>OW443350.2:3929034-8929034 GCA_937001555.2 Hypsopygia costalis
TTTGTCAATTGAAGAGCATGAGGAAAAATGTTTATTTATTTGTTCCAGGTCAAGATTAGAACAAAGAGTATTTCGAGACTTTCCCACTCCCATGGTTTTTAGAAATTTCCAAACGTTTGCTTGGTCCTTATTTTCAATAGATTGATGGATATGGCGTCGCTGTGCGTCTCTACACACCTTGTTGCAGAGATTTCTAATGCTTTGATACTTGTCTCGCTTGGTTGTATTTGATGGATCCGCTTTGTGTCGGGCTTTTGCTCGGTTCTTCTTTTCACGAAGTTTTCTTATACGAGTATCTTCCGTCAACCAGGGAGCCGGAAGATGCTTGACTTTGATCGGGCGAATGGGCGCATGCACGTCATAAAGCTGTGTGAGAAATGTGTTGAATAATTCAACTTTGTCATCGATGCAAAACATGATGCATGATGATGCATGATTCATCTCTTAGTTAGTCGCCGACTCTCGTCAATCTCAAACGAAGACTTCTACATCAAGGCGAGTGTCCAAAAAACATTTTTTTGTGTACAAAAAACAATTTTTACACGCACTCAGTTTGTAGACCTCGGTCAATACTACAATACTACTGGCACACAAATAACAGTACTACGTAGAGTACGGCCACTCCCTGCCGCTCTCTCTTGTCGACCTCACCTCCCTTATGAGACAAATCTGGAACAGTTTGTACGGCGCCGAACGCACACACGCTCATTTTCGCTCTGTACACACGATATTGTTTATGTAATAGTATTTTTTTTTATACTACGTCGGGTGGCAGACAAGCATACGGCCCGCCTGATGTGGAGCGGTTACTGTAGCCATATTAACGCTCGCAACATACAATATCGCTCGCGCGCCGCCAACCCCGCTGGCGACGCAGCATCTCCTTCCTTTGTGGTGACCTCACTCACTCGCAGGAACACAACAACCCTCAAGGGAATTGTTATTTGGCTGTGGTATTCTGTGAGGTGGAGGTACATTCCCCAGTCGGTTAGCGACATTTGTATGAGGTTTCCTACTTGAGTGCGAAAGCCGTATCGTCGAATTTGGTTACTTGGAAAACCTTTCAACGACATTTCTATACTGCAACGACTTGTTAAACCGACGTATTGTTACTGCGATGTTTCGTTACTTCGAAAAATTGTACTGCGAACGATTTTACTGCGAAAATATCATACTGCGAAGCCTTGTTTAATCGAAGTCTTGTTACTGCGATGTTATGTTGCCTAGGAAAATTTTCTTTAAACAATCTTACTGTGGAGTCCAAGTATGTCAAAGTCAAAGTCAAAGTCAAAATTCTTTATTCTGTGGGCCCTCGCGGGCACTTAGACACGTCTTTTACAATTAGGTATATTTTTTATCTAACAGCATTTCGGAATGACCATTGACGAGAAGAAATGCCGAAAGAAACTCTGTCAATATATGTAAATCCCTGTATGTATGGCCGCGGTGTACCGCCATCTTATTATCCAACGGTCAGTAAAAAAGGAAGAAAAACTCAGTAAAATTGAGTTACAACTGAAGGGTACTTCCCTATGATTTGTTTACGTTTATCAGTCTTTCATTTATTTCTATTTCGCCCGTAAGTACCCTTGAGTATCTCAAGAGGTTCTCTAAGTCCTCTGAGTTCTGAGAAAATGCTCTCAATAGAAAAAGATTGCTTTATATAACTTCCGAGAACTGTGAACAAAACAAGATACATCGAATTCCTACTTACC
The DNA here is from genome assembly GCA_937001555.2 of Hypsopygia costalis. Lineage (NCBI taxonomy): Eukaryota > Metazoa > Arthropoda > Insecta > Lepidoptera > Pyralidae > Hypsopygia > Hypsopygia costalis. Next base: position 3,930,750 of record OW443350.2, read on the forward strand.
TCATACCTATTTAAAAAATGGGATTGTCTGTCTGTAGTTGAGTATTTTTATACCGCTAGGGTGGCAAACAACCATACAATTATAAGGGTAAGCAATCACATCAGGCAGGCCGTATGCTTGGCTGCCACCCGACGTAGTATAAAAAAAAAGTCTTTATATTTGGTTTTCTACTAGTGGACAATACTTTGACGATTATCTCTGTTTGTTGTGTCTTATCTGATTTGCAGGACGGGGGCTCACAACACATTTCCACCACTGTGTCTCCTATGTAGCCAGGATTAACAGCGGCAACCCCCAAAAAAGGTAATTAACTATGAAGTGCACTGTACACAGTCTATAGTTTTACCGCCGTGACGGCGGTAAAACTATAGACTGCCTTGGAATTCACAACGAATTTAATCAGAAGAAATTAGTTGGAGTAGGCTTTTGGAATTTGACTGCCCCTCTTAGCAATGTGAGAGAAAGCATTATGGCAAATAAGGTATTAAAAGCCTAAAGAGATGGTTAGTCAAGTGCAGCTCAACTGCCGTGCACCACGGATTTTAAATATCTGACACTATTCTGAACCTAAAATATTGAGTTGTTACCTAACACATCAGAACCCGTTTATCTGCATACAGGTAGCCGGTACGTGTGAATGCAAAGCAATACTTTATTTCGTACACTTTTTTTATACGACGTCGGGTGGGAGTCAAGCATACGACCCGCGTGATATGAAACGGTTACCATAGCCATGTTAACGCTCGCAACATGAAATATCGCTCACGCGCCTCCGGCGCCAACACAGCAGCTCTTCCTTTCTGGTCACCTTACACACCTGCAGGCATACGACAACCCTCAAGGGAATTGTTATTTGGCTGCGGTATTCTATGAGGCGGGGTGGTACTTCCCCAGTCGGGGAGTTTACAAATACGCTGTACCCTATCATTTTCCCCCCTTTCCCTTTTGCCAGAGCCTCTTTCGCTAGTCGGCAGGGTACACCACGTGTAGGTGAGGTTGGCTTTGGCTCTAAAGATCGTACATAATATGGCTACGCCTTCGTGCGGCCTTCACTCTAATACCTTCGTCCCCATCTGCCATCATTTACTCGGCAGATGTGACCGGCCCATAGCCACTCCAGCATACAAACTCTGAAGCCTATGTCGACAACCTTGGTTCTCCGTCAAATTTTTCGTTCCGGATTAGATTCCTCAGAGAAACCCCGAGCACAGCCCTCTCCACGCGCTTATATATGGTCTATTCTCACTGAGTCTAAACCGAATACATATCTCGGTATTATTTATATTCGCTGGTCCCACCGTGCGTAACCCGAAGGTCAATGTTGACAATTAAATTCTGTACCTCTTGGCATGTTGTACAGCGCTGAATTGAATCAAATCAATGGGGTAATAAGTCATAAGCGAAAGCGATTTATACTATAAACTTTATTTAGTTTCACCCGTCCCGGAGTGACGGGACGGGTGAAACTAAACGGAGACGGGAGACCCACTTCTCAGTATCTGTTGGAACTGAATTAAGTACACTTTACGGCGTATTAATCAATATTGTGAGTTATTAAAAAACTATGAAGGTGTAGTAAACAATTGTCTAACATACGAGTAGTCATAATGTTATAATAAAGCACTTGTACTGTTCCACGTTATTATATTTAATATTACCGACCGGTTTCGCCGCTAAGGCATTATCAAGGTAAACAGATGGTGTTTGTGTTTCTACAAAACATTTTTATACCGTGCAATCAACGACAAAAATTATTAAAAATAATTTACCCACCTGTGTTGTCACTTTATGGAGATTTACCACTAAATCGGGGTAAATTTTAGTCTGTTATGTTATGCTTTTATAATTAGATGATGTAACCCTTCATCGTTATAATAAAATTAAATTGATTCAGAATATTAAAATTATAAATATGGATAAATTATGTTAAAATATATGATAATTGACATTACATAAAAATAATTAATAATATGTCCAGTATTAATAGTTATGTCAAGTATTAGAATAAGTCAAATTATAAATTAAAAAAATATATCAGTCATTCCATGCATGTAAATAATATATCAGCGTTATGTGAGAATAAAGTCATACGAAATAATTTAATAAGGATATATTTATATCCAGTTGTAAATCTAAAACCCCGCTTTGGTCATGGTGTAACTAGTTTTTCTTGGTCTAACATAGTTTTTAATATATATAAAAATCAATGCCACTTTTCGTTGTAATTTTATAACTCAAGAACGGGCTCACCTATCCAAACCAAATATTTAGGGTTTATTCGGACTATTTAGTAGATGGTTTAGGTGAAGTTTGCACAAAATCGGTAGAGCGGTTTTCACATTTATCACATTTTTTGTAACAAATGAATTCAATAAATGGCGGATCATTTTGTTAATGGGAATTTTGCTGTCAAATTGAAACTTTTTTCAGTGTTGACAAGCATGTTGTTATATAATTTATTCTTTCCTCGAGTGGTGCGAGTTTTGCAGCAGATACAGCCATAATCTGTTCGCTTTTTTATATGAGAGGGAGGCAAACGAACATGTGAGTCATCTGATGGAAAGCAATCACCACCACAGGGGTGTAAGTGGTTTATCAAGATCTTTGAACCAAAGCCAACTTCACCTGCACGTGGTGCACCCTGCTGACTGACAAACGAAGCTCTGGCGAAAAGAGAGGTAGGGAGGCGTCATTGTAAGCTACCCGAATGTACCTCCACCTCACAGAATACCGCAGCCAAATAACAATTTCCTTGAGGGTTGTTGTGTTCCTGCGAATGAGTGAGGTCACCAGAAAAGAAGGAGATGCTGCGTTGGCAGCGGGGGTGGCGGCGCGCAAGTGATATATTATGTTGCGAGCGTTAATACGGTTACGGTAACCGCTTCACATCAGGCGGGCCGTATGCTTATCTGCCACCCGACGTAGTATAAAAAAAAAAAAAAAAAACCGCCTATAACCGCCTATAACCGTTGCCAGCCAATACTCCTCCCTTTCTTTTTTTCTGGTGACGTCACTCAAAGGACCTCACGTGAAAGTGTTCGCAGGAACACAACAAGCTTCAAGGGAATTGTTATTCGCCTGTGGTATTCTGTGAGGTGGAGGTACTTCCCAGTCGGGCAGTTTAAAAAATACGCCATGCCCTACCTCTGTTTCCGCCAGAGCCTCGTTTGTCAGTTAGCAGGGCACCACGTGCTGGTGACATTGGTTTTGGTTTAAAGATGTTGATAAACAACTTACACCCCCAATCGCTTGTAACTTGACCCACACATTTTGCGGCCACCGGCTGTCATGTAATTTGACAATACCCAAGTGTCCGTCTGCATACCTTATTAATTAAATATTGATAATGTTTTAACGAATCAAACCCAATTTCGGGTAACATGGGTATGTTGATTTTGGGTAACATGGGTATGTTGATTCTGCGGCATAAATACTAATTTGCTTGACTTCAGTGAATAAAGATGTGTGCTCTTGTAAGTATTTTTTTTTTTTTTAAACTACGTCGGGTGACAAACAAGCATACAGCCCACCTGATTTGAAGATTACTGTAGCTATATAAATGCACGCAACATAAAATATCGCTCGTGCGTCGCCACCCTGGTTGCTAACGTAGCAACTCCTTTCTTTCTGGTGACTTCACTCACTTGTAGGGACACAACAATTCTCTAGTTAATTTTTATTTGACTGCAGTATTCTGTGAGGTGGAGGTACTTCCCCAGTACCGCAGTACAGCTTACAAATACGCCATACCCTACCTCTTTTTGTCAGAGCCTCTTTCGCTAGTCGGCAAGGTGCATCACGTGTAGATGATGTTGGCTTTGGCTCTAAAGATCGCGGTGAGCTACGTACACCCCTAATATTACATGGGTATGTTAATTTGTTGGAATTCATTACTGAAATAACTAACAGATGGTTAAATCTCGTTCACATGCTCGTTTGCCCTGTTCTCATATAAAAAAACGAGTTGCACTCTGGGAGTGCCGGCAGAAGTGAAAACTTGAACATTAATTGTGCATTTTTGAATATTTTGGAATGGTTAGGGATAATTTCGCACGAATTGCTTTATTTATCAGTATAAAAGTACTATCATCTATGTGGTAAAATACAATATTCATTTATTGCGCTCTCGTACACAAACATGGCAATTTATATTACATTAAAAATAAACAGCAGGAGCAGGCATACATTTTCGCGGCGCGGTAGAAAGAGAGGGGGATATTACTTCCTCGCCTATGCCGTGCTGATCCACGCCGCTCCGTCTTACGAATTTTCGATCAGGCCACGTGTCCCGACGCGAGTATAACATTTTTACCCAAATTTATTATTAAAATAGCAACATTGACTTAGTCGGTTTTGTACTTCTACCTACCAACTTACAACATCCAAAATGTCTAATTATGAAACTCACCTTGTTGACAATTCTAAGCTTCCAGATTATTTCCATTCCTCGTTATCCGGGCTTAATACCTTTGTATGCGTATTTCCTCAACACAGTGGCTACTTATGTCCAACTTTGACGAAGGTAAAGCCTGATTCTCTTTAAGTGTTTTCATTTGACCCTCGCGTAACAGGGTCCGATAACACGTTGGACCTTTGAATTATTGAAAGTTAGCCAGTGTGTTCGTATTAGCAATCGGTTCCTCATTGCTAATAATGGTCAATTATGGTATGCATGGTAGTACCACAGCATAGTAATACAATCAGTACTTTAACTTCATACTAGCGCCCAGATCGGCGCATACAGCCAAGCGTCATTTACACCGGCGCACCTAGTATGAGGTTAAAGTACTGGTTGTATTACTATGCTGTGGTAGTACTAATACTGGTACTGATAATGGGTTGATTCTTAATCAATGTGTTAGGAAATCTAACATTTTTCTCAATATCTTGGTAGGTGGTACCCCCATTATTTTCTGTGTTTAGCAAGAGGTATAAATAAATAAATAGAAATAAATATTGTCAGACAAATTACACAGCGCCATCTAGCCACAAAGTAACCGAAGCTTGTGTCATGGGTACTAGACAACTGATAAACATACGTAAATACATTTTTTTTGTAAATACATACGTAAGATACATAGAAAACACCCAGACCAAGACAAACACTACATGTTCATGCACACAAATGTTTGTCCTGTGTGGGAATCGAACCCACGAGCGTTGGAGTAGAAGCCGCGTCATTGACCGCTACGCCACCCAGCTCGTCGAATATATATGTATGGGTGTATGTGTTTTCATTTGACCCTCTCGTAATATGGTCCGTAAAACGTCATACCTTTAAATCATTGAAAGTTAGCCAGTGTGTTAGTATTAGCAATCGGTTCGTCATTGCTAACAAAGGTCAATTAAGCTATGGTAGCACTGGTAGTGGGCTGGTTCCTCATCAATGGATTTAGACATCATATCACATATTTCTCAACATCTTGGTAAAGTCCGATAAAACGTCAGACCTTTAAATCATTGAAAGTTTAGCCAATGTGTTCGTATTAGCAATCGGTTCGTCATTGCTAACACGAACTACCGACTAATCAAAACCGAAAATCAAACTTCATATTAGATTAGTTGTGTTTAGCTTAGTTGTTTGTAGGTAGAGCTAAAAATATTTGTCAATAACTCAAACCTAACACATATTTTTGGGGATCGAAACATTTGATGGGAATCGGCTTTAGCTTAGGCGGTAGGGTCCCTGGTCCATTAAACCATGGACGCACTGGTAGTGGACTGGTTCTCAATTGATCTGTTAACAGATCTAATATCTTTTTCAACACCTTGGTACAGGCAGGGAAAGATTAATCTCCTGTGACGCTTTGGGAATAAAACGATGGTAGTGTCGTGACAATGTGTTAATCCACGCGAAATTTGAGGTATGAGCAGGCGCGGATCCAGCCCTCGAAAATGGTTATGGTCACAGCCACCTCATCATCATAATCATCAGGTCATTTTAGTCTCCACTACAGGAGCACGACACTCTCTCGTCCGTCCCAGACTGAAGGAGGCTTTGGCCTACACTCCCCACGCTGGCCAGACGGGTTGGGGAGGCCTGATCGATGTTTTATAATGTATTTCCCTTAGTCGCCTTGTACGACATCCACGGGAAGACGCGGAGTGCTTCTATTCTAGTCTGCCGGAAACCACACGGCGGTAGTAATTAGTTACTCCGTGATTTATAAACCGATTTGAAAAAAACTTTTTTTATTTCAAAGAGTATACTTCCAGATTGGTCCCATATTTTTTTCATCATCATCAGCATGTATCTACATACATAAATGTAGAGTAATGTTTAGATTCGGTTTTTATTGTTAAAATTATTAAATTTTATTAAGGCATAGCGTTGATTATCATCAGCTTATAAATCTCAATAGACCGTGTAAGTGCGACGTTACAAGTATATTAGGATTATGGGCACCGTGCTCACAACGGTGGATTCGCCCTTGGAGTCAGATGAAACATGAGATCTTTCAATCTTTTAAAGTTATCCGGTGTGTTAATATCATTATTAACATCCTTCATTTATTTATTTTAATTTTAACATTATTATTTTCCTTATTCTCAAGTTTTACTTAGAAAACAATCAATTTTGAGAGGCTTGATTCCAAGAGTCCTCAATCTGAAATGCCACCAATCTGCCTATTATTAAATTGTGTAGGCTTCCCTCGTTTATTCTATTTTTAAGGTTTCTATTTCATTTACCTTTTCATTGAAGTATTTTGAAGGTACACGTATTTTTGGTAATTAGAACATGTTCTGACTTCCTACGCCAGTTTCGTTCTCTGAAGAAATTTCGAAGTTACTTAATTTTATATGCGTAACGTTATTAATTTTATTAGGAGTTAGCAAAACGGTAATTGTATAGCTTTGTAAATGTCAAAGGTGTGTTGATGAAGCTGCTGTAATGGAATGGTATCTTTTTGTGGTTCATCAAAATGTCTCGCTTGCCTGATGATGGAAAGCGCAAGTGAAGACTTAAGATTGTGATTAGTGTTGCGTTGGCGGTTGCCCCTTGATGACCTACACATCTTTTCTTCACTCTTCGTCTAAATGTTTACCCGCCTTTAATCCTGGGTGGATCAAAGCAACAGGGAAACACGACGTGTATCCAGTAGCGTACTCCAGAACTACTAGGGTCGGTAGGGAAATGAATTGCCGAACTTTTTGGTGCGTGACTATATTAACTGTACCATATCAGGATCATATTTTAAACTAGCACGAGTGGCTCTAAAGAGGAATGGAGAAGGATGAGAAGAGGTCTTATAGGGGAGGGGAGGTCAATACGAGAGAGCGGTAGTTGATGACCTATTATGTACTATGACTATTAGTTGTACTGTGTATAATACTAATACTTCTGACGATAGAAGTTTAAATAACATGCCTTCTTATTTACATTTCTGTTTCTTACTTAACTGTACAGAAGCTAAACAGTAAATAATAATAAGTTATGTATGAAGTTGTATACAGCCTTCATATACTCATACATAACCTTAAGCGAAGAATGGCAATGGCCCACCTTTTTTATTGGGGTCCGATCCGGCAGGTGGGCCGGATTGGGGATCTCGCATCCCCCAGGGCCGCCGTGAGACTACTAACGCGATTAGAACGGTTTGCTGGTGGTACAAGTTATGAAAGATGACGTGGTTTAAATATATTTTAACTATTGAAAATCCATTAGCTGAAAATTTGTATGTTTATCTTGCGAAACCTGCTCATGTTAATACACATATCCATTACCTGTAGGTTGTCTTGAAAAGATTGTTTTTAGCAATAAGGCCGCCTTGTTGCATTTACATGTTTGTAACAAATTAATATTATTATTTGTTTTCTTTTTTATGTAAACTGCTAATAAAGCATACTCTATTTATCTATATTTACCCTAGACAGACATTATAATGTCGAAAGTAGAGATGGGTAAGATAATACAGTACTTCAGAATAAATAATGGCCGTTGGTCTCGGTCGATCATGTTCAGATATAGGAAATACTTCCCAACATGACCGACCTTGTATAATATAGAGTTGGATCTTATGATACTTTCCTAAACACGAATCGCTCTATACGAATCCACAAATTATGATGATTGTAAGCACAAGTCTCCGGCTGCCTGTAACTCTATTTTATTCTTAGTATCATTACATGCTTTTATTTGCTTTCACCACTTTGTCTGTAATCAAATCTTAAAATTTAAAAGCCCACTTCTCGATTGTGTTCGATTGATTTTAAATTTGGCACAATCGTTTGGTTCTTGTGACAGTGTACCATTACTTTTTTTGGGGTGTAAGTGGTTCATCAACATCTTTGAACCAAAGCCAACTTCACCTGCACGCGGTGCGCCCTGCTGACTGACAAACGAAGCTCTGGCGAAAAGAGAGGTAGGGAGCGTAATTGTAAGCTACCCGACTGGGGAATGTACCTCCACCACACAGAATACCGCAGCCAAATAACGGTTCTCTTGAGGGCTGTTGTGTTGTTGCGAGTGAGTGAGGTCACCAGAAAGGAAGGAGATGCTGCGAGGGCAGCGGGGGTGGCAGCGCGCGAGCGATATGTTATGTTGCGAGCGGTAATATAGCTACGGTAACTGCTTCACATCAGGCGGGCCGTATGCTTGTCTGCCATCCGACGTAGTATAAAAAAAAAAAAAAAAAACTTAAATGTTGCTATTTTTAATCCAATGTGGCGACCGAAACAAAAGTGCGATTTATAATTTCTATATCATGGGTATCAAATGAAAGTGAGGACCTCGATTCATTGTGCGCGTCTATTTAATCGAACACGTAAGTTAAGCAACTTCTACCGTGCCCTGTCCATGGATGGGTTTATTTATCTCCAATTCCTCCGTGCTTTGAAGGGCGAGGGAGGATGTTAAGCCGTCGGTCCCAGCTGTTGTCATTTACATTAGACGACAGTCGTTAAGCCAAGTCAGTGGTCCTTAGGCGCGGGCGGCCTGGAAACACTGGCCTTCGTCAATCGTGGTTAAACCCTTTCGATTTCAGGAGGCTCGTATACCAGCATAGGAATGAATACCTGATCAAATGTTGTTTAAAAAATGGTATTTTGTTTATTCTTTTTCTTTGCCGCTTTCGGTTCGTCACTTGTACCATACAATAATTCGAGGAGATATATGCCAGTGTGAGCGTACATCTCTATAATTTAATATCTCACGGCCGTATATTTATTTGTCACGACGTATCTGGTATTGTGTGCGTCGCGTGTGTGTACATAATGGATTGTTGGGATTAGAATCAGAATATTTAACTAACTGTGAATATGTTGGGTTGTGTTAATGTTTGGCTGGCTATGCGACTCTGTAAACTATTTAATGATTAATTCTTAGATTTTTATCTTACCGCCGCTAAAGAAGTTTAAGTGAAAACTTCTTTAGCGGCGTTGTGCACTTTTTGGGATGGGTAAAAAATCTTAAACTCGCGTCAGGACACGTGACCTGATCGAAAATTCGTAAGACTAAGGGAGAGCAGACCGCCGGCGCGGCGTTGGAGGGGAAGTATTATCCACGTCTCTTTCTACCGCGCGGCGGAAATGTATGCCTGCTCCTGCTATTTATTTTTAATGTAATATAAATTGTCAGGTTTGTGTACGATAGCACAATAAATTAATATTGTATATTAACAAATAAATTGTAGTACTTTTATTCTGTTATTTATCAGTAAAAAGTACTATAATGTATGTGGTAAATTCAATTCGTGCGAAATGATTCCCTAACCATACCAAAATATTCAAAAATGCACAAGGTTAATGTTCAAGTTTTCACTTCTGACGGCACTCCCGGAGTGCAACCCATTTTTTTATACAACTAAGCTGCAAAACAACCATACGATCTGCCTGATGGTAAGCAGACATGGCAGCCTGTAGACGCACCAGGCGTTGCCGATCCTGTAAAAATCTCTTCACTTTAATAGTACATATGGTACAAGTGTGTAATGTTGGTGACTACCGCTGAGGCGTCATTGAGACCCGAGCCTTTAGGCGAGGGTCTTAAGAGAGTCGAGGACGGTAATCAGATAGCGTTTTAGCCACGTACAAAATGGAAAACTTAAAGTTTTCTTTATTACAGAGAAAACAAAAGTTATATTTGAGTGAAAGTTTTATTTATTAAACACATACAAGTTGAAATTTTCAGGCAAAATAGATATATTTAAATACATGCATTGCATGAAATGAGCAAGCAATTGGTACATTAATTCATTTCAATATTGAACGCGATCTTTTTTGTATCGAAACTATTTTTAAGAACAAAGCAACTCAACCAATAATAAAAAAAACACTGTAACTCACTTGTGAATAATAGCAATGAAAAAGTTACAGTTTGATTATAGGTGTCATTATATGCCTAATTGCGGTGAAATTTTAACCACTTTATGAGCAAGTGTGTTGAAAAGTATTTCTTTTTTATATTAGCACAGCATATTGGCTCCACTACGCCTGATGGTAAGCGAAAAGAGGAGCCCCAATCGCAACGGCAACGGACAAGAGACCTTGATGTCTTGTCAGTTGACGCTGCCATGCTGGCCCACAAGATGCTTCTTCACGCTTCACTTGAAGGATCCCATATTGTATGATTGAGGATATACATATGCCGGCAACGCGTTCCACTTTTTAATAGTGCGACTTATATAGGATTGCCAAAATTTTTAGTACGCGACGGAATGATACCAACGGTGAATTTGTGGTATCGCAAGCCTGTACGTGTTGTTCGGTGACGGAAAGGGGAGGAAAGCATATGGGAAAACAGTTCTTCAGAGCACTCTCCGTGGTATAGGCGATAAAATACGCTAAGTATATTAAATTCCCATAAATATAATAATATACCAATTATAATATACATAATTACCATACGTACGTATAATAATATACTTAAGTGTATTAAAATATATAAAAGATTAGCCACTCTGATATTTTCATAACTCCAAAAGCCAAAGCGCTTTTTAGAAACTCAATACCAATAGACAGCGCCATCTCTTATCACAAATTAGAACTATTTTTTCTATAAGTTTGAACATTTCCATACAAACATAAAACAAACCTTTGACCTTTGACTTCCATCAACTACCAGGTCCACCATCATTCCAATTCAATACATTCCCACCTCGGGCACACACGAAACTATGTGTGAATAGCTTTACTGTTTTCCGATAAGCGAAAAGTCGAACAGAAACATTATTTTACGAAACGAAAACCTTATTGCTTTAAGGCGAAGGGAGATTGAAAATGGCCATACCAATGATGTTCTATTTCTATAGACATGCCATTGAAGGGTTCCGTATCGCTGTACGGCACGGCACAACATCAACCCATAATCATCCCACTGTTGGGATACTGGTCTCCCCTCAATCGAAAGGGTTTAGAGCATACTCTACCACGGTGCTCAACAGCAGGTTTTTTAGGGTTCCGTACCCGAAGGGTAAAAAGGAACGGGTTATTTCTAAGGCTCCGCTGTCCGTACGTCCGTCTGAACCCAGGCTGTATCTCATGATAGGTCGCAACATAAAATATCGCTCGCGCGCCGCTACCCGCGCTGCGAACGCAGCATCTCCTTTCTTTCTGGTGATCTTACTTACTCGCACGAACACAACAACCCTCAAGAGAATTGTTAATTAGCTGTGGTATTCTGAGAGGTGGAGGTACATTTCCCAGTCGGGTAGCCTACAATTACGCTCCCTACCTCTCTTTTCGCCAGAGCCTCGTTTGTCAGTCAGCATGGTACACTACGTGCAAGTAACGTTAGCTTTGGTTCAAAGATGTTGATGGACCACTTATACCCCAATCATTCATTCAATTTTCATTCATTCATCCAATCAATCATTAATTTATTCATTCATCCATCCATCCCTAAGCTGATGATTGATTTTCGCAATCAAAAAATTAGGTAGGAACCGCCTTCAGCTAGACGGTTCCTTTAATTGAATTTGTTAAGCCATTTACCAGTAGCTCATCACCATCTTTGGAGCCTAAGCTAACCTCATCTACGCGTATTCTCACGCACGCTATATATATATATATATATATATATATATATATATATATATATATATATATATATATATATATATATCTATATATATAAAAGAGAAAATCACTCACTCACTCATCACGAAATCTCAGAAACTATAACACCTACAAACTTGAAATTTGGCAGGTAGGTTCCTTATAGGGTGTAGACATCCGCTAAGAACGGATTTTACGATACTCCACCCCTAAGGGGGTAGAATGGGGGTTGGAAGTTTGTATGAAAGTAATATGTTTTTGAAGCAAGAGACTTGAAATTTAAAATTTATGCTCTACAGATGGTGTGGAGGTGTACTGATAATGTATTTTTGGAAATCAACCCCTTTTTGGGGTTAAAACGGGGGTTGGAAGTTTGTATGAAAGTTCTATGTTTTTAAAGTAAGAAACTTGAAATTTAAAATGTATGCTCTATAGATGGTGTGGAGGTGTATTTATAATGTATCTTTGGAAATCAACCCCTTTTTGGGGTTAAAACGGGGTTTGGAAATTTGTATCAAAGTTCTATGTTTTTGAAGTAAGAGACTTGAAATTTAAAATGCATGCTCTATAGATGGTGTGGAGGTGTACTAATAATGTATCTTTAGAAATCAACCCCTTTTTGGGGTTAAAACGGGGGTTGGAAGTTTGTATGAAAGTTCTATGTTTTTGACGCAAGAGACTTGAAATTTAAAATGTATGCTCTATAGATGGTGTGGAGGTGTGCTAATAATGTATCTTTAGAAATTAACGCCTTTTTGGGGTTAAAACGGGGGTTGGAAGTTTGTATGAAAGTTCTATGATTAAGAAACTTGAAATTTAAAATGTATGCTCTATAGATGGTGTGGAGGTGTACTAATAATGTATCTTTAGAAATCAACCCATTTTTGTTGTTAAAACCGGGGCTGGAAGTTTGTATGAAAATCCAATGTTATTGATGTTAAAGTAATTATGGCAGAAGGATTTTAAATGATATTTAAGTATAAAAAATATTGAAAACAACTACATACTTACTATTATAAGGGGGGATGTATTATTATAACAATAAAAAGTACTTTAGGTTTTACAAAGAGGTTTTAAAAAATAATATCCGTCGACTTCATTGATTCTAAAAATTCGTCTAGATATTGATCGTTTTTAACTCTTTTATTTTTTTCCTTTCATTAGGTGTTTAGCTTTTTCGAATGTAATTAAAAAATATTTGCAAATAACTAACTCCACGCGTACGAAGTCGCGGGCGGCCGCTAGTATATATATATATATATTATGCTACGTCAGATGGCAGACAAGCATACGGCCCGCATGATGTGAAGCAGTTACCGTAGCCATATTAACGCTCGCAACATAAAATATCGCAGCCGCGCCGCCACCCCCGCTGCCAACGCAGCATCTCCTTCTTTTCTGGTGACCTCACTCACTCGCAGGAACACAACAACACACAAGGGAATTGTTATTTGGCTGCGGTATTCTGTGAGATGGAGGTAGATTCCCCAGTCGGGTAGCTTACAATTACGTTCCCTACCTCTCTTTTCGCCAGAGCTTCGTTTGTCAGTCAGCTGGGTGCACCGCGTGCAGGTGAAGTTGGCTTTGGATCAAAGATGTTGATGAACCACTTACACCCCATGGTCCAATTTTTTCGTTCCGGGTTCGGTTCTTTGAGAAATGGTGACCATGGCTCTCTATGGACTAGCCCAAGTGGTCCAAGTTTTTGCATCATAGATCATGGCGAGGAGGACGAACTAGTTAAAACAGTGGTTCCCAACCTGTTTTTAAACGCGGCCCAATACGAGGTTTTTGTTGGTTGTAGGGTCCCCGAGTGTCATATGAATCTATTAAATATTGTAAATATAAATATTGTCAGACAAATTACACAGCGCCATCTAGCCCTAAAGTAAACGAAGCTTGTGTTATGGGTGCTAGACAACTGATAAACATACGTAAATACATTTTTTTTTGTAAATACATACTTATGATACAAAGAAAATGCCCAGACTAAGACAAACAGACATGTTCATGCACACAAATGTTTGTCCTATGTGGGAATCGAACCAATGGGCGTTGGTGTGGAAGCCGCGTCATTGACCGCTACGCCACCGTGCTCGTCGCATTATTCTATAACTCGAGATTTTAGTATTTTGTATAATAGCTCAATCTCTTTCATTATAAGTTTGTATCACGGACCATAATTTACCTCTCACGGACCACAGGTGGTCCGCGGACCACTGATTGGGAACCCCTGAGTTAAAATAAATTAGATATAAATAGCCAAGCTACCAAGTAAATTTAATACCGTAAAATGTTTAATTCAGTACAGATAGTAAAGCGAATTGATTTACAAAACACAAAGAGAATTTCTGAACAAATGCGTAAAGTCCACAGTAACAAATCCCAGTAAATTTAGTAATCTCCAGAGATTCCCCATTCGTCTGACCTCTACCTAAGGGGACAATGTCCGAGTTTATTTATAGCACTTTTTAACGGGGGTTGGAAACAAAGGTCATCAAAGTTTACCAAAGGAGGACCCTTTCACCCCATCTGCCATTTTCACACAACCTGCCATTTTTCGATGAATGGCAGATTGTGCATACCGTATACAACATTTTCCCCAAAGAATCTATGCTAGGAGGGAACTAAAGACTTTGAGAAACTGTGTCTTTTTTTTAATGTTAATGTGAAGTGAACAACAAACCATAATCATCCCACTGTTGGGATACTGGTCTCCCCTCAATCGAAAGGGTTTAGAGCATGCTCTACCACGGTGCTCAACAGCAGGTTTTTTTTATACTACGCCGGGTGGCAGACAAGCATACGTCCCCCCCGATGTGAAGCGGTTACCGTAGCCATATTAACGCTCGCAACATAAAATATTGCTCGCACGCCGCTACCCCCGCTGCCAATGCAGCATCTCCTTCCTTTCTTTCTGGTGACCTCACTCACTCGCAGGAACACAACAACCCTGAAGGGAATTGTTATTTGACTGCGGTATTCTGTGAGTTTGAAGTACATTCCCCAGTCGGGTAGCTTACAATTACGCTCCCTACCTCTCTTTTCGCCAGAGCTTCGTTTGTCAGTCAGCAGGGTGCACCACGTGCAGGTGAAGTTGGCTTTGATTCAAAGATCTTGATGAACTACTTACACCCCAAACCATTGAACTCGCGACACTGTTACCGTAACCGGCACCGGTCTATTTGGTGCGGTATGAGTTAGGGCGGGGGGGCGGCTCGCGCGTCGATTTATGCAATATAACACTCTTAATTGTGCCTACTATATAAATATTACAAAGGACAGACTAGCACATTAAAGTAAAATAGACGGCATTATCGCTTCGCAATCTCTTACGTAGAAATCTTCATATTCTTTCCCTCCTTTTTCAAGTTCTCTTTCATCCAACAGCGCCTGTGTATCTTTGTGAAAAATTCAAGTTTCGTGTCTCTGATGACTGGCTTCGTTCAAGCAAAATTCCATACCTGGTAATTCCTCATCATGGCTCTCAGTGCTATACTAACTCCTCTGCTGTCCTCGCTGCTCGCTTTTGGAACAAATTGCCAGTGAACATCAAAATGTTACAGTTTCTTTACACCTTCGGAATCACAACTTCGGAAGCAATTTGGTTGTACTCCTGATGTTTGAGCTATATACCTATGTATTTCAATTGTATATAAAATAGGTATGTAGGATGTGTATCTACATTTTGCATAATAAGAGTTTGCATGTTTTGTTAGTATTATTATTAATTCTTTTAAATACTTTTTTATTTTATTATTTAAAGCTCTATGTTGAACAAATGCTCTGTACCAATTACCAAACCCATGTTAATGTTTTCCATCAAGCATTCCATTGTTGACTGGACGAAATCCCTGCATGGGATAAGTCCGTCATTGTATATATGACATTTCTTTTGTATATAAAGTTTACAAACAAACAAACTCTTCCAAACAATTCCAGACAAAAACCTTTGGGTAGAGGAGCGTATAAGACTGGAAAGTGGAAAGTAATATATATCTTTATCGATAAGTACCTTCGTTACATAATTACAAGGAAAGTAAAAATAATTAGTAAAAATCGATAAACGAAGAATTAATTACCACCCAGTTTGTACAGCCAAGAAAAAGTTTGAAGGTCCAAACTTGTTGAGACGAGGGCTCTCACTTGTTGATTTAGACGTGATGGCCTCTTTAGTAGAATATTTTATTGACTTCTCAAATTCTTGAAAGGTTCTTTTTAATAGGAAGTTACTTTAGATTCTTTTTGTGCAGGTAAGAGCACGCTATATCCTTTGGTCGAATGACTAGCAATGGCCACTTTGATTCCGAGGTCGCGGATTCGATCTTCGCACTATTGTCTAAACTCAAACAACTGTTTCGAATTTGATGTTTTTTTATACTACGTCGGGTGGCGAACAAGCATACAACCCGCTTGATGTGACGCTCACAACATGAAATATCACTAGCGACAGCTACCCCCGCTGCCACCGCAACAACTTATCGCTTCCTGGGGATCTCGCTCACGCGCACAGCAACTCTCAATAGATTTGTTATTAGGGTATTCTGTGGTGGAGGTACTTACCCAGTTTATGTAGCGTATTTACGCTAAGCTGCGCTACTTCTTTTTGCCAGAGCCTTGTTCCTCAGTCAGCAGGGTGCACCACGAACATGTGACATTGGCTTTGGTCAGAATGGTGGTGGTGAAACACTTACACCCCAAAACATGCTCATAAGACTCGACAAGCGTTTAAGATTTCAGCGGATATCCATGCCTAAGGCTGTCACGCAAGCTGGGGGGAGTGCTTTGAAGACTGGGGGTAGATGTATGCTTATTTGTCACCTTAGCGGCTTAAAGATCTGAAATCTATTCAGGACTAGCTTTTGCCCACGACTTCGTACGCGTAGATGTATGAAATTCATTCATAACCCTGTTCAACCACTTAGGGGTTGATAGAATACTGAAAAATCGTGAAATACGAGTTTATTTATTCTCTTTTAGGACTAAATTTACGAAGTTCCAAGCCGAAATGCCTATTTAATATTTTTTACCATACAAAGTTTGATACCCCTTTTTACCCCTTAACCCCACGCGTGCCGTGGTCACCTTGGTGGACCTGTCACTTCTGTACCAAGCGCTGTAGTAACGCTGACCCATCATGGGACCGCGGCATGCGAAAGGTTAAGAGATCAAATTTTAGAAAATATTGAATTAGAGTTTTATTAAATTATGTCAAAGAGCAATATCACGAAATTCCAAACACGGGCCTACCGCCGAAGCTAAAACCGATTACCACCGATATCTTGATTCGAAAAATAGGTCTTACGTTTAAGTTATTGCCAAACACCTTCAGCTTAGACGGTGAAGCTCCATCGTTTTGGGGTGTAAGTGGAAGTCAACATCTTTGAACCAAAGCCAACTTCACCTGCACGCGGTGCACCCTGCTGACTGACAAACGAAGCTCTGGCGAAAAGAGAGGTAGGGAGCGTAATTGTAAGCTACCCGACTGGGGAATGTACCTCCACCTCACAGAATACCGCAGCCAAATAACGGTTCCCTTGAGGGCTGTTGTGTTCCTCCGAGTGAGTGAGGTCACCAGAAAGGAAGGAGATGCTGCGATGGCAGCGGGGGTGGCGGCGCGCGAGCGATATTTTATGTTGCGAGCGTTAATATGGCTACGGTAACCGCTTCACATGAGGCGGGCCGTATGCTTGTCTACCACCCGACGTAGTATAAAAAAAAAAAAAATCGTTTCTACCAGCTAAGTTAAACACAAGTAGCATAAATCTAAGTTGAAGTAAGAATTTTCGCAATGAAACAAATCCGATGGTACATTCAGCTTCGGCGGTAACCCCGTTCACCTGAACACAAACAAAAAGAAAATACATACAAATGTTGATAGCTCTTTAGGGTAGGTAGGTGAATTTCGCAAAATCCCTTCTTAGTGGACCTATACGTCACACAAGGAAGCCACGGTCCAAATATCACGTTTCTAGCTTCAGTAGTTTTGCCTCGGCTTTGATGAATCAGTCAGTCAGAACAATTTACTTTAATATATGTAAATAAATTAATATTTCTAGACAATTTACACAGCGCCATCTAGACCCAAAGTAAGCGAACAGCTTGTGTTATGGGTACTAGACAACTGATAAATGTACTTGAATACATGTTTTTTTTGTAAATACATACTTATAATACATAGAAAATACCCAGGCCAAGACAAACAGACATGTTCATGCACACAAATATTTGTCTTGTGCGGGAATCGAACCCACGACCTCGGAATCAAAGTGGCCATTGCTAACCATTCGATCACCGAGCCCGTCAAAATATGTGTTACAGCCAATGTGATAAATTGGTCATTATTTATAATGGCTGGCTAATATAATAAATTGTAAACTATTAATAATTAAGCTTACTTGGCACCACATCATTCATCATCTGGGTAGACGAGCTCTTATTTCCGGTGTCAGGACACAAGAAAACCCTAACCTAACCAAAAATCAACTCAAATCTAAGCATAACATGATTTATCACATTGACCAAGTAATAGTCAGTATGAATAATAACTAATTTTATCTAATCTCATACTGAAATTAACACATTAAAAAACTAAACACAGTATCATAATGACAGCCTTTACGCACAAGCTCTCAAAATAAATTTAAAAAGTTATTTTTCGATACAGCTCTTATATGGACAATTGTATCGTAAAATAACTTTTTTACCATTTCGATACAGCTTCAGCCCTGGATACAGGTATTTTAAACAGGTTGCAATGCAAATACATTGCAACTATGCAAAAATTTTCTACATAATCTGTGAACGCGGCGCCGCGCGGCGCGTCGCGCATGCGCACTATGCTCGATCTGCAAATGGATTTATATGTAAGAATTATAGCTGTTAAATTAACTTCATGGTTGTATTTAAAATATTATTATCATATATTTCATGAGATTAGATAAAGTAGTGTATGAAACTGCACATAATTAGGTATTAAAATACTCGTGTGGTCTACTATAACATTCGACTTCGGCTCATGTTATAAACTCACACTCGTATTTTAATAACCCTTATTATGCAACAGTTTCATAAACTACTATATTACATTGACCATAACATATATATTAATCTATGAGCATAAAAATGTAATATATGGGGTAGGTATGTAAAATTTCCTCCGATCGATACAATATTTTAGGTCGACACCTTTTCACGCGTGAATTTAACGCGATCTCAGGGAGTTTTGGTGTTTTAACGACTTACTAATGGTTGTTATACGATTTTTCCGTAACTAATTAGTACTTGGTTAACGGCTTTTATAACAGTTAGTGTAGCAAAAATGTTAATTTACATTTTCAACGTGAAAGAGTAATAAATTGTGAAACTGCCCTCTTGGATAAATGCTTTCTTTGTTTGTAACATTACGTAGAATGCATCTTTATTAGATTATATAATATAGATGATTATGAAATAAGCGTAATTTGCAGTTTAATTTTAAGTATTGTAATTTAATTTTATGTAAAATCAAATATATATCGTATAAAAATGAAACTAGCTAGCAGTTTCATCCGTCCTTTCGGCTCCTGGTCGTATCGTTTTTTTTTTTTTTATACTACGTCGGGTGGCAGACAAGCATACGGCCCGCCTGATGTGAAGCGTTACCGTAGCCATATTAACGCTCGCAACATACAATATCGCTCGCGCGCCGCCACCCCTGCTGCCATCGCAGCATCTCTTTCCTTTCTGGTGACCTCACTCACTCGCAGGAACACAACGGCCCTCAAGGGAACCGTTATTTGGCTGCGGTATTCTGTGAGGTGGAGGTACATTCCCCAATCGGGCAGCTTACAATTACGCTCCCTACCTCTCTTTTCGCCAGAGCTTCGTTTGTCAGTCAGCAGGGTGCACCGCGTGCAGGTGAAGTTGGCTTTGGTTCAAAGATGCTGATGAACCACTTACACCCCAACTATCGTAAAATCGAAATAGTAGATACCGTTATTTAGGAATGATATCCCCTCTCTAGATGGGCGGAAAACCTCAAAAAAGTGTCTGAGAGCGGTTGGATGCGGAAAGCGGAGGATTGCATTTGGTGAAAGTGGGTGGATACAGGTTAATAATGATGATGAGGAATGGTGCTATTATTATTACAGTGCGCCCAAAGAGGGCGTGAAGAGGTTACGGCAACAGCTTTCCACCAGGCGGGCTTTGGAACCGCACAGTTCGTGACTATTTCGGCTCTAACGTATGAGGATGAAATCCCTGTCAATGGCGAGCGGTGCGACTATAGAAGGAGGCCGTGGGCATCATATCAAACCACTCCTCTGAACTCACCCCATTGTAAAATCGGTAGAACACACAAAGGGACGCAATAAAATATATTTTGCAATGTGCACTTAAAGCCCTTGCATATGATACCCCATTTGAACTTCTATTTCGCTTAGCTTCAATTTGAAATATCGACCCCTTAAAAAAAATATAGACACCCTATTTTTAAGATTTATTTACAAATGTATAGTTTTGAGATTTATTCTTGTACTTGTAGTCTATAACGATGTTACTTGCCAAATTTCATAGTTCTTAAGTTTTGATTCCCTAGAGAATGTGTCGAAATATGCGTTTTTTGCTGAATAAACGGCCGTATCTTCTTTTTACTTAAACTTAGCAGTTTGATTTTTTTACAAATTCATGGGACCGTAGACCTGAATATACAGTTCAAAATTCAGCTTGATACCTCCAAGCATTCTCGACATAGATGGTCTTGACAGACAGAGAGACAACCAAGTGACAGGCAGACAGACAGAAAGACAGACAGACAGACATACAACAAAGTGATCTTATAACGGTTCCGTTTTTCCTTTTGAGGTACGGAACCCTAAAGAACACTCAAAGGGACCCAAAATCTCTATTAAGACTCAAAGGTTCTAAACATAGGTCAACAATCATCACAGCGCGCCTCTGAATCGATTCACAAGGTGCAAGCTGGTTTTTAGTTGCTCCCGCCCATAGATGATGATGATGAAATAACAAAAAATCCGTAAATGTAAATAAAACACAAATCACTTCAAATTTATTTATTTAACGACATTTTACACTCTTAAAAAATAAAGTGAAAATATTGCACATTGCCGACGTCACTATTTTGCTATTAAATCTAAACTATTTACATTTATAATGTTTCACTAATTTTATACCATTTACCACTAAAATATTTTTTCACATATATTCTTTTGCTATTTATATAAATGTACTTTATATTTATTGTTTATAAAAGAACATTTTTATTTATTTACACAACATTTTGTTACAAAGTTATAAAATAAATGTGTGTTGGTTTGTATGAGATAGAATAGGTACATTTTGTGGATTTTTTTTATTAAACGACATTGTTTTTTTAAATAAAAAAAAATCTAGTTTCATTTGCATATCAGTTAGTGTACAACCTACAGTTTATATAATTTGTAGTTTTTTTTTATGAATTTACTTATACTTTAGTCTTATATACCATCTAGGTACATATAACTGATATTTTATAAGCGTAGCCTATTTTCCCAAACACATTATGACTGTGGACCTATTGGCCTATAAATCTACACACACATACATATATACATGCTATAAATTTATGTGTATTGGCTTCTGAAATGGAACTAAGGAAACCTACCTTAGTCATGACGAGTAATAAGTTTAAATTAGTTGTTTGTTTGTTTGTTTGTAATATCTTTATTGTAAACAAAAACGAATAGACAATCAGAAAGAAATAACAATTGTGAATTTTAAGAATGTACAAAGGCGGGTCTATCTCTATAAGATATCTCTACCAGCCAACCTTCAGTATTAGCATTGTAAAAATACAAAAGTAAGGTAACTTCATACAAACGGACCGAGCGCGGTTTGTTAAAATTTTCACAAATGATATATTTCTGTTGGCGTTATTACAACAAATACTAAAAACACAATAACATAAATATTTAAGTGGAGCAAAAATAAATTGTATAAATAAAATAAAATATATACAAACATGATTGTTTGTTGTTTTTGGTACGGAACCCTTCGTGACCGAGTCCGACTCGCAGTTGGCCGGTTTTTTGTAACAGATCCCTAATACTTACCCTACTTAATTGTATATTTTGTACCTTACTTAATTTTGTGTATAGAGATTGACTAAGTATTTTTGACGGTTGAATAAACTATTATGCGACAGCCCTACGTGTTTAGGCTATTGTCGCCTGCTCGGGGCTTGAGTCGTGTTACTTCTTTATTTTTACTATGGTATTAGCCATTGTTATTGTATACAAAAATGTTATGCATAGCTTGCTTGACCAGCCCAGCCATGTAAAATTTCTTTATGCACAGTAGGGTTAGCTGGAAGAATTTTCTTTAAGAGATAAGCTCACCTTTGTAAACTTGTCTGTTCACTAATTTCTGGATTTGTTGTTATGCAATAAAGAATAAAGAAAAGTTTCAACTTTGAAAATACAAATACATTATGAATATTATTACTATGTCAAAGTGAATCTCAAATATTAGTGATATAAATATCATACTCGTACGTTGATACTCCGGTATCAAGTAGCATCTGGCAAACCGCACGATATTTGTCTTCGATATGAATTATGGCTACAAATATTTGTTCAAGAAAGTCTTAAAATGGTTTGTTAAAAAAATAAAATACGCAAACCTCATATTTTACTCAAATTAAGAATAATAATAATTGGTTGCAATAAATGATTGAGTATTGAGTACCAAGCCGATTTAAAAAAAACCCCAACACGCGACACGACACCCAACAAAAAAAAAAACATATTGTCAATTCTCTCGAACATTCGCATATGGGCGACGGCACTAATTTAAACGAACACGAAAAGGGTTACCTAAAAACGTTAGTCAAAAATGAACTAACTTATGGAGGCAAAAGTAGTTTTGACCGCAGATGTTGGTTTTTTTTTTTTTTTATACTATGTCGGGGGGCAGACAAGCATACGGCCCGCCTGATGTGAAGCGGTTGCCGTAGCCATATTAATGCTGGCAACATAAAATATCGCTCGCGCGCCGCCACCCCCGCTGCTAACGCAGCATCTCCTCCCTTTCTGGTGACCTCACTCACTCGCAGGAACACAACAATCCTCAAGGGAATTGTTATTTGGCTGCGGTATTCTGTGAGGTGGAGGTACATTCCCCAGTCGGGTAGCTTACAATTACGCTCCCTACCTCTCTTGTAAATATTATGTACGTCCGTGAAAATATTTCGAATTTTACAAAAGTATGTGATATAACTAATGTCAACTTGCGGAACAAAAACAAATTGGTTATTCCAAAACATAGACTGGGGAAGGTCAATAATTCGTTTGTCGTAAACTGCATCCGCTACTACAATAAGTTGCCGGAGTCGGTCCTGATTTTACCCGACACTAAATTCAAACAGCTTATTAAGACCACCTTATGTAAAAAGGCTTACTACAGGACCGACGATTACCTTAATGATAAAAATGTATGGCAAATTCTCGGCACAGGATGTGAAGCACAGACGTCTTATCTTTACAAGTAGTATTGTGGATATACATATTTAGACTTTATACAATATGTATATACACTCTATACTATGATTTTTTATATTTTTATTTTTTTTTACTATTTTATTTTACTTGTTTTTTTATTTTTTATTATCTTTCTTATTTTGGTTGACATACCATTTTTTTTATTGTACATTGACATTATTTTTATTGTATTATGATAATATTGTATGGCTATTTAAAAAAAAAAAGACCTATATTGACAGAGTTTCTTTCGGCATTTCTTCTCGTCAATGGTCATTCCGAAATGCTGGTAGATAAAAAATATACCTAATTGTAAAAGACGTGTCTAAGTGCCCGCGAGGGCCCACAGAATAAAGAATTTTGACTTTGACTTTGACTTTGACTTTGACTCTCTTTTCGCCAGAGCTTAGTTTGTCAGTCAGCAGGGTGCACCGCGTGCAGGTGAAGTTGGCTTTGGTTCAAAGATGCTGATGAACCACATACACCCCCAAATTTAGGTTAGGTTAGGTTAGGATAGTGATTAACAAAAGCCGATCGAGACAAACGAGTGGAGTTTGGAGAGGGGGAGGTTAAGTTAACGGAGGTGTAAGTAGTCAAACCTAGGAGCGCCCAGACTTCGGGTATTGACATGTATGTGTGAATCAGTTTGTTTAAATTCAGAAACCAAGTTATCATTGCGATTGTGAATTTTATATTACGGAATTAAATTGTGTATGACGTCTTGGTAACAGTATGCAACGATATGACTGTGAGAAACATTTCTTTCCTTTCACTACCGAAATAGTGATAGGTACCTAAAACATTTTTGTTTTCGTTATGTGAGAGGGGGGCAAACTAGCATGTGGGTCACCTGGTGGAAAGCAATCACCACCGCCCATGGAGACTAGCGACACCAAGGAGTCGACGATCCGTTGCCAGCCTTTTAAGGAAAATGAAAACTCTGTTCTTGAAGGATGTCGTAGTTGTTCGGAAATACCGCTGAGGGAAATTGATTCCACAGTTTCACTGTTCGTGGGATAAAATGTCTTAGGAAACATACTGTAGTAGATCGCCAATTATTAAGATGATATGGATGGAATTTTAATTTATGGCGAGTTGTACGATAGTGGAATTCAGCGGCAGGTATCAAATCAAACAGCTCATCCGAGCACTCCCCGTGATATAATTTGTATAGAACGCAAAGAGACGCCACATCCCTGCGTGTAGAGAGAGAGAGTCCAATCGATCCGAGATCATACATTAAGATTGCAATAAATGATTGAGTACTGTGTACCAAGCTCATTAAAAAAAACCAAACGCTTGACGCCGATACCCGACAAAAAAAAAACATATTGTTTATTTAACATCTCTTGAATTGCCTTTTCAAACACAAACAGACTATTTTATCCCTATTGTGAACAACTTTTCCTTAACCCCCAGGCGCATAACGGATTCCGTTTGTATTGAAAACGTAACAGAACGTTATGAAAACTATTGCTGAAACTTTGCAAAGGAAATAGCCTCCGTAACGAGATTAATTTTCACGTTCCATTCCGACGGGATTGAATCCGGGAGCGGAATTTTCATATGAGGATGTTTACAGCAGTTTAAGGAATGCAATTGGGGGAGATTTGGGGGGAAAAAATTGGGTGGGGCTGTGTAGGCGCACACGGCCGTTGGTTAACGTCTATATCAGCGATCACCGCGCTATCACGTGTGAGTCATGAGTTATACTGAATACAAAGCAAGCGAGAGCGCCGGTTTCCGTCATTCTACGCAATGCCTCTCCCCCGCCACTCCGCCCGGCCCCGATGCAAACTTAAGGTCTTAGCAGCGAGCTGATTGTATACGCTAAATAATGACATGCGATTCATGTTTTTATGCCTTATCGTTTTGTAATTATTAAGGTAGGGCGACATAGACCAATTCGTTACAATTCAGTTTTTTGACTTGCCTCCTTACCACCATCTCTTATTGCGATTCAATAATTGAATAGAATGCTTATTCATACTAATGAATAAGCGACTCTATTCCATTTGAAATAGTAGTGAATATGTCTAGTTTATTCATGGGTATGAATAAGCAATCTATTCAATTATTGAATCGCAATAAGAGATGGTGGTAAGGGGGCTGGTACCCGTATGTTTTGGAGTTATTTTAGAGACGTTTCACATCAAAATTAAACTTGGCTACCGGATCTTGTCACGAACTACGCCCAAACTAAGATAAACGTGAGACTATCCGTGGCATTACAAAACTACTAGCGCTTTAAGAAAACAGTGCCTTTTTTATTACCGTTGATAGATGTATTTGATATTTGACTACAATGTGATTCGTCGACGTGACT
The DNA here is from genome assembly GCA_937001555.2 of Hypsopygia costalis. Classification (NCBI taxonomy): domain Eukaryota; kingdom Metazoa; phylum Arthropoda; class Insecta; order Lepidoptera; family Pyralidae; genus Hypsopygia; species Hypsopygia costalis. The sequence goes on from OW443350.2 coordinate 3,956,586, forward strand.
ATTATTCTATTAAATTCAAGACATTTTACGAAATTGTAGTATTCCTACTTTGTCTTTTTGCGATATAAGCAGCGAGACATTTTATAATCTTGCTGTAATATTGCCTAGCTGGTTTCACATTTTTCTGTTCTTCAAATTACTTTTAAAATTCTAGTAGATTTATTAAAGAATAAGAATCTGATTTATAAAATAAAATGTTATTAATATAAAGGGAAACGGACTTTATTGAACGAAAGAAGCCAACACAAAAGTGGTGGAGACCTTTCCTAAATTAAATATTTAGACCCAATTCACATTGACTTTCCTAACTGCTCGTGGAAATCGCACTCGTTAAAAGACTTAGCTGAACCTTCCCGTGTCGAATTTGTATGAAAACTGCCGTGGTATGCAAAGAACCTACATATTTGAAGCATATTATTATGTTTTAATTTACTGATGTAATAGAAATATACATTACATATAATAGAAGATGTGATGTTGAAATTTTGGCCCACCCTCACCTATCATTGTACATCAGGTATCATGTACATTTTATCTTACGAAAAAATTTAAAAGTTAATCTTTTCTCATGTATTGTTTGTGTAGATTTGCTTCTAAGCGTATGTATACACAAAAATAATATATTTACAAACAAGACAAACCAGCCTTCTCGAGATAAACATTCATGCTAATAGAGAAATTATTCATAAATGGCGGCTGAAATAATTCTCTCGCCTACGTGAGAAAACAAAGAAGTGTGAGTGAAAGAGAATGACTAGCGCGTGTTATATCGACCTACCAATCCGCTAATGTAAACTGGGTCTTTATTTATTAAATTAAATAAATATTCCTAGACAAATTACACACGGCCATCTAGTCCCAAACTAAGTAAAGCTTGTACTATGAGTACTAGATAATTGATATTATACTTAAATACATTTTTTTTTGTAAATACATACATATAATACATAGAAAACACCCAGGCCAAGACAAATAGGCATGTTCATGCATACAAATATTTGTCTTGCGCGGGGATCGAACCCGCAGCCTCTGAGTCAAAGTGGCCATTGCTAACCATTTGACCACCGAGCTCGTCTAATTTTATTACTTTTATATTTTAAATTATATTTTAAATCTCAATCTCTAACAATTATACGGACTATTTAATTTATTAATGTATAAAAGTCCTACACGTACCTATAATAAATACACAAGTAAATTTTTAAAACTACATATGTCACATTTTTATTTTATTTCGTTAAATAAATCTCTACATTTTTTGTCTGTTCACAGTAATATTTATATTTACATTCATTATTTTTTATGCATGTAAGTACATTTCAACATTTACATTTTAAATATCAAACATTTGAACACTCTGTACAAATCTCACAAAATAGGGTACTATCTCAATTATACATAAATATATCACTCAGGTATTATGTACAAAGGATAATTTGGCACGCCGCCGTTTATTTTCTACCACATAGATATGTCGTAAGTTTAGTAAATTCATATCTTCTGCATTACAGGAGCCCTACCGGCTAATCTGAAACCGATTACCGTCGGATTTTTGACGCGAATATGACTTTAAAACTGCTTCAAATGATAACAAAGTCGCGGAATACAGTTTGGTATTGCAGCTACAAATAAAATAAATATTTCTGGAAAATTTACACAGCGCTATCTAGTCCCACATTAAGCGCAAAGCTTGTGTTATGGGTACTAGTGATAAATGTACTTAAATACATTTTTTTTTTGTAAATACATACTTATAATACATAGAAACGCCCAGACCAAGACAAACAGACATGTTCATGCACACAAATGTTTACCTTGTGCGGGGATCGAACCCGCGACCTCGGAGTCAAAGTGGACATTGCTAACCATTCGACCACCGAGCTCGTCAAATCTATCATTTCCATCCAAAATTTAATCACACCACTAGATAGGTTTAGGATCAAAGAATTTATTACGCTAAGTAAGGAGACTATGGAACATAGCGTGCGGGGGACTCCATTTTGAGATAATTTTAGTGCATATAACGTATTCACGTACAACACATGGCCGTGTTCATAACACAGCCACATCCTATTTTTATCTATATTTAGCTTAGATTTGTGGTAGGTACATGCGTTCAGCTTATCTGGTAGAAACACTGGAGCTCTACCTGGGGTCCTGCCGCCGAAGCTGAAGCCGATTACCATCGGGTTGTTTGATCGCCAAAATGTTGCAATCTACTTGCTGTCACTGCGGGCACACCTGAGTTCAATTCTCAATTTGTATATTGACAGTATAGTCATATTAAAATTGTCTATCATTTTGGCAATAAAAAAACGTCTCATGTAAAACACGCTGTATTATTTCTCTCCATCTACCAAGTAATTTCAAGTCAAAATAGAACTTAAGTTTAAGTTAATGACAATAATATTCAGCTTAGTTAGTAGAGCTCTATGACTTTTATAAGCTAAGCTAAATACAATTACGGCCAATCTAAGGTAATCTTTGATTATCGCAATCAGAAAATCCAAGGGTTCATCTACGGCGGTAGGCTCCCTGAAAATGTTTGTCAACAACTAAAACATAACACCTATTTTGCGAATCAAAATATTCAATGGTAATCGGCTTCAGCTTTGGCGGTTGAGCTCCGGATTCTTTCTAAATTAGTACAGTCATAGTACAACGATTTCTAAATATTTTAAAAGAACCTTCTATAATAATACATATATTTGAATGATATTTATAAGTATATTTACAACTATGTACAAGAGAAGACGATAAGTTCGTGTACTGATGGTTTCAATGAAAATAAATACCAAGACCCGAGTGCTTACCTAGGGTTGCCAACTTTTATTTACAAGAAAAACAGTATATTAAAAGCTGCGTAGCAAAACAAACAGTATAAAACAAATAGTAAGGCCCAGTGCATGCGGAGCAGTACAATAAAGTTTTTTTCAACAGTATTAAAGCATAGAAAACAGTATAATACTGTTTTTAACAGTATGGTTGGCAACCCTAGCCTTACCACAAGCTCTAAACGCAGGAATGGAACTATGATGGTTGCGTATTTATCAATGAATTTCATTCATAAATTCGCAACCATGATGGTTCCATTCCTGCGTTTAGAGCTTGTGGTAAGGCCCCAGGTCAACGTAAACAAACCGACGAAATAAAGAAGAACTCTCATGTTGTGAATTTATAAGACGCGTGTTAGATATCAAAATTATGTGGCTTACTTGTTCATGTTTTGAAGTGAGCAACCCCTCTAATTTGGATATGTAACACGCGGCTGGTAAATTCACAATATGAAACATTTTCTCAATTTGGTCGGCTTGTAAACGTGAACACGTTCGAACTTGACCAAAAAAACTCATACTGAGAACTCAGAACACTACAAGCGCCATGTCCGTTAATAAACAGTTTTATTAACATATGCCGAGCTTATAATAATTCCCATTTTCTTTTTATCGGAGGTTATATACATATTCACGTTACATACATATTGGCCGTGTGATTTCCGGCAGACTAGAATAGAATCACTCCTTCTCTTCCCGTGGATGTCGTACAAGGCGACTAAGGGTAATACATTATAAAACATCGATCAGGCCTCCCCAACCCGTTTGGCCAGCGTGGGGAGTGTAGGCCAAATCCTCCTGTCTGTGACGGACGAGAGAGGGTCGTGCTCCTGTAGTGGAGACTAAATGACCTGATGATGATATTCATAAACCAACATCCAAAGCTGATTTTTAAAAGACTAGAAACTCTAACGACCCAAATATGCTAGTCTTACTAACACTTACATATTTGAGCCGTTTGGGGTTGAGAGCAGTGATGGGCAAAATATTGAGCATTTACATGCGATAAATGCCCAAAAAGTATATTATATAAATTCCCTATTTATGCCCAAAACTAGGCATTTACAGGTACTTACTGGGCATTAATTGTAAATGCCTCGCATTTTGCCCATCTCTAGTTGAGAGTCTCTCTGTCCCTCCGTCTCTCCGCCTGCACGTGTTGCACCCTGACAACTAGCCATCGAGACTTCGGCGAAAGAGATTTAGAGCTTGTCGGCTGGGTAAGTCACCTCAGACTGCCACCAAATAAGAATAGCCTATAAGGATTGTTTCCTGCGAGTAAGGTCACTAGACGGGAGGAGATACTGTATTAGCAGCTGAAGTACTAACGCATGAGTAACGCCCTTTGCGCTGTAGCAGCATGCATGCATGTCTATATGGTACTTGAGGTGGGGGGTGCAATGGATATTAAGACTATTGCATGTTTCACTTTATGTATGGGACTATGTCTATTCACTTTGTACCTTTTCTCTTTAAGTAAAACGGTATCTAGATGCCTCTCATGTTTGCTGTGCCCATACTGGGCGTCACTTGTACCATAATATGTTATGTAACATCTTTAATAACTTGTGACTTGCAATAAAAATCTGAAAGCTGCATTAGTAAAAGCATGAGGAAAAACGTTTCAGACCCACCGTACCCCTGGCCGTACCTCTGGTGGTACGGTGGGTCTTTAATTATTAAACCATACCACTGAATAAATAATGCTCCTTGCGTTGTATACGCCAGGCTACGGTATCAGCTGCACATCAGGCGGGTCGCATGTTTGTTTGATACCTGACGTCGTACTATAAAAAAATATGCAATAGTTTTTTTGTTCGTATACCTTTACTGCAACTCGAACATTGTCCATGAATAAGAAATAACTCTGATATCAAATGTCACATTTAGTTCGGAATAGACAAGGACAAACCACAGACGGAACTGGCACGGAATTATAAAAAAAAAATACAAAGAAAAAGTTCCAACTGTCAATTTTAATAAACGTCAAATTTTCCCGCGACCTCTAGAGTTAATTGTTCACACTTAATTGACTTTCTTTCAATGAGATTACCTTAATGTAATTATAATTTAAATCAATTTTGCTAGCATAATTAAATAAATCTAAAGAGGTATAAGTAATCTCTCATTAGTTAATAGCTCTCTGTGATATAGGAGACAATTATATTATCGCATTTCAAAGTGTTAATTGAAGATTTAGAAGAGTTTATCTCTGTTTTCTGCTATTGTTATACGAATTTCATATGACTGTATTATAAAAGTTAGCAATGAGGTTTTATACCACGTCGAGTGCCAAGTAAGCATACGGTCCGCCTGATGCAAAGAAGTTATAGTAACTTATAGACAAATCAATTTTCCTGGACTAATAATTAATGGGGTTCGACCTGATGGAGGACATTTTTCCAAGTTTTTATGTTTTTCTGATTGGTTTAGAAGGGTCCGCTATATGTACTTATGTCAATTATGGGTTTTCCACCTAACCGGAAGTCGTAGATCAATTGTGTCATTAAATGAGTCAGTAGTAATCGAGATTTATATATTACTAGCTACCGCCCGCAGCTTTGCCTGCGTTAACTTTTTTTTAATATAAAGTATCCTATGTCCTTCCTAAGACCTCTGAGAATATATCTACAAAATTTCACGATGATCAGTTGAGTAGTTTTGGCGTGAGAGAGTCACAAACAAACTCACATTCACATTTATAATATTAGTAGGAATTACTTATACATATAAAATACGACCGCCTAATATAATTTCCTGATTGACAAATAGATCATAATCTATTTACTTATATGTAAATTATTATTTTTTATTCGAAGATTTTGCTATACAATAATGAAAAAAACGTCAGGGCATGTACGACACGTTATATAAGGAATTTATAGGTACTAATTGGGAGTTTATTTGAATAATAAAAAATCGGTTGTCTGTAAAGTCGGTTTACAGACGATAGTTGAACGTGACAACGTCATAAGAAAATACTGATGGAATGTTTGCATTTTTCAAAAGAAAATTTTAATGGAACGCCTCAGAGCGAGGTAACGCCGCATACGTCATGTTATTTCGTGCGTGCAGCCGGCTCCATCGAATTATAAGACGTTGTCACGTCAAAAGCCTGGCGTTTTGCTATAGGTTCGACATATTCGCAGGTTGAGTTTGTATAAGGACATGTACGCCCGCCAAGGCTCGTCCATTTTGCGAGCGTCAGCAATTTACGCGATGCTATGCAAAAACGTTCAGCCCCCTTACCACCAACTCTTATTGCGATTCAATAACTGAATAGATTGCTTATTCATACCAATGAATAAGCGACTCAATTCAAGTTGAAATAAAGTCGCTTATTCATTGGTATGAATAAGCATTCAATTCAGTTATTGAATCGCAATAAGCGTTGGTGGTAAGGGGGCAGTTCACGTTAGACGCCGGCGCGAGCTCACCTTGTATCATTTTATCATTTAGCACTATTTATCAATTAGCAAATACAATAAAATCCGTTTCATATAATTAAATAGCAGTATCAATTTATATATATCAACCTCTATAGTACATATCTGTTGAAAAATAAAAATATGATCATACTTTTAGATCTAGTTCTAGAGAAAGGAACGAAACAGGTTCATAATCTAAAAAGCCTTTGTTCATCTTTCGAAATCTCTCAGATTCACAATATCAGTAAACGTGTAAGTGGTCTTTATAAAAAGTATCAGCTGCGTAATCTCTATTGTCATCTACTATCGATTTTATATTTTTACCCTTGAGCCGGAGTTCATCTACTTAAATTTGAGAATCGTATGAAACATTTCCAACAAAGTTCCAAAGTGGGAATTATCTTCAGCCGTCCTCGATTCTGAATCAAATCTATCGAGCTTATTTCATAGTTTCGTCCACTTTTGTTCTCAACAGCAACAAAGAAATTGTGACCTTAAACTCTTACTCTCAAGATTCTAAATTGCACTTTCATGGCCAAGGTCTCATAGTTTCATTTATTGCAACGAACCGGAATGCTATGCAAAGAATCTTTCATATAACCCTCGATATTAATTTAAAGTCATCCATTACTAAGTTGTCTCCTTGGAAATGCTCCGTCGCATTGATATTATCAATTTACAAATCAATTAGGAGCCGTAAATTTCCGCCGCTAGCAATATTGCTCTCGGCATCCACAGAATTTACACCTCTAGAATTGTTCACATAAAATCTGTTTTCCTTTGAAACGGTGTCATTAAAAAGGAAGGTAAGTAATTAATGAGACGATTCCTGGGATTCCGCCCTCTAGACGTTTCAATTCGATATTCGTCGAAACGAAAGCCTTTGCCAACTTTTCCTCGATTAAAACAAGTCATTGAGTTTGGGTTATCGATAAAATGACTTTAGAAAAAGCCATTTTTTTTACGAAATATTCGTTTTTCTTTTGATGATTGGAACGAGAAAATCCAATCACTTCAATACCAAAGAAGGAATTTGAAAAGAGAAATCAAGTACACAAAAATTTACAAAAGAATTTTCTTTCGTACCTAACGGTGATTTTCAAAGTCTACTTTTACCAATCTCTGAGGTCGATTCTGACGTGCAAAAGGTCCACGAATGTCATGTATAAGTAAGATAAGGGTCTGCGGAAATTACAAATTATATAGGCAAGTATAAAACGAGGCAAAAAAGTTTGGAGACTTGTCCATAAATTTACTGTGCTTCTTTTAACCGAATCATTGTCGGCCGAATAACGTGGTCAATTTGTTTTACATATCTCGCCGCAAGTTTTGATCTAAAATGAATATTGGATATTTGGATTACTTTAAGTTTGGTTAGGTTAGAAAGTAAACATTACGTATGCTGAACAAAAAAAAAATTGGTTGTCAGTAAAGTCGGTTTACGGACGATAATTTTACGTGATAACGTCACAAGAAAACATCGGCCGATGGTGTGGATGAGAGATAGATGCGTCACAAGTCGAACTTAGGTCGATCGTGCCCCTCTATTGCTTGTTCCGCGCTGTTTCTTATACGCTCGGCTCAGGCGGAACGTGACAATGAGTTATGCTTTTTCGTGCGTGCAGCCGGCGTTCCTCGATTAATAAGACGTTATCACGTCGAAAAATCGACGATACCTTCCGCGAACAACAGTGATCTGATCAACAGTGGTACATATCAAGAAGAAATACTGAATTAAATATATATTATATACTTTTTTCCAGAAAAATAACTTCACCATACTTTGTATATACAAGTTTCCAAGATACAGGTCACAACCACAAAGATCTATATCCAGTGTTCCTTCACAAGTGAATCACAACCTTATTTAATGGCGGATAGAACACTTTTTACGTCTCTACCATTATTTCATCTGGTCGTGAGCAGGAGGCTTGATGAGCCCTGAGTAGATCAGCTGACGTAGACTTGACGCAGTTGTTCATGTGGATGTCTGATGATGCGTTGGAGTGGTGATGCTCACGACGTTTCCTGAAGCAGCAGCGACGTCCGAAGTCTCCACACAGTGACCTGTGGAATTGAGAGCTTTGAGTTACATATAATTAAAATCATAGAATAGGGGTTAGACAGGCTATGTGGGCATGGCCAGCGTGCCACTATTATGGACGGATGTTCATATTTAAAGATTTTCCTAAAACAAAGATTAAACTTGCTAGTTGTTTCCACACACGTGCTCTCTGTTGGCTAGCTTGACATGATAAACTTTAATACAGCGCCCTCTATAATCATGTCTAGTTTAGTTCAACGTTGGTTTACTGGACGGGAGACTCGCAATCCTGTGATATAACCGGAAGGTTGGCACACAGGGGCGCATTAGCTGTTAGGTAGTGGGTAGTGTGGGTACGTGCCCTGATTTTAAGGAAAAGTGATTATTTTTGTGTGGATCAATAGTAGTGTGATTAAATACCGAATGTTATTGTAACTCTCATCACGATATTTATATTCAAGGGTCATAAGTATTATACCACACAATATGCATACACATACACACAGCACACACTCCACACAACACGCATAGACCCACACAACCATATACAATCCTACGCATATACCTACACTCCCCCATCCCCTACACATAAACTATATAATTAATATGTACTTACACACGCTTACATTTGTTTATAGATAGATATAATTTATTTGGTATATAGCAATACTAGCTTCCGTCCACGGCTTCGCCCGAATTTACTTTAGTTTTAAGCTATTGCATAGCTTTTATGGCGGGCTTTGAACGCGGCAACCGAAACAAGAAATTCCGTAGGTAACGAAAATAAAACCTAACTAAAAAATGCCATGCAATAGCTTTACCGCGGCAGTCCCCGAGTGCCACACGTATTTTTTTTTTATCTCGGTCTATTACTATCCATTTCTACAGGATGATTAGAGTGATGATGATTAGATTATTAGTGAGGATGATTAGAGAGAGTTACATAATAAATTAAATATTTTTTTAACATCGTAATAAATACATAGGTATTTTATTCAATATTAAAATTAAGGTCGATGGTACTGCAGTTCTAACCCTTGACTGTACATATGACAATACGACAACTAATCAATATAACGGTGATTTTAAACGTTTGGCTGTTTACTTAGTTCATAAAGCAAAATGTGACAGTTAGGTAAAACGAGAGTCGAAATGGAAGCCAACTTTACTTACGAATAAATAAAATTAATAAATATTCCTGGACAAATTACACACTGCCATCTAGTCCAAAACTAAGCAAAACTTATACTATGGGTACTAGTAACTAATACAATTTACGACTTATTCCCATCTTCCACCCTAAGCTTCCACCCTGGGTTGGAAGTTGGGAATTGTTTGTCCCATCTTCCAACCCATCGCAGGGTGGAAGATGGGAATTATCTGAATTATTTTTGTTCCCATATTCCAACCTGACATTTATGAACAGTCATGTGCATAGGCGTTTAGGTTTAGATTGAACTTTCTTTTATGAATGTGAGAATTATTATAGATCATAATAATTACATACCTGTTATCAATTCACTATGTACGAAATTAATTGGTTAATTATATTGCAATCGTTGAATTATGTATTGTATTTGGCTTTTTTTTAAACGAAAATGAAATCGGAAAACGAAATCATTTACTTGGATTTAAAGATTGTATACACATTACTTTGTAAAAAAATACATACTAACCGATTATTTTATTGACTGTACCTCATTTATGTCAGGTTGGAATATGGGAACAAAAATAATTCAGATAATATATTCCCATCGCAGGGTGGAAGATGGGACAAACAATTCCCAACTTCCAACCCAGGGTGGAAGCTTAGGGTGGAAGAAGGGAATAAGTCCAATTTACATTTTTAATTAAGATATATAGTTTTTTAAATAAATACATACAAACACCCGTTGCATAATATGTAGATTGCTGGTAATGTACTCAACGCTCACGACTTGTACTGCTTTCGAAACTATATCCACATCCGCTCCATTTCGCGATTAGCAAACTCACTACGTCTGTCTGTAATAGATAGCGGACAAATCACAGCACTACGTTTCACTTCACGTGTGGCTTCTAATCTAAGCTTCAATCAATCAATAATAGGCTTGTTTCCCATTTTTTTTTTTCGATTTGTTATAAAGACATCACAATAATATAAATATAGGTGAAATAATTACTTCGATGGCATAAAAACTTCTCGAGATATGATAACTTGAAGATCACCATTTTGGACGTTATGACGTCACACCTTGCTATTTTATATGCAACAAATCAGAAATTTGTACGACAGCTATGTTAAATATTGCGTTTATGTAGCCAGTGCCGTAACAAAAGTTATAGTATTTTTTATTGTTTCTACAATGGTAATATTTATTTTTTATAATTTCATACCTTTAGATGGACTTTCCCACCTAACTTTAATCGAACATAAAACACGTCGGACATAAATTATAAAAATTTTAAGAACGCAGATCGTTCTATTTCTATGTGTTTTACGTTACTGATAGAGAGTTTTTATAATTTAGTAATATTGGCAAATAGCCTATTATTTATTTGCACTAAATGTAGGTACATATAAAGATAGAAATAGACAATTTCCCATTTGTACGTGTTAAATTGCATGGGTACTGACAAAATTAGTAGGGCAAATCCACGGCGATATTGGTTTCAGTACAAATTAATATTGATAGTTTTTCTAGCCTCTATTCTGTGTTTCGGCATCAACCAATATTTTTGGACAATTGGTTAAATTGACCAGCCCGGTGGTCGAATGGCTAGCAATGGCTACTTTGACTCCGAGGTCGTGGGTTCGATTCCCGCACAAGACAAATATTTGTGTACATGAACATGTCTGTTTGTCTTGGTCTGGGTGTTTTGTATGTATTATAAGTATTTATTTACAAAAAAAAATGTGTTTAAGAAAACTTATCAGTTGTCTAGTACCCATAACACAAGCTTTGCGCTTAATTTGGGACTAGATGGCGCTGTGTAAATTGTCCAGAAATATTTATTTATTTAATATTTTTAATTTACACAGCACCTTTAGTCCCAAACTAAGCAAAGCTTGTACTAAGGGTACTAGACAACTATTAATAACTAAATATTTAAGATATACATTTTTTAAATAAATATATATATATATATATGCATTATATTAAATAAATATATATATGCATTACTGTAAATATTGTAGATTAATTTGTAACTTAAAACTATTACATTATTAATATTTGTATGTTCTTTTTAGAGCAAGAAGTGGTTTGTTCGATTCATTAATTGTAAAACCTATTGTACGTACCTGCTTCTACAAATAAATTATTTGATTTGATTTGATTTGATATACAAACACACAATCATGTCCATGCACACAAATGTTTGCCATCGCACCCGCGACCTCAGAGTGAAAGTGGCCATTGCTAGCAGAGGTGGTCAATAAAACCCCAACAAATCAATTGAATATTCGGTATTAAAAGATAACATATTCCATTGACATATTCACACAATGTCATAGAACATAAGGATCTATGCTCCTATAAGATATTTTCAATGTTACTGATTACAGGAGCGTACCTTTGTATTCACTGTGGAATCTCAAATGAGGGTGTTTGATTTTTTTCTGATACCAGATGTCGCTAGGTAGGCGTCGGGTCCAGTTGTCAAATTGTACTGAATTTTTTGACAGTGAAACTTCAAGACCACAAGACGTCAACAAGACATTTGACAAGATGCTATGAATTGACAGACGATTGGACTCTACGCTACAGTGCTGCCAAAAGACACTCTAGTATTAGTGATGCAATAAAGAATATTGCTCGCGCGCCGCCACCACGGCAGCTGCAGCAACTCCTTCTTGGTGACCTCACTCACTCGCAAGAACACAACAACCCTTAAGGGAATTGTTATTTTGCTGCGGTATTGTGTGAGGTGGAGGTACTTCCCCAGTCGGGCAGCTTAAATAATACGCTATACTCTACCTCTTTTTACGCCAGAGCTTAGTTTATCAGTCAGCAGGGCACCACGTGCAGGTGAGGTTGGCTTTGGTTCAAAAATGTTAATGAATTACTTACACCCCAAATTAAATTAAGGGTTAAATTGAAAGCTTATTAATTATAAATAAAGGTATTTGTGTCATTTCAATAATTTTGCTTATTACCACTATCATTTACATTTGCAACAGTCTAGATTCTAGATGATTAAAATAATACCTTACAACTTGATAAGAACTAGGCAATGTAGTAATTTACATAAAATGTAGTAAATTACGTAGTTCTTACGGCACGGAGATGACCAGTTACTGTGGGTTTCGTAAGAAAGAGATGGCGCAGCATGCCATAGAGAGAGCTATGCTCAGAATTCCCGCGTGAAACTCTAAAAAGAGTATACCCAAAGTTGAACTGGAACGACCGACATAGCTTTTAGCTCACTTGGCAGGATTGATGACATTAGAAGCAAAAATATTATGGAATGGCAAATATGAATCGGAAAACGTAGCACAGGATGGCCCGCCACGAAAAGAGTTTAGTCTTAAAATTACCATGCCCAGATAAAAATAGCCCGCCACTAGTCGACTTGATGATCTAGTAAAAAATGTAGAAACATGGATACAAACGGCATAGAAGGGCACGTTGTGCAAGCCTAAAGTAGAGGCTTATGAACAGCCATAAACGACTTTAATGATAAAGAGACAGAGAATGGTAAGATTGGTTTGAATTATATTCGCAAATGAAATACATGCACAGTCTAAGTTATAGGTGATGGAAACAGTAAGCTTAAAACACTAAATATGGAAATGAAATAGGTAAAGTAAGGATTTACTTTATCATACAGGTTCATAGTTTAATTAATGTGAACTATATACTCACGCATACGTTTTGTCTCATGCATAGATACGTTATGCATAAGGATAGTGAAGATTGAAAAAACAAATCACTTTGTAAGGGAAACAGTGGGTTTAAAGGGGAGAAAGATGAGAATAAAGATAAAGTATTTAAAGAAAATACACTTAGTCCATAATAAATCACCTGTTGGAGGGATTTTAACATATGATCCATAAGCTCCAAAACAGATCAAACAATCATTGGTCACTCAGATACTTGTCTATGATCCCAGTGAAATAAAAATCTACAACACAATAAAAATAATATTAGACGACTTAAAAACTAAATCGAAGAATTATATAAATATATTATGAGACAATATAAAGAAACATGAATATCTAATCTAAATCAGTGCAAAATATGTCTCAAAACAATCAATTGAAGGCTTTGCGGAAAAATAAGAAGCATTATAAATAAACCAAGCAAAAGCAATAACGCAATCTATTTTCGGCAAAACTTTGACCCAAAAATTTCGTGATAACAAAAATAAGGACAGATGTCCGCAGGCGATTCCATGTTTAGCCAAATGGACATTAAAAATTGTTCGAAAAAAAGCAAATTAATAGTCCTAAATCCGTAGATGTCAATGAGAGGTCTTAGCTTCGATTCGACATCCGACTAGAGGAACTGACATTATAGTGCCACAAACTTATCTGTATAACGTAGTGGTTACATTCTCTTTGCTTATCTGGCCCGGTGACGGCGGGGGCGGTACGATCGAATTAAGTGTTGCCATTAAACGAAATGCCGCCCGTTTTAGAGGAAACATAAAAATCAAAGAAATATATACACTGTTAAAATAATAGCATTGATATACTTATTAATTGTGTTTCAATTAAATATCAATGAAGAATGTTACTAGGTATGCCAAATCGCTTGAAATGTTGTCTCAGTGAAGCCTGTATGTATACAAACACACTAGTTTTTGTTGTAGTAAAATGTAAAAATACCTAGTAGTTTTGAATTTATAGGCATTCAAAGTTTCGAAAAATATCGAGTCCCGCTAACAGTCTTGTGACGTCATTTTACAACGCATCGCACGGGCCACGGCCACGGCTCGCTTAGTATTAGGAATGTGACATTTTAATTATAGTATTTAATTAATTATTATAGTAATTATAATTTAAAAAAATTATAATAAAATTAAATAAAATAAATTTTAATAAAATTTATAATAAATTTAATTAATTATTATTATTATAGTATTTAATTAATTATTTAATTGTAATTATAGTATTTAGGTATAATTTCAACGGCACGGGCGCGCGACCGCGAGCGGACTGAGTGAGCCAGATTAAGCCTGTTGTACGATGACGTCACACAGCCCGCGTCGTACGGTTACAACTTGTTTTACTTCTAAATCGGAAACTAATTGACATATCGAAGTAATTCTTTCACTAGTATTTTTTATTTTTGACAGAGAATATGGAGTGCTAATAATCAAAATTAGTTAACATTCTCATTTTTTTGTTGACTAGTTTAAAAAATGCACCACGTTAAGTCGCGATCATAGCTATTATATAATATTAGAGAGTTATAATATTGCACAGAAACAACTCGTTGACGATTTTTTTATTGTATGTATAGCAAAATATATTTAGGTATTTAAAAAAATACACCTCAATGGAATGCGCATGCGTGGTAAATAAATTAATTGTACCTGGCAATACTAACCTGTAACAGCAGCTACTCGTTCGTGAACATGACATTTCAAGATGACGGCTTTATATATAAGTATAATAAATAATATAAGTTTGTGGCACTATACGAACAAAATGCGGCAAAAAGCTATATACGCCGAATACGATTCAGTTAGTAGATTAGTCTTACAGCTGAAACTTATAGAGTAGGAGCTCATGACTGCCAGCTTGGTTTCATTTTATTAAAGTTGAAAGTCTCTGCACATCCTTAATACATGTAAGAACGATCGTCGAGTATAGAGTTTAAATCATGGTGGTTTTCGCAGATAACGGGTAACAAAGGTGGAATTATGGAGAAGAGCGGTCTTATAATTTGATTTATTTCTTCAATGCTAATGAAATACTGGAGCCTAAATAAATAACGTGCCTTAACAGATTCTAAAGCAACATTAAGATACTCGTATTAAGGCAACAATATATATGTCTACTCTATAAATATAACTATATAAATATATTTATTCCCGTGGAAATAAGAAGTTATTCCAGAATAAAAAGTACCCTATGTCACTTTCCAGACTTTAACCTATCCCGTAAAAATCTCAATGAAGTCCACTGCAGTCTCCGGGGTAAAACTACGATGCTTTGGAACTCACAACGAATTTAATCAGAAGAAATTAGTAGGAGTGGGACTTTTGGAATTTGACTTCCCCTCTTGGCAATGTGAGAGACAGCAATGTAGCAAATGAGGCATTAAAAGCCTAAAGATATCTAGTCAAGTAAAGCTCAACTGCCGTGCACCACGGATGTTAAGTATATTGGGGACCTACAACCTAACACTGGTTGTGTGTGTGTGTTTGTGGGAAATCTAACACTATTGGGACCTAAAACAGTGAGTTTGTATGTAAATAAATAAATATTTCTGGACAATTTACACTGCGTCATCTAATCCCATATTATTTAGCGCATTTTTAATATTATATACTTCCTCCTCCTCCTCCTCGAGACGTGTTCCTCATTGTTGAGGGTCGTGACCTCTCATGATCCTCGTACGGAGAATACTACGCCATTTGTGTCTGTCTGTTGCGGTATGGATGGCCTCGCAGATGGCGGTGTCGAGTGTAGATCGGACTTGATCGGACCAACGCATCGGATTCCTTATATTATATAATTAACATACATAAATTATTTAGCGCAAAGCTTGTACTATGGGTACTAGAGACAACTGATAAATGTACTTAATTTTTTTTTTTTGCAAATACATACTCATAAACAGGGGCGCCGACTCCGTGGGTGCTCGGGGGCTCGAGCACCCATGAGAAGAAATAAATGTCAAGAAACAGATCAGTAATCGCCTTTTAGGGATCGGCGTTTTTTCATTACCCGACGACCCGTTTAGCACAGTGGTTCTAAACCACCGCCGGTTGAGACCCAAGGGTCGCCGGTTCGATTTCCGCACCAACGCAAATGTGTGTTGATGAAACAGATTTTTGTGTTGGATCAGGGTGTTCTTGGGGGGGTCACATTTCGCCAGTTTTTCGAGTCATCATATGAGCATGAGCACTCATGAGGTTTTCTACAAGCCGGCGCCCCTGCTCATAAACATAGAAAACACCCAGACAAACAGACATGTTCATGCACAAAGTGGCCATTGCTAACTTTTCGACCACCGAGCTCGTCAAAATGTATGTATAAAGTCTGTATTAGTAGGGATAGTTTCGTTGTTATTGGGGTGTAAGTTGTTTATCAACATCTTTGAACCAAAGCCAACTTCACCTGCACGCGGTGCACCCTGCTGACTAACAAATGAAGCTCTGGCGAAAAGAGAGGTAGGGAGCGTAATTGTAAGCTACCCGACTGGGGAATGTACCTCCACCTCACAGAATACCGCAGCCAAATAACAATTCCCTTGAGGGTTGTTGTGTTCCTGCGAGTGAGTGAGGTCACCAGAAAGGAAGCAAATTCTGAATTGGCAGTGGTGGCGCGCGAGCGATATTTTATGTTGCGAGCGTTAATATGGCTACGATAACCGCTTCACATCAGGCGGGCTGCATGCTTGTCTGCCACCCGACGTAGTATAAAAAAAATAAAAAAAACACACACACAAATACATATGCTCGTAAACATAATATAAGTACATATCATTTAGTCTGACGCGTTGAGTTTAGTTGTTTTACTTATTCCCAGGACTTGTAGATTTGGATCTCCCATAAATTTCCCATGCCGATCTCGATACGTAAGCCTCAAGGTATATTCACGGTAAGTAACTTTTTTATTTTTAGACTACATTATTCATGAATGATTAGGTAATCAATAAAGGCTCCTGATCGATATAGTATGCTGCTCGTGTGAAAGTTGCTTGATAGAACACAGTTAAACCTTTTTTTCTTTTCTTTTTATACTACGTCGTGTGGCAGACAAGCCCATGGATAACTTAAACGCGTCATTTGGAAGTTTATTGTAGAAGCGTATACATTGACCTGGGAACGAGTTAGAGATTTTATGGAGCCTAGTAATATGCACAGCGAGTTTGTTTTTATTTCTTAAATTTAATTGATGGAGATCACTGTTTTTCCTAAATTTAGTTTGATTTTTATGAACGTAAATAAGATTTTCATAAATATATTGAGAATGTAATGTCATAATATTTATCTCTTTAAATTTATTTCTCAGTGTCTCCCTGGGACTCATCATATAAATAGCACGGATAGCTCGCTTCTGGAGCACAAAAATTGAGTCTACATCCGCAGCACTACCCCAAAGCAATAAACCATATGACATAATGCTGTGAAAATAGCTAAAATAAACTAAACGCGCAGTGTCAACATCAGTCAGTTGACGTATTTTCCTTACGGCGTAAGCTGCTGAGCTGAGTCTACCTGATAACGTTTCTATATGTGGGCCCCATTGTAATTTAGAGTCTAATGTTATCCCAAGGAAGACAACCTTATTGACCAATTCCAATCTCTCATTGTCCATCACCACACTGGTTTTTACTTGTTTCACATTTTTTGTAAAAAATTCTAATTTAATATTCATTGTTAAGACGACAGAACAACTTCTGTCGGGTCAACTAGTATTACCAATACATAACATAACGTCCAGAGCGACAACCGATAGTTCATGATTATAAAAAAAACCGGCCAAGTGCGAGTCGGATTCGCGCACGAATAGTTCTATACCATTATCTATAAAAACGGCAAAAAAAAAAACACGTTTGTTCTATGGGAGCCCTCCATAAATATTTGTTTTATTTTTATTTAAGTAATTTTTCCAGTGAATATATAACTAAATATTATGCGAGTATTTCAAGCGTTGCCTTTATTAATTGGGAGCAAAATCGAGCACAAAAATCACGTTTGTTGTATGGGAGCCCCCTTTAATATTTATTTTATTTTTTAATATTTGTTCTTATAGCGGCAAAAGAAATACATCATCTGTGAAGATTTCAACTGTCTAACTATCGCGGTTCATGAGATACAGCCTGGTGACAGACGGACGGACGGACGGACGGACGGACGGACGGACGGACGGACGGACGGACGGACGGACGGACGGACGGACGGACGGAGCACTGCCAAGGCAGGGCAGTTTGGATGATAACATTTTTTTCATACCATTAAGGTATGATGAGAAGGATGGTAAGAAATTATGGCAGCCTGTGGGCATTAGCTAAACCAGAGAGGCATCAAAGCCGACGCTGTAAAAACCTTTTCAGGCCTTTTTAAAGAACCCAATACTGTAGTCTCCTGGGAAAACAGACACAATTTCGGAATTCGCGGTAGAGAAACTCTCTGGAACCGCAAGTTAGCCTATCATTTTGACTCCAATATGTGAGGGCGAATTCCCTGACGATGGCAATCTGTTTCTATTGTTGGCAAATATTCAATTATTGCGCGAGTAAATTCCAACTTGTGAAATATTTCGTTATAGCACACCCTGGTCACTCCATACAAATGTCGCGTCGTT
Organism: Hypsopygia costalis; assembly: GCA_937001555.2. Taxonomy (NCBI): domain Eukaryota; kingdom Metazoa; phylum Arthropoda; class Insecta; order Lepidoptera; family Pyralidae; genus Hypsopygia; species Hypsopygia costalis. The sequence goes on from OW443350.2 coordinate 3,975,360, forward strand.
ATTTACTACATAAACAATGACGCCTGTGCAGAGCCTGAATGAGCGTGTGTGCGTGCGGCGCCTTACAAACGGTTCCAGATTTGTCTCAGAGGGGAGGTGAGGTCGACACGAGAGAGCGGCAGGGAGAGGCCATACTATTACTTATACTGTGGTTATAGCACATCCCGGCCACTCCACAAATGTCGCGTCGTTCACTATTACATAAACAATGACGTCTGTACAGAGCGAGATTGAGCGTGTGTGCGTGCGGTGTCATACAAACTGTTCCAGATTCGTCTCAGAGGGGAGGTGAGGTGGATGCGAGAGAGCGGCAGGGAGTGGTCATACTATACGTAGTACTATTACATATACTGTCGTTATAGTCATCATTATTAGTTGTTCAGATCATGTGATTTAACGCTTTTCGACTTCTTAGTTGGTGGGGTAGGGTATATGGGGGTGTAGTGGTTCATCAACATCTTTGAACCAAAGCCAACTTCACCTGCACGCGGTGCACTCTGCTGACTGACAAACGAAGCTCTGGCGAAAAGAGAGGTAGGGAGCGTAATTGTAAGCTACCCGACTGGGGAATGTACCTCCACCTCACATATACTCGTATAGAAAAATAATAATAATAATAATCTGTCGAGCATGCCACCGTCCCGGAGAATCCCTCAGGCATATAGTTTCCGGTTGTTCTCATCTTGCTAACGGCGAGTACTTGCACAGGCACAATCAAGTAGCTAGGATTATACACCAGCAACTTGCTCTTAGATATCGCCTTGTGGGCTCTGAGGTACCATACTACAGGTATGTACCTGCGCCAGTTCTCGAGAACGGTAGTGTCACGCTCTACTGGGACCGATCTATTATCACTGACAGGACTATTGTTGCCAATAGACCTGATATCGTGTTAATAGACCGGGTGACGAGTCGTGCAATTCTCATTGACGTCACCATTCCCCATGACGAGAACCTCGTGAAGGCCGAAAAAGAGAAACTTTCGAAGTACTTGGACTTGGCCCACGAGGTTACCGCCATGTGGCATGTGGACTCAGCGATAATTGTACCGATAGTCGTAACAGTGAACGGACTTATAGCGAAGAGTCTCGACCGTCATCTCGAGAGGCTCTCGCTTGGCAGTTGGGTCAAGAGCCGGATACAAAAAGCGGTTCTTCTGGACACGGCCCGCATTGTGAGGAGATTCCTCACTATGGAGCCCTAACCACCGGTAGCTTGGGTCTTCGCTCCGCTACCGGCGGGTGCCCCCCTTTTTTATATATTTTTAAATGTACTTTTCTTTTTTATCTGTATATTTAAAAATGTTAAAAATTGAGAAAAAATATGAATAAATGATATAATAATAATGTTCCAAGAAGTGCCAATCATCAACAGTATCAATAATGCCAAGCTATTTTTTTATTTTTTTTATACTACGTCGGGTGGCAGACAAGCATACGGCCCGCCTGATGTGAAGCGGTTACCGTAGCCATATTAACGCTCGCAACATAAAATATCACTCGCGCGCCGCCACCCCCGCTGCCATCGCAGCATCTCCTTCCTTTCTGGTGACCTCACTCACTCGCAGGAACACAACAGCCCTCGAGGGAACCGTTATTTGGCTGCGGTATTCTGTGAGGTGGAGGTACATTCCCCAGTCGGGTAGCTTACAATTACGCTCCCTACCTCTCTTTTCGCCAGAGCTTCGTTTGTCAGTCAGCAGGGTGCACCGCGTGCAGGTGAAGTTGGCTTTTGTTCAAAGATGTTGATGAACCACTTACACCCCAAAATGTTGGATTATTAACGTGGAACAGTACAAGTGCTAAAGCACATGTACTGTTCGGACGGTACAGATTGGTAGCAGGTCTTACGTCCCTTTTGCCTGCAAGCAGATTACTTAGGCACTCTTAAGTCGAGTTTAAAACTATTAATTACGTGGAACAGTACAAGTGCTGTATTAATTAAAGAATCTTAGTTTGGCGTTTTTTAAAGTCTACGGCTGATACAAATTAGTCATTAGTCATTTGTTCCATGAACAATATACATTGTGTCGGAAACTAAAATCTAATTAATGATATAAATAAATATTGTCAGACAAATTACACAGCGCCATCTAGCCCCAAAGTACGCGAAGCTTGTGTTATGGGTACTAGACAACTGATAAACATACGTAAATACATTTTTTTTTGTAAATACATACTTATGATACATAGAAAACACCCAGACCAAGAAAAACAGACATGTTCATGCACACAAATGTTTGTCCTGTGTGGGAATCGAACCCACAACCTCGGAGTCAAAGTGGCCATTGCTAACCATTCGACCACCGAGCTCGTCACTACTAAAATACTAATTATAATGATGATAATGATTAAATACTACATAACTAAATAAATATAATGCTAATGACTAAAACTCTTAAAGGATGACGTTAAACGATGCATCAAATCAGACACATATGCAAAACTGTTAATGGGAGAAATTTTCCATGTGCCAGTATATAAGTACTGGCACGTAAGCATTCTTTATGCTGTATACTCGTATATCAATATAGAAAAAAACTAAAATATTAATTTAAAACCTTTCTATCAAAAGTACTGCGTGAATTTTGGGACACCTTTACATTTTATCAGTGTTGCATGAAAACGTTATTTAAATTCGTTCACTCAAATTTTATTTGATCACAATTTGAAAAGCTCTTTGCACAACACAGCCAAGGCAAGGCCAAATCCGACGTTCTACAAATAAAGCAGTTTTGTCAACAGCAAAATAAAATGCAAGGAATTTTCTTCTCAGCGAAAAAAGTAAAAGCGTGTACACAAATGTACCTACAATACGTAAAATGAAAGCTCAATAGTAAAATTTTGCTACCATTACTTTAAACATATACTCTATATACTAGGCATTTCATAAAATTACATATACTCGGATATTTTTGACGTGACAAGTCTTATAAATCCATGAACGCCCGAAAAAGCATTACTCATTGTCACGTTCCGCCTGAGCTCGCTTGTACGCCGTTAGTGCGTGCAAGCGAGAGCGCGGAACAAGCGATAGAAACGCACGATCGGCCTAAACGTTTGGCTTGTGACGCATCTATATCTCTTCCACTTGATGTTGTCTTATTTTATTTTTTTTTTTTTACTACTTCGGTTGGCAGACAAGCATACGGCCCGCTTGATGTGAAGCGGTTACCGTAGCCATATTAACGCTTGCAACATAAAATATTGCTCGCGCGCCGCCACCCCCGCTGCCAACGCAGCATCTCCTTCCTTTCCTTCTGGTGACCCCACTCACTCGCAGGAACACAACAACCCTCAGGGGAATTGTTATTTGGCTACGGTATTCTGTGAGGTGGAGGTACATTCCCCAGTCGAGTAGCTTACAATTACGCTCCCTACCTCTCTTTTCGCCAGAGCTTCGTTTGTCAGTCAGCAGGGTGCACCGCGTGCAGGTGAAGTTGGCTTTGGTTCAAAGATCTTGATGAACCACTTACACCCCATCTTATTACGTTATCACGTAAAATTATCATGCGTAAACCGACTTTACAGACAACCAATTTATTTTTAAGTACTCCATTAGTCTGACCATATTTTTTTTAATTCATTTATTTGAAGCTTAATAATTGAGTATTATTCGACAAACTGTGTAACAGTTGATCGGCGACAAATAAACGCTCGAACCTTAACTAATTTAATAATTAATGTACGTATTAATGGAATATGATCAGAACAGGAGAACATTAAACCGGTAAGCGAACATTGGCTTGTGATACAAGAGTTTTCTTTGGTAATCCAAGAATCTGGAGATCCAATATTTGGAGAGAGAGGTGACCAAAATATCATTTGAAAGACAAAGTGGAAAATAACCTTCAGAAACGGCAAGTAGAAGTTGAGGGAGTGGAAGAGACTAAAAACTGAATGCAGAAATATATCTGAGTATCAGACATCAATAATCACAGTTGCTGAATCAATAAAGTTAAATACTAAAGAGACACATTTGAATAATAGAAATGCAACATTTGAGACATATTTTGTACTGATAAAGCTAGAAACAAAGTTACTATAGAAAGCTACTAATACATTAAAACCAGAGATTAACTACTGACACAGAAACGCAGCGTTACCTGCAACACGATCCCAAGGTTTTCCTGAATGCAGCTCTGAAATCTCGATTGAAGTAGGCGTAAATGAGCGGATTGAGTGCTGAGTTAAAATATCCAACCCAGAATACACCAGCTACGACCGGTGGAGGCGATGGACAGGCATCTCCACAGAGCGCCGTGATTATGTACCTGGGGACAAATGAATTAATACTCTTTATTGCACTAATAAAACTTAAATAAATAAGCAAATAAGTAAGGATTAAAAGTACAATAAGCGGTCTTATTGCTAAAGCAATCTCTTCTAGACAAGCATAGTGCCAAGAGGGAAACAATAACACATAAAATGGTAGGTGGCGCAAAATAAGCCAATCAATACGAAATTTGACTATACGTAGAGATGTAGCGTCTCTATGCGTTCTATAAAAATTATATCACGGGGAGTGTTTAAGTTGATACCTGCCGCTGAGTTCCACTATCGTACAACTCGCCATAAATAAAAATTCCATCCATATCATGACAAATGGCCATCTACCTACATTTCCTAAAACCTTTTATACCACGAACGATGAAACTGTGAAATGAATTTCCCTCAGCGGTATTTCCGAACAATTACGACATGGGAGCCTTCAAGAACAGAGTCTTTATTTTCCTTAAAAGGTTTGGCAACGGATCAGCGACTCCTTGGTGTTGCTGATCGCCATGAGCAGTGGTAATTGCTTTTCATCAGGTGACTCCCATGCTCGTTTGGCAGGTTCCAATTGATAAAATTACAAAATGATAATCTAAAAATGTTTAATCTTTGGACTTACCATAAAAAGAACGGTAACCAGCACGCCAGAAAAGCTGACATTATGATGCCTAGTGTCCTCGCCGCTTTTCTTTCTCTTTTCATCTTACTGCTAGCCATTGGTTGCATCTGTATACTTTGTCTCTCTCTCATCACCTCGCCCATTGATATGCCGTTGATTTGAAGATGCTTGTCCAGCAGTAATGCTGCTACTTTACTCCTGAGAAAAAGAAAATTTAAATAAATTAAATGAGGCTCAAAAGGAATGATATCGGGGGTTCCTATGATCTCTGTAAAGCTTTTGATTCTGCCAACCATAATCATGTACTTTAAGTTCTTGTACAACCTGCATCATTATGGATATATGGATTATATTAATTTATCTAAATAACGCATAGCAAACTGTTGACATAAAAGGGTTAAATCTAAATGTAGTGTGAAATATGGGGTGCCCCAGGGATCCCTTTTGGAACCCTTCTATGTAAATGATTTGCCCTATATGGTGCAGGAAATGCCAGATAAGGTAATATAAAATATTCTATACGGTGTGCTGTTTTTAGAAATTGCAGTGAGGTCATTATTACCTTGCCAGCAAGTTAGTTCAGCTCTGCTGCAAATGCAGTTTGTAAAGTTAGATAATTGACAGACAAATTATTGTTGTAATAAATTGGCAATCAATTATCTGTCGCTTCTGTTTTATTTCAACTACTTATTGACGAGCTTGGTGATTGATTAAAAATAGTAATAATATAGTGAGTGACGACCCACCGCCTGCCACAAGTAACGATAAATAAGGCAGGCATCCATGTCCCTCCGTCCGTCGCCTGCCGAGACCTGCTCATGGATATTGTTCTATTGATATATACTAGAGTGGGTCATGGCGTGTGTACAAAATTATATTAAATTTCTCTAAGGGACATCTTCTCTTCTCTTCTTTGAGGCTATCCTATACGCGTTGGATCCATATCCCCGCGCACGCCTACCAATTGACCGGGTTCATCCCGTGATTTTAAGAGAAGTAATAATAATAAAGCGTCCATATTTTGCTACTTAGCGTACTATGATTTTACAACGTTTGTCAGCTATCTAATATAAGTTAGTAGCTTAAATTGTATATAATATAAGCTTTGCTTGCTTTTTGTCTAGATATTCATGCAAAAAGTTTTAGTTATTTATTTTATACAACATTATAACCTACATGCTGTAATGGGTACAACGTATTAAATCAATTTTCATTTAAAAAGAAAGTCATACTTATCAGGTTTCAGTTACCCTTATACATATCAGGCTTTCAGTTAATCATTAAAGGGATTTTCTGAGGAATAAATATCCTTATTCCTATTATGCAATATATGTTTTATGTTACCGTTATGCTTGTTAATCTTAATGATCATAATATGTTGTCACAGATGTATGCATTTGTTCTACAGTTTGTGGATGCATTGTGTATGCTGATTTTGCTAGACCTGGGCGGTATTTTTATTGTAAATTGTATTATGTTACAAATTGCCTGATATATTTCTTTGTCTAAAAATAGGTACAATAAGTTCAATAAAATGTCATATACTTTATGGAGTTTAAGAATATCAACAAACCAACGAAGATATAGAAGTGAATATGAAGTTATCTCAAAAAATTCAAGCTACAATCTCTTGAAAATCGTCATAAGATCTTAGATTTGATGTTGGCCTGAGAGCCTTATATTCAGCAGTGGAAGTTTTTTTCTGGAAAATATGGAAATAAACCTTATACGAAAATATACCTAAATATTCCTTCAACTATTTCGAAGCCAGATCGAATCAATTTTTCAGACCAACAGACGCTCATTGAAGATATAACATTTTTCTTTTGTCGTCAGAGGTAAGCCCCCGTTATGTAATGCCCCTGTTTTAATAAAATATTGCCATTTATTTTGAAGTCACAGACAGACGACACACTACATGAAATTTAATTTATTGGTTCAGATGCAGATTTCAGTCATAAGTCTGGAGTTTCTAATCTCGGTAGTCTAGGAAATTTAAAGCCAAACTGACAAGTTAGTCAAGACCTAACCAGATCATTAATCTAGTTAGCTACATAGGTCGTCCCGAATCCACTTGACCCGGTGGCAGTAGTTTTCAATACTTTGCACATATTTTGTTTTCTTTGGAGTGTGGACAATATATTTTATTTTATTCAGTACAACAAAACACCGGTACAATGGAATGTTTATAAACAATATGTTCTTATAAAATATTAGGTCATTGTACGGCCAACACATAGAAGATACATAGATACATAGAAGGAACAATGGTGGGAATTTACGTCTGTCCGGGACTTTGTTTCTTTTGAAATTGACACGGAAATATCCTGCCTTACCGATATTTCTCGAACATTTCGTGATAAACTTATTTCGCGAATTTGAGACATGGTCCCTCAATCCTCACTCACATGCCGGGACCGACGACTTAACATGCCCTCAGAAGCACGAAGAAACACGAGATAAATAAATCCATGGACATGCTACGGACGACGTTGCGTAAATTTATACATAACATTACCTACTTGAATATATATTTACTTGTATATTCAAGTAGGTAGATGTATTTGATTTCAAAGATTGTACATACTCGAATTTCAAGAGCGTCTGAAGCCGCATAGTCAATATGATTTATAGTAGATTATCAAAGATTACATTGTTAGAACCCACTGGCTATAAGATTTTAAGGCTGACCGAAATTGAACTGTATTTCAATAACATCAGAGTCGCAAACTACCTACTTGTGTCTAAAATTTAACTAAGCGGTTAACCATATAGACAAAAAGTGTGTGTAAAGATATAAATAAATTCTTCCTATTCTGGTAGTTATTCACGGAGGCAAACCTGTCGACAACAGCTAGTTGAATATTCTGTATCTAAGCACCGTCGACCGTACATTATTTACTGACCATGGATGGGGTGTAAATGGTTCATCAACATCTTTGAACCAAAGCCAACTTCACCTGCACGCGGTGCACCCTGCTTACTGACAAACGAAGCTCTGGCGAAAAGAGAGGGAGGGAGCGTAATTTGTAAGCTACCCGACTGGGGAATGTACCTCCACCTCACAGAATACAGCGGCCAAATAACAATTCCCTTGAGGGTTGTTGTGTTCCTGCGAGTGAGTGAGGTCACCAGAAAGGAAGGAGATGCTGCATTGGCAGCGGGGGTGGCGGCGCGCTAGCGATATTTTATGTTGCGAGCGTTAATAGGGCTTCGGTAACCCCTCCACATCAGGCGGGTCGTATGCTTGTCTGTCACCCGACGTGGTATAAAAAAAAGGGTTTATTTATCTCGAGCTCCTCCGTGTTTCGGAGGGCGCATTAAGCCATCGGTCCCGGCTGTTGTCATTAGATGACAGTCGTTAAGCCAAGTGACTTTTAGGCGGTTTGAAAACACTGGCCTCGTCAACCCGCAGTTGAGCAGCGTGGAGTATGCTCTAAATCCCTTCGATTGAAGGGAGACCCGTATCCCAGCAGTGGGATGAATAGGTGTTGCCGACGACGAATATATTCTGGATTAATGTAATATTATACTATTATACATTATTAGATAGTATATAATATTATACATTATATACTATTAGCCGTGTGGTTTCCGGCAGACTAGAATAGAATCACGCCGTCTCTTCCCGTGGATGTCGTACAAGGCGACTAAGGGAAATACATTTTCAAATATCGACCAGGCCTCCCCAACCCGTTTGGCCAGCGTGGGGAGTGTAGGCCAAATCCTCCTTCCGTCTAGGACGAACGATAGAGGGTCGTGCTCCTGTAGTGGAGACTAAAATGGACTTGATGATGATGATGATACTATTACAATATTTAAAAAAAAATGTTATGTACAAAGGCGGTTTATCTCTTTTAGAGATCTCTTTCAGCCAATCTTTAAGTGTCTGGTAGGAACACGTACAGGAAACGTGTAGAAACATAAATTACATGGAAAAAGGAAATAAATAGAAAGTTCTATTTTCCAATACAATTTGGTCATAAAATATTCACCGCAATACTGGTAGCATATTATTGAAATATTGATTTTTTTATTTTATTTTTCTGGACAATTTACACAGCGCCATCTAGTCCCAAATTAAGCGGAAAGCTTGTGTTATGGGTACTAGATAACTGATAAATGTACATAAATACATTTTTTTTGTAAATAAATACATACTTATAATACATAGAAAACACCCAGACCAATACAAACAGACATGTTCATGCACACAAATGTTTGTCTTGTGCGAGAATCGAACCCGCGACCTCGGAGTCAAAGTGGCCATTGCTAACCATTCGACCACCGAGCTCGTCAAAATCAGTATATATACGCGCATATATTTCAATGTAGTTGAAAAGCCTCTACTCAAAAACATGACACCACCAATAATAAATCGGTTCATATAAAACACGTCGAATACAAGTTCTTTTTATACTACGACGGGTGGGAGACAAGCATACGGCCCGCCTGATGTGAAGCGGTTACCGTAGCCATATTAACGCTAGCAACATAAAATATCGCTCTCGCGCTGCCACCCCGCTGCCAACGCAGCATCTCCTTTTTTTCTGGTGACCTCACTCACTCGCAGGAACACAACAACCCTCAAGGGAATTGTTATTTGGCTGCGGTATTCTGTGAGGTGGAGGTACATTCCCCAGTCGGGTAGCTTACAATTACGCTCCCTATCTGTCTTTTCGCCAGAGCTTCGTATGTCAGTCAGCAACCCTGCTGACTGACATACGTACTGCTGACTGCTGACTGACGTTAGCCAACTGCACGCGGTGCACCCGCACCGCGTGCAGTTGGCTTTGGTTCAAAGATGTTGATGAAACACTTACACCCCAAAAGTCAATAACAAAACAAGTTAATAAAAAAAAAAACATTACACACACTACCATGCATTTGACGCACACACGCATATATCATCATCTCAGCCATTGTAAGTCCGCAGCTGGACATAGGCCTCCCCTATAAATCTCCAATAAGACCGGTTGGAAGCGGCTTGCATCCAGCGTGGTCCTACGGTCGTCTGTCCACCTTGTGGCTGGACGTCCTACGCTGCCGTTGCCGGTACGTGGTCTCCACTCGAGAACCTTTCGACCCATATATACTGTTTTGTTTATTGTTAAAGTCATAATTAATTTATGGTCGAATATCGACCACTGGTCGACCACTAGTAGTAATAACACTGCGGACTTAGTATGGAGTAGCCTTGCTGTGTCCACGACAAGTAATCAGGTCCATTAATAAAATAAATATCTTATTTATTTCTACAATATTACTAAATCATACATTGGCGTTGGCAGCAATAAAAGAATTCAATCACGAGACGAAAGAAAATGCCACAAGCATTTTCGTTGTAAGAAAAAAATTAATAAATATCAAATAAAAGAATTTCCACGATGCCAACGCTTCTGTAAGTAAAGCGATTGTTATATCAAAGACTTCGGTTGAGAAAATATCGTAATAATGTTTAAAAATAACATTACATTTTTAACCGACTTCAAAAAAGGAAGAGGTTCTCAATTCGACTGAATATTTTTTTTTGTATGTATGTTATTCGATATCTTTGCGAATTGTGAACCGATTTTCATAATTCTTTTTTTATTTGAAAGGGTATGATTGCAAGGTGGTCCCATATTCGCCAGTCAGGATCTGATGATGGGATGCCAGGGAAATCAAGGGAAACCCTTAAATTTTATAAGCACGTATGGAAATTCATTTTTTTTATTTGAAAGGGTAATTGCGAGGTGGTTCCATATTCACCAAGTCAGGGTCTGACGATGGGATGAAAAAATTGAAAAAATTGCCCTATGGTAGCCGGCAGAATAAAATTGTGCCACTCCATTGCTCTGCGCTGGATGTCGTACAAGGCGACTAAGGAATCTTGTGTCACGCGATAACTTTTCTCCCGGAAGACGGGCAGCAGCGTCTGCCGGGGTATTCCACCAATAAGCTGCGCTCGCCAACTGAAGTCGGTTTCAATTTTTTGTTTAAATCAACTTTTTATTCAATATTTATTTGAAACATCATCATAATCATCACCATCGTCATCGTACAAGTACATAATACACACATAATGAATATTATCGTGTAGCAGTGTGTACTAGGGATGTTTTGGAGCTCCGTAACCGAAACCGATATAAAAGTTTCGGATAATTTCGTATAGAGCCGGAGCCTAAATGAGACACATTTTAATAGGTTTTCGCCGGTCAAGTCGACATACTAACTACGTCGCTCTACGCTTGCATCGTTTATCTACATTATCAACAGGTCATTTTTTTTTTTTTTAGTCTCTACTACAGGAGCATGACCCTCTCTCGTCCGTTCGCCCGTCCCAGACAGAAGGAGGATTTAACCTACACTCCCCACGCTGGCCAGACGGGTTGGGGAGGCCTGATCGATGTTTTATAATGTATTTCCCTTAGTCGCCTTGTACGACATCCACGGGAAGAAACGGAGTGATTCTATTCTAGTCTGCTGGAAACCACACGGCATATCTACATAATAATTTATTACTTCTCCATATCTGTCATCAATTCTTGTGAGATTAAAATTACTCAAGAAATGTCCATTCTGTTATGACAGATAATTTCCGTCAATTGACAATGGAGAAGTTATAAATGATATGATTTTTCCTTAGTCCAAAAGTTGCTTCTCGTAATTTGTTGATTTCGCATTTGCTTTAGCGTGCGTTGAGGTACTTATCTCCACGTCATAGAATATCGCGGCTAAATAGCAATTTCCTTGAGGGTTGTTGTGTTCCTGCGAGTAAGTGAGGTCACCAGCAAGAAAAGAAGGAGTAAAGGCTGGCAACGGATTGGCGACCCCTTGGTGTTGCCAATCTCCATGGGCGGTGGTGATTGCTTTCCATCAGGTGACCCACATGTTCGTTAGCCTATTATATACATTCACATATAAAAAAAAATACCGAATCACAGAAAAGTATAATGAATGGTGTAAAATGAATGTGGTTGAATACAGCAGTATCCCGCCGCTTATAAGGGCATACTAAAGTTACTAAAGAAATTGCTTATTTGAAACCCGATGTAGTATAAAAAAATTGTTGTCTGTAAAGTCGTTTTACGGACGATCATTTTACATGATAACGTCATAAGAAAACATCGGCCGATGGAGTGGAAGAGAGATAGATGCTCTATCGCTAGTTCAGCGCCCTCGTTTTCACGCTCGGCTCAGGCGGAACGTGACAATGAGTCATGCTTTTTCGTGCGTGCAGCCGGCATTCATCGATTTATAAGATGTTATCACCTCAAAAATGTTAGAAATTTAGATAACGCTAGCTTCCGTCCACGGTTTCATCCGCGTTAAAATTATTATGTTCCTATAAGTAAGGGCTACTTATAGGAACATAATAATTTTAACAAAAAAAAACCGACCCCAAACATTACTCTACATTTATGTATGTAGATACAGGCTGATGATGATGATGATGAAAGAAATATGGGACCAACCTGGAAGTATACTCTTTCAAATAAAAAAAGTTTTTTCAAATCGGTTTATAAATCACGGAGTAATTAAGTAACAAACATTAAAAAAAAATACAGCCGAATTGAGATCCTCCTCCTTTTTTGTAGTCGGGTAAAAATAAAAAGGGCTTAAACATGAATAAAAGAATTACCCTGACCTTATGGGACCCTCCTCACTTTAAGTTTACGTCAAACGTCGACCGATACTCGTAATTCTGAAAGCTTTTAACTTTTATAGAGTACGTGACGGACTCAAGGGCATCCTACTCGTAACTCCACCTATAGAGAGAGACAGTGCTAATTATTACTTTCAGAAGCATGCATCAAATAGGCTGCAATGTGATACTTTCCATAAGGCAAGTCGTATGCTTATTTGAAACCCGATGTAGTTTAAAAAAATTGTTGTCTGTAAAGTCGTTTTACGGACGATAATTTCACGTGACAACGTCATAAGAAAACATCGGCAGATGGAGTGGAAGAGAGATAGATGCGTCACAAGCCGAACGCTTAGGCCGATTGTGCCTCTCTATCGCTTGTTCAGCGCCCTCGTCTGCACGCTCGGCTCAGGCGGAACGTGACAATGAGTCATGCTTTTTCGTGCGTGCAACCGGCGTTCATTTATAAGACGTCAAAAATGTTAGAAATTTAGATAACGCTAGCTTCCGTCCACGGTTTCATCCGCGTTTACGGAAAAATCTTGTTATTTTCCGGGTTATTATATAGCCTACGATACTCACAAATAACGTGGCTTTCTATTGGTAAAAGAATTGTCAAAATTGGGTTAGTAGATCCAGAGATTATCCCCTACTACTTCACAAACTTTACCCCTTTTTCTCATTTCCATTTCATTTATTCAAAATTATTTCATAATGTATCGTACATAACCCCGCACCCAAGAAGCCTCGCAGGGCTTATCTTAGTGTCGGCTGGTACATACGTAAAAGTATTTTTTTTAAACAAATATATTACTTTTTGTGTACAAGATGTCTTGAATTTGAGGTGTAGTTTCATTTAGGTAACACCATAGAGAAAAGTAACACGGATGAGATAGTTAGAAGTTCGTCTACCATACATATTGATAAATATGGGCAGTACAGCCCCCTTACCACCAGCTCTTATTGCGATTCAATAACTGAATAGAAAGCATATTCATACCAATAAATAAGCGACTCTATTTCAAATTGAATAGAGTCGCTTATTCATTGGCATGAATAAGCATTCTATTCAGTTATTGAATCGCAATAAGAGTTGGTGGTAAGGGGGCAGGTCTTGATTTTATCTCTAATTGAGCTGGTTGTTTACATTCAGGTAATACAAGGAGTTTCATTTTATCTAAAACATTGAATGAATGAACTTTATTTGCTATAGATGTGGTACAATATAGTTGTTACATTATTTATAAAAGCAACCGCTACATCTAGCCATTACTGGCATGCAAAATTTTCCCTGCAAAAGATTCATAAACATATGAAGGGTACAGGCAAAGATCAGGGAATGTCTTTGGGAATAGATTTTGAGAAAAACGCATTTAAAAGTTCAGAAGTATTACAAATTTACATTGCGATCAGCGAATGTAGTAACTTTTACTTTGCCATTTTGGCGCCATCTGTTTACTTTTTTTTAAAGTTTGAGATTGGAAATTAAACTACCATAAATAAAGGTTTATTTCCAATAAAAAGTTGAAAAAATAAAAATTGTTACATTCCCTGTTCTTTACCTGTACCCTTCATTATTATATTAATTGTAATAAATAATGTCCTAATAATTTAAGTCTAGCATTAAATTGTTATTAGATGTCAAGATTCAAATATTAATTACTCTTAAAACATGTCAACTGCACTAGATAAAATAAAATTAAAAATTAATTAAATTCAGAAATAGAATACAGATTATCATGCCATCATTATCCTCATAATTCGTCATTTATGGGGTGTAAGTGGTTCCTCAACATCTATGAACCAAAGCCAACTTCACCTGCACGCGGCACACCCTGCTGACTGACAAACGAAGCTCTGGCGAAAAGAGAGGTAGGGAGCGTAATTGTAAGCTACCCGACTGGGGAATGTACCTCCACCTCACAGAATACCGCAGCCAAATAACAATTCCCTTGAGGGTTGTTGTGTTCCTGCGAGTGAGTGAGATCACCAGAAATGAAGGATATGCTGCGTTGGCAGCGGGGGTGGCGGCGCGCGAGCGATATTTTATGTTGCAAGCGTTAATATGGCTACGATAACCGCTTCACATAAGGCGGGCTGCATGCTTGTCTGCCACCCGACGTAGTATAAAAAAATAAAAAAACACACACACAAATACAGTGAGTGAGGTCACCAGAAATGAAGGATATGCTGCGTTGGCAGCGGGGGTGGCGGCGCGCGAGCGATATTTTATGTTGCAAGCGTTAATATGGCTACGATAACCGCTTCACATCAGGCGGGCCGTATGCTTATCTGCCACCCGAAGTAGTATAAAATCCTTACTAGTCCTTATCCTTATCCTTACTAATATCCTTACTAATATTATAAATGCGAAAGTAACTCTGTCTGTCTGTCTGTCTGTCTGTCTGTCTGTCCTGCTTTCACGGCAAAACTACTGAACCGATTTAAATGAAATTTGGTACACAGATAGTTTAGAGCCTGAGAAAGGACATAGGCTACTTTTTAATGCAAAAAAAGGGTTGTAAGGGGTTAAAAGAGGGGGTGAAAGGTTGTATGGAAGTATCGTTATTTTTAGTCCTTATCCTTACTTCCTTACTTCCTTACTTCCTTACTATCCTTACTAATATTATAAATGCGAAAGTAACTCTGTCTGTCTGTCTGTCCTGCTTTCACGGCAAAACTACTGAACCGATTTAAATGAAATTTGGTACACAGATAGTTTAGAGCCTGAGGAAGGACATAGGCTACTTTTTAATGCAAAAAAAGGGTTGTAAGGGGTTAAAAGAGGGGGTGAAAGGTTGTATGGAAGTATCGTTAATTTTAGAGCTAGAAGCTTGAAACTTATTTTTTAGGCTGTTGATTCGATATAAATAAATATGACATTCAAAGTTTGTAAAAGTTTTACCCACACGGGGGTCAAATAACAATAGGGAATAGGGGATGAAAGTTTGTATGGAAATATTCGATTTGCTTACTTTAGTAGATAAGTTATTAAATATTTTTTTTATTATTATTCATTGTTTTGTTTATTTCAATCGTTAAAAGTAGATTACTTTCGAATTTAATTAGATGTTATTACGTCATTATTTTTTGTTGCACATTTGGATGCTAGGCAAGTACCTAAGAACGGTAAGTTAATTGCCCTCACCAAATAAACAGTACTCTTTTGAGCGTTGTACAAACAAAGCATTTGACCATCTTCGAATGTAAACAAAAGATAAGAAAGCTTAATAGTTTTATGAATGAGTCTTTATGCCTTCGCATGCCGACTCAGTCAGAAGTCGCAATATCCGAAAGGGGTTTCTAGGAATCGGTTACAAATGGTTCATAAAAACAACTTCTTAAGTACAAGTGTAAAAAGTTATACTTAGTATAGAGATTTTGTTTATTTGGGTCAATAAAATTATTTAAATTTAATTCATTTGGGTTAATAATATTTTTTTAAATAGGTTTTTATACAATTAAATAAAATACTTAAATACGTTATTTTCATAATAAGAAGTTTTGTTTTCTGTGTTTACGGTTAAAAGCAAAATAAAGTGTAAATTGTTATAGGGGTATAGCGCACTCGGTTCTAAAACTACTACCATTGAACTTAGCTCATGAGGGCATGCCAGTATGTAACATTAGCAAAAGCAGTGAGCGCGGAAGAAAGTTGCAGCAGTGTAAGCTGTTGGTTGGGATGAATGTACAATGTTCCACAAAAGAGATATATAAGCACTAGATCGCACACTGCAACTCATATAAGTATTAATACGTATGTGTCTTATTTGTAAAATAATTAGCCGAATGCCCAAAGACACTATTCCACGCGGACGAAGTCGCGGGCACAGCTAGTATATATATATATTTATATATATTTTAGTATCGATATATTCTTGAAGAGAATAAAAACATTGTTCAGTGAGCCGTTGGGTTAATTTTCTTTTGAATGCTCGCAACGGAAGTGCTATCCATTTGGTGGGCAGTTTATTAAACACCATTATGGTAGATGGATAGCAATTTCGTTTGTAAAATTGCGTTTTCATATGGGGTAACAATAACTTTCCGTGATGTCTAACTTTAATAACTTTGCAGTACTTAAATATGGATGCGTCATTATTTTTATACATCTTTCTGATATTGAGTGGTATAATGGTTTTTAAAATTCTTAATTCTAGATTTTTTTAGGGTTCCGTACCCAAAGAGTAAAAAGGAACCCTATTACTAAGGCTTCGCCGTCCGTCCGTCCGTCCGTCTGTCACCAGGCTGTATCTCATGAACTGCAATAGATAGACAGTTGAGATATTCACAGATGATGTATTTCTTTTGCCACTATAACTACAAATACTGAAAAAACAAAATAAAATGAATATTTAAGGGGGAATCCATACAACAAACGTGATTTTTTTGCTCGGATTTGCTCGCAATTGATAACGGCAATAGGTAGACGCTTGAAATACTTACATAATATTTAGTTATATATTCACTTTAGAAATAAATAATTAAATAAAAATAAAACAAATATTTAAGGGCTCCTATACAACAAACGTGATTTATTTGCCGTTTTTATAGATAATGGTACGGTTATTATATGAATGGTACGTAGTTTTTTTATTGATAATAATTACAATCTACAGACCTCGGGGTCCGTACCTTTTATTAACAATCGTCATTTTTTTTGTTGTGCTAATAATTAGACTATTGTATAGTAGTACTACTTATCTAAATCCTCCTATTATTTGCCTTGCAACCTTGACAACCACGGCAGACCAGTCCCCTCTGGCAGCACCCGTTCACGAGTTGATGCATGGGGCAGCCATCGCCGCATTCAACCATTTTATTGGGAATGCGCCTACCCGCCACCACCACCGGTTTGAACACTTTAGTGAGCATGACTACCTGGGCTGTCAGAGCTGCACAGCAAAACCTCTGTTTATTTCCTATTGTCTTAATTGTAGATTATAATACACGTTTATCTAATCTCATACTGAAATTTACACATTAAGAAACTAAACACAGTATCATAATGACAGTCTTTACGCACAAGCTATCAAAATAAATATAAAAAGGTATTTTTCGATACAGTTGTCGTATGGACAACTGTATCGAAAAATAACTTTTTTTCCATTTCGATACTGCTTCAGCCCTGGATACAGGTATTTTAAACAGGTTGCAATGCAAATACATTGCAACTTTGCAAAATTTTTCTACATAATCTGTGAACTCGGCGCCGCACGGCGCGTCGCGCATGCGCACTACGCATGCTCGATCTGCAAATGGATTTTATGTAAGAACTATAGCTGTTAAATTAACTTCATGGTTGTATTTAAAATATTATTATCATATATTTCATAAGATTAGATAAAGTAGTGTATGAAACTGCACATAATTAGGTATTAAATACTCGTGTGGTCTATTATAACATTCGCCTTCGGCTCATGTTATAAACTCACACTCACATATTATATTAACCCTTATTATGCAACAGTATCATGAACTACTATTATAATATTAGTATAGATTACACACAATTTATAATACATAACTAAAACATGGCCCGATTCCCGTAATGGTCCCCAATTTGGTCACGAATTCTAGACGGTGAGGCTATCTATCACGCGATGCACGAGTTAACTTGCGCAATCTGAATTCAAAATGACCTCTACTATTCTCAAATCTATGTTACGGGACGTCTATGGTCTAACATAATCTGATGTTTTATTCGTACTACATTTCCATTTAACGTTACCTAAATGAACGAGCAAAGTCACCAAGCTTTGTTTTGAAGAAGAAGAAGCATTGATTAATCCAAAAATAATAAACAATTAAAAAAAATCACGTGCACAGTAACAATAATTAAAGTTCTTATTACATACCTACTAACTTATCATTTTAGTCAAGCAACGTCGACCGCACTCTGCATGGATGGGTTTATTTATCTCGAGCTCCTCCGTGCGTCGGTCCCAGCTGTTATCGTTAGATGACAGTCGTTAAGCCAAGTCAGTGGCCTTTAGGCGGCTTGAAACACTGGCCTCCGCCAACCCGCAGTTGAGCAACGTGGTTAAGTACGCTCTAAACCCCTTTGATTGAGGGGAGACCGAGAACGACGACGACGACGACGACGACCGAGATTTACTCCGCCGTTTAGGTACTAAAAATAAATAAAAAACTCGTATGCTGTTTCTAAACATATTAAACATGTTGTGAAATAAAAGTAGTGAGTGTAGATAAAAAATATTCATTCGTATATCCTTTATTACTCCGCCACGCATCGTTTTTTCCAGTTATTCAGGCAAAGGGTGGCTTCAATATATGAAGCACCGTCCATATGCCCGCCCGGACGGCACATTGGATATCATTTCATTGCAGCATAAATATTTATGAGTGTGCCTTTTCCCTACATTTTGACTGCCACTGGCTGCCGTAGAGTTTTTTTTTTGTGGTAAAGTACCCTTTTCATATTTGTGTATTTTTTTAATCGAGTGCGGAAGGAGGTTGGGAGTCAACATGAATATGATCTATGTTAAAGATTTATTAAAATCGTTGGGTGTGTTTTTTTTTGGCCAGATAAAATTTAGTGTATTGTTTGTTTGTAATATTCAGCGAAATTCATTGAGCTTATGAAATCGTCCGGTCGTTCTGTCTGTCCGTTGCCATGAAACTCAAAATTTAGAAATTCTGACATCGAATTCGTGTAGAGCATTAAAAAGTAGTAATGTAAAATGACCTTGGTTTTCCGATATCAATTCGGGAAAGTGGCGAAAATAAAGATTCTGTCTGTCCGTCCGTTGACATGAAACTCAAAATTTCGAAATTCTGACTTCGGATTCGTGTAGAGCATCAAAAAGAAGTGATGTAAAGTGACCTTGGTTTTCCGATATCAATTCGGGAAAGTGGCCAAAATAAATAAATAAATAAATTTCGCTATGGTGGCGCATGCTGCGCGTCCGATGTTTTTATTCTACACCTAGTTGCCCGCCCGGGTAGAAAGTGGCGTTTTATTTTCCTCGCCATTTTTACGTCTTTTCTCCCCATATGAACATCCTTATACCTTAACGGAAATATAAAAACAAAAATTCGCAGAATTGGCCGAGACGTTCTCGAGTTTTGCGATTAGCAACATTCATTTTAGGGTTCCGTACCCAAAGCGTAAAAAGGAACCCTATTACTAAGGCTCTGCTGTCCGTCCGTCCATCCGTCTGTCTGTCACCATGCTGTATCTCATGAACCGTGATAGTTAGACAGTTGAAATTTTCACAGATGATGTATTTCTATTGCCGCTACAACAACAAATACTAAAAAATAGAATAAAATAAATATTTAAGGGAGCCCCCCTTAAATATTTGTTTTATTTTTAATTAATTATTTATTTATAAAGTGAATACCCATACAACAAACGTGATTTTATTTAGCGTTTTTAGGGTTCCGTACCCAAAGGGTACAAAATAACCCTATTACTAAGGCTCCGCTGTCCGTCTGTCCGTCCGTCCGTCTGTCACCAGGCTGTATCTCAGGAACCGTGATAGTTAGACAGTTGAAATTTTCACAGATGATGTATAGCTATTGCCACTTTAACAACAAATACTAAAAAACAGAATTAAATAAATATTTAAGGGGGATCCCATACAACAAACGTGATTTTTTTGCTCGTTTTTGCTCGCAATTGATAACGGCAATAGGTAGGTTTTATATTCACTTTAAAAATAAATAATTCAATAAAAATAAAACAAATATTTAAGGGGGGCTACGGAACGGGTACGGGTGGGGTACGGAAATAGTACGGAAATAAGGTAATAGTACGGAACCCTTCGTGCGCGAGTCCGACTCGCACTTGGCCGTTTTATTTTTATTTTTATACTAGCTGCCTGCCCCGGCTTCGCACCGGTAGAAAGTGGTATTTATTTATTTTATTTTTTTATACTACGTTGGGTGGCAGACAAGCACACGGCCCGCCTGATGTGGAGCGGCTTCCGTCGCCATATTAACGCACGTAACATTAAAAATCGCTCGCGCGCTGCCACCCCCGCGTCCAACGCAACATCTCCTTCCTTTCTGGTGACCTCACTCACTCGCAGGAACACAACAACCCTCAAGGGAATTGTTATTTGGCTGCGGTATTCTGTGAGGTGGAGGTACATTCACCAGTCGGGTAGCTTACAATTATGCTCCCTACCTTTCTTTTCGCCAGAGCTTCGTTTGTCAGTCAGCAGGGTGTACCGCGTGCAGGTGAAGTTGGCTTTGGTTCAAAGATGTTGATGAACCACTTACACCCTAAATTATATTTTTCTCGCAATTTTTACATCTTTTCTCTCCATAGGAATCATCCAACGTTAACGGAAATATAAAAACATAAAATTTAGAATTGGCCGAGCCGTTCTCGAGTTTTGCGCTTAGCAATATTAATTTTTATTTATAAAGGTCTAAATGAGTGCTTTTGTGTATTTTGATTTTGTATTTATTGTGTTTTATTATTATCGAGTATACATTTTAGCGTAAATATTTTAAATAAGTGAAATTACATTTACTGTATGGATGGATCAAATGGAGGCAGCCAGCTAAACACGAGTCAACCATCCACATCGACTGACGTACTAATCCAATGCCCGCATTGCTCCCAGGCTCGCTTTTTTAAAGGTAAGCGGGGTTTGAATGTACATTTTGGTAAAGTACACAAAACCCAAAATGTACCTACCAACCTTCCCTGTCCTGTTCTTTCCAGCCCTACCTCATCTTCAGTTTCTTCACCAAGCTCCCTTTGGCAAACCCTCTCAAAATTTAAACATTCAATACCAGTTTTAAAACGTATTCCCCGGGGAGCAAGGCCTATAGTTGCCCAGCACTTAGCGCAATGTGTGCGCCTTGCTGTCCGGGAGAACACAGAAGCAGCCTGGGAACGTTTATTGACATTTCCCTATAGAATTCTACATGTTGGGGGACCCTCTACCCGCACTACAACTCTTACAGCTCAAATCAAATCTAACTGTGTTAATAATAATAATTCATATAGTCTACAAAATTTCCCGATATTCACTGGCAAAGCAAATAGAGGATCCTTCCATCATGTAGAGTCGAAACTAGCAGAAGGTGATATTGCGGGCGCTGCTAGACTTCTTTTTAGCAGCGATGTGGTGGCGCCGAACTCTCCAGAGACTCTTGCCGCTCTGAAGAGCAAGCACCCGGCGCCAAACAATGACCTCGCCTTCCCTAACCTTCCTGACAGCTCATTAGCTTTATGCGTGACTGCTCAGGAGGTAGTCATAGCCATCAGCTCCTTCCGCAGTGGATCCGCCGGCGGCCTCGATGGCTTGACTCCTCAGCATCTTAAAGATCTGACGAGTTCAGGCGTTGGGGAGGCCGGGGGGGCTCTGCTGTCGGAGCTCGTGGCTCTTATTAACTTAATGCTCCGCGGCGGTGTGAATAGTGCCGTCACAGAAATTCTGTATGGAGCAAATCTCTGTGCACTTAATAAAAAAGATGGCGGCATTCGTCCCATCGCCGTTGGATGCACATATAGACGTACGGCAGCCAAAATCTGTTGTAATGTTATCTTTCATAAAATGAGCAATTTGTTTCAGCCCCTGCAACTAGGCTTTGGTTCAAAGGGGGGCTGTGAGGCTGCCGTACACGCTTTATCAGCATATTTAGGTAGCGGCGAAGGTGAGGTCATTGTTAAAGTTGACATTAAAAACGCCTTCAATTCTGTGAATAGGGACACCTTGTTGGGCGAGGTTCAAAAACAAATCCCCGAAATTTATAGTTTTATTTGGCAATGCTACAGACACCCAACTAAATTATTATACAAGGACCAACCATTAGATTCTGCCGTCGGTTGCCAACAAGGTGATCCACTCGGGCCGGTGTTATTCAGTCTTGTTATTCACCCCATAATTCAGAAACTAAATTCTAAATTTAATCTTTGGTACCTGGACGACGGGACTCTAGGAGGCAATGTTGAGACCGTTTTGGAGGATTTAATTTTACTAAAAAATGAACTTAGATCTATTGGACTAGAATTAAATCCTTCAAAATGTGAAATTTTTCTTGCAGAAAGTGTAGACAGATATTCGACACTTCAAAAATTTTATACAGTGACTCCTGGTATCAAAATTTTAGGCAGAAATTCACTCCGCCTCCTAGGAGCTCCCGTCCTGGATGAAGCTTTTATACCTTTCGTGGAGGAAAAAATTCAAAACTTTAATGATATCTCGGACAGATTCTCAAAAATTTGCACTCACGCAGTATACACGATTATTCGGTATTGTTTTTTCGTTCCAAAATTCACATATGTCATACGATCCTGCCACATGTGGAAGCATGTAGCTCTGTTGGAAAGAATCGATCTGCTTTTACACCGAACTTTATCATCTCTTTTAAATTTAGACCTGGATGACCGGGCCTGGGTACAGGCCACATTACCTGTGCGTTTAGGCGGGCTCGGTATCCGCAAAATTTCTAGTGTGAGCCTACCAGCTTTTTTGTCATCGGTTCACAGCACTGAAGAATTGACCCGGAAAATTCTATCTCCTTCACGGGTTAATTCGGAGGTAATGTGTTTAACCGATGCCATAAATGCCTGGAGGGCAGCCTGTTCGAACACAGATATGCCCGATAACCCATCCTCCCAAAGACAGTGGGATAGCCCGCTCTGCGAGTTGGTTCGTGAGAACCTAATTACTACGGCTACTAATTCTGCAGAGCGTGCTCGTCTACTGGCTGTGGGAGAGTGGGAGTCGGGCCTTTGGCTTCAGGCGTTACCGTCGTCCAATGTAGGTACGATGTTGGACGACGGAACATTCCGTGTTGCTGCTTGCCTCCGTTTAGGCGTTCCTTGTGTTGCTCCGCATCATTGTCAATGTGGAGAAGCTGTCGACCGTCTTGGACACCATGGGCTTTCATGTCGCAGAAGCGCTGGCAGAATCCCACGTCACGGCAGCATAAATGACATTATTCGTCGGGCTCTTGTCACCGCCGGCGTCCCAGCTGTATTGGAACCAAATGGTCTGGCACGCGACGATGGTAAGAGACCTGATGGGATGTCGTTGCTGCCATGGAAGATGGGAAGGCCTTTGGTATGGGATGCAACCTGCGTCGATACCCTAGCGCCTTCTCATCTCCCTCACACGTCGGGATCTGCGGGAGCTGCTGCTGCATCAGCGGAGATACTTAAGCGGCGCAAATATTTAAACCTTATAGGTAATTATATATTTGAGCCGTTTGGGGTCGAAACGCTTGGCCCATGGGGTCCGAGTGCAAGGCTTCTATTTAGAGATTTAGCAAAGCGCTTGGTCGATACTTCCCGTGACCAGAGGGCTGGCCTATATTTGGCACAACGTATAAGCATTGCCATTCAGCGTGGCAATGCTGCCAGCGTTCTGGGCACGATGCCTTTTGACGGTGATGCGGAGGAATTTTTTGACGCGGTTTAGTTATTAATTTTATTTTTTCTTTCTTTTTATTTACATAATAATATTTATTTTAAGATTAGTTTATTTTTAGTTAATTAAGTTTGTATTTTAAGATTAGTTTATTTTTACTTAATTTAGTTTATATAAATGAAATAACACAATATTAACAAATCGACGGCGAAGTACCAATACCTCCTATGTAACATTTTTCGAGAAATTGCCTTTCTTTATGCCATTCACTTTAAAATCAATTTCTATTTTATATTTCAAATATATTTATACTTAATTGAAACTTTAGCTTTCCATATTTGTATATTCACTATACAGATGAATTTATTATTTTTAAAGTTTTCAGGAAACAACGTTTTCTTTTTACTTTCTGTGAAATTTTGTCTGTGTTAGTTAGAAGATATTGGCACTTCGCCGTCGAAATGTAGATTAATGTTCTGTATGCTATGTTATGTTATGTAACTAATACCAGCTAATACGTACAACGGTGTACTGTAAGAAATCTCTACCAGCTAGTCTTTGATTTGAGAGTTTGAGTGTTGGAGGTACAAAGAAGTTTGTACCTCGTCAGATCACTCTCACCTACAATAAAAATTTTGAACAACTATTCAAATAAAGTAGTAAAAGTGTATTGTTAATAAGGTTTTTTTTATTATTTAGTTATTCCGTTATCTAGAAGATCACAACAATCTTAGTGATTGGAATATGGCTTCCGTCCAAAAGGTTTTTTTTTATTGGGACACATGCCGTGTACCAATAAAAAAAAACCCTATGCACTTATAAAAACCTAATTTGTGATTTTGGAAAAAAAAAACGGTTGTATAGTAGTCGTTCTTTTACGGTGATACTACAACTGCAAAATTACAACAAATTAGTAATTGAGCTTATGCTTTCCTCCACAAAATGAAATAAAATAAGATAAGATAAATGTATATGCGAAAATAAGGTACAAATATACTGTTTTTGTACTGTTGACGAATTTTAAAATTTTGACATGAAGCGCCCAAATCATTTGACATAATTAATTATTCAATCGTATATATAATTTTATATTGTAAATAGCATAGCATAAGCATGACTTTGTAATATTTGCATGCCGATTGGTGGCTCAACACGCTTGTTCTATAGAATAGATAGGAATAACCTGTAATATTTTTTATTTATATTTTTTTAATAATAATATTGGCCGTGTGGTTTCCGGTAGAATACAATAGAATCACTCCGTCTCTTCCCGCGGTCTGTCGTACAAAGCGACTAAGGGAAATACATTATAGAACATCGATCAGATCAGATCGAGTCTGGCCAGCGTGGGGAGTGTAGGCCAAATCCTCCTTCTGTCTGGGACGGACGAGAGAGAGTCGTGCTCCTGTAGTGGAGACTAAAATGACCTGATGATGATGATGATGATGAACCTGTAATATCATATGTAATACCGTGTCTGCCTGCAAATAAATATATTTCATTTCATTCTACCCTCGTAGGGGCGTGCAAAGTTTTTCATTAGCCATTTTTATCCATATCACATTCAAAAAACATTCTTATATTTTAATTATTAATAAAAAAATCTATCATTATATATTCCGTTACCTAAAATAATAAAAAATGTATTTACGAAGTTTTCACTGTACGATATTGTAAAAGAAAGATGGCTGCGTTTTTGGCATCAGGGCGTGGGCGTAGGTAATAATTTATATCTTTCTTTTACGTGTTTTTATATTATGTTTCGTACTAGTTATCGTGGGGTGGTAAATGAGCAGCCATCTTAAAACTCCGCGTATATGTTATAAAATATTACGACGTATACAGTAAATATACTGGATATATAGTAGTAATATATTAAAATAGATACATGAAACATTTATTTGTGTCTCTTGGAAAATAGTAATCTATGTCTGTGCTACCCTAAATAAAATGTGCTACGCTAAATTCTAGACGAAGTGCGCTCAATACTCCGACGTCCTACGCACAGCCTCCACTCTAAACCTTCCTGCCCCTTCTACCATCACTTACTCGGCAGATGTGACCCGCCCGTTGCCATTTCTTTTTTTTTAACGAAGCCAATCGCAATATGCGCACACTCAGCGGTGTAAAATGCCCGATAAGACTTGCGTGGTGATGCCAGACGGAGCTATTTTGCTCACGATACTGTACGCGGCGGTCGCACTCGGGAAAAACAGCTTCGTCGTTGAAGCTGTAGTTCCGGAGCGGTATCTCCTATCCCATTCGTCAATGGTCGCCTTACGGATCATACCCTTGACGAATGAGACAGGGCAGCGGTCGTAGTCGGGCTTCTTCTTCGACTTCAGGGCCGAACTCTTGGCGAGTTCATCGGCTCGTTCATTCCCCTCAAAGCCCATATGCGCCTTAATCCAGAACATCGAGACTCTCCTACCCTGCGCTTTGCACAGTTTAAGAGCGTCCCGCGTCTGTACCGTAAGGGGGTGAGGAGAATCAACGTTACCTATCGCCTGGAGCGCCGCCATGGAGTCGCTGAAGATGCCCACGCTGGATCCATTACAGCTCAATGCGTATTTTGCCGCGATGCAGAGAGCGAGGAGTTCGGCCTGGTAGACGGTGCAGTAGGACGACAAAGTAAGCTTGATGGTCTTGGTTTCAGCATCGCTGTTCCAAATTGAAACAGCGGCACCTACCCGACCCTCAATCTTACTGCCGTCCGTGAACATTCACAGGGCCGTTGCCACTTCAGCTCCCTCTAGATAGTCAGATGACCTTAAGAATGCGGCTGGATGCGGAAGGCGGAGGATCGTATTTGGTGGAAAGCATTGGGGAAGGCTTATACCCGGTGGGTAGATATAGACTGAAAAGAATAATAATTTATAATAAAATAATAATATAAAATATAATATAAAATAGTGTTAGATACTTAAAATCCGTGGTGCACGGCAGTTGAGCTTCACTTGACTAGCCATCTCTTTGGGCATTAAAAATGCCTTATTTGCCATATTGCTGTCTCTCACATTGCTAAGAGCGGAAGTCAAATTCCAAAAGCTTCTTACTCCTACTAATTTCTTCTGATTAAATTCGTTGTGAGGTCCAAGGCAGCCGTAGTCATACCCCAGGGACTGCAATGGACTTCATTGTTCATTGCCTTTTTTGGTGGTCGCCGCTGTTAATCCTGGCTACACAGGAGACACAGTGGTGGCAATGTCTGATGGACCCCCGTCCCGTAATTGGCTAATGGACAAATGTTTCTACTCCCTTAATGAATGTCTATAATTGAAAAAAAAAATAGTTAGAAGTCTTACAAGAGGTTGTCGAACAAGATTTTTGTGCGGAGGTACGAAACCCTTCATGTGCGAGTGCAACTCGCACTAGACCGGTTTCATAGGAAATTCTTACGGGATACCGGGATACACGTGTACGAAGTCGCGGGCATAAGCTAGTCGTTAGTATACAATTACAAAATATATTGATATAGTACAAAATTCATGACAGACAGAGATTTTGGGGTGTAAGAGATTCATCAACATCTTTGAACCCAAGTCAACTTCACCTGCACGCGGTACACCCTACTGACTGACCAACGAAGCTCTGGCGAAAAGAGAGGTAGAGAGCGCAATTGTAAGCTACCAGACTGGGACAGAAGACCGCACCCAAATAACAATTCACTTGAGGGTTGTTGTGTTCCTGCGAGTGAGTGAGGTCACCAGAAGGAAGGAGATGATGAAGTAGGAGATGCTGCGTTGGCAGCGGGGGTGGCGCAAACGATATTTTATGTTGCGGGCAATAATATGGCTACGGTAACCGCTCCACGTCAGGTGGGCTGTATGCTTGTCTGCCACCCGACGTTGTATAAAAAAAACAGACGTTTGAATAAATACGCACAGACTCAAAATTTCAATCTTCATGATAATGTTTCAAAATCAATGTTACCAACGCCTACACAGTACTAAAATATCTTAAGTATTAATATTCAAAGCTTAATTAAGGGTTTAATTTCGCCCTTAATGCAAACGAGATCGGACAAAAGGGTTCTTCGAGGTAATACTATGCAAATTTTTCACCTTTCCGATTGCCTGGCCATAATGAGACGAGTAATGAGAGCGGGCTTATGATACTCCCCTGTGGAATTCCAGGTTTATCTCTTCATTATAATGAAGCTTTGTGTAAGGAAAAGTAAGGAATAAAGGATGAGTAATGGTAGGAAATGATCTGAAACAGAATAACGTATGTTCTACATATATAAAATAGGTCAAAGTGTGTTTTGGTATTGTTTCATGGCTGATCGATATATATATATCGATAACATATATATCGATCAGCCATGAAACAATACCAAGGCTCGGAGGTAGATAGAAGACTGGGGATATTTATTCTAAATTACCGTTTATGGTAAATACCACATTATATATATACAATATATTAGGTTGGGGAAAAAGTCTTTTCGTATTTTATATGAAAATTCAAAACATTTTTTAACAAAGTTTATTTACATTTAACTAAAGTATGTAGGTGCCATTTTGTTCGATAACTTTTTGCCATCTTGTAGGTAGAGACATGATCCCATTACTATAGAAAATTTGGGACTTCTGTTCAAAAAACCACGACAAGTGGTTTTGGCAGTCTTCTCGTGATGTTAACCTGACAATGCCTAAAGAATTCTGAAGAGACCGAAACAGGTGGAAATCAGAAGGTGCAAGGTCAGGACTATACGGCGGATGCATTAACACCTCCCAGTCAAACTCTCTTAATTTTTGCTGAGTGGCTAAAGATGTGTGAGGTCTAGCGTTATCATGATGAAAAATCACACCCCTTCTATTAATTAATTCCGGCCGCTTTCTCTCAACTTTTTGCTTTAATCTCATCAGTTGTTCACAGTAGAGTTCAGAATCGATAGTCCTGCCTGGCGGTAACAGCTCATAATGAATAATGCCCTTTCAATCCCACCATACACACAGCATCAACTTGTTGCGGGTTAACCCGGGTTTTGCCAGAGTCTGTGAAGCCTGACCGGCCTTTGACCACGACCTTTTTCGCACGTTCTAGTCGTACGTGATCCACTTTTCATCACCAGTTATAAGCTTCTTCAAAAACGGTTGGCTTTCATTACGTCGTAGAAAAGAATCGCAAATGAGTACACGGTTCATTAAGTTTCTTTCAGTGAGATCGTGAGGCACCCAAATATCGAGCTTTTTAGTGTACCCCGCTTTTTTCAAATGCGCCAAAACTATTTTGTGGTCAATTCCTAATTCTTCAGCTACGTCGTAACTACTGATATGCCGATCTTGCTCCACTTTTTCAAAAATGGCATCCATTTTATCCGTAACAGGGCGACCAGAGCGACGTGCATCTTTCACATCAAAATTTCCTGATTGAAAACGCTTAAACCAAATTTGTGCTACTCTCACAGACACTGCACTAGGTCCATAAACGTCACAAATTTTTTTTGCAGCTTGCGTTGCATTTTTACCTTTTTTGTAGTAAAATTTTAAAATGAATCGAATTTCTTCATTAGATTCACTCATCTTGACAGTAAAAAAAACAAATGAAAATCACACATTTACCTAATTTGAATTATCTTTTTTAAAATTTAAACTTTTTAAAGATATCAAAACCTGCCAGATACAAATGGTATAACCAAAGAGATTTTAATACAAGTTCATACATACCATAATGCGAAAAGACTTTTTCCCCTACCTATTATATTCGATTATATAAATTCGACAGAGTACCAAAGTTGTCGACATAGCCTTCAGAGATACAAGCTGAATTAGCAATAGGCCCGGTCACATCTGCGGAGTAAGTGATGGCAGATGGGGGAGGAAGGTATTAGAGAGGAGGCCTCGCGTACGACGATGAAGCGTTGGGCGCCCTCCTTCTAGATGGTCCGATGATCTTAAGAAAGCGGCTAGATGCGGAAGGATTGTATCTGGTGGAAAGCATTGGGGAAGGCTTATATCCAGCAGTGGGTAGATACAGGCTCATGATGATGATGATGGTACCTAACACATCATTCATCAATGGCTTGTCCTTTCCTCATTATTTGGCGTCGACGCAGTATGTCTTATTCTTTCATTCACCTCTATCAAGTATTATACCTTATTGGGGTGTAACCATATAGTTACCAACGTGGCTGAAGGGTAATCGGCTCACCAATATATTTTGAGTCTAAATTGACCTCATGTAAAGTCGGTCTTACTTTACAATTATTGTCGGGGACTTCAATGGCAAAGTGGGAATAAAAAAAAGCGATGTGTCGATTATCGGAGGGTTTGGTTTTGGGTCGAGGGATTACAGGAGCAAATGCTGGAATTTTTCATCCATATATATGGACTCTTTTTGATGAACTCGTATTACAAAAAGCTATACTCTCGGAAGAGCCATATGATGAGGTCGAAACTACGACTCTTACCCCAAATCCAAACTTTGGAAAAGTTCTAGTTGGAACTTCATACCCGATTCAGTTCGCTGGAAACCACCGCGGACATGAACAAATTTTCACATAGAATAACTTAGACACTACATGTAGTCGACAAAAAGTACTTTGGGCGGCAGCATAAAGCCCGAGAAGAAAAGCTTTCTAGCGAGACTCTGGCTATGATGAAGAGGCGACGAGAGGCGACTGCAAGAGATTCGACAGAATAGGCCACTTTGAACAAGCAAATCAGAAGGCTGATACGGCGCGAGTGTCTACACTTGCACCTATCCCAACAGTCGCTGCTCGTGTAAGTGATCGTCAAGCTCCATTAACTCGACACAACACCGAGGCATTCCAGAAATCAGTACGGGTGAGATTAAAATAGCCCTGGAACAGCTGAGTCTTTACTGTATATTTTTCATGCACACAAATGTTTGTCCTATGTGGGAATCGAACCTACGAGCGTTGGTGTCGAAGCCGCGTCATTGACCGCTACGCCACCGAGCTCGTCGTATATTGAATTGTGTGTATTAAATTTCAGCAGCGTGAATAATATTCCATGTATGTAATTAACTTAACTGTGTGTCTTATCTTTCTGTCATTATTGTAGATGAAACTGTGTACTAACCGTGTATCATTTCAGCTTCGTAATCATATTCTATTTTATTTGAATTGTGTATATTTCAGCAAAGTGTGATCCAAATTGTTCATTTAATTGTGTACATTTTCAGCCGGATTATGTTATTTTAAAATAGGAGTTAGGGCGTAAACTTTGATCATTGTAAAGGGGTGAATTCTAACTTCACATCGGGGAACGAACGGGCTACAAAGGGGGTTACCGTTACATCTAGTAAAAAGAAGGTCCTAGTGAAGACGGAATTACAATAAAACTGTTGAATGCTGGAGGAACCTCGATTTTAAAGGAACTGCATTTGTTTAATTCCGTCATTCACATCGGGACTGCACCAGTTGTGTGGACCTGTAGTTCGATGGGCTTGTTCTTCAAATAAGGTGACAAAACCTTGTTGAAGAACTACAGACCTATCTTCCTCCTGATCCATGTGTACAAGCTGTTTTTGAGGGTTATCACGAATCGTCTCGGTCGAAGGCTCGACGATAACTATAATAGTCACCGCACACGAGTCACATAGTTAAAAACATCTTAGGGTCGCGCAACATACAGTGTATATACTCGTAAACACACACATTTGCTACCACGAACTGTGAAGTTGTGGAATCAACTTCCCTCATCGGTATTCCCATATAAATACGACATGGGGGCCTTCAAGAACAGAGTCAATATTTCCCTTACAAGGCTGGCCACGGATGGGCGACCCCTTGGTTGCTGAATTCTGTGGGCGCTGGTGATTGCTTTCCATCAGGTGACCCACATGCTCGCTTGTCCCGCTCTCATATAAAAAAAGCATAATACACGAAACAATAAAGAAACCTATGGAAATCCGAAACCGGGTTAGATCTCTAGTTCTCCAATGTAATAATTGTTTATTAGTAGTAAAGTTTGATAACATTTTCTTAGCCCTTGACTTTGCTATTTTAATGAAAGTAAATTGCATGCAAATTTAAATTTTCTTTGTCTTATTAAACGCTGTTATTAATTGAATCGTTATTACAAGCATTTATTAGATTTTGAGATTTAAATATATTTCAAAAACAATTGTTCTTCTAGATAGACAAATGTAGTACTTAATTCTACTTAAATATACTAGCAAATATTTCATAGATGGTACTTCAATATACTATTACTTAAACTTTGATAAACTGATGCGATTTTAAT
This sequence comes from Hypsopygia costalis, assembly GCA_937001555.2. Lineage (NCBI taxonomy): Eukaryota > Metazoa > Arthropoda > Insecta > Lepidoptera > Pyralidae > Hypsopygia > Hypsopygia costalis. Next base: position 4,007,450 of record OW443350.2, read on the forward strand.
TAAATATATACTAAATTTACCTACGCCAATATTTATTTAATTTGCTTTTATTTTTTATTTAATTGGCTTAATTTATGATGATCATCAACCAGAGCGGAGCAGCTTTGGTGACAGAACAGAAGAAAACCCTAACCTAACAAAAAATCAACTCAAGTCTAATCAAAACACGTTTTGTTACATTGACCAAGGATCGGTCTCGTCACTACAGTAAATGGCGGGGGATTGAATGAATGCCGGACAAATTGCCTTGCTTTCTTCTTGTTGCAATAGATGCAGGTAGAACGCAATTAGGCAAAAACATTAGCGTGCATATAGAAATTGTTATCGTCAGTAAAGAATGGCGTATTTAGTTTTTAAAATTTGTATTAAAAACCTTATCTATTTTTTATTGTTAAGTATTGTAATACTTAATAGGTAGATGGCGCCACACTGCGACTTAGCAGCAGTAAAACATAAAATGCAAAAATTGGCCACCATCACAAATCTTCCTGGTAGCTCAGTTAGAAGAGGGTTCAAATCCCACCTAGGCGAGGGGGGAGGTGAATTTACCCATTTTTAAAATATTTATAATATTCTGGGAAGTTGGCCGAAATTAACTGTTAAATAATAAAAACTTGTACTTTATTTGTTTTATTTTGGGAGCCCCCTTAAATATTTATTTTATTCTATTCTTTAGTATTTGTTGTTATAGCGGCAACAGAAATGATCAGTGAAAATTTCAACTGTCTAACTATCACGGTTCATGAGATACAGCCTGGTGACAGACGGACGGCCGCACAGCGGAGTCTCAGTAATAGGGTCCGTTTTAAACCCTGAAGAAGATTGCAACAAAATCCATTACGTAGTTTATAACCAAGCGAATCAGAAACAAACGCAAATTGCTAACTTGCTTTATACTATTATGATTAACTCTCGCTTTTCCGTTTTAAACGAGTTAGTTTTATAGTTTCCAATTTATGATAATACAATACAGATTAGTATTCCATTCAAGTTTCTAGTGAAGCTAAATTATTAGTTTCGTGGCTTTATTTAGTTTTGTTGTAAAGGTATTCGAAACAATTTAAATGAAGCTTGGTCCCTTTTTGTAATCGGTCCGCTATTTTGCGTGACGCCCTTTCAAAACGTTTGTTTAAACTTCTCATTTGGAGTAGGTTTATCTCGATTAATTTAAATAAAGACTTTCATCATCATTATCATGAAGAGGATGTGGGTAGATGGTATCTGCCCACATCCTCGTTTGACTCCTCTAATATAAAAAAATAAGATTTCGGTACCTCCGTATAGTGTTCTCCGTACAAAAATCTTGTACGACAATCTCTTGAACGACTTTATTTTCGTTTTAATATTTATTAATAATAACAATTCGCAGGGCAGCTTGTGGCGAGCTGTTGTGTGAGTAGCGACACCACGGACCCGAGTCTCCAGAGAGTCGGTCAGGGCCTTCGTCTCCGGCGTGTCTTCATCGGTCGGAGTGTAAACACAAGGCCCGCAGGACTCTCAGCTCTGGCTTGCATTCATTGGTCATCCAGAGAGGAGCCGTTAGAGCTATATGATCCAGGGGTGGAAGTGTTAAAGGGCATCACGCCGCGAGTAACTTCGGAGAAAGCGCAGCACACCTCTCGACATCCCTGAGTCACTCACACCGGTGTTGCCCCCGGCCGTTTTCCTGGCATTTCGGGGGCCCATCTAGTGAGTGGCAAGGCGAATTAATTAAATCTCCGCTTGATAAACTGGCAGGGGTGGGCCCTGCCAGTTTATCAGCCCTGTCGTTGCTCTCAACGACTGTATGTCCCAGAACCCAGACCAACTCCAGCGTATTAGTATTAGCGGGACCAACGCCTTTGCGTGTGAAGCAAGAAGCAGCTCGACATAAATAAACCCATCAATAGACAAACTACGACCTTTGATCGATTAAGACCTGATCGATTAAGACTGACACTCAACGTCACCATCGAGCTCCTCAATAATAACCTAATAATAATAAATTCTTATGTAAACAAGAGAAAATGAAGAATTTATTGGACTTTGGGAAAATTGTTTGGAAGTAATCTGGAACATTCAAATGGACCGAGCGACTTATAATTAAATATTTTAAGTCAGTGTTAATTGTTAATTGGATATAAATTAAATTATGGACGAGGCGGTGGCTTAAGAAGTATTGTTATACGGCTTTCGGAATTGAAATTCGGGATTGTTCAAGTTGTTGGCGGTGTATGGGTAAGTATACCCATCGTTGAACCGAAGCAAACGTAATTTGGACGTGCTAATTATCCAACTCGATGAGAAGATGAGCTCGATGGCGTCGTTACGCGTGTCAGTTTAATCGAACACGCAGGTTAAGCAATGTTGGCTGTAGCTTATCAATGGATGGGTTTATTTATCTCGAGCGCCTCCGTGGTTATCTTGATGTGTGCATAGTTGGCCGTGTGGTTTCCGGCAGACTAGAATAGAATCACTCCATTTCTACCCGTGGATGTCGTACAAGGCGACTATGGGAAATACATTATTAAATCGATCAGGCCTCCCCAACCCGTTTGGCCAGCGTGGGGAGTGTAGGCCAAATCCTCCTTCCGTCTAGGACGGACGAGAGAGGGTCGTGCTCCTGTAGTGGAGACTAAAATGGACCTGATGATGATGACGATGAGCATGGTAAGCCATCGGTGCTAACTGTTGTCCGGCAGACGACAATCGTCAAGCCAAATTATAGCCTTTAGGACGCTTGAAAACACTGGCCTCCACTAACCCGCAATTGTGCAGCGTGGTGCTGTATGCTCTAAAGTTTAGAGTCTTGGGGGAGACCCATATCCCAGCAGTGGGATGAATAAGGGTTGACGACGATGGCAATGATGATCCAAATATCAGAGATATAGTGTCCGAGTCCAATATCATAGGAGACCTCAAAGTGACTAGAGTCTGTTGGCTCGGACACTTAGCAAGAATGGGAGAGAATCGTGCCGTAAAAAGAGCTTTCATGATCAAGTGGTAGCCGATCGATTGGGCGCCCGAAATACCGCTGGAGTGACGAGGTACTGAAGGACCGGCGGAATCTCGGAGTTAGCATTTGGCAAGAGGTGACTCATGATCGCAAGGCATGGTGTCATCTGGTGTCGGAGGCTAATATCCATGGCAAGATCAAGAAGGTGGTTACGCTGCAGAAGTAATTAGTAAGTATTTTAATTTAATTACACCCAATACTTACCAAGATTTGTATGTACGCAAAAGGCGAACTTAATGCAAATGCATTGTTTACGAGTTTACCTTCGGGACATTTATTCTAGGGGTGTAATGTATTACCTATAGCACACATAAATAATTGTACTGCGTACAGTATGGACATTTCCTGCCGCTCTCTCATGTCGACCTCACCTCCCCTCTGAGATGAATCTGGAAAAGTTTGTATGGTTCCACACGCATACACACTCACGTTATGCACACATACACACTCACGTTATGCACACACGTCATTGTTTATATAGTAGTTAACGACGCAAGATTTGTAGGGGCGACCGGGGTGTGTATATTGCACTACAAAGATCAATTTGGTATTTTGTCGCTTATTGACTACCTTCCGCCTCTTAATGAGCTAAGAGTGCCCAAGTACCTAGTCTGCTTGCTGGCAAAAGGAGGGTATTTAAATACAAATATACATAACTATATTCATATAGGTAAAATATTATTATAATAAATAATAATAAATAAATAAATGTTTATTTCGGACAATTGTACAATCCATAGTTGTTAGTAGTGCTTAACCTGTATTAGTAGTACTGGTAGTACACTGGATCGAAATTCACGCATTTCTCACGTGAATTGGTCTCAATGGATCGCCCATTGTATTCCAAACCATTGGACAGTCAACCCTGTCCGCAAGCACATTTCTGGAGATCTGTAACACAGGTTCTTAAACCTAGCTCGGACTCCAGACTCTCACAAGGTCTTACTAGTGTAATGTATGTAATGTACCTACTGTTCTACTGTACAAACTTTGTGAGAAGTAAATAAAGTTATTATTATTATATGTATCTCTTTTTTAATCTCGGGTCAAGACCGGTCATTTGATAGGCGTGCGCGGGGATATGGATCCAACGCGTAGAGGCCCCTTTGAGAAGTTTAATGTAATGTTATACGCCCGCCGTGACCCGCTCCAGGATATGTCAATGGAATGACATACCCATGAGCAGGTCTCGGCAGGCGTTGAGACTATTGCGAAGTGTGATGGAAAATAAATGGGCTATGGAGGTGAGATCTGGGTGAACTTAATACCAGGCTATTACAGAAGAGGGACGGACGCCTGCCATAACTGCTTTTATTGCTAGTTATTTGCGGCAGGCGGTGGCTTGCCACTAGTGAGTGGCAAGAGAGTGAGCCCATCTAGTGAGATGGGCCCCCGAAATGCCAGGAAAACGGCCGGGGGCAACACCGGTGTGAGTGACTCAGGGATGTCGAGAGGTGTGCTGCGCTTTCTCCGAAGTTACTCGCGGCGTGATGCCCTTTAACACTTCCTCCCCTGGAGCATATAGCGCTAGCGGCTCCTCTCTGGACGGCCAATGAAGGCAAGCCAGAGCTGAGAGTCCTGCGGGCCTTCTTGTGTTTACACTCCGACCGATGAAGACACGCCGGAGACGAAGGCCCTGACCGACTCTCTGGAGACTCGGGTCCGTGGTGTCGCTACTCACACAACAGCTCGCCACACAAGCTGCCCTGCGGACTTATTATTATTATTTAGAATGCCGTTGGTGCTGGTTCGGACTCGTTGCTCTTTTTCTTATGATGGCGTGAAAGCCATCGGTGCCCGCTGCTGCAAACATGCCCGAGGCACTACAGTACTTCGGCAGCCCCAACAGCATTCTAAATATGTTGTTATATTGGACACGAATAATATTAATATTCGTGTCCAATATAACAACATATTATTATGCCTGCATCTTAGCCCTAGTTCTTTCATCTATACATTCTCAACGCCACACAAGCTGATCAATAGATTATGAATTTACGCATAAAATTGAATTTGGAGTGCCAATTTATGTATCTGTGTGAGTAGCTCGTAAAATATTTATGCGCCAAAATGGATCCTTCCCATATTTACGGGAGGCTATAAACTTCCAATTCGGATACCATTATAAAGTTAGATTCTAAAGAGCTATGGAAACTTGGATTGTAAAGTATTATGGACGGTGTTAAACCTGAATCTGTTTTGAATACTTATTAGTATTTCAAGAACTTTACAGACAGAATGATGAAATATATCTATAGATATGGCATACCCATACCACAGTATAAGTAATAGTACTACGTGCAGTCCCCTTACCACCATCTCTAATTGTGATTCAATAACTGAATAGAATGCTTATTCATACCAATGAATAAGCGACTCTATTTCAAATGGAATAGAGTCGTAATAAGCAATCAATTCAATTATTGAATCGCAATAAGAGATGGTGGTAAGGGGGCAGTACCTACCACTCTCTTGTGTCGACCTCACCTCCCCTCTGAGACAAATTTACGTAGCACAATTTGTATGGCGCCGCACGCACACACTCTCATTTACACTCTGTACAGACGTCATTGTTTATGTAGTAGTAAACGATGCGAAATTTGTATGGAGTGGCCGGGTTGTTCCCTTACTACTAAATTGCATCAAAAGCAGTACCAGCTATTGCATAGATAGCTAGCTATTAATAGTTACACAGTCTATATTATAGTCATATTATTGGAATCGATGTGTTAGGTAACAACTCAATGTTTTAGGTTCCCAATAGTGTTAAATGCTGAAAATCCGTGGTGCACGGCAGTTGAGCTTCACTTGACTAGCCATCTCTTTAGGCTTTTAATACCTTATTTGCCATATTGCTGTCTCTCACATTGCTAAGAGGTGAAGTCAGATTCCAAAAGCTTCCTACTCCTACTAATTTCTTCTGATTAAATTTGTTGTGAGTTCCAAGGCAGCCGTAGTTTTACCCCCGGGACTGCAATGGACTTCACTGTTCATTGTCTTTTTTGGCGGTCGCCGCTGTTACTCCTGGCTACACAGAAGACACAGTGGTGGGAATGTGTGGTGGGCCCCCGTCCCGTACATTGATAGGTCAGTCGATAATAAGAGCGTGTGGCGACGTCACCACGAGAATAACCTACTCGACTCGCCACAATAGATGTTTCACATCAAAAATAATCACTATTGAGAACTAGACTATGCTTATTGTCCACCTCCTGCCGAGCTACTCCACCCAAAAAGTGCTCAAGTAGTCTGTTTGCTTACGAAAGGGGAGCAAGACCTGCTACCAAACTGTTTAAATGTCTGGTTGGGTGCGATAAGGGTAAAGGTTCTCTTGCCTGGATGGTTTACTGGACCAGAAACTCGCAATTCTGTGGTACGGTCGGAAGATCGGTGTACGGGAGAGCATTGGTTGAAAGCATAGGGTCCATCTACGTCCTGAGACCACCAGGGTGGGCCATGATAAGTTTTTCTACAAAAGCTCACCTTTGACTACCTGGATGCGCCATGGGAAATTTTAAATAACCACCGTCCATCTTGTTATCAAAACAATTAATGGGCAGCATCTTTCTAAGGTGCAGCGTCCCCAATAAGTACTAAGTTAGGGGCGTTGAATGCTTTATGTGAGAAGTGAGGCGTCTTTGCGCGTGTCGGTCTAATCAATTACTCAAGCAACATCGACTGTAACCTTTCTATGGATGGGTTTATTTATATCGAGCTCCACCGTGCTTCGGAGAGCACGTTATGTGGTCGGTCCCTGCTGTTGTCATTAGATGACCAAGTCAGTGGCCTTTGGGCGGCTTGAAAACACTGGTCTTCGCCAACCCGCAATTGAGCAGCGTAGTGGAGTATGTTCTAAACCCCTTCAATTGAGGGGAGACTCGTATCCCAACAGTGGGATGATTATGGGTTGATACCGCGCCGTTGTAAAAAAAATGTATCATTGTCCCACCCAGGTGGTTTCAAGAGGTGGATAGTGGTAAATAAGGGCCCCTTTGCGCATTACCCGTTCTGACAAAACATAATATATCAAATGGGCGGAGATACTCTGCAGTTATAAAGCCGCGTTTCAGTTAAAAAGTAGGTTAAAAGCGTACCATTAAAACAGGCGGGAATACACAACTACGAGTATAACAACGCTAATTATATGAAACGGCCCCAAATGGTTTTTTGATTGTTAAAATGTTAGGTTTATTTTTATCATCTGGTTAGTAGGGTTTTGTACAATTTATTTTCAGTTCTCTAAATAAGAGCACTTAACATAAATTTTTTGTTGTTTCAATAAAGTCTACTATAATAAAAAAACCGACCAAGTGCGAGTCGGACTCGTGCACGAAGGGTTCCGTACCATTATCTATAAAAGCGGCAAAAAATCACATTTGTTGTATGGGAGCCCCCTTAAATAATATTTTTATTCTGTTTTTTTTGTATTTGTTGTTATAGCGGCAACAGAAATACATCATCTGTAAAAATTTCAACTGTCTAACTATCACGGTTCATGAGATACAGCCAGGTGACAGACGGACGGACGGACAGCGAAGTCTCAGTACGGAACCCTAAAAACTAACACAAAGTAAGCGATTATTTAACACTATCTCCCAAATATTACCATTCTCATTCGACTCTTGATAATCTCTTCACGAACTGAATTGTACTTTGGCAAATCAAAAATTGCCACATAGAAATGAGATTTATAAACTTCTATGATATCATATCAGTCTATGGTCACAGTATAAGTAATAGTACCTATGGTCACTAATTTTAAGCACTGTCTAGTATATTATGGAACAGGATTTAATTTATAAGCAACTAGCTGGCCCGGCGAACTTCGCATCGTCTTTAAATAATTTTACGTTAATTTTTCAGATTTTGTAACAGTTATTCTGCTATTCGGGGCGGAAACAAATCCAACAAATCAAAGATCAATTATTATCAAAACTTTATGATTACACCAGTATAGGCTCGAGATGTACAATTTCTCTTTCACCAAATTCCCTTTTGCTAGCCGGTGGGATGCACCATGTGCAAGTGAGGTTGGTTTTGGCTCTAAAGATACTAGTGAGCCACACTCAATCTAAAATAACTTTATGTTGAACAGAATTATAATTGCTTTTGTTTTATAATTAAGTTAAAAACTATCCCATATCTCAATTTAGATCAAACTGCACCTGTGTGCAAAATTTGATTTAAATCGGTTCAGTAGTTTCGGATTCCATCGTGGACAAACAACGTGAAACGAAATTTTAATATATTAAGAAGATAGCTAAGTCTGCATTTTTCATACAAAACTGTTTAAAGGTTATCATGGGAAATTATACACAGAAAATAGCGCCCCTATTTTTACTACTCGCTTTGATCGCATCGTATTGAAATGGATAAAATAGACAAAAATACATACCTATACAACATCCGCTCCTGTCTATCAGCTTCCACATATATTCTATAGTACATAAACAACATTATCACACCAGGAATCCAGAAGCTAACACTACTTGATATCACTGCATACACTTTGTTCACCGTAAAACTGCACACTTTCGGATATTTCCTCCTAAAGTCCATGTGATCTTCCGTCGTGTACCAACCCATGAAGATTGGCAAGAAGGAGACTAACGCTGGGCTGCACCACACAACAGCCAACATGATACCGAGCCTTCCAGTGGTCATAATCAAAGGGTAATCCAAAGGCTGGACGATAGCATAGTATCTATCGACGCTGATGCAGCATAAGTGCAATATAGATGCAGTAGAGAAATAAACGTCCAAAGAATTCCAAACGTCACACATGAATTGTCCAAAGAGCCATTTGCCATTAGTTATTTCCACGCTAAAGTTAAAACACATCGCCCAGATTGCCACGAGCATGTCAGCAAAGGCAAGGGAGACAACAAAATAGTTCGTAATCACCCTGAGTTTTCTATGCCTCATAACGGAAACTATGACAAGTAAATTTCCAAATATAGCTGATATGATAATAAAAAGCATGATGACGCATTTTAGGACAACCAAAAACACTATAAATGGCTCATCGTCGAATTGGTTGGCGTAGACTAGGTCGCTACTGGTCTCATTTAGTTCTAAGGTCTTATTAACGTAAGTATCAGTTAGATACATTGATGTGGACAATTCTCTGAAATCTAAAGTGAAATTATCGAGCGTTCCGATATTTAAAACGATCTCAACTTTCATGATTCATATCGTCTTGAGGCGTTTAGGTGAGGTTTATCTCTTTTGTGAGGATGAAAGGGCTCGTCGTATGCAAATTCTTGATACAAGATGCCATTGTGTCTTCGCTACTGCCAGTACCTGGAAAAGGAAGTCTGTATAAGATTCTTTTGTAAGCGTCACATCTTTTGTTCGGTTGGTTTGAGATGCTTTGAAATGATTGCGTGCACATATTCGGTTTTATTATGTAAGTTTCCAGAAAATTCTGGGGATATTATTAGAGAATATGATTTCGTTTTTACTTAGCGAATATCAAATATTTTATATAAATCATTTATTGCTTCTTCTAAAAGGGTTTTAGGGTGGTCGCTCCAGCAAAACTGGCGTCAATCGAGTGAAATCTATATATTAATACGTGAAGCTAACATTTTAAAAGGGATATCTTTTTACGAAAATAGCGCAGACGGAGGAGTATGAAATTTAGCACACTTATAGCACACCCCGGTCACTCCATACAAATGTCGCGTCGTTTACTGTTACATAAACAATGACGTCTGTACAGAGCGTGAATATGCGTGTGTGCGTGCGGCGCCATACAAACGGTTCCAGATTTGTCTCAGAGGGGAGGTGAGATCGACACGTGAGAGCGGCAGGGAGTGGCCGTATTGTACGTAGTACTATTACTTATACTGTGCTTATAGTTTATATAGAGAAGGAGTGCAGAATGCTAATATTTTTAGAAAAAACATGTATATGTTTTGGGGTGTACGTGGTTTATCAACATCTTTGAACCAAAGCCAACTTCACCTGCACGTGGTGCACCCTGCTGACTGACAAACGAAGCTCTGGCGAAAAGAGAGGTAGGGAGCGTAATTGTAAGCTACCCGACTGGGGAATGTACCTCCACCTCACAGAATACCGCAGCCAAATAACAATTCCCTTGAGGGTTGTTGTGTTCCTGCGAGTGAGTGAGGTCACCAGAAAGAAAGGAAGGAGATGCTGCGTTGGCAGCGAGGGTGGCGGCGCGCGAGCAATATTTTATCTTGCAAGCATTAATATGGCTACGGTAACCGCTTTACATCAGGCGGGCCGTATGCTTGTCTGCCACACGACGTAGTATAAAAAAAAAAATTGTCGCCAAGTCAGTCTGTCATAATAGACGCCCTGTTTCACAATTTTACATGCTCGATTTATTACCAAAAAATAACCAAAAAAGTACCGAAAAGTCATTGGATTTTTTTTTTTTTGCCTAAAGTAAATCTTCTAATACGATGTTGACAATTTGTGTGAGTATTTTCTCCTCTCTAGTGACTGCTCACTTTTCCCTTTGAGAACCCGTGGGTAAACATTTTAAAGGCATGTTTGTCGTTGAGGACGTTACAATCACGTCACGTCCCTTTTTTATTCATTCAGTTAGAAACGGTAACGACTTTAAGAGCATTCATGATACGTAAAACGGTGACATTAAAAAAATAATACAATATTCCATTTAATTTTATTTGTATCTCGTATATCTCATTGTATTATTGTGTCATTTTCGGTTTACGATTTTAATATAATATTAAACCGAGCCTCCAACTCATTTAAGTATTTGTCACTGTCCTAGATTAAGTAAAATTTGTAAGTTAGCTACCCAATAAATGTTATATCTACATATTTTATCTATCTAATGCATTGAAAGTACTTTCATGTCTTCGGGCAGCATTTGGTATAAACCCAGCTATGCTCATTTTGTGGTTGTTGAACAAATATTCTTTACATGAAACCGAACGGTGAAACGTGGAATCAACTTCCCTCATCGGTATTTCCGAAATTACGACATTGGAGAGCCTTCAGGAACAGAGTCTATTTTGGCAATTTGATCTACACTACGACTACTAGACGACCACAGCACCTGCAGCAGAGACGACCAAAGCAGCCACGGCACACGGTGGAACGAAACCGGCCGGTAGTAGACTTAGCATATTTAAAAAAAAAGTTGTATTTTTTGTTTTTTTTTAATTTGTTTTTTGTTTGTTCTATCAATACTATGAAACTTTTACTATTGCGGTTTTTCAGATAACTTAGTATTTTTGGAGTAATTAATTTCCAAAGATATTTTTGTATGGAGCAATACATAAAAATGTGAAAATCTCTGAATTCTCAAATTTTCTCAAAGAATTGACTTCACGTATGTATAGAACATATTTTTATTCTATTTTAGCGATCATTCTCAGATCTCGATTTTCCTCGATTTGGTCGCAATTGTATTTTTTTGTTCTGTATTCCACACTACCCTAGAGGTTAAGAACTAGGCGCGTTTTTTTTTGTAGTGGTGTCCCCTTTAGGCCTATTCCACTAAGTCATCATCATCATCATCATCAGGTCATTTTAGTCTCCACTACAGGAGCACGACCCTCTCTCGTCCGTCCCAGACAGAAGGAGGACTTGGCCTACACTCCCCACGCTGGCCAAACGGGTTGGGGAGGCCTGATCGATGTTTTTTAAACACCGCTAATCACTAAGTCATAACTATGCTATAATACAATAGATAAATACAGATAAATAATTATAACAAAAAGTTAAAAAATAATAAATTAAAAAAGGTCGCAAAAACTGCTAGTCAGTTTTAACCTTCGGAAGGTAACATGATTTTTACATGCTGAAATAGTAACAAGGGAGACTCATCACCCCTGTTATTATTATGGTAGGTACAGTAGGTAAGTAAAATCAGTTTTAATAAAAAAAAATTATTTTTGATTCAAAATTAAAAACGTCATCCGTCCAAAAACTAGATACGTAAACAGTAACAGTGGTGACGCATCACCCCGTACATACCTGTCTAATCCATGTCTCGTTGCCACACTGCGGCAATACCAGAGCGAGAAAGAAAATAGTTTAGAATATGCTAAACATTATGTCGCTAGGTGGAGTGACGTGTCCGGTATTACCTTCCGAACGTTAATTTAATCACTGTCAATAGTATCCACGCTTACGAATGCGAAATTTTCTTGTTCATCATCATCAAATGCTTGTTCAATAATTAATAAACTTTGTGCTTCTTTTGTCAAAATTTTATGTTTTCTGCGAAGTTTGTGGCGTTTTGCAGATATTAACGGATCAGAGCTGGTCAATAAATTGTTCAAAATATCTTTATTTGTAGCTTTTCTGTTGCATTTCCTTGAATTGTGTTGGCGGTACCTGCGGAAGTCTTTATTTCTAGCTTCGGCAGCTTCTTCAGTTAACTGTCCAATTGGTATTAGACCAAAACTTTCAATTATAGCTGCGCCATGCATAAGAACTTTGTGAACACTTGAAGGCATATAATACCACCTATATAAGTCCAAATAGAGTTTCATGGTGTCCTGAGCATATTCGTGAAATTTCACTGTGTCAATATGGTAGCCCGATGAAATTGCCCCTAAAATGGTTGCAAACCGCCTAATTAGGTCCTCTCTGATACCAGTTATCTCAGCAGTCATGTTTGGATTTGCAAAAAATCTTCTAGCGGTATTTCCGTCATTGGTGGATCCGTGACTTTGTTTGACAACATCAATCAAAAGCCCCATTCGAGTTTTAAAAGCGTCTTGTATATCTTTCTTTCTAGTTTCCATAATGTACCTGGTATCTCCCGTCACAGTCCATGTTCTAATGGTTAATCGGTAAGCTATGTGCAGAATGCATTCCATCATACGTATCCAAATGTGCAATGATGATAATCCGTATTTACATAGATCTGTATCAGCCGGTTTTGACGTAATTAGGGATAAATTATTCATTTCAGTTGGAGTGGCTTTACAAATTTCGCATCTTTGAGATGAAGTGTCACATAAAATCGATATTGCTTTTCCGTCTATCATAGTCATTAATAAAGAGTGTGAAATCTTTGTTTCTCCAACTTCTGTTTTCACTAAATTAGCAATCTCTTCCTCAATAGCACTTTTTTCCCGTAATATGGTAATCTTGTTTTCTTTCACAAATTCGAAAAAGATTGGACGACACCAGTATGATGAATTTGGTGAATCATTTTGTCAGATAACTTGTTCGCCGCAAACCAATTTGATTGGCACTAAACTTCCCATGAATACGCTTGAATCATCAAATTGAATTTCTAAAGATTCATCGTCTGGTTGGAATCTTTGCTTGTAATTGGCTTGATTAGAAGCACCATCTAATCCCCACTTACTGATGAGCGTTAATAGGCTTGTTGCCCATGTCACAAAATTATAAAAACTCTCTATCAGTAACGTAAAATACATAAAACTAGAACGATCTGCGATCTTAAAATTTTAATAACTTTTACGACGTGTTTTATGTTCGGTCAAAGTTTGGTGGGAAAGCCCATTTTAAAGGTATGAAATTATAAAAAATAAATATTACCATTGTAGAAACAATAAAAAATAATATAACTTTTGTTAATGCACTGGCTACATAAACGCAATATTTAACATAGCTGTCGTACAAATTTCTGATTTAATGCATATAAATAAGCACGGTGTGACGTCATAACGTGGTGGCGTTTTGTATGGAGCGTTTTCGGGATAGTCCAAAATTGTGATCTTCAAGTTATCATATCTCGAGAAGTTTTTATGCAATCGAAGTAATTATTTCACCTATATTTATATTATTATGACGTCTTTAAATAACAAATCGAAAACAAAAATGGGATACAAGCCTATTCTTTACAATTACTATCGATGACGAGTAACTTCATTATTCCGTTATATCCAGTAGAGCTTGTAACTTTATTTTCACCGAGGTTTCTGTCACTGTGATAGCCTCTTTTGGTGGATAACATTCCTGTTTCGCGTGTTGCACTTGATAATAAGATGGAAATATATTGCTATCTTTATCTATAACGCTTTTTCTTAAAGTATTGTATTGCCATTTGGTCAGCTTAAGTGATAAAAATAACCCCATAGGAGAGTATCTGGAGAGTGCGCAGGTGTTTTTTCTTTAACAGATAAGCACTCTTTAACTTTTTTTACATCTTGTGGATTCTTAAGTAAATGTTCTAGTATTGCAGCAATCTCTTCATTGCCATCTGCTTTTAACTGCGCACAATAAGCATATTTTATTTCATCCGCAGACAAATGAAAGTTTTCAGCACGTCTTTTTTTCTGTTTAGATGCTAATTCACAAAATGGCTTTCTCGGGCCTTGTTCGGTGGAGACACCGATAGAAACTTTTTCAGGTGCCACAAACTGAGTTGATGTACTGGGTACTGAGTGATCTTCATTACTATCTAATAAACATGTGATAAAGTCTGGCCATATGATGTTTGCTTGTAACCATCCAGTATTTTTAAATTTGAATACATCCTCTTTAATATGAGCGTTTTGCCACCTTCTATTTAAATTATAACATTATTTTGCACAAAACGATCGTAGAGTCTTTTTGTGTTCATCACTTAACTCGACTAAAAGTCTAGACCTTATCTCGCTGTATAAGTTATTATTATTTTTAATACTGCCACTGGTTTTCAGAATAACGAAGATATCAAGGTTTGTCACTAAATCATGTAACATTTTCACAAACGTGGTAATAACAAATAAATAATGCAAAAATTACAAAATACAAAAATTCGTTACCAACACAAACATTCCTGGTAGCTCAGTTGGAAGAGCACAAGATAACAACTACACATAATGGCCGATAAAAACTATTTAAATAATAATAAATAAATAATGAACTTTTAACACAATAATAGTAGAACAATAACAAACAATAGTAATAATGAGCAATAGTAGGTTAGGGGTCGTCCATTAATCACGTGAGGTTTATTTTTGCATTTTTAACACCCACCCACCCCCTTGGTGATACTTGGTGAGGTGTGAGCCCCCCCCCCCCCCCCCCCCCCCAAATCACGTGTATTTTTGTATTTACAAAGAATCTTAAAATTTTCAGAATATTAATAAGGATTTTTGTTACACCACTAAGGTGACAAACAAGCATACAGTCCGCCTGATGAAAAGCACTTAAAAAAATAAATACACGTGATATCTTACTACACCCCCCCTTGTGATGTTTCGTGATTTTTGCCGAACCCCCTCCCCCCTCTTTCGAGCCTCACGTGATTAATGGACGGCCCCTTAGTAGGAGTAGTGCGACTATTATGGTGGTTAATAGAACACTAAAACAAGTAATGATTTGTTGTTGCCGGGGCGCGCTTATCACTTGTTTCCTAGTAATTAGTGTTAAAATAAATGACGTCATAGGGTGGTGGAAAATATAGAACACGAATTTTAATTTTTATTGAAATGAAATACTTAAAAGTTTATTTTGAAAAATGGATTTTTTTTTCCATTTTTCAAAATATATTTATCTGGCAAGTTGGCCAAGACAACTATTTAAATGATAATAATTACTTAAACGTTTATTTGCATGATTTTGCTGATAAAGTAGATGTTAAGTATGTTATATTTCGTCAAATTCTGCCAAATATATATTTTTTTGTTATTTAAATGCTCCAGTCAGTTTTGCATAAATTATTGAAGTGAAAACTTCTTTAGCGGCGTTGTGCACTTTTTGGAAAAAGTTTTCGCGGCGAAAATGTATGCCTGTTCTTGCTGTTTATTTTTAATGTAGCATGTTTGTGTACGATAGCGCAATAAATGAATATTGTATTTTACCACATAAATGATAGTACGTATATACTGATAAACAAAGCAATTCGTGCGAAATTATTGCCTAACAGTTCCAAAATATTCGAAAATGCACAACGGTAATGTTCAAGTTTTCACTTCTGCCGGCGCTCCCGGAGTGCAACCCGTTTTTTTTTTCGCTTTAGTTCATTTATACACTCTGTTATCCTTTTTTATGGTTTATTAAACAAAAAAAATATGACGTTTTTCATACAAAATTGAAATGGCAATATCTCCGAAACTAAGAGTTTAATTTAAAAAAGAGTAAGAATAAAAACGTTTTAAATATATACCTAGATACCATAACTTAAATTTTAGCCCTTAAGACCCAACTTTGCAATCCCAGCCCACCGTGCGGCAGTCGCATGCAACTACTAACGGTAGTGGGTGCCGTCCGGCAGTAATTTGCATGAACTAATTGGTGGCGGAAGCACGCAAAGTAGTGTAGATCAAATTGCCTATAAATTTGACTTCCGCAAAATAACACGTAACCTAATTCTATATTTCCCATAAAAAATCGAATTGCTGCTCCATGGGCGGTTGTAATTGCTTTCCACCAGAACGACCCACATGCTCGTTTGCCCACATGTTATACAAAAAAAAAACAATTATGGAGTCTATTGTATCGAGATTTTACGGCCAAGAAAGATATAAATAAACATAATAATAAAATCAAACCAAAACATTAAAATCAAAAGTTACTTACTTCACATCACTAGAAATACGCAAAGAAATTTTTAAAGTACGTGCCGTTTGAATATTTCCCCCTTTACCTCGCGCTTGTCAAAGAGAAAAAGAAAATGTGTTTGCTACAAAACTTCTGGAGTCTGAAGTAAGACTTTATTTAAAAGCGTTTCTTTAGCTTAATAATGCTATTATTAAATAAATAAATATACCTGGACAAATTATACACGGCCATTTAGTTTCAAATCAAGCAAAATCTGTACTAGATAACTGATATATGTAGTTAGGTATATTTTTTTATACCCAGACCAAGACAAATAGACGTTCATGCACACATAATTTTAACAAATAAAAAACCGACTCCAAGCATTACTCTACATTTATGTATGTAGATACAAGCTGATGATGATGAAAAAAATATGGGACCAATCTGGAAGTATACTCTTTTAAATATTTTTTTTTTCAAACAAACATTAAAAATAATACAGACGAATTGAGAACTTCCTCCTTTTTTGGAGTCGGTTAAAAATATAGAATATATTTTATTTGCACAGTAATACAAATTTAAAGTACAGTAAATCAATAAATTACAGATTTGTATATTATGCAACAATGCGGCCTTATTGCTGAGAACAATCTTTTCAACACATCCATAAGACAACTAAGTAGTTTTTGAGATATCCATAACAATGAGTATTTAATTGACTTCGATCAGTGAAATTTTCATTGAAGTCGACTGTTTTTTGAAGTGAAAACTTCTCTATCGGCGTTGTGCACTTTTTGGGATGGGGAAAAAATGTTAAACTCGCGTCAGGATCACGTGTCCTGATCGAAAATTAGTAAGACAAAGCTGCGAAACTACAATATTCAACTTTAAACAAAGACGATACGTTTGAGAATTCTTTGAATATTTTAATGATTCGAAATGACAGTTAGTAAGACAAAGCTGCGAGACTACAAAATCCAACTTTAAGCAAAGACGATACGGTTGAGATTGCTTTGAATAGTTTGTTTGTGTATAGCGCAATAAATGTTATACTGATAAATAAAGCAATTCGTGCGAAATTATTGAATTTTGGGGTGTAAGTAGTTCATCAACATCTTTGAACCAAAGCCAACTTCACCTGCACGCGGTGCACCCTGCTGACTGACAAACGAAGCTCTGGCGAAAAGAGAGGTAGGGAGCGTAATTGTAAGCTACCCGACTGGGGAATGCACCTCCACCTCACAGAATACCGCAGCGAAATAACGGTTCCCTTGAGGGCTGTTGTGTTCCTGCGAGTGAGTGAGGTCCCCAGAAAGGAAGGAGATGCTGCGATGACAGTGGGGGTGGCGGCGCGCGAGCGATATTTTGTAGCAAGCGTTAATATGGCTACGGTAACCGCTTCACATCAGGCGGGCCGTATGCTTGTCTGCCACCCGACGTAGTATTAAAAAAAAAAAAAAAAGAATAACCATTCCAAAATGTTAAAAAATGCACAACGTTAATCTTCAAGTTTTCACTTCTGCCGACACTCCCGGAGTGCAACCCGTTGTTTTGTTTTTTATTTATGTTACGGTTACCAGCGACGGGAGGAGCTTGATGGCGCCATTGCGCGTGTCAGTCTACACGAACACACAAGTTAAGAAACGTCCACCGTAGACTGCCCATAGATGGTTTTTTTTTATCTCGAGCTCCTCGTACTTTGGAGGGCGCGTTAACCCGTCGGTCCCGGCTGTTGTCATTAGATGACAGTTGTTAAGCAAAGCCTTTATGCGGTTTTTTTTTATACTACGTCGGGTGGAAGACAAGCATACGGCCAGCCTGTTGTGAAGCGGTTACCGTAGCCATATTAACGCTCGCAACATAAAATGTTGCTCGCGCGCCGCCACAACCCGCTGCCTACGCAGCATCTCCTTCCTTTCTGGTGACCTCACTCTCTCGCAGGAACACAACAACCCTCAAGGGAATTGTTATTTGGCTGCGGTATTCTGTGAGGTGGAGGTACATTCCCCAGTCGGGTAGCTTACAATTACGCTCCCTACCTCTCTTTTCGCCAGAGTTACGTTTGTCAGTCAGCAGGGTGCACCGCGTGCAGGTGAAGTTGGCTTTGGTTCAAAGGTGTTGATGAACCACTTACACTTCAAAAACACTGGCCTTCGCCAACCTGCAGTGGAGCAGCTAGGTGGAGCTATATATTTATATAATAATTTAAATTATTATAAATTATTATAATTATAGCTAAAATCGCTTCTCTCGAGATCTGTACCGCAGCAGTGGCATGAATAAGTGTTGATGATGATGATGAAGATGAACCAGTGACTGACTTTTCTTTTGACGAGCCCGGTGGTCGAATGGCTAGCCAGCAGCAATGGTCACTTGACACCAAGGTCGCGGGTTCGATCCCCGCACTTGACAATTATTTGTGTGCCTCAACATGTTTTCTGTTTGTCATGGTCTGGGTGTTGTTTTCTACAACAGAACTGTGAGTGTGTGGTATTTTCTACAAATATATATATATATATATATATATATATATATATATATATATATATATTGGGATGTAAGTGGTTCATCAACATCTTTGAACCAAAGCCAACTTCACCTGCACGCGGTGCACCCTGCTGACTGACAAACGAAGCTCTGGCGAAAAGAGAGGTAGGGAGCGTAATTGTAAGCTACCCGACTGGGGAATGTACCTCCACCTTACAGAATACCGCAGCCAAATAACGGTTCCCTTGAGAGCTGTTGTGTTCCTGCGAGTGAGTGAGGTCACCAGAAAGGAAGGAGATGCTGCGATGGCGGGGGGGGTGGCGGCGCGCGAGCGATATTTTATGTTGCAAGCGTTAATATGGCTACGGTAACCGCTTCACATCAGGCGGGCCGTATGCTTGTCTGCCACCCAACGTAGTATAAAATATATATATATATATATTACAAAAATTACAAATATTAGTTATCTAGTACCCATAGTACAAGCTTAGCTTAGTTTGGGACTAGATAGCCCTGTGTAATAAATATATCACAGGATTTTTGTTTTCTCCAAAACTATTTACATTTACTTATCTTGTTGTTATCTAAGACTTTTATTAGCTAAGCTATCTAAGAAACATCCATATAATCTAAATTTAGCTACCTTTGTGTTCTTGTGTAAATTTAACGAAGCCGGAACAAACTCGAGCAAAGCGTTTGACTAAAAATAGGTTACTAAGATTAAAGAACCTCCTACTCTCGTTTAAATAATAAATGGTTGTATAAATTCATGAATTTTTTAGGTAAATAAAATAAATAAAAAATGGGGCGTGGCTGTGTCGTGGGCACGGACGTGAATACGTTATATGCACTAAAATTATCTCAAAATGGAAGCGCTTTCTCCTCCCCCGCACGCGATGTTCCATAGTCCTTACTTAGCGTAATAAATTCTTTGATCCTTCATCTATCCAGTGGTGTGATTGAATTTTGATGGAGATGATAGATTTGTAGCTGCAACACCAAACTGTATCCCCCCATTTTGTTATCATTCGTTTTTTTTTGAATTGCCTCCCTATGGAAGCAATTTTAAATATGTATCCACGTCGACAAATATTCCTGCCCCCTTACCACCATCTCTTATTGCGATTCAATAATTGAATAGATTGCTTATTCATACCAATGAATAAGCGACTCTATTTCAAATGGAATAGACTTCCTGCCCCCTTACCACCATCTCTTATTGCGATTCAATAACTGAATAGAATGCAATTCATACCAATGAATAGGCGACTCTATTCCATTTGAAATAGAGATAACTGAATAGAATGCAATTCATACCAATGAATAAGCGACTCTATTCCATTTGAAATAGAGTCGCTTATTCATTGGTATGAATAAGCAATCTATTCAATTATTGAATCGCAATAAGAGATGGTGGTAAGGGGGCAGGAACATTTGTCGACGTGAATACATATATTATTCATTGGTATGAATAAGCAATCTATGCAATTATTGAATCGCAATAAGAGATGGTGGTAAGGGGGCAGGAACATTTGTCGACGTGAATACATATATTATTCATTGGTATGAATAAGCAATCTATGCAATTATTGAATCGCAATAAGAGATGGTGGTAAGGGGGCAGGAACATTTGTCGACGTGAATACATATATTATTCATTGGTATGAATAAGCAATCTATGCAATTATTGAATCGCAATAAGAGATGGTGGTAAGGGGGCAGGAACATTTGTCGACGTGAATACATATATTATTCATTGGTATGAATAAGCAATCTATGCAATTATTGAATCGCAATAAGAGATGGTGGTAAGGGGGCAGGAACATTTGTCGATGTGAATACATATATTATTCATTGGTATGAATAAGCAATCTATGTAATTATTGAATCGCAATAAGAGATGGTGGTAAGGGGGCTGGACAGATTACACACTGCGACTCATTTGTAGAACAGAGTCCGATGTGATTATGGAACAAAAACGATAAACTAACTAGACTAGAAAAGGAATATGAATTTTTCAGATATATGCTTTTGGATTTTTCTTATCTTATTTAGATTCAAATAAATAAAGAAATAAATATTTTTTGGACAAATTACACACTGCCATCTAGTCCTAAACTAAGCAAAACTTGTACTATGGGTACTAGACAAAAATAAATCTATATATATAAAAGAAAGTCGTGTTTGTTACAACACTTATAACTCGAGAACGGCTGGACCGATTGCCATGGTTTTTGATTTGTTGGATTTGTTTCCGTCCCGAATAGCAGAATAACTCTTAAAAACATTGGAAAATTCTCGAAAAAATAAAATAAAAGAAAAAACATTTTCCCATACAAAATGTTCGTGGTTGTCGTAGCTGTCAAAAGTGACGTTGTCGTACGTGCGTACGCCAAATGTATGCGTGCGTTCAGAAATGTATATTAAGCTCATTATAGAACAAATGTTAACTCTATTGGTCTCATTTTTACGTCTTGAAAGTTGGCTGTGATTTGTTTTGAAAACAGTTTTGTGGATTTAAATATTTATTGCAAAGAGAATGTAACCACTACGTTTTAAGAGACGGATGTGCCATACAAATAGCGTAATTCTAATATGTATGAAATGGAAGCGAAAACAATCAGAATTTGTACTAAATTCGCTTCCGATTCATAGAGTCGTTTTTTTACTTTGAGTTGCGCCAGGCTGATTTATTGGTTCTAAAATATTTATGCGTGCGTTCAGAAATTTAAATCAAGCTCCATAAATCTATATAATATATAAAATAATGTCCTGTCTTGGTCGGGAAAGTATTAAAAACATTGAAAAATTGACAAAAGAATTAAATAAAAGAAAAAACGTTTTCCCATACAAATAGTGCCAGTTAAAAAGGATTGGAATATTTATTGATTGTTATGTAAATGTCAAATCGATTGGTCTCACTTTTACGTCGCGAATGTTGTCTGTGATTTGTTTTGTGGATTGAAATATTTATTGTTGTCAATTGGTACTTTTTTGTGACTTTGTAAAGTACTGAACTTATTATATGCTGGGATACGGGTCTTCCCTCAACCGAAGATGTTTAGAGCATACTCCAACACGCTGCTCAATTACGGGTTGGGCCACTAACTTGGCTTAAGGACGGCCATCTAATGATAAACACCAGGACCGACGGCTTAACGTGCCTTCCGAAGCACGGACGAGCTCGAGGTAACATAAACTCATCCATGAACAGGCTACGGTTGACGTTGCTTAACTTGCGTGTACAATTAGACTGACACGTGCCTCACGCCATCGTGCTTCTCTATTATTTTCTATTATTCATTGTATTAATTTCAAGAAATCATAAATTTTGTTCATATATATTATATATGTACATCACGACATTCATTGACTGTTAGGCGGTACGAAGTTCGCCGGGACAGCTAGTAAAAAATAAAATAAAATTTATTACCACTAGAAATACAACAAAAAATGCTATAACGTTTCTAACAGCACCAGCCACAAAAATACAATATTTAATATAGCAGTCGTACAGTTCTCTGAGTTAATGCATGCAGAATAAGAGGTCACGTCACAAACTGGTGGCCTCCTGAATGGAGCGTTTTCGGAAAAGTTCAGTTATTGTAATTTCCACACATTTATTGTTTATAATTTTACTGAGAACAACAACTATCTATCTAACAAAAGTTCCATTATTATAATAGGCTATTTGACTAAATTTTTTTTCTGTTTGATATGTAGGGTCGTCTCCATAATATAACCATAGGTGAAATAATTACTTCGATAGCACAAAAATCTCTCGAGATATGGTAATTTGAAAATCACAATTTTTAGACTGCCCCAAAACGCTCCATACAAAAGACTACCGAATTATGACGTCACAGGTTTGTATTTTGTATGCATCAAATCAGAAATTTGTACGACATCTATGTTAAATATTACGTTTATGTTATTAGTATCATAATAAAAGTTATAGCATTTTTTATTGCTTCTCCAATGGAAATATTACTTTTTAATAATTTCATACTTTTAAAATGGACTTTCCCGCCAAACTTTGATCGACGCTAAAAAAAGTCTGAATGAAGATATTAGAATGAAAGTTTGCAGATCTTTATAGTTTTGTGTATTTTACGATATTGTTAAATAATTTATACAGTTTTTAAACATTGGAAAATAGCCTAATATAATCTAACAAAAGTTCCATTATTATATTTTGTTATTTTTAAAGAGAATTATCCGACGACACTAGGCTAGGCCTGTATCGTGGGGACAGCTAAATAATACTTTTTTTTGTGTTTATCTGCAACCAGTCCCAAACTATAAGCAGATTTGTTCTCTGTCATAATTGTCTTTTCTTAGGAGCTCCTCAGCAGGAGACTCCTCATCCTTCACCATCTGTCACCAATTATATCGTGGCGTTTCAGTAGTTTAGTGTAGGAGATGGTTGCCAACGCAGTAGCTAAATCATTTGGGTGATTTTTCAGCCGTGTTTTAAATTTATGCCCTATTAGTTTTAACTCCTTCTTAATTGTTGTTATGTTCAGAGCTTTGTGGATATCTGTGTTGGTGATATAATACTTAAATACGTTTTTTATTTGTAAATACATACAATACTTAGAACACACCCAGACCAAGAAAATCAGCCATGTTCATGCACACAAATATTTGTCTTGTGCGGGGATCGAACTCGCGACCTCGGAGTCAAAGTGGCCATAGACTAGATGACAATGATCTAAAATTATAAAAAATGTTATATAAAAAATCAGTATCGTAAAATATACAAAACTAGAATGAACTGCGATCTTGAAATTTTTATAACTTATGTCCGACTTGTTTTATGGTGGATCAAAGTTTCGTGGGAAAGTCCAATTTAAAAGTATGAAATTATATTACCATTGTAGAAACAATAAAAAATACTGTAACTTTTATTACGGCACTAGCTACATTAACGCAATACTTAACATAGCTCTCGTACAAATTTCAGATTTGATGCATACAAAATACTCAAGTGTGACGTCATAGTTGAGTAGCCTTTTATATGGAGCGTTTTCGGGAAAGTCAAAAATTGTGATTTTCAAATTAACATATCTCAAGAAGTTTTTATGTTATCGAAGTAATTTTTTCACCTATGGTTACATTATAACAACGTCCTTACATAACAAATAGAATGAAAAAAATGTCATCTAGCCTATTGCAGCCCATTCAATCACCGAGCTCGTCAATAGTAGATTAGTAGCCGAGGGCTGTAAGGCATCAATTGCAGCCCGAGATATTTAGGCGCACGAGCGCAGCGAGGGCGCCTATAGTTCGAGGGTGCAATTGATGCTTACACCCGAGCTAACTACTCTGCTTTACATCTCGATTGTGAGGTAAGTAGAAAAAAACCGGGATTACAAGAATAAAAGACTTTACTTGTTTTTCTTTTCGCCACTTCATGAACTCGTCGTAAGTTTTCAAATATCTCTCTTTAGAACTTTCAGGCAAAATATTGTTAATTGCTGCTTCAGCTTCCTTTTTCATTGAATCGGGAGTGCAGCTTATATCTTCATCACTTGCAGAACTCATGTTTTTTTCCTAATTAGCACGTAATTATAAAAAAATCCCGAAAACAAACAATATTAAAAGTAAAAGTTTCTATTCCCGCCTTTTTTCATCTCTTTTTTTTTTTTTTTTTTTTTTTTTTTTTTATACCACTAAAGTGGCAAACAAGCATACGGCCCGCCTGATGGAAAGCAGTTACCGTAGCCTATGAACGCCTGTAACACCAGGGGCATCACACGCGCGTTGCCGACCCTGTAAAAACCTCTTCACGCCCTTTTTGAAGAACCCCATGCTGTAGTCTCCTGAGAAAACCTCGACAGGCAGTTCATTCCACAGCTTGACCGTACGCGGGAGAAAACTTCTCTGGAACCGCACGGTACGCGACCACTTAGGCTCCAATGTGTGAGGATGAATTCCCTGTCGATGGCGAGCGGTGCGACTGTAGAAGGAGGCCGTGGGCATCATGTCAAACAACTCCTCTGAACACACCCCATTGTACAGACGGTAGAACACACAAAGGGACGCAAAATCTCTCCTCAGACTTAAGGGTTCTAAACCGTCTGTCAGTTTGGGATCGTCAACAATCCTCACAGCACGCCTCTGAATCGAGTCACAAGGTGCAAGCTGGTATCTAGGCGCTCCCGCCCACAGATGGCAACAGTACTCCATATGCGGCCGTACTTGAGCTTTGTAGAGCAGAGCCTTTGCCACGGATTGAAGTACTGCTTGGCCCTATTGAGCACACCTAGTTTCTTCGACGCCAGCTTGACCTTCCCCTCCAGGTGACAACGAAACTGGACGTCGCTGGAGATTTCAACTCCAAGAATCCCAATGTTTTTGGCGATGGTAAGGGGTGTGTTTTGGAATTGAGGAACCACAGCAAAAGGGGTTTTCTTAGCGGTGAACGCGCAGACTTGTGTCTTAGAGGGGTTGAATCGCACTAAGTTCTGTTGCCCCCAATCGGACACTTTACTTAGTGTGCTCTCGATTTCCGACACAAGTCGTTCGCGGCTCTCCTCCACCAGAGAGCGGGGAATATTAGCGCGGCCCGTATAAAATGTGTCCCCGGTGCTGTCATCCGCATAGCAATGAATGCTGTCAATAGATAACATATCATTGATATGCAGCAAAAACAGCGTCGGGGACAATACAGAGCCTTGCGGGACGCCAGCATTAATGTCCATGCTATCGGAGCAACTGCCATCAACAACGGCTCTAATGCTTCTGCTGGACAAGAAGCTAGCGACCCATTCACATAAACCCTCTGGTAGACCGTATACAGGCAACTTCGAAAGAAGACTACGGTGCCAGACCCGATCGAACGCCTTCGCCATATCTAGACTGACAGCCAATGCCTCACCTTGACTCTCCACGGACTTGACTTTTCTAGAAGGAAATTGAGCTTCGCCGTTCGATATTTAAAATTGATTACTATTATACTCATACGAAGACAAGGCTGAATAGCGAAGCGACCTCTTTTGTCATTGGGCTGAATGCATGATGTCTATTGCCAGTATGATGGTTAGATGTACGCGAACTTTTTGAAAGAGAAAAGTATTTTTTTTTTTAATTACTTAGCGCCCTAGAGCCTTTTATAGCTACATTATTACCCTAGAGCGCTAATTGGTCACCTACAAGCCCCATTTGGGGGTAATAAGGACCTACTTACCGAATATGAGAGATGTAAATTATAATAACATTCACTCTGACATTAGTTCCCCACAAAAATGCACAAAAGTGAACTACCTACTATTACAGATCGAATTTTATTCTACGGTTGACTCGACCGTCTTCTCCCAAACCACAGTATAAGTAATAGTACTACGTACAGTATGGCCACACCCTGCCGCTCTCTCGTGTCGACCTCACCTCCCCTCTGAGACCAATCTGGAACAGCTTGTATGGCGCCGCACGCACACACGCTCATTCGCGCTCTGCACAGACTTCATTGTTTATGTGGTGGTAAACGACGCGACATTTGTATGGAGTGGCCAGGGTGTGCCCAAACTAATCAAAGGACCGATGAGCGATGACTTAAAGGGAACGGCCGAAAGCAGGTGACGATTTTGGGGTGTAACAATCAACATCTTTGAACCTAAGCCAACTTCACCTGCACGCCGTGCACCCTGCTGACTGACAAACGAAGCTCTGGCGAAAAGAGAGGTAGGCAGCCTAATTGTAAGCTACCCAACCGGGTAATGTACCTCCACCTCACAGAATACCGTAGCCAAATAACAATTCCCTTGAGGGTTAATGTGTTTCTGATAGTGAGTGAGATCACCAGAAAGGAAGGAGATGCTGAGTTGGCAGCGGTGGTGGCAGCGCGCGAGCGATATTTTATGTTACGAGCGTTAATATAGCTACGGCAACCGCTTCAAATCAGGCAGGCCGTATGCTTGTCTGCCACCCAACGTAGTATAAAAAAAACAAAGATGAAAGCAGAGAAACTCATATGATGGAAGGCATTAGGGCCTATATCCAACAGTGGATAAACACAGGCTAATGATGATTTCATCATCGTCAGGTCATTTTAGTCTCCACTACAGGAGCACGACCCTCTCTCGTCCGTCCCGGACAGTATTCGGGGTGTAAGTGTTTCATCAACATCTTTGAACCAAAGCCAACTTCACCTGCACGCGGTGCACCCTGCTGATTGACAAACGAAGCTCTGGCGAAAAGAGAGGTAGGGAGCATAATTGTAAGCTACCCGACTGGGGAATGTACCTCCACCTCACAGAATACCGCAGCCAAATAACAATTCTCTTGAGGGTTGTTGTGTTCCTGCGAGTGAGTGAGGTCACCAGAATGGAAGGAGATGCTGCGTTAGCAGCGGGGGTGGCGGCGCGCGAGCGATATTTTATATTGCGAGCGTTAATATGGCTGCGGTGGCCGCTTCACATCAGGCGGACCGTATGCTTGTCTGCCACCCGACGTAGTGTAGTATAAAAAAAAAAAAAAAAAAAAAAAAAAAAAGGAGGATTTGGCCTACACTCCCCACGCTGGCCAGACGGGTTGGGGAGGTCTGATCGAAGTTTGATAATGTATTTATTTCCCTTAGTCGCCTTATACGACATCCACAGGAAGAGACGGCGTGATTCTATTCTAATCTGCCGGAAACCACACGGCCAATTCGATGATGATTTATTACAAATCATATCAGAATTAAGTAGTCGAGCGAAACATTTTCAATTTCCAGGCAATACCTTAACAATAAATTTACCTCAAATTCGCAATAATCCTCCTAAATAAAGTGGAAACTGCGGAAGCATTTCGAAAATTCTATAAGCATTTACATCAGAGCTTTGTTTAATATTGGTATTTAGGAAGGAATGTGAGTTATGCGGCAAGGTCTCGAGGAATAATATTAGCATTCATTTCATTGTGGCATAGCATTGATATTAGGATATGGGGTTATCTACCCTATACTCTATACAAATAATATAATAATTTTGGGGTGTAAGTGTTTCATCAACATCTTTGAACCAAAGCCAACTTCACCTGCACGTGCACCCTGCTGACTGACAAACCAAGCTCTGGCGAAAAGAGAGATAGGGAGCGTAATTGTAAGCTACCCGACTGGGGAATGTACCTCCACCTCACAGAATACCGCAGTCAAATAACAATTCCCTTGAGGATTGTCGTGTTCCTGCGAGTGAGTGAGGTCACCAGAAAGAACGAAAGGTAGGAGCGGCGCGCGAGCTATATTTTATGTTGCGAGCGTTAATATGGCTACGGTAACCGCTTCACATCAGGCGGGCAGTATGCTTGTCTGCCACCCGACGTAGTATAAAAAAAAATACCCTATATTCTATACTCAACACAAATAAAAAAATTGGTTGTATGTAAAGTCGGTTCACGGACGATAATTTTACGTGACAATGTCATAAGAAAACATCGACCGATGGAGTGGAAGAGAGATAGATGCGTCACAAGCCGAATATTTAGGCCGATCGTGCCTCTCTATCGCTCGTTCCGCGCACTCGCTTGCACGCTCGGCTCATGCGGAACGTGACAATGAGTCATGCTTTTTCGTGCCTGCAGTCGCCGTTCATCGATCCGAATGCTCGTTTGTCCCCCCCCCCCCCCCCCCCCGTCCTCCGCTCTCATATAAAAAAAATGAAACACAAATAATTAAATGAAGTTATATTTGTATTTCGCATACCCTACTAAATTGCGTCTGAATACGGTTCTTATCATATCAGCGATTTAATTACTTGCTATCTCTTTTCCTCACCGAGCGCAAAATGGTGCCGTTTGCCCCCCTTTAATATAAAAAAAAACTCATTTAGAATATTCACATGTAAACAGACTATTTCTATACTAAGTAAAAACCGCATCCTATTAATCTAGAACACGCGGGAACCTAGCAGTATTCCGAGAGAACATTAATCAATAAATGGGTTTCTAGCCTTAGCACGCTCTATTAGTGTTCTCGTTAGATAGATGGTTACAGTGCTTATGGACTAAATTAAATGTATCCCTTTCGGAAGTTAATGCTTTATCAGGACGGGGGGGGGGGGGGGGGATCATATATTCCTACCACTGTGTCTCCTGTTTAACCAGGATTAACAGCGGCGACCGGCGAAGGCAAGGACCAGTGAAGTCCATTGCAGGTCCGGGGGGTAAAACTACGGCTGCCTTGGAACTCACAACGAATTTAATCAGAAGAAATTAGTAGGAGTAAGAAGCTTTTGGAATTCGATTTCCTCTCTTAACAGTGTGAGATGCAGCAACTCTTTTCATTCTGCTGACCTCACTCACTCGCAGGGATACAACCCTCAAGGGAATTTGCTATTTGGCTGCGGTATTCTGTGAGGTGGAGTAGCTGCCCCAGTGGAGCAGCTTACAGATACACTGTACACTACCTCCCCCATATGCCAGATGCTATGCCAAAGTCGCTTTCACTAGTTGGTTGTGCACCAAATGCAGGCGAGGTTGGCTTTGGATCTAAAGATCGTGGTGGGCCATTTACACCCGATCGATTTGTAATATAATTCACACTGAGCGAATATTCATGTCAGTCGCCATCTTAATACAACTTTTACTATCGTAATCTCATTAGAGGACTCACAACCTTCGAATTTGAACATATATCCAGTACATTTAAGCGTAAGCTACACTGCAAGCTAGGCTATGCTAAGCTAATAATCAATGTAATGCTACGCTGCACTGTGCTGTCTATACTCTATATAATAATCCCATACAGTAGTTTGTTTCCTCATCTGTAAGGTACTAGTTTCTGTCCGTAGCTTTGATTTATGTGTCAAGATTGTGTTCTACATGATTACCAAATTTCATGCAAATCTGTTTAGTCGTTTACAGGTGAAAGATTACCAATTGTTCATATATCCATTTGTACACCGTCACAAACCAGTGCGTAATGACAATATAGCAAACAGATAATATAATGTCATTTGGTATGATGGTCATTTCTAATAATTGGATATTCATAGTAAGTTATGTTATCTTTGATATTTTGTAGTCCATTGCGAGCCAGTAATGCATTTAAAATTATAGCAAATGAAACTCTATGAATTGCGTATTATAACATTCATAACATATATAACACACCCCTTACAAACTTTACTCTTATAATATTAGTAAAAAGAGAATATAATTAGCTAAACAGTGTACAGCGCTACAGTAATAGCGCTGCATAGCTCAATGTTGGTTAGCTGCCACCGTAGTTGTAAAAACTTAATAACGATTCAGCTATATTTTGTCGAGCTCGATGGTCGAATTGTTAGCAATGGCCACTCCGAGCTCGCTGCTTTGACCTCGTATTTTTATTTTTTTTAATATGAGAGGTGGGTAAACGAGCATGTGGGTCACCTGATAAAAAGCAATCACCACCGCCCATTGAGATCAGCAACACTAAGTGGTCGCCGATCCGTTGCCAGCCAATACTTCTTCCTTTCTTACTTTATGGTGACCTCACTCACTCGCACTTACACCCCAAATGTGATGCTATGCTATGTGAACAAAGTTAGCTTAGCTCGCAGTGTAGTCTACACTTAAGGAGGTAGGTGCTATATAGAGCTATAAACGGTGGGTTCCGTTTTCGCTTTCGAGATTAGAAAGATAAACTTGGACGAGATTTTTATTTCCCACGAGATTCCTGAAACTTCTAATAAGATCACATGGCGAGACATTTATGTTATTAAAGCTGGGAATGACATATTACTATATGGTTCTATTTTTACTGTACGATTGTCGATTCCAGAGGAGCATTCTAATTTGCTCTTAAGTCGTGGAATAAACTCCCTGGGAAGTTTTTTTCAGGAGAATATAGCATGAGAGAGAATTATTTATTCAAGATAGGCGTGAAGTGGTTCTTATAGGTAACGAATGAGTGATGCCCCTGGTGTCACAAACGTCCATAAATTGGATGACTGCTTACCGTCAGGCGAGTCGATTATAGATTCTGAGGAAATTAATGAAAAGAGTGTATCAAACCAAAAATTTGTCATCATCATTATCAGCGGTATCTAACCTCGGCTGGGTATATGCGATCTTCCGCTTTTCGCATCCAGCCGCTTTTTTCAGGTCGACGGTCACCCCGCTGCCGATGGAGCATGCTTCCTTTCTGGTGTACACAACAACCCTCAAGGGAATTTTTATTTGGCTGTGGTATTCTGTGAGGTGGAGGTACTTCCCCAGTCGGGCAGCTTGTAAATACGCAGCCCTCCCTCTCTTTTATCAGAGCTTCTTTGGCTAGACGGCAAGGTTCCCGCGTGTAGGTGAGATTGGCTTTGACTCTAAAGATCGTGGAGAGCCACTTACACCATTTCTCTAGGAATATCTTTTACTTCCGTTGCTTTTTTTAATATAACAACTAAACAGAATATAAAATTAAAGTACTTAAAATTACACAATACTAAAATAAAACTAAAATAAATATAATAAATTTATTTATTTATAAGTAACGTTATTTGTGCGGTAACATAATATTTCCAGCTAAAGAAAACTATAAAATAATTTTATAGGAAATTTCTTGGCATTGCACCGGATATTAGCATACAGAAATTAATATTTTGGCTCGAATCCAAGCAATGTAAAAACAGTGTTCCGCCCGTTATCGCAAAATGGAAAATTAACCGTAAAATCAAACAGAATTTCAAGCAAATTTTGACTAAATTACATTTTTAATGAAACCCGTTGTCAATATCAATTACAATGACTTCTTGCTTAAATATATGTTTTTTATACTTGTTAGCGACTGGCTGGTTGCAATATATATCTATATATATAAAAATCAATGCCACTTTTCGTTGTAATTTTATTACTCAAGAACGGGCTCACCTATCCAAACCAAATGTTTAGGCTTTGTTCGGACTATTTAGTAGATGGTTTATGTGAAGTTTGTACAAAATCGGTAGAGCGGTTCTTCATTTATCACATTTTTTGTAACAAATGAATTCAATAAATGGCGGAGCATTATGTTAATGCGGATTTTGCTGTCAAATTGAAGCTTTTTTCAGATGGGGATTGTGCTGTCAAATTGAAACATTTTTCAGTGTTGACAGTACAAATTATTTCACTTTATACGTAGCGAAGCACGTTACCGGGCCGCTAGTTTCTCTATATTTTTGTATTTGACGTTCTGATTTGATATATTGTCTTTGCGTTTGATTCATAGTTCCTTCTCGTACATCATAAGTGATCTCAGCAATTATATTTCCTATCATTTTTACTAAGCGTTTTCTTCATATTTCTTCATTTATACAGTCCACTACCACCAGATATTCTCCAGTAGTTATCAATACTATGTTGTGCTTCGGAGATCACGAAGCCATTGGTCATATAATGACAAGCTGGGTTGTCATTCGATGACAGTCGTTAAGCCAAGTTAGTGACTTTCAGGCGGCTTGAAAACACTGGTCTACATTAACCCGCAGTGGAGCAACGTGGTGAATACTCTAAATCCTTTCGTTAGTGGGAGACCCGTATCCCAGTAGTGGGATGAATAGGGTTGACGACCACCTATATATCTATATCTCATATTATATAAAACTCTCGTGTCGCGGCATTTGTTGCCAAATTCCTCCGGAACGGCTGGACCGATTTTTATGAAATGTTGTATATCGGGTAGGTCTGAGAATCAACCAACATCTGTTTTTCGTCACCCTTATATCATTTAGGGGTATGAAAAATAGATGATGGCCACCCCTAAATATTTTTATTTTATTTTATTGTCAATTTTTTTAATTATTATTTTATTATGATTTATCATTGAAAAATACATACAAGTTAAAATTTTCACCCTTCTACCGTACCGTAGTATTTTATAAATATCAACTGCTTTTTATAAAACTATTAAAGGCTCTCAGCAGAACGTGCATAACGCATACAACTCTCAATAACTCTATACGAGACGCTTCATCGTCGCAGCGCGACATGACGAGTGACGTAAGCTACGATTACGCGAAAGCCTGGCTGGCCTGGCTTTTTGGAGCTCTTGAGAGCGGAGAAATAGTAGTTTATGAAACTGTTGCATAATAAGGGTTCTTAAAATACGAGTGTGAGTTTATCACATGAGCCGAAGGCGAATTTGATAATAGCATCACACGAGTATTTTAAGACCTAATTATGTGCAGTTTCATACACTACTTTATCTAATCTCATGAAATAGATGATAATAATATTTTAAATAAAACCATGAAGTTAATTTAACAGCTTTATTTCTTACTTATAAATGCATTTGTAGATCGAGCATGCGTGGTGCGCATGCGGTACCGCGTTCACAGATTAAGTAGAAAATTTTTGCAAAGTTGCAATCCATTTGCATTGCAACCTCCTTAATATACCTGAATCCAGGGCTGAAACTCTATCGAAATGGAAAAAAAAGTTATTTTTCGATACAGTTGTCCATAAAGAGCTGTATCGAAAAGTAACTTTTTTTTAAAATTTATTTTGATGTCTTGTGCGTAAAAAGACTGACATTAAGATTCTGTGTTTAGTTTTTTAATTTCTAAATTTCAGTATGAGAGTAGTTAAATAATATTTTCATTTTTTTTATACTCGGGAGATACAATTTGGTGTTGGAGCTACATGTCTATCGTCTCCATCAAAAATTCAATTACACCACTGGATAGATAATAGATCAAAGAATATACGCCAAGTAAGAACTAAGGACCATCGCGTCAGGAGGTGGGGAAAGCGCTGCCATTTTGAGATAATGTTAGTGCCTATAGCGCATTCACGTATAACACACGGGCATTTCCATGACACAGCCACATCCCATTATGTATATCTGGCACACAATTAAATAAAACACAATCAAAGAAACCTTTCATCTAGCAAAAAACGTACAAATGATACAGCTCGATTTGGACGCAAAAACAAGGCCGTCTCATTAGCGGTATTAAGGCGCATCTGTGTAAATTTACCCAGATGTAATCCCCAAAGTTTGGGGCCAGTTACCGGAATGATGGGCCAAAACTTTCCTTGTGTTTTGACAGGGTTTCAATATTAATATTACCCATTTTACCTTCATAAATCCTTGACTAGTATAGTTTGGTTCTATTAAATTAAAGTGGGTTTATGTGTTCAGGTGAAAACTGAATAAAAGATTTCTCATATAGAAATAAGAAGCTCGATAGCGTCGTTGCGCGTGTCAGTCTAATCGATCACGCAAGTTAAGTAACGTCGACCATAGCCTGTCTTTGGATGGGTTTATTTATCTGAAGCTCCTCTGTGCTTTGGAGGGTACGTTAAGCCATCGGTCGCGACTGTTGTCATTAGATAACAGTTGTTAAGCCAAATCAGTGGCCTGTAGGTAGCTTGAATACACTGGCCTCCGCCAACCCGCAGGTGAGCAGCGTGGTGGTGTATGCTCTAAAACTAAACCCCTTCGATTGAGGGGAGACACGTATCCCAACAGTGGGATGATTATGGGTTGATGCCGTATAGAAATAGTTTGAGGAATGAACCGACTTCGTTTAACCAATATCTTTCTACTTCTACTAATTTCTTCTGATTAAATTTATTCTGAGCTCCAAGGCAGCCGTAGTTTCACAGCATTGGGCTTCATTGTTCATTGCCTTTTGGCAGTTTCTGCTGCTAATCGTGGCTACACAGGATCACGTCACATTTGTCAAAATCGAACATTTTAATATGAGAATTGACAAATGTCACGTGATCTATCTAACGTTCGTTACGCTACGAATTACACTTGGCTAGGGGGGCTGAAGTCCACGCGGACGATGTAGCGGGCATCCGCTAGTACGCA
This sequence comes from Hypsopygia costalis, assembly GCA_937001555.2. Classification (NCBI taxonomy): domain Eukaryota; kingdom Metazoa; phylum Arthropoda; class Insecta; order Lepidoptera; family Pyralidae; genus Hypsopygia; species Hypsopygia costalis. Next base: position 4,042,141 of record OW443350.2, read on the forward strand.
TTAATATTAAGGTTTCGGAAGCCGCGAAAGTGTCGCTTCTTTGGACAGAAAATTCGTATCGCAGCGTAGAAAGTAAATATAATAAATCCGACGATCAGTTTATTGCCAAGACAATAAAGTATTTTTACGTCATTGCATTATACCAATTGTTAGGGTTTGTTAGTTTCGGTATCATTTTGTAATGTTTAATTTAAGTTAATTGCACTGGCAACACAATCTTTCAAGCTATTGACTACGCTGGTCTGCGATTGGCTAAACGATATTTGGTCATTTCTGATTGGTAGATTACTACCAATCAGAATACTTGATTTTTACCGCGGAAATGAGACGAAAAGTAGGAACGTAAGCGGCCTTTTAAACATTCTTCGTTGGACTGTGGAACTAGAAGGTTATAATAGAAATTAAAATTAGAACATCTTTCTTCAGTGTTTTTTTATACAAGCGAGGCTGAAGGACCGTCCTTACACAATACCCATAATGTTTCATTTTAGAAGCTGTAGCCAAAAGTACCAAAAATGGTTGTTTTTAGCAAATTCAAAGGTTTTGTTTAAAGAGATGCCACTTTCGCGGCTACAAGCGCCTCGAAATCGCTGCCTAATCAATGTCTAGTATCAATAATTGAAATAAAGATAAAAATTTGGTAGTAGTCCTGGTGAAAAATTGATTTTAAAAATTGCCTCGGCATACTGGTGCACAAAGTCACGGGCGAATGTTGGTAACGTAAATATATACGAGTGGAAGGATGGATGATCTGTCCCATCCACACAGCATCCCGAACCCCTCATATGTCACTGAAATGTCATTTGATATCCTCTTAGCTAGGACACCCTATATCACTTGTAACCTCCTAAGGCGCTGGTTTGATTTACGGCGATAATTCCAAAAGCTTTAATATTTTTTTGGAGTTTAATATGATGGCGTAGAATAGCGTAGTGTGGTACTGTGCAGAAACTGCAGCCTCGCGAGCCAAATGTTCGGTCTGTGTGGATGTGCCTCGAGGTCGTTTGGGGGCACGTTGCTTCGACTGAGCATGCCTCGTAGCCGAGCCGTATGTTGTCGCCAAAAAGAACGGTAAAAGTGTCTCGGTGTACGTTGTTCGTTCTGTGTTCTACAGAACAAGTATTGTTGTTTGTTTAGTTGTTACGGCAAAGTTTTATTAGTATGAACGCTCAAAAGCAGTAGATTCGTCTCATTTAATTATACATTCCATTTAAGATATTGTGGGATTCAATAGATCTGAAGCATTTAAACAAATAAGTCATTAGTCATTTCATTTAACGTCAATTTTGGTTGCTCAAAGCGACTGTTGCCTCGGTTTGCTTCACGAACCTCGCATCTGTATCTAACTACAAGCGATTTTTGAGAAAAAATGATTTATTATCTACGCTTCGGTCTCTCTCTGTTACTGAATGTATGTAACAAATAGTCTTGCTACAAGTTAGGTACAATTTTATACATTAATTATCTCTGGATGTTGCAACATTTTCTTCGAAAACAGAACGTATAAACGTGATAGATCATGTATAGTTTTTCTTTTTTTTATAAGAGGGGGACAAACGAGCATGTGAGTCACCAGGTAGAAAGCAATCACCACCGCTCATGGAGATCAGCAACACCAAGAGGTCGCCGATCCGTTGCCAGCCTTTTAAGGGTAATATTTATAGACTCTTCGGAACATACCATCGAATTATTTATTTAATACCGCTACTAGCAACTCGTTGTATGTAAGACAGCTGCCTTATATCCCTCGCCATTTACACAACTCGTCATTAGTGTTATACAGTACAAGTTTAGTTACTTAGTAAAAGTTACTTTGGCAGTACGGGAGATTGAATATTCGGGAAATTGTAATTAAGGCACTATATATGGAAGATTCTGTCAAGTTAGTGCTTACAGTTCAATTCGGAACAATGTTGCTTTATGCAGAATATTAAATCAACAAAGTGAACGATAAAGTCACGAGTATATTAACGTATATAAAGTACAAAGGATACAGACAGACTCTTTTTCTACCATGTTGACGTTACATTAAAGCATTTGACCCGCCTGATAATAAACAATTACCGTAACCTATAGATGCATTCAATACAATTAGTACTCTAATGACCTCACTAAATACCAGCTTGTACGTTGTGACACGATTCAGAGGCGCGCTGTGAGGATTGTTGACGAATTCAAATTGACGAACGGTTTAGAACCTTTGAGTGTGAGAAGAGATTTTGCGTCCCTTTGTGTGTTCTACCGATTGTACAAAGGGCATGAAGAGGCTTTTACATAGTCGGTAACGCGCATATGATGCTTCTGGTGCTACAGACGACCTTCGACGTGCTTCGACGCTTGCAACATAAAATATCGCTCGCGCGCCGCCACCCCCGCTGCCCACGCAGCATCTCCTTCCTATCTGGTGACCTCACTCACTCGCAGGAACACAACAACCCTAAAGGAAATTGTTATTTGGCTGCGGTACTCTGTGAGGTGGAGGTAGATTCCCCAGTCGGGTAGCTCACAATTACGCTCCCTACCTCTCTTTTCGCCAGAGCTTCGTTTGTCAGTCAGCAGGATGCACCGCGTGCAGGTGAAGTTGGCTTTGGTTCAAAGATGTTGATGAACCACTTACGCCCCAAAATTTCATGCCGAAACCGCGGTAGTATACAATTCTGATTTGGTAGCAACAAGGGAGAAAAGGGAGAATTACCAAGCGTTCAGACGATTTTACAATTCATATTATTGGAATCGATGTGTTAGGTAACAACTCAATGTTTTAGGTCCCCAATAGTGTTAGATACGTAAAATCCGTGATGTACGGCAGTTGAGCTTCACTTGACTAGCCATATCTTTAGGCTTTTAATGCCTTATTTGCCATATTGCTGTCTCTCACATTGCTAAGAGGGGAAGTCAAATTCCAAAAGCTTCTTACTCCTACAATTTCTTCTGATTAAAGTCATTGTGAGTTCCAAGCTATATACATAGTTCCATAGTTCCATAGTTTTACCCCGGGACTGCAATGGACTTCACTGTTCATTGCCTTTTTTGGCGGTCGCCCCTGTTAATCCTGGCTACACAGGAGACACAGTGGTGGGAATATGTGGTAGGCCTCCGACGCGTTAAAAAAAACAGCCAAATATGAAATCTAGAATTTAGCTGCCGGCATCCGCATTACGGAGGCACTGACAAATTTCTCAATAGTGTATGTTTGTACAAACTAACATTTGCAGTTGAAATGTATCCGAGAACATATTATTTTTTAACTACATTATGTTTGCTCTTTACCACAGTATAAGTAATAGTACTACGTACAGTATGGCCTCTCCCTGCCGCTCTCTCGTGTCGACCTCACTTCCCCTCTGAGACAAATCTGGAACAGTTTGTATGGCGCCGCACGCACACATGCTCATACACGCTATGCACAGACGTCATTGATTATGTAGTAATAAACGACGAGACATTTCTATGGAGTGTCCGGAGTGTGTCTTTACTTAAGCCTTGAAATTGTGTTAACCTATAAGGGAATTGTTATTTGGCTGCAGTATTCTGTGAGATGGAGGTAGTTCCCCAGCCAGGCAGCTTACGAATATGCTGTACCTTAGCTATCTTTTGCCAAAGCCTCTTTCGCTAGTTGTCAGGGTGTACCTCGTGCAGGTGAGGTTGGCTCTTGCTGTAAAGATCATGGTGTGTAACTTACACCTAAACAATGTATTGTCATTAGAGTTGAGCGCTTAAACGAAAAGCGCTTAAAAAAGTCTGCTTATCAGCGTAAGCAGATAAGCACGCTTATAAAAATAAGCCTTTTTCGTTTAAAATTTTAACAATGTTGTTTGATAATTTGACAAATTTGACATAGCGCCATCTATAATTGATACACATAATTACTGCCACGTCGCGTCGTGCTGTATTAGCTAGCCATATATGCAATAATAAACCTTACAATCAACAAGTTTAGGTTTACTATCGATTAACGTTCGTTTCATTTTCGTTTAAACAAATGCGTTTCGTTGAAAAAAGCGTCAGTAATCCTCATTCAATATTGAACCTTATTAGCAGAGGCCTTAGGATTAATGTTGTTTAATGTTCTTTCACTTTAGTTTCAAAAATGATTTTCGTTTAAATAAACAACGCTTACGCTTTTTTAAGCAGTACGCTTTTTGTTGTCAACTGTTAAGTGCGCGTGTGAATGTTTGCGCCAACGCTTTTGTTAAGTATGTTCATGCGTATACGAAACTATAAATAATTGTAAATACTTATAGAAAAGAAATCGGATGCAAATAGATATTGTCTGTGATCGTTAACCATTGCATTGTCTTAAAGCTGCGACTAAACGTTTAAACGTTTTCCATAAGCGTAGACGCCTCAAGTAGCATCAACGACAAAAAAAGCGTTTAAGTTAAAAGCGCGCTTAAAAAGTGCGCTTTTGATAAAAAGTGTAACGTTTAAACGTTTATTAATTTTAAGCCGTTTTTTCAACTCTAATTGTCATGGTAACATCTTATAAATCGATGAACGCCGGCTTCACGCACGAAAAAGCATGACTCATCGTCACGTTCCGCCTGAGCCGAGCGTGCAAGCGAAAGAGAGAGTAACGCATCAATCTCTCTTCCACTCCATCGGCCGATGACGTTATCATGTAAAATTATCGTCCGTAAACCGACTTTACAGACAACCATTAGATAATAAATAAATATTTCATGACAATTTACACAGCGCCATCTAGTCCCAAATTAAGCTCTAAGCTTGTGCTATGGGTACTAGATAACTGATATTATACTTAGATACATTTTTTCGGAACAAACTTTTTAACACGATTAACGTCGATCTTATGGACCATGTTCTCAATATGTGCTGTTTTTGAAGTGAATACTGAATGAATACGTCTATAAAATTGCGTTGCGTTGCGTTGCGAGAGAAGTCGCGGGCAAAAGCTATATACAAATAATTGAATGTTGCTAAGCGCAAAACTCGAGAACGGCTCGACCAATTCTGCAAATTTTTATTTTAATATTTTCGTTAAAGTATAATAAAGGTTCTTATGGAGAGAAAAGACGTAAAATTTGAGATGAAAATAAAACATCACTTTCTTCCCGTGCGAAGCTGGGGCGGGCAGCTAGTTTAAACATAAAAGCAATAAGCGTACAGATGTTCTGCGTAAGTTCACTCAATATAAAGTTGCGTCGAATAAAAATTGGAAACACCGCCGCCGCCGCCAGCATATTTCGGAACAAACTTTTTAACACGATTAACGTCGATCAAGGACCATGTTCTCAATATGTGCTGTTTATAATAACTTTTAAACTTTCGCGTTGCATGATTTATGAAATATAAGAAAGGGAATTAACGCGATCATGCATAAGGGTATTTACATAGGTACCTTTATTATTGCCTGACGTTTCGACCAAGGCCAATTCTCCTAATTTTTCTACGAACGCAGATTGAAAGTTGACCGAATCGAGATTGAATTGTGAATTGACTAAAATTGCATACTTGATTTCATTAATTAATTATTATTAATTCTTGTTTTTGACAAAGTAACATTCTTAGTTTGTTTAATTTTCACTCATAATTCGATATAATCCCGCTTAAATTTAATTTTGAAGTTACATATTGTGTTACGAGAATACCAAATGTGACATTTGTGAGATCGAGACTGGATCGAAACTGAATTTTGACTATATTTTAATTACGAGAATTGCCCCTCTGGTTGCACCGGCCGTGATCACAGGCTGACTTATGTGCTGTTTTTAACGTGAATGCTGAATGAATACGTCTATAAAATTGGTTCCATAGTGACGCCATTCCAAAAAAAAGGTGTAAGTGGTTCATCAACATCTTTGAACCAAAGACAACTTCACCTGCATGCGGTGCACCCCCGCTGACTGACAAACGAAGCTCTGGCGAAAAGAGAGGTAGGGAGCGTAATTGTAAGCTACCCGACTGGGGAATGTACCTCCACCTCACAGAATACCGCAGCCAAATAACAATTCCCTTGATGGTTGTTGTGTTCCTGCGAGTGAGTGAGGTCACCAGAAAGGAAGAAGATGCTGCGTAGGCAGCGGGGGTGGCGTTGCAAGCGTTAATATGGCTATGGTAACCGCTTCAAATCAGGCGGGCCGTATGCTTGTATATACTATACCACCCGACGTAGTATAAGAAAAAAAAAACTAACGATAACAAAATTTGGGGATACAGTTTGGTGTTGCAGCTACAGAGCTATCATCTCCATCAAAAAATCCCTCACACCACTGCACTGGATAGATGAAGGATCAAAGAATTTATAACGTTAAGTATGGACTATAGTCCATGTACATGGGTTTGCTAACACCCTCCACCTCCCATGGCTCCACCGACCTCGCGGTCATGTGAGCCGAATCGCGGGAAATGCTCGCGGCACTTTGCTCAGGCTTTTTCGTGCCGCGGGCAATTGTTAAATATGGACTATGGAACATCGCGTGCGGGGAAGGTGGAAGCGCTGCCATTTTGAGATAATTTTAGTGCATATAACGTATTCACGTACGACACACGGCCGTGTCTATGACACAGCCACACTGCATTTTTTCAACTATTAGAGTGTTGATAAACGAGCGCAATTTTGTGAATTGTGAGCAATGAGGTTATAGTTCTATAGCGTCAAAAAACGAATACCAAAATAGTGAGCCTTGTCTTACCTCACAATTAATTCGCAGAAGCAAGCTAAGCAAATCTAATATTTGTAACAATAGGCTTGTTGCCCATGTCACAAAATTATAAAAACTCTCTATCAGTAACGTAAAATACATAAAACTAGAACGATCTGCGATCTTAAAATTTTAATAACTTATGTACGACGTGTTTTATGTTCGGTCAAAGTTTGGTGGGAAAGTCCATTTTAAAGGTATGAAATTATAAAAAATAAATATTACCATTGTAGAAACAATAAAAAATACTATAACTTTTGTTACGGCACTACCTACATAAACGCAATATTTAACATAGATGTCGTACAAATTTCTGATTTAATGCTTATAAAATAGCAGGGTGTGACGTCATAACGTGGTGGCCTTTTATATGGAGCGTTTTCGGGATAGTCCAAAATTGTGATCTTCAAATTATCATATCTCGAGAAGTTTTTATGCAATCGAAGTAATTAATTCACATATATTTATATTATTGTGACGTCTTTAAATAACAAATCGAAAAAAAAAAGGGATACAAGCCTATTGATTGAAATAGGTAACAATGCCGTCTTCTGTATTAATAAAATGTATAATTTATGTTGATGAATTATTAAAGCCCAAGAGATTACATATTACAGGAAAGTACACAATAATAATTGATTTCCACACGTAGGTACTTTCGTCAATTTCATATCTTTGCAAGGACAATTGGCGCCATTTTGCGCTCGATGAGGAAAAGAGATAGTAAGTATATTATATAGCAAATATGACAAGGATGGCTATCCATGTAACAGCAGGAATCGTTTTCAGACGCAATTTAGTACGGTATGCCATATATATAGAAATATAACTTCATTTAATTGTGATTATTTGTGTTTCATTTTTTTTATATGAGAGCGGAGGGACGACGACAAACGAGCACCACCGCAAAACAATCACCACCGCCCATCTGATTGCCCATGGAAATCAGCAACACCAAGGGATTGCCGATCCATTGCATTTAAGGGAAATATAGACGTTCCTGAAGGCTCTCATGTAGTAAATGTTCCGAAATACCGCTAATGGAAGTTGATCCCACAATTTCATCGTTCGTGGAATAAAATGTCTTAAGAAACATACTGTAATAGATGAATAGATCATCCAATATCAAGATAATATGGATAAAATCCGCCATTTGTATGAAGCCAACGTTCGTAATTAATGCATATCAAAACATTTACGATGTAAACGCACTTATAGGAAAATACAGCATACATGATGAATAATATTTGCAAATTACTTATACAGTTCCTCTCATTTCAGTCGCGTAAGGAATTAACTACCTACGCTTATTCAGTTCAATTCAGCTTTTGTCCATAGAAAAACACTGTTTTGTATGGAGATGTGTACACGGCGGAACAGCGTTGAACGATGCGGAAAAGTACTAAACGCGGCGAAACAGCGCCGAACGTAGCGGAACAACACTGAACGCGGCAGAACAGCGCTGAATGAGACTGTACAGCGCTGAACGCGACGGTACAGCGCTGAACACTGGCGGTAAGCATGCGCGTGATAAAAACACACTTGTCCTCATTTGATGCCCGTTCCCAACGAAAGAATAGACTGAAAGCTGAATGGGTACGTACGCATCTCTATACAAAACCGGTGTTTGCTATAAACAAAAGCTAAATTAAGCTCAATGTGTGAGCCCTAAGTCAGTTTTTATAGGATTTCGAGTTATTTTCTATTTACGACCCATATTTCTTTGACGAGCCCGGTGGTCGAATGGCTAGCAAGTCTACTTTGACTCCGAGGGTTCGATCCCCGCACAAGACAAACATTTGTTTGCATGATGTTTGTCTTGGTCTGGGTGTTTTCTATGTTCTATAAGTAAGTATTTACAAAAAAAAAGTACATTTATCAGTTGTCTAGTACTTGTACGTGTAATTTGGGATTAGATGGCGCTGTAACAATAGGCTTGTTGCCCATGTTACAAAATTATAAAAACTCTCTATCAGTAACGTAAAATACATAAAACTAGAACGACCTGCGATCTTAAAATTTTAATAACTTATGTCCGACGTGTTTTACGTTCGGTCAAAGTTTGGTGGGAAAGTCCATTTTAAAGGTATGAAATTATAAAAAATAAATATTACCATTGTAGAAACAATAAAAAATACTATAACTTTTGTTACGGCACTGGCTACATAAACGAAATATTTAACATAGCTGTCGTACAAATTTCTGATTTAATGCATATAAAATAGCACGGTGTGACGTCATAACGTGGTGGCCTTTTGTATGGAGCGTTTTCGGGAAATTTGTCCAGAAATATGTATGTATGTATATATAAAAAAAAATGATCCGTCGCCGCGTTGTCCCTGTTGTTGGATCGAGAGGTTGTCTCGAGACGGACAACGTTCTGAAACGAAATTAATCGAATGGAAACGGAACGAAACGACGTGAATAAAAAAACATCTGTCTTTTTTCTACTCGACACGTCCAACAACATGGACAGTGCGTAATACTGCAATCTGACAGGTCGATTTCTAGACCCAAAAATGCCTAATCTTAGATATTCAGACGAAATCGTAAGAGCCGCTTGTGTGACCGCCAGTGGCGCGATATTTTATGTACAAAACAAAGAGCTCGTCGTTTTGTAGTTTAGGATTTATTTACAAAAGTATTTAAGTATATTTATAGGTTATCAAGTAACCATAAGTTTAAAAAGCGGTAGGGCATGTCGAATTCGACTGGAGAAGTAGCTTACAGGACACAGCAGCCATTGTGTTCTGTGAGATACCATTAATAATTGTGTTCATGAGAATGAGTGAGGTCAGAAGATTGAAAAAGCTTTGCGTAGTATGAGACTGCGTATAAAAAAAGAATCCACTCCAATTCAAATACCATATCCATATTTTATTCATCCAGTTTCATTCCGAAGGCGTCTCATTTTCATTTCACACAAAATAACGAAGCGACAAACTTTTCAATAGACTAAATTTACGGGTGGAGGAAAATGCGATAATCTACAAAGCATCTGTTCCGAATAAAAAAAAAGATACCAGCTGCCCTAAATTGAGAAAAAGAAAAGAAAGTTTTTAAACACAATTTACTTGTACAATATCATACTCTGGCTACTCCATACAAAAAACGACAGCACAAATAATATATGTTGCGAGCGTTACAGTACGGCTACGGTAGCCGCTACACATCAGGCGAGCCGTATGCTTGTCTGCCACCCAACGCAGTATAAAAAAAAAGGTCCCACGGCTCCGGTCACGTAATCTATTTACAACACACAAGAACATGGAGCAGCTATTAATTTAAAAAAGCGGCCAAGTGCGAGTCGGACTTGCCCATGAAGGGTTCCGTAGCAGCAAGTAACATAATATCTCACTATATTATTTAATCGATCTCTTAGGGAATGTATTGTACCCACCTTTTGGAAGCGAGCATTCATTACCCCGGTGCACAAAAAAGGTGTGAAAACGGATGCGACTGACTATCGCCCAATATCGAAGCTGTGCATTGTAGCCAAGGTACTGGAGAAATTAGTCTATAGGCGGGTGTTCTTGGCGGTCGGGAATTCGTTAAGCACATATCAGCATGGTTTTATGCCGGGCCGTTCTACAACGTCAAACTTGGTGCTGCTGAACGATTTCCTGACTGAGGCCATGGATAATGGGGCGCAGGTCGATGTTATATACACAGATTATAGCAAGTGCTTTGACAGGATAGATCACAGGCTGTTGTTGGATAAATTAATGCGTGTTGGTGTACGGGGCGACTTACTCCGGTGGTTTGTATCGTATATAGACAAACGCACACAGGCTGTAGCTATCAACAACTGTGTCTCCAAGTGGTTACCTATATCCAGCGGTGTCCCACAAGGCTCCTTGCTGGGTCCCCTGCTGTTCACTATATTTGTGAGTGACATCGACCTGTGCCTTAATTCATCCCAAATTTTATGTTTTGCTGATGACATGAAAATTTTTAGGCGAAATATCATCAGAAAGTGATGCCTGCTGTCTCCAATCTGATCTCTTTAGGCTAGAGTCTTATTGTGCTGCTAATCATCTAGACCTAAATCCGGCAAAGTGTTCTGTGGTGTCATTCACACGCAAGCATAACACAATAGCTTATAACTACACACTAAAGGGTCACCAGTTAGCTAGGAGCTCGGTGGTTAGAGACCTTGGAGTTACCCATGACTCCAAACTAATTTTTAACTTACACATTGACAACATTGTCTCTAAGGCATCTAAAGCTCTGGGGTTCTTGATGCGTAGTTCTTTTGATTTTAAACGAGCTAAAACATTGAAAATTTTATACTGCGCTCTCGTGCGAAGTAATCTAGAATACGCATCGCAAATATGGAATCCCAGATATAAGCTCTATATTAATCGTATAGAAAACGTCCAAAGGAAGTTCATTCGGTTTCTATGTTATCGAACTAACCATAGATACAGGAGTGATGACTACCACCGCGTCTGTAGTAAACACCACCTTCTACCGTTAGACAAGCGTCGCGAAATTGCAGATATAACATTTCTGCTTAAAATTACTATCAACTTCGTAGATTGTCCGGATCTGTTGTCTAAAATGTTCTTTAGAGTGCCATCTAAATCGAATCGACGATATGTTCCCATCTCTTTGCCATCCGTGAACACGAATTATCGGCAAAACTGCTTTATGTACCGAGCAAGTAAACAGTTTAATGCGGTTGGCGCGGAGCTCGATTTAGACCTATTCAACTCAAGTTGTGCGTCGGTGAGGAGGGTGATGACCAAACAGTTTGTTGCCAGTCTGTAGATGTATGATATTAAGTATATTAGTTTTAAGTTTGCATTGGAGTGTATCATACTGTGTACCGTTGATGTAGATACTATGTACTATATATATATGTTGCCTGTTAATGCTCACAACATTTTTAGCTACTTACTAAGTCATTATAAGCGGAAACCTTTAATTGGCTTTGTATGTTAAACAATTAGTCTCTAAATTAGTTATAAGCTGTTGGTTTTCCAAATAGAATAAAATAAAAATAAAATAAAATAAAATATAAAAGTTACGATTTATGACGTATTAAAAAAAAAACTACTTACTAGATTTCGTTCAAACCAATTTTCGGTTAACGTTTGCATGGTAATGTACATCATATATTTTTTTAGTTTTATTATTCTCTTATTTTAGAAGTTACAGGGGGACACATTTTACCACTTTGGAAGTGTCTCTCGCATAAACTATTCAGTTTAGAAAAAAATGATATTAGAAACCTCAATATCATTTTTGAAGACCTATCCATAGATACCGCACTCGAATGGGTTAGATGAAAAAAACCATTTTGAGTTTCAGTTCTAAATATGGGGAACCCCTAAAATTTATTGTTTCTATTTTTGTGTGAAAATCTTAATGCGGTTCACAGAATACATCTACTTACCAAGTTTCAACAGTATAGTTCTTATAGTTTCAGAAAAAAGTGGCTGAGACATACGGACAGACAGACAGGCATGACGAATCCATTGCCATTAGGCTACGGAACCCTAAAAATGTACATAGCATACGTGGTTCCCGCGTGGAAAGGAGACAAATAGACTGATAAAGAGACTTAGTTACATTAAAATATTCCCGATGTCTAAATCGATTCGTTGCGGCGCCTTTAGGCTCCCCAATCCTTTCCATACAAATCAAAGAATACCTACAAACATAGAAAAGGAATTGACTTTGTAAAAAAAATATAAAACGATATGGATTTTTCCCGACATATGTGGTTTTTTGTCACACTTAAAACCATTATTTTTGGGGTGTAAGTTTCATCAACATCTTTGAACCAAAGCCAACTGGTGCACGCTGCTGACTGACAAACGAAGCTCTGGCGAAAAGAGAGGTAGGGAGCGTAATTGTAAGCTACCCGACTGGGGAATGTACCTCCACCTCACAGAATACCGCAGCCAAATAACAATTCCCTTTAGGGTTGTTGTGTTCCTGCGAGTGAGTGAGGTCACCGGAAAAGAAGGAAATGCTGCGTTGGCAGCGGGGGTGGCGGCGCGCAATTGATATATTATGTTGCGAGCGTTAATACGGTTACGGTAACCGCTTCACCTCAGGCGGGCCGTATGCTTGTCTGCCACCCGACGTAGTATAAAAAAAAATCATTAGTTTGGAAATTATAAGCCTCAAAAAATCTATCGGTTTTTTACAACACTTCCTACCATGAACTGTGAAGTTGTGAAATCAATTTCCCTCAGCAATATTCCCAAATAAATACGACATGGGAGCCTTCAAGAGCAGAGTCAATATTTCCTTTAAAAGGTTGACAACGGATAGGCGACCCCTTGGTGTTGCTGATTTCTATGGGCGGTGGTGATTGCTTTCCATTAGGTGATCCTCTCGCTTGCCCCTCTCTCATAAAAAAATAGCATTCGGCACACTCTAAACGAGATAAAGAAACCTATCATTAATCTATGCGGCTTCTCTTGTTTCTGCTTAAACCGTGAATAAAACTAGTTTTATACAAATTATATCACCGTAAGTGCTCGGATGAGCTGGTTGATTTGATACCTGCCGCTGAGTTCCACTGTCGTGTACGACACTCCACATAACAACAACTCGAGATAAATTTAAATTCCATCCATATCATCTTGATAATTCGTAGTCTACCACAGTACGTTTCCTAAGACATTTTATGCCACGAACTGTGAAATTGTAGAATCAACTACAGAGACAATATTTCCCTTAAAAGGCTGGCAACGGATAGGCCATTCCTTGGTGTTGCTGATGACCATGGGCGGTGGTGATTGCTTTTCTTCAGGTGACCCATATGCTCGTTTGCCCACGCTCTCATATATATATTTACGAGTATATATAAAAGCTGAATATATATAAAAAAAATTGTCTGTAACTTCGGTTTACGGACGATAATTTTACGTGATAACGTCATAAGAAACATAGATCGTGCCTCTCTACGCTTATTCTGCACTCTCGCTTGCACGCTCGGCTCAGGCGGAACGTGACAATGAGTCATGCATTTTCGTGCGTGCAGCCGACGTTCATCCATTTGTAAGACGTTATCACGTCAAAAAAAACTAAAAATATAATAGACAAATGATGTATTGCGATTTAAAAGTCATAATAAACTCATTCTTTGCCCTTCAATTCGTCCCGTTGAAATGCTTCATTGCCAATCGAATTGTAAAAAAAACATCTAAATATTCGACTTTGCATAACAAAGACTTGTAAACAACAATACCCAATCAACAGATACGTCACAACCCAATTTATATTGAATTTGAATTTAAAGTATAACAAAATAAAATCTAATGGAGCAAGCAAAATGAGTTAGTGAAGGGACGAAAGGAATGCAAATTTAGATAAAATCTCATTTGAAAGGCGAAAACGAATTGAATTTTTTGTTAAATTATTCAGAATCGAACCAATGTTGACGTTTGATTTTGCATATTTTTGAGATGCATTGATTTGTTACTCAGTGTCCGTCCATAGTTTATTCAGGCATAGATATACGTACTACAGTAAAACATTTTTGACGCGATAACATCAATCGATGAACGCCGGCTGCTCGCACGCAAAAGAAGAAGAAGAAGAAGAAGAAACAATTATTTAGAACATAACACAACACTATTATATAATTTAATAGATGGCTGTATATGTAACACAACGAATATTAGGAACGAAATAGTGCTGCATAATGCCAAAAATTGGACTCAGCATTATGCCGTGGACTGACCGTGTCAGACCCCAGCGCTGATTTTCAGCTGGGCCCATTTTGAGACACCACGGACGAAGAAAGCATAACTCATTGTCACGTTTCGCCTGAGCGAAACGTGCAGGCGAGAGCGCGGAACAAGCGGAAAGGCGCGATCGGCCTAAGCGTTCGGCTTATGACGCATCTATAGCTCTTCCACTCCATCGGCCGATGTTTTCTTACGTTATCACGTAAAATTATCTTCCGTAAACCGGCTTTACAGACAACCATTTTTTTTATTCTTTATAATAGGATTATAAGAGATTATTTATATATTGATAACGGATATAAATGGCATGGCAGTCTTATAATCAATATTTATATCAACCTTACAATCAAATTCATATATGGCGGTAATACGCAGAGTAGGCGTATTACCGCCATCAATTAGTTCATGCAAACTATCGTCAGCCGGTATCCACTCACTATCGTTAGTAGATGCATGCTGCAGTCGCATGTTTCTTCTATTTCAGATGTTGAAGAGTCCAGCAATGACCACAGCAGCTGAAGCAGAGACTAAGGAGAGTGAGTGGGAGCCGATAGTAGTTTGTATGAACTAGTTGGTGACGGAAGCACGTAACGTAGTGTAGATCAAATTGTCTGTAAATTTGACTTCCGCAAAATAACACGAATCAAGTAACTATTTATATCAACATTTTTTAAGTTTTATTTTAAGCAACCAAATATGTAAAAACGACGATCTAAAATAGGTACCTATATGGATAATAAATATTAAAATAAATTTGAATTCAACCACCTCAGTCAGATTATAGATAAAGTGAAACGGAATTTGAATAGAATGGAATGGAATTGAATAGAATAGACATAGACGCACAAGAAAAAATGCAATTTTACTCTATTCGACGCATTTCTGCTGTAATCGACACCAGGCTTTACACCTTTTAGTGAGAATAATATAGACACAATAGGAAAACAAAGAAAATTGGTCTCAGCAAAAACGCCAAGGAATTAGCAATTAGAACAAACACAAGATCAAGATATAAAGAGAGCAATTTAAAACATTCCAACAAATCCATTACGAATGGACGATAAAAATAAAAGGGACAGCGATGGTAATTCGCTTGTGTGAGAACGAGATAGTTGATACCTGTTGACAAAATGGGGACGTCTCTACTTAGGGCATTCTGTTTGGATGGCTGCTGTTGAACAAAGCCAGAACAAAGCTAGCTATAAACTTGTGCGACATTTCACGAAGATTATCTAGGTTTATGTTAAGTTAGAGGATATAGCGGGAGCGATTTAAAATCGCTATCGTTTGTATAACAGTTTGTAGATCGCTATTATTATGGATCGGTGTGGGTGCATGTATCCTCTTAGAAAAAAGTATAAAAACTATAAATTATGATAAAAAATAACGTGTATGACTTATCTCGGATACCCTTTGGCAAAAAAATGTATTTGAATAAAAATTTACAGATGTAAAGTTACAGTGTATTGATAAAAAAGTGCCAAATTCCATTATTTTATTATACAAAGACTACAAAAATAAATAAATAAATATTGCCAGACAAATTACACAGCGCCATCTAGCCCCAAAGCACAAAGGAAGCGAAGTTTGTGTTATGGGTACTAGACAACTGATAAACATACGTAAATAATTTTTTTGTAAATATATACTTGTGATACATACAAAACACCCAGACCAAGACAAACAGACATGTTCATGCACACAAATGTTTGTCCTGTGTGGGAATCGAACCCACTAGCGTTGGTGTCGAAGCCGCGTCATTGACCGCTACGACCTAACGGAAAAAAAGTGAAAAAAAGGATAGTGCAAAAAAAGACTTCCTCGATCGTGCCTCTCTATCGCTTGTTCCGCGCTCTCGCTTGCACGCTCGGCTCAGGCGGAACGTGACAATGAGTTATGCTTTTTCGTGCGTGCAGCCGGCGTTCATCGATTTATAAGACGTTATCACGTCATAATACCCAACTTCGATTCAAAAAACCTAAATGTAATCAACTTATGACTTATACCAAATAAAATTTTAAAGGTTACGATCCATCGTGGTATTTTATTATTTTAATTAAAGCATATTGCCTGGTGGGAGTGATATAATTTTAAAAATGTTTAATTAAACAAAGGAATAGGCTTAGTAAAAAAAAAACAATTAATACAACTACAGAGACTTTAATTAAAAAAGTAATATATGAAAACGTTTCTGTTAATTACCGCCTATTGTTAAAACTACAGAAATAAGTAGAATGAGTAAAAAGACAAAATAATCCATCTTAAATAACAATCCGGTCGTGATAGAGTCGTGAGTGAGTAGATCTTTAGTCTTCCAACTATTGCTATCCTTTGAACACTGCTCGTGGCGTCCGTTCATTATTTCAAAGACACTGCTGATACAAATAGTGGTAATTTGTAATTCTACTGTGAGATGCCCACCCAGGTGATCAATCAATACCCCTAAAATATTCACTTGGACTTTTACTTTCATCCAGTTGGACTTTTTGGGCGCCTTAAGCGCGTAGGTTTATTAAATTTTCCTCCCACGCATTATTGATCATGAAACTTTTCCAAAATACTTAGAGGAATATAACTTTTGGGTGTAGCTAAGCGCAGCGTGGGATGTAAGAACTCTTCTAGTAAATAAATTGTGCAAGGGGGCGTATGATTACGTGCTAATAAAATCTATATAAACGAAAGGTCTCTCATTCAGTGAGTGAATGTTTGACCTATACCATATACATATAGACACCTGTGCATAATTACACTTTCAACTTTGTTTCTCTTCGTCTCACAGTCTTTGTCCGGCGCTGTTTTATGCCCCCTCGACGATTCAGTGATTTTCCTAGAGGTGGAAGCTGAAAAGCAGTGGTTTGCCTCTAGGGGCAATAATTGTCACTGAGCCTCCAACTTTTAGACATGTTCCAAATCGTAAATCTTTGTTTGCATTTGTTCAATTATGTGTATTTTAGTTTAAGTAAATGTGTAACAGCAAACCAATAAAAATATTATCTATCTATCTACCTTTCATTACGTCTAAATACAAAATCTCGAAAACTATGCAGCTGTAATTTGAGAATAAGTAGTGAAAAATCATAGGAGGAATCCGCTAAGAATATGTTTAGTGATTTAACTTTATCTAGGGCCAAAGTATTTCTTTAAGCTAAAATCCATTGAGCCTGGACGGCTCGATGGATTTTAGCTTGAGGAGTGTCATTAGATATATATTTACTGTGAAAGCTACATTGCATATATCAAAATAAATAAAACTAAAAAACATAAAATAAAAAAATGTAAAGTTTAGATAAAAACGGTAATTTAAAAAACTAAAAAACCCGACTGCTTTTCTGTGTAATTTGGAAATGAAAAACCCCTAAAACAAGAAAACATGTAGCAGTCGGGACCCTACATGTGCTCTAAATTCACTAAGCCTCCATTTCTAGAATGGGTCCCGACTGCTACATGTTTTCTTGTTTTAGGGGTTTTTCATTTCCAAATTACACAGAAAAGCAGTCGGGTTTTTTAGTTAAATTACCGTTTTTATCTAAACTTTACATCGAAGTATCATAACCAGAATTCGACTGTATTTCAGAATAATCTGAAATAGCAGCGGATATCGCGGAATTATCGAGTGTTATCGCTCCGGCGGACACATCGAGTGCCTTTCCCAGCGCGATGGAAACGTCAGCAAAATAGACTGGATAGTTTGAGAACTTGGGCCGGCTGGCCTTTGAAGTTTTGATATAGATCGACGGAGATATTGGAATGCTATTAGAAAACTTGGATGCTTTTGCTCGACACAAATTAAAATGTAAACATTTCAAAAATATATTGCAGATTTTTTGATGACTTATTGCTGAACGTGACCTTTTTAAAGCAATATTACATTTTGAATTTGAGTATGGATATAATGGAGTTTATTTTTATTGAATAGATTGCTCTCCCGGAGGTGCTTTCTCAAGAAAGCAAGAGGACGGCCCCCTTTGACGTGGTAGACTAGCATGGGAAAACTTATAGATCAAGCCCCGCTTCTCCCTCCCCAGCACGCGATGTTACATAGTCCTTACTTAGCGTAATAAATTCTTTGATTATTTATCTATCCAGTGGTGTGGTTGAATTTTGAATGGAGATAATAGATTGTAGCTGAAAACGAATGATTACAAAATCGGGGGAGACTACAGGCCCGTGTACAAAAAATTGTGGGTCATTTGAACCACCAGGTGACCTATCTAGAACGATATAAGAGCATAAAATAATAAGATTCAGCACTATGCCGTCACTTGTAAGCTGTCCAACTGAGTGCAGGTGAGAATTCAAAAGTACAGGTAGAGTGAGTACATTTTGGTCATATGTTTTTGTACGGCATTCTTACCATCGATAGATCCCTGAAAAATAATAAGAAAACGCGCAGTGCCGTAAAAAAATAGTGCGCCACAAAGTCGGATTTTTTTTTTGATTTTCCGACAAATTCTGAGGTAAATTTGGTAATTTGATTTTGTACGGCATCAGTTTAATACTGTTTTAATACAGCTTCTAATCCATTATTCCGCAACGCCGTACAAAAATCATGCGACAAGGGGAAAAAATCGAGGGTTGCAACCCCCTCTCTTTCCGTGGTTCAGGGGGTGATTTGAAAAAGTACGGCATCGGTTCCAAAACATTATCAAGCACTCAAAAGTACTATTAAAAATAATGCCGTCAAAAAATTATTGTTCATTTGAATGTATATCAATAATTATCTTAATTTCATCGTATACTTGATTTATAAAGCTGTAAAGTCATTTGATCCTGTACGAGAACTTTTTTTTTAATATGATATTGTAAAATATAATTATTATATAGTATTGCCGTTCAAAAGAAACTATTCTAGAAAAAATTATAGAGAAATACAAAAACTGTAATTTTTCAAGTTATTGCAAAAGTTTAAATGCTCATAGAATAATGAAATATAGCAATTTTCTACATTTTATCCATTGTTTTAAATAGTATTAAGATAAATAAATTAGGAAAAGATGATGCCGCACATTTTAATGCAGACCATCTCTTATAGGCTGATGAAAATGACGCTACCATTTTAAGGGTATCCCCCGATTTTGTTATCATTCGTTTTTAGGGCTCCGTACCCAAAGCGTAAAACAGACCCTATTACTGAGACTCCGCTGTCCGTTCGTCTGTCCGTCTGTCACCAGGCTGTATCTCATAAACCGTGATAGTTAGACAGTTGAAATTTTCACAGATGATTGATTTCTGTTGCCGCTATAACAATAAATACTAAAAAAAAAAAAAACAGAATAAAATAAATGTTTAAGGAAGCTCCCATACAACAAACGTGATTTTTTTTGCTCGTTTTTGCTCGATATTTATAACGGCAACTGAAAAATACTGATCTAGATAATATGCCTTTGGCTCTCTGATCACTGTGGTACTCATAAGGTACCTAAAAATATACCCTTTTTTGCTACCCCTAGCCATTTATGAATACGGTAATTGGAACCGCACGTATGGTTGGAAACACGACGAAAATATCATCAATATACATATTAAATATAGATGGGTGGCCGTATGTAAAACAGGGCTGGCACAAAATGGCTCTTTTATTCACCCGTGAATATTAATGTGGAAATGAAAATATCACGTTGTTTTATATGTAACAAGGAAATGTGAAATTTATAAATTGGGGGTGTAAGTGGTTCATCAACATCTTTGAACGAAAGCCAACTTCACCTGCACGCCGTGCATCCTGCTGACTGACAAACGAAGCTCTGGCGAAAAGAGAGGTAGGGAGTGTAATTGTAAGCTACCCGACCGACTACCCGACTGGCGAATGTACCTCCACCTCACAGAATACCGCAGCTAAATAACAATTCCCTTGAGGGTTGTTGATGATGTTGAGATGCTGCGTTGGCAGCGGGGGTGGAGTTAATATGGCTACGGTAACCGCTTCATATCAGGCGGGTCGTATGCTTGTCTGCCACCCGACGTAGTATAAAAAAGAACCTCCTCCTTTTTTGAAATCGATTAAAAAAAGAGTTCATGGAAGAGAACTCTGCAATTTCATAGTGTTCGAAAGTTTTGGCTCCAATATGTGAGAAATCACTGCACGCCGGGTGTCAAATAAGAATATGGCCTGCCTGACATACAACGGTTTCCATAGCTAATAAAATCATATGTTATATAAAGAGTATTCGCTCGCTGACACCCGCGCCGGTAACGCAGCATCTCTACAGTTCTAACTAAGTTCACAGGTTCGATTCCCATACAAGACATGTTTGTACATAAACATGTCAGTCTTATTATTTCTATTTTCTACAAATTACTAAATGTTGTGCAGACATCAGCCAGTTAGATTTTTTTATATGTGTGTCGGAAATGTAGAGAGAGATTCCTCTCGTCTGTGGGCGTATCGTTGTCCATATTGAATGACAAGGGTCTAGCTCGAGATAAGATAATTTTAATAAAAAAAAACCGACTCCAAACATTACTCTACATTTATGTATGTATATATATAGGCTGATGATGATGATGATGAAAAAAATATGGGACCAATCAGGAAGTTATACTCTTTTAAATAAAAAAAATATTTTTTCAAATCGGTTTGAGTAATGAAATAACAAACCTAACAGTGGGTAGATACAGGCTGATGATGATGATGAAAAAAATATGAGACCAATCTGGAACTATACTCTATCAAATAAAAAAAGTTTTTTCAGATCGGTTTATAAATCACGGAGTAATTAAGTAACAAACATAAAAAAAAAGCCGATTTGGAGCTCCTTCTCCCGACCTTCTCCTTTTTTGGAGTCGGTTAAAAAAGACACGTTGCACTTGTTACTTCAACAACAATGACTATACAAATATGCTTAGAACAGATCAGTCTACTCGAGGTGCACGCGCAGCGAATACTGTCCACGTATTTTGTTTTTTTTTACGCCCCACGCGCGCGATGTACAGCCTTCCGGTGGTAACTACGGGAAGAAGGTGGTGAATCGTCATGGGTACCAACGTAGCGTAAGGCCACATGAGTAAATAAACGGAACAGAGAGAAAGCTGTCTAAGATCTGCAAAAATCGTGCCTATTCTCATAGGGTTGACACCTTTGTGGGGTGTATTTGTGGGGTATAAGTAGCTCAGCATCACCTTATGAGCCAATCTCACCTGCACGTGGCAACCTCCCGGCCAATAATATAAGTTCTGGCGAAAGAGAGGTAGGGCACATCAATAGCCCGACTGGAAAGTACCGCACTTCACAGAAGACCGCAGTCAAATAACATCTCTCTAGAGTGTTATTGTGTTCCTGCGTCAGGTAATCAAAAAGAAGGATTAGCAGCAATAGCAGCCGGGGTGGCAATGCGCGAGTGGCATTTATTGTGTTGCAAGCGTATAATAGGCTATGGTAACCGCTTCACATCAGGCGGGTCATGTGCTTATTTTCCACCAGCAGCAAAGCAGCAAATTGATTTCAAAATTTAACTTTTGGCCCCTCTCTCCTCTACTGGGTCGATATGTTCCATTCTCCACCTAGGCTTTAATGTGAAGAATTAGATTATATTGAATTACAGCTTATTTAATACTTGATATATTAGCAGGCCGATAGATATAAATCGTGTGCAAATTGTAATAAATAAATTAATCAAATTACCTAGTTGAATCCTTGGGATAGTTAAAATACGAAATATTTTTACTTTTTCTATTATTGTTTAGACACACAGTACAGTAAATAACCATTTTGTCACACTTTTTTATTTTTAACATTTATTCAATACTTTGATTCTCATACCTACTCGTAAACAACGTGGAGCGAACACAAACACCTTACATGCAACGCGCAGGCCCTGAGCTTGTCCACTGGCGGAGTCAGTTTGAACCAGTTTTTTCCAACCGCGGCGTGTACGCGACGAGCGGCCAGTGGACACGCACACAAGACCACGCATGCTTGTAGTAGTGTACCTAAACACCGCGGTTGAATGAAGCTTTATCTCTGTTCCGTTTATTTACTCATGTGGTAAGGCTACGTTGATTATGTCGGACTCTTACCGCCTAAACATCACCCAGGGACTGCCTTTAGCCTTGCGGCGCCTTAAAAGCTTCAACTAAGCGATCGCTCGTAGGGAACGGGCGACGCAAACGCCGCTCAGGAATGAGCGTGCGTTAAGTGAAAATGGCAGCCCCATGAAGTGGGGTGAGCCATAAGAGATGTAAGGGACTAGAGGTAGTCGACTGCGACTACCAGGACTTTCACGTAGTGGCGCTCGGTCTGCTTTTATCTGTTCGCCCCCACTTTGCCCCACCTCGTCTCAGCCGTCATCCAAGTCAATGGCTTGCGTTATAGGCACCAAAAGTCAATTGAGTGACTTTATTTACAACACCTATTTCCGACATGTATATATATTGTACAAAACCTTTTTTTTTATATGAGAGGGGGGCAAGCGAGCGTGTGTGTCACCTGACGGAAAGCAATCACCACTGCCCATAGAAATCAGCAACACCAAGGGGTCACTGACCCGTTGCCAGCCTTTTAAAGGAAATATTGACTCTGTTCTTGAAGGCCCCCATGTCGTATTTATTTGGGTTTATTTTATATAGAACGCAAAGAAATGCAACATCTCTGCGTGTAGAGAGAGACTCCAGCCGATCAGAAATCATTGGGTCACCGACGATTCGAATAGGTCTTCGTTGTATGCTATCAAATGGAACAAGTGGGGCGCACCAACCCAGAGATGTGAACAGTATTCCATATGAGGCCTAACTTGGGCCTTATACAGTTGAAGGCGATGCTGTGGTGTAAAATACCTTCTGACTTTACAGATGATGCCAATTTTCCTAGATGAGGTCAATTTGCCCTTGCACTCCAAGTGACCATGGAACTGAACATCACTCGATATGTCAACATCCAAGATACCAATGCTAGAGCTAATAGTAAGGGAAGTACCTTCCAATCTGGGAGATACGACAAATGGGAACTTTTTTGCGGTAAACGAACAAATTTGTGTCTTTGAGGGATACAGCTGGACTAAGTTCAGTCTACACCAAACAGAGACGTGTCCAAGAGACGTCTCAGTCTCAGACACAAGTATTATTCGGTACTCATCGACGTAATCCCGATAAACCGTCATGAGAATCTCCCATAATGTACAACATTACATGAAAGAAAACAAACAGTTTTACCGAAATCTCTGCTCAGCCTTCGCTTTAATGCACGATTACATTCCAAGGTAAGGGTACACCCTGTATAATTTAAAAGAAAAACACGTGCACGTTGAAATGGGTAAATTAGGGTCCTAAGAAACTAGCCTCAAATAAATTGGGGCCAAAAACAACAGGGTATTGAATAGTAGGACTTTACTTTACCATACCCCGGCCACTATATACAAATGGGTATCATTTAAGCTATCGCCAATATAATTAGTTTTGTGTTTCTTAACTAATAGGGTTTGCCCGCAAAATAATAGATTTGTCACCAAACAATATAAAATCAAATCCACAATAAATCACCTAAAATCATGGAGATATAGGGTCTACTACCAAATAAATGTTTTTGTATGTATAATATTGTCAATTATTAATAATTATGCTTACTTGGCACCACATCATTCATCATCTAGGTTGATTTCCTATGACAGGACACAAGAAAACCCTAACCTAACCAAAAATAAACTCAAATCTAACCAAAACATGATTATAACATTGACCAAGTATTGGTAAGACTCGTCAGTGAATATGACGCCAATTTGACTTCGCCCCTATTAGTAATTTTTTCATTAAATTAATTTTTTCATTTTTTCATTAACCAAATAAAGAGCTGATCTATTTATTTGGTGACAGATCTATTATTTTGATGATCAAACGAATTAAATGATACTAATAGTTTGTTAAGCTGATGATTTATATTTAGAGACAGTTTTGATTAAAATGTTGACTAATATATTTCTTGGGGATAGATATTATTATTAGGGTACTGCAGATTAGTGACACATCTAAACTTAGGTGACAGATAATATTGTTCCATAGACAAATGTCGCGTTTACTACTACATAAACAATGGCATCTGTGCAGAGCGTGGATGAGTGTGTGTGCGTGCGGCGCATAGACAAATATACGCTCTGGGGCCTGCCGCCGAAGCTGTAGCCGATTTCCATCGGATTTTTTGAATGCGAAAATGAAACTACTGCTTAGATTGTTGTTAATCATGTTTAACTCAGCTGTTAGAATCCCTAGAGCTCTACCGACGAAGCTGAAGTTGTTTGTCAATAACTTTAACCTAAGATCAAGTTTTGCAATCAAACAACTAATGGTAATCGGCTTCAGCTTCGGCGGTAGCGCCCGTTTTCACACAGGGCGAAACCGCGGGCTTATTTTTTTTATACGACGTCGGGTGGCAGACCAGCATACAGCCCACCTGATGTGAAGCGATTACCGTATCCATATTAACGCTATCAACATGAAATATCGCTCGCCGCGCCGCAGCCCCCGGTGTCAACGCAGCAAGTCCTTCCTTTCTTTTTGGTGACCTCACTAACTCGTGGGAACACAACAATTCTCAAGGGAATTGGTATTTGGCTGCGGTATTCTGTGAGGTGGAGGTACTTCCCCAGTCGGGCAGCTTACAAAATACGCAATACCCTACATCTCTTTTCGCCAGAGTCCCGTTTGTCAGTCAGCACACCACGTGCAGTTGACATTGGCTTTGGTTTAAAGATGTCGTTGAACTACTTACACACCTTAATTAGGACAGTAACTAATACTCTCACGCCCTAAGTGAGTGTCACTCACCGTCACTCAACGTCTCCACCTGTACCCCACCTGTACTTAAACGAAAAACATGAATCACAAAGCGTGCCCATTTATTACGTAAAGTGGTGTTAAGTTAAAATTTCCTCCACCCCAAAAACATAATATCACGATTATTAGTAGGAAACTATATTTCGGCCTTGAGCCAACCTTCCTGTAATGTTATGCCTACGCTTCTCAAACTGGGGTAAGACTAGGGCCTTAACTTGACTTTACTAAACACTACTAAGACTTCGTACGAGCGTATCCCGATATCCTGTGGGATATTTCAAAAGTCCTTTCTTAGCGCATAACGACGTCATAATAGCTACCTGTATAATAAATTTCTAAATATTTCTGGACAAATTATTCACTGCCATCTAGTCCCAAACTAAGCAAAACTTATACTATAGATACTAAAAAACTGTTGTATATAGCTACTGAAATACATTTGTTATTAAATACATACATATAATATATAGAAAACACCCAGGCAAGACAATAAATGTTCATGCACACAAATATTTGTCTAGTGTGGGGATTGAACCCGCGACCTCGCTACGTTAAAGTGCCATTGCTAGCCATTCGACTACCGAGCTCGTCTCTGTACTATATATGTTAGATTAATTAACATACCACACAGTCTTACACACATTACTATTTTAAAAAACCGGACAAGTGCGAGTCGGACTCGCCCACCGAGGGTTCCGTAGGTACTTAGTATCATTATTAAATTTGATATTTTTCATTATAAATAAGAAATAATGCGCCGAAAAAAATAAATAAAATATATTTTGCAATGTGTACATCAAGCCCTTTCATATGATACCCCATTTGAATTAGTAGTTTCAATTTGAAATTTCGACAACCTATAAAAAATATAGACCCCCTATTTTTTAAGATCTATTTACAAATGTATAGTTTTGAGATTTATTCCTGTACTTGTAGTCTATAACGATGTTACTCTTTAAATTTCATAGTTCTAGGTCAACGGGAAGTACCCTATAGGTTTTGATTCCCTTGAGTGTGTCGAAATATGCATTTTTTGCTGAATAAACGGCCGTAACTTTTTTCTACGTAAACTTAGCAGTTTGATTTTTTTTTAACTTCATGGGACCGTAGACCTGAGTATACAGTTCAAATTTCAGCTTGATACCTCCACGCATTCTCGACATAGAAATTCTTGACAGACAGACAGACAGACAGACAGACAGACAGACGGACAACAAAGTGATCTTATAAGGGTTCCGTTTTTCCTTTTGAGGTTCGGAACCCTAAAAATGGTCATGGGCACGGCTGTGGGTTGTACGTGAATACGTTAATGCACTAAAATTAGCTCAAAATGGCAGCGCTTTTCCCCTCCCACGCACGCGATGTTCCATAGTCCTTACTTAACGTAATGTAACGTAATTCTTTGATCCTTTATCTATCCAGTGGTGTGGTTGAATTTTGGATGTAGAGCATTCGAAACTACCGCACCAAACTGTTATTTCCCGATTTTGTTACCATTAGATTTTTTGGATTGCCGCTGTATAGTAGCAAATTTAAAGACGTATTTACGTCAATAAGTTACAATTTATATTTTTTTTTAATTTATACTACGACGGGTGGCAGACAAGCATACGGCCCGCCTGATGTGAAGCTGTTACCGTAGCCATATTAACGCTCGCAACATAAAATGTCGCTCGCGAGCCGCCACCCCCGCTGCCAAAGCAGCATCTCCTTCCTTTCTAAATAATATTAGTAAGAATACGTACAGTCTTAAGATTATGAAATCTTATATTATTATAATTAGAATTATTAAAATAGTACGCTGTTGAATGGGAAATTTTAAAGGACGGTAGAAGTTTGAGAAGCTGTGTATTACAGTAACGAAATAACTACTGGCCGATAAAATCTCTTTTGTTGGAAACAATTGTCACGCAGGCTTCTAAAAAGGTTGCCTTACAGGAAAACCTTAAAGGGTCAACCATCAAAGGTAGATTTGTAAGTCCGCCTTTGTGCGATTTCTCTTTATAAAATGCAAGTGTATTTTTTTAGGGTTCCGTACCCAAAGGGTACAAAGGAACCCTATTACTAAGGTCCGGACGGACGGACGGACGGACGGCCGTCCGTCCGTCCGTCCGACCGTCCGGCCGTCTGTCCGTCCGGCCGTCTGTCACCAGACTGTATCTCATGAACCGTGATAGTTAGTCAGTTGAAATTTTCACAGATGAAGTATATCTGTTACCGCTTTAACAACAAATACTAAAAAATAGAATAAAATAAATATTTAAGGGGGCTCCTATACAACAAACGTGATTTTTTGCCCGTTTTTGGTCGCAATTGATAACGGCAATCACATAATATTTAATTATATATTCACTTTAAAAATAAATGATGAAATAAAACAAATATTTAAGGGGGGCTCCCATACAACAAACGTGATTTTTTTGCCGTTGTTATAGATAATGGTACGGAACCCTTCGTGCGCGAGTCCGACTCACACTTAGCCGGTTTTATTTTTTGTACCTTTCCGGGTGAAAAACAAGCTTATGGTCCGCGTAATGTAAAGCGGTTACTGTAGCATATAGACTCTTGCGTGTGCAAGGAATGCTGCTCGCGCTTTGTTTGGTGTTGCTAGTGATTTCACTCACTCGCAGAAACACAACAATCCTAAAGTTCACATACAAATCGAATATTTTGTTTACAGTACCTCCACCTCACAGAATACCGCAGCCACATATCATTTCCCTTAAAGGTTATTGGGTTCCTGTGTGCGAGTGAGGTCACCAGGAAAGACGGGGTGGCTGCTTGGCAAGGACACTCGCAGAAATACAACAACCCTCAAGGGAATATTATTTGGCTGCGTTATTCTGTGAGGTAGAGGTAGCTCTCTAGTCGGGCAGCTTACAAAATACGCTATGCTATTTTCGCCAGAGCTTCGTCTGAAACTCAGTAGGGTACATCACATGCAGGTGAGGTTGGCTTTCGTTCAAAGATATTTAGCATTTGAGGTGTAAGTGGTTCATCAACATGAGCCACTTACATCCCAACTAAATATCTCTCAGCGGTCAATGGAGAGAGCTATACTCGGGTTAGTCTAAGGGATCGCATCTTGAATTCATAAGATTCGAGAGAAAATTAAGTCGTCAACACAGTTCTCAAAATCAGCGAGCTTAAGTGGCAATGGGCCGACGATATCTGCCGTGTCAGCTACAGCAGATGGGGAAGGAAAGTCCTGGAGTGGAGACCGCGTATGGGTACGACGAAGAATTGGGCGTCTAAATGGACTGATGTCATCATAACAGCTACTTTTTTTTTTTTTTTTTTTTTTATACCACTAAGGTGGCAAACAAGCATACGGTCCGCCTGATGGAAAGCAGTTACCGCAGCCTATGGACGCCTGTAACACCGGAGGCATCACATGCGCGTTGCCGACCCTGTAAAAACCTCTTCACGCCCTTTTTGAAGAACCCCATGCTGTAGTCTCCTGGGAAAACCTCAACAGGCAATTCATTCCACAGCTTGATAGTACGTGGAAGAAAACTTCTCTGGAACCGCACAGTACGTGACCATTTCGGTTCTAAAGTGTGAGGATGAATTCCCTGTCGATGGCGAGCGGTGCGACTGTAGAAGGAAGCCGTGGGCATCATGTCAAACAACTCCTCTGAACACACCCCATTGTACAAACGGTAGAACACACAAAGGGACGCAAAATCTCTTCTCAGACTTAAAGGTTCTAAACCGTCTGTCAGTTTGGGATCGTCAACAATCCTCACAGCACGCCTTTGAATCGAGTCACAAGGTGCAAGCTGGTATCTAGGCGCTCCCGCCCATAGATGGCAACAGTACTCCATATGCGGCCGAACTTGAGCTTTGTAAAGCATAAGTCTTTGCCGCGGGTTGAAGTAATGTTTCGCCCTGTTGAGCACACCTAGTTTCTTCGATGCCAGCTTGACCTTCCCCTCCAGATGACATCGAAACTGGACGTCGCTGGAGATGTCAACTCCTAGAATACCAATACTATTGGCCATGGTGAGGGGTGTGTTTTCGAACTACTGGAAGCGGAGGATCGTAATTGATGGAAAGCATTGGGGAAG
Source organism: Hypsopygia costalis (assembly GCA_937001555.2). NCBI lineage: Eukaryota > Metazoa > Arthropoda > Insecta > Lepidoptera > Pyralidae > Hypsopygia > Hypsopygia costalis. The sequence continues at coordinate 4,071,349 of OW443350.2, forward strand.
GCCTCAATCTAGTGGTGGGTAGATACAGGCTGATGATAACGATAATAAAATAAAAGTCGATGCCCACGGCCTCCTTCTACAGTTGCACCGCTCGCCATCGACAAGGAATTCATCCTCACACATTGGAGCCTAAGTGGTCGTGTACTGTGCGGTTCCAGAGGTTTTCTCCCGCGTACTGTCAAGCTGTGGAATGAACTGCCTGTCGAGGTTCTCAGAAGACTACAGCATGGGGTTCTTCAAAAAGGCCGTGAAGAGGTTTTTACAGGGTCGGCAACGCGCGTGTGATGCCCCTGGTGTTACAGGCGTTCATAGGCTACGGTAACTGGTTTTCATCAGGCGGACATACGGTCCGCCGCTTGTTTGCCACTTTAGTGGTATAAAAAAAAGTGAGTGAGATCACCATACCTGAGCAGATACTGCATAAGCAGCTACGATGGCATCTCGCGAGAAATTTTCATCAGCCGAACCGCATTCTTGTTTACCATCCGACGTGGTTAAAAATTGCCTTTACGATCCGAATATTTTTATTGAATGTTTTGACAGCGCAGAGCTAAGTCATTTTTCAAGATGGCGTCGACAAATACCCCGACGGACGGACGGTGCTATTTCGACAGTATTATTAATGATCCCTACTTATTACATGCTATATTTTAAGGTTTTACTCGTTTTTACGCTTTCATAGTTCATTGTCCCCGAGGGATGTATTTAACCGACTGCGGATAAAGGAAGGGTAATGTTGTTCGAGTTTATGGTGTGAGGATGCAGAGAGAAATTGATTTTTTCCCGAATCATGTAACATATAGTACCATATACTATCAAGTGCTGGTCGCATGGCTTGCAATGGTAACTTCGACTCCGAGGTCGCGGGTTCGATCCCCGCGAATGACAAACATTTGTTTTTTTTTCAAGTAAATTTAGCAGTTATCTAGTACCCATAGTACAATCTTTGCGTTTAGTTTCGGACTAGATAGCGCTGTGAAAATTGTGCAGAAATATTTATAATTTATTAAATTGGTACCCGCCTAACCTTATTCGTCGTTGTTAGGAGAAAAGGAATTGGGTGTAAGTCTCTTCAATGACATCACCTGAACGTAGTTCATCCTACTGACTGACAAACGAGGCCTTGGCAAATAAAAGGTACCTAAGCTACAGCGCATTCACAAGCCGGTCCGGTTGGGGAAGTACCTCCACAGTCTCACACTCCACAGTTTCACAGACTGTGAGGTCACAGAATATCCTAACCAAATAATATTATCCTTGATGGTGTGAGCTTAGGGGCCGTCCATTAATCACGTGAGGTTTATTTTTGCATTTTTAACACCCCCCACCCCCTTGGTGATACTTGGTGAGGTGTAAGGCTACCCCCCCCCCCCCCCCCCCCTAGTCACGTGTATTTTTGTATTTACAAAGAATCTTAAAATTTGCAGAATAATAATAAGGATTTTTGTTACACCACTAAGGTGACAAACAAGCATACGGTCCGCCTGATGGGAAGCACTTAAAAAAATAAATACACGTGATATCTTACTACACCCCTCTCCCCCCTTGTGATGTTTCGTGATTTTTGCCGAACCCCCTCCCCCCTCTTTCGAGCCTCACGTGATTAATGGACGGCCCCTTACCCGGAAGGAAGGAGTTTCTGCGTTAGCAGCGGGAGTAGCTGCGGGTGAGAAATATTTTATATTGCGAGCACTTATATAGCTACGGTAAGCTAACTTCATATCTCTTGGGCCATATGCTTATTTGTCACCCGACCTAGTATAAACAACTGCTAAACTGACGTAATTCGATATAACTTTAATGCCTTATTGCCATTATTGCTGTCTCTCAAATTGCTAAGAGGGGAAGTCAAATTCCAAAAGCTTCTTACTCCTACTAATTTCTTCTGATTAAATTCGTTGTGAGTTCCAAGGCAGCCGAAGTCTTACCCTCGGGACTGTAATGGATTTCACTGTTCATTGCCTATTTTGGTGGTCGCCGCTGTTAATCCTGGCTACACAGGAGACACAGTGGTGGGAATGAGAGGTGGGTCCCCGACTCGTAAAAAAAAAACTGCCAATGCTCAACAGCTAATTTTATCACGATAATAAGACCCATGCAAGCAAAGCCGAAAGCAGATATAGTACTATATTCTTTTTTTACCTTACAAAGAACAATGCTCGTTACTTTTTAATTTGTAACAAAGGATTTTTAGACCCACGTTTTCAAACAAAAGTTTGTGTAAAAATTAAAAAGGGTCATTTTGTATTCATGGGATTGCGTTGAACCATTATTTTAACAGCCCCCGTTGACTAATTAAGGGGAAAAAGAGGGTTTTATGTGTATTTATCACATACATATGTACTTTCCCGTATTTAGGCCATAATTTTTCATTATTTGTGATTTATTCCCTCGAAAATGAATTTTTTACCGTTTTATAATATTTTAAAACAGTACGACACAATACACGTATGTAAAAACATACGTGTATTGTGTCGTACTGTTTTACATTACCAGTCTTGGTTAAATAAGCGAAAAATCATAGTTATATTGGGATCTCTAAACAAATCTCTTTGACGAGCTCGGTGGCGTAGCGGTCAATGACGCGGCTTCGACACCAACGCTCGTTCGATTCCCACATGGGACAAACATTTGTGTGCATGAACATGTCTGTTTGTTTTAGTCTGGGTGTTTTCTATGTATCATAAGTATGTCTTTACAAAAAAAAATGTATTTACGTATGTTTATCAGTTGTCTAGTACCCATAACACAAGCTTCGCTTACTTTGGGGCTAGATGGCGCTGTGTAATTTGTCTGACAATATTTATTTATTATTATTTATTTATCTCATCCAGCCATCTTTTTTTTTTATTTTTTTATTTGAGAGGGGGGCAAACGAGCATGTGGGTCACCTGGTGGAAAGCAATCACCACCGCCCATGGAGACCAGCGACACCAAGGGGTCACCGATCCGTTGCCAGATAAGCTTTTAGCTGTGGGATACTTTCTTTATATCTATGTAGGAGAACTAGCTGACCAGGCAAACGTTGTTTTGCCACCATATAAATTTAGGGGTTGATGGTAGAAGGGTAAAAATTTGCTTATATACCTATATAAAAATAAAAATTTTGGTCAATAAAATAAAAAATATATTTAGGGGTAGGTATTATTTTGTTTAGGGGCATGAAAAATAGATGTTGGCCGATTCTCAGACCTACCCGATATGCACACAAAATTTCATAAAAATCGGTACAGCCATTTCGGAGAAGTTTGGTAATAAATATCGCGACACGAGAATTTTTTTATATTAGATAATATTGTCTTTCACAATTTACATACTAATCAGGCACTCTGCTTAGGCAGCACGTATCGAAAACAAACCTATATACCTCAGTATATATTATCACCTCGGTCGACTGGCAGGCTGGCGAAAATCTCTGACCTCCCAAACTTTCATAATTAGCAGGGTTGGGGTATTTTTTGACGCGCTCAATTGACGTTGTGTAATTTTTATTTGAACTTAATTAAACACATTAACGTTCGGGTGGCAAACAAGCATAACGATTTTTTTTTATACTGCGTCGGGTGGCAGACAAGCATACGGCCCGTCTGATGTGAAGCGGTTACCGTAGCCATATTAACGCTCGCGACATAAAATATCGTTCGCGCGCCGGCACCCCCGCTGCCAAAGCAACATCTCCTTCATTTCTGGTGACCTCACTCACTCGCAGGAACACAACAACCCTCAAGGGAATTGTTATTTGGCTGTGGTATTCTGTGAGGTGGAGCTACATTCCCCAGTCGGGTAGCTTACAATTACGCTCCCTACGTCTCTTTTTGCCAGAGCTTCGTTTGTCAGTCAGCAGGCTGCACCGCGTGCAGGTGAAGTTGGCTGTGGTTCAAAGATGCTGATGAACCACTTACACCCCGATTTTTTTTTTTGACATGAACACGTCTTTAAAATTACTCCCATAGGCAATTCAAAAAAACGAATGATAACAAAATCGGGGGATAGAGTTTGCTGTTGCAGCTACAAATCTATCACCTTCATCCAAAATTCAATCACACCATTGGATAGATGAAGGATCAAAGAATTTATTACGCTAAGTAAGGACTATGGATAATTGCGTGCGGGGGAGAGGGAAGCGCTGCCATTTTGAGATAATTTTAGCGCATAGAACGTATTCCGTATATACAACACACGGCCGTGTCAATGACACAGCCACAATTATATATTTTTTTTATACTATGTACGTCGGGTGGCAGACGTTACGGCCCGTCTGAAGTGAAGCGGTTACAGTAGCCATATAAACGCATGAAACTTATGGCCTCCAGTACACGCTAAGAAATTTCACCGTGTCTACTGCAGATACGACCAATTCATCATGTACACAACAAGAATTTTGTCGGATCTAGGCACGAAAACCACCGTACCGCAGCAAAACGTCGCGCGTCATGTCTAGCGCAGACAAGATTTTTTTCTTGGTCAGCGCGGAAGCAGTGTACACAGTTCGTGTGTAGAAACGACACGAATTCTTGCATAGGACTGGCGACTTTTCTTAGCGTGTATAAGAGGCCTAAATATCGCTCGCGAGCCGCCACCCCCGCTACCAATGCAGCAACTCCTTCCTTCCTCCTTCCTGCAGACCTCGCTCATTTTGCACACAACAACCCTCAAGGGAATTGTTATTTGGCTGCGGTATTCTGTAAGGTGGAGGTACTTCTCAGTCGAGCAGTTTAAATAACGCTATAAACTACCTCTCTTTCACCAGAGCTCTGTTTGTAAGTCAGCAGGGTGCACCACATGTAGGTGAGATTGGCTTTGTCTCAAAGATGTTGGTGAGCCACTTACATACTAACAGTAGTTTGTTTAAATTATTTTCAACGTACAAATAAATAATACATAAATATGAATATTCATAGAGATATTTTTTTATATCTGTCTAGGGTGTCACCCTAGTCAGATATAAAAAAATATCTCTATGAATACAAGCGTATGAATTGCTTGATGGTAAGCAGTCATCGCAACCAAAGTATTCATGTGATATCAGAAGTATCACTCACGCGCTGCCGACCCTATAAAACATTTTATATTTCTTTAACAACACCATACTGTAGTCTCCTGGGAAAACCTTGGTAGTTAGTTCATTCCACAACTTGAAAATTAGAGGTATATAACACCTCTGGAACCGCACAGTACTCACTACATTATTAAATATAAACATTATACGTTTGGAGCTATACAAATTTAATAGGCTATTTGACAATGTTCAAAAATTTTATAAATTATTTAACAATATCGTAAAATATACAAAACTATAAATATCTGCAAACTTTCATGTCCGACTTATTGTAGGGTCGATGAGAGTTTAGCGGGAAAGTCCATTTTAAAAGTATGAAATTGGAGAAGCAATAAAAAATACTATAACTTTTATTATGATAATATTTTCATAAATGTAATATTTAACATAGTTGTCGTACAAATTTCTAATTTGATGCATACAAAATACAAACCTGTGACGTCATAACTCAGTAGCCTTTTGTATGGAGTGTTTTCGGGAAAGTCCAAAATTGTGATTACGGGAAAGACAAAAATCTCTCGAGATGTGTTAATTTGAAATTAACACATCTCGAGAGATTTTTGTGCTATCGATGTAATTCTTTCATCTATGGATAAATTATTTAGACTTCCCTACATATCAAACCGAAAAAAATGTTGGTCAAATAGCCTATTGCATACCATTTTTATTTAATTTCATTTCCGTGGATGTAATAAGTATAGTGCCGAAAGTAGCTAGAATAATAAATGCCAAGTGTGGGCGGCATCCAACATGGAAACGCAATAATGAAATCCTAATGTGAGTTGCTTGCTGGTCTAATGATTCCACAAACGTACATAATAAAGGGTCTCTCAGTCCTTTATTATGTATATATTTAGAAACTTTATTGATCACAATATTTTAGACATTTTTTTTTTTATATATACGAGTATATATATAAAAAAAAAATGTCTAAAATTTTTTTAAAGAACTTTCGTCGCGTCTGGTCGAAACATCTCGTGACCAAAATGCTGGCCTCTACTTTACACAAAGAATTAGTGTTGCGATCCTACGAGGCAACGGGGCCAGCATATTGGGAACTTTGCCTACGGCAGCGGTTTAATTAGTTTTGCTTTTAGTTTATTTTAATTAGTTTTAATTTCATCATCATCATCATCATCAAGTCATTTTAGTCTCCACTACAGCACGACCCTCCCTCGTCCGTCCCTGACAGAAGGAGGATTTGGGCTACACTCCCCACGCTGACCAGACGGGTTGGGAAGGCCTGGGGCCTTACCACAAGCTCTAAACGCAGGAATGGAACTATGATGGTTGCGTATTTATCCATGAATTTCATTCATAAATTCGCAACCATGATGGTTCCATTCCTGCGTTTAGAGCTTGTGGTAAGGCCCCTGATCGATGTTTTATAATGTATTTCCCTTAGTCGCTTTGTACGGCATCCACGGGAAGAGACGGAGTGATTCTATTCTAGTCTGCCGGAAACCACACGGCCAGTTTTAATTTAGATGTATTTTATTTAGTTTTATCTATTTTAAGTTTCATCATCATCATCATCAGCCTGTATCTACCCACTGTTGGATATAGGCCTTTCCCAATGCTTTCCACCATATGCGATCCTCCGCTTTCCGCATCCAACCGCTACCAGCCACTTTTTTGAGATCGTCGGTCCATCTAGAGAGGGGGCACCCTATGCTTCGTCGTCCCATACGTGGCCTCCACTCTAGGACTTTCCTCCCCCATCTGCCATCGCTGACTCGGCAGATGTGGCCAGCCCACCGCCACTTCAACTCGCTGACTCTGAGAGCTATGTCGACCACTTTGGTTCTCCGTCGAATTTCTTCGTTCCGGATTCGATCCCTTAGAGAAACTCCAAGCATTGCTCTCTCCATCGCTCGCTGTGCGACTTTTAGTCTGTGAACCAGCCCAACGGTTAGCGTCCAAGTTTCTGCACCGTAGGTCATAGCGGGGAGGACGCACTGATTGAACACTTTGGTCTTCAAACATTGGGGTATATCTGCGGTGAGGATGTGCCGAAGCTTCCCAAAAGCTGCCCAGCCCAGTCGAATGCGTCTATCGATCTCTTTGTTGAAATTTTAAGTTTGCAAAAAGTTTATTTTACTTACAATGAATTAATAAAAGAAAGTCGTGTTAGTTACACCATTAATACCTCAAGAACGGCTGGACAGATTTTTATGATTTTTGTGTTTCTGGATTTGTCATGGTCGGAAATAGGATAATTAGTATTAAAAACATAGGAAAATTGATGAAAAAATAAAATAAAAGAAATAACATATGTCCATAAAAAGTGTCAGTTGAAAAAGGATTGGGATATTTATTGGTTGTCACATAAAAAAATGTCAAATCGTTTGGTCTTTTACATCATCATCATCATCATCATCATCATCCGCCTTCCGCATCCAGCTGCATCCAGCCGTTTTCGTCGGTCCATCTAGAGAGGGGGCGTCCAACGCTTCGTCGTCCTACGCGCGTCCTCCACTCTAATACCTTCCTTCCCCATCTGCCATCACTTACTCGGCAGATGTGACCCGTCCATTGCCACTTCAGCTTGCAAACTCGAAAGGCTATGTCGACAACTTTAGTTCTCCGTCGAATTTCTTCGTTCCGGATTCGATCCCTCAGAGAAACCCCGTGCATAGCCCTCTCCATCGCTCGCTGCGCGATCTTTAGCCTGTGGACCAGTCCGACGGTCAGTGTCCAAGTCTCTGCACCATAGGTCATTGCAGGGAGGACGCACTAGTTGAAGACTTTAGTCTTCAAACATTGGGGTATCTTTGCGGTGAAGATGTGCCGAAGTTTTCCAAAAGTTTTTGGTCTTTTACACAGACATTCAATTATAGTAAGGTCTTTTACGTCGCGAAAGTTGTCTGTGATTTTTGTTTTGAAAATTGTTTTGTGGATTGGGATATTTATTGGTTGTCAATTTGTACTTTTAAATTTTTTGTGTCTTAGTAAAGTACTGACCTTAATATTTACCCACTGCTAGGATACGGGTCTTCACTCAACCGAAGGGGTTTAGAGCATAGTCCATCACTCTGCTCAACTGGCAGAGGCCAGTGTTTTCAAACCGCCTAAAGACCACTAACTTGACTTAACGACTGTCATCTATTGATAACACCGTCTACCTGTCATATTTCGGTACAGGTCTGTACCAATTCATTGTACCTTCGCCTATGGTTTCCTTGGAGTGTATCATTCCACTCATCATTTGACCCACATGCTCGCTTACCCCCTCTCATTTATATAAATAAAATGGAATTCAGTAATAACCCAAAATTTCAAAATGAACAAGGTGTTTCATTCTTTTTTTGTTGCGAGAGGTAATCTCTACGGTAACCGCTTCACATCAGGTTGTATGCTTGTCTGCCACCCGAGGTAGTATATAAATATTCCTGGACAAGTTACACACTGCCATCTAGTCCCAAACTAAGCAAAGCTTGTACTATGGGTACTAGATAACTAATATTTTACTTAAATATTTTTTTTGTAAATACTTACTATAATACCCCTTCGGACTCTCTCTCTGTCTCTTCTGTCTCCCCCGACGGCACCCTTCGGGGAGACATCAGGCTTCTACAGTATGATGATGTCTCCCCAAGGCTGGGGAGACATCCGAACTTACTTTTAAAATTATATTTTAGTACTCGTTGGCCGTGTGGTTTTCGGCAGACTAGAATAGAATCACTCCGTCTCTTCCCGTGGATGTCGTACAAGGCGACTAAGGGAAATACATTATAAAACATCGATCAGGCCTCCCCAACCCGTCTGGCCAGCGTGGAGAGTGTAGTACAAATCCTCCTTCCGTCTAGGACGGACGAGATAGGGTCGTGCTCCTGTAGTGGAGACGAAAATGGACCTGATGATGATACATATAATACATAGAAAACACCCATACCAAGACAAACAGACATGTTCATGCACATAAATATTTGTCTTGTGCGGGAATCGAACCTGCGACCTCGGAGTCAAAGTGGCCATTGCTATAATGTACATATATTTTCCATATAACATATTTCCTAATGATAAATGATAACGGAGAACCAAAGTTGTCGACATAGCCTTCAGAGTTTGCAAGCTGAAGTGGCAATGGGCAGGTCACATCTGCCGAGTAAGTGATGGCAGATGGGGGAGAAAGGTATTAGAGTGAAGGCCGCGCGTAAGACGACGAAGTGTTGGGCGCCGTCCTTCGAGATGGTCTGATGACCTTAAGAAAGCGGCTGGGAGCGGCTGGATGCGGAAGGCGGAGGATCGTATCTGGTGAAAGGCATTGGGGAAGGCTTATATCCAGCAGTGGGTAGATACTGGCTTATGACGATGATATTTCATAATGTTCACACGAGCAAAGCCGCCATGAGAAGCTAGTTTATAAAATTAGTCAGAATAGCTAACATGGGGTAGTAAGATGCGTTATTTCACGAAGTTCTCCTAACTTGTGTTATATTACCCCAAACATTACTAAGAAATTAGGGAGTTTCTCATACTAATGAGTGTAGGCGAACTGAGCGCTTCATTGTGGGAATAAAGGTACCGTTACACGTATAGCGGCGTTACATTGTTCTGTTTTCTACTGGTTTAGGTTTCTAAACGTACTCGTATACTCATTGGCCTCCGCGAACCCGCAGTTAAGCAGCGTAGTGGAGTATACTCTAAACCCTTTCGATTGAGAGAGTATCTCTGAACCAGTACCCATCGTATTCTAAGAAAGGTAGGGCATAGCGTATTTTTTAAGTTGCCCGACTGGGGAAGTACCACCTCACAAAATACCGCCGCCATAAGGGTTATTGTGTTCCTGAAAGTGAGTGAAGACACCAGAAAGGAATGAGTTGCTGCGTTGGCAGTGGGGCTAGCGGCGCGCGAGCGGTAGAAATACCGCTTCATTCATTTCATGTTGCGAGCGTTAATATGGCTATGGTAACCGCTTCACATCAAGCGAGCTATATCTGCCACCCGACGTAGTATTGAAAAAAAAAATAGTTTTGTTATTCACATTGGACTTTCTAAACATTTTTTTTCTACAAGAGTCTCAGTTTTGGCTGAGCTATGGCGTGTACTTACTGTAAACATCCTGTATTTAGTAGATAATATTCACCATAGTACAGGTTCCCCTTTGTAAATGTTGTAAGTATTTTTCTCGCTTTGTAAATAATCTTCTTACATGTTGTTTATTTTTGTAAATTTACTCCGACAATACGCCATTGTCAAAGGACTTCATATTACGAGTACATTACGTACATTAAGATGAACACCCACACATAACCACATGACATTCAGAGGAAATCCCACGATATTTGGGAAATTCCCTTCGAGCGAAATTCGCGGAACGTGAATACTCAGGTTTTCTCCTTTGTACAATTAATTATACAGTTAATCGATATCAAAGATACTTTGACGAGCTCGGTGGTCGAATGGTTCGGAATGGCCACTTTGACACAGAGCTCGCTGTTTCGATCCCCGCACAAGACAAATATTTGTGTGCATGAACATGTCTGTTTGTCTTGGTCTGGGTGTTTTCTATGTATTATACGTATGTATTTAAAAAAACAACGGGTTGCACTCCGGTAGTGAAGTGAAAACTTGAACATTAACGTTGTGCATTTTTGAATATTTTGGAATGGTTAGGAAATAATTTCGCAAGAATTGCTTTTTTCATTAATAGATGCACTTTGTTCAATTTTCATATTTTAAACACTTTATATACACGAATTTTACAAGTGTACAGACACTCAAGCCATCAGCAATCACCATCCGTGGATGCGCGTAGTAGACTGTTGTACAAAGTGTACAAACACACACGCACACTCGCACAAGCGTCCTGCGCCGCACTAAAATTTACTTTATCTAATCTTATTATATACTGAAATTTACACATTAAAAAACTGAACACAGTATCTTAATGACAGTCTTTACGCACAAACTATCAAAATAAATTTAAAAAGATATTTTTCGATACTCTTATATGGACAACTGTATCGTAAAATAACTTTTTTACCATTTCGATACGGCTTCAGCCCTAGATACAGGTATTTTAAACAGGTTGCAATGCAAATACATTGCAACTATGCAAAAATTTTCTACATAATCTGTGAACGCGGCGCCGCGCGTCGCGTCGCGCATACGCACTACGCATGCTCGATCTGCAAATGGATTTATAAGTAAGAATTATAGCTGTTAAATTAACTTCATGGTTGTATTTAAAATATTATTATCATATATTTCATGAGATTAGATAAAGTAGTGTATGAAACTGCACATAATTAGGTATTAAAATACTCGTGTGGTCTATTATAACATTCGCCTTCGGCTCATGTTATAAACTCACACTCGTATTTTAATAACCCTTATCACTTATTATGCAACAGTTTCATAAACTACTATTATGTGTTAAGTTTTATGTTCTAATTTCTTTTAAACACAAACGTCGTTCTCGAACTACGTATTTCATCATTCTATTATAATTCTTATCGTCTTTTCTTAAAGTTGAATTTTGTAGTCTCACAGCTTTATTTATATATACAGCTATTTAAATTGTCAAAACTATTTCGATTCAAACCAATCTCAATTGTATCGTCTTTGCTTACAGTTGAATTTTGTAGTTTCGCAGCTTTATCTTACGATCAGGACACGTGATCCTGACGCGAGTTTAATATTTTTTACCCATCCCAAAAAAGTGCACAGCGCCGCTGAAGTTTTCACTTCAAAAATATATTTAAGTATTATATCAGTTATCTAGTACCCATATTACAAGGGTACAAGCTTTGCTTAGTTTGGGACTAGATGACCGTGTGTAATTTTCCAGGAATATATATTTATTTACTTTAGAATTTTTAAGGTTTGGCTAATTTGGCCACACGGGTTTCGCTTAGCTAAAAGTTCACAATAATCATAAATAAATATTATGATATCATACATTTTACATAACTTTATTATTGCCTGACCTTTCGATTAGGTTGCACCGGCCGTGGTCACAGGCTGACTCTCCTGTCCTCGATCCCTACCGCCTAAGCTGTAGGCGAATGCTATCTTTTTTTGAGTCCCAAAAAAGGTCTCAATTGACAAACATTTTCTGTAGAGTTTCAGGGTTTCTACCAGCAAAATTAAATACAATTGCCACCAATCTAAGCTGGAGTTTGATATTTTCAATTATAATATCCGAAGGGAATCGGTTTCAGCTTAGGCGATAGCCCCCTGGTCGAAACGTCAGGCAATAATAAAGGTATGCAAAAACCCTTATGCATGAAGCGTTAATTCCTGTGATTATTTTTATAAATCATGCAACGCGAAAGTTTAAAAGTTATTACAAAAATAAATACAAAACAGCATGAAGGTAATATTTTGCCCTATGGTTTGTTATATACATGTAAGTTTTAACCATCACAACCCTGTTGTCACAATCCTGCAGTTGCATCTAACTTTAAAAAATTCCCTAAAGTACACCTGTGTCTATATTCTTAAGGTACAACTGACTCTAGAAACTCCCGTAAGGTACAGTCGTCTGACTCTAGAAACTACCTTAAAGTACAAACTGGCTCTGGAAACTACCTTAAGGTAGACCTAACTCTAGCAATTCAGTCTCTTCAATGACCTGCTGCTTTTAGAAACTTCCTTAAGGCACGCCTGACTATCTTACGATACGCCTGACTCTAGAAACTTTTCTTACGTTACGCCTGACTAGAAACTTTACAGGCAATTTGATCTACGCTGCGTCAAATTGCCTGTAAATTTGACTTCCGCAAAATAACACCTGAATCAATTTACTATATAAAAACTTTCTTGCGATACACCTGACTCTAGAAACTTTTTTACGGTACGCCTGACTCTAGAAACTTCCTTAATGTACGTTTAGAATTAAACTGCTTTGACGCCAGATTAGGAATGGCACCTGCATTCGCAAACACATGACCTCATTGATCAAACTTCAAAGCCTACTACTAAAACAGCCCTACTATTGGGTGGCGTAAAAGTAAAAAATATATATTACATAAAATTGTAACATAAACAGTACAATAACAACTTACTTAAGTTTATTATATACGTACTTAAGTTACTTAGGTACTTAAGTTGTCTGGAAGAGATCGCTTAGCGATAAGACCGCCTTTTGTGCTTTTGTTCTATCAATAACTCTGTAGAATCTTTTATTTGGTCCATTCAAGAATATTGTAATGTATTGTATAATAAAATATGGAGTCTAAAGTTTATTCTTCTATTAAATGAAACAAAAATGAATCAACTGAGGTAGAAAATACTAACTAAAAATTCGAAAATATTTTTTATTGCAAAATATTTTTTTATTAATAATTAAAAAAATATTTTTAAAATAAGCACGAGCACTTAGCGGCATTTTAATAACTACCTATTATAAACATAACTTCATCACAACCAGAGGCCCTATCGCCGAAGCTGAAGCCGATTACCATTGAATATTTTGATTAAAAAAGAAATAGGTCTTACGTTTATGTTATTGACAAATGTTTTCAGCTTAGTCGATAGAGCCTCAGAGTAACTATCAACTAAGTTAAACACAGGTACCATAAATCTAAACTGAAGTTTAATAATCGCATGTAATAAATGCGATGGGAATCGGCGCTTCAGCTTAGCCCTGATTCGCAAACACATGCACTTTGACATGCTATATTACTGTAAACTGAAATGAAAAATGTTTTTTAATAAATAATTAAAAAATATTTTTATATATGCCATATAGAAATAATGTACCGAATATCATTTCTACAAGTAAAACTATTTGTTTTCTACTACGTGGGGTGGCAGACAAGCATACGGCCTGCCTGATATGAAGCGGGTACCGTGCCCATATTAACTCTCGCAACATGAAATACCGCTCGCGCGCCGCCACCCCGCTGCCAATGCAGCATCTCCTTCCATTCTGGTGACCTCACTCGCAGGAACACAACAACCCTCAAGGGAATTGTTATTTGGCTGCGGTATTCTGTGAGGTGGAGGTAGATTCCCCAGTCGGGTAGCTTACGATTACGCTCCGTCTCGAATTATACCTCATATATTGAAAACTGAGACATACGTATTCTCGAGAAACATTACCCTCCTTTTCGGCAGTCGGTCGTGTATTACCAGTCTCTCTATCGGGGAATATCACAGGCTCGCACACGCACTGAATGGACAGACTACCAACACGTCTACTCTCGCCTACGGCTCTCGTACAACTGACGTGGTGCGCGCGAGATTGTGTTTGTCTGTATGAGTGGGTGAGTGAACGAATGACATATATTCACTCGTTAATAATCGCATACACTACATCCCTTCCTTATTAATATTTTTATTCCATGAAATTTCTATAATAATCAACAAAACTGAGATTGACAATTTGAGTAAATAATTCTACATTACCTATAATAAATGCTTTTAAATCAATGGAACCAAAACCATTAAATTAAATGATTTTACATCTCTCTAATTTCCTCCTCTGGACTCTCTTCATGATTTTGATTTTCTGACGGCTCTCCGGATACGGCCGTCCATTTTCCTTCTACCTTTTTCAAGTGAATAACATTCCTTCTATACGATTGTCCTGTTTCGTCGTTTCTCACAACACAATCCCCTGCCTTAGTACTTTCTACAGTATACGGAGTTTGATTAAAGTTTGATGACAATTTATTTGATTTTTCCATACTCTTTACATAAACTTTATCACCTTCATGTACCTCCGATTCACTAGCTTTCCGTTTCCTATCTGCATACTCCTTGCCTAACTCTTTCTGAATCCTGTCTCTATCCCTCACCTCTGAATCATTAGTCGTATTACTTGCGTTCTCTAGGGAAGGGATCTTGTCCCTGTTTGTCCGCTGGAAGAAAAGCTCTGATGGTGTTCGACCAGTAACCGAGTGGGGTGTGCTATTATACATCATTAGATATTCATATAAGCATTCTTTAATATCTTTTTTCTCAGTTTGGCCGATCCGTAGTCGTTTCAAAATGTCCCTATTTTGCCGTTCCACCTCACCGTTCATCTGGGGCCAATATGGAACTGTATTATACAGACGAATATTGCACTCTCTGCAATATTCCCGAAATTCTTCGCTTACAAACTGTTTCCCATTATCGGCAGTTATCGAAACTGGGTAACCGAGCCTACTGAAAATTTCCTTCAGTATTTTTATTATCTGGGTGCTTGTGATTATTTTGGTTATTTTCACTTCCTTGTACCGGCTATAATAATCAATGATCACCAATAAATAATCATTACTGGGAAGTGGTCCTAAAATATCCATGGCCACGTCCACCCATGGTCCCAATGGTAGTACACGTCTTTTCATAGGCACTGGATGGTCGGGCAACGACACCAAAGTGCAGCCCTTGCAAGATTTCACTAAATTTTCGGCGTCTTTGTCTATGCGTGGCCACCAAACTTTGGCCCTTAAGCGGCCCTTCATAGCTACAATGCCAGGGTGGCCTTCGTGCGCAGCTTCTAATACCCCTTTACGGAGGCGATGTGGTATGACAATTTTGTTCCCTCGCAATAGAATGTTCTCAAAGAAACATAACTCGTTTTCAAAGATTTTGTAGCTTCTCAAGGATTCATGCCAGTCGTTTTGATAGAGACCTTTCCTAACATCACAAATTTCTTTGTCAGCCTCAGAACCTTCAATAATATCGCTCATGGATATTGCTTGCGGACGTGCATACTTAACCACCTGACATACGTGTATGTCTTCTCCATCTGGTAGAATTTTAGGCTGTTTACATAGGCGTGACAAAGAATCTGCGATGTTATTTTTACCTGGCTTGTATATAACGCGGTATTTATAAGATTGTAGGCGTAATACCCAACGCTCTATGCGTGCACATGGTTTAGACTTTTTGCCAAAAAGAATCTCCAAGGGTTTATGGTCAGTCACTAGATCGAACTCCTTGCCGAATAAGAAAATATTAAAATGTTCGACCGCCCACACTAACGCCAATGCCTCCTTCTCGGTTTGACTATATCTTCGTTCACAATCTGTTAGAGTCCGATTTCCGTAGGCAATTATTCGAGGTCCATTGGCATCAATCTGGACGAGAACAGCTCCTAAACCGACTGGGCTCGCGTCGGCTATTACCTGTGTTTTATCTTGGACATCGTAATAGCCCAAGGACTGAATTTTTGTGAGCATCTCTTTCAAATTATCAAAAGAGTCTTGTTGTTCTTTTAACCAAAATTTCTCAATATTGGCATTTTTACCCAGCTTTTTCCTTAATAATTCTTTCAGAGGTTCCGACGCAGTAGCTAAGTTTGGAATCCATTTGTTAATGTAATTGAGAAGACCCAAAAAACTCTGAAGCTCCTCCATACACTTAGGCACGCGAAAATCCATTATACTCCTTACATACTTGTCCAGTGGGGTTATACCTACTGGGTCCAGGTGATGTCCAAGAAAACTTACGCTCTGTGTTTTATAGATGCATTTCTCTTCATTAAGTAAGACATTGTTATCTTTTAGTGTCTCCAACACCTTCTTAAGCCTGTTATCGTGTTCTGTCTCATTTACACCATAAACCAGAATGTCATCGATAAAGTTTATTACTCCATCACACTGAATTAGCAATCTTTCTAAGATTTTCTGGAATAATTCTGGTGCACACGTAATTCCAAACATCAAGCGTTTATAACAGTATAGACCGTTTGAGGTAATAAAAGTCGTTATGTGTCTGGAGTTTGGATGAATCTCTACCTGATGAAAGGCGTTCTTAATATCAAGCTTGCTGAAGAATTTAGCTTTCTTTATCTTAGGGAGCAACTTATCCATAGTTGGGAGTGGATGATTTTCTCTCATTATGGCACTATTTGCTCGTCTCATATCCACACATAGTCTCAATTCCCCGTTTTCTTTTAAGATCGGGACTATGGGAGAAACCCACCTTGAAGAACCTCGTACCTCTTCGATTATGTCCTGGTTCAGAAGTTCTTTGATTTTGTCGTCGACCTTCTTCTCTAAAGGAATTGGTACTCTTCGGCACGGTTGAGAAATAGGTCGCACAGAATCGTCTATAGGGATCTCGACGAGAACATCTTTGAATTTTGGAAATGGTGTAATCGAGTTCTCAACACAGCTAACGCCAATACCTATTCTCAGAACTCCTAACTTCAATGCTGAATTCTTTCCAAGTAGGTCTCTTGTGCCTCCACTTATAACGTAGAAAGTAGCATATTCCTTCCGGTCATTAGCTTCAATTTCAGCTTCAAATGAGCCTTTCACTGTTAATGGTGTTTGGCTTCCATAAGCGACAAGCACCTTATTGGGATCTTTGATTTGGTTTGTTACCTTTGCAAAATTATTTTTCAACGTTTCCCATGTTTTGTCCGTTATAAGATTAGGTTTGCAACCAGAATCTATCATCATGTTGATTTCCACTCCACCAACCATGCAACTAACAGAAGAATCATTATCGATTTGAAAAACATAGTCTACCTCTTCATCATCTATCATGTCGATATTGTTTCCCTTGCTACTCTTGAATCTCTTCCTATTTTCTGTGCTTGTACCAGCCTCAGAGTTTCCTTCATATTTTCTTTTCTGTGTTTTTGTTTCAGAAATCTTTGATTTACAGTGTGCCGAATAATGACCGATCTTTTTGCAAGAATGACATGTTCTATTTTTTGCTGGGCAGTTTACATCACTGGCCTTATGGAACTTACTGCCACATCTAGTGCAACGTGAATTATTTTGTGAACGCGATTTTGTCTCATTAGAATAGTTTTGACCTTTTTTGTAGTTTCCTTTATTAATGATTTGATTTACTTCTTGGCTCTTTATTACATTCCCTTGATTTCCATACACTTCTAATTGATGGCTCACTAGCTCTAGTGTATTTGCTTTTGTTATTATTTGGTCTAAAGTGGCACTGTCCCCCATTGTCAAAATTTTCTTACGAAGTTCATTTGATGTACATTTCTCAGTAATTTGGTCTATAATAAAATTGTCCGGCTTGTCAAATCCACATTTATCCGCTTGGTTACGCAATCGAACAACGAACTTCTCCAGCTTTTCACCATTTTCTTGTTTTAGCTGTCTGAACACGTGCCTTTCGTAAACGTTGCTCTGTTTTGGTAAGAAATACTCATCAAGTTTGTCTAATGCTACTTGGAAAACATCTTGATGACTAGATGTAGCATCTGGTACATCTGTTGGTGGAATAATATTGGCTCCAGGTAAATTAGAATAAATTTCTTGAAGTCCTAGGCCCCCTAAATACAATAGGGTGGCTCTTTTCCTTGTAGGGCTTTGAATATCAGCGGCCTCAAGATAAATTAGTAACGAGTTCTTCCATCGCTCCCAACGTATGCCAACCGACGAGCTATCGCCTTCGAGATCAAGTTTTTCTGGTGCGGGCAACAAATTCGCCATGCTTTTGATTCAGTGGGGTGACCTGAAAATCATGCAAAGAGGAATACTATTCATCCTAGACTAATCAAATTTAACCATTAGGTACTCTTTCTACCAATTTAATGGCAGCCCTACCAATTTAATGGCAGCATTTCACACAACCTACCAATTTAATGGCAGCCCTACCAATTTAATGGCAGCATTTCACACAACCTACCAATTTAATGGCAGCCCTACCAATTTAATGGCAGCATTTCACACAACCTACCAATTTAATGGCAGCATTTCACACAACCTACCAATTTAATGGCAGCCCTACCAATTTAATGGCAGCCCTACCAATTTAATGGCAGCATTTCTGACTAATCTTTTCAATATTAACAGTCTTTACAACAGTTTTTGTAGTAACACAATATAAATAATACCATTTAAAATATAACATTAATTTGCAAATGTAAGTGAACTGTAGGTAGATTTTTTTAGAATGTCGTATTCGTAAATACATAACTTTATTAATGTTGAAATTCTTAGCAAGTACTATGTTTACGCAGGCATTCGGAAATACGTAGGTAGGGCATCACTATTTATAATCTAATATATCTAGTCCTTTATGTAGGTATCAGTCAGTCATTCACCAATGCAATAATTGTCGCGAAATTAAACGTACATCATCATTACATTTCCCACTATGATAACTAAATAAGTAATAAATAATCTTCAGATACGTTTCAAATACTCACAATATTTACTACAACATGGTATAATTTAAATCATATTACAGGAGTTTTAAGGTATTGTTACTAATAGCAAAATTTCAATGTTGATCGGTTGTCGGTATAATTAAAATATCATTGTAGGTATTTGTAAAATACTTTTGTAGGTCATTGGTGGTACCATATTCTTTTACTACGCTAAATGATTACGTTAAGCAAAAAAAAATTAAATACTAATATAACTGTAAGTAGGTGCCTATGTTTCTCTTCACCATCTAGCAACAGATTACCGCATTATACAATACATACTTTCTACAAAACCTACCATGAAAATCTGCAAGTATTTATTTTATAAGGTAAGTACGTAAACATGCCACCTACGTGTAATTCGAATGCGCTTACGAGTTTTTATTTATAATAATCACTTTCACTTTCTTTTTTTTTTTTATAAATACCTTTTTGCTCGTCGCCACATGTATTACCAGTCTCTCTATCGGGGAATATCACAGGCTCGCACACGCACTGAATGGACAGACTACCAACACGTCTACTCTCGCCTACGGCTCTCGTACAACTGACGTGGTGCGCGCGAGATTGTGTTTGTCTGTATGAGTGGGTGAGTGAACGAATGACATATATTCACTCGTTAATAATCGCATACACTACAGGTCGGGTAATAATACCGCAAAATATCTATTGCGTAGGTAACCTTCAGAGGGTTTCATTAACCCATTTACGGAGATCCGGACGGGTGTGGGAGAGTTATGGGTAACAGATTAGACCATTATTGACGTTCTAATTTGGTATTTGTTGTTTTCCTCTTCATTACAACCGCATTTGAGGTTGCGGTGGTCGAATTGTATTGGTTACCTACTGGGATAACGACGCCATT
This sequence comes from Hypsopygia costalis, assembly GCA_937001555.2. Lineage (NCBI taxonomy): Eukaryota > Metazoa > Arthropoda > Insecta > Lepidoptera > Pyralidae > Hypsopygia > Hypsopygia costalis. Next base: position 4,091,347 of record OW443350.2, read on the forward strand.
TTAAATCCGGGACTTACCGGGATAAACGAAGAAGAAAGAGGGTAGACAAATAAGTTTGCTGCGAGATGGGCAGGGAGCAGGCTTGCCAGGTGTTCGGTATTCTACCGAACCGTTCGGTATTTTACCACTGTGTTCGGTGTTCGGTATAACAAAAATACCGAAGTATGGGAGGTTCGGTATTTTTTTTTCTGCTAAACATGTCAATAATATAAATAAATGATTGAAATTGTTTTTTTTTTTTTTTGCTCATTGTTCGGTATTTATTCGAAAAAAAACCTGGCAATCCTGGCAGGGAGTGAGAGGCCACACTGTACGCAAAATATTTACATATACTGTGTTTTGGAGTCAAAATCAGCAACGGTAAAATCGGTAAAGGAAAACAGCAAAGGTGATAAAATTCTACCTTGGGGGTTACCAGTAGTAATTTTTTTCCAATCTGACATTTCACTATGCACATTAACAATGTTTGAAATCTAGGCTTTTAATGCCTTAGTTGCCATATTGCTGTCTCTCACATTAATAGGGGAAATCAAATTCCAAAAGATTCTTACTACTACTAATTTCTTCTAATTAAATTTGTTGTGAGTTCCAAGGCAGCAGTAGTTTTACCCACAGGACTGCAATGGACTTTTCATTACCTTTTTTGGTGGTCGTCGCAGTTAATCCTGGCTATTCAGGTGACACAGTGGTGATAATGTGTGGTGGGCCAAGTGGTCTCCTTAATTCAGGTTTTTTTATAAAGCCTACTCCAGAAGGCCAATTCTCGGATTTTCCCAGAAACATGTAACCCATTATGTAAATCAAGCAACGTCGACCGCAGCCTGTCCAAAGATTGGTTTATTTATCTCGTGCTCCTCCGTGCTTCTGAACGTACGTTAATTAAGCCTTCGGTTCCGGCTATTGTCCTAAGATGACAGTCGTTAAGACAAGCCTTAGGCTGCTTGAAAACATTGACTTCCGCAATTGAGCAGCGTGGTGGAGTACGCTCTAAACCCCTTCGATTGAGGGGAGACCCGTATCCCAATTAGTAGGGTGATTACGGGTTGATGCGAATTATGGTATTTGGTTTATATGGCTACGGTAACCTCTTTACGTCAGGCGGGCCGTATGCTTGGTTGGCATCGGACTATGTATAGAAAAAACACCTGAGAAAAGTCTCGACAATTCCCTAGTCCTTCATTAAACCCTTCAGCCCTCGCCCTGAAAGGGTAGCACGATGAATGGACACCAGCCATCAGGAAATGTTGAGTGATGACCGTAATTTGTTATTTACCGACGACTTTCGGTTTGGGGCAAAACCCGAATTGGAATATATAAAGGTTGGGTATTCTGGAGGTTATTTGTCACATTTAAATTGTAGGCTTTTTGTGTTTGTTATGACATATGTAAGGATAATTCGTTAATTTTAATCAATTACGGAATACCCCTTTTTTTGGGACGGGGGCCCACCACACATTCCCACCCACCACTGTGTCTCCTGTGTAGCCAGGATTAACAGCGGCGACCGCCAAAAAAGGCAATGAACAGTGAAGCCCATTGCAGTCCCAGGGGTAAAACTACGGCTGCCTTGGAACTCACAACGAATTTAATCAGAAGAAATTAGTAGAGGTAGTTAATCAGAAGAAAGTAGTAGGATTTTAGAATTTAACTAACCTAAGACAACTATTTACGATAATAAATAAATAAATATTCCTGGACAAATATAAACGTCAACATTCATTTCATTCCACAACTTGATAGTACGAGGTACAAAACCTTTCTGAACTCGCAGAGTACCTACGCAGCTATTGAATAATGCCTTGAAGAAGCTTGCTATTCCTACTATTTCTATTCTATTCTCTTTCGCCAGAGCCTCTTTCGATAGTCGGCAGGGTGTATCAAGTGCAGGTGAGGTTGGTATTTATGTACATAGTAATTCCAAACGCTTTATTTAAGTTAACCAATAAATATATAAAGTAAATATTTTCCCCACCAATAAATATCTCGACTCAAGAATTCCCAGTGCACGATATCGAATGCACGGCTGGCACGCGGGGCAATATTCGAAAATATCACAAAACATTTTACCCTATACTCCCTCAGGAATTTGGGGCGTCAAGTGGCATAAATAATTTAAGTACATAAAATACAGTAAGTACCTTCTTGTTAATAATTAAACTGGTAAAACAATATTTTTCATAAAAATTCTAGGCAAGATTACGGGACGGGGGCCTATCATACATTTACACCACTGTATCTCCTGTGTAGCTGTAACTGTACTGCTGTAACAGTTGAGAACACCAGAAAATGCAATGAATATTGAAGTCCACTGCAGTCTCGGTCGGTAAAACTACAGCTGCCTTCGAACTCACAACGAATTTAATCTGAAGAAATTTGTAGGAGTAGGACGCTTTTGGACTCTGACTTCCCCTCTTGGCAATGTGAGAGATAGCTATGTGGCAAATAAGGTATTAAAACCCTAAAGAGATGGCTAGTCAACTGAAGCTCAACTACCGTACACCACGGATTTTAAATATCTAACACTATTGGATTAGGAAACATATTAGGTATGGTGATCGAAAATACTATGACCCGACTGGTCTTATACAATTTTAGTTTTATTTACCAACTAGCTGCCCGCCCCGGCTTCGCACGGATAAAAATTGGTGTTTTATATTCCTCGCAATTTTTCAAATTTGTCTCTGCGTAAGAACTATTCTCGTACTTCAAGGATTTTTTTCTAAAAAAAGAATTTGCGAAATCAGATCAGCTGTTCTCGAAATTTGCGCTTAGCAACACATTCAGCGATAATTTTTTATATTATAGACTAGCTGTTACTTACGACTTCATTGACATTTTATCGGGCTTTTTACTCTATTTTTTTTTATAAAAGTAACCAAAATTACTCCTGCCCTTCTCCAACTATCTAAAAAATAAAAAAAGGTCAAGTCCGTCGACCTGTTTCAAAGATTAGCAGTAACAAACGTACAGAAAGACAGACAAATAAAAAAAATAGATTTTACTCAAACACAGTTTCACTCCGGCCATTCCTTACATATGTCGCGTCGCTAACTACTACCACTATTACATAAACAAAGACTTAAGAACGTGAATGAACGTATGTGCGTGCCCTGCCATACTGTACGCAGTACTATTATTTATACTGTGCTTAGGCGTGAAAGTCCGTATATACAATGAAAACAGCAAAGGTGATAAAGTTCTACCTTGGGCGATGCCAGCCGTCAAATTTTTGCAATGAAACATTTCATTATCCACACTAATAGCCTACTATCGATCACGAAGATAAGATAAGAATGCAAAGCGACGGATGAGAATGTCTGCGACTCTAACTCTATAGCAAGCTGAATTTCATGAGCTATCATATAAAAAGCATTGGAAAAATCTATAATGGTAATGTAATCTAAGGAGATGTCATAAAATTGATATTGCCAAAATGCTTTGTAGACAATCTAATTACTACAAAAATGTTATAAAGCCGCATCCTTTGAAAAAAAAGGAAATTTAATAAATTTGTGAAAAGTGAACAGTGCAAGTGATCTTATTAATAAAATGCTTACCAAGTACCACCAACAATCAACAGTAGGTACCTATCACTAACTAAAAAATACGGTGTATACACGACAGAAGCGAAAACTTCATCTCTAGCTTCGTCACATTCCCTATTTTTTTGGGTGTAAGTGGTTTATTAACATCTTTGTACCAAAACCAACCTCTCCTGTACGTGATGCACCCTCCTGACTGACAAACGAGACTCTGGGGAAAGAGAGGAAGAGAAAAGGTGAAGAAAAGACAGGGCATAGCGTAAGTTTTTCAGCTGCCCGACTGGGGAAGTACCTCCATCTCACAGAATAGGGTTGTTGTGTTCCTAGTGAGATCACCAGAAAGGATGGAGATGCTGCGTTGGTGGCCCACGTGCTCTTCCCCCCCCCCCCCCCTCCCTTTAGCGTTACAGAACTAAGCGTGACGCGTTACATACCCAAACGTGACGGCTCAATCTCATGCCTAGTGCCTGTGTATAACATATGTATACTCTTTACGATACTTCTAAAATTCTAAACATTTATTAACGCAGGTTTTATTTATTCGTTGGGTTGGTTGGAGTATAAGTAGTTCATCAACATCTTTGAAACAAAGCCAACTTCACGTGCATGCGGTGCACCCTGCTGACTCACAAACGAAGCTCTGGCGAAAAGAGAGGTAGGGAGCGTCATTGTAAGCTACCCGACTGGGGAATGTACCTCCACCTCACAGAATACCGCAGCCAAATAACAATTCCCTTGAGGGTTGTTGTGTTCCTGCGAGTGAGTGAGGTCACCAGAAAGGAAGATGCTGCGTTGGCAGCGGGGCTGGCGGCGCGCGAGCGATATTTTATGTTGCGAGCGTTAATATGGCAACGGTAACCGCTTGATATCAGGCGGGCAGTATGCTTGTCTGCCACCCAACGTAGTATAAAAAAAATCGTTTTTGTAGTATTGTTTTCCTTTATATCCTCTCCGTGCTAAGACACTCGTAACGCAGACAGAGTGCACCTATATATAGACGTTGTAAATTTAAGTACGACGCGTGCAGAAACACGTATTGTATAATTTACGTGCTCTTATCACGTGAACACGAACATTGCACGCCACAATTATTTTGTATTCTACGACTAGGATGGGCCAGGCAAAGTTAAAATTAATGTAGAGTTTTGTGTAGCCCAAGTATTTTTAGTATCTATGAGAATAATGGGTGAATATATAATATTTATGTTAACTTATGAGACGAGCTCGGTGGTCGAATGGTTAGCAATGGACACTTTGAATCCGAGGTCGCGAGTTCGATTCCCGCACAAGACAAACATTTGTGTGCATGAACATGTCTGTTTGTCTTGGTCTGGGTATTTTCTATGTATTATAAGTTTGTTTGTTTGTTTGTTTGTAAAAACTTTATTGTAATACAGCAATAACAAATAAGCATATGCAAAAACATGTTGTACAATGGCGGACTTATCCCATCAGGGATCTCTTACAGTATGTATTTACTATAATAAGTATGTATTTACAAAAAAAATGTATTTAAGTACATTTATCAGTTGTCAGGTACCTATAACACAAGCTTTGTGATTAATTTGGGACTAGATGGCGCTGTGTAAAATTGACCAGAAATATTTATTTATATATGTAGATACAGGCTGATGATGATGATGAAATAAATTTGGGACCAATCTGGAAGTATACTCTTTCAAATAAAAAAAGTATTTTTCAAATCCGTTTATAAATCACAGAGTTATCAAGTAACAAACATAAAAAAATACAGCCGAATTGAGAACCTCTTCCTTTTTTGGAGTCCGTTAATTATATTCTATTAAATGAACAATTATTGTCTATACAGTGTGTATGAAATGGACCTTTGGGGTGTAAGTGGTTTCTCAACATCTTCACAAAATACCGCAGCCAAAAAATCCCTTGATGGTTGTTGTGTTTCTGCGAGTGAGTGAGATCACCAGACAGAAAGAAAGGAAGGAGTATAGGCTGGCAACGGATCGGCGATCCCTTGGTGTTGCTGATGTCCGTGGGCGCTGGTGATTGCTTTCTATCAGGTGACCCACAAGCTCGTTTGCCCCCCTATCAAGTAAAAAATCTAGTGGTATCGGCTTCAGACTATGATAAGACTTGTTGTCTTGTATAGATCACATAAAAAAAATTATAAAGAACATCCTAATATATATTAAATTCTCGTGTCACAATGTTAGTTACCATCATCATCATCAGGTCATTTTAGTCTCCAGTACTCGACCCTCTCTCGTCCGTCCCAGATGGAAGGAGGATTTGGCCTACACTCCCCACGCTGGCCAAACGGGTTGGGGAGGCCTGGATCGATGTTTTATAATGTATTTCCCTTAATCGTCTTGTACGACATCCACGGAAGAGACGGAGTGATTCTATTCTAGTCTGCCGGAAACCACACGGCAAAAGAGTGTGGCAATGTTGGTTACCATACTCCTCCGAAACGGCTGGTCAAGCCGTTTCGGAGGAGTTCGGAGGAGATTTCTATGAAATTTTATATACATATTCAGTAGGCCTGAGAATAGGTTGTTATCTATTTCCGACCTGTATGTAACTATGTAATGGAATCTAAGGTAACTAATTTAACCATCTTCCAAGGATCGTAGCGTAATGACAATTGGCAGCTGTATGTAGTTCTGATGACAATACAATAATATGGTACTGTCGAACTGATCTGATGATGGAGCCGAAAGATATGAACTGCAACTTCATGATGGAACATCGTATCATAGCTGTTTTTGGATTTCTTAGAAAAGTCTTGTAATGAATTTGACCACGATTAGGTTTCAAGGTCTGATGATGAAGCGGGAAGATAGGCACTGGCATTCCATGATGGAATATCGTATCATAATCGTGTTTGCACTTGTGAGAAAGGCCACGTAATGTACTTTGAACACGATCAGGTGCATTTATAAAAGCGTGTTTTTCTAATGTTTAACATAATATAAACTATTAATTTATATTATTTATAGCAAAACAACTTTTGCCGGGTCAGGTAGTTATATATAAAATCGTTACACACATTTATTTTAATCTACCAAGGCAATGAAAATACACTTTACCCTTATTTTCAAATACATAGATAACAGCTTTGTACGGGAAATGGCATTGTAACATGTTTAAAAGGATTTTATCTTAACTTTATTGTTGAAAAGAAATTCTATTTTATGGAACATTTTACTTATCTTAACATTAGTACTGCGTATGTTACAACCCACCTACGCAATTCTAATGTTTAGTACTGCGTAGGTGAGTTGTAACATATTATGTTAAACAGCCGGAATCCGGTACGGAATCGCAGTATAAGTAATAGTACAGTATAGCCACTCCTTGCTGCTCTCTTGTATGGATTTTTTTATACTACGTTGGGTGGCAGACATGCATACGGGCCGCCTGATGTGAAGCGGTTAACGTAGCCATATTGACGCTCGCAACATAAAATATCCCTCGCGAGCCGCCACCCCCGCTGCCAACGCAGCATCTCCTTCCTTTCTGGTGACCTCACTCGCAGGAACACAACAACGCTCAAGGGAATTGTATTCTGTGAGGTGAAGGTACATTCCCCAGTCGGGTAGCTTACAATTACGCTCCCTACCTCTCTTTTCGCCAGGGCTTCGTTTGTCAGTCAGCAGGGTGTACCGCATGCAGGTGAAGTTGACTTAGGTTCAAAGATGTTGATGACCCACTTACACCCCTTATGTGTCCGTCCTCCCCTCTGAGACAAATCTGGAAGAGTTTGCATGGCCTCGCACGCCCACACGCTCATTCACGCTGTGCTCAGACGTCGTGATATATAGTAGTTCTCGACGCGACATTTCGATGGAGTGGCCGGGGTGTGGTTTAGGATTAGATGGCCGTGTGTAATTTGTCCAAGAATATTTATTTACTATGATAGATAAATTTATTAGTCAATTAGACAAATATAGTTCAGATTCTAGTATTAAAGCTAAAGAAAACTTAATTAAGTTACAAAACTAAAATTATTAATTACAAAACTAAATTTATAAATAACTTAAAATTAATTTTAGAATAAAATTAATACAACTACATTAAAAACTAAAATTATAATAAAATACACAGAAAAAATAAAAAATATCATTACCACATTAATTGTCTCGACAATTTTCGGGGATTGTGGCCAAAAACACTGGCCGCATTTCCACGCTGTATAGCGATGTAAATATTTTGGCCTATGATAGATAGTTGTCTTATGTTAGTTAAATTCTAAAAGCTTCTTACTCATACTAATTTCTTCTGATTAAATTCGGTTTCGGTGGTGGCCGCTGTTAATCCTGGCTACACAGGAGACACAGTGCCACCACTAGCTGTGTCTCCTGTGTAGCTAGGATTAACCACTGTGTAACCTGGCTACACAGGAGACACAGTGGTGGGAGTGTGTGGTATGCCCCCGTCCCGTTATGTTAGTTATCCAAAACAATTTGCAAGTAGCAGAAGCTTGTAATGATTAAAAATTTATCAGAAATACAGTAAACTTCATCTCATGCCATCAAAGCTCAATGCAGTGTACTAAATGATGAATACAATCGAATCTTTCCTAAATAAAGGTCACTTTGTATCGTTGGATATTGATGGCAATTTTATTGTTATGGCAGTCATTTCCTCGCTTTTAACAGCGCTTCTTCAGACGTATTGAAAATTTATGATAGCCATTGATTATTCATGTTTTCTCAATCTCAATTACATCGTGAGATCCGGCGGAAGTTGCTCCCATAACAGCGTTGTGGCACCGCAACGCAATGTGCCACCGTGTGCCTTATTTCGGCACTGCCCAGGTCTCAGATCTTGATTTTAACTAGACAAAAAATTAGTCGTTAATTTGTCGAAATTTGTCGCCCAAAGCAAAAAATTTGTCGGTCTCCCGTTAAATAGTTATAAGTATTTATTTATGGCAGTGCCGAAATAAGGCTTATTTCGGCACTGCCAAAAAAAACTACACCACCTAGCGAAAATCTGATTTCACCCAGATGTTGCCTTGAATTTGTCGAAATTTGTCGGAAATAAAACACAACTGGTCGATGCGTAATTAAAAAGTTACACGCATTTTAATAATTCACGTTGTAGTCAGAGAGCCTAACGTAGGCAGAGTAGAATAACACCACCCCATTCACATATGGCTATCGTAAAAAGCAACTAATGTAGTGCTAAAGAACACCTAAAGCATTCGTAGATCAGAAAACAGTTGCATGCATTGACTAACTTTGCCAGACTCTGAAAAAAGAAGGAAATAAAACGTTTACTGTTGCATTTTGTGCATGATATAATTTTGATGCAAGATCTCGGACTATACTTATTATGAGAATTATTAAAATGCGTGTAACTTTTTAATTACGCATCGACCAGTTGTGTTTTATATCCGACAAATCTGGGTGAAATCAGATTTTCGTTATGTGGTGTAGTTTTTTTGGGCAGTGCCGAAATAAGGCTTATTTCGGCACTGCCACAAAAAAATACTTATAACTTTTTAACGGGAGGTCGACTAATTCTGATACTTGGTGTCTGAATTCGACAAATTGACGACTAATTCTGGGGAAAATCATATCTTCGCTATGTTTTGTAGTTCAATAGATCCCGAGTGGGCAGTGCCGAAATAAGCTTATTTCGGCACTGCCACAAAAAAACCCTTATAACTCTATAACGGGAGACCGACAAATTTTTTGCTTTGGGCGACAAATTTCGACAAATTAACGACTAATTTTTTGTCTAGTATAAAGATCTGAGACCTGGGCAGTGCCGAAATAAGGCACACTGTGCCACCGAGCGTGTGTTGGTGTTGTGTTGGTACTGGAGAGCAATCATTTTCTTGTAATTTTTTAATGTTGGTGAGCGTATGTAAAATATAGCAAAGTGTTACATTTTGTTAACGTTAAAGTTTGAAACGTTTACATTTTATTACTGTTTGTACACTACGTGCGGCTTGGTGCACACCGCAAAATTCTGCGTAGCGGCGGCGTGCGGCGCTGCCGATTTTTTACGGTGCGTTGCCGCAACGCGGTGATGTGTTTTGACCCTAAGTGACTACAATAATCACACGATTAAATAGACACGGTATATGAGCTTAGTATGAGCATATTGACACGATGAATTTTACAATCGGCTTCGAAACCCTCAGAATAAAGTTTCAAGAAAGTTATTGGAAAGGCACCGTATCAATAACTCGTTGACTTTCATATGTCAAATGAAGTTATTATTCTGATGTCAGACATCTCTATTGCCAAAGTAATTGGCCGATGCTATATGTACTTTGTAAAACCTCTCACCTATCAATAGGTAATTATTGGTTTTCTCTATCTGTTATTTTTGCAATCTTTCCACTATTTTCCACGTCAATAAGCCAGAGAAGTATTATTTTAAATAGGCAATTATCGGATTAGTATTGAGTACGGACTACGTAAATATACCAATTGGAGTTCCCCAAGGTTCACATTTGAGTCCTTTATTCTATAATGCATATACAATATATTTATATGATGTCTAATTATGATTGTGTGTAAGCTGTTAGTTTTATAAATAAGTTCTCCATACACTCACTAGACATCATCATAATCTTCATCATCACATCAACCCTTGTTCATTCCACTGCTGGAACGAGTGTACCTTTTAATCGAAGGAAGTTTAGAGATCCACCAAGGTGCACAACTGCGGGTTAACAGAGGGCAGTGTTTTCAAGCCACCCAAAGGCCACGGACTTGGCTTACAACGAATATCATCTGATGACAACAGCCCAACCGCAGGCTTAACTAGACCTCCGAAGCTCGAGATAAATAAACCCATTGATAGACAATCTATGGTCAACGTTGCTTATCTTGTGTGTTCAATTAAACTCACATGCACAACGACTGCGTCGAGCTCAGCTAGAAACAGTAGGTCAACAAATAACGAATAGTTAATCCTAAGTAATCTAAGAGGTGGTATTCAATAAACTTTTAATAAAAAATAATAATTTTAGAACAAGCTTTTACAACTTGACATTCTCTATCTGATGTTTGCCAAGCCAGACGGGCACAGATAGGCATCTATAAAAAGTAGTGTATTATACATCTATGGCCCAAACATATTTTTCGACGCTCGAATAAAAAGAGAATTAATCAAGTTCACAAAACGCAAAACACTAATGAGTGCCTATGCAAAAAGTAGCATATCTAGAGCCCTAAAACAGTAGAAGTAATTATAAAAAAAAACTATGAGAACAGAGATTAATGTACTTTAAAATTAAACATGCTACAGGTTAAAGAAATGCCAGGTCTCGACACTCTGACAAATTTATCGCTCCACTTTTACCCCGCGAGGGCAAACAAGTGGCGCGTATTTATGAATGTCGCCCAGCGCTGGGGCGGCCATTTTTTATCTGTCCTATTTGTTTCCTTTTAGAACGGCCAAGGCGTCTAGCTCTATATAGCCTGATTTGAATTTAAAAGTATAATGTTTTTCTACGTAACGGTTGTTAGGCTATCTAAAAATAAAAAGGCTACGTCTTGTAAACGTGAAAGCTTTTATATGAATAGATGTATAGATACTTTTTCAATGGTAAATGGTTAAATGAATTTCGATGAAATTTTGTATACATCTATCGTATTAAAATAAAATTGAAGTCAGTTCTTCAATTTTATTATAATAAGATAGATATACCAACTGAAATTCAATTTACATTGTTAAGAACGAAGACAGGACAACGTCAAACAAAGAGTTTAAATTATTTTCTAAAGTCCACGCAAAAGAAGTCACGGGCGTCTGCTAGTATTAACAAATAAATATTCTTGGTCGAATTATACACTGCTCTCTAGTCCCAAACTAAGCAAAGCTTGTACTATGGCTATTAGATAATATTTATTATACTTAAACACTTTTTCTTTTTTAAATATATACGTAAAATACATAGGAAACACCCAGACTAAGACAAATAGGCGTATTCATGCACATTTAATTTTAATTAATTTTAAATATTTGTCTTGTGCGGGGATCGAACTCGCGACCTCGGAGTCAAAGTGCCATTGCTATTCGACCACCGAGCTCATCTAATAAAAAGTTCAATACTAACATATTCAATCAGCATAGTTACTTGTAACCTAGCGGTAAGTTACAGTAAGTTTTGACACGGCCTATGTTACAACTTCAGGAGGAGCTTCTTAATATTTAATGTATAATTCGAAACAATGTCCGTATGATATACAAAAAATATTACTCTTGAAAAAAGCTTTAACAATACACTTATTTTTTACGCAACTGTCCTAAAGAAGGAGTGTATTATGTGTTCAGGTTTATTTATATAGTATATTTGTGAGTAAAAATACTATCTACTAATACAAAAATCTACAATATTTTACTTCAGCTGCTTATCACCATTTTTAGAGCCTAAGATAATCTCACCTGCACGTGATGCGCTTTGCCAATTAGCTTTTCCTTTCACATGGCGACCCTGCTAAAGCGAACTTGACGTACGTGGCCATTTTTGCAAGATCGACACATTCCTGCCGCGGCACTATACGAAATTTAATACTGGCTAAATACAATAGCATCATACACTTTTACATCGCACTATATCTACTACATACATACTACATATCTGCCACCTGAAGTGGTATAAAAAACCGGCCAAGTGCAAGTCGGACTCGCGCACGAAGGTTTCCGTACCATTATCTTGCCAGTTCTTCTCAAGAAGCCCCGTCGCCGGAACTGGCACTTAAATTCACTTTCACATTCAAGATAGTGTGATGAAAGTGAATCTAAGCTCTGCGGATTTAGAGTAGTAATGATTTATACATGTTCTTATATTTAATTTGTATGACGTTTCTAAGTGCTTTATAAAGTCCAAGGAATAAAGAAAAAAAAAATATCTATAAAAACGGCAAAAAATACCACATTTGTTGTATGGGAGCCCCCCTTAAATATTTATTTTCTTTAAATTTAATTATTTATTTTTAAAGTATATATTTTAAAGAATATATAACTAAATATTCTGTGTGAACATTTCAAGCGTCTACCTGTTGTACATCAATATCGAGCAAAAACAAAAAAAAATTGCTATAAGAACAAATACTAATACTGTTTCAACTCTCTAACTATCACGGTTCATGAGACTTAAGGAACAAATAATGCAACTAGAACTCAACCTTAGATCGGAACACAGATCAGTTATCAAAAAAACAAACAATCTTTATGAAAAGCAAGACGACAACACTCGGAAAATTATAGTATATGGTACTCAAAAATGCGTTGGCATAGCATCGGCTTTATTACACTCAAGGGAATGCAGTACATACGAAAAATACAATGTTAGAGTGCATACAAAACCATACGCACCCACCTGGGAGATCCTAAAAAGTTGCCGTGATGTAGAGTTACAGACACAGGATAAGGTAGTACTATGCATTGGTGAAAACGACACGAATCCAAGGACAGTATTGAAAGAACTGCAATATACTTTATCTAAATTGACTTGCCCCATTCTAGTATTAAATGTATTTAAAAATAAATTTATGAATGTAAATATGTTAAATCATAGCATCAAAAACCTATGTAACAAATATGATAATTGTCATTTTGTAAATTGTGATTTGACTTCCTTAAATGACATGTGTAAACAAATTAATTATAAGATTGACTGCATAGACTATGAAAGTAAATATTGTAACCACAAAGCCCTCAAAAATCTTATATTGTCTAATAAGCCAAGTTCAGCTCAAAATAAGAAATGGAAAAAAGGTACAATACCATATTATTTTTGTAACGAAAAAATAATCAAAAGTGCTGGTAGCTCTACCGGTGTTGTTGATAAACCAACTTGTACAAAAAAGGGAACTATACCCTACTATTTTCCCATTTTAAAACAGAATAATTTTTTTCGGGCCTAGACAAGAATCAGTATCAGTATCCGTACCTTGTTTAAAAATTCTTCACCAAAATATTGCCAGTATTCTATCTAAAAAAGATTTACTAGAATTGACACTACTCGAACTGGAAAAAAATAATAATGATCCAGACATAATATGTTTATCGGAAACTTTTATAAAGTCGGGTTCTGATAACTACGTAAAACTGCATAATTATGAAATGGCATCAAATTTTTGTAGAGATAAGCAGAGAGATGTAACATGTATTTTGGTCAAAAGAAAATTGTTATATAAAAATCTGTCATTTATAAAATCACATGCGGTGGAAAAATCTTTTGAATGTTGTGGAATAGAAATTTTATCAAATCAGTCAAAAAAAATAATTATTGTCAGCCTCTATAGAACACCCTCATCAAATCCCAACACGTTTCTCAAAAAATTAGACTGCTTATTGCATGACATATTTAAAAAATACAAAAATAATGTCAACATTGTCCTAGCTGGTGATATCAATATAAATACGCTGCAATCTGGAACAGCTACGGAATACTTAAAAGACTTAGCTCAGATTTATGACCTGAAAATCCACATAAACGAGCCTACCAGAAAACGATCTTGCATAGATCATATATTGAGCAATATTAAAGACGCAACTGCAACAGTATTGCCTCTACACTTGTCCGACCATGAAACTGCTCAAATGCTTAGTATCCCTATCAAAAACAAAATGTTAAAACCCTTATTTTATTACATTTTCAAGAGGGATTATAGCGAAGAAAACATAACAAAATTTAGGAATTGTATAAGAAGCTTATCATGGTCTGAGATATACTACGAAACAAATCTTAATGAGGCTTTTGGTATGTTTCATGAATTAGTAAGTTTATTCTATAAACTGTGTTTTCCTAAATTAAAAATCAAAATAAACACAGCACAAAGAATCAAGCAGAATTGGATTAGTGAAGGCATAAAAGTAAGCTCTAAAACTAAAAGATTATTAAGATATAAATGTTATAAAGAAAAAACGTTGGCAAATAAAAACAAGTATAATAAATATTCGAAAGTATTCAAGAAATGTATATATAATTTAAAAAAAAATGCTAATATAAAATTTATCAATCGAAGTAGAAACAAGTGCAAAGCATCTTGGTCTATCATCAAAAATGAAATTTGTAATATGACATGTGATAATAATGTAGCCAACATAAAAATTGACAATACAATACTGACAGATCCTATAGACATAGCGACGACATTTAATAATTATTTTATCGATTCAACCAATACTAAACATGACATTAATAATAATAATAGTAATCCAAAAATAAGGTATAATAATAATACAGGACATTCAATGTTTTTAAGACCCATGTCAGAATCTGAAGTAAAAAAAGAAGTCATGTCATTAAAAAACACAAATTCAGAAGGGTATGATGAAATTTGTACTAAAGTAATAAAGTCAAGCATGGATGAATTATTACCCATTTTAACCCACTTGATTAACTTATCTTTTTCTACAGGTTCTTTTCCGGAACTGCTAAAATTATCAGTTGTAAAACCGCTGTTCAAGAAAGGTAGCAAAGATGATATAAAAAACTATCGACCCATAACGTTGATACCAATCTTTTCAAAAATTTTTGAAAAGTGTATGCTTAAGAGGTTAATGGAATTTTGCAATAAATTTGGAATAATTGCAGAAGACCAGTACGGATTTCAAAAGCATAAATCTACAACACTTGCTACATACGCACTCATGACAGCTATTTTAACAAATATAAATAATAGAAATTTCACTACTGCAGTATTTTTTGACTTATCAAAAGCTTTCGATGTTGTTTCACATAAAATACTTTTAAACAAATTAGAATTAATTGGAATTAGAGGACCTACACTTGATTGGATAGCATCTTACTTAAATAACAGATGTCAACGTGTTGTGATTACAAAATTAGATAAAAATAGCGAAATAACGACATACTCATCTAATTTTAGACATAATAAATATGGAGTTCCACAGGGGAGCGTATTAGGCCCTATTCTATTCCTTTTATATATAAATAATTTGCCTTATATTACAACTCATAAATGCACACTTTTCGCTGATGACATATCAGTTGTTGTTGCGACAAATAAAATAAATATGACCATTAAAGACCATGAAGATGACGTAAATAAAACTATTAGTGACATAATTCAATGGCTTGACATAAATAATTTAAAAATAAATGTAATTAAAACTAACTGGATTCACTTTAATAATTATAAAAATGAAATGTTTAATCTGAATATTCATTACAACAATGTACCAATTGACATGGTAAAAGAGACAAAATTTCTAGGACTAACGATAGATCAGCAAAAGAACTGGAAATCACAAATTGAAAAAGTATGTTCTAAAATAAATAAATTCGTTTATGCTCTTAAACAAGTGAGCAATGTTACAGACAAAAAGACAGCACTTACAGCTTATCACGCGTATGTTGAGTCTACCTTGCGCTATGGCTTATTAATTTGGGGCAATGGTACCAACATCGGTAGAGCTTTTATTGCGCAAAAAAAGTGCATTAGATCGATGTATGGTCTTCCACCAGATGTGTCGTGTCGATCACGATTTAAGGAACTTGGATTATTAACCCTTCCATCTCTTTATATATATGTCATGGGCGTATTTATAAAAGAAAATAGCAAACTTTTTAAGAAAGCTAGTGCTTTATATGCTACAAACCATAGAAACCCTAACAGACTAGTATTTGACATAACTCCAACTATGAGTCAATATACCAAAAGCTGTTTAGGTATGTCTATTAAAATCTATAATAAAATTCCGGATGACATAAAATGTAGTAATAATAATGTATTCAAAAAAAAATTATATAAATGGTTGTTAGATAAAGAGTATTACACTATACAAGACTTTTTGACATGAAATGATTATTTGTAGCTATTGGACATTTGCTGTTAATGAATACTATTTACTTGACATTACAACCTATTATTCTAATATTAATATTGACATTGTATTTCTATCGAATAGACCTAATGGATAATTATTTTAATAATTTAGTACACTATATTTTGCCTCTAATTTAAAATCACAAACAATGTATTTGCATGCCACTGACTTGGCAAAACATGTATGCTCTACTAATTATTTGTCAACTTTCACACCGTGTTTTATGCAAATAAATTATTATTATTATTATTATGTATCTCTCTTAATTCACGGGTCAAGCCCGGTCATTTGATAGGCATACGTGGGGATATAGATCCAACACGTAGAGGCCCCTTTGAGAAGTTTGATGTAATGTTGTACGCCCGCCGTGACCCGCTCCAGGATATATCAATGGAACGATATACCCTTGAGCAGGTCTCGGCAGGCGTTGAGACTATTGCGAAGTATGATGGAAAATAAATGGGCGATGGAGATGAGATCTGGGTGAACTTAATACCGGGCTATTACAGAAGAGGGACGGACGCCTGCCATAACTGCTTTTATTGCTAGTTATTTGCGGCAGGCGGTGGCTTGCCACTCACTAGATGGGCCTCCGAAATGCCAGGAAATCGGCCGGAGGCAACACCGGTGTGAGTGACTCAGGGATGTCGAGAGGTGTGCTGCGCTTTCTCCGAAGTTACTCGCGGCGTGATGCCCTTTAACACTTCCACCCCTGGAGCATATAGCTCTAGCGGCTCCTCTCTGGACGGCCAATGAAGGCAAGCCAGAGCTGAGAGTCCTGCGGGCCATCTTGTGTTTACACTCCGACCGATGAAGACACGCCGGAGACGAAGGCCCTGACCGACTCTCTGGAGACTCGGGTCCGTGGTGTCGCTACTCACACAACAGCTCGCCACACAAGCTGCCCTGCGGACTTATTATTATTATTATTATTATACAGCCTGGTGGCGGACGGACGGATGGACAGCGAAGTCTCAGTAATAGGGTCCCGTTTTACCCTTTAGGTACGGAACCCTAAAAACAGCTACCCCGTAGCATACAGTTTGCAGTACAATGAATCGCTCGCGTAAAAAAAAATATGTCTGCGGTGTTCTTTGAGGTAGAGGTACCTACTTCCCCAGTCGGGTAACTAATAGTTATAAATTACGTAAAGCCTCCCTTTGGCCAGAGCGACACGCACAGGCGAGGTTGGGATTGGCTTTAATCACTTACACCCCAAATAGGGCTTTCGAATACCGGGTTTTTTGAATGTCGGTATTAATTCAGATATATATTTTTTATTTATTTTATATGAGAAGGGGGCAAGCGAGCATGTGGGTCACCTGATGGAAAGCTATCACCACCGCTCATAGAGATCAGCAACACCAAGGGGTCGCTGATCCGTTGCCAGCCTATACTCCTTCCTTCCTTTCTTTCTTTCTGGTGACCTCACTCACTCGCAGAAACACAACAACCCTCAAGGGAATTGTTATTTGGTTGCGGTATTCTATGAGGATGAGGTACTTCAACAATCGTGCAGCTTAAAAAATACGCTATACCCTACCTCTCTTTTCGCCAGAGACTCGTTTGCCAGTCAGCAGGGTGCACCACGTGCAGGTGAGCTTGACTTTGGCTCAAAGATGTTGATGAACCTCTTACACCACAAATTTAAAAATTGCGACATAAATAGTAATTAATTTCAATAATAATCATATGTTTATTGGTTACTTAAACTGTATTAATTTTAATAATATATGTATGATTATGTTTAATTGACAAACCCACAACTGGGCAGAATAAGTGAAACTCAGCTTTGACATCTTAATCACCTTAATTTTGTGAATAAAGGAATTTTATCTTATCTAACCTTTAGCTGAGACCGATTCGGTTCTTTTTATTGTGAAAATCAACCTTAAACCACACCCGGCCACTCCATACAAATGTCGCGTCGTTTACTACTACGTAAACAATGACGTCTGTGCACAGCGTAAATGAGCGTGTGTGCGTGCGGTGCCATATAAACTGTTCCAGATTCGTCTTAAAGGGGAGGTGAGGTCGAAACGAGAGAGCGTCAGGGAGCGGCCATACTGTACGTAGTACTATTATATTTACTGTGTTTGAACTCAGATTAATGTTTTTGTGCTTAGCTTAACTGGTAGCAACCCTGGATCTCTTTCTACTAATCTGTAGGTGTTTGTCAATAACTAAAACGTAAAACTTATTTTTCGAATCAAAATGGTTGATCTTTGAACCAAAGTCTACCTCACCTGCACGTAGTGCACCCTGCTCGACTGACAAACGAGGCTCTGGCGAAAGGACAGGTAGGGCATAGACTCGGAAAGTATCTCCACCTCACAGAATACCGCAGCCAAATAACAATTCCCTTGAGGGCTGTTGTGTTCCTGCCAGTGAGTGAGGTCACCAGAAAAAAAAACCGGACAAGTGCGAGTCGGACTCGCCCACCGAGGGTTCCGTATGTACGTAGTATCATTATTAAATTTGATATTTTTCATTATAACTAAGAAATAATGCGTCGAAAAAAATAAATAAAATATATTTTGCAATGTGTACATCAAGCCCTTTCATATGATACCCCATTTGAACTAGTAGTTTCAATTTGAAATTTCGACACTCTATAAAAAATATAGACCCCCTATTTTTTAAGATCTATTTACAAATGTATAGTTTTGAGATTTATTCCTGTACTAGTAGTCTATAACGATGTTACTTGCCAAATTTCATAGTTCTAGGTCAACGGGAAGTACCCTATAGGTTTTGATTCCCTTGAGTGTGTCGAAATATGCGTTTTTTGCTGAATAAACAGCCGTAACTTTTTTCTACGTAAACTTAGCAGTTTGATTTTTTTTTAACTTAATGGGACCGTAGACCTGAGTATACAGTTCAAATTTCAGCTTGATACCTCCACGCATTCTCGACATAGAAATTCTTGACAGACAGACAGACAGACAGACAGACAGACAGACAGACAGACAGACGGACAACAAAGTGATCTTATAAGGGTTCCGTTTTTCCTTTTGAGGTTCGGAACCCTAAAAAGATAAAGGAACGAGTGTAGGCTGATAACGGATCGGCGACCCCTTGGTGTTGCTGATCTCCATGGGCGGTGGTGATTGCTTTCCATCAGGTGACCCTCATGCTCGTTAGGCCCCCCTCTAATATAAAAAAAAGTTGATGGTAATCGGCTTCAGCTTCTGCGGTAGGAACCAGATTTAAATGAATATGATTTCGGCCATAAGAAAATAAGTATCCCTAAACAAATTATACAGCGCTATCTAGTCCCAAACCTAGTAAAGCTTATATACTATATACTACTACTACATACTATGAGAACTAGATAACTGAAATATGTACTTATATACCTACTTTTTTTTGTAAATACATACATATAATACATAGAAAACACACAGACCAACACAAACACACATGTGCATGCTTACAAATGTTGGTCTTGTGCGGAAATCGAACCTGCGACCTCGGAGTCAAAGTGGCCATTGCTAGTCACTCAACCATCGGGCTCGTCCTAATAAATAAATATTTCTGGACAATATACACAGCGCCATCTAGTCCCCAATTATGCGCAATGCTTGTACTATGGTTACTAAACAACTGATAAATGTACTTAAATACATTTTTTATTGTAAATACATACATATAATATTTAGAAAACTCCCAGACCAAGTTTCTCCTGTGCGGGAGTCGAACCCGCGACCTCGGAGCTCGTCATGAATGGTTATATAATGGAAAATACCGGGAACAAAGACATAACGCTTATGAAGTTATTGTCTGAAACACGGAAGATGTGAATCATCAGGCGAACACGTAATATCTACCTAGGTCATAAAAATATCCTGTTAGGATACCATTATAATGTAGGTATTTCAACGTTTAAATATGACATAGAATAAGTAATAGTTTTTTTTTTATACTACGTCGGGTGGCAGACAAGCATACGACCCGCATGATGTGAAGCGGTGACCGTTGCCATATTAATTAATGCTCGCAACATAAAAATATCGCTCGCGCGCCGCCACCCCCGCTGCCAACGCAGCATCTCCTTCCTTTCTGGTGACCTCACTAATTCAAAGAATTGTTAGTTGGCTGCGGTATTCTGTGAGGGGGAGGTACATTCCCCAGTCGAGCAGCTAACAATTACGCTCCCTACCTCTCTTTTCGCCAGAGCTTCGTTTGCCAGGCACCAAGATGCAGGTGAAGTTGGCTTTGGTTCAAAGATTTTGATGAACCCCTTACACCCCCAAAGTGCAGTGCAGAAGAACCGCTCTCAAACAAAAGCCCAGCCCTCGGCTAGCTCACGTTGCTCTCCAAAACCAAGCCCATTGGTCCAAACTACCTTTGATCGACGTCGTGACAACAAAAGCCAAGTGAAAAGAGCGAGCGAGCCTCTTGCTTGTGCAAAGGGAGGTAAGGTACTTATAAGGTTAGATAATATATAATTAAATATTATAATATTGGCCGTGTGGTCTCCGGCAGAATAGAATAGAATCAATCCGTCTCTTCCCGTGAATGTCGTACAAGGCGACTAAGGGAAATACATTATAAAACATCGATCAGGCCTCCCAAACCGGTTGGCCAGCGTGGGGAGTGTAGGCCAAATCCTCCTTCTGTCTGGGACGGACGAGAGAGGGTCGTGCTCCTGTAGTGGAGACTAAAATGACCTGATGATGATGAATATATAATATACATTCCTGGACAAATAGACACACAGCCAGTTAGTCTCAAACTAAGCAAAGCTTGTAAGGTACCTGAGGTTTGGCTAGTTAAATCTTGGAGCGCCTAGACTTTCGCCTAGATTTTCAAGTATGCATATATAAGGAGCATATGTTTTAGTACAATTTTTTTTAATTATTTCTTCGTATATCTTACATTAAAATACATATAATTTCGCCATTCTGTATGCCAGTTTGTTGGCGACTTGTTATGCACTCATTACATAAAGAACACACACATATCGTCACATATATTACTTACATATATTATTATGTAGTGTATAAACTGTGAGCGAACATTAGAGCAACTAGTGATACAGGTACTGTCAGTCAATGTCTGGCAATACCCGTACCACAAGTCACTCTCATGCAAGACTCACTTACACTTCATTTACTCTATCCAGTAACCAATTAAATAATTTTCTTTTAATTGCCAAGTGACTAAGACATTCTCTTACACAAAAAATTTGATTAAGTATTTTTGACGTCATATACCTTCTGGTTCTCTCACCAAAATAATTACAAACATCAGGTATTATGTATGTTTCTCACGTTTTGCCTAAGAGTGTAATCAGCTGTATTATTATCAACTATACATATTTTTTTTTTTTTCATTTTTTTTAATTTATTTCTAAAACTCTCACACATACATTTTTAACACGTTAATGCCGTACCACGAAAACCTCACAGGGTTTATCTGGGTAGGCGTATCATTCTGATATTGTTCAATCGCTAATAACATTTTCACTTTTTCTTGTATTGGTAGAATTTTGCATTTCCTAAACAATAATAATAATAATTCCCATTCCTTTCCTTTTGTCTCTATGTTCACAATCTAGTACCCATAGTACAAGATAACTGATATTATACATAAACACATTTTTTTTTTGTAAATAAATACACATAATACACAGAAAACACCAAGACCAATGACCAAACATGTTTATAGACATGTTCATGCACGTTAATATTTATCTTTTGCGAGTATCAAACCCGCAACCTCGGAGTCAAAGTGGTCATTGCTAATTCGACCACAGAGCTCGTCATAGTATATTTTCATAGATGTTTATCTATAAATTGTTTGTGGGTCAATCTCAGCGGCGGCGGGTGTTTGTCGGTCATCAATCATCCATCTAACGTAATAAAGACCCTCGGCTGACCCTCCTTCATACACTAGCGGTCACTCGCTACTTTCTTTGCAGAAAAATCAATACACGAGTTCATTTGACGACCCCGGTGGTCGAATGGCTAACCATGTTCACATTGACTCCGAGGTTGCGGGTTTGATACCCGCAAAAGACAAATATTTGTGTGCATTAACATGTTTGGACATTGGTCTTGGTGTATTATGTGTATGTATTTACAAAAAAAATGTATTTAAGTATAACATCAGTTATGGACTACCCATAGTACAAGCTTTGCTTACTAACTGAATATGGGGCAAAATATCGGACATTTACGATATAAATACATATAAATTCCCTATTTATGTCGAAAAACCAGGCATTTATTGGACATTTATCATAAATGCCTAGTATTTAGCCCATCTCTACACAAAACTAATATTTGTGCGCAAGAACATGTCTGTTTGCTTAGGTCTGGGTGTTTTCTTTGTATTATATGTATGTATTTACAAAAAAAAATATGTATTTAAGTATAATATCAGTGATCTAGTACAAACTTTGCTTAGTTTGGAACTAGATGGCAGTGTGTAGTTTGTCCAGGAATATTAACTTATTTATCTGATTTTATGACTCCAAAAAGATATTCACAACCAATTTTTGGATGTAAGTGGCTCACTACGATCTCTAGAGCCAAAGCCAACCTCATCTGCATTGTGATGTTTTACCCTGGCGAGTAGCGAAAGAGGCTCTGTCTAAACAGAAGTAGTATTTGTAAGCTGCCTGACTGGGGAAGTACCTTGACATCACAGAATACCGCAGCCAAATAACAATTCCCTTGAGGGTTGTAGTGTTTCTGTGAGTGAGTGAAAGGAATCAGTCGCTGCGTTGGCAGCAGGGGTAGCGGCGCTCGGGCGAAATTACACGCATGGTAACCACTTCACATCAGACGGGCCGTATACATTAACAAATTGATAAACGCCTTAAATATAAAATGTAACTTGAATTATAAAATGACCGACGACCTTAATAAAATGACTGATAGCAGTTGGATGCGGCAAGCGGAGGATCACAGGCAAGCGGAGGTACAGAGCATTGGGGAAGGCCTATATCCAGCAATAGGTAGTTATAGGCTGATAATGAGGATGACTAAACGAAACGTTACGTCAAGTACATTGTAAAACTTTATTATTATTGTCTTTGCACGAGATAAGGACGCCGAAGATCAAGAGGAACATAATTCTGATAAGCATAATGTAGTTACATAGACATTAGCTCACTTATTAGATAACTCAGAACAATAAAACTATTAAAGAGTTATCTGGTATGTGTTGGAAAAATTTAAACATCTTTGTGTCCCTTTGTGTGTTCAAAGTAGTTGTTTTGAATGTTAGATATTTAGAATCCATGGTGCACGGCAGTTGAGTTTCACAGATAAATATATTTTTTTGTCATTTTAATAAAATTATTATAGCTAACTTAAAATAAACAATTAAAAAAAAACTAAATGTGACTAACTATATATACAAATAGAAAAAAACGGAAATAACAAAAACTAATCAATAAAATATAATATCTAAATAGTATCAAAAAATTCTTCCGCATCGCCATCAAAGGGTAACGTGGCCAGAAGGTTAGCAGCATTACCATGCTGGATGGCACTGCTTATTCGCTGAGCGAGAAATAGGCCAGCCCTCTGGTCGTGGGAAGATTCGACTGACCGTTTGGAGAATTATATTATCTATTATAAGTTTATTTTATCTATTTTAAGTTTACTTTAAGTTTATTTTAATTATATATACTATATGCTCCGGTTTTCTCTGAGGGTTCGAATCCAGAACAAGGAGCAGCTAAGAATCTAAGTTGTCGACATAGATCGGTTACAACAGCAACACTGAGACTGCCGACTTTGTGATAACCATGGCAGATGGTCTTCGCCAGCTGCAAAAATTGGCTACAAAGCGCTTACAGACCTCCAAAGCGGTTAATAAAATAACAAATGATTACGCATATTATGAAGACATACGACGATTCGACGAGCTCGTTGGTCGAATGGATAACAATGGCCACTTTGACTCCGAGTTTGCGGGTTCGATCCCCGCACAAGACAAATATTTCTGTGCATGAACATGACTGTTTGTCTTGGTCTAGGTATTTTCTATGTATTATAAGTATGTATCTACAAAAAAATGTAATTAAGTATAATGTGAGCTATCTAGTACCCTTAGTACAAGCTTTGCTTAGTTTGGGACTAGATGGCCGTGTGTAATTTGTCCAGGAATATTTATTTATTTATGAAAATTCATACATCTCATCTGAATATATATTATGTTTGTCATTTCCACTTGAGTTGTAATTACAGCAGATTAATGGATTATATGACGCATATTTTATTAGAGATAAAATGACTATGCAAATAAAATCAGAGTTTGGAGATACGTTCTACTACGTAAATCAGGCACTGATACCGTTACAGGGGGCCCACTACACAATACCATCGTGTCTTCTGTGTATCCAGGATTAACAGCGGCGACCGCCAGAAAAAGCAATGAACATTGAAGTCCACTACAGTCCCGGAAGTAAGACTACGGCTGCCTTGGAACTCACAACGAATTCAATCAGAAGAACTTAGTTGGAATAGGAAACTAATGGAATTTGACTTCGCTTCTTGGCAATGTGAGAGACAGCAATATGGCAATAAGTCATTAAAGGTTTTAAAAAATCGCCTGAATGCTTGGTAATTCTCCCTTATTGTTACCAAATCAGCCCCCCTAGCCAAGTGTAATTCGTAGCGTAACGAACGTTAGATAAATCACGTGACATTTGTCTAAATCGAACATTTTAGTATGAGAATTGACAATTGTCACAATCTATCTAACGTTCGTTACGCTACGAATTACACTTGGCTAGGGGGGCTGGATAGTATACTACACTATGGGCCCTACCGGCTAGGTTGAAGACGTTTCCCATCGGATTGTTTTGATCGCGAATATCAAACTTCAGCTCAGATGTATGGTACCCGTGTTTAGCTGATAGAATCCTTGGAGCTCTACCGACTAAGCTGAAGATGTGTGTCAATAACTAAAACGTAACACGTTTTGAGGTTAACAACGTTTTGGGGTGTAAGTGGTTCCTCAACATCTATGAACCAAAGTCAACTTCACCTGCACGCGGTGCACCCTGCTGACTGACAAACGAAGCTCTGGCGAAAAGAGAGGTAGGGAGCGTAATTGTAAGCTACCCGACTGGGGAATGTACCTCCACCTTACAGAATACCGCAGCCAAATAACAATTCCCTTGAGGGTTGTTGTGTTCCTGCGAGTGAGTGAGGTCACCAGAAATGAAGGAGATGCTGCGTTGGCAGCGGGGGTGGCGGCGCGCGAGAGATATTTTATGTTGCGAGCGTTAATATGGCTACGGTAACCGCTTCACATCAGGCGGGCCGTATGCTTGTCTGCCACCCGACGTAGTAAAAAAAAAACACCTATTTTACGAATAAAAATATTCGATGGTAATCGGCTTTAGCTTCGGCGCTAGGGCCCCTGATTAAACATGCAAGGAATTCAAAATGTTATCTTGCTACCGTCGCCAAAGATCACACTCCCAGAGAACATGGTGTGTAGTTTGATCGAATTCATGATTTGCAGTACAACATTCGCATAAGGACGACGTCACTAGTTTAAACTGATAACGTTACGTATACCACAACCCGTGGTACACATTTCGTAGACCTGCTTTCTGCTGACACCGATTCGAATATTTTGATTCCAAAAATAGGTGTTTAGTTAAAATGGACGATTTCGGTGGTCGAATGGTTAGCAATGGCCACTTTGACTCCGAGGTCGCAGGTTCGATTCCCGCACAAGATAAACATTAACGAACTTTGAACTATTAACGAAATACTCAAAAACATTTGCAACTCTAGATGTAAATTTGCAAAATATGTGACGTCACACTAGGGAGGGGGGGAGTCTCACAAATGTGACCAGCTGTGACAAGGACGGGGGGTGGGGTCAAAAAATCATGAAATTCGTGTGACGTAATTTATGGATGGCCTCATAATAATATGTGTAAGTAATATATGTGACGTGTGTTTATTTAAGTAATGAGTGCATAACAAGTCGCCAACAAACTGGCATACAGTTTGGCGAAATTATATGTATTTTAATGTAAGATGTACGAAGAAAATAAATAAATAAATAAAATAAAGTAATTAGCTTCAGCTTCGGCGGTAGGGGCGGTAGGGCCCACGCACTGATCGTTGTCAGCCAATCTCGCAACGTCTCGCACCATAGTAACGTATTTTTAACGATATTTCTAGATATCGATAATATAAAATACTAATATTTAAAATACTAATAGTAAATATTTCTTCTTAGATTTTTAGATAATGGTTAAACACGTTTTACCTGCGGCTTCGTGCCACGTGAACACAGTAGCGTATCCTTTGTGTGAGACAATCTCCGGAATTAAAACACTATATAACTTTCCTTCAATTTATTTAAACTTCTTCAAGTTCACTATAACGCTTTTTCCAACCTTCTATCGCCACTGCCAACTAACAAGTCCCGATCCTCATTTCCCTCCATCCAACTGTTCTTTTATCACCATGCAATTCTCTGATTGATTATACACAACCAATCACGATAAAACAAATTGGTATCCGGTGGTAATTATAAACATTTATACCGGTGATAAAAGAATAGTTGACTTATTAAAGATAAAGCTAATTTAGTAAGAATATATTTTGACCAACAAGATTTTGAATTGTGATATTAACAGTAAAAGAAGTCAAGTATAAGATGATGTTTACAGAATTGCAATAAGCAAGAATTGTTAGTCATGACACTTACTTTTATAACAATTTGGCTATGAAATTACTATACTAATTACAACACTAGTTACATATATTAATGAGTGATCTAACATTTGTGGCCAGAACAAATTCTACATGCAATGTCAAATTTCATCCAAATCCGTTCAACCGTCTACGCGTCAAAGAGTGACAAACTTTGATACATCCTCACAAACTATCACACTTATAATATTGTTAGTAGAATAGAAAATTCACTTTGATCAGGCCTGTGTCACTCCGCCATTCGGCCGAGTTATTTACCTACAAGACCGACGCTGCCGGCAGCACAATTTAGTCGAGTGTCACTCACGCGCTAAGCGACGCGACCAAGATGGTTAAACAAAAGCGTTACTGTTCTGCATTCGGATGCACGAACACAAATTTTAAAGATAATGATTTATGGTTATACCTAAGCAGTGTGTGAGTGCCACGGGCGATCACTCGCACCTGTTAAAAAATGTACGCTAATTGATCTATCGGCGCGTGAGTTCTGCTGACATTATGACTTTAGTAGATTAGAGACTTAAAATACATACCTACACCAATGTTACAAATACTTTCCGTGTTAAAGATACATCCGAGCTATTATTGGGACAACGTGAATAGTAAACCTGATCTGTAAGTACGTACAGTCATGATTCCTGTTAAAACTTACACTAAAATTATACTATTAATTATACATAAAATTATACAGTGTCAAATTACCTAACATTATTGTTACTAAGTACCTACCTATGTACTTAATAATCACAGAGTATGATATAGTAACATAAGTAAGTACAACAAAGTAATAAACGTACACATACGTAAACCTACTACAATTTTTGGTAGTTTAAGTATATGTATTTTATTGAACATTAATAAACAAGCGTATGTATTTATACCTATCTACGCGGCTCGGTCGCGAGCGTTTTGGTTCAACCCTATGAGCGACACGCTGCCAAGTGACGTCCAGGCCGAGACAAACCATTTTGTAAAAGCAGCGGCTGTCGCTCGTAAGGCGTTAGATATAGGGGTTACTTTCGATTGTCCCTGCCGCTGAAAGACTCAGGTGCGAGTATAGCTGCAGAATTATTATGGACCGTATTAGCGCGTATCGAAGGTTGATATTTTAATTGTGATTTTTCCAATTGTGTCGGAAGTGAATATTCTGTTAGAGTATATTATTCTGTGCTTTGATCTAGGAAAAGTCCTTTGAATTAGCAAAGCTATGCGCAGTGCTAAATGTCCTGCTTTTGTTTGGTGACGAGATGTCCCTCTTCGCGACCTTTCAAATCAGGTTTGGTATGTTTTTTTTATACAACAACCCTCAAGGAAATTGTTATTTGGCTGCGGTATTGTGTGAGGTGGAGGCACATTCCCCAGTCGGGTAGCTTCCAAACACGCTGTACCCAGGTAGGGTTTTTTTTCTTTACAATAAATCATTTTATAAATTACTAATTCTATTTAAGCTATATTTTGAAAAATGGAAAAATTCACCTGCCTCCCCTAGGGGATTTAGTAATTACACTACTAAACTCAAAAAATAGCTGAATTTCATCTGCAACGATGGACTACTATTCCTAGTTTATTAGTGTAATTACTAAATCCCGCCTAGGGAGGCAGGTGAATTTTTCCATTTTTTCAAAATATATTTATCTGGCAAGTTGGCCAAGACAACTATTTAAATAATAATAATCTATTTAAGCTACTTTTATTCTTCACAATAAATCATTTTCACACTGAATTGTAAAAGTATCATAAGAGACCATTGAGCGTAGCTACAATAGGCTATTTTCCAATGTTTAAAAATTTAAAAAAAATATTTAACAATATCGTAAAGTACACAAAACTATAAAGATCTGCAAACTTTCATTCTAATATCTTCCGTCCGACTTATTTTAGAGCCGATCAAGTCAAGGTTTGGCGGGAAAGTCCATTTTAAAAGTATGAAATTATAAAAAAATTATATTTCCATTGGAGAAGCAATAAAAAATGCTATAACTTGTATTATGATACTAATCACATAAACGTAATATTTAACATAGCTGTCGTACAAATTTCTGATTTGATGCATACAAAATACAAACCTCATACGTGACGTCATAATTCGCTAGTCTTTTGTATGGAGCGTTTTGGGCAGTCTAAAAATTGTGATTTTCAAATTAATATATCTCGAGAGATTTTTGTGCTATCGAAGTAATTCTTTCACCTATGGTTATATTATGGAGACGTCCCTACATATCAAACCGAAAAAAATGTTAGTCAAATAGCCTATTAATTGGCTGTTTGTCCTTCGGTCACATCAAAAGGAACCAACAAATTGACATAATTTTTTTCCGTAATAATTTAAGGACTGGAGATTGACATAAGCTATTTATCCCGGAAAAACATGTTATCCTACTGAAGAATTGTTTTTCATTAAAATAATGACCAATCGGGGGAATCCACAATTGTATATTGTTTGTCCTTCTTTCACGTCAAAAGGAATCAATGGATTGACACGATTTTTCTCAAGAGAATTGATTAAGGTCTGGAAATAACATATTTTTCTTTTTTTTTTAATAATTTATTTCTAAAACTCTCACACATACATTTCAACACGTTAATGCCGTACCACGAAAACCTCACAGGGTTTATCTGGGTAGGCGAGTCGCTGAGTTTAATCTTATTTGTACACAATTTCAAATAGATACATAACCAAGTAGATTCCGATGTAAATCAAGGGACATTTTCTATGTAGTGCTTTCTTAATTGACATCTGAATATGCCACTTTTTATTTCAGAACAATATCTTATTTCCATGGAACGGATAAATTCCCTTTTTTTGTTAATAATGACCAAGCCGGCAAAGTTACAATTGCTTGGTTATTTGTTCTACTTTCACATCCAAAGGTACCAATGAATGACGACCCGGAGATCGAATCAATAGACGAAGACAAACAGACATGTTCACGCACACAAATATTTGTCTTGAGCGGGGATCGAACCCTTCGAAGTCAAAGCGGACATTGCTAACCAGTCGACCACCGACCTCGTCGAATATAGTAGGCGTAAGTAGTTCATCAACATCTTTGAACCAAAGCAAACTTCACCTGCACGCGGTGCACTCTGCTGACTGACAAACAAGCTCTGGCGAAAAGAGAGGTAGGGAGCGTCATTGTAAGCTACCCGAGTGGGGAATGTACCTTGTAACGTTATACGTTTCTTTTTAATAAAATTCAATATAATAAACATAATTACATAAAAATACATAATACTAAACTTAAAATAAAACTATATACAATACGGTTTTGTGTTATTTAACTTAAAATCAATAATAAAAAAGATATGAATTGGATTACATAACTCAATTCTATAACTAAAGTTAAATATTAAATGGTGTCTTGAGTTGAATGAGTCATATTTGATTCATGACAATATTAATTGTTAATTAATATTATGAACAAAATGTTGTCTATTTCAATATTTACAATCGTCGGAATAATAAATAAACAATGAAAAATAAATCACTAAATTAATAATTTAAAACACAGTAAATAAGTATAAATAACCTAATTAAAAATAATAATAGTCGTATTACTCAATTGCCCAAAACGTATTTGCTAATGGTTTTCTTGAGCGTCACACGGTACCCTATTAGACAAACATCGTACGATCTTATGGGCGGAGCAAAGACAGCTCATCGGCAACGCCGATACTCGGACCCCAGACTACTTTTTTCAACCGCACAGACGACACACAGACTAGCATAGTGCATAGACGTACTTCTATGCATATTTCGTACCTGCAAAATTTAAATAACTGACTTTAATCTCTTTGCATATAAGTACCTAATGTGATCTAAGTTCTTCTTTGCCACTTATTTACCGCTACTGTGGTACTTACGTAATAAGTCGCGGAGGACATTTGTAACCGAAATCACGAACATACAGGAATTCCCCGATAGGGTAAGTGTTGATCAATTATTATTTTATAGGCCAATCTTAAAAATGTGTACTAGCTGTGGTTTTGCCGTGTAATATATATGTATAGCTCCTGGGTTGCTTATCCCAATACGACGAATAAATAATCTTTCGTCCATGTAATATTGTTACCGATTTGTTTACACATAATTTATTATTTCATTGCTTTAATTTGGACAAAGCCGAGTGTATTTAATTAGGGTTAGACCTCATTATGTTTTCTTTGTTAGCTTTGCAAACCAAAATTATTTAACTACGTAGTTATTTTGATCTACCTTCTTTTATAATTATTTAATCTTGACGGCATATAATTGCTTTAGATTTTTATTGTGAATAATATTACTTTGGCCTTAGTTTTTTGTTATTCACAAATAATTCCGCCTACATACTGCTCCGTTCTGATTGCGATCTTTTATACCGACACCACTCACCGTCTACCTATTAGACCCGTCTTGGCTTGGCTTTATGGCTTGGTGTTGGTGATCGCAATCGACGGGCTTAGCTGACGGATGTGCTTAAGCTGGAGTATTGTTCCAGGGAATTAGATACAACCTAAGAAGAATTATATACAAGTTAAAAAAAGAAATTAGATACAACCTAAGAAGAATTATATACAAGTCATAAACAAGGAAATTAAATACCACTTGAAAAAGAATTACAAACAAGTTTGAACCTGAGCATTGAGGTCCCCTGCTGCCACGTCCCTACACCACCGAGCCATCATCCACCTTCGGCCACCTTCGCCAGGGAAGTACGGGACCGCGGAACCAGACTTATCAGCCGGGCACTGTGAACCCGATACTTATATTTTTTTTAATAAATTTTTTTAATCGTGTACGCTGGGTATTATTTCATTTAATAAATTTATTACCCGACGCGACAACCTCCACCTCACAGAATACCGCAGCCAAATAACAATTATCTTGAGGGTTGTTGTGTTCCTGCGAGTGAGTGAGGTCACCAGAAAGGAAGGAGATGCCGCGTTGACAGCGGGGGTGGCGGCGCGCGAGCGATACTTTATGTTGCGAGCGTTAATATGGCTACGATAACCGCTTCACATCAGGCGGGCCGTATGTTTATCTGCCACCCAACGTAGTATAAAAAAGGTAATATAACAAATTTTGATCGATTAAAACCTTGTTACTGCAATTTTCTCTCAATAAAGTGTAGAGTCGCTTCGTAAATCCCAGCAATCTAGCCGACTTGTGCTGGATTCACTGCAGATTACTCCAATGAATCACTTCCTAGAGGTATATAACGAGGGATTTGTTGTAATAACACAGGGTTCCCCTGAAATAAGGCTTTTTATTTCAGGATCGACGCGGTAACCTTGAAGAATTTTACAAACTCTTATTTATAGATTTTATTTTTGAAGTGAAAACTTCTTTAGCGGCGTTGTGCACTTTTTGGGATAGGTAAAAAATGTTAAATTCGCGTCAGGGACACGGGGCCAGCCCCCTTACCACCATCTCTTATTGCGATTCAATAACTGAATAGAATGTTTATTCATACCAATGAATAAGCGACTCTATTTCAAATGGAATGCTTATTCATTGGCATGAATAAGCGATCTATTCAGTTATTGAATCGCAATAAGAGATGGTGGTAAGGGGGCTGATCGAAAATTCGTAAGACGGAGGGAGAGTAGACCGCCGGCGCGGCGTAGGAGAGGAAGTAATATCCCCCTCTCTTTCCACCGCGCGGCGAAAATGTATGCCTGCTCCTGCTGTTTTTCTTTATACTACGTCCGGTGGCAGACAAACATACAGCTCGCCTGATGTGAAGTGGTTATCATAGCCATAATATTAACGCTCGCAACATGAAATATCACTCGCGCGCCGCCACTCCCGCTGCCGATGTAGCGACTCCTTCCTTTCTTTCTGTTGACCTTACGCACTCGCAGGAACACAACAACCCTCAAGGGAGTTTTCGCCAGAGCTTCGTTTCTTAGTCAGCAGGGTGAACCACGTGCTGGTGAGGTTGGCTTTGGTTCAAAGGTGATAAGTGGTTTATTTTTAATTTACATAAGCCAATCGCAAACTCAGCGGAGTAAATTGTCGCTGAGTATGCGCAGATCGGCTTACTTCAGAAATCGCGCACCCCTGTCGTGGACAAGGCTCTTTTATATTTATTTTTATTTTCATCTTAAATTTATATAATATTAAAATAAACTAGATGTTAAGTGGTTCACTTACGCCCCTTAGATTCACCTGTCTCGATATCTAATATTGCAAGTTCAATTTAACCCAGTTTTTAGTATACGAATAAGCTGCAATTTGACGCACTTGTTTCGTTCAGATGACCAATTCTCGTAAATAGTTTAGTAATACGATCGCAGAACAAAAGTTGACCGAATCGAGATTGAACTATTATTGTCAATTTTTGGGGTGTAAGTGGGTCATCAACATCTTTGAACCAAAGCCAACTTCACCTGAACGTGGTGTACCCTGCTGACTGACAAACGAAGCTCTGGCGAAAAGAGAGGTAGGGAGCGTAATTGTAAGCTACCCGACTGGGGAATGTACCTCCACCTGACAGAATACTGCAGCCAAATAACGGTTCCCTTGAAGGCTGTTGTGTTCCTGCGAGTGAGTGAGGACACCAGAAAGGAAGGAAATGCTGCGGTGGCAGCGTGTGGGTGTGGGTGGCGGCGCGCGAGCGATATTTTATGTTGCGAGTGTTAATATGGCTACGGTAACCGCTTTATATCAGGCGGGCCGTATGCTTGTCTGCCACTCGACGTAGTATAAAAAAAAATGCAAAAAATTTTATATACTTACTTGATTTCATTCATTCATTATTGTCTATTCTAATTGTTAGCAAAACGACATTCTTAGTTTGTGTAATTTTTGGTTATATTTCGATATAATTCCACTTAAATTCGACTTTGAAGTTTCATATTGTATTACGAGAATACCAAATGTGACATCTGTGAGATCGAAACTGTCGATAAATGAATTCTTAAATGCCGTCTATTTTATATCGGATCCAATATGGCGCCACAAAATTGCGATTAATAATTTCCACATTAAATAAATAAATAAATATTCCTGAACAAATTACACACTGCCATCTAGTCCCAAATTAAGTAAAGCTTGTACAATGGCTACAAGTTAACTGATATAATAATTAAACTCATTTTTTTGTATATATACATACATATAAAACACCCATGACCAAGACCAACAGGCATGTTCATGCACATAAATGGTTGTCTTGTGCGGGGATCGAACCCGTGACCATATCATAATCATCCGACTGTTGCGATACGGGTCTCCCCTTAATCGAAGGTGTCTAGAGCATACTCCACCACGCTGTTCAACGGCTTAACGTGTTCTCCGAAGCACAGAGGAGTTGGAGATAAATAAACTTATCTAGGGACAGGCCACAGTTGACATTACTTAACTTGCGTGTTCGATTAGACTGAGAAGCGCAACGACGCCATCGAGCTCCTCTCTGCTTAATGTTCCTTAGATATGTATCATCATCATCATCATTAGCCTGTATCTATCCACTGCTGGATATAAGCCTTCCCCAATGCTTTCCACAAAATACGATCCTCCGCCTTCCGTATCCAGCCGCTTCCAGCCGCTTTCTTAAGGTCATCGGACCATCTAGAAGAAGGGCGTCCAATGCTTCGTCCTACGCGCGGCCTCTAATACCTTCCCCTATCTGCCCTCCCTTACTCGGCAGATGTGATCCGCCCATTGCCACTTCAGCTTACAAACTCGAAAGGCTATGTCGACAACTTTAGTTCTCCGTCGAATTTCTTCGTTCCGGATTAAATCCCTCAGAGAAACCCCGAGCCCACTCCGTCGCTCGCTGCGCGACCTTTAGCCTGTGGACCAGTCCGATGGTCAGTGTCCAAGTGTCTGCACCATAGGTCATTGCAGGGAGGACGCACTGGTTGAAGACTTTAGTCTTCACCAGTGTTGTATGTATACATATGCTATAGATAGAATATACAAAGAAGTTAAATTGCGTTTAATACAAAATCTAATACAAATAATTTACAGGGACGACGCGACGCCGCTAGAATTTATCGTAGCGACAATTCAGAATTTAATTTATAAGTTTAAAGTGGCGAAGTTTGTTTAAGATATTGTCTAGATTTATTACTTTAGGTTTTTTAAACTGTAAATGGATGCATCCGTTAATTTGAATATTTATTTTTATTTTATGCAATTTGGACTGGGTTCAGTCACAAAATACAGAGAGTATTTATATGGAGAATACACAAAATACTCTATGGGTTTTCTGGTCCAGTACTCGCCTACTAAACCCTAGATGAAACCTGAACCCGGTCAAAGTTCATTCGGTGATTCTAAGAGGTTACGACAATGGCATCGATTTGAAAATACCTATAACGTAGTGGACACGAATTACTTTAACAGATTTTTCAATTTTTTCGGTGAAACGGAGGTTCAAAGTTTGTATGGGAAAAAGAAATAGTTGGTTGGTATGGGAAAATGAGATTAGTTGGACTATTTTATCCTAAATTTTACACGAGTAGGTACTTCTATTGATTAATGAGTAAACACGTGTTTGCCCCGAATGTCACGCGAGCGAAGCCGCGGGCGAAAGCTAGTAATTCATATTTATACACAAAATATATTTGCCATTAAATGGGGTAATATGTAAACAGATGTTATTATAAAATAAATCACCAGCCTATTTAGCCATTATAAATAGCATGCAAATTTAACAAATTTTACCCTAATTAAAAATATTTAGAATTCATCAATTAATATAAAATTTGTCAATAATCATATCATACATCTATCACTGTCTATTAATTAAATAATTGTAAAATTACATTCAAATTTCACTGGAATCAAATGGAACTTAACTAAAAAATGTAAATAATATCATCATCATCATCATCATCATCATCAGGTCATTTTAGTCTCCACTACAGGAGCACGACCCTCTCTCGTCAGTGCCAGACACAAGGAGGATTTGGCCTACACTCCCCACGCGGCCAAACGGGTTGGGGAGGCCTTGTACGACAACCACGGGAAGAGACGGAGTGCTTCTATTCTAGTGTGCTGGAAATCACACGTCCACGGTAAATAATATAATTGATTTACAAATTCAGTTTAGTATTTAAAAAATATTAATTGACATCAAATATTAACATTAAATACTGACAAAGCCAACCTCACCAGCACCTGGTGCACCGTACCAACTAGCGAAAGAGGTTTTGGCAAAAGAGAGGTAGGGTACAGCATATTTACAAGCTGCCTGATTAGGAAAGTACCTTTACCTCACAGAGTACCGCAGCCAAATAACAATCCCCTTGAGGGTTGTTGTATGCCAATGAGTGAGATCAGCTGCCAGAAAGTCTGCGGCATAGACACTTGCTATACAAGGACTATTGTTCACGCTCTGGCATCCTCACTGCCAATGCAGCATCTCCTCACAGGAACATAATAACACCTGCTCATTGGTTTGTTATTTGGCTGCAGTCTGCTGTAAGGTGGAGGTACTTCCTTTGACCTCAACAGGCCCTAAACTACCACTACGTGCAGATGACATTGGCTTAGGTACTAATGTGGTTGGTGAGCCACTTACACCCTTAATTACTACTTACACCTTACAGCCCCTGAAAATGTATTTAAAAAAGAAAAAACAATCTCGAGGTCTCAGTCCACAACGAACAACTAATTCAACGTTAGATTTAGATAGTACAGCTTAATCTTGCAACATCAAGTTAACCACATTTTAAGCTTTTCGATTTAGATGCAGTTCAATTTAACTTTTCGTTTAAACCTAAGGAGATTGCAAAAGTTTTTGAATCTGCTTTCCCGTAGTGCTATTGTTTGAGCTTAGATTTTTTTCAAATCACTTGCCCAAAGAAACTTACGTCTGATGGATATAATTTACGCTAGGTTGGATTATCGCTTGCCTCCTGTGTTGCCATGATTTATTTGATTCAATATTTGGGGGTACCCTGCTGACTGACAAACGAGGCTCTGGCGAAAAGAGAGGTAGGCGTAGCGTATTTTTTAAGCTACGGGTGACTGGGAAAGTACCTTCAACTCACAGAATACCGCGGCCAAAAAACATTTCCCAGCAAAGGTGTTCCTGCGAGTGAGTGAGGTCACTAGAAAGAAAGGAAGGAGTATAGACAGGCAACGGATCGGCGACCCCTTGGTGTTGCTGGTCTCCATGGGCGGTGGTGATTGCTTTCCATCAGGTGACCCACATGCTCGTTTGACCCGTCATATAAAAAAAAAAGATCCCGACGAATTGAGAACCTCCTCCTTTTTTGAAGTCGGTTAAAAATATCCATAATTTTCAGAGAACAGTGATAATATTCTTGATATGTTAGACTCTTAGAGATAATTCTGTATAGTCAGTATTGAATGAAACAAATGTGCCATTTATTTATTTTCTGTAACTTATGCATTACATAGTTATTAAAAACTAAAAACTAAAATGTTCAAAATCAAATAAATAGTTTTCTTAGAAACTAAACGTACTTCATAAATAGGAATTATCAGCTAAAAGTAATTATATGTATAAAGTTTTTTGATAAATATTTTCTGCGTTAGAAAATTGTGCACATTTTTTTCATTTGTAATTAATCCCGACGAAGTTCACACCGCCTAACTGTCAATTAATGTCGTGTTACTTATTAGCTGAACCAAATTTATGATTTTATTGGTAAGGTAATATAATGAATATAAAATAATTATTAAGTTCATTAGTTTATTAAGATAGTAACAAAATATATATATATAAAAATACAAATTGACAACCAATAAATATCTCATTGCACGAAACAATTTTCAAAACAAATCAAAGAAAATATTTTCTGCGTTAGAAAATATTTTTCAAAAAACTTTATAATATACATTATACATTTAGCTCATATTTTTTATTTATTATTAAATATATAAAACATTTCCAATCTTTATTATTTCTCTTAAACGGTATTTTATGTGCACACAAAACATTTTAAATTTAGTGATCCAAATTTGGACAAAAATATAAAATGATAGCGAATATAAATTGTAAAATTACACGCCAAAATTTATATTAAAATAATAAATCAATTGTTACTCTTTTTCTACTTCTACTAATAACTTAAACTTTCATAACTTACCACTTCACTGGGCGGTAATAAAAATAATTCCAGTCATTCACTCACAAACTTCAACACTAAAACTTCGTTCACATTCACTTTTTTTTCAACATTGACTCGGTACGAAGCGAAGGCGGGCAGACGTTCGGTCGACATAGCCGGGGTCTCGAGACTGAGTGTGTCGCTGCAATAAGAATAGCGCAGCGCAGGTTTGGTCCGTAATTTACGGGTCGCTTCAGTATGTACGAGGCTTTATGATGCGGACTGCCTATATTTCGGGCTAGTGAGCTGCTCCGACTTCGCCTGGGTTTAAGTGCATTTTTTTTAACCATGTCTGCAGACAAACATACGGCCCGCCTGATGTGAAGCAGTAACCGCAGCCATTAACATTCGCAAATATCATTCGAACGCCGACATTCCGCCTCCGTCAAGGTGGAAGTACTTCCCCAGTCGAACAGCTTACAAATACGCTGTAAAATCTTCTTCTATTTCTATATAAGGTAACCGTTATTGACTATTTTTTACTACGTCGGAAGGCAGACGAGCATACGGCCCGTCTACTGTGAAGCGATTACCGTAAAAATTAAATATCGTTCGCGCGCCGCGTTACCCATAATGGCAACACAGCAACTCCTTTCTTTCTGCTCACTCACTCGTAGGAACACAACAACTCTCAAGGGATTGTTTTTTGGCTGCGGTATGCTGTGAGTGTGAGTGGAGCTAATTCCCCAGTCGTGCAACTTACGAATACGCTGTACCCTACCTATCTTTCAACGCATCTTGCTACCGCCGCCAAAGATCACACTCCCAGAGAACATGGTGTGTAGTTTGATCGAATTCATGATTTGCAGTACAACATTCGCATAAGGACGACGGCACTAGTTTAAACTGATAACGTTACGTATACCACAACCCGTGGTACACATTTCGTAGACCTGCTTTCTGCTTACACCGATTCGAATAATTTGATTCCAAAAATAGGTGTTTAGTTAAAATGGACGATTTCGGTGGTCGAATGGTTAGCAATGGCCACTTTGACTCCGAAGTCGCAGGTTCGATTCCCGCACAAGATAAACATTAACGAACTTTGAACTATTAACGAAATACTCAAAAACATTTGCAACTCTAGATGTAAATTTGCAAAATATGTGACGTCACACTAGGGAGGGGGGGAGTCTCACAAATGTGACCAGCTGTGACAAGGACGGGGGGTGGGGTCAAAAAATCATGAAATTCGTGTGACGTAATTTATGGATGGCCTCATAATAATATGTGTAAGTAATATATGTGACGTGTGTTTATTTAAGTAATGAGTGCATAACAAGTCGCCAACAAACTGGCATACAGTTTGGCGAAATTATATGTATTTTAATGTAAGATGTACGAAGAAAATAAATAAATAAATAAAATAAAGTAATTAGCTTCAGCTTCGGCGGTAGGGGCGGTAGGGCCCACGCACTGATCGTTGTCAGCCAATCTCGCAACGTCTCGCACCATAGTAACGTATTTTAACGATATTTCTAGATATCGATAATATAAAATACTAATAGTAAATATTTCTTCTTAGATTTTTAGATAATGGTTAGACACGTTTTACCTGCGGCTTCGTGCCACGTGAACACAGTAGCGTATCCTTTGTGTGAGACAATCTCCGGAATTAAAACACTATATAACTTTCCTTCAATTTATTTAAACTTCTTCAAGTTCACTATAACGCTTTTTCCAACCTTCTATCGCCACTGCCAACTAACAAGTCCCGATCCTCATTTCCCTCCATCCAACTGTTCTTTTATCACCATGCAATTCTCTGATTGATTATACACAACCAATCACGATAAAACAAATTGGTATCCGGTGGTAATTATAAACATTTATACCGGTGATAAAAGAATAGTTGATTTATTAAAGATAAAGCTAATTTAATAAGAATATATTTTGACCAACAAGATTTTGAATTGTGATATTAACAGTAAAAGAAGTCAAGTATAAGATGATGTTTACAGAATTGCAATAAGCAAGAATTGTTAGTCATGACACTTACTTTTATAACAATTTGGCTATGAAATTACTATACTAATTACAACACTAGTTACATATATTAATGAGTGATCTAACATTTGTGGCCAGAACAGATTCTACATGCAATGTCAAATTTCATCCAAATCCGTTCAACCGTCTACGCGTCAAAGAGTGACAAACTTTGATACATCCTGACAAACTTTGATACATAAATATTGTCATAAATATTGTCACACAAATTACACAGCGCCATCTAGCCCCAAAGTAAGCGAAGCTTGTGTTATGGGTACTAGACAACTAATAAACATACGTAAATACATTTTTTTTTTTTTGTAAATACATACTTATTATACATAGAAAACACCCAAACTAAGACAAACAGACATGTTCATGCACACAAATGTTTGTCCTATGTGGGAATCGAACCCACGAGCATTGGTGTCGAAGCCACGTCATTGACCGCTACGCCACCGAGCTCGTCGTGGCAAACTATCACACTTATTGTTAGTAGAATAGAAAATTCACTTTGATCTAGGAAAAGTCCTTTGAATTAGCAAAGCTATGCGCAGTGCTAAATGTCCTGCTTTTGTTTGGTGACGAGATGTCCGTCTTCGCGACCTTTCAAATCAGGTTTGGTATGTTTTTTTTATACTACGTCGGGTGGCGGACAAGCATACGGCCCGCCTGATGTGGAGCTGTTACTGTAGCCATATTAACGCTCGCAACATAAAATATCGCTCGCGCATCGCCACCCCCGTTCCCAACACAGCATCTCCTTCCTTTCTGGTGACCTCACTCACTCGCAGGAATACAACAACCCTCAAGGAAATTGTTATTTGGCTGCGGTATTGTGTGAGGTGGAGGCACATTCCCCAGTCGGGTAGCTTCCAAACACTCTGTACCCAGGTAGGGTTTTTTTTCTTTACAATAAATCATTTTATAAATTACTAATTCTATTTAAGCTATATTTTACACTACTAAACTCAAAAAATAGCTGAATTTCATCTGCAACGATGGACTACTATTCCTAGTTTATTAGTGTAATTACTAAATCCCGCCTAGGGAGAAAGGTGAATTTTTCCATTTTTTCAAAATATATTTATCTGGAAAGTTGGCCAAGACAACTATTTAAACAATAATAAAAATTGAAAAAAATATTTAACAATATCGTAAAGTACACAAAACTATAAAGATCTGCAAACTTTCATTCTAATATCTTCCGTCCGACTTATTTTAGAGTCGATCAAGTCAAGGTTTGGCGGGAAAGTCCATTTTAAAAGTATGAAATTATAAAAAGATAATATTTCCATTGGAGAAGCAATAAAAAATGCTATAACTTGTATTATGATACTAATCACATAAACGTAATATTTAACATAGCTGTCGTACATATTTCTGATTTGATGCATACAAAATACAAACCTGTGACGTCATAATTCGGTAGTCTTTTGTATGGAGCGTTTTGGGCAGTCTAAAAATTGTGATTTTCAAATTAACATATCTCGAGAGATTTTTGTGCTATCGAAGTAATTCTTTCACCTATGGTTATATTATGGAGACGTCCCTACATATCAAACCGAAAAAAATGTTAGTCAAATAGCCTGTTAATTGGCTGTTTGTCCTTCGGTCACATCAAAAGGAACCAACAAATTGACAACTACAGTCACTGTGCCAAATAGAAAAAGAATAATTAAACCATGGATTACTCCTGGACTTCTGCGCTGTATACGACATCGTGATAATTTGTTCAAAAAAACTAAAAAAGATCCATCCAATCAGACACTTAATATAACATATACGCGATATAAACGATTCTGCAATAATATTTTAAAAACTACCAAACGTAATTATGAACGCTTAGAATTCGGAAAAGCTAAAGGTAACCCAAAGGCGACATGGAAGCTGATAAAGGATATAGCCAACTTAAAAACTGATGTTTCCTCAGTGAATGACCTTTTATCTATCTCCTCTAGTCCTGATTCATCTCTTGACACCATCAATGATTATTTCGCTAATATTGGCGCATCTTTGGCTGCTAAGATTGTACCACCCGCTAAACCATTATCTAGTGATAATATCATGACCTCGCAGCTTTACTCTCAATTAAACTCTATGGCGCTGCTAAGCACTGATTGTGATGAGGTTGAGCGTATTATACTTGGACTCAAAAACTGTGCAGCGGGCTGGGATGATATCTCAACGACAGTGGTCAAGGCTGCTACTCGTGCTCTTACACCCATCATTACTCATATTTTTAATTTATGTTTTAATTGCGGGATCTTCCCTGCAGTATTTAAAAAAGCTCTTGTTTACCCTGTCCACAAGGGTGGGACTAGAGACAGTGTCGAAAATTACAGGCCTATTTCTATTTTATCTACATTCTCAAAAATTATGGAAAAAGTTTTAAATAATCGTCTAGTCAAGTATCTCCATAGTAATAATGTTCTTGCTGCTAATCAATACGGTTTCCGGAAAGGACTGAGTACTGAGGACGCTGTGCTAGAATTATGTGACACAGTTATTAATGACTTAAATAGCAAACGCAAATCTATAGGTATATTTTTGGACTTATCTAAAGCATTCGACACTGTCTCTGTTCCAATTCTGCTGCAAAAACTTGAGCATATAGGCATCAGAGGTCTTCCTCTTAATTTATTCACTAGCTATCTTACTCAGCGAACCCAATGTGTCAAGATTGGTAGCCATATTAGTCAAGATTTACCTCTTACATATGGTGTGCCGCAGGGT
This sequence comes from Hypsopygia costalis, assembly GCA_937001555.2. NCBI lineage: Eukaryota > Metazoa > Arthropoda > Insecta > Lepidoptera > Pyralidae > Hypsopygia > Hypsopygia costalis. The sequence continues at coordinate 4,134,194 of OW443350.2, forward strand.
AGCGTGCTTGGCCCTACCCTGTTTCTAATTTACGTCAATGATCTTTGTAAACTCAGCATACCAAATTGTAAGATACTAACATATGCCGATGATACGGCTTTGGTGATAAATGGCTGTTCATGGGCTGAAGCACGAATAAATGCGGAATTTGCTTTGCATACAGTGATGAGATGGCTTTCCTACAACCTATTAACTTTAAATCTAAATAAAACTAAGTATATACCTTTTTCTGCACAAATAACATCTTTACCTTCTCAATCTTTTTCGATAATTGCCCACAGTTGTCAACTTGATCCATCGTCTCCTTGTACATGCAATACATTAGTGCGTGATAGCTATATTAAATATTTAGGTATCCTTGTTGATGGTGTCATGAGCTGGAAGCCGCAAATTGAGTCGACAGTTAACCGTATTCGCAAACTTATTTTTGTTTTCAAGACACTTCGTTTTGTTGCCGATCGGCAGACGTTAATGACAGTATATTATACTTTAGCACAGTCAATCCTTTCCTACTGTGTTACAGCTTGGGGAGGAGCTGCAAAAACTATACTCTTGAGATTAGAAAGAGCCCAAAGAGCTGTACTCAAGGTATTGTTATTAAAACCCATAAGATTTCCCACTTCACAGGTTTATTCTTTGAGCAGCGTGCTGTCGGTGCGTAAATTATACATTTTGCAACTGATCCTACGAAAGCAATCTAAATTACCATTCAAACCTAATTTATTTACAAACAAACGTAGGAAATACAAAGTTTGCGGAACGATTTCGTGTAGGCTCAGACTTACTGAACGTCATTCTTGCTTTTTGAGTTCTTGCATTTACAATAGGATTAACGAAGTATTGGATATCTATCCTCTCACAATACGAGAATGTAAGCACAAAATATCCAATTGGCTCTTAGGCCTCTCCTATGAGGAAACTGAGCGCATATTAACAAAATGAATATAATATCTATATATATAATATCAACTATTCAATATTATCTAATAGAGTAGACTGATGCGTGTGAATATATGAGCGTGTTACGTCGAGAATCACTGAATTCAAATGTTCATATGTTTATTTATTTATTTTTGTATGTAAAAAAAAGCAGGAGAACAACATTACCTACACACAAAATTAATACTACATCTTATGTTGTACTATTTAATAAATATAACTCTTTTTCATCCACTCACACTTTCACTTTCACTCTCACAATCACAACTTTTACACTCACATAACACACATCCTCAACACACATTTCACACACCCCTTTTAAATTCGGCTGCAAATGAGTGAATAGTAAATCATATTAATATATTTATAATTGCAAATTGTAACTTACAATCTGTATAATATTTGTAAATTGTTTGTACAAAAATTGTCCAACAAATATCAGTATTATGTTACCTCGGAGACGGGCGCAAACGACTGCAACACAGTCTAACGCTAACGCGGTCGTTTACGTACGTTATTGTTTTATAAATAATGTGTTTACTGTTGTTTAATAAATTCTTTAATTCTTTAATAATTTTTTTCCGTAATAATTTAAGGGCTGGAGATTGACATAAGCTATTTATCCCGGAAAAACATGTTATTTCCACTGAAGAATTGTTTTTCATTAAAATAATGACCAATCGGGGGAATCCACAATTGTATATTGTTTGTCCTTCTTTTACGTCAAAAGGAATCAATGGATTGACACGATTTTTCTCAAAAGAATTGATTAAGGTCTGGAAATAACATATATATATTTTTTTTAATAATTTATTTCTAAAACTCTCACACATACATTTCAACACGTTAATGCCGTACCACGAAAACCTCACAGGGTTTATCTGGGTAGGCGAGTCGCTGAGTTTAATCTTATTTGTACACAATTTCATATAGGAATCTAATTGGTTATGTATTAACCAATTAGATTCCGATGTAAATCAAGGGACATTTTCTATGTAGTGCTTTCTTAATTGACATCTGAATATGCCACTTTTTATTTCAGAACAATATCTTATTTCCATGGAACGGATAAATTCCCTTTTTTTGTTAATAATGACCAAGCCGGCAAAGTTACAATTGCTTGGTTATTTGTTCTACTTTCACATCCAAAGGTACCAATGAATGACGACCCGGAGATCGAATCAATAGACGAAGACAAACAGACATGTTCACGCACACAAATATTTGTCTTGAGCGGGGATCGAACCCTTCGAAGTCAAAGCGGACATTGCTAACCAGTCGACCACCGACCTCGTCGAATATAGTAGGCGTAAGTAGTTCATCAACATCTTTGAACCAAAGCAAACTTCACCTGCACGCGGTGCACTCTGCTGACTGACAAACGAAGCTCTGGCGAAAAGAGAGGTAGGGAGCGTCATTGTAAGCTACCCGACTGGGGAATGTACCTCCACCTCACAGAATACCGCAGCCAAATAACAATTATCTTGAGGGTTGTTGTGTTCCTGCGAGTGAGTGAGGTCACCAGAAAGGAAGGAGATGCCGCGTTGACAGCGGGGGTGGCGGCGCGCGAGCGATACTTTATGTTGTGAGCGTTAATATGGCTACGAATGAAATTAATAATTTAAAAATTAACCTAGAGAAATCAAGTTATGTGCAATTTAATAAATCAAAACACTCCAAATACAACTTTACTCTTGCTGTTGATCAAATAAAGGAAATGACACACACACAATTTTTAGGCGTAACTTTAGACCACGATTTAAATTGGAAAATACAGGTAGAAAATCTAAGTAGACGCATAAATCAATTCATTTATGCTCTCAATAAAGTGAAAAATACAACTAACGTCAAAACTGCTATTACTACCTATCGTGCTTACGTCGAGTCTATCCTACGCTACGGATTAGTCATATGGGGTAATAGCACGGAAGTAAATAGAGCATTCATTGCACAAAAAAAATGCATCCGAGCTATATGTGGTATCCCACCGGATCAATCTTGTGAACCAATATTTAAACGCCTTGGCTTATTACCACTACCTTCATTATACATATATGAAGCTTGTAATTTTGTTATTAAACATAAAGAACTGTTTATAGAAGCAGGTGATAGAAATGCCAGACTGCAGAGAGATCCTGGTAGATTAGTACTAAAGGATGTAGCTAGATCAGCTAAATATGTCAAAAGCTGCCTAGCGATGTGTGTTTTTATATATAATAAAATTCCGGGCGAGTTCAAACAATTGAATACCAGTCAATTCAAAAATAAATTATTTAAATGGCTTAACGACAAAAACTTTTACAGTATTAATGCACTACTTGAGCATAAGTTGTAAATTAAAATTAATATTTGCATGCTAGAATAATTATTGGCAAGACATGAGCGCCCTACTTAAGCACTTAAGATCTTATTGTACCTGACTATACCATGTTTTACGCAAATAAAGATTTATTTATTTATTTATTTACGATAACCGCTTCACATCAGGCGGGCCGTATGTTTATCTGCCACCCAACGTAGTATAAAAAAGGTAATATAACAAATTTTGATCGATTAAAACCTTGTTACTGCAATTTTCTCTCAATAAAGTGTAGAGTCGCTTCGTAAATCCCAGCAATCTAGCCGACTTGTGCTGGATTCACTGCAGATTACTCCAATGAATCACTTCCTAGAGGTATATAACGAGGGATTTGTTGTAATAACACAGGGTTCCCCTGAAATAAGGCTTCTTATTTCAGGATCGACGCGGTAACCTTGAAGAATTTTACAAACTCTTATTTATAGATTTTATTTTTGAAGTGAAAACTTCTTTAGCGGCGTTGTGCACTTTTTGGGATGGGTAAAAAATGTTAAATTCGCGTCAGGGACACGGGGCCAGCCCCCTTACCACCATCTCTTATTGCGATTCAATAACTGAATAGAATGTTTATTCATACCAATGAATAAGCGACTCTATTTCAAATGGAATGCTTATTCATTGGCATGAATAAGCGATCTATTCAGTTATTGAATCGCAATAAGAGATGGTGGTAAGGGGGCTGATCGAAAATTCGTAAGACGGAGGGAGAGTAGACCGCCGGCGCGGCGTAGGAGAGGAAGTAATATCCCCCTCTCTTTCCACCGCGCGGCGAAAATGTATGCCTGCTCCTGCTGTTTTTCTTTATACTACGTCCGGTGGCAGACAAACATACAGCTCGCCTGATGTGAAGTGGTTATCATAGCCATAATATTAACGCTCGCAACATGAAATATCACTCGCGCGCCGCCACTCCCGCTGCCGATGTAGCGACTCCTTCCTTTCTTTCTGTTGACCTTACGCACTCGCAGGAACACAACAACCCTCAAGGGAGTTTTCGCCAGAGCTTCGTTTCTTAGTCAGCAGGGTGAACCACGTGCTGGTGAGGTTGGCTTTGGTTCAAAGGTGATAAGTGGTTTATTTTTAATTTACATAAGCCAATCGCAAACTCAGCGGAGTAAATTGTCGCTGAGTATGCGCAGATCGGCTTACTTCAGAAATCGCGCACCCCTGTCGTGGACAAGGCTCTTTTATATTTATTTTTATTTTCATCTTAAATTTATATAATATTAAAATAAACTAGATGTTAAGTGGTTCACTTACGCCCCTTAGATTCACCTGTCTCGATATCTAATATTGCAAGTTCAATTTAACCCAGTTTTTAGTATACGAATAAGCTGCAATTTGACGCACTTGTTTCGTTCAGATGACCAATTCTCGTAAATAGTTTAGTAATACGATCGCAGAACAAAAGTTGACCGAATCGAGATTGAACTATTATTGTCAATTTTTGGGGTGTAAGTGGGTCATCAACATCTTTGAACCAAAGCCAACTTCACCTGAACGTGGTGTACCCTGCTGACTGACAAACGAAGCTCTGGCGAAAAGAGAGGTAGGGAGCGTAATTGTAAGCTACCCGACTGGGGAATGTACCTCCACCTGACAGAATACTGCAGCCAAATAACGGTTCCCTTGAAGGCTGTTGTGTTCCTGCGAGTGAGTGAGGACACCAGAAAGGAAGGAAATGCTGCGGTGGCAGCGTGTGGGTGTGGGTGGCGGCGCGCGAGCGATATTTTATGTTGCGAGTGTTAATATGGCTACGGTAACCGCTTTATATCAGGCGGGCCGTATGCTTGTCTGCCACTCGACGTAGTATAAAAAAAAATGCAAAAAATTTTATATACTTACTTGATTTCATTCATTCATTATTGTCTATTCTAATTGTTAGCAAAACGACATTCTTAGTTAGTGTAATTTTTGGTTATATTTCGATATAATTCCACTTAAATTCGACTTTGAAGCTTCATATTGTGTTACGAGAATACCAAATGTGACATCTGTGAGATCGAAACTGTCGATAAATGAATTCTTAAATGCCGTCTATTTTATATCGGATCCAATATGGCGCCACAAAATTGCGATTAATAATTTCCACATTAAATAAATAAATAAATATTCCTGAACAAATTACACACTGCCATCTAGTCCCAAATTAAGTAAAGCTTGTACAATGGCTACAAGTTAACTGATATAATAATTAAACTCATTTTTTTGTATATATACATTAGGGTGGTCCTTATTCCTTAGAAAAAAAATTTTTTTCATTAATTTCGCGGGGCACCACATAATTTGAGTATGTACCATAAGAAACTATTACAGTAATTTTTTTGAGTTTTTTAAATGACATTTAGGGGTCGCTACCAAGATTTGAATTTCAAGTAAAAACTCAAAATCTGTATTTTTTGGATTCTATATGCAGGACTAAAAAAATTTACAAAATTATTGTTGCTGTTATGAATTAAGATATGTAGATATCTAAATCCATTATTATCATTATTTTTAAAATACAAGGATTGGCTTGTTAGTATGAGGGTACTTCTTCCTATACCCTTTCACCAACAAAAGTAAATATTGCTATTGTTCTTCATTGGTTGTAATCAATTTATTATATTCTTCAATTAAAGCGTCACCGCGCTCTTCTTTTGAAGCAATCTTCTATGCCTTCAATTTTCAGTGCTTCTACCATTTTTTCTTCTGTTGAACTGAAAGTTCGTCATCGAAAAAGGCTTACAAAACCAGCTCTACTGACCAATACCACAAATGATTTAGAATTTTTTTCAGCGCAACAATAGCTGTATTTTTGTTAAAGTTTTCAAAGGCGATAAGGCTTTTCAATAATTGGAAGTCGTTTCTTGGTTCTGATCTTCCGGTAGGGGCTTGAAACCAATATTTAACATAAATAATCACCGTGAAAATGCATATTTATCTCCAGCCTTTCCGTTCTTCTTATTAAGCTTAATGTGATGTTTAAATAAATAAAAAAACAGTACAAAGCTCTTGCTATTTATCTAGCCCGATATAGACCAACAGGTCTTCTAAATAAAACGCCTTATTCAGAAACACCTCCTAAGGAAATGATTGTGAGATTCAACAATTCCCTGTAGTCATTTCTAGGTTAATGTACTTGTAGTTGTTGAAACTGTGTCTGCGGCCACTTCTGCAAGAATATTTGCCTCAGCATCATCTGATATTGTTTTGTAGTCGCTTTGATCAATAGTATTCCAATTATTTCTAAATGTGTTCGCGACAAGCAAGCCAAAGCATATTATTATCCAATTTTCGTTCCAAAAGAACGCATACTCCACTTCTTCAGCTGGTATTTACAGCAGTAGTGTCAAAACACAAACATTACGTTATCGCTCAAATTCCATGAATTTATTGTTTCGTAGACAGCTGACGCACATGCCTCGCTCATTCCACGTTCCAATTTTGGAACTGCTAGAACTTGATCAACTCCATGTCCTGATACCGAATTGGCAATTGGATCTACAGTTACAAAACGCGTGAGCTCTCGATAATGACTTATTAGAACTGATGTGCGGGCGGCCTAAATCTTGACGCTTTGGTTCAGAAAAGGGGTCGGGGAGAGGAGGAGCCTCTCCTCATATAAGGAAAGTGTTTCACTTGCACGTAAAATGTAATTTAAAATCTAAAATGAAACATTAGTTAAACCGCTGTCCTTCATCGCTTTTTGTAAAAACTCTGATTGCTGGTAGCGACCTCTAAATCTTAACAAAAAACAAAAAAAAGCAAATGGTATTTCATATTTAGGAGTACATAATTAAATTATAAAGTGCCCCGGGGACATTTCGAAAGTCGAAAAATAAGGACCACCCTAATATACATACATATAAAACACCCATGACCAAGACCAACAGGCATGTTCATGCACTTAAATGGTTGTCTTGTGCGGGGATCGAACCCGTGACCATATCATAATCATCCGACTGTTGCGATACGGGTCTCCCCTTAATCGAAGGTGTCTAGAGCATACTCCACCACGCTGTTCAACGGCTTAACGTGTTCTCCGAAGCACAGAGGAGTTGGAGATAAATAAACTTATCTAGGGACAGGCCACAGTTGACATTACTTAACTTGCGTGTTCGATTAGACTGAGAAGCGCAACGACGCCATCGAGCTCCTCTCTGCTTAATGTTCCTTAGATATGTATCATCATCATCATCATTAGCCTGTATCTATCCACTGCTGGATATAAGCCTTCCCCAATGCTTTCCACAAAATACGATCCTCCGCCTTCCGTATCCAGCCGCTTCCAGCCGCTTTCTTTAATTTAATTTAAGGTCATCGGACCATCTAGAAGAAGGGCGTCCAATGCTTCGTCCTACGCGCGGCCTCTAATACCTTCCCCTATCTGCCCTCACTTACTCGGCAGATGTGATCCGCCCATTGCCACTTCAGCTTACAAACTCGAAAGGCTATGTCGACAACTTTAGTTCTCCGTCGAATTTCTTCGTTCCGGATTCGATCCCTCAGAGAAACCCCGAGCCCTCTCCGTCGCTCGCTGCGCGACCTTTAGCCTGTGGACCAGTCCGATGGTCAGTGTCCAAGTGTCTGCACCATAGGTCATTGCAGGGAGGACGCACTGGTTGAAGACTTTAGTCTTCACCAGTGTTGTATGTATACATATGCTATAGATAGAATATACAAAGAAGTTAAATTGCGTTTAATACAAAATCTAATACAAATAATTTACAGGGACGACGCGACGCCGCTAGAATTTATCGTAGCGACAATTCAGAATTTAATTTATAAGTTTAAAGTGGCGAAGTTTGTTTAAGATATTGTCTAGATTTATTACTTTAGGTTTTTTAAACTGTAAATGGATGCATCCGTTAATTTGAATATTTATTTTTATTTTATGCAATTTGGACTGGGTTCAGTGATAAAATACAGAGAGTATTTATATGGAGAATACACAAAATACTCTATGGGTTTTCTGGTCCAGTACTCGCCTACTAAACCCTAGATGAAACCTGAACCCGGTCAAAGTTCATTCGGTGATTCTAAGAGGTTACGACAATGGCATCGATTTGAAAATACCTATAACGTAGTGGACACGAATTACTTTAACAGATTTTTCAATTTTTTCGGTGAAACGGAGGTTCAAAGTTTGTATGGGAAAAAGAAATCAGTTGGTTGGTATGGGAAAATGAGATTAGTTGGACTATTTTATCCTAAATTTTACACGAGTAGGTACGTCTATTGATTAATGAGTAAACACGTGTTTGCCCCGAATGTCACGCGAGCAAAGCCGCGGGCGAAAGCTAGTAATTCATATTTATACACAAAATATATTTGCCATTAAATGGGGTAATATGTAAACAGATGTTATTATAAAATAAATCACCAGCCTTTTTAGCCATTATAAATAGCATGCAAATTTAACAAATTTTACCCTAATTAAAAATATTTAGAATTCATCAATTAATATAAAATTTGTCAATAATCATATCATACATCTATCACTGTCTATTAATTAAATAATTGTAAAATTACATTCAAATTTCACTGGAATCAAATGGAACTTAACTAAAAAATGTAAATAATATCATCATCATCATCATCATCAGGTCATTTTAGTCTCCACTACAGGAGCACGACCCTCTCTCGTCAGTGCCAGACACAAGGAGGATTTGGCCTACACTCCCCACGCGGCCAAACGGGTTGGGGAGGCCTTGTACGACAACCACGGGAAGAGACGGAGTGCTTCTATTCTAGTGTGCTGGAAATCACACGTCCACGGTAAATAATATAATTGATTTACAAATTCAGTTTAGTATTTAAAAAATATTAATTGACATCAAATATTAACATTAAATACTGACAAAGCCAACCTCACCAGCACCTGGTGCACCGTACCAACTAGCGAAAGAGGTTTTGGCAAAAGAGAGGTAGGGTACAGCATATTTACAAGCTGCCTGATTAGGAAAGTACCTTCACCTCACAGAGTACCGCAGCCAAATAACAATCCCCTTGAGGGTTGTTGTATGCCAATGAGTGAGATCAGCTGCCAGAAAGTCTGCGGCATAGACACTTGCTATACAAGGACTATTGTTCACGCTCTGGCATCCTCACTGCCAATGCAGCATCTCCTCACAGGAACATAATAACACCTGCTCATTGGTTTGTTATTTGGCTGCAGTCTGCTGTAAGGTGGAGGTACTTCCTTTGACCTCAACAGGCCCTAAACTACCACTACGTGCAGATGGCTTAGGTACTAATGTGGTTGGTGAGCCACTTACACCCTTAATTACTACTTACACCTTACAGCCCCTGAAAATGTATTTAAAAAAGAAAAAACAATCTCGAGGTCTCAGTTCACAACGAACAACTAATTCAACGTTAGATTTAGATAGTACAGCTTAATCTTGCAACATCAAGTTAACCACATTTTAAGCTTTTCGATTTAGATGCAGTTCAATTTAACTTTTCGTTTAAACCTAAGGAGATTGCAAAAGTTTTTGAATCTGCTTTCCCTTAGTGCTATTGTTTGACCTTAGATTTTTTTCAAATCACTTTCCTAAAGTAACTTACGTCTGATGGATATAATTTACGCTAGGATGGATTATCGCTTGCCTCCTGTGTGTCCATGATTTATTTGATTCAATATTTGGGGGTACCCTGCTGACTGACAAACGAGGCTCTGGCGAAAAGAGAGGTAGGCGTAGCGTATTTTTTAAGCTACGGGTGACTGGGAAAGTACCTTCAACTCACAGAATACCGCGGCCAAAAAACATTTCCCAGCAAAGGTGTTCCTGCGAGTGAGTGAGGTCACTAGAAAGAAAGGAAGGAGTATAGACAGGCAACGGATCGGCGACCCCTTGGTGTTGCTGGTCTCCATGGGCGGTGGTGATTGCTTTCCATCAGGTGACCCACATGCTCGTTTGACCCGTCATATAAAAAAAAAAGATCCCGACGAATTGAGAACCTCCTCCTTTTTTGAAGTCGGTTAAAAATGTCCATAATTTTCAGAGAACAGTGATAATATTCTTGATATGTTAGACTCTTAGAGATAATTCTGTATAGTCAGTATTGAATGAAACAAATGTGCCATTTATTTATTTTCTGTAACTTATGCATTACATAGTTATTAAAAACTAAAAACTAAAATGTTCAAAATCAAATAAATAGTTTTCTTAGAAACTAAACGTACTTCATAAATAGGAATTATCAGCTAAAAGTAATTATATGTATAAAGTTTTTTGATAAATATTTTCTGCGTTAGAAAATTGTGCACATTTTTTTCATTTGTAATTAATCCCGACGAAGTTCACACCGCCTAACTGTCAATTAATGTCGTGTTACTTATTAGCTGAACCAAATTTATGATTTTATTGGTAAGGTAATATAATGAATATAAAATAATTATTAAGTTCATTAGTTTATTAAGATAGTAACAAAATATATATATATAAAAATACAAATTGACAACCAATAAATATCTCATTGCACGAAACAATTTTCAAAACAAATCAAAGAAAATATTTTCTGCGTTAGAAAATATTTTTCAAAAAACTTTATAATATATATTATACATTTAGCTCATATTTTTTATTTATTATTAAATATATAAAACATTTCCAATCTTTATTATTTCTCTTAACCGGTATTTTATGTGCACACAAAACATTTTAAATTTAGTGATCCAAATTTGGACAAAAATATAAAATGATAGCGAATATAAATTGTAAAATTACACGCCAAAATTTATATTAAAATAATAAATCAATTGTTACTCTTTTTCTACTTCTACTAATAACTTAAACTTTCATAACTTACCACTTCACTGGGCGGTAATAAAAATAATTCCAGTCATTCACTCACAAACTTCAACACTAACTTCGTTCACATTCACTTTTTTTTCAACATTGACTCGGTACGAAGCGAAGGCGGGCAGACGTTCGGTCGACATAGCCGGGGTCTCGAGACTGAGTGTGTCGCTGCAATAAGAATAGCGCAGCGCAGGTTTGGTCCGTAATTTACGGGTCGCTTCAGTATGTACGAGGCTTTATGATGCGGACTGCCTATATTTCGGGCTAGTGAGCTGCTCCGACTTCGCCTGGGTTTAAGTGCATTTTTTTAACCATGTCTGCAGACAAACATACGGCCCGCCTGATGTGAAGCAGTAACCGCAGCCATTAACATTCGCAAATATCATTCGAGCGCCGACATTCCGCTTCCGTCAAGGTGGAAGTACTTCCCCAGTCGAACAGCTTACAAATACGCTGTAAAATCTTCTTCTATTTCTATATAAGGTAACCGTTATTGACTATTTTTTACTACGTCGGAAGGCAGACGAGCATACGGCCCGTCTACTGTGAAGCGATTACCGTAAAAATGAAATATCGTTCGCGCGCCGCGTTACCCATAATGGCAACACAGCAACTCCTTTCTTTCTGCTCACTCACTCGTAGGAACACAACAAGTTATGGAACTCATTGCCTGTTGAGATCAGGAGAGCTTCATCTTTAAATTGTTTTAAATCAGCGCTGAGAAGGTTCTTTGCCAAATCCTGATTTGAACCCTAGGACGATATAATTTTATTAATTTGCGCAATGTTTATTATAATATTCTTATCTTATAATATTGTATTATTTATTATATGTATGTATATATGTATTTATAATTAACGTAGTAGTTATATCCCACAAATGTTTGGTACGATCCACTTGCCTATTCATGAAATCCTATCAGATACTCTAAGGTTGGCTGGGAGAGATCCCTGTGAGGGATAAGTCCGCCTTTGTACTTTTCCTTTAATTTACTATATTGTAAATTTTATTTTATGTACAATAAAGATATTACAAACAAACAAACTCTCAAGGGATTGTTTTTTGGCTACGGTATGCTGTGAGTGTGAGTGGAGCTAATTCCCCAGTCGTGCAACTTACGAATACGCTGTACCCTACCTATCTTTAAACGCAAAGCTCAAACTACTAGACGGATCGGGTTGAAATATAGCATACATTAGCTATTATGACGTAGACGTTCTATAAGAAAAAACTTTTGAATATCTCACAGGATCTTTACATATTTATTTGCCTCATACGCGTGTATCCAGGATACACATGAGTGAAAAAAATCTGCAAAGAAACGAATAATAAGGAAGTAACTACATTTATTCAGCACCGTTCGCGTTTCGCTGGATTATTCAGTTTCGCGTTTTTCAGCCGCGTAAGGCACTGTAATATTGTGAAAGACTGTCATAATAGTACAAGTAATAGTACTACGTATAGTATGTCCATTCCGTGCCGCTCTCACAAGGCGACCTCACCTCCCCTTTGAGTCGAATGTGGAACCGATCGCAAGGGCTGTCGTTTTACGAAAGTTTGTTCGGAGTATATAATCTAATCTCAACTGAACTTTTCAATGGTAAAATGATTTATTCCTTAGTATTCCATCTTTACAATATTAAACAGTTTGTTTTTTCATAACAAAATCAATAAACAATTTCCAGTTTTAACACAGAATTTTACATATTGTATCGTCGTAGACTCTACATTCGATTTTCGGCGGTTTTGGAATTTTAGGAAGTCGAGTATTGACAATTTATTCCACATTTTCAATAGACGACCAGGAAACGGCAGTTGAGCTTCACTTGTCTAGCCATCTCTATAGGCTTTAATGCCTTATTTGCCATATTGCTCTCTCACATTGCTAATCGGGGAAGTTAAATTCCAAAACTTCCTACTCCTTCTAATTGCTTTTAATTAAATTCGTTGTTAGTTACAAGGCAGCCGTAGTTTTACCCCTGGGACTGCAATGGGCTTCACTGTTCATTGCCTTTTTTGGCGGTCGCCGCTGTTAATCCTGGCTACACAGCAGATACAGTGGTGGGAAGGTGTGGTGGGGGCCCACCACGTCACTAAAAAAAGACGACCAGGACATTAGATTGTATAATAACCAATTATAACCCGCGTGAAACATTTAGTGTAGCACGCTAACGTAACTTATTTTAATGAAGTCTCATAATCACAATCATTCATAATAAACGTTTAAAGATTATTATTACAATATACACTAAGGTAAAGTTTAAGCACACCCCGGCCACTCCATACAAATGTCGCGTCGTTTACTACTACATAAACAATGACGTCTGTGCAGAGCGGGAATGAGCGTGTGTGCGTGCGGCGCCATATAAACTGTTCCAGATTTGTCTCAGAGGGGAGGTGAGGACGGCACGAGAGAGCGGCAGGGAGTGGCCATACTGTACGTAGTACTATTACTTATACTGTGGTTTTAGTATGGAGTGGCCAGAGTGTGTCATAGCGTAAGTTGCATTTCTATCCGTGTACAATATCGCAAGTTTGAGAAAGGCCATAACATCTGTAGCATGTGATATTCGCTGAAATTCTTCTACTTGCCACGTTTATCTGTATAGTTTGACGACATAATTATATGGGTATATGGGCAAGAAAAAGTTTGTACAAATAATATAAGTATATTTTTTTTATTTGTAAAAAAATGATCCTAAAATAAATTCTCTAGAACTTGCGAGCGAAATGATTGCGTATTCTTAATCAAACAGTCCGCGTACAGCGCTGAACACTACTGCAAACACATACAACAACATCGGGTGACAAACAAGCATAATGTAAGGCGGTTACCGTGAAACGTCCCTCGCGCCGCCAGCCCCGCTGCCAACACAGCAACTCCTTCCTTTCTGGTGGCATCACAACACAACAACCCTCAACGGAATTGTGATTTGGCTGCGGTATACTGTGAGGTGGAGGTACTTCCCCAGTCGGGCAGCTTACAAATACGCGGTTACCTCTCTTTCGCCAGGGCCTCTTTCGCTAGTCGGCAAGGGGCACCATATCATTCCACAATTTGAAAGCTCCAGGTATAAAGCTCCTCTGGAATCGCACAGTATGTGCCCACTTCAGCTGCAATGTGTGAGGATGAATTCCCTGCTTATGTCGAGCGGTGCGACTATAGAAAGAGGCTTTATGCTGTTTTGGAAAGCTGAATACACGTTGAAAGGAGGCGTACGTTCATAACTAGTTTTTATTCTAAGAATAAGAGCTGCTTTAATCAGCTCGGTGGTCGAATGGTTAGCATTGGACACTTTGACTCCGAGGTCGCTGGTTCGTTCCCCGCACAATACAAATCTTTGTGTGCACGAACAAGTCTGTTTGATCTGGGTGTTTTCTTTGTATTATATTATGTAAGTATTTACAAAAAAAATGTATTTAAATATTATATCAGTTATCTAGTACCCATAGTACTGCAAGCTTTGCTTAGTTTGGAACTAGATGGCCGTGTGTAAATTTTTGCAGGAATATTTATTTATTTTATTTATTTGAGCTGAAGTAGGTATTTAATTCCTAAGTATCAGTATTTAAAAAAAACAAGATAACTCGGCATCTGAAAGTCAAGTTAATGCAAGCAAAAACGATTTTCATCTAGGTATAAGTATTTTAAGAATCAAGATAATTTAAAGACTGTAATGTGAAGCAAATCTGAAAATAAATGATGGAAGGTGTCAATGACCTTTAAGCCAAGATATTTTAAAAATATCTATACCAGTGATTACCAAACTGTGACACGATCCATCAGTTCGTCGCGAGGGCCCTGAAATTTAAGATGCCATTAAATTGTACGAGCTACCTATCGAACATTCTGCGTTGTAAGTGATTCATCAACATCTTTGAACCAAAACCAACCTCACCTGTATGTGGTTCCCCTGCTGACTGAAAAACGAGACTCTAGCTAAAAAAGGGGTAGGGCATAGTGTATTTTTTAAGCTGCCCGGAGAAGTACCTTCTCCTCACAGAATACCACAACCAAATAACAAGTCCCTTGAGGGTTGTTGTGTTCCTGCGAGTAAGTGAGATCACCAGAAAGAAAGGAAGGAAGAAGCAAGGGCTGGCAGCGAATCGGCGACCTCTTGGTGTTGTTGATCTACATGGGCGGTGGTGATTGCTTTCCATCAGGTGACCCACATGCTCGTTTGTCCCCTCTCATATAACAAAAAATAATATATATGTGTAAGTAAGTATGTCACAGTATTGTGCATTGCATTACACAACCATTTCATCAAGGCGCTCATCAAATTAGTTAATAGTAGGTAATATCTATCTATATAACATTTATGTATATAAAATGAATCGCTGAATGTGTTGCTAAGCGCATATCTCGAGAACAGCTGAACCGATTTCGCTAATTCTTTTTTTAGAATATTTCTTGAAGTACGAGAATGGTTCTTACGTAGAGAAAATTAAAAAATTGCGAGAAAAATAAAATACCACTTTTTACTCGTGCGAAGCTGGGGCGTAGCGTAAATCTCGAGAAACCAATATAGCTAATTTTTGTTTTCATATTTTTGTTAAGGCATAGGGAAGGTTCTTATGGAGCGGGATAATATAATAATTAAAAAAAAACTGACCCCAAACATTACTTTACATTTATGTATGTAGATACAGGCTGAAAATGATGATGATATGAAAAAAATATGAAATCAATCTCGAAGTATACAATTTCAATTAAAGGCTTATGATGATGATGAAAAGAAATTGGGAACAATCTGGAACTGGTAACAAACATTATAAAGAAAAAAAAAACAGCCCAATTGAGAACCTCCTCATTTTTTGGAGTCGGTTAAAAATAAATAAATAAATATTTCTGGACAATTTACACAGCGCCATCTTGTCCCAAATTAAGCGCAAAGCTTGTGTTATGGGTACTAGACAACTGATAAATGTACTTAGATACATTTTTTTTTTGTAAATACATACTTATAATCCATAGACAATGTAAGGAAAGCGACTTTTGAGTTTTTTTGTTATTCTACTCGTGCAAAGCCGGGGCGGGCTGCTAGTATGAAATGCAATAATGATTTTGAGTATTGAACACAATCACAGTATAAGTAATAGCATTACATACAGCATGGTGACTCCCTGCTGCTCTCTCGTGTCGACCTCACCTCCCTTCTGAGACAAACCTGGAACAGTTTGTATGGCGCCGCACTCACACACGCTTATTGGCGCTCTGCACAGACGTCATTGTTTATGTAGTAGTAGACGACACGACATTCGTATAATGTGGCCGGGGTGTGATGGAACACAATAAAGAACTAATAATATCAACAATGAAATCAGTCCAAGTATAATAGGTACTCAGTTGTTCAATTTATCATTCCCTACCAACGTAACTATACTACGATCAATATATTAAATTATTAACGCCCGGCCAATGTAATAAATTGTCAATTATTAATTATTAAGCTTACATGGCACCACAGCATTTATCAACTAGTGGGAAGGTCGACGGCTACTATTTACGGCGACAGAACACAAGAAAGCTTAGGGTTTTCTTGTATAACACAAGAAAACTTAGGGTTTTCTTGTGTAACACAAGAAAACTTAGAGTTTTTTTGTTGTTATGGTTAGGTTACACAATAAAACTCTTAGTGTTCTTGTGTAACCTATGTAACTTAATGAAAACTGAACTCAAATCTAGCTAAACTACGTTTACTGTTTACTTACACTGTCCAAGGGTTGGTAATAATGTAACGACTATCAGAACACTACCGCTTACTTAAGTGGTTCTACTCACTAATAGTGAATCATTACCTTTATAGCCTCCCCCCCCCTCCCCCCCCCCCCGTTTTTCTAGAATAGCCAAGAGCTGAGTTCCAAGATTGGAATTTTTTGTTAAATTGTTCAGAATCAGGGACTGAAATACCTGTTTTTTTAAAGTATGAATAGGTACTTAGAAATATCAAAAATATTGTTAAAATCAGTTTTTCATGCACAAGTATCGTTATTTTAACGATACTTGTGCTTTTTTTTTAATTTAAGTAGTTTTGTTAATTTAAGTAGTAACGTTATCAGGCCCTGAGGCTGATATCCCTGAAGCTGAAGCCGATTCCGATCAGATTATTTGATTGCGAAAATCAATCTTCAACTTAAATTTATGTAGGTAAAAACCCTGGAGCTCTACAGACTAAGCTGAAGATGTTTGTCAATGACTAAATCGTAAAACCTATTTTTTGAATCAAAATATTCGATTTTAACTTAGCCGGTTTTGGTTGGAATCCAGTCAAGTTTGAGAGTCACTGATATAAACTAACTAAAGAAACATAAAAAGTGATAGATTAATGAAAAATCAAGATAGTTTAGTAAAGGGTAGGCAAAGCAAATCTAAAAACTAGAAATTAGAAGATAATTCATCAAGTACAGAAAAAGAGACGCCACTTTGGACAAACAAATCGTATGGTCTTCAATTGTTTTGCTTTAAATGCTTGTATTATAAAATTAGAATTATAACAATAATAATAATAACAATTTAACATTTATGACCACAATTGCAATAATGAAAAAGGAGATTGCCCATTTGTATATCTATGGATAATAGTAGTAATAATAAAATTAATTTCGTCACTAAATAACATTCACTTAGTTCTATACCATCACTAGATACGTTCTAGAAAGTTTGGAGGGTATTGTTTTCCGAAGTTCAGCAATATTTAAGAAATAAAATGCGTTTGATTTTAGATTATGTTCCACAATATTAATAGTACTACATAATCATATATCCAGCGAATTAGCAGTCTAAATGCTCTGTTCAAATCAAAGCTAAAAATTGTGAACCCTTTTAACTTAGATCAGCACCCTTACCACCAACTCTTATTGCGATTCAATAACTGAATAGAATGCTTATTCATACCAATGAATAAGCGACTCTAGTCAATTTGAAATAGAGTCGCTTATTCATTGGTATGAATAAGCATTCTATCCAGTTATTGAATCGCAATTACAGTTGGTGGTAAGGGGGCTGTACCTGTATGATTAAGTTGGAAAGCTGAAGAATAAGAATGACGACAGTGAATAATCTAAGAGTACTGCCCGTGGTTAATCTCCTTTTTTATAATTATATATTCTTTATTGCACATAAATAAAATACATAACGAGTGTAACTGTTACAAACAAACACAATAAAAATTCTTAAAACTAATACAAATGCAATAGCTTGTACTTTTGCAAAGGCGAGCTTATCTCTCTAGGAGATCTCTTCCAGCCAACCTGTGCTGTGGGACGTTTTGTGAGATAACTAAGAACAATAGTATCGAATTATTACTAAATAGTATTATTACATAATAAATACATTTATAGTACATATATACATACTAAATAACTATTGTTATGGCAGGCATGCGTCCATCTACTGTAATAGACTATTATATTGTCCACCTAGACCGAATTTGAATAGCCCATATAATTTCCAACACATTGTGCAATAGTCTCAATGTAAGTGAAATTGGCCGATGGCAGATGGCCGTGTGGTTTCCGGCAGACTAGAACAGAATCACTCCGTCTCTTCCCGTGGATGTCGTACAAAGCGACTAAGGGAAATACATTATAAAACATCGATCAGGCCTCCCCAACCCGTCTGGTCAGCGTGGGGAGTGTAGGCCAAATCCTCCTTCCGTCAGGGACGGACGAGAGAGGGTCGTGCTCCTGTAGTGGAGACTAAAATGACCTCATGATGATGATGATGATGAAGTGAAGTTGTAATGAACCGAAATGTAAATAACTATATATTTTTTTATATGAGAGGGGGGCAAATGAGCATGTGGGTCACCTGATGGAAAGCAATCACCACCGCCCATGGAGATCAGCAACACGAAGAGGTCGCTGATCCGTTTCCAGCCTATACTCCTTCCTTTTTGTCCTTCTGGTAACCTCACTCACTTGCAGGAACACAACAGTCCTCAAGGGAATTGTTATTTGGCTGCAGTATTCTGTAAGGTAAGGAGGTACTTCCCCAGTCGAGCAGCTTAAAAAATATGCCTCTTCTCTTTTCGCCAGGGTTTCGTTTGTCAGTCAGCAGGGTGCGCCACGGCTTTGGTTCAAAGATGTTTATGAACCACTTACACCTCAAATATATTTTAAATTGTAAATTAAAGTTCATTCAAGCGAACGAAGAGTCTTTAACCACAGTATAAGTAATAGTACTACGTACTTTAACTATGATATAGACTTTGTCTGAATTAAAAGAAAAAAAAATCCTATGTACACTGTGTAAAACCGTTAAATCTACACAAACAATGACATTTCATTATCACATTCTATACAGCAAATCGAAAAATTTAGGAAGCATTTATATTTAGCGGAGGTATTAAAAAGCCAAAAAAACACATCCCCAAACCACCCCTCGTTATCAGCTTGTTTATTATTTCATTTTTTCCCAAACACTCGACTGTTTTTTCAATTATCCCCCTCCCACGGACTTACCTGCGGGATCCGATTACCAATTTGTGTATTACGATATTGATTTCGAGGACATTGTATTTAACGTGAGAAGGAAAATTGAGGTCGAAATAAAATTGTATTGCTTTTTCATTTTCCTGTTTTTCAAACGTTACATGTGGAATATCCATCTCACATTCCCACCATTTTGATGCGAATACCTCTTTAAAATTGCAATTTAAAAAAAGTTGATTTAAAAAAAAATTTAAACCGACTTCAGTTGGCGAGCGCAGCTTGCTGGTGGAATACCCCGGTAGACGCTGCTGCCCGTCTTCCGGGATAAAAGTTATCGCGTGACACAAGATTCCTTAGTCGCCTTGTATGACATCCAGCGCAGAGCAATGGAGTGGCACAATTTTATTCTGCCGGCTACCATAGGGCAAATTTAAGGGCTTCCCTCGATTTTTCTGGGATCCCATTATTAGACCCTGACTTGGTGAATATGGAACCACCTCGCAATTACCCTTTCAAATAAAAAAAAATAATTTGACCATACGTGCTTATAAAATTTAAGGGTTTCCCTTGATTTCCCTGGCATCCCATCATCAGATCCTGACTTGGTAAATATGGGACCACCTTGCAATCATACCCTTTCAAATAAAAGAAGAATTATGAAAATCGGTTCACAATTCGCAAAGATATCGAATAACATAACTACAAAAAAAATATTCAGTCGAATAGAGAACCTCCTCCTTTTTTGAAGTCGGTTAAAAAAGTAATGATAACAAAATGGGGGGATACAGTTTCAGTTTCGGGTGTTACAGCTAGAAATCCATCATCTCCATCCAAAATTCAATCACACCATTAGATAGATGAAGGATCAAATAATTTATTACAGGGGAGGGAGAAGCGCTGCCAATTCGAGATAATTTTAGTGCGTATATATATTTTGGGGTGTAAGTGGTTTATCAACATCTTTGAACCAAAGCCAACTTCACCTGCACGTGGTGCACCCTGCTGACTGACAAACGAAGCTCTGGCGAAAAGAGAGGTAGGGAGGGAATGTACCTCCACCTCACAGAATACCGCAGCCATATAACAATTCCCTTGCGGGTTGTAGTGTTCCTGCGAGTGAGTGAGGTCACCAGAAAAGAAGGAGATGCTGCGTTGGCGGCGGGCGTGGCGGCGCGCAAGTGATATATGATGTTGCGAGCGTTAATACGGTTACGGTAACCGCTTCACATCAGGCGGGTCGTATGCTTGTCTGCCACACCATGACACAGCCACACCCTATTTTTCTTATTTTTTTTTTATTGTGTCAATGTGTATCCATCTTACTATAGCTATACTGATTTTTACAAGGAGTTTAGATCGTACTCCATCAAGCTGGTCAACTGCTTACTATTTGGCTACTGTCTTTTTGGGGTGTAAGTGGTTCATCAACATCTTTGAACAAAAGCCATCTTCACCTGCACGCGGTGCACCCTGCTGACTGACAAACGAAGCTCTGGCGAAAAGAGAGGTAGGGAGCGTAATTGTAAGCTACCCGACTGGAGAATGTACCTCAACCTCACAGAATACCGCAGCCAAATAACAATTCCCTTGAGGGTTGTTGTGTTCCTGCGAGTGAGTGAGGTCGGGCCGTAAGCTTGTCTGCCACCCGTAGTATAAAAAAAAACTGTTTTCTGTGTGACGGAGGTACTTCGGCAGTTTGCCTCGACAAACCCTCGTTCACCAGAATCTCGATTGCTAATCGACAAGGAGCATCACGTGTAGGTGAGGTTAGATTCAGCTCTTAAGATGATGATCGAATCTATCCAAAGAACAATCTTAAAAATGCTTTTAAAATCACAGAATCTTTCCGCCTGCCCTCGAAACTGAGGTTTTTCAATTAGATTAAACTTTAAAAATACCACGAAAAAATAATTATGACGTTTTATTATAAAAGTTAAATAGGTATAATCTGTCCATTTCTAACAAAAAAAAAGTGTATATTCAAAAGCCTAATTCTGAAAAGTAATTTATTATTATGAAAACAAACACAAACAAAGTAATTCAAATACTCAAGTAAGTAAATAATATTAGTCCATTAATTTTATGTCCATGATTGATGCTAAAAGCGGCGACACACGGCGAGTTTTTACTGCGATGCAGTCGGGCGCTGACGCGGCAGCATCGCTACTTCTGTCCGTTAATTGCAATTAGAACGGGCTTCGTTAGGTTTATCAGTGATATCAATGTTGATTTTTTTTTCTCTTTGATCATAGTTTTTTGACTTTTCTATTTTTGATGTAAAATATGCACGGCAGACGTATTATATAGTAGTATATACATAAGCAAGCTAGGTAGCTAGCTTGCTTATGTATACTCTAGATAGGGCTGTGCAAGGCACGGCCCGTGGGCTGCATGCGGCCCTCGACTAAATTTGTGCGGCTCGTGACGTGTTTTTCATTAACCGGTTTTTATACAGTTTTTTACCGCTATAGGTTTTGTACATTGAATCAGAGTGAAAATTATATATTTTTAGAAAAGTTAACGTTTTACAACTAACTAGTTACTCGTATACCTAAGCTTAAACTTTCAAAGTAAGTAGTTAAAATGTCAAGTTGTTATTTGTTTCTGCGGCCTGCTAATCTATTTTTGTAATTTGTAATGGCCCGGTATTGTATATGCTTTGGACAGCCCTGCTCTAGATAGTAGCTTGCTTATGTATTCATAAGCAAGCTTGCTAGCTTGCTTATGTATACTATAAATGAATACGTCTTTAAAATTGCTACCATAGGAAGGCAATTCAAAAAAAAATATGGTAACAAAATCGAGGGATACAGTTTGGCGTTGTAGTTTCGAATATATGCTCTACATCCAAAATTCAATCACACCACTACATAGAACATCGCGTGCGGTAGATGGAGAATAGCATATACTCATTTCTTTCCTTCTGGTGACCTCACTCACTCGCGAGAACACAACAACCCTCATGGGACTGCGGTATTCTGTGAGGTGGAGGTGTGATATATAATAGCTACTCTGATATTCGGGATGGAGATAAATTCAATAAATTAGGATATTAGGATTTGGGTGTAAGTAGTTCATCAACATCTTTGAACCAAAGCCAACTTCACCTGCACGCGGTGCACCCTGCTGACTGACATACGAAGCTCTGGCGAAAAGAGAGGTAGGGAGCGTAATTGTAAGCAACCCGACTGGGGAATGTACCTCCACCTCACAGAATACCGCAGCCAAATATCAATTCCGTTGAGAGTTGTTGTGTTCCTGCGAATGAGTGAGGTCACCAGAAAGGAACGAGTTGCTGCGTTGGCAGCGGGGGTGGTGACGCGCGAGCGATACTTTATATTGCGAGCGTTAATATGGCTACAGTAACCGCTTCACATCAGGCGGGCCGTATGTTTGTCTGCTACCCGACGCAGTATAAAAAAAATATATATAAAAACCGATACCGCTGTTCTTGAGTAATTAACATTGTACGTTTGCTAATAAGTTTTGTCAACTCCATAGGGAGAACTTGCGTGCGATGGAATTCAATCCAGTGATTAGTACCAGGGGCCCAACCGCCGAAGTTAAAGCCGATTACCGTTAAATATTTTGATTCAATAAAATAGAGCTCACGTTTTAATTATTGCCAAACATCTTCAATTCATCTTCATTCGTGATGGCAGATGGGGGAGGAAGTTATTAGAGTGGAGCCTATAGGACGACGAAGTGTTGGACGCCCTCCTACTAGATGGTCGGGCGGCTGGGAGCGGCTGGATGCGGAAGGCGGAGGATCGTATCTGGTGGAAAGCATTGGGGAAGGCTTATACCCAGCAGTGGGTAGATACAGGCTGATGATGATGATGATCTTCAATTCAGTCGGTAGAGCTCCAGGGTTTCTACCAGCTAACTTTTTTTGCGATCTAAAAGTTCGATGGAAATCGGTTTCAGCTTAGCCGGTAGGCTCCCTGATTCAAGTATGTGTTCTGCAATCGCTGATTTGCTGGTCTGGCGGTTCTTTACAGCGGCGCCGGCGTAGTGCTCTTTGACCTTGACCCTTTCAGCAATGGTACGCTTCGTTTGACCTATGTAGCAACTACTGCAATGCTTGCGGTAGTTCCAACACAGGGGTAGACGAAGACAACGGAGACAGAGTGACACCGCCGAGACAGTCAGCCTGTGACCACGACCGGTGCAACCTGGGGCCCTATCGCTGAAGCTACAGCCGATCACCATCGGATTTTTTGATTGCGAAAATAGTTATAGATCTTAAGTTTAAGTCAATGACAGTCATCTTCAGCTTATTCGGTAGAATTCTATGGTTTCTATCAATTCTAGGGACACATTATGCCGGATCAGCGTTTTTGCCGTAGTGATCCGGCGCACAAGCATAACGCGCTAGTCGGCCCCGGGTATCCGTGGTAAATACACACTCGTATTGGTCAAGTTTATTGGTTCAAATTATTAGTTTTATGTTCTTAAAAATTGTGGAAATTTTTAACAGTGGCGTAATAAAGGAAGTCTATTTTGAAAAATAACTTTTATTAATTCACAACTAGAGCACCTTCGATAGTCAGACAGTTTACAGTGTAACTAACTGCAACAGTAGTTTATAGAGAACTTCTCTACAGTTACAACAGTTACAATACAATTAAGCTAAACACAATTACCGAAAATCTAAGCTAAAGTTTCGTTTTCGCATTCAAAAATAGCTTCGGCGATAGGGCCCCTGCCCCCTTACACCAACTCCCTTTGCGATTCAATAACTGAATAGAATGCTTATTTATACCAATGAATAAGCGACTGTATTCAAGTTGAAATAGAGTCGCTTATTGATTGGTATGAATAAGCATTCTATTCAGTTATTGAATCGCAATAAGAGTTGGTGGTAATGGGGCAGGTCGTCAAACATCAGGCAATACTAAAGGTATGTAAAAATACCTTACATGCATGCGCGTTAATTCCCGTGGTTATTATAATTTTAAAGAGCTTTACCTCTTTCGTTCTGTTTAGGATTCCGTACCCAAAGGATAAAAAGGAACCCTATTACTAAGGCTCCGCTGTCCGTCCGTCCATCCGTCCGTCTGTCACCAGGCTGTATCTCATGAACCGTGATAGTTAGAGAGTTGAAATTTTCACAGATGATGTATTTCTGTTGCCGCTATAACACCAAATACTAAAAAACATAATAAAATAAATATTTAAAGGGGCTCCCATACAACAAACGTGATTTTTTGCTCGTTTTTTGCTCGCAATAGATAACGCCATTATCTATAATAATAAATGTTATATATAATACAGGCTTGAAATACTCACATAATGGTACGGAACCCTTCGTGCGCGAGTCCGACTCGAACTTGACCGGTTTATTTTTATTATCAAAAAATCAAATCAAATCAAAATTATCAACTTAAATTATTTTAAAAAAAAACAAATTGATTATTCTTGTTCACTACTAAATTGCTGCTAAATATCACCGTGTGCTAACTCCCTAAAATATCTTTGTCAAATGTAATCTGAAAGAGAAGGAAAACAGACGCTAAAAATAGACTTGAAACAAATATATTGTACTAGCGGCCCGACCACGCTTCGCTGTGGCTCAATCTTTTCGTTTCCATCCATTTCCTTAGAGATGGCGCTGTATGTGAAATAAGATTTTCCCGCTTTTCTTTTCAAATTTTTCCAGAATTTTCTTTGCTATAAACCTCACGGAGCCCGAGACCTTTCCAACGAATGCAAAACCGTGGAAATCGGTTCGTGCGTTCTGGAGTTATAGCGTCAGGAAGGAAAACCCGACTTATTTTTATATAGTAGATAAGTAATTCTATAATGTTTGTTATGTAATTTCTTTATGTTAATCGATTCTATGTCAAAAGATAGGATCAGTCATAATTATTCAGAAATCAAATTAAATGAAAAGGGTTTGCAATTAGATTTGTATGGCGTCGTTGCCAATCTTTCTTTCTTTTATCTAATCTAACGCAATTTAAACTACGTCGAGCTGCGGACGGCACGTTAAACCGTCGCTTGTCATTTGACAATGTCATTCTATAGTCGTTAAGCTAAGCCCACTCAGAGGCTGAGGCGGCTTTAACCACTGGCCTCAGCTATGAGTATGCTCTAAACCCCTTCGATTGAGGAGATACTCATAACCCAGCGGTGGTACAAATAATGATTAACGACGATGAAGCTTAGAAAAGCCCGAGCTAAGCTCGGTCTCCTAGATACTTTTCCTTTAATTTATATAAATCGATTTCTTAATAATATGGTTAAGAGAAAGACTAAATAAAAAGTACTTACAACTCGATCACCCCGTGGCGCAATATTTAACTGGGCATGGCAATTTTAAGGCTAAACTCTTTTCGTTCAAATTAGTGTCGTCGCCCTTATGCGAATTTTCTACTGCAAGTCATGAACTCGATCAAACAGCCCACCATGTTCTCTGGGAGTGTGGTCTTTGGCGGCGAGCGGGATGTGTTTAATTCCTTGCATCTGGGGTACTATTCTGATTTGGTAGCAACAAGGAATTACCAAGAGTTCAGACGATTTTGCAATTCAAATTATAGGAATCGATGTATTAAGTAACAATCTCATTGTTTTAGATCCCCAAAAGAGTTAGAGTTTTAAAATCCGTGGTGAACGGCAGTTGAGCTTCACTCTCTCTCTCTCTCTTTAGGCTTTTAATGCCTTATTTGCCATATAGCGGTCTCTCACATTGCCCAGAGGCAATGTCAAATTCCAAAAGCTTCCTACTCCTACAAATTTCTTGAGATTAAATTCATTATGAGTTTGGAACTCATAACGAATTTAAGGCAGCCATAGTTTTACTCCCGGGACTGCAGTGGACTTCATTGTTCATTGCCTTTTTGGCGGTCGCCGCTGTTAATCCTGGCTACATAGTAGACACAGTGATGGGATCGTGATCGTGTCTTTTCCTTCGATCATTCTTTTCATACTGTGTTTCACTCAACTCTGTAGTATGCAGTATGAAAAGACATTTATTTCCCTTCGTTCCTGTGTGTGGGTGTGTGTGGCCTGCGCTTTAACCAGTAGTAGGAGGTGTGAACCAAAGTATGAACAGACACAGTGGCAACATGAACGAAGCTGAATGAACTTGGTCTTCTTCTCTTCCTTCTATTATTTTTTGCTTCGTTTCTAGTGTTTAAGAAAGTGATGTAAAAGCGAAACACTGCTACTGCCGCTTCAACTATTTACAAAAGGGCAATAATACAAAAAATAAATCTCATTGACTCTGTCAAACGCACACAAGAACAAAGAAACTCCAAAAAATAGGTATTTAAGCGTTATTTCTATTTATAGGTTCATAAGATGTAGAAACCCGAAGACAAACGAAACCGTGACCCTTCACACGGACTGCTTGTGATGTACTTGATTAGGGCTGGCAATAAAAAGAAAAAAATATTCAGTCACTTGATATAAGCACAGTATGAGTACCTAATAATAGTACTTAAGTACACTATGGTCACTTCCTCATTGCAAGTTCTTTTTTTGCACCCTACTTTACGAGACAACATCGATTATTACATTATTAAATAATAACTAACACGCAGTATTCAATAAAATGATTATTATTATCATGTACTCATGATAGGGAACTAAACATTATACACAAAAATGTCAAAATAATGTGGCACGATTTATGCATCCTGTGTGTCGATTATACTGAAAAGGCTTGCGCGTCCAATACAACAACGCGCTCAGGACGTTGATGAGGCTGCCGCGATACTGCAGCGCCTCAGGGATGTTTGCGGAACAACGCCAGATGATTTCTACTGCATAATGCGTAAAAGAATTGCATCCCTGTGGAGGCGGATACGGGTCAGTCCCAACAGATTAATAAGAACTGTAGCGAAAAGGTTTGATGGGCCAATCCTCAAACACTGGATCAGTATCCATGTGGTGCCTTCAAACCGTGCCGCAAAATAAGCGTGTTTTGTCACTATTTCTTACTAACATTAGTTCATAAGTACCTAGAATTGTTACTAACAAAAATATGGATTTATACTCCGAAATATATTATTATTATTAAATTTATATGTTTGTAGTATTAACATGTTATGTAGGACATGTCCGTAAAATCTGTTATTTTTTTTATTTCAAAGTAACAGAAACCTTATTTAATTGAATTCGTCCTTAAAATATTTTGCGATTGATTTAAAAATGACTTTATATTTTCGAATAATCACTTTGAAAGCTTATCAAATTTGTTAAAATTTGACTAATAACTAATAACGAACAAATTTGATAAGCTTTCAAAGTTTCTACAAAATACTACAGAATACTACCGAAAGTCCTCCTTTGTACGTAATGTATTATTTCACTTTATATTATAAAAACCTTAAAAATTCATAATATTTTTCTTTTAAAAATGTAATGTTTTACCGGCACGTCATGAAAAAAGGGTCTAGCATTTAATCACAGTGAAACGACACTTATATATTTTCACATTAAATATTCTAGGTCGGTGTCAACCCTAGCTGTCAGCCGAGATACGGGTCAAGAGTGCCCTCTTCTATGTAGTGGGCACACTATGCAACTGGCGTCTTTCTGTCTTGCTATGCCCGCGTCTATCTTAATTATCGTTAAAATCACTCGTATAGTGCTCTCTATTGAATGATGGTATACCAATTGTGGTGTCCTATATTACACCACTAATTGATTATATTGCTGTATCGGACTGTGTAATAATAAAACCAATATTTAATTATTATGCTAGACACGTTCGCTTGTTCCCGCCAGAAGATCTCCCACCACAGAGCAGTATCCATAGACAACCGAAGGCCTTTAAGTAGACTTTTATTTTAAGTAAGAAATACATACATTGAATAGGTTTATCACATTCACACCAATGAAGTTGTATTCCTATGTATTAATACGTGAAGCAAAATCTTTGTATCTCTTTTACGAAAATTGCGCGAAAGGAGGAGTATGAAATTTCGCACACTTATCTATATATATAAATGAATGTTTGTCTGTATGTCCTTTTACCGGATGAGGCTTGTATCCCATTTTTTTTTTCGATTTGTTATTTAAAGACGTCACAATAATATAAATATAGGTGAAATAATGACTTCGATTGCATAAAAACTTCTCGAGATATGATAACTTGAAGATCACAATTTTGGACTATCCCGAAAACGCTCCATACAAAAGGCCACCACGTTATGACGTCACACCGTGCTATTTTATATGCATTAAATCAGAAATTTGTACGACAGCTATGTTAAATATTGCGTTTATGTAGCCAGTGCCGTAATAAAAGTTATAGTTTTTTTTATTGTTTCTACAATGGTAATATTTATTTTTTATAATTTCATACCTTTAAAATGGACTTTCCCACCAAACTTTGACCGAACATAAAACACGTCGGACATAAGTTATTAAAATTTTAAGATCGCAGATCGTTCTTGTTTTATATATTTTACGTTACTGATAGAGAGTTTTTATAATTTTGTAACATGGGCAACAAGTCTATTGGGGGCGCGGGGGACGGGGTTCACCTAATGTATAATCTATTCGTACTTCAGTGGGAGTGGGTTTAGTACGTGTGAACCCTGTTATGGTAGAATGATTATTTCAGTGGACTGTATTTTTTTATTAATAGGTTATGCGAGTGCGTTGCGATATGGTACAATTGAGGGAGAACAAAGGAACACATGGGACTCACCTCCTTTACTTCTTTGTCTCCAACTCCTACGATGCGTTGTCGTTCGCCCAATGCTAACGTGCACGTGGACGTCTCTTCCTTTTTCACCTTACATTTAACTTAAAGTACAACACTTACACATACACTAAGTTCAACAACTGAGTAATGTTTTTATCATCACAAGCGATGAAATGCGGGTTAGTCTTTTGCGTTCACAACAGCGGATTATGAATCAAATGCGAAATGTTCCTCTGGTTTGTTGCGAGGGTTGCAATGCGATACTTCCTTTCTATACCAATGTCCGGCGGCCACACACGTTGCACTGGCTCGTTGCATAGCATATAGCGGTTATGATTTTACGTCCCACATGTAGGTAGGAAGGAAATAAAATAAAATAGGTGGGAAGTGGGTAGGAAAATAGGTGGATGCACTCATTGGACAATAGATGGCGCTAGTAGGCGCAAACATCCCCCCCCCCCCCCACTTGAAGGATCTCTTCAAAAAAAGACCATATGCGAGACTAATCGCGATATGAGCGATGCGAAGGATTCTAACACTAATGCGATATATGCAAAATAAAATGCGAACTATTGCGGGAAAAACTATTCTAAACTATTGTAAACTAAAACTAAATGCGGGTTTACTAATAGCGATTCACTGGCTAGGCAGTGGACATAAGCGGACAGCTGGACGCAGATACGAACCAGCCGAAGTTCTAACGCGGGCTACTCTAATAATGCCGTCCTTGGCGGGATATACTTCCTCAATAACACCTAATGGCCAGTGAAGAGGGGGTGCGTTATCGGTGACAACAATCACGATAGTGCCTACAGAGATGGGATTAGTTGGAGTGTTCCATTTTTGTCGAGTTGTCAGAGTGTGCAGGTAAGAGTTTCTCCATCGCGACCAAAATGACTGAACCAACCTAGTTACTAGTGAGTGTCTTTGATTGAGATCCACTTCATTTTCACCAATAGCGGGTGCAGGTAAATACTTTAATGGCGTTAATGTCAAGAAATGCGCGGGCGTTAAAGCGAGCGGTTCCGAAGGATCGGACGACAACGTGCGACACAGAGGTCGACTGTTCAACACGGCTT
This sequence comes from Hypsopygia costalis, assembly GCA_937001555.2. Classification (NCBI taxonomy): domain Eukaryota; kingdom Metazoa; phylum Arthropoda; class Insecta; order Lepidoptera; family Pyralidae; genus Hypsopygia; species Hypsopygia costalis. The sequence goes on from OW443350.2 coordinate 4,164,458, forward strand.
CTACCTGTGTGAGTACCGTAGAAAGCTCCTCAAACGTAAGAACTTGGTCTCCTACAACTCTGAACAAATGAGTCTTAACACTCTTAACGTTGGACTCTCAATTTCCCCCAAAATGCGGTGCGGCGGGTGGATTAAAATGCCATTCTATGCGATTTTCTGCTACTAAGTGCGCGAATTCAGAATTAAAACGTTGCGATACTAAAAACTTATGCAATTCGTCCAAATAACGTTTAGCTCCTATAAAATTGGTTCCGTTATCGGAATATAAATTCGATACAGGGCCGCGACGCGATAGAAAGCGTTTGAAAGCTAATAGGAAGCAAGCACAACTTAAGTCTGACGCCAACTCAATGTGTACCGCCCTAGTAGTGAGGCACACAAATAGGCAAATATAAGCCTTAAGGGCGTGCACACCACGGCCTCGGCGGGGTGTGACCTTCAGAGGTCCTGCAAAGTCCAAGCCCACATGAGCAAAAGCTTTGGCGGAAGGCGTGACACGACATGCAGAATGATTTGACATCTCGGGGAAGATCTGTCGCGGGCGTAATCTATAGCATTTATTACACTTGTGTATTCTACTTCGAATTATATTGCGAGCGGAAAATATCCAATAATTTTCTCTAAGTAGCGACATTAATAAATCAGGACCGGCGTGGCAATGAATTTTGTGATAATAATCAACGAGCAAATCCACTACGTGGTCTCTGCGCGGCAATATGATGGGGTGCTGCTGCTGGTAGCTCAAGTCAGAGTTTTGTAGCCTATCACCAACACGTAAAATTCCATCATCCATAAACGGTTTCAATTTTAAAAATGCGGGATTGCGAAGCGAGTTAGCCTGCAAAGCTTTAAGCTCGTTAGAGAAGTAGAAGCTTTGCAATTCTTTGATAACCTTACATTCAGCGAATCGTAAATCGGATGCTGAGATGTATGAGCGATGCGGAAGTAATCTTAGGAAGCGATACATATAAACAACACATCTCAACAGTTTAGACCAGGATGAGAACCGGTCTGCCAACTGTAACAGCATAGGCCTATTTAAAGTTTCAGAAACTACTAATACGTGCGTCTTTTCCTCTGGGGGCTTCGATATTCTGGAGGGGTCGAAGGGCGCGATTGGCCACTCGCTGGGGTCCGAAGAAACCCACGGCGGGCCACAGAACCACAGCGGATGATCAGCAATTTGAGAGGGCGTTAAACCACGAGACAAACAATCAGCGGGATTGTCAGTTCCGGATACATGGTAGAAATGCTCCGAGGATAAGTATGACTGAAGCTTCGTTATGCGGTTTGCGACAAATGTTCCCCAGCGGTGAGGTGACGAATGAATCCAACAAAGTGCTACGGTTGAGTCTGTGAATGCGAAAATATCTTTAATTGCGATGCGATTACTACAAGTATCATGTACAGTGCGTATAAGTTTAGCTAGTAAGAGCGCGGCGCATAACTCGAGCCTAGCTAACGAAATAACCTTTGCGGGCGACACTCTGGATTTCGAGCACAGCAAGTGAATACTATTCACTCCGTTATTAGTGACATGAAAGTAAACAACTGCGCCGTACGCCTTTTCACTGGGGTCGGAGAAGCCTACAATCGTGACGTCACTACACTTCGTTATATCTACATAACGCGGTAAGCTAATTTGGTTGAGCAAGGGCAACTCGATGCGATATTGATTCCAAAGTTTTACTATAAATTCTGGCGGTGTTTCATCCCAATCACACTTACATAACCAAAGCTCCTTGATAAGCAGTTTGGCGTATAAAATGACGGGTCCCAAAAATCCCATTAAGTCCCAAAATCTAGCGACACATGAGAGTATGTTGCGTTTTGTACATAATTCGTTTGGAAGCTTGACTTGCACGTAAAACAAGTCAGTGGAAGGCGACCAACACAAACCTAAAACCTTATGCGTTTGCGATTCGTCAAATTGCTTGTCAGACGAGAGGCAGTGAGAAGCCGGAAGAGCATCTAATACGCTTTGAGAATTACTTGTCCATTTTACAAGATCGAATTGACCGGTCTTCATGAGCGTTATTAATTCCTTGGAAATGGCAGTACCTTCTTCTTCCGAACTAACAGAGTAAACTACATCGTCCATGTACAAGCCAACTTCTAAGACCTTCTTAGCGTTCGGAAATGCGGCGCCTTCATCCTCAGCGAGTTGTTTGATTGTCCTCAATGCATGAAACGGGCTGGAACGGACTCCAAAACAAACGCGATTATACTGATAAGTGACGATGGGTTCCGTCGGTGCGAAGCGATATAATATTCGTTGATATTTGCGATCATCTTCACGAACTCCAATACATAAAAACATTTGCCGTACATCGGCCGACAGAGCGATAGCAAATAATCGAAAATTGATAATTATAGTAAATAAATTCCCTTGCAAATTCTCTCCATTATACAAAATATCATTTAGCGAAATAGATGACGTAGTCTTCATGCTAGCGTCTAAAACAATTCTTAATTTTGTGGTCGTCTTGTCGCTACGAACCACACCATGATGCGGTATTACATATGAATGCGAAGAACTATCCTTATCTGCGGGCGCGGGTGAGAGATACCCCTTATCTATATAATCAAGTATGACTTGATCATAGGCTAACTTGTATGCGGGCGATGCGGTGAGCTTACGCTCCAAACACAAAAAACGTTTTTCAGCGGTTTTATAAAAATCACCTAGTGTGGAGGGATCCTTAGAGAACGGCCAAGCGACCGTGTATCTACCATCTTGCGGGTTGCGGGTTGTAGTGCTACGATAAAAATTCTCACACTCTTTGTCAGCGGGACTTTTAGGGGTATGAGCGTCTATCTCCTCTAATTCCCAAAAGCGTTTCAAAACAATATCAAGTGAATCCGGGACAACACAACAACATGAAATAGTGCTGTTGTCAACGAAAGCGGTAGGTGCAGAACCAAATACAACATAACCTAGGGTGCTCTGTAAAGCGTGCGGCGAGCCTAAGCGACCTTCTACCCTTTGTGGTAGCCATAAATGCGAGAACAGCGATGCACCAATCAATAGGTCAATCTCTCCCGGTGTACAATATGTGTCGTCTGCTAAGGGCAACGAATCGAAATTTGACAACATAGATCTGTCGACATGGACACTTGGTAACCTATCTGTAATTTTATCAACAACTAGTGCGTCTAAACTATACGAAATATTTTTATTAAAGCGAGAATATATAATTACTAGCTTTCGCCCGCGGCTTCGCTCGCGTGAAATTCGAGACAAACACGTGTTTACTCATTTATCTATAGAAGTAGTCGTGTAAAGTTTAAAATAAAATAGTCAACCAGTCTCGTTTCCCCATAAAATTTTTGGACCTCCGTTTCACTCTCATAGGGGTAAAATTTGAAAAGTTCTTTTAACTAATTTTATGTCCACTATGTTATATTTACAAATCGATGCCATTTTCGTAGTTAACGTTCCAGAAAACCATAGAATCAACACCCATATTGTTATTATGGCATTTCAACCCGATCGCACACTCACATGTGGTGATTTTATGTAACGTCGGCTATGTTGGATTATAAAATAGTTGTTTTTTCCGTAATCAGCGACCCGATAAACTATAAAACAATACCCATGACGATTTTCAGACTTTTTGACCGCATTTTAGACATTTCAACTTCATCGCACCCCGCAATAGGAGATGATGGTCACGTTAGCCACGTTGAATTTTAAAATTGTTGTTGTTTTCGTAACCAGCGACCCGATAAACCATAAAAACAATACCCATAAAGTTATCAGAATATTCGGACCCATTTTACCGTTTTAAAGGTTGAATTTTGAAAAATCATCAAACACGTGTTTAGTTATCTATAGAAGAACTCGTGTAAAAGTTAGAATAAAATAACCCAACTAAACTGGTTTCCCCATACAAACTTTGAACCTCCGTTTCACCCTCTTAGGGGTAAAATTTGAACAATCCTTTTAAATAATTTCTTGTCGACTATGTTATGTTTTCAAATCGATGCCATTTTCGTAATTGACGTCCTAGAAAACCATAGAATCAACACTCATATTGATATTATGACATTTCATGCCCATCGCACTCCCACAGGGGGGATTTTATGTCACGTCGGCTACGTTTGATTAGAAAATACTTGTTATTTTCGTAATCAGCGACCCGATGAACCATAAAAAGAATACCTATGACGATTTTCAGACTTTTTCACCCCCTTTTAGACATTTCAACCCCATCGCACCCCAATAGGAGATGATCGTCACGTTAGCCACGTTGAATTTTAAAATCGTTGTTGTTTTCGTAACCAGCGACCCGATGAACCATAAAAACAATACCCATAAAGTTTATCAGACTATTGGGACCCCATTTTACTCTTTTAAGGGTTGAATTTTTAAAAATCATCAAACACGTGTTTAGTTATCTATAGAAGTACTCGTGTAAAAGTTAGAATAAAATAACCCAACTAAACTGGTTTCCCCATACAAACTTTGAACCTCCGTTTTACCCTCTTAGGGGTAAAATTTGAAAAATCCTTTTAAATAATTTCTGGTCGACTATGTTATGTTTTCAAATTGATGCCATTTTCGTAATTGACGTCCTAGAAAACCATAGAATCAACACCCATATTGATATTATGACATTTCAACCCCTTTGCACCCCCACAGGGGGGATGTTATGTCACGTCGGCTACGTTTGATTAGAAAATACTTGTTATTTTCGTAATCAGCGACCCGATGAACCATAAAAAGAATACCTATGACGATTTTCAGACTTTTTCACCCCCTTTTAGACATTTCAACCCCATCGCACCCCAATAGGAGATGATGGTCACGTTAGCCACGTTGAATTTTAAAATCGTTGTTGTTTTCGTAACCAGCGACCCGATGAACCATAAAAACAATACCCATAAAGTTTTTCAGACTTTTGGGACCCATTTTACCCTTTTAGGCGTTGAAAAATTCTGAAACACGTGTTTAGTCAATTATCTATAGAAGTACTCATGTAAAATTTAGGATAAAATAGTCCAACTAAGCTCGTTTCCCCATACAAACTTTGGACCTCCGTTTCACCCTCTTAGGGTTAAAATTTGAAAAATCCTGTTAAGTCATTTTTTGTCCACTATGTTACATTCTCAAATCGATGCCATTTTCGTAATTGACGTTTCAGAAAACCATAGAAACAACACCAATAATCAATATTAATATTATGACATTTCAACCCCATAACACCCCCAAAGGGGGGATTTTATGTCACGTCGGCTACGTTTGATTAGAAAATAGTTGTTATTTTCGTAATCAGCGACCCGATAAACCATAAAAACAATACCCATGATGATGATTTTCAGATTTTTTTACCCCATTTTAGACATTTCCATCCCATCGCACCCCCACAGGGGCGACCTTTTATCACGTCGGCTATGTTTGATTAGATAATAGTTGTTATTTTCGTAATCAGCGACCCGATAAACTATAAAAACAATACCCATGACGATTTTCAGACTTTTTCACCACATTTCATCCCTTTAGGGGTTGAATATAGAAAAATCCTGAAACACGTGTTTACTCATTTATCTATAGAAGTACTCGTGTAAAGTTTCGGATAAAATAGTCCAACTAATCTCGTTTCCCCATACAAACTTTGGACCCCCGTTTCACCCCCTTAGGGGATGAATTTTGAAAAATCCTTTCTTAGTGTACCCCTAGACGTCATAAGGAACCTACGTGCCAAATTTCGAATCTCTAGACCTAGCGGTTTGGGCTGTGCGTTGATATATCAGTCAGTCAGTCAGTCAGTCAGTCAGTCAGGACTTTGAATTTTATATTTATAGATATTCAACAATGTGGAGACAGCCTTATTTCCACCTATGCCCTTAACTAATATATTCGCGGTGCGTTGATTTCCTCTTAAACCTAATCTATCACTAGCATTATTCGTAATAAAATTACTTTGCGACCCGCTATCTAATAAACATCGTAATATCTGTTCCCTGCCGTTCGAATCATAAACAACTACGCGGGCTGTACCCAATAATATTGTGTTTCGAGTAGCGGGTAGCGTAATACAATTCGCGGTTGCGACCGTAGGCTGCGAGACGTCGGTTGACGCCTGGGAGGTAGCGGGCGGCGCGTGCGGCGCGAGCGGTGTGCGCGGTGCGAACGGGCGCGCGGGGCGGGGTCGAGCGATCGACGACTCCGTGTGCCTCTCAATATGCAACATAGTATGATGTTTGTTATTGCATATTTTACAATATGCCTTAGAATTACAATTTCTTATTCTGTGTTGACTACTTAAACAATTAAAACAATAATTTTGTGACTTAACAAAATTATATCTATCTTGCGGAGGTAGATTGCGGAAAGCGATACACCTATACAAATGTTCATGCGCAGCAGAATTACATAGACTACATATCTTGCATGGACTAGCCGACTTACTCTCGGTTGACTGCGACTGCGTAACATTATAAGAAACTAGTGTTTGTTTCTGCGGTTTTTCAGTACTGCGTTGTGTATTCTTGTTTTGATGCGATTTTAACATAGGGGTTCTGTTTAATATTTTAACCTGATCACGTAAGAATGAAATCAAGCTATCAAATGTAGGTATGTCTGTACCTCGACAGTCCATTTCAAATGCGCGTGTAATATCTGTGTCCAGTCGTTTTAATGCAAGATACAAGAATATAAATTCCGATAGATTATCTAACTTAAGGTTTTTTTAAGGCGGCGACTGACGATGCCAACTTATCTACAAATCCTTCTAAGCACTCTGCGGTTGGGTTTGACATAGGTTTTAAATTGAAGATGTTATCTAAATACGTGGTTGCTTGGAACCGTACATCTTCATATTTATTTACCAATGTGGCATATATAATACCATAATTAGAAGCGACCGGGGTCAAACCAGCTAAGACCGACTTAGCAGGCCCCTTCAGTTTACTGATGAGATAATGCAATCGTTCTGCATCAGTAAGCGAGTTATTCTCATGTATAGTGGACTTAAAACTAGCGTAAAATAAAGGCCAAGTCTGTGGATCTCCCGAGAAATCCAAAATTTCTAAAGCGGGTAACTTTGGTCTAGCGCTCTTAATATCAATGACAGGCTTAGATTCACGCGTCATATTTACTTTTACAACTTGTCTCTTTATAAGGCAGTACAGATCCTCGAAAGCTAACCATGTTTGATGGCTAGGCTTGAAATTAGGATCTAACTTTGATTGCAACATGTTAATAGATTCTATAGTCTCAAGGTAACTATTTCTAATAGAATCCAACGATTCAACTTTTGACAAAAATAACTCGATGGCGGTTTCATCGTTTATGTTTTGCGATGCTTTGTAAATAATTTGAACTCGCTCGAAATAAGCCTCACGTCTTGACAACAAATTATTCAATTGAAACTCTGTTTCGTTCATTTCAGTCTTTGCGATTGCGGGGTTAGGCATTTTTAACTAAGTAAGTAACTATGAAATGTAACAATCAACGACACTAAAATGTGCGAATAGCGGGGGTATATGCACAATCAAAACTGCGGTAGTACGTAACTGCTAAATATGGGCGAAATTCTTATGCACACTCAAACAACAATGCGACTAATTGGAGAAAAATATAATATGGAATGCGATGCGGTTCAATATCGAAAAAATACTGGAATGCGTGTAATGCGGTTCAATAACTAAAATATTGGAATGCGATGCGATTCAATATCGTAACTTACAAATGGCGGATCAACCACTAAAGATGGCGATTCTAGAATTCTCCAGAACAATCCGGCTCGAAGGACCATAAAATGGGGGCGCGGGGGACGGGGTTCACCTAATGTATAATCTATTCGTACTTCAGTGGGAGTGGGTTTAGTACGTGTGAACCCTGTTATGGTAGAATGATTATTTCAATGGACTGTATTTTTTTATTAATAGGTTATGCGAGTGCGTTGCGATATGGTACAATTGAGGGAGAACAAAGGAACACATGGGACTCACCTCCTTTACTTCTTTGTCTCCAACTCCTACGATGAGTTGTCGTTCGCCCAATGCTAACGTGCACGTGGACGTCTCTTCCTTTTTCACCTTACATTTAACTTAAAGTACAACACTTACACATACACTAAGTTCAACAACTGAGTAATGTTTTTATCATCACAAGCGATGAAATGCGGGTTAGTCTTTTGCGTTCACAACAGCGGATTATGAATCAAATGCGAAATGTTCCTCTGGTTTGTTGCGAGGGTTGCAATGCGATACTTCCTTTCTATACCAATGTCCGGCGGCCACACACGTTGCACTGGCTCGTTGCATAGCATATAGCGGTTATGATTTTACGTCCCACATGTAGGTAGGAAGGAAATAAAATAAAATAGGTGGGAAGTGGGTAGGAAAATAGGTGGATGCACTCATTGGACAATAGATGGCGCTAGTAGGCGCAAACACCTATTATGAAACTTTGGTGGAATATTCTGGGTAAGGTTTAGACAGGACAACGTCTGTCAGATCAGTTAGTAGTTTATATAGAAAAGGAGTGCAGAATGCTAATATTTTTTTTTATATAGGTATACATAAAAAATATATTAAATCAATAAAAAATATCGCACACACTATTTGATACAAACTCGCATATATCCTACTCTCTTGTTTATTGTTGAAGACATAATAATTTAAATTAATTATGGTCGAATCTCGACCACTGGGCGACCACTAGTTTCTATATACATAGATATGCCACTAAGCGTCAAAAACAAACATTCGAAAAGTGAGATAATTGTCTCACCTCGCAATTAGTTCACTACAGCAAGATGACGAATTTGACATGGGTGACAATTGATTAAAATTGGTAAAAATTCGGCCGTCTTCGGTATTTCGTAAATGCATAATTTATATTGATAAAGTAATTAAAGCCCAAGACATCACGTATCACATAAAGGTACACCATAATAATAATTGATCTTAACGCGAAATATGAAATTTAAAACGCAATTTAACGCGAAATATAAAATTTGAAATTACCTAAAGTACCTACGTACTTTAGTTAATTTCATATTTTTGCAAGGAAAATTGGCGCCATTTTGCGCTCGGTGATGAAAAAAGATAACAAGTATATTAAATCGCTGATATGATAAGGATGGCATTAGTCTATACCCTAATCTACGTAACTAATTATAGACTAATCAGAGCTATGCATGCAACAGCAAGAACCGTATTCTGATCCAATTTAGTATGGGCACAGTATAAATAAATACGATGAAACTATGATTTGTTTATAGCTTTCTCTGTCTATACCAATACTCCTAAACCTGTCACATTATTACAGCCATTTTTTATTATAAAATGTCCAAAATTTAAGTTATGATTAATAGTCAACATCAATAAATTAAATATGATTGATGAACTCCTTTTAAGTAATATTTAGGGCCGCCCTTTCCAGCCCTTCTCAACGTTCCAAGGGTCCTACCATGATCGTCACGGGCTCGTAATACCCGGCATAAAAAGTACTCAGTTATAAGAATTAAAATTGGGAAGAACGGAAAATACAGACAATTTCATCTCACCTCCCCTCTCAGACGAATTTGGAAATCTGACGTCATTGTTTATGTAGTACCTGGTAGTACTTAGTTCATGACGCGACATTTGTATGGAGTGGCCGGGATGTGCCTCCTGTGACTTCGGAATTGGACGTCGCTGGAGATCTCGATGTCGAGAAGCCTAACTTAAGGGTTTTCTTATGTTGTATCCACACATACCCGTAAGCTAGTGCCAAGGCAGTCTGCAAGCCGGCAGCAATACCGGCAGCAAACCCGGCGGCATGTGTGGAGCCACCATGAGATGTGAGCGCGCAAACCGATGTTTTGATGGGGTTGAACGGCACCAATTTCAGTCACCTCCTACGAATACTCCAGCTAAAGTACTCTCGATCTCTAACACAAGTCGTTCGCGTTCGCGTCGGAAACAAAACTACTAAACAAGCGTTTAACGTTTGGTTAATTTAAAATTTTGGGGTGTAATTGGTTCATCAACATCTTTGAACCAAAGCCAACTTCACCTGCACGCAGTGCACCCTGCTGACTGACCAACGAAGCTCTGGCGAAAAGAGAGGTAGGGAGCGTAATTGTAAGCTACCCGACTGGTGAATGTACCTCCACCTCACAGAATATTGCAGCCTTACAATACGCTCCCTACCTCTCTTTTCGCCAGAGCTTTGTTTGTCAGTCAGCAGGGTGCACCGCGTGCAGGTGAAGTTGGCTTTGATTCAAAGATGTTGATGAACCACTTACACCCCAAAACATTACTTATTCGGTAAGATTCATCTTTCAAACAAACGTACATTTAGTCCACACAAGTAGTAAAGCCCATAGACGTGTATTGTTTATGTCACAGACTGCTAGGTATAAACCAATTTTTTTTACATATTAATGTGTCAATTTATGTGAAAAACATTAAACATTATTTGAGTGACAGCAAGTATTAATTTAGCAGTCAATATATCTATCACAAAATTTATTTATGTGCAGAATGTAAGTAGAATTATACTTGAATTGATTGGTACTAATAGAGTGTGTGCAGTTTATAAGATAAGCGGCCAAATGATAAAATACCTGATTGACTGAACTTTGCTTGGGAAAAAAACGAATTTTGGTGTTGACATATCGAGTGATGTTCAGTTTTTCCACTTTTCCCAATTTTCAGTGAGTCTTCCCGACGTTACATCTAAAAATGATTCATCAAACAAAAATGGTGGCGGCGGAGCCAATACCGTTTCCATTTTAATAAATTGCAAACAATAAACTTTCCACTTTCTTCACTTATTATAATACTTGCTACTTGCTCCAATTATTTTAGTTAACCGACTGCGCCATGTTATGTTATTTATATTAAAATTATAAATTAGAGCACAAAATGAAAGACATCAGTATAGACTTGAGTTCATAGACTGAAACTTTATTTTTTAATTATCAAAGACATAGATACTATGACAACGCGGTCACTTGGAGTGCAAGGCTTAATTGGCCTCTAGGAAGAATGGTGTCATCAGTAAAGCCAGAAGATATTTTATACCACATCATCACTTTCAACTATATAAAGCCCATATTAGGCCTCATACTGTTCACATCTCTGGCTGGTGCGCCCCAGTACTTACTTGCTCCATTTGACCGCATACAACGAAGAGCAGTTCGAATCATTGGTGACCCAATGATTTCTGATCGGCTGTACTCGTTCTCTACAGGTAGTGTCGTTGCATCTCTTTACGGACTGTATAAATTATACAACGGGGAGTGCTCGGATGAGCTATTTGATTTGATACCTGCCGCTGAGTTCCGCTATCGTACACCTCGCCATAATTTAAAATTCCATACATAACATCTTGATAATTTGCGTTCTACCACAGTTTTTCAAGACATTTTCTACCACAAATTGTGAAACTGTTGAATTAACTTCCCTCAGCAGTATTCCCAAATAAATACGACATGGAAGCCTTCAACAACTGAGTCAATTTTTCCCTTAAAAGGCTGGTGACGGTTCGGCAACCCCTTGGTGTTGCTGATTTCTATGGGCGGTGGTGATTGCTTTCCAACAGGTGACCCACATGCTGGCTTGCCCCCCTCATATAAAAAAAAAAGAAAAAAATGGGGTGTACGTGGTTCATCTGAAGGAAAGCTCACATGTATGATGTACATCTTATATAAAAAGGCGGGCCGATGTTTGTCTGCCACCCGACGTCGTGTATAAAAAAAAGAAACCCTCTGACCATTTCTTTTTTGACTCTCTCTCCTCCCTTTAGAGGGAGTCTCTCCCTGATCCTCTGATCATTTGACGAGCTCGGTGGCGTAGCGGTCAATGACGCGGCTTCTACACCAACGCTCGTGGGCTCGATTCCCACATAAGACAAACATTTGTGTGCATGAACATGTCTCTTTGTCTTGGTCTGGGTATTTTCTATGTATCATAAGTATGTATTTACAAAAAAAAATGTATTTACTTCTTCTATCTTTAAACTATCTTACTTTGGGGCTAGATGGCGCTGTCTAATTTGTCTGACAATATTTATTTATTTATTTCTTATTCTGTGCTGTTCTGACTTGGTTTTCCTTTTCAGATTGAGGCTATGCACATGCCCAAAAGACGAGGAATGGGACAATGTCGCCTTACCAGACCGCCCCGTCAGGAAGACTCCATTAGACCGCTTAGGATTTACATATACATGTTGTGGGTGCATTCCATTAAGACTGGCGACTATTTTAATATGTTTGATCACATTCGTAAGTAATCATCACATGCCTGATGCCCGTGGTGCACAGCAGTTGAGCACTGCTCAACTGCTGTGCACCACGGACACACCAGTCAACTCTTCTGTAGAACAGAGTCCGATGTGATCATGGAACAAAAATGTGTTAAGATAAATAACTACTAGATTTTTCTTTTTAAGGTTCCGTACCCAAAGGGTAAAAAGGAACCCTATTACTAAGGCTCCGCTGTCCGTCCGTCCGCCCGTCTGTCACCAGGCTGTATCTCATGAACCGTGATAGTTAGACAGTTGAAATTTTCACAGATGATGTATTTCTATTGCCGCTATAACAACAAATACTAAAAACCGGAATAAAATAAATATTTAAGGGGGCTCCCATACAACAAACGTGATTGCTCGATTTTGCTCGCAATTCATAACGGTAATAATACGACGCTTGAAATACTCACATAATATTTAGTTATATATTCACTTTAAAAATAAATAATTAAATTAAAATAAAACAAATATTTAATTTATTTATTAATAAAATAATAATAATATCCCATACAACAAAGGTGATTTTTTGCCGTTTTTATAGATAATGGTACGGAACCCTTCGTGCACGAGTCCGACTCGAACTTGGCCGGTCTTTTTTTAAGTAGAGCGAGGGAGCAGAACGCTTATTAGAAAAGTCACTCTTGGGAATGAATAGGCTCCAAAACCACTGAACCGATTTTGATGAAACTTGTCACAATTAAATACCTCGACATGCTTGAGGTTTGTGACGAAAAAAATTTAAATCGACGTGCTTGAGGAATGATCACCAAATACATTTTCCATTGAAATCAAAACAAAACAATCGCCTTGCAAGCCTCATTTGTGGCGAATAATTTAATTGAAAAACAATATTATTTTCAGCAAATCTACTCGCTCCGCTCAACCTCGATTTCGGCCCCGTGGGCTAGACACAATCTCCCTAATATATATATATATAAAGGGAGACAGACGAGCATGTGGGTCACCTGGCCCGTTGATCCGTAGCCAGCATTTTAAGGGAAACAAAGACCCTGTTCTTGAAGGCTCCCATTTCCTAATTGTTCGGAAATATCGCTGAGGGAAGGTGCTTCCACAGTTTCACCGTTCGCAGTGTAAAATGTGATATTACCATACCGTCCGTCAGTAATACTCAAACGACCGCTGATTTATAATCCAAACCCTGGATTATAAATCAGAATGTAATCTATATTCACATGATTGTTTACATTCGTATATATGGGGTGTAAGTAGTTCATCAACATCTTTGAACCAAAGCCAACTTCACCTGCACGCGGTGCACCCTGCTGACTGACAAACGAAGCTCTGGCGAAAAGAGAGGTAGGGAGCGTAATTGTAAGCTACCCGACTGGGGAATGTACCTCCACCTCACGGAATACCGCAGCCAAATAACGGTTCCCTTGAGGGCTGTTGTGTTCCTGCGAGTGAGTGAGGTCACCAGAAAGGAAGGAGATGCTGCGATGGCAGCGGGGGTGGCGGCGCGCGAGCGATATTTTATGTTGCGAGCGTTAATATGGCTACGGTAACCGCTTCACATCAGGCGGGCCGTATGCTTGTCTGGCACCCGAAATAGTATTAAAAAAAAAAAAAAAAAAAAAATTATCAACTGCTTGCCTATAAGGCCTCTTCCTCACTGGTACGCCATGGCGACGTCGCCGGCCACCATACCACATATCCAGATAGTTTACATTACCATTACAAATCATGTTAAAAGATGGACAAAAGTGGGAGGAAAGGTAAAGCAAAGGTGGAAGGTTTCTAATGGTAGAAAGCATCGGTAGAGAATTTTGAATTTAGCATTAACTTTAGACTTTAGCAGTTCTACCGATTGGGGTGTGTTCAGACAGTTGTTTGACATGATGCCCACGGCCTCCTTCTACAGTCGCACCGCTCGCCATCCACAGGGAATTCATCCACACACATTGGAGCCTAATTGGTCGCGTACTATACGGTTCCAGAGAAGTTTTCTCCTGCGTACTGTCAAGCTATGGAATTAACTGCCTGTCGAGATTTTCTCAGAAGACTACAGCTTGGGATTCTTCAAAAAGGTCGTGAAGAGGTTTTTACAGGATGGGCAATGTGCGTTTGATGCCCCTGGTGTTACAGGTGTTCATAGGCTACGGTAACTGCTTTCCATCAGACGAGCCGTATGCTTGTTTGCCACTTTAGCGGTATAAATAAAATTGTATATGGTTACATTGATGATAATGTTCTGTTTATTTTCAGTTTTGGGGAGGAATGGAGATGTCATCTGGCAAAACGTTCATGAACCAAATATTTTCTAATCCAAATGTCTTGTACTATACTCAGTTAATATACACGCTGGTAGCCTTCCTGCTAGTCCTGGCTGCTGGAATACTTCTGATAGGTATTTTTGTGGTAATAATTTTTGGTTTATGTTTTAAATTGAAGCTTTTTAGGGTTCCGTACCTCAAAAGGATAAACGGAACCCTTATAAGATCACTTTGTTGTCCGTCTGTCTGTCTGTCTGTCTGTCTGTCAAGAATTTTTATGTCGAGAATGCGTGGAGGTATCAAGCTGAAATTTGAACTGTATACTCAGGTCTACCGTCCCATGAAGTTGTAAAAAAATCAAACTGCAAAGTTTACGTAGAAAAAAGTTACGGCCGTTTATTCAGCTAAAAACGCATATTTCGACACACTCAAGGGAATCAAAACCTATAGGGTACTTCCCGTTGACCTAGAACTATGAAATTTGGCAAGTAACATCGTTATAGACTACAAGTACAGGAATAAATCTCAAAACTATACATTTGTAAATAGATCTTAAAAAATAGGGGGTCTATATTTGTTGGGTGTCGAAATTTCAAATTGAAACTACTAGTTCAAATGGGGTATCATATGAAAGGGCTTGATGTACACATTGCAAAGTATATTTTATTTATTTTTTTCGACGCATTATTTCTTATTTATAATGAAAAATATCAAATTTAATAATGATACTACGTACCTACGGAACCCTCGGTGGGCGAGTCCGACTCGCACTTGTCCGGTTTTTTTTTTATATGAGAGGGGGCAAACGAGCAAGTGTGTCACTCAGGGCTTATTCCATGATTCCCCTGGCATTATCCAAAAATCCCCTTCAAAGGGGGCAATGCCAGGGGATTCATGGAATAAGCCACACTCCGCAACACCAAGGGCTCGCCGATCCGTTGCCAGCTTATAGCCTTCTTTTTTTCTTACTTTCTTTCTGGTGACCTCACTCACTTGCAGGAACACAACAACCCACAAGGGAATTGTTTTTTGGCTGCGGTATTCTGTGAGGTGGAGGTACTTCCCCAGTCAGGCAGCTTAAAAAATACGCTATGCCCTACCTATCTTTTCGTCAGAGCCTCGTTTGTCAGTTAAATCAAATCAAAATATCTTTATTCCTTGAACTTTATAAAGCACTTAGAAACGTCATACAAATTAAATATAAGAACATGTATCTAAATCATTACTACTCTAAATCCGCAGAGCTTAGATTCACTTTCATCACACTATCTTGAATGTGAAAGTGAATTTAAGTGCCTGTTCCGGCGACGGAGCTTCTTGAGAAGAACTGGCAAGAAACGCAAGGCCGACTCTTTTAATTGCCAATATCGTTACATTAAATACAAATACAATCATTAATATAACATAACAAGAGCAATTAATTTCCAAATACTTTTATCATTTATGTAATTTGAGATACAATAGTAAGCTTTTTGACTTAGTCTAGTTTTGATATTTTTATTAAAGTTACCCATGGATAATTTAAACGCGTGGTTTGGAAGTTTATTGTAGAAGCGTATACGTTGAAAAAAATTGTTAACAGGGTGCTTCACGTGCAAGATGAGGTTGTCTTTAGTTCAAAGATGATGAACCAGTTACACCCCAAAAGTTTGAAATCATTGAATCTGACTCGATATTTATATCGATGATTTCAAACTAGCCTTGTTTATAATTGAAAAACAAAATCCATTAAAGGCGTATCACCTTTTTGCTAGTTCATAACTGATCAGTCAGTTCTGAACAGAGTTAACCACTCATAAAAATAAAAACGGGAATTAACGAGATCCAGTGTAAATACCCTTATGAAATTCCTTTATTATTGTATGATCGCGTTAATTCCCTATTATTAATTTTATAAATCAAGCAACGCAAAAGTTTAAGAGTTAACGATTCGTTAATATATATAATATTAACGAATATATATATATATAACCTCTTTGCTCACTTAGTTGTATATATATTACAATTGCAATAAACGAGTATTGCTAGCGTGCGCTTTAGCAGAATCAATTCCTTTTATATCATAAAAAAAATATCCTTTATTGACATCATAATAGCTATTTGTATGCCAAATTAAACCCACTCCATCAGTCCTGTTACTTAGTACTATTACATGTACTGTGGCCCTACACACCTTTCTTATTAGTCACTATATCCTTGCCACCACCATAGCCTCGCCTAGTAAACCAACCAGGCGACAGGACCTTTAATTATTATAATTTAAATAGTTGTCTTGGCCAACTTGCCAGAATATTATATTTTTCCATTTTTTCAAAATATAATATTCTGGCAACTTGGCCAAGACAACTATTTAAATAATAATAATTTAATTAGTTTGGTGTTATCAAAAAATAGCCGAATTTCATCTGCAACGATGGACTGCTATGCCTTGTTTAGTAGTGTAATTACTTAATAGGTTGATGACGCCACACTGTGACTCACGCAGTACAATATAAGATGCAAAAATTCGTCAGCAACACAAACCTCCCTGGTAGCTCAGTTAGAATAGCACTCGACCGGTCATCGAGAGGTCGTGGGGTCAAATCCCACCTAGGGGGGGGCAGGTGATTTTTTTCAAAATATAAGAGGACCTTTACCCGCCCCGCTATCGCGCCCAGTAAACGAAACCAGGCACTCAAGCGGATTGGTAGCAGGTCTTACTTCCCTTTCGCCTGCAATCAGAATCAGAAGGCCAATTCTCGTAACTATTTTACGATCGCAATATGATAGTTGACTGAATCGAGATTGAATTATGAATTGACTAAATATTATATTATATTTGATTTCATTAATTTATTATAAATTCTTATTGCTGGCAAATTAACATTCTTATTTCTTTTAATTTTAGGTAATATTTTGATACAATCCCAGTTAAATTAATCTTTGAAGTTTCATATTATGATACGAGAATACCAAATTTGACATTTGTGAGATCGAGACTGGATCGGTACTGAATTTTGATTACATTTTAATTACTAGAATTGCCTCTCTGATGTCCATGACAGACGGAGTAACGGAGCTGTAAGGCACGCTCACTTCATACCGAACAATGTTTATTTAGATTAAAAACCTGTACAGCTCTCTGCTTAGTAATAGAAACACTGTCCAGACTGCCATGGCATGCCGATATAAATAAAAAATACAACAGTTTGCAAAATATTTTCAAGAACTAAAGTAAATCACTTAGAGTGGTCTAAAAGTTTTAACAAACCTTTCACGGCGCTGGAAACTTACTACTTGCACTTACTTGACACTTCTGCACTTTTAAACTGGCGAGCACTGTCGTTTTTATCTTATTAACTTGGACTTTTTTATACTTCTACTTTTGAGGTTTAAGTGGCTCATTACGATGTTTAGAGCCAAAGCCAACCTAACCTGCACGTGGTGTACTTTGCCAATAGGCTTGTATCCCAATTTTTTTTTCGATTTGTTATTTAAAGACGTCACAATAATATAAATATAGGTGAAATAATTACTTCGATTGCATAAAAACTTCTCGAGATATGATAACTTCAAGATCACAATTTTGAACTATCCCGAAAACGCTCCATACAAAAGGCCACCACGTTATGACGTCACACCGTGCTATTTTATATGCATTAAATCAGAAATTTGTACGACAGCTATGTTAAATATTGCGTTTATGTAGCCAGTGCCGTAACAAAAAATATAGTATTTTTTATTGTTTCTACAATGGTAATATTTATTTTTTATAATTTCATACCTTTAAAATGGACTTTCCCACCAAACTTTAACCGAACCTAAAACACGTCGGACATAAGTTATTAAAATTTTAAGATCGCAGTTCGTTCTAGTTTTATGTATTTTACGTTACTGATAGAGAGTTTTTATAATTTTATAACATGGGCAACAAGCCTATTATCGAAAGAGGCTGTAGCAAAAGAGAGGTAAGACATGGAGTATTTTTAAGTTGCCAGACTAGGGAATCTCCATCTCACAGAATACCGCAGCCAAATTACAATTCCCTTGAGGGTTGTTGTGTTCTGCCAGTGAGTGAGGTTACCAGAAAGGAAGGATTTGCTGCATTGGCAACGGGAGTAGCGGCGCGAGATCTTTCATGTTGCGAGCGTTAATATGGCTACATGAAACCGCTTCAGATCAGGTGGACCGTATTCTTGGCTGCCACCCGACGTAGTATAAAAAATATTATTAAAGTAAAACTTCTTTATGCACGGTTGACTTTGGGTAGTAAGCTGGTGAATGCGTGATTACGAAAAATGTGATCGAGCGAGGCGAACGGAAGTTGAGAAGGAGATAGAACTTAGTAGAACTAAAGAAGATTTACTTCAGTCGTGTGGTCTAAAGCAAGCTCGTTTTTAACCGACTCCAAAAAAAGAGGAGGTTCCCAATTCGGCTGGTTTTTTTTTTATATGTTTGTTACTTATTTACTCCGTGATTTATAAACCGATTTGAAAAAAACTTTTTTATTTGAAAGAGTATACTTCCAAATTAGTCCTATATTATTTTCATCATCATCATCAGCCTGTATCTACCCACTGTTAAGTTTGTTATTTCATTACTCCGTCATTTATAAACCGATTTGAAAAAACTTTTTTTATTTGAACGGTGTACTTCCAGATTGGTCCCATATTGTTTTCATCATCATCATCAACATCAGCTTGTATCTACATACATAAATGTAGAATAATGTTTGGAGTCGGATTTTTTTTGTTAAAATTTATTTTCTTTTTTAGTTGAAATACGAATTTTTAAACTATTACGTATGGTATGCGTATATATACACCATCGTATACCTTATACTATACACAGCTAAGACAGCCCTGTACATTACGGAGAAAGGAACGATCCCTGCGAGGGACACTTTCAAAGTTATATTTACTATAATATGGTGCTTTTGTAAGTATTTCTTTTTTCACGGGGGCCCACCATACATTACCACCAAAGTGTCTCCTGTGTAGCCAGCATTGACAGTGGCGACCACAAAAAAAGGCAATGAACAATGAAGTCCATTGCAGTCCCGGGGGTAAGACTACAGCTGCCTTGGAACTCACAACGAATTTAGTCAGAAGAAATTAGTAGGAGTAGGAAGCTTTTGGAATTTGACTTCTCCTCTTAGCAATGTGAGAGACAGCACTGGCAAATAAGGCATTAAAAGCCTAAAGAGAGAGTAAAGTGAAGCTCAACTGCCGTGCACCACGGATTTTATGTATATAATACTACTGGGGACCTAAAATATTGAGTTGAAATGTTTTTTTTTTTCTTTTTTTCTATAAAGCTTGATACTTTAAAATATTACGACCTAGCTTACGGGCTAATAAGTAATTTAACTTTAACATAAACTGCTAAATATTATAGTCTAAGAATAATGTCCATTGACTTTTCTTAGTGTCTATTAAGGTGAAACACAAGTTGTTTTGTAATTATTTAAAAAAAAAGACCTATATTGACAGAGTTTCTTTCGGCATTTCTTCTCGTCAATGGTCATTCCGAAATGCTGGTAGATAAAAAAAAATATACCTAATTGTAAAAGACGTGTCTAAGTGCCCGCGAGGGCCCACAGAATAAAGAATTTTGACTTTGACTTTGACTTTCACTTTAACATTAAGTATTATTGATACCATTTAGTTATAGAGACAGACCCACCACACATTTCCACCACTGTGTCTCCTAGGTCGTCGTCAGCTCTTATGCATCCCACTGCTGGGATACGGACCCCTTAATGGAAGGGGTCCAAAGCATACTCCACCACGCTGCTCAACTGCGGGTTGGCAGAGGCCAGTATTTTCAAGCCGCCTAAAGGCCAGTGACTTGGCTTAACGACTGTCATCTAATGACAACAGCCGGGATCGACGGCTTAACGTGCCCTCCGAAGCACGGAGGAGCTCGACATCTCGTATGTAGACAGAATTAGCAGCAGTGCTCAATAAAATGGTAAGTTCTGCAGCGAACTTACCATTTTATTGGGATAAAACTACGGCTGCCTTTTTTTTGTATCACGTTAGGTGGCAGACAAGCATACGGCCTGCCTGATGTGAAGCCATTACTGTAGCTATATTACCGATCGCAACTGCTCAGGCGGAACGTGACAGTGATTCATGCTTTTTCGTGCGTGCAGCCGGCGTTCATCGATTTATAACACGATATCACGTCATAAACATCATTGTGACTTCATCTAGAAATAATAAATGATAAACTACATCCATCTAAAGGCAATATTTCCTCCTAATGAATCCCTAAAAATACGTAATAATACGAAGGGGAACTGATCGTTGTCGATCCGCATTATTATGGCATTATTTATGGTTTCCCTCATTACTTAACTTCTTTTCTTTACTACGTCGGGTGGCAGACACGCATACGGCCCGCCTGATGTGCAGCGGTTACAATATTAACCATATTAACGCTCGAAACATAATATATCTCGCGCGCCGACGCCCCGCTGCCGTCAAAACATCTCCTTCGCTTCTGGCGATCTCACTCACTCGTACCTTCATCTTTTCCAGTGTTCTTCTACTTTGTGATGGTGGTGAACAGCTACAAAATGACTTTGTGGGCGTATTAATCTGATTGAAAACTTTGTAATAATGGTTATTGTGAAATATTGTAATAAACACCGTTTGAGAAAGGTGTGACTTCAGTTAAAATATTTACTTGCTTTTTACACGACTATTGGTAAGTAAAATTTGTGATTATACATATCATATTTTTTTATATACAACGTCGAAGAATTGGCTTTCTGATTATCTGGGGGCACGGCAGTGCCCCTACCAAATCGAGCAAAAAGCAGCACGGCCGTACCATCCTTTTCTCGAATCAATTCAGGCCAATTTCGACCCCCTATAACTTCGTTGTGAATGAAACAAGAAGTCTGAATTTTTAGTAACCAAGCAGGCATTGTACAAACAAAGTATATTGCAAATTTTATTAAATTTGAACCAGTAGTTTAAGAATTATAACTAATCAAAGTTTCCTAATTTTGTCACTCACTGACTGACGGATCATCAAAACCCTAAGGCACTTCTAGGAGACAAATAAGCTTCAAATTTAGAATATAATTAGTGTTTATACACTAAACACTAATTGTATTCTAGAACAGACATAATTATAACAGATTGACTAATCGCACTAAACAATATAATTTAATATAATATGTATCACTTGTGAGATACATTGTATTTTCTTGCGATTGCCAATTCATTCTGTTTATTTAAAACATAAAAGATTTTTAATATTGATATGCTATAAGATTTTGTAATGTTAGCTAATTACGTAATAACTTAAGACAGAAGGTCCCTTAAGTAGGGACTGAATAAATTAACTGACTTGGTATTACATGGATCTCATAACTTTTTACGGTAGAAGATATGAGTTGCGAGACTTGTTTTTTTTACAAGTTATGTTTTTGATGGCATAGTACGAGTGTATACTGGATTCTAGACGCGGTGTCTCCCCGTGTGAACACAAAACATCCTTGTTAATAATATAAATGTGAATGTGAGTTTGTTTATTACGCTCTCACGCGGAAACTACTCAACCGATCATCATGAAACTTTGTACACATATTCTCAAAAGCATTAGAAAGGACAAGGATATTTTTTTATTAAAAAAAATGGGTTGCACTCCAAGAGTGCCGGCAGAAGTGAACTTGAACATTAACTTTGTGCATTTTGAATATTTTGAAATGGTTAGGGAATAATTTCGCACGAATTGCTTTATTTGTATAATATATATAAAAGTACTATCATTTATGTAAAATACAATATTCATTTATTGCGCTATCGCAAACATGACAATTTATATGAAATATATTACATAAAAAATTAACAGCAGGAGCAGGCATACATTTTCGCCGCACGGTAGAAAGAGAGAGGGATATTACTTACTCTCCTACGCCGCGCCGGCGGTCTACTCTCCCTCCCTCTTACGAATTTTCGATCAGGTCACGTGTCCTGACGCGAGTTTAACATTTTTTACCCATCCCAAAAAGTGCACAACGGTGCTAAAGAAGTTTTCACTTCAAAAACTAAACGCGGGCGTAGCCGGCGGTAGAAGCTAGTAATATACTATATTCCTTTCATTCGAATCCGTTGGTAGTTGAAAACCAATCTTTTCAAGTCCAAGTCCCATATCGTAATAACTCAAAGAAAGCTTGGAGATCGTTCGACTAGCAAACATATACAAAATGTTAGTCTATGCAACCAACATCGTTATGCGACTTCAACGAGCATAGGTCAAGAGTTTACTCCAAAGTACAATTCGTGCCAATAAAATATACAATACAAGACTATATAAACATGTTTACTATATGTAATATGTAAAATAACCAAAGGTCTGTTATTATTTATGCATTAAATCAATAAATAATTTATTTGTATTAAATAAAGGGTGAAATACGTCCACCTCACAGAATACCGCAGGCAAATAAGTTCCTGCGAGTGAGAGGTCACCAAGAACGAAGGAGTTGCTGCGTTGGCAGCGCGCGAGCGCGACATTTCATGTTGCGTGTGTTAATATGGTAACCGCTTTTCATCAGGCGGGCCGTATGCTTGCCACCCGACGTGGTATAAAAAAAAACGTTTTACGCAGTGTGGTTTTTTGTTTGGTTTAAAAATTATTGTTCAATTTATTTTGAGATTAACTTGAAAATTATAAATCGCAGTTTTGTGACGGCCGCCATATTGGATTTAAAATGGCAGCATTTTGGTAATCGCCCATTGTCACGAGAGCCAACGAACCTTTCAGCTCAATCGAACACTGGCAAATGACTCAAATTTAACTTGCAAAACATTACAGACACCGCCTAAAAGTTTGTAAAGTGTTAAACGATATGGTCCAAGATGCCAGGGCCCATAGACCTTACTTATGATCTCCCAAATAATAATATGTATAAAAGAAAGTAGTGTTAGTACGTACTTTGAGTATGTCCATACCTGCTAGTTTGTGCCGACGGCCAATTCATAGGTATCAGGTGCTAAATGTTGGTAAAAACAGTACTCACTTTTCTTAAAGTCTCAATAGTGTTGATTTTTACATATATTTTAAAGAATATTGTTAAAAATTAATAATCACTACTACCAGACACTTTCCGTCGGCCCTTACTCTTACCAGACGCTTTAAAGCTCCAAAAAAAGTTACGTAACTTTACTTATTACCCTGGGATCTTACTCTAATATGGAAAGAACTAGTTAAATTAATTTCAATGTTCAATTATAACTGAGAAGTTTAGTTCGTCACGGTGGTTCAGAGTTGATGGGGAATAGATATAACTTTCGGGGCAAATATTTCACTTCAACATTTACAAAGAGGTTGAAAACAAGTTTATACAAATGAATATGGTATCTTTTTTTTATACTACGTCGGGCGGCAAACAAACATACAGCCCACCAGATGTGAAGCGGTTACCGCATATATTAACGCTCGCAACATGAAATATCGCTCGGGCGCTGCCACCCCCGCTGCCAACGCAGCAACTCCTTCCTTTCTTTAGTAATCGCTCCAGTAATCGCAACTGAAACTGAAAACTCCATATCACAAGTCTATTATAATATCATTCAGAGGAGTTTTATGTACACTGCTATTAAGTGTTGGAACAATCTGCCCCCACCATTATCCATGATCCTGTAGATAGTTAGTCTTTAAGCGAAAGTTTAAAGTATACTTGTTTGACTGTCAAAACCTGAACCTTACTGGATAGAATATGCTTTATTTGTATAATACATATGTAAAGGACAATGGATCAATAAATTATTACAGACCGTTCATTTGTATAAATGCCAAAAGGCGGCCTTATTGCTGAAAGCAATCTTTTCAAGGCAACCTTAGGATTAGGGTAACGAATTTGTGCTTGGAGTGAGCAGGATTCGCAACTCAAAAGACATTCATGAAAATTAGAAGTACAGTAATATTTTTAGAATCATTATTATGTATAGACGAAGATGTGTAACATATTACTGATAAATAATTGAATAATAAATAAAAATACATTCATTACATATTATATAATATACAGGGAGCTTTTGATTTATCTGCCAGGATTGAAAAGGGTAGTAGTATTACATATGCCGATTTCGATAGTAAATGAAATTTGTGCCCCACGTGTTATTTTTTTTCTCTTAGGAAATAAAATCGCATCATGAAAAGATTAGTTTACTTTGTATGAACCATCCCTCTGTGTCGCAGTCTAGACGGCGTGGTCAATGCGCTCGGATATGACCCGTGACGAAAGGCTACGTTACTAGCTGCCAAACGCTTTCCGAATACGGTGATAACCGCGGTAAAGTCAAAGTTTACTCAAACGTTGGGCCGCCCTTTGTAAACGCCGCCGCTTCGCAGCGATGTCTGTCGCTTGATCTCCTGCCGCCCGCCCCCGCACGGGCGGCGCGGCAACAGCGCTCGCGCCGCGAGAAAGAAGGAAGAAAGGATCCAAGGAAACGAAAACAGTGTTAATCGTGATTCGTCCGTGTGTTGACCTAATAATGCCTATACGCCGCAGTTTTACGAAATGTACAAATTTCTCGAAATGGTATGGTATGGTTTCTTGTCGCGAGTGTAAATGCGCACGCAGAATATCTGTACGAAATTCAGTACAGATTAGACCTCGATCAGTTACAGAAAGCGGTAGTGGACTTTTTCCGCAGACATTCCATGGCAAAAAAGTGGTAAAACATGTATGTAGACGTGGATAAATTAGTGGCTAATTGTGATTTTGTGTAAATAATTTGAATGAGCTTTTAAACACGCCAAGTTATTGTAGAACATGTTATGTGACTGCGTTGTTTTTGAAAACTAACATCGTAACTAAGTGTTTTTATGATGTTTCCATAAACAAACACATACATTATTCCACGAGCTCGGTGGCGTAGCGGTCAATGACGCGGCTTCGACACCAACGCTCGTGGGGTTGATTCCCACATAGGACAAACATTTGTGTGCATGAACATGTCTGTTTGTCTTGGTCTGGGTATTTTCTATGTATCATAAGTATGTATTTACAAAAAAAAACTGTATTTACGTATGTTTATCAGTTGTCTAGTACCCATAACACAAGCTTCGCTTACTTTGGGGCTAGATGGCGCTGTGTAATTTGTCTGACAATATTTATTATTTATTTATTATGATATTAATTTGACAGTTCAAAACCTGTGATAATAAGTGTGATGAAAAGTTCAATGACCTTGATAAGGACAATCATCTGCCCTCCTGTAAGTGTATGTTATTATTACCTATCAGTTTTACATTTGATTACATTTTTTTTACCTATCCTATTTTGATTACAACGCATTTTGAAGGAAATGTGCAATTGGGACGACGCTACCTACGTACAGCTGTTATTGTTATTATCGACTTCATCTGATAGCGCGGAATGTATTAAGCACTATGAAACCAGTTCATTGACTACGTTATTTATTTTTTCAAAGCTTATTAATGATATTGGGACGCCATATTTCTTCACTAACGTAACAAGTAGGCTTAATACTATCTGCCATTAAATTCCTGGCTAATACAAAAAAAGCACCTTATATATATAAAAATCAATGCCACTTTTCGTTGTAACTTTATAACTCAAGAACGAGCTCACCTATCCAAACCAAATGTTTAGGCTTTGTTCGGACTATTTAGTAGATGGTTTATGTGAAGTTTGCACAAAATCGGTAGAGCGGTTCTTCATTTATCACATTTTTTGTAACAAATGAATTCAATAAATGGCGGATCATTTTGTTAATGGGGATTTTGCTGTCAAATTGAAACTTTTTTCAGTGTTGACAGTACAAGCATGTTGTTATGTCATTCATGCGGTCATTTCATTTTGGACGTACTTCGACTTTAAGTTTTAAAATAGCTAGCAATTAATAAAATATTTTTTTGTTTGAATAAATGAATTTGATGTTCCAATTTTTTTAAAATTATTATTTCACTTTATACGTAGCGAAGCACGTACGAAGTGTACGTGCACGTGAATAACTAATGAATTATATATTAATACCTACTATAAAATGTCAGTTTACCAAAGTTGGAATTAAAGAGCGAGGAAATGATTTTTTACTTGTTTTTTAAAACTATCAATAGACTTTGCAGTTCTGATAGCTACAGATAATGCATTCCAAAGTCTGATAGCTTGAACGTTAACAGATTGATTGAAAAATTTGGAAGAATGAGGAGGTACCAAAAGAGTAAGGTTCTCAGTGGAACGTACAGATAGACCATGTGAAGAAGATGAGAAGACGAAGCAGTCTTTAAGATATTGAATGTGCTTTAGGATTGAAGAGTATAAGTATACAGAAAGAATAATATCTGCATATTTCTACGCTGCCCTATTGAAAACCAATTAAGTTGTTGTCGATAGTGGGATACGTGGTCATACTTACGTATGCCATGAATAAATCTGATGTCAATATCCTGCAGTGGATAGATACACTGATAATGATGATGATGAATACGTAGATATTTTTATCATGGTAATATATTCACGCATTCTGACCTTCTTCGGCAATATATCTCGTCGTGCTGATGACTCCATAAAGCGTCTCGTAGTCCAAGGTAAAGTTGAAGTCACCAAATCACGTGGTAGATCACCCATGAGATAGACAGACCAGGGGAATAAATAAAATACTGTTATTTTTTTTCTAAAATACTGTTTAATATTCTTCTCAAACCTTAATATACTTTATTTCTTGTAAAAAAAGTTGGCGACCCTATCTGAGGCCCTACCGCCGAAGCTGAAGCCGATTACCACCGAATATCTTATGGAAAAATAAGTCTTTTTTTTTTTTTTTTTTTTTTTATTCGGTAGTGCTCCATCGTTTCTACCAGCTAAACTAAACACAAGTAGCATAAATCTAAGTTGAAGTTTGATTTTTGCAATAAAAAGATCCGATGGTAATTAGCTTCAGCTTCGGCAGTAGGGCCTCAGAAAGGGTGGCCAACTTTTTTTACAAGAAATAAAGTATATTAAGGTTTGAGAAGAATATTAAACAGTATTTTAGAAAAAAAATAACAGTATTTTATTTATTAAATGTTTTAAATACATATTTTTACAGCTTCTTGCACAACTTATTAATTTACAGTCTTTTTTTTTTAAACTTCATACGTCTCACCACAATCATAACTAAAATAAAAATAAATGAGGAGCTCATTTTTCATTAAATTAAAAGCTAAATAATATTATATACTATTAATGACTAAATAATAAAAAAAAATGATTATTTTGATGCTGAAAACAGTATTTTGTATACTTTATTTTTGTTCAACAGTAAAAAGTATAATTTAGTAAAAAACAGTGTAATACTGTTTTTAACAGTATAGTTGCCTAGCCTCAGATCAAGGCCGCAACTGAGTGTTTAGTTTGCGAGTGCACCCGGAAGCTAAAGTCCGCGACGAATGGCGCTGTATTACCAAAATAATCACTCATCGTGATTAACAATAATGACCACGACCTAAGGGTCGACCGAGACAGGTTTTTCGTTCTCGGCCGAGACCGTGACCGAGACCGAGAATAAAATAAAATCTCGGCTGAGACCGAGAGCCGAGACCGAGAATAGATAAAACAGAACTTGAGTTTTCGTCACTGGTAATTGGCTCATCGTCCAACTCTATAGAATCATGAGCTGACCTTAAGTTGGTTTTATCTATTGGAGTCGAAGCCATGTATGATGAGCTAGCTGACGAGGCAAATGTCGTCACACGAGAATTTGATCCCACATTTCCATTGAGAGTTTCCGCCGCCACCCGCCGTCCGACCAACCAATCACAGTCGACATATCGTTCTCTCACGCTACGCACGCACTGACTGCTGACACAAACAAAGCGCCGAAACTGTCTCGGTCGTGGCCGATAATCTCGGCGATTTTTAGCCGAGAACCGAGACAGAGTTCTCGGTTGTATTTGTAGCCGAGAATGACGAGACCGAGATCTCGGTCGAGCCTTGCCACGACCACTCTGGCAAGAGTGTACCGACTGAGAAGAAGAATATATTCATAACGGTGTAGCTAATAAATAACAATATATTCTCATAACGTCTTGTTATTATTAGCTAAGTAGGTAAGCGATATCCAATTTCCCCCGGCCCTTCGTAACTCCCCTGACATAGTTTCCGCCCGAATGAAGTTTTAATATGTGGTTCCGCAGGGATCCGATGAGATCCACCGTCTGTGTACTTGATATATCGCCTCAAAGTCTACCTTAACTGGCTTTATAGTTGTTTTACACGAGCCCATTGTTATTGGCCGACTGCGGTGAAAACAAAAAGCAGGATTGTATTTTTAACTTTATTTGTCTACTAGTGATTTGGCTTATCCTAGAACCAGATATCTGGCTGAACCTTTGTTTTAGTTTGGGTTCCGTACCCAAAGGGTAAAACGGACCCTATTACTAAGACTCCGCTGTGCGTCCGTATGTTACCAGGCTGTATCTCATGAACCATGATAGTTAGACAGTTGAAATTTTCACCGATGATGTATTTCTGTTGTCGCTATAACAACAAATACTAAAAAATAGAATAAAATAAATATTTAAGAAGGCTGCCATAAAATAAACGTGATTTTTTTGCTCGATATTGACAACGGCAACCGGTAGACGCTTGAAATATTCACAGAATATTTAGTTATATATTCACTTTAAAAATAAATAATGTTTCTTAACTTGCGTGATCGATTTGAGGCGTATAACGACGCTATCAAGCCACGTCTATTTTTGCCTTCAACATAAATGGAATTAATCATGTTAACCATCAAAGGATGTTATCATTCCAAATTGCTCCAACATCCACAAACGAGTTACGACATGCTTTTGAAAAGTTATGCGGAACTAGCAGGAGCTGAATAATACCTCTTCGTATGCAGAACACAGACACGAAGTTTGAGCCAGCTCTTAAAATTTCCACATCTGCGAGTGGGAACTTGATCTGTCTCATGGTGGTGTTCGCATTGCTGTCGATGCTTATGCTCAATATTCAATTTATTTGTCAACAATTTATTGAGCCTGTATTCGTGCGTTGTTTTATTTTCTTATTTTTGTC
The DNA here is from genome assembly GCA_937001555.2 of Hypsopygia costalis. Lineage (NCBI taxonomy): Eukaryota > Metazoa > Arthropoda > Insecta > Lepidoptera > Pyralidae > Hypsopygia > Hypsopygia costalis. Next base: position 4,193,976 of record OW443350.2, read on the forward strand.
ACTCATTTACATTTAAAATATTAGGAAATTAATAGTTATCATTATTTACAAGTGGATGAAATTTACCTTTTCCTTTTTTTATTATTAATTTTCTCGTACTTTATTCTAAGGCCCTGGCCACTCTACAGTTTATATCCAACACTCAAAGGTTGGCTTGTCTCTTATAGAGATAAGCCTGATATTAAGCGTTATATATGATTTTTATATTGGTATTTTTTTAGGTTTTTATTTTTATATTTTTATGTTGGTTAGGAGGATATTATTTCAATATTATATTATCGCATAGGTTGTTATTTAAGATGACTGATTTTCTAGTAATAAAACACTATCGGCTATAATTTGTAATGTTTTTTTTTAACGGGATGGGGCCCACCACATTCCCACCACCGTGTCTCCTGTGTAGCCAGGACTAACAGCAGCGACTACCAAAAAAGGCAATAAACAGTGAAGTCCATTACAGTCCCGGGGTAAAACAATGGCTGCCATGGAACTCACACCGAATTTATTCAGAAGAAATTAGTAGGAAGCTTCTGAAATTTGAATTCCCCTCTTAGCAATGTAAGAGACTGTAATATGGTAAATAAGGCATTAAAAGCCTAAAGAGATGGCTAGTCAAGTGAATCTCAACTACCGTGCAAGTTTCTAACACTATTCGAGACCTAAAACATTGAGTTGTTAACTAACACATCTATTTCAATAATATGAATTGCAAAATAGTCTGAACGCTTGGTAATTCTCCCTTGTTGCTATCAAATCAAAATAGTATACCTACTACCCCGGATGCTACATGCAACGAATTCAAAATGTCGTCCAGCTCCCGCCGCCAAATATCACTGGCTAATGTTTTATTCATGATATATTGAATGTAATAGTCTGTAAGTCTTTATGTAATCGATTGAATAAATAAATGTTATACAGTGGTATCTAATGCAACCGCTGTAACAGAAATACCCATAACCTTAGCATTAATTATGCAGATTATATGAACAAAGAAGCTGCTTCTACTGGATGTAATTTACTTATTGTTTAAATGGCATACAAGTGACACACCACCATGTTTAGATAAAATGAGACGAGGATGAGACGAGACGAGTCGAGACGAGACGAGATCAGATAATACTTTATTGTCAGATTTAGAGCCAAAGGCAAGCTCGCTTGTATATAGTGCACCTTGCCGTTGAGCAACCGAGACTCTGGCGCAGAGGTAGAGCAGCGTTGTCTTACGACTAAATGGCTACCCACCGAATCCAGATTCGGATCGGTCAGAGAAGCTGAAGTGGCAATGGGCTGGCCACATCTGCGGAGACAGTGAGTTAGAGTGGAGGCCGCGCGTGGGACGACGTAACTTTGGATGATTGTCAACTAGATGATTTAATGATTAAGGCGGACAATCACATTTGAATTGAAAAAGGGTTGCATCCATATATCCAGCAGTGGGTAGATACAAGCATATGATGTCGACGATGAGGCTACTTTAACCGCTTTACATCAGGAGAGCCGTACGTTTGTTTAAAAAGCGTCCAAAGTGTTCAATCTCTTTGTCGCTTTTAAACCTTTATCATACAATGTAAATATTTTTTAAATAAAAAATGAAGTCCCCATTTTCTGATAGAAAAAATCACAAGCATAGCTCTAAACAATTTTCAATTTGCTTTTCATCATCATCATCATCAGGTCATTATAGTCTCCACTACAGGAGCACGACCCTCTCTCGTCCGTCCCAGACAGAAGGAGGATTTGGCCTTCACTCGACCCACGCTGGCCAGACGGCTTGGGGAGACCTGATCGATGTTTTATAATGTATTTCCCTTAGTCGCCTTGTACGACATCCTCGGGAAGAGACGGAGTGATTCTATTCTAGTCTGCCGGAAACCACACGGCCAAGGCCAACTATTATTTCGGGAAACTAATATTCCAAATGTAGGTAGGTTATTCGCACAGGCATCAAATATCACATACGTATTTGAATAATATGAAAAATTGTATCTATCTACTAGTTCTTTTTTTATGGACAAATTTTATTTCAAGCCCAATTTATAACATTCTATCAATTCTAAATAACATTCCATCATAAGTGGAACGAATCTGCACTTACTTGGCTCCAGCGACTTCGTAGGCACGTATCCCGGTTGCCGTCGTCATCCTCGTCAACTCTTATATATCCCACTGCTGGGTACGGGTCTCTCCTCAATCGAAGAGGTTTAGAACATACTCCACCAATTCTTCAACACTACTCCGCCAACACGCAATTGAGAGACGAACGAGTAGATCGGAAGAGGCCAGTGTTTTGAAGCCACATTTCGACGACTGTTAGCGACTGGCTGGTTTCAATGTATATTTTAACCGTGACGTTCTGTTTTTATATGTCTTGTTTTTTTTTAATATACGGGGCAAACCGAGCATGTGGGGCACCTGATGGAAAGCAATCACCACCGCCCAATGAGGGCCTCTCTCATATAAAATAACTCGATTTTGACTATGAGGAATCATTTCCTTCTACATCGCCAAGCATAAGCTCGACTTTCGTGACAGGTAAAAGATTAATATATGAATGCAATTTCATTTCCTTTTTAGGAATTATACAGTACATATAATTATATTTGCCTTGCTTATCTTGCAGCCCTGAGTGTCCTGTATATATCTAAGCATAATATAAAAACGCTTAGAATATAATTTATCTAATCATGTTGAGGAGGCAATATGGCGGTCGGGGCTGGAGGCGAGAGCAACCGGTGTCCCGGCCTGGACTAATCAGATTGTCTTATGGCGCTGTAGGTATCCAATTTATAGTTTCTTGCATAGGAAACTGCAATACAAAGTTTTATTACGTGATAGGTAAATAACATTGTTATTTAATAAGAATAATAATAAATAAATTTTGTCAGACAAATAACACAGCGCCATCTAGCCCCAAAGTAAGCGAAGCTTGTGTTATGGGTACTAGACAACTGATAAACATACGTAAATACATTTTTTTTTTGGTAAATACATACTTATGATACATAGAAAACACCCAGACCAAGACAAACAGACATGTTCATGCACACAAATGTTTGTCCTGTGTGGGAATCGAACCCACGAGCGTTAGTGTCGAAGCCGCGTCATTGATACGCCACCGAGCTCGTCCGTACGTTATTTGACATGATGCCTAAAACCTCTTTCTACAGTCGCACCGCTCGCCATTGACAGGGAATTCATACTCACACATTGGAGCCTAAGTAGTCGCGTACTCTGCGGTTCCAGAGAAATTTTCTACCGCGTACTGTCAAGCTGTGGAATGAACTGCCTGTCGAGGTTTTCTCAGGAGACTACAGCATGGGGTACTTCAAAAACGGCGTGAAGAGTTTTTACAGGGTCGGCAACGCGTGGTGTTACAGGCGTTCATAGGCTACGGTAAATGCTTTCCATCAGGTGTATGCTCGTTTTTCACTTTAGTGGTAAAAAAAACATACGCATAAAATGAATTAAACACACACATATCGTCTTTATACGCTCGTAAAAATGTTAACATACTCCAAAATTAAAATAAATTAATTAATTAATGACAAAATTTGAAGACTCTAGAACTGTAAAGAGCAGGTCGGTGGTGTAGTTACGCAAGTCCGTCTAATCTAACACGCAAGTTAAGCAACGTCAGCCATAGCCTGTCATTTTGAGAAATCATACTGAATTTTTAACCGACTCCAAAAAAGAACGAGGTTCTCAATTCGGCTGTATTTTTTTTTAATGTTTGTTACATAATAACTCCGTGATTTATAAACCGATTTGAAAAAAACTTTTTTTATTTGAAAGAGTATACTTCCAGATTAGTCCCGTATTTTTTTCATCATCATCATCATCAGCAGCCTGTATCTGCATACATAAATGTAGAGTAATATTTGGAGTCAGTTTTTTTTTTTTTTTGGTAAAATTATATGATGTATTCATTTTTTTACGTTATTTTATATATAAAAATAAGTCGGGTTTTCCTTCCTGACGCTATAACTCCAGAACGCACGAACCGATTTCCACGGTTTTGCATTCGTTGGAAAGGTCTCGGGCTCCGTGAGGTTTATAGCAAAGAAAATTCTGGAAAATTTTGAAAAGAAAAGCGGGAAAATCTTGAAGCCATCTGGTGGCGAAACGGAGTTCGCCGGGTTTGCTAGTTTTATATAACACTTTAATGGGCTAGTTGCCAAAGATATAAAATTATAAAAACTCTCTATGAGTAAACCAAAATACTACAAACTAGAACGATCTGTGATCTTAAAATATTAATAACTTATGTCCGACGCGTTTTATGGTCGATCAAAGACCAATCTCAAAGAAGTATGCGAAATCCAAACAAATTGGTTCCAAATTTAGTACCACGAACTAGTCGCCTGCTAAAAAATTCTTATATGATGTGTCAAAAAATTTATAATAACATACCAAATGACATAAAAGAGCTATTTATCAAGTTTAAAAAAATATTCAGTAAATGGAGGTAAATGGTTACTGGAAAAAACTTTCTATACAGTTGACGATTTTTTATATTATTCAAAAAATAGTTAGCTCAAGCTCAAGAGTAATTCCCAAAAATTGTGACTATAAATATTTGCATGCTATCATATAATATGGCTAAATAGGTATAAGCTACTTTACTTTTAAGATCCAACCACATTTATTGTACCAACCCTATTTATTGCAAATAAATCATTTGTATTTGTATTTGAAAGTTTGGTGGGAAAGTCCATTTGAATAGTATGAAATTATAAATATAGATATTACCATTGTGGAAACAATAAAAAATACTTTACCATAAACGCAATATTTAACATAGCTATCTTACAAATTACTAATTTAATGCATGTAAAATAGCAAGGTGTGACGTCATATCGTGGTGTCCTTTTGTATGGAGCGTTTTCGGGATAGTCCAAAATTGTGAAATTCAAGTTATCATATCTAGAAGTTTTTATGCTATCGAAGTAATTCTTTCACCTATAGTTATATTATTGTGACGTCTATAAATTACAAATCGAAAAAAAATGGTACACAAGCCTATTCCTTACTGTCTTCAAATTGTGCATAGAGTTCTTGAATGACTTGAGTAATTTCACTCAGACAAGTAATCCTATTTTGTAAATATGCTATTTATTTAATTTTATTTGAAAGTTTGAGGAGACATATGGAAGATTACACTTTACCTCAACATATAACTGAATGGCATATATTTTGCACAAACCTAAACATACCTAATCTCGTTATATATTGACATGCTTGGTGGTCGAATCGATTCCGGTGTCGGGGGTTCGATCCCCGCACATGACAAACATTTGTGGGCATGAACATGTCTGTATCTCTTGGTTCGGGGTTTTTCTATGTATTATATGTATGTATTTACAAAAAAAATGTATTTAAGTATATAATATCAGTTATCTAGTACCCATAATTAAGTATATAATATCAGTTATCTAGTACCCATAGTACAAGCTTACCTTAGTTTGGGAGAAGATGGCAGTGTGTAATTTGTCCAGATATATTTATTTATTATTTATTATATATAAAGTACATCTAATAATAATATATTTGTAAACTTGAAATAAATAAATAAATATTCCTGGACAATTAACACAGCACCATCTAGTACCTAATTACGACATGGGAGCCTTCAAGAATAGAGTATTTAATTCCCTTAAAAGGCTGGCAACGGATCGGCGATCCTTTGGTGTTGCTGATCTCCATGGGCGGTGGTGATTGCTTTCCATCAGGTGACCCACATGCTCGTTTGCCCCCCTCTCATATAAAAAAAAAAAAAAAAAAACCAAATTAAGCGAAAAGCTTGTACTATGGGTACTAGACAACTGCCAACTACTTGTAAATACATTTTTTTTGTAAATATATACATATAATACATAGAAAACGCCCAGATCAATACAAATAGACAAATAGTCTGAATTTTCTCAGTTGTTATACCAACAAACTTAGTATTGCGTAGGATGCATGGCTAGCATTGCTGCCTTCGTAGCTCGTAGCAATTTCGTAGACATTCGTAGAGAGGGCGTAGAAGGTGTATAAAATCTATATAAATCTTTATCATATAATAGTTAGGGGTGTAAGTGGTTCATCAACATCTTTGAACCAAAGCCAACTTCACCTGCACGCGGTGCACCCTGCGGATTGACAAACGAAGCTCTGGCGAAAAGAGAGGTAGGGAGCGTAGGTAATTGTAAGCTACCCGACTGGGGAATGTACCTCCACCTCACAGAATACCGCAGCCAAATAACAATTCCCTTGACGGTTGTGTTCCTGCGAGTGAGTGAGGTCACCAGAAACGAAGGAGATGCTGCGTTTGCAGCGGGGGTGGCGGCGCGCGAGCGATATTTTTATGTTGCGAGCGTTATCATAGCTACGGTAACCGCTTCACATCAGGCGGGCCGTATGCTTGTCTACCACCCGTCGTAGTATAAAAAAATAAAGAAAGATATAAAATTCTCGTGTTATAGTGTTAGTTACCATACTCCTCCGAAACGGCTTGACCGATTTGGATGACATGTTATATGTATATTCAGTAGGTCTGAGAATAGGTTCTTATCTATTTTTTCAGGGTCAGCTAGTAAATGCATGTACGAACGAAACTTCCAAACGAATTCATCAAATTGAATAATTCTTTTTGATGTGTAATACGTCTTTAAATTTGCTTTCTTAGGGAGGCAATTAAAAAAAACGAATGATAACAACGTCGGGATATACAGTGTGGTGTTGCAGCTACATATCCATCATCTCCATCCAAAATACCACTGCACTGGATAGATCGAAGAATTTAATACACTAAGTAAGGACTACGGAACATCGCGTGGGGGGAAGGGGGAAGCGCTGCCATTTTGATATAATTTTAGTACATATAACGTATTCACGTACAACACACGGCCGTGGCCATGATACAGTCACACCCCATTTTTAGGGTTCCGTACCCAAAGGGTAAAAAGGATCCGCTGTCCGTCCGTCCGTCTGTCACCAGGCTGTATCTCATGAACCGTGATACTTAGACAGTTGAAATTTTCACAGATGATGTATTTCTGTTGACGCTGTAACAACAAATACTAAAAAACAGAATAAATTTAATACTTAAGGGGGCTCCCATACAAAAAACGTGATTTTTTAACGGCAATAGGTAGACGCTTGAAATACTCACATAATATTTAGTTATATATTCACTTTAAAAATAAATAATAATAAAACAAATATTTAAGGGGGGCTCCCATACAACAAACGTGATGTTTTTGCTGTTTTTATAGATGGTACGGAACCCTTCTTGCGCGAGTCCGACTGGCACTTGGTCGGTTTTTTGTGTTCGTTATTGTCAGGACAAGGTTAAAAAATAGAACAGAGTTTTGCAGGTCATTTGATCTACACTTCTCTGCGTGCTTCCGCCACCGCCTAGTTCATGCAAACTACCTGCGACTCTTCAACATCTGAAACAAAAGAAACTTGCAACTGCCGCTTAGACTGTCGTAGTTGTTTCTGGGACACGTGATTCTCTGCAGGTCAGTCGCATGCATCATCATATTTCGCTCATTATTCCACTTTTTCGCTCAGGTTATATGTCTGATTCCTTAACATTACAGGCGTCACGACTCTGTAACGCACTACCTATCCCATTGAGAAAAATATCTAATAAATTTAATTTCAAAAAGAAAGTTTGTGCTAATCTTTTAAATAGCTTAATTCAGCACTGAGTCGTCTTATTTGGCATGTTTATATATATGTATATTTATGTGTGTGTGTGTATATATCTTCCGCACTACCTGAAAGTTGACTGGTAGAGAATACTTTTGCTTAAAGAGCTTGTACATAAAACTGCGATGCGAATTCGAACAGTTCTTCAGAGCACTCAACATAGTAGAGGAGATAAAATACGCTTAGCGATAAAGATAAAGATAAAGATAAATAGATAAAATTTATTTATTCACAAAAATAAGGTGATACAGATGTCAGATTTATAAACAGAGTTTCACTTATTCTGCCCGGTTTTGGGCGTGTGAACTAAAATTATCATTATTATTATAATTAAAATTAATACAGTTTAAATAGCCAATATACATATCATTATTATTGAAATCAATTACAATTTATGTCGCAAGTACTCGTCAATAGAATAATAACATTTATTTATTAGAATGTCATGCAATTTTTTCTTAAATGTCAATAATTTCAGCTCTATGATTGTCAGGAAGATGATTATAAATTTTATTGACAGAACGCAATTTAAAAGAAACGTATATTGCATACGTTTCTTTTAAATTACGTCAGACGTTGTTTGGGTGTAATTAGTCTATTTTTGTGTCGTGTTCTAGAATTTCCAATTTGTCCATGTTTGGTAAAAATACTTGGATTTTTTTAACAAAAACAATGTACAGACACGGAAGTGGTAAAATCGAATATTTACCAAACAGCGGTTTACAGCTGTCTGTTCTTTCGGCATTACTTAATGCTCGTATACATTATTTCTGGCATGTAAAAGCTCTAGAAATATCGACTGAATTACCCCATAATATTAATCCATATCGTAATGCAGATGATACATATCCATGATATGCCATGAGTGCAGCTTGCACTGACGCTATACATCTTACTCTTCTCAAAACATAAACAAATCTATCCAATTTGCAACAAAGTGTGTCTATGTGCGAGCCAATAATGTCTTTACGATGTTGAAGAGGCTCTAGTTTTTTAGTGATCTCTTCAGCGGCGATGGTGATCAACGATTTGCAACGCACACGTAAACAAAACCGCAGCGTCGCACTACATCGCGTCGCATCGCAGTTTTGTGTACAAGCCTTAAGACCGCCTTTTGTAGCATTCACCTTACTGTGGAGAGTTTAAATAAAATAAATAAATCTACTAACGGTAGCGGGTGGGTAATGGCTACGATAACCGCTTCACATCATGCGGGCCGTATACTTGTCTAACACCCGACGTAGTATCAAAAAAGAAAGATTTAGTATAGTTAGCTTAACACATTTTTGTTCCATGATCACATCAGACTCTGTTCTACGGAAGAGTTGATTTACTGGTGTATTCGTGGTGCACGGCAGTTGAGCTTCACTTGACCATCTCATCGAGCCATCTCTTTAGGTTTTTAATGCCTTATTTGCCATATTGCTATCTCTCACATTGCTAAGAAGAGAAGAGTCAAATTCCAAAAGCTTCTTACTCCTACTAATTTCTTCTGATTAAATTCGTTGTGAGTTCCAAGGCAGCCATAGTTTTACCCCCGGGACTGCAATGAACTTCATTGTTTATTGCCTTTTTTTGGTGGTCGCTGCTGTTAATCCTGGCTACACAGGAGACACAGTGGTGGAAACGTGTGGTCTCCCCCCCCCCCCCCGTCCCGTTTTTACTGGGATATATTTAGAACTCAATCATTACTCTCACCCTGTATGTGGGCGAAACGTAACCAAATATTAAAAATCGTAAAATAAATAAACGAAAGGGGACTTAATTTCACATCATCGTCGACGAAACAAATTGAAAACGAAAATTTAATACCGAACTGGATGTATAAATTTAATATAGGTATTTATATGTTTGTTACATGTAAAGTTGGCATTTAGATATTAATTAAAATGGCGAGATGTGTAGTAATACTTAAATAGGTAACTCAGATAAATAAATATATAAATGTACATATTTGTATTTATTTAAGGAGCTCGATGGAGCCCTTCTAATGGGACACGCAAGTTAAGCAACGTGGAACTTAGCTTGTCCAATTCAGTTAGTTAGTATGATATCGTTTTAATAGATGGCGTTAAAGTAATTTTAAATCTCGCTATGGTTTGTTTTCATCTATCATATAAGATATCCTAGCAGCTCAATAGAATTATTAAATTACAATGTGTGTTTAAAATGTATTAGAAGGTATTGTCAATTTTTTCGACACCAAAGGGGTATCTCTTCTGACAGCCTACGTGGAGACAGACTATTGCCGAGTTCTGTCTGTCTGAGTATCCCGCTAGGCTATAACACCACAGAGAGGTAACCTACTTTTGGTGGTCATTATATTCCAGTAGAGGTCTAATTTCGGTAACAACAGCGTGTAATATAGGGGTTCGACGCAGGCTGTCCTATTCGCAAATTGTCATGTAGACGCAAGCGGTCACATTATAAATAAATAAATACTGTCACACGAATTACACAGCGCCATCTAGCCCCAAAGTGAGCGAAGCTTGTGTTATGGGTACTAGACAACTGATAAACATACGTAAATACATTTTTTTTTGTAAATACATACTTATGATACATAGAAAACACCCAGACCAAGACAAACAGACATGTTCATGCACACAAATGTTTGTCCCGTGTGAGAATCGAACCCACGAGCGTTGGTGTCGAAGCCGCGTCCTTGACCGCTACGCCACCGAGCTCGTCATAGTTATAGCTTGTTAATCTGAAATACAGTGTTGTACTCTGCAGCAACGCCCTCTGTTTGTATCGCGGTTCGATCTATTGTAGTTTAAGGGGCCAGATCGTGAAAACTGTGAAAAGAGTGTTACGATTTTTCATATTTAACCTATTTAGATGTGATTGATATCAATGATAATTTGTATATATTACAATCAAAGACCAAAAATTATTGTATGATTATATTAAACTCTTAAAATCTAATAGTTGTTTTATAATAAAGGTCAACAAACGCACAAAATTGAGAAAAAATGCAAAAACATGCCTTCGTATTTTTCAGATTTAACCCAATAAATCAACACAAATTGATAAAAAGAAACACTTTTTGAACACTGAAGAAACCAATAAAACATATACTTTTTTTTTGTACCTTTACAAACAAAGACTTCCTCTTTTAAAGCCCTAAAATCTAGATATGTTTTACGTAAATTCTCCATAGAAAAATGTATGAAAAATGACGCACATTCCGATATTACGAATTAGTACCCAGCGTCGCCACTAACGCCAGTGTGTTTTTATATGTCAAGGTGACACCACGCGCGTCGGATGCTCCAGCAAAATTACGTGTTGTGAATTTGTGTTTTTTGTGAAAAACTGTAAGTATAACTAATTTACCAATATAATGAATGTATATAAATCGTAAAAAATACAAAGAATGAATTAGATACTTTGTTGAGTAGGTTATTTTATGAACCTTGTAAAATATGTATCAATTCAGGCTTGAAACATGATTTCAACATGCTGTAGCCAATATCATAAACGTATCTAGTCGGTAATCGAGGGTTTTTTTCGCAGGACTGATTGAATTTGAATTTGCCAGGGAAAAGAAAGTTTAGTACGCATTATAAAAATATGAAAGCCAAAAGATCTCGGAAAAAATGTGAGTTCCTTCCTACTTATTTATTTATCTGCCTACTTTACTACGTCTTGTCCTAAATACCTACCTAGAAAAAAATTACGAGATTTCTGTGAAAGTGTCATGTAAAAATCCTAGTTTTATTTGTGTGCTTATCCTGTCTAAGTAGTAATAATAATATAATTTATTTTCATTTGAACAGGGTACATTACAAAGCTAATACAATACCTATGTCATATGATTTAGATCGCTTGATTCAGACATATACAATAGCATGTAAATATTGGTTTGTATTATAAGTAATAAAGTCAATTTCTACCTAGTATTCGTTTTCATGATCATCATTATTGTCTAAATATCAGATTGTGGAAGTAGGTATGTTTCATAACAGAAATAGCACGGGCACGCGGCTTTGTCGACATACTTACCGCCAAAGAGACGCGACGCGCCTAGGGTCTGGTGTTGTACAAAAATTACAAAATAATTATAAAGTGGATAATAATGATGAATAATATTTCCAGTATTGAAAATAAAGAAAACCTTCAGGCCGAGACTCCAAGCAACACTGCTATGCTTAGACTACACACTATAGACGTAAGTTGTTATACGTAATTCTTGTAGACTTATTACATAAATAAACAAACTACCTTGGGGTGTAAGTGGTTCATCAAGATCTTTAAACCAAAGCCAAATTCACCTGCATGCGGTACACCCTGCTGACTGACAAACGAAGCTCTGGCGAAAAGAGAGGTAGGGAGCGTAATTGTAAGCTACCCGACTGGGGAATGTACCTCCACCTCACAGAATACCGCAGCCAAATAACGGTTTCCTTGAGGGCTGTTGTCTTCCTGCGAGTGAGTGAGGTCACCAGAAAGGAAGGAGATGCTGCGATGGCAGCGGGGGTGGCGGGGGTGGCGGCGCGCGAGCGATATTTTATGTTGCGAGCGTTAATATGGCTACGGTAACCGCTTCAGATCAGGCGGGCCGTATGCTTGTCTGCTACCCGACGTAGTATAAAAAAAAAAAAATACCTAGTTAGTGATGGACGAAGAGAAAATCTCAGTAGGGTGAAGTCTTCTAGTATCGGCCTCCTCCTAATATCGGCCTTTGCGAGAAAATGGAATATAGGGTAAGTGCTCCATTGAATGAACCCTTAAGGGCATTCCAAACTTTGAAAATTACAGCCAGCTACTTATGAGATCCTAACCAAAAAATATTTTATTTTATTATGTTCACAATTTATTCATGATTGATACAGTATACATATTTTAGCAAAAATGCTGATAGTTATTGAGATAATCTGCATTTTATACAAATATGGGGTATATTTGTATAAAATGCAGGTTATCTCAATAACTATCAGCATTGAACACACAAATCACCAGAGAATGAACAAAAAAATCCAGTGAATAAACCTTTTGAAACCCATTGAATGAACTTCCACTTTTATATATCAGTTCTATATATAAATTATTATGTAAGAGTTTATTTCGGGTAATTGTTATTGTAAATATATATTTTTTTTTATTATATTAAATAGACGATATGATTACTATTATAATTGCGTGTTACTTGATATTTTATAACCTAAAGAGAACTATCTAACATTTTTTTTTATACCACTAAGGTGGCAAACAAGCATACGGTCCGCCTGATGGAAAGCAGTTACCGCAGCCTATGGACGCCTGTAACACCGGAGGCATCACATGCGCGTTGCCGACCCTGTAAAAACCTCTTCAAGCCCTTTTTGAAGAACCCCATGCTGTAGTCTCCTGGGAAAACCTCAACAGGCAATTCATTCCACAGCTTGATAGTACGTGGAAGAAAACTTCTCTGGAACCGCACAGTACGTGACCATTTCGGTTCTAAAGTGTGAGGATGAATTCCCTGTCGATGGCGAGCGGTGCGACTGTAGAAGGAAGCCGTGGGCATCATGTCAAACAACTCCTCTGAACACACCCCATTGTACAAACGGTAGAACACACAAAGGGACGCAAAATCTCTTCTCAGACTTAAAGGTTCTAAACCGTCTGTCAGTTTGGGATCGTCAACAATCCTCACAGCACGCCTTTGAATCGAGTCACAGGGTGCAAGCTGGTATCTAGGCGCTCCCGCCCATAGATGGCAACAGTACTCCATATGCGGCCGAACTTGAGCTTTGTATAAGTCTTTGCCGCGGGTTGAAGTAATGTTTCGCCCTGTTGAGCACACCTAGTTTCTTCGATGCCAGCTTGACCTTCCCCTCCAGATGACATCGAAACTGGATGTCGCTGGAGATGTCAACTCCTAGAATACCAATACTATTGGCGATGGTGAGGGGTGTGTTTTCGAAGTGTGGAGCCACAGCAAATGGGGTTTTCTTAGCGGTGAACGCGCAGACTTGTGTCTTAGAGGGGTTAAATCGCACTAAGTTCTGTCGCCCCCAGTCGGACACTCTACTTAGTGTGCTCTCAATTTGCGACACAAGTTGTTCGCGGCTCTCCTCCACCAAAGAACGAGGGATATTTGCGCGGCCCGTGTAATAAGTGTCCCCGGTGCTGTCGTCCGCATAACAATGAATGCTGTCATTATACAACATATCATTAACATGCAGCAGAAACAGCGTCGGGGACAATACAGAACCCTGCGGGACGCCAGCATTGATGTCCATGCTATCGGAGCAACTGCCATCTACAACGGCTCTAATGCTTCTGCTGGACAAGAAGCTAGCAACCCATTCGCATAGCCCCTCGGGCAGACCGTAAGGCTAAGATGCCAAATGCTTAAAACATAATATTAATACTGGATTATTATTATAAAATATTTAATATTATTATTCATCACTTCTATGTTAGATTCTCCTTTCTCTTCTAAACTATTATATTTCTATAATAGAAGATTGGTTCTATATGTCATCATTATTTATTAATTTCTTTTTAGCTTGCATTTTGCTGTCTTTCCATGGTCGTTTTAGCTGAAAGGCACTTCTATGTTTTATCTTTATTTATTTATCTTTATTTATTTTATTTAATCAGTTCACTCCGTCTGGTTTTCGTCCTGGGCACAGTACTATTACTGCACTTCTAAAAGTTACTGAAGATATCAGGCTAGGTATGGAGGATAAACTGGTAATAATAAAAGAACACCTCGTTCGAATATTGGTCAAAAAATTGACAACCGATTATAAAAGTTGTGTACAAAAAATTAGCCAACTGCATTAAGGCTAAGATGCCAAATGCTTAAAACTGTGTGTTCATTGACTAGATTTTCTTCAATTTCGTGATCCAATTATCGAACACCCCTATAATTTATTTATGATAATTAAAATTTATGCAATCTGCTTTTTGTAAGATAAAACAGTTCTTTTTACATCCTACTATCAAATTTTGTTAACACTATTACACTTATAGTGTCTACAAAGTGAATATCAAAACACGAAGTCTCAGCAATGCCCTAAATTCTGCTCCATACAATCAAAAATACGACAGAATACTTTCATTTTAGGCGGTCGCGATTTTGAAACTATAGGTCACAGGCAAATACCTGTGTGTTCAGTTGACGTAATATAATGTTTCGATTGAGAAAAAAATACTGGCTTGAGTAGAAAAGCTTAGATTTCTTATTATATTGAAAAATGTGTGTTTTGTTCATTCACTGGTGGGTGTTAATTCACTGGAGCACTTACCCTAACTATTAAAATAACCCTAAAATTATAATAGTTTTTATTCAAAAAGCGACTCTATATGCGAATAATCCATATTTTGGTGCGGGTGCTTCAATATTTGAACGTTCAGTTGGCAATAGAGCACGCGCCGGTACCGACTTGTGTCGTTTAGTGGCAGTGGCGAGTCAAATCCCGGTTGCGAGCGCATTGAGTTAGTTAGTATTTAAATGGAATTAAACATACCTATGGTATTTTATATTGTTTTTTATTGAAGAAAAACCAAGGTTTTTACATTTACTTGTCTTTTTTATGAAATAATCGCAGGGTCGAGGTTAGGGATCTTTATTTATTGATAAATCCCAATATCGGCCACCCGGCCGACATTAGGAAAATGCATGAAAACGCTAAACAACATGTTTAGCTATTTTTTATGTTAACAGGAATATTAATAAGGTTAAAAATGAAACAACAGCTTTTTTTATTAAAATTATTGTCCTGAACCGACTTTACAAACAACCAGTTTTTATTACGTTTATTTATATTAAACGTTCAAGATTTTGATCTAGTGTTATGTGTTTCAAAGATGTATTCTAAGGGAGTTCTTAGCTATGTTTGAAGAAATTTGGTCCATTCTTTTTTAATTATTTTTTATAAAAAAAAATAAAGCCATTATCTTTCTTTACAGGAACTAGTTATTGAAAACAGTCAAGAGGGAAAGGTGGATGAAGTGGAAGTTGGGCGTAGAGTAATAGATATTTCTTTTTTTTATAAAGCTCTTCAGGCCATAGGAGACCACGGTCCAATGGATTGTAAGTTAAGTTACCTCAGTATAATAGGTGAAGTAAAAGTTGGTCTGGACTCAAAACTCATCATGAAATGTAGTATGTGTAGTATGAAGTTTACTGTGTGTTTGGTTGAAAAGAAAGAAGATAGCATGGAAGTGAATCATCAAATTGTATCTGGTATCATATCATCTGGTGGGAGCTACTCTCAGTTAAAAACATTAACTGCCGCAGTAACCGTTACCAATCATGTCACCTTCATTATACAATGAAATTAATAATACGGTTTGCGATTGGTGGGAAAAGACAGCAACACATTCCATGGCAGAAGCTGTCAAGGAAGAAGCAGAGTACGCAGTCTATAGGTAGTGTTGATAAAAATGGTACACCATTAATATCTGTTGCTGTTGACGGTTGTTGGAGGAAGAGATCTTATGGTAAGAATTTTTCCGCCTTATCCGGCGCAGCTGCGATAATTGGCATTAAAACTAATAAAGTATTGTTTTTTGGAGTTAAAAATAAATACTGCGTAGTCTGTGCACGAGCCGCAAAGAACAACAGTCAGCCCCCGGAACACCATTGTTTCAAGAATTATTCAGGATCATCTACCGGGATGGAATCGACCATAATAGTTGAGGGGTTTAAACGTTCCATTGTTGATCACGGTGTAATTTATAATAAATTTGTAGCAGACGGCGATTCTAGTACTTATAAAAAAATATTAGATTCGCGTCCGTACGATAATTTAATAGTAGAGAAAATTGAATGCAAAAATCATCTTTTACGAAACTACTGCAATAGCTTGGAGAAACTGTCAAAAGACACTAAGTATCCTTGCGAATTGCGGAAATTCCTAAAAGAAAGGTATTTGCGTTTAAGAACGGGTGTATAATGCGCGATTAAATATTGGGCGGATCAAAATCAGTCACTCGAAGAAAAAATAAAAAATCTTAGCGAAGATATCCTAAATGGTCCACAACACGTATTTGGTAATCACCAACATTGCAAGGAGTATTTCTGTAGACCTGATACTCGTCGAATAGAACCTGTTGGATTACTTCCAACAATTGTTGGATGCGGATTAATGGACGCGGTAGAAATTTTAAGTAAAAGACTGTCATATCATTCTAGAAGTTTAATTCATAATTGCACAAGTAATATAGTTGAAAGTTTTAACGGAGTAATTGCCAAATTAGTTGGGGGTAAGCGTGTAAATTATTCTTCCCGTGTTTCTTATGCGTGCCGATGCGCAGCTGCTGTTGTGTCTTTTAATACGGGATCGATTCATAGTAAAACTCATGAAGTCATATTTAAATGTAGTCCGATTCCTTTGATCGCGAAAGTGGAAAATTGTAATCGTAGAAACCGTTTAATTGCTAAACCTAAATTAAGATTGAAAAAAAGCCACAACACTGTATCGAAAGACGCTCACTATGGACCAAACTGCGAAAAACCTGATCTGAGTCCAGAATTATATGAGAAAGCCAAGCCATCTTTTTTAGCCGATTTAAAGTTGTCTTGTGCTGAAAGAGAGGAGCTTGAAAGGTCGACCCATTTGCAAAGAAGTAGTGCTGAGTGGATGAGTACAAGGAGAAAATTACTAACCTCATCATCATTCGGGGAAGTTTGTAAAAAACGAGAGAGCACAAGTTGTGCTGCTTTTGTTGGTAAAATCGTTTATGGTAGTAATATCTCCAGTTTGCTTGCTGTACGGTACGGTATCGAAAACGAAGAAACCGAAATTAGACAGTTAGAAATTCAAAAGAATATTAGTATACAAGGTTGCGGTTTGTTCGTCGACGATCAATATGAATTTCTTGGTAATACACCAGATGGCATTTATGCAAACGGTTTAATTGAAATTAAGTGCCCACATTCTTTAGCTGGCATGACTCTTGATGAAGCAATGGCCAAACATACCTTTTGGGCAAGGCTTCCAAGAGTTATGTCATAAATAAAAATCATAACTGGTATTTCCAAATTCAGGGACAGGTACATATTACTAAAAGAAACGTTTGCATGCTTGGCATCTGGTTTGGTGCTACTGTACCTATGAAAGTTTATATTTTAGAAAAGGACGACAAATTTTGGAAGGAGAAAATGGAGATGAAATTAGTTAGGTTTTATTACGATTGCCTACTTCCAGAATTAGTTGATCCTCGGCAGTCACGAAGCATGCCCATTCGTGACGCGCCCAGTATCATAGAGGCTATGAAAGAGAGGAAAGAAAGAGCTTTACATGTTTTGAAAGAGAAGAACGCCTAATGATTTTGAAAGAGACTGAGGTAACTTAACTATCCAGCCGGTCGATTCACGTAAACACGCCAGTCCAAAAGTCGTTTTAACTTAGAAACTTAGAAATCGCCTTTTGGTTTTCTGTTTTAAACGCACTTACTTATCTAGTCTTGGATTGTCATAAATCTTTCAATAGCTCAATTACTATACAATTCCTATATGATTTTGAAGAGTTACCTGGTGTAAAGAATCATCAAAATCGTTTCAAAAATACAGCGAATTGAGAAGCTTCTTCTTTTTTTAAGTCGGTTAAAAGGGCTTAATTTGCAAAAAACGAAGTGACATTTTTAAGTCCCTACGCTACGGTTTTTATTACGTGAATCGGGCAGCTGGTAACATTTTCATTCTGATAGGTTTTGCAATAGCAATTGATTTTATCATCAAATTAGCGGAAATCAGAATTTGATCAGTAATCGTAGAATTTTGAACTCATATTTTGTTATTGTTTACTTACTTTTAATTAGTATATTAATAATTTATAAACTTGTGTTTTATTTATTTTTGTACAACCCTAGCACGCTTTTTAGATGGCGACTCATATTTGTTATTGTTTACTTACTTTTAATTATATGAATCATTTTTATACTTTCGTATACTAGCGTAGCAAAAGTGCAAACAAAGTTGAAAAAAAGTTGACATGGCCGATAATTGGTGCCACCACCCTATTTGAGTTTACGCAATAGGCACATTTCCTTGCGTAGAGATATACACTAGCGAGGAAAGCTCGATGTTATTTCGACCGTACTTCCTACTGAATTTGCAATTATTTTGTTGAATGAATATTTTACGAAATAAGAATAAACTTTGGTAGTAAAATTACAAAGAAATACATAGTTGGAATTTTTGGTAAGTACAATACAAAAAGGTCAGTCCGGACCTGCTCTTGATTGTTTATTATAAATAGAAAAACATAAACATTGTGTCTCTACTACTCTTATTAATCTAGTAATTAGGATCATTTTATAACGAAAAACTAGTCTTAGAATATTTTACACTCGTCGTTTATTTCCAATTATTATTTCCATTTTTGTTATGCTGTAAATATTCAACTTCAATAACAATATAACTCAACGTGGAACGTTTGTCGCAAAACATTTTGAAAATCGCGCTGTCTTTGGGTCATTCACCCGCCCCGTCGGTTGTTTCAGTAAACAGTAGCGCTGCGGTCGCTCAAAAACGATGTCGCGCCTAGGCAATCTGGGCCCTTAACGACAGACGAATAATGTGTACCAGTTACAGTGGAGTCATTTTGAAGAAAATGAGCATTTTCCAGGGCACTGCTAGAGACGTTTTGACGTGAGAGTATACTCTGCAACAACGCCACTAAAAATCTTTATTTGCAGGTGCAATGGAATGCTAATTTTGGGTTTTGTTTACGACCGCTAATTAGTACGTACGCAATAAAATAATAAGAAAAATGTGATCGATCATCGTTTTATCTAACTTAAAACCAAACGCCTTTCACTTGAAAACAGCGTGTCTGTAATAGATATTACAAACAGATGTTTGTCTGTCGTATCTGAAATATGCCCCCATCAGTAAAAAGTATGAAACTTTGCATATGTGTATCTTTTATATTAGGAGCTTGAGGTAGGAATATGTCGAAAAATTATTTATGTACTCTCATACTGAAATTTGGAGATTTAAAAACTAAACACAAAATCTTAATATCAGTCTTTTCAACAAACAAGCCATCAAAATAAATTTAAAAAAAAAATCTTTTCGATATGGTTCTTTATGGACAACTGTATCGAAAAATAACTTTTTTTCCATTTCGATATACCTTCAGCCCTAGGTTCAGCTACATTAACAAGGTTGCAATGCAAATGCATTGCAACTTTGCAAAACATTTTCTACATAATCTATGAACGCGGAGCCGCGCGGCTCGTCGTGCATCACGCAGAACCACATGCCCACCACGCATGTTCGATCTGCGAAAGGATTTATAAGTAAAAACTGAAGCTGTTAAATTAACTTCATGGTTTTATTTAAAATATTATTATGTATCATCTATTTCATGAGATTAGATAAAGTAGTGTATGAAACTGCACATATTTAGGTTTTAAAATACTCGTGTGGTGCTATTATCACATTCGCCTTCGGCTCATGTGATAAACTTACACTCGTATTTTAAGAACCCTTATTATGCAACAGTTTTATTAACTAATATCTCCCCCTCCCCCCTTTTCTGCCCACAACTGCAGTTTTCTTAATTTATTGAAAACAGCTATATTTTTCTAAATATGTATGGTTTCATTTATTGATGAACTTAGTGGAAGGTGGAGGTCAGTGTTTTCAAGCCTCTGAGGATCAAGGATTTAACATGCCTTCCCAAAGGAGGAGGTCAGCGAGGTAAATATATTTTTTTTATACTACGTCGGGTGGCAGACAAGCATACGACCCGCCTGATGTAGCCATGTTCATATCCACGCTCGCAACATAAAAATATTATTATTATTTAAATAGTTGTCTTGGCCAACTTGCCAGATAAATATTTTTTGAAAAATTGAAAAATTCACCTGCCCCCCCTAGGTGGGATTTGAACCCACGACCTCTCGATGACCGGTCGAGTGCTCTTCCAACTGAGCTACCAGGAAGGTTTGTGTTGCTGACGAATTTTTGCATCTTATATTTCTATACTGTGTGAGTCACAGCGTGACGTCACTACTACTTTAGTAGTGTAATTACTTAATAGGTTGATGACGTCACACTATGACTCACACAGTATAGAAATATAAGATGCAAAAATTCGTCAGCAACACAAACCTTCCTGGTAGCTCAGTTGGAAGAGCACTCGACCGGTCATCGAGAGGTCGTGGGTTCAAATCCCACCTAGGGGGGGCAGGTGAATTTTTCAATTTTTCAAAAAATATTTATCTGGCAAGTTGGCCAAGACAACTATTTAAATAATAATAATTTAATTAGTTTGGTGTTATAAAAATATTGCTCGCGCGTCGCCACCCTCGCTGCCTACGCGGCATCTCCGTCCTTTCTGGTGACCTCACTCACTCGCAGGAACAACCCTCAGAAAATTGTTATTTGGCTGCGGTATTCTGTGAGGTGGTGGAGGTACATATACATTCCCCAGTCGGGTAGCTTACAATTACGCCCCCTATCTCTCTTTTCTATATATTCCATTTCGTTTACATTTAATTAAAAGTCATCTATAATTTAATAAATCAGATATTATTTAAAATATCCAACTGTGCAATATAACAGCAACATATTAAACAAATACAATAAAATTTGTCCGTTTGACATCACAAGAAGGGTACTTATGAACGGTTCAAGAATTTTCATAATTAAGTTCTGAAATACAATAATTGTCCTGAAATTTCAGTACATCTTTACGAAAATTGAAGAATACTTCAGACGAGATGAAATCGGGATGTTTTTATAACTCTAGGAGTGTAATGTTTCTTGTTGGCATGAATGTTGCTTTTTGATAACTTCGGCATATCGCCAATGCCATATACCTTGCTGCCTATCGTCCAATCGGCATGACGCTGCAAGCTTGATCCAGATCCAATCTGCAGTTCATCCATATACACTACAGACGACCATTTTTAATGGTCCAATCATCAGTGACATTCCGTTGAAGACATGGAGTCACCATGGAGTTAGCCGTCTTGGGTACATTATGCCCAGACACGTGATAAAGAAACAAGAAAAACCGGTCAAGTGCGAGTCGGACTCACCACGAAGGGTTCCGTACCATTATCTATAAAAACGGCAAAAAAAAAAACAACACGTTTGTTGTATGGGAGCCCCCCTTAAATATTTGTTTTATTTTAATTTAATTATTTATTTTTAAAGTGAATATATAACTAAATATTCTCTGAATATTTCAAGCGTCTACCTGTTGCCGTTATCAATATCGAGCAAAAACGAGCAAAAACATCAAAAGTTTGTTGTATGGGCAGCCCCCTTAAATATTTATTATATTCTGTTTTTTAGTATTTATTGTTAAAGAAATACATTTTCAACTGTCAACTGTCTAACCATCACGGTTCAGGAGATACAGCCTGGTGACAGACGGACGGACGGACGGACAGCGGAGTCTCAGTAATAGGTTTATCGACAAATTACACGGGCTCAATATATACTCGTAATAGTCCATTTTATCGTTTGGTTACGTAACCCTAAAAAATAAAAATTAAGAGGAATCAATTTTCTCGTAATACAAGAGTTAAGGATTACGCCAAAAAGCTACGGTTACTCTAACTGTCAATCCTTATTCATCCCACTGCTATGATATGGGTTTCCCCTCAATCGAAGGGGTTTAGAGCACACTCCGCACACCGCGAAAGTACATATTTAAGTATCTTTCAGTTCTCTAGATGGACCGACGATCTCAAAAAAATGGCTGGTAGTGTTTGGAAATTGAAAGCGGAGGATCGCAATCTGGCTGAAAACATCGAAGAAGGCAGCAGTGGGTAGATACAGGCTGATGATGATGATTTATCAGTTATCAAGGATTGTTCACGATCCCAAATTGACAGACGGTTTAGAACCTTTAAGTCTGAGAAGAGATTTTGCGTCCCTTTGTGTGTTCTACCGATTGTACAATGGGGTGTGTTCAGAGGAGTTGTTTGACATGATGCCTACGGCCTCCTTCTACAGTCGCACCGCTCGCATGGACATGGAATTCATCCTCACACATTAGTACCTAAGTGGTCGCGTACTGTGCGGTTCCAGAGAAGTTTTCTCCCGCGTACTGTCAACCTGTGGAATGAACTGCCTTTCGAGGTTTTCTCAGGAGACTACACCATGGGGTTCTTCAAGAAGGGTGTGTAAAGGTTTTTACAGGGTCGGCAACGCGCGTGTCATGCCCCTGGTGTTACAGGCGTTCACAGGTTACGGTAACGGCTATTCATAAGGCGGGCCGTATGAATGTTTGCCACTTTAGTGGTTTAAAAAAATACAAGCTTTGATAGTTTGGGATTAATTGAGCCCGTGTAATTTGTCGAAAAATTACAATTAATATTTTCTTGTGAAAATGTCAGTCAATGGTTATTTTAATTGATTTTACGACTGTCCCTGGAGCAGCCTGCCAAACGCAGCTTTGTTTCAATTATTTAGATCAAAGAAATACAAGATCAAACACGATTCGAATGTCTATGTCTAATTTATTTAGTCTCCTGTGTAGTTTTATTTCATTAATTCAATATCACACGAACTCAAACATTTGCACGAAAATATTAAAGTAAATTGTACAAAGGGCGATTGAAGGACTGTCCTCTTAATAAAGGTCATAAGGTATAGAATGAGGACTGAGATATTTTTGTCTATAGATGCGTTCGACCTGCCTCCATTGTGGTAAGAAGAGAGCAAGGTAATTGCCCAGCATTCAATCAGGCTCGCGCTGTTTACCTTGGCTGCAAGACCTTAGCGTTGAACTGATGATGTTGGAGGATGAGCTTCTAAATAAATTTTACTACAAGCTAGGCAAAGCCTGTATCACGGATCAACAGTTCTCACCTCTCTAAAATTGATACTGGCGTACTTGGGTACATAAGGTACTTAATGGTAGTAAGTTTAGGTTACATGCGTGGCGTGCGATTGTGTTTATGGGAGTTTGATGAGCGCAAATATGTTGTGTGTAGTGTGTGGATATATGTGTATTATTAAAAGTATATGTACCTGCATGGTTGTTTTGCAAATCAAAACAAGTGAAGCCAAGTATACGAAACGTACAGTAGACAGCAAAACAAACGCTGCGCTTTGACCCTTGGACCGTTCTTGTGTCGTCAGTTTAGAGATGATTTTTGCAGTGCAGCTGTAACGCATGGTGAGCGGTCCACTGTACATATTTGAGTGATACGAGCACTGGAGTAAATGAACGTGTGTGATGTGTGGAGTTTGAGGTGTAGAGTGTAGATATGAGATGTGATTAAGAGAGTATGTGTGTGTATAATTTTTATAAATGGGGTGTATGTGCCAAAGCCATCTTCACCTGCACGCGGTGCACCTGCTGACTGACAAACGAAGCTCTGGCGAAAAGAGAGGTAGGAAGCGTAATTGTAAGCTACCCGACTGGGAAATGTACCTCCACCTCACAGAATACTATTATTATTAAAAAAAATGACGAGCTCGGTGGTCGAATGATTAGCAATGGCCCCTCTGACTCTGAGGTTGCGGGTTCCATTCGATCCCCGTACAAGACAAATATTTGTGTGCATGAACATGTCTGTTTGTCTTGGTCTGGGTATTTTCTATGTATTATATGTATGTGTTTACAAAAAAAAATGTATTTAAGTATAATATCTGTTATCTAGTACCCATGGTACAAGCTTTGCCCAAACTAATTTGGGACTAGATGGCCGTTTGTAATTTGTCCAGGAATATTTATTTATTTATTTTTATAATGCCCAAGAAAGAGGCGAATATTTTGTACAATTTGTAAAAACTACACCACCTGTTTACCTGTTTGTAACCTAATGTTCTGCAAATAAATAAATATTCTATTCTATTCTAAAAAAAATCATTTATAGACACTGAATGGTCTTTATTACATTCAGGAAATCTTCCCGTAAGTTATAGCAGTGTCTTTATTACTGCGCACTTCCTGCCAGATTGGGCCGTAACGGCCTGCTCGTATGTGTTTTACAACTGCCTAAAATTACACTGTAGTAACTTTTGGGCCGGATTTACATAATAAATTTTGAAGGGTAAGTTACCTACTTTTTGACGAGCCCGGTGGTTGAATGGCTAGCAATGGCTTCTTTGACTCCAAGGTCGCGGGTTCCATCCCCACACATGACAAACATTTGTGTGCATGAACATGTCTGTTTGTCTTGGTCTGGGTGTTTTCTATGTATTATAAGTACGAGTATGTATTTACAAAAAATATATTTAAGTACATTTATCAGTTGTTTGACCGTGTGAGTTCCGGCAGACTAGAATAGAATCACTCCGTCTCTTCCCGTGGATGTCGTATAAGACGACTAAGGGAAATACATTATCAAATATCGATCAGGCCTCCCCAACCCGTTTGGCCAGCGTGGGGAGTGTAGGCCAAATCCTACTCCCGTCTCGATGGACGAGAGAGGGTCGTGCTCCTGTAGTGGAGACTAAAATGGACCTGATGATGATCAGTTGTTTAGTACCCATAGTACAAGCTTTACACTTTGTGATAGTGCCTGGAAGGTACCACGGGAATTATTTTACCCGTGGTCCCTGAATTTAGTATAAGTCAACTAATTTAAGAAGGTATAATAACTTAACTGTATATTATTAGAGACAACAACAAAATAAAACATTGAATATTAGATTGAAAGTTTGCAGATCTTCATAGTATATAGGTACTTTCACTTATTTATTATTTTGCAAGACTTTGAGAGCGCACGTCCATCTTTTACTTACTTACGGCATCAATCTATAATCATCCCACTGTTGGGATACGGATCCGATGGGGTTTAGTCCCTCTTAACTCCACCACGGTGCTGAAGTTTTCAAGCCGCTAAAAACCACTGACTTGGCTTAACGACTGTCATCTAGTGACGTTAAGCCGTCGGTCCCGGCTGACCGACGGCTTAACGTGCCCTT
Organism: Hypsopygia costalis; assembly: GCA_937001555.2. Taxonomy (NCBI): domain Eukaryota; kingdom Metazoa; phylum Arthropoda; class Insecta; order Lepidoptera; family Pyralidae; genus Hypsopygia; species Hypsopygia costalis. The sequence continues at coordinate 4,219,522 of OW443350.2, forward strand.
CGAAGCAAGGAGGAGCTCAAAATAAATAAACCCATCCATAAACTTTGTGATTTTATGTGATTGCTTAACTTGCATGATCGATTAGACAGACACGCGCAAGGACGCCATCGAGCTCATCTTTTACTTATAGGCACAGTATACCTGCTAGAGCACACAAGAGCTGTTTTGCATTTTTTGGTGCAAATGATTCATCATCATCTTTGAACCAAAGCCAACCTCGCCTGCCGTGGTGCACCCTGCTGACGGGCAAACTCTGGCGAAAAGTAAGGTAGGGCATAGCGTATTTTGTAAACTGCCCGACTGGGGACGTATCCATCCAGTCAATTTAAATTTTATTAACCACAGAATAATGGTACAAAAAGCAGACTTTATGCTAAGAGCATTCTCTACTACATAGTCAACCTTTAAAAATTAGTTTTTTTTTATACTACGTCTGGTCGCAGACAAGCGTACGGCCTGCTTGATGTGAAGCGGTCATATTAATGCTCACAACATAAAATATCGCACGCGCGCCGCCACTCCCGCTGCAAACGCAGCAAGTTCTTCCTTTCTGGTGACCTCACTCACTCGCTGGAACACAACAACCCTCAAGGGAAACGTTATTTGGCTGCGGTATTCTGTGAGGTGGAGGTACATTTCCCAGTCGTGTAGCTTACAATTACGCTCCCTACCTCTCTTTTCGCTAGAGCTTCGTTTGTCAGTCAGCAGGGTGCACCGCGTGCAGGTGATGTTGGCTTAGATGTTGATGAATCACTTACACCCCAAATGTACGTTTGTATTTATGTATGTTTACTCGGTAGCGCTTAAACTATCATCCGATTTCGATCTCGTATCACAATAGGAAACTTCAACGTCTAATTTTAAGTGGGATTATATTGAAATATAACCGAAAATTACACAAACTAAGAATGTTATTTTACTAACAATTTGAATTAACAATAAATGGACAATAATTGTTATGCAGAATAGATCCAATCGACATTTTGTTACTTTTAAGTTAAAGCTATTTAATGTTTCTTCTTCTTCACTCGCCCTACCTCTACACCCTCATTGCTGAGGATCGTGGTCACAGGAACCTCGCTAACGGACAATGTCTCCATCGATTCCTGTCTGAAGTGGCCCTCACTGCCTGATAGAATTTAGAAGAGGCAGCCCCCTTCACCATCTTGTTGGTGAACGGCCACGTGCTCTCTTGCCTTCGATGTTGCCAACAATAACAAGCCTTTCCCGGCTGCCATCTCCTGTCCTCATTTATCATCTATATCATTATTGAATGTTTAATATGAATAAAAATATCACCTAGTTTATGTTTTAGGAAGCATATGTCATCAAACTGCTAGAACCTGGCTGTTGCGAATATATAAAACTCGATTTAAAAGTTTTCGCTATGTATATCTCTCATTTGGCATAGTTTGTCAATTGGATCTATTCTATTCACAACAGGGTCCAATTAATGAATCAAATCAAGTATATAATTTTAGTCAATTCACAATTCAATATCGATTTGGTCAACTTTTGTTCTGCGATGGTAAAATAATTACGACATTGGTCGTCACTTCATCAGATATTGATCGAAGGGCAGCTTGCAGCATTGCGGCAACTTGCAGGTGGGTTTCCAGGAAACATATTTTTAGGGTTCCCTTCAAGAAACATACTTTTAAGGAACCCTACTACTAAGGCTCCGCTGTCCACCCGTCCGACTGTCATCAGGCTGTATCTCATGAACCGTGGTAGTTAGACAGTTGAAATTTTCACAGATGATGTATTTCTGATGCCGCTATAACAATAAATACTAAAAAACAGAATAAAATAAATATTTAAGGGGGCTCCCTTACAAAACACGTGATTTTTTTGCTCGTTTTTGGTCGCAATTGATAACGGCAATAGGTAGACGTTTGAAATACTCACATAATATTAAGTTTTATATCCACTTCAAAAATAAATAATTAAATAAAAATAAAACAAATGTTTAAGGGGGGCTCCCATACACCAAGCGTGATTTTTTTGCCGTTTTTACCCGACTACGACAGGAGGGTTATGTTTTTCGAGAGTATGTATGTACGAGGGTCAAACTGAAAGTTCTTAGAAAATCAAAAACTGAGCAAACTAGCAAGTTATTAGTTTTAAAATCTTTTCAAAATAGTGTCCATTCACATCAATACACCGCTGCATCCGATGGAACCACTGAGAAAAGCACTTAGCCCACTCGTCCTTAGGGGTCTCTTTAGCGGCCTTTTGAAACGCGCCCACTGCTTTCTCGGTGTTCATAAAAAGTTTTCCTCGAAGTTTTTCTTTTATTTTCGGGAATAAATAAAAATCGCAAGGTGCGAGGTCGGGGCTATACGGCGGGTGACCCAGTAATTCCACGTCTGACGTCACTAAATAGTCGATCGTTCGCCTGGCGGTGTGCGACGAGGCGTTGTCGTGGTGAAGAAGAATCCTACTTCGAGGACGTTTCTCCCGAACTTTTTCCAATACAAGTGGCAAACAATTGTTACTGTACCACCCTGCAGTAACTGTTTTTTGATCCTCTAAAACAATTGTCGCATAGTGACCTGTCCTTCCGAAGAACGAGGCCGCCATCTTTTTTCCCACACTTCGACCTCTCTTCACTTTAGTTGGCAAGTCCTCGAAAGGAAACACTCACTGAGCAGACTGTCTCTTGGTTTCTGGATCATAACAGTAAACCCAGCTTTCGTCACCCGTAAGTATGTCGAACACAGCATTTGAGTCACCTCCGTTAAATCTTTGAATCATTTCACGGCACCAATCAACCCGACGGAGTTTTTGGACCTCGGTCAAATTATGAGGTATCCACCGGGCACAAAGCTTCCTGACCGCTAAATGTTCATGGAGGATTTCATGCACTTGACTCATACCGATGCCTAAGCTTGTCCGAATCTGCTGATACGTCACTCTTTTATCAGTCTCTATCATACGCCGCACAACACTGATGTTATTTTCAGTCATCGCCGTAGAAGGCCGTCTCTGACGCAGATCATCGGTGAGATTAGTGCGACCACGTTTAAACTCATTAAACCAGTTGTAAATAGTCGCACGAGATGGGGCTTCATCGTGAAAGGCCAATCGAAGTCTATCATAGCTTTCTTGCTGACTTAAATGACAACGAAAGTCATAAAAAATCATTGCACGAAAATTTTCTCGCGTTAAATTCATGTTGACGTGACACAGACAATTTTCAATTTGCCGCCAAATCGTAAAACAAATGACAAATGAATGAAATACATACTCAATAATATTGGCAGAGTTCCATTTTTGAAAATTTAAACTTATTTTTTTATTATATTGTTTACAAGTGACCAGTTCTAAAAACTTTCAGTGTCGATATGTATGTATAATTGTTTGGCAGCTCTGCAGCCCGAACGGCTGGATGCATTTTAGCTTGAGAGGTGTCGTTAGATTCGTATTTGCTGTGAGAGTACCACTGGGTACGTCAAAATAAAAAAAAATATAGCGGATTTTTGGCGCCAAGTTCAAATGCAATGCGCAACGCAGTCTGGACGGCTCGATGGATTTTAGCTCGAGGGGTGTCATTAGGTATGTATTTACTGTGAAAGCGACATTGCATATATCAAAATAAATAAAACTAAAAAACATAAAATAAAAACGGTAATTTAAAAAACTAAAAAACCCGACTGCTTTTCTGTGTAAAATTTGGAAATGAAAAACCCCAAAATCAAGAAAACATGTAGCAGTCGGGACCCTACAATGTGCTCTAAATTCACTAGCATCCATTTCTAGAATGGGTCCCGAATGCTACATGTTTTCTTGTTTTAGGGGTTTTTCATTTCCAAATTACACAGAAGTCGGGTTTTTTAGTTTTTTTAAATTACCGTTTTTATTATAGATAATGTACGGAACCCTTCGTGCGCGAGTTTTATTAATCCTGACCCGAAAACTATAAAAAAGGCAATAAATGAATGCCACGGCATGATATTTTATGATGATATTTATGTTCCAATACAGTTCATATTTCGATATCGCAATAGTGCACGTTTTTTTTGACGTGATGTCTTATAAATCCATGAACGGCGGCTGCACGCACGAAAAAGCATGATTCATTGTCACGTTCCGCCTGAGCCGAGCGTGCAAGCGTGAACGCAGGACAAGCGATAGAGGCACGATCGGCTTATGCGAAAGGCGCTAGTCGCTACCCACACCTGCACCGCGCTACGCGACGTAGTGCGCGAAAGTCATAGTCGCTCGTACCGCTCTCCCGCGCAGAGGCGTCAGTGTGTGGAGTCAATTCTCATACTATTATAATGATCGATTTTGACAAATGTCACGTGATCTATCTCACGTTCGTTACGCTACGAATTACACTTGGCTAGGGGGGCAGATGTGAAGACTAGTTTGTAGTAAACTTTTAAAGCACAATTATTGAAATTATTTTTTCGTCCCAACTCTATTTGAAGGAAGTCATTTAAATAAAGGAGGAGTTCGATGGCGTCGTTACGCGTATCAGTCCAATCGATCACACAAGTTAAGTAACGTCGACCGTAGGCTATCTATGGATGGGTGTAATCAGCTCTAGCTCCTCCGTGCTTCGGCGGGCACGTTAAGCAGTCGATCCCGTTTGTTGTCATTAGATGACAGTCGTTAAGCCAAGTCAGTGGCCTTTGGGCTTCCTTGGCTTGAAAACACTGGCCTCCACCAATCCGCAATTGAGCAACGTGGTGGAGTAAGCTCTAAACACCTTCGTTTGAGGGAAGACCCGTAACCCAAAAGTGGGATGTTCCCACTCTTAGTGCATAAATACCCACACAAACGTTCTCAAGAGTGATCAGTGAACTCACACTCGGTGATCAAAGAAATTTACATTACAGGAGGCTCGGGGGTGTAAGTGGTTCATCAACATCTTTGAACCAAAGCCAACTTCACCTGCACGCGGTGCACCCTGCTAACTGACAAACGAAGCTCTGGCGAAAAGAGAGGTAGGGAGCGTAATTGTAAGCTGCCCGACTGGGGAATGTACCACCTCACATAATACCGCAGCCAAATAACAATTCCCTTGAGTGTTGTTGTGTTCCTACTTTGGCAGCGGGGGTGGCGGCGCGCGAGCGATATTTTAAGTTGCGAGCGTTAATATGGCTGCGGTAGCCGCTTCACATCAGGTGGGCCGTATGCTTGTCTCCCACCCGACGTAGTATAAAAAAAAGCTTGTCTAAAAGAGAAGAATGGATGTAGCGACGCTTATATCTTATCTTTGAGTGGGTCCAGTGCTGAAGCACCGGTGACACGTCGACCCTCATGGATCTTTTGTGCTCTCCCTAATCCTTTAGTCACTCTCCCCTGACTGTCTGGAGACATGTTCCATGTACTTCAGTATGCCGGTTATTGGGAAGAGACTGTAGTCCTCCAGGTCCGGGTATGTCTTTCCTAGGATTTCCTTTCGTTTGCCGGCTAGGGCGTCACATTGACACATCAAGTGTTTCATGGACTCGTTAGGCCCTTTGCATGTTCTGCACCCTGGGCTATCAACACGTCTCATTTTGTATAGGTGTCCTTGACAGGCATAATGGCCCGTTAGTGCACCAAGCATGAGACGCATCCGTTTTCTGTCATATTTATGTACATGTCTGTACCAATTCATTGTACCTTCGCCAATGGTTTCTTTGGAGTGTAGCATTCCACTCATTTCCTTCCATTCAGCCTGATGCCTAGACTTTGCCCTGCCATTTAGCGACGCTTAGCATCCCTACACATCCTATTGCAAATGTTACCGAGTTTTCTATATAGTATAAAGTAGTTGATGCCTTGTTAATACCATTTAAATAAAACAAAACATTTGTCAATATATTTACTTTTAAACAAAATTGCCGTGATACATAATCTACCTAAATATCGAATGTTATGGAAAGTAACATAATTATATCTAAAGCTACTTACATCTTTTGTGCAAGTCGGAACAAGTCGCGACGACATGAGCTGTGCGTGTGTAATATAAATAAAATGAATTACACTTCGCAAATGGCATAAATTATAATATGAACATATATATCGACTTATACAGTAGGCTATTTGACAATGTTCGAAAATTGTATAAATTATTTAACAATATCGTAATAATACACAAAACTATAAAGATCTGCAAACTTTCATTCTAATATCTTCCGTCCGACTTATTTTAGGATCGATCAAAGTTTGGCGGGAGAGTCCATTTTAAAAGTATGAAATTATTAAAAAATAATATTTCCAGTGGAGACGCAATAAAAAATACTACAACTTTTATTATAATACTTGTTATATTTAACATAGCTGTCAAACAAATTTCCGATTTGCTGTATACAAAATACTTGCTTGTGACGTCATAACCTAGTAGGCTGTTGTATGGAGCGTTTTCGGTAAAGTCCAATTGTAATTTTCAAATTAACATATCTCGAGACATTTTTGTGCTATTAAAGTAATTCTTTCACGTGTGGTTTTATTATTGTGACGTCCTTATATATAAAACCGAAAAAAACTTTGGTCAAATATCCCATTCAATATAAATTAACAGCGGCGACCAAATTGACCAAAAGGTCAGTGAACAAAGAAGTCCACTCATTGCACTCCCAGGAATAAAACTACGGCTGCCTTGGAATTCACAACGATTTTATGAGATGAAATTAAGGCATTATGAAGGTAAACAGATGGTGTTTGTGTTTCACACCATCACAACACAAACACCATCTGTTTACCTTGATAATGCCTTAGCGGCGAAACCGGTCGGTAATATTAAATATAATAACGTGGAATAGTACAAGTGCTTTATTATAACATTATGATAATAATGTTCCACCAAGTGCCAACAATCAACAGTATCAACTTTATAAATAAATCATGACTGTTGTATGGGAGCCCCCCTTAAATATTTCTTTTATTATAGCTTAATTATTTATTTTTAAAGTGAACATATAACTAAATATTCTGTGAATATTTCAAGCGCGTGCCGTTATCAATATCATGCAAAAACGAGCAAAAAAAATCATGTTTGTTATATAGGAGACCCTTTAAATATTTATTTTATTCTTTTTTTTAGTATTTGTTTGTTATAGCGGCAACAGAAATACATCATCTATGAACATTTCAATGGTCTATCACGGTTCATGAGATACAGCCTGGTGACAGATGGTGGGACGGACAGCGGAATCTCAGTAATATTTTACCCTTTGGGTACCGAACCCTAAAAACAAGAAGAGTTTACTCCTACGAATTTCTTCTGATTAAATTTGTTGTGAGTTCTAAAGCCGTAGTTTTACCCCCGGGACTGCAATGGACTTCACTGTTTGTATTGCCTTTTTGGCGGTCGCCGTTGATAATCCTAGCTACATAGGAGACATAGTGGTGGAAATGTGAGGGTGGACTTCCATCCCATAACAAACAGACTGTTTATTGACTTCGCACTGCTTTGCGTTTGCTTGAAGATACATAAGATATTCATAGAAATCTGCCGAAAGACAATTCTCTCACTGGCAGTGATTTGAATTAGCTGATGAGTGGCAGACGCGGAATGCGACTTTGTTTTATATTTCAATAGATTTTATCATACAATTTTTACAAGATTATCAATAAAACAACATAAAGGAACTTTAGTTGAGTAGACAAAACTTTGGCGTTATAAACAAGTACTTGTTTGTTTGTAACATATATGTAGAATACATGGCCATACTTATTGTATATTATACAGATTAACATCGGTAAGTTCATTTAATTTTTACAATATCGATTTAGAAGCTCTAGAGCCCAAGATAACAATCATAGAACAAATAAATGACAAAACACAAACATATACACAAATACACAACTCGGAATGAAAGTGTTATAACATATTATAAATTCATATAATTTTAAATACATTGCTGGCTTGTAAGGCGCTGCCCACACTGCACCGCGCCACGCGATAGTGCGTGAAAGTCCGCGTACTATCAAACTGTGAAATGAACTGCCTGTCGAGGTTATCTCAGGAGACTACAGCATGGGGTTCTTCAAAAAGGGCGTGAAGAGGTTTTTACAGGGTCGGCAACGCGCGTGTGATGCCCCTGGCGTTACAGGCGTTTATAGGCTACGGTAACTGCTTTCCATCAGGCGGGCCGTATGCTTGTATTCCACTTTAGTGGTATTAAAAAAAAATAAACGCGCGCCCCACTCTTCCGCGCAGAAAGGCGTTGTCAGCGTGTGGCACCACGCGTTTATTTCTATACACACTGAAATATTTCGATTCTACATAAAAAGAACGCTTTCGCGCGCACTGTCGCGCTGCGCGAAGCAATGTGGTCAGCGCCTAATGAACTAAAAATATCAAACCTATAACCTAACCTGCAATGTACCTATATCAAATTATAGGAAATTAGCTGACCCGTGCCCACTTCCTTGGGTTGTAAACATTTTTATGAAAGTGTCTTTTCATTTTTGGGTTAATATATAGCCCATCCTACTCCCCAACCCGACTGGCTAGCGTGGGGAGTGTAGGCCAAATCCTCTTTCTGTCAGTGACGGACGAGAGAGGTCGTGCTCCTGTATTGGAGACTAAAATGACCTGATGATGATGATGATATAGCCCATGACACTCACAAATAACGAGACTTTCTATTGGTAAAATAATTTTCAAAATCGGTTCAGTAGATCAAGAGATTACCCGCTACAACGTCACAAACTTTACCTCTTTATAACATTAGTATAGAGTATAGATCAACGGTATGACAAATGAAATATATTATCGCTACTTAATATCATAAATGTGAATGTTAGTTTGTTTGTTACGCTCTCACGCGGAAACTACTCAACCGATCATCATTTTGTGCCGGTTGGTACACATGTAATTTTAGAAATGTAAAAGAAATTATCATGAATAAAGAATTAAAAAAAAAAATAGACTAAAACATAGAGGTTATAGTATAAATTGGTAAACTTTAATGGTAATGTTCTTGAATTCAGTTCAATTTTCTTAAAAAAGTTATTACATATGTAATAACTTATTATTACGGAAGAGTAACTCCTTCAGCTGTTCTCACATGTAAAAGAAGTTCACCTTTCCATATCTTACTATTAAAAATAAACCTGCCCCCTTACCACCATCTCTTATTGCGAGTCAATAACTGAATAGATTGCTTATTCATACCAATGAATAAGCGACTCTATTTCAAATGCAATAGAGTCGCTTATTCATTGGTATTAATAAGCAATCTATGCAATTATTGAATCGCAATAAGAGATGGTGGTAAGGGGGCTGTTCTACTTAATGAAACTTGTTACAATTATACCCTTCCGACCCATGGTTACACTGATTTGTTACACCGGTGTAACCACTGAGCACACTTATGACCGATAGTTACACCAATGTAACTATCGAGCATATCTATTACCGGTGGTTACACTCAAACATGGTAAACGCAACGACTACGTACATTATTAAATGTGCCGATTAAACCTTCTTATGCTTGAGGTTTGTGTCGAAAAAAATTGAGATCGACCATGTCCTTGAGGAATGATCATCAAATACATTTTCCATTGCAATCAATGGAAAATATACACTCAGCGAATCTACTCTCTCCATTCAACCTCTATTTCGGCCCCGTGGGCTAGAATTTGGCCTAGTATATATAACTAGCTGACCTGGAGAACTTCGTACCTTCTAACAGTCCTGAACTCTACGGTATGGTATTAAAGATCAAATTGACTTTTAAGTATTATTACGAATCGTTTGTATGGGAGTGTAGAAAAGTGTTGTTTTTAGACTTTTTCAGGCAATTTATTAAATTTTTCTCCTCGTACTTCAAGGAATATTCTAAAAAAAGAATTAGCGAAATCAGTTCAGCTGTTCTCGAGATTTGCGCTTAGCAACACATTTAGCGATTCAATTTTATATCATATATATTTAAAGTCCCAGTACACACTTACAGCTCATGTCCCAGTCGTTATTCACCCGAACGCACACTAACAATATATTTACATAACACTCTCACTTTTGTCTTTGTCTAACTTAATTTTTTTCACAATTGGCGAACTTTTCCCACTGTTACACACTACACTTTCTTCCGTTGAGAAACTGACTCTTTTCCGTTTCAACGCTTTTTGGTTTTTATCACCTTCGACACTACTTAGTCTACTACAATCTGAATCACTTGATAGGCCGTTTGTGGCATTTTTAATAATTAGTAAGTCTTTTTCGATTTCCGTTAGTTCTCTCGGCTTGGCCGGTCTGCCCACTGGGCGTTTTGGCTTGTTTTTGGTTGAGGGCGATTCTTCTGTGTTTTTTCTTTTCTTGTATGTACGCTTGGCTGCGAATTTGGGTTTCTTCGGTTGAGATTCATCCTGGAAAACAGAGGCAATTTTAAAATTATTTTAGTATATCATCATCATCAGGTCATTTTAGTCTCCACTACAGGAGCACGACCCTCTCTCGTCCGTCTCAGACAGGAGGATTTGGCCTACACTCCCCACGCTGGCCAGACGGGTTGGCGAGGCAAATTTTAGTATATGGGTGGGTTTATTTATCTCAAGCTACACCATGTTTCCAGAGGTCACGTTAGCTGTCAGCCCCGGCTGTTCTCATTAGACAATTGTTAAGCCAAGTGGCCTTTGAGTCTTGAATACCCTGGCCTTCGTCAACCTGCAGTTGAACAGCTCGATGGAGTACGCTCTTGACCTGTCCGATTAAACGGAGACCCGTATCCGAGCAGTGGGATGAATACGATAGCATTGACAAATGCTTACCTGTTTGGGCTTAGCGCCGATATATCCCGGACATCGCTTGGTCCCGCATAAACACCGTTTCTTGTCTATGCCCGCGCATTCCAAGTTGTAATTGAAAGTCACTTCACTATTCTGTAACATATAAAACTAACTTTTCAAATCGTTTCAGATGCTGGAGGTTCGCCGAGACGACCGCAGCAGCTGGAGCAGAGACGACCAAAGCAGCCACAGCAGTCGTATGCAACTACTAACGGTAGTGGGTGGGTGCCGGCCGGCAGTAGTTTGCATGAACTAATTGGTGGCGGAAGCACGCAAAGTTGGGTAGATCAAATTGCCTGTAAATCTGACTTCCGCCAAATAACACCTGAATCAATTAACTATAAAACAAACTGTCAGGCACGATTTTATGAGCGGGAATTCGTTGGATGAGCTTGTTTCTAATAAAATTTTCATAATTGATTGTTTATTAATATTGCACCTAGTAGTGTATTTTGGTCCAAGTGATTATTATAACGAAAGCACACTTATCCGAGCCGAATGCGACGTACGAAACGAATTTTAGCATTATTTGTGCGAAATCTTATAAGCTTAGTTGGTAGAGCTCCAGAGTGTCTCCCAACTAAGCTAAAAATAAATAACCATACATCTAAGCTGATTTTCGCAATCAAAAAATCCAATGGGAATCGGCTACAGCTTAGGCGGTAGGCCCCCAGATTCGTATGATTCGACGCGGATAGGTTAGAGAGATTTCATAAGATTTCACTTAAAGAATCCTAAAGCTCGTTTCGTTCGGCGCGTTCGGGTCAAATTAATGTGCGTTCTCATTTAACATTTTCCGTTTCCGTTTTCGTTTTCGTAAAACCATTTTCGTTGCGCTTCCACAGCCGAAAGGTCATAAATATATCTGTGCATAAAGGTAGTGAAATGTAAGGGCTGCAAAGTACTTGTGTCCGGGGCCATAAAACTATAATAAAAAAAATGACGTCTATAAAATGTATACTTACAGCCGGTATGTCATGTATAGCAAACAGTCCCACTCTCACGTCGCCCAGCACTGTCCACTTCTGGGTTTCACAATTTGGTTCACAGCTATGATTCATAAACCTGAAAAAAATAAGCATGCTAATTAATATCCCTCAGGCTGAGAACGACAACTTTATAAAAGGACAACTTCCTAAAGCGACAACTTCCCAAAGCGTCCCTTCCAAAAAAGACAATTTCCGAAAATGACAAATTCCGAAAATGATCAATTAGTATAAAGTGAATAACTGGTGTGTCAGTATATCAGTCTAATTGAACACGTAGTTCAGCAACGTCGGCCGTAGCATGTCCATGGATGGCTTTATCTCGAGTTCATCCGTGCTTCAGAGGGCCTAAGAGATATTAAGCCGTCGGTCCCTGTTTCCTGTCGGTCGGCTGTTGTCATTAGATGATAGTCGTTAAGTCAAGTCAGTGTCCTTTAGGCGGCTTGAAAACTCTGGCCTCCGCCAACCCGCTGTTACGCAGCGTGGTGTAGTATCCTCTAAACCCCTTGGATTGAGGGGAGACCCGTATCCCAGCAATGGGATGTACAACGTTTGTCGATGAATCATTTGAGTGCATAAAATTAGCAGACACTTAGAAAGTGTTTGAATCGGGGCGGCAGAGTCATTCCAAGAAGTCGTGTAAAACAGCAGAAAAATTGCACTATCGGTTTTACTGTTGACTTATTACAAGTAATGGAGGAACAAGAAGATTCCCGACGATATTTTTCGGCTGATATTATTCCCTGAAACCGGGTATAAGATAAAGAAATAATACTAGGTTATATTCTAGCCCACGGGGTCGAAATCGAGTTTGATTTGGAGCGAGTACATTCGCTGAGTGTACGAGGGTCAAACTGAAAGTTCTTAGAAAATCAAAAACTGAGCAAACTAGCAAGTTATTAGTTTTCTAATCTAATAACTTGCTAGTTTGCTAATAAATAGTATATCTTTTCAAAATAGTGTCCATTCACATCAATACACCGCTGCATCCGATGGAACCACTGAGAAAAGCACTTAGCCCACTCGTCCTTTTGAAACGCGCCCACTGCTTCCTCGGTGTACATAAAAAGTTTTCCTCGAAGTTTTTCTTTTATTTTCGGAAATAAATAAAAATCGCAAGGTGCGAGGTCGGGGCTATACGGCGGGTGACCCAGTAATTCCACGTCTGATGTCACTAAATAGTCGATCGTTCGCCTGGCGGTGTGCGACGAGGCGTTGTCGTGGTGAAGAAGGATCCTACTTCGAGGACGTTTCTCCCGAACTTTTTCCAATACAAGTGGCAAACAATTGTTACTGTACCACTCTGCAGTAACTGTTTTCTGATCCTCTAAAACAATTGTCGCATAGTGACCTGTCCTTCCGAAGAACGAGGCCACCATTTTTTTTCCCACACTTCGACCTCTCTTCACTTTAGTTGGCAACTCCTCGAAAGGAAACACCCACTGAGCAGACTGTCTCTTGGTTTCTGGATCATAACAGTAAACCCAGCTTTCGTCACCCGTAAGTATGTCGAACACAGCATTTGAGTCACCTCACTTTAAATCTTTGAATCATTTCACGGCACCAATCAACCCGACGGAGTTTTTGGGCCTCGGTCAAATTATGAGGTATCGGCACAAAGCTTCCTGACTGCTAAATGTTCACGGAGGATTTTATGCACTTGACTCATACCGATGCCTAAGCTTATCCGAATATGCTGATACGTCACTCTTTTATCAGTCTCTATCATACGCCGCACAACACTGATGTTATTTTCAGTCGTCGCCGTAGAAGGCCGTCTCTGACGCAGATCATCGGTGAGATTAGTGCGACCACGTTTAAACTCATTAAACCAGTTGTAAATAGTCGCACGAGATGGGGCTTCATCGTGAAAGGCCAATCGAAGTCTATCATAGCTTTCTTTTTTATGACTTTCGTTGTCATTTAAGTCAGCAGACTTAAATGACAACGAAAGTCATAAAAAATCATTGCACGAAAATTTTCTCGCGTTAAATTCATGTTGACGTGACATAGACAATTTTCAATTTGCCGCCAAATCGTAAAACAAATGACAAATGAATGAAATACATACTCAATAATATTGGCAGAGTTCCCTTTTTCAAAATTAAAACTTATTTTTTTATTATATTGTTTACAAGTGTCCAGTTCTAAAAACTTTCAGTGTCGCCCTCGTATGTCAACGGAAACATTGATTTCAATGGAAAATGTATTTGATGATCATTCCTCAAGGACATGATCGATCTCAATTTTTTTTTCAACACGGCTTGTGTTGAAAATAAAATTGAGGATCATCATCATCAAGCATCCTCAAGGTCTTTAATTGTGACAAGTTTTATCAAAATCGGTTCAGTGGTTTTGGAGCCTATTCATTTCCAAGAATGACTTTTACGCGGATGTAAGCATTCCGGTCGCTCCACTCAACAAAGACTGGCTCAAGAGGATATTGATTCCAGAGCTATTTGATAAAAAAAAAAACAAATAAGCAAGCTCGAGTGCAACTTACCTGGCAAGGTTTCCCTTGGGCCCTGCGTCGATCATCCTCTCCTTGTCCAACGTCAGGAAGTAGAAGTTCTCGTCGCGTATCTCGTGTTTCCTGTTCATGCGCCGCTTGAACTCCTCCTCGTCTATCAACTCGCCGACGTACTCAATTACGAATTGACCTTGAAATTATAAAAAAAAAAATTGGTTGACTGTAGTCTTTTTAGGGTTCCGAACCTCAAGGAAAAACGGAACCCTTATAAGATCACTTTGTTGTCCGTCTGTCTGTCTATATTTTTATAGGGTGTCGAAATTTCAAATTGAAACTACTAGTTCAAATGGGGTATCATATGAAAGGGCTTGATGTACACATTGCAAAATATATTTTATTTATTTTTTTCGACGCATTATTTCTTATTTACAATGAAAAATATCAAATTTGATAATGATACTACGTACCTACGGAACCCTCGGTGGGCGAGTCCGACTCGCACTTGTCCGGTTTTTTTTTATACTATGTCGGGCAGACAAGCATACGGCCCGCCTGATGTGAAGCGGTTACCGTAGCCATATTAACGCTCGCAACATAAAATATCGCTCGCGCGCCGTCACCCCCGCAAACGCAGCATTCCTTTCTGGTGACCCACTCACTCAGGAACACAACAACCCTCAATGGAATTATTTGGCTGCGGTATTCTGTGAGGTGGAGGTACATTCCCCAGTCGGGTAGCTTACAATTATATTTACGATCATTTTACGTGATAACGTCATAAGAAACATCGGCCGATGGAGTGGAAGAGAGATAGAAGCGTCACAAGCCGAACGCTTAGGCCGATCGTGCCTCTCTATAGCTTGTTCCGCACTCTCTCTTGCACGCTCGGCTCAGGCAGAACGTGACAGTGCGTCGTGCTTTTTCGTGCGTGCAGCCGGTTCATCGATTTATAAGACGTTATCACGTCAATAATAAATAATTATTTCTGGACGAAGTACACAGCGCCATCTAGTTCCAAACTAAGCAAAGCTATACTATGGGTACTAGATACCTGATATTATACTTAAATACATTTTTTTGTAAATACATAGAAAACACCCAGACCAAGACAAACATTTTTTTTTATATGAGGGGGGGGGGGGGGGAAACGAGCATGTGGGTCACCTGGTGAAAAGCAATCACCACCGCCCATGGAGGCCAGCAAGACTAAGGAGTCGCCGATCCGTTGACAGCCTTTTAAAGAACAGAGTTTTTATTTCCCTTAAGGCTCCCATGTCATAATTGTTCGGAAATACCGCTGAGTTGTTATTGAGAATGTTCATGTACAAAAATGTTTGCCTTTGAAAATATTAGAAATAATAGGCTTGTATCACATTTTATTTTTCGATTTTTTATTTAAAGACGTCACAATAATATAAATATAGGTGAAATAATTACTTCGATTGCATAAAAACTTCTCGAGATATGATAACTTGAAGATCACAATTTTGGACTATCCCGAAAACGCTCCATACAAAAGGCCACCACGTTATGACGTCACACCTTGCTATTTTCTTTCATTTTTATGCATTAAATTCTAATTTCATTTTATATGCATTAAATCAGAAATTTGTACGTATTGCGTTTATGTAGCCAGTGCCGTAACAAAAGTTATAGTATTTTTTATTGTTTCTACAATGGTAATATTATTATTTTTATAATTTCATACCTTTAAAATAGACTTTCCCACCAAACTTTGATGGAACATAAAACACGTCGGACATAAGTTCTTAAAATTTTAATATCGCAGATCGTTCTAGTTTTATGTATTTTACGTTATTGAGAGGATTACGTTATAGAGTTTTTATAATTTTGTAACATTGGCAACAAGCCTATTGATTTCAAAAGAAACAATGAAAGAAGAATGCATGTAGCCGAGATGGATATTTTTAGACCACACACATTCCCACCACTGTGTCTCCTGTGTAGCCAAGATAACAGCGGCGACAATGTACAGTGAAGTCCATTGCAGTCTCGGGGGAAAAATACGGCTGCCGTGGAACATGCAACGAATTTAATCAGAAGAAATTAGTAGGAGTAAGAAGCTTTTGGAATTTGACTTCCCCTCTTAACAATGTGAGAGACAGCAATATGGCAAATAAGGCATTAAGTCTAAAGAGATGGCTAGTCAAGTGAAGCTCAACTGCCGTGCACCACGGATTTTAAGTACCTATCTAACACTATTGGAGACCTTAAACATTGAGTTGTTATTATTATTTTCATTCCTTCTTTTCTTCCTTTAATAGTTTTATTCCTTTTCCATATCAAGCACTCTTTTCGAGTTGAGTATAACAAATACATACCGGCTTTAATATCTTCTAAAGTCTTCAACCCCCATCCCCTGTGTGGGGTGCGATATGGCACCATTTTGGGGTAAAGGCGATTTTCAAAGGCTCTGTTGTTGCACCTATCTCCCGCTCGACAGATCGGCCCGCATTCTGTTAACAACATCCTGAAATAAAAAAGGCCATTATCTTGAGCACTTTTTTTATAGATATCATGAGAGGGGGACAAACGAGCCAGTGTGTCACCTGATGAATAGCAATCACCACAGCCCATGGAGATCAACAACACCAAGAGTTCGCCGATCCGTTGCCAGTTTATACTCCTTCCTTGTTTTCTTTCTGGTGACCTCGCACTCACTCGTAGGTACATAACAAACCTCAAGGGAATTGTTATTTGGTTACGGTATTCTGTGAGGTGGAGCAGCTTAAAATATAGCTGACTCTGCAAACGTTGTTTTGCCATATAAATTTAGGGGTTCATGGTAGAAGGGTGAAAATTTAGGGTTGTATGTATTTCTTAATGCCACATTACAAAAAAAATATTTTTTGTCCAAAAAAAAAAAAATATTAGGGTTGGACAACGTTTATCACTTAGGGGTATGAAAAATAGATAGTAGCCGATTCGCAGACCTACTGCATATGTATATAAAATTTCCTAAAAATCATATTTAGACACTGAGAGTACGGTTCACAAGGTTATGCTTACCTATTTAGACACTGAGGGTAATAACCACAAGGGTATACTTACCTATTTAGACACTGAGAGTACGGTTCACAAGGGTATGCTTACCTATTTATACACTGAGGGTAATAACCACAAGGGTATACTTACCTATTTAGACACTAAGAGTACGGTTCACAAGGATATGCTTGTCTATTTAGACATGGAGAGTACAGCCACAAGGGTATGCTTGTCTATTTAGAAACGGAGAGTACAGGCTACAAGGATATGCTTACCTATTTAGACACTGAGAGTACAGTCCACAAGGCTATGCTAACCAATTCAGACACGAAGAGTATGGTCCACAGAGGTATACTAACCTATTTAGACACTAAGAGTACGGTTCACAAGAGTATGCTTACCTATTTAGACACTGAGAGTATGGTCCACAAGGGTCCTCTTCGTCAGGATTACATTCACATTGTGTTAGAGAGCTCTCCTCTATATCGACTCTCCTGCCGCATAGGGAACCACAAGGCTTGTTCACCTTAAGTTTAACATAGCGAGGTGGTAGGAGAGACGATGCTATGTCTAGAGATTCTTCTTCATTAGGTGGTGCATCTGTAATGCAGAAATATTTCAAAATAAATTACCACCTCATGCTGAGAGGCTACAAAATGAAAATCTACGTATACAAAACTTCTGATTTAAATTTTATTTGATTAAGTGGATAAGTAGAAGAAGAAGAAGAAACATTTATTTGGAATATAACACAAAACTATTAAGTATAGACATTGTTATTAAGTACAGCGTAATTTATTGTATAAGGGGTAAAGCAGAAGATTCATTTGGAATCGGCGATCGACGACTTACCTACTAAGCTTTTATATATATAATATATACCACTATAATGGCAAACAAGCATAAGCTAAAAAGTTTATTGTGCTTTGCTCATCAAACCCCTTAGGGAAATGGATCTGGGGAACTGGTCCTGTTATAGATATACAAAACGTTAAACTTACTTTTCAATATTTCGCACGCGCGATACGCGTGTTCCATTGCTGTTGTAAAATCGGCATCTATCTTTGATTTCTGATTTGATATCCGACCGGAGTCACCTGAAACGTATAAAAAAATTGGTGATCTGTAAAGTCGGTTTACGGACGATAATTTTACGTGATAACGTCATAAGAAAACATCGTCCGATTGAGTGGAAGAGAGATAGATGCGTCACAAGCCGAACGCTTAGACCGATTGTTCCTCTCTCTCTCTATCGCTTGTTCCGCGCTCTCGCTTGCGCGCTGGGCTCAGGCGGAACATGACAATGCGTCATGCTGTTTTGTGCGTGCAGCCGGCGTTCATCGAGACGTTACAACGTCAACAAATAAATTGTGCATCATTATTATCTCATCACCATTCAATCACCGCTTCTGATTCGGTTGATGGTTCGATTAGGTATGTTCATTCATCATCATCATCATCAGCCTGTATCTACCCACTGCTGGATATAGGCCTTTCCTAATGCTTTCCACCAAATACGATCCTCCGCTTTCCGCAGCCAACCGCTACCAACCACTTTATTGATGTCGTTAGTCCATCTAGGAGCGCCCTACGCTTCGTCGCCCCACACGTGCCCCTCCACTCTAGGACTTTCCTCCCCCATCAGACAGCGCTGACTTGCCCAGGCAGATGTGCCCAGCCCACTGCCACTTCAACTTGGTAAACTCTGAGAGGCATGTCGACCACTTCAGTTCTCCGTAGAATTTCTTCGTAGCGGATTCGATCTCATAGAGAAACTCCAAGTATTGCTCTCTCGTTCTTAGTCTCTCTCTCGTTTTTAGTCTGTGAACCAGCCCAACGGTCAGCGTCCAACTCTCTGCACCATAGGTCATAGCGAGGAGGACGCACTGATTGAACACTTTGGCCTTCAAGTATTAGGGTATATCTACGGTGAGGGTGTGCCGAATCTTCCCAAAAACTGCCCAGCCCAGTCGAATGCGTCTATCGATCTCTTTGTTGAAATCGAGTAGGTATATTCCAATGTTAATCATTTTTAAAATAAATTATCGCCTCTCCCACCTTGGGTTTGAACCCACAACTCGATCAACGATCTAGTTCAGGGAACGGATTACAGGGCTTAGATTATTGGTAATTATGTTCAGCTCAGCTGGATGAAACCCTGCCAAATAAGCATACGACCCGCCTGTTGTAAAGCTGTTACCGTAGCTATATACACGCGATAGAAGACGTGAAAATGGCTCACCTTCTTGGAATGGGAAGACACGACCCCTATTGACCCAGTAATGGTCGTACTGTCCGAAGAACCGGACGACAAACTCTCCCAGAGAATGTTTCACTGCCAGCAGATTGTCCGGGATCTCGGACGGATGCAGGATTATACCTGGCCACCATCTATAAACAAATAACACAGGTTATTTTCTTATTACAGTTGTGCAAATCGACCGCTTATGAAAATTGCTTTTTTTTTTGACAAATTACACAGCGCCATCTAGCCCCAAAGTAAGCGTAGCTTGTGTTATGGGTACAAGACAACCGATAAACATACAAAACACCCAGACCAAGACAAACAGACATGTTCATGCACTCAAATGTTTGTCCTGTGTGGGAATCGAACCCACGAGCGTTGGTGTCGAAGCCGCGTCATTGACCGCCACGCCACCGAGCTCGTCATCTTTTTGATGTGAAACACCTATGTGTGCTGTGGGTTTCATACACGCTGCTAGCATGCGACGCGTCGCCGCGGACTTGTGATTTTTATTGAAGTGGAAATTTCTTTAGACCCGTTGGGTATTTTTTGAAGTGGGACAAAACATTGAACTTGCGACACTGTTACCATAACCGACACCGGTCTATTTTGGTGCGGTGTGAGGTAGGGCAGGCAAGAATGCGGCGGTATGCTTGCTTTTTTTCACTTCTGTAAGCTCTCCCGGATTGCCACTGTTTTTTTTTTATTTTGATTAGTGTTCAAAAGTCACAAAAATCTCAATCGATACAAATCTGAATACAAAACAATATAAATTGCTACCGTAAATTTTATATGTAATTTTGTTCTCGTAACTAAAAATATCGTGTGTCACACAGACTACGTTTCTACGTTACTACACATTTCGTTGACGTTTAAAACTTTCGTTTGTCAGCCAATATTTAAAATAAATTACCTGTAAAGTCCCAGCTTCACCCACACCATTTCACCGTAAAGCGGTAGACGGCCAGTCTCGCAGTCCTCACACATGTAACTTCCTGGAAACATATCAAATAAAAATCAGATCGAATATATTCTACTATGAATTTCTAATGAAGAAATTTAGCAACACATTGGGCGACCCCAGTATTGTAGGCTTGTTTGCCACTTTTAGTAGACAAAAAAAAATATTGTAACATGCCCCTTAATGGTTCGTTTCAACAAGATGCGAAGCGAGGGGAGATTGATGCACTGCGCTGTTGGAGCTCCTCCAACGCGACGTCAGGCAATGTTCTAGTCTTTCCTCAAGAGTTTTGTCCGCCTATCCTCCGCAAAGTAGGGCGCTCTTCTACAACACATTTGTTCCGATCCATTATCTAAAAAAAGCTGAAATCCATACTAGACGCTGCGTTACGGCGGTGTGCGCGCTCTTGTATTACAGCACAGGTGTGACATACAATGCGTTGATCCGCTATTACGCCGCGACCCACTAATAACGGCTTTTGATAAAAAAAAATCTAACGTTATTTAACGTTATGAAGCCAGGCAGCTCTATTGGCCCTGAACTCTGACAGGGTGGAATCTAGACTAGCTCTTGCGGGTATGGATGCCCTTAATAAACTGGTCAGAAATAATCGGCTGGAGTTGGTTTGGATTCCGGGACACACAGGCGTATGGGGCAATGAGAGGGCTGACGAACTGGCAAGGGAGGGATCAAGCAAAAACTTTTTAGGACCTGAACCCTTCGTAGGTCTGTCATATGGGACAGTAATTAAGGCTATAAATGGCAGGGCGATAATCTAGGCATCAGGCTGAAGGAGACGAGTGGAATGTTACACTCCAAGGAAACCATTGGCGAAGGTACAATGAATTGGTACAGACATGTACCTACATAAATATGATAGATAGCATGAGACGCAACCGTCTCATGTTTAGTGCACTGACGGGCCACTATGCCTGTCAAGGACACCTGTTCAAGGTGAGGCGTGTTGATAGCCCAGAGTGCAAAATATGCAAAGGGTCTAACGAGACCATGAAACACTTGATGTGTCAATGTGACGCCCTAGCCGGCAAACGAATGGAAATCCTAGGATTTCCATTGAAATTCGTGAAAGGCATACCCGGACCTGGAGGACTACAGGCTCTTTCCATTAAGCGGCATACTGAAGTACATGGAACATGTCTCCAGACAGTCAGGAGAGACTTAAAGGATTAGGGAGAACACAAAAGATCCATGAGGGTCGACGTGTCACCGGTGCTGCAGCACTAGACCCACTCTAAGATAAGATACGTTATGAAAGTGAGAAAAAAAAACGAGTGTACTTTAGACCAGGGTTTCGCAAAGTGTGTGCCGCGGCACACTGGTGTACCGTGGTCATTAGTTGGTGTACCTCGGAGAAGGTCATCTCATAAAGCTAAATAGACGGACGGAAGATAAATTCTTAAACAAATAAAAACTGATTCATCATTTATGGTGTACCTCCAAAAATTTTCGTTTTCCTAGATGTACCTAGACTACAAATGAAACCCCACCCGGACGCTCCCCGGACGCCCTCCAAACTAGGACAAATCCGGAGAAACCCGGACGGATGGCAACCCTAACTGTAACCATAGGTTGAGATTGTTTCTTGATTAGGTTTGAGTTTAGAAACAAAAAGTTTGCGGAACATTGCTTTAGACCAAACAACGGAACTAAAACATCTTTAGCTCTACTAACTTACAATATCCCTCTCAACTTCCGTTTGCAGTTTCCATCAAGCGTGCGTAAAGAAGTTTCACTTCCCAAAACGTACACTCGGATGGACACTGCGAAAATTAACGATAAATATAGCCAACACTTACCTTCTGGTGGTTTGATGTTCAAGCATTCAGCGTGGAACGATGTGGGACAGTATTCACAGCAAATCAGGGTTCCTCCGGTCGCGCACAGGAAACACCACCCTGTGTTCACGTGACATAGCGCTTTACCGGGCCTGCGGGTTCAATTTATTATCTAATTAACTTAGGGGGCGTCCATAAATTACGCGAGTTGCTCTGGGGTGAGAGGGGATTGAACCCAATCATACTAAATCTCAATTGGGGGAGAGGAGATTCCCCCACCCCCCCTTTTCTCTCCCCCAAGTGAGACCCCCCCGTGATATTTGCCAAGACCCCCCCCGGTGTCTTGGCAAATATCACGTTCGAGGAAAATCTTACATTTCACCAAGGGGGGAGAGGGGTGGGGGGGGGGGGGGGGGGTGTCAAAAATACTCAAAATTGCGTCACGTAATTAATGGACGCCCCCTTATATACGAACGGAGAAATCCACTTGAGATTGAGACTGTAAGAGAGATCAAGGCTCACTCAACAAGAGGCATCATCTTCTACACAATAACTCACTTGTTGCACAAATCCCCATACCCAATTTTGTGAAACGTTTGAAACGCTCTGATTAGGGGCGTGGCTTCCGCCGTATCAGTCTATTACTATTCTTAGTCTATGACTGGACATGCGTGTCTGCTTGGGCTCTCACTGCATAATATTAGAACTATTTCATAATTCATGCATATTTTGACGAGCTCGGTGGTCGAATGGTTAGCAATAGCCACTTTGACTCCGAGGCCGCAGGTTCGATTCCCGCTCGAGATAAACATTTGTGTGCATGAACATGTCTGTTTGTCTTCGTCTGGGTGTTTTCTATGTATTATAAGTATGTATTTACGAAAAAAATGTATTTAAGTACATTTATCAGTTGTCTAGTACTCATAACATAAGCTTTGTGCTTATTTTGGGACTAGATGGCGTTGTGTAAAATTGTCCAGAAATTTATTTAAATTTATTGACACGATCAATATACATTTGAACAAATCTTTGATTAAAATTTAATGTGGTCTAATACAGGCAAGCCTACAAGGATTAGACGCGGGCATTCCAGCTGCATTGTTATGATATTAAAGGTTTTATGACAATGGATACGAGTCCTTTATATCCCTACTTTTTACGGCACTGGATACAAGTCCTTTAGAGAGTTCTCTTTAAATTCTTTACGTTATTTCCGGCTTAGGGACACGCCGGAAAATATTTTCGAGCGTACTTGACCAGTTACCTATCAATCTTATGGTTAATTATTACGGTTTTTTATTATGTTGTTACGATTGTAATAGTAGATGCTTGATGTAGATCTTGTTGCATTTGTGTCAAACCTCAGTGGTTTATGAAATGCGTCAATATTGTTTTTTTTTTTTTTGTAATCTGGTGTAATAAATTAAAAAAAAAAAATTAGCAGAAATCAAGTTTATCAATTAGACAATAGCAACAAAGATTTACTGCTGTTTTTCCAGCTGTTTTAAAATACTTTTTTTTTTACATATATATAATACATAGAACACATACAGACCGAGACAAACAGACATGTTCATGCACACAAATATTTGTCTTGTCCGTTGCTCATCAAAGATCATAATACTATGTAATAATGATATTCACAAAACTCTAAATTATGACTTACTTGTGATCGGAGTGTCTCGGACATATGATATGTGATCCAGTAAGTATCTTAGTTCCAGCTGGAAGACACTTAGTGAACGAATGATATGTCGCAGGACATCTAACACACCGAGCCAACTTATCACCACTGAACCTCGTTTGACAACCTCTCGGGTCATCAGACACACAGGTATGGCAAACATGTCTCGGACACATCAAATTCTCTAACAGTTCATTAGTTTTCTTATTACGGTCGCCTGAAGTAAACTGCGTTTGAGGCCAATGGTCTAAACATTCTACGTGATAATATTTGTGACAATGAGCTACTTGACATCGCTGTTTATGCTCCACTCCGGTCTTAGAAACTGCTAATTTACACACAAAACACACAGGAGTATTGTATTTCACACAATTGTTGCATTTAAAATCTGAATAATCAATATTTTGTTCTTTCCGTTTCAATTTAATATCTATTATTTCACATTTGCCAGCAACGGTATCGCTCCAGTCAATACCATCGTCACTTGAATATGAATCGTAGTGTACTTCAGCTTGATTGCTTTCTAATAATTCTTTCATTTTAGCTTCCAGTTGTGCTTCGAAATTCTCAGCGTCTATTGCTTGTAGTGGACGCTGAATTGACACGTCAAACTCCCCTGACACATCTCGAGATTTCTCATCACTGTGACTCTCAGAATCTTCTAGACTCTTAACTTTGCGATCGAGCTTCTTCTTCTTTTTCTTTTTATATTTCGGCGGCAAGGGGATTGTCTCGACTACCTTAGTTTCTTTCTTTACGCAATTTATGTGAAACATACCGTTACAGCCTTTGCATTTGACAAGATGTACAGTTTTCTCACAAATTTCACAGACCTTTTCTCTTATTAAGCCTTTAAATAAATTTGGTTTAGGTTTAACTAGCTGTTCAAAATATAGTTCTACTTCGTCGACTTCATCCGCAATCTCAATGACTTCACTGTCGTCAGACTTCAGTGGTTCAGGTAATCTTGTTAGTTGGACTTTTGGAACGGGCTTGCCTTTAGTTATTTCGAATATTTGAATTTCGTCCTCTATGTCAGAGAAATCTTCTTTATAATAATTTGACTGTGCTATTTTTCGTTTAGGTTTTTCTTTGATAGCATCGTCTTGAACAATAAAATCTTTAAGATCTTTTTCTACTTTAATCTTTTTCTTAATTTTCTTTCTTTGTATCTCTTGGTCTGGATTTAAACCTTTCACTAAATTGGATTGTTCAATTTCGTCAGTCTTTTTTATATCAGATTTTACGCTTTCTTCGTATAACCATGTTTTGTACAAATATCCAACAATTTCATCATGTGTCAGTTGAGGGTTTTCGTCCATCAAAGTATCTTGTCTTAATTCCAAGTATTTGACGAATTCAGGATCGTCTACAGATGGACCAGTCTTGTCTACATATTTTGATTTTTGTTTGCGTTTGGATGTAGAAACTTCACTGCTTGCAGAATTTATAGATGCTGTTTCATCAAATTCAATCTTTATCGGTTTCCCAGTGTCGTCATTTTCTTTAAATCCATTTACTTTGGACGGTGATGTAGATTTTGTTGTTATAGCATCAGTAGTTTTAGATGTTTCTATATTTTTTAAATCAACAGAATCTGGAACTGGATTATTTTCAACCGAAATTTCTAGATTACTACTTATAGGCACATCTTGTACCAATTCTATTTCATTACTTGGCGTTTGAATAGATAATTCGCTCTCTATAGAACACAATGAAACAGTGTCGATATCTGTTTCTATTTTAATTATTTCGGGAGTAGTCCCTCTGCTATCATCAAAAAGGATCTCGTTGTATAGAGCTGATTTTTTTGGCCGAAGCCACCTCTTCATCGATGTGCCGCTATCACCAGATTTGACAGACGCAGTATCAAAATCACTGTCCACCGCATTTCTTTTTTTCCTCTCTTTCGTAATTTGTTTTTTCTCTTTAGTAGATCTTTTTTTAGTAAATTCCTGTTTGGATTCCAAACCTTTTACTAAGTTGATTTGCTTAATGTCGTCATTTTTTCTAATATCAGACTTTGCATTTTCTTCATACTTCCAAGTCTTATACAAATACTCAACAATTTCGTTTTGGTTAAGTTCTGGATGATCAGCTATCAGGTCATCTTGTCTCATTTCCAGGTACGTTACAAATTCTGAATCTTCAAATTTTGGCTTTACTTTTTCTTTTAACATTTTATTTCTGGTTACTGATAAAGGCTCAATATCTTCGGAATTAATAGATGACGTGTCTCCTTCAAGATCTTCAAGACCTTTCGGAGTATGAAAACCATTTATTATAATGGGATCTGAGGTCAATTTTTTTGATGGATCTACGGAATCAGTAGTAGGATCTGAATGAGATTTATAATTATCTGCAAATGTGCATTTATCTACTTCTTTTTCTAAAATACAGTTAGATAAATCCTGAACCACTGTAGCACCTACAATGTGCTCAGTTAGAAACAAATCTTTGCTATTGTCTTCATTTGGTAATTTATCTTCTGCATTAACAACGGTAGGTTCTGAATGAGATTTATAACCTCTATTTGCAATTGTATATTTATCTACTTCTTTGTCTAAACTACAGTTGGTTAAAATCCGATCCATTGTAACATTAACAATATTGTCAGTTTGATGCACTAATTTATCTTCTGGAAAACCGCCTTGTATGTCATTCTCCATAGGTTTACATTTCCCTTCAGTAGTTTGGACGATATCTGTATGTAATTGTTGATCAACGGCATTTTTATTATTTTTCGATACCTCCGTAGTCAATATTTCTATTTCAGGTAAATGGGCAAATAATTCTTCTTCGTCTGGTTTCGCTAGTTCTTTAAATGCTACATAATGTATACGAGAATTACGAAGATCTTTGGTCATTTTTATGTTTTCCAATTCTAAATCAGTTTTTTTATTTAGGTCATTACTATTATTACTATATCTCGCGTTTTTTGTAGTTTGTTGTTTGGAAGCTTCAAACAGAGATTCAGTATGTGTAGAGCATGTGTCTTTATGGCTGCAACTATTCATCAAATCAGTAACATTGTTACTCTGCTTAAAACATAAACTTTCTGAGTTTTTCTCTTGTATATTTTCATTCAAAACGTCGGAACTATTTCCTGTTATATCGCGATAAACTTCAGATAGTTCACTCTGATCGTCCTTGGTAATAATTTCAGATTCAGTATTTAATAGACTAATAGTCATGGATTTGGATTGTACGTTTTGATTTTCAGTTCGACCAGATCTATTTCCTTTGGTACCTTCATAAATTTTAGATGATTCACTTTGATCAGTATCACTTACAATTTCATGTTCAATCTTTGTTACACTTGCATTCACTGTTTCAAAACAATTAAGTTTTGAACTCTCCTCCTGTACATTTTTCATATCAATCCCATGAGATCTATTTTCTATGACATCTTCACACACATCTAATGGTTCGCTATGATCAGCATCACTTACAATTTTATTAGTATCTAATTTCCCTGGTATATGTTCAATCAATATTTTATTTTCTAAATTATCTTCAATTAATGCATTTATACTATTTACGATAGAATCACAGTCATCGTCGGTAACTTTCTGATCCTGTTCTATATCAATAGACATTTCTGTATTGTGTCTCAGTGCAACTTCTGTCATACAATTTTTTTCGTTTAAAGAACATTCATCTATTTCCATACCTTTTTCAATAGAAATTTGAGTATTCTCATTTACATAATTTTTTGTCTTAACCGTACCTATGTCAGTCTTTGGATGAGCTTCATTATGCTGCTCTAGCCTATCAATCAATCTTGTTTGCTTATTTTTTTCAGTATCATCATTAGTTTTAATTTGCCTCATAACCTTTTCTTTGTTTAAAAAAACTTCCATATCTTCAGCAGTGGGCTTTTCAGTAGACTTATCCATATCTATGTCAGTCTTTGGATGAGCTTCATTATGTTTCTCACGTTTATTAACAAATTTTGTTTGCTTAACTTCTTCAGTTATTTCATTACATTCATTACTTTTAATTTGTCTTGTATCTATTTCTTTGTTTAGAGAAACGTCCATATCTTCAGCAGTGGGCATTTCAGTATTATCAGTCACTTTAACACTTGTCATAGTCATTTCTATGTCAGGCTTGGTACATGGTTTACTATTAATATTGTACTCCTGTATCTTATCCAATTTTGTTTGATTAACCTTTTCAGTACATTGATTGACAATCTCTTCATTTATCTGAAGTTTCTCTATACAGCAATTTTCGTTAGATTTTTCTACAGTTCCATGATTTTCAATATCACTACTTAATGTTTGACCTAAAAAATGATCTGAAAGCTTCTCTTGAGCGGACAACCTAGATTCGTAATTTTTACTTTGATTCTCATCTTGTACACTTAATTCATCTACTTTAATTTCAATATCATATATTATATTCCCCTTTTCTGTTTCAATGTTTTCTGATAAAAAAGTACTACTTGTATTTTCATTATGAGTAGTATCATTTTCTTCAATAATTTGATTTTGTAAACAGTCATCGATTTTCGGTACATATTCTTTTATACTACTATTGATACCATCCTTTAGGCTTTCAACTTTGGAAATAATTCCAATCCCACTTTGAAGTTCCTCAATACATTCAATATCGTTTAAACTTCCATTATTATCTACATCGTTTAATGTAGAATTTAACTTGGGCACAAAATGTGTGTCGTAATCATGTTCAAAATTACGTGTGGACAAGTTTTGAGATTCATTAGCGTACTTCCTAAAACTATAAGGCTTTTTAGATATCACTGGTTTAGGTGGCGTCCTTTTTTTCTTTTTAGAACTGGTGGTTTTTGTTTCTTTCTCAACTTTTTGGAAAACCACTTGCGCTTTCGCCTGTGACTTTTCTGGTGTTTTGGATTTCGCTTTTTGCAACCATCTATCCATGTGTGATTGTCTCTGTATTTTGGTGATGCCTGTTTTTGCCGCCATGTTGTCTAAACAAGCAGTAACCACTTCAGATACATCTAGAGACTTATTCCTTGATTTGTTTCTTGATCTATCTGTATCTTCTGCTTTGCCGTCATCTTCAGAAAACAACGTATCGTACAAACTCTCGCTTAGCGATACGTCGCTACCTGTCCTTGTAATTTTCCCACTCTTGTGTTGTTGTTGTTTTGGGGTAGTTTTCGCAGCTCTTGCTTTATGTATCATATCATATAGTATATCTATCCTTAATCTCTTTGGTTCCCGTAGCAGCATTTCTGCTTCTTCAACAGATATATTCCATTGAGGTTGTTTCTTCTCGGAGATGAAGAATGCAGCGTAAAACCTAGGATCTCTCTTTTTGTCCTGAAAAAAAAAACATTTTTTTCTTTGAACATCAAAGCAACTTCAATATCTTTTTACCATTCGAATAACAAAAAAACATACATTTCGCAATTGAATCAGAAGTTACTGTAGCAATGTCTGAAATAAATTGGTTGTTTTTAAAGTCGATATATATATTATGTATGTCATAATTTTACGTGATAACGTCATAAGAAAACATCGGCCGATGGAGTGGAAGAGAGATAGATGCGTCACAAGCCGAACGCTTAAGCCGATTGTGCCTCTCTATCGCTTGTTCCGCACTCTCGCTTGCATGCTCAGCTCAGGCGGAACGTGACAATGAGTCATGGTTTTTTGTGTTATCACGTCAAAAGCTTGTGTATCAATTGAAATACTGCTAATATACTCACAGCGGGGGTAAATCTCTCTCTAGTAGCTTCGAATTCGAGCTGACCAAGAAATTTCCTCAGCAAGTTGTCGAAAATCCAACTGCGACGGCCGTTATCACCGAAGAAAGTGACATGAATGATGTCATGCTCGACCCGCCCGAACACTGGAAAAACGACATAATAGAATTGAACCTTCTTTAAAAAAAAAAAATATTTTTTTTTTGGTTTTCATACACACAATGTTTTTTTTTTAATACTGAAATTACGTAATACATAACAATAAATACATATTATAAAACAAAGTCCCCCGCCGCGTCTGTCTGTCTGTCTGTTCGAAATAAACTCAAAAACTACTGCACCGATTTTCAAGCGGGTTTCACCACTCGATAGCGTGATTCTCGAGGAAGGTTTTAGTATATAATTTGTTAAGTTTTTGTATTTATTTCTGTGTACATTAACGATATTTGTTGAAGATGTCGGGAAAAAATAAGCCGTCTGGGAGCTTTCAACGAAAACGCTGCCTAAACCCTTTGAGATATAACAAAATAATGTATGATGGAATTGTGTATCTTATATCGGTCTATAGAAAAGTCCGCGGTGGCATATGTATATCTCTTAAGGTTAATATACTATATCCATTTTACTACTTTTAAAAATTGGCATTCATGAAGCGTTTACTGGATAGCTATTTACATAATTACGGTAATAATTCTTATCAAAATAAATTACTTCGTGTTCAAGGCCATATCAGTATCTGTAAATTACTTTTTGAATAATTTGAATCGGACGTACCATT
Source organism: Hypsopygia costalis (assembly GCA_937001555.2). Taxonomy (NCBI): domain Eukaryota; kingdom Metazoa; phylum Arthropoda; class Insecta; order Lepidoptera; family Pyralidae; genus Hypsopygia; species Hypsopygia costalis. The sequence continues at coordinate 4,249,880 of OW443350.2, forward strand.
TGAAAGTTATCATAAGTGTAATAATTCTCAAAATTAATACCGCGCGATAGCTCGCGCGAGTATAACGGTACGAAGTTCCCCGGGTCAGATAGTGTAAAATAAAATTGAATAGGTACATTGTATGTTATTTTTTGTTTTATTTTAATACAAACTAGCTGTCCCGGCGAACTTCGTACCGCCTAACAATCAATGAATGTCGTGGTACATATTAGCTGAACAAAATTTATGATTTTATGGAATTAAAACAATGAATAGTAGAAAATAATAGAGAAGCTCGATGGCGTCATTGCGCGTGCCAGTCTAATTAAACACGCAAGTTAAGCAACGTCGACCGTAGCCTGTACACGGATGGGTTTATATTACCTTGAGCTCCTCCGTGATTCGAAAGACACGTTAAGCCGTCGGTCCCGGTTGTTATCATTAGCTCATCTTGAGCTCCTCCGTGCTTCGGAAGGCACGTTAAGCCGTCGGTCCCGGTTGTTATCATTAGCTCATCTTGAGCTCCTCCGTGCTTCGGAAGGCACGTTAAGCCGTCGGTCCCGGTTGTTATCATTAGCTCATCTTGAGCTCCTCCGTGCTTCGGAAGGCACGTTAAGCCGTCGGTCCCGGTTGTTATCATTAGCTCATCTTGAGCTCCTCCGTGCTTCGGAAGGCACGTTAAGCCGTCGGTCCCGGTTGTTATCATTAGCTCATCTTGAGCTCCTCCGTGCTTCGGAAGGCACGTTAAGCCGTCTGTCCCGGTTGTTATCATTAGCTCATCTTGAGCTCCTCCGTGCTTCGGAAGGCACGTTAAGCTGTCGGTCCCGGTTGTTATCATTTAATGACAGTCGTTAAGTTAAGTCAGTGGCCTTTAGGCGGTTCGAAAACACTGGCCTCCGCCAACCCGCAGTTGAGCAGCGTGTTGGAGTACGCTCTAAACCCCTTCGGTTGAGGGAAGACCCGTATCCATAAAAACTGAAAATTTCATAAAAATAAAGATTTCCTTATTGTTAATTTTTTTAAAAAAAAACGTTTTGTTTTATTTTTTTTAGTTTTGAAATAGGTTTTATCATTTTGGTGATTTGTAATTGTCATTTCTTTTGATGTTTACTCTGATTTGATTCTTGCGCTCGAACCCCATGGGAAAAGCATTTTCACCCCTATCGATTTGACATTTTTAAATTTTCATAACATATCACAGACAACTTTCAATATTTTTAAAATATTCAATAATCTTATATATAAAAATGAATTGCTTTTTGTTAGTCTCGCAAAAACTCGAGAACGGCCAGGCCGATTTAGCTGATTTTGATTTTGAAATGTTTGCCTTAGCCCTGGGAAGGTTTAAACGGTGAGAAATTTTGGAAAAAATTCAAGAAAGATAGTGAAAACAACAATTTTAATTTCCCATACAAAGTGTTCCTACTATAGTCGAATGTCATAACAGCAAAGATGGCGAACCTACCTATCAATAGTGTCATTGTCACAAAGAATCGACGTCATATTTGTTGGTTGTCAAATATATATGAAACCTAACTGACTGGATTATACTGAATTTATTATAGTTATAGAAATTTTACATAATAATCTATACAAGCTACTTACCAATAATTAAAAATATACAATTAAATTAAAAAAATTGGTTGCCTGTAAAGTCGGTATACGGGCGAAAGTTTTACGTGACAACGACTTTGAGTGGTAAAATGTTTTCGAGTGGAAGGGACGCATGCCTTTCACTTTTTATGTCTGTCTCTCTCGCTCTTAGAAGGGACACGCGTCCACGACACGCTTACAATGAGAGCGAGTGAAAGGCACGCGCCTTTCACTCGCTCTCATTGTAAGCGCATAACGTGACCCAGTTTCTTGAAGTGTCACCCGGCTAACCAATTTATAAGACGTTGTCACGTCAAAAACTAAATATGGCTAACTATATACAGGGAGCTTTTGATTTATCTGCCAGGATTGAAAAGGGTAGTAGTATTACATATGCCGATTTCGATAGTAAATGAAATTTGTGCCCCACGTGTTATTTTTTTTCTCTTAGGAAATAAAATCGCATCATGAAAAGATTAGTTTACTTTGTATGAACCATCCCTCTGTGTCGCAGTCTAGACGGCGCGGTCAATGCGCTCGGGTATGACCCGTGCCGAAAGGCTACGTCACGAGCTGCCAAACGCTATCCGAACACGGTGATAACCGCGGTAAAGTCAAAGTTTACTCAAACGTTGGGCCGCCCTTTGTAAACGCCGCCGCTTCGCAGCGATGTCTGTCGCTTGATCTCCTGCCGCCCACCCCCGCACGGGCGGCGCGGCAACAGCGCTCGCGCCGCGAAAAAGAAGGAAGAAAGGATCCAAGGAAACGAAAACAGTGTTAACCGTGATTCGTCCGTGTGTTGACCTAATCATGCCTATACGCCGCAGTTTTACGAAATGTACAAATTTCTCGAAATGGTATGGTATGGTTTCTTGTCGCGAGTGTAAATGCGCACGCAGAATATCTGTACGAAATTCAGTACAGACAGACCTCGATCAGTTACAGAAAGCGGTAGTGGACTTTTTCCGCAGACATTCCATGGCAAAAAAGTGGTAAAACATGTATGTAGACGTGGATAAATTAGTGGCTAATTGTGATTTTGTGTAAATAATTTGAATGAGCTTTTAAACACGCCAAGTTATTGTAGAACATGTTATGTGACTGCGTTATTTTTGAAAACTAACATCGTATCTAAGTGTTTTTATGATGTTTCCATAAACAAACACATACATTATTCGACGAGCTCGGTGGCGTAGCGGTCAATGACGCGGCTTCGACACCAACGCTCGTGGGGTTGATTCCCACATAGGACAAACATTTGTGTGCATGAACATGTCTGTTTGTCTTGGTCTGGGTATTTTCTATGTATCATAAGTATGTATTTACAAAAAAAAAACTGTATTTACGTATGTTTATCAGTTGTCTAGTACCCATAACACAAGCTTCGCTTACTTTGGGGCTAGATGGCGCTGTGTAATTTGTCTGACAATATTTATTATTTATTTATTATGATATTAATTTGACAGTTCAAAACCTGTGATAATAAGTGTGATGAAAAGTTCAATGACCTTGATAAGGACAATCATCTGCCCTCCTGTAAGTGTATGTTATTATTACCTATCAGTTTTACATTTGATTACATTTTTTTTACCTATCCTATTTTGATTACAACGCATTTTAAAGGAAATATGCAATTGGGACGACGCTACCTACGTACAGCTGTTATTGTTATTATCGACTTCATCTGATAGCGCGGAATGTATTAAGCACTATGAAACCAGTTCATTGACTACGTTATTTATTTTTTCAAAGCTTATTAATGACATTGGGACGCCATATTTCTTCACTAACGTAACAAGTAGGCTTAATACTATCTGCCATTAAATTCCTGGCTAATACAAAAAAAGCACCTTATATGCAAATAAAACGTAAATGAAAAAAACTAATTAAAAGTAATAAAATATAATAAACTAAATGGCGTCAAAATATTCTTCCGCATCGCCGTCAAAAGGTAAAGTGGCCAGAAGGCTAGCAGCATTGCCACGCTGGATGGCAATGCTTATTCGCTGAGCGAGAAATAGGCCAGCCCTCTGGTCACGGGAAGAGTCGACCAAACGTTTGGAGATATCTCGAAATAAAATTCTTGCGCTCGGACCCCACGGGCCAAGTGTTTCCACCCCAAACGGCTCAAAAACATAATTACCGATGAGGTTTGAATATTTGCGCCGTTTGAGGGTCTCCGTTGTCAAATATGACTTTCTCAGATGTGACATAGAAATGACACAATACTAATAGACATCAAGAAAGGAGTTGAGAGAACATCACGATCACCTTATAGAAGAATTGAATTGAATTGAAAGGAGTTGAAATATGTAGTGACTGTTTATGGTAAATCATGCTTTGTACAATACTTATTAATAAATAATAGAAATTTGTAAATTTCATAAACACTCGGATTGTAAATTACAAAAATGATTGAACCAGTGTCAGCAAAGCGAATAGACCAGAAAATGGGGGCTGAACGCAGAACAAGGTTTTGGATTCACATAGAGTTGTATAACTTTGCATATGGTAAGACCTACATCACATTATATAGGTCTGTCATGTTAACCAAGGTGATACCTATTACAAAATAAAACAGATCCTCATTATTTTCTGAAGTACCTAAATCTGTAATTTTAATATAATCATATTTTATCATTTAGTCATAAATTTATTTCGCGAGAACTTTCTTTACTGAAGGCTAAAGGGCTGCCAGGTTTTTATATCGAGATCATCCGAGACATGTACCGAAATTCCAAATACATAGTTTAGACCTCTGTCGGAGAGGAGAGACAAAATTCTCATTAACGTCGGTGTCCTCCAGCGATCAGTCTTAGTCTGTTTTTGTTTATATTAGGCATATTCTTATATATTAGACATTTGTGGTTTCTTATATATTAGACGAATTGTCAAGTAGTATCATGGATCCACATGGACCAGGGGGCTTACCGCCGAAGCTGAAGCCGATTACCATCGAATATTTTGATTCCAAAAATAGGTCTTACGTTTAAGTTATTGACAAGCATATTCAGCTTAGTCCGTAGAGCTCCAGAGTTACTGTCAGTTAAGCTAAACACAAGTATCATACTTCTAAGTTGAAGTTTGATTTTCGTGATCAGAAACACCGGTGGGGATCGTCTTCAGCTTAGCCGGTAGGTGTCCATGTATGCTGATATAATTGCACTGGCGGATGCGGATAGAGGGCAGTTGGTGCGATGAGTGAATTAATGGAAGAGGTCACTTGAGAACTATGGCCTGAATCCGAATACGGGAAAGATCGAGTACTTGGGCTGCAAAACAACAGATCCCCGAACGACCGTGCACATAAGGATATGATCGAATGCACGGACAGTTTAAGTACTTGGGTTCTGTTCTTCGATCATCGGATAGCACCGACTGCGAGATTTCAGTAGCTTGGACTTAGTGGCTTGAGGTAACCAGTGTCAACTGTGACTAAGGATTCCCGCGGGATCACGATGCTTTAATTAATCTGCGGGATCCCGCACATTCAAAGGGCGGATCCGCGGATCCCGCAAATAAAGAATTTGGCGCTAAAACTAAGTAAATTTTTATTTATTTCCAAAATCCAAAAAAGTACGATGAAGAAACCAAAAACACAGATCGTACATATACATTCTTCATGCCAAGAAAAGTTGCAATACAGCCAAGAAATAAATAAAATTATAGAAAAAGTCGTAGTTCAAGACGATGAAATATATGCAGATGACGTCTTGGAAAATACACGTATAACTAGAACATCTGCTACTGATACAAATCCTACTCTAACGCTAAAAGAAGAATGAGAAAAAAGCTTCTACAAGAAAAAAAATATTTAAGAAAAAACCAGACATTGTTGTCTGGCTTTTTCATTCATTTGACATTCGTGGTATTGACAATTCGGTCAAGTAGTATTATGTATCTACATGGACCAGCTCTGTGCGGTGGGTCGACGGGTGTTCATGTATGCTGATATAATTGCACTGGCGAATGCGGATAGAGTTGCAGTTGATGCGATGAGTGAATTAATGGAAGAGGTCACTTGAGAACTATGGGCTGAATCCGAATACGGGAAAGACTTGGGCTGCAAAACAACAGATCCCACGACCGTGCACTTAAGGATATGATCGAATGCACGGACGGTTTAAGTACTTGGGATCTGTTCTTCGATCATCGGATAGAATCGACTGCGATATTTCAGTAGCTTGGACTAAGTGGCTTGAGGTAACCAGTGACATCTGTGACTCCGAAATTTCGTCAAGTTGAAAGGACAAATATATATATAAATCCAAGATTAGATCATTTTATAAGTTAGCAAAAAATCGTCAATACTTGAGCGACACGTACAGGTGTACGTACGTACAGGTCTTTCATGGAGTTGAATATGCTGCGCAGTATGCGCGAAGTTTCGTAGAAGGACCGCGTCAGGAATTCTCGGACATGGCAAGCAAACTGCAAGAGAGTCATTTAAGCTGGTATTGTCAAATTGGAATGCACACAGGGCCTACCCTGTGTGCCCGAATCTGGAGGATGTGCCAAGAAGATCTAATCTTCTTAAAGAGACACAGATCTTAGATCGTAATTATATATTTATTAAGTAGATAGATGTAGGTGAAACAAAGTTCACCGGGGTCATCTAGTATATTAATAAATATTCCAATCCTTTTTAACTGGCACTATTTGTATGGGAAAACGTTTTTTCTTTTATTTAATTCTTTCGTCAATTTTTCAATGTTTCTAATACTTTCCCGACCAAGACACGACATTATTTTATATATTATATAGATTTATGGAGCTTGATTTAAATTTCTGAACGCACGCATAAATATTTTAGAACCAATAAATATTTAAATCCTCAAAACTGTTTTCAAAACAAATCACAGCCAACTTTCAAGACGTAAAAATGAGACCAATAGAGTTAACATTTGTTTTTAATCTATGACATTTGTTCTATAATGAGCTTAATATACATTTCTGAACGCACGCATACATTTGGCGTACGCACGTACGACAACGTCACATTTGACAGCTACGACAACCAAAGAGAATGTAACCACTACGTTTTAACGACAACCACGAACATTTTGTATGGGAAAATGTTTTTTCTTTTATTTTATTTTTTCGAGAATTTTCCAATGTTTTTAAGAGTTATTCTGCTATTCGGGATGGAAACAAATCCAACAAATCAAAAACCATGGCAATCGGTCCAGCCGTTCTCGAGTTATAAGTGTTGTAACAAACACGACTTTCTTTTATATATATAGATTTAGTAAGCAATAAGTTATAATTTTATTATTTGACGAGCTCGGTGGTCGAATGGTTAGCAATGGCCACTTTGACTCCGAAGTCGCGGGTTCGATTCCCGCATAAGACAAACATTTGTGTGCTTCATGCACACAAATGTTTGTCTTGTTAATTTAAATTTATATTAAACAAAATTACATTTTTTTTTGTAAATACATACTTGTAATACATGAAAACACCCAGACCAAGACAAACAGACATGTTCATGCACACAAATGTTTGTCTTGTGCGGGAATCGAACCCGCGACCTCGGAGTCAAAGTGGCCATTGCTAACCCATTCGACCACCGAGCTTGTCTAATAATAAATATATATTTTAGTACTACCCTAAACGACTGAAACGCCATGACATTCAAAGGCTTGGTGACAGATGGTGAAGAATGAGTTGACTCCATCTGAGGAGCAACTATTACATGACATAATTAGCATACAACCAATCTGCTTATAGTCATCGACTAATCGTAGATATGCCAAGAAAAAAAAGAAAAAATATATTTTAGTATATTTTTTTCCTGTGCTATTGATACTGAAATCAGAGATAATGAAGTTTGTATCAAACAACGTACAGAGAAAAATATTAACATACAAAACTAATACACAATAAAGTAATACTTTGAATTGCAAATTAACTTTTCATATGCATAATATACTGAAAATAGTATGGATATGACCATTACATAATCCAAATACATATATATTTTTATATGGGTCTCGATCGGCACAGAAAAATACACGTATGCTTGCACAAGCATTTTGACGAGTTTGGGAGTGGTCAGTTAATATTTATAAATTTAGACCACAAACAATTAAATTATTATTATTTTAATAGTTGTCGTGGCCAACTTGCCAGAATATTATATTTTGAAAAATGGAAAAATTCATTCAAATATTTTGAAAAATGGAAAAGTTCGTAATGAACGAATGTTTTTGGTGTTCGATCTACTGAGTACATCAATCAAGTACTGTTGATGTCCTTTGCATTTACTCTCATTTACGCGCCAACAAACGAATGCTTGTTCAACACAAAGTTAGTGAATCACTACTAATCCCTACTATTATTACAAATGTGGATTTGAGTTTGTTACAGTTTCACGCCGAAATTATTCAACGATCTATATGAAATTTCGTATAGATATTCTCAATGGACAATATATTAGGAAGGGCATAGGATACTTTTTATTGAAAAAATAAAGAAAACGCGGACGAAGCCGCGGGTAGAAGCTAGTAGAATATAAAAATATGTAAATGATTGGTCGCGACCGTATTCGCCAATTGTGCATTTGAGCTGTAGACATTTTTATTATGATAATTGGGTCTCCACTTAGTTATTTGTGATGTATGTATATGATTAATGAAGTAGCTACCCAGCTAACATAAAATATAAATACTAAACTGATATCGTAGTTCATATTATTATTAGTTTATTCCACAACATGATACTGGTAGTTGTTATCACTTGTTGGACCACTGTACACATTTATTATTTTATATACCATTAAGGCCCTTCTGCCTTTCATCATCCCTTAGTCCTAATACAATACTTTTTTTTATATTAAGTTATTTTAGTCTAGTTTTAATTTTATTACATTATTTAATTGTTCACATTTTTAAATAAAAATTGTTATTGAATGAAATTAATCTACTATATAAAAATAAGTCGGGTTTTCCATCCTGACGCTATAACTCCAGAACGCACGAACCGATTTCCACGGTTTTGCATTCGTTGGAAAGGTCTCGGGCTCCGTGAGGTTTATAGCAAAGAAAATTCTGGAAAAATTTGAAAAGAAAAGCGGGAAAATCTTTTTTCACATACAGCGCCATCTCTAAGGAAATGGATGGAAACGAAAAGATTCAGCCACAGCGAAGCGTGGTCGGGCCGCTAGTATAATTTAAAATTATCATAATGTTATAATAACGCACCTGATTTAAAAAAAAAAAAAAACATCTGTTTACCTTGATAATGCCATAGCGGCGAAACCGGTCGGTAATATTAAATATAATAACGTGGATTATCATAATGTTATAATAAGCACTTGTACTGTAATGCGTATTATAACATTATGATAATATGTTCCACCAAGTGCCAACAATCAACTGTATCAACATTATTTAAAATTATTATATTTTCTATCCCAAATAAAAAATACAAACAAAATTAAAAAAAATACATATACGCCGGAAACCCTGCATGCAAAATGTCGGAAGCGTAAACTTTTCGATATTTGGAATTGATTATGTTTTTAAAGTCTGGAAAATCAACATCCTCTTTGGTAAAAATAAAATAGTTCGGGGTGTAAGAGGTTCATTAAGATCTTGGAAACAAAGCCAACTTCACCTGCACGTGGGGCACCCTGCTGACTGACAAACGAAGCTCTAGCGAAAAGAGAGGTAGGGAGCGTAATTGTAAGCTACCCGACTGGGGAATGTACCTCCACCTCACAGAATACCGCAGCCAAATAACAATTCCCTTGTGGGTTGTTGTGTTCCTGTGAGTGAGTGAGGTCACCAGAAAGAAAGGAAGGAGATGCTGCGTCGGCAGCGGGGGTGGCGGCGCACGTGCAATATTTTATGTTGCAAGCGTTAATATGGCTACAGTAACCGCTTCACATCAGGCGGGCCGTATGCTTGTCTGCCAATTCAGGTGTTATTTTACGAGGATTTGGAGAGGTGAAACAATGAGACTCGCATGGCAGCCAGGGAGGTGGCAGTTAGTTTTTGGTTCTTCTGTTACAGATGTTGGAGAGGCGCAGAGGCAAGCTCAACAGTGGCGCAGAGACAACCAAAGCAGCCACGGTAAACGCAAGCATCTACTAACAGTAGAACTGTTTGACTCACATAGAGTAATATTAAAATTTGTGTTTACATAGTACAGTCATATATATGTATTTATTGATATAGTAAGTGTATCTAAATATTTCTATATATCTATGTATTCATTTATGTGAAGATGTTACAATATGTTTATAATTATAACATGAGCATCATCATGGCCTGCAAGCAATATTTAATGTTGCAAGCGTTAATATGCTATAGTCACCGTTAATTTCACATTGGGCAGGTTTGTTTTTATTCTACTGGCAAACAGGTAGAATGTTTCTGGATTATGTATGATACTTTTTATCGGGATTAAAAGTATCCTAGTTAATGCAGTAACAGTACAGGTAATTATGGGAGATATAGACAGCAAAAATTATGAATAATATACTTACGCTTCTTCTTTACAAACATTCCGCTCAACGGTTCTCTGGTAACAATACACGGCCAGAAAGGATACGTCCCCATCCTTGCCCACGCCAAATCTCCAACTTGATATTCACATTTAGCCTCCACATCAAACAGATCACTCTTTGACATAACAGCTTTTGTATCCCGATTTACTTTCTTTTTCTTACTATCAAAATCCAACGTTTTCACTACAGAAGAGTATCCATTCTGAGATTTAGTATGACCAGTATTCAAGTTATATTTCTCTGAAGATCTTTCTAGTATATTACTCAAATGAGATTTCGACTTTTGTGAACTTTTTACGGGAGAAAACATATTTTTTATTAACGACATTGTCTCCTCCTCGTCTTGATTCCTTTTTTGTATTAGATCTTTTCTTACGTACACCTTGGGAGTTTTTGTACCTGGTGACAAACTTTTTTTCTCATCTGATCCAAAACGGCTTAGCGATATATTTTCATGATATATATTCTCAATTTGGTTATCTAAATTACTTTCGAGTGATATCCTTTTTGTCGGCGTACATTTTTGAGACTCCTGCTTTATTGGAGAATTTGAAGCGTGCATCTTATAAGCAGGCGATTGAATTTTATTTGGAGTTTTCTCGATACTGGGTGACTTCATAGCTTTTGATGCAATTTTAACAGGGTCGGCAACAAATTCGGAGTCTGTTTTGAACTTGCGAGCTCGGCCATAGCGACTTGTGCTTGATGCAACCATATTAGAGATTGGTGATGTTACCCTCGCTGTCAAATTTGTTTCCAATTCCCTTTCAACAAGTGACCGCTTCTTTGGTCTTGTTCTGACAACCAGCAGGCTGTCCTGACAGTTCATATCTTCAGCACTCATATTGTCCTCAGATTCGTCCATCTTGCGTAGTATTTAGGAGTAAATCGCGTCAGAATACTGGCGTAAGTTCAGAAAGACATCGTATATAAATTCGTTTTTCATGAATACATCAATTGTACCCTATCTCGGAAATAAAATGCAAATTAGTACGTCAGAGTGTCACAAACGAAACGCAATCGTCAGAAAACCCCTACGCTCGATGTCTGAAACAAAAGAAGCGAAATGAAGTTTAGCATTACGACAGAAATAGGTTATTTATAAACTGCATCAAAAGTTACTGCATTTAGCCTAACAAAATGTTATTTTTATGAATGAAAAATTATGCAATCAACTCACCCTCAGATTATGCACATTCATGACCTCAGCGAACGTAAATTACAAGCGACAAAACAGGGCATAGATTGTAGTCTCCTTGCTTCTCCATGAAACATACGAAATTGAAAACTTGGTTTCCTTTTTTCCAGAACGAATACCGCACATACAAATATTTTAATATTATTCTAATGAAGGATTAATTATACAGGTACGAAAATATTAAACAGACACAATATTGTTCGAACACCGTTGATACAAAGAAATAATTTATTTCAAGAAAGGCCCTGCTATGGACTGCACGCGCGCGCCATGATACAATTTTCACACAGATTTTAAAGAAAATGGAGCACCGTGAACCAAAATTATAGTTTATAAACACGGTAAAATTGTACAAGTCACGAGCAAAACCACTGTTGAATCGTATTTTAAGATAAATCACGAATTTCCAAGTGAAATTAAATTCACTGACGCTCTATGCCGCGAAAACCGACCTGTGTTACCACTGTTTAGATAATTTACCCCACCCCATTTTCGGCTTATTTTTTTTTGGGAGATATATCGAGAGCAGAATTAGCCAATTCAACTAATTTATTTTTTATTATTACTAACTATTCACTTTGGTACATATATATCTAAATTGGGCTAGGTGTCCTAAATGTAATCTCAGTTATTCGTTGTCAATGCAAAAATTAAAGGTTTCCGAAGGAAAAGTCTAAGAGTAATCACTATTTTTTTTAAATTATTAGTGAAAACAAACTGGATTGTTTCAATTGCAAAAGTGAAGCCATTTATGTAACTTTAAAATCATTACCTATGGATGTGATATTTTTTAGTTACATTTTACCGTAATTTTACTGTTTTTGACGTGCATTCAAACTTCTAATGTTACGTCTGCTTACTTTAATTGAATGTTTGTGGTTATACTACGATAATCGTATTATACTACGTTAATCGTAGTATTACCACAGACATTCAATTATAGTAAGCAGACGTAACATTAGAAGTTTGAATGCACGCCAAAACAAACACACGTAAATACCACACACACAACCGCAAATACAGGGACGGAGTTACTAATCACGAAAAACATATTCACAAAAAACCAAATCTAAAACAAATCATTTAATATTGTTGCGAATCCACTCAGAATACAGGAGATGAAGTCTAGCTGTTTCAATAAAAGGTTTGTTATGCTAATTTGTAAGGATATAGCGCTGATTAATATTGAATCTGTCTACAGATAAATTCATTATCTATTAATAGCCTTATTTTATAGTCATTATCAATGGTATATATAAATCAATTAATTATTCAGCCAGGACTTAGTACTTATTTAACTGTTGAATCACTGTTTTCCACACACATTTTATTGTTAGCATTTAATTTAATCTTGCACAATGAATTTAAATAATGTACAAGTTCCTAAATACGTCCCTATAACAATGACAAGTACAATCATAACGGTATCTTATCAAAAGATACCGTTAAGATTGTACTTGTCGACGACCTTTCAAAACATAGCGTGCGTCATTTTTTTTAACTAATCATGTTGTAACAGTGTTGATATACGTGTAAAAACGGGATAGCAACATTCACTAACCCCCAAGAGCGTGCGAGACGGAAAGATCAACTCACACGAATATATTTTATGTTACGTCTGCTTACTATAATTGAATGTCTATGAGTATTACACAGATTTTTTCATGTACGCAATGTAAAATCTATATAATAAACAGTACACGCTAGATTAATTGTCGGTGAAAAATAAACCGTAAAAACAAAAAAGTGCTTGATTTTATCCAAATCAACTTAACATGGCAACATTAAGATAAATATGGCAAAGAAACAGTTGAATTTATTAAAAATTAGTATTTATCTATCTGTATTAAAACTATAGTCTAGGATTTTTTAATAAACACTTAGTTAAATTTCACCCAATATACTTTATGTAAAAGGACTCACCCAGCACTTAAAAATTTAATTGTGTGCGTAGGCACAGTCACAGTATTACTATTTTTATGCTTTTAAAACTGTGGCACTGTATAACTTATACTGTGGCACAGTTTTAAAAGCAAAAATAATTTATTATTACAATACTGTAATATTTTACCAAGACTGTAATTTAATAGTACCTACGTAGTACACAGTATAAGTAATAGTACTAACGTACAGTATGGACACTCTCTGCCGCTCTCACTAGTCGACCTCACCTCCCCTATGGAACCGATTTGGAACCGTTCGCAAGGAATGCCACAACGTGCGAATTGACGTCGCTCGTGTTTTATTTTTCATTCAGCAAAATAAAGATGGGAGTGACTTGTGCAGTGGACGGATGTTTCAACACATGGAAATCAAAAAAAGAAATCAATTCGATCCCTTTTTGAAATAAAGTACAGATTTTTTTTATAAATTACCTAAAAAGCATGCGGTAGCCATAGTTTCATCATAACTAATTCATGTCTGTCAAAGTAGGATACAAGATACAATTAATACGAGATGAGAAAAGGATAGCGTTATAGCAGGTTTATGTCTCAAAGAGCAAGTGAGTGCGCAGACGCGGATATGACATTGCTGTCACTTGAGTTATGGTGGTTTATTGTTAATATTTTCAATTTTCTTATTTACATTTCAATGTTTATTGCGCGTGATGTCATGTGTGGTATTAGTTTTAAATTACGTTTGTTCCATGCGAATATGAAAATGAATCAAATCATTACGCATATATATGAATAGTAAAAAGCTACAATTAGTGAGAATGAAATGGTTTGACCATTACAATGAACCGGTGTTCGTAAGGCGAACAATCGATTTAGTGGTGATTAGAAAATATAAAATTTTGGGTAAGGTGGCAATGGCAATTAAACAAGGCGTTTTGTAAATATTGGCTGAAGTCAGAGTAGTGTATTTACTATGTTTTTTTTTCTTCACTACGCCCACCTGATGTGAAGCGGTTACCGTAACCATATTAACGCTCGCAACATTAAATATCGCTCGCGCGCTGCCATCCCCGCTGCCAACGCAGTAACGCAGTAACTCCATCCTCTCTGGTGACCTCACTCACTCGCAGGAACACAACAATCCTCAAGGAAATTGTTATTTGACTGCGGTATTCTGTGAGGTGGTGGTACTTCGTCAGTCGGGCTGCTTAAAAAATACGCTATGTCCTACCTCTCTTTTCGTCAGAGCCTCGTCTGTCAGTCAGCAGGGTGTACCCCGTGCAGGTAAGATTGACTTTGGTTCAAAGATGTTGATGAACCACTTACACCCCCTTACATGTCCGACTAATAATTGAATAATGTCAGCCCTAGAGAACGTCACTCAAACATAGACACGTGTACAGACGTCATTTGGTTACTACATGCAAAAGCGCCATTTTTGTATGGAGTGGCCGGGGTTTGGTAGTACAGTATTGCCATTCCCTGCCGCTTTCGCAAGGTGACCTCACCTGTACTATTACTTACACTGTGCTTCCACTCTGAGTCAACTATGAAACCGATCGCAAAGGCTGCCACATGCCTGCTAAAGTTGGATCATATTAAATAAATAATCTATTCTCAACTGAACTTTTAAATGCTAAAATGATTTATTTCTTATTATTTAATCATTACAGCACTTAATATGTATTTGTTGTTTTCATTAAACAATCAATTTATTTTGTCCAATTTTAATAATGAATTTTACAAATTATTGTATCGTCGGAATCGTTGATTCTACATTTGTTCGACGTTTTTTGAATTTTTGAAACTTGAATTAATTCCACATTTTCAACAAACAACCAAATGACCACGACATTAGATTGTATATTAACCAATTACATATAACCCGCGTGGAACATTTAGTGTAACACAGTATTATAACGTAACTGGAATTATTGCGGACTCAAATCATAATCACAATCATTGAAAATAAACGTTTAAATATATTTGTATCTGTTTTTTATCACGGGTCAAGCCCGGTCATTTGATAGGCGTGCGCGGGGACATGGATCCAACGCGCAGAGGCCCTTTGAGAAGTTTGATGTAAATTACATCAAACTTCTCAAAGGGCCTCTGCGGGTCACGGCGGCGGGCGTACAACATTACACCGTGTAATGTTGTACGCCCGCCGTGACCCGCTCCAGGACATATCCATGGAACGATATACCCATTAGCAGGTCTCGGCAGGCGTTGAGATTATTTCAAAGTGTGATGGAAAATAAATGGGCTATGGAGATGAGATCTTGGTGAAATAAATACCGGGCTATTACAAAAGAGGGACGGACGCCTGCCATAACTGCTTCTATTGCTGGCGGTAGCGGTGGTTTGCCACTCACAGATGGGCCCCCCAAATCCACATTGGGAATAGTGGCTCCAAGTTATAGTCTTGGATCCAATACACCAATGTGTAGATCGGTCTTGGCCAGCTATTGGACATAAACGTTACACTGTGTCCAATAGCCAATGTCGACCCGTGATGTGTTGGTTTTTTGTACACCAACAAAGAGTGAAGGGGGTAGGCGGGCGGGCAACTTGGGTCCAACGTCGCTTCTTCACTAATTGGCCATAAATTCGTAGCCAAGTTTGTACCCAATTTCAGTCCAATGTGTGGCCGCGGCATAAAGTACAACGTCTGATTCCCACATGTAGTGGTTTCCTGACGATATTTTTCGGCATATCCCTGAAGCCTGGGCAATGAAATTATGTTCTAAGAATTACAATATAACTTGAAATGGCGGAATAAACATCGATTGAGGATTTGTCGCCAATCAATCAAAAGGAAAGGAATTTTGTGACAGTTGACACTAGTAGACACTGACTGCACTGCAGTCACTGCACCAGCTCTGTCTGACATCGAACCGAATTCAATATTCATTCATTTATAATATTCTAATACAGTATCTACATTCCAAAATTTCCAAATTCGTTCTTAATATCACAATCCATAGGTTTGGTATTATAGGTAATGAATGGTAATAAATAAGCTTTAAGTTTAACAACTAGCTAGATTGTTTTGTTATATAGATCAAAAATGTCCGCGGTCACCAAAGCAAAAGATCTTAAGCCAGAGCCTGTGGCGTACAGTGAAGCAGCGCTTAGGAACAATGCTGTTGTAGTGGAGTACTGCAGGACATCTATGGCAGCGTTATCGGGGTCTACGGCAGGTAATAATCTTACTTTAGCCTATTACATTGAATATGACAAGAATTAACTTAGCAGACTTCAATGTTTATTCCAGTTATTGATTCACTTTGAGCTGGTTTTTAATCTAGAGTGGAGAAATTAGGGTGGTAAATTGGAACCTGTTATGCAGAATAGACAAACTGCCAAATTGATGAGAGATATATTTGGGGTTTAAGTGGTTCATCAACATCTTTGAACTAAAGCCAACTTCATCTGCACGCGGTGCACTTTGCTGACTGACAAACGAAGCTCTGGCGAAAAGAGAGGTAGGGAGCGTAATTGTAAGCTACCAGACTGGGGAATGTACCTTCACCTCACAGAATACCGCAGCCAAATAACAATTCCCTTGAGGGTTGTTGCGTTCCTACAAGTTAGTGAGGTCACCAGAAAGGAACGAGATGCTACTTTGGCAGTTAATATGGCTAAGGTGGCCGCTTCACATCAGGTGGCCCGTATGCTTGTCTACCACCTGATGTAGTTTAAAAAAAAACATAGCGAGAAACTTCAAACCGAGTTTTATATATTCACAACAGATTGTAGCAGTTATTTAACATATGCTTTCCACAACTTATGCTGCATGATAGTTTTATTCTTATTAAACTTTAAATAAGTTTAACTTAAAAGTAACAAAATGTTGGTTGGATCTATTGTGCACCATCATCATTAGCTCAGCCATTGAAAGTCCACTGCTAGACATAGGCCTCCCCTCTAAGTGTATATAACAGGGTCTAATTGCAGTTAGCCTTTTACTTAATTAATTTAATTTATTATTTTAATTTAATTTATTATTATATATATTACAAACAAACACGTTCACATCTCTGGGCTGGTGCGCCCCAGTACTTACTTGCTCCATTAGACCGCATACAACGAAGAGCTGTACAAATCGTCGGTGACCCAATGATTTCTGATCGGCTGGAGTCTCTATCTTCACGCAGAGATGTTGCATCTCTTTGCGTTCTATATAAATTATATAATGGGGAGTGCTCGGATGAGCTATTTGATTTGATACCTGCCGCTGAGTTCCACTATCGTACAACACGCCATAAATTGAAATTCCATCCTCATCATCTCGATATTTGGCGATCTACTACAGTACGCTTTTTAAGACATTTTCTACCACGAACTGTGAAGTTGTGGAATCAACTTCCTCCAGCGGTATTCCCAAATAAATACGACATGGGGGCCTTCAAGAACAGAGTCAATATTTCCCTTAAAAGGCTGGCAACGGATCGGTGACCCTTCGGTGTTGCTGATTTATGGGCGGTGGTGATTGCTTTCCATCAGGTGACCCACATGCTCGCTTGCCATCCTCTCATATAAAAAAAAAAAAAAATGCAATATTCTTTCATTAATGCACCAAAGAAAAAGAAATACAAAAATAGTAAAAGTGTGTGTACAAAGTCAGATTATTATAATATATATTAAACTTGGAAATGTCACTCATGCATCGCTATTCCCGCAATGAATGCAGCAACTCCAATTTTCCTGATGATCTCACTTGATCATACGAACACATCAACATTTAAGGGAATTGACAAATTATAAACCGCCATCTAGCCCCAAAGTAAGCAAAGCTTGTGTTATGGGTACTAGACAACTGATAAACATACGTAAATACATTTTTTTTTTGTAAATAATACCTTATGATACATAGAAAACACTCAGACCAAGACAAACAGACATGTTCATGCACACAAATGTTTGTCCTGTGTGGGAATCGAACCCACAAGCGTTGGTGTCGAAGCCGCGTCATTGACCGCTACGCCACCGAGCTCGTCTTATTGTTTTAGCTTTGATATTCTGTGAGGTGGAGGTAATCTTCCGATTCAGGCAGCTTGTAAAATCACTGAGCCTTACCTCTCTTCTGTCTCTTTCGCTAGTGGCCAGAGTGCACCACGTGCAGGCGAGGTTGGTTTTGGTTCTAAAGATCGTGGTAAGCCTGTCTCTCTCGTGAATCTGTCAGCAAAAAGCCTCGTTAGTCAGTCAGCAGGGTTCGCCATTACAGGTGACTTTGATTTTGGTAACCGCTTTGCATCAGGCATGCCGTATGCTTGACTGCCACAACACGTAGTATAAAACAAAAAATCAGCTCTCAAGTATGATAATGATCTACATCTTAAATTTTTTTTAAGATTAAATTTTATTAATATATCATCATCATCAGGTCATTTTTAGTCTCCACTACAGGAGCCTTACAGCCTTAGTTTGGGACTAACTGGCTGTGTGTCTATTTGTCCAGGAATGTATATTATATATTCATCATCATCAGGTCATTTTAGTCTCCACTACAGGAGCACGACCCTCTCTCGTCCGACCCAGACAGACGGAGGGTTTGGCCTACACTCCCCACGCTGCCCAGACGGGTTGTGGAGGCCTGATCGATGTTTTATAATGTATTTCCCTTAGTCGCCTTGTACGACATCCACGGGAAGAGAAGGAGTGATTCTATTCTAGTCTGCCGGAAACCACGCCGCCAGTAATATATATTATAATAATATTAATAAGTCATTTAATTTCCGGCTGGGTACTTTTCTATACTGGGTACTATATTTTCTTTACTGGGTTCATTTTGGCTATAGAATATCCCGCAGCTCGGTGTGCCTCTTGGCATAAATCTCCTCCATATTAATATATATTAGTAAACATATATTGTTTTTTTTTTCAGGTGTTCTTGGACTAACAGGGCTGTACGGCTTTGCGTTCTACGTCTTTGCAGTAGTTAGTCTATGGGTTATGTTTATGGTAAAATCAGGCAACAACTGGCACAAGTATTATGTATCGAGACAGAGCCTTCTTACTAATGGTTTCTTCGGCGCTCTGTTCACATATGTACTCTTTTGGACATTTATATATGGAATGGTTCATGTATATTAGTTGTATTTAAGTTATAAATAAACATGGGTAGATAAAATGTATAATTATGTTATATTTTTATGGAAAAAGTTTGCCTTAGGCGTACAGCTCACAGAGATAAGGTACGTTGAAGATACGGCGCAGACGAGTCTGTTCATTGGCCACGCGAAGCAGGTAGCGATGCGATATGAATGCGTCGCGCCGCTTGAGAGTTATTAGACGTCGCTTTTATACACTTTATATGAATAAAGATACATGGATCACTGCAGTTGAGCTTCACTTGAGTAACCATCTCTTTAGGCTTTTAGAGCCATTTTGCTGTCTCTGACATTGGCATAAATGGAAGTCAAATTCCATAAGCTACCTACTACAAATTTACAGATATAGTTTTACCACCAGGACTGCTGTGGACTTTATTGTTCATTGCTTCTTTGTCGCTGCTGTTAATCTTGGCTACACAGGAAATACAGTAATGGGAATGTGTGGTGGTCCTGTACAGCCCCCTTACCACCATCTCTTATTGCGATTCAATAACTGAATAGAATGCTATTCCATTTGAAATAGAGTCGCTTATGCATTGGTATGAATAAGCATTCTATTCAGTTATTGAATCGCAATAAGAGATGGTGGTAAGGGGGGCGAACAAGTTTAGAATTGCCATCATACCTGTAATTCAACTACACTGTAATTTCACCTTACGCTATCTCTGTGGACTTTACAAATTATTACTATAATTGTGCAATTCCCGTTAAAATAGCCCAAGGTAAATATTAATTTTGTATAAGCAATTTTGGCAATATTGTCAATAGTAATAGCACAGTATAAGTAATAGTACTACGTACAGTATGGCCACTCCCTGCCGCTCTCTCGTGTCGACCTCACCTCCGAGACTAATCTGGAACACGTACCCTATACCTAACAGCTAGTGCGCCCCTGTGTGCCATCCTTCCGGTTATATCACAAGATTGCGAGTCTCCCGTCCAGTAAACCAACCAGACGAAAGGACCTTTACCTGCACCGCTCTTGCGCTCGGTAAACCAACCGAGCATGCAAGCGGAACATTAGCAGGTCAGGGGCCTTACCACAAGCTCTAAACGCAGGAATGGAACTATGATGGTTGCGTATTTATCAATGAAATTCATTCATAAATTCGCAACCAAGATGGTTCCATTCCTGCGTTTAGAGCTTGTGGTAAGGCCCCTGAACGAATCTGCAACAGTTTGTATGACGCCGCACGCACACACACTCATTCGCACACTGCATTCTTTATGTAGTAGTAAACGACGCGACATTTGTATGGAGTGACCGAGGTGTGGTAATAGATTCAACTATAGTCGTAATAGACTTCTTAATAATATAAAGTTATGATTGTATGCCTCATCATCATCTTCATCATCACTTCAGCATATTGCTGTCCACTGGTGACCAAAGGCCTCCCCAATTAATTTCCAACGTGACCTGTCCAGCGCCATCTGCATGCAACGTTCCCGCAATCTCTCGCAGGTGTCCAGTCCATCTCGTAGGCGGCCGTCCCACGCTGCGCTTGCCTGTACGTCGCCTCCACTCTAGGATCTTTTTGCCTCATCGGCCATCCGATTTTCACGCTATGTGGCCCGCTCATTGGCACTTTAGCGTGCTTATCCTACCGGCTATGTCAGTGATCTTAGTTCGTCTACGGATCTCGTCATTGCTAATTCTATCTCGTAGAGAAATACCGAGCATATGCAACAGTTTGGTGTTGCAGCTACTAATCTATCATCTGCATCCAAAATTCAATGACACCATTGGATAGCTGAAGGATCAAAGAATTTATTACGCTAAGTAAGGACTATGGAACATCGCGTGTGTGAGAGAGGGGGAAGCACTGCCATTTTGAGATAATTTTAGTGCATATAACGTATTCATGTACAACACACGGCCGTGTCCATGATACAATCACGTCCCATTTTTTTTATATCACTAAGGTAGCAAACAAGCGTACGTCGCGTCTGATGTAAAGCAGTTACCGTTAAAACACCAGGGAAAGAAAAAGAAATCTGAAAGCCACAACTAAACGGATTAGCACACAGAGACGTTGAGTTTCATAATCTAATACATAAAATTCTCGTGTCAATGTTAGTTACCATACTCCTCCGAAACGGCTTGACCGATTTTAATGAAATTTTATATGTATATTCAGTAGGGCTGAGAATAGGTTCTAATCTATTTTTATGGCAAAACAACGTTTGCCGGGTCAGCTAGTAACAGTAGCGTAACTATACCATCTGGGCCCCCTGGCAAATTTTTTGATGGGGCCCTATCAGTAAAAATCGTCACGTCGTCATCACTTAGTTTAATTTTAATAAACCACTTAAGTAATTATCAAACACTAATAAAAACTTTATCAATGGTTGGGGCCCTCTTGGGTCGGGGGCCCGTGGCATTTTGCCAGCCCTACCACCCTATAGTTACGCCACTGGCTAGTACATATTACTATATGTACGTGTAGATATGGTTGTAATGTATTTAAACTGTTAAATTATTGTTTATCTTATATTAAACTTTTGTATAAACATAAGACATTATCTGGGTTTTAAATTGAAGCTATATTTAGTTTCTTCCTCGTCAACCCCTATTCATCCCACTGCTGGTCTCCCCTCAATCGAAGGGGTTTAGAGCATACTCCACCACACTGCTCAGGGGGCGTCCAAGTATTACGTAACGCAATTTGGGGGAAGGGGGGGTTTTGTAAAACGTTACGATGCGTTAGAGGGATGGGAGGGGGATTCAAACAACGCGTTACGTAACATTGTTTTTTTATTTAAATAAAAAACTACGGAATTAAAATTACTTAAGTTGGCAAACTTACGTTTAAGTTTTACTTACCAGAGGTACGACCAGGGGTACGGTGGGTCTGAAGCGGGTTTTCTCAAAAATCTCAACGAATTTTAGCGACTTTCCGGTACTTTTTTCGCAACATGGGCGCGTTACATGGGGGGGAGGGAGGGTCAAAAATCGTCACAAATTGCGTTACGTAATACTTGAACGCTCCCTCAACTGAGGGTTGGCGGACAAAGGGAAATTTAGTTTATATGGTAATTTATTACACTATTACTGGCCTGCACTGAAAAACAGGGCTGAGATCACTCTGTGATCTCAGCAATGACCTGAGGGTGGGCCAAAGTTTCAACATCACACTTTCTATTATATGTAATGTTGTATTTGTCTATTATGTGATGTTGAAATAAATCTATTTCTATTTCTAATCTATTTCTATTAAATAATTGATCTATATTTTATTTATGTTCAATAAACGCGGGGCCCTACCGCCGAAGCTGAAGCCGATTACAATGAGATTTTTCATTCGAATTTTGATTGGTGAAAGTTATTGACAAACATCTTCAGCTTAGTTGGTAGAGCTCTAGGGTTTGTACCAGCATACAGGGTCGGACTGGGTCGGAAGGGACAAGCCCGGGGCCCGAGACTAGATGATGGTAGATGGTATATTATCCTACGGTTGCCGCAAGCCCCGCAAGCCAGGCCCGTGGGGGGCCCGCGCAGGCTGGGGCCCGGCTGGCAAATGCCACCTCGACTATATGGCCAGTCCGACGCTGCCAGCATAATAAACATAATTATCAACAATGTAAGCAGTAGTTTCATTTTCGCATTAAAAAAATCCAATGGTACCTAATCGGCTTCGGCTTCGGCGGTAGCCCCCCTGGCCCTTATCCCCCTCGCGTGCCGCGCTCCGAATCACGCACAACTTTATTTTGCTGCGGGATTTTTATAATAAATATATATTCCTGGACAAATTACACACGGCCATCTAGTCCCAAACTAAGCAAAGCTTGTACTATGGATACTAGATAACTGATATAATACTTAAAAACATTTTTTTTTGTAAATACATACATATAATATATAGAAAACGCCCAGACCAAGACAAACAGGCATGTTCACGCACACAAATGTATGTCTTGTGCGGGGATCGAACCCGCGACCTCTGAGTCAAAGTGACCATTGCTAACCATTCGACCACCGAGCTCGTCGTTATAAAACTACGACGGCTATTCGTATCCTTGTCCTTCATAATCATTTTGGTATAAGTTTGAGCAGGATCGGTATAGATTTGTGGATTTGTCGATTATCCCACGGCAAGTAGGTGTTTTTTTCCACTGTACCCATATCGGGATATCGGCATGTGAAAGGTTAAGTATGTAAAATAAGAAAATGAATCCTATTTTTATATCCTGTCAGGTGCCGAAAAAGTATATAAACCGGCATACTTATACAGACCACCTGAAAAGTTGTAGACGTCGGTGACTTGTAGAGTCGACTAATGCTCAAGGCTTCTAAATCCCTAATTCGCTGTTGAAAACAATGCTTTCAAAACAGTGCCAAAGTAAAAGAAGCCATCTAGGCTCTATACAGTAACTTCGTCGCTAAAGTTATTACAGTTTGCAAGTTCGCCGATAGAATGCATCGGTAATTACTAAGCTATCAGGGTTGATAGACAAACTAATAGCTCGCAGTAACTAGTTTAGCTGGACTTTATGAAGTGAGGACGCGATCTAATCTGTTCTTTGAGATCTTTACAGTCTACGACATTTCAACATCAAGGGCGGATTCTGCTTCAACTTCTCATTATGAACCAACTATTTTTTTAAAACTTTATTAACCACACTAAATTGGTACAAAAGGTGCACTTACTTAATGCATTCTCTGCCAGTCAACCATGGGGAGTGAAGAGTACTTAACTCTATTTCGGCTCAAACAAATAACTTAATATTGTAAACATAATACGTAACTTAATAGGTAAATAGTTAATATAAAAATAACATTAATATACACTTACCTACACATACACAGACGTAGACAAATTTGCATACATACTTATATACTTACAAATATATACATGTAGGTACATACATAAAATACAGTGACGATATTAATATTAGATGATTTTTGCCTTCATCATCAGCCTGTATCTACCCATGCTAGATATAAGCCTTCCCCATAATACGATCCTCCGTCTTTCGTATCCAGCCGCTTCCAGTCGCTTTCTTGAGTTCATCGGACCATCTAGAAGAAGGCGTCCAACGCTTCCTAGATTGTTAGCACCCCCCGCCCTGCCGGAACCGATACCGCCTTGGCGGGGGATAGCAGGGCTGCCGGGTACTGGGGGCCATATATTTTGGTTTGGAATTGGAGATTATTGCCCTTAAGTCGCCACGCTGGGTAGGCGGATTGGCGACTGTCGCCAGAACCTCGTCCGCTTATCTGCACGATGTACCACGTGGTATTGATCCACTTACACCCACTTAACAGACCCTAATCTAATCAGCCCCAAATGGCCTCCACCAATCCTCAGAGGCCCTACCGCCGAAGCTTTTTTGATTACGAAGCCATCGGATTTTTTGATTACGAAAATTAAACATTAACTTAGATTGGTGGTGATTGTGTTTAGCTTACCTAATAGTACCTCTAGAGGTCTACCGACTAAGCTGAAATTTTTTATCATTAACTTCAACCGAAGGTCTATTTTCGGAATCAAGACATTCAATCGGAATCGGCTTCAGCTTAGACGGTAGGGCCCCTAGTGGAGGCCATTTGGGGCTGATTAGATTAGGGTCTGTTAAGTGGGTGTAAGTGGATCACTACCACGTGGTACATCGTGCAGATAAGCGGACGAGGCCTTGGCTACAGTCGCCAAACCGCCTACCCAGCGTGGCGACTTAAGGGCAATACTCTCCAATGTATACAAACCAAAATATATGGCCCCCAGTACCCGGCAGCCCTAGTATCCCCCGCCAAGGCGGTATTGGTTCCGGCAGGGCGGGGGGTGCTAACCTTAAATCTGACAATTCTTCAAGCCATATTCATCCCACTGCTGGGATACGACTCGATACGTTTAAACAGTGACATTAATATGGATTGGTATAACGATCAAGTCGTGATCGAATCGTAGCCTGTAAAGAAACGTGACCGCATAGTTCAGATAATGTGAGATGAGCTGTTCTAAGGAAGAATACTTGCTTTGAACTATGTCTCGACTTGACCGACTTTAATCCTGAGTCTTGAAAACTTGTCACTTAGGAATGAGTTTCTTGATTAATTCTTTATTAATTAAATCTTAAGTTCATAATCCTAATTTATGAACAGGGCAGAAATGTAGATGTTCTTCCCAGTAGTCCCCGCGGGGATTGCACCGCAGGAAATTGGTAATGAAATTCCCAGTTGGCTGCTGGGAGGTTATTGTTCCCATTGCTTACTCTGAAATGATAATTTAAGTATATAAAAAAATCGGAACTATCGGCTTTCGGCCGAAAATGTCATTTTCAATATATCTACCTACTTTGTAGTGTAGATAGTCAAGAAATCATATGTCAATGTTTCATATTTAGACAATACCACAGTATAAATAATAGTACTATCATATGTACAGTATGGCCACTCCCTGCCGCTCTCTCGTGTCGACGTCACCTCCCCTCTGAGACGAATCTGGAATAGTTTGTATGGCGCCGCACGCACACACGCTCAATGGCGTTTTGCGCTGATGCCATTGTTTATGTAGTAGCGTAGTACTATTACTTATACTGTGGTATTAGTGCACGACGCGACATTTGTATGGAGTGGCCGAGGGTGTGACATTTGGTCTTCATGGATGAAAAGTCGACATCCACCGACCCCTATCGATGGAAATTCGCATCTAAAAAATTCCGAACTTTGGCCCGGTACTTTTGACTTTCACTTGAAGTAGACCCCCAGGTTTTATTGAATATCACATCACAGACTGCGTTCCTGTTACGTGGACCACACTCAGAGAAAGACAAGACCACACTCCCACAATACATAGATAATGTCAAAATGGCGTCGAAGAAAAATTAAATATCAGTCAATACTTACTTATATTTATTTTGGCCGTGTCGTTTCCGGCAAACTAGAATAGAATCACTGCGTCTCTTCCCGTCGACGTCGTTCAAGGCGACTAAGAGAAATACATTAGATAGTTAATTGATTCAGGTGTTATTTTGCGGAAGTCAAATTTACAGGCAATTTGATCTACATTACTTTGCGTGAATAATTGGTGGCGGAAGCACGGAAAGTAGTGTAAATCAAATTGCCATTATACAACATCGATCAGGCCTCCCCAACCCGTCTGGTCAGCGTGGGGAGTGTAGCCCAAATCCTCCTTCTGTCTGGCTGGGATAGACGAGAGAGGGCCGTGCTCCTGCAGTGGAGACTAAAATGACCTGATGCTGCTGCTGAGATATTTATTTGCAAATGTAGGTAACAATAGATCTAAGAAATAGGTAGGTTATTTCTTAGATCTATTGTTACCTACATTTGCATAATACTACATTTTACCTTTCGGCATGCAAATCTATATTTTAAATAACTCAATACATTATATTTTATTACATTGTCATTAATGTTACCTACATTATTACCTACTTTTAACGTTTATATCACATCAATATTAAATCATATCAAAATCAAATATTAATTCAAGCATCGCAATAATATATAAAAATAGATAGTTAAAAAAAATATTATAGAGGAATTCGGCATTAACCCACATCCCACTGTAGGGATACGTGTATCCCCTCAATCGAAAAGGTTTAGAACACACTACCACGCTGTTCAACTGCGGGTTGGCGGAGGCCAATGTTTTAAAGCCACTGACTTGGCTTAACGACTGTCATCTAATGACTACAGCCGGGACCGACGGCTTAACTAAGAACGGAGGAGCTCGAGATATAATATAATAATAATAATAATAAACATTTATTTCGGTATGGAACCATAGTTTGTTAGTAATACAAATATACTTATAGCTATGTTAGTAAAAATTATTTATATTATTGACATTTCCATTTACATATACATACGTTTTGTCGGCATAACACCGGCACCGCTTTCATTCGCGGTCCCTATATCCTACCTCCTAAAGAGACTGCAACACAGTGTCTGATTATAGGGCAATCAAAACGAGATGCAATCATTTCCAGAATGCCATTCGCGCTGCCTCGCACGCGTTGCAATAGGGAGGCTACCTTTTTTCTAATAATGGCATGAAAGCCGTCAGTGTGAGCCTCGACGAACATACCTGAAGCGCTGCAGTCCCGAGGCAGCCCCAATAGCATCCTGAAGATGTTATTATATTGTACACGTATTTGATCGATAGCCCGGCGCGTATATATAAACGCGTATTTATAAGTACATATAAACCCATCAATAGACGAGCAGCGGTAAACGTTGCTTAACTTGCGTGTTCGATTAGACTGCTATCGAGCTCCATAATGTTTTTAGAAGCTTTAGAGAGAAATAATGAAATAAAATATTTTCGATTTTTATTCAATACTTTTTCTATCGAGTTCGGGTTTCAATAATTCCTAGTTGCCTAAGGCTTATTGTGTTTTTAAATATTGGGTACTTAATTGATGTGAAAGCGTTTTTATGTTTTGTGAAAACGCCGATGTTTGATCATTTTCGTTTGTATTTACGAATGAGTAAGGTAATCACTTTATTGAACTTCCAATCTTTGTATGTATTTTTGTATGTACCTAAGTATCATTTAGGCCAGAAACCTTTTAGAGGCGCTTAATTTGTCACTGAATCGATCACAAAGGAGACATATGTCGCTTAACTAGGGATATACCAGGGGCCCTACCGCCGAAGGCGAAACCGATTTCCATCAGATTTTTTGATTGCCAAAATCAAACTTTAACTTTGATTAATGCTACTTGTGTTAGCTTGGCTAGAAACAATGTTTGGCAATAACTTAAATGTAACTCCTATTTTTCGAATCAAAGTATTCGGTGGTAATCGGCTTCAGCTTCGGCGGTAGGGCCCTTGGTGACAGTCGAAACGCGATTCAGAGCTAGCAAATATATAATAGCAAAATGATATTTAAACTTACAGACCACAGTCGATGCTATTCGATTTTCGATATTCTTCATATTCAAAATATCGGAACTGAATAAAATCAAATAACAATTTCTTTCTAACTGCCTTTTTTTTTTTTTTTATACTACGTCGGATGGCAGACAAGCATACGGCCCGCCTGATGTGAAGCAGTTACCGCAGCCATATTGACGCTCGCAACATAAAATATCGCTCGCGCGCCGCCACCCCCGCTGCCAACGCAGCATCTCCTTCCTTCCTGGTGACCTCACTCACTCGCAGGAACACAACAACCCTCAAGGGAATTGTTATTTGGCTGCGGTATTCTGTGAGGTGGAGGTACATTCCCCAGTCGGGTAGCTTACAATTACGCTCCCTACCTCTCTTTTCGCCAGAGCTTCGTTTGTCAGTCAGCAGGGTGCACCACGTGCAGGTGAAGTTGGCTTTGGTTCAAAGATGTTGATGAACCACTTACACCCCAAAACTACTGCCTATATCCATGTTACAATACAACACAATACAACACAACACATCACAACACAACCCACCCAACCCAACCCAACACAATACAATACTGAAATATCACTTGGGTGCTGCCACCCCCCGTTGAACTAAATATCAACTTGTAGCCTACTTGGAGAGTCACCAGCTGATAACTGATCGCCAATATGGCTTCCGCCGTGGTCGCTCAGCTGGTGATCTTCTAATATATTTGACTCACCGTTGGGCGGAGTCAGTGGAAAGCAAGGGCGAGGCTTTGGCTGCTAGTCTGGACATAGCAAAAGCTTTTGATCGGGTGTGGCATAAAGCATTACTTTCCAAGCTTCCTTCTTTTGGGCTACCTGAGAAGCTTTGCATGTGGATTGCCAGTTTTCTCACTGAGCGTAGCATCAAAGTTGTAGTTGACGGAGCACGCTCGGATCCACTACCCTTGAATGCTGGCGTACCACAAGGCTATGTATTGTCCCCCACGTTGTTTCTTCTGCATATTTGCTACTTGTACACAATGTTCATTGCTATGCGGACGACAGTAAAGTGGACGTAAGATAAACTGGCCAAGCTAATGTTTCTCGGGACTGCGTCGATGAGTACCGAACAAAACTTGTGTCTGAGATTGAGACGTCTCTTGGACATGTCTCGGATTGGGGTAGATTGAACTTGGTACTGCTAAATCCCTCAAATACTCAGGTTTGTGCGTTTACCGCTAAAAAGTCCCCGTTTATCGTAGCACCTAGATTAGAAAGTACTCCCCTTAGCGTTAGTCCCAACATTTCCATCTTGGGTGTCGACATATCGAGTGATGTTCAGTTTCGCGGCCACTTGGAGTGCAAGGCCAAACTTGCTTCTAAGAAGATTGGGGTCATCAATAAAGCCAGGCGGTATTTTACACCCCGACACCGCCTTCAACTATATAAAGCCCAGGTTCGTCCTCACATGGAGTACTGTTCGCATCTCTGGGCCGGTGCGCCCCAATACTTACTTACTTCATTTGACCGCATACAACGAAGAGCAGTTCGAATCGTCGGGGATCCAATGATCTCGGATCAACTGGACTCTCTCTCTACACGCAGAGATGTAGCGTCTCTTTGTATTCTATACAAATTATATCACGGGGAGTGCTCGGATGAGCTGTTTGATTTGATACCTGCCGCTGAATTCCACTATCGTACAACTCGCCATAAATTAAAATTCCACCCATATCATCTTGATAATTGGCGATCTACTACAGTACGTTTCCTAAGGCATTGTATACCACGAACGGTTAAATTGTGGAATCAACTTCCCTCAGCGGTATTTCCGAACAATTACGACATGGGATGGGAGCCTTAAAGAATAGAGTATTTAATTCCCTTAAAAGGCTGGCAACGGATCGGCGATCCTTTGGTGTTGCTGATCTCCATGGGCGGTGGTGATTGCTTTCCATCAGGTGACCCAAATGCTCGTTTGCCCCCTCTCATATAAAAAAAAAACTTCTTCCTTTTTAATGACCTCACTCACTCGCAGTGACACAACACGTCTCAAGGGAATTTGGCTGCGGTGTTCTGTGAGACAAAACAAAGGTACTCCTCCAGTCGGACAGGTTACAAATACACTGTACTGTACCTCTCTTTGGCCGTGTGGTTTCCGTAAGACTAGAATAGAATCACTCTGTCTCTTCCCGTGGATGTCGTACAAGGCGATTAAGGGAAATACATTATAAAACATCGATCAGGCCTCCCAACCCGTCTGGCCAGCGTGGGGAGTGTCGTGGGTAGTGTTGCCAGAGTCTCTTTCGCTAGTCAGTACATTGGTGTCTAAATAAATATAAATATTTTTGGACGAAAAACACACCGCCATCTAGTCCCAAACTAAGCAAAGCTAAGTGATATTATACTTAAATACATTTTTTGTAAATACATACATTATATTACATAGAAAACACCCAGATGAAGACAAACAGACATGTTCATGCATACAAATATTTGTCTTGCGCGGGGATCGAACTCATCGAACCCACGACCGCGGAGTCAAAGTGGACATGGTTAGTCATTCGACCACCGAGCTCGTCATTTGATTCTAAGATCGCACTGAACCAGTTACGCCCCAAAATATGGAACCAAATCGACAATTTTGGTGTTAATTTTGATCCTGAAAATATATTTTTTCTCCATTTTCCATTGCATATCTCAAACCCATTAGTAAACTATAAAATCAATTAATGCCCATTCAATGGGCGATGTTTGCGTGGACTGCGCAAACATTGGACGAGCTCTTGTCTCACGTGCTTTCCATTGTATTTTTAACTCTCGGACTCGATTGGTTTTCTGATGAGTCTCCTATACTATTCTTAGAATAATATGATTCTTTTCTATATTTCACAGTACGTAATAATACTCTAGAAAGGTTTGATTGTGAAATTGAGATTGGTTAGGGATGAATGTATCGAGCTTTGTATGCTGTGATAATTGTTTGGCTCTCTTTTCTTCCCCGTTACGATCTTGACAGAGCAGTCGGATATCAGAGGGGCAAACGAGCATGTAACAATTCCCTTGAGGGTTGTTGTGTTCCTGCGAGTGAGTGAGGTCACCAGAAAGGAAGGAAGGAGTATAGGTAGGCAACGGATCGGCGACCCCTTGGTGTTGCTGGTCTCCATGGGCGGTGGTGATTGCTTTCCATCAGGTAAGCCACAAGCTATTTGACCTTTCTCATTGGCGTCATTACGCGTGTCAGAGTAATCGAACACGCAAGTTAAGCATGAGCATACCTAGCAAATGTGACGCCCTAGCCGGCAAACGAATGTAAATCCTAGGAAAGGCATACCCGGACCTGGAGGACTACAGACTCTCCCCAATAAGCGGCATACTGAAGTACATGGAACATGTCTCCAGACAGTCAGGGGAGAGTGACTAAATTTTATTAGGATTAGGGAGAGCACAAAAGATCCATGAGGGTCGACGTGTCACCGGTGCTTCAGCACTGGACCCACTCTAAGATAAGATAAGATGCCTAGCAAAACTAGGGATGAGTGGAAGAAAAATGACTTCAAGCCTAAAGAGAAAAATAGCCTCATAATGGTACACTGATGGCTCCAAAACATTGAAAGGTACTGGAACGGACATTTTCTCTAAGGGCGTACATCACAGCCAGAGTATGGATCAATATGCTATCTGTATTTCAAGCTGTATGGCTGTATTTCAAGCTGAAATGTATGCCATAAATGCTTGTGCAAAAATGAATATGGATAATGTCGAACGTAGCCTGTACACAGATGGGTTCATTTATCTCAGGCCAGTGTTTTCAAGCCGGGTTAGAGGCCACATCCGGGAATAACGTGTCCTCCGATGCACGGAGTAGCTGGAGATAAATAAACCTAAAAACCGAAAAAAAAATAAACGAGCTCGGTAGCGTAGCGGTCAAAGACGCGGCTTCGACACCAACGCTCGTGGGTTCGATTCCCACCTAGGACAAACATTTGTGTGCATGAACATGTCTGTTTGTCTTAGTCTGGGTGTTTCTATGTATCATAAGTGGTTATTTATAAAAAAAAATGTATTTACGTATGTTTATCATTTGTCTAGTATCCATAACACAAGCTTCGCTTACTTTGGGGCTAGATGGCGCTGTGTAATTTGTCTGACAATATTTATTTATTAAACCCATCCATGGATAGGCTACCGTCGACGTTGCTTGACTCGCGTAACGACGCCGTCGAGCTATTCATTAAAAAAATATTCAATATATACGCATATCATAATATCTAACTGAGCCCATCTAATTAAGACACCTGAGACAAATTGCTTTGTTAAGCTCTACTTAACTGCAGACCCCTTACTTAGCCGCTACCACGAAGGCTCACCTCACCCTAAACCTTCAAGAAAAACGAGACAGCTACATATAAACTTCATTAGGAAAGAAAGGGAAAGGTATACAGTTGAATAATTTTTGGCTTTTGTTAGTGAAATAAATCAGTTTTATAGACTTTGAATACAAGCCTACAGAAGTGTTAATTAAGGAATATCCGGTTTTAATTAATTGAAAATTGGTTTAATTTATTCGCAACTGGGTAAAGCTTGGTGGTTTTTATTATTCTTGTAACCGGGTATAATGGTTATGATCACATTATATAGCAAATTCTATATTATCTAAATTCCTTTGACCAGCTCGGTGGTTAAATGGTTAGCGATGACTAGTTTGACTCCGAGGTCGCGGGTTCGATTCCCGCATAAGACAAAATTTTGTGTGCTTGAATATGTCTGTTTGTCTTCGTCTAGGTGTTTTCTACGTATGTATTAAAAAAATATATATTAGGTTGGGGAAAAAGTCTTTTCGTATTTTATATGAAAATTCAAAACATTTTTTAATAAAGTTTATTTACATTTAACTAAAGTATGTAGGTGCCATTTTGTTCGATAACTTTTTGCCATCTTGTAGGTATAGACATGATCCCATTACTATAGAAATTTTGGGACTTCAGTTCAAAAAACCGCGATAAGTGGTTTTGGCAGTCTTCTCGTGATGTTAACCTGACATTACCTAAAGAATGCTGAAGAGACCGAAACAGGTGGAAATCGGAAGGTGCAAGGTCAGGACTATACGGCGGATGCATTAACACCTCCCAGTCAAACTCTCTTAATTTTTGCTGAGTGGCTAAAGATGTGTGAGGTCTAGTTATCATGATGAAAAATCACACCCCTTCTGTTAATTAATTCCGGCCGCTTTCTCTCAAGTTTTTGCTTTAATCTCATCAGTTGTTCACAGTAGAGTTCAGAATCGATAGTCCTGCCTGGCGGTAACAGCTCATAATGAATAATGTCCTTCCAATACCACCATACACACAGCATCACCTTGTTGCGGGTTAACCCGGGTTTCGCCAGAGTCTGTGAAACCTGGCCGGCCTTTGACCACGACCTTTTTATGCGCCAAAACTGTTTTGTGGTCAATTCCTAGTTCTTCAGCTACGTCGTAACCACTGATAGGCCGATCTTGCTCCACTTTTTAAAAAATGGCATCCATTTTATCCGTAACAGGGCGACCAGAGCGACGTGCATCTTTGACATCAAAATTTCCGGATTGCAAACGCCTAAACCAAATTTGTGCTACTCTCACAGACACTGCACTAGGTCCATAAACGTCACAAATTTTTTCGCAGCTTGCGTTGCATTTTTTCCTTTTTTGTAGTAAAATTTTAAAATGTATCGAATTTTTTCATTAAATTCACTCATCTTGACAGTAAAAAAAAACAAATGAAAATCACACATTTATCTAATTTGAATTTAGAATTATCTTTTTTAAAATTTAAACTTTTTAAAGATATCTAAACCTTTCAGATACAAATGGTATAACCAAAGAGATTTTATTACAAGTTCATACATACTATAATGCGAAAAGACTTTTTCCCTTACCTATTATATTAAGTATAATATCAGTAACCTAGTACTCCTAGTACAAACTTTGCCTACCCCTAGTAGGAGAGAGACTGGGACTAGATGGCAGTGTGTAATTTGTTCAGAAATATTCATTTATATTTTTTTCCACTACGTCTGTGGGTAGACAAGCATACGGCCGGTCTCATGTAAAGCGGTTACCGTAGCCATATTAACACTCAACTGAAATTTCCCTTGCGCACCGCCACCCTCGCTGCAGCAACTCCTTCCTTTAAGCTCATTCACTCGCAGGAACACAACAACCCTCAAGCGAATTGTTATTCGGATACGGTAATCTGTGAAATGGAGGTACTTCTCCATTTGGGCAGTCTTTGGCTTTATGGATCTTGGTGTGCCACTTACATCTCCTCACTTGACAAACAAGCATACGGCCCACCTGATAGATGGGAGCTTGTAAAATAAGATACAAGATAATGAATTTATACGTGTTTAAACTTGATGTTAAATTACTTTAATCGATAGAAGACAGTTATTTTTAACTGGATTCTAAAATTTTACACCCTCTAAACTTTGTTAAAGACCATTTAAACGTCTAGTTAAACTCAGATAGCTGATCTGCGGCATAAAATCCTGGAATTCAGTCTGGAGTCTATAAAGTGACATAAAAATGCGAGTCTGCGAGCGGTATAAATCTGTCCGTCTGTCTGCCACTAAGTGCTACGTGAGCACTTATTATAAGTGGGTCCGGTTATAGGTGGTGATATCCGGATAACCGGTTAAAATTTGAAGTAATGTTTCAATTTGAACCGGTTTACATGTGAAGTTATGTTTAAGAAGCTCGATGGCGTCGGCGAACGTGCCAGTCTACAATTTTTTTTTTTTTTTTATACTACGTCGCGTGGCAGACAAACATACGGCCAGCCTGTTGTGAAGCGGTCACCGTAGCGATATTAATGCTCGCAACATAAAATATCGCTCGCGCGCCGCCACCCCCGCTGCCAACGCAGCATCTCCTTCCCTTCTGGTGACCCCACTCACCCGCAGGAACACAACAACCCTCAAAGGAATTGTTATTTGGCTAATCGATAATGAAAGATAAGGAATCTGTCTATGGATGGGTTAATTTTTCTCGGGATCATCCGTACTACCTACGGCTGTTTTCATAAGATAAATAAACAAATATTTCTGGACAATTTACACAGCGCCATCTAGACTCAAATTAAGCGCAAAACTAGGTACAAGCTATGGGTACTAGACAACTGGTAAATGTGCTTAAACACATTTTTTTTGGTAAATACATACTTATAATATATAGAAAACAACCAGACCAAGATAAACAGATATGTTCATGCACACAAATGTTGTCTTGTGCGGGGATCGAATCCACGACCTTGGAGCCAAAGTAATCATTGCTAGCCATTCGACCACCGGGCTCGCCAACGTCAGTAAGACCCCTTCCACACGATACAATTTTACGTCCGATTTGATTAGATTGGCAATCGAATAGTGTAAGTGGACGGAACTTTGAAATTCAAGGTCATCGGTTGGTCGGGATCGCCCGATTTGACTGAATTCGATTGAGTCCAATCAAATTGGGAGACGTGGACGCTAATGGGCCAATTTTTGGGGTTACGTACCAAAGGGTAAAACGGGACCCTATTACTGAGACTTCGCTGTCCATCCGTCCGTCTGTCACCAGGCTGTATCCCATGAACCGTGATAGTTAGAAATGAAGAATTGAAATTTTCAGAGTTGATGTATTTCTATTGCCGCTATAATAACAAATACTAAAAAACAGAATAAAATAAATATTAAAAGGGGCTCCCATACAACAAACGTGATTTTTTTGCTGGTTTTTGCTCGATATTGATAACGGCAACAGGTAGACGCTTGAAATATTCACAGAATATTTCGTTACATTCACTTAAAAATAAATAATTAAATTAAAATAAAACAAATATTTAAGTGGAGCTCCCATACAACAGACATGATTTTTTTTGCCATTTTTATAGATAATGGTACGGAACCCTTCGTGCGCGAGTCCGACTCGCACTTGGTGGGTTTTTTTGACGTAGTCACCGTGCAAGCGGCGTGCTGAGCGGATCTATGATATACTCGTACGGACTTACTAAAGTAAATAATATATGAGAGGTGTCATGATCCATACTTATGTACATAATTTCTGAAATCGTCCTGTCCAGCTCTCTAACTGTATTTACGTGACTCAGTTGGTTTCTTTTTGACAACCATTGTTTTGTCCATAGTCTTCTACTTTTTTTTCTCATCTACATTTGTAGTTAAAGCCGAAATCAACCCAAATTTTTGCTTCTTGTTAAGATACATCTTGATACAAACAAGTCCGTTCAGCAGAGGCAACAAAAGAAAACTAAAATTGGCGATATTGTTGTGTACGTGTGGACGGACGATCATTGTACCCAATTCAATTGGCAAATCAAATTGTATCGTGTGGAAGGGGTTTAACGCACAAAAGATACATTACAAACGTCCATAAGCTACAGCAACCTCTTCGCACTCGTTAGAAATGGGTAATGATATTCCATTCAATCTTTTATTCATTCACGCCAGACAATCCGGCTCAGTTCCACATTGTCATCCAGTAATTCTCACGCGCTATCACTTTCCATAAATCAAATATCGGCCCTTGTGAGCGCCATGTGTCAGATACCATCAATTTCGCCAAATCCGACAGCTTTCTGCGTTCAATATCTCTTGACTAGTTCGAGAGTATGGCTTCATTTCGATTTATATATGTATATGATACAGTCAATGTTATAAATTGGTCATTATTTATAATGGCTGGCCAAAGTAATAAATTGTCAATTATTAATAAATAAAATAAATATTGTCAGACAGATTACACAGCGCCATCTAGCCCCAAAGTAAGCGAAGCTTGTGTTATGGGTACTAGATAACTGATAAACATACGTAAATACATTTTTTTTTTTGTAAATACATACTTATGATACATAGAAAACACCCAGACCAAGACAAACAGACATGTTCATGCACACAAATGTTTGTCCTGTGTGGGAATCGAACCCACGAGCGTTGGTGTCGAAACCGCGTCATTGACCGCTACGCCACCGAGCTCGTCAAATAATAAAGCTTACTCAATAATTAAGCTTACTTCGCACCACATCATTCATCACGAAGGTTGACGGAGCTCCGCTTCGCGGAGCTCTATTTCCGGTGTCAGGACACAAAAAAACCCTAACCTAACCAAAAATCAACTCAAATCTAACCAAAACATGATTTATCACATTGACCAAGTATTAGTCAGTATGAATAATAACTAATTTATTTCATTGACTATAGTCAAGATACATAGGTATCCATATACTCGTATATGTTATAACAGGGCTGTCCAAAGCACGGCCCGCGGGCCACGTGCGGCCCTCGGCTTATATTTGTGCGGCCCGTGACGTATTTTTCATTTATCGCTACAGTTTTTATCAACGAATCTGACTGAAAATTATATATATTATTTTATTTAGAAAAAAATAAATTTTATAATTAACCGGTTATACTAAGCTTAAACTTTTGAAGTTGGTAGTAAAAATGTCAAGTAGTTATTTGTTTCTGCGGCCCGCTACTCCATAAAGTAATTTGTAATATATTATTATATTAAAATATTATATTAAAAAATATTAATCGCTGGACAAATTACACACGGCCATCTAGTCCCAAACTAAGCAAAGATTGTACTATGGGTACTAGATAACTGATATAATACTTAAATACATTTTTTTTGTAAATACATACTTATAATACATAGAAAACCCCCAGACCAAGACAAACAGACATGTTCATGCACACAAATGTTTGTCTTGTGCGGGAATCGAACCTGCGACCTCGGAATCAAAGTGGGCATTGCTACAAGTATACTTAAACGCCGCCAAAAAAGGCAATGAACAGTGAAGTCCATTGCAGTCCCGGGGGTACAACTACGGCTGCCTTGGAACTCATAACGAATTTAATCAGAAGATATTAGTAGGAGTAGGAAGCTTTTGGATTAAAAGCCTAAAGACATGGCTAGTCAAGTGAAGCTCAACTGCCGTGCACCACGGATTTTAAGCATCTATTGGGGACCTAAAACATTGAGTTGTTACCTAACACATCGATTCCAATAATAAGAATTGCAAAATCGTCTGAACGCTTGGTAATTCTCCCTTGTTGCTACCAAATCAGAATAGTATACTACTCCGGATGCGACCTGTAATGAATTCAACATGTCATCCCGCTCCCGCCGCCAAAGATCATACTCCCAGAGAACAAGATGTGCTGTTTGATCGAATTCATAATTTGCAGTAGAACATTCAAAGGGCGACGGCACTAATTTAAACGAAAAGAGTTTAGCCTCAAAATTGCCATGCCCAGTCAAAAATTGCGCAACGGGGTGATCCACTTCTAACCACTTTTTCTTTAGTCTATCTCTTACCGATTGAAAAAACAGATACAAGTGGCGTCCTTTGGTAGAAGTATCCCACCTTTCATGCCATTCAGACATCAATGTTTCAAGTGCCTCATTAATAGGTTTGAACAGTCTAAGTATTTTCTCACGATCACGCATTTTCAGAAAATCAAGGATCATATTTTTAGATGTCTAATACATTGAAGCGCGGCGTTGTACTTCTAAGTCTACTGGTAACACACCCTGCTAGCACGGGTAGTGCCTCGGTGCTTACAGTTCTATACGATTTACATAAAAATATTGTATATACGTATAATAAAAAATATAGGCTCTAGAATAGAACATTGCGGCACTCCTCTTGTTACGATAATTTCATTAGATGTCACCAGCGTCGGACTGGCCATATAGTCGAGGTGGCATTTGCCAGCCGGGCCCCAGCCTGCGCGGGCTCCCCACGGGACTGGCTTGCGGGGCTTGCGGCAACCGTAGGATAATATACCATCTACCATCATCTAGTCTCGGGCCCCGGGCTTGTCATCCATCCATGTCATGCCATCCGGGCCCTTCCGGCCCAGTCCGACCCTGGATGTCACGACACACAACAGTATAAGTAATAGTATTACGTACAGTATGGCCAGTCCTTGCCGCTCTCGTGTCAACCTCACCTCCCCCCTGAGACAAATGTGGAACAGATTGTATGGCGCCGCACGATCACATCACTCATACAATCGCTGCACAGACGTCACCGTTTATACAGTAGACAGCGACGCAACATTTGTATAAAGTGGCCGGTGTGCTAAATCGCCCTTAACATAGATATTTACTTTTTTAAATACATCTAATGAAAAATCATGCATGTAGATCAAAGTTGCTTTTCTTGCATTATTTGGCAACACGTGCAACGAATCCCCTGTACGTAAGTACCGTACTTTGCTCAATTATCGTATAAAACTTTATTAACAGCACCATATGTGAAGGCAGCTAAAACTCCGCATAAAGGTGTAAATATGTGCAGCATACTTATAGTGCGTACTTCGAAAACGTGCTGAAATTATATATTTTAGAACTCGATACGAGAGTCGCGTGCTGCATTTTATCACACCCGTCGTGTATAGGGTTGGCAGTTAGGCGTTATACAGGATTTAATCAATTGCAATATGAAATGTGAATGTATGCAAGAATATGAGTCATTGTTATTATACAAGTAGGTGATTCGTTTGGTACATTATTTTAATAAATATTTTTAGAATCCATAGTAGAAACTGTAATATTTTTAGAATCTGGGGGGCCTACCGCCAGAGTTTTTTTTTTATACTATGAGCTGAAGCCCATCGGATTTTTTTGATTGCGAAAATCAAATTTCAGCTTAGATGTAATGGTATTTATATTTGGCTTATCTGGTAGATACTCTGGAGCTCTACCAACTAAGTTGAAGATGTTTGACAATATTTAAAACGTAAGACCTATTTTTCGAATCAAAATATTCGATGGTAATCGGCTTCAGCTTTGGCGGTAGGGCTCCTGGTTAGATTGTATACTTGGATAATTAGTGGATATCGCGTTCTAATGGGGATGTTTGATATTTTTTCTGACACCAGATGTCGCTAGGTAGGTGTCGGGTCCTGATTGTCAAATTGTACTGAATTTTTTGACAGTGAAACTTCAAGACAACACAAGACGTCAACAAGACATTTGACAAGATGCTATGAATTGACAGATGATTGGACCCTACGCTACAGTGTTGCCAAAAGACCCTCATTGACCCGTATCTCAATTTGTGCGGTCGCGTCCCTTACTGCCGCGTGGTGCATATTATCTGGACAGTAAAACTGGGTCATCCTTATAGATATTCGAAGTCTATTATAAGTTATCAAGGGTGCAGTGAAAGTTTGTGAAGAGAGCGCCGTCAGGTATATAGCGTTTCCCATCCAATCTCACACTTAAAAATCCACTTCCCAAAGAACGATTGACTTGGACTCGGCGCTGGACCACGGTAGGAGACATCTACACTTAAGATCTTAACTTTTAAATAATTTTATTTATAATTTTGTGTTGAATTTATTGTTCATTAAATAGAATTTAGTGTCAGGGTGAAATTTATGACCCCAGCATGGCGTTGAGACACTGGGGGTATAAAACAACAATGCCCCTATTCAACCAACTGCATTAAACTGTATTAAACTGTTTTTTTTATAATCAAAATCTGTCTTTATTTGCGTTAAATAGATGTTAAAAACTCTTCGACTATTGTCATAGAAAAAATATTATTTTTGAATTGAATAAAAGAATATGACTAATGTCAATCGGTAAAATAAAATGGTGAAGAGCTGATCGGCGTCTTTAATTTCTATAAAATATGGCGACCGTGACAACGCACCTACAATCTTCGGATCCGAAGTCCGAACTCAAACATTAGGAAAAAAAATAGGGTAACAATAAATAAGATGTTACATAGTATAACAAAGTTGCTTAAACCTATTTAGCAATTTTCATAGTATGCAAATCTTACGAGAGTCATTTCATTCATTTCATTATTTATGGATATGTATGTAGATGTATATATGTATGTATATGTGTATGTGTGTATGTCTGTATGTATATGTGTATATGTATGTATATATATATGTGTATGTATGTATGTATATGGATGTGTATTTGTGGATATGTGGTATTTATGTATTCAAGTCTCTATGTATTTATATAATAAATTACTATTTATTGATAATGCTTCCTTAACGGCTTTATATTTAGTATGTCAGTAATTTAATATCAATATTCGTCTTGTTTTATCTTTGCATCACCCTAAGGTTGACTGCTAGAGAATGCTTATATAGCATTAAGTCCGCCTTTTTTACATTGTTTGTATGTGCATAAATTTAGTATGTTATCTTTATAGGTTACTAGCAGCCCGACCACGCTTCGCTGTGGCTCAATCTTTTCGTTTCCATCCATTTCCTTAGAGATGGCGCTGTATGTGAAAAAAGATTTTCCCGCTTTTCTTTTCAAATTTTTCCAGAATTTTCTTTGCTATAAACCTCACGGAGCCCGAGACCTTTCCAACGAATGCAAAACCGTGGAAATCGGTTCGTGCGTTCTGGAGTTATAGCGTCAGGAAGGAAAACCCGACTTATTTTTATACATATAGTAGACTAATATTATTTATCTAAATTACTCTGGCTATTATATTAATATTATAAATTATTATGTCAATTCGCTTTTTAAATATCATTTTTCGCTTTTTATTTTCATAAAATTATAATTAAATATAACTTAGAAATAAATAACTATAAATAATGAAGCCCCGCCAAATCGTTACCCACTTGAAAAGTGCCCAAAAGGCTGGCAGCATTGCCACGTTGAATGGCAATGCTAATCCTCTGGCCGAGATATTGGCAAAGATTATGTCAATTAAATTTATAACAATTACAACATTTCATTAATATATGTATATTAAACAATAATAGGCCTCCCCAACCCGTCTGGCCAGCGTGGGGAGTGTAGGCCAAATCCTCCTGTCTGTGACGGACGAGAGAGGGTCGTGCTCCTGTAGTGGAGACTAAAATGACCTGATGATGATGATGATGAAACAATAATTCATAAGAAATTTAATCCATTACAATACGTAGATTCTTACGCGTTAGTAACAACCCTATATTCCTATTTCTATATCCTATACCACACTATACTATGCAAAAGGGTGTTCGCGCAAGGTCGCGGGGTGATATTTCGCAGGAGTATCACAAAAAACATTTTTTACTCTCCCGGTGACATTTAATTTAGCTAGATAACTGTTTTTCCAGCAGAAAATGCGATGTGACATATTCGTACATAGGTGTATTTAATTCAAGGAGATAGACAGAAATAGAAATAATTTTATTACCAAATTGGAGTACAATTTCCTTCACATTTTACACTTGTTTAATAAATAAATAATAATAAATATTCCTGGACAAATTACACACGGTCATCTAGTCGCAAACTAAGTAAAGCTTGAAATTAAATAACGGATATAATACTTAAATACATTTTTATTTGTAAATACATAAATAGACAACGCCAAGACCAAGACAAACAGACATGTTCATGCACACAAATGTTTGTCTTGTGTGGAGATCGAACCCGCAACATCTGAGTGAAAGTGGCCATTGCTAAATCATTCGACCACCGAGCTCGTCATTTACATGAACTTGAAATAGAGAAAATATTTATTGTCGTGGAGGCCATAGTGATAGGTACATGTTCATATAGATATTTCGTTCTTCAAAAAACCGGCCAGATGCGAGTCGGACTCGCGCACGAAGGGTTCCGTACCATTATCTATACAACTGCAAATAAATCACGTTTGTTGTATGGATTGGGAACCCACTTTAAATATTTGTTTTATTTTAATTTAATTATTTATTTTTAAAGTGAATATATAACTAAATATTCTGTAAATATTTCAAGCGCCTACCTGTTGCCGTTATCAATATCGAACAAAAACGAGCAAAAAAAATCACGTTTGTTGTATGGGAGCCACCTTACATATATATTTTATTCTGTTTTTTAGTATTTGTTGCTATAGCGGCAATTGAAATACATCATCTGTGAAATTTTCAACGGTCTAACTATCACGGTTCAAAAAAAAAAGTTGTACAATGGCGGACTTTACCTATCAGGGATCTCTTCCATTTTACTTGATCATAAGAAATAGGTAAATGCTTAGTACCATTCTTTACTGTCATTCTTCCACACACATTAGAGCCAAAGTGGTCACGTACTGTGCGATTCCAAAGATCGGCGTGTGTGATTTTTCTTAATACTACTTCAGAAGTACGAATTTCGAAGACATGCATACAGCCCACCTGATGTGAGCGGTTACCGTAGCTATATGAACGTTAGCAACATGAAATATCGCTCGCGCGCCGTCAACCCCGCTGCCAACGCAGCAATTCCTACATTTCTGGAGACCTCACTCACTCGTAGGAACACAACAAGCCTCAAGAGAATGTTATTGGCTACATGTCTGTTTGTCTTGGTCTGTGTGTTTTCTATGTATAATAATATGTATGTATTTACAAAAAAAGAATGTATTTAAATATAATATCAGTTTTCTAGTACCCCTATGGGTACAAGCTTTTCTTAGTTTGGGCAAACCCCGGCCACTCCATACAAAAATGGCGTGTTTGCATGTAGTAAACCAAATGCGTCTGTACACGTGCCTATGTTTGCGTGATGTTCTCTAGGGCTGACATTATTCAATTATTAGTCGGACATAGTAAATACACTACACCGACTGCAGTCAATATTCACAAAACGCCTTGTTTAATTGCCATTGCTAACTTAACTCAACTTAACTCAAAAATTTTATACTTTCTGTTAGAAAGTTTCTAATCACCATTCAATAGAATATCTGGCTTTCGAACACTGGTTCATAGTAATGGTCAAACCATTTCATTCTCACTAATTAATAAATTGCATGCGTAATGTAATTCATTTTCATAATCGCATGCAACAAACGTAATTTAAAAATAAAAAACTACAGGTGACATCACGCACAATAAACATTGCAATGTAAATAAGAAAATTGAAAACATAAACAATAAACCACCATAACTCAAGATACAGCACTGTCACTTCCGCGCCTGCGTTATCGCGCGCTCTTTGAGTTTATATAAATAAATCTGCTATCCTTTTCACATCTCGTATTAATTGTACCTTGTATCCTATTCTGACAGACATGAATTAGTTATGATGAAACTATGGCATCTTGAATTTATTGATTTTTAAAATGTAAAAAATATCTGTACAGTGCTACAAACTTATCTGACCCGGTGGCCAAATTTAGAACTAAAGCCGCCATCTTGGAATGTAGTATTCCCAGGTACAATTAATTTACTTACCGCGTATGCACATTCCATTGAGGAGTATTTTTTTTAAATACATATTATCTTTTTCTACACATATTTCATTTCTTACAATAAAAAAATCGTCAACGAGTTGTTTCTGTGCAATATTATAACTGTCTAATATTATATAATAGCTATGATCGCGACTTAACGTGGTGCATTTTTAAAACTAATCAACAAAAAATAGAAGGCAATTGATATTTAATTGAAACACCACACAACACAATTAATAAGTATATCAATGCTATTATTTTAACAGTGTTGATATTTCTTTGATTTTTATGTTTCCTCTAAAACGGGCGGCATTTCGTTTAATGGCAACACTTAAGTCGATCGCACCGCCCCCGCCACCGGGCCAGATAAGTTTGT
Organism: Hypsopygia costalis; assembly: GCA_937001555.2. Classification (NCBI taxonomy): domain Eukaryota; kingdom Metazoa; phylum Arthropoda; class Insecta; order Lepidoptera; family Pyralidae; genus Hypsopygia; species Hypsopygia costalis. The sequence continues at coordinate 4,294,577 of OW443350.2, forward strand.
GGCACTATACCTTATTGCATCCACAGGGAACGAATAAAATTTTCTTTTTAGCTTTCCATGTGTTGAGACATCCGTCCACTGCATAAGTAACTCCCATATTTTATTTTAAACTGAACGGAGAATAAAATACGAGCGATGTCAATTCGTACGTTGTGGCATACCTTGTGAACGGTTCCACATCGGTCTCAGAGGGGAGGTGAGGTCGACTAGTGAGAGCGGGCAGAGAGTGGCCATACTGTACGTTAGTACTATTACTTATACTGTGGTTTGGGTTTAGATGTCAGTGTGTAATTTGTTCAGGAATATTATATTCAGCGAAATTCATTGAGCTTATGAAATCGTCCGGTCGTTCTGTCTGTCCGTTGCCATGAAACTCAAAATTTAGAAATTCTGACTTCGGATTTGTGTAGAGCATCAAAAAGTAGTAATTTAAAGTGACCTTGGTTTTCCGATTTCAATTCGGGATTTCGAAAAAAATAAAAATTCGCGATGGTGGCGCATGCTGCGCGTCCGATGTTTTTTTGTTAATATAAGTATTTTTATCTAAAGCATTTTTTATTATATTAATTTCCCGCCTAAACCCTACGTCAAAATTTGAAATAATCCTAGTTACAGTCGGCTGCGGCCGCGTGGTTAACAAAAAGCGGGAAACGGCTCCAATTAGAGGCCAAGTGGGCCGCCGGCCGCCAAAAAACAGGCCAATTTGTATGCGTCTCCACAATTGCTAATTCTAACAGCCGAAAGTTTCGTATTTAATTAAATTATTTCATTTTTGACATAGGGTTTATCACAGTATATACAGTTTGGGGTGTAAGTGATTCATCGACATCTTTGAACCAAAGCCAACTTCACCTGCACGCGGTGCACCCTGCTGACTGACAAACGAAGCTCTGGTGAAAAGAGAGGTAGGGAGCGTAATTGTAAGCTACCTGACTGGGGAATGTACCTCCACCTCACAGAATACCGCAGCCAAACAATTCCCTTGAGGGTTGTTGTGTTCCTGCGAGTGAGTGAGGTCACCAAGGTCAAAAAGGAAGGAGATGCTGCGTTGGCAGCGGGGGTGGCGGCGCGCGAGCGGTAATATGGCTACGGTAACCGCTACACATCATAAAAACAGCATTGCAATTCAGCGTTTTTATAATATTAGTATAGATTACATCCGAGAATAAAATGTTATTCGATTCACAGCTATAACATGGCTCTACCGTGGAATGATTGAATTTCTTGATAAAATCTATTTCAGGAGTAGTTCAAACATATGTGATTATTTTTCAATAAACAACCGTGAAACATTAACTCTGCCCTGACCTGATAATGTGGGGCGTGAAAGCGATATCTCACTCCAACTTCATCATCATGATTGATGCGTAGAAATTGGACAGTGTCGAATAGCAGCCTGTCAGTCAGTCCATTCTCTAACGGATCTATATTTGAGTAAAGCCAGCGCAACGCCTATGTACTCCGAAAAGTCACTCTTGGAAATTAATAGGCTCCAAAACCACTCAAAAACACTAATTTTGATAAAACTTGTCACAATTAAAGACTCGACGTGCTTGAGGTTTGTGTCGAAAAAAATTGAGATCGATCATGTCCATGAGGAATGATCATCCATCCATATGACGAGCTCGATGGCGTAGCGGTCAATGACGTGGCTTCGACACCAACGCTCGTGGGTTCGATTCCCACATAGGACAAACATTTGTGTGCATGAACATGTGTGTTTGTCTTGGTCTGGGTGTTTTCTATGTATTATAAGTATGTATTTACAAAAAAAAATAAGCACATTTATCAGTTGTCTAGTACCCATACTACAACAATTTTTGGGGTGTAAGTGGTTCATCAACATCTTTGAACCAAACCCAACTTCACGTGCACGCGGTACACCCTGCTGACTGACAAACGAAGCTCTGGCGAAAAGAGAGGTAGGGAGTGTAATTGTAAGCTACCCGACTGGGGAATATACCTCCACCTCTCAAAATAAATGTATTTAAGTACATTTATCACTTGTCAAGTACCCATAGTACAAGCTTTGCGCTTAATTTGGGACTAGATGGCGCTGTGTCAATTGTCCAGAAAAACATAAAAAAAACTAATATACATGGGAACGCAATAGGAGATGATGATTATTGCTTGGATAAATTCTCAAATAAATAAGCTTGAATATTCTTTTTGAAAATAAAGTTACTGGAAGATTCTTTGATGGCATCAGGTAACGTATTACAGAAATTAACTTTATATGGTCTGACGTTATATTGTTCTTACGTATATTTATTTATTTATTTATTCAATAACATACATAAGTTTACAGTTACGTATCCAAAACATTCATGCATAACATACAATATTATGAAAAATAATAATTACAAAGAATTTAAACACTTGTTTATAAATTGATATAATGTATCAGCGAATACGTCGGCATCCGGGCATCGCTTATGAATTTCGTTCATAAGTGTAATGCTACGTGGCGTAGGTGCATTCAGCGCGCAACAAGTGCGCACAGGTGCCACGGTGTGAGTGAACAGCCGATGCCGGCGACGCAGACCCTCCACACCACTACTGCGCGAAGGTGCAACTAGCCCAATACGTTCCAATGTTTTCGGATCCTGTATTTTATATCTGAGAAGCTGATAATAATAGTATAGATTTGTTCAGCCTGTCTTCTTTGTGGCAAGAAAGAAGGAAGGTTCCGGCATCAGTCTCACACAACTTACTTAACGGGACGGGGGCCCACCACACATTCCCACCACTGTGTCTCCTGTGTAGCCAGGATTAACAGCGGCGACCGCCAAAAGTTCATTGCAGTCCCGGGGGTAAAACTACGGCTGCCTACACAACGACACAACTTACTTATTAAAATCCGGCCAAGTGCGATTCGGACTCGCGCACGAAGGGTTCCGTACTATCTATAAAACTGGCCAAGTCCGTGTCTTCAATTATCACGATAATTTTATTATCAGTGGGCATATTTATCTAGATAATTTCAAAAACTGATTTCTGACAAATATGTTCAATGTACCATCAAGGATTCAAGGCCAGTTTAAGAATATCCTTGAAAGTAAATCCCCAATGTTCCTAAAAACTTATTAGGTCGTGAGCCATATGTACCTTATCTCTGCGTCGTAAGGTTCAATAGCGAATGGCGTGTTTCGGTACGAGATTTCTATTCGTCTTGCAATACATTTTATAAGTTCGTCGGCTATTACTCAGTAACTTGTAAAGTCTACTTAGCTGTAATAGTTTTCCTTTTAAATTCACTATATGGAATACTTCAAGCGTCTCTGAGCTAGGCCGCGGACGGACGGACGGACAGACGAACATGGCGAAACTATAAGGGTTCCTTGTTTACTACGGAACCCTAAAAACCAGTAAGAAAGAACGATAGGGAGGAGTATAGGCTGGCAACGGATCAGCAACCCCTTAGTGTTGCCGATCTTCATTTGCAGTGATAATTGCTTTCCATCAGGAGATCCTCATGCTCGTTTGCCCCCTCTAAAAATTTTAATATAGAAAAATGCCTTCCTGTGTGTTCAACGTTCTTTCCCTTCTTTTGCATATGTATTACATGAAACAAACTGGTCGTGTGGTTTCCGGTAGACTAGAATAGAATCACTCCGTCTCTTCCCGTGGATGTCGTACAAGGCGACTAAGGGAAATACATTATCAAACATCGATCAGGCCTCCCCAACCCGTCTAGCCAGCGTGGGGAGTGTAGGCCAAATCCTCCATCTGTCTGGGATGGAAGAGAGAGGGTCGTGCTCCTGTAGTGGAAACTAAAATGACCTGAAGATGTAAACATGTAGGTATTGAGTAAGCGCTTTGTAGGTAATTTTTACTGACGTAATGTTCACCATTTTCGGGACAGGCCCACCACACATTCCCACCACTGTGTCTCCTGTGTAGCCAGGATTAACAGCGGCAACCGCCAAAAATGAACAGTGAAGTCCATTGCAGTCCCGGGGGTACAACTACGGCTGCCTTGGAACTCACAACGAATTTAATCAGAAGAAATTAGTAGGAGTAGGAAGCTTTTGGAATTTGACTTCCCCTCTTAGCAATGTGAGAGACAGCAATATGGCAAATAAGGCATTAAAAGCCAAAAGAGATGGCTAGTCAAGTGAAGCTCAACTGCCGTGCATCACGGATTTTATGTATCTACCTAACACTATTGGGGACCTAAAACATTGAGTTGTTACCTAACACATCGATTCCAATAATAAGAATTGCAAAATCGTCTGAACGCTTGGTAATTCTCCCTTGTTGCTACCAAATCAGAATAGTATACTACCCCGGATGCGACCTGTAATGAATTCAACATGTCATCCCGTTCCCGCCGCCAAAGATCACACTCCCAGAGAACAAGATGTGCTGTTTGATCGTATTCATAATTTGCAGTAGAACATTCACATAAGGGCGAGTAATGTTCACCTATCGTCTATACATAAAATGTCATAGGTCTGACGTCATAGTATGGACATGTAGTGAATAATTGTGTACTTAGTCAATATTTACCCGACGGCGCGGGCTTTGAACCAGTTAGCTGTATTTGATTGTACTTAATCACTGTATAATGCTGATAGTATCGTGTTTCTCTAGTACTTAACAAAAACTCAATCGAATGGCCCAACCGTCGAATTTGAAGCCGATTATTGTTGGATTTTTTAATTGCGTCAATCAAAGTATATCTTAGATTAGCGGTAATTGTGTTTAGCTTAGCTGGTACAAACACACAGGTACAGACTAAGTTGAAGGTTGTCAGAATAAATAAATAAATAAATGTTGTCAGACAAATTACACAACGCCATCTAGCCCCAAAGTAAGCGAAGCTTGTGTTATGGGTACTAGACAACTGATAAACATACGTAAATACATTTTTTTTTGTAAGACAAACGGACATGTTCATGCACACAAATGTATGTACTGTGTGGGAATCGAACCCACGAGCGTTGGTGTCGAAGCCGCGTTATTGACCGCTACGCCACCGAGCTCGTCAAAGGTGTTTGTTATTAACTTAAACTTAAGGTCTATTTTCGCGATATAATAGCTACCTGAATGCCAAATTTCGGCTCGAACCCTTCAGTTTGCGCTGTGCATTGATAGATCAGTCAGTAATGGTTGCCTTTTATAGATATAAAGAAGAAGAAGATATGGTCTTGGAAACAAAGTCTGAAACTTCATCTAAAACAAAGCTAAGCTGGTGGTTATCAACTGGAAAAATCCATGTTTTATTTTTTATTTTTTTTTTATACTACGTCGGGTGGCAGACAAGCATACGGCCTGCCTGATGTGAAGCAGTTACCGTAGCAATATTAGCACTCGCAACATAAAATATCACTCGCGCGCCGCCACCCCCGCTGCCAATACAACATCTCCTTCCTTTCTGGTGACCTCACTCACCCCCAGGAACACAACAACTCTCAAGGGAATTGTTATTTGGCTGCGGTATTCTGTGAGGTGGAGGTACATTCCCCAGTCGGGTAGCTTACAATTACGCTCCCTACCTCTCTTTTCGCCAGAGCTTCGTTTGTCAGTCAGCAGGGTGTACCGCGTGCAGGTGAAGTTGGCTTAGGTTCAAAGATGTTGATGAACCACTTACACCCCATAAAATGCTGAGGTGACTGTCTTGATTAATGATCTCAAATATTGCTTTCTGGTATACTAGACTCACCGTCGGGCGGAGTCAGCAGAAAGCAAGGGCTTTGGTTGCTAAATGGACATAGCAAAAGTGGTGCGCCCCAGCAAATGCTGATGAACCTCTTACACCCCATAAATAATGATCATACTTTTTTTTTTTTTTTTATTTATTTATTTGGCATGCCCACAATTGTTTACACTATTATGCTCTTTTTTTACAATAAGGCCTCTTGTAGGCGCTAAGAAATTTCACCGTGTCTACTGCAGATAGGACCAATTCATCATGTACACAACAAGAATTTTGTCGCATCTAGGCACGAAAACCACAGCACCGCAGCAAAGCGTCACGCGTCATGTCTAGCGCAGGCAAGATTTTTTTCTTGGTCAGGAAGCAGTGTGTCCAAGAGGCCTTAGTGTACTTACTTGCTCCATTTGACTGCATACAATGAAGAGTTATTCAAAATCGGCGGTGATTCTTATCTCTCATTGACTGGACACGCTCTCTACACGAAGAGATGTTGCATCTCTTTTCGTTCTATATAAATTATACAACGGGGAGTGCTCGGATGAGCTATTTGATTTGATACCTGTCGTTGAGTTCCACTATCTTACATAAATTAAAATTCCATCCATATCATCTTGATAATTGGCAATCTACCGCAGTACGCGTTTTATGACATTTTCTACCATGAACTGTGAAATATTCTCAAATAAATGTGACATGGGAGCCTTTAAGAACAGAGTCAATTTTTCCATAAAAGGCTGGCAACGGATAGGCGACCCCACGGTGTTGCTGATTATGGGCTGTGGTGATTACTTTCCATCAGGTGACCCTCATGCTCGCTTGCCTGTCTCGCGTATAAAAAAATAAACTCAAACTTTATAGAACTAAAAGTTTGTAACAAGATTTTTCTACAAAGTCAGCTAGAAAAGGAAATTCATTTAAATCCATAACCCTTTTTTACAATATTTGCACCACAAAGAAAGTATCGTTGTTCCAGCAATGAAATTGGTCAGGAGTTCCCAAACTATTTTACGCCCTAGGACCATGGTATGGTTATTAAGTTATTTATTAAAAGCAGAAAGTATATAATAATTAAATACGTTAGAAAACTAAAATTACATATAAATATCTTAAAATGAAATTTAAAATAAAATAAAATTAACAAGATTGAAAACTAATATTATAATAAAATACACAGAACAAATAAAAAAAATTCGGGGATTGTGGCCAAAAGGCTGGGCGCATTTCCACGCTGTATAGCGATGGAAATATTTTGGCCTAGATATTGGTCAGCCCTTTGGTTATCCGAAGTCAAGACCACCTTCTTGGCAACCTTCTTGTATAATTCTCGTGCCGATGGTCCCCATGGTCCCAACGTTTCTACACCGAACACTTCTCGTATATAGGAAGTATACCCACAAAATATATATAGAGAATAGATAAGTACATATCACTTAGCCTGATGGGCTAGGAAAACTTGAACCGAGAGCTTATGTAACTTCAGTTTAAAAGAACGAACAGACTGAGACAGTTTCACATGAATGGGAAGTGAATTCCAAAGTCGAGCCGCACGTATAATAAAGGATTTCGCAAAAGTTAAAAGTACTTTGTACTTAGAGGTTGCGGGTTCGATCCCCGCACAAGTCAAATATTTGTGTGTTGAACATGTCTGTTTGTCTTGGTCTGGGTGTTTTCTATGTATAATAATGTATGTATTAAAAAAACATTGGACGCGCAGCATGCGCCACCATAGCGAATTTTTTTTTTTTACGAAATCCCGAATTGATATCGGAAAACCAAGGTCACTTTACATTACTACTTTTTGATGCTCTACGCGAATCCGAACTCAGAATTTCGAAATTTTGAGTTTCATGGCAACGGACGGATAGACAGAACGACTTTTTTTCGGAAAACCAAGGTCACTTTACATTACTACTTCTTGATGCTCTACACGAATCCAAAGTCAGAATTTCTAAATTTTGAATTTCATGGCAACGGACAGACAGAACGACCGGACGATTTCATAAGCTCAATGAATTTCGCTGAATATATATTTAAGTATAATATCAGTTATCTAGTACCCATAGTACCAGCTTTGCTTGATTTGGGACTAGATGGCCGTGTGTAATTTGTCCAGGAATATTTATTTACTTTGTATTGCAAGCTTAGATGGTAGTCGCTTTACATCAGGCGGGCCATATGTGTGTTTGACACACAGTACCGTATAAAAAACAAGGAGACAATGCTGCGAGACCCCATAGTGGACTTTAGTGCCCCGTTTCCCGACCCACACTTTGAGAAGCGCTGCAATAGATGAATATGTAACAATTTTATCTCGGCTGCTGCTTGGAAATTCATTGTATAGAGTGCACAATACAAAACGAGAGTTGAATGCACTCGGTAATAATAATTATGTGTTACTAGTGGCAGTCCGCGACTTTATTTATACCACTAAAGTGGCAAACAAGCATACGGCCCGCCTGATGAAAAGCAGTTACCGTAGCCTATGAACGCCTGTAACACCAGGAGCATCACACGCGCGTTGCCGAAAAAGTCCGTCGCAGTGGACTTCAAAATACTATTATTGTACAACAATTATTAACTCCCATCCATCATATCAGTCAAACCTTGAATCTTAGAATCGTGGTTACCGTAAACATTCGTTTATTTTGTTGTTTCTAGTTTGTGAAACAATAAAAACTACTTTTTTTTATATAAAAGAGGGACAAACGAGAACATTAGGTGAGGTTGGCTTTGGTTTAAAGACGAACCACTTACACCCCAAATGATGATCATAATTTACGCAAATGATCAGCATAAAAAATCTGTTAGGTGATCCGTATCATCTTGATAATTGATCTACTGGAGTAAAATTGTGAATTATCAAGATTTTTTTTATATTAGCTCAGCATATTGGCTCCGCATTGCCTGATGGTAAGCGAAAAGAGGAGACCCAATCGCATCGACAACGGACAAGAGACCTTGATGTCTTGTCAGTTGACGCTGCCATGCTGGAGTACAAGATGCTTCTTCACGCTTCGTTTGATAATGATATGGATGAAATTTGAATTTATGGCGAGTTGTACGATAGTAGATCTCAGCGGCAGGTATCAAATCAAACAGCTCATCCGAGCACTCCCCGTGATATAATTTGTATAGAACGCAAAGAGACGCGACATGAAGAAAGAGTCTAGTCGATCCGATATTAAATCTAATATATAAAAATAAGTCGGGTTTTCCTTCCTGACGCTATAACTCCAGAACGCATGAACCGATTTCCACGGTTTTGCATTCGTTGGAAAGGTCTCGGGCTCCGTGAGGTTTATAGCAAAGAAAATTCTGGAAAAATTTGAAAAGAAAAGCGGGAAAATCTTTTTTCTTTTTTCACATACAGCGCCATCTCTGATAGATAGCATGTACTACAAACCAATATTTTAAGCAGATGGCGCCGGTGCGTGATACATTGTTTGACAGCTACTCATTGTTCTCTGCTCAGTTAATTTCATGTGACAAAAAGGTACCTATTGTGTTCACTGTGAAATTTTACCAAACGAAATGTTACATAAAACGAAGCCATGTGGTGGCGAAACGGAGTTCGCCGGGTTTGCTAGTTTGGTATAAATGTTACGGTCAATGAAATAAATTAGTTATTATTCATATTCAGCGCCCGGAGAGATAGAAGAATTGGATCCACCGGCTGCCACTACGTCATCGTCGAAGGCAGCGCTCCACCAATCAACGCACCAACCCCCCACCACCCTTTCCAGTCGTGCGGCGCGCGCATTGGCGCGCAGTGTCCGGCGCGAGAGACAAAGGGTGGACGTGTCTGGACATTCGCCCTGATGAAGGTCTCCTTTTGAGATCGAAACTAGTCGGCTTTCCCGACAAAAAGACGTGAGTGACCCGTTTATTTATCTAATTAATTTAGTATAATGTCTCACGTGAGTTTTAATAATATTATTATTCATACTGACTAATACTTGGTCAAAGTGATAAATCATGTTTTGGTTAGATTTGAGTTGATTTTTGGTTAGGTTAGGGTGTTCATAAGAGCACCTATTTCCTAGAAGCTCCTATTTCCGGTGACAGGACATAAGTCCTGTCACGGGAAATAGGAGCTTGAAAAGGAAGATGATGAATGATGTGGTGCCAAGTAAGCTTAATTATTAATAATATTTGACGAGCTCGGTGGCGTAGCGGTCAATGACGCGGCTTCGACATCAACGCACGTGGGTTCGATTCCCACATAGGACAAACATTTGTGTGCATGAACATGTCTGTTTGTATTAGTCTGGGTGTTTTCTATATATTATAAGCATGTATTTACGTATGTTTATCAGTTGTGTAGCACCCATAACACAAGCTTCGCTTACTTTGGGGCTAGATGGCGCTGTGTAATTTGTCTGACAATATTTATTTATTTATTTATTATAATTGACAATTTATTATTTTGGCCAGCCATTATATATAATGACTAATTTATCACATTGGCTGTAACATACATATGGTATCTTTAGTCGCCAAGTTAGTGTAATAGACGCCCAGTTTTGTAATATTACACACCCGGTTTATTACTACCCACTACAAAATACTGTAGCAAAACAAGATGGGATATGAACCCGAAAGGAATCAATTTGTCGCTGGCGGCGGCGGCGGCGGAAGTATCGCAAAAAGCCTCTACTTCCGGTTCGGTGCGGCAGCTGCGGCTTGGCAGCTGAATCAAAACTAAACTTACTTTTTATTATGACAAAATATTCTAAACCGGATGAAATTATTTCAGTAGAAATATTCAATTTTTAACATTTCCTTTTGTAGGTACTTTGTTTCTGACGTGAAAATACTTGCATATATTATGTAATTACCTATATTTTACTAGCGGCCTGGTACGTGCTTCGCTATGTATAAAGTGAAATAATAAAATAAAAAATCACCAAATTCATTTATTCAAACAAAAAAATATTTTATTGAATGCTAGCTATTTTAAAACTTAATCCAAAACATTTGGATAAACAATATTTTTTGTTTTTCTATTTTGAGCATGAATAAACAAACTGCCCTAGTCGGGGTACCGACTCTGGAACAGGCAACATAAAGTCGAAGCACGTCCAAAATGAAATGACCGCATGAATGACATAACAACATGCTTGTACAATACTGTCAACACTGAAAAAAGTTTTAATTTGACAGCACAATCCCCATCTGAAAAAAGTTTCAATTTGACAGCAAAATCCCGATTAACAAAATGATCCGCCATTTATTGAATTCATTCGTTACAAAAAATGTGATAAATGAAGAACCGTTTTACCGATTTTGTGCAAACTTCACCTAAACTAAATAGTCCGAATAAACCCTAAACATTTGGTTTGGATAGGTGAGCCCGTTCTTGAGTTATAAAATTACAACGAAAAGTGGCATTGATTTTTATATATATAGATTTATTCAACAGGGAAGTTGATTATGGCGATTAATCATCATCATAATCAGCTCGTATCTACCCACTGCTGGATATAAGTATTCCTATTGCTTCCCATGAAATACGATCCTCCGCCTTCCTCATCCAGCCGCTTCCAGCCGCCTTCTTAAAGTCTTCGGACCATCTAGAAGGAGGGCGTCCAACGCTTCGTCATCCTATACGCGGCCTCCAGTAATACCTTTTCCCCAATCTGCCATCACTTACTCGGCAGATGTGACCGGCCCATTGCCACTTCAGCTTGCAAACTGTGAAGGTTATGTCGACAACTTTGGTTCTCCGTCGAATTTCTTCGTTCCGGATTCGATCCCGCAGAGAAACTCCGAGCATAGTCCTCTTCATCGCTCGCTGCGCGACTATTAGCCTGTGGACCAGTCCGATGGTCAGCGTCCAAGTCTCTGCATCATAGGTCATTGCAGGGAGGACGTATTTAAAGACTTTAGTCTGCAAGCATTGGGGTATCTATGCGGTGATGATGATGATGATAATGATGATGATTAATCACATTAATAAAATCAATGTAAAAATGGTTTTACATTTATACTCATTACAGTTTTGTTATGGACATTTGGAACAGTAAACCAACTCCATACCAACGTCCGAAACTGACAAACTCACACAGACCTACACCGTTATTTCTTATCCTATTCTATTAAACCAGTAAACGCAATTCGCCGGTACAACCTCTCACGCCCTAAGTGTATAATATTTTTGCCGAACATTCGGGAGACTAAGGGGAGGGGTGTTAGTGACACATCATGATCTTTAGAACCAAAGCAAACCTCACCTGCACGTGGTGCACCACTAGCGAAAGAGGCTCTGACAAACGAGAGCTAGGGTACAGCCACAGATAACAGAGAAAAACGACTGTCATTTCGGTTATCTACGCTGGAACAGCGAACAGCGTATTTATAAGTTGCCCAACTGCGGAAATACCTCCACTATATATCGCAGAATATCGCAACAATACCCTTGATGATTGTTGTGTTCCTGCGATTGAGTGAAGTCACCAGAAAGGAAGAAGTGGCTGCGTTGGGAGCGGGGGTGGCGGCGGGCGACCGATATTTCATGTCACGAGCGTTAATACTTATGGCTACCATAACCGCTTCACATCAGTCGATCCGTAGGCTTGTCTGCCATCTGACGTAATATATAAAAAAATTGGTAGTCTGTAGAGTCGGTTTACGGACGATAATTTTAGGTGATAACGTCATAAGAAACATAGGTCTTTCGTGTCTCTCTATTGCTTTTTTTTATACCACTAAAGTGGCAAACAATCATAAGTCCCGCCTGATGGAAAGCAGGTACCGTACCCTATGAACGCCTGTAACACCAGGGGCATCACACGCGCGTTGCCGACCCTGTAAAAACCTCTTCACGCCCTTTTTGAAGAACTTTTTTTGCTTGTTCCGCGCTCTCGCTTGTACGCTCGGCTCAGGTGCAACGTGACAACGGGTCATGCATTATTCGTGGGTGCAGCCGGCAGTCATCGATTTTCAAGACGTTTACGTCAAAAAAGTTTCGATTAGTGAATTAATACATCGATCGAAGGCCGCCGAAGGAGTAGGTATCCAAATCACTACTCGTTCTACATAATAAAGGTACTGTCCTATGTTTACTATGTACCGAGTGCCATGATCTCAGTACATTAGTCACTACTGAGCCATTACAAGGCACATTGCCTAGCTTCGAGTTCGGACAGCAACTAGACGTCATAATTACTATTCAGGCTCAATTGCCTGGATATACGATCAAACGGCGCGATGGACTTGGTAAACTTGCTTTTATTTACTTTTTTATTATCTCGGACCTAAATCATAGATTCCATGTTTTGATAGGTAGTAGTTACAGAACTATTAATTATTTTTGGGGTGTAAGTGGTTCATCAACATCTTTGAACCAAAGCCAACTTCACCTGCACGCACTGCACCCTGCTGACTGACAAACGAAGCTCTGGCGAAAAGACAGATAGTGAGCGTAATTGTAAGCTACCCGATTGGGGAATGTACCTCCACCTCACAGAATACCGCAGCTAAATAACAATTCCCTTGAGGGTTGTTGTGTTCCTGCTAGTGAGTGAGGTCACCAGACACCAGGTGGCGGCGCGCGAGCGATATTTTATGTTGCGAGCGTTAATATGGCTACTACTATTTCAATAGAGTCGCTTATACATTGGTATGAATAAGCATTCTATTCAGTTATTGAATCGCAATAAGAGATGGTGGTAAGGGGGCTGTCCGCTTCCTCATCATGATAACCACGACCACTCTGGCAAGAGTGGAGCGACAAAGAAGAATTCAATAAATGCTTCTTCGTGAACGAAATGATGGATCCTCGCCAGCCAGCGTATAGTGAGGGCGGCTTTTTCATTCTGCAAATAATTTCCTAAACTTTTTATTTCTTTTTTAATAACAACTTGTTTAAAAAAAATGTCTTTTGTTTATTGTTGTTTCAAAGTGGGCGCTAGTTTACGACATTGTTATCTTCATCACTCAGTTCAAAGCGCTGAAACAGCTGAAACGCCCTTCAGGAATTCAGCTTCAGAACTTCAGAGGTCAATATATTAAATAAATAAAATCAGTCTGTGGTAGCCAAGTGTCAATAACATTAATAAAACATATCACGGTAACCCACAGGGTATTACCCGAGCGTATTACATGTCAGAAGTTCACAGGGTGTTTGTAATGTAACGGTTACATATTGATCTAACGACCTCGGTGGTCGAATGGTTAGCAATGGCCACTTTGACTCCGAGGTTGCGGGTTCGATCCCCGCACAAGACAAATATTTGTGTGCATATGAACATGTCTGTTTGTCTTGGTCTGGGTGTAGGTATTCTATGTATTACATGTATTTACAAAAAAAAATGATTTTAAGTACAATATCAGTCATCTAGTACCCATAGTACAAGCTTTGCTTAGTCTGGGACTAGATGGCCATGTGTAATTTGTCCAGGAATATTTATTTATTATATTATAATAACTAAACCCATTATAACTATTTTCGATATAACTACGGTCAAAAGACCTACTGTTTAAAATACCTAAAGATCGTTTCACATATTATTGTTATAACTAATGAACGAAATTTATAAAGGAGAATTCACCTATGGTTTATTCAACTACAATTAATTAACCTAAAGTTGATTGAAGTAATATAAATATTGTCAGACAAATTACACAGCGCCATCTAGCCCCAAAGTAAGCGAAGCTTGTGTTATGGGTACTAGACAACTGATACACATACGTAAATACATTTTTTTTTGTAAATTCATACTTATGATACATAGAAAACACCCCGACCAAGACAAACAGACATGTTCATGCACACAAATGATTGTCCTGTGTGGGAATCGAACCCACGAGCGTTGGTGTCGAAGCCGCGTCATTGACCGCTACGCCACCGAGCTCGTCAAATCAGTAATCGTCAGTAATGGACGATTCACCTACTGATTATTTATTCATAAATTTTAATTTTAATTTTACATATCTTGTAACAAAACTAACCATTTTTCTTTATTATTTCTGTTATGATCCTAAAATAAAAATAAAATTTTTATTCATAAAATCAATCATCATCATCAGCCTGTATCTACCCACGGCTAAATATAAGCCTTCCCCAATACTTTCCACCAAATACGATCCTCCGCCTTCCGCATCCAGCTTCGTTAAGCCGTTGATTGATTCTGAGGAGGTGGGTACCCCAGTCAGCCCCCTTACCACCAACTCTTATTGCGATTCAATAACTGAATAGAATGCTTTTTCATACCAATGAATAAGCGACTCTATCCTATTTGAAATACAGTCGCTTATTCATTGGTATGAAAAAGCATTCTATTCAGTTATTGAATCGCAATAAGAGTTGGTAGTAAGTGGGCTGGTATCTTACAAAAACATCTCGTTTCGCCAGAGCCTCGTTTGTCAGTCAGCAGTATGTAGAAGATGTTGGCTTTGGTTCAAAGATGTTGATGAATCATTTTGACCACCTATATTCACTTTTGACCCCTTATCGATATTAACCAATACATAATACTCGTAATACGAACCCTAGAGACGTTGTCCTGTCTTCTAAACAATGAATATTAAATGGGGATGTTTGATATTTTTTTTGACATTAGATGTCGCTAGGTAGGCGTCGGGTCCAGATTGTCAAAATGTACTGAATTTTTGACAGTGAAACTTTAAGACGACAAGACAACAGAAGACGTCAACAAGACATTTGACCAGATGCTATGAATTGACAAATGATTGGACCCTACGCTACTACAGTGCTGCCAAAAGGCCCTCATTGGTGTCCCGCTATCTGTCAAATTACTGACAGTTCTGATAAACGACATAAGGTTAAATTAGAAAAGATAATGTGGTAGTTCAGTTTTATTAAATTTTCGAATTTCCTATTTTTTTCTTTCATAAGAACCTTCTCCTGACAATAACAAATACAACATACAAAGAAATATCGAAATCGGTTCAGCCGTTCAAGTGTGATGGCGTGACCAAGGGAAATATGGATAATTTTTTACTACATACATACTTGACGACAGCATGTTCTGTGACCATACTGTATACATTAATCTGAGTAAAACGATTCTCTGGTAGAGTAGATTATCGTTTCCGCATTAGGGTAAGCAGTGACCTCGCTTGACCTTCACCCCGACCTTTCCGGAACACATCGTGTGTCACGGCCTTTAAGTTCATCCAAGTGTTAATGGGTTGACCATTGGATGGTTAAATGACTCTTATACTTTACGACTACCCTGTGGTCAAGTACTTAGAAATAACTGCTGGAACAAAGTGAATAGCTAGTTTTATTTATGTTTAAGGGCATTGGGGTATTTTGTACCCAGGCAAACATATCTTTCATATTGTTTTCACATCATCATCATAGGCTTGTCCTTTTTGGGCACGTACCTTATACCTAACTGCAAATGCGCCCCTGTCTGCCAACCTTGCGGTTATATCACAGGATTGCGAGACTCTCGTCTAGTAAACCAGATGAGAGGACCTTTACCCGCACCGCTCTTGCGCTCAGTAAACCAATTGAGCACGCAAGCGGATTGGTAGCAGATCTTACTCCCATTACTTACGCCTGCATGCAGGCTACTTACGTACTCTTAGGTCGAGTAGCTCGTAGCGAACCGACGCTCGATTTCCAAAGCATTGCGGCTCTACCACCACTCTCCAATCTCCATGATGGGTACCCGAGCTGTAGGCATGCTCACTTCCCGACGCTTACCTCTGGCCTACGGTAGGATGACCGGGCTGTCGGAAGCGATCGCCCGCCATCCTCCTTGCTGAGCAGACAAGTACCCGAACTGCGAATGCCATGTTGCGAAGCCAACACTGCTATAAGGGCCGCCCCAAGCCCCGTTGTGAACCACTGTGACCAGTGATCCCCAACTCGCTACGTGTGAGGTTAGACGCCCGGCCGACAACTATGGCAAGGCAGACGAACATGCCCAACCTCTGTAGTTGAACCACATGCAGTGAGTGATTGATTACACGTACATAAAGCCAACTCGAATTCGGACCCATGACTGGCAAATTATGGGTTTGCCACCAGTCCCCGAGGTACCCTGATTCAAACAAGCGGACCCTTAGTTCCAGCTGCGAAACTCCCCACAGTCGGGTACTCTGTGGGGAGTGTCCTTTTCTGGCAATTTGATCTGCACTACTTTGCGTGCTTCCGCCACCAATTCAGCCGTGGCTGCATTGGTCGTCTCTGCTGCAGCTGCTGCGATCGTCTCGGCAAATCTCCAACATCTGAAACAGAAGATACATGTGACCGCCGCTGCCCGGACTGCCGTGGTTGTCTCAGCGACACGTGTTTCGCCTCTACACGAGGCATCATCAAGCGATCTGTAGATGTTGATGGTTAAAACAACAACCTACAAATGACAAATCCATCGCATTACCGCCCTTTAGATTTGAAGACATTTAGTGAATTTTCGAAAGGTTTATGCGTACTTTAAGAAACTATACTATTCACAGATAGAACCCGAGCAACCTTGCCAGTAATAAACAAAAATAAAGATGTCGCCACTTTTGCTTTTGTACCCTTTTAAAAAAGAAACAAAAACAACATGTTTGTTTCAAATAAAAACCCGTACATCCATCCCAATATACTTAAAAGGAACACAAACTTAATGCTTACTTAAACTTCCATCTCCTTTTTTACAACGGCATTAGACTGAGATGCATTATCTGACATCTCGTTGACCTCGACCTTTGGAAGGCTTTTTTAATTTGAGAAAAGTCGTTTAGCAGTGTCAAAGAATTTATCTTGATTGCGATTAAAATAAATGTCTTTAGTTATTAAAGAGGAACCCGGTGGTCCAATGGCTAGCAATGGCTAATTTAACTCCGAGGCTGCGAGTTCGATCCCCGCACAAGACAAACATTTGTGTGCATGAACATGTCTGTTTGTCTTGGTCTGGGTATTTTCTATGTATTATAAGTATGTATTTCCAAATAAAAATGTATTTAAGTACATTTATCAGTTGTCTAGTACTCGACAAGCTTTGCGCTTAATTTGGGACTAGATGGCGTTGTGTAAATTGTCCAGAAATATTTATTTATTTATATTCCAACCCAATAAAATGTTATTCTAAATAAAATTACAGTTTTAAACCGGAGGACTTGAAAAATCTTTATTTTTTTCTGTTACAATGACATTTATAGACGCTTGAGCATCGATCAATAATTCTGCCGTTGTTTTTAAATTGATAATTCTATTCTTTTTATATTAATTAGTTTTTATTCTTTTTATTCAGAACGATCGCTACTTAGCGTCTCAATCTCAATATCTTATCACTTGGACCACACCGATCCAGCGAGATCTCACCGTTTTTAAATATTATGTTAGTCCTGCTTGTCTCGGACATTTCTCAATCTGTCTACACGCTGCCATTCCACAAGACATCCATTATTTGACTGCTACATAGTATAAATAAGCTAGTGTTGTAACTCGAGTGATTTAGTCAAAGAGTGACTTTAATTATCTATGCGTTGGACATTTATTTCGATTCTTTTTATGATGTTTTTATGTAACGCATAAAATATTTATCTCGACATGCATGTTGACAGTTTTTATTATGCCATTACTTTGTTTTGTTCTTTATTAGACTGTAATTCTAGAATAATATCTATCTAAGGTCGCCTTCATATTTTTATAAGCTTCATACAGTCTCACCGCTCGCCATCGACAGACTCATCCTCACACATTGGAGTCTAATGTGTCGCGTACTGCCGCATAACTAAATTGGATAGAGTCGCTTATTCATTGGTATGAATAAGCATTGAATAAGCGACTCTATGTCAAATTAGATAGAGTCGCTTATTCATTGGTATGAATAAGCATTCTATTCAGTTATTGAATAGCTATAAGAGTGGGTGGTAAGGGCCTGTGCGATTCCAGAGAAGTTTTCTCCCGCGTACTGTTAAGCTGTGGAATAAAGTGCCTGTTGAGATTGCCTCTGGAGACTACAGCATGGGTTCTTCAAAAAGAACGTGAAGAGATTTTTACAGGGACGTCAACAAGCGTGTGATGCCCTTGGTGTTACTGGCGTTCATACGTTATGGTAACTGCTTTCCATCAAGCGGACCGTATGCTTGTCAGTTTAGTGGTATAAAAAAGGTTTTATTTTGTTTAACCGCGGTGTTTGTAATCAAATCTTGCAAGTTAAATTTGACAAACGCTCCAATCGGCTACTTAGCTGCAATTTTGCTCACTCATTGGATTCCCGTGATAGTACATTTCAATCGAAAGTACATAAGAGGGGTGTAAGTGGTTTGGGGTGTAAGTGGTTCACCAACATCTTTGAACCAAAGCCAACTTCACCTGCACGTGGTGCACCCTGCCGACTGACAAACGAAGCTCTGGCGAAAAGAGAGGTAGGGAGCGTAATTGTAAGCTACCCGACTGGGGAATGTACCTCCACCTCACAGAATACCGCAGCCAAATAACAATTCCCTTGAGGGTTGTTGTGTTCCTGCGAGTGAGTGAGGTCACCAGAAAGGAAGGAGATGCTGCGTTGGCAGCGTTGGTGGCGGCGCGCGAGCTATATTTTATGTTGCGAGCGTTAATATGGCTACGGTAAACGCTTCAAATCAGGCGGGCCGTATGCTTGTCTGCCATCCGACGTAGTATAAAAAATAATAAGAAAAAACAGGTTGCACTCCGGGAGTGCCGGCAGAAGTGAAAACTTGAACATTAACGTTGTGCATTTTTGAATATTTTGGAATGGTTAGAGAATAATTTCGCACGAATTGCTTTATTATCAGATAATATATGAAAAATACAATATTCATTTATTGCGCTATCGTACACAAATATGACAATAGGCTATTTGACTAATATTTTTTTCGGTTTGATATGTAGGGACGTCTCAATAATATAACCATAGGTGAAAGAATTACTTCGATAGCACAAAAATCTCTCGAGATATGGTAATTTGAAAATCACAATTTTTAGACTGCCCCAAAACGCTCCATACAAAAGACTACCGAATTATGACGTCACAGGTTTGTATTTTGTATGTATCAAATCTGAAATTTGTACGACAGCTATGTTAAATATTACATTTATGTGATTAGTATTATAATAAAAGTTATAGTATTTTTTATTGCTTCTAAAGTGGAAATATTATTTTTTAATAATTTCAAACTTTTAAAATGGACTTTCCCGCCAAACTTTGATCGACGCTAAAAAAAGTCTGACTGAAGATATTAGAATGAAAGTTTGCAGATCTTTATAGTTTTGTGTATTTTACGATATTTTTAAATAATTTATACAATTTTTAAACATTGGAAAATAGCCTATTTATATTACATTAAAAATAAACAGCAGGAGCAGGCATACATTTTCGCCGCGCGGTTTCTACGCTCCCTCCGTCTTACGAATTTTCGATCAGGCAACGTGTGCTGACGGGAGTTTAACATTTTTTACCCATCCCAAAAAGTGCACAACGCCGCTAAAGAAGTTTTCATTTTAATTTATTATTATTTATTATTAATGGCTGGTAACGGTTGGATGCGGAAAGCGGAAATCGTATATAATGGAAACCATGTGAAAGGCCTATCCAGCAGTGGGTATATACAGGCTGATAATGATGATGATTATTTTGAAAATAGACTAGTTGTAGGTTCATATCTAGCATAGCGACGCGATAGACTAATATCCGTTCCTTATTTTTATCTAATCTATTGAACAATACTCAACTGTACCAACCCTTTCACGAACAAAAGAAAGTAATGTACTTTCGATCTCGTTCCCCGGAGGCGTATTTACAAACAACCTCGAAATTCTAGATCGCAATTTGGTAAAGTGCAATTTGACCAAACGCCTCCCGTCTAATGTTTGATACCAATCAAAGTAAGAAGTTGCCAACCTGTTCGTAGAAAATAAACTACTGAAATACTGAACTCCCTGACAAGGTTTTCCCAGTAGACTGCAGTATGGACTTTTACGAGAAATGTATAAAGATATGAGGTGTAGTGGCTCACCACGATCTTTAGAGCCAGAACCAACCTCACCTGCACGTGGTGTACCCTGCCGACTAACGAAAGAGGCTCTGGCAAAAGAAGGTACAGAGTATTTGTAAGCTGCCCGACTGCGGAAGTACTCCTACCTCACAGAATACCGTAGCCAAATAACAATTCCCTTGAGAATCTTTGTGTTCCTGTAAGTGAGTGAGGTCAACAATAAGGAAGAAGTTGGTGCATTGGCAGCGGGAGTGCCGGCGAGCGATATTTAATGTTGCGAGCGTTAATATGGCTACGGTAACGGTCGGGACGGTACGGTCTGCCACCCGACGTAATACATAAATAAAGAAAATTAATAATATAAAAACAAAACCAGCAATATTCACTTTTTTTAAAAGTGAAAATTATTTTCGTTCCATATTTTTCTATTACTTTAGCAACAAACTTAAATTAATATTTCACTTTTGATAAAAAAAAAACTCCGCGAAAAGAAGACGGAAAAATGTTATTCGCTTTTTTATTTATAATTTTTTGTTCTATTCAAGAACTTCTCGTTTTGTTCGGTTTTCGTAAAAAATTTCTTGCAAAAAACTTGTTATCGCAAACGGGCAAATCAACAAGTAAAGGTTAATTAAAATTTTTCTTCAATAAATACGTAAAAATGTTATCGATTCCTGCAAGATCCTGAAACGGTCCATCTACGACTGTTACAACGTAGCTTTTCTTTTGAAATCATTCTCTCTTTCCCAAATAATTCAGAATTGAAGCGATCGATAGCAGTTACTTTATTTATTGAAATCAATTAATTGTTATTTTTACCCGACTGCGACAGAAGGAGGGTTATGTTTTTCGAGAGTATGTATGTATGTATGTATGTATAATTGTTTGGCACGCTCTGCAGCCCGAATGGCTGGATGGATTTTAGCTTGAGAGGTGTCGTTAGATTCGTATTTGCTGTATAATGTATAATGGTAAT
Source organism: Hypsopygia costalis (assembly GCA_937001555.2). Classification (NCBI taxonomy): domain Eukaryota; kingdom Metazoa; phylum Arthropoda; class Insecta; order Lepidoptera; family Pyralidae; genus Hypsopygia; species Hypsopygia costalis. The sequence goes on from OW443350.2 coordinate 4,316,140, forward strand.
TTAAAAAACTAAAAAACCCGACTGCTTTTCTGTGTAATTCGGAAATGAAAAACCCCTAAAACAAGAAAACATGTAGCAGTCGGGACCCTACATGTACATGTAAATTCACTAAGCCTCCATTTCTAGAATGGGTTGAATTAGAACTGCTTGCGGTGGGCCCTCTCCAGGGGTGACAAGAGCTGTTTTTTCAGCACTGGAACCCCTACAGTCTGCTGAACCACCGCGGAGGCTCGTTGGGTCTTATCCTTCGGGCTGAGTGCACTCGGTATTCGCCCTCCCTCATATCGCTAGGTTAGTTTTCGCTTTAAAAGACTTCAGGCTAAAGGCAAATTATCCATTACGAAAAAAAAAACCGGACAAGTGCGAGTCGGATTCGCCCACCGAGGGTTCCGTACGTAGGATCATTATAATACAAAGTTCAGGAATCACGAATAGACCGCCTATTTTTTAAGATTTAATTACAAATGTATAGTTTTGAGATTTATTCTTGTATTTGTAGTCTATAGCGATGTTACTTTCCAAATTTCATAGTTTTAGGTCAACGGGAAGTACCCTATGAGTTTTGATTCCCTTGAGAATGTGTCGAAATATGAGTTTTTTGCTGAATAAACGGCCGTATCTTTTTTGCGTAAACTTAGCAGTTTGATTTTTTTACAACTACATGGGACCGTAGACCTAAGTATACAGTTCAAATTTCAGCTGGATACCTCCACGTGTTCTCGACATAGAGGGTCTTGACAGTCAGACGGACAACAAAGTGATCTTATAAGGGTTCCGTTTTTCCTTTTGAGGTACCGAACCCTAAAAAGCGTCGGGGGTTAAAAAGACATCTCTACCAGCCAAACTATTAAACACCCATAAATCTTCCTTACGGACGTAATGCATTTATAATTTGAATAGTAACAATTATTTCCGTGCATTTCGTCTCTGAAGGATAGAGGGATTATGTCGCATAATCCTGTAAAGACTAAAACGTGGTGCATATTGTATGATGTAGGTAATGGGAGTTCCTCAGGCGAGATTGCAACTTCCCTCAAGTTGGTTGGCAGTGTGTTCAGTGTCGGGCCATTAAAACAACAAATATTGAGGGGTGTAAGTGGTTCATCAACATCTTTGAACCAAAGCCAACTTCACCTGCACGCGGTGCACCTTGGTGACTGACAAACGAAGCTCTGGCGAAAAGAAAGGTAGGTAGAGTAATTGTAAGCTACCCGACCGGGGAATGTACCTCCACCTCACAGAATACCGCAGCCAAATAACGGTTCCCTTGAGGGCTGTTGTGTTCCTGCGAGTGATGAGGTCACCAGAAAGTAAGGAGATGCTGCGATGGCAGCGGAGGTGGCGGCGCGCGCGCGATATTTTGTGTTGCGAGCGTTAATATGGCTACGGTAACCGCTTCACATCAGGCTTGTCTGCCACCCGACGTAGTATAAAAAAAAAATGAAAGTACGTAGGTATTAAAGTCGCAAGAACACAACAACAAGCTATTTATTAAAAATAATATTACCATTGGAGAAGCAATAAAAAATACTATAACTTTTATTATGATACTAATTACATAAACATAATATTTAACATAGCTGTCGTATAAAATTTTGATTGCATAGAAAATACAAACTTGTGACGTCATAACTCAGTAGCCTTTTGTACGGAGCGTTTTCGGGAAGTCCAAAATTGTGATTTTCAAATTAACATATCTCCAGAGATTTTTGTGCTATGGAAGTAATTCTTTCACCTATGGTTATATTATTGAGACGTCCGTACATATCAAATCGAAAAAAATGTTGGTCAAATAGCCTATTCTTAATTGGCTGCGGTATTCTGTGAGGCGAAGCTACGTCCCCAATCGGGCTACCTTCAAACGCGCTGTACCGTACGTGTATCACGTGTACGCGAGATTGGCTTGGGCTCTAAAGATCTTGGTGAGCCACTGTTGCCACATGCGCTCTTTCGGCTAGCTCGACAAACTTTAATACAGCGCCCTCTATAATCATGTTTAGTTTAGTTCAACTTTCTGCCACCAGAGCGATGGCACGTAATATAAGGACGAGACAAACCCTTTTTTCTACCGAGTTGCGATTGCAATTAACCAATTTACTTGATTTCCTTTATTTTTCCACCACCGTCTAAGCCGCCTCCAGCTTAAATGCCACTTTAAACCAATCTTTTTCTCCAAAATTCTTCAGCTGTAGTTTTGTTGCAGTTGTGTGTTGTGACAGACCTTTAGATGCAGGAGAAAACAGGGTTTTGCTCATTTTGAGCAATTTTATAGGTACACTGAGCTGCGTCCCTTTTGTTTTTACTGTTGCACATATACGATGTGTTTTTTTCGTGAATGTGCCAATTATGTAAACTTGTTTTTATTTAAATTAGTCATTTCTTGTATGCGTCTGAAGAAACAATTAAATGCTAAATATATTTAAGTATAATTTTAGAAATATTTCTATTTATTCACAAAGATTGCATTATGTATTTTATTATGGTATATAAAAAAAAATTGAATATTGTTTAATGAATGCTTTTCTATCGTATTGGTGTGATGTAATCTGTAATGGTAGACTTAAGCTAAGATAAATAAATAAATATTTATTCATTTGACACACACTCATGTCTACTCATCCCGATACTGCCATACTTATACCCTGTTCCAAATAACGGTGGAAACAAATATTAACTTTAATATTGGCATTTCAAAAATTACTAAATCCATTATTACGTATTTGTAAGCTACCCGGAGAAATACCTCCACCTTACAGAACACCGCAGCCAAATAACAGCTCCCTTGTTGTGTTCCTGCGAGTGATTGAGGTCACCAGAAAGGAAGGAGTTGCTGCGAGCGATATTTCATGTTGCGAGCGTTAATGTGGCTACGGTAACCGCTTCACATCAGGGGGGCTAGCAAAATGGCAGTTTGCGAAGTAGGAAAGCGTAGCGATCGCTAATTTGAACTGTCCACAGTTCAAATTAGCGATCGCATACATTTTAAAAGTATGAAATTGTTCGAATTGACAAATGTCACGTGATCTATCTCACGTTCGTTACGCTACGAATTACACTTGGCTAGGGGGGCAGGTCAGTCGCCGCTTGTCTGCCACCCGACGTAGTATAAAAAAACCCTCTGTGTTAAAGTTGGCATTGTCAGCCACTTGAAATATCTTGTACCTGTACATCACACTTCTTCTTCCAAAGAAATCCAGTGGGGCCCAGAGATTTGTAAACACAGGCTTCCAGCAAACCGCAGTAGAAAACCGCTCGAAAACTCGTAATCTCGGTGGCGGAAAAAAACAGTAGTCTGTAAATTCGGTTTACGGACGATAATTTTACGCAATAACGTTATAAGAAAACATCGGCCGATGGAGTGGAAGAGTGATAGATGCGTCACAAGCCGAACGCTTATGCCGATCGTGTCTCGGCATCGCTTGTTCCGCGCTCTCGCTGCATGCTCGGCTTAGGCGGAACGTGACTATGAGTCATGCTTTTTCGTGCGTGCATCGATTTATAAGACGTTATCACGTCAATGATTTCTTCCGCTCCTTTCCTGGCCCAACGCGCTTAGTTTAACATAAGACTAAATCGAATCAAGCCCCAAGTGAGCAAGTTTTAATAGGAGACTCTGGCGCTGACTCTCTATGTCACGCAGGCACCCCCAATTATCCACTATTGACTTTGATGTTTCATGCAATAATTGTTACAATCCTGAATTATAGTAGGTATATACGGTATAATGTTTGTTTGCTTGTAGTATCTTTATTGTACCTATAGAACATATTGCTCATTTGCTGCAATATGGTCACATCACAGCGTACATTTATGTCGTTGTTGCATGCAGACTTTTATGATTATCCAACCAAATAAGACTTATTAATTGCAACAATAATAAGATAGGAAAATAATTAGGCACTTCTAAAATGTTATATACCTATTAAGAAGAATCTGAAAGTAGAAACAGTATATCAAAATGATCAATATAAATACCAAAATGACGTTCGGAAAATGCATGTTGATTTTAATTATGACGTTGTTGCGGCCAATGAGCGATATATGTATATATTCATACACAATATAACTAATAGAATTTCAAAAAACATATACAAAGACGGGCTTATCTCTATAGGAGATCTTTACCAGCCAACCTTCAAGTGTTGGATAAGAGAATAAAGAGTGGCAAGGGCGTCGAAAAGCATTTGTGAGAGACAAAAGGAGAAAGTAATATAAATCTAATCTTCTGAAAAAGCTTTTTATAAATTGGGTATCATCACACCTCTGCCACTCCATACAAATGTCGCGTCGTTTACTACTACTTAAACAATGACGTCTGTGCAGAGCGTGACTGAGAGTGTGTGCGTGCGGGGCCATACAAACTGTTGCAGATTCGTCTCAAAGGGGAGGAGACGTCGACACGAGAGATCGTCAGGGAATGACCATACTGTACATAGTACTATTATTTATACTGTGGTATCATTAACATCATCATCATCATCATCATAGGCCTCCCCTCTAGATCTCTAATAAGACCGTCCACCGAAGAGGAGAAACAGAGGTCCAGAGAAGAGGTCGTCTGTCCACCTTGTGGGTGGACGTCCTACGCTGCGCTTGCCGGTACGTGGTCTCCACTCGAGAACTATTCGACCCCATCGGTCATCCGTCCTCCGTGCTATGTGCCCTGCCCACTGCCACTTCAACTTGCTAATCCGCTGGGCTATGTCAGTAACCTTAGTTCTTCTACGGATCTCTTCAATTCTGATTCGATCTCGCAGAGAGACTCCGAGCATAGCCCTCTCCATAGCTCGTTGGGCTACTTTGAGCTTGTTATATCATGAACATATTCAAGACTAAGGCAGCCCATGATGAAAAAGTAGCGCCACTTGAGTAAAAAAATTCTTCACTAATTCTTTGCTACTAAAGTTAAAATTTAATTAATAAAAACTGTGGTATACGATTGTCTATTTTCATAAATAAATAATAAACATATTCCTGCATGAATTACACACTGCCATCTAGTCCCAAACTAAGCAAAGTCTTAAGCTTGTACTATAGGTACAAAGGTAACTGATATTAAACATAAATACATTTATTTATTTAAGTATGTTTATTTGGAACATAAAAGCTAATGATTTTCTTATATTCTATTTTTAACTTTTCTACGCGGTTTATTAGTTTTATTTATTTATGTAACTAGACTTGCATCCAATTTTTTTAAATTAATACAAATTTTAAAGATAAGATAAGATAAGATAAATTTATTTGCGCAAATAAGGTACAACAGATGTTACAATTACATAAGTACCTATCCAACTTATTCTACCCTCGTAGGGGCGTGCAATTTTTTTTTATTTTTTTAGTCAATTATAGTAACATTTATTTTCAGCGAAATTCATTGAGCCTATGAAATCGTCCGGTCGTTCTGTCCGTCCTTTGCCATGAAACTCAACATTTAGAAATTCTGACTTCGGATTCGTGTAGAGCATCAAAAAGTAGTAATGTAAAGTGACCTTGGTTTTCCGAAAAAAAGTCGTTCTGTCTGTCCGTCCGTTGCCATAAAACTGAAAATTTCGAAATTCTGACTTCGGATTCGTGTAGAGCATCAAAAAGTAGTATTGTAAAGTGACCTTGGTTTTCCGAAAAAAGTCGTTCTGTCTGTCCGTCCGTTGCCATGAAACTCAAAATTTCGAAATTCTGACTTCGGATTCGTGTCGACTGTAGAGCATCAAAAAGTAGTAATGTAAAGTGACCTTGGTTTACCGATATCAATTCGGGATTACGAAAAAAAAAAATTCGCTATGGTGGCGCATGCTGCGCGTCTGATGTTTATTATTATAATATTTTTTAGCAGAATTTGTTAATTATTTTTTTCGTGCTTCAGAGGGCACGTTAAGTCGTCGGTCTCGGCTGTTGTCATTAGATGACAGTCGTTAAGCCAAGTCAGTGGCCTTTAGGCGGCTTGAGAACACTGGCCTCCGCGAACTGAACGAATATTATTATTTTTATAATGTAACTTTATGACGTAGACAAAACTGTCAGTCGTTTGACAGTTGACATTGACGCGCTGCAAATGTCGTTTAAAAGTGACGCATCGGTCGGAATTATTCCATTAAATTTTTCAATTTTTTAATTTCGTGACGAAGGGAAATAGGGATTCTTTTTTTATAATTACAGATTACACCAATTCTAATTTTTGGGGTGTAAGTGGTTCATCAACATCTTTGAACCAAAGCCAACTTCACCTGCACGCGGTGCACCCTGCTGACTGACAAACAAAGCTCTGGCGAAAAAAGAGGTAGGGAGCGTAATTGTAAGCTACCCGACTGGGAATATACCCACACCTCACAGAATACCGCAGCCAAATAACGGTTCCCTTGAGGGCTGTTGTGTTCCTGCGAGTGAGTGAGGTCACCAGAAATGAAGGAGATGCTGCGATGGGAGCGGGGGTGGCGGCGCGCGAGCGATATTTTATGTTGCGAGCGTTAATATGGCTACGGTAACCGCTTCACATCAGGCAGGCCGTATACTTGTCTGCCACCCGACGTAGTATAAAAAAAAAAAATAAAAAACCGGACAAGTGCGTGTCGTACTCGCCCACCGAGGGTTCCGTAGGTACGTAGTACCATTATTAAATTTGATATTTTTCATTATAAATAAGAAATAATGCGTCGAAAAAAAAAAAATATATATATTTTGCAATGTGTACATCAAGCCCTTTCATATGATACCCCATTTGAACTAGTAGTTTCAATTTGAAATTTCGACACCCTATAAAAAATATAGATATTTTTTAAGATCTATTTACAAATGTATAGTTTTGAGATTTATTCCTGTACTTGTAGTCTATAACGATGTTACTTGCCAAATTTCATAGTTCTAGGTCAACGGGAAGTACCCTATAGGTTTTGATTCCCTTGAGTGTGTCGAAATATGCGTTTTTTGCTGAATAAACGGCCGTAACTTTTTTCTACGTAAACTTAGCAGTTTGATTTTTTTTTTACTTCATGGGACCGTAGACCTGAGTATACAGTTCAAATTTCAGCTTGATACCTCCACGCATTCTCGACATAGAAATTCTTGACAGACAGACAGACAGACAGACAGACAGACAGACAGACAGACAGACAGACAGACAGACAGACAGACAGACAGACAGACAGACAGACGGACAACAAAGTGATCTTATAAGGGTTCCGTTTTTCCTTTTGAGGTTCGGAACCCTAAAAATAAGATAACGTCTGTATGATTAGGCTAAAACTTAGTAGGTCTTCAATATTCTCGCCGGGGGATATTGATGTATAACGTGAGGACGGCAAGCCTCCATTTTGTGTCATCAATCATATTTTATGTAAAATTTTCTGTTAAAGAGGACATTTGCTTTGATATAGTATTTAATATATTACTTTGAAGAATAATTGGAATAAATCATACTACATTAAACAATTGAAAGCATGAATGCATAAAACATTTATTTGTATCTACATAGTACATATCACTACATAGTATAAAACAAAGTCGCTTTCTCTGTCCCTATGTCCCTTTGTATGCTTAAATCATTGAAACTACGCAACGGATTATGATGCGGTTTTTTTTTAATAGATAGAGTGATTCAACTGGAAAGTTTATATGTATAATATATGCATAACATAGTAGAAAAACACTGATAATTTAGAGGTTTCTAATGTGTCGATGTCGATGTCGTAAATAAACACATTTTTTTGCTCTTTCATTGCAAACGCTGGCTGAACCCAACGAGATAGATCAAAATAATGTAGTACAGTATTGTTCACCTTAAAATGGTCTACAAAAAAGTTCGCGATGGTATATGTCTATCTCTTAGTGGTAACACACAATAACCGTTATTTTATCCTTTGCTTTTTACAAGAACTAATGCCTTATTTACGAAGCGATTTTAAGCAATACAGAATTAATCCTTATCCAATTAAGTAAATACATTTAAATACATTGCGCATTTAATATAGATCAATATGGCCCTTCACAGCATGTAATTTAAATGAATAGTTTAGAAGATATTACACATTTAAAATGCAGGGACATAACGGCTGTGGCGGTACCGGCCGCGGAGCCGGCGGCGTGTGCCTATAACTGGGGAAGGACTGGATAGGACAAAGCGCAAAGACCTTCTGTAGTACATTTAGTATCAGCATTGCACCCGTGCGAAGCCGGGGCGGGTCGCTAGTCTAATATAAAAAAAATCAGGCCAAGTGCGAGTCCGACTCGCGCACGAAGGTTTCCCAACCATTATCAATAAAAACGGCAAAAAAATCACGTTTGTTGTATGGGAAAATTAAATATTTGTTTTTGTTTTCATTTAATGATATATTTTTAAAGTGAATATATAACGAAATATGACGAGCTCGGTGGCGTAGGTCAATGACGCGGCTTCGACACCAACGCTCGTGGGTTCGATTTCCACACAGGACAAACATTTGTGTGCATGAACATGTCTGTTTGTCTTGGTCTGGGTGTTTCTATGTATAATAAGTATGTATTTAAAAAAAAAATATTTACGTATGTTTATCAGTTATCTAGTACCCATAACACAAGCTTCGCTTACTTTGGGGCTAGAGAGCGCTGTGTAAAATGTCTAAAAAAAAATTTAAAAAAAATCTGAATATTTCAAGCGTCTACCTGTTGCCGTTATCAATATCGAGTAAAAGAATCACGTTTGTTGTATGGGAGCCCCCTTAAATATCTATTTTATTCTGTTTTTTTGTATTTGTTGTTATAGCGGCAATAGAAATACATAATCTGTGAAAAATTCACCAGTCTAACAATCACAGTTCATGAGATATAGCCTGGTGACAAACGGACGGACGGACAGCGGAGTCTCAGTAACAGGGTCCGTTTTACTCTTTGGGTACGGAACTTGTGCTGAACATGTGCATAATGAGAATTTATCGTACGAGTAAATGTTCTTATTAGGATAGAACTACACTATTGGGTATATAGCAATCATTCGTGTATAAGGTACACGAATGATTCACTATAAACATTATCCTCCCTTCTTTTTCTTCAGTCGGGTAAAAAAATGGTTTTGAGTTGGAAATGACACGTGCCGTATTTCAGCATGGGCCGAAACACATAACCACGTTGCGGCGCCGCGCCGCAACGCAACGCGTCACCGAGCGTTGCGTTGCGGTGCCACGAAACAAAGCGTTCTACTGCCGTATGTAGGACAACTATTTTTTGTGATTTTTGAATGTTGGTGGACGTATGTAACAAAATAGCAAAAAGTGATACACTTTGTTAACGTTAAAGTTTGATTAATCGTTTACGTTTTATTAATTTTTCTACACTATTTGCGGCGAGGTGCACGCCGCAAAATTCTGCGTAGCGGCGCGAATGGCACTGCTGATTTTGGCGGTGCGGTGCCGCTACGTATTTCGGCCCATAAACTACAATTTTTGTCAGCCCCGAAAAGTGAAAAGTAAATGAAAATTTAGCTGCAAATTAAAACAGTTTCAGCCGGGCAACAAGTTAATTTATAAAAAGGGGTCCCTTTGGTCCGTCCGCAAAAGTTGAACTGTGTCCCCGACGTGCCCGCCATAATGATACCAACTTGTTCAATAAACAAGTTTCTTTTCGACAACATGTACGGCAATTTGGGTGAGAGAAAAACCATTTTAAAAGTCGCCGGGCTAGTTTCCAATGAACACGAGCATCTTTACCGCTAAAGAGGTTACCTACCATCACACCCCGGACACTCCATACAAACGTCGCGACGTTAACTACTACATAAACAATGGCGTCTGTGCAGAGCGTGAATGAGCGTGTGTGCGTACGGCGCCATACGAACTGTTCCAGATTTGTCTCAGAGGGGAGGTGAAGTCGACACGAGAGAGCGACAGGGGGTGGCCGTACTTTACGTAGTACCACAGTATAAGTAATAGTATTACGTACATTATGGCCACTCTCTGCCGCTCTCTCGTAACGACCTCACCTCCCCTCTGAGACAAATCTGGAACAGTTTGTATGGCGCCGCACGCACACACGCTCATTCAAGCTCTGCACAAACGTCATTGTTTATATAGCAGTAAACGACGCGACATTTGTATGGAGTGGTCGGAGTGTGCTATTACATAGAACAGAATAAATTCTCACTTTTCTTCACCATGGGCCCTACCGCTGACGCTGAAGCCAATTATCATCAGATTCTTTGAATCCAAAAATGACACTACTGCTTAGCTTGTTGGTAATTGTGTTCAGCTCAGCTGAAAGAAAACCTAGAGCTTTATCGACTAAGCTGAAGATGTTTGTCGATAACTTTAACTTAAGACCAATTATTGCAATCAAAAATCCGATGGTAATTGACTTCAGCTTCGGCGGTAGGGCCCAGTTCTTCTTTTATCCAACGGCTCCGGATTACCTGAAGGAATGTTTCAAGTTTCGCGTTGTAGAGGACTGACTTCGGTCCAGCGACACTCTGTTTCCATAAATCCCTATCGCTCTCTAACTTAATCTAAATCTTTTAGGGTCCGTCCGCACAGACCGGCTCGCAGAGGAGAGCAGATTGTGGTAAGCGTTTAAAACAGAGCTTTGGCTCGTTGTTATAAGGTTTATTTTTTAAATTCACTTCTTTTATTATATGAGAATTCACGAGCGCCGATGTGGATTTTTAAAGTAAACCTTATGCCAATGAAACAAAACTCTATTTTAAGCGCATCCAAAATTTTATCTTCTTTCCGATTCGGTTTGTGTGAACGGACCCTTACAGTTGTAGCTACTCGTCTCTGGAATGCACTTCCAAATAATGTGATGATGGCTCAATCTATTAATCCTTTTAACGGCTAGTTAAAGAAGCACTTCAAGATGTTGTTTGCATTATCGCATGTATTTGTGTGTCTATATGTTGGCAATAACTTCTTCTGTACATATCTATTTACATAGGTCACACTAAAAGTTTCCCGAACTGGCCACTTACTTAAACAATATTTAAAAAGTAATTACAACATTTGGAAATGGAACGTTGGCTGTAGAATGCAGTTTGTTTCATCTGACTGTCAATTATTTTTACATTGTGGCGCCATTTTAAAAATTGCGTGTTTACTTTAATATGGATTTAACTTTATTGTTTTAGCGTTTTAGCACATTAATTGTAATTCATTAAAAAAATATTTTGAAAGAAATATTAACCGTCCTCATATAAAACTTATGTTTTACTGACTTACTCTTATGTTTTAGTCTATAGGCATTTAGCTCAGGTTTCGGAGAAAATTCCAATACAACCTAAATACACACATACTGGTCAAATACAAATTTATTTGTTATACAAGAGTGCAAAGTTGCTTTTTAACCGCGTGCTCAATTTTGATGACTGAACAAGCAAAGAATTTGCACTCGAGTGCAACACGACCTTTTCATCCGACTTCAGCGAGGAAATTACTGATTGTTGAGGGAGAAAGCTCATTTGCGCATTAGTAACAGTTTCAGTCAATTAAGTTGGCGTCAAATAAACTTCTTCGTCGCTAGAATCACTCATTTTAAGTTTTTCACTTGTTTTCAAGTTTCTTGTTTTTAACATAAGGTTTTAAAAAAAAGTACACCAAGGCGGTTCGGTCAGTCTGAGTTATTAGGAAATTAAAAAAGTTGTAAGATAAATTCGGCACCATAGAGGTAGAAGTAAATAGGTTTAATAATGTTTTGCATTCATAAACTTAGTGCACGCGATGTTCTAAATTCAAATTTACTTTATCCTCTAGCGGATAAAAACGACTTTTGCACTTACATATCGAAGAGCAAAAATACTCTTTCCGAGATGGGGGGATGAAAATGTATTTTAGTGTCAATTAATATTTTATTCTCAGAGTGTGATACTTAACATAGGTATTTTTCTCAATGATGGCGCTAGTATTCATATATTCAAATCTCGTCGACACTAGCGCCACCTATTTTTATATAAATTACAAAGAGACATATTACAAAAAACGGCTATTTTTCACAATATAATAATTTTGAAATAAAACTAAACGTTGGTTTTACATTTTAAACTTTACAAATTATTTCGTAAACGTACTTTTTATCTTTGAGAGAGATCTATATGAGACAATAATAATTGCATTTTTGGTTTTAGTTCACAAAAAAAATTTATTCGCGTTAGATTCGCCGTGATAATATTTTATGATTAAAATAATAATGCTTTAGTTCGGACTTCAACCGATAGATGGCGTGGACAGCAAATTACATCGCGCTATGGTTTCGTTCGTAGGAAATGTTAATAATATAGAACTGTATATTGTTCCAACATACATACTTACATACATACAGTATTTTTGAAAGAAGCGACTTCTAGTAAATAAATAGAAGTTACGCTCTATGGTAAATTAATAATTATCTGTTTCGTTATACTTATAAATTTAAAGGAAACTGAAACGGATAAATAAACACTAACATATTCTATCGACGAACTTTTATATTTAAATAACTGTTTCATGAATTTTCATAAAAAGAATCGAGATTATAATTAAAATAAACACGCTTTTATTTTTTTAATACTACGTCGGGTGGCATACACAAGCATACGGCACCCCTGATGTGAAGCGGTTACCGTCTTACCGTAGCCATATTAACGCTCGCAACACAAAATATCGCTCGCGCGGCGCCACCCCCGCTGCTAACGCAGCATCTCCTTCATTTCAGGTGACCTCACTCCCTCGCAGGAACACAACAACCCTCAAGGGAATTATTATTTGGCTGCGGTATTCTGTGAGGTGGAGGAATTCCCCAGTCGGGTAGCTTACAATTACGCTCCCTACCTCTCTTTTCGCCAGAGCTTCGTTTGGCAGTGAGCAGGGTGCACCGCGTGAAGGTGAAGTTGGCTTTGGTTCAAAGATGTTGATGAACCACTTACACCCCAAAATAATGCTTTATCTAAATTGTAACTTTCGTGATAATTAAATGAATTTTCTGAAATTCGTTAATTTTTTTAAAAGAGTGCGTTTATAGCTCAGTAATTTCAGGTACCTAAATATTTCTTACAAATTAACTCTATGAATGAAATGAAAGTTTCATCTACCATATGTTAATCCAGGGCTCATTTTTAGGGTTCCGTAGTACACAACCCTTATAGTGTAAGCCTTGGCCGTCTGTCTGTGCGCAGCTTTGCTCAGAAACTATTAGTACTAGAGAGCTCAAACTTAGTATAGGTATACATTTTAATGAAGCCGAATAAATAGTAAAATAAAATAGAAAAAATCGGTTGTCTGTAAAATCGGTTAACTGACGATAGTTGAACGTGACAACGTCATAAGAAAATACTGATGGAATGTTTGCATTTTTCAAAAGAAAATTTTAATGGAACGCCTCAGAGCGAGGTGGCGCCGCATGAGTCATGTTTTTTCGTGCGTGCAGCCGGCTCCATCGAATTATAAGACGTTGTCACGTCAAAAAAAAATTTTGGGTGCCTCCCCTACGCGTAATATAGGGATGTTTTTCTTCTTTGGCTATCCTATGGTGTTGGGTATCGTTGGATAGGTCTTTCAAAAATATAATCTGCGAGTGTGAGAACACCATTTTTCGATTGAAAGCTCCGTTTGCGAAATATTGAGCTTTGAAGCGCTAAAATTTTGTTCGAGTCAAGTGGCTTGATCGGTATATTTATTATTTTATTTTCTAATTGAACTATTGGCATGTATTTTCTTCCTTGTTTTTTGTATTTTTAAGGTCATTTAAGACTATTTTCATCATCAGGTAATTTAAGTCTCCACTACAGGAGCACGACCCTCTCGTCCGTCATAGACAGGAGGATTTGACCTACACTCCCCACGCTGGCCAGACGGGTTGGGAGGCCTGATCGATGTTTTATAATGTATTTCCCTTAGCCGCCTTGTACGACATCCACGGGAAGAGACGGAGTGATTCTATTCTAGTCTGCCGGAGACCACACGGTCAATAAATATATAAGACTATTTTAGTGACCTATAATCCCATAAAATACGACCACTGTGCGTGCGATAGTTGATGTGGACGAGAATCGGCGGCGCATGCTGTCTAATCCGCTTAAGCTATAGTGCAATAATAGTATATTATGTACTAAGGGGATAAAGCAGTGTCTTACGTCACGGGCGGCATATTGCACTCTGAGTGTAACGAAGGACTATAGTTAATTCCCGAACGTAGCGAGGGAGTCAAACTCCTGAGCGAAGGAGGGAGTATAGGTCTCGCAGTATTTTATGATCGCTGGACGTGGTGGTGGGGGTAGTTTCGCGCATACGCACTGACTATTAAAAATGCTCTACTGCGCATTCAAGGTCAGCGCTCTTTAAATATTGCGCGACCTGTAATAGAGTCCTGAGTGAAGTGAGTAGTTCAATCTGCCCAAGATGAAGGCTGGCTTTATCCCAGAGGTAAATACTCTACTTTTCATACCTAGCGAGAGAATAATAATTTAACGAGCTCGGTAGTCGAATGGTTAGCAATGGCAACTATGACTCCGAGGTCGCGGGTTCGATCCCCGCACAAGACAAACATTTGTGTGCATGAACATGTCTGTTTGTCTTGGTCTGGGCGTTTGTATTTATTTACAAAAAAAATGTATTTTAAGTATTATTTCATTTATCTAGTATCCTTAGTACAAGCTTTGCTTAGTTTGGGATTTGTCCAGGAATATTTATTTATTTTATTTAATAATACACTTCAAGGTTTGAGAATTAATAGATGTATTCAATATTAGCATAAATCTATACTAGAGTCTAGAATATATACAATTAAAGTCAACACAAAATAATAGGCCCGTTTTGACATTTGTCTTCGCGACGTAACTAGTGATGCAACCAATCGACTCGGTACTCGATACTAACGATAAATCGATTCAAGTTTGCATGAGTATTTGATCAATTTGAATATGTATTATAAAGTGTATTGGATTAAAGTTCTGATTAGAAAAATTTGATTTATTAACGAGGTTCTGACGAAAGAGAGGTAGAGCTCAGCGTAATTTAAGTTGCCCATCTGGGGAGGTACCTCCACTAACCTAGGTTAGGTCCCGGTTGTTGTCATTAGATGATAGTTGTTAAGCCAAGTCAGTGGCCTTAGGGCGGCTTTAGCAGCGTGGTGGGGTACGCTCTAAACCCCTTCGATTGAGGGGAGACCCGTATCCCAACAGTGGGATGATTATATGTTGGTGCCGTATGCCGTAGTATTAAAAAAAATACATTTTAATTATTAATTATAAACAAAAATCAAATTAATATATAATACATAACCATACAATACGTTTATGATAAAGATTAACGAAGGTTGACTGATAGAGAACGTTTTTAGCGATAAGTCCGCCTTTTGAATGCTTATGTAATTTTGTGGTCAATAAAGTAAATAAGTAAAATAAATAATATATCTAAATATATAAAAGAGAAAATCACTGACTCACTCACTCATTCATCACGAAATCTCAGAAACTACAATTGCTAGGAGTCTCAATTTTTGCATGGAAAATTCAACCCTTAAGGGGCTGAAACGGGGATCCAAAGTTTGTATGGGGAAACAAGATTAGTTGGACTATTTTATCCGAAACTTTACACGAGTACTTCTATAGATAAATGAGTAAACGTGTTTCAGGATTTTTTAAAATTCAACCCCTGAAGGGGTAAAATGGGGTGAAAAGTCAGAAAATTGTCATGGGTATTATTTTTATGGTTTATCGGGTCGCTGATTACGAAAACAACAACGATTTTAAAATGCAACGTTGCTAACATCACCATCATCCCCTATGGGTGCGATGGGGTTGAAATGTCTATATCATGTGTCGTTTTTTTGGATTTTTCGGAACGCCAATCCATACTAATATTATAAATGCGACAGAGCGCATAGCTGTTACCTCTTCACGCTTAAATCGCTGGACCGCGGTTACCTTGAGAGCTGGTACATAAGATAGTTGTCCCAGAAATTACCTGTTGTTTATTATTGTTGTTTATTGTACCTGTAGGGCGGTTCTAGGGTCGACTGTATGTATTTTTTTTAATATAATGTAGTTTCAATGATTTTTCCGTCAATTGTACAGCAATTTTAATAATTCTTATTTGTTTGAGAGGGTACAGTCTTTAGGTGGTTCCATATTAAAATGAATGTAGCTGAGCGCAAAACTCGAGAACGGCTCAACCAATTCGGCAAATTTTTGTTTTAATATTTTCGTTAAGGATAAGCTTGTTATAATAGGATGGTTCTTACGGAGAGAAAAGTCGTAAAAATTGCGAGGAAAATAACACCACAACCTGTGCGAAGTCGGGGCGGGCAGCTAGTAACTATATATACATACCATATAATAAAATTATAAAAATTACTTACTATTATATATTACTATTATGTAGGATTTAATAATATAAACGGATATACTAGACCAGAGTAAATTTGCAAAATATAGATATACTTGTATCGTGAGTGCGTTACTCCCGCGATATAATATATATTTTACAAATTAAAACACATTAAAAAATAACCATAAATTTAATGCACTTGCGAAATCACTATAAAACGGAACATCTTTGTGAGTTAATGGCATCATTGTGCAGGCATTAGACAATTAAAATGAATGGTGGACTTAATAAAATAGATTTATGTGTGTTGTTACGATAGATGGATAGTGCTATAACACAGTGTGAAAAACATTCAGGTTATATGTCCAACAGTTTTAATTTACAGGCTTCACGACACGGGAATGCGCTGCCTGAACCTATTAGAAAATCTTCCAGAAAAGGAGATTGATTGAGTGATGAGTGTATTTAGTGTATTTGAAGCGAGCTCAATTGGAGAACCAGACAACCCAGGACAGACAGCCCTGGCGTATGAGATGAACGGCAAAGACAAAGAAGAAGTAATTAATTACCATTTCTTTCATCTTTATGAAATGGTAACACCTTTGTGTTTCATATAGAGTCAGAGAGGGACTTTATTAAAGTAAAAAAAAAAAACACAAAAAAATATTTTTATTATAGGTATAATGATGTGCATACAAAATAAAACGAGTGAGCCTTAGACCACACGACGGAAGTAAAACTTCTTTAGACCACACGACGGAAGTAAAACTTCTTTAGACCACACGACGGAAGTAAAACTTCTTTACACCACACGACGGAAGTAAAACTTCTTTAGACCACACGACGGAAGTAAAACTTCTTTAGACCACACGACGGAAGTAAAACTTCTTTAGCTCTACATATATCTCCCTGTCAACTTCCATTCGCCGTTTCCGTAACGCTCTCGTCACGCATACACCAGCAGTAACGCGTGAGTAAAAAAATTTCTTCTTCAACTTCAAAAAAAATCTTTACATTTTGTTTAAAAATGATTTCTTTCGACATTTTTCTTGCGAAATTTTTTGACGAATAAGCGTGACGCGTTACAAACCCGAACGTAACGGCCCAGTTTCATACAATAGCCAAAAAAAAATGTGCACTACATGCCTGGAAGTTATCACTTCATTAACTTTAACATGTTTATTTTCGACTGCGACTTGTTTAACATTATTTTATGTCATGTGCCCTCTTATTTCCAAATAAAACTGACCGACATCCATGAATCACTGGGTATTACCGGATTGTCTTATTTTAACTGCTTTACCAGGTGCAAACAAGCGCCCATCAAAATAAGTGGCCGCGTTTTACAAAGAATGTAGTTAAGGGGGCGTTCATAAATAACGTGAGGCATTTTTGAGGATTTTTGACCCCCCCTCTCCCCTCTTGGTGAGATGTTGTAAGATTTTCCTCGACCCCCTCCCTCCTGCCCCAATCTCACGTGAGATTTTCAAAATTTGTATTTTGGATGTAAAAGCGTTAGGTGTAAAATATTAAATCACAATGATAAAATTTGATAATAAATATTTAAACGAAAATTAATAAAATATTTATTCTAATTTAGTCCATGGAGACTCGTGCACGGTCTCAAGAGTGATTATTGGAACCAGGGGCGCCGGCTTTTAGATAATCTCATGGGTGCTCATGCTCATATGATGACGCGAAAAAGTGGCGAAGTGTGAGACCCACAAACACCTAGATCCAACACAAATATCTGTTTCATCAACAAACATTTGTGTTGGTACGGGAATAGAATCGGCGACCCTTGCGTCTCAACCGGCGGTGGTTTAGAACCACTGCGCTAAACGGGTCGTCGGGTAATGAAAAAACGCCCATCCCTAAAAGGCGATTACTGATCTGTTTCTTGATGTCTATTCTCAGGGGTGCTCGGCACCCACTGTTTTTTTCTCATGGGTGCTCGAGCCCCCGAGCACCCACGGAGTCGGCGCCCCTGATTGGAACCAACATATCTAAAAAATTACGTGATATTAGCCAAGAAGTATTACCAATTGGATGGATTTTTAAGACGTTTCATGTCAAACGGCGATATTTTCGGTAAATACTCAGTTCATCCAAGTTAACTATGTATAGCGACGAATTTTTATATCAATAAAGGTTGGAAAACCTTCCACGATAACTGTTGAGTATCTATTATAACAACAAAAGGCAGAATATCGTCTGGCGGCCGGACAAAGCCGTTTACGGCCGTGTTATAGCCGCCGATATCGATAAACCGTGATGAACCCCACTTGGGTACTGATTGAAAACCTTTTACGAGATTCTACAACTTACTGGACTCCTAGATAAATGACTTTGGACGTGAATACGTCTTTATCGATAGGCAGGCAATTCAAAAAAACCGAGAAAAATTAAAAAAAAAAAAATTATTTTTAAAGTGAATATATAATAACTAAATATTATGTGAGTATTTCAAGCGTCTACCTATTGCCGTTATCAATTGCGAGCGAAAACGAGCAAAAAAAATCACATTTGTTGTATGGGAGCCCCCCTTAAATATTTATTTTATTATATTTTTTAGTATTTGTTGTTATAGCGGCAACAGTAATACATCATCTGTGAAAATTTCAACTGTCTAACTATCACGGTTCATGAGATACGGCCTGGTGACAGATAGATGGTTGGACGGACGGACGAACGAACGGACAGCGGAGCCTTAGTAATAGGGTTCCTTTTTATCCTTTGGGTACGGAACCCTAAAAACGAATGTTAACAAAGTTATTTTTGACTCCACTATGTCCTGAAAGGCTCACGTGGCCGAGATAAGCAGGAGAATGTTTGCGGCTTCGTCGTCTCTTCGTCGTCTCAGAAATTTTCTACCCACTGCCACTAAAGTTGCTCTTGCACAATCCCTACTCCTGCCTATCCTCGACTATGCTGATGTGTCTTATCCGGATCTAAACGTAGATTTAATGAACAAACTAGAACGTCTTCGAAATTTGTGCATCAGATTTATTTATGGCTTACGTAAGTATGACCACGTATCTCACTATAGGCAAAAACTTAAATGGCTTGCCAGCGTAGAAATATGCACAATCTATCCTTCCTATATACTATACTTTTCAATCCTAAAGCTCCTTCGTATATTAAAGACTTTTTCGTTTTCTCCTCTTCATCACATGGTCTCTCTCTACGTTCCACTGAAAACCTTATTCTTTTGGTACCTCCTCATTCTTCCAAATTTTTCAATCAATCTTTTAAAGTTCAGGCAATCAGACTTTGGAATACCTTACCTGTAGCTATCAGAACGGCAAAGTCTATTGATATTTTCAAAAAACAAGTTAAAAATCATTTCCTTGCTTTGTAATTCCATTCCAACTTTAGTAAGCCGAAATTTTTATATGTATTAATATTTATTTATTTAGTTATTTATTAATTATATATTTTATAATATATATTGTATGTATTTTTATTTATTATTCAATTATTTATCATGATAAATCTTCGTATATACATAATAATGATTCTCATAATATTACTATACTTCTAGTTTTCATTATTATATATTTTTTTGATTTTCGAATCCTGCCCATTCCATGCACAAATTCGTTACCCTAAGGTTGCCTTGAAAAGATTGCTCTCAGCAATAAGGCCGCCTTGTTGCCTAGATACAATACAACTCTGTAATAATTTATTGATTCACTGTCCTTCTAATTTGTATTATGCAAATAAAGCATATTCTATCTATCTATCTATCAAATCGGGGAATAGTTTGGTGTTGCAGTTACACATCTATCATCTCCACCCAAAATTCAATCACACCACTGGATAGGTGAATGATCAAATAATTTATTACGATAAGTAAGGACTATGGAACATCGCGTGCGGGGGAAGCGGAACTAAATTATATCAAAATGGCAGTGATATAATTTTAGTGCATATAACGTATTCACGGCCGTGTCCATGAGACAGTCGACAAATATTTGTGTGCATGAACATGTCTGTTTGTCTTAGTCTGGGTGTTTTCGATGTATTATATGTATCATCATCATCAGGTCATTTTAGTCTCCACTACAGGAGCACGACCCTCTCTCGTCCGTCTCAGACAGAAGGAGGATTTGGCCTACACTCCCCACGCTGGCCAGACGGGTTGGGGAGGGGTTAGAGTCACTATATATATGTATTTACAAAAAAAAATGTATTTAAATATTATGACACTTATCTGGTAGTCTGGTACCCATAGCCATAGTACATGTTTTGCTTAATTTGGAACTAGACGGCAGTGTGTAATTTGTCCGGGAATATTTATTTATTTATTTATTATTTAGTTAATTGATTCAGGTGTTATTTTGCGGAAGTCAAATTTACAGGCAATTTGATCTACACCACTTTGCGTGTAGATCAAATTGTATCTATGTAAATCAAATCAAGTGGTAATCAAATTGTAGAACTACTGCCGGCCGGCACCCGCCCGGCAGTAGTTTGCATGAACTAATTGGTGGCGGAAGCACGCAAAGTAGTGTAGATCAAATTACCTATTTATTATTTACTTACGTTGAAGCCATTTGGCAGCGTTCACACTACAACCACTCGATTCTATTGATTCATGTATACTATATACATGTATATCGTGTTGAGGAGCTTCATGGTGTCGATGCGCGTGTTAGTCTAATCGATCATTCAAGTTAAGCAGCATCGACCGCGGCCTGTCTTGGATGTTTTTTTTTTATATTCGCTCTGCCTCGCCTGATGGTAAGCGAAAAGAGGAGCCCCAATTGCATCGGCAACGGACAAGAGTTCTTGATGTCTTGTCAGTTGACGCTGCCATGCTGGCCTACAAGATGCTTCTTCACGCTTCGCTTGAAGGATCCCATATTGTATGAGTGAGGAAATACATATGCCGGCAACGCGTTCCACTTTTTAATGGTGCGACATAGATAGGTGTTGCCAAACTTTTTAATGCGAAGGAATGATCCCAACGGTGAGCTTGTGATATCGCAAGCCAGCGCGTGACGTTCTGTGATAGAAAGGGGAGAATGGGATAAGGGAAAATAGTTCTTCAGTTCAGTTGGGTTTATTTATCCTCCTCCGTGGAGGATTAAGCCGACGGTCCCGGCTGTTACCATTAGACGACAGTCGTTAAGCCAGGAGCTCTACCGCCGAAGCTGAAGCCGAATACCATCGGTTTTTTGATTCCAAAAATTGGTTTTCGTTTGAAGTTATTGACAAACATCATCAGCTTAGTCGGGAGAGCTCTAGGGTTTCTACCAGCTAAGGTAAACAGCAAAAATCTAAGCAATGCGATTCCGAATCAAAATCAAACAAAAAAAAACCGAAAAAAGAGATCATCTAATGGGCCCATTTATTTCGACTTAAAAAAAAAATACAGCTGACCCAATGGCTTCTCCGTAATTATTTTTAAACTGTTAATGATTGTTTGAATCATAAATTTTAAATTATTCTGATATGTTGACCTTCTTATGGAATTTGACTAGTAATGATAATTAATTTGACATTTACAGAATTATTGGATATCTTTATTTGACATACTTAATTATGACTGACATTACTTATTGTTATTCACTGTTATTGTTTGTTTTATTTTCTTTTTTATTAGAGTATTTGATCTTGTCAGTAATTATTGGAGTAATTAATATTGTCAAAAAAAACATTTTAGAATGCAATGAAATATATGCTGAGATACTGGTTTCTAACTAGGATTTGGGTCGTCTCGGGTCTCGAAGTCCCGGGACTTTTCGTAATTTTAGTTGTCTCGAGTCCCGGGACTTGAGACTCGAGACTTGACAAGATTATCGAAATTCATTTTTATTCTCAAATAATTGTAGGAGCATAGCGACATCTGTAAGTTTATTGAATAACTACGTGGTCTGCTAAGTAATTACCGGTTAACTAATAGGCCTTTTCATCACATTTTTTTTATGCGCATGCGTTAACATCAGCCATCTTTTTCGTACTGTTTTTTTGTAAACAACCATACTAAAGTACCCGCTACCCGTATCAAAAATTAAAATAATAATTAAAACCGATTTATTTTGTGGAAACAGTGAAAAAAAAGGAATGTTAAGATAATTGACTTTTTGACTCTGCAATACATTTGAACTTTCATTGGGTGTGTTTAAGATATTTAGCCATTTCCCCTTGTCAACTGTTTGGTCCACTGGCACATTATTCTTAATTCAAATTTTGACTCTGTAAATATCATAAATCTTTTATATATTATCTCATATTAAACATTTCCTTTATGATAAAAAGTACTAAACATATTCAATTCAGCATTTACATTTGTCTAATTGATAACCTCAAATATATAATATAGCCCCAAAATATTAATTACTTATTTTATAAATTATTTACTCCCATAAATAATACTCAAAATATATTTTCAATTCTTACAAATAAATGAACATTATTAATAAGAATAAAATTGTAAATATTAATTTCGTTTATAAGTTTTAAGCTAGTAAACAACTGTTGATGCCCAACTACTCAAACAGCTCACTTTTAACGGAATTCGTTTAATAACTTTAAGTAAACATTTAATTTTCTGTATGTTGATTTTTTTTTACAAAGAATTGTCTTTTTTAATAGGTACCATTTTAAACAAAAAACTATCTTAATTACAATTTTACGAAAGCCCCACTAAAAAAAAAAAGTCTCGAAGTCCCGGGAATTCCCGGGACTTTGACTGTAGGCTGTTTCGTGTCCCGGGACTTTTCGGGAACTTGTCGGGAATTCCCAAACCCTATTTCTAACGTAATTGTGTTGACTAGAGAAGTACAGTAAAATTATTATTTTGTGAGAGCCGATATTTGTAAACATTTACGTTCTCGTAGTTATTTTTGTGACTTCATTTACTTAAACATGTACCTATTATATCTATTCTGAACTACACTGCATAGCCCATAGGTACTTATTCCATTATTTTGCATGCCAATGTAGGCAATCTAAAGGCAATTTACAGTTGCCAAAGTATGTGACATTGGCCTAATATTTACAATAACGACTGTAAATGAGCAAATAAAGAATTTCATAAAGAATTTAATTAAATTTAAATAAATTAAATTTGAAAACACTGACCCCCCTCCCCCCCAACCCGCAGTTGAGCAGCGTGGTGGAGTATACTCTAACCCCTTCGATTGAGACCGGTATCCCAAAAGATGGGATGATTATAGGTTCTTGCCACTATTTTCCCGTATCCTCGATATTCATTCACACTAGAACCATTCAAATCAAATGTCGTTTAATAGACCAGGCACACCCCGGCCACTCCATACAAACATACAAAATGTCGCGTCGGTAACTAATACATAAACAATGACATCTGTACAAAGCGTGAATGAGCGTGTGTGCGTGCGGCGCCATACAAACTGTTCCAGATTTGTCTCAGAGGGGAGGTGAGGTCGACACGAGAGAGCGGCAGGGAGCGGTCATACTGTACGTAGTACTATTACTTATACTGTGGTACAGGGTTGCTATTAAAAGGTATACGACAATCAGATGTTATCTTCGACTGTAAAGATCCTGCTCAGGGACGTCTCATAAAAAACATGTTTTCTTACAGTCAGCGCGAAAAGTGCAAAGTGCGTAGGAATTAATTATTTCAAATTATTTTTTGTAATAAATGAAAATATTGTATTAGCTATTCAGTAGGTATTCAATTATTATGTGAAATATACAAGACGACGCAACGCCTGACGATTTTGAAGACATCACTTCTCTGTCATCTCCCAGTTGAGCGTGGTGGCGCTCTAAACAACTTCCAATGAGTATAGTAATAGTTAGATTTTTTTATAAGGCACAAACAGAAGCATGACACGTTTTCGTTTGAAATAATAGGTGTCAACAGTATGGAATATTTCATTCATTAATGTGTCACCTTAACTAATAAGTTTCAGCAAAATCGAACTAGCTCATCCCATTGCTCCATTGCTGGGATGTGAGTCTTAAATATTTTGTTTTTGTAAATACATACATTACAAAAATTAGAATACATGTATATATAAAAAAAAATGTCTTGTATCGAGCCAAAAACTAGAAATGGTTTATACGCGATAAGGTGAGATACCTTATCGCTAAACCATTTCTGGTTTTTGCGAAAGGTCAAGTCTTTTTAATGTTCATATATATATATATTAAAAACACCCAAATCAAGTCAAACAGAAATATTCATGCACATAAATATTTTTCTTGTCAAAGTAGCCAGTGTCAGCCACTCCCCCGAAGTAAAAAAAAAAATGTAAAATATTCATAAACAATCTAGCCAGTCGTTAGCGATTGTACTTTGAAAGAAACAGTGTGTCTAGCGCCCTAAAATGTACACTAAACCACGCAATTCGATTAAAAAACATAATAAAAAGTAAACTCGAAGATGCCTGTAAGGGACCATCTTATCGTCGTGTACATGCAGTAAACCCCGGACAGTGTTATGTGGACGTAAAATATGATCTTTATAGGCTCTACGTTTCAGCGTCCATTGGTATTACAATAAGGCTTCAGATACTACTACTCATATAAAACTAAATAAATAAATTTATAGCCTGAAAGGTTGTTGTGTTCCTGCGAGAGAGTGAGGTCAAAGAACCTAAATTTACCACCACATTAGTGGTATAAAAAGTACGCTTCATAAGACATTTTATACCACGAACGGTAAAACTGTGGAATCAACTTCCCTCAGCGGTATTCCGAACAATTAGGACAAACCCACCACCTTCCCATGGCTCCGCCGACCTCACGGTCATATGAGCCGAATCGCGGGAGATGCGCGCAGCACTGCTTTACGCTCTGTTTGTGCCGCGAGCAATTCTTGACTCCCTACAAGTTATTTCTCTCCTGTCCTTTGTCCCTATTTCGCTTTTGGGCATTGGGCATTTTATTTTCGCTGGGGCAGCGACATCCACAGTAACGACTTCGTCGTCGACCGTAGAGTAATCTATGTGGTTATTCCTCGTCCTCCTCTTCAGGCAGTTCTTCGTGCGGTCCTTCCGATAGCACCGACCCGGCCTTCTTCGCTCGCTCCTCGGCGCTCCTCCTCGCGTGCCACGCGTGAGCGAACCCGCGCAAAGCCGCGAAGTTCGCTGCCGAAGAAACCAGATCGGTGTGGTACACCGGCCCGTACTCCGCCCCGATGCGCTGAACCCCCCCTAACAGCGCGTCCCGGATGTCCCTATATCTGGGACAGGACCACAGAATGTGGTCTCTGTCCTCATCGCCCTCCCCACACTCACAAGTGCTACGCTCATGCCACCCTAAATCGTGTAGCCGTTTCCGAAAGATTCCATGACCCAAGAGGATCTGCGAAGTTTGGTAGTCGGGTTCAACCCAAGTTGCCTTGGGGCGAACCCCGAACAATTAGGACAGTGGAGCCTGCAAGAACAGAGTCTATGTTCCCTTAAAATGATGGCAACGGTACGGCGACTCCTTGGTGTTGCTGATCGCCATAGACGGGTTATATGTTTTCCACCAGGTGACCCACATGCTCATTTGCAATATATGTAAAAAACAGTTGCTACAGTGATATTGGCGGACGTTCGTGGCATTTTATTTTTAAAGTACTTAATTGCCCGGCGCGACATTCGGAATCTCCGACATCTGAAACAGAAGAAACATGCAACTGTTGCCGCCCCGACTGCGGTGGTCGTCTCTGCGACACGTATTTCAAAATTGTAGGTTGTTGTTCTAACCCATATACAGATCGTCTGAGGAATTTGACTTCGCAAAAGAATACCTGAAACAATTAATTACATAATAATATATAAGCCCGCAGGGCAGCTTGTGGCGAGCTGTTGGTGAGTAACGACACCACGGGTACCGAGTCTCCAGAGAGTCGGTCAGGGCCTTCGTCTCCGGCGTGTCTTCGTCGGTCGGAGTGTAAACACGAGAAGGCCCGCAGGACTCTCAGCTCTGGCTTGCCTTCATTGGCCATCCAGAGAGGAGCCGTTAGATCTATATGCTCCAGGCGTGGAAGTGTTAAAGGGCATCACGCCGCGAGTAACTTCGGTGAAAGCGCAGCACACCTCTCGATACCCCTGAGTCACTCACACCGGTGTTGCCCCCGGCCGTTTTCCTGGCATTTCGGGGGCCCATCTAGTGAGTGGCAAGCCGCCACCTGCCGCAAATAACTAGCAATAAAAGCAGTTATGGCAGGCGTCCGTCCCTCTTCTGTAATAGCCCGGTACTAAGTTCACCCAGATCTCATTTCCATAGCCCATTTATTTTCCATCACACTTTGCAATAATCTCAACGCCTGCCGAAACCTGTTCATGGATATGTCGTTCCATTGACATATCCTGGAGCGGGTCACGACGGGCGTACAACATTACATAAAACTTCTCAAAGGGGCCTCTACGCGTTGGATCCATACCCCCGCGCACGCCTATCAAATGACCGGGCTGGACCCCTGAATTAAGTGAGTGTAATATGTTACAATGTATGTCAAATAATTACATGTTGTATTGTATATTATGTACATACACATATACATACCTACACATAGCTTCTGCCAATTACATGTCTTCACCGCTAAACATCTGAGCCGGTTCAGATGTTTCGTATGCAAATAGCCTGAACTGCACCGTGGGAAATGGCATAGGGTATTTATCCCGTCTCACACGAAACTCGGGCATACTGTTAATTCCCATTATGCAAGATTAACGAATCTAGCACTTCCACGAACGAGTCGACTTGCGAATTTCTGACGAGAAGATAGAATTTTCATTCTACCTTGAAAATAAGGCAGAGGGTCTATAGAAATCAGGAAATAAACTTATCGACGAGCTCGGTGGTCGAATGGTTAGCAATCGCCACTTAGACTCCAAGGTCGCGGGTACGATTCCCGCACAAGACAAACATTTGTGTGCATGAACATATTTGTTTGTCTTGGTCTGGGTGTTTTCTATGTATTTTAAGTATGTATTTACAAAATAAAACGTATTTAAATACATTTATAATAATATCTAGTAGCCATAACACAAGCTTTGCGCTTAATTTGGGACTAGATGGCGCTGTGTGAATTGTTCAAAAATATTTATTTATCTTATCTTATATATGTTAAGGCCAGGTTAAATATTTATGAGACCCTTACGAGAGGGAGAGAGAGAGCCTTAAGAAACCAAGAAGCACTTGATGTGTCAATGTGATGCCCTAGCTGGAAAACGAATGGTAATTCTAGGAAAGGCATACCCAGACCTGGGAGACTACAGGCTCTTCCCAATTGAAGACGTGCTGATATGCATGGAACATGTCTCTAGCTAAACAGTCAGAGAAGAGTTCTAAAGAAAAGAGAGTGCACAAAAGATCCAAGAGGGTTGACGTGCCACCGGTGCTGTAGCACTGGACTCAATTCAAGATAAAATACGGTTAAAGATATATGTGAGTATAATCCTAAGTTTAACCATCGCATAATAGCAGTTTATGAAACTGTTGCATAATATGGGTTCTTAAAATACGAGTGTGAGTTTATAACATGAGCCGAAGGCGAATGTTATAATAGACCACACGAGTATTTTAAGACCTAATTATGTGCAGTTTCATACACTACTTTTTCTAATATCATGAAATATATGATAATAATATTTTAAATACAACCATGAAGTTAATTTAACAGCTTTATTTCTTACTTAAAAATCCATTTGCAGATCGAGCATGCGTAGTGCGCATGCGCGATGCGCCACGCGGCGCCGCGTTCACAGATTATGTAGAAATTTTTTGCAAAGTTGCAATGTATTTGCATTGCAACCTGTTTAAAATACCTGTATCCAGGGCTGAAGCAGTATCAAAATGGAAAAAAAGTTATTTTTCGGTAGTTGTCCATACGACAACTGTATCGCAACGCAAAATAACTTTTTAAATTTATTTTGATAGCTTGTGCGTAAAGACTGTCATTAAGATACTGTTTAGTTTTTTAATGTGTAAATTTCAGTATGAGAGTAGATAAAAATGTTTATCCACTCTCATACTAAATTTTAGAAATTAAAAAACTAAACACAGAATCTTAATGTCAGTCTTTTACGCACAAGCCTTCAAAGGATCAATCAGGTTGCAATACAGATGCATTGCAACTTTGCAAAAAAATTCTACATAATCTGTGAACGCGCGCGTCACGCATGCGCACCACGCATGCTCGATCTTCAAATGGATTATAAGTAAGAAATGAAGCTGTTATTCATGGTTTTATATTTTATATATAAAACCATGCGGTATAAAATATAAAGTAGTGTATGAAACTGCACATAATTAGGTCATAAAATACTTGTGTGATGCTATTATCACATTCGCCTTCGGCTCATTCGAGCCGAAGGCGAATGTGATAATAGCATATAAATACGAGTGTGAGTGAATACTCACACTCGTATTTTAAGAACCCTTATTATTCAACAGTTTCCTAAACTACTATTTATTTACAATATATCTACATGAATTGAAATACGAAATGAACGGTGTGTCGACATAGTTGGGTTAGGTTAGGTTAAGATCACCAAAAGATTTATTTTTGGTGGAAGAGAAGTGAGATTGTATATAGTAGAAGTATACATATGACGCGACCTCGGAGTCAAAGTGGACATGGGTAGCATACATAACGCATTGTCAACTTGTAAAGAAAACTCATTGATTCCCCATTCCCGGCAGGGACTAGAGAATCGGTATGTAATATGTACAATTTTTGCGGAAAATTATAATACCGATTTGACAATTGTCGGATTAGTGTTACAATTTTCTGTTAGTAATAAAATCTAGACTAAGATACGATGGTTTTACCATATCCATTAAGATAAAACACCTAAGTCAAATATAGATTAAAATAAAATTCAATTAATTCTTGGCAACTCTGCGTATGATATCATCCTAATGACATCACTGGCGCACTCCGGTCTTATAAGTGTGATAGTCGGTCGTTCACCCCGCTCTGAATGCAAGTCGGAATCAATTTCGCTCTGCGGCGAGAATACTAATTCGCTCATATCAAAGAAATGCGGTTCTAGTTGCTGCTAGAACTTTGCCGCGACTTTCCTCGGTTGATTTATTAAAACAACTCAACTCATTTTTTTTTTGACAAATTACTGCCATCTAGTCCGATACTAAGCAAAGCTTGTACTATATAACTGATACTATAATACCTCACACATTGGAGCCTAAGTGGTCACGTACAGTGCGGTTCCAGAGAAGTTTTCTCCCGCGTACTGTCAAGCTGTGAATGAACTGCCTGTCGAAGTTTTCTCAGGAGACTACAGCATGGGGTTCTTCAAAAAGGGCGTGAAAAGGTTTTTACAGGGTCGGCAACGCGCGTGTTATGGTCCCTGGTATTACAGGCGTTCATAGGCTACGGTAACTGCTTTCCATCAAGCGGGCCGTATGCTTGTTTACCACTAGTGGTATAAAAAAAAACTATACTTAACACATACATTTTCAAACACCCAGACCAAGACAAGACATATGTTCATGCGCACAAATGTTTGTCATGTGCGGGGATCGAACCCGCGACCTCGGAGTCAAAGTGGCCATTGCTAATCATTCGACCACCGAGCTCGTCATTAAAAGTAAGTAGTTTTAGAAGGGACGGTGGCGTGTGTTTTTTTTATACGACTTAGATGACAAATAAGCGTACGATCTGCCCGATAATAAGCACTCATCGTCAATCCTATGGACGCAGGATACGTGTCTGTACCTGGCGATTGACCATACCCTGTGGTTTAACGAATGCGCTAAAAAAATAGTTCTATTCGTTCTATCGACATACACTTAAGACGTAATTTGTTCAGTTTCAGTATTTATAAAAATTAACTTCAACTGTAATGATTAGCCAGCGATGTACTTTTAAATTATACTCGTTAGCATAGTAAAAATATAGAAGTAGGGTAACTTCATACAAACGCACCGAGCGCGGTTTGTATGTGAGCGCGCCCGTACGTATGGCCGTCGCACGCACACACTGACAACATTTATACGAGTTTATACGGAGCGCCAGTCGGGGCTGCGCCGTACGCAAAACCGCCCTCTTCCAGGCAATATTCGCGCCTGCGCTGACGTTCGTTAATAATTTGAACATATAGGTACCTACTAGTGATGTAACGAATGTCAATTTCTAGACATTCGAGAAAGCGAATGCTAATATCTCCCGTTGATATTCGCGGATGCGAATGCGAATACGAATATTGACTTTTGTATTTAGCGCCATTTGCTTTATTTTGACAGCTAAGTTGGCGCGCGAGTTACACGCACACATTTGTAATTATTTGCATCTACTTCCGAGCATTGTCGAGCCGATCCGAAGAAGGCCGATTGCTGTTTGATTTTACGAGTGATGTTTATTTTGTTTAGTTAACAAAAAATCCTAACACAAGATAAGGTTTTGAAATAAATATATAAGAAGTGAATACTTATTTGACGAGCTCGGTGACCGCTACGGTCAATGACGCGGCTTCGACACCAACGCTCGTGGGTTCGATTCCCACATAGGATAAACATTTGTGTGCATGAACATGTCTGTTGATCTTGTCTGGGTGTTTTCTATATATTATTCATCAGAAATATGTATTTACAAAAAAAATGTATTTACAAATGTTTATTAGTTATCTAGTACACATAACACAACCTTCGCTTACTTTGGGGCTAGATGGCGCTGTGTGTAATTTGTCTGACAACATTTATTATTTATTATTATTATTTCTACTTTATTTACTTTTTTTATGGTTTTTTGTTACAGTACCCTAATACTTACCCTACTTAATTTTGTATTTTGTATATAGAGATTGACTAAGTATTTTTGACTGTTGAATAAACTATTAAACGACAGCCCTACATGTTTAGGCTACTATCGCCCGCTCGGGGCTTGAGTTGTCTTACTTCTCTATTTGTATTATGTCGTTAGGAAAGTAAAATAAGTGATTAGTTCTATGTCAACTCTAATTATATATTTACTTGGCGCGTTTATTACTTTTTACTGCTCGTTGGGCATTAATTTTGAAAAAAAAAAAACATTTGAACGCGCGTCACTGTTTCTGTGCTGTTACCGTAGTAAGCAAAAGTAGCCGTGGATGCGCCAGTAGAGCCATCCATCATCACGTCCATTTTAGTCTCCACTACAGGAGCACGACCCTCTCTCGTCCGTCCTAGACGGAAGGAGGATTTGGCCTACACTCCCCACGCTGGCCAAACGGGTTGGGGAGGCCTGATCGATAGTTGATAATGTACGACATCCCTTAGTCGCCTTGTACGACATCCACGGGAAGAAACGGAGTGATTCTATTCTAGTCTGCCGGAAACCACACGGCCTAATAATAAATATACATAAATATAGAGCCATCCAAGGGGTTTAAATGAACTAGGGGGAATGCCCCTGAGTACATTGATATTCTATTCTTTCCAAATTCCAAATGAATTCTATTTAAAAGCTCTTCATGTAAAACATTTTCACAGCAGGCAACTGAAGTATTCATTACACAAGGGTATCAATGCCAATTGCGTAGCGGTTTTAGTGTCCGTTTAGTGCCAAATGATAATGGGTTCGAAGTTTTCATCGTCATGTGGTATTATTAGGATGTTCTTTCTATCTGTGTTTTGGGGTGTAAGTTGTGGCTGGTAGCGTTTGGATGCGGAAATCGGAGGATCGCTTAAGGTGGAAAGCATTGGGAAAGGCCTATATCCAACAGTGGGTAGATACAGGCTGTTAATGGTGATGAAGTGGTTCATCAACATTTTTGTACCCAAGCCAACCTCATTTACACGTGGTACACCCTGCTGACTGACACCTTTCACCTGACTCTTTTCACCAGAGCCTCGTTGCTCTGGTGAAAAGAGAGGTTTTTGTAAGCTGCCCGAATGGGGAAGCTTATATGTTTTTAAATTAATTTAATGTAAATAAATATGTATATGTCGTAGCCAACTGGTTAAATTAGCCAGTCAATTGGACGTCTAGGCCATTAATTGAATGCCGCTAATCAATTAAATGGCTAGGAGGATAGTTGATTGAACTCGAAACACTCAAAGTTTAACAACTTGGCGTATTAAAAGTTAGCCCTTTGAAGAAGGCTGACCAAGATTCAAATTTGATTCAGTTTGTTTACATGTCGTCGTAAATATGTATTATGTGTGATTAGGTATATATGTCGTAGAAAGAAATTTTTCAAGGGTTTAAAGGGTTTAATAGCATAAGACAGCGTTTCTTAACCTTTTCCGCTCCGCGGACCCCTAGATAATCAAGCACAATTTCAAGGCCTCACTAAAAAAGTAAAAACAAACAGAAATTTTTTCGCAAGTCTTCCTGGCATTACTTATTAATTAAAATGTTCATAGATAAGACGGCGGACCCCCATACACATGCTCGCGGACCCCCAGGAGGGGTCCGTGGACCACAGGTTAAGAAAGTAAGAAACACTGGCATAGGATATTTTAATTAGCATACGAATTAGCTCAAACAGCTGAAATGAAGCTCTCCCTAATGCCCATTGATGATTATTTTTCTTGCAAAGTTAAAATGAGTTTTGCGAACAATAATTTACAGGCATAAAGTAATTCTCGGAGGCTCTCAAGGAAATATTTGATGAAAAAGTTAAGTGTGCGGGCGCTTACCTCGAAGGTCATAAATAAAGGTTAGTCGGCATATATTGTGCCTTTTTAGGAAATTTTAGTGAATTTATAGCCCACAGTTATAGCCACAGCAATGATGTCGTAAATACCATAGATATGCCACTAAGTGTCAAAAACTAACATTTTTTTTATACAACGTCGGGTGGCAGGCAAGCATACGGCCCGCCTGATGTGATACGGTTACCGTAGCCATATTAACGCTCGCAACATAAAATGACGCTCGCGCGCGGCCGCCCCCGCTGCAGCATCTTCTTCCTTTCAGGTGACCTCACTCACTCGCAAGGGAATTGTTATTTGGCTGCGGTATTCTGCGAGGTGGAGGTACATTCCCTAGTTGGGTAACTTAAAATTACGCTACCCTACCTCTCTTTTCGCCAGTGCTTCGTTTGTTAGTCAGCAGGGCCAAGTCAGTGGCATTTGGGCGGCTGGAAAATAATGGCCTCGTATGCTCTAAAACCTTTAGCTTGCGTGAAGACCCATATCCCAACAAATGTTTTAAATAACATCTGTTTAAATGTTACCCTATTTATTGCAAATAAATTATTTTGAATTTTTGAATTTAATATAATAATAAATAAATATTTCTGGACAATTTACACAGCGCCATCTAGTCCCAAATTAAGCGCAAAGCTTGTGTTATGGGTACTAGACATCTGATAAATGTACTTTTTTT
Organism: Hypsopygia costalis; assembly: GCA_937001555.2. Classification (NCBI taxonomy): domain Eukaryota; kingdom Metazoa; phylum Arthropoda; class Insecta; order Lepidoptera; family Pyralidae; genus Hypsopygia; species Hypsopygia costalis. Next base: position 4,349,662 of record OW443350.2, read on the forward strand.
TTGTAAATACATACTTATAATACATAGAAAACACCCAGACCAAGACAAACAAACATGTTCATGCACACAAATGTTTGTCTTGTGCGGGATCGAACCCACGACCTCGGAGTCAAAGTGGCCATTGCTAACCATTCGGCCACCGAGCTCGTCAGCGCTCGTCACAATGGGATGATTATAAGTTGATGCCAGATATATATATGTATCGTCGTCAAGCCTTATTCATCCCACTGCTGGGATACGGGTCTCCCCTCAATCGAAGAGGTTTAGAGCATACTCCACCACGCTGCTCAACCGCGGGTTGGCGGAGACCAGTGTTTTCAAGCCGCCCAAAGGCCACTGACTTAATTTAACGACTGTCATCTTATGACAACAGCCGGGACCGACGGCTTAACGTGCCCACCGAAGCACGGATATATATATTGTCAGACAAATTACACAGCGCCATCTAGCCCCAAAGTAAGCGAAGCTTGTGTTATGGGTACTAGACAACTGATAAACATACGTAAATACATTTTTTTTTTGTAAATACATACTTATGATACATAGAAAACACCCAGAACAAGACAAACAGACATGTTCATGCACACAAATGTTTGTCTTGTGTGGGAATCGAACCCACGAGCGTTATATATATATAAGTGTATATATATCTTATGCAATACAGATACAATAAATGTGTACAAGAAACGTTTTGTATTAAAGCTTTCTCGTGATAAATAGAGATGGACATATCGCTCTGAATAAAACATATGATCTCGAGATAATGTCCGACATAGCAATCCATATGTGATTTGTATGTAATACATGACTTTTTTACAGTACTCCACGATATTAAGAGATAAGAGGACATAATATCTGAGGGGCAAATTACCGTAATTAAAATGGGGTAGTAATCTTTCTTTTGTATAACAAAAAACTATATCCTAATTGAAAACATCGGACGCGCAGCATGCGCCACCATAGCGAATTTTTTTTTTCGAAATCCGGAATTGATATCGGAAAACCAAGGTCACTTTACATTACTACTTTTTGATGCTCTACTCTACACGAATCCGAAGTCAGAATTTCAAAATTTTGAGTTTCATGGCAACGGACAGACAGAACGACCGGACGATTTTATAAGCTCAATGAATTTCGCTGAATATTTCGATTACACAGTTAAATAGTTATTATAAGATAATCCTTTAGCAATAATTTATATTAAAAAAAAATGAATCCCTATTTCCTTTGGTCCCACTTCGTCTGAGTTCACTTGAGTACTAGATCTAGTGCATTTCTGAAAGTTAAGGAATATTTCAAATTTTAATTTAAGTGTCAGATTTGCCAAGACTTCTTAACGAATTCGATTGTCAAATTCTGTCATTTTCCATACTAAATACAAGTTCAAATCACAATACCATATTTGTCTGTCGGTCTTTCTACCTATGGTGAATGGTTCCTAGGACGTGGTTTTAATAATAACATCATCATCATCAGGTCCATTTTAGTCTCCACTACAGGAGTACGACCCTCTCTCCTCCGTCCTAGACGGAAGGAGGATTTGGCCTACACTCCCCACGCTGGCCAAACGGGTTGCAGAGGCTGATCGATATTTGATAATGTATTTCCCTTAGTCGCCTTGTACGACATCCACGGGAAGAAACGAAGTGATTCTATTCTAGTCTGTCGGAAACCACACGGCAAATTTTATAATAGCATGCGTTTTCGAAATTCATGGGTAGTGTAAAGTACTACTACTTTTACTTACTACTGAGTAGTAGTATTAAAGGCTGGCAACAAATCGGCGCCCCCTTGGTGTTGCTGATCTCCATGGCGGTGATGTTTGCTTTCAACTAGGGGGCCTACCGCCGAAGCTGAAGCCGATTACCACCGGAATTGTTGATCGTCGAAAATGATCTTATGTTTAAGTTTATAATATACATCTTCACCTTAGTCGGTAGAACTCTATGCTTTCTACCAGCTAAGTTAAACACAATTACCGCCAATCTTCGCTGAACTTTGATTTTCGCAATCAAAAAATCCGGTGGTAATCGGCTTCGGCTTCGGCGGTAGACCCCCAGGTGACCCACATGCTCGTTTGTCCCCCTCGCGTACACATAGACTACATATTTGGCCCACTATTCATAATTTCGTCGAATGTAGAGTGAACAGTGTACTCGTACACAGACCACTTTGTGAGAATCGAAAAAATCTCTCGGTGGTCGGATCGACGTTGTTTATCTGAATTTAAAAATATAAAAAAAAAACGGGCATGCATGAGTCGAACTCTTGCAAGGTTCCGTATCATTAAAAGTTACAAAAAACAAGTATCTACGACTTGATCGCTTTGATCACTATTATTTTATTAGATATGACATTTGATTTGAAATAATACATTACCTTCTTTATAAATTACACGTCGGGTAGCAGACTCAGGAATTAATAAATAAATAATATATAAATATTGCCAGACAAATTACACAGCGCCATCTAGCCCCAAAGTAAGCGAATCTTGTGTTATGGGTACTAGACAACTGATAAACATACGTAAATACATTTTTTTTTGTAAATACATACCTACTTATGATACATAGAAAACACGCAGACCAGGACAAACAGACATGTTCATGCACACAAATGTTTGTCCTGTGTGGGAATCGAACCCACGAGCGTTGGTGTCAAAGCCGCGTCATTGACCGCTACGCCACCGATCTCTTCAAAATTATTTGTATCGTCTCGTATAGTCGTATCTTATTGTATGAAAATATCTTATTTTTCCGAGTCCAATGTGTTCTTCTAAAAGACTTTTTCTTTCTAAAACCATCCACATATTTCTTTAAATAATTGGTTTTAGTTGCCAGTATATCAGCTATGAAAAATTTCTAAAAGTCGCAATTATCGATGCAAATTCGTTCAACGCCTTTACTATTACCGCAATAGAAATCGATACCTCCAAGGAACGCCAACTAAAATTTCGATTCGATTTGTTTTCTTTTTTTATCTAAATCGATTCATTACTTCAGTAACATTATGCTACCTGAATTCTATTTTTAAAAGACACACAGACACAACAAAATCAACAAATACAAACCGCAATGTATAACTCATATTAGCGGTGTGTATCTGGATGTGTATGTTTTGAGTTGGCGTAGTGTTCATTGGAGGTATCGAAATAATAGTACTATGTCACTCCCTGCCGCTCTCTCGTGTCGACCTCACCTCCCCTCTGAATCTGGAACAGTTTGTAGTTTGTATGGCGCCGCACAGACGCTATTGTTTATGTAGTAGTAAACGACGCGACATTTGTATAGAGGCCGGGGTGCATCATGTGCAAGTGAGGGTAACGTCTCAAAATTGATAGTGAACCTCTTTACCTCAAATAATCAGTTTTACTTAGAAAGAAAGGAAGGAGTATAGGCTGACAACGGATCGGCGACCAAGGGCGTCGCAAAGGGGAGCAGGGAGAAGCAGCTCCCCCCCTCCCCCCCGAGATTCTATTTATTTACAAGTTTTATTTATTGTAAAGTCTCTCGTGAAGCTTTATACGTTGGGCTCTGTACCGTTATTATTGCAATCGCTGTAGATGTAAGTGAAAAGCTTCATGAGCTCTCTACTTTACCTACAATTCATATTTCTCTCATTCTCCATATCAACTTGCACCCTGGGTCATCGACTGGCGACGACCTTGTCGGCGATCCCTTGTTGTTGCAGATTGCTGATCTCCATGGGCGGTGGTGATTGCTTTCCATCAGGTGACCCACATGCTCGTTTGCCCCCCTCTCACATAAAAATGATACTCGGCTTTTAATAGCTCGATGCGGACCACCAATAATTAAAAGTTTCACAATAAAGAAACAAAATTAAATAAGTAATTAATGTATTGGTGGTCCGCATCGAGCTATTAAAAGCCGAGTATCTTTTTAAATCAAACTTTATTAATCTCGTTTATTGATAAACTCATTTACATCCATTACGAAACATTATTTGAAATACATAACATCGGTTTATCCCTTTCTGATGGCTTTAATTTTTTTTTACAACATATCCGACTGCAAACCAAAACGAGATCGAGTGATCTTAATCACTGGCTTCCTGGATATGAGTTATCTGCGGCATGGATATCTTTTGGGGTGTAAGTGGTTCTTCAACATCTTTGAACCAAAGCCAACTTCGCCTGCAAGCGGTGCACCCTGCTGACTGACAAACGAAGCTCTGGCGAAAAGAGAGGTATGGATATGGAGTATAATTGTAAGCTATCCGACTGGGGAATGTACCTCCACCTCACAGAATACCGCAGCCAAATAACAATTCCCTTGAGGGTTGTTGTGATCTTGTGAGTGAGTGAGGTCACCAGATAGGAATGAAGGAGATGCTGCGTTGGCAGCGGAGGTTGCGACGCGCGAGCGATATTTAATGGCTACGGTAACCGTTTCACATCAGGTGGGCCGTATGCTACCACACGACGTAGTATAAAAAAAAATCTCTACCGTCGACCTTAGGGTATATCGCTGGGTAAGTAAGTAAAGGTGAAAAAAAAAACTCACTTGTTTTTTAAAATTTGTATGTAACTTTGCACATAAAGAAGGCATTCTATAGAATACATTTTTATATAAATTACATTACATTAAAATTATAGAAAAAATCAATATACTATTTATTGGTTACCAAAGTAAAAAAAAATATGTTTGTTGTCTAGGGGCCATCCATAAATTACGTCACAAGAATTTCATGATTTTTTGACCAGGACGGGGGCGTTCTTGTCACAGCTGGCCACATTTATGAGACCCCCCACTCCCCCCCTCCCTAGTGTGACGTCACATAATTTGCAATTTTACATCTAGAGTTGCAAATGCTTTTGAGTTTTTCGTTAATAGTTCAAAGTTCGTATTTTAACACTAAGATTATAATATATATATTTTTTTATACTACGTCAGGTGGCAGACAAGCATACGGCCCGCCTGATGTGAAGCGGTTACCGTAGCCATATTAACGCTCGCAACATAAAATATCGCTCGCGCGCCGCCACCCCCGCTGCCATCGCAGCCTCTTCTTCCTTTCTGGTGACCTCACTCACTCGCAAGAACACAACAACCCACAAGGGAATTGTTATTTGGCTGCGGTATTCTGTGAGGTGGAGGTACATTCCCCAGTCGGGTAGCTTACAATTACGCTCCCTACCTCTCTTTTCGCCTGAGCTTCGTTTGTCAGTCAGCAGGGCGCTCCGCGTGCAGGTGAAGTTGGCTTTGGTTCAAAGATGTTGATGAACCACTTACACCCCAAAATAATAATAGATTTTGAAATGTCACGTCACGAAATTTAGGACCCCTCCCACCCCATTGTCACACAGTATCACACTTTGGCAACCCCCTCTCCTCCTTAACGTGTGACGCCATTTATGGATGACCCCTTTCATTACTAAATCTTTTCAGGGCATGATAGTACCTATTCAGTTAATATTCATTCATATTATATGAACAACTTTTATTAAAGTTATTTAATTAAGACCACTACGAAATGGAGAATAAAAAGGTGGAGGAGGTAGAGGTACATTCCCCAGTCGGGTTAGCTTACAATTACGCTCCCTACCTCTCTTTTTGCCAGAGCTTCGTTTGTCAGTCAGCAGATGCACCGCGTGCAGGTGAAGTTGACTTTGGTTCAAAGATTTTGATGAACACACCCCACCATCCATCTAAATGCTCTTAGCAAGTTTTCTGGGGGCACGGGAGTGCCCCCGCCAAGACGAGCCAAGCGGAGCGCAAGGGCACTACGAGTACCTACCTTTTCTCGAAACGTTTCGTCGTTTTTTTGAACTCTCATAACTTTGGTTTGGATGATGCTAAATAGTTAAAAATTTCAAGATATAATGACACCCGTACGATTATTAAACATACAAAAATTGAATCTCGTAGCTATTATACTTTAGATTTTATTAATGTCTAAAAACCCCCGATTTCGTCACTGATTCACTCACTCACTGATCATCAAAATTCTTAAGGTACTTCCTGAAGTCCTAGAGCGCTGAAATTTTGGTATGTAAGCTAATATTACTACAAAGACAACAAAAAAACTAAAAAACCAAACCTAACCTAATCTATCCCCTCAGAATAGGAGGTGGAAGTTTGTATGAGACTTGCACTACATTTGCACTAACTACATAATCATGCAGTAATAACTATTGAAAAGCTAGATATATGAAAAAAAAAATACTTATAACAAATAAAAAAATCACCCCTAACCCTTAAAATGGGGCGGTGACATCAGCCGACGTCACTAGATGGCGCTGACTGTATTTTGAAATGCGCTATCGACTTATACATCTGTCAGCCTTATCTATATATATAAAAGAAAGTCGGGTTTGTTACAACACTTATAACTCGAGAACGGCTGGACCGATTGCCATGGTTTTTGATTTGTTGGATTTGTTTCCGTCCCGAATAGCAGAATAACTCTTAAAAACATTGGAAAATTCTCGAAAAAATAAAATAAAAGAAAAAACATTTTCCCATACAAATGAAAGTGTCAGTTGAAAAAGGGATTACGATATTTATTGGTTGTTAAATATCAAAACGTCAAATCGATTGGTGTCACTTTTATGTCGCGAAAGTTGTCTGTGATTTGTTATGAAAATTTAAAAATGTCAAATCGATAGGGGTGAAAACGCTTTTCCCATGGGGTTCGAGCGCAAGAATCAAATCAGAGTAAACATCAAAAGAAATGACAAATTTCAAAACTAAAAAAAATAAAACAAAACGTTTTTTTAAAAAAAAATTAACAATAAGAAATCTTTATTTTTATGAAATCTTCAGTTTTTATGGATACGGGTCTTCCCTCAACCGAAGGGGTTTAGAGCGTACTCCAACACGCTGCTCAACTGCGGGTTGGCGGAGGCCAGTGTTTTCGAACCGCCTAAAGGCCACTGACTTAACTTAACGACTGTCATTAAATGATAACAACCGGGACTGACAGCTTAACGTGCCTTCCGAAGCACGGAGGAGCTCAAGATGAGCTAATGATAACAACCGGGACCGATGGCTTAACGTGCCTTCCGAAGCACGGAGGAGCTCGAGATTAGCTAATGATAACAACCGAGACCGACGGCTTAACGTGCCTTCCGAAGCACGGAGGAGCTCAAGATGAGCTAATGATAACAACCGGGACCGACGGCTTAACGTGCCTTCCGAAGCACGGAGGAGCTCAAGATGAGCTAATGATAACAACCGGGACCGATGGCTTAACGTGCCTTCCGAAGCACGGAGGAGCTCAAGATGAGCTAATGATTACAACCGGGACCGACGGCTTAACGTGCCTTCCGAAGCACGGAGGAGCTCAAGATGAGCTAATGATAACAACCGGGACCGACGGCTTAACGTGTCTTTCGAATCACGGAGGAGCTCGAGGTAATATAAACCCATCCGTGTACAGGCTACGGTCGACATTGCTTAACTTGCGTGTTCAATTAGACTGACACGCGCAATGACGCCATCGAGCTTCTCTATTATTTTCTACTAATCATTGTTTTAATTCCATAAAATCATAAATTTAGTTCAGCTAATATGTACCACGACATTCATTGATTGTTAGGCGGTACGAAGTTCGCCGGGACAGCTAGTATAATATATAATGAATTGGTCACCGGTAGTTTTCAGTCGTATACGACATTTTTCTACTGCGAATGATGATCGATTGTTAGGAAATATTTGCATTTCATATTCGTAATTTCGTAGTCGTATCGTATCGTCGTAATAATTCTATAATTCGTTCGAATTATTTGTTACTTTAGTTACTGGTCCAAATTATTTTATTTAAGTATTTCTTTTCTATTCTCTTAGATTTAATTTATAAAACAACCGGCCGGTGAGTTCTGGTTGATTCATCAAAATTACAGACGAAGGGTAAGGCGAAAGTAAAGGCCCGGGGTCACAATAGGTTAGGTTATTTTTAATCCCAAAAAAGTCCATTAACCAACTTACAAAAATAAATGAAATCCCACCAAAAACATTTTCATGTAAAAATGTTGCCAAGACGAGTCTACATAGCTTACCCCGTGAAAAAGTTATCAGATCTCATGTAGAGCCAAGATTATTGATCTATGCGCACTTACTTTACCAGGCCTAACTTCACATACTCTACATTTTAGTCAAAACGTGATGCTTGGCCGTTTTTCTACCGTTACGAAGATTTCATAGGCATTCGTTCATCGTGTGTGAAATAAAACGGCCACGCATCACGTTTTGACTAAAATGTAGAGTATGTGAAGTTAGGCCTGGTAAAGTAAGTGCGCATAGATCAATAATCTTGGCTCTACATGAGATCTGATAACTTTTTCACGGGGTAAGCTATGTAGACTCGTCTTGGCAACATTTTTACATGAAAATGTTTTTGGTGGGATTTAAATTTTAAATTTATGGGGTGCAAGTAGTTCATTAAGATCTTTGAACGAAAGCCAACTTCACCTGCACGTGGTGCACCCTGCTGACTGACAAACGAAGCTCTGGCGAAAAGAGAGGTAGGGAGCGTAATTGTAAGCTACCCGACTGGGGAATGTACAACCTCCACCTCACAGAATACCGCAGCCAATTAACAATTCCCTTGAGGGTTGTTGTGTTCCTGCGAGTGAGTGAGGTCACCAGAAAGAAAGGAAGTAGATGCTGCGTTGGCAGCGGGGGTGGCGGCGCGCGAGCTATATTTTATGTTGCAAGTGTTAATATGGCTACGGTAACCGCTTCACATCAGGCGGGCCGTATGCTTGTCTGCCACCCGACGTAGTAAAAAAATATATATATATCGGACTCTAAAACCATTGTTAAAGAGAGATTTATTCTATTTATGGTATTATCGGAATTCTTTGCTGTAGAAATATAGACGGAAAGCAGAGTAGTACAGTGTGGGTGGTTAATATTCCAAGGAAATATATCCATTGCTATAATCCCTCATCACATTACTGAAGTATTCCAAGTTTGTATCAATTTATATTATGTACTCATTAATCTTTCAATATTATTAGCTACATTTCAAAATGTAGCCGAACGAACCTATATTATACTAGAGGCCCGCCCACGCTTTGCTGTGGCTCAATCTTCCCGTTCCCATTACTGCAGCGCCATCTGCCGGGCTGACTTGTGAATTTAAACCATCCAGGGTGCCACCCAAACGCATACAAAAATATTCATTCAAATCTGTTCAGCCGTTTAGGAAGTTCAGTCACATACACACTAGTGATGTAACGAATATTCGTATTCGCATTCGCGAATATTCGCACATTTCTCGACATTCGCATTCGCACTCGCAATTTTATGCGAATGTTTTGCGAATATGAACGTCCTAAAAATAATTAAGATGTTCAATTACAAAAAGGTAAATTAAATAGAGAAATAAGTTTCAATTTCATATTTATTTCAAAACCTTATCTTCTATTAGGATTTTTTTGTTAAATAAGCAATAAACATCACTCGTAAATCAGACAGCCATCGGCCTTCTTCGGATCGGCTCGACAATGCTCGGAAGTAGGTGCAAATAATTACAAATGTGTGCGTGTAACTCGCGCGCCAACTAAGCTGTCAAAATAAAGCCATAGACAAATGGCACCAAATACAAAAGTCAATATTCGTATTCGCATTCGCGAATATCGACGGCAGATACTCGTATTCCTATTCGCATTCGCGAATGTCTAGAAATTGACATTCGTTACATCACTAATATACACGTACAGTAGAATTATATATATAAAGATAATTAATTAGGTACATACTTTACTGAATACTTGCTGACCCGAAAGATGTTGTCGTGTCTTTTTAATAATGAACAATGAATTCGAATTGGTTTCACGCAATCTGTCATATAGATTGTTCGATTGATTGATTGATTGATAGAGAGTTCTGTCAAACGATATAAAGTTACATTAGAAAAGTTAATGAGGTCGTTCAGGTCGTAAAAATTTCTAATTTTCCGCGCAGCTTCCTTATTTTTTCTTTCATAAGAACCTTCTTCGATGAATTTCTTCGAACGATTTTTCAATGAAAATCGTTTCTGACTCAATTTAGTATGGGAATGTCATATCTATAGTATTTATAACATCATTGGTCTAGACACTCTAGACTATCTAATTCACCTTAACAATATTTGTAATAAGAGATTTACAAATATTGTTAAGTTACTTATACCACAGTATAAGTAATAGTCCTACGTACAGTATGGCTACACCCTGCCGCTCTCCCATGTCGACCTCACCTCCCCTCTGAGACAAATCAGGAACACTTTGTATGGCGCCGAACGCACACACGCTCATTCGCGCGCTGCACAGACGTCATTGTTTATGTAGTTGTAAATGATGCGACATTTGTATGGAGTGGCCGGGGTATGCTTATACTGTGGTAAGAGCCTATCACAAAGGACGCACGAGTCAAATTCCAAAAGCTTCCTACTCCTACTAATTTCTTTTGATTAAATTCGTTGTGAGTTCCATGGCAGTCGTAGTTTTTCCTACAGGACTGCAATGGATTTTATTGTTCATTGCCTTTTTTGGTGGTCGCCGCTGTTAATCCTGGCTACACAGAAGACACAGTGGTGGGAATGTGTGGTGGACCCCCGTCCCGTTGTAAAAAAAACACGTACACGGTTAATGTTTCTTGTAAATGCAGTCTAAAACAAAATCTATATTTATTATGTTCATTTTAAATAGGTACTATTATGTCCTAAAATACATGCCACTATTACTGTTTCTTCCAATAAATCACTATAAACACCAACAAAGTATCAATTAAAAGGGAGTTTCTTATAAATAAAAAGACATAAATGCATCAAAACCATTGTAGGAACTACGAAACATACCATAAAACTATTATATGTACAATTAGATGTGTGAAACAGTTGGCTTTGAGCCAAGAGACACGGATTAGCCACAATAAAACATGGTATTCTCCACCAATATACTGACAAGACTACGTCACGAGGTTGGTCCTTAATTCCGTACAAAATATAATTTAGTTCCAATCGCCTGACCTAACTGTAACGGGAAGAACATTCCTAATTATGATGAACGCACATTTGCCCGAGCCTAACGAATCGAAGTCAACGAGGTCTCTTTATCTATCTTTTCTTTAAAATTTTAATAAACCAAATATTTTCATCTAAATTAAATATAACCTAACAAAACTTAGGGGTTTAGGAGGGTTAGGGGAAAATGTTTCAAAAAGTACCTAACTTCTCATGAAATGCCTATACGTTTTACACGTATAGGCATTTCATGAGAAGTTAGGGAAAATCAAATTAGAGAGTGGCAGTCCATCACAAAACACGTCTTCACAGTGCGATGGGTGTAAAGGAAATGGAAGCGTCGGCTCGGACCGTTCTTTCGGCGCAATTGTAAAGGAAATGGATTGGTCGGCTCGGACCGTTCTTTCGGCGCAATTGGTGCGCGAGGCCTCGTTGACTTCGATTCGTTCGGCGCGTTCGGCTTTGGTTAGATGTGCGTTCAACTTTATTGTACCATTACGTTAATACTATTACTTATACTGTGGTACCATGTTAGTAACGACAACAGACATCAAAAACAAAGATGTCATATAAAAAGAAGTAAGTAGATAGGTTATATTATTATTTAATACAAAGAAGTTGATGTTATCTAAGTGTATACAGAGGTGAGCTAATCTCTGCAAGAGATCTCTGTCAGTCAACCTTAATGGTTCTCGAGACAATAAATGTCAATGGATAGTAAACATTTGCAAAATTAGCAAAACTGAATACATAGATCTAAAAAACAGAATATAAGATATTTGTAGGTTATACAAGTTCTCAGAGCACTTTATATTAGGCAATTGAAAGTCTACGATGAATCGAAAAATATGGTCAGATAAAATAATTACTATATGAAAAATCTATTACACTATTAGTAGTGTATGCATCTATAATTTTTTTTTGTAAAATAAACTAGAAGCAGAAGTAGCTAGCTGCTTCGTCTGGTCCAGGGGCCTTACCACAAGCTTAAACGCAGGAATGGAACCATCATGGTTGCGAATTTATGAATGAAATTCATATATATGGATAAATACGCAACCATCATAGTTTTATTCCTGCGTTTAGAGCTTGTGGTAAGGTCCCTGATCAGTTTGCTACCATAGTTTCCAGGCTTGTTCCAAAAGATTTCCTAAATGGATCGAAAGAAAACTTTAATGTCTAAGTCAGGACATTATCTACAGAATAAAAAGAAATTGAAATTGGTCCCAACGCTTTCACTTAATATGCGTTTAAAGAAAACAGACAGAGAATATATATATATATATATATATAGAAGGATAACCGCAAAAACGCAAGTTGAGTTTAGGCTGATGCCTACCTAATTATAACCTAAATGCAGTTTATTAAATAACTAGCGACCCGCCCCGGCTTCGCACGGGTGCAATGCTGATACTAAATGTACTACAGAAGGTCTTTGCGCTTTGTCCTATCCAGTCCTTCCCCAGTTATAGGCACACGCCGCGCCGGCTCCGCGGCCGGTACCGCCACAGCCGTTATGTCCCTGCATTTTAAATGTGTAATATCTTCTAAACTATTCATTTAAATTACATGCTGTGAAGGGCCATATTGATCTATATTAAATGCGCAATGTATTTAAGGTACTTAATTGGATAAGGATTAATTCTGTATTGCTTAAAATCGCTTCGTAAATAAGGCATTATTTCTTGTAAAAAGCAAAGGATAAAATAACGGTTATTGTGTGTTACCACTAAGAGATAGACATATACCATCGCGAACTTTTTTGTAGACCATTTTAAGGTGAACAATACTGTACTACATTATTTTGATCTATCTCGTTGGGTTCAGCCAGCGTTTGCAATGAAAGAGCAAAAAAATGTGTTTATTTACGACATCACATTAGAAATCTCTAAATTATCAGTGTTTTTCTACTATGTTATGCATATATTATACTTATAAACTTTCCAGTTGAATCACTCTATCTATTAAAAAAAACCGCATCATAATCCGTTGCGTAGTTTCAAAGATTTAAGCATACAAAGGGACATAGGGACAGAGAAAGCGACTTTGTTTTATACTATGTAGTGAAGTGACAATGTAAATCTAACACTTTTATTACTATATTAAAATAATATAAAAAAGTACATAAATATAATAGTTTATTATATATAAATATTGTAGAGAAAATTCCTTGTATAACCTATCTACTTATATCTTTCCATTATAATAATTATCATACCGTTTTGTTTGCCAACTCCAGAACGACAATTTTCGTAATTAAAATGTAGCCAAAATTCATTCTCGATCCAGTCTCGTTCCCGCAAATGTTGAAATTTGGTATTCTCGTATAACAATATGAAATTTCAAAGTTGAATTTGAGTGGGTTTATACCTAAATATAACCGAAAATGAAACAAAATATGTTGCCAGCAATAAGAATTGATAATAATTAATTAATGCAATCAAGTACAAAATTTTTATTAAATTCATAATTCGATCTCGATTCGACTCATAATTCAATCGTATAATAATTACGAGAATTGGGTTCAATTATTAATTTGTTACAGTTACATAATCATTGTAAAACCATCTTAAAACACATTGAGTGTTTTGAGCAGCGCTTATGAACTCTTATTTACACAAATATACAAGAATAAACGTATGAAAGGAAACGGTCAATTGAGAGATGATCACAAATCTCTCATAAAGATGTTATATATAAACTAAATTACGGACGTTATCCAATAATAATTTAAGAACTGATGTTTGCTGGGAATGTGAGTATGATGAAATGCAAATTCCGCTTAGCGCAAACTAAATTTAGTTATTTGATTATGAACTTTGAACAGTAGAATTTAATCAAGACTTCAGCAACTTTGCACGTTCTTCCGCGTTAAACTGGATTTTGAAATTGATTTAAAAACAAGGTGCAAAAAATACTGCATTTCCTTTTGAAGCAACTTCAACACACGAAAATAAATAGTTTTTTAAAGTAGCTAACTTTAATTATTTAATAAAAAACAGATGTTTCAAAAACGAGAACGATAATAAACAAACGGAAAATTACATTATGGTTAGGAAATATTTGTCTGTTAGACATTCCGTTGATGTTGTACTTGTTTTATTTATTTTATTCTGAATATTTTTTCCATTATTACGGGCACTTTTGTTAATAGCAATATCATCTTTTATTATTATAATAATCATCAGCCTGATCTACCCACTGCTGGATCAATAATCAAATTAATAATTAAATTAATATAGGAACCTTCCCCAATGCTTTCTACATCCAACATTTATATATATGGATATTTTTTTACTGGTATTATTACATTTTTTTTTTCAAGTTTCAAGTAAGTATTTTTATTAAGCGAGTAACTTTCCTTCCAGAGATTAGAACAAGGTGTTAAAATTTCTTTGGCTTCGTTATTAACATAGGATTGAAATGTTGTTTTGTTATCAACATAATTTACAAATTCAAACTAAAAAATCAGTGTTAGATGATCTCATCATCGACTTAACCTAATTTTCATACGAAACTCTCTTTACTTTTGAAATCGTATACAAATATATTTTTGTTCTCCCTATCCTGAGTTGGTACACAAACAAATCTATTTCTCCCCTCGTTACCGTCACTTACATCTAACGTTATAGAATATACATTATTAGTCTTTACATCTAAATTCAATATTTGTAATTGTTTATTGTTCTCAGTGGCAGTAGTTTCAGTATCATCATTCTTATTTATATCATGGACTTCAACTTGTAACTTATCACTAAATTCATTAATTGCTGCTACCATTTTCATACTATTACGTCGTGTGTTTTGAACATTAATAATTTCACCTACTTTCTTTTGTTGATCTGTTTCTTTAATTTTTTTACTTTCCCGAATAACAATATTCTTTTGAGAAGATGCTCTGTTACTGTATCTTCTCCAAAATGAATCTGATGTGTTCTGACTGCTAGAAAATCCTGTTGACGTTGTAGTATTAAATGTATCTCTTCTCTGCATATTGATTACTCTTAAGCTTCTCCCACAACTCATCAACTTGTTTATCTTTAACAACTTTATGAAACCATCTCTAAATTTTGACGACATTAAATTGTATAGTATAGGATTTATCGCCGAATTTAAATACAGCATTACTCTACAAAAATATAAAAGTATATAATAACCATCTAAACCTAATGACATTATTGTCTCTGGGGGGAATACGATGATCCACAATGTTAATGCTTTGAATGGTAATAAACATACAAAAAAGGATAACACGACTGTTCCTAACATTAGAATGACTTGTTTCCTATATCGGAGTACATTACCACTATTGTTTGCATTTTTTGTATTCTGGGCGATTATAATGGGGTTCTCCATGAGGTTTTTGGCGATAACACTGTAGAGGACGAGGAGGACTCCAAGAGGGACGATGAAGAAGATGGCGATGGTGAGAATGAAGAACAGCGCAGACCAGAAGGTGTCGGCTTGTGTGAGGCAGACTGGTACTTGGGTGCCGTCGTCGTATTCTTCATACGTGAAGGTGGCCACGGCGAGGATTGGGCTGTGGAAGAGGAAAATATGTTAGTTTCTGTAAAACTATTCTGTCTTATAGAAGACCGCAGCCAAATAACGACCGCTGGATGGTAATTGTCATGCTACTAGGCAAGGGCAAGCTCCTATAAAGAAGCTTCATTTTTTATACCGCTTTAGTGCATTAAAAACAAGCATACTGCCCTCTTGATGGAAAGCAGTTACCGTGGCCTATAAACCATTAACACATGACAGGATTAGCAACTAGGGTGATACCTGATAAACTTTTGTATTGTCAAGAGGAGCTCGATGGCGTCGTTGCGCGTGGCAGACAAGCATACAGCCCGCCTGATGTGAAATAGTTACCATAGCCACATTAATGCTCGCAACATGAAATATCGCGCCGACACTCTCGCTACCATCGCAGGAACTCGTTCCTTCCTGGTGACCTCACTCATTCGCAGGAACACAACGAACTTCTACGGCTGGCTATTTGGGTGGGGTATTCTGTGAGGTGGAGGTACTTCTCCAGTCGGGCAGCTTAAAAAATACGCTATGCGCTACCTTTCTTTTCGCCAGAGCCTCGTTTGTCAGTCAGCAGGGTGCAGCACGTGTAGGCTTTGGTTCAAAGATGTTGATAAACCACTTACACCACAAAATAGTTTCTGTCGAAATATGTTAACTATATATCAAAGTAGCTGCAATTCCCTTCTAACCCTAAGTTCATTGTATCCAACCTAATATAAATAGACTTGGATATATTAAAAGGCAAAATGGGTAAGCTTTATACTGTTTCATGTAAATATGTGAATTTATTTTGTAGTCGTTCCAGCATAACGCAATATTTGACTTCATGTGGAGCCCAACCGACTGCGTTGCTTTCTAATTGACTCCTAAGGCGTTATAAAGGATTATAGTCGCTTTTATATTTGTAAATTGGTTGCACCGTCGCAAGACAAAACCTAGGTTTCTGTATAATTTTTTACATTTATTGACGATATGATGCCTAAAAGATAAGTCAGTACTAAACCAAACCCCTAAAAGGTACTTCGTCCATCTGGTAATCATAATGAATGTGTGCTTTCAAGAGAAAGTAATAGTCGAGCACTTCATCATCATCATCATCATTAAGTAATTTTATGTATATGTGATTCTATTCTAGTCTGCCGGAAAGCACACGGCTACGAGCACTTAGAGGTATTAAATTGCACGTGGTTGTCCCTAGTCCAAGCTACCACCCTATTGTTAGGGTTTGTTAGTTTTAGTATCATTAATGTTTAATTGAAATTATTTGCACTGGCAACACTTGTCAATAACTTGAAAGAATCAAGCTATTGACTGGTCTGTGATTGGCTAAACGATCACAGGCTAGCATTCGGTCATTTCTGATTGGTAATTAACTACCAATTGGTAATTAACTACCAATCAGAAAACTTGATTATTACCGCGAAAATCAGACGAAAAGTTGGAGCGAAAGCAGCCTTTTGAAAATTCTTCGTACGGGTGTTGTACTGGAAGGTTATAACTGAAATTAAAAGTCTGCATCTGAAGTATAGTAACTATATTACATGGAAGATATAAGGAGATCATCCAGCACTATCAATGCCCCTCTGTAGTTTCTCACAGTCTTCGATGACTTGACAATGACAAGTTGAGATCATCTGGAAACATTAGACATTTAACTTCCTTTACAATGCTTGACAAATCGTTTAATATTAACACAAACAGCAAAGGTCCAAGATTGCTTCCTTGAAACACGCCAGACCTCGTAAAGTATGGTTCCGACGTACAGCCCGAATACTCCGTAATATTGCTTCCTACTTTGGATGTAACTAGCAAAGAATTTTAGTGAGAGGGAGGTGAAATCAACGCTAGCTAAGTTTTTAAGCAACACATTTTCATTTTTACTATATCAAATGCTTTTTTGAAGTTAAAGAAAACAGCGTCGACCTGCCCTCCACTGTCGACTGCCGGTATAATTTGAGTAATATAGCACAATAAATTACTAGAAGTACTTCTATCCGGTCGGCCCATGTTAAGCATCTGATAGCTGTTCGCTGATCTGTGAGTATATGCGGATGCAAGGATCTTTGCAGGACTGGATAATACTGCTACTGGCCTATATTTAGTGTATATGTTCCACTCTTTGGCACTGGAACAACTCTGGTATTTGTTCAATTGTCTTCACTTGCTGCTGTTTACTTTGTCGTCACTTGTTGCTGCTTCCAGGTGTTTATTATATAATACATATAATAAACACCTGGAAGCAGCAGCAAGTGTAACTAAAACTTTATCGTATTTATCACGCAATTATTGCTCGCAGTACCGGCGCATGACTTATCTATAACCGCGGTGTGATCACTAAACACGCGTCTCCTTGGGGGACAGACTCATTACATCTTCTTTCATAGATTATATCTATAATAATAAAAGGCTTTGTTCTCACTGACTGACTGACTGACTCACTAATCAACGCACAGCCCAAACCGCTGGGTCTAGAGATTCCCAATTTCGCAAGTAGGTTCCTTATGACGTCTAGGGGTACACTAAGAAAGGTTTTTCAAAATTCATCCCCTAAGAGGGAGAAACGGGGGTCAAAGTTTGTATGGGGAAACAAGATTAGTTGGGCTATTTTATCCGAAATTTTACACGAGTACTTCTATAGATAAATGAGTAAACACGTATTTCAGGATTTTTCAAAATTCAACCTAATTGGGTAAAACGGAGTGAAAAAGTCTGAAAATCGTCATGGGTATTGTTTTTATGGTTTATCGGGTCGCTGATTACGAAAACAACAACTATGCTCTCTTTTTGGAAATCGATTCACCTACGATTTTGAGAATTGGTGGAATGGTTGTTCATAAAAAATGGGGATGTTTATGGGTAACTGATTATCTTTTGACCAGTGCCCAGCCAAAAAATGTCTAAAATTAGTGTTATATTTATATTTTAATTAACTCATCACTAGATGGCGCTATACCTAGCATTTGTACAGCGCGCTATGGTTTCGTTATTAAGGAAAGGGTATATACGAGAGATTATTTTAAATCATGGAGGTATCCATGACGGTTCATCGTTCACCTCATCCCCATAGTTACCCTGAGGTACTCCTGCAAGTGTCTCACACCAGTCAGAACGCCTTTCATCAACCTTAACCAATTGTGACCTGCCTGCAACGGAACCAGGAAAGCGCCGACGGTGAAAGATTGAGCGTTTGCAGAATACCGAGTAGAACATCGAAATCAACTGTATTGAAGGCACTGGTGAAATCAAGAAGGACTAAGACTGAGAGTAGTTTGTTATCGATGTTATGCCGGATGTCATCGGTAATCTTTACCAAGGCAGTGACTGTGCTGTGGCCACTATGAAAACCGGACTGATGATGAGATAGGAGATTAAGTTCCCTTAGGTAACTCGTGAGACGCTGGTGGACCAAGTGTTCTAACACTTTTGAAAGGGCAGGGAGAATAGATATTGGACGATAGTTAGAAAAGGAAGAAGGGTTAGAGTTCTTAGGCAAAGGAATATCATGGGCCAATTTCCAAAGGAATGGGAAAACACCAGAATCAAGAGAACAGTTAAGTATATTAGCTATAATGGGAGCAATTTCTTTTACCACTGAAGTAATCATATCGATACAAATACCGTCCTCTCTAACTGCTATAGATTTAATTGAGTTTATAATTTTAATTACTTCTGCTTCAGATATCGCACCTAAATCCCACTCAGCATGGTTAACAGGTACGTGAGCCAGATGAGATAAAATCAACTGTTTAATTAATGGATTCATGGCATCCGGTGGTGTGCAAAAGTGTTTATTTAATTTATCTAAGTCTAAATCACCACTAGAACTAAGCCGATTATTGCCCACACCAATGCTTCGCAGAAAATGTTATTGTATACATTAATTTATACATTAAAATTGAAACTTCATACAATTGTTTTATGTATCTAAACTAAACACGTTATGAGATCTTCCCACGCTACGTTTAAGTGTTCCTAATATTCACGTTATATTAAATTGCTTTAGTATGTAATATTTTTATTACATTTGCTCAAAACGTTTATGAAACACTTTTATAATGTATTTTTAACATAAACAACTTTGTGAAATCTTTACATAATAAGAGAACCTCCAGATAATAGCGTTGTTTTCTTTTGTATAAGATAAATTTTATGCTTGATTTAAATCAAAAGTTAAGGCGACTTTTGTATAGTGTAATATTTAATAACCAGAGTGCTTAGTGCGAACGTTTACAAGCCGATCAAATTAAGAAAAAGTTTCATAATGTGAATTTACCAAATGGGTTGGTCACTACAAAATGCGAGCAAGTTAGCCACATAATTTTGGTTGTCGTATAAATTCACAACATGAGAGTTTTTCTCTATTTGGTCTCTCTCTCAGCACTCTTAATGCTTAATGCGAGTTTTTTATTCACGTTCGATCATTTCAACGTAAACAAACCGATCAATTAGAGGGGAACTCTCATGTTGTGAATTTACCAGACGCGTGTTACAAATCCAATTTAGCCGGGTTGCTCACTTCGAAATGTGAGCGGGTAAGCTATATAATTTTGATATAAAACACGCGTCATATAAATTCACAACATGAGAGTACTTATCTATTTGGTCGGTTTGTTTACGTTGCCATGATCGAACGCGAATAAAAAACTCGCATTAGCATTCAGTTAATCCATTTTGGTAGTGAGAGAATACGAAAAACAAAAGTTATTAAATTAAATTCCCTATCGGCGACTGAGCTAGATAGTCCCTGCAGTTTGGAAATATTATTGTTATAAGTTTTTGTTACTCGATGGATGGTTGTGAATGTTTTATACAGTAGTATATGTATATGCAATTAAAGGTATGTTATTATCCATGTAATTAATAATGTAATCAATACCACTGTTTGTTTCAAAATAAATATTTCTGGACAATTTACACAGCGCCCAACTACAACTTCTGGTCCCAAATTAATCATAAAGCTTGTAGTGTGGGTACTAGACAACTGATAAATGTATTTAAATATATTTTTTTTTGTAAAATACATACATGTGAAACATATAAGACACCCAGACCGAGACAAACAGACAAGTTCATACACACATATTTGTCTTGTGCGGGGATCGAACCCGCGAGCTCGGAGTCAAAGTAGCCATTCGACCACCGGACTCGTCCAATAAATAAATAAGAAAGTAAATAAATAACTATGCTGCAGTTTTTTTTTTATACTACGTCGGGTGGCAGACAAGCATACGGCCCGCCTGATGTCAAGCGGTTACCGTAGCCATATTAACGCTCGCAACATAAAATATCGCTTGCGCGCCGCCACTCCCGCTGCCAACGCAACATTTCCTTCCCTTCTGGTGACCTCACTCACTCGCAGGAACACAACAACTCTCAAGGGAGTTGTTATTTGGCTGCGGGATTCTATGAAGTGTAAGTACATTCTCCAGTCGGGTAGCTTACAATTACGCTTCCTACCTATCTTTTCGTCAGAAGCTTCGTTTGTCAGTCAGCAGGGTGCACCGTGTGTAGGTAAAGTTGGCTCTGGTTCAAAGATGGAGATGAATCACATACATCCCAAAAATTTAATTCTAGGACATAGGTAAGTAATTTATAATGCTGACTTCATCAGCAAATTACATTTTTTTTTCAAAGTTGGTAAACCCTCTTAAATTAAAATACTCGCATAAGTCAAAATTATGCTGTGTTTTAATTTACAACTTAATATCCCTGGCTAGCAGTTCAGATGACGCCATTTTGTGCTAATTTCCCTGAAGGATACTAAAGATTTATCTGCCAACGAGAACGGTTTCTGAAAATTCTTGGTAATAGAGTTACCCAATTTCATTCTAAAAATAGATTTGTTTGTCAATGACTTTCCTTTCTATATTCGCAACCCTGTGTGACTTTTAACTTTTACCACAGCATAAGTAATTGTACTGAAGGCCAATTCTCGTAATTTTTCTACGAACGCAGATTGAAAGTGGACCGAATCGAGATTGAATTGTGAATTGACTAAAATTATATACTTGATTTCATTAATTAATTATTATCAATTCTTGTTGTTGGCAAAGTAACATTCTTAGTTTGTTTAATTTTCACTCATATTTCGATATAATCCTGCTTAAATTTAATTTTGAAGTTACTTATTGTGTTACGAGAATACCAAATGTGACATTTGTGAGATCGGGACTGGATCGAAACTGAATTTTGACATTTTAATTACGAGAATTGCCCCTCTGTTTTACGTATCTCCTTGGGAACTTGGCGCAGTAATGACGCAGATTTTCAGGTACCCTGACCAAAAGCCCTACCGCCTAAGCTGAAGCCGATTCGTCGTCATAGTCGTCAACCCTAATTCATCCCACTCCCCTCAGTCGAAGGGGTTTAGAGCGTACTCCACCACGCTACTTAACTACGGGTTGGCTGGAGGCCAGTGGTTTGAACGACTGTTATCAAATTAAAACAGCCCTCCGAAGCACGGAGGAGCTCGTGAGTCTCGTGACCCATCCACGGACAGGCTACGGTCGACGTTGCCTAACTTGCGTGTTCGCACCTCCTTCAGCATAAGCAAATCGAAACCCAATCAAAAAAATAACATTTTATTCCCACGGGGAAAAAATAAGTTTTATTAAAATACATAATATACGAATACGTGCGTAATAGCTGACCCGTGCCTACTTTTTGTTTTTTAGGAAAAAGTCTTAATTTTTCGGGTTATTATATAGCCTATGACATTCACAAATAACGTGGCTTTCTATTGGTAAAATAATTTTAGAAATAGGTTGAGTAGATCCAGAGATTCCAAGTCTCCAACCTTACACAACTTTGCCTCTTTATAATACATAGGTCACAGTAAAAGTTTTCATTTCCTGGTATTGCGATCGTCGAACGCTACATATACCTGGGATCCCAAATTTCCAATGACGGCAGTTGCGCACCCGAAATAAAAAGGCGAATCGGGATGCCCAAAAATGCTATGACCCGCTTAAGCAACATCTGGAAGAAAAGAGGAATTGGTATCAAAACAAAGATTAGATTGATACGAGCCCTGATTTTCTCTATCTTCCTGTATGGAGTAGAAACGTGGACAATCCTGGCCCGAGAAAGGCAAAGAATTGATGCATTCGAGATGTGGTGCTGGAGACGAATGCTGAGAATACCTTGGATTGCGAAACGCACCAATGCATCAGTTCTAACACAGCTCCAAATAAGAACTCGCCTGTCCACCATATGCCAACAGCGCCCTCTCTCCTATTTCGGCCACATAATGCGCCGAGGCCACGATAATTTGGAAAAGCTGATGATAGTTGGGAACACCGAAGGGAA
This sequence comes from Hypsopygia costalis, assembly GCA_937001555.2. Classification (NCBI taxonomy): domain Eukaryota; kingdom Metazoa; phylum Arthropoda; class Insecta; order Lepidoptera; family Pyralidae; genus Hypsopygia; species Hypsopygia costalis. The sequence goes on from OW443350.2 coordinate 4,372,477, forward strand.
GAGATCGCGCGGACGTTCACCAACAAGATGGGCCGATCAAATAAAAGACTCGTCGTGTTCTAATCTTTATACGGCTGTAAGAGACGCGCTGGACAGAAACCGGTGTAAGCAGATCATTCGCTCCAGATGCAACCCTGATGCTGACCACGATCCTCAGATATGAGGGACCGACTCGAGAGAGAGAGTAAAAGTTTCCGGAACTGGCCACTTACATAAACAATATTTAAAAAGTAATTACAGCATTTGAAAATCTGACATCTGACATCTGACTGGCAATTGTTTTTACATTGTGGCGCCATTTTAAAAACTGCGTGACAATACAATACAATACAATAACGCTTTATTGCACCAAATAAAAATACAGACACAAAGTAAAACAAAAGATAATACAATAGGCGGTCTTATCGCTCTAAGCAATCTCTTCCAGACAACCTTAGGGCAGGAAAGAATAAATGCAAATTTGAACAGGTGGGTGACGCAGTGAAAAAAAAATAAAATAAAAAAAAATCATTAAATGTCTTCAGTAAAACATTATGAATAAATACACATACATTACATACTACTACACATATATATATATACATACTGTTATGAAATAACAATCACCTTTATAATAGAATTAGGCTTTATTCTGCTAAAAATATTACATATGTATGACAAATGTCGATATGTGACAACATGACAAAGGATAAAAAAGATTTGCCGTTTTATTCTTAAAACGGCCAGCTAGAATTCATCACATTCTCCCCCGCTCTAGTGAGACAAGTCGTAGTCTTCTAAATGAACAGGTAGCCTTCGAGTCCGGCTACTCTGTCGCGTAGGCTCGACGGCGGCGGGTGTGGGATCGCTAGGTTCATTATCTTCTCCAGAAGCTGCACTTTCATAATTTTCTTCAAGATCAGGCTCAGATGTATCATCTCTCCCTACCGGGGCTAAGTGTCGATTCGATACCGTTGTCTCTCGGCCATCGCGTAATCTGACAAAGGAGTAATCAGGATTAGACTCTATTAGCTCTGCTTCCTCCACCATAGGACAGTACTTGTTACTTCGGTTATGTTTCTTCAACAGAACAGGGCCCGGAGATAGGAGCCAGGTAGGTACAGAGTGGCCATTGTTAGATTTCCGGTTATGCATAAACATCCTTTCATGAGGCGTTTGGTTCGTTGAAGTACATAGCAATGATCTTATTGAGTGTAGAGCCTGGTTGAGCACCTTTTCCCAATCCTTTATGTCTAATCCATGAGATTTGAGAGCTAACTGGACTGTTTTCCAAATAGTTCCATTTGCACGCTCTATTTGACCATTTCCTTGTGGGTTATAAGGTGTAGTTCGACTAGTGGCTATGCCTCTGCTGTGCAAGTAGGTCTTAACTTCTTGTGACATAAAAGCTGAGCCACGATCAGAATGAATATACGCTGGCATCCCGAAAGTACTGAAAAGTGTGGATAAATGTTTGATTACAGTCGCGGCAGAAATATCTTGACATGGAAAAGCAAATGGAAATCGTGAATATTCGTCAATAACTGTCAAGATGTATCTATTAGATGTTGGCGTCGGTACTGGACCTTTGAAGTCGATGTTCAGCCTTTCAAATGGTGATGTGGCTTTTATGAGAGCGCTGTTATTTTTGAAGAATCTGGGTTTTATAAACGAACAGACGGAACAATCATTTGTGATTTTCTTTACATCATCCAACGAATATGGTAGGTTTTTGCTTCGAATCCAGTGAAACATACGCGTTGTGCCTGGATGACATAGATCGTTATGTATTTCTTTAAGTTTTGACTCTGTGTGAATACTGGCACATACGCGTGATAGTGTATCAGCTGCATTATTCTCTTTGCCGGGTCGATAGATGATGTCATATCTGAAACAAGACAATTCTAAGCGCCATCTCTCTATCTTTTCAATTTAATTTTGCTCGTATGCGTTCGATCAAACATAAAAGATACTGATCTCTGGTCAGTAATCAGCCGAAAATGCCTTCCGATTAAGTAATGGCGCCACTTCCGAAGGGCTTCGACTATAGCATAGGCTTCTTTCTCAATAGATGGATGTCGTTTCTCTGTCACGGATAGTGTTCGAGAAAAGAAAGCCACTGGACGCCCTTCTTGTGATAATGTAGCAGCTATGGCGTTATCAGATGCGTCCGTCTCCACCGTAAAGATCTTGTTCTCATCTAATGCAAAGATAGTAGATTTTGCTATACAACTCTTTAAATGTTCAAAATCGGATTTTGCTTCTGCACTCAAAGGAAAATTAGGATTCACAAGACGATGAATTCTCTCTGAAAATCTTGGTATCCATTTGGAATAGTGAGAAAACATCCCTAGAGCTCTTTTCAATGAAGAATTGTCAGAGGGTATGGGCAAATCGATAAGAGGCTGAAGTCTATCAGGATCTGGTGTTATAGATTTCTTTGAAATTCTATATCCGAGAATATTAATAGTATCTATGGAAAACTGCGATTTGTCTTTGTTAACAGTTAGTTTGTATGTATCAACAGCATCCATAAATCTCTTTAGATTACGGTCATGTTCCGCCTTGTCTTTTCCGCAGATTGTAACGTCGTCAAGATATGTATAGGTATCCTTTAATTTTTCTTTAGTTATCAGCCAGTCCATTACTCTTTGAAAGCAACTTACTCCATTTGTGACTCCGAATGGAATCCTGCAAAATTGATATAGCTTTCCACAAGCTTCAAATGCTGTATATAATTTTTCAGCGTTCAAAATCGGTACTTGATGGTACGCACTTTTTAAATCGATTTTAGAAAAGACTTCGTACTTGGAAATGTCATTTACCATCTTTTCCATGCTTGGTAGTGGGTAAGCGTCTAAATCTGTATATTTGTTAATAGTTTGAGAGTAATCTATAACTAACCTCTTTCGGTGGTTTTCATTTTTAGTAATTAGCACCTGAGCGCGCCATGGAGATCTGCTCTCTTCAATTACACCATCGGCCAAAAGTTGTTCAATTTCATCTTGTATGAATTTCAGGTCATCATTAGAATATTTCCGTGATTTTATGGCGATAGGTCTGCAGTTAGGAGATAAGTTGGAAAACAAAGGTATTGGTGGAATATCAGCTGCGAGAACGCTACAGATTTGTAATGTCTTTCTAGGTCCTCCAAAAGATATTTCTAATTTCGAATGTTCTTCCAGTATGTCATGTCCAATGATGACGTCAGCGCACAGATGCTTTACTATGAGAAGGGGAGCTCGATTATAAACATTGTCGTTCAACGTAATACTAGCTCGGAGTAGGCCTTCACAATCAATAGTGCGTGTTGTTTGTGCCATAGTTATAGATTCTCTAGTGTCTTCTTTATTAAACGAATATTTTCTAAAGAATTCATGATTAATGAAACTTTTCGAGCTTCCAGAGTCAATTAGGGCTTTAGCATCTTTGCCGTTTACCTTTATTGCGACTATAGACTTTTTGAGACTAGCAGGAGCTGCAGCAGTGATGATAAGACTGTTCAAGTTGTTCTCAGTAGTTTCAACAGGTTCATTTGTAGCGGCGGCATTGACATTGGGCTTCTTGCTCCTGCAAACATTTGCAAAGTGTCCTTTTTTATTACAGATCTGGCAGTAAGCATTCAGTGCTGCGCAGTTTTGCCGCTTATGGACTTTTTCACCACAAAAGAAACATTTCCTCGTATCCGTACTACTTTTGTTCGGTTTCAGTAGTGCCACATAAGAAGAGGGTTGTTCAGCGTCATTGGTTAGTTTATAGGCCTGAGCGTTCTTTTCTGCGGTCTCCATAGTCTGTGCTATATTAAATGCTTCATCTAAATCTATCTTTGAGCTTTCCAGCAGCCTTTGTCGGATTTTATCAGAGGCGATACCCGATATGAATGAATCTCTTATATGTTCACTTCTATTACATTCCGCATCAACCTTTTTAAACTGACAGTCCTTACTTAAGAGCTGTAATTGTTGTAGATACTGCTGTACACATTCGTTACTTTGCTGCTTCCTAGTAGCGAGCACGTGCCGAGCATAGATTTCATTTTTCCGTTTAACGAATATGTTAGTAAGGGGTTTCTATAGCACTCACATACCTTTCATTATCGCTGATATATTGGAAAACCTTGGGTGATACATGGTTAATAAGCAGTTGCATTTGTAACTTATCCGAAATATCCTTGTCCCCATCTTTGTTGGCTGCTAGGAAATTCTTGAACGTAAAAAGCCAGTGGTTCCATTCCTGAGCAGCAGTCGGTGACGTGGGGTCGAGGTCTAACACGACTGGTCGGAGATATTTGTCCATATTTGTAGTAAGGGTATTACTCGCACAACGTTATTGCTTCAGATACATCAATTTTAGCAGAATAAATTGTTATGAAATAACAATCACCTTTATAATAGAATTAGGCTTTATTCTGCTAAAAATATTACATATGTATGACAAATGTCGATATGTGACAACATGACAAAGGATAAAAAAGATTTGCCGTTTTATTCTTAAAACGGCCAGCTAGAATTCATCACACACACATACATATATATAATACATATATACACACATAAACATAAATACAAATAATATGCATATAAACAGTTTTACAAAATGCCAGGAATTTACAGAACATCAAGTAATTGTGACAGGTAATGAGATTTCACATTATTTTTAAAACATGTAAGTGTTTGAGCTTGCCGAATGCGGAGCGGTAAGGAATTCCAGAGCCGCACAGCCTCGATAGAGAAGGAGTCGGAATAAAACTTTGTGAAGTGAGAAGGAGTTTTAAGACGAAGAGAGACAGTGCTACGAAAGATGGAACTTTGGACTTCTTTGAGAAATGTAAAACGTTCTTTCAAGTAGAAAGGAGTGTTAGGGTTGAAAAGAACTGAATACAGTAGAGAAAGTATATGCAAATTCCGACGAAGCCGAATTGGGAGCCACTTGAGCTGAGATCGATAAAGAGAAATGTGGTCGTATTTACGTAGACCGAAAATAAAACGTATACAGATATTTTGAAGTCTATCTAGCTTATCAAGTTGTTCTTGATTGAGATCCAAATAACAAGTGTCAGCATAGTCTAGGATAGGAAGGAGTAGAGACTGAGCCAGCGCAATCTTGGTGTCGATAGGCAAAAAATACTGGAGCCGTCTAAGGGAACCAACGGCAGCAAATAGTTTTCTACTCACTTCTGCCAACTGAGGAAACCACGACAAAGTTTTGTCCATATATATACCAAGGTTTTTCACCTTATCACTAAGATGTATGTGAGACCCATTAAAAACGAAGATTAGAAGCAATAGAGTTGATAAATAAGGCGAATAACAATGGGGATAGCACGCCACCCTGAGGCACACCAGCAGACGTATGGCACCAAGAAGAAAAAGTATCCTCGATGCGCACACGCTGCCGCCGTCCATACAGGTAAGAACGAAACCAGGCAATTGCTGTTGGAGATATGTTAAGTGAACCAAGTAAACTTAAAAGAATGTCGAAGTCGACCGTATTAAAGGCATTACTGAAATCTAATAGCGTCAGAACTGTTAACTGTGAGTTTTCCATGCCGAAGCGCAGTGGTCGTACTGTGGCCAGAACGAAAGCCTGACTGAAAAGGATCCATGATATCATTTTTAGAGAGGAAAGCATTGAGTTGCTGTTGGACAAGTCGTTCAAGGACCTTAGAAAGGAATGGGAGTATAGATATAGGACGGTAATCGGTAAATGAAGAAGGATTTGCTTTCTTAGGTAAAGGAATTATGAGAGCGTCCTTCCACAACGTTGGGAAAGTGGTAGAGGAGATAGAATTATTCAAAATCAAGGTAATTATAGGAAGAAGGATATCCAGAATGGGGAGGATCATGGTACGACCAATGTCATCAGCGCCCACCGCATTAGAAGTAATGGAAAGTATGTTCTTCTTAACATCACAATCAGCAAATTGACTAAAATGAAAGGAAGGAGTATTGGGAGTTAGCGAGGAAAGACTATTTATTGTTCTATTTTTAATGCCACTATCAAATGCAGCAGATGAGGAGAAGTGCCTATTAAGAGAATCGATGTCAAGGTTGGTAGGATTATTATGTTGATTCTTACCAACTCCCAATGATTTAAGAAATTTCCAGACTTTAGCTGGTTGACCATTTTCAACAGATTTATGAATGTGGCGTCGTTGAGCTTCTCTACACAACCTATTGCAGCTATTACGTGCACAAACATAACGATCGCGGTATTTGTTGGGGTTAGCCTTAAATTTAACTCTCATAACATTTTTCTTCCTGATCGCAGATTTAATCTCTTCGGTAAGCCATGGAGCTGGGAGGTGTTTGACACGGACAGGTCGAATATGAGCATGGCGATCGTACAATTGCGTAAGAGTGGAGTTGAATAAGGTAATCTGATTGTCGATTGAACCCGCGTTAACCACAGCTTCCCAATCGCAGCGCACTGCGTCCTCACGAAGCCGTTCTATGTTTATTCCACCAAAATTGCGCTGCATCAAAATCTTAGATCGAACTTTAGGAGGGCGGAGCTTGAGGGACAAGAAAATCAGGTCATGGTATGAAAACTCATCAGCCGGGAATTGACCATGTTTGGCTACTAATCCCGGTGAGGACACAAGAATAAGATCAAGAAGAGAAGGGTTGCAGCTAGGAAAGTGATGGGTAGATTGTAGAGGAAGTATAGCAAGATTGCAGGAATTAGCAAGGGCAAGTAAGGAATTAGAACGACTGTCGTTTTTTAAAAGACAGGTGTTAAAATCACCCATAATTATGGTATGATTATAGGACGGCATCAGGTTTTCGAGAAGACTCTCTAAAGAAGTGAACTACATTAACATGGATTTAACTCGGGAAAATTTTCGTAGTATGATTTTGTACGATTTTAAGTGTAATTTGACAGCTCAACAGAGCATCGCTCGGCTTCAATATGCTTTTAGCGATGAAGCACCATGCAAAAATGTGTTTATTTACGACATCACATTAGAAACCTCTAAAATTGTCAGTATATCAAATTTTAAAGGTTAATATATATACATATAAACCTTCTTGTTGAATGACTCTATCTATTAAAAAAAACCGCATCAAAATCCGTTGCGCAGTTTTAAAGAACTTAGCATACATAGGGACGGACAGACAGGGAAGCGACTTTTGTTTTATAATATGTTTTTTTTTTTATACTACGTCGGGTGGCCGACAAGCATACGGCCCGCCTGATGTGAAGCGGTTACCATAGCCATATTAACGCTCGCAACATAAAATATCGCTCGCGCGCCGCCACCCCCGCTGCCATCGGAGCATCTCCTTCCTTTCTGGTGACCTCACTCACTCGCAGGAACACAACAGGCCTCAAGGGAACCGTTATTTGGCTGCGGTATTCTGTGAGGTGGAGGTACATTTCCCAGTCGGGTAGCTTACAATTACGCTCCCTACCTCTCTTTTCGCCAGAGCTTCGTTTGTCAGGCAGCAGGGTGCACCGCGTGCAGGTGAAGTTGGCTTTGGTTCAAAAATGTTAATGAACCACTTACACCCCAAAATGTAGTGATAAAGAACCAAAAGTTTATTTTACTCCTTTCTAACAATCCGTTTATGTAAACGACATGAATGTACGAATCGTGTAGGAATGTAAAAATAAAAGTGGATACGGCACGATACTTTATTGACACAATAAATGTTCATTTATTTACACACAATACTCACATAATTTATGTCTGCATCATGTTTTATGCGAGCCGTATTAGAAGCACTATTGTTCGTGAACGACTGCTGCTGCAAATCGATATGCTAACTCACACATGCCATGATGCTTGGCGAGTTTTTTTTAGACGTGATAACGAATAAATCGATGAACGCCGGCTGCATGAACGAAAAAGCATGACTCATTGTCACGTTCCGCCTGAGCCGAGCCAGCAAGCGAGAGCGCGGAACAAGCGATAGATCGGCCTAACTGTTTGTACGTTGTGATGCATCTATCTCTCTTTTACCCCATCGGCCGATGTTTTCTTGTGACGTTATCACGTAAAATTATCGTCCGTAAACCAACTTTACAGACAACCATTTTTTTCTGTTTGTTTGTTTGTATTATATTTATTGTTCAAATTACATAATAAATGAACACATGAAAAAATAAAGCGGTAAAAAAGCGGACTTATCCTACATGGGGATCACTTCCAGTCAACTTTACAGTAACTGCATGGATTGGACATTACTGTGATAGTTAAGTAGAACATGGAGTAATAAATGAAAGAAGGGAATTAGCAACCAAATAAATAAAATAATATGTTTTTTATACTACATCGAGTGGTAAACAAGGATGCGATCCAACTAATGTGAAGCGGTTACCATAGCCAAATTAATGCGAGATTATATTTTTTCACCCCACTACGGCGAAAAGTATATTACGTATTTTTGTAGCACCTAAACAATCCGATTTTGATGATGTGCCAATCGATTTTTAACCAAGTTCAATAATAGGAGGAATCGATTTTTTCTTTTCTTTTCTTTTTTATTCACGTTTGATAATGTCAACGTAAACAAACCGACCAAATAGATAAACTAAGTACTCTCATGTTGTGAATTTACTTCGAAATGTGAGCGGGTAACCTATATAATTTTGATATGTCACGCGTCCTAAAAATTCACAACATGAGAGTACTTCTCTATTTGGTCGGTTTATTTACGTTGACATTATCGAACGTGAATAAAACACTCGCACTCAGTACAGAGGTCTCGGCGAAGGTATATAGATGTAACTTTAACAAAAAAATAACTTCCAATCGTTAAATATCTCGCTTGACAGAAATATTTATTTATACTTTATAAATAAATATTTCTGGACAAATTACACATCGCCACTTCGACACAAAATAAGTAAAGCTTTTACTATAGATGGATACTAGACAACTCATAAATGCATGTAAATGCGTGTTTTTTTCTCCGCCAATCCGCAGTCGAGCACCGTGGTGGAGTTAGTGCGTGAGCCGCAGGCACTACTAGAAGCATGCGACCGCGTCTATTACAGAGCCGATGCAGTTTCGCCGCTTTTTAAGTAGCCATTGCTAACCACTCGATCACCGGGTTTATCTGAAAAAGATGTACGCCAAGAAAACCCACTGTCTCCTAAACTGTTCTCAGTGGTACTTTAAAAAGTTTTTATGAGTTAGTTTAGTTTTACAGTCCGTCTGAGTTCACCTTTTTGAACCTCGTATATTAAATCGGCGACAAATGGCGTGAATAATGGAGCTTAAGTAGTTGTACACCGACGGCTCAATGAAGTTAAATATATCCTACGGTATATTCATAACTCACTGTTATAAACCTATTATTATAACATAAATTTACATAATTGAGGATAATATGTTTTGATTATTGAAGTCGATAATGCAAAAACTAAGGAGTATCTATCGAATTTTGTTTTCTTTTTTAAATAAGACGGAGGGCAAACGAGAATGTGGGTTACATTGATGAAAGCAATCACTACCGCCCATGGACATCAGCAACATCAACGGATCGCCGATCCACGCGACAGAAGTGAAACCTACATCTTTCATTGCATCTCTTTTTCATATGAGGGGGGAGGGGGGCAAACGAGCATGTGGGTCACGTGGATTGAAAGCAATCACCACCGCCCATGGAGATCAGCAACACCAAGGGGTCGCCGATCCGTTGCCATACTCATTTCTTTCTGGTGACCTCATTCACTCGCAGGAACACAACAACTCTCAAGGGAATTGCTATTCGGCTGCGGTTTTCTGTGAGGTGGAGGTACTTTCCCAGTCGGGCCGTATAAAAGATACGCTATGGGGTATAATACGGTTAAAAGATATTGATGAACCATTTACACCCCAAAATCTCGATCCCTGCCGATTTTACCCGAACGAACGTTACGGAGCCAAGCGTGATGCGTTACCGTTACATACTCGAGCGTGACGGCTCGTTCTCATTGACTAACCATAAAATTTGTGCACAGTGGACACAAAGAAATCTTCCCGACGCACTAGTTTTTAGGGTTCCGTACCTCCAAAGAAAAAAACGGAACCCTTATAAGATCACTTTGTTGTCCGTCTGTCTGTATGTCTGTCTGTCTGTCTGTCTACCCGTCTGTCTGTCAAGACCCTCTAACTCGAGAATGCGTGGAGGTATCAAGCTGAAATTTGAACTGTAATAACTGTATACTCAGGTCTACGGTCCCATGAAGTTGTAAAAAAATCAAACTGCTAAGTTTACGTAAAAAAAAGATACGGCCGTTTATTCAGAAAAAAACGCATGTTTCGACACATTCTCAAGGGAATCAAAACCCATAGGGTACTTCCCGTTGACCTAGAACTATGAAATTTGGCAAGTAACATCGTTATAGACTACAAATACAAGAATAAATCTCAAAACATACATTTATCATATGACAAATGTATGTTTTGAACATTTGTCATTGAATCTTGAAAAATAGGGGGTCTATATTTTTTATAGGGGGTGAAATTTCAAATTGAAGTTATTAGTTCAAATGGGGTTTCATATGAAAGGGCTTGATGTGCACATTGCAAAATATATTTTATTTATTTTTTCCGCCGCATTATTTCTTATTTATAATGAAAAATATCGCATTTATAATGATCCTACGCACGGAACCCTCGGTGGGCGAGTCCGACTCGCACTTGTCCGGTTTTTTTTATACTACATCGGATAGCAGACAAGCATACGTCCCACCTGATGTGAAGCGGTTACCGTACTGTAGCCATATTGAGGTTCGCAACATGAAATATCGTTGGCGCGCTGCCACCCCCGCTCCCAACGCAGCAAGTCCTTCCTTTCTGGTCACCTCACTCACTCGCTCAACACAAAAACCCTCAAGGAAATTGTTATTTGGCTGCGGTATTCTGTGAGGTGGAGGTACTTCCCCAGTCGGGTAGCTTACAATTACGCTCCCTACCTCTCTTAAATCATTGTTTTCATTTCAAAAGTTTCGATAAGCGCATACCCGTCACATAGACGGATCGTAGGCTTGCTTAGTGGTATTAAAGAATTTTCATGTCTTTCCACACTTCTATTTGATATTTTCATTTACAAAAATTACAGCTATAAAACTGAAACGATAAAAATAAACTGTTTTCTAAAAAAGTCTATTTTAAGAGCGCCTTTAGATAAGCGATTTTAACGAGCATTTGAGCTTGTTAGTAGCGAAATTGGATGTGATCAACGAAGCAGAGTTGAAAGGACGTATTTAGATGCGTGTGTAGACGTATTAACGTGCTTATAAACTAGCAGAGGCCACGATAATTTGAAAAAGCTGATGGTGGTTGGGAACACCGAAGGGAAGAGATCGCGCGGACGTTCACCAACAAGATGGGCCTATCAAGTAAAAGACTCGTCGTGTTCTAATCTTTATACGGCTGTAAGAGACGCGCTGGACAGAAACCGGTGGAAGCAGATCATTCGCTCCAGATGCAACCCTGATGCTGACCACGATCCTCAGATATGAGGGACCGACTCGAGATAGAGAGAGAAACTAGCATAAGATCGAGCCTAGAAAACGGTTCGAGCTAGAGGTGGGCGTAAAACGTTTTAATAACTAAATTATTACGTTACTTTAAACGTATAACACTGATAAAACATACGACACGATACTGTTATTTTTAACGTTCTCGTTAATTTCAGAAGGGAAGGAGATGCTGCGATGGCAGCGGGGGTGGCAGCGCGAGCGATATTTTATGTTGCAAGCGTTAACCACCCGACGTAGTATAAAAAAAATACATTCGTTTTCATACTACATCGGTTGGTTAACGCTTAAACGTTAACGTAGTTACCTTAGATTCCATTACATAGTTAGTTACATACAGGTCGACCTAATAAAAGCGTGTTAAAAATACATTCATTACTGCCATCAACTCGAGTATCAAGGAAAGTTCATTGATTGTTAAATTTTCCAACCTCACTATTTCTTTATTTTAACATAGCAATAAAATTTATTAACTCTTTTGAATGGAAAGTTAATAGACATTGAAATAGACACAACGGAATTGAGAGTTAATTTGAACGTGGCCGAATAAATAACATGTTATGTTAGTTATTTAATTCGGCACGTTTCATTTTTTTTTATACTACGAGCTTCGTTTGTCAGTCAGCAGGGTGCACCACGTGCAGGTGAAGTTGGCTTTGGTTCAAATATCTTGATGAACCACTTACACCCCCATATAGCTAACTTCACGCGTTTTTGTTCCATAATCACATCGGTCTCTGTTTTACGGATGAGTCGATATGGGCAAATAAAAAACGAGATAAATAATAAATAGAAGCGCCCTAAGTTGAAGCCGAGATTTTTCTTCCTTCACTCCGACCCACTGAACCTTAATTAACTAGTTTTGCAGATTGGCCCCCGATAAAGTTATTTATTCTAATTAAAATAACTAGTAGTTGTTTTATTCTCAACGAAGTATTTGTATTTTAAACCACGTTGGGTGACAAACAAGTATACGGACCGTCTGATGTTAAGCGGTGATAACGTAGCGGTGATATCGCTCGCCAATGCGACAATTCCTTCATTCCTGGGACCCTCACTCACTCGCTAGTACACAATAACCCTCTAGATCTCTAGGAAATTGTGATTTGGCTGCGGTCTTCTGTTTCCCATCGGGTTGGTTATAATTACGCTGTGCCATAAGATCCTTAGTCAAAGCCTCATTAGTTACCCAGCAAGATGCACCACGTGTAGGTGAGGTTGGCTTTGTCTTAAGCATTATGTTGAGACACTTACACCTCACGATAGTGAGCCACTACCGCCACTCGGACTGGTCCACAGGTTAAAGGTCGCGCAGCGAGCGAGGGATCGAATCCGGAACGAAGAAATTCGACGGAGAACTAAAGTTGTCGACATAGCCTTTCGAGATTGCCAGCTGAAGTGGCAATGGGCGGGTCACATCTGCCGAGTAAGTGATGGCAGATGGGGGAGGAAGGTATAAGAGTGGAGGCCGCGCGTAGGACGACGAAGCGTTGGACGCCCTCCTTCTAGATGGTCCGATGAACTTAAGAAAGCGGTTGGAAGCGGCTGGATGCGGAAGGCGGAGGATCGTATTTGGTGGAAAGCATTGGGGAAGGCTTATATCCAGCAGTGGGTACATACAGGCTGATGATGATGATGATGATATACTCGTATTCTTTTTATATTAGCTCAGCATAGTAGCTCTACTTCGCATGATGGTAAGCGAAAAGAGGAGCCCAAATTACAGCGGCTTAGTAATCTAAGATCGTAAGAATTAAACATAAATGTACCTACTGCCCAAATTCATCAATACGTATGGTACACGAACTTCTATCTCATTCCGTGTTACCGAAATGTATGGTCCATTCGTTCTGGCGTCCCCGGATTTGTCCTAGTTTGGAGAGCGTCCGGGATGGTTTCATTTGTAGTCCAGGGTAAAATGATTAAAATCACCACCGCCCGCTCCATGCTGCGAATAACCGTCTTGTCACAGAATAAAAAACCGGCCAAGTGCGAGTCGGACTCGCGCACGAAGGGTTCCGTACCATTATCTATAAAAACGGCAAAAAAAACATTTGTTGTATGGGAGCCCCCCTTAAATATGTGTGTTTTATTTTTAAAGTGAATATATAACTAAATATTATGTGAATATTTCAAATGTCTACCTATTGCCGTTATCAATTGCGAGCAAAAACGAGCAAAAAATCACGTTTGTTGTATGGGAGCCCCCTTAAATATTTATTGTATTCTATTTTTTTTGTATTTGTTGTTATAGCGGCAACAGAAATACATCATCTGTGAAAATTTCAACTGTCTAGCTATCACGGTTCGTGAGATACAGCCTGGTGAGAGACGGACGGATGGACGGACAGCGGAGCCTTAGTAATAGGGTTCCTTTTTACCCTTTGGGTACGGAATAGGGCATGAATCTCGGAATCTCGGAATATCGTAATATCGGAATCTCGGAACCGATTTCCGATATTATAAATTCCGATACTGAGTGACCCAATATCGTAATATCGAAGTCAGACAAATTTAGTTTTTTTTTGTTTTTAAATAAAGTTAATAAATAAGCGCGCCACAAGCAACAGCGCCGCAAAGATGATACATTTCCGAAACCCACAAGTGAGCCAATATGTGACGTTGTTGTAAACATGTTGAAACGCCTTAAATATAAAGAAAATCCAAGTAGCACCATCGCCATCACAGAAACAGCGATGGAATCTACGACAACTGCTTTATTATCTTCCGATGAAGATGATGAACCCTTAGTCTCGCTACAACGTAACGTAACGTAAGTTAACCCTGCAACAAGAACTTGAGAAGGAACTGGAAAAGTGCAAAGAAAAGAAGAAAACCGTATCCTCGTCAGACAAATTTGATCATTTGGGATTTGTAATGACTAAAAGTAATATACGGCAACAGAGGTGAAAGAGGAGTTTATCTGACGCAGGGCTACACTTACCTTACATGAGTTTTGCCTACCAGTGTTGAAAGTGAGCGTGTTTTTCGTCGGCCGGTTATTTTTGTAATGAAATACGAAGTTCACTATCAACAAAACACTATCGACTAAATGCTTAAAGCTTTGTCGTTTTGAGAACGTATTTAAAAAAAAAACGTGCATTTAAAAAATAAACCTAGTCTTCATTTCTAATAATTAATAGTCATTCCTAATTAATGTTGATATAGCTGTTATTTCTCTTCTTCTTCGTTACGCTCTTGACAGAGCAGTCATGGTCGTCACGAGAGAGGATTCCGGATTGTAGTGGCTCGCCTCACTCGATTTGAGGCACTTCTGATGCACTGAGTGGGCCGCCCACGGCAGACTTTATCTGGTCGGTCCACCACATGGGAGATCTGCCGCGGGGTCTTGTACCCTCGACTCTACCCTGAACCACCAGGCGTTCGATGGAGTCACCTTCACGTCTTGAGACGTGGCCGAAGAATTTTAGTATACGAGATTGTACTAGAGCAGATAGTCGCTGCTTGATGCCGAGTTGTTGAAGTATAGAGACATTTGTGCGATGTTCGGTCTACGATACTCCGAGCATTCGTCTCCAGCACCACATCTCTAAAGCGTCTATCCTCTTCTTTCCCACTTAGCGTAAAGTCCACCTCTCTGCAGCGTATAAAATATGGGGAAGACTAAAGTTGTTACGAGCCGGGTCTTAGTAGCTTTAGTTAAATTCCTGTTCTTCTATATATTTTTTACTTATCCATTGCGCTTCTAGCTATAGACATACGTCTCTTTACTTCACCCACGTAGTCACTGCTGTTCATTACAAGAGAGTTAAGGTATATTATAGGACTGGACCACTTCACAGTTTGCAATCTGTGTTACTTCTGGCATGTTACTGTTGGCGCGATCCACGATCATCATTTTGGTCTTAGTACGATTGATCTTTAGTCCGAACTCTAGGCTTACGCGTTCCATTCTGCATGCTTGGTGGACACCGGCACTGGGGTGGAAGTTAGTCGACAAAATATCATCTGTCCGTACCGAGGCTGTTCCTTCTTCATACAAACGTCTAATAAGGTGAACTAGAAGTTTTGGTGTCCCCATTGCTAACAGCGTATTCCAGAGTGTTGGCCATTTCACCGAATCAAATGCTTTGGAGAAGTCAACAAAGCAGATATAAGTCGGCTTGTTAAAATCTCGAGCCTTCTCGACAATTTTACGAACAATTACAAATCCAGCCTGTTCCGGAGCAATCTCCTTAGACAGATAAGCTTTAAGCCTTTCATTTAGAATATGTAACAAGATCTTGCTAGAATGTGAAATAAGTGCAATAAGGCGGTAGTTGTTACATTTCTTAGTTGACCCCTTTTTGTGTAACGGGGTGAAGCCTGTATGAGTCCATTCACCTGACCATACTCCGGTTTTCTATATCTTATTACAGATGGCGTGTATAATTTGGGAGCCGTGTTCTCCCAGGACTCCTATGGTTTTCCATTTTTGAGGTGGTTTATAGCGGCTTCAACCTCTCGTATAAGTATGGGGGGCTCCAGTTCCTCACTCTCAGGCTCCGTGCTGGGAAAGTTCTTGGATTGTGGTTCTTCAAATAGGGACTGACAATAACTTTTCCAAGTCTCTGAGATTTTATCCAGTTCTGTCACTATATTGCCACTAGAGTCTTCGATGGCCCATGTTTTCCATGACAGTGATTTTGTGATAATGCGAAGTTTATGGTACAAATGTTATTCCTAAATGTTGATTTTGCTTCGATATTTTAATTTGATATGTTATTGATGTTGATTATGAGTCCGTTTAATTAGTAAGGTAGGATAATAACGAGAAATCTGTGATTTAATAAAAATCTTTATAAAACCACAAAGTTTTGTACCAAAAAAGAATTTGATTTAAAATATTATTGTTACTGTATCGAATCCAACTTTATGAGGATGTATAACGCACTAGCTTTCGCCCGCGGCTTCGCTCGCGTGACATTCGGGGCAAACACGTGTTTACTCATTAATCAATAGAAGTACTCGTGTAAAATTTAGGATAAAATAGTCCAACTAATCTTTTCCCATACAAACCAACTAATCTCGTTTTCCCATACAAACTTTGGACCTCCGTTTCATCCTCTTAGAGGTAAAATTTGAAAAATCTTTTTAAGTAATTCGTGTCCACTACGTTATCTTTTCAAATCGATGCCATTGTCGTAATTAACGTCCCAGAAAACCATAGAATCAACACCCATATTAATGTTATGACATTTCAACGCCATTACACCCCTACAGAGTTATCACGTCGGCTATGTTGGGTTATTAAATAGTTGTTTTTTTCATAATCAGCGACCCGATATACCATAAAAACATTACCTATGACGATTTTCAGACTTTTTCACCACATTTTAGACATTTCAACGCCATCGCACCTCAGTAGGGGATGATGGTCTCGTTACCGCCCTATGTGTACAATAAATAACAATAATAGGTAATTTCTGGACTAAAAACTATCTTAGGTTTATCCTTTCCCAGGACTCAAGGTATCTCTCAACCAAATTTCATCTAAATCGGTCCAGCGATTTAAGCGTGAAGAGGTATTCTGTCGCATTTATAATATTAGTATGGATTGGTGTTCCGAAAACCCGTAAAAACGATACATATGTATATTGAAATATAGACATTTCAACCTCATCGCATCTCAATAGAGGATGATGGTCACGTTAGCCAAGTTGAATTTTAAAATTGTTGTTGTTTTCGTAATCAGCGACCCGATAAACCATAAAAACAATACCCATGACGATTTTCAGACCTTTTCACCCCGTTTTACCGCTTTAGGGGTTGAATTTGGAAAATCCTGAAACATGTGTTTACTCATTTATCTATAGAAGTACTCGTGTAAAGTTTCGGATAAAATAGCCCAAATAATCTTGTTTCCCCATACAAACTTTGGACCCCCGTTTCACCCCCTTAGGGGATGAGCTTTCAAAAATTCTTTCTTAGTGCACCCCGAGACATCATAAGAAACCTACGTGCCAAATTTGGAATCTCTAGACCCAGCAGTTTGGGCTGTGCGTTGATAAATATCAGTCAGTCACTCAGTTTCTTATTTTATATAATTCAACCCCATCGCATCCCCACAGGGGTGATTTTATGTTACCGTCCGCTATGTTAGATCATAAAATAGTTGTTGTTTTCGTAATCAGCGACCCGATAAACCATAAAAACCATGCCCATGACGATTTTCAGACTTTTTCACCCCATTTTACCCTTTTAGGGGTTGAATTTTGAAAAATCCTGAAACACGTGTTTATTCATTTATCTATAGAAGTACTCGTGTAAAGTTTCAGATAAAACAGTCCAACTAATCTTGTTTCCCCATACAAACTTTGGACCCCCTTTTCACCCCCTTAGGGGATGAATTTTGAAAAATCCTTTCTTAGTGCACCCCTAGACGTCATAAGGAACCTATGTGCTAAATTTGGAATCTATAGACCCAGCGGTTTGGGCTGTGCGTTGATATGTCAGTCAGTCAGTTTCTTCTTTTATATATTTAGATTTGTGTAATTCCGATATTAATATCGGAATTTCGATATTGAGATCTAATATCGGAAATCAGTATCGGAATTGAAAACTTTCCGATATTACATGCTCTAGTACGGAACCCTAAAAATAGTACTATTACTAAAAACACTGATGACATGTCCGGGTTTTAAGATTAAAATGGCAGATCACGCATCTTGTCCTGGTTTCTAGCGTTTAGAGATAGTAATCCTACCTAAATGAAACTACACCACAAATTTAAAATATGTACACAAAAAATATTTGTATTTAAAGAACTACTTAAAGTAATGTATGTCAGCGACCAGCCGACACTAAGATAAGCTCTGCGAGGCTTCTAAGGTGCGGTGTTATGTACGATATACAAGGTGTAATATTAAATACTGGTCAAATTGACAGAGGCGATTGTGTAGGTGTTACTGATCACGAAACAATAAAAAACTATACCTAAAAAAGAACATCAAAATCGGTTTATTTTTTGTAGTATCTGTCATTTTAGCGTATACTGTAATGTGGATAACATTTTCATTGAAGCGGCTGCGGCGAGCGCGCAGTGAGCGCATGCATGACAACTTCACGTGTCTCCTACCTATATAGTAAACATGAATCTCCGAGATAAACAAGAAATCTTTCAATAGCCATACCGCGTTTAGGTTTTTTTATTGATTCATGATTAGTACTAATAAAATAATCGTCTCCTTGAATTTGACGAGTCTTTCAAAATACAGCCTGTATTATGAAATATTTTTTTTATACCACGTCGCGTCGGGTGGCAGGCAAGCATACGGTCCACCTGATGTAAAGCGGTCACCGTAGCCATATGAACGCTCGAAACATGAAATATCGCTGGCGCGCTGCCATCGCCGCTGCCAACGCAGCAATTCCTTCCTTTCTGGTGACCTCACTCACTCGCAGGAACACAACAACTCTCAAGGGAAAACAAATAAATGTATAAATAAATAAAATAGTGACGTCATACTTACTCATGTCATGAAAAAGAAATACGATTCTGGAAAAAATATGGAAAAAATAAAAACAGGATAGCTTGATTATTATGCTTTCGTATAATCTATAATATAATTAATATCATAGTTCATAGGTACATAAATATATGTTGTTTAATAATATTTTTTTTACTGTTTACTTACAAAGCCCTTGCTGAATGTTACGTCTTGTTACGGTCATTGAACAATGGATTTTATTTAAAAAAAAGTAGTGAGTGATGTTAGTAGTGATGTGTGAGCAATATAGTCTGTTTAACTTCGATCATAGAAAAAATATTTGTATGATTAAGCTACTCAAATAAAGAGAAAATAATTGAGTTGGCCGTGTGGTTTCCGGCAGACTAGAATAGAATCACTCTGTCTCTTCCCATGGATGTCGTGAAGGCGACTAAGGGAAATACATTATAAAACATCGCCTACACTCCCCACGTTGGCCAAACGGGTTGGGGAGGCCTGATCGATATTTGATAATGTATTTTCCTTAGTCGCGTTGTACGACATCCACGGGAAGAAACGGCGTGATTCTATTAGAATAGAATCACACCGTTTCTGATTTTTGTGGTTTCCGGCCACCACACAACCAAACACAAACCACACGGCCATGCCGGAAACCACACGGCCGAATAATTATTATTACGATTTTTGATCTTAACCATGCTATCACGGTGGTTAGGGATCTGTCCAAGCGATCAGCAATGGCCTCACTGAGGTGTTTGACAGAGGAGGACATCTGAGGTGCGAAGACTCCGTCAACAGATGTAACAAGGGAGTGAACGTTGCATGTCGATTCTTACAGGCACTCAATTCATCATCATCATCATCAGGTCCATTTTAGTCTCCACTACAGGAGCACGACCCTCTCTCGTCCGTCCTAGACGGAAGGAGATTTGGCCTACACTCACGCTGGCCAAACGGGTTGGGGAGGCCTGATCGATATTTGATAATGTATTTCCCTTAGTCGCCTTGTACGACATTCACGGGAAGAAATGGAGTGATTCTATTCTACTCTGCCGGAAACCAAACGGCCAAGAAATAAATAGTAATTTACAAATTAACGGACTTCAAAACTACATATAATGTATTTATATAAGTCCCTAAAAAAAAAATTGGTTGCCTGTAAAGTCGGTATACGGGCGAAAGTTTTACGTGACAACGACTTTGAGTGGTAAAATGTTTTCGAGTGGAAGGGACGCATGCCTTTCACTTTTTATGTCTGCCTCTCTCGCTCTTAGAAGGGACGCGTGCCTTTCACTCGCTCTCATTGTAAGCGCATAACGTGAGCCAGTTTCTTGAAGTGTCACCCGGCTAACCAATTTATAAGACGTTGTCACGTCAAAACGTAAGAAATAAAACTTTCATAATTTAATAAATCTAAAATAAATATGCCAACAATTTTTTTGAAGCCGGTGTTATAGGCGGGATAGGTATTACTTGTGTTTTTTTTTTATACTACGTCGGGTGGCAAACAAGCATACCCGCCTGACGTGAAGAGGTTACCGTAGCCATATTACCGCTTGCAACATAAAATATCGCTCGCGCGCCGCCATCCCCGCTGCCAACGCAGCATCTCCTTCCATTCTGGTGACATCATTCACTCGCAGGAACACAACAACCTTCAAGGGAATTTTTATTTGGCTGCGGTATTCTGT
This sequence comes from Hypsopygia costalis, assembly GCA_937001555.2. Taxonomy (NCBI): domain Eukaryota; kingdom Metazoa; phylum Arthropoda; class Insecta; order Lepidoptera; family Pyralidae; genus Hypsopygia; species Hypsopygia costalis. Next base: position 4,393,073 of record OW443350.2, read on the forward strand.
CAGGTGGAGGTACATTCCCCAGTCGGGTAGCTTACAATTACGCTCCCTACCTCTCCTAGAACTATGAATTTCGCAATCCTAATAGATATACACTTATGAAATTTTGTACACATATTTAATAACTTGTGTAACACTTACATACACTTATGAAATTTTGTACGCATATTTAGAAGCTGGTAAATACGAAAACTGTGCAATTCTAGGAATATTACATACATACGGGTCGAATTCATAAGCTCCTTGTTTTTGGAAGTCGGTTAATAATTACGAGAATTGGCGTTCTAATTGCACCCGAGGTATTCATTATAAATGTAGGGTTTATGATGTTGATGCGGCTTCAAACATCCGTGGGATGTACCGTGAATGAACATCTTATATGGTGACTGTTCCAATACCTTTCCTTTCTATTTACAACGATGTATCATCATAGCTTTCTCAATATTTTGGTAATACCCTGCAATGCAATGTAATTTTAAATAGTTGCATTTGTATGTAACTTTGTTTTAAACTACCTATTTAAAATATATTTCTTGGCACCAAAATTAAATGTAATTAAAAATATTAAAAATAAAAGCTTCACAAATATTAGATAATTCTGTAGTATTATTTACTACATAAGAATAAGTAACTTCATTACTAACTTATGCACGCTGCTTCGCCCTCGAACTAAAAAGTATTCTATAAATCTTGACACTTTATATCTAAACAATTCCATCTAAATCCGGTCAGCTCCCACGTAATTGAATTACAAACATATAAACAAAAAACATACAAACTTTCAGATTTATAATACACATATTATATTTAAAAGAAATGCAGTAAAATAATACAGAAATATTGTCATAATAAACAAGAAATCTTTTCGGGTGACCATTTCAAAGACCAAAACAAGCACTTAGTATTCCCTGTGCGTCGACAACAACGTTATATCGAGCTTTGTAAGTAAACAGTCTGACAAACAATTTGATCTACATAAATAATACATCACACAAAACTCTCAGGAAACTCGTAATCGACACTCTTAGACTTCTGAAAGGCTACGACGCAATCTACCCTTATCTTTTGGTACGATACTTTTTTATTTTCATCAACACTTTTCGCTTTGGCACTGTTTATAAGAACACTGCGTCTCAAAGAACCCTGAGTCCGATCTAGCTCAATATCAATATTATTTTTAGTACTAACGTCGGAATGGCTAATAAATTTTGCATCACCTCCTTTCGCATCAACACGTTTTGTTTTATCTACTTCTATAATTTCTGCGATCTCCATGTTCCCTTCGCTGATCATTCTGTTTATTCTATTTGGTTTTGCACCAACCGGTGCTGATTGCTGGCGGATAAAAGATTTTTTTATGAAGATCTTATCGAAAAAACCTTTTGCTTCTATATTATTTTCAATTTCTTTGCTATCTGAATCGACTTCGCTTCTGTCAATACTCCCTCTGTGAGTGAAAAGTTTCTTTAAGCTGTTTGTGGTCCTCGATAAGCTGCTACTTGTCGTTGATCCGTTCGTGGCCGTCCTTTGGACCCTTTTGTTTTGACTCTCAGAAGTTTTCTTGCAATAAATACACACTTTGCAGAACCCTATGCGAAATTTCGAGGACATTAAATTATAAAGGATCGGATTTATAGCGGAATTTATATACAACATTACTCTTGAGAAGTACAGTATATTGTACCACTTCTCTGGACTAATATCCTCGGTCAATTCTGAAGGTGTGACTATAATCCATAAAGTTAATACTCTGTAAGGCATTAGACATAGAAAAAAACATAAAACTACAGTTCCGAGCATTAATATCACTTGTTTTCTTGCTCTCGTGTTGTAAGGATCGACAGTCTTGTTCATCACAACTTTGGAGGCAGCTGTGATTAAGTTTTTGGCGATGATGCTATAAAGAATTATGAGGATGATTAGAGGTAGAACGTAGAGGAGAATGATGATGGCGACGAAGAATGTGATCTGCCAGTAGGTGACTGCTTGGGTAAGGCACTGAGAGTATGTGGTCCCGTCTTGCCGAAGAACCGTGTGATGCTCAGCGATCCCCAGTATCGGACTGAAATAGAAGAAAAATGATCGTGTCACATGCTATTTACAGGCATCTACGTGATTGCAAAGTAAAGGTAAGTCTAATAAGAAGAATTTAGAAAAGTAAATTAAGTGTGAAGGGGTGATTAAATAAATAGACAACAACAAATACAAAAATATAAATAAATTAAAATTTTGATTAATTAATAAGAATATAAAGCCGGATCAATAGAATTTATGATGATTGAAAGTGATGACATTCAGTTTGTTCAGTAGAAGCATTTTATTTAGAAATTTCTTAAATAAAAAGTTTTAATAAAATATGACATTTTCTTGCTGACTATTTCTTCAAGTACTTAATTAGACAAGTCTAAAATACTAGAAATATTTTAAAAAGTTAATAGTGCTCTCCGAAAATCATTTTCCTGTTCTAGGGGTATAAACTTCATCATTATATTTGAGCCAAAGCCAACCTCACTTGCACATCGTACGCACTGCTGGCTGGTAAAGAAGACACGGGCAAAAGAGAAGTGGGGCACAACGAATTTATAAACTGCCCCATTATAGTACCTCTACTTCACAACCAAATACCATACGTATGAGTTCCTACGAGTGAGTAAGTTCACCAGGAAGGAAGAATTTGCTGCTTTGACAGCGGGGGTGGCGGTGCGAGCAATATATCATGTTGCCAGCGTTTAAATATGACTACGGCAACCGATTTACTTCAGACGCTCGGGTATGCGTGTTTCCCACCCAATATAATGTTAAAAAAAACGTTATAACTGTACAACTGCTCCCCCGCCCCCCTCCTCCCCAGCAGTCTGAAAAGGCTGTTATTATTTGATGTCCTGGGCTTATTGGGGTGAGATCACATACTAAGACTCCTGCTGCCCTCCCCATTAGTCTACAAAAGGCTGCTAACATTTTGGGATGTAGTGGGTTTGAGTCAGATCACATATCAAGAGAAGGACAATGGCCCAATAAAGTGTCTAAGTGCGGAAACAGCCCAGTGAAACTAAACTAAACTCTTCCTGCCCCGTTTAAATTTCAGCCCCATTTCTATAGGAATATATCAAATTGGTAACTCCTCTCGAAACAACCCTGTAGTAATATAGAAAAGTATTTGTGTAGGACGCAATTGTAATCCTCAAAGGCCATTATAGACACTCTAACATGTTTTACGACCCCACAAGACTCCTCCAACAATTAACGCTACCCCCATAAACCCTCACTTCATATGCCATTTCACCATGACCTTTGATAAACTGTAGCATTCATTAATTTTGATGCTAGCTTCTGACCGCGGCTTTGCCGTTCAGTCGTTTCCCTGTGAAAGAGAAACAAATAACCACACATCCATTTTCATAAATTTTCATACTTATATTATACGGACTATTTTTAAAGCTCATTAAGATAGATTCCCATTTATCTGACGACCACATGTGTCGCATCACAACGATGTCATTCATTTTGCATGGTAACGTTCACACTTGATCCAACCGACATTTTGTTACTTTAGAGTTAAAGGTATTTAAAGTTTAATAGGAATAAAAATATCACGCTATATTAGTTTTGGGAAGCATATGCCATCAAACTGCTGCAGAATCTGTTGTGAATATAATATATGAAACTCGATTTGAAGTTTCTCGCTCAAACTCGATTTGAAGATTGACCATCATCCGTTTAAAGCACTTATATGGAGTGAATGTAAAGAAGGTTTCTTTTCAAATATTTTTCAAATCTTGCCACCTGAAGGCCAATATTGAATATATTGAATATTATTCTCGTAATTATTTCAAGCAGAATGAAAGTTGGCTGAACTGAGATTGAATTATAATTGAATTGGCTGAATTGAATTGCTTTTAATTTGGCATAGTTTGTCGGTTGAATCTATTCTGCACAACAGGGTCCAGGGGTCCAGGGGGCTAGCCAAATGGCAGTTTGCAAAGTAGAAAAGCGTAGCGATCGCTAATTTGAACTGTGGAGCTCATACTAAAATGTTAGAATTGACAAATGTCACGGGATCTATCTAACGTTCACGCTACGAATTACACTTGGCTAGGGAGGCTGTAATGTTGTAATTCCATCTGACGTGTCGCATCAGAAGCGATCCCGTTACGTCAGATCGGCAAAATGGCAGGGGTGGGGAAATACGCACGTTAGAATAATAATGCACATAGTGTACAGAATGAAAGATGAAAAGAGAATTGAAAGAAAAATGTAGACTTTAGTTTTAATTTATTAATTAAAGTTTGTTTAACTTTCGGTCATAGTTCATTGTAGCCACACTACAATTAAACACTGAAAATTGTAGACTTTAATTTTGATATTTGTAAAGAAATTAATTGATTAATTAATGTAAATTCCTTTTGGCTATATTTTAATTACCAGAATTGCCCCTCTGATGTTAATAGGCCAATTAAACCAATACATATATCATCAGAAGGCATCAGAACACGATATATAAATGTGAACACTAATCATCGTCTGACAACACGACATGTATCGTCACGTCAAATAAATGGGAATCCAGCTTGACACATTGTCAATCTAATATAATATTTAGAGCGAGACACACCTATAGACGCGACAAGAAAGGCAATATCGCCATCACTTACACGCGTATAACAGTGTCTCACTCTAAATATTTATCTTCGACGTGCGTGATGCGCTTAATCATAAAATTTCATATATATATTCAGCTATACCAACCTAACTCACTGATTATAACTTATATACAAAAACGAAAGTGTGTTTATTTATTGACCTTTCACGAGTAAACCGATGAATCATTTTGTAGATATTCGATATAATGACAACTTGAACGTGGGAGAAGTTTATAGCTACTTAATCAAAGATTGTATAATTAGGACGTTTTAATAATGTTAAACTATAATTTTATAGTTAAAATTTAATTTAGTGACCGATCAAAAAAATCAGATTTTTCAACCGCAAAATAAAAGTTGACCGAATCGAGATTGAAAAGGTCATTAAATAAATTAGTGAAGGTCACTAATAACGGTCACTCACTTTATGCTTAAACTATCGAATAAAAGATTTCATTCAAATTATAACTCTGGTGCAAGGATAGGGCCCTGGGCTTGTACCTTTTTTGTAGAATAACGGAGGTCATTTAATCACCAAACTGAATTGTAAATGAAATAAAATTAAAAAATTAATTTTGCTAAGTTAAAATACAATTTATTATATTTTTATAGTCTATATCATAATTACATAGTTGTTATAAAATATTAATTTATTAAGTATGTAAAATTATTAAGTATGTAAAGGCGAATTAATAAAAATAAATTTGTAGTAAACTTTGTTTTAATTATTCAATGTTTTTTGTCAATTTCATAGATTGACAAATAACACAAGTCAGATTTGTGTTTTAAATTATTGCCGATATAAATTATTCATATGATTTATATCGGCTTATTTATAACTTTTATGTTATAAATTATTCATATATTTTATAGCATATAAGAAGAACAGATCAGATTATTAAAAGAAAAATAAATAAAATAAAACAAATATATAAATCTAATTTAATTTGTAAATGAATAAGATTGATTAAGTTTTATTAATAAATTAACCTGTATGAAATAAAATTTAAGAACACGTGTTGTTGACATTAGAAACAAACCAGAATTAATGTGAGAATAAAAAGTCATGATAAACGAATATGTAGAAAGCTATATCATGCTATAACTATAACAATAATACGTAGAATAATAATTTCTGAATTATAATGGAAAATATTGAAACGTAAATAATAATTAATGGTGCGTTCACAGCAAGCATGGCTGCAGTGTACATTAACATAAATTAATGAGGTAGTGGTCTGACTTGCAGCGAGTAGCGAGATTTGTATTTATATCACGGACGCATAAGATTTAGATACAAACTTTTAATTAGTTTGGCAATCATTTCCTATAAATTTACTTCAATAACGTTATACTAATTAAAGAATAAAATATTTTTTATTTCAATCGACGTAATTCGTATCCCTTTTTATGTTAACAAAATTTTAAAAAATAATTCAAAATATATTACGATCACAATGACTTACATCATTTGTCTGTCACTAATATCTTAAACTGTTACCTTTAAACCGCGAGGAACAAATATTTTCTCTGATCATATTTGAAATATTTACTTCGAGATGCCAAAATTCAATTGCTAAAGTAGTTCCCATTCCACAATCAAAGTCACAATAAGAAATGTCTATTGACGTATATACGAAAGGAAACAAACGTGCCTTATAGCAATATCTTTTTCATTAAAATTATCAATTAAATAAAATGGCAGCAAAAATCATAAAGTACACAAAGCTACATTGAAAGCGAAAGAAAAATAAACCTTACTTCACTCGCTCCTCGCTATCAATCAGACCACAGCTCAATAACAAACACATGAACGAATAAAGCGGATCTTCATAACGTAGCTGTCACATACATTGAGAATTTAGCGAAAGACTTACGAACCTTGTTTTATGAAGGGTTTACATCTTTTGAATTTACATCTGAAAGCTTAAATCACTTTTACGTCATATTTTTTGTAAGGCGCGTTTAAAAACCAAACGCGTAGCATTAAGAGCTAATTTATAAGTTCTTAATTCTGCGCGCCTCGTCTAGAAATAAGTTTTTATTTCCACACGCCTTGCAGAAATACACCTGAAAGCTTAAATAACTTTTACAACGTATCTTTTGTAATGCGCGTAGAAATAAGAACTCATTTAAAAACCTGGCGCGTAGCATTAAGAACTAATTTAAAAGTTTTTAATTCTACGCGCCTAGTCTATAAAATGAGATTTTATTTCCACACGCCTTGCATAATTACACCTGAAAGCTTAAATAACTTTTACAAAATATCTTTTGTAATGCGCGTAGATATAAGAACTCATTTATTTACTAGGCGTATAGAATTAAGAGCTCATTTACAGACTATGTGCGTAGAATTCAAGATCCATTTACACAGCTGCGTAGAATTACAGACTCGTGTACTGAATTGACGAGATACGTATCGCGTAATGTGTTCATACATTCTAGTCGCATTTTTGATGTGTTTGACGAATGAACATATAACGCGCTGCGTCTCTAAATGAGTCCTAGGTCCTAAATGTGTCAAGAGTTTTAAATATAGGTTAAATTATAAATTTCTTGCTGTATATATATAATAAATAGGCTCGGTGCGAATACCTGTGTCATACATAACTAAATGTCAATTTTATAACGCCTATGTTTATATGAAAGGCAATTTCGCCATCACTTACACGCGTATAACAGTGTCTCACGCTAAATATTTATCTTCTACGTGTGTGATGCGCTTAGTCATAAAATTTCATATAATATATTCAGCTATAACAACCTAACTCACTGATTATAACTTATATACAAAAACGAAAGTGTGTTTATTTGTTTATCTTTCACGAGTAAACCGATGAATCATTTTGTAGATATTCGATATAATGACAACTTGAACGCGGTAGAAGCTTAGAGCTACTTAATCAAAGATTGTATAATTAGGACATTAATAATGGTATACTATAATTTTATAGAAGTGAAAACTTGAACATTAACGTTGTGCATTTTATGTACCTCCACCTCACAGAATACCGCAGCCAAATAACGGTTCCCTTGAGGGCTGTTGTGTTCCTGCGAGTGAGTGAGGTCACCAGAAAGGAAGGAGATGCTGCGATGGCAGCGGGGGTGGCGGCGCGCGAGCGATATTTTATGTTGCGAGCGTTAATATGGCTACGGTAACCGCTTCACATCAGGCGGGCCGTATGCTTGTCTGCCACCCGAAGTAGTATAAAAGAAAAAAAAAAATTGAATATTTTGGAATTGGAATATTTCGCAAGAATTGCTTTATTTATCAGTATAAAAGTACTATCATTTATGTGATAAAATACAATATTCATTTATTGCGCTATCGTACACAAACATGGCAATTTATATTACATTAATAATAAACAGCAGGAGCAGACATACATTTTCGCCGCGCGGTAGAAAGCGAACGGGATATTACTTCCTCTCGTATGCCGCGCCGGCAGTCTACTCTCCCTCCGTCTTACGAATTTTCGATCAGGTCACGTGGCCTGATGCGAGTTTAACATTTTTTTACCCATCCCAAAACTGCACAACGCCGCTAAAGAAGTTTTCATTTCAAAAACAAAACTTTTGTCAGAACGAAGTCTGTCCGGGCAGCTAGTTAGGAAATGAAGTTACAATGTCTGTTCTTGATTTCAAATAATTGCGAATTCTTAAGCCCATCATCATCATCATCAGTTGCTTGTCCTTAACCCAATATTTGGGGTCGGCGCAGTATGTTTTTCTTTTTCTAGCTTAAGTGGTTACATAAGAGACTACAGTCCCATGAAGAGCAGCAATGGCAAGCCGCAGCTGTAGAACTTAAGGCGGCACTACTGGCGTATATGAATTTTTACAGTCTACAGTCACGATACTTCCAACCGCAGATATCGATTCGAAGTCTTAATTTATTCCGCCTTGGGAATTATTTTCATAGTTTCATAAAGACTAAAGGGGCGATTCTCATAAATAAAAATGTGGTCAAAATTCAGTTTTGATCCAGTCTCGACCTCACAAATGTCACATTTGGTATTCTCATATCATGGAACTTACAAGTTTAACTGTAATGTGATTATCTCAAAATATGCCCGAAATTTAAACAAATTTAGAATAGCATTACGGGCCCTACCGCCGAAGCTGAAGCCGATTACCATCATATTATTTGAATGAATGAAACTTTTACTTAGATTATTGGTAATTATCTAATTATGTTTAGCTCATTTGGTAGAAATCCTAGATTTTTACCGATTAAGCTAGAAATGTTTGTCAATAACTTTAATCTAAGACCAATTTTTGGAATCAAAAAATCCGATGGTAATCGGCTACAGATTCGGCGGTAGGGGTCCCTGGTAGGGTTGCCAACTTTTGAAAAGTCTAATCTGGGAGACTTTTATGGATGTAAAATGGGAGGGGGAGTAGAATAAACATATATAAGTTTAATTTTTAAATTTACTAAAGAAATACTTATTCGGTTTCTTTCGTTGCTCCATGCTTGTTCCATTATGCTGAACACACTCTCGTAAGAAGAATCAAGAGACAGGAATAGAAAGTACAAACGTGACATTTTTTTTTCAATTTTGGAACATGGATTTATCATGGATGTCAACCCAGCGTAAATCCACTTTATTTTTTTCAACGAGATGACTACATCTCGTTGAACGATAAAAATTATACTCTTCGTACTAACGAAGAGTATAATTTTTTGCAAAAACCGGAGGAATTATTGTTCCCCGGGAGGTCGGGAGACTAACCAGTATTACCGGAATCTCCCGGGCAATCCGGGAGGGTTGGGAACCCAAGTCCCTGGTCACAGTAAGAATTGACTTTAATTAATTCAAGGACCTATACAATTTTCAGTCAGTTCGTAATGCGATCTCAATTTGGCGAACTTTCAATGTACGATGTAAAATAATTACGACAATTAGCCTTCAGTAATCGATTGCGGTCTGTAGCTGCGGTCTGAGCCGTCTGCAGTTGCGGGTTGCGGTCTGCGGCTGCCGCCCATCGTGGAAACGTACCTTAAAAGCCAACACCTTTTTGTGTATACACAAACCACTTTCACAGGTTAAGTAGAGGCGTTTTATAAATTGTAATTCTCTAGACCTATGGGTAATGGACCCCTAATTAAGACCCTTAGGTTTAGAGAGTCCCTTTTTGATTTTAGAACTCTTAGAGCCCTAAAATCATTCATAATTCCTTTCCTACAAAAGGCTGATGGATGGTTAGCTTTAAAGCTAAATCGAGAAGCTTTCAGAAAATAATTTCACATAAAATATTAAGTAATTTTCAGTGATAGAAGCTTGTTTACTTAACGTGAAACATATATGAAGGCATTTCATTTCATATTGCCTACCTTAAATAAGCTTTTTAGATAAAGGCTCATTTAAAAGGTTTTTATTTATTACCGGAATATCCCTGATAATATGTATATTAACGCATGCTATATAAAATATCGCTCGCGCGCCGCCACCCCCGCTGCCAACTCAGCATCTCCTTCCTTTCTGGTGACCTCACTCACTCGCAGGAACACAACAACACTCAAGGGAATTGTTATTTGGCTGTGGTATTCTGTGAGGTGGAAGTATATTCCCCAGTCGGGTAGCTTACAATTACGCTCCCTACCTCTTTTCACCAGAGTTTCGTTTGTTAGTCAGCAGGGTGCACCGCGTGCAGGTGAAGTTGGCCTAGGTTCAAAGATGTTGATGAACCTCTTACACCCCAAGACCATTGTATTACACAAGTATATTACTAAGATCGTGTCCATCAGCACTTTTCTTACTATCTCTATTATAAGGAAGTCATTTCGTTCTCGTGTCTTTATTTACACATCAACTGCCTCGCAATTAATAAAACGAATTTTAATTTACAATTAATAAAACACGGGAGCAACAGACTTTGATATGGCTAATAAAATTTAAAGTGTAATATAATAATAAAGTTATTATTTAGGTTAACGCACGCCCCATTTCTATAACCCGTTTCTTTTATAATATAATTAAATTGTTAACCTTGAGGCGACCCATTTCATTTAGAAAGCTGAAAACTGAAAGATGTTTACTGAATATTGTATAATTTTCCGGTCATTATAACTAACGCGGTATCTCTATGTCTTTCTTTGAAGAATTTTATTGTCATGTAATATTTTTTTTACACTACGTCGGGTGGCAGACAAGCATACGGCCCGCCTGATATAAAGCGGTTACCGTAGCCACATTAACGCTCGCAACATAAAATATCGCTCGCGCACCGCCACCCCTACTGCCAACGCAGCATCTCCTTTCTTTCTGGTGACCTCACTCACGCTCAGGAACACAACAATTCTCAAGGGAATTGATATTTGGCTGCGGTATTCTGTGAGGTGGAGGTACATTCCCCAGTCGGGTACCTTACAATTACGCTCCCTACCTCTCTTTTCGCCAGAGCTTCGTTTGTTAGTCAGCAGGGTGTACCGCATGCAGGTGAAGTTGGCTTTGGTTCAAAGATGTTGATGAATCACTTACACCCCAAATATATATTCAAGGCATTTAAACAAAAAAAATCACTCAGAAAACTAATAAACCCTATCGGATGAACTATCGGGACAGAACAATTGGCAGAGAGAAAACAATCTTGTATGGCGGCCAAGTTCCAAGTCTGAATTTATTGCTGCCAACGCCATCTATTATTTAAACGCCGGAACCAATATCCACGGGACATTGACAACACATACGGACACGTTTTTCCGACGTGCCTGGAGCAAACTGCCGAGTTCTAAATGTAATAAATAACGCGTTAAAAGTACATATATGTAAAAAAAATATTGAGTAGGTATATTTGAGGTTAAATCAAGAAACTACCTATGGGTAAGGTGGCTGCCCAAGCCCTTGATATTATAACATATTATAGTAAGTAGTCACATTTTAACTACATCTTTCTAATGATGTGTTTATGGATTGATAAGAGATGATGATGATTGATGGAGATATGGATGGATGGCAATAAAAAGAATCATCAATATCTTATTAAAATAATTAGTTAGTATAACTTTGCTCAATACAAAAAAAACGCCAACAAAAAAAAAAGAAAAAAAAATCGCCAACTAAAAAGAAACATACAGGTCGATTTTTCTAAACTATTTATGGTTTTATTTTTGCTGTATTTATTTCACAAGTTCCATTATTTACTTAAAATAGAAAACCGGAAAAAAAATCGTTTCCGTGTGGCATGGTGGCTAGAACCGCACTCCGGCCACTCCATACAAATGTCGCGTCGGTATACTACATGACGTCTGTGCAGGAGCGTGAATGAGCGTGTGTGCGTGCGGCGCCATACAAACTGTTCCAGATTTGTCTCAGAGGGGAGGTGAAGTCGACACGAGAGAGCGGCAGGGAGTGGCCGTACGTAGTACTATTACATAAACTGTGCTAGAACGCTGGCTGCATTTCCTCGCTGATTAGCAATACTTATTCTCTGTGAGAAGAAAGAGCCAGCCCTCTTGTCCTTAGCGGTGATGATCAAACGCGAAGAAACTTCTTTTTTTATTGAAGTGAAAACTTCTTTAGCGGCGTTGTGCACTTTTTGGGATGGGCAAAAAATTTTAACAACAAAAAATTTTTAAAACACGCGTCAGAACACGTGGCCTGATCGAAAATTCGTAAGACGGAGGGAGCGTTGACCGCCGGCGCTGCGTAGGAGAGGAAGTGATATCCTCCTCTGTTTCTACCGCGCGGTGAAAATGTATGGCTCCTGTTGTTTATTTTTAATGTAGTTATTGTCATGTCACGTTGTGTACGATAGCGCAATAAATGAATATTGTATTTTATCACATTAATGATAGTTTTTATACTGATAAATAAAGCAATTCGTGCGAAATTATTCTCTAACCATTCCAAAATATTCATAAATGGACAATGTTAATGTTCAAGTTTTCACTTCTGCCGGCACTCCCGGAGTGCAACCCGTGCTTTTAGGGTTCCGTACCCAAAGGGTAAAAAGGAACCCTATTACTAAGGCTCCGCTGTCCGTCCGTCCGTCTGTCACCAGGCTGTATCTCATGAACCGTGATAGTTAGACAGTAGAAATTTTCACAGATGATTATTTCTGTTGCCGCTATAACAACAAATACTAAAAAATAGAGTTAAATAAATATTTAAGGGGGCTCCCATACAACAAACGTAATATTTTGCTCGTTTTTGCTCGCAATTGATAACGGCAATAGGTTTACGTTTGACATACTCACATAATATTTAGTTATATATTCACTTTAAAAATAAATAATTAATTAAAAATAAAACAACTGTTTAAGGGAGGCTCCCATACAACAAACGTGATTTTTTTTGCCGTTTTTATAGACAATGGTACGGCACCCTTTGTGCGGGAGTCCGACTCGCACTTGGCCGGTTTTTTTATGCCACCAAGCAGCACCAAGAGGTCGCCGATCTGTTGCCATCCTATTCAGGATCCTTTCTTTCTGGTTACCTCACTCACTCGCAGGAACACAACAACCCTCAAGGGATTTGTTATTTGCCAGTCATGCAGCTTAAAAAAATCGCGAAGCTTAAAATTGCGCGCCTACCTCTCTTTTCGCCAGAGCCTCGTTTGTCAGTTTGCAGGTGAGGTTAGCCTTGGTTCAAAGATGTTGATGAACCGCTTACACCCCAATTATTTCGACGATCTGATTTGATTCCGAAAATCAATCCCTATATCTCCTGCCACTGCGCGTTTCAAAGTGCTGCGAGTATTAAAGATGGCCCGGAATCTCGTATATTTTCCTTGTCGCGGTAAGGTGGTTGGGAATTTCATTATTCAGCTCACAATTGTACATTGAGGTTATATTCTATAAGAATTTGAGTTACAACTATGCGGTCAAATGTCTTCAGAAAACTATACGATAGTTATAAATCGATGAACGCTGGCTTCACGCAAGAAAAAGAATGACTCATTGTCACGTTCTGGCTTATGCGAGCGAGCAAGCGTGAGCGCGGGACAAGCGATAGAGAGACACGATCGGCCTAAGCGTTCGGCTTGTGACGCATCTATCTCTCTTCCACTCCATCGACTGACGCTTCCTTATGACGTTATCACGCAAAATTGTCGTCCGTGAACCTTTGCAGACAACCAATTTTTTTAGTCAATTTCGAATCGTCGATAAATGAATCTATTACGACGGAGGCGCTTTATGTACTTTGAATTTTAAAGATTCTTGGACTATGCGTACGAACCGTAAGCAAGCACACGTGGTAAGCAAGAACGCTATGTCGAGAACTTTATTTTGGCCGTGTGTTATACGTTGTACGTGAATACGTTATATGCACTAAAATTATCTCAAAATAGCAGCGCTTCCCCCTCCAACGCACGCAATATAGTCCTTACTTAGCGTAATAAATTCTTTGATCCTTCATCTATCCAGTGTTGTGATTGAATTTTGGATGATGATCGCACATTTGTAGCTGCAACACCAAACTGTATCCTCCGATATTTTTATCATTCGTTTTTTTTTATTGCCTCCCTGTGTAAACAATTTTAAAGACGTATCACATCAATATCTGCAATCGCTGCCCATGGGCAGTATCCCCAGTAGACTGGCAGCATTATCTCGCTGGATAGCAATACTCGTTCTCTGTACAAGGCTCTTAGAAATTAAAAACCAAAAAATTAAAAGCTGGAACCTTAAGAGCCCTATTACATTTGCACGCTGACGAGCTCTCGCGCAGTACTAAACCCGCGAAGGCCGCCGGTGCATCGTTTTTTGTAGTAATTTTGAAGTTCTATTTATCGTTTTTATTGAAATAAGATAATAAATTCATGCTATAAAGTTTATTCATCATGAAGTAACAATTATTCTCGTATAAATTTTGCTCAATAATATTATCGTTTATTCGAGAAATTAACAGTTTACTTTTTAACAGATTTTCGAGGTTTTTTTGGTTAAAAGAATGTTTTTTTTTCTGTATTAAATCCTTGATATTTCAAAATTCTGATGCCGCTACGAACTATACGACTATATAAGAAATAACATTCTATTTCATTTGTTTGGAACAGTAGTACAATCCAGGAGCTCAAAAAAGTGAATATGCTCATTTTATAAAAATCTTTCTCTGCAATTTTAAGTTTTATTAAGTATTATTAAGTTAATTAAAAAGTTAAGCAAAATTTACAAACAGCGAGGCCGCTACGAACTAAGCCAATAGGTATTCTGTACTATTCAATAAGTCAACATTGTTAATGTATTTTTGTTTCCGAGATCAAGAACGCCAAAATTGGCCATTTTACGCAAAAGGGAAAAATCACAGTCGATATGTAATATGGCTCTTAAGAAAGGATTTCTACATCATACATTTCTCTCCTAACACAATCCATCACTAGCGAAGCGGCCAATAAATTAGAATATAATAAAATGGAATTGAGAAGATCGATGGCGTCGTTGCGCGTGGTAGTCTAATCGATCACGCAAGTCAAGCAACGTCGACCATAGCCTGTCCATGGATGGGTATATTTATCTCGAAAGGTACTTTAAGCCGTGGCAGGCCCTACCAGTGGGATAAATAAGGGTTGACAAGAAAGAGAAGAAAATGGAATTGGGGTGTAAGTCGTTTATCAACGTCTTTGAAACAAAGCCAACTTCACCAGCTCGTGGTGCACCCTGCTGACTGACAAACGAAGCTCTGGCGAAAAGAGAGGTAGGGAGCGTAATTGTAAGCTACCCGACTGGGGAATGTACCTTCACCTCACAGAATAACGCAGCCAATTAACAATTCCCTTGAGGGTTGTTGTGTTCCTGTGAGTGAGTGAGGTCACCAGAAAAGAAGGAGATGCTGCGTCAGCAGCGGGGGTGGCGGCGCGCAAGTGATATATTATATTGCGAGCGTTAATACGGTTACGGTAACCGCTTCACATCAGGCGGGCCGTATGCTTGTCTGCCTCCCGACGTAGTACAAAAAAAAAGAAAAAAAAAAGTGTGCAACCCTAAACCCTAACCCAACAGGTTTTAGTGAAATGGATTTAAATTGAACGCTGAAAAAGATTACAGCAACTTTTTTTAACTTCAAACAGAATAAGCCGCAGGCGACAGCCACTGACAAGTAAATGAGCTTAGTTAGGAGAATTTCACTTGTAAAACTAATGAGTTTTCCCGTTTATTCTCAATTTCGCCTTAGGTATAGTTTTTTCAATTCCTGTTTTTCCTCTTACCCTTTTGTAATTGCAAGCTGACAACTTTGACGTACCCTTGCTACGTTCGCAGTAGCGGACTAATGCTAAAGCGAGCCCTAGGCAACATTGTATTTCCGGGCCTACTAAAGAAGTTTACACTTCCAAAATAAAAATGGGAACAATATTTTCTGTCACCTAAGTTTAGGTGTGTCACTAATCTGCAGTACCCTAATAATAATAACTATCCCCAAGAAATATATTAGTCATCATTTTAATCAAAACTGTCTTCAAATATAAATCATCAGCTTAACAAACTATTAGTATCATTTAATTCGTTTGATCATCAAAATAATAGATCTGTCACCAAATAAATAGATCAGATCCTTAATTTAATGAAAAAATGGCTAATAGGGGCGAAGTCAAATTGGCGTCATATTCACTGACGAGTCTTACCAATACTTGGTCAAAGTAATAAATAATGTTTTGGTTAGATTTGAGTTGATTTTTGGTTAGGTAAGGGGGTTCTTGTGTCCTGTCATCGGAAATAGGAACTTCGCGAAGCGGAGCTCCGTCAACCTAGATGATGAATGATATGGTGCCAAGTAAGCTTAATTATTAATAATTGACAATATAATACATACAAAAACATTTATTTGGTACTAGACCCTATATCTCCATGATTTTAGGTGATTTATTGTGGAATCTATTTTATATTGTTGGGTGACTACATTTTGGTGACAAATCTATTATTTTGCGGGCAAACCCTAACTAATAAGTTAAGAAACACAAAACTAATTAAATTGGCGATAGCTTAAATGATACCCAATAAAAATTAAAAACCTAACTTTCGAGCCCAAAAGTTACGGGCTCTAGGCATGTGCCTACATTGCCTAGGCCGTAGTCCGCCCCTGTACGTTCGGAACAAAATGAATTTAATTAATGTAAGTCAGGGCTGCCCAAGGCACGGCCCGCGGGCCGCAATCGGCCCTCGGTTTAAATTTGTGCGGCCCGTGACATGTTTTTCATTTACCGGTTTTTATATAGTTTTTACTGCTATAGGTTTTGTGCAACGAATCTGAGTAAAAATTATATACTCGTATTTATAGAAAAATTAAAGTTTTATCTTCTTCTTAGTCGTATTCTTCATTGCTGAAGGTCGTGTCTAATTTGAAGTTTGAATATAAAGTTTTATAACTAACTATTTTAGTTATATCTAAGCTTAAACTTCCAAAGTAGGTAGTAAAAATGACAATTAGGTATTTGTTTCTGCGGCCCGCCAATCCGTTTAGTAATTTGTAATGGCCCGGTGGTTTGGACAGCCCTGATGTTAGTTATAGATGGTCCGATGACCTTAAGAAAGCGGCTGGATGCAGAAGGCGCAGGATCGTATTTGGTGGAAAGCATTGGGGATGGCTTATATCCAGCAGTGGATAGATACAGGCTGATGATGATGTTGGATGTAAGTAATATACTAGTCGACCCCGGAGAAATGACGATCCTGGTAGTCGAATGACTAACCATGTCCACTTTGACCCCGGGGTCTCGGGTTCGATCGCCACACAAGACAAATATTTCTGTGCATAAAGATGTCTGTTTGTCTTGGTCTGGATGTTTTCTATGTATTTTATACATTTATTTTTGTGTATTTAAGTATAATATCAGTGATCTAGTACCCATAGTACAAGCTTTGCTTAGTTTGGGACTAGATGGCAGTGTGTAATTCGTCCAAGAATATTTATTAGTGATCCGCCCCGGCTTCACGCGGGTTGAACTCTATTGGTTTACGCGGCGCACACCAGATAATTCCAAGCCGAAATTATTATTACCGACATTTTCAACAATCAGCGTCATATTTCATATTTAATGGGTATAAATAAAACTCAAGGGATCATATATTACACGAAAGCATGTAATAATATTTGATGTTAAAGCGTATTTTAGGTTAATTTGATATTTTTGCAGGAAAAAAAGACGACATTGCGCCGATTTAGTACTCAGCAGGGAAAGAGATATTTTTTTTATACTACGTTGGGTGGCAGACAAGCATACGGCCCGCCTGATGTGAAGCGGATACCTTATTGACGCTCGCAACATAAAATATCGCTCGCGCGCCGCCACCCCCGCTGCCATCTCAGAATCTCCTTCATTTCTTGTGACCTCAATCACTCGCAGGAACACAACAACCCTCAAGGGAATTGTTATTTGGCTGCGGTGTTCTGTTAGGTGGAGGTACATTCCCCAGTCGGGTAGCTTACAATTACGCTCCCTACCTCTCTTTTCGCCAGAGCTTCGTTTGTCAGTCAGCAGGGTGCACCGCGTGCATGTGAAGTTGGCTTTTGTTCAAAGATGTTGATGAACCACTTACACCCCAAAGAAAGATAGCAAGTATATTAAAGCGCCGAGATGTTAAGGAGAGCCATAACCTCTATACCAGGAACGACATACCCCGTCTTCTGACGCAATTTAGTATAGTTATACCATAACTATAGTATTTATAGCAACTGGCTTCTAAGAAGATCGGTGTCGTCAATAAGGGCCTTCGCTGCATGCACGACGCGGATGTCCGCGCCGCCGCGCCGTGCGCCCGCCGCCGTGCATCGCGAGCGTCCGCGACGAACGGTCTGTCGCAGCTCCGCCAGTATAATTTCGATCGTGTAGGTGTACAGTCGATAACTATGAATTACTTATATTACTTAGCCAAAAGACGACTACGTGAACAAAAGCGTCAGCCAATCAGCCCATATGTCACGTCTAGATTGTTGAGTGGAGAATTTGTAACCAAGTTAGTACACACGACGCGTGCCCCGCCCCGCCGCCCGCGTCGCGTGCGACGGCTATCCGCCTCACGCAGCGCAGCGCTACTCTTGAAATGACATGAGCACGCGAGCGAGGCTCCCCAACCCGTTTGGCCAGCGTGGGGAATGTAGGCCAAATCCTCCTTCCGTCTAGGACGGACGAGAGAAGGTCGTGTTCCTGTAGTGGAGACTAAAATGCACCTGATAATAATGATGATGATATAAAGATCGTACTAAGCCACTTACACCCCAAATACTTAATGTATTTCTATGTTAATGCGCCGTGCACGGCACGCGCCGCCGGCACGCGCGCCGTGCGCCCGCTCAACGCAGCGAAGGCCCTTAAGCCAGGCGGTATTTTATACGCCGACATCGCCTACAGCTGTATAAACCCCTGCGGCCCTACCGCCGAAGCTGAAGGCGATTACCATCGGATTTTTTGAATGCGAAAATTAAACATCTGATGACATTGTTGGTAATTATGTTTAGCTGAGCTGATAGAAACCCTAGAGCTCTACCGACTAAGCTGAAGATGTTTGTCAACTATAAATAAAATAAAATAAAATAAAATACTTTTTATTTCAGACTAGATAAGTCCATAATATGTTAGTAACAATGAAACCTTATAATCTACGTTAGTATAATATTGAATTGAATTAAATTTAATCTAAATTAAATTTAATCTAGTTCAATTTAGTCCAATTCAATCCATTTCAATTTAATCTAATTTAATTTTATGTAATTTAATTTAATCCAATTCACTTTAAACTAAGACCAATTTTTGGAATCAAAAAACCCTGTGGTAATCGGCTTCAGCTTCTGTAGGGCCCCCAGATTCGACCTCACATGGAATACTGTTTACATCTCTGGGTCGGTGCGCTTCAGTACTTGCTTGCTCTTGATCGAACAACGAAGAGCACTCGAATCGTCTGTGACCCAATGAACTCTGATTGACTGAACACTCACTCTACATGTAAAGATGTAGCGTCTCTTTGCTTTCTATACAAATTATATCACGGGGACTGCACGGATGAGTTGTTTGATTTGATTTCTGCTGAGTTCCACTATCATACAACTCGCCGTAAATTAATATTCCATCCATATCATCTTGGTAATTGGCAATCTACCACAGTACGTTTCCTAAGACATTTTATACTACGAACTGTGAAATTATCCTCAGTGGTAATTTCGAATAATAACGACATGGGACCCTTCAAGAACAAAGTCTATATTTCCCTTATAAGGCTGGTAACGGATCGGCGACCCCTTGGTGCTGCTGATCTCCATGGGTGGTGGTTTTGTTTGTGACCCTAGAGCTATACCGAATGAATTAAAAATGTTTGTCTGACGAACAAACCCATGTTGGATTTTCGGAATTAAGAATTTCGAACTTTATCGGTTTGAGTTTTTTGCGGTAGGGAACCGGATTTTTGTCAACTAAATAACTTCTACACGAGCGGGCTCGCGTGTGACAGCTAGTCCAAAGCAATATCGAACTACGTGACTAGCGAGTCTAAGTGCACAATTGTAAGTCAATTTTATGCTATTTATAGGTCACATTCTAGTACAGACAAAATCAATTTAAAATTCAACATAATATGGTATGTAGCAATGACATTAATTTGGATATAATTTTAATAATCTTGTGATTTCACTAAAACTTGTACTTTAATGTAATACTTGTACTTTTTAACTGACTCCTAAGGGTCCGTTCTCACAGACCGGCTCGGAGAGGAGAGCAGATTTTGGTGGCGTTTAAAACAGAGTTTTAGAACATTGGTATAAGGTTTATTTTTTAAACTCACTTCTTTTGTTATATGAGAATGGTCGAGAGCCGATGAGGGTGTTTTAAAATAAACCTTATGCCAATGATACAAATCTCTATTTTAAACGCATCCAAAATCTGCTCTCCTCTCCGAGCCGGTTTGTTTGAACGGACCCTTAAAAGGAGGAGGTTCTCATTTCGGCTGTATTTTATTTTTATTGTTTGTTACTTATTACTCTGTGATTTATAATTACACTTTTGATACAAGAATAAATAGCTGTATAGATCACGTAATGTCGAACTTAAACCCTATTAACTTTACTGCAACAATCGCTGTTCTTGACACTACAATAACGGATCATAGAATGACTAGTATATTCATTTACAGAAAATCAAAATATGAGAAACCTCCTAAAATCAAATCTATAATAAACTATTCTGATGCTTTAAAAACATTAAAAGATAAAATCACGACTGATCTAATTGCGATTCAAAATCCAGACATCTTAACCAACGATCTTATTAAGATTATCACAGATTCGCTAAATCAAAACACAAAAACAGTGAAAATAACAAATAGTAAATTAATTATAAAACCCTGGATTACGCCAGGAATTTTAAAATGTATTAAAAATAGGAACAATATGCAGAAAAAACTAAAATTAGATGAAACAAATGAAATACTTAAAATAACCTATCGCAGGTATAGAAATTTTTGTAATGGTCTAATTAAAAAATTAAAAAATAAATATGAAAAGGACCTTTTAAATAAATCAAAATCAAATAATAAGACATTATGGAATTGTATTAAAAATATCACTAATTTAAATAAACAAAAAACACCTAATACAGAATTACTTAGCTTAACTCCCGATCCAATTAAATCTGCAAATTACATTAACAATCATTTTAATAACGTAGGCAAATCTTTGGCTGACGAGATAACAATAGACAACGAGAACATTAACGAGTACTTTGCCTCACTCCCTACCTCTCCCAACTCTATTGGCATCATTGAACCAGAAGCCTATGAAATCGATTCTATAATAGCTAATCTAAAATCTGAGTCTGCCCCAGGATGGGACAACATTCCTACCCACTTCATAAAACTGGCTAGAGTAGAATTAGTACCTGCAATTACGCACCTTTGTGTATTACTCTTCAGAACAGGTTTATTCCCTCGTCCATTAAAAAAGTCAATAATACATCCCGTATTCAAAGGAGGGGGTAACCGACAAGACATTAATAATTACAGGCCTATCTCAATACTACCAGTAATATCAAAAATTCTGGAAAAAATAATTAATATTCGGCTTATGAAATATTTGAATAAATACAATATTTTATCTGACTGTCAATACGGCTTTAGGGAAGGCATGGGCACAGAAAATGCAATCCATGATCTTACTAACCATATAACTAATTATATTGATGAAAATAAAAAAACTTTATGCGTGTTTCTTGACTTAAAAAAAGCTTTTGATTCAGTTTCTGTCCCCCTCCTACTTCGTAAATTGGAATAGCTAGGCATTCGTGGTAATTTTCTAAATTTAATAGCTAACTATCTTGATGAACGTACGCAATGTGTTAAATTGAATAATAAAATCTATAGTGAACACACTCAAACTACAGATTATGGCGTTCCACAGGGAAGTGTGCTTGGCCCAACTTTATTTCTCATGTTTATTAATGACCTAACAAACTTGAAATTAAAAAATGGACGCATCATTTCATATGCAGACGACACTGCGTTACTATTCGAGGAAAAGACATGGTCGACAGTATTTGACATAGCAGAAAAGGGTCTGCGTCAGGTTATTAAGTGGTTAAACATAAACTTCCTCACCCTGAATCTGAACAAGACTAACTACATCCCCTTTTCCATTACTGAAGCATCGCAACCTGCAAACAACTTAACCATAACTGCCCATATGTGCGTGAGTGAACTGTCTAATAACTGCAACTGCCTAAAAATTGAAAGAACAAATACCACAAAATATTTGGGAGTAACTCTTGACAAAAAATTAACTTGGTACCCTCAACTTACTATCGTTGCTAACAGATCCCGTAAGCTTATCTGGTTATTTAAACATCTTCGAAATATTTCCGACGTAAAACTACTCACTTATATATACACAGCCCTTGTACAATCCATTCTATTGTACTGCATCTCAATATGGGGTGGTACATTCAAAACTCAATTTATCCGCATTGAACGAGCTCAAAGAGCCATCTTGAAAGTCATGTTTAAAAAGAAAAGAATATACAGTACTACAAAATTATATCAAGATGCTAAAGTTTTGACAGTAAGGCAACTGTATATCTTGAATAGTATTCTCAAAGTGCATAAAAACACCTCCGTAGACCCAGCTATACTAAAAAAACGAAATCCCTACTCCGTAATTAAGCAACCTATAGTAAAAACTACATTTGCAAAAAAACAATTTTCAGTACAATCCATCTTATTATATAATAAAATCAATAGGATAAATAACATCTACACCATGACATTCCGCCAATGTAAGAATTCCTTAACGGCATGGTTAAAAGAACTGACTTATGATCAGACGGAGGAATTGCTGCAGTAATATTAATTGCAGCGATTGTTCCGTTTTGACCAATCTGACTTAAACTAATTAACCATCATCATAACCATATACCACTTACATACACGTCACGATCCAAACTCACATACACCCTTAATTTGTCATACATACACATACTTAACCACACACACCCACTCATCTACACACACACTCACACTCTAAAACACTCGCATCCCAAACCTCACACTCTGTCTAAGTATTTAAATTAAATGATCCCAAGAGTTGTATGTTCTCGTAGGGCTTACACAGATAAACATTAACATCTACTCACAAACTTATTTGTACGCATATCAGAAATGTATACAAATATCATTGTATTTTGTACGGAAGAGCGGGGCTTTCCTAACACAAGTTTTTTATAAAACTTAAAAGGAACCTACCCTTGTAAACAACATAAGTAAAAAAATAAATGATTTTTGATTTTTTTTTTTTTTATAAGCCGATTTGAAAATATTTTTTTTTATTTGAAAGTGTATACTTCCAGATTACTCCCATATTTTTTACATCATCATCATCAGCCTGTATCTACCCACTGTTAGGTTTGTTATTTCATTACTCCGTCATTTATAAACCGATTTAAAAAATGCTTTTTTTATTTGAAATTGTATACTTCCAGATTAGTCCCATATTTTTTTCATCATCATCATCATCATCAGCCTGTATCTACATACATAAATGTAGAGTAATGTTTGGACTCGGTTTTTTTTGTTAAAATTATAAAGACTAAAATCGCGTGCTCGCAGATGTAAGCTGACAATGACATTTTGGACAATATCTTCGAGTTACGTAGGTAAGTTAGTTAGATTTTTCATGGAATGACTGTGTAGTTATATTAAGTACCTAAATGTCTGCTTAGCTACTTTGTCAACTTGCATTATTTTATCGAATAGCTATTTTTTAATGTTTTTATTTTAAATTTTGGGGTGTAAGGGAATCAACATCTTTGAACCTAAGCCAACTTCACCTGCACGTGGTACACCCTGCTGACTGACAAACGAAGCTCTGGCGAAAAGAGAGGTAGGGAGCGTAATTGTAAGCTACCCCACTGGGGAATGTACCTCCATCACACAGAATACCGCAGCCAAATAACAATTCCCTTGAGGGTTCTTGTGTTCGAGAGTGCGAGTGAGTGAACTCACCATAAAGGAAGGAGATACTGCGTTGGCAGCGGGAATGGCGGCGCGCTAGCAATATTTTATGTTGTGAGCGTCAATATGGCTACGGTAACCGCTTCACATCAGGCGACGACGCGACGTAGTATAAAAAAATCAAGTAAATTTAGTATTTACTTGTGTATTTATGTGGCCCGATATTTTATCATAACAA
Organism: Hypsopygia costalis; assembly: GCA_937001555.2. Taxonomy (NCBI): domain Eukaryota; kingdom Metazoa; phylum Arthropoda; class Insecta; order Lepidoptera; family Pyralidae; genus Hypsopygia; species Hypsopygia costalis. Next base: position 4,417,317 of record OW443350.2, read on the forward strand.
TAATCAGCTGTGTTTGAGGGCAATAACTTGCATGCGACGCAGGAGCGTTTTCACTAAGCGGTCTATTCTGCGTTCTCACAGGGTTATTCCGAAAATATCTCATATCTGTGTAAGTAAAAAAAAATGTATTGAATCTATTTAAAACTAGCTTTCGCCCGCGGCTTCGCTCGCGTGACATTCGGTGCAAACACGTGTTTACTCTTTAATCAATAGAAGTACTCGTGTAAAATTTAGGATAAGATAGTCCAACTAATCTCGTTTTCCCATACAAACCAACTAATCTCGTTTTCCCATACAAACTTTGGACCTCCGATTCACCCTCTTAGAGGTAAAATTTGAATTTTTTTGACAGTCAAGCTGTGGAATGAACTGCCTGTCGAGGTTTTCTCAGGGGACTACAGCATGGGGTTCTTCAAAAAGGGCGTGAAGAGGTTTTTACAGGGTCGGCAACGCGCGTGTGATGCCTCTGGTGTTACATGCGTTCATAGGCTACGGTAACTGCTTTCCATCATGCGGGTCGTATGCTTGTTTGCCACACTGGTGGTATAAAAAAAAAGTAATTCGTATCCACTACGTTATATTTTCAAATCGATGCCATTGTCGTAATTAACGTCCCAGAAAACCATAGAATCAACACCCATATTGATATTATGACATTTCAACCCCATTGCACCCCTACAGAGATATCACGTCGGCTATGTTGGGTTATTAAATAGTTGTTTTTTTCGTAATCAGCGACCATAAAAACAATACCTATGACGATTTTCAGACTTTTTCACCACATTTTGGACATTTCAACGCCATCGCACCTCAATAGGGGATGATGGTCACGTTACCGCCCTACGGGTACAATAAATAACAATAATAGGTAATTTCTGGGATGATGGGATAAAAATTATCTTAGGTTTATCCTTTCCCAGAACTCAAGGTATCTCTCAACCAAATTTCATCTAAATCGGTCCAGCGATTTAAGCGTGAAGAAGTAACAGATACTCTGTCGCATTTATAATATTAGTATGGATTGGCGTTCCGAAAACCCGTAAAAACGACACATATGGATATTGATATATCGACATTTCAACCACATCGCATCTCAATAGAGGATGATGGTCACGTTAGCCACGTTGAATTTTAAAATCGTTGTTGTTTTCGTAATCAGCGACCCGATAAACCGTAAAAACAATACCCATGACGATTTTCAGATTTATTCGCCCCATTTTACCCCTTTAGGGGTTGAACTTTGAAAAATCCTGAAACAGGTGTTTACTTATTTCTCTATAGAAGTACACATGTAAAGTTTCGGATAAAATAGTCCAACTAATCTTGTTTCCCTATACAAACTATGGACCCCCGTTTCACCCCCTTAGGGGATGAATTCTGAAAAATCCTTTCTTAGTGCAGCCCTAGACATGATAAGGAACCTACGTGCCATATTTGGAATCTCTATACCCAGCAGTTTGGGCTGTGCGTTGATATATATCAGCCAGTCACTCAGTTTCCTCTTTTATATATTTCAACCCCATCGCATCTCCACAGGGGTGAATTTATATCACCTCAACTATGTTGGATTATAAAATAATTGTTGTTTTCGTAATCAGCAACCCGATAAACCATAAAAACCATGCCAATGACGATTTTCAGACTTTTCGCCCCATTTTACCCCTTTAGGGGTTGAATTTTGAAAAATCCTGAAACACTTGTTTACTCATTTCTCTATAGAAGTACTCGTGTAAAGTTTCAGATAAAATAGTCCAACTAATCTTCTTTCCCCATACAAACTTTGGACCCCCGTTTCACCCCCTTAGGGGATGAATTTTGAAAAATCCTTTCTTAGTGCACCCCTAGACGTCATAAGGAACCTACGTGCCAAATTTGGAATCTCTAGACCCAGCGGTTTGGACTGTGCGTTGATATATCAGTCAGTCAGTCAGTCAAGACTTTGAATTTTATATTTATAGATATAGATAGATTCTTTAGATTGATAGAACTTTTTTATTTATGAACCGATTGAAATGAAACAAACACTAAATGTTATGTAGAGCAAACCGTAACGCATTAGTGAAAACTGCGTTCAAATAGGTTAAGACGTTTCTAAGATTAGCGTGCACAAACGTACAGAGAAACAGACAAACAGATAAAAATTCTAAAAATCATTGTTTTGGGTTCTATTGCGTTCATAAAGCCCCCCTATAATAGATTTTCTTATATGTCTTCCATTTCTGCACACAGAGTTATTACTAAGCCAATTGATATATTTTTTGTGCCAATTGTGGTCACCCATCCTAGTTGGAACCACGACAGGGGTTGCTTAACTTGCGTTAGCGCTACGACCTCTAAGCATGTCTCTCATTGTATTATTTACTTTAACGATGATAACATAATACCTTCATAAAGTTTCAGTTAATTCAACTGAAAAGTTTCAGTCAATTTAATTGATTGGTTATTTTGTACCATTTTATATGTGATTCTTTAGATTGATATAACTTTTTTATTTATGAAGCGATTTAAATGAAACAAACACTAAATGTTAAGTTGAGCAAACCTTAACGCATTAATGAAAACCGTATTCAAATAGGTTAAGCCGTTTCTGAGATTAGCGTGCACAAACGTACGGACAAACAGACAAACAGACAAACCGACAAACAGACAAAAATTCTAAAAATCATTGTTTTGGGTTCTATTGCGTTCATAAAGCCCTCCTATATTAGTTTTTTTTATATATCTTCAATGTACAGACAGCGGCCTGTTACGATTTTATTATATGTATTGATATCATCTCAACCATCTCATTATTTATGCCCATTGCGATTTTCTATATACATAATGGCAACTGTACAAATTGTATATGTTTGTACAATTGTATAAGCAAATTGTACAATTGTATAAGCAACAGAATGGGTCTAATCGTGTACAAACGCCTGCACGGGTATGGACATTGTGATACTGGGTTTTCTTGTGTATTTCTTGTGTATACAGTCAATGTAATAAATTGGTCATTATTTATAATAGCTGGCCAAAGTAATAAATTGACAATTATTAATAATTAAACACACGGCCAAGTAAGCTTTTACTTGGCCGTGTGGTTTCCGGCAGACTAGAATAGAATCATTCCGTCTCTTCCCGTAGATGTCGTACAAGGCGACTAAGGGAAATACATTATAAAACATCGATCAGGCCTCCCCAACCCGTCTAGCCAGCGTGGGAGTGTAGGCCAAATCCTCCTTCTGTCTGTGACGGAAGAGAGAGGGTCGTGCTCCTGTAGTGGAGACTAAAATGACCTGACGATGATGATGATGATGAAGCTTACTTGGCACCACATCATTCATCAACTAGGCTGAGGGAGCGGAACTCCTATTTCCGGTGACGGGACACAAGAAAACCCTAACCTGAACAAAAATCTACTCAAATCTAACCAAAACATGATTTATCACATTGACCAAGTATTAGTCAGTATGAATGATAACTAATTTATTACATTGACCACAACATACATAATGTATAAGGCAACCGTTACTGACTGGTCTATCAACACACAGCTCTATCCACTAGACGTAGTATAAAACAAAAGACGGTAATAGACGATGTACTTTTTACCCGACTGCGATAGAAGGAGGGTTATGTTTTTCGAGAGTATGTATGTATAATTGTTTGGCACGTTCTGCAGCCTGAACGGCTGGATGGATTTTAGCTTGAGAGTTGTCGTTAGATTCGTATTTGCTGTGAGAGTGACATAGGCTACATCAAATATAAAAAAATCTATATGGCGGCTGTGAGCCGCAAAATTGTCGTTGCAGTAATTTTTTCTTTCTTCTAAATATATCGATATGGGTATTGAAATAAAGGTCTCGATGACCTGATTTCAAATATATATTTGATATATTAGTTTTTGCCTGCGGCTTTGCTTGTACGAATTATATTATTGTTACGCGTGATTAAAAAATCTATTGTAGGTGCAGTCGGGTTTTTGATTTTTTTTAATTAACTTATATCTTGTAATATAGGTAGGTACACTAAGTGAATGAGTGACTGGATTTTTCCTGATTTCCTTATATTCTGTGTTGTCTCCAAAATCGTTTCACAGAAAAAAAAATCATTTCAACGGATAAATTACACGAATGAGGAGCCAATGGGTCCCTATTCCCACTCAGCATATTGCCTGAGGCAATAACAGCCGTTATTATTCTATCAAATCTATCAGGATACAAAGCCATTTTATTATTGTAAGAGAAAGAAAACAAATATGGCCGCTTTATAAAGAAAATCGATAGGTCATAAAGTCTGGTAAAATAAGAGTCCGATAGAGCCAAGCTTCATATCGACTGTAAACACTGTACCTTTGTGAGGAGCTATGAGGACTTTTCATCCTTTTGTTGTAGAATATGTGAAAATATCATGATCTCAATTTAGAATTTAAAAGAACAATTATAAAAAAAAATGGGATGAGGCTGTGTCATTCACACATGTTCACACAGCCGCGTGTTCAACGTGAATACGTTATATGCACTAAAATTGACTCAAAATGGCAGCGCCTCCCCCTCCCCGGCAGGCGATATTCAATAGTCCTTACTAATTCTTTGCTCTTCGCTTCTAATTAATAAATTATTTGATCCTTCATCTATCCAGTGGTTTAATTGAATTTTGGACGTAGAGCCAGTAGAGCATAGATTCGTAACTACAACGTCTAATCCCCAAATATATATATATATATATATATATATATATATATATCCCCAATTTTGTTTTGTTGTGTAGCAAATTTAAAGACGTGTTCATGTCAAAAATCATTAATTTGTTTTTCATTCAGTCATTGAAATTTGTTTGTTATTATAAAAAATAAATAACACTGTCTGTGTTTTTGTTTCGGGTAATTTACGAAACGGTTGGTCCGATTTTCATGAGACTTTCACTAGGAGATAGCCGATGATAATAAGGCTACTTTCAGGTAACTACTATTTTCCAACAAAACCTTGTCCGAAAATAATATTTAGACCCTAGTTTTGAACGTTGGCACCCCCGCTAACGTAGACCTTTTAGATAAATTCAATTGTAAAAAAAAATGTGATTTTTTGTTTCTGCTTAAAATATTTAAACAAGAAAACTCTGTTGCTAGCAATTTGAGTGTGGTAAAAGTAAAATTCAGAATTTGAAAGAGTCGAAGTCGAGGTTATACTTAGATCCACAGTCTTCGCCAATATTAAGTCCTTTATAGTGCTCCTTTGTGTGAGCATATTTTAAGGCGAGCTCGTATGTGAATGGGGACATTTACGTGCTCAAATATTAACATGTATTGTTGCCAGGGAAGCTGAGACTGTCTGTGCGTCATTCGCTTTTGATATTCAGTTTCAGAAAGTGGACTATGAACATATCAGATGAATTTAATAGTTCCTTTTAAAAAGGACGTAGTTCGTAAGGAATAGGATGCAGAATAGATCCAACCGACAATTTGTTAAAGCTATATAAAGTTTAATAGGAATAAAAATATCACGCAGTATGTGTTTTGAGAAGCATATGCCAACAAACTGCTAGAATCTGTTACGAATATATAAAACTCGATTTGAAGTTTCTCGCTATGTATATCTCTCAATTTGGCATAGGTTGTCGGTATAAGCTTGTATCACTTTTTTTTTTCGATATGTTATTTAAAGACGTCACAAAAATATAAATATAGGTGAAATAATTATTTCGATTGCATAAAAACTTCTCGAGTATAATAACTTGAAGATCACAATTTTGGACTATCCCGAAAACGCTCCATACAAAAGGCCACCACGTTATGACGTCACACCTTGCTATTTTATATGCATTAAATCAGAAATTTGAACGACAGCTATGTTAAATATTGCGTTTATGTAGCCACTGCCGTAACAAAAGTTATAGTATTTGTTATTGTTTCTACAATGGTAATATTATTTTTTTATAATTTCATACCTTTAAAATAGACTTTCCCACCAAACTTTGATCGAACATAAAACACGTCGGACATAAGTTATTAAAATTTTAAGATCGCAGATCGTTCTAGTTTTATGTATTTTACGTTACTGATAGAGAGTTTTTATAATTTTGTAACATTGGCAGCAAGCCTTTTCTACATAACAGGGTCCAATTGATCTTAGCGGTATTTTACCCGACTGCCAAAGAAGGGTTTTTGTTTATATAAACTTTATTTCAATACAATAACAACAAATAGGTACGTGCAAGAAAAATAATTATGTTGTACAATGGGGACTTATCCCATCAAGGATCTCTTCCAACCAACCATAGCATGCTCTCAGGAGTTTACAAACTTTACAAGGCTTTTACTCGTAGATAAAAGCACAATGTTTCTTTACAAACATTTTTTGTTATCATTTTCGAGCGTATCTTGTTTGTATGTTTCTCTATCACCTGATGACCAATTCTCGTAATAAAATTATTTTATGATCTCAGTACAAAAGTTGACCGAATCGAGATTGAATTGTGAATTGACTAAAAATGATATACTTGATTTAATTTTTTGTCATTAATTATTGTCATTTTAATTGTTAGCAAAATAACATTCTTAGTTTGTGTAATTTTCGATTATATTTCGATAAAATCCCACTTAAATTCGACTTTGAAGTTTCATATTGGGATACGAGAATACCAAATGTGGCATTCGTGAGATTGACGCGAATGAATTTTGACTACATTTTAATTACGAGAATTGCTTCTCTGGTATCTCACAAAAGGCTGGTCAGATTGCGACAGTTAAGGTATCGTTAACCTCAGAAACTCAAGTGTCCTTATGTGGATGGTTTTTTTTAAATCAAAATGGCGGATTTTTGTCTCAAAATTGTAGGGTATCAAAATGAAGAATATTAAAAGGAGTTTATAAAAATATATATAAATCATATCAGAGGAATGCTAAAAAGTCTAAAACAAATGCAATTGTTAGATTTTTCAGTCGGGTTTTTATTTTGGTTCTTGTTTCAAGCATTTTTTAGTTAGCCTGTAAATTTGACTTCCGCAAAATAACGCCTGAATCAATTTACTATAAATATATGTAGTATTCGTTTAAATATTGGTTGACAGAACTTAATAACTTTGCTTTTTAATTTGGGTAAAATTGTAACTAAAGTGGTGCTGCAATAAACCAAGTTAATTTGGGAAAATAACTTTTATTAATTTCACAAACCAGAGCACCTTCTATAGTCAGACTTTACAGTGATACCTTTTTAACCGGCTCCAAAAAAGGAGGAGGTTCTCAATTCGGTTGTATATTTTTTTTAATGTTTGTTACTTATTTAATCCGTTATTTATAAACCGATTCGAAAAAAAACTTTTTTATTTGAAAGAGTATACTTCCAGATTGGTCCCATATTTTTTTCATAATCATCATCATCAGCCTGTATCTACATACATAAATGTAGAGTAATGTTCGGAGTCGGTTTTTTTGTCAAAATTATACAGTATACAGTTAACCTTTTTACAGCTTAAATTTTACCGAATATACTTAGATTTGATATCCACGGCATTCATCTAATATTTGCGCTGCTCGCCACACATCTGCTGAGAGCCACCCTTGTTCACACATCGGAATCAAAACAGTCGCGCACTCAAACTAAAACTCAGACCCAGTGGGGCTTTCTTCCGCAAACTCGCAAGTTCTTGATAGAACTTCTTGCCGAGATTTTCCCAGGTGACTAAAATATGAAGTTGTTCAAGAAAGCTGTGAAGGGTTTTTACAAAATTGGCGACGAGTAAGTGACGCCTTTCGTATTTAAACTGTTTGTTTGTAAAACTTTATCTTCTCTTCTTTATATATACAAAATTCTCGTGTTACTATACTCCTCCGAAACGGCTTGACCGATTTTTTGAAATTTTATATACATATTCAGTAGGTCTGCGAATCGGCTACTATCTATTTTTCATACCCCTAATTGATAAGGGTTATCCACCTCTAACATATTATTTTTTATTTTTTGGTCAATTTTTTTTTATAATGTGGCATAAGAAAATACATACAACCCTAAATTTTCACCCTTCTATCACCAACCCCTAAATTTATATGGCAAAATACGTTTGCCGGGTCAGCTAGCTGCATATAAAACATAAGTGCATAATATACAAAAATCATTACACTGTATTCAATGGCGGACTTATCCCAATAGGGATCTCTTCCAATCAACCACAGAATTCGACCACCGAGCTCGTCAAATAACACTTAATTTTGAATTTTCGTTTTATTTGTTATTTTTATAAAGTTTGGGGTTTAAGTGGTTCATCAATACCTTTGAACCAAAGTCACATGCACTTGGTGCACCCTACTGACTGCCAAATAAGGCTCTGGCGAAAACTGGGGAAGTACCGCACAGAATACCGCAGCCAAATAACAATTCTCTTGAGGGTTATGTTCCTGCGAGTGAGTGAGGTCACCAGAAAGAAAGGAAGGAGTATAGGCTGGCAACGGATCGGCGACACCTTGGCGTTGCTGATCTTCATGGACAGTAGTGATTGCTTTCCATCAGGTGACCCACTCTCATGTAAAAAAAAATGTCTTATCCGTTATCATCACAGCGATTACTGTACTTTGTTATTAAACGCCTTTAATTTTAATCCTTTTGATACTCTAAGATTGGCAGAGATCCATCTAAGAGATAAGACGGCCTTTTTACTGCATTTTATTTGTTACTAGCGAGCGTTATTGTTACGAGCCCCGGCTTCGCACGGGTGCAATACTGATACTAACAGAAGGTCTTTGCGCGTTGTCCTATCCAGTCGACAGTTATAGGCACGCGCCGCCGGCGGCATCCCGGCCGGTACCGCCACAACCGTTATGTCCCTACATTTTAAATCTGTAATATCTTCGAAAATATTCATTTAACTTACATGCTGTAAAGGGCCATATTGATCTATATTAAATGCACAATGTATTTAAGGTAATTAATTGGAGAAGGAGTAATGCTGTGTTGCTTAAAATCGCTTCGTAAATACGCCATTACTTCTTGTAAAAAGTAAAGGATAAAAAACGGTTATTGTGGGTTATCCCTAATAGATAGACATATATCATTGCGGACTTTTTTGTAGACCATTTTAAGGTGAACAGTACTGTACTACATAATTTTGACCTATCTCGTAGGGTTTAGCCAGCGTTTACAATATAAGCGCAAAAAATGTATTTATTTACGACATCACATTGGAAACCTCGAAAATTATCAGTGTTCCTCTACTATGTTATACATGTATTATACATATAAACCATCCATAATAAACACTCTATCTATTAAAAAAACCGCATCAAAATCCGTTGCGTAGTTTTAAAGAACTAAGCATACATAGGGACGGACAGACAGGGGAAGCGACTTTGTTTTATAATATATATATATATATAATATACAATACAATACAATACATTACTCTTTATTGCACCAAATACAGGATGACAAAGTAGTAACAATTATTATAAAGTACAACGGGCGGCCTTATCGCTATAAGCAATCTCTTCCAGGCAACCTTTGGGTATAGGAAAAAAGAAATACATATAAGTGGTAGGTGGCGCTGTAAACAAAGTAAAGACACAATGAAAAACTAAAAACATACTCACATACACATATGTAGATATATAAACATTAAACTTTACTGATAACCTTAAACAATAACATTAAAAATTAAATAAATTATGCATTATACATGGAAGGGGAACAAGGAAAAATATATATACGCTATACTGAGACCATTGAAAGGTAGTAATCTTTGACTTGCTTCTTAAAATTATCAATTGTTTGAGCTTGTCGTATAGCAAGCGGAAGAGAGTTCCATAGTAGGACAGCCTGAATACAAAAGGATTTGGAGAGGAATTGAGTGGAATGAGAGGGAGTTACAAGACGAAGTTGAAGAGCACTACGAACATTAACGCCTCGGATGTCAGAGTGGTATGTGAAGGAATCTTTAAGATATAAAGGCGTGAAGGGATTAAAAAGGATGGAATACAACAAGGCGAGAATATGCAATTTCCTGCGAAAACGGATTGGGAGCCACTTGAGCTGAGAACGAAAGTGAGAAACATGGTCATACTTACGAAGCCCATAAATGAAGCGAATACAGAGATTTTGAAGACGCTCAAGTTTACAAAGTTGCTCCTCCGTGATGTCGATATAACATGAATCTGCATAATCAAGGATCGGTATAATATATATAAGTGATTATATTTTGACGTCTTATAAATCGATGAACGCCAGCTACACGCACGAAAAAGCATGACTCCATTGTCACTTTCTGCCTGAGCCGAACGTGCTAGCGAGAACGCGGAACAAGCGATAGAGAGGCACGATCGGCCTAAGCGTTCGGCGTTGTGTCGCATCTATCTCTTTTCCACTCCATCGGTCAATGTTTTCTTATGATGACGTTATCACGTAAAATTATCGTCTGTAAACCGACTTCACAGACAACCAATATTTTTTTTTATGTACAGTTAAGTTATAACAAATAAACAAGATATAAATTACCCCTAAATGATAGAAATTTAAACGTACTCCTACAAATGAAATCCCTTTAAAGTGTGTTAATATTACTTAGTGAAAACCGCAAATTCTTGCAATATCAATGAAATAAATTCATCTCAAAGACAATAGAATTATTTTATTGAGGCTTCCATTTACGATATCTATGGTATTGTTATTTCTAAGTTCAGACTAAGTCAGTTTAAAGTCTAAAATATTGCCCGCAATAATACTTAACGATTGAATTTATTCATTTTCAGGGGAATTGAAACGGTTGGGGAGAAAATTTTAATTTCTTCAGAGCTTGGGCATAATTTTGTCGCAAAATTGTTAGGAGACTACAGCATGGGTTTTTTTAAAAAGGACGTAAAGACTAAAGAGTTTATACTACGTCGGGTGGCTAACAATCATACGGCCCGCCTGCAGCTTTGGTTCATAGATTTTGATGAACCACATACACCCCATAACTATTAAAATATATTTAAATAATACGTATATACTTAGATAATCATCATCATCATCATTGTAGCCAAAGGACGTCCGTTGCCGAATATAGGCCTCCTCCTTAGTCTTTTACAATGGTCCATTTTGTGCCATTTCTATCCATCGGCTCCCTGCCATCTTTCTCAGATCATCAGTCCATTTCGTAAGGGATCTTATGCTGCGTTTTACCCAGTACCACCACACGACAGTATAAATAGTTGTAGTACAGTATAAGTAATAGTACTACGTACAGTATAGCCGCTCCCTGCCGCTCTCTCGTGTCGACCTCACCTCCCCTCTGAGACAAATCTGAAACAGTTTGTATGGCGTCGCGCGCACACACGCTCATTCACGCTCTGCACAGACGTCATTGTTTATGTAGTAGTAAACGACGCGACATTTGTATGGAGTGGTCGGAGTGTGATTTTACATAAAACTTTTAGAAATACCAAATAATTCAACAAAATTACCAAAACTTTCTAAAAGTATCGCGTTGAAACACATTTTCTTTAAAAGTGTCTACCAGTAAAGAGTCTAGTAACAAAGTATGTACACAAGCTAACTTTTTTCTTACATTTTTTTATGATACTGGCGGAAAGTTAAAGTAGGCTAAATTGCTAACGACTTAGGGCTCTTATCTTGAGCTTATCTTGACGAGCTCGTTGGTCGAATGGTTAGCAATGCCCACTTTGACCCCGAGGTCGCGGGTTCGATTCCCGCACAAGACAAATATTTGTGTGCATGAACATCTGTTTGTCTTGGCCTGGGTGATTTCTAATGTATTATAAGTATGTATTTACAAAAAAAAAGTACATTTATCAGTTGTATATTACCCATAACACAAGCTGTGCGCTTAATTTGGGACTAGATGGCGCCGTTTAAATTGTCCAGAAATATTTATTTATCTTAGCAAATAATCATCTAAGAAAAATAGACGATTCGTTCAACTCGAAGGCCTATTTAGTTTCACCGCGCCGCCGCCGCCTGTAATCAAATCTGTAATGTAATTAAATTTGACCCACTTCTCGATGTCAAAAAATAAAGTTTTATTACTACTACTAGTAGTCGCCCAGTGGTCGAAAATTTTTTTTTATACCACTACTGGTGGCAGACAAGCATACGGCCCACCTGATGTGAAGCGGTTACTGAATCCATATTAACGCTCGCAACATAAAATATCGCTCACGCGCTTCCACCCCCGCTGCCAACGCAGCATCTCCTTCCTGTCTGGTGACCTCACTCACTCACAGGAACACAACAACCCTCAAGGGAATTGTTATTTGGCTCCGGTATTCTGTGAGGTGGAGGTACATTCCCTAGTCGGGTAGCATACAATTACGCTCGTAGGGAGCTCTCTTTTCGCCAGAACTTCGTTAGTCAGTCAGCAGGGTGCACCGCGTGCAGGTGAAGTTGGCTTTGGTTCAAAGATGTTGATTGAACCACTAACACCCCAAAATTTTTGTATGCCTGAAGGGGTAAAACCATTACAAGACGAGCTCGGTGGCGTAGCGGTATATGACGCGGTTTCGACACCAACGCTCGTGGGTTCGATTCCCACAAACATTTGTGTGCATGAACATGTCTGTTTGTCTTAGTCTGAGTGTTTTCTATGTATCATAAGTATGTATGTATTTACAAAAAAAAAATGTATTTACGTATGTTTATCAGTTGTCTAGTACCCATAACACCATAACACTTACTTCGCTTACTTTGGGGCTAGGGGGCGTTTTTGTCTAAAAAAAAAAAACATATCTGTACCTACGTTCAGAAGGATAAAACTCTGATCTCTATCTATCTATGTGATTTCATTATTAACTGGCTACAAAAGTCCCGACCACAGAAGTGTTCTCGCGTAGTTTTGAGAGCGGCACCATAAAATGCAGTGCAGTATTTCCTTCTTGCAACTAACGTCTGAAATCGTAGAGCTTTGGGTAAAGTGTAATTCCTAAAAGATTCAAAATTCAGACTAGCTGCCGCCCGTGACTTCGTTTCTGTGGCAGTGTTTGTTTGTTTGTTTATAAAACAAATGTTTATAAAGAAACGGAGTGATTCTATTCTAGTCTGCCGGAAACCACACGGCCAAAAATGCCTTTGAGTAACCGGATGGAATTCGCAACCGGCGGTGAGAGACAATATACATTTAAAACATATAAATCATAATATACAAATATATATCAATACACAATCTATTACTTATACAATATTACAATTGATCAAGTACGTACTTATTCGTTAATGATAACTTTGCCCAACCAACACAAACACGCAGGAGGTGCTGTCTCACAGGATATAAAATATTTTTTCAATCCTTTTTTCAATGGCTCATTTGGAATGCCTTATTATTTGTTTTATTATTTTATTGAGTGACTTATTTTCCCGGGATACAAAGTAACCTATGTGCCATTCCATACTATAGTCTATCTTGTACCAAATTCCATCCAGTTCCTTTCAGCTATTTTAAGTAGTACAAAATTTTGGATGCATAGATGTTTGTTAACCATATATCCTATCCATCCAAAATTTTGTAAGTATATTAAGTTCCAGTTTCCACAAGCGGCTACGCTCCCGTTTACTTTTTAAAAAAAAAAATGTATCCTCAAACAACTTTAAGAATATGTGTACAAAGTTTCATGATGATTGGTTGAGTAGTTTCGGCTTGAAAGCGTAACAAACAAACTTACATTGACATTTATATTATTAGTAGGGAAGATATACCCCTATTGACTAGGAACCAGATTAATAATAAAATTTGTTCATATATGTTAGCAAATAGAGGAGCTCGAGTCTTTGGATGTGGCAGTTTAAAAGATGACGCAAGTTAAGTAACGTTGACCGTAGCCTATTCAGGTATCCTACCGGCTAACGATATTCATCATCATCATCATCATCTCAGCCATTGAAAGTCCACTGCTGGACATAGGCCTCCCCTCTAGATCTCCAATAAGACCGGTTGGAAGCGGCTTGCATCCAGCGCGATCCCACGGTCTTAATGAGGTCGTCTGTCCACCTTGTGGGTGGACGTCCTACGCTGCGCTTGCCGGTACGTGGTCTCCACTCGAGAACTTTTCGACCCCATCGGTCATCCGTTCTCCGTGCTAACGATATTAGCTGGTAGAAACTCTGGAACTCTACACACTAAAGTGAAGATGTTTGTCTATCTGAAACCTATTTTTCGAATCAAAGTAGGGAGCGTAATTGTAAGCTACCCGACTGGGGAATGTACCTCTACGTAACAGAATACCGCAGCCAAACAACAATTTCCTTGACCGTTGTTGTGTTCCTGCGAGTGAGTGAGGTCACCAGAAAGGAGGAAGGAGATGCTGCATTGGCAGCAGGGGTGGCGGCGCGCGAGAGATATTTTATGTTGCGAGCGTCAATATGGCTACAGTAACCGCTTCACATCAGGCGGGCCGTATGCTTGTCTACCACCCGTCGTAGTATAAAAAAAATCAAAATATTCGATGGTAATCGGCTTTAGCTTCGGCGGTAGGGCCCCTGGAGCTAATAAAAAATAATGTAGGCTACCGCATTAAAATAACAGTCAAGAACGTTAGCGTTCTTGACTGTTATTTTTACTGTTACGTTAGCGCAGCAAGAACGCTAACGTACTGTTTTACGTTAGCGTTCTTAACTGTTATACGAAAGAGAATTACTTGACTGTTATACGAACGTAGAATGTGCTCTCACGGCATACCATAGTCATGCAGCAGCGTGGATGAGATATGGGATTATTCTTTGGGGCAACTCCACAGACGTGCAGGCTGTCAACGTTCTGCAAAAACGCTGCCTAAGAATTATCACACTCACAGCGCCAAAAGTCTCATGTCGAACCCTATTTGTCATATACAAAATTTTAACAGTTACATGTATATACATTTTTGAATTATGTAGACTCGTTAAAAATCATCCACATTATTTCCAAAGAGTTGGTGACATGACTACCCGATGCGTCCCACGCCGCTTGAATGATTTGAGCATACCAACAACGCGCCTCACGCTATACCAAAACAACTGCTACTATATGGCTATTAAAGTTTTTAATCACTTACCAAACTCTCTAAAAGCCTTCCAAGTAGGTAAATTTGAAATTGAGTTAAATAAGTTACTTATTAATAAGGCATATTACAACATCAAGGAATACTTCAATGACAAATTTATTAATTGATTTTTAATTTTTAATTATGACATTACTATTTAACTTGATATTACCTATTATTTTCATTATTAATAGTAATATAATTAAATTATGACAATTTGCTTTATTAATAAAAATTAGACATTCTAATCTGTTATGTACTGTATATACTATATCATAACATTGTATAACCTAATCTTATTATTGTTATTTTTTGTTGATAATGGTACCTACATATTTCACGAATGCCTTGAATAGGTGATTTGTAAAAATCTATTTACCACCTAACCTGACCTGTATGTCATGTGTTTTTTGCAAATCAAGTGAATAAATGAATATGAATATGAATATGAATATGAATTAGATAATATTTCTTAAATAACAATAGCATTTTTCAGGAAAGAACATATAAGTAATTCCCAGTCTAGATGGACCGATGACTTCAAAAAAGCAGCTGGCAGCGGGTGGATACGGAAAACAGAATATAGCATATGGTGGTGGAAAGCATTGGGAAGGCTAAATCCAGCAGTGAGTAGATCATCATCATCATCATCAGGTCCATTTTAGTCTCCACTACAGGAGCACTACCCTCTCTCGTCCGTCCTAGACGGAAGGAGGATTTGGCCTACACTCCCCACGCTGGCCAGACGGGTTGGGGAGGCCTGATCGATATTTCATAATGTATTTCCCTTAGTCGCCTTGTACGACATCCACGGGAAGAAACGGAGTGATCCTATTCTAGTCTGCCGGAAACCACAAGGCCAGTGGGTAGATACAGGCCGATAATTATGATGATGACGACTAAAGGCGGCTTGGAAACTTGAGATTTCGCTTATCGCCTGTCTTTTAATGACAATAGCCCAATACAATTTTTCACCAAGTTTCCGAAATACTAAATTTAAATGTCTATACAAGAATTAATAATTTTAAAATGTCCCTTTCAACTTTATAAATCCGTTCTGTTACGACCCAAATTCTTTGTCCAATTCGCAGTATAATTTGTCTTTGTGAAGTAATAATTACTATAACAATAAAACTAATCTGTTTTAGAAAACTCTGTGAATAAAATTCACAGGCAAAACTTTAATAAAAGCCAGTTAATTTGTTAAACCTATAAGTTTTAACTGTTAAAGTTGAGTCTATTGTTTAAATACAGTCCCGTTATTATGCCTTTTCCAACAAAATTAATTCTATATTCACGGTAAAAATAAAATTTAAGGGTAAGTGCACATACGTGACTTTTGCGACTCTGCGTATTAAAAGATGGCTTTTATTGTATGTCCGTTATGCAATGTTTACAATAATAAACGGCAGATAATTGAAATGTGTTTAATTTTTGTTTATCTCACCGAATACGTCCAGTTATAATTATACTTATTGTTAATTGTTGGAACTATTAAAGTAACTGACAATAAATTTCTTCGGACTTGATTTTGCATGCGATTTTATACGCCTGTATTCCGATATTCTGTGATATTATAATAAAAAAAGGATAACGAAATAAACTTTCATCTATAGAACAATATCAGCACTATTTATTTTAAAGTTTAACAGCTTGACCAGGGGCGTTCGGGCATTATTCGCTATTACATTTTATTATTAAAATTTAATAGGACAACTAAATAAGTCACAATGAGTCAGGTTTTGACAGTTGTCGCACCTGTTTAATTTTATAATATTATTTTAAAATGATCTAGGTAATTTTGCCTTTAATAATAAACATTATTAAGCAACGATTTTTTTATTATTTCATTGCTTCTCTTACCTAAATCAGAATACACGTTAGCCACATATTGACTATTGTTTTAGGTTTTATATATTAGTAGGAATAGAACAACTCTACTTCAAAGTTAGCTATTGTATAATATCTATTCGTATAATTGTTTCATTCTGGCAAAAAAAAAAGATAGAAAGATACTCGTGTACACAAAATAACAATTACGTCGCTGTGATCTTTGCTTACACCGCTATGCTGTTGATTATTTCTTAATGTGACCCTGCCCTAACCTCACATCGTATTATTAAATTACCCAGCGATATCTCACAATAATATTGTTCTCCAAAACGAGGTAAATAAAACGACAAATATGCTAAAATGGCGTCTCATTTTAAAATATAGCGCCAAAGTTATGTGTAGTTTGCGTGAACTAATCTTGAAAATAGTTTACAAAGTTTAAATTTTCGCGAATACAGATTTGGTAAATTTTCTACTGACTTTAGTGAAATAAAGAAAAATAAAAATAATGAAATGAAATAAAAAAAATCAAAAATACTTATTCATTTATGCTTAAAATGTATTGCAATGCAGTTAATGTGTCTGTGCCATGAGGATTCGCTTCTGCGTTAGAAAAGTTAATTACTATACAGTAATTAACTTTTCTAACGCAGAAGCGGATGATACGTGATACGTATCATTAGATGCTGTCTTGACAGAAGAGGACAGCGCATGGAGTTTTTCAAAATTTGTATTAATAAATAATAATAATTACGATATTTAGAGAATGCAGCTATTGAAGTGGTTAAAGACGACGTCTACCTCGAACGGTCCATATAGCTGGTTGGGGTAAAATCAACAAAAAGATCAATAGACGCATTCGACTGGGATAGGCAGCTTTTGGGAAGCTTCGGCACATCCTCAACGCTTAAATAGCCCAATGCTTAAATACCTAAGTGGTCAAATCAATGCGTCCAACTCGTTATAACCTAAGGTGCAGAGACTTGGACGCTGAGCGTTAGGCTGGTTCACAGACTAAAAGTCGAACAGCGAGCGATGGAGAGAGCAATACTTGGAGTTTCCCTGAGGGATCGAATCGAGAACGAAGAAATTCGACACCGCTCTCAGAGTAGGAAGGAAATTCCTAAAGTGGAGACCACATATGGGGCGACGAAGCGTAGTGCGCCCCCTCTCTAGTTGTTCTTTTTTTTATACTACGTCGGGTGGCAGACAAGCATACGGCCCGCCTGATGTGATGAAGCGGATACCGTAGCCATATTAACGCTCGCAACATAAACTAGCGCTCGCGCGCCGCCACCCCCGCTGCCATCGCAGCATCTCCTTCCTGTCTGGTGACTACACTCACTCGCAGGAACACAGCAGCTCTCAAGGGAACCGTTATTTGGCTGCGGTACATTCCTCAGTCGGGTACCTTACAATTACGCTCCCTACCTCTCTTTTCGCCAGAGCTTCGTTTGTCAGTCAGCAGAGTGCACCGCGTGCAGGTGAAGTTGGCTTTGGTTCAAAGATGTTGATGAACCACTTACACCTCAAAACCGACGACCTCAAAAATTTACTTGATATGTCTGAAAACTCTATGTTTCCATATACTAAACATTAAGTGTACAAATTAATATTATTAATCTACTTGTTACTTACAATATCATTGCCATCATTACCTGCTAATTAAGATTAAGTTCTTTCAATAAACGCAGGAAGAAGCCAAGTTTCCACGCCTATCGTTAATTCTTGACGAAAAAATGTAATAAATGGTTGTTTGAAAGCTTTCCTAGGCTTGTCTTGTATGATATCATTTGATACCATAGGCCAGTGTTACTCAATGTGTGCTCCACGGCACCCGTAAGGCTCCGCTAGTAGGCACAATAAAATAGAATTAATAAAATTACTTTAGCCTGAAAAAAATCCAACAAGATAATATAATAATTTTATGCCTCCCTTTTAATGAAAAGTGGCAACAAATCTCTACCTGTTGCTTACTGTAACTATATCTTTTTTAAACATTATTTGCTTATTTTTGAAAAAAATCGAGTTACGTCGCATTTTTAGTTTTTCAAAATGACTTCGTAGCCGAAAAATTTTGAGAACCATTGACATAGACCAGTGTTGAGACTCTGGAGGTACTCAAAGCTGCATCAAGGGGTATACGTTTGTGTAGCAATCTAACTTAGAACAAATACGCAAACAGCAATGCAATAATGGGTACGCCAATTTAAACTCTTTCTTGAAGTGGTACTCAGGAAAAATTATAGAGAACCAGTGCCATAGACCATCTACGAAAAAACCCACATAGACTTAGGATTTTTCGCTACGCTTTCGATAGTTATACTTAACGTTCACAAGTCATGCGATTTATTTGAGTACTCAAAAAAGAATACAACACCCTATGCTCCCCTGTGCACCAACCTTTACTTTAGGGGTGTAAGTGGTTCATCAATATCTTTTTGAACCAAAGCCAACTTCACCTGCACGCGGTGCAACCCTTGCTGACTGACAACCGAAGCTCTGGTGAAAGGAGGTATGGGGCGTAATTGTAAGCTACCCGACTGGGGAATATACCTCCACCTCACAGAATACCGCAGCCAAATAACAATTCCCTTGAGGGTTGTTGTGTTCCTGCGAGTGAGTGAGGTCACCAGAAAGGAAGGAGATGCTGCGTTGGCAGCGGGGGTGGCGGAGCGCGAGCGATATTTTATGTTGCGAGCGTTTATATGACTACAGTAACCGCTTCATATCAGGCGGGCCGTATGCTTGTCTGACAACCGACGTAGTATAAAAAATAAGAAGCAAAAAAAGAACTGTGTATATTGTGGAAAGAACTTTGATATGTTTCAACATTAATACTATATTGCAGCGATATAAGATTGTGGGTGGTAGGTTCCGATGTTGTTCCGATGTGGCTCCGATATTGTTCCGATTTTTTATATATACATAACTTCCTATACATAACCTACATAAGAAATAATGAGGAAGAAATGTTAACTTAAATTTTATTATAAGTCGACAATTCTACCTCATTAATCCTTGCATTCTGAACATATTTGCTAGAAAAATATATTCTAGGTAATGTTGACTAAAAAAAATTTGTGCACAAATATGTATGTTTTTTATCAAAGACACTCCATATAAATCAAATTTATCCCCAGTTAAGTAATATATCATTTTAAGCATCATATTCCCAGAGATGACGCAGTTACCTCAAGATTTAGGAGCCATTTAGATGACGACATTTTGTATAAAGTTATTTCCTCTGAAAAAGTTTTCAGAGCTTCCAATTTTTTAAGATTGGTAAAGATTAAAGACTAAAGCTGGCTATTCACGCGCCTGCCGCAGAGATAATAAAGATACGGTGAAAGGATTTAAGAGATGTCGACCTTAATGGCTTTCGCTCGCAAGATCATGCGCTGCAACGACGTGAGTACGAATCTCTATGGAATGCCCCTAATCCAAGATCGTACTGTCAATACAATTTTTGTATGAAAATTTTACCACACAACGAAATTGCATCGCATGATCATACGACCGAACGGCCAGTCAGATGACGCCGCCGTTTATTTCCTACGTACACGGGAGTGTAAAAAACGAAATACAAAATATGTCACGCTTCTGCTCACTAGGCGACCCGCGACTGCAACTATGGCTGCAGCGACCAATAATTTGTATGACTGATCGCGTCACCAGGGGGCCTACCGCCGAAGCTAAAGCCGATTACCATCTGAATTTTTGAATGCAAAAATGAGACTACTGCTTAGATTGTTGCTAATTATGTTTAGCTCAGTTGGTAGAAACACTAGAGGTCTACCGACTAAGCTGAAGATGTTTGTAAATACTTTAACCTAAGATCAATTTTTGGAATAAAAAACCGATGGTAATCGGCTTAAGCTTCGACGGTATGGCTGCAGGTCATGTGAGGCGCGGTGACGCGGTGTTGAACATAATATAATGTAAATAACATAAAATTTGGTTTTGGTCGCTTGGACGATCTGTGTGAATGAACCAGATGTACTCGTGTTTGTTATATTATGCATGCTATACTCGTATATCGAGTCAAATCGAGTGTCATATACATTTTTCGGAACTTACATGCAAGTATGAGTGTAGAGACATCTCCTAAATTGTTCAATCAATAATGAGCCCTCTACAATAACTGTGGCAGGTGTGTGAATAGCCAGCTTTAGCTATAGCGCCGGAAAGGTCCTGAGCTTCGGACGCCTTGCCAAGGAAATTGACTCTGCTTGTCTACAAATTCGAGGATGCGATTAAAGAGATAACCGCTTCAACCTACTTTGCTCCTGCAGCAGGCTTTTGAGTAGCCAGCATTGTATTCCCTGATTTCAGAATTTCCACAATCCAATAATAATAATTATTTATTTTCTCATCACAATATTTTTTTACATTAACTTTTTAGTTACAGAATGTTTAAATATAAATACTATGTGAGACCGGAGCTTCTGAACTAGGCCGGAGCCTGTATCTCAGTGCTCTAGTGCTCACCCCTCTTGATGTCTGCATAACATTCCAATGCAAGCTGTATTCGTCTAAAACTTGTTACCTGGTAAACAAAGCAGCGAAGAACCACACTAGTGCGCAGATGAGGGTCGCCCTGGTCTTAGTGCAGACGTAGCCAGCCCTCAGAGGCTCGCAGATGGCGTAGTACCGCTCAAAGCTGATGGCCAGAATGGTGAGGACAGACGCGTGGGTTACTGTCAACTCCACGAACGGCACTGCTAGACCTGGAGACAAGGTAAAGGGTCATTTAGAAATATAATCTTTCACCATAGTAAACATATTTGAGGAGCATGATGGCCTTCTTGCGCGTCTCAGTCTAATCGAACACGCAATTTAAGCATCGTCAGCCTTAGCATGTCCATGGATGTTTTTTTTTTATACCACGTCGGGTGGCAGACAAGCATACGGCCCTCCTCATGTGAAGCGGTTACCGTAGCCATATTAACGCTCGCAACATATAATATCGCTCGCGCACCGCCACCCCCGCTGCCAACGCAGCATCTCCTTCCTTTCTGGTGACCTCACTCACTCGCAGGAACAAAACAACCCTCAAGAGAATTGTTATTTGGCTGCGGTATTCTGTGAGGTGGAGGTACATTCCCCAGTGGGGTAGCTTACAATTACGCTCCCTACCTCTCTTATTAAGCTTTGAAGAACACGTTATGCCGTCGGTCACAGCTGTTGTCATTAGTTGATAGCCGCTAAGCCAAGTCAGTAGCCTTTAGGCGGCCTGAAAACACTGGCCTCCTCCAGCCCGCAGTTGAGCAGCTTGGTGGAGTATACTCTAAACCCGTTCTATTGAGGAGAGACCCATATCCCAGCAGTAGTATAAGGATAGACGACGACGAAACATATTTATTCTGCCACGTCGGTTGGCAGATAAGCATCTACAACAATCCATGTTTAGCCCACTGCTGGGATACTCCCCTCAATTGAAGGGGTATAGTGTGTACCTTACCTTACGTAATCACACTGCTCAACTACGGGTTGATGGAGGTTAGGCTAGACCTAACGACTGTCATCTATAATAACAACACCCTGGACCGACGAATTAAAATGCCCACCAAATCACAGAGGAGCTAGAGGCAAATAAACCCATCCATAGACAGGCTACGGTTGACGTTGCTTAACTTGAGTGTTCGATTAGACAGACACGCGCAACGACGCCATCGAACTTCTAACATCTTTTATGGGGTGCCATAAAAGATGTTAGAAGTTCGATGGCGGATGGATGGATGGATATGAAATAATTACCTATATTATAGGGACGGGGGCCCACCACACATTCCCACCACTGTGTCTCCTGTGTAGCCAGGATTAACAGCGGCGACCGCCATAAAAAGGCAATGAAGTCCATTGCAGTCCCAGGGGTAAAACTACGGCTGCCTTGGAACTCACAACGAATTTAATCAGAAGAAATTAGTGGGAGTAGGAAGCTTGTGGTATTTGACTTCCCCTCTTAGCAATGTGAGAGACAGCAATATGGCAAATAAGGCATTAAAAGCCTAAAGAGATGGCTAGTCCAGTGAAGCTCAACTGCCGTGCGGCGTGCACCACGGATTTTAAGTTTCTAACACTATTGGGGACCTAAAACATTGAGTTGTTACCTAACACATCGATTCCAATAATATGAATTGCAAAATCGCCTGAACGCTTGATGATTCTCCTTTGTTGCTACCAAATCTGAATAGTATACTACCCTGGATGCAACTTGCAATGAATTCAACATGTCATCCCGCTCCCGCCGCCAAAGATCACACTCCCAGAGAACATGGTGTGCTGTTTGATCGAATTCAGAATTAGCAGTAGAACATTCGCATAAGGGCGACGGCACTAATTTAAATGAAAAGAGTTTAGCCTTAAAAATGCCATGTCCAGTTAAAAATTGCGCAACGGGGTGGTCGACTTCTAACCACTTTAACTAACCAATTACCTACTCGTATATTAAACAATTTCTTTTCAATAAAGAGAGAAATGTTGGTTTCGTTTATTTTGGTGACTTATAATGGTGTAAAGTTCTGTGGATCCACTTTAGGAATCGCTGTCCTCATCTACGATCCGTGTCCCGTACCGGAGGTACGTGGTTATGAGAAACCGTATTTCAAAGTCCCGAACTTTGACAAAGGTCACAAATAATTACTAATGAAAGATTAATGGTTAACCGTCCGTTACATTATTAGAGCAGAATTTAACTCAGTCAAGTGGACTGATGGTACTATCCATTGATTAATGGATTGTACATAGTTTTTTGTTTTAACAACTTTTTAAGAGAGGTAGGCATAGCGTATTTTTTAAGCTGCCCGACTGGGGAAATACCTCCACCTCACAGAATACCGCAGCTAAATATCAATTCTCTTGAGGGTTGTTATGATCCTGTGAGTAATTGAGATCACCAGTAAGGAGTTTCTGCGTTGTCAGCGGGAGTGGCGACGCCAGAGCGATATTTCATATTAAGAGCGTTTATATACATAACTGCGTCCTTTACAGTAACTGCTTTACATCAGGCGAGCCGTATGCCTGTCTGTTGTAGTGTAATAATAACAAATAATAAAATGTTATTCATCACATTCCACAAAACATTTTAACAAATTGGCAGATGTTTTTAAAGAAAATGCTCGCCTGAAATATTGCAACTTGGCAAAATATCTCAATAGAAAATGGCTTGGCATGAAAATAACGAAGTTGTGAACTGCAGGCTTCCAGGGCTTTGAATTTTGATTTGTCGCTGTTTATTTTGACAGCGATGGGGTGGCTTTTAGCAGAAATGCAGTGTCATTCGATAGCTTACTGAGTTAATAAATAAATAAGTACAGTACGAGCACAACTAAAACCATATTTTTTTATTTGACGAGCATATTTGACGAGCATATTTGACGAGCATATTTGACGAGCATATTTGACGAGCATATTTGACGAACTTGGTGGTCGAATGGTTAGCAATGGCTATTTTGACTCCGAGATTCTCTAATATACTCGCGGGTTCGATCCCCGCACAAGACAAATATTTTTTTGTGTTCATGAACATGTCTTTTTTTTATTATTATTTTTTATACTACGTCGGGTGGCATACAAGCATACGGCCTGCTTGATGTATAGCGGTTACCGTAGCCATATTAACGCTCGCAACATAAAATGTCGATCGCGCGTCGCCACTCCCGCTGCCATCGCAGCATCTCCTTCCTTTCTGGTGACCTCACTTACTCGCAGGAACACAACAGCCCTCAAGGGAACCATTATTTGGCTGCGGTATTCTGTGAGGTGGAGGTACATTCCCCAGTCGGGTAGCTTACAATTACGCTCCCTACCTCTCTTTTCGCCAGAGCTTCGTTTGTCAGTCAGCAGGGTGCACCGCGTGCAGGTGAAGTTGGCTTTGGTTCAAAGATATTGATAAACCGCTTACACCGCTAGAAATGTCTGTTTGTTTTGGTCTGAATGTTTTCTATATAATATGATTTGTATATATTTAAGAAATAATTATTTCTGAATTTAAGAAAATGTATTTAGGTGTAATATCAGTTATCTCTAGAGCCCATAGTACAAGCATTGCTTAGTTTAGGACTAGAAGGCAGTATGTAATTTGTCCAGGAATATGTATTATTATTTTATATTAGAGGTTATTGTAAGCAAATGAGCATGCGAGTCACCTTATGGTAAGCAATCACTACACTCTATAGGTATCAATAACACGATAGGTCACTGATACGTTGTTGCCAGCCTTTTTAGTTAAACAGAGGCTATTTTCTTGAACACTCCCAAGTCGAATTTGTTCGGGAAGACCGCTGAGGGAAATTGATTTCACAATTTCACCATACGCGACAGAAAATGTCTTCAAAACCGTACGGTAGACGACCAATCATCAAGGTGGTATGGGTGGGATTTATTTTTTTGCGAGTGGTACGATAGAGGAACTCAGCGGCTGGGATTAGATTGAACAGCTCATTGGGACACTCCCCGTGGTATTTGTAAAGCACACAGAGTGTGGCGACATCTTTTCCTGTAGACAGCAAGTCCAGTTGCTCAGAGATCATTGGGTTACCGACAATTCGAATCACTCTACGTATGTGGTCAAACGGAGCAAGTAGGTACTGGGGCGCACCAGCCCAATAATGTGAACAGTATGAGGTCCATATGAGGCCGGACCTGGGGCCCTACCGCCGGTGCTGAAGTCGATTACCACCGGGTTTTTTGATTCCAAAAATTTGGTCTTAGGTTATTGACAAACATCTTCAGCTTACTCGGTAGACCTCTAGGGTTTCTGCCAGCTGAGCTAAACATAATTAGCAACAATGTAAGCAATAGGCTAGACGACGATTTTTTCTTTTATAACTGTAAGTATATAATATAACTATAAGTGAAAGAATTACTTCGATAGCATAAAAACTTCTCGGGATATGATAACTTGAAAATCACAATTTTGGACTTTGCCGAAAACGCTCCATTTTTTTATTTTTTTTATACTACGTCGGGTGGCAGACTAGCATACGGCCCACCTGATGTGAAGCGGTTACTGTAGCCGTATTAACACTCGCAACATGAAATATCGCTAGCGCGCCGCCACCCCCGCTGCCAACGCAGCATCTCCTTCCTTTCTGGTGACCTCACTCACTCGCAGGAACACAACAACCCTCAACGGAATTGTTATTTGGGTGCGGTATTCTGTGAGGTGGAGGTACATTCCCCAGTCAGATAGCTTACAATTACGCTCCCTACCTCTCTTTTCGCCAGAGCTTCGTTTGTCAGACAGCAGGGTGCACCGCGTGCAGGTGAAGTTGGCTTTGGTTCAAAGATGTTGATGAACCACTTACACCCCAACAAAAGGCTACTGAATTATGACGTCACACTTAGATATTTTCTATACGTTTAAACAGAAATTTGTACGACAGCTATGTTAAATACTGCGTTTATGTAGCTAGTGCCGTAACAAAAGTTATAGTATTTTTGATTGTTTTTCCAAAGTTAATATTTTTTTTTCTATTTTCTTTCTTTTAAATTGGACTTTCCCACCAAACTTTGATGGACCATAAAACAAGTCGGACATAACTTATTAAAATTTCAAGATCGCAGATCGTTCTAATTTTGTATATATTACGATATTTTTTTATAATTTTTGATCATTGTCGTCTAGCCTATTGTTTTATTTTCGCATTCAAAAAATCCGATGGCAATCAGCTTCAGCTTCGGCGGTAGGACCGTTGAACCTTATTCAGCTGAAGTCGATGTATGGGAGTCTAATACCGACTTGCTTTACTGATCACATAAATCTACTCAAGAGTACGTAAGTAGCCTGCAAGCAGGTGAAAGCGGAGTAAGACCTGCTACTGCTACGCTTACGTGCTCGGTTGGTTTACTGAGCGCAAAAGCGGTGCAGGTAAAGGTCCTCTTGTCTGGTTGGTTTACTGGACGAGAGACTCGCATCCCCGTGATATAACAGGAAGGTTGGCACACGGGGCGCATTAGCTGTTAGGTATAGGGTGCGTTGATCACATAAATCTTTTTAGAGGCCAGTTTTGAATTACTCTCCAAAAGATCACGCAACATCATCATCTCAGACATTTATTTGTTTAAACTTATTTATCACAAAACAGGGATACAAAAGGCGAACTTAACGGTTAGAATATTCTCTGCCAGTGAACCATCGAGAAATATACAAATATACACGAATCTTTAAAATTTAATACATGATAGAAAATTCAGACAGTCATACAACATGAAACTTATACAATAATAATAATAATAAGTCCGCAGGGCAGCTTGTGTGGCGAGCTGTTGTGTGAGTAGCGACACCACGGACCCGAGTCTCCAGAGAGTCGGTCAGGGCCTTCGTCTCCGGCGTGTCTTCATCGGTCGGAGTGTAAACACAAGAAGGCCCGCAGGACTCTCAGCTCTGGCTTGCCTTCATTGGCCGTCCAGAGAGGAGCCGCTAGAGCTATATGCTCCAGGGGTGGAAGTGTTAAAGGGCATCACGCCGCGAGTAACTTCGGAGAAAGCGCAGCACACCTCTCGACATCCCTGAGTCACTCACACCGGTGTTGCCTCCGGCCGATTTCCTGGCATTTCGGAGGCCCATCTAGTGAGTGGCAAGCCACCGCCTGCCGCAAATAACTAGCAATAAAAGCAGTTATGGCAGGCGTCCGTTCCTCTTCTGTAATAGCCCGGTATTAAGTTCACCCAGATCTCATCTTCATAGCCCATTTATTTTTCATCACACTTCGCAATAGTCTCAACGCCTGCCGAGACCTGCTCATGGGTATGTCGTTCCATTGACATATGCTGGAGCGGGTTACGGCGGGCGTACAACATTACATTAAACTTCTCAAAGGGGCCTCTACGCGTTGGATGCATATCCCCGCGCACGCCTATCAAATGACCGGGCTTGACCCGAGATTAAAAAAGAGATACATATAATAATAATAAATATTTCTGGACAATTTACACAGCGCCATCTAGACCCAAATTAAGTGCAAAGCTTGTGTTATGGGTACTAGACAACTGATAAATGTACTTAAATACATTTTTTTTTTGTAAATACATAGAAACGCCCAGACCAAGACAAACAGACATGTTCATGCACACAAATGTTTGCCTTGTGCGGGAATCGAACCCGCGACCTCGGAGTCAAAGTGGCCATTGCTAACCATTCGACCACCGAGCTCGTCACAATATGTGTTGTATAGTTAACACATAACAACAAATGACCTGTAATAGATCATTAATTAATGTAGGCATGTGTTTAATCAAAACAGACATACAAAATATAACACGAGGTTGAGTGGCGCGAGTAGATTAGCTGAGTATATGTTTTCCATTGATTTCAATGAGAAATGTATTTGATCATCATTCCTCAAAGACATGATCGATCTCAATTTTTTTTCGACACAAAGCCTTTTGAGCCTGTTAATTTTTAAGAGTGGCTTTTCGGCGTATATAAGCGTTTCGCTCCACTCAAATAATTTTGAATCAATATAGACATAGACATGACATTTAATAATAAATAATAAATAAATATTCCTGGACAATTAACACAGCGCCATCTAGTCCCAAATTAAGCGAAAAGCTTGTATTAAGGGTACTAGACAACTCGTATAATACTTAAATATTTTTTTTTTGTAAAGAATGACATATAATACATAGAAAACGCCCAGACAAAGACAAACAGACATGTTCATGCACACAAATGTTTTTCTTGTGCGGGGATCGAACCCGCGACCTCGGAGTCAAAGTGGCCATTGCTAACCATTCGACCACCGAGCTCGTCATATCAAGCATAATCAAGAGAAACATACAATATGAAACACATAAACTTGTATTTAATTAATATATATACTTAGTATACCTAGTTTAACGTATGTATCGTGACACATACATCAGAACACATACAACATGCTTTTAATCAATCTCTAAATTCCATTCACCAGTCCACCACACATTCTGCGTCATTTTTTATTGCCATAACAAAAATTGGTGACATAAAATCTAACTAAAGAACAAAGAGAACAAACACTATTTATCATGATACATAACACGTTTCTAATTCGATGAAAAACACACGAAAATACTCGTAAATATTTTAAAACGACAACGACCGCCAGAAAAATAGGAATATAAAGTGTTAGTAATGAAATTGCGTTTGTATTTCGTCGCCCTATAAATAAGGCCCGCATATTTTGCGACTAGATTTTCGTGTCCGCGAATGTTTATTAGTTTTGTTCAATAATCATTGAAAATTTAAATAATTTCATTTATTACTTTTGAGGCATAAGTCATCATAATTTTTAAAACGGAGCCAACTTTACTTAGGTTTTGAGACTCACTCTGGGGAAAGTACGTAAAACGTTCGTATGATTACTTTGGTCTGGGAGTGAACAAACAAGGTTCTATCAGGAATCAAGCTACTTGGACAGGAAATTCATCCTCTCACATTGGAGTTTAGGGGTGTAAGTGGCTCACCAACAACTTAACAACAAAGTCAACCTCACCTGCACGTGGTGCACCCTGACAATAAGCAAACGAGGCTCTGGCGAAAGAGAGGTAGGGCACAACGTTAGCCCGACTGGGGAAGGACCTCCACCTGACAGAATACCGCAGCCAAATAACAACTCTCTGGAGTGTTGTTGTGTTCCTGCGCGTGAGTGAGGTCACCAGAAGAAGGAGTTGCTGCGTTAGCAGCGGGGGTGGCAACGCGCGAGCGACACTCATTGTCGCAAGCGTCTATAGGCGACGGTAACCACTTCACATCAATTGGGCTGTATGCTTGTTTGCCACCCGTCGTGGTATAAAAAACAAAAAAAAATTGGAGCCTCCACCTCACAAAATAGCGCAGCCAAATAATAATGCTCTTGAGGAATGATTTGTTCCGGCGAGTGAAAAAGGTCACTAAACATTCAACATTTTTTTTTTGTGAAATAATTACATATTTACGGTTCTCGGATTTTTTCCTTCACTTATGCTACATGACAATGCTTCTTGCCAGATTTTATGATACTAGGTCAACGGGAAGTACCCAATAGGTTGTGATTCCCTTTGCCAATGTCAAAATACGTGATATAAATGGCCGTATCTTTGATTGCGTTGATTTAGAAGCTTGATTTTTTCACTGCTTTAAGCGATTGCAGATCTGAGTAAGTGATATTAATTTTACCTTTATACCTCCACAAAAAGGGTCTTAACAGACGGACGGACAGGCAACGAAGTGATCCTTTAAGGGTACCGTTTTTTCCTTTGGAGTTACGGAACCCAAACACATTTTTCAATCATTTCATAACGTCTAGGCAAAGCAGCTCAGTGTTATGGAAAAGGCAGTGGACGTTCTTTGCCTGAAATTATGACGGTAACTCTACAATAGGCTGCTTGACTAACATTTTTTCGGTTTGATATGTAGGGACGTCTCCATAATATAACCATAGGTGAAAGAATTACTTCGATAGCACAAAAATATGATATGATATGATATGATATGATAATTTAAAAATCACAATTTTTAAACTGCACCCGAAAAAGCTCCATACAAAAGACTACCGAATTATGACGTCACAGGTTTGTATTTATTTTGTATGCATTAAATCAGTTTGTACGATAGCTATGTTAAATATTACGTTTATTTGATTAGTATCATAATAAAAGTTATAGCATTTTTATAGCTTCTCCATTGGGAATATTATTTTTAATAATTTCATACTTTTAAAATGGACTTTCCCGCCAAACTTTGATCGACGCTAAAAAAAAGTCTGACTGAAGATATTAGACTGAAAGTTTGCATATCTTTATAGTTTTGTGTATTTTACGATATTGTTAAGTCAAATTTCTCTTAAAAAAATATCTCTTAGATCTCTCCTCACACAGCTCCCTACGTATAACAAAATGCCATTTCGCCATACACCCCTTTAACGACCAATTTGTCCGTATCTCAAAAACGCTTGAATCGCTCCACATAAAACCTTCAACCTGGTCGTTAGGCATATCCGGGTTTTATGCCAAAATTCAATCTTCACCCCAATATTCCAGTCTGGCGATTTCTATAGGAAATAGAACGGAGCCCATATTTTGTTAGTTCATTTCGTAGGTTATTATGGGTTTGAAGAAATGATCTCTTGGCCTGTTAATGAGAGTTTGGGGGAATTTAACTTTATTTACTTATGCCTCTTTTAACGTGAATACTGTTTAAAATGGCTTCCATAGGGATGCATTTCAAAGAAACGAATGATAATAAACATCAGGGGATACGATTTGGCGTTGCAGCTACATATAAAAACTAGCAATAAAAGCAGTTATGGCAGGCGTCCGTGCCTCTTCTGTAATAGCCCGGTATTAAGTTCACCCAGATCTCATCTCCATAGCCCATTTATTTTCCATCACACTTCACATTAGTCTCAACGCCTGCCGAGACCTGCTCATGGGTATGTCGTTCCATTGACATATCCTGGAGCGGGTCACGGCGGGCGTACAACATTACATCAAACTTCTCAAAGAGGCCTCTCCGCGTTGGATCCATATCCCCGCGCATGCCTATCAAATGACCGGGCTTGACCCGTGATTAAAAAGAGATATATAATTGTTTATTTTCTCTCACAAGTAAGTGCTATACATTGATATCAAGTGCTTGTGAGAGACTGATGCCTGATGTAGTTTCAGAGGAACCTATGTGACCGGTCACCAGGCCCTCCCGCGTATGCACCATAATACTTGTCCTGTGTGACAAAGTGTGCATATGAAATGATTAAATTAATTGCTTATTGTATGCTTTCTATATCTATCATCTCCATCCAAAATTCAATCACACCACTGGATAGATGAAGAATCAAAGAATTTATTACGATAAGTAAGGACTATGGAACATCGCGTGCGGTGGAGGGGGAAGCGCTGCCATTTTGAGATAATTTTGGTGCAGATAACGTACAACACACATTTCATTTTTTTTTCAGTTAGGTTTTTTGTCTTACTGTACTAGATTGTTATTGTACTACACTAGCGACTCGCACCGGCTTCGCACGGATGCAATTAAGGTATTCTTAAACTATTATTTTTAAAATAAAATATAGCGGATGTTATTTAGTATAGTGGGGTGTAAGTGATTCATCAACATCTTTAAACCAAAGTCAACCTCACCTGCACGTGGTGCATCCTGCTGGCTGACAAACGAGGATCTAGCGAAAAAGGTCTGGGGGAATCCCTTCACCTGACAGAATAGCGCAGCCAAATAATAATTCCCTTGTGGGTTGTTGTATTGAAGTCACCAGGACCAGGGGCCCCTGGTCCTGGTACCTTCAATACAACAACCCTCAAGGGAATTATTATTTGGCTGAAGCTGAAGCCGATTACTACGAAAAATAGGACTTTCGTTTTAGTTCTTTACAAACATCTTCAGTTCAGTCGGTAAAGCTCCAAGACTTCTACGTTTAGCTAAGTTTCACACAAATATCATAAACGTAAGTTGAACTTTCATTTTCGTGTTTAAAAAATCCGCTGGTAATCAGCTTCAGCTTAGCCGGTAGGGTCCCAGAAGGAAGGAGTTGCTGCGTTGGCAGCGGGACTGGCGGACGCGATCGATATTTTATGTTGCGAGCGCTTATACTATTAATACTAATAGAACCACGGTAACCGTTTCACATTAGGCAGGCCGTAGGCCACCCGACTTAGTATTATAAAAAAAAATGTGGAACTCAGCGGCAATAATTTATTGTTAAAAAGTAGATAGAGATCAAAACAGAAAGTCGTAAGTAGAACACACTACCGCCATATTATCCTGACTATTCTTGACTAATACTATTAATACTAATAGAGCCACGGTAACCGTTTCACATTAGGCAGGCCGTAGACCACCCGACTTAGAATTATAAAAAAAGTTGTGAAACTCAGCAGCAATAATTTATTGTCAAAAAGTCGATAGAGACCAAAACGGAAAGTCGTAAGTAGAACACATCACCGCCATATTATCCTGACTATTCTTGACAGTGGCCGGGACAACGGACAAAGGAGAATATATTGCCCGACGACCTATAAAGAACCCGTTTTATTTGACTCTGTGGTGGATCTGCACCCACGTGACTCGCTATCTTTGAGATATGTTATTGGAAGAGATATAAATTGAGACTTGAAGCCACTGTGTAGAAAATGGTTAGTATTGAAAGCTATCTAGAATGGATATACGTTAAGCATGCTGTTGCGGACTCTTTAGCAGGCAGCCTCGCAACTGGCCACCGACAAAGAACGAACTGACAAGACGGAAAATGAAATGACTAAGAAAAAATAGAAAAATACGAATCTAACGATACCTCTCAAGCTAATATCCATCCAGCCGTTCGGGCTGCAGAGTGTGCCAAACAATTATACATACATACTTTCGAAAAACATGACCCTCCTTCTGTCGCAGTCGGGTAAAAATAGGACCGACAACCGACGACGGGACTGGACGAGGGCAACGTACAAATAATTAATGTATATTTAATAAGCCGTGAAATAAAATAAGTAGGTATATATATATAAAAGAGTGTTTTTAAATCCTACACCTGCGCTATCAGAACCGGCCCTGGTGGGCTACCACAAGTTCTGTTCCTGCGAGTGAGTGAGGTCACCAGAAAGGAAGGAGATGCTGCGTTGGCAGCGGGGCTGGCGGCTCGCAAGTGATATTTTATGTTGCGAGCGTTAATATGGCTACGGTAACCGCTTCACATCAGGCGGGCCGTATGCTTGTCTGCCACCCGACGTAGTATAAAAAAAACCGGCCAAGTGCGAGTCGGACTCGCGCACGAAGGGCTCCATACCATTATCTATAAAAATGGCAAAAAATATCACTTAAATATTTGTTTTATTTTTATTTAATTATTTATTTTTAAAGTGAATATATAACTAAATATTATGTGAGTATTTCAAGAGTCTACCTAAGTATTGCCTATAATTTACAATTACAAAAAATATTTTTTTTAAATACATTTAAATTTGATATTTTGCGTTAACAATTTCATCTATAAAGAAATAAATTCATATACATCTACACGAAAAATGTTTCTTTAATGAAAGACCCTTCCAATCATATTGCATGAGCAAGCTACTAGGATCAATCACCTTAAAGCACAAGAAATGTATTCGTCGCGTCTATTATTTTTGAACGGTGCATTTCTATTATGCAATTTCAATAGTGCACCGCTGACGCTTGCGGTATGCTGCACTTGATTTCAATAGAGTCTGAACTGCACTGCACTCTAGTATATTGTTACATAGAACAGATCGTATTACTTGGGAACAGTGTACAGTGCAAATATCATATCTATGGCATAAATGGATAGGAACGTAAATAAAATCTATAATATATATATATATATATATATATATATATATACATACATGTCATTTCAGACATGTATGCTTATACTACGATATCGTAATTAAAGAATATTCTTATTGGTTAATTAAATGTGTTAATTTCTTACTTTTTGATTATATACAATCATTTTTGACATGTCGCTTTATACGTAGGGACCGTCGATATATGTATATGTATATATAAATATGAATCCCTATATACCAAGCACTACTAACAGACTGACACTAGTGCCACTCTAGTAAAAAAAACTATTTAATGTATGGTAAAGGGAAACATCGAATTTTCGGATAGATCCTGTATAAATTTCAATCCATTTTTGGTACCATTTGAAAGAGCTCGTGAAGTACTCAGGATCAGTAACTATTTTTTTCTTGTATAATTTTAAAATAGGTAATCGTGTGAAATCCCTTAATGTTTCCACTGTGTATAAATTTGATCGAAATAGATAACTAAAGTCAGAGGGATTAAGAGCCATATTACATTTTGACTGTGATTTTTGCGTAAAATGGCCAATTTTGGCGTCCTCGATCTCGGAAACAAAAATTCATTAACAATGTTGACTTATTGAATAGTACAGAATAGCTATTGGCATAGTACATAGCGGCCTCGCTTTTTGTAAATTTTGCTTAACTTTTTAAATAAACCCAAAATTGCAGAGAAAGATTTTCATAAAATGCGCGCATTCACTATTTTGAGCTCCTGGATTGTACTACTGTTCCAAACAAATGAAATAAAAAAATAGAATGTTATTTGTTATATAGTCGTATAGTACATAGCGGCCTCGGAATTTTTAAATATCATTGAATTAATTTTAAAAAAGAAAACATTCTTTTAACCAAAAAAACTTCGAAAATAGCTTTAAGTAAACTGTTAATTTCTCGAATAAACGATAATATTATTGAGCAAAATTTATACGAGGATAATGGTTAGTTCATGATGAATAAACTTTGTAGCATGAATTTATTATCTTATTTCAATAAAAACGATAAATATAACTTCAAAATTACTACAAAAAACGATGCAACGGCGGCCTTCGCGGGTTTAGTACTGCGCGAGAGCTCGTCAGCGTGCAAATGTAACAGGGCTCTTTCTTACGTAATTTCATTATACAAAAATATCCTATTTTAATTACATACTAAATTATATTATACTTTGGTCAAATTATCAAAATTTCCTTTTTAAAGTAATAACATCATATTAGCTATAGTATTAAGGGTCTCCTTGAGACTCCTTGTAACATAAATCGAACTCCTTTTGATTTAGCAGAGGATAAAAGAGAGTTAGTTTCGGGATTTAATGTAGATATAGAAGAGAGGGATTCGCATTAATATTTTTGGCTGAATATTCACGAATTTAATTTTTAATTTATGAGAATAATACTATAACGTTTATTTTGTACATATATCAATTATCTAGTACGACGAGGTCGGTGGCGTAGCGGTCAATGACGCGGCTTCGACACCAACGCTCGTGGGTTCGATTCCCACATAGGACAAACATTTGTGTGCATGAACATGTCTGTTTGTCTTAGTCTGTGTATTTTCTATGTATCATAAGTATGTATTTAAAAAAAATATGTATTTACGTATGTTTATCAGTTGTCTAGTACCCATAACACAAGCTTCGCTTACTTTGGGGCTAGATGGCGCTGTGTAATTTGTCTGATAATATTTATTTATTTATTTATTACTAGTATACCCATAGTACAAGTTTTGCTTAATTTGAGACTAGATGGCGTTGTGTAATTTGACAAGGAATATTTATTGGTAGTTCTGTTGAAATAATAAAATCATGAGTATAAAAAACAGTAAACTATTCGGTATAATTATTTTGCGTTTTTTTTTACTCGAATGGCACTGGAACCCACCGGGAGCCCCTTAACAACAACGGTCATCATCACTTAGTGATCAATATCAGAGTGGTCAGGTAAGGAATCTATGTAGGAGTAATTGCCTATTTGGGAAACGAAATCTACATAAACATGTACAAAACCCACATAGCTATTTATGTTAATTCTGTTTTTAGGAGTCCGTGTGTCAAAAGAACCTAAAGAATCCTTATAACATCACTTTGTTGTCCGACAGTCAAGACCTATTTTCTTAAGAACGCGTAGAAGTATCAAGTTTCTTTTTTGTAAATGGATAAGTAAACCTCCCCTATAAATTAACTAAAATCCAACTATTAAATAATAAGTGGAGGAACGTATGATCTAAACCCCTTCGATTGATTTAGAGACCTGTATCTTAGGATACAGGTCTCTACTACCCGCTGTTAGCAGCGGGTTGATTATGGGGCACCAAGGTAAATAATAAAAACCGGACAAGTGTGAGTCGGACTCGCCCACCGAGGGTTCCGTAGGTACGTAGTATCATTATTAAATTTAATATTTTTCATTATAAATAAGAAATAATGCGTCGAAAAAAATAAATAAAATATATTTTGCAATGTGTACATCAAGCCCTTTCATATGATACCCCATTTGAACTAGTAGTTTCAATTTGAAATTTCGACACCCTATAAAAAATATAGACCCCCTATTTTTTAAGATCTATTTACAAATGTATAGTTTTGAGATTTATTCCTGTACTTGTAGTCTATAACGATGTTACTTGCCAAATTTCATAGTTCTAGGTCAACGGGAAGTACCCTATAGGTTTTGATTCCCTTGAGTGTGTCGAAATATGCGTTTTTTGCTGAATAAACGGCCGTAACTTTTTTCTACGTAAACTTAGCAGTTTGATTTTTTTTTAACTTCATGGGACCGTAGACCTGAGTATACAGTTCAAATTTCAGCTTGATACCTCCACGCATTCTCGACATAGAAATTCTTGACAGACAGACAGACAGACAGACAGACAGACAAACAGACAGACAGACAGACAGACGGACAACAAAGTGATCTTATAAGGGTTCCGTTTTTCCTTTTGAGGTTCGGAACCCTAAAAAATATATAAAGAAAATACTTTGTGTTTCTTTTTTCATGAATTCATGAAAAAAACGAAGAGTCCTTAGACTCTATATGAAATATCGATTCCTTTAAAAGTAATCGGTCGATTTCGTTGAAAAAAAAAATATTGTGTCAGTTAGTAAGCAATACGATACCAAATAGCCAGCAAAAAAGTGACTGTCATTACTTAAACTGTGCTTTTAGTCATATATTTTATTTCACTGAATTTTTCAATTAAGTCAAAATTTCTCAAAATTATGGCCATATTACCCGATGCCATGTTATGACTTATAATAATTCCTTATCTTATTATTCTTATTATTATTCAAACAAAAAAAAAACTATGTTCTAACCCTAAAAATGCGGAGACTATGTGTATATATACATTGGCCGTGTGGTTTCCGGTAAACTAGAATAGAATCACTCCGTCTCTTCCCGTGGATGTTACAACATCCATCTTGTATACAAGGCGACTAAGGGAAATACATTGTAAAACATCGATCAGGCCTCCCCAACCCGTCTGGCCAGCGCGTGGGGAGTGTAGGCCAAATCCTCTTTCTGTCTGAGACGGAAGAGAGAGGGTCGTGCTCCTGTAGTGGAGACTAAAATCACATGATAATGATGATGATGATATGAGAGTATGAGAGGGGGGCAAGCGAGCATGTGGGTCACCTGATGGAAAGCAATCACCAACGCCCATTGAAATCAGTAACACCAAGGGGTCGCCGATCCGTTGCCAGATTATACTATATTATGTAGCTTTTCGTATCTAACCCTTGGCGCACGAGTCCGACTCTTACTTGACCGGTTTTTATTCGTTATCCAAAAAAAAAAGCAATAAAAAGATATAGATGGTAGCGTTTCGTATGTAGTCTATGTATCGGTATATAATATGCGAAAAGCATCGACATTTCGTACAAAAACAAAACGCCAACTATTAGGTCATAATAAGCTATTACCAACGACCTCCAAACGACCTTTAAATTTAAATAAAATATGCATTTATTACAATAATAAAATTTTCTCAAATTAATTAGGAATGAGGAGCTCGATGTCGTCGTTGCGCGTGTCAGTCTAATCGATCACGCAAGTTAAGCAACGTTGACCGTAGCCTGTCTATGGATGGGTCAATTTATCTCGAGCTCCTGCGTGATTCGGGGGGCATGTTAAGCCGTCGGTCCTGGTTGTTGTCATTAGATTATCGTCGTTAAGCCATGTCAGTGGCCTTTGGGCGGCTTGAAAACACTGGCCTCCGCTAACCCTCAGTGGTTGAGTAGCTCTAAACCCCTTCGAATGAGGGGAGACCCGTTTCCCAACAGTGGGATGATTATGGGTTGATGCCTAATTTGTTATGTTAGTCACCTCATCTCATCGTCATTTCCTGTCCACTGCTGAACCAGGACAATCTCCCGCAGGTCGTCAATCCATCTCTTAAGCGGCCGTTCCACGCTTCGCTTGCCTGTACATAGCCTCCAGGACCTTTTTGCCCCATCGGACGCTCGATCTTCGCGCTATGTGGCCCGACCATTGCCACCACATGTGGTTTCCGGCAGACTAGAATAGAATCACTCCGTTTCTTCCCGTGGATGTCGTACAAGGCGACTAAGGTAAATACATTATCAAATATCGATCAGGCCTCCCCAACCCGTTTGGCCAGCGTGGAGAGTATAGGCCAAATCCTCCTTCCGTCTAGGACGGACGAGAGAGTGTCGTGCTCCTATAGTGGAGACAAAATGGACCTGATGTTGATGAAGTTTCAAAAGCTTCTTACTCCTACTAATTCTTCTGATTAAGTTCGTTGTGAGATCCAAGGCAGCCGTAGTTTTACCCCCGGGATGCAATGGACTTCATTGTTCATTGTCTTTTTTTGGTGGTCGCCGCTGTTAATCCTGGCTATACAGGAGACACAGTGGTGGGAATGTGTGGTGGGTCTCTGTCCCGTAAAAGTCATAATACATTATAGAGTTTAATCCGGGAGAAGTCAGGGCAAATCACTAGTATGTCATAATCTATGCCTCCGTGTTTCCTTAGCCAAGCCAATTTCGTCGTCATTTGCGAAATTTAATATCTGTCCCAGACGCAGAGTAATGTCGGCCAAATATCTCCATTCCGTGTTTAGCGTTTTGTCACCACTACGGGCAAATGTTCTTGTGAGAAATATGTACAGTATTGTACTAACTTGCCCATGCAATTTCTATTGCGTCTATCGCATTTATGTCTTTAGTGGGAATCTCTAAAAATTTTAGTAGTAGTTAGTTGGGGTGTAAGTGGTTCATCAACATCTTTGAACCAAAGCTAACTTCACCTGCACGCGGTGCACCCTGCTGACTGACAATCAAAGCTCTGGCGAAAAGAGAGGTAGGGAGCATAATTGTAAGCTACCCGACTGGGGAATGTACCTCCACCTCACAGAATACCGCAGCCAAATAACAATTCCCTTGAGGGTATTTGTGTTCCTGCGAGTGAGTGTGGTCACCAGAAAGGAAGCAGATGCTGCGTTGGCAGCGGGGGTGGCGACGCACGAGCGATATTTTTAATGTTGCGAGCGTCACTTTGGCAACGGTAGCCGCTTCAGATCAGGTGGGGCGTATGATAGTCTGCCACCCGACATAGTATAGAAAAAAAAATCTTAAACATCTTATATCTTCTTCTTCATCATCTATCAATAATCTTAACTTCTCATTAGTCCTATAACACACGGCTCATTGAGTCATCCGTTAGTTAAATTGGTGTATTTCTTCACCAATTTCAATTGCTTCATTTCAATCGCTTGAAGCGAAAATCAAACTTCAACTCCGATGGTACTTGCGTTCAGTTTAGCTGGTTATATACTTGCAGCTCTACCGACTAAGCTGTAGGTGTTTGTCAATAACTTAAACGTAAAACCTATTCTTCGAAACAAAATATTCGGCGGTAATCGGCTTTAGCTTCCGCGATAGCGCCCCAGGTCGAAACTTCAGGCGATAATAAAGATATGTCCATTATAAGTATGTATTTACAAAAAAAAAAATGTATTTAAGTACGTTTATCAGTTGTCTAATACCCATAACACAAGCTTTGCGCTTAATTTGGGACTAGATGGCGCTGTGTAAATTGTCCAGAAATATTTATTATGTATTTATTATAAATAAAAATACCGTACATGTAAGATCGCTAATTCCCGTTATTTTAATCAATACTAAAGTAACCATATTATTTTCGATGTCATGGTACGAATTTTTTTTATATGAAAAGGGGGCACGAGCATGGGGGTCACCTGGTTGAAAACTATCACCACCGCCCATAGAGATCAGAAACACTAAGGGGTCGCCGATCCGTTGCCAGCCTTTTAAGGGAATTAAAGACTCTGTTCTTGAAGGCTCCCATGGCGTAATTATTCGAGATACTGCTGAGGGAAGTTGATTCAAACGTAAATCACGTGTAATAATAATAATAAATATTGTCAGACAAATTACACAGCGCCATCTAGCCCCAAAGTAAGCGAAGCTTGTGTTATGAGTACTAGACAACTGATAAACATACGTAATTTTTTTTTTAAATACATACTTATGATACATAGAAAATTAAAATATAGAGGCCCTGCTTTTAGCTGTACCACAAAACATCATTATTATTTATCACTCTCGTCATTTCTGGACACAGTATCATCATGACGGACAATATAACGATCGTAAAGCGTTGATGCTCTTAACACGTTTCACGGAAATTATATTTTAATTTGTGAACACACTATATAATGTAGGGTTGTCAAAAATTATTTCATTTTATTTAGACTTTATCGCACATATTACAAAGATGTACCTACACAAAAGGCGGACTTAATGCAAAAGCATTGTTTCCCAGTTTATCTTTTGGACATTTTGAAATGAATAAACGAGGTATTCTACGAAAATGTTGTTGGAGTTATTAATTAACGTACATTACTTACAAATACTGCGACAGAGAATAAGTAAGAATAAAACTAATATAAATTAGAAACAGTTATTTAATAGATGGGTTTAGTAATAAACCGAGCATCTAAAATTATATAACTGTGCGACTATTATACAAACAGGGCTACTATAAGATGACATAAACATTCTAAACTTAACCTAACCTAGTATTTCAATCGCCCATTTAGTAATTTTTAGTGTGTGATTTCGCCCGCGTGGAATAAACTTGTATTTAAGTACTTTTATCTGTTGTCTTCTCTTCTGGACAATTTACACAGCGCCATCTACTCCCAAATTAAGTTTTGCGCTTAATTTGGGACTAGATAGCGCTGTGTAAATTGTCCAGAAGTAGTTATTTATTTATAATGCCAGAGACACCTATTATAGGTATATTAGTTATTCGGAAGCTAATCGATCATCGACAGTTATTCATGAATTAAATACATATCATGTTACAACAAATTATAAATCATAGACAAATAAACATAGAAATAATCCTTTTTCACAAGTGTTATGCAAAAAAAGTGGAAATGATACAAGTTTATTTTATGCTGTCAATTACCCAATTATCAAATGGAAAGACAAATTCATATCTGACACAACCCTACAGAACGATGCCAATTCACAACGAATACACTTTATTACACTTAATTAGGGCGCATTGTGGTTCCAGCGCCAAAATAACGCAACCTTAATTTAAGACAAAATATGCTTTATTACAAGGCGGTAGAAGCCAGATACAGTAGCAGTAAGTTTGTATGCGTTGGTATAGGTCGTTTAATACAAGCTGGCATATGCTGCGAATGGTCAACGATTAGTAAGGTGCCAGTTATAGCGGGATATTAAGCGGAGCGGATTTAATTTACGTTTTCGTTTGTGCCAGCAGAGTATAATTTAGGTAATTCCGACTACAAAGTATGAATAATTACCTCCGTAAAGTTACAAAAAGGTCATAATTAGTCCTTTTATGAACAGAAAAGGTTGTAAGAGAACGTACATAATTAGAAAATAAAAATCGAATGTAATACAAGATTTTGAAATTGCAAAATTGGCCTCTGCAGGATTCTTTTTGAAGAATGAGTTTATAAAAAAGAGCCTCACCATATGGAAGAAATTGTCCCCTGTGATTTCTCGACCACACCAAACCCACCGATTGCCGATTCATCACATTCTTGTACTCCAACTTTGGCATTGAAGTCCCCGTCAATAACAGTAAAGCGGCTCTTGATTTAGGACCTTAAAAATTATGTATGCCCTTTGAAATATCTTCAAACATGGCCACGACCTCTTCGTC
The DNA here is from genome assembly GCA_937001555.2 of Hypsopygia costalis. Taxonomy (NCBI): domain Eukaryota; kingdom Metazoa; phylum Arthropoda; class Insecta; order Lepidoptera; family Pyralidae; genus Hypsopygia; species Hypsopygia costalis. The sequence continues at coordinate 4,459,623 of OW443350.2, forward strand.
CCAGTGTGTCGTCGTTAGAGCATTTATCTGTACTAATCTCCAAAAATATCTCTCCGCCAGTTTTGGTACAAGATGTGCTAGCCTCGACGACCCGCTCAAGTACAAGCCCTCAACAACGTAGCAGAGGTGTCCACCTCTGCTACGTTGTTGAGGGCTTGTACGAGGGCTTTATTACTTCCGCCCTGGGAGAGCCCGTCTCTTTCGCGGTACTAGAAGAGGTTGCTAGATTCAAGGATCACGGTATCCTTTTTAAATTTAAACAGAAGTCCGATTTTCGTAATCAAAAATCTCGATGCAAATCGGCTTCCGCTTAGACTACAGCCTAACTGGCCTCTTGGTCAATTTAAAACCTTGCTCAAAATCCCAATACAATAATTATTGTATAAATATATAACATATATTATATTTTTATCGCGGTCAGTAAGGCCCCATGTTTCCAACAGGCACCGCTGCCCCCAGTAATTGACATACAAACGTAGCCTTTGTAACAATGCGAGAAATGGAAAAATGGCTAATGATTGTTTTTTGTCAAAACGAGGATATATCGCGTCGATTTATTTTCAACTGAAATGAAACTAATTTATTTAAAATTATATATTGAAGATTATTGTACTTTTTATTAATATGTAGTGATGGTACTTAATGATATAGTATTACGGAAACGGAAATTCTGATGGTACTGGGAATAAAAGAAACTTAATGTAAGAAACTTATTGTCGCCGTGTGGTTTCCGGCAGACTAGAATAGAATCACTCCGTTTCGTCCCGTGGATGTCATACAAGGCGACTAAGGAAAATACATTATTAAACATCGATCAGGCTTCCCCAACCCGTCTGGCCAGCGTGGGGAGTGTAGGCCAAATCCTCCTTCCGTCTAGGACGGACGAGAGAAGGTCGTGCTCCTGTAGCGGAGATTAAAATGGACCTGATGATGATGAATGTACATTGACTTACTTATAGAGATGACTACGGTCTAGGCTATGATAGTTGTTAAACCAAGTCAGTAGCTTTTAGGCATTTTGAAAACACTGTCCTCCGCCAACCCGCAGTTGAGCAGCGTGGTGGAGTATACTCTAGCCCCTTCGATTGAGGGGAGACCCGTATCCCAGCAGTGGGATGAATAAGGTTGTCGACGACGAAGAACAATAACTATGAAGTACAACAGGCGGCCTTAACGCTATAAGGCTAATATTTGACGAGCTCGGTGTTTGAATGGTTAGCAATGGCCACTTTGACTCCGACTCGCGGGTTCGATCCCCGCACAAGACAAACATTTGTGTGCATGGACATGTCTGTTTGTCTTGGTCTGGGCGTTTTCTATGTATTATATGTATGTATTTACGTATTATATATCAGTTTATATAAGAAGTTTATTTAACTATCAGTTATCTAGTATCCATAGTACAAGCTTTGCTTAGTTTGGGACTAGATGGCCGTGTGTAATTTGTCCAGGAATATTTAAAAAAAAAAATTAATAACTATCTCTTCCATGCAGCCTTTGGTTAGAAGAAAAAAAATACACATAAGAAGGTAGGTAGTGCAATAAACAAAGTAGAGACAAAATGAGAAACAAAAAACATAAACACATCTCATCTCATACCTCAATTTATATCATGAGAAATTATCTCAAATCAACTTATCTAATTTAATCTCAACTCAACTTATATCATCAAATCTCGTTTCGTTTCATAATATAGACCGCCGCGTATTATTAGACGCGTATTATTTGACGCGTATTATTTGACGCGTATTATTTGACGCGTATTATTTGATGCGTATTATTTGACGCGTATTTATAGATAACAAATTCTAAAAGCTTCTTGCTCCTGCTAATTTCTTTTGATTAAATTCGTTAGGTAGCCGTTTTACCCCCGTGACTGCATTGGACTTCATTGTTCACTGCCTACCATCTAGTCCGGAACTAAGCAAAGCTTGTACTATGGGTACAATAACTGATACTATATTTAAAAACATTTTTTAAATACATGCATAAAGTATATAGGAAATACCCAGACCAAAGCAAACACTCATGTTCATGGACACAAATATTTGTCTCGTGCGGGGAACGAACCCGCGACCTCGGAGTCAAAGTAGCCTTTCGACCACCGAGCTCGTCAACATTAAATATTTAAATAACTGATTTAATTTTGAAATGATTGCCAGTTATAAAAATATTCAACCAGCCGTCATGTACGGTTTTATTTTATGAGTACTTCGGAAATATCCAAGATGGCTGGAGTCGCTCGTTTTTTACCTCAGCTCTGCTTAATTGAGACTAAGCATTACCTTAATCCGACAGAGCATTACCGTAAGGATAAAAAATAAAAAATAAACAGTTAAGCGGGAGTCGGATTAAGTATGAGTGTTCCGTAGATGAAACTGGTACAGCCGACAGTACTTACATTTCATTTGGTTTGATAACAAAAGCTTGTATAACTAAAGAAACACTATATTTGACGAGCCCGGTGGTCGAATGGCTGGCAATGGCTACTTTGCCTCCGAGGTCGCGGGTTCGATCCCCACACATGACACAGATTTGTTTGAATGAACATGTCTGTTTGTCTTAGCCTGTGTGTTTTCTATGTATTATAAGTATGTATTTACAAGAAAAAATGCAAATTAAGTACACTTATCAGTTGTCTAGTACTCATATTTGGGACTAGATGGCGCTGTGTAAATTGTCCAGAAATATTTATGTAGAAATTACAACATATATTTTCTATATACTTAGGTGATTGTAGAAAAACAAAAATAGTACATTGAAAAAAATTGTTAAAATAATTAGATATTTGTGAGATATTTGTTAAAATACAAACTGGACAGATTTTTATAGATATTTAAATTTTTGTCTGTCTATCCGTCTATTCATTCCTTTCCTTAAACTTTGTAAATGTGAAACGATCAATGCTATAAGTCGCATTGATCGTTTCACATTTACAAAGTTTAAGGAAAGGAAAATAGGAAAAGTTTCCTGGAAAATTGAAAAATCCAGTAAAAACTGCGGAAATGTTTTTATTTATATGATATTGAAATTTATTTAAATTCGGAGAGGACAACTTCTGTCGGTTCACCTAGTTGATTATAAGTTCAGAACGGTGTTTGCATACTAAAAAGTCAATTTAAAAATGAGGAAAACTGTAAAATATTTGGGCACAGTCTACGACGTTTAATCCTTACTATCCTTACAAATATTATGGGAAAGGGTGTTTGTTTGTTTATTCCACTTTTTTGAACAACTGCATCGATTGCCATGAAATTTTACATACATCGTATTAGAAGTCCAAAGTAAATTATACTTTTTATTCCGATAAAATGCAGCTAAGTATTCCCGAAAGTTCAAAAGTATAACGACGAGCTCGGTGGCGTAGCGGACAATGACGCGGCTTCGACACCAACGCTCGTGGGTTCGATTCCCACATAGGACAAACATTTGTGTGCATGATCATGTCTGTTTGTCTTAGTCTGGGTGCTCTCTATGTATCATAAGTTTAAATTTACAAAAAAAAAATGTATTTACGTATGTTTATCAGTTGTCTAGTACCCATAACACAAGCTTCGCTTACTTTGGGGCTAGATGGCGCTGTATTATTTGTCTGACAATATTTATTATTATTATAAATTTTTGACATGATACTACGTTAGTACTATTACTTATACTGTGGTGATACCCAGCCTCCACGATTCACATTTATTTTTCAAAATGTGTTGTACGTATGATCATTATACTAAAAATTAAAATGAAATAAAGACCTTTTAAACTTCAATATCATTTAATTCGATTCCGAACCGAAATATTGGAGAATAAAATATACCGAATTTTTTTTTCACGCAGTTTGGATCTTTCAGGTCTTAACGATGATGTAATACTTCAATAGATATGGCACTAAGTGTGAACAAACGAACAAAACGAATAATGGGGTGTAAGTGGGTCATCAACATCTTTGAACCAAAGTCAACTTCACCTGCACGCGGTGCACCCTGCTAACTGACAAACGAAGCTCTGGCGAAAAGAGAGGTAGGGAGCGTAATTGTAAGCTACCCGACTGGGGAATGTACCTCACAGAATACCGCAGCCAAATAACAATTCCCTTGAGGGTTGTTGTGTTCCTGCGAGTGAGTGAGGTCACCAGAAGGGAAGGAGATGCTGCGTTAATATGGCTACGGTAACCGCTTCACATCAGGCTGGCCGTATGCTTGTCTGCCACCCGACGAATTTGACGTACATGATACATGCACACTTTATGTTGACAAAGTAAATAAAGCCCAACGGATCGCATAAAACACGAAATTACAGTATAATATTTGATATTAACGCGTATTTATGGGTAATTTCATATTTTTGCAAAAAAAAATAATGACGCCATTACGCCGATTATGCACTCAGCGAGGGAAAGAGATAGCAATTATATTCCACCGTCGAGATGATTGCGGGAGACGGGAACCGTTTTCAGATGCAATTTAGATGCCATATATATAGTATTTATAACATCATTGGGTCTTAACTGCATAGTAGTTTCATTTGATATATTCAAAGTCAATTATCAAACGTCACTCGAATTTATATCAAATCAATTCGAAATTCCTCAAATATACGCAAATAAATAAGTAGGTATGTACGAAACCAAATTGTTTTGTATTAGTTATGCAATAAAGAATATAATATATGAAAAAAAATATATAAAAAGAAATAAAATACTAATAAAGTTGATTTAAAAAAATAATTGAAACCGACTTCAGTTGGCGAGCGCAGCTTATTGGTGGAATACCCCGGCAGACGCTGCTGCCCGTCTTCCGGAGAAAAGTTATCGCGTGTATTGTACGACATCCAGCGCAGAGCAATGGAGTGGCACAATTTTATTCTGCCGGCTACCTTAAGGCAAATTTAAGGGTTTCCCTCGATTTTTCTGGAATCCCATCATCAGACCCTGACTTGGTGAATATGGAACCAGCTCGCAATTACCCTTTCAAATAAAAAAATAGAATTTGGCCATACGTGGTTATAAAATTTAAGGGTTTCCCTTGATTTCCCTGGCATCCCATCATCAGATCCTGACTTGGTGAATATGGGACCACCTTGCAATCATACCCTTTCAAATAAAAAGGAATTATGAAAATCGGTTCACAATTCGCAAAGATACGGAATAACATACATACAAAGAAAGTATTCAGTCGAATTAAGAACCTCCTCCTTTTTTGAAGTCGGTTAAAAAAGTGTTTTACTGTCCTCTTATACCATCTTTGTAAACTGTCAAACTGTAAACCATTTGCATTTCTTAGATTTAATTTTCACCTCAAAACTTTTATTTATCCGCCGAACCCCAAAAAGCAAAGCGACAATGTTTTTTGAAGATTTTTATTTATTTTAATATCAGTAAAAGACTGTTGCAGTTTCGTGTGTGCCAAATGAGTATTAAATGATCCTTAATGCTTATGATTGGTCATAAACAGAGCTTAAGCTTTTGTTGTCACATTGAATACATTTCTGTACATTTCGGGTTTGGGACACAGATGTATAAAGAGTAGCAGAGCAAACATTACATATTTAATGACATGAAAGCATTTTTTGCTCGAAACTTATTTTTAATGGCTTATCTTCGTTGTCCACCCTTTTTCATCCCGCTGCTGGGATACGAGTCTCCTCTCAATCGAAGGGGTTTAGAGCATACTCCACCACGCTGCTCAACTGCGGAGACGGAGACCAGTGTTTTCAAGTCGCCAAAGACCAAGACCAAGACTTGGCCTAACGACTGTCATCTAATAACAACCGCCGGGCCGAGTCCGATGGCTTAATGTGCCTTCCGAAACTCGAAGGAGAATAATATACTTATGAACAGTTAATGTGTGTGTTTTATGTGCTAGATACTCTTTTACATTGTATTGTATTTGTATTTGTACCCTACTACGGTGAAGCCAAAAGGAATAATTGCATCAGTGTATATTATTGTATATTATGTTTGTTTGTATTTACATATGTAGAGCCTACAATTATTCGTCCGATTATGATAAACTAGCTGTGCCCGCGACTTCGTCCGCGTGGAATAGTGTCTTTGGGCAGCATTTTTAAATATTTCGGCTAATTATTTTACAAATAAGACACATACGTATTAATACTTATATGAGTTGCAGTGTGCCATCTATCGCTTATATAGCTCTTTTGTGGAACATTATTCATCCCAACCAACAGCTTACACTGCTGCAACTTTCTTCCGCGCTCACTGCTTTTGTTAATGTTACATACCGGCATGTCCTCATCAGCTAAGTTCAATGGTAGTTTTAGAACCGTGTGCGCTATACCCCTATAACTATTTACACTTTATTTTGCTTTTAACCGTAAACACAGAAAACAAAACTTCTTATTATGAAAATAACTTATTTAAGTATTTTATTTAATTGTATAAAAACCTATTTAAAAAAATATTATAAACCCAAATGAATTAAATTTAACTAATTTTATTGACCCAAATAAACAAAATCTCTATACTAAGTATAACTTTTTACACTTGTACTTAAGAACTTGTTTTTATGAACCATTTGTAACCGATTCCTAGAAATCCCTTTCGGATATTGCGACTTCTGACTGAGTCGGCATGCAAAGGCATAAAGACTCATTCATAAAACTATTAAGCTTTCTTATCTTTTGTTTACATTCACAGATGGTCAAATGCTTTGTTTGTACAATGCTCAAAAAAGTACTGTTTATTTGGTGAGGGTAATTAACTTACCGTTCTTAGGTACCTGCCTAGCATACAAATGTGCAACAAAAAAAAAATGACGTAATAACATCTAATTAAACTCGAAAGTAATCTACTTTTAACGAATGAAATAAATAAAACAATGACCCAACTAAAGAAAAAAATATTTAATAACTTATCTACTAAAGTAAGCAAATCGAATTGTAAACAATGTGCAGGGAATAATAATGCATTTGTAGCGGAAAAAATAATAATTGTCACGTGTCTGCACGTTTGGGCAAGCCCACTTGGGCATATTTTTTCTGTGCCGTACCACCGTTTTTTACTCATGTGGTACCACGCCGCGTAACGACCTCCGGCCCGCTCCCTGACCGCCGCGCGGCAGCTTTCAATGTGTACGGGTGGTGTACTGCGTTGAGATAGGCAAAATGCCTGGCATTTACAATAAGTGCCCAGTAAGTACCTGTAAATGCCCAATGAATGCCTAGTTTTGGGCATAAATAGGGAATTTATAACTATTTTTTGGACATTTATTGTAAATGCCCGGCATTTTGCCCATCTCTAGTACGGCGCGATGCTTGGCAAGTTTTTTACTCGCGTTAATTTCAGTTTCTCATTTTGTAATGACTGCGTAAATGTTATCTACATCAGGATAGCACTAATATTTTGTCTCTTGTCGCAAACTTATAAAACATTCACTTATACCTTACATATTTCCATACAAACTTTCATCCCCTATTCCCTATTGTTATTTTACCCCCGTGTGGGTAAAACTTTTACAAACTTTGAATGTCATATTTATTTATATCGAATCAACAGCCTAAAAAATAAGTTTCATGCTTCTAGCTCTAAAAATAACGATACTTCCATACAACCTTTCACCCCCCCTTTTAACCCCTTACAACCCTTTTTTTGCATTAAAAAGTAGCCTATGTCCTTCCTCAGGCTCTAAACTATCTGTGTACCAAATTTCATTTAAATCGGTTCAGTAGTTTTGCCGTGAAAGCAGGACAGACAGACAGACAGACAGACAGACAGACAGAGTTACTTTCGCATTTATAATATTAGTAAGGATTAAGGTGTAATCGATTCGTTATTATGGCTTGGGTAACCTAAGCTACATTTTAACCGACTTCTACAATAGGAGGATTTGATTTTAAACTTTTAGCGTTGTTTTTCGTAGTCGGGTTACAATTTTTTAATCTTTTTTTTGTACTTTCTTTTTAACCTTGCCTGAGGGAAAGCACAAGTGAAGTCTAAATGTGAGCGCTGGCGGTTCACCCCATGTAAGTAATTCTTCACGCTTAGTATAAACGACCATGGGTTATAGGAAGAGGGAAATACTATTATTGTTCCAAATATCGGCAATAATATTACAGAAAAACAACAAAGTTTATATGTATCTTATTTGCTATTTCATAGCACACGCCACGCCCCGTATTGTACAAGTAAGTAGTGCTGATTCTGTTTCCCTTTATATATCTGTTGTCCTGGCCGAATTCGTTTTGTTAAAAAAAAAATTGGGTATTTTTATTCATGGTCATTATTTCTTTACCCAATTTTAGTATACCAATTTTTTACTTGGTATTTTTGAATTGAAGAGCTCATTGGTGTCGCTTTTATAAGAATACATAAGTTAAGCAACGTCGACTTAGCCTGTGTATGGATTGATGAGCCAGGTGGTCGAATGGCTAACAATACTTACTTTGACTTTGAGGTAGCATGTTTGATCCCCGCATAATAGATACATACATTTCTGTCTGTTTGTTTTTGTTTGGGTATTTCCTATGTATGTATTTACAAATAAAAATCTTTAAGTCGACTCATCCGTAGAACAGAGACCGATGTGATCGTGGAACAAAAATGAGTTAACAAGCTAAACATTCTACAAACGTACTTTTTTAGATTTTTTTTAGAATTTTCTTACCTCATTTATATTTAGAATAGAATAACGTTCAATCTTTCATTTCACACACATTAATTATTACTTAATTAGTTAAAAATTTGTAGGTATGTCTTCTGTCTTTATGTTGCGAAACCTGCCTGTGTTCATACACATATCCGTTATCTACAGGTTGTCTTGAAAAATATACTTTTAGCAATAAGGCCGCCTTGTTGCATTTACATGTTTATATTTCTATTTGGTTTCTCTGTGATGTAAACTGCAAATATATTAATTATATCTATCATATTCTATCTATCTATCATTAACTCCCCACAAAAATCGCTCGAAGTGAACTATCAACAATTCACATCGAACTTTGTTCTACGGATGAATCGAAGTATATTTATCAGTAAGAAAGAAGGGAGTATAGGCTGGCAACGGATCAGCGACCCCTTGGTGTTGCTGATCGCCATGGGCGGTGGTAATTGCTTTCCATCAGGTGACCCATATGTTCGTGTGCATATGGGTCATTTATATAAATATCGTCGTCGTCGACGTCGTGCGTCTTTTATATAAAACAATACTATCCATAACACAAGCTTTGTTTAGTTTGGAACTTAACATTTAACTGAATTGCACAAAATCTGTGACTTAATTAACTTATATCACATCCCGGCCACTCTGTACAAATATCGTGTCGTTTACTACTACATAAATAATGACGTGTGGGGCAAGAGTAGCCCCGGAGTATGGGAGCTCCTGGACAGAGCGTCCCAGATAGGTAATGTGTGTAGGAGTAGGAGAAAGAAACGAATGGAAGATAAAAATAGTTTTCTAAGTACACACAAGAGTAAAGAGAAACAAGAAAAAACAGAAGGTGCACGAGCGAAACAATTAGTATAAAATATAGTAGAAAACTTAGGAAGTTAAATAGACAACAGAAAAGAACTGAACACAACGTAAATGCAATAAAAATTAGAATTTTTAACTAGTGAAATTCGTATAACTGCAAAAGAAAAGTCAAGTCAGTCTTGAAGGATGGTCGTTGACAGTCGACCAAAACTCAGTACTAAAAGTATGCGCGCGCAACGCAAAGTCCGTGGTCGACTGGCAAAGACCATTGCTTTCAATGAAAGGAGTATCAGAATAAAAAAGTATGTATAAAAGATAAATAATGTAAAAGTATTATATAAATATATGTATTAAGTGGGAGAAGCCCACAGACGTTTGTGCAGTTCGCGAATGAGCGCGCGTGTGTGCGGCGCCTACAAACTGTTCCAGATTTGTCTCAGAGAGGAGGTGAGGTCGACACGAGAGAGCGGCAGGAAGTGGCCGTACTGTACCTAGTACTATTACTTATACTGTGCCATAACACAAGTTTTGCTTAGTTTGGGACTAGACGTACTTACGAGTAACTTTGGAAAATATTAAATTGATCCACAAAAAAAAACCTGACTTGCACATCAAATTAATCTGATAGCACATCAAATCCTGAGTGCAATAAGTTTTTTTTTAATACTACGTCGGGTGGCAGACAAGCATACGGCCCACCTGATGTGAAGCGGTTACCGTAGCCATATTAACGCTCGCAACATAAAATATCGCTCGCGCGCCGCATTTTTTGATGTGCAAAATAGGTTAAGTTAGCTTTGCAATGAATTTATTTGATGTTACGTTTTAACGTAACATCAATACGTATAACGGTAACATAACAAAATAAATAACCTATAACTTGTTTATTGCATTTTCTGGTAGTCGCCGCTGTTAACCCCGGCTACACAGAAGACACAGTGGTTGGAACGGAAAGAGTGGTGGGCCCCCCGTCCCGTTAAAAAAAAAGAATCTGTGACTTAACTAACTTATAATAAAATTAAAAACGAAAATATACTTACACAACTCCTTCCCCAGCACCCAAGTTTCAGGCTTAGAATTAACTTCCACAAGTACAGTCGGCGTACACACTAACAACACCATCAAATCGGTAATACTCAAGTTAACTAAAAATATATTAGTCGTGTTCCTCATATCTTTAGTCTTTAATATAACTATTGGCACCATCACGTTCCCAATCACCCCTAAACACATAATCGCTATACAAAATGTCATAGATGTCGCCTTTATGTAATACGATATATCTGTAAACTCCGTAAAATTGAGATTCGATGATCCATTTGTCGTATTCGTCCCATGGTATTGCTGATCTCCAAGGTGATTGCTTTCCATCAGGTGACCCACATGTTTGCCCCCTCTCGTATATAAAAAAAGTTTATAACTACATTGCACAGAACTTGTTCATTGCATTTTCTGGTGGTCGCCGCTGTTAACCCCGGCTACACAGGAGACATAGTGATTGGAACGGAAAGAGTAGTCGGCCCCCATCCCGTTAAAAAAAAAGAATCTGTGACTTAACTAACTTATAATAAAATTAAAATATACTTACACAACTCCTTCCCCAGCACCCAAGTTTCAGGCTTAGAATTAACTTCCACTAGTACAGTCGGCGTACACACTAACAACACCATCAAATCGGCAATACTCAAGTTAACTAAAAATATATTAGTCGAGTTCCTCATATCTTTAGTCTTTAATATAACTATTGGCACCATCACGTTCCCAATCACCCCCAAACACATAATCGCTATACAAAATGTCATAGATGTCGCCTTTATGTAATACGGTATATCTGTAAACTCCGTAAAATTGAGATTCGATGATCCGTTTGTCGTATTCGATTCGTAAGTGACATTCGAGTCGAAATCGTAGTCGAATATGTTATCGATTGACTCGTTGTGCGTGTCATTTTTGTATGTGAGAGGTATGTACGCCGCATTGTGTGTGTGTGTAAAGTTGTTTATAGAAATCATGTGAGTGTGGAGTTTGGTCCGAGCATATTTTCACATTTTTCACCGTCACCACTATGATGTCACCATTTTCAGGGATCCGTTATCTGAAACAAGGAGACAAAAATCACATTACATTCAATATACAGTAATGAAGCTGAAGTGTTTGTATGTATGAACACGCTAAACACAAAAATTTAGGGAGCGTAATTGTAAGCTACCTGACTGAGGAATGTAATAACTGATCTATCTAACTAGCTGATCTATCTAATCATTCTAATCCATCTATCTATCTAATTTATTTAATCTATGTGTTCTATATAATCTAGCTGAGCTATCTAATCCATCAAATTATTGAATTGATCTAATCTGATCTGTCTCATCTATCTATTGCAGTATTTCCCAATTAGTGGTACCCCTGTAGGTACGCGAAGGAACATCAAGGGGTACGTGAAGCAGTCTCTTGCCTAAAGTACTGGGAAGTAAGGTTCTGGGAAGAAATACGCAAATAACAATGTAATAAAGGGGTACGCGAGTTTCAGCTCTTTCTGGAAGTGGTGCGTAGGAAAAACTAATTAGCAACCACTGATCTATTGCATTTAATCTATCTAAGATTGCGCGACATTATTCGGAGTCAAATCACGCAGATGGCTTGCATTCGAATTATGATTTGCAATATGTCACTATAATATATTTCCAAAAGTACCCGAGACGTTAAGGCTACTTAGTTGTTTTCAGAACTCCGACACCTACTTACAAAATCTTACATAATTTAATACTTAAGGAGTAGACTGTGCCCAAGAGTGTTAGTGTAAGTGAATTTCTCGATAACAAAATCAGATAGGGCTGGAAGCAGATTTATGTCTTGAGGTATCGATATTTCTTTTATATTGGTAACACAGATTTAATAAAGGTTGGTTAGTACATGTATGTTTATATTTTTAACCGACTCCAAAAAAGGAGGAGGTTCTCAATACGGCTGTATTTTTTTTATGTTTGTTACTTAATTACTCCGTGATTTATAAATCGATTTGAAAAAATCTTTTTTGAATTGAAAGAGTATAGTTTCAGATTGGTCTCATATTTTTTTCATAATCATCAGCCTGTATCTACATACATAAATTTAGAGGAAAGCTAGGAGTCGGTTTGTTTTTGTTAAAATTATGGTGAACTCTAATTTTGATTTTGTTTACGAGATAGTTATGTACCACAGATACCTACAGATATAAAATAAATAAACTCATTTTAACTTATTTTTTTTTTATAAATAATTTTTTCGAGGTAGAAAGTAAAACAGTTCATGTCAATTCATTGGTTTCTTTCCACATTTACAGTGGGGTATAAGTGGTTCATCAAAATCTTTGAACCAAAGCCAACTTCACATGCACGCGGTGCACCCTGCTGAATGACAAACGAAGCTCTGGCGAAAAGAAAGGTAGGGAGCGTAATTGTAAGCTACCCGACTGGGGAATGTACCTCCACCTCACAGAATACCGCAGCCAAATAACGGATCCCTTGAGGGCTGTTGTGTTCCTGCGAGTGAGTGAGGTCCCCAGAAAGGAAATAGATGCTGCGATGGCAGCGGGGAAGGCGGCGCGTTAGCGATATTATATGTAGCGAGCGTTAATATGGCTACGGTAACCGCTTCACATCAGGCGGGACGTATGCTTGTCTGCCACCCGAAGTTGAATAAATAAAAATACATTTTTTTATACTACGTCGGGTGGCATTCAAACATACTACCCGCCTTGTCTGGCTAATAGCTTCACATTTTAAGCGATTACCGTAGTCATATCAACGCTCGCAATATACTCGTAATAGATAGCTCGGGCGCCGCCACCCCCGCTGCCAACTGCTTTCTGGCGACCTTACTCAATTGCAGGAACACAACAACCAACAGCAACGTGAAAGAAGGACAAATAAACGCACAAATATAGTTCACATTTATAATATACTTTACCTAATGAGTCAACCACGTAAAACAAGTCCTTAGTTTAAATATAAAATGGTTTTATTTAAATCGATGACACCACGAGAAATTAAGTGAATGGATTACAGCGGCCATGACACTGACGTTTAAAAATAATCCACGTGATTTCTTTTTTATATCCCGCAAAGTGCCATTGGCCATTGTCGTCATCATGTCACTGTCTGCTTGACTGTTTCATGAGAATTAACGTAGATTTTCTTTCAAATTCTCGACGACGAGCTCGGTGGTCGAATGGTTAGCAATGGCCACTTTGACTCCGAGGTCGCGCGTTCGATTCCCGCACAAGACAAACGTTTGTGTGCATGAACATGTCTGTTTGTCTTGGTCTGGGTGTTTCTATGTATTATAAGTATGTATTTACAAAAAAAAGTATTCAAGTACATTTATCAGTTCTCTAGTACCCATAACACAAGCTTTGCGCTTAATTTGGGACTAGATGGCGCTGTGTAAATTGTCCAGAAATATTTATTTATTTAAAATTACTTTAACGTGAGAAATTAAACTGGCGACCTCCTGTGACTTTGGCGGTGTGGTATAATATTATATGTCAATCCATATTTCAATGCTAATATTTATACATGTAAAAGCGTGTTTGTTTATTTGTTTGTTTCTTTGCCATTCTTTTAAATCGAAAGGTACCAACGGATTGCCACATTTTTTTACGGGAATAGTTTAAGGTCTGGAGAGTCATAAGCTACTTTTTATGTCGAAAAAACATCTTATTCTCACTGAAAAAAAGTTTTGCTAATAAGTTGCTAATTTTAACTTTATGTTCACACCAACCGTAACATATATACATATATATAGCTAGTATGTATGTAGGTATTTACATACTAGCTACAGATTTACATACTGATCCGACAGACGTTGTTCTGTCTTTGAATTGGTTTCGCTCAATATGTCAAATGAGTGACAGTTCTGACAAACTATATGTTTGAATACCCGAAAAATAAATCTTACTTTTCTGAGTCGATTCTTTCCTATCGATAATAAATTTCACTATGTATGGCACATCCCTAGCCATATTGTAATCGTCGTAGGCGGTAGCATACTCATATACAAGTTCTTTAGTTGCTTAGCGCTAATGAATGTCAAAGGTTATATAAATAAGTGCATATACGGTAAATAAACGGTAACGTTGAGAGTTGCAATTTAATATTATTGCATTCAGTTTACTAGCGATACGGCTTCGATCGTTTGCATATAAAAATTCCATCCATGTCATCTTAATAATTGGCGATCTACTACAGTACGTTTCCTAAGACATTTTGTACCATAAATTGTGGAGTTGTGGAAGCAACTACCTTCAGCAATATTCCCAAATAAATACGACATGAGAGTATTCAAGAACAGAGTCAATTTTTCTTAAAAGGCTGGCAATGGATCGGCGACCCCACGGTGTTGTTGATTTCCATGGGCGGTGGTGATTACTTTCCATCAGGTGACCCACATGCTCGCTTTCCCCCCGCTCATATAAAAAAAAATATACGACCAACAGTTATGTCGACAAACTACAATATCATTATATAAGATACCGATTTAAATAATAAATAAATATTTCTGGACAATTTACACAACGCAAAATCTAGTCCCAAATTAAGCGCAAAGTTTGTGTTATGGGTACTAGACAACTGATAAATGTACTTGAATACTTTTTTTTTGTAAATACATACTTATAATACATAGAATATTATATAATATCAGTCTAGTACCCAGACTGATAAGTACTTAAATACATTTTTTTTTTGTAAATAACATACTTATGATACATAGAAAACACCCAGACTAAGACAAACAGACATGTTCATGCACATAAATGTTTGTCCTATGTGAGAATCGAACGCACGAGAGTTGGTGTCGAAGCCGCGTAATTGACCGCTACGCCACCGAGCTCGACAGTAATAACTTTGATTAACTTCGTCCGTAGGTCATTTTTACAAGAATTAATTAAATGGAGACCAAGAATTAAAATGAAACTGCAAATAACACCTAAGTCAAGAAAAGTCTAAATTGCATTTAAATTGAATCAAAAAGTGCACTTTTTATGCAAGTGCAAATTGGAATTTTCCCGGTTGCTCGGTTTTGTAGAGTGGAGTTAAGAACTTATTAATATTAGTTTTAGAAGTCTAATAACACATATTAAGGTAGGGTTTAACTTAAATTTGTAAGCAATTGGGGTGTAAGTGGTTCATCAACATCTTTGAACCAAAGCCAACTTCACCTGCACGCGGTGCACCCTGCCGACTATCAAACGAAGCTCTGGCGAAAAGAGAGGTAGGGAGCGTAATTGTAAGCTACCCGACTGGGGAATGTACCTCCACCTCACAGAATACCGCAGCCAAATAACGGTTCCCTTGAGGGCTGTTGTGTTCCTGCGCGTGAGTGAAGTCACCAGAAAGGAAGGAGATGCTGCGATGGCAGCGGGGGTGGCGGCGCGAGAGCGATATTTTATGTTGCGAGCGTTAATATGGCTACGGTAACCGCTTCACATCAGGCGGGTCGTATGCTTGTCTGCCACCCGACGTAGTATTAAAAAAAAAAAAAAAAAAAATGCAGCCCGCCTGTGGTGCACCCTGCTGACTGACAAACCAGGCTCTGGCAAAAAGAGAGGTAGGGTATAGCATACCTTTCAAGCTGCCCGACTGGGGAAGTACCTCCACCTCACAGAATACCACAGCGGAATAACAATTCCCTTCATGGTTATTGTGTGCCTGCGAGTGAGTGAGGTCACCAGAAATAAAGGAAGGCGTATAGGCTTGCAACGGATCGGCGACCCCTTGGTGTTGGTAATCTCCATGGGTGGCGGTGATTGCTTTCCATCAGGTGACCCACATGCTCGTTCGTCCCCCCTATCATATAAAAGAAAAAAAAAACAGGCGATGTCGGGGCGGATTGCTAGTGTAATCATAAATTTTGAGATACGAACATGGTTAAAAATCCCAATTGCTAGTAAATTACGTAAGCGGACAATATATTGCCGCGGAATCCAATCAACAGTATGGAAGGGTGATAAACAGGGAGCTCCCCGGGGGTGCTCCATTGTCCGAACAATCTCGTGACATGTTACATGCCTTAATAGGAACACGACCTGATCGTTATTGGGTCAGCGGCGACACGTGTTGATTGAATGAGTGAGTGAATGAATGAATGAAAGAGTGAACGAATGAACTTATCCATCTTTGGAACCTACTAGTTATAGTTTTTGGGGTGTAAAGTGTAGAAGTGTAAGGAAAAGGTGTTCGAGAGTTATCGTGACCCAAACATACATACAATTGTAGCGTATAGCATGGCTTCCCATACAGCCATGCTATTTTATTTTTATACTACGCCGTGGCAGATAAGCATACGGGCCGCATGATGTGAAGCGGTTACCGTAACCATATTAACGCTGGTAACATGAAATATCACTTGTGCGCCGCCATCGCCCCTGCAAACGCAGTAACTACTTCCTTTCTGCTGACTTCACTCACTCGCAGGAGCACAACAAGCTTCTAGGGATTTATTTGGCTGCGGTATTCTGTGAGGTGGAGGTACTTCTCAAGTCGGGCAGCTTCAAAGATATGCTATGCCCCACCTCTCTTTTCGCCAGAGCCTCGTTTGTCGGTCAGCAGGGTGCACCACAGGCGAGGTTGGCTTTGGTACAAAGATGTTGAAGACAGTGACAAGTACAAATGTGTAACAGAGACCAAATATATATTATATCAATCTCATTCATTCATCAGAATGTATCTACCC
This sequence comes from Hypsopygia costalis, assembly GCA_937001555.2. Lineage (NCBI taxonomy): Eukaryota > Metazoa > Arthropoda > Insecta > Lepidoptera > Pyralidae > Hypsopygia > Hypsopygia costalis. The sequence continues at coordinate 4,476,764 of OW443350.2, forward strand.
ACTGCTGGATATAAGCCTTCCTCGATGCTTTCCAACAAATACGATCCTCCGCCTTCCCCATCCAGCCGCTTCCAGCCGCTTTCTTATGGTCATCAGACCATCTAAAAGGAGGGCGTTCAAAGCTTCGTAGTCATACGCGCGGCCTCCACTCTAATACCTTCCTTCCCCATCTGCCATCACTTACTCAGCAGATGTGTCCCGCCCATTGCCACTTCAGCTTGCAAACTCTGAAGGCTATGTCGACAACTTTGGTTCTCCGACGAATTTCTATCTACCTAGATGCATGTATTTTCCATCAAAATGTAACCGAATTTTACGAACAAAAACTCGATTTTTGTGCGGCAAAAAGTTTTGTCATTAAATTTGCGACGCTCCAGAAGCGAGGTTGTTATAATTATAATTATGTTTCTATTTTATTATGAGGGTTATTTTATAGCTTATTTATGAAGCGTATAATTAGATTCTTACATTACGGTTGGTTTTTTAGGGTTCCGTACGATGAAAAAGGGTCAAATTCATCATAAGTAGTAACCAATGTATTCTTCCTGCATATATATAATATGCATTCGAAAAGTGGACCATTATTGCCGAGATTATACACTTGCTGATAACACAGACCGTTCTATGCTATGTGATAGAATACGGAAGGACATCATACGCCAAAGGACAAAGATAAAGCCCGCAGAGACGATGATAGATGGAGCCAGAGAATCCTATATTGGCAACTTTGGTCAGGAAGACGAAACAACTCAGAAAGACTTCAGGTAAAAATGGGACCCTGCAGTAACTGCTTTCCATCAGGCTCGCCGTCCGCTTGTTTCACCTTAGTGTATAAAGTGATTGCTTTCCAGCAGTTGGCAAACATGTTCGTTTGCCCCTACTTTTGTTCGTTTGCCTTTACTAAAAAAAATTGGTTGCTGTAAAGTCGGTTTACGAACGATAATTTTACGTGATAACGTCACAAGAAAACATCGGCCGATGGAGTGGAAGAGAGATAGACGCGTCACAAGCCGAACGCTTAGGCCAATCGTGCCTCTCTATCGCTTGTTCCGCGTTCTCGCTTGCACGCTCGGTTCAGGCGGAACGTGACAATGAGTCATGCTTTTACGTGCGTGCAGCCGGTGTTCATCGATTTATAAGACATCACGTCAAAAACCATATAAGCCTGCGATCGTACCGGGGTTCATTTTTTATTTGTACGTGGCACACAAATTGTACAGTTTCTTTTCCAATATGGATTGATTATTTGATGCTACGGAACCTTTGGGGAGCGAGTTCCGATCACACTTGCCCGATTTTGTTATAATACCTGGTTATCAAACATGCAAGCTCGCCTGACACGAAACCGGTACAGTAAACTTGTGTTGGAAGTGACAAGGTAGGTACTCCATTAGGTGAGCCGTGTAATTGCTTACCATGCTGTAGCGAAGTAGGTACTATTATTATAGACGGTTACAAAACATAATAACTTTGTTTAAGAAAAATGAACCGACTTCAATAACAAGTTTACTAACTTACTTCAGTGTTATAATCTAAAATCACAGTATAAGTAATAGTACTACGAACAGTACGGTTATTCCCTGCCGCTCCCTCGGGTTGACCTCGCCTCCCCTCTGAGACAAATCTGGAACAGTTTGTATGGCGCCGCACGCACACACTCTCTGCACAGCCGTCATTGTTTATGTCATTTGTTTGAAGTGCCCGGGGTGTGGTATAATTCTTATAATTTCGGACAATTTTTAAACATAGTTTTAGCCATCCAAATTGGGCCTGTAGTTTTTGAGAAAATTGCAAAAAAATACGTACGTATTATACTGTGGTTAAAATCAAATCTATTGAAACGTGAGCTTTCACCGGGCAGGGTTGCGTTAAGCCAAAGTAATTAATTACACCGCGAAGGGAAGTCTCAAGGGTAATTTAAAACCGTACTCTCATTAAGCTTGCTGACTCTTAGTTCACTTTACTACTATTTCTAGGCGATTTTGTAAAAAAAAAAATATTTTCTGCCATAGAAGTATTCATTTTAAATATTAAAAAAATTATTATAAATATTTTAAAAATGGAAAATATTACCTAATTCTTCGCCTAGGTGGGATTTGAACTCACGACCTTTCGATGACCGGTCGAGTTCTCTTCCAACTGAGCTACCAGAATGTATGTGATGGTGACGAATGCATTTTATATTTTCTACTGTGTAGTCGCAATGTGGCGCCATCTACCTATTACGTATTACACTATTAAACCACTTTTTCTTATTATTATGTCTCTGCAAGAAATGAGAGGAGGCAAGATGTATATACAAATAATAGTGGTATCCATCTTTTGAAAAAATCGCATTTTTCTTTGTTAAATTTAACAACATTTGCAGAAATTCATCTCCTCATGCAATCTTTTTCTTCTTTTCTCCTTTTCAAGGAGAAAAGAAGAAAAAGATGCATTTAAATCCGAAAGCGTTGAAGTCACAAATATGAACATAAGTTTGAAAAAAAATGAAAGAATATGGAGAAGGAAAACTGGAGAGGACAATGTTAGAGAGACGAAATAAAGGAATAAATATGATATTCATAAGCATGGTGTGGGAATAAGGACAGGAGAAAGGAAAAGGAGAACTGGGTATGCAAAAAAAAATGCAAGCTAAAAATCAAAACTACTTAAGTTAAAAATATGCAAATTTAGGTAAATGGAACCCTTTTTAGAATTAAGAGTGACATGATGATCGCCTACTATCACGCACCCTATACCTAACAGCTAATGCGCCCCGTGTGCCAACCTTCCGGTTATATCACGGGTTGCGAGTCTCTCGTCCAGTAAACCAACCAGACGAGAGGACCTTTACCTGCACCGCTTTTGCGCTCAGTAAACCAACCGAGCACGCAAGCGTAGCAGTAGCAGGATCGCCTACTATCAGTAAGAAATGGCGACTGAAGAAGAAAAATAGACAAATAATTACCCAAATTTAGGATAGATGAAGAAGGAAAGTAGAATAAAACTGGCCAAGTGCGAGTCGGACTCGCGCACGAAGAGTTCCGTACCATTATCTATAAAAACGGCAAAAAAAGAAAACACATTTGTTGTATGGGAGCCCCCTTAAATATTTATTTTATTCTGTATTTTAGTATTTGTTGTTATAGCGGCAACAGAAATACATACATCATCTGTGAAAATTTCAACTGTCTGATTATCACAGTGCATGAGATAAAGGTGGTGACAGACGGACGGACGGACGGACAGCGGAGCGTTTGTAATAGGGTTCCTTTTTAACCTTTGGGTACGGAACCCTAAAAATGAAGCAGAATGGAAAAGGTGGAAGAGAAAGAGAAGCAAAACAGAATATTGCGGTGAAGGTGGGGGATATCATGGCCAATAGCATTTAAAAGTATTCAAGTTAGATGTAAAATTAGGACAAACGCATTGTTAGGTAGAAAAGAAGAAATAGGAGGTAAAGTAAAATAAAACTTAAGGAAAGGAGAAGTTTACAGAATGTACGAGTATTATAGAGGGGAAAATAAAATATAATGAAATTTGGACAAAATGCACGCGAATGTAGCGTTGCTGCGGAAAGCTAGTACAATACAATGGTAAAATATAAAGCAGTCTCTAGTAAACTGCACGAATACAAACCGAGCTCTATCTTTGTTAGTGGGAGCACTAATTATAAACTCCAAGTTAATTCACGACAGACGCCCGAGTTTTAATAAAACCAGTTACATGGAGCTACGAAGAAACGTTTGCTTTTGAGCAAAGGACTTTTTTCAAATACTTTTAGCTAATGTTCACCCGGTTTCTTGTAGTCCAACTCATATGAACTACTTGTTATTCTTGTGCCATCCCTAATGTTGGTTCCGTAAGACACAAGTAATTATTTGAAAACATTTTGTATTCTCATTGTATTAAGGCGAGGTGAGCCAGCGCTAGAAACAATATGACAATTCCGCGAGACACTGGCGACTCTGGCGATCGAAAATCAGTTGAATAATCGATTAAAAATTTTAAAGATGTAATAAACAAAATCTATCTGGTATAATAATATTATTCCTCCAGTTATTTATGACCTTTTTTTTAGTACATGACTTATAATGTCAAATTACTTATTTTAAGAATAAAACCGAAAATAGAAGATAAAATGACACGAAAATAACATAAAATAACTTTGTCAATTTATTTTATCGAGTCAACTTCATCAAATCATGTTTCTATCGGATATATTCCCTAGTATATATCCTCAACAATATCAATATAATTTTCCTGGATTTTAATTCTCTGTTTATTACTTCTATGATGAATTCTAAATTGTGGATTTTGCAGTACCACTGGTACCACCCGCCTTAATACGAGTATGTATTTGTGGTTGTGGTTAATAAGGTCAAATTCGTCATACAACTTTGTTGTACTTAAATCTATATTGTACAATAGAAGTTAAGAAGTATAGAAGGGTTACATGTACAACGGCGGACTTATCCCATATGGGATTTTTCCGGCCAACCATTTAATATTGAAAGAAGTTAAAACATATGTAACATGGCGAAAAGTTAGGTACAACATACTTACGTAGCCAAATTACATATTGAACAATTGGTAACAATAATAACAATAAAAGTGATAGCAGGCGTCCGTCCCTCTTCTGTAATAGCCCGGTATTAAGTTCACCCACATACATCTCATCTCCATAGCCCATCACACTTTGTAATAATCTCAACGCCTGCCGAGACCGGCTCATGGGTATATCGTTCCATTGATACGAGTATTTCCTGGAGCGGGCCACGGCGGGCGTACAACATTACATCAAACTTCTCAAAGGGGCCTCTACGTGTTGGATCTATATCCCCGCGCACGCCTATCAAATGACCGGGCTTGACCCGTGAATTAAGATAAACTATAAAAGATAAACTATAAAAGAACAATGTGAAAATAATTTAGAACAAATTTAACATACTCAAGCATCACTAATTACATGCACCGCCTAAATGCTTCCTCAGGTGCAGCTACGACGATGCGATACTTTGCGACATCATCACGTTGGGCGGGAGCGAGTTCCAAAGACGAGCTCCTTGTACAGTAAAGGATTTAGTGTAGAAGTTTAGGAAATGAATATTCAATAAGAGGGTGTTGCAAGATCGAATTGTTTTATTTCGCTTCACATTTTTTTTGTTGCTAATATGTATATAAATACTCTTTCTCGTCGGAAATTTGCCAGATGAGAAGTGATAAAATGCGCCATGTATTTACTGGTACCGCCATGGAATCCTATAATGTTTGTATATCGAGCCATGGTAGAAAAACACAAGGTATGTTCTTCCTGTATGTTACCAAGACTACGTCATGAATTTGGTTGTCAAAATCTGCCATTTTTCGTAAAAAATACAGCTGACGACGTAGCCTAGTTCAACTCACGTGACCATATTTATCGCTAAACAACATACCTACCATATGTCTTAGGTCGAGTGACAGAGAGGCATATGGCGTGTCAGCTAGCTAATGCAGCTTCTCCCCAGGGGATTAATGTTGGGCTCTCTCGTTCACAGACGTGAGTTATGACGTCACAGGTTTGTATTTTGTATGCATCAAATCAGAAATTTGTACGACAGCTATGTTAAATATTACGTTTATGTAATTAGTATCATAATAAAAGTTATAGTATTGTTTATTGCTTCTCCAATGGAAATTTCATACTTTTGTAATGAACTTTAGCACCAAACTTTGATCAACCCTAAAATAAGTCGGACGGAAGATATTAGAATGAAAATTTTCAGATCTTTATTGCTTTGTTTATTTTACGATATTGTTAAATAATTTATACAATTTTTTAACATTGTCAAATAGCCTATATTGTTTAGCTACAGTCCTCTGTAATGTTGAGGTTAGACAGATAGATTGCCAGAACTTTACAAATATCAATAATTACCGCATCCAAACAAATCTCCTTTACAACTCCTCAAACGCTCCACTTGTTGACGTATACGTCAGAACGTCACCTATGACGTTTTGACGTCGCATTTATTAAAACATTCACACTAGCACTATATTTATAAAACCCATCATCTTTAAAAGCAAAGGCGTCAGAGCGCGTAAGCTCTGGGACTTCATCCAAGTAGCTATCAAAGCTTCCCGAAATGTTAGGAAATAAAAAAAATTGGTAAAAAATAAGAATATTATTAACTAGCCGTGCCCGCGACGTCGTCCGCGCGGAATAGTTATTTTTATTATTATTATATAAGTTACTCCTTATTACATCAGCTATCTGCCAGTGAAAGTTCCGTCAAAATCGGTCCAGCCGTTTCAGAGAAAAGCCGTAACAAACAGACAGACAGACTGACAAAAATTGTAATGTTATTATGGTATATGTCATCATCAGGTCCATTTTAGTCTCCACTACAGGAGCACGACCCTCTCTTGTCCGTCCTAGACGGAAGGAGGATTTGGCCTACACTCCCCACGCTGGCCAGACGGGTTGGGGAGGCCAGCCCCCTTACCACCATCTCTTATTGCGATTCAATAACTGAATAGAATGCTTATTCATACCAATGAATAAGCGACTCTATTGCATTTGAAATAGAGTCGCTTGTTCACTGGTATGAATAAGCTTTCTATTCTATTCCATTCTCTACTCTATATTACCATACTCTATTTCATTTGAAATAGAGTCACTTATTCCTTGGTATGAATAAGCTTTCTATTCAGTTATTGAATCGCAATAAGATCTGGTGGTAAGGGGGCTGATCGATATTTGATAATGTATTTCCCTTAGTCTCCTTGTACAACATCCACGGGAAGAAACGGAGTGATTCTATTCTAGTCTGCCGGAAACCACACGGCCATATATATGGTACATTTAAATATGTACCGTTTATGAATGTATCATGTGCATTTAGAAAAAAGCGGTTATTTTAATATTACAAACAGACACTCCAATTTTATTTATCTGTATAGACAAAAAAGTATGAGGCTGCGGGCAACGCTAATGTTTATTTATTTATTTAAACTTTATTTACCACAATTTAAGAGTAGATAGGCGGTCTTAATGCTAATAGCATTCTCTACCAGACAACCTTCGGGAAGAGCAGATATACACGAATGCGGCATACAAAAATAAATTAACAACGATATTATATAGTACAACAGAAAATATACATACATACACATTACATAAATAACAAAATATATAATATATATAAAATTATATACATACATATACATATGAATATGAGGATGATTCATAGTATTGGCAAATAATATTGGATAAGTTTTCGTACGAATTAAGAAAGGAATATTAGTCCAGGAATTCAATTGGTACAGCAACGTACGAATACACACTCTCTTTTCACCAGAGCCTCGTTTGTCAGTCAGCAGGGTGTACCACGTGCAGGTGAGGTTGACTTTGGTACAAAGATGAATGAGGTGAAAGTGACACCACAAATTTATTAGTTCTTCATTTAAGTGGTATAAAACAATAAAAATAATTATTTTAAGAAGCGCCTTTAAACCCCGTTTCAAGTAATTGGAAACATCTCAAAGAGCTACAAAGCGCAGTTTCTGTATAGTGCAGTGTCGTATAAGAAACGTTGACTCGTCCCGCCCTCAAAGCTTAGTGCATTCCAAGATGCAACAGAGTTCTGTATATGGCCGTGAAAAATACAACAGGGAATAAGCTGTATGGCTTAAATTCTTTATTATTTGGCCGTGTGGTTTCCGGCAGACTAGAATAGAATCACTACGTTTCTTCCCGTGGATGTCGTACAAGGCGACTAAGAAATACATTATAAAACATCGATCAGGCCTCCCCAACCCGTTTGGCCAGCGTGGAGAGTGTAGGCCAAATCCTCCTTCCGTCTAGGACGGACGAGAGAGGGTCGTGCTCCTGTAGTGGAGACTAAAATGGACCTGACGGTGATGATGATTTCTCACAAGACTTACATTATTTACTTACGGAGTAACACAAATTTCAAGAAATGCTATTGCATTATATTTATTCTATCTTCTAAGAAGAAGATATTTCTTATATCTGCTGTTACAAACGAAACGCACAATGATTACTATAATCAATGTAACAGTTATATTAATTATAATAATCCATCATCATCATCATCATCAGCCTGTATCTACCCACTGCTGGATATAAGTTTTCCCCAATGCTTTCCGACAAATACCAAGTGCACCAAGTGCAGGTAAGGTTGACTTTGGTTCAAAGATGTTGATGAACTACTTACACCCCAAAAGTCTCCTTTGGTAGACGATAGCACAGTACTATAAAATATGACCACTCCCTGCCTCTCTCTCGTGTCGACCTCACCTCCCCTCTGAGACAAATCTGGAACTGTTTGTATGGCGCCGCAAACACACGCTTATTCACGCTCTGCACAGACGTCATTGTGTATGTAGCAGTACACGACGCGCCATTTGTATAGAGTGGCTGGTGTGTGACGATAGGATGCACCACGTATAAATGAGATAGAGGTTTAGTAGTGTAATAACTTAATAGGTAGATGGCGCCACACTGTGACTCACGCAGTAAAGTATAAAATGCAAAAATTCGTCAGCAACACAAACCTTCCTGGTAGCTCAGTTGGAAGAGCACTCGACCGGTCATCGAGAGATCGTAGTTTCAAATCCCACCTAGGCGTGGGAGGTGAATTTTTCATTTTTTAATTATTATTTTTTTATACTACGTCGGGTGGCAGACAAGCATACGGCCCGCCTGATGTAAAGCGGTTACCGTAACCATATTAACGCTCGCAACATAAAATGTTGCTCGTGCGCCGCCACCCCCGCTGCCATCGCAGCATTTCCTTCCTTTCTGATGACCTCAATCACTCGCAGGAACACAACAACCCTCAAGGGAATTGTTATTTGGCTGCGGTATTCTATGAGGTGGAGGTACATTCCCCAGTCGGGCAGCTTACAATTACGCTCCCTACCTCTCTTTTCGCCAGAGCTTCGTTTGTCCGTCAGCAGTACCGTGTGCAGGTGAAGTTGGCTTTGGTTCAAAGATGTTCATGAACCACTTACACCCCAAAATTTATAATATTACTAGCTGGCCCGGCGAACTTCGTATCGCCTTTCAATATCTTTACGTAAATTTTTTTGATGAGTTATAAAATAAAATTTTTGACAGTGTGTGCAGTTTGATCCAACTTGAGACATCATATGTCAAGTTGGATCAAACTACGAAAAAACAAACGACGACCTCGGTGGCGTAGCGATCAATGACGCGGCTTCGACACCAACGCTCGTGGGTTCTATTACCACATACATTTGTGTACATGAACATGTCTGTTTGTCTTAGTCTGGGTGTTTCCTATGTATCTTATGTATGTATGTATTTACAAAAAAAAAATGTATTTACGTATGTTTATCAGTTGTCTTGTACCCATAACACAAGCTTCGCTTACTTTGGGGCTAGATGGCGCTGTGTAATTTGTCTGACAATATTAAAATTAAAAATTAAAATAAAATTAAACTGTGAATAATTTTATTAAAATCGGTTCAGTAGTTTAGGATACCATCGCGGACAAACAACGTGACACGAAATTTTTATACATATATTAAGAAGGCAAGTTGGCCGAAACAACATTTTTTTTTTTCAATTTACTCAGCCTCATCTAGTCCCAAATTAAGCGCAAAGCTTGTACTATGGATACTAGATAACTGATATTATACTTAAATACATTTTTTTTTTGTAAATACATACATATAATACATAGAAAACATAAAGACCAAGACAAACAGACATGTTCATGCACACAAATATTTGTCTTGTGCGGGAATCGAACCCGCGACCTCGGAGTCAAAGTGGCCATTGCTAACCATTCCACCACCGAGCTCGTCTAATTAAAATAATAATAACGTATAATGAGGTAAAATTTGGCTCTGAAGATGGTAGTGAGTCACTTACACCCTAAACCACACTTTTCATTGTTCTATAATAGTTTTCCAAGCAGAAAACTAACTCTTATTTTCCGTTCGCAATGTGACTCCGGTGACACATAAAGGCACTTATTCGTTGGGCAGTTAACAAGTTCCCACTGGAGCGACACAAACAATCCATTTAAGTCCACTGCTGGGCTGAGATTTTGCTTGGTTCGAACTACTGTTATATAGATTTCTGTTGTTGGACCCCTTCAGTAAATTAAATAAATATGTAAAATAAATATTCCTGTACAAATTACCGTGTGTAATTATTTATTATTGAATTATGTTAACAATAGTAATGTTAGGAAATAATAAATAAATATTTAAATATTCCTGGACAAATTGCACAAGGCTGTCTAGTCCCAAACCACAGTATGTATATACTACTCTGTGTAAAAAGTATCGGGAATATGTCGATAAAAAGACCCGCGTAAAAGAGGTCGTTCTAATTTTTTTACTGCATGTTGGTAGCACTGTACTGATTTAGCGCGCAAAATTTGAGCGAGATCTGTCATTTAATTTGTTTTAAACTACACTTTTTGTTGGTCCTAGTTTTGAGTCCTCGGCGATTTTTGCAATGGAAAATATTGTTGAACAAAGAGTGTGCCTTAAATTTTGTGTTTCGAATGATATTTCATGTGGTGAATCACTAAAAATGTTGCGAAATACCTACGGCGAATCGTGTATATCGAAAACAAGGGCTTATGAATGGTATAAGGCTTTTAAAGAAGGCCGAGAAGTAGTAGTAGACTTGCCTCGTTCTGGTAGACCTTCAACCGCTACGACCAAAGAAAACATCGACAGAATTAAGAAGCTAGTGCTCGAAAATCGATGTATGAGTCTGAGAGAGTTAAATAGTGAGGTGAACATATCTTTTAAGTCCGTCCACAATATTCTCATTGACATTTTAGGCATGAAACGCGTCGCCGCTCGACTAGTTCCAAAAGAGCTCAATTTTGTTCAAAAAGCGCAGCGAAAGCATGTCGCTGAAGACATGGTTTCCCGAGCTTCTACGGATCCGACCTTTATAAAACGTATAAATAATATATAAATAATAGTAATAACTGGCGACGAGACATGGGTTTATGAGTATGACATGCAAACAAGCCAACAGTCTTCAGAATGGCGTCTCGAAAACGAGCCGAAACCCAAAAAACCGCGGCAAAGTCGCTCCAAAATCAAGGTGATGCTGACAGTTTTTTTTGACTACCGTGGTGTGGTTCACTCCGAATACCTTCCAGAGGGAGAAACAGTGAATAAAGAATATTATTTAGGCGTCATGAAGTGTTTGCGTGGGAGTATCCGCCGAAAACGTCCAGATTTGTGGCGACACAACTCATGGATGCTGCACCATGATAATGCACCATCACACACAGCCATTATAGTGAAAGAGTTTTTAGCCAAAAATTCAACAAAAGTTCTCGACCAAGCACCGTATTCACCTGATATGGCTCCGTCTGACTTTTTTTTATTTCCCAAGTTAAAATTACCACTTCGAGGAACACGTTTTGAGTCGATAGAAGCCATAAAAGAAAATTCGCTGAATGAGCTAAAGGCCATACCGCAAATAGCCTATGAAAAATGTATGGAAGACTGGGTGAAGCGGTGGAGATGTTGTATTGCAAGCGATGGGGCCTACTTTGAAGGCGATAAAATAAATTTAGATGAATAATTTGTATTTTTTGTTTTATTGCCAAATTCCCGATACTTAGTACACAGAATGTAAGTAATGGTACTACCCAATCTAATCAAAGCTTGTGCTAGTGATAAAACGAATATTCGTATTCGCATTAGTATTCGCGAATATTCGCATATTTCTCGACATTCGCATTCGCAATTTAATGCGAATGTTTTGCGAATATGAACGTCCCAAAAATAATTAAGATTTTCAATTACAAAAAGGTAAATTAAATAGAGAAATAAGTATCAACTTCTTATATATTTATTTCAAAACCTTATCTTCTGTTACTCGTAAATCAAACAGCAATCGGCCTTCTTCGGATCGGCTTGACAATGCTCGGAAGTAGATGCAAATAGTTACAAATGTGTGCGTGTAACTCGCGCGCCAATTAAGCTGTCAAAATAAAGCCTAAACAAGACAAATGGCGGCAAATGCAAAAGTCAATATTCGTATTCGCAGTCGCATTCGCGAATATCGACGGCATATATTCGCATTCGCATTCGCATCCGCGAATGTCTAGAAATTGACATTCGTTACATCACTAGTGGGTACCTATTAGATATCGGATTACAATAGTTGTTTTTTTTTTAAATACCTACATATAATACATAGAAAACACTGAGGCCAACACAAACAGACATGTTCATGCATACAAATGTTTATCTTGTGCGGGATTGAACCTGCGATCTCGGAGTCAAAGTGACGGTGCAGGTATTTCCCCACTCGGGCAATTTTCAAATACACTGTGTCCTACTTCTCTTTAAGAAAAACGTTTACTGTTTGTAGTGCAATACTTAATAGATAGACGGCGCCACACTGCGACTTCACAGCCGTAAAATATGAAATGCAAAATTTCGCCAACATCACAAACCTTCCTGCTAGCTCAGTTGGAAGAGCGCTCGACCGGTAATCGAGAGGTCGTGTGTTCAAATCCCACCTAGGCGGGGAGGTGTATTTTTCCATCTTTAAAATATTTATAAAACGTTTACTTTCTAGAAAAATTGTGATATTAGATAAATATTATATAGGTACAATGAATGGAGCGAAGGAATCAACATGGTCGCGCAGCGTACCAAAAGTGTGTGCAAATAAATGTTTTTTCTTTCTTTTCTTTCTTTCAAAACCCAATAAATAAAGAAAAAATGGGGTGTGCCTATCTCATGGCCGTGTGTTGTAGACACATGAATACGTGACTAAAATTATCTCAAAATGGCAGCGCTTTACCCTACCCTGCACGCGATGTTTCATAGACCTTAGCGTAATAAATTCTTTGATCCTTCATCTATCCAGTGGTCCTGCGAGAAGGTGACTGAATTTTGGATGGAGATGATAGAAACGTAGCTATAAAACCAAACTGTATCCCGCAATTTTTTTATCATTAGTTTTTTTGAATTGCCTCCCTATGGTAGCAGTTTTAAAGACGCATTCAAGTCAAAAATATTCCTAAACCGATTTCAATGTCTGACTTACATAAAATACATAGGTACTCGTACCTACCAAATTCTTCAAATTCGGGTCACCGCTCATCGCCCGATTCGAAAGCAAATGCGACACAAACATGCAAACACACGTCCAAAAAATTTCATTTTTTTTAGTTTCGTTAACGAATTTATTGTACTAAAATATTTTTATATCTAGTGAACGAATTCCGTAAAATAATGTAATAATAAATTCTTTAGTGTGTTGTCAATGATAATACATTATAGAGATAGGTTACTGAGCGCCCGATTTTGAGACCCAATAAAAGACCTAATGGTCACATTTCGCAGTCAGACGTATTGACGTCTGAACGTGTTCAGTCTATGTACTCAAAACGCAATTTACAACAAATAGCTGTCTCTTTTACTCTCATTGTTTTCATATTCGTTGGCGAAACAAGTGTACACATATACAATTTTTGGTTTCATAAGATGTAGAAGTTTAAAAACTTACAGGGTCTATTAATTTAATGTTATGTTTACAATATTTGACATAATTTTGCATTATATTTGGTACTAAGGGCTATTGGATTTTCCGAATCTTTGCCCAAGCTGGCCGCTAAGAAGGTGTGATTTAACTTGTTTATACTATTTTGTCTGAGGTTTTTTGAAAAATAAATCTATAGGTACCGCGCTGATCTAACTGAGGAATTCAAAGAAAAAATTTCACATCAAATTGGTCAAACTCCGCATTTACTGCAAAATTTAATCTATCTGCCAATGGAACATCGGTGGCTATTTAATCGTTTTTTTTTTTTGACGTGACAACGTCTTATAAATTGGTTAGCCGGGTGACACTTCAAGAAACTGCGTTACGCTGCGCTCACGTTATGCGCTCACAATGAGAGCGAGTGAGAGGCACGCGTCCCTTCCACTCGGGCATGGTTAGCCCGCCTAAGAGCGAGAGAGACAGACATAAAAAGTGAAAGGCATGCGTCCCTTCCACTCGAAAACATTTTACCACTCAAAGTCGTTGTCACGTAAAACTTTCGCCCGTATACCGACTTTACAGGCAACCAATTTTTTGTATGTAAATGTCATCACTACGACTATACATTATGTAGAAAAGATTTAAATATAACGTAAATATTATTTTTAATTTATTATTTTATCCACTTCAGTTAAATTATCGTTTTTGATGTGAATATGTCTTTAAATTTGCCACCATACGGGGTCAATCCAAAAAATGTATTGATAACAAAATCGGGGATACAGTTTGGCGTTGTAGTTTCGAATTTATGCACTACATTCAAAATTAAATCACACCACAGGATAGATGAAGGATCAAATAATGTATTTTTATTGTTCTCTCCACAAAGGTAACGGAATATTAACCAAGGTACATAGCTTAAACAACTTTTGATATTCTAAATTAAACCTTATCTGTGGAGAAAACTCAAAAAAAGAAAGAGAAAACCCAAAAAAAATCAAAGAATTTATTACGCTAGTAAGTCCCGTTAGTAAGGACTATTGAACATCGCGTGCGAAGGCCCTCCGTCGAGGGGAAGCGCTGCCATTTTGAGATAATTTTAGTGCATATAACGTATTCACGTACAACACAGGGCCGTGTCCATGACACAGCCACATCCCATTTTTTTTTTTTAATTTCGACTTCCTACTGAGTACAATTTACAGCAAAATAACATATCTGTATTATAAAATATCATTAAGTGTAGTCAACAACTGAATTGAAACAAGCAGTCGAATCCATTTAGGAGTCGTTGACAGCTTGAGTGATATTCTGGCAACATTTTCAGAACGCAGTATTTTTACAGTATCTTGTATCGTTGATACGTCATGATTTATTGAATAACTGACTGTTAGCCGCTGCTTCGCCCCCGTTTTCATGGCATTTTTTCCCCTCAGAACCCTAATTATGTATTTTTCTAAAATAAAAATTGGTTTAAGTGTTTTCATATAAACCTCGGCTGTTATGAAAGTCTAGTCAAATTCGGTAAAACCGTTTCCGAGTTTAGCCAGACTAAACAGATATTTTTGTGATATGTGATCTCTTGCGCTCCAATTATTATACGAACATAAATTACGCATTTTTGAAATACAGCACATGGATTTTTTACCTATTTCAGTCAATTGTCACAATACTCAGATTCGTCGGCTTGCATGTGCGAAATAATAGGCTATTTTCCAATGTTTAAAAATTGTACAAATAAATTAACAATATCGTAAAATACACAAAACTATAAAGATCTGCAAACTTCCATTCTAATATCCTCAGTCAGACTTTTTTTAGCGTCGATCAAAGTTTGGCGGGAAAGTCCATTTTAAAAGTATGAAATTATTAAAAAATAATATTTCCATTGGAGAAGCAATAAAAAATGCTTTAACATAAACGTAATATTTAACATAGGTATCGTACAAATTTCTGATTTGATGCATACAAAATACAAACCTGCGACGTCATAACTCGGTAGTCTTTTGTATGGAGCGTTTTGGGGCAGTCTAAAAATTGTGATTTTCAAATTAACATATCTCGAGAGATTTTTGTGCTATTGAAGTAATCCTTTCACCAATGGTTATATTATGGAGACGTCCCTACATATCAAACCGAAAAAAATGTTAGTCAAATAGCCTATTGCGTGGTAAGACAGTTGGCTCACTTTACGGGTGTTCATTTTTAACGCCGTAAGCGTATCTTCGCTGTGAGCGAGGTTATGAGGTAACATACGAGTACATTTTATCTAGTACATAGTTTTGGGGTGTAAGTGGTTTATCAACATCTTTGAACCAAAGCCAACTTCACCTGCACGCGGTGCGCCCTGCTGACTGACAAACGAAGCTCTGGCGAAAAGAGAGGTAGGGAGCGTAATTGTAAGCTACCCGACTAGGGAATGTACCTCCACCTCACAGCATACCGCAGCCAAATAACAATACCCTTGAGGGTTGTTGTGTTTCTGCGAGTGAGTGAGGTCACCAGAAAGGAAGGAGATGCTGCGTTGGCAGCGGGGGTGGCGGCGTGCGAGTGATATTTTATGTTGCGAGCGTAAATATGGCTACGGCAACCACTTCACATCAAGCGGGCCGTATGCTTGTCTGCTACCCAACGTAGTATAAAAAACAATACCCACAAACATATTATTGGAATTGAAGTGTTAGGTAACAAACTCATTGTTTTAGGTCTTCAATAGTGTTAGATATTTAATCCGTAGTGCACGACAGTGCTTCACTTGACTAGCTCTTTAGGCTTTTAATGCCACATTTGCCGTCTCTCACGTTGCCAAGAGGGGAAAACAAATTCCAAAAGGTTCCTCCTACTAATTTCTTCTGATTAAATTCGTCGTGAGTTTCAAGGCTGACGTAGTTTTACCCCCGGGACTGCAATGAACTTCAGTGTTCATTGTCTTTTTTGGTGGTCGCTTTTGTTAATCCTGGCTACACAGGAGAGACAGTGGTTGGAACGTGTGGTGGACCCCCGCATAAAAAAAATCTAGCTAACTATGTTTACAGCGACATATATACATAGATACGTTTATTACAAAGTACAATCACACACATACAAAAATTAAATAAAAAAATAACAGGGCGAGAACTTATACACAGTGTTAGCTATCATTAAATTTAAAAGCATAATTTATAATTATTTAGTACTAGCTGTTACCCGCGGCTTCGCCCGCGTGGTCAGGGGAGCAGCCATTGATTTATGTATATTTTTCTATTGTTGTATTTTTTTTACTTCGTGAGATATAAATAGGACCAATAGGTACAAATTTTAATGATGATCCGCTACATAGAGCGTTAAGAAATAACAAACAAACGAATTTACTTACTTTAACACTTATAGTATTAGTATGGATCAAGACAAAAAAAATTGTTCACCACGTAAATGATTGCCCTCTGCGAAGATCGAATTATTTTTTTCCGTGGGAATAAAATGTTTTTCCTGGATAAAAAGTAGCCTATGTCACTCTACATACAATAAACGTATGTTATTAAAAAATAAAGTTTATTATCATTTGTCCTTCTTTCACGTCAAAAGGAACCTAAATACAGACATGAAATTTTAATAGGGATAGTTTGCGGTCTGGAGAGTGACATAAGCTACTTTTTATCCCGGAAAAACATTTTAATCCCATGGGAAAAAATAAACTTTGTAATCATTTGTCCTTCTATCACGTCGGAAGGAACGTAAGTACTGACGTGATGTTTTAACAGGGGACAGTTTCCGGTCTGGAGAGTGACATAGGCTACTTTTTATCCAGGAAAAATATTTTATTCGAAGGAAAAATAAAGAGGGCAAACATTTATGTGGTGAACAATTATTTTCTCTTGAGTGTGGGCGTTCCATCCATACAAATATTATAAGTGTTAAAGTAAGTAAATTCGTTTGTTTGTTATTTCTTCACGCCTTAACTATGCAGTCAATCATCATTAAAATTTGTACATACTGACTTTTTACCCTACGAAGTAAAAAAAAATACAACAAAAGAAAAATATACACAAATCAATGGCAGCTCCCCTGGACCACGCGGGCGAAGCCGCGGGTAACAGCTAGTTATATATATAAAATTAATCTATACTATCTAATTCTATACTAATATAATAAAGCTGAAGAAAATGTGTGGTTGAACGCGCTAATCTCAGGAACTACTCATCCGAATTGAAAAAATATTGTAGTGTTATGAAGCTTAGCATATACTTCAAGGAAGGCTATAGGTTATATAATATCACGCTACGACCAATAGAAGCGGAGCACCAATGAAAAATCGGAATAAAATATTCCTTTTGAGGGCTTACTTTGCGTGCGCTGCGTAAACGGTTGAAGTTACTCAAAAATCATGTATGATGGAATTGTTCGTCTTTAAAAGTTCTAAAAAAAAGTCCGCGACAGCATATGTCTATCTTTTAAAATTAACTCACTATAACGTTTTTTTATGGTAATCAATAGGAGAAAGTAGGTAAAAAAAGGTTATAGTGAGTTAATCTTAAAAGATAGACATATGCTGTCGCGGGCTTTTTTTTAGAACTTTTAAAGACGAACAATTCCGTCATACATGATTTTTGCATAACTTCAACCGTTTACGCAGCGCACGCGACATAAGCCCTCAAAAGAAATATTTTTTTCATATTTTTCACCGGTGCTCCGCTACTATTGGTCGTAGCGTGATGTTATATAGCCTATAGCCTTCCTTGAAATATAGGCTACCTAACACAAAAATAATTTTTCAATTCGAACCAGTAGTTCCTGAGATTAGCGCGTTCAAACAAACAAACAAACAAACAAACTCTTCAGCTTTATAATATTAGTATAGATGTATTTATGCGCATGATTGCCACAAAGTCATGATTTCACATTGTATAAAAGATTTGATTTGACTCCAAGCTTGTAATTCGCTGCGCCACCATTCCGACCACTCACGATGAAGCACGCCAGTTTGAAGAGTGGTAGAAGTGGAGAGGCAGGCGTCCTGGCGTCAACTTTATTCCAAGCGAGGCAAGCATCAGAGTGCTGAGTGCGAGTTTTTTATTCACGTTCGATCATTTCAACGTAAACAAACCGATCAATTAGAGGGGAACTCTCATGTTGTGAATTTACCAGACGCGTGTTACAAATCAAATTTAGCCGGGTTGCTCACTTCGAAATGTGAGCGGGTAAGCTATATAATTTATGTGACACGCGTCATATAAATTCGATTTTCGGCATTCGATATCGAGCACTCGTATATACAACACGTGTGTGAAATAGACGATCTCAACTGCCAGTATTACAGTCAAGGTACTCCTAAAATAAAGTGAATATCAAGCAACATCAAGAATTTCATTAAACTAGGGAAAAAGAACGCAGAATAAAAGATGCATGTGTGAGCTGCAGCAAGCAAATGGCCACAGCTCAGTGCGACTTTTTTGCACATCGCATTAGATTACCACATAGGACAAACATTTGTGTGCATGAACATGTCTGTTTGTCTTGGTCTGGGTGTTTTCTATGTATCATAAGTATGTATTTACAAAAAAAAATGTATTTACGTATGTTTATCAGTTGTCTAGTACCCATAACACAAGCTTCGCTTACTTTGGGGCTTGATGGCGTTGTGTAATTTGTCTGACAATATTTATTTATTTATCGCGCAAAAATACACTGATTTTCAGCGACATGACAATCCTCTAATTACTTGGTAAGATGTAGAGTCAACAAGCGAACTCGTGACAAGCTATCGAATGCATTTAAATCTCGCCGACAGTTTGATTGATATTTTGGCAACGACTTCGTAACATGTCTGTAGTTCAGTTCACACACTAATCAACAAGTGAGCAACAAATAGTTGCCGGTTTCATCACAGAAGTCTGTTTTACCTGACTACGGCTTATGATTTTGACCAGTTACAGACAAGCATACGGCCCGCATGATGTGAAGCGGGTACCGTAGCCATATTAACACTCGCGACATAAAATATCGCTCGCGCGCCGCCACCCCCGCTGCCAACGCAGCATCTTCTTCCTTTCTGGTGACCTCACTCACTCGCAGGAACACAACAACCCTCAAGGGAATTGTTATTTGGCTGCGGTATTCTGTGAGGTGGAGGTACATTCCCCAGTCGGGCAGCTTTAATATACGCTATGCCCTACCTCTTACAATTACGCTCCCTACCTCTCTTCGCCAGAGCTTCGTTTGTCAGTCAGCAGGGTGCACAGCGTGCAGGTGAAGTTGGCTTTAGTTCAAAGATGTTGATGAACCGCTTACTCCCCAAACAACTCGTATGTTGCTGTTGCAAAATCTATATTGTACTAAAGCAGGGATTGAAAGCGGTAAAGGTATAAGGGTATGGTACTGGTATAAAATTACGATATCGTTTTGATTTAAAGGTAGAGCCAAAACGGTTGAGAATTGTGGTTACGATACCGGTAAAACAAGAAGAATACCTTTATTTTTTTACGGTACCATTATACTTTATATTACCAGTACCTTAACCAAAACCATTTCGGTACCGAAAAAATGATGCGACAACGACGCGACGTAGGTAGCATTGGCGTGTAAACAAGTACTTACCTACCAATGCGGCCGACATTGTGGAAAGAAAACCTTTATTTTATAATTTAGATACCTAAAAAAATAACGATACCGGAATATTACAATACCGAAATTATT
Organism: Hypsopygia costalis; assembly: GCA_937001555.2. Lineage (NCBI taxonomy): Eukaryota > Metazoa > Arthropoda > Insecta > Lepidoptera > Pyralidae > Hypsopygia > Hypsopygia costalis. The sequence goes on from OW443350.2 coordinate 4,496,931, forward strand.
AAGATACCTTTACTTTAAGGTATCGAAATTTAAAACCTTTATTTTATAATTTAGATATCTAAAAAAATAACGATACCGGAATATTACAATACCGAAATTATTAAGATACCTTTACTTTAAGGTATCGAAATTTAAAACCTTTATTTTATAATTTAGATATCTAAAAAAATAACGATACCGGAATATTACAACACCGAAATTATTAAGACACCTTTACTTTAAGGTATCGAAATTTAAAGGTATGACGTCATACCTTTAATTATATAAATCTTTAATTATATAAATTTGGATATATAAAAAATATATCCAAATTTTTTCGGTTATTCAATCCCTGCACTAAAGAAATACAAACATGTTATAAAAGAATATGAAATTTACATATAAATGGTAATAATGTGTTTGTAGGTATTGAAATGATACGTCTTTAAAATTGCTCCCATAGCGAGGCAATTCAAAAAAACGAATGATAACAAAATCGCGGGATACTGTTTGGTGTTGCAGCTACATATCTATCATCTCCATCCAAAATTCAATCACACCACTGGACAGATGAAGGATCAAAGAATTTATTACGCTAAGTAAGGACTATGGAACATCGCGTGCGGGGAAGGGGAAGCGCGGCCATTTTGAGATATTTTTAGTGCATATAACGTATTCACGTATAACACACGGCCATATCCATAACACAGTAACACCCCATTTTTTTTAAACGGGACGGGGAAAAATAATTTCCATGGTATCCTCTATACCAGGGTTTCCCAACCAGGGGGGCGCGCCCCCCTAGTGGGGCGTAGAGGGATGTCAAGGGGGGCTTGAGAAATTGTGTTTTCAATAGAAAAATTATTTCAATGCGTTAATGAAGTAAACACTGTAGGTAGAATATGAAGTAAACACTGTAGGGAGAATGCAAGCTCAAGTATCTCACTAGTATTGTTACTATATTCCCTAGTACTCTTATAGATTGGTTGATAAAAACGTTTTAATTTAGTTAGAATTTAGTGATTCTTTTTGTACAAATTACATAAAAATAAATGTTGTTAAAATAATGCGATTTTTATTGTAGGTACTTACTTACTGAAAAAAATATTGGGGGGGGGGGGGATGGGGGCATGAAAATATTATTTGTGATCCGGGGAGCCTTGATGTAAAAAAGGTTGGGAAACCCTGCTCTATACGATACAATCATAAAAAACATATGTTAATATGACATCAAAAATCGATCAAAAATTTTCTAAGTCTCGCGCACCCTTTGCTACACCCTAACCCGGGGGCCAACCACATGTTGCCACTAATGTGTCGCCTGAGGAGGCAGGATTAACAGCGGCGACCATTATTATAGGCAATGAACAATGAAATCCACTGCAGTCACGGGGGTAAACCTACGGCTACCTTGGAACTCACAACAAATTTAATCAGAAGAAATTAGTAGCAGTAAGAAGCTTTTGGAATTTGATTTTCCCTCTTAGCAATGTGGCATTAAAGCCTAAAGAGATGGCTAGTCAAATGAAGCTTAACTGCCGTGCACCACGGATTTTAAATATCTAACACTATTCGAGACCTAAAACAATGAGTTTGTTGTCTAACACATCGATTCCAATAATATATTTATGGGTATGTATGTTCATCTGTTACCTCATAACTTCTAAACTACTTATCAATTGGCAAATGAGGTATCGTGAGAACCGTTTTGATCGTCCATTGATAGGCTGCGTGACGTTACATTGGTATTGGTATTGTCATTAGTTGGTATGCCTCGGAAAAATAAGGTTATCACATAAAGCTAAATAGACAAACGGAAGAAAAATTCTTACACAAATAAAAACAGATTATTTATGGTTTTCCTAGATGTACCTAGATACAAAAACTGTGCGGCATACTGCTCTAGAGGACAGTCATGAACTAAATAGAAAAATGTCTTAATGATACCGTGTTAAGTATCAAATTATTCTTCTAGTTTGTTTATTTGTCCCACTCTTTAAATAAAAGTCTAAATCATTAGTTAGTTAGGTTACGTTAGGAGCTACGATACTATACTTTCAAACAATACAATGCAAATAAACTCATTCATTCGTTTATTTATTTATTTATTCATTCAATTGTTTGCATTCATTCATTGAATTTATACTTCGAAAGTTAAACTTTTGCTATAAACTTATATAATAAATAACAGCTTTCTTTTTGCATCGGGTTAAAAATGGATGAAAGCTCTGATATTCTTTTTTAACAAACTAACAAAATTAGTGACAAAAAAAGTTACCGCTTCGAATAATTTGACATCAAAGCAATATTCGAGCTGCGACATTCGTTAAAAACAGCCGTAATTATTTGTGACTAACTCAATATGACCACAAAGGGCCACCTGTGACGTAGATTTCATAATTTATTATACGTTGTTATTATTAATAAAATATATGAGGCGTTGGACAGACCGTTTTTCTCTGTAGTTTTTCTCTTCCTTGAACTTTTTAACGTGAATGTCTTTAAAATTGCTTCCATAGAGAGGCAATTCATTAACAAAATCGGGGGATACAGTTTGGTGTTACAGCAACATATCTATCATCACCATCCAAAATTCAATCACACCACTGGATAGATCAAGGATCAAAGAATTTATTACGCTAAGTATGGACTATGGAACATCGCGGGCGGGTGAGGAAAAAGCGCTGACTTTTAAAGAAAAATTTTAGTGCATATAACGTATTCACGCTGCTCACGTAGCGAGAAAGGTAGATTCCTGGTGCAAGAAAGTCCTTACATGGAGACCGTACGAGCACGTAAGACCAAGGAGAAGACCGCAAATGAGATGGAAGGACGACATAAAAGCGATAGCGGGCAATAGATCTTATTTGCCCAAAACAGGGATATTTGGGGGGGTTTAAAGGAGGCCTACACCAAGCAATTGGTAGATAGTGGCTAAAGAAGAAGAAGAAGAAGAAGAACGTATCCACGTACAATACTCGGTCGTCTCCATGACACAGCCCCCCCCCCCCATTTTTTTTCTATAGTATAAAACTTTCCCGTCAAACTGAGTGAGTTCAATTTTTGTTGTTTATACTGCGTCAGGTGACTGACAATCGTACGGCCCGCCTAATATGAAGCAGTTGCCAACGGTACTGTTTCCTCCCTTTCTTTCTACGGACCTCACTCTTTCACAGGAACACAACAACCCTCATTTGAATTGTTATTTGGCTGCGGCATTCCGTGAGGTGGAGGTACTTTCCCGGTTGGGCAGCTTGCAAATCAGCAGCTAGCTTGAATCGCCGCAGATATTTTACATTTGGGGTGTAAGTGGTTCATCAACATCTTTGAACCAAAGTCAACCTCACCTGCACGTGGTGCACCCTGCTGACTGACAGACGAGGCCCTGGCGAAAAGAGAGGTAGGGCATAGCGTATATTAAAGCTGCCCGACTGGGGAAGTACCTCCACCTCACAGAATACCGCAGCCAAATAACAATTCCCTTGAGGGTTGTTGTGTTCCTGCGAGTGAGTGAGGTCACCAGAAACAAAGAAAGGAAGGAGAATAGGCTGGCAAAGGATCGGCGACCCCTTGGTGTTGCTGATCTCCATGGGCGGTGGTGATTGCTTTCCATCAGGTGACCCACATGCTCGTTTGCTACCCTCTCATATAAAAAAAAAACATCAAAAGGTTATAAATGTCGGAATTGTCGGAACAAGTCATTATCCAAAGGTTTTGCATTACTATGTGGGTTTATCACACCCTGGTAACTCCTTACAAATGGAGCACGGTTAACTAATACATAAACTATGACGCCTGTACAGAGGGTGAATAAGCGTGTGTGTGTGCGGCGTCGAACTCATAATTCCAGATTCGAGAGAGAGAGTTTCGATCGACCGAAAGATCGAATTCGAAAGAGCGGCAGGGAGTGTCTATACTATACGTAAGAATGATTACTTATACTATTTATTGTTATGACTGCAGAGTGTAGTAAAAATGGTACAAGCATACGGCCCGCGGGGTGTGAAGCGGTTATCATAGCAATATCAACGAACGCAAGTTAAAAAAAAAATCGCTCGATAATTTACATCTATCTAATAGTTAATCACAGGTAAAATAAAAGACTTCTTTTTCTTATTGTTTTGACGACCCTGGTGGTCGAAACCATGTCCACTTTAACTCCGGGTTCGTGGGTTCGAACCCCGTACAAGACAAATATTTGTGTGCATGAACATGTATGTTTGTCTTGGTCTGGGTGTTTAATATGTATGTATTTAAAAAAAAAATGTATTTAAGTATTATATCTGTTATCTAGGACCCATAGTACAACACACAAAGGGTGTAAGTGGTTCATCAACATCTTTGAACTTCACCTGCATGCGGTGCACCCTGCTCACTGACAAACGAAGCTCTGGCGAAAAGAGAGGTAGGGAGCGTAATTGTAAGCTACCCGACTGGGGAATGTACCTCCACCTCACAGAATACCGCAGCCAAATTGAGGGTTGTTGTGTTCCTGCGAGTGAGTGAGGTCACCAGAAAGGAAGGAGATGCTGTGCTGGCAGCGGGGGTGGCGGCGCGCGAGCGATATTTAATATGGCTATGGTAACCACTTCACATCAGCCGGGCAGTATGCATGTCTGCCGCCCGACGTAGTAAAAAAAAAAACAAGCTTTGCTTAGTTTGGGAGTAGATGTCAGTGTGTAATTCGTCCAAGAATATTTATTTATTTAAACTTAATTTACACACACCTTAAGGGTACATAGACGGTCTTAATGCTAATAGCATTCTCTACCAGACAACCTTTGGGAAGAGCAGCTATTACACTAATGAATTTCTTCGCTTTTTTAAACTTACAACATCAAATTGTATCTCCATTGACGAAGGCTCTTATATTTAGCAAGATGTCAAAAAACATTATTAACATATTAGAAGTCATCCGGTTCGAATATATTTATCAAAAAAAGATGGGAAAGTAACAAAATTGCGGTACCATTTGAAAGTGACAGACAGACGGACAGACGTATTTATATAAAAATCGGAAGTCTCATTTGTTTTCGGTTATTTTTAGGTTAGAACCGGTGCGGTATGCTAGAGAAATATTCGGTATTTTTATCTCGGTTACGTCTAAGATTCATTCACATCACTATGACATTTCCGTATGTTCTCCAAATATTATTTGGGATGACTTGATAATTCTTTACAGGAACAATATTTTCTGTCACCTAAGTTTAGATGTGTCACTAATCTGCAGTACCTATCCTAATAATAATATCTATCCCCAGGAAATATATTAGTCATCATTTTAATCAAAACTGTCTCTAAATATAAATCATCAGCTTAACAAACTATTAGTATATCAATTCGTTCGATAATCAAAATAATAGATCTGTCACCTAATAAATAGATCAAGTCCTTAATTTAATGAAAAAATGGCTAATAGGGGCGAAGTCAAATTGGCATCATATGCACTGACGAGTCTTACCAATACTTGGTCAATGTAATAAATCATGTTTAGGTTAGATTTGTTAAGAAACCCGATTAGTTAAGAAACACAAAACTAATTAAATTGGCGATAGCTTAAATGATAAACATTCTTTACCCGCCTGCCGCAGAAATGAGGGTAATGTTTTTTTCAAAAGTAAGTATCCCACTGCTGGGATACGGGTCTCCCGTCAATCCAAGAGGTATAGAGCATACTCCACCACGCTGCTCAACTGCTGGTTGGCGGAGGCCAGTGTTTTCAAGCCGCCTAAAGGCCAAGACTTGGTTTAACGACTAGAATCTACTGACAACAGCCGGGACCGACGGCTTAACATACTCTCCGAGGACCAATGTTGGACTTGGCCGCCTATATTTTCCGATAGGCGCCTCGATCGCGGTGCCTAAGTGGGGTTATTGAGTTAAGTGTCTGCCGAGGACAGCTGTGGATGGATTGACAATAAATAGATTGTAAGTTTGACCAAGCCTCAAATTCGTCGGCGTCCATAAGAGTGGACACTGCATTGTAATTAATATGTATAATTCGACAATTATAGAAATATGTTAAGATTTGTTAGGTACTCATTTATATTATGCTATTGCTTCATTTTATTGATATTCATTATTATGTTTTATTGCTATTGCTTCATCCAAAATACGAATTTAATTATGCAAATTTTGGAACTAGATTTAAGGATTATAAATATTTATTTAATAAGAAATACAGAAGGATATATAAAAGCCTTGTCCACGACAGGGGTGTGCGTTATGTACGAAGTAAGCAGATCTGCGCACACTCAGCGGCACTCTACACCGCTGAGTGTGCGCATATTGCGATTGATTCATTAAAAAAAACGTACTCTCCGAAGCAAGCACGGAGAAGCTCGAGATAAATAAACCCATCCATGGACAGACTACAGTCGACGTACGATTAAACTGACACGCGCAACAATGCCATCGAGCTCCTCAAAGAAAGCTGTAGGTACACTTTAAATATATATATTTTTTAATATTTCATGACAATTTGTACAGCGCCATCTAGTCCCAAATTAAGCGCTAAGCTTGTGCTATGGGTACTAGATAACTGATATTATACTTAAATACATTTTTTTTTGCAAATACATACATATAATACATAGAAATCATCCAGACCAAGACAAACAGACATGTTCATACACACAAATATTTGCCTTGTGCGGGGATCGAACCCACGACCCAAAGTCAAAGTGGACATGGTTAGGCATTCGACCATTGGGGTCGTCACACTGTATGTATGTCTAATAATTTGGCACGCTATACAACCTAAAAACTTATGAAAATCCGTCCGCGATTACGGTCCGTCAAACGGTTTAGACTGTTTGACGGATTTCCACATGATGTCTCATTAGATTTGTTATAATTGTCGAAGTGCCATAGGCTACAATATTTCAATATGGCGTCAGCAAAAAATGACAAAAAATACTTTTCGCTTTTTAATCAGGAAATCGGATGGGAATCGGCTTCAGCTTTGACGGTAGGACCCCACCCTAAGTTAGGTGACCCCCATTAGACGGTAGGGCCACTAAACCCCACCCTAAGTTAGGTGACCCCCCTTAAGCCACCTCACACATACATCAAATCCAAACATGGTCACGAACTCTAAGTAGAGCTTTAGCTTGCTTTCTGTCGGATTCGTTCAAACCTAACTTGATTTAGTATTGGTAACCCTGTCAGAGGTTAAGCATTTTATACCAAAACTTTGTAAGTTATTGATATTTCGTTGAGACTGTTATTTATTAGTAACTATTGCACGCGATTTCACTCTTCATTATAGAGAAATCAAAATAAAAAGTCACATGGTCGGATAACGAAAATCTAGCCAAGGGGAGGCAGGGAAGGGCCGCTGCCCCCCTCCCCCCACTTACTTTATTTTTTCCCATGGGAATAAGTTGTTTTTCCGGGATAAAGAGTAGCCTATGTTACTCTCCAGGCCTTAAACTATCTCCAAAAAAAAATCATGTCAATCCGTGTGTTACTTTCGACGTGTAAGAAGGACAAACAAACAAACAAGCACACTTTCACATTTATAATATTAATAAATAAATAAATAAATATTGCCAGACAAATTACACAGCGCCATCTAGCCCCAAAGTAAGCGAAGCTTGTGTTATGGGTACTAGACAACTGATAAACATACTTAAATACATTTGTTTTTGTAAATACATACTTATGATACTTAGAAAACACCCAGAGCAAGACAAACAGACATGTTCATGCACACAAATGTTTGTCCTGTGTGGGAATCGAACCCACGAGCGTTGGTGTCGAAGCCGCGTCATTGACCGCTACGCCACCAAGCTCGTCTGTCGTCATTAGGATGGACTTACTTCCGTCCGCGGCTTCGCCCGCATAAATGACGGTTATATCCCATCGAAAAGTAGCCGCTGTCCGTCCTCAGGATATAATCAACATCCATACCAATTTTCATTCAAATCAGTTCAGCCGTTTAGTCGTAGAATGGTAACAAACAGACAGAAAGACACACTTTCGTGTTTATAATATACTAGCTTCCAACCGCGGCTTCGCGCGCGTTTACTTTTTTTAATAAAAAGTATCCTATGTCCTTCCTAATACCTTTGAGAATATGTGTACAAAGTTTCATGACGATCGGTTGAGTAGTTTCAGCGTGAAAGCGTAACAAACAAACTAACATTCACATTTATAACGTAATAATATATATATGCTTCTAACATAAAGTCCGCCTTTTATATCATTGTAAGTATATTGTAGTCAATAAAATGTTTAAATAAATGATTTATTTAAACATTTTATTAAATGAACAAACAAACAAAAGATCCAAAAGACGAACAAGTGATTCGAAGTCAAGGTTACCTGATCGCTATACTAGAAAAGACTAATATCTTTATATTCAAATTTATTCAACGTGCATACACTCTTCTGACAACTTTATGGTAGTTTAGTTAGAAATTTGAGTAAAACTTGTTAGGGTTGTCTCATTTAACTTTTTACCATTGGAAAATACATTTTTGCTTACATTATAATAATTGTTAACTTTGTGAGATGAGGGAGCGCTGTTTCGAGTTTAATCAATAACAACCACGGTTGAATTCAAACAAATATGAATAAAAGTAATACATAAATTTCCGAAATTTATTAGAAACTAAGTATTTATTAAGGTTTCATTATCGAATTAAAATAGAATAGATATTGTTCAGAAATAAAAGTGTTTTTTTTTTTTTTTATAAATACAATTCATTTAATTATGACATTTTTTAATAATGAATTTTTAATTTATTTGGCATCAAAATCAATACAATAATTATGAAGGTACTGGCGATAACATAGTAGTATGTAAATACTATTTTTAGACGACCCCAATAGACCTTGGCGAAGAACTTATATCAGAGATCTGTGACCAGCAAACTTCAAGTTTGCAAGCAAAAAAAATCTATTTTTAACTTGCAAATCTCTTCACTTTTTGAAGTCGGTTAAAAACGGAATTTGTAAAGGTGACAGCCCTACACGAAGCATTCATACGTCATAATAAATTTACTCACGAACAAAACCGTGCTTCTCAGAATACCACACGTGCCAAGAACTTGATTTACTGCAGGAAATTCAATGAAAAACTAAGTTTACTCAAATTAAGTTATTAGCGTAGATTAGTATTTAGATAAAATGATTCATAGCTTAGAGGTACTCGTAGGTCTATATGTTTTATATAAAGATTCGTAACTAGCTACTGTAATTATAAATATCTAATGCGTAGGTATATATATTTTTTTATTTTCTTAATTAAAAATCGTTACTTAAATACAATAATTCAAACAAATATAAAATTAAATATAATAATTGGCGGTGTGGTTTCCGGCAGACTAGAATAGAATCACTCCGTCTCTTCCCGTGGATGTCGTACAAGGCGACTAAGGGAAGTACATTATCAAATATCGATCAGGCCTCCCCAACCCGTTTGGCCAGCGTGGGGAGTGTAGGCCAAATCCTCCTTCCATCTAGGACGGACGAGAGAGGGTCGTGCTCCTGTAGTGGAGACTAAAGTGGACCTGATGATGTGATGATGATGAAACAAATATAATGAAGTATCTAAAAATATATTTTTGAACGTAGTTTTTTTTTTTACTTCTCGCCTTCGTGAGCTTCCGCCACCCCCGCGACTGAGTGAGGTCACCAGAAAGAAAGGATGGAGTATAGACTGGCAACGGATCGGCGACCCCTTGGTGTTGCTGATCTCCATGGGCGGTGGTGATTGCTTTCCATCGGGTGGCCCACGTGCTCGTTTGCATCCCCTCTCATAAAAAAAACGAGATGTTAATATGCTTGCCTTATGTAATGTGGTAATAATACAAAAAATGTATCCTTCCTTATCGCAAAAGAAAGAAATGAACAATATGATTACGGAGTAATTTCGCCTTTGGGACCTGAATTTACCCTAAAATCAGTTCAAGGATTCAAGATAACGAAATTACTTTCGTAAGACATTTTGCGAGCTTTACATAAGTACGTTTTATTTTTAACATTTTTGGGGTGTAAGTGGTTCATCAACATATTTGAACCTAAGCCAACTTCACCTGCACGCGGTACACACTGCTAACTGACAAACGAAGTTCTGAAAAGACTGGGGAATGTACCTCCACTTCACATAATACCGCAGGCAAATCACAATTCCCTTGAGGGTTGTTGTGTTCCTGCGAGTGAGTGAGGTCAACAGAAAGGAAGGAGATGCTGCGTTGGCACTAGGAGTGGCGCCGCTTCACATCAGGCGGGTATGCTTGTCTGCCACCCGACGTAGTATAAAACCGACTATAAAAAGAGGTAACCTAGTGCATATTTCTTTTGTTTTATTTCTTAGTTCTTATGTTCAAAAAAGGTCGCGGAGCGAGAGATGGAGAGGGCTATGCTCGGGGTATCTCTGCGGGATCGAATCCGGAACGATGAAATTCGACGGAGAACCAAAGCTGTCTTATTTTTTTTTTATACTACGTCGGATGGCAGACAAGCATACGGCCCGCCTGATGTGAAGCGGTTACCGTAACCGTATTAACGCTCACAACATAATATATCACTTGTGCGCCGCCACCTCCGCTGCCAACGCAGCATCTCCTTCTTTTCTGGTGACCTCACTCACTCGCAGGAACACAAGAACCCTCAAGGGAATAGTTATGTGGCTGCGGTATTCTGTGAGGTGGAGGTACATTCCCCAGTCGGGTAGCTTACAATTACGCTCCCTACCTCTCTTTTCGCCAGAGCTTCGTTTGTCAGTCAGCAGGGTGCACCACGAGCAGGTGAAGTTGGCTTTGGTTCAAAGATGTTGATAAACCCCTTACACCCCAAAACGTCTTACGTCGACATAGCCTTCAAAGTTTGCAAGCTGACGCGGCAATGGGCCGGTCACATCTGTCGAGTAAGTGATGGCAGATGGGGAAGGGAGGTTTAGAATGATCTCGACGAAGCGTTAGACGCCCTCCTCCTAGATGGTCCGATGATCTTAAGAAAGCGGCTGGATGAGGAAGGCGGTGGATCGTATTTGGTGAAAAGCATTGAGGAAGGCTTATATCCAGCAGTAGGTAGATACAGGCTGATGATGATGATGTGATGATGTACAAGAAATAGAATGTACACAGGCGGAGTTACCTATTGGCTTACACTATGGCAGTGACTAGACCCAGTGACTCGGTATTTCGGACTAAGTAACTGGGTACATGTAGACAGGATCGACGGTAAGTCAGTTGGCTGTGGATTATTGACACTGGTGTTACTGTTGACTATGTAACAAACTGGCAGCGCCTGTCCGAACAAGTCCAGACAATGCTAGTCTCGCTGTACTGACTGACCTACTGGGTCCGAAAGTAGAATAGTTTGCCAGGCAGCTGGACTGACTTGCGAGCGCGAAGTCAGCACTCGACTGGGTTGAAACACCACACAACTCACAAACCCTGTGACTGGACTGGGTTGAAACAAGTGTAAACAAAGCTCAGTCGCAAGTCAGCACTGAATTTGGGTTGTTGTACAGTACAACAAACAGTACAACTTGTACTGTCCGTTTACTGCCATTATTGTATATACCGAGCTCAATGCTACATAGGGGTTGCCAAATGTCCTGCACTAGCCGAAGATGTTTGGCTTTTTAAGGACGTGTCCGGCCAAATATTTTCTCAAGCTACCTGTAACCTTTGTGTATTTAATAATAATACGCAAGCTGTATGTAGTTATGTCAAGCTGACTGGCAGGGAAACTAAAGGCTGTGGCAATTCTTTGGATTTGCTATTATAAACGGTATGTCTTTAGAGACAGATTTTTTAGTATTTGCTTTGTTTAAGACGTACCGAAGTTAGCCAAATGCTGTCCAGCCTAATTGGGCTTGATAGGTGCATTAATTAATGCACAAGGTAAACTGAATTTAATTAAAGGAATGTGCAAGAATCATACTGATGAGCTTGTTTTTATGAGCACAACTTCTCAACTCGGGACTGAAGTTTTGTGCGTGGGTGCCGTCTCACGATGCCCTTAGGAAAGCACCGCGTACTAGTAACTTTATGGTTTAATTTAAACCATTTACCTTGTTACACCTTTGAAGGTATTAAAATTTTTCATATCTGCCAAATTATGCAGGTAGAGCGAAAGGAATCCGTCTCTTCCCATGGATGTCGTACAAGGCGACTAAGGGAAATACATTATAAAACATCGATCAGGCCTCCCCAACCCGTTTGGCCAGCGTGGGAAGTGTAGGCAAAATCCTCTTTCTGTCTGGGACGGACGAGAGAGGGTCGTGCTCCTGTAGTGGAGACTAAAATAAACTGATGATGATCAACAGGGATAAAAAGAATTCAACAATATTTGTTATCGAGCGCCACTACTCTACCCTAAGGTTGCCTGGTAGATATCGCTATGCGATAAGGCCACTTTTTGTACTGTATATTTAAAACTTTACTGTTTTTGGTGCAATAAAGAGTATTATATTGTATTGTATTGTAATAGTTGTTCTAAGTAAAAACTCGTGTTTTGCAAATAATTAAATTAAAAAAATAAAACCGGCCAAGTGCGAGTCGGACTCGCGCACGAAGGGTTCCGTACCATTATCATCTATAAAAACAGCAAAAAAAATCACGTCTGTTGTATGGGAGCCCCTTTAAATATTTGTTTTATTTTTATTTCATTATTTATTTTTAAAGTGAATATATAACTAAATATTATGTGAGTATTTCAAACGTGGTAGACGTTTGACATACTTATTTCAAACGTCAATTGATTGTATCGTCGCAATTGATAACTGCAAAAAATTATTGCAGTTATCAATTGCGACCAAAAACGAGCAAAATATCACGTTTGTTGTATGGGAGCCCCCTTAAATATTTATTTTATTCTATTTTTTAGTATTTGTTCTTATAGCGGCAACAGAAATACATCATCTGTCAAAATTTCAACTGTCTAACTATCACGATTCATGAGATACAGCCTGGTGACAGACGGACGGACGGACAGCGAAGCCTTAGTAATAGGGTTCCTTTGTACCCTTTGGGTACGGAACCCCAAAAAACGCAAATTACAAAACTAACTTATTTAATTTACCCCTTAATTGATTAAGAACAATAATTGACCTTTTATTTATTCCTTATTTTTTTTGACAATTTTTATGCATGAAATTTAAAACTTTACTAGGAAATAATACTCATTCTAGAAACGAGAATAATAGTTATTTTTAAGGCAATGAAGTATTATTACATCATATAAGTATACGTCGTGGTCAGATCTTAAAATTTATCACATCATTATATGGCTGATCATTTCATGAAAAAGTCATACTTATTTCATGAAGTCAGAAATAAATAAGAATAAATATGTACAAATTGGACGCAAGGGAACCCACTGTAAACTATACATATGTACACAGGAAAGCTATATAGTGATTGTATCTCAATCAATGACAAAATGAACTTATGGACTGAGTAAGAAATTGTCTCAGTTCTCAAATCTAGGTTAAAGTTTTGTGTATACATACCATCTCGCGACGCTCGTATGATAACGCTGCGACACAGCTTGGGAAACACTGTCTAAACCACAGATATATACAAATATACAGGTATATGTTACAGTGGTAAAACGGAACGATGTAAACTTTTTCATTAACCCAATTATTTCAAAAACTTTGAGCGGAAAAATGTAGGCGTGTTTCGTAAAAATACATTCTCATTCTCCTAATGAATTTCCTTAACACCTGATTACAATCAAAGATTTGTAAGATAAAATAATATTTTTATTCTGGATTTATTAAAGCACATCAAAACAAGATTCTATCTATTAGTGACATTTGCGACCTTTCATGTAAACGTTTCTCACCATTATAATAAGCATATTTAGTAGTAAGTAAAATTTATATAAATGCTCGATTCGGCAACTACTAATACTTAAGTATAAATAAAAATTCAATTTCGACGGCACGGAATTATAGGAACATCTTTTATTTACTTTTTATTAAAACAATTTTTTTTTCATAAGGTTTCCTTCAAATTCATGCTGCAGTGGAAATATATCACTGGACACAGGTTAGACTTTATGAAACCAGTTAACACACTCCGCCAGTGAGAGTACTATACACTCCTTCAGTTTCTTCATAGACATATCACACGCTTAAAAAATAGTTAAACTAAAACGTTATTACCATGGGAATTAACACGATCATGAAAGTAAGGTAGTGTATAATAAAGATCTTTAAAAATGCCTTACTTTGACGATCGCGTTAATTGCCGTGGTTATTATCATTTTAATACAGCGTCGCGGAAGTTTTAAAATTATAATAGTGAAACTATGCATTTATCCAAAACTTAAAAATGTAATTCAACGCTGGCAATGTGAAATTTTCCAGTGTATAAAAAAAAATCTCTTAGGTTAAAGACACAATATTTATCTTAATCCACGTACCGGCAAGCGCAGCGTAGGACGTCCACCCACAAAGTGGACAGACGACCTCATTAAGACCGTAGGATCGCGCTGGATGCAAGCCGCTTCCAACCGGTCTTATTGAAGATCTAGAGGGGAGCCTATGTCCAGCAGTGGACTTTCAATGGCTGAGAAGAAGAAGATTTATCTTAATTCTGATATAAGAGAACAGTGACAAAATGTATGACATTTGAGGGATTATTTTTAATCATAATAAGGAACGCTTGGACCTTATCTAGGTTTAAAACACAATCGCAGATAGCTATATAATAGGTTTAAATAGGTTTTTACCAATAAAATATTACTGCCAGACATTGGGTTCCAAAATCGCACATTTATTTCAAAACTGACATTTGACTTTTGATTACTTTTTTATGCTGTCCGTTTACTTTTGTAAGTATGCGATGTATGGAATCGCCTATTTATACAAAGTTGATTCACTGCCAGAATTTTATTTATCACCTGATGCTCGTCACGATAATGTCGTTTTATTATCTTAAAAGATATTTCATTCAAAAATATAGCTCATTCAACATTTCCTACGATCGTAATCACTAGTGCGGGCGACTCTCCTCTTGGCTTCCCTCCAACACTTTGATGTCGCCGAACTATTCATAATCTAGCCCACCAAAAATGGCGAGATATGCCTACACTTGGGAAAGTATATTATCAGACGTGTAATAAAACTATTTGCCTTACAAAGAAGAGGCAATAACTTTCTGAAAATAATGATTTTATTATTTCTGTTTTATATTACACTAGCTGGCCCGACGAACTTCATATCGCCTTTAAATATTTTTATCTAATCTCATACTGAAATTTACACATTAAAAAACTAAACACAGTATCATAATGACAGACTTTACGGACAAGCTATCAAAATAAATTTAAAAAGTTATTTTTCGATACAACTCTTGTAAGGACAACTGTATCGTAAAATAACTTTTTTACCATTTCGATACAGCTTCAGCCCTGGATACAGGTATTTTAAACAGGTTGCAATGCAAATACATTGCAACTATGCAAAATTTTTCTACATAATCTGTGAACGCGGCGCCACGCGGCGCGTCGCGCATGCGCACTACGCATGCTCGATCTGCAAATGGATTTATAAGTAAGAATTATAGCTGTTAAATTAACTTCATGGTTGTATTTAAAATATTATTATCATATATTTCATGAGATTAGATAAAGTAGTGTATGAAACTGCACATAATTAGGTATTAAAAATAAATACTCGTGTGGTCTATTATAACATTCGCCTTCGGCTCATGTTATAAACTCACACTCGTATTTTAATAACCCTTATTATGCAACTGTTTCATAAACTACTATTACGTAAATTTTTTCGATGAGTTATAAACTATTCTATCTCTCAAGTTGGATGAAACTGCACACACTGTGCAAAATTTTATTAAAATCGGTTCAGTAGTTTAGGATTCCATCGCGGACAAACAACGTGACACGATATTTTTATATATTTAGATTGTGTGACAAACAAACACTCGCACGAACCGCATGATATAAAGCATAGGTTCTAATGCGTTTTTGTATCGGAGTACGAGGTTACCTTTTATATTTTCTTTTGATTATCATAGACCCTTGCTATATCAATCTATATGTAAATATATATATATATATATCGCTCATTGGCTGCAATGATATATATATGTCACATAATTTATATATATATAATATATGTATATATATATATATATATATATATATATATATATATATATATATATATATATATATATAAATGAATGTCTATTTCCGTATGTGATCGCACCACACGTGAACGGCTGGTCCGATTTCGCTATTTTTCTTTCAGGACAAGGTTCTTAAGAAAGGAAAAACAAAGGAAATTGTGTGGAATATTAGAAAATTTTCGAAAACTATTAAATAAATAAATATTGTCAGACAAATTAAACAGCGCCATCTAGCCCCAAAGTAAGCGAAGCTTGTGTTATGGGTACTAGACAACTGATAAACATACGTAAATACATTTTTTTTTGTAAATACATACTTATGATACATAGAAAACACCCAGACCAAGACAAACAGACATGTTTATGCACACAAATGTTTGTCCTGTGTGGGAATGGAACCCACGAGCGTTGGTGTCGAAGCCGCGTCATTGACCGCTACGCTACCGAGCTCGTCAAAACTGAACCACTGTACTGACTTTTCACATATCGCTTCTACAGCGTTTGACAGTACTGTCAGTCATTCGAATTCAATATTCATAGCGAAGAGAGGAAAACGTCTGTCGGGTAGTTAGTCAGATATTTAATAATATATTCTTTATTGCATAACAACAAATACAGAAATTAATGAACAGACAAGTATACAAAGGTGAGGTTATCTCTTCAAGAGATTTCTTCTAGCCAACCCTACTGAGCATAAAGAAATTTTACATTTTTTTTTTATACTACGTCAGGTGGCAGACAAGCATATGGCCCGCCTGATGTAAAGCGGTTACCGTAGCCATATTAACGCTCGCAACATAAAATATCGCGCGCCGCCACCCCCGCTGCCATCGCAGCATCTTCTTCCTTTCTGGTGACCTCACTCACTCGCAGGAACACAACAGCCCTCAAGAGAATAGTTATTTGGCTGCGGTATTCTGTGAAATGGAGGTACATTTGCCAGTCGGGTAGCTTACAATTACGCTCCCTACCTTTCTTTTCGCCACAGCTTCGTTTGTCAGTCAGCAGGGTGCACCGCGTGAAGATGGCTTTGGTTCAAAGATGTTGATGAACCACTTACACCCCAAAGACACATGGCTGGGAGTCAAGCAAGCTATGCATTTTAGTATCTCTGTAACTAATTAATAATGGGGTGTAGGTGTAAGCGGTTCAGCAAAATCTTTGAACCAAAGCCAA
The DNA here is from genome assembly GCA_937001555.2 of Hypsopygia costalis. Lineage (NCBI taxonomy): Eukaryota > Metazoa > Arthropoda > Insecta > Lepidoptera > Pyralidae > Hypsopygia > Hypsopygia costalis. Next base: position 4,514,207 of record OW443350.2, read on the forward strand.
CCTCACCTGCACGTTGCTACACCTGCACCCACTGGGTGCAGGTGTAGCAACGTGCAGGTGAGGTTGGCTTTCACCAGACTGACAAACGAAGCTCTGGCGAAAAGCTGCCCGACTGGGGAAGTCCCTCCACCTCATAGAATACCGCAGCCAAATAACAATTCCCTTAAGGGTTGTTGTATTCCTGCAAGTGAGTGAGATCACCAGAAAGAAAGAAAGAAACCTATACTCCTTTATAGGCTGGCAACGGATCGGTGACCCCTTGGTGTTGCATATCTCCAAGGGCGGTGGTGATTGTTTCAATCAGGTGACTCACATGCTCGTTTGCCCCTTTTCATATAAAAAAATAAATAAACGTAAAGGCAATACAAATTCATTGAAATTAAAACCTTCAACTGGAATCTTTCTACTTCACCCCAACGTCACATAAATAAATAAAAAATAAATATATAAATATTTCTGCACAATTTACACAGCGCCATCTAGTCCCAAATTAAGCGAAAAGCTTGTGTTATGGGTACTAGACAACTGATAAATATACTTAAATACATTTTTTTTGTAAATACATACTTATATTACATAGAAAACACCCAGCCTAAGACAAACAGACATGTTCATGCACACAAATGTTTGTCTTGTGCGTGCTAACCATTCGACCACCGAGCTCGTCAAATAAACTTTTTGTTTCCAACTCTAGCAGGACTGTATTACTTATTTACCACTCCAGTGTTATTAAAAAAGTTCGAGCGAGAAAACTTCGTACTATTTTTATTCCCATGAAATACATAAACGTTATTAGTCAGTACTATTAAGCCTAGAAGTCCGTGCCCCCTGGAAAGTGTCTCGACGCGTCATTACCCCGACCTACAAAGATACCAACAGATCTCAGGCGCCGATAAAGTCGTGCTTGAGAGTCATCCAGTGTGCACTGCAGGCTATACCACCGATATAACACCTTTATGGGACTACATTTAAAGCCGTTTTTTATAATAATCGTTTTTTTAGGGTTCCGTACCCAAAGGGTAAAAAGGAATCCTATTACTAAGACTCCGCTGTCCGTCTGTCCGTCCGTCTGTCACCAGGCTGTATCTCATGAAACATGATAGTTAGACAGTTGAAATTTTCACAGATGATGTATTTCTGTTGCCGCTATAACAACAAATACTAAAAAATAGAATAAATTAAATATTGAAGGGGGCTCCCATACAAAAAACGTGACATTTTTGCTCACAATTGATAACGGCAATAGGTAGACGTTTGAAATACTCACATAATATTTAGTTGTATATTTACTTTAAAAATCCATTCCCATACAACAAACGTGATTTTTTTGCCATTTTTATAGATAATGGTACGGAGCCCTTCGTGCGCGAGTCCGACTCGCACTTGGCCGGTTTTTTTTATTTAGATTTTCGGGGTGTAAGTGGTTCATCAACATCTTTGAAGTCAAAGTCAACCTCACCTGCACGTGGTGCACCCTGCTGACTGACAGAAAAGGCTGTGGCGAAAACAGAGGTATGGCCTAGCGTATTTCTTAAGATGCCCGACTGGGGAAGTACCTCCCCCTCACAGAATACCGCAGCCAAATAACAATTCTCTTGAAGGTTGTTGTGTTCCTGCGAGTGAGTGAGGTCACCAGAAAATAAGGAGTTGCTGGTTGGCAGCGGAGGTGGCAGCGCGCGAGCGATATTTTATGTTGCGAACGTTAATATGGCTACGGTAACCGCTTCATATCAGGTGGGCCGTATGCTTGTCTGCCATCCGACGTAGTACAATCTGACCCGGCAAACGTTGTTTTGCCTTATAAATTATTCCAAGGATTATTTTTGTAAAAAAATATAACAACCTATTCTCAGACCTACTGAATATACATTTATTAATTATTATATTATACTAATTATAATGACATTCTATTTTTAATTTAATAATTAACATATTTTACCATTGTATAATTTTGCTTGCCACCAGTTGGTTGAATGTTATGGCACACAGTGTAATACTAACATCTATGTTACCTCATTCAATGCAAATAAACTCATTTTATTCATTCATTCGTTCATTCATACATATAAAATTCCATTAAAATCGGCCAAGTCATTTCGGAGGAGTATTATAACTAAAACTGTGACACGAGAATTTAAAAAAATAGATTTAAATTTAAAGTCGATAAGAATTTTTCGGGACGGGGGCCCACCACACATTCCCACCACTTTGTCTCCTGTGTAGCCAGGATTAACAGCGGCGACCGCCAAAAAAGGCAATGTGACTTGTGATTAAATTCGCGAGTTCCAAGGCAGCCGTAGTTTTGCCCCCAGGTTTGCAATGAACAGTGAAGTCCATTGCAATCCTGAGGGTAAAACTACGGCTGCCTTGGAACTCACAACGAATTTAATCAGAAGAAATTAGTAGGAGTAAGAAGCTTTTGGAATTTGACTTAGATTCGATAAGAATTGTTGGCTATGTGTTATATTATTAATCACTACACTATAGTATAAAACAAAGTCGCTTTCTCTGTCCCTATGTCCCCATGTATGCTTAAATCTTTGAAACTACGCAACGGATTATGATGCGTTTTTTTTTAATAGATAGAGTGATTCAACTGGAAAGTTTATATGTATAATATATGCATAACATAGTAGAAAAACACTGATAATTTAGAGGTTTCTAATGTGATGTCGTAAATAAACACATTTTTTTGCTCTTTCATTGCAAACGCTGGCTGAACCCAACGAGATAGATCAAAATAATGTAGTACAGTATTGTTCACCTTAAAATGGTCTACAAAAAAGTTCGCTATGGTATATGTCTATCTCTTAGTGGTAACACACAATAACCGTTATTTTATCCTTTGCTTTTTACAAGAAATAATGCCTTATTTACGAAGCGATTTTAAGCAATACAGAATTAATCCTTATCCAATTAAGTACCTTAAATACATTGCGCATTTAATATAGATCAATATGGCCCTTCACAGCATGTAATTTAAATGAATAGTTTAGAAGATATTACACATTTAAAATGCAGGGACATAACGGCTGTGGCGGTACCGGCCGCGGAGCCGGCGGCGTGTGCCTATAACTGGGGAAGGACTGGATAGGACAAAGCGCAAAGACCTTCTGTAGTACATTTAGTATCAGCATTGCACCCGTGCGAAGCCGGGGCGGGTCGCTAGTAAATAATATAATATAAAAATCAATGCCACTTTTCGTTGTATTTTTCTAACTCAAGAACGGGCTCACATATCCAAACCAAATGTTTAGGGTTTATTCGGACTATTTAGTAGATGGTTTAGGTGAAGTTTGCACAAAATCGGTGAAGCGGTTCTTCATTTATCACATTTTTTGTAACAATTGAATTCAATAAATGGCGGATCATTTTGTTAATGGGGATTTTGTTGACAGACATGTTGTTATGTCATTCATGCGGTCATTTCATTTTGGACGTGCTTCGACTTTATGTTGCCTGTTCCAGAGTCGGTACCCCCCCCCCCCCCCCCCATCCGTTTGTTTATTCATGCTCAAAATGGAAAAACAAAAAATTTTGTTTATCCAAATGTTTTGGATTAAGTTTTAAAATACTTAGCAATTAATAATTTTTTTTTTTATTTGAATAAATGAATTTGGTGTTCCAATTAATTTTTTTTATTATTTCACTTTATACGTAGCGAAGCACGTATCGGGCCGCTAGTAAATATTATAATATTATGAGGCAATGTATGACGAGCCCGGTCGTCGAATGGCTAACAATGGCCACTTTGACTTAGAGGTCGCGGGTTAGGTATATGACATATATTTGTGTGCATGAACATGTCTGTTTGTCATGGTCTGGGTGTTTTCTAGGTATTACATGTATTTATTTACAAATATACGAGCGAGCAAAGCGAGCGAGACTCGACTTGTCTTTGAAGAGGGAGGTGAGGTATCCCAGGTAAAACTAGTCAAACCTAGGAGCGCCTAGATTGATGGGTATTGACTATAACATAATATATAAATAGTTGTGAGCATTTGCTATTCCTAAATAGACATACAATCGAAACTAGCTACTCCGTTTTAAGTCGATAAAAATATCAATAACTCGATCGATTGAAATAAAACTATTTGTAGGTGGCCATAACGTTGTAATAGCCTATGTCCTATTAAACAGTCGGAATAAACAACGCCATAAAAGTTATTTATGTGTGGGACGTATCGAATAATCGAGAGAATAAGCTGATTTAGGTTATTGATCTTCGTTACTGACCTTTGGATCATGGAGTTCAAATAAGGTAATACAAACCTACAACTATTATAAAAACTAAATACAAAAAAAAAACTGGGTCCCTTAGACTACGTGCCAATGATACAGACAGCATTCCCGCGCTGAAGTGTTGAAAGCTTCTGCGCGAGAAAGCTGCCTGCGCGGGGATCGCCAATTGCCTCCCTGATACGCCTGCTGAGCTTGCTGAAGAGCCATTGCACTCCCTGACTCCACAGACCGAGGGTCTCGACGCCAAATGCGACAAATTCGTATTGAGCTCCGCTATATTTGCCTGCCTTAAAATATATAAATAGTAAGTGAAAATATTATTTTTCAGTAAAATTTACTATTAACTAAGTCAATTTCTGCTAACTTTTGGTCATCCCTCGGGAACAACTTATTTTTTTTTTTAAGATAAAAGGTATCCTGTAATATTTTCTGATCCTCTGTTTAATTATAATGTAGGCAAAATTTCATGACAACAATTCAGTAATTCAGACGTGAAGAAGCAAAGAAAGAAACAAACTCACTAATATCGAAACAACCAACCATACTTTTTGGTCATCTCTCAGGAACAGTTATTTTTTTCGGAATAAAAGGTATCACATTATTTATTTTAAATCATATGCGTAAAATTTCGACGCCATTGCATGTAAATTTGGCATCCGCAAAATGATATCTGAATCAATTAACTATCTAACGTCGCAATAGCCGATAAACTGCAAACAAAAACAAAAAAATACTCGACTAGTTTATCAATAACCTTCCTAAGTACCGTATGTTGAAGCTACGGTTATTAGGTCAACATTATCACATAGATAGTAAGCTCAGAGAGATAGGGGTATGGTTTTCAGGCAAACAAGTAGAGAGATAGGGGCATTAGCTGGAGTGTAATGGGATCGCTGCTCAAGTGGATAATGCACTCAGTTTTTGTTGCAATCCGGCTCGCTTTACGTGGTCGAATGAAGTTAAGTGGTGCATTGGAGATAAAATGTATCTTCTCAAAGGGTTTTTAAGAATTGTGCACGTATTAAACTGTGTACAAATAAGTAGAAATACAAACTACACATCTTTTTTATGAACAGTGAATCATTATTAATTCTTTATTGCATATAATATTGTTACATAAAACAGTGTAAACAAGGTGTACAAGGGCGAGCTTATCTCTTTAAGAGATTTCTTCCAGCCAACCTTAACAATAGTATAGAAATATTATTTGGCTAAGGCGACATATGCAAACATGCTAATGTTGACATTTTATGGATCTAAACATACAAAATATAATTAACTAATTTGAGTTAAGTAATGCTCTGTTAATTTCTTTTTGAAAGTGGTCACAGTGATACTGTCTCGTATTTCCACTGGTAATTTATTCCAGAGCAGTGCTGCACGAACAGTAAATGAGTTAAAGAAAAACGTTGTGTTGGAAGGGGGATAATTTAATGTTTTCGTAAGGCAGGGACGTTGGGAGCGAGTAGGAGGTGGTAAAGGAGGAAAACGGGAACGAAGGTACTGAGGTGAATCAGGATTTTTAATTAATTTGTAAAGGAAAGACAGGATGTGCACATTTCTGCGAAGGCGGATAGGGAGCCATTTCAACTGGGTGCGAAATTCAGAGACATGATCATATTTGCGCAAACCAAAAATGAAACGAATAGCCAAATTCTGCAACCGTTCCAGTTTGTTGAGTAGCTCTTCAGTTGCATCAAGATAGCAGATGTCGGCATAGTCAAGAATTGGGAGAAGGAGTGATTGAGCAAGCATAATTTTAGTTTTAAAGGGAAGGAAGTTCTGGAGTCTCTTGAGCGAGTGAAAGGTGTAATGCATTTTTTTGCTAACATTGTTGACTTGAGCCGTCCAGGAAAGGGTGCCATCAATAATCAGACCCAGATTTTTTGTTTTGTCTGAGAAGGGAATTGGACTGCCACCAAAGCACACTCTTGGTAAATCACTATACTTGAGCCTATACTTTAGTTGATTGTTACCCACCACAATGGCTTGGGACTTTGTCGGATTAACTAACAGACCGAAGCTTTCGGCCCATTTCTGGACCGCACAAAGCTCGCGGTTCATAGCCTCAATGGCAACAGATATGTCAGAGACAAGAAAATGATTGTATATTTGTAGGTCATCTGCATATAGGTGATAAGGAGAAGTAATGACTTTAGTTAATTCATTTATAAAGATAGAGAAGAGCAATGGAGATAACACACCGCCCTGTGGCACGCCAGCAATCAACTCAGACCAGTCAGATGTTTGTTCCTCGATTTTAATGCGCTGCCAGCGACCTCGAAGATAAGAGTCAAACCAGGCTATCACAGTCGAAGAGAAGTTAATAGAGCGAAGAATACCAAGGAGAATATCGAAATCGACCGAATTGAATGCACTACTGAAATCTAACAGAATAATCAGGGAGAGTTTCTTATTGTCCATAGCGAGACGTATGTCATCTGTGATATTCAGCAGTGCACTCGTTGTGCTGTGGTAAGGACGGAAACCCGATTGAAAGGGGCTAAGAAGATTGTTTTGGGAGAGATAAGTATGAAGTTGTTTATGTACAGCACTTTCTAGAACCTTAGATAGTAATGGAAGAATAGAGATCGGACGATATTCCGAGAAACAAGAAGGGTTGGCTGTCTTGGGAATTGGGATTATTTGAGCTCGTTTCCATGCCTTAGGAAAGATGTTGTTAGCTAATGAGAAATTTAACACATGTGTTATTACCGGAACAATTAGGTCTAGAATTGGTAGCAGCATGTCGAGACTCAAGCCATCAGTTCCCACAGCTTTTGTAGATATAGACAAAATGCTCTTTTTAACCTCATCCTCCGTGATACAGCGAAACGTAAATTCATCACCTGTGGGCGTAGAGGGTTTTAAAAGAGAAGATAGTGTAGCATTTTTAGTAGCTAGATCAACTGTAACGGGGGGCGTACAGAAATATCCGTTTAATGAATTGATGTCTACAGCCCCACAGACGTTACCGGACTGTTTACCCACACCCAGTGATCGTAAGAATTTCCATACATGAGTCTGTGGCAAGTTTTCTAGTGAAGAGTGAATATAACGTTGAAAGAGTGAAAATAATCATTGAACGGAAATAAATTACTATTGTTGTTTAAGTAATGATGTATTTAAACAAAGTATGTAAACAATTTATATTGGGGTGTAAGTGGTTCCTCAACATCTATGAACCAAAGCCAACTTCACCTGCACGCGGTGCACCCTGCTGACTGACAAACGAAGCTCTGGCGAAAAGAGAGGTAGGGAGCGTAATTGTAAGCTACCCGACTGGGCAATGTACCTCCACCTCACAGAATACCGCAGCCAAATAACAATTCCCTTGAGGGTTGTTGTGTTCCTGCGAGTGAGTGAGGTCACCAGAAATGAAGGAGACTGCGTTGGCAGCGGGGGTGGCGGCGCGCGAGCGATATTTTATGTTGCGAGGGTTAATATGGCTACGGTAACCGCTTCACATCAGGCGGGCCGTAAGCTTGTCTGCCACCCGACGTAGTATATAAAAAAAAAACGACTTTTAAAGGCTGGCAACGGATCGGCGACCCCTTGGTGTTGCTGATCCCCATGGGCGGTGGTGAATACTCTCCACCAGAAAGTAATCACAGGTGACTCACATGCACGTTTGCCCCCCTCGAATAAAAAATATATTATTTGGGTGGGTCTACGGAATCACTGGGGTAGGTATAATATATATTTTTTATTTTTAATAGCCCTTGCTTAGGTACATAATTCTTTGACTTCCATAGACATATAGGAGACACCGTCAACTTGATTTATCATTTGTGAAAGATTGAATAAAGAAATTTTTCATTTTCATTTTTTCACAAAAGGAAGAACCTAACTTAGGTACATAATTCTTTGTATCCCAACCCTTTGGTCTACGAGACAAAAGTTTTGGACATCTCTGGTAAAGCTGTACCTACGTTTATAGTTCAGCCAGGAACTTTTTCGAGTTCACACGGAAATTCTGATAATTTTTTTCAGCAGTAATGTATTCTTATTTGCCACTTTCTTGAAACCATTCAATTTAAAATCATTCTAAACCATAAATCGAATCAAATATTTCTTTCATAAAAGCTACAATACTTAAAAAGAATTTGCACTGAATAAAAATTACATATTTCCTGGATATCAGGCGAAATATAATGAACAACACAAACCAAGTACTCTCATTTAAGTTTGTCCATTCGTCTCGATTCCTACTTCTATTATCAAGAAAATTGGATGGTGTTTACTGTCCATTTGGTGGGATTTGACGACAAACTTTCATTATTATATATAGTTGCAAATTCTAGCTGAAAGTTCTAGGTCAAAGTCAGAGATTACCTCTGAATGTATTGCGCAAGTAGCATCACAACACGTATCAACGGGAATTCATTTACGTCATCCGATGTACGTAGTGTTGACCAGACTTTAGATCCGTGAATATCACAAGCTGTTCATATATTTAGTTAGATTAAGAAAGCTCACTTTACACTGGATCTTTTACAAAAATATTTTTACCCTTTACACGGTGTAAATACATAGTAATAATCTGTCTCATTTTCGTACATGATGTTTGTGTAGGTATATTTTTTCTTGTACAAATGTGATGGAAATTATCAATTAATCTATATTTTTTTCTCTGTCTACGGTTGTAATCTATATATTAAAATGAATTCCTATTTCCCTTGTTCACGGCATCACGCAGGAGCAGCTGGACCGAATTCACTAATTCATTTTATGTTGTATTTCTTATTGGCAGGAGAAGGTTCTTATGAAAGAAAAATAAATATATAATGTAATAATATATATAATAATATATATATATATATATATATATATAATGTGTATAATATATACTAATGTATATATTCTAAAAATATATAACATGACATCAAACTTTTTAAAGGGGCCTCTCTGCGTTGGATCCGTGTCCCTGAGCACGCCTATCAAATGACCGGGCTTGACCCGCGAATCAAGAGATTATTTTTTAATTACTTTATTTTATTACCAAGAATAAATATAGGAAATCATATTGGATCTAAATTTTTGGCAAAATATGTTTTTTTCCTTTTAACTTTTTTATTGAATGAAACTCAAAATTTCAAAATTCTGACTTCGGATTCATGTAGAGCATCAAAAAGTAGTACTGTAAAATGACCTTGGTTTTCCGATATCTATTCGGGATTTCGAAAAAAAATCACTATGGTGGCGCATGCTGCGCGTTCGATGTTTTATTATGTTTATGTAATTTCTTTTGTACAATAAAAACTTTACAACGACAACAATTCGACGAACCCGGTGGTCGAATGGTTAGCAATGACTACTTTGACTCCGAGGTCGCGGGTTCGATCCTCGCACAACACACACATTTGTGTGCAAGTACATGTTTGTTTGTCTTGGTCTGAGTGTTTACTGTGTATTATAAGTAAGTATGTATTTACAAAAAAAAAAGTATTTAAGTACATTAATCAGTTATCTAGTACAAGTTTTGCGCTTAATTTGGGACTAGATGGCGCTGTGTAAATTGCCCAGAAATATTTATTTATTATTATTTATAGTTTATCAGCTATTGGGACGTATAGATAGGTAATTAAATCAGATGTTATTTAGCGGATATCAAATCTATAGCCATAAACTGCCTATAAATTATATTACTATTTATTTAATTGTTCCTCACAGAAAGGAGGCCACAATGGCATCCAAGGGACTGTTTATAACAACCACAAAACAACAGTTGTTTTACGATGTGAGCTTGTCTACACATTGATCTACTATTTACGATTTTATTCCAAACAATTCCAATAATACGTATAGTATAGGTAATATGGGTCGTTAAAACTGCTGTTAATTTTATACTCCTGTAATTTTAACGTTTGTGTGTTTTTTTTTATGTAGGTTCCAAATAGAAGGGAATGATCTACATTAATTTCAAAGTATTATAGTACACTATGGTACAAGTGTGTAATTCTGGTAATTACTGCAGAGGCGACATTGAGACCCGAGCCGTAGGTGAGAGTATTAAGAGAGCCAAGGACGGTAATCTTCAATACACACCTGTATCATACGACGTTTTTCAACACACTTGTAAAGAAAATAAAACCATAAAAAAACATTTTATTTACTAGATAAAATGATTTCCGCAATGGCGGGAAAAATGAATCAGTTTTGCTATGCGCGCGCATCTAACAATGGAGATCGGCCAGAGACTAAAAGAATAAAGTTTCTTTTTTTTTCGCTTTTCGCGGATTGCGTTTTAGCCACGTACAAAATGGGGAATTTATATATGCCTAATTGCGGTGAAATCAGAGCCACTTTATGATGTTTATGAAACTGTTGCATAATAAGGGTTCTTAAAATACGAGTGTGAGTTTATTTTAAGACCTAATTATGTGCAGTTTCATACACTACTTTATCTAATCTCATGAAATATATGATAATAATATTTTAAATACAACCATGAAGTTAATTTAACAGCTTTATTTCTTACTTATAAATCCATTTGCAGATCGAGCATGCGTTCGAAAAATAACTTTTTAAATTTATTTTGATACTGCGTTTAGTTTTCTAATGTGTAAATTTCAGTATGGAGATTAGATAAAAACATTTATTACTGTCCTTTACTATATATTGGGGTGTAAGTGGTTCATCAACATCTTTAAACCAAAGCCAACTTCACCTGCACGCGGTGCACCCTTCTGACTGACAAACGAAGCTCTGGCGAAAAGAGAGGTAGGGAGCGTAATTGTAAGCTACCCGACCTGGGTCCGACCTGGGTATGTAACATACCTCCACCTCACAGAATACCGCAGCCAAATAACAATTCCCTTGAGGGTTGTTGTGTTCCTGCGAGTTAGTGAGGTCACAAGAAAGGAAGGAGTTGCTGGTTGGCAGCGGGGATGGCAGCGCGCGAGCAACATTTTATGTTGCGAGCGTTAATATGGCTACGGAAACCGCTTCACATCAGGTGGGCCATCTGCTTGTCTGCCATCCGACGTAATATAAAAAAAAATTAAGAGGAAAACTTGTAAACATGACATTCCGCAGTGCATCCGAATTCAAAAGTAAATTAAAAACTATGATTAATTTTAACAATAAAAAAATTAAGGCTTCTAACGGACCAGCCCCCTTACCACCATCTCTTATTGGGATTCAATAATTGAATAGATTGCTTATTCATACCAATGAATAAGCAACTCTATTCCATTTGAAATATAGTCGCTTATTCATTGGTATGAATAAGCAATCTATTCAGATCGACGTGATAACTTCCAGTCAGAGCTTCTTATCGAGATCCTTATAAGCCGAGCGTGCAAGCGAGAGCGTGGTACAAGCGATAGAGAGGCACGATCGGCCTAAGCGTTCGGCTTGTGACGCATTTATATCTCTTCCACTACATCGGCCGAAGTTTTGTTATGACGTTATCACGTAAAATTATCGTGCGTAAACCGATGATGATGATGATACCCCGCCGGATCAGAAGTACAACTGAGAAGTACTACTGGTAGAACAAATGATACAACCTTGTCAATCAACCTAAATACATGCCCTAACAGTAGAACAAGCATACACCCCGCCTGACGGTAAATAGTTCATCATCCACACACGCGGTATCAACCCTAACCTCATTATCAATGTCTATCCAAATGCTAAAGCCATAAACAAAATATATTGTTATCAGCTGTAATTCGCGAACAAGTTCGACCGGTTTGAAACGACGTCGTCATTATGCATTCGTACAATGAGCAGGATGCAAAAACGCATAACGCATTGATAAGAAAGTTAAGAACATTTTTCGAGAACCATTTTCATATGTCTTACTTGATAGGTGCTATGTTACTAAAGTTGTAAATGTGACAGTTATAAATAAATATTTCTTGACAATTTACTCCTTATTACATCAGCTATCTTCCAGTGAAAGGCATGTCAAAATCGGTCCAGCCGTTTCAGAGATTAAACAAACAAACAGGCAGACAAGAATTGTCAAAAATATTATTTTGGTACGAGTATACATACGTAGGTCACACTAAAAGTTTTGCGTAACTTAAAAAAACAACATGTTATAACCAAAATATTATGTTTATTGCTTTTCAAAATAAAAAAAATTGGTTGCCTGTAAAGTCGGTATACGGGCGAAAGTTTTACGTGACAACGACTTTGAGTGGTAAAATGTTTTCGAGTGGAAGGGACGCATGCCTTTCACTTTTTATGTCTGTCTCTCTCGCTCTTAGAAGGGACACGCGTCCACGACACGCTTACAATGAGAGCGAGTGAAAGGCACGCGCCTTTCACTCGCTCTCATTGTAAGCGCATAACGTGAGCCAGTTTCTTGAAGTGTCACCCGGCTAACCAATTTATAAGACGTTGTCACGTCAAAAATATAAAAACAAAGGATTTGATAACGTTTCGTAATTTGTCACCTGGCACAGCTTTTTGCTCTAAAACTTATACAATTTTCTATTAAACTTACTTTTTAGAGCACCTCTATATCTACACGACAACGTACAAATATTTCGTTTAACCCTCTCCGTTGCAGAGTTATGATTATGACTAATTCTTTTCTTTGGTCGCGCGGAGTGTATTTCAAGACCCTTTTTCAGCCTCCTCTCCCCGCACGAATACGCGCGTGCACGATATCGTAGGTATCATAGCAACTATTGGACATTGAAATTATAATAAACACGGGAATTAACGCGATCATGCATATAAGGTAGTTTTACATACCTTTATTATTGCCTGACGTTTCGACCGGCCGATTTCCGTTTCGATCGGTTGCACCGGCCGTGGTCGAAACTTCAGGCAATAATAAAGGTATGTAAAACCTCCTTACATGGATGATCACGTTAATTCCCGTGTTTATTATAATTTCAATCATGCAATGCGAAAGTTTAAAAGTTAACTATTGGACGTTGTCTATTTTCTAAATATATACAACACTTGGCGGTATAAACCTTGAGTCACAAAATATAATGACGTATATGGCGACAATAAAAGCGTTTCATCGCTAACTCTGGCGCGACCTCAGTATGGGAGCCTTTTTAAAAACGTTTTCACGTTAAAAAAAACATAGTTAAAATCACAGAACAGAGAAAACATGTTCTGTGGTTAAAATGAATATGTAAAAAAACCGATAAGATAATAATAATACCATTATAATTTGGCCGTGTGATTTCCGGCAGACTAGAATAGAATCACTCCGTCTCTTCCCGTGGATATCGTACAAGGCGACTAAGGGAAATACATTATAAAACATCGATCAGGCCTCCCCAAGCCGTCTGGCCAGCGTGGGGAGTGTAGGCCAAATCCTCCTGTCAGTGACGGACGAGAGAGGGTCGTGCTCCTGTAGTGGAGACTAAAATGACCTTATGATGAAGATGATGATTATTATTATAATTTGAGGGCCACTGACCGTCTCTAGCGTAAATATATTTATATATTTAGATACATCTACAACGTACGCCAAGAACACTCAGACAAATTTTATATTAATGTTTGCATTCAATTTGTATTCACCTTCGCGAACGGATCTGGCAAATGATGAGTATAAGAACATGTGAAACAAAATTTAATTTACATAATACTTTGTGTTATACGAGGTTTATAATGGATTGAATAATTTTATTGTTCAAGTTTCCACTGTTCACAATGCTATGAACTTTTAAAGTACCTTTATGGAAATGTTTTATACTTTGTCACAATTTTTTACTATTTCGTACTATTTTATATATTCAAGTGGTCGCCCAGTGGTCGAAATGCAGCCATAATTAATTTAAATTATAACTTTATCAATAAACAAAAGAGTTATAATATACGTGTGTGTTTGAAATACATGGTAGTGTGAGTAATGTTCTTTTCATTTTGATTTAATGTATTTGTTAAATATAATGGGGCCTCTCTGGCCGTGTGGCTTCCGGCATAGTATAAATAGAGAAGTAGGAGAACTCAAGCCCCGAGCGGGAGTCCACTGATATGCCCGTGTCGACCTACGGTCGACAGTGACGTCACGACCTTGAAATGCTTGAAATGCCCGTGTCGACCTACGGTCGACATTTGCAGTTTGGCGTTCAGTTTTGGGCACATTGAACAATACTCATCTGTCATACATTCAGGCCCATTTGTTTATGTTTTTTTCGTTTCTCCGCCATATTTGCTATCGGATTAAGGCCAAAGAATCATAAACTCAATGGAAAAAAAAATAAAAAAAGGGGTTTAAGTGACTCGCATTAACGGCGCCAGATGTTCGGGCCCGTGTCAAGTGCTATAAAAACTTATTTTGTTTAGGTAAGTGTAGGTTTTTGTTTATTAACATCGGGTTTTATCTCCCTAGCGTATTTTTAAATAAAAAACTATACGTTATCGCCTTAGTTCATAAGGTATTTTTTTGAATACAAGTAGGGCTATGAAACACCACTTGAGAATGTTTAGACCATCGTAATTCTACACTATAGTCGAGTGTTGAACAACAAAAGACGGCATTGTATAGTGCTGTTCTTAGTAAACGTAAAAAACACCACTTGTAGGCACTCAATAACAAAGTTGCGTCTCAATGACCGTTTTTATGGGGCCCCGACCACCCGCGGCGCCGGGCAGGTAGGAATAAAAAACAAATGGGCATCGTTCCGCCGCGTTTTTGCGCGGGGGGGGCGCGGGGGGCTCACTTGGGGGGGCAAAAGAGCGGATAATAGCCTAAACACGTAGGGCTGTCGCTTAATAGTTTATTCAACCGTCAAAAATACTTAGTCAATCTCTATTATACAAAATTAAGTAAGGTACCAAATACAAAATTAAGTAGGGTAAGTGTTAGGGATCTGTAACAAAAAGCCGGCCAAGTGCGAGTCGGACTCGGTCACGAAGGGTTCCGTACCAAAAAACGACACACAATCACGTTTGTTGTATGGGAACCCCCTTAAATATTTATTTTATTTTGTTTTTATTATTTGTTGTTATAGCGCCAACAGAAATACATCATTTGTGAAAATTTTAACTGTCTAGCTACCACGGTTCATGAGATACCTACAGCCCTTGGTGACAGACGGACAGACGGACGGACACCGGAGTCTTAGTAATAGGGTCCCGTTTTTACCCTTTGGGTGTGGAAATCTATAAAGAATAAAAATAATTATTTTTGTACATACACCAGGAGTGACTGCAATTTTTCCATTACCTACATTTTAATGCATGCTTACTCAGTGACAAACGAGCAGAAAGCCCACCTGATGGTGAGCGGTAACTGTCGCCCATAACATCCACGATTCACGCATTCAAGCTGTTGGCAACAAAAATGCAGAATCGCAGGTGCGTTGTCCTTCAAACCGGAACACAAAACACAACAATGCAAGCATTGTTGCTTGGCGGCAGAAATAATAGGTAGGGGAAAAAGTCTTTTCGCATTATGAACGCATGTATGAACTTGTAATAAAATCTCTTTGGTTATACCATTTGTATCTAGCAGGTTTTGATATCTATAAAAAGTTTAAATTTTAAAAAAGATAATTCCAAATTCAAATTAGGTAAATGTGTGATTTTCATTTGTTTTTTTTACTGTCAAGATGAGTGAATCTAATGAAGAAATTCGATTCATTTTAAAATTTTACTACAAAAATAGTAAAAAATCAACGCAAGCTGCGAAAAAAAATTGTGATTATTATGGACCTAGTGCAGTGTCTGTGAGAGTAGCACAAATTTGGTTTAAGCGTTTTCAATCCGGAAATTTTGATGTCAAAGATGCACGTCGCTCTGGTCGCCCTGTTACGGATAAAATGGATGCCATTTCTGAAAAAGTGGAGCAAGATCGGCATATCAGTAGTTACGACGTAGCTAAAGAACTAGGAATTGACCACATAACAGTTTTGTCGCATAAAAAGGTCGTGGTCAAAGACCGGCCAGGCTTCAGAGACTCTGGCGAAACCCGGGTTAACCCGCAACAAGGTGATGCTGTGTGTATGGTGGGATTGGAAGGGAAGATATTCATTATGAGCTGTTACCGCCAGGCAGGACTATCGATTCTGAACTCTACTGTGAACAACTGATGAGATTAAAGCAAAAAGTTGAGAGAAAGCGGCCGGAATTAATTAATAGAAGGGGTGTGATTTTTCATCATGATAACGCTAAACCTCACACATCTTTAGCCACTCAGCAAAAATTAAGAGAGTTTGACTGGGAGGTGTTAATGCATCCGCCGTATAGTCCTGACCTTGCACCTTCTGATTTCCACCTGTTTCGGTCTCTTAAGAATTCTTTAGGCAATGTCAGGTTAACATCACGAGAAGACTGCCAAAACCACTTGTCGCGGTTTTTTGAACAGAAGTCCCAAAATTTCTATAGTAATGGGATCATGTCTCTACCTACAAGATGACAAAAAGTTATCGAACATAATGGCACCTACATACTTTAGTTAAATGTAAATAAACTTTATTAAAAAATGTTTTGAATTTTCATATAAAATACGAAAAGACTTTTTCCCCAACCTAATAGATAAGGCAGTGGTCCTCACCCAGGCGGACTCCTACTATTTGATAAAACCTACTTCATGTTATCTGTTTAGTGATTTGAAAAATTACGGTCTAAATAGGAATAGGATTAATTAAAACGTAGCTTTACTGAATAATAATATTTATTCAAATAATCTAAATTATTATGAAAATATATTTTTATTAAGTACCTATTATATATTATTTTTTACACTAAACTATTTTTAATACTTTTTAATTTACACACTTATCATGTGATTATTAGGAGTGTCGGTGGCCGAATGGTTAGGGTATCCGACAAATTGTTATTGAGACATCCATGAACACTGCAATGTTTTTTATGGCTAGTCGACTTTGTAGCCATCTTTAACGAATTTGTAGTTATATGTATACGACGTAGGTAGGTACCTAAATGTTCAAATTATTAACGAACGTCAGCGCAGGCGCGAATCTTGCGCGGTTTTGCGTACGGCGCAGCTCCGACCCCGACTGGCGCTCCATATAACCTCCTATAAATGTTGTCAGTGTGTGCGTGCGACGGCCATACGTACGGGCGCGCTCACATACAAACCGCGCTCGGTGCGTTTGTATGAAGTTACCTTACTTCTCTATTTATACTATGCTTCCGGTAGACTAGAATAGAATCACTCCGTCTCTTCCCGTGGGTGTCGTACAAGGGACATACATTATCAAACATCTACCAGGTCTCCCCAACCCGTCTGGCCAGCGTGGGGAGTGTAGGCCAAATCCTCCTTCTGTCTGACGAGACGGACTCGAGAGGGTCGTGCTCCTGTAATGGAGACTAAAATGGCCTGATGATGATGATGATATTGACTTCTTCTCTATATAAACTATAAGTGTGCGAAATTTCATACTCTTCTGTCCGCGCAAATTTCGTAAAAAGGGGTACAAAGTTTTTGCTTCACGTATTTTAATATATACTACTTTCTATATATTAATATATAGATGTAGACGGGTCATAGGCGAACATCACGGCTACAAAGCGTTTACTCAATACCTACTCGTTTATACATGCAATACGCAAAGAAAGGAAAATAACGTAAACACATAGGCAGGCATTGCATCTACAACTTTTCAATAATTGTTTATAATTAGTGCTGATTTGTTTTTGATAGTGCTTGCCTCGGCGGTAAATGATGAGAGACTGATTAAATGCCTGGCAATTACCTTGCGTTCTTCTTGCCACAACGGACGCAGGTAGAACGCATCTATAGATAAAACGTCTTAGATTTTATCACTATTTGTTGACATCGTCAAGTTGTATGTAAACATGGTATTAATAAAGCGTTTGGAACTGTATTAAAAATTTTGAAATGTCAAAGTATTGAAAACGTGTTCCGCTTTGTGAAAGAATAAAAGCAGAATATGTTTGAAATACACATATTTACATACACATTTGGAGTTAACAAATAAGGGGATTTTTGGTGAAATGGATGTTTTAAATTAATATTATTTACATTTAAAATAATTCTAGGTATTCGGTATTATTTGGCAAGCTAATCGAATATTCAGGCGAATAGGTACATACAAACACACCGAAGTCCGAACATACCGTATCCGAATAGGCCGAACATTCGGCGCATCTCTAATATCAAATCTTATGTATTATACTTTTATTCCCTTGTGCGAAGCAGGGACGAACTGCTCGTTGATATTAAAAAATATCGATAAGTAATTTTATAAATCAAGATCAAATTTTAAATAAAAATATTAAGGTAAAATTATTCGACCAAACCATAGACAGACCTGTGTAATTTGTTCAGTAATTTTGTAATTATATTATGAATAATTTGTCAAAAGAAAATTGTTATTTAACGAAGAATAAATAATTTATGTGGTGAAATCATTGCCAAATCGAGTATATATTTTTTTTTATACTACTAAGGTGACAAACAGGCATACGGTCCGCCTGATGGAAAGCACCGCTTACCTCTTATAAGTTACCGCAGCCTATGGACGCCTGCAACACCAGAGTAAAAACCTCTTTACGCCCTTTTTGAATAACCCCATGCTATAGTCTCCTGGAAAAACCTCAATAGGCAGTTCATTCCACAGCTTGGTAGTACGTGGAAGAAAACCTCTTTGGAACCGCACAGTACGTGACCACTTCGGTTCTAATATGTGAGGATGAATTCCCTGTCGATGGCAAGCGGTGCGACTGTAGAAGGAGGCCGTGGACATCATGTCAAACAACTCCTCTGAACACACCCCATTGTACAATCGGTGGAACATACAAAGGGATGCAAAATCTCTTCTCAGACTAAACGGTTCTAAACCGTCCATCAATTTGGATTCATTAACAATAATAAATAAATAAATATTCTTGGACGAATTATACTGCCATTTAGTCCCTAAGCTAAACTAGACGCAAACTTTTATTATGTTACATAATAGGTAACTGATATAATACTTAAACGCATTTTTTTAAATACATACATTATATTATTGATATAGAAAACACGCAGACCATTACAAACAGACATTTTCATGCATACAAATATTTGGCTTGTGCGGGGATCGAACCCGCAACCTTGGAGTCAAAGTGGCCATTGCTAACCATTCGACCACCGAACTCATCAAATAATATAAAGCTAAACATGCCATGATGTCATTAATATATATTATTGCTGCCGTTATAAAAGGTTCTCGAGTGGAGACCACGTACCGGCAAGCGCAGCGTAGGACGTCCACCCACAAGGTGGACAGACGACCTCATTAAGACCGTAGGATCGCGCTGGATGCAAGCCGCTTCCAACCGGTCTAATTGGAGATCTAGAGGAGAGGCCTATGTCCAGCAGTGGACTTTCAATGGCTGAGATGATGATGATGATGATTGCTGCCGTGTGTGAAGCGCTTTATGTACGAATAAAGTCCAAAGAGTAACCGGCCTAAACTCTTAAGAGCACTAGAACTATGTAAGATTCCAGAGCATTAACAAAATCCCTCCACTTAGCTACATCCCGGAATATATTAAGAAGATCAGCGTTTTGGTAGTGAGTTCGTTATTGGATTTCAATATTACGAGATTATATTCCCCAATCCCTATCGTAAGATACCTTTCCCACCTAATATATTCTTCAATGTAAACCCCTATTTCCCTAGAGGATGATTTTCTAGAAGGGACCGATAATAAACAGGAGCCCTACCGCCTATAGAAGCCGATTACCATTGCATTTTTCATTGCAATATATATATATATACTACGTCTGGTGGCAGACAAGCATACGGCCCGCCTGAAGTGAAGCGGCTACCGTAGCCATATTAACGCTCGCAACATAAAATATCGCTCGCGCGCCGCCACCCCCGCTGCCATCGCAGCATCTCCTTCCTCACTCACGTGCAAGAACACAACAACACTCAAGGGAATTATTATTTGGCCGCGGTATGATATAATAATAAAATTATTTATTTATTATATTTTCCACAATATCTTATATTATATACTCGTATATAGTTACATAAGATATCGTGGAAATTATAAATCGCCATTTTATGGGTGGCTTCAATAGTGGCATTTAATAAATCGTGCATTGTCACTTGAACCAAGCGAGCGTGCAAAACCTCAGCTCAATCGGACACTGCGCAGTAGGTCAAATTCAACTTGCAAGATGTAAACTAAATAAAAGCTTAACTAAAGAAAATAAATAAGTAAATATTCTTGGACGAATTATACTTCCATTTAGTCCCTAAGCTAAACTAGACGCAAACTAAGCAAAGCTTGTACTAGGTTACCTACTAGCTTGTACTAGTTAACTGATATAATACTTAAACACATTTTTTTTATACATACATTAAATTATTGACATAGAAAACACGCAGACCATTACAAACAGACATTTTCATGCATACAAATATTTGGCTTGTGCGGGGATTGAACCCGCAATCTCGGAGTCAAGGTGGCCATTGCTAGCCACTCGACCACTGAGCTCTTCAAAACATAAAGAAAAGCTTATGAGTACTATCACACCCCGGCCACTCCATACAAATGTTGCGTCGTTTACTACTACATAAATAATGACGTCTGTGCAAAGAGTGAATGAGCGTGTGTGCGTGCGCCGCCATACAAACTGTTCTAGATTTGTCTCATAGGGGAGGTGAGGTCGACACGAGAGAGCGGCAGGGAGTAGCCATACTGTACGTAGTACTATTACTTAAACTGTGGTACTATAAACATCTGTCTGTAAATGCAATACCTAAGTGTCAATTTCTACGAATATCCCACTAAATGTTTTTGACATCTATGACTAGATACAATTCCGATAGCTTAGCGGGGCGCATGTTTGCAGTAAATTGGTCTTGACTTGACAGCTATCTAGGTCTTGTACATGGCTTAATTAATTGATGTTTATATTCTTGTGGCCTGCACGAATTAATTATACTTACCTATTAGGTTATCATACATACTTCAACAACTCGGCGTCTAGCAGCGACTATCTGCTGTAGTACAATCGCGTATACTAAAGTTCTTCGGCCACGTCTCAAGACGCAAAGGTGACTCCATCGAACGCCTGGTGGTTCGGGGTAGAGTCGAGGGTAGAAGACCCCGCGGCAGATCTCCCATGCGGTGAACCGACCAGATAAAGTCTGCAGTGGGCGGACAATGAGTGCACCAGAAGTGCCTCAAATCGGACGAGATGGCGGGATATTGTGAGGCGAATAACTACAACCCCGAATCCACCCTCATGACGACCACGCCCGCTCTGTCAAGAGCGTAACGATGAAGACCTATTAGGAGTATAAAACAATTTCTCGCGTCGGTCTGTAGATAAACAAAATCTATATAGACGAGCTCAGTGGCGTAGCGGTCAATGACGCGCCTTCGACACCAACGCTCGTGGGTTCGATTCCCACATAGGACAAACATTTGTGTGCATGAACATGTCTGTTTGTCTTAGTCTGGGCGTTTTCTATGTATCATAAGTATGTATTTACAAAAAAAAAATGTATTTACGTATGTTCATCAGTTGTCTAGTACCCATAACACAAGCTTCGCTTACTTTGGGGCTAGATGGCGATGTGTAATTTGTCTGACAATATTTATTATTTATTATTATATATATACTAGTATTTATATAAATGAATCCCCATTTCCCTTGGTCATGGCATCACTAATTCTTTTTTCATTGTGTTTGTAATTGCTAGAAGGTTCTTATAAAAAAAAAATAAGAGGTCGCTGAGACAGAGTGGCTGTAGTCACAGGCCTGTGACCGCGGCTGGTGCAACCTGGGTACCTACCGCCTAAGCTGAAGCCGATTCCCATTAAAATTTTTGAATCATCATCATCAGGTCATTTAAGTTTCCACTACAGGAGCATGATCCTCTCTGTCCGTCCCGGACAGAAGGAGGATTTGGCCTACACTCCCCACGCTGGCCAGACGGGTTGGGGAGGCCTGATCGATGTTTGCTAATGTATTTCCCTTAGTCGCCTTGTACGACATCCACGGGAAGAGACGGAGTGATTCTATTCTAGTCTGCCGGAAACTACACGGCCATATACGGTTTGTATTTAAAGCTATCCATAATTCGTTTTTATTTTAATTGTATATTTTTACGCAGTTATATCGGCCATATGAGTTGATGTAGCAGTCATGTAAAGCGTATTTACATGAAGAATCTACAACGTCCCAAAGGGCAGTTGTTTGATTAAAATTCAGTCTATTAATTTGGGTCAGTTTAGTCAATACTCGAGTTATCTAACTAACTTACTCGATTACTTAAGTTTGTAATCAAAATATGATTTATGTTCAATTATATCTGTTTGAATCGGGTTCCCAATAATTACACAGAGTTAATTGATATTTGTATAGTGCCTAGATATATTGCTACCTCACTTTCAAGGTTCACGTATACAATTCATTAGGTTAGAGATATATTTGTACACACTAAAACCTACATATCCTAATTTCTCCGTCTATTTATTATTTAAGACCTTAACAGATACCTTAACAATTTTGAAGCCAGGGTCCAAATAAGTAAAGCGTCCGCCCGCAGTATGTATGTAGAATTACTTGTAGGGGGTCTGGATTTTTCTTAGCAATTACAAAACCTAATACATCGAGTACAAACATTGCGTACCTACTTGAAACATTGCTGTCTGAATGGCAGGAAAGGTGGAAACTTCTATTAAAGGACGCCACTTGAATCTGTTATTTCAATCGGTAAGAGATAGATTAAATAAAAAGTGGTTAGAAGCCTCAGATCACAGCAAACTTAGAAGCCGACAAACGAATTGCAAAATAACCTATTTTAAAACAGAACCTAAGATAGGTAGATACGTTTAGTACAAACTGCAGTCACACACGTACAAAAATTAAATTAAAATATAACAAGGTCAAACTTTAGGATTCTGAAACTTAACTCCGACAAACATTTCCCCACCGAATGAGCCTCCGACAGAATGTTTCGTTTATGAGTAGTTCAACGACATAACCTTTTAACTACGAACGATTCGCCGACAAAACTATTCATTCATGGGCGAATCGACGACAGAACCTTTCCACTACGAACTTTTGGCCGACAGAACGATTGATTCATGAGTGAATCGACGACAGAATCTTTCACCAAAGAACGATTCGTCGACAAACCATGCATATGCATGGTTAATATGGCTATGCATAAGCATGGTTTGACAATACTAGTAACTAAATCTAAAGTGTATGCACGTTTTGAAAGGTTAAATGAAAATTTTTTGAAATTAAAATAATCATGAATCAATCGTTCTGTCGGCCAAAAGTTGCGTGCAGATGAAGTCGGCTTTGGTTCAAAGATGTTGATGAACCACTTAGACCCCATTATTATTAGATCAGATATTAGATTTATGCTACTTGCGTTTACTTCAACGTAAGACCTATTTTTCGAATCAAGATATTCGGCTTCGGCTTCGGCGGTAGTGACCCAGACCACAGAATAAAAGATGCATGTATGTGCTGCAGCAAGCAAATGGCCATAGCTCGTAAGGAACATTTCGTTCATAACGACTCCAAAAAAGAAGGAGGTTCTCAATTCGGCTGTATTTTTTTTAAATGTTTGTTACTTAATTACTCCGTGATTTATAAACCGATATGAAAAAAAAAAAGAGTACACTTCCAGATTGATCCCATATTATTTATTTTCATCATCATCAGCCTGTGTCTACCCACTGTTAGGTTTGTTATTTCATTACTCTGTCATTTATAAACCGATTTGAAAAAAACTTATTTTATTTGAAAGAGTATACTTCCAGATTAGTCCCATATTTTTTTCATCATCATCATCAGCACAGACTGATGTGTGTGTGATTTATGTATATAGATACAGATCTACATACATAAATTTAGAGTAATGTTTGGAATTGGTTAAAATTATATCTCTACGAATCAAAACTAGTGTTCCTACTTAGCACTATCTGCAAGTTTCCTAGCACCTTACATAGGGATATCTTCACCTTTTATTGGGTGCCGATATTTTGGACGAACATAATATATTTTATTGCGGTCACAATGCAAGAGCTGTCACCCCAGTCTTCGTTTTATGACCTATTTTCCTCGGTCTGTCATTTTTATTACAAGATTTTCATAATTCATAAATCTTGACCGAGTATTGACCTGCGGCGGAAATTGATTGCGTTTCATATACAAACTAGATTGGGGTGTAAGTGGTTTATCAACACGTAATTTATGGATGCCCCCTTACACACATACGTATCCTCATTTCGTCATCTATTTATTAAGACGACGTCTTAACAAATTTCAAGGCAGGGGCAAAATAAGTAATGGTTCATCAATATCTTTGAACCAAAGTCAACCTCACCTGCATGCGGTGAACCCTGTTGACTGAAAAACGAGGCTCTGGCGAAAAGAGAGGTAGGGGATAGCGTATTTTTAAGCTGCCCGACTGGAGAAATACTTCTAGCGCACAGAATACCGCAGCCTAATAACAATACCCTTGAGGGTTGTTGTGTTCTTGCGAATGAGTGAGGTCACCAGAAAGAAAGGACGGAGTATAGGCTGGCAACGGATCGGCGACCCCTTGGTGTTACTGATCTCCATGGACGGTGGTGATTGCTTTCCTTCAGGTGACCCACATGCACGTTTGCCCCCATGTATATGAGTATACAAAAAAGCTTGTTTGCCACCCGAGGTTAATATAAACCCGACGCTAGTGAAATGGCTACCGTAGCCATATTAACGCTCGCAACATGTAATATATCGCTCACGCGCCGCCACCCGCGCTGTCAATGCAGCAACTCCTTTATATGTGGTGGACCCCCGTCTCGTTATATCTATATTATATACTAGCTGACCTGCCCCCCTAGCCAAGTGTAATTCGTAGCGTAACGAACGTTAGATAGATCACGTGACATTTGTCAATTCTCATACTAAAATGTTCGATTTTGACAAATGTCACGTGATCTATCTAACATTCGTTACGCTACGAATTACACTTGGCTAAGGGGGCTGGGGGGCTAGCCAAATGGCAGTTTGCGAAGTAGAAAAGCGTAGCGATCGCTAATTTGAACTGTGGAGCATAAACTAAAATATTCGAATTGACAAATGTCACGTGATCTATCTAACGTTCGTTACGCTACGAATTACACTTGGCTAGGGGGGGCTACGCAACTTGGTCCGCGTGTGAGAGAGAAAGGATTGAGAGCGAAGCGAAGGGTTATAATAAATTAATAAGCCAATTGTAAAAGATAGACATAAACTTTCATCGACTTTTTTAAAGATCTTTTTAAGTGGAACAATTCCGTCATACAGAATTATTGTGTAACTTTACCCGTTTACGTAGCTCACGCCACGGAAGCTCTCGAAATATTTTTTCCTAATAATAACAATTTTTCCCCGTTTTTGGAACGTTATTCATTAGTGCTATTAGTCGTAGCGTGATATTATATAGCCTATAGCCTTCCTCGATAAATGGGCTATATTATACAATAATTTTTCAATTCGAACCAGTAGTTATTGTGATTAGCGCGTTCAACCAAACAGACAAACTCTTCAAGACAAGCTTTATAATATTAAATTAGATATCATACTATTTAACGTAACATCAAATAAATACATTGCAAACCTAACCTAACCTAAAATAATACTTATTGCACATCAAATGCAGGATTGGTGATCAGGTTTTTTTTGTGGATCAATTTATTAAAATTCATATTTATTTATATTTATATTTATATTCATATTCATATTCATATTCATATTCATATTCATATTCATATTCATATTCATATTCATATTCATATTCATATTCATATTCATATTCATATTCATATTCATATTCATATTCATATTCATATTCATATTCATATTCATATTCATATTCATATTCATATTCATATTCATATTCATATTCATATTCATATTCATATTCATATTCATATTCATATTCATATTCATATTCATATTCATATTCATATTCATATTCATATTCATATTCATATTCATATTCATATTCATATTCATATTCATATTCATATTCATATTCATATTCATATTCATATTCATATTCATATTCATATTCATATTCATATTCATATTCATATTCATATTCATATTCATATTCATATTCATATTCATATTCATATTCATATTCATATTCATATTCATATTCATATTCATATTCATATTCATATTCATATTCATATTCATATTCATATTCATATTCATATTCATATTCATATTCATATTCATATTCATATTCATATTCATATTCATATTCATATTCATATTCATATTCATATTCATATTCATATTCATATTCATATTCATATTCATATTCATATTCATATTCATATTCATATTCATATTCATATTCATATTCATATTCATATTCATATTCATATTCATATTCATATTCATATTCATATTCATATTCATATTCATATTCATATTCATATTCATATTCATATTCATATTCATATTCATATTCATATTCATATTCATATTCATATTCATATTCATATTCATATTCATATTCATATATTCACTATTTCACATTCACTCACACACTCACACTCACACTCACACTCACACTCACACTCACACTCACACACTCACACTCACACTCACACTCACACACTCACACTCACACTCACACTCATACTCATACTCATATTCATATTCATATTCATTTATTCACAACGATTTATAACAATGGGTCGGTACATGCACATATTGGTAAAGAAGGTGGATAATTAAAAATGTTACAAATCACCTTATTGAGGCACTTGTGATTTTAGATTTGTCGTAGTTACATATTATATTATTATTGACGTGACAACGTCTTATAATTCGATGGAGCCGGCTGCACGCACGAAAAAACATGACTCATGCGGCGTTACCTCGCTCTGATGCGTTCCATTAAAATTTTCTTTTGAAAAATGCAAACATTCCATCAGTATTTTCTTATGACGTTGTCACGTTCAACTATCGTCAGTAAACCGACTTTATAGACAACCGATTTTTTATATTATATTATCCTTATATGTATGTTATAGTTATATCTATCTATTTAATCTGTAAGTTTGAGTTGGTATACTGTTGTTGTGACGTCACCGAACACGTGTTACATGTCTATACCAGATTCCTGTTGATGTTTTCAAGTTTCAAACCACTACACGCTTTGTTTCCATATGGCAATCCTAATATTTACATCATATTTTGTTCTAACCTCGTTGGTAATAGCATTCCTTTGCTTCCTTATTTTTATTTTCGAGTTGCTTCCGTTTGCGGAATCGCTCACTATTTCGATACTAACGTAGTTTAAATAAACATATCGTTATGTTGCTAACATTGGGTTAACATTGTTGGGGGTGTAAGTGGTTCATCAACATCTTTGAACCAAAGCCAACCTCACCTGCACGTGCCTGCTGGCTGACAAACAAGCCTCTGGCGAAAAGTGAGATAAGATACCATACCTAGCGTATTTTTAAGCTGCCCGACTAGGGACATACCTCCACGCCACAGAATACCGCAGCCAAATAACAATTCGCTTAGTATATATATAAATAGAGTCGCTTATTCATTGGTATGAATAAGCATTATATTCAGTCATTGAATCGCAATAAAAGATGGTGGTATGGGGGCGGGGGTAAGACTAAGGCTGCCTTGGAACTCCCAACGAATTTAATCAGAGAAATTAGTAGGAGTAAGAAGCTTTTAGAATTTGACTTCCAGCGTTATGAGACAGCTATATGACAATTAAGGCATTAAAAGCCTAAAGCGATAGCTAATGAAGATCAACTGCGGTGCTCCACGGATTATAAATATGTGACACTATTGGGGACCAAAAACAATGAAATGTGGTGGGACAATGGAGTGGTGAAAGTTTGACATTACCCTCCCTACTTCAGCAGTCGGGTAAAACGCCTTTATGCGCATTACAAAGAAAATATTGGCAAATTGAAAGACTAAAATATTGGCAAATTGAAAGACTCCGTCTAAAAAGGCTCCTCAAACAACATTAAATCGTACGCCATTAACTTGAATGGGTTACCGTTATGGAGGCAATCTCAACTGAGGCGCCAAACAACATAATACTTATATGAAAATAAATAGGAAATAAAATAAGTTAGGTACTTAGGTTTTTTGATATCGTCTTATAAATTGATGTACGCCGGCTGCACGAAAAAGCATGACTCATTGTCACGTTCCGCCTGATCCGAGCGTGCAAGCGAAACGCGGTATAAGCGATAGAGAGGTACGATCGGTCTAAGCGTTATGCTGGTCTTATGACGATGTTTTCTTATGAAGTTATCACGTAAAATATCGTCCGTAAACCGACTTTACATACAACCAATACATGTACGTGACGAGCTCGGTGGTCAAATGGCCAATTTGACTCCGAGGTCGCGGGTTCGATCCCCGCACCTGACAAACATTTATGTGCATTTGTGTTTGCCTTGCACTGGCTGTTTTCTACTATATGTATGTATTTTACAAAAAAAAAATGTATATGTATAGTATCTGTTATCTAGTACCCATAGTACAAGCTTTGCTTAGTTTGGACTAGATGGCACTGTGTACTTTGTCCAGGTTACTTTGCCGTGTGGTTTCCGTCAGATTATAATAGAATCACTCCGTTTCTTCCCGTGGATGTCGTACAAGGCGACTAAGGGAAATACATTATCAAATATCGATTAGGCCTCTATAATCCGTTTGGCCAGCTTGGGGAGTGTAGGCCAAACCCTCCTTCCGTCTAGAACGGACGAGAGAGGGTCTTGCTCCTGTAGTGGAGACTAAAATGGACCTGATGATGATGATGATGACTTTGTCCAGGAATATTTATATTTAATATTTACATTCATCAGTCGTCTAGTACCCATAGTACAAGCATTGCTTAGTTTAGGAGTAGATGGCGCTGTGTAAATTGACCCGAAATATTTATTTGAATTTTATGTACAAAGCTACATAATTCTAGCCTCTATCGTTCCCTTAAGCACAGTATAAGTACTACGAATAATACTACGAATAGTATGGCCACACTTTGCCGCTAACTCGTGTCGACCTCACCTTCCCTCTGAGACGAATCTGGAACAGTTTGTATGGCGTCGCACGCAAACACGCTCATTCACGCTCTGCACAGACGCCATTGTTTATGTAGCAGTAAACGACGCGACGTTTCTATGGAGTGGCTGGGGCGTGTCTTAAGTCCGCCTTTACCATTTTATATTGTGGTCAATATAATATTTTAAAAAAATAACAGGGGCCCTACCCCCGAAGCTAAAGCCGACTACAATCGGAATTTTTGATTCATCATCATCAGGTCATTTTAGTCTCCACTACAGGAGCATGACCCTCTCTGGTCCGTCCCAGACAGAAGGAGGATTTGGCCTACACTCCCCACGCTGGCAAGACGGGTTGGGGAGGCCTGATCGATGTTTGGTAATGTATTTCCCTTAGTCGCCTTGTACGACATCCACGGGAAGAGACGACCAATTTTCGATTGCAAAAGTCAAACTTTAGATTTATGCTACTTGTATTTAGCTTAGCTTATAGAAATGATGGAGCTCTACCGACTGCGCTGCAGATGTTTGGCAATAACTTAAACGTAAGACCTATTTTTCGAATCAAAACATCGGCTTCCACCGATACTGGCTATCGGTGGAAGCCGATTACCATCGGTAAAGTTATTGACAATCATCTTCAGCTTAGTCGGTAGAGCTCTAGAGTTTCTACCAGCTGAGGTAAATTATAACTACCAACACTGTAAGAAGTAGTTTCATTTTCGCATCCAAAAATTCCGATGGTGATCGGCTTCAGCCACTTCAGCTTAGGCGGTAGGTTTTAGAGTCTATTCATTTCCAAGAGTGGCTTTTCGGCGTTTAAAAGCTTTCCGCTTATCTTCACACAATAAACGAATTTTATGCCTCCATATTATTTACTAAATGTTTTAACTTAACAATTACTTACTAACAGTGATTTTCTGTATTCCTTTACCCTAATAATACAGAATCAAGGTTTTCAAGAACCCAAAACAATATAAAGGATTATTGGGTGGTTAACTGAAAGTACAGATTGATCCAACCGTAACTTGGCCTTGTTGCTGGCTTACTTTTATGATATTGGCAAATAAGAACCAACTGCTCCCTTAAGTTGAAGGCCACCTTCGAGTATCTATCTTCAGCTTTCATTTTGTTTATATTAGCCGTATATCCACAAAGTGTTATACTCTCCTTAAAGTGTACAGTAAGTTCCAATATAAAAGCCGAATTCGGGTAATTAATGAATAAATGTATAAGTGAATAAATAAATAAATATTTCTGGACAATTTACACAGCGCCATCTAGTCCCAAATTAAACGCAAAGCTTGTGTTATGGGTACTAGACAACTGATAAATGTACTTAAATACTTTTTTTTTGTAAATACACACTTATAATACATAGAAAATACCCAGACCAAGACAGACATGTTCATGCACACAAATGTCTTGTGCGGGAATCAAACCCGCGACCTCGGAGTCAAAGTGGCCGTTGCTAACTATTCGACCACCGAGCTCGTCAAGTGAATGAATGAATGTATGAATAAGTATATGAATGAATGAATATTTATTTGCCATATAAACAAGGTATTTTTTTTTTGCTATATAAACTTATTTGCTGTATAAACAAGGTAACAAGTAAGCAATAGCAAGACTAGTGATGATGATAGGTAAAAAATAGCACACTCCGACCACTTATTATAGATGTCGCGGCGTTTACTACTACTCGTACATACACTGGACAGAGCACTACACACGTCTACTACACAAGTCTGGGCAGAGCGAGAATGAGAGTTGTGCGTGCGACGACATACAAACTGTTCCAGATTTGTCTCAGAGGGGAGGTGAGATGAGGTCGACACGAGAGAGCGGCAGGCAGTGGCCATGCTGTAGTTGGTATTATTATTTATACTCGTCATTATCATCAGGTCATTTTAGTCTCCACTACAGGAGCACGACCCTCTCTCTTCCGTCCCAGACGGAAGGAGGATTTGGCCTACACTCCCCACGCTGGCCAGACGGGTTGGGGAGGCCTGATCGATGTTTGCTCATGTATTTCCCTTATCCACGGGAAGAGATGGAGTGATTCTATTATAGTCTGCCGGAAACCACACGGCCGATTATTTCTACTGTAGTAATAGCATAGTATACGTATTATTACTACGTACAGTATGGACAGTCCCTGCCGCTCTCTCGTGTCGACCTCACCTCCCCTCTGAGACAATTCTGGAACAGTTTATATGGCGCCGCACGCACACACGCTCATTCTCGCTCTGTACAGACGTCATTATTTATGTAATAGTGAACGACGCGTCATTTGTATGGAGTGGCCGGGGTGTGGTAATAGTAAGACTGAAACTTCGTTTTCGTCTGTGTTTTCGACCATTTGATATTCTATCTATCTATCAAGAAAAGGTTTAATAAAAACTGTAACCAAACTACGAAAAGAACACTAAAAGGTAATAATCGACTCCTTCTTTTATTGAGGCCGCCCTAACGTTACCTGGGTCATAACGACGAATCGATTGACGAAATTCATCAACATGGGATGAATAGTTTAAGCGCTACGGCTACTAATGATCGAAGGCTACGGCTACGGCTCTATGCTGCAACTTACATTAATACAAACATGCATATGTATGTACATACGACGGCCAACCTAAAGGCGCTATACACATTGGCCGAGCGTTGCCGAGCGACGGCCAACGCCAACGTGTAGACAGCTTATTTGCCTTGCCTTGTCTTCGCTCGCCGTCGCGTCGCTCGTGATCACTTGCGTCACTTCGGATCGCAGTCGGTTTTTGTGCACAGATCACACGTTTGTATACCCGCCATTACACGGTTGACATCCATTGCTGTCAAACGCGTATAATGTGATAATGTCGCTCACTTAGCAACGAAGATACTTTTAAATTTTTGGAGTATTATCAAAATGAATCCATAATTTTATATATTTATTATTTTCTTATTTATCACTTTAGTGTGGTATACACTGAGATATTTTTTTTATACTACGTCGGGTGGCAGAGAAGCTTACGGCCCACCTGATGTGAAGCGGTTACCGTAATCATATTAACGCTTGCAACATAAAATATAGCTCGCGCGCCGTCACCCCCGCTGCCAACGCAGCAACTCCATCCTTTCTGGTGTGACTTCAATTACTCGCAGGAACACAACAACCTGTGAGATAGAGGTACTTCCCAGACGGGCAGCTTAAAAAATACGCTACGCCCTACCTCTCTTTTCGCCAGAGCCTCTTCTATCAGTCAGCAGGGTGCACCATGTGCAGGTGAGGTTGACTTTGGTTCAAAGATGTTTATAAACTACTTACACCCTAAATAATAGTTATATATGCTCATCAAGTAAATAGCCGAAGCTGCAGCAACTTCAATGTCGACGTCCATAGTGTTTCAGTGCACAATGAACACTGACAGTGGCCAATGTGTGGCCACCTCTACTAACACTCGTCTACATTGGCCGCTTGCATTGGCGCTCGTCGCACTTGTCCAACGTGTGGACATTAGCACTTGCCTTGTAGCCATTTGCCGACGCTCGCGCTGGCCTACACTCGGCCAACGTGTATAGCCGACTTTACACAGTTCTACATTTTCGCATCAACTAGACATGAATGTGCTACTACAATAAAATTATCGAAACGCGGTACGCGGCAACGCGGGATTCCGAAGAGGTCAACTAAGGCATACTTTGGTCTTCCCTCCCGCAAGCCAAAACATATTAGGTTATAGTTATTTATTTAAGTTTAGGTACGTTAAGTTTATGTACCTAGTTAAGTTTTTAATACGTTACTAACAGTCAGGCTTGTAGGTATTTTTATAACACTAGGGTGGGAACAAGCATACGATCCACTGATAGAAAGCAGTGCATCATTTAATAAATAATAAATAAATAAATATTTCTGGACAATTTTTGCACAGCGCCATCTAGTCCCTGACTCTAGTACTAGTAGTAGTACATCTAGTCCCTGAATCCCTGGCCATCTAGTCATCTGTACTAGACAACTGATAAATGTACTTAAATACATTTTTTTTGTTAATACATACTTATAATACATAGAAAACACCCAGCCCAAGCCAAACAGACATGTTCATGCACACAAATGTTTGCCTTGTGCGGGAATCTAACCCGAGAGCTCGGAGTCAAAGTGGAAATTGCTAACCATGTGACCACCAAGCTCGTCGAATTTATCATGTTAATTTGTTATCCAATCAAAATAATCTAGAGTCGTAAGAATTGATATTGCCAACGTAAATGAAGTTGTGAGAATTCGCTCATAAATTTGGGATCATTGTTAATTGTTTTGGGAATAGAGAACAAAGAAATTAAGACTTAATATTATTTAGTACGAAAACCATCTCCCGAAGTTGATTTTAAGCAATAAACTAATATTTATTGACTAACTAAATCTCCGTCGAAATAAATTATTGTTTTCGAAATCCTATAGGGTTTCTTTGAGTAAACTATTATTATATTAAATAATGTAATAACGAATTAGAACGTCTAAGAAATAACAATTTAGAAGGTCGTTCGACTCATTGCTTTTATTACTCTCTTCCTATGACATTATGTTATAGACAGTGTTTCCCAATTAGTGGTACGCGTACCCCCGGGGGTACGTGAGATTAGCGATGTAACGACTCGACTTTTTAAACCGATTCAAACCGATTTGAGCATAAACCGAGTTGAGTCGATTAGCGCGTCTACTAAACCGATTTGGCCGAGTCGAAAGCAATGTAACGACTCGACTTTTTAAACCGATTAAAAAGTCGAGTCGTTACTTGAATTTGTAAACCGATTAAAAAGTCGAGTCGTTGCTCGACTTTTTAAACCGATTAAAAAGTCGAGTCGTTACTCGACTTTTTAAACCGATTCAAACCGATTTGAGCATAAACCGAGTTGCGTCGATTAGCGCCTTTACTAAACCGATTTGGCCGAGTCGAAAGCGATGTAACGACTCGACTTTTTAAACCGATTTGAGCATAAACCGAGTTGCGTCGATTAGCGCGTCAGCGCGTCTTGCGTCTACTAAACCGATTTGGCTGAGTCGAACTTACTTACGCATCTCGCTCGCGTCGCTCTGCGCGCATTCGCCCGTTTGGCCGTTTGCTCGTTTGGCCGTTTGACCGTTTGCTTGTTTGGCCGTTTGCTCGTTTGGCCGTTTGCCCGTTTGGCTGTTTGCTCGTTTGGCCGTTTGGCTGTTTGCGCGTTTGCCCGTTTGCTCGTTGGCCGTTTGGCCGTTTGGTCATTTGCCCGTTTGGCCGTTTGCTCGTTTGCTCGTTTGGCCGTTTGCCCATTTGGCTGTTTGCGCGTTTGCCCGTTTGGCCGTTTGCCCGTTTGGCAGTTTGCTCGTTTGCCGTTTGGCCGTTTGCTCGTTTGGTCGTTTGCCCGTTTGCTCGTTTGGCCGTTTGGCTGTTTGCTAGTTTGCTCATTTGGCCGTTTGCCCGTTTGGCCGTTTGGCTGTTTGCTCGTTTGCCCGTTTGGCCGTTTGACCGTTTGGCCGGTTGGCCGTTTGGCTGTTTGCCCGTTAGCCCGCTTGCTCGTTTGGCCGTTTGACCGTTTGGCCGTTTGACCGTTTGGCCGGTTGGCCGTTTGGCAAACGAGCAAACAGCCAAACGGCCAAACGGGCAAACGGCCAAATGAGCAAACTAGCAAACAGCCAAACGGCCAAACGAGCAAACAGCCAAACGGGCAAACGACCAAACGAGCAAACGGCCAAACGGGCAAACGGCCAAACGGGCAAACGCGCAAACAGCCAAATGGGCAAACGGCCAAACGAGCAAACGAGCAAACGGGCAAATGACCAAACGGCCAAACGGCCAACGAGCAAACGGCCAAACGGGCAAACGCGCAAACAGCCAAACGGGCAAACGGCCAAACGAGCAAACAGCCAAACGGTCAAACGGCCAAACGGGCAAACGGCCAAACGGGCAAACGGCCAAACAAGCAAACGGTCAAACGGCCAAACGGGCGAATGCGCGCAGAGCGGCGCGAGCGAGATGCGTAAGTAAGTTCGACTCAGCCAAATCGGTTTAGTAGACGCAAGACGCGCTGACGCGCTAATCGACGCAACTCGGTTTATGCTCAAATCGGTTTAAAAAGTCGAGTCGTTACATCGCTTTCGACTCGGCCAAATCGGTTTAGTAAAGGCGCTAATCGACGCAACTCGGTTTATGCTCAAATCGGTTTGAATCGGTTTAAAAAGTCGAGTAACGACTCGACTTTTTAATCGGTTTAAAAAGTCGAGCAACGACTCGACTTTTTAATCGGTTTACAAATTCAAGTAACGACTCGACTTTTTAATCGGTTTAAAAAATCTAGTAACGACTCGACTTTTTAATCGGTTTAAAAAGTCGAGTAACGACTCGACTTTTTAAACCGATTCAAATCGGTTCAAACCGATTCAAATCGCGATTTCGTCGATTCGGTTTGGAATCGACTTGCGTGAATTGTCTAACCGATTCAACTCGGTTTGACAAAATTCCAGATCGTAACATCACTACGTGAGATTGCATCAAGGGGAACGGGCAGCAATCACTTAACTAAAATATTAAATCCTTAAAAACAATAATGCAATAACAATTGCCAAAAAAATATCAATTTAATTAAACGATCAGTAGGTAAGTCAAACGTATACATCGAGGGCTTTAGTGTGTCTTTAGAATGTCTTTTGGTGATAACAAATAAATACACCTGATTTCATTTTTTATTTAACGTTCCGGCAATAAGGGGTACGCAAGTTTGAGGTCTTTCTTGAAGTAAACTATTTGGGAACAGCTGTTATAGTCAATACCCGAATCTAAGTGTTCAATTAGAAGTGCTGACATTCTATGGACACGTTAGTCATAAATATGTCTCTATGGAGCGAGATGGATTGAATTATATTTACTTATACAAAAATAACATACTTCGTCGCCAACCCTTAGTCATCTCACTGCTGAGATACGGGTCTCAGCATACTAATATACAGTATGGCTACTACCTGCCGCTCTCTTGTAACGACCTCACCTACCCTCAGAGACGAATCTTGAACAGTTTGTATCGCCGCACGCACACACTTTCATTCTCGCTCTGTACGAGTACAGCCCCCTTACCACCAACTCTTATTGCGATTCAATAACTGAATAGATTGCTTATTCATACCAATGAATAAGCGACTCTATTCGAGTTGACTGCCGTCAGTGTAGAGACGTCAGTGTGTAACTGTAACGAAATCGTTACAGTTAAACACTGAAGTTGGCCGTGTGGTTTCCGGCAGACTAGAATAGAATCACTCCGTCTCTTCCCGTGGATGTCGTACAAGGCGACTAAGGGAAATACATTATAAAACATCAATCAGGCCTCCCCAACCTGTCTGGCCAGCGTGGGGAGTGTAGGCCAAATCCTCCTTCTGTCTGAGATGGACGAGAGGGTCGTGCTCCTGTAGTGGAGACTAAAATGACCTGATGATGATGAAACATTGTCGTCTGTACTCGTAGAACGTGAGCAACGCGACATTTGTATGGAGTGGTCAGGATGTGACGCTCTCAATTACGGGTTTGCGGAGACAAAAATATTAAATGCATTCTATTATCTTTTATTAGATAACAGTTACGTCACGTACATTACTATTATTGCCTGCCTTCGTCATATCGTCACACTTTATTTGAGATAAAAATTTTATATAAATTACTAAATTATACAAATTTGTTCAGTTTCCTGTTGAAGCAAGCTTAATGGCTCTCTATAATATCTACGCAGAGAACATTACTCACCTTAGCATTCTGTTTGTTTGATTGTTTGTAGTATGTACACTTATCTCACTTTTAACGTCCCTGCTTCGGGGATATAATAATAGTGTAGTGTATAAAAATAGTACAAGTTTTAAAGTATCAATTGGTCATTAAAGTGAGGGAAGCAATGAGATGGGGGTGGGGAGGTGATGTGTCAAGCTGTCAATAG
The DNA here is from genome assembly GCA_937001555.2 of Hypsopygia costalis. Lineage (NCBI taxonomy): Eukaryota > Metazoa > Arthropoda > Insecta > Lepidoptera > Pyralidae > Hypsopygia > Hypsopygia costalis. The sequence goes on from OW443350.2 coordinate 4,551,353, forward strand.
TACAATGTATTGTGTCTGTGCTACATATTGTGCCGTCCGGTGCCGTCTGTCTGTTCGGCATGTGTTGTGGGAACTGTTCCATTATACGTGCTGGATGGTCTGATGGTCTCGGATGCGACGATTGTTTTTTTGTTTTTTTTTTTAAGTATACCTCGGCCGATGAGGTTCGTGTCGGCACCTGATGGCTGTTGCAGAATACCTGCGCTGTGTGTATTACACAGCATTAATGCCGAGCGATGGCCAAATAACATCATAATTATGTACAAGTTGTTTGAAATGTTATAATGTTATTGTGTATTGTATATTTATACTATGTTTATTAACATCACAACATGACACAATAGATTTCTATTGTGTCATGTTGTGATGTTAATAAACATATTTATAAATAAATAATAAATAAATATTTCTGGACAATTTACACAGCGCCATCTAGTCCCAAAGTAAGCGAAAAGCTTGTGGTACTAGACAACTGATAAATGTACTAAAATACATTTTTTTTTGTAAATACATACTTATAATACATAGAAAATACCCAGACCAAGATAAACAGACATGTACATGCACACAAATGTTTGTCTTGTGTGGGAATCGAACCCACGACCTCGGAGTCAACGTGGCCATTGCTAACCATTCGACCACCGAGCTCGTCAAATTTTCATTCTTTCTTCTTCTTTCTTTCTATCTGTATAAGATATCTCTAGTAGCCAACCTTCGAGTGTTGGATAAGAGAATAAAGAGTGGCAAGAGCGTCGAAAGCATTTGCGAGAGACAAAAAGAGAAAGTAATCTGTCTCACCACTACACTAAAATGAAAAAATGTTAACGTAAAAACATTGCGACTCGAGAAACGGTTATCAACTTCTGCAAGACTACTATGATGGTTAAGTTCAGTCCCACCCTAACCCCTGGAGTAGGGTAGGTCCGGAGTGAAAAAAATATATATTAATTCTCATACATAGATTAGTAATACTCGTAGGACTAATGCGGCAAAAATTATAGCCTACAATAGAATAGTCGACTCTTCTGTCTGTGTAAATAAATAACAATAAATAAATAAATATTTTTGGACAATTTACACAGCGCCATCTAGTCCCAAATTAAGCGCAAAGCTTGTGTTATGGGTACTAGACAACTGATAAATGTACTTAAATACATTTTTTTTTGTAAATACATACTTATAATACATAGAAAACACCCAGACCAAGACAAACAGACATGTTCATGCACATAAATGTTTGTCTTGTGCGGGAATCGAACCCGCGACCTCGGAGTCAAAGTGGCCATTGCTAACCATTCGACCACCGAGATGAATAATGAACCATACGTAAAGCCCAATTAAAAAAATATTATGTGTTTTTTTTTTACATTTTAGCCGAATGTCTACAGATTCCATTGTTAGACCTTACCTTATAAAAGACTAACATCACTATAAATTCTAACATAGATCAAAGCTTGCCAACAAATGGTAGCTATAAAACTAACCAATGATGTCGTAATTGTACCTAATCGTCTAATGAACGGTTTAGTAAGACGTGAAATGAATTGCTGCGTTCCTGATTGTACTCCTTCACATTTACCCAATGAACTTAAAAACTGTATTTTCCTGTGTAAGAAATTCCAATAAAATCTGTGAGGCAATTCTCGTAATTAAAATGTAGTTATAAATTCAGCTCCGATCCAGTCTCGATCTCACAAATGTCAAATTTGGTATTCTGTAATAACTTCAAAGTTTAAGTGGGATTATATCGAAATATGACCCAAAATTACACAATTTAAGAATGTTATTTTGCTAACAATTAGAATTAACAATGATTAATTAGAATTGACAATAAGTAAAATCGTATATACCTATTTTTTTGTCAATTCACAATTCAATCGCGATTCGGTCAACTTTTTGTCGGCGATCATAAAATAATTACGAGAATTGGTCATCTGATTCAAAAGTCAATGCAATGCAATTAAAAACCGATTTTCTGCTGAATTCTATTTGAAGAGCTCGCTCGGTTAGCTCGTTCGGTCATCCAATAAGACCTAAGATGTACTTTTAATACTACGTCGGGTACCGAACCAACTGCCCTGCATGCTGAGTGCTAGTGTTTTTGGTCACATTCGAACGTATTAACAGTTACAAGTCGACCAAATTGAGAAACAGTTTCATATTGAGAATTTACCAGGCGCGTGTCACATATCCAAATTTGCTGAGTTGCTCACTTCAAAGCGTGAGCAAGTAAGCCACATAATTTTGATACGTAACCCGTGTCTTATAAATTCACAACATGAAAGGTCTTCTCTATTTAGTCGGCTTGTTTACGTTGACATCATCGAACGCAAACACAGAACTCACACTAAGCGCTCTGATATGAAGCAGTTAGCATAGCCAAACGCTCGCAACATAAAACGTCTCAAGCGCGCCACCACCCCCGCTACCAACGCAACTTCTCCCTTCCTGACGACTTAACTAATTCGTGGAAACACAGAAACCCTCATGGGAATTATTATTTGTCTAGCTCGTACCTACCTTCACCTCACAGAATACCGCAGTATTCTGTCAGGTGGAGATAGTTCCTAAGTCGAGCGGCTTATAAGTACGCCTACCCATCCTTTTGAGAAACCTCATTAGTTAACCAGCAAAGTGCATGTGTAGATAAGGTTGGGTTTGGCTCAAAGATTTTAATGAGCTACCTACTTACACTTTCACTGAGGTTGACATTTCATCAATTTGCTGAGGAACCTTTAAAGCGAGATCGGTACAAACCCACCTTAAGCCACAGCATCTGATGCGTTGCCAAACCATAATATAAAACCATTAATAAAACTATTCTTGGATTGCTTTAATTCCAATGATTAGTATCAATTTAATGTCCAATTGAACGTGTTTACAGCTGCAGTTGTTCAGATGCTCTGCCAAATATTTACAGATTAAAAACTAACATAACCGCAACTAGGTATACTAACCTACTTACTTGTTATTTCGTTTATTATCTGTCGTCCTACTTTTTTGCAAGATACAAGGAGGGTCAAGGGGGTCATAACCCCCCTCATGGGCAGCTGATGGAACTAGCAGAAACCTTTAATTGACCGAGCAAGCAAAGCGAGCAAGGGGTTTGTCTTTTATATTGAACCGACTTGAAGGCTGGATCCGCCGCCATTGCGTTTTCGGTCCATGTTGTGACAATTTCTAATTTCAATGGCAAAGAGACGAGTATAATGTACTCAGGAATTAATATACTAGACCGCATTCTAGCCCACGGGGCCGAAATCGGGGTTGAGTGGAGCGAGTAGATTCTTTGAGTGTATATTTTCCATTGATTTCAATGAAAATGATTCATTCATACTTTTCTCATTCTCCATATCAACTTGCAACCCGGCCTTCGGCTGGCGACGTAAATAGCACTCGATCAATCGTTGAAGAGGTCTAAAGCCTTCAACGTAAACAGCACTCGATCAATCGTTGAAGAGGTCTAAAGCCTTCAACGCAAACAGCACTCGATCAATCGTTGAAGAGGTCTAAAGCCTTCAACGCAAACAGCACTCGATCAATCGTTGAAGAGGTCTAAAGCCTTCAACGCAAACAGCACTCGATCAATCGTTGAAGAGGTCTAAAGCCTTCAACGCAAACAGCACTCGATCAATCGTTGAAGAGGTCTAAAGCCTTCAACGTAAACAGCACTCGATCAATCGTTGAAGAGGTCTAATGCCTTCAACGTAAACAGCACTCGATCAATCGTTGAAGGGGTCTAAAGCCTTCAACGTAAACAGCACTCGATCAATCGTTGAAGAGGTCTAAAGCCTTCAACGTAAACAGCACTCGATCAATCGTTGAAGAGGTCTAAAGCCTTCAACGTAAACAGCACTCGATCAATCGTTGAAGAGGTCTAAAGCCTTCAACGTAAACAGCACTCGATCAATCCTTGAAGAGGTCTAAAGCCTTCAACGTAAACAGCACTCGATCAATCCTTGAAGAGGTCTAAAGACTTCAACGTAAACAGCACTCGATCAATCGTTGAAGAGGTCTAAAGCCTTCAACGCAAACAGCACTCGATCAATCGTTGAAGAGGTCTAAAGCCTTCAACGCAAACAGCACTCGATCAATCGTTGAAGAGGTCTAAAGCCTTCAACGTAAACAGCACTCGATCAATCGTTGAAGAGGTCTAAAGCCTTCAACGTAAACAGCACTCGATCAATCGTTGAAGAGGTCTAAAGACTTCAACGTAAACAGCACTCGATCAATCGTTGAAGAGGTCTAAAGCCTTCAACGCAAACAGCACTCGATCAATCGTTGAAGAGGTCTAAAGACTTCAACGTAAACAGCACTCGATCAATCGTTGAAGAGGTCTAAAGCCTTCAACGCAAACAGCACTCTATCAATCGTTGAAGAGGTCTAAAGACTTCAACGTAAACAGCACTCGATCAATCGTTGAAGAGGTCTAAAGCCTTCAACGTAAACAGCACTCGATCAATCGTTGAAGATGTCTAAAGCCTTCAACGTAAACAGCACTCGATCAATCGTTGAAGAGGTCTAAAGCCTTCAACGTAAACAGCACTCGATCAATCGTTAAAGAGGTCTAAAGCCTTCAACGTAAACAGCACTCGATCAATCGTTGAAGAGGTCTAAAGCCTTCAACGATTGATCGAGTGTTGTTTACGTGTTTATATTCGGAGGTTCCATGCAATCTATATCAGATTCAGTATAAGTAATAGTATTAAGGTACAGTCCACTCCGTACCGCTCTCTCGTATCGCCTCATCTCTGAGTCGAATCTGGAATAACTACTCTATACGCCTACAGCTTATGCTCCTCTGTGAACCAATCTTACGGTTATATCACAGGATTGCGAGTCTCTCGCCTAGTAAATCAACCAGGCAAGAGAACCTTTACCGCCCCGCTATCACGCTCACTAAACCAACCAGGCCCCTTACTCCCCTTTCGCCTGCAAGCAGACTACTTAAGCATTCTTAAGTATCTGAAAGTTAAGAATCTGGAACAGTTTGACGGTGCTACACGCACACTTATTTACAGACGTCACTTTTACGAGTACCTATACATTTCTATGCAGTGACCGTTGTGTGCCTTTATTCAGTGGACGTCCTAAAGATTATTCTTTATGTCTCCGCTTGCTACCAAATTTCAACAGGAGCTGAGAAGCAGAAGCTGAGGAGAGAAGCTAGAATAACAAATAAAACCTAAAGAACCACATATGCATGTTTGGGTGTAAGTGGTTTATCAACATCTTTGAACCAAAGCCAGCCTAACCTGCACGTAGTGCACCCTGCTGACTGACAAACACTAGTCAATCAATCATGCACACTAATATTTGTCTTGTGCGGGGATTGAACCCGCGACCTCGGTGTTAAAGTGGCTATTGCTAACCACCGAGCTCGTCTCGATATAAAAAAAACAATGTTGCACTTTTTTACGATACGTTTGATCTAGGATTCCGACTCTTTACATATTGATAAAAGAGCCTAATTATCCATTGAAGCGAAGATGACCGGAGCGGAAAATTAACCAATCGAACAAGCTGAATGCGCGGAAATGTGGCTCCCACAATGTTATTATTTGATTTTTCTCTTTTCTTCTGCGTCCGGTCCAGTAAATAATAGGTCTGCGACGGAGAAATTGGAGTATAAATAGTAGTTATTTACTGTAGTTTAGCTAACGTGGAAAATTGTGGACGTAATGGCTGTTTTCGTTTGCCAAATGCGAAGATGGCGACATAATAAAGATATAAAAAATCAGTAACAAGACAGATTTAGGTGTTATTTTGCGAAAGTCAAATTTACAGAAAATTTGATGTATACTACTTTGCGTGCTTCCGCTACCTATTAGTTCATGAAAACTATAACCGGCCGGCACCCATCCATTACCGTAAGTAGATGCATGCGACTTGCTTGCTTCCTCTACCAATTAGTTCATGTAAACTACTACGGGCGGCCGACACCCATCCACTACCGTTAGTAGATGCACGAGACTGCCGTGGATGCTTTGGTCTAAAGACAACAACAGCCGGGACCGACGTCTGAACGTGATCTCCGTAGTACGAAGAAGCTCGAGATAAATTTTCTATGTATCATAACTATGTATTTACAAACAAAAAAATGTATTTACGTATATTTATCAGTTGTCTAGTACCCATAACACAAGCTTCGCTTACTTTAGGGCTAGATGGCGCTGTGTAATTTGTCTGACAATATTTATTTTATTTATTTATAAATCAACCGATCCATAGACAAGCTACTGTCGACGTTACTTATCTCGCGTGTTCGATTGCACTGACTTGCGCAACTCCTTGATTAGATTGACTTGCGCAAAGAGCTTCTCATAGTCATAACTCACATGAGTCATATTTTAGTCTGAGCTTCTATGATCTGCATCCAGGCCACATATCACTCATACCGATATCTGTTTAAGTTTAGAAATAAATTTAGTAGCTACGTTTTGTACAAACTACACATACATTTTATCGGCTTTTGAGTTGAAACATGTTGCTGTTTTAAAAAAATGTCTGATTTACTGACTCACTGATCTCTGATATAAACAAAGTCCTGGATAGACCTATGACTTCAACAAATCTAGATAGACCCTCTTTAGATAGACCGATGACTTCAAAAAATGGCTGAAAGTTACTGGATGTGGAAAGCTGAACATCACATATGGTGGAAAGCAGTGGGGGAAGGCCTAAACCCAACAGCGAATAGAAATAGATTGATAATGATGGTGATGATTGCCGTATTCCCAAGAGACAGTAAGATATACCTACTCAGACGTCACCTCTACATTACAAATGTAAAGAAAGGAACCATCTTTGCTGTCTAGTTTAGGCGATTAGTATCAATTTCGTGTTCAATTGGAGGGATTTATGTTCGTTGCAGCTCTTGCCTCACCATCCGGCTGTAGGGTGTCCATATTTAAGTTGAAAAATTATAATTTACAATCTTTTTTTTATAGGTATATGAGAGGGGGACAAACGAGCACCTGATGGAATGCAATCACCACCGCCCATGGAGATCTGCAACACCACCAAGGGGTCGCCGATCCGTTGCCAGCCTATACTCCTTCCTTCATTTTTTTCTGGTGACCTCACTCACTTACAGGAAGGAACACAACAATCCTCAAGGGAATTGTTATTTGGCTGCGGTATTATGTGAGTCTATGCCCTACCTCTCTTTTCGCCAGACCCTCCTTTATCAATCAGCAGGATGCACCGGCTTTGGTTCAAAGATGCTGATGAACCACTTACGCCCCAAAAGTTGAAAAATTATATTTCACAACCTCTGTGGTTGCGAATTATAAAATAAAAAGAGTAGGGACAGGTACACATGGCGATCGTTTCACAAGTATGTAGGTACTTACCACTATACACGGTACTTACCACTATTGGAAAATCGGGAGAACATAAAAACAAACTTTGATAAGACCGCTGTTGCGACTGTAAGCCGACGACTGCGGGATAAAGCACTAGAAGGTAAAAATCGACTCCACCTATTGTTCAAGACGGTTAAAACGTAACCTATGTTACTCGGGTCACAAAAACGCATCGATTGATAATTTATTCACCAAAATCAGATGAATAGTTTAGGCCCTACGTAGAATATACGTACATACTGTCGCACTCAGAGACGTCACTTAAAACTTTAATGATAATTAAATCAATTTTGTCTCTGTCTACCACTAACCATAAGACAAGGATGCTGCAGACTTAATTGTCATTTTGATTTAATTGACGTCTCTGAGTGCGGCGGTTAGACTGTTAAAATCATAACCCTTATTTTGGTTTCGCCGTGGTCCGGTAGAAGGGACCCTAATCCAAGGTATTCGAAAATAAACTCTCTATAACCGTCTAATTAAATCAAATCGGTTAAGCGTTTTACGCGTGATAGAAAAAAAAAATATTCGTCATATTTACATAATCCAAGATTCGGCCATAATCAGAAACATAAATTTATAAAACAAATTCAAGAATATTTTGAAACTACAGCATATTCAACGCTAATTTTGCTGCAGAGTTGTGCCGTGCATTTTCTGCAAATAAGATGAGCTAAAATAATTAAGAATATTATAAATGTTTACTCTTATTATGAAGAGATAACTTAACTGATAGTAATTTAAATTTGTAGCCCACACAGTGTAGTATGTCTCGAAATAACTTGATTGATTGAAGATGAATAAGTATTCATCTTCAATCAATCAATCGAAAGTTCGAAGATAATCACGAGAAGTATTCGTTGCTTATTTGTCACCTTAGCATTATAACAAGCAAAAGTTGACACAGGAACTTATACTTTACATTTAGTACTTCTTTTTCAGATTTTCACACACAGCAACCCTTAAAAGCATTATTATTTGGCTGAGGCCTTCTGTAAGGTACTTCCCTTGCACATATGACGACGAGCTCGGTGACGTAGCGGGTAATGACGCGGCTTCGACACCAACGCTCGTGGGTTCGATTCCCACATAGGACAAACATTTGTGTACATGAACATGTCTGTTTGTCTTAGTCTGGGTGTTTTCTATGAGTATGTATTTACAAAAAAAAATGTATTTACGTATTTCTATCAGTTGTCTAGTACCCATAACACAAGCTTCGCATACTTTGGGGCTAGATGGCGCTGTGTAATTTGTCTGACAATATTTATATTTATTTATATAAATGACATGACCTAAAGCGCTTATCACACTATCTAACTCAACTTCTAAATTGTAATGAAATTGGATAGTGTATAACAATAAAGTCCACGAGAAGTTTTCACGGTTTTACACTATTCAATTTCATGCCAATTTCCATGCCACATCCAGCGCTTAGCTCTGTTTTACCATAGCACACGTGCAGGTGAGATAGTGCAGGCTTTGGCGTAAAGATAAGCCACTTACATCCAACACACAGTATAAAAATACAAAAAAAAAACTTCTAAACTTTTCCCCTCAAATTACCTTTAAACTCCCAAAGCGTAGTCACCATAGTTTGTCAAGCATTATACATTTGTTTCCATACGGTATATCTTAATGAAGATACATGGGGGGTCAGATTTTTATGGGCCAAAGATTTGCTTTATCGCCCCGTTACGGGCTAAATGGGGGGCGGATTGAGGCCGGTAATAGGCACAGGTGTTCCTACCTCCTCACAATTTAGTTTCGGGTTAGATTAAGTGAACTATCCCTTGGAAGAATTGAAATTTCGGAGGGACTCTTGTAGAAAATGCTCGTATCTAGTACCCGCGGCTTCGCCCTCGTGGTAATTATTTTAATAAAACCCTTTTTTACCCATGGGATTAAGAGAAGAAGTAGCTGAAGATGTCTGATGCCAGTAAATATCCCAGTCTGTGAAAGACTGGGCAATTTACTGGCGTGCATAGCCAGTAGAATTACCCACGCAACGCCGGGGCGGCTCGTTAGTTTACTATAAAGTGTGATTGATCCTAATCGAATACTAGCACACTAATTTAACAGAATTATAAAAACATACAACTATGTAATCTAATTGGTCTTGACATTGCATACAAAATATTGAGGTGACAAATTGTTAGAGGTACTTACTATATTATTAGGGATCCGTAGCGCTCAGTTACCTTCAGTTATGACGTATTCTGAGGAGTATATACGACTCCAAGCTCACCGATGGAAATGAGCCAGTAAGTCTGAGGACAGACGTTGCATCTCATTGCGTATTTTACCATCAGAAGACTCTCATAATAGGCTATTTGACTAAAATATTTTTCGGTTTGATATGTAGGGACGACTCCATAATATAACCATAGGTGAAAGAATTACTTCAATAGCACAAGAATCTCTCGAGATATGGTAATTTGAAAATCACAATTTTTAGACTGCCCCAAAACGCTCCATACAAAAGACTACCGAATTATGACGTCACAGGTTTGTATTTTGTATGCATCAAATCAGAAATTTGTACGACAGCTATGTTAAATATTACGTTTATGTGATTAGTATCATAATAAAAGTTTAAAGCATTTTTTATTGCTTCTCCAATGGAAATGTTATTTTTTTATAATTTCATACTTTTAAAATGGACTTTCCCGCCAAACTTTGATCGACCCTAAAATAAGTCGGAAGGAAGATATTAGAATGAAAGTTTGCAGATCTTTATAGTTTTGTGTATTTAACGATGTTGTTAAATGATTTTTACAATTTTTAAACATTGGAAAATAGCCTATTAATTTACGGTCGCAGAATGAAAGTGGACCGAATCAAGATTGAATTGCGAATTGACTAAAAATTATATACATAATTTCTTTAATTAAATATTGATCAATTCTTATTGTTGACAAAATTAATTCTTAGTTTATTAAATTTTCAGTCATATTTCAATATAATCCCACTTAAAATAGATTTGAAATTTCATGTCTTCAAAACTGATCGGACCTGAATTTTGACTATCAGATGAAAGAGAGAAGGGAACAAAACAGAATATTCATATTCATTTATTTCTTAACAATTAAATACAATTGTGTTGAAAATTTTCTTAAAACTAACATAGTCAATTAATTATTCTAAATACATAATTTTATAGTCATTCGTAGTAATTGTATGAGTTGCAATAATCAAAAATAAAAATAAAAAATCAATAATAAAAAAGAATAATCTAAACCTGTTATTTCATGTTCAAAAATGTCAAATTATTATGGTACTACTCCCCGATTTAAATATTCGTCTACAGAGTAGAAACACTTCTTCAATAAATAGTCCTTCAGTCTACTGTTGAATCTCCTACTATACAAGATACTTTTTAAATCTATCGGTAACCTATTGTATAATTTTTACTGACTGTGATACCTCACGCTATGTTCTACAACTGTCAGTTTCGGAAATATCTTAGTTGTTAAATCTTTTCTTCTAGTAAGAAGAAAAGATTTAACAACTAAGATAGCGAGAATAAAAGATTTAACAACTAAGATAGAAGAGATAGATAAGAAGCGAAATTAGAGTCTCTTCCTTCCGCGCCCTTCCTACTTTTACAGACATAACTAACTCACTTAAAAACGTATTTTAATTCTTTTTTTTCTCCTTCTTCGCCCATGATCCTAATGAAATCCGAGAAACATTAATTTCTTTTAATATCCGCTGATAAATTTCCTCTACAGAACTCTTAATTTACCAAAGCCCTATACGCACTTCACCGGCGTTTTTATTAAAAATACATTCAATTAAGTAATTATAATAATTGAGTAGTTGATTCGAATAATTACTGTGGTCTCAATTTTGTTGTTCTAAATGCTTTGTAAACTGTCAATCATTCCGTTCACTCACACAACCCGGTCACTCGATACAAGCGAGACGGGGTTATAATTATGGTAAAATTACATACGTCTAAAACTATTTAAAGCTCTATTTAATTTATAATTAATATAAATATTTTATTATTCACCTAATTTTATTTTGTCATAAATTAAAATAAAAAAATGGGGTGTGGCTGTGTCATGGACACGGCCGTGTGTTATACGTGAATACGTTATATGCACTAAAATTATCTCAAAATGGCAGCGTTTCCCCCTCCCCCGCACGCGATGTTCAATAGTCCTTAGTTAGCGTAATAATCCAGTGGTGTTATTGAATTTTGGATGAAGATGATAAATATGTAACTGCAACACCAAACTCTATCCCCAGATTTTGTTATCATTCGTTTTTTTGAATTGACTCCATGGAAGCAATTTTAAAGAAGTATTTACGTTAAAATAGTACATATATATAATATATAAATTTATAAATCACGTCATCATATTTACACCAATCCATTTGAGTCATAATTTGTTGCCATTTAACAAAAACTTTGTACACCACAATTTATTTATATCCAGTAGTGTTATAAAAACGAAATTATATTATGAGAATACATTGTTCTCAGAATTTTCCCATCTAAAATAAGTACGTAGGTATACGTGACAGAAAAAAACCGTGGGCAGACATTTTATTGCATTGTAACATTTGTAACAGAACAAATCACGATAAAAACAAAGAAAAGAGATATAAATAGAGTAGTACTGCTGATACATTTCCGACTTTAGTGGTTTACTTTTCTTATTTTTTGCGTTAATAAAAGAACGCACATCACAATAGAATTGTAATTTGTAACTCTACCGTAGAGTTATAGATATTTATATGTCGATAAATAGTATATTAGATCCCGATTACATGGACAATTAGAATTATTTTAATAGTGCATGTAATCGAGAATAAATTTAAATGTATTATAAAAAGTTAACAAAAAATACGGACTCTGGAATCCGTAGATTCTATACATGAGAACAAAATATCAATTAAAAACAACTACATAATCGGCAGCCTGTCAAATCGTTGAAAGTCGTACCAGTAGAATATGCGTTTTGTGAGAGTCAATTAAATAAGTGATTTTATAATACTAACATTATGAGTAGGAATTGCACAAAAATAAAAGTATAAATAAATACATATATACCTATTATGTTTTTATTTATGAAAAAAAAAATATCCATAATAAATCTACCTGTTTCGCCGACGTTCCTAATGTAACTCTACATGTTATTTCTTTTTATTTTAATTTATTTGTTGATAAAGTATTTCGTACAACGTCACAAAGTGTCAGTGGCTAAATTCTAGCAAAAGCTAACAAAAAAAAAAAGAATCATAAAGTGTAAATGTCGACGTCCCTTTTCGTCTTCTATACTTTCTTTGGTACCTATTATTGAAAAAAATCTCTTAGTTAATATAATACAAATATTCATGATATCGTCCATGTAACACGTATACAGGTACCTAGTTAAATATTGGTATAATAACAAATTATTTAATATTTACACCAAAGAATAAGCGAATTTCCACGAAAAATCCACGAAAAGTTTCAAATACATTTAATTTTAAAAATAAAATTTTATTTATAGTATTTAGAAAATTCAATAGAATCTACTAATTTCCCCTTTTTTTTATTTGTATTTATTATTCATCGTCCCTAACTAACATCATCATTATTGTAGTAAAATAAAAAATAGTTATCAAAATTAAATGTAAACTTATTATACCTAAATTATGAATAAGAAAAAATACTCACGGTTAAATCTAATTCAGCACTCTATATATTCACTGTACACAAAATAATATTATATCACGCACTTAGCACAGCGCAAAATACACTGCAAATATTTCGCGACTCGCACGGGAAACTTTAGGAGAATTTATTATACAATCAACGCTCGTCTGTTCTCAGCGCTGGATGCGCGACTACTGGCAGGCAATGCTAGCTGTATGAGAAAATTTCCTCAGCCTGTTAAATTTTCATTTGGATCACGCATCGCGAGGGCGGGAAAGCCGCGTTCGAATTATGAACGTTCATTGCTATAACGTGCCCTTTAAAAAAGTTTTCCCTTGTAAAGAGGTCAATGAGAATTCATTTGTTTTTTAGTTTTATTTCGTAATTCTTCGAACTCGTTATAGTTTGGAAACAAATATAACATTTCCCATTTGCGTTTCTAATTATGAGGGCTTTATCTACCGTAGAGTTTCATTCAAACTAAACCACGCAAATGTCAAAGAGAATGTAATAGCTGCGTTTAATACATATAACACAAAAAGTAGGTAACTACTGCTTTTTGGTGTAACATAGTAATTTTTAGTTACTTATGTATGTGTGGTTTAACCAAGCATACCGAAATAAGTGGAAAATAATTAAATTGGAACTACATTTTTCAACATCTGGCAACACTTTGAGTAGGTACCGTCAAAATTTATAAACAAACATTGTGGTTTGTGATTATGTTTAACTTTTTTTCTAGTACTTATGTAGTTCTTGGATTGACAATTATAGTTTGTAAAAGTGGTTCATCAACATCTTTGAACCAAAGCCAACTTCACCTGCACGCGGTGCACCCTGCTGACTGACCAACGAAGCTCTGGCGAAAAGAGAGCTAGGGAGCGTAATTGTAAGTTACCCGACTGGGGAATGTGCCTCCACCTCACAGAATACCGCAGCCAAATAACAACTCCCTTGAGGGTTGTTGTGTTCCTGCGAGTGAGTGAGGTCACCAGAAGAGAAGGAGATGCTGCGGTGGCAGCGGGGGTGGCGGCGCGCGAGCGATATTTTATGTTGCGAGCGTTAATATAGCTACTGTAACCGCTTCACATCAGGCGGGCCGTATGCTTGTCTGCCACTGACGTAGTATTAAAAAAAAAAGTATTTTAAAATGACATTTTGATAGTTCAGTATGGCAGCATTTCACTTGATTTAGTAACTGGCTATACGATTTTGGTCAAGCTCTTTGGATATTTAGGTTCGATATTTCGAACTTATTTCGATGTCGATTTCGGCGGATCTTCGATATCGATAATATCCATATTTTTTCGTTATCAGTATCAGTTATTCAATAAGAATATCGATGCATCTCTATATAAGATCCCTATCTATCCCTATGTAATAATCATCTCTATGTGAGATGTCCAAAAATAGAGTCATTGGAGGAAAATCTTGAAAATTTTAATGTTGTTCCCTACCTGTATACGTATTTTATTATAATAAGTATTATTTGTGTAACCAAATCTGCAACAATGATACATATATTATAAATATGTTTATAATTCAACATAAATGTACTTTATTTATTTATAATTATGTTAAAAATTTATTTCAATTAAATAAACATATATTCATATTCCACTAGAATGTGATTTTTAAAAATAAATAATGCTTGAATACAGGTACATAAACTGAAATGAGCATAGAATAGACATATCTTAGCACATTCCCGCCATTTTAGTTTTTTTTTTTTTTTTTTTTTTTTTTGTACTACGTCGAGTGACAGGCAAGCATACGGCCCGCCTGATGTGAAGCGGTTACCGTAGCCATATTAACGCTCGCAACATAAAATATCGCTCGCGCGTCGCCACCCCCGCTGCCATCGCAGCATCTCCTTCCTTTCTGGTGACCTCACTCACTCGCAGGAACACAACAGCCCTCAAGGGAACCGTTATTTGGCTGCGGTATTCTGTGAGGTGGAGGTACATTCCCCAGTCGGGTAGCTTACAATTACGCTCCCTACCTCTCTTTACTTTAGAATTTCCAAATTCAAATACATTTCACTTCAGGAGGCGCGGCTCACGTTCCGGAGCAGGTGTTGCCAGCGAAAGAATTTTTACCACACAGTTGGAAGTTATTTATTGACACGACACCTATTTGAATATTCTCTGAAAATTCGGAATTACGACGTTAAAGAAATGTTACACTATAGAATAATTGAAAATATCCTTTTAAAGCTTAATAAATAGATATTTCTTTTTTTTTGTTTCGGAAAAGTCATTTATACAAACTTGACAACAACCGCCATATACATAATGATTGACTTTGGTTCTCTTGGGAAACAATCACATTATAATGTACACGATCCTTTAATCGACTAATTCGATAAAAAAAAGCGATTATATGCACCCTTCTTAATTTTTAAATACCACGCAATCTAGTAATAATAAGCTAAAATCACTGTTACTTTTACTGTTACTTAAACCAATGATGTTATATAAATATGGCATACTCATGCATCAAAAAACAGTTCCTGCTATTGCACGGATAGCTAGCTATAATTAGTTATGTAGGTTGGGACATAGACTATAGACATCCTTATCATTTAATTGATTGAATATACTTGCTATCTCTTTTCCTCGCCGAGCGCAAAATGGCGCGAACTTTTCTCGCAAAAATATGAAATTAATTAAAGTATGTGTTAAAATCAATTATTATTGTGTACTTTGCTGTAATATGTGATAATTTGGACTTTAATTACTTTATCAACAGAAATTATGCGTTTTCGAAATACAAAAGATCACTGCGGTGTTAACCAATTTCAAACAATGGTCTAACGTCAGATTCGTCGGCTTGCTTGTGCGAACTAATTACGTGGTTTTTTTTTATACATATACTTATATAAGAGGGGAACAGAGGGCCATGTGGCCCCTGATGGAAAGTAATCACCACCGCCCATGAATATCAGCAACACCAAGGGTTCGCCGATCCGTTGCCAGCCTATACTCCTTCCTTTCTTTCTTTGAGGTGAGACAATGGGGATGTTGGATTTTTTTTTTTGACACCAGATGTCGCTAGGTAGGCGTCGGGTTCAGATTGTCAAATTGTACTGAATTTTTTGACAGTGAAACTTCAAGACGACGAGACAACAAAAGACGTCAACAAGACATTTGACAAGATGCTATGAATTGAGAGATGATTGGACCCTACGCTACAGTACTGAGTAGTCACCTACTCGATGAAACATTGACATTGGCGAGAACTTCAGGAACACTACTACGAAGAATTGAATTGATTACAGTGCTGCCAAAAGACCCTCATTGCCTCACTTTTCAGTTGTTAATTTTTGACGCTTACTGACATATCTATAGAAATAGATTATCATTGGCTAAAACCAAAATATGTTTCATTCGAAAATCAAATATGCAATCAAAAGCATGACAAAACGATAAAATTTTAAATGTATCTGGCCTTTTATGTGAAATAGGTCCAGATAACATCTTTATAGTACATTTAGCTTGTAAATTGTCTGCATTTAGACTAAAAACAAGAATTTTGCGATAAGATTTGGGATACTATTTCAAATACAACGTTGAATATAATTTTACAAACAATTTAACTTCACCACAAACTAAAAATATTGCGCCAAATTGTGTTTAAACATCTCGATTTTCGTTTATTTTCATCTGTTTCATCTGTTTGTCTTGGTCTTCATATTTTCTATGTATTTTATAAAGTATTTAAAAAAAAATGAATTTAAGTATTGTTAACAGATAATTATATAAACCTAATATATTCCCCAACGACGAGCCCGGTGGTCGAATGGCTAGCAATAGCCACTTTGACATCAAAGTCGAGGATTCAATCCCCGCACAAGACATGTGCATTAACATGTGTAAATAAATAAATAATAAATATTGTCAGACAAATTACACAGCGCCATCTAGCCCCAAAGTAAGCGAAGCTTGTGTTATGGGTACACAAATGTTTGTCGTATGTGGGAATCGAACCCACGAGCGTTGGTGTCGAAGCCGCGTCATTGACCGCTACGCCGCCGAGCTCGTCCTGTTTGTCTTGATCTGGGTGTTTTCTACGTATTATATGTACAAAAAAATAAGCATATATATCAGTTATCTAACTACACATAGTGCGCGATTTGCATAGTTTGGGACTAGATGGCGCTGTGTAATATGTCCACGAAAAAAATACGGCCATACTGTACGTAGTACTATTACTTATACTGTGACTGTACATCACACACGAATACATAGTCTTATTCGAAATCGAACCTTGATCCTAAAATAGTGATTGCTAGTCATTCGACCATCATTCACGTCAATGAATTTTCAGAATAAACAATATGGGTCAAAGTAATTTAATTTAAATAATAAAACAATAACGAGACTAAAATGTCGCACAACGATGAGAGGAGACTCACAAACAACTAATAAATTAATTAAACCAGCAGCGTAACAATCGTCAAACACTATTTTTATCAGACGATCTGCCCCCTTACCACCATCTCTTATTGCGATTCAATAACTGAATAGAATGCTTATTCATACCAATGAATAAGCGACTCTATTTCAAATGTAATAGAGTCGCTTATTCATTTGTATAAATAAGCAATCTATTCAATTATTGAATCGCAATAAGAGATGGTGGTAAGGGGGCAGTGCTTTTTTGACGTGATAACGTCTTATAAATCTATGAACGCCGGTTGCACGCACGAAAAAGCGTGACTCATTGTCACGTTCCGCCTGAGCCGAGCGTGCAAGCGAGAGCGCGGAACAAATGACGCATCTATCTCTGTTCCACTCCATCGGCCGATGTTTTCTTATCACGTTATCACATAAAATTATCGTCCGTCGTATCGAAAAAAATAAGAAAGTTGCGCGGAAAATTAGAATGTTTAAGAAAACTGAACGACCATATTAGCTTTTCTAATGTAACTTTTGTGTCGTTTGACAGAACTATCCGTCATTTGACAGATTGCGAGAAACCAATTCGAATTCAATATTCATTGTTAAGAAGACAAGAGAACGTCTGTAGGGTCTTTTTAGACTCGTGCGTTTATCGCCCCGCGTGCGGATATGTCATAGTAAAAAAAACCGGCCAAGTGCGAGTCGGACTCGCGCACGAAGGGTTCCGGACCATTATCTATAGAAACAGCAAAATCACGTTTGTTTTATGGGAGCCCCCTTAAATATTTATTTTATTCTGTTTTTATAGCGGCAACAGAAATACATCATTCGACGGTCCCTACGTATAAAGCGACATGTCAAAAATGGCAATTTTTTTTCATTGCATAAATTGCTATAGATTGCCCGTAAAAAACATTTTCTTTTTTATTTTATTGATTGTATATAATCAAAAATTAAGAAATTAACTCATTTGTCCAATAATAATATTCTTTAATTGCTATATCGTAGTATAAGCAGACATGTCTGAAATGACATGTCGCTTTATACGTAGGGACCGTCGATCTGTGAAAATTCTAACTGTCTAACTATCACGGTTCATGAGGTACAGCCTGATTTATAGACGGACGGACGGACGGACGGACAGCGGAGCCTTAGTAATAGGGTTCCTTTTTACACTTTGGAAACGGAACCCTAAAAACACGCATGCGGATAATTTACTATGACAGATCCCGCATGCGGGGCGAAAACCGCATGACTTTAAAAAGGCCCGTAGGGTCATGTAGTATATAATAAATATGAGCTATGAACACGTACAGAGTTGAATAATCTTTATTGAAATCTAAACTAAGCTGAGTCTAGATTTAGCGAACAATGAGCAATTACTAACGCACTGACTCAGGGAACCTTGCTTGCTATCTGTTACTGATAGGTTAATGACGCCCGTATATGTTGTATGGAAAGGAAAACAACGTGGGCTATTGGAGTTAATGGAATACTTTGGAGGCTGCATCTCGGCATGGAATTTAAGCAGTCGAACAATCTGGCATATAAGTAGACCATACGGTATTCTTCAGAATAAGCCAGAAGGAAATACACAGTTCACATGTACGTAAACGCTCTGGTGTTGCGAGTATATTCCGCTACGATAAGGTTGCCAACGCCAAACTTAAAAAAACCGGCCAAGTGCGAGTCCGACTCACGCAGGAAGGGTCCGTAACACAAAATATTTATTTTATTCTGGTTTTTAGTATTTGTTAAAATTTTCACAGATGATGTATTTCTGTTGCCGCTATAACGGCAACAGAAATACATCATCTGTGAAAATTTCAACTATCTATCTATCACGGTTCATGAAATACAGCCTGGTGACAGACGGACGGACGGATGGACGGGCGGACGAACGGATGGACGGGCGGACGGACTGACAGCGGAGTCTCAGCAATAGGATCCGTTATACCCTTTAGGTACGGAACCCTAAAAAACAAAGATTTGAACACCAAGGTTCAGCCAATCTTTTCTGTGTCAAACCGCTGAACGGTAGAATAGACTACCCGGCGATGTATTTCCTGCTCCATATATATTATGTATATGGTGTTGGGTCCTTCAGAAGGAATGTGAAGTGGCATTTTTTAGCCAGCATAGTGGACGCCACAAGATGACATGAAGCGTGTAATTTTGTCGCTTCCATTCCTGAACTCCTGTGTTCTGTGGCCCATCAGGCAGACACTGATTGTCACATGCCATTTTCCAATAAAAAAAATGAGGGTAGGTGTGTCATTGACACGGCCGTGTGTTGTACATGAATACGTTATATGCACTCAAATTATCTCAAAATGGCAGCGCTTCCCCCGCCCTTACACGCGACGTTCCATAATCCTTATATAGCGTAATAAATTATTTGATCCTTAATCAATCCAGTGTGATTGAATTTTGGATGGAGATGACAGATTTGTAGCTGGCAACACCAAACTGTATCCCCGATTTTGTTATCATTCTTTTTTTTTTATTGAAACAATTTTAATGACGTATTCACGTAAAAATCCAACACAATTTTAGATTTAAAACAGCATTATTCAATTATCCTTATAGATAATCAAATCTCCTAAATAAATTATGAAATTGCAAAAATAACACAAAGAGGAATAATAAGAATGATGGTGTGCAATCTTATGATCGATGCGAAGGAGTGATGTAGTCCAATAGGCGACCGCATAAAATGATACGCTGTATCGATAATATACTTTAATTTATTACTTGAAAAGTATAAATTGTTTTTTACAAGTTTGGATATTTAAGACCACATAATTTCTTATAACAAACAATATAAACAAAGAAGTTAATTTTACATGCATTATTTTATTTCCAATACACCTACCTAAGCACTTTGTATTTTTTCTTCAGTTAATCTTTGTTCGTCTTTCAAAGCAAAACGTCTGAACTATTTATAAGTTAAAAAAGAAAAAACTGATTAAATATAAATATGATTAAGTTAAAAAATTGACGTCAATCAAAAATTCCTAATAATCGTAGTAAAATAAAATAAGTAGCTAATTTGTGTTGTAAAAGTGCATAAATTAGGTCTATTTGTTGTTGTAGGTACTTCTAATATATAGAATATCTAAAATTTTATTAGTACTATTTTGTACTATATGTACAGAAAACAGGTTCACCGATCCCAACTATTTGGATAATATTTTTAACCGACTAAAAAGGAGGAGGTTCTCAATTCTTTTGTATTTCGGTTGTATTTTTTTTTATGTTTGTTATTACTTCGTCACTCCGTCATTTATAAAACGAGAAAAAAAACTTTTTTTTATTTGAAAGAGTATACTTCCAGATTGGTCCCATTTTTTTCATATCATAAAATTCAGTTCTGATAAGTCTTTAACTTTTTAGTGGTGCGATTGTAGAGAAATTTTTGGAGTCGGTTTTTTTTTTGTAAAAATTATGAGGTCTCTTTTAGAGCGCTGCGCTTAGACTACATTGATAGGAATCCCACAAGCAATCTTGATCGATTGTTATTAATTGCACGGACGCGTAAACAATCCATCGATTTGAACAAAAACGTTTTGAACAAGTTGTTCACAATATTCAAAGAGCCCATCAATCTTTTGCGTGGCCTCGACACGCATTTTCATTTTCCATTTTGATTCATTCAAATATTTGCTTGGTATATATTGAAATCGGGAAATGTTGACAGCGGCCGGGTAATATGAAAATCTGTGAGTTTACTGAACCTTAAATAGTATACTGACATACCCCGGTTTCGTTCATAATTTCATTCAAATTTGCGGTGTAAGTGGCTTACCACGATCTTTAGAACCAAATCCAATCTCACCTGCACGTGGTACACCCTGTCGACTAGCAATAGAGGCTCTGGCAAAAGTGAGGTAGGGTAGAGCGTATTTAGACGGTCCCTACGTATAAAACGACATTTCTAAAGCGGCAATTTTTTTTTATTGCTTAAATTACTACAGATGGTCCGTTTAAAAACATTTTCTTTTTAAAATTGACTGTTTATAATTAAAAAGTATGAAATTAAGTCATTTGTGCAATAACAATATTCTTTAATTACTATATCGTAGTATAAGCAGACATGTCTGAAATTAAAAAGAAATTAAATGCCATTTTGGACATGTCGATTTATACGTAGGGACCGTCGATTTGCAAGCTGCCCAACTGTGGAAGTACCTCCCCCTCATAGAATATAATCATTTCCCTTGAAGGTTGTTGTATTCCTGCGAGTGAGTGAGGTCACCAGAAAGGCAGGATTTGCTGCATTGGCAACGGGGGTGGAGGCGCGCTTGCAATATTTCATGCAAGCGTTAATAACATGTTAACATGGATGTTAACCGCTTCCAATCAGGCGGGCCATATGCTTGTCTGCCACCCGACGTCGTATAAAGAAAAATTCTTGAGTACCATCACTATCAATATACATTCTGTCTGTCTGTCTAAACGGGATGAAAAAGAGATAAGATATTTTTACATATAGATGCGTTGTACCTGCCTCCATTGTGGCAAGAAGAGAGCAAGGTAATTGCCCGGCGTGTCAGCGCTCATGACGAGCTCGGTGGCGTAGCGGTCAATGACGCGGCTTCGACACCAACGCTCGTGGGTTCGATTCCCACACGGGACAAACATTTGTGTGCATGAACATGTCTGTTTGTCTTGGTTTGGGTGTTTTCTATGTATCATAAGTATGTATTTACAAAAAAAAAAAAAATGTATTTACGTATGTTTATCAGTTGTCTAGTACCCATAACACAAGCTTCGCTTACTTTGGGGCTAGATGGCGCTGTGTAATTTGTGTGACAATATTTATTTATTAATTTATATTATTTATTTATTTAATTAAAAACAATTATTGAAAAGTTGTTGATAAAATATCTTCCTATGTTTAGCATTGATTTTCGAAAATTCAATTTAATTGGTATAACATTAATATATTTGTAGTAAATATTATAAAAGTAAAAGCGTGTTCATAACGTTAAAATAATAAATTTATGTTTACAAAGGCACGCAATCATTGCAGAATATACCGAACCATAAATTTTACCGCGCAAAAATATACAATTTGATAATTTGATCTGTTTTATGTCTTTGCTGAATATTTATCGTTTGTTTATCGTGCTCCCAACGCACAATATTTTTATGATTTCCATTCATATTTTTAACTGATTTAAAAACGATCTGTTTGTCAATTTGTATTTGTAATAAAAGGTGTAATGTTACGAAACATACCTCAATGATATATATATATATATATATATCATCATCATCATCATCATCAGGTCATATATATATATATATATATATATATCATCATCATCAGGTCATTTTAGTCTCCACTACAGGAGCACGACCCTCTCTCGACCATCCCTGACAGAAGGAGGATTTTGCCTTCACTCCCCACGCTGGCCAGACAGGTTGGGGAGGCCTGATCGATGTTTGGTAATGTCAGTAATGTTCCCTTCGTCGCCTTGTACGACATCCACGGGATGAGACGAAGTGATTCTATTCTAATCTGCCGGAAACCACATGGCCAATATATATATATATATATATAAAGGTGGAAACTTTTAATGCCACCTGGAGGGAAAGTACTCTTAATACTGTAAAATTAGAAAGAAAACTGCATTCAAATATTTTCTTAAATTCGCTTGCCACACCCGGAAATCGAAATTAGGGCAATATTTACAGATTTGAATCGGTTCGATTTAAAATTTAAGAATTAATAAAACTTTTTTCGTAATTTTTGCGCTTACCCTAGTGAAAAGAACTTATGTATGTATATAAGTATTTCCGATCGGCGTGTCATATTACAATTGCCAATTATTATTTTTTTGTTAATTTCATGGTCTTCCATGTTTGTGATAATTAATTACCTAATAGATAGGTAATTTTAATAAGATAGTATTTTAGAAAAAACAACTATTAAATAATAATAAATAAATATCCCTGGCCAAATTACACAGCGCTATCTAGTTCAAACTAAGCTCGTACTATGGGAGCTAGATAACCAACACAAATAGACATGTTCATGCACACAAATGTTTGTCTTGTGCGGGAATGGAACCCACGATCTCCGAGTGGCCATTACTATCCATTCGATCACCGAACTCGGCAACATCGTATTATGTCATAACGGTCAATAGTCAAAAAAATATTATATGTATTACAGTAATATTTTTTGACTACCTTTATTGTAACTTATTGCTCAATTAGGAATGACACCTTGGTTTCTTTAGCAATAGATTCATGGCAGTAACCTATATATTTATCTATGTTTGTTCTTTATCTTTCTCCTTAACTCTATTGGCGGAGACTTGTAATTAGCATAGTTTTACTCATAAGCGTTATATACTTTACACATATTTCGCTGTAAGTCGCCCAAACAATAATAAATAAATAAATAAAAAATAAATATTCATTCTATTCATATGTCATGATCACAGTTAGGAACAACAAGTGATTCGCATTCGGAATGACAACTTCAAGGCCGCTAAATTTGACTAATAAATACTTTGAGCACAATACTCGCTACTAATGTGTGTCTGTCATACCTAGTAGCCGTGGCCAAAAAAGCGCTACGTTTGGTGTCGCGTGTGTGACGTGTAAACTTGTACATATTCATTTGTCTAGAAAAAACAATTACGACATTAAGGGTCCGTTCAAACAAACCGGCTCGGAGAGGAGAGCAGATTTTGAATGCGTTCAAAATAGAGTGTATTGTATTGTGTCATTGGCATAAGGTTTAAAGAAGTGAATTAAAAAAATGAACCTTATACCAATGCTCCAAAATTCTATTTTAAACGCCACCAAAATCTGCTCTCCTCTCCGAGCCGGTCTGTGCGAACGGGCCCTAACGGGAGCTTTCTAGCAGTCTATACTTCCCTTAGAAGACTGGCAACAGACCAGCGACCCCTTGGTGTTGCTGATCTCCATGGGCGGTAATAATTGCTTTCCATCAGGTAACGCACATGCTCGTCCCCCATATAAAAAACAATCTCATATAAAATCTCATCTAAAAAAAAGATTGAAGAAAGAACACGGCATTCGCGGTTCACAGTTTTAGAACAAAATGTGTGTTTTCTTTTGTGTCCCATGTTGTGTATTTTTCTATTTATTTATTAATGGAAAAACCAACAGCAGACTTTAACAAGACTGTAATTAATTATGGGTCTTCACAGGTAATAATAAACTACCTAAAGGTACATACAGTCATTAGATGACAGTCGTTAAGACAATTGCCTTTAGGCGACTTGAAAACACTGAACTCCGCCGACCCGCAGTTGAGCAGAGCGGTGGAGTACGGTCTAATCCCCTTAGATTGAGCGGAGACCTTTATCCCAGCAGTGGGATGAACAAGGGTTGACAACAACAGTTACATCAATACAAGTTGAATACACACGCATTCAAAATTCAAACGTTAGGGACTAACCATTGAAAAAACAATTAGCAATTTATAAATATAGCATTGAAAAAATAATATAGCTTTCAGCCGCGTTAACTTTTTTTTTTAATAAAAAGTATCCTATGTCTTTTCTAATACCTTTGAGAATATGTGTACAAAGTTTCATGTTGATTGGTTGAGTAGTTTCGGCGTGAAAGCTAACAAACAAATTACACAGCGCCATCTAGCCCCAAAGTAAGCGAAGCTTGTGTTATGGGTACTAGACCACTGATAAACATACGTAAATACATTTTTTTTTTGTAAATGCATACTTATGATACATAAAAAACAACCAGACCAAGACAAACAGACATGTAGACAAACAGACAAGTATGGATGTATGTAATTTTGAAGCATTCAAATAAAACTTATATGTATTTGCCCAATTATCTAAACGAGATAGACGCTAATCTCTATTACATGTATTTATTTAATCCAACATTGCATTACATATAGGCCTTAATTAAATCAGATACATATGCACCTTGTCAGGCATCGCAATGGTCGAGAGAGAGGTGAACACTACGAATTAAAGTATTCAGCGACCGAGTAGAAGGGTTCCCCTAATAAATGTTTTTTAAGAGAATTATAGTCTTACTAGCGACCCGCCCCGGCTTCGCACGGGTGCAATGCTGATACTAAATGTACTACAGAAGGTCTTTGCGCTTTGTCCTATCCAGTCCTTCCCCAGTTATAGGCACACGCCGCCGGCTCCGCGGCCGGTACCGCCACAGCCGTTATGTCCCTGCATTTTAAATGTTTAATATCTTCTAAACTATTCATTTAAATTACATGCTGTGAAGGGCCATATTGATCTATATTAAATGCGCAATGTATTTAAGGTACTTAATTGGATAAGGATTAATTCTGTATTGCTTAAAATCGCTTCGTAAATAAGGCATTATTTCTTGTAAAAAGCAAAGGATAAAATAACGGTTATTGTGTGTTACCACTAAGAGATAGACATATACCATCGCGAACTTTTTTGTAGACCATTTTAAGGTGAACAATACTGTACTACATTATTTTGATCTATCTCGTTGGGTTCAGCCAGCGTTTGCAATGAAAGAGCAAAAAAAATGTGTTTATTTACGACATCACATTAGAAACCTCTAAATTATCAGTGTTTTTCTACTATGTTATGCATATATTATACATATAAACTTTCCAGTTGAATCACTCTATCTATTAAAAAAAACCGCATCCGTTGCGTAGTTTCAAAGATTTAAGCATACAAAGGGACATAGGGACAGAGAAAGCGACTTTGTTTTATACTATGTAGTGATGATAAATTATATGGAAAATTTGCAAGGTCACCCAATAATTTCTTCGACAAAATTGTTTTCTGTTACGAACAGTTTTCTAAGTTATATTTTTAGGGGCTAGTGATTGACGGAAAACCATTAGAATGAAAAAGGTTTCCGTGCTTTTAACAGTAATGGGTAGATCAACTTCGCTACTGAAAATCGAATGTCTAATGATAGCATTTTTCATGAGCACGTAAATTATTTACGATATTCAGCACGCAGTTTCACGCCGCTTGAATATACTACCGCTGTTGAAAATATTCTAGATTTAATAATCTGTGTCTATAAAAGGCCGCTGCCTGATCTATCAACGCACTGCTAGAGATGGGAATAACCGCCGTCGCGTCGGGGCCGCAGCAGTCGCACGTTTCTTCTGTTTCAGATATTCCAACATCTGAAACAGAAATGCAACAGAAGTTTTTAGAAGATAACGTGCGAGGGAGGTTACCAGGAAGGAAGGAGTTCCTGCTAAGGCAGCGGGGGTGCCGCCGACGCGCGAACTATATTTCTTGTTGTAAGCGTGTATCTATCCACTGCTGGACATATAAATAAATAAATATTCCTGGACAATTTACACAGCGCCATCTAGCCCCAAATGAAGCGAAAAGCTTGTACCTACTATGGGTATTAGATAACTGGTATAATACTTAAATACACTTTTGTTTTTGTAAATATATACATATTATACATAGAAAACGCCCAGACCAAGACAAACAGACATGTTCATCCACACAAATGTTTGTCTTGTGTGGGGATCGAACCCGCGACCTCGGAGTCAAAGTGGTCATTGCTAACCATTTGACCACCGAGCTTGTCAAAAATATGCCTCTCCCAATGCTTTCCACCATATATATATATATATATACCTACGATCCTCCGGTTCCCGCATTCAACCACTGCCAGTAACTTTTTTGGGGTCGTCGGTCCATCTAGAGAGGGAGAGGGGGTGCCCTACGCCTCGTCGCCTCATACGCAGATGTTCCAACACCTGAAACAGAAGAAAAGATTCGCCGAGACGACTGAAACAACTGGAGCAGAGACGACCAAAGCAGCCACGGCAGACGCATGCATCTACTAACTACTAACGTGGGTGGGTGTGGGTGCTGGCCGGCTGGAGTTTGCATGAACTAATTGGTAGCGAAAGCACGCAAAGTAGTATAAAACAAATTGCCAATAAAAACAATGCTTTCGAGAATAACATCCAATAAATTTCCTTCTAAAACACATATTTTAGTTTTTTAATTCCCGAAATATTATCAACCAACAGCTGATAACATACCTAGAGGATCACCAGCTGATTAATGATCGCCAATATGGCTTTCGCCATGGTCGTTCGGCTGGTGATCTTCTGGTATATTTGACTCATTGTTGGGCAGAGTCAGTGGAAAGCAGGGGCGAGGCTTTGGCTGTTAGTCTGGACATAGCAAAGGCCTTTGATCGGATGTGGCATAAAGCGCTACTATCCAAGCTTCCCTCTTTTGGGTTACCCGAGAAACTCTGCACATGGATTGCCAGCTTTCTCACTGGGCGGATCATTAAAGTTGTGATTGACGGTGCACGCTCGGATCCATTACCCCTGAACGCTGGTGTGCCACAAGGCTGCGTATTGTCTCCTACATTGTTTCTTCTGCATATCAATGACTTGCTGCACGTATGCGGCATCCATTGCTATGCAGATGACAGTACCGTAGACGCAAGATACAGTGGTCTATGTAATGTTCCTCGGGATTGCGTCGATGAGTACCGGGAAAAACTTGTGTCTGAGATTGAGACGTCTCTTGGACACGTCTCTGATTGGTGTAGACTGAACTTAGTCCAACTGAATCCATCAAAGACACAAGTATGTGCGTTTACCGCAAAAAAGTCCCCATTTGTCGTGGCTCCTAGATTGGAAGGTACTCCCCTTACTATTAGCTCCAGCATTGGTATCTTGGGTGTTGACATATCCAGAGATGTACAGTTCCGTGGTCACTTGGAGTGCAAGGCCAAATTGGCTTCTAGGAAAATTGGCATCATCTGTAAAGCCAGAAGGTATTTTACACCACAGCATCGCCTTCAACTGTATAAAGCCCAAGTTAGGCCTCATATGGAATACTGTTCACATCTCTGGGCTGGTGCGCCCCAGTACTTACTCGCTCCATTCGACCGCATACAACGAAGAGCTGTTCGAATTGTCGGTGACCCAATGATTTCTGATCGGCTGGATTCTCTCTCTACACGCAGAGATGTTGCATCTCTTTGCGTTCTATATAAATTGTACCACGGGGAGTGCTCGGATGAGCTATTTGATTTGATACCTGCCGCTGAGTTCCACTATCGTACAACTCGCCAAAAATTAAAATTCCATCCACATCACCTTGATATTTGGCCATCTACTACAGTACGCTTTTTAAGGCATTTTCTACCACGTACTGTAAAGTTGTGGAATCAACTTCCCTCAGCGGTATTCCCAAATAAGTACGACATGGGGGCCTTCAAGAACAGAGTCAATATTTCCCTTAAAAGGCTGGCAACGGATCGGCGACCCCTTGGTGTTGCTGATTTCTATGGGCGGTGGTGATTGCTTTCCATCAGGTGACCCACATGCTCGCTTGCCACCCTCTGTTATAAAAAAAAAAAAAAAAAAAAAAAAACTTTTACAAAAAAATACAAGTATATACATTGTCAAAAATACTATGTTCCAATATAATTAAATACCTACCAGACACATAATTCATACCTCAAAATATTGAGCTAAATGACCGCATTTGGCGTAGAATCAAGTTTCTCATGCCAAAATTTAAAAAATTAAAATAGGGTTACCAACATAAGAGCAGCTATAAAATTACCAATATCATGGACGAAAAAATATTTTACATATTTTACTTTGGTGATGTGGCCCTTCAGGCCATCTAAAGAACGCCTGAGCATTAGAGAATCGCACCATACGTGTAAGGCTCTACTTATACCGCCGCGGAATGGAATGGAAGCGACTTTTTTTTTATACTACGTCGGGTGGCAGGCAAGCATACGGCCCGCCTGATGTGAAGCGGTTACCGTAGCCATATTAACGCTCGCAACATAAAATATTGCTCGCGCGCCGCTACCCCCGCTGCCAACGCAACATCTTCTTCCTTCCTTTCCGGTGACCTCACTCACTCGCAGAAACACAACAACCCTCAATGGAATTGTTATTTGGCTGCGGTGTTCTGTGAGGTAGAGGTACATTCCCCAGTCGGGTAGCTTACAATTACGCTCCCTACCTCTTTTTTCGTCAGAGCTTCGTTTGTCAGTCAGCAGGGTGCACCGCGTGCAGGTGAAGTTGGCTTTGGTTCAAAGATGTTGATGAGCCACTTACACCCCAAATTGTACATAGCATAATGAACTTTATGTGAATTGTATTACATATAAACTTAAATACGAGCCAAAAAAAGTTCGCGCGACCTTTTTATTTCCATTCCGAGAATTCCCATAATTACTGTCGGCGCTGCCTGTGGAATCCGCGAGAAGTGGCGCGAATGGTAAGTCGGTCGGATTGGTTTTACAATCAAGAATTAATAATTACATCCATTTATTGGACTTTCCCATCAAACTTTGATCGACCATAAAACAAGTTGGACATACGAGTAAGTTATTAAAATTTTAAGATCGCAGATGGCTCTACTTTTGTGTATGTTACGATACAGATATTTATTTTTTATAATTTTAGAACATAGTCTTCTAGCCTATATGTAACTAACTATATATGATAGCTATAATTACGTGATGGAACCATCTCGCTCTTCACTCAAATATCCAAGTAACGAGTCTGGCATATCCCCTAGGAATATCGATGCCTCCAAAAATATCATTGGAAACCGTAATGAACTGCCGAAACGCAGACTGATTTCATCCACGCCTGAACTGGGTCAGTCAAACAGAATATTTATTTATTTAAATTCTTTATCGACCACAGTAAGACATTGGTGTAATTTTTTACTGAGGTCGATAAAGAGTACAAAAGGTACAAAAGGCGAACTTAATGCTAAAAGCATTCTCTACCAGTCAACCTTCGAAAAGTGAAGACATCCACGAATGCGGTTCAAAAATATATAACAAAAAAAAATATAGTGACTAATATAAGTACTATACATAAACTATAATGAAATTGTTAAAATATTATTAAAATTTTATTGGAATATCAATATATCACACATATGTGTATCTAATAAATACTAATAACAAATGACTTAATATTTAAAAAAAAACCATTAAATACATTTATACATACATATTCTATCATACAAACGTATCTATATACTTATATATCTATATATGTATATACGAGTATATAATATATAGTCAATTAAAAAAATGTAGAGAGTAGAGCTTCAGAGTTAGTACCAGCTAAACTAAACGCTAGTACCATAAATCTAAGCTGAAGTTGGATTTTCGCAATTAAAAGATCCGATGGGCATCACAGCCACTTTAGCCGGTAGGACGCCTGATGTCGGAGGGCAAAGCATACTATGGGCACACACCGACCACTCCATACAAATGTCGCGTCGGTAACTACTACATACACAATGACGTCTGTGCAGAGCGTGAATAAGCGTGGTGCGTGCGGCGCCATACAAACTGTTCCAGGGGACTTCAGCTTCCCTACCGCCGAAGCTGAACTCGTTTATCATATTTTTTGATTACAAAAATTGGTCTTTGGTTAAAGTTATTGACAAACATTTTCAGCTTAGTGACATAAACATAAACATATTTCTACTGTGTGAGCCACACTGTGATACAAGATGCAACAATTCGTCAGCAACACAAACCTTCCTGGTAGCTCAGTTGGAAGACACTCGACCGGTCATCGAGAGGTGTCGTGGGTTCAAATCTCACCTAGGGGGGGCAGGTGAATTTTTCCATTTTTCAAAATATTTATAATCTTCAGCTTGGTCAATAAAGCGCTAGCTTTTATTCCAGCTGAGCTAAACACATCTAAGTAGTAGTGTTCTTTTCGCATTAAAAAAATCCTATGGTAATTGAAGCCCCGGATTTGTCTCAGAGGGAAGGTGAGGACGACACGAGAGAGCGGCAGGGAGTAGCCATACTAATACTTATACTGTGATATGGGTCAAAACAGTGTTCTGCCCCCTTACCACCAACTTTTATTGCGATTCAATAACTGAATAGAATGCTTATTTCAAATCGAATAGAGACGCTTATTCATTGGTATGAATAAGCATTCTATTCAGTTATTGAATTGCAATAAGAGTTGGTGGTAAGGGGGCTGACCTATAGCTATTACTTATACTGTGCCTATAGTATGCTTTGGCCTCCGACAGGAAGTCTTCTGTTTAATAATTAAATATATTTTTTTAATTTAACATTAAAATAAAACCGTTTAATTTAATTTAACATTAAAATAAACAGACTACATTCCAAAAACAGGAATCCCAAAGACCGTGAAAACTATTTCGTGGACAGATTAAGTACACATATTTCAGTCAGGCTCACATTAATATGAGACATGGCCGCTGTAAAATCACTGAAACGCAACTGAAACGTTCAAAGAATTCGTGACACGGGGTTTTAATTAAAATTTTTCCTCAAACTGCAGCGCGTTAACTAAGAGATCCGAAAAAAGATAGAAATTAAAATAGAAATGCGTGTTGGTTCCGCTTACTCGTCTGGCGGTAAGGAAGTAAACGATCCGCCTTATGTAACACGGATAAAAATAACGTGTAATATCTATTCTACTAATCTATATATTAATACAACCATTTACAATTGTTTCTCGACTAACACCTGAGCTCGAGCATGGGTTATACTTTTGTTTATTTGTAATAAACAAAAACTATTTTGTTTATTTGATATTGGAACTTTGTAGGTTGTTGTTCTAACTATCAACATCTACAGATCGCCTGAGGATGCCTCGCGTAGAGGCGAAACACGTGTAGCAGAGACGACCACGGCAGTCGGGGCGATAGCAGTTGGATATTTCTTCTGTTTCAGATGTTGGCGGTTCGCCGAAACGACCGCAGCAGCTAGAGCAGAGACGACCAAAGCAGCCACTGCAGTCGCATGGATCTACTAACGGTAGTGGGTGGGTGCCGGATCTCTGTAGTTTGCATGAACTAATTGGTGGCGCAAAGTAGTGTAGATGAAATTGAAATTGGGTTAAATTTAACTAGCAATATTTTACACAAGGGCGGATCCAGTGGGAGGGTTAAGAGGGTCATGCCCCCCCCCCCCCCGGGCTGAGTCCACGACCTATATGGACCACTAATAAAAATTGATAAACTTAATGTTTTTATATAATAGGTAGGGGAAAAAGTCTTTTCGCATTATAGTATGTATGAACTTGTAATAAAATCTCTTTGGTTATACCATTTGTGTCTGGCAGGTTTTGATATCTTTAAAAAGTTTATATTTTAAAAAAGATAATTCCAAATTCAAATTAGGTAAATGTGTGATTTTCATTTGTTTTTTTTACTGTCAAGATGAGTGAATCTAATGAAGAAATTCGATTAATTTTAAAATTTTACTACAAAAAAGGTAAAAATTCAACGCAAGCTGCGAATAAAATTTGTGACGTTTATGGACCTAGTGCAGTGTCTGTGAGAGTAGCACAAATTTGGTTTAAGCGTTTTCATTCAGGAAATTTTGATGTGAAAGATGCACGTCGCTCAGGTCGCCCTGTTACGGATAAAATGGATGCCATTTTTGAAAAAGTGGAGCAAGAGCGGCATATCAGTAGTTACGACGTAGCTGAAGAATTAGGAATTGACCACAAAACAGTTTTGGCGCAATTGAAAAAAGCTGGGTACACTAAAAAGCTCGATATTTGGGTGCCTCACGATCTCACTGAAAGAAACCTAATGAACCGTGTACTCATTTGCGATTCTTTACTACGACGTAATGAAAGCGAACAGTTTTTGAAGAAGCTTATAACTGGTGATGAAAAGTGGATCACGTACGACAAGAACGTGCGAAAAAGGTCGTGGTCAAAGGCCGGTCAGGCTTCACAGACTCTGGCAAAACCCGGGTTAACCCGCAACAAGGTGATGCTGTGTGTATGGTGGGATTGGAAGGGTATTATTCATTATGAGCTGTTACCGCCAGGCAGGACTATCGATTCTGAACTCTACTGTGAACAACTGATGAGATTAAAGCAAAAAGTTGAGAGAAAGCGGCCGGAATTAATTAACAGAAGGGGTGTGATTTTTCATCATGATAACGCTAGACCTCACACATCTTTAGCCACTCAGCAAAAATTAAGAGAGTTTGACTGGGAGGTGTTAATGCATCCGCCGTATAGTCCTGACCTTGCACCTTCTGATTTCCACCTGTTTCGGTCTCTTCAGGATTCTTTAGGCAATGTCAGGTTACCATCACGAGAAGACTGCCAAAACCACTTGTCGTGGTTTTTTGAACAGAAGTCCCAAAATTTCTATAGTAATGGGATCATGTCTCTACCTACAAGATGGCCAAAAGTTATCGAACAAAATGGCACCTACATACTTTAGTTAAATGTAAATAAACTTTATTAAAAAATGTTTTGAATTTTCATATAAAATACGAAAAGACTTTTTCCCCAACCTAATATTTTTTTGTCTCAATATAGATTAAGTACAGTACTTACATACATTAATGAAATACCTATTTTTTACCTGTATCTCTTATTATCGAAATTAAATTATAACTTGAAGTGACTTGACCACAACTACGTGACACCCCCCCCCCCCCCCCACCTCCCCCTCTGGCGCCGAAGATGGATCCGACCTTAATTTTACAGACACTGCGGTGAAACTGAATAAATGTTTGTAAACATGAAAAAGACTTCAACCATTTCTTCAACCAAATTACTTAGTCGATGCTCAATAATGTATATATTGTTCGATGTGAATCAGTCATGACTCATATCACTTTGTTTATAACTGACCTACAAGTTTATCAAACACTTTCAGGAAACCAGGGCGTTCCCACATTTCAGCGTGATAGGGAAAATGTTTGCGTAATTGATTCATTGCTGTTTTGTTTGTGCTTTTGCTTTTCATATAATCATATAATTGTGTTTGCTAAACAAATGTATTTTATTGCTGAAGTAGGTTAGACTTCAACAGAAGAGTTCAACGTAGACTGTATTTTTATACTGTCTTCCACTTATCAATCATCTTTCGGACAAATTACAGTAGAAGTAATAATAATAATAATATGTCCGCAGGGCAGCTTGTGTGGCGAGCTGTTGTGTGATTAGCGACACCACGGACCCGAGTCTCCAGAGAGTCTGTCAGGGCCTTCGTCTCCGACGTGTCTTCATCGGTCGGAGTGTAAACACAAGAAGGCCCGCAGGACTCTCAGCTCTGGCTTGCCTTCATTGGCCGTCCAGAGAGGAGCCGCTAGAGCTATATGCTCCAGGGGTGGAAGTGTTAAAGGGCATCACGCCGCGAGTAACTTCAGAGAAAGCGCAGCACACCTCTCGACATCCCTGAGTCACTCACACCGGTGTTGCCCCCGGCCGTTTTCCTGGCATTTCGGGGGCCCATCTAGTGAGTGGCAAGCCACCGCCTGCCGCTAATAACTAGCAATAAAAGCAGTTATGGCAGGCGTCCGTCCCTCTTCTGTAATAGCCCGGTATTAAGTTCACCCAGATCTCATCTCCATAGCCCATTTATTTTCCATCACACTTCGCAATAGTCTCAACGCCTGCCGAGACCTCCTCATGGGTATGTCGTTCCATTGACATATCCTGGAGCGGGTCACGGCGGGCGTACAACATTACATCAAACTTCTCAAAGGGGCCTCTACGCGTTGGATCCATATCCCCGCGCATGCCTATCAAATGACCGGGCTTGACCCGTGATTAAAAAGAGATACATAATAATATTATTATTACTTCTACTTACATAACAATATAATAATATAATTTATTGTCAGACCTAGATCCATAGTGTTAGTATACAAGCAACTTAATCATATGTTAGTAGTGATACAGATAAATTATTTTCTATATTTAATGTGTGTGGAGACATGTAGTTGAATACAGTGCCTCCACACCGGACTGTCTGTTCTGTCCGCAATGACTTCCAGGATGCCGTTAGAAGCACACCTCACTCTGCGCATCAGGGACGCCGACCTTTTTCGCATGATTACGTAGAAACAATCTACGCCATATTCTGCGAACATCCCTGACGCACTGCAGAACCTGGGCAGCCCCATCAGCATCCTGAAAGCATTATTGTACTGGATTCGCAGGGCGGTGAGGGCCCGACGCATACAGTCGGCCCACAGGCTACACGTATAGAAGCTTTGACAGTAGGCCCGGTACAGTGTCAATTTGACGTCAGTTGTGCACCGTGCAAACCTGCGCGCCAACATGTTGCCCCGGACCGCCATCGCCCTGCGCTCCCTTTCGACGTCTAGGTCATCTTTGAGGTCCTCGTTGATCACTACTAATACGTAATTGTACCTACTACGTACAATTTGGCCACTCCCTGCCGCTCTTACCAGGCGACCTCACCTCCCCTCTGAGTCCAATGTGGAACCGATCGCAAGGGCTGCCACGCGGCGTATTATGAAAGTCCTTTCTTTAGTATATAATCTATCCTCGACTGAACTTTTAAACGGTAAAATTATTGAAGTGAAAACTTCTTTAACGGCGTTGTGCACGTTTAGGAATGGGTAAAAAACGTTAAACTTCCGTCAGGACACGTGACCTGATCGAAAATTCGTAAGACGGAGGCAGCGTAGACCGCCGGCGCGGCGTAGGAGAGGAAGTAATATCCCATACCGCGCGGCGAAACTGTATGCCTGCTCCTTCTGTTTATTTTTATTGCAATATAAATTGTCATGTTTGTGTACAATAGCGCAATAAAAGTATGTTGTATTTTACCACATAAATGATAGTACTTTTATACTGTTAAATAAAACAATTCGTGCGAAATTGTTCCCTAACCATTCCAAAATATTCAAAAATGCACAATGTTAATGTTCAAATTTTACTTCTGCCGGCACTCCCGGAGTGCAAATCGTTTTTTATTTCATATTATTTAATCATTGACATTAAACAATTTGTTTTTTCATTATAAAATCAATTTATTTTTTCCACTTTTACAATGAATTTTACATATTCTACAATAATAAATTATATATTGATATTTATTCTACATTTTCAACAGACAACTACGACATTAGATTGTATAATAACCAATTGCAACCCGGGTGAAACATTTAGTGTAGCTCGGTAATATTGTCCTTAACAGTTGTCCATATAGAGCTGTATCGAAAAGTAACTTTACAAAATTATTTTGATGGCTTGTGCGTAAAAGATCGACATTAACATTCTGTGCTTAGTTTTTTAATCTCTAAATTTCAGTATGAGAGTAGAAGTATATATATATATTTCAGTAGTACTTGACTTCGGGTGACCAAAGGGCTGGCCAATATCTAGGCCAAAATATTTCCATCGCTATACAGCGTGGAAATGCGGCCAGCCTTTTGGCCACAATCCCCGAAAATTGTCGGGACAATTAATATGGTAATGATATTTTTTATTTTTTCTGTGTATTTTATTATAATTTTAGTTTTTAATGTAGTTGTATTAATTTTATTATAAATTTAATTTTAAGATATTCATAAATAATTTTAGTTTTGTAATTTAATTAAGTTCTCTATAATTAGATTGTATTTTATGAGTATTATTGATGTTTAGAAAATCAGGAGTTTTGTATATTTAGGACTTTCGATAGTTAACATTAAGCTATTATATGCATTTATATTTATTTCTAAATGAGAGTAGAAAAAGATATTTATTAATACAATACCACCTAAAGTACGTATTACGTCACATCGCAAGGTACCTACCTCGTTATGCAGTCAACCCTAAGGCATCTACACACACATTTGCACGTATAAAGACGCGGTCCACTTGTGTGGTCTTTTTTTATATGGAGTGGCCAGGGTGTGGCCAAATGCTAAAAGTAGTAAAACAATACGGACATGCCCATTTTTTTATAATACGTCGGGTGGCAGACAAGCATACGGCCCGCCTGATGGAAAGCTGTTACCGTAACAATATTAACAACGCAGCATCTCCTTCCTTTCTGGTAACCTCACTCACTCGCAGGAATACAACAACCCTCAAGGAACTAGTTATTTGGCTGCGGTATTCCGTGAGGTGGAGGTACATTCCCCATCGGGTAGCTTACAAATACGCTCCCTAACTCTCTTTTCGCCAGAGCTTCGTTTGTCAGTCAGCTTGATGCACCGCGTACAGGTGAAGTTGGCTTTGGTTCAAAGATGTTGATGAACCACTTGTACTAAAACCAAAGATGTAAGTATATTCTAAAACATCATTCGCCATACCATACCATTCACAACATTGAATACGAAGAGGAAAATAAAACAATTTACTGAAATAATACATTGTCAGAACAACTCACAGTTCTTTGAAACACACGTTGATGACAAATTGACAATCAGCAGAATGGAGCTTTTTCCGCAGAATATCGACACCGCGCTGAGTCACAAGGTCGCCTATTTATGAATGAAGTAGTGAGAACTGTCCCGAATTTAAAAATACTGGATTGGTTACTAGACCTGAGTGATAATATTCTGAATAATTTAATATTATATTATAATTATCTCTTTTTAATCACGGGTCAAGCCCGGTCATTTGATAGGCATGCGCGGGGATATGGATCCAACGCGTAGAGGCCCCTTTGAGAAGTTTGATGTAATGTTGTACGCCAACCGTGACCCGCTCCAGGATATGTCAATGGAACGACATACCCATGAGCAGGTCTCGGCAGGCGTTGAGACTATTGCGAAGTGTGATGGAAAATAAATGGGCTATGGAGATGAGGTCTGGGTGAACTTAATACCGGGCTATTACAGAAGAGGGACGGACGCCTGCCATAACTGCTTTTATTGCTAGTTATTTGCGGCAGGCGGTGGCTTGCCACTCACTAGATGGGCCCCCGAAATGCCAGGAAAACGGCCGGGGGCAACACCGGTGTGGGTGACTCAGGGATGTCGAGAGGTGTGCTGCGCTTTCTCCGAAGTTACTCGCGGCGTGATGCCCTTTAACACTTCCACCCCTGGAGCATATAGCTCTAGCGGCTCCTCTCTGGACGGCCAATGAAGGCAAGCCAGAGCTGAGAGTCCTGCGGGCCTTCTTGTGTTTACACTCCGACCGATGAAGACACGTCGGAGATGAAGGCCCTGACCGACTCTCTGGAGACTCGAGTCCGTGGTGTCGCTACTCACACAACAGCTCGCCACACAAGCTGCCCTGCGGACATATATTATAATTATTATTAATTTCTTAATAATTAATTTTTTGAGGGGTGTCGAGTCACTCCAAGAAGTATGCAAAACAGAGAAATTGCACTATCGGTTTTACTTATTACAATTAATGGAGGAACAAGAAGATTCCTGAAGATATTTTTCGGCATGTCCCTAAAGCCGGCTGCTGGGTATAAGATAAATAAATAATACAAATAGTGGCTCTAAGAGACATTGATTCCGGAGCCGTAAAGCTATTTGTTAAATAAAAAATATTGTACACAGAATAACCATTCCTGATTTGTTTAATTTTCGGTCGTATTTCTGTGTAATCACATTTCAATTGTTGCATAAAATTGTGATAAGAGAATAAATACCAAATGTGACATTTGTGAAATCGAGACGGAACTGAATTTTGAGTACATTTTTATTACAAAAATTATCCCTCTGACTTAATTCCATCTGACACAATGAAAAATCGTGTGATATGTGGTTAAAGTTGTTGCCAATTCAAAACAGATAACATCAGTGTTCAACAACAATCATTCAAGAACTAAGAACCTTTTGATCCCTTTGATGTGACTGCCGTCGACTTTGCTGGGCCACTGCAATTCACACTGCAAATAATAATTCACAAACTTGGCAACAGATCTGATTTATAATGTTCAGTGCATCCTAGAACTGTCTAACACCTGACTAGGTACTAAAGGCACTGTCATACCACTGGTATGAATAATTTCTTCTATTGTAAAAAAATATTTTCCTTAATTTAAATTTTTAATTTATTTATTGTTGTAACTACTTACAAATAATTAAAAATATACAATTGAAATAAAACTTAATATGGCAAACTATATACACAAACAAAGGGAAATAACATAAACTAATTAAAAGTAATAAAATATAATAATCTAAATAACTGCCTAGTAGGCTACAGTTTTATTACAGTATGTACTTCCCTAGTTGAGCAGGCGTAGCGTATAATTACTCTGTACTCTACGTTTTTTTAGGGTTCCGTACCCAAAGGGTAAAAAGGAACCCTAAATAGCTAAGGCTCCGCTGTCCGTCCGTCCGTCCGTCTGTCACCAAGCTTTAGCTCATGAACCGTTATAGTTAGACAGTTGAAATTTTCACAGATGATGTATTTCTGTTGCCGCTATAACAACAAATACTAAAAAGCAGAACAAAATATTTAAGGGGTCAAAAGTATAGGGGGAATAAAATACAACTGTTTTTCGGCGGGTAGGCGTAAATAAGTTAAGACGTACATAATTTGCTCTAATCTTTATTTAATTTTAAATAATAAATACTTAATATATTATATGCTATGAAAACATAGTATAAGTTACCTACCAGCAAGCATTATTTTCCTCAGTAAATCACTTCATAAAACTTCATTTCACAAAACTACAATACAAAACTACAATATAACAAACTTAACATTGCAAAATGGATACCACTATGCAAACAGTTCAAGACATTGCAGATCAATTAAACAGCCGGATGGCAAAATTTGATATGGAGTTGGCAGCAGTCCGTGGATCTCCAGGTAATCAGCACACATTGGATTCTCTCTCGGCTGAATTCAAGTCCTTCAGGTCTGACAGCGTTGCTATCCTGACCAGTCTCCAAACAATAGTTTCCCTTCTGGTCCGAGATGTTGACAGACTGGAAATGCGGAGCCGACGGAAGATTTTACTGCTCCACGGTGTGCCGGAGCAAAAGGACGAGGATGCTGTTGCGACTGCATTGGCAGTGTTTACAGACTACATGCAGGATTCCAACATCAATCCATGTGATATAAGTAGGTGTCATCGCATGGGAAAAACCAATGATGAGAAACATCGACCGTTGCTCATCAAGTTCTGTGGTGTAGTGGAGAGGGACAGAGTGTGGTTGGCAAAGAAACAGTTGAAAAATACTGGCAAAACTCTGTCTGAGTTCCTGACAGCATCCCGCCATAAGCTGTTTGTTGCTGCGCGTACAAAGCTTGGTGTGACTCGGTGCTGGACGCGCAATGGCGACATTTACTGCGTGGATGCCAGTGGTAAGAAGCAACGCGTCACATCCCCTGCCGACTTGGAAGCTCTCGATGGCCCTAGTTCAGTGAGCGGAACTGATGCAGATGCAGAGAAGCCACAGGTGAAAGCACAGGCACAGCCCTCTGGTCACCAGAGCATTCAGACCAGAAGACGCGGAGCACCGGCCGCCAAAAAGTAGTGGTACATATTTCTGTTCTGCATTGGGTTTTTTGTAATTTATATTTTTGTCCGCACGTATAATTTTATTGTGTTTGTTTAACAGTCATTTCAAAATTTAGTTCCAAACATGCATGCACCATAATTCTATTTCACTATATATATTTTCTTTTGTTTTTATTATGAGACTATAGGGTATTATAATAATTAAATTCATAGACACTTTCCATGTTACTTGAAGGTTATTTTGTTTACTGTTTTATTTGTACTAACTAAATGTCACTGTAAGTCAAACTTTTAAAACGTCAATGTATTATTCATATTTTCTTTGTTGGCAATCACTCTAAACTTGAAGACTTTTATATTCTTGTGTTAGTATTGGAATAGTCATAGTAAAAATTATAATTCAATTGACTTTGTTTGTTGCGTTGCGGACATATCATGCATGTGCAGTTGTTGTAATTTGTTTGTTTTATTCACTTTAAAACCGAGTTATAGTATTTTAAATAAGTTTAATTTGTTGTAATTTTTAATGCTGCTGGCGGGTGACATTGGTGCATTGACATAGTAAACTTTTACTATTGTTTATTTTTATATTATATTATATTTTTTATTTAAGTAGGTATTATTATTATTTTATATATAAATATATTTATTGTATATATAATTTATGTCAGGCACTGAGGATGAAGAAACTAGCAATGAATACTTGTCATTAAGTGATGATAGTTTTCAAAGTCTTGATTACACAACTCTTACAGACTCTCTTAATTATACCTTCTCAGATGTTCCGAAAAATTTTAATACTGTGCACATTAATGCGCAAAGCATCCCCGCCCATTATGCTGATATGCTGCTCACTTTTGGTAGTAACAGGAATATTCATGCCATCCTAGTATCCGAATCCTTCCTTCATCCTTCTTTACCATCCACCAGTTACTCCCTCCCTGGATTCCAACTCATCCGCAATGATCGTACCTCCTCTGCCCATGGTGGCGTAGCCATCTATCTTCGCAGTCACATTCCTTTTACTATCATTAGTAAGTCTCCGCAACCTCCTCCAAAAGACACGGCTGAGCACCTCTTTTTAGAAATATCTCTTTCCGGCATCAAAGTACTTCTTGGCGTTTATTACAGCCCGAATCTGTCCATTAATTACTTTTCTTCCTTCGAAACCTTACTCGAAGACTTCAGTTCTTCATACAGTCATTCTATTGTTATGGGTGATTTCAATACTTGTCTTCTAAAAGATGATTTCCGTGCTCGCCGTCTCCGAACTCTGATTAATTCCGTTAACATGAACATACTCCCTTCAGATGCTACTCATTCTTTTCCAAACTGTGTTCCCTCCCTTCTCGATCTTATTATGGTTAATTCACTCGATCATGTTGCGAAGCATGGTCAGCTAAATGCAGATGCGTTTTCGTATCATGATTTAGTGTACCTTTCGTATAAAATCCGTCCGCCGAAGCCTAAACCCAAGATCCTTTTGCAGCGTAACTTTAGTGGTATGGATCTTGACCAATTACGCAATGACGCGAAGGAAATAAACTGGTCTAGCATTGATAGAGCTGATACAATTGACGAAAAAGTAAACATTTTTAATGAACTACTCATACAGCTCTATGATGCTCATGCACCTATTCGTCCTGTAAAAATCAAGCATCTTCCTGCTCCCTGGCTAACAGATGAGATCAGGTTGCTCCGCGATACAAAAAATCGGACCAAAGCTCGTTATAAAGCAGATCCATCAAACATAACTAAGCGAGATAAATATTACAGAGCAAGAAATCACTGCAAT
Organism: Hypsopygia costalis; assembly: GCA_937001555.2. Classification (NCBI taxonomy): domain Eukaryota; kingdom Metazoa; phylum Arthropoda; class Insecta; order Lepidoptera; family Pyralidae; genus Hypsopygia; species Hypsopygia costalis. The sequence goes on from OW443350.2 coordinate 4,593,781, forward strand.
AAGGTGTGTAGGGATGCACAGCGACGCCATATTCATCAATCAGTCGAAAATGAGGACCAAGCGAAAGTTTGGAAATTTCTTAGAACTATGGGAGTTGGCAAATCTCGCAATACTTGTATTTCTGATCTTGACTTAGACTCATTAAATAATCATTTCTCATCGTGCTCTTTTCTTGACAAAAAAGTCAAAACCGATACTTTACATCAACTTTCTTTGATATCACCTCCCGACCTTTGCTTTGCTTTCAAACCATTCACTGATTGTGATGTTAAGAGAAGTATACTGTCCATCACATCTAATGCTGTAGGGGGTGACTGCATTAGCCGTAAAATGATAATTCCTCTAATTGATCTCCTTGTTCCCGTCCTGACAAAAATCCTTAACTTTTCGATCTTGAATGGTTCTTTTCCTGAGTGCTGGAAAGAAGCACAGATCATTCCATTACCTAAAAAGATTCATCCTTCTGCTTTCAGTGACTATCGTCCTATTTCTATACTCCCCTTCCTCTCGAAAGTTTTAGAAAGGCTAGTCCATTGGCAGTTGAATTCCTTCCTCACCTCCAACAACCTTCATAATCCCTTCCAATCCGGATTTCGTCCTGGTCATAGTACGGCTACTGCTTTGGTCAAGATTACTGACGACATTAGATGTGGTATGGAAAATCATCAGCTCACAGTATTAACTTTACTTGATTTTAGTAATGCTTTTAATGCAGTTGACTTCGACATTATTTTAGGAGTTCTCTCTTCTCTTAACATATCTCCAGCAGTGTTTGATTGGTTTCATAATTACCTGTACGGGCGTCGGCAACGTGTCAAAATTGATACCTCCAATTCCACTTGGTGTGACACAACTGCTGGCGTGCCGCAGGGTGGTGTGCTGTCTCCTTTGTTATTTGCTATTTTTATTACCTCAATAACTTACACACTTTCTTCTTCCTACCATCTTTATGCAGATGATTTGCAGATTTATACTCAGGCATCATTTGACAATATTGCGCAAGCTGTTTCACAAACTAATAATGACCTAGAGCTGATCTCATCTTGGAGTAAACGTTACGGACTGACAGTAAATCCAACAAAGTCGCAAACTATTATCATAGGCAGTCCGACGTTTATGTCCAGGCTTGATGTTTCACAAATTCCTTCGGTTGTGTTTGATGGTATCTGTATTCCTTTTAGTACGTCGGTCAAAAACCTCGGAGTTATTTTTGACTCCACTTTATCCTGGAGGGCTCACGTGGCTGAGGTCAGCAGGAGAATGTTTGCGGCTTCTGCGTCTCTTCGTCGTCTCAGAAATTTTTTACCCACTGCCACTAAAGTTGCTCTTGCGCAATCCCTACTCCTGCCTATCCTCGACTATGCTGATGTGTCGTATCCGGATCTTAATGTGGAGTTATTGAATAAATTAGAACGTCTTCAAAATTTGTGCATCCGATTCATTTATGGCTTACGAAAGTATGACCACGTATCCCACTATCGGCAACAACTTAAATGGCTTTCTATACGCCAGCGTAGGAATATGCACATTTTATCCTTTCTATATACTATACTCTTCAATCCTAAAGCTCCTTCATATCTTAAAGACTGCTTCGCCTTCTCATCTTCTTCACATGGTCTATCTCTACGTTCCACCGAGAACCTTACTCTTTTGGTACCTCTTCATTCTTCCAAATTTTTCAATCAATCTTTTAACGTTCAAGCTATCAGACTTTGGAATTCCTTACCCGTAGCTATTAGAACTGCAAAGTCTATAGATAGTTTCAAAAAACAAGTAAAAGATCATTTCCTCGCTCTTTAATTTTAACTTCAGTAAACTGACATTTTATAATATTAATATTTATGTATTTATTATATATTTTATAATATGTATGTAGTGTAAGTATTATTATTATTTATTTATTTATTTTATTTATTTATTATATATTTTACAATCTGTAGTGTATGTATTTTATTTATTATTCATTTATTTATCAGTAATAGGTTACACATTTTGGTCTAAATTTATAGTAATGATTCCTATAACTATACTTAAATTTTTCATTATATTCTTTTGATTTGCGATTCCTGCCCACTTCATGCACAAATTCGTTACCTTAAGGTTGCCTTGAAAAGATTGCTCTCAGCAATAAGGCCGCCTTGTTGCATATATACAAGTCAACTGTCTGTAATAATTTATTGATTCACTGTACTTTAAATTTGTATTATGCAAATAAAGCATATTCTATCTATCTATCTATCTACAATTAAGTAAAAATAAAACTAATTTTTAAGGGGGCTCCCATACAACAAATGTGATTTTTTTGCCCCCTTAGTGCGCGAGTCCGACTCATACTTTGCCGGTTTTTTGCCATATCCTCGTTCACTAGCCAGCAATAGCGATTTGACTGAAAAATAACCTGCGCCGCTTTCACTCCAAAAAAAACCTTGCAAATGAACAAGATTTTTTTTCACTGTAAAAACCTTGTAAAAAAAGTTTTATGCATTTACAAGGTCCTGATTAAACGACCGATTGGTCCGATGATTAACGTAAAATTAATCATCTGTAAGTATGACTTGCCATTACCTACTGTGTATGTTCAGAGTTCACAGGGTGCGGCAGTTCTTCGCGCCGGACCAGCTTTGTCTTTTGTTACTTAAGTTCGGGCCTGCGTGGAGTACTGCTTGCATCTCTGGGATGGTTCCGCCCAGTATCTCCTCGAGGCTCTCGATAGGTTGCAGCGACGAGCGGTCCGCATAATTGGTGACGAAAAGGTCACCAAGAATCTTGAACCTCTTCAGCTCCGCAGAGATATTGGCTCACTAAGCGTATTTTACCGCTTTTACTATGGTGTCCATATCCCACACCTTCGTTTTTTTTATTTTACACCTGATGGAAAGAAATCACCACTCGCCGCTTCGTTGCCAGCTATACTGCTTTCTTTCTTTCTTTCTGGTGACCTCACTCACTCGCAGGAACAAAACAACCCTCAAGGGAATTGTTATTTGGCTGCGGTATTCTGTGAGGTACCTCAAAAATTCGCAATGCCCTACCTCTCTTCACGCTAGAGCCCCGTTTAGTGTCCGACCGAATGTTCGGTTTCGGTTTCGGTTTCGGTCGAGTTTCGGCGAAAATAACGAGTTTCGGTTTAGTTTCGGTTTCGGCGGCAAACCTGCCGAAACTACGACCGAAACCGAAACTTCATTCGGGAGTTCCCGCGCTGTGCTCGGTCATGTTCGGCGTAGTAAATTCCATTCAAGCGACGAAGACATTTTGCCGCGTCCACGTGCCTAATAATGTCGTGACTTGTTTGCGTTTGCAGTGCGTTTTGTTTGTTGTTTGTGAGTTTTCGTGTGATTTGTTTTGAATTCGGAAGTTTTATCATGTGATATTGTTTAAGGGTAGGTAGTAAACATAATAATTTAGTATAACAAACTAATGCATAGATTATAGTAGAATAAAGTCTAACATAACTTTCTGAATATTTTGTGGTTAATTTAACTCATTCGGTAATGCTATATGGTAGGGGAACCCTTGGTACTAAATCGGGATTTACTCGAGCGTCATAGAGACCTATTGGATTGCGAAGCTTAGATGATAAGAAGAAAAAATGTATATATTTTAATTGACGATTTGGATGTGACGCAAACTCTCGGCCATTATCAGAATGTGAAAAAAAAATTCGCCATTTTGAAATACTCGAGCGCGTCAGATTAAGATATGGTTCATCTTTATGCCCTAGACGTGCTGTCTCATAATCTGATGATTATCTGGAGGGATTCGCCTAATCTGACAATAATATATATATATATATTTTATTTTTTTAAATCATTGAACTTAATTCATTGAAAAGCTGAAGAAATAGCATGCAAATAAAACAGTGTATGTTTTATAAGTAGAATACTTGTCATCATCATCATCAGCCTCATTAATTTTTTTTGCGTATTTTTTTTAATCATCATTTTCCTCCTCTGGCTCGATTTCATCCTCAGATTGCATAAGAAATCATTAAAATATTTAACGTTTTTTTTTATGAATAACGTTTTTTTTAATTATTGGAAAAAAAAAATGCCTAATTCTGGAGTATCCTCAAGAATATCCGGTGTTATGACTACATCTTCATCATCATCTACGGAGAGGGGAATACACGCATCACGTAGCTGCACGCTTTATCTTTGATCTTTATCGATTATTTTTTCTTACTTCGGCTTTTGGAAATTGTCAGATTATATATTTTTCGTAAACCTTAAATTATTCCCTTCAAAATAAAAAAAAAGTTAGCCACGCTCGAGAATGTCCAGTTGACGTTTTTTTTATACAACTTTGAAACCCTCTCCTTTTTTTACGTCACTTTGAAATTGTCAGATTAGTGGAATATACACGTTTTAGCATGTAACTAACTCACCCTACCTAAATCTGACGCGCTCGAGAACCTCAGATGATCAATTTTTTTTACTAATCTGATCCTTTATCCTGGACGGGCGGCCATATATATGGGGCTCATATTTGGTGGAGGCATTTAATCGAGTACAAGGTATCTCCCTGTATGTTAATCTGCCGCGCTTTAGTAACTCCCGAAATCCCCCTGTTGGGCTCCCATACTAATAAGTAAACAAACAATAGTTAGGTACTTGGTACTTACTATAGTGCATTCGTGGTGATAATATTAAAGATTTAGAGTTTCAACGTTCAATTTAATAATTATAACCAAGTATCTAGCAATTATAACGTAACGTAACGTATTTTTTTTTTATTTTTAGGGTTCCGTACCTCAAAAGGAAAAACGGAACCCTTATAAGATCACTTTGTTGTCCGTCTGTCTGTCTGTCTGTCTGTCGAGAATGCGTAGAGGTATCAAGCTGAAATTGGAACTGTATACTTAGGTCTATGGTCCCATGAAGATGTAAAAAAATCAAACTGCTAAGTTTACGTAGAAAAAAGTTACGGCCGTTTATTCAGCAAAAAACGCATATTTCGACACACTCAAGGGAATCAAAACCTATAGGGTACTTCCCGTTGACCTAGAACTATGAAATTTGGCAAGTAACATCGTTATAGACTACAAGTACAGGAATAAATCTCAAAACTATACATTTGTAAATAGATCATAAAAAATAGGGGGTCTATATTTTTATAGGGTGTCGAAATTTCAAATTGAAACTACTAGTTCAAATGGGGTATCATATGAAAGGGCTTGATGTACACATTGCAAAATATATTTTTTTTATTTTTTTTGACGCATTATTTCTTATTTATAATGAAAAATATCAAATTTAATAATGATACTACGTACCTACGGAACCCTCGGTGGGCGAGTCCGACTCGCACTTGTCCGGTTTTTTTTATAATACGTCGGGTGGAAGACAAGCATATGGCCCGCCTGATGTGAAGCGGTTGCCGTAGCCATATTAACGATCGCAACATAAAATATCGCTCGCGCGCTGCCACCGCCGCTGCAGACGGAGCATCTCCTCCCTTTCTGGTGACCTCACTCACTCGCAGGAACACAACAACCCTCAAGGGATTTGTTATTTGGCTGCGGTATTCTGTGAGGTGGAGGTACATTCCCCAGACGGGTAGCTTACAATTATGCTCCCTACCTCTTTTTTCGCCAGAGCTTCGTTTGTCAGTTAGCAGGGTGCACCGCGTGAAGGTGAAGTTGGCTTTGATTCAGAGATGTTGATGAACCACTTACACCCCCAATTATAAGAAAAGTACCTACAGTTAGATAATTGTTTCGTAAAAGTTTCGGTTTCGGTTTCGGTTTCGGCCGAAACTGAGACTGTTGCCGAAATTCGGTTTCGGTTTCGGTTTCGGTCGTAAAAACCAGTTTCGGTCGGACACTAGCCCCGTTTGTCAGTCAGCAGTATGCACCACGTGCTGATGAGATTGGCTATGATTCATAGACGTTGTTGAACCAACACCCCAAATCTTGTATGAACTGGCCTTTACTGCGTATGTTCAGCCAAACCACGCTCCACCTGCCGCGACGCGTTCCCAAGACACTTCCAGTTAATCTGTTTCAAAGTAACTAGCTAGTGTAGGATACTGTTGTTGTGATATGCACTAAAACGATACTTGTCGGTCGTATAAGCTGTCATACAATACCGTCTATACAATAGGCTATTTCACAATGTTCAAAAATTGTATAAATTTATTTAACAATATCGTAAAAACTATAAAGATCTGAAAACTTTCATTCTAATATCTTCCGTCCGATTTATTTTAGGGTCGATCAAAGTTTGCCGGGAAAGTCTATTTTAAAAGTATGAAATTATTAAAAAACCGGACAAGTGCGAGTCGGACTTGATACCTAAACTCATTCTCGACATAGAGGGTCTTGACAGACAGACGACAGACAGATAGACGGAAAACAAAGTGATTTCGCGCTCTGCCAGGTTAGATTAGATGATGTATGGCGATAGTCTATGTTTTTTTTTAAGCAATTAATGATGATTTTATGCCTAAATCCTGAAGGCACAACGAGCCTGTGCCTACAGCTAATGTGAATATGAATGCAATATGATGCATGCATGCGAATATCGGCCGTGTGATTTCCGGCAGAACAGAATAGAATCACTCCGTCTCTTTCCATGGATGTCGTACAAGGTGACTAAGGGAAATACATTATCAAACAATGATCAGGCCTCCCCAACCCGTTTGGCTAGCGTGGGGAGTGTAGGGCAAATCCTCCTTCTGTCTGGGACGGATGAGAGAGGGTACGTGCTCCTGTAGTGGAGACTAAAATGACCTGATGATGATGCAAATATGAATGCTTCCTTGTGCACCAACCTATGGTTATATCACAGGATTGCCAGTTTTTCGTTGAGTAAACCAACCAGGCAAAAGGACCTTTACCCGCCACGCTATCGCGCCCAGTAAACCAACCAGGCACTCAAACGGACTGGTAACAGGTCAGCCTGAAGGAACAAATAACATTTCTGCAAGCTCACAATATGGAAGATAAATGACATTGTCACGTACAGACCTCACGCAACGTAGGCTTGATACAACGGGCGATCAAGCGTTATAAATGTGTCAAGTCAAGAGCTGTAAGAACGACAATCAATATTTTCCAAAAGAGAGAACCCGTGGCAGAATGTGTACCGTGTGTAACAAGAATTATATGACAGCTGGATTACATTTGACGTTTTCACTTAACCTGCAGTTCATAGCCTCTAATATAATTTTCACATAGAATTCATCATCATCATCATCAGCCTGTATCTATCCACTGCTGGATATAAGCCTTCCCCAATGATTTCCACCAAATAAGATCCTCCGCCTTCCGCATCCAGCCGCTTCCAGCCGCTTTCTTAAGGTCATCGGACCATCTAGAAGAAGGGCGTCTAACGCTTCGTCGTCCTACGTGCGGCCTCCACTCTAATACCTTCCTCCCCCATCTGCCATCACTTACTCGGCAGATGTGACCCGCCCATTGCCACTTCAGCTTGCAAACTCGAAAGGCTATGTCGACAACTTTAGTTCTCCGCCGAATTTCTTCGTTCCGGACTCGATCCCTCAGAGAAACCCCGAGCATAGCCCTCTCCATCGCTCGCTGCGCGACCTTTAGCCTGTGGACCAGTCCGATGGTCAGTGTCCAAGTCTCTGCACGTAGAGTTACGTTACGTTACAAATATTTGCTAACTGCACGTATATTTATCCACGGAAGCTGAGGCCCTACTGCAGAAGCTGAAGCTGATTACCACCAGGTATTTTTGAGGTGAAAACTTCTTTAGCGACGTTGTGCACTTTTTGGTAAAAAATATTAAACTCGCGTCAGTCAGGACACGTGACCTGATCGAAAATTCGTAAGACGGAGTGAGAGTAGACCGCCAGCGCGGAGTTGGAGAGGAAGCAATATCCCCCTCTCTTTCTACCGCGCGTCGAAAATGTATGCCTGCTCCTGCTGTTTATTTTTAATGTAATATAAATTGTCATGTTTGTGTACGATAGCGCTATAAATGAATATAGTATTTTACCACATAAATGATAGTACTTTTATTCTGATAAATAAAGCAATTCGTGCGAAATTATTCCCTAACCATTCCAAAATGCACAACGTTAAAGCGCTGAGAAGGTTCTTTGCTGAATCCTGATTTGAACTAAGACGTTATAATTTTATTAATTTACACTATTTTTATAATATATATTGTATTATTTGTTATATGTATGTACACATGTATTTATAATTAACATAGTAGTAATATCCCACAAATGTTTGGTAGTTCACTTGCCTATTCATGAAATCCTCTCAGATACTCTAAGGTTGGCTGGAAGATATCCCTGTGAGGGATAAGTCCGCCTTTGTACTTTTCCTTTAAATTACTATATTGTAAATTTATTTTATCTAATCTCATACTGAAATTTACACATTAAAAACTAAACACAGTATCATAATGACAGTCTTTACGCACAAGATATCAAAATAAATTAAAAAAGTTATTTTTCGATACAGCTTCAGCCCTGGATACAGGTATTTTAAACAGGTTGCAATGCAAATACATTGCAACTTTGCAAAATTTTTCTACATAATCTGTGAACGCGGCGCCGCGCTGCGCGTCGCGCATGCGCACTACGCATGCTCGATCTGCAAATGGATTTCTAAGTAAGAATTATAGCTGTTTAATTAACTTCATGGTTGTATTTTAAATATTATTATCATATATTTCATGAGATTAGATAAAGTAGTGCATGAAACTGCACATAATTAGGAATTAAAATACTCGTGTGGTCTATTATAACATTCGCCTTCGGCTCATGTTATAAACTCACACTCGTATTTTAATAACCCTTATTATGCAACAGTTTCATAAACTACTATTATGTACAATAAAGACATTATATACAAACAAACAAACATCTTCAGCTTACTCGCTAGAGCTCTAGTGTTTCTACCAGCTGAACTAAACATAGTTACCAACAATCTTAACAGTAGTTGTAGAAGAATTATGAAAAAGATTGGTCGACGTAACTGGTGACCCCAGATCTGGCACATTCCTCGCCCAAAGGATCAGATCAGATCAGCCATCCAGCGAGGTCATGCTGCTAGCATCTTAGGAACGATGCCACATGGGCCAAACTTTTTACATTTATTTTAGTATTATTTCGTTTTAGGTAATTTAGTTTTATAGTTGATTTTATGTATTATTATATCTGTATTTACAAACTATATGTCAAATAAAAATAGCAGTAGTTTCATTTTTGCTTTCACAAGATCCTATGGTAATCGGCTTCAGCTTCGGCGGTAGGTCCTCTGGATGGAAGGGGGAAATTGAACACTACCTACCCAAGAAAACGCATTACTCTCACTAAAAATTATATTGAACTAGATTGGGCCGTACTATTGGTGTTCAATTATAAATGGAGTGCAACTATATACCTACTATGTATGTTTATTGTACCTACTATGGATGTAATGTATGTTCACCATTTTCTCCAAAACTACTTAACCGATTAGGATGGGGTTTACTATGGCCTAAAGCATATTTTTCTGGTAAAGTTTTAGTTTATAAAACATTTTTTAGACTGTAAGAAATAAAAACGACATCCTAAAATAAAGTAGACATCGGCGAAATTTTCATTGAAGTCGGTTATTTTTTCTTTAAAAACTTTCTTTATAAAAAAAAAGTGATTTAAACCACACGACTGAAGTAAAACTTCTGTAGCTCCATCTATACGGTATGTACTCTCTCTCTATCTTCACTAACTTATATCTCCATCTGACCTTCCGTTCGCCTCGCCCGATCACACTTTTCGTAACGCTCTCGTCACAGAATCACCAGCTTACTATTCAAGTCAAAACTTCTTTGTGCGTAAAGAAAAAAGAAGTTTTACTTCAAAAACACTATGCTAATAAATGTAAATTAATATATAAATGTACGTACAAAAGCGAGTCTATATGTAAGAGATCTCTATCAGCTATTATTATCTATGACTTATTAGCGACGTGCCCTGGCTTTGCATGGATGCAATTAAAGATATCCTATGTTACTCGCTGATCTATAGATCTTTTAAACGATTTTTTTTTTAAATCGTGTTTAAAAAATATTTTTTTGAGTTTATACATTATAAACAAAAATACAAAATACACATCTTCTTTTTTTATAATCTTAGTGTACAGTTTTACCAACTTATCTATTCATTTGGACAAAATAAGAACTAAATCAATTATTACTAAAGTGACAGTTGGAATTTACAGTTTCTTCGCCACTAGCGCCACCAGTTACTGAACAGATAAGTTGGGCGCACTATACCTAGATTATTTGAAACCAATAAATCTATTCAGAACATCACATGTCATATAAATCCGTACCATAAACAACCACAAACCATCTCCCGCCAATTCGTTGAACTCTACAGTTGGCAGTATCTCACACAAAAGAGGCCCGTCTATAAATAAAATCTATTTATCATCCATCATACACATTCACACACACAATTAGAATTTACACTCCTGAAAGCTCAGGCAACTAAAATTAATTGATTGTATAACATTTTTGCCAGCCGTTTGTCGAGTTGGCAACGCTTGATGGAAAACCACTTTGATGATAGTGTGGTTTACACTATAAATAAACAATAAATAGAATAAAGAACACCATACATCTTGCTTGCCACATTAGCTAGACTATAATATTTATTTAAAATAATATACCTACATATTTAGTAAAGTACGTAAGTATTACATACTATCATAAATATATTATATATAAATATATATAGGACCCCGGTGGTCGAATGGCTAACCGTGTCTACTTTTACTTCGGGTTCAATCCCCGCACAAGACAAATATTTGTGTGCGTGAACATATCTGTTTGTCTTGGTTTGGGTGTTTTATATGTATGTATTTATTTACAAAAAAAATGTATTTATCAGATATCTAGTACCCATAGTACAAGGTTCGCTTAGTTTGGGACTAAAAAAAAAATTGGAACCAAATTCATTTATTCAAACAAAAAAATATTTTATTAATTGCTAGCTATTTTGAAACTTAATCCAACAATTAATTATTTTAAAAATGTGATAAATGAAGAACCGTTCTACCGATTTTGTGCAAACTTCACATAAACCATCTACTAAATAGTCCGAACAAAGCCTAAACATTTGGTTTGGATACGTGAGCCCGTTCTTGAGTTATAAAATTACAACGAAAAGTGGCATTGATTTTTATATATATAGATGACACTCAGAAATAACGTGGAAAGCCATATATATATATATATATATATATGAATCCCTGTTCTCTTGGTCACGGCATCACACGTGAACGGCTGAACCAATTGCGCCAATTCTTTTTGTATTGTATTTGTTATTGTCAAGAGAAAGTTCTTTTCAAAAAAAAAATACAAAGTTACGCGGAAAATAGAAAATTTAAGAAAACTGAAAGAACATATTAACTTTCATAATGTAACTTTATGTCGTTTGACACAACTGTCAGTCAGTTTACAGATGGCGCGAAACCAATTCGAATTCAATTCATTGTTAAGAAGACACGACAAAGTCTGTCCTGTCAGCTAGTATTAGTATAGATAATATCATTGGAAATAGAAATAGAAATATATTTATTAGCTGTAGTAGTCATTAATAATAAATAAATAAATATTGTCAGACAAATTACACAGCGCCATCTAGCCCCAAAGTAAGCGAAGCTTGTGTTATGGGTACTAGATAACTGATAAACATACGTAAATACATTTTTTTTTGTAAATACATACTTATGATACATAGAAAACACCCAGACCAAGACAAACAGACATGTTCATGCACACAAATGTTTGTCCTGTGTGGGAATCGAACCCACGAGCGTTGGTGTCGAAGCCGCGTCATTGACCGCTACGCCACCGAGCTCGTCAAATCATTCTATTTTTCTATTCATTCATCAATTCTATTCATCAACTCGTCAGTCATTGGCTGTAGTGTACTGTCTTCGTTGCACACATTCAGTGTTTATTAATGACGTATATTTCTCAGAAAACAGTATCTGATCTTTGATATTTAACTATTGCTTTCAACGCTAACGAATTGTCTATCATCTAGTTTTTTATGTTTCCGTGGTGGTTAAGATTTTATTGCAAATGGCGTAAAGAGAGACTCGTAAGTGGTTTTTCAGAGAGTTGGATCTAATTTTGTTATCAAATTGTTCTGAAAACAAATTTTAACTATTCATTAGTATTGAGGCTAAGTTACTCACAGGCTATTTGTTTCAGCAATCGGCGGAAATGTTTTATGGCCGTGTAATGTGTGCTTTGAATCTACTGGATGGTAAACTGAAACGTGGTAGTAAAGGGGGCAGGAAAACTGTTTTAGGATCATTAATCCAGCGCCGAGGGGTGGTGTTCGGACTGAACCTTCGGCTTTAGCCGCGTCTTCGGCCAAAAATCTGCCGAACATTAGACCGAAGCCGAAGTTTTGTATCAGTCGCCAAAAACGGATGAATGGAGCGGGTAATCAACATACGGCTGAGATAGAACCCTAGAGGAATACGATTTGATCAGTGACCGTCAATATGGCTTTCACAACGGTCGTTCGACTGATTACCTTTCAATTCCAAAGGCTTCTTTCTCCTACTAATTGCTTCTGATTAAATTCGTTAGAGTGTTCCAAGGCAGCCGTAGTACTGCAATGGACTTCTCTGATCATTGCTTTTTATGGCGGTCGCAGCTGTTAATCCTGGCTACACAGGAGACACAGTGGTGGGAATGTGTGGTGGGCCTCCGTCCTGAATAGCTTCCAGTGTATCTCACACAATTGTGTGACCACCACTGTGTCTCCTGAACCTTAGCGGTTAAGAGTTGAGGTAGGTCATTGACTGTGAATCTAGATATATCGAAGGTTTGTGCACATGTATCGCTAGCTTTTCGTCTGATAGATGCATCAAAGCCGTTGTCGATGGCATTTGCACCAAGAGCATGGGCAGTAATGCTGGCATCCCGCAAGACTCTATGCTGTCGCCAACACAGCTTCTGCTACATATCATTGACATATTAGCCATTGATGGCATTTACTGTTAAGCAGATGACAGCTTCGGATCACTTTTTACATGGGTCGTCCTAACATTCTTTGGTCCCAAGTAGAGGTGAGCCGCGAACGACTTGTGTTAGAGATTGAGGTAGTATATTGAGGTCTAGCCGGAATACGTAAACCGGTCCTTGTAGTCCCTCAGAAATTATTTAACTCCATCATGCACACCGATGAGACTCCAGAAGCATGGAGCAGAAGCTTGCTCATCCATTTCTTCGAGAAGGGTGACAAGACCTTATTGAAGAATTACAGGCCGATATCACTCACCCAACCACCCCAGTGTTTCCTACTTAAATGCGAAAGCCGTATCATCAAACTTTGTTACTTCGAAAACGTTTCAACGACATTTCTATACTGCGACGACTTGTTACATCAACGTTTTCTTACTGCGATGTTTTGTTACTTCGAAAAATTGTACTGCGAACGATTTTACTGTGAAAATATCATACTGCGAAGCTTTGTTTAATCGAAGCGGATGTCTTGTTACTGCGTTTTTATGTTACTTGGGAAAATTTACTTGAACAATCTTACTGCGGAAACCAAGTAGGTAAATACCTAGATTACGCGCTAACCAACCCTTGTCCAAGTGTAATTCGTAGCGTAACGAACGTTAGATAGATCCCGTGACATTTGTCAATTCGAACATTTTAGTATGAGCTCCACAGTTCAAATTAGCGATCGCTACGCTTTTCTACTTCGCAAACTGCCATTTAGCTAGCCCCCCAGACGTCTTAAAACAAAGCGTCGCAATGTGATATTTTCGCAGTAAAATCATTCACAGTAGAATTTTTCGAAGTAACGAAACATCGCAGTAACTAGACGTCGATTTATCAAGTCGTTGTAATATAGAAATGTCGTTGAAAGGTTTTCGAAGTAACAAAATTCGAAGTTACGGCTTTCGTACTCAAGTAGGAAACCCCTTATGGTGTAACAGGTACACTAGCTAGAGTACGTCAATCTCTTGATACTCTGTTGTGTGTTTCTAATACAAGCAGAGAGCCAATTGTTGTTAGTTTTGAAGGTCATAAGAGGAACCCTAAGCCTCCAGTCATGTAGACACGTGTTAGATTGACATCGTGTGATGCAAATGTGTAACGCGTGTATCAAACCAAATGACGGTACTTTAATAAATGGATGCCGGTTTCTTTGCGTTTGCCCTTTTTTTCCAGAAGCTATGCGGAAATACCTAGTAAAGTACATTTATTTATTTATTTAGATAGATAGAACGTTTATTTGTATTTTGGAACACACACGTACGGTACATAAAAATGGTATCTACACAGACCATAGACATACTGTAGTACAGTCTCCAGATACAGAGATTTGTCATCAGCCGTTATTGTAGCCATATTACCGCAAGCAACATAAAATATCGCTGGCGCGCCGCCACCCCCGCTGCCATCGCAGCATCTCCTTCCTTTCTGGTGACCTCACTCACTCACAGGAACACAACAACCCTCAAGGGAATTGTTATTTGGCTGCGGTATTCTGTGAGGTGGAGGTACATTCCCCAGTCGGGTAGCTTATAATTACGCTCCCTACCTCTCTTTTCGCCAGAGCTTCGTTTGTCAGTCAGCAGATTGCACCGCGTGCAGGTGAAGTTGGCTTTGGTTCAAAGATGTTGATGAACCATTTACACCCCAAAAATACAACCGCTTCAGTAATGCAAACCTAGGGCCCTACCGCCGAAGCGGAACCCGAATACCATCGGATTTTTTGATTATGAAAATCAAACTTGACCTTAAATTGGCAGTAATTGTGTTTAACTTAGTTGATAAAGACCATAGAGCTCACATACACCTAAGATCAATATATAAAAGTAATCGGCTTCAGGATCGCCGGTAGTACCCCAGGGTACTACCGGCTAAGTACCCTACCGCCGAGTCCCATCGGATTTTTGATTGTGAAAATGAAACTTCTACTTAGATATATGGTACCTATGTTTAGCTTAACTGGGAATAACCCAGGAGTTCTACGGACTAAACTGAAGATGATTGTCAATAACTTAAACAGTTGGCCGTGTGGTTTCCGGCGGACTAGAATAGAATAACTCCATCTCTTCCCGTGGATGTCGTACAAGGCGACTAAGAGAAATACATTATAAAACATCGATCAGGCCCCCCAACCCGTCTGGCCAGCGTGGGGAGTGTAGGCCAAATCCTCCTTCTGTCTGGGACGGACGAGAAAGGGTCGTGCTCCTGTAGTGGAGACTAAAATGATCTGATGATGATGATGATGAACTTAAATAGCTTTCATCCCACATTTATACTCTAAATCCGTGTTTATCCATTACGTACGGTATGTAAAAACGACATAACCCGAATCTGTACAAGATTGGACTAAGCCATAAACGTGATCTCTCGCGACAATCCCCGTTTTACAGCATCATGATTCCTTTGCGAAATGACGCATTCCTCCCTTTCCTCCATTTCTCCGGCGAGCGTGTGAGCTGAATCAAAGATTTTGTTAGTTACATACGGTCATATAATTCCGTTGGAAACGTAAGCATATGGTTAGATTAACTTTTATATCATTTGGGTCAAAAAATTGGGTAAACAAGCGGTCTGTTCGCCTTGTTTGTTAAGTCGTCCTATAGCCGTTTGGGGTGTAAGTGGCTCACCCACCACCAACTTTAGACATACTTTTGTTGCAAACATTGGTAAAAATCATATCTCTTGTTCTTGTTTGTTTATAAATTAAATATACCAATAACACTAACTTCATCTATCTATCTATATAAATAAAAAATAATATAACTAAGCGCAAAACTAGAAAACGACTCGACCAATTCGGCAATTTTTTTTTTTTCATCTTTTCCTTAAGGTACAAGGAAATTTTTAATAAAGAGAAAATATAAAAATTGCGTGGACAATTGTATAGATATGGATTATAGAAACTATAGTAAAGAAAGTTTGACGAGCTCGGTGGCGTAGCGGTCAATGACGCGGCTTCGACACCAACGCTCGTGGGTTAGATTCCCACACAGGACAAACATTTGTGTGCATGAACATGTCTGTTTGTCTTGATCTGGGTGTTTTCTATGTATCATAAGTATTTATTTACAAACAAAATGTATTTACGTATGTTTATCAGTTGTCTACAAATACAAATACAAATGATTTATTTGCAATAAATAGAGTGGGTACAATAAATGCGGTTGGATCTTAAATTAAAAGTTGCTTATGCCTATTTAGCCATATTATATAATAGCATGCAAATATTTATAGTCACAATTTTCACGTTTTTACTCCATGCATCGACATAACCCGAGATCTTATTTTTTAAAATAATTTAAGAATTCGTCAACCGTATAAAACGTTTTTTCTAGTAGCCATTTACTAAATGTTTTTTTTAAATTTGTTAAATGGTAGCTCTTTTAAATCATTTGGTATATTATTGTAAATTTTTTGACACATCATGTAAGATTTTTTTAACAGGCGACTACTTCGTGGTACTAAACTTGAAACTAATTTATTAGGATTTCTCAAACTTCTTTGTGATTGGTCTTTAGCTAGTGAGAATATATGTTTATTTTGTTTAACAAACTTGCCAATTTCGCATATATAAAGACAAGGTAAAGGTAGTACATTCAGAGACTTAAAATAGGGTCTACAGGAAACATCAGGTGCTATACCACACATGGCTCGTATGCACCTCTTTTGGGCCACAAGAACTCTGTTTATATAAATACCATTTCCCCAGAGCAAAAGCCCATACCTGATTGTGGATTCCACATATGCACGGTAGGCTGTGAGTGCAATATGTTTAGAAGCCACTTTTGTCAGTTTGTAGAGTGCGAAGGGAAATCTACTTAGTTTAGAGCACACTTTCTCGATTTGTTCTTTCCAAGTTAACTTAGAGTTTAACATTATACCTAGGAATGTCACTACAGTAGCATTCCGTAGAATTTGTCCATCAATATCTATCGTAATGTCATAATTTTTAAAGTTATTAAAATTCATAATTTTTGTCTTGTCCAAATTAATTTCTAGGTTATTTTTGTGTAACCATTCAATAATAGATGTCAATGTGTTTTTAATGTCAGATTTATGTTGCAATAATGTCGAGTCTTTGTCAGAAGTAACTATAACGGATAAGTCATCTGCGAATAATATAGTTTTATTATTTGTAATATCAGGCAGGTCATTTATATATACTAGGAATAACAGTGGTCCTAATATGCTTCCTTGTGGAACTCCATAATTATTTCGCTCAAGGTCTGATTTATATGCCTGTACTATGGATTTGGCATCAAGATGGTTTATTTCAACAAACTGTTGCCTATTTTCCAGATAGGATTTCAGCCACCTCTGCGCTGGTCCTCTTATTCCATGTCTTTCTAACTTCGACAACAGGAGATCATGCGAGACTAGATCGAAAGCTCTAGTCATATCTAGAAAGATCACCGTCGTATATTTCTTTTCATTAACATGTTGGGTTATGTCATTTACTAAATTGAATGCAGCAAGCGTTGTGGACATGTTTTTTCGGAAGCCGTAGTGATTTGGGTGTATAACCTTAAATTTTGTAAAGAACGAATTTAATTTATCAAGTATCACCATTTCAAAGATTTTTGCAAATATAGATATTAAAGTAATAGGTCTATAGTTACCCATATTAGTGCTATCGCCTTTTTTATGTATGGGCTTGATTACTGAAATTTTTAGTTTGTCTGGAAATGCCCCACATTCTAGTGAGAGATTGACTAAATAAGTTAATACCGAGCTTAATTCCTCTTTACAACTTTTTATTACTTTAGTACAAACAGAGTCGTATCCTTCAGATTGGGTATTTTTTAAGTTCATTATTATTTTACATACATATTCTTCACTTACAGGATTTAAGAAAATAGTGTTATTTAGATTATTAAGGTTATGAATGTTATAATTACAACTTTTTTTTATATTACTTTTATTACTTAGGTTTGTGAAATATTTATTAAAAGTTGAGACAATGTCCGAAGCTGTAGTTATTGTCTCACCATTATGTTCAATTTTATTAATAAATTTTCTTGATTGTTTATTTTTTGTTTCATTATTAATTACTGTCCACGTGGCTTTACTTATGTTTTTACTATTAGCTATATGTTTTATGTTTGTGATTCTTTTGGACAGGTTTGTACATTTTTTAAGTAGTTTATTGTAATTTATATATTTATTACGATTTATTTCAGTTTTATTTTTATAATATTTATAACGGAGTGACCTGTTTGTTCTGTAACATTTTTTTAGGCCAGTTGAAATCCAGGGAAGTTTATAAATATATTTATCTTTACTTTGATTTTTGGAAAGCAAAGATTATATAGGAGACAAAATAGGTCATGGAATTCATTGAAAGCAGTATTTAAGTCGGTATTATTGTATACATTTGAAAATGAGATACTACTGAGATATTTTTTAAATCTCTCAATATTTTCTCGTGAGTAACATCTTTTGTGTATAAATATAAATTTAGGCTTAATTTTGCTATTATTTATTTCAAATTTGAGTACTTGAGCAGTATTGTGATCTGACAGACATAGTGGGAGAGTAGAACCCGATGCTTGGCTTATATTGGTAATTATAAGATCAAGACACGAGTTTTGTCTGGTCGGTTCAGTAATATGTGAGTGCATATTATATTTATTGATAATTTCCGTTAAATGGATAACATTTTTATCATCTTTTTTTATCATATTTATATTAAAGTCACCCGTAATGATTATTTTCTTATTCTCGTATCTTGTAATGCATTTATGTAACAATAGGTCAATTTTTTTAGGAAGTTGTCTACATGTCTTTGTGTGTTAGATGGGATTCTGTATATAGATACAATGATGGTGTTGAGAGATGTGAGGCTTATTGCGCAGCATTCAAAGTGATAAATCTCATTCAGATCATTAAAACAACTTATTTCTTTATATTCCAATCCCTTTTTAACTAACATACATGAACCTCCTCTTTTGTTGGTCCTTGAAAATGCTGAGCATAGTTCGTAATTATTAATATTTATATTGGCCTCGTCCCCACTCCTAATAAATGTTTCCGTGACACACTTCTGTGTTTTCTAGTACCCATAACACAAGCTTCGTTTACTTTGGGGCTAGATGGCGCTGTGTAATTTGTCTGACAATATTTATTTATTTATAAAGTTAACTTTTGATAGGACGAAGTCTGTCCAGGCAAACAAATAAAACGGAGATAACAAAAACTATTTAAAAGTACTGAAATATAATAATCATCCATACCGGTTCATGCAAACCCTTCATGGTAACCTTTTACCGAAGGGACGAAAATAAAAAATATTTTTGTCATTATTTCGATATCGCAACGTATTGAGTAGCGCCCTTCACAAGTGTGCCACGGCAAAGATTGCCCAACTATCCAAACATAGGGCGGCGATATCAAAAGGATTTGACTTCCACGCAAATATGAAGAAATCCCATATTTTATGCAAAGTGTCTCTTATTTACTAAACCCGTCCCTTCGCGCGCAGGTCTATTTATTTTTGAAAGGAAAATATTCTGATTAGTTGGTTGGGTTTGGAAACCGTAATGTGAAACAGAGTAGTCAAAATAAAATCTTTTAGCATATCGAATTGTAACATATTAAACATGTTTACAATGAATATATTGCAAAAACTTCTCATCCCTACTAATTTCTTCTAATTAAATTCGTCGTTCGACTTCACTGATATTTAGTGGTGGAATTATTTGGTGGTCGCCCGTTAATCCTGGCTACACAGGAGACACAGTGGTGGTAATTGGTTATAATATATTAGTTTATGCGCTGCGAAAGTAGGGCCCCTTTGGACAAAAAAAACGTATCGAAGATGAAGAAAGAAAAGCAAAACATTTTATTTGCAGATTACACAACACTATTATAGGCAAGTCACACAGAAAAAAAATAGTGTTATGCGATGTCGCAAATTGGTTCCAAGTCCTAACTCAGTATAGCTATATACCGAAGGCTGTAGCAAACCCGGCACTGATTGTCAGTTAGGACCAAGGACCGGCCTAAGTTGGAACCGATTCCCATCGAATATTTTGATGAGCTCGGTGGTCGAATGGTTAGCAATGGCCACTTTGACTCCGAGGTCGCGGGTTTGATTCCCGCACAAGACAACATTTGTGTGCATGAACATGTTTTTTTGTCTTGGTCTGAGTGTTTTCTATGTATTATAAGTATATATTTACAAAAAATTGTATTTAAGTACATATATCAGTTGTCTAGTACCCATAACACAAGCTTTGCGCTTACTTTGGGACTAGATGGCGCTGTGTAAATTGTCCAATAATATTTATTTATTATTTTGAGACCCAAAAAAGGTCTTAGGTTTTTTTTTATTTTTTTTTATTGATATTTATTACAGTCTACAGACCCGGGGTCCGTACCTTTTATTAACAATGTTCTGTTTTTTTTTATCTTATAATATTCTTACAATTAATAAATTGCACGTCGCTATTGTGCTAATAGTTATATTATTGTCTATTACTACTTAACCTAAATCCTCCTATTGTTTACCTTGCAACCATGACAGCCAGGGCAGACCAGTCCCCTCTGGCAGCACCCGTTCACGAGTTGATGCATGGGGCAGCCATCACCGCATTCAACCATTTTATTGGGAATGCGGCGACCCGCCACACGACACCACCACCAGTTTGAACACTTTAGTGAGCATGACTACCTGGGCTGTCAGGACTGCACAGTAAAACCTGTATTTATTTTCCTAAGGTCTTCCTCCTTCTCTCTAAGGTCTTAGGTTTAGGTTACTGACTATTTGTAGCTTGGTTAGTAGAGCCTCAGGGTTACTACCAGCTAAGGTAAACACAATTGCCAACTAAGCAGTAGTTTGATTTACGCAATCAAAAAAGCCGATGAGAAGCGGCTTCAGCTTAGACGGTAGGACTTTTAAGTACCAGTACGTAAAAGACCCAGTTAAAAAAACCTACGCGCGGTTCATCAACATCGTTGAACCAAAGCCAACTTCACCTGCACGCAGTGCACCCAGCTGACTGACAAACGAAGCTCAGGCGAAAAGAGAGGTAGGGAGCGTAATTGTAAGCTACCCGACTGGGGAATGTACCTTCACCTCACAGAATACCGCAGCCAAATTACAATTCCATTGAGGATTGTTGTGTTCCTGCGAGTGAGTGAGGTCACCAGAAAGGAAGGAAATGCTGTGTTGGCAGCGGATGTGGCGGCACGCGAGCGATATTTTACGTCGCGAGCGTTAATAAGGCTACCGTAACTGCTTCACATCAGGCGGTCCGTAAGCTTGTCTGTCACCCGACGTAGTATAAAAAAATATAATAAAGCATTTTGTTGAAAAATCCTTTAGGCCCCTTGTGCACAAAAAAATTGTGGATAATGGATGATACTGAGCCGTTACATTCGGCTCCGTAAGTCGGAGGGAGAGTTTTCACTTATGTCATGTGGTCAAGCCATGGTCATGCATACACCGTGTCTTGTGCGGGGTTCGAACCCGCGGCCTCGGAATCAAAGTAGCCCTTGCTACCCATTCGACGATCGGGCTGCTTGAAACATAGATTTATAGGCAATTTGATCTACACTACTTGGGGTACTTCCGCCACCAATTAGTTCATACAAACCGCTGCCGGCCGGCACCCACCCTACCGTTAATAGATGCATGCAATAGGCTATTTGACTAACATTTTTTTCGGTTTGATATGTAGGGACGTCTCCATAATATAACCATAGGTGAAAGAATTACTTCGATAGCACAAAAAAATTGGTTGCCTGTAAAGTCGGTATACGGGCGAAAGTTTTACGTGACAACGACTTTGAGTGGTAAAATGTTTTCGAGTGGAAGGGACGCATGCCTTTCACTTTTTATGTCTGTCTCTCTCGCTCTTAGAAGGGACGCTCTTACAATGAGAGCGAGTGAAAGGCACGCGCCTTTCACTCGCTCTCATTGTAAGCGCATAACGTGAGCCAGTTTCTTGAAGTGTCACCCGGCTAACCAATTTATAAGACGTTGTCACGTCAAAATCTCTCGAGATATGGTAATTAGAAAATCACAATTTTTAGACTGCCCCAAAACGATCCATACAAAAGACTACCGAATTATGACGAGGTTTGTATGCATCAAATTAGAAATTTGTACGACAGCTATGTTAAATATTACGTTTATGTAATTAGTATCATAATAAAAGTTATAGTATATTTTATTGCTTCCTCAATGGAAATATTATTTTTTAATAATTTCATACTTTTAAAATGGACTTTCCCGCCAAACTTTGATCGACGCTAAAAAAAATCTGACTGAAGATATTAGAATGAAAGTTTGCAGATCTTTATAGTTTTGTGTATTTTACGATATTGTTAAATAATTTATACAATTTTTAACGTTGGAAAATAGCCTATTGCTGTGGCTGCTTTGGTCGTCTCTGCTCCAACTGCTGCGGTCGTCTCTGCGACTCCCCACCGTCTGAAACAGAAGAAATATTGCCACTGCCGCCGCCCCGACTGTAGATCAATTTTATTTATGATTCTCATAGTATACTTCTAATTTTCATTAATTTCTTTTGATTTGCGAATCCTGCCCACACCATGCAGAAATTCGTTACGAACAATCTTTTTAAGGCAACCACAAGGTTGTCTTAAAAAGATTGTTCTCAGCAATAAGGCCGCCTTGTTACATATATACAAGTCTGTAATAATTTATTTATTCACTGTACTTCTAATTTGTATTATGCAAATAAAGGATATTCTATCTACCTATCAAATTGCCTGTAAATTTGACTTTCGCAACATAACACCTGAATCATTCAACTACATAGATTTATGCTAATTATGCCAATAAATTTATTTAAAACATATAAGTCGTATAATGAACATTGTGGCCGTTATAATGACTTATTGCCAGTGATGCAAGATGCTAGAGCCGCGGACGCGTTAGTCACGGGTGTCTGGCACGGATAATAATTATCAACTAGCCAGCCATAACGCGTTTGTTGTAGTCGCTTTGAATAATTAGACGGATTGATTTAGATCGATTGTTTGAACACAGTTTTGTTTAACCCCAATGTCTTGAAGTGGTCAAGTGGGGTGTAAGGGGTGTAAGTGGTTCATCAACATCTTTGAACCAAAGCCAACTTCACCTGCACGCGGTGCACCCTGCTGACTGACAAACGAAGCTCTAGCGAAAAGAGAGGTAGGGAGCGTAATTGTAAGCTACCCGACTGGGGAACGTCCCTCCACCTCACAGAATACCGGAGCCAAATAACGGTTCCCTTGAGAGCTGTTGTGGTCCTGCGAGTGAGTGATGTCACCAGAAAGGAAGGAGATGCTGCGATGGCAGCGGGGGTGGCGGCGCGCGAGCGATATTTTATGTTGCGAGCGTTAATATGGCTACGGTAATCGCTTCAAATCAGGCGGGCCGTATGCTTGTCTGCCACCCGACGTAGTATAAAAAAAAATAATATGTAATTATCGTTGAGCTATAGCGAAACTAGTTTGAATTCTGCTGACTCATAAACGAGACTGACTTTATCTTATCTTAGAGTGGGTCCAGTGCTGCAGCACCGGCGACACGTCGACCCTCATGGATCTTTTGTGTTCTCCCTAAACCTTTAGTCACTCTCCCCTGCTTGTCTGGAGACATGTTCCATGTACTTCAGTATGCCGCTTATAGGGAAGAGCCTGCAGTCCTCCAGGTCCGCGAAGGCCTTTCCTAGGATTCCCATTCGTTTGCCCGCTAGGGCGTCACATTGACACATTAAGTGTTTCATGGTCTCGTTAGACTCTATACATGCTCTGCACTCTGGGCTCTCAACACGTCTCATATAGTAAGTGTTCGTGGCAGGCATAATGCCCTGCCAGTGCTCCAAGCATGAGACGCATCCGTTTAACGAGACTGACAAAAGAGAGGTTGAGTTCAGGTACAGAAATCTAAATAACACTTGTTATTCTGTGGGCACAGTGTATTTAGAAGCTGTTGTATGGGGACCTCCACGTCACAGAATGCCGCAGCCAAATAACAATTCCCTTGAGGGTTGATGCGAGTACGTGAGGTCTCCAGAATTTTAGTCTATAACTCTGGTTTCCAATAGTCTAGGTACACTCAGTAGTAATTCTCTCTTACCGGAAGCAAAACACATTTTGAGTCGCTACGTCAACGGAATTAATACATAAAAGTACACAATCTACGTCCGTGCCTCAATGATCAAAATTAAGGTGACGTAGCTAGCTCCCTAATTTCGAATATTACTAACTTACTCGATCATATTTCTCAATTCGTTAGTTGTTTTTTTATCGTTTGATAGAAAAAAAATCTCGTATTTCCGTGCATTGCTATTTATTCTTATTGTAGTTTGTTATCAAAAGTAAATATGAAAGTTTATGCGAACGTATGGATGTTAATGACTTTTTAACCGATTTCAAAAAAAGAGGAGGTTATCAATTCGACTGAATTTTTTTTTGTATGTATGTTATTCGATATTTTCGCGAATTGTGAACCGATTTTCAAAATTCTTTTTTTATTTGAAAGGGTATGATTGCGAGGTGGTTCCATATTCACCAAGTCAGGGTCTGATGATGGGATGCGGTTGCCGGCAGAATAGAATTGCGCCACTCTATTGCTCTGCGCTGGACAAGGCGACTAAGGAATCTTGTATAACGCATTAACTTTTTTCCCCGAAGACGGGCAGCAGCGACTCCCGTGGTATTCCACCAATAAGCTGCACTTGCCAACTGAAGTCAGTTTTTATTTTTTGCAAAAATCATTATTTAAAAAAAAACTACATATAGAATTACATTTAGAACACGATCTGGATTGCGAGACGAAATACTTTTTATCTCAGTAGGTACCCTGTTCACATTGAAAGAAACCGCTGGTAGAAGTTGTCGTCATGAGTGTGATGACGAGCTGCTTTTGCCATTATTTATTGAATTGGAGGAATATTCACACCTGGGTTACGTAAAAACCTGCAAAATTAATACAGCCACGTTCGGTCGCTAAGATATAATAACTATATTTTTCTATGTCTATCGAGCCCAAAGCGAGTGGCATAACGAATGGGAAAATAAAGTAGTATCTAAATACTTATAAGCACTAATATTTTTTAAAAAAAGTAGTTACGTATCATAATGTTATAATAAAGCACTTGTAATATTCCACGTTATTATATTTAATATTACCGACCGGTTTCGCCGCTAAGGCATTATCAAGGTAAACAGATGGTGTTTGTGTTTCTACTATACTTATAATAATGTTCCACCAAGTGCCAACAATCGACATTATCAACTTTATAGTTACGTATGTTTATCAGTTGTCTAGTACCCGTAACACAAGCTTCGCTTACTTTGGGGCTAGATGGCGCTGTGTAATTTATCTGACAATATTTATTTATTATTTTTTAATATGTAATACAAAAATAAAATGAATACATATATGTGACGGATAGAGACAAACAAAAAGAAACTATGTACAAATTTAAAACTGAATCGTGTCAAAACATAATTGTGAAATAGTATAGTACCCAGAAGGATGACAGAACTATAATTATATATACCACAATATAAGTAATAGTACTTATACTTCACTACAAAGGGAAAACCAAAAGAACGAGCTCGGTGATCGAATGGTTAGCAATAGCCACTTTGACTCCAAGGTTGCAGGTTCGATCCCCGCACAAGTAAAATATTTGTATGCATGAACATGTCTGTTTGTCTTGGTCTGGGTGTTTTCTATGTATTATATGTATGTTTCCAAAAACCAAATGTATTTAAGTATAATATCAGTTATCTAGTATCCATAGCACAAGTTTGTCCATGAATATTTATATTTATTTAGTTCTTTTCTCCTGATATCAGAAAGTAGAGAATTACGTCGCCTTAATAAAGTCGAATAACTATTTCTTCTTACAACTTCTGTTTTATTGCAAATATGGCCGTACAACACGAACATATATCGATGACGAAGCCTATTTATTATCATTGGTTTCCAATACAACATATTTGTTTGGAAAACAGAACAAGTTAGGAAAAACAAGTCCTAAAATCTAGAATACTAACTGGCCCGGCGAACTTCGTATCGCTTTAAAATATTTTTACGTCAATTTTTCCGATGAGTTATAAATTATCCTATCTCTCAAGTTGGATCAAACTGCACACACTGTGCAAAATTTTATTAAAATCGGTCCAGTTACCAGTAGCTTAGGATTCCATTGCGGACAAACAACGTGACACGAAATTTTTATATATTAAGATTGTTTCGATTATTTTTTTATGACACCGGGTGCCAAACAACAATAAATAGTCAAGTTGTTATGTTCTCGTAATGGAATAAAAAACATGCATGAACATGTTTGTTTGTCATGGTCTGGGTGTTTTCTACGAATTATATGTTTACAAAAAAAATATTTATGTACATATCAGTCATCTAGTAACCATAGTAAAAGCTTTGCTTAGTTTGGGACTAGATGGCGCTGTGTAATATGTCAAGGAATATTTATTTATTTATTACTGTCACAGAATAAAAAATAATACTAGAACTGTATTGAAGTAAACTCAAACCGAACGTCGTAGCTATCATGCGCCATTTATAGGGTTCCGTACCCAAAGGGTAAAAAGGAACCCTATTACTAAGGCTCCGCTGTCCGCGCGTCCGTCCGTCCGTCCGTCTGTCACCAGGCTGTATCTCATGAACCATGATAGTTAGACAGTTGAAATTTTCACAGATGATGTATTTTTGTTGCCGCTATAACAACAAATACAAAAAAATAGAATAAATTAAATATTTAAGGGGGCTCCCATACAACAAACATGATATTTTTGCTCGTTTTTGCTCACAATTGATAACGGCAATAGGTAGACGTTTGAAATACTCACATAATATTTAGTTATATATTCACTTTAAAAATAAATAATTAAATAAAAACAAAACAAATATTTAAGGGGGGCTCCCATACAACAAACGTGATTTATTTGCCGTTTTTATAGATAATGGTACGGAACCCTTCGTGCGCGAGTCCGACTCGCACTTGGCCGGTTTTATTTTCATTAATTTTAAAATTTTTAACCTCCCTTATATTTTAAATTGTTTTCCTTTAAGTAATATAAAAATATAATTCAAACAGTTTACAATCCGAGTGAATAAACCCGTTTAAAAACTAAATAAAATAAAAACAAATTCAATGTTTCCCACTCGTATATAAACCGATAATAAAACACCAGCCCAACCATATATTAACAACTCTTTTGGGGATGCAAACTACCATAAATTGTTACCATTCTCTTTTGTCTCGCTTCACATAAAACTATGTTTTAAATATCTGCTTCAGTAAACAAGATATTTTATGATGAACTAACTTCTGCACGCGATTTCGGCTACATATTCGAAATAGGCTACATAATTGGCCGTGTGGTTTCCGGCAGACTAGAATAGAATCACTCCGTCTCTTCCCGTGGATGTAAAAGGCGACTAACGGAATACATTATAAAACATCGATCAGGCCTCCCCAACCCGTCTGGCCAGCGTAGGCAGTGTAGGCCAAATCCTCCTTCTGTCTGGGACGGACGAGAGAGGGTCGTGCTCCTGTAGTGGAGACTAAAATGACCTGATGATGATGAATTCGAAATAGTACTTACGTATTTACGTATGTTTATCAGTTAATGTATTTACGTATGTTTATCAGTTAATGTATTTACGTATGTTTATCAGTTGTCTAGTACCCATAACACAAGCTTCGCTTACTTTGGGGCTAGATGGCGCTGTGTAATTTGTCTGGCAATATTTATTTATTTATTTATTTATTATTTATTTATTAGTACTGGGGTAGTAGGCATGAGGAGCTGGATAGCCTCGTTGCGCGTGTCAGTCGTCAGTCTAATCGAAAACGCAAGTTAAGCAACGTCGGCCGTAGCCATAGTGAATAAACTACCATTCATTCATTCATAGCCTGTCTACGGATGGGTTTATTTATCTCGAGCTCCTCAGTGCTTCGGAGGGCACGTTAAGCCGTCGGTCCCGGCTGTTGTCGTTATGCCATGACAGTGCCCCCTGGGCGGCTTCAAAATACTAGCCTCCGCCAACCCGCAGTTGAACAGCGTGGAGTATACTAAACCCCTTCATTTAAGGGGAGACCCGTATCCCAGGATTTTTAGAACTTTTTTTTATTGATAACTAGCGACCCGCCCCGGCTTCGCACGGGTGCAATGCTGATACTAAATGTACTACAGAAGGTCTTTGCGCTTTGTCCTATCCAGTCCTTCCCCAGTTATAGGCACACGCCGCCGGCTCCGCGGCCGGTACCGCCACAGCCGTTATGTCCCTGCATTTTAAATGTGTAATATCTTCTAAACTATTCATTTAAATTACATGCTGTAAAGGGCCATATTGATCTATATTAAATGCGCAATGTATTTAAGGTACTTAATTGGATAAGGATTAATTCTGTATTGCTTAAAATCGCTTCGTAAATAAGGCATTATTTCTTGTAAAAAGCAAAGGATAAAATAACGGTTATTGTGTGTTACCACTAAGAGATAGACATATACCATCGCGAACTTTTTTGTAGACCATTTTAAGGTGAACAATACTGTACTACATTATTTTGATCTATCTCGTTGGGTTCAGCCAGCGCTTGCAATGAAAGAGCAAAAAAATGTGTTTATTTACGACATCACATTAGAAACCTCTAAATTATCAGTGTTTTTCTACTATGTTATGCATATATTATACATATAAACTTTCCAGTTGAATCACTCTATCTATTAAAAAAAACCGCATCATAATCCGTTGCGTAGTTTCAAAGATTTAAACATACAAAGGGACATAGGGACAGAGAAAGCGACTTTGTTTTATACTATGTAGTGATAGTGATAATTACAATCTACAGACCCCGGGGTCCGTATCTTTTGTTAACAATCGCCTATTAGTCGGGTAGCTTACAAATACGTTGTACCCTACCTCTCTTTCGCCAGAGCCTCTTTCGCTAGTCGGCAGGGTGCACCACGTGCAGCTGAGGTTGGCTTGTGCTCTAAAGATCGTGGTGAGCCACTTACACCCCAGTATTCATATTAGCCATTTATCGTTACTCCGCACTTTCTAAGCGGCCGCGACGCTCCTAAATAAGCAGCATAATAAAGATAATTTAGTGGGCACGACTAGTGACATACGACCGATTTGCTCGCGTTGAGAGATTTACGAGAAATACTTAAATGTGACATTTACTACTGCATTCGTTTTCATCTTTCCGTGAACATAACAAACATTGTGTTTCTTTCCTCTGCGAGATGCAAGTGTCTAATAATAGTGTATAATAAGCTCTCATAAATAAATAAATTTTATTTAGACTCTTCAGTCACATATATTTGTCGGGAAAGCAGACTAGTTTCGCTCTCAAAGGAGACCTCCATCAGGGCGAGTGGCCAGACGCGTCCACCCTCTCTCTTAAACTTAATTAATTAAATTAAACTAGTCGCACGCGTGACTAGTTTAATTTTATTTTTTTATTTATTATAATGTTTCATGTGACTTTTAATAATATTAATATTAGCTCTCCTTTAAAACTAAAGCCAATCTCACAGCAGGTCTACTACTACTACTACATCCTATCGATTCATCATCATCATCATTATCAGCCTGTATCTACCCACTGCTGGATATAGGCCTTTTCCAATGCTTTCCACCATATGCGATCCTCCGCTTTCCGCATGCACGCACTCCGCATGCATCCACGTGTCGTCAGGTGAGCGTGCCTTACAGCTCCGGTTCCAGATCAGGTAGCCATCTACCTGGCGCCCAAGTGAGGTTCAACACACTGGTAGTGCAGATCACGTCAGGAAGTAAGCGAGTCAAGCTTTTTTTCTGAGGCAGCCCGACAGCTACGGTACCCATCCAGGAAATTGTGGAGACCCCAAAAAAAAGGGAGGGAGGGAGAGGTATGACCCCAATAGTTGGTAATCCGAGCGTCGGTTGCCACGAGCTTCTCGACTTTAGTTAGCCCAGTAGCCCCCTTGAAGGTTAACAGGTTCACAGTCCCGAAGCAAGTTGCGATCTTCTTTGTATACGTCCCCATAGCAATAATGACACCTAACGCTCATGAAGTTTCGTATTAAGTTAAGTCCTTCTCTTCAACTATTTTATTATACTTTATGTGTCACAGTGATTGAAATAATAATCTACATACATAATCTACATCACTGGCCATGAAGCACATATGCCTCATGGACGTACCAGTGAAGTCACCCATGAGGCACATGTGCCTCATTGGACTGCGAACCTGTTAATGGGGGGTAAGACCTGCTACCAAACTGGTTAAGTGCATAGTTGGTTTACTGGAGAACGGGAAGAGTAAAGGTTCTCTTGCCTGGTAGGTTTACTAGGCGAGAAACTCGCAACCCAGTGAAGCCAGTGAAGCATACGACCCGCCTGATGTGAAGCGGTTAGCCATATTAACGCTCGCAACATAAAAAAATCGCTCGCGCGCCGCCACCCCCGCCGTCAACGCAGGATCTCCTTCCTTTCTGGTGAATTGTTATTTTAAGAGGCTGCGGTATTCTGTGAGGTGGAGGTACATTTGCCAATCGGGTAGCTTACAATTACGCTCCCTACCTCTCTTTTCGCCAGAGCTTCATTTGTCAGTCAGCAGATGCAGAGCATGCAGTTGAAGTTGGATTTGGTTCAAAGATATTGATGAAACACTTCCACTCCTGCATGAGCTGTAGGCAGAGGGTCCTTCGGAGGGCTACATACACTGATGCAATCATTCCTTTTGGCTTCACCGTAGTAGGGTACAAATACAATACTTATGAATGTAAAAGAGTATCTAGCACATAAAACACACACATTAACTGTTCATAAGTATATTATTCTCCTTCGAGTTTCGGAAGGCACGTTAAGCCGTCGGTCCCGGCTGTTGTCAATAGATGACAGTCATTAAGTCAAGTCTGTGGGCTTTAGGCGGCTTGAAAACACTGGACTCCGTCAACCCACAGTTAAACAGTGTGGTGGAGTATGTTCTAAAGCCCTTCGGTTGAGGGAAGACCCGTATCTCAGCAGTGGAATTGATGACGATAGGGCACTTTACGCCACATGCCGGTGAAGTTAGATTTGGCTGTACCAATAGGGTAGACAGACTATGTTCTAAAATTATAAAAAATAAATATCAGTATCGTAAAATACACAAAACTAAAGCCATCTGCGATCATAAAATTTTAATAACTTATGTCCGACTTGTTTATGGTCGATCAAAGTGGGAAAGTCCCATTTAAAAGAATGAAATTATAAAAAAAAGAATATTAACTTTGGAAAAACAATAAATAATAATATAACTTTTGTTACGGCGGCACTAACTACTAGCTGTCGTACCAAAATACCTAGCTATGACGGTAATCATAACGCAGTAGCCTTTTGTATGGAGGGTTTTCGGGAAAGTCCAAAATTGTGATTTTCAAGTTATCATATCTCGAGAAGTTTTTATGCTATCGAAGTAATTATTTCACTTATAGCTATATTATAATGATGTCCTTACATAACAAATCGAAAGAAAAAATTGTCGTCTAGTCTATGGTCAAACACCTAAAATAACTGTAGCAAGCAACATCGTATTCGTCTATTAATAGAAAAACATTCCATTGACTCGAAACAATTTCTTTGAACACATTAGACAACAAAGCGGGGATATCAAAGCAAGAATCCACCGTCCAACATGGGTAAGGACACGTAACTCAATACCTAATCGTGGGACCATTTCCTCCCTGTGATACGGTCCTTTTAGTCGGCTGTCGGGAGATGATGGATGACATCGTATCTCATACACCACGGGTGTAAAGGTCACACTCCAGTGAGAGTAGAAATTGTTGTACTTCGTAGCACGACCATGAACGCATTCATTATATATTTAGGTGGTAATAAAATCCTTTCAATTTGTATACCACCATTTTAAAATTTTGTACCTCTCAATTTTTAGAGATATATTGGTTATGCTGGCAAGGTTCCTCCCAGCACGACCAAGCCAAAATTACAGTTAGCAAGGAAGTTGATGAAACGGGGGCATGTCTAAAAATTTGTACTCATTTTATACTCCTTTTCCATTACTGGCAAATTATCGTACAACGATAAAAAAACAAAAAAATATTTTCTGCCTTTATAAACCCGTCTATGACTTTTATACTTGACACTAGATGGCGTTAATTGTAGAAATTTTAAAATATCGATACAATGACACGGCTACGAAGTACAACACACATTTCTCAAGAAAATTGTGTGAGTGACAAGTAAAGAGTACTAGGACATAGATAAGACTATTTAATTTTTTTGTCTGTCTGTATGTTTTTCTATATATCTGGCTATGTTTATATGAAATGTCGTTTATTTGCTAGGATACATGGTACAACATGATAGACAATTTTATAATTAGTTCAGCATGTTCCGCCGTTTTTACAAAAGGCATGCAAAAGCTTAATTCTTACAAAAATATTTAATGATTGCTAATTGATCAGGATAACATATTATTAATGCACAGACTATGATGCTATATAATATAACGAAAATAATAATCACAAATAGTTACGTCAACAAATAAATTCAAATACTAAAAATAAAAAATAATTATGTCCATAAATTAAAAATTAATTAAGTATGTCGATTTTGTTATTAATTGGGTTGTTTCCAATGTTTAAAAATTGTACAAATAAATTAACAATATCGTAAAATACACAAAACTATAAAGATCTGCAAACTTTCATTCTAATATCTTCAGTCAGACTTTTTTTAGCGTCGATCAAAGTTTGGCGGGAAAGTCCATTTTAAAAGTATGAAATTATTAAAAAATAATATTTCCATTGGAGAAGCAATAAAAAATGCTATAACTTTTATTATGATACTAATCACATAAACGTAATATTTAACATAGCTGTCGTACAAATTTCTGATTTGATGCATACAAAATACAGATCTGTGACGTCATAATTCAGTAGTCTTTTGTATGGAGCGTTTTGGGGCAGTCTAAAAATTGTGATTTTCAAATTACCATATCTCGAGAGATTTTTGTGCTATCGAAGTAATTCTTTCACCTATGGTTATATTATGGAGACGTCCCTACATATCAAACAGAAAAAAATGTTAGTCAAATACCCAATTGTCATTATATACGCTAATCTCCAACTGTTGAACATATTTTCTTCTGCGGTTTTTACGTGAAACCTTTTAAAAAGTGTTTTTATCCACTTCAGACCCACCGTACCCCTGACCGTACATCTGGTGGTACGGTGGGTATTTTAAATTTAAACCATACCACTAGCTAATAATAAAGAAAACATTTTGACGAACTTGGTGGCGTAGCAGTCAATGACGCGGCTTCGACACCCACGCTCGTGGGTTCGATTCCCACATAGGACAAACATTTGTGTGCATGAACAATAATGAACATGTCTGTTTGTCTTAGTCTGGGTGTTTTCTATGTATCATAAGTATGTATTTCATCATTATCATCAGGTCATTTTAGTCTCCACTACAGGAGCACGACCCTCTCTCGTCCGAAAGGAGGATTTGGCCTATTATTATTATTATTATAAGTATGTATTTACAAAAAAAAATATTTACGTATGTTTATCAGTTGTCTAGTACCCATAACACAAGCTTCGCTTACTTTGGGGCTACTTAATAAATTGGGCAAAAATAATCGGCTGAAGTTGGTCTGGGTTCCAGGACACACAGGCGTTGAGGGCAATGAGAGGGCTGATGAGTTGGCAAGGGAGGGATCAAGCAAAAACTTTTTGGGACCTGAACCCTTTGTAGGTCTCTCATATGGGACAGTAATTGGGGCTATAAATGGCAGGGCAAAGTCTAGGCCTCAGGCTGAATGGAAGGAAATGAGTGGAATGCTACACTCCAAAGAAACCATTGGCGAAGGTACAATGAATTGGTACAGACATGTACATAAATATGACAGAAAACGGATGCGTTTCATGCTGGGGGCACTAACGGGCCATTATGCCTGTCAAGGACACCTATACAAAATGAGACGTGTTGATAGCCCAGAGTGCAGAACATGCAAAGGGCCTAACGAGTCCATGAAACACTTGATGTGTCAATGTGACGCCCTAGCCGGCAAACGAATGAAAATCCTAGGAAAGGCATACCCGGACCTGGAGGAATACAGACTCTTCCCA
Source organism: Hypsopygia costalis (assembly GCA_937001555.2). Taxonomy (NCBI): domain Eukaryota; kingdom Metazoa; phylum Arthropoda; class Insecta; order Lepidoptera; family Pyralidae; genus Hypsopygia; species Hypsopygia costalis. The sequence continues at coordinate 4,627,899 of OW443350.2, forward strand.
ATAAGCGGCATACTGAAGTACATGGAACATGTCTCCAGACAGTCAGGGGAGAGTGACTAAAGGATTAGGGAGAGCACAAAAGATCCATGAGGGTCGACGTGTCACCGGTGCTTCAGCACTGGACCCACTCTAAGATAAGATAAGATAAGATACTTTGGGGCTAGATGGCGCTGTGTAATTTGTCTACCAATATTTATTATTTATTTATTATTATCTGTATAGATAAAAACACTTAAAATATAGATGACGTAGAAAGGCGGGGTTATCTCTATAAGAGATCTCTACCAGCCAACCTTTGAGTCATCATCATCATCAGGTCATTTTAATCTCCACAGAGGAGCACGACCCTCTCTCGTCCGTCCCTGACAGAAGGAGGATTTGGCCTACACTCCCCACGCTGGCCAGACGGGTTGGGGAGGCCTGATCGATGATTTATAATGTCCCTTCGTCGCCTTGTACGACATCCATGGGAAGAGACGGAGTGATTCTATTCTAGTCTGCCGGAAACCACACGGCCAACCCCCCCAAGCAAGTGCAATTGACTGCAACCTTTGAGTGTTGAATATAAACTGTGGAGAGGGGAGGGCTCTCTGAAATAAAGAATAGAACACGAGAAACGATAAAGAAGTAGCAATAAAGTAATAAATATAGCAAGTAAACACAGACTAAAATACAGGCTATGTACTGAGTTTAAACATACCATTAAATAAATTCATTTAAATATATTTAAATACATCTTTAATCGATTATTTATACAAACTATAATTACAGCCTAGATCGGCGCTTATGTTAGCTATGATTGTTTACATTAAAATTTTCTTTACCTCTTTAAATATCGCTACAAATATTATATTTCATGGTATGTCATAATCTTTATAATATTCCTCGCAGATAGTGAATCCCGATCATAAATGTGCGATATACACCTATACCCATATTGCGATTATTTGTAGGTACTAAATACTATTAAGCAGCGTGGTGGAGTCCGTTCTAAACCCCTTCGATTGAGGGGAAACCTGTATCACAGTAGTGGGATGAATAAGGCTTGACAAAGGCGACTACATAATAGATACAATCTAAAATACTAATCCTGGAAATATTTTTAACCGACTTCAAAAAAGGAAGAGGTTCTCAATTGGACAGAATTTTTTTTTTGTATGTATGTTATTCGATATCTTTGCGAATTGTGAACCAATTTCCATAATTCATTTATTATTTGTAAGGGTATGATTGCAAGGTGGTCCCATATTCACCAAGTCAGGATCTGATGAATGAGTGCCAGGGAAATCAAGGGAAACTTAAATTTTATAAGCATGTATGGTAAAATTCATTTTTTTTATTTGAAAGGGTAATTGCGAGGTGGTTCCATATTCACCAAGTCAGGGTCTGATGATGGGATCCCAGAAAAATCGAGGGAAACCCTTAAATTTGCCTTATGGTAGCCGGCAGAATAAAATTGTGCCACTCCATTGCTCTGCGCTGGATGTCGTACAAGGCGACTAAGGAATCTTGTGTCACGCGATAACTTTTCTCCCGGAAGACGGGCAGCAGCGTCTGCCGGGGTATTCCACCAATACTTAAGCTGCGCTCGCCAACTGAAGTCGGTTTAATTTTTTTTTTAAATTAACTTTTTTCTATTCGAGTTAATCATCAGCACTACATAAGTAAACCTACGAAGCTACACCCTGATGATGAGAGCCTATGCTCTCATCAATCCAAGATTTACAAGTTTTGCGAACTGGTACATAAACCGCCGCCTCCGCCGCTGCTAACGCAACAATTCCTTCCTTTTGGTGACCTCATTCACTCGCAGGAATACAACAACCCTCAAGAGAATTCTTATTTGGCTGCAGTATTCTGTAAGGTGGAGCTACTTCCTGAGTCGGGCAGCTTAAAATTACGTTATTACCTACCTCTCTTTTGCCAGGGCCTCGTTAGTAAATCCGCAGGGTACAACACGTGCAGGTGAGATTAGCCTTGGCTTCAAGATGGTTGTGAAACACCACCTCAACGAAGGAGGGCATGTGCAAAACAGTTAACAATTACCTTGAGGGTTGTTGTGTTCCTGCGAGTGAGTGAGGTCGCCAGAAAGGAAGAAGATGCTGCGTTTGCCAGCGTTAATATGACTACGGTCCGCATCAGACGGGCCGTATGCTTGTCTGCAATCCGACATAGTACAAAAAAAAAGTTAAATGTCAGCGCTATGTAAAACCTCTTCATTCCTGACCTAATTACATTATATGACTTTGTTTTTGAAGGAATGTCTTCACATTACTAAAGTACGACAAGGAAAATGATGTCCAAGCATTCCAAACACTAACTTCATCAATCGAATCAGCGAATCATTCAATCGACCCACGTCGAGTTCGAAATTCTTGAACTGATTTGGGCAGTCATTTGCAAATAACCCTCCGCCTTACGCATCCATCCCTTTCTTAAGGTCATTGAACCATCTAGAAGGAGGGCGTCCAACGCTTCGTTGTCCTACACGCGGCCTCCACTCTAATACCTCCTCCATCAGTCATAACTTACTCGGCAGATGTGCCCGGCCCATTGCCACTTCAGCTTGCAAACTCTGAAGTCTATATCGACAACTTTGGTTCTCCGTTGAATTTCTTCGTTCCGGATCCGATTCCTCAGAGAAACCCCGAGCATAGCCCTCTCCTTCGCTCGCTGCGCGACCATGCCACCAGTCCGATGGTCAGTGTCCAAGCCTGTGCACCATAGGCAATTGCAGGGGGTACGCACTGGTTAAAGAGTTTAGTTTTCAAGCATTGGGGTAGCTGTGCGACGAATTGTATTTTCTATCCTACTCTGACAGACATGAATTAGTTATGACGAAACTATGGCTGCCACAAGCTTTTAGGTACCTAATTTATAAAAAAAATCTGTACCTGATTTCATCCAAAGAGAACGAATAAAATTGGTTTCGCGCAATCTGTCAGGATGATGGCAGGAGATGCTGCTTTGACAGCGGGGGTGGCGGTGCGTGAGCGATATTTTATGTTGCGAGCGTTAATATGGCTACGGTAACCGTTTCACATCAGGCGGGCCGTATGCTTGTCTGCCACCCGACGACGTAGTATAAAAAAAATTAAATTAGCGATAATTTAATAAATCACATAGAGTCTCAATCCATAGACAGATCAAAGCGTCCGGTGTCAGGAAATGGACGCGGGGCGCATTCTTGCGTAATTTGGCGGGCAGAGGCAGTAAATTTGTCGGCGCTGCTCGTTCTGTGATGTATCGTCCAGCTTTTTAGTTTTCGACGGCAAAAGTCTGTCGCACATTTTGATACAAAATATACTTTCGAATTTGTACCACTAACCGAAGTAAATGACACAATCAACAGCAAGTAATTAGGTATGTTGGTCCTGGCTTTTTTTTATTTATTAGTTTTTATTTTGTATATATATTTATATTTTTATGTTTTTATAGAACATTGAAGGGCGGCGTTGTACTTCTAAGTCTACTAGTAATACACCTGCTAGCACGGGTGTGACTCTGCGCTTACAGTTCTATATGATTTACATAAAAATATCAGAACAAGGCGCTGGCTTTGAAGCAATTTACGACGTGCTGCACCTATAATAGCCCTATCTGCCCACACAATTGAACCGTATGCAACTAAATATGTGGCGGTATAAATAATTTTCAACGTTTTGAAAATTAATCCCCATGTAGAGGTTGAAATTCGAGTTAACGCATAGCAATTCTTTTTTGCTTTTTCACCTACTTCCTTCATGTGCTCGATATAATTAAAATTTCTGTCTAAAAGCAAATCGAAGTAACAAACCGAACTTTTTGCAACTGATACTCCATTAAAATTAAATCGCGATGAAACCTGCAAATTTCCCTTAAGCAAGAGCTGATATTTATTTTATTTTATGTGTACACTGATAGACTTGAAAAACGACTTTATTTTGTACTGCATAGAACTGGAACTTCAGATTTTTTGTGTCAGAATAGTTTTGTAGTCCCGCGCTGATATTATATGGATCCAACGCATATCCACATTCAAGAATATATATATAAACTAGCTGTTACCCGCGGCTTCGCCCGAGTGGTCCAGGGGAGCTGCCATTGATACAAATCAATGGCAGCTCCCCTGGACCACTGTGTATATATACACAACCATAGCGCGATTTAGAAATCAGACAGCGCCAATTAGTGATCTAGGGAAAGAAGGACAAACGATTATAAACTTTATTTTTTCCCGTGGGAATAAGATGCTTTTCCAGGATAAAGAGTAGCCTATGTCACTCTCTAGCTCTGGCCTTAAACTATCTCCAAAAAAAAAATCATGTCAATCCTTTTGTTACTTTCGACGTGAAAGAAGGATAAACAAACAAACACACTTTCACGTTTATAATATTAGTATGGGTGAAGAAAAATAATGTAATGTGCTAAAATTACTATTTTACAAGCTTTTATTCAACATGCACTGTATGTATGTAACTATGTTTGTTCGGGTGGAATCTTGCAACTCAATTTTGAAGCAGATATCTTCTAACGATTGAGTTGAAATTTTGTATACATGTTTAGTTTGGATGACAATGCACGACTACATATGTGATGTCATTCTAAATCCAACATGGCGGAACATCCAAGATGGCGGACTAGTTGTTTTTAATGTACTCCTACTATATGGGTATCAAATAAAAGGGCTTGCTGGGAATTATTCAAAAAAGAAAGTGACGTCACTCATATGGCGGAGTCTAAATGGCGGACTTAGTTTTTTATGATTTCTTAGAATATCAAAATATGGATATCAATGTCGAACTGATCTGATGATGGAGCCGGAAGATATGAACTGGACCTTCATGATGGAACATCGTATCATAGCTGTTTTTGGATTTCTTAGAAAAGTCTTGTAATTAACTTTGACCACGATTAGGTTTCAAGGTCTGATGATAAAGCCGGAAGATAGGCACTGGCATTCCATGATGGAATATCATATCTTAGTCGTGTTTGCACTTGTGAGAAAGGCCACGTAATGGACTTTGAACACGATCAGGTTTCAAGGTTATAACAAACCTATCGGAACAATACAACCTCACTTGCACGTGGTGCACCAGAAAGAAAGCAAGGAAGGAGTATAGGCTGGCAATCTATCGGCGACCTCTTGGGCGCTTGATATTTCGCTCGCTAAATTTGAGGACAGCCTTATGTTTATATAAGCCAAAATTTTTGCGCAACGAAGCGGAAAGTTCACTAAAAACTGCAGATCTGTTTATTTTCCACTTTTATCCTTACTGCGTTTATGTTAAAGTTTAAAATTGATTAAAATATTTTGGTACATAGTTTAAAAACTGGTGGTGAAGGGTCGTTCAATATATCTGTGTCTATTTCAGGCTGTTTTGATTTATTTATGGTAAAACTTCGTTATGTTCCGTACAGCCACACCACGGACACTCCATACTAATGTCGCGTTGTGACTACTACATAAACATAACGTCTGTGCAGAGCGTGAATGAGCATTGTGTGCGTGTAACGCCATACAAATTAGGGCTCCACCGTCGAAGCTGCAGCCGATTACCATTGGATTTTTTATTCCAAAAATTGGTCTTAGAAAAAAATTTTTGACAAACATCTTCAGCTTTTTTTATACTACGACGGGTGGAAGACACGCAAGCCTGATATGAAGCGGTTACCGTAGCCATATTAACGCTCGCAAAATAAAATATCGCTCGCGCGCCGCTGCCAACGCAGCATCTCCTTCCTTTCTGGTGACCCTACTCACACGTAGTAACCCTACCTCTCTTTTCGCCAGAGATTCGTTTGTCAGTCAGCAAGGTGCACTGCGCGCAGGTGAAGTTGGCTTTAGTTCAAAGATTTTGATGAACCACCTTACACCCCAAAGCTTGGTCGGTAGAGCTCTATGGTTACTTCCTATTCACTATCAACATCTTTGAACCAAAGCAAAGTTCACCTGCACGTGGTGCACCCTGCTGACTGACAAACGAAGCTCTGGCGAAAAGAGAGGTAGGCAGCGTAATTGTAAGCTACTCGACTGGGGAATGTACCTCCACCTCACAGAATACCGCAGCCCAATAACAATTCCCTTGAGGGTTGTTGTGTTCCTGCGTGTGAGTGAGGTCACCAGAAAAGAAGGAGATACTGCATTGGCAGCGGGGGTGGCGACGCGCAAGTGATATATATGTTGCGAGCGTTAATATGGTTACGGTAACCGCTTCACATCGGGCGGGCCGTATGCTTGTCTGCCACTCGACGTAGTATAAAAAAAAAATCTAAGCAGTAGTGTCATTGTTGGATTCAAAAAATCCGATGGTAATACGCTTCAGAGTCGATCTGAATGACTGTTTGTCTTCGTCTGAGTATTTTCTATGTATCTAATATCTGTCAGTATATAATATCGGTCACCTAGCATCTATAGTACAAGCTTTGCTTAGTTTGGGAGTAGATGGCAGTGCGTAATTTGACCAGGAATATTTATTTATTTATTTGCATAAGACAGCTCCGGCACAGTTTTATCAAAAACATTGAATAAACGAACCGCATATTAATAAAGTAATAACTTTCTTGATACGTCTAAGTAACAGTCAACTTAGATTTAGAAGTTCCAACGTAAAATTTCATCAAAAACCATTTTCAAGTCGCTGAAACGCAATGAAAATATTGGAAAACTTTCAGCGGAGTTTCGATAGCGGACATTCAGACAGTTGTACTGGGGAAGTCGCAAATTGATTCTCTTGAACGTTTTGCGGATTCACACTATGATCGCGTTTTAATTACTCCATGAATGATCTCCAAGTCGAATGAAAGATGAGAGGAAGGATTTTTTTTTAGAATATTTTTTTAGAATAGGCAATTTGATCTACACAACACTACTTTGCGGGCTTCTGCCACCAATTAATTCATGCAAATTACTGCCGGCCGGCACCCACCCACTACCGTGATAATGGATGATACCGAGCCGTTACGTTCGGCTCTGTAAGTCGGAGGAAGCGATACGGAGCGAGAGTTTTCACTTGTGTCATGTGGTCAAGCCATGGTCATGCATACACCGTGTCTTGTGCGGGGTTCGAACCCGCGGCCTCGGAATCAAAGTAGCCATCGCTACCCATTCGACGATCGGGCTCCTTGAAACATAGATTTATAGTCAGTTTTGATCTACACTACTTTGCGTACTTCCGTCAGTCGTCACCAATTAATTCATACAAACTGCTGCCGGCCGGCACCTACCATACCGTTAATAGATGCATACGACTGCCGTGGCTGCTTTGGTCGTCTCTGCTCCAGCTGCTGAATCTCCAACATCTGAGACAGAAGAAGCGTGCGACTGCTACCGCCCCGATTGCCGTGGTCGTCTCTGCGACACGTGTTTCGCCCCTACGCGAGGCATACTCAGCAATCTGCAATTAATTAATGAAATCAAGTATATTTTTAGTCAATTCACAATTCATTCTCGATTCGGTCAAGTTTCGTTCAGCGATCGTAAAATGATTAGGAGAATTGGACTTCTGGTGTTTTTCTGCCATGATGAGTTTAATGTTTGCTTACGTTTGTTTCCATATTCATATGCGAACTGTTGAAGGCTTCTATCCATTTAATAAACTATCATACCGAAGGGCTCTACTTCATTGATTGACTATAGGACCAAGTTTGAAATCAGGAAAATAGTATCTACTGTTCCAAACAATTTGTTTGATCAGCCGAACAATTTTACATGATAAATTGAAAATTTTACTACACTAATAAGTTACTTGTATGAAGCTGTATGAGTTGTTATACACTGGGCCGCAATGAAAGCGGGTCGGTAACAAAAACATCAATAACTTCCAAAATATTTTAGCTAGCTTTATGAAATAAATACTGAATTAAAGTTTATTTCCTTACAAATATAGGCAGAAGTAAAATCTTTTTATTTCTTTTTGGTGATTGTATTAAAACCATAAATAAAAAATAAAGACGATTTCAAAAATTAATGTTTTTGTTACCGACCCGCTTTCATTGCGGCCCAGTGTATGTTGTGGATTTCGTATGATTCTACTTCTACATAATAGGTAGGGGAAAAAGTCTTTTCGCATTATAGTATGTATGAACTTGTAATAAAATCTCTTTGGTTATACCATTTGTATCTAGCAGGTTTTGATATCTTTAAAAAGTTTAAATTTTAAAAAAGATAATTCCAAATTCAAATTAGGTAAATGTGTGATTTTCATTTGTTTTTTTTACTGTCAAGATGAGTGAATCTAATGAAGAAATTCGATACATTTTAAAATTTAACTACAAAAAAGGTAAAAATTCAACGCAAGTTGCGAAAAAAATTTGTGACGTTTATGGACCTAGTGCAGTGTCTGTGAGAGTAGCACAAATTTGGTTTAAGCGTTTTCAATCCGGAAATTTTGATGTCAAAGATGCACGTCGCTCTGGTCGCCCTGTTACGGATAAAATGGATGCCATTTCTGAAAAAGTGGAGCAAGATCGGCATATCAGTAGTTACGACGTAGCTGAAGAACTAGGAATTGACCACATAACAGTTTTGGCGCATAAAAAGGTCGTGGTCAAAGACCGGCCAGGCTTCACAGACTCTGGCGAAACCCGGGTTAACCCGCAACAAGGTCAGGCTGTGTGTATGGTGGGATTGGAAGAGAAGATATTCATTATGAGCTGTTACCGCCAGGCAGGACTATTGATTCTGAACTCTACTGTGAAGAACTGATGAGATTAAAGCAAAAAGTTGAGAGAAAGCGGCCGGAATTAATTAATAGAAGGGGTGTGATTTTTCAACATGATAACGCTAGACCTCACACATCTTTAGCCACTCAGCAAAAATTAAGAGAGTTTGACTGGGAGGTGTTAATGCATCCGCCGTATAGTCCTGACCTTGCACCTTCTGATTTCCACCTGTTTCGGTCTCTTAAGAATTCTTTAGGCAATGTCAGGTTAACATCACGAGAAGACTGTCAAAACCACTTGTCGCGGTTTTTTGAACAGAAGTCCCAAAATTTCTATAGTAATGGGATCATGTCTCTACCTACAAGATGACAAAAAGTTATCGAACATAATCACCTACATACTTTAGTTAAATGTAAATAAACTTTATTAAAAAATGTTTTGAATTTTCATATAAAATACGAAAAGACTTTTTCCCCGACCTAATATGTAGAAGACACGTATGTCATGTTACCTGAGCGTATATATGCCAACTTATATGCACTCCACCTGCCTGCTTGTTAACTGTCATCTCAGATGCTCAAAGGTTAGCTGGAAGAGATCCTTTTAGGGGATAAGTCCACCTTTGTACAAATTTGTGTAATCATTTTATTTTTACTGTGTACAGCAACTTTTGAACAATAAAAAAAATACTTACAACAACAACAACTTTTTGTGATTCCGATATCAGTCTTATATGTAAGTATCGTCAACAGAGTAGACTTGCAGCCAATGATATATATTTCTATAACTACGCCACTAACAGTAAAAAACCGGTCAAGTGCGAGTCGGACTCGCGCACAAAGGGCTCCGTACTATAAAAAACGGCAAAAAAAAACACGTTTGTTGAAAAAATAAAAATAAAAAAGAAAATATTTAAGGGGGGCTCCCATAGTAGCCTCCTTTAAATATTTTTTCTTTTATTATTATTTAATTATTTATTTTTAAAGTGTATAATATATAACTAAATATTATGTGAGTATTTCAAGCATCTACCTCTTGCCGTTATCAATTGCGACCAAAAACAAGCCAAAAATAAAAAATACGTTTGTTGTATGGTAATGTATGGGAGCCCTCTTAAATATTCATTTTATTCTGTTTTTAGTACCTATTTGTTGTTATAGCGGCAAAAGAAATATATCATCTGTGAAAATTTTAACTGTCTAACTATCGCGGTTCATGAGATACAGCCTGGTGACAGACAGACGGACGGACGGACAGCAGAGCCTTAGTAATAGAGTTCCTTTTTACCCTTTGGGTACGGAACCCAAAAAACGAACATCCTAAAAGTGAGGTAATTGTCTCACCTCGCAATTACTTCGCACCATTGTGATATAAGTACTACGTAACTTATATCACATTGGTTCACACAACTAATACACTAGTACTAGATCCATTGTTCAAGTATATATAATGTCAAAACGTCACCAATCTTCCACTGATCTATTTTTATCACCCTCTGTTACCTTATACCAATGATACAAAGCTCTATTTTAAACGCTTTCGTAAATCTGCTCTCCTCTCCGAGCCGGTTTGTTTGAACGGACCCTTAGGGTTGCCACCTCTAAACGCTGGCAACCAGGACAAGCGTGAAAACTCCAGATTTTGTAGTACTAGTACTATTTTTGATTCTCTAACAAGACGGTTATTCGCAGCAAGGAGCGGGCGTAGCCCTCCACCGACCTCGCGGTCATATAAGCCGAATCGCGAGAGATGCGCGCAGCACCGTTGCTCTGAGGCTCTTTTGTGCCGCGGGCAATTCTTGACTCTCTACAAATTATTTAATCTATATGCTAGTCCCTTGTGTGCCCTCTACCCCTTCTGGGGCGGCGACGATCACACCTACGCCTTCCCTGCCGTCCGAGTGCTCCCCAAGCCGTCTTCCTTCTCGTTCCTCACGCTCCTTCGCGCTCCTTCGCGCTTCCAATGTGTGGGCAAACCCGCGTAGTGCCGCGAAGTTCACCGCCGAAGATACAAGGCTCGCGAAATACACCGGTCCTATATCGGCCTCGCGGCTAGCATGGAGCGAGCGGTAGTGATTTAGCCCTCCAAACTAGGACAAATCCGAGGAAACCCGGAGGGATGGTAACCCTACTCTCCGTCTACTTAACCGTGGTGCACCCTGCCGTCTAGCCAACGAAGCTCTTGCAAAAGAGAAGTAGGGCATTTCAAGCATGGGACGGGGGCCCACCACACATTCCCACCACTGTATCTCCTGTGTAGCCAGGATTAACAGCGGCGACCGCCAAAAAAGGCAATGAACAGTGAAGTCCATTGCAGTCCCAGGGGTAAAACTACGGCTGCCTTGGAACTCACAACGAATTTAATCAGAAGAATTTCAAGCATGTGAAAAATTCGAAAATACACGTGGGAACGCAGCCAAATGACTTCAATGACTAAGTCGATAACGTAACGGATAACATTATGGGAATCGAACCCCAGATGACTGTATACTTGTATAGCGCCCACCGCACTCTTTAGGTAAATATTTGCATGCTATTATATAAAGTAGCCAAATAGGCATAAGCAACTTTAATTTTAAGATCCAACCGCATTTATAGTACCCACCATATTTATTGCAAATAAATCATTTGTATTTGTAAAGGCTTTTAATACCCCGCGTTGCCAAGAGAGGAAGTCAAATAACAAAAGCTTCCTACTCCTACTATTTTTAGGGTTCCGTACCCAAAGGGTAAAAAGGAACCCTATTACTAAGGCTCCGCTGTCCGTCCGTCCGTCCGTCTGTCACCAGGCTGTATGTCTCATGAACCGTGATAGTTAGACAGTTGAAATTTTCACAGATGATGTATTTCTGTTGCCGTTATAACAACAAATACTAAAAAACAGAATTAAATTAATATTTAAGGGGGCTCCCATACAACAAACGTGATTTTTTGCTCGTTTTTGCTAACATATGATAACGGTAATAGGTAGACGCTTGAAATACACACAAAATATTTAGTAATATATTCACTTGAAAAATAAATAATTAAATAAAATTAAAACATATATCTAAAACATAATCATAATCCCATACAACAAACGTGATTTTTTTGCCGTTTTTATAGGTACGGAACCCTTCGTGCGCGAGTCCGACTCGCTCTTGGCCGGTTTTTTTTCTTATTAAGTTCGTTGTGAGTTCCAAGGCAGTCGTAGTTTTACCTCCGAGACTGCAGTTGACACTCATTCTTCAAAGTCAATTTGGTCGCTGCTCTTAATCCTAGCTACACATGTTTTTTTTTTTTTATACTACGTCGAATGGCAGACAAGCATACGGCCCGCCTGATATGAAGCGGTTACCGTAGCCACATTAACGCTTGCAACATAAAATATTGCTCGCGCGCCGCCACCCCCGCTGCCAACGCAGCATCTCCTTCCTTTCTTTCTGGTGACCTCACTCACTCGCAGGAACACAACAACCCTCAAGGGATTTGTTATTTGGCTGCGGTATTCTGTGAGGTGGAGGTACATTCCCCAGTCGGGTAGCTGACAATTATGCTCCCTACCTCTCTTTTTGCCAGAGCTTCGTTTGTCAGTCAGCAGGGTGCACCACGTGCAGGTGAAGTTGGCTATGGTTCAAAGATCTTGATGAGATCCACTTACACCCCAAATGAGAGTGGAGACACAGTTGTAGGAATGTGTGGTGGACTGGACCCCGTCGCGATACCTGATATTTTCAAGTAATCAGAGCTATGAATTTGCTGCTAGAGGCGCTAGTGTAGAGTGAAGACTACACAGGAGATACAGTGATGGGAATGGTGGGCCCCCATCCCGTTTGTATAACACCCGGTGTCGTATAAAAAACATCTTGTTTGGAATTGGTAAACCGCAGTATACATCCACTGTGCCTATACTTGTCTCTGATTCTATAATACTAGTTAATTTGCATTTTATCAATACGGAATTAATGATGCGTGTTTAATCGGGCGTCATCTGTTTGCGACAAAAAAGGTGTGCGTGGAAATTGATATTTTGTGTTTTATTTAAATCGGCATCTACACGCCCACTGCTTAATTCATCGTTGTTTTTTTACGTCAGATGGCAAACAAGCAGTGAACAAAACATCTCGTGTTCAATCAATTTTGGGGTGTAAGTGGTTCGTCAACATCTTTGAACCAAAGCCAACTTCAACTGCACGCGGTGCACCCTGCTGACTGACAAGCGAAGCTCTGGCGAAAAGAGAGGTAGGGAGCGTAATTGTAAGCTACCCGACTGGGGAATGTACCTCCACCTTACAGATTACCGCAGCCAAATAACGGTTCTCTTGAGGGCTGTTGTGTTCCTACGAGTGAGTGAGGTCACCAGAAAGGAAGGAGATGCTGCGATGGCAGCGGGGGTGGCGGCGCGTGAACGATATTTTATGTTGCGAGATGGTTGCAAGCGTTAATATGGTTACGGTAACCGCTTCACATCAGGCGGGCCGTATGCTTGTCTGTCACCCCAAAGGGGGTCAGGAAGAAGTCAGAGCAAGAGTAGAATTCCAAAAAGTGCGTAGGGAATACCGTAAGGCTATGGAGAAGGCGCAGCTTGATTTCTTTCGCGGTATCGCTGAGTCGGGGAATCTCGACCCGTGGGGCCAGGCGTACAGACTGGCCAGCGGGAGGATCAGACCCCCCGCTAACGTAGTTAATGGCGCCAAATATATTGATGGCCATCCCGGGGGATTGGAGGAAGCCATGCATGGCCTTCTGTATGGTTTGTGTCCGGATGACGACTCGTCTAAGGACACGGACCATCAGAGACAGGTGCGTGTTATGGCGGCCTTCACGCCTTCTGGTCGGGCTGCGTCTTCTCCGACTCGTGAGGATCTGGCGGCGATAATGAGGGCTCTACCCAACACGGCCCCGGGAATCGACGGACTCAGCGCGCGAATCCTCAAACATGTGTGGAAGGCAACACCCCAGGAACTCTTCCTGGTGTTGGTTAGGTGTATCGAAGAGGGTATCTTTCCCGACATTTTAAAAGATGGGCGGCTCTTAATTCTGAAGAAAGGAAATGACAGGCCGCTGTCGGACCCGAAGGCCTACCGTCCAATTACGCTCCTCCCGATTTTAGGCAAGATTCTGGAACGTCTAATGTTAAAATGCGCACCGCAGATCTCTAAAGGAATCTCCGACAGCCAGCACGGATTCTCTCCTGGTAAGTCAACGGTCACCGCACTGGAGGGGATATTGAGCACGGTAACTGTATCAAAATGTAAGTATGTACAACTTGTATTTCTGGACATCTCGGGGGCTTTCGATAATGCTTGGTGGCCGATGATGCTGCTCAAGGCTAAAAGAGGAGGCTGTCCACCAAACATCTATCGGATGCTGGTGGACTACTTCTCTGGACGCCGGGTGGGCTTCTTCGTTGGTGACCGGGTATTGTGGAAGACCTCTACAATGGGATGCCCGCAGGGCTCCGTGCTCGGGCCCACGCTTTGGAACGTCCTTATGGATGATTTGTTACGACTACCTCTACCGTTGGGAGTGAGCATGATAGCGTACGCGGACGACGTGACCCTCATGATAGAGGCTAATTCAAGAGCGGCAATAGAGCAGTCTGCGAAAGCAGCGTTAGAGCAAGTGCTCGACTGGGGTGCCCGAAATAGGCTGGGCTTCTCCGCAACAAAGTCGTCAACTATGACTGTGAAAGGGAAGTTCAAGCGGCCCCCGGTGATAAAGTTTGGCCAGGCCTCAATCAAGAGTGTCGCGTCGGCTGTAGTCCTGGGGGTGGAATTGGACTCGGGCCTATTATTTGTCAAGTATGCCATCAGTATTGGGGAGCGCGCTACGGCATGTTTTTGCAAGGTGGCGCGAGTATCCGCGTCATCATGGGGGGTCAGATATCCGGCCCTCAGGATCCTTTATCAGGGGACATATGTGGCTACGGTTACGTACGCCGCAGCAATATGGTGCCACAGAATGTGTGTCTATGTTTGTCGCAGTGCGGTACTGAGAAGTCAGCGCCAGGCACTTATTTTGCTGACGAAAGCTTATAGGACCACCAGCACAGCTGCCCTGCCTGTGCTGGCAGGCGTTTTTCCAGCTGACCACGAGATAATCCGTGCGGGGCAAATGGAGGCGGCGCGTAGAGTCGCGGTCGATCGGGAGTTGAGCAGACGAAAGCGCGATATTTGGGAGACAGCGGTTTGTGATTGGCAGGGGCAATGGGAGAGGGAAACAAAAGGAGAGGAGCTCCGTCGATTCTTCCCGGACGTGCGGGCTCGGCTCATGGCTATATGGGTCGAGCCTGATTATCCTACCTCCCAGATCCTCACGGGTCATGGGGCGTTTATAAAACGGCTGCATAATTTGGGGTTATCGGAGCACGGGATGTGCTCCTGCGGGGAGAGTGAGGAGGACCGGGATCACGTTCTCTGGTCCTGCTCTAAATACGATGATCAGCGTTCGGGTATGCTTGATGCGGTTCAGCGCAGCGAAGCCGAGGTGGGGCCGGTGTACTTCGCGACCCTTGTGTCGTCGGCGGCGAACTTCGCAGCCCTGCGAGGGTTCGCCCACGGGTGGGAGAAGCGCAGGAGCGCGGAAGAACGGGCCGAGCGCGCCGCCGGAGCCGAGGGAGCGGGAGCCACAGAGGAGGAAGATTCAGAGAGTCCAGCGCAAGAGGAAGGAGGCGAAGGCGTAGCTGTGATTGTCGCCGCCCCAGAAGGGGGAGAGGGCCAAGAAGGGACACGGATGTAGATTAAATAATTTGTAGAGAGTCAAGAATTGCCCGCGGCACAAAAGAGCCTCAGAGCAACGGTGCTACGCGCATCTCTCGCGATTCGGCTCATATGACCGTGAGGTCGGAGGAGCCATGGGAGGTGGTGGGATTGTCTGTCACCCCACGTAGTATAAAAAAAAATCAAATCTACTCCATAAGGTGAAAAGTCAAATGTGATAAAATGTGAAACGAAGTCTAATTCGCTCGCCACGATCTTTAGAGCCAAAGCCAACTTCACCTACACGTGGTGCACCCTGACGACATGCAAAAGAGGTTCTAGCAAAAGAGGTACGGTGTATTTGAAAGTTAACCGACTGGGGAAGTACCTCCACCACACAGAATACCACAGCCGATTAGCAATTTCCTTGAGTATTATTGTGTTCTTGCAAGTGAGTGAGGGCATCAGAAAGGAAATAGATGCTGCGTTGGCAGTGATATTTACAGTTGCGAGCGTTTATATAGCTGCGGTAGCCGCTTCCGGCTGTGGCAACAGATATACACTTGTTTGCCAGCCGACGACAGACAGCCGAGTTTTTAGAGTGCAATAAAGATGTATACGAGCAAGGTGCGGTTTAAAATCTAGAGATAGCTGTGTGCCCATCTTTAAGTCACTTAAAATACTTACTTAGTAAAGCCAAGTATTTACATAAAGGAAATATACTTGTTTGTAAAAAAAAAATCCGTTGTCTGTAAAGTGGGTTTACTGACGATAGTTGAACGTGACAACGTCATAAGAAATTACTGATGGAATGTTTGCATTTTTCAAAAGAAAATTTTAATGGAACGCCTCAGAGCGAGGTAACGCCGCATATGTCATGTTTTTTCGCACGTGCAGCCAGCTCCATCGAATTATAAGAGGTTGTCACGTCAAAAAATGTAGCCTATTTTAGCAGAAAGCCTTTAATAAATCACCCGTTATCTTATTAATATCGGGTCTGATGATAAGCTACATAACAGAAATACCTAACTCAAAAGCCCACACTAAATTTTATGTAATCTCTTAAAGGGTTAAAATGGCGCCGCCTTTTACCGAAATAGAATATATATTTTTTTATATGAGAGAGTGGAAAACGAGCATGTGGGTCACCTGATGGAAAACAATCACCACTGCCCATGGAGATCAGAAACACCAAGGGGTCGCCGATCCGTTGCCAGCCTATACTCCTTCCTTCCTTCTTTCTGGTGACCTCACTCACTCGCAGGAACACAACAACCGTCAAGGAAATTGTTATTTGGCTGCGGTATTCTGTGAAGTGGAAGTAAGTAAGGTGGAGGCACCTTGACTTGTAAAGACTTGGGGAAGTCCCCAGTCGGGCAGCTTAAAAAACACGGTATGCCCCTACCCTCTTTTCGCCAGAGCCTCGTTTATCAGACAGCAGGGTGCACCACGGGCAGGTGAGGTTGGCTTTGGTTCAAAGATGTTGATGGACCATTTACATCCCAAATATTGCTGTAGAAAACGTAAGTCGAAGCAATGCGCGTATTATCGACCAAATTGTATCGTGACCACATTAAAGTTATTATCGTAGAACAAGTAAGGGTGCTTATATACAGAACCCGATTACCTTACAGTCAGTGGTCACCTGTACGTGGGAATTTATTCCATACGCTTATTTTATCACATCGAGAGCCAGGTCCAGGAGCCGGGGCGGTCGCTTTATGTAAGCTAACACGTAATCCGACGGAGTAGATCACTTTGTTAGGAAACATTGTCATTTTCGAAATGAAATGAATTTCTTTATTTGCAGTAACACGGTGGATCGAAATAGGTGATAAAGCATATTTGTCATAATGCAAAATGTAATTAAATTAAAATGAATAAAGCAAAAGGATCGACGACTATGACATTTTATATACAGACGGTACAGAGATCATCAGGACATTAAAAAAAACCGGACAAGTGCGAGTCGGACTCGCCCACCGAGGGTTCCGTAGGTACGTAGTATCATTATTAAATTTGATATTTTTCATTATAAATAAGAAATAATGCGTCGAAAAAATAAATAAAATATATTTTGCAATGTGTACATCAAGCCCTTTCATATGATACCCCATTTGAACTAGTAGTTTCAATTTGAAATTTCGACACCCTATAAAAATATAGACCCCCTATTTTTTAAGATCTATTTACAAATGTATAGTTTTGAGATTTATTCCTGTACTTGTAGTCTATAACGATGTTACTTGCCAAATTTCATAGTTCTAGGTCAACGGGAAGTACCCTATAGGTTTTGATTCCCTTGAGTGTGTCGAAATATGCGTTTTTTGCTGAATAAACGGCCGTAACTTTTTTCTATGTAAACTTAGCAGTTTGATTTTTTTTTAACTTCATGGGACCGTAGACCTGTATATACAGTTCAAATTTCAGCTTGATACCTCCACGCATTCTCGAAATAGAAATTCTTGACAGACAGACAGACAGACAGACAGACAGACAGACAGACAGACAGACAGACAGACAGACAGACAGACAGACAGACAGACGGACAACAAAGTGATCTTATAAGGGTTCCGTTTTTCCTTTTGAGGTTCGGAACCCTAAAAACGGGTTGCACTCCGGGAGTGTAACCCGTTTTTGTGAAATGTGGGAGTGAAGTGAAAACTTGAACGTTAACGTTTTGCATTTTTGAATATTTTAAAATGATTAGGGAATAATTTCGCACGAATTGGTTTATTTGGCAGTATAAAAGTACTATCATTTATGTGGTAAAATAAAATATTAAAATATTCATTTATTGCGAAACAAACATGGAAATTATTATAAGAGAGGGGGATATTACTTCCTCTTCTAAACCGCGCCGGTCTACGCCCTCCGTCTTATAAACTTTCGACAGGCCACGTGTCCTGACTTAACATTTTTTACCCATCCTAAAAAGTGTACAACGCTGCTAAAGAAGTTTTCACTTCAAAAGTAGCGACAAAACTCTTACTCAAACTATATATATTATATATGCTGCCAACTGCCAAGCTGCAAGCCAACTGGTACAAATAGCCGTTCAACACACGTCTGGCTTTTTAATTGAATATTTGAGTCGCTCAAAACGTTCAACACTACAGCTGATTGAAAAGCCGCCCATCTAATTGAAGTAGTTCAGCGCTCACCACCGCGGAGTTAGGTGCGTTTTGTTTTCAATATGGCGTCAATTAGCTGGTGTTTGTGATTGTTTCAAGATACTTTTCGGAAAGAAAGTAGTAAATACATAAACTAGGGGCGCAGCCGCCCATCCCGGGGGGCTCGGGGGCCGATGCCCCGCGCCATATAAGATAAATATTGCCAACCCCGACTTCACGTAGACTTGCCTGATCGATACTAGAGTGTTTTTTGTAAGCCCGGAGGCGCTGAGGGAGTGCTCGCCTTCATATCTTACGCAAAGGCAAAGGCGAAGGGGCTGCACTTCCCTCAGCGCCGGAGACGTCCCAGAACTCTGCTTGCTTATTAGGTAGGTATTATTATTATCTTAAATTACATACTAAACTAATGGTCACCTTAGTTAATTTGCCATTTAACCAGTTAGCTAAGCGTCGTCTAGCTGTAGTGTTGAACGTTGCAGTCAACAAGTCGGCTAAACGACGTATAGCCGTGTGATTGAATGGCGTTGTTCAGTCAAAGGGCTAGCTGTTTGATTGAACGGCTATTTTAACCAGTTGGCTGCGACATATATATAACGTGTACCTTCAAGTACTCAAAACCTAAAAATAGTTTGTTCAGAATCATGAGTAGAATCAATTCCATAATTTTCATCCTTTTTTAAAGTAACACTAACTGGTTTTGAAAATTTTAATTTTATTATTATTTTTAATTGCCGTGTCTATTATTAAATTGCGCTCTACATCAAGCGAGAAAATGTGAAGTAAGTAAACAAACGTAATACCGCCGCGTCCAAAAAGTCTTAAGCGCCGTGCAGAGACCGGCGCTTGCGTGTCATTGTCGCGAAGCTCGCTCTTTAATATTAATATTTGCGTATCGTAGCCATTGTCGCGTCTTTTTATAAGTAAGCGTCAAGCGTTTTTTGATAAGAAATCTGACAGGGTTAGAAACTATTACAATTATTAGGAAAACAAAAAAGTGTTCATATCACCGAGAAAATTTTTTTTTTTTCGAAATTATTACTTAGATTTATCGATTTATAATAATAAAACTCAGTTGGGGTGTTTGAGGTTTTGCGTACTTGGAGTTACACGTTATATATATATATATATATATATATATATATATATATATATATATATATATATATATATATATACATACACACACACTATATAACTAAACATATGAGAAGAACCTTGCTTTCTTCTTGCCACAATAGAAGCAGGTAGAAAGCATCTATAGTTAAAAACATCTTAGATTCACATCGTACCTATAATTACTACGACATATGTAGTAGACGAACGACAGAAAAGCAATCCCTTTCTTGTCTACGATCCCGGAAATTAATATAGAAGATTAGACACGCACAATGGGTATTTTACGCGAGCGGAATCGTAGGCACATCTAATTACAATAAATCTCATCAAGTCGTATTATTTGAGTTCTTCTCTATTACAGTATCGTATCTCACAATAACACCCTGTATAACTAAAATTATGTATCTGTAAACAATCTCTAATCTCCTAAATCGGGGTGAAAGTAACGTGTTCTCTTAATTACAAATATTTCAACGCGCCACAGTTTAAATTACAATCAGTATGTTCATAACAAAATTGTAATGGTCGGTCGAAGAGTCATATGTTGGGAGATATTCCTGGACATTATTATACACTGATATATAGAAAACATATTATAGACTGATAAATTGAGGAGCTCGATGGCCTCGTTGCGCGTCTCAGTCTAATCGAACACGCAAGTTCAGCAACGTCGACCGCAGCCTGTCTATGGATGGGTTTATTCATCTCGAGCTCCTCCGTGCTTCGGAGGGCACGTTAAGCCGTCGGTCCCGGCTGTTGTCATTAGATGACTGTCGTTAAGCCAAGTCAGTGGCCTTTGTGCGGCTTGAAAACACTGGCCTCCGCCAACCCGCAGTTGAGCAGCGTGGTGGAGTATGCTCTAAACCCCTTCGATTGAGGGGAGACCCATATCCCAACAGTGGGATGATTATGGGTTGATGCCGAAATGCCGAAATATAGAAAACACCCAGACCAAGACAAACAGACATGTTCATGTACACATATTTTTGTCTTGTGCGGGGATCAAAACAGCGACCCCGGAGTCAAAGTGGACATTGCTACCCATTCTTCTTCTTCTTTTTAATTAAATGGCTCCATCGTTTTTGTTTGACGATGATTTTGCCAATGTCAAGGTTGAGAAAGACACAATGAAGTCAATGTGACTATTGATCGGTGCCAAATAGCGAGGGTCCAATGAGTGATCTAAAACAACACAACACAAACATTAAGTTAGTACCCAGACCAGACGTACACAGGTTAGTATATATAAAGGAGTAAAAAGAACATAACATACACATAGGACAACACAATATTATAGGGACAACATTCGACCACCGGGATCGTTAATTGTTTTTATGATTAGCTGTTACTTTGTGTCAAAATAAAAATGATTTAAAATCATAAAGTCTCTATATTTCTACACTAATATTGTAAAGCAAACCCAGCAAACTACAGGGGGTGTGTGGTTGCCAAAGAGCTACAAAGCTTCAAAAACAAGAATTTGAAGAAAAAGCCACATACTCAACAGCAATCCTCTATGACAAAAATAAACAAAACATGTGTAGCAACGCAGTCAGTACCACAACCAGGGCAACAAGACAAAAGTAAGACTGTAAAAACGACTTACGCTCAAATCACCGCCAAAAAAGTAAATGATGCTCAACCGAATACTGACATCGAAGAAAAATTAAATAAAGTACTCATATTAATGACATCATTTGATGAGCGCCTTAAAAAGATGGAAAATAGTACTAAAAATACTATAACTAAAAGCAAATCATGAATTATTTTCTCAAAATCATGGCTTGGAACTCCAATGGGCTACTCCAACATCAAAATGAATTGCAGTTAGTCCTAGATACAGAAAAAATTGATGTGTGTTTAATTTCTGAATCACATTTCACTAAACAGTCATTCATTCAATTAAAAGGATACAAAATATACCACGCACTACATCCTGATAACTGCGCAAGAGGAGGTAGTTCCATAATCGTGAAAGAAAATCTCTACCACTACGAATGCCACAAGTGTGAAGAACGAGAAATACAAGCTGTAGCGGTATGTATTAAAACTAAAAAATACCCGATTACTGTTTCAGCAATATATTGCCCGCCCAGATACTCGCTGAAAAAAGATCAATATATTAACTTCTTACAAAAGCTTGGAACCAGGTTTATCCTTGGAGGTGACCTAAATGCCAAAAATGTATACTGGGGTTCCAGACTAACCACAACCAAAGGACGAGAATTACTGAAAGCTATAAAAGAAAATCAATGTGACGTATTATCGACTGGAAAGCCAACTCATTGGCCCACTGATCCACAAAAAATTCCAGACCTGATTGATTTTTTTATCTGTAAAAATATATCTACTAATTATATGAGTGTTGAAGACGGTTATGATATGAGCTCAGATCATTCGCCTATTATTTTAAATTTAAGTGATACTGTTATATATAAAGAAAACAATCCAACATTAGTAAATAGAAGGACTGATTGGGAGAGTTTTCAAATAGACTTAGAAAATAAAATTAATCTTAATGTACCGCTCCGCAATGAAGAGCAGCTAAATTTCGAAGCAGAAAAATTTACTGTCGATATCCAACTGTTGGCATGGCAAAACACTCCAGACATCCATAGAAAACCCAAAGGAAACAGATATCCGGAAGAAATTATGAATTTGGTAGCTCAAAAAAGGAAACAAAGAAAAATTTGGCATCAAACACGATCGCCTCGCGATAAACAAATATTGAATAGCCTCACTAAAATGCTTAGAAAAGTGATACAGACTTTCAAAGACAAATCTCTTAAAACTCGCTTAGAAAAATTAACCAGTGATAGCAGGACTAACTATTCTCTCTGGAAAGCTACTAAAACTATAAAAAGTCCAATTATGCAAATACCCCCAATAAGGGAAGAAAATGGAAAGTGGGCCATAAGTAATGAACAAAAAGCAAAAAGGTTCGCTGAGCACTTGAAAAAAAAATTTCAACCCAATGAAGGATCTGATGACCTGAGATGCCACGATACTTCGAAAGAAGAGGCAGACATAAAGTTTGTAACACCAAAAGAAGTTGCGAATGAAATAAAGACCAATATTGATTCTAGGAAAGCACCAGGTTACGACCTCATAACGGGAGAAGTCCTACTTAATCTTCCTCATAAGGCTCTGGTTAAATTAACGAACCTCATTAATGCTGCGTTCAGGTTAAAATTAGTTCCGGATATCTGGAAAGTAGCTGAAGTAATTATGATAGCAAAACCGGGTAAACCGCCTCATGAAACGACATCATACAGGCCGATTTCATTATTGCCAGTTATGTCTAAATTATTTGAAAAGCTTTTGCTCAAACGACTAAAACTCATACTAGATGAAAAAGGTTTGATACCGCAACATCAGTTTGGATTTAGAGAGAAACACTCTACCATAGACCAAGTGCATAGAATCACAAATATTATAGAAAAAGCATTGGAAGAAAAGAAAGTGTGCTCCACAGTATTTCTGGACGTCGCACAAGCTTTTGATAAAGTTTGGCATAAAGGTTTAATGTATAAGATCAACAAAATGTTGCCAAAGCAGTATGCTGCAATACTAGAGTCATATATCTCTCACCGAATGTTTAGAATCAGACAAGAAGACGCATACTCTGATCTAAAGGAAATTAAAGCTGGGGTACCTCAAGGAAGTGTCTTAGGTCCGGTCCTGTATCTATTATACACTTGTGATATTCCCAAATTAGAAAATAATACAATTGCGACTTTTGCCGACGACACTGCCATAATGTCTGTTGGGAACACACACAAAGAAGCAGTTGAGAAAACCCAAATTGCCATCACAAAAGTTCACAACTGGACACAAAAATGGCGAATTAAACTAAATGAGTCAAAATCGGTTCATATTGACTTCACAAACAAAAATCCGCACTACCATCCAGTGTTTTTAAATAATCAGCAGATCCCGTATGTCAATACGGCCAAATATCTAGGTATGACCCTAGACGTGAAATTACATTGGAAAGCTCACGTCAAGAAGAAACGAGAGGAGTTAGAGATACGATACAAAAAAATGTAATGGCTGCTCGGGAGGAACTCTAGCTTGTCGATTCACAATAAATTACTGATGTATAAACAAGTCCTTATGCCAGTTTGGACTTATGGAGTACAGTTATGGCGCTGTACGAAACAGAGTAACAAACAAGTTATTCAGCGCTTTCAAAATAAAGTACTCAGGGGCATTATAAATGCACCGTGGTATTTAAAAAATGACTATCTCCATCGGGACCTTAAAGTGGAGTTTGTGGACAAAGTGATACAAAGATATGCAGAAGCTCATGAACTTAGACTTCATCACCATGTGAATCCAGAGGTAGTCAAACTTCTCGATAACACAGACCTAGTGAGAAGACTCAAAAGAACAAAACCTTTTGAGTTAGTGTAGTAATAAGTGAGACAATGCTAGTGATAGTGCTTTAAATATAACACAATAAGAAAGTGTTTCACCTTAATAGACACTAAGAAAAGTCAATGGACATTATTCTTAGACTATAATATTTAGAAGTTTATGTTAAAGTTAAATTACTTATTAGCCCATAAGCTAGATTGTAATACATATTTTAAAGTTATAATACTTTACAAAAAATATATATATATATATATATATATATATTGTAAAGGAGAAACATTTTTAGCCATTTTAATTTCACGATTAGAAGGCTACATAATTCTGAAGTTTTATTTTATATGTCAAATCATTGTGAAAATTTTCTAAAACGCTTTTTAATATTATGGAATATTCAGGGACATTGTGAACTTTTTACTACCTAAATGAATCCCAGCTAGAAATTAAATATAAAATTGGTGTGAGAAACTAGAGAGTGATTGCCAGGTGATTTTCTCCACATGAATAATCCCAACGTCAGTCGTAATAGGCACATGAGTAAAGAAACGGAATAGAAACGGAATTCCGTTTCTTTACTCATGTGGTAATAGGTCCGATGTAATTATAACCAGGTCATAGATTTTCGCAGTATAATTTTTAAATATCTCACTTGACATACGAAAGGAATAAATTTACTGTTATTTTTACACTGTGGTTTTGTGGTATACCCTTTTAAGGGTCGGCGACATTATACAGTTGTTTTATGTTAATGTAATATACATATATATATGTTTGTATGATGTCATATAGGACATTTATGGTTTTTAGAAGCTTTGACCCTTGATTATCTCATGGGCTTGTGGTGTGGTAATCAGTGATAGAATCTTGACTTTAATCATGGGTACATAATGAGGAGCTCTGTTAACCTGGTTCCGACTCATAAGAGAAGCATAACCTAACCTATTGTTTCATATTCTTATTATAACACTGTCAACACACTGGTGCTTTGGGGACTTACTTAAATATATGTAAATTTATTGTTAAAACTGAAACAAAAAAAAATATTTTGTAATGGAAAAAACAAATAGTTTAATGGCAATGATTAAATAGTAAGAAATAAAACAGTTGAGAATAGATTATATACCAGTAGTAGTAACGTTCGTAATACGCGTGGCAGCCCTTGCGATCGGTTCCACATTCGACTCAGAGGGGAGGTGAGGTCGCCTGGTAAGAGCGGCAGGGAGTGGCCATATTGTACGTAGTACTATTACTTATACTATGCTAGTACCACTGAAGGCGTTACGTGTATTTTTAGGGTTCCAGACCTCAAAAGGAAAAACGGAACCCTTATAAGATCACTTTGTTGTCCGTCTGTCTGTCCGTCTGTCTGTCTGTCTGTCTGTCTGTCAAGACTCATTATCTCGAGAATGCGTGGAGGTATCAAACTGAAATTTGAACTGTATACTCAGGTCTACGGTCCCATGAAGTTGTAAAAAAATAAAACTGCTAAGTTTACGTAAAAAAAAGTTACGGCCGTTTATTCAGCAAAAAACGCATATTTCGAATTATCAAGGGAATCAAAACAGTCTACAAGTACAGGAATAAATCACAAAACTATACATTTGTAAATAGATCTTAAAAATAGGGGGTCTATATTTTTATAGGGTGTCGAAATTTCAAATTTAAGGTATCATATGAAAGGGCTTGATGTACACATTACAAAATATATTTTATTTATTTTTTGGACGCATTATTTCTTATTTATAATGAAAAATATCAAATTTAATAATGATCCTACGTACGAAACCCTCGGTGGGCGAGTCTGACTCGCACTTGTCCGGTTTTTTTTATGTTTGAGGGGGGCAAACTAGCATGTGGGTCGCCTGATCACTACCGCCCATGGAGATCAGCAAGACCAAGCAATTGCCGATCCGTTGCAAGCCTATACTCCTTCCTTTCTGACATCACTCACTCGCAGAACCACAACAATCCTCAAGGGAATTGTTATTTGGCTACGATATTCTGTAAGGTAAGGTATTCTGGCCGTGTGGTTTTCGGTAGACTAGAATATAATCACTCCGTGTCTTCACGTGGATGTCGTACTTACAAGGCGACTAAGGTATATACATTATCAAACATCGATCAGGCCTCCCCAACCCGTTTGGCCAGCGTGGGGAGTGTAGGCTAAATCCTCCTTCTGTCTGAGACAATCGAGAGAGGGTCGGGCTCCTGCAGTGGAGACTAAAATGACCTGATGATGATGATGATGTACAGGCAAATGTTTCATTGACGTCGATACACCATACCAAGCTTTGCAAACACGAATTTTATAAGATATTTCTTTGCCAATTTTACTCGCTCATATTTACTAGTGTTGCGGTTAAAGATGGGCAAAATGCCTGGTATTTACCATAAATTCCCAATAAATACATGTAACTGCCTAATAAATGACAAGGTTTTGGGCATAAACAGGGAATCTATAAGTATTTATTGAGAAGTTATCGTATATTGCTGCATTTTGCCCATCTCTAGGTGCGGCTAATCATTGACTGTAGCAGAATTATCAGCGAGTTGACGAGCTCGGGGGCGTAGCGGTCAATGACGCGGCTTCGACCCCAACGCTCGTGGGTTCGATTCCCACACGGGACAAACATTTGTGTGCATGAACATGTCTGTTTGTCTTGGTCTGGGTGTTTTCTATGTATCATAAGTATGTATTTACAAAAAAATAAATGTATTTACGTATGTTTATCAGTTGTCTAGTACCCATAACACAAGGTTCGCTTACTTTGGGGCTAGATGGCGCTGTGTAATTTGTGTGACAATATTTATTTGTTGATTATAACAAAACATGTAGCTTTTGTGTTTTTTTAACACTATTATGGCCTCGATGTAACTGATAAACATACGTAAATACATTTTTTTTTTGTAAATACATACCTACTTATGATACATAGAAAACACCCAGACCAAGACAATATTTGAATGTATTTCACTTAAGTTTATAAGTAATTATGATAAGACTGGAAATAACTAATTATATGTATGCTAGAGTAACAAGTAAATGTTTCATTCATTCATAAGTAATTAAAATTATAAGATCGTAGATCGTTCTAGATTTTATGTATTTCGTCTACACGTATAATGATTCTTATAGTATTACTGTACATACAATTTTCATTAATTTCTTTTGATTTGCGAATCCTGCCCATTCCATGCACAAATGCCTAAGGTTGATTTGAAAAGAAAGCTCTCAGCAATAATTTATTGATTCACTGTGCTTTAAATTTATATTATGCATTCTATCTAGGTATCTATCTATTTTACGATACTGATAGTTTTTATAATTTTAGAACTTTGGCAACCATCCGAGTACCACCGAAGGTTTTATGTGTGTGTGTGTAATGATCGACTGGAAACATTAATCGTCAAAAAAATAATTTGAGGCATAACAATTGCTCAAACAATGGTTTCTGGAATATTGCACAATAGCATAATGTGTTAACCCTTAACTTTTGTAAAATGGATGTAATTGAAGCGTGTGACAGCATGATACATGGCCGCTGGTCATTTGTCACTGATGAGCGCAACACGCGTTAGTGACGTGCCGCTTTTTAACTATCAGTAACTACTGACTTAAAAGTTACATTACTGACTAATTGGACTTTTTGAGGTCAAGTTAAAAATGTATGTCGTCATTAAAACTGTATGATTTAGGCATGGTTGTCATAAACGTCGCTTGGAGTATAAATAATAAATAATTTTTTTTTGACCATCTAGACCGAAACTAAGCAAAGCTTGTACTATGGGTATGGGATAACTGATATAATACTTAAAGA
This sequence comes from Hypsopygia costalis, assembly GCA_937001555.2. NCBI lineage: Eukaryota > Metazoa > Arthropoda > Insecta > Lepidoptera > Pyralidae > Hypsopygia > Hypsopygia costalis. The sequence goes on from OW443350.2 coordinate 4,655,666, forward strand.
TTTTTTTTGTCAATACATACATATAATACATAGAAAACACCCAGACCAAGACAAACAGACATGTTCATGCACACAAATATTTGTCATGTGCGGGAATCGAACCCGCGACCTCGGAGTCTAAGTGGCCATGGCTGACCATTCGACCACTGAGCTCGTCCTCCTCTGTCCGTACTCGTCGATTTTTTTTTCTTTTTTGTAAATTTTTGTCAATCAAATTCATGAAGTATTCTTTGCAATTTGCGGGAAGAGAATCCCATTTTTTGTACTTACTAATGTAACATACATACCATGCTTTTTTTAGTTATTTTTTTTTATTTATTTTTTTTATACTACGTCGTGTGGCAGACAAGCATACGGCCCGCCTGATGTGAAGCGGTTGCCGTAGCCATATTAACGCTCGAAACATAAAATATCGCTCGCGCGCCGCCACCCCCGCTGCCAACGCAGCATCTCCTTCCTTTCTGGTGACCTAACTCACTCGCAGGAACACAACAACCCTCAAGGGAATTGTTATTTGGCTGCGGTATTCTGTAAGGTGGAGGTACATTCCCCAGTCGGGTAGCTTACAATTACGCTACCTACCTCTCTTTTCGCCAGAGCTTCGTTTGTCAGTCAGCAGGGTGCACCGCGTGCAGGTGAAGTTGGCTTTGGTTCAAAGGTGTTGATGAACCACTTACACCCCAGAAGTTAGTTGTCTTATTACATGCTTTTAAATCCTTATTTAAGACCTAGCAATATTAAACTCAGAAATCTTTGTTTAAAGTTAGTTGTTTTGTTTGTTTGTTATAACTTTATTGTACATCAAAAACAAAATGTTAAACAAAGCAGTACAAAGTCGGATATATCCCTTAGGCTTAGAGCGATCACATGCAGTCAATCTTAGAGCACAGTATAAGTAATAGTACTAAGTACAGTATGGACAGTCCCTGCCGCTCTCTCGTGTCGACCTCACCTCCCCTCTGAGACAAATCTGGAACAGTTTGTATGGCGCCGCACGCACACACGCTCATTCTCGCTCTGTACGTAATTATTTATGAAATAGTGAATGACGCGTCATTTGTATGGAGTGGCCTGGGTGTGCTTAGAGTATCAAAAGGATTAAAATGAAAGGCGTGTATTAACAAACATACAGTAATCACTAATCACACATTATAACATAGTTTAAATACGAATATTAACACATATTTATATTATGTTATGTGTATACATATATAAATAAAACTGAAAAATAAACCATCAATTTGCATTCGTTATATTTTCTTCTTAATATTATTGTTACAAGTCAAGAGGAAGTATGAGACGGGAAATTATATTTCCGAGCTAAGCGAACTGCGAATTCCAATAGGCCGCGAACCTAGCATCTCATTTCCTGCTCCTCGATACACCAACAATGTCTGGTACAACTCATTAAAAACTTGCTGATGGCACAGACTTCGACTTGTTCTTATGACAAAGAATAGGGGTATGCGGATATTTCAAGAAAACGGCTGAATGCCAGGCTGGAAGCCAGAGGATCGCCTTATTCGCCTTTGATCAGAGGCAGATTTAGAGCCATGGCTCTAAGCCCTGTAATATCTGCCGCCCCTTTTTTAACTAATCATTCGCACAATAGCCAATTTTTTATTTAGTTGGGCAAGACAATATTATTACTTATATTAGGCTATTTGACAATATTCAAAAATTGTATAAATTATTTAACAATATCGTAAAATACACAAAACTATAAAGATCTGCAAATTTTCATTCTAATATCTTCCGTCCGACATATTCTAGGATCGATGAAAGTTTGGCGGGTAAGTCCATTTTAAAAGTATGAAATTATTAAAAAATAATATTTCCATCGGAGAAGCAATAAAAAGTACTATAAGTTTTATTATGATACTAATAACATAAACGCAATATTTAACATAGCTGTCGTACAAATTTCTGATTTGATGCATACAAAATACAAACCTGTAACGTCATAACTCCTTAGCCTCCTCCATAGCCTTTTGTTTGGAGCGTTTTCGGGAAAGTCCAAAATTGAGATTTTTAAATTAATATATTCAGACATTTTTGTGGTATCGAAGTAATTCTTTCACCTATGGTTATATTATTGAGACGTCCCTACATATCAAACCAAAAAAAATGGTGGTCAAATAGCCTATTGTAAAATGCTACAGTATAATGCATTCTGCATTATACTGTTTTACCCACCCATTTATACGTCATGTTCAATCAGCTTTATACAAGTGGCTACTTAATTAAACATCAATAATAATATGTGCACCATCTCATTATTTAAAATACATATATTGTGTGTTCTACCGATTGTATAATGATGTGTGTTCAGAGTTGTTTGACATGATGACCACACCCTCCTTCTACAGGCGCCCGGCTCGCTAACGACGGGGAATTTATCCTCACACATTGGAGCCTAAGTGGTCGCGTACTGTGCGGTTCCAGAGAAGTTTGCTCCCGCGTACTATCAAGCTGTGGAGTGAACAGCCTGTCGAGGTTTACTCAGGAGACTAAAACGTCATCTTCAAAAAGGGCGTAAAGAGGTTTTTTACAAGGTCGACAACGCGGATGTGATGCCTCTGGTGTTACAGGCGTTCATAGACTACATTAACCCATCAGGCGGGAATAGAGATTAATGCCGGGCATTTACGATAAATGTCCAAAAAGTACTTTTAAATTTTTGCCCAAAACTAGGCATTTATTCGGCATTTACAGGTACTTACTGGGCACTTATTGTTAATGCCTGGAATTTTGCCCATCTCTAGGCGGGCCGTATGTTTGTTTGCCCTCTTAGTGGTATAAATACACGTACTCTTGTGAGTCCATAATTTAATAAAGTGTAGTTTCCGTTCATCTTTTGAACCTTCAATTATGGCTGATCATGTCTAATGCGTGCCATGTTTCATTAAGATTTCAAGATATTGCTCTTATCACAGATGGCAGCAAGGTTCAAACCTTGTTTGCTATCTATAGCATTTACCTTGAATAATATAATATTATTAAAACTCACGTGAGACATTATACTAAATTAATTAAATAAATTAAACGGGTTACTCACGTGTTTTTGTCGGGAAAGCCGACTAGTTTCGATCTCAAAAGGAGACCTTCATCAGGGCGAATGTCCAGACACGTCCACCCTTTGTCTCTCGCGCCGGACATTGCGCGCCAATGCGCGCGCCGCCCGACTGAATAGGGTGGTGGGGGGTTGGTGCGTTGATTGGTGGAGCGCTGCCCTCGACGATAACGTAGTGGTAGCAGTGTCCGGCGCGAGAGACAAAGAGTGAAAGTGTCTGGACATTCGCCCTGAAGGTCTCCTTTTGAGATCGAAACTAGTCGGCTTTCCCGACAAAAAGACGTGAGTGACCCGTTTAATTTATTTAATTAATTTACTTGAGTAAATATTTCATAGATTCGTATTTGACGGATGACATCATGAAATTTGAGGGGGATTTCTCGTAATTAGAATGTTGTCAAAATTCAGTTTCGATCTAGTGTCGATCTCTCAAATGTCACATTCGGTATTCTCGAATCACAATATGAAACTTCAAAGTTTAATTTAACATACGAAGTCGCGGACGCAAGCTAGTACTATATATATATAACACGATAGAATACGACATGTTTTTCCCTTTTGAATTAATATTTTCTTTCCTTTATAAATACATATTCCTGGACAGATTACACACGGCCATCTAGTGCCAAACTAAGCAAAGCTTGTACTATGGGTACTAGATGATTGATATACTTAAATACATTATTTTTTTGTAAATACATACATATATTACATAGTAAACACCCAGACCAAGACAAATAGACATTTTCATGCACATAAATATTTGTCTTGTGCGAGAATCGAACCCGCGACCTCGGAGTCAAAGTGGTCATTGCTAATCATTCGACCACCGAGCTCGTCGTCGAAAATATTCGGTTGTTTTTTTCTTTCATCATATTACTTGTTCCTAATTTTTTTTTTATATAAAGCGTAGTAGATGTGCCTCCTCTATTTTTACTAGAATTATGGGTTTTCTAAGCTTCACGTATACCAACGTATGCCCTACATACTGCTGAAGCTCGTGCGTAGTCCTTTATTATTTGCCGTCTGTGGCAAATGACGCACGACCAATCAATGGACTTACGTGGGAACGCTTTATTATTCTGTTTTGCTGTTCTAATGACGTCTTTACCATGCATTAATGCCATATCAGAGTTTCAGTGTCCTGTGCTCATTCCACTGCTGGGATCGACATGTCTGGGCTGGGGTTGTCGATTATTTAAAGACTGTAAAGCTTACGCTTTAAAATTGCTTCCATAGGGAGGCAATTAAAAAAACGAATGATAACCAAATCGGGGGATACAGTTTGGTGTTGCAGCTACATATCTCTCATCTCCATCCAAAATTCAATAACACCACTGGGTAGATGAAGGATCAAAGAATTTATTACGCTAAGTAAGGACTATGGAACATCGCGTGCGGAGGAGTCGAAAGCGCTGCCATTTTGAGATAATTTTAGTGCATATACTGGTAACGTATTCACTATTCACGTACAACACACGGCCACGACACATACCCCATTTTTTTTAAAAGTATCGGGACGGGGCCCTCCACACATTCCCACCACTGTGTTTCCTGTGTAGCCAGGATTAACACCGGCGACCGCCAAAAAAGGCAATGAACAGTGAAGTCCATTGCAGTCCCGGGGGTACAACTACGGCTGCCTTGGAACTCACAACGAATTTAATCAGAAGAATTTTTTTTTTTTTTTTTATTCAAGATAGGCTTGCGTTTGACCACTATCTCGCCTGGTGTTAAGCGATGATGTGGTCTACGATGGAGCACGCTTTCCTAGAAGATACCTATTCACTCTTGATTTGAAGACTCCCAGGTTGTACTTCTCCGGAAACACAGACTCAGGCAAGGAATTCCACTCTTTGGCAGTACGCATAATAAAAGTAGAAGCAAAGCGCTTAGTGCGTATAGGTGGAATATCAACCATATAGCGGTGGCGCATCTCAGTGCGTCTGGTTGTCCGATGGTGAAAAGGAGACGGGGGAATTAGGTCAAACAATTCCATGGCACACTCACCAAAATGCAGCCGATAAAACACTGATAGGCTTGCTACCCTGCGGCGATGTTCCAGGCTCTGAAGCCTAGCATCGACTAACCGGTCGTTTCCAATGAGCCTCTTGGCTCTTCGCTCAATTCGAATTTAGTAGGAGTAGGAAGCTTTTGGAATATGCCTTTTTTAGAAGTAACATGTTTTATATTATAATACGTGACAGCTCTTTTTATAGTTGTTTGTTACAGTTGACACTTTAATGGTTGTATAAAAGAGGAAACATATTGCGACTTCCCAATAACTAGTACTTAAAACTTGACTGTCACCTTTACTGAGCCATAAAATTGATATTGAAAGTACGTTAGATTGCTTTTGGATGTTTTAGCCAGTTTCATAACATGCTCGGATACCGAAATAAAAGTTAAGGCTCTTAACAAATATGGGGCAAGCAACTTTCTTGTCTCTAATATGTAGTGTCTAATATGTATTTATAGGTATAGCATTTAAGAGTATATATATATAAGATCGTCAATGTAATCTGAACGAATAATAAACCTAATGTAAACCTAATCAGACGTTTGCATTTGAATCGAGCGTTTGCATTTGGTTTGATTGGTGGAGCGCTGCCTTCGACGATGACGTAGTGGCAGCCGGTGGATCCAATTCTCCTATCCTTTTAATAATATTATTTTATTAACAATTAGTGTCCGACCGAAACTGGTTTTTACGACCGAAACCGAAACCGAATTTCGGCAACAGTCTCAGTTTCGGCCGAAACCGAAACCGAAACTTTTACGAAACAATTATCTAACTGTAGGTACTTTTCTTATAATTGGGGGTGTAAGTGGTTCATCAACATCTCTGAACCAAAGCCAACTTCACCTGCACGCGGTGCACCCTGCTAACTGACAAACGAAGCTCTAGTGAAAAGAGAGTTAGGGAGCGTAAGCTACCCGACTGGGGAATGTACCTCCACCTCACAGAATACCTCAGCCAAATAACAAATCCCTGGAGGGTTGTTGTGTTCCTGCGAGTGAATGAGGTCACCAGAAAGGGAGGAGATGCTCCGTCTGCAGCGGAGGTGGCAGCGCGCGAGCGATATTTTATGTTGCGATCGTTATTTATTTATTTAAACTTTATTTACCACAATTTAAGGGTACATAGGCGGTCTTAATGCTAATAGCATTCTCTACCAGACAACCTACGGCTATAACTAAAATATACGGAAATATAATATAAAAAAAAATACGTCACGTTTTAATTGATAGATACTTGGTTATAATTATTAAATTGAAATAATAATCTTTAATAATCTAAATCTTTAATATTAATACTAATGCACTATAGTAAGTACCAAGTACCTAACTATTGTTTGTTTACGTATAACATTACCTATTTTTTTTTTATACTACGTCGGGTGGCAGACAAGCATACGGCCCGCCTGGTGTGAAGCGGTTGCCGTAGCCATATTAACGCTCGCAACATAAAATATCACTCGCGCGCCGCCACCCCCGCTGCCAACGCAGCATCTCCTTCCTTTCTGGTGACCTCACTCACTCGCAGGAACACAACAACCCTCAAGGGAATTGTTATTTGGCTGCGGTATTCTGTAAGGTGGAGGTATTCCCCAGTCGGGTAGCTTACAATTACGCTCCCTACCTCTCTTTTCGCCAGAGTTTCGTTTGTCAGTCAGCAGGGTGCACCGCGTGCAGGTGAAGTTGGCTTTAGTTCAAAGATGTTGATGAACCACTTACATCCCAAACGAGTTAAATTAACTACAAAATATTCAGATAGTTATGTTAGACTTGATTCTACTATAATCTATGCATTAGTTTGTTTTACTAAATTATTATGTTTACTACCTACCTTTAATACAATGTCACATGATAAAACTTACCGAATTCAAAACAAATCACACGAAAACTCACAAACAACAAACAAAACGCACTGCAAACGCAAACAAGTCACGACATGATTAGGCACGTGGACGCGGCAAAATGTCTTCGTCGCTTGGATGGAATTTACTGCGCCGAACATGACCGAGCACAGCGCGGGGACTCCCGAATGAAGTTTCGGTTTCGGTCGTAGTTTCGGCAGGTTTGCCGCCGAAACCGAAACTCGTTATTTTTGCCGAAACTCGACCGAAACCGAAACCGAAACCGAACATTCGGTCGGACACTATTAACATTTTTTTTTTTTTTCTTATGACTTATCATTCAAAAATATATACTTGAAATTTTCGCCCTTCTATTATCAACCCCTAAATTTATATGGCAAAACATTTGACGGGTCAGGTAGTATTCTATAGATATGGCATACCCATCATCATCATCATCATCAGGTCCATTTTAGTCTCCACTACAGGAGCACGACCCTCTCTCGTCCGCCCCAAACGGAAGGAGGATTTGGCCTATTCTCCCCATGCTGGCCAAACGGGTTGGGGAGGCCTGATCGATATTTGATAATGTATTTCCCTTAGTCGCCTTGTACAACATCCACGGGAAGAGACGGAGTGATTCTATTCTAGTCTGCCGGAAACCACATAGCCATACCATACCCATAGCACAGTGTAAATAATAGTACTACGTATAGTATGGCCACTCCCTGCCTCTCTCTTGTCGATCTTACCTCCCCTCTGAGACAAATCTGGAACAGTTTGCATGGCGCCGCACGCACACACGCTCATTAAGGCTCTGCACAGACATCATTGTTTATGTATATTAGTTACCGGTGCGACATTTATATGGAGTGGCCGGGGTGTGGTACCATTAAATAAAAGTAAAGATTGTTTGTTTACCGATGCCTTTTTAGAACTATAGTTTCCTTAGGACTGTCACACGTTACTTCCCCATCGGACAGCTTACAATACGCTGTACCCTATCTCACTTTCGCCAGAGCCTCTTTCGATAGTCGGCAGGGTGCACCACGTGCAGGTGAGGCAATGGCTCTAAAGATCATGGTGAGCGTACGAAAGTAACGTCTACTTCGACAATAAATTATTACGGTTAAGTTTACGAGCGAACACAACGAGCTACGAAACAAAGAGAAATCTTCGTAGTTCCACCCAAAGGCTAATAAAGCGGTGATTTAAAGCGGCCGGTACCTACTGCGGGTAGTGCGTTAATCTTACGTTAAATGTACTACCTACGTTGGAGTACAATGGACTTACTGACTTATCACCAACTGTGAAATAGACAGTATACGTGCAGGGGCAAGGGCGTCGCCAAGGTCGCCCTACCTGCCCAGGTACTACAGCTGCCCTTTAGTTCAGAGGCCTAATTAGTTCACCTAGGAACAAAATCGGTAGCAATTAGCACTAACAATATTGAAGCTTTCATAACCAGCGATTTATATATTTATATTTACCATAGGAAAATAAATACAGGTTTTACTGTGCAGCCCTGACAGCCTAGGTAGTCATGCTCACTAAAGTGTTCAAAGTGGTGGTGGTGTTGTGTAGCAGGTCGCCGCATTCCCAATAAAATGGTTGAAGGCGGTGATGGCTGCCCCATGCATCAACTCGTGAACGGGTGCTGCCAGAGGGGACTGGTCTGCCCTGGCTGTTATGGTTGCAAGGTAAACAATATGAGGATTTAGGTTAAGTAGTAATAGACAATAATATAACTATTAGCATAATAGCGACGTGCAATTTATTAATTGTAAGAATATTATAAGATAAAAATAGAACATTGTTAATAAAAGGTACGGACCCCGGGTCTGTAGACTGTAATAAATATAAATAAATAAATAAGAAACCAGATGATTTGTTGAAGTTTCTTCATGGAGGGAGAGGGGGAGAGAGGAGGAAGGCACCAGAATTTTTTTACTTGTAAAGGGGTCCCGAATTAAAAAAGATTGAAAAACAGTGGATTAGAGTATACCAATTAGATATGGACTTATCTTAATTTGAGTCAGGGGTGTAATTAGCTCACCACAATGTTTAGAACCAAAGCCAACCTGTACGTGGTGCACCTTGCCGACTAATGAAAGAGGTCCGCGATAGCGATATTAGTTTCGCTATACGCGAGTCTTCTTTGATTGTTAGTATTGTGGTGTCATTTATCACGTTTCAATGTCATATCATAAGTATATATATTTCCAAAAAAAATGTATATACGTATATTTATTAGTATCAATTGTCAATAGTACAAGCTTTGCTTAGTTTAGGACTAGATGGCGCGGTGTAATTTGTTCAACAATATTTATTTTATTTACTCCTTCGAACATCCTGGAAGTATACAGTAAATATTGCCATATTAATTTCATCCAAGTCTTCTCTCCGTTACAGTTAATTGCTCGCACTAATTCCCGGGACAGACCGTCACCAAACATTTATTACCAGTTTTGTATGGATATATGTTATTGTCGCTTAACTCTGCCTTTAGCCTTGGCCGATGATATTACGTTATTTTTACAAGCTGTTGAAATTAAACAGACACATTTATGAACGAAATATTCCATACTGATTATACCTAATATTAAAATGTACGCTGCACCTGGTTTTTTTTACTGATAAAAATTTTATAACTTATTTCGAACTGTCATTTTAAACTATTTTAAAGTGTATTTTTAAACAAACCATTAGTCAGGAAATTTACAGGAAAAATAAATATCTTGGCCTTTTGAAATTATTTACATATTTATTATGAAATTTTATCATAAAATTATCTAGTAATAGTCAACGGGAAAAACTTATAAAACTTTTTTTATTAATTATAATATATTTAAAATTGATAAAATATTAAATTATTTAGAACTGCACTCAGTGGCTTCCTTGTTGAAAAAACATACTACGTACGACCTTAGAGTATTTTTAAATGATAAAATATCTAGTAAATTATAACAAAAATCTAATCTATTTTGACATTTTCTTATGATTTCATGACATTCTTTATATTTATTGACATTATTTTAATCTAATTCTCATTGTTTTGTGTTCGAATTCAATACAATGGGAGTAGAGTAAAAATAAAAGTTGATGTACTCGTAGACAAGTTCAATGGGTTTTACAAATCTTTTATGATACATGATTATATAAGATTAGATGTCATAACGATAATTGTTTTTTTTTTCAAAAGCCTAATTGGTCTAAATTTCCTGAATAATGGTTTGTCTAAACACACACTTTAAAATTGTATAAGATGACAGTAGCGAAAAAAGATACTAAAAACAGTTTTGCTATAAAACTTATATGTGATCATGCCATATATTACAAATATATTTGTTTTCAAAAGCCCAATTCCTTTGTCCCGTATAGGATATAAAAAATCTCTCATTTAAATCTTACATACTGTATTTTTAGTTCGAGACGGGGCCCACCACACAGTCCCACCACCGTGTCTCCTGTGTAGCCAGGATTTACAGCGGCGACCAACAAAAAAAGAAATGAACAGTGAAGTCGATTCCAGTCCCGAGGGTAAAACTACGACTGCCTGAACTCACAATGAATTTAATCAGAAGAATTTAGTAGGAGTAAGAAGCTTTTAGAATTTGACTTCCCCTCTTAGCAATGTGATAGCTCTTAACGATGTGTGTGGCTTTACGAAATGGCTAGTCAAGTGAAGCACAACTGCCATGCACCACGAATTTTAAGAGCCCTATTACATTTGCACGCTGACGAGCTCTCGCGCAGTACTAAACCCGCGAAGGCCGCTGGTGCATCGTTTTTTGTAGTAATTTTGAAGTTATATTTATCGTTTTTATTGAAATAAGATAATAAATTCATGCTACAAAGTTTATTCATCATGACGTAACAATTATTCTCGTATAAGTTTTGCTTAATAATAGTATCGTTTATTCGAGAAATTAACAGTTTACATAGCGATTTTCGAAGTTTTTTTGGTTAACACGTTCCCTGCGCCATCACTTTCAAAAAACTTTCAGCTGGTGCTTTGGAGACCTAAAAGATCTCCAAACTAACCTACCATTTGGTGCGTTTGAGACCTAATCGGTCTCCTAAAGATACAGTTTTCAAAATAGTTTATATCTTCCAAAAAAACAATCAAATATATTTTGAAGTTTTTGTGGGTGAAAGATAGCCTATTGCTTTATATTTTGCTAGGTTCGCACGCAGTTATGACATTTGAATAAACTACAAATACCAAAAAAAAAAAATGATATCGATTGTATCTCGTACCGCAACGGAAGATAGTTCAATATGTGTAGTAAGTAGTGATGGGAATAAAATAATATCTCAGTTGTCGATTGAAAAAGTTTTATTAATTATGCAAAGTGTTTTTCATTAAAACATGGTAAGCACATTGATTGCTTGCATTGCTCGCAAATGGTAACAATTCGTTTAGTTTTTTTAGAAGCGTCAGTGCTGTTTAATGTGCGTCGTAATTTTTCACGTCCCAACCCACACAACGTCTTTTTTTGTCGCCACGTTGGAAAACATGATCAGTACATCTTCCTTCGGGTAATTCTGTAATAAAGTGCATTGTATAAATAAACAGCATGCAACTATGTCAGTGAAGTAAATGCGATGGAATCTAATTTTATTAATTTCGTTATTCGAGTGTCTTATGTATATTTTTGTTCTTAGGCTGTTGTTGCTTTAAAAAAATATACGGAGGTATTAAATAAAAGCTGGATGTCACAGGTCTCTTGTAAGTTTACTATAACAACGTTTTTGTTTTAATAACCGAAATTTAGGCTACCAGAAACTTACCAGAGAGTGATGTGACCCCCCCCCCCCCCCCCCCCCCCCCTCCTGTGTAGTATAATGCTTACATAATTAAAACACTCTAGCATTAGAGATAAGTAGCAAAGCCCACCAGAAATGCTACTAAGCTAAGACAATCTCAAAAATAATCAACACGTAGGTATATACGCGAGAGTTATTTCGCAAACGTGCGCGCGACCTCCCACGTCGATGCTAGGACAACACTAAAACGAGTCACGCAGCGCCCGCGCCGCCCACCTTCCCTCTCTTGCGTCTACGAGGCGTACGATTCCACGAGTACCGACATATCTCGTAACGCAAGGAATGAAAATAATTACAGTACTGTGCGTTAGGGACCTAATCCATCTCTAATTTCTTTTTTAATGTCCTTGAATTCATCTTTAAGTAGGAAGCAAATATGTATATTTGTCCTACTCATACCTAAAGAACTTTACACGTTAGATCCTCCCGCAAGGAGTGAAACAACACTATTATATTCAACGCACCATACAAAAGTCCTGCAAGAGATCTGATAGATCTCGTAATGCAACGAACGTGTTAAAAGAATGTTTTTTTTTTCTATATTAAATCAATGATATTTCAAAATTCCGAGGCCGCTATGTACTATACGACTATATAACAAATAACATTCTATTTTTTTTATTTCATTTGTTTGGAATAGTAGTACAATCCAGGAGCTCAAAATAGTGAATGCGCGCATTTTATGAAAATCTTTCTCTGCAATTTTGGGTTTATTTAAAAAGTTAAGCAAAATTTACAAAAAGCGAGGCCGCTACATACTATGCCAATAGCTATTCTGTACTATTCAATAAGTCAACATTGTTAATGTATTTTTGTTTCCGAGATCAAGAGCGCCAAAATTGGCCATTTTACGCAAAAATCACAGTCAAAATGTAATATGGCTCTTAAGTATCTAACACTATTGGGGACCTTAAACATTGAGTTATTACCTAACACATCAATTCCAATAATATGAATTGCGAAAATCGTCTGAACGCTTGGTAATTCTCCCTTGTTGCTGCCAAATCATAATAGTATACCTTCTACCCCGGATGCGACATGCAACGGATTCAATATTTCGTTCCGCTCCCGCCGCCAAAGATCACTCTCCCAGTTCTCTGGATCAAACAGCACACCAGTCATGTTTCTACATGACTGGTGTGCTGTTTGATCCAATTCATGATTTGCAATAGAACGAGCTCGGTGGCGTAGCGGTCAATGATGCGGCTTCGACACCAACGCTCGTGGGTTCGATTCCCACACAGGACAAACATTTGTGTGCATGAACATGTCTGTTTGTCTTGGTCTGGGTGTTTTCTAAGTATGTATTTACAAAAAGAAAATGTATTTACTTATGTTTATCAGTTGTCTAGTACCCATAACAGAAGCTTCGCTTACTTTGGGGCTAGATGGCGCTGTGTAATTTGTCTGACAATATTTATTTATTTATTCTCATAAGGGCGACGGCACTAATTTAAACGAAAAGAGTTTAGCCTTAAAATTGCCATGCCCAGTTAAAAGTTGTCCCCGCATGGCAAAAGAATCTTTATGCGAAAAGTACATTGAGAAATGGTGTTCTGCGCGCCCTTGCTTGTTGAAGCCTTGGCGGGAGCACTTCCCAACCTCCATTCATTACTTCGGCAGCATAACATATAAAAAATCTCCCATGTCAGTCTCACATACTGTATATGAACCCTAAGAAGTAAATCCGTGAAACACATTTGCATTGCATTATTTCTTCAGATCATAAGGTCCATGATAAATGTTCTCCATCCGCGACAGGGGCGTAATAGGCTGTCACGCTGACAAACGATCAAAATACGTAACAAAATATGCTGGCTCAGCAATCTTCAAAATATCGTGGAGTATTTAAAATTAAGAGAATCAATGCCGTATTGTTTATATTTATGTCAGCAAATCTATTACCCTACCGCCCTACCGCCGAATCTGAAGCCGATTACCATCGAATATTTTAATTAAAATAGGTGTTACGTATAAGTTATTAACAAACATCGTCAGCTTAGTCAACGATGCTCGTTTCAGCACCTGTTGGCTATCGCAGAATAGCGGCGCTGTGTGTTTACACGCATTAATGCCGAGCGATGGCCAAATTAACATCATGATTATGTACATTGTGTTTGAAATGTTTTAGGTGATTGTGTATTGATTTAATTATTGTCTCATATTGTGATGTTAATAAACACATTTTCTTTCTTTCTTTGTCGCTTGAGCTCCAGGGTTTCTACCAGCTAAGATAAACATTTGTACCATAAATCTATGCTTATGTTTGATTTACGCAATCAAAATTCTGATGGGAATCGGCTTCAGCTAAGCCGGCAGGCCCTCTGGATCCTGTTGTAGTGACTACAAGTCATATGTAGTGTTATCGGCCCCGAATAATCATTTGTTCCATTCGGGGTCGAAACCCTTGGTCCATAGGGACCCAGCACAAAAAACCTTAAAAAGAGAACTAGAAAAAGATTGGTCGACGTGATTGGTGACCCAAGATCTGGCACATTCCTCCCCCAAAGGATCAGTTTAGACATCCAGCGAGATAATGCTGCTGCTGCTAGCATCTTGAGAACGATGTCACATGTGCCAAACTTTTTACATTTATTTTTGTTTTAGGTTAGTTTTATTTTAGTAATATTTCATTTTAGGTACATACCTACTTTAGTTTTATACCTAGTTGAATTGTATGTATTGTTTATAGCTTAAGTTTATTTGAATAAAGTTACAATAAATAAATTATACAAAAAATACCTATACAAAAAAAAAAGTCATATGTTATAAAAATATGTGAAGGTGGACATTATCTATATAATAAAAGACCAGTCTCTATTGTGTATTTGAATAGTTAACAGCTGTTTCATACTACATTACATGGTGTAAGGTGTGGCTTTTTTATAAGAAAACTGTCGAAATTGAGGATTGCAGTATTTAAAAAGGTGTTAATAATAAAATAAAAGACATTTATAATTGATATGTAAAATTGAAACTTGAGCACCTGCAAAACTTTGCTATTCGGTTCGTGTTTGGTCTTCGAAAATTTGATCATCTATCTGCATTCCGCACTCAGTTAAAATGGCTCCCGATCCGTTTTGCAGAAATGTGGACTTACTAACTTTTCTGTATAAATTATTTAAATATTCTAGCTCTCCTCAGTACCTCACTTCTTTCTCGCTGTCCTCTATAACCCCCCTCATATAGCTCCCAACGCTCCTGTCACATAAAAACACTCGACTATCCCCCTTCCATCTCGATATTCTTTTTTAGTTCATTCACTGCCCGCGCAGCGCAACTTTGGAATAAATTGCCACCTCAAATAAGATTGCCCATCAGTCTTTAGTTTCAAAAAAAGATTGAAAGAACACTATTTCTCTCAGTTGTGAATATTCACATAAATATGCATATAAATACTATAAAGTAAATATTATGTATTATGTGTCTAATAATATGTATTTGTGTTTATTATTATTTGTTAAGCAGATTTTTTCGGTTAATGTTCTTTTATATTTACAGCTAGTTAGTCTTTAAAGAGTCAAAATACCATTTGGTACTGTACTTTTTACAGAACGGAGCTATTTTAAAACTGCTAGCTGATACAAAACGAAGCTATTTTAAGACTGCTAGCCGATACAAAACGAAGCTATTTTAAGACTGCTAACCGTTACAAAACGGAGTTAGTGCAAAACTGCTAGCTGTTACAAAAGGGAGCTATTTTAAAACTGCTAGCCGATACAAAACAGAGCTATTTTAACACTACTAACCGTTACATAATGCAGTTAGTGCAAAACTGCTATCTGTTACAAAAGGGAGCTATTTTAAAACTGCTAGCTGATAGAAAACGGAGCTATTTTAAAATTGCTAGCTGATACAAAACGGAGCTATTTTAAAACTGCTAGCTGATACAAAACGGAGTTATTTTAAAACTGCTAGCTGATACATAACGGAGCTATTTTAAAACTGCTAGCCGATACAAAACGGAGCTATTTTAAAACAACTAGCCGATACAAAACGGAGCTATTTTAAAACTGCAAGCCGTTACAAAACGGAGCTATTTTATAACTGCTAGCCGTTATGTAATTCGCAGTTAAGGAATTGGCTGGGACATTTGCATTCTATTCCATAGGCCTCTCCATTTTTAATAGCTCTAGAATTTTCGAATATCTTTCGTCAAAATGTGTACTAAACACGCATACGCTTTTAATGTAGATCGGAGTTGCCATTAATAAAATCTGTCGTGTTAAACCTCCCTTAATAATATTAGATGTGAATTTTATGCGTATTTTAATGAAGCTACAAAAGATGTAGAGTCAGCTATAATTTTCTGTGAAACCTGAAATTTTCTTTTAAATATAGTTTTTAAGATATAATTAAGGAGGCTTTTAAGGTATGGCTCAAGACATTAACTTAGAATTTTATCCATTTAGGTTAATGTGATTATTAACTATAACAGGGCTGTCCAAATCATATACAATACCAGACCGTAATGGCAAATTACTGAAGAGATTACCGGGCCGCATAAACAAATACCAACTTGACATTATTACTACCTTTACTTTGAAAGTTTTTTTTTTTAATAGAAGCCAATCGCAATATGCGCACACTCAGCGGTGTATAGTACCGCTGAGTGTGCGCAGATCGGCTTACTTCGTACACAACGCACAGCCCTGTCGTGGACATGGCCTTTGCATATCCTTTACAATGTAAAGGATTTTAATATGGTGATAAAACTATATACAAAATCTCTTACAATAAAATTTAATCATGATGCAAAAGCAATAATTACATACATTAGTCTAAATAATTATATAAATAAACAGTTATATAAATGGCGCAATAGCATTCATTTTCTTACAATTAAAAGTTTTGTCCACGTTTTGGACGCCGACGAATTTTTCCATTTTTCAAAAAATATTTATCTGGCAAGTTGCCCAAGACAACTATATAAATAATAATAAGTGATAACCTACGACCTCAGCGATACTATTGGACTTCGATTTGACCTGCGATTTGGAATCCTCGTGTGGACTTCGTGTTGTGAAGACCTGCAGACCAGACTCTGCGTGAATAAATCCTTGGAAGTTGTCATTGGCGTTTTACATTCAAATCTAGAACCCTAGCTCGTAACATTATATAAGCTATCAAGGGTTGGTATATATTTAGCACTATATAATCAACATTCCGTTAGAATTAGTATGTTTGTACAATAGAGAAAATCGTTGAACTACAGATAGAATTGGTCTCGAAATAAGTGTATCATTTTGAAAGACACAGCCATGTCAATGTCCAATAGGTTTCTAAGACCTCTGCCCTATCAATTTGATCCAAGCGACTAACTTCATCTAAACCCCGTCTGCTCAATAAAGACTGACATATCTCCGAATGCATCACTCTTTGAGGTCCGTGTATTAGGGAGGTACCCTGAACAGTAAGTAGGTACACCATGTGAATTGAAAAGGTTAGTTACTGATAAAGAGGGAGAGACAGCAGTATCATCGCTAAAATACCATTTCTCTCGCATCCATAGGTATGTATGCACATATCTATGGATATCATTAGATGATAATCTGGTAAAGTATACGGAGCCGTTTCATGCAAACGGTACATAAGCTATCATCGTGAAAGTGTAAGTGGTAGCCATAAATAAATAGTCCTGGACAAATTACATAATGTCAACTAAGCAAACCTTGTATATGGGTACTTAGATAACTGATATAATACTTAAATACCTACAATTTTTTTTGTAAATACGTAGGTACATATAATACAAAGAAAACATCCTGACCAAGACAAACAGACATGTTCATGCACACAAATATTTGCCTTGTGCGGGGATTGAACCTCGGAGTCAAAATGGCCTAACCGTTCGACCACCGAATTGTTGGTCTAACTATCACGGTTAATGAGATACAGCCTGTGACAGACGGACGGACGGACGGACATCGGAGCCTTAGTAATAGGGTTCCTTTTTACCCTTTAGGTACGGAACCCTAAAAAGGTTTAGTACCACTGTTCTAGATGGTCCGATGACTTTAAAAAAGCGGCTGGAAGCGGCTGAATGCAGAAGGCGGAGGATCGTAATTGGTGGAAAGCATTGGGGAAGGACAGTGATGATGATAATGATCATCATTATCATCATCACTGTCCTTCCCCATAGATAACACAATTATCTAAACAGGCTTTTAAACCCAATGCGACAGTGTAGCAAATTGAATTACTATTACAAAATTAATTATAAAATAATAATATTAATATTTCATTAAGTTATTTTTCATACTTATACATTTGTCACGAAATAATAATATTATTATGGACAATGTCATAAAAATAGGACATATTAAAGAATATATATGTATAGGCAAAAGAATGGATTAATAATTAGCCGATTTCCTGGGAACATTTAAAAAAGATCCGCTAGGCCCTAGCGGATCTTTCCACTGGTGTTCCCCCTAGCGGCTAGGGGGAACACCAGTGGTGGGGGGGACATATGTTTTGAATTCTCTATTGCCTAATAGTCGTTGGAAAAGTCAAAAAATCTCACATGGCACAACTAATAGTGATACGCAGTTGTGGTGTTTGTTGTGTAGTGTGTGTCCAAAAGAGGCAAGAGTCGCCCGAATAAAAATGTTGCTGATCACTAAGCTGGCAGATTGACGTAAACGCATTATGGATGGATAGTTCACAACCATCTTCGCCAGTAATATGTCACTAAAATGTCGAACGACAGCTCGGCTGAGCCCAGTAAAGACGGACAGACGGATTACGAGGAATTTGGCTCCATTTGCGAGAGTTCGGGGTCCTCCTTGTGAGGTTAGTTAGATATATACCTATGTCACTGTATTGTCCTATGTATTGTAACTTTGTAGACGGGCGAATCTGGAGTGTGATGATATATAAATTAGCATCCCGTCTGTGTGAGATAAAATAAGTGTACTTATTAATGTATTTACGTGAAAACGAAATTCCAGGTTCATCAAAAAAAAATGAACCTGGTTCATCAACATCTTTACACCAAAGCCAACTTTCATTGAACCACTTACACCCCTTTTACCACCACAGTATATATAGAGAAGGAGTGCAACATGCAATTTTTTTTTTAATTATGCGTAATAAATACATTAAATCAATAAAAAAATCGGTTTGCACTGCGACAGTGCCGGCAGAAGTGAAAACTTGAACATTAACGTTGTGCATTTTTGAATATTTTGGAATGATTAGGGAATAATTTCGCACGAATTGCTTTATTTATCAGTATAAAAATACTATCATTTATGTGGTAAAATACAATATTCATTTATTGCGCTATCGTACACAAACATTACAATTTACATTACATCACTACATACTACTACATAGTATAAAACAAAGTCGCTTTCTCTGTCCCTATGTCCCCATGTATGCTTAAATCTTTGAAACTACGCAACGGATTATGATGCGGTTTTTTTTAATAGATAGAGTGATTCAACTGGAAAGTTTATATGTATAATATATGCATAACATAGTAGAAAAACACTGATAATTTAGAGGTTTCTAATGTGATGTCGTAAATAAACACATTTTTTTGCTCTTTCATTGCAAACGCTGGCTGAACCCAACGAGATAGATCAAAATAATGTAGTACAGTATTGTTCACCTTAAAATGGTCTACAAAAAAGTTCGCGATGGTATATGTCTATCTCTTAGTGGTAACACACAATAACCGTTATTTTATCCTTTGCTTTTTACAAGAAATAATGCCTTATTTACGAAGCGATTTTAAGCAATACAGAATTAATCCTTATCCAATTAAGTACCTTAAATACATTGCGCATTTAATATAGATCAATATGGCCCTTCACAGCATGTAATTTAAATGAATAGTTTAGAAGATATTACACATTTAAAATGCAGGGACATAACGGCTGTGGCGGTACCGGCCGCGGAGCCGGCGGCGTGTGCCTATAACTGGGGAAGGACTGGATAGGACAAAGCGCAAAGACCTTCTGTAGTACATTTAGTATCAGCATTGCACCCGTGCGAAGCCGGGGCGGGTCGCTAGTTAAAAATAAACAGCAGGTGCAGGCATACATTTACGACGCGCGGAAGAAACGAGATCGGGATATAAATTCCTCTACGAATACGTCTTTATAGGCCCCCTTCACAATGGCCCATGATGGACGATTACAGACAAGCACGATTGTGTAGAGGGCGTGATCGTGAGTGTTTGTCTGTGATCGGGCGTCATCGTCGGTAATCGGTAAGTTGTCGGTACATCAAAGGAATGCTGGCCCATGATTGCGTGCGCGTCTACACATCGCCGTTTAGTCAGTACGTAGTTGTCTCGGGTACAGTGTAGACGTGTAGACGTCTCGGTAAAAAATAAAGAGGGACATATTCTTAGTGTTCTGTACTTATGTATCTAATTCTTTCTGTCGATTTACAAACACAATATGATGACGTGAACGAATGAAAAACCTTTTCGGTTCATAGAACTATATCAAAATTTTGGGGTGTAAGTGGTTCATCAAGATCTTTGAACCAAAGCCAACTTCACCTGCACGCGGTGCACCCTGCTGACTGACAAACGAAGCTCTGACGAAAAGAGAGGTAGGGAGCGTAATTGTAAGCTACCCGACTGGGGAACGTACCTCCACCTCACAGAATACCGCAGCCAAATAACGGTTCCCTTGAGGGCTGTTGTGTTCCTGCGAGTGAGTGAGGTCACCAGAAAGGAAGGAGATGCTGCGATGGTAGCGGGGGTGGCGGCGCGCGAGCGATGCGAGTGTTAATATGGCTACGGTAACCGCTTCAGATCAGGCGGGCCGTATGCTTGTCTGCTACCCGACGTAGTATAAAAAAAAATGAGAATTGCATTTTACAATTCACAAGTCTGTTTTCGAGCACATTAAGTAAATGATTAAAAGAGCTAAGAAATATTGCCGCAGCCGCGATCACTTTGATATCCATCTTCGATAGACGTCTTATCATAACAGTAGACAGTCAGTAAATGAATAGACACGATTGTGTGGAGAGCTGCCCGATCATGGCGGCGATTATGGACGATCATTTGTTGGGCCATCATGTCCCATTGTGAAGAGGAGCCTAATGGCCCATGATGGACGATTACAGACAAGCACGATTGTGTAGAGGGCGTGATCGTGAGTGTTTGTCTGTGATCGGGCGTCATCGTCGGTAATCGGTAAGTTGTCGGTACATCAAAGGAATGCTGGCCCATGATTGTGTGCGCGTCCGAAAATTGCTTCCATTTGCAATTCAAAAAACCGAATGATAACAAAATCGGTGGATACAATTTGGTGTTGCAGCTACATATCTATCATCTCCATCAAAAATTCAATCACACCACTGAATAGATGAAGGATCAAAGAATTTATTACGCTAAGTAAGGACTATGGAACATCGCGTGCGTGCGGGGGAAGGGAAACCGCTGCCATTTTTAGATAATTTTAGTGCATATAATGTACTTATAACTGTGTCATGAATACACACGACCGTATTCATGTCACAGTCACACCCCATTTTTTTTTTACCGCAGTCGGTTATAAATCACTATCTCTCTGCTGTAAGGTGGCTCATAAGTGTGATCTACAAATATCATACATTTATATAGGTACTACACAATAATATACTACATTTGACGAGCTCGGTGGCGTAGCGGTCAATGACGCGGCTTCGACACCAACGCTCGTGGGTTCGATTCCCACATAGGACAAACATTTGTGTGCAAGAACATGTCTGTTTGTATTAGTCTGGGTGTTTTCTATGTATCATAAGTATGTATTTAAAATAAAATGTATTTACGTATGTTTATCAGTTGTCTAGTACCCATAACACAAGCTTCGCTTACTTTGGGGCTAGTTGGCGCTGTGTAATTTGTCTGACAATATTTATTTATCACATTCTCTACATATGGTGATGGTATTTTCCGAATCTGTTTGCCCTAAAACCTCCGGCTACTTGTTTAATAGCCCATTGAGATGTTAACCCTGTTTGCCAGCCTTTTAGCTGCCCGACTGTGAATTACTGCCTAGACATTTCGACTATTAAGGACAATATCCGAGTTTGACTATTACGAGGTGGTAATGCGTGTTGTTCTAATTGAATGCTGACACATTGTATGGCCATGATATTTTGATGTTTATGTTACTGGACAAGTCCGTTTTCGGGACAAATTATAAGTTTAGGAATTTGGAAGTTATGTGCTCTAAATTCACCAAGCCTCCATTTCTAGAATGGGTCCCGACTAGGGTTGCCAGATAGAAATTTATCAAATCCGGGACAATTCTAGGACAACGGTGTCAAGTCATGGCCATAGTAAAAAGTATCTTGTTTTTTTTTTAATTTTCAAATGATTTATATTTGTATTTGAAAAGGAAAATGCAATTTATTTTCACAGGCAGGCCAGTCGTGTCATTCGTACAGTTTATTTTGTTACTAAACTAGTAGGTTTTCGGAATCCGGGACAATAAGGTCTAATTACTGGACACGGGACAAGACGCAAAATTCCGGGACAATCCCGGATTTCCCGGCCATCTGGCAAGCCTAGTCCCGACTGCTACATGTTTTCTCGTTTTAAGGACTGACTGATTTTACAGACAACCATTTTTTTAGGTGGTAATAAAAAGGAACTAAATGAATATTACTGTGACGAGCCCGGTAGTGGAATGGTCATGGTGAAGTGGCCATTGCTAGCAATGGCCACTTTGACTCCGAGGTAGCGGGTTCATCGCACAAGACACACATTTCTGTGCAAGAACATGCCTGTTCGTCTTGGTCGGGATGATTTCTATGCATTATTATACGTATGTATTTACAGAAAAAACGTATTTACGTAGATCATATCGGTTATCTAGTATCCATAGTACAAGCTTTGCTTAGTTTGGGACTAGATGGCGCTGTGTAATATGTTTCAAGTTTCAGACTATTTCAATTTTACTTCAGTAAGCCCTGGTGAAATCAAAAAGATTATCCTATCCATTAAGTCCAAGGCTGTCGGTTGTGATGGCGTTAGTCGTTACATGATAATTACTATCCTGGAACAGCTACTCCCGGTCATTACACACATTGTTAACTTTTCCCTTTTAACTGGCCAATTCCCCTCGTTGTGGCGTAATGCTCTCGTAATTCCATTACCTAAAATATCGAATCCAACCCTTCCAAAACACCTTCGTCCCATCTCCATACTTCCCTTTCTTTCAAAGGTGCTGGAAGCCTGTGTTCACAAACAACTGTCCCGTTTCGTATTTAGCAATAATCTACTCAGTGATTTCCAATCTGGATTTCGGCCAGGTCACAGTACTGTAACTGCTCTTCTTAAAGTGATCCAAGATATTAGAGACAATATGGAGGATTCTAGGCTTACTGTGTTAACCCTAGTAGACTTCTCAAATGCTTTTAATACCGTGGACCATGATATCCTACTTGCGATCCTATCCTATCTCAAGGTTTCACCTCTGGCACTGGAATGGTTTTCTAGTTATCTTCGTGGCCGCTGGCAGTCTGTTCGGCTTGGGGAAACTTCCTCTAGCTGGACTGTACTTGATGCTGGTGTACCACAAGGCGGTATTCTTTCTCCTCTTCTATTCTCCATTTTCATTAATCAACTTGTCTCTAGTTTTCAGTGTTCATTTCATTTATATGCTGATGACTTGCAGCTTTACTCTCATGACGAATTAAACGATCTCCCACTAGCGGTTCATAGCCTCAATCAAGATCTAGTTCGCCTTAAGACTTGGTCTGGGCAGTTTGGGGTCACTATAAATACTACAAAATGTCAAGCCATAATTGTGGGTAGTTCGCGAATGCTAAATAAACTTGACCTGACCACTATGCCACCTATCATTTTTAATGGTGAGACCATTCCGTATTGCGCTTCTGTAAAAAACCTTGGACTGCACATTGACTCATCTCTGACTTGGCAAGTTCAGATCTCTAGCATTTGTCAGAAGGTGGTGGGATCCTTGCGTAATCTTTATCGTTTTAAAAACTTTCTTCCTGTCAAAACAAAGATCATGCTAGTGCAAAGCCTTATCCTTCCCATAATTGACTATGGTGATGTGTGCTACACTGACTTGAACTCAGATCTACTCAACAGACTTGAACGGCTTCTTAACAATTGCATTCGTTTCGCCTTTGGGCTTAGAAAGTATGATCACGTATCTACTTACCGATCTCAACTCAAATGGTTACCCATTCGCCAGCGAAGAAATGTTCGTATCCTCACTACTCTTTTTTCTATAATTAATGGTACTACATCTCCTGCTTATTTAAAAACCCAATTTCAACACCTTTGTTCTGTTCACAGTAAAGATCTTCGTTCTGCTGATAATCTTCTTCTTTTGTGCCCTCCTCATCATTCGGGGTTTGTAGACCAATCTTTCAAAATCCAGTCTGTTCGTCTTTGGAATGCGCTACCTGTCGAAATCAGGAGGGCCTTGACTCGGAACTCATTCAAATCAATGACACGTGCCTACTTTCTTAAATCTATTCAGGAATTGCAGACATAATTATTTTCTGATTACCTATGTGTATCTATATGTATGTGTGTTTATATATATGTATATATATATATATATATGTAGGTATATGTATGTGTTTATGTATATATATGTATGTGAGTTTATATATGTATATATACATATATGTATTTGTGTATATATGTATGTATATTTATAAAAGTAAAATTATTTTATTTAATATGTACGAGTATTTGCATTCGTTTAAATTTATAATATAACTAAATTAACACTTTAATATTCTATTATACCTTTCCTCTGCACCTGCCATGTATTATCTCTGCATCACCCTATGGTTGACTGGTAGAGAATGCTTGTATAGCATTAAGTCCACCTGTGTACAATTTTGTGCATGAAGTTTAAATAAATAAATAAATAAAATAAATAAATATGTCCAGGAATATTTATTATTATTTACTACTGTGTATACTGTGTTTTTTTCGTTAACACCTTTCATTTGATACCCATATTATAGGTGTTAATTTGAAACTCGTAAATCGCCATTTGACGGTGACCGCCATATTAGATTGAAAATGGCGGCATTCATGTAATCGTAATAAAACGAAACGAAGCGAATGTGCCGAATTAGCTCAATTGGACACTGGGAATGGGATCAAATTTAACTCGCAAGATTTCATATTAATTAAATAACAACCTTTTATTTTATTTTTAATCTACCGACTTTAGCCAAAAAGTTCACTGACTCACTCCTATTTTTTGCTGCTTGTTCATTTTATCGACCCACTGGTTTTACAATTTGATATCATTATTATTCTTTCGTAATACCTACGATGTAAACATGTCGACTTACAGTGGTACACCCAAGCGAATTATGCGGGTGGAAATACTCATTATTATGAATCACCACTGGATATAAGCCTTCCCCATTGCTTTCCACCAAATACGATCCTCCGACTTCCGCATCCAGCCACTTTCTTATGGTCATCGGACCGTCTAGAAGGAGGGCGTCCAACTCCTCCTTCACTCTAATACATTCCTCCCCCATCTGCCATCACTTACTCGGCAGATGTAACCCGCCATTGCCACGTTAGCTTGCAAACTCTGAAGGCTATGTCAACAAATTTAGTTCTCCGTCCAATTTTCTCTCCTAAAGATACTCCGAGCATAGACCTCTCCATCGCTCGCTGCGCGACCGTTAGCTTGTTTGTATTATTATGAATAAGGAAATAATTTATCGAGCGACTAAAAAATACTAAATGGGCGACCGAAATACTGGGTTAGGTTAGGTTTGGTATATTTTATATCTTCTTTAGTTGCCAAGTTAGTATAAAAGTTGCCTATTTCTACAATTTTAGTTGCTCCGTTAATTACTAGCCTTATGAATACTATTGGTCAAATCTTGATCAAATTTAAATTGGACTACATGAGAATCACCATCTTTCAAATAAAACAAGAAAGATCAGAAACGGTCAACGAAAAAAGTGTCGAGGTAACACAGAAACACATAAAAAAAAAATACATTCGAATTGTGAAACTCGTCCTTTTTTTTTGGAAGTCGGTTAAAAGTAGAACTACTTTGGTATAGACAAAGTTAGTTTTACGGAGGCCGAATTAGTCCTATACACGAGGATTAACTCTGTGGATTAACCAGTTTATCCTAAGCTAACTAATCTAGTTTAGCGGAGCACAATTTTAGAATTAAAAAATGCTAAATCCGATATCACGTGGACTCACTGCTCAATCTTATCCCATTCTGTAATATGGCTAAGGTAACCGCTTCACATCAGGCGGTCCGTCTGTTTGTCTTCTTGTACTTGTATTGTCGTCTGCTTGTGTTCTTGATGAAATTCGTTGTGAGTTCCAGCAGCCGTTGTTTTACCCCCGGGACTGCAGTGGACTTCATTGTTCATTGCCTTTTTGGTGGTCGCCGCTGTTAATCCTGGCTACACAGAAGACACAGTGTTGGGAATGTGTGCCCCCCTGTCCCATTAAAAAAAACTTACATCCCTTCTGAGCCAGAGTACATATACGAATCGCATTACTATCAAACATCGCACTCATTTTTCCTCTCCGGAATCATACTCATTTGTATTTTCTACAATTCCAATATCTATATTAACCCGTAACCTTATCTCTTTCGTCCAAATGATACCCATTTGGGTATTGGTTACAAGAAAAAGTGCGGTCCTGGTGATATTGAAACTTCTCGGCTATCGCCAAATGGACCGGCGGGATTTGTCAGGTGCGGGCCGTAAGGGTGGATTCATAACTGACCTTTCAACCGTAACGTTTACTTATGACACGCCCCGGCCACTACATACAAATGTCGCGTCGTGAACTACATAACGATGTCGTCTATGCAGGGAGTGAATAAGCGTCTTCATGCGACTCCATACCAGCTGTTCCAGTTTTGTCTCAGGGGGAGGTGAGGTCGATATGTGAGAGCGGCAGGGAGTGTCAATACTGTACGTAGTACTATTAGTTACAGGTACTGTGCTTA
Source organism: Hypsopygia costalis (assembly GCA_937001555.2). Lineage (NCBI taxonomy): Eukaryota > Metazoa > Arthropoda > Insecta > Lepidoptera > Pyralidae > Hypsopygia > Hypsopygia costalis. The sequence continues at coordinate 4,682,387 of OW443350.2, forward strand.
TGATTACAACCGTTTTATGAGATGTAGTTATAATAAGAATAGTTTCAGATGAAGTTTAAGTCAGTCAACTGCTGCAAATTGGGCTTCTCTTTTCGCTTAACATCAGGCGAAGCGGATCTTTTTTTTTTATATTACGTCGGGTGGCAGACAAGCATACGGCCCGCCTGATGTGAAGCGGTTACCGTAGCGATATTAACGCTCGCAACATAAAATATCGCTCACGCGCCGCCACCCCCGCTGCCAACGCAGCATCTCCTTCCTTTCTGGTGACATCACTTACTCGCAGGAACACAACAACCCTCAAGGGAATTGTTATTCGGCTGCGGTATTCTGTGAGGTGGAGGTACATTCCCTAGTCGGGTAGCTTACAATTACGCCCCCTACCTCTCTTTTCGCCAGAGCTTCGTTTGTCAGTCAGCAGGGCGCACCGCGTACAGGTGGCTTTGGTTCAAAGATATTGATGAACCTCTTACACCCCAAAATACTTACTATGCTAATATAAAAAAATATATATTTTTTCCATGTATGGTTTTGGCATATCAAATAAACTTTACAGTATAATCTATTAGCTATAGCCTATTATGTTTTGAAAACAAATCAGTCGCTCTATCAGAAGTCATGAACTCACTCCACAACCGAAAAATATAAAGACTACAATTTGATAACTTGTCTTGATAACTTTGATAAACCATATAAATACTATTATATAATATAATAATATTTATATAGTTTTAATTTCGAATTTATCTACGAATATATACCTACGAGAAAACAACTTGCAACTGTCACTGCCATGTGTTGTTTTGTGTGCGTGTAACTTATGTAGCGTCCCATTCGCCAACTATAAATCACACCTAAAACTTTCTTTGTCGTGACTCTATCGTTGTTTTTAACTATTTCCCTAAAAGCCTTTTAGAGACTTAATATGTAATGGGCATGTCATTCTTACTATGTGAAGAAATATGTGATTGCCTTGTTAACCGACTCCAAAAAAGGAGGTGGTTCTCGTCATGCTTTTTCGTGCTTGCAGCCGGCGTTCATCGATTTATAAAACGTTATCACGTCATCATCATCATCATCTCAACCATTGAAAGTCCACTGCTGGACATAGGCCTCCCCTCTAGATCTCCAATAAGACCGGTTGGAAGCGGCTTGCATCCAGCGCGATCCCACGGTCTTAATGAGGTCGTCTGTCCACCTTGTGGGTCAAAAATTTTAAATTCTGTACGGAGCTTCTCGGCAAGTTCCCGGCAGAAAACCTAATACTTTTCTACATTGTGCCAGCAATCTATCAGTTCCATTTGAAACACATACGCATAATGTGATTGGCTCCGCGGGGGCCGACGGGCGCCCCCCGGCGGCTGCATTACGATAAGGGGAACGAATCTAAAGCCACTCTCGCCGCGGCTCGGTTCGTTGATCATTTGTATCGAATTCTACGTAATGTTTATACGTATACATATTATACTAATTACATAATATATTACATATAAAGCAAACATAAATTCAAAAAATGTCCATTGTAAAACTAAGTAGTGTTCATGTTTCTTATTATGGATTAATGTGAATTAGAATATAGAGTGGATGTATAAATAAAGTATCTATATATTGTTAATAACTATCTTAAACCACAAAATATATGTACGAATACAAAAATGGATAATAAGAGTGGAGTTTCCTGGCACAGGCACTTTTTTGCCTAAAAGGAGGCTCTAACATCTAGTATTAACTTTCAACTTTTGTGGAAAACCAATAATTTAAAAACATTTTATTTATTTTATTATTTATTTACTTTGTGCAAAACATGATGCCTTTTATAAATATATTTATTAAGATTTAATACGCCTGCGAACAATTATTTTACATACAGATGAGTGATAATATTTCATAAGAAAATGAGCGCTGGTAACCGCTGCACATCAAATGGACCGTGTGCTTGTTTGCCATCCGATGTAGTATAAAAAATAATCAGCCTGACAATTTCACGTTCATAATCAGATTCCTAAACTTGCCAGGGTGGACTTTGGGATATCAGGCTGCAGTCGCAAAGAGTCTGGTTTCATAGTAGCCAAGGGTGGATCCGCCCTTTGAGTCCGGGGGTCACATTGAAGATATACCCCCTAGTGGCTACGCTCGCTTGATCAATTGTAGGGGTAGTCGTAGGCCCTCCAGCAGCCCAGGGGCTAAAGCCGAAGCTGAAGCCGATTACCATCGGAAATTTCGAATGCGAAAATACTGCTTTGTAGAAACCCTAGAGCTCTACCGACTAAGTTGAAGTAGGTACTTTAATCTAAGACCAATTTTCGGAATCAAAAAAACTGATCGTAATCGGATTCAGCTTCGGCGGTAGAGCCCTAGGGATGTCATAACCCCAATGATCCCCCCCCCCCCCCCCCCCCCTCCTGGATCCGCCCTTGCTAGCAGTCTATTCTATTATGTACTTACAAAATAAAAATGCCTTTAATTATCAAACATTTATTTTAACGTCGTGGAGCTACACTATTATTATCATAGTGTATATGAAACACTCTATACGCGCAATACTCCATTAGAGCCAATCCCAGAGGATACATCATCTTCGGCCCCATGCGAGGAGCAAAGAAATAGGCAAACAGCCCCGCCCCAGCCGTGTACCAACCCCACTCTCGCTCGTTCTGCAGGGAATAATACCCAAGAGACACGATATTGCATGCGATCATTAAATTTCCTAACTCCGTATCGTCAGACCCCGCCAAGGCCATGGTGAAAGGAATGAGGCCAGAGAGAAGATGCACGGAGCTTAAGGCGTCGTTTCCTCGGTACAAATCCGCCATGAGACACGGCAGAGCTAGGTATCTCGATGCCTTGTAGCTAATCGTGTAGGCTGATTGGAAATCGTTATTGAATCGTCCGCCTGGAAAAGATATTCATTGTTAATTTTGCAGTATATAAGCGATTCGTTATCATCTTTGAGCCAAAGACTTATCTCTCTCTCTCTCTCTCTCACTCTCTCTCGATGATAGTTGTAAGATAGCATAATTCAGTTCATGACAGCAGTGGTAGAAAGAGTATGTATAGTACGTATTCTATATTATTTCTTGGACGAATTACACACCACCATCTAGTCCCAAACTAAGCAAAGCTTGTACTATGGGTACTAGATAACTGTTTCTATACTTAAATACATTTTATTTATAAATACATACATATAATACATAGAAAACACCCAGACCAAGACAAACAGACATGTTCATGCACACATATATTGGTCTTGTGCTGGGAATCAAACCCGTTTTATACTGTGAAGACTTAAATACGTGTGTACATCTTTTTGCCGTTGATAGTACTACTGATCTTAAATTAGAGATACTAATACCTACTACTATTGCTAATAATATTACTAGTACTATTAATGTTAATAAAGATACAAAGCGAGGAAGAACTCCCTGTCAATGTTTTCCCAGGATTCAACAAGTGGTTCTTCAACAAAGATTTGTTGAAGAAGTAAAATGGTTTACGTAATGCCTCTGGTGTCACAAGCGTTCAAAGGCTGCGATGACTGCTTACCATTAGGCAAGTCGTACGCTTGTTTGTCACTGTAGTAGTATAAAAAATTGGGTGTCTGTAAAGTCGGTTTATGGACGATAATTTTACGGGATAACATAATAAGGAAACATCGGCCGATGGAGTGGAAGAGAGGTAAATGCGGCACAAGCCGAACGCTTGTTCCGCGCTTTCGCTTGCACGCTCGGCTTAGGCGGAACGTGACAATTAATCATGCTTTTTCGTGCGAGCAGCCGGCGTTCATCGATCTATAAGACGTTAAAAATACAAGATTTGTAATTGACCCTAACTTTGATAATGAAGGAATCCCAAAATTCCGTGTATGAAGAAGTTTGCGTGCATCCCTGGGTGTGTGAAGCTCTTGCCTTGCATGCGGCTAATCCCACGCCCGGCCACGCAGCACAGCACAACATGTGCAATAGATGCATTAAGATTATCTTCATCTCGACCCATAATAACACCTCTTTCATTAATTTAAGTCACAAATACATTTTAGAAAAGTAATAGAAACACATGTACAACAAGGTAAATCGACAAATAAATAACTTCAACGAAATCTACAGCATTTTTGAAGTGACAAATGCTGTAAAGTTTTTTAAAAATGAGAAAGTTATCAGCAAAGAGAAAATAACCAATAAGTATGTCTTGGTAATTATTATTATCAAAGTCAACGAATATGTCTATATGTACATAATCGTAGACAAAAGAACTATTAGATAAATTTATAATTTCCTACCGCATCACACAATAAAAGAGCAACAGATGTCTTCATGCAAGGAACTGAGACAGAATCATAGACGTATAATAAATAGATTAAATTTAACTAACGCATGTGTTATGTATGGCTAACGTGACCATTTATATAATTTGTCAGAGAGGGACATCTATGAAATTATATACTAAAAAAAAGTATTTTACATTTTTTTTATTATAGAAGATAGAGTAACAAAATAGTCAAAACACAAAATGTTTAAGTACCAACTTCTAAGTCCCATTTTTGTACTTGTCGGCTGAACAAATTTGTTTCAAAATATCTGGTCTTGTTTTTAGATACATGTGGAACCCAGTAAACGATTTATTTATATTTATCTTCGTAATCAAAATATCTTTCATTACTGCGACAGTTGTGTTTCACGTCTTTCGTTAGCTACTTCCCAGTGCGAGGGCCGTGCCATGCATTTTAACGGGGGGAAAAAATCGTATCATCTGTATGCGAAAACGGGAATAAGTATGTCGGCCTCGCTGGGGACACCGAGACAAACTGCCTGAAAGCGGGACGTATGGTCATGTTAGTTATGGCACACATCAGCTATAGAATGAACGACTTTTTTTTAATTTATTGCGTAATTAGATTAATTGCGTTTCTAACGCAAACAGATGATCTGTTTACTCTGTTTCTTGTGCGAAGGCGATAAAAATTATAAATTTTTCTACAGCGTATACAAATAACTGTCTAGGTACAGTATTATTTGTTGATATCGCCAAAGGTTGGCATGTAGAGTCAGCTACCTTCCGAGGATTTTTATAAGTTATATCGAAAGAGATGGTCCCTAACGATATTTTTTTCGGCCGGTCACTGAAGACAGGAATTATGACGATGAAATAACTACCTACTCAAAGTGAAATAATAATAGTTTAATACAAAAGAACTGGTATCCAAAGTCGTAAAACCATTAATTTAAAAATTCGTTCCAGTGCTGCCATTTTTACTATTTTGTTTTAATTTTTATAACAGCTTTTCATTTTCAACGATCGCGGACGCGGAGATTGTTAGACACGGACAATATTTTGCAGGAGATAGCTTGTATAAGAGGACAAATATTTATGTGTATTATTTTGGAGCATATTGTACATTTAATTAACAGAATTTACTTTTTTTCTGCTGTTTTTTAAGTTTCATTTGCTCCTCACTAGTTCGCTCAAGTTGGCAACACCTTCCCTTGAAGCAAGCCGTCAAGCAAGCTGCCATTTTGTTGCTTTTACTGATTTCCAACAATATTTTACAAAACCTAATTAGATCAGTAAATAAGAGTGTCATAATTTCTCCGCATTTTCTTGCATTTAAAGTTTAAAAAAAACATCAAAATTGAGAACATGGCAGCAAGCGATTCCGGGACAGATGAGTCACTTTATCCAATCGCTGTCCTGATTGACGAACTGAAAAACGAAGATGTACAATTACGCCTGAACTCCATCAAGAAGTTATCTACTATTGCGTTGGCTCTTGGCGTGGAACGCACGAGGTCTGAACTGATCCCTTTCCTGACAGAAACTATTTATGATGAAGACGAAGTTTTACTGGCACTCGCCGAACAACTTGGTAAGTTTTCTTTGAATTTAGTGTCTAGGTAGTTGTATCAACTCATTTAGCAGATTGTGCTTCAGTTATCTTGCACATCTTGATAAATATAAAACTAAAAGTAGATTCCATCCCATCATCAATTCTATAAATGCCAAAACCGCAAACTTCCTACCCTTCAAGTATCGATTTTCGAAATTGACGAAATCGCGTGTAGGTACATAATTAATATAATGAAATCACGTTTACCTACAATATCTGAAGCAATGTAAATACAATGTAGGTCTAAAGTGTTATTTACATTAAGATTAAATATAAAGCCTTGTTCAGAAATACTAACTAACCTTAGGCTTATCATCTCTAAGATCTGGCAACCAGTATAAGAAAGTGTGAACACCGGCTTATGAATTTAAAATCTGGACATGTTGTTAGTGCTTTTTATTACTAGTACCATTTCTTATCTGTGGAAAGATGGTTGTTTGTGGCATGGAACGGACGGTCGGCAGTGACTTTTTTTATTTTATTTTTTATATAACGTCGGGTGGCAGACAAGCATACGGCCCGCCTGATGTGAAGCGGTTACTGTAACCATATTAATGCTCGCAACATAATATATCACTTGCACGCCGCCACCCCCGCTGCCAACGCAGCATCTCCTTCTTTTCTGGTGACCTCACTCACTCACAGGAGCACAACAACCCTCAAGGGAATTGTTATTTGGCTGCATTATTCTGTGAGGTGGTGGTACATTCTCCAGTCAGGTAGCTTACAATTACACTCCCTACCTCTGTTTTCACCAGAGCTTTGTTTTTCAGTAGCGTGCACCATGTGCAAGTGAAGTTGGCTTTGGTTCAAAGATGTTGATAAACCACTTACACCCCAAAATGACTACAAGCGAAGCCTTGCTAGAACGCCCTCCAATCTAGGATGATCTGGGGAAACCCTGACGGGTGGCAACCCTAAGTAAGCTAGATGGCTTATCACAATAACTAAAATTACAACCCAGCTTCGTGAAGTCGATCACACAATATTATAGTCATGCATAGATATTTTGTTATTTTGATAACTAGTTCTTAAACAGAGAGCTCATAAACTTAATGCTGAAATTTAAACTGGTGATTCCCATATAATGAACTCTCTGAAACAAAAATTTTATTAGTAAATATATAGTAGTTTATGGAAAACAAACATTCCATCTACCTGACATGAAGCAGTGTCCATAATCTATAGACACTTGTAAGAAACTTTAGTTTGTCTGTTGCCACCCCACTTCTATAGAAGCTTCCCATAGAATATAGAACCTTCATGGTAACCCTGCTCACTTGCAGGACCAGGATTTTTAACATTTTTGCCTAAAATTAATGCCTTCACTTTCATATTGGATAGTGCTTCACTACATAGTATAAAACAAAGTCGCTTTCTCTGTCCCTATGTCCCTTTGTATGCTTAAATCTTTGAAACTACGCAACGGATTATGATGCGGTTTTTTTTAATAGATAGAGTGATTCAACTGGAAAGTTTATATGTATAATATATGCATAACATAGTAGAAAAACACTGATAATTTAGAGGTTTCTAATGTGATGTCGTAAATAAACACATTTTTTTGCTCTTTCATTGCAAACGCTGGCTGAACCCAACGAGATAGATCAAAATAATGTAGTACAGTATTGTTCACCTTAAAATGGTCTACAAAAAAGTTCGCGATGGTATATGTCTATCTCTTAGTGTTAACACACAATAACCGTTATTTTATCCTTTGCTTTTTACAAGAAATAATGCCTTATTTACGAAGCGATTTTAAGCAATACAGAATTAATCCTTATCCAATTAAGTACCTTAAATACATTGCGCATTTAATATAGATCAATATGGCCCTTCACAGCACGTAATTTAAATGAATAGTTTAGAAGATATTACACATTTAAAATGCTGGGACATAACGGCTGTGGCGGTACCGGCCGCGGAGCCGGCGGCGTGTGCCTATAACTGGGGAAGGACTGGATAGCACAATGCGCAAAGACCTTCTGTAGTACATTTAGTATCAGCATTGCACCCGTGCGAAGCCGGGGCGGGTCGCTAGTTATAAATAATTAATTGTAGTAAAAATACTGTTTCATTTTAGTTTTTACTTTTCAGTCATTTGTGACGACGCTAGTTTAGCTGCTAATCCTTTTAATAATTATTGCAGTTCACATGCAAAGGGAGTAGTAGCAAATAGGCCATTTAACATTAATCAAACCAGGAAGTAGGAAAAGTAATTTCCGAATATACACACTAAAATGTAAAGTGGAATTATGAAAACTCTTTGGGTAAAGGGCTCCTCCAGTTCCATCCATAACTCTAGACTATGTTATAATTTAAATTATTTAATGTCAATTTCAGGTAACTTCATCACCCTTGTTGGCGGTGGCGAGTTTGCCCACTGCCTGCTCCCACCCCTGGAGTCCCTCGCAACAGTTGAGGAAACAGTGGTACGAGATAAAGCAGTGACGTCTCTGCGGGCAGTTGCTGCGCACCACACTCCACAAGCTCTTGAGCAGCACTTTGTTCCTCTTGTGCAGAGGCTTGCTGGTGGCGATTGGTTTACATCACGGGCATCTGCTTGTGGACTTTTTAGGTAATTTTTATCATGAGTATTTTTTCTTGGTAGATCCGACTCGCTTTCTACCGTCTAGGATAACAGTGGCAGTGGCACAGCAAGGTCACTAAAGGCTGACACAAGTTGATGAAATTTTCAATATTTTGGTTGATATTTATGCAATTATGCCTTTCAGTGTCTGCTGCAGGATTGATACTTGCTGTAGGAGATGTTAAGTCTAACAGTTTGTGATCCAAGATTTATGTCAACATTTCAGTCTAAGGATGTCCACTGCTCAACATAGACTACCTTAGCTTTCCACTATTGTCAGTTTTTGTCATTTGCATCCAATAATCACTGGTCGGTAGGATTTGCTGTCTACACGAAGAGATGTTGAGTCTATGGGGCTCCACAAATATAACAGGGAATGTTCTGATGAGTTGTTAAATTTAATACTAACCACATTTCTCTACCTTAACATGGTGTGAAGGTTGGTCGGATGAGTGGATGGATCGGAAGGTACAATTCCCTATAAATTAGAATTCCATGCACAATATTCCTTACCTTGGTGACTGGCGTAGAAAAGAACTTTTTTTTACATTGAACAGTGTAATTTTGAAGTCAATTACCACCAGCAGCATTCCCAGAGAAAGACATGGGAACTTTCAACAACAGTCTATATTTCCCTTAACAGGTTAAATAAAACAGGATCGGAGACCCTTTGATGTTGCTAATACTTACGGGTAGTGTGATTACTTTCAGTCACATGACCCACACACTCCTTTGCCCACACTTATATAAAAAAAACTACAACAGATGCAACTTCAATGCACGACGACGAGCTCGGTGGTCGAATGGTTAGCAATGGCCACTTTGACTCCGTGGTCGCGGGTTCGATCCCCGCACAAGACAAACATTTGTGTGCATGAATATGTCTGTTTCTCTTGGTCTGGGTGTTTTCTATATACTATAAGCATGTATTTGCAAAAAAAAAATGTATTTAAGTATATTTATCAGTTGTTTAGTACCCATAACACAAGCTTTGCGCTTAATTTGGAACTAGATGGCGCTGTGTAAATTGTCCAGAAATATTTATTATTATTAACTTTTTTTTCAGTGTGTGTTACCCCCGAGTCTCAGCACCGGTGAAAGCAGAACTTCGCCAGCACTTCTGCTCACTCTGCCAAGATGACACGCCGATGGTGAGACGCGCGGCCGCGTACAAACTAGGAGAATTCGCGCGAGTGGTTGAAGTGGAATATGTCAAGAGTGACCTGATTCCCATGTTCGTGAATTTGGCTCAGGTGAGGGTGAGAGCTGTTCTACTTATTTGGCTTGGTAGTGAGCTGTAGAATTGCAAGTGTGACCTTTAGTGTCCCGAGTGGAACCCTTAGAGGCCCGAGTGTGACCTTTAGTGACCTGATTGATACCATTTAGCGTTTCCCGTTTTCAGACCCCTGCCTATTTGTGTGGCTATAGTTTATAACATTTGGACTTGTAACTGTTCTTCAGGTCCCCCACTGTTTTAATTAATCCTACAACCTGATGAGATGAGACACCTTTTTCATTGGACCTTTTTGTTGCATGTGCCTCTCTTATCTCGCGTGTTTTTTTTCTTAGTCTATTTGTCTTAGTCTGGGTGTTTTCTCTGTAGAAAACAGACCTATTTATGACATCTACAGATTTACAAAAAAAAAATAAGTATAATATCAGTTATCTAGTACCCATGGTACAAGCTTTGCTTAGTTTGGGACTAGATGGCGCTATGTAAATTGCCTAGAAATATTTATTTATTTATAAACGCCGCAACTTGAAATATCGTTCGCCACCCCTGCTGCCAAAGCAACAGTCCTTCCTGATGACCTCATTCAATCACAGGTACACAACAACCATGGGCTGCGGTATTCTGTGAGGTGGAGTACTTCCACAATCTGGCAGCTTACAAAAGTGCTGTGCCCTACCTCTCTTTTGCATGTGGCTCATTTCAGTTAACATAGTGCACCATGTGTATGGTGAGGTGGAATGGTTCGAAAGTGTTGATGAAACACTTACACCCCACGCATATATCAATCATCATCATCATCAGGTCATTTTAGTCTCCACTACAGGAGCACGATCCTCTGTCGTCCGTCCCAGACAGGAGGATTTGGCCTACACTCCCCACGCTGGCCAGACGGGTTGGGGAGGCCTGATCAATGTTTTTAATGTATTTCCCTCAGTCGCCTTGTACGACATCCAAGGGAAGAGACGGAGTGATTCTATTCTAGTCTGCCGGAAACCACACGGCCATATAAGGTGCTTTTTTTGTATTAGCCAGGAATTTAATGGCAGATAGTATTAAGCCTACTTGTTACGTTAGTGAAGAAATATGGCGTCCCAATATCATTAATAAGCTTTGAAAAAATAAATAACGTAGTCAATGAACTGGTTTCATAGTGCTTAATACATTCCGCGCTATCAGATGAAGTCGATAATAACAATAACAGCTGTACGTAGGTAGCGTCGTCCCAATTGCATATTTCCTTTAAAATGCGTTGTAATCAAAATAGGATAGGTAAAAAAAATGTAATCAAATGTAAAACTGATAGGTAATAATAACATACACTTACAGGAGGGCAGATGATTGTCCTTATCAAGGTCATTGAACTTTTCATCACACTTATTATCACAGGTTTTGAACTGTCAAATTAATATCATAATAAATAAATAATAAATATTGTCAGACAAATTACACAGCGCCATCTAGCCCCAAAGTAAGCGAAGCTTGTGTTATGGGTACTAGACAACTGATAAACATACGTAAATACAGTTTTTTTTTTGTAAATACATACTTATGATACATAGAAAATACCCAGACCAAGACAAACAGACATGTTCATGCACACAAATGTTTGTCCTATGTGGGAATCAACCCCACGAGCGTTGGTGTCGAAGTCGCGTCATTGACCGCTACGCCACCGAGCTCGTCGAATAATGTATGTGTTTGTTTATGGAAACATCATAAAAACACTTAGTTACGATGTTAGTTTTCAAAAATAACGCAGTCACATAACATGTTCAATAATAACTTGGCGTGTTTAAAAGCTCATTCAAATTATTTACACAAAATCACAATTAGCCACAAATTTATCCACGTCTACATACATGTTTTACCACTTTTTTGCCATGGAATGTCTGCGGAAAAAGTCCACTACCGCTTTCTGTAACTGATCGAGGTCTATCTGTACTGAATTTCGTACAGATATTCTGCGTGCGCATTTACACTCGCGACAAGAAACCATACCATACCATTTCGAGAAATTTGTACATTTCGTAAAACTGCGGCGTATAGGCATGATTAGGTCAACACACGGACGAATCGTTTCCTTGGATCCTTACTTCCTTCTTTCTCGCGGCGCGAGCGCTGTTGCCGCGCCGCCCGTGCGGGGGCGGGCGGCAGGAGATCAAGCGACAGACATCGCTGCGAAGCGGCGGCGTTTACAAAGGGCGGCCCAACGTTTGAGTAAACTTTGACTTTACCGCGGTTATCACCGTGTTCGGAAAGCGTTTGGCAGCTCGTGACGTAGCCTTTCGGCACGGGTCATACCCGAGCGCATTGACCACGCCGTCTAGACTGCGACATAGAGGGATGGTTCATACAAAGTAAACTAATCTTTTCATGATGCGATTTTATTTCCTAAGAGAAAAAAAATAACACGTGGGGCACAAATTTCATTTACTATCGAAATTGGCATATGTAATACTACTACCCTTTTCAATCCTGGCAGATAAATCAAAAGCTCCCTGTATATCAATGTCCTACTCTCAATGGCGGTGCGGAGTGTGGCTCCCAACTATCTTTGAGCCTAAGCCAGCCTCTCCTGCCCGTGGTGCATGACTAACGATACTCTGGCGAAACAGAAGTAAGGCGAGCGAAATAAAATTGTAAGCTGCCCGACGGAGGAAGTACCTTCACCTAACAGAAGACCGCAGCCAAATAACAATTCCATTGGGGATTGTTGTGTTTGGGTGAGCGAGGTCACTAGGAGGAAGGAACTTCCTGCGTTGGCAGCAGGGATTGCGGCACGCCAGCGATATTTCTTGTGTATCGCAATATTTCACGTTGCGATTTGTAAACACTTATATGGCTATGGTAAACGCTTCACATCAGGCGGGCCGTATGTTTTTCTATCACGTGAGGTAGTATAAATAATAATATATCATGTTCACTGTATGTGATGTGTTTTAGCAAGGTTCAGTGATTTTTTTATTTCTCAACTAGCTGAGCCGACAGACGTTGTCTTATCTTCTTAACTATGTATATTGAATTCTGACAGTTCCGTCAAATGACAAAGTTACATTAGAAAAGTTAATATGATCATTCAGTTTCCTTAAATTTTGTAATTTTCCGCGTAACTTTTTTCTTTCATAAGAACCTTCTCGAAATCGGTCCAGCCGTTCACGCGTGATGCCGTGACCAAGGAAACGAGCGATTCATTTTTATATATATAAAGATATAAATAAATAAATATTTCTGGACTATCAGCGCAGAGACATAGACGCAGCGCTATCTAGTCCCAAATTAAACGCAACGCTTGTGTTATGGGTACTAGACAACTGATAAATGTACTTAATTTTTTTTTTTTAAATACATACTTATAATACATAGAAAACACCCAGACCAAGACAAACAGACATGTTCACGCACACAAATGTTTGTCTTGTGCGGGAATCGAACCCGCGACCTCGGAGTCAAATTGGCCATTGCTAACCATTCGACCACCGAGCTCGTCAAATATATATACAAATATATATAAAAGCTCGACAACTACCACTGAATGGATGCTTTCGCATTAGAGGACCACCAGAATCTAGTTTAATGTGCTTCATAAAAACTGGTCAGTATATCGTCGTCAACCATTATTCATCCTACTACTGGGTTACGGCTTTCCCCTCAATCTAAGCGGTTTAGAGCGTACTCCACCACGCTACTCGTCTACGGGTTGGCGGAGGCCAGTGTTTTCAAACCGCTTCAAGACCACACTATCTTGGCTTAACGAATACTATACCTTGTCCGCGGAATCGAGATAGTACCAGAATGAGGTCGGCCACACGCCGCATCGTCACACGTCGAAAATAACACGAGTTTAAGGCATGTTCACATTGCAGCCCTATCCTGCGCTTTTGTCAGTCTGTTATCTGCGATCATGCGCTACGGACGTGTTGGTTTACGTTGCTTTCTTTCGAAGACGTGTTCCTCTCTTTCGAATTCTGCGATTACCTAAATCAGGGCTGGACAAGGCACGGCCCGCGGGCCGCATGTGGCCCTCGACTTATATTTGTGCGGCCCGTGACGTGTTTTTCATTTACCGGTTTTTATATAGTTTTTTACCGCTATAGGGTTTTTTACAACAAATCCGAATTTTCTTAGAAAGGTTAAAGTTTTATGACTAACAAGCTTAAACTTTCAAAGTAGGTAGTAAAAATGACAAGTAGGTTTTTGTTTCTGCTGCCCGCTAATCTGTTTAGTAATTTGTAATGGCCCGGTATTGTATATGGTTTGGACAGCCTTGACCTAAACTGTGACCCGGCTTGTTTATTTGGCCGCTCTGCCCCCCTAGCCAAGTGTAATTCTTAGCGTAACGAACGTTAGATAGCTCACGTGACATTTGTCAAAATCCAACATTTTAGTATGAGAATTGACAAATGTCACGTGATCTATCTAACGTTCGTTACGCTACGAATTACACTTGGTTAGGGGGGCTGGGCTTTTATTGTGGCATCGATTTTATGTAATAGATAGTGTCATCACTGCTGCTATGACATTTACATCTGAATCTCCAATTGTAAAAAGACGACGTAAACACTTCTCATCGACTGAGAAAACCATGTAACTTCATACAAGAAGCTCCGAATGTTTATAAACAATATTGCGAAAACCATAACGCAATGTATGGGAATTCACTGGATCTCGGTATTCACAATAGTAAAATAAAAGAAGAATATTGGTATATTAAGGTCCCCTAAGACCTATTGTTCCATACTCAGTATGACGTTAGGGTTCAAGTAATACGGGCATAGTTTTTAGTATATCTAATGTTAAGAATTATTGAACGAAATAAATATATAATTATAACGAAATTGCTCTAGTGCCGCAATGAACATGCAGCCTAACATTTTTAGTCAAAAGTCAACGCCTAAGGACCGCAGGTAGGTGTCTCTCCTGTCTTTCTCATTTATATGCAATTGTACAAAAGAGAGGACCCGATACTATCTCGATTCCGCGTACAAAGTATAACATGAAATTATTACTAATTCTTAACTTACATTATAACCTACAAAAGACCAGAGCACTTGCCAAGTCACTGACCGTTATATAATTTTATTTCAATTTAATATTTGGTGCAAGATAAATGTCAATTTTTTTTATTTTTTATTTTCCTAGAAATTTGATTTAGCATTCGTCAAAAATTATTCAATTATTGAGAATTGTTTTAAAAAAATATTTTATAATAATTCTTACCATAATTAAGTTGTCATACAATCATAGTGTTTATTTTATAATCTAACATTTTTTTTAAAATTACAGGATGAACAAGACTCCGTTCGTCTCCTAGCGGCGGAGGCGTGCGCGGCCGTGGCGGCTCTGCTGCCGCCCGAAGACATGGAGCAGCTGGTGATGCCCACCGTGCGGGCCAGCGCTGGAGACACATCTTGGAGGGTGCGGTACATGGTCGTTGACAAGTGAGTATTAAATTGACCGGTGGTCTAATGGCTCGCAATGGCTACTTTAATTGTCGCAGGTTTGATCCCCGCATGTGACAAATAATTGTGTGCATGAACATATCTCTTTGTCTTGTTCTGGGTGTTTTCTATGTATTGTAAGTATGTATTTACAAAAGAAAAGGTTTGCACTCCGGGAGTGCCGGCAGAAGTGAAAACTTGAACATTAACGTTGTCCTATGCCAATATCCTATACCAATATGCTTTATCAGTTTAAAAGTACTATCATTTATGTGGTAAAATGCATTATTCATTTATTGCGCTATCGTACACAAACATGACAATTTATATTACATTAAAAATAAACAGCAGAAGCAGGCATACATTTTCGCTGGGCGGTAGAAAGAGAGGGGGGATATTAATTCGCTCTACTACTACTGCGGTGGTCTACTCTGTCTCCGTCTAACGAATTTTCGAACAGGTCACGTGTCCTGACGGGAGTTTAACATTTTTTACCCATCTCAAAAAGTGCACAGTGCCACTAAAGAAGTTTTCACTTCAAAAATGTATTTAAGTACATTATCGGTTCAAAAAAAATTCGCCAGAGAACCAATTTATCAGAGTCGGCAAACTGAAGTGACAATGGCTGGCCACATCTGCCGATTCAGTGATGGCAGATAGGAGATGAAAGTCCTGGAGTGGAGAACTCGTATGAAGCGACGAAGCGTTGCTCTCCCCTTTCTCCATCTCTAGATAGACCATGACTTCAAGGGAATGGCTGGATGCGAAAATCGAAGGACTGCGAAACTGCGGGTTGGCATAGGCCAGTGTTTTCCGGCCGCCTAAAGGCCACTGACTTGCCCACCTTGACAACAACCGGGACACACGGCTTAACGTGCCCTCCGAAGCACGGAACATTAAAAACGACCTAAACGTGTTAATTAAACATTTTAGAAAAAACTCAAACATGCTGAATGGCTGATAAGTACAGCCTCCTTGCCACCATCTCTTATTGCAATTCAATAACTGAATAGAATGCTTATTCATACCAATGAATAAGCGACTCTATTTCAAATGGAATAGAGTTCCATTTGAAACAGAGATTCCATTTGAAATAGAGTCGCTTATTCATTGGTATGAATAAGCATTCTATTCAGTTATTGAATCGCAATAAGAGATGGTGGTAAGGGGCCAGGTAATACATACTAGGACCTATAGTTTTTTTTTTGGAGTACTTTGAAAATAGTCCTCCTATAATACTCCCCTTTTTTTTCAGATTTGTGGAGCTCCAGCAGGCTGTCGGTCCTGACCTAACCCGATCGGACCTGGCGCAGATCTTCCAAGCGCTGCTGAAAGACACTGAGGCTGAAGTACGTGCTGCTGCCGCTGGCAAGGTCGGTAAATTATTCAACGAGCTCTGTGATCGAATGCAATAACTACTTTCGACTCCGAGGTCGCGGCTTCGGTCACAGTTGGTTAACACAAGACAAACATTTGTGTGCATAAACATGTCTGTTTGTCTTGGTCTGGGCGGTTTCTATGTATTATAAGTACATATGTGTTTACTAAAAAAATATTTATGTTCATTTACATCAGTTGTCTAGAACCCCAGTACAAGGTTTGCTTTTAAGGATTATAAATATTTATTTAATAAGAAATACAGAAGTATATATAAAAGCCTTGTCCACGACAGGGGTGTGTGTTATGTATGAAGTAAGCCGATCTGCGCACACTCAGCGGCAGTCTACACCGCTGGGTGTGCGCATATAGCGATTGGCTTCAATATATTTAAAAAAAAGCTTTGCTTAGTTTGAGACTATATGGTGCTGTGGGAATTGTCAAAATATATTTATTTACTATAATCTCACCTGCTTGTGGTGCACCCTGCTGACTGACAAACGAGGCTCAATCGAAAAGAGCGGTAGGGCAAAGCGTATATTTTATGCTGCTCGACCACCTCACAGAATACCGCAGCCAAATAACAATTCCCTTGAGAGTTGTTGTGTTCCTGTGAGTGAGTGAGGTCACCAGAATGAAAGGAAGTAAGGAGCATAGGCTGGCAACGAATCGGCGGCACTTTGGTGTTGCTGATCTCCATGGGCGGTGGTGATTACTTTCCATCAGGTGACCCACTCATCATCACGAACCTTTGCCCCCCGTTTCATATAAAATTATTTTTTTTTACCAACAGCTGACTAACAAGTTACAATCCACCTGATATGCTACTATAACAAATACCATATATTTTTTTTTTATCTACAGGTCAAGGACTTTTGCAAGAACTTGGACAAAGCTCACCAGGAGCACATAATCATGACTATGATCCTTCCACAAATAAAGGACCTAGTCTGCGACCCAAACCAGCATGTGAAATCCGCATTGGCCTCTGTCATCATGGGCCTTAGCCCAATTGTGGGACGTCAAAACACCATCGAACATCTTCTACCACTATTCCTCACACAACTTAAAGATGAGTGCCCTGAAGTTCGTCTTAACATCATATCTAATCTGGAATGTGTCAATGAAGTAATCGGCATCCAACAGCTAGTTCAATCCCTCCTGCCCGCTATTGTGGAACTCGCTGAGGACACAAAATGGCGCGTTCGATTAGCCATCATCGAACACATGCCTCTGCTTGCCGGACAACTAGGCCAGGAGTTCTTTGACGAGAAACTTACAGGACTCTGCATGTCTTGGCTTATTGACCATGTGTACGCTATCCGAGAGGCGGCAACACTAAATTTGAAAAAGTTAGTCGAACAGTACGGATCACAATGGGCTGAAACTAATGTCATACCAAAAGTACTTGCGATGTCTAGAGAACAAAATTACTTACATCGCATGACATACTTATTCTGTATAAACGTACTGTCCGAAGTGTGTGGCAAGGATGTCACTACTAGGGTGTTACTACCGACAGTCTTGTCTATGGCCGACGATAATGTTGCCAACGTTAGATTCAATGTTGCCAAGACATTGCAGAAGATGGCGCCGTTTTTAGACCCCGCGGTGATCCAACCTCAAGTGAAGCCAGTTTTGGAGAAACTTAACGTGGACCCAGATGTAGATGTGAAATACTTCGCATCTGAAGCAATCGCTGGGATTGCTGCTTAGGTAAAAGCCATATACTTAACTCTATATATAAATAATATACTTGAAATGGGGAAGGTGACACCATAGACAAATTGGTTACTTTATTTCATCAATTAAAACGACAATTTCGACGGTCTCTGCGTGAACCAATCTTAATTTCAAAGTTATATTACATTTAAAGTTAGATTACATTTAAATACGAAACGTACATTAACACTGCTACATCTAAAAAAAAAAAATTTACTTTTCAATCTTTTTATTACTTCATTTTTTTTTATGCTTTATTACGTTATACACACTTACATGTATATCTAGAAGTTTTCGAGTTTGTGTTTGATGATTTACGTGGTGTTACAACAATTTTTTCGACCCCTACCTTTAGTTTTTGAGAGCATTTCAAAATATATCAGGCTGAAGTACGTTCAAATTTCGAAAAATTCGAAATCAGTTTTCTGTATTGTGAGGTTTGCATAGCCGTAAAACTGTTGGCGAACTAATATCCACATACCACAATTACTACAGTAGAATATTAATTACATTTTTTTTCGAATTCAAGCCCAAGAAAGGCTTTTGCTAGAAAATCTGTAAATAAACAATGAACCGAACGTCAGCTGTCACTGGCTGTCAGACTTGTCATCAGGAGCCGACGTGTCCAACCGAGAGAGGGCGCTCCGTTTCTTGTCTTTGGTCAAACATTTGTTAGGCGCAAGTTTGGCGTTTTATTTCTAAAAATATTGCAAATTAAATCTTGAATTATCGTCATAATATTAAGATTTAATTGAAGTTATAGAAGTTTGAGTAAATTCTAATGGCTGAAAGAGAATAGTGTCGAATTGATTTCAAAAGTAGGTCATTCGCTTCCTAAAATTTGGTTACCGGTACGTCAGACTAAAGGACGTTCGAGTTGCTTTGAAATACGAAGTCAGAATTAATGATAGTAGCAACAAGTGGACCTGGCAGAAAGTGATGACTATTTCGATTCGCTGGATAACAATCATCTAGACGGCACAAACGGTTCCCTAAACATGACTGATAACAGCCTCGGAGCGATTCGAGACATGATCAGCGTGACACGTGTTGGTTGGTGAAAGTGATATTATTGACAGCGATGCCATAGTGCAAAAGGTATGTGTATTACCTGTAGTGTGACAATGGACATTCCGCTACGCCAATGGTTCTCCCTTCCTTAAATTTCTCTTCTTAACTCCGTGTCGGTTAGGAGTTCGTTGACCCCTGATGACAAGTCTGACAGCCAGTGACAGCTGACGTTCGGTTCATTGTTTATTTACAGATTTTCAAAAGCCTTTATTGGGCTTAAATTCGTAAAAAAGTGTAATTAATATTCTACTGGAGTAATTGTGGTATTTGGTTATTAGTTCGCCAACAGTTTTACGGCTATGCAAACCTCACAATACAGAAAACCAAGCAAAATGGATGCAGTGGTCCAGTCACCAACATCACACAAATTGTGCATTCAAACTTCAATATTAGACCGGTAGGTAGTCTGACATATTTTGAAATGCTCTCAAAAACTAAAGGTAGGGGTCGAAAAAATTGTTGTAACAGTGGAGACCGTCAATTTATATGAAAAAATGTACTAAAAACTGTTTTACGATGTCACAGTTTTTATCTATTCGATTGAAGCTAAAACCTTATGTATGTTTAATAATCTAAAATTTGTAACAATTGTACAAAGCTAGACTAATTACATTTTTAGAGATTTTTATGCTGTTTGTTTTCAGTATAATTAATTATTTAGTTTTCATACCGTCGCCAACCCTATTAAATTTTCTTACACTTAAAAAAAGCAATTTCAAAGAACACAGATGTTTATCGAAATGTTTAGTAAATGATTGTAGTATTAACCCTACGTATATTTAATGGATATTTATTAAGGTCCCAACATAATTTAGGTACAACACTGCTGTTGGTGGACGTATATCTGTAGTTTTAATTCATTCCGGAACACTGAAATGTGAAAGTTTTTATTTGTATGTCATAAATGTAAAATAAAAGTTTATAAAAATCAGACTTGTTTTTTAAGACATAGATAATAAGTATGAAATCAATGAAATTAATTTGAAGACTAGCTACCGCCCCTGACTTCATCCGCGTTGATACTACTAGGATAGAACGTATGCCATATGCTCGAGTAATATGAAGCAGTTTTTACCCTACGCAATCTGTTTTTTTTTATACTACGGCGGGTGGCAGACAACCATACGACCCGCCTGATGTGAAGCGGTTACTGTAGCCGTAGTGGATATAAATTACACAATTATCCATCAAGGTATATTATGGTTCCAGAGAAGTTTTCTCGCGCGTACGGTCAGGCTGTGGAATGAACTGTTTGAGGTTTTCTCAGGAGACTACAGCATGGGGTTCTTCAAAAAGGGCGTGAAGAGGTTTTTACAGGGTCGGCAACGCGCGTGTGATGCCCCTGGTGTTACAGGCGTTCATAGGCTACGGTAACTGCTTTCCATCAGGCGGGCCGTATGCTTGTTTGCCACTTTAGTAGTATTAAAAAAAAAAAACAATTTGTTGATAAAAGGGATGACAATACACAGACATAATATAGGAAGTAAGCACGTTAAACTTTTCCCTATCCAACAGTGTTATCTGAATGATTCCAACGTGGTTTTTACAGGGTGGTCAACGTGTGATGCTTACCATCAGGCACGTCGTATTCTTGTTTGTCACGTTGTATAAAATAAAAAATAATGGAAGGCAAAATAGTGGTGGCTCTTATGTGTCTTATGCGTTACATCATAAGGTTTAAAATTGATCGTCTCAAATGTGAAAAATCTTGATAAAACCAATCAACGTATTCATAAGAGCGTGCCTTATTTCGGCACAGCCCAGGTTTTAGATCTTGATTTTAACTGGACAGAAATTTGTCGCTCTCCCGTCAAAGAGCTATATGGTTTTTTTTGTGGCAGTGCCGAAATAAGCATATTTCGGCACAGCCCACTGGGGATCTACTAAACTACCCACTCGCATGTACTGGGATTTTCGCCTATCCCAAGAAAAAAGTAGACCCGCATGGCCTGGGTATACTCCCCTATCCCAGCGCGCCGACTCTATTTCAAAAATTTATTTTTCCAACTTCTCATTATCCAGAACCTTGAAACAAGAAAAACAACAATCCAGAACTTGAAAAAAGAAAATTTAAAAAAACACCTCACGCAATTTATGGACACCCCCCAGCGAAAATTTGATTTCACCCAAATGTTGCCTTGAATTTGTCGGAAATAAAACACAACTGGTCGATGCGTAATTCAAAAGTTACACGTATTTTAATAATTCACGTTGTAGTCAGAGAGCCTAACGTAGGCAGAGTAGAATAACACCACCCCATTCGCATATGGCTATCGTAAAAAGCGACTAATGTAGTGATAGAGAACACCTAAAGCATTCGTAGATCAGAAAACAGTTGCATGCATTGACAAACATTGCCAGACTCTGAAAAAGGAAGGAAATAAAACTTTACTGTTGCATTTTGTGCATGATATATATTTTTAGATATTATAGTACAAAAACGTACATTATTCGTACATTAGAACAGTTTATTTATGATGTATTTGGAAGTCTGCCATTCTGACGGATACTAATTTTGATGCAAGATCTCGGACTATACTTATTATGAGAATTATTAAAATGCGTGTAACTTTTTAATTACGTGTTTTATTGCCGACAAATTCAAGGTAACATCTGGGTGAAATCAGATTTTCGCTAGGTGGTGTAGTTTTATTATTTCGGCACAGCCCCATAAAACTACACCACCTAGCGAAAATCTGATTTCACCCAGATGTTGCCTTGAATTTGTCGCATAAAAAACAACTGGTCGATGCGTAGTTAAAAAGTTACACGCAGTAGGTATCATTTAGCTTTACCGAGTGAGGCCTCATTATTGCGTTGTTACACTGCGCTTCGTCGTAGCCGACATCCTGCATTATGCGCTGCATGGTCACACGCGGCGTTTCCTTTTTTTCCCTAGGCAATACTGCATGGCACTATCAGTAGTGTTATTGTCAACGGATCGACAGACTTGAGATGTAGCGGGAGGAGTGATGCACTGCGCTGTCTGAGCTCCGGTGCGACGATAGTGTTCTAGTTTTGTACATAGTAGTTCGTGATCAGACCTCCGCGAACTAGGTCACTCTTCGAGAAGACGTTTGTTCCGATTTATTGTCAAATACAGACTCCATACTAGACGCTGCTCTAGACATCATGATCTGTTTTGACGACGCAGACGACGCAGTACACAGTGCAACGCAGAGTGCGTTGCACTGTGTATCTGCTAATATTATATAATGAGGTGTCAGCCTTTGACACAATTGTTTTGAGAAACAACGTAGGCTCTATTTACACTGCCGTTGAATGGAATGGAATCGACTTTTTGCAACGAAATTGTACGTAGCACATAATGAACTTTGTCAATTGTAAAACATATAAACTTAAATACGAGCCAAAAAAGGTCGTGCGTCTTGCGGGGAATCCTCGCGCATTCTAGAGAATTCACCTAGCTATTGTCGGCGTTTATACCTGTAGAAGTGGCGCGAACGGGGAGGCGAAGGGTTGGTCACAACAATGGAACTCGAGCATTCCACCGAATCCGCGCGCATTTTGCGGTGAGGCAAACGCGAAATTGATGGTTCTATTCCATTCCGAGGCGGTGTAAATATAGCCTAAGCGGACAAAGTACATTAAATATATATATTGCGACCCAAAAGAGTAGAAACATTAGTGTAGTATTGTTATTTGTGGCAACATGTTATAACTGTTTTCAAGTGATAACCATTGGTAAACCATTTTATACTCCTTTTAGTCGCACTGTAAAAAAAAGAGAGCAGCAGTTTTTTGAGGCAAAATATTACAAAACCTTTTGAATCTTATCTACGTGAGCAAAAAGATCATAGTCTTTTGTAGGCAAAGAAATCTAAATCGACCATATTTATGGCCGCACGACTGTCCTCGAGTGATACTCTAGTTTTTCAAGCTACCACACGCAGGCCCACTGTGCCGCTGCTCTTTCAGTGGGAATTGACCCTTATCTAGTATCATGACCTTGCAAGAGAGACACAGGGTAACAAAAATAAAAGATCAAAATTAACTTTCTATACTTTTATTTCCACTGAAAACAACAGTATCCTAATTCACTGAAGGCTAGCTTGAAGTGAACGAGGTGAAGTAATTTTGGAATGTAACATTTTCGTTACGGGAATATGTAGGCTGTATATGGTTTATTTACATAAATATAAATATTGCTTCCACTCCTCTACTAGTCAAGCGAATATCACATAACATTATTATTTTGAATACACAGTTCTGAACACATCTCAACAATTTGTGCAGTAATAAATATTGTGAACGAAATTTAATAATCCGAAGCACCAAAATAAAAACGGCATCTATTCAAAATATATTTCAATAATTTATTTACCATTCAACTATCACACTATTATTTATTGGGGAAATTATATACACGAGACGGCAACATTTCTTTTAGCATTAGGCTATGACACTAACGATAGTTTTGATAGCAACACGTTTGTTATAATTTTGTAACTTGATCGTAATACATGTAATACACATTACAATAAACTATTAACAACTTCCTATAATTAATAAACAATATTTTTTATTATCTTACAAGTTACCGTGGGGACGTTCTAATGTGTGTAAAAATGCAATGTCAAAAACGACCATAGTGTTTTCACGATGATAAAATTAAATATAAAAAAGTTACCAGTTACTAATCTATGGAAGATAAATAATTTTTAAAATTAGAACGTCAACCACGTACGGGGAGTATACCATGAGCGCCAAACTCGCTTTTATTTCGATGTTGTCACGCAAGCGGTACAGATGTTTGCGAGTACGACGCCCTTGTTAAGGGGCGGAGGCCTAATGGCGGGAATCCCTGGGGTAGAACTCTGCTAAGGTGGCGGCCGGGATACGCTTAAGCATCTCCTTGGGGAAGATACGGAGTAGCTGCCAGCCAATGTCCAGTGATTCGAAAACTGAGCGGTTCTCGTAGCTACCCTGTGAATTAAAATAAAAAATGTTTTAGAAATGAAAAAACAATTAGGGTATGAAAATGAAAGTTTCACTGTCAAAAAATTCAGTACATTTTGACAATCTGGACCCGACGCCTACCTAGCGACATCTAATGTCAGAAAAAATATCAAACATCCCCATTCATAATACAATCTCGATTTTAATAACTTATGTCCGATGTATTTTACGGTCGATCAAAGTTTGGTAGGAAAGTCCGTTTTAAAAGTATGAAATTAAATATTACCATTGTACAAACAATAAAAAGTACTATAATTTTTGTTACTATCTACATAAACGCAATATTTAGCATAGCTGTCACACAAATTTCTGATTTAACGCATATAAAATAGCGTGGTGTGACGTCATAACATGAACATGGTAGCCTTTTGTATGGAGCGTTTTTGGGATAGTCCAAAATTGTAATCTTCAAGTTATCATATGTCGAGAAGTTTTTAAGCTTTCGAAATAATTATTTCACCTATAGTTATATTATTGTGACGTCTTTAAATAACAAATCGAAAAAAAATGGTTCACAAGCCTATTGACAGGCGACGCGGCACGCGAGGGGTTAAATTTTGAATACCATTTATACTTCTTCTTCTTGTATAGATGATGATTACGACACTTATGTCTAACGGGGAGCCGGGCCTGGTGACCGGTGCGGTTGTTTACCAGTCTGTCACCGTACCTGCGTGATGAAGTTCTTCTCGAACTTGGTGAGGAACTCGAGGTAGAGCAAGTCGTCGGGCGTGAGCGCCTCCTCACCCACCACGGCCTTCATGGCCTGCACGTCCTTGCCGATGGCGTAGCACGCGTACTGGAATACAACATTAATATTTTAAGGTTGTTCGGTTATAATTCCATACAAACATAAGAAACATTATTATATAAGTATAAATGTTAAGGAGATGTTTTTAGAATTAGATTATAATAAGACTGTATAACCATAATACAAAATCTTTTATTTTATACAAATACTTTGTATTTGTATAATTTTATTTTATACAAATACAAAATCTTTATTTCTTTCACAAAAATCATTTACGTAAATATTTTTGTGAAAGAAATAAAGTTTGTGAAATATTTTTACCTCCAATTAATTTTGCATTACAAGATTAAAATTGCCACGGAGAAGAGGGGACTCCTCTAATACAGGTTATTTTAACTTAACAGACGAGATCCCAAATTATTGTAAACTAAACTTGTGATTGCCAATAAACTGAATTTGAATTTGAATTGAAGAACCTATTCTCAGACCTACTGAATAATATACATATAAAATTTCATCAAAATCGGTCAAGCCGTTTCGGAGGAGTATCGCGTAGAATTTTATATATTAGAAGAAGTTAATAACTATAACTTTAAGAATCTTTGAGCTTAGTAATTTATTATTACCAATGACCTTTTGCCACCAGTATTTTATAAACATGAACTCACCAGCTGGTTGGAGACGTCGGAGTGATCCTTGCGGGTCATGCCCTCGCCGATGGCGGACTTCATGAGACGGGACAGAGAGGGCAGCACGTTCACCGGCGGGTAGATCTGTCTGTTGTGAAGCTGGCGGTCCACGTAGATCTGTGCGCAACATTTCAGGGTTACTAATAGCAGGCCTGTGTCACTCCGCCATTCGGCCAAGTTATTCACCTACACACCCGACCCACCCAGGAGCACAATTTATTCGAGTGTCACGTGCGCTCTCTTACGCACGCGGTACGCGACGCGGCAATTTTTTCACGTTTTGTTCTTTTTATAGTAGGCTATTTGACAATGTTCAAAAATTGTATAAATTATTTAACAATATCGTAAAATATACAAGAAGTACATTCCTAAGTCGGGTAGCTTAGAATTATGCTCCCTACCCTCTTTTCGCCAGAGCTTCGTTTGTCAGTCAGCAGGGTGCACCGCGTGCAGGTGAACTTTTGGTTCAAAGATGTTGATGAACCCCATACACCTCTCCATATATTTATATGAACTTTAAATTTTATGTGGTAATAGGTTTCAGCGTCACATCACATCATAGCGTAGCGCCGATTTTCAGCCGAAACCTGCTGTAGTATACTAAGGTTATGTAATTATTGTTTTCAAGTTCAATAGCTAACACAAAACACTAAGATAAAATATTTTAATAAGTGAACCTAAAAGTTGACTAACCTGTCCCTCAGTAATGTAACCCGTCAAGTCAGGAATAGGATGGGTGATGTCATCGTTAGGCATAGTCAAGATGGGGATCTGCGTGATGGAGCCGTTCCTGCCCTCGACACGTCCGGCGCGCTCGTAGATGGTGGCCAAATCCGTGTACATGTAACCTAGGGTTCAAAGTTTTAAATCAAATCAAATCAAAATATTTTTATACCTTGGACTTTATAAAGCACTTAGAAATGTCATACAAATTAAATATAAGAACATGTATCTAAATCATTACTACTCTAAATCCGCAGAGTTTAGATTCACTTTCATCACACTATCTTGAATGTGAAAGTGAATTTAAGTGCCAGTTCCAGCGACGGGGCTTCTTGAGAAGAACTGGCAAGAAACTCAAGGCCGACTCTTTTAATTGCCAATATCGTTACATTAAATACAAATACAATTGTTAACATAACATAACAAGAGCAATTCATTTCCAAAGATATTTATTTCAGCAGGTGAAAGGGTAGACCTGCTACCAATTTTTAAGTGACAAAATTTAATGTATGACAATTGTTTGTCATATCTTGACATATTTTTTAATGTAACAATGTTCTATATTTCAGTTGACATAATTATAATTAATATTTAATTCAGCTTGACATCATAATATAATCTGAAATTTAATTATCTTGTGATACTGATGATTTATTTATCAGTAATTTATTCAGTTCAATTACTATGATTTTAATATTTGCACGCCATTGTCGATGGCAGAATAATATGGAACAATACGCCATTGTCGATGGCAGAATAATATGGAACATAATGACAAAACGACAACTGTAAAAAAACCTTATTCTGGCAAATAAATATTCATTCATTCATTCATTCAATACGCTTGCGTGCTCGGTTGGTTTACTGAGCGCAAGAGCGGTGCGGGTAAAGGTTTTCTCGTCTGGTTGGTTTACTGGACGGGAGACTCGCAATCCTGTGATATAACCGGAAGGTTGGCACACAGGGGCGCATTAGCAGTTAGGTATAGGGCACGAGTCCACTAAACTTAAATGTCTGTTTGTTTTTATTACCTGGGAAACCACGTCGTCCGGGTACCTCCTCTCGGGCGGCGGAGACCTCACGCAGAGCCTCGGCGTATGAAGACATGTCAGTCAAGATGACCAGCACGTGTTTCTGGGACAAAAAATACATTTATTAATGGCAAAGAAAAGTAAATGAAAGACGAACCAATTTTTTTGCTTATGACTTCAAGATGTTTTACTTTTTAATCCAATTTGGACCTTACCTCGCACTGGTAAGCCAAGAACTCTGCGGCGGTCAGGGCCAGACGTGGAGTAATAATTCTCTCAATGGTAGGATCGTTGGCCAAGTTCAAGAACAGGCACACGTTCTCCATAGAGCCATTCTCCTCGAAGTCCTGCTTGAAGAATCGGGCCGTCTCCATGTTGACACCCATAGCGGCGAACACAATGGCGAAGTTGTCTTCATGATCATCAAGTACTGATTTGCCTGGCACCTAAACAATATTAATAAAATAAAAAATAATTAAATTTGTCTGTGATATTGAAAATAAAATAAAAAATAATTAAATTTGTCTGTGTAATTTGATGCCTTCGAAGCTATTAAAACAAAATATTGACGTGGTAACCTCTTATAAATTGATAACGCCGGCTATACGCATGAAAAAGCATGACTTATTGTCACGTTCCACCTGAGCCGAGTGTGCAAACGAGAGCGCGGTACAAGTGATAGAGAGGCACGACTTTACAGGCAACCATTTTTTTTCTTAGTTAAAACCTTCATAAGGTACCAAATTTAATTAAAATCACTCAAGTGATACTTTTCAACCTAGGGAAGTTGCAGATATAGGCTGGTACTAAATAAATATCTCTACACATCAGATGGATCAATATAAGTATTTATTCATGTTCCTGAAATATTCCCTAGTTGTGTCCAAAATCTCCATGTTCGCAAAATGTCTCTTTTCACTTTTATTGAATTAATGTTATTTATTAAATAAATTGTCAAAAAAATATATTTTGTATAAAAAAAAATATATAGGTTTTAGATTATGTTTAATATTCTAAAAAATAAAACCAGCCAAAATTATTATTAGTACGAGACATATTGAGAAACTGCGGGTTATCTTTTTATAACTTGTTTGATATACAAAAAATACATTAAAGCTGAACGCGCATTTATCCGAGCCGAATGCGCCGAACGAAACGAATTCTAGAATTCTATACATGACACCTCGCACACCTTATCCGAGCTGAATCGTCCGAATCCTGAAGTGCGAGTATAGTGTTCGAGGTGGTATGTGATTTCATATAAATAATTTTAAAATTCGTTAGGTTCGCTCTTTGGGTTCACCTTTAAACAGTATTAATAATAAAGCATACCCTGACAAGACCGGCTTGTCTACAAATCTGGGCGGCAATTTCATTGTGAGGCAGACCGGCGGCGGAGAAAATGGGGATCTTCTGGCCACGGGCGATGGAGTTCATCACGTCGATAGCGGAGATACCTGCGCAAGCACAAGTATAAAATAAGAGAGGCAAACAAGCATGTGGATCACCTAATGAACACTGATCACAACCGCCCAGAAACAGAGACCAGACTTTTTAGGCAAACAAGCTCTCGAAGGCTCTTAAGTCGAATTTGGTCAAATTTGTTCAGAGACACTGAAAGAAGGCGATTCCAGATTTTCACTATTTACATTGTATCAATTTATTATTTCTTCAACTATTTTAAATCAATTGACATTGTATTAAAAATTTATCCTGACGAAATTATTGCTATTTCAAAATTCATTGCAAAATTTCATTGCCTTTTATTGTACAGATGTTCATAATATCATTGCCTACGACTGCGTGTGATCTTACTATATTATCTAATATATTCATCTTACTATTATACTTGACAATTGGTTAGTTTTTACAATAAATATGCAAGGGCATTTTACTTGTCAAACTAAATTTGTCAAACTAAACAAAGCTTGTAACAGCTTTGCTGTACAAATGTGTTGTACCTACTATGGATACCAGATTTGTATATATTCATCTTAATAATTGTAAAATTGGTAAATCTATTCAAGTATAGTTATATTCTTAAGTAGAACCATAGCTAAAATAAATATTTTTGAAAATGAAAAATTCACCTAGAAAAATTCGCCTTGGTGGGATTAGAACCTAGGTGAAATAGGGGAGAGGTGTGTTTTTAATTTTCAAAAATATTTACAATTTTATAATATTCTGGCAAGATGGCCGAAACAACAATAATTAGTTACAAATAAAACATACAATAAAATTACAAATATTTTTGTATTAACGAAAACAAAAATAATAATAATTTAGAACCATACCTGTTTGAATCATTTCCTCAGGATAGATACGTGACCATGGGTTGATAGGTTGACCCTGGATGTCCAAGAAATCTTCGGCCAGAATTGGAGGACCTTTGTCGATGGGCTTGCCGGACCCGTTGAATATACGACCTGCACCAATACACCAAATAAGAATATACGGCCTATTGGATTAATTTTTTAAAGAATGAACACTACGCCAAAACGTACACATCCAGATACACACCGCTAATATGAGTTATACATTTACTTAGCGATTTGTATTTCTCGATTTTGTTGTGTCTTCGTATTTATTATGTCTATGTATTATAAGTATGTATTTACAAAAAAAATGTCTTTAAGTACATTTATCAGTTGTCTAGTACCCATAACACAAGCTTTGCGCTTAATTTGGGACTAGGTGGCGCTGTGTAAATTGTCTAGAAATATTTATTTATTTATATTTATCCCGCTGCCAACACAGTAACTCCTTCCTTCCTAGTGACCTCACTCATTCGCAGTAACACAACAACCCTAGTTTTTTTATAATATGTTGGGTGACAGACAAGCATACGGTCCGCCTGATGTGAAGCAGTTACCATAGCCATATTAACGCTCGCAACATAAATTATGGCTCGCGCGCCGCCACCCCAACTCAGCATCTCCTTCCTTTCTGGTGACCTCACTCACTCGCAGGAACACAACAACCCTCAAGGGAATTGTTATTTGGTTGCGGTATTCTGTGAGGAGGAGGTACATTCCCCAGTTGTACTAGACATACTTGTAATACATAGAAGACACCCAGACCAAGACAAATGTTTGTCTTGTGCGGGGATCGAACCCGCGACCTGTGAGTCAAAGTAGCCATTGCTAGCCATTCGACCACCGGGCTCGTGACGACATGTCGGATGACAGCGTGTGAGCGATATTTCATTTTGCAAGCGTTTATATGGCTATGGTAACCGCTTCACATCAGGGAGACCGTATGCTTAGTTGCACCCTAAGTATTATGAAAGAAGTATAATTGTTGAAATTTTAAGAATAAAAAAAAGTACAGCAGACACAGTAATGTGTGGCGGGCCTGTCTCAAACTACATCATATCGACCGTGCCCTCCATCCGAGTATTTGTGCAAATATTTGCGTCTATGGATTAAACAACACTAAATTTCTATACCAACAAGTTTTTTGTTGACAACCTTGAATTGAAGACCATATTAGAGTGATGTTTAGGAAAGTTTTTTTTTCTAATTTAAAAAATAAACCAGCTTCTTAACATTTAGGCAATACGGTCTTATTGAAGTACGGAATACCTTCCATAGAAACATAGTGACTAGGTCAACACCGATAACTAACATTATAGCATATCTTTTACCATATTTAAATCTAAAAACAAAGTAACCTCTAAAATTACATGAAAGCCATATTTGTCAAAAAAAAATGAACACAGTGAAAACAGAACAGAGTGAAAACTTGAACGTTTAACGTTGTGCATTTTTGAATATTTCGGAATGGTTAGGGAATAATTTCGTACGAATTACTTTATTTATCAGTATAAAAGTACTATCATTTATGTGGTAAAATACAATATTCATTTATTATGCCTATCGTATACAAACGTGACAATTTATATTACATTAAAAATAAATAGCAGGAGCAGGCATTAATTTTCGCCGCGAGGAAGAAAGAGATGGGAATATCACTTCCTCTCCTACGTCACGGCGACTAAGGGAAATACATTATCAAATATCGATCAGGCCTCCCCAACCCGTTTGGCCAGCGTGGGGAGTGTAGGCCAAATCCTCCTTCCGTCTAGGACGGACGAGAGTGGGTCGTACTCCTGTAGTGGAGACTAAAATAGACCTGATGATGATGATGATGAAGCTGTAGGCATACGTTATCAATAAAATACTAACCCAACATGTCCTCAGATACTGGTGTTCTCAGAATGTCGCCTGTGAACTCGCAAAGAGTGTTTTTGGCGTCGATGCCCGAGGTACCCTCGAACACCTGGACGACGGCCTTGGAGCCGCTGACCTCGAGCACCTTCAGGAAAAAGGCAATCTGTTAGAATACTTTCAGGACACTCGTCAAACATCGAATCATTCAAATATTTATGAGACTAGCACCACACCCCGTAAAAAAACTGGTAAAAAACAGAATAATAAAAAAGTGGCTATGTCATGGACACGGCCTGTCTTGTACATAAATACGTTACGTGCACTAAAAGTATCTCAAAATGGCAGCGCTTCCCCCTTCGCAGCACATGATGTTCAATAGTCCTTACTTAGCGTAATAAATTCTTTGATCCTTCATCAATTCAGTGGTGTGATTAAATTTTGGATGGATATGATAGATATGTAGCTGCAATACCAAACTGTATCCCCCGAGTTTTTTATCATTCGTTTTTTTTAATTGCTTCCCTAGGGAAGCCTTATGTGGCTGGTGTGTGGTAAAATGGAACTTATGTGGCCGTCTCATTTATATGATCTGAGTGCTGAGTGCGAGTTTTTTTATTCACGTTCGATAATGTCAACGAATACAAACCGACCAAATAGAAGTACTCTCGTGTGAATTTATATGACGTGAATGTTGTGAATTTATATGACGCGTGTTACATATCAAAACTATATAGCTTAGCCGCTCATATTTCGAAGTGAGTAACCCGCCTAAATTGGATTTGTAACATGCGTCTGGTAATCTCTTCGTGCGTGCGTGCGCGTAGGTATCTCTTCTTCTTCAGCTGACTATTACCCTTATATTTAAAACATATTTAAAAATCAAACAAAACAAGATAAAGTTGTATTGTACATGTTCTTGAAATTCTGCTAGTTATATTGTGTATGAATATATATAATAGGTAGGGGAAAAAGTCTTTTCGCATTTTAGTATGTATGAACTTGTAATAAAATCTCTTTGGTTATACCATTTGTATCTGGCAGGTTTTGATATCTTTAAAAAGTTTAAATTTTAAAAAAGATAATTCCAAATTCAAATTAGGTAAATGTGTGATTTTCATTTGTTTTTTTTACTGTCAAGATGAGTGAAGCTAATGAAGAAATTCGATTCATTTTAAAATTTTACTACAAAAAAAGTAAAAATGCAACGCAAGCTGCGAAAAAAATTTGTGACGTTTATGGATCTAGTGCAGTGTCTGTGAGAGTAGCACAAATTTGGTTTAAGCGTTTTCAATCAGGAATTTTTGATGTGAAAGATGCACGTCGCTCTGGTCGCCCTGTTACGGATAAAATGGATGCCATTTTTGAAAAAGTGGAGCAAGATCAGCATATCAGTAGTTACGACGTAGCTGAAGAATTAGGAATTGACCACAAAACAGTTTTGGCGCATTTGAAAAAAGCTGGGTACACTAAAAAGCTCGATATTTGGGTGCCTCACGATCTCACTGAAAGAAACTTAATGAACCGTGTACTCATTTGCGATTCTTTACTACGACGTAATGAAAGCGAATCGTTTTTGAAGAAGCTTATAACTGGTGATGAAAAGTGGATCATGTACGACAAGAACGTGCGAAAAAGGTCGTGGTCAAAGGCCGGTCAGGCTTCACAGACTCTGCCAAAACCCGGGTTAACCCGCAATAAGGTGATGCTGTGTGTATGGTGGGATTGGAAGGGCATTATTCATTATGAGCTGTTACCGCCAGGCAGGACTATCGATTCTGAACTCTACTGTGAACAACTGATGAGATTAAAGCAAAAAGTTGAGAAAAAGCGGCCGGAATTAATTAACAGAAGGGGTGTGATTTTTCATCATGATAACGCTAGACCTCACACATCTTTAGCCACTCAGCAAAAATTAAGAGAGTTTGAATGGAAGGTGTTAATGCATCCGCCGTATAGTCCTGACCTTGCACCTTCTGATTTCCACCTGTTTCGGTCTCTTCAGAATTCTTTAGGCAATGTCAGGTTAACATCACGAGAAGACTGCCAAAACCACTTGTCGTGGTTTTTTTTAACAGAAGTCCTAAAATTTCTATAGTAATGGGATCATGTCTCTACCTACAAGATGGCAAAAAGTTATCGAACAAAATGGCACCTACATACTTTAGTTAAATGTAAATAAACTTTAGTAAAAAATGTTTTGAATTTTCATATAAAATACGAAAAGACTTTTTCCCCAACCTAATATGTACAATAAAGATACTACAAACAAACAAAAAAAATAAAGTATAACATACCTGTCCTGAGCGTAGAGAGCCATCTGAAAGCTTCAGCTGTACGATCTCAGAGAACTTGGGGAACTTCACGTCATCGAGGATGACGAGGGGTCCGTTCACACCAGATACCGTCTTGTAAGCTGCACAGGACAAAATGTAATTTATAAATTATCACTTCTTTATCTCAATGCCTCCAACAAACACTACACCAACAAAATTTTCGTGAATTTTCTCTTTTTATCTAAATCGATTCATTACTTCAGTAACATTATGAACCTACCTGAATTTTATTTATAAAAAACGAGGACAACAAAATCGAGAAACACAAACCGCTAAGTAAATGTATAACTCATATTAGCAGTGTGTATCTGGATGTGTATGTTTTGAGTTGGCGTAGTGTTCATTGTAGGCATCGATCTTATAAACCATGTGTGTATGCATGTGGCGCATGCTGCGCGTCCGATGTTTTTAAAATCATGTGATAACATTTTTTTATCAATATAAGAATAAATGTCACCTAGTTACTACCCAGTGTCATTGATCACATGACTACAGAACAGTTCCAAATGACTTCTAAATTTGTTTTATTTTAGTAGAGTAATAACTTGAAAGAGTATATTTTTTAATTTGAAAAAAATATAGGGAAGCATAACAATATTTTTGTAAAAATAACGATTCCATCAACACCCGGTATGACCCGAACTATGCGACCCCGCGGCCACACTCCTCGTGGGAGGTTGCTGTCAGCTATTAACACGAGCTCTCCAACTTTAAGGTTAGGTCTCGATGCGATGGAGGCTTTAGGAATTAATGATGGCAAATATTCCTTTAGCCACCGAGCCCAAAAATGGTCGGCTAACCGTAGGCCTTTACGCCAATGCACACGTCTTATTAAATCGGAATCTTCTAATTGCACAAGGGGGGAATATGTCGATGGTGTGCCTAAAATGAAGTGAAATGGTGTGATAGCACCATCGGCGTCTGGATTTGTGTCAACGTGCGTTAATGGTCTAGAATTTAAAATAGACTCAACTTCTAGTAAAAACGTAGCAAACACTTCTTCAGTAGGGGCTCGTTCTTTTAGGGTCACTGATAACGCCGTCTTTACACTTCTCACAAGACGCTCCCAACATCCGCCCATGAAAGGTGAAGCAGGTGGTATAAACTTCCAACGAATTAGGTGGTTTACTGCAAAATCATGAACCGGTTGAGCATATAATTTACGAAGTTCACGATTAGCTCCAACAAACGCCGTGCCATTGTCAGAATATATAGTTTGAGGGCTACCACGTCTGGAAACAAATCTTCTTATGGCCATAATAGCGGCATCTGTACTGAGGCTACCAACAATTTCAAGGTGTATGGCTCGAACTGACAGACAGGTAAAAAGAGCAACATAACGCTTTTCCGATCTTCTTCCAACAGTAATCATAACCGGGCCAAAGTAATCCAGACCGACATGAGTAAATACTCGAACGTGATGTGCTAGACGTTCTGGTGGAAGGTCACCGATTGGCGGAGAGATTGGAGCATCCTTCTTCATTCTGCATTGCAAGCATGATCTGAGCACAGATCTTACGGCCACTCGTATTCCAATTATATAGAAGCGCTGCCGCAACTCGTTTATGACCATATTGGGACCAGAATGGGCTGTTCTTTTATGATGAAAGAAAATCAATAGCCTTACGATAAAACTTTTTCCATGTAGTACGATGGGATTCTTTTCAGTGTCCACTTCTATTGCGGCGGATATTCTACCTTTCAGTCTCAATAGGCGAGTGTCGTCTATGTAGATGGTAAGATTTCGCAGTCTACTTTGTTTGGGAAGCGAATTGTTTCTAGATATGGCGATGTACTCTTCTTCGAATGACTCCAATTGTGAATACAAGAGCAGTTGTTGTTCAGCCCAAATTAAGTCTTCTACATTTAGTAACGGTAAATTAGAAGGTGACACAGATCCAGTCCGATTAATAGAGCTACTTTTTTTGCTAATAAGTGCGCGAAATTGACGAACACATTGCAGCACACGAGCGGTAGCTCGCAATAGGCGCATCCACTCACTGAAACGAGTGGGAACCGCAACTACCGGTGAAGGTAATTTTTGCGTGTTCGTGAAGGACACTACTTGCGAGTCGGATGCAGCAGGAGGCTGCTTCATTTCAATAAAATCCTGCAAAAAAAACTAGAGGATGGTTCTATTGGCCACTGAGATTTACATTGAGCCAAGAAATTTGGGCCAGAGAACCATCTAGAAGAAATATTAAATTCGCGATTAATACGCGTAGCGTCGTCCGCAACATTTAGCGCTGAAGGCACATAACGCCAATTTGAAATATTACTTAACTCTAAAATTTCGCCAACGCGGTGAGCGACAAAAGCTTTAAATGACCGGACGTCGCTACGCAGCCACTTTAAGACCGTTATGCTATCGGTCCAAAGGAACAGCTTGGATGGTTTCCGTTTGTGTGCCTCTATAATATAGGAGGCGAAACGCGTTGCCATAAGGGCTGCTTGTAATTCTAACCTAGGAACAGATATTAGTTTAAGAGGAGCCAATCTAGCTTTGCCACCTATTAGACTCAACACAGCATCGTCATCGGCGTAACTGAATCGCCAATAGGCAACGCAGGCGTAGGCAACCTGACTGGCATCGCCGAAAACGTGAAGTTCCGTTGATTCAACCTGTTGTTGAACCAAATAACGATAATATCGTGGGATAGACCCGGAAGCTATCTTTGTTAAATCTACGAACCAAGAGTTCCATTTTGCCATGATAGAAGGCGGTAACTCTTGATCCCACTCAACATTTAATTTCCAGGTTTCCTGAAAGAAGGACGCTTTTCCGATCTTCTTCCAACAGTAATCGTAACCGGGCCAAAGTAATCCAGGCCGACATGAGTAAATACTCGAACGTGATGTGCTAGACGTTCTGGTGGAAGGTCACCGATTGGCGGAGAGATTGGAGCATCCTTCTTCATTCTGCATTGCAAGCATGATCTGAGCACAGACCTTACGGCCACTCGTATTCCAATAATATAGAAGCGCTGCCGCAACTCGTTTATGACCATATTGGGACCAGAATGGGCTGTTCTTTTATGATGAAAGAAAATCAATAGCCTTACGATAAAACTTTTTCCATGTAGTACGATGGGATTCTTTTCAGTGTCCACTTCTATTGCGGCGGATATTCTACCTTTCAGTCTCAATAGGCGAGTGTCGTCTATATAGATGGTAAGATTTCGCAGTCTACTTTGTTTGGGAAGCGAATTGTTTCTAGATATGGCGATGTACTCTTCTTCGAATGACTCCAATTGTGAATACAAGAGCAGTTGTTGTTCAGCCCAAATTAAGTCTTCTACATTTAGTAACGGTAAATTAGAAGGTGACACAGATCCAGTCCGATTAATAGAGCTATTTTTTTTGCTAATAAGTGCGCGAAATTGACGAACACATTGCAGAACACGAGCGGTAGCTCGCAATAGGCGCATCCACTCACTGAAACGAGTGGGAACCGCAACTACCGGTGAAGGTAATTTTTGCGTGTTCGTGAAGGACACTACTTGCGAGTCGGATGCAGCAGGAGGCTGCTTCATTTCAATAAAATCCTGCAAAAAACTAGAGGATGGTTCTATTGGCCACTGAGATTTACATTGAGCCAAGAAATTTGGGCCAGAGAACCATCTAGAAGAAATATTAAATTCGCGATTAATACGCGTAGCGTCGTCCGCAACATTTAGCGCTGAAGGCACATAACGCCAATTTGAAATATTACTTAACTCTAAAATTTCGCCAACGCGGTGAGCGACAAAAGCTTTAAATGACCGGACGTCGCTACGCAGCCACTTTAAGACCGTTATGCTATCGGTCCAAAGGAACAGCTTGGATGGTTTCCGTTTGTGTGCCTCTATAATATAGGAGGCGAAACGCGTTGCCATAAGGGCTGCTTGTAATTCTAACCTAGGAACAGATATTAGTTTAAGAGGAGCCAATCTAGCTTTGCCACCTATTAGACTCAACACAGCATCGTCATCGGCGTAACTGAATCGCCAATAGGCAACGCAGGCGTAGGCAACCTGGCTGGCATCGCCGAAAACGTGAAGTTCCGTTGATTCAACCTGTTGTTGAACCAAATAACGATAATATCGAGGAATAGACCCGGATGCAATCTTTGTTAAATCTACGAACCAAGAGTTCCATTTTGCCATGATAGAAGGCGGTAACTCTTGATCCCACTCAACATTTAATTTCCAGGTTTCCTGAAAGATTAATCTACCTTTTATAATAATTGGCGTTAAAAAGCCTAGCGGGTCATATACGCGCATTAAATAAGCTAGAACGGAGCGTTTGGTCATTTTATTCGGTAGGTCGACAACGCTACGTGAAAAACAGAGTCTGTCATCGATAGAATTCCACATTATTCCCAAAACGCGAATAACTCCATGAGTAGCGTCTGGCGCGCACAACTCTTTGGGTAAAGATAAGAGAATTTCTGGGCAGTTTGATACCCAGGACCTCATTTCGAGACATGCTTTAGAGTGAACGTTAACGATGTCAGATACTAGTTGCGTTGCTTCCTTTACGGTGTCAACACTGCCTAAGTAATCATCCATATAGTGATCATTAATAATGGCATCTACGGCGGCTGGATAGGCTGACCTATGTTCTTCGGCGTTACGATTTTTTAAATAAATTGCGGTAAATGGACTAGAGGAAGCCCCAAAGATCAATGTACGCATACGAAATTCTCTAATAGTTTGTGATGGGTCATCACGCCACATTTTTTTAATGTTTTTAATGTCGTTACGCCATAGAAGACCAGTCTCAAATCTACCTGAAGTCAATCGACGGGTCGTTTTGGTTAATATATCTAAAGCCCGTGTATCATCTTTAGAGAAATACTCTTTCTTGGATATACCGATAGAATCGATGCGAAAGTATTCTTGAAGCTGTTGGTCTAATGCATTCTCACTTGTAGTATTACAGTGATTAACAAACTCCACAGGCGAAGAATTAGATTTCGTAAACCCGAAGAGAACCCAACCAAGCGAGGTCAACGCGGCTACGGGTTGCGATTGACAACCACGTCTAATAGTATGCGGTACAATTAAATGCCAATTGTCAATTCCGATCAATAACATAGGTTTAGCATCACCATAAGCCAGCGTTCCGGCCAAATCTGCTAAATAATCATAGGAGCGCAAGTCACTAGACCTAATAGCTTGACCAGATAAACCAATATTTGGTATGAAGCGAACATTCTTTAATTTATGTTTTTGTGAACTATTACAACCTTGGATCTCTAGAGTTACGAAGGTTACCGTCGATTCTTTGGACATCCCTCCTACACCATTTACTCGAAGTAAAGTTTGTTTGCCAGTTGCACCAACCGCGGTGGCAATGGAAGAGTCGACTAGAGTAGCAGTGGAACCGTCATCGAGTAATGCGAACGTTCTGACAGCACCTTTGGGGCCAGACACTTTTACGGGCACTACCTTCAACAAAGGGCGTTGTGACGAACCTGGCGTGAAATTGTGAGTAACAATAACAGTGCCTGGGTCATCACTTACACCCGCATCGTCAATAATGCCATCATCAAGATGGGCGACTGTAGCATGCGAAGAATCTCTATGAAGTAAAGAATGATGGCTCGATTTGTTTTGACAACCCTCTTTTTCACATGAAAACTTATTGCATGTTCGGTAAAAGTGGTTTCCTTTAACGAAACACTTACGGCATACCTTTTTCGTAGCAACCCATTCCCATCTATCATCTATAGTTATCTCATTAAAATCTTCACAGTCTATAACAGTGTGACCTATTTTCTGACAGAATAAACAAACCTTTTTAGTTTTGTCAGTTGTTTCGGAGGTGGCGTGACACCTAACAGGTTTGACATCTCTTGTGTCACGTTTGACTTGGTCATTCATAAAATCGTATTTCGATTTCAGATTGGCCTGCTGTGCAAGGAACTCCGATAAGAGTTCAAGTCTATGTAACTTTAGAGTTTCTTTTTCGCATGCAAAGTACATCCACTGAGATCGCATAGAAGTAGTTAGCTTCCCTATGATCTCATTACATAGTTCAGG
The DNA here is from genome assembly GCA_937001555.2 of Hypsopygia costalis. Classification (NCBI taxonomy): domain Eukaryota; kingdom Metazoa; phylum Arthropoda; class Insecta; order Lepidoptera; family Pyralidae; genus Hypsopygia; species Hypsopygia costalis. The sequence continues at coordinate 4,722,408 of OW443350.2, forward strand.
AGAAGCTAGATACTCCGGCATATTAAGCAAACGTATGATCCCGGTGCAATGCCGAACTCTACATGCAAAAATGTTAATTTCTCTCGCAGCCTCAAGACTCGATATTTTAGGTAATGCGCGAATCGCAGCCAGTTCAGATAATATAATGTGTTCTGGCCTTGCAAATTCATCTTCGAGAGCTTGTAACACCTCTAGCGGATTGCAAGCGGCTGCTAACAATACCGCCACAGAACTATGGGCGATTCCTCGCAAAGCATGGTCGGCTAACCGTAGGCCTTTACGCCAATGCACACGTCTTATTAAATCGGAATCTTCTAATTGCACAAGGGGGGAATATGTCGATGGTGTGCCTAAAATGAAGTGAAATGGTGTGATAGCACCATCGGAGTCTGGATCTGTGTCAACGTGCGTTAATGGTCTAGAATTTAAAATAGACTCAACTTCTAGTAAAAACGTAGCAAACACTTCTTCAGTAGGGGCTCGTTCTTTTAGGGTCACTGATAATGCCGTCTTTACACTTCTCACAAGACGCTCCCAACATCCGCCCATGAAAGGTGAAGCAGGTGGTATAAACTTCCAACGAATTAGGTGGTTTACTGCAAAATCATGAACCGGTTGTGCATATAATTTACGAAGTTCACGATTAGCTCCAACAAACGCCGTGCCATTGTCAGAATATATAGTTTGAGGGCTACCACGTCTGGAAACAAATCTTCTTATGGCCATAATAGCGGCATCTGTACTGAGGCTACCAACAATTTCAAGGTGTATGGCTCGAACTGACAGACAGGTAAAAAGAGCAACATAACGCTTTTCCGATCTTCTTCCAACAGCAATCGTAACCGGGCCAAAGTAATCCAGACCGACATGAGTAAATACTCGAACGTGATGTGCTAGACGTTCTGGTGGAAGGTCACCGATTGGCGGAGAGATTGGAGCATCCTTCTTCATTCTGCATTGCAAGCATGATCTGAGCACAGACCTTACCGCCACTCGTATTCCAATAATATAGAAGCGCTGCCGCAACTCGTTTATGACCATATTGTGACCAGAATGGGCTGTTCTTTTATGATGAAAGAAAATCAATAGCCTTACGATAAAACTTTTTCCATGTAGTACGATGGGATTCTTTTCAGTGTCCACTTCTATTGCGGCGGATATTCTACCTTTCAATCTCAATAGGCGAGTGTCGTCTATGTAGATGGTAAGATTTCGCAGTCTACTTTGTTTGGGAAGCGAATTGTTTCTAAATATGGCGATGTACTCTTCTTCGAATGACTCCAATTGTGAATACAAGAGCAGTTGTTGTTCAGCCCAAATTAAGTCTTCTACATTTAGTAACGATAAATTAGAAGGTGACACAGATCCAGTCCGATTAATAGAGCTACTTTTTTTGCTAATAAGTGCGCGAAATTGACGAACACATTGCAGCACACGAGCGGTAGCTCGCAATAGGCGCATCCACTCACTGAAACGAGTGGGAACCGCAACTACCGGTGAAGGTAATTTTTGCGTGTTCGTGAAGGACACTACTTGCGAGTCGGATGCAGCAGGAGGCCGCTTCATTTCAATAAAATCCTGCAAAAAAACTAGAGGATGGTTCTATTGGCCACTGAGATTTACAAAATATTAAATTCGCGATTAATACGCGTAGCGTCGTCCGCAACATTTAGCGCTGAAGGCACATAACGCCAATTTGAAATATTACTTAACTCTAAAATTTCGCCAACGCGGTGAGCGACAAAAGCTTTAAATGACCGGACGTCGCTACGCAGCCACTTTAAGACCGTTATGCTATCGGTCCAAAGGAACAGCTTGGATGGTTTCCGTTTGTGTGCCTCTATAATATAGGAGGCGAAACGCGTTGCCATAAGGGCTGCTTGTAATTCTAACCTAGGAATAGATATTAGTTTAAGAGGAGCCAATCTAGCTTTGCCACCTATTAGACTCAACACAGCATCGTCATCGGCGTAACTGAATCGCCAATAGGCAACGCAGGCGTAGGCAACCTGGCTGGCATCGCCAAAAACGTGAAGTTCCGTTGATTCAACCTGTTGTTGAACCAAATAACGATAATATCGAGGGATAGACCCGGATGCTATCTTTGTTAAATCTACGAACCAAGAGTTCCATTTTGCCATGATAGAAGGCGGTAACTCTTGATCCCACTCAACATTTAATTTCCAGGTTTCCTGAAAGATAAATCTACCTTTTATAATAATTGGCGTTAAAAAGCCTAGCGGGTCATATACGCGCATTAAATAAGCTAGAACGGAGCGTTTGGTCATTTTACTCGGTAGGTCGACAACGCTACGTGAAAAACAGAGTCTGTCATCGATAGCATTCCACATTATTCCCAAAACGCGAATAACTCCGTGAGTAGCGTCTGGCGCGCACAACTCTCTGGGTAAAGATAAGAGAATTTCTGGGAAGTTTGATACCCAGGACCTCATTTCGAGACATGCTTTAGAGTGAACGTTAACGATGTCAGATACTAGTTGCGTTGCTTCCTTTACAGTGTCAACACTGCCTAAGTAATCATCCATATAGTGATCATTAATAATGGCATCTGCGGCGGCTGGATAGGCTGACCTATGTTCTTCGGCGTTACGATTTTTTAAATAAATTGCTGTAAATGGACTAGAAGAAGCCCCAAAGATCATTGTACGCATACGAAATTCTCTAATAGTTTGTGATGGGTCATCACGCCACAAAAATCTTTGAGCATCGCGATCTTGCAGCCTAATTCCTGTCTGAGGAAACATTTCCCGAATATCACCATTTAGAGCTACCGCTCCTTCTCTAAACCGCATTAAAATAGCGAGTAGCGGCTGGAGTAAATCTGGACCCGAAAGAAGCATCGCATTTAGACTGACTCCCGATGACTTCGCAGCCGCATCTAACACAACTCTGAGCTTTTGCTTTTGGGGATGAAAGACACCAAAGTGTGGAAGGTACCAAGTTATGCCAGACTTCGGTTGATCATCGCAAGGCTCAGCATATCCCTTTTGAATAGTTGACCTAATGTTATTGCGGTAGGCATCGGCGTAAATTTTATCGGTTTTCATTTTCCTTTCAAGACTAAGAAAACGCGAGTATGCCAAATTGTAACTATCTGGTACATTTTTAATGTCGTTACGCCATAGAAGACCAGTCTCAAATCTACCTGAAGTCAATCGACGGGTCGTTTTGGTTAATATATCTAAAGCCCGTGTATCATCTTTAGAGAAATACTCTTTCTTGGATATACCGATAGAATGCATTACTATTATTATTATATCACTAGCTGACCCGACAAATATTGTTCTGCTATCTATAATTTGCCGGGGCGGGTCGCTAGTTTTTAATAAATCTATAATTTATTAAAAACTAGCGACCCGCCCCGGCTTCGCACGGGTGCAATGCTGATACTAAATGTACTACAGAAGGTCTTTGCGCTTTGTCCTATCCAGTCCTTCCCCAGTTATAGGCACACGCCGCCGGCTCCGCGGCCGGTACCGCCACAGCCGTTATGTCCCTGCATTTTAAATGTGTAATATCTTCTAAACTATTCATTTAAATTACATGCTGTGAAGGGCCATATTGATCTATATTAAATGCGCAATGTATTTAAGGTACTTAATTGGATACGGATTAATTCTGTATTGCTTAAAATCGCTTCGTAAATAAGGCATTATTTCTTGTAAAAAGCAAAGGATAAAATAACGGTTATTGTGTGTTACCACTAAGAGATAGACATATACCATCGCGAACTTTTTTGTAGACCATTTTAAGGTGAACAATACTGTACTACATTATTTTGATCTATCTCGTTGGGTTCAGCCAGCGTTTGCAATGAAAGAGCAAAAAAATGTGTTTATTTACGACATCACATTAGAAGCCTCTAAATTATCAGTGTTTTTCTACTATGTTATGCATATATTAAAATATAAACTTTCCAGTTGAATAACTCTATCTATTAAAAAAAACCGCATCATAATCCGTTGCGTAGTTTCAAAGATTTAAGCATACAAAGGGACATAGGGACAGAGAAAGCGACTTTGTTTTATACTATGTAGTGATACTTCTACGACTTATCTCGTGCCTACCAAATATATATTAAAAATATTTTTGGAGCCATTTCAAAGGAGTGTGATCACAAACACTGTGACACAAGATTTTTATATAATATTTTAACAAAACAAAAACAGACTCCAAGCATTACTCTACATTTATGTATGTAGATACAGGCTGATGATGATATTGATGATAAAAAAAATATGAGACCAATCTGGAAGTACTAAGAGAATACTCTGTCAAATAAAAAAAAGTTTTTTTCAAATTGGTTTATAAATCACGCAGTAATTATGTAACAAACATTAAAAAAAAAACAGCCAACTTGATAAACTCCTCCTTTTTGGAGTCGGTTAAAAAAGGTGTGGAAGTGTCAGTATCAAATTTTGTTCCATATTTAGAAATGTCAACTATGTGACAAAACCATTTATAATATTCACAATAAAATACATAGTGCAGGCGCCACAGGTAGTAGAGTGTGCAAAATATGAGGACCGCATTCTATAAACAGTTTTGAATTCAGAAAAGCTTGTAGATTATGATTCTGAATGTTGCCAGGAAGTTTCTTGGTCCAATTTTTTTTTATACCCCATTCCCTTGGATATCGAGTAAATGGACTGAACAAATGCTTTACAACAATTTTAATCGTTGTTTTATTGAAAATATCCAATTGTTTCTTATGATTAAAGATACTTATAGCTACTATGTGGAAATAAAAAAAAACAAAAAAAAAATTAAACAAATATTTCTGAAAAAAAAAACAAAAGGAAATTTTTACATAAGTAATCAAAAATTTTCATTTATATTTGTACAGTTTGTTTTTTTACCCTCGACGGAACGGAGACGGTATATGCGTTATTTGGCAGTTTTATAGTAACTTGTATACTTATTTATATTTATGTTGAAATTTAAAACAGAGATGGCAGCCCCCGACGGATTTTCTTGGATTTTTTATTAAGTTCATAGCATAAATTCTTTAAGTCGGGGGTTTCAAAATTATTTTATCCTTTTTAAACTACGTTTTAACCGTCGTGTGTTTTTTCAAAATTTTTAATTTTGTTTTTATTTCAAACTTTTTAGAGAGCAAGCGTAGGTATTACAATTGAAAACCGCATCAGAATCAGACTAGTAGTTTTGGTTTTGCACAAACAAATGTTTACTGCAGCGCCCTCTGGTGAGTTGTCACTGTAACATCTATCTAAGAATATGCACCAATCAAACTCGGACCCATCACTGAAAACCGCATCAAAGTCAGACTCGTAGTTTTGGAGATAAATGGCAACATTGGTTGCACAAACAAATGATTACTGCAACGCCCTCTGGTGAGTTGTCACCGTAATACCTATTTAAAAACATGCACCAATTAAACTCGAACCCATCACTGAAAACCGCATCAAAATCGGACTCGTAGTTTTGGAGATATTTATTGGCATTTGACAACATTGGTTTCACAAACAAATGTTTACTGCAGCGCCCCCTGGTGAGTTGTCACTGTAATACCTATCTAAGAACATGCACCAATCAAAACCAAACCCGTCACTGAAAACCACATCTAAATCGTACTCGTAGTTTTGGAGATAAATGGCAACATTGGTTTTACAAACAAATGCTTACTGCAGCGCCCCCTGGTGAGTTGTCACCGTAACACCTATCTAAGAACATGCATCAATCAAACCCGAACCCATCACTGAAAACCGCATCTAAATCGGACTCGTAGTTTTGGAGATAAATGGCAACATTGATTTGCACAAACATCCTTAGCACCCCAAACGCATGTACCGTCACCGTTTCGCCGCGGGTAAAAATAAAAAAGTATTAAAAAGAAATAATAATAATAATACTAACAAAACATGCAAATCCTTATTATGCAAAATGTAGATACACATTCTCCTAAAAATGGAAAGTGTATTGCCAGTCCTCACATTTTGCATACTCAACTTCCTTTTGCTTATGCGTTATTGTGCATTCAAGTGCATTTTATAAATTACTCCTTTGTTTTCCTTATTATAAAAGTGATTGGCATTTACATTTGATCTTTGATTTATTTTCTACATCAGTGTTTCTGGGAAGTCGGCACCGATCCATGTGGAACTCCTACTATTATGGATGTCCGTTCAGTCAGTTCTCCTTCCTCTCTCACCTGAAATATTCGATTTGCGAGACAGGACTCTACAAGTAGATAATAGCTATGGGGTAGGGTCTTGCACAGGAGGCCTTTGTGCCACACCTTATCAAAGGCTGTTTGTATGTCCAGAAACACGGCAGACCAGTATTCTTTTTTTTTTCAAAAGAGGATCGTATAGGTCGATCGATAAGATTTTTGTAATCATTTCTTTTTATAAAAAAAAAAAATACATAAAATATCCTTTTATGTAATATTTTTTTTTTTTCAACATTTTTGTTTTGTTTTTTATTTCCACTTAGTAGTATCTTTTATCATAAGAAACAATTGAAAATTTTCAATAAAACAATGATTAAAATTGTTGTAAAGCATTTGTTCAGTCCATTTACTCGATATCCAAGGGAATGGGGTATAAAAAAAAATTGGACCAAGAAACTTCCTGGCAACATTCAGAATCATATTCTACAAGCTTTTCTGAATTCAAAACTGTTTATAGAATGCGGTCCTCATATTTTGCACACTCAACTCCATACAGCGCCCGCTCTAACATACATTACTAATTTCTCTTTATCTAAGCATTATGCTCCTATATATCCTATAGTTAGGTCCAGTACATAGTTTCAAATAAAACATGTATTTACTAACACAACAAAATAAGTTTTCTAAATCCTAATAAATGCATATTTTATTCAAAGTTAAAGGTAAGGTAGGTGGTACTGCACATGTGAACCTGACTGTACATAATGCTTGTTGCTATGTTATATGTATGTAATCAAGATAAGGATGACATATCACGGTTATCTTAGATTATAGACAAGTTACCTAGATTATAGTCGAAACTTTTTTTACAAAATGTTGCATGTATGTAAGCAAAGTAGATTTTGATTGAAAAACTCTTTTATTGTTGCAAAACTTTTAAAATTTTGTTTCATAAAAAAAAATATTATTATGTACCTATTGTGTTAAGACTGCCTGTAGTAATTAAATTAAATTTTCAAAAAGAAAAAGATACCAATTCAAATCAAATTCCAAGTCTTAAAGCGCATATCCACCAGAAACTTTTGTCACTAACATGTGTTGACAACATAAAAGTTAACAACTTTTGTTCAGTGGAGACTCGACTTTACACCCTACCATAATCTGTTGGAAACTTCTTTCAATAATAATTCATCAATATTTATAATACTTTGGGTACAAACTACTATCAAGGTACCTAACAAAATATATAAAAAGTCGGATACTTGCGCCTTTGCGACATTTGATGTTGTTATTTATTGAACTAATTAGCTATAAAACCATGAAGCGTCATCAAATTGATTATAAAAAATCTGAATTTGTATTGCTATTTGTAAATACTACTAGTAGGATACAAATATTTCTTGTGTAATAGTTTAAGATTTAAATCAAACAATATTTACTATATAGTATTGTTAAACCCAAGCCCTAACAACCCTAGCAACATTACAATAACCTAATACCTTGATAGAACTATAAGTTTGACAACCACATGGTCCAGTCAAACTTTCGCTACAATATGTAGCTTGTAGGAAGAGTTTACATTAAACCTCTCGCGTGGCTCACGGAAGACTCTCGTGACTCAAATGGCTGCATAAGATAAGACCCTGTGAGCCCTGTGGCCTGAACGGAAATACTTGATTTTTCACATGGAGATCAACATGTTAAAATAATATGAGTAAAGTAGTGTGTGACATAGGGTGCAAAGTGACAGTTTATCAGACCCGGCTCTTAACAAAATAAGCATATGGAATAAAGTATCATCAAACATCAGTTTTATCGGCTTGGTTGTGCAAACTAATTGCAAGGTGAGACAGTTGGCTTACTTTTTGGATGTATGTTTTTGACATTTGTGACATATCTATAGTATTTATAACATTATTGATCACAATAATATGAATGTCAAGGAAACTCATCACATAATTATGATTAAATACTTTTGTCACCAATTCAGAAATATCAAACAAATTGAAACGCTATACTGTAAAGTGCCTAAAAATGAATTTTGATGTTTTACTTGTTTTGGGGCGTTGTTATAGCTTTTTACATTTATAATGAAGTTAAATAAAATTATGTGTAAAACGACTTTGCTGGGCTTTACTTATTACTAACTTTATTTATTACATTTTTCATACATTGCTTGTTTGAGAGTTGAAAAAAGGAACTAATTTGACTAATGTGTCATCTACGCCAGTGATTTTCAAACTGTGGCCAGGGGGGGGGGGGCAGTTGCATTGATAAAGTTTGGAGAAGGAGGAGGAAAGAGGAGAGAGGAGTTGGTCCCATATTCAAAAATATTGAGAAACACTGATCTTCACTTTATCTGCAATACATAATAGGAAGTAGTTCAAGTCATATTGTTACACAGCTAGAACATAGGTCTCTCTAAAGGCTCTACAAGGCCTCAAAGGCCTTTGACTTAGCATTTCTTTTAGAATCATGTGATATCATTTTTTTATCAATATAAGAAATAATGTCACCTAGTTACTACCCAGTTTCTAGATCACATGACTACAGACAGAACATAACCGAATGACTTCCAAATTAGTTTTATTTTAGTAGAGTAATAACTTTAAAGAATATATTTTATAATTTGAAATCTAGGGAAACATTATATTTTTGTAAAAATATAGTTCAGGCACAATAAAGAAAATATGCTTATTTAGGAAAACTTATTTGTATAGAAGTAAATTATAGATATATATTATAATGGCAAAAGGTACTTTGGCAACTCTTTCAATGGAAGTTATTATGCACCAGCCCTATCTTACATGGACTACATACTGGATAGACTAACAAGGGCTATTTTAACAGGAATATAGCTACCCTGTGTACCAAATAAGTAAAAGAATGACCTTAAAGAGATAGAAATTAACAAAAAAGCGTAGAAGTAATGCAGTAAATCAATAAAATTGACAACTATGACGTTACAGGAATGGTGAAAAATTACAGGACTACTTACTCAGACGTGGTTGTGATATGAAATCACGGGATACCGCCAAGACATGTTCCTTGTTTGCCTGGGAAGATGAAAGGGTCTTTGCCATTTTTCAGTTTTAACTTTTATGGCAGCCCGTTCAATAAAATACCAAACTGCGCTGCCTCCTTGCCCGAAAACTGACGAATGGATGTATTGTCTATGCTCTTTCACGTGCCGTCACGTGATCTATCACAAGATAAATGTTGCCATTTCAAATTTAATTAAGAATTTTTGTTTTGTTTCTTTCTACATACCTTTTTATATATAAAATTTAGTAATATAGATCATAGCGTAGTTTAAATTAAATATACATATGTGATAAATTAATGTAAAGAATCAAAACATTAGCTTAGAACACGCCACAGACATTCAATATTAGTATTGAATGTCTGTGGCTTAGAACTAGTAATATTATATTTCTTTAACTTTGAGTATACGCCACTTGGCTTAATACTCAAAGTTCTCTAGATATGGCATACCCATACTAAATGGGATCTGAAAATGGTCCCTTTTATCTACTCTACAAAAATATAAAATAACGGGTAATTATTTTGTATTTTTGTAGTTGATTAAAAAAAACTATTTATTTGATATATAAATTTCTTTAAAGGTTATTTATCAAAAAGTGTCAATTTATAAAATTACTAATTGTATGTATTTTAGACTCTGGTATAGATTTGTGCTAATAATGAATATATCTATTACTTATTTCTCAAACCTTCAAGTGTATTATTGTCTCGCTAGGTATAAAAAGTAGAGTATTTACCTCTGGGATAAAGCCGGTCTTCATCTTGGGCGGCTTGAACTCATCACTTCACTCAGGACTCTATTACATAACTCCCTCCCTTGCTCAAGAGTTAAGTTATAACTCCCGAGCGTAGCGACGGGAGTTAACTTTGATTATGTCGCTACGTTCGGGAGCTAATTACAGAGTCTTTCGTTACGCTCAGAGTGCAATATGCCGCCCGTGACGTAGGTAAGAATCCCCTTGGTACATAATCGACTATTAGTGTTGGTGGTCACAATACAGTTGTATTACGTTGTTACGTAAAAGTGTAATTGCAATGGGACCTGTATTATGTAATAAATTACCAGATAATTTTAAAATTACCCACAAAACTGTTTAGAAATAAATTAAAATTATTTTTGATTTGACAAACGTTACTATTAATGATTATTTGACTGACGTAAATATTATAATTTAATGCTTAATCTGTTATTGTTAGTATTGAATGAATTTTAATGTAATTTTAAGAACTTGACTTTATGATTTTATATTTTTTTTCAATTGTTTTAATTTAACAATTATCTAGTTTTTGTATGTATAATTTACGACGAAATGTATAAGAATCGAATTCTGTACATCATCTAATTAGATGATGTAGGTACAATAATTATTGTACCTACATTTCTAGCAAATAAATATTTATGATTGTGATTATGTGCATCGTGCCACCACCACATCGACCAGTGTAATCGAACGATACAACTGCATTTGATGCCCTTTGTGAAATGAATATCGACTTAAATCGAATATACGGAGAAATCGTAAACGTGAAGGAATTCAATCGAGATATCGTCCTGTGTATCGTATACAAAGTGCTTCAGCGACTGAGTCGCTGCTATAACGTAGCAGTTGAACAACGGGAATCAAAGCACAGGTAAAGTCAGCAGAGAAAGCTGGAGCGATAATTACAGTTTTCACTTCTGTCCACTCCTGTATATAGATGGACGGCGGACAAATTCATATTTGGGAACATAGGTACCCATATAACGTTACTTTTATGGTATATAACTTATTTTATCAATAAAATTCTTAGAGTGTAGTCAATTTAACATATATGTATATGTTTTCTGCATTATAAATTAAATTAAACTTTTTTGTGTAGCAATGAATAAGGAAATAGAAGATTCCTGACGGATCGTCACATAAGATATCTAACCATTACGTTAGTTTTCCGTATATCCTAATTAAAATACTTCTTTGTTTTATTTTCTTTTTGCAGCGGCATGCATGCAGTGAATAACATGAAGTATTATTAATCTTTGAGTATTAAGCCACTGGAGATGCCATAACGAAACTCTTCAAACAAATTTTTTCACCACTTTTAGCGGGGGGCGAGGTAAACACGTACAGCACACTACCAAAAGATGATATTAACTCGCAGACACAAATTTTGCTGTTGCGATAAACGCACACTACAAAAAAAATCAACACATCAAAAATTACAGGCGCACAGACACAGTTTTCACGTGCACGTATGCAGCACACATACGAAAAAGATAGTGAATGCACATCTGAAGAATGAGTCAAATCAGGGGCTTACCACCATCTCTTAATGCGACTCATTTGAAGATCTTTTCTGAACAGAATCGTTTATTCATACCACCACATGATAAAAACGCCTGTGTTTCAGACTCTTTTTTTGACAGCGAATCAGCTGATAGGTGGACCGCAATCTCGATATCATTCATTCGATTTGTATGAGATTTCGTACCACCATCTCAAATAACAAGCTGAACCGCCACCCATTCCTGTCATATTGAGCGATTCAAAAAAAGTTCCATTATTTTAGCTTAAACTGAATAGAAGTTTTGTTGATAATATAAACTAATTTTTAACGTGAGTTACTTGTGATGTGCTGAAACTTGGTTGATGAAATTTTATTACTAAATGGTTATGATGTTAAAAACATACTAACCAAATTAAATTAACACATGATATATCGGACGAATGGACCAAATTTAAGTTTTTAGAGAACGACTACAGCCAGTCGAATATTAACTAATTTAAGGCGAAAGCGCCAGCGCCAGTCTGTGAGTGAAGCCGGTCTGAGAAGATAGCTGTCCAAACAAGTGATGCAGTGACTTTGTGACGAGGAAAAGACCGATGAAGCGTCAGACAAGGCGATCTACTGATCTGTCTGTGTAGACAACGGTAGGTAGAGCATTCCATGGCTCAACAAACTGTATCATCGGCTATAGCTCAAAATTACATACCTGATGGTCATTCTTTTATAAGGAGAAGGAAGTCTGTGGTGTTTCCTAAATCTCTACAAGAAAAATCCGTCATTAGAACAGAGTAAATTATGATTAGATAAGACTTATTTTTTAATCATGCAAGAACTTTTTAGGTGACTTCATATCCGACATCAATTCCACGTACCCAAATACTCCCAAAGTTTGATCATCATCATATTATGATAAATACTTGGCTACTTATTCTTTTTTTTTTAATACTACGTCGGGTGGCAGACAAGCATACGGCCTGCCTCATGTGAAGCAGTTACCGTAGCCATATTAACGCTCACAACATAAAATATCGGTCGCGCGCCGCCACCCCCGCTGCCAACGCATCATCTCCCTCCTTGCTGGTGACCTCACTCACTCGAGGAAATTGTTATTTGGCTGCGGTATTCTGTAAGGTGGAGGTACATACCCCAGTCGGGTAGCTTACAATTACGCTCCGTACCTCTCTTTTCGCCAGTGCTGCGTTTGTCAGTCAGCAGGGTGCACCGCATGCAGGTGAAGTTGGCTTTGGTCCAAAGATTTTGATGGAACCACTTACATCCCAAATTATTACACTTATTCATCCCATGTAATAATTTGATGACAGATACCAAATAGAATATGAAGTTAATAAGTAGAATAAGAAGAAGTCAAGTAGAGGTTAGGGTTTAAAAAATACTCGTATGTATGAGATCATATTATTTAATATTTACAACATATGTTTAAATTAATATATTTAACATTTAAAAGGTTCTACAAGAAATTGAACATGACCGGAGTGATTGGATATAGATGTTACTCATGCAGCCATAATCCGACCTTCGCAACAAGATAAATAGTATTACTGTAGAACACTGTCATTCCCTGAATGATAATTTTTAACCAATATAATATAACCCTTTACTATACAATAAATAATACATCCCGTTGCATCAAAATTAATCTATACAATCTACGAGTATATCCATAAATAATAATCTTGTTTCACAATGTTCGTTTGAGATAAAAACTTTTGAACCAATCAAACCAAATGATGAAATTTGGCTCATTGTGTGTGGTACAACTTAGAAGATAGAAAAAATTGTATCCCCATTATTGGCCTCAGTATCCCAGAAAATCATCATTATAGTACCACCACCACGAACGTACGTTACAGTACGAACCACCACATTCTAAGTAGCAATCACTGGCAGCTAGTCTAGTATATATAAAGGAAAGATTATTAAATCCAGCATGTACTAAACATTATTCTATTACATAATATCCTTACGTTATAATAATATTCCGTAGTTATAATTATTATCAAAATGTTTCAGGTGATACTAAGGAAATACATGATAACATCTAATGTCAATGCTTTATCGGACACTCGAGAGGTCCTTTGTACTCCGAAAGTGGCTACCTCAATTGTGAAAGCTTATGTGATCCTGCATAATATTTGCAAACATAGAAGGTCCAGAACTAGGTGATAATGAATTTCAACAAGAAGCGTTGATGCAGGCAGGAACAGATGTGATCATAATCCTGAATTGCAGCTCGGGCAGCATAATGCTGAACAGCAGGGGACTGTGACAGCCAAGGGCAAACTAAAATGAAAAAGAAGAATAATTACACATATATTTTAGGGTGTAAGTGGCTCACCACAATCTTTACACTATTAGAGCCAAAGCCAACCTTACATGCATATGGTGCATATGCCTATTCTGTGAGTTGGACGTACTTCCCCAGTCAGTCAGCTTACAAATATTCTGTACCCTAGCTCTCTTTTGACAGAGCCTATTTCACTAGTCGGCAAGGTGCATACAATGTTTGTCTTTTGTAGGAATCGAACCCACAACCCTTGAGTATTATACACACAAAACAGACAGTTGGACGAACATGGTGAAAATAAAAGGGTTCTTTTTTTGTAAAAAATACTCCTATTAAATAGGTATTTTTTTGTAGACAAGCATACGGTCCGCCCGATGTGAACGTAACCATATTAACGTTCACAACATAAAAATATCGCTCACGCGCCGCCACCTCTGCTGCCAACGCAGCATCTCCTTTCTGGTGACCTCGTTCACTCGCAGAACACAACAAATCTCAAGGAATTGTTATTTGGCTGCGGTATACGCTCCCTACCTTTTTGCCAGAGCTTTGTTTGGCAGTCAGCAGGGAGCACCGCGTGCAGGTGAACTTGGCTTTGATTCAAAGATGTTGATGAACCACTTACACCCCAAAGTTTATTTATGATAACTGTCTTCCTTCAATTGTTTTTAACAACAAAATTATTATATGTATGTATTTATAAATAACAAAGGAGATTTTGTGTTTAAGTAATTTTATTTTTAAGTACTGTTGTTGTTGAATATGATTGTATGTTAAACATATGTATACAAAGTATAGCATTTCTAATAGAAATAGATATTAAATAATAATTCTAATCTGTCATATAGGAAATAAGAACAATAAACTTATAACTTACCAAGAATTTATTATGTTTTTTAAATCCTTCAATTCTCAATCTGCTTCTCAGAAGAATTAATTTCTCCTGAGACTGGTTCGCTCCTGGGAGTCTGCCACCAATGCCCTTCTTGTGGCCTTTTGCGACACTGGTAGTTTGCCTTTACTCTGCTTCTGACGTGCAGGTTTTGTCATTGAATTCCGCCTAGGAGTCTGCTACGAGGGCTGCGATGGAAGATTGGTCTGTAATAGAAGTATTTTCTAGGCATATCATTCAATTAAGTGAATAAACTCACTTTTGCATTTATAATTAGGCTCCAACGAAATGTACAAAATAATAATCGTCAAAGAATTGATTGATGGATAGATTGCTTCTTTCCTTTAAGTATAAAACTCTTTTAGATTGTAACTTGAAACAAATTATATATTCAACTAGTGACCCACTTCACTTTTATTCTAATTTCAAGCAACATATTTAAAATACCTACTATACAATAATATATAAAATATAATAATATTTAAAATATGTTAGGTTCCGCAGAAAGTTCTGCTATCTATCCGTTGATGTAAATGGGGACAAAATTGATCTACAACTTTAAACAATAGACTGCAATATAGCTTATCTAACCCATTTTGCTTTATATTATGCGTATTAATACACATAGTATAATAGTATAGTGATATTGACCACTTACCTTGCAATCTTTAGTGGCAAAAGAATTTAACGATTCTACCACTGTCTCCCATATTCGTCGTGATAATTGTCGTGCTTGGGAAGCTTTATTTTGCCCGATTCCCTCAAACTGGCTATAATTAACTCTGAGACGAGATCCAGAACTAAAACTATCGCTTCGTACGTAAATTTACATCAAGCAAAGTTGTGCAATGTGGACAAAATCTAGTAAACCACATATCTATACAAATTATTAGGTTGTTGTAAGTACGGATTGTTTGGTGTAATATTGTTATTTTAATTATTTATTATTTTGTTTTTTAACAAAACTTAGCTCTAGAGACCTTGACATTGACACCTGTGATTGACAGGTGTCAATGTCATATATAGTCCGTGTGTCACAACACAAGGCTACGTTTTGAAATTAATGTTGGCGGAATACACTGCAAATTGTGTTTGAATAAAATCAAGTGTAATGCACTATAAATATCACATTTTTCCACTTTAAACTTATTATTAATATACTTTTACTTGAGGTAAATTTATTTTAAAATATATTACGTAGAATAAAACAAGTTTAAATAACCGGTAATTACCGAAATTACACAAAACGTAGTTTTCGAACGTATTTCTTGTATGACTTTAGAGAGAGACACAATTATAGTAATTTTATATAGCGACATCTCTTTCCCTCCAAGCGTCCCATTATTAGATCAGCGACAAATTTCATTCATTCAATAGAGCCATTTGCTTCTCAGTTGAAATATGCTGGTGGTACGAATTAAAACAATTCCTCTCAATGAACCTCAACTGAATCGGATAGAACTAGAGTGTTTTCTAAAAAGATGGTGGTAAGGCCCCAGTTCGATGAATGAACTGAATTGTCTTATACTATTTATTATAAAATTGTAAAAGTTAAAATTCTGTACATTAAAGATATTATCCAAAAAATATGTTTGTTTGTATGTATGTGTCTTTGTGTCATTAGCACTCTCGTGCAGCTAAACTGTGGTATGAACTGTCGCCCGCGGTTTTTCCGGGCTGATACAATCACTGTCTTCTATTATACAAGTACGCTGGACTATGCACGTACTTGTAGTAAAGAGGTCAGTGGAAACAACCTTCAAGAAAAGAGCGTACGCCCATCTAAAAACCCAGCTACGCACTTGTATCCCTTCATGCATTTGCTTAAATAAATTCTTATCCTTTATTTGATTTTATCGGACAAAACCCTGTTTGAGAATATGAAATATTGTCAATTGATTTTTTAACAGATATCCTAATAATATTTTAAATGTGAACATACAATGTTCCAAACATCTTTGGTTGTTACTCAATCACGCAATAACGGCTAAACGGATTTAGATGAAATTTGGTATGGAGATAGTTTGAGTCCCGGGGAATAGCATAGAATACTTTTCTAACGCAGGTGAAGCCGCGGGGCGTAGCTAATATTATGTAAAGTAGATTGGTATTTGTAAGAACCTATGTATATGAAATTATATTATAATAAGTAAGGGCCATCTGTCCCCACATATAAAGTTATTTAAACATATGAATGAGCAAAGGGAAAGCAATAAAACAAATTGTTAATTTAATTAGAATGGCCACATATTTATTTAAATTAAATTCTCATGCAAGGATTTCTAAAACCCGCATAAGACGGTTTTCATTAATTAGTATTTTTATTAATTTTTAAAATGAATAAGTTTATTGTATACGTGACGAATACATTTCTTGGGGTCTACTTTTTTTTTTCAAATTTTGAAATGGATTTGTGGGGCAAAAATGGGACAATATTTAAATTTTTATCCTTCATTTGATTTTATCGGAAATATACCCGAGTTTAAAAATTAAATGTATACCTACTCTATATATACAAGTAGTCAAAGATTTACGAAAAACAAAGAAATACTGACTCACCAAACAAGGACAGAGTCGCAAAGAAGGTATTGCACCTTCAATCAATGTCTTTCTGTTATTAGCATTTTTGTAGCTTTCCGGAGTAAAGTGCTCCGAACAGATAACACTTGTATGTGTAGGTTTCCAAGAATTATTTTCGTCATTACAAAATTTTCTCCATTTTTCTTATAGGGATCTTTTGGAAATCTAAAAGGACATACAATTATATTAAATAAAGCCTATAAATAATAGTATCTGTATAACGTATACACTCATAGTCCCACACTAAATGTATTGCTTTTACCTACTTTTTTTTTAGCCAACAATTCTTTTCATTTTCAGACAAAATTTCAACATCGTATGTCCAGAGAAAGGTAATTTTTCTAATTCACCTTACAAGATTTAAATGTAACATAGATCTACTATTTAATTCAATATCTAATAAAAAAACTGACTATTATTACGAACTGCAGTAATTGAATGAGTGAATGATTCATTCAAATGTTGAATCGCTTTTTTTACTTTGTCACATCCCTAAAGCCGAATCGCCCCTGTACCACTGTATTCATGTTTACATTTCTCTGTCGTTTACGTATCACAACGGTTTTTAATTTAAATGGAGATTGTACTTTAATACACATTTAATAGTTATTAAAAAATTGGTTGCCTGTAAAGTCGGTATACGGGCGAAAGTTTTACGTAAACGTGTACGTGTCGAAAACATTTTACCACTCAAAGTTTGACTTTGAGTGGTAAAATGTTTTCGAGTGGAAGGGACGCATGCCTTTCACTTTTTATGTCTGTCTCTCTCGCTCTTAGAAGGGACGCGTGCCTTTCACTCGCTCTCATTGTAAGTGCATAACGTGAGCCAGTTTCTTGAAGTGTCACCCGGCTAACCAATTTATAAGACGTTGTCACGTCAAAATACTTACATATGATAGAAAACGCGATCTTGTTGCGAATTTAAGCTATCAGATCGTCTTTTGCACGATAATACTGCACAACTCACCATTTTTCGAGAGAAACGTCACGCGACACGGAGCGATGCAAAATGACGGTGAAGCGACTTTAAGTAGTTATATATAACGTGTATGACCAGTTGATAGAGTTGGAAAAAACGGCTTAAAATTAATAAACGTTTAAACGTTGTACTTTTTATCAAAAGCGCGCTTTTTAAGCGCGCTTTTTACTTAAACGCTTTTTTTGTCGTTGATGCTACTTGAGGCGTCTACGCTTATGGAAAACGTTTAAACATTTAGTCGCAGCTTTAAGACAATGCAATGGTTAACGATCACAGACAGTATCTATTTGCAGCCGATTTCTTTTCTCTAAGTATTTAAAGTTTCGTATACGCATGAACATACTTAACACAGCAAAGCAAAAAAATTCGCATTAATCGACCGACGACAACAGCAAAAGCGTTAGCGCAAACATTCACACGCGCGCTTACCAGTTGACAACAAAAAGCGTACTGCTTAAAAAAGCGTAAGCGTTGTTTATTTAAACGAAAATCATTTTTGAAACGAAAGTGAAAGAAAATTAAACAACATTAATCCTAAGGCACCTGCGAATAAGGTTCCATATTGCATGAGGATTACTGACGCTTTTTTCAACGAAACGCATTTGTTTAAACGAAAATGAAACGAACGTTAATCGATAGTAAACCTAAACTTGTTGAAGGTAAGGTTTATTATTGCATATATGGCTAGCTAATACAGCACGACGGGACGTGGTAGTAATTATGTGTATCAATTATAGATGGCGCTATATCAAATTTGTCAAATTATTGTAAAAAAATTAAACGAAAAAGGCTTATTTTTATAAGCGTGCTTATCTGCTTACGCTGATAAGCAGACTTTTTTAAGCGCTTTTCGTTTAAGCGCTCAACTCTACCAGTTGACATATGTACTTTTCCGGAGGGGGTCGCCCGCGTATGGCATCTCCAGTGGCTCAATACTCAAAGATTATTATTACAAATGTCGAACTCTAAAAACCTTATATCCGGAAACATTAAACCATTAATTAAAAAAAATCTGTGTTCCGTTTGGGCAACTCTTCAGTGTTCACTGTGTGTGTTCAGTCCACAGAGTAGAGTAGAGTAATAATACTGGAAAGTTCAGTCGAATCCAGTCGATTCGAAATGATTTTTTTCATTAACTTAATAATTTCATCGTCCTGGCGGCGGCTTCAGGGATATGAGAAAAAATATATTATATTTAGTCTACACTAGCTCGTCGATAACAGCAAATTCGATACTGCTATTTTGCACGACTTTTTGGAGTAATTCGACGGCGTAACATTTGAAATTACGGATTTCACTAGTTTTATGCACCTTAATGATCGCTTGCACCATACCTATTACATTATTTGTATTATGAATAAATGTCAATATTCATTAAAGTATGAAAAATTGTTTATAAGAGGAAAATCGCGCTCTACACGTTCAAAAACGTTTTCATTTCATTTATCTCTCTGAAATCAATGTTCTTTCATCTTTGTATTATTTTTTTATCTTATCCCCAGCTTCAGGGACATGCCGTAAAATATCGTCAGGAATTTTCATAAACTTCCATTATATAAAATAATGTCAACAGTGAAACCGATAGTGCATGTGGTGCAATGGTCGGCTGTTTTTCACAACTTCGTGAAATGTTTCGGCAGCCTCAATTAAATAAAAGCGTTTAATTGAGGCTGCCGAAATCACGTATTCTACTAATTTTGGCTCTATAGTGATAATAAATTATGAAAAATAGTTTAGCTAAAAGCACATCGCGTTCTTCACGTTCGCGCCAAAAATTCAAATGTTTTTTTTTTTATCTAGGCTTACTAGGGATGCATGGCTCGCATCGAGGATGTATGAAATTTCAAAAGTGTCGATATATAATACCGATTGCTTGATAAAGATAATTATAAATTTTGTTATATTTTTTACATTTTGGCTATCTTGCAGAATTAACAAGTATTGCTACTACTAAAAATATAAAAAACAACTTAAAAATTTTGAACTAGGTACCTACTTATAAATAAAAAAGAAATTAAAATAGACTAAAATATCTTAAAATTAAAATACATATCTCAATTACAAACGAATATAACATATGTAAGTTCATAGATAATGACATAATAATTACGAACGACATCATTATTATGACCGGTATGTCGAACTAAAGGTTCCTAGTAAAGCAATAGCATTTTTTTTATTTCCTGATATATACGATTATCTAGTAAACGGGTATTCTACTGTTGCTGAAAAGTAGTATTTGAGTTAGTTTCGTATTTTGTAAAGTTTTATTACACGGTTAAAAACGATATAATTAAAAAGACATGAGAGACATTGTCAGTTTTGTTTGTGGTAGGTACAAATTATTTATGGCTCAGAGGTAAGGATTAAGGAAATTCTATTACGAAAGTATTAAAATATTTTTAATACGTATTCGGTGTTTGATAATTTAGATTGATTCGTTAATATCATCGATAACATAATTTAACAAAAAAATTGTATTCAAATCGATTCATTGATAATTTTTTGAAGCCAACTAAACTACGCTACTGCCATGCCAGTGCCAGCCAATTTTTTTTTTAGTCATCGACGATAGGTATAAGTACGTGCATGTGTGCGCGTTGATCTCTTTCTGATAGTGTTGCAAAATAATCGGCTATCGATTAATCGATTGTGTTCACCCAGAATCACTCGTACTATCGATTAGACTATCGATAGTATCGATATTCTCGATATAATTGATACTATCGATGTCAATAATACAGAAATACCATCGATTATAATAGATTAATCGATTATAATTGTTCAAGTGCGCAATATAATCGATTACATCGGTAGTATCGATAACAATTATTATAGCAATATAATCGACTTAACCGATGGTATCGATTGAATCGATTTAATCTAACATTGGTTTAGATTATATTGCTTCTGTTACTGATCTGCAATATATCCATAGCCCATTGTGAAACGTTACTATCAAAAACTTGAACATATTAACGTAACCAATTTTTTAAGTGCTTGTTGTAAGGATACGATAAAATGTGTAAAGTATTAAATTTTAATATTCTCATTAAATAAATATATGTGACAAATGTTAGCACCCAAACTGTTATTAACGACCATGTAGAGAGCTCAAACATCATAAAAGCAAATGAACATTTTGGTATGTTTGTTGCTCAAGAGCTATCTAATGTAGCTCAAATAAAAAAAAGACAAATTATGTATGAAATTATACGTCTATTTGAGCACAGAAGTAATAAGTCCTTAAGAAACAAAATCTTCTTTATTTTTTTCACTAAAGCAGCGAATATAAATGTTTAAGATAAAATCAGTGCTCTACCAAAAACGTCGCGTGGTAACAAAAAACTAAACTGTATACATTTTACTACGCCTTGAAAGCGCCACGTAACTTTGGTGGCGCAGACTAACTGCTTAAAAGAAATTTATTTATGATGACAACATCAAAAAATATGTATACGATTATGTTGATAATTAAGTTTTTGGAACAATAAAAAAAAAATCAGCCCAAAGTTTCTTTTTTCAAAATCAAATTGATTAAACTCGCACCGTACGTGCTTTTTTTACGTTTTTAACTAACTGCAGGTCAATCTTCCGTTGCATATTGATCAGAATGCGGTTTGCGACTATAAATATATCTACTAAATAATCATAATATAAATTATAAATATTAGCTCCAAGATCCTAATACAAATCGCATCGAGTGTCACAAATACATAAAAAATATTGGTTGCCTGTAAAGTCGGGCGAAAGTTTTACGTGACAACGACTTTGAGTGGTAAAATGTTTTCGAGTGGAAGGGATGCATGCCTTTCACTTTTTATGTCTGTCTCTCTCGCTCTTAGAAGGGACACGCGTCCACGACACGCCTACAATGAGAGCGAGTGAAAGGCACGCGCCTTTCACTCGCTCTCATTGTAAGCGCATAACGTGACCCAGTTTCTTGAAGTGTCACCCGGCTAACCAATTTATAAGACGTTGTCACGTCAAAACGCTAAAACATGTATTTGTCACAAACCTAGACCATCGATATGATCAAATATAATTCATTTGTTTTTTGCGGGCTAAATCAGCCATTTACCTAGTTTTTAAAGATGTTATGGTTCTGTTTTATGAATAATAGGGCATCAATATGGTCCGCGCTCAGGCGACTTCGCCTTTCTGTAACTATTTGACCAGCTAAAGAGAACAGTCTTTCAGCTGGAGTCGAAGTGCCAGGTATACAAAAATATTTTAAGGCAATCTCTTTTAATTGGCTTTGGCTCCTACGCCAGTAGAGGATTGGATCTTCGTCTTGCGGTATGTTTGGCTTTTCGATGTATTGCCTAACGTCAACAATGGCGTCACTTGTAGCATTCGTTGGTTGAACAAGCGTAGGACTATTCAGAAAAGAAAGCAAATTTGATAATTTACTTCGTTTTGATGAATTGTTCGATAGCTCAGAACTGTCAACTTCTACAGCCGATGGTTCTCGATAGTGAGTTGACAAATATGCGGTATATTCTTGTTGAACGCAAGAAACTGCCATTTCCGCGTCACTATCAGTCTTGAACCCATGTTTTTTAAAGTGAGGGTTTAGTAAGGTGGCTATGATGCAAGGTCCTCGTTTTTCGTATGGTTTCAACCTTTGGACCACAGATGATTTTACAGAGTTTAAAACCGTTTTTGATAACTCCGAAAAATTTTGATTTTCTAGTTGGCACAATTGTAGTGATACGCCTTTTATCAATGGAATTATCAAAGAAATCGTTGCATATTGATCTCCTGAAATAGCTTCTGTACATGTTTGAATAGGTTCCAAAATTTTTTGTATCTCTCCAATTACATCATATTCTTCTGCTTTTAAGTTTTCTGGTGCATTTTGACACTGGCTGATTACAACAGACAGTTCATCTCGAACCTCATGAATTCTGGTAATCATGTCTAACGTACTATTCCAGCGAGTTTCTGACTCCTGAATAAGCTTCAATTCTTTCTTATTGCGTCGTCTCTGTTCCGCTTTTAATTTATCAGAAGCCAACACACTACGCCGAAAGAATGTAACAATATTCTTGCATTTTACTATAAGTTCTTTAAACTCTGGAATACGTTGGGTATCTTGCATAAGGGAATTAAGCGCATGTGCACAACAACCAAGGTGGCGATACTTGAGATTTGAAGCTACTTTGATCATGACTGCTGCATGATCTGTTACCATGCAAACAATTTTATTTTCTATGTGCCACTCTTCCAAAGTTTCTTTTACAGCCTGTAATAATAAAAAATAAATGAAAAGTAATTATAAATGAGAAACACTTGCGAGTACCTACGTTGATTCGCAACATCTATGTGTCGCTTAATACAAATAGCCTTTCACCCGTCGATATAAGTACATAATTTTGTGAAAAAGAAATACAAAACGTAAAACTAAATACGTAACTTTATCAGTTTGCATTTTTTTTTTTGTTTTAAACACCATGATAAATACTTATTACCCATATACAGTGAGGGTTATTATTAGGACCAAAAACGTTTTTAGGGATGATTGTACCCGATCGACAATATGAATATTTTTTTCTATCGAACTAACATGATAATCGCAATAGAATCGACTTTCCTTAAGCATGTTGTATGGGAAGGTCGAATTTGTGTGTGCGATTATGATGTAGGTGGAATCATCCCTGAATAGTAGATTGTGACACAAGGGGCTAACATAATACTTTTTGGTGAGGGCATTATTTTGAATCCAGAGCGGAACGAGGGAGTCTAGAATAGAATCCCGAGCGTAGCGTAATACGCTAGCGTAGCGTAAAAAGCAGAATGTGACATTCTCGGGACTTACATAATATGTAAGTACCGAGATTGTCACATTCTGCTTTTTACGCTACGCTAGCGTATTACATTACATTCTGCTTTTCATCTCAACTTTGAGAATTTTTTACAAAGAAAATGGCGCGCCTTTATTTTATTTTTTTGAGGTAAATAAAAAAAAATTAAAAAAAATGCACAATGAACAATGGACGAACAGTCAACGAGAAATAATCGCCTAAATAAAAATAGATTAGACCTTAAAAAGTTCGAGAAAAAAGTTACAGGATTTTTAAATGAATATTTAAAGAGAAAATAAATAAAATGTAAAAACACGGAAGTGACGGCCGAAGTTCGCCCGCGCAACCCCCCGCGCGCCTGTGCTAGTACTTCGTCGATGCGTTTAGTCGTCACTTCCGGCATAATAATTTCGCTTTTAAAACATTTTTAGTTAATTAAAGAAACAAACTAAAAAATTCAAAAAAATAGTTTTAAATCTCTTTTTACCACCTCTATTTATTAAGCAAATAAAAAAAGTCACGTGTCCGGTTGTCCATTCCATTGTGTCACAGATATAATCTGTGCATATATAGAGTTTACGGGCTAGTTAGGGACCCCCTAGAATAACTACGGATAAATTTGAAAATGTATCTGTGTTAAATTTGTGTTCCATATTCAAAGTTTTTTATGGTTGAACGTTTCGCACCGCCCGGGAAATTCAATTTTTTTTTGCGTTCTTTACAGATTGCAGCTCAATCTTTGATTGCATTTTCGTGAAAATGGAGTTTGCGACAACAAATACAATATATCTACTGAATAATCATCACATAAATTATAAATATTAGCTTTTCGCATTATGTAGTGGAAAATGTATCTTTTTCCTATAAACGTGCATTATCACCAATACATAATGAGAAGAGTCAGTATTTATAATCTATGTGATGATTATTCAGTAGTTACATGTTCACGAAAATGCAATCAAAGATTGAGCTGCAATTTGTAAAAAACGCAAAAAAAAAAAGTCCCGGGCGCGGTGCAAAACGTTCCACCTTAGGCCCTTGGGAATAAAAACTTACTAGAAACTCTGTCGGGGAATTAGTTGTCAATTTTTGAATGGATGAGATAAAAAAGGTTTTTAATTCATTCAAAATAAGCTTGTATATTGAACGGACAGTGTGTTTTTAACACACAGAAAGCTAGTTGTAAATAATCAGGTAGAAATAAGTATTATATGTAATAATACATTTTTTTTCATAGTCGCAGTGCAGTGCGCGCTCTAAACCGGACGCGCCGCTCTAGTCTGCACAGTGACGAATTATAATAATTCGCGAGTCGCGCGGCATGTGCCGTGACACGGTAATAAAATGGCTATGAGATCCGAAAAACTCGTAGCTAACGAATTATTGGCATACATCCAGTATGCCATCGACACATTCGACGAGGTCAGCATCATGCAGATCTGCAAGTCGAACTTCAACGAAGAGGAAATTAGTAGTGGCAAGAAGCTGCTATTTGAAGAGCTCGGTAAGACCGCGCAGATGCCGTCTCGCAGGAGAGATGGCACCGAGAGGAGTGTACAGGACATCATCACTCTTCTCAAGGAGACAGATCCGGACGACGTGCCCACCTTCGTGGCGAAGCAGCTGAATAAACTTCCAGCTGTGGACTTCGAACACGTCGACGTCACTAGGCTGCTGAAGGATATTAGGGTCCTGAAGACTAGTCTGGACGAAGTGAAAAGTAGATTAGAAGCCTCCGAGTCTACTATCAGTGAGCTACGTACCGAATTATTTTCGTTAAAACGCAAAGATGCGGTAAGTAGGTCACTCGAGGCGGACAATGTGAACACTTGTCGCGAAGCGCAAAACGTATCAGTCAGCAGTTTTGCATCGGCCGTAATTGCGTCACCGACAGTTGTTTCTGACCGCAATTTGCCGCGTCCCGCCGCCCGCTGCACCGATGTATCGCATGCGAGTGCATTGACTCCCCGCGCCGCTGCCCCACCAACTAAGCGGCCCAATATGGGTAAAAAGCAAAGCCGCTGTGAGCCTACTTCTAGGGCTGACCCACCGTGTCATCGACAGGACACGAAAGAATGTGACGAGGAGGGCTTCGTCAAGGTCGAGAGAAAGAAGAAGAATAAGCCCTCCAGCCGCAATCTTTGCGGTACCGCACCGACTGAACCAGGCCAGCTGCGTGCAGAAATACCGTCGACGCAGCTGTACGTCTCACGACTGCACTGGTCTACAAAGGTAGAAGAGGTTGTAGAATACGTGCGGATGAAGACCAAGTTCATTCTAAGAGTTGAACGGTTGGAGTCTCGCCATAATGTGAATTTCAACTCATTTGTGGTGAGAGTACCGACCCACCATCTTTCAACATTTTTGAAGGAAGATTTTTGGCCGGAGGGCATCGTATTTCGGAAGTTCCGAGGTCGGTTGCCGAATATAATGCGATACACGTCGCCGACTCAACGTGTAATCTAGTTTTTAAGTAGAATTAAGTAATAAATATATATATATTTGTAGATTAAGGTATCTATTCTATGGACTTATTGTTTTGTAAATTTGTATGCATTGCAATGTTGTCTGAAATAAATGGTTTTATTATTATTATTATTTTTTTGACGTGACAACGTCTTATAAATTGGTTAGCCGGGTGACACTTCAAGAAACTGGCTCACGTTATGCGCTTACAATGAGAGCGAGTGAAAGGCGCGTGCCTTTCACTCGCTCTCATTGTAAGCGCATAACGTGTCCCTTCTAAGAGCGAGAGAGACAGACATAAAAAGTGAAAGGCATGCGTCCCTTCCACTCGAAAACATTTTACCACTCAAAGTCGTTGTCACGTAAAACTTTCGCCCGTATACCGACTTTACAGGCAACCAATTTTTTTTTAAATATTGAAATGATTATTTTACTTACTGCAGTCAGGTTATCAGCATCGTGATGGCCTTCTATAGATTTAGCTGTGAGGAGTGCTGACACCAGGGAATCTTTATAAATAAAGTGAGCAGTGAGGGCTCCAATCCCCATGTTGCTCACCGAGGTCCACATATCGAAAGTGATGGCAATGTTTGTAACTTGGGTTAACACTTCTGCTAATTGGGCTTTATACTGACTGTGTAACTCCGGCAGTAATTTTTTTGTAAGTGTTGTTCTTGAAGGCAATTGGTATTTGGAATCCAACGCTGCTACAAAAGTTTTTAACCCCTCGTGTTCTGACATTCTTAGTGGCTCCATGTCTTCCGCTACCATTAAAGTAAATAGTTTATCAAGATGTTTTTTTCTCGTAGAATTATTAGCGTAAGTGACTCTGTCTTGATGAGTTTCTCTCAGAGAAGAAATATCATCTTGTTCTTGTTGGCCCGGTGCAGTAAGTTCTATAATTTTTTCTGGATGTTTTCTTCGTAAATGCTCCATCATATTTGTTGTATTATTACAGAACTTAAAAATTTTCTGGCAAACTCCACAAATAACATTTTGACCGCTTGGTGTCCGCTTAAAATATGTCCACACCTTAGACCTTGGAGAATCGCACATTTTTTCCACTAAATAACTGATTCGAAATGAATCACAAAGTCACAAACAATAACAATGAACCGTCAAAGAATGATTTTATTAAATGCGTAATATGTATGTAGCAGTTTTATTAAAGTACCCTCAATCACAGAACTTTTATTAAGTTTGCTCAAACTTACTCATGTATCTAATAGTTGCAAAGGCATGCAATACTATCTAAACCAATGTTAGATTAAATCGATTATTTCGATACTATCGATTAAGTCGATTATATTGCTATAATAATTGTTATCTATACCATCGATATAATCGATTATATTGGGCATTTAGACAATTATAATCGATTAATCTATTACAATCGATAGTATTGCTAAATAATTGAAATCGATAGTATCGATTATATCGAGAATATCGATACTATCGATAACCCAATCGATAGTATGGGTGATTTTGGGGCCCATCTAAAAATCGATTATAATCGATACTCGATCGATTATGCGGCAACACTACTTTCTGATTTATAAAGTGTTTTTAGCAAATTATTTCTGCCGCTACGCACTAGAAATTTTGCTGATAACTTATAGTATTTTAGAATAATTAAGAATAAACTTTATTATTGTCAAAGTAAATATTAATAACATACGAAAATGTCTGTGATGGGTAAAATTATACCTTGTGTATCAAGCCGGAATTTCGGGCGATTCAGTGCCGCATTGTCGAGTGCGAAAGCTAATAGAACGTACTTTACGTACACGCAGGAGTTGTCACAGCCTTTGGATCGGACACCCGAAATTCTATCTGCGAAGGAAGTGTTCGAGAAATGTTTACAATCGGGCAAGTATTCTTTTTGAATAATTTCGAATACCTAATATTCGGCTCTCTATTTTACCTAATAAGTACCTATTTTCGATTCTGTATACGCGTTTTTATGTCGACTTAATTATACTGTTACAAATTCTTTTGCATGGTATGTGTATGGACAAAGTCAGAGCGGTATCACATCACAGAGGAACTACATTTAATGAGGCCCTATTATCCATTTGAAGACGATAAACAAATAGGCAAGCTAGGCCAAAGTCATTACATGGTCTAAAGTTCAATATATAAATATGCATGAGCATTGGTCAGTGGGTAGCTTTCGGGGCGGGTTTATATTAGGAAGTATATAGTATATTATGAAATTATACCTGGGAGTAAAATTAATTATCAATGCTCCCTATTTTTTTTTGTGAGCTTATATTGAACAGAGTAAGGCAACTGCATCCTAGGGCTCACAAAATGTAAATATATTTATGTTGTCTAGATATATAAATTTTAATACTTCGTATTTTAATCGTTCGTACGTCGTAGACGTGATATTGTTAAAGAATGTATTTTAAAAAAATACACACATTATTACTAACGTAAATAACAACTGCTTTAGAGTTAATTATAGACAGCAACACGTCTCCGAGGGAACATGGTTTAGACAAAAAAAAAATAACTTTATTTTATTTTTAGTATTACACAGTAATAATTAATCGGTGAAAATTTAAAGTGTCTAGCAATTACAGTTCAGGAGATAAAGTCCTGTGACAGAAGTACAGATGGACAGACAGACAGCAGTCTCAGTTATAGGGTACTGTTAGCACCCTTTAAGTATGGAAACCTAAAAACTGACAAAGATTTGAATACAAACCTACTAGCTTCATGTATAAATTTGTTTAAATTATTGTTATATTAACCAACCAACCAAGGGCGTCGCCAAGAGGGGGTAGGGAGGGGCAGCTGCTCCTCCTGTAACATACTACAAGTGAAAAGCTTCATGAGCTCTCGACTTTACTTACAATTCATACTTTTCCATATTAACTTGCCCCCCCCTGGGCCATCGGCTGGCGACGACCTTGCAACCAACTAACTCCAATGAGATATAGTTGGTCTCGGCTGTTGTCATTAGATGTGTAGTGTGGCAAAAAAAAATATGTAATTTGTTAATTAATTCGTTAATTAATTCAGGTGTTATTTTGCGGAAGTCAAATTTACAGGCAATTTGATCTACATTACTTTATGTGCTTCTGCATCCACCTATCTACCTTCGGCATCCTATAAGGATCCACTACTGTTAGTAGATGCATGCGACTGCCATGACTTATTCGGTTGTCTCTTCTCCAGCTGCTGCGGTCATCTGGGTGAATCTCCAGTATCTACTAACGGTAGTGGGTGGATGACGGCCGGCAGTAGGCAGTAGTTTGCATGAACTAATTGGTGGCGGATAAATCTCTGAGATATAGAGCATCCATAGGATGCAATGACTGGTTACCGTCAGGCAGGTCGTTTGCTTGTTTACCACCTTAGTTGTATAAAAAATCTATCTTTGAAGAAATATGGAGGTTATTAACTCGCAAAATGTTATTTTTGTGGTTTAAAGTAATTGTCAGATTGCTGGGATATGGGTCTCCTCTCAATTGAACACTGCACAACTTTGGGTTGGGTTGTTCATTGAAATGTAATTTTCTTGTACTCAACATCTTGTTTATCTCGCATGTTTACAAAATTTATTGTTGAATTATCAGCATGACATTATACTTTTAATTTATTATAGCAGTAGACACAATAAAAAATATTTATTTTTCTATCTATAATTACAGAAGTAATAATAATTGACTTGTAATCACTAACTACTAAGTACTAGTTATACCAAGTCATCAAAATGTTTTCTTTCTAACTAGGTATATATTTTTAAATGTACAGTTAGTTGCTCATGATTTTTTTTGGGAACAATATTTTCTGTCACCTAAGTTTAGATGTGTCACTAATCTGCAGTACCCTAATAATAATATCCATCCCCAAGAAATATATTAGTCATAATTTTAATCAAAACTATCTTATTTATTTTTCTTTATTTTGAAATCCAATATAATTATTTGATGATTGATATTATTTCCAAGTAATTATTAATTGATATTTAGGTAAGCGTTTTTATATTATTTGGTGATTCAATTTAGGTGACAGATCTACTATTAAAGGAACAAATATAATTTATTAGTTCACTGAAAATGCATTTATTAGGTAATTGATAAAATACCCATTCTTTTTGTTTCTAATAAATTTATTTTTACTTAATTTTTTTTATTTATATGAGAGGTGGGCATGCGAGAATGTGGGTCACCTGATGGAAAGCAATCACCACCGCCCATAGAAATCAGCAACACCAAAGGTTCCGATCCGTTGCCAGCCTTTTAAGGGAAATATTGACTCTGTTCTTGACGGCCCCCATGTCGTATTTATTTGATACCGCTGGAGGAAGTTGATTCCACAACTTCACAGTTCGTGGTAGAAAATGTTTTAAAAAGCGTACTGTATAATATAATAATTAAACTAAATTAAGTAAAAATAAACGAATATTAAATTTACGTAAAAATAAATCATTTTTTTTTTTTTTTTTATACTACGACGACGGGTGGCAGACAAGCATACGGCCCACCTGATGTGTAGCTGTTACCGTAGCCATATCAACGCTCGCAACATAAAAAATCGCTCGCGCGCCGCCACCCCCGCTGCCAACGCAGCATTTCCTTCGTTTCTGGTGACCTCACTCACTCGCAGGAACACAACAACTCTCAAGAGAATTGTTATTTGGCTGCAGTATTCTGTGAGGTGGAGGTACATTCCCCAGTCGGGTAGCTTACAATTACGCTCCCTACCTCTACTTTTCGCCAGAGCTTCGTTTGTCAGTCAGCAGGGTGAACCGCGTGCAGGTGAAGTTGGCTTTGGTTCAAAGATGTTGATAAACCACTTACACCCCAAATAACATAATTTGAGGGTTGTTGTGTTCCTACGAGTGAGTGAGGTCACCATAAAGGAAAGAAAGTAAGGCGATGCTGAGTCGGCAGCGGGGGTGGCGGCGCGCGAGCGATATTTTATGTTACGAACGTTAATATGGCTATTGTAGCCGCTTCACATCAGGCGGGCCGTATGCTTGTCTGCCACCCAACGTACTATATAAAAAAAACATAACTATGATTCGAACATATCGGTCGAATTCGACCGCATTGAAGATCAAGCTTAAAAGGCGGTTTATCACCCACAGTGAACGTGACGTAAGACGCACATAATTGTCTTATGAAACAGTGTCACTCGACTGCAACACCAACTGCTGACCTTTTGATTGTTGACACGTGTCGATACTTTATAATATTTTGCGCTGAGGACGGCGAATTCGCCGATAATGTCTGATTTACATGATGGCAGTACTGGCAATCGGAATTTCAGGTCCGGTATCTGGGTACTTGTAGATAGGGTTGCCAGATCGAAAAATCTAAATATCTGGATAACATTTAAAAATGTCGAAATTTTGGGGTTGTTGTCTGGAGAAATTAAAATTTATGAATCAAAATTTTACGCGCGTTACGAGCCGCCCGGGGTCCGAGCACTGCGTGTGCCACTTTCAAATTATTATTGCAGTAGAATATGATGATAAGATACGTATATTTATCGGGACTCTGAACATCACATGAAATGTCGGGAGAATCCAGACGATTCCGGACCATCTGGGAACCCTACTTGTAGTGTAAGTTAGTCGGCTGCGGATTATTGACACAGGCGGTTGTTACTGTAGACCAGTGCTTTTCATTTTTTCTTTAATACAGGACCCCTTTCTAAGTTAAAAAATTCTGACGACCCCCTTCTTCCCTCCCCCGTCCTCCTCCACCTCCAAACTTTTACAATTCAGCTGGCTATGAAAGCTTTAAAATTGTAAGTGCTAAGAATAAGATACCTACTTCTTAAAAAAGCTGAAAAATAATCAAATAAGAGTAAATACAATATCATCATCAGGTCATTTTAGTCTCCACTACAGGAACACGACCCCCTCTCGTCCGTACAAAAGACAGAAGGAGGTTTTGTCCTACACTCCCCACGCTGGTCAGACGGGTTGGGGAGGACTGATCGATGTTTGATAATGTATTTCCCTTAGTCGCCTTGTACGACATCCACGGGAAACGACGGAGTGATTCTATTCTAGTCTGCCGGAAACCACACTGCCAATTCTAAGGCAGGGAGCGTAAAATACAATATAGTATATAATAATATAGAGTAGATACTATATAATATACTTGTATAGACGTAGGGCTGTAGATTTTCTTGCTCGGCCGTAGTTTTGCCGCCCTATCTCGCACTTGAACTACACACATATACAAGTTATTTCGGTGGCTACCTTCGGAATATAACAGATATTTTACTGTGCAATTGTGACATAATAATCAGATATATTTAATTTTGCATAACAAACTATTTTTACTCATTGGATGACGTTGATATCTAACATAATTGGCATTGGGCCAGGGCACAAGTATCGCAAGAATAAGAATTGTAGGCGCCACCGATATGAGTATATGTTAGATGCCACACCCGCTTTAACGCCAAACTTATCTGTCCTATAGTTTGAACTCCCCACGCAGGACCCGACTGTGGGGAGTTTTCGCAGTTGGAACTACGAGTCCGGCTGTTTGCATCAGGGTACCTCGGGGACTAGTAGCAAGCCCATAATTTGCCAGTCATGGGTCCGGATTTGAGGTGGCTTTATGCGCGTGTCTCACTCACGCGCATGTAGTTCAGCTTCAGATGTTGGGCATGTTCGTCTGCCTTGCTATAGTTGTCGGCCGGGCGTCCAACCTTAGCGCGTAGCGAGTTGGGGATCACTGGCTTAAGGCGAAGAGCCGCCACAGTGATTGCCAACGTGGCTCGGAGCAGCCTTCGCGTTATCGGCTTCCCAAGTCGGCATCGCGTTTAGGGTACTTGCCTGCTTAGCAAAAGGACGACGGGCGATCGCTTCCGTCGGCCCGATCAATCTACCGTAGGCCAGGGGTAGGCTTTCTCCGGGAGTCGGGAAGTGAGCGTGCCTTACAGCTCCTGTCTTGGACATCAGGTAGCCAGCTATCTGGCGCAAAAATGTGGGTACAATTACACTAGGCGTACAGAGTTTGTCGGGAAGTGAGCGAGCGACCCTCTTTAGGGGAGCGCGCCTTACAGCTCCGGTACCCATCATAGAGATTGGGGAGTGGGGGTAGGGCCCCGATGCTTGGGAAACCGAGCGTTGTCGGTCGCCACGAGCTACTCAACTTAAAGAGCGGCTAAGTAGTCTACTTGCAGTCGAAATGGGAGTAAGAGCTGCTACCAATCCGCTTGAGTGCCTGGTTGGTTTACTGAGCACGATAGCAGGGCGGGTAAAGGTTGCTTGATTGGTTTACTGTCCGAGAGACTCGCAATCCTGTGATGGTTGGTGCACAGAGGAGCATTAACTGTAGGCATACCTACAGTTGTTGTTCTATAGTTTGGGCTAGGTCAAAGTGACGACAAAACGGTAAACCCGACTCCAAACAGATTTATCTGCTTAATACCAAAGTACGTACACCGCCGATGTCAATACTATAGTAGTAATTTTAAAAATCTTGTAGAGCCAGCCTTGTCGGCGGGGGCATGCCGTCAAAACACAGTACGAGTATATGCACACCCCAGCCACTCCATGCAAATGTCGTGTCGGTAACTACTACATAAACGTGTATGAGTGTGCGTGCGGTGCTATACAAACTGTTCCAGATTTGTCTCAGCATCAGCAGGGGAGGTGAGGTCGACACGAAAGAAAGGCAGGGAGCGTCCATACTGTATGTATTACTATTACTTATACTGTGGTATAAGTAATAATGGCCAAAGTGAAGTCTAGAAATTAAAAAAAATCATATAAGCTAAGTCATTAATCTTTTTTTAAAGAACGCACTCAGACCAAAACAAACTGACGTGTATGCAATTGGCGGATGTGACATCATACGCTGAGAGAGTTCACGCCCACAAATGTTTCTACTGATCCGTAGAATAAAATCCATTCTGTATTGATGATATTTCATTTCGTTAATTTTTATGGGAAGCTAGATAGATAGATAGATAGTTTTTTCGTGTTACATCAGTTACACACAGTATACAATAGATATTCTGTCATCTAGTATACAATAGATGACACATTGTTAATTGTAGGTGTGTGTTGCAGCAATATAAAGGGGCCATAGCTCAGATTGCACGTTATTCGATTAGAACGTCTGTAGAATTCACATTCCTTACCTCTCTCTAGTTATTTAACTCGTTTTTGATGACATCGAACTCTGTTCTATGGATGAGTCGGATTGGCTTGTGCAGGGATATCGACCACTGACCGAGATCACACTACATAAGGGTCTTTTTCATTCTACTTTACACTTCCTTGCGGCACCAAAAATGCATATAGATGCCACTTCCATGCCTCCAACGAACACTACGCCAACTAAAGTTTCGTTAATTCCTTTTTTATCTAAATCGATTCATTACTTTAGTAACAGTAGCTATATGCTACCTGAATTTTATTTATAAAAAACGAAGACACCTCAAAATCGACAAATACAAATCGCAAAGTAAATGTATAACTCATATTAGCGGTGTGTATCTGGATGTGTACGTTTTTAGTTGGCGTAGTGTTTATTGGAGGCATCGACTTATTTACGCGTCTAGTTTTCTTCTACGACGATTTTGAGAACAGAATTCGCTTGTTTTAAGGCGACGGTAGAAGGCATAGTCGATTTTAACGTTTAAACCATTTATTTGTTTAATCTTAAAATTTAGTACCTATTATATAATCTTTAAGTTTAGTACCTATTATATTAGTTATCTAGTACCCATAGTACAAGCTTTGCTTAGTTTGGGACTAGATGGCCGTGTGTAATTTGTCCTGGAATAATTATTATTTATTTATTATTATTACTAGATGACCCCGGTGAACTTTGTTTCACCTACATCTATCTACTTAATAAATATATAGTTACAATCTAAGATCTGTGTCTCTTTAAGAAGATCCTGTGTGCCCGAACCTGGAGGATGTGCCATTGCAAGACATTTGTATCCTAACTTGCCGCTTTCCATAAAATTTGACAATACCAGCTTAAATGACTCCCTTTGCCATGTTCGAGAATTCCTGACGCGGTCCTTTTACGAAACCTCGCGCACACTGCGCAGCATATTCAACTCCATAAAAGACAACACCTGTATGTGTCGCTCAAGTATTGGCAATGCTTTACTAACTTATAAAATGGTCTAATCTTGGATTTATAGATTTCTCCTTTCAACTTGGCGGAATTTTGGAGTCACAGATGACACTGGTTACCCCAAGCCACTTAGTCCAAGCTACTGAAATCTCGCAGACGATGCTATCCGATGTACGAAGAACAGATCCCAAGTACTTAAACCGTCCGTGCATTCGACCATATCCTTATGTGCATGGTCGTGGGATCTGTTGTTTTGCAGCCCAAGTACTCGATCTTTCCCGTATGCGAATTCAGGCCATAGTTCTCAAGTGACGTCTTCCATTAATTCACTCATCGCACCAACTGTCCTCTATCCGCATCCGCCAGTGCAATTATATCAGCATACATCAACACCCGTCGACCCACCGCGCAGAGCTGGTCCATGTGGATCCATGATACTGCTTGACAATTCGTCTAATACCACGAATGTCTATTATATAAGAATATGTGTATTAATTAAAATTAATGTGAATTCCAGATTTAAGTACTTCAGAATAAATAATGAGGATCCATTTTATTTTGTAATATCACCTTGGTTAACATGACAGACCTATATAATGTGATGTTGGTCTTTGCTTATGCAAAGTTATACAATTATATGTGAATCCACAAACCTCGTTCTGCGTTCAGCCCACATTTTCTGGTACCTACTATTCGCATCGCTGACACTGGTTACAATTGCAATCATTTTTGTAATTTACAACCCGTGTGTATGAAATTTGCAGATTTCTATTATTTATTCATAGATATTGTACAAAGTATACCATAAACAGTCACTAAATATTTCAACTTCATTCTTGATGTCTATTATGCCTAGGCCGCACTCATCGCGATAACATTCGGACGATAAACTTCATCTTCGGCCTACGGCGAATCTTCGCGGCCACATTATGCGCGTGTTGTGCGATGTGAAGTTTATCACGATTTATAAACCCAAAAAACAATATGGACGCTGCGGACTCTGTATCTATTTTATGGCAACAAATAATATTTTTTACATTTCAAAAAGGTGAAAAAAAATATAGTTACTCCAACCCATGTTACACTTTAGCTATATTATACACTGTAGTTACATTTATCACGTCCGCTAGGAACGATGGGTGCGGCCGGTGCGGGCCGACTGAAGTATGGCCGCGCAAGCGAAGTCCATCGCGATAAAACCCTTTGATGTGCCAGAGTTAACCGACAGCGGAACGATGTGCCCGAAGCTTCGCCCGAAGTGTCGAAGTATTCGCAAATATTTGGCTACAAACATCGAGATATCCCGAATATTCGCCTTATCGCGATGAGTGCGGCCTAAGCATTAGTGGTGTATCATTTCTATGTCACTTCTGAGAAAGTCATATTTGACAACCAACAAATATGACGTCGATTCTTTGTGACAATGACACTATTGATAGGTAGGTTCGCCATCTTTGCTGTTATGACATTCGACTATAGTAGGAACACTTTGTATGGGAAATTAAAATTGTTGTTTTCACTATCTTTCTTGAATTTTTTCCAAAATTTCTCACCGTTTAAACCTTCCCTGGGCTAAGACAAACGTTTCAAAACCAAAATCAGCTAAATCGGCCTGGCCGTTCTCGAGTTTTAGCGAGACTAACAAAAAGCAATTCATTTTTATATATAAGATAATAATGCTATACAAGCATTCTCTGCCAGGGTGATGCAGAGATAAGACATGGCAGGTCAAGGGGAATAATAAATATAAATTATTGACATCTTAAATATACAAAAAAATCTGTAAAACAGTTAATGAAGAAGGAATTTAACCGTAAACTATTAGACTTTTTTTAGTTTGTTTCTTTATATTTTATTTTTTATAATTATTATCATGAGACCATTATTTTTACAATTTAATTAAATGACTCGCAATGTCTATATGCCCTATAAAAAAATCTCTTGGTAGCATCTGGCATTTCCTCGCAAATCGAGTTAAACAAAGCTTTCAGAACGTGGAGATTCGCTAATCAAATCTAAAAAGCGACGCTATCGCACCACCGTCCCGAGCTTAAAATAACCTTTCGTATCTTATACGTTGTACTCGTATATAATATGAGATCGAATAATACGATTGTAAGTTTTAGTTTTTAGTTTAAAGTCGCCATGTACTAATATATACTAGCTATTGCCCGCGGTATTGGTACACGTTGGATTGAGATTGTATTAGATGATAGTCGTTAAGCCAAGGCCACTGCTTTAGAGCGGCTTGAAAACATTGGCCTCCGCCAACCCGCAGTTGAGCAGCGTGGGGGAGTATGCCCTATACCCTTTCGATTGAGGGGAGACCCGTATCCCAGCAGTGGGATGAATATGGGTTGTCGACGACATAGTATATTTGTTTTGAAACGCGTATTAATTACCGCTACTGGTACCTTTTTGATGCAGTGATTAATTAACTTAAGGTTGCCATGAAAAGATTGCTTTCAGCAATAAGGCCGCCTTGTTGCACATGCAAGTTTTGTTAATATAACGAGATCTATTTGTATTCTCTATACTCTGTATTGTGCAAATAGAGCATATTCTATCTACCTAACTGATTTCGCAATCAGACCGCATCACGCGTCGCATCTCTCATGCGCTGTTGGTTTACTCAATT
Source organism: Hypsopygia costalis (assembly GCA_937001555.2). Taxonomy (NCBI): domain Eukaryota; kingdom Metazoa; phylum Arthropoda; class Insecta; order Lepidoptera; family Pyralidae; genus Hypsopygia; species Hypsopygia costalis. The sequence continues at coordinate 4,760,619 of OW443350.2, forward strand.
CTCGCCCGATATATTTTGTTTCGAGCCAGGCAACGTTTATCGTCGTCTAGCATAGATTTCTGTTAGAAAAATTCTACGCTCGCTGGAAATAGGGTGAAAAATTACCTACCTGAAAGTTTCAATTTCGAAAGAAAATTTCATGAAAGTTACACTTAAAAACATAACATCACTCAGTAACATAATTCTGTGTAATTAATTACTTTTTCATAACATAATAAATTTCAGGTTTATTTTAAAAATCTTTCGCTTTGGGTTTGGATTGCTTTAGAATCTTGCGACTACTTAACTTGGACCACCAATTACTTAAGAAAATAAAATGCCTTCTTCGCCAACCGAGTTACTGAATAGAATCTGGGACACAACCCTTCAACTATGCACAAGATGGTTTTCAATCAAACTATAAATAGATAGATACATATATATATAGCATTATTTTTTCTATGGCATGCAACAAGTTTATAGTAACACGTCAATACAATATGTTGACATGGTACAAAAAAACATTATTTTTTTATACATACCAACATCTATTGTAAAATATATATGGTAATCTAAGGAAACCAATTCGAATAAAATATACAATTAAAATAAATACTAAATATGACTAACTATATATACAAACAAAAAAAGAAACGGAAATAACAAAAACTAATTAAAATTAATAAAATATAATATCTAAATAGCATCAAAAAATTCTTCCGCATCGCCATTATTAATTTGTTTGAGCATTTATTTGTTTAAGAGATAGCTTACTTAAATAAAATTAATTATGTATACTATACATCATTACTTTAATAAGTACTACGTTACTTTAATAATTAATAGTTCTATATACATGTGGTTATAAATAATGAGTAGATATGTAATTTTTTTAATCAATAAAACAGTACATACAATACAACTATAAATCAAAAGTATCTAAAATACTATTACTTATACAGTGCTAAAACTAAAATAAATGTAAAAAGTTTGGCCCATGTGGCATCGTTCTCAAGATGCTAGCAGCATTACCTCGCTGGATGGCTAAACTAATCCTTTGGGGGAGGAATGTACCAGATCTTGGGTCACCAGTTACGCGACCAATCTTTTTCCTATTTCTCTTATAAAGTTCTTTGTGCTGGGACCCCATGGACCAAGGGTTTCAACCCTTGTAGTTATTATATTCTGCTGGCTGGCTGAATGGCTGAGGCAACATAACAAAGTAACAGATGTGGCCGGAGAATAGCGAGACGGAAGTGGGAATGGGCTGGTCACGTAGCGAGAAAGGAAGACTTCTGGTGCAAGAAAGTCCTTACATGGAGACCGTACGAGCACGTAAGACCAAGAGGGAGACCGCAAATGAGATGGAAGGACGACATAAAAGCGATAGCGGGCAATAACTGGATCCTAACTGCCCAAAACAGGGATAATTGGTGGGTTTTAAAGGACACATATTATTCTGTGCCTACACCAAGCAATTGGTAGATAGTGACTAAAGAACTCGAGAAGAAGATTTGATGAGCTCGGTGGCGTAGCGGTCAATGACGCGACTTCGACACCAACGCTCGTGGGTTCGATTCCCATATAGGACAAACATTTGTGTGCATGAACATGTCTGTTTGTCTTAGTCTGGGTGTTTTCTATATATCATATGTATGTATTTACAAAAAAAAAATGTATTTACGTATGTTTATCTTTTGTCTAGTACCCATAACACAAGCTTCGCTTACTTTGGGGCTGGATGGCGCTGTGCAATTTGTCTGACAATATTTATAAAAAAAAAAGAAGATGAAGAAGTTATTATATTCACAAAAACCATATCATGTATGTGCTACAATAGAAACAAAAAGGATGCAGCTCAATCAATACTGATCGTTATGTATAGTCCATACATGTATAGTTTTGTAGACTAGCTGAGTCGCGCAACTTCGTCTGCGTGTGACAGAGCGTTGAGTGTGAAGCGTAAGGTTACCATGTGAAAGGTTATAGTGAGCCAATCTTAAAAGACAGACATATGCTATCGCGGACTTTTTGTTAGAACTTTTTAAGATGAATAATTCCGTCGTACTCGTATATAATTGTTGCGTAACTTGAACCGTTTACACACACAATGGAAGCTCTCAAAAGGAATATTTTTTCCCCATTTTTGCAACATTTTGCATTGGTGCTCCGCTAATATTGGTGGTAGCGTGATGTTATATAGTCTTATAGCCTTCCTCGAAAAATAGGCTATCTAACACTAAAAGAATTTTTGAATTCAAATGAGTAGTTCCTGAGATTAGCGCGTTCAACCGCTTCAACCAACCAAACAAACAAATTCTTCGGCTTTATAATATTAGTATACCTACATTGAATATGTATGTCTACCTACATTGAATATGTATGCTATGGATTGTGCATTGGTAGGTATTCTATTCATTCAGAATTGAGAACTTGGCATTGGGGCTATTTTTGTGTTATCAACGTAACCTATTACAACCGGTGCGGTTCTATTACGTAAGCCTTGCTCTTAGTTCATTATATTATATTTATTTTGATAACATTCTTCGCTATTCCGACTAGATGTGTACGTTAAAAGTTATAGCAATTGAATTATTATGTTAATCTATATATTAATACGTGGAGCAAAAACTTTGTACCTCTTTGACGGAGGAGTATGAAATTTCGAACACTTATAAGAGAAGGAGTGCAGAACGCTAATATGTTTTTTTAAATGATGCATAAAAAATAAATTAAATCGATAAAAAAACATTACACACACTACCACACACGCATATATACTTTTTTATTTATTGTTACAGTCATAATTAAAATTAATTATGGTCGAACTGCGACCACTGGGCGACCACTAGTTAAATTAAACGGATAACACTGTTAAAACATACAATACGATACGGTTGTTTTTAACGTTCTGTTAATTTTACATTCATACTTTGGGGTGTAAGTGGCTCATCAACATCTTTGAAGCAAAGCCAACTTCACCTGCACGCGGTGCACCCTGCTGACTGACAAACGAAGCTCTGGCGAAAAGAGAGGTAGGGAGCGTAATTGTAAGCTACCCGACTGGGGAATGTACCTCCACCTCACAAAATACCGCAGCCAAATAACAATTCCCTTGAGGGTTGTTCTGTTCCTGCGAGTGAGTGAGGTCACCAGAAAGGAAGGAAGGAGATGCTGCGTTGGCAGCGGGGGTGGCGGCGCGCAAGCAATATTTTATGTTGCGAGCGTTAATATGATTGGGGTCTTCTAATACCCCCCACCACTTAAACTATGTAAAACAAATGTTAAAAAGAAAATAAATAATTATTATATTATGTATTATATTATAATATGGCTACGGTAACCGCTTTACATCAGGCGGGCCGTATGCTTGTCTGCCACCCGACGTAGTATACAAAAAAAAAAAAATTCATTACTGCTATCAGCTCAAATATGAAGGAAAGTTAATTGATTGTTACTATAGTCAATCTCACTATTTGTTTAATTTAAAATAGCGACTCGACGACAATAACGAAATTAAGAGTTAATTTAAACTTGTCTAAATAAATAATACGTTATGTTAATTAACATTTCCTTAACATGTTATTTTTTAGCGTTAACTTTTAACTCGTTTAAAATAAATGACACTTAACACCATCGCTAATTCCGAAGGTCGACGTTCGAGGATAGAACCGGCTACTTTGACGCTGAACGTGGATACTGAACTATACTGCAAAGCTGTGGGCACTAGTTAACTGATATTATACTTAAATACATTTTTTTTTTAATATATACATTACATAGAAAACTCCCAGACCAAGACAAACAGACATGTTAATGCACACAAATATTTGTCTTGTGCGGGATCGAACCCGCGACCCCGTAGTTAGAGTGGACATTACTATCCATTCAGCCACCGGGCTCGAAAACAGTATTGATGATTTTTTTTTATACTACGTCGGGTGGCAGACAAGCATACGGCCCACCTGATGTGAAGCGGTTACCGTGGCCATATTAACACTCGCACCATGAAATATCGCTCGTGCGCCGCCACCCCCGCTGCCAACGCAGCAACTTCTTCCTTTCTATTAGAACAACATGTCGTTTTCTTGTAACTGCAATATGAATCTAATCTTTATTGACGACTTCAGTGTCGATAAAAATCTAATTACCAGTCGATTAGCTAGGTTTCAGTAATATTTTGATATCGGATATATATCGGAAGATAATACGATTACTGGTTTGGTCTAGTTTACTTGGAATTGTTTTTTTTTGTTAATCATTGAATTTATCATATTATCATTTATCATAAAGAGAATGCAGTATTTTGGACCGATACCTAGATATCGATGATGTTTTTTTATTAATCATACTCGTACCTACTCTTGTGTATTTTTTTTTGCTGTTAGCATTTACGGAAAGGATCATTGGCATGAAGAAATGTTGGAGAGAAACTTGTCAATAGGGGTCTTTCCCATAGTATAAACCTTGTTGACTACCATGCTCTTAGCACGGTAGTTGAAGTCAACAATACATTACACTCTGCGTAATACATACAACTGTACATATATACTTGAAATGATTTTAGCTTTTCACAAATCTTTTATAAATGTCTTCTATACAGTATCAAGTTCGTGGGGTGAGAGCCTGGCAATCTGTAATACAGGGCAACCTAGTACCACAGTATAAGTAATAGTACTAACGTACAGTATGGACACTCTCTGCCGCTGTCACTAGTCGACCTCACCTCCCCTATGAAACCGATTTGGAACCGTTCGCAAGGAATGCCCTGTGCGAATTGACGACGCTTGTATTTTATTCTCCATTCAGTTTAAAATATGGAAGTATGTAAAAGATTACTTGTGCAGTGGATGAATGTCTCAACACATGGAGAGTAAAAAAATAAAAAAACCGGACAAGTGCGAGTTGGACTCGCCCACCGAGGGTTCCGTAGGTACGTAGTATCATTATTAAATTTGATATTTTTGATTATAAATAAGGTCGGATCAGCCAATGAGAATAGTAGAGTCACGGGAAAGAAAAATTTCCCGTGACACTACTGATAGTGCCAAGCAGTAGTGCCAAGGGCAATAAAGGAGAAATAATGCGTAGAAAAAAATAAATAAAATATATTTTGCAATGTGTACATCAAGCCCTTTCATATGATACCCCATTTGAACTAGTAGTTTCAATTTGAAATTTCGACACCCTATAAAAAATATAGACCCCCTATTTTTTAAGATCTATTTACAAATGTATAGTTTTGAGATTTATTCCTGTACTTGTAGTCTATAAAGATGTTACTTGCCAAATTTCATAGTTCTAGGTCAACGGGAAGTACCCTATAGGTTTTGATTCCTTTGAGTGTGTCGAAATATGCGTTTTTTGCTGAATAAACGGCCGTAACTTTTTTCTACGTAAACTTAGCAGTTTGATTTTTTTTTAACTTCATGGGACCGTAGACCTGAGTATACAGTTCAAATTTCAGCTTGATACCTCCACGCATTCTCGACATAGAAATTCTTGACAGACAGACAGACAGACAGACAGACAGACAGACAGACAGACAGACAGACGGACAACAAAGTGATCTTATAAGGGTTCCGTTTTTTCCTTTTGAGGTTCGGAACCCTAAAAATGGATGGATGGACGGACGGACGGACGGAAGGACGGACGGATGGATGGATTGATAGATTGATGGATGGATGGATGGACGGACGGACGGATGGGTGGATGGGTGGATGGATGGATGGGTGGATGGGTGAACGAGGAAACGAGCATTAGTTGCTAAAAAATGCTATGCAATAGCATTTTTTTCTTTACTACGCCCACCTGATGTGAAGCGGTTACTGTAACCGTATTAACGCTCGCAACATTAAATAACGCTCGCGCGCTGCCATCCCCGCTGCCAACGCAGCAACTCCTACCTCTCTGGTGACCTCACTCACTCGCAGGAACACAACAACCCTCAAGGAAATTGTTATTTGACTGCGGTATTCTGTGAGGTGGTTGTACTTCGTCAGTCGGGCTGCTTAAAAAATACGTTATGTCCTACCTCTCTTTTCGTCAGAGCCTCGTCTGTCAGTCAGCAGGGTGTAACCCGTGCAGGTGAGATTGACTTTGGTTCAAAGATGTTGATGAACCACTTACACCCCCTTACATGTCCGACTAATAATTGAATAATGTCAGCCCTAGAGAACGTCACTCAAACATAGGCACGTGTACAGACGTCATTTGGTTACTACATGCAAAAGCGCCATTTTTGTATGGAGTGCCCGGCCACTCCATACAAAAATGGTTTGCTGTGTCTCGCAAATGTGTACGGCATACAACACTATCCTTTGTGAAAGAGAGAGAAATAAAAGATATACATATATATATAGATTTATACATATAAGCAAATGATTACACGTACCTACAATGGATATTACAGAACAGTAGTTTTACGTAAATATTGGGGGCAATCGGGGTCAGCTCCGCCGAGTTGCATGCATATCGAGTTATACTGGAATCTCGCCAACTGCAATTTTGTGCTGTGCATTCTCTCTTCTTCTCTCGAATATATATATACACGGTGAAATTAACGTGGTTGTTTTCCCGCGGCAGAATGATTTGCCTTTAGTAGTACTATACATACGTAATATTTTTTTTAATTTTAAACAAAAAGAAACAGATTAACAAATGTGAAAAACGGAACTCGAAAGTAAGCGCGAAACAATAGTAGGACCGCTCGCACCTGACACAGACACGCGAGCGCGGGGGCAACGGCTGGCGCGCCACCGTGCGCGTTCATTAACCTCTCGCACCCAGCTGATTGAATGTTTGTCTACTTAGTTATAAAATGGTATGAAGTACAAAATACTAAAATAATCCAATTTTTCCATCATACTTTACGGGCTCAGGACCGTCATAAATACTTTACCTCCTTTATTAACCGTATTATGTTATTTACTTTAAATATAAAACTTAAAACTAGCTTTAGAAAGAAAAATATCTGTGTTGAAGCATCGAAATGCCATCACCATAGACAAAAAAAAATATTTCGTTCTTTTCTCTCAACACTCTGACTGAGGTAAGAGTAATTAGGGCGTATTTAAAAAATTGGAATCAAATTATTTACCTACAATGATTTTAGTCAACTTACCTGCTCTACTGATAAACGGCAGGATTCGTACGCATTCACAGAACATAAATACATACGCATTTATACTTCGCGGTATCGAAGTAATTGTTCAAAGTGTAAACCATTGCGTTCAATACACAGTCGTGCACATTTTATTTGATTGTCTTTTAGTTTTAATAAGGTGTCACTATCACGTCTAATGGTATCAAAATAGTGGCATTATCATTTTGAATTAGCTACTCACAAAAAGCAATTCTGGCCGTTGCGTCACTTATTTTCGTGGAGGGTATGAACTTTACGAAAGTGGTATGGATGCAATTTTTCACTATGTAGAAGTTTCCACACGTAATATTGGCTTACGCCAAAGGTCGTCGCAGCCATGCGCGTACTTCGACGAGGGTCCCGTTAGAAATACTCTGTGATGTCCTCGTCGAGCTCTGGGGCGTAATGGGATTGACGCGCGCGACGCGTGTCTCGCGTGTAACTCGCACGGAACCGGCGGGTCGACTAACAGACGCTTCCGCTTCGCCGGTGCGACTGCGACTGCGACGCCCGGCACGATCCCGCCGGGCGCGGCGGCGTATACAAAGCAGGCGGCGCGCGCATTACAAAAGATGCGCGCGCAGGCAGACGGAAACCTTTCGGCATCGCGCCGCGACGGCTCGTACTATTGTTTCTCACGCTTTCGAGTTCGGAATATTTTTTTATTTATTTGAAAATAAAGAAACATTTGTATTTTTCAAATTTAACTCTATGAATTGATAGTACTGCTGAAGGCAAATCATACTTATCCGGGAAAACAACCACGTAAATTTCACCGTGTATATCTGCCTATTTTCCTTGGTCACGCGTGAACGACTGGATCGATTTCCATAATTCTTTTTTTGTTGTGTTTCTTATTGTCAGGAGAAGGTTTTTATGAAAGAAAAACGTAGAAAGTTGCTCGGAAAATTTAAGCAAAACTGAACGACCATATTAACTTTTCTAATGTAACTTTATGGCTTTTGACAGAGCTGACAGTCATTTGACCGCGAGCGGGAAACTAATTCGAATTAAATATTCATAGTTAGGACACACCCCGGCCACTCCATACAAATGTCGCGCGGGTAACTACTACATGAACAATGACGTCTGTGCAAAGCGAGAATGAGCGTGTGTGCATGCGGCGCCATACACACTGTTCCTGATTTGTCTCAGAGGGGAGGTGAGGTCGACACGATACTGTACGTAGTACTATTACTTATACTGTGGTTAGGAAGACGGCAAAGTCTGTCGGTTCAGCTAGCTGCTTGTTGCGTGTTTAAGTAGACTAGTGTAGAAAGTATACTTTAACCTCAAGTCATGAAGAGGATGACATTTCTTTCATAGATATTTTTGGGGAGTAAGCGGCTCACCACGTTCTTTTTAGCCAAAGCCAACCTCACCTGCACGTGGTGGACAATGTCGACCAGTGAAAGAGGTTCTGGCAAGGCTTTTGGGGGGGTTGTTGTGTTATTGCGAGTGAGTCACACAAGGAAGGCGTTGCTGCGTTGGCAGCCGGGTTGGGAGCGCGCGGGCGATATTTTATTTTTATAGCATTCATATAGCTACGGTAACCTCTTCACATCAGGTGATATGCTTGTCTGCCACCCGACGTATTATAAAAAAAGAAGGTAAACGTTATTTTGCTAAAATAATTGTAGACATCAAGATAATGCAATCACCATATCGGTGCGCATGTGCATTCTAGGAATACGAATCTGTATATGTCGTACGTCAACCAATCACGTTCTTCAAAGGACATAGCGATTATTATCATTGTTGTTTTTGAAGTGAATACGTCTTTAAAATTGTTTCCAAAGGGAGGCAATTCAAAAAAACTAATGTTAGCAAAATCGGGGATACAGTTTGGTGTTGCAGCTACTAATCTATCATCTCCATCCAAAATTCAATCACACCACTGGATAGATGAAGGATCAAAGAATTTATTAAGGCTAAGTAAGGACTATAGAATATTGCGTGCGGGGAGGGGGAAGCGCTGCCATTTTTAGATAATTTTAGTGCCTATAAGGGACCATCCATGAATTACATCACACGAATTTCATGATTTTTGACCCCTCCCCCCGTCCTTGTCACAGCTGGTCACATTTGTGAGACTCCCTCCCTAGTGTGACGTCACATATTTTGCAATTTTACATCTAGAGTTGCAAATGTTGAGTTTTTCGTTAATAGTTCAAAGTTCGTGTTTTAACAATTAGATTATAATAGATTTTGAAATGTTACGTCACAAAATTTAGGACCCCTCCCTCCCCCTTGTCACACAATGTCACACTTCGTCGACCCCCTCCCTCCCACTTAACGTGTGACGTAATATATGGATGGTCCCTAATGTATTCACGTATAACACACGGCCATGTCAATGACACAGCCACACCTAGGGTTGCTAGATCGAAAAATCTAAATATCTGGATAACATTTCAAAATTTCAGGATTTTGGGGTTGTTGTCTGGAGAAATAAAAGTTTATGAGTCAAAATTTTACACGGGCTACGACTCTACGAGCCATCCAAGCTCCGAGCACCGCATGTGCCATTTTCAAATTATTATTGCGGTACAAAATAAATAATAAATATTGTCAGACAAATTACACAGCGCCCCAGCCCCAAAGTTGTGTTATGGGTACTACACAACTGATAAACATACGTAAATACATTTTTTTTTTTTTGTAAATACATACTTAAGATACATAGAAAACACCCAGACCAAGACAAACAGACATGTTCATGCACACAAATGTTTGTCCTGTGTGGGTATCGAACCCACGAGCGTTGGTGTTGAAGCCGCGTCATTGACATCAATTCAACATCAACATATATTTGTCGGGAGATTTTAATGTTTGTCGGGAATCTAAACATCACATGAAATGTCGGGAGAATCCAAACGATTCCCGACCATCTGGCAACCCTACCCACACCCCATTTTTTGCACCTGAAGGCCAATTCTCGTATTTTTTCTACAAACGCAGATTGAAAGTTGACCGAATCGAGATTGAATTGTGAATTGACTAAAATTATATACTTGATTTCATTAATTAATTATTATCAATTCTTATTTTTGGCAAAGTAACATTCTTAGTTTATTTAATTTTCACTCATAGTTCGCTATAATCCCGCTTAAATTTAATTTTGAAGTTACATATTGTGTTACGAGAATACCAAATGTGACATTTGTGAGATCGAGACTGGATCGAAACTGAATTTTGACTATATTTTAATTACGAGAATTGCCCGTCTAATACCTGAGCCAAGTTTCATTGAATAGATAGATATCCTTGTGCTCTTAATAAGATGGATATATTACATTTACATAAAATTTAAGATTTACATAAAATAACATGTAACATTTTGCATAACAAGAAACTATAGAAGGTCGTCCGATTGGAATAGGTCGTAAAATAAAATTATATAAGCCTTAGTGTATCACAAGGTAACAAATAAACAAGTTTTTAGTACTGATATTTTAAATAATCTAACGTCTAAGCTCCTAAGTATTATGGCAGCTCGACTCATCAAGTCGGGATATTGAAAATAATGTACTAAAAGCAAACCCCGGCCACTCCATACAAAAATGGCGCTTTTTCATGTAGTAACCAAATGACATCTGTACACGTGCCTATGTTGAGTGACGTTCTCTAGGGCTGACATTATTCAATTATTAGTCGGACATGTAAGGGGGTGTAAGTGGTTCATCAACATTTTTGGACCAAAGTCAATCTTACTTGCACGGGATACACCCTGCTGACTGACAGACGAGGCTCTGACGAAAAGAGAGGTAGGACATAGCGTATTTTATAAGCAGCCTGACTGACGAAGTACCACCACTTTACGGAATACCGCAGTCAAATAACAATTTCCTTGAGGGTTGTTGTGTTCCTGCGAGTGAGTGAGGTCACCAGAGAGGATGGAGTTGCTGCGCGCGCAGCGCGCGAGCGATGTTTAATGTTGCGAGCGTTAATATGGTTACGGTAACCGCTTCACCACACACACAAAAACATAGAAAATACACTACACTGACTTCAGCCAATATTTACAAAACGCCTTGTATAATTGCCATTGCTAATTTACCCAAAATTTTGTATTTTCTAATCACCACTAAATCGAACGTTCGCCTTCCAAACACCGGTTCATTGTAATGGTCAAACCATTTCATTCTCACTAATTGTAGCTTTTTACTATTCATATTTATGAATAGTATTAAAATGAATTAAATCATTGAGCATGCATATAAGTGCATATAAATGCATGCTCAATGATTTGATTCATTTTCATATTCACATGGAACAAACTTAATTTAGAACTAATACCACACATGACATCACGCACAATAAACATTGAAATGTAAGTAAGAAAATTATAAACATTAACAATAAACCACCATAACTCAAGTGACAGGAATGTCAATTCCGCGTCTGCGCCCTCACTTGCTCTTTGAGACATATAAATCTGCTATTCTTTTCTCATCTCGTATTAATTGTATCTTGTATCCTACTTTGACAGACATGAATTAGTTATGATGAAACTATGGCTGCCGCATGCTTTTTAGGTAATTTATAAAATCAGTACTTTATTTCATCCAAAGGGATCGAATAAATTTCTTTTTTTGACTTTCCATGTGTTGAGACTTCCATCCACTGCGCAAGTAACTCCCATCTTTTAAACGGAATGGAGAATAAAATACCAGCGCCGGCAATTTGTAGGACGTTGCATCCATTGCGAACGGTTCCAAATCGGTTCCATAGGGGAGGTGAGGTCGACTAGTGAGAGCGGCAGAGAGTGTCCATACTGTACGTTAGTACTATTACTTATACTGTGCTAAAAGCTAAAAAATAATTCGGTAGGTCCGAGGTTTCAGTCATCACACCCCTCTTCCTCATCAATCTAAGGCAGGGGTCTCCAAACTACGGCCCGCGGGCCAAATCCGGCCCGCCAGTGTCATCAATCCGGCCCGCGAAAGCCAATGATTTATTGTCATCATTCTGGCCCGCGACAGCCAATGATTAATTGTTGTTACTGTTGCTGTGATAAGTTGAAGAAGAAAACACAGAATGATAATCAGTCGTTAAGTGTCACAATACACAATAATAATTGAAATGCAAAAAAAGCGTAAGTTTGCTTAGGTCGCGCACTTTGCGACTATTCTAGTCTAGAAATATAGTTAAGGGCAGAAAAATTAAAACTGGTTTGGCCCTTGGAACAAACTGAAAAAATCATTATGGCCCGAAGGCTTCAAAGTTTGGAGACCCCTGATCTAAGGCATTGATCAAACAAAAAAATAAAATCGTTGGGCCCGTGTTTCCATCCAGTCAACTCAGTTTATGCTACGCCCGACGATTTTATTATTTTCTCTGATCAATGCCTTAGATTGATGAGGGAGAGGGTTGTGATGACTGAAACCTCGGACCTACCGAATTATTTTTTAGCTTTTAGTACATTATTTTCAATAAAACCGTTTAAATTAAAATTATTTTTTTACTAATTTTTTTTTTGTAAATATATTCATAGAAAACACCCAGACGAAGACAAACAGACATGTGCATGGACACCTCGGAGTCAAAGAGGCAATGGTTAACAATGCCTCTTTGACTCTTCGACCATCGGACTCGTCTAATTCAATGAAACTTAACTCACGTATTTAAGTGCAAAAAAAAACCGGCCAAGTGCGAGTCGGACCCGCGCACGAAGGGTTCCGTACCATTATCTATAAAAACGGCAAAAAAATCAAGTTTGTTGTATAATATAAATCAAATATTTGGGGGGGGGGCTTATATATTTGTTTTATTTTAATTTAATTATTTGATTTAAAGTGAACATATAACTAAATATTCTGTGAATATTTCAAGCGTCTATCTGTTGCCGTTATCAATATCGAGCAAAAACAAGTGAAAAAATCACGTTTGTTATACAACAAATAAATATTTAAGGGACTCCCTTACGGGAGCCCCTTAAATATTTATTTTATTCTGTTTTTTTAGTATTTGTTGTTATAGCGGCAACAGAAATACATGATCTGTGAAAATTTCAACTGCTTAACTATCACGGTTCATGAGATACAGCCTGGTGACAGACGGACGGACGGACGGACAGCGGAGCCTCACTAATAGGGTCCCGTTTTACCCTTTGGGTACGGAACCCTAAAAATCATAATAATAACAACCGTTATGCCCTGTGAAAAACGCGATTGGTTGACGAACGACATAAACATGTTCGTATTCCTAGACACACGCGCACCGAAATGCTGATTGCATTATCTGGATATCTACAATTATTTTAGCAAAATAACGTTAGCCTTCTTTTTTTTATACTACGTCGGGTGGTAGACAAGCATACAGCCCAACTGATGTGAAGCGGGTACCGTAGCCATATGAACGCTCCTAACACAAAATATCGCTCACTTGAAATTTCTTAATTAGTTACTTATTTCTCAGTTATGTTATTCTCGTTGAATGTAATCACATCTCAGTATTGTGTTATGTAAACACTGATAACGTTATCATAGCACCGAGTAGGTTAACGCCTTCATTGACATATACGAGTACCAATCATTATTGTTTTCACCCTACGCGTAGCAATGATATCAGTTCGGATTCCGATCGGGTTTATCGACGGAAAGCGCCGTGTTGTGTCTTAAGCACGCTATCAAATATTACACAAAGCGTAAAACACCTGTATATGCTTGCTTTCTCGACCTTTCTCGAGCATTTGATTCAGTTATATATAACTAGCTGACCCGGCGAACTTCGTATCGCCTTTAAATATTATTACGTTAATTATATAACGAAAAATATAAAAAAGTTAAAAACAATCAATATCTAGACGAATTTTTACAATCAATGAAGTCGACGGATATTATTTTTTAAAACCTAAAGTACTTTTTATTTTTATAATAAAACATCCCTCCATAAAATAGTAAGTATGTAGTTGTTTTCAATATTTTTTATTCTTAAATATCATTTTAAATCCTTCTGCCATAATTACTTTAACTTTAATAACATTGGATTTTCATACAAATTTCCAACCCCCGTTTTAACCCCAAAAAGCGGTTGATTTCTAAAGATAAATTATTAGTACACCTCCACACCATCTATAGAGCATACATTTTAAATTTCAAGTTTCTTACTTTAAAAACATAGAACTTTCATACAAACTTCCAACCCCCGTTTTAACCCCAAAAAGGGGTTGATTTCCAAAGATACATTATTAGTACACCTCCACACCATCTATAGAGCATACATTTTAAATTTCAAGTTTCTTACTCTAAAAACATAGAACTTTCATACAAACTTCCAACCCCCGTTTTAACTCCAAAAAGGGGTTGAATTCTAAAGATACATTATTAGTACACCTCCACACCATCTATGGAGCATACATTTTAAAATTCAAGTCCTATTACTTTAAAAACATAGAACTTTGTTACAAATTTCCAACCCCCGTTTTAACCCCAAAAAGGGGTTGATTTCTAAAGATAAATTATTAGTACACCTCCACACCATCTATAGAGCATATATTTTAAATTTCAAGTTTCTTACTTTAAAAACATAGAACTTTCATACAAACTTCCAACCCCCGTTTTAACCCCAAAAAGGGGTTAATTTCTAAAGATACATTATTAGTACACCTCCACACCATCTATAGAGCATACATTTTAAATTTCAAGTCATTTACTTCAAAAACATAGAACTTTCATACAAACTTCCAACCCCCGTTTTAACCCCAAAAAGGGGTTGATTTCTAAAGATACATTATTAGTACACCTCCACACCATACAATACAATACAATACAATACAATATTCTTTATTGCACCAAATTAAAGATTTTACAAAGGTATTAAGGTAATAAGAGTACAAAAGGCGGTCTTATCGCTAAGCGATCTCTTCCAGACAACCTTAAGGTAGAGGAAACGAGAATGATAGTAAGCAAGTAGGAGGCGCATAAACTACATAAACGTACCTACATACACACATACATACATATACACGTATACCACATAAAAAATACACATATATCATATAAACAATAAATATACAATATATAACTATAGTGTATAAAAATATTACATAAAATAAATAACAAGCGACAGACCTGAGAATAAAGGAAAATAAGAAAAGTTACACAGGGACAAGTGAGAGATAGTGAGCTTTCACAAGATTTTTAAAAGCGGACAGAGTTTGTGCACTACGAATGGTTAATGGCAGAGCATTCCAGAGACGCACAGCCTGAACCGAAAAGGACTTAGTGTAATACTGGGAAGAGTGTGATGGCGTAATGAGGCGAAGAGATAGAGTATGACGCAAGGCACGACCCTGCACGCCAGTGTGAAATAAGAAGCGCTCTTTTAGATATTGAGGAGTTAAGGGATTAAATAAGATGGAATAAAGAAGGAATAGGATATGACTGTTACGGCGAAGTCTAATAGGAAGCCATCTGAGCTGACAACGAAATTGTGAGACGTGGTCATATTTGCGAAGTCCAAATATGAACCGGATGCAAAGATTTTGAAGGCGCTCAAGTTTATTCAATTGCTCCTCGGTGAGATCGAGGTAACAAGAGTCGGCGTAATCAAGAATAGGGAGAAGCAAGGACTGTGCAAGCGCAATTTTGGTGTCCAACGGCAGAAAGTACTGCAGTCTTCTAAGAGAACCAATAGACGCGAATATCTTTTTACTAACAGCGGCAAGTTGAGCAGTCCAAGTAAAAGATTTGTCAAAAATGATACCAAGATTTCTCACGCTATCGCTGTAGCAAACAACAGTCCCATTAAAAATTACAGAAGGGAAATTAGGCCAGTCAATTTTGGAAATCAACCAACTACCTATGATAATGGCCTGTGTTTTTAATGGATTGACAACTAGACCGTGGGAATTACTCCATTCAGATATACGAGAAAGATCTTCATTAATAATGGAAATAGTACTTGATAGATCGTCAAAAGAAGCATGTGTGTAAATTTGTAAATCATCTGCATACAGGTGGTAAGAGGAGCGAAGTTTAGCAGTAATTGAATTAATAAATAGAGCGAATAAAAGTGGAGATAACACGCCACCCTGAGGTACGCCCGCAGCTATGGGACACCAAGAAGATAATGAATCCTCGATACGCACTCGCTGCTGACGCCCATGCAGGTAAGAATGAAACCACTCAATTGCCGTTGGAGATATATTGAGAGAACGCAATTGGCCCAACAGTAAATCAAAATCAACTGTGTTGAATGCATTGCTGAAATCCAGCAGAGTCAAAACCGTCAGATGTGAATGATCCATAGCAACACGAATGTCATCAGAAATTTTCAATAGAGCAGTAGTCGTGCTATGACCGGGACGGAAACCGGATTGCAATGGATTGAGGATGTTATTATGGTTAAGAAACTTGTTTAACTGTTGATGAACAAGTGGCTCTAGGACTTTTGAAAGGAAAGGAAGAATGGAAATGGGACGATAGTCGGAAAAGGATGAAGGATGGGATTTTTTAGGTAAAGGGATGATAAACGCATTTTTCCAGGACGTAGGAAAGATACCTGTAGCAATAGAATTATTGAGGATTAAGGTGATGGTTGGAAGGATGATATCAAGGATTGGTAAGATCATCGCACGACTAATACTATCATCACCCACGGAATTTGACACAACTGAATGTATGTTCTTCTCAACATCACAATCGGTGAATTGAGTAAAGAAAAATGGGGGATAATCAGGAGTTGGAAGTGATGAAAGATAATCAAGAGTTTTAGTTTTTGTGCTGTCATTAAATGTAGCAGAAGAGGAAAAATGCCTATTTAGGTTATCGATATCAACATTATTAAAATGATTATTAAGTTTCTTCCCAACTCCTATCGACTTAAGAAATTTCCATACCTTTGCAGGATCACCGTTCTCAACCGATTTATGAATGTGGCGTCTTTGTGCGTCCCTACACATTCTGTTGCAGATGTTACGCGCGCGAACATAACTATCTCGATATCTGTCTGGATCCATTTTGTATTTACATTTGGCACGATTTTTCTTGGTAATGAAGCTCCGAATCTCATCTGTTAACCAAGGTGCCGGTAGATGTTTCATTCGAACTGGATGTACAGGTGCGTGCTTGTCATAGAGATTCAGCAGCTTAGCATTAAACCGTTCAACTTGCTCATTAGCGTTCGAGGCCGACTCAATTTCCGACCAGTCAGTATTACGTGCATCATTACGCAGCTGGTCGATATTCATGCCACCAAAATTACGCTGCAAAAGGATTTTAGGTCTGGCTTTGGGAGTTCGGACTTTATAGGAAAGGAAAAGAAGGTCATGGAAAGAGAATGCTTCTGCAGAACATTGTCCATGCTTAGCGACATGATCAGGAGAAGAGACCAGGATAAGATCAAGAAGTGACGGCCTGCAACTGGGGAAGAAATGCGTTGCTTCTAGAGGGAGAATAGATAAGTTGCAGGCGTTAGTGAGCTCTTTAAGTGACTTCGAGCGGTGGTCATTTTTCAAGAGACAGGTATTGAAGTCACCTAACAGTATGGTGTGATCAGCAGAAGGCATAGTGTCTTCGAGAAGCTTTTCCAGGGTGGAGAAATAATTAACTGTGGAGGAGGGACTGTATAGAACCCCAAGAAGTACACGACAATGAGAAAGCGAGATCTCGACAAAAAGATGCTCAGCATTTTCACTGGGGGAATCAGATAGAGAGCTAGAGGAGGAAATTATCTTAAAAGGAATGTGCCCACGTAAATAAATGGCAACACCACCACCACCCCTCCCAGCCCGATCATTCCGAATCAGCTGAAATCCGGGCAGAGAATATGATGTAGATGGAAGACACGGTTTAAGCCAGGACTCAGAGACGAGAATTGCATGTAGATCTTTAACATCAAACGATTCAAGAATGTCAACAAAGTGTGCCGGAATGCTCTGGGCATTAATATGCACTATGTTAAAATTTTTAGGTACATCAGAAAATTTATGGTGTAATGAGTCTTTCAAGGATAATTCTATGCTATGAAAACTGTCAGTGGAACAAGATGAAGATAATGAAAGATATTGGTCTCCAAGTAAATCGCCCATAATAACTAAATATTATGCAATAAATATAATAAATAAAAATAAAATAAACTAAACGAAAAACAATAATAATAATAAAAAATTAAATAAAAAAAAACAAATAAGTAGAATAAGAATATAAGAATGTCTACCTGCCAGCAGAAAGAAAGAGACGACAAATATGAGAGAAAACGTACAAGATAACTATACATTTAACAGTCCAAAACAAAATCATAACAAAACTAAGAATATAACTATATAACCTGTTATAGCAGTTTATATTAAATAACATTTTCTAGTCACTTATTTAATGAAAAAAAAAAATAATCAGAAAACAGTAGGTACAGTTTGCTGTGCGATATAAAAAAAAAACTATTAAAAAAAATAATTACTTCGAAGTGATTGCCAACAATAAAAGAAGAACAGTACTGTCAATCTGTCAGAACTCAAAAGTATCCAATTTAGCAATTACCCATAACACGAAATAAAAAATAATAAATGGTATTGTACGGTACACTGAAAGTGAAGTGAGGAATGTTTTTGCAAATTGTAAATTAATTTAGCTGTACCGCACAGTGTTCAATCAAAACAGAAATTTGTAAAAACTACCCATCGAAATAATTAGGTATATGCAATAATAAGTAAAAATAAAGTGTTACTTTTTATGGGTACGCTTCGGGCGCGACAACTTTTCCACCTTATCTTCCGTAGGAGTCATTGAAGGGGCAGCTGTTGAATTTGCTGGCAACGAGGCTGCAAGACGGTTGACGTCACCAACATTGAAGACGGTTGTCTTCGATCCATCCGTCCCGGAGATGATAATAACTTTACCACCGTTAGTCCAGCACTTAGTGACTCCGAAAAGCTTCCTAGCAGTCATAAAAGCGTCGTATCTGACTTTTGTCAAGAATTCAGACAAAGTAATTCCAGAGTCCTTTAGACCCGTCTTAGCAAACCAAATCTTATCTCTAATACCAACGTCATGGAATTTGACTAAAATGGGTCTCGACTTGTCAGCGGATACGCGGCCCATTCTGTGACAACGGCGAATGCAGCTTTCTGAGAAATCTGGCATGTTGAGCTTTGTTGAGACAATCTTGACTATCTCACCTGGAACATCCTCACTCTTCTGCTCGCTAACGCCATGGACGAGGAGAATCTTGCGTCTGCCTTGCATCTCAACATTGTCCACCTGTTGTGCAATGATCTCAACTTGGCGCTGGAGGTTACTGAGAGTCTCAGTGAAGATATTCTTGAATGCCATGAAATCTGCTGATATTGAAGTCACCGTTGGATTCCCATTGGCCTTTTGGAGATCAGCTTGAAAGTCTGCCATTTTGGTGTTGAAATATTTTATCAAGTCAGATAAATTATCCGGGATATTTTCCATGTTATAGTGAAATAGTGAAAGGAAAACTACTGTACACAGGTAGACTACACTTTTATGTAAGTCAGAACATTAATAATTTTGTAAAATATACTAAATAATAATTTTAATAAATTAATAAAGACAGAGCAGTTATTTTGAGTCTAGCCTCCACGACTACCCACACTTAATCCATCTATAGAGCATGCATTTTAAATTTCAAGTCTCTTACTTCAAAAACATAGAACTTTCATACAAACTTCCAACCCCCGTTTTAACCCCAAAAAGGGGTTGATTTCTAAAGATACATTATTAGTACACCTCCACACCATCTATAGAGCATACATTTTAAATTTCAAGTCATTTACTTCAAAAACATAGAACTTTCATACAAACTTCCAACCCCCGTTTTAACCCCAAAAAGGGGTTGATTTCTAAAGATACATTATTAGTACACCTCCACACCATCTATAGAGCATGCATTTTAAATTTCAAGTCTCTTACTTCAAAAACATAGAACTTTCATACAAACTTCCAACCCCCGTTTTAACCCCAAAAAGGGGTTGTTTTCCAAAGATACATTATTAGTACACCTCCACTCCATCTATAGAGCATGCATTTTAAATTTCAAGTCTCTTACTTCAAAAACATAGAACTTTCATACAAACTTCCAACCCCCGTTTTAACCCCAAAAAGGGGTTGATTTCCAAAGATACATTATTAGTACACCTCCACACCATCTATTGAGCATGCATTTTAAATTTCAAGTCATTTACTTCAAAAACATAGAACTTTCATACAAACTTCCAACCCCCGTTTCAACCCCAAAAAGGGGTTGATTTCCAAAGATACATTATTAGTACACCTCTACACCATATATAGAGCATACATTTGAAATTTCAAGTCTCTTGCTTCAAAAACATAGGACTTTCATACAAACTTCCAACCCCCATTCTACCCCCTTAGGAGTGGAGTATCGTAAAATCCGTTCTTAGTGGGTGTGTACACCCTACAAGGAACCTACCTGCCAAATTTCAAGTTTGTAGGTGTTATAGTTTCTGAGATTTCGTGATGAGTGTGTCAGTGATTTACTCTTTTATATATATAGATGTTTTATGGAAAAAATTAGAAAATTTGCAATTACCAGCAGAGCTTATTAATATTTTTAAATATTGGTACAGTAACCAGACCAACAATGTACGATGGGCCGGAGCACTGTCACGTCCATATAGGTTGGAGTGCGGGGTGAGACAAGGGGGATTGTCCTCACCTACGCTTTTCAACCTATATATGAACGAGCTGATCGGGAGCTTAGCACTAGAGTCGGTTGTCACATAGATGGAGCCTGTAAGCCTGTATCAATAACATCCTCAACATATCTGAAAAATATGCTAATTCTCATGGATTAGAATATAATTTCAACAAAAGTGAAGTCATGGTTTTTGAGGTCGGGCCGCAGTCGGTTTGATATAATTCCAGCTATTAAACTTAATGGGACACCCTTAAAACGCACATACAAATTTAAATATCTGGGTCATAAACTGACCCCCGACCTCAAAGACGATGTCGATATAAAGGGAGCGTAGAGCATTGTCAGTGAGAGCGAACATGTTAGCTCGCAGGTTTGCGCGTTGTTCTGATAGCGTGAAAATAACTCTGTTTAGAGCATACTGCACATCGTTTTACACGTGCAGCCTGTGGGCTGAATATACTCAAAAGTCTTACAATGCTCTACGTGTTCAGTATAATAATGCGTTCAGGGTGCTGTTGCGGCTGCCCCGTTACTGTAGCGCCTCGAGGATGTTTGCCACAGCGCGAGTCGATTGCTTTTATACAACGATGAGAAAAAGGTGTGCGTCCCTGGTGAGCAGGGTTGCGGGCCAGCGGCAACAGCATCCTGGCCATGATTGCTGGTCGATTTGACTGCACGTACTTGTCTCGCTGTTGTGCCATTTCTCATGGAATGGTGTAGCAGCGGTGAGATTGGTTCAGCAATTAATTTATTTATTATGATCCTAACAACATAACTAACATGTAGACTAAGATTTTACTAACATATTGAGTCATGGTTACTTGAATAAAGAAATTATATTATATTATTATTAATGATATTGTTGTTGTAAGTATCTTTATTCTACAAAATATTTTTGAAAAAAAAATTTAACCGACTTCAAAAAGTTAATAAGGAACTCGCTAAAAAGTATAAAAATAATCAAACTTAGATTTTTAACACAAAAAAAAATGTTTTAAAATAAAATATTTACATAATAATCGTTATAATAGCTAAATAAAATAAACAAAAACCTTATTTAACGTATCTCCTACACGTATTTTATATTCCACTATATATATGTACACACAATTCAGCTTAATACCTACCTAAACCTATTTATCTATTTACAATATTATTTAAACTACTACCACCAACTGACCAGTTTGAAGTCGTCAGTTTGAAGATAGAAATAAAATGATTACACAAAAACAAAGGCGGACTCATCCCATAGAGGGATCTCTTCCAGCCAATCTTTGAGCATCTGAGTGTTTAGTGCGTTTTTTGTTCACGTTCGATCATGTCAACGTAAACAAACCGACTAAATAGAGAGCAACTTTCATGGTGTGAATTTATTAGACGCGTGTTACATATCAAAATTATGTGGCTTACTTGCTCACATTTTGAAGTGAGCAACCCGGCTAATTTGGATATGTAACACGCGTAAATTCACATTATGAAACTTTTTCTCAATTTGGTCAGTTTGTAAACGCACTCTGAGGTGACTTAGTTAACAAATAGGCAAGTGGAGTACTCTGTTATGTTGGTATGCACAGGTAACATGACTCTGTCTACATATGTAGAAGTGAAATCATATTATAATCAACAACATATACACACTCATACAAGTAGTTATTAGTCTCTTTAATTATTTGTGATATTATCTGTCTCTTTAATTACTTTTTATTATTATTGTAAAAATGGGGTAGAGTTGTGCGGTTTGTGGCCCAATAGAGAAGAACGTTGAGTTTGGCTATAAGATGATTTGCGACAAAGATATTTGAAAAATAGAATTCAACATGTTTTCATTTCTACCGGCGTGGAGCGGCGCGGGCGTGGTGATGAAGTGCCGCGTCGACTTCAAATCTATCACACAAAACCAAGGACATCTTACTAATTACATTTTTTTGTTGATTTTTAATATCTTTAGCTTTATTATACGTCAGAGAAATTAAAGGAAAAAGTACAAAGACGGATTTATCTCTCGCCGCGGTCTTAATTTTTATACACACAAAACCAAGGACATTATACCTAATGCGTATGTTTATTGGTTTTTAGTATTTTTATTATGCTTTATTATTTTTTATACCACTTCGGTGGAAAACTAGCATATGGCTCGCCAGATGGAAAGCAGTTACCGCAGCCTATTGACGCCCGTAGCTATTATCTAATGGCAACAATTGGGACCAAAGAATAATGGTCATGACAGCACGACACATGAAGGAGTTTGAGACAAATAAACCCATCCAGAAACAGGGTCCTATCGACGTTGCTTAATTTGCGCGATCAATTCGACAGTCAAGTATAACGAAACTATCTAGTTCCTCAATGCGATTCTAATCTAAAATGTCTTGGTTCCAGGTCAAACGGTGTTCTCTCAGGGCGCGGCTGCCACCCCTGTCCCCCTGCTGAATGCTATGACAGAGGTCGGCAAAGCTGGCGCCATGAGGGACATCAAAGTAGTGCACATGCACACCGAGCTCGAAGCACCTTACGTGGCCCCTGAGTGCAAGGATATATTCAGGTAAGTCTTAGAAATTTCAGAGTCGCCAGAAAAAAATATATCTGCTGATCTTACCATATGCGAGTCTATTCTGGAATAGCACGTGCACCGCCCGTTCAGTCATTTCACAGCGTTGCAGGTCTTTCGCTCAGTAAACAAACCAAACTATACAAGAGGACCTTTACGCTAGTATCGTCCCTGGTATACCAACCATGTTCGATTCCAACTGTAATAAATATTTACTATACTAACATCCCCCCCCCCCCCCTCCCAATACCGAGTCCTAAAGTTGTAAATTAATTATTATAATTATTCAGAATTACCTACATTAATAATAATTACGAGACATACAAATTATTTTTTGTGGTGAAATTTAATTAATACAATACAGTGTTATCGTTTCGCTGTCTATCGATCTCTGATAATACTTCTGCGAATAAATGCACGTATTAAGATAATACTTGGTATTCAAAGAACATACACAATATTTTTAGGCATACAAATATTCGTCTCTTCTTCGTATCTATCTGGTCATCATGGTCTATCACAAACTTAGTAGCTCAGGTAACATAGGCTACATTTTAACCGACTTCAACAATAGGAGGAGTCGATTTTTACCTTCTCATATCTTTTCTACGATCGCAGATTGAAAGTTGACCGAATCGAGAGTGATTTTGTGAATTGGCTAAAATTATATACCTACTTGGATTTCGTTCATTAATTGTTATCAATTCTTATTGCTGGCAAAATTATTCATAATGCTGGCAAAACTATGAATGTAATTTGTTTAATTTACGGCCATACTTCGATATAATTCCCCTTAAATTAAACTTTGAAGGTAAATATTGTGATACGAGAATACCAATTTTGACATTTGTGAGATCGAGATTTGTTGGATCGGTACTGAATTTTGACTTCATTTTAATTACGAGAATTTCCCCTCTGGTGTTTTATCTGTAGTCGAGTTATACTTTTATAAACTTTTTCTAATTCTTCGTCAAATGAAAACGTATGACTTTGACGCAAAACACTCTGTTATATAATTATGAAGTAATACTGAAACTCGCCCACGTAGATTCCAATGCAATTCAAATAACCTAGTCACTTCAGTCCACTTATCTGGGTGTCATGTCGCTATCTAATGAAATGTACGCAATCTTATCACAGAATGTCAGCTGCATGTCGACATAATCATAATTGATACAATACTATGTGATTGACAGGTACTTTAGAGTTTAAGGAGCCGCCGGTGTGATAAAGTCATTAGACGGATTGCATTGTACACCTGATGGTATCTGTTACCGTAGCCTATGGTCAATTGAATCAGCAGAGGCATCGATCGCGTTGGCGATTTTTTTTATACTACGTCGGATACAGCATACCGATGTGAAGCGGTTACCGTAGCCATATTAACGCTCGCAACATAAAATACCGCTCGCGCGCCACCACCCTCGCTGCCAACGCAGCAGCTCCTTCCTCTCTGGTGACCTCACTCACTCGCAGGGACACAACAACCCTCAATGGAATTATTATTTGACTGCGGTATTCTGTGAGGTGAAGTGTACATTCCCCAGTCGGGTAGCTTACAATTACGCTTCCTACCTCTCTTTTCGCTAGACTTTAGTTTGTCAGACAGCAGGGTGCACCGCGTGCAGGTGAAGTTGGCTTTGGTTCAAAGATGTTGATGAACCACTTGCACCAGTTGCACCCCATCCTACAAAAAAAATACGATCCTACAAAACCATTTTACGCCTTAACAATTTTGTACGCAAGATTATTTTTCTCTCAGTTATTTCATACTACTGGGAATTTGTTCTAAATGCCAGCCCCCCTAGCCAAGTGTAATTCGTAGCGTAACGAACGTTAGATAGATCACGTGACATTTGTCAATTCTCATACTAAAATGTTCGATTTTGACAAATGTCACGTGATTTATCTAACGTTCGTTACGCTACGAATTACACTTGGCTAGGGGGGCTGGCCATTTTGCGCATCTCTACTGAGGGTTGCTAGTTGAAAACCTTTGAATAAAATACAAGACGCCGAGCCTCGTTTATTTCTGAAGCGGATCAATGTTTTGTTGTTCTAAACGTGTCCTTCACTTCAGGACGCTCTCATATCCGTTGTTTCTCACATTGGCTGCTCGTGTAAAAATCTATATAATTAATACATGAAGCAAAAACTTTGTAGCCCTTTTTACGACAATTCCGCGGACGGAGGTGTATGAAATTTCGCACACTTATAGTTTATATAGAAAAAGAGTGAGAAATGGTAGTATTTTTAAAAAAATGTGCATAAAAAATACATTAAATTAATAAAAAAAATCATTACACACACTACCATGTATTTGACACACACACCCATAACTCTCCACACTCTTGTTTATTGTTAAAGTCTTTTAAATTAATTATGGTCGAATTTCGACCACTGGGCTCCATCTAATATATAAAATTCTCGTGTCGCAGCATGTGTGAAATTTTGTGTGCATATCGGGTAGGTCTGAGAATTGGGTTGTTTCCAATGTTTAAAAATTGTACAAATAAATTAACAATATCGTAAAATACACAAAACTATAAAGATCTGCAAACTTTCATTCTAATATCTTCAGTCAGACTTTTTTTAGCGTCGATCAAAGTTTGGCGGGAAAGTCCATTTTAAAAGTATGAAATTATTAAAAAATAATATTTCCATTGGAGAAGCAATAAAAAATGCTATAACTTTTATTATGATACTAATCACATAAACGTAATATTTAACATAGCTGTCGTACAAATTTCTGATTTGATGCATACAAAATACAGATCTGTGACGTCATAATTCAGTAGTCTTTTGTATGGAGCGTTTTGGGGCAGTCTAAAAATTGTGATTTTCAAATTACCATATCTCGAGAGATTTTTGTGCTATCGAAGTAATTCTTTCACCTATGGTTATATTATGGAGACGTCCCTACATATCAAACAGAAAAAAATGTTAGTCAAATACCCAATCGGCCAACATCTCTTCTTCTTCTTTTAATTTAATGGCTCCATCGTTTTCTTTTTTCCACGATGATTTTGCCAATGTCGAGGTTGAGAAATACACGTTCAAGTTAATAAGACTATTGATCGGTACTATATAGTTCTGATCAATAAAGTCGGTAAATAAGCGGAAGTCCCATGAGCGACCTAAAACAACACAATACATCACAAACATTTAGTTAGTGTTAGTATCATAGCCAGACGAACACAGATTAGTGGGTTTAATACATGTAAATATAAAATCGGGTAGGTCTGAGAATCGGCCAACATCTATTTTTCATACCCCTTAATGATAAGGGTGACTGACTCACCCCTAAATATTTTATATTATTGACAAATTTTTTTATTTTTATTTTATTATGATTTAGGATTGAAAAATACATACAACTCACAACAGATTTGCACAACTCACAACATAACAGATTTGCACACCTAATGGGTAAAAATGACTCCCCTAACTGTACAGTTTGTGATAAGATAGAAGAAGGCGCTCATCATCTAATGGAGTGTTAACGCAATCGTCATTTGCGAGAGCCTTTGTTTTCTGTTCTTAGGGATAAAACTAAGACCAAAAATACAGACATTGGTTGGATTTTTGGTCTCGTCGCAGAGCCAGTTAGTGCTGAACGTAGAATGCTGCTCCGGTTCATCGTTGACAGCATGAAAGGAAGACCATAAGTCTTCATGCTGACAACGAAAATGATTTATGTTATGTTATTTTCCAATGACCTTCTAATTGTATGTATTAAAAGGTCTTGTGGTTTACTTTTTATTATTGTATACATATTTTTTGTAATTATTCATATGCTATGATAGGGATGACATGCTCAAATATTGGGCCAAATCCCTTATTAAAAATAAATGAAATAATAAAAAAAAAGGATTGAAAAATACATACAACTCCAAATTTTCACCCTTTCACCATCAACCCCCTTTATATGGAAAACAACGTTTGCCGGGTCAGATAGTTAGTATTATATAAATGTACGTGCACTATTGTACCCAAGATGAATGGTTATTAATTAATATCATGCATTTACTGCACGCTGTGCTTGTTAGGTATTTGTACTGACATTAACCTTCAAAGTCGACACGCAAATTACCTCCATTTGCCCTTCCGTGTTATTCATTCGACTCATTTCAGTTGAGAGCAGATAATAACCTTTGAATAAACTATTACACGTCCAGTTTACTACACGATTGCAGGTATAGTCTCATAACATGCCAGCTGTTATAGCGAAAGTGACATTATGAGAACGGGACAATATGCGAAAGTGACATTATGGGAATGGAACAATATGCGAAAATGACATTATGAGAATGGGACAATATGCCAAAGTGACATTGTGCTACTATAAAATCAGATTGTGAAACTTTGCGAACGTGACATTATACGCAAAGAGTCGTCATCACGACTGTCATCACGATGTCACGTTGAAAGGTTGATGAACCTTTATTCATCCCACTGCTGGGATACGCGTCTCCTCTTAATCGAAGGGGTTTAGAGCATACTCCACCACACTGCTCAACTGCGGGTTGGCGGAGGAGAGGGTTTTCAAGCCGCCTAAAGGCCACTGATTTGGTTTAACGACAACACACAGGACCGATAGCTTAACATGCCCTCCGAAGCACGGAAGAGCTCGAGATAAATAAACCACGCAAAGAGTATACAAGAAGTACACTGTAGTTAATTTCTCAAGCTCAAGGTTGCTCAGCGATGGAGAGCTGTGCTCGGATTCTCTGTGCCCTAAGATCCGAAATAAGAATATCCAGAGCCAAGTTTTGCGAGTATATCTGCAGTAGAACTAAAATAACAGATATAGCTCAAAGGTAAGCAAGCTTAAGTGTTAATGGAGTGGAGTCAGAAATAGCTCGTAAAACCCACTCCCGGAATCTTTATTCCCCACCTCTGGGGAATAAAGATTCCCGAGTGGCGACCCAGTGTGTGACGACCCTCTACTAGATCAAGATGGAGCGACGACCCTACGAAAGTTGTAGGGAGCCAATGCAGATATTACAAGATCGGGGTCTGTGGTTCTCTGGGCGGGTGGCCTATGTACAGTAGGGGACAAATAGGGGGCTGAGATGTGTAGATGATGATGACGTACTAGGCCGTATTCTAGCCCACGGGGCCGAAATCGAGGTTGAGTGGTGCGAGTAGATTCGCTGAGTGCATGTTTTCCATTGATATCAATGGAAAATGTATTTGATGATCATTCCTCAAGCACATGATCGATCTCAATTATTTTTCGACACAAACCTCAAGCACGTAAGGTCGTATATAAGCGTTCGGCGTATATAAGCGTTCTGCTCGCTCCACTCAAAATCGATTTGCACTCCGTGAGTGCCGGCAGAAGTGAAAACTTGAACGTTGTGCATTTTTGAATATTTTGGAATGGTTAGGGGATAATTTCGCACGAGTCGCTTTAGTTATCAGTATAAAAGTACTATCATTTATGTGGTAAAATTATATATTCATTTATTGCGCTATCGTACACAAACATGACAGACAATGTATATTACATTAAAAATAAACAGCAGGAGCATGCATACACTTTCGCCGCGCGGTAGAAAGAGAGGTGGTCTGTAGGGTTGCCAACTATACTGTTAAAAACGGTATTATACTGTTTTTCACTGCATTATACTTTTTACTGTTGAACCAAAATAAAGTATGCAAAATACTGTTTTCAGCATCAAAATGCTTAACACTAAACTAACGCATTTTTTAAAATTTGTGATTAAAAATGAGGTCCTGATTTAATTTTAGTTATAATTGTGGTGAGGCGTTTGTAATATTTAAAAAAATCTGTTAATTAATAAGTTGTGTGAGAAACTCTAAAACATAGGTATTTAAAAAATTAAATAAAATACTGTTCGTTTTTCTAAAATACTGTTTAAAATTTTTCGCAGACCTAAATATACTTTATTTCTTGTAAAAAAAGTTGGCAACCCTAGTGGTCTGCTCTCCCTCCGTCTTAAGAATTTTCGATCAGGCCACGTGTCCTGACGCGAGTTTAACAATTTTAACCCATCTCAAAAAGTGCACAACTTCGCCAAAGAAGTTTTCACTTCAAAAATATTTTAACAACCAAGCATTTGTGTTTTTCTTCCTTCGACCACAACCAGGAATAAACTCTAAATTGTACCGTTAAAGTTTACATATCGCATCTAATTTCTATTATAAATGAGTTGGCACTCGTTATCGTGTCTACGAGGATTACCTGCGGGTGATAATTTGTTCAACGTCAAAGGAAATTGTAACAAGGCTAAATAGTGACAATTCGCTTATGTGTCAAAACTGACGTAACTTAAAATCCTCATTTTATCACTCACACTGCCAAAACATATTGAGTTATAGTCATATAGTTACTGCATCTAAACTGCAAATTATTTATAAAACTGTAAGTTACGGTAAGGTATAAATAATACTGTAGACTGGTAATAAACGATTAGGGGCCCTACCGCCGGAGCTGAAATGAAATGAAATGAAATGAAATTGTTTATTTGCGCATATACAGTCATTTACATAAATATCAGGCCAAGGTAGTAAATTGTTTGGCAACTGTACATTGCCTTAAAAATGTAGGCATGCAAAATATTGAAGTAGGTACAATAAAATCTTAATAAAGAAAGAAGCCGATTCCCATCGGATCTTTTAATTGCGAAAATCGAACTTCAGCTTAGATTTATGGCAGATGTGTTTCACTTAGCTGGTAGAAACCCTGGAGCTCTAACGATTTTGTTGAAGATGTTTGTCAATAACTTATACTTAAGGCCTATTTTTCGAATCGAAATATTCGATGGTATTCAGATTCGGCGGTAGGGCTCCAGTGGTCGGAATCGGTTTTCATTTGTTTGAATTTTAAGTGAGTCGTGAGGCACTGAATTAAATAATTGACGTATCACTTGCGTATACACAATTTGATCTAAGTTCTTTTGTTTCTAATCCCGAGATTTCGGGATTCCTGGATAGTTCCAGGATAATAGGCAGTAGAAATCTCGTTTTTTGCATTTGATTGAACGCGGATTCGAACCGGAGAGTGAGTGAGACTCGATTGTCTATGCATGTCACAGTCCCAAGAGGAGGTATTCGTCATTCGCATTCAGATAAAGTGTACTCCCTAGAGTACAAGGGCAGAGTAAAATCGGGCAAGTATAAGTACTTTGCAGAGCAACCATTACGCTAAGAATAGCAACAATAAAACCAGTAGTCAATGTAATGCAACTCGCCCAATTTTACTCTATGAGAGGCACTAAGGCAACAAGAGGCTTAAAAAGTTTCTTTTCCTAAGACGACGAAAACAGTCGACTGAATATGGCTTCGATCGTGAGGAAATAATTTATCGAATAGGTGTTTGGGTGAATTTCGAACATTTTTCTCGACGACGAATGATTTGTTGTAATTTTCACTTCGCCCTGACTGAAGGCTAATTGTACACCGACTAATTAATGATCGAAGAACGACTACTATCGATTTGTAAAACATCTCGAATACGCACATCGTTAGTGTTCATTTATACCTACCGCCGAATCTGAAGGTTACCATCGAATATTTTGATTCGAAAATTAGATCTTACGTTTTAGTTATTGACAAACATTTTTAGCTTAGTCGGTAGAGCTCCTGGGTTTCTACTAGCCAAACACCAGTACCTACCTATCTAAACTGAAATAAATATCTGAGCTGAAGTTTAATTTTCACAACCAAAAAATCCGATGGGAATCGGCTTCAGCTTAGCCGGTAACCAGCCGGGCCCCTGATAAGTAGCTTTTGAGAAAATTGCGAACATATATAATATATATATCATATACATGTCGGTATCATACAGAGAACTTTCTTTTTTGAAATTATTGTACTGTCTGATAATGTCGCAGTGATTGCTTTTGAGAAAATTGCGAACATAATAGGTAGGGGAAAAAGTCTTTTCGCATTATAGTATGTATGAACTTGTAATAAAATCTCTTTGGTTATACCATTTGTATCTAGCAAGTTTTGATATCTTTAAAAAGTTTAAATTTTAAAAAAGATAATTCGAAATTCAAATAAGGTAAATGTGTGATTTTCATTTGTTTTTTTTACTGTCAAGATGAGTGAATCTAATGAAGAAATTCGATACATTTTAAAATTTTACTACAAAAAAGGTAAAAATTCAACGCAAGCTGCGAAAAAAATTTGTGACGTTTATGGACCTAGTGCAGTGTCTGTGAGAGTAGCACAAATTTGGTTTAAGCGTTTTCAATCCGGAAATTTTGATGTCAAAGATGCACGTCGCTCTGGTCGCCCTGTTACGGATAAAATGGATGTCATTTCTGAAAAAGTGGAGCAAGATCGGCATATCAGTAGTTACGACGTAGCTGAAGAACTAGGAATTGACCACAAAACAGTTTTGGCGCATAAAAAGGTCGTGGTCAAAGGCCGGCCAGGCTTCACAGACTCTGGCGAAACCCGCGAAAATCTGGCGAAAAGCGGTTAACTGATGCTGTGTGTATGGTGGGATTGGAAGGGAAGATATTCATTATGAGCTGTTACCGCCAGGCAGGACTATCGATTCTGAACTCTACTGTGAACAACTGATGAGATTAAAGCAAAAAGTTGAGAGAAAGCGGCCGGAATTAATTAATAGAAGGGGTGTGATTTTTCATCATGATAACGCTAGACCTCACACATCTTTAGCCACTCAGCAAAAATTAAGAGAGTTTGACTGGGAGGTGTTAATGCATCCGCCGTATAGTCCTGACCTTGCACCTTCTGATTTCCACCTGTTTCGGTCTCTTAAGAATTCTTTAGGCAATGTCAGGTTAACATCACGAGAAGACTGCCAAAACCACTTGGCGCGGTTTTTTGAACAGAAGTCCCAAAATTTCTATAGTAATGAGATCATGTCTCTACCTACAAGATGGCAAAAGGTTATCGAACATAATGGCACCTACATACGAGGGGAGGCCAATAAGTTCGCGGAATGGAGGGGTTGATGGGGATAAATTTACCCGTCCAGGTAGGCACTAGTTAAGCACCTCATTAAGAGTATATATACCAAGTTTGAACCTAATCGTGTCATTAACTTTTGAGTTATCGACCTGCAAACAACTAAATCGGGAAGAAGTCAGCCAGTATGGAGAAAATTGAACACCGTGCCGTTATTAAGTTTCTTACCAAGCAAGGAAAATCCGCTCAGACGATTTTTCAAGAGCTGTTAGCGGTTTACGCGGACTCTGCCCCTGGTAAAACCATGGTTTACAAGTGGCATGGTCTTTTCAAACAAGTCGTCTTCAATGGACTCCCTCCATTGAAGACGACCCCCGCTCCGGACGGCCAATTGAGGCCACCACACCGGAAATCGTCGAAAAAGTAGAAAAACTTGTATTGGAAGATGCCCGACTGAAGAAGAAGCAACTTGCAGCAATGGTTGGAGTATCCGAATCAAGTATTTTAAATATCCTACATCATCATCTTGGGATGACTAAAGTCAGTGCAAGATGGGTTCCGAGAATGCTCACGCCACTTCAAAAACGCGAGCGTGTCGAGTGCTCTCACCAGTTTCTGGAGCTCTGTGGAGAGAGAAAGGAAGAAGTTATGGCCCGGATTGTTACTGGAGATGAAACCTGGGTTCACCACTATGAACCTGAGTCGAAGCAAGAGTCGATGCAGTGGCATAAAAAAGGCACACCTCTTCCAAAGAAGTTCAAAGTGTCACAATCGGCCGGAAAGATCATGGCGACTATCTTTTGGGATACAGAAGGTATTTTACTGATCGATTATAAAGAACGTGGTGCGACTATAACGGGACAGTACTACGCTTCTTTACTGGAAAGATTGAAAGAAGCCATTAAGAAAAAAAGAAGAGGAAAACTGTCAAAAGGTGTGCTCCTTTTGCACGACAATGCACCCGTCCACACGTGCCATGTTGCGACGGCTGCCATTCACCGATGCGGCTTTGAACAATTAAACCACCCACCATACAGTCCAGACTTGGCCCCCAGTGACTATTATTTATTTCCAAAAATGAAGAAAGAGCTGCGTGGAAAGAAATTTGACGACGATGATGAAGTCAAGTCGGCAATTTCGGCCTATTTTGACACCAAAGACAAATCATTTTTTTTCGATGGTATAAACAAGCTATTTGAGAGATCCGAAAAATGTATTAGGGTTAAAGGAGAATATATTGAAAAGGAAAAATAATTTGGTGTTTAATTTCAACCTCCTTCTCTCTCATTCCGCGAACTTATTGACCTCCCCTCGTACTTTAGTTAAATGTAAATAAACTTTATTAAAAATGTTTTGAATTTTCATATAAAATACGAAAAGACTTTTTCCCCAACCTAATATATAATATATATATATATGAAATGAAATGAAATGAAATGAAAATTATTTATTTGCGGCAGACACGGTAATAAAAGGATATTTTATAAATTATATTGTGCAAGCGTGTTGCGCCAACAATCGGCATGCAAATTTATATTATACATATATTTCTTTATAAAATTACAAATTAAAAGTTAATTTTTTATTGAATTACAATATCAATATCTTCTTAATATATGTATGTCATTGGAAATAAAATTAAATGTCAATAGTAATAAATAATACAATTAAATATGAATAAAACATTAATTTCAGGTCTTCTCATGTCAAAATTTATATTTTAAAAATTCGTCAATAGTGTAAAAACAATTATTTACCAGCAACGCATGTAATTGCTTCTTGAACCTTGAGAATGGTAATAATTTTAAATAATTTGGTAAACAATTATACAGCTTTATGCACATGTTATAACAATTTTTTTGGAACGATGTGGTAGTGTGTGCGTGAAAAGCCAAACGATTTGGGTACCTTGAGGAAGATGGAAAGTTAAGCGCTTTAAATAAATCTTTATGTTTTTTTACAAATATACATGTTTCCAAAATATATAAAGAAGCAACAGTTAAGATTTTTAATTTTCTAAACAGAGGTCTACAACTGTCCAATGGTCCAGCGCCACACAAAGCCCGTACACATTTTTTCTGTATGAGAAATACTTGTTGAATGTCGACAGAGTTACCCCAAGCAATAAGTCCATAACGTAACGCCGAACACACATAACCATGGTAGGCCACAAGAGCAGTTTCCTGTCCACATGTATTTCTAAGACGATATAAGGCATATACAAATCGGTTAATTTTATGGCAAACTGCTTTTACGTGGTCCTTCCACGATAAGTGCGAGTCGATCATTATCCCAAGGAACTTTGTCGAAGTAGATTCCAGGATTTGATTACTATGATACTTTACTGATAGATTTAAAGGTCGACCATTTGTGTTGATATATTGCAAATAAGTTGTTTTAGATAAGTTGACACAGAGATTATTACATTCCAGCCAGTGGACTATTCTACTAATGGTATCATTAATTTCTTGTTCGTAATCGCAGTCAGATTTTTTGTTAATTACAACAGACAGATCATCAGCAAACAGAGTACATGAGTAAGGCGTGATTGCCGGTAGTTCATTGATATATACAATAAATAGAAGAGGCCCCAGCACGCTACCTTGAGGTACTCCCACCCTATTTACTGCAGTTGAAGACCTGAATGCTGTGAACTCTAGTTTTTTATTAAAATTGATTATTTCTACGCACTGAGTTCTAGAATCAAGGTAATCCGCGATCAAATCATGGGCTGTACCACGAATTCCATAAATTTCCAGTTTGGCTAAAAGAGTTTTTTGACAGACAAAATCAAAAGCCCTCGTCATATCAAATAGTATTGAAGTCACGGGAACTCTTTTATCCATATTACACGATATTTCTTTTATAAAAGAGAAACAAGCTGATGTCGTGGATTTCCCCCTCTGAAAGCCATGTTGTTCACGTCTAATAACTTGAAATCTATTAAGAAATCCTATTAGTCTTGCATGTATGACCTTCTCCCAAACCTTTGATAAAACAGGTACTAAGGTAATAGGCCTGTAATTATTTATATCATACTCAACATCTTTCTTATGTATGGGTTTCACGATAAGGTGTTTAAGCGGTGGTGGAAAGATACCAAACTCCAGAGAAAGGTTTACCAAATACGCTAATAATGGGGAGAATTCAGAGGCACATGCTTTTATAATTTTAGTACAAATTTCATCGTATCCGGTAGAGTTTGTGTTTTTTAATGATTTAATTATTTTATATATTTCATTTTTATCAGTTGGATATAAAAATATAGTAGAGTCGTTGCGCTTCAGAAAATTTAGTTCGGCTTTTATTTTGGGATCGTATTTTGCATGAGTTATATTAATAAAATGGTCATTAAACTTTTGTGCTATTTCATTTGGATTTTCTATTTTGTTATTATTTATTTTTAAATATTTTATTGTTCTTTTGGATTGTCTATTTTTTCTACAATTTATTATATTCCACGCCGCTAAACATTTATTTTTTGCTGAGTTAATAAGCTTATAATTATAATTTTTTTGAGCCATATGTATACATTTTTTTAATAAGCAGTTATAATTTCTATAGGCTTTCTTATTTTCTTTAGACTTCAGTTTGTAATATGATATACGTAATGTTCTTTTCTTGACACATGATTTTCTAAGCCCTTTTGTCAGCCATCGCAGTTTATTATTATCAATTCTACATTTTATTTTATATTTCGGGAAACACAAATCATACAACAACTGTAGTTCACTGTGAAAAGCTGTAAACGCATTTCTAATATTTTCAGTTTCTATGACTTCTGACCATGGATAATTGACCAAATAGTATTTGAATTTATCAATGTTTTCTTTACTGAAATCTCTTTTTATTTCAAACCAATACTTTCTAAACACCTCTTTTTTCTATAGGTACTGTTAGCAATAATATATATATATATATCATATACATGTCGGTATCATACAGAGAACTTTCTTTTTTGAAATTATTGTACTGTCTGATAATGTCGCAGTGACGTCTTCAACGAACTTTAATCTTTGTACTCTGGTTTGAACTTTGGTCGATTGATTGTCGGGTTTCTAAAGTTCACTTGAGATACTGAATCTGTCTTATGAACAGACGTCAAAAAAGGAACTTTTAAACTTTCGCGTTACATGATTAAAATTATAATAACTACGGGAATTCGATAATGTATGTAAGGTAGTTTTACATACCTTTATTATTGTCTGACGATTCGACCAGGTCGCACCGGCCGAGGTCACAGGCTGACTGTCTCAGTGGTGTCACTCTGCCTCAGTTGCCTAGGTCGATGAATCTTCATTTACCCCCATGTTGTTGAATATCCACACACCACACTAACGATGTCCCTATTCTGCGAAACAATCGACGGGTCCTTATTCTGCAAGTTATACCCCACAGCAAACCAAAACGAGGTTAAGTGATATTAATCACTGGATTCCATGCTGTTGATAATTTGTAACTATCCCCCGGTTAATAAGACATATTCAGTATCTCAAGTGAACTTTAGAATCCCAACAATCAATGGATCGAAGTTCAAACCAGAGTACAAAGATTGAAGTTCGTTAAAGACGTCACTGCGACATTATCAGACATTACAATTTACTACCGGTCACAGAATGATAAACATACAAAGTTGTACTTTAAACGTTTATACAGCTGTTTATGGCGGGATTATGGACATAACGAAATCAGAGATAGTCATATCTTTAAAAAAGTGTTAGGGAAAATAAATTTAAAATTAAAAACAAATCGACAGCGGTACTTTTAAAGTTAGTCTTTAATCTGAGAAGTATAATTTTAGGGATGTACTTAGTTCACTAGAGCCAAAGTCAACTTTACCTGCACGTAGTACACCCTGCCGACTAGCGGAAGAGGCTCTTGCAAAAGAGAGGATTCAAGAGAGAGGTCGGTACAGCATATTTGTTGCTGCCAACTAGGGGAGTACCGCCAGCTCACAGAATACCGCAGTTAAATAACAATTCCCTTGAGGATTGCTATGTTGATGCGCGGCAAGTGAAAGAGATCAGCAGGATGCAAGGAATTACTACGTTGGCAGCGGTGGTGGCGGCGCCACCCGATGTAGTTTAAAAATAAACAACTACAAAGTATAATATTTTATCAATTTACGCAGTCTATAGACGCTAGTAACACCAGAGGCATCACTCACGTGTTGATGATCCTTTAAATACCCCTTAACCCCCTTCACGCCTTTTTTGAAAAATACTGTAGACTTCTGGAAAATCTTCGGCAGGAAGTTCATTCCACAATTTGAGAGTACGTGGCACAAAATTTATATGGAACCGCTCCGTACGCGACCATTTTAGCACCAATGTGAGATGATGAATTCCCGGCCTCCCTTCAAATTATTATTATTATTTTATATGAGAGGGGGGCAAACGAGCATGTGGGTCACCTGATGGAAAGCAATCACAACCGCCCATGGAGATCAGCAACACCAAGGAGTCGCCGATCCGTTGCCAGCCTATATTTCTGGTGACCTCACTCACTCGCAGAAACACAATAACCCTCAAGGGAATTGTTATTTAGCTGCGGTTTTCTGTGAGGTGGAGGTACTTCTCCAGTCGGCCAGCTTAAAAAATACACTATGCCCTCCCTCACTTTTCGCTAGAGCCTCGTTTGTCAGTAAGTACGGTTGCACCACGTGCAGGTGAGGTTGGCCTTGATTCAAAGATGTTGTTGAACTCTTACACCCCAAATCAATCCCTTCTTGATCCATGATTTACTGCCCTCTAAGAATAATGATTGAAAAATATTCCTTCATTTCCAGATCCGTGTCGTTGTTCATGGCAGCTAACGTCCGGAAGTCGGTCGCCGAGGGTCGCTCCGACGCCATCCCCATTTTCCTGCAGGACATCCCCAAGTTGTTCCACAGGAAAATCATCCAACCCGACATCGCTGTTATCCAGGTAAACATTTGAATACTATTGGCGGTCGTGTTTTGCAAGGACCCAGGTTTATGATCAAACCTGGGTCCTTGCCGCCGAAGCTGAAGCCGGTCACCATCGGTTTTTTTGATTCCGATAATTGGTCTTAGGTTAAGTTATTGACCAACATCTTCAGCTTAGTCGGTAGAGCTCTAGCTCTCCATGTGACAATGACACTGGACGTCAGAAGACAAATTACACAGCGCCATCTAGCCCCAAAGTAAGCGAAGCTTGTGTTATGGGTACTAGACAACTGATAAACATACGTAAATACATTTTTTTTTTGTAAATACATACTTATGATACATAGAAAACACCCAGACCAAGACAAACAGACATGCTCATGCACACAAATGTTTGTCCTGTGTGGGAATCGAACCCACGAGCGTTGGTGTCGAAGCCTCGTCATTTACCGCTACGCCACCGAGCTCGTCGATACATAGTACACAGTACAGATACAGTACATAGGATACGCGGGTCGAACCCGCGGGTTAGACGCTAGTGTAAGACAAAACTAAATATACCTACTTGTCCGTTTGTCAGGTGTCTCCCCCGGACCACCACGGGTACTGCAGTCTCGGGACATCAGTCGACTGCGTCCGGTCGGCGCTTGTCAACTCCAAAATCATCATTGGTAAGCATCGTTAGCATATTATATAGATTACGAAATGATGTATCTCGGCACGCCAACAACCGGCCTAACAACAATAATAAACAATAACTTATTCTTTATAAAAGAAGCTTCTATTTGTTGTTAATGAAAGCACAGTATAAGTAATAGTACTACGTATAGTACGGCCTCTCCTTGCCGCTCTCTCGTGTCGACCTCACCTCCCCTCAGAGACAAATCTGGCACAATTTGTAGGGCGCCGCACACACACGCGCTCATTCACGCTCTACACAGACGTCATTGTTTATGCAGTAGTTAACGACGCGACAATTGCATGGAGTGGCCGGGGTGTGATGAAAGGTACATTTATCATAGGGGTGGGTTAATGTGCAAAATATAAATCGCCATTTTGCAGCGACCGACATATTTAATTGTAAATGGCGGCATTTAGATAATCGTGTATGGTCACGAGAAACGAGTGTGCCAATTGTCAGCTTAATGGGACACTGGGCAGTGAGTCAAATTTAACTTGTAAGTGTGTGTGTGTACGGACAACGCGGTGAAACTGCTAAAAGCTAAT
The DNA here is from genome assembly GCA_937001555.2 of Hypsopygia costalis. Lineage (NCBI taxonomy): Eukaryota > Metazoa > Arthropoda > Insecta > Lepidoptera > Pyralidae > Hypsopygia > Hypsopygia costalis. Next base: position 4,799,967 of record OW443350.2, read on the forward strand.
AAAAATATTGTCTACAAGTTTTAAAATATCGAAGGAAAATGAAATCAGATATTTAAAATAAAATCTGTCGATTTCAGCTCAGATCAACGTCAACATGCCCCGTACGTTCGGTGATGCGATCATCCACGTGTCGCACATCGACTATGCGGTTCAAGATAACACTCCACTGCCTGACCATGGGTCCAAGCCACCGAGCGCCGAGGAGGCCAAGATTGGACAACTAATTGGCGATAATCTCGTAGAGGATGGAGCTACACTGCAGATGGGTAAGTTCTACATGACAGGGTCTATAGTTAAGAGCCATATTACATTTTGACTGTGATTTTTGCGTAAAATGGCCAATTTTGGCGTTCTTGATCTCGGAAACAAAAATACATTAACAATGTTGACTTATTGAATAGTACAGAATAGCTATTCGCATAGTACATAGCGGCCTCGCTTTTTGTAAATTTTGCTTAACTTTTTAAATAAACCCAAAATTGTAGAGAAAGATTTTCATAAAATGCGCGCATTCACTATTTTGAGCTCCTGGATTGTACTACTGTTCCAAACAAATGAAATAAAAAAAATAGAATGTTATTTGTTATAAAGTCGTATAGTACATAGCGGCCTCGGAATTTTGAAATATCATTGATTTTATATAGAAAAAAAAACATTCTTTTAACCAAAAAAACATCGAAAATCGCTTTAAGTAAACTGTTAATTTCTCGAATAAACGATAATATTATTGAGCAAAATTTATACGAGAATAATTGTTACTTCATGATGAATAAACTTTATTATAATCTTATTTCAATAAAAACGATAAATATAACTTCAAAATTACTACAAAAAACGATGCACCGGCGGCCTTCGCGGGTTTAGTACTGCGCGAGAGCTCGTCAGCGTGCAAATGTAATAGGGCTCTTAATATAAGTTATACGTTATTCATCATTTCAGCATGTAGCAGCTGTAGCCTCCCCTTCTACGTTAAAAAATTACGTGAGCTCAAAAAGGGGATGAGGAGTCCGACCTGATGATGATAGGAACCTAAAAAATATCCGGCTTAAATTTACTATTCGTCCGGATTTCGGATAATAAACCGGAATGTATACATCATCCGGATACCGATTTTTTAAAAACACCACGATATTTATTAACAGCCCATAATTAAAAGTCTGCAGATGAGTAAGTATCATCATTTCAGCCTAAGAACGTCCTGCTGTAGCCTCACCGTTAATTACGTGAGCTCAAAAAGAAAAAAAAAGAGTTCGGCCCATGACCTTAAGATAGTAACCTAAAAATATCCGGCTTAAATTCACTATCCGGATTCCGGATATTAAACAGCATACAGCCGGTTTTTTTTATAAACCTTCACGATAATTTTTAACAGTCCATAATTAAAAATGTAAAGAAAACTTTAACGGTATAATAAAGAGGTCTAAAATTATTCCGCGGGTAGATGCTAATCCCTACTAGTATTATAATTATGAATGTCTTTACTCAACCGATCATCACGAAACTTTCTACACATATTCTCAAAGGTATTACGAAGGACATAGGATATTTAAAATAAAGTAAACGTGGACGAAGCCGCGGTTCGAAGCTAGTATCTAATATTTATAATTATAAATAAAACAACATTCCTACACTATTTTTTATGCCAGTCTATTTGAATGCGTATCGCAGGTCGTCATTAGCAAAACCGATAAACAACGTTTTTTTTTTAATTGTTTGGACCTTGACATCGACCGGTTAATATGTTAAATCGAAACTCGGTCAAATAGTTCCGTTGTTGGCGTAGCCAGCGAACGGGTTTAGGGAGTATGTTTGTATGACTGTGGTTTAGGTAGGTACTGTATATAAATTGGAATAAAACAAAATAACAAATAGGTATAATGTATTCTGTTTATCATGAATAATATAATAGGTACATTATATGTCTAAATCATAATTATTTATTTATTTATTTAAACTTTATTGACCACAAAATTACATAAGGGTACAAAAGGCGGACTTAACGCTAAAAGCATTCTCTACCAGTCAACCTTTGGGAATAGCAGAAATACACGAATGCGGTTCTAAAGCAGATAAAAAAAAAACAATAAAATAACAATGTCTAGAAGATAGACATATGTAATGAAATGACTATAGAACTAAGGAAAAAAAAAGGAAAAAAAATATTAATAATTAAGTCATAATTAAAATTTTGACGAGCTCGGTGATCGAATGGTTAGCAATTCGATTCCCGCACAAGACAAACATTTGTGTGCATGAACGAAGATGTCTGTTTGTTTTGGTCTGAGTGTTTTCTATGTATTATATTGTAAGTATGTATTTACAAAATAAAATAAAAAGGTTTTTAAGTGCATTTATCAGTTGTCTAGTACTTATTACAAGCTTTGCGCTTAATTTGGAACTAGATGGCGCTGTATAAATTGTCCAGCAATATTTGTTTATTTATAATCTAAACACAGAATAATTGTCTAACGTATAGTGAACAATGACAACCTTTACTGATATTTTTTTTATCTACTAACATAATTTATGCTATGGTACATTTTAATCGCCGTCGTCAACCCTAATTCATCTCACTGCTGGGATACGGGCCTCTCCTCAATCGAAGGGGTTTCGAGCACACTCCACCACTCTGCTCAACTGCGGATTGGCGGAGGTCATTGTTTTTAAGCCACCTAACGGTCACTGATTTGGCTTAGCGACTGTCATCTAACGACAACAGCCGGGACCTGGGACAGATGTCTTAACGTGCCCTGCGAAGCACGGAGGAGCTCGAGATAAATACAAATAAACCCATCCATGAAAAGGTTAAAAGTAAATTTAATTTGTATGCTATTTTAAAATGGCTAAATAGACTGGTGATGTATTTTACAACAACATCTGTTTAAATGTTACCCTATTTATTGCAAATAAATTTATTTTGAATTTGTACTTATCTTTCTTTATTTCCCTCCCAGGTATTGGCAGCATTCCTGACGCGGTGCTCTCCGCCCTGAAGAACCACAAAGACCTCGGCATCCACTCGGAGATGTTCAGCGTGGGTGTCATCGACCTCGTCAAGCGTGGTTGCGTTACTAATAACAAGTGTGTATGATTTGAACCATAATCATCGTTTGGTTTCTATTGAGCAGACCCTAAGGAAAGTCACACATATTAATATTTTCGGGATGTTTTGTATGATTCAAGTGACGTATGCGTTAAATGATATCTGAACAGCGCCATTGTTAACAGATGGCGTTATATTAAACACCGACTGAGTTTTTTACGTCGTTTTTTGGACCAAACTAGTTGAACTTAAATGTCACAGACACGTAAAGCGACAGGGATTGTATTTTTTTATTATTAAATGGCCGCTTTTATAATTTGCCGGAGCACGGCACGGCACGCCACGGTTTTGCCGTCACGGCGAAATAGGAGAGGAAAATGTATGGAATTGTATGCAGACGCTTTTAATTTACCGCCCACGGTAACGGCATGCCGTGAACGTCAACGGTCGACCGTGCCGTTGCCGTAGCACACTGCGCTCCTCATCAAATCGTCGCGGCGGTGTTGAGAGTGTAGTGCGTACGTACAAGGAATTTGTAACTGTGTGCGTGCGTGCGTAGTCGAACGGCGCGCGCGGCGGCAGCGTCTGTTTTGCGTAAGTTGTACAAGCAGAATGACGTTATTTTAAATCATTACTCAGATGAGAAAGGATGTAATAAAACGTTTTTATTGACATCCGAAAATAATTGAAAAACTTATTTGGATCTTCTTTGAGCTTATCGAATAGCGTGTAGTATGATCCTTCTAAATATTTTACTTTTAAAAGCGGATGTTGCCAATACTTTCTAGTAATATGTCTTTTTCTACGTCTTAAATATAACAAATAAAGTATAAGTAGTCGCTGTCTCTTCGAGAACATGATGTCCGCACTTTGAAGACGTAAAGCGTAAATGATTTTACGGCGAATTATAAAAGAGCTCTACGGCACGGCTTGCCGTCGACGGCGACGAATTACCGGAGACGTCCACGGCAAAACCGCGACGTGCCGTGCTCCGGCAAATTATAAAAGCGGCCATTAGATGTATGGCTCTAGAATCGATGTCCTTTTGAACCCATCTTTGTATTATTTCTCATCTACGGCTCTGGAATCGAAGTCCTTTTGAACCTGTCTTTGTATTATTTAGCGATGTAACGACTCGACTTTTTAAACCGATTCAAACCGATTTGAGCATAAACCGAGTTGCGTCGATTAGCGCGTCTACTAAACCGATTTGGCCGAGTCGAAAGCGATGTAACGACTCGACTTTTTAAACCGATTCAAACCGAGTTGCGTTGATTAGCGCGTCTACTAAACCGATTTGGCCGAGTCGAAAGCGATGTAACGACTCGACTTTTTAAACCGATTCAAACCGAGTTGCGTCGATTAGCGCGTCTACTAAACCGATTTGGCCGAGTCGAAAGCGATGTAACGACTCGACTTTTTAAACCGATTCAAACCGAGTTGCGTCGATTAGCGCGTATACTAAACCGATTTGGCCGACTCGACTTTTTAAACCGATTCAAACCGATTTGAGCATAAACCGAGTTGCGTCGATTAGCGCGTCTACTAAACCGATTTGGCCGAGTTGAAAGCGATGTAACGACTCGACTTTTTAAACCGATTCAAACTGATTTACCGAGTTGCGTCGATTAGCGCGTCAGCACGTCTTGCGTCTACTAAACCGATTTGGCTGAGTCGAACTTACTTACGCATCGCGCTCGCGTCGCTCTGCGCGCATTCATGCTCGTTTGGCCGTTTGACCGTTTGCATGTTTGGCCGTTTGCCCGTTTGGCCGTTTGCTCGTTTGGCTGTTTGCCCGTTTGGTCGTTTGCTCGTTTGGCCGTTTACTCGTTTGGCCGTTTGCTCGTTTGGCCGTTTACTCGTTTGGCCGTTTGACCATTTGCTTGTTTGGCCGTTTGCTCGTTTGCCCATTTGGTCGTTTGGCTGTTTGCCCGTTTGGCCGTTTGCTCGTTTGGCCGTTTGCCCGTTTGGCTGTTTGCTCGTTTGGCCGTTTGCTCGTTAGCCGTTTGGCCGTTTGCTCGTTTGGTCGTTTGGCCATTTGGCCGTTTGCTCGTTTGGCTGTTTGCTTGTTTGCTCATTTGGCCGTTTGCCCGTTTGGCCGTTTGACCGTTTGGCCGGTTGGCCGTTTGCCCGTTTGGCCGTTTGACCGTTTCGCCGTTTACCCGTTTGCTCGTTTGCTTGTTTGCCGTCCGTCCGTCCATCCATCCATTCATTCAAAGCGGTCACTTCTGAGAAAGTCATATTTTAGCGCCGCCACCGCCGCTGCCAACGCAGCATCTCCTTCCTTTCTGGTGACCTCACTCACTCGCAGGAACACAACAACCCTCAATGGAATTGTTATTTGGATGCGGTATTCTGTGAGGTGGAGGTACATACACCAGTCGGGCAGCTTACAATTACCTCCCTACCTCTCTTTTCGCCAGAGCTTCGTTTGTCAGTCAGCAGGGTGCACCGCGTGCAGGTGAAGTTCGCTTTGGTTCAAAGACGTTGATGAACCACTGATTGGTAGTTTAGTTTAGTTATGTACCTACCTCCTACCTAACCTACCTACGCACGCGGTCCGGAAAAACAATTACGTATATAGATTAATTATTTATTACCATGCGTGTCTTATATTTTTTTTATAATACGTCTGATGGCAGACAATTATACGGCCCGGCTGATGTGAAGCGGCTACTTCACTTCGATTCAGTCGGACTTACGGACGGACGAGTGACGACGCGAAATAACCGTAACCGCTACTCCAGTCGGGCACCGGCTTTTCTGATTGTTCAGCATGCGGGACGGTATAAACTCGTACCGACAGGCGCGCGCATGCGCGCAGAGCGACGCGAGCGAAATGCGTAAGTAAGTTCGACTCAGCCAAATCGGTTTAGTAGAGTAGACGCGCTGACGCGCTAATCGACGCAACTCGGTTTATGTTCAAATCGGTTTAAAAAGTCGAGTCGTTACATCGCTTTCGACTCGGCCAAATCGGTTTAGTAAAGGCGCTAATCGACGCAACTCGGTTTATGCTCAAATCGGTTTGAATCGGTTTAAAAAGTCGAGTAACGACTCGACTTTTTAATCGGTTTAAAAAGTCGAGAAACGATTCGACTTTTTAATCGGTTTAAAAAGTCGAGCAACGACTCGACTTTTTAATCGGTTTACAAAGTCGTGAAACGACTCGACTTTTTAATCGGTTTAAAAAGTCGAGTAACGACTCGACTTTTTAATCGGTTTAAAAAGTCGAGTAACGACTCGACTTTTTAAACCGATCATCGCTATCAAACCGATTCAAATCGGTTCAAACCGATTCAAATCGCGATTTCGTCGATTCGGTTTGGAATCGACTTGCATAAATTGTCTAACCGATTCAACCCCTCCGAATCAGGTCTACCTAGAAAAATGACTTTGTTGGTAAAACGTCGACATTTTAAAACGTCTATAAGGTGATAATGTCTTTTACGGCAAAACGACCTACTAGTAAAACGTCCAAATTTTTAAAACGTCTATCATTCAAATAGTCGGGGACAGTTGTGAAAATAAATGAAAAGTAAAAAATTAATTTTCTTATTTTATTATCAGAAAAAAGAAAAAAAATATCAGAAGAAAATAAATTATCAGTCTCCAAAGATAATCCGTTTTATATGAGACAGTCTTTGTAGAAATACTAACGGTGTGATCTCTTGATTATTCAGCTTATCAATTTCTTTCATATATTTTTGGTCGAAAATGACATCATTTTTCTTACGTCTTTGGCCATCAAATAAGGCGCGACGAATTTTTAAATCTTGTTATTTCGCCTCTTTTCGTAACGCATGTAAAAATAATGGTAAACCTTTTTTTATACCTACTCTGGCGTTATACCTTCTGTTCCAACCTTCCAAAGCGTTGTTTGTTCGGTGTCTTTGCTTGAAACAGCATATATCTTCCGGTTTATTCTTAATAATCCATTGTTTGTCAAAGTAATTGATAAATTGCGAAACGTTATCACTCTCCATCAGTTCTGCATCATTACGTATCTGGGCCCAGACTTCTCCAATATGTACTGCTGGGAGCAATGGTAAATTGGCTAACAGCCTTGTTATAGCTCTACCACATTTGGAACTAGACCCTTCCAGTTTCTTTGACTTTCGCCACACGGCGTTATTGTAGTGATAATAACAACCTGTCCACTTGCCTTCAGGAAATGTTAAACGAAAAGCGTTTACCTGTGCAGCCTCATAATCACACTTAAAGTTTTTTATGTCTAGTCCAAAATGATATTTAACGAGACCAAACAGTCTCTCATATGTCGATTGCTGTTTATTAGGTAACAACGCATACAAGAAAGGCACTACGTTGGTAAATTCCAAACTACTCTCAATGTCCGCTTCTGACCCGTGGTTACACTGATTTGTTACACCGGTGTAACCACTGAGCACACTTATTACCAGTGGTCACATTTAAAATAGAAATAGTTGATAGTTAAAAAGATCCTAATGGGGCTAGTAAAAAAGCTTTTCTGGGATGTGTTAAGGATGGTTTTGGGATATGATAAGGATGGTTTTGGGATGTGTTAAGTATTGTTTTGGGATGTATTAAGGATGGGTTTGGGATGTGTTAAGGATGGTTTTGGGATGTGTTAAGGATTGTTTTGGGATGTGTTAAGTATTGTTTTGGGATGTATTAAGGATGGGTTTGGGATGTGTTAAGGATGGTTTTGGGATGTGTTAAGTATTGTTTTGGGATGTGTTAAGTATTGTTTTGGGATGTATTAAGGATGGGTTTGGGATGTGTTAAGGATAGTTTTGGGATGTATTAAGTATGGTTTTGGGATGTGTTAAGGATGGCTTTGGGATGTATTAAGGATGGTTTCGGGATGTGTTAAGGATGGTTTTGGGATGTATTAAGGATTGGTTTGGGATGTGTTAAGGATGGTTTTGGGATGTGTTAAGGATTGTTTTGGGATGTGTTAAGTATTGTTTTGGGATGTATTAAGGATGGGTTTGGGATGTGTTAAGGATGGTTTTGGGATGTGTTAAGGATTGTTTTGGGATGTGTTAAGTATTGTTTTGGGATGTATTAAGGATGGGTTTGGGATGTATTAAGGATGGTTTTGGGATGTGTTAAGGATAGTTTTGGGATGTATTAAGTATGGTTTTGGGATGTGTTAAGGATGGCTTTGGGATGTATTAAGGATGGTTTCGGGATGTGTTAAGGATGGTTTTGGGATGTATTAAGGATTGGTTTGGGATGTGTTAAGGATGGTTTTGGGATGTGTTAAGGATTGTTTTGGGATGTGTTAAGTATTGTTTTGGGATGTATTAAGGATGGGTTTGGGATGTGTTAAGGATGGTTTTGGGATGTGTTAAGGATTGTTTTGGGATGTGTTAAGTATTGTTTTGGGATGTATTAAGGATGGGTTTGGGATGTGTTAAGGATGGTTTTGGGATGTGTTAAGGATGGTTTTGGGATGTGTTAAGGATTGTTTTGGGATGTGTTAAGGATGGTTTTGGGATGTGTTAAGGATGGTTTTGGGATGTGTTAAGTATTGTTTTGGGATGTGTTAAGTATTGTTTTGGGATGTATTAAGGATGGGTTTGGGATGTGTTAAGGATGGTTTTGGGATGTGTTAAGGATAGTTTTGGGATGTGTTAAGGATGGTTTTGGGATGTGTTAAGGATTGTTTTGGGATGTGTTAAGGATGGTTTTGGGATGTGTTAATGATGGGTTTGGGATGTGTTAAGGATGGTTTTGGGATGTGTTAAGGATGGTTTTGGGATGTGCTAAGTATGGTTTTGGGATATGATAAGGATTGCTTTAGGATGTGTCAAGGATGGTTTTGGGATGTGTTAAGTATAAAAATGGCTGTGTATACAATTAAAAACACTTATATGATAAAATTTATTAACAAACAAAACATGAACATTCATTAATACCTTTAGGTACCCAATAGATTAAGCAGTCACTCGCGTGTTTCAAAAAGATGCGTTATGTATCTTCAAACGTAGATGAAGAACGCTTTACAAACAAAAAGGTTTTAAGTCCCTATCATAGGGACACATAGGGACCCTATGTGATTATAATGTATATCACTATCACAACCTGGCCACTTAAGCTGGAGGTGAGAAAACAAATGAATAGCGACCCGAGGCGTTCTATAGCGTTAGGCGCTGGTTTCTCTGGCCCGCCGCACGTAACGGACGACGTGTGGAGACGCATCGGCTGCACGCTGCACGCCGTCGGCCGCGGGCGTACGGGTTCTCTGGTAGTCGCGATTGTGAACGCTGCTTGAACAGTCGTGTTGGTATTCGGAGCAAAATGAACGAAAAAAATTTAACATTGTTACTTTTAGAAGAAGAGGAAGATGAACTTGTGATTTTATCAAAGAAACCTGGAATTTTCATTGTTTCACTGATATTCTCCCATACTTTTTGCTTTGAAACATTGTTTTTATAATTTTTATGTGATGAATTAAACAATATAGTGTTACATCGTATTAAATTAATTAACAATTCATCATTTTCCTTATTAAAATTGCTCATTTTAACCAGGACGCCACGGTCTGTGCACGTCGCTATTCTAAAAAACAATACCGACCGACGCGTGCGGCGTGCGCCCGTCACCCGCTTGCACTACCCGCCGCGGACAACGTTTCTGAGAACCCGGCGCCGAGCATTTCCGAACATAGCATTCGGACGCTGTCGGCCGCGGACACGCGTCGGCCGTCCGTCGCCGGTGGCGGGCGGTTAGAGAAACTAGCGCCTAAGCGAGTTGAAACTATTTTGCGCCCGCGGATTTAAATGGGGGAGCGGGAGAGGAAACTCCTTTCAGTTGCGGAGAGTGCATATTTCGTATGTAAGTACTATTAGTTATACTGTGGTATTTTTATTTTGTGGTGTAGGGGGCTCAATATCTATTAGGAGGAGGTAGGAGACTACAGCATGGGGTTCTTCAAAAAGGGCGTAAAGAGAAAGACCTTTTTACAAGGTCAGCAACGCGCATGTTATGCCTCTGGTGTTACAGGCGTCCATAGGCTACGGTAACTGCTTTCCATTATCGGATAGGCGGGACGTATGCTTGTTTGTCACCTTAGTGATATAAAAATACGTGGTACTCCCTACTAAATAACAAGGAGGCAAGGTTAGTGAGAAGTAGGCCATGACGATAGCCCGTCTGGAAAAGTACCTCTACAGCAGCCAAATAACAAATCCCTGTAGAATGGTAGTTTTCTGATGCTCCTGAGGAGCGCCAGCAACCGGGGTGGCAACACACAAGTTACATTTGTTGCGCGCGTTTATACACATCAAGTAGGCTGTATGTTTGTTTCCCACCCGACGTGGAATAAAAAAAATGTGACTGATTCACGAAATGCGACTAGTTTACGTTCGTAACTATCAAAAGTTACAAAAGAGGAAAAAATAATAGTTCTCTCACAACTAGTTACCAAACAGCGTAAAAAAATTCTTCTCTTGTAACTGGTTACGAAAGTTTAGTTACCTAAGTGGAAGAAGGGATTTAAATTTGGGTGAATTTCAACAAGACATTTTTATCTGTCATTTCGGTTTGATTTTTTATTCTACGCTATTCTACATATTTTGGGTGACAAATAAAACTTTATACTTATCCTTTTTGTAACATGTGCGTGAGTGGACACCTATTATCATCGAAACTTACTTTGAGTGTAACCACCGGTAATAGATATGCTCGATAGTTACATTAGTGTAACTATCGGTCATAAGTGTGCTCAGTGGTTACACCGGTGTAACAAATCAGTGTAACCACGGGTCAGAAGCGTCAATGTCAACGTGTAATGAATACAGCTGATAAAATGGTAAAGGCACTTTAAAAGTTCCATCTCCGAAATAGAATGCAGTATTTATCGTTAATTTTGAGTTTTTTACACTATTTTGGCAGAGAGTAGTAGAAAATAAAAATATTTTGTCGTTCTTTGTGCCATCAACACAAACCAGAAAATCCTTTGCTAGCAATTCTGGAATCTCAACTTCATCGACACATGAAAACTCCGTCTTTTGCATTTTCAAAAATTTTCTTCTGGTTCTATATAGAGTATCTTTTTTAGACTCAGCACTCGGTATGATATCAAGATTAGAATCACGGTAGTTTTTTTCCAGTATTTTTGTAACTGGAGTAAATTTCTCGCATACTTCCTTTTTGCATATATCCATTATACGATCATTTTCGTTTTTGTCAGGGTTCTTTTTACAAGAATGTCCATTTCCTCCTCTAATAATTTTCGTTTTCTCTGCATTTAAAGTAACCGTAACACTGCATTCATCCCTTTTCGCACATCTCCATAGGCTCGTTCCACTTTTGTTTGTCACATTATGATTATATCTGTATCCATCCCGCAAAAGCACCGATTTCCCTTTTTGACTTGTTATGAAAAAAAAAGGAATACCGACCTCTTCCATTCTGAGCGTGAAATAATTTTCAATGCCGTTTTACCTTTGGTTTTACTACGACAATAACAATCAAGAAGAAAATGACATTCAATAAATGTTTGTTTCATAATGTGGAATTTAAAGTGGTCAGCCACTTCAGCCAGTATGTTTAAAATTACAAAGGAGTATTTATCTCAAGTGGTATTATAAACTCGAAGGAGTTTATTGTTATTGAACACAACTGTACTTCGAATTCATGACGTTTTAAAAATTTGGACGTTTTACTAGTAGGTCGTTTTGCCGTAAAAGACATTATCACCTTATAGACGTTTTAAAATGTCGAGGTTTTACCAACAAAGTCATTTTTCTAGGTAGACCTTCTGATTCGGAGGGGATTCAACTCGGTTTGACAAAATTCCAGATCGTAACATCACTATATTATTTCTTTATCTTATTCCCGGCTTCAGGGAAATGCCGAAAAATATCGACAGGAATCTTCAAGTACAAGTCAACAGTAAAACGGAGTGCAATTTATCTGCTGTTTTGCACGGAAAACAAAAACTTTTTATAAAATTTTCTAGTAATTTTATGCACTCCAATGATTACTTACACCATAATATACTATTTTTATTATGAATCAATATCATTATACCAATTTCAATTATGAAAATTTGTTTAGAAGCACGACCGCGCTCACCAAATTGGCGCCAAAAATTATATTGTAAAGTATTAGAGCTGTTTGCGATTATCATTATTTATATAAATAAAAATGTTAATAAGCGCAAAACTAGAGAATGTCTGGACCAATTCTGCTAATTTTTGTTTAAACATTTTCGTTAAGATATAAGGATGGTTCTCGTGGAGAGAAAAGACGTAAAAATTGCGACGAAAATAAAACACCACTTTCTACCCGTGCGAAGCCGGGGCGGGCAGCTAGTGCCATATTATATTTATGTTGAAGAATTTGCTCGTTCAGTAGTATAGAATTATCCAAATGCATACTGGTACACTATAGTATTTCAGTGAATACTGATACTACTCACGCAACCATAACGGCGTTATGTTTTATTTTGCAGGAAGAAAATGCATAAAGGTCGCATCGTAGGAAGCTTCTTGGTCGGCAACAAACACTTGTATGACTTTGTAGACAATAACCCCTTCATTGGTGAGTTTTAATCATCGAACATAGAAACTAAACAGGCGTGGTTCCTTAGCAGTATTCCGTAATGAATACGACATGGGAGCCTTCAAGAACAGAGTATTTTTTTCCTTTAAAAGGCTGGCAATGGATCGGCGACCACCATGGTGTTGCTGATTTCTATGGGCGGTGGTGATTACTTTCCATCAGGTGACCCATATAGTCACTTGCCCCCCTTTCTTATAAGAAAAAAACAGTCATGCAATGCAATTTACTTTTTCATACAAAAAATAATCGTTAATTAAGACAGTCCGTAAATATCCCGTCGAAGAGTCCGACAACCCAGTTGTCGAATTGTCAGTAATGGCTACTTTAACTCCGAGGTCGTGGGTTCTATTCCCGCACATGACAAACATTTATGTGCATTAACAAATCTGTTTGCCTTGGTCTGTATTATATGTATGTACTTACAAAAATATATATTTAAGTATAACAGCAGTTATCTAGTACCCATAGTACAAGCTTTGTTTAGTTTGGGACTAGATGGCGATATGTAATTTGTCCAAGAATATTTAATAATTATAGCAAACCGTACATCAACATTGCCTGTGCGGACTTCTCGGGGACGCATACCAACGCGCTATGCTTGTGTCACACAAGTTGTGTGAGTGTGGCGTGATCTTCCGCGTGTACTTCAGCGTTTTTCCCGCCGCCGGCAGTCCGCGAATCACTCTGTTACGGAACATGCGCGCCCACCGCGTCTCACTTGCACACGCATAGCTTACGAACAACTTGTGCTTTCCTTTGTACTTAGTGCTTAGTTACATATGTTGTATGTTGGAAACCATTAAAGCAGTAACCTAAATCCCCCCTGAATTCTCACTTTCTGCCGAGCCGGCAGTGGCGCACCCTCCTTCACATAGTTACGGCGCCACTTACTATCAAACCTGGCCCCAAATACTATATAATATATTTTCCTATTACATTACAGAGATGCTGGAGATAGACTATGTGAACAACACACACATCGTCTCCCTGCAGCCGAAGATGACCGCCATCAACTCATGTATCGAGGTCGACCTCACGGGGCAAGTGTGCGCAGATTCCATTGGTAAGTTAACACAATTCGTACATGGTGAACGCACATCTATTCGAGCCGAACGAATAGAATCGAAGTCAACGAGGTCTCGCACACCTGTCCGCGCCGAAAGAACCTACAGAGCCGAACGAACCGAATACGCTGAAAGAACTGTTTCCATTGGTTTAAGACCTGTTGCAGTGTTATTACGTGTTTTGTGATGGACTGCCACTCTCTGATTTGGATTTTCCTTTTCATGAAAATCTCCTACATTTTACACTTTTTGTAACATTTTCCCCTAAACATTAAAGTATATAAACATTTTACATCAGGCGGACCGTATTTGGTACCCAGTCATAGAATTAGGTTAAAACGTCTGACTTTTGTTAGATTATATTAAATTTAGATGAAAATATGAAGTATTTCCAATCTTATACAAAATTTACCAAAAATGAGACAAACCAACATTTTCTCTAGATTAAGATACACATAAAACAGTAAGTACTTACCTATATTATTAGACCTATAAATTTTATATGTACAATATGCTATAAAAAAAATCATTTGGAAAATTTTCAATATAATTTTGTACCCAAAAAAATCCCTAGACATTAAAAACGTCCCTAAACTCAGGAGAAAGTACTCTAATTTGGTTATACAGTCAGAATCCTTCCGCACCTGTCGAATCGTCCGCATCTCATGAAGTCATCCCCGCCGAATCAGATGATGTCATCAGAATTTTTATAGTATTTTTGGAGTTCCTTCCGATTCGGAGCATTCAGTTCGGATAGGTGTGCGAGGTGTCATAAGATTTCATATAAAAACTTCTAAATTCCGGTTCGTTCGGCGCATTCAGCTCGGATAGAGGTGCGTTCAACTTTATCTCTTTAGATTTTGGTAGACTAGATACCACTTGTTCATTGTAAAAAGTAACAAAATGTGATAATTTGATCGACACAAAAACTACCCTTTAGCGGGAATCAGAACCGGTAATTATGGACTAAAAAAAAAACCGTAACTTAAACTTTGATGGCCTCTATTAACCGTCCATATTCCTTAATTTATTTAAAATTCAAACTCAAAACTACGTCACGTGGACCGTGAATTCTTTAACTATACCTTGTCCCGCGGAGTCGAGAGAGTATCAGACTGTGTAGAGGTCGATATCACGGGGCAACTCCTTCGGTAAGTTATCACGACTCATACTTATGGTGAACGCACATCTATCCGAGCCGAACGCATCGAACGAATCGAAGTCAACGAGGTCTCGCAAACCTATACGCACCGAAAGAACCGACCGAGCCGAACGAACCGAAACCGCTGAAAAGACTGTTTCCATTGAATTTCTACTTTGTATTGATTGTGTACGTGAACCTACGCTGAAAAATAGGACAGTTACTTTTTTTATGCGACTAGGGTGACAAACAAGCGTACATCCCGCCTGATTAAATACCCAAATATACATATTGGTAGCCCATGAGGGGACAAATATACATATTGGTGGCCAATGAGGGGACAATATGTATATTTGGGTATACACCGGTGGCTAATGATACTACTTTTTGCACTTATAAGAATCGATGTTTATTAGGCAGAGCACTGGAGTGAAGTGAACATTATATGGGAGACGGCGGAACGCTCGCCCGAATCAGCATCCAGCAGCTAGCTATACGACAACCAAGGTCGTCGCCCAGGGGGGGGGCAAGTTGATATGGAGAATGAAAAAAGTATGAATTGTTGCTGTGTGTAAATTCGAAAGCTCATGAAACTATAGAATCTCGGGGGGGGGGGGGGGGGGGGGGTGCCGCCTCCTCCCTGCCTTCCCTTGGCGACGCCCTTGACGACAAGTTGTTGCTATTTAGACGGCTGCAGGCGTTGCACCGCAACACCCACGGAAACCCGGATGGATGGCAACCCTGCTTTATAGTGAGATAAAACATGTGTATCAATTATTTTTATTGCAGGTACCCGCATGTACTCCGGTTTCGGTGGTCAAGTGGACTTCATCCGCGGAGCGGCAGAGTCCATGGACGGCCTCGGCAAACCTATAGTTGCTATTGTCTCCAACACCAAACGCGGGGAGTCCAAGATTGTGCCTACGCTTAAAGTTGGTAAGTTAAACTAGTGTAAACTCTATCCTATCCACCGCGTACAGGTGAGGTTCAAAGATGTCTATGAACCACTTGCATCCCATTACACCCCATTACCACTGAATTAAAAATTTCTGTAAAAGACTACAAGGTTAATAAAAAGATGATTTATGAGGTTTCGTCCGGAATAATTACGCGATATCAGTAAAAATCGGTAATATTACCGGTATTTTTCAAATCGGTTCCCGTTCTGGCTAGTCATAGTGATAACAATTATTATTTATTTCTTATCTCTGTTTCTTAATCACAGGTGCCGGTGTGGTAACAACGCGAGCCCACGTCCACTACGTAGTGACAGAACAGGGCATAGCCTTCCTCTTTGGAAAGACTCTCAGACAACGCGCCTATGAACTCATTAAAATCGCCCACCCAGACCACCGCGAAGCCCTTGAAAAGGCCGCCTTCGAGCGCCTTAAGTGCATGCCTGCGCCTTAATTTTATCCTCTAAAATCTATATAGAAGGGAAGAGAATGGAATCAGTCTACGTCTAAAAGGTACTCTTGTATAAGAGGTTCTTTTAAAGTAATATATCTTTATGTACAGATTTCAAGACTGCTAGATATCGAAAGTCGGCCATTTTAAAGCAAATTAGTGTATAATGCACAAACTTTAAATTATGTACTTTCATTTTTATTTACAAGCCAGTGTGAAGTCTTGTCCGCGTGCGTTTTGATCGTGAATACTTCAAATTCTAAGAGGCGCATCATGTCATCAAAATAGAATAGGCGTATAATGCATATTGAAATATATTATGCGAATATGTCATTTTGCGTCCGGATATTATTTTGGGATTATAATTGCCAAAATGGCATTTCGCTAGTGGGACATTTTAGGATACTTTATTGTCTTTAGGATGTGATGTTTTGGTATTTGTCATTTTAAAAACATGACGAAATTTTAATAAGACATTTTGCGAATGTGGCTCTATACGCCTAATCCAAAAATTGCTTTATAATTCCGGTATACATAGTGAAACTTTTCTTTTTAAATTAAGTGAATCCTCCACTATACCTCCAGCCTACATAATTATACAATGTAGGTGGATTAACTTTTTTCATTTTTTGTTATTTTTTTTAATCATTTTTTCTCTTTATTAGCTTTTAGAACGCTTTATTAGCTTTTATAGTTTCGCTTTTATAGCGTACCCAGACATCTTTGAGTATTTAGCAAAGATGTGCAAAAGTATGCGGGAAGTCTTTGTAAATCAGAGGTTCCCAACCTCTAATAGTAATAGAGTAGAGGTAATTATGGTCCGTGATACAAACTTATAATGTAAGAGATTGAGCACTATTATACAAAATACTCAAATTTCGAGTTATAGAATAATGGATTTATATCACAGTTGGAGACCCTACCCTACACGCAACAAAAACCTCGTAGAGGTCCGCGAACAAAAAAAGGTTGGGAACCACTGTTGTAAATATTTGGAACAAACAAGCAATGGTAGTATAGGTACCACTCAGTTGCATAGCTTATGCTAGGTGGGTCCTAGGCAACATTGTATTTCCGGGCCTACTAAAGAAGTTTTAAATTCAAAAATAAAAATTAAAAACTTAATTTTTAGGCCTCAAAAATTACGGGCCCTAGGCACGTGCCTAGGTTGCCTAAACTTTATAGTATCAGAATTTGGTGGGGGCCCTTCTACTCAAACACGTCAGGGGCAGAGATTTCTATCTATTCGAATTGAATTCGCCTGGGCCCTGACCGGGGGCCTCATATCATTGATACGGTTGATACGGCGATAGCTACGCCCCTGGTACCACTTATCTTTTATTCAAAACTTAAATTGCGACTAAATAAACGTTTCAGGGTTGAGTTAATCAAGATTTTGTATGAAACGGCTAACTTTCCGTGTTAACATTCGTTTCAGTTAAGGGCCTATTAACATTTCGAGAATTTCAGCTAATATTAGTGAGGTGTAAGCGAGACGACACCATGATAGTCAGTACAGTGGAACACAAAAGAGTAGAAAGGGAACTAAATTTATTAACAATAGCAACATTGTCTGTTTTTTTACTCAAAAGGGCTCAAGGGTTGTCATGTGAGAACTGTTCTTATGAAGAAAGTGGCGCCCCTATTTTTGTCTACTTTTTTTTGGGTTGCACTGTACTCTTGAAATACTATTTTAAAAGGACCTCGTTATTCGACTACCTACAGCTTCAGCCTTAGAAGCAATAAAAACTAGATGTAATCGACTCATCCGTAGAATAAAGACCGATCTCTATTTTTATTTATATAACTAAAGTGGAAAATAACTATGGTTCTTTTCCACTTTTTCCACGTCGTTCATAGTTATATAAATAAAAATTCCTGCCTGATGGTAATGCTATATAGAGTGTATCATTGTATGGAAGACAAGCTAAACCAACCAAAGCCGAGTGATTTAAATCGAGTGACGTCACATCCAGTTTACACTGTATCGGAAGATGAATGAGATAAGAAATATGTAAAAAAAACTTACTGTTCTGTAGAGTTCATATTCCGTATCGCGTTTAGCTATATTGTTTTTGTACCATGATCACATCGGACCTTGTCCTACGGATGAGTCGGAGAAATCTATCACTATCGCTTCTTTGTTACTGCACCACGACGATCTTAGAGTATCTTGTAAAAAAATGATTCCATAATCTTTCATTTGAAATCTTGGATACGGTCGAGCGCATAATAGAAACTTTAATCTGAGTAGGAAAAAGTTGCTATACGACAAAAATCCATTACAAGATTAGTTTGGATCTCGTTCAGCTAAGGGATCTCAAATGGGTTGTTAGTGTTTTGGATAAATTAATATTTTTTTTAAATATTTTTTTGACGTGAAACGTCTTTAAAATCATTCCAATACATTCGGGTACCAGGTCAGAAAACTGGACTGTAACGAATTGATCTATATCGTCTTACGTTAATAATTCCAAAACTATAAAGTCATAGAAACATGAACCGCATGTCATTAATTAGCGTATATAGTCAGCTCGCTGCTAAGACCTTAAGTTTGCAGCGGGGTCCGGCGGGGCGGCGGGGGAGGGGCATGGCGTAGAATAACGGAAGCAACACTAAAAGCGACTCGCTGAAATAGAGATTTTTCGTTAACCAACGGCCGTGGGCACCGACACAGCCCCAACCGATTTTTTTTAATCACGATTCAAAAACAGAATAAGAATCATAAATACAGTTCTTTAACTGTTTTTTAAATAATAAAAAGCAAAATGGGAATTACTCTCGTCGCCTATTTTACAATCCGCGACTTCGAAACGCGGGTGTCCCCGGTATCTCATGGTATTTTTCAAATGTCCTT
Organism: Hypsopygia costalis; assembly: GCA_937001555.2. Classification (NCBI taxonomy): domain Eukaryota; kingdom Metazoa; phylum Arthropoda; class Insecta; order Lepidoptera; family Pyralidae; genus Hypsopygia; species Hypsopygia costalis. The sequence goes on from OW443350.2 coordinate 4,819,034, forward strand.
TCTGATTTCACCAGTACAAATTGTGTACTGTGTTGTACACATTAAAAGGAATACTAACAGATTTGAAGAATCTCATCAGCGGTTTAGGCTAGTTGTCCTATTGCGTTGATGAGTCAGTCGTAGAATCGTAATGTTCCTAATAAGTCATGTATGGAAGGGACCGCTTAGTCTTCGATTGGTGGCTATATACCATACTATGGTGCAAAGAAGGTACCCTAAGTAATAATGATAAAAATTTAATATTAATATCAAGTCGATAAATAATCTTTTTTTGAAAGTACTAGATGAAAGTAGTAGATAATGTCTCTATGTTTTTAAATCGTGAGAATAATTTCAATCCCAATTCACCATAAACCCTGCAAAACTTTTTACCACAGACAAAAATAGTTTGCTAGTATGCGCTGGATCTATGAATTATCTAGTTATCTATGTTTAGAGCATGCCTATGATATGCCTACACTCCTAAATCTAGATATTGTTGTGTAGTTTGAGAAATAATGTTAAGTCGGGGATTTAAATGTTATTAAAAAAATTTGCGACTGAGTTGTCATTGTCAACGAATTTCTACTATTTTAGTAGTTTTATCATTTACATAGTAAATGCACAATGAAGGTGTTACTATATAGAAACAAATACAGAATAACACAAAAGATATAGCGCGTAATTAATCTTCATTCATACGGGAACTGTAAGATGATTGACGTTAATACCGAAAGGACAAATAAGTTCTGTGTGAATTAATTTTCCAGTGCATTCAGATTTTTTTGCGAGTGCAAAAGTCCATCCGTATGCCATTTCTTTTTTGTTATGTATAAAAAAATGCAATATTAATTGGATTTCATTGTCAAAACTGCTTTTTTTTAAACTATAGTAATATTTTATCGAAACTCAATTAACCACACACAAAGCATGTAGAAACGGTCTATTTTTTTCAAATACATAGACATTGTAGTTGAAGTAGTGATAAAAGTGTTACCCATTGAGAATTTAAACAGTTTCGAATTTTATTATTATATATTACGGAATTTTTGCAAAGCCCAGTGCAAATGTGTGGCACTGGCATTTATTAGTAATTATATAGCAACACTAAATGTGTAAGGCCTAAGTCATATGAACTACCTATTACATGAACGATAATAATTTGTCTTAAAAGATTTGTCAAAACATACTTGAAAATATGTGCAATGACTGAAATGATGGATTTTATTTTACTAGCAACACGTAATTTTTCATATATCCCGATTTGTAATTTCTATGTACTATATACGCTAGCAGTTCTAAAGAACTTTAAGCTATACTTACATGGTAGTTTCTACGGTTACTTAATCAGCGCAAACAACTCAACATGCGCATGTTAATCGTACCGTGTGGAAGCATCTTTAGCAGCATAGACAATCTCATACGCTTGTGTGAAGTTCTCATGGGTTACTGTGTTGCCAGTTTATAAAATATGTCAACAGGCTGTTAATAGAATGCTAGGAAAGTCGTTTACCTATTGTTATCCTAGTCTTTTTAATAGATGAATGATATGCCTTAAACGCGTCAATATGAATAGATAACAAATACCATAGATTAAGCATTTAATGTATATTTGTTGCTGTTTCATTTTATTTTTATTTTTGTCGAATTTATATGAAATGCAACAATGTATTTATATCGATTTTATCATATTTTTGTTTAAGTTTATTTTGTGTAATCATGTTTAAGTTACGTATAGTGACACAGAAATATTTGCATTGTATTTTTTTTAATAGTAACAAATGTACAACTTTAATATATTTGGCGTATTATTTTGTACGTTCCCTTTTTTTACACTCCACACAATTTCAGTGATTGAGCCTACACCACGTGCGGGTGAGGTTGGCTTTGGCTCTAAAGTTCACGTTCTTTGAGCCTGAATTATACGTCAACTGCAGTTGTCTGCAGGTCGCGTAAATCTAAGGCTGGAGTACATTTGGGGTGGGCGTTATAAATAATGATTAAAAATCTACCCATCTCAACGTGCGCGACGGCGTAATCAGTCTAGAAGAGAGGTATGTACACTATAATTAATTATAATGGGCCCGGCTGGGGAAGTATCTTCACCTAGCAGAGAAAAGAGCAGCAATTTTGTATGGTTCTAGAGGGATGGTTTGTTTCTGCAAGTGAGTGAGGTCGCCAGGAATAAAGGAGTTGCTGCGTTAATAGCGGGGGTAGCAGCGCTAGCGATATTTTCCCTGAAATTCCCAACGCAGTATGAAAAAAACAGTCGATTACATCTTGTATCGATACTCATTTGTATAGTGATATCTGTTTGTTTGTTTGTTTGTAAAGACTTTATTGTACTATAAAAGTAATACACATCCGAGGGTATTACTTTTACAGTGTTAACAATATTTTTTTGTATAAAGGCGGACTTATCAGGGATCTCTTCCAGTCATATCATAGAATACCCATAGGAAACCGAAAGTTTAGCTAGACACATGAAATTAAGCACAAAGTGTAGATAAATATATACATATACTAGATACATACGAGTACATAATATTATATACCTACGCTGCGGTATGCGGCTCAACGCAACGTCACGACGCAGCGTTCACCGTCTCGGCGGAGAAGTGGTCTGTTGATTTTGCCGCAGCTAAAAATAAACGTATCAACATGAATAATTTAAAGCAATTTTCTTTGACTTTTAAACTTTTGTTATTGTCTTTTAAATTATCTTCAAACAAATCCATTGTCAACCCGTGACGTGACGCACACCGCAGCGATGAACGAGAACGACGCCACGCAATGCGGTGTACCCGCATTGCGTGGCGCTTACCCTTCGACGCTGACGCATAGTTCGACGGAACAAGAGACCTTTCTAGACGCTTTCCATACGAGTATGTGTCCGGCACCGCATGCCGCATACCGCAGCGTCATGCGTTACGATCAAGAGAGCAAAGCTTAAGACATTTTCACATCAAAATATTATAGGTAGTAAATTCGAGAGTCGTGCCGCTTATATCGTAAATGATTTTCCATATTTAAATATATGAATACCCTATAAGAACCCTGAAGATGCGTTTTTTTATATAATAATAACGCAGACAAATAACAAGTCCCTTTAGAGTTGTTGTATTCCTGCGAGTGAGCAGTGAGTGAGGGAGGTTATCAGAAACAAAGGAGTTCGCACGCCGCCACCCCCGCTACGGGGGTGGCGGCGTGCGAGCGATATTTCCAAGCGTTAAAATAGTTACGGTAATATACCAAATCCCAATCGAAAATCTCGTGTTCCGTGCCATCTTAGCAACTTCTCTCCCGGTATCTCCTTTACTCGATTATTTTGCCAGCAAATAAAATCAGATATGATAAAATCAGTACAAAATATTTCAGTTTTTGTTACATTTCTAAACTATGTGCTCTATTTTATTTATTGCTAACATCATTAACAACTATACTAAAGGCATAAAGTGAACTTATCTCTGCAAGAGATCTATTCCAGCCAACTCTTAAATAATATTTAGAATTTAGTTTATGTTAAACTACTTGCTAATAATTAAACTATACAATTAAAATAAAAACTAAATATGGCTCACTTTGATATACAAACAAAACGGAAAAAACAAAAACTAATTAAAAGTAATTTAGTTTCTAAAATAAAACTTAATTTCCATTTGAATTCCTTCAAGCACGCAGTATGCATGTTGTAAATGAACTAGCGCCACACTGCGGGAACGTAGGTAACTAAAAGCAGTATTCTATTTTATTTCATCTGTGACATAATACCACTTGTTTTCGACGCGTTGTCACTTGTCAAAAGTAATGTCAGTCGGTCCAGTCAGCCAGTAGGTACTTGTCAGGTCATGTCAAAAATCACTATATACCGAATCAAAACCACTTCTCATTTTTTATTTTAGTAAAAGTTAATTAAAATTCCTCACTACTCAAATAATAAATGATTAGTTATCGTGCCACAAATCAAGAACTTGTTTTTAGTGTATTCAGTGAAATAGAATAATCAGTGTGTTTTGATAACTTTGTTGTTTTATACGAACAAACATTGGCAATGACATCGTTTCCGCAAATGCTTGCTTATAGGCAAGAACTTTTAATTATAGGCAAATACAGGATCATTAGAAGAATTGGCGGTGGTTCCTTCGGTGATATCTATTTGGGGATAAACATATCTAATGGAGAGGTAAGTTCTTCTAGATGTTTGTAAATATGTCAACTTGACCTGTTTGACTCGTGGTATTTAATTTAAAAAATGTGTGATTGTGCAATTTCTTCGTCATGTATCGTTAGTTGTTTGAATTAATGCCTAGATTTTTAGCTGACAGGACAGAACTTTACACTAGTAGACAGTATATCAAGGTTATAAATTTTGATTACAATAACAATATGGTATTTATCCTTGATAAGTTCATAACTTGATTGAACTATTTTATGACTCATACTTAATGTGACCGTTTATTTTTTTTTGTCAGAAAGAGACATCTGTGGAATTTTATAATAAAAAAAAAGTTTTAAGTGTTTTACAATTTTTTTATTATAGAAGATAGAATAACACAAAATGAAATCAAACCACAAACAAACATGACTTCTAAGTCGTATTTTTATATTTGTTGATTAAACAAATTTGTTTCAAAATATCGGGACTATGTTGGCCTCGCTGGGGACACGGGACAAACTGCCTGTTGACATATGTCACATCCAAAGCGAGACATATGGTCATATTAGACACACATATGGCTGTTATAAGTTTTGCATATATTGATATGGTTGTTTTACGTTACTTTCTGCAAGTACACATAGTTTAGTGACTAATAAGTGAACTGAATTTAATAAGTGATTTGAATTGAATAGACTTATAATTTCTGCAAGCCTTCATTCAGCCATTGTATCAAGGTCTTGAAAGTTATATCAAATTTTACAGTTACATAAAGTTAGTGTCTGAATGTTTAAATTACAATGAATAATTTATGAAATAAAAATATTTACTTTCTAAAATTAACTTGACTAGTTTCCTAAATGTTGGTCTACATATTTTTGTAATATAAATCTTTAATAATAATAATAAAATAGCCTTTTATTCAGACAATTAAATATGCTTTTACACATGCCTTATAATAATTTTTTGAAGGTCTGTTTGCCAGTTGGCAAAGGCCTCCTCCAATATAAATCTTTAGTAATATTATATTGAGGTAGGTTTTTGTTTCTTTCCTTGACATAGAAAAAGTTCAGTAGATATATCTAGAGTTGTATGGATATGTATTATTTAAAAAAATGCTCCAGTGACCCATTAAATTAATTAATTTACATACATTATGATTTGTTGCTGATGTATGCTACTTTTCCAATGCTGACAGAGTCATTAGGAACTCTCAGATATTAAGCGGAACTATCACCTGTAGTATTTGTTTAGTATAGTTCCGGGTGACCTCACTCACTCGCAGGTAACAAAGGGACATTCAAGGGATTTGTTATTCAGCTGGGGTATTACGCAGCCCCAGTCGCAGTTGCAGCTTACAAATTACACTATGCCTTAATCTGTTCACCAGAGCCTAGTTTTTCAGTCACCAGGGTGCAACATGTTTAGGTGATGTTCGCTATAGTTCAACAATGTTCATAAACCACTTGGATGCCCGAGTTCTAGAAATTGCTTATTTTGAGTCCTATTTTTGTCTATAAATTGGTTGCTGTGAAGCAACCAATTTATAGATATAATATAATAAAATACTCACATATTTTTTACTTTCAAAAGGTCTAAGTAGGGTTTTTCAACACTATTTTTTTTACAAAATTTGAAACACCTTAGACATTTTGAAAGAAGAAACATGAACCAATCTATAAACAAAAATAAACTATATTCATTGGTGTTGTTGCTTCAAAATATATAAAAATGGAATGGATAAAGTATATAATAAACCTGGTGTTACAGGCGTTCATAAGCTACGGTAACTGCTTTCCATCAGGCGAGCCGTATGCTTGTTTAACACTTTAGTGGTATAAAAAAAACTTTGCGATTTTTAGAACTTGAGCATACACTTACACAATATTAATAACACAAAATTCATTAATTACAATAACAATTTTTGGACATACCTAACTAAATATAACTAAATATAACATGTCTATAATCTATAAGTAAGTGGTGACAGTGCGCAAGCAATAAATGTTGCATGCAAGTCACCATAGGCTATGGTAACCACTTCACATTTTGCGGGCATTATTATCTTATCTTAATTAATATCGTTATAAAATTGGGCATGAATGCTCTTAGCCATTTCCTAACAACATTATTATCTTACAAATGTTTTAAAAAACAATAAAATAATTATATAAAGCATCTGTAAGGTACCTAATACTGGCTACGGAAAGTGCCTGGGACTGCATGTTTTTTGGTCAGAGTTGTTGGTTTTATAGTCTGCATTAAATCATTGATTGCAGTAATAAATAGAAAAACAATCAAGTAAATTAATTTATCTCTGAATTAATATTCCATCTACTTTGTTTTTAGTAACATTCGCTGGTTTTAAAGTGAATAAATTAAGTAGCCGTGACATGTTTTTTTGTATACATATATGAAAGCAACCACCACTGTCCATGGAGATCAGCAACACCAGGAGCTTGTTGATCTGTTGCCAGCCTATACTCCTTTCTTTCTGGTGATCTCAATCACTTGCAGGAACCCAACAACCCTCAAGGTTATTTGGCTGCGGTATTCTGTGAGGTGGAGGCCCAGTCGGGCAGCTTAAAACATATGCTATGCCCTACCTCTCTTTTTGCTAGAGCCCCGTTTGTCAGTCAGCAGGGTGCACCACGTGCAGTGTGATGAACCGCTTACCCCAAATGTTTCCAATACTTCATTCACATCATATATTCTACGTTGACACTGAGTTAAGTTAATTTGTTCATCTATATGCTGACTTCAGAGATATCCGAAACATAGTAACAACAATAAATTATTTAAATTTGATTTAAATCATTCATTGTGCTCACTTCACTCACTAAACGAACAAATTCCCGCCAAAAGTAGCAATTTCTTTCGGTCTTCTGGCTCTGGATACGAGTCCTATAGACTAACTTTATTAATACTTCTTTAACTTCCCCTTCCTGTCTTCTCCTGCTTTGTCTGGGACATTCTGAAAAATATCGCTTGTAATTACTCAACAACAAAAACAATTTACTTACTTTTTTACGACTTCTCGGAACAATAGCGGCGATTTAAACATAATTATCACTTGCTCCATATTCCACTATCTCTGTTAGGAAGCAATGCCATAGAGACAATACATTAAATTATGAAAATTTGTTTAGAAGCACAACCTCAAGCGAAAAGTCAATATAATATAATTTAATGTCTGCCTAAAGCGGCTATCAGACATAAAAAACTTACAAATTAATCTTTTCCTACCAAATAGTAGAAAACTTTTTCACTGGAAACACTAATACAATTACGTTCAGAAATCAATATTTCCTTCAGCTCTTTTTGTTACTCAGCAGTCTAAAATGTTTGTTAATCTCTATAGATATAATATTATTTTTATTTAGTATATTATAAATTGATTTTATGTTTATTGCAAAAATTTATAAATATGTATTACTAGTTTTATGTTTTAATAATAATAAACCTTCATGATAATTTTGTATAAAATTTCTGAACGAAATATATCGTCCATTCAGTCAGTCTGTTTCCTAAAATGTAGCCGAGAATTTAATGTTGTTTATATTTATTCCACCCGTGTGTAAATTCGTAGGATCAATCTATGAGAATATTTTCTTGACCACGAATAAATAAAAACAGCCGCGAAAATGTCGTTGAATTTCATGAGTTCAAGAAAAGAAATTATTTTCACCGGAAAATACAAGGTGATGAAAAAAATCGGAGGAGGTTCTTTTGGTGACATATATTTGGCGATCAACATAGCTAATGGCGAGGTGAGTAACATAACTATTTTATTGCTTGCTTCCTTTTTAATTTGCTTGTATAAAATGTTGTTGCGTGGGCATACAACATCCATGGCGCGTATTGCAACGTGGGGGGAGTGGGGGACGTGGAGCTGTTGATTATTTTCAATGACGTATTTTGTAGTTTATAGAAATTGTTGCGACAATCCGCAGATATAGGTATCTTTTAATCTTTAGATCACTAGAAATGATATGATTAATGAACAATGCCATGCGATTTTTTGATGTATATTTTAATCAATAACCCATGCAATCCTTTCTGTTTTCATTCTATCCATTCTACGGTATTTCGTTTAGTTCCGTAACATTGCGGAACGTAAGATTTAATTATAAAACAATAGAATATAAAAAAAGCAAACATTTTATTTTTAAATTTCACGTTAAAACCCGGTATTGATCAGAAGCGTTTAAAATGTATCTTTGTAAGAAACGCTGTGTATAGAGAATTAGAGAGTTATAACTATGTACGACGTAACTATTTAGAATTTCACGTGACAAATATACTTGACCGAATTAAAAATAGACTTGTGTTAGACATTTCTACAGAAACCTGCAAATAACAAGGCCTATTAATTTTCCGGCACAGCACCACAGCTACTTCTGTTCATTCACTGTTAAATCAATAGCGTTGTTCTACAAAAAAAAAGTGCAGAATGCGGTGACGTGGGAGAAGAAATCGATGCAACTATTATATTTAATCTGATGTAAAAAGGATAACTTTCACTGCCCATGACCTTGAAGTTATACAACCATTCTTCAAAAAGATATAAACATGGATTTGTTATGATAACAAAATGATAAAATTTTTGTGACTGATGTACATGTGTCAAATAATCTCAAAGATTACAATTGTATGGCTGTTTTTGATTTATAAAATTATTTTTTTAAGACATAACTTGTCTTCAAAAAATAATTTTATACAAAAATAGTTTCTTTCAAAAGAACGAAAAAATAATATTCAGCCGTTATTTAGTTCCTTAGTTATTCATTAACATTAAATATAATACAAAACTCGAAATAGCGCATCGATGATTTTTTTCTTTAATACGCTTTTATGTGGTGACAACGCGGCTCTTTAGAGATCTAATGCGGAAAATTCGGATGTCAATATCATGTTTATTGCGTTTAGATAAAAAAAAATAGGCTCTGCTGGATGAAAAAAAATATCCACAGACCCAATGAAATTCGTATCTGAAAAATTCCGGAATTTCGGCCGAAACTTCGGATTTTCACTTCTCTCATATAGGTAGGTTACGATAAAAAAACAAATTTCTACAAGATAGGCAGACAAAATTCTACTATGTTTATTTTTCTTGACGTTTTTGGTACCTAATTTCGTAATTGGGTAGGTATAATTAGACAATACAATATAATACTCCTTATTGCAACAAAAACAGTAAAGTTTTAAAAATAATCACTTAAAATATGAATCACAAAAGGCGGTCTTATCGCTTAGCGGTCTCTTCCAGGCAACCTTTGGGGAGAGGAGACAATTTGTAGATAGGTACCTAAGCTATTTCTACCTACCTAGATACAATGTCATTTTGTTTATGTGCCTATTGTTTACGTTGTTGCCTGTTCCTTTCTCCATTAGTAGTGATTGTGTAGACCGTTAAAACTTTTTTTTAATAACGCATTGACGCATAAGTTATTGTGTACCCGTTTCAGTAAAAAAAAATAGTTTTAATCTAGTATTATTTTTAGGCCACTTTACACCCGTAAAGTGGCCTAAAAATAATACTAGATTTGTTAATGACACATCGGGGTGTAAGTGGTTCATCAAGATCTTTGAACTAAAGCCAACTTCACCTGCACGCGGTACACCCTGCTGACTGACAAACGAAGCTCTGGCGAAAAGAGAGGTAGGGAGCGTAATTGTAAGCTACCCGACTGGGGAATGTACCTCCACCTCACAGAATATTGCAGCCAAATAACAATTCCCTTGAGGGTTGTTGTGTTCCTGCGAGTGAGTGAGGTCACCAGAAAGGAAGGAGATGCTGCGTTGGCAGCGGGGGTGGCAGCGCGCGAGAGATATTTCAGGTTGCGAGTGTCAATATGGCTACGGTAACCGCTTCATATCAGGTGGGCCGTATGCTTGTCTGCCATCCAAAGTAGTATAAAAAAAAAAAAAAAAAAAAAAAAAAACTAGAAGAAATGCCAGGAATTTACGTCGGTGTGAAAATTCTAAATTTCGTGCGAAAGTTTCGAAATATTCAGATAGCTACAAATTTCATTCCATTCGGTTGAAGGATGCGGACTTTTAATTCGAAAGGGTGTAATTTACTGTTGAAATGACACTTAATTTTGTTCGTCGTTTAAGAAAGAAAACGTATTACTTAAATAAAAATCGTAATTTCGTAGCCTCCTGATTGTAAACCTTGGTATAAGATAGGCAAGGGATCCATTCTGCAACACTAGCACCACTCGAGTAAATATATATATCTTCGATAATATATATTTTACGTATATATAATTATATAGTATTAATGATACTAGACCTACATGCACAATGACGTACAAAAACTAAGCGAAATAATGTCTGCAGTAGGCAGAAGCTGACATAAATCTTACTTATTTATAACCAATATTAAAAGAAACTATAACTCCATAGTATGCGTTATAACTTCGCCCATAGGCTTTCGGTTTAAGATTTACAATTCAGACTAGTTCGAATGTCATTTATATAAAAACAAGGTTAAGACAAAGACGATCATTCGTTTGAAAATAACTTCAAATATCATAATGTTATAATAAAACACTTGTAATAATCAACAGTATCAACAGATCGTTGTGTGCTGTTTCGGTGAGGTCAGTTTTTGGGTGTTGATTGTGCATCTAGCTTTAGTATCAATGATCGAAGATATATATTAGCTAAATACATAACGAATAAAAAAAATGCGTTACACGACTGTTTATTACGTCTCATAGTTTTTTTATAACTTGAAAAATCTATCAAACAATTATTTATGTAGGTGATAGTTGTAACATTTGAGGAAAACGGCCCTTTTTGACATATTTTACTTCACTACGGACCAGGGGTTCCCAACTGGTGGTCCGTAAGAGATAAAAATGTGGTCTGTGTGTGATACAAACTTATAAGGAAAGAGATTGTACACTATTATACAAAATACTAACAACTCGAGTTATTGAGTAATGGATTTATATGACATTTGGGGACCCTACTCTCAACAAGAACCTCGTAGTGGTCCGCGAACAAAAAAAGGTTGGGAACCAGTGCTATAGAGTATAGTATTTTATAATAATAATCTTTATTTAACATTATTGATTATACACTGTTACATATTTTAACACTTACAATAAATACGGTGACATTGTTTATTACTATTACAGAGTGTTTAATTTACAGAGTATTTAATATCTTTTTATTAATATCCAAAATGGTACCTTTAACAGTGAATACAATGACCACTACCCCCCGCGCTAGTAAAAACTGTGTTACCGCTGGTTAGTACCATCGCTCACTATAATTCTTAAAATATTCATTGTGTAGTTTTCTATAGCTAACTTTTTATTTTCGATACCTATGTTTATTTGCCATTGTAGGCGGTGAAAGAGACACGCAATTATACACGTCGCGTGCCAACCATTCTTTATTTAACAGATTGAACATTTATCAATTTTATGAGTTATTAAATCTGTTACAATCATGTAACAGATTTTTTTTATTTGTTGTGTATTTAGCGAATCATTATTTTTATCCTCGAAATGGCGTTAGTTGAATGTTTTACGTGTTGAATATGTATTATGCGTTGCGACTAGAGATGAGCAAAATGCCAGGCATTTACGATAAGTGCCCAGTAAGTACCTGTAAATGCCCCCAATAACTGCCTAGTTTTAGGCATAAATAGGGGATTTATAAGTACTTTTTCGGCATTTATCGTAAATGCCCAGCATTTTGCCCACCTCTAGTTGCGACGTTTTGCGGCAGGTACGACCTTAATACATAACATATAACATATATGCATAATAATGCTAAACGGTATTTCTTGCCTTTAAAAAGAAGTGTAGAGGAACTCAAGACTCAAGATAAAAAAAAAACATTCATTGCCAGTCGATGGTCGTTGCTTGACTTGCGTTTTCAAGTAGGCTGACCAACAACGCCTATTCAATAAGTTTTTCACAGTCTTATTTTACTAAGAGGAAAGTAAAATTTCTATACAAAACTACTCCTAGTAATTATCTTTTATTAAATTCTCTATTAATTCGAATGGGCTGCCTTGGAATTGACAGTGAATTTAATCAGGTGAGAGCATTCTTGGTAATCTGTAACAAGTTGCGATCTAAATGGTAATAGTTCTTATTAATTCTGGTTGCATAGAAGTCATTTTGGCGACCGTAAACAGGCTTTTCAAAACCTACATCAGGCACCAGCTTCTCACACAATATTAGTCTGTTATATGGCTCTTCTTTTGTAATACGAAGACTGTGTGAGATGAGAATAAATAAATTTATTATATCGGTAGGTATGTGTTAGTTAAGATTACCAGAAGGGGCAATTCTCGTAATTAAAATGTAGTCAAAATTCAATTCCGATCCGGTCACGATCTCACAAATGTCATATTCGGTATTCTCGTATCACAATATGACATTTCAAACTTTAATTATAGTGAGAATATATCGAAATATGACCAAAAATTAAACAAACTAAGACTGGTATTTTTAGCAATGAGAATTGATAATAATGAATGAATAAAATCAATTATATAATTTTTAGTTACTTTTATCTATTCGGTCAACTTTCATTCTGCGATAATAAAATAATTACGACTAACATTAAATTATTTACTAACTCATAAAGTAATTAATTGAATCTTAATTATGTCAATTTGCCTAATGTTTTCCCATACAATATTGTATTGTTATTGGAATAAATGAATTGAATTGAAAATATCTATTGACGAGTGGACATTCAAAAATACATAATGGATGAAATTCCTAGTAAATGATTCACCCGAACATAATTACGTTTGACAATGAGGTGAATTCTCCTCATTTTGCTAAAAATTGTGCTTTAACCCAATTGGGCTTAAATTTATTTAAGCCTTCATAATTATTTATTGTCATTACTATAGCTACATAATTACGAAATTTCAAATAAAGTGCCTCGTTACATGTCGGTTGTTACAAAATTAAAATCACTTATTATTATGAATGGGAGAGGATCACAAAATATACAAGAAATTATTAACTGAAACGTAAAACCGACTGTAAAAAATTTTAATAATGTTAATCTCTTTTCGGAGTGATTTTGCGTAAAACTAGTGTATTTTCAACATTTATCATTCCAAATTACATTTAAACAATATACCTATAAGTTGCATATATTTTATTTTGGTACCCCTCTAGATAAGTTTTATAGAAAAAAACTCCATTACATAGTTTGGCGGCAAAAATCCGCCAAACTTTTTTTTATTTCTTTTTTATTTTGATATACCCAGTGTCACTCACAATTAAGACGAATCTAATGACACCTCATTTTAATTTAAGTTTCACTAAGCTGTTTCCGTACTTAGCCACTTGATTGGGCTATTGTGCATGTCTTGGTATGTAATTTCACTCCAATTAGCCTACGACATCCGAAAAGGTTGGCATCCTTTTCAGACTGCTAAAGGCTTCTGGAGCGATGCCGGGGAGAAATTAGGGCCGTTGATCTGCCACGCTTCTGCATTCTGTAAGCACATGCTGCGGCGTTTCTTCGGCGAACTCTTTCTATCTTGGCGATTAGCTTAGCTGGTTGTAACTCTGGAGGTGTACTGATTAAGTTAACACGATTACCACTGAACTGTGCTGAAGTTTGATTGTAGCATGCAAAAAAATCAATGGAAATCATCTTCAGCTTAGGCGGTAGGACCCCTGAATACTGTGTCTCTTGTATCAGCTCTTAAAATTAGTGATTTTGAAGCACCAGGAACTATATGAAATCAATAAGGAAGTCTACTTGTCTTGAGCTGAATGGTTGAAAGTACAATAGCTTCATAGTGTATAAAATTACATAGTGAGAAATGTCAAATCGAGTTTTATATATTCGCAACAGATTCTTGCAGTTTGATGACATGCTTCCCAAAAGTTATACTACGTGATATTTTTATTATTATTATATGTATCTCTCTTCATTCACGGGTCAAGCCCGGTTATTTGATAGGCGTGCGCGGTGATATGGATCCAATGCGTAGAGGCCCTTTTGAGAAGATTGGTTATTTATTTTTGTTAAATTATTTACCTAAAATTTTAAATAGCTTTAACTTATAAAACCGTTATAATTTATTTTTGAAAAAAAAATTGAACCGACTGCAAAAAGTTAATAAGCAACTGACTAAAAACGTCCGTATAGTTAGGGCATACAGTTTTCAATGGTTGCCCTCGATTTCTCCTGGATCCCATCATCAGATCCTGACCTGGTGAAAATGGGACCACCTCAGAAGTGAACTCTATCCAACAATTCTTTTTTTTTTGTGATCTGTCTATAATTGACGGAAATATCGGTGAACATACATAAAAAAAAAATACATACAGTCGAATTGAGAACTGAACTTTCCTTTTCTTGAAGTCGGTTAAAAAGTAACAAAATGTCAGTTAGATCTATTCTGCATAACAGGGTTCATGTATACTCAAACATAACATAGTAGATAAAGAAATTCGCGGGTGCGCTTGCAGAACTGCCTACGTACGTTGACGGCATTTTGCGATTTGACGCGTAGGCCATTATTTAAAACCAACCTTGATGTATTTTTGTGTAGGCAGGATTGAAGTCGCTGTCTTGTAATTTCAATATTTAAGATAGTTGTCTAGTATTAACACGTCTGCTTTAACTATCTCACCTACATCACATGCCCTATTAAAGTTTTTAACACGCTTTTATTAGGTCGACCTGTATGTAACTATCTATGTAATGGAATCTAAGGTAACTAATTTAAACATCTTCCAAGGATCGTAGCGTAATGAAAATTGGCAGTTGTATATAGTTCTGATGACAATACAATAGTATGGTACTGTCGAACTAATCTGATGATGGAGCCGGACGATATGAACTAGAACTTCATGATGGAACATCGTATCATAGCTGTTTTTGGATTTCTTAGAAAAGTCTTGTAATGAACTTTGACCACGATTAGGTTTCAAGGTCTGATGATGAAGGAAGATAGGCACTGGCATCCCATGATAGAATATCGTATCATACTTTATAACATGACTAGCTTTCACCCGCGGCTTCGCCTGCGTTTACTTTTTTTAGTATCCTATGTCCTTCCTAATACCTTAAAGAACATGTGTACAAAGTTTCATGATGATGAATACACCCAACCACCTTCATGTAGTACTTTTAATTGTACTAAATACGGATGCAAGAACTTTCCCGATAACTACTACACCTCGCTCCCGCCGCGCCCCCCGCGATCGCATAAGCACTGATTGACGCCAAATACAAATTTAAAATTATTATAACCTATTAGGATAACACAAGTCTTAATCCATCAGCTTAAAAAGGATAAATCAAACTTTAAAAAATAACACCGACTTCAAAAATCTCCGAAGGTAGGTAGTAGTTATTTTTGGCTTTTTCTTGTCAGGATTTTGTAGTTAGTTTATTTTTTTTTAAGTTTATTTATTTTTAAACATATTATAGAAAGAGTCCTCCAGAAAAAAAAACAAGTGTGCTTTAGACCAGTGTTCCGCAAACTTTTTATGTTTAAGGTACATCTAGGAAAACGATAATTTTTAGAGGTACACCATAAATGGAAAATGGGTTTTTATTTGTGTAAGAATTTTTATTTCGTCCGTATATTTAGCTTTATGAGATAACCTTATTTTTCAGAGGCACACCAGCTAATGACTACTGTACACTAGTGTGGCGCGGAACACACTTTGCGAACACTGCTTTAGACCATACGACTGAAGTAAAACTTGGTAGAAACACATATACCATCTGTTTACCTTGATAATAACTTAGCGGCGAAACCGGTCGGTAAAATTTAATATAATTAAGTGGAACAGTACAAGTGTTTTATTATAACATTATGATAATAATGTTTCACCAAGTGCCAATAATCAACAGTATCAACTTTTGATGTAAAACTTCTTTAGATCTACTAACTTATATCTTCCTCTCAACTTGTCACGCATTCCCCAGCTTACTCCCAAAGTCAAGCGTGCGTAAAGTTCCAAAAATGTCACGTCTGGTTTTAGAAATATTTATTTACTTAATATTACTTATTATAATCAACCAAGAGACCTTTAATACGTTTTCATCCTAAAATCCTTCCCGTTCCCCTTGCTATCAAATTTTTTACAAGAGAAAACTTTGATGCAAGGGCAGGAAATGACCCTTCAACGTCATGTTCACTTCCGTCTAAAAAAAAGCAATAAATAATCCGTAAGGATTGTTACTCAATTTCAACCCCACTAAGGACCGTTCGCACCGGCTCGGAGAGGAGAGCAGATTTTGGTGGCGTTTAAAACAGAGTTTTAGGTCATTTTTTTAAATTCACTTCTTTTGTTATATGAGAATGGTCGAGAGACGATGTGGATTTTTAAAGTAAACCTTATGCCAATGAAATGAAACTCTATTTTAAACGCATCCAAAATCTGTTCTCCTCTCCGAGCCGGTTTGTTTGAACGGACCCTAAGACGCTAGTCTGTCTGTGCGTTTACTGCTAAAAAAAAATATTTGCTGTGGCTTCTCTATTCGGGAGCACAATATTTACCACTGCACATGCCAAGGGCACTAGTATTCTCGGCTTAGAGATCTCTGGCGATGTACATTTCCGAAGTCATTTGGTGAGGAGGTCAGGCGTCCAAGAAACTAGGTGCGCCCAATAGAGCAAAGCAGTTCCTTAGTTCGTCGCAAATACTTCTATTGTACAAGTCCCAAGTTCGATCTCATATGGAGTACTGTTTTCACCTATGGGTCGGGGCACCGAGATACTTAGTTTGGACCTTGTGATTCGATTCAGAGACAAGCCATGAGAATCGTCGATGACCCTCAACTTAACTTCCTTAAACTTAAGGTTTCAAAACCTGTGTATTGAAATCTTAAGTTTAAGGAAAGACTTTGCCAGTGGCGTAATTTCAGGGTGGCAGACTGGGCCACGGGCCCCCGGACGAAGGGAGCCCCAGGCTCGAGACCTTAGAAACACATTACAAAAATAGCATTTTTTTTTAACTTACGCTATAAATATACTTCATAAAAAAATTTAATAGGTACATTATCATATTTATTGAAAATAAAATTATAGATTATTAACCAAAAATTGATAAAATATTTTTTAGTGTTGGTTACTTAGATGATTTATTAGAGAGGGCCCGAAGTCCCTGTCCTCAGAGGGCCCATTTGATGAATTTGCCACGGGCCCCTGATGGTATAGTTACGCCACTGACTTTGCAGATTTATTATACAGTTTTTAGACTGATTATACAGTGGGTTGTGTTCAGAAGAGTTGTTCGATATGATGCTTACAGCTTTCTTCTACAGTCGCACCGCTCGCCATCGGCAGGAAATTAATCCTCACACATTGGAGCCATGGTCGCGAACTGTGCGTTTCCAGAGAGATTTTTTTCCAAGAAAGGCTTGAAGAGGTTTTTACAGGGTCGGTAACGCATGAGTGACACCTCTGGTATAGCGAGCTTTCATCGACTGCGATGACTGCTTACCAGCAGGTCGTATGCTTGTTTTCCACCTTAGTTGTATAAAAAAACATACATATGTAAAATAATGGAAATATGCTGTAATGAATGGTGGTGAGCGGGAGATGATGCAAACGTCTGATTAGGTTTACATTTGGTTTATTAGTCGTTCATGTTACATTGACGATCTTATATATACTCTTAAATGCTATACCTATAAATACATATTAGACACTACACTACACGCCCACCGGGCAAAATAAAAATAAAATATATTATCAGATAAATATTTTTTTTTTGATACAAGATAAAGATTATAAATTACCATTACCTGGGTAACAAAAATAAAGTCTAGAAAATCTGTGCAGGTTGAGTTACAAATGAATATAACATAAAATATCTTTGTTTTTAATCAAAAGATTCCATTTCTCATGGTCAAACAGTGCTATGCCTCTACATTCTATTTTTATATCTGATTGACAAACTTCAATAACTCTACAATATAACATTTATAGTTATCATTCTCGGAAGTCATACACTTACGCATTTCTTATCGCCATTAACTAGTCATCACTAAATTCTCCATCATTTAAAATAATTGAGCATGGTTTGTTCCAGCTCCGTGTGTTACTTATACATTTTATCATTTCATAGAGTTAACTCTTTTATTCTTTCTTCATTATTTTTAATATTTTATTAAACACACTTTAATATCATTACAAAAGTAATCCAACATCCTCACGAAGGCATCTCGTGCGCGTCATGATCGGAAAGAAGGTTACGTAATTAATGATTTATGAGAATTAATTTATGTATTCTTGACATATCTGTCACCTTTTATTCTATACAAGTCATTGCTATTACATATACACAAATTCAATCCAAACCTTGGATTTTTATAGCATCCTACAACTCTTGGGTGATCAGTCCAATTGTTTGTAGCAACCATAACAATCTCAGGTTATCACTAATATCTTGTACAATCCTTTTATCCATCTTTTATCTATTCGTTTTCTTTGTACTCAAATTAATACAGACATAATCATTTCGTTCACGTCTCTCACATCTACATTTTCAACTTCTTCTTCTTCGCATCTTTCTAAAAATCACGCATACTATGCATATTATAAAATACTCTCTAAAAGAAATTGCATCTCGGTGGAATGCTTAAAACTGACATTATGCATGTATATAGACCCATTGGACATTAATATGGTTGTTTGTAATATTATATAACTCGAAGTTTTTTAGAGCTTCTATGCTTTTTGAAACTAATGCTTACAAGAAAAAAATATCATAATGCAAGAATTTTATAACATACATATAATCAAGGTTAACAAATTAATATTCATTTGTTTACTTTGTACTTTGTTCCCAGTTCCTTTTATAGCGATGCATACTGCACGTAATGTACTCGCACTGGAACGTTTCACTGTATCAGCGTTTCTTATTTCAATACCGAGAGAGATGCTCCGCAATCTATAACAACACTATATTTGGCAACTTGTACATTCCACTGACCTCTCATACACACAAGTTAATATAATAATAATATCTGGCAAATAAAATGTGATTATGATTATGATTATAAAAATATAATTGAAAAAAAAAAAAAAAAAAAAAAACTAAACTAAAGCAATTAAGTATGTGTTACATACTCGTATTAGTAATATTGTTATACATATGTTCGACTTGTTTTTGAGTTCACAGGTTTCTAATCTGAGTTTCATAATTATTATAAACATAACTCATGTTCTAAATATTGAAATTCTAAATTTATCTTTTCCATAAAAATATTAACATTATTAAACTACATTTTTTGTTATATGTAGCATAATTATATAAATATTCTATTATAATAATGAGGCATATTGTCGTTTCTATCACAATTTACCGGTAGCAACAAGACTATGGTTCTAAAATTGAAAGTGCCCATATTGAAGGTTTCTTAGTATAATACCTTCCACAGAGACTTAGGTGTGATTTTAGTATAAGCTATTTTTTTCACCTTATTAATCAAATCGCATTCGTCATTTATTTATTTTTTGTACTAATTTACATTGGCATTTTTCCAATTGCATATCATTTTTAATACTATATTATTTTGCCTGTTATTTGTTATAATTTGTTTACAAGAATTTCATTTAAATGTAAATAACATATTTCTTAATTTTCCAATCATAGGTAATACATATTATTAAGTTATTTATGGCTGTCATATTATGTAATTTTTCAGTTTACATGTAATTACAATATAGAAAATTACATTATTAATTTATTACTTATTCATTATATGATTTTATTGTATCGAAAATTGCATGAACATAGAGATAAAATGAAATATACCTACATGATAACAATATACAATCAAGACAAAAAAATATCTTTAAAAAAATATTAACACTAGAAAATGCACACTTTTAATTTATTAGTTTTTCAGTTCTCACCACACATTGTTTGCATTTCACTCGAACGAATGCACTTAATTAATACTAGCACTGATTTAGCACTGGTTTTTTTTTTTACACTTTTTGCACTAAATTATTTGTTAGATTTCTCCAAAACCATTTCTCGCTTGGCTCGTGGCGGTGAGGCTCCTCGTGATGACACTCAAATACGAGCCTCCGGATTCGGTAGCCAAAATGACCAGATTACATTTTGCAACAATACTGCCTAATGTTCTATAAAATCGAAGACATCTATTGCAATATGAAGATCTCTGCGTTTTTGAACTTTACTTTTTTTTTATAAATCATTTTTGACTCACAGTCCGATTATTAAATTATGCACAATATACACGCGCGTCGCTCCACCGAACACCGTCAGACCGCCTAAGTGGCAAGGGTCACCATGTAATGAATGGTGGTGAGCGGGAGATGATGCAAACGTCTGATTAGGTTTACATTTGGTTTATTAGTCGTTCATGTTACATTGACGATCTTATATATACTCTTAAATGCTATACCTATAAATACATATTAGACACTACACTACAATGCACTTTTTAATGAATATAAAATGGATCTGGCATCAACTTTTTTATTCGATGTTAATTAATCATAATCACTTTTCTTTAGATATTAGAAAACAAATAATACTATATTTATAAATATTATGTATGTATGTAGGTGATTACCTACATACATACATAATATTTATAAATATAGTATTATTTGTTTTAATTAGATTTAATTAAGTATTGTTTTGATCAGTCTTTGTCTACACATCATAGATATACGGCGCTAGATTTAAAAACTGAATTCTAATTTATAAATAAACTAGCTGGCCCGATAAACGTCGTCCAGCCTGCTTACCACCACCTCTTATTGCGATTCAATAACTGAATAGAATGCTTATTCATACCATTGAATAAGCGACTCTATTCTATTTGAAATAGAGTCGCTTATTAAAGTTAGTAAGGGGGCTATCTTCTTAAACAATGGAAATTGAATTGGTGTCGCGCTATCTGTCAATTGACTGACAGTTTTGTTAAACACCATAAAGTTACACTAGGAATCGTAATAATAATATGGTCTTTCAGTTTTCTTAAATTTTGTAATTTTCCCCGCAACTTTCTTATTTTTAGGGTTCCGAACCTCAAAAGGAAAAACGGAACCCTTATAAGATCACTTTGTTGTCCGTCTGTCTGTCTGTCTGTCTGTCTGTCTGTCTGTCAAGAATTTCTATGTCGAGAATGCGTGGAGGTATCAAGCTGAAATTTGAACTGTATACTCAGGTCTACGGTCCCATGAAGTTAAAAAAAAATCAAACTGCTAAGTTTACGTAGAAAAAAGTTACGGCCGTTTATTCAGCAAAAAACGCATATTTCGACACACTCAAGGGAATCAAAACCTATAGGGTACTTCCCGTTGACCTAGAACTATGAAATTTGGCAAGTAACATCGTTATAGACTACAAGTACAGGAATAAATCTCAAAACTGTACATTTGTAAATAGATCTTAAAAAATAGGGGGTCTATATTTTTTATAGGGTGTCGAAATTTCAAATTGAAACTACTAGTTCAAATGGGGTATCATATGAAAGGGCTTGATGTACACATTGCAAAATATATTTTATTAATTTTTTTGGACGCATTATTTCTTATTTATAATGAAAAATATCAAATTTAATAATGATACTCCTACGGAACCCTCGGTGGGCGAGTCCGACTCGCACTTGCCCGGTTTTTTTCCTTCTTAAGAACCTCCTGGCAATAACAAAGACAACGAAAAAAGAATCGGTGAAATCGGTCCAGCCGTTCACTCGTGATGCCATGACATAGGGAAATAGGGATTAATTTTTTTATATATAGATAAAGTTCGGTTGCTCAGATGCTCGTATGAAATCTTTCAAATTTTACGCGAGTAAAGTAGCAAATAAAGTAACAAACTGGTAAACAAATCTTTGTCAACGCCTTCAAAGATAAAAAATATTTTCGTTTAGTCAGTTTTCACATCAGTACTAACTTTTCTGTGTGTAGATTTCAGACATATCAATACCGAAACGTTTTAATATAATGGAAATGAATAAATTGAGGGCCCAAAAAATACTAAATGGTAACTGGTATACTATGTTAGGTTTGGTATGTTTACTTAAGTATCTTTCGGCGGTCGGATGGCTAGCAATGGCCACTTTGACTCCGAGGTTACGGGTTCGACCCCCGCACAAGATAAATATTTGTGTGCATGAACATGTATTATGTCTTAGTCAGGGTGTTTTCTACGTATTATTTATTTTATATATAGATTATTATTTACAAAAAAAATGTATTTAAGTATTATATCAATTATCTAGTACCCACAGTACAAGCTTTGCTTAGTTTGGGACTAGATGGCAGTGTGTAATTCGTCCTAGAATATTTATACATTATTATTTATTTACTTGTTAAGGCTACTTTGTTATTCACAAGAACACCATTAATAAGTTCAAATATGTAGTCGTTCAAAAGGCTTTTTTTAATTTTTTCTTTATTACACACAATCCATTAAATTAATAAACATTTACAAAAGGTGAACTTAAAGCATTGTCTACCAGTTTACTTTTTTTTTGTTTGATGAGTGACTTATTTTACATAAAATAACATACATACACATACATAATATAAGAATTATTATATCGCTGTGTATGAACTCCTGTAAGAATGTTGATTGTACTTACAAACAGAATAAACATTATTAAAAACATAACAAGCTATTGCCTTAGTGAAAAAAAGTAATACTGTGTTTCGCTCATTTGATATCCATATGAATGGGATAATAAAAAAAGAAGAAGATGCAGTTTAGTGTTTACTTTTCCTGAGAAGCCCCTTCTTCTAAATCTTCTCTTTTTGAAAGTGAAAAATAAATGTGTTTATTGGCCGTTAAAAACTTTTATCGCCAATAATCGCGGTTAAAATTAGAAGCCATGTTCAGTAACGTTTCCCACGCCTAACTTTTTCAACGATTCTATCTATTATAGTAGTTATTGTTATATCATGAATATGTTAATAAAATATGGTAAGGTAAAATCCTTGGTACATCAAGAAATGTCAACAATGAATTTTAACGTATTTCTTGTAATTGTAGCCATACTGACGGACAAGCAGATGTTCATTCAATGTCGGGAACGTACGGGGTTGTGATGACCCTGACCCCGCTGGTATTGGCAAGCGACCATAAAAGGATACTTGAGGAGCTTTCTGTACTATAGGCGAGTCGAACGTGTGACGTGAATACGTCTTTAAAATTGCTTCCATAGGGAGGCAATTCAAAAAACGAATGATTACAAAATCGGGGGATACAGTTTGGTGTTGCAGCTACATATCTATCATCTCCATCCAAAAGTCAATCACACCACTGTACAGATGAAGGATCAAAGTATTTATTACGCTAAGTAAGGACTATTGAACATCGCGTGCGGGGAGCGTTGCAATTTTAAGATAATTTTAGTGCATATAACGTATTCACATAGAACACATGTCCGTGTTACACACACAGCTACACCCCATTTTTGTTACAAAATACCCCTAACCAGCATCTCTACAGTTTAATACAATAGCTTTCACTATTGTTTTACCCTTAGATTTACAGGCTCATTATTTTATGAATAGCTTTGCTCACTAGCTTTTATTGACAGGATTAATTTCTTTTATCACATTGAAAGCTATATTATAATAAATTATATGTCAATAGGCTTGTATCCCATTTTTTTTTCGATTTGTTATTTAAAGACGTCACAATAATATAAATATAGGTGAAATAATTACTTCGATTGCATAAAAACTTCTCGAGATATGATGATAACTGGAAGATCACAATTTTAGACTATCCCGAAAACGCTCCATACAAAAGGCCACCACGTTATTACGTCACACCCCGTGCTATTTTATATGCATTAAATCAGAAATTTGTACGACAGCTATGTTAAATATTGCGTTTATGTAGCCAGTGCCGTAACAAAAGTTATAGTATTTTTTATTGTATCTACAATGGTAATATTTATTTTTTATAATTTCATACCTTTAAAATGGACTTTCCCACCAAATTTTGACCGCACATAAAACACGTCGGACATAAGTTATTAAAATTTTAAGATCGCAGATCGTTCTAGTTTTATGTATTTTACGTTACTGATAGAGTGTTTTTATAATTTTGTAACATGGGCAACAAGCCTATTTGTTACATTGTAGATGTAACAAGCAGTAGATAAAATAATTAGCCTTTATGATCGAAAATTATTGCAATGACGAAAGCAGTAGGTAATGTTAGGCGGTTGACCCCCAGGTAAAGAATCTCGCGCAGTCCAACCGTCTTTCTTATTTCTTACTAATTATGTTTATACTACCTCATGTGGCTATCAAGCATACGACCCACCTGAACGTGAAGCGGTTACCATTAGCAATGCTAGCCATACAAACGCTCGTAACATAAAATATCTCTCACGCGTCGCCACTCTCGCTGCCAAAGCAGGAACTCCTTCCTACCTGGTGAACTCATTTACTTGTAAGAACACAACAACCCTCAAGGGAATTGCTATTTGACTGCGGTATTCTATGACTTCCCCATGCAGTCGGGCAGCTTACAAATATGCTGTATATTATTATTATTTAAATAGTTGTCTTGGCCAACTTGCCAGATAAATATTTTTTGAAAAATGGAAAATTTTGAGGTTGAGTGGCTCACCACGATCCTTAGATCCAAAGCCAACGTCACCTGCACGTAGTGCACTCTGCCAATTTATCTGGCAAGTTGGCCAAGACAACTATTTAAATAATAATAATTTAATTAGTTTGGTGTTATCAAAAAATAGCTGAATTTCATCTGCAACGATGGACTGCTATGCCTACTTTAGTAGTGTAATTACTTAATAGGTTGATGACGTCACACTGTGACTCACACAGTATAGAAATATAAGATGCAAAAATTCGTCAGCAACACAAACCTTCCTGGTAGCTCAGTTGGAAGAGCACTCGACCGGTCATCGAGAGGTCGTGGGTTCAAATCCCACCTTGGGGGGGCAGGCGAATGCTGTATATTTTTTACAATTTACAATTTACAAATATACCTTTCTTTTGTCATAGTCTTTTTCGTTAGTCGGCAGAGTGCACTACGTGCAGGTGACGTTGGCTTTGGATCTAAGGATCGTGGTGAGCCACTCAACCTCAAAATTTTCATCCCTTACTTGGTTTCAAAGACGTTGGAAGCTCATAGTGGTAGGTAGAGTAATTTATCACAGAGACAAATTTATACAATATAATATCAATTTAAATATCAACAGTTTAACAAACTTAGCTCACAATGGTCCCACCGAAGTATGTGGCTTTTGTATATTAGGTTGGGGAAAAAGTCTTTTCGTATTTTATATGAAAATGCAAAACATTTTTTAATAAAGTTTATTTACATTTAACTAAAGTATGTAGGTGCCATTTTGTTCGATAACTTTTTGCTATCTTGTAGGTAGAGACATGATCCCATTACTATAGAAATTTTGGGCCTTCTGTTCAAAAAACCACGACAAGTGGTTTTGGCAGTCTTCTCGTGATGTTAACCTGACATTGCCTAAAGAATTCTGAAGAGACCGAAACAGGTGGAAATCAGAAGGTGCAAGGTCAGAACTATACGGCGGATGCATTAACACCTCCCAGTCAAACTCTCTTAATTTTTGCTGAGTGGCTAAAGATGTGTGAGGTCTTGCGTTATCATGATGAAAAATCACACCCCTTCTGTTAATTAATTCCGGCCGCTTTCTCTGAACTTTTTGCTTTAATCTCATCAGTTGTTCACAGTAGAGTTCAGAATCGATAGTCCTGCCTGGCGGTAACAGCTCATAATGAATAATGCCCTTCCAATCCCACCATACACACAGCATCACCTTGTTGCGGGTTAACCCGGGTTTTGCCAGAATCTCTGAAGCCTGACCGGCCTTTGACCACGACCTTTTTCGCACGTTCTTGTCGTACGTGATCCACTTTTCATCACCAGTTATAAGCTTCTTCAAAAACGGTTCGCTTTCATTACGTCGTAGTAAAGAATCGCAAATGAGTACACGGTTCATTAGGTTTCTTTCAGTGAGATCGTGAGGAACCCAAATATCGAGCTTTTTAGTGTACCCAGCTTTTTTCAAATGCGCCAAAACTGTTTTGTGGTCAATTCCTAATTCTTCATCATCATCATCATCAGCCTGTATCTATCCACTGCTGGATATAAGCCTTCCCCAATGCTTTCCACCAAATACGATCCTCCGCCTTCCGCATCCAGCCGCTTCCAGCCGTTTTCTTAAGGTCATCGGACCATCTAGAAGGAGGGCGTCCAACGCTTCGTCGTCCTACGCGCGGCCTCCACTCTAATACCTCCCTCCCCCATCTGCCATCACTTACTCGGCAGATGTGACCCGCCCATTGCCACTTCAGCTTGCAAACTCGAAAGGCTATGTCGACAACTTTAGTTCTCCGTCGAATTTCTTCGTTCCGGATTCGATCCCGCAGAGAAACCCCGAGCATAGCCCTCTCCATCGCTCGCTGCGCGACCTTTAGCCTGTGGACCAGTCCGGCGGTCAGTGTCCAAGTCCCTGCACCATAGGTCATTGCAGGGAGGACGCACTGGTTGAAGACTTTAGTCTTCAAACATTGGGGTATCTTTGCGGTGAAGATGTGCCGAAGTTTTCCAAAAGCTGCCCAGCCCAATCGAATGCGTCTATCGATCTCTTTGTTGAAGTTACCCCGGCCAAGCTGTATGGAATGTCCGAGGTAGACATAGTCTTTAACCACTTCAATCTGTGTATTCTCTACCATAACCGGGCTAGGGATGACAACATCATTGTACATGACTTTCGTCTTGTCGAAATTCATCCCCAAGTCCATCCCCAGTCTAATTCTTCAGCTACGTCGTAACTACTGATATGCCGATCTTGCTCCACTTTTTCAAAAATGGCATCCATTTTATCCATAACAGGGCGACCAGAGCGAAGTGCATCTTTCACATCAAAATTTCCTGATTGAAAACGCTTAAACCAAATTTGTGCTACTCTCACAGATACTGCACTAGGTCCATAAACGTCACAAATGTTTTTCGCAGCTTGCGTTGCATTTTTACCTTTTTAGGGTTCCGAACCTCAAAAGGAAAAACGGAACCCTTATAAGATCACTTTGTTGTCCGTCTGTCTGTCTGTCTGTCTGTCTGTCTGTCTGTCTGTCTGTCTGTCTGTCAAACATTTCTATGTCGAGAATGCGTGGAGGTATCAAGCTGAAATTTGAACTGTATACACAGGTCTACGGTCCCATGAAGTTAAAAAAAAATCAAACTGCTAAGTTTACGTAGAAAAAAGTTACGGCCGTTTATTCAGCAAAAAACGCATATTTCGACACACTCAAAGGAATCAAAACCTATAGGGTACTTCCCGTTGACCTAGAACTATGAAATTTGGCAAGTAACATCGTTATAGACTACAAGTACAGGAATAAATCTCAAAACTATACATTTGTAAATAGATCTAAAAAAATAGGGGGTCTATATTTTTTATAGGGTGTCGAAATTTCAAATTGAAACTACTAGTTCAAATGGGGTATCATATGAAAGGGCTTGATGTACACATTGCAAAATATATTTTATTTATTTTTTTCGACGCATTATTTCTTATTTATAATGAAAAATATCAAATTTAATAATGATGCTACGTACCTACGGAACCCTCGGTGGGCGAGTCCGACTCGCACTTGTCCGGTTTTTTTTGTAGTAAAAATTTAAAATGAATCGAATTTCTTCATTAGATTCACTCAACTAAACAGTAAAAAAAACAAATGAAAATCACACATTTACCTAATTTGAATTTGGAATTATCTTTTTTAAAATTTAAACTTTTTAAAGATATCAAAACCTGCCAGATACAAATGGTATAACCAAAGAGATTTTATTACAAGTTCATACATACTATAATGCGAAAAGACTTTTTCCCCTACCTATTATGTCGCAGTCGGATTGTATAATTCGCCATATTACAAAATGCGACATATACATAAATTCCCAGTATACTGTGGGAATATACTATTATTGCACATTATATACCTACATGACTCTGGACAGTTGCCATATACATAAATAAACAAAAAAAAAATAGTTTCACATTCTTCCGTCAGTGATGCGATTAAAATTTTATCACCGCCGCAGAGTAATGCAAAAAATTTTCAATGTAAAATATTAATCGATTTTGTTATCTATGAGTAATTCTCTTGTTATCGTCGTTTCGTCATACTGGAATACTACTGTAAAATACTATGGTTTAGAAAAATGGCAAATTTTAAAACAACATCTTCGAAGGGTTTGGTCTTGCCTTTTCCACATCCTTTTCCATTTGTAATTTATAAATAAACGCAACAATAAATAGTATGTACCTATTGGTATAACAAATAATGATTCGGATGTTTTAATCTATATATATAAAAGAAAGTCGTGTTTGTTACAACACTTATAACTCGAGAACGGCTGGACCGATTGCCATGGTTTTTGATTTGTTGAATTTGTTTCCGTCCCGAATAGCAGAATAACTCTTAAAAATATTGGAAAATTCTCGAAAAAATAAAATAAAAGAAAAAACATTTTCCCATACAAAATGTTCGTGGTTGTCGTAGCTGTCAAATGTGACGTTGTCGTACGTGCGTACGCCAAATGTATGCGTGCGTTCAGAAATGTATATTAAGCTCATTATAGAACAAATGTCATAGATTAAAAACAAATGTTAAATCTATTGGTCTCATTTTTACGTCTTGAAAGTTGGCTGTGATTTGTTTTGAAAACAGTTTTGTGGATTTAAATATTTATTGCAAAGAGAATGTAACCACTACGTTTTAAGAGACGGATGTGCAATACAAATAGCGTAATTCTAATATGTATGAAATGGAAGCGAAAACAATCAGAATTTGTACCAAATCCGCTTCCGATTCATAGAGTCGTTTTTTTACTTTGAGTTGCGCCAGGCTGATTTATTGGTTCTAAAATATTTATGCGTGCGTTCAGAAATTTAAATCAAGCTCCATAAATCTATATCTATATAATATATAAAATAATGTCGTGTCTCGGTCGGGAAAGTATTAAAAACATTGAAAAATTGACGAAAGAATTAAATAAAAGAAAAAACGTTTTCCCATACAAATAGTGCCAGTTAAAAAGGATTGGAATATTTATTGATTGTTATGTAAATGTCAAATCGATTGGTCTCACTTTTACGTCGCGAATGTTGTCTGTGATTTGTTTTGTGGATTGAAATATTTATTGTTGTCAATTGGTACTTTTTTTGTGACTTTGTAAAGTACTGAACTTATTATTTACCCACTGCTGGGATACGGGTCTTCCCTCAACCGAAGATGTTTAGAGCATACTCCAACACGCTGCTCAACTACGGGTTGGGCCACTAACTTGGCTTAAGGACTGCCATCTAATGATAAACACCAGGACCGACGGCTTAACGTGCCTTCCGAAGCACGGACGAGCTCGAGATAACATAAACTCATCCATGAACAGGCTACGGTTGACGTTGCTTAACTTTCGTGTACAATTAGACTGACACGTGCCTCACGCCATCGTGCTTCTCTATTATTTTCTATTATTCATTGTATTAATTTCAAGAAATCATAAATTTTGTTCATATATATATGTACATCACGACATTCATTGGCTGTTAGGCGGTACGAAGTTCGCCGGGACAGCTAGTACATAATAAGACTCACTCGCTTTCTATTTTTTTTTTAATACATGTAAAATACTTTTTCTCTGAAATGCGTTTATAACTACAAAACAGAACAGCATGGGTTTAATGTTACAAATATATAGGTAGTAATTATCGTTTTGTCAGTTCAGGATGATTCACTGACATCACAGGCTAAAAAAAATCATTTTATTTATTTATTTAATTATAATTTGTATGTAACTGGACTCATTAACTAACTGGTTCATCAAAGTGATGAAATAATAAGTAATTACTACATAGTTAAATGTAATTATATATATAGTTATATACATGTAATAACTACTCATTAAAGTAATTAATTATAATTCAATAAACTATGTAATGGAAAATTTTCTGAATATAAATGTAAATTTTCCAAGTAACATGGTTTAGTAGTATTCCATTTCTACATCTGGCAACAGCTCGTCCTTTTCTTTTTAGTAGTTCTGAGTTCGCGTAGTTGGCCACACTGCCACTGTGACGTCACGTATTATAGGCTGACGACATCTTTTTAGACTTCGCAATAAAATGGTTTTCTCTGGTTATCCGTAGTGTTTCTACGATTTATTGTATTTTTGAACAATAACAGACTTGAAATTATATTAGTGTTGTGTAAATTTCGCTCAGTGCTATGAGCAGTTCTTAATTTTTGTGACTGCAAGTGATGAAGGTAAAAGAAAATGGCTACCTTCGAACGCATGTTGTTAGCCAGGAAACGTTTATTAATATCTGATAAATACAATGTTATTCGCAAAATCGGCGGTGGAAGCTTTGGAGATATATTTTTAGCGATAAACATTAATGATGGAGAGGTGAGTACTTGATGAAAATTGTTAATTTTGTTCGTAGTTTTTAGGCCTTACATGACTAGCTCTTGTGTCAAGGGGGCCATGTATTTTGGGATTTTAGTTGTTGAAAATGGCGGTCTGGGCGTATTCTCAATTAATTTATGCACTAAAACTAAGAAATAATGACGACTGCAATAATTTTGTCATCATTTGGAATCGGGAATTGCCTTTTACGTAATGATTTCTATGTGGTGCATAAAAAAAATGATGGATCGAAACTTAGAAAGGAGTCCTTTGTGATGTAGGTAGTGTCTACCTACTTCATTTGGCCCAAGTTGTTTTCGAACCAGTTACATCACTGATTTGGTTGGTTGCTACTGTGTATGTAATTATTTATAAAGGCAGCCTTGTTACAAAAATGTACTAATTGAAAACAATATTTGTTTGGTTATTTAGGTCAACTTGTAAATAAATGTCTGAGAACATAATCTTAGCCTAAATAGCTTAAGGGCTTAGTAGTATTGATTTCTGACTCATAAACTATTCATTAATAATGCAAAATAAATTTCAAATATTTATATTGTCTAGTATGTCTAATTAGTTTTAATATCTATTTGCTAATACAAGTACTCATGTTTTAAAATAGCTGCTCTTTGGTATAATTACTTACTTGTGATTTGTGAAACAAGTTAACAGTAACGAGCTTGGTGGTCGAATAGTTGCAGCAATGGCCACTTTGACTATTGAGCTTGCGGGTTCCATCTCCACACAAGACAAATATTTGTTTGGCCAAATTAGGATCATGATTATATATAATATAAATACATATTTCTGGACAATTTACACAACGCTATCTAGTCCCAAATTAAGCGCAAAGCTTGCATGGGTACTGGACAACTAGTAAATGTACTTAAAAACATTTTTTTTTGTAATTACATACTTATAATACATAGCAAACGCATAGACCAAGACAAACTGACATGTTCATGCACACAAATGTTTGCCTTGTGCAGGGATTGGACCCGTGACCTCAGGAGTCAAAGTGGCCATTGCTAACCATTCCACCACCGAGCTCGTTACTGTTAACTTGTTTCACAAATCACAAGAAAGTAATTAGACCAAAGAGCAGCTCTTTTAAAACATGAGTGCTTGTATTACTAATTAGCAAATAGATATTATAACTAAATAGACATAATAGATAATAAAAATATTTTAAATTTATTTTGCATTATTAATTAATATGAGTCAGAAATAATATTAGGGGTGTAAGTATTTCATCAACATCTTTGAACTGCTGACTGACAAACAAAGCTCTGTTGAAAAGAGAGGTAGAGAGCATAATTGTAAGCTACCCGACTGGAGAATGTACCTCCACCTCACAGAATACAGCAGCCAAATAACGGTTCCCTTGAGGGCTGTTGTGTTCCTGCAAGTGACTGAGGTCATCAGAAAGGAAGGAGATGCTGCGATGGCAACGGGGGTGGCGGCGCGCGAGCAATATTTTATGTTGCGAGCGTTAATATGGCTATGGTAACAGCTTCACATCAGGCGGGCCGTAGGCTTGTCTGCCACCCGACGTAGTATAAAAAAAAACCGTTATGAATGTTGGAATGTTATGTTATTGGGAATTTTTTCTTCATATTGTTATGTTAATAAACATATATCTTTATTTCAAAGATTAGTCAAATATACACAGTACAAACAATGTTAAGTTTACATATAACATATCTTTATTTCAAAGATTAGTCAAATATACACAGTACAAACAATGTTAAGTTTACATATAACATACCGTACAACTATTACTAAGCAAACATGGCATGCAATGCAGGAATCTTTTTTTTAAATATTTGCTTATCAGTGAGCTTAGTTATTAAATCATAAACATACAAGTTACTGCACACACATTGCAATACATATGTACATAGAGGATAATTCCATGATAAACATTGCTAAGATTAAAAAAATAAATAAGCTAGGAAGTTAATTTTAATATTTTCTTATTCAAAACTTTCTTAACATTCATCTATAATAATATTATAAAAAGAGTATTTTTATATTTTTGTTTGTATTGTAATAGATACACTCAAAAATTACAGGTTTCATTTTAATAATCTTTTACCTACATAGGGCTGCATAATGTCCAACTGTTCGCACTGTTGTAAACATAATGTACGTAATGTTACTTATGTAATATAAGCTAAGCTAGGATTTTTTACACCAGTGCCAAGTCCAGGCAGGTTATTAGTGTCAAACAAAAATAAATATTGATAATACAGTTTTTCCCATATAGAATACTAGAAAACAACATTTAATTTTATTTTATGGACAAACTTTATGACACATAAAATTTATTAACTGGTGGCGGAAGCACTGTGGTGGTAGTGTAGATCAAATTGCCTGTAAATTTGACTTCTGCAAAATAACACCTGATTTAATTTTATAGCAAAACAATGTTAATAAATAGATAGTTAATCTGTTTATTAACATTGTTTTGCCACAAAAATAGATATAATCAATCAATTCTCAGACCTATTGAATTAAAAGTAAGATATTTAATTATATTTTTCACCTTTAAAAATATTATGAAGTCTGCATTTTGTGGTTTTTAGAATACTATGCATCTGGGTCTAGATTGTGGCAAGATTACTTGTAGAAATATCTTCGTATTGATTGACTTGTGCTATTTGTAAACCATGCATTTTTAAAGCATGTACCTATTGTTAGGCCCTATAACTATGGTTAGGCCCTATTAGGTTAGGTTAGGTCACACATTCATACTATCAATAGTTCATAGTGAATATTGTTTTTCTTTATGTTGGGTAAATGTCAGGAAGTATTACTGAAAAGTGCAATTTTGAATGAACTTTTAACTGGTTGAAAGATTGTAGAGAATTGAAAGATTACACAAAATTAATTGTAATGTCTAATAGAGAGGCCTGTATTCAGCAGTGGACATTTTTCGGCTTAATGCCCCTCTTATATATTATTTTAAATTATAGCTGGAATCCACCAAAGCGGATGTGCTCAGAGGAGATGTATTTCCATATATTACAGAAAAGTCTCTGTACTCGCTTAGACCTTGCATGCGGGATAAATATAGACAAAAACTAGTTGACCCGGCAAACATTCTTTTGCCATAAAAAATAGATATCAACCAATTTTCAGACCTATTGAATTTAACTAAAACGGTCACATGAGAATTTTATACATTAGATGATACATTAGAACTCTCTGTCTTTGCTTTGGTCCCTAATTAATGACTAGACTTCATAAGGAACTAACATGCCAAGTTTAGAATCTCTAGCTCTGATTGCTTTTTTTATAGATTTGTATTGATTCTTTTTTTATAGATTTGTATTGTTATTTTATTTTCTTCAGAAAACAAACAGTGCTCAAAAACTAAATACAGTATTAATAATTTTTATGACAGTATTTGATTTTTTGCATATCTCTACAAACAAATAGGAAGGATATGTGGTACAGGAACAGGGGTATGATTCCAATAATTGGTCATAAGTTAAAGTTATTGACAAACACCTTCAGTTTAGTTAGTAGAGCTCTCGAGCTCTAACATAATTATCAAGAATCTAAGCAGTAGTTTCTTTTTCGCTTTCAAAAATTCCGTTGGTAATCGGCTTCAGCTTCGGCGGTAGGCCCCCAGGTCCTCCATACATTCCCATTTATTTTCTATGTAGAAGACCACCAAAAAGCAAACAGTGAACTGGCTAGTCTTGGGGGTAAAACTAAGGGCTACATACAGAAAGAAAGCATTTAGCTTGTGCGGTTTACCACCGGTTTTTTTGAACCCGTCTGCGTTTGCAATTGTGTAGGTAGCTGGTGCCGAGTTTCTTACCAACGTCACCCAACGTCTCCGGCATGTTCCAAGCGAGGTAGATTGGCGCATGCTATATGCTTTCTTTCGGTGTGTGACCTAAAATTATACATTAATTACAGTGTGCTGAGTGTGTACAAAAATCAAATTTTGGTGTATCGTATTCAGTTCAACATTTATAGAAATGAAACATGTTCAAACAGCATTCTTTTGTTGCAGGAGGTGGCGGTGAAGGTTGAATCTATAAAAGCGAGACACCCACAGCTTCTCTATGAGAGCAGAGTGTATAAGATGCTCCAAGGGGGCATCGGAATACCACACATAAGGTGAGTGAACCATTTACTGCTACCATGTATATTTTGTAAAATTGTGAAAAAAAAATCCTCAAGGTACAATGGACCCTATGTCTACAGCTAATGCGCCCCTGTGCACCAACCTTTCGGTTATATCACAGAATTACGAGTCTCTCAGACAGACAGACAGACGGACAACACAAAGTGATTTTATAAGGGTTCCGTTTTTCCTTTTGAGGTATGGAACCCTAAAACGAACAAAATCAGGGGATACAGTTTGGTGTTGCATCTACAAATCTATCATCTCCATCCAAAATTCAATCACACCACTGTATAGATGAAGGATCAAAGAATTTATTACGTTAAGTAAGGAATATGGAACATTGCGTGCGGGGGACGGGGCAGCGCTGCCATTTTGAGTCAATTTTAGTGCGTAAAACGTATTCACGTAGAACTCGCGGCCGTGTCCACGATACAGCCACACCTCGTTTTTTTTAAATTTAAGGGTCACCTCCTTGAACCGGTTTACAAAGATGGGGGGGTTTTTAACAAACCAGTTTATTAAAAAAAACGTAAATCAAAGAACTGGTTTTCCGTGTATCACTGTAGGTACTCTCTACGTTTTACAGCAAAAGTCGATATCAAATCGACGCTCGGTACGAGCGCCGGTTAACCGGTTTTTCTTAAAGAAAACTAGTGATGTTACGATCTGGAATTTTGTCAAACCGAGTTGAATCGGTTAGACAATTCATGCAAGTCGATTCCAAACCGAATCGACGAAATCGCGATTTGAATCGGTTTGAACCGATTAAAAAGTCGAGTCGTTGTTCGACTTTTTAAACCGATTAAAAAGTCGAGTCGTTACTTGACTTTGTAAACCGATTAAAAAGTCGAGTCGTTGCTCGACTTTTTAAACCGATTAAAAAGTCGAGTCGTTACTCGACTTTTTAAACCGATTCAAACCGATTTGAGCATAAACCGAGTTGCGTCGATTAGCACTTTTACTAAACAGATTTGGCCGAGTCGAAAGCGATGTAACGACTCGACTTTTTAAACCGATTTGAGCATAAACCGAGTTGCGTCGATTAGCGCGTCAGCGCGTCTTGCGTCTACTAAATCGATTTGGCTGAGTCGAATTTATATACGCATCTCGCTCGCGCCGC
This sequence comes from Hypsopygia costalis, assembly GCA_937001555.2. NCBI lineage: Eukaryota > Metazoa > Arthropoda > Insecta > Lepidoptera > Pyralidae > Hypsopygia > Hypsopygia costalis. The sequence continues at coordinate 4,854,883 of OW443350.2, forward strand.
TCTGCGCGCATTCGCCCGTTTGGCCGTTTGACCGTTTGCTTGTTTGGCCGTTTGCCCGTTTGGCCGTTTGCCCGTTTGACCGTTTGGCTGTTTGCTCGTTTGGCCGTTTGCCCGTTTGGCTGTTTGCGCGTTTGCCCGTTTGGCCGTTTGCTCGTTGGCCGTTTGGCCGTTTGGTCATTTGCCCGTTTGGCCGTTTGCTCGTTTGCTCGTTTGGCCGTTTGCCCATTTGGCTGTTTGCGCGTTTGCCCGTTTGGCCGTTTGCCCGTTTGGCCGTTTGCTCGTTTGCCGTTTGGCCGTTTGCTCGTTTGGTCGTTTGCCCGTTTGGCTGTTTGCTCGTTTGGCCGTTTGGCTGTTTGCTAGTTTGCTAATTTGGCCGTTTGCCCGTTTGGCTGTTTGCTCGTTTGCCAAACGGCCAACCGGCCAAACGGTCAAACGGCCAAACGGTCAAACGGCCAAACGAGCAAGCGGGCTAACGGGCAAACGAGCAAACAGCCAAACGGCCAACCGGCCAAACGGTCAAACGGGCAAACGGGCAAACGGGCAAACGAGCAAACAGCCAAACGGGCAAACGGCCAAATGAGCAAACTAGCAAACAGCCAAACGGCCAAACGAGCAAACGGGCAAACGACCAAACGAGCAAACGGCCAAACGGCAAACGAGCAAACGGCCAAACGGGCAAACGCGCAAACAGCCAAATGGGCAAACGGCCAAACGAGCAAACGAGCAAACGGCCAAACGGGCAAATGACCAAACGGCCAAACGGCCAACGAGCAAACGGCCAAACGGGCATACGCGCAAACAGCCAAACGGGCAAACGGCCAAACGGTCAAACGGGCAAACGGGCAAACAAGCAAACAGCCAAACGGCCAAATGAGCAAACTAGCAAACTAGCAAACAGCCAAACGGCCAAACGGGCAAACGACCAAACGACCAAACGACCAAACGAGCAAACGGCCAAACGGCAAACGAGCAAACGGCCAAACGGGCAAACGGCCAAACGGGCAAACGCGCAAACAGCCAAATGGGCAAACGGCCAAACGAGCAAACGAGCAAACGGCCAAACGGGCAAATGACCAAACGGCCAAACGGGCAAACGCGCAAACAGCCAAACGGGCAAACGGGCAAACGACCAAACGAGCAAACGGCCAAACGGCCAAACGGTCAAACGGGCAAACGGGCAAACGGCCAAACGGGCAAACGGCCAAACAAGCAAACAGCCAAACGGCCAAATGAGCAAACTAGCGAACAGCCAAACGGCCAAACGAGCAAACGGCCAAACGGGCAAACGACCAAACGACCAAACGAGCAAACGGCCAAACGGCAAACGAGCAAACGGCCAAACGGGCAAACGCGCAAACAGCCAAATGGGCAAACGGCCAAACGAGCAAACGAGCAAACGGCCAAACGGGCAAATGACCAAACGGCCAAACGGCCAAACGGGCAAACGCGCAAACAGCCAAACGGGCAAACGGCCAAACGAGCAAACAGCCAAACGGTCAAACGGGCAAACGGCCAAACGGGCAAACGGCCAAACGGGCAAACGGCCAAACAAGCAAACGGTCAAACGGCCAAACGAGCAAACGGCCAAACGGGCAAACGGCCAAACAAGCAAACAGCCAAACGGCCAAATGAGCAAACTAGCGAACAGCCAAACGGCCAAACGAGCAAACGGCCAAACGGGCAAACGACCAAACGGCCAAACGGCAAACGAGCAAACGGCCAAACGGGCAAACGGCCAAACGGGCAAACGCGCAAACAGCCAAATGGGCAAACGGCCAAACGAGCAAACGAGCAAACGGCCAAACGGGCAAATGACCAAACGGCCAAACGGCCAAACGGGCAAACGCGCAAACAGCCAAACGGGCAAACGGCCAAACGAGCAAACAGCCAAACGGTCAAACGGGCAAACGGCCAAACGGGCAAACGGCCAAACGGGCAAACGGCCAAACAAGCAAACGGTCAAACGGCCAAACGAGCAAACGGCCAAACGGGCGAATGCGCGCAGAGCGACGCGAGCGAGATGCGTAAGTAAGTTCGACTCAGCCAAATCGGTTTAGTAGACGCAAGACGCGCTGACGCGCTAATCGACGCAACTCGGTTTATGCTCAAATCGGTTTAAAAAGTCGAGTCGTTACATCGCTTTCGACTCGGCCAAATCGGTTTAGTAAAGGCGCTAATCGACGCAACTCGGTTTATGCTCAAGTCGGTTTGAATCGGTTTAAAAAGTCGAGTAACGACTCGACTTTTTAATCGGTTTAAAAAGTCGAGCAACGACTCGACTTTTTAATCGGTTTACAAAGTCAAGTAACGACTCGACTTTTTAATCGGTTTAAAAAGTCGAGTCGTTACATTGCTTTCGACTCGGCCAAATCGGTTTAGTAGACGCGCTAATCGACTCAACTCGGTTTATGCTCAAATCGGTTTGAATCGGTTTAAAAAGTCGAGTCGTTACATCGCTAAAGAAAACCGTTCGTGTCTTATAGAAACGTTTATTTTGACCTGGTTTCAAGCCCTCGCAATGGGAGGCGTATATGCCTTGGTTTATGACATTGGAATTCGTGTACTTCCAAAAGTGCATGTGGCAGTCGACAATTTTAATACTGTTACCATTCCTATTGTGTTGTATGTAGGACCACAGTATAAATACTACGTACAGTATGGCCACTCCCTGACGCTCTCTCGTGTCGACCTCGCCTCCCCTCTGAGACAAATCTGGAACAGGGTACAGCCGAAGCTGAAGACGATTACCATCGGATTTTTTGATTGCGAAAATCATACTTCAGCTTAGATTTATGCTAGTTGTGTTTAACTTAGCTGGCAGAAACGATGGAGCTCTACCACAGCATAGTAATACAACCAGTACTTTGACTTCATACTAGCGCCCAAATCGGCGCACGCACACAGCCAAGCGTCATTTACACGACCGCTCAGGAAATTTTGGTGCGCGGCGCACCAACTGTGCCTGAGCGGTGTGCTTGCGCCGATTTGGGCGCTAGTATGAAGTCAAAGTACTGATTGTATTACTATGCTGTGGCTCTACTGACTAAGCTAAAGGTGTTTGGCAATAACTTAAACATTTTTCGAATCAAGATATTCGGTGGTAATCGGCTTCAGCCCCCTTACCACCATCTCTTATTGCGATTCAATAATTGAATAGATTGCTTATTCATACCAGTGACTAAGCGACTCTATTCCATTTGAAATAGAGTCGCTTATTCATTGGTATGAATAAGCATTCTACTCAGTTATAGAATCGCATTAAAGCTGCGGCTACAGTACCGTGATATGCCAATAATTATTGCCATAATTTCAACAACGCCTAGGTGTAACCACGATTTATGGCCATAATTTTACAATGCCAATCAATATGGCAAATGACGGTAGACAATAGCTCCGGCGGCGGTCTTTTTTCGCACATCAAAGAGATTTACCGCAGTAATTAATGCGTTTGTGGTCACACTACCGTTTGTCCAGTGTGCAACATGAGCTCAACGGCGACGCACGTATCGACCGACATGGAGTGGTCAAATGAAAAAAGCTTGAGTTTTGGAATTATTCCAATGCGAACCGTATCTTTTTATGGGCTTTCGGTCGGGTATACCCTGATAAAAATCGCGGTGTACAATGATGATTTGAAGAAGAAAAAAGACCGAAACCATCTAAATAAATATAACAGCTGTAGCTTCAACCGCCATCTTGAAAAATGATATTTTTACCGCCTAATTTATTGGCATATCTAGGTAAACTCTAGTGTGACCACACCACTTCACGCAGTAATTTCAACGGTAATTACTGCCACAATTATTGCGGTAAACAGCCCGGTAGACGGTAAGGTAGTGTAGCCGCAACATAAGAGATGGTGGAAAGGGGGCATCTTCGGCGGTAGGGCCCCTGTTTGTATGGCGCCGCACGCACACTCGCACACACTCATTAATGTTCTGCACAGATGTCATTGTTTATATAGTAGTAAACGCCGCGACATTTGTATTGAGTGGCTGGCAGTGGTGGGATGTGATAGGACCAAATTGATTGAGATATTTGGCATCCAACAAACAATAAATTGAATTAATTTCCAATCATTAGCGACAGTGTTTCGTGTCTATATCATTATCTTTTAAACACGTTTAGGTACTTGGGTTTCGCAACGCGGAAAGGAATCATTTCGTTCGAAGGTCAATAGAGATAAAGTCAATATTATAATGTTTATTTACATTTAACTTCTAAGTCTTAAGATGATTTTTAAATTAGTTGTATTAGAGGGCACAGGCAACATCGCCCACTTCTAATGAAACCGGTATAAATGTTATTCTTTGTTCACGTTCACTGTATAAATGTCTTTTAAGTCACGTCAGATGACAAACGAGCAAAAGGCCTGCCTGATTGAAAGCAGTTACCGTAGCTCATACAATACATTTTTAATAGGGTAAAAGTGAAATAAAATTAAAAGTCCCATTGAGGAGCTAGATGGTATCACTCTAATTGATCACGTAAGTTAAGAAATGTTGACCGTCTTCCTGTCCATGGCTGGTTCGATTTATCTCGAGCTCCTCCGTGCTTCGGAGGACACGTTAAGCGATCGGGACCGGCTATTGTCATGACAGTTAGTTGTTAAGCCAAGTTAGTGGCTTTTGGGCGGCTTGAAAACACTGGCCTTCGCCAACCCGCATTTGAGCTCAGTGGTTGAGTGTGCTCTAAATCTCCTCGATTGAGGGGAGACCCGTATCCCACCAGTGGGATAAATAAGGGTTGTCTACGAAATTGTACAAAAATCGTATACAGTAAAAATGCATCATTGCAATGGTAAGCATGCGTGAAATGCATCGCTAGGAAGTGGCACAAATGTAATGTTCGACGTCATGAGTTGGAGATCTTCGGAATGCTAGTGGTCAGTGGAGCGTTGCGCCGTGCGAGGGTTGGCTCATGTAAATAGATAGTAAGAGAAATGAAAAAAATAATACATAATATTTATGTTCTACTTTGTAGTTCGATGTGAGGAAATTAATTAATCCTGGCGATCCTTACCATTAAATAGATTTATCAAATTATTGTATCCGTCCTTGATAAGTATATAAAGTTTAAATTAAATCTGACCATTCAAAGTGGGTCAAAATCAATTTCAAAGAAGTCGGTTACAAACTGACAAGCAAACATACAGGTGAAGCTATAAAAGCGTGTTAAAAAAAGCGATTTGATTTTCTTAGGTCGGGTGACAGATAAGTATACGGCCCGTCTAATGTCAAGCGGTTACCGTAGCAATATTAACACACTCAATATGCCATTTCGCTCTCCCGTCTCCACCCTCTCTTGCTAACACAACACTACTTCCTTTCTGGTGACATCCTTCACTCGCAGGAACATGACAACCATCAAAGGAAAAACTTATTTGTCTGCGGTATTCTGTGAGGTGGATTTATCTATGAAAAAAGAACGAACAGCCATCCATATTTTATGGGGGGGGGGGGGGCATTTTTTATGGGGGGGGGGGGGGGCAAACGGGCATGTGGGTCACCTGGTGGAAAGAAATCACCACCGACCATGGGGATCAGTAACACCAAGGGGTCGCCGATCCTTTGCCAGCCTTTAACACCTTCCATTCTTTCTTTCATCCTACTTTCACATTTTTATATTAGTAGGAAGTAGGATATCTACGTCAGAATAGGCAGTGTGGATCCTGGGCAAACCCCGGCCACTCCATACAAAAATGGCACTTTTGCATGTAGTAACCAAATGACGTCTGTTCACGTGCCTATGTTTGAGTGACGTTCTCTAGGGCTGACATTATTCAATTATTAGTCGGACATGTAAGGGGGTGTAAGTGGTTCATCAACATCTTTGAACCAAAGTCAATCTTACCTGCACGGGGTACACCCTGCTGACTGACAGACGAGGCTCTGACGAAAAGAGAGGTAGGACACAGCGTATTTTTTAAACAACCCGACTGACGAAGTACCACCATCTCACAGAATACCGCAGTCAAATAACAATTTCCTTGAGGGTTGTTGTGTTCCTGCGAGTGAGTGAGGTCACCAGAGACGATGGAGTCGCTGCGTTGGCAGCGAGGATGGCAGCGCGCGAGCGATATTTAATGTTGCGACCGTTAATATGGTTACGGTAACCGCTTCACATCAGGTGGGCGTAGTGAAGATAAAAAAACATAGTAAATACACTACACTGACTTCAGCCAATATTTATAAAACGCCTTGTCTAATTGCCATTGCTAACTTACCCAAAATTTTATATTTTCTAATCACCTCTAAATCAAACGTTCGCCTTCCGAACACCGGTTCATTGTAATGGTCAAACCATTTCATTCTTACTAATTGTAGCTTTTTACTATTCATATAAATGCATGCGCAATGATTTGATTCATTTTCATATTCACATGGAACAAACGTAATTTAAAACTAATACCACACATGAGATCACGCACAATAAGCATTGAAATGTACTCGTAAATAAGAAAATTGTAAACAATAAACCACCATAACTCAAGTGACAGCAATGTCACTTTCGCGTCTGCGCACTCACTTGCTCTTTGAGACATATAATGCTATCCTTTTCTCATCTCGTATTAATTGTATCTTGTATCCTACTTTGACAGACATGAATTAGTTATGATGAAACTATGGCTGCCGCATGCTTTTTAGGTAATTTATAAAAAAATCTGTACTTTATTTCATCCAAAGGGATCGAATAAATTTATTTTTTTGATTTTCCATGTATTGAGATATCCATCCACTGCACAAGTAACTTCCATCTATTAAACTGAATGGAGAATAAAATAAGAGCGACGTCAATTTGTAGGACGTTGCATCCATTGCGAACGGTTCCAAATCGGTTCCATAGGGGAGGTGAGGTCGACTAGTGAGAGCGGCAGAGAGTGTCCATACTGTACGTTAGTACTATTACTTATACTGTGTCCTGGGGAAGGACTTGTCATAAAGTAGCACGTGAACTACATTTTGGATTTCGTTCCATTGAACTGCGACTTGCCCCAATTACCTCTCGGTTTGATCTACTTTTTAAACATGACCTCGATGAATTGGGTGAAATGTTTCTACACAATAAGCCAGTAGGTAATTTCTTGAAGAACATTTTTTTAAACAGAACAGCCTCACCATTCATTCCACTATCACCTGTGTAGCCAGGATTAACAGCGGCAACCACCAAAAAGAACAGGAACAGTGAAGTCGAGCCCGTTGATCGAATGGCTAGCAATGGTCACTTTGACTCCGTGGTCGCGGGTTTGATCACCGCACATGACAAATATTTGTGTGCATGAACATGTCTGTTTCTCATGGTCTGGGTGTTTGCTATGATATGTATTTATTAAAAAAAAATATATTTTATCAGTTATTTAGTAGTGCAAGCTTTGCTGAGTTTGGGACTAGATGGCGCTGTGTAATTTGTCCAGGGATATTTATTTAAGTCCACGCAGTCCCCGGGGTAAAACTACGGCTACCTTGGAACTTATAATTAATTTTCATGTATTTTTATAAGACTTTACTAAACGGCATGGGGACCCATCACTGTCTCCTGTATAGTCAGAATTAACATCGCGACCACTTAAAAAAGGCAATGAACAGTGAAGACCATTCTATCCGGGAGTATGACTACGGGAATATTGCAAATAAGGCATTAAAAGCCTAAAGAGATGGCTAGTCAAGTGAAGCTTAACTGCCGTGAACCACGGATTTTAAGTATCTACCTTTTATCTTTTGGGGACTTAAAACATTGAGTTGTTGCATCGATTCCAATAATATGAATTGCAAAATTTTTGTACTGTTGAAAACGATACGTGAGAAAGGGACAAAAGTAGTTTCTCCAAAGGGGCATAAGGTGACCCACTGCTATTTATATTTACCGTGTTAAGACGGTTCTTTATAAACTAAATGGTTAATCGCATTTCTTTGTCCCGTCTCTATAGCAGCAACGCGTTGACGCGTGGGACATGCGCTATTGCCTCACACACTAACAGTTTGATCGATGTCAAGGTTCACATCGGGTGTTTAAACGTACACTTTAAAATGTTTGGTTATGGATTGCCAGGATATCTCCAATGCCGTTTATCATGCATGAGCTGTATAGGACTTGAAACATTTCCACCATAGACCGTATGAATAACAGATACGTTAATAAATGTAATAATGTGAAAAAATGCATCAGAACTAGTCATTCGAATAAAATTATTATTTTAGCCCGGTGGCCGGAATGTCTAACAATGGCCACTTTAGACTCCGAGGTCCGATCCCCGTACTTAGCGTAATAAATTCTTGGATCCTTCATCTATCCAGTGGTGTGATTGAATTTTGGATGGAGGTTTGTACCTGCAAACTGTATCCCCCCATTTTGTTATCATTCGTTTTTTTGAATTACTCCCCTATTGAAGTAATTTTAAAGATATATTCACGTTAAAAATTACACTGAAAGATTCTATAAATTACCTCTCCCGTCTTCAATTATAATGTGCGGAGTATTACGTCAAAAGTCCGGGGCTTTTATGGTTCTTATCCTAGTTTATTGATTCTAGACATGCCTACTCTAACTTAACGACTGGATGTATGTAACGGAGAATACGATTGATTGCTAAGAAACCATGAGATGATATTGAGATTTCAAACACGCATAGGTGTGTTAGGTCTCGTAAAAAACGAACCACTGTTCTTCAAGTAAATCAGATGGGAGCTTGTCATTCATGCTTCAGTGAACCCAGCACTAAGTCTGAGATTTCTTAGTAATACACTTCCGTGCATTGACCGACTTAACCAAAGGACATTGTATCCGCGCATAGCACTGCATTGGATCTGGTGCGTCTAAAGAGTTAGATATTCGTTGAATTTAGGAGGTCTGCAAGGGATCGAATCCGGAACGAAGAAATTCTATGGAGAACCGAAGTTGTTGACATAGCTGTTAGAGTCAGCAAGTTGAAGTGGCAGCCACATATACCGAGGGGAGGGGCGATGAAATGTGGAGCGTCTCCTCTAGATAGACCGATGGCCTCAAGAACGTGGCTGGATACGGAAAGCCGAGGATCGTATATGGCGGAAATTATTGGGGAAATCCTATTTCCTACAGAAGTGTAGATAATGATGACTCGAGTTAAAATCTGAAGTTTATTACGTTATATCCGGAATTATAAATGAGTAATTAATTAAGCATCTATAAAGGCTTTATAGATAGGTAAACAATTATCACTACACACTTTTTTCGTAGTCTGATTTTGTAATCTTATGGTAAGGAGGAAGTCCTTCCAAAAGTATTAGATACCTATAAAATCTGTAATGGATACCTTTCAATTGAATTTGAATTGCCACACCCTGACCGAATCTATGCAGTTAGTCATGAATCATAAGACAATGTGGCGAGATAAATAAATTATTTAGATATGTACGAATTTCGTTGAGTCGGCAGAATATAGATTGTTACGGCCTAATTTATAGTCTACAATCGAAGCATATAATAAAGCTAAAAGATTGTTTGTATCTTGTATTGCGCTCTTTAAAATTACCAGACGGATTTGTACAAAAGTTTTTGTATTTCAAAACCCAAATCTAGAGGTTATTTAGTTAACATCACTATACAACCATTGGGAACAGAAAGGGTGGGTAATAAAAAAATCAAACATTGATAGGTATTTGTTTTGTTATAGTGACAACTAAACGTAGCTATTAAAAAAAAAAGAGTCAAATTTTTTTGGAGGTAGGTGTGCACGTTTTTGTGTTGTGTATTTCCATAAAGCCTTAGACATGTCTTGACATGTCTGCTTTCACGAATGAGTCATTGATCTCTTGATTGTGGTCAATGGTGTCGGCTGTATACTTTGTAGGTACGTAAGGACGTTTGTTGTTGTAGCAATAGGTAACTTTATTCAAATCGTATAAATGTCAACGTCTTTTGAAACTTGAAGTATGTAGTTGTTTTTAGGTTTCCTTACCCAAAGGGTATAAAGGAACCCTATCACTAAGGCTCCGCTGTCCGTCCGTCCGTCCGTCTGTCACCAGGCTGTATCTCATGAACCGTGATAGTTAGTCGAAATTTTCATAGATGATGTATTTCTGTTGCCGCTATAACAACAAATACTAAAAAATAGAATAAAATAAATATTTAAGGGGGCTCCCATACAACAAACGTGTCATTTTTTGCTCGTTTTTGCTCGCAATTGATAACGGCAATAAGTAGAAGCTTGAAATATTCAGACTATTTACTTATATATTCACTTTACAAATAAATAATTAAATTAAAGTAAAACAAATATTTAAGGGGTGCTCCCATACAACAGACATGATTTTTTTTGCCGTTTTTATAGATAATGGTACGGAACCCTTCGTGCGCGAGTCCGACTCCCACATAGCCGGTTTTATTTATACTACGTCGGGTGACGAACGATATGACCCGCCTGGTGTAAAACGGTTACTGTCTAGCCATCTTAACGCTCGCAACTTAAAATAACGGTCGCGCGCCGCCACGTCCACTGCCAGCGCAGTGGCTTCTTCCTGCCCGGTGACCTCACTCACTCGCTGTAACACAACAATCGTCTAGGGAATTGTTATTTGGCTGAGGTATTCTGTGAGGTGGAGGTATTTCCCCAGTCTTGAAATTTACAAATACGTTGTGCTCTACCTCTATTGCCAGAGCTTCGTTTGTCAGTCAGCGGGGTGCATCACGGTCATGGATGCTGAACCACTTACACCCCAGGAATTTGTATTGTCGAGGATATTTGTTTCTTGACAATACAAATAATAAGGCACCATAAAGTAAGAAAGAGTATACATAAAAAATGTTGTCAACCTCTTTACGCTATGAAATGAAATTATTTATTCATGTTCTATCACCTGCCCCCTTACCACCATCCCTTATCGCGATTCAATAACTGAATAAAATGCTTATTCATACGAATGAATAAGCGACTCTATTTCAAATAGAATAGAGTCGCTTATTCATTGGTGGAATAAGCAATCTATTCAATTATTGAATCGCAATAAGAGATGGTTGTAAGGGGGCTGGCTATGTTCAAATTAATTATGTATAATGTAAAATATGCGGTGTAACTGTGTCATTGTCACGGCCGTGTGTTGTACGTGAATACGTTATATGCACTAATATTACCTCAAAATGGCAGCGCTTCCCCCTCCCCCGCACGCGGTGTTCAATATTCCTTACTTAGTGTAATAAATTCTTTGATCCTTCATCTATCCAGTGGTTTGATTGAATGTTGGATGGAGGGAGATGATAGATATGTGGCTGCAACGCCAAACTGTATCCCCCGATTTTGTTATCATTCGTTTTTAGGGTTCCGAACCTCAAAAGGAAAAACGGAACCCTTATAAGATCACTTTGTTGTCCGTCTGTCTGTCTGTCCGTCTGTCTGTCTGTCTGTCTGTCTGTCTGTCTGTCTGTCTGTCAAGAATTTCTATGTCGAGAATGCGTGGAGGTATCAAGCTGAAATTTGAACTGTATACTCAGGTCTACGGTCCCATGAAGTTAAAAAAAAAATCAAACTGCTAAGTTTACGTAGAAAAAAGTTACGGCCGTTTATTCAGCAAAAAACGCATATTTCGACACACTCAAGGGAATCAAAACCTATAGGGTACTTCCCGTTGACCTAGAACTATGAAATTTGGCAAGTAACATCGTTATAGACTAGAAGTACAGGAATAAATCTCAAAACTATACATTTGTAAATAGATCTTAAAAAATAGGGGGTCTATATTTTTTATAGGGTGTCGAAATTTCAAATTGAAACTACTAGTTCAAATGGGGTATCATATGAAAGGGCTTGATGTACACATTGCAAAATATATTTTATTTATTTTTTTCGACGCATTATTTCTTATTTATAATGAAAAATATCAAATTTAATAATGATACTACGTACCTACGGAACCCTCGGTGGGCGAGTCCGACTCGCACTTGTCCGGTTTTTATTTTTAAATTGCTTCCCTGTGGAAGCAAAGACGTATTCACGTCAAAATATGAAGAGCCCTGTGACCGGTCGATGGCTTTTTTGTGTGCAGGAACATCTCGCTCATTTGCTGCAATATGGTCACAGCGTACATTTACGTCGTTGTTGCACGTAGATCACTTTTATGATTATCCAACCAAATAAGACTTATTAATTGCAACAATAATAAGATAAGAAAAAAATTAGGCACTTCTAAAATGCTATAAACCTATTAAGAAGAATCTGAAAGTAGAAACAGTATATATCAAAATAAATACCAAAACAACGTTCAGAAAATGCATGTTGACTTTAATTATGACATTGTTGCAGCCAATGAGCGATATGGTGTTTGTCTTGGTCTGGGTGTTTTCTATGCGATAAATGTCTCTATTTAAAAAAATATATATTTAAGTAGGTACATATTATTTATCACTTTATCTAGTACCCTCAGTAACAAGCTTTGCTTAGTTTGGAATTAGGTGGCGCTGTGTAATTTGTCCAGGTATTTATTTAATATAGCCCTACCGATCGGATCTACTAAATCAGCGGTTAGATACACTGAATAGAGATTCGGCCTTAATCTGCTGTAAAATGGGCACAAGGTAACATGGCCCTAAGAAATCGTTCACACTTTCAATATCAACATCTTGAAGACGTCAAAGCAATAAAAATATTGGTTTAGGAGTAGGTTTGCCACCTCTGAACGCTAGCAACCAGGACAAAATGCATGAGAACTCCGGATTTTGAGTGTTAAAACTCGGACATGTCATTAGTGTTTTTTTAGTACCTATTAGCACTATTTTCAGCGAAATTCATTGAGCTTATGAAATCGTCCGGTCGTTCTGTCTGTCCGTTGCCATGAAACTCAAAATTTTGAAATTCTGACTTCGGATTCGTGTAGAGCATCAAAAAGTAGTAATGTAAAGTGACCTTGGTTTTCCGATATCAATTCGGGATTTCCGATATAAATTTCGGTGGCGCATGCTGCGCGTCCGATGTTTTATTCTGTGACGACGGTTAATTGCAGGAGGGTAGTGATTTAAAACTTCTAACCCCGGACTACAAGTGAAACCCCGCCTGGAAGCTCGCCGGACGCCCTCCAAACTAGGACGAAATCGGGGAAAACCGGCCGGATGGCAACCCTAGGGGACTCATAAAGGTTTCCTCCCAACCCTAGGGGGTTGGGAAGAAGCCTTTATGAATCTTTGCTGTAATCTAAGTTAAACAAATTGCCAATGTTTTTCTTTGATGCCTTATTTCAACATCAAATTGCGTACGAAATTTGTAGGTAAATTCAGAATGGATTGAGCAACGAGTTTTTTTTTTGTTTTGTTTGATGTTTTTTTGAAGAGGTTAATTTGGGTTGCAACGCAAACGTTTCTAGAGCTTAGACTTCGAAATCTTAGCGGCTCCCCTGATAATCTATATCCCTTGATACTTTGTTTATATATATGAAACAAAGTCGGGTTAGTTACGCCATTTATAACTTGATGATCTTTGATTTGAAACTGGTCAAGCCAAGGTTGTATGGGCAATCCATATAGAAATGAGATGGAAACGGAAAGAATGAGCTATAGCGTAGCGTGGGCAGGTTAATTAGGTCAGCGGGCCGCTAATTATATACAAAGAAATAAAAATCTTATTTCATGAAAAAATTAATAGGAAACATTTTTTTTGTCATAATAATAAATTTTGATCTATTTCTCCCTCTTTCAGGGTTATTTTTTTATCCCGGGATACACTGTATAATGTAGGAGTTGTGTCTCGCCTTTCTTCCCAAGGATACTTAACTTAAATTCCGCCAAGGTATATAATAAATTACGTATATAATAAAATATATACATATAAATTACGCGGCCAAATTTCGGCGCGATTGCGCATGCTCTATATATTTAGTTTCTGATTTTTGTTTTAGCACCAGAAAAACCTTATCTTAAAAGTTATACAAACGACACAATAGAAATTCAATTCAAACGAAAATATTTTTTGATTCTTGAATAGCCTTGACAAGATTTTTTTCGGTTAATCCACTCTGTTTCACGTATTAAATTTCATACTAAGATATTAAATACCCATATATGCGTTCAATCTGCCTACATAGTGGCAAGAAGAAAGTAAGATAATTGCCCGGCATTGACTCGGACCCAGGCACAACAATTATTACAATACACAACAATACAATAAAACAATTATTTAAAATTTGTTGATAAAATTCCTTCCTGCGTATTCACAAGCACTTCGTAGCCAATTTGAACAGCCTTGATGTTCGCCTACAGCCCGTATAATTTTTATCGCGTAAACGGATTTGTGAGGTTCCTATTCTCTACGAATATTTTTTGAAATAACTGCGACATAAAATTATGGCCCGTTTTTACGGTAGCAGTCCTAATTCGTCGTTCATTCCGCATAATGTGACATTAAACTTATAGTCACTATACAGTTTGTGCAAATTGCACCGAGGCGCAGTCTACAAAAACGTAGCTAAAAATAATTTATGTAAATACTTCACTTAACCGTGTAAATTCGACGCCGCGCCGTTATTAGAGTGCATTCAACTTTGTAATGCTTTTCGCCAATTTTAATTTGAAAGTCAGAATAGATAAGAATTCGCTAGAACACAATATAAATACCCTTTCGACACCTAATACCACAAACGTAGAATGCTAACTTCAAGATTTTGTCATTTCGCGCTGTCAAAAACATATTTTCTTACGGGATCAACCTTAGGGCAGAAGCTAATATAAATAAATTGTAATGTAAAGCAGGTAGGTGGTTAGTGTAAACTGTAGTTACTAAGTAAGATAAAGAAAATGTATGTGTTATTGAGAAAGAGTTGTGCAGGTAGCTAGATGTTCCGAAATGCTGGTTGGAATGACTCAGATTGTATGGAATCCCAATTCAATTCAAATTCAATTCAAATCATCTTTATTTGCAGAATACAGTTACATAAGTTGTTAGTCGTATATACAGTCAGGTACAATGTATTCAGCCCGCAAACAGGCGTGCAAAATATTTATGTCAACTACTATTTTCTAATACAACTCATTATTACTTATTACACTAATACAACTTATTATTATTAATTAAATTATTACAATTAATGCAGCATAAACATGTCATATATAATATTAGTCTACCATTTAAATGTCATGAATTCTGAGACACTGTAAAAGCAGTGACCCAGAATAGTACCTGTCACTGTGATTCTGCCCGAGGGATCAACCTTGATTTTGTTTGATGACATACTCTTATGCAAAACTTATACTGCGTGATATTGTTATTAGCTTTAATTTAAAAGTAACAAAATTTCGGTTGGATCTATTCTGCATAACAGGATCCAAATGGTCTTTACTGGAGAACCAGTTGCCCAACTGCTAAATGGTCCTTATTTTAGAAACGATTGCCCAATCCCACCGTAACGGTTCTGTTTATTGTTTCAGATGGTACGGCTACGAGAAGGACCACAATATCCTCGTGATGGACCTGCTGGGTCCGTCACTCGAGGACCTCTTCAACTTCTGTTCGCGCCAGTTCACTATCAAAACTGTACTCATGCTCGCAGGTGAGTAACAGTATCGTTTTGAATTTCGTTTTTCTTTTGGGGTTTCCTTCTTATGTGGGTGCCAAACAAGCAAACGGTCCGTCTACTCTTCTTAAATTTTAATAACAATTTTCTAGTTGCCTAGAGTCCATAGGTAAAGGTGCTTCCTCAGTTGGACAGCTTATGTTAAAATTATGTTGCTCTGCCTCTCTTTTTGCCAGAGCCTTGTTACTTCATCTGGTGGGTGCACTTTATCTTCCTTAACATTAAATGTGACACAGACTTTAAAATGGTGGACACCCTGCCTGGGTGTCAGCAGGGTGTCTCTTCCACATCGGGCTGTACCGATTTAGACTGGATAGCACTGGGTATTTATCGTTTGTCATTATTTTCAGACCAAATGCTCGGCCGCGTGGAATTCATCCACTGCAAGTGTTTCATCCACCGTGATATAAAACCCGACAACTTCTTGATGGGCATCGGTCGCCATTGCAACAAGCTGTACATGATCGACTTCGGCCTAGCCAAGAAGTTCAGGGACCTCCGCACACGAGCACACATCTCCTACCGTGAGGACAAAAATTTGACAGGTAAGTGTCTGACCTTATGACCTTATTACTTGTAGACGGTGAAAAACTATAGACTAATTTATAGTTTCCATAACATTCGCGCAAGTTGAGATGTAAAGGTTGTATAATACCATGGTTATTGTACCTTGGGTATACCATGGGTATTATACAATACTATACGAATTGTATAATACCGTATTATATCAACATCTCCTCCAACGGTTTGAAAGTAGTTACTATAGTATGTATAAAACATATTGCATACTAGTTACTATGTAGTAACTACTTTCAAACCTAATTTTTGATATTTTGTTAGATATTTTTTTTTGGAAATCATTTATTTATATCATAAGAGACATGTTCAAATCATAAAATACTATCAGAGATAGTACTCACGTACAATAACTCGACTTTGAATTTACTTTTTTCAGTTGTACTAATGCAAAGTAGAGTCAGGCGCGTAAAAGTAAGAGATTAGAAAAAAAACCCGATGGGTAAAACCGAGGTTTTTTTCATTTATCAAAAACCTTATTAAAAATCTTTTCTTAGCAAGAATAACAGCAGTTTTTCATATTTTAATTTCTATAAGTCCATATATCAATGGGCTTGTTGCCCATGTTACAAAATTATAAAAACTCTCTATCAGTAACGTAAAATACATAAAACGAGAACGATCTGCGATCTTAAAATTTTTATAACATATGGCCGACGTGTTTTATGTTCGGTCAAAGTTTGGTGGGAAAGTCCATTTTAAAGGTATGAAATTATAAAAAATAAATATTACCATTGTAGAAACAATAAAAAATACTATAACTTTTGTTACGGCACTGGCTACATAAACGCAATATTTAACATAGCTGTCGTATAAATTTCTGATTTAATGCATATAAAATAGCACGGTGTGACGACATAACGTGGTGGCCTTTTGTATGGAGCGTTTTCGGGATAGTCGAAAATTGTGATGTTCAAGTTATTATATCTCGAGAAGTTTTTATGCAATCGAAGTAATTATTTCACCTATATTTATATTATTGTGACGTCTTTAAATAACAAATCGAAAAAAAAATGGGATACATGCCTATTCATGTTGTAAAAGATTCGTGGTCGGTTCACGCAGGACAAGGGAAGGTAACCCAAGTTTAGACGTTGTACCTACTAGTCTCGGATCTAATTATTCTTTAATATCTCACACATCGTGTACATACTATTATTTTTCCATTTTATTATGCAGTGCGCAACAAAGCAGTTTTGATCACGTTCCTCCGGCATCACGAAACCGTAAGCCTCTTACCCTCCCTGAGAGTTCAATACTTCCACATCGTCAACGACTACACTAGGGTTATTTTTCCCCAAAGTAAAATGATGCATTCTCATACATGCATATAAGAGACAACAAGGTACAGAGTTAACTGCTTTGGGGGAAAATGACCCTTAAAATATTTATTTATTGTTATTTCTTCACAGGGACGGCGCGTTACGCTTCGATCAACGCCCATCTCGGTATCGAGCAGTCCAGGCGAGACGACATGGAGTCACTTGGCTACGTACTTATGTATTTCAATAGGTAAGCCATTGACTTCGACTGCACTAAATGCAAGTAACTGAGTGCTTAGTACGAGTGCGTTCCATCATGTTAACGTAAACAAACCGACAAATAGAGAAGAATTCTCATGTTATGAATTTATAAGACGTATCACACGTCTTATAAATTCACAACATGAGAATTCTTATAACATATCAAAATTATCTGGCTTACTTGCTCACATTTTGAAGTGAGCAACCCGGATAATTTGAATATGTAACACGCGTCTGGTAAATTCACAATTTGAACCTTTTTCTCAACTTGGTCGACTTGTAAACGTTTACACTTTCGAATGTAACCAAAAACTAGCACTAAACACTCTGATTACTAAATTGAAGACTCCTAAAACATAGAAAAACCCATACACATAAAATGATCCTAAAACTTTTTGTTTACTTCAAATGTTTCTAAATTTTTAATGTTTGTCTCTAGATGTTTCATGCTACACAACATAGTTTGCTATTGTTGAATGATGGTTTCTGACTTCTGATTACATTAATATGAAACAATCGTTGTTTTCATAACTTTTGATCTGAGGGGCAATTCTCGTAATTAAAATGTAGTCAAAATTCAGTTTCGATCCCGTCTCGATCTCACAAATGTCACATTTGGTATTCTCGTAACACAATATGTAACTTCAAAATTAAATTTAAGCGGAATTATATCGAAATATGAGTGAAAATTAAACAAACTAAGAATGTTACTTTGCCAACAACGAGATTTGATAATAATTAATTAATGAAATCAAGTATATAATTTCTGTCAATTCACAATTCAATCTCGATTCGGTCAACTTTCAATCTGCGTTCGTAGAAAAATTACGAGAATTGGCCTTCTGATCTTTGCTTGATTTGTGGCGTCATGAAGATCAGAAGGCCGATCCTTGTAATTATTTTACAATCGTAATATGAAAGTTGACCGTATCGAGATTGAATTATGAATTGACTAAAAATTATATACTTGTTTTCATAAATTAATTATTATCAATTCTTATTGCTGGCAACATAACATTCTTAATTTGCGGTTAAATTAAGATATAATTAAACTTATTAATTAAATTAAACTTTTGAAGTTACATATTGTGATACGAGAATACCAAATTTGCCATTTGTGAGATCGAGACTGGATCGGAACTGAATTTTGACTACATTTTAATTACGAGAATTACCCCTCAGTAGTAACAAGTGGATAAGCAATCGACTCCGTGATTCCTTTGTTTAAATTACTCATATTGTTTCTAAAGATATTGATATCTCTTATTCGTTGTTTATCAATCTTCGTTTCGTAATAATATACAGTTTTAAGATAACTAGTGGTCGCCCAGTGTCACCATAATTAATTTAAATTATGACTTTAACAATAACTATGTGTGTGTGTCAAATACATGATAGTGTTTTTTTTTTTTTTTTTTTTTTTTTATACTACGACGGGTGGCAGACAAGCATACGGCCCGCCTGATGTGAAGCGGTTACCGTAGCCATATTAACGCTCGCAACATGAAATATTGCTCGCGCGCCGCCACCCCCGCTACCAACGCAGCATCTCCTTCCTTTCTTTCTGGTGACCTCACTCACTCGCAGGAACACAACAACCCTCAAGGGAGTTGTTATTTGGCTGCGGTATTCTGTGAGGTGGAGGTACATTCTCCAGTCGGGTAGCTTACAATTACACTCCCTACCTCTCTTTTCGCCAGAGCTTCGTTTGTCAGTCAGCAGGGTGCACCACGTGCAGGTGAAGTTGGCTTTGGTTCAAAGATCTTGATGAACCACTTACACCCCAAAATGAACCACTTACACCCCAAAATTGTGTGTAATGATTTGTTTATTGATTTAGTGTATTTTTTATGCATAATTTTAAAATGTGGAACGCGTTGCCGGCGTATGTATTACTCATTCATACAAAATGGGATCCTTCAAGCGAAGCGTGAAGAAGCGTCTTGTAGGCCAGCATGGCAGCGACAACTGTCCGTTGCCGAATCGATTAGGGCTCCTCTTTTCGATTACCATCAGGCGAAGCAAAAGCCAATATGCTGAGCTAATATAAAAATATATATATTAGCATTATGGACACCTGCTCTATATAAACTATATTGCTTCACGTATTAATATATAGATATGAAGCCACGCTGATCACGTGACTCATATAGTATTACCACTCGCTCATTCCAAGTAGCTCAAACGTATTACTTTACGTTGGCAACTCGTTTCATGTTGAGTTATTAACAGCCTTACGTCATCGTACTTTATTGTTTTTAAATAGTCTATCTGTTATATTATAGTTAATGATGTGTTTTTAATTTAATAACACATTGAGTTCTATCACTATTTATAATCCTCGCGTTGACAATAGTGGAAAACCTTGCGCTATTTATAGCTTTAGGAACAAGCGAGACAATTTAAGTGAACCTTTTGTGAATTTAATGTTTCGTGATAAGGTATCTTCGACATTTTATCATTGCCATTTTATATTATATATTTTTTATTTTAACATATGTCTGGTTAGAATAATTGATACACATTTTTTATGAGGAGTAAAGTGATTTGGATGAAATTTGGCATCAACATCATCATCATCATCTCAGCCATTGAAAGTCCACTGCTGGACATAGGCCTCCCCTCTAGATCTCCAATAAGACCGGTTGGAAGCGGCTTGCATCCAGCGCGATCCTACTACATTTAATTTGGCATACTGTTATGTATTCTGTATGAACATAGCATTATAGGAAAAAACGTAACCCTGTGGCCGTTTGGTCAGTTGAACAGTGCTGCGAGCATGCTGAATATTCCAGACTGATTGGTGTCCTTCTTAATTTCCTGAAATTATAGGATACTTTTATAGGTAGCATATAAACGCAGACGAAGCCTTAGACGCACGCAAATAAAACGTACATTTTTTCCGTAGTAATATATTTACTCAATATCATGATGCACGGTAAAACTAATTCGATTAAGGTGTCAACTGTTTCGCCATATTTAACGGACGGCGGTACGCGTGATTCACAGAAAACTCCAACGGTTCGCGATTTCCATTTAACGCTACCAAAGTAGTTTCGCCGCTGTGACGTCGCGGTGTACGTGACGCGACTCACAAACATGACTCACTCGCTCTCTCGACGTAAAACAACTAAAAATTCCCATATCAACTTCGCTATCTATATCGTAAATTTCTGTTGGAATGGACAGATTGTTTTTATTTGGATGAAAGATGGAATTAAAAACAGTAAACATATGACCTATATAAATGTGAAAGTTTGTGAGGTTGTATTTTAATTAGTCTTTTAGGCGTAAACGGCTGTTTGTTTGAAATTTGGCATCAATAACATGGTTTGGTTTAATATTTGGGATGTGCCGGTACTTCGACGGTGTTTCTGCGGGTTGAAGCCATGGACTGGAGCTAGTCGTAC
The DNA here is from genome assembly GCA_937001555.2 of Hypsopygia costalis. Classification (NCBI taxonomy): domain Eukaryota; kingdom Metazoa; phylum Arthropoda; class Insecta; order Lepidoptera; family Pyralidae; genus Hypsopygia; species Hypsopygia costalis. The sequence goes on from OW443350.2 coordinate 4,875,919, forward strand.
TTTGAATTGCACCCGTGTGGCGGGTTAGTAGCTAGTTTAAGTATAAAAAATGTGTTCTGAATCACTGACTGACTCATCAATGTTAGCTCTTGGACTTAGAAAGCTGAAATTTGCTCTAGAACCCCCACTACAAGATTCTAATATACATGTAACATATTGACGCATTGCAAAATTCGCTAAAATCGCGTAGTGTCGCGTAGTGTAGGGTCCTTCCTTTTGTTTTATTGGAGTTAGTAACCAACCTTCAGGGCATATCGTTGGCAAGAGAGAGACTAATCTTACTTGAGCATTTCAAAAGTATCACTTTTGATTTATCCGAATAAGAAAATCCCAAATAAAAAATATACTTAGCGGCATTATAGGCTAAACTATGTTTAAAGTGTTATTATTAGATATTCTGATGCTGGCAGAAAAAAAAATTGTCGTGGAATCGTACGTTAAAATTTGTCTAATTTAACAAATAAAGCTTTGATTGATTGATTGATTGATTGATTTGATCTAATAATCAAAATTTTTGAGATATTCCAGTTAGGTCTCGGACCGGCTAAAGAACAGCTTATTTGTTATTATCGTTTGTTCGTATTATACAAGATATTGAAATACTGATTACTCGCCCTGAAAGAGTTTCACGAGCTCTATCAAATGGTATCAAATGTGATTGTTTTGTCCACAGAGGATCACTGCCGTGGCAGGGGCTGAAAGCCATCACTAAGAAGCAGAAGTATGAGCGTATTAGTGAGAAGAAAATGTCCACGCCCGTCGAGGTTCTCTGCAAGGTAACGGACTTTCATAATAACGAATTAATGAAGTATGTAACAAGTTAATTGTTCCCACTTTTACTTTGGCTAATTATAATACGTCCCAGGAGTAAGACATTATTAGGCATATCACTAGCAATATATCAGGGTGCTTACGTGAAGGTCCCAGCTCTCGGGACGATAAAATAAATGTACGAATAGTTAGGGATCAGGTACCTGTAAAGCTGTTTTATATGCAAGCACACGCATCCTTACATGTGATACATGGACGTATGGAGCTAGGTATTTCGTGCATCATATGTGATGCATGAATAGTTTACCTGCTAATAGAATAGGCTTAAGAAAAAAAGATTTGTTTCTAAAATAGATTACCAGCATAAGATACAGTGATCTTTTGTTGTTGTATGTAAGGCAACCGTTACTGACTGATGTATCAACGCACAGATCAAACCTCAAGAAGGAGCGGGTTGAAATTTAGTATATGGGTAGCTATTATCACGTAGGCTTTGAAAATTTCCACGGGATACCGGCATACGCGCATAAGAAGAGATGATAGATAGATTTGTAGCTTTAACACCAGACTGTATCCCCCGAATTTGTTATCATTCGTTTTTTTTTTAAATGCCTCCCTATGGAAGCAATTTTAAAGACCTATTCACGTTAAAAATAATAACATGACTTAACTGCTCTGGCAATCGCAATATATTTTACAAAGTAGAACAGACAAATCATCATCATCATCATCAGGTCATTTTAGTCTCCACTACAGGAGCACGACCCTCTCTCGTCCGTCCCTGACAGAAGGAGGATTTGGCCTACACTCCTCACGCTGGCCAGTCGGGTTGGGGAGGCCTGATCGATGTTTTTTAATGTTAGTTCCTTAATCGCCTTGTACGACATCCACGGGAAGAGACGGAGTGATTCTATTCTAGTCTGCCGGAAACCACACGGCATACAAATAACAGATAAATAACTACTGACAATTAGATATCCACATTTCCCCCGTCAATGATTAATAAATAAACAAGTGCGACTGTTCATCTTTATCGGAGCCGTTGTTTGCACAATGTATCGATAAGCTTCCAGTTGTCACGTGTTATCGACTCACATGCGGCGTGTAATTGAATAAATGCAGCACGTGTTGAAGGCATACATGTACAATTGATCATGTATTTATTAAAACCAGTTAACTTTTTATACGTATTTGACATTTAGGTAGTTGACGGTATTAATAGATGCTAATGTTTGCTTCGTTAAAACAAATAGCACAAAATTCCACGTAACTGTCTTACTTTTTTTCTTTCATAAGAACCTTCTCTTGGCAATATTACTAACTTAATAATTTTTTTACTACGTCTAGTGGCAGGCAAGCATACGGCCCGTCTGATGTGAAATGGTTACCTATTAACGCTCGCAACATAAAATATCGCTCGTGCGCCGCCACCTCCGCTGCCAACGCAGCATCTCCTTCCTTTCTGGTGACCTCACTCACTCGCAGGAACACTACAACCCTCAAGGGAATTGTTATTTGACTGCGGTATTCTGTGGGGTGTAGGTGCATTCCCCAGTCGGGTAGATTACAATTACGTTCCCTACCTCTCTTTTCGCCAGAGCTCCGTTTGTCAGTAAGCATGGTGCACCGCATGCAGGTGAAGTTTGGTTTTGGTTCAAAGATGTTGATGAACCACAATATTGTTTGAATATATATATTGAGGATAGACAAAATATTTAGTTTGTCGGTCAGCTTCGTTAAAACAAACAACACAAAATATATCTTAAGATATTCTTCCCCCAGCCTTTTTTATAGGTTACTAATTTTAAATAAATTAAACGTAAACAAGAATTAATAAGCTTATAACATTATTATAAAACAAAGGTTTTTAAACAATCTTTTATAGTTTAGAAACGACACTATATACCTTGTAACACTGTGTTACAAGGTATATAGTGCTGTTACGTTACTGCAACACGTTGCGTGTGTTCGGTGTGTTTTATTAATACATACAGTCAAGGTTTATAAGTGCATACCTCCTTTAATTTTGAATAAAACAAGCATTTATGATCATATTAAAATTTCCCAAAATTACTTTGCAGAGAATGACTAGCATACCAAACAAAGAACCTTTAAATATTTTAATTAATGCGTATTTTATTCAATGTTTAAGGATCTGTAGGTATACATATTGTTAAAGTGACACACATATATCGGTCCTTCGCTACAAAACGGTATCTAGTCTACTTTTTAGTGTGTGACCCAGTTAATAGTCTGTTGTGTTTGTTTGTGCGCAGGGTTTCCCGGCCGAGTTTGCGATGTATTTAAATTACTGCCGCGGGCTCACCTTCGACGAGTCACCAGACTACATGTATCTTAGACAGGTGAGTTGTTTATGACACTTTGGTGGGAAACAAGCAGAAAGCTTGTTAAATCATCATCATTTTCATCAGGTCCATTTTAGTCTCCACTACAGGAGCACGACCCTCTCTCGTCCGTCCTAGACGGAAGGAGGATTTGGCCTACACTCCCCACGCTGGCCACACGGGTTGGAGAGGCCTGGATTGATGTTTGATAATGTATTACCCTAGTCGCCTTGTAAGACGTCCACGGGAAGAAACGGAGTGATTCTATTCTAGTCTGCCGGAAACTACACGGCTTGTTAGATGTAATGCGCAAAATCAGTACAGTACTATTAGATACTGTACTTATTATATGTGTAGATAGCAGTCCCCGGCCGACTCCATACAAATGACGCGTCGGTAACTACTACATAAACAATAATAAATAAATAAATAAATATTTCTGGACAATTTACACAGCGCCATCTAGTCCCAAATTTAGCGCAAAGCTTGTGTTATGGGTACTAAACAACTGATAAATGTACTTAAATACATTTTTTTTGTAAATAGGCACATACTTATAATACATAGAAAACACTCGGACCAAGACAAACAGACATGTTCATGCACACAAATGTTTGTCTTGTGCGGGAATCGAACCCGCGACCGGAATTCAGTATCTCAATTCCGTGACGCATTCCGGCCGTGTAAGTCCGGCCTAAGACGCATTCCGGCTGTGTATCATGAACGTGGGGTTGTGTGGTGTGTGTTCCAGTTGTTCCGCATCCTGTTCCGCACGATGAACTACCAGTACGACTACACGTTCGACTGGACGATCCTGCGGCAGCGCAAGCAGCACATGGAGGCGGGCGCCGCGCCGCCCGACCGCCGCTCGCCCTCCGTGCAGCGCCGCGCCGCCGCGCAGCCGCCGCAGCCGCCGCCCAACAACGAGGTACACAACAACAACAACAACAACAACAACACTTACACACCTTTTTATTTATATGTGTTTTACGACCCTGGATACGGACACTTTACCATGTGGGCAATCGTCATTTTGTTAGTTACGAATCGCGTAATTCGTGAAGGTTGCATGTGATTATGCGTTTGTATAAAACTGATGCGATTTACAAGTTCACCAAATTAGGTTTTTTCGTCCTCGTCTTTAGTCACTCGATTTTCGAGCTGCCGGTTTGCAATTGACCTCGTTTGTCACGTATGGGTATGAAAGGACTAACTGTAGATATGACCGCTGACAAAAAGAATGGAAGGAAAGAATATACTGCGCCGACATCAAAATCAATGGGAAAATGACGATTGAATGATGATCTCTTCTCCTGAAACCCCACTACCTAGCCCACTCTATCCTAACCCCTGTTTTCTAGGTGAAATCAGTGCACGCAACCAACGAATCTGCAACCAAGCAAGCAATCAAAGCCCACCAATCCATCAGTCAGTTGAAGAAAAAGCCCGCTGTTATTTCATAATCATATAACACCATACAGCTACACTATAACATTGGATTTTAATGAAGACGCACTTTAAACATTTATACAACAAAATCACAAATTAAATAACATAAATTTGGTTTTAAATATATTTTTTTTACATAATAATGAAAAGCAACACGAAGTATGCGTAAATACTACTAAGAAGTATTCTTTAGACCAAAATACATAAGACAAAAAAAAAAACAAAAATAATATTATATCTGAACTAAAAAACAAAACTTGTACTTTTTTTCTTTAACATTATCTACATTCTAATCTTATTTCAAAAACATACTTGTCTCTATTTAGAACTTATCTACTCGAACTAAAGTCTAGTTTATACGGAACTGTTTTTTTTTTCAATTTATACTACAAAATAAATAGGTACATTTAATTTCGACTATTCAAGTACTAATATATTCATTAATAATAATAATAAATCCCTCGTCGATATGATGCAAATGACGACATTGACGACTTTTTTAGTGCTTAACTAAAAAAAGCATGTCAATATTTAGAACTTCCTCGTCAAATGATGGGTGTTCAGTGTTCAGCTCGGAATAAATAACCCGTGCATTATAGTTAGTTCCTTATCAATAAGAGAGAGAGTCTATAATTACGGACACGACATTTTCGAAACTGTTTTTAAAATTACTAGTTTTTTTTCAAGAATAAATAAATAACTTGAGATTTTAACTTACAACGAATTATTAAAAAAATATTATTTTTTCGTCAATACGACGCAAATTTTCCTAATTCATCTCAAAAGAAGTTCGTCAGTGTCTTGTCTCTCTCTCGATACTCGTCTTGTTTCTAACTCGGTAGAAATTCGTCAATATTTATTAACATCAATAAGTTTTATTTTGCTTACCATTTATATTTCTATAGACTATTTCCGAAATATATGTCGTAATGACGTGTACCAAGTTTCAATAGAATACTTCTGTAAATACTTAATGTTTATTGCATTTATAAATGTTTAAAGTGCATTTAAAGAGTCGATAATAATTCCAATCATAATTTTTTTTGGACAAAGCTTTCAGGCACATAACACAATGAAATTATCCAAAAAATCAATATTTATTCTAATAGTATTTTGTTTATTCCAATAGTAAATTCATTTGATTTTAGGTGGGTTTTTTTATAACAGATTTAATGTTGACATGTGGTATTTGTATGCGTTCTGTAAATTTTTACTTTAAGTTATAAAGACATTTAATTGGTAACACTATTACTTAATTTAAATAACAACGCGATTCGTAAACATAATAAAATTATTTCTTAAAATGCGATGTTTTGTATTGAAAAAATTGTATAAATTATAAAATGAGTGGTCGACGCTAAAAATAAGTATGCCACTTAATAAGAGTGGTGTGATTATGTGAATTTTGTGTAAATTAATTAAATATTTTTTAATAATTCTTCGTCTTTTATATGGTGTGTTATTATGGTAGATAGAAATACTTTTTAGCCATCTCAAACAAAAAGAAGGTTAAATAAATATATAGAAGCGTTAAATAAATTAAATGAAATCATATAGTTTGCTTAATTTGAATTGAGGGGATGATGAGATTTCATCAAAATCTGTTGTGTATTCTTTTTTTAAGTCATCATCATCATCAGGTCATTTTAGTCTCCACTACAGGAGCACGACCCTCTCTCTTCCGTCCCAGACAGAAGGAGGATTTGGCCTACACTCCCCACGCTGGCCACACGGGTTAGGGAGGCCTGGTCTATGTTTTATAATGTATTTCCCTTAGTCGCCTTGTACGACACCCACGGAAAGAGACGGAGTGATTCTATTCTAGTCTGCCGGAAACCACACGCCCGGCGGTAAACAATTTTAAGAAAAAGTCTTAGTTTTTCGGGTCAATATATAGCCTCACAAATATACTCACAAATATTGTAGCTTTCTATTGGTAAAAGAATTTTCCAAATCCGTTCAGTAGATCCAGAGATTACCCCCTATAACCTCACAAATTTTACCTCTTTATAATATTATATGATATGACATATTTTTAAACACATTGTAATAATCACGTCGCAATATTCTAGTTCAAGGTGGCACTTTAGCCTGACCTGCCCCCCCTAGCCAAGTGTAATTCGTAGCGTATAAAACGTTAGATAGATCACGTGACATTTGTCAATTCTCATACTAAAATGTTCGATTTTGACAAATGTCACGTGATTTATCTAACGTTCGTTACGGTACGAATTACTTGGCTGGGGCGCTACCGCTGAAGCTGAAGCCGATTACCGACGGATTTTTTTAAATGCGAAAATGAAAGTTCTGCTTACATTGTTGGTAATTGTGTTTAGCTCAGTTGGTAGAAATCCTAGAGCTCTACACATTAAGTTGAAAATGTTTGTCAATAACCTAAGACTAATTTTGGAATAAAAAAGTCCGATGTTAATATGCTTCAGCTTCGGCGGTAGGGCCCCTGAAAGGAATATGAAAGAAAATATACTTTAACCTTTAATAAATATAACTTAACGTAATACAGATTTTAAGTTTCTCATATTCCTAGGATTTCAAAACGCATAACTGCAGTTTCAATGTGTACCACTATTTACAATTCACTATGGGGTAGTAAATTCCGTGGTCTTCACTAAGTACCTATGTATGTATATACTATACATCGACGAAGATTTCGTAGACGATATTCCCTTGGATTTGCCCGGTAATACATTTGTTTCTTATCGAGGTCACGTAGTGCGCAGAATTAAAGAGTGTCGAGGTCGTTCTCATTATTTTGTACAAAGGTCGTTTGTAGATTTGTTTGCATTGTCGAATTGGATTACAGTAATCATAATCAAAAAAATATTAAGCAATTGTAGTTATATTGAAAGATGGTATATCATAGTACGTTTGAAACTTATTCTTGAATAAATAGAATAGATAATACATAACATAATGTTGGTTTCTACGCATTAGTTTTGTTCGTTAGGATTCATCTTTCAGAGCGCCATTGTAATATTGATTAGGTATTTTACAAAATGGTACAAATACATCCTATCTTTTATAGTTATCATAGTATTCATACATAAGATAATAGACATTTGGTATAATATTATGTTGCAAAGTTTAATTATATTGCCAATGGAAAAGGTGTTTCCACGCTAGTATTTTATAGAGATAAATAATATTTTCTAACATTCGATGTAGGTGTCTTTTTTTTTTTTTTTTTTTTTATATACTACGTCGGGTGGCAGACAAGCATACGGCCCACCTGATGTGAAGCGGTTACCGTAGCCATATGAACGCTCGCAACATACAGTGTCGCTTGCGCACCGCCACCCCCGCTGCCAACGCAGCATCTCCTTCCTTTCTGGTGACCTCACTCACTCGCAGGAACACAACAATCCTCAAGGGAATTGTTATTTGGCTGCGGTATTCTGTGAGGTGGAGGTACATTCCCCAGTCGGGTAGCTTACAATTACGCTCCCTACCTCTCTTTTCGCCAGAGCTTCGTTTGTCAGTCAGCAGGGTGCACCGCGTGCAGGTGAAGTTGGCTTTGGTTCAATGATGTTGATGAACCACTTACACCCCTATTTTTTTGAAGGACTTAACTTTATCTCGTTTAAAACATAATATTTTCATGTAATTGTTGACGTGAATGCGTCTTTAAATTTGCTACCATACGGGGGCAATCCAAAAATGATAACAAAATAAGTTCGAACCCATGCTCTACATCCGAAATTGAATCACGCCACTAGATAGATTATGCATCGAATAATTTATTACGTTAAGTAAAGGATTATTGAACATCGCGTGCGGGGTAGGGGGAAGCGCTGCCATTTTGAGATAATTTTAGTGCATGTAACGTACAACACACTGCCGTGTCCATGATACAGTCACATTTTTTACTTTTACATCAAATGTTTGATTTATATAATGTTGTGGAAACATTTTTAACGGTGATTTCATCTACAGTCCGCGAATACTAAGATGAGATTTACAGTTGTGTGATCGCCCATCGCTACTAGAGATGTAGTGCGTGCGAGAGACTGACAATACCATCCAAAAGCAGTAACTGCTCGGGTTATAAACACTGCGGCCCGGCCGCTCCCAAGACTATTGTCAGTTTACACTATCCATGTGTACTCGCAAATACTAATTTCATCTTACACCTCAAAGGCTGTACCATTTTGAAACTGAATTATATTAATATTTGTTTATATTAATTATGGGTATTTGTTTACAGTGAAAGAGATTGCGACGTTCGGCAGCTGGTGGTGGTGCGGCCAAGAAGAGGGCGCGGTAGGAGTGTATTGTGTGCGTGTGTGGACGCCCCAGTGTCGGCCGCTGCGCTCGCCGGAGCACAGACCCCATAGCGTGCCTCGAACTAAATGGACACTATTCTTTGAGAAGAGGCCTTTTAATTTAACGGTCGTATAGTGAATTATAACGCGGCGTACGATCTCGTCTAGTGGTGGGAAATTCTCGAGATTGTTTACGCAGGGGCGAATAGAAATTCACGCTTGTTTACACAGGGGTGAATAGAAATTGTCGCTTGTTTACACAGGGGTGAATAGAAATTTCTGGCTTGTTTACACAGGGGTGAATAGAAATTTCTCGCTTGTTTACACAGGGGTGAATAGAAATTCTCGGCGATATTCTCGAAAATGTCCAATCACTAACCTCGCCGGTAAACTTCGGTAATCTAACTTTTACTGTTTAGACGAAATATGTTTTGATTGTATAATAATGTTAGCTGTTCATTTGGTAATGAATGTATTAGGGTCCACAGTCAACGTATGCGCATTTTCTTTTTGTTCAAAAATATATAATATGAGTAACAAAATAACTGACAATTTCGTTGTAGGTCTAATGTATTCATTATTAGTTTTCGATGTTAGTTTTTCCTAATTAGCTAGTATACAATTTATTGTATTTTGTCTTGCGCGTTTCAGCTGTTCACTGTAAATACGCAAAGGAAACGCTGGACCGCTCACGATGCGTATCTCGAAAAAAATGTAATAAAATATTGGTTTAAAAGTTCATTAAAATTTACTGATTACTAATGTAAGTAGGTTTCTGTAATAAAAGTGAAAAATGAAAAAAAAAATGAATATGTTTAAGAAACCTGATTCCGTTTTTCTGGAGAGCATCGTGTGTGACGTCCCACATAGTTGTAGGTCTTTTTTTTTTATTTCGGCAAAGATATACACAGAAATTGTACATAAATTTATTCACAGACGAGGCTCTCTAGAGAAAGTCGGTACATATGTATCGCGTATTTTAAAATGAAGAGTTAATTGTAAATATAAAGTGTTCATTGTGTTATTTTTTTAAGGAACAATAAAATTTTCGTTTACTATATAGAAACACGAGTGGCGCCCCGAGACACTGCAGTGTTATATGTGAAACATAACTTCACCACTGGGTGGTATTTTTATAAGAATAAAAATAGCCGAAATAGTTGTAATGCTTCCATTATACCCCAGACAAGGGCGGGGCGTCGTTATTTAAGTAAATATAAGAGATATGCGTAAACAGATCTTGAATGATTGAGGTGTAAAAGTGTCAAATGGGGACAAAATATTTTTAAACTAAACCTTGACTATGGAATTTGTTTTCTCTTTGTGATATTATGGATCTCAATATTCCTTTTATACAATCGATCGATTCGCTAAACGTAGTGATTGTTCTTAATACTGAAATAGTGACATCATTATTTTGTCTCCAATTGAGTGAGTATGGTACTCAATGCGCGTATTGTCATCTACTGCACTGGACGGTACCACTGAGGTGGCGTTTTAATTTTTTTTTTAAATACATTTATCGCTAGTTAGTTGGTCTACGTGAACATTCACACTTCACCTTACAAATAATGATGGTTAATTGACAAAAGAATATTTGCAGAATAATTTTCGAATATTGTGCCGTGTTGGGGCGAATCATATTTTTTTTTTGTATGGATGTTGTCTATGGATGATGTGATATCTCGTGTTCGTGCTCGGATTTTGATAAAATTTGGTGTGGATGTAGGGAACGTATTTTTTTTTTCATTCTGTTGCATATAAGCATCAGTTCAGTAGTTTTTAAGATACTCGTGTTAACGTGAAGATAAATATTATTTGCAAATCGCTGATTCGATGTTAATGAAACTGTAGGTAAACTGGCTAAGCTGAAACCGATTAGGTTTTTTTGATTGCGAAAATCAAACGTCAGCTTATATTTGTAATAATAGTAGTCAGCTTATTCGGTAGGTACGAAGGAGCTCTAGCGATTAAACTGAAGATGTTTACCACAAATTTAAAAAGAAGTACATATTCGCAATCAGAAATCTCGATGGGAATCGGCTTCAGCGCGGTAAGCCCCCTGGTCGTGTACATACAAATCACAACATGTGAATTGTATTTCACGAGCATTGTAATTCTTCTAGTAGTTCTTACTTCTCTTAGTTAGATTCTTACTTAGATCTCGAACTCGATGGGAAAAAAACAATCGCGAGCTCTCATTTCGCGAGGGACGGCTAGTTATTCCTTCTTTTTTGTTTATACAAAATAAGATCTTCATAGTTACATCGACAGACCTAGGATTTTTCCCTAGATGTAGTTACATTTGTAATAGCAATAAATTGATACAATGCACATTAACATTTCAAACAACATGTACATACTTATGATGTTAATTTGGTATTCGCTCGGCATTAATGCTGTGTAACACACACACGTCGGCTGTGTAGGTACATATCGTTTAAAAAATCGATGCATTCAGGGCTGTCCAGCTCATATAATAATAGGGACAGTTCCATATTTTACATAAGAGATTGACCATAGTGTGCGTATATTATTTATACTGTGGTAATGTACTAAATACATTAATATCGATTAAAAAATTATAAGAAATTTTATTGTCTTTTGTCTGGAGCACAGGTAACGTGCTAAGTTTGGATTTTTACTAAATTAACTAATTTGTGATGGTTTCGTTAAAAATAGTAAACGTTCTCCCAGTGGTGTCGTCCGGTGGCGCCGTTGACAATACACGACTCAATGTATGCACTTTTAACTTTAAATTAATAAATAATATTAAACAAGTATAACTACGTGGTTTCCTTTAACGCCTAAATACATAGAAAATATGAATTTCAAGCAAACAAACACGAGTGGGTCTTTATTTCGAATTGACCTTTGATCTACTGACATCTATGACGGAAAATTACTAGTTATAAAAATGACTACATACAACTTAATTACTGATTAGGATGACAATTGGAGACATTTGCAATTAAGTCTTCAATTATCTAAAGTATAAAATTTTGTAAGATGATTACGAAAATTAAAATGAAGGGCTTATTGACTTGAACAAAAATGTTAAATATTATAATGCATATGTACATGCTGATTTAAATACTCAGTACTGCATCCCAAATTAGGATGGACAAACTACCTGAAATAGATTCTAAAAATGATTAAAGCCTGAAATATACAAATGATTTACCGACTATTCTTTTTGAACCATTTTCCTTTCTTTTTTTTTACTATTATTTCTGGTGGCAGACAAGCATTCGGCCCGCCTCATGTGAAGCGGTTACCGTAGCCATATTAACGCTGCCAACATGAAATATTGCTCGCGCGCTGTCACCCCCGCTGCCAACGCAGCAACTACTTTCTGGTAACCTCACTCACTCGTAGGAAACCAACAAGCCTGAAGGAAATTGTTACTAGGCTGCATTATTCTGTGAGGTGGAGGTACTTCTCCCAGTCGGGCAGGTTAATATGCCCTACCTCACTTTTCGCCAGAGTGAGATCACAACAAACTACTACTACTACTACTAGGGTCGGCAACGCGCATGTGATGCTTCTGGTGTTACAGGAGGCCATAGGCTACGGTAACTGCTTTCTATCAGGCAGGTCGTATGCATGTTTGTCACCTTCGTGGTATAAAATAAAAACTATCCCATAACACTTGAACGAAAAGTCTATTTTAAAAAAAGCCAATATCACCTGCATTTGGTGCTGACTGTAGACTTGAAAAGTGTGATGCAGTTCTTTTGACGCAAAATGAACTATATCACTCATCTAGTTCATTTAGTTCAATTAGTTCATGTAGTTCTTTTGACTCACTATATCAACTCAGTAGTTCTATTGACTGATTCCTTATACATTCTTCTCAGTTCTATTGCGTCATTTTGATGACATTGTATTTTTGTATTAAATAAGTATATCTAATTAAATATTTTATAATTTCCCTTACAAATATTGATTTTACTTCAAACTTTTCACAGGCTTAGGACTGTCAACCTTGAATAAAAAGAAATTACTTAGTGGTTAAAATAATAATGAATATAAAAATTGAGCCTTGTATCTTTACTACTATAGCATATTTTCGCTAACAGCTTATGGTTCTTATGTCCTTAGCCTTCTTCGAGTTCTAATTCGGTCAGTCAACCACGCACGAAACTATCTGTCTCGTTTTATCTCGAACAATTTCAGAATCTTCCGTCCTTTTCGCTCTCTATCGCTAGCAATTTTGGCATTACAACGTATCTCTCTCATTCTAGCTCGTACGCTTTATGTATTTCCGTTCTTTTTACTCTTTGTCACTCGATTGAACTAAATGACACAGTGAACTATATGGGACAAGAAAGAGTGAGTGACAAGAACCGACATGTATGGTGAACTGGTACAATTGAACTACTCACTCAGGAACTACACAAGCTGACTGACAAACGAGAGGCTCTAGCAAAAAGAGAGGGTAGAAGGTTCCGTTAAAGGATTTCCGTATGTTTTCTAGGATGGTGAGAGCAAATAGCGTGTGGGTGGGAAGAAAAACAGCGGTGCCTTTAGCTACTATGATAGCTGAAGTGCATTGTAAGGAAAGCACCTTATTGCTATAGTAGTAAGGTGGTTCTCCAAGCGGAGTACCTACACCGGCATGCTGGTATTCGGCGCGTGACGGCCTAACTATTGGGGCACACCCAAGGGCGGATCCAGGGGGAGGGTCATGGGGGTCATGACCATGGGCTGGGTCCAGGACCGAGATGGACTACTAATTAAAATTGTTAAACTTAACATTTTTATATATATTTTTGTCACAATATAGATTAAGTACAGTACATACATACATTAATAAAATACTTACTTTTTACCTGTATCTATTAATATCAAAATTAAATTATAACTTGAATGTGACTTTACCACAGCTGTGTGACCTCCCCCTGGCGCCAAAGCTGGATCCGCCCTTGGGCACGCCACAAGAAGCGGACAGGTAAAAAAAGTTGATGTTTGATGGAAAGTAATCACCACCGTCCATGGAGATCAGCAACAACAAGGGGTCGCCGATCCGTTGTCAGCCTATACTTTTTTTAAAAGGACAATTTACACAACGCCATCTAGTGCCAAATTAAGCGTAAACTGATAAATATACTTGAATACATTTTTTTTTGTAAATACATAGAAAATACCCAGACCAAGACAAACAGACATGTTCATGCACACAAATGTTTGTCTTGTGCGGGAATCGAACCCGCGACCTCGGAGTCAAAGTGGCCATTGCTAACCATTCGACCATCGAGCTCGTCATATATACTCCTTCCTTTCATTCTTTCTGGTAACATCGCTGACTCACAGGAACACAACAACCCTCAAAGGAATTGATATTTGGTTTCGGTATTCTGTAAGGTGGACTTACTTCCCCAGTCGGGCAGCTTAAAAATACGCCATGCCCTACCTCGTGTTTTCGCCAGAGCCTCATTTGTCTGTCAGCAGGGTGCACCACGTGCATGTGAGGTTGGCTTTGGTCCAAAGATGTTTATGAACACTATATCTATAAATTTCCAAAAAAAAAGATGTTCCCGATTTTAGTAATATTATGTTATATCTGATTCTTTTTTTAGAATATTCCTTGAAGTACGAGGAGTGTGCCTTATTTCGGCACTGCCCAGGTCTCAGATCTTGATTTTAACTAGACAAAAAATTAGTCGTTAATTTGTCGAAATTTGTCGCCCAAAGCAAAAAATTTGTCGGTCTCCCATTAAAGAGTTATAAACTTATAAGGTTTTTTTTTGTGGCAGTGCCGAAATAAGCTTATTTCGGCACAGCCCACTCGGGATCTATTAAACTACAAAACATAGCGAAGATATGATTTTCCCCAGAATTAGTCGTCAATTTGCCGAATTCAGACACCAAGTATCAGAATTAGTCGACCTCCCGTTAAAAAGTTATAAGTATTATTTTGTGGCAGTGCCGAAATAAGCCTTATTTCGGCACTGCCTAAAAAAACTACACCACCTAGCGAAAATCTGATTTCACCCAGATGTTGCCTTGAATTTGTCGAAATTTGTCGGATATAAAATACAACTGGTCGATGCGTAATGAAAAAGTTACACGCATTCTAATAATTCTCATAATAAGTATAGTCCGAGATCTTGCATCAAAATTATATCATGCACAAAATGCAACAGTAACCGTTTTATTGTTTGTTTGTTTTCAAGCCTAAGGCCTCAGTGTCCTTTAGGCTTGAATATACTGGCCTCCTTGGCGTAACGATTGTCATCTAATGACAACAGCTGGTACCGACAGCTTAATGTGTCCTCCGAAGCACGGCGGAGCTGGAGATAACTAAACCCACCCATGCAGTGTTCTGTGGCCATCTCTACTGAATATATATTACAGATCTAGATAGATTATAGTTTATAAATAGATTGTAGATAAAGTATAAAAAATACAACAGATATTTTGAATCTTTATTTAACATCATCGTCATATAACTTACAGTAATTAACAATATATCTTCACATAATGTTTTCTGCCCGATCTATCGAGCAATGAACACCTAAATCTAATCGTAACGTACGAAAAACACCGATCAACAAACTGGATACATAGATAATACTGTATATAGACTAAGATACCGTCGTAAGAATTTAACCCGATAACAGAGATTTTATGTGCGATGATAAAATAACAAATTACAAATAAGGTATTATTATACTCAATTGTTGAGTTATTTCTTGTGTGCATATTGCGATTTCAAAACGATCGGTAGGTAGTTGCCGTCACTGTTTTAATTTTTCTGACAAACAATATCGAGTATATACTAGACCGATGGAGTTCATAGTGTTAGCTACCTAATAATCATATAATAGTCTATATACTTTCGATACTATTATTAGTAAGTAAGCTGATTATTGATAACCTGTACTGTCAACAGATTAAGACTTATCGACAGTCGGTAGACAACATAATATTGTACATAATGTAACATATCTACCGACTTTTAAACATGATTTGCTTACCTTATAGCTTATAACGATGCTTATAAGCCATAAGGCCACAAAAACATTACGGTATTATGTACATGAAATGATGTGTATTAAATATATATTTTTTCAATAGTAAATTAAATTCTAGCGACGAGCTCTTAGGATAGGAATAACACATGTCTTAGAAGTTTCTAGTAACGAGTATAAAATTTAACAAATAAGTGACACCTACGTTATGGTCGATAGAAATCAACGGTAACACACATGCACAATTTTTGGGAAAGATATCAACAGGTGCTAAATACTACTGAGATCATGAAATAGAAAGGGCTAACACTTGTAAGTTACATATACTACAATTATACTTCATTCATACAACACTCAATATTTGCACAAAGAAATAATAAGTATTCCTATGCAACCTTATCTGTACAAACCGAGGATTATCAAGAATCCATCATCAAGAAAATCTCACAAAGATAGATTCTTTGGTATAGAAAGGCGTTTGTACACTTAAAACAATATTTATTTACGTAAATAATATTTTTCTATATACGTAAGAATACAAATAGGTTGACGAATAGGTTGGGACGAGTCGATGTTCTTAAAAACAAAATATTAGAAAAGCGTCGCGTCCATATTTTTACGAACAATTAATTTTAATTAAGCTAAAAGTGCATATAAATGATCTTAAATATAAAATGGGCAGAAAGTCGTTCAAAGCGTGTTTGAATGCATGTTACTTATTTATATAAATAATCTCGTAACTTACAAGTGTAATGTGTAAGGTACAAATGTTTATGACTAGCCAGTTAAGTCTACGCTAGAATTAAGCCGAGCAGCTCAAAGTATATAATACTGATTGCTATGTATAGTATAAAACTATATTGCCTCGATTCTACGTTTTTACAAGGTTTGGGTAAAAAACTAGGTAACCGTATAAGGATTTTTATCTATTAGTACATATTAAAAAGTGTATCTTTACTCTACAATACGTGATTTAATGACATTTTTAGAAACTATATACTCAACAGAATTCATCATAACCAAATTATGGATTATAAAAATACGTATGTAGCTTTTTTGCAATACATTACTTATAAAGTGTGCGATTTATGAATTATATTAATTTTTTTAGAAATTTAATTCATTGATATGATATTAAAAAAGGATTTTTTTTACTACCTTCACAAAAAATATTATCTATAACATAGAGAATAAATCACGTAAATAATGTGAAAGACTGTTACGTATTTAATTTAAAAAGGCAAATTTTATTCGAAGAAGAAGCTACAATTATGCAAAAACTGCAAAACAGTGAATAAAAATGTAAATTTACTAGCATAAGAAAATGGGCTCAATAAATTTAGTTAATCTTAAATTCCGTTTGTAAACCTACGTTAAATGTACACATTAAAGAATCTGGTGTTCTGTACAGAAAGGTTTAATCGATGCAAAAATCCTGCCCCCTTCCACTACCTTAAAATTTTGCATTTTGGGAAGGATACCGGCTACAGAACAATCACACGAATTTATAGTGTAATATGTGATCATAAGTATTAAATGTCTGCGTCTTTTTGATAGTTCAAAGAGGGATGCCCTGGCCGATCCACAGAGGGCCTCTAGCAGATATAATGTAGGTAGATTATTATCTTTATCAGGCAAAGAACGACCACTGAATGTAGACCTCTCAATGTGCGCAAAGATCCACAATGATGTAGTAGATGTTTATTTTGATTGATAATGACATGTAACTATTGTAATCCTACTAAATAATTATAGTTTCACGCGAGGTCCTAATTGACGGGATTATGTCAATATCTTGACCCTACGCAAAATATTTTTATCTACCTACATTAAGACGACATTAATGAAGTTTTACTTCTATATGTATTATTTTACATAAGATCACACATCGATAGCTTTTTACAGAATGATTAACAATTTATTATAAGAAAGAGACATCGCGCAGCCGTCGCCCAATATTGTATATGTTATTGCATTATATTATGCAATCGTATAAAAAAAATGTTTTGCTGTGGTGATGCGTAACGCAGTCTCTCCGCAGATTTGCGTACCAATCAGAAGTTGGACGAATTTTATGCTTGAGGTGAGGTTAAACCCTTTTAAAGTTATAAGTTATTCATGATGATAAACTTTTTTTTAGGATTAAATAAAGAATAGTTGTGGGCGTAAATTTAAAATAAAATAATTAATTTAGGTAGGTTTATTATATTCATTGAATAATATTTTAATTCTAAGATACTTTTAATTGTGGCAATTGGGCTCAAATTTATATTTTACTATAAAGACGTAGGAACGATGAATACACAATACTACTTATTAGACACTTACTATATAGAAAAGAATTCAGGTAGAATAGCCGCTTATAGAATACACAAGCAGAGAACTAAATGAAGTAGTGATATAGGTCGAGTCAATTTCAGTGATCAATGATCAGCGATTTATCATCACGAATAAAATGATTACTGTGGCGATTGGCACCACATTACATACCACTCGTGTAATATATGAATATCTTGCAGAAGACAAGTTGAAGTATTTTTTTTTGCGATCAGGGTCATAGTCTATAACAATACAAAGACTTGACTTCTTGAAATACCTAATAATTTATAATATTACAAAAGAGTGTCGAGTTCTAACTTTCATTACGAACAACCTAGGTACAATGATGTTAGTATTTGTAACATCATTGCCTAGATACATACATTGATTTAATTTTATCTTACAGAGTATCTACTAAACATGAAATTGACATTTTAATTGCATAGTTTTACATTTAGGTTTGTCACCAACGAAAGTATTTATTCAATACTTATAATTCCATGTGTTTATTAAATTTACGAAACAATACATTTTGTTTTTTTTTTTTGTATGTGTTTGTTACTTTTTCAGCACATTATTTAGATAATTCATGTTCATGTCATATTTCGTTGCAGACTTTGGATTGGATTACATTGAATTATTATTTAAACAATCAATAATACTTAAATACCTACACATTGTAATAAAAATATTTGGATATAATAAATACTAAGTAAGTATAATATTAATTTACAAAAATATTTTTAAACTCTACAAATAATATGATCACAATTATTTTTAATTGATGGGGAATTCATCATTTTGAATTTTGTCCAATGAATACGTGAGACTTTAGTACCATATTTTCTGTAGGTTGATAGTTCACTTCGTGCGTTTTTTGGGGAATTAGACATTAAAAATAAATGAGATATGAAAATTTTAAAACCGTAGATACATTTGAATATCTATTCATCTAGCTCGGATAGAAGTCATATTTCTTATCTCGCTATTCAGCTATTTTACTAGTTTTTGTTCCACCCACATGACTCTGTTCTATGGATGAGTCGATTAATTAGTATATATAGTTAAATGTCTATTTTTTTTCTAATGCATACCAAAGAATACCATTCTGATAAGTTAATGATGAATGTATAAGGGAATTAGTACTGAATTATTCTCATGTCACAGCCTCACACTTGCCAAACAACGGCCAAACAGCAAACGCCCAGCACAAACACTGCTCCACACGCTTGGTGTTTGCCGCAAACACAGTATTCCTGTGTTTGCCAAACGTATACTCAAATAGCAAACAACAAATACCCATCCACACGCTGGTGTTTGTTGTATGCTAGTTGGCCGTTGTTTGGCAAGTGTGTAGACGCGACATCAGAAACTTTTCATTGCCGAATTCTACATTGATCTTTACAATTTTGATGAGTATGGTACATTTATGTAGATACGAATTATATAGGTACTACACATAATTATTCATAATAAAATAACTTATCACGTTTTTTATAATATTTATAGTACTTATGTTAAAATTAAAAGGTGCATTTATAGCATTTGTTTGTCGAACCTGTTATCTATTGCGCTTTACTAGAAATCTCTACCGTCTGAGCTGAAGCTCACCAAGTTCAAATATTTTTATATCAAAAATTGGTATTAGGTTTGAGTTTAGACATCTTCTGCGTAGACGGTAGCGCTCCAAGGTTACTGCCAGCTAAGTTCAACATAATTACCGATAATTTTAAGCTGAAGTTTGGTATTTGTATTAAAACAGTCCGATGGGAATCGCTTTTAGGCGTTAGAGCCCAGTAGAGGCTGTAAAGCGTGCAGTTATATATAGAATGGACAAAGATTTAGATAGCTATGTATGTAGGTACTATAACCAGTGCTGAATTGATTGATAAAACATATATAGTTTTTCAATAAATAATAATAACAATAAATAAGGAGCTCGATGGCGATGCCAGTCTAATCAATCGCTAAACAAAAGCAATGTCGATCGTAGCCTGTCTGTGGAAGGGTTTATTTATCTCGAGCTTCTCCGTGCTTCAGGGGCAAGTTAAGCCGACAGTGCCGGCGGCGGTCAACCCCTTCGATTGAGCGGAGATCCGTATCCCAACAGTACGATGATTACGGGTCGATGAATAAAAAATAAATAACATTACGCCGCGAGAAGCAAGTTACAATAACCGGATTCTAATACTAACAATTTTATTACTACACAAGGATGTTAATAAATATGACATCATTGTTACTATACAATTGATTTATAGCTTTCATTTTACATAATATAATTGATTATAACAGTTCAAATGACGAAGGTTTCAAACCGACAAAAAATATTTTATATAAAATGAATTAACAAGGACTGCTTCGTTTTCTTTTACAATATAAACTCCATTTTGAAAATATTTATATAAATTCCGGCAAGTTAGCCGAAATCAACTATTAAAATAATAATTTCTTTTACAATCTAAAAATCCAATGTCTCTTATTGTCCTAGGTCTACAATTCTTTCGTAAACAATCATACATTAAGTAAGTATTTTAATTGACAACCATAATATAATTTATTTACGAATATACCAATCAGCAGTGGATTAAAGTACAGTTAATATAAATAAATAATCTGAAAGAATCGAGTATTAATCAAAAATATTTTTAAACATTCTTCAATTGGAATAATTTAATTAAAACATTTATAAAACTAGGGATAATTATTACAGGTATTTTATAGTATGATTATAAATGAATGCTCATAATTAGGTAACTTAATAAATGCTCAGTGAATCAATATCAATATAGGTATAAAGCCGCGCCTTATAGTTGATATTTGCCGCAAACACCAGAATCACCAAATACATGCCAAACACCGACTACAAACACCCATAATGCAACATAATCTTGGTGTTTACCGCAAACACAGAGCGCCGTATTCGGCGATCACTGGCGATCACCAACACAAACTGGCAAACACAAGCAAAGTCCCATCCACATGTTGGCGTTTGTTGTTTGCTGTTTGCCGTTGTTTGTCAAGCATGTGGAGCCGGCATAACATATTTATAAGACGTTTTGTTTTGGGCTTTTTACTGTAACCACTCGAGTAAAAAATTTAGAGAAGTGAACTGCTTAAGGGGACGTCATACCTCAATGTAGAAATGAAGGGATTAGGTACAATGTTATTGGATTTAATCGTAATGATTTTTTTCCTGACATTATAAAGTACTTAGATAATTTTGTTTTGCTTTTTATAACTACAGGATAACAATTTGGGATTCATTTATGCCGTTTTTTCGAATATTATAAAATTTCTAAAAAAAACCAATGATAAGTAGTGATGTTACGATCTGGAATTTTGTCAAACCGAGTTGAATCGGTTAGACAATTCATGCAAGTCGATTCCAAACCGAATCGACGAAATCGCGATTTGAATCGGTTTGAACCGATTTGAATCGGTTTGATAGCGAAGATGGGTTTAAAAAGTCGAGTCGTTACTCGACTTTTTAAACCGATTAAAAAGTCGAGTCGTTACTCGACTTTTTAAACCGATTAAAAAGTCGAGTCGTTACTCGACTTTTTAAACCGATTAAAAAGTCGAGTCGTTACTCGATTTTTTAAACCGATTAAAAAGTCGAGGCGTTACTTGACTTTGTAAACCGATTAAAAAGTCGAGTCGTTGCTCGACTTTTTAAACCGATTAAAAAGTCGAGTCGTTTCTCGACTTTTTAAACCGATTCAAACCGATTTGAGCATAAACCGAGTTGCGTCGATTAGCGCCTTTACTAAACAGATTTGGCCGAGTCGAAAGCGATGTAACGACTCGACTTTTTAAACCGATTTGAGCATAAACCGAGTTGCGTCGATTAGCGCGTCAGCGCGTCTTGCGTCTACTAAACCGATTTGGCTGAGTCGAACTTACTTACGCATCTCGCTCGCGCCGCTCTGCGCGCATTCGCCCGTTTGGCCGTTTGCTCGTTTGGCCGTTTGACCGTTTGCTTGTTTGGCCGTTTGCCCGTTTGGCCGTTTGCCCGTTTGACCGTTTGACTGTTTGCTCGTTTGGCCGTTTGCCCGTTTGGCTGTTTGCGCGTTTGCCCGTTTGGCCGTTTGCTCGTTGGCCGTTTGGCCGTTTGGTCATTTGCCCGTTTGGCCGTTTGCTCGTTTGCTCGTTTGGCCGTTTGCCCATTTGGCTGTTTGCGCGTTTGCCCGTTTGGCCGTTTGCCCGTTTGGCCGTTTGCTCGTTTGCCGTTTGGCCGTTTGCTCGTTTGGTCGTTTGCCCGTTTGGCTGTTTGCTCGTTTGGCCGTTTGGCTGTTTGCTAGTTTGCTCATTTGGCCGTTTGCCCGTTTGGCCGTTTGGCTGTTTGCTCGTTTGCCAAACGGCCAACCGGCCAAACGGTCAAACGGCCAAACGGTCAAACGGCCAAACGAGCAAGCGGGCTAACGGGCAAACGAGCAAACAGCCAAACGGCCAACCGGCCAAAAAGTCGAGTCGTTACATTGCTTTCGACTCGGCCAAATCGGTTTAGTAGACGCGCTAATCGACTCAACTCGGTTTATGCTCAAATCGGTTTGAATAGGTTTAAAAAGTCGAGTCGTTACATCGCTAATGATAAGTGTAATTAGTACCAAAAAGTTGTAACCACGCGTTTTGTAAATTACTGTACTTTTCAATATCAGATGTTAACGGAATAGATGTATTCGACAATTAAATGTCATATTCCTCAAATTAAGAGATTCATATTCTTACAAAACTAGGAATTTTAATTCGTAGTATTATTTTTATTAAATTACGAATTAATAGATATTTCTTGCAATTTACGCTGGCAATTCGCGTCGTTTTTCCCATACACAATTGTGTTGGCGTATGGCGTCCCCTTAATTAAGAAATATTATAGTTAAATAAGTATACATGTATTGACATAATGTGTACCTACATGATGAGTCAACTTTTTTTATTATATTTACAAGACTTATTTAGCCAGATATCCTACTAACCAGCCTCATAACATAAGAGTAAAAAAGAATGTCTGCAAATGTAATGTATTGCACTTCATATTGTCCAATACGAATATAAGCATTTAATGGTCGTATTCTATTGAATTGTCTAGAATAGTCTAGATCTAGACTCAGCTGTGGATAGGGTTAAACAGGTAGCCGTATGAAGTAAAAGTATGTATGTAAAAGTAAATTATCTACCATTTCCATAACTTATTTTTATCCGCAAATAATTGGCTCTTTGGTAAAGAATTGTCTAACCTACACTACACTATATAGTCTTATAATAATTTATAATTATTATGATTATTTGACTTTAATTTGAGCGATGTTCATGCTCATGGCCTTGAAGCTATCATAATCAAGCTTCTACTTTTATAATGCTGAGTATTTTCTGGACCATAATTAGCGCGAATGTATTTTTTTATACATTTTACAAAACTACTTATTATAGTAACGGGCATTAGCTTATTAGTTCATATTCAAACCGTTTATGTTTTGCACTGATATACTTGCGTATATATTATAATTATGACATTATATTTTTTTTATGTTGATGAAATACGATATTATGAACATCAGTGTATAAGCTGCTTATGAGGACTATAGGAGCTAACTAGTAGTGCTGCCACTGAATAAAAAATAATAGTTCGTAAACTATCGTTTACGAACGAACACATTCGGTAGAATGTATTGTGTTAGTGTTATATAATTATCGTTCTCGTTAGCGAATTTTTTTTTTAATCAGTGGTGCTACTTAGGTTCTCATAGCGTTCTTGCTTAAGGAAATAAATACCTGCAGATCAGATTCAATAATCACTATAATTCGAGCGGGATAAAATTATATCTCTCTCCCATCTATTAGTTTAATAGCTAAAGGTTCTCAAGAAGACATCTAGTAGCGATTAACTAATATTACTGCATTATTTTTTGATAAGAATTAAAATAATAGAAAAGACGTGTAACTGATAACAAATATCAATTTGAAAAGTTAGTATTTAACGTGCAAACTAAACGTAACGCAACGAGACATATGTCCAGAGCTCGCGTCAACATTGTATCAAAAACTAAATTATTATTTGGTTTTTTATCAGACAGTCAAAAGTTCAGAAAATCTTGATAAACTGGACAATGAGAAATATTCAAAAGTATGAACACTTTTTAATTTTATCCGTTTTTTTTCCAACTCATCTGGTATCCCTACGTAGCGGTCCATGCATCGGACTAATAAATTACGCCCATGTTTCATGGGGTAATTTTAGCCGCAGTTACACTTCCTCTATCCTGTATGTACCAGAGGATCCCAACCGGTGGTCCGCGGACCACCAGTGGTCCGTGAGAGTTAATTTATGGTCCGCGAGACAAACTTATAATAAAAAAGATTGAGCACTATTATACAAAATACTCAAATCTCGAGTTATAGAATAATGGATTTATATGACAGTTGGGGACCTTACACGCAACGAAAATCTCTTATCGGTCCGCGAACAAAAAAAGGTTGGGAACCACTGATATATACCAACTATTTCGTAATCTGTGTATAACTGTAGAATTTCCTACATTTACTGATTATGTGGTCTATGTGATACTCTACCACCGACGTTACAGTTACACTGAAATGTGATTACGTCTCTATTTTTAGAGCTATAATATCTTGACGTTAAATAAGTAGGTATAATATCTTGACTTTAATTAAGTATAATTAATACAATACAGCTAAACAGATCACAGAATCGGAATGGGATTAGATAGTGAAATAGCTTTTTAATAAATGAAATGGTGTTGAAATCCATACGTTTTTTGAGGTATATTTTTGGAAAACTTAAATATAATGTCAGTCGTAAAATTATTTCAACTTTGGAAGATCAAGAAATACCTATGTATTCTGATGCCTAATCAAAAGAATCGTTTCACCGAATAACTAGTTCCTTGTAATTTTGAATAAAAGTATATTTTTTTGGTAGAAAAATGTGTAAAGACTTCATGTTTCTATCTAAATCTGTAATTCGTCATTATATCGATGTACTATTATCAAAGTAATTTACTAATAGCAAAATAAATTTCTAAGAATATTTCATTAAATATAACTTTAAATCATTACTTATTTTTCGAGTCTAGTACGATACCAATATGATATAAGACTAGCATATATTATCACAAAATTATACACGAAGCTTCATAAATGCCAATACGTGTCGCCTCTAACACTACCTAAATTCATAAGACATACAAACACCCAAGCATAAAGTCATATATATCTGAAGGGGCAATTCTCGTAATTAAAATGTAGTCAAAATTCAGTTACGATCCAGTCTCGATCTCACAAATGTCACATTTGGAATTCTCCTATCAGAATATGAAACTTCAAAGTTTAATTTACCGTAAATTAAACTAATTATGAATATTATTTTACCAATAATAGTTGCCAATAATGGAATATATAAAAAATATTGATAAAATCATCAAAATAATTTTTAATCAATTCACAATTAGCGATATTCTGCGGTAGTAAAATAATTACGAGAATTGGCCTTTTTTTTTTTTTTGGGTTTATATATTTATAATAACAGTGGTGTTGGAAAAGAAATGTTAGAGATTTGTGCGAGCGAATGTGTTACAAAAGATAAAGTGTATTTTATATAATAGGGAATGATTTCATAATATATGCATAACCACATTAAACATATTAAGCTTAAGAAATAATAAATAGGCTGCCTTTCCACTAACTAAAGTTATGCGAGGTAGCTGAGCTGCAAATACGATCTTTAGACCAAATCCAACCTTACCTGCACGTGGTCATCCTGCCGACTAGCGAAAGGGGTTCAGCCAAAGGAGTGGTAGTGTACAGCGTATCTGTCCATCTCATAGAATATAGCAGCCAAATAATAATTCCCTTGAGGGTTATTGTGTTCCGAGATAATCACCACAAATGAAGAAGTTGCTGCGGTGGCAGCGGGAGTGGCGGCGCGCGAGCGATGTCATGTTGCGAACGTTTATATGGCTTCGGTACCCGCTTCATATCAGGCGGGCGATATGGTTGTCTGCCACCCGATGTAGTACGAAAAAAAATAGGGAGCGTATATCTAAAATAGTTCAGTGGCCCAAATATGTGACCTACCTTTTCTTATATCTTTATATTGACATTCGCTTGTATTTTTCAAATTATGAAAGTGTATTTTCGCTGTGTTTTCGGTCTTAAATATAATGGAAAATCAGCCTTAGCTACATTTGCGTTCAAAACTGATAGAATCTTGGTTGTACAAATAGCCTATTTAAAAAATCGTATGACTAAAAGACACGCACTTAAGAAAGTTTCTAGCTCTTTTACTGCATATAAAGACGATTTATAATAATGACAGATAATTCAAATATAACTAACATCGATGCTTTCATAAGACAATGGCGTTAAACTTTAGTTAAATACTTACGAGTAACATCACTAAATAAATGTATATAGTTTAAGACGGATATAAAACTAGGAACGCAACGGAACATCAACTTGCTATATTCACCTATCTAACATTTACTAACAATATATACATTAATATGCAATAATATTACCACATAATTTAAATAATTAAAGCTTTAAATAATAAATTTAAATAAGAGCATTATTACAGTTATCACTAAATATCCGCAAACCCAACCAAAAAAACACAAAGAATTAAATATTACAACATGTCTACATCGCGCATTTATATTTATATTTTACCTACGGCTATGCTCGGATGGTTCACAAAGTAACACCGGCCCAAGTCTGTTACCAGGGGACTTAATGCCTAAGCAGCCCCCTTACCACCATCTCTTATTGCGATTCAATAACTGAATAGAATGCTTATTCATACCAATGAATAAGCGACTCTATTTCAAATGCAATAGAGTCGCTTATTCATTGGTATGAATAAGCACGCTATTCAATTATTGACTCGCAATAAGAGATGGTGGTAAGTGTTCTGAAGCCATTTCCATCTGGTATTTTGATTGCGAAAATCAAACTTCAGTTTAGATTTATGGTATTTATGTTTAGCTTAGTTGGTAGAAACCGTAGAACTCTATAGACTAAGCTCAAAATGTTTGCTAATAACTAAAAACTAAGACCTATTTATCGAATCAAAATAATCGATGGTAATCGGCTTCAGCTTCAGCGGTAGGGCCCCAGGATAAAGTATCGTACGCATAGTGACATTTTGACGCATTACATTCTTCTGTCACGATTAGAAACTTCTACACTATGAAATATGCAAATGTTTCCATCACACAGTACTAGAGATGGGCAATAATGCCGGCATTACGATGTATTCCTAATAAGTATACATGAATTATTTATTTATGCCCTAAAACTGGGCATTTATATGAACTTATTAGGAATTTATCGTAAATTCAAGATATTTTGCCCATCTCTACACACAACACCTAACGGAACACTTAACGGAGCACGGCCGTCATTAACGTCCGACAAAAAATAACTTACTTCACCACATAGATGCGTTATTATCGACCATGTATTGCAATATCGCAAACGTTACTGCGTTACATATTCATACTTTGTAAGTACATTTTGTAATAAGATGCATGCGATTCTACACACTGCTCCGATAATAACACTGCGGTGGAAGTAGAACGTTTGCGTTCCTCCGTCGTCCGCGATATTGCAACTTGTGTTCTACGTGTCTGCGTATCAGGGTATTGTGGTATTGTATGTAGTATGAGCGGAGGACCTGTAGAGGTACACGTACACACTAGAGTTATCGAACGATAGAAACGCAGCTATGTAAAAAGAACGCAAGATGCATATCGCAATATCGCATCAGATATTGTCGACCAATAATAACGTACCTACTTAGATATTCGGCCTTTATGTTGATATTTGATGTCTTTTAGTGTTAGTACTTCGCGTAGCTAGTAGGTATACATCGCCTACAAAATCATCACAATACTTTTCCCTCTCACGTCGTATCTGCGTTTTAGTGATGGACCTTCTGTAATTTACTTCTGTTCCTTTATTAACCATAACGTAGAGTTAAATGTCGTAAGCGACAGCGAACGTTGTAAAGAAAAATGATCCTTACACCACGACCTTAAAGTTAATAGATGGATAGGCAGTCAGGGGGATTATACATGCCGAAGATGTTGAGTTCGTACAGACTGGCGAAGGTGATGAACAGCACGTACCATACCATGAGTACGGCTCCGAACTTGCGGTCAAGTTTCCAGCCGTTGGCGTGCGTTGCCACGACGAGGAAGATCACCGTCGAGAATAGGGATAGAGTGGAGTACACCAGACCTAAGATAAAAAAAAATCTTAGTTTTTTATGAATATACATGAGACTTCAAAAACCTAAAAAAACTGACAGTAAGTTTAGTGTGATGTTTGCAGAGAGATTCAGAGATCGGAAAGATTCAGAGACAAGATCTTTTTTTTAGACTTGAAGGTCTTTTATATTGGCGGCACAGTGACAACGAAAACAAGACCCTGAACTATTCCTTTAGTTTTAAAGTGTATCTATGGGTTTACTGTTTTTGTAACTCTGTAATCTTAAATAAATGTTATCGTTATTATATCTGTTAAATTTAATCGGTCCTTTGACTGGTCCTTTGATAAGCCCGCTCATTTGATAGGCGTGCGCGTAGATATGGATCTAACGCGAGAGACCCCTTTGAAAATGTTAATGTAATGTTGTATATCCGCCGTGATCTGCTCAAGGATATAACAATGGAACAATATATTCATGAGCAGGTCTCGGCAGGTATTGCAAAATGTTTTGGAAATTATATGGGCTTCGGAGAACATCAGGGTGGTCTAGATAATGGCCTATTATAGGAGAGGGACGGACGCCTGCCGTAACTACACCTATCGACCGTTATTTGCGGCAGGCGGTGGCTCGCCATTCACTAGATGGGCACCCGAAATGCTGCATGACTCAGAGGTATGCTGCGCTTTCTTCGAAGTTACTCGCGGTGCCCTTTAACACTTACACCCCTGGAGCATATAGCTCTATAACGACTTTAATTTAATATTGAATTTTACGTTACTGATTACATAATAAAAATACATTCAAAATATAAAGAAAAGTAGAGACACCCGCCGGTAGCGGAGTGAATACTCGAGCTTTAGGACTCTTAGAACTCCAGAGTGAGAAATCTCTTTCCAAGGCGGGTTGCGTCCAGAAGTGGTTATTTCCTATGTTTTTATGTGGAAGAAATAGAATGGAAGCGACTTTTTGCAATGAAATTTTACATAGTAAATAACTTTATGTCAGTTGTATAACTAATAATAATAATAAATTGCTAGGGGAATTCTCGAGAATGCGCGAGCATTGCCTGGGGGACGCGCGACCTTTTTTGGCTCGAATTTAATTTTTAAGTTAGACAATTGACATAGTATATTATGCTATGAACAATTTCGTTGTAACAAGTCGCTTCCATTCCATTCCACGGCGGTGTAAATTGAGACTAACCAGTATGCCCATTAATAGTAATTATGTTTGTACCTTTGCTGATGACATTAACATGGCTGCCTGGGTGGATTATCGCAGTTTGAATGAACCACGGCAGGCCCAAACACACGAGGATGTCGAACACATTGGAGCCTACAGCGTTGGACACGGCCATGTCGCCGTACCTGTGGATAATTTCAATTTATTATTCACACTAAAGGTAAAAAATAAGGAGATAAATAGGTGATGTTTAATGGTAAAACAGCCATATACTTAAAACAAGAGTAAATCTGGCATATACACCAAGTACAAGCCAAGTAAAACATCACGATAGTTTTTAAAATTTGCTTCGATATTTCAAACTGATTAGATTAAATTTTTGGTTCGAACTAAGAAAAAAAATTATCTTCTCTACTCAGGGTTCAATATTTTTTTAATTTACACTTGTTTACTTTATGTACGTATGTATGGCATGAGATTGAATAGAGTCAATAGCGTGTTGACTAACACCCATGGCGTGAAATTGAATAGTGTAACAATAATAACGTTCTGATGAACACGCATAGCATGAGTTTGAATAGAGTCAATAGCGTGTTGATTAACACGTATGTATGTACTTTAAAATATGAAATTGATTTTTTAAAATTATATTTAAAAAGTTAATATACTTTATATTTTGAGGAAATTTTTTATATGCAATTATTTATGCACTTTAAAATACGCAATGGATGTTTTTAAATTATATTTAAAAAGTTAATATACTTTATTTCGAGGAAATTATTTTTATGCACACGTGCTAGATTACTTTATTGTTAAAGGTGATTTCGAATGCAATAGACAGGCTTTCATAGCTTCATCAGCAAGGGGTCTAGCAGGCCCAATCTTACCCTTCCTTGA
The DNA here is from genome assembly GCA_937001555.2 of Hypsopygia costalis. Lineage (NCBI taxonomy): Eukaryota > Metazoa > Arthropoda > Insecta > Lepidoptera > Pyralidae > Hypsopygia > Hypsopygia costalis. Next base: position 4,906,373 of record OW443350.2, read on the forward strand.
TGACGGCGAGTGAAGATAGTGCGTCAGGCACGGACACTCCGGCGGCCACGAATGTCAACCCCATCACTGTATCCGGGATGCCCAGAGTATACCCTGTCAATAATATAATGATTAATATTTCAATGAAATGGTCGATGATTTCATTATATAACGGGACGGGGGCTCACCACACATTCCCACCACTGTGTCTCCGTGTAGTCAGGATTAACAGCGGCGACCGCTAAAAAAAGGCAATGAACACTGTTCATGTTCAGTCAACTGTTCATTGAACAGTGAAGTCCATTGCAGTCCCCGGGGGTAAAACTACGGCCACCATGGAACTCACAACGAATTTAATCAGAAGAAATTAGTAGGAGTAGGAAGCTTTTGGAATTTGACTTCCCCTCTTAGCAATGTGAGAGACAGCAATGTGGCAAATGAGGCATTAAAAGCCATTTATTATTATTATTATTAAAAGCCATTCATTTTATTAACCAAAACTTAATAAAAGAGAGGCAAGTAGGCCATGTCGACCCCGATTAGGAAAGAACCTCCAACTCACAGAAGACCGTAGGTAAATAACAACACCTTTGAGGATTATTGTGTTCTTGCGTGAAGTCATCAGACGTGAAGAGATGGAGAACAGCTGAGGTCTTACCACGCTCCGCTACAAAAACTTTTTGTACAGCTAGTGTCTCTAGGTGCCGCTTTACTTTAGGCGGGCCATATGCTTTTTGGCAATCGGCGTAGTAAAAAAGAAATAATTTGTAAAATAGAACCTCTCACCGATGATAGTGATCATCCAGACCATGAAGTAAGAGTAAAAGGAGATCCACAGCATGGAGATGATGAACGTGAGGGGGTACCAGCGACCGCGGCAGTCGGGCATCGTGTGCCGGCATGACCAGTGAATCGGGAAGGCCACGTACCAACACGCCAGCTGGAGTGGATCTGGAACAGACAGCAGCAATTTGAGAAGCTCGATGACGTAGTTCCATAAAACGCTGGTCGAGCAACGTCGACCGTAGTCTAAGTATCGATTATTCATATCCAGTTTCGGAAGACACGGTGTCATGTGTCTTTGAAAGGTTAGTGAAATATTAGCATCCACCAACCGACAGTTGACTAGCGTAGTGGAGAACTCTCCAAATACCTTAAATTAATAATACTACCCATCAGAAATAACTGTAGACCTATCAAATGACAACATGCGAAGAGTCTGAAGAGGCATCATCATTAGCCTGTATCTATCAACCCAATGTTTATAGGTTTTCCCCAACGCTTTAGTAGATTCAGTGGCAACTTTACGCATTCAACTGCTTGTGGCTACTCTTTAGGTTAGGGATCCATCTAGAGGTGGAAACCCAACATATGCATAAGCAAACTTCATTTTAGGACTTTCCTTATCTGCCATCTTCGATCATCACCAAAGATAAAGGTGGTTTGGAGTCTGTGGATTGGATGGAATTAGAAATTTATGACATATTATGGTATGATAATGGAACTGAGGGATTGGTGGAACCATGGAGTATTCATATTATAGTATTAAATTTATCAAATAATGAATGTTAAAGAAGTTCATCGCATGGATGTAAAACATCGCCAAAAACTCACTGGCACCAATCGGCTTGACTAGCGGATCCACAGCTGTCTCAGGATTGTACTCCTTCGCTTTGTAGTACGCTGGCGCAGCTGGCTGGAATTAGAGAAATATGTACATTTGACACGACGCTAAGCTTGGTAAGGTAAACGAAACAAAGTGATACAGTTTACATTCACATAACCATTAAAATTGAAATGATTATCATTTTCTGGTATAGCCTTGATTCATCAGTAACCAGGTAATGGTGATCTTGAATGAATGAATGATACGTTATTCACAGAATATGGTTAACAATAAGGCGTTATAAATTGTATGGTCCTCAGCATATTCCACCAAAATGGCATGTGAATATTTATATAAAAAATAAGAAAAACAAAGTTATATATTTAGATTAACATTTTACATTGCAAATTAAATATTATGTAATTTGTTATTGTCAATCATTGATCACGTGTATAGTTTTGAAATAATCAAGTATGATCATTTATCGTTTGCATGGAGTTTGTTAAGAGATGGAGCATGTATGATCAAACCTGATACTTAGGACTTTACAAATGTCACTAAAGCTCAAGAAACTATAGCAGTTTCTATAGTTTCTTGAGCTTTAGTTTTAGTTTCTTCAGTATTTAGTACCTGAGGAGCTGGCTGTTGTGGTTGCGATGGTGTTTGGGCTTGCGACTGTGGCTGGGGCTGTTGCTGTGCTGGCCGAGGCTGACCTGCTCGTTGAGCACCTGAACCTGGCGCTGACGTTTGCTGGAAATAATTAAGCGGTTAATAAAAACATTCCCAGATATAGACGATAATATTTTATTTGTAAGCATATACAATACAGAAACATATACTACTAATATTATATATATAAACTGGAATGCATTACCGGAAGCTATTACGAGCTCTCCCAGTAAATTAACTTTCAAAGCAGTCAAACTGTTAAAGCAGTAGTCATCTGACATTAATATCGTCACTTTATTTTATTTATGTGCTTATATTTATGTATATATTTAGTTATATTTGTATAGGTATGTATGTAGTTATACATATTTGTATATAGCTGTGCATGTGTAAGTATGTATATTAATGTCATTTTTATATTATTTATCTTTGAAATTACGTATTATGTTTACAGTATTAAGTTATTTGTTTAGAATAGCCGCAATCGTGTTACTCTCCACTGGTTGACTGCTAGAGAATGCAATAGCATTAAGTCCGCCTTTCAATAAATAAAGTTTTAAATAAATAAATAATATTAAAATCAGAACTCTGAACACAACCCCAGTCTACCCGCAAGCCATTTTAAATAATTTTATTGTCCTCCGTTCAGTTGTTTGGCGTGAATTGTAATGATACAAATGGGCCAGAACATTTCTCAATTATCAGAAGACCGCAATCTAAATAGCAGAGCCGTCTCCGGAATCTTCAAAACGTTTTGAATTCCTCTTCCACGAAGGTTTACAGAAGGGGAGTGGGCAGTTTAAATAGGAAAAGAGCTAAAATTGTTATATGAGAATGGTCGAGAGCCGATATGGATTTTTAAAGTAAACCTTATGCCAATGACATTAAACTCTATTTTAAACGCTACCCAAAATCTGCTCTCCTCTCCGAGCCGGTTTGTTTGAACAGACTCTTATTATTGGCCGTGTGATTTCCGGCAGACTAGAATAGAATCACTCCGTTTCCCGTGTTTTCCCGTGTAGGTCGTACAAGGCGACTAAGGGAAATACATTATCCAATATCGATCAGGCCTCCCCAACTCGTTTGGCCAGCGTGGGGAGTGTGCCTTCCGTCTAGGACGGACGAGAGAGGGTCGTGCTCCTGTAGTGGAGACTAAAATGGACCTGATGATGATGTATTATTTAAGCAATAATCTTAGTTTATACATGTATGTATATATGTATGTGTTGATATAGATCGTTATATTTGCTGCGCCACCAGAGTATCAGAGTAGAGAGGGTTCTCTACTCTGATACTCTCTACCGCAAGGTTGCCTGGAAGAGATTGCGTAGTAATAAGGCCGCCTGTTGTAATATGCTACCGTCCTTTGTAATATCTATATTGTTGGTGCTATAAAGAGTGTTTTTTTTATACTACGTCGGGTGGCAGACAAGCATACGACCCGCCTGATGTGAAGCAGTTACCGTAGCCATATTAACGCTCGCAACATAAAATATCGCTCGCGCGCCGCCACCACCGCCGCCATCGCAGCATCTCCTTCCTTTCTGGTGACCTCACTCACTCGCAGGAACACAACAGCCCTCAAGGGAACCGTTATTTGGCTGCGGTATTCTGTGAGGTGGAGGTACATTCCCCAGTCGGGTAGCTTACAATTACGCTCTCTACCTCTCTTTTCGCCAGAGCTTCGTTTGTCAGTCAGCAGGGTGCACCGCGTGCAGGTGAAGTTGTATTGGTTCAAAGATGTTGATGAACCACTTACACCCCTCAAATATTGAGAGATTGAGAGTATTGTATTGTATTGTCTGTCTCTATTTTGTCGTAGTTGTGAGTCATGACCAATGAGGTAGATACTGTACTCGCTGATGCTGATAACCTACCTCTCCCCAAGCCTGGTTGGGATCCCATTCCTGGTTGGGGTCCCATGTCTGGGCGGGCTCTGCGTTGTATGCTACATTATCGTAGGCACCATCTGGGTTGTAAGCTGAAAACATAAAGCGGTTTTTTATATGAAAGGGGGATAAACGAGTATGTGGGTCACCTAATGTAAAGCAATCACCACCGCCCATGGAGATCTGCATCACCAAGGTGTCACCGATCCGTTGCCAGCATAAACTCCTTCCTTTGTTTTTTGTATATATAACGTACCTATATGTTTTACGAATATTATAAGAGAAAGATCTGAAGGGTATTTCTTGTTGTATTTGCATTCAATTAACCTCAGACCTTAGCGAAAAATCCTAGGTCTGAGCAATAAACCCTATTATTTTTATATATTTTTTTTTTACTACGTCGGGTGGCCGACAAGCATACGGTCCGCCTGATGTGAAGCGGTTACCGGAGCCATATTAACGCTCGCAACATAAAATATCGCTCGCGCGCCGCCACCCCCGCTGCCATCGCAGTATCTCCTTCCTTCCTGGTGACCTCACTCACTCGCAGGAACACAACAACCCTCAAGGGAATTGTTATTTGGCTGCGGTATTCTGTGAGGGGGAGGTACATTCCCCAGTCGGGTAGCTTACAATTACGCTCAATACCTCTCTTTTCGTCAGAGCTTCGTTTGCCAATCAGCAGGGTGCACCGCGTGCAGGTAGAAGTTGGCTTTGGTTCAAACATGTTGATGAACCACTTACACCCTATAAATACTGTATCGAGGAGCTCGAACACATCATTGCGCATGGCAGTTTATCACGCAGGTTAGGCAACGTTGACCGTAGCCTGTCTATGGACGGGCATGTTAAACCGTTGGTTCCAGCTATTGTCATCTCTGGCATTTGCCAAACCACAGTTGAGCCATGGCGGAGTACACTCTAAATACTTTAAATTGAGGTGAAACTCGTATCTCAGCAGGGATGAAAATGGGTTGTAGACTGAATCGTCGTCAACCCTTGTTCATCCTACTGCTGGGATACGGGCCTCCCCTCAATCAAAGGGGTTTACAGCAAACTCCGCCACGCTGCTCAACTTGGTTGACGGAGTCCAGTGTTTTCAAGCCGCCTAAAGGCCACTGACTTGGATTAACGACTGTCATCTATTGACAACAGCCGGGACCGAAGGTTTAACGTGCCCTCCGAGACACAATATCATTCCTAAATAAGTTGCTGTGGTGCTGTAGATCTAACAAACTATCAATCAAACTAGGTTGGGATGCAATATATTAACTACTTACCGTCAGGCGAGACGTATGTGTATACGTCTCGCCTGACGGTAAGTAGTTAATATACCTAGAGACTTTTGCAACATCGTGGATGTATCTTCCATACGTCACCAATTCTTGTGCTGATTTTCCAATAATTTCATTTCAAGACCTCACTCATTATCACAAATACTTAATCATCGCACTCCACAGAATCATTATAGACATTTTTTGACGTGATAACGTCTTATAAATCGATGATCGTCGGCTGCACGCACGAAAAATCGTGACTCATTGTCACGTTACGCCTGAGCCGAACGTGCAAGCGAGAGCGCAGAACAAGGAAGAGAGTGGCACGATCGGCCTGTGTTTCTTATGACATTATCACGTAAAATCATCGTCCGCAAACCGACTTTACAGACAACTAATTATTCGTTTGTTTATCGTTGGGGTACAGCGTACACCAGGTACAAGAGAAGATGCATATAAGTAATTTTTAAACTACATATACTCAGCTTCAGCTTCAAGACACTTACGAGCATTCTCCAGCGGGGTTTCTTTAGTCTGTCCGTCCATCTGTGCATATTGACCCTCGGCGGCGGGCGCTGTAGCTGGTGGCTGACCACCGGCACTTCTGTATGTGACCAGAGCGGCCTGCTCCTCCCTGGTGGGTAGCTTGAAGGGCAGCGGTATTGTCATGGCCCAACGCTCCAACGTTGTGTTGAACCTCAGAGCTATGCAGTACACGCCGTACATGATCAGCATGAAGAGGGCTTCTGGCCTGCAAAAAACGTTTTCTCTGTTTATTTTTCGAGGCAAAGGACCTGTGGGCTTCAGGATTAAGAATACATTATCACCAATCACTATCATAAACATCACATGCGAAGTGCCAAAAAATATTGATTAATTGGCTATGAATCGAGACGTAACATGAGAATGTCAAAATTGATCTACGCTACTTTGCGTGCTTCCGCCACCAATTAGTTCATGCAAACTACTGCCGACTGGCACCCACCCAGTACCGTTGGGAGATGCATGCGTTTGCCTTGCCATTGCAGATTGTTGTACGTTCAACATCTACAGATAGCCTGCTGATGTTTCGCGTAGAGGCGAAACACGTGTCGCAGAGACGACCACGGCAGTAGGGGCGGAGGCGATCGCATGCTTCTTCTGTTTTAGATGTTGGAGAGTTGGAGAGTAGCAGAGACGACTGCAGCAGCTGGAGCAGAATCGGCGAAACACGTGTCGCAGAGACGACCACGGCAGTAGGGGCGGCGGCGATCGCATGCTTCTTCTGTTTTAGATGTTGGAGAGTTGGAGAGTAGCAGAGACGACTGCAGCAGCTGGAGCAGAATCGACCAAAGCAGCCACGGCAGTCGCATGCACCTAACGGTAGCGGGTGGAAACACGCGAAGTAGTATATTAAATTGCCTGCAAATTAGATTTTCGCAAAATAACATCTGAATCAATTAACTATAAAATAAGAAATGTGATTGGTTCGTGAAGATGTTGAAGAAAGAGTGGATCTCTCGTTCTCCTAGTATGACTATTTTAGATTTCAGACGTTTTACTAGTAGGTCGTTTTACTTTCGTGAATTGACGTAAATGCGTCATGGTCAATACTCCATACTCAATACTCAATTATTTATTGCATCCTTAATGTATACATAGGTCTTTACTTTAATGTCAAAGTAACAATCAAGGGGGCGCTGCAATGGGTCATTTTGACCTTCTGATACGGTGGGGATAAAAATCACATCCATGCGGCACATAGAGTACTTTCCTTCAATACGTACCAAGAGACGTATCCATTACAGATGGTGCACAGCATGACGAGGATGGAGAGGGCGTAGAAGAAGCAGTCGCGGCACAGCGGCCACCAGTTGAGGTGAGACACGGTGCCAGCACACAGGGCGCACACAGATATCACGAACATTATGTTGAACACGGCCGACCCGATCACGCCGGACACGCCTGGGAAAACATTTAAACATGTACAGTGTGTCCCGTGTTAAAGTGTTACCCTAAAAGAGGGTGAAAGTAGATAAAAAAAATATCAAAAAAGAAAATATATATATTTGTTTTCTATTTTATTTTAATGAATTAAGATTTTTATTTTTCACTTAAAACTCTATGTATGTATATTGAAAATTTCTGTGAAAAAATAATCGATTGTGCTTTAGACCACACGACTGAAGTAAAACTTCTTTAGCTCTACTAACAATCTCCCTCTCAACTTCTGTTCGCCGTTCCTCTAGATATTATGTAAATAATTACAGCCGTAAGTATATATATTTATTATAAATCTCTTTACATCAGGCGGTCCGTAGGCTACACAAGGCATGTTATAAAATAAATATTTACATTCAATTTCAGGGTTCCGAAGATATGATGCAAACAAAGTCGATTTAAGCCGACGGCAGAAGTTGTTAATCAATAAATTGGTTAAACGAGCCCGGTGGTCGAATGGCTAGGAATGGCTACTTTGACTTCGGGGTCGCGGTGTCGATCCCCGCATAAGACAAACATTTGTGTGTATGACATGTCTGTTTGGTGGACATGGTGTTTTCTATGTATTTTAAGTATGTATTTAAAGAAAATGTATTACATACATTTATCAGTTGTCTGGTACCCATAGTACGAGCTTTGCGACTATTATTTGGGACTAGATGGCTCTGTGTAAATTGCATAAAAAAAAAACGGGTTACTCTCCGGGAATGCCGGCAGAAGTGAAAACTTGAACATTAACATTGTGCATTTTTGAATATTTTGGAATGGTTAGGGAATAACTTCGCAAGAATTGCTTTATTTATCAGTATAAAAGTACTATGATTTATGTGGTAAAATATAATATTCATTTATTGCGCTATCGTACATAAACATGACAATTTATATTACATTAAAAATAAACAGCAGGATCAGGCACACATTTTCGCCGTGCGGTCGAAAGAGAGGGGGACATTACTCCTCCCCTACGCCGCGCCGGTACGCGCCGCTCCGTCTTACGAATTTTCGATCAGGCCACGTGTCCTGACACGAGTTTAAGGTGACGTGAGTCCAGGGCTTGGCCGTTTTCGAGGGGGTGAGGTGCGGGGCTTGAGAGGAGCCGGCGGGGGTTTTTACTCATCCCAAAAAGTGCACAACGCCGCTAAAGAAGTTTTCACTTAAAAAAAGAATCTAACTTAAACTAATATTTTTGTTTGTTTGTAACGCGCCGACTGTGCAGTCAATCCAAGGTTTGTACTTGGGCGGCATTGTAACGAGCGACGGGTCGGCACTCGAGAGCCGGCTATAAAAACCTCCGCTCCAATAAAACTCAAGGGCCATTCCCGAGACGCGCCAAATTAGATTATTAAGCTTTGTTTCGTTCGAGATTGAGAAATTTGCTATCAATAAATTTTGAACTTGAACACAACTTGAAGCACTTGTTATTAGTTTAATTTGAATGGAAAATATTAAATTGATCCTCAAAAAAAAGACCAGAAGGCCAATTCATTCATTAATTATTATCAATTCTTATTTTTGCCAAAGTAACATTCTTAGTTTATTTAATTTTCGGTCATATGTCGATATAATCCCACTTAAATTAAACTTTGAACTTACATAATGTGATACGAGAATACCAAATTTGACATTTGTGAGATCGAGACTAGATCGGAACTGAATTTTGACTACATTTTAATTACGAGAATTGCCCCTCTGTTTTGCACATCAAATTCGTCGTTCGGTCGCGGGTTCAAATCCCACCTAGCCCCCTAGGTGAATATTTCCATTTTTAAAAATATAATATTCTGGCAAGTTGGCCAAGACAACTATTTAAATAATAATAATTTAATTAGTTTGGTGTTATCAAAAAATTGCCGAATTTCATCTGCAACGATGGACTGCTATGCCTTGTTTAGTAGTGTAATTACTTAATAGGTTGATGACGCCACACTGTGACTCACGCAGTAGAATATAAGATGGTAAAATTCGGCACCAACAGAAACCTTCCTGGTAGCTCAGTTGGAACAGCACTCGACCGGACATCGAGAGGTCGTAAGTTCAAATTCCACCTAGGGGGAGGTGTATTTTTCCATTTTTTTTAAATATAATAGTTAACTATGTGCTAGAATATAATCCAGGCTATAATTATTAGGTACTTGTGTGTACTCACCAATGTCATCTTGAGCACAGAACACTCCGATGACGACGGTGGCCAGCTCAGGAGCCGAGCTGCCGGCAGCCATGAAGGTCGCACCAGCTACGTCGGGAGCCAGCTTCAGTTCTGTAGTCACAATACCACCATTTTAAACAATATTAATTTCAACTTGATACCTTCACGCGTTCCTAAGAAAAAGGGTCTTGGTATACGGACGGACAGACGGACAACGCAGTGATCCTATAAGGGTTCCATTTTTTTTCCTTTCAAGGTACAGAACCCTAAAAAGGATAATAATATGGATGTCTTGCGTCCGAAATAAATGGTTATTTATTTAATTAAAACCACTTTGCAATAATTATAATGTACCAAAATATTTTTTTTAATTTTTTTTTTTAATTTATTTTCGTTAACTAACATTCATACCACAGTATAGTAATACAACCAGTAGTTTGACTTCATACTAAACGCCCATCTCTCGCTCGGTAAATTTATTATGTTGCAATATACATATATTTATGCATATTGCAACATAATAAATCTATCGAGCGGTGGTGTAAATGACGCTTGTCTGTGTGCGTGCGCCGATTTGGGCGCTAGTATGAAGTCAAACTACTGGTTGTATTACTATGCTGTGCTCATTACTGTTAGGAAAGATTCTAATGTAAACAGTATAGAGTTTAGGCGTCCATTTGTGACTATTTTCGAAACAATAAGGCTAAAAGTACTACATGAATAACAGATTATTATCGACTACTAGTGGTCGCCCAGTGGTCAAAATTCGACCATAATTCCGTTAATGACTTTAAAAAAAACATTGGTTGCCTGTAAAGTCGGTATACGGGCGAAAGTTTTACGTGACAACGACTTTGAGTGGTAAAATGTTTCCGAGTGGAAGGGACGCATGCCTTTCACTTTTTATGTCTGTCTCTCTCGCTCTTAGAAGGGACGCGTGCCTTTCACTCGCTCTCATTGTAAGCGCATAACGTGAGCCAGTTTCTTGAAGTGTCACCCGGCTAACCAATTTATAAGACGTTGTCACGTCAAAATAAACAAAAGAGTATACTCTAAGAGGTCCCTACGTATAAAGCGACATGTCAAAAATGGTAATTTTTTTTCATTGCATAAATTGCTATAGATTGCCCGTAAAAAATATTTTCTTTTTTATTTTATTGATTGTATATAATCAAAAAGTAAGAAATTAACTCATTTGTCCAATAATAATATTCTTTAATTACTATATCGTAGTATAAGCAGACATGTCTGAAATGACATGTCGCTTTATACGTAGGGACCGTCATATGCGTGAGTGTATCAAATATATGGCAGTGTGTAATAGTTTTTTTCACTCCGTCGCTGAATATCATATTCTCAAAAGACCACATTCGTAAATCAGCACATTCGCAAAACACGATATTCGCAAAATATCATATTCTCATAACATCATATTCTCAAAATATCATGATCTTATAATACCACTTTCGCAAAACACAACATTCTCCAAACATCATATTATCAGAAAAGGTAAAAAAGGACACTGAGCTCCAAAAAAATTATGCCCACAGCGGCTATATAGTCTGGTCAATTAATGCTCACAAGGGGAGTGTGGATGGAAAAGTCGAAAGCAGAAATTTTGACTTAGTAACTTTGTTTGGACTAGTTAGGAGATAAACATACTAAAAGTCCTTACCCCTCCGAGGTGAGCCCGAGGGGGGGGAGCACAAAGAAGGTCCCGTTTTTTGGTTTTTTGCTTACTTCTCGAAAACGGTGCTTCGTACGAAATTTTATTGTACTACATAATAAAAGCTAATTAAATTCTCTATAACTTTGTCTTTTGCACTTTCTATCTATCTTCTATCATTGCCAAGCTATGAGCTTCTAAAAGTGGTCGATTTTCAAAAGTGTGTTTATTTCTCTGGAGCACATTGTAACAGTGCAGTACAAATTTACCAAAATCATTTCTTATTTTTACTTGGTAGTTCTGCTTATAGCAAGGACTCCACCTGACCATGATATTATCTTTGTCAAGCCTAGCAGAGGTAAAGTACCTACCACGTATTATTTAAGTCAGGAATTGCAACAGCTAGGCATGAAAGACATATTATTTCTACACGCCTTCACGGGATGCGACACCACTTCTACTGCAGTTCGGAGCAGCAAAGTTGGTTTTTGTAAACTGTATCTACTTGAAAAACCTGAGATCCGTCAAGCCGCAGAGTGTTTTCGAACCCCACTTCATCGCATGCTGACATAAGAGAAAATGGAAACTTATGCTTTTTAAGTTGGTATGGAGCGAAACAGAAGAGATCTCTCTTAATAACTAAAAGAATGTAGAACACATTTTTGAAAATCGACCACTTTTAGAAGCTCATAGCTTGGCAATGATAGAAGATAGATACAAAGTGCAAAAGACAAAGTTGTAGAGAATTTAATTAGCATTTACTATGTAGTACAACAAAATTTCGTACGAAGCACCGTTTTCGAGAAGTAAGCAAAAAACCAAAAAACGGGACCTTCTTTGTGCTCCCCCCCCTCGGGCTCACCTCGGAGGGGTAAGGACTTTTAGTATGTTTATCTCCTAACTAGTCCAAACAAAGTTCCTAAGTCAAAGTTTCTGCTTTCGACTTTTCCATCCACAAATTATTCGTTGACTAGGCTAATATGCACATATGGTAGAACAATAAACATACGAAACTTCTTAGACTCATATTGGCCGGCGAACTATTTTGTTTTATGAATAATACATGACAATGTCATCGTTTAGTCATAATTTATTGCAATTTCTTGTTATATTAATATTTCGTGTGAGACAAATACTGAAAATGGATCAACCCAGTTGCAGTAAAAGTGAAATTAAATTCATTAGAAGTCAAAAAAATAAACCAGTATTACTACATGGAGGATATAGGTATAATTTATATTTAAAAAATAAGTGCGGAACGACGAATTGGCGGTGTTCAAAGCAAAAGAATTGTCGCACCTCCATAACACTAAATACTAATAATGAAGTCAAAGTCAAAGTCAAAGTCAAAATATCTTTATTCCTTGGACTTTATAAAGCACTTAGAAAAGTCATACAAATTAAATATAAGACATGTATCTAAATCATTACTATCTACTTAAATCCGCAGAGCTTAGATGCACTTTCATCACACTATCTGTGAAAGTGAATTTAAGTGCTAGTTCCGGCGACGGGGCTTCTTGAGAAGAACTGGCAAGAAACTCAAGGCCGACTCTTTTAATTGCCAATATCGTTACATTAAACACAAATACAATCATTAACATAACAAGAGCAATTCATTTCCAAATACTTTTATCATTTATGTAATCTGAGATACAATAGTAAGCCTTTTGACATAGTCTAGTTTTGATAAATCTTTTAAATTTACCCATGGATAATTTAAACGCGTCATTTGGAAGTTTATTGTAGAAGCGTATACATTGACCTGGGAACGAGTTAGAGATTTTATGGAGCCTAGTAATATGCACAGCGAGTTTGTTTTTATTTCTTAAATTTAATTGATGGAGATCACTGTTTTTCCTAAATTTAGTTTGATTTTTATGAACGTAAATAAGATTTTCATAAATATATTGAGAATGTAATGTCATAATATTTATCTCTTTAAATTTATTTCTCAGTGTCTCCCTGGGACTCATCATATAAATAGCACGCATAGCTCGCTTCTGGAGCACAAAAATTGAGTCTACATCCGCAGCACTACCCCAAAGCAATAAACCATATGACATAATGCTGTGAAAATAGCTAAAATAAACTATGAGGTCATGAGACCCGCTCAGCATACCTGTGATTCTCCGAATTTAATACGTAATTTAATAGACACGGTTATAGACGATTGCAAAAAAGAAGTATGCGATAACTTTGAATCAGTACAGAAGATTTTCGAAAGACATTTCATGAACCATGATTTTAAGGGTCAAGAACATGAAATGCCATTGTTTTCATCTAAGAAGGATACTCTTTATAGAGCTCGTAAGAATTTTTTAAATATGAACAGTTTAAAAGTAACCGATTCGAAAAATGTAAAACTGCCGCAAAGTTTGGTGCAAGATTTTTTTTTTATATGACGAATATTATTTCTCCGAAAGAATAATAATATTTTCAGTGTTAACACGCTCAGAGTTACGAGAATATTTCAAATCCGTCGAAACCTTATATGGCGACGGTACATTTAAAATTGTACCAGCTCCTTATTATCAAATGTATAGTTTACATGTAGATGTAGCACGGAATGATGATATGGTGAACTTCATACCCATAATTTTTGCTCTCTTACCCAATAAAAAACAGAGTACATACAAGAGGTTGTTTTTAATACTAAAACCACAATTTGGATTAAAAATAAATATGTACAAATGCGACTATGAGTTAGCAGTAATAAAAGCAGTAAAAGAGGTTTTCCCAAATATAGTGGTTAAAGGTTGCTACTATCATTTTTGTAACGCCGTGTTCAAAATGGGCAAAAAATTACATCTTGAAAAATCTGAAGATCAAAAAGTAGCAAAATATTGTTCACTCTTGCCTTTACTGCCTTCGAAATTGATGCCAGAAGCATTTAACGCAATTATTGAAATGTCATCACCACGTGCCTGCAAATTTCTGGATTACTTCAACAGCCAATGGATGAAAAAGATAAGTAGTGAATTGTTATGCTGTCACGACCAAAAGAACAGAACAACAAATGGTGTTGAGGGTTGGCATCGCCGAATCAACACGAGGATTCCATCCAAACCCAGTATGTACCAGTTCATATCACTACTAAAAAAGGAAGCCAAATTGCAAAACATAAAATTAAAAAAAAATTATGTACATTGCATTGATGTAAAACGAAATAAAAAAGTAATGGAAAGAAATAAAAAAATTACAAGTATAGTAAATGATTGTGTAAAAAAAACAATATGCATTGAAGTTTGTTTAAAACGCTTATGTGCAATTAGTACGTAATATCCCAATAATAGAGACTAAATAAATATATAATAATAAGAATAATAAGCACTAAGAAATGTTTTATCAGGATAGGATAAATTTTTGGTTTTGTTTAAGAATAATTTCATTTATTTACTTTTGTTATTCCGATTTTAATAAAAAAATTAAACCACCAGTGACTGTACTTTGAATGTCGTATTACAAGAATGTTGTGTTTTGCGAAAGTGGTATTATAAGATCATGATATTTTGAGAATATGATGTTATGAGAATATGATATTTTGCGAATATCGTGTTTTGCGAATGTGCTGATTTACGAATGTGGTCTTTTGAGAATATGATATTCAGAGACGGAGTGGTTTTTTTTTATCGATTTAATGTATTTCTTATGCATAAGTTTAAAAAATATTAGCATTCTGCGCTCCTTCTCTATATAAACTATAAGTGTGCGAAATTTCATACTTCTCCGTCCGCGCAGTTTTCGTAAAAGGGGTACCAAGTTTTTGCTTCACGTATTAAAATATAGATAATCATGATTTCAATTGTATTTGCGGGGTCCTTTAATACAAGTATTACGCTTAAAAGAAGACCCTCATCATAAATTTATGTAAACAATGATTGAAAAGGAAAATATTATTATTAAAAGTCACTCAATTAACACATTATAAGTAATAGAATAGTACTAAGTAAAGTATGGCCCTGTCGCTTTCCCGTATCGACCACACCTCCCCTCTGAGTCGAATTCGAAGCAGTTTGTATGGCGCCGCACGCACACATGTTCATTCACGTTGTGCACAGACGTCATTGTTTATGTAGTAGTTACCGATGCGACATTTGTATGGAGTGGCCGAGGAGTGCTTTTAGGTAGGGCTCGGAAAATTGGTTAAAATATTGAAACTGACGGTCGGCATGCGCACAAAGAAAAATTACAAGGACTTTTTTAATGTATCATTGATCCTATGTTGCGTTCTCCAAACTGTGGTTGCCATTCCGGAAAATTTTTGGCTCCAATGATCCTGCTAGCTATACGACCTGCCAACTGTTTCAGCTTGCCAATCCTATATTTAGGTGATTTTAAACGTACTACAGATCTACTAATTTCTTATTCTATGACATACAATCTTACCTTCACAGATTCTATCCAGGCTTGACACGAAGTATTCATCACAAACGATGGCCAGCCCAATGAAGGTGAAGACTGCAACCAGGATGTGTATGATGAGGCCGCCATGTTTACGCGCATTTTGACCCATCAGCGGTCTCGGAAACTGCATGGAAAATAAGTATTTTTTTTATATCACTAAAGTGGCAAACAAGCATACGGCCCGCCTGAAAAAGGGATTTTATTCTTAAATTGTGCTACATGACATTGCTTCTTGCTAAATTTCATGATTCTAGGTCAACGGGAAGTACCCTATTGGTTTTGATTTCCTTTGCGAATGTCAAAATATGCGATATAAATGGAACATAAAATGACGATTTAGAAACTTGATTTTTACACTGCTTTAAGAGATTGCAGACTTGAGTATGTGATATTAATTTCGACTTGATACCTCAACGCATTCCTAAGAAAAAAGGGCCTTGCCAGATGGACGGACGAGCAACGAAGTCATCCATTTCTTTGGAGGTACGGAACCCTAAAAAGGATAATAATCAGTTGGGCGACTAAAATACTAAATTACCATTGCTACTCTATTACTAGATTATTATTGACGTCATTGGATGGTTACGTACATAATACCATAATGGTAATTCATTAATAACCTATTGGTTAAGTACGTTTACACCATAGCGCTATATCTAGAACTTTTTGTGCTCGGGTCTATTACCTGTATGTCCATTAAGTCTGCCTAGAAACTCGACAAAATTAAACAGAGGATCAAAAGTGGGAATGTGAGTTAGAAAGGGTAAGGTGCAGCGTATTTGTAAGCTGCCCATTGTAATAGCTATTTGCATGCCAAATTTCAACCAGCCCCCTTACCACCAACTCTTATTGCGATTCAATAACTGAATAGAATGCTTATTCATACCAATGAATAAGCGACTCTATTCAATTTGAAATAGAGTCGTATGTATATAATAGTTGGTATGAATAAGCATTCTATTCAGTTATTGAATCGCAATAAGAGTTGGTGGTAAGGGGGCTGGGGACCTACCGCCGAAGCTGAAGTTTACCATCAAGATTACCATTTGAATTTTCTGAATGCGAAAATGAAACTACTGCTTACATTGTCGGTAATTATGTTTAGTTCAGCTGATAGAACCTTAGAGCTCTACCGCCGATGCTGAAAATGTTTGTCAATAACTTTAACCTAATACAAATTTTTGGAATCAAAATTTTTTAATGTATCGTGTTTCATATCTACGGAGTATTTTACATTATTCTACAATCTACGTATACTAACCTGTTCAATGGCGGGTGGTGAGCAATTAAGCCTGAGCGGATGAACAGTGGGCACCGCATTCTCATTGTTCATGTACATCTCGTGCTTCCGTAACTTTGTCATTTCATCGGTCTGCAAATTAAAATATCATACAGTAATTACGGATTATGCTATATGTAAGGTGTTATTATGCTGGATACCGCAAAGTGTGTGTAAAGTTAAATTTTAAATATTTCTAGACAATTTACACAGCGCTATCTAGTCCCAAATTAAGCGGAAAGCTTGTACTATGAGTACGAGATAACTGTTATTATACTTAAATATTTTTTTTTGTAAATACATAAAAAACAGAGAAAATACCCAGACCAAGACAAATAGACATGTTCATGCACACAAATATTTGTCTTGTGTGGGATCGAAACCGCGACCTCGGAGTGCCGTGCTACAATTTTATTTTGTATTTAATAAATTACTAAGTGATATGAGAAAGATATGTTTTTTTTATACTACGTCGGGTGGCAGACAAGCATACGGCCCGCCTGATGTGAAGCGTTTACCGTAGCCATATTAACGCTCGCAACATAAAATATCGCTCGCGCCGCCACCCCCGTTGCCAACGCAGCATCTGCTTCCTTTATGGTGACCTCACTCACTCGCAGGAACACAACAACCCTCAAGGGAATTGCTATTTGGCTGCGGTATTCTGTGAGGTGGAGGTACATTCGCCAGTCGGGTAGCTTACAATTACGCTCCCTACCTCTCTTTTCGTCAGAGCTTCGTTTGTCAGTCATCAAGTATAGAGGTTCATCAACATCTTTGAACCAAAGCCAACTTCACCTGCACGTGGCGCACCCTCCGCGTGCAGGTGAAGTTGGCTTTGGTTAAAAGATGTTGATTTTCGCACCTAATTTAGTCAAGCACTAGACGCTTGCAATATAAGTAGTGCTAATGCTAAAGCTCGCAACCCCGTTGCTAATGCAGCAGCTGCTCATACCCGGTAACCGCACTCACCTATAAGAATATATACATCAATCATATAAGGTATTTGGCTGCTGTCTACTGTGGGGTGGAGGTACTCCCCCAGACAGACGCGATATTATCTGTCTTCTACCAGATCCTCATTTGCTAATCAATAAGGTGCACCACGTACAGGTGAGGTTAGATTTTCCTTTAAAGATAAATGTTGGCGAGTCCCTTACATTAACTAAAGGATATTATAAATATTTTAAAAGAGACTTTTTCAATTATAAATTCTAAAATTATGACATGTTATAAGTACTATGACATGTTATGCTCAAAATAGTGAATGGGCGCATTTTATGAAAATCTTTCTCTGCAATTTTGGGTTTATTTAAAAAGTTAAGCAAAATTTACAAAAAGCGAGGCCGCTACGTACTATGCCAATAACTATTCTGTACTATTCAATAAGTCAACATTGTTAATGTATTTTTGTTTCCGAGATCAAGAACGCCAAAATTGGCCATTTTCAAAAAAATCACAGTCAAAATGTAATATGGCTCTTAACCATATTCTGTGAATAAAGTATCATTCATTCATTCAATCATTCATTCATTCAAGTGGAAAAAATCACTCTTCCCACGCCTAGGTGGGATTTGAACCCATGACCTCTCGATGACCGGTCGAGTGCTCTTCCAACTGAGCTACCAGGAAGGTTTGTGTTGCTCACGAATTTTTGTATTTCTTATTTTACTGCTGTGAAGTCGCAGAACTAAAGGATAGTAAACAAAAATTTCACATGTTTGAAATGAAATTGAATGGGGTGTAAGTGGTTCATCAACATCTTTGATCCAAAGCTCACGTCACCTGCACGCGGTGCACCTTGCTGACGAAAAGAGAGGTATGGAGCGTAATTGTAAGCTACCCGACTGGGGAATGTATCTCACAGAATACCGCAGCCAAATAATAATACCCTTCAGGGTTGTTGTGTTCCTGCGAGTGAGTGAAGTCACCAGAAAGGAAGGAGATGCTGCATTAGCAGCGGGGATGGCGGCGCGCGAGCGATATTTTATGTTGCGAGCTGGCTACGGTAACCGCTTCATATCAGGCGGGCCGTATGCTTGTCTGCCACCCGACGTAGGTATTATATAAAAAAAAACCTCTTTGTATCCGGCATCCTTCAACGTGTCCTTGTCCTCTCTGACGGGTTTCTCCCCATCTTCGTCCTCCTCCTCACCTTCCTCTTCGCTCTCCCCTCCTTTTTCTGAACTTGTTATTTCTTTATCATTTTTTGTTGTACCTGTAGAATAAAATTCGTTAAAAAGCCGTTTCTTATGTCGTACAATAGTAGTTTATGAAACTGTTGCATAATAGGGGTTCTTAAAATACGAGTGAGATTATCACATGAGCCTAAAGCGAATGTTAAGCGAATGACGCTATTAGCATCACACGAATATTTTAAGACCTAATTATGTGCATTTTCATATATACTACTTTATCTTATCTCATGAAATAGATGATAATAATATTTTAAAGAAAACCATGAAGTTAATTTAACAGTTCGATCTGATGGATAGATCGAACATGCGTGGTGGCGCATGTGCGACGCTCCGCGGAGCGTCGCGTTCACAGATTATATAGAATTTCTTTGCAAAGTTGCAATGCATTTGCATTCTAACCTCCTTAGTATAGCTGAACCCAGGGCCGAAGGTGTATTGAAATGGAAAAAAGTTATTTTTCGGTACAGTTGTCCATAAAGAGCTGTATCGAAGAGTAACTTTTTAAATTTATTTTGATGGCTTGTGAGTAAAAGACTGACATTAAGATTCTGTGTTTGTTCTTTAATCTCTAAATTTAAGTATGAGATTATATAAAGTTAATAACTCAATATTATTTCATCCTCACACATAGAAGCCAAAATGGTCACGTGCAGTAGAAGAGAGAGGTTTTCTTCCAAGAACGTAAGTTGTGGAATGCATTTCCTGCCCAGGTTTTCCAAGAAGGACCAAGAGACAGGTTTCTTTAAGAGTAATGTGGAGAGGTTAGGAATTGGATGGAAATGAAACTGTAACACATAGAAGCAACTCTGTTGGAAAAGTTTGTCCCATCAATAGAGTATTATGCGTTACAGCTTCATTTCCATCACGTACAAGTGAGATAGACTTTGACCCGAAAGATGAAGGTTTTTATTTTTATTTTTTATTTATTTATCATCTTAAAATGAATTATAAAAGTAGAATAAAACAGCATTGTTGTACTCTGGTACTTACATCTCCATTAAAAAAAACCTAAATTACCTATTTTTGGGGTGTAATTTTTGTGGTAGGGTGTATTACTTTTGGGGCGTAAGTGGTTCATCAACATGTTTGAACCAAAGCCAACTTCACCTGCAAGCGGTGCAGCCTGCTGACTGACAAACGAAGCTCTGGCGAAAAGAGAGGTAGGGAGCGTAATTGTAAGCTACCCGACTGGGCAATGTACCTCCACCTCACAGAATACCGCAGTCAAATAACAATTCCCTTGAGGGTTGTTGTGTTCTTGCGAGTGAGTGAGGTCACCAGAAAGGAAGGAGATGCTGCGCTAGCAGCGGGGGTGGCGGTGCGCGAGCGATATTTAATGTTGCGAGAGTAATATGGCTACAGTAACAGCTTCACATCAGGCGAGCCGTATGCTTGTCTGTCACTCGACGTAGTATAAAAAAAACCTATCTGAAAATACTTTGGCAAAAAGTAACCTAGCAAAGGTATCTTATATGCATTAAAGAAACAAACCTTTTTCTGTTTCTTCTTTATCCACTGGAATGGGACTGGATGCTTTATCTGGTTGGGGTTGGTCTACTGAAATCTCTGGTTCACTCGGCTCCGAGGCGGACGATGATGTCATCGCCGCTTGAAATACGGAATACGCTATGAAGAACACGGAGATTGTCAGCCAGCGGTGCCGCCGAGGCCTTCGCATTCTCTGCCAAAAAGAAATTAGGTGATTGAAATAAATTTTAAAGGTAGTTCATAAATTATCTTATTTTAAATTATGTTCAGCATTAATACATTGTTTACCACTTTGGGGATTTTGATACAAGGATGTATCGGGTATTATACCGTCCTATTGGGTATTATGCCACAGGACTGTGAGCTAGACGACGTGTTTTGTATAAAGGTAAATAATGTAACCTAATCAA
This sequence comes from Hypsopygia costalis, assembly GCA_937001555.2. Classification (NCBI taxonomy): domain Eukaryota; kingdom Metazoa; phylum Arthropoda; class Insecta; order Lepidoptera; family Pyralidae; genus Hypsopygia; species Hypsopygia costalis. The sequence continues at coordinate 4,927,367 of OW443350.2, forward strand.
GGTAACATTTTTATATAGTATATTGTTTATATATATATATATATATATATACTTATTAGTAATAAAGTTGAATAAACATTGATTTTAATTTACAAATAATATATATGATAAATATGCAAAATATCTTGTCACTTCGTGACTTTTATACATAGAATTAATGCTGAAAAGTCCTGAAATTTTAGCGGAAGCTAATATACGACCTAAGCGTTTATGAAAACCGTCCAGCCCCCTTACCACCATCTCTTATTGCGATTCAATAACTGAATAGAATGCTTATTCATACCATTTGAAATTCATTCATTTTGAAATTCCATTTGAAATAGAGTGGCTTATTCATTGGTATGAATTCTATTCAGCATTCTATTCAGTTATTGAATCGCAATAAGAGATGGTGGTAAGGGGGCAGAACGCATTGAACCTACGTGTTTTACCGCCGGTAACACATACAGATTCCGTTCAGAAGAACACTGTTGAATTTAATAAGACTAGAATATAATAGATGGAGGAGCTCGATCGATGGCGTCGTTGCGCGTGTCAGTCTAATCGATCACGCAAGTTAAGCAACGTCGACCGTAGCCTGTCTATGGATGGGTTTATATAACACGAGCTTTTCCGTGCTTCGGAGAGCACCTTAAGCCGTCAGTCCCGGTTGTTGTCTTTAGACGACAGTCGTAAGCCAAGTCAGTGGCCTTTGGGCGGCTTGAATACACTGGCCTCCACCAACTCGCAGTTGAGCAGCGTGGTGGAGTATGCTCTAAACCCCTTCGATTGAAGGGAGACCCGTATCCCAGTAGTGGGATCATTATGGGTTGATGCCGTGCCGTATAGAATATAATACAAACTGTGTCGCCCATCACACAAATCGACGCTTCCGGATACAAAGGTCGTAAAAGCCATTTGCCAAAAAGTCAAAATGGCTTCCGGATACAAAGGTCGTAAAAGCCACTTTGGCTTTTTGGCAAATGGCTTTTACGACCTTTTGTTTCCGGAAGCGTCGAAATATCGATCCGAACCGAATAAATAGAGGCGGCGTTTACATTAAACATAAGAGAATTGATTGGCATGTCTGCGGCACCGATTACTGTATAAATCCGAACGGCTGAGTGTGGCCCGAAAATAGGTTAGGAGTGGAAATAACACAGTTACTATTGACCTTTCTGCCTTTAGGTAGGCGTTGTTGTAGGAAGGGCTTACCCAGCTATTTATAGACATCTTCAATCTGGGCCCGAGGGTACTTAGATCAGTTCAGGATTACAAGACAAGGTTTATAACCTTATTAAATTACCAAAAATAAAACATCCTTCGAAAAAAAAGAATGATCGATGAATAAGTTATGTTGGTACTTTTTACCCGACTGACGAAGAAGGTTGGGTTATGTTTATATGGCACATTATATGGCACGTAAGCTTTCACCCTTTCACCATTTCAGTCGGGCTTTCGCCCTGGAAACAGTCTTGCTTCTGCCCTTCTTAAAATCACAGAAGATATATGCATTGGCATAGAAGATGGTTTGATAACCATTTTAGTTCTTATCGATTTTTCCAACGCATTCAACATGGTAGATCATGATATCTTGCTTGCTATTCTTAAACATTTGAATTTCTCAACTTCAGCCCTGAAATGGTTCTCTGCTTATCTTCGAGGTCGACAGCAGGCACTGCGCATAGACCGGGAACTGTCTGATTGGAATGATTTGTCAGCTGGCGTTCCCCAAGGTGGTATTCTGTCTCCTCTGTAGTTTTAATTTTTTATAACCTTCCTTTCCTTTTCGCAAAGTTGTTTTTACCATTTCTATGTTGACGATCTATAAATTTACATTCAGACTACGACGCGGCGAAGCTCGCGGGAGAAATCTCCTCTGGAACCATATAGTACTCGACCACTCCGGTTCCAAAGTACGAGGATGACTTCCCTGTCGATGGCGAGCGGTCCGGTTGTAGAAGGAATACGTGTATCAAACAACTCCTCTGACCACAGCCCGTTATATAATCGGTAGAACACACAAAGGGAGGCAAAGTCTTAGTCTTAAGAGCTCAATACCATCTGTAAGCTTAGAATCGTTAATAATCCTTACAGCCCGCCCCATACAGAGTTAAAAGATGTCAGCTTGTATATGGATGGTCCCGCCCAGAGATGAAATCAGTACTTCATGTGTGGTCAAATTTGTGCTTTGTATAACAGAAGTGTTTGCCATGAGCTGAAGGCTGATTCTCGTAATTATTTTACGATCGCAAAATGAAAGTTGACCGAATCGAGATTGAATTATGAATTGAATGAAAATTATATACTTGATTTCATTCATTAATTATTATCAATTCTTATAGGTAACAAAATATCATTCTTAGTTTGTTTAATTTTCGGTCATGTTTCGATATAATCCCACTTTAAACAAACTTTGAAGTTTCATTGTGATACGAGAATACCATATTTGACATTTATTTATTATTTATCTATCGAGACTGGATCGAAACTGAATTTTGACTACATGAGAATTGCCCCTCAGACGTACTGCTGCACTTTGCTGAGCGGGGTGCTCAGCAAAGTGCAGCATTACTTTAAAGCTATGTTGATCAGATATGGTTATTGTTGTTGAATTGTTAATGGACGACTTACCTACTTTAGTGCTAGTCAAATTCACAAATTTATTCATTGGCGTTTAAATGATTATTCGAACTGGAAATCCATCTAAGAATGCAACCAAGAGTTATATATATATTACAGAGGGAAGAATGCAACATGACACATGAGTGCAATGAATCTTTGGTGCAATACATAATACTGTTTGGCATACCGAAAGATGCCAAAAAGTATTATTCATTTTAGTTTTTGGTAATTCTATTGAGTTTATTCCGTTTGTTCCATAAAGTTAAGGTTATACTTATTAACCTATAACGTATTTAGAATTTGTATTTTTATAGGGTCGGAATTTTAGATCTGAAACTATAATAATGAAAAAATAAGATAACATAATTATTAAAATCGATTAGCCTATGTTTGAAAATAAAAATAAACATCGAAACTATTCTTGTTTACTGTAAATAATATAAAGTCAAATAATGACATCTCGAGAGGTCTAGGATTGTTTTTACATACATATGACGAGCTCGGTGGCGTAGCGGTCAATGACGCGGCTTCGACACCAACGCTCGTGGGTTCGATTCCCACACAGGACAAACATTTGTGTGCATGAACATGTCTGTTTGTCTGGTCTGGGTGTTTTCAATGTATCATAAGTATGTATTTACAAAAAAAAAAATGAATTTACGTATGTTTCAGTTGTCAAGTACCCATAACACAAGCTTCGCTTACTTTGGGGCTAGATGGCGCTGTGTAATTTGTATGACAATATTTATTTATTATATATGCACTACTACCAAGTGGGCCTATTTTATATTTATATAATACTAGCATCCACCCGCCGCTTTGCCTACGTTTACTATGTATGTCCTTCCTAATACCTTTGAGAATGTGTGAACAAAGTTTCATGATGTTCGATTGAGTAGTTTCGGCGTAAAAGGAAAACAAACAAACTCACATTTATAATATTAAGTAGGGATGTAAATATGAAATAATACTTAAGATTAGTTTAATTGTAGTTACTCTAGTTTAGTTTGTAATGTATTTTCACATGCTATTTCAAAAGTATAATATAAGAAATGAGTTCACTTGGGTATACTTAGATACAACAACTGACGCCCTTTCGCGTACGTTTACGTGGCTATTGAAATGGATTTTTTTGAATTCTGCAATTCTTTTTAGTCACAGAAGTTGAATAGGATTGGATTTACATTAAATTTGACAGCGCGGACAAGTCAAATTAAGAAGGAAATTTTATATGGGGGAGAAATGGGAGAATGTAGAAATCGGATGCGAAATAAACACCTTTTATTGTCGATGAATATCCCATTTACTGTCGGAATATTACGTACAATGCCCAAGGTTACGGTTTCGTCGTAATGTTCACATAAAGTCACTAAATGCCGAGGTTTATGAGGTGACAAATTGTTTTTGTCAAATTATTACATACGGCGAATATGAAGAGGTCGCCTGTCGTCAAATATACGTCATAAATGTGAAAGTATGACAGAATGTTGGTTTGTTCGTATTTTTGTCGGGCAAAAGGCTGAACGGGGACGGATACATGGTTATTCCTTTTATATATGTATATTCTTTTGTATTGAGGAATTTTGGCCTTCAGGTGTTGTTTTCCGACGCTTTCGTGGCCGGTTACAGGACACCGCCCGGAATACGCTGCCTAAAGCTGCCTTAGTTAAGTTTTTATATAAATATGTTTGTTACTTAATAAGGTTTTTATAATATGGGTGTATTGTTTATAAATAAGCATAGCCTGAAATAAATGATTATTATTATTATATTCTTTACTAGCTGATCCGATAGACGTTGTCTTCTTAATTGAAGGCAATGAATATTGAATTTGAATTGATTTCGCGCAATCTGTCAGATGACTGACAGTTCTGTCAAACGACATAAAGTTACATTAGAAAAGTTAATATGGTCGTTTAGTTTACATAAATTTACTAATTTTCCGCGCAACTTTCTTATTTCTTTCTTTTATAAGAACCTTCTGACAATAACAGATACGATAAAAAGAAATAGCAAAATCGGTCTAGCCGTTCACGGGTGATGTCGTGACCTCGTGACCAAGGGAAATAGGTATTCATTTTTAACCGACTTCAAAAAAGGAGGAGGTTTCTCAATTCGACTGTTTTTTTTTGTAATAGGTAGGGGAAAAAGTATTTTCGCATTATAGTATGTATGAACTTGTAATAAAATCTCTTTGGTTATACCATTTGTATCTGGCAGGTTTTGATATCTTTAAAAAGTTTAAATTTTAAAAAAGATAATTCCAAATTCAAATTAGGTAAATGTGTGATTTTCATTTGTTTTTTTTACTGTCAAGATGAGTGAATCTAATGAAGAAATTCGATTCATTTTAAAATTTTACTACAAAAAAGGTAAAAATGCAACGCAAGCTGCGAAAAAAATTTGTGTCGTTTATGGACCTAGTGCAGTGTCTGTGAGAGTAGCACAAATTTGGTTTAAGCGTTTTCAATCAGGAAATTTTGATGTGAAAGATGCACGTCGCTCTGGTCGCCCTGTTACGGATAAAATGGATGCCATTTTTGAAAAAGTGGAGCAAGATCGGCATATCAGTAGTTACGACGTAGCTGAAGAATTAGGAATTGACCACAAAACAGTTTTGGCGCATTTGAAAAAAGCTGGGTACACTAAAAAGCTCTATATTTGGGTGCCTCACGATCTCACTGAAAGAAACCTAATGAACCGTGTACTCATTTGCGATTCTTTACTACGACGTAATGAAAGCGAACCGTTTTTGAAGAAGCTTATAACTGGTGATGAAAAGTGGATAACGTACGACAAGAACGTGCGAAAAAGGTCGTGGTCAAAGGCCGGTCATGCTTCACAGACTCTGGCAAAACCCGGGTTAACCCGCAATAAGGTGATGCTGTGTGTATGGTGGGATTGGAAGGGCATTATTCATTATGAGCTGTTACCGCCAGGCAGGACTATCGATTCTGAAGTCTACTGTGAACAACTGAAAAGTTGAGAGAAAGCGGCCGGAATTAATTAACAGAAGGGGTGTGATTTTTCATCATGATAACGCTAGACCTCACACATCTTTAGCCACTCAGCAAAAATTAAGAGAGTTTGACTGGGAGGTGTTATTGCATCCGCCGTATAGTCCTGACCTTGCACCTTCTGATTTCCACCTGTTTCGGTCTCTTCAGAATTCTTTAGGCAATGTCAGGTTAACATCACGAGAAGACTGCCAAAACCACTTGTCGTGGTTTTTTGAACAGAAGTCCCAAAATTTCTATAGTAATGGGATCATGTCTGTACCTACAAGATGGCAAAAAGTTATCGAACAAAATGGCACCTACATACTTTAGTTAAATGTAAATAAACTTTATTAAAAAATGTTTTGAATTTTCATATAAAATACGAAAAGACTTTTTCCCCAACCTAATATATATGTTATTTAATATCTTCGCGAATTGTGAACCGATTTTCAAAATTATTTTTTTATTTGAAAGGAAATGATTGCAAGGTGGTCCCACTTTCACCAAGTCAGGATCTGATGATGGAATCCCAGGGAAATCAAGGGAAACTTAAATTTTATAAGCAAGTATGGTCAAATTCTTTTTTTTTTATTTGAAAGGGTATGATAGCGAGGTGGTCCCATATTCACCAAGTCAGGGTCTGGTGAGGGTATCCCAGAAAAATCGATGGAAACTCTTAAATTTTCCCTGTTGCCAGCTGAAGTCGGTTTTTATTTTTTCTTAAAAATCATTATTATTGTGTATATAGGTTGCGTAACTAATACAAATAATTTGTTTATTCAGATGGATACAAGGGAAGAACAGCAACACTCCGAGTCAATGTACTTAGATAGTCGTATCATTATGTTTTTGTTGTATTAGTATTGTTTAAAATGTTCGTTGTTTTACTATATAAAGTTTCAAAAATTTGTTTTTGTCCGTAATCTTAAAAATCTTTGTGCTAAGAAAGTGCGGAGCCTCCTGGCACAAGCATACTTTTGCTTAAAAGGAGATTCAAGCTTCTACTATTGTTTTTGTATCTCAAGTTACTGAAATAAATTATTTTGTATTTGTATTTTTGTATAAGAAGAAAGAAAGAAGAAGACGAAAGAAAAAGTTTTTATTGTAATCGCTTGACTACACAAGGATATGTGGATAGAGTCTAGTCTATTTGTACAATAGATTTTCTATTCCGTCCTTTTTAGGGTTCCGAATCTCAAAAGGAAAAACGGAACCCTTATAAGTTCACTTTGTCCGTCTGTCTGTCTGTCTGTCTGTCTGTCTGTCTGTCTGTCTGTCTGTCTGTCTGTCTGTCTGTCTGTCAAGAATTTCTATGTCGAGAATGCGTGGAGGTATCAAGCTGAAATTTGAACTGTATACTCAGGTCTATGGTCCCATGAAGTTAAAAAAAAATCAAACTGCTAAGTTTACGTATAAAAAAGTTACGGCCTTTTATTCAGCAAAAAACGCATATTTAGACACACTCAAGGGAATCAAAACCTATAGGGTACTTCCCGTTGACCTAGAACTATGAAATTTGGCAAGTAACATCGTTATAGACTACAAGTACAGGAATAAATCTCAAAACTATACATTTGTAAATAGATCTTAAAAAATAGGGGGTCTATATTTTTTATACGGTGTCGAAATTTCAAATTGAAACTACTAGTTCAAATGGGGTATAATATGAAAGGGCTTGATGTACACATTGCAAAATATATTTTATTAATTTTTTTCGACGCATTATTTCTTATTTATAATGAAAAATATCAAATTTAATAATGATACTACGTACCTACGGAACCCTCGGTGGGCGAGTCCGACTCGCACTTGTCCGGTTTTTTTTCTCTGTTGCTACTATTGCTTTTACTTCCATAGCTGATAATAGTTTCCATTGCATTCACACTAGAAAAAAAACCGGACAAGTGCGAGTCGGACTCGCCCACCGAGGGTTCCGTAGGTACGTAGTATCATTATTAAATTTGATATTTTTCATTATAAATAAGAAATAATGCGTCGAAAAAAATAAATAAAATATATTTTGCAATGTGTACATCAAGCCCTTTAATATGATACCCCATTTGAACTAGTAGTTTCAATTTGAAATTTCGACACCCTATTTTTTAAGATCTATTTACAAATGTATAGTTTTGAGATTTATTCCTGTACTTGTAGTCTATAACGATGTTACTTGCCAAATTTCATAGTTCTAGGTCAACGGGAAGTACCCTATAGGTTTTGATTCCCTTGAGTGTGTCGAAATATGCGTTTTTTTCTGAATAAACGGCCGTAACTTTTTTCAACGTAAACTTAGCAGTTTGATTTTTTTTTAACTTCATGGGACCGTAGACCTGAGTATACAGTTCAAATTTCAGCTTGATACCTCCACGCATTCTCGACATAGAAATTCTTGACAGACAGACAGACAGACAGACAGACAGACAGACAGACAGATGGACAACAAAGTGATCTTATAAGGGTTCCGTTTTTCCTTTTGAGGTTCGGAACCCTAAAAAGAGCACACCATGGTCATGTCAGGAAATGAGACAGATTGAAACGATTTTTCATTCCCGTCGCGTGTTGGTTGTTTCTATGTAAAGCGCAATAAAACATTATTGCGCTCTTCTATTCTCACAAGAAACACTTGTAGGACAGCGCTGTTTAAAATCTGACATATTCTTAACCTCACGCCTGGCATCTACGAAACGTAATATGTACTGGCCGTGTGTTTTCCGCCAGACTAGAATAGAATCGCTCCGTTTCTTCCCATGGATGTCGTACAAGGCGACTAAGGGACATACATTATCAAATATCGATCAGGCCTCCCCAACCCGTTTGGCCAGCGTGGGGAGTGTAGACCAAATCCTCTTTCCGTCTAGGACGGACGAGAGAGGGTCGTGCTCCTGTAGTGGAGACTAAAATGGACGTGATGATGATGCCTTTAAATTTGCTTCCATAAGGAGGCAATTAAAAAAAAACGAATGATAACAAAATCGGGGGATACAGTTTGGTGTTGCAGCTACAAATCTATCATCTCCATTCAAAATTCAATCACACCATTGGATAGATGAAGGATCAAAGAATTTATTACGCTAAGTAAGGACTATGGAACATCGCGTGCGCGGGAGGGGGAAGAGCTGCCATTTTGAGATAATTTTAGTGCATGTAACGTATTCACGAACAACACACGGCCGTGTCCATTACACCCCATTTTTGTTTTAATATTCTTTGTCTATACTTATACTAACATCTAAAATAAAGCACAATAGCTTTCTGCGTCTGTCTGTCTGTCTACTTTTTATTCGCTAACTACTCTAAGTCCTCTGATTTTTTTGCGATTAGAATGTCTTCTGGAAGGTTTATTGTGTATATTATATATATATTTGTATATCTATTTGTATATCTATTTGTATTATACCTATTGTATAATTTTTAACAATTAATAATGCACCACCTACCTAATTTTATCATTGTTTCTCTTCTAAGGGTTGTCTGGAAGAGATTGCGTTTAGCGATAAGACCGCCTTTTGTACTTTTAATTTTTGTAAGTTTCTTGTATGTATCTTTGTTATATTGGTGCAATAAAGTGTATTTTATTCTATTCTATGGGCTTATTCGGGGCCATAAGTATAACTATAATAATTTATATAAAGTTAGATTTTCCCCACTTTATCTCGACACAGAAGCAAAGATGGCGGCAATGAGTCAGCGCCATCATTTGCTTAGCTCCACGTCGATACCAATAGAATCTCAATCAATCATTGCGTGACGCGCCGAGTCGCTATTGGCTCCCAAACTTTGATTCCGCCTGATTTCTTAAACGTCTGTCGCTTGGATGAATAAGTACTTTTAGAATTTGTGTCATTCATTTATTACTTTATTGGTTTGTTGAAAGTCATCGGATGAAGTAGAATTGATAATCCCCTGATTGAATAACATTGTGAAGCTGAAGCGAAAATTAAAGATTTCAGCACACTGAAGTGCCATATTTAAAGGATATTGTTTGCTTTGTGGTAAGTTAGGTATTATTGTCCGTCCATTTGATGTTACGATTACCCAGCCTGTGTTGCCCAGCAATGAATAACCATTCGTCGACAACCTTTATTCATCCCACTGCTAGGATACGGGTCTCCCCTCAATCCAAGGGGTTTAGAGCATACTGCTCAACTGCGAGTTGGCGGAGGCCAGTGTTTTCAAGCCGCCTAAAGGCCACTGACTGTCATGTCATCTAATGATAACAGCCGGGACCAACTGATTAACGTGCTGAATAATCATTGCTAATATCTTATTTAAAAAGATTCTGTGATTGACTCTATGTAAACATTGATGAAAACGCTTTTTAAAATCTGAGGAGGAATTCTCGTAATTAAAATGTAGTCAAAATTCAGTTTCGATCCAGTCCACATTTGGTATTCTCGTATCTCAATATGAGACTTCAAAGGACAATTAAATGTGATTATATCGAGACATGACTCAAAATTATACAAATTGATAAAAGCATTCTGCTCACAATAAGAATTAATATTACTTAATTAATAAATTGAAGTACATGTACAACTTTTTGTCAATTCATAATTGAATCTCCATTCGGCCAACTCTCATTCGGCGATGTACAATAATTAGGAGAATTGGCCTTCTGTTTAAATACAGACCATTTTGTCTGTTGTTGACATATTGTGTTTTTATTGTGTAATGGCTCTGAAATTAAAATGTGTTCGCAAACATTTGTGACTGTTGATTTACTACTTGTTCTTGTTGTATGTTAACATAAGCGTAAAGAAGATCATACAGAAATCCATACAGTACATTTTTTTATACTACGTCAAGTCTCAGACAAGTATACGGATCGCCTGTTGTAAAGCGGTTACTGCAGCTATATTAATGCTCGCAACATGCAGTATCGCTGGCATGGCGCCATCTCCGCTGCCAACGCAGCAACTCCTTCATTTCTAGTGACACCACTCACAAGTACGCAACTCACAAGGAACACAACAAGCCTCAAAGGAATTGTTATTTGACTATAAGTATTTAAACAATTTTTATATATATATTTTTTAGTTTTAATTTATATAATCCGCAATTGTCTTTATCGTATATAAGCATTACTAAAAACATGAGTCTCTGTTACCTACATAAATAAAATATGAATTAATTCAATCATTCAAATGGCATTCTAACAAGGAGTCATGGTTCTTCTCTGCGTTAGAGAGCTCGTATCGAAATAATCTATTTCAAACACTATAAAGTGGCGTAAGAACATTATACTCCTATGTGTACACCGCTCCATTGCGTTAATACATCTGAAGTGTTTATCGTAGAAGCCAATAAGGCACTCCCTGTATAGAGCTCTAGCCATTCTATCAGAAGGAGGGCGAGAAGTGGCGCAGAGCATCCTGTACATGACTGTATCGCTTCAATTCACCGACGGATTTTGGAGCATGGAATACACTGCAGGCCGAGATAAATTGGATGCCTATTTCAATGTAGTGGAAACTTGATAGTTTTAGACGCTTTAGTAAATTGAATATGCTTTATGGAATTTGTATTGAAAATGCATAAAATATGTAATACTTAATAAAATGGAATTATTTTTAAATCTTTACCTTATTAAATTAAAAATTCATTATGGGTTCGTACATACATTATTAGAAGACATCAAGGCCAAGACCAACAGACGTCTTCATTAAACTCACAAAATTATGCGGGAATCGAATTTACGACACTACTGTCCACTAGACCAGTGTTCCGCAAAGTGTGTGCCGCAGCACACTGGTGTACCGTGGTCATTAAATGGCGTGCCTCGAAAAAATAAGGCTATCATATCAGCTAAAATATACGTACAGAAGAAAAATTCTTACACAAATAAAAACTGAGTTTTCATTTTGGTGTACCTCCATGTACCTTAAACACAAAAAGTTTGCGGAACACTGCACTAGACAAGAAAATAATGGAACAAATTAATCTAGATATTGGGACTCCTACGTAGAACAGAGCCCGATGTGATCATGGAACTTAGCTTGACGAGATGAGGAATATGAATCTTACAGATGGACGTTACTTACGTCTTCAGATCTTAAGAACAATTACGTTCAATCTAACAACAGCTCTCCATAAAAACGCACGTAAGACCAATAATTCAGATCGGACTTTATTTTACGGATGATGAGTCTTTAGTGCAACACATTGGCATGGCAGCCAGTGTACCCGGCGTAGCATAAACGATCGCAATCTCTCCCCAGCGACGCGTTTGTTGCGCTGTCTGTAACAAGTTCAAATTCCGTGGATAAACTCGGCAATTTTGGTGTGAAGACGCGGCTGTTAGTGATTTTCTTGTTGAATTGTAGCTTTGTGATAGCTAGTAGATTGGATGAAATAAACGACGCTTGTTTGTTTTGGTTTAAATAGATACTCGTATGTAGTTATTTTACCAAGAGGGACGATTTGAGGGTTGTCGGATAAGGAAAGGAAGTCCTCGAATAGTTCTTTGGCTGTGATGTTCCGTGAGGTGGTATTCATCTCATATCATCTCATAGTATACAGTAAGCGCATGCGGGTGTGATACTTTTGGGGTGTAAGTGGTTTATCTTTGAACCAAAGCCAACTTCACCTGCACGCGGTGCACCCTGCTGACTGACAAACGAAGCTCTGGCGAAAAGAGAGGTAGGGAGTGTAATTGTAAGCTACACGACTGGGGAATGTACCTCCACCTCACAGAATACCGCATGCAAATGACAGTTCCCTTGAGGGTTATTGTGTTCCTGCGAGTAAGTGAGGTCACCAGAAAGGAAGGAGATGCTGCGCTGGCAGCGGGGGTGGCAGCGCGCGAGTGGTTTTTTATGTTGCGAGCGTTAATATGGCTACGGTAACTGCTTCACATCAGGCGAGCCGTATGCTTGTCTGCCACCCGACGTAGTATATAAAAAAAAAGATAGTCCTGTACAACCGGGGTTGATAGTATTTGACCTTTATTATTTTCAATATTCATAAATTTCTTATCTTTCTCGCTAAGTTGCTCCTACCACTTATACGCTGATGATTTGCAAATATATGTACAAACACCTGTAGAGCAAGTAAATACTGCGATTGTACAGTTGAATATTGACTTGAATAACATTAGCTCTTGGTCTAAAGACTTTGGGATACCAGTTAATCCTGTAAAATGTCAGGCTATCTTAGTGGGTAGCTCTAAGCAGGTCGCTAACTTTGATTCTTGTAATGTATCACCTATCTTGTTTGATAACTCTGTCATTCCGTTGAGTCTTAGTGTCAAAAATCTTGGTCTCCACATTGACTCTACGTTGAGCTGGATCACACATATTGCGGAAGTTAGCCGTGCAGTTACTTCTACGTTACGATTTCTTAATCGGTTCAGGAATTTTCTACCTATCTATACTAAGGTCACACTAGTCACATCTCTCATTTTTCCGCTCATTGATTATGCTGATGTTTGTTATCCTGATTTGAATGAAGATCTACTCAATAAGCTGGACCGGCTTATCAATAATGCTATCCGCTTCATCTTTTGCCTTCGAAAATTTGATCATATATCGCAGTATCGGTCCCAACTTAGATGGCTTCCTATCCGCCAGCGTAGACAACAGAGGTTACTCTGCACTCTTTTCTCTATTCTTTTTAACCCTCTTTCTCTTGATTACTTGAAATGTAAGTTTCAGTATCTCCGTGACACGCATGATCGCGAACTCCGTTCTAACAAATCTCTTGCACTCTATACCCCACTCTTTCGATCTGGCTTCATGTCGGATTCCTTTGCCTTGCAAGCTTCGCGTCTCTGGAACACGTTACCGGAGGCCATCAGAGAATCTTCCAGTAAATTCATTTTCAAAAAGAATGTTCAAACTTATTTACTTGAGAAATTGTCCAAACAATAATCATAATTGTCCTATTGTTTTTCCTTTGTGTTTCCGTGTATAATTATGTAGATGTGTATGATTATGTATATGATTATGTATGTGTGTGTGTTAATATGTGTATTAAAGCATATTTCTATGTATGTATGTAATTTTATGTTTTCATAGTTATGTATTGTGTGTACGTTCATAGCTGTTATTTTGTAAACCGCATTCGTGTGTTATCTGAATTTCCCAAAGGTTGACTGGTAGAGAATGCTCTTAGCATTAAGTCCGCCTTTTGTACCTTTACTCTATGGTCAATAAAGTTTAAATAAATAAAAATAAAAAATAGTACAGTGCTACCAACTCATTGAGTGGAGCGATGGGAGCGAGCGAAACGCTTATATATACGCCGAAAAGTAAATATTGGAATATGAATAGGCTCCAAAACCACTGAACCGATTTTCTGAAACTTGTTACAAGGAAAGACATCGACATGCGTTGCAGGTTGTGTAGAAAAAAAAATTGAGATCGATCATGTCCTTGAGGAATGATCATCAAAAATATTTTCCATTGAAATCAATGGAAAACATACACTCAGCGAATCTACTCGCTCTACTCAATCTCAATTTCGGCCCCGTGGGCTAGAATCCGGCCCCGTGGGCTAGAATCCGGCCTAGTAATTTCTTCTAGAGACAGTAAAGCAATGCGCTACAACTCAGTTCGACCGATACTCCTTGTGCTATACGGCGTCGGTGCGAAAGTCTAAGGCTGATTTTCTACGTGTGATGTGCGAAGAAGTTGCGCGATGCAAACATTAGTAGCAAAACAGTGAAATGGTGTGACACTTTCAGAGCGAGGCGAGGTTGCTTAGTGAAACAATAAACCGGTGTGAGTCTTTCCACTAGAGATGTGCGAGCAAGAGTAACGAACAGGAATCGGTGTTAACTCTTTCTATCAAAGATGTGAGAAAAGGCTGAGCGATGTGACTATACGTGCCGAAGCAATGAAACGGTGTGACTCTTTCCATCCGAGATGTGTAAGAAAGCTGAGAGATGCGAAGATGCGTAGCGAGGCAGTGAAATGATGTGGCTCTTTCCATCAGATATGAGCTAGGAAGTTCAACGAGAACGCGTAGCGATGCTGTGAAACTGTGTGACCACAAAAGATATGGAAGGAAGCTTAACGATGTGAGGATGCATAGCAAACTGTGAATCGATATAGAGCAAGCCGTGCGAGGATTACTCATCCTAGTACGTACATCGAACTTTTTCTCTATTCAGCGGTAGTCCAGCCCGATTCGAGCTGAGCCATGCCAGGGCAATGAAGTTATCCTGTTGATAGTTTTTTTTTTGTCGACCGTGACTATGGTAGCAGCGACCTGTATGACTGGTCGCGTAGTGCGCGGTTTTGTTGGTTTATGTAAATGGTTAGGCGCTGTGACCAATGCTATGCGGTCGCTTAGTTCGCGAAGGCCGTTAGGATCAGGTAGGGGTGTTTGTGTAAATCGATTTCGAACGTTTGAATGCAGCTATAACGTGCTATGTCCACACTATGTTATAGTTCATACGGAAGCACTCGAGTAAATGACGGAAAGTCACAATCACAGAGTCAGATCAGGAGTACCTATATAATCGTATCACGGCTCAATCAATCAAATGTACCAACGTGCAGGCTTTCGTCAGCCGACGTCAGCGTCCATTAACGTAATGTGACACGACACGTTAATGTTCGCTTAGATATATTTATCTCAACGACAAATAGAGTTTTATTTTGTACCAAGCATGAACAGATGGCGTTACAAGGGCAATTGACTTATTTTACGATATAACACGAATTTTCCTAGAATTGAGACCTAGAAAGATCAATTTTTGCGTTTATTGCCCATCACACCACATGTGTGTCATGGAGAATCGCTATTGCCCACAACACTTTCGAGTATTAGTGATGTAGCAAGTCTACGATCATCAAAAAAAACATTCAATAAGCACGTCTCAAAACCATATTATCAAGCTTATTGTGATCGTGGATCGTCTGATCACCGAATACCCCAGCCAAATAAGAATACCCTTGAGGGCTGTTGTATTCCTGCGAGTGAGTGAGGAAGGAGTTGCTGCGTCGGCAGGGTGGGTGGCAGCGTGAGAGCGATATTTCATGTAGCGAGTGTTTATATGGCTACGGTAGCCGTTTCACTATAACCTTTTTTTTATACTACTTGGGGTGACAGGCAGACAAGCATACGGCCCGCCTGATGTGAAGCGGTTACCGTAACCGTATTAACGCTCGCAACATAATATATCACTTGCACGCCGCCACCCCCGCAGCCCGTTGGCAGCGAGGGTGGCGACGGCGAAGGAGATCCTGCGTTCAGGATCTCCTTCTTACCTGGTGACCTCACTCACTCGCAGGAACAAAACAACCCTCAAGGGAATTGTTATTTGGCTGCGGTATTCTGTGAGGTGGAGGTACATTCCACAGTAGGGTAGCTTGCATGTTCATGCACACAAATGTTTGTCCTGTGTGGGAATCGAACCCACGAGCATTGGTGTCGAAGCCGCGTCATTGACCGCTACGCCACCGAGCTCGTCTCTATACCTATCTGCAGGACATTTCATTTGACGGTACAGTTAGCTTGTTAATCCTTCAATTTCAAAGAGCGCGCATGTGTGTCTATATAGTAGTTCAAGTTCAAAAGATCACGTGAAGTAACCACGCACACTGCCACAGCCCTCCACCGATCAATATTACAATCGGCCCCATAAATTGTCTACCATGTTACAGAAATATAAACTTTATTTTATTAGCCATAATTTATAAAATTGCCAAGCGTCCCAAGAAACCGTTTTGCTTGAGAGAAAGATTTTGTAGCCATTATAGATTCCGTTTGCCAGAGCTTTGATTTGATTTAGCACCTTGCTTCAATGTGTTTAAGAATCAAAATGGCTTGTGATATTGGTGTTTCAGGGTTTTCATCAAAGGGAGTTTTGACGAGCTGTTCAAATCTTAACATTCTCTTTGCGTATTTATTTGCCTGTAAATTCGGTAATGTTTTACAAATAAAGCGTTTAATGCATGGCTGGCCGCTATTTTATTACATTAGTATGTTTTTAATACTTTAATATATAATGTGGTTTGTATGTAAATAAATAAATATTCCTGAACAATCACATAGCGCTAACTAGAGTCCTAAACTAAGCAAAGTTTGGAGAGTTTGTTATTGTTATATGAGAGCGGGGCAAGCGAGTATGTGTGTCATCTGATGGAAGGCAATCACCACCACCCACAGAAATCTGCAAAGCTCCAAGGGGTAGCCGATCCATTGCCTGCCTTTTAAGGGAAAAAATTACTTTATTCTGGAAGGCTCCCATGTCGTATTTATTTGGGGATATTGCTGAGGGAAGTTAATTCCACAACTACACAGTTCGCGGTCGAAAATGTCTTAAAAAGCACACTGTAGTAGATCGTTAATTATCAAGATGATATGGATGAAATTTCAATTTATGGATAGTTCAACGATAATATAACTTAGCGGCAGGTAATAAATGAAATGGCTCATCCGAGCACTCCCCGTGGTATAATTTATATAGAACGCAAAGAGATGCAATATCTCTGCGTGTAGAGAGTGACTCCAGTCGATCAGAGATCATTGAGTCACCGACGATTCGAACAGCTCTTCGCTGTATGTGGTAAAATAGAGCAAGCAAGTACTGGGGCGCACCAAGCCAGTATATGTATTTTTTTAAATTCATACATAGAATAGAAATGGCCGTGTGGTTTCCGGCAGACTAGAATAGAATCACTCCGTTTCTTCCCGTGGATGTCGTACAAGGCGACTAAGGGAAATACATTATCAAATATCGATCAGGCCTCACCAACCCGTTTGGCCAGCGTGGGGAGTGTAGGCCAAATGACGGACGAGAGAGGGTTGTGCGATTGTAGTGGAGACTAAAATGGACCTGATGATGATGATGATGATGATGATGATACATAAAAACACCCAGAAGTAGATTAACATATATATTCATGAACACAAAAGTTTCCATTTGTGCGGGAGCGACCCTTTGGTGACACAGTAGTATGAAAACTAAAACATACAATTACAGTTGACTTGAGTACCTCCTATTTGAAGTCAGTTAGTTAATTATATTTGCCGACGCGGAACGTAGAAGTCATAGTAACGTTAATAGGCAATTAACATGACTGTGACCGCAAATATGGCCAATTTGCGAGCGCGACATTCATTGTAATACCAACAAAGGTCGTTTTATTTTTAACGCGAGGATAGGTCACACACTCGTGTGTGTAGTGCGTGCGTAGCGCACGTGCTACGGCGTAGCACTTCAATGAAATGCTCGTTCTACGTCACTGTGTGAGCTTGTTTATAATGTTTTAATTGTTAGCAACCATTGTTCATCCCACAGCTGGGATAAAGGTCTCTCCTCGATCGATGGAGTTTAGAGTGTGCTCCACCATGCTACTCAACTGCGGGTTGGCAGAGGCTAGAGTTTTCAGGTCGCCTAAGGGCCATTGACTTGGCTTAACGACTGTCATCTAATGACACCTAACAATCTAATCTAATGTTAGTTATACACCATTGTTTTTAGTCCCCAACCAAAAAAGGCTGGATATAGGCCTTTCTCAATGCTTTCTAACATATGCGATCCACCGCTTTCCGCATCCTACCGCTACCACCCACTTTTTTAAGTCGTCGCTCCATCTAGGGAGGAGACGCCCTACGTTTCGTCGCCATATACATGACATCCACTGCAAGCCTTTCCTCCCATCTGCCATCGCAGACTCGGCAGATTTAACCAGCTGACTCTGAGAGGTATGTCGACGACTTTTGTTCTCCGTCGAATTTCTTCGTTCCGGATTCGATCCCTTAGAGAAACTCCAAGCATTGCTCTCTTCATCGCTCGCTATGCGACTATTAGTCTGTGAACCATCCCAGCGGTCAGCGTCCAAGTCTCTGGTCTTCAAGCATATACCCACAGATTTTTATTTATTACAAGTATTACTTATTTAATTGTTATTTTGCCACATCAATTCATCTACGGGAATAATTTCAAATTGGAAAGACCCTTCTAAACTTAATGTATAAGCAAGTTACTAAGATCAACCACCTTAAATTAAATCTATCTAATATAATAATAAAATACTCGTGTCACAATGTTAGTTACCATAGTCCTCCGAAACTGCTTGACCTAGTTTTATGAAATTTTATGCATATTCAGTAGGTCTGAGAATCGGCTACTATCTATTTTTCATACCCCTAAGTGATAAGAGTTGTCCACCCGTAACTTTTTTTTTAATTTTTTGGACAAAAAATTGTTTTTTTTTAATGTGGCATTAAAAATACATACAGCCCTTAATTATATCCCTTCTACCATCAACCCCTAAATTTATATGCAAAAACAACGTTTGCTGTGTCAACTAGTTATTTATATAGCCATATTTTTGTTACGTTTATTAAAACATCATATCAGTAAGTTCATTACCACACGACTGCAATGTAAATTAAACCATTTGTCGGTTTGTGGCATACATAATTAATGTCCGTTGCTCTTGACATTTCATTATGCCAGTTAATTAAATGTTAGATTATGAAATCTATTTATACTGTGGTTGGCTTGTGGTTTGTGTAGGACCAACAATAAAATGTTTATAATAACGGAGTGTTTCTCTTGTTTGATAATTGATATTGAGATAATTGTCATCTATTGTGGTCTTATTGTTATTTGTACATTATTGAAACATCACTCACTCGTAGGTGCGTACCACATTTTTTACATAAAGTGAATTTTATTAATTTGTGGTGAGAGTTCCAACCCACCATCTATCAACCTTTTTAAGGGAGGAATTTTGGCCGGAGGGAGTCGTATTTTGTAAGTTCCTAGTTAGATCGTCGAATGCAATCGAAGAAACGCGAAAAAACAACACGTTGCCTTCTGAACATGGTGTAGTTTAAATTAGTAATAGTAGTTTATGAAACTGTTGCATAATAAGGGTTCTTAAAATACGAGTGTGAGTTTATCCCATGAGCCGAAGGCGAATATGATAATAGCATCACACGAGTATTTTAATACCTAATTATGTGCAGTTTCATACACTACTTTATCTAATGTCATGAAATGGATGATAATAATATTTGAAATAAAATCATGAAGTTAATTTAACAGCTTTATTTCTTACTTATAAATCCATTTGAAGATCGAGCATGCGTAGTGCACATGCGCGACGCGCGGCGCGTCGCTGCGTTCACAGATTATGTAGAATTTTTTTGCAAAAATAAAAAGGAAAAATAATGCTATTACACTTTTTTACACGAATAAATTTAAAAAGTTATTTTTCGATCCAGTTGTCCATAAAGAGCTGTATCGAAAAGTAACTTTTTAAACTAATTTTGATGGCTTGTGCGTTAAAGACTGACATTAAGATTCTGTGTTTAATTTTTTAATCTCTAAATTTCAGTATGAGAGTAGATAAACGTTTATTTTGAATGATTGTGATTATGAGACTGCATTAAATCCAGTTACTTTACCGTGGTACATAAAATATTTCACACTGGCTGTAATTGGTATAATTGTTTGATATGCATTATGAACCAACATCGAACATTGTGTTCTAAAAAATATTTTGAAAAATGGAAAAATTCACCTCCCCCCTAGGTGGGATTTTAACCCACGACCTCTCGATGACCGGTCGAGTGCTCTTCCAACTGTGCTACTTGGAAGGTTTGTGCTGGTGACGAATTTTTGCATTTTTATATTTTTACTGCGTGAGTCACAGTGTAGCGTCATCAACCTACGAGTATTAAGTAATTACACTACTAAACAAGGCATAGCAGATGATTTTTTCAATTTTTCAAAATATTTATAATATTCTGGCAAGTTGGCCAAGACAACTATTTAAATTTATTCGGTATTGTTTTTTCGTTCCAAAATTCACATATGTCATACGATCCTGCCACATGTGGAAGCATGTAGCTCTGTTAGAAAGAATCGATCGGCTTTTACACAGAACTTTATCATCGCTTTTAGATTTAGACCTAGATGACGGGGCCTGGATACAGGCCACATTACCTGTGCGTTAAGGCGGGCTCGGTATCCGCAAAATTTCTAGTGTGAGCCTACCAGCTTTTTTGTCATCGGTTCACAGCACTGAAGAATTGACCCGGAAAATCCTATCTCCTTCACGGGTTGATTTAATTAAATGTTAGATTGAAAATTCGGAGGTGATGTATTTAACCGATGCCATAAATGCCTGGTGGGCAGCCTGTTCGAACACAGATATGCCCGATAACCCATCCTCCCAAAGACAGTGGGATAGCCCGCTCTGCGAGTTGGTTCGTGAGAACCTAATTACTACGGCTACTAATTCTGCAGAGCGTGCTCGTCTACTGGCTGTGGGAGAGTGGGAGTCGGGCCTTTGGCTTCAGGCGTTGCCGTCGTCCAATGTAGGTACGATGTTGGACGACGGAACATTCCGTGTTGCTGCTTGTCTCCGTTTAGGCGTTCCTTGTGTTGCTCCGCATCTTTGTCAATGTGGAGAAGCTGTCGACCATCTTGGACACCATGGGCTTTCATGTCGCAGGAGCGCTGGCAGAATCCCACGTCACGGCAGCATAAATGACATTATTGGGCTCTTGTCACCGCCGGCGTCCCAGCTGGAATCAAATGGTCTGGCAAACGACGTTGGTAAGAGACCTTATGGGATGTCATTGCTGCCATGGAAGATGGGAAGGCCTTTGGTATTATATGGGATGCAACCTGCGTCGATACCCTAGCGCCTTCTCATCTCCCTCACAGGTCGGGATCTGCGGGAGCTGCTGCTGCATCAGCGGAAACACTTAAGCGGTGCAAATATTTAAACCTTATAGGTAATTATGTATTTGAGCCGTTTGGGGTCGAAACGCTTGGCCCATGGGGTACGAGTGCAAGGCTTCTATTTAGAGAATTAGCAAAGCGCTTGGTTGATACTTCCCGTGACCAGAGGGCTGGCCTATATTTGGCACAACGTATAAGTATTGCCATTCAGCGTGGCAATGCTGCCAGCGTTCTGGGCACGATGCATTTTGACAGTGATGCGGACGAATTTAATGACGCGGTTTAGTTATTATTATTTTTTCTTTCTTTTTATTTATATAATAATATTCATTATAAGATTAGTTTATTTTTAGTTAATTAAATTTGTATTTTAAGAGTATTTTATTTTTAGTTAATTTAGTTTTTATGTGTTTTAGATTAGTTTTAGTTTAATTTAGATTTCTTTAAATAGTTAATTGAATTAATTAGTTAATGTATTAAATAATCTATATTGTACTATTTAAATAATAATTTAACATTGTGTTCGTCAAAAATGTTCGTTGGCAATCGCATTTTGTACATCTTTGATCTATATTTTAATAAACGTTACGTAACAATAAATTTACGTCCATACGTACAAACCAAATATTCGTGTACGCGATGTTCGTGGTCGCTCGTGTGTTTTATGTTAATTTTGTCATGTGCATGTTTAGATTGTCCTTTATAGGCAGAATTTAAAGCCGGCAATGTTTTCGTATACGTAATATTACCCGGGCCGTGATTTAATATGCGCAAAGTCAGTCGCTTCGACTCGACAAAGGTAAAATAATAAATTAGGGTTGAGTCAATATAGCTTCAGTGAACTTACATGGACTTGTACCCTTTTTTAAACTTATATATAAGGTGCTTTTTTGTAACCACCAGGATTTAAATGGGAGATAGTATTATGCCTACTTGTTACGTTGGTGAAGAAATATGGTGTCCCAATATCATTAATAAAGTTTGAAAAAATAAATAACGAAATGAATGAACTTGCTTCATAGAGTATATAAGATACTAGCAAACTGCCTGATAGAAAGCAGTTAGCGCAACATTGCTACGTTATTGATATAAAACAAATATTTCAGTATTATAAGAGTTCTTTCACTAATACGGCGGTTTTCAATAGCTTTTGGCGTAAAAGTAAATAATAAATCGATAGAGCCGTATATATTTTTATTTTGGTATTATTATGAGGTAGGTTAATATTTAAGGGAGATGGATGGAGACGCCAAGCGGGTCATTTACCTTAACATTTACACTGCATTACCCCGAGCGCCTGAGTGGCATATATTATACGGGGCTCGTTGGTATGGGATGGAATATCTTCGTATTCATCATTCGTAAAGGACCTTGCGATTTGTGTACCTTGATATATACCATTATAATAATAATAATAAGGGGGCCGGGGTCTAGTTATTATAATAATAAATCTAGTGAGTGGCAAGCCACCGCCTGCCGCAAATAACTAGCAATAGAAGCAGTTATGGCAAGCGTCCGTCCCTCTTCTGTAATTTTTTTATTTGAGTTTACTGTGTGAAAGCCGTGTATGGGACGATGAAGTGCAGGGCGTTCCTGTTCCTTTTAATATCACTCACTCGCAGGAACAAAATAACATAGCTCTAGGCCTCTAGGTATTGTTATGGTAGCCGTCTGCTGTGAGGTGGTGACGAAGTGGTCCAAGTACAGGAAAAAGCGTTTACCATGACCGTGTCAAGTTCGTTCGAGGTCATAACGTAATTTAGCGGTGTCTGCGGTCTAGTATCGGTTTCAGGTTACACGTTGTATATAGACGAAGTCTATTCACAGAATAAATAATAGTTCTTACGTAGCGCCTAAGGGCTTTTGGATGGTTCACGGTCGCCCGGCAGTGGTAATTTTTTTTTTAAGCGGTTACCGTAGCTAAATTAACGCTTGCAACATGAAATATCTGCCACCGCAGCAACTCCTTCCTTTCTGGTCACTCACTCGCAGGAACACAACAACCCTCAAAGGAATTGTTATCTGGCTGCGGTATTCTGAGGTGGAGGTACTTCCTCAGTCGGGCGGCTTAAAAATACGATATGCCCTACCTCTCTTTTCGCCAGAGCTTCGTCTGTCAGACAGCAGGGTGTACCACGTGCAGGTGAGGTTGACTTTGGTTTTAGATGTTGATGAACCACTTACGCCCCATAATATTTTTGCGGTTTACCACCCGTGGTATAAAAAAAAGTTTATAGATTCAGACGACCTCGGTGGTCGAATGACTAGCAATGACTACATTGACTCCGAGGCCGCGGGTTTGATTCCCGCACAAGACAAATATTTGTCTTGCTCTGGGTGTTTATTAAGTCATATGCATGTATTTACAAAAAAATGGATATAAGTTTATTATCAATTATCTAGTACTCATAGTACAAGCTTTGCTTAGTTTGGGACTAGATGGCCGTGTGTAATTTCTCCAGGAATATTTATTATTATTTATTTATTTATTATTATTTCGTAACACATTTTAAACGGTAAACATCCTGGCCCATAGAACTAAGAATATACTATACCCATAGAATTAAGTTCAACCCCCTTTTTTAACAGACTGCAAAAAAGGAGGAGGTTCTCAATTCGACTGTTTTTTTTTGTATGTATGTTCTTCATTATCTTCGCGAATTGTGAACCGATTTTCAAAATTATTTTTTTATTTGAAAGGGTATGATTGCAAGGTGGCCCATATTCATCAAGTCAAGATCTGATGATGGGATCCCAGGGAAATCAAGGGAAACCCTTAAATTTTATAAGCACGTATGGTCAAATTCTATCTTTTTATTTGAAAGGGTATGATTGCGAGGTTGTTCCATATTCACCAAGTCAGGGACTGATGATAGGATCCCAGAAAAATCGAGGGAAATCCTTAAATTTGCCCTGTGGTTGCCGGCAGAATAGAATTGCGCCACTCTATTGCTCTGCACTGGATGTCGTACAAAGGAATCTCGTGTGACGCGATAACTTTTCTCCCGGAAGACGGACAGCAGCGTCTCCCGGGGTATTCCACCAATAAGCTGCGCTCGGCAACTGAAGTAGGTTTTTATTTTTTTTAAAACAGCTTTATTTATTGATAATAATTACAATCTACAGACTCTGGGGTCCGTACCTTTTGTTATCAATCTTCTATTTTTTTTTATGTCACAATTTTCTAACAATTTATTAGCGACCCGGCCACTACATACAAATATCGCGTCGTTTACTACTACATAAACAAAGACGTCTGTGAATGAACATTCACGCACTTCACAGACGTGTGTGCCTGCGGCGCCATACAAACTGTTCTAAATGTGTCTCAGAGGGGAGGTGACTCGAGAGAGCGGCAGGGAGCGGCAATATTGAACGTAGTACTATTACTTATACTGCGCTATTGCCTATTACTATTAGTTACAATATATAAAACTTATAAATAAATAGAGGGGGGGGGGCAGCTCCCCCCCCCCGTTTTTGTAGTGGATACAATAGCACAAAAATACGTAGAACTTAAGAAATTCAGCGATAATTGTAACTATATGTAGCCATATAAACTCCTTCACCTTCCAGTGGAAATCCCTTTATAATCGGATTAACCGTTTAGAGGATTACCACTCACTAACAAAATAGACTTCAAGTTTATTTGTATGTATACATAGACGTATTACTTTGGGACTAGACGGCGCTGTGTAAATTGTCCAGAAATGTTTATATTTATTTATTTTCATTCTCGAGGACACACAGTATATTCACAGTAGACGGGACAACATTGGTGGTGGTCGCATGTATGTTTTATTTTAGACGGTGGGTATGAAAATAAAATGCTGCGAAATGAATTTAATTTCTATATTCTGCCATTGACCCCGTGTTGGCACTTAGAATACGTTTTTTTTTGTAAATCATATTGTTATTCTTTTTAAATGCTTTTTTATGTGAGAGAGGGGGGCAAACGAGCATGTGGATCACCTAATGGAAAGCAATCACCACCGCCCATGGAGATCAATAACACAAAGGGGTCGCCGATCCGTTTCCAGCCGATACCCCCTTTCTTTCTTTCTGGTGACCTCACTCACTCGCAGGGGCACAACCACCATCAAGGGAATTGTTATTTGGCTGCAGTATTCTGTGAGGTGCTTCCCCAGTCGGGCAGCTTAAAAACGTACGAACAACGAGGGAAAGAGACAGCGTCGAGATGATGGCTATAGTCAAAGATCTCCCAGGCAACGGGAACCGTTTTCTGACGGAATTTAATACGAGTATGTCATACGAGTATCTATAATATAGCTGCCCTGTATGTGCTTCGTTACGTATAAATGAAATACTAAAAAAAAAAAAACATCAAATTCATTAATTCAAACAAAAAAATATTTTATTAATTGCTAGCTATTTGAAAACTTAATCCAAAACATTTAGATAAACAATATTTTTTGTTTTTCCATTTTGAGCATGAATTAACAAACGGCTGGGGAGCGACCGACTCTACCGACTCTGGAACAGGCAACATAAAGTCGAAGCACGTCCAAAATGAAATGACCGCATGAATGACATAACAACATGCTTGTACTGTCAACACTGAAAAAAGGTTCAATTTGACAGCACAATCCCCATCTGAAAAAAGTTTCAATTTGACAGCAAAATCCCCATTAACAAAATGATCCGCCATTTATTGAATTCATTTGTTACAAAAAATGTGATAAATGAAGAACCGCTCTACCGATTTTGTGCAAACTTCACATAAACCATCTACTAAATAGTCCGAACAAAGCCTAAACATTTGGTTTGGATAGGTGAGCCCGTTCTTGAGTTATAAAATTACAACGAAAATTGGCATTGATTTATATATATATATATATATATATATATATATATATATATATATATATATATAGATTATTAACAACTAATAATAGCTAGTTTAATTATTTTTATCTCATTTTTATCAGGGGTCAAGCCCGGTCATTTGATAGGCGTGCGCCGGGGTACGCCTGCGCACGCCTATCAAAAACAGGGCTTGACCCGTGATAAAAATGAGATAAAAATAAAAAAAACATCTCGGAGCTGTCTCTTTCCCTCGTTGTTCGTAAGTAATCGACGCAATGTGGCCTTATTTTTCTTGGAAAAATATGATATTAACGGAAAATAAGCGTTAACATCAAATATTATTGTGTACTTTAGTGTAACATGTAATTCCTTGGGCTTCATTTACTGTATCATTAAAAATTGTGCATTTTCGTAATACAGAAGACGGTATTTTTATCTATTTCAGTCAATTGTCGTCAGTTTCGTCGGCTTGCTTGAAATAATTGCGAGGCAAGACAACCTCACTTCTCGGGTAACGTTTTTGACGTTTGTGGCATAAAATAGTATTTTCACCTCACTAGCTCGTAAAAGCTCTGTTTATCATTCGAAATCTGCGTGGAAAATCGCACTTTATCCGCTAGCGTGGAAAGTGTTTTTAAAATTCGAATATTTTTATTCAATAAAGGTTTCGTACAATAAATTACATATATATAGAACCTCATTGGTTTCGTAATAGTTTATATTCTCTGCAGCCAGTCCATTGATGATTATTTATTAAAACTGTTTTTCTTGCACCTAACATTTTCCTCGCTTTAGTGAGGTGAAAAGTTGTGTGTTGCGCTCGGCAGCAAAGTTATTTAGCGTCTCGTACCTTTGAAACCCTCGCTACGCTCAGGATTCTATATTTGAACCACTCGCTTCGCTCGTGGCTCAATCCTAGAATCCTTCGCTTGCTCAGGTTTCAATACAAGGTACTCGCGCCAAAAATTAACTATGCAGCCTTGCATATAACTATTATAATATCATTGGTTGTTAATAAAAAAAAACTTTCACTTGATTAGAAGTTAATGTTGATAATTTAAATCGCCATTTTGTGACGCCCGCCAAACGGAGGTATTTCAGGTGAACATGCATGGAGTGTGCCCAATTTGAGTCCAATCGGACATTGGGAAGTAAGTCAAATTTATTTTTGATTACAGACACCACGGTGAAACTAAATAAAAGTTTTGGAGTGTAAGTGGTTCTTCAAATCTTTGAACACCAACCGCACCTGCACGTGGTGCACCCTGTTGACGGACAAACGAGGCGAAGTTATGGGGGGTCGAAAATGGCCTGAATTGCTTCGAGAAAAGGATGGTACGGCCACAGTATTACTAACGGCCGTGCCGCTTTTTGCTCGACTTTGCGGGAGCACTGCCGTGCCCCCAGATCTACAAACGGTAGCGGGTGGGTGCCACACGCATGGTGAAATCGCAATGTAGATCAAATTTTGCTGACGTCTTTACACCTATAAACAGTGGCGTAGCTATGCAAGGGCGAAGTGGCGTCGCACTTCAAGGGGGCTGGTGAATTAAAAATCAAAATTCGGGAGCTTTACCGAGGCTTTAAAATTGTAAAAACTTTACATACACATATGACAATGTATGTTTACATGGGGTTCTTCAAAAAGGGCGTGAAGAGGTTTTTACAGGGTCGGCAACACGCGTGTGATGCCCCTGGTGTTACAGGCGTTCATAGGCTGTTTGTTTCTTAGATAATCTGATTTTCATGTGGAAAAAATCAGCAGAATAGGCTATTTGACAATGTTCAAAAATTGTATAAATTATTTAACAATATCGTAAAACACACAAAAATATAAAGATCTGCAAACTTTCATTTTTATCTTCCGTCCGACTTAGTTTAGGGTCGATCAAAGTTTGGCGGGAAAATCCATTTTAAAAGTATGAAAATATTAAAAAGTAATATTTCCATTGGAGAAGCAATAAAAATTACTATGATTTTTATTAAGATACTAATTACATAAACGTAATATTTAAAATTTCTGATTTGATGCATACAAAATACAAACCTGTGACGTCATAACTCAGCCTTTTGTATGGAGCGTTTTCGGAAAAGTCCAAAATTGTGATTTTCAAACTAACATATCTCGAAAGATTTTTGTGCTATCGAAGTAATTCTTTCATGTATTATTTAATATTATTTAATATTATATTATTGAGACGTCCCTACATATCAAACCGAAAAAATGTTGGTCAAATAGCCTATTGAGAGCCTTCTTCTTTTTTGAAGTCGGTTGAAAAGGGCCTCGCTGATGATACTTTGCCCATGTCTGGATTAGCCCACGCTACGCCAGTGCGTATAAAGACGTCAGCAAAATAACGCCCGAATATTAGTAATATTAATTAACTTACCGTAATGATATCTGATATACGTGATATTAGGAAAACAGGCGTATTAGGGGGCGGAACGTGAACAACGCGTTTAATTAACATGTCAACGACAGATAGATGTCGCTGTAGTGTTATTGCTTTTGGGTTCCTCAGTTTACAATATGTAGATTTTGGGGTTTAAGATTTATTGACAACTAATAAGGGTAAAGAAACATAATTTTATTAATAACGCATCTCGTCGCATCGCAATTGGGGTGTAAGTTACTCACCACGATCTTTAGAGCCCAAGCCAACCTCAGCTGCACGTGGTGCAACCTGCCGAGTAGCGAGACAAAAAAGAACCCTAAGATAGATTTAATAATAATAATATCTCTCTTAATTCACGGGTCAAGGCCGGTCATTTGACAGGCATGCGCGGGGATATAGATCCAACACGTAGAGGCGCCCCTTTGAGAAGTTTGATGTAATGTTGTACGCTCGCCGTGACCCGCTCCAGGGTATCTCAATGGAACGATATACCCATGAGCAGGTTTCGGCAGGCGTTGAGACTATTGCGAAGTGTGATGGAAAATAAATGGGCAAGGGAGACGAAATCTGGGTGAACTTAATACCGGGCTATTACAGAAGAGGGACGGACGCCTGCTATAACTGCTTTTATTGCTATTATAAAAATATTATTATTGTTTAACTTTTTTAGTTTGTATGCAGGATGGATATAATCTTCGAAATTATTCCGATTTAAATAAATATTTCACCAGTAGAATGCTACGTTATCGGCTGATATATCTGGCATATTTTATTTAAAAAAAACAATAGAGGTCGTTAGTAAGAAACACAGTTAGTTCATCCAGTAGGTATGACCTATAATTTTGTCTTGAATCGAGGACATAATAAGTCTCCAGCCAGACTAGACTGCAAGACGCCTGTGACGCCACCGTGTCTAGACGGAGAGGCGATTTTTAACATTGAAAATGGTTTTTCGTTCACTCCAGTAGGCCCCCATTTTCGCTGAAAGTGCGACGCGCCCGTGATACCCTGAGGTTTAGGGCCACAAGGACGTGTGAGGGCTCAAAAGACGCGGAATTTGAAGGGCTTTAAGAAGATGTAAAAATTATTTTGGAAAAGTCAAAAACTGACTTTTTTCGACCGAAAAATCGTGTGTTTTCACAGAAAATTTCCGATATCTCGAGAACGGGGCCGGATTTTAAAAATATGAAAAAAAGCACCTGGGTGTTGAACCAAGGAATATTTTAGGTCATTACACTTTTTTCGATATTGGTGACGGTTGAGGCTGTACAGGTGCCCTTAGCCGCGAGTTTTACGCGTCGCGAGGTTTGATATCACGCGGCGGGCGGCTCGCGTGCGGCCACGAGGACGTATGAGAGCTCAAAAGACGCGGAATTCGAAGGGCTTTAAGATGATGTAAAAATATTTTGGAAAAGTAGGTTTTGAAAAAAAATTCACAGATCTCGTGCGCTACACGACTTTTTCATGAGATATAGGCATTTAAATGATCATATTTTTCTGATTGATGTAAAGTGATAAGTACTAACTGTTAATGAAGTTTTTTTTATTTTATTTATTTGGTCTATTCCGATTATCATTTTATTCATCATCATCATCAGGTCATTTTAGTTTCCACTACAGGAGCACGACCCTCTCTCGTATGTCACAGATAGAAGGAGGATTTGGCCTACACTCGCCACGCTGGCCAGACGGGTTGGGGAGACCTGGGGCCCTACCGCCGAAGCTGAAGCCGATAACCATCGAATATTTTGATTCGAAAAATAGGTCTTACGTTTCAGTTATTGACAAACATCTTCAGCTTCAGTGACTACAAGCTAAGCTAAACACGAGTACCATAAATCTAAGCTTAAGTTAGATTTTCGCAATCAAAAAGACCGATGGGAATCGGGTTCAACATTTTTTTTATACCACTAGAGTGGAAAACAAGCATACGGTCCGCCTGATGGAAAGCAGTTACCGTAGCCTATGAACGCCAGGGGCATCACACGCGCGTTGCCGATCCTGTAAAAGCCTCTTCACGCCCTTTTTGAAGAACCCCATGCTGTAGGCGGTAGGGCCCCTGATCGATGTTTTATAATGCATTCCCCTTAGTTGCATTGCACGACATCCACGGGAAGAGACGGAGCGACTGAACTATTCTAGTCTGCCGGAAACCACACGGCCAATCATTTTATTTCCAAATAATTACGACATAGGAGTCTTCAAGAACAGAACGGAGCATTTATTTCCACGGATCGGCGACCCCTTGGTGTTGCTGATCTCCATGGGCGGTGGTGATTAGTTTCCATCAGGTGACCCACATGCTCGTTTGCTCCTCACTCACATAAAAATAAACCATGTGGACTGGACTGAACTGGATTTAAGCAGATTATCTTCAATGGATTCGGTGATTTTTAAAGGAGACGGTATAATAGTGAGGTGTAAGATAATAGTACTATTGGCTGAGTTCAATCTCACAGTGTATACTATCTGCTCCGCGGATTTATTCGCACCCATTTTTACAAATTGCATGGCAATTGCTTGTCTCTTATTATTCTCAAATTTCTCTACTTCATCTGCTACAATTTCTGCTTCTACTTCAAAATTCATATCCCAATAAAATCAAAATTGCATTTTCGTGCAATGTGACACACAACAAAGAAGCGTGCAAAAATGAAATCCTTTAGATGACTAATTTGATAACATTATCAATGTTATCAAATTAGCCTATATGCTTCCTTCAAATCGGTTCAGCCGTTACCAAACAGACGGACACATTCAAATTTATAATGAACTAGCTTCTACCCGCGGCTTCACCCGCGTTTACTTTTTTTTTAATAAAAAGTATCATATGTCCTTCCTAATACCTTTGAGAATATGTGTACAAAGTTTCATGATGATCGGTCGAGTAGTTTCGACGGAAAAGCTAACAAACTTACATTCACAATTATAAATATTAGTAGCGAAGTAGGGATAGGCATTTGGGTTATGGGGTGTAAGTGATTATGGGATTATGGGGTGTAAGTGGTTCATCAACATCTTTGAACCAAAGCCAACTTCACCTGCACGTGGTGCACCCTGCTGAGTGACAAACGAAGCTCTGGCGAAAACAGAGGTAGGGAGCGTAATTGTAAACTACCCGACTGGGGAATGTACCACCACCTCACAGAATACCGCAGCCAAGTAATAATACCTTTGAGGTTGCTCTTGTGTAAGTGAATGAGGTGACAAGGAAAGGCTGCGTCTGCAGTGGAAGTTGCTGCGTTTGCAGTGGGGGTAGCAGCGCGCGTGTGACATTTCATGTTGAGAGCGTTCATGTGGCTGCGGTAACCGCTTTAAATGAATGAGGTCACAAGGAAGAAAGCAGTTGCTGCATTTGCAGCGGGCGTAGCAGCGCGCGAGCGATATTATAAGTTGCGAGCGTTCACCTTCACATCATCAGGTGCTTGTTTGTTGCTGAAATAGTATAAACAAATCAGTAATATTATGTTTAGCAGCAGTTATCCACATCCCATAGAATAAAGTAAATAAGTGGAATAAAGTAAAGTAAAGTTGTCAACGCTAGGCGTCGATACTGTCGCACACATAGCCAATTACTTACCAAGTTACTGGTTAATTATGAAATCCCACAAAGGTCAGAGGTGAGTAGATCGTGTCAATTAGTATTAGCGAGTTTCGAATTACAAAAACCGTAACTTGCACTTGACTTGGCCACGTAGATCACGAGTCCGCGAGAATTATTATGGATATTCTTAGCAAGTCGCTAGATAAAAAATATAATACAAACTCCTATATAGCTCGATGGCGTTGTTGCGCGTGTTAGTCAAATCGAACACGCAGGTTAAGCAACGTCGACCGCAGTCTGTCTATGGATGGGTTTATTTATCTCGAGCTCCCCCGACTAAGCCCCTCCGGTCAGCGAGCTGACTATATACGCTAAATAATGACCTGCGATTCATATTTCTATGACTTGTAGTTTTCTGAGGGCCCTACCGCAGAAGCTGAAGCCGATTACCATCGGTTTTTATGATTCCAAAAATTGGTCTTAGTTTAAAGATATTGACAAACATAAGCTTAAAAGCTTTAAAGATTAGTCAGTAGAGCTCTTGGGTTTCTTCCAGCTGAGCTAAACATCATCATCATCATTGAAGTACTACTTCACGCCCAGTTTTTCAGGTACAACTTGATGTTTTCTTCTAGGCTTTTACACAATCATCACCATCATCATCAGGTCTATTTTAGTCTCCACTATAGGAGCACGGCCCTCTCTCGTCCGTCCTAGACGGAAGGAGGATTTGGCCTACACTCCCCACGCTGGCCAAACGGGTTGGGGAGGCCTGATCGATATTTGATAATGTATTTCCCTTAGTCGCATTGTACGACATCCACTCTTCGTCTTATGTTTTCGTCTTACGTTTTACTTATCGACAAACATCTTCACCTTAGTTGGTAGACCTCCAGGGTTACTACAAGCTAGGCTAAACACAATTACCGCCAATCCAAGCTAAAGTTTGATTTTCGCAATTAAAAAATCCAATGGTAATCGGCTTCTGCTTCGGCGGTATGCCCCCTGGTATCAGGGGCCCTACCGCCGAAACTGAAGCCGATTCCCACCGGGTTTTTTGATTGTGAAAATCGGACTTCTGTTTCAATTTGTGATAAACATTTTCAGTTTAATCGGTAGAGTATCTTCGGCCCTATCGGCTAAGCTTATTACTATTAGCACATATTTTATGTGAAGTTAGATTTTTGCAATCAATAAATCCGATCGTAATAGGCTTCAGCTTAGGCGGTAGGCCTCCTGGTATGTATTGGAGTGATTTTAAAGACGTTTCACATCAAAACAGCAGGTAGGCAAACATATTGTACTTTATAATTGCAAAGTTATGATTAACTATCGTTCCAGAGTGCAGTTTCTATCCGATATAATATTCTGTGCCATAACTAAAGAGCATGTGGAGCACGTGCCGCGGTCCGCCGCTGAAAGCTTACAGGAAGCTTTCATTGTTTATTCATGATCTCTTCATTACAACTCCCATTTATTTTACGGGGTTTTACTAGCTTTGAATTTTTTATTCCCTTCCTTATCAGCTACTACCAAGGTTACTAAGCGATATTGCGCTTTTCTTTCAATAATAAATAAGATCCTTAAATATTTATATTATTTGTTCTAATAACAAATGTCTCAATATTATATATGTAAAAGTAAATAAAAAAAGTATGTAATGCGTGATGGTCATTCACACTACATTCTTTAGTGTCACTGGAAGGAAGTGCCTGGCGTCTGAAATACAGGCTTTGCCTAGTTTAGACGTCAGTAATCATATGTAAGTGTAAAAGTAAACCATGAAACTATGTGTATTTTGTGTCAGTGTATTGTGAATTATTTAATTTTTGAATATTTTTTTTTAATTTTTTTTTGAAAAAAAAACTAAATAATCTAAAATTACATATTAAGTAACTTGTACAACTAGGACACACGTTGTCCTGCAGCGCCGTCTGCCGGGCTGATTTGTGAATCTAAACCATCCAGGGCGCCACCCAAACGCATACAAGAAAATTCATTCAAATCTGTCCAGCCGTTTAGGAGAAATTCAGTGACATACACACGTACAGTAGAATTATATATATAAAAATTAAAAACTAAAAGTATAATTAAATACGCAGAAAAAAAAACATTATAATTATTAACTGTTCCGACAATTTTCAGGAATTGTAGACAAAACACTGGCCACATTTCCACGCTGTATGGCGATGGAAATGTATTGGCCAGCCCTTTGCTCACCCGAAGCCAAGACCAGCTTCTTCGCAACCTCCTTGTACAATTCTCGAGATGGCCCCCACGGTCCCAACGTTTCTACACCGAAAGCCTTAACAGGTTCACAGTCCCGAAGCAAGTTGCGATCTTCTTTGTATACGTCCCCATAGTAATAATGACACCTAACGCACATGAAGTTTCGTATTAAGCTACGTCATTCTATTCAACTATTTTATGATACTTTATATGTCACAGTGATTGAAATAATAATCTACATCACTGGCCATGAAGCACATACGAGTATGTCTCATGGACGTGTCCAATGTTAAATATATAGGAATTACGCAGTTCTGACTACTTCCAGACTTATGGCGTTCAGCACCGCGTGCCGCTGAGCTAGCCTCACAGCTGATGCCTTGGAGATGAGAGGCCGCTACCGTAACACAAGTTATATCCCATACGAGAGGTCTTCCCATCATCCAAAGAAACAAAATCTTCCATCGGGCCAGTGCAATTAAAGCCAGGAGGTTCTAAAATTGCTGGTGTATTTGCAGTAATAAGGGCCCGACGGATGATATCGTTGAAGCTGGCATACGTGAAATTCTACCAGCACTACATGAGCACGAGAGACCGTGATGACCATATTTATCACGCCACATTGTGACTCACGCAGTAAAAATGTAAAAATTCGTCACCAACACAAACCTTCCTGGTAGCTGAGTTGGAAGAGCATTCGACCAGTCATCGAGAGAAAGTGGGTTCAAATCCCACCTGGGAGGTGAATTTTTAATTTTTTTTAATGTTTTTAAATGTCTATATAATCTAATTATTCACATTTAGAAACTCTTTAACAATCCTTACTTTGATAACTTAAGGAACATTAACGAGTTTCACTCTATCTCCAATCATTTTAAACGAATTTGATCGTAATCGCCTAATCTAAATCAGTATAAACTTAGGGTGCATAAATTTACTCACCCCCCAAGCATCTTCAGAACATGAAACTTATTACATTATAGATGAGCTCGGTAGTCGAATGCTTAGCAATGACCACTTTGACTCCGAGATCGCGGGTTCTATTCCCGCACCAAACAGATATTTGTGTGCATGAACATGTCGTCTTGGTCTAGGTGTTTTCTATGTATTATATGTATGTATTTACAAAAAAAAAATGTTTTTAAGTTTTATACCAGTTATCTAGTACAAGTTTTGCTTAGTTTGGGACTTGATGGCCGTGTGTAATTTGTCCAGAAATATATATTTATATTTTTTTATACTACATCGGGTGGCAGACAAGCATACGGCCAACCTAATGGAGTATGTTCAATACTAGTTCAGTATTGAACATACTCCATTAGGTTGGCCGTATGCTTGATGCTGAGAATGATGGTGATGTTGATAACGTAAGGTCCATCGTCGCCCAATAGTTACAATGTCTGCCGAGACCTGCTCATGGGTATATTGTTCCATTGATATATCCTGGAGCAGGTCACGGCCGGCGTATACCATGACATTAAACTACTTTAAGGGACCTCTACGTATTGGATCCATACACCCGCGCACGCCTATCAAATGACCGGGCTAGGTAGGTAGTTAATACTAGGCTAGACCCGTGATAAAAAAGAGATACATAATAATAAAAACTTTTTCATGACTAAAATTTAACCCAGCGAGACCTTTTAAAGTAGAGTTACGGCAATTATGTCGACACTTAGCGCAGCAGTTATGACATGTCGACATTTGTTGTTGCAATCTCCAGTGGAAACGTTAATTTAAAATACTTTTAAAATGTGAGAAAGGTTGGGCATAGCGTATTTTTAAGCTGCCCGACAAGGGAAGTACCTCCACCTCACAGAATACCCCAGCCAAATGACAATTCCCTTGAGGATTGTTGTGTTCCTGCGAGTGAGTGAGGAAACAAGAAAAGAAGAAGGAAGGGGTATAGGCTGGCAACGAATCGGCGACCCCTTGGTGTTTAAAAAATAAAAAAAAAGTGTGAGAGAGGTAGGGCATAGCGTATTTTTTAAAGCTGCACGACTATGTACCTCCACCTCACAGAATACCGCAGGCAAATAACAATTCCCTTGAGGGTTTTGAGTTCCTGCGAGTAAGTGAAGTCACCAGAAAGAAAGAAAGTCACCAGAAAGGAGTATAAGTATAGGCTGGCAACGAATCGGCGACCTCTTGGTGTTGCTGATCTCCATGAGCGGCGTGATTGTATTTCATCAGGTGACCCCACATGCTCGTTTGCCCCCTCTCATATTAAAAAAAGAGTGTGTAAAAGGTTATCACACGCCAGTTTCAATTTTCTGTATCATTATTTTTATTTGAAATAAAATTATTGTACTTAATATTTTACCTTGTACCACACCCCGGCCACTCCATACAAATGTCGCATCGTTAACTACTATATAAACAACTGCATCTGTGCAAAGCGTAAATGAGCGTGTGTGCGAGCGGCGCCATACAAATTGTTCCAGATTCGTGTCAGAGGGGAGGTGAGGTCGATACGAGAGAGCGGCAGGGAGAGTCCTTACTGTACGTAGTACTATTACGGTTGACTTGGCTTATATACAAGCACAGTATAAGTCTTATACTGTGCTTGTACAGACAATAGTTTGATGAGGAGCTCGACGGCGTCGTTGCGCGCGACAGTCTAATCGATCACGCAAGTCAAGCAACGTCGATCGTAGCCTGTCCATGCACGGGTTTATGTATCTCGAGCTCCTCCGTATTTCGGAGGGCACGTTAAGCTGTCGGTCCCGGCTGTTGTCGTTACATAAGCCAAGTCAACCTTTGGGCAGCTTGAACACTGACCTCTCCAAACCCGGCAGTTGAGCAGCGTGGTGGAGTATGCTCTAAACCCCAACGATTTAGGGAAGGCTCGTATCCCAGCAGTGGGATGAAAAGAGTTGACAATGAGACAACAGTTTAAAGACGTTAATTGTTGTATAATTCATCGTAGCGTAGCCAAAAAATGTACGTAGCATTCGTAGCACTATAATAATAACCGTAACCAAAAAACGTACGTAGCACTATTATTATAGTGCTACGAATGCTACGTACATTTTTTTACTACGCTACGATGAATTATACAACGTAACGTAGCACACGGGCCCTCATATACTGAAAGAGCTACGGTTTACCTACAGGCTGGTTATACGATTCATCTACAACAGTGTTACCGAACCTGGGGGTAATTACCCCCCGCAGGGGTAAAACAAGGTTTCTGTAGGGGTAAAGCTGATGAAAGATAACAAATTAGTTTAGCTTCAGACCCATAAAATCTGATCTAAGGTGCGGGTAAAATCAGTCCTATATTGGTCATAGGGGTAACTATATGGAAAAGGTTAGGAAACACTGATCTACAACCAATCATTTAGAATGTCGTTGTGTTTGTCAATAATATTTTATTTTTTTAAACTTTTTTTTATATTCTTTCGTTTCTGTCCCGTTGCGAATATAATATGTATATAATATGAATATAATATAACTTGTAATACAATGATTAAGAAGTAACATTTGTAAGTTTGTTTAGTAGTAGAGAGTAATCTTCGAAACTATTGATCTGATTTCTAAAATTGTTTTACCAATATTTAGATTAGAATGTACTTTCACGTTGGGTATGGAACATGTATCACGCAGGCGAAGCCCTAACTAGTGTTACGTAAAAGAAAAACTAACAACTCAGGCATTAATAACATTACTAACGATATTCTCTGTTAAACTAAAGGATTTTAACAGTTTTACTTTTACAATTGAACTGTAAAACATATTTTACCAACTTTGCCAATCAATACAGCCATAAAATAATCCGGAATGTTAATAAATTAACAAAGGAAAATGGAAATTTCCGAAGGTATTTGTGACAACAGTGATAGTCCATATATTATTTTACTAAATAGGTTCTCATTTTAATTTAATCGAAACTTAACATATAATTAAACTTATGTAATACTTAAATAAACAGATTATGAGTTAACAAATGTCTTACCGAAGGCTGCATGATGGCTGGCTACCGGCCAGCTGTTCTCAATCGTAAGGTCGCTATTTATACGCCCGGCTATCGATTTTGGCCGGAACAGTTACGTAACTAACATACGACTGACACGACGCGGAAAAAGGTTTGGTGCCGCTGCCTTTACCCGCACATCGCGAAATCACTTCGATGATCAAAAATAACTGAAAATGTTAGTTTCTTAAATATATATAAGGGTATAGTCCGTCACTATTAGGTTTAATTACTTGGACACTGATATTTAATATTAATATTGGGATTTAATTTAAAAATGGAAGGCGGGAATTGACAATGGGGTTTGGGGGTTTGGTCGCACAATTGACTGAAATATCGGAGTATCCCTGAACGGGAGGATTATAAGACAACCGAGCGCTGTGGCGCCATCGAGCTGACTGGCGGCGGCTTGTGGAGACTGCGCAACGCTCGACGCACACTACCAAATGAGTAGAATACAAATATCAACTTTATTCCCTGTTTCCGACTCGTTAAGGCTGTAATTCATTTGTCTCCAATTACGTCATCACGTATAATGCCTTAGGTTTCTTGTACAGGTAAATTTAAAGCGTGTTGGTACGAAATAAGGTTGTAAATGATATGGCAAGTTTTGTAAGGGCAAAATGGTGATTCAAAGCATTGTTTCAGCATTGACGGAAGGACAGACATGGAGGCGTCTATTCCCATTCATTTGTTACAAGTTATTGTTAATTTGTTTAATGTTTGCCTCGTATTAGGTAGGTATTAGGTGATTATGTGGTATGGATTTTTTAGTTCCTGGAGGGAAAGTATTCCTAACAATGGAGATAGCAAATTTCACTCAAAGGAAACCTTAATTTATGTTTAAAAAACCGGCCAAGTGCGAGTCGGACTCGCGCACGAAGGGGTCCGTACCATTGTCTATAAAAACGGCAAATAAATCACGTTTGTTGTATGGGAGCCCCCATTAAATATTTGTTTTATTTTTATTTAATTATTTATTTTTAAAGTGAATATATAACTAAATATTATGTGAGTATTTCAAGCGTCTACCTATTGCCGTTAGCAATTGCGAGCAAAAACGAGCAAAAAAAATCACGTTTTTTGTAAGGGAGCCTTAAATATGTAATTTATTCTATTTTTTAGTATTTGTTGTTATAGCGGCAACAGAAATACATCGTCTGTGAAAATTTCAACTGTCTAACTATCACCGTTCATGAGATACAGCCTGGTGACACACGGACGGACGGACGGACGGACGGACGGACGGACAGCGGAGCCTTAGTAATAGGGTTCCTTTTTACCCTTTGGGTACGGAACCCTAAAAAAGAGAGCTCGCTGGTCGAATGGCTAGCAATGTCCACTTTGACTCCGGGTTCGATTCCTGCGCAAGACAGACATATGTGTGCATGGCATGTCTGTTTGTGTTGGCCTGCGTGTTTTTTATATATTATATGTATGCATTTACAAAAAAAATATATATTAATACATGTATCAGTTATCTAGTTCCCATAGTACAAGCTTTACTTAGTCTATACTAAGCAACGCTTGTACTATGGGAACTATGGGAACTCTAGCCCTATGGCTAGAGATGGCGTTGTGTAATATGTCCAGGGATATTTATTTATTATTATTTAATGATGTTTATCTACTCTCATACTGAAATTTACACATTAAAAAACTAAACACAGTATCATAATGACAGTCTTTACGCACAAGCTATCAAAATAAATTTAAAAAGTTATTTTTCGATACAGTTGTCGTATGGACAACTGTATCGAAAAATAACTTTTTTTCCATTTCGATACTGCTTCAGCCCTGGATACAGGTATTTTAAACAGGTTGCAATGCAAATACATTGCAACTTTGCAAAATTTTTCTACATAATCTGTGAACGCGGCGCCGCGCGGCGCGTCGCGCATGCGCACTACGCATGCTCGATCTGCAAATGGATTTATAAGTAAGAAATAAAGCTGTTAAATTAACTTCGTGGTTGTATTTAAATAGTAGTTTATGAAACTGTTGCATAATAAGGGTTATTAAAATACGAGTGTGAGTTTAAAACATGAGCCGAAGGCGAGTGTTTTAATAGACCACACGAGTATTTTAATACCTAATTATGTGCAGTTTCATACACTACTTTATCTAATCTCATGAAATACATGATAATAATATTTTAAATACAACCATGAAGTTAATTTAACAGCTATAATTCTTACCTATGTATCTCCTCTCTCCATTTGCAGATCGAGCATGCGTAGTGCGCATGCGCGACGCGCCGCGCGGCGCCGCGTTCACAGATTATGTAGAAAAATTTTGCATAGTTGCAATGTATTTGCATTGAAACCTGTTTAAAATACCTGTATCCAGGGCTGAAGCTGTATCGAAATGGTAAAAAAGTTATTTTACGATACAATTGTCCATAGAAGAGCTGTATCGAAAAATAACTTTTTAAATTTATTTTGATAGCTTGTGCGTAAAGACTGTCATTATGATACTGTGTTCAGTTTTTTAATGTGTAAATTTCAGTATGAGATTAGATAAATATTATTATCATATATTTCATGAGATTAGATAAAGTAGTGTATGAAACTGCACATAATTAGGTATTAAAATACTCGTGTGGTCTATTATAACATTCGCCTTCGGCTCATGTATTTTTACAACTCACACTCGTATTTTAATAACCCTTATTATGCAACAGTTTCATAAACTACTATTATGTGGAACCGTTATACTGTTCCAAATGTTTACTGTGTCGTGGGAATGTTTTTATAATTCTCAAGCTGCTTAGGTAGGTACGCAAAAATCAATAGTTTATAAATTATGTATTATTATGTACTTGTTTTTAAACGTCTATTAATAGAAAAACATAGTAAATAAAAAAATACTAAAACGTAGTAAATTGTTTAAAAAAATATTCCTTGACAAATTACACTCTGCCGCTATATAGTCCCAAAGTAAGCAAAGCTTGTACTATGGGTACTAGATAACTGATATAATAGTTAAATACATATTTTTAGGGTTCCGTATCTCAAAAGAAAAAACGAAACCCTTATAAGATCACTTTGTTGTCCGTCCGTCTGTCTGTTAAGACCCTCTATGTTGAGAATGCGTGGAGGTATCAAGCTGAAATTGGAACTGTATATTCAGGTCTACGGTCCCATGAAGTTGTAAAAAAATCTAATTAAAATTTTCTTTATTTAGAAAAAGTGTAACTTAGTGCAGTTAGTATTCACTTTTATTAAATTCATATTATATAGGTAATTCTAATTTTTTTTATTATAACAAGTTGTGAAAAATAAAAATCAATCACCAGTTCACCAGCTTTAATAAAGCATAGTTCCTCTGATAGTAATTATTAAATTATATGAAACTAATTTTCGCGAGCTTCGTAATATTACATTTTCGCGCGGTTTCGGAAAACGGGACTATTTTGCATCCCGGGGCTTTGTTTGGGGACAACGGGACAGGTGCCCAAGAAAAGGGTCAGTCCCGTTCAAAACGGGACGTATGATCTTTATATATACAATACAATAAATACATAGAAAACACCCAGACCAAGACAAACAGACATTTTCATGCATACAAATATTTGTCATGTGTGGGGATCGAACCCGCGACTATATGTGGGTAGCTAACTAAGCAAACGATTTCGAGGCAATTTTATACATTTTTTTATACATACATAGCATAAAACATAGTTTCTTTCTGCTTCTGTCTGTCTGTTATTCGCTAACTCCGCCTAAATTTGACGAGCTCGGTGGTCGAGTGGTTAGCAATGGCCACTTTAACTCCGAGCTCGCGGGTTCGATCCCCGCACAAGGCAAACATTTGTGTGCATGAACATGTCTGTTTGTCTTGGTCTGGGTGTTTTCTATGTATTATAAGCATGTATTTACAAAAAAAAATGTATTTAGGTATATTAATCAGTTGTCTAGTACCCATAGTACAAGCATTGGGCTTAATTTGGGACTAGATGGCGCTGTGTAAGTTGTCCAGAAATATTTATTTATTTATACCCCCCAATACATGCCCCAACGGGGTTCCATGCGGCGCCATTTTTTTTTTTATATAAAAAAGCTATTATATAAGATCATATGTACCATGGAAACAATAAATAATTTGAATTTGAATTTACTATTTATGTATTACGTTAGTACTATTACTTATACTGTGGTATTATTGTAACTTACGGCACTGAGATGTGCCACTTTATGGATCTCGTACGAAGACGCAAAGTTCTGTAGCGTACGATAGAGAGAGTAATGCTCGGAGTATCTCGAAGTGACAAACGCCGAAATGAGTATAATTGTATTAGAATTACAGTAACTGGCGTAGCTTTTAAAATCAACAGGCTGAAGTGGCCGTGGATAAGCCACACAACTCGCAGAACTGACTCCTTCTCCAGCCTCTTCTCTTCCCAAAGCCAATCTGCCTTCGAGTCCAATTGGGAGGTACCTGCACCTCACAGACTACCGCAGCCAAATAAATGCCCTTAATGATGGTTGTGCTCCTGCGAGTGATTGAGGTCACGAGGAGCCAGAGAAAATGCTGTGTAAATAGCGAAGGTGCCAGAGCGTGAGCAATATTTCTTTTTTGCGGTAGTCTATATGTTATGGTAATAGCTTTACATCAGGCGAGTCATACGCTCGTTTTGCACACTGCGTCGTAAAAAACCGGCCAAGTGCGTCGTCGGACTCGCGCACGAAGGGTTCCGTACCATTATCTATAAAATCGGCAAAAAAATCGCGTTTGTTGTATGGGAGCCCCCCTTAAATATTTGTTTTATTTTTATTTAATTATTTTATTTTAAAGTGAATACATAACTAAATATTATGCGAGTATTTCAAAAATAACGTTTAAAATTAAATATTTATTTAATTCTATTTTTAGTATTTGTTGTTATAGCGGCAACAGAAATACATCATCTGTGAAAATTTCAACTGTCTAACTATCACGGTTCATGAGATACAGCCTTGTGACAGACGGACGGACGGACGGACAGCGGATCCTTAGTAATAACCCCCTTTTTACCCCTTGGGTACGGAACCCTAAAAATACATCGACAAAATCCTCAATCTACATTCAATGTACCTAGTCTGAAATGTAGTTAAAATAATTCCACCCCGCTACGAGACCTCTAAAGCGTAGCCGACTACGTCACGACGATTGCGTAGCGCTACGAGCAACGACGTGCTACGGATGCGTAGAATCACTCACAAATGGCGTTTGGAATTGAAATTAACTTTCAAAAGTCGTTTGTTGGCTGAACTTTGCACTGAATTACAGGAATTTACGAGTATTTTGTGAGCTGTAAAGTATATAGGTTAAATCAATGTGAAGCAGACGATGTTTTTATTATAAGCTTTTATTTAGTTTCAGCGCGGTGTCTGTAATCAAATCTTGTAAGTTAAATTTGACCCACTTCCCAGTGTGCGACTGAGCTGAAATTTAGCACACTGGTTTGGTTCTTGTGACAATGCACGATTACTTTGAAGGAGTAAGTGGTTCATCAGCATCTTTGCTAACTGACGCGGCTCTGGTTCAAGTCAGTGACCTTAAGGCTTGGAAACACTGGTCTCAGTCAACCCGCACTTGAGCAGCGTGGTGGAGTATGTTCCAAAGCCGTGTTGATGCCGAAGTTTTTATAGTATTTTTTTTATCTAGGCATTTTGAAATTGACCAATGGCGAAGTTGAATTGATTAAAAAAATCTTGCCATTTATGCGTCTTTATCATACTGGAAATGTTACAGTATCTACAAGCTGCAGTATTTGTATTTTTGTATTTATTTATTCGTTAACAAAAAATATTGTGTTCGAATGCATATTATAAACAAAACTTAATACTACTTAAACTACTTAAACTAATACATTAAAATTCTTCCAATGAGTAACAACATTTCTCCACAAGAAGAGCTCTTAATTTTGTGTTAAAAAATTTTCGACTACGTACACTTTTTAACTCTATAGGCAGCCTGTTAAAAAGAACCAC
Organism: Hypsopygia costalis; assembly: GCA_937001555.2. Classification (NCBI taxonomy): domain Eukaryota; kingdom Metazoa; phylum Arthropoda; class Insecta; order Lepidoptera; family Pyralidae; genus Hypsopygia; species Hypsopygia costalis. The sequence goes on from OW443350.2 coordinate 4,971,572, forward strand.
TGTTTCGTAACGTACACCTTGCTTTATCATTTTCAGATTAGGATGCGTTCCTAATCTGAAAGTGTCTGAATCTGTCTTAATATTCTTCCTGCGCGTCTTTTCTCTTTCTATCATTTCCTCTTCAGACTCAGAGTCTGTACCACCACCGGTTTGAAAGTACAAAAATACTTATACAAAAAATGTTTTTGTTCCAACTCGATTTATATGCATAGACCTCGCTCGCTTCTCTGCCTAGATCAATATGTTTTCATACTACGTCGGGTGGCTTTCAAACATAAGACCCACTTGATATGAAGCGATTAACATAGCCATATAAACGCTCCCAAATCGCAACACGAAATGTTGTCGCTCGCGCGCCGCCACCACTGCAGCCAACGCAGCAATTTCTTCCTGCGTGGTGGCCTGACTCGCAGGAACACAACAACCATCAAGGGAATTGTTATTTGGCTGCAGTCTTCTGTGAGGTGGAGGTACTTCCCCAGTCGGGCAGCTTACAATTACGCACGCCGTGGCTAAAGAGGTTCGACAATGCCGTTAGTTAGTAAGTAGTAGAGTGTACCACATGCAGGTGAGATTGGCTTTGGCTCTAAGATAGTGGTGAGCCACTTACACCCCGAAACTAATTTAACAATATGTCAACTGCTCCGTTATAGTAGATAAGTTCATACTTTTAACGGTAGAAACATGCTGTGACCTATTAAAAGTTAAGACATCCAATGCCACGAAATGTGACCTATCTCTACAACTCGTTTGGCAATAAAAATCTGCCCGACATGCTGGCGGTTGCGCACTCTAAATGACGTCATACTTCCCCCCTCCCTCACACCCCACTCATCTCACTAAAGGCTTTCAATATGAGGAGCTAGCAATACGAATATCGCTTTATAAAAATTGATGTGAGAACATATAATCTTTAAAGATATGTTTCACATGTAACGGTAGGGTGCGAGGGGCTATCTTTAGAGCCTAAGCCAAGTTACCTTGACGAGCTCGGTGGTCGAATAGCTAGCAATGGTTACTTTGACTCCGAGGTCGTAGGTTCGATCGTACAATACATATTACCCATCCACAGACAAACCAAGTTGGACTCTGCATGACTTTCGTATAAGATTAGACACACTCTAATAGAATGATCATTTTAAGGTTTTGTAAACAAGGAAGCCGTTAGAGTTGCGTCATGTTTGTCTGTCTGTACATGTATAAACAATATAGGCCGTGTGGTTTCCGGCAGACTAGAATAGAATCACTCCGTTTCTTCCCGTGGATGTCGTACAAGGCGATTAAGGGAAATACATTATCAAATATCGATCAGGCCTCCCCAACCCGTTTGGCCAGCGTGGGGAGTGTAGGCCAAATCCTCCTTCCATCTAGGACGGACGAGAGAGGCTCGTGCTCCTCTAGTGGAGACTAAAATGGACCTGATGATGATGATGATGAGGCCCTCCCTTTACATTGTTGTTTTGCTAAGCATCCCTATTGGGAATTTACTGATATTTTATTCTAAAAGATACAAGAAATTAAAACAGGTTTTCTCAGGAGACTACAGCATGGAGGCAGCATATGGAAAAAAAAACAATTTGAATTGAATTGAATTGGGGTTCTTCATAAAGGGCGTAAAGAGGTTTTTACAGGGTCGACAACGCGTGTGTGATGCCCCTGGTGTTACAGGCGCTCATAGGCTACAGTAACTGCTTTCTATCAGGCGGGCCGTATGCTTGTTTGCTACTTTAGTGATATAAAAAAACGTGGAACACATCATTGAACATGTTCCAGTGATGCTACAGTTAAGTGCACACAAACACAGTTAAGTTCAACCTTGAGTCTTTGACACTGTGACCTTTGTACCATTCTGATGTCATACGTCGTAAGGGTTATAATCGTATTATGACATTTTTTTTTAAATACTACGTCGGGTGGCAGATAAGCATACGGCCCGCTTCATGTGAAGCGGTTACTGCAGTCATAATAACGCTCTCAACAAAAAATATCCGATTATCACACCCGATGGGCAATACGACTTTTTGACCATGCCGTTCGGTCTTCGAAACGCAATCTCTGTTTTCCAGCGAGCCATCGTAACTGCATTAGGTGACCTTGCTAACCAATATGTGGTGGTCTACGTTGATGATATTTTAATCGTGTCGGACTCAATAGTTCAGGGTCTGGAGAGGCTGCAAACTGTGCTTGGTAAGCTCACAAGAGCCGGGTTCTCGTTGAATCTTAAGAAATGTTCTTTTCTCAAGAATCGGGTAGAATTCTTAGGGTATGAGGTGGAGGCAGGTGAGATTAAGCCTAATAAGCGCAAGATAGAAGCTCTGTCATCATTGCCACCACCTCAGTCAATTACACAGGTGAGACAACTAGTGGGTTTGGCTACTTACTTTCGACAGTTTGTACCAAACTTTGCTCGCCTTATGGGTCCAATCTATAAACTTACCTCAGGTAAGTGTCAGTTTGAGTGGACGCCCAAAAGTGAGGAAGTTCGTCAAAAGGTGATTGAAGTTTTGACCAATGAGCCAGTGCTCATGATTTTTGACCCACAGTACTCAGCTGAGCTTCACACAGATGCAAGTGCTGAGGGTTACGGAGCGATATTGTTGCAAATTGTGGATGGTAAGCGACGACCAGTAGCCTATTTTAGCAAACGTACGACGCCAGCTGAGTCAAGATACCACTCGTACGAGTTGGAGACACTAGCCGTCGTCAATGCGGTAAGACATTTCAGGCAGTATCTACATGGCCGAAAGTTCACGGTTATAACCGACTGTAACTCTCTGAAGTTATCACGTTCCAAGATCGATCTGACTCCGAGGGTTCACAGATGGTGGGCCTTTTTACAGTCATTCGATTTTGACGTGAAATATAGAGTTGGTAAGCAAATGGCACACGCTGATTTCTTCTCCCGTAACCTGTTACCAACTGTCCCCACTAAACCAAAAATCGGCAGAGTGGAACAGAAACAGGTAAATATAACCGAATTACCCAACAATTGGCTCCTTGCGGAGCAACAGCGAGACCAGGAGATAAAAAAAATTATCTCTGATCTGGATCAAGGACTTCTCAATGACGATGTAAGTAAAACTTATGAGGTAAGATCAGGAGTGCTCCATCGTAAGGTACAGCGAAATGGGCGGACAAGATGTTTACCCATTGTCCCTCAAGCTATGCGATGGTCAATCATTAATAATTTCCACGATTCTCTAATACACCTTGGATGGGAGAAAACTTTGGAGAAGCTCTATAATCATTATTGGTTCAAGGGAATGAGTAAGTACGTAAGAAAGTTTGTGGACAGTTGCGTGACTTGTAAAATAGCAAAGTCTCATTCAGGTAAGATACAAGCTGAGCTTCATCCTATACCAAAAATTGCTATTCCATGGCATACTGTGCACATAGATGCTACCGGTAAGTTGAGCGGGAAAAGTGATAACAAGGAGTACGTATTCGTGATGATCGACGCTTTTACCAAGTACGTATTACTTTTTCACACAAAAAACATTGACAGTAAGAGTAGCATCAAGGCAGTTAAAGACAGTGTTGCATTATTCGGTGCACCTGTTCGAATAATTGCAGACCAAGGTCGCTGCTTCGCCAGCAAGGAGTTCCGTGACTTCTGTGACAGTAAGAATATCAATCTTCATCTTATTGCTACAGGATCTTGTCGTGCGAATGGTCAGGTGGAACGGGTAATGAGCGTGTTAAAGTCGATGTTAACTGCGGTAGAGTCTGACAAGGATAGATCGTGGCAAGATTCCCTAGGCGACGTACAGCTTGCCTTAAATTGTACCGTCAATCGCGTTACTAAAGCTAGTCCATTAGAGCTCTTAATAGGGAAGGTAGCGCGTCCGCTAGATTTGATGATCAATGATAATGATGACGTCATTGATTTTAGCGAAGTTAGGCAGTCTGCTGCTGAAGGTATAGAAAAATCCGCGAGTTATGAAAAAGAGCGTTTTGATAGCACTAAGGCAAGCGTGAATAGGTTTTCAGTAGGTGAATTTGTTTTGATTGCAAACGAGGAACGTAATCAAACTAAATTAGATGCTAAGTTTAGAGGACCATTTGAAATAACTGAAATTCTAGATGGAGACCGATATATTTTAAGATCATTAATTAACAGGCGTAGTTACAAGTATGCGCACGATCGTATTAGGAAGATGCCTGAGGGCCAAGTACCTATTGAGATAGTTGATGAAGACTTGATAGATGACGAAGTAACACCCATGAATGGTTAATTATGTGCACAGGTTCTCGATTCGTAAGGTCGGAGACTGTACCAGAATGCCGTAGTCGTAGCCTAAGCGAAATCGGCGTCTGCTCTTTAAGTAGTCCGTGGGTAAGCGGTAGACGGTAGTTCTGGGTAGTACAGTCGGATCTTGCCTTGTAGCGAAGATCATAGAGTCATGGACGACTCAGGCTTCCCGTGGGGAAGGGTGTATAGTAATAAGGAATTTTGGAGCTATTGTAATAGCTGTTGACCACGAATGCGACTCCTGGTGCTTGCTTGTAAATGATTTTAATGAGTTTTTTTTTTTGTACTCTGTAAATAATGGTGCTCAATGGTACATGGGCTCAGTGATCTTCGTTGTCTATTAAATGAATTGTAAACTGTAATCAACAGCGAGATAATTTGTAATTTCTCTTTGGTTAAGACTTATTATGATGATGATTTACTATTGTAAAAGAAATCCAAGCAATTATTTTGAGTAAGAAGTTACAGTGAAGTTAAAATAAACAAACAAAATTAGACTGTATTTTATTTTAAAGACACAAGTTGTGGTCTAGATAGATTCAGGGTTGGCCGAACGAAAACTGTGCTGTTCTCCTTATTTCAGGTTAACACACGAGGACGTGTGTCGAGCAGGATGGCCGTGTCGTAGCCGGTCATGAGTACGGACACTAAGCGGAACGCAAGCGCGCCACCTAGCGGCGTGGTCGAGTAACATAGCTTTGGCGCGCTTCGACAGAGTCGTGATATTATCAGCGGGCTCAACTGGACTCACTTTGCATCGAGTCGCCACGAAGCACGGAACTGTCCTACGTTTTCCTTAGTGTTCAAGTAGTAGCACCTAAGTGGACCGTCGATTTGTTCGCTATTATTAACATTATATGAACAGTGATTAAAGTACAAGGTTTCTCATTGCACGATACCCACGTAAGCCCACAATGTCTGATGGTTCAGATTTAAACATCCCTGATCCTACATATATATATATATATATATATATATATATATATACATATATATATATATATATATATATATATATATATATATATATATATATATATATATATATATATGTGTGTGTATATATATATATGATATCACGGGAGTGGTCGGATGAGCTATTTGATTTGATACCTGTACTGAGATACATTATCGTACAACTCGCCATAAATTAGAATGCCATCCATATCGTACTGTTATTTTGATTTGTAGAATACAAATATTGTACCCGTAAGGTAGGTAAACTAGGAGACAACGCTTCTGCATTAAGTTCGCCTCTTATATACGATTTTAGTATTGTGTGCTTAAAATAAATAACTAAAAAACACTGCGGTTATGATTACTAAAGTTTATAAGATTTTAGTGAAATAAATAATGTTTTTTATTCATATAAGTATAATTATATAATCGAAAATCTCATAAGAAAATATGTCTCCTAAGATTTCATGTTGGCATTTTCCATTTTTACTTTTCTAATTTAAAAGATTCCATCTTCTGGTGTTAATAAACTGCAGAAACTGCATTGCATCAGGTGATCTTGTTTGTTGTGCAAAAATAAAAATAAAAACGAGTGTTGTCGTGGGACAGCAGATAGGAACGTAGTTCCTTATTATAAAAATATAATATAACGAAAACAATTATTACAGATGGTTCCACTTTTGACCACCAGATGGTGTAATTATCGAATGATATAATAATAATAGCATACTGCAATAATAATAACAGTCATCACGTCGACTATACATTAGACACTGTATAGCCATCATACATAGACTATACATAAAAATCTTTCGGTTTTTTTTAACGTTACCTATTGCCGGCTAGGGTAACCCTCTTCGTTCCAAAAACAAGTTGGAATTTTACGTTTATAAGAGCACAAATACTCGGCAACGCACAAAAATATTTTCGTCTCATATTTGTTTTCTTAGGACCTTACTTACTTACAAAGCTATTTTCTGCGGCATTGCCTCTCGTAAAACTGGGTTCTATGTTTCAATCCCTGAATTGGAATCCTTGAATCGCCTAAGCCAACCAGATTCCCACCGAATATTTCGATTCCCAACTACGTAAGTCAAGTTCGCAACATTAAATATCGCTCGCTCACCGCCACCCCCGCTGCCAAACTGCCAACGCACCAGCTCCTTCCTTTCTTTGTAGGTAGAGCTTCATGGTTACTATCAACTACGCTAAACACATTTGTCTCTAATCTAAGCTGAAGCGTAGTACTATTACTTTTACTGTGGCTGAAGTTTGATATTTGCAATCAAAATATTTGACGAGAATTGACTTCAGCTTAGACGGCAGGGCCCCCGATCATACACAAGCGGTATGCCAAATTTCAAAGAATAAAAAATATCTATACTTTACATCCATTCTCACAAACTTATTCGTTTATATCAGTATTACCAAAAGTACTAGATTAGTACTAATACTAATCTTGTACAATCAAAATTTTAGTGAAGTAATCCTATTAGTAAGTCTGATTGAGCAACTCCATGCTCTTATTAGATTTTTACCCCATTTGAATAGGGAGTAAGAAACGATTAAAACGCCATCTTTTGAGGGGATGTAACAAACCTTGTGTAACGTACACAAGGTTTGTTTTTAGAGCGTAGGCACGTAGCAGGGATCGTATCAACACTGAATCTTACGAATTTAGTTTGAACTGCTGACAAAGATGGCGTGATGTAATGTCAAAATAAAAAGGCTTTATAGGCGATGTGTACAGGCAAATAACAGATTTAGAGAAAAACACAGTTATAAGTTCCAGAAGTATTACAATTTACATTGAGATTAGCATATGTAGTAACTTTTACTTTGCCTATTAGGCGCCATCTGTCTACTTTTCTTAAAAGTTAGTGATTGGAAATTCAACTAGCATAAAAATTTAGACATTCCATGTTATTTGCCTGTACCATTCAGATATATTATTATGAGGGCTTTACAAAGCGCCAAAGTACGTAAGTGAGGAACTGAGGAGCTCGATGGTGTCGTTGCGTCTTAGACTGACCTAATCGAACACGCAAGTTAAGCAACGTTGACTGTTGCCTGCCAATGGATGGGTTTATTTCTCTTGAGCTTCTTCTCCGAAAAACCGTCCGTCCCGCAGTTGTCATTAGATGACAGTAGTTGAACTAAGTCCTTTAGCCTTAAGGCGGCTAGAAAACACTGGCCTCCGCCAACCCGCAGTTGAGCAACGTGATGGAGTATGCTCTAGTCCGGTTTGATTGCTACTTATATGAGCATCTTAAAATGAGAACTTTTTAAAATAAACTTGAAATTTAAAAACGTTCTTATTTTGAGATGCGAGAAGTAGGCAAGTTTAATGAGAGCGGCTGATTCTGCTGCCTTCCGCGTAAACAATTTTTCTTTTTAATAGGCTATTTTCCAATGTTTAAAAATTGTATAGATTATTTAACAATATCGTAAAATACACAAAACTATAAACATCTGCAAACTTTCATTCTAATATCTTCAGTCAGACTTTTTTTAGCGTCGATCAAAGTTTGGCGGGAAAGTCCATTTTAAAAGTATGAAATTATTAAAAAATAATATTTCCATTGGAGAAGCAATAAAAAATGCTATAACTTTTATTATGATACTAATCACATAAACGTAATATTTAACATAGCTGTCGTACAAATTTCTGATTTGATGCATACAAAATACAAACTTGTGACGTCATAATTCGGTAGTCTTTTGTATGGAGCGTTTTGGGGCAGTCTAAAAATTGTGATTTTCAAATTACCATATCTCGAGAGATTTTTGTGCTATCAAAGTAATTCTTTCACCTATGGTTATAATATGGAGACGTCCCTACATATCAAACAGAAAAAAATTTTAGTCAAATAGCCTATTAGTTTAGTTACCGTCCTGGGGCCCTACCGCCGAAGCTGAAGCCGATTACCATCGAAATTATTGAATGGAAAAATGACACTAGTGCTTAGATTGTTGGTAATTATATTTAGCTCTGGCCGTGTGGTTTCCGGCAGACTAGAATAGAATCACTCCGTCTCTTCCCGTGGATGTCGTACAAGGCGACTAAGGGAAATACATTATAAAACATCGATCAAGCCTCCCCAACCCGTCTCGCCAGCGTGGGGAGTGTAGGCCAAATCCTCCTTCCGTCTGGGACGGACGAGAGAGGGTCGTGCTCCTGTAGTGGAGACTAAAATGACCTGATGATGATATTTAGCTCAGCTGGAAGAAACCCTAGAGCGCTACCGACTAAGATGAAGATGTTGGTCAATAACTTTAACATAAGACCAATTTTTGACGTGCCCGGTTGTCGAATGGCTAGCAATGGCGTTCGATCCCCGCACAAGACAAACATTTGTGTGCATAAACATGTCTGTTTGTCTTGGTCTGGGTGTTATCTACGTATTATAAGTAAGTATTCACAAAAAAAATGTATTGAAGTACATTTATCAGTTGTGTAGTACCCATAGTATAAACTCTGCTTAGTTTGGGACTAGATGGCGCTGTGTAAATTGGCCAGAAATATTTATTCATTTATTTTTAAAATCAAAAAGGCTTTAGCTTCCGCGTTAGGGCCCTTGTACAGTTAGGAAATAAATTACACTCACATATTCGAGAAAATGCATGGGGTGTAAGCGGTTCATCAACATCTTTGGTTCAAATATACGCGATTGTAACTAAATGTAATTTTAATTAATAATGTTAGGGTATATATAGAGCCAAAGCCAACCTCACCTCCACATGGTGCATCCTGCTGACTAGCAAAAGAGGATCTGGCGAATAGGTACAGAGTAGGTAGGGTACAGAGTATTTGTAAACTGCCTGACTGGGGAAGCTCCATGTCACAGTATACCGCAGCCAAATAACAATTCCCTTGAGGGCTGTTGTGCTCCAGCGAGTGAGTGAGGTCACCAGAAAGAAAGGAAGCTGTTGCTGCTTTAACAGCGGGGGTGGCGCCCGGAGACGATTTGAGATCATGAGAGAGAAACTATATTTAAAATCTTAACTAACCTATAAATATAAACCCCAAATGAACAAAGCCACGGGCAGCAGCTAGTTGCACTGTAATTCTCACCACAAACTGTCTGGTTTAATTGTCCATATTTCTAGGGGTGTCAGCGCTTTGTATAAATCGGTAAAAGCATGGGTGTGGCAGAACAGATGCGGAGTGCAAAAAAAAAATGATTCTAATATTTTATTTATTTTGATTTTAATATTTTATTTCTTTTGTAATCCTAAAATGAGTAGTAAGTAACATATTACTGTTTTCTCTCAGAATGATTTTTTTAAACTACGTCGGGTGGCAGACAAGCACACGGCCCGCCTGATGTGAACAGTTTTCCGTAGCCATAAAACATAAAAAAACGGTCGCGCGCCGCCACCTACGCAGCATCTCCTTCCTTTCTGGTGACCTAACTCACTCGCAGGAACACAACAACCCTCAAGGGAATTGTTATTTGGCTGCGGTACTCTCTGAGGTGGAGGTAATTCCCCAGTCGGGTAGCTTACAATTACGCTCCCTACCACTCTATTCGCCAGAGCTTCGTTTGTCAGTCAGCAGGGTGCACCGCGTGCAGTTGAAGTTGGCTTTGGTTTAAGATGTTGATGCACCACTTACAACCTTAAAATGTACACATTCGTTTATGTTTCATTGCGGACCTATAAGCCTTTTTACGAAATATTTTGTAAATATTTGGTTAGTAGGTATCGGACGCGCAGCATGCGCCACCATAGCGAATTTTTTTTTTCGAAATCCCTAATTGATATCCGAAAACCAAGGTCATTTACATTACTTTACATTACTACTTTTTGATGCTCTACACGAATCAGAAGTCAGAATTTATAAATTTTGAGTTTCATGGCAACGGACAGACAGAACGACCGGACGATTTCATAAGCTCAATGAATTTCGCTGAAAAGCATAAAAGGCTAAGTTCTGCCGAGTAACAAATCAATGAACAAAGATGGACCGGCGGGCAACGATCTTGGCGATATTTTTTATTGGAAAATATTAAATTGATCCACAACAAAAATCATCATACCATAAAAAACCAGATTTGTACATCAAATTAATCTGATGGCACACCAAATACTGCATTTGCTGTGCAATAAGTATTTTTCGATGTGGTTAGGTTAAGTTTGCAATGTATTTATTTTGATTTGATACGTTAAATAGTATCCTTTTTTATTTGAAAGTAAAATGAGTATTTTTTTTTTCGCGTATTTTTTCTATTGTATATAATACATACTTAAGTTTTTTATATTCGTTGTAGTTTAACTTAATTTTTTATTAGTATATTTATTATAAATTAAAATCAACAATACATATATGTAGTATATATTTCAAAACATATTATTTCATTATGAAGTTTGAGTACATTTTTATTAAAACTTAAAATTCGCATACTAGTCATATGGCGTGGTAATGATAAATATTTTTTTTACATGTTACAATTTTGCAACTTTCTCTGTAACCTCATGCTGTGATCCAAATTACAACATCAACGGATTCGTCACACCACCTCGCCCCGTCACACGATTTAGTAAAGTCAAAATTTCAATTACGTACAACAAAACCATATAACTATTGCCTTTAAAAATCTTTATCGCAATCAATTTTCGTCCTTATCTCTACAAGCTTTTGATAGTGGATTCTAATATCGAATCGCAAATACAAGTTTGTCGGTGCAAGTACTTAGTTTAGATGACAATGTTGAAAAGATCATGAGTGCATTAGCTTTTGTGTGGAGGAATACAAAGAGATGTGTCCAATGATATAATACGTCAACGGTGCTAAAAGGGATCGCAAACTTAATTCGTTCAAGAAATTTTAAATATCACCTTTGTAACTTAGGTATAAGAGTTAAGTAAAGTGCATTTTGTATATTGGTAAGGGTGCACAATAAGTTGAATAGTTTCTTTTTTTTTTTTTTGATATTGCGTTCAGTAAATTGGGTTAGGATTTTAAATGCATTATGTCGACTTAAAAGTTTGACACTTAGATTTTGAGTGGTTATTATTATAATGTTTACGGTTTTTGTTTGTAAGCCGATTAGTTGTTGTTTGTTATTGTTTTGTTTGTTCACCATTTAGTTTGTGAATGGCGCTGGTTGACACTGTCTGATTTGACCAGAGATGTGATGAGCAGGTGTCTTATTTTTTCTTCCTATTGTTAGATTTACAATTCGCTATGTGGTCATTTATAACTAATGATGTTTTAAATACTACATACAAGTCCGACGAAACTGACCTTTGTGACAAACTGAGGAGAAACAAAGGTTTAAAAGAAATAAATGTTGTTTTTTTTATTAATTTTATAGGTATTTTTCTCGTATATTAGATTATTTATTGGTTACGTCATGCTTAGCAGAGGCCAATCTTATCTACTATCTTGTTAATCTAAGGCATTCTCTGATTATCTAAGGCAGGTCTGGTGAGATTAGTAGGGGCACTAGACGGAGCGACAGCCACAAGAAAGTTTTAGAAATGCGATGAATGCAGGTCGCTCAGGATCGTGATGTGTGGCTCTCTAGGGGGGTGAACTACCATCGCCAAGAATTACAGCCCAGGGTACCGCCGAATCTGAAGTCGATTACCACCGTATATTTTGATTCGAAATAAGTATAGTTTAAAAAAGCTAAAAAAACACGCTTTTAAAGCATATCAAACTAAAAAGTGAAAAATAATTCTAAATTCAAGCTGAAAATAATAATGAGTAAAAAATACTAGTATTATTCTGAAAAAAAGCGTGGGGCGCTGTGTGCCATATTTTTCTTTTCTTTTTAAGCACCCCACGCTTTTATTAAAATACAATCATAATATTTTAATATTTTGTTAGTCTATTTATTGTTATTTTAAGTTGCTCGATATACTTACGAAAAATATGGCACAAAGCGCCCCACGCTTTTGTTTGTTTTTTTTTAGTTTTTTTAAACTATATTTATTTTTCACTTTTTTGTTTGATGTGCTATGAAAGCGCCCAAAAGGTCGCCGATCCATTACCAGCCTATATTCTTTCCTTGCTTTCTTTCTGGTGACCTCACTCATTCGCAGGAACACAACAACCCTCAAGGGAACTGTTATTTGGGTGCGGAATTCTGTGAAGTGGAGGTACTTCCCCAGTCGAGCACCTTAAAAAATACGCTATGCCCTACCTCTTTTTTCGCCAGAGCCTCGTTTGTCAGTCAACAGGGTGCACCACGTGCAGGTGAGGTTGTACTGTTCCCGATAGGTTTGTTATAACCTTGAAACCTGATCGTGTTCAAAGTCCATTACGTAGCCTTTCTCGCAAGTGCAAACACGACTATGATACGATATTCCATTATGGAATGCCAGTGCCTATCTTCCGGCATCATCATTAGACCTTGAAACCTAATCGTGGTCAAAGTTCATTATAAGACTTTTCTAAGAAATCCAAAAACAGCTATGATACGATTTTCCATCATGAAGTTCCAGTTCATATCTTCCGGCTCCATCATCAGATCAGTTCGACAGTACCATATTATTGTATTGTCATCAGAATTACATACAGCTGCCAATTTTCATTACGCTACGATCCTTGGAAGATGATTAAATTAGTTACCTTAGATTCCATTACATAGTTAGTTACATACAGGTCGACCTAATAAAAGCATGTTAAAATAGGTCTTACGTTTCAATTATTGACAAACATCTTTAGCTTATTAGGTACAGCTCTAGGGTGTCTATCATCGTCAGCGGCTGGGAGCGGCTGGATGCGGAAGGCGGAGGATCGTATTTGGTGGAAAGCATTGGGGAAGGCTTATATCCAGCAGTGGGTAGATACAGACTGATGATGATGATGATAATGATGAATCAAAAAATCCGATGGTAATCGGCTTGAGCTTCCGCGGTAGGGTCCCAGTCTACCAAATGATATTTTGGCCCGTGTCAACGTATTTTATAATGATTTTTTCTCTCGAGTGGCAGCTGTGCGTTGAAAAGGCAATATCTCATATCGTATTGTTATGTGGCCACATGTGACATTTGCCGGCTATCGTTTATACTTGCATTTATTTAACTGTGACTATAGATTTTTTGTTTATGATCTGCGGTTTGTAATAAATAACACATAATATGTATATACACAGGGTTGAAACAATAAGTGATCTCATACGGCTATATCTGAAACATACAAGACTAGCTGGAAGCATACAGCCCGCCTATGTAAATCGGTTATAGTATCCATATTAACGCTCGTAACATGAAATATCGCTGCTGTAAATGCAGCAACTCCTTCTTTTCTGGTGACCTCACTCACTCGCAAGAACTCAATTAATAAGTCATAATGTACTTTAAAAAAATTTCATGGTTTAGATGACTTCCCCAATCGGCCAGCTTAATTATAAGCCTACCACTCTTTTGTCAGAGCTTCGTTAGTCAATCAGCAGGGTGCAATACTTGCAGGTGAGGTTGGTTTTAGCTTTAAAGATCTTGGTGAGTCTCTTACAACCCAAATAATATTTAATTACCAATCATAATCCAAAATCATAGATGTATGGTATTTGAGCAATTCTCCTGAAGAGCAAAATTGGCGAGTTCGGAATCCGGATCAAAAAGCAAATCCATATCTCTATAGTAGTAAAATACAGTCACTTACAGCGTCTGTCTGTTTATCCACTTTATTTATAGAAAAATTGCAAGTGTGGGTCAGTTGCACATTTTCTGATATCTAAAGGGGATGTTTGAAAAAACAAATGAAAAATAATTTTTGTTTTATTTCTTTTCTTCCTTTTATTTTCTACCTCTTTGTAAATATTTTATTTGTAAATATTCTTATTGTAAATATTATCTTTCTAGCTTATACCCAATAAAACACATGACGAACTAAAAATGAAAATACTTTATAAGAAGTATAAATAATTACCTTTAGAATTTTAGTTTCTATCTATCTGGCTGTCTGTATATTTGCACTCCAATCGAAAAACTGTACATTTTCGAAATTTAGAAATATTTTTAGTTTTTCGATTGGCAAATTTCATTAAACTTCCCATTGATAGAGTTACTCGACCTATAGGTTATGATTCCCTTACGACTGTATTGCCTTATTTAGTTAGATTTTCTTATATCTCTGTCTTTTTACCCAACTGCCGAAAGAGGGTTATGTTTTTCGAGCGTATGTATGTAGGTATGTCTTATTATTTGGCACGCTCTACAGCCTAAACCGTTTGACAGATTTCAACATTAGAGGTGTCGTTGGATTCGTCTTAATCACGCGAGTGACATAGGCTATATCAAATATTAAAAAAATCAATATGGCGGCTGTGAGCCGCAAAATTGTCGTTGGAGTAAATTATTTTTTTGTCTTCTAAATGTGTATCTAAATAAAGGTCTCGATGACCTGATTTCAAATATATATTTGATATATTAGTTTTAGCCTGCGGCTTTGCTTGTGTGGTATTAAATTATTGTTGCGCGTGATTAATAAATCTGTTGTACTTAGGTGCAGTCGGGATTTTTGATTTTTTTAATTAACTTAACTTGTGCTGTAACTTATCAATGGGATTTTTGCATAGAAAAAACAGATTGCGGGACTGAGTATTTGATATTAATTGTAACTTGATACCTCTACACGTTACTGTCTATATGGATTCTCTTTTTCCTTTTTGTATGCGGAACTCTAAAAATATATCATTTTGGAAAAGGCACGATTGCCACCACATAGTGTTGTCAACCAAGAATGTGCAATAGTAGCTGAACTGCTGATCCATGAACAAAAGCTACCCTTTAACTGAAATCTTTTGAATCAGTGACACTTTTCGAACCCCACACCCGAGGCACACCCCTCCTGGCCATCCCCACACACCCATGGCAAGTTTCCACATGGTTGCTTGTCTATGGCGGGTACAAATCATTTGTTATCTATTCTCTATGTAGTCTTCGGTTTTTACATCGCCGCAGTTTAATGAGATTGCAGATGGTCACGGGGCAAATATTTCTCTATGGATTCAATCGATTTGTCGAGCTGTATCATAAAATTATTAATTTTGAAATGTGACAAAGACGTGTCAGCTATAGCGAAGATTCCTAAGTTAATGTGTCGGCTTGTTTAAAGCACAATGCTTGTAACTATGTGGTTTGAAGACCTAATAAATAAAAGAAAAACTAAATGATAACAAATTAGCTGACCCGACAGGCGTTATCCCGTCTTCGTAACAATAAATAAATAAATATTGTCAGACAAATTACACAGCGCCATCTAGCCCCAAAGTAAGCGAAGCTTGTGTTATGGGTACTAGACAACTGCTAGACATACGTAAATACTTTTTTTTTTTTGTAAATACATTTTTACTTATGATACATAGAAAACACCTAGACCAAGACAAACAGACATGTTCATGCACACAAATGTTTGTCCTGTTTGGGAATCGAACCCACGAGCGTTGGTGTCGAAGCCGCGTCATTGACCGCTTCGCCACCGAGCTCGTCAACAATGAATATTGAATGCGAATTGGTTTCGCGCAATAAAATGACTGACAGTTCTGTCACAAGCCTTATAGTTACATTAGGAAAGTTAACATGGTCGTTCAGTTTATTTTTTATTTTCTAATTTTCCGTGCAACTTTCTTATTTTTTTCCTCCATAAGAACCCTCTCCAGATAAGAACAAATACAACATAAAAAGAAATAATGAAATCGGTCCAGCCGCGTGATGCCGTGACCAAGGGAAATAGGGATTCATTTTTATATATTTACATAATCTTTAAAAATAATATATATTTAGATAATATTTAGATTATCTATTGTCACTGATACATGTTTGGGGGGTGGGGACCTCGTGCTCTAAAATACATGCCTCGGCTTAGTTTAGGCTCCAGCCCCCTTACCACCATCTCTTATTGCGATTCAATAACTGAATAGAATTCTTATTCATACCAATAAATAAGCGACTCAATTTCAAATGGAATAGAGTCGCTTATTCATTGGTATGAATAAGCAATCTATTCAATTATTGAATTCTTAATAGAATTCTTATTCATACCAATAAATAAGCGACTCTATTTCAAATGGAATAGAGTCGCTTATTCATTGGTATGAATAAGCAATCTATTCAATTATTGAATCGCAATAAGAGATGGTGGT
The DNA here is from genome assembly GCA_937001555.2 of Hypsopygia costalis. NCBI lineage: Eukaryota > Metazoa > Arthropoda > Insecta > Lepidoptera > Pyralidae > Hypsopygia > Hypsopygia costalis. Next base: position 4,987,880 of record OW443350.2, read on the forward strand.
AAGGGGGATCTCTCATAGATCTCATTTAGGTATTTTATATTCAGTTGTAACAAAACCTCAACTGTGTATTATTCTGTAATTTGTAGAGATAAATAAACGTTTTTTTTTTTTTTAATCTATTGACTAATAAAGTCGTACTAAGCACTTAGGGTAGTAGGTATGCTTGATTGCCACCCGACGTAATATATAAAAAAAATACTACCCTAAGTGTAATTATCTTAAAGTTAATTATATTAACTTTATGGAAATTATTTTAATTCCAAACTGTCATTATTTTCATGAAACAATATCATCTTGAACAGAAATCTTGTAAATACAAATATTGACAAAAGGAGCACTTGCACTAAATTAACCGTATCGTCACAACCTCAGCAAAAAAATGACTTCCATTGCATACCTCTAAACTAGATTGATATCTCACTCCACCAATTGTAAGTACCATACACGACCATACATGAAAAAAAAGTGCAAAAGCATCCGACTGACTTTGAGCGCGCCGCGTCAAAGTAACCGAGCCCCGCCCTCTTGCTTTCTATAGTATGATATGAATACAAACTATCGTCACTTTATAAAGGACATTGTCCACTGACACATTGAAGTTAGCGTTAGTATAAATTAAGTTAAATGCCGTCGGTTACCTCTTGATGTGGCGAATTTTTGTTTGCTAAATGTTGCAAGGTGTTTTTCAAAAGCCTTTGGTATGCTGTCGTTCGATTTGTTAAGTACGTTTGTGAGAATAAATTAAAGACTTTATCAATCGATACAGATGTAGATCAGAATTTTCTTTACATTAGATAGGCTTCGGAACGTATTTTCGCACTCTTTTTTTACATTATGTTTCTGAATGCTTGTGCGAGTTTTGTGGTCAAATTCAATAGTTTCATATTGGGATTTTCCCAGACACATGTTACATACTCACTATTGCTGATTGTTAATTTGAATATGTAAACCGCGTCTGGGAAATTCTCAATATAAAATTTTTTTTTAAATTTGGTCGGCTTGTAAACGTGAACACATTCGAATTATTTTTTTTTTATTTATTTTTTTTTTTAATTAAATATTCTAAATTTATTTAATATTTCGAATTATTGTCTTATAAATTCATAATTGGCCGTGTAGTTTCCGGCAGACTAGAATAGAATCACTCCGTCTGTTCCCGTGGATGTCGTACAAGGCGACTAAGGGAAATACATTATAAAACATCGATCAGGGGCCTTACCACAAGCTCTAAACGCAGGAATGGAACCATCATGGTTGCGAATTTATGAATGAAATTCATTGATAAATACGCAACAAAATAAAATAAAACAACGCAATAAAATGACCTGATGATGATGAGATTCACAATATACGAGCTCTTTTCTATTTGGTGAGTTAGTTTACGTACACATGTACATGATCGAACGCGAACAAAACGCTCTGGTCTGCTTACACATCACTTTATAAAACTTACTAATTACTAACCTTACTAAACGTTTCCTCTAAGGTTTGTTTGCCATCTGCTAAAATAGGTACAAAAAAAAAACAAATAGCGTGAAATTACACATTACTCTGATACGCCTACAAGAAGTATCGCATTCACGATGCCACCCCAACTGCTAGCGCAACAGCTTCATGGGAGCTTGCGGCTTACCGTACGCACTCGCAGGAACACACCAGCAAACGCAAGTACTTCTTTAGTCGGGCTATTTATTTGGTATTATTGTGCCCTATGGCGATATGCTCCGATGGCGTCGTGAAGAGCTCGATGGCGTCGATGCGCGTGTCAGTCTAATCGAAAACGCTAGTTAAGCAACGTCGACCGTAGCCTGTCTATAGATGGGTTTATCTCGAGCTCCTCCGTGCTTCGTAGGGTACGTTAAGCTATCCGCCCCGGCCGGCTTTTATCATTAGAAGACAGTCGTTAAGCGAAGTCAGTAGCCTTTAGGCGGCTTGAAAAGACAGGCCTCCGCCAAGACGCAGTTGAGCAGCGTCGTGGAGTATACTCTAAGCCCCGTATCCCAGCAGTGCAATGAGTAAAGGTTGATGTGGATTGTGCCCTACTTAAAGAAATTTATGGTAGAAAATTGGGTGGAAAGCATTCGGGAATGGCCTATAATCAAACAGTGGCTGGACAAAGGTAAATAATGTTCGGAGTTGTATTTACCATCTCTACCTTATTTAATAAACACCATGCCAAACCCAACTGACGAATAAACATCAAATTTAGAAATTACACGACGTTACTGCTGCTGTCGGCAAAGAAAGGCTTTGTGAGTCTTTTCAACGCTTTGTGCATTATTTGCTATTTACTGTATTGCTGCATCAATCAGTTGTATGTAAACGTCTTGTGAAGTCAGAATAAACAATCTTGATACTATAGTTATGACGAGTTCAGTGGGCGTAGCGGTCAGTGACGCGGCTTCGACACCAACGTTCGTAGGTTCGATTCCTACACAGGACAAACATTTGTGTGCATGAACATGTCTGTTTGTCTTGGTCTGGGTGTTTTCTATGTATCATAAGTATGTATTTACAAAAAAAAATGTATTTACGTATGTTTATCAGTTGTCTAGTACCCATAACACAAGTTTCGCTTACTTTGGGGCTAGATGGCGCTGTGTAATTTGACTGACAATATTTATTTATTTATTTAGTTAGGTTAATTGACGAGTATTATTGAGGGAGCGAGCGGAGCGAGCAGAACGCTTATATCGCCGAAAAGTCACTTTTGGAAATGAATAGGCTCCAAAACCACTGAACCGATTTTGATGAAACTTGTCACATTTAAAGATCTCGGCATACTTGAGGTTTGTGTCGAAAAAAATTTTGATCTATCATGTCCTTGAGGAATGATCATCAAATACGTTTTCCATTGAATTCAGTGGAAATACATTTAAGTTGTGTCTAATATACGTAAAACTAGGCCAGATTCTAGCCCACGGAGCCGAAATCCAGGTGTTATTCCAGATCATAGTTTGGCGAAAGCTTGAGTTAAATATAATAATCAGCTAAAAGGCTTCTTATTTTCAAACTACTTCACCATCGAAGATCGAAGTAGCGAAGTGAGTCAAAATTATTTTGCAAGCTTTCATTACAGACACAGGGACAACGGACTCTATGCCTACAGCTAAAGCGCCCCTGTGCACCAACCTATCAGCTATATCACAGGATTGTGAGTTTCTAGTCTAGTAAATAAAACAGACAAGAGGACCTTTACCCGCACCACTCTCGCGCTCGGTTAATCAACCAAGCATTCAAGCAGATTGGTAGCAGGTCTTACTTCTCTTTCACCTACGCAAGCAGACTACTTAAGCTCATGGCGAACCGACGCTCGGTTTCCCAAGCATCGGGGCCCTACCACCACTCTTTCAATCCGTCATGATGGGTACCGGACACAGGAACAGATGAAACTAAATAAAAGCTTGTAAAATACGTAGTAAAAGTATCTCCTTCTTCTTCTAGTGCCCTGGTGGCATTGGCGGTGGTGGTCCTAATGAAGGTTGGCGGTCATTAAGGCTATTTTGACTTTCGAGATGGTTGCCCTAAATAGGGATCTGGTACTTAGCCCGAACCAGTCTCCAAAATTGCGAAGCCAAGATGTGTCTAGATGTCTTCCGCCAGGTAACCTACTTCCCTGGATGTATCTTTCCCTGGATGCTGAACTGCAGGAAACCGTAACTGATAATTCGATTATGTGCCCCAGGTGGGTGCGCCAAAGTTAATTTTGCGAAAGAAGAACAATTTCGGGTAAACAACTTTAGGTGAGCCAATATGGACTCGTCCCAGGTATTTTAACTTGATATTAAATGTATCAAGAATATATAATCGTCTATAGTTTCATAACTCAATTATTTGGAGCAGTGTCAAAGGCGCCGGTGGGGGCGGAGCGCCTGTCCGCGGCTCCTTTAGCCCGTCTCTATTTGTTTGTTTGATGTTTGTCGCACCTTGTACAGATGTCGCTGCGAGGACATGGATCTGCCAGACTGGCTGGCGATGTGGGAAATATAATTCAATAGTCAACACGGTTCAAAATGTAGTCAACAATTCAAAGACAAACATACCTTGTAGTTAGGTGAGACTAGATTGTTCCTGACTCAGCAAGGAAGTGCTCATTTAAGCAGTGAGCGGTGCAGATGAGTTTGACTTTGCCGACGAACGATGCTCTAGCAAAAGAGAGATGTTGCGGGGGTCGACTTGCTTTTCAAGAGAGAGATGGGGAACCTACGCCCTTATTAAAAGCAATCGATCGAGCCGCTCTAGCTTCGCTCGATCACAAACTTAATCTAACCCAAATACATATTATATCGAATGTTCTTAGGTGATAAGTCTTAACATGAAATGTATAATTAGGTACCTGTATCAATGGTGACACTACAGGAATTGGTTACGGCTGATTTTAAGAACTATAGGCAGTTGAAAAGAATCATATACTTAGCCCGCGGAAATCCTTTTTACTATGAATGTGATCACGTTGAAATATAGTTATACAATAGGCATGTGACCAATGTTCTAAAATTATAAAAACTCTCTATCAGTAACGTAAATAACATAATAATAGAACGATCTGCGATCTTAAAATTTAAATAATTCATGTCCGACGTGTTTTATGGTCGATCAAAGTTTGGTGGAAAAGTCCATTTTAAAAATATGAAATTATAAAAAATAAATATTACCATTGTAGAAATAATAAAAAATACTATAATTTGCGTTACGGCAATAGTGTCGTAAATATTGCGTTTATGTAGCTAGCTATATAAACGCAATATTTAACATAGCTGTCTGATTTCTAATTTAATGCATATAAAATAGCGTGGTGTGACGAAATAACATTGTAGCCTTTTGTATGAAGCGTTTCCGGGATAATCCAAAATTGTGATCTTCAAGTTATCATATCTCGAGAAGTTTTTTATGCTATCGAAGTAATTCTTCACCTATAGTTATATTATTGTGACGTCTTTAAATAACAAATCGAAAATAAAATTAGGGCTATAATGTATTTAATTAAATAGGTTAAAACAGACATGGGTTTCATTCATTAAAATCAAAATATCACGTTATAAAAACAACCTTTACGTAACAAACCGTATTCAAAAGCATGTCATTAATTAGGGCTCTTCGTTTGTTTACTTTGTTCAATCTTGCTTTTTGGGTGCTGCTTTTAGATACAGAGATAATTAATGAAATAAATACAAAAATCAGACCCTAAAGTATTGACATACAGGGTCGTAAAACTATTAATCATCATCATTATTAGCCCTAATTACATAAATATATATATATATATATATATATATATATTCATTTCGAGTAAAGAGCTATCCCGAAAGAATAGATGTTCAACTATAGACAGACTAGGAATTTCAGGAAATTTCTGGTATCCTCATTTTACTGCAACATATACACAGGTGTTGGTGTTACTTTTCCAGTAGTCTGGCCCGGCACGCTCTACCTATGGAAAACAATGGAGTAGACAGTTATTTGATTCAGGTGTTATTTTGCGGAAGTCAAATTTACAGGCAATTTGATCTACATTACTTAGCGTGCTTCCGCCACCAATTAGTTCATGTAAATTACTGTTGTTGTTTCAGATGTTGGAGATTCGCCGAGACGACCACGGCAGCTGGAGCAGAGACGACCAAAGCAGCCACGGCAGTCGCATGCAACTACTAACGGTAGTGGGTGGGCGCCGGCCGGCAGTAGTTTGCGTGAACTAATTGGTGGCGGAAGCATGCAAAGTAGTGTAAATCAAATTTCAACAATGTAGTAGAACTACAGAACTATTCAATTCTCTAACTACTCTATTGTTTTCCTTATTATAAAAGTGACTGGCTTCATTTAGTGCCACTTGTATAAGTAATTATGACGTTTTTCATTTCAGACGTTCTTCTAGTATGACTATTTTAAATTTCTGACGTTTTACTAGTAGGTCGTTTTACTAGTAGGTCGTTTTACTAGTAGGTCGTTTTACTTTCATGACGTTCATGCATCTTGGTAATTTTGTTTATTTGATTTTCTTATCTTTTATCTCTTGTCGTTTATTATACGAAGGGGCCAGAACCTTGTTTGCTTACTGACAGGATGCACCACGTTCAGATATGACTGGCTTTAGGTCTAAAGGTGGTTGTAGGGTTTTGTCTACACTTATATTTTACTTTATTACACCCCTAAGCTAACCTGGTCATTTCCTAAATTGTTCGGGTGCTTTTTATGCGTGTTGTTCACTATGGCAAATAGATCTATCACAATTTGTACCCAATATTTACACCAGTAAAAGGGTTTGCTTGATTGATCACTGCTTGGTTTATTTTGTCAACTTGTTTATCTGTAACAAACAACATGCCCGGAAGATATCCGCGTTAGCGCGTGTGAAATTACATTTATGTAAAATGTATTTAACTTCACAGAATAAATTCTTCACAGAAAAAATCGATATAGTCAAGTCAAAGTCAAAGTCAAAATATCTTTATTCCTTGGACTTTATAAAGCACTTAGAAACGTCATACAAATTAAATATAAAACATGTATCTAAATCATTACTATCTACTTAAATCCGCAGAGCTTAGATGCACTTTCATCACACTATCTGTGAAAGTGAATTTAACTGCCAGTTCCGGCGACGGGGCTTCTTGAGAAGAACTGGCAAGAAACTCAAGGCCGACTCTTTTAATTGCCAATATCGTTACAAACACAAATACAATCATTAACATAACAAGAGCAATTCATTTCCAAATACTTTTATCGTTTATGTAATCTGAGATACAATAGTAAGCCTTTTAACATAGTCTAGTTTTGATAAATCTTTTAAATTTACCCATGGATAATTTAAACGCGTCATTTGCAAGTATATTAAAATAGTTTTGTAGTTTATAAAAACTAGTGGTCGCTCACTGGTCGAAATTCGACCATAAAATAAACAAAAGAGTATATATGCGTGTCTGTGTCAAATACATGTCATAAATTTTGGGGTGTAAGGGGTTCCTCAACATCATTGAATCAAAGACAACCTCACCTGCACGTGATGCACCCTGCAGACTGACAAACGAGGCTCTGCCGAAAAGAGAGGTAGGGAGCGTAATTGTAAGCTACCCGACTGGGTAATGTACCTCCGCCTCACAGAATACCGCAGCCAAATAACAATTTCCTTGAGGGTTGTTGTGTTCCTGCGAGTGAGTGAGGTCACCAGAAAGGAAGGAGATGGGTGGCGGCGGCAGCGCGCGAACGATATTTTATGTTGCGAGCGTTAATATGGCTACGATAACTAGTTCACATCAGGCGGGCCCCACACATTTGTTCATACCTTTAGAATGACAAACAAGCCATACCACGCGCTTGATGTAACCATTCATCACAGCCTATGAACGCTTACGACAACAGAGGTAACACTCACGAGATATTGTTGAACCACTTACACCCCATTTTTTTTTTAAATTGATAGATAGTGATTGAAAGATTTTTTTATCCTTTCCAATCCAACGAGCTTAGCATTGATTGAACCCTAATGCCAACATAGTAATAATAATTTCTAGTGTAACCCTAATCCTGCGCCCCTCGCTCCATGCGAGTCGAGACTCCTCCCCTCTTGACCCTCGTATAAATTCTATTAGGGGTTCGATTCCTGTGCCGAGATTAGTGGCATGTTGTGGTGACGATTTGTGGCGAAGGGAACTTTTTTTTTAATTTGACAAACAGAATTGCTATAACTGAATATAGTCATTTGCAAAATGGTGCCCGTTAGTTTCATGTAAGTATAAAAAAAAACTATTTTGGTTCGTTGTCATTAAAGCGATATGTAAACTAAACAAAAGGGACTTACGTATACTTATTTTATGAAATAAATGTTTTATGACTATAGTACAGTAGATGGTATTTAAATCTTATCATCATCATTAGCCTGTATCTACCCACTGCTAGATATAAGCCTTCCCCAGTGCTTTCCATCAAATACGATCTTCCGCCTTCCGCATCCAGTCGCTTCCGGCCGCTTTCTTAAGGTCATCGGACCATCTAGAAGGCGACCAACGCTTCGTCGTCCTACGTGCAGCCTCTACTCTAACTACTTTTCTCCCCCATATGCCATCATTTACTCGTATAATATTTTATATATTAATTAATTCGTATAACAAATAGACAAATTTTCGACCATACAAAAATTTAATGCAATAACTTCAGGCATCAAAATTTCAGAAAGACACTCTCTTCGTCTCCTTGGAGCTCCCGTCTTAGATGAAGCTTTTTTACCTTTCGTTGAAGAAAAAATTCAAAATTTTAACGACATTTCGGAAAGATTTTCTAAAATTAGTACTCATTCAATATATATTATACAATCATTCGGTATTGCTGTTTCGTGCCAAAATTTACTTATGTCCTTCGATCCTGCCACATGTGGAAACATGTGGCACTCTTGGAAAGGATCGACGTAACACTAAGAAACACATTATGCAGATTACTAAATTTAGACCTGGATGACCGGGCCTGGCTGCAAGCTACACTGCCTATACGTTTTGGCGGGCTCGGCATCCGCAAAAATTTCTAGCGTAAGCCTGCCGGCATTCTTGCCGTCGGTCCACAGTACCGAAGAATTGACCCGGAAAATTCTTTCTCCTACACGGGTTACTTCGGAGGTAGTGTGTTTGTCCGACGCTAGGTGTGCCTGGCAGGTGGCCTGTCCGAGCTATGATATGCCCATCAACCCTTCCTCCCAGAGACGGTGGGATTGGCCGCTGTGTGAGTTAGTCCGGAAACAGCTTATTGACACATCGACTAACTCTGCAGAGCGGGCTCGTCTACTGGCTGTGGGAGAATGGGAATCGGGCCTTTGGCTGCAAGCGTTGCCGTCTCCAAACATTGGTATTATGTTGGATGACGGCACTTTTCGTATAGCAGCCTGCCTCCGTTTTGGAATTTCTTGCGTTGTTCCGCATCGCTGTCGATGTGGTGAAGATGTCGACCGGCTCGGACACCATGGCCTCTCATGTTGCAGGAGCGCTGGCAGAATCCCACGTCATGGCAGCCTTAATGATATTATTCGTCGGGCTCTTTTCACCGCCGGGGTCCCAGCAGTTTTGGAACCAAATGGTCTGGTACGCGAAGATGGGAAGAGACCAGACGGTATGTCATTGCTGCCATGGAAGATGGGCAGACCTTTGGTGTGGGACGCAACATGCGTCGACACCCTCGCGCCTTCCCATCTTCCATATACGTCGTGTTCTGCGGGGGCTGCTGCAGCATCAGCGGAGACCCTCAAACGGCGCAAATATTCAAACCTCATCGGTAATTATGTTTTTGAGCCGTTTGGGGTGGAAACACTTGGCCCGTGGGGTCCGAGCGCAAGAATTTTATTTCGAGATATCTCCAAACGTTTGGTCGACTCTTCCCGTGACCAGAGGGCTGGCCTATTTCTCGCTCAGCGAATAAGCATTGCCATCCAGCGTGGCAATGCTGCTAGCCTTCTGGCCACTTTACCTTTTGACGGCGATGCGGAAGAATATTTTGACGCCATTTAGTTTATTATATTTTATTACTTTTAATTAGTTTTTGTCATTTCCGTTTTATTTGTATATATAGTTAGCCATATTTAGTTTTTAATTTAATTGTATATTTTTAATTATTGGTAAGTAGTTTGTATAGATTATTATGTAAAATTCTATAACTACAGCCTATTATATTATAAACTTAAAAAAAAAAAAAAAAAAATCGTATAATATTTATACATATTTAATTTTTATGTAAAGGTAAAATTTTATGTATCAGCAAGTTGAAGTGGCAGTGGGCTCGCCACAACAGTCGAGTTCGCGATGGTAGATAGGGGTGGAAAGTCCTCGAGTGGAGGCCCTAATGGGACATCGAAGTGTTGGATACCCTCTATCTAGCTGGGCAAGCTAACGAAGTGGGTACGGGTCAGCTAGAACTACATATATACTGAATGCGCCTCCATAATCTTTTAGCTCACACGCAAATCTGGGCGAGTATACCTTCAAACATTCGCGTGATTCTCGCGTGAATGTGGAGCGAAGAAGTTCGACTTTCAAATATTGCCGCTGAGATTTTCGGAGTGGATCTCTCTGAGTCGCTCGCTCACGGATATTAATGGTAGTTATTACAATTGAAACAATTTCTAAAATAAAAAAGGCAAGGTCTCACGCAACAACCTCCAAGGATTTTTGGCTGCAGTATTCTCTGAGGTGGAGGTACTTACCATGTCTGCCAGCTTACAAATGCTGCCCTATCTTTGTGCCCGAGCTTCGTCAGTGAATCAGCAGGATGCACCACAAGCAGGTGAGGCTGGCTTAGGCTCTAAAGATATTGGTGAGCGTCTTACACCTCAAAGATGACATACAACCTGCCTGATGGTAAGCAGTCATCGCAGCTTCTTATGGTCTCTAGGTATACCAGCAATCAAAAACATACTACCTACCGCAATAAACAAGTCAATAAACTAAATTTATTTATTTACGCTCCAGGCTACTGACATACAAACATTCACAAATACGGCAACTTGTAATAAAAATGTATGAAGTATCCAATATCAATGAATTTGGTGAATGGCCGGCGTCAGCTCGTCTGGACCAACTTGAATGGTCGAACGACAATGGCACGTCAGCCATTTTGAATTTATGACCGATTTTGTTCTTGCGGCCGATTATGAGATCTGTGATAGTGCAGTTGGACCACACAGGCGTGTCGCGAATTTTGTATACAGGGGGATTAATTCCTTAAAAATCTCTCTGCCAATCAGGGGCCCGATTGGCAGAGATTTTTAAGCCTCTAAAATTACCGCCGAAACTAAAGCCGATTAGCACCGAACAATTTGATTCGAAAAGTAGGTGTTATGTTTTAGTTATTGACAAACATTTTCAGCTTAGCCGGTAGAGCTCCTAGGTGTCTACCAAGGACACCATAAAGGTACAGGTACCATAAATCTAAGCTGAAGTTAGATATTCGCAATACGTACGTAGTAGTAGTATACTAAAAACTATAATGTTTGAAAGAAAGAAATAATTAATGAAAGAATTGTTTTTATTTCACACCACAAAAAAACTACAAAACAATACAACATATCTTGCAGTATTCCCTAAGTGATACCAATATGGTTCCAATTCAACGCACCTGTGGATGAGTCATTATTTATACTATGATGAGCTGTAGCCTCATCACTGGTTTTCAGTTCTATCATCAATGTCGAGCCTTGGTTTCTATAAATTGGCCTTGGTTTCTATAAATTTCACAATTTACAAACTTCATTCAAAATTTAAATTTTTCATAAACATTAAAACCTTGAACACCCTATGGATCCTACTTTTTTTCTTAACCCCATTCATAAAATGCTCCACTTTGGACAACCGTAGTAATTGACCACTACAATGACATCAAAAACTTCACGGACGCAATAAAAAAAATATTAAATCGTCACGCGTTACCAAAATTCCACTCAAGACCACTTAGAAACAGCCCGAGGCTTTATATCGGAGATTTATACGATTTTTATAAAGAAATTAAGGCTTACCAATAGCTATTAAAGATTTATGAATGTAATAAGAATAGAGCTGTGAGTTAATAATTCGATGATGTTAGAATGGAATTGAATAAAATCAGATGACTTAATGCAGTTTACTGAGAAGAGCTTAGCTGAATATAATCGTTCGTTCATTTATCTAAGGCGGAATTGAAATTACAGAGTTTAGTTTAGAGTTTGTGTAAAAGTTTATTGAGTGTGGAAACCAAATATTTTTTTTCTATAGGCTATTTGACGTATGGTAAAATACACAAAACTATAAAGATCTGCAAACTTTCATTCTAATATCTTCTGTCCGACTTATTTTAGGGTCGATCAAAGTTTGGCGGGAAATTACATTTTAAAAGTATGAAATTATTAAAAAATAATATTTCCATTGGAGAAGCAATAAAAAATACTATAACTTTTATTGTGATACTAATTACATAAACGTAATATTTAATATAGCTGTCGTACAAATTTATGATTCGATGCATACAAAATACAAACCTGTGACGTAATAACTCAGTAGCCTTTTGTATGGAGCGTTTTCGGGAAAGTCCAAAATTGTGATTTTCAAATTAACATATCTCGAGAGATTTTTGTGCTATCGAAGTATGTAATTCTTTCACCTATGGTTATATTATTGAGACGTCCCTACATATCAAACCGAAAAAAATGTTGGTCAAATAGCCTAATAACTTCAAAACCGTTTGAACTATTATACCCGGTGTTCTATAAGATTTCCAATTTGTCAGCAATAAGTATCTCGTATTTATATAAAAATAGTTTAATGATATAGAGAACATAATGTTTAAATAATTAAACATATTAAACATATACTTAATATCTATCTATATACATATAATAAAACAGTAAAAATAATGTGTCTGTACATTGAATATATTTACAAAAAAACAATTGGAGGCGATGGAGATATAGTAATAGAGTAAGAATTTAAAAAAAAAACCGGACAAGTGCGAGTCGGACTCGCCCACCGAGGGTTCCGTAGGTACGTAGTATCATTATTAAATTTGATATTTTTCATTATAAATAAGAAATAATGCGTCGAAAAAAATAAATAAAATATATTTTGCAATGTGTACATCAAGCCCTTTCATATGATACCCCATTTGAACTAGTAGTTTCAATTTGAAATTTCGACCCGCTATAAACAAATATAGACCCCCTATTTTTTAAGATCTATTTACAAATGTATAGTTTTGAGATTTATTCCTGTACTTGTAGTCTATAACGATATTACTTGCCAAATTTCATAGTTCTAGGTCAACGGGAAGTACCCTATAGGTTTTGATTCCCTTGAGTGTGTCGAAATATGCGTTTTTTGCTGAATAAACGGCCGTATCTTTTTTCTACGTAAACTTAGCAGTTTGATTATTTTTTAACTTCATGGGACCGTAGACCTGAGTATACAGTTCAAATTTCAGCTTGATACCTCCACGCATTCTCGACATAGAAATTCTTGACAGACAGACAGACAGACAGACGGACAACAAAGTGATCTTATAAGGGTTCCGTTTTTCCTTTTGAGGTTCGGAACCCTAAAAATGTCTGTCTGTTTGTCTGTATGTCTGTATGTCTGTTTGTACACGCTAATCTCTGGAAGTACTGGACGGATTCGAATGAAACTTTTTTTGTTATATAGCTGTTAAGCCTGGGCAAAATATAGGGTATATTTAATTTTGGAAAGTGGAACACCTGATTCAGCACCATAATGGTTCAGGTAAACTATAAGAAATATAAAAATGACGCCTTAGCAAAAGTTGTTCAGCCTGATGAGCATTTTCTGTTGAGGTATAAAAATCCAAGATTTGGAACACCTGATGCAGAACCTTAATGGTTCAGGTAAACTATAAGAAATATAAAAATGACGCCTTAGCAAAAGTTGTTCAGCCTGATGAGCATTTTTTGTTAAGGTATAAAAATCCAAGATTTGGAACACCTGATGAAGAACCATAATGGTTCAGGTAAACTATAAGAAATATAAAAATGACACCTTAGCAAAAGTTGTTCAGCTTGATGAGCATTTTCTGTTGAGGTATAAAAATCCAAGATTTGGAACACCTGATGCAGAACAATAATGGTTCAGGTAAACTATAAGAAATATAAAAATGACACCTTAGCAAAAGTTGTTCAGCCTGATGAGCATTTTCTGTTGAGGTATAAAAATCCAAGATTTGGAACACCTGATGCAGAACCTTAATGGTTCAGGTAAACTATAAGAAATATAAAAATGACGCCTTAGCAAAAGTTGTTCAAGCTGATGAGCATTTTTTGTTGAGATTTGGAAAATCCAAGATTTGGAACACCTGATGCAGAACCATAATGGTTCAGGTAAACTATAAGAAATATAAAAATGACGCCTTAGCAAAAGTTGTTCGATCTGATGACCCTTTTTGTTGAGGTATAAAAATCCAAGATTTGGAACACCTGATGCAGAACCATAATGGTTCAGGTAAACTATAAGAAATTTAAAAATTACTCCTTAGCAAAAGTTGTTCAGCCTGATCAGCATTTTTTGTTGAGGTATAAAAATCCAAGATTTGGAACACCTGATGCAGAACAAAGTAAAATTTATTTGCATAAACAACACGTGTCTACAATAAATTATAGTTTTTAAAAAAAGTAAAAAAACACGCTATAATAGCCAATAGAACTAAAAAACTATTTGCTATTATAGTGTGTTTTTTTACTTTTTTAAATCTATTTATTACAATACATAGATTACAATAAATAGATTAACAAAATTTTGAATGTATTGTAAAAATAAAACTGCGGGGTGCTACTTTTATTCTTACCTGCTACAAGTTAGACGCAATCGTTTTATTTTGTTTACAAAGGTAACGTGGTCTATTTAGTCAGTTTATTATAGACGTGTACGCTAAAATTGAAATGGAACGAATGGTATATATTCGCACAAACCAGAAGAATACGTGCATTTGCGGGACGCTATGTAGCAAGATCAGAGTTTATTTGATTTTGTGGTGGAAAGTGTTTTAAGCAACGAGGGGAAACTGTTTTTCTTAATTGCTCCAGGAGGGACTGGAAAAACATACCTGGCGAGAGCAATCCACGCTGAAATCAGGCGCCAAAATAAGATCTCGCAGCAGCATCGCCAGGTATTGCAGCCAGATTACTACTAGGCGGAAGGACGCAAATACAATGTTCAATATCCTACTCGATTTAAACAGAATTGAAACACCGACATGCTCTGTGACACGAAACTGTGACAAAGCGAAGGTGTTTCAGGATTGCTGTCTAATCGTTTGAGATGAATGCGAAATGGCTAACAGTAAGGCACTAGAAGCTGTAGATAGAACTTTACGTGCCCAAGAGTTTTCAAGAATATTATTAAAATTTGGTGAAGATCTCCTTTCTGAAGTAAAGTCAATGGCAGCGCAATATAATTGAAGCTGAGATTCTCACTGGGAGTGGTGCCGGTGAAACTGTATTTATTCCGCGTATACCACTCTTCTCCAAAAAAAAATCCATTTTAATTTTAAACGTACGCAGTTGTCTGTGACCACTTGCTTTGCTATGACAATAAAAAAATGACTAAAATTCGCTGGTGACAAGCTTAGGACTGGTTGTTTTCCGCATGGCCAACTTTACGTGGCTTTCTCGAAAGTTAGTGACGCTTTAGGTCTGTTCATATTAGCTCCCGAAGGAAAGACTCCCTTATTTTTTTTTAAACTATGGTTACAATGTTAAACAAAAAAAAATGTTGACTTTTAACGTATAACAAATATTTTCTTATGTATCTACATTAGTTCGTATTTGTATTAATACGTCGGAATCATAAAGTCCACGCGAACGAAGTCGCGGGCATCAGCTAGTTTACAAATAAAATACGAAAACATAGAAAAAAAGTAAGAAGAGAAACAAACCAAAAATTATAAGTAAAAAATATGCCCCAATCCTTTGCCCGTCGCCCCGGTAGCGTACCAAGAATGCTGGCAGCATTACCTCGCTGAATAGCAATGCTAATCCTCTAAGCAATATTTCTTAAGTAGGTATTATGGTGTAACTCTCCAGGAAGCGCGTTGCAATAAATTTATTTTGAATGTCCGTTGAGGATTGTTTTGCTCCTGCGAGTGAGTGAGGTAGCCACACGTGAAGAAATGCTGCGTTAGTAGCTGAGATGCAAGCGTTCGAGCAATACTTCTTTTATTGCAAGTGATGCTGTGTAGACTACGAGAATCACTTACATTACGCGAGCCGTATACTAACTTAGCCACAGAAATCAAGTTATTTGGATTTCTCTTGACTTACGTAATTAGTAAAGGAATGAAAACATTATTTGACTTTCTGTTACTCTCTCAATTTCAGACTTTTTGGTCCATCTTCACATAAAATATTTATTTATTTATTTAAACTTCATGCACAAAATTGTATGCAAAGGTGATGCAGAGATAATACATGGCAGGTGCACATTAAAGGTATAATAGAAAATTAAAGTTTTAATTTAGGTATATTATAAATTTAAACGAATGCAAATACATATTAAATAAAATAATTTTACTTTTATACATATACATACATATAAACACAAATACATATATGTATATATACATATATAAACAGAAATACATATACATACATATAGGTAATCAGAAAATAATTATGTCTGCAATTCCTGAATAGATTTAAGAAAGTAGGCACGTGCCATTGATTTGAATGAGTTCCGAGTCAAGGCCCTCTTGATTTCGACAAACTACTGAACCACCATTACTTCGCGGGCTATATTGCACAACCAAATCAGCTCATATTCATCTCACAGCAGGATTGCGAATCTCACTTTAATCGCAGTATAAGTAATGGTACCACGTACTTTAATCGAAGGGAAAATGGAGCGCGCTCCACCGTACTGCACAACTGCGAGTTGGCGGAGACCAATGTTTTCAAGTCACCCAAAAACCACTAAATAATAAATAAATAAATATTCCTTAACAAATTACACACGGTCATCACTTCCCAAACTAAGCAAAGCTTGTACTATGGGTACTAGATAACTGATATAATACTTAAATACATTTTTTTTTTTGTAAATATCATACATACATATAATACATATAAAACGCCCAGACCAAGACAAACAGACATGTTCATGCGCACAAATGTTTGTCTTGTGCGGGGATCGAACCCGCGACATGGGAATCAAAGTGGCTATCGCTAACCATTCGACCACCAAGCTCGTCGAACTGACTTGACTTAACGACTGTCATCTAGATAAATAAACTTGCCAACTTGGCTACGGTCGACGTTGTTTAAAATGCGTGTTCAAATCGACGATGGTCGAATGGTACTGGCCACTTTGACACCGAGGTTGCGGGTTCGATCCCCGCACTAAATAAATATTTGTGTGCATGAACATGTCTGTTTGTCTCGGTCTAAGTGTTTTCTATGTATTTACAAAAGAAATGTCACCATCATCATCATCATCAGGTCATTTTAGTCTCCACTACAGGAGCACGATCCTCTCTCGTCCGTCACAGACAGGAGGATATGGCCTATACACCCCACGCTGGCCAGACGGGTTAGGGAGGCCTGATCGATGTTTTATAATGTATTTATTTCCCTTAGTCGCCTTGTGCGACATCCACGGGAAGAGACGGAGTGATTCTATTCTAGATTGGGACTAGATGTGTAATTTGTCCAGGAATATTAATTAGACTGGCACGCGCAATGAGTCGTCATAGAGCTCCTCGTAAAGTATTTGTTATTATTATAATATACAACCGTTAACCATAAAATTTCTTAATAAATAAAAAAACCGGACAAGTGCGAGTCGGACTCGCCCACCGAGGGTTCCGTAGGTACGTAGTATCATTATTAAATTTGATATTTTTCATTATAAATAAGAAATAATGCGTCGAAAAAAATAAATAAAATATATTTTGCAATGTGTACATCAAGCCCTTTCATATGATACCCTATTTGAACTAGTAGTTTCAATTTGAAATTTCGACACCCTATATAAAATAGAGACCCCCTATTTTTTAAGATCTATTTACAAATGTATAGTTTTCAGATTTATTCCTGTACTTGTAGTCTATAACGATGTTACTTGCCAAATTTCATAGTTCTAGGTCAACGGGAAGTACCTTATAGGTTTTGATTCCCTTGAGTGTGTCGAAATATGCGTTTTTTGCTGAATAAACGGCCGTAACTTTTTTCTACGTAAACTTAGCAGTTTGATTTTTTTTTAACTTCATGGGACCGTAGACTGACCTGACCTGAGTATACAGTTCAAATTTCAGCTTGATACCTCCACGCATTCTCGACATAGAAATTCTTGACAGACAGACAGACAGACAGACAGACGGACAACAAAGTGATCTTATAAGGGTTCCGTTTTTCCTTTTGAGGTTCGGAACCCTAAAAAAAAGACTGATCACTCAGAAATCAGTTTGCACTAAACTGTGGCAGTACAAGATCGCGGCGATTCGTCAAGATTGTGACACGACGTCTCAATTCCCATTCAAAACTTTATGTTTGCTGTAGGTTGTAACTCGCGCCTTTGAAGTGTCCTCACAGTCAAGATATCGACGGTTAAAAGGTACTAGGGCATAAGCGACATTTTGATCGAAAATGAGTTATGAATGCCATCCTACTTAAAATTTTCCGTTCTTTCTAATGCGCTTACTCCCATGGCTCTACGATGACTTTTTTTTCGTTTATGCCAAAGCAAAAAAGAGCGTTTTCGAAGTATGCCTCGGAGTAACCGACGAAATTCTAGGCCTTTTTTGCCCTTAAGGTGCTTGTACCCCTACAAAAATGGTTTCAGTTTTGGTTGACGGTCGCTAATGCGTTTTTACTTTTCACTTGAGTAGACATTCCGGGCGCTTACGGCTCTTTACTATTAGCCCCTGTTTTGAAACCTGGAACTAATGCTCCTTTACCTTTCTCATTAAAATTAATAGGCGTCGGTTATACCTTACTACTTTTTTTTTGTTTACAATACAGTTATCGCTTATTCGCAATTACTAAAATTCATTTGTTATTGAACTGTCGGTTATGCCTTACTACTATTTACAAATTAACAATATGGTTGTCGCTTATACGTAATTACTAAAGTCTAAGTTCATATTGAACTGTCGATTATACCTTACTACCAATTACAATATTTCAATACTATTGTCGCTTATTATTCCACTTCCATTTGCTATTTTCATACAACTCCGTCGCTTGCGATATTTTGTATTACTTGGTTGTACTCAAGCGGCTATTCAGCAAGTCGCTTATACCTTAAATCCTCCTGTCTCTTTCGCTCAGTTGTTCTTACCACTTATATGCTGATGATTTCCAAATATATGTGCAGACAACGACAGAGAATGTGAACAACACTGCAATTGAAAAATTAAATGATAACCCATGTAATGTCAGCTCTTGGTCTAGAGATTTTGTTATACCTGTAAAACCAGCTAAATGTGTGCCATGATTGATTTCAGCTCTGTGTCTCCTGTTATGTTTGAATATACTGTCATTTCGTTCAATAATACTGCCAAAATCCTAGGTCTTTATATAGATTCCACTCTTAGCTGCACCTCGCAAATAGCTGAGATGAGTCGTGCGGTCATATCGGCATTGAGTTTCCTTAATCGGTTTAGGAATTTTCTTCCTTTACCTTCATTACAGTAAAACCTAGGTCTAAATGTAGTGTAATGTATTTCCAGATCTAAATGTAGATCTCAATAAATTGGACCGACTTATCAACAACGCTATTCGTTTTATCTACTGTCTTCGCAAATTTGATCATATCTCTTCATATCGGTCTCAACATAAATGGCTTCCTGTTCATCAACGGAGGCAACAGAGATTACTCTGCATACTTCTCACTATTCTAACTAGTCCTCTCTCTCCGGAATACTTGAAATGTAAATTTCAATTTGTGACTCTCACAGCCTTCCACTTCGTTCTGACAATACTCGTCAGCTTTACATTCCCCTTTACCATTCTGGCTTCAAGTCTGATTCCTTCACACTGCAAGCTTCACGTCTATGGAACGAGCTGCCTGAATGACTTAGAAGGATCTCAAATAAATTCAATTTTAAAAAGAAAATCCACGCTTATCTTTTGCACGGTTTAACGAAGAACAGAATCATCATCTTCCTATATTATCTATCTATGTATCTGTATGTATATTTATAATAGTGATATATTCTTATGTATGTTTATTGTATTTGAATGAGTAATATCGTTTATTCTATTTATTTCTCTAAGTTGAATAGTCATTACATTATATCTATTTCGTAGACACTGTTCTATTTTATTATTTTTGTTATCTGCTTTAGACCCGCATTCGTGTATTTCTGCTATTCCAAAAGGTTGACTGGTAGAGAATGCTTTTAGCGTTAAGTCCGCCTTTTGTACCCTTATGTAATTTTGAGGTCAATAAATTTTAAATACATTATACATAAAATACATTATAAAACATCGATCAGGCCTCCCCAACCCGTCTGGCCAGCGTGTGGAGTGTAGTCCAAATCCTCCTGTCTATGTCGGACGAGAGAGGGTCGTGCTCATGTAGTGGAGACGAAAATGACCTGATGACGATGAAATTTTAAATAAAAATAAAATCAGTCGGCATAAATCTTTCGGTCGGTAAACTTCAGTAATATTCTCCTATCATTTATCCTAATATTGTCTAGAAGAGATTGCTTTTTAGCAATAAGGCCGCCCATTGTTCGTTAGATTAAGTTTGAAATAAGTTACTGTAACTCAATTTTTAATATGCAATAAAGAATTTTGTATTTCGATAGATAATGAGTTTATATAATACAGTATAGTGATGGGTAACCCTTTAAATGTACCCAGTTACTTAACTCTTGTTTTAAAACAGAATCGTGTTGGTTGTTGTTCTATTATTTTTAAGACCTGACATTTAATCCACGTTACTATTTCATTATTAGCTGGTAACACCTTCGCCCGCGTGGTCATTATTTTAATGAAACTTTTTTCCTATAATTCTTATAGGAAAAAAGTTAACATGGATAAAAAATAATCTACGCCACTCTAAAGACAGAAAACTATCCACTGTTAAAAAATCATGTTGGTATCTAGGTTCATTTCGACGTAAGAGAAGGACAAATGATTACAAAGTTTATTTTTTCCCATGGGATTAAGATGTTTTTCCGGAATAAAAATTCACCTATATCACTCTCCAGACCTTAAACTATCCCCGTTAAAAAAATCATGTCGGTACTTAGGTTTCTTTTGACGTAAAAGGACAAATGATTACAAGTTTATTTTTTCCCATGGGATTAAGATGCTTATCCGGGATAAAAAGTAGCCTGTCACTCTCCAGACCGTAAACTATCCCCATTAAAAAAATCATGTTCGTACTTAGGTTCCTTTTGACGTGAAAGAAGGACAAATGATTATAAACTTTATTTCATCGCGTGGGATTAAGATGTTTTTCCGGGATAAAGAGTAGCCTATGTCACTCTCCAGACCTTAAACTATCTGCAAAAAAATCATGTCAATCCGTTTGATACTTTCGACGTCAAAGAAAGACAAACAACAAGCAAACAAACAAACACACTTTCACATTAATATTATTAAGGAGTTTCAGTAAACTTACAGCTAGCTTAAGTGTATTTTAACATTATAGTGGTATTGATGGCCAATTAAAACGTTTCACATATAGCACTCGAAAACAAAATCAACGGTAGTACTTAAATAAACATTACAAAATGATTCTAAAATTAGAGGAAAAACATTTTAGCTAATGATCGCTTCAAATGAGCTCATATTAAAGAGATACGTCTGCTTATATTGTTGGATATTTTAATTCATCTACCAGTGTCGTTAATGTCTAATAACCTCACAATATTATTGCTAAGCTCTGTATCTTATGCTTTATTAACTTTTGGCGCAATTATGTGAATATTAACTTGTCCTCCTCTACCCAATTAAGTTATGATATAGTCATGTTGTTTATGCCCTATTACTTATTGGTACGAGGATATCAAATGTAGTTAAGTCTTCTATACTCTTGGTATTTTTACATGTTTAAGTAACTTATGCTGAATTACCTCACGAGGAAAATAAAATCAATTGATCTAAGCGACATAAAACCACATAAAACAACGTATAATTATATTAATAAAAGTGCCCATTTATGCCTTTATATTTTTATTCTACAGCTGTTTTGGTTTTATCAATAAAAGATAATAAATAAAAAAGTTATATCCATTTTTCTGCAATTTCAAACTTTGAACTACTTTCCTGAACAATTTGGTTTTGGTCGCTTATACCCTATAACCTTTTAACCGTCGATATATAATTGATCGGTTTTATTCCATTATACAATAAGGTCATGCAGCTTAAAAAATGCGCTATGCCCTATAGCGCATTCAGGGGTGTAAGTGGTTTATCAACATCTTTGAACCAGAGCCAACTTAACATGCACGTGGTGCACCCTGCTGACTGACAAACGAAGCTCTGGCGAAAAGAGAGGTAGGGAGCGTAATTGTAAGCTACCCGACTGGGGAATGTACCTCCACCTCACAGAATACCGCAGCCAAATAACAATTCCCTTGAGGGATGTTGTGTTCCTGCGAGTGAGTGAGGTCACCAGAAAAGAAGGAGATGCTGCGTTGGCAGCGGGGGTGGCGGTGCGCAAGTGATATATTATGTTGCGAGCGTTAATACGGTTACGGTAACCACTTCACATCAGGCGGAACGTATGCTTGTCTGCTAAAAAAAAATGTATAAAAAAGCTGCCCGAGTGGGGAAGTGCCTCCACCTCACAGAATACCGCAGTCAAGTGATAGTTCCCATGAGGGTTGTTGTGTTCGTGTGAGTGGGAGAGATCACCTGAAAGAAAGAAAGGAGTAAATTCTGACAACAGATCAACGATCCTTTGGTGTTGCTGATCTCCATAAGCGGCGGTGATTGCTTTCCATCAGGTGATCCATATCTTCGTTTGCTCCTCTCTCATAATATAAAAAAATATATACAAATACTTGCCGCCCTTTTCCGTAAATAATTTTAAACTTCTATTCCTTAATTTAAAGAAGATATATCTTATTGCGGGCATGTCCCCGAAAGGGATTAATAGTCAACACAGAGGCTGATTAAGGGCCATAGTCGCCCTAGGCCCTATAATGTCAGCCGCCCCCCTCTTAGCTAATTATTATTATACCATGCATATGCATGCATTGAAATAAGGTGGATGCAAAGATGAAGGAAACAATCGTAAAACAGACTGCATGATACTATTTTATCCACCCGTAGATACATGTTTAATAAGCTTCAGACAAGTGGCTACTTAATAAAACTACGCATTTAAATAATATGGTGCAAGCCGGCAGCCCTTTAAGTTTACTGTTAATACAGGTTAATACTGGGTACAGGCTGATTATGAGTTAAAAAATATAATAAGCGATGAGGATTCATAAAACCTTAAAGTTCCATCGTTCTACCTAAGTGGCGACTGGCGACACAAGTATTTGAAAATCTTATTAGCCCTACAGTGTAGTAGGTAATAGGGACATGTGACCTGAAGGTAAATATTTATGATTTTTATAAAAAAAAAATTGTTTTATAAAACCCACGAGTACGCAGTCGAATGTAAGGTAAGGTAGGCTAGTAACTAACATTATTTCTCACGATATCGCCAGAATATTAATAAAAAAAAATTGC
This sequence comes from Hypsopygia costalis, assembly GCA_937001555.2. Taxonomy (NCBI): domain Eukaryota; kingdom Metazoa; phylum Arthropoda; class Insecta; order Lepidoptera; family Pyralidae; genus Hypsopygia; species Hypsopygia costalis. Next base: position 5,011,023 of record OW443350.2, read on the forward strand.
ACAACTGGACATAACTGACTACTTTTTATAGCAAGTACAATCATAAAATATTAAGATTAAAGCAACATCCGCAATCGATCATCCGCCGAGTTTTGTGACAGAACGCATCGATTTCGAAAGAAGCAGATTCGATATTCGGTAGAAACATGAAAGCAATCAGAGGCCATTGTGTTGTGTACGTATAACTTGATTTGTTTAGATTGATGCCTTCCATCAATTTTGTGATCGCGGACAGTTCGCTTTTTATATTAAATTCGGGAAATTATTGTTACTATTTATATTTTTATATTATTTAGGCAAAGAATTTTGGCGTTATTGAAGCGAAGCAATCCGCCCCCACTAACAGTAAACGCGCCTCATTTTGCCTCGACATATCTGAGTTAATAGATTTATTTATTATTATTTGGGTGACTTACAGCGAAATAGGTCTAAAGTATACAATACTATTGAGTAGAACTATGCTAATGACAAGTCTCCGCCAATAGAATTACAGAGAAAGATTAAAACTGGTTCTTTCTCTGTAATTCTATTGGCATAAATATATAAGCTACTGCTAAGAATAGGTTACTGAAGAAACCAAGTTGTCATTCTTTCAGTCAGATGTTTATTATCTTTTACGGGTAATCAACTGAACCGATTTTGATAACGTTAGCCATACTTCTTTTCTATTACGTCAGGTGACAAACAAGCAAACGGTCCGCCCAATATGAAGTGATGAACGTAACCTATAAATAAACGCTCGTATAGCTCTGGCGCACGGCCATTCCTGCTAACAAAACAGCAATTCCTCCCTTCTTGGTGACTACCAAAACTAACTACAAATGAGTAAGACTGTACTCACTCACAGGAACACAACAACTCTCTAGATCTATAGGACATTTTTGGCTACCATCCTTCGTGAGGTGGCGGTGTCTGCATATTAGAAGGAGTGGCGGCGCCCGAGCGATACTTTATTAATTAAGTTGCGTTTATTATCTATAGACACCGCTTCATATCTGGCGGAGCGTTTGCTAGTTTGTGGCCTGACGTAGTAGATAAGAAACATGTATGGCTAATTTCATCCAAATCCGTTCAGTTGGTTACCCGATGTATGAAATAAGAACCATACTCGATGTATGAAAACAGTTGACTGTTATAAAGAGTACTTTTAACACCAATTCCCGTTCTTATACTCATATGTAACTCTGTTAATAACCATGTATAACCACAGTATGACGAGCTCGGTGGTCGAATGGTTAGCAATGGCCACTTTCACTCCGAGGTCACGGGTTCGATCCCCGCACAAGACAAACATTTGTGTGCATGAACATGTCTGTTTGTCTTGGTCTGGTCGTTTTGTACACATACGGTATCGAACACAATGTATACACAAACGGTATCGAACTGTATGAGGAGAGACTTTGTCTCTCTTTGCATATTCTACTGACAGTAGTACAATTGGTTATCTTCTGAGAAGTTGCTTGATGAGATGGCTACGGCCTCTTTCTGCAGTCACACCGCTCGCTGGCAGGCAGTTCATTCTCACACATTGCACACCCTCACCAGGATGAGCAATGAACTCCCTGCCAAGGTTTTCCCCGGAAACTACAGTATACGGGTTCTTCCAAGAAGGTGTAAATGGGTTTTTATAGGATCGGCAATGCGTGAATTATGTGTCGCAAGCATACATAGGCTACGATGACTGCTTACCAACAAGCAGGTCGTACGCTTATTTATCATCCTATTAATATAAAAAAATATTCTCGTGAAAAAAAAAACTGCAATATATTTTCATTTAGTTGATCGTCAAATTTAACCACCCGCTGACATTAAACTTTTAATTTACTTTCAGCTGGTAATAAAATTAATTCATATATTTCCCTTGTATTATCAAGGGAATAAATTGCTTAGTCTCCCATAACAGCTTTACAACAATATCCATCCATATACCTATGTGCAATGGGTACGGAACCGCAACAATCGTGAAAACCATTAAAACAAACAAGGTTGCAGCTGTGAGCCGACCACTCGAGCGTGACGTTCGGCCTATGGGCCCGCCCCCCAGCCACGCACAAAAATCAACATAAATAACAATACACACCCCTATCTCAAACACTATAGCACCACCGATATCCAAACAACATAAGACGTTACGAATAAACATTCAAAACTCGATTTTATTTTGAAGACGCTAGGGTTCTATACAGCAATGTAGGCATTTGGCGTAACAGACAAAAGGCTGTCCAAATTCTCAAGTGTGCAACAATTGAAAAATATTTCGTCTCTTTCATCCATTGAATGGCAACGATCCCTCTACTTCTGGGCGCCTTTATTAAATTTATTGTTAAAGGAATGTATATAAAAGTTGTTGAAATGAAAAAGGGTCCCAGTTGTTGACTTCGATCGCGTGTGACGAAATCTCCGTTTGGAAAATGTTGTCTGTTCAGCAAAATTATTCCAGGCTTTTTAGGCCTTGGGATGCGAGTGACAAGAAAAACGATGATGTCTGTGATAAAACTAATATAGAATGTAATAAGAAACGGAAAGCAGAGGAGAAAAGAGAAAATCGTTTGAGAAAAATTCGAGGTACTTTTAAAAAATCCGAAAGTAACCTTCATCAAGATTCTACGGTATCTACAACAACTGCAGACGGCGATGACGAGAAAAAATTTACAGCTGCCACTTCAATTGAATCGCCAGTTACAAGTTTAAGTTTGTGCTGCGATAGACTTCTCCAGGAGCCAGAAAATGCCACTAAGAAGGAAACAAGATACAGTCAAACAAAAGTTGAAAAACAAACTACTCCAGTAGATGTGTTTACGAATGCGGTTCCGCAGTCAGTGATGCCTCATCCAAACATCTATAGTCCATCGTTCGTACAAGAATATCTTCCTACTGCAGACATAGCGCATGCACTTGGAGTACCGCCTACTGATCCCTTATTACTCGAGTCTTTAGCACAAGGATATGCTATGGAAATAGAATATGCAAGGCTTCTCCAAGAAGAAAATGAAGCGAAACTTTTAAATGCCAGAAAACAGCGCCCGAAGAAATACAAGTGCCCACATTGTCAAGTCGGTTTCTCTAACAATGGACAACTCAAGGGTCATATCCGAATACATACTGGTGAAAGACCTTATAAGTGTGATGAGAAGAATTGTGGAAAAACCTTTACGAGGAATGAAGAGTTGACCAGGCATAAGAGAATACATTCTGGAGTTCGTCCGTTCCCGTGTCCCACGTGTGGGAAGAAATTTGGGCGTCGGGACCACTTGAAAAAGCATACGAGGACGCATTACATGCAAGCGGAGAGGATGTTGCCAGTGTTTGTGCCTTTTTCAGCTGTGCCTCACGTCGGTAGCTTTCCTTACTTATACGGCTATTAATAATAACGATTTAGGACCAAATTATTGAAACTTGTCGTTTAATTTAAGACCAAATTATTATTGAACTTGTCATAGAGAGTCTCTCATTGCGTGACTTAAGTAAAATAATGTAGTTTGGAAGTAAATTATATTAGAAATGCCAGAGTGGTTGTGTTGATAAATTTTATTAATGATAGCAATGAAGAATATATTTACTATTAGGTAGGTCTATATTATAAATAATGTTTTATTAATGATCAAATAAATTTGTATTTAATCTTATTTAATAGTGTCAGCCAAGATTTTGGGATAACTTTCGGGACCAAGGGATAACGGGATAGCTAGGTAAAGCTGAAGGGAGTCTGATAAGTAATACCTATAACACTCGCTTTCTTTTAGAAATCTAAGCTATATAATATTATTATGTGCAAATTTATGTTACCCTGAAAATATGCATGCTACGCCTATCTCGTAGTAAGCCTCTACGCACCATAGCTAACTGGAAAGCCTCAAATATATTTAAATCTACTATAAATATTGTAATTAGATAAATATTTATTGTTGAATTTATTATTGTACATAACTGTAAAGTTTACGTACAATTATTTTGTAATATGGAGTTTTAAACTTGCAGACAAACTAAACAGTAGTCGTAGTGTAAGAATATTTTTACATGAAAACAAGATAAATATATTGATATAAAATTTATTTTATTTTCGTTTCATTTTGTCGCCAACATAACGGTGGCCCGCCACACATTCCCACCACTGTCTCCTGTGTAGCCAGGATTAACAGCGACGACCGCCAAAAAAGACAATGAACAGTGAAGTCCATTGCAGTCCCAGGGGTAAAACTACGGCTGCCTTGGAACTCACAACGAATTTAATCAGAAGAAATTAGTAGGATTAAGAAGTTTTTGTAATTAGACTTCATAAGTCGCCATCTTATGTGATCATTGAGATATCACTGCTGGGCCTTATCCAAGCGTCCGTCACGCTGCTCTACGGCGGCAGGTTGGAGGTACGACCCTGAATGTAGACAACAACACTAATATATAAATAAATATTCCTGGACACGGCCATCTAGTCCCAAACTAAGCAAAGCTTGTATTATGGGTACAAGATATTATATATATACTATATTATACTTACATACATTTTTTTTTTGTAAATCCATACATATAATATTTAGAAAACACCTAGACCGAGACAAACAGATATGTTCATACACACAAATATTTGTCTTGTGCGGGGATCGAACCCGCAAAACCTCGGAATCAAAGCCTTTGCTAACCATTCGACTACCGAACTCGTCTTCCATTCACCCCACTTATAAATTATTTATTTATATATAGATTAAGACTAACAATTTAATCTATATAGATAAATAAAATTGGATTATCTGTTTGTAATATTAAAATAATCGCTTTTTACAAAATGCATATGGATGTATACGCGGTACATATACCAAAATATTTTTTTTTTCAATTTTCTTTTTTGTCTGTTTGTTCGGGAAATCTCTGAAACCTGGACCGATTTTGACGGGACTTTCACTGGCATATAGCTGATGCAATAAGGAGTAAATTAGGCTACTCTTATTTTACAATTGTTATTTATTTTTATTGATATAAATAAATAAAATAATAATATTTATTCCACGCGGACGAAGTCGCGGCCACAGCTAGTTTAAGAATATAGGAGAATAAGTGGATCTACTGGAATTAGGACACCACGAAAACACGGGGACTTTTTAACACAGTACATGTATATGTAATAGTACTACGTACAGTATGGCCTCTCACTGCCGCTCTTTCGTGTCGACCTCACCTCTGAGACAAATCTGGAGCCCTACCGCCGAAACTCAAGCCGAAACCATCGGATTTTTCGATTGCGACAATCTAATTTCGGCTTAGATAGGCGGTTATTGTGTTTAGTTTAACTGGTTTAGAAACCCTGGAGCTCTACTGAGTAAGTTGAAGATGTTTATCATTTGGTAACTTTGATTTAATCCTATTTTTGGAATCAAAATATTCGATGGTAATCGGCTTCAGCTTCGGCGGTAGGGCCCCTGAAACAGTTCGTATAGCTCCGCACGCACACACTCTTATTCTTGCTCTGCACAGACGTTATTGTTTATGTAGTAGTTACCGACGCGACATCTGTATGAAGTGGCCTAGGTGCGACAATGATTAAATTTTGTGGAGGCGATAATGCAACACTATCAAAGATAATAAATAACTTATTACGTTTTATAGTAATAAAAAGTAATAAATATTAATTAAATTTGGTCTCTAATCTTTACATTTAGGGGTGTAAGTAGGTCAGCATAATCTTTAGAGCCAAAGCTAACCTCATCAGCACGTGGTGCACCCTGAAGACAAGCGGAAGAGGTCCTGGCAAAAGAGAGGTATTTGGAAGCTACCCAAATGGGAGAGTATCTCCACCTCACATGATACCGCAGCCAAAAAACGTTTCCCTTGAGGTTGTTCAGTTCCTACGAGTTAATGAAGTCACCAGAAAGGAAGGAGTTGCTGCGTTGGTAGCTGTGGTTGCGGGGCGCGAGCGTTATGTCATCTTGCGACCGTTAATATGGTTACGGTAACCATTTCACATCAGGCCGTATGCTCGTCTGCCACCCGTACGTAGTAAATAAAAAAAATATTTACTGACAAACTCACATCAGCGGCTCTACCGCCTACGCTTAGCCGATTCCGGTAGAACATTTTGAGTCTAAAAATAAGCTTGCATGTCTGCCACCCGACATAGTATATAAAACTATAGAAATTATCAATTCAATCACAAGAATACCTATAAAATTTGTTCTATTTAACAGTACAACAAACGTTAAGTACTTTTATTCAGTTTCTTTTGTCCATGAGTTTAGGCCTGCGTTTTTTTATCATATACCTACTCATAAGTTGCTCCAACAAAGTATCTTTAAAGTTTTTTTGTATATATCTGTAATATAATAAATACGATCAGAAAATCGCCTCCAAACTATCAATGTATAATATCAATTAATCACTTCCTATTATAGATTTTGGAAAAAAAAATCTTGCACAAGCGGTATTGAAGCTTGAGTACGGACATCCGGCGGGTCAATAGATGAATTCAAACAAACATACAATTTGTTACTCCAAAATATTTTGACTTTTACCTTTTTGAATCGCCTTCAAAAAGAACACTTGCGATTATAATAGAATTTCGAGAAGCATTTGGGCATTAAATGTTATTTTAAAATGTCGAAATTCGTCTTTTTAAGGACAAAGTGCAGCAGGGCTTTGTCTAGCTTCGGATATTTTGTAATTAAAGTGGAAAATAAAATTTTGCACGCTAGTGTGAAAATTTGAAACTGAAACTTGAACTGTATACAGGATGGGAACGATAAGTGATCTCACAAAATTGCTTTACGAGATCTATCAAAAGGCATCAATAATAGTTTATTTCATAAAATAAATGTATCTAGAAAGTCCATGTTTGCATCGTTAATTCATAAATAAAAGTATTTCACGAGCTCTACCAATGTAGAGTCTTTCAGGATCAATAATCGGTTTTTCAATATCTTGTATAGTTTATAATCGAGTGAGATTACTTATTGTTTCCAACTCGTATACCTATGTTTTTCAAGACAGCTAGTTGCTCGAAATGTTCACTTTTAAAGGCAGCGAACATGGCTCAAAAGTCAAACGACCTCACAAAAAACCTAAGCATTTTTCGCACTAGTGCGGAAAAGCTTAGTTTACTACATACTTATCGAGCAATTTGCATGGACACGTTGATTAGTAAATTTCGAAGTTGATGGTCTAGCCAAATATATTTATTACGATAATTAACATCGCTCATTAATATTTGGGTATCTAATGATTAAAATTTCACCTTCAATACTTAAAGATTAATGGCGGCGTGTTGCATCAACAATACGCGTTGATGACAATAAGTTAGCGCAAATTAGATACTTTCCCACGCTTGTTATTTGCCCCAAATCCTTTAAAAAGGACGATTCAGAGTCGGACGTCCGTTTACAGCACCCAGCGTGAATTCCTTTGCCCTCGACGTGGTATACACGGCTACTCTAAATGATGTTGTCATTGCCGGGCTCGTTGCTCGCTGCGGGAGATCTTTAACGCGTTGACTTCCGTTATTGGACTCTAATATGCAGAATAGATCCAACCGACAAACTACGCCAAATTGAGACATATACATAGCGAGAAACTTCAAATCGAATTTTAAATATTCGCAACAGATTCTAACAGTTTGATGACATATGCTTCCCAAAACTTATACTGCGTGATATTTTTATTCACATTAAACTTTATATAGCTGTAACTTAAAAATAACAAAATGTTTGTTGGATCTATTCTGCTTAACAGGCTCCATTTAATTGTTCAAATATCTCTACATGGAGCAGTGTGTGCCCTGTATATTTACAATACTCTTTGACTGTGTGTTGTATCAAAAATCTGTTAGTCTATGGTTGTAGACGAGAAGTTAAGAAGACATCGTAGATCACACAGTATCTTTCTAAATAAACGCTAAAACTAATAGGTATCCAGAGTATGTGAGACTCATTGTGATGTCTTGCAACTTATTAATTTCATATATAAACGCCATCAATAAATTAGCTACATTCTTGCGCAGTACGTGCTTACCCTAACCTACATGGAAATCTACAGATTCATGGAGACAATCATAACTGCTAATATTTTAGAATAACAACACTGTATTTTTTTACATCATCACATCGCGAATCTGATTCCCACGTCCCAAGTAATATGACAACAAAAAAAGATGTCCTAAAAAGCGTTCAACATAATTTTAGTAGGTGTGACCTCGCGTGTAGAACCAAAAACTCCAAATCCTTTGAACAAATATTAGAGACATTTATTTATTTATAGTATTAAAACCCGCCTACGATCTGAACAAATTTGCTGAATGGATAATTTATTGGTAGTATCAGTTTATCGCTGATAAAAAATGCATTCTTCTGACCATCTTGCAGGTGGTGGATGCAAGATTGAATGCGACGCTGAAGGTATAAAATTAATGATTTGGATCAATGTAAACATTTCATTGTTTGTTAGTAGACTGAGATTGTGAATGAAATGTTTTTATTGCTTATTGCCTCAAAATGTTTCTTAGTTTTTAAATTTTCTGGAACTCGCATATGTTTTTTGTACGGCTTCTACTTAAAGTACTAAGTAAATATCCAGTACAGTTTTCAAACAGAGTCCTTAATAAGAGTTTTTTGATTACGTCAACGTAAAGACGGACCAAAAAACGGAACAACTAGAGAAGAACTATCATGTGAATGTATAAGACGCGTGTTACATATCGAAATTATGTGGCTTATTTGCTCATATTTTGAAGTGAGCAACCCGGATAATTTGGATAATGTAGGTAACACGCCTCTGGTAAATTCACAGTATGAAACTTATTCTCAATTTGGTCGGCTAGTAAACGTGAGAACTTTCGAAAGTGCCTATATTTTTGAAACTTTATCAGAACAGTAATCATCATCAGTAGGTATATGTATGTAGTATGTATGTATCCATAGTTTATTTATGTACGCATATTGGATTAATTTAACTATGAGTATTTATATTGTGTTTGTAGTACATACTATTAGATTCACCCATCTCGACGTAGTATAAAAAATAAAAACACTTCACGCCCTTCTTAAAGAACCACATGCTGTAGTGTCCTGGGAGAACCTCAACAGGCAAGTCATTGCACAGCTCGATAGATTAATAACAAAATGTTAAGAACGTTCCACCTAGTGCCAACAATCATCAGTATAAACCTATAATATGCATACTATTATGCATACTGCAGACTAACATACAACAGTGCAGAGCAACTTTTTGCATTATTACAATTGACCATAGAGTAATGATACCATAAACCGTGTGAAAACTTGTAACAAGATACAGCTTGGACATTGGGCAATAAATTAGCCGTAACAAATAGTTTAGCACTCCGTGGCATGGGAACCCCGGTCAGGTGCTCACGCCTACAATTTAGCTACCTGAGTTGTAGCACTTGAGGTGACCATGAGTTGTTTAGTAAACGGGACTCCATAATACTAATAATAAATAAATAAAAATAAATATGGACAAATTTCACACTGCCATCTAGTCCCAAACTATGCAAAGCTTGTACTATGGGCACTAGATAACTGATGCTATACTTAAATACATTTTTTTGTAAATACATATAATACGTAGAAAACAACCAGATCAAGTCAAACACATGTTCATGCACACAAATGTTTGTCATGTGCGGGATCGAACCCACGACCTCAAAGTGGCCATTGCTAGCAATTCGACCACCGAGCTCGTCACAACTGTGCTCAAAATATTAGGATAGCTCACTTTTGAAATGTTTTCTTTTGTTGTCGAATAATACTTTTGTTTTTGTTATATGTAGATAATAATAATTATTATGCAATAATTTACCTACCATTTTTGCAAGGTCAGTAACGCGTGAGTGATGTCTCTAGTGTGGCAAGCGTCTATAGACGCTATCGTAGCCTATAGGCTACGATGACTGCTTTCCATCCGGCGGTCGTATGCTTGTTTGTCACCCTAGTGGTATAAGAAAGATATATAGATATAAGAGTATTTTTTTGTCATATCGATCTAAAAAATCTGCTTGTGTATGCTGAATTCGTGTTTTGTATGGATTTCAGAATTGAGATTCTTACTTTCTGAATCGGAATTCAGAAAGTAAGAATCTCAATTCAAAAACTCACGGATTCTGGCTGTGTAAGGTCGGTCTTTTAGTTCATTGTACTTAATAATAATATTATACAAACAACTAATATTTTTGTGCTTCATTACAAATTTGGTCACCCTACATTCTGATCGTATCGATTCGTAAAGATGCACTTACAATACAAATAGGATTATTTGCCCTGGTCATTACGATACAATGATCATTCATGACTTCAAAATGGACAAAAAATGTTACAATTTAATTCTCACGCATCGCAATGCACTTTACGTCTTTGCTTGCGCAAATTCGTTCTGGCAGGTTGTCACACATGAGAGAGTTGGCGCGCTTTTTGACAGATTATGAATAGGTGCGTTCCTTTTTTGCGAAGCGTAAAACATAAAACATGATCGATTAGATACGTTATTTTTGTATTCATTTAATCGGCTTTTGGTTTGGAACTCTGTACATACACCTTTGCAGGACTCCCACGTATTGTAGTATGCTTGATTTTAATCCATATCTTTTATTATCGTGCGCTATTCGTGACAATGATACGTTATTACCTATCCATACGAAAGATTTTTTGACGAAAATATATAAGGTTTTCGTGGATCCTATGCATCAATCGGAATGCATAATAAAAATTTGCACAGAGAAAACAAACTAATGATGCAACTTCCTGTATGGGAGCCCGCGAAACCGCAAACAAAATGGCTGCCACCCATGGCGCACGATTAGTTATTGCATCGCTCTAATGGTGCTAACAATTTTATTATGCTATTGAATAATTTGTGGTTGCATTTGAACATTAATTGATCGAATTTTGTAACAAAGGCACTGTTGAACGATGTTAGAAATTGACATACTTTAAATGTATTTATGTATGTAATCTCTATAATACATGTATGTACCACAAAACAATACAAATAAAAGTTGACAAATAAATTAAACAGTATAAAGGCGTGCTTATCACTGAAAGAGATCTCTTCCAGCCAACGGTCGAGTGCTTGAAAGGATTCATAAGAGGCATGGTTAAAACAAATAGATTAATAAAAGATGAAATATATATTTATGATTTGATTGTATTAAATAAATACCCAGTGAACAGGAGAAAAAAAAATAGTAATAATAATATAATAATAATAAATTTATTCATTTCAGATAACAGTGATCCAATTTGTTAGTAACAATTGACTTATGACTATGTTAATAAAATTAAAATTATATTTGAATTGCGAATTACATTTTATTATATAGCCCCTATACAATATTTGACCCAGTAAGATAGGATCGGGGTATCATATTTGTTACATATCACTTTCAGAATGCTGCTACTATCGCGCACTCTGTGTAACAACGATAATATCAGTAGTAATAATAAATTAAAGAAGAATAAATTTATAAATAATAAAATGAATAACAAAAGGATAAATATACATACATATAAAATGATAAGATAAACTCCAAACTGATTATATTAACCAAGCTTTTAAAATTTAATTGACATTGGAACCAATGTCGCAACGAAATGTATTAGACTGTCTCTCCAACAGTTAAATTATTTATAGTTAACCCAGGTTATCTCGCGATCGATAGACCTAACCTAAACGTGTGAAAATCGCATCGCGTTATTTTTTGGAGTCAGCTAGCCAAATCTCATAAACAAATAGTAGAGAAATATTGCCGGAATTGGGAGTCCTGAAGTATAATGAGACAACGATTGCAAGAAGAAGAGACTAGAGAAGTACCGGTATCTTAACTTTACCGAAGACTTTAGCCAAATAAACCTCTGTGATGAAATATCCGAAAGGACTAATATAAAATATTATTATGCAATATCCAGACATAGAATAAAAAACCGGCCAAGTGCGAGTCGAACTCGCGCATTAAGGGTTCCGTACCATTATCTATAAAAACGGCAAAAAAAATCACGTTTGTTGTATGGGAGCCCCCCTTAAATGTTTGTTTTATTTTTATTTAATTATTTATTTTTAAAGTGAATATATAACTAAATATTATGTGAGAATTTCAAGCGTCTACCTATTACCGTTATCAATTGCGAGCAAAAAAATCACGTTTGTTGTATGGGAGCCCCCTTAAATATTTATTTTATCCCATTTTTTAGTATTTGTTGTTATAGCGGCAACAGAAATACATCATCTGCGAAAATTTCAACTGTCTAACTATCACGGTTCATGAGACACAGCCTGGTGACAGACGGACGGACAGACGGAAGGACGGACGGACAGCGGAGCCTTAGTAATAGGGTTCCTTTTTACAATTTGGGTACGGAACCCTAAGAAATAGTATTAGAAATTCATGGTGATGACGCCACATGCGGTGTTAAATTACCAAACAAAAAAATTGGGCGTGGCTGTGTCATGGACACGGCCGCGTGTTGTTCGTGAATACGTGCACTAAAATTATCTCAAAATGGCAGCGCTTCCCCCTCCCCCGCACGCCACGTTCCATAATCCTTACTTAGCCTAATAATTTCTTTGATCCTTCATCTATTCAGTGGTGTGATTGAATTTTGGATGGAGATGATAGATATGTAGTTACAACACAAAAAGGTATCCTCCGATTTTATTAAAATTCGTTTTTTTGAATTGTCTCCCTATGGAAGCAATAAGCCTAAAGACGTCTATTCACGTCAAAAATTCATCCCTGCTCGTCTCCACTTTGGTGGAGTCCGGATCCAGACCTAAGCTTGGTCTACGTTCTGCGATCAGCCCCTTACCACCATCTCTTATTGCGATTCAATAACTGAATAGAATGCTTATTCATACCAATGAATAAGCGACTCTATTTCAAATGGAATAGAATAACTAAATAGAATGCTTATTCATACCAATGAATAAGCGACTCTATTTCAAAAGTAATAGAGTCGCTTGTTCATTGGTATGAATAAGCTATCTATTCAGTTATTGAATCGCAATAACAGATGGTGGTAAGGGGGCAGAGCACGCATACGCGTAGCGTAGGTAGACAAAGCTACACCACTGTACCGATACCTTAGGCCGTACATGCCGTATATGCTCCGTTCGCCTATCGTAGACCCAGTTTAAGATTTTTTTTATATGAGAGAAGGGCAAACGAGCATGTGGGTCACCTGATGGAAAGCAATCACCACCCCCCATGTACCTCTACCAGTCTACCTCACACGATCCCGCAGCCAAATAACAATTCCCTTGAGCATTGTTGTGTTCCTGCGAGTGAGTGAGGTCACCAGAAAGGAACGAGATGCTGCGTTTGCAGCTGGGGTGGCGGCGCGCGAGCTATATTACGAGCGTTAAAATGGCTACGGTAACCGCTTCACATCAGACGGGCCGTATGCTTGTCTGTCTGACATAGTATGAAAAAAAAATGATTTGTTAAATATTATTAACTACTTAAAGATTATTAATATTGCGCTAGAGTAAAGTACTACCTTAATTCGTAGGTAGGTACCATAGTTACCTACTTAGTAATAACCCCTTATTTACCACCTACTGAGACCACCTGGATAGTAACCAATATGTTGTGTTGTAACAGAAGAACATTTCTTGTATGTATGTTGCGGTAACTCATACCAGTTCAGTCATACCAGTTCTCCGATTTTATGGAATGTGGCTATTAAGTAAGAAATGTAAAGACTATTTTTGAATTCATTGTGCGACGAAATCAATTCAATAGTTTTGAGACTATAAATATCGCACCACTCGCAAACGGCTGATCCGATTTCAATGAAACCGAGACGATAAGTAGGTTCTTTATTGGTTGTAATCATTTTAGAAGTTTTTGAGATAATTTAAAACTAGGCCGGATTCTAGCCCACGGGGCTGAAATCGAAGTTGAGTGGAGCGAGTAGATTCGCTGAGTGTATGTTTTCCATTGATTTCAATGGAAAATGTATTTGACGATCATTCCTCAAGGACATAATCGATCTCAATTTTTTTTCTACACAAACCTCAAGCATGTCGTGGTCTTTAATTGTGACAAGTTTCATCAAAATCTGTTCAGTGGTTTTGGAGCTAATTCATTTCCAAGAGTGACTTTTTTCCGTTCCGCTCGCTCGGCTTGCTCTCTTGCTCTTGCAGTTTATACTCTCTCTTAAGGTACACAATTTTTTTAGAAAGAAATGTAATAAGTTGTTAGGCAACTTATTACATTTCTTTGTATCTATTTCTATGATCATCTAACGAGAATTCGCGGCAAAGGACTTGTAAAATAAATTAAGAAAAACATTTCATTGAGCAATCGTCATCACAGCTCGCCATAAATCAGAGAATACAACAATACAGTATTGTTGCTGTGGTCCTGAACCCCAAAGATCGACACAATGGGATATTGAAATTATTTGCGGTCTATCAGACCACACTGCAGCACTGTGGGGCGTTTTAACGATCCTGTTATATAACAAATGTAATTTTATACCATGCTATATTATATATATATATATATATATATATATATATATATAATATATATATTATATATATATATATATATATATATATATATATATATATATATATATATATATATATATATAATATATATATATTATATATATATATATATAATATATATATATTATATATATATATATATTAAACAGTTTTGAACAGTTTTGCCATACTCTGAGTAAATTTAAAAATAGTGTCCCAATCGTAAAACGAATTCCACGTGGAGCTCGCGTAGCTGTAGCTCAAAAACTAACAAATACCATTAACAAAACTGTAAATGACAATTCAGAAGAAAGTTGGGAGCACTTATTTACCTTCCCCTACAGAGTTCTCCATGTGAATAAGTCTAAAGGAAATACTTCTTTAACATCATCCATAAAACAAAATTGTAATAACCCTGACACGCATCCATCATTTGTAACTACAACATATACCAAAACCAATAGATTTCGTTTCATAGAGTCAAAAATACGAGACGGAGACGTTAAAGGTGCTGCCCGGATTTTGTTCTCAGATGACGCAATCGCACCCGACACTTCTGATACGGTTTCTGCTTTGGAGGAGAAACATCCACTTTCAACTGCTGATTGTTGCCTCCCTCCACCTCCAATTCTCTGTAATTCTGTTTTTGAGACTTTGCCGGACAGTGTCTACAAAGCCGTGTTTTCCTTCAGAAGTGGTAGTGCTGGTGGTTTGGACGGGCTTACCCCACAACATCTCAAAGATTTACTGGGGTGCGGTTGTACAAACACCAGTGACTTGCTTTTGAGGGCAATCACCGCTTTGGTAAACCTGATGCTTTCCGGTAAAGTCAATACTAATATTACCAAAATTTTATATGGCGCCAATTTGTGCGCTCTTAAAAAAAAAGACGGTGGGATAAAGGAAGACGGCGGTAAGTCATACCCACAGCAATGGGCCTCATTGCTGTGGGTATGACTTACCGCCGTCTTACGTCCAAAATATGTTGCAAAGAAATCACATCGACGCTTAGTGATTACTTTCAACCTCGACAACTAGGTTTTGGCACTAAGGGTGGATGCGAAGCAGCCGTGCACTCGTTACGCACTTTTTTAAACCTGCAAGGAGATCAGGTATTGTTGAAAGTGGATGTCAAAAATGCTTTCAACTCGGTTGACAAGGGCGCCTTATTGACACAAATTCAATCGCATTGTCCCACTATATTTCCTTATCTCTGGCAGTGTTACAGTACTGACTCTAATTTAATGTATAAAGATCACCTTTTGTTTTCATCCGTAGGTTGTCAGCAAGGCGACCCTCTCGGTCCTGCAGTTTTTAGCCTCGCCATTCATCCAATAATTAATTCTCTAAATTCGAAATTCAATGTTTGGTATCTTGATGATGGCACCCTGGGAGGCGAAGCTGAGACTGTTTTAAACGATTTAAAACACATTAAACAAGAATTTCGGACAATAGGTTTAGATCTAAATTTCAGTAAGTGTGAATTATTTATTATGGAGAACTGCCCAAACAAACAATCAATAATAGAACAATTTAATATTTTAGCTCCGAATATCAAAATTGTAGACAAGTCATCCCTTCGTCTTTTAGGGTCTCCCATATGTGATGAGAGTTTTGCCCCTTTCGTTGAACAAAAAATTCAAAATTTTGGTATTATTAAAGATCGACTTCAAAATATTAATACACATATTGCTTTCTATATCATTCGTTACTGTATTTTTGTTCCAAATTTTACATATGTACTGCGAAGTTCTCATCTGTGGAAACATCCCCATTTGCTTAGTAAACTTGATCTTGTAATAAAAGACACTCTTTCGGCTTTATTTAATATTGATTTTGGAGACAGAATTTGGGACCAAGCCACTCTTCCTATTAGGATGGGTGGTTTAGGTATTCGCAAAATTTCTAGTATTGCTTTACCAGCATTTCTGTCCTCTGTTCATAGCATTAGTGATTTGTGTAAAAAAATTATGTCTGACACTAATCTCGAAATTAGCTATGCAACAGAGGCCAGAAATGTTTGGTCAAGGCTAAGTCAAAATTCTAAATTTCCTTTTTGCATCTCTTCTCAGAGGCAGTGGGACGAGCCGCTTTGCAGAATCGTGTGGGATAATCTCATTCAAACGTCCGTAGGTTCTGCGGAGCGAGCTCGTCTTTTAGCTGTATCAGAGTGGGAGTCGGGGCTCTGGCTGCAGGCTTTGCCTTCATCTAATGTAGGTAATTTGCTAGACCACACCACATTTCGTTTGGCTACATGCCTCCGTATCGGGGCTCCTTGTGTTGTCCCTCATCGTTGCCCGTGTGGTCACGCCGTCGACCAATTCGGGCACCACGGCCTTTCTTGTCCTAGAAGTGCAGGACGTTTAGCACGTCATGCCGGCCTTAACGATATAATTCGTCGGGCTCTTGTCAGCGTCTCCGCTCCTGCCGTTCTGGAACCGAACGGCTTGGCTCGGGACGATGGCAAGAGACCAGATGGAATGACTTTAGTGCCCTGGAGGTTGGGGCGTGCCTTAGTGTGGGATGCCACTTGTGTTGACACTCTGGCTCCCTCCCATCTCCCGGTCACTGAGTCTAAGGCCGGTATGGCTGCGGCATCAGCAGAGTCACTCAAACGGCGCAAATATGCTGGATTGACTAACACTTACATATTTGAGCCGTTTGGGGTAGAGACATTAGGGCCGTGGGGTCCATCAGCCCGCAATCTTTTTAAAGAGATATGCGGGAGGTTGGTCGAGGCTTCATGTGACCAGAGGGCTGGCCATTACCTTGCTCAGAGGATTAGCATTGCTATTCAGCGAGGTAATGCTGCCAGCATTCTTGGTACGTTACCAACGGGCAACGATTTGGGGGAAATTTTTTATTTATAATTTTTGTTTTATTCCTTTTCTTCCTTTTTTTTTCTACCTCTTTGTAAATATTTTATTTGTAAATATTCTTATTATAAATATTATCATATAGATTGTAGATTGAATTGTATATATATATATATATATATATATATATATATATATATATATATATATATACATATACATATATATATATTCCGATGAGAAATAGCACTTTTACAAATGGATTAAGTACCTAATAATAGTCTACCTATAATAGTGACGAGCTCTGTGGTCGAATGGTTTGCAATGGTCACTTTGACTCCGAGGTTACGGGTTCGATCCCCGCACAAGACCAATATTTGTGCGCATGAATATGTCTGTTTGTCTTGGTCTTGGTATTTTCTATGTAATTATATGTATGTGTTTACAAGAAAAATGTATTTAAGTATAATATATATTTAATACATTTTTATTATTTGGGTTTATATTATTTTAATAGTTGGGGTACATTATTTTTATATTTGGGGTGTAAGGGGTTCATCAGCATCTTTGAACCAAATACAACTTCACCTACACGCGGTGCACCCGACTGGGGAATGTACATCCACCTCACAGAATTCCCGCAGCCAAATAACGGTTCCCTTGAGGGCTGTTGTGTTCCTGCGAGTGAGTGAGGTCACCAGAAAGAAAGGAGATGCTGCGATGGCAGCGGGGGTGGCGGCGCGCGAGCGATATTTTATGTTGCAAGCGTTAATATGGCTATGGTAACCGCTTCACATCAGGCGGCCCGTATGCATGTCTGCCACCCTTTATAGTATAAAAAAAAAATTAAAAAAACATATCAGTTGTCTAATACCCATAGTACAAGTTTTGCTTAGTTTGGAACTGGATGGCCGTGTGTAATTTGTTCAGGAATATGTATAGTCTCTAAAATAAGTAAATAATGAGATTTCCATATCTTGACTACTATGGACATATACATTACAAACGTAACAACTTAAAAAAATATACTTAGTTACTCTAGATAAGAATTAAATCTATTTGAAACAAACTTGAAATAAATAAAACCAGTCAAGTGCTAGTCGGACTCGTACAATTATGAACGAGTCCTACTCCTTTAGGATTCAGTATCTCCATACAATATTTTTAAAATAGTTCTATCTATAATATGTAAACTAATCGTGTTATTACAGCAGTTTAATAACCCCCTTTAATATTTAACTTTACTCATCTTATTTTTAGTGTTTGTTGTTAATATTGTTATAGCTGCTATATAAGTCATTTCAGTAATGTATCCTTTTAGGACTCTTGTGTCTATATCCGGAATAGGGCATTATCGTACTAATCGGTAATATATAATCGGTGAAAATTTCAAGTGTCTAGCTATTATGTACAATTCTAGAGATAGAGCTCTGTGACAGGCGGACAGGCAGCGGAGACTGAGTAATATATACTTACTTACTCTTAGTAATATAGACATAGTAATGTAGACTTAGCAATATAATAATAGTATATAGTAATAGGGTTCTGTTGACACGATTTGGGTAAGGAAACCTAAAAAGTAGATGGAGCGTACGTGCTACAAATACATTTTGAAATAAAAAATATTATCGAGTGTATTTTTTATTAATACGAATAAAGTAACTAATAAAAATAAACTAGGTAACCTTAAAGTTCATATTTTATCGACTTCTTTAATTTCTCCACATAATCACTCAATACTTCTTCAATATTAATCACGTTCATATGCAAATTCTCTAAATATTCAATATTATTTTCATCTTTTACATAATTCAGTAAAGTTGTGAAAAAATCCATTACCTTCGCTTTACCTTTATAATTTTTTAAGCAATAAGGTTTAATCTTTACCACCAAATCAAATACATGTGGAATCATATTATTCTCTTTAGTAGAAGACCAAGTACCTTCAAAAATATCAACTAGTCCGTTACATACCTTGTGAGTGGATAGATGTTCAATAAAACCAATCCTTTGATAAATCAGAAGTGTATCAGAATCCATCTCACTTCTGATTTTTTTATTATTACGAACTTCTATATGCTCTGCAACAATCCTCCTGAACAATTGCAGTAAATTACTCATAGTTGGTATGTCAAGCTTTGCCATTTGATGGTAAAATGGCTCCAAGCCTTTCATTCTCATGACTCTTGCCTGAATTTTCGGATTTCCAGGCAACCACTTATTTAGAACATCAATCACAAGGGACTTCATAGTTAATGTATTGTCAGTTTCAAATATGTCAAGTAGTTTATCTATTACATTACTGGGAATTACCGCATCAGTTGCTGTTGGGTCTACATCAAACAGATTATTTAATAATGTAAGTAGCTGTGCTCTTATTTTAGGGTAAGTTATATCTAGACTTGACGCAATAATTCGACCTATGCCTGCTTTTAGAAATTTGGATACATATTCTGGATTTTTTAACAGTTCTTTAATATCCTCTAGAGTTTCGGTTATTTCTTCATATAGCTTTTCAACTTCTTCTTTAGGTATTTCTTCTTCTAGATAAGTTTTGTCTACATGCGAGGCGGCTTTCTCGATTATTTTAATAACTTTTTCTAAATCAATTTCAGATGAACTTATTCCAGAAGGTATTGCCGTTGAAACGAAGACATCTTCAGGACTTTTACCTGAAAGAAATATACCGTTACAAAAGTATCTCATGAATCTGACACCAAAAGCAAATGGTTTAATTGCTTGCCTCATAGATCTGTAAGCGTATAGCGATAACTGTGATGTATGACTTACCAATTGTTCCGATCCCTTGCTCGCCATTAGAAATCCTAACAGTTATGCTTAAAATTATTAAGCATAGACCGAGCATTGTTGTACTTTAGATATATGTATTAGATTAATATATTTGTCGGAAATTCTTGATATTTCCTGACCTATCTCCTGACCTCTTCGGATCGAAGAAATTGCCTTCAGAACACCTTAATAATCTGACAAACTGACAGATCTGCTCTTTGTTTTAAAACGAAGAATAATAAAGGGTAGACGGTAGTAAAGAGGTTGTAAATAAGGAAATTCAAATAACACCACAGTATAAGTAACTGTGTACAGTATGGCCACTCCCTACCGCTCTCACGAGTCGACCTCACCTCCCCTCTGAGTCGAATCTGGAACCGATTGCAAGGGCTGCCACGCGCGCGGCACCACGTATTACTAAACTTGGTTCGTAGTATATTATCTGTTGTCAAATAAACTTTTAAGTAGTAAAATTATTTATTTTTTATCATGTAATCATTACCATTGAATATTAATATAGATTATTAGAAAATATTTGTCTTTTCCAATTTATCAAATAACTTTACAAATTCTGCCATCGAAATCATTGAATTTTCAATTTTATGATATTGGTTCCATATTTTCAATCGAAGACTGCTATTTTATGTTTGTATTAGATCATTTAATGACCATTACAATACGATCCGCGCGGAACAATTAGTGTACCACTGTAACAAATGGATTTTATTCAGTCCCATAATCACAATCATTAAAAATAAACGTTTAAAAATATTTATTTTTAAAATATTATTTACAATATTTAAAGTGTTACTTTAACGTTTCTGTGCGAGGTACTTACTTTGTTAACTTGTACCTATGAGTATATTGCAGTCAACGTGGACTATTTATGTAGTAGTTTTTTGTATCGAGTGGCCAGGGTATGCCAGTTTCAGTAAACTACTACCTTGCCGTGTGGTTTCCGGCAGACTAGAATAGAATCACTCCGTCTCTTCCCGTGGATTTCGTACAAGGCGACTAAGGGAAATACATTATAAAAAATCGGTCAGGCCTCCCCAACCCGTCTGGCTAGCGTGGGGAGTGTAGGACAAATCCTCCTGTCTGTGACGGGCGAGAGAGGGTCGTGCTCCTGTATTGGAGACTAAAATGACCTGATGATGACTACGCAAAGCACTATACCCGACTGGCTAAAGTAGGAGAACTCAAGCCCCGAGCGGGAGATAATAGCCTAAACACGTAGGGCTGTCGCTTAATAGTTTATTCAACCGTCAAAAATACTTAGTCAATCTCTATTATACAAAATTAAGTAAGGTACAAAATACAAAATTAAGTAGGGTAAGTGTTAGGGATCTGTAACAAAAAGCCGGCCAAGTGCGAGTCGGACTCGGTCACGAAGGGTCATTTTTTTTTATACTACGTCGGGTGTAGGACAAGCGTACGGCCCGCCTGATGTGAAGCGGTTACCGTAGCCATATTAACGCTCGCAACATAAAATATCGTTCGCGCGCCGCCACCTCCGCTGCCAACGCAGCATCTCCTTGCATTCTGGTGACCTCACTCACTCGCAGGAACACAACAACCCTCAAGAGAATTGTTATTTACCTGCGGTATTCTGTGAGGTGGAGGTACATTCCCCAGTCGGGTAGCTTACAATTACGCTCCCTACCTCTCTTTTCGCCAGAGCTTCGTTTGTCAGTTAGCAGGGTGCACCGCGTGCAGGTGAAGTTGGCTTTGGTTCAAAGATGATGATGAACTACTTACACCCCATTTGAAAAATTACGGTCTAAATAGGAATACGATTAATTAAAACGTAGCTTTACTGAATCATAATATTTATTCAAATGATCTAAATTATTATGAAAATATATTTTTATTAAGTACCTATTATATATTATTTTTTACACTAAACTATTTTTAATACTTTTTAATTTACACACTTATCATGTGATTATTAGGAGTGTCGGTGGCCGAATGGTTAGGGTATCCGACAAATTGTTATTGAGACATCCATGAACACTGCAATGTTTTTTAGGGCTAGTCGACTTTGTAGCCATCTTTAACGAATTTGTAGTTATATACGACGTAGGTAGGTACCTAAGTGTTCAAATTATTAACGAACGTCAGCGCAGGTGCGAATCTTGCGCGGTTTTGCGTACGGCGCAGCTCCGACCCCGACTGGTGCTCCATATAACCTCCTATAAATGTTGTCAGTGTGTGCGTGCGACGGCCATACGTACGGGCGCGCTAACATACAAACCGCGCTCGGTGCGTTTGTATGAAGTTACCTTACTTCTCTATTTATACTATGCTAATACTGTGTCATCCCTAGAGCACATTACGCACACATAGGCAAGTGTACAGACGTCATTCGGTTTACTACATGCACACGCGCGATTTATATAAGGAGTGGCCAGGGTGTGACGACACGTTGATGATCGTATCTACAATGGCGTGTGTTCAGAGGAGTTATTTGAAACTATGCCCACGGCCTACAGTCGCACCGCTCACCATCGACAGGGAATTTATTTTCACAAATTAGAGCCGAAATTGTCACGTACTGTGCGATTATAGAATGGTTTTCTCCCACGTACTATCAAACTAAGGAATGAACTGCCTGTCGAGGTTTTCCCAGAAAACCATATACAGTATGGGATTGTTAAAAAAAGACGTGAAAAGGTTTTTACAGGGTCGGTTATGCGCGTGTAATATACCTGCTGTTGCAGGCATCCATAGGCTGCACTAACTGCTTTCTGCAGGCGAGCCGTATGCTTGTATACTAGGACGGGTGGCAGACAAGCATACGGCCCGCCTGATGTAAAGCGGTTACCATAACCATATTAACGCTCGCAACACAAAATATCGCTCGCGCGCCGATACCCTCGTTGCCAACGCAGCATCTCCTTCCTTTCTGGTAATATCACTCACTCGCAGGAACACAACAACCGTCAAAAAGGTGAGGTGGAGGTACCCAGTCGGGTAGCTTACAATTACGCTCCCTACCTCTCTTTTCGCCAAAGCTTCGTTTGTCAGTCAGCAGGGTGCACCGCGTACAGGTGAAGTTGGCTTTGTATCAAAGATGTTGATGAACCCCTTACACCCCAAAACCTCAGATAATTAAATTAAATATTTAACCTCAGAGTATTTAACATAAAGATTACAAATTCCTTGGTATTTATTATTACATGTCAGAAGTGACAGAAGAGAAACATCGCTACCACAAAGATAGAAGCATCTTAATTGCCAAAGTGACGAAATTTTAACAAGTTAAAAAAACTTTGTAAACAAGAATAAATACGACAAATCTCTCCGATAGAAGGTCATTCTTGTAATCACTGTGTAATAGCATTTTTTTCTTTTGTGCTGTGGTGTTGAAACATAAGATCATACTCATTGTTTCAGGAACATAGCTTACGTTCGTAGAAATACGATTACTTAGATTATCAATTGGTCTCCGCTCCGCTTCGACTAGATGCCGTGGCGCACTTGTAAAATGCGGCAACAAATACTACGCCGAACTCGGCGTACCCGAGCCTGTTGCAATACAATTCTTCGCGCACACTAGCATCCCTTCACATTGTTTTACGCACACTACAATATTGAGTTGCCACATTCACGGAGCTATTGTTTTTAGATAGTGCGGCATCTAGTCGAAGCGGAGCGGCGACCAATTGTTAATCTATGTACCAGTACATGGGTATATAATTAATGCTTGTATATGTGAACGTGAATACTTGATAAACCGGCAGTTTTTCATAAACAATATATCTTTAAAATATCTGTAAAGTAGATTTTAGTTTCAAATAGAATAGCCCCCTTACCACCAACTCTTATTGCGATTCAATAACTGAATAGAATGCTTATTAATGTATAAGCGACTCTATTTCAAATCGAATAGAGTCGCTTACTCTATTCCAAATCGAATGGAGTTGCTTATCCAATGGTATGAATAAGCATTCTATTCAGTTATTGAATCGCAATAAGAGTTGGTGGTAAGGGGGCTGATATGAAACTCTTCTTTTGTATCAAAGAGAATACTAGGCTGGATTCTAGCCCACGGGGCCGAAATCGAAGTCGAGTGGAGGGAATAGATTCGCTGAGTGTATGTTTTCCATTGATTTCAATGGAAAATGTATTTGATGATCATTCCTCAAGGACATGATCTCAATTTTATTTCGACGCCTCAAGCATGTCGAGGTCATTAATTGTGACAAGTTTCATCAAAATCGGTTCAGTGGCTTTGGAACCTATTCATTTCCAAGGATGACTTATTCAATACGTTGTGTCTGAATGTTTAAGAAGTGAAATATCGCCCTTGGAGTGCTTGCAACGCCTTGCGGTACTTAGACGTGCAAAGTATAACAATTATGTAGGGCAAAAATAAAAAAATATTTTTAACGCTATTTTTTCTTTTAGGGCCGAAACACATAACCGCGTTGCGGCGCCGCACCGCCAAAATCAGCAGTGCCGCCCGCCGCAACGCAGAATTTAGCGGTGCACTGCGCCGCACATAGTGTACAAAAAGTAACATAAAGTAAGCGTTTAATCAAACTTTAACGTTAAGGAAATGTAACATTTTTGATTATTTTTCTTACATACATTCAACAACAATAAAAAAACACAAAAAAATGGTTGCCATGTATGGCAACGCTTTGGTTCGTGGCGCCGCGACGCGGTTGTGTTTCGGCCCTTTTCTGCTCACGTGTACTGCTGTCCTTTTGAGAATCTGTAGTATTGAGAATCTGTCTTTTTGAGAATCTGTCCTTATGCGAAAAAAGGGTAGCATTCCGCTCCCTCCACTCAATTAGTTTCAAACGGAACAGATATGAAAACTCATTTGAATACAATAGAAGCTGCTACGTGAAGAAACAAAGCGTAGTACGTGGAGCTTGGTGAACAAATATGTCAATGTGTCCTGTGCCTGTCCTACTTCTGTCATGATTGTACAATGAAACAAACATGAACTAATATGGTCTGTGAAGAAGGCTGCGGCTGTCTGTCCCCACGGAGCACTGTTGCTCTGATAGCTATTATAAATCTGGTTAGTTTTTTTTTATTTAATATGTATATAGGGAGGAAACGAGCATGTGGGTCGCCTGATGTAAACCACCACCGCCCATTGAGAAAACCAAGGGGTCGCCAATCCGTTGTCAACATATACTCCTTCCTTACTTTCTTTCTGATGACCTCACTCACTCGCAGGAACGCACAAACCTCAAGGGAATTGTTATTTGGCTAGGGTATTCTGTGAGGTGGAGGTACTTCCACATATGGTAAGCTTAAAAAAGTACTCGATGTCTTACCTCTCTTTTTGCCAGAGCCACGTTTGTCAGTCAGCAAGGTGCACCACGTGCAGGTAAGGTTGGCTTTGGTTTAAAGATGTTGAACCCCACACAGTGTTTTTTATACCTATAGAATGGCAAACAAGCCATACGATCCCCTTGATATAACCATTTATCACAGCCTATGAACGACTACGACACCAGAGGCAATACTCGCGCGATACCGACCTCGTAAAAACCCCTTTACGCATCTAGAAGAACCCCATACAGTAGCCTTCTGGGAAAATCTTTATTAATCATCATCATCATCAGGTCATTTTAGTCTCCACTACAGGAGCACGACCCTCTCTCGTCCGTCCAAGACAGACGGAGGATTTGGCCTACACTCCCCACGCTGGCCAGACCGATGTTGAGGACGCCTGATCGATGTTTTATAATGTATTGTCCCTTATTCCCTTAGTCCCTTAGTCACAAAATTTAGGATCCCTCCCACCAATATCACACTTCGTCGACCCCCTCCCTCCCCCTTAACATGTGACGTAATTTATGGATGGCCCCTTAGTCCGCCACTGGTAGAAAGTAATGGTTCTACTTTCGATCATTAATAACGTGACTACGCCCTATATTTCACTAGGTCGGTTGCTCTGCAGACACGATATCATGGGAAGTGGTCCTGCGACAGTCTCGCCCCACGAAGACCTTCGTCGACAGTGTTCACTTGCTGCTGATGACCCTGTTTCAATTGGCTAACGGAATCCTGTTGATGGGTTCGGTTGTTGTAAGTGTTTCATACCATCGGTTTGACGTGACGAACATAGCCTGTATAGAGGCAGTAGTTTTGAATTATAGCAATTTTTTAGCTATAATTCAAAACTTCTGCCTCCTAATGGTCGTGAATGGCATTAGAAAGAAAGAAATAAATTATGTTTATTAACATCACAATATGAAGAAACAACGGACCCTGTTATCTTTTAGGGCGTAAGTGGTTCATCAACATCTGTGAACCAAAGCCAACTTCACCTGCACGCGGTGCACCCTGCTGAATGACAAATGAAGCTCTGGCGAAAAGAGCGGTAGGGAGCGTAACTGTAAGCTACCCGACTGGGGAATGTACCTCCACCTCACAGAATACCGTAGCCAAATAACAATTCCCTTGAGGATTGTTGTGTTCCTGCGAGTGAGTGAGGTCACCAGAAAGGAAGGAGATGCTGCATTGGCAGTGGGGATGTTGCATTGGCAATATTTATTTTAATATTTAGTTTAATGGCTGCGGTAACCGCTTCACATCAGGCGGGCCGTATGCTTGTCTACCACCCGACGTAGTATAAAAAAAACCCCTATGCCTACAGCTAATATGCCCCTGTGCATCAACCTTTCGGTTATATCACAAGATTGCCCAGAGTTCGCCCAGTTAACCAAACAGGCGAGAGAACCTGTACCCGCACCGCCATCGCGCGTATACCAACCAGGCATTCAAGCAGATTGGTAGCAGGTCTTACTCCACTTTCAGACGAGTAGCTCGTGGCGACCTACGCTCGGTTTCCCAAGAATCGTGGCAAGGGCGTCGCCAAGGGGAGCAAGAGGGGCAGCTGCCCCCCCCCCCCCCCCAGAGATTCTATTTATTTATAAGTTTTATTTATTGTAAAGTCTCTCGTGAAGCTTTACACGTTGGGCTCTGTACCGTTATTATTACAATCGCTGTAGATGTAAGTGAAAAGCTTCATGAGCTTTCTACTTTACCTCTCTTTACTTTACAATTCATAGTTTTCTCATTCTACATATCAACTTGCCCTCCCCCTCCCCCCCCGGGTCACGACATTGCATCAGGGCCCTACCACCACTCCCTAATCTCCATGATGGGTACCGGGGCTGTAGGCGCTCTCCCCTAACTAAATAGGTAATATGAAGAAACAATTCAAAATAACAAAAAACATTTTAACATACTCATTATGCCATTTTGGCCATTGCTCGGCATTAATGCGTGTAATAAATAAACCCAGCGCAGGTATTTTGTCGAAAGCCTCATTTTGTATTTTGTAGTAGAGTAGTAGTAGTAGTAGTAGGGGTGTAGTGGCTCGCCGCCATTTTTGAGCCAAAGCCATTACCTGCACCCTGCTTTTTTTTTATGGTGACCTCACTCACTCGCAGGAACACAACAACCCTCAAGAGAATTGTTATTTGGCTGCGGTATTCTGTCAGGTGGAGGTACATTCCCCAGTCTGGTAGCTGACAATTACGCTCCCTACCTCTCTTTTCGCCAGAGCTTCGTTTGTCAGTCAGCAGGGTGCACCGCGTGCAGGTGAAGTTGGCTTTGGTTCAAAGATGTTGATGAACCACTTACACCCCAAAAGTATTTAGAAGTTGTTTGTATTTCAGAAAAACTCAATGCTGGTACATTTATACGTGTGGTATACGCTCGGATTCGTGATGCTCGGCTTCATTGTAGCCCTCGCAGAGTTACTGCTTAACATGAAGCGACGTGGCTTCTGTAGCTTCTTCATATTCGTGCCTGAAGTCATGTTTTTATTCGGTATGATTAATCTCTAAATACTTAGTTAGGAAGATATATTTTTTTGGTATAATCAGTCATCATCATGGCCGTGTGGTTTCCGGCAGACTAGAATAGAATCACTCCGTCTCTTCCCGTGGATGTCGTACAAGGGACAAACATTATAAAACATCGATCAGGCCTCCCCAACCCGTCTGACCAGCGTGGGGAGTGTAGGCCAAATCCTCCTTCTGTCTGGGACGGACGAGAGAGGGTCGTGCTCCTGTAGTGGAGACTAAAATGACCTGATGATGATGTTTAGTCAAGGATCACATGTACTGCCTACCTTATCTTTCTTCTTCTTCTTTCGTCAACCCTTGTATTCAACGAAATCGAAGGGGTTTAGAGCATACTCCGCCACGTTGCTCAAATGCGGTTTGGCGGAAGCCAGTGTTTTTAAGCCGCCTAAAGGCCATTGACTTGACTTACTGACTGTCATCTAACGACAACAGCCGACACCTACGACTTAACATGCCCTCCGAAGAACGGAGGAGCTCGAGATAGACCTAGTCATTATTGGGACATCGTATTTTTACGGAAAAGGATATTTAATGTATAGCAATGTTTTGAGTTGTACGTGATTCATCAGCATTTTAGGTGAAAAGCAACCTCACCTGCTGATATTTAGCACAATCATTTAGTTCTCGTGACAATGCATGTACACTAAAATGCCGCCATTTATAAACCAATATGGCGGTTTATAACCTCCATACTATCTATATATGGTAATTCCTTATGATATAAAAGGATTTAATGAGCGACACACAGCACATAAGTAAACTTTTAGTAAATTTTTGACATAATAACGTCTTATAAACCGAATGACTCATTGTCACGTTCCGCCTAAGCCGATCGTGCAAGCGAGAGCGCGGGACAAGCGATAGAGAGGCACGATCGGCCTAAGCGTTCGGGTTCGGCTTGTGACGCATCTATCTCTCTTCCACTCCATCGGCCGTGGGTTTCCTAAGACGTTATCACGTTTACAGGCAACCAATTTTTTTGAACAACTAGAAGAAGCTTATTTACCTTTTTTTTCTTTATATTCGTTGCCGGCATAATCTAGTATATTAATATTCTTTTTCCAGTGATATCTCGGTGTCTCCCCCTAGTGAACATGTATGGAACCCATCTGGACACTGTTGCAGTCGGCGCGTCGTTAAAAATGTCGTAACTTTTTTTTATACCACATCGGGTGGCCGACAAGCAAACGGTCCGCCTGATGTGAAGCGGTTACCTTAGCCATATTAACGCTCACAATATGAAACATGTCTCGAGCGCTGCCACCACCACTGCCAACGCAACAACTTGCATCCTTTCTGGTGACGTCACTCACCCTGGGGATTGTTATTTGGCTGTGGTAGTCTGTGACGGAGATGAACTGACTGTGGTATTCTGTAACGGAGAAGTAACTCCAGTACTTCTCGGTCGTTCTGCCAGGTCGGGCAGCCTATAAATATGTAACCGAAGATTAGACCATTCTGTACAGGACATCTACATCCTTCTTTTTTATTTTGCTTCTTCCGAAGATGAAACTAAATTCTTTTCTACCCAAAAAATGGCATTTTTAAGTGCCCTTTGCGTGTATAAATACTTTGTATCGAAATAAGTTTTCATCGAAAATATTTTAATTTCTCAAACATCAGAAAATGGATAAATAATAAAATTCATATTAATTTTAAATAATTTTCTTTTAATATTTTTGTACTATCTACTATATACATGGTGAATATTAAATATCTATAGAAAACATTATCATACAACAAACGTAAAACTAATGCGAATACTAAAAGACAACACGCTGTTTAATTCAGCAACAAACTTAATTATGACCTCATCTAAATGAGCATGCTTTATTTAGCATTTTTAACAAAGGCAAAGTAATAATGGAATATAATGACCAATCAAAATAAGAAGGGGAATGGCGACATACCAATTTCTAAGTAGCGATGTGTCTGTATAATTTGACCGTATAAAGTTCTGTACAATAATTTAAAGACTAGAACAAAATTAATAACGTAAAACCATAGACATTGTATATATAGACGCGCCATAGGCGAACATCAAGGTAGTATAAGGCTCAGTTTACACCACGCGGAATGGAAGCGACTTTTTGCAACGTAATTGTACATAGCATAATGAACTTTATGTCAATTATATAACATATAAAGTTAAATACGATCAGTAGCTGGGGGAATTGTCGAGAATACGCGAGGATACGACGTACTATTTACCCTAGACATTGAATACAAAACCTAGACGCCTATGGGCGGCTTTGGCATGTGATTAATGCCAAATTTTGGGACACCGATGGGCTGCCCCGGCACTGAATATTAAGCGCTTACTGTTGAACCTCTACATTGATGTATCATGAATATTTGTTACAACAACAACTGATATCAATCAGTTATTTCGGACTGTGATTTAATTTCTAGATATTACTCTTAAATGAAAGCAATTATGTTGTGATTTGAATTGAATTGTTCATTATTATAATCATCTGGGGGCACGGTAGTGCCCCCGCCAAGTCCAGCAAAAAGCGGCACGGCCGTACCATCCTTTTCTCGAAGCAATTCAGGCCATTTTTGACCACCTATAACTTCGTTGTGGATAAAACTAGAAGCCTGATTTTTTAGTACCCAAGCAGGTATTGTATAAACACGATATATTTCAAATTTCGTTCAATTTGAACCAGTAGTTTAAGATTTTTATTTCATCAATTTTGCCTTGTTAAAAATATTAAATGAACGCTCCAATGTACAATACATATCGGAAGCCATTAATATAAAAATCACACTTATATTTACAAATATATTCTGGTTATTTCTAAATATTTTACTTTCACAAATTGCATTTATAATTCCATCCAAAACGTAACTATTATTCTTAATTAACCAAAAATTATGCTTTTTATTTAAAAAAAATTACCCTGATTTGTGACCTTTTAGTTTCTCCTTAAAAAACAGCTTGACAAATTAACGTCCACTAGAATTTATGACATATTTTTACAAAAATGGCTATATCGTGTATGCCGAATATATATAGCCTTGTGTTAATACTTCCATGTTTATTTAACATCACAAACATCAATGTCCGAAACATAATTTTTATATAAAAAAAACAAAGCTAGTACTAGTCATTATTATATTTAATTTGATATCGCTGTGACAAATTTGAAACAAATGCCTTAAAATATATTTGAAGGCATTTGTTGCAGGTGAATTTTTCCATTTTTCTAAATATATTTATCTGGCAAATTGGCCAAGACAACTATTTAAATAATAATAATTTAAATGCCTTAAAAAGTCAGACAGGAAAAAAGTCCGTAATTTAAATACAAATAAAATAATGTTTTGACGCCATTACGTCTCATAAATCGATGAACGCCGTCTGCACGCACGAAAAAGCATGACTCGTTGTCACATTCCGCCTAAGCCGAGCGTGCAAGCGAGAGCGCGGAACAAGCGATAACGAGGCATGATCGGCCTAAGTGTTCGACTTGTGGGGCATCTGTCTCTTTCGCTCCATCGGATGTTTCTTATATCCGTCAGCCGACACAACCAATTTTTGTGTGTAAAGTATACAAAAAAAAAATTAAAGTAATACATTGTTCAAAAAAAAAATATCCTCACACATTTTTCATTAAAAGTAGTCGTTGTATTATTTATTATGTATGTATAACATTAATTAATGACTTCTCAATATGCATTTGTATGTAAAACTTTCAAATAAAAACATATACAAACATATGGTTTTTCGTTCGATGCGACTACACATAAAGATCTGATAATATAATACCTTGCTTTATTGTTATCTTAAACGGAAAACGCAAGAAAAAAATATTTGCTATTCGACATTTTTGCTGGCCATACGCCATCTAAATTTGCTTGTCAATAGGCTATTTGACCAACATTTTTTTCGGTTTGATATGTAGGGACGTCTCAATAATATAACCATAGGTGAAAGAATTACTTCGATAGCACAAAAGTCTCTCGAGATATGTTAATTTGAAAATCACAATTTTGGATTTTCCCGAAAACGCTCCATATAAAAGGCTACTGAGTTATGACGTCACAGGTTTGTATTTTGTATGCATCAAATCAGAAATTTGTACAAAAGCTATTTTAAATATTACGCTTATGTAATTAGTATCATAATAAAAGTTATAGTATTTTTATTGCTTCTCCAATGGAAATTAAATTTTTTAATAATTTCATACTTTTAAAATGGACTTTCCCGCCAAACGTTGATCGACCCTAAAATAGAGTCAGACGGAAGATTTTAGAAAGAAAGTTTGCAGATCTTTATAGTTATGTGTATTTTAAGATAGTGTTAAATAAATTTATACAATTTTTGAACATTGTCAAATAGCCTATTGTCAACATAGTAAATAAATTGTTGTAGTGACATTACCAGCTTGTATAACATACATAATGCTTATTTTATAAAAAGGCACAAACATCGCATCGAACAAAACCGCATCGTTTTAAATACTTCATCTACAAAATCGCAAGCTAATTATCGCTGTAGGAAAAGTGTGGCGAGCTATCCAAATATTCGAATCGGTAACCCATGATTGGTAGATATATCATAGCCTCCATAATCTCCCCCCCCCCCCCCCCCGCCCCTCTTTTCTCTTCTCCTTCTTCCACCTCCATCTTCCAAACTTTTCAATTGAATAGTGTGCGATTAAATTGGAAAACATACAATGGCATTCTATAGAAGCTTAAACAATGCTATAGGCACATCTATAGCAACATGTGGCTTACACATGTGTTGATTGGCAGGTATATCATAAACTCAATAATCCCCCCCGCCCCTCCCCCAAACTTTTCAATTGAATAGAATGCGATCGAATTGGAAAGCATACTATGGCATCCTATCGAAACCGAATGAAAGCTGTAGGTACATCTATAGCAACATGTGGCAAAGAGTGATAGAGAAAGCTATATGGTCGGTATTTCTCTAATGACCAAATCCGAAACAAAGAAATCGACGGAGAATCAAAATTCTCGACATATCCCTCACAGTCAGCAAGTCAAACAGGCGCTGCGCCGGTCATATCTGAACAGTTAGTAAGCAGATGGGGAAGGAAAGACGAAGAGAAAAGGGGTTCAAGAGTTTAAAAGAAATATTGACAAAGAAAATTGTCGATCTACAAATATTACCAAACCAAATGCCGATACAAATATATGAATATCCAGCCTAAGGAATCATATTTTAGATGTTACGTACTAATTAAATATATATTTAAACAAAAATGTAACATAATTGTGTTAGCACTAAGGCTCAATATTACATGCTCGCATCTAATACCATTCGTTTACATCAAGTATGGTTGAGGAAACTTAAAAATGTATACTTAAAAAGACAATAGAAAATGACTTCTTCGTGGATAATTGTCTTCTTTTAAAATTTGTTTACATTTGGTTCAATATTTAAAGAATTTCCTGTTTTTGTTTTCCACAACAAATCGATTCAATCTATTATGTTAATGAAAATCATTCAATTTTCGGAATAGAATCTATGTTAGACATCGAGTTTAATCCAGGCGACATACACGCATAAGCCGAACTAATCTATAATATAGACTTCTCAAAGCCTATATCAGGCACCAGCTTCTCACACAATACGAAACTGTATCTCACAAACTCCGCACGATCCGTCAAACCCCACGAGTGCCGATGAGCACTCGACCTTGAGAATTTCAAACTATCGCTATATTTATCAACCGATTTCGATTCTGTTTTGTTTTAGCATCGGGAATATATTATCTACCCACTTATCTACTTATTTCTATATGTTTAATACGAGTGTTTGATACAGTCAACAGCAGATCAAGCGTTACACTTTGACCTTCTTATGTCGTCGGATTAGAGATGGAGCCGACCACTCCATCTTAAGATATTTTTTCTTAAGAAACAGAATACGACATTAGAGAAGAAAACAGCTTATCTATTCATAAATCATAACATACATGAACATTTTTGAATCTATGCAAGTGAAAAATGGCGCGACATATCTTTGGAAAGGGGTGCGCGTCGATGTGAACCCAAGCCCCTTTGAGAAGTTTGATGTAATGTATACACGCCATAATGTATCAATGGAGCGATATACCAAACAGGCAAGCGTTGTGACTATTAAATGGGATACGAAGACGATTTGGGACAAGTATATACTGAACTATTACAGAAGAGGTAGATATTTGTAATTCCAAAACGAGACTACTGAGGGGCTACCACTTCTGTGTTACAACCAAATGTAATCAAACCTTAAACAAATAAAACATCAATGAAATGAGATATAACATATTGTTACTAATTAACAATATTAACTTACGTCCGTATTGGTCATTTTATCCATCGTTAAACACCAAATAAAAACTGCTAAGCTCAATCGAATCTCTTCTATACATTTCAAGGAAAAAATAGATCAATGAACATTATATTTAAACACTAAGACCGTGCGCAAAACTACATGGCTGCATCCGCGGCGTGTTAGCGCTCCGTGCGCTCACCGCGGGCCAAGCGCACGCATCCATCCTTCTTGGCGAGAATCTCAATCTTTACATAATTAATTCCCCATGTTTCATAATAATGCTCCATGCTCCGTATCGATATTCAAATTTATTTTATCTACTCTCATACTGAAATTTAGAGATTTAAAAACTAAATACAGAATCTTAATGTCAGTTTTTACGCACAAACTATCAAAATGAATTTAAAAAGTAACTTTTCGATACAGCTCTTTATGGACATCTGTGTCGAAAAATAACTTTTTTTCTATTTCGATACAGCAGCAAGCAGGTAGCAATACAAATGCATTGCAACTTTGCAAAAATTTTCTACATAATCTGTGAACACAGCGCCGCACGGCGCGTCGCGCATGCGCACCACGCATGCTCGGTCTGTAAATGCATTTATAAGTAAGAAATAAAGCTGTTAAATTAACTTCATGGTTTTATTTAAAATGTTATTATAATCTGTTTCATGAGATTAGATAAAGTAGTGTATGAAACTGCACATAATTAGGTCTTAAACTACTCGTGTGATGCTATTATCACAATCGCCTCCGGCTCATGTGGTAAACTGACACTCGTATTTTAAGACCCCTTATTATGCGACAGTTTCATAAACTACTATTGTACAATACTGTACCTCGCGACACGTGGGACCAGTCTGAAAACAGCGGCGCTAGTACAACTAGCGAGAACTAGACAGCGCACGGTCTTACTTAAAGTCTATACTTAAACATGTACGGTCAACAACAAAAGTAGTCCTGAATAAATTAAGAGCCATATTACATATCGACTGTGATTTTTGCGTAAAATGGCCAATTTTGGCGTTCTTGATCTCGGAAACAAAAATACATTAACAATGTTGACTTATTGAATAGTAATTACAGAATAGCTATTGGCTTAGTTCATAGCGGCCTCGCTTTTTGTAAATTTTGCTTAACTTTTTAATTAAACCCAAAATTGCAGAGAAAGATTTTCATAAAATGCGCATATTCACTTTTTTGAGCTCCTGGATTGTACTACTGTTCCAAACAAATGAAATAAAAAAGAAAATAGAATGTTATTTCTTATATAGTCTTATAGTACATAGCGGCCTCCGAATTTTGAAATATCATTGATTTAATATAGAAAAAAAAACATTCTTTTATCCAAAAAAAACTTCGAAAATCGCTTTAAGTATACTGTTAATTTCTCGAATAAACGATAATATTATTGAGCAAAACCTTTGGGTTCATATGGTCTAAAGTATTAAAATGTCCATATTATCAAAATGTCTATTTATGAATAATGACCAGTTAAAAACGTCCGTGTATCCAAAATGACCATAGTATTAAAACGTCTATTTATTGAAAAAGACCAAAATGTAATTGACATTTTTATTCATGTCTTTAACTTTTTTTAAAAGGATATGGCGTAGTAGACACAAGACATAAAAAAATGTGATACTTATAACTAAAATTGCTTCTTTAATTAACAAGGGATTTTTTTCTTGCAGTTAACTAAAATAACAAAATTAATATTTCCATAAATGGTGTTGTACTCTGTCGCTACGCCTAAAATTTATACGAGAATAATTGTTACTTCATGATGAATAAACTTTGTAGCATGAATTTATTATCTTATTTCAATAAAAACGATAAATATAACTTCAAAATTACTACAAAAAACGATGCACCGGCGGCCTTCGCGGGTTTAGTACTGCGCGAGAGCTCGTCAGCATGCAAATGTAATAGGGCTCTTAACGAACTAATATAAAACAGTGTTTCTAGGCTTTGAAAATTTTTGAGTGGAGCGACCGGAACATACGCCGAAGTCATTCTTGGAAAAGGCTCCAAAACCACTGAACCAATTTTGATGAAACTTGTCACAATTAAAGACCACGACATGCTTGAGGTTTGTGTCGAAAAAAAATATTGAGATCGATCATGTTCTTGAGGAATGACCATCAACTACATTTTCCATTGGAATCAATGGAAAACATACACTCAGCGAAACTACTGTCTCCACTTAACCTCGATTTCGGCCCCGTGGGCTAGAATCCGACCTAGTTTATTATGTTTGACAACATATCGCGCATTAATTGTCGATACTTAATCGACTAAGCCCTCGCTACACACGTTTAAATAAGTTTTTTAAACTTTACTTAATTTTTTCGTTGTTATATTTCTTTTTACAGAACAGCACATAAAAATGTATAGAAGAACTTCGATATTTGCCTAACCATTATATATTAAAAGGCTCATTAGGTACATTTTAACATTAGAGAACAAATTTTACACTACTATACAAACTTTCAAGGCGATATTATAACTAAGGGATTTAGTTTTCGATGACACTGCCTATCGGGAACATAGAGTAATACAATTACATATTAGGACAAGGAAAATGGGGTGTTGAAACCTGAATACGTTATATGAACTAAAATTAACTCAAAATGGCAGCGATTCCCCCTCCCTCGCACGCGATGGTCAATAGTCCTTAATTAGCGTGATAAATTCTTTGTTCCTTCATCTATCCAATGGTGTGATTGAATTTTGGTTGGAGATGATAGATATGTAGTTGCAACACCAAACTGTATCTCCCGATTTTAGCGCACGCTGCACCGAGAACGAAGCGAAAGGTCTCAAATCACTTGGCCAAAATAATCCAATCGCTTTCGGCACCTGTAAGCTGCTCTGTACAGTATAGCAAAAACCTCATTGGTTTTCTCTATGCAACCTCAAAATGAGAGAGATGCCCAGAACTCCTTCGCAATTTCTAAAAACCACTAAAATGCAAGCTGGGCAGTGTCATCCAAAACATCATACATTTAAAAAAACAGAACAGGACAAATATATCAGTTTCCGAACTCATTTTGGCACTAGAAAACATACAGTCACCGCTCCATCTTGAGATCATATGTCGTATGTCGTAGGGCAAATAACATTTTGTCAGTATAAAAACGACGATCCAATTGATCCATACGTTACGGTATACTGTAACAGAAAAGAAAAAATCGTTAGGTGTCTCAGGACACCCGACATAAGCGAAGATTCTATTGTATATAAAATCGATTTGTGAACAGTAAAAAGAACTTCGGTGCAATATGATCGTATATAACCACATATATATATTATACACACACATATATTTATATATATATATATATATATATATATATAATATATATCTCAAGGTCGGTTACTACAACTGAACTTAATATTGATTAAGTTTCCAATATAATATTTAATGCAGAAGTATTATTTATACACTCTAATGCGAGCAAAATGGTGAAAAATCAAAAAGAATATAATATTCGCAAAAAAAAAAAAAAAATGAGGCTGACATTCAGTCCAGATTAAATAGGAGTTTTTATTTTTTATTTCAACATTTCTGTATCGATATATAATAAAAAAAAATCGCTTGGTACATATTTATCTTAATCAGAAGTTTGAGTTCTGCTTAGTCAATAAAAAAGTGCCAAAAAATTGACTCCAAATTGAAATCAAATTAATTGACACATAAAAAACTAACTAATATTAAAAAGTAATAATTTCAATAACAAGAGAAGAAACAATTTACACTCTCAAACAATCTTTTTTTTTGCCTCTCTCTGTCTTGATAGTATTCATGTCCATAACGCTAATACCTATGAAATATCTGTAATCAAAATATTTCTTTAAATAATATTGCAAATGATAAATCTTTCTGCGTTCCTTTTCAAAACAAATAAGTTATGTCATATTACAGTCTAACATTGTATAATTTCCACGTTTCTAGTGCCAACAGAAGACAACGAACCTATGCTTACTTATAATACACAGTCAGCCTCAATCTATTTCAGAGACAGCTTCCAAATTCTTAAAATCTAATATCAATCTGCCTATTAAAACTGCTTACACTTAAACTCAATGACAGTCAGCCTAAGTTTTTAAATATTGAGATAAAACCAGATCTTAACTAACGCTTAGTTGCTTATATAGTCCTGGCGCCTTACTGAAATCTCTATTTTCTAGTACCAAATCTGAATATCTTTCTGCTTACACTGCTTACATTACCACGCTGACAGTCAGTCTCCAAACTTAAATGAAGCTCTAATTGTTTCAAGCTATTGTTAAATCCTTGAAGCATTATGTACTTAAGTATCTAGTATCAAATTATAATAAATCTGCAACATTTCCTGACTCTCATTTCTCTAGATGGTTGGATGCGGAAAGCGGAGGATCGCATATGGTGGAAAGCATTGGGAAAGGCCTATATCCAACAGTGGGTTGATGCAGGCTGACGATGATAGCATTTCCTGACTGACAGTCAGCCTCAATTAAAATCTACTTAACGCACCGAACTTGACACTTTATTTCCAACCAACTCTCACAAATAATTTTCCTACACAAATCATGACAGCCTCACTTAAATAACTAACCTATGAACCGACCTTAACTGACAGTCTGGTTGGCTATTGACACCACTGGCTGCTGGTTATTCGCCGATATGACAGTCGACCCAGGAGGTATCTTCTGAGGAACCATGCCGTCTATATGCCTGTACTTCTTCAACCTGGTCCACTGTCCATTATTGTAGTTCATTTGGAAGTGCATTTCTGACAGCATAGTTAGGTATGTGTCATCTGACTGCAGGACGTTTTCTATGTTTTCTGATAGTTTTATTGTGACGATGTTGCCTAAGTTCGGACAGGGATTATCTGGAAAGAGTATAAAATTAAATTTAAGATAATGCTTTTCAAAGAAATATATAGAATATTGTGATAAAATCCTGGAATTTCTCTAATAAAATCCAAATTATCACTTTATAATTAACTATTTGTTGACATGAATAGATTATTGAAAATGAAAATAGTAAAAATACAACAAAAACCTAAGTTTTAAGAATTCTATGTAAAATTTTATTATTTAATCTATAATTAATACGTTTCTTATCAAAAATAGAAATAAAAACAGTGGGGAAAAAGTGTCAAATATGTTAATTAGGAATAGTGGAGAAATCTGTACTTATATTCCATATTTTTCGTTTATCTATCATCTATCTGGCCAGTTTTCTATAAAAAATACTAACGGGAGTAGTGGAGAAAACAGTATCAGTATTTTAGATAATCTGGTTCTAACTATCTGTCCAGTTTCTTGTCAAATTACTGATAGGAATTGTGGAGAAAACAATGTCAATATTTTTGCATATGTATCGATAATCTGGTTGGCTATCTATCTGGCCAGGTTCCTTTAAAAATACTAATGGGAATAGTGGAGAAAACAGTATTAGTATTCTTGTATATTTATCGAAAATCTGGTTCTATCTAACTGTGCAGTTTCTTGTCAAATTACTGATAGGAATAGAGGGGAAAACAATGTCGATATTCTTGTATACTTATCGATAATGTGTTCTCATCTATCTGGCGAGTTTCTTATTAAAATACTAATAGGAATAATGAGGGGGAAAACGCACTAACGTCGTAAATTCTAAGTGGGAGAAAACAGTGCCATTATCTCACTAATATAATATAAATAGCGGGAACATTTGGTTTATTATTATTAATATATGAATGATACCTCTGGAGCCAGCCATGAAGCCAAGTATGAGCGCCTTCTCCGGACGTGTGACACGATTCGCGTTTCTGAACATGTCTTGTGCTTCTAACATTTGTTCTCGCTGAAAAATAAAACATGGTGTTTATATGTATATAATTTTTTATCCGAGCAGAAAACAAGCATATGGCCAAACCTGGTGTAAAGTGATCACTTTTCAATGGAAAACATATTTGATGATCATGTCCTTGAGGAATGATCATCAAATACATTTTCCATTGAAATAAATGGAAAACATACACTCAGCGAATCTACTCGCTCCATTCAACGTCGATTTCGGCCCTGTGGGCTAGAACGCCGCCTAGTAGTCATTGTGGTGTTGTGTAGTGTTGATTCCTTGCACAACTTACCGTAAGCGAGAGGCCTCTACGCGGCAACAACGGCGGCTGTTGTTGTTGCACCGGTTGTTGTTGTTGTTGCGGCAGCTGTTGTTGGACCGGCGCCGGCTGCTGGACCGGCTGCGGAGGCTGCACCGGCGTCGCCATTTGGACCTACCACAAAATAATACATTCTTAAATTGTATACCGGAATGGTAAAAAAACGAGAAATGTACAGTACATACAAACTATAATCTGTTCGTCGAGAGTTGATAAAAAAAACCAGGGTTTCTAAGCTCATCATAGATTGCGACCCGTTAATTATTTTTTAATACAGTTGCTCAAAAAGTGGCGTATTGCAGGGACGTATAGCGTTCGGGATGTGGGCTATTACATACTCGAGCGTTTTCTTTACCTTTTCCGAACTCGTGCGTTCTCTTTCCCAACTGTCAAAATAATGTATATTAAAAAAAAAGAAAAACCAACCACGAAGTTTTTACTAAAAAAAAATCATAGAAGTTTTTATGATTCATGCAAATATTTCTAAAAAGAAACTACTAATTTCTTTCAATATCAGATTTAATGATTTGATTCAATGAATTAGGTTAGGTCATTTCATTTCATCTCATTAAATTTCATATCAATAAAAAAATTCTACTGAAGATTTCGCTGTATGGGCATAGTTCCCTTTGCTTACCCAGAATGGGTGATAAAAACAAAAAAAAAATCTCTGCATAAATTATTTTACGGTTGGCGTCATTTTCCAAAAAAATTCTTTGCGATTAGTTAGTTGAGTTTATTGTGTTTTTATTATTTTATTAAATTGCTTCATTTTTTCGCAACTGTATTAAAAATAGTTGTTCAGTACACGTGCGGAACCGTCATTGCAACTTGTTCCGACTGTCAACCCTCAC
The DNA here is from genome assembly GCA_937001555.2 of Hypsopygia costalis. Lineage (NCBI taxonomy): Eukaryota > Metazoa > Arthropoda > Insecta > Lepidoptera > Pyralidae > Hypsopygia > Hypsopygia costalis. The sequence continues at coordinate 5,052,261 of OW443350.2, forward strand.
CTTCGGCTGCGCCTCGGCTCGGGTACACATTTGTCGGAACTCTTTGCAATGACAGGGTTTCCGCACTCGTAATGAAATATACTATTTATCGAATGACAATAAAAAAATTAGACGCGCCAACGGCCTGCGCTTGACAACAGCTGCCTGTCTCGTACCATAAAACATAGCGAACGCACAGCGACTGCGACACATGTGACCTCTCATCATACAGTATGCGACACTTAAACGACAATCGCTATTTGAAGACTTCTCGTAATATTTATCAACTCTCGGCGAACAGATAGTAGTGTGTCGACGCTGCCAGCTGATTTTATCCGACATCTTCAAAAGTCATCGCCATATTTTAGCCAATTTATATAAAAATTGGAGGAGCCCGTTGGGGTCGTTGTGCGAGACAGTCTAATCGAATACGCAAGTTAAGCAATGTCGACTGTAGCCTGTCCATGGATGGGTTTATTTATCTCGAGTTCCTCCATGCTTCGGATGGCACGTTAAACCGTCGGTTCCGGCTTTTGTCATTAGATGATAGTCGTTAAGCCAAGTTTGCCTTTAGGCGACTTGAAAACACTGACCCCCGCCAATCCGCAGATGAGCAACGTGGAGTATTCTCTCTCTTCGATTGAGGGGAAACCCAATCCCAGCAGTGGGATGAGTAAGGGTTATAAATGATATATACTTATAACTTATTGAATTTGTATAATGAAGAATGTTAACTAATTTTGATTATTAGCACTCCATATTCTCTGTCAAAAATACTAGTGAAAGAATTACTTTCGATATGTCAATTAGTTTCCGATTTAGAAGTAAAACAAGTTGTAACCGTACGACGCGGGCTGAGTGACGTCATCGCACAACACGCTCAGTCTGGCTCACTCAGTCCGCTCGCGGTCGCACGCCCGTGCCGTTGAAATTATACCTAAATACTATAATTACAATTAAGTAATTAATTAAATACTATAATAATAATAAATATTCTGGAGCGGGTCACGGCGGGCGTACAACATTACATCAAACTTCTCATAGGCGTGCGCGGGGATATGGATCCAACGCGTAGAGGCCCCTACGCGTTGGATCCATATCCCCGCGCACGCCTATCAAATGACCGGGCTTGAACCGTGATTAAAAAGAGATACATAATAAATTAAATTTATTATAAATTTTATTTAAATTAATTTTATTATAAATTAATTTTAAATTTTAATTACTATAATAATTAATTAAATACTATAATTAGAATGTCATATCCCTAATACTAAGCGAGCCGTGGCCGTGGCCCGCGCGACGCGTTGTGAAATGACGTCACAAGCGGTCACGTGACTGTTAGCGGGACTCGATATTTTTCGAAACTTTGAATGCCGATAAAATCAAAACTACTTGGTATTTTTGACTACAACAAAAACTAGTGTGTTTGTATACATACAGGCTTTACTGAGACATTTCAAGCGATTTGGCATACCTAGTAACATTCTCCATTCAATATTCCTACTTCGTGAATGATTCCGTCCATTGGTGAAAACCCTATATGCGGAAAACTATATTATACAAAAATATTTGACTGACCGTCTGTGCTATCTGATGCTGTATGGGCTGTGTCGGTTGCTGCAACGTTGTGGTGTGTAAGGCGGGGACAGGCACGTTGGTTCGGTTCGCTTGTTGGACGACCGCCTGTGTTACCTGGAAACAACCGAATATTATTAGGAAGATAAATAAATTTACACTGATTTCTCAGTCTCACACAGAAACATATATTTAATTCTCAGATTTAAAAAAAAAAACGAATGTGCTTTAGACCATTTTTGGGGTGTAAGTGGTTCATCAACATCTTTGAACCAAAGCCAACTTCACTTGCACGCGGTGCACCCTGCTGACTGACAAACGAAGCTCTGGCGAAAAGAGAGGTAGGGAGCGTAATTGTATGCTACCCGACTGGGGAATGTACCTCCACCTCACAGAATACCGCAGCCAAATAACGGTTCCCTTGAGGGCTGTTGTGCTCCTGCGAGTGAGTGAGGTCACCGGAAAGGAAGGAGATGCTGCGATGGTAGCGGGGGTGGCGGCGCGCGAGCGATATTTTATGTTGCGAGCGTTAATATGGCTACGGTAACCGCTTCACATCGGGCGGGCCGTATGCTTGTCTGCCACCCGACGTAGTATTAAAAAAAAATGTACAAGAGACCAGTGTTCCGCAAAGTGTGTGCCACGCAGGGGCGGACTGAGGCACGGGTGCGTAATTTTTGGGGCCCGAAAATTAAGTTTAAAATTTTTATAATTAATGTTTATTTTTTATGTGAAAACTTATTTAATAGGCCCGGAATTACAATGTTACTTTTCCATACAGCTCAGACAACTGTATCGAAAAACATTTTTTTTTATTTCGATACAACTTCAGCCCTGGGTTCAGCTTAAGGCAACCTCCTTAATATATATAATCATTTCATACTTTTAAAATGGATTTTCCCGCCAAACTTTGATCGACCCTAAAATACTTTATGCTTTATCCTTATGCTTTGCTTTAACCTTAGTCCGCCGCTGGTGCCGCGGCACACTGGTGTACTATGGTCATTATTTGGTGTGCCTCGGAAAAATAAGGTTATCTCGTGAAGTTAAATAGACGGACGGAAGACGGAAGGAAGAAAAATTCTTACACAAATAAAAACTGGATTTCCTTTGTGGTGTACCGAGAAAAATTTTCGTTTCCCTAGATGTACCTTAAACACTAAAAGTTTGCGGAACACTGCGTTAGACCACACGACTGAAGTGAAACTTCTACTTATATCTCCCTCTCAACTTCTGTTTGCCTCGCCCGATCACACTTTTCGTAACGCTCTCGTCACGCATTCAAGTTAGCTGAACTCCCCAAGTCAAGCGTGCGTAAAGAAGGTTTAGTTGAAAAAGTTTTTGACGTGACAACGTTTTATAATTCGATGGAGCCAGCTACACGGACCAGTAGCATCAGTATTTTCTTATGACGTTGTCACGTTCAACTATCGTCAGTAAACCGACTTTACAGACACCCAATTTTTTTGTAATGAAAACTTCTTTAGCCGCGTTGTGAACAAATCTGGCTAGTGAATAAAACTGAGCCGTTATGCCGTTACGCTCGGGTATGCAACGTTCGTTCTGGTAAAGTCGCCAGGGACTATCTTGTGAACTAGCGCACATCGTTTTTTTTTTTATTTCTAGTCTCTGATCACGACTTTGAGGGCAGATTTTTTCAAGATGGCGGAATTTTCAAAATGGCGACTATTCGCAAAGTACCTTAGGTCTGTATCAGACTCAGTATCTAGGGATTTTGGGGTCTCGAACGACTTTTGACATTTCATAATCTTCAAAATGTCAACTCAGAAACTATATTAGACGAACGATCTCAGGAATGTTATTTAGCGATATTATATCTGGAGCCCCTAAGTACTTTGAACGAGGCCAAAGTCAGAGTTTGCAGCAAACCCAGAGGGCGAGCCGTGGGGCAAGGCCGTAGGCCGAACCCTTCTGCAAGCATTTTATTATTATTTCTGAAATAAAAGTCGCAAATCCACACTTGAGTGTGGGTTTGCGAGATACGACGACCGACCGATAACCGATAATACGTCTCATCATTACATCTATATATACAACCATCAGATGGGCAGAATGGAGATACAAATAAATTTTACATTAATTCATCCCGTTTATATGCATGATTGGTATACGACGTGGTAAACTCACCGGTTTGATATTTTGCAGCAGTACAGCTTTCCCGCCCGGCTGCAGGATGACGGCTGATGTGTTGAGGAGGTTCTGTGCAGACAATAATACTGGTTTCCCGCCGGCTTGGCCCGCGATCAGTAACTTTGGCTGTTGGCCGATCACTATAGGCTTTCCACCCGTACCCTATTGAAGAAAAATCGGTTAAAATGAGTACAAAGAAAGAAATTAACAGGCGTATTTTTGGCTGGTTGTGCCATATATTCAAAATCTGTAAAGGCCACTCGAAACATTTAAAAATATATATTTCTTAAAACAAGAGTCCTACCTCTCTTATTGACTGAGTAAATTTCGGACCGATATTTTGTATTTAATTGTTGAATAATAAATGAATATGAATGAATGATACTATATCGAGGAAAAGAATCGATACCGCAGTGGCGACGTTTCATCATCTAGGTAAATACTCTCACTGGCCAGTTTTATTTGTGCACGATGTTTTTTTTTTTTTATATATGAGAAGGGGAAAGCGAGCTTGTAGGGCACCTGATGGAAAGCAATCACCACCGCCCATAATACCTTAATTATTTATTCTGCCATTGAGCCCTTGTGGGCACTTAGACACGTCTTACACATTTTTATTAATAACTAGCTGCCCGCCCCGGCTTCGCACGGGTAAAAAGTGGTGTTTTATTCAGCTCGCAATTTTTTAATTCTTTCTCTGCGTAAGAAACATCCTCGTACTTCACTACATAGTATAAAACAAAGTCGCTTTCTCTGTCCCTATGTCCCTTTGTATGCTTAAATCTTTGAAACTACGCAATCGATTATGATGCGGTTTTTTTTAATAGATAGAGTGATTCAACTGGAAAGTTTATATGTATAATATATGCATAACATAGTAGAAAAACACTGATAATTTAGAGGTTTCTAATGTGATGTCGTAAATAAACACATTTTTTTGCTTTTTCATTGCAAACGCTGGCTGAACCCAACGAGATAGATCAAAATAATGTAGTACAGTATTGTTCACCTTAAAATGGTCTACAAAAAAGTTCGCGATGGTATATGTCTATCTCTTAGTGGTAACACACAATAACCGTTATTTTATCCTTTGCTTTTTACAAGAAATAATGCCTTATTTACGAAGCGATTTTAAGCAATACAGAATTAATCCTTATCCAATTAAGTACCTTAAATACATTGCGCATTTAATATAGATCAATATGGCCCTTCACAGCATGTAATTTAAATGAATAGTTTAGAAGATATTACACATTTAAAATGCAGGGACATAACGGCTGTGGCGGGTACCGGCCGCGGAGCCGGCGGCGTGTGCCTATAACTGGGGAAGGACTGGATAGGACAAAGCGCAAAGACCTTCTGTAGTACATTTAGTATCAGCATTGCACCCGTGCGAAGCCGGGGCGGGTCGCTAGTCAAGGAATATTCTAAAAAAAGAATTAGCGAAATCGGTGCAGCTGTTCTTGAGATTTGCGCTTAGCAGCACATTCAGCGATTCATTTTTGACGAGCTCGGTGGCGTAGCGGTCAATGACGCGGCTTCGACACCAACGCTCGTGGGTTCGATTCCCACACAGGACAAACATTCGTGTGCATGAACATGTCTGTTTGTCTTGGTCTGGGTGTTTTCTATATATCATAAGTGCTTATGTATATACAAAAAAAAGTATTTACGTATGTTTATCAGTTGTCTAGTACCCATAATACAAACTTCGCTTACTTTGGGGCTAGATGGCGCTGTGTAATTTGTCTGACAATATTTATTTATTGATTTTTATATTATAGATATTCTTATTTTTTGTCATTATTTTTATCTATTAGCATTTCGGTATTTTTTTACCATGCCCATTTAGACCATTGGCGAAGAAAAAATGCTTTAAAGAAACTTGCCAATATTTTTTTGCCAGCCATCTATGTGTAATAGTATGATACTAGCCTGTTGTACAAGTATGGGGCTGGTGACGGTGGTCTGCGCGGCGGGCGGCGGGGCGGCGGCGGCGGGGGCGGCGGGGGGCGCGGCCGCGGGGGCGGCGCCCGGCGGGGACGACAGCGGCGCTGGCGTCGACTCCATCGCACTCGCTGGAACAACACACACACACCATAATGAGGCGTAGACAAACAAAAAAAACTCTAAAGGACTAGTATTCAGAGCCGTAAAACCAGTAATAAAAAATTATTACTAGTTTTACGGCACTGAATAATAGTCTTTTAGAGCCCAACTTGGTGTATTATTAATTCTTGATCTAATTCCGGACATGAAAACACATCTCGTCAGGAATCTTCTCATTCTTCAATTACTTGTGTTGGCTCAACCGCAAAATCGATAGTGCAATTTTACTGCTGCTTCGTGCGCCTTCTTGAAGTAACTCACTTACACACTTCTATTCAAAGATTCCACTAATTTTATGCACTCTAATAATCACTTGCACCATAATATACTATATTATAAATCAATATCAATAAATCATGAAAAGTTTAGAAACGCAACCGGGCTCAACAAGTACTTATCAAAAAGCGTATTTAAGTCTATGGAATGAGATTTTATATGGTATTTTTTTAAGGCTCTGGATACTAGTTCTTTAGGATCCGACATTTATATTTTGTTTCTTTACCTATTCTTTTATATTCTTTATCTCGGCTTTAGGGACATACAGACAAGTAAGTGGAGAACATAGAGACTAGATATTTTGTTGAACAATACGTACTATTGGGCTGTTCGTCTTGCTTGGGCATCTGGTAGTTGTTGAGGCCTTTCGCATAGTCCGGCGGGGGAGGAGACGAGGGTGCAGCCGGAGCCGCCTTCTTGGCCGCATTGCCTTCTTCCATTTCTGAAAATAAACCCATAAGATATCAATTCATCATCCGGCCTTATTACTCACATTATTTAAAATGTGTGCAATTTTTTTGATTTCGAGGTCCAAAAGTTGAAATGAGCAATCTTGTATGCAAATTTAATACATAGTTGTTTTAGATACGGTTCTAAAGATTCGAATGAACATTTCTTACGCACGACTCGTTCATAATTCTAAATAATCAGTAAAATTTACGTACGAATACAATAATGTCGTCTTGAAGAAACTAGTTATAATTTTATTACTAAATGTAATAAATTTATAACCGGTTTCTCCAAGCGGATCTCGGATTAATCTCTTTTATATAAGATGTCATGTAAGATGGAACGAAAAGTAAGTAATATATATATATGTATAGATAAAATCATAGCTTATCCATACCCAACTTCTTCCTCTTCTTGATCTGCGCGTGCGTCGCTGGCTGCTCAGTGATATCGAGCAGTTTGATCCCGGAGCGCGGCGGAGGTCGCGGCGTGGGCGGCAGTATTCGCGCACCGGTGCGGGCCGCGAACCGGGACGGCAGCCCTTTCAATGGGGCTGGAGGAAATCACTAGTTGTATAGGATTCGTATGAAGGCTACATTATGGCGCCCAACGTATCGAACAGAGCCCCACGTTGGGCGCCACAATGTTTGTGCACTTGCGAACCTTTGTACTGCCTTCCATGACCAAATTGTTAAATAATTAAAGTATAACTTTGCTGCCCTCACAAGATGCGGGAATATCCTGAAGTAAAACTTTTCAATTTTAAAAATTTTCTCGTGCCAATTCAGATCACTACACTCATATCCGCTAAAAGCACCCTGGGTACTATAGTACCCAGTTTTAAAAAGTGCTCAAAAGCACCCTGGGTAATATAGTACCCAATTTTGAATTTCGTGACCTTGTGTCAAAAACCTGTTATCTTGCTTTTTCTCATTAGAATAGCCGTAAGAAACGAAATTTCATCCTTTTCTCACATCTTGGGCCTTCACGCTCATGTCCGCCAACCTAACAAACAATTCATAGACACGATGGAAAAAAATAAACAAATTAGTCGATTTCTAGGTTAGTTCGCGACGTTGCTTTTGCGCCTGTTTTACGAATTTCGACAAATTTTGTGAATTAAAAGTGATTCAGTGACTGTTTTAGTGTTTTAAAACGCAAGATAAACTCAGTAAGTACTTATTTAGGATATAAATTTGTGTTGACAGTGGTTTATTTCGTCGAATTTGATAAAATAAGTAGCACCCAGTCCGTTGAGTGTTGGGTATGGCGGTATTTAAACATAATTTTTTTATATATATTTATATCTATTTTAAGTTATTTACTGTTATATCATTTTTTCGGGGCTGAAATAAGCTTTCAGACCGTACTAATAATTTAAATATCCGTGTTCATTTGTAAAAAAAAAAAAATCGTGCGTCCGTGCAAAAAAAAATCCGCGATACAAACAAATATTCTATTGGTTTTAAAAGCTTGTAAATTAATATTTTTGTACGATGGAATGTTTTGTTTTAATTTTTTATGCTTCAGATACTATCTAGTTACATTTTTAAATCACTTAAAACATACTTTGCCCCTTCATATTTAAATTAAAAATCATAATATACCTAATGGTATTTTTTTTTCTAAGTTCTAAGTTTGGGAACCATTTTCTTTCGTAATATACTTCACATTCATACAAAAAATGTGTTATTCAAAGCATCAACTCAGTCTTAACAAAAAACATAAACACAAGTAGGGTCTAATTTCAATGAGTCGAGTCGTAAACAACTTCAAAGCGCCAGATGTCGACGCGCGCGACGGCCGCAAAAAAAAGCGGCGGCACATGTACTTTTGAGGCACGGGAAGCGCGCGGGGGCGGTGTATCAAGCGGATATCCGACTGTCATATTATATGGGCAAAATTTTCCAATATCTGAATTTGCACACATTTAGAACTAAACTCGTATAACGACATATGTACGCTTGTATTGGTGTGGAAAGGAGAGATACTAATTAGAGTATTTTGACAAACGAATTAAATTGTTATCATGAATTTGCCTTGAAAAGATTTTTCTTGCTTACGATTAAAAACTTGTTTTAATAATAATTTAACATTGGCTCTACTTTTATTTTACAAATAAAACATCTTAACTACATACACTAAAGGTGTTATCATAAAATCCAAAGATTTGGGCGATATTTTTTTTTTTGGCTAAAACTTTTTAAGAGACAGACAAATTTGATTTAGTTGGTGCAGATTTTTCTTTGAGATGACTTAATTTATTATAAAATGTTGCAATAAACATGAAAGAACGGCATACCTTTTGTAGCAAGCATCAAAAGTCGTAAGAAAAGTCCGTACATCCTACCGAAACTTTTGCTTTTTCACCTGGAGCAGGTCCGCTAATTGTATGCTTGAAGTAAAAATCTTACTAGTATCAGTCATTTTGCGCGGCATGCCTCGACTCCTGACGGGCACGGTTGGAGCCTGGGCCTTCTTCTGGTTGGCCTGCACCTCTGTGGCCTTCGCCAGGAGCTCGCTGCGTAAGGCCACTGACTTTGGCTTGCGTTTCAATGTAAAATGCTTTACTGGATTTGGTTGTTGTCCTACCTGAAATCATATCACAGATTTGATAATTATATCTAGCTTACCTACGCAACTTCGTATGCGTGAGAGAGAGAGGGTAGAGAGTGAAGCATAGTATTATCATTAAAAAAGTTATAATGAGCCAATCTTAAAATATAGATACATGCCATCGCAGACTTTTTTTTAACTTTATAAGATGAACAATTCTGTCATATACGTAATTGTTGCGTAACTTTAACCGTTTATACAACAGAATGACAGAGAGGATGTCTTGTTTCATACAATACTTCAACGCTGCTCCCTACACTGAGCATTTTCGGATTTATGACAGACTAATCTACCGCTATGTTCAAATACAGACCACCAAATTGATGGATGTTCTAACACATGAAATTGTGAAGCCATAACTCGTGATTTCGATTCCCACACAGAACAAACATTTGTGTGCGTGAACATGTCTGTGTCTTGGTCTGGGTGTTTTCTATGTCATACATTATATCATATAATACATTTTTTTTTGTAAATACATACTTTAAAAGTATGTATTTACAAAAAAAAATGTATTTACGTTATGTTTATCAGTTGTCTAGTACCCATAACAAAAGCTTCGCTTACTTTGGGGCTACATGGCACTGTATAATTTGTCTGACAAATATTATTATGAATATATTATTATTATTATTCGTATTTGCACACAAGTGGAGAGTGCATCATTTCAGCTTAGACAAGCTCCAACATAAATGATATCTTAAACTGTATAAATTCTGCTGTCACTTCCCATCTGTGCACAAATAAGCAAAGCATATATCTCTTTATAAGTTTTTATTACGTTTTTAAGGATTCTCAGTAGTTTGACTTCACTATTCTGTGTTGTTTCTATCTCCACCAACCTGCAGTTGAGCAGCGTGGTGAAGTATGGACTAAACCAGCAGTAGGTTGAATAAGAATTGACAATGAATTGTATGTTGTTTCATATCAACCATAGATCATTGACATTGACTGGTTATTATAAACTATGCAAACAAATTGGAGGTGTTCAAATGAAGTTTGTCTTACCACAGAAACTAAGGCATTCTTATTTAAATATAGGCACTCGAGAGGCAGCAGTCCAAGATCGGAGTGTTTGGCAAGCGCACGCCGCAGCTCCCCGATCATGTCACTGAAAATTGGTCGGGTCTCATCGAACTCTGCTATCTCTGTATTGAGGGTGCCTGCCGACGGGAATGTCTTGAGAACCTCTGCCAACATGGCCACCCAGAGGTCCGAGTCCACAGCGGCCACCTCAATAATTTCTTCCAACTCATTTTTCCACTGGAAATAAATATGTTTGTAAATTAGAAGTACCTACTGTTATTGTTTGTTATGTTACATATACATATTTTCCCTCCATATCAGAAGGTCAAATAAGCAAAATGACCATGATGCATTAACGTCATGAAAGTAAAACAATCTACTAGTAAAACGTCTGAAATCTAAACATGTCTAAAAGTTTTTAATATCAGATATTCTCCTAATAGGATAAGATATTGTTGTAATTTTTGTGGTATTAATAGATATTTTCTGGTTGAATCTAAGAAAAATACGTCTTCAGTTGAAGATGGTATATTTGAAAGTACAATATGTCAAATTTAAAAAATGGTAAAAAACATATAAATAGAATACAGGTGTTTTATGATTAGCCAGTTCCAACACTCCCCCTTAATCTAAAAACCCCATAAAGAATTTAAAAAAAAAGAGGTAGAAAAAATAAGGATAACAAAATAATAACAAATTAAAATAATTATTTTGTTAACCCTATCCCAGCTATACACCTATTATGTGTGACAGGCCCAAGCGGTTTGGTTAAAACATCAGCAGGCATGTCACAGGTTTTCAAGTATTCTAACAAAATTATCTTATTTGACACTTTCTCTCTAATAAAATGAAAACGAGTATCTATGTGCTTCGTCCTGTTGTGGTGGACGGGGTTATGTACTAAATTTAGAGCACTCTGACTGTCTGACCATATCTTTACAGAGTGTAATTTACCTGTAATTTCAGATATAAAACGCCGCAAATAACTTGCTTCCTTTGAAGCAGCCGTCAGTGCCATGTATTCAGCTTCCGTGGACGAGAGCGCTACCGTAGGTTGTTTCTTCGCCTCCCATGCCACTGGTCCACCAGCTAACTTAAACACGTAGCCCGTGTATGACTTCCTGTCAATTGGACAATTTGCCCAGTCGGCATCAGAATATCCTACTAAGGATTCATCAGTTTTACTATACGTTATGCAATAATCTACTGTTCCTTTAAGATATTGTAGTATCCTTTTTGCTGCTTGCCAATGTTCACGTGTAAAACATGTATTGAATTGGCTTAAGTAGCTCACTGCGTATGCAATATCGGGACGCGAGTTTACTGCTAGATACATGAGACATCCTATCAGATTTTGGTAAGGTAATTCAAGTGACTCACCATCGGTTATCTTTTCTAGCTTTTTCTGAGCTAAAGGAGTACTCGCCGACTTACAGTCGCGCATATTAAATTTATCTAAGACTGACAAAATATAGTTCGACTGACTTACTTTGATAATATCTTCACTACATTTGATTTCTAATCCCAAATATGATTTCAATATACCGAGATCTTTCAAAGTAAAATATTTTTGCAAATCGTTTTTGACAATGTCAAAAGTATAGTCAGATTTACAGTAAATAATTATGTCATCGACATAAATTCCTAGAATGACAAGTTCACTACCAAAAAGTTTTGTATATACACAAGGTTCGGAAGGAGTTCCTATAAAACCTATTTTTAAAAGGGTTTCATCTAACTTCTTGTTCCACTCTCGAGATGCCTGTTTAAGCCCGTAAAGAGATTTACGCAATAGACATACCTTGTTTTCATGTCCTTTCATTGCAAAGCCAGGAGGCTGTTCCATGAAAACTTCTTCGTGTAAATCTCCATTTAAAAATGCGGTATCGACATCTAAGTGCCACATTTTTAAACCCATTTCAGCAGCCAATGCAAATAAAGTGCGTAGGGAAGAATGACGGATGACCGGTGCAAAGGTTTCATGGTAGTCCACGCCTTTCGTCTGCTTAAAGCCTTTCACCACAAGTCTTGCCTTGTACTTAGTACAGCTTCCGTAAGCATCCTTTTTTAATCTGTACACCCATTTGCATGGTATGACCTTCTTATTATTTGGTCTATTCACAAGCTCCCAGGTATGAAGTTTCATTAGTGAGTTATGCTCATCGGTCATTGCTGACATCCACTTATGAGCATCTTCAGTATGAACAGCTTCATAGTAACTCGTTGGTTCATTTGAACATATTAAAGCTTGATAGGTCAGGAAATCTGGAGGTTTCCTACACCTAGAGGGATACCTTGGTTCCTCAGTTGGCTGTTGATCCAAGCCTACGTCTAAATCACGTTCAACTTCTTCGGGGCTCACCGAAGTAGACGGACAATCTGCATTCACGCACCCTGGACTTACAGAAGTAGATGGTTCGATATTAGAACTTGGACAATCGGTACAATCATAAAATTCATCCTTTTCGTCAACAAAATTATCATCAAATATCAGCATCGGTGACGTTTCATTCTGATGATTCGATGACTCCGTTTCTTTTAAAGGTGTAAAATAATTCTCAAAAAATGATGCATCTCTTGACTTTAAAATGTGTCTAGGATTATTACAGTCTCGAAAAATATACGTGTTGGGATTTTCCGAGTAACCAACAAAAATAGCTTCTTCGGCTTTCACGTCGAGCTTTTTCCTTTGACATGAAGGTACATGAACAAAAGCTCTACATCCGAAGACTCTTAGATGACGGAGATCATTTTTTCGTCCACACCACTTATCGAGAGGAATTTGACCGTTTAAATATCGATGAGGGGACCTATTCTTCAAATAAACAGCTGCTTGAAATGCGTCTTCCCAATATGCTTGAGGTAAGGAGCTTTCGGCCAACATCGATCTTGCCTTCTCAACTATCGTTCGATTAGTGCGTTCCGCAACGCCATTTTGTTGAGGACTATACGGTGTTGTAGTCTGATGCTCGATACCTTTTGAAGAAAGATAATCAGCAAACTCTTTATTTACATACTCTTTTCCACCATCAGTTCTAATGGACTTTATACGGGAATCCAATTGATTTTCCACTAAAGCTTGAAAAATACGAAACTTATTCATAACTTCAGTCTTCGAAGATATAAAATAAACAAATATCAAGCGTGTAAAATCATCTATAAAAGTTAAAACATACTTGTTACCCTGAAATGATGTCGTAGACATCGCTCCACAGAGATCGCTATGAATCAATTCTAAAGGCGATGTCGCCTTACTGTACGATGCTAATTTTTTAAACGGTTTTCTAGCCTGTTTTCCTTGAACACAAGCGATGCAATTACTTTTGTTTACCTTGGTATAGTATACACCTACCCCGTGATTCTTAAGTTGATTCATGCCTATGCGACACAAATGCCCTAACCGCTTATGCCAAAGTTGATACCTGTCTAGACAGTCAGAGTGCATAGAGTTCGCAATACAAATATTGTCCACGTTGTGAGGGATATTGACAGTACAGTCAAGCGTGTACAGTCCTCCACAGGGCGAAGCATGAAGTACAGAATCACCTGTAAAACAAAAATTATCATTTTTATAAAAATTACAACCGCTTTTATCAAAAACAACTATAAAACCCTTTTCAACTATTTTTTGAACAGACAATAAATTAGCATTTAAATTAGGTACAAAAGCAACATCATTTATAGATTTTACTACGTCTTTAGGTGTCGTAATTGAAATGGTTCCAATCCCGCAACACTTAATTTGTTCTCCGTTAGCGACGGTAACTTTTCCATTTTCAAACAGAGAAATGTTTTTAAACCAATCCCGTTGTGACGTCATATGCTTAGTAGCACCAGAATCTACGTACCAAACGTTGCTGGAATCGCCAGACGTATTAAGTGCAGTGAAGGAGGCAGCACTGTCCTTCATCTTGCCTTCCGCGGTCTTTTTCTGCCGTAGGGGACAGTCAGGCCGTTTGTGTCCTGGGGCTTTGCAATCATAACAAATAATTGCCTTTTTATTCTTCGGTCCACACTTTATCGCTTTGGTTTGTAAAACAGTATTATTTGATGACGTCTCCTTGGATATTTCATTTAAAAGTTTTGTCTTGACTACTGTTGACGTGACATTAACGTTGCAGTTCTCTAGCGCCATAATAAGAGGATCAAACCTTGGTGGAAGACCTCCTAAAAGTATAGCGGCAATTGACGAGTCGTCTATCACCCTATCAATATCCGCCAAGTCTTGTGCGGTAGACAGAACGGCGTTTATATATAACTCTAAGTTTTCGTAGTCAGATAAACACATTCTATAAAGCTTTCGCTCCAACGCTAGTCTGCGTCCCATCCCCTTGTCCTCAAACGCGTTTTGCAAAGATTTCCATGCATCAGCAGCAGTTTTTGCGCATCTAACATGGATGATGGCCTCACCGTCCACTGACAAGCATATCTTTGCAAGTGCCTTGCAATCCTTCTTTTTCTTTACAGATGCTGACGTCTGGTCATCATCTGGATAACCAGCTACTGCTTGCCATAAATCCTCGTGGATTAAATAATTTCTCATTTTAAATTTCCACGTAGGATACCCATCTCTATTTCGAAGGCTGAATGTAGGAATTGACGAGGAATTCGACTTACTTGTACCATCTCCAGTTCCGTGTGCCATGTTGACGGAAAGAAAAATCCTTTTCCAATTGATACAACTTTTTTTTTTTTTGGTCACAAACACAAACGTTTCTTTTAGAAAACCGCTGAATACCTATTAATAGAGCTTCGTGCTGATAACGTGTTGTAATTTTTGTGGTATTAATAGATATTTTCTGGTTGAATCTAAGAAAAATACGTCTTCAGTTGAAGATGGTATATTTGAAAGTACAATATGTCAAATTTAAAAAATGGTAAAAAACATATAAATAGAATACAGGTGTTTTATGATTAGCCAGTTCCAACAGATATATATGGATTTCCAACGTTTTACTAGTAGGGAATTTTACTTTCATGACGTTAATATGTCATAGTCATTTTGCTTATTTGACCTTCTGATATGGAGGGAATATTTTTGCTATACAAAAATATAGAGTGGTAATTTAATAGAGGAGGCAACAAGAGAACAAATGTAGAACTGTTAACGCTACAGAAGAAACGTCTGTCTCTACACTAACCCTAATTAAAAAAGTGGGTTTAATTAGGGTCCTTATTTTTTCCTAATTAAATCCTTAGGGCCAGTGGCGGACTAAGGCTAAAGCAGACCCTAGGCAAGATTGTATTTCCGGGCCTACTAAAGAAGTTTTCACTTCAAAAATAAAAATATTATCATAAAAAATTAAAAACCTAATTTTCGGGCCCCAAAAATTACGGGCCCTAGGCCTTAGTCCGCCCCTGCTTAGGGCCAAGTCAGACACAACAGTGGTAAGTTTTGGGATGTAAATGATTCATCATCATTTTTGAGTCAAAACCAGCCATACTTGTACATATCATATTTATAAGCTGCCAAACTTGAGGAAGTACCTCCACCTCCCCAAATACCACAGAAAAATTGTTGTATGGCTATCAAGCAGAGCACTATAGTTGGAAGCAATCTTACATGACCTAATGTTACTTGAGTACAGCAGAAAGTTCTATATAGCAGTTATTATTCAGCTTCTCTAAAGAAATAATTTTAAGAGACCTTGAAACTATTTTGTATGGTCACAGGTAAATTATAGGTTATATGCACAATACATGTGTGACAAGGTAAAAAAACAAGTAATTTAATGACATTATCAATGTTTATCACCTTTAGAAAATGCGAAAATAATAAATTCCAAAAACTGAGCAATGAATCTATGAAAATCAGGTGAAAATATGTATTGTTTTTATGCCAAGAAATGATGTTAATTTAATTATTAATTGCCTTAGTAAAATCTACTCTAAGTAATGTTTACAATCTTGCCAATATTATTGTACGTTTTGGTGATAATATAAGCTTTTTCCATCAATTTATTTCATGTAAATTGTTACATGACAACAAATAAAACTACTACATACATCAAAGTATTGCATCTCTTTCCGTCGAATCACAAAAGTATTAGATGAAAAGAGACAAAAATCTCTAAACAGTTACGCAAATCATACAACACCAAAGAGAAAAGTTACCTCTTCAACATTTCTGCGCGGGATATGAAAGAAACTTAGCAATAATTTTAGTTTCACTTGTGTTTGTAAATCTGGAAAACAATCCTTGATATTCTTCAGAACTTCCGCGTTTAACTGCGTGCAAATTGAGCCACTTGTCCACGAATCATTCGAAATACCGAGTTTATTGTGGAGCCACAAAGATGTGTCACTATCGCGCACGTTCGCCATCTTGTAACTGAGACAGCCGTAGTGACGTGACGTGTCTATGTTATAAGTTTATATTTTTTAGTGTTTCAGTTCACTTGTTCATTATTTAATTATCAAAATTCTAAAATTCTACCCACTTTAAAATCATGATAGGAAGAAAAGGATTTGTAGAACGTTTGAAATTTTTTATGCGACTTTTGAAAATAATATTTGGTCCAATTCTCGTTATCTTCAAATCGTTATGATATTATAGCGACTTACTTGTTGAAGCTCTTTGAATACGTTCACACGTATTGTTATTCGATTCCATTCGATTATAAATTTTAAGCGTAATTACTGTTCCTCATTTGAATGAGTGTCAAGTAATCGGGAAAATAGTATACGTGAACAATTCGAATCGAAATTGAATGAGTGTCAATTAACCGGGAAAATAGTATATGTGATCAATTTGAATCGCTTAAGCGTCTTGAGAACAAAGCCAGTGCTGCTTTGATATCATAACTGTTGAATATATAAACGTTAGTAAGCAAGACACAAGCGTAAAGAGTTAAGACGGACACGGGAAGTGTTCCGCTAAACTATCTGATTTGATATCTGCCGCTGGGTTTCACTAGCGTACAAATCGCCATAGAATAAAGTTCGATCCATATCATCTTAATACTTAGCGATCTATCCTATTATGGTTTTTATGACATGTCACGAACGACAAAATGTAGCATGACTTTCTTTGCATCATTCACATTGTCAAATTGTAAGGGCAACCTACTCCAGTCGACTACTTGTTGCATCATACTTATAATATATTTTTTCATTTTTGCCTAAAACTCCGGATTTTCATTAATTTCGAAGTAGACTTCCTTGATTATGTACCACTTTTATATATGTGGTTTGCCAAAATGTTTCTACCTTTCCTAATGGAGCGTAGATGAAGACCAAAGGTAAGGGTCATCATCAATCAAGTCACTGCGATAATATATAAATATTTCTTCACGCTTCATTTAAATCTAAATCAATCAAAATTAAAGGAAGAGCGAAACACGTATGCCGACAGCGAATTCTACAACTTAATGTTTCGGCAGAGAAATGAATTGCCAAAGCTTTTTGTGAAATTCGTTTCGTTTAGTGTAGCACAGTAACGTAATTGGATTTAATGCAATCATAATCACAACATTAAAAAAAAACTTTAATTAAAGATACTTAATATTACAATATTACATAAAGTATCACATCTTACGTCACAGCGCAAGGTACCTACTTCGTTACACATATAGTCAACCCTAAGACATCTACATACATTTGCACGTACAGACGAGGTCTGTTTGTGTTGTCGTTTTTAGTATGGAGTGGCCAGGATGTGCTTACGTGTAAAAGTATTATAATAAAACGAGTCATTTAAAACAAATTAAAATTTAATTAGCTCATTATATGCACGAAAATACACAAGTTGGAAATGATGAGTGATCTCACTAGATTATTTTTAAACTACATACTTATTTAAGATATTGAAAAGTGATGACTGATCCTAAGGTCGCATTCCTGTAATGTATTCCCGTAATTCCCGTAATAGTTGCATTGTCGTAGCTGGTCGTTGGCTGCATTCACACTATGACATTATTACATTCGAATTTTTCAAGAATTCTATTTTCTAGTTATCATAGATCATTTACATGAGAAATTCCATAATTTATGATTTAAATTTAATTTGATGCCCTTATGTGAAAAAGTATCGATTATACGGAGAAATAGTAAGTGTGAGGTATAATCAAGTTATCGTCGTGTGAACGTATTCAACATACTTGAGCGTCTGAGTCGCTACGTTAACGTAACAATCAAACAGTTATCGGGGTTGAACTGGTTGAAGCATTGAATGTGCTCTATCAAATGGTAGGTAGATACCAAAAGAAATGAAACACACGAATTAAGTTTTAAACATATTTCTGGAATTCCATTAATGTCGGTCAATCAATAAATTACACTAACATAAGTATTAAATTACCATCAATACATTACGTTTAATTAAACTAGTAAATAATTATCTTCTAGTACCTAGCTACGTAATTAGCCTATAGTTTAAGTACCAAATATTGACCTATGTCATGATAAATAAATACGTAGCCCTTCAGCGACTAACACTAGGAATTAGTGTCATGGGTCACACATAGTCCACTTTTGGACATCACTAGACCAAGTCCATAGACAATTAGAAGTTTATGAATCTATGGTGAACAATGACGTTTAATGACGCGTGGAAAATGGTGTTGCCGTATAAAAAATATCGTAATAGTATACGAAGTTCTCCTTTGGTCGTTTTTGACATAAATGCCAAATTAAAAAATAAACTTTGAATTTTGCCGCGCCCTACTGATATATTTTTTAATTTATTTTATTGATCTAACAAGATTCTGTTCATTTTACGATGTCTGAAACTTCTTTATTTCTCAATATTTACGACGAAGTAATAAATGAAGAAACTACGCTGGATTTATCGTCTTCAGGATTGGAAACAGTGCCGAATATTAATAATAAATTATTGACTGTGAGTTTAGGGTACATTTTCCCTTGATGTTTTTAGACTTTATAATAAGTGGGTACTATTACATTATGAGTGTTAATGTTATCATCTTGACTTTTTTGACGTGATAAAGTCTTGATGAACGCCGGCTGCACGCACGAAAAAGCATGATTCTTTGTCACGTTCCGCCTGAGCCGAGCGTGCAAACCAGAGCGCGGAACAAGCGATAGAGAGACACTATCGGCCTATGTTACTTATAACGTTTATATATATTTCTATTTATTAATTCAATAATTCTGTCAGTCTTATTATCAAGCTGCAGCTCTGCATGTGACATTTGAGAATAAAGTATCATCTTAGTTTTTTTTATATAGGTACTACGTCGGATAGTAACCAAGCATAGTGCCAGCCTGAAGTGAAGCGGTTATCGTACCCATATAGATGCCACAACCATAAGGTTAATATACCTTAGTAACATAATCATCCTCAATATTTTATTATTCAGAAACTGTAAAATAAACATGGCAATAGTAAATAAATAGAAAAACAATTATGTTTATTAGTTAGGTAGAGCTGCGCCGTCGAAACCAGAGTTGTTTCATAGAATGATATTTGTGTCTTGTACCGAGGATGCACATTATTGCACATACTTGTGGCATGTGCTTAAACCAATTAACTGTATGCTGACAATACAAGAGGTATATCGCGTTGACACCCCCTCTACTAATCCACTATCTCATCACTTCTATAAATACATCTTTAATTTATTATTACTGATTTTTTTTTTCTTATTCACTGTATTTTTATCTAATACTAGCTGCCCGCCCCTGCTTCGCACGGGTGAAAAGTTTTGTTTTATTCTCCTCGCAATTTTGTAAAATTTTCTCTGCGTAAGAACCATCCACGTACTTCGAGGAATATTCTAAAAAGAGAATTAGCAAAATCGGTTTAGCTGTTCTCGAGAATTGCGCTTAGCAATAAATTCAGCGATTCATTTTTGACGTGACAACGTCTTATAAATTGGTTAGCCGGGTGACACTTCAAGAAACTGGCTCACGTTATGCGCTTACAATGAGAGCGAGTGAAAGGCACGCGTCCCTTCTAAGAGCGAGAGAGACAGACATAAAAAGTGAAAGGCATGCGTCCCTTCCACTCGAAAACATTTTACCACTCAAAGTCGTTGTCACGTAAAACTTTCGCCCGTATACCGACTTTACAGGCAACCAATTTTTTTTTTATATTATAGAAGATAATCATCTCATTAATATATATTTCTTATTTACTTATATTAATGTATTTGATATAACCACGCGTATTATGAAACCCTTTCAAGCACTCTACGGTTGGCTAGAAGAGGTCTCTTTCAGAGTGCCGAGTGCGAGTTTGTTATTCACGTTCGATCATGTCAACGTAAACAAACGATTAAATAGATAAGTACTCTCATGTTGTGAATTTAAGTGGCGTAACTACAGCGTGGTAGAGCGGGCAAAATGTCAGCCAAAGACCAAGAAGCCCCAGGTTCGAGAGCGTAATACATAAAGTTTTTATACGACATACAAAATTTCAATAGTTGGTACATTACAAGTATCATATTTCTTGAACATAAAATTATAAATTATTATTCAAAAATGAATATACGGGCCTCGAAGGGGTATATAGCATACTCCACCACGCTGCCCAACTGCGGGTTGGCGGAGGCGGGTGTTTTCAATAATAATATAAAATTTTATGTTCAAGAAATATGATACTTGTAATGTAATTATTAGAGAGGGCCCCATCTGATGTCATGATGAATTGCCCACGGACCCCTGGGACCCTAGTTACCGCCGAAGCTAAAGCCGATTACCATCGGATTTTTTGATTGCAAAAATCTAACTTTAACTTAGATTTATGCTACTTGTAGCTTAGCTGGTAGAAACGAAGGAGCTCTGCCTACTAAGCTAAAGGTATTTTATTTGGCAATAACTTAAATGTAAGACCTATTTCGACGAGCTCGGTGGCGTAGCGGTCAATGACTCGGCATCGGCACCAACGCTCTTGGGTTCGATTCCCACATAGGACAAACATTTCTGTGCATGAACATGTCTGTTTATCTTAATCTGGGTGTTTTCTATGTATCATAAGTATGTATTTACAAAAAAAAAAATGTATTTACGTATGTTTATCAGTTGTCTAGTACCCATAACACAAGCTTCGCTTACTTTATGCGCCAGCTAGATGGCGCTGTGTAATTTGTCTGACAATATTTATTTATTTTTCGAATCAAAATATTCGGTGGTAATCGGCTTCAGCTTCGGCGAGGCCCCTAATGGTACAGTTACGCCATTGATACACATCTATCTATTGACCTCACACACTCGCAACTTGTGTTTAAATTTTATATGTTTCTTTTCAGGCTTTATATTTACAGAACAATAAAATTTCAGCATTACCTGACGACTTCTTCCCGTCTCTGCCAGGCTTAATGTATTTGGACCTTAGAGACAACTGCATTACAGTCATTCCCACACCAATACAAAACCATCCAAGTCTGACACATCTATTACTGCAAAATAATAAACTGACAACTTTGCCTAATGAACTTAGCACTGTTAATTTGAAAGTATTGCAATTTAGTGGGAATCCAATATTGTATCCCCCGGGAGAGATTTTAAAAGGTGGTTTATCGAAGATTATATCGTTTTTACATAGTAAATATGTAGATAATATGTTCGAACAATCAAGGGCTGACCTTTCAGAAGAAACATTGAGTTTAAGTGGGAATCTACAGGACAATTTTAGTCATGGAGTCGTCAGTTACAATTCTGTTCTAGATGAAGACAAACTAAAGCAGAAACCATTATCAGTGAAGTTAAATGAAAAAGCCGATGATTCGGATGAGGAATACTATGGGAAGCTTAAGGGGAAATGCCCCAAATTAGCTAAAAGTAGACATAAGACCTTGCCTTCGTATTGGCAAAGTTCAAAGTACGTTGGTCCTTTAAAGGCGGATAGTAAGGATGTGCAGAATTTTAAAATCAAGCAGAGATATCTGAAAGATTTGGCTTTGAAGAAACATAAAGAGCTCTTGGCGACTAGGGACAAGATACTCCAGGATAGAAAGTATGTATCAATCATTCGTCATAGTCAACTCTTATTCAGCCCACTGTTGGGATACGGGATACGGAATCCAGTACAATAATGTTTTCAGGATGCTGATGGGGCTGCCCAGGTTCTGCAGTGCGTCAGGGATGTTCGTAGAATATGACGTAGATTGTTTCTACGCAATCATGCGAAAAAGGTCGGCGTCCCTGATGCGCAGAGTCAGGTGTGCTTCCAACGGCATCCTGGAAGTCATTGCGGACAGAACTGACAGTCCGGTGTGGAGGCACTGTATTCAACTACATGTCTCCACACACATTAGATATAGAAAATAGTCATTAATCTGTATCACTACTAACATAGGATTAAGTTGCTTGTATACTAATACTATGGATCTAGGTCTGACAATAAATTATATTATTATTATACGGGCCTCGAAGGGGTTTAGAGCATACTCCACAACGCTGCTCAACTTTTGGTTGGCGGAGGCGGGTGTTTTCAAGCCTCCTAAAGGCCACCGACTTGGCTTAACGACTGTTATCTAATGATAACAGCAGGGACCGACGGCTTAACGTGCCCTCCGAAGCACGGAGGAGCTCGAGATAAGTAAACCCATCCATGGATAGGCTACGTTTGACGTTGCTTAACTTGCTGTTCGATTAGACTGGCACGCGCAACGATGACAACGAGCTCCTATCTATCGATCACTACGCATTATAAAATAAAGTCCCCCGAGGCGACTTTTTTATAGCACTAGGGTTTTTTTTAATATTAGCTCAGCATATTGGCTCTGCTTCGCCTGATGGTAAGCGAAAAGAGGAGCCCCAATCGCATCGGCAACGGACAAGAGACCTTGATGTCTTGTCAGTTGACGCTGCCATGCTGGCCTACAAGATGCTTCTTCTCCACGCTTCTCTTGAAAGATCCCCTATTGTATGAATGAGGACCACGTATGCCGGCAACGCGTTCCACTTTTTAATGGTGCGACATAGATACGCGAGGGAATGGTCCCAACGGTAAACTTGTGATTTCGCAAGCCTGCACGCGATGTTCTGTATTAGTATACAATCTGCCTAATGGTAGTCAGTCAGCCTATTGACTGTTGCGTCACCAGGGCTTCACTCACGTGCTGCTGACGAAGTGAAAACCCTCATATAGTAGTCTCGTGGGAAAATCTTGATGGGGTATTCAATCCACACCTAGAAAACTCGAGCCCAGCTCGAGGTAGAAAACTCTTCTGGAACCTGAATCTATCTTTATGAACGCGTTAAACTCGAAAATTACTAAACGGATTTTCATTCAGTTTCTACCAATGAATGGAGTGATTCATGAGGAAGGGTTAGCCATATATCGGGTGTAAGTGGTTCATCAACATCTTTGAAACAAAGCCAATCTCACCTACGTCGTGTACGTGGTGCATCCTGCTGACTGACAAACGAGGCACTGGCGAAAAGAGAGGTAGGGCATAGTATATTTTTTAAGCTTTCTTTCTTTCTGGTGACCTCACTCACTCGTAGGAACAACAACCCTCAAGGGAATTGTTATTTGACTGCGGTATTCTGTGAGGTAGAGGTATTTCCCCAGTCGGGCAATTTAAAAAATACGTTATGCCCTAACTTTCTTTTCGCCAGAGCCTCGTTTGTCAGTCAGCAAGATGCACCACGTGCAGGTGAGATTGGCTTTGGTTCAAAGATGTGGATGAACCACTTACACCCCATATATGACTAACCCTTCCTCATGAATCACTCCGTCCATTGGTATAAACCGAATGAAAAGTCCGTTTAGTAAATTTCGAGTTTCACGCGTTCACAAAGATAGATCCAGGTTCCAGGAGAGTTTTCTACCTCGAGCTGTGCTCGAGCTTTCTAGTTATCTCTCTTTTCGTCAGCGCCTTCTTTGTCAGTCAGCAGGGTGCACCACGTGCAGGCGAGGTTGACTTCAAAGATGTTGGTGAACCACTTACACCCCAAATACTCTGCTTATATTAAAAAAATATTTGTTCCAGAAACATAGGCCTCCTCAATAAATGGCGTAAAGAATACAGAATCAAACAAGAAGTAGCAGACGGGAGTTATAGACTGGAACCCAAACACATTCCCTACGACATCAGCCCCGAGTACATGACCCTCCTCACCAGGGAGGATATAGAGAAAGACCTCCCTGATAAGTACAGGAAGAGACTAGTGAGGAGGTGCAAAGCCACTATACCGAGGAAGGGAAATAGTGATGTTCACTTGGCTATGAAAATAAAACAATTGTTTGAAAATTTGGAAGCTATTGATTTGAACCGAAGTGATATGACGCCGAGGACTGAGCAGAAAATGCTTTTAAGTGAGATACAAAAGGTATGCATCACCGTATGTACGATTATTGGCCGTGTGGTTTCCGGTAGACTAGAATAGAATCACTCTGTCTCTTCACGTGGATGTCGTACAAGGCGGCTAAGGGAAATACATTACCAAACATCGATCAGGCCTCCTCAACCCGTTTTGCCAGTGTGAGGAGTGTAGCCCAAATCCTCCTTCTGTCTGGGACGGACGAGAGAGGGCCATGCTCCTGTAGTGGGGACTAAAACGACCTGATGATGATGATGATGATGTGCGTTTATTGATGTAGATTACCTCCAAATAGATATCGCATGTAGGGCATATTATTAATGTAAAGGGCTCGGAGTGGCATATTAAAATAGAATTCGAATTTAATATGATTAATTAATTATAATATATAATCGATTTTAATATTAATTCTATTTTAATTTCATAAATCAGTATTCCCAAATAAATACGACATGGGAGCCTCCAATAACAAAGTAACACACACTATAAAGCAATAATAGAAAATGGAGCTAATAATTTGTTGCAATAATAACTAGTGTTATTTTGTGATTTACAGATATCCGAAATAAAACAAAAACTGATGGAACTTTCTACAACAAATTCCAGATCTGTTATTCAAGATTGAAAATAACGTTATAATTTATAACACTTTAGAATATTCGACGTAACAGTGAAAATAACAACACTACGTTTTATTGTTAGACGTTTTATCATCACTTGAGAGCTGCGTTCTTATGGGTGCAGCTTCTACCATTCACTTCTATTCTCCGCGAGTTTCTATAGTTTCTTCGTTCTGAAGTATAGCGGTTGATGAATAAATAAAAGATGTTTTTATTTCGCCTGTCACGTATATTCTCACCACCTAAGGTTTTCAGCAGCATTTTTTCCCTTTCTTGACAAATTACTCACGGACATCTAGTCACAAACCAAGCAAAGCGTGTACTATGAGTTAGTGGTGGGTCGTCGACGATTTTACAGTCGACGCAACGAGACCGTTTACCGTCGACGATGAACTAGTTTCAAAAACAGTCTAATTTTCGACTAGTTTACGTCGTCGCCGATAAGACTATTTCTTCACATAAGCGATTGGTAAACGTAAACCGTTTACGTCTAATTTTCGACTAGTTTACGTCGAAAATTAGACTGTTTTTTAAACTAGTTCATCGTCGACGGTAAACGGTCTCGTTGCGTCGACTGGGTAAACGAACGAAAATCTCATTTGTCAAGTCACTAGACGAGACGCGATGCAACGGATTCATCAACCAGTCGAAGAATAAACTAGTTTATCTGTGAACTGTAAACTAGTTTAATCGTTCACGCGCAAAAAACAGTTTAAAAAACGGTTCGTTCATTCTACGCCCACCTCTACTATGAGTACTATAAATATAACAGTCTATCTGATAAATTATACTTTTTTTTGTAAATAAATACATATAATACATAGAAATATATAATAAAGAGAGCATGCATGGTGGAGTACGCTCTAAACCCCGATTAAAGGAAGACCCGTATCTTAGCAGAGGGATGTATATGGGCTGATGCCAGACGCCGATTCCGGAATATAGCGGTCTGATCGTCATGTGAGTGAATAAAAAGCAACAAATGATTTTGCAGTTGTATTTATTGATTCGTCGCAATGGCCGCACCATAATAAATGTTTATATAAATATAACAAAATTACTGAACGCAAAATAAAGCTATGACGGATACCGAAACGGAAATAGACATTGACTTATACTATTTTATACAAGTACTTAAGACTAATGTATAAATAAATAATGCAGACCTTGTAAACGACTAATTTGTTCAGATTTCAGACATTTGCATATAGGTTAGGCAGTGTATGCATGAAGATATACTAATTCAGCAGATTTAAACACCCGAAATAGACGAGTCCGGTAGCTGAATGGCTACTTTGGCTCTGAGGTCGCGGGTTCGATCCCCGCACATCACAAACATGTCTGTTTGTCTTGGTCTGGGTGTTTTCTATGTATTAAAAGTATGTATTTAAAAAAAAAATTAAGTACATTTATCACTTGTCTAGTACCCATAGTACAAACTTTGCGCTTAATTTGGGGCTAGATGGCGCTGAGTAAATTGTCCAGAAATATTTATTATTTATATATTAAAAATAATAATGTTCATTAGAACGCTTTCAAACATTTTGTGAACTAAATAAATAAATATTCCTGGACAAATTACACACTGCCATCTAGTCCCAAACTAAGCAAAGCTTGTACTATGGGTACTAGATAACTGATATTATACTTAAATACATTTTTTTGTAAATACATACATATGATAACACCCAGGCCAAGACAAACAGACACGTTCATGCACACAAATGTTTGTTTGGTGCGGGTATCGAACGAAATATGAAATGAGATCGGCCGACAGAGCGCTGCATTGGTAAAAACGCTGTGCGTAAATTTTATAACCAAAGTAAAGTATAATGAAAAATATTTTACCACCTGATTAAAATAAGCTCTCATACACTTAAAGAGTTGGACTCCATCTGTCAGCACGGAATCGCATTTTTCCGTGGTCCAGTGGCGTAACTACAGGGTGGTGAGTGGGCAAAATGGCACGGGCCCCCGGACCAAGGGGGCCCCAGGCTCGAGAGCTTGGTACAAAAAAAATTAAGTTATAAAAATACCGCATGCAATTTTTTATAGGTATAGGTAGGTGCATTTTCATATTTCTTGAAAATAAAATTATTTACCAAAATGTACAAAATACTTCTTTAGTGTAGGTTACTTAGATGATTTATTAGAGAGCCCTATACTCTGACGGCCCATCTAATGAATTTGCTACGGGCCTCAGTTGGTGTAGTTACGCCACTGCCCAGGGGGGCTAGCCAAATGGCAGTTTCGAAGTAGAAAAGCGTAGCGATCGCTAATTTGAACTGTGGAGCTCATACTAAAATGTTCCAATTCACAAATGTCACGTTATCTATCTAATGTTCGTTACGCTACGAATTACACTTGGCTAGGGGGGCTGGTCTGTCCTTTTTGTCTTGGAAAGATAATTTGCTATACCGTGAAATGTATAGTGAATGTTTATAGCACTGTCGCTGTCTTTCTCGCTCTAACGTATGACGTCCCTGCGTGACAAGAAAGGATAAAAAAAATGCGAATCCGTGTTTCAAATGTGAGTCAACTCTTAGGCTGCCTTCTACCCTCAAAAACAAAGGAACCTATCTAAAGGAACAATAATTGTATTACTAGAGTACTTAAACATAAAATTCCACAGTACCTAAGCATTATTTTGTAATCTATCATGCATGGACTTAATGCTATATTGTGCAATAAAATTAAAATTTACGAAAATATACAAATTGTAAACATTACTATATTATACAATGTGACCCCGGCGCAAGTGACCGGCCGGCGTATTCTGAAAATTCAATTACTTTATGACCAAATAAAATACCTAGTTAGAAATTTTAACCGATTCAAAAAACAAAAAAGAGTTTATTAATTTGACGCGTATTTTTATTCTTGTTTTCTTAGAGTTGCTACTGGAAATTCTTCGGTGTTAGGCATTGACAATGTTCTGAAGATTTGCGGAGGGTATGCTGTAGATTAATCATAATTAACAATACTTACAGTTTAATAGGGTTTTTTTCTAAGATAAAGTTCTTTTTTTTTTTTTTACAAAAATTAGCTTTTTTATAAGTAAAAAATTAATTCTAATTAATTTTTCATTAAAATGATACATTTTCATGCGTTTTTTATTGTACCTATGAAAACACCTCTTCAGCTTTTCAAAACAAAAAACAGAATTGAGATTAATCTCATAACTTAAAAGTTATCGCAATAATAGTGAAGCGCGGGGACTGCAAGTTTAAAAAAAGATAAAAAAAAAAACTATAAGAGATAGACCCCCCCTTTTAAGGTTTTTTCTTGATAATTTTAATTGAATTTTCAGAATAGGCCGGCCGGTCACTTGCGCCGGGAACACATTGTATATGGATTACAATTATTTCGCAGTTAACAATCCATCTCACGAAGCCAGTTCAGCCCTGTGTGCTGCTCTTTGACGCAGAGCCACCAAAATGTCCAGTGGTCCTTTATACTATCAAATGGACCGTTATGCAGAATAGATCCAACCGACAATTTATGCCAAATTGAGAGATATACATAGCCAGAAACTTGAAATCCAGTTTTATATATATATTGGCAACAGATTCTATAAGTTTGATGACATATGCTTTCCAAAACTTATACTGCGTGATATTTTTATTCCTATTATACTTTAAATAACTTTTACTTAAAAGTAACAAAATGGCGGTTGGATCTATGCTGCCTAATAGGGTCCAAATGATGTACATAGATTGTTTATATGTACGTATATTAAAAAACGAAATAATACGAATTAGAAGTGGTTGTGCTGGATTCCTACGACATACAATGGATAAAATAATAAACACATTCTCTTTAGGAACACTTCAGTGCGTACAACTTCCGCAGACCATCGTCAAATCGTGAAAAAAAGGTATCACATACAAAATGCTCGTATTGATATACGGAGAGACCAGAGTTTGTGTGATTTGGCAGCAAATATTAAAGGTTGTTTGTTTTTATGTGTCGAATTTAATCTTTAAAGGGAATGCGGTAAATTATTGTATTTAATACATAGGCTGCAATTAGGTTTAGCATAGTCCAGCCTTTATCGTAATATTGTATAAATCAATAATTACAAATATATTTCCCCTTCCCTTAAGATTTACACTATACTAAACGAAATTTTAAAAGTATGTATTAATAAAATATGATTCACGAATTCGAAATACATTTTAGAAATAAAAAAAAATGTATTGGCTATGAAACTCACGTTGACCAACATTGTTTTTATAAGTCGAATGACAGACAAGCATACTACAATTAGCCGTAGATACTTGTAACATAAAGTATCGCTCGGGCTATCGTAGGTTGCTACCATGGCAGCGTGTCCTTTTTTTCCTGGTAACCTTACTCACTCGCAGGAACCTGACAACACTAGTAGGTTTCTAGGAATCATTATTTGTCGGCGGTCTTCCGTGAGGTGGAGGTACTTCTCCAGTCGAACAACCTCTATTTTAATATATAATTCTGTCTAATAATGAGGATTACATATTAAATTAAAGCAAGTATCAGATTTACATTGATTTATGAAAAATGTAATGTTTTTAGTCAAATCCCCTCAAAAGCGTGGAAGGGAATCGCGCATACGTCAGTTTTAATACAAGAACCACACACAATAATATCTCACAAGTTTACAAAAATGTATACAACATTATAATTGGATCCTGTTATGCAGAATAGATCCAACCGACAAACTCTGCCAAATTGAGAGATATACATAGTGAGAAACTTCAAATCGAGTTTTACATATTCGCAACAGATTCTAACAGTTTGATGACACATGCTTCCTAAAACTTATACTGCGTGATATTTTTATTCATTTTAATCTTCAATAGCTTTAACTTTTAAAGTAATATAATGTTGATGAGCTCGGTGGTCGAATGGTTAACAATGGCCACTTTGACTCCGAGGTTGCGGGTTCGATCCCCGCACATGACCAACATTTGTGTGCATGAACATGTCTGTCCGTCATGGTCTGGGTGTTTTCTATTTGGGACAAGATGGCGCTGTGTAAATTGTCCTAAAATATTAAAAAAAAAAATGTCGATTGGATCTTTTCCGCATAACAGCGTCCAATTATCTTATCGGATGTTAATTTTCTAGTCTTCATAGAAATTGGTTCTTCGAGACAATTCAAATCCTACCTGCACATTATACATATCACAATTTTCGCGTACCACAAGTCCTTCGCACTTACTCAGTCTTCACCAATTCTTGACTAGGCATCCTTACATTTGTTTACACGTAGACCTAAAAATAGCTATTACAGAACATGATGTTGCGATCGTCTCAAGTGCAGATTATAACTCGATCAGGATAACTGATCATTATCAACGGAAACGGGTCCACCTACTATTCTGTTTAGCCAGGACTGGCAACGTCAAATGTGTCATTTAAATTAATACATCTGTGACATTTTAGCATATTTCTGCTCATGGTATCCATTTATTATTATTATCTATTTTTAATCAAGGGTCAAGCTCGGCCATTTCCTTTTGACGTTTTGATAGGCGTGCGCGGGGATATGGGTCCTTGAATGGAGACCCAGAGCAGACACTAGAGGGCGCGCAGACCACCGCAGCGCTGGGTGGATGATATCCGACGACACGGAGGACGAGACTGGATGAGTCGGGCACAAGACCGCCGAGAGTGGAAGACGAGGGAAGAGGCCTACATCCAGGACTGGATATATGAGAGGCCGCCATGATGATGATGAATGTAAAACTTGTTTTGGAGAGAACAATAAATCATTTTCTATTGAATTGTATTATATTTACATATCGCGCAGCGAGAGTCGAGGCGAACACAGTACTCACACAGACGCATTTCAATATGTACAAGTGAGATAGGTTTCCATCTCATTTGTGTTTATAGAAATCGATAATATAAAATAAAAAAAGACGTGTGGCACTCGGGGACTGCCGCGGTAAAGCTATTGCATAGCATTTTGTATCAACTTATGCAATTATAATTTTATTTATTTATTTTATTCATGCAGTATTGCTTTTTCTTTGATATTAATTCAAGTTACACTTTTTGAGCGTGGTGACCGATAAGAAAACAAATTTTTCTATTATTAAATAAATAAAACGAGTTTCGTAGAGTCGTACAATACGTCTAATCACACGCACACAACGCCGTGTCGAAGACTGCCGAACTGAAACGACGTTAGACGATGCACGGCCTTCAAGCCACACCTCCTTGCCCGTCGGAGTGGGGAGCGTGAGGTTTTTTCGTTACGGAATTTCTGGATTCGGTCCCCGCGCTCAAGGCCCGCGATAGAAGCTATGCAATAGCTTAAAAAATACTTTTGATTAGTAATCTTAACTCAGTGAACTTTCAAGATAATTATTCTGCCAAATACAGTTTTACCACGAAATAAAATGTAATATGTATACACTATGTTCTGTAATATGATGGGAAGAGTAGCCCATAGTCATTATAGAATTTATCATATACATGTATTTTTTATCGCATAGTAAAAGTTATATACTTTTAAAAATACCGGTATTGTACCGGCCGTATTATATATGGTATTATATAATACAGGTATAATACCTACATTGTGATACTTATATACAAGAATCGCAATAGAAAATATTATTATTTCCCACGCCATCGTAAAATTAACAATGAAGAGTATGAACTACTCTATTTAGTTTTTATTTTAGGTCTACTATTCTCATGACAAACTTGAATTCGTTTGTCGATACAACTTATTAATTTACTCATATTACATAGTAACATTTTTTTTTGTAATTGGATCCTGTTATGTAGAATAGATCCAACCGACAAACTATGCCAAATTGAGAGATATACATAGCGAGAAACTTCAAATCGAGTTTTATTTATTCGCAACAGAGTATAGCAGATTGATGACATATGTTTCCCAAAACTAACACTGCGTGATATTTTTATTTATATTTAAATAACTTTAAATAGATTTAACATAAAAGTAATAAAATGTCGGTTGGATCTATTCTGCATAACAACGTCCAATTTTAAGTTATTTTTTTACATCTTAATGAAATACAATTTTTTTTAATGTACAATCACTTTCACAAATGGTGATGGTGATTTTGAGACTTTATATTGCAAAATATATTTCTTGATCTAAATCGCACTTTATTTTTTGCGATTTTTGTTATTCATAGACCTTGACATGCATCCTTGGACGACCATCTAATTGGTGATACAGGTCCATTTAAAAATTTTTAGGAGAATATTATAGAGACAAACAGCCGTAGCTCAGGACCGGTTTAGTCATATCGGTTTAGTATTTACACAAAATAATATGAAACTGACTTATTAATCATGTAATACAGGTAATTCACTGAATATTTTTAGATTCTTTTTTTTTCCCTCGAGTAGCGTAGAGGGAGCCAAAAAGTGCGATCGATCAATTCGATAATATAATTGGATCCTGTTATGCAGAATAGATCCAACCACAAATGAGAGAAACTTCAAATCTACATATATTCGCAACAGATTGGGAAATAAGCAGCAGTTTGGGAAGCATATGTCATGCTTCTCAAAACTTATGCTGCGTCATATTTTTATTCCTATTAAACTTTAAATAAATAAATATTTCTGGATAATTTACACAGCGCCATCTAGTCCCAAATTAAGCGCAAAGCTTGTTGCTATGGGTACTAGAAAACTGATAAATGTACTAAATACATTTTTTTTGTAAATACATACTTATATACATAGAAAACACCCAGACCAAGACAAACAAACATGTTCATGCACGCAAACGTTTGTCTTGTGCGGGAATGGAACCCGCGACCTCGGAGTCAAAGTGGCCATTGCTAACCATTCGACCACCGAGCTCGTCATATAAAAATAAATAGCTAAAACTTAAAAGTAACAAAATGTCGGTTGGATCTATTCTGCATAACAGGGTCCAATTGAGGTACCACATAACACAATGTCTACAGATATAAAACCTTATCATATACAATTATCATATAATATCGCTATGTATACATTATTTAATACAAAGATATTAATTATATGTTTAACCAGACCATGTTCACACTACGTCGACTGTACACATCTACAAATATATGAAAAGCTGTATGCGATTATTTTTATATTTACGTATAAATTGTCGAAAGAATATTTACGCTACATAATAAACTTCAGTTACTTAAGAATGTGACATATGTATAAAACTATTTTGTAATTATTATTTAAATAGTTGATTGCAGCTAACTTGCCAGAATATCATAAATATAAAAAAAATTGAAAATGCATCTCCCCGCCTAGGCGGGATTTGAACCCACTAATAATAATAATAAATGATAATATTATTAAAACTCACGTGAGACATTATACTAAATTAATTAAATAAATTAAACGGGTCACTCACGTCTTTTTGTCGGGAAAGGGTGGACGTGTCTGGACATTCGCCCTGATGAAGATCTCCTTTTGAGATCGAAACTAGTAGGCTTTCCCGACAAAAAGACGTGAGTGACCCGTTCAATTTATTTAATTAATTTACAATAATTAATAAGTTTGGTGTTATCACAAAAAAATAGCCGAATTTCATCTGCGGACTGCTATGGCTTGTTTAGTAGTGTAAAACCAAACCCCGGCCACTCCATACAAATGTTGCGTCGTTTACTACTACGTAAACAATGGCACCTGTGCAGAGCGCGAATGAGCCAGTGTGCGTGCGGCGCCATACAAACTGTTCCAGATTTGTCTCAGAGGGGAGGTGAGGTCGACACGAGAGAGCGGCAGGGAGAGGCCATACTGTACGTAGTACTATTACTTATACTGTGATAATACTTAATAGGTAGATGCCGCCACACTGCGACTTGACAGCAGTAAAATATAAAATGCAAAAATTCGTCACCATCACAAACCTTCCTGGTAGCTCGGTTGGAAGAGCACTCGACCGCTCATCGAGAGGTCGTGGGTTCAAATCCCACGTAGGTGGGGAGATGAATTTTTCATTTTTTTTTTAATATTAATAAAACTATTTTGTAATGATATATACAGTTAAGTGTATACCAAGATTGACATTTTGTCCCATTCTTTCATTTTACACGAGGAGCTCGATGGAGTCGTTGCGCGTGTTAATTTTTTTTTCATTTGATGTGATTGAAATTACTATGATTTTGATTTCAATTCTTTTAAAAATTTCTTTGATTTAGTAATTTTCATGATTATCCATAATAAAATCAAAAATGATTTTGGTGCATATCTACATAATTAGTGATGATTAATTTATGCATTTTTTTTTAATATTTACCTACTTTCTTTTTACATATGGGTCATACAAATAATTTAATAATTATAAAATTGATTTATGATAGTTCGTAACAATAATCACGATTTATCCTTTGTTGTTCTTAACTCGCAATCGTAAGAGTCAGAGTCGAATGGCAAATGTCACGCTTGAAATCTTAACTGTACCAACTAATGCACGTAAATTTAGGATAGGGTAGGAAATTAGATGTGATTTTAGTTTGCATTCAAATGCGACAGAGATGAATCTTATCGTTGAAAAAAAAGGCGAGGTCCAGCTGAGGATTAGTTAAAAAAATAAAATAAGAGTGGTCTAAAGAACACTCATTTAGAGTGACTCTTTAGACCACACGACTGAAGTAAAACTTATATGAAGAAAGATCGAAGCATTCAATCTTCCATAATAACTAACCATTTGACGAATAACAATCTTATCACAGAACGTTACGGTGTTTGAAATGAAATCAGAATAAAATAAAATGCACTTTAA
The DNA here is from genome assembly GCA_937001555.2 of Hypsopygia costalis. Classification (NCBI taxonomy): domain Eukaryota; kingdom Metazoa; phylum Arthropoda; class Insecta; order Lepidoptera; family Pyralidae; genus Hypsopygia; species Hypsopygia costalis. Next base: position 5,087,052 of record OW443350.2, read on the forward strand.
AATCTTGTGATAAGTTTGATTTTGGTGAAATGTTCAGATACATCGGCGTTTGGCTGGATCGAATGCTAGAGAGAGCGGCAATTCTCGTAATTATTTTACGATCGTAAAATGAAAGTTGACCGAATCGAGATTGAATTATGAATTGACTAAAAATTATATACTTGATTTCATTAATTAATTATGTATCAATTCTTATTGCTAGCAAAATAATATTCTTAGTTTGTTTAATTTTCGGTCACATTTCGTTATAATTACACTTAAATTAAACTTTGAAGTTTCATATTGTGATATGAGAATACCAAATGTGACATTTGTGAGATGGGAACTGAATTTTGACTACATTTTAATGGATTCGACGCTGGTTGTCATAAACGCATTTCGTCATTAACGCAGTTTGTCATCGCCGATCTTATTTACGTACTTGGTCACTTTGATATTCGTCTCACAAGCAGTTTGTCACATATGCGATGGGTCATATACGCGATTCGTCATGCACGTGGTTCGTCGTAACTTTACCAGTAACAACGACAGTCAGATCACGAAAAAAATACTGCTGTTTTTGTTTGTTTTTTTTACAAAAAAATGTTTTTTTAGTGTACCATACTCGCCCCCAAGAGGGAATGTGTCAATTTGTAACATGTACAATAGGATAGAAATTGCGTATGTGACAAATTGAGAGTGAGCTGAAGTGCGTATGTGACGAATGCGTAGGTGACAAACTGCGTGTGTGACGAATAGCGTTTTTGACGAACAGCGTTAATGTGACATAAAGCGTAAGTGACGACCAGCGTCGAATCCATTTTAATTACGAGAATTGCCCTTCAGCTCATTTGATGCTGAATTTTTGTAGCCTATTCTAAAACTTGTGAGTACTTGTTTTAAAACTCTTATTAACAACTTCTACCTAGCGTGTATATTTCTTTCTACACAGTGGTATACACGGGGCAAGAGTTCACTTAGCTTTCCTAGCCCGTGTCTTGTTCTTCGCTCTCCTGGCGCGGGTGGAGTTTGTTGGTGGAGCAGGTTGTCGCGCCGGGAGCAGGCGGCGCTAGAAGGCGCGCGCGAGGTACACCCGCCCGTTAGCTCCACGATGGAGCTCCACGAAGCCTAGCTTGCTGTAGAACTGGTGGAGGTAGTGGTCTGTTGCGTTTATACACGCGTGGACTCCGTTTACCCCTGAACAAATAAGTTGTCGTTTTATTATATACTTTTTTAAAAGTAAAATACAACTTAAAATAAACTTAAAATTAAATAAATACATCTAAATTAAAACTAATTACATATCATAAATAAAATAAAAGAAGACCGGCCAAGTGCGAGTCGGACTCGCGCACCAAGGGTTCCGTACCATTATCTATAAAAACGGCAAAAAAAATCACGTTTGTTGTATGGCCCCCCTTAAATATTTGTTTTATTTTTATTTAATTATTTATTTTTAAAGTGAATATATAACTAAATATTATGTAAGAATTTCAAGCGTCTACCTATTGCCGTTATCAATTGCGAGCAAAAACGAGCAAAAAAATCACGTTTCTTGTATGGGAACCCCCTTAAATATTTATTTTATTCTGTTTTTTAGTATTTGTTGTTGTAGCGGTAACAGAAATACATAATCTGTGAAAATTTCAACTGTCTAACTATCACGGTTCATGAGATACAGCCTGGTGACAGACGGACGGACGTACGGACAGCAGAGCCTTAGTAATAGGGTTCCTTTTAACCCTTTGGGTACGGAACCCTAAAAAACTAATCTAATAACCCGCTCCCTGTGGGTAAACTTCCCGATATTCTGGCCCCGTTGCCTCTATTGGATTGCAACACTAATTCTTTGGGCAAAGTAGAGGCCAGCATGGGAGTCGCGGCACGCCGGCATTTAGTAATTGAAGACTCAGAATAACGCAGTTTATCACAATGCCAAAAAGGAAGTAAAATTCCAGGACTTACTTCTTCTTAAAAGAAATTGGTACGAGTAGTACTCATCATGTAAAGATATGATAGTCGTTAAACCAAGTCATTGGCCTTTAGGCGACTTGAAAACACTGACCTCCGCCAACCCGCAGTTAAGCAGGTGGCGGAGTATGCTCTAAACCCGTTCAATTGAGAGGAGATCTGTATCGCGGCAGCGAAATGAGTATACATTGACGCAGAATTAATTCAATATGGAGGAAGCTTGCGTTACAGTAATACAAGGTTCGGTTGAAAAATGCCATCCTCATCCACAGCTACATAATTACTTTTGCTAAAATAGTATAATTTTAACAAAAAAAACCGACTCCAAACATTACATTTATGTATGTAGATATAGGCTGATGATGATGATGAAAAAAATATGGGACCAATCTGGATGTATACTCTAAAAAAAAAAAAATCGGTTTATACACTGATCTCCACGGGTGGTGGTGATTGTTTGCCACCAGGTGACCTCGTTTGCCCCCCCCCCCCCCCTCATATAAAAAATAAATAAATAAATCACGGAGTTAATAAGTAACAAATATTAAAATACAGCCGAATTGAAAACCTCTTTTTTGGAGCCGGTTAAAAACATGTGTCTATTGCTGTATAATCCTTGATTTAAAATGTAATGTGTGACGAGTGAGAGTTGGCAAGCCGTACCGTGAGCCCGCAATGCTGCCAAGAGACAGGTGAGCAGCCTGGCGGGCGCGTGCGGGTCGCGGCAGGCCGGCAGCACGCAGCACGTGAGCAGCGCGGGGTGGCTGCGAGTGAGGCTTTCTGGCGCGCGCTCCTGGCCCACGAACTGGTGGAAGTGGCGGACACAGTCCTACGACAAACCAGATTCACCTTGACGATCTTACTTATACGACAATTGCATTCGAAAAACTCTGAAACTTTCTATATAAAATAATAATAAATATTTCTGGGCAATTTACACAGCGCCATCTATTCCCAAATTAAGCGCAAAGATTGTGTTATGAGTACTAGATAACTGATATTATACTTAAATACATTTTTTTTTGTAAATACATATTTATAATACATAGAAAATACCCAGACCAAGACAAACAGACATGTATTTGTCTTGTGCGGAAATCGAACACGCGAACTCGGAGTCAAAGTGGCCATTGCTAACCATTCGAACATCGAACTCGTCAATATATTCATATGTATGATTATTTTATTCAGTAATATCGTTTATTCTTTTTTCTTTTTGCTTTAGTTGAATAGTCATTACATATATCTATTTTCTAGACACTATTCTATTTTTTTATGTCCTTTAGAACCGCATTCGTGTATTTCTGCTATTCCCAAAGGTTGACTGGTAGAGAATGCTTTAAGCCCTTTTGTACCCTTATATAATTTTGTGGTCAATAAAGTTTTAAATAAATAAATTCACGTTGAGGACATTGCATATCCAAAACAAGCATTCGAAAAACTCAGAAACTTTTATACAAAATGAGACACAGATTTCATTGATGTGACGTTGAAGAATAAAAAACACAAAAGAATAAGAGTGTAATTTATATACAGTGTGTCCCGGGATAAGGTATAACCCTGGAAGGAGGTGAAAATAGATAAAAAATATCGACAGAAAATATTTTTTTTTTTTTTTCATGAATAAAGCTTTGAAATATCGATTTATTTCAAAGTAATCGGTCGATTTTGTTGAAATAAAAAAAAAAATCGTGTCATTACCCAAATTGCGCATTTAGTCATAAAACTGTTTTTTTTTCCACTGAATTATTCAATATACAAAATGAAAATGTTTTTTTTTCCACTGAATTTTTCAAGGTACTTATTTAGTAGTCCTTAGTGAAAAATAAAAATATAATTAATGAAAAAAAGAATTGTTTTTGTTGTCATTGCAAAGAGTTCCGACAGATGTGTACCCGAGCCGAGGCGCAGCCGAAGGTGAGGGTTGACAGTCGGAACGAGTTGCAATGACGGTTCCGCACGTGTACTGAACAACTATTTTTAATACAGTTGCGAAAAAATGAAGCAAAACAAACAACTAAACACGCAAAGAAAATTTTTGGAAAATGGCGCCAACCGTAAGATAATATAAGCAGAGATTTTTTTTTTGTTTTCTTCACCCATTCTGGGTAGGCAAAGGGAACTATGCCCATACAGCCAAGTCTTCAGTAGAATTTTTTTATTGATATGAAATTTAATGAGATGAAATGAAATGAAACCTAACCTAATTCATTGAATCAAATCATTAAATCTGATATTGAAACAAATTAGTAGCTTCTTTTTAGAAATATTTGCATGAATCATAAAAACTTCTATGAATTTTTTTTAGTAAAAACTTCGTGGTTGTTTTTTTTCTTTTTAATAGACATTATTTTTACAGTTGGGAAAGAGAACGCACTAGTTCGGAAAATGTAAAGAAAAAGCTCGAGTATGTAATAGCCCACATCCCGAACTTTTTGAGCAACTGTATTAAAAAATAATTTTCATTTCACCAACCTTAGCGGCTTGACTGAGGTCGTCTCTCTCGACGAGGTCCTGGGGATACTTGGCGCACATCTCGGGTATCCACGCGATCTCTTGCCGCTTGTAGAACTCTTTGCTATTCAATGCTGCACATGCGTACCCGACTATTTCTGGCTTCATACCTAAAAAAACAGCAAAAAACACTGATTGCAATTAACCGGAAGGATTTATTCACAGTAAAACAAAAAATTGGTTGTCTGAAAAGTTGGTTTACGGACGATAATAGTACATGATAACGTCATAAGAAAACACCTATGGAGTGGAAGAGACATAGATGCGTCACAAGCCGAACGCTTATGCCGATCGTGTTTTCTATCGCTTGTTCCGCGCACTCGCATGCATGCTCGGCTCAGGCGGAACGTGACAATGCGTCTTTTTCGTGCGTGCAGCGGGCGTTCATCGATTTATAACACGTTATCACGTCAAAATGAACAGTTACAATATTACCATTTTATGTATTTAGGGCATTAAATATTATGTAATACATAAAATTTAATGCCCTAAATACATAAAATTTGGGGTGTAAGTGGTTCATCAACATTTTGAACCAAAGCCAACTTCACCTGCACGCGGTGCATCCTGTTGACTGACAAACAAAGCTCTGGCAAAAAGAGAGATAGGGAGTAATTGTAAGCTACCCGTCTGAGGCATGTACCTCTACCTCACAGAATACCGCAGCCAAATAACAATTCCCTTTAGGGTTGTTGTGTTCCTGCGAGTGACTGCGGCCACCAGAAAGGAAGGAGATGCTGCATTAGCAGCAGGGGTGGCGGCGCGCGAGCGATATTTTATGTTGCGATCGTTAATATGGCTATGGTAACCGCTTCACTCAGGCGGGCCGTCTGCTTGTCTGTCATCCGACGTAGTATAAAAAAAACACACTTTGCAGAAGGCTGCTCTATACCCCTTCGATCGAGGGGAGACCCGTATCTCAGCACTGGGATGAATAAGGGTTATTTACGACGACTATATCAAATCAAATCAAAATATCTTTATTCCTTGGACTTTATAAAGCACTTAGAAACGTCATACAAATTAAATATAAGAACATGTATCTAAATCATTACTACTCTAAATCCGCAGAGCTTAGGTTCACTTTCATCACACTATCTTGAATGTGAAAGTGAATTTAAGTGCCAGTTCCGGCGACGGGGCTTCGTGAGAAGAACTGGCAAGAAACTCAAGGCCGACTCTTTTAATTGCCAATATCGTTACATTAAATACAAATACAATAATTAACATAACATAACAAGAGGAATTCATTTCAAAATACTTTTATCATTTATGTAATCTGAGATACAATAGTAAGCCTTTTGACATAGTCTAGTTTTGATATATTTCTTAAATTTACCCATGGATAAATAATGTAGTAGAAGTTACTCCTCACCATTGATCCTCGTGTCTCCGTCCAGTTTCTCTCCCGTGTCGCTGGCACACGCTTCTTCATCTTTGTGAAGATACGGCTCATCATCTTCTATCACCATACACAGCTCCGGCGTTAGAGTCAGGAATGGTACTACTAGCCTGCACATTTTTATTATAATATATAAATATTTCTGGACAATTTACACAGCGCCATCTAGTCCCAAATTAAGCGCAAAGCTTGTGTTATGGGTACTAGACAACTGATAAATGTACTTAAATACATTTTTTTTTGTAAATACATACTTATAATATATAGAAAACACCCAGACCAAGACAAACAGACATGTTCATGCACACAAATGTTTGTCTTGTGCAGGGATCGAACCCGCGACCTCGGAGTCATAGTAGCCAGTCGATATAAATATAGCTATAAGTTCATTCGCTCATTTAATATCATCATTTGTGAGACACCGTGGCGAAGACATACAAACAAATGATTCGAACATATTACTTTTCATTTCTACTTACTGGATAATACGTAGTAATAATAAAACAGTAGTCGTAATAAAATGTAGTAATAATAAAAAAGACACCAACGCTCGTGGGTTCGATTCCCCACAGGACAAACATTTGTGTGCAATAACATGTCTGTTTGTCTTGGTCTCGGTGTTTTCTATGTATCATAAGTATATAAGTAATAAAATGTATATTTATTCTCATTACTTTTTATCCCGGTTATACACACGCGGGCAAAACTGCATTCAGAAATCTATACATATTACATAAAACAAAGTCAGGTTTGTTCGAACACATTAAAACAAACAAACTATTAAACATTGGAAAATTGACGGGAAAATAAACGAAAAAAACATTTTTCTATACAAATGCTGTCAGTTGAAAAAGGATTGACATATTTATTGGTTGTCAAATATTTATGCGTGCGTTTAAAATTTATATCAAAATTAATAGACTGCCATCTAAATAAAGTACTGAACTTAATATTTATTTTATATTCATTGTATTACTTCCATAAAATCATAAATTTCGTTCAGCTAATAAGTATCACGACATTCATTGACTGTTAGGCGGTACGAAGTTCGCCGGGTCAGCTAGATTTTTTTTCTTATCATTTAATCATTAAACTGTTTATTTTATCATTACAAAATAAATATTTTTTTCCATTTTTAACAATGATTTCTCTAGTCCTATATAAAGAGAGTATTTCGTATATAAAACATTGTTCTAAACTCACCTATCAGCTGGTAACGTCTGCAAGTCGCTAGGGAATAGATCGCTGCAATCAGAGCCGTCTCGACACGTTTTGTGACAGATCGCGCAAACCTAAAAAAAAGTATAACTAAAGTAGGTATTATGCCGCCTTCAGTGCGCCTAACGTTTCGTGCAATTTATAATATATGACCCATTAACAATTCCCTTGAGGGTTGTTGCGTTCCTGCGAGTGAGATCACCAGAAAGAAAGATAGGAGTATAGACTGGCAACGGATCGGCGACACCTTGATGTTGCTGATCTCCATGGCCGGTGGTGTTCGCCCCCCCCCCCCCCCTTCTCATATAAAAAAATACATTTCAAGTCCAAAGAATACAAATACAAATATTCTTTATTCATGGAACATAGGTAAAAACGATGTAACAACGCGTGCACTAGTACCACTACGCCCTGCTGCTAAGTGTACAAATAATATTAATTGGCTTTCAAAAATTTCTGTACATCATACGCTTTATCAATAAGAAACTTTTTTTTTTTATACTATGTCGGGTGGCAGACAAGCACACGGCCCGCCTGGTGTAAGGCGGTTACCGTAGCCATATTAACGCTCGCAAGATAAAATATCGCTCGCGCGCCGGCACCCCTGCTGCCAACGCAGCAACTCCTTCCCTTCTGGTGACCTCGCTCACTCGCAGGAACACCACAACCCTCAAGGGAACTTTTATTTGGCTGCGGTATTCTGTGAGGTGAAGGTACATTCCCAAATCGGGTAGCTTACAATTACGCTCTCTTTTCGCCAGAGCTTCGTTTGTCAGTCAGCAGGCTGCATCGCTTGCAGGTAAAGTTGGCTTTGGTTCAAAGATGTTGAAGAACCACTTACACCCCAAACTGTTTTAATTTTCTTTTAAAATTGACACTTTATTTTACAGCGGTCCTGATAAGTTCTCGTTGCGCCCCTAGTGCCCGATTCCAATACATACAGTGCCACAAACTTATCTGGCCCGGTGGCGGGGCGGTACGATCGACTTAAGTGTTGCCATTAAACGAAATGCCGCCCGTTTTAGAGAAAACATAAAAAACAAAGAAATATATACACTATTAAAATAATAGCATTGATATAAATTGCTTTCTATTTTTTAAACGGTTTTATTTAGCTTGACCTGTTTGTTTGTTTATTTATTTATTTATTTGTTTATATTTTTGGGTCAAATCTAGTAATTGAAATTTGACCCCCTTCCTGTTGACAGATTGATCTAAAATTTGGTACACACCTTTGGTTCTGGTGACAATACAATAAAATAAATTCTGTTTCATTGTAAATCCAAGATGGCCGCCGCTACAAAATGGCGGTTTACAAATTTTGTCACGACTACCTCAATATGGGTATCAAAAGAAAGGGCTTAACTAGTAGAACACAGTTCACAAAAAAAAAAAAAACAAATCCAAGATGGCCGCCGCTACAAAATGGCGGTTTACAAATTTTGTCAAGACTACCTCAATATGGGTATCAAATGGGGCTTGACTAGTAGAACACAGTTCACATGAAAAAAAAAAATGAAAATCCAAGATGGCCGCCGCTACAAAATGGTGGTTTGCACATTTTGTCACGACTACCACTATATGGGTATCAAGTGAAAGAGCTTGACTGTAGAACACAGCTCACGATGAATATTATAATAAAATCCAAAATAACCGTCAACAAAATGCCCGGTTGGCGGTTACATATTTTCTCAATTTTCAATATGGGTATCAAATTAATACAAGACAAATTTAAAAGTAAAAAAAAAATGACAAAAGTCAAATCTAAACTTAATTGAATGAGAAGTACTATGTAATGAAATTATAAACTAAAAACTTGAAAATAAAAATTATGGAAAAAACGTTTTTAATTTAAACGGTTTTATTGAAAGTAATGTACTAAAAGCTAAAAAATAATTCGGTAGGTCCGAGGTTTCAGTCATCACACCCCTCTCCTTCATCAGTCTAAGGCATTGATCAGACAAAAAAATAAAATCGTTGGGCCCGTGTTTCTATCAAATCAACTCAGTTTACGCTACGCCCAACGATTATATTAATATCGCACAGAGACAACTCGTTTTTTTTATAGTATGTATAGAAAAAGATAATACGTATTTTAAAAAATACATCTCAATGGAATGTGCATACGCGGTAAATAAATTAATTGTACCTGGCAATACTAACCTGTACCAGCAGCTACTCATTCGTGAATGACATTTCAAGATGGCGGCTTTAGTTCTAAATTTGGCCACCGGGTCAGATAAGTTAGTAGCACTATACGTACCTACATGCCAGTATCATCAAAAACGTCTATTTAATTAGACAATATCTAAAAAAAACAAGGGCGCAGTTATAGAAGCTCGCACAGGGCGCAGAAAAGGCTATTTACGGCACTGGTATGTAAAAAAATAATGTATGTAATTCATAAATAATAATCTGTCCTGACGTATAATTGTGACATTCAACATTGATGTAATTTGTATCGTATTGACATATCTTGTAACATAATGACGTTCTGACATATCCGTTATACTTTGTTTGACCTTATACCACACCCCGGCCACTCCATACAAATGTACAATGACGTCTGTGCAGAGCGCGAATGAGCGTGTATGCGTGCGGCGCCATACAAACTGTTCCTGATTTGTCTCAGAGGGGAGGTGAGGGCGACACGAAAGAGCTGCAGGGAATGGCCATACTGTACGTAGTACTTTTACTTATACTGTGTTTATTGCTTATATTCTAATTTGCTTGACATAAATATTTTATTGTAATGGAATTTTGACAATTGTAATTGAGATAGCATTATTGTATAATTTAATATTTTAATACAATTTGTTATTAAAATTTAATTTTGCATTCCGATAGCGGTTAAGTGTGCGATCTATTACTTTTTAACGTGTTCCACCTTTGTAACCACAACTTAATGTGAAATAAATATCATTCATTCATTCATACATTCATTCATTGGTATTCGGTTGTAGATTTGGACTGACCGCTCGTTCATCAGCCGGCGTATAGACCCGCGGCGTGAGGGGGAGGCAGTCGGGTATGATCTGCACCCGCAGCGCCTCCCCGCTGCACTCCACGGGCAGCAGCCGGCGCAGGTCAGCTGTCAGGCCTCCGCGGAACACCCACGGCTCTTGGGCTCCGCTCTCGAAGGCTTCACGCCATCCTTTCGAAAACCCTTTGGAAAAGGTAAGTGTTAGGGTTTTATACTAGAGTAGCCACGAATAGTGATTTGGCCGAATACCGAATATTCGGCAACGCTGTTGGCCGAAGCGCCGAATATTCGGCACAAAATATATTATGCTTGTTGATTGCGTAAACAAGAATGAGACAAGTCGCAACCTTACACGCTTGCATTCGGGAACGCGGGCGGGTATTTGACTGATTGTTTCATTCAATTGCGAGTAAATCACACACGACATTACAAAAAAAAATATATATTTCTGGATAATTTACACAGCGCCATCTAGTCCCACAGTTTGACAGTACGCGGGATAAAACTTCTCTGGAACCGCACGGTACGCGACCACTTAGGCTCCAATGTGTGAAGATGAATTCCCTGTCGATGGCGAGCGGTGCGACTGCAGAAGGAGGCCGTGGGCATCATGTCAAACAACTCCTCTGAACACACTGCATTATACAATCGGTAGAACACACAAAGAGACGCAAAATCTCTAAAGAAAAAGCTTGTATTTACTGGTTGTTTCATCCCTAATTCACTAACCACAAAAGGAGACGGGGATTTTTGGGCCCGATTGTAAAAGGTTGCGATATGGCCTAAAAATTAGTATATATTTTTTTATTTCAAACTGTAAAATATCAGCCTGATTGACAATCAGGAATTTGAGAAATCTTAAAAACAAGTTTTTGTAACGAGGAAAATCGATTTAATTATAATCGATCAATGCGAATGAAGTAAAAAAATAATAATAGAAAAATGCTTATATATCTATTACCAAACCATAAACAGACTGAAGCTAATTAATAGTAATAAAACTGATCTATCAATTTCTAAATAAGACATTTAAACATCAAAGATAAATCTTCGATTCGATCCGATTTTCGTTTGTTAATCGATTAATACCTTTAAAAGTACTTTAGTTTTAGTCTGTGGGCCGACTGACACTTGACAGCGATCCCAATATCAGATGAAGTTAAATTATTTATATTTATTTCATTTCAATTTCAAATTATTCAAATCAATCTACTCGTGCGTTTTGAGTATTCCTTCCAATTTCTTGGACGACCACGGCTTTAATTCCCGACATCTATAACTTATTGATCTGATACGACCCTGGTTAACCTACTGGACATGAAGAATATCGTCTGCACTCGGCGACCACTGCTTTCATTACGGACATACGGAGAATTTCGGCACGTACGCACATACTGTTTGGATTTTACTACTGGCACTGGCTTATTGGAACAATTCAATATGGATCGCTGTGTAAATTGTGGAATAACGACAAGTCGCTGTAATACATTACGCCGACGAACCTTAGACGATGAAACGACATTTTCCGTGATTCGTCAATGGCGTACACCACGGCCTGTAAGTATTTACCTCCTGTTTGTTAATTAATACAATCTTATCAGCTATATATTTACAGGGATAAGCGCTACTCTGTTTTTCTTCACCATATAAAATAAAGTAAACCAATCATGAAAATTCTCTAATTTGCCTGTTCATGGAATACTTATATTGTTTACATTTTTAAGGACTCTCTGACTACCATAATGAATATAAATAAATATCATGGAACTAATTACACATTGCCATGTAGGCCATACATAAGGAAAGATATGGGTACTGAATAGCTGAGAAACATACTTAAAAACTTGTTTTGTATTTACAAAAATTATAATACATAAAACCACCCTGTCCAAGAGGAACATGTTTATGCATACAAATGTTGCAGAGATCTAATGTTTGATTCTCTGTACATAATAAGCCATTGTTGAACATCGGTACAACTGAATCATATAACCTGTCTGTTTGTACACAAAAATTAGAGTTTAACTTAATACATAAACTAACCATAACTACAACACAGTTGCTATTTTATTATCATTTGGATGTCCACCGTTGAACACAGGCATCCCTAGACTTTAAGAGAGTTTGATGCAATACTATGCTATATATATATATATATACTATGCAATACTAGTAAATCGTGATTTAATGACATTTAACATTTTTCCCGTCTTTCAGATAAACAGCCGTGAGTCCGTTTGACAAGCTTACTGGGACTTGGCTCAAAGACCGCTAATTAATGAACAAAGACAATTTGGCCACCATAGTGTTTGTCTCCGCTGTGGCCTTTCTCTTGTATCACGAGTCAGTTATCTACTTCACAATGGGTCTCCTCATGAACTGAGAGTTTCTAATATTGAACATGTAAGAGGAAATGATGGAAGAGTGCAGTGAAGTCTGAGACTTCGTGAACTGTGAGATTCGAATACCTCATTACTTAGAGGGCAAATACAGTTGAGACATAAATTGCAAAACTTATTTTATACTTTAATCAACAGTTCACACAGAAGTAGGGTAGCTATCTATAAATATTATTGCACCTGTTTTGTTGGCAAACAGACAGTAGACTACTGCTCCCATGTCATGTCTATAATATGGTACCTTAGTTGGGCTATGTACCAAGATAATACAGTACCCCCTGCACAGTACTTAGACGATACTTTAATCATAATTGAAGATGAATAAAAAATTGTTTTAAAAGAAGTGATTTTATTTTTTGATACCTCACCCCATGACCTTATCTATGAATTGTGTATGCCTCATATTCTTTTGTTCTACAATTATATTTCACAGCTTCATTCTTAGCGATTAGTTTACATGTTGTAGCTGAGCTCCCACGTTCCAGCCTTGCACGGATGTTTATAGAAAGTAGGAATTTTTCAAATCCCTACTGGCAACACTCAAATAACACCCTCCTACCTACACCGGCACTGTCACCTCATTCTGTGTTTCCGTGCTCAAGCCTTCGCACGTTCAATCAAAGGTCTACTGCATTATTTGTTAATTATTTTTTCACTTTGTTTAAAAACGAGATAATAGTCGTGAAAGAATTAGAAATAAAATTAGAAACTTAGAATCTCAATTAAATCAAAAATCAAAGCAGTATAATCGATTGATAATTTATTCGGATAGTGAAAATGCGTCAGATTTCGAAAATGAAGGTTGGTATTCATTTCATTTATTAATGTGTCGGCAAGCAGAAACAAACATGATATAAAAATTGCAACAAGCAATTATGTTGAAACTACCCACCATTTTTATTTTTTTTATTTTTAATTGCTGTGATGAGATGCGAGACTCTAACCGGGCTATGCTATCTCAATCATTAAGTATCCATGTAACATATTAGACATATATAAGTAATGTAACTCATTACTAGTTCGATCTATAATAAAATTAAGTGATGCGAGACGCCATCTGGGCTATCTCTGTCACGATTTAGGGGTATAAATTTGTATACTGAAGTTAATCATGTACCTACATAGGTATTTATGTATATTATGCAAGCGATACATAAGTGATTGAATTGTTTCTACAATAAAATGATGCGAGACGCCATCTGGGCTATCTCTGTCACGATTTAGGAGTATAAATTTGTATACTCAAATTGATCATGTACCTACATAGGTATTTATGTATATTATGCAAGCGATACATAAGTGATTGAATTGTTTCTACAATAAAATGATGCGAGACGCCATCTGGGCTATCTCTGTCACGATTTAGGAGTATAAATTTGTATACTCAAATTAATCATGTACCTACTTAACATAGGTATTCATGTATATTATGCAAGCGATACATTAGTGATTGAATTGTTTCTACAATAAAATGATGCGAGACGCCATCTGGGCTATCTCTGTCATGTCTTTTGAGTATTAATTACTATACTCAAGTAGTTATGTGTAGTGATGCGAGATACCATCTGGGTTATCTCTGTCATACTTAAATACATAACACTGTTGTATTACAAAGCAGCCTCCGTCTTTCAGACAGGCCGTTAAGTTCAAATAATGAATTTAACGTTTTATTTTTTGGAATCGAGTTTGTTCACCATGACAATGTTCCCATGCCCTTAATATCACTATAACATATTGTTACACAAAATTCGTCGCCAGTTTCTTGGACTTCGACCTCGCTAGTGCCTGAGCCGACTGTGGTTTTACAAATAGATTTAGACAGCGACATACTCGCTTTACTTGGTGATGCACCCAAGGTGGATACCAAGTTCGGGAAGCCCACATACATAGATTTGTCGTCTATTTGATTCCCGAAAACTGCGACATGCTTGTCGCGCCATCACTAAATCCAGAAGTGAAGGTCGCATTATCCGAAAATATTATTAAAAGAGATACTTCTCTTTTAGCGAAACAGAAGCAGTTATGAATAGCGATAGCGGCTATTAATCAAGGAATTGAGATGATCATTTCTAAGGAAAACCATAATAGAATTTTGAAACCTATTAGCAACGCTTGCAGACTTCTTTGCGATAGTCACTTCACTGATACTAGAACGCGTCCCGGATTTGTAATATCGTCTATCAACCCTGATATGAAGGAAACTCTAGCAGAAACTCAAAGAGATAAACTGTTATTTGGAGAAAATATCTCAGAAAAATTTAAATCAACAAAATCAATAAAAAGGTCTGCGTTGATCTCAAACAGACAAACAAGTCACTGATATTCAATTAAAATATTTTTTTTTAAAACCCAACAAACACTCGACTGTTTTAAACTGGAAGAATATGCCTTGGAGGCTACCTCCAAGAAGAAATCTGGGCAAAACTCGTCCGATGCCCAGCGGCTCTCAACATTGGGGGCAACATCAACATCGGAGCGGCCGACAGCGGCAAACAGCAGCAGGAGACGATAAATATAGAGGTACCTTATTCTGGCAGACTTATACAGTTTATTTCTAAGTGGGTACAAATCACACGTGATTCCACCATTTTATCGTTGTTAATGGGATACAAAATTCCACTTGAATCGAAACCTTTTGGTACAGTTACTCCTTATGTGCATCCGAAATCACAAGTAGAACATAATTCTATTAATTCATTATTAAGAAAAAATGCCATCTCAAAATATACACATGTTAAAAACGAGTTCATATCGAACGTATTTTTGGTACCTAAACCAAATGTCGAGTCGTTTTATTTTAAATTTAAAGTGCTTAAATAAATTTTAAAATTAAAAAATAAATAAATAAAATAATTTATAAAAACCCGCCATTTTAAAATAGCGGATTATAGGACGTCAAAGCTTACATATGACAAAAAATTGTTTCATGGCATCTATAGATGAAAGATGCATACTTTTTAGTACCTGTGCATAACGATTATAAAATGTTTCTCAGAATTAAATATATTAATTCTCTATATAAATTTAATTGTCTGACATTTGTCTTATGTACTACGCCATACGTGTTTACAAAAGTACTAAAACCTGTTATGGAATTACTGAGATCAAAAGGTTTTATATCTGTAATATACCTCGATGATATATTTTGTATGGCACATAGGCACATGGCACAAATACAAAAAATAAAAATAATAATACTCGAAAGCCTGTGTTTCGTTATTAATTTCGAAAAAAGCTGCTTGACGCCAAAATAGCAATGTACATTTCTAGGCTTTGTGTTCGACTCTTATGATATGGTGACCAGTTACCTGTTATTAGTATCAGTTACCTGAACAAAAAATAATAAAAACCAAAAATCTACTAGTTAAATTCCAATCGATGACTAAATGCAAGTTGCGTGATTTTGTTAAGTTCCTCGGTCTATTAACATGTCCAGCTATCCAATACGGATGGCTTTATTTAAAACAATTCGAACGACACAAGTACCTTAGTCTTTTAAACGATCCTAGTTATGAACAAGTAATTTGTTTACCTAAAAGATTTTGCAGTGATATTAATTGGTGGATGAATAGTTTATTAATATAGCCCATTTCGTATCAATAATTATAAATTATAAATTTTTAGTGACGCGTCCATCAGTGGTTGGGGCTGTTATTATGTGACAGTAAAATGTTTATGGATTTTGGAAAAATTATGAAACAAAATTGCATCATTATATAAATACACGTGACAATTGCGAAGCAGACCAGTTGTCGCGCAAAAAGCTTATGGATGCGTAATGGAACTTACCTATGTGACGAAGCTTACGAGAAAATTGTACAATATTTTGGTATACCTACCGTAGATTTATTCGTTAGTAGGTGTAATGCTAAATGTCTATAGCATTTCTTGGGCAAAACTATTTTTTTTTTACACATTTCCTCAATTTGCTTTTATTCAAAGAACATTGCTAAGGATAATTTCAGAAAAAGCGATCGGTATAATTGTAGTACCATATTGGCCAACCCAGGCATGGTTCCCTGTTTTACAAAGTATAGCAATATCCGATGCAGTTTAGTCCAAACAGTAATTTAATAAAATCTCCTTTCAGATCGACCCACAACTTGTACAAAACACTTACGTTTGTTGCCGTGAAATTATCAAGAGATCATTATTACAAAAATCCGTAAATGCTAAATCTATTAATATTATAATATGGTCCCGTTCATGAAATACATAAGAACAATACGACAGGTGTTTTAAAAATTGGCTAAATTATTTCAAATCTAATAACTCCAATTATTTAGAACCAACTACTTCCAACGTAATATATATATATTTTTTTCTTTTGTCGTCAATATTTGAAAGTACAAATCGGCAATATCTCTTATCACATCTTAGAGATGAGAGCTTGAAACGATTTATTAGAGGAGTCTTCCATCTTAGGTCATCGCCAAAATATAACCCCACATGGGACCCTAGTATTGTGTTAAACTATATATCTAAAAAATGGCCCAATTATTCCTTAGATCTAGAAGACTAGAAAAAAGTTACCTGTTTTATTAGCACTCGTGACGGCACACCGAGTACAAACATTGGCCTTAATTTAATAATCCAATAGCAATGTGACAGAAAATATTGAAGTCATTATCAAAATTACGGATCGTATAAAAAAAAAAAAAAAAAATCAAGTTTAAAAGCTGATTGACCTGTTTAAGATTTTTCCACGATAATCCCAGTATTTTCCCAGCTAGATGTTTAATTTCGTATATACATAAAACAAGCAACGTTCGGTCAGCAGATCAAGATAATTTATTTATTAGCTACTGAAAGCTCCATTTGAAAATATCATCACAAAGGCTTAGCCAATGGATTAAATGTGTGTTAAAAAATAGTGGCTTAGACACTTCAATGTTTACTGCACACAGTACTCGGCATGCCGCTACGTCCAAAGCTAATGCATTAGGTACGTAGAGACGTAATACAAAAAAAAAAAAAAAAAAACCGGACAAGTGCGAGTCGGACTCGCCCACCGAGGGTTCCGTATGTACGTAGTATCATTATTAAATTTGATATTTTTCATTATAAATAAGAAATAATGCGTCGAAAAAAATAAATAAAATATATTTTGCAATGTGTACATCAAGCCCTTTCATATGATACCCCATTTGAACTAGTAGTTTCAATTTGAAATTTCGACACCTTATAAAAAATATAGACCCCCTATTTTTTAAGATCTATTTACAAATGTATAGTTTTGAGATTTATTCCTGTACTTGTAGTCTATAACGATATTACTTGCCAAATTTCATAGTTCTAGGTCAACGGGAAGTACCCTATAGGTTTTGATTCCCTTGAGTGTGTCGAAATATGCGTTTTTTGCTGAATAAACGGCCGTAACTTTTTTCTACGTAAACTTAGCAGTTTGATTTTTTTTAACTTCATGGGACCGTGGACCTGAGTATACAGTTCAAATTTCAGCTTGATACCTCCACGCATTCTCGACATAGAAATTCTTGACAGACAGACAGACAGACAGACAGACAGACAGACAGACAGACAGACAGACAGACAGACAGACAGACAGACGGACAACAAAGTGATCTTATAAGGGTTCCGTTTTTCCTTTTGAGGTTCGGAACCCTAAAAAACACTTGGTGAAGTGAATCGTCGTCTGTTTTTGTGAAAATATAAAACCGACAACTAATAAGCGATGGTAGATCATTCTGTCGGGCCATTTTCTCCAACGAACGAAGTTGATAATATGTATACTCGTAATATGGTACATATATGTGAGTAATAATCATGTCTAGAAAATATTTGAATTCATTTTCGTTAATTATACTATGCTATAATTATAACTAATAAGTAGATAGTAAAAATATTGGACTGTTTATTTTTCACAATTTGTTTTATTCTCTGAACATCCTACAACATGTAAACTAATCGCTAAGAATGAAGCTGTGAAATATAATTAATGATCAAACGAACTTACCTGTACGTGAAGTTCGATCATAATTATATGAACGGCTTCATTCGACGCGATTATTAATAACCCTCCCGAATTGATAAACTATGTATATAGGTATTTAGAAAGTCCCTCCCAAAATTGTGAAAAATTATTGCTTCAAACAAAATGAGGTGACAGTGCCGGTGTAGGTAGGAGGGTGTTATTTGAGTGTTGCCAGTAGGGATTTGAAAAATTCCTACTTTCTATAAACATCCGTGCAAGGCTGGAACGTGGGAGCTCAGCTACAACATGTAAACTAATCGCGTCGAATGAAGCCGTTCATATAATTATGATCGAACTTCACGTACAGGTAAGTTCGTTTGATCATTAAATGATAGCTACAAATATATGTATATATATTTTTTTACACTACGTCGGGCAGACAAGCATACAGCCCGCCTGTGTGAAGCGGTTACTGTAGCCATATTAACGCTCGCAACATAAAATACCGCCACCCACGCTACCAACGCAGCATCTCCTTCCTTTCTGTCTGGTGAGCTCACTCACTCGCAAGAACACAACAACCCTCAAGGAATTGTTATTAGGCTGCGGTATTCTGTGAGGTGGAGGTACACATTCCCGCTTTTTACATTTTCGCCAGAGCTTCGTTTGTCAGTCAGCAGGGTGCACCGCGTGCAGGTGAAGTTGGCTTTGGTTCAAAGATCTTGATGAACTACTTACACCCCAAACTAAAAATATAACGTTCTGTTGAAAAAAAGAAATTTTATTTCCTCAAAAAGCTGTTGGTACATACAGGTTGACACATAACCTCACTTTTACTAAATCTCTAATAACTCGGCTTCCTGATTGCCAAAATTGGCAGAATTTTTACTAAGGTTGTGATAATATTAAGGCTATTAAATGACACCACTTTCATCTTATTACACTCAGGCCCAGAATTGTATGAAATCGTATCCGTCTCCTTTGTGTACAGCGCACTTTGTGCCTAAAGCAGATTAACTTCAAAAACATCTATTAGATAAAACTCTCGTGTTACAATTTTAGTTATGTACCAAACTCCCCCAAAACGGCGCTTGACCGATTTTAATGAAATTTATATGTATATTCAGTAGGCCTGAGAAAATACTTGTTATCTATTTTCAGCGAAATTCATTGAGCTTATGAAATCGTCCGGTCGTTCTGTCTGTCCGTTGCCATGAAACTCAAAATTTCGAAATTCTGACTTCGGATTCATCAAATCAAAAAATAGAACATCAAAAAGTAGTACTGTAAAGTGACCTTGGTTTTCGGATTTCAATTCGGGATTTCGAAAAAAAATAATAAAAAATCGCTGTTTTTCTACTAAAATAATCCTAAGAACAATGTATTATGGCAGAACAACGTTTGCCGGGTCGGCTAGTATTTATCTAAAAATATTACTTACACGTATAACTGCCTTGTATGCTAACAGCTATGTTTGGAGGAAACTTGCCCAGTTCTGAAAAAAATAATGATTATAAAAAAATTGATGAGGTTAGAAACCGTCATTTGCTTACTGAGAGGTTAAAACTAAAGAAAAATATATTGACAGAATAAAATCTGTTTGTGAATAGTTCCTGCCTCGTAATAATAATAATAAATAAATATTTTTGGACAATTTACACAGCGCTATCTAGTCACAAATTAAGCGCAAAGCTTGTACTATGGGTACTAGTCTAGACAACTGATAAATGTACTTAAATACATTTTTTTTTTGTAAATATATACCTACTTATAATACATAGAAAACACCCAGACCAAGACAAACAAACATGTTCATGCACACAAAATGTTTGACTTGTGCGGGAATCGAACCCACGACCTCGGAGTCAAAGTGGCCATTGCTAACCATTCGACCGTCGAACTCGTCGATAATAATAAGTTACGACGTTCCTAAATAAGATAACGGTGCTTTTTACAACAGTAGGAACCACCCTCAGGTATACTCACCTATCCACCTCACGAATCCATCGAGCAGCGAGAGCACGGCGCACAGTTCCCACACGTAGGGATGTAGCTCCGCGTACAGTTCCTTGTTCTTGGCGTTGGACAGTCGCCGACTAAGTCGTCTCGCGCGGCCCACCCACCACGCGAAACGACTTCTACGACGACGCCATTCGCTTGTCTGTACGTAAATAAATTCCAATTCTATTAAAACTCACGTGAGACATTATACTAAATTAATTAGATAAATTAAACGGGTCACTCACTCACTCCAGTCGTGCGGCGCGCGCATTGGCGCGCAGTGTCCGACGCGAGAGACAAAGGGTGGACGTGTCTGGACATTCGCCCTGAAGAAGGTCTCCTTTTCAGATCGAAACTAGTCGGCTTTCCCGACAAAAAGACGTGAGTGACCCGTTTAATTTATCTAATTAATTTAAAATTCCAATTCGTTTATTATTGTCACTCTGTAATACAGTTTTACAACAAGTGCATACAGATAGTTATAAATTTGGGGTGTAAGTGGTTCATCAACATCTTTGAACTAAAGCCAACTTCACCTGCACGCGGTGCACCCTGCTGACTGACAAACGAAGCTCTGGCGAAAAGAGAGGTAGGGAGCGTAATTGTAAGTTACCCGACTCGGGAATGTACCTCCACCTCACAGAATACCGCAGCCAAATAACAATTCCCTTGAGGGTTGTTGTGTTCCTGCGAGTGAGTGAGGTCACCAGAAAGGAAGGAGATGCTGCGTTGGCAGTGGGGTGACGGCGCGCAAGCAATATTTTATGTTGCGAGCGTTAATATGGCTACGGTAACCGCTTCACATCAAGCAGGCCGTATGCTTGTCTGCCACACGGCGTAGTATTAAAAAAAAATCATTAAATAGCGAGAGACTGGCGCCTGAACTAAGCCGAGGCCTGTATCTCAGTGCACCAGTTCCCTCCCCGTGAAATGGTGATACAAAGTACCAAGAAACAGTAATATAACGATAAACAACACAGTTACAATAGGCTTGTATCCCATTTTTTTTTTTCGATTTGTTATTTAAAGACGTCACAATAATATAAATATAGATGAAATAATTACTTCTATTGCATAAAAACTTCTCGAGATATGATAACTTGAAGATCACCATTTTGGACTATCCCGAAAACGCTCCATACAAAAGGCCACCACGTTATGACGTCACACCTTGCTATTTTATATGCATTAAATCAGAAATTTGTACGACAGTTATGTTAAATATTGCGTTTAAGTAGCCATAACAAAAGTTATAGTAATTTTTATTGTTTCTACAATGGTAATATTTATTTTTTATAATTTCATACCTTTAAAATGAACTTTCCCAAAAAAAATTTTATCGAACATAAGTTGGACACAAGTTATTAAAATTTTAAGAACGCAGATCGTTCTAGTTTTATGTATTTTACGTTACTGATAGAGAGTTTTTATAATTTTGTAACATTGGCAACTAGCCTATACACATTATAAAACAGCTAAAATTTTAAGTTTGTGAAACAAAGGTATGAGAATCCATACTTCAACAGAAAGATTTACATACTTATATTTTTACGGGGATAGTTTAAGGTCTGGACAGAGACATAGGCTATTTTTTTTAAACATTATTCCCTGGGCAATGACAATTCATGCAAGGCAAAATGACTTTAATACAGTTTAACTTTAATATAGTTACATCTAAAACTTGAGGTGTACCTCAGGGCTCAATTTTGGACCCTTTACCTTTGTCTAATATATTTCATAATCCATAGATCTTATTTTGAATAAGTCCAGTGCTGCAGCACCGGACGACGTCTCTCTCTCTCTCTCCTGGATCTTTTATGTACAAAGATTTACAGGTTTATACAACTCATGCAAGGCAAAACAACCTTAATACAGTTACATTTAAGTTCAAATTCTTACCTCCTGAGGTCGATGTGGCCTCGGCAGCATATTGGCAGCTCGTGTTATAAGCCAGTTGAAATCGTGCAGGAGTCTTAGACCTCTGGAGCCATGTTCGAAGGGCAAGTAGAAAGCGTCGCAGAGAAGTACAAGGTCTTCAGCTGTTAAAGCGTTCGGATCGTCCGAGTCGGCTACGTCCACTGGGAGTTCCGGATCGATAGGTCTGCCAAAAGACATACGCTTATAAGACTTATTAATTTAATTAGTTGTGTCGGCCAACTTGCCAGAAACTTATAAAAAAAAATTAAAATTAAAAATTCACCTCTCCCGCCTTGGTGGGAGGACACTGTGACTCACGCAGTAAAGTATAAAATGCAAAAATTCGTCACCAACACAAACCTTGCTGGTAGCTCAGTTGGAAGAGCATTCGACCGGTCATCGAGAGGTCGTGGGTTCTATCCCACCTAGGCGGGGAGGTGAATTTTTCATTTTCAAAAATATTTATAAACACTTATGAGACATAGACAATGTACATATTGACGCGCGATGGAGTTTGGCAGCGGCGCATGGGGGGGAGACCGGGGGACACTCTGTTGTTTTCTTACAAGGGCGTGGCGGGTGTGATATTTTTATTAGCTTTGTTAGCAAGCTGCATTTATTTTATGGTTACGGTATATGTTTCATATATGTTCTTAGAAAAAAAATCGGTTGTCTGTAAAGTCGGTTTACGACCGATAATTTTACATGATAACGTCATAAGAAAACATCGGATGATGGAGTGTATAAGATAGATGCAACGTTACAAGCTTACGCCGATCGTGCCTCTCTATCAAATACCCTTGATTTGAAGACTCGCCACACTTCGGCAAGTAGGAATAAATAAATATTTCTGGACAATTTACACAGCGCCATCTAGTCCCCAATTAAGCGCAAAGCTTGTACAATAATAAAAAATATTTAAATACATTTCTCAGTTGTCTAGTACCCATAGGTACTAGACAACTGAGAAATGTATTTAAATATATTTTTTTTAATTACATACTTATAATACATAGAAAACAACTAGATCAAGACAAACAGACATGTTCATGCACACAAATATTTGTCTTGAGCAAGGATCAAATCCGCGACCTCGGACTCTAAGTGGCTATTATGATATATATATATACATATACATTGCTACCTATTCGACCACCGGGCTCCTTTATTATTATTTACCCTTATAGGGTACCGCTTTACCCTTATAGGGACCTCGGCATGTAAAAGGTTAAAGTACTTACTCGTCAACAACATCAACGGGCTCGACGGGCTCCACCATCATATCTGTGCTGAGGGGACTGTTACTTGGTTCCACTTGCATTGATCCGTTCTGAAATAGCGAATTAAAAAAATATATATATCTACCCTGTCTATGGTGCGACACAAGAGTAGGATAAAAATAAGAGCGCCACTTTCTTCGTATAAATAATTATCATATGAGCATTTTTGTATGGAAAAATAAATGTTGCTACTAATGGTTCCAGTAGTTTTTAAAACTACTACTATGTCAGACATGTCAATCATTTTGTTGTAGCCTAGGGTATTGTTCTAATGTGATTTAATACAGATGTCATCTAAAAGTAAGATTTTTTTTTTAATACACTAGCAAGGATAGGTGATTTTTTCCGTTATACATCTTAAATGAAGACATTAACAACTTGGTCAAATTTACTTTGAACTTTTTGACAAGAATTCGTTGAACGAATTTGTGTTTCTAAACAAATGTTTATAATTTAATATTTGTTGATATTGTTCTCCTTTGAGCATTCTAGTTGCTCCTGTGAGAATGCTCATTCTATGGTTGACTGGAAGAGATCCCTGGTGGGATAAGTCCGCCATTGAACAACATATTTCTTGCAAATACCTACTTGTTATTGTTGTGTTACAAAAATTTTTTTACAAACAAATAAACGAGATGAAGAAATAATACAAAATTCGGACTCCAAAGGACTACTATCCAGAGCCGTTAAAATTACCTTTTTTTTAACCATTACCTTGTGCCAGGCAGTTAACCTCTCCGAGCGTACAATATCAACTATCTATATTACTAATAAGTATAAATTAAATATTAATCCGTTTTGTCATAGAGTAAATAAATTAATATAGAGTTTTCATCCCATACAAAATATCGTGCACCGAACGAAAGTCAAAATTCCGTATTATTTCTAGATGGTGCTGGCAATAAGACATGAAAAAATTTAATACCGAATATTTCTCAACGAAATTTAATACATAATCATAAATTAATTTTAAAAATTACACAAAATAGTTTTTGTATGATATTTAACACTAATAATAAAGTTAACAAATGATGCTTTTCACTAAAAAATAATCTTCAATTTTACCCTTACCAATAGATGTCGCTCTGATATGCTTTTATGATGTTATGTTTTTTTTAGTTACTTTTGGCGCTAGTAGCTGCAGATTTTTTGTACAACGTACAAACTAGCGCCGCGGTCGAAGAAAAATAGCAACTTGTGACCGAAATCTTTGTTGATAGGAAAGTAGGTAAATATTATTCTTATCGTATCTCAGGCTGACTTATTGTCAGCCTAAAGGATGATAAGAATATTTTTTTTGTCATACAGTCACCATATTCTTTTAGTTATGTTGCACAATATTGTGAACTCCGTGAATGACGGGACTTAAGATTTTTAACTGTTTGCTCGAGGGACGCTATATTTAATATTTTGTATGGGATTACCACTCTACTTTTGTCTAATTTAGTGCAAATGTTTTAAAAATGTTTTTTTATTATTAAAATTAAGGCTTGCTTTTAAAAAAAACATAATGAATACGAATTCACAGTAATAAACTATAATACAAAAATTCGCCAATATCACAAATCAGCCTCATAGCTTATTTGGAAGAACCCTCTGCTAGTAATACATAAGTCCCTAGTTCAAATCCAACCATTGTCCTCCTTTTTGTCATTTTTTAAATATTTTTTATAACTAATTAATGTTTTTTAGGAATATTTTGTACCTATTTTTAATATGTTGTAGATATTTTTTTTAAATATTATTCATAACGTATCTCAGGTTGACTTATTGTCAGCTTAAAGGATGATAAAAATATTTGTTTGTCATACAGTCATCATAATCTTTTAGTTAAATTGCACAATATTGTGATTTCAGTGAATGGCGGGACTTAACTTTGCAACTGTTCTCTCGAGGGACGCTATATTTAATATTTTGTATGGGATTACCACTCTACTTTTGTCTAATTTCGTGCATATGTTTTAAAAATGTTTTTAAAAGCAAATTAAGGTCTGCTTTTAAAAAAAACATAATGAATACGAATTAACAGTAATACAGTATAATACAAAAATTCGCCAATGTTACAAATTAGCCTCATATCTCATTTGGAAAAGCACTCTACTCGTAATACTTATGTCCCGAGTTCAAATCCCACCATTGTCCTTTCATTTCGTCATTTTTAAAATATTTTTTATAACAAATTAAGGTTTTTTAGGAATATTTTGTAGTAGACTACTTAGCAATGTACTTAGTAGAAACATTACTAAAAAACCGTAACTTGCTTTTTTGTGCAATGTTGGATGAAAACAAGCATACCACCCGCCTGGTGTGGAGCAGTTACCGTAGCTGTATAAATGCAAATCGCAACATGAAGTATTGTAGCCCACGGTCGCCTTCGCTGCCAACGCAGAACTCCTGGATTTTCTTCTTGGTGACCTCACTCACTCGCAGCAACACGACCCTATAGGGATGTTTGGCTGCCGTATTCTGTCAGGTGATGATACATCCCCAGCCGGGCAGCTAATGAGTAAACCTTTATAGGATGAAAGATAGGAATAAAAATGGTCGCAAAAATAGAGAAATATCACGTAAAAGAAAAACCACAAACAATACAGTCGATTCGATGTGAGAAAAGTTGAAAAAAATTCCGCGCCGTGTCAATAAAGTCCAATTTACGCCACAGAACTTTCGATAAAATATCATTGTTATTAATAATATAACTATTAGCATACTACGATTTTAATTGATAATGCATATTAAAATTTTATGCCTATGTTGAAAACAATAATTGTCGTATGAAACTTTTTTTCATTTTAATAAATCATTCTATTTACAGCACATGACTTCTTGTGTCAAGCGATTGGTACGTAAAACGGAACGGTTTTAAAAACTCTCGGTTAACGGCGCGCGGCCATCCCATTTTTGATACAACGGTACGTAGGTGCTATGGTAGGTAGGTACCTACGTACCTACTTAAGCATTGATAGAGTGCTAGTAGTTTGCGCGCCATCTAGCCATTTTTGATTAAAACAGAAAAGCATAATTAAACAAATTGAACCTTCGTGTACTGATTTTGTTACTAATCAAATTACCTATATCTAATTTGATACTCTTAGCGACCTCTGTTGCTCTTTAGAGTAACTAAATTCCGGTGTACGCAATTTACTATGAACATTGTTCGTCCTTTATCTCTCGTCCCTGGTTTTGTTTGTTGTCGTACCTCGCTCATGCCGTCGTTCATGATGACGTCAGTCACGTTTGTTACCTCCGCCACTGACGGAGGGTCCACGTCCAGTGGCTCCGGACCTGGCTCCAGGGGACGGCTAGGGCTTAGGGTTTGTGGCGTATCTGGAAACGTAAGATATTTTTTTTTATATGAGAGGGGAACAATGAGCATGTGGGTCACCTGATGGCAAGCAATCACCACCGCCCATGGAGATCAGCAACACCAAGGGGTCGCCAATCCGTTGCCAGCCTATACTCCTTCCTTTCTTTCTTCTGGTGACCTCACTCACTCCCAGGAACACGACAACCCTCAAGGGAATTGATATCTGGGTGCGGTATGATGCTGTACTAGCAGCGGGGTAGTCAGCACAACTAGCAAGTTCGTTTTTATTACACTACGTCAGGTGGCAGACAAGCATAAAGTCTACCTGATGTGAAGCGGTTACCGTACTTCGAATAATTGGCTTAACTATCATTTAACAAATTTTCAGTCGGGAGGAAATGACTGAAAACAATTATATTTTTTACGTGATTAAGAGGCTGCCGTTGCCCAACCCACCCACGGAGCGGCAACTGACGTTTATAATACGGCATAATACAACTCTCTGAAGTATTTCACGAGTTATCGCTTGAGAGGAAATTACTGACAAAATAGAATTATATTTTGGGATGTAAGTGGTTCATCAACATCTTTGAACCAAAGCCAACTTCACCTGCACGCGGTGCACCCTGTTGACAAACGAAGCTCTGGCGAAAAGAGAGGTAGGGAGCGTAATTGTAAGCTACCCGACTGGCGAATGTACCTCCACCTCACAGAATACCGCAGCCAAATAACAATTCCCTTGAGCGTTGTTGTGTTCCTGCGAGTGAGTGAGGTCACCAGAAAAGAAGGAGATGCTGCGTTGGCAGCGGGGGTGGCGGCGCGCGAGCGATATTTTATGATGCAAGCGTTAATATGGCTACGGTAGCCGCTTCACATCAGGCGGGCCGTATGCTTGTCTGCCACCCAACGTAGCATAAAAAAAAAGATTGCCTTTCATAACTTACCACCAATACTCATATCTCCATTGCGCTGCTGTTCCTCCACGGCAACATCATCAACAATTATATTATCCGTATCATCATCTTTATTCTTCTTCATGTCCTCGATAAAGCTAGTGGTTTCCAATACAGAGTCATTCGATATTGTTTCATCGATTTTGTCTATCATAGACTGATCGTTCTTCTCTATGGTCTCTTCCAAAGCTTTGATACCTAATATTGGTACCGGGAGGGTTGATATTGGTATCTCTGAGGGTAGTGATATGTTGCTGGCTATCGGTATGATTGGATTCGGTATCGATTCGTTTAGTATCACTTTTGTTGGCGATACCAGTGAGTTCATCACTGGGTTTGAAACTGGATTGAATGATTCTAACGATGACACCTGGAATAAAACGTTTCAATAAATAAATATTTCTGGACAATTTACACAGCGCCATCTAGTCCCAAAGCGCAAAGCTTGTACAATGGGTATTAGGCAACTGATAAATGTACTTAAATTCATTTTTTTTTTTGGTAAATACATACTTATAATACATAGAAAACACCCAGACCAAGACAAACCGACATGTTCATGCACACAAATGTTTGTCTTGTGCGGGGATCGAACCCGCGACCTCGGAGTGAAAGTGACCATTGGTAGCAATTCGACCACCGGGCTCGTGTTGAATCATCAAAACCAATACTAGTTATCAGAATCAAAACAAGTAACTACAAACAAATAATTACCGCAGTATAAGTAATAGTACTATGTACAGTATGGCCACTCCCTTCCGCTCTCACGTGTCGACCTCACCTCCACTCTGAGACAAATCTGGAACAGTTTGTATGGCGCCACACGCACACAAACTCATTCACGCTGTGCACAGACATCGTTGTTTATGTAGTAGTTCATGACGCGACATTTGTATGGAGTGTCCGGGGTATGTCACTACGTTGACTTAGAAGTTTTATTTTGACGTGAATACACGTCTTTAAAATTGCTTCCATAGGGAGGTATATCACAAAACGAATGATAACAAAACGGGAGATAAAGTTTGGTGTTGCAGCCACTATCATCTCCATCCAAAATTCAATCACACCACTGTATAGATGAAGGATTAAAGATTTTATTACGTTAAGTAAGGACTTAACGTAATAAAATCTGCCATTTTGGGATAATTTTAGTGCATACAACGTATTCACGTACAACACACAGCCGTGTGCATGACACAGCCACACTTTTGATAGCTATAGAATCCTAAAGAAATATTGTTACCCCAGTAGATAGTATGGGTCCATCTCGAGACGCAGAGCAGACGTCAGCGAAGGCCTGCAGCTGGCTCGTGTTGACGGTGGGGATGGCGGGCATGGAGTTGAGCTCGGCCGTGCTGGTGGTCGAGGTGTTGCTGGTCGCCGTCATCAGCGACATGCACGTGTTCACCGACGGCAGGATGGGGATTATTGGCACGGGGGGCACTGAAAAAAAAACATTACAATATAATTTTAACAAAAAAACAGACTACAAAAATGACGTGGTTGGGCGCCCTCCTTCTAGATGACGGTCCGATGACTGATGATGTATCTGGTGGAAGACATTAGGGAAGGCTTATATTAAACAGTGGGTAGATACAGGCTGATGATGATGAAAAAAATATGGGATCAATCTGAAAGTATACTCTTTCAAATAAAAAAAGTTTCATTCAAATCTGTCTATAAATGACGGAGTAGTGAAGTAACAAACATTAAAAAAAAATACAGCCAAATTGAGAACCTCCTCCTTTTTAGGAGTCGGTTAAAAATACACTATTATTACACAAAAAACAGTGAAGTTTTAACAATAAGCAATCACTTAAAATACTAGGCCGAATTCTAGCCCCTAGGGCCGAAATCGAGGTTGGGTGGAGCGAGTAGATTCGCCGGCAGCTAGTATGTATATATATGTTTATGTATGTATATTTGTATATAACTGTGTATGTGTAAGTATGTATATTATTGTTATTTTTATATTATTTATCTTTTAGGTTACGTATTATGTTTACAGTACATATTAAGTTATGGGTATCATTTAAGCTATCGCCAATTTAATTAGTTTTGTGTTTCTTACCTAATAGGGTTTGCCCGAAAAATAATAGATTTGTCACCAAAATGTAGTCACCAAACAATATAAAATCGATTCCACAATAAATCATGGAGATATAGGGTCTAGTACCAAATAAATGGTTTTGTATGTGTTATATTGTCAATTATTATGTAATAATTAAGCTTAATTGGCACCACATCATTCATCATCTAGGTTGATGGAGCTCTTATTTCCGATGACAGGACACAAGAAAACCCTAACCTAACTTAACCTAATCAACTCAAATCTATCCAAAACATGATTTATTACATTGACCAAGAATTGGTAAGACTCGTCAGTGAATATGACGCCAATTTGACTTCGCCGGTATTAGCCATTTTTTCATTAAATTAAGGAGCTGATCTATTTATTTGGTGACAGATCTATTATTTTGATGATCAAACGAATTAAATGATACTAATAGTTTGTTAAGCTGATGATTTATATTTAGAGACAGTCTCGATTAAAATGATGACTAATATATTTCTTGGGGATAGATATTATTATTAGGGTACTGCAGATTAGTGACACATCTAAACTTAGGTGACGGAAAATATTGTTCCCATAAGTTATTTGTTTGGAATAGCCGCAATCGTGTTACTCTGCACTCCCAATGGTTGACTGGTAGAGAATGCAATAGCATTAAGTCCGTCTTTTGTACCCTTTTACTGTGGTCAATAAAGTGTTAAATAAATAAAACGTTACCTGTTACCGGTGGCTGAGGCTTAATGATGGGCCCTTGCGGTGACTTTGGTATTGAAAACTCTGGCAGCCATTC
Organism: Hypsopygia costalis; assembly: GCA_937001555.2. Classification (NCBI taxonomy): domain Eukaryota; kingdom Metazoa; phylum Arthropoda; class Insecta; order Lepidoptera; family Pyralidae; genus Hypsopygia; species Hypsopygia costalis. The sequence goes on from OW443350.2 coordinate 5,117,772, forward strand.
GATTATTGCTTGTCTGAAATACATAAAAGAAAACATCAACATATTTAGGGTGAAAGTGCATCATAGTAGTATATACCCCTTATTATTATGAACCCTTATTATGCATAGCATGCATAGTAAGGGTTCTTAAAATACGAGTGTGAGTTTATCACATGAGCCGAAGGCGAATGTGATAATAGCATCACACGAGTATTTTAAGACCAAATTATGTGCAGTTTCATACACTACTTTATCTAATCTCATGAAATAGACGATAGTAATATTTTAAACAAAACCATGAAGTTAATTTAGCAGCTTAATTTATTACTTATAAATCCATTTGCAGATGTGGTGCGCCTGCGCGACGCGCTCTCTCTCTTCCAGTCCATCGGCCGATGTTTTCTTATGACGTTGTCACGTAAAATTATCGTCCGTAAACCGACTTTACAGACAACCATTTTTTTATAACTCCCTTTCGGTGCATTAAATAAATCCTATTTATATGCGAGCTTACAATTCTATATTATCTATGGTGTCAAGTTACCTAAGTGCTTGTCTATGGTGGTACACGTGTTTGCCGAGTGTCAGAGGAGCCTCGTCGTCCACCACACCCTGTTCACTCTCTCGCTCCAGCTTGATATCCCACGATACTGCCTCCACTAAAACAAATATATGAAAAAATATAGGGGTGCCATACCCATAGGATAAGTGACCTTATCTTCGATCAAGTATAAACAAGTTGTTTATACTTGATCGAAGGACCTTATCGACTCAACTGTAGAATAAAGTCATATCTAATTATTATTTCAATAATTCATTTCTGCCATCTTGCCAAAATATTATCAGTATTTTAAAAATGGAAAAATTCACATCCTCCATTTAACAATGGAAATATTCACCACTATCCCAACTATGCGGGGAGTTTTCTCATTTTTAAAATACTGATAATGTCAAATAAGTCCGATGGGTATGGTTGATACATCACTTCATAAGTTTTTCTTATTCGATATTAAATATCCAATAATAAAAGAGATAATACAATTCTGTAAATGTACCTCTGTAGTCTGTACTACATTAAGGTAGCTATATTATATATATTCCTTATCTCGTCTAGCTCGTTTTATTCGATGATCACATCCGACTCTGTTCTAAAGTTAGGTCGTTATAATTATGAATGCTTGTGGGTATTGGGTATTTTTAGACAATCATAGGCATCCCCATAACGAACAATTATATATGCATATAATGAGAATGATGTGTAAGAAAGATGCTTGTAGAGATTACCTAACAAATGTTAGGACTATCTATGGTATTTTAGATATGTATATAAGGTGCTTTTTTCGTTATAGCCAGGATTTTAATGGGGTATAGTATTAAGCCTACTTGTTACGTTAGTAAAGAAATATGGTGACCCAATATCATTAATAAAGTTTGAAAAAATAAATAACGAAGTCAATGAACTGTCTGTTTCATAGCGCATAACACATTCCGCGCTATCAGATGAAGTCGATAATAACAATAACAGCTGTACGTTAGGTAGCATCGTCCCAATTGCATATTTTCTTTAAAATGCGTTGTAATCAAAATAGGATAGCTAAAAAAATGTAATCAAATGTAAAACTGATAGGTAATAAATAAGATACACTTACAGGAGACCAGATGATTGTCCTTATCAAGGTCATGGAACTTTTCATCACACTTATTATCACAGGTTTTGGACTGTCTGAATTAATGTAATAATGTATGTGTTTGTTTATGGAAACATCATAAAAATACCTAGTTACGATGTTAGTTTTTTAAAATAACGCAGTCACATAACATGTTCTACAATAACTTGGCGTGTTTAAAAGGTCATTCAAATTATTTACACAAAATCACAATTAGCCACTAATTTACACCTTGGCGTTCTATGCACAAGTTTACGTACATGTATTACATACTTTTTTGCCATGGAATGTCTGCGGAAAAAGTCGTACAGATGTTCTGCGTGCGCATTTACACTCGCGACAAGAAAGTACCATTTCGACAACGCAATTTAATTACCATTTGTACATTTCGTAAAACTGCGGCGTATAGGCATGATTACGTCAACACATGGACGAATCACGGTTAACACTGTTTTCGTTTCCTTGAACCCTTTCTTCCTTCTTTCTCGCGACGCGACCGCTGTTGCCGCGCCGTCCGTGCGGGGGCGGGCGGCAGGAGATCAAGCGACAGACATCGCTTCGAAGCGACGTGGCGGCGTTTTACAAAGGGCGGCACCAGCGTTTTAGTAAACTTTGACTTTACCGCGGTTATCATGGTGTTCGGAAAGCGTTTGGCAGCTAGCGAAGTAGCCTTTCGGCACGGGTCATACCCGAGCGCATTGACCGCGCCGTCTAGACTGCGACGCAGTGTTATTATCACAGGGATGGTTCATATAAAGTAAACTAATCTTTTCATGATGCGATTTTATTTCTTAAGAGAAAAAAAATAACACTTGGGGCACAAATTTTATTTACCATCGAAATCGGCATATGTAATACTACTACCCTTTTCAATCCTGGATCGCAGTTAAATGTGGATTCCTGTTTAATTACATTGGTATTAATATGTAACCAGACGGGGCAGGCCGAGGCAGGAGGGAAAGTATAATAAATATTGACAGAATATTTTACTCAAAGAAGACATCATTTTATTTTTAATAATAAGTAGAACTACATTCACAGTTTTTTTTTAAATCGCCTGCCTCAACCGGGAATCGAACTCGTGAAATGTGAAAAAAAAACATCTATATTTTATTATAACCTTCGAATCGAAACGGTTAAACATATGGATTATTTTTCGTAAATAACATAACATCTTACATTAAAGGAAGACCATGCCACATGGAGGGAAAGTACCTCCATGTGGCATGGTCGTGGGACGCCCTGTATATGTATATGTACATAAAAGAAAACAACATATATAGCCATACATATATATTGACATCAACATATTTAGGGTGTAAATGCATCACAGTAGTTTATGAAACTGTTGCAAAATTAGGGTTCTTAAAACACGAGTGTGAGTTTATCACATGAGCAGAAGGCGAATGTGCTAATAGCATCACACGAGTATTTTAAGACCTAATTATGTGCAGTTACTTATCTAATCTCATGTACAGTACAGTACTTTATCTAATCTCATGAAATAGATGGTTTACATGTATATGTATGTACTTACTATGTGCAGGTGCGTCCAGGCTGCAGCTAGCCCAGTGGGCTAGAGTCCAGATGGGGATCATGTTGGCGTTGTACTCGCAGTTGGGGTTGGTCAGCACGCCGCGCAGCAGCGGGATCAGCTCCGGAGACCGACCGCAGTACGGACCTGACGATCACATTTTATACATATACCTATGCGGAATGGAGATACAGGTCAAAATGGAATGTATAAGAGCTGCATATTATTCCTGAAGGCTCGTGCCCTGAGAGTAACTTGATTGGTTGACTAGAACTATGATGATTATTATTTTAGCATAATAACACTTATCTGCATAATGTAATTCCATCCTTTCACTACTTTAGGTAGGTAAGCAAATTATGACTACTTTAGGTAAGCTACATATAATGTTATTTGGCTGCGGTATTCTGTGAAATGGAAGTACTTCCCTAGTAGGTTATAACTACGCTGTGCCCTACCTCTGTTTTGCCAGAACCTCGTTTGTCAGTCAGCAGGGTGCACCATATGTAGGTGCGGTTGAATTTGGCTCAAAGATGGTGATGAACGAATTAAAACCAAAAACTTTTTTTTTATATGAATGGGGGGCAAACTAGCATGGGTCACCTGATGGAAAGCAATCACCACCGCCCATGGAGATTAACAACACCAATAGGTCACCAGATCGTTGCCAGCCTATACTCCTTCCATTCTTTCTGGTAACCTGATTCACTCGCAGGAATACAACAACCATCAAGGGTATTATTTGGCTGCGGTATTCTGTGTGGTGGAGGTATTTCCCCAGTCGGGCCGCTTAAAAATACGCTATGCCCTAATTTACACTCTTTTCGCCAGAGCCTCTTTTGTCAGTCAGCAGGGTGCACCACTCACGCACTCACAGGAACACAACAACCCTCAAGGGAATTGTTATTTAGCTGTGGTATTCAGTCAGTCAGTCAGTATAACATGCACCGAAGCGCGTACGGGCCTCGAGCTAAAGCGCTCTTTACCCGGGCACGACTCCGGGGGCTTCGACCCCCGTGTAACTAAAACCACGCTATACGCGGGTGTGGGAAAGGAAAAGGTGTGGTTGACTGACTGATAGAGGCGACATTAAGTGCCAGACCTCATGCTCCCTCATGCTTGGGGCACTAACGGGCCATTATGCCTGTCAAGGACACCTAAACAAAATGAGACGTGTTGATAGCCCAGAGTGCAGAACATGCAAAGGGTCTAACGAGTTCATGAAACACTTGATGTGTCAATGTGACGCCCTAGCCTGCAAACGAATGAAAATCTTAGGAAAGACATACCCGGACCTGGAGGACTACAGACTCTTCCCAATAAGCGGCATACTGAAGTACATGGAACATGTCTCCAGACAGGCAGGGGAGAGTGACTAAAGGATTAGGGAGAGCACAAAAGATCCATGAGGGTCGACGTGTCACCGGTGCTTCAGCGCTAGACCCACTCTAAGATAAATGTAGGTACTTATAAAAAACCGGCCAAGTGCGTGTCGCACTCGCGCACTAAGGGCTCCGTACCATTATCTATAAAATAGATCTATAAAATGATATGTTCTAGAATCTTCCTTCCATTTATCTGCTATCATTGACTCGGCAGATTTAATTCAGACCATGCTTCCAGCCGCCTTCTTTGGCCCGCATACCGTATGTCAATCTATAATTCGCCATAAATAAAATCAAACAGTACTTAAAAAAATTTGATGCCAATGCGGCCACCACTCGGCAAATGCTGTGGCACAGAAAATACCACGACGCCCATATTTTGTGTAGGACACTTGATTTCCGATACGGGCGTCCTGGTGAAATGACCAAATCATCTATATATATAAAAGAAAGTCGTGTTTGTTACAACACTTATAACTCGAGAACGGCTGGACCGATTGCCATGGTTTTTGATTTGTTGGATTTGTTTCCGTCCCGAATAGCAGAATAACTTTTAAAAACATTAGAAAATTGACAAAAAAATAAAATAAAAGAAAAAACTTTTTTCCATACAAATGAAAGTGTCAGTTGAACAAGGATTGCGGTATTTATTGATTGTCAAATATCAAAATGTCAAATCGATTGGTGTCACTTTTATGTCGCGAAAGTTGTCTGTGATTTGTTTTGAAAATTGAAAAATGTTGAATCGATTGGGATGAAAACGCTTCTTGGCCCATGGGGTCCGAGCGCAAGAATCAAATCAGAGTAATCATCAAAAGAAATGATGTTACAACTACAGAACACCAAAACGATAAAACCGATTACAGATCACCAAAACGATAAAACCGATTTCAAAACTAAAAAATAAAAACAAAACGTTTTTAAAATGTTTTCATTAAACTATAAGGAATGTGTATTTTTATGAAATCTTATGGATACAGGTCTTCTCTCAACCGAATGGGTTTAGAACATACTCCACCACGCTGTTCAAGTGTGGGTTGTAGGAGGCCAGTGTTTTCGAGCCGCCTAAAGGCCACTAACTGGGCTTAACGACTGTCATCTAATGATAACAACCGGGACCGACGGCTTAACGTGCCTACCGAAGCACGGAGGAGCTCAAGATAATCTAATGATAACAACCGGGACCGACGGCTTAACGTGTCTTTCGAAGCACGGGGGAGCTCGAGGTGATATAAACTCATCCGTGTACAGGCCACGGTCGACGTTGCTTAACTTGCGTGTTCAAATAGACTGACACGCGAAATGACGCCATTGAGCTTCTCTATTATTTTCTATTATTCATGGTATTAATTCCATAAAATCATAAATTTAGTTCAGCTAATTACCACCACGTACCACGACATTAATTGTACCACGACATTAATTGATTGTTAGGCGGTACGAAGTTCGCCGGGACAGCTAGTATAGCATAAGTTATACTGCAAAGAACTAGTATCCAGGTCATAAAATAAAATAATATTTGTTCTAAAATAGATAATGGTCCGTATCTATAAAAACGGGGGAAAAATACGTTTGTTGTATGGGAGCCCCTCTTAAATATTTGTTTTATTTTTATTTCATTATTTATTTTCAAAGTAAATATATAACTAAATATTATGTGAGATAAGTGGCAGACCTCACAACAAATACACCACACACAACATTTGTTGGACGAACACGATACGAATATTGGACCACATACACAACATATAAGTGGTATTCTGTGAGGTGAACTTACCTAAGAAAATCCTTTTTTGGTCGTAGTCGTTCGCGTGCAAGTTGTCCCATATGACCGGCGGCCGCCGCAACACCTGGGTGATCTCCTCTATGCATTCCGTTGTCAGTGTCTTCGATATCACCTTAGGACCTGATTGACAAAAGATAAACATGATGGAGTGTACCATGTTTATGCACTAAGAATCCAATCCGCAAAATCTCAATAAGTTAATTAAGTATTTCATTTTTAATTTTTTGTAATATCTTTTTTAATTAATTATTTAATTTTAATTTTATAAAAATTCTCAGAAAAAAAATGGTAGATGGACTATCATTTATATATTTAACGATTTTTTTTGAATAATTTGTATAGTTTTAGAAAAATATACCGATTTTTTTTTAAATAAAAATAACTAACTGTTATCGGCTGCTTCCGCCCGCATTTTAATAAAACTTTTTTCCCATGGGACTAAGATATTTTTCAGCCCCCTTACCACCAACTCTTATTGCGATTCAATAACTGAATAGAATGCTTATTCATACCAATGAATAAGCGACTTTATTTCATATTCATATTCATATTCATTTATTCACTGGAATTTGCAACAACAGGTACAATCATAATTGTGAGTTAGATCTTAGCAATTTTGTTACAAATTTACCTTTTCAAGGCATTGTGAAAATATATTATTATTTAAAACTTTTAATTACATAACAAATTAAATTCAAATTTAAAATTAGGAATTGAACATTATTATATTAAACTATTCTTAGGTACATGTCAAATTACAATATGTCAAATTACAATTATGTCAAATTGATTATGTCAAATTAGAATTATATTTTATATACTAAATTATATTTTTCATGTCAAAATATTCTTTTAAATTATAAAATGAATTCTTAATTAGGATATTTTTTAAGGTACTTTCAAATTCACTACCATTGAGGGCTTTTACGGACTCGGGTAAATGATTGTACACTTTAATGGCCATGTAGTAAGAGCCATTCTTATATATGTCAAGATGGGCTGGGGGTGCAACTATATTGTTTTCGCGGCGTGAGGCGTATCTACTAGGCTTATCTGCAAACTTTTGGAAATAGTGAGCGTGTTTTCGTATAAATCTACATAATTCAAAAACATACACGCCAGTCACTGTGAGCACGCGGTATTTGGAAAATAACAATCTGCATGAATCTCTCCGTCCAGCCAAAGCTATGATTCGAATGCAACGCTTTTGCAAAATGGATACTGCTGGCGTATCAGTAGAATTGCCCCAGAGCACAATCCCGTAACGTATCCAGGCCGCGGCATATCCGTGGTACGCCGCAAGCGCACACTCTGCGTTTGTACATTTTCGAAGTTCTCGCAGTGCATACGAAAATCTACTAAGTTTATTTACAACCGAGTCAACGTGGAACTTCCATGACAGATGAGAGTCCATAGTGATTCCCAATAGTGTGAACGAGGTGACTTCCTCGATGTTGTGTCCGTTGTGGCTTAGCTTAAGGCTCAGTCCCACTCTCTGATACGGTCTAAACTGCATGATTTTGGTTTTCTCGTAATTAAGAACAAGGTTTATATCTTCCAAGTGCTTCGCAATTTTAGTTAACGATTCCGTTATCAAGTGGTGCACTCCGCTCGCGTCATCATAGTCGCAGGAGATTACAAGGGTTGCGTCGTCGGCAAACAGAACAACCTTATGTGGGACGACAGAAGGAAGTTCGTTTATGTACGATAAAAATAACAAACATCCCAATACACTGCCTTGCGGAATGGACCCGTGCACCAACTCACTGGATGATTCGCATTTTTGTAGCTCGCCAGTTTTTTCGTTAAGGTGTGTAATTTGTACGACTTGCCTCCTATCCTTCAAGTATGAAGTAAGCCATTTTTTTGCTTGACCCCTAATGCCTAGCAACTCTAGTTTTTTAATTAAAACTTTATGTGAGACTCTATCATAGGCCTTAGAAATATCCATGAAAATAGCTATTGCGCACTTTTTACTGTTTAATATATTTAATATTTCGAGATTACAATCGAATACAGCTGAAGAAGTTGATCGATTTTTCCTAAAACCATGTTGACTGCAATTTAGTACGTTATGTTTTTCCAAAAAAGTATATATTCTTTTGCATATTAAATTTTCAGGAATTTTAGACATTACTGGTGATAATGCAATAGGACGGTAATTTGAAACACATGACGAATCTCCCTTTTTAAAAATCGGCTTTACTATAGCTAGTTTTGGACTCTCCGGGAATTCGCCTTCATTAAAGGATTGATTCACGAGAAATGTTAAAGGTGCCACTAACACGTCTACGCAATAGGCGACCAATGAACCTGGGATTTCGTCATGTCCGCTAGTATTATTACGCTTTAAATTTAATATGGTCTTTCTTACTTCCGATTCTGTAACGTCTCCTAAATAGAATGAGTTCAATAGTGACTTCGCGTTTGGCAGGTTGGGAACGGTTTTATTACTGTTTGCGCTGACACTGAGAAAATATTTGTTAAATGTATTCGCTACCTTTAGTGGAGATGTTATATTGTCATTTTGGGTTTTTAAAGTAATATTTTTATGGTTGCAATGTTTCGATAGGTTTGTTTTTTCCTTGATCATGCTCCACATAGTTTTATTTTTATTTTGAGCGCTTAGTAACCTGTGTATATTTGACCTTTTCTTTTCAGAAGCTATTAATCTCTTTAAAATTTTAATATATGATTTAGTGTAAACTTTCAAAGCTTTGCTCTCAAATGAATTAGTGAGATAGCGTAGTACACGTTTGTGATAACAACATTTCTTTAAGCCTTTAGTTATCCATTTTGTTTTTTTATTATTAGTTAATTTTATATATTTTCGAGGTATATATGTGTCTAATAGTAATTTCAATTCATGGGAAAACATGTCATAATTTTGACGTGACAACGTCTTATAAATTGGTTAGCCGGGTGACACTTCAAGAAACTGGCTCACGTTATGCGCTTACAATGAGAGCGAGTGAAAGGCACGCGTCCCTTCTAAGAGCGAGAGAGACAGACATAAAAAGTGAAAGGCATGCGTCCCTTCCACTCGAAAACATTTTACCACTCAAAGTCGTTGTCACGTAAAACTTTCGCCCGTATACCGACTTTACAGGCAACCAATTTTTTATTTATGTCATTGTTTAGAGATAAAATATTTTGCCAGTTAATTTTACTTAATGCACTTTTAAATAACTCCATGTTTTTACTACTAAAAATTCGTGTTCTTATTTTACAAGTCTTAGTGGTTTTTGTTTCGGGACCGTGTAAAGGTATCAGGCCCAATAAAGTCTTATGGTCTGATAATTGGTAGTCTTCCACTCTTGTATCAATGCTTAAATTTTCACTGACTATAAATTGATCGATGCAAGTAGAGCTATTTTTTGTTTGTCGTGTGGGTGAATTTATTGTACATCGTAAACCATAAGATTTGAGAAGGTTTACGAAGTTATTGCTGTTTTTTGTATTTTTTGTTATGTCTAAATTAATGTCACCAGCGATAATAACTTTTTTGCGCATTGAATATTTCGAAAGATGTTCTAGTAAAGCTTGCATTTGTGAGAGAAACCTTTCTATTTCCCGATCGGGTCTATATACGGATATTATTATCATGTTTTGACTAGCAATTTCTACTGCACAAAATTCCACAACAAACTCTATTGAAAAAGATTGAATATCTAATCGTTCTTTAGTTTTTATATTATTACGAGTAAATAAAGCTACACCGCCATGAATGCGCTCTTTGCGCAGGTATTTAGCACGCAAATCGTAGCCCTCCAATGGGTAAAGATGAAAATCGCTCGGTAATAGCCAGTGTTCACTCATAACAACCACATCCACGTCATAGTCACAATCCATCAAAAATATATTCAATTCGTCTATCTTATTGGTCAAACACTGAATATTTTGACACATTATAGTTAAATATTTAGGCTCGAAAGGAACAGTTATCTTTTTTACAAGGGGTTCTACTATGAGACATATCATTAGGGTTAGACGTTAAATTTTCATCAATCTGGTTGTTACATTGAGGCACATTGTCATCACAAACACTTAGCATTAATTGGGCTAAGTCGCTTACTATGACTTTCATGGCACGGTTATTTATTCTCCCGGTAAATCTAGAAAACATATTATATGTATAGGAGAGATTTTTGTTTGAATCTAAAATGTAACAATATTCGTATTTTAAATTATCATAATAAAATATTTTATTAAACATTTCGAGCCTTTTGGTAAAAATATTTGCATTACATGAGTACTTAAATGTTGGTACACAAAAAATAATGTTAGTATGTTGTACAGATAACAATTTTTGCCTTATTCTACTTACGAGATTAATATAATTTTCAGAAATTCTAAAATCAGTTTCCCCCATCATTACTATACAAAAATCAGCACTTGTAAATGTCTTAAGTTTGGTTTCTAGTCCTTTTAAAAGATGATCAATTCCAGCACCCGGCATCCGGTAGTGGCATACCTGTCGGTCTTCTAATTGCTGTTTTATTATTGATGACTGTTTATCGTTGTTAATGCTGCTTATCAGGCAAACTTTTGCCTTGGTATTTGTCAATATTTCCTTTTTTCTTGATTTCTCGGTAGTGTCGCCATCTGTTGTCGTACTGATGTGCGTCTTTCGCCTCTCAGGCGTAGCCAGTTTGTCTTCGGGTGGTAATGAGGTCGACCTGATGTTGCTATGATCTGTTGTTATGTATTTTTTTCCACCTAAACAATTCATCAGCTTTTGTTTTTCCCTGTGTAGAGTACTTTTCCCAGTTAATGGCGTAGATACATATGCTCTATTAGTTTTATTGCTCAAATTGAGGTCGTCTATATTCAAGTTTTTATATCTCTTAATTACTTTCTCTTGTTCTTGGATTTTCCGTAATAATTTTTGATTCGTTGTGTTTAAATTGTCAATCTCGTTATTTGCTATTTCTAGTTCTCGTTTTAATTTGTGTATTTCCGTCTTTAATTCGTCAATAACCAAATTGTCTCCGTTATTGAGGTCCGGAAGACTGTGTGTGGTTACATTTATGTCATTTTCTGAAGCAAACGACGTAGTCAGGTCTGGCAATGATGCAAGCTTTCTCTGGCTTCGCAGAATAATATACTCATGGCAGTCGCTTACAGCTGTGTCGCTTTCATCAGCCAGTGTCTCAAAGGCGTTTTCAGTTGGAATATTAAGAGTGTGTTTCGTCGTATTAGGTCCGCATTTGTTGTACATGCAATCGTCGCATTGGCAATTTTTCCTGCTTTCCAAGGACATTAAGTAAAACCTTTTCGCGCTTAAGCTAGTGCAATCTATATGATAATGTTTTTGGCAATGACAGCATAGTATAAAATCTCTTTTTGTAATTTCGCTGTTACATTTATTGCATTTTAGCGCCATTTCTTGTGGGTTGAGGTAATTAATTGCAAAAAACAGTGTCCCTCACTACCGTGTACTAAGATAAATCAGTGTTTAGTGTGATTCCTTAACGCCATCTAGCGACGAGTAGCAGGACTGTTGTTGTTTACAACCTTGATTTTGAATAATGAACGTTCACTGTTTTATGTTTTCATGCGATAATTTAGGATTTCACTCACGTTTCCGGGGAAAGCTCCAGAATAACATCATCCTTGGTCAGTATCACAAGAATATTGCAGTATTACGATGCACTATTTGGTTAATTTGTGTTTATTATTCACTTTTCTCACGGTTGTTGTTTTATTGAAATTTAGAAACGTCTATCATGTTTCAGAGTTGATAACACTTGTGGTTCCAATTTCGGACTATACGATTACACAAAATACTATTTCACTGTTATTTGGAACTATTTACTATTTTTATTATTTTATTTATGACGGAGTAGATGTATTGCTCGCGCAACTACCCGCGTTCCTCATTATTATTATTCCTTATCATTATTTCAACTAGAATAGAGTCGCTTATTCATTGGTATGATTAAGCAATCTATTCAGTTATTGAATATTGTATCGCAATAAGAGTTGGTGGTAAGGGGGCAGGTATAAAAAGTATATAGTGTCACTTACAGACCTTAAACTATCCCTGTGAAAAAATCATGGGAAACAATTCGTTCTTTTCGACGTGAAAGAAAGACAAACAAAGACACTTGCACATTTATAATCTTCTTGTTTGTCAACCCTTATTCATCCCACTGCTAGGATACGGGTCTCCCCTCAATCGAAGGGGTTTAGAGTGTAATCCACCACGCTGTTCAACTGCGGGTTGGCGGAGGCCTGTCTTCAAACCGCCTAAGGCCACTGACTTGGCTTAAAGACACTCATCTAAGGACAATAGCCGGGACCGACGGTTTAATATTAGATCAAAAAATATATATATACCTACATACAAAACGACCAGACCAAGACAAACAGACATGTTCATGCACACAAATGTTTGTCTTGTGCGGGGATCGAACGCGCGACCTCGCAGTCAAAGTGGCCATTGCTAACCATTCGACCTCCGAGCTCGTCCTAATAATGACCACTGGGACGAAACCGAGGATAACAGCTAGTTCTTTAAGAAGAACTCGGTGGTCGAATAGTTAGCAATGGCCACTTTGACTCCGAGGTCGCGTGTTCGATCCCCGCACATGACAACCATTTAGGTGCATGAACATATCTGTTTGTCTTAGTCTGGGTATTTTCTATGTATTATAAGTATGTATTTACAAAAAAAAATAAAAACCGGCCAAGTGCGTTGTTGTTGCTGAATAAACGGCCGTAACTTTTTTTTACGTAAACGTAGCAGTTTGATTTTTTTACAACTTAATGCGACTGTAGACCTTTGTATACAGTTCAAATTTCAGTGACAACAGTTGACAGACAGACAGACAGCAACAAAGTGATCTTATAAGGGTTCCCTTTTTCCTTTTGAGGTACGGAATCCTAAAAAAGAATTTAAGTACATTTATCAGTTGTCTAGGACCCATAACACAAGCTTTGCGCTTAATTTGGGACTAGATGGCGCTGTGTAAATAGTCCAGCAATTTTGATTTATTTATTTTATTATCTATCGGCAGTTGACATCGTCATTGCCGTCACGGAATACCGTAAATCAATCAATGAAATCAAGTTTTGGTAGTGAGTGAGTCATCGATGGAAAACTACACGCGCCGCGACATTGCACCATCATAAAACTACAAGTTCATTAACATGTGTTTTGTTTACTGTAGTTCTTGTTGACGCCATGTTTCTACATCTATATGCTATGTGATGCCCGCGACTTCGATCGCTTGCACTTCATAAAATAAACATATTATATAGAACTATTCAGTTCCAAACTAAGCAACGCTTGTACTATGGGTACTAGTTTGGGGTGTAAGTGTTCATCAACATCTCTGAACCAAAGCCAACTTCACCTGCACGTGGTCCACCCTGCTGATTGACCAACGAAGCTCTGGCAAAAAGAGACATTGGGAGCGTAATTGTAAGCTACCCGACTGGGAATTGTATCTCCACTTCACGGAATACCGTGATACCGCAGCCAAATAACAATTCCCTTGAGGGTTGGTGTGATTGTATGCGAGTGAGTGAGGTCACCAGAAAGGAAGGAGATGCTGCGTTGCCAGCGGGGGTGGCGGCGCGCGAGCGATATTTTATGTTGCGAGCGTTAATATGGCTACGGTAACTGCTTCACATCAGGCGGGCCGTATGCTTGTCAGCCACCCGTCGTAGTATAAAAAAAAACTAGATAACCGATATATGTACATTATTTTGTAAATAAATACACACAATACATAGAAAACACCCAAACCAAGAGACATGTTCACGCACACAAATATTTGTCATGTGCGGAGAACCAACCTGCGACCTCAGAATCAGAATTATTTATTCACTGGATGTGGGTGAAATTACATGTTATACATTTTCATAGCATAGTGTTCTTAAACATCTTGCCGATTGTTCGGCGTGTGAATATTATGGTTTATTTACAATTTTGTTACACCTCGGACTCGAAGTGACCATTGCTTGTGCCAGTGAGCCATTTGACCACTGGGCTCGTCAAGAAACGAAAAAAAATATTAATAATACCACTTTCATTGAACGTATCAAAATAGAACATGCACCTAATTTTATGTTAGACCTCCAGTAATATGACTATGAATTACTTTTCTTTGTACTACGTCGGGTGGTAGACAAGCATACGGCCCGCCTGATGTGAAGCGGTTACCGTAGCCATATTAACTTTAGCTCGCAACATAAAATAACGCTCGCGCAGCCACACCCGACGCCCTCCCAGCATCTCTTTCCCTTCTGGTGACCTCACTCACTCGCAGGAACACAGCAATCCTCAAGTTACTTGGCTGCGGTATTCTGTGAGGTGGAGGTACATTCCCCAGTCAGCTTACAACTACGCTCCCTACCTCTCTTTTCGCCAGAGCTTCGTTTGTCAGTCAGCAGGGTGCACAGCGTGCAGGTGAAGTTGACTTTAGTTCAAAGACGTTGATGACCCACTTACACCCCTAAGTAACTGTATTGCAGCACAATTTTCCTTTTATTTAAGTAAATAGTAAACAATAAGTAATAAATAAAAAAGGCTGGCAACGGATCGGTGACCTCTTGGTGTTGCTGATCCCTATGGGCGGTGGTGATTACTTTCCACCAGCTGGGTCACCCCCCCTTCATATAAAAAAATAGTAAGGCAAGCTTACCGGTCCACATGATATCAATCTGTTGCGACAACTTAGTGCCCAAAGTGATGAGGTACTCGGAACTGTTCACGGTGGGCACAGCCCGAGTGGAGCAGTACTGCGTCGGACAGAGCAGGAAGCGGGGACAGCCGAGGTGCTGGTGGATTTCATTCGTCACTGATACCTGTCAAGATATTCATTGTAACATATTAAATTTTGTTTAGCTTTGTTTCGAAACGAAGAAATTCGACAGTGAACCAAACTTGTTGACATATGCACAATTTAGGGTGTAAGTGCAATTTGCAGTTCATCATCAAGGAAGGAGATGCTGCGTTGGCAGCGTGGGTGGCGGCGCGCGAACGATATTTTGTGTTGCGAGCGTTAATATGGCTACGGTAACCGTTTCCCATCAGGCGGGCCGTATGCTTGTGTGTCACCCGACGTAGTATAAAAAAAAAATTATACCGCCACGGAATGGAATGGAAGCGACTTTTTGCAACGAAATTGTTGAAAAGTAAGAGTCAACAAGTTATAAGCTAATTAAAAAAATCAAAAACCCTACTGCACCTACAACAGATTTATTAATCACGCGTAAAAATAATATAATTCCATAAAAGCAAAGCCGCAGGCAATAACTAATATATCAAATATATATTTGAAATCAGGTCATCGCGACCTTTATTTTGATACCCATATCGATATATTTAGAAGAAGAAAAAAATTACTGCAACGACAATTTTGCGGCTCACAGCCGCCATATTGATTTTTTTTATATTTGATGCAGGCTATGTCACTCTCACAGCAAATACGAATCTAACGACATCTCTCAAGCTAAAATCCATTAAGCCGTTCATGCTGCAGAACGTGCCAAACAATTATACATACATACATACATACTCTCGAAAAACATAACCCCCTTCTGTCGCAGTCGGGTAAAGAAGGTCGCGCGTATTCCGGGGAATCCTCGCGCATTCTCGAAAATTCCCCTAGCTACGGATAGTATTTAACTTTGTATGTTATACCATTGGCATAAAGTTCATTATGCTATGTACAATTTCGTTGCACAAAGTCGCTTCCATTCCATTCCGCGGCGGCGTAAATTGAGCCATAGCCTTCAGAGTTGCAAGCTGAAGTGGCAATAGGCCGGTCACATCTGCCGAGTAAGTCATGGCAGATGGAGGAGGAAGGTATTAGAGTGGGGGCCGCGCGTAGGACGTCGATGCGTTGGACGCTCTCCTTCTAGATGGACCGATGACCTCAAAATAGTGGCTGGTAGCCTTTGAATGCGGAAAGCGGAGGATCGCATATGGTGGAAAGCATTGGGAAAGGCCTACATCCAGCAGTAGGTAGATACAGGCTGATGATGATGTACACGGGTAGAGTAAAATCGTAGGAGTAGGTATACATCGCGGAGGGACCAGCACGCAAGAATAATTACAATGAAACCAGTAGTCAATGTAATTCTCTACCGATTTTACTCTACCCGTGTACCAATATCTATATCTGAAGCACGAAGGAGATCGAGATAATATAAATCCATCCATGGACATGCTACGATCGACGTTGCTTAACTTGCGTGTTCAATTAGATTAGACTGACACGCTCAATGCCGCCATCGAATATTTTCATTATTCATTGTATTAATTCCATAAAATCATAAATTTAGTTCAGCTAATATGAACCACGATATTCATTGACTGGTAGGCGGTACGAAGCTAGTTACTCATATAAAAGTTTCCTTACTTGCGCATGGGCGAAGCTCTGGAATATTTGTTTGTCCGCTTCACTCATCTCAGGCTCGATGTCATCAAACAGCAATGCAAAACATGTGCAGCCAAACTGTGAAACCTGAAATAAAGTTACGACTATTGAGAGTAGGTACTTATATCTTAGAATAGGTCCAATGCTGCAGCATCGTGGCACATCGACCTTCCTGGATCTTACGTGCACTCCCTGATCCATTATGTTAAAAACTCAACGACTATTGAGAGTAGGTACTTATAACTTAGAATGGGTCCAATGCTGCAGCATCGTGTCACATCGACCTTCATGAATCTTACGTGCACTCCCTGATCCATTATGTTAAAAACTCAACGACTATTGAGAGTAGGTACTTATATCTTAGAATAGGTCCAATGCTGCAGCATCGTGTCACATCGACCTTCCTGGATCTTACGTGCACTCCCTGATCCATTATGTTAAAAACTCTACATCGAACAATGTATTAACTGAGTGTAGCGAGCGGAACGCTTATACACGCCGAAAAGTCATTCTTGGAAATGAATAGGCTTCAAAACCACTGAACCGATTTTGATGAAACTTGTCACAATTAAAGACCGCGACATGCTTGATGTTTGTGTCGAAAAAAATGAGATCGATCATGTCCTTGAGGCGGCATGTCGGCATCAACCCATAATCATCTCACTGTTGGAATACGGGTCTCCCCTCAATCGAAGGGGTTTAGAGCATACTCCACCACGCTGCTCAACTGCGGGTTGGCGGAGGCCAGTGTTTTCAAGCCGCCCTAAGGCCACTGACTTCCAAGCAGAAATCTTTGCCATCATGATATGCGCAGAAATGGTAGGCTCCATAAATAACACAGGAAAAGTCACCATATACAGCGACAGCCAGGCAGCGCTGAAGGCACTTGCAAAAACAGAAACAACATCAGCAATTGTCAAAGAGTGCAAAAATGCATTAGAAAAACTGTCCAGGACAGCTGATGTGACGATTGCCTGGGTACCCGGACATGAGGGTAACACGGGCAACGAAATAGTTGATGAACTGGCCAAGAAAGGGGCTGACGAAAACCAGGTGGGCCCGGAGCCAAGGCTACCAATCGCCCACAAAATAACAAAGGGAGTAATCAGCCGAAGAACCATAATATAGACCAACCAAAGATGGGAGTCCTCGACAGTCATGAGACAGTCGAAGATCTTCATCAAAGGCCTAGACAAAAAAAGGACCAGCCAACTGATGAAACTCTCCAGAGGCAACATGAGGCTCGTCATAGAAGTGTTAACAGGACACTGCCGACTGAACAGGCACCTGACACTAATAAGCGTGAAAACAAACCCCAAATGCCCAGAGTGCATGGATGACGACGAAACAAGCTTCCACCTGCTTGCCGAGTGCCCCATGTACTCACGGATAAGATGGGAGACCATGGGGGTGGACACGTTAGACAAAGAAGACCTGGAAGACCTGAAGGTGGAACAGATCGTAAAGTTTTGCAAGGAAACAGGTAGGTTCGACGGAACGCCGTGATTGCCGGATAAACCCACATCCTCCCCCAAAAGGGAGGACCAGGGGAAATGGGTGAAATGGCCTCAGGAAAGGCTGATTACCCGCCCGACAACCGGCGTCCCCGTTGGAAAATAATAATAATAATAAGGCCACTGACTTGGCTTAACGACTGTGATCTAAAGACAACAGCCGGGACCGACGGCTTAACGTGTCCTCCGAAACACGGAGGAGCTCAAGTTAAATAAACCCATCCATAGACAGGCTGCGGTCGACGTAGCTTAGCTTGCGTGTTCGATTAGACTGACACGAGCAACGACGCCGTCGAGCTCCTCATGAGGAATGATCATCAAATATATTTTCCATTGAAATATATGAAAAACATACACTCAGCGATTGTGCAAACTCGCATGCAAACTCGATTTGCATACCTGATAGGGTGGAACTGTTGTAACTAATTAAATAAAGTAATAACTTGGTACACAGTTAGCAATAAAGTTACTCTATTATGTTTCTATTCTATTCACAATTTGGTATACCAACTAACCTGCTCCAATTTCCGTTTCAAAGTGGTAATCTCCTTCTGATTACTATAAGTAATATCAAGACCAGGAGACAATGCGTAACAGAACACGATGCCCTGGGCCTTCGCAGCAGCAATGAGTGACGTCAGGTGTTCCGCCTCCTCCACAGTGTACAGCTCGCGCCAGTACGCTCGGTGCTTGTAGTCGTCCTTTGGAGCGTACACATACATATCCATGCCCCATTTTTTTAACCTGTAAAAGGATATATAGTCAAAACTACGGTAAATTATATATCGGTTCATAAGGTCTAAAGTATTAAAATGTCCATATTATCAAAATGTCAAAAGAATGTGTAGTGCGATCTTTCTCATTGGCACAGCTTATCTCTGATAATGGACATTTTAACACTTTAGATAGTTTAGGTCTATAGAATAAATAGATATTATGATACTATAAATAGACTTTTTGATACTATGGACAGTATGGACATTTTAATACTTTAGACCTCAATGACCTCATGAACCGAAAAGGCAAATTGTATCAACAACATATTCATCGCACTAAGATACAGATCTCCCCACAATCTATGGTGTTTTGAGCATACTAACCCACACCGCTCGACTGCAGGTTAGGTGAGATTATACGAGTAGTATCTGAATTAACAGAGTTCTTCTAACCAAGGCGTATTATCGGCCGCGAAGCACTATTTCATCCCGCTTTGCGATCGCCTCGGTATACAATGCCATTCATAGAGGCGAACTAAGGCCTAGACAACCTAGGGCTCGTAATGTTTGGGTCCCGATAGTTAGGTTTTTAATTTTTATTTTGGAAGTGAAAATTTCTTTAGTATATTCGGAAATACAATGTTGCCTAGGGCTCGCTTTAGCCTTAATCCGCCAGTGCATTCATACAAACAAGCAGTGTCAACAATTACATTGTATGAACAGCAGTATAGAAAGGCTTATCTCAAAGATTTCTTCAAGCCAACCTTAGTATAAAGACAGAAATTTTACTAATCAATATTTTAATTTCTGAGGAATTACTGATTATATAATAGGCTATTTGACTAACATTTTTTTCGGTTTGATATGTAGGGACGTCTCCATAATATAACCATAGGTGAAAGAATTACTTCGATAGCACAAAAATCTCTCGAGATATGTTAATTTGAAAATCACAATTTTTAGACTGCCCCAAAACGCTCCATACAAAAGACTACCGAATTATGACGTCACAGGTTTGTATTTTGTATGCATCAAATCAGAAATTTGTACGATAGCTATGTTAAATATTACGTTTATGTGATTAGTATCATAATAAAAGTTATAACCTTTTTTATTGGTTCTCCAATGGAAATATTATTTTTTAATAATTTCATACTTTTAAAATGGACTTTCTCGCCAAACTTTGATCGACGCTAAAGAAAGTCTGACTGAAGATATTAGAATGAAAGTTTGCAGATCCTTATAGTTTTGTGTATTTTACGATATTGTTAAATAATTTATACAATTTTTAAACATTGGAAAATAGCCTATTGCAGAGTACAGTCAAAGAATCAGGATAGTAAAAACTTTCACATTTCAAGAAAAGAGCAATTTAAAATTCAAAAAAATAATCTTTACCTACTTTTAAGTCTGAATAAAGTCAAAGTCAAAATATCTTTATTCCTTGGACTTTATAAAGCACTTAGAAACGTCATACAAATTAAATATAAGACATGTATCTAAATCATTACTATCTACTTAAATCCGCAGAGCTTAGATGCACTTTCATCACACTATCTGTGAAAGTGAATTTAAGTGCCAGTTCCGGCGACGGGGCTTCTTGAGAAGAACTGGCAAGAAACTCAAGGCCGACTCTTTTAATTGCCAATATTGTTACATTAAACACAAATACAATCATTAACATAACAAGAGCAATTCATTTCCAAATACTTTTATCATTTATGTAATCTGAGATACAATAGTAAGCCTTTTGACATAGTCTAGTTTTGATAAATCTTTTAAATTTACCCATGGATAATTTAAACGCGTCATTTGGAAGTTTATTGTAGAAGCGTAATCATTGACCTGGGAACGAGTTAGAGATTTTATGGAGCCTAGTAATATGCACAGCGAGTTTGTTTTTATTTCTTAAATTTAATTGATGGAGATCACTGTTTTTCCTAAATTTAGTTTGATTTTTATGAACGTAAATAAGATTTTCATAAATACATTTCAGAAACCATATATATATTTTAGATTTCTTCCCTTGTGTTTTATTGCCTGATTTATGAATACACTTAAAAAAAATACACATTATGCCCTGCACTTCTATAATAAATAAAAAAAATAAATAGATATCTAAAATAGATAAAAAAAAAATTACTACAAATAGAAAAATTTAAATACCTATATGTTTTAGATTTTTTTTTTCATGAATAAAGTTTTTTATTTCTCAGTAAGATTTATTTCTAAGTAATGTATAGTTAATTGATTCAGGTGTTATTTTGCGGAAGTCAAATTTACAGGCAATTTGATCTACACTACTTTGCGTGCTTCCGCCACCAATTAGTTCATGCAAACTACTGCCGGCCGGCACCCGCCCACTACCGTTAGTAGTTGCATGCGACTGCCGTGGCTGCTTTGGTCGTCTCAGCTCAAGCTGCTGTGGTCGTCTCGGCGAATCTCCAACATCTGGAACAGAAGATACATGCGACCGCCGCTGCCCAGACTGCCGTGGTCGTCTCTGCGACACGTGTTTCGCCTCTACGCGAGGCATCCTCAGGCGATCTGTGGATGTTGATGGTTAGAACAACAACCTACAAATGACAAGTCCATCGCATTGCCGGCCTTTATATTGTGTTGGAAGTGGAGGGGGTAGTAGGGGTAATGGAAAATATATTAAGGATAGGAGAATTACTGACGTCAAGTTGTTTATTCATTAAAGGAATTTTTGAATTGTTGTTCCGGAGTCTATAAGTTGTTCTGTGATGACTGTCAACACGTTTATATAGGTCAAACCGGGCGTAATTTTCAAACTAGATTTAACGAACATATATCAGCTTATAAAAACAACCGTCCAGAAAAGTCACACTTCGCTGAACATCTTATAAATGAAGGACACAATTTATCCCCCAATAATTCATACAAAATACTACACATGACAGACAAAGGACTAAAACTAAATATTAGGGAACAATTAGAAATAATAAAACACAAAAATTCAAAAATTCCTTTAATGAATAAACAACTTGACGTAAGTAATTCTCCTATCCTTAATATATTTTCCATTACCCCCACTACCCCCTCCACTTCCAACACAATATAAAGGCCGGCAATGCGATGAACTTGTCATTTGTAGGTTGTTGTTCTAACCATCAACATCCACAGATCACCTGAGCATGCCTCGCGTAGAGGCGAAACACGTGTCGCAGAGACGACCACGGCAGTCGGGGCAGCGGCGGTCGCATGTATCTTCTGTTTCAGATGTTGGAGATTCGCCGAGACGACCACAGCAGCTTGAGCAGAGACGACCAAAGCAGCCACGGCAGTCGCATGCAACTACTAACGGTAGTGGGCGGGTGCCGGCCGGCAGTAGTTTGCATGAACTAATTGGTGGCGGAAGCACGCAAAGTAGTGTAGATCAAATTGCCTCAAAGTAATGTGTTGATTTTGTTGAAATACAAAACATAATTGTGTCAGTTAGTAAGCAATGAGAATCAAATAGCCAGTAAAAAAGTGACTGTCATTACCTAAACTGTGCTTTTAGCCAAAATATATATATATTTTTTTTGTCATAATAATTGATCTATTTTCACACCCTTTCAGTGTTACACTTTCTACCGAACACACTGTATATTTTTAATTAAAGGTAGAATAATTTGAATCGGCAAATATATGAATAATAATGATCGCCTAAAGACACAAAAAGGTGGAAACAACTTCACTGTCCACCTGCTGCATGCAATTGAAAGTTAGCTACATTTTGGTTCCATAGTGTGAGGATGAATTCCCAATGGTTCGATTCCCACATAGGACAAACATTTGTGTGAATGAACATGTCTGTTTGTCTATGGGTGTTTTCTACGTATCATAAGTATGTATTTACAAAAAAAAATGTATTTACGTATGTTTATCAGTTGTCTAGTACCCATAATACAAGCTTTGCTTACTTTGGGGCTAGGTGGCGCTGTGTAAATTGTCTGACAATATAAAAAAATAAAAATAAATCTAAAACCCCATAGTTATATCTGATTGCCTCAATTTCACAAAAATTAAAAATGCTAAAATCTTAAAACCTGATTCTGCTAAATTCTACTAATCGGGTTTCCCAACCAAATATTTAAGAAAAAATGGGGTGTGGCTGTGTCATGAACACGGCCGTGTGTTGTATGTGAATATGTTATATGCACTAAAATTATCTCAAAATGGCAGTGCTTCCCTCTTCCCCGCACGCAATGTTCTATAGTCCTTACTTAGCGTAATAAATTCTTTGATTCGTCATCTATCCAGTGGTATGATTGAATTTTGGATGGAGATGATAGGTTTGTAGCTGCAACACCAAATTGTATCCCCCGATTTTTGTTATCTTTTGTTTTTTTTAATTGCCTCCAATCCATTTGCTGGATTGAATTGCATTCAATCTAGCCAATTTAAAGATGTATTCAAGTCAATATTCTTTTGCACTATATTATTGTTACTTGAATAAACATAAAATTAAGCACTTATAAGGTGCAAACCTTAAATGGTAATATCTTGATTGTGCATGGTAACATAAGCGATTACATTAATAAGGATTTTTTTCCAGCCAACCTTAAAGTAATAGTAAAAGAGTCCCGAAAGCTACCCACTGACCGAGTTTTTATACTCATCATGTCATACTTTGAATTCGCCATATCCAAATACACCACCCAGAAATAGTGTCAAAAATACATCAATTAAAAACCTAATATTTTTTTTTTGTCACGTATCCGGTTTGAACGCACAAGCACAGCACAGATAAAAAAACAATAATGGAACAGATGTAAACATTTTATATGCATTTGTAAGAGGGTTAGATAAAAACTCAATGAATACTGAGCTAAACCTAACACAGTAGTTTATAATAAAATATATTTTCAGAAACTTACTTTTGAAAAAGATCCTTCCTTTGTTCAGTTGTCCACGGTCGTCCGTAAAAGCCTGCAATAGAGTTCAGGTCATTCACTTTGACAAACTATTTCATATAACTATACAATTAATAGTATAGTGAATAGACAGGTATTTGTTCTGGACGAAAGAACTTACCTTCTACAACACCGCAGATGAAGTCCTTTCGATTGGTATTTGGTTCATCTGGTGAGCTTTCAGTCATTTTTGCCAGCAATTCGTCGAATTAGTACGGAAAATATCAAGCGTACGCGATGCGAAACTTTCGACTGTGTGGATTTACTCTGTAAGCGGAACTTACTGTAACATAGAAAAAGATAGACACAAATGGATAACTGTATTACTAAATTCCTAGCTTTTGAGTACCGGTTGAAACGTTTCAAATGATTGGAAGTATAATTTCACTCCCGACATGGAAATGTTACGGAGAAGAAATTTAATGATGTCAGACAGAGTCAGACAGATTTGGATGTCAGATTGTCATATTCTTCTTCTTCTTTTTGTTACTGGCAACTAAGATTGTCAAATTTAATTGTTACTGTCCAGCCACTTTGAGTATTAAGCCCACTTAATACTGTGGGCTTAATACTCAAAGGTCCAGCCATGATATGTCTACTGTCATACAGGTTTTTTCTTTTCATTACTCGTCCGAAAATAGAAATTGACTAATTTATCACATTTTCTGTTACACATATAATTCGTGGAATCTTTGATTAAAAGTCACACTGTCGAATTGTTCCAAAATGTCGAGAGAACATCATTAGAATTGCAATATCGGTTTGGCTGTTGAGTTATTGAGGTACGGTAGTCCAAACCTTCCTCCTTGGAACAACAGTTGTTAGTAATTTCAATATCACTGACAAAAAAAAGTTATTGTTGTGGACCTAGAAGCACAATGCGTTGTGCGTCTAGGTCCTGTCCTAACTTCTACTAGCTTTCAATTGACGTTGTTTTTTTAATCTTTGCAACTGTTACAAAAAGAAACGTCAATTGAAAACTAACAATAATATTATTGATCTACATGATGTTATATACCACAGGCGTCAAAAACGTACCTACACCCGAAAAGTGACCCAACAAAACTGATATAATGATATGTGACAACTGATTGAAATAAGTAAAAATGCCATTTAATATAGTACGAAATTCACAATTTAGGTTGATAAAGTAAATAAAGCCTAAGGGATTACATATCATATCACACTAATGTATACAATAATATTTGTTAATGACGCATATTTTAGGTTAATTAGGTATATATCCTCCGCCAACCTGCAGTTGAGTAGCGCGGTGGTTTATGCTGTAAACCCCTTCGATTGAAGGGAGACCCGTATCCCAACAGCGATAGACATATATCTCCCAGGTGACGGGAACCGTTTTATGCTATATGTACAGTTTTGAACAAAAAAAAACCGGACAAGTGCGAGTCGGACTCGCCCACCGAGGGTTCCGTAGGTACGTAGTATCATTATTAAATTTGATATTTTTCATTATAAATAAGAAATAATGCGTCGAAAAAATAAAAAAAATATATTTTGCAATGTGTACATCAAGCCCTTTCATATGATACCCCAATTAAACTAGTAGTTTCAATTTGAAATTTCGACACCCTATAAAAAATATAGACCCCTATTTTTTAAGATCTATTTACAAATGTATAGTTTTGAGATTTATTCCTGTACTTGTAGTCTATAACGATGTTACTTGCCAAATTTCATAGTTCTAGGTCAACGGGAATACCTTATTGGTTTTGATTCCCTTGAGTGTGTCGAAATATGCGTTTTTTGCTGAATAATCGGCCGTAACTTTTTTAAACTTAGCAGTTTGATTATTTTACAACTTCATGGGACCGTAGACCTGAGTATACAGTTCAAATTTCAGCTTGATACCTCCACGCATTCTCGACATAGAAATTCTGGACAGACAGACAGACAGACGGACAACAAAGTGATCAAGGGTTTCGTTTTTTCCTTTTGAGGTACGGATAGGGTTCCGTACATAACACTGATATGTTAAATAAATTTTCTTTGGTGACATTATGATTATATTTTTGAGTATAAAATTGCCAATTGCCATTATATTCCTAAAGCAGTTTCATTTAACATACAACATGTTTAAAATTATATTCATAAGTGGACACGCGGGGGGAATATTAACCTACTGAAAACGCAAAAACTATGTTTTATGTGTTATATCTCAATGGTTTTCAATAGATAAAACGCAGGCAACATTGCGAGTGAGACGAGGTTCGCTTCGCTCATGTCGCTCAACTTGAGAAGAGCTCCCCAAGCTCACATGTTTATATAGCAGGGCCCTACCGCAGAAGCTGAAGAGGATTACCATCGGATTTTTTGATTCCAGAAATTGATCTTGCATTAAAGTTATTGTCAAACATTTCCAGCTTAGTCAGTAGAGATCTAAGGTCTCTTCCAGCTGAGCTAAACTTAATTAGTAACAATCTAAACATAGTGTTATTTTCGCATTCAAAAAATGCAATGGTAATCGACTTCAGCTTCGGCGGTAGGCCCCCTGCCCCCCCAGCCAAGTGTAATTTGTAGCGTAACGAACGTTAGATAGATCACGTGACATTTGTCAAAATCTAACATTTTAATAGAGAATTGACAAATGTCACGTGATCTATCTAACGTTCGTTACGCTACGAATTACACTTGGCTAGGGGGGCTGGTGTAGTTTAGCTGTAGTCTAGTTGACGAACCCGACGTTATTTTTTTTCGTCTCGTGTTAACGTGTTAACGTTTACAAGTCGACCAAATTGAGAAAAAGTTTCATATTGTGAATTTACCAGACGCGTGTTACATATCCAAAATAGCCGGGTTGCTCGATGTGAGCAAGTAAGATACACATAATTTTGTTATGTAACACGCGTCTTATAAATTCACAATATGAGAGTTCTTCTCTATTTACTCGGTTTGTTTACGTTGACTTGATCAAACATGAACAAAAACCTCGCGCTATGCACTATGCGCAAAAAATAAAAACAACATAGTTAACAGTCAAATCTCTTTATTTCACCTACTTAATATACTAACATAAGTAATACTTATTAAAGCTATTCGTAATACTGATTGGTACAAAGATTTTTTAATCTGAGAACATATAAAATTGTATCTAATGACTAGATTGGCATAAACTCATTTTATATAATAATAGCTTATTTACATTAACTTTAAATGAATACTTAATATACTTCTAAAATTTACATTCTTTAGATTTCTCCGCTTGAGCTTGCAAGTAATATTTGTTCATTTGATTTGACCAGGGTCGGACTGGGCCGGAACGGCCCGGGTGGCTGACAATCCCG
Source organism: Hypsopygia costalis (assembly GCA_937001555.2). NCBI lineage: Eukaryota > Metazoa > Arthropoda > Insecta > Lepidoptera > Pyralidae > Hypsopygia > Hypsopygia costalis. The sequence continues at coordinate 5,144,974 of OW443350.2, forward strand.
GGGCCCGAGACTAGATGATGGTAGATAGTATATTATCCCACGGTTGCCGCAAGCCAGACCCGTGGGGGGCCCGCGCAGGCTGGGGCCCGGCTGGCAAATGCCACCTCGACTATATGGCCAGTCCGACGCTGGATTTGACTATGGCAAAGCCTAAATAAAGCACGTGAGCAAAGTTATTAATTGTGTTGTTTATTATGTTATAATGACAAAACCAATAACAACAAAACCAAATATTATTGAGTTTATTGTTAAGTTTATTACAAGAATAACAACGGGAATTAACGTGATCATGCATAAGGGTATTTACATACCTTTATTATTGCCTAACGTTTCGACCAGGGGCCGTACCGCCGAAGCTGAAGCCGATTACCATCGGATTTTATGGTTCCAATAATTGGTCTTATGTTAAAGTTATTGACAATCATCTCTAGCTTAGTCAGTAGAGCTACAGCATTTCTAAGTTAAGCTAAACACAAGTAGCATAAGAGGTGCGGTCCAAAAGTGTCCGGCCTAACAAAGAAAACACCTAAGGGATATTTACAAAACCTTTTTTATTTTTCGATATAGTCCCCCTCTATTTCAATGCACTTTGCAGATCTCATGATAAGCATTTCTATCCCCTTAAAAAAATACTCTGGAGTTTTGTCCTCAAAATTGCGAAAACCGCTTGAGCCACTTCATCATCCGAAGAAAATCGTCTTCCCCTTAATTCTGCCTTAAGTTTCGAGAACAAATAGTGGTCGCTTGGGGCCAGGTCGGGACTGTAAGACGGGTGGCGAATTTCATCGAAGCCACGTTTTGCTACAGCAGCTTTGGCAATTGCAGCAGTGTGAACGGGAACATAATCGTGGAGAAGCCGAGCACCTCTACTGAGTTTTCCACGTCGCTTCTGCTTGATAGCCTCTCGTAACTGCTCAATAAGGGTGGCGTAGTAGGTGCCATTAACGTGGTATTCCTTTCTTTAATGTCAATCATTAGTATTCCATGACAATCCCAGAATACCTTTGCCATTATCTTTTTGGTGGATTGCGTTACCTTGGCCTTTCTAGGCGGCTTTTCACCAAGACGACGCCACTCCATCGATTCCCTTTTCGACAGAGGATCATAGTATAAAACCATGGTTTCGTCTCCCTTAACAATCGATTCCATAAAACTTTTTCCGTAACGCCTATACGCGTCTAAAACTTCTTGAGAACACACATTTCGCTCAGTTCGCTGCAAGCTCGAAAGAAGTTTGGGTACCCACCTAGCACTAACTTTATTCATGTGAAGATGTTCATGTAGAATCCTAAGTACTGAAGTTTTCGAAAGCCCGGTTCTTGCCGCTATTTCTTTAGTCTTAAATCTTCGAACACTCAGAACTTCCTCTTCCAATAATTTGACGCAGTCCTCGGTAAGTATTTCCACAGGCCGGCCGGAGCGAGGTTCGTCGTCAATGGACTCCCGCCCTAAACGAAACTGCTTACATCATTCTTTTACCGTGGAAAATGACGGAGAAGTATCCCCGTACACGGCATCCAACCTTTTTTTTATATCGGTCGGGCTGACCCCTTCCTATGTCAGGAATTTGATCACAGAGCGATATTCCAATTTAAACAATTTTTGAAAAATTTCCGACTTACTATCGTTAAAACGCCGTGAAATCAAAACAACAACCAATAGAAACCCCAAAACCATACACGAAAAAGCAGGTTAGATGACAGTCGCGATGACATATTTTTTTGTTTTTTTTTTTAAGTTGCCCAATTCTCCAGCCAGTAAATTTTGGACCGCACCTCGTAAATCTAAGTTGAAATTTGATTTTCGCAATCAAAATCCGATGGCAATCGGCTTCAGCTTCGACGATAGGGTTCCTGGTTGCACCGGCCGTGGTCACATGCTGACTTAGTCAGCCTGTGACCATAATAAATAATTCATAAATCATGCAACGCGAAAGTTTAAAAGTGTTTATTACAAAACCAATTAGTATTAATTTAAAAATAATATAAACGTGATGGCCGTTACAACGAGGATGAAACTTTTGTTTGCTGTCAATATAAAATTATATACTGTCATCGTATTATTGTAATGAAGCCCAAAGTAAGCGTTATAAAGAGCACAAGAAAGTATCGTTCAGTTCCACGAAAACTGCCACTTTGTAAGGCAATAAAATGACTCATAGTGGCACATTTACTGAATGAACTTAAACAAAAAAAAATGGTTGTCTGTAAACTCAGTTTACGTTACTGGGTTTATGATAATTTTACGTGATAACGTCATAAGGAATATAGGTCGATCGTGTCTTCTCTATCGCTTGTTCCGCGCCCTCGCTTGCATGTTCGGCTCAGGCGGAACGTGACGAGTCATGCTTTTTCGTGCGTGCGGCCGGCATTCATCGATTTATAAGGCGTTATCACGTCAAATTCAAATGTGCTTTTTCAATCTGTTGTTGAAATTTGGTTTTCCACATCGAGTGAGTTTTTAGAATCATCATCATTAGGTCATTTTAGTCTCCTACAGGAGCACGACCCTCTCTCTTCCATCCCAGACAGAAGGAAGATTTGACCTACACTACCCACGCTCGACAGACGGGTTGGGGAGGCCTGATCGATGTTTTATAATGTATTTTCCTTAGTCGCCTTGTACGACATCCACGGGAGGAGATGGACTGATTCTATTCTAGTCTGCCGGAAACTACACGGCCAGACTTTTTAGAATAGATTTCCGCAAATACACTTTCTCCTGTCGTTGGCCCTTGAAGCAAAACGTAGCTAACCGTAGAGCTGTATCTATAATCATCATGAACAATATCATCACGTCACCATTGTCTGTCCAGCACTTCACACTAGTGATGTCTATGTCGTTCACATGTAGGCAGCCGAGAGGCCGCAACGTTGCAAGTGTCAGCCCAGCATGCCGCCCGACATGTTCCCGTGGACGCGCATGTGACGGTTGAGGTTGCCCGATTGAGAAAACCTGAAAAACAGCAATGGAATAAAACTATAATTATACATTACTAGCGGCCCGGTACGTGCTTCGCTACGTATAAAGTGAAATAATAATAAAAAATATCATTTATTCAAACAAAAAATATTTTATTAATTGCTAGCTATTTAAAACTTAATCCAAAACATTTGGATAACCAATATTTTTTTGTTTTTCCATTTTGAGCATGAATAAACAAACGTCTACCGAGTCTCGAACAGGCAACATAAAGTCGAAGTACGTCAAAAATGAAATGACCGCATGAATGACATAACAACATGCTTGTACTGTCAACACTGAAAAAAGTTTCAATTTGACAGCAAAATCCCCATTAACAAAATGATCCGCCATTTATTGAATTCATTTGTTACAAAAAATGTGATAAATGAAGAACCGCTCCACCGATTTTGTGCAAACTTCACATAAACCATCTACTAAATAGTCCGAACAAAGCCTAAACATTTGGTTTCGATAGGCGAGCCCGTTCTTAAGTTATAAAATTACAACGAAAAGTGGCATTGATTTTTATATATATAGATAGATTAATATAAATCAAATAAATAGAGTTTTTTGGCCGTGTGGTTTCCGGCAGACTAGAATAGAATCACTCCGTCTCTTCCCGTGGATGTCGTACAAGGCGACTAAGGGAAATACATTATCAAACATCGATCAGGCCTCCCCAACCCGTCTGGCCAGCGTGGGGAGTGTAGGCTAAATCCTCCTTCTGTCTGGGACGGATGAGAGAGGGTCGTGCTCCTGTAGTGGAGACTAAAATGACCTGATGATGATGATGAAATAAATAGAGAGAAAAAGCTATATACAAATTAAATTCCTCCACATCACCGTCAAATGGCATCGTGTCCAGAAGGTATTGGGTTGTTTCCAATGTTTAAAAATTGTACAAATAAATTAACATTAAACCACTTGACCGTTTATTAGAAGCTTATAATAATGAGATAGGCACTTCCGTTTCCGTTGCATTTGACTTCCTTTCTACCCATTGGCCGAGGCTATAGCCGTCCCTTTCGCACCTTCCCGCCATTTTTCGCTAGGCGTGGGGGGTCTGTCGAAGGTTTCGAGAAAGCGACAGAGCCCTTGTTCATCATTGGCGTGAAATTTTCCGTTGCGATAACATCTACAAAGTATCGTTACTTTGATAAGTGGTCATAATTTTTATAAGTGATTATTATTGAAACTGTTTAAAACCACGTAAGTTGCACACAATTTTCTTTAACGGTTTTTACCGTTCGTTGTTGTTTTTATTAAAACTAATACATGATTTCTTAGTTCGTTAAGAAATGACATTTAATTATAAATTCGTTAACTAGTAATCATCCTCTCGATGCTAATTACTTTCCTTTTGGATATAGTTAACGTTTATTAATGATGTTTTATTTCCTTTTTCTACCCTACTTTTTTTTTCTAGTGTACTAAAGAACTGTATTTAAGTATTTTAAAGAGCACCTAATAATTAGTTCGTGATGGATAACGAAGGTGAATATGCCGGGAATGCCGCGAAAGCCTGTAAACCAACTCAAGTCGATAAATCGCGTTCACGTGAGTCGCGGCCGAGGGTTACATCATCCAGTAGTAGTAGTAGTAGTAGCTCGTCTTCGTCCTCGAGTTCCTCTAAATCCCCGCAGGATTCGAGGAAAAATAAAAAGCGAAAACGTCGCTCTCATCACAAAAAACAAAAACGTGAACACCGTCTTTTAGAAAAATTATCGAAAGAAGTTGAGGAATTAAGAAATATGGTTAAATATGATAGTCGCCCTGAAAATGATAATGATTCGTTTATTTCGGACGTTAGTGGCGATCTTTATAATAACGGCTATGCCCCCGATTCTGGGGAAGGTTTCTCAGCACCATGTCAACAAGGGCCGAGCTCTGATCTTATGAATTTAACTTTTAATATAGAAACTAAAACTAAAGCTCCTGCTGTACCAGCAACGCCTCAGGAATATTTAAACGCTTTAAATGACATTCAACGCTTCGGTAGTAATGCGTGGTCCGATGTGCGGTACTCGGATACTCAAAAACTATATAATCATTCACCGGGCTTCACTGAGCTCGAAACAAATGAAGAACTGAAGGCCTATGATGCTCATACCCGCCATTTAATTTATTCTGATAAGTCTTATGCCGCTATCACTTTTTGTATCCTAAAACAAAAAGAAGTGTTTCTTAATAGCTTACGTAGCCTAATTGCATGGTCTAGGTCGTCCGACGCCTCCTTAATTCATTTGGATGAAAAAATTGACGAACTATTTCTCAAAGGCGATTTTCATAAAGTATCCGCGGACCTTTTACAAATGGCTTGCGGACACAGAGCGGAGGCTATAGAAATGAGGAGGGACAGTGTACTCAAGTGTGTTCGGGACCCACTAATAAAGAGTGCTATTAACAAAATTCCTCCAACAAATACTCATATTTTCAATCAAGAGGCTCTTATGGCGGTTCTGGAGCGAGCAGGTGGAGTGAGGAAGGCCCTCTGGCCGATAAAAGGGTTTAGCAGCGGGAATGCTTCGCGAGCAAAACCCAATAATGCTGCTCGAGGCCCCTCGCGGGGGCATGCTCATCGTAATGTACCATCGCGTGGTACTACATGGGGCAACGGCCACTGTTACGAACCCGGTCAAAACGCACATCATTGCCACCACAATCAATCCTCGCAGGGTGGTTACCGATCTGGCAATGCAAATAAAGAGTATCGTAATGATAATTCTAACAATAGAGGTTCTTCCTTTCGATCTCGCGGATCAGGGACGAAGTCAGCACCGCAAAGGGGGCAGAAGCGTTCAGGTTCGCCCTATGGCAACAAAAACTACAAAAGGCAGAAATATTGACTATCAACATTTTCAAGCAGGCCGGTTAGTACATTATGCCAAACGTTGGAAGAGCATGGGGGCTCCAGATTTTATTTTAAAAATAATAACAGGGTATCGCATACCATTCCAAAGGAAGCCACCTTTGAAAACACCCGACCTAAAGAGCGATCGGCATCGTACACTGGAGTCAGATGTTATGACATCAGTCATAGATCATATGAAGCTTCAGGGTGTCCTAGAACCGGCTGCTCTCTCGCCAAGTTTCATTTCTCCGGTCTTCCTTATACCAAAAAGCGATGGTTCGAATCGTCCAATTTTCAACCTACGTATACTCAATCAATATGTACAGACAGATCACTTTCGACTTATAAACATGCACCGCATACCAGATTTTCTCCAGCCTCAGGACTGGATGTGCAAGGTAGACCTCTCCCAAGCGTATTTCAATCTACCGATAGCTCTGTCGCACAGGCCGTTTTTACGGCTCATATACAAAAACGAAATGCTGCAGATGACGTGTCTGCCATTCGGGCTGAGTACGGCACCGAAGGTGTTCGCATGCCTCTCGAACTGGGTTGCGCAAACTTTACGAGATCAAGGCGTAAGGGTAGTCGTATACCTCGACGATTATCTCCTTGCAAATCAAAATCAGGAGGCTGTAAAAAATCATGCGAGTTTACTGGTAGAAACTTTGGAACATCTAGGATTCCAGATAAATTACGAGAAATCGATTTTAACGCCCCAGAAACGTATGACTTTTCTAGGAATAATTTGGGATCCGTGGGTAAACTGCAAACGCCTACCTGCAGACAAATCGGCTGCTATAATTCAAAAAGCGTCTCATGCGTTACAAATCGGCAAAATATCGTTAAAAAGCCTACAAAGTCTTATAGGCATATTGAATTTTGCAAGTTTTGCAGTACCTCGAGGAAGATTGAACCATCGAGCGGCTCTCCGCTTCTTAAACAGGTTGCCCATTCACTCACCGACGGCAAAATATTCTCTCCCAGCACAAGTACAAGAAGAGTTGGACTGGTGGCTTCAAAATTGCAACCGTTCAACATTGATTCATGTGCCTCCACCAACTCATTTTCTTACCACCGATGCCTCGGGCATAGCGTGGGGAGCGCAACTCAACAATATCACAATGTCCGGATGTTGGAATCTCGAGGAACAGCAGGCACACTGCAATGTAAAAGAATTGCTAGCCATCTTGAAAGCCCTCCAGTTACATGTACAAAATATGGAGCAGGCATCAATTCTGATTCAGTCCGACAATCAATCGGCAGTAGCCTATCTCCGCAACGAGGGGGGGACCAAATCCCAATCGCTCATGAACATTACGCATCAAATTTTTCAGTTAATCGACAAACATCAGATAAACTTCAGAATTTACCATCTACCCGGCAAGTTAAACAATTACGCGGACAGCCTCTCCAGGCACCGCCGAATCCCAGAATGGCATTTGCTCCCGGATTGTACGGAGAAGGTATTTACGAAAATGGGGACACCAGTAATCGACCTGTTTGCTTCGAAGACAGCTCAAGTGGTACCAATGTACGCAACTCTAGATCTCAGCGATCACGGAGCCATGTTCCACGATGCCTTCAGCGTGATCTGGAACTTCCCATTGGCCTGGATATTTCCTCCCCCGTCTCTGATCCCTCGGGTTCTAATGCACCTGAATCAGGCCACAGGAATTTACCTGATAGTGGTTCCACTGTGGAAAAAGGTTTACTGGAGAGCGGATCTCAAATCGCGAGCAATAGCACCACCATTCACATTGACAAACCTGAAACGATTTCTAATAGACACGAGAACAGGTCTGCCGCCGCCGAAAGTTCAAGACATAATTCTAGAAGTCTGGAAATGTGGGGGTGGTCAGATAAAATAGGAACTTGGACTCATGACCAAAAATCGTTACTCAAATCCTCCTGGCGTCCCTCAACAATGAGAACGTACAAGGTGGCTTGGGATCGTTGGGTAGCATGGACAGATCAGCATAGTGTAGATCCAACGCACCCTAATGGGTCAGAGTTAGCTCGATTTTTAGCAGATCTGTATTTAATCAATAATTTATCATATAACACCATTCTTCTCCATAAATCTGTAGTAGCAACGCTTTGCAACTCAGAATCTTCTGGCTTATTAAGTAAGGATGTAATAGTTAAGCACATCTTAAAGTCAATTTCCTTGAAATTGCCTAAAACACCTAAACCACCTATTTGGGATGTTGAGGTTCTTAGTAATTACCTAAGAATTTACAACGTGAAGGTTGATAACGTTTTTCAAACAGTTCGCCATACAGCAGCGTTGTTAGCACTCTGTTCAGGCCGTAGGATTCATGATCTTACCTTACTAAGAGTAGACAGCAAACACTGCATAATTAATGATGATTTTATAATACTATGGCCAGAATTTGGATCAAAAACAGATTGTAGTGAATACAGGCAATCAGGATGGAAGATCTTAGTAAACTCAGAATGTCAAAATCTGAACCCAGTGTTCTGGGTTAATCAAACTATATCATTATTAAACGAAAGACGTGTCAGCGCTGGTTCAAATAATTTATTCATAAACTTAAGAGGAAAGCCGTCTCCAGCTTCTCGTACGGTAATAGCGGGTTGGATAAAAACGCTTATGAAGGAAGCAGGAATTTCTGCAACTCCAGGAAGCGTACGTTCCGCTGTAGCTTCTAGAAATTGGGTTAATAATTTTCCTCTAGATGAGATTCTAGCTAGAGGCAACTGGAAATCGGTAAAGACCTTTCAAAATTTCTATCGTCGTGAAGTGATGATTTCTACTTCCACTAACTCTGGTACTGCCAGACTTTTTAATCCAATTACTTAATTATCTCGAGATTAATTAATCAACAATGTTGATTGAAATGTTATAGAAGTGTTTCTTATTTTGTCAGCCAGATTCAAAACTTAATTTAATGGCTAAGGATATTTATATAATTATGCTATATGACAATTTACATGCTGTTACAGGATGCAAAACATGATTTATTTTCTAGTATAATCGCTCTGTACATTTTCGATTGTGATTGTGGGCTAGAATCAAATTTCTATCAACTAGAATAAATGTAATTTTCTAATTAGATACCTATCTAATTTGTATCTAAACTTTACCAGGTTTCCATACTGGTATCTAAATATTATATTATATTATATTATTATATTGATTATGAAAGTAAACAAAAAGTTTTCTTTAGTTTCCTGTGTTCCCTTTTTCTTTCGCACCTGACTTTATAAATACGTACCAACATACGCAAGTAAAATATTTTTATATTCGTTACTAAGCTACCTTTGTTTTAATCTAGTTAACTATCTATTAAGATGACTTAAACCAGTCACATTGGCGTGTATTTTTCACCAGGCGATAACAAACAAGTCTCATTATTATAAGCTTCTAATAAACGGTCAAGTGGTTTAATAGCAGCGTTTTACCTGAAATAAAACGCATATTAAACTACTTACCTTTATTAGAAGCTTAATTTCTATTTCTGCCTGGTGCATAATAATTTTGACACAATGATGAACAAGGGCTCTGTCGCTTTCTCGAAACCTTCGACAGACCCCCCACGCCTAGCGAAAAATGGCGGGAAGGTGCGAAAGGGACGGCTATAGCCTCGGCCAATGGGTAGAAAGGAAGTCAAATGCAACGGAAACGGAAGTGCCTATCTCATTATTATAAGCTTCTAATAAAGGTAAGTAGTTTAATATGCGTTTTATTTCAGGTAAAACGCTGCTAATATCGTAAAATACACAAAACTATAAAGATCTGCAAACTTTCATTCTAATATCTTCAGTCAGACTTTTTTTAGCGTCGATCAAAGTTTGGCGGGAAAGTCCATTTTAAAAGTATGAAATTATTAAAAAATAATATTTCCATTGGAGAAGCAATAAAAAATGCTATAACTTTTATTATGATACTAATCACATAAACGTAATATTTAACATAGCTGTCGTACAAATTTCTGATTTGATGCATACAAAATACAGATCTGTGACGTCATAATTCAGTAGTCTTTTGTATGGAGCGTTTTGGGGCAGTCTAAAAATTGTGATTTTCAAATTACCATATCTCGAGAGATTTTTGTGCTATCGAAGTAATTCTTTCACCTATGGTTATATTATGGAGACGTCCCTACATATCAAACAGAAAAAAATGTTAGTCAAATACCCGTCGAGGTTTTCCCAGGAGACTACAGCATATGGTTCTTCAAAAAGGCGTGAAAAGGCTTTTACAGGGTCGACTACGCGCATGTGATGCTCATGGTGTTGCAGACGTCCATAGGCTACGGTGACTACTTATTATCAGGCGGTCCGTATGCTTGTTTTCCACCAAAGTGATATAAAATGGGCTTAGATGATGGATGACCGTGAATAAACATTTGGTTTTTTTTATAATACGTCGGGTGTCAGACAAGCATACGGCTCGCCTGATGTGAAGCGGTTACCGTAGTCATATTAATCGCTCGCAACATAAAATATCGCTCGCGCGCCGCCACCTCCGCTGCCATCGCAGCGTCTCCTTCCTTTCTGGTGACCTCACTCACTCGCAGGAACACAACAACCCTCAAGGGAACTGTCATTTGGCTGCGGTATTCTGTGAGGTGGAGGTACATTCCCCAGTCGGGTAGCTTACAATTACGCTCCCTACCTCTCTTTTCGCCAGCACTTCGTTTGTCTGTCAGCAGGGTGCACCACGTGCAGGTGAAGTTGGCTTTGCTTCAAAGATATTGCTGAACCACTTATACCCCAAATGTGTGCGTGCGTTGTTATACAAACTACTCCATTTTTGTCTCAGAGGGGAGGTGAGGTCTACACAAGAGAGCGGCAGGGAGTGGCCACACTGTACATAGTACTACATATACTGTGCCCTTACTAAGTATATGATGTTAGGGTTCAAGTAGACAAGGTTTTTGACCCTTGGTGTGCGAGTCCGATGTTTTTTGTTAATAATTTGTTGTAAAATGTTAATAATTTTTGCACATCACACCACCCACGCATTTCCATTGCTTAGATTACTTCTAGCTGGTACAAAATGTGTAATATTTCTATTGGAGGTTATCTGTGCTATAGCTACCCGACAATCGGTCATCAAATACACAATCAATCACTTATTTTATTTTAAAAAATACAAATAATAATAATACAAACCTCAACAAACATAGTTTACATTGATAAGGTTTCTCCCCCGAGTGTATCCTCAAATGTTTTGTTAGTGTTGAACTATCTGAGAAGGCTTTTTTACACGATCGGCATCTGAAAAAATCAAGGATGAAAATACGTTTTACTAGCTTTCCAAACGGCGACTTCGCTCGCGTGCATTCGGGACAAGTTTCATGATTATTGCATGTAGTTTGCGGAACAAGCAGAAAATCCCGAATGCGGTTTTTTTTAGACAAGCATACGGCCCGCCTGTTGTGAAGCGGTTACCGTAACCGTATTAACGCTTGCAACATAATATATCACTTGCGCCGCCACCCCAGCTGCCAACGCAGCATCTCCTTCTTTTCTGGTGACCTCACTCGCAGGAACACAACAACCCTCAAGGGAATTGTTATTTGGCTGCGGTATTCTGTGAGGTGGAGGTACATTCCCCAGTCGGGTAGCTTACGACTACGCTCCCTACCTCTCTTGTCGTCAGTGCAGGTGGCTGTGGCAGTTGGCTTTGGTTCAAAGATGTTGATAAACCACTTACACCCCAAAACCTTTACGTGCGGTTCTGACGAAGTAAAACAAAAGCAGATTTAGTATATAAAATATATTATCTAATATATATAAAAAGAGTTAGTTGCATAATGAAATTTTATTATTATTATTAAAACACAGAAGCTCTTTTTTGAGTCGGATAAAAGGAACAGGAGAAAACCCTGAACATTTTCGAATACCTAAATATAGTGTTCCAATACTCAAAGTTTCACTCCTTAGAATACAATTCATTGTAGACTGTGTAGGCATGATAATGCAATTACTTACTGGTAAGGTCTTTCCCCAGAGTGTGTTCTCATGTGCGTGGTCACACTGGAACTCTGGCTGAACCGGCGATCGCAGATTGGACACCTGCAACAAGGGGTAACATACATTTTATACAAGTATAAAATGTTTGATGTAATAATATATTTGCGTTTTATTTACATATCACAGACCATGTAATTTTATTAAGTACCTACTAGCTGATCCTGCAGATGTTGTCCTGCCTTATTAACTAGTATGAATATTGATAATGTTATAATAAAACACTTGTACCATTTTATACCACTTTTCTTTTAAATACTACGTCGGGTGGCAGACAAGACAAGCATACGGCCCGCCTGATGTGAAGCGGTAGCCATATTAACGCTCGCAACATAAAATATCGCTCGCGCGCCACCACCCAGCATTATTCAGCAGTATTTCGCCGCTAAGGCATTATCAAGATAAACAGATGGTATATGAGTTTCTACAAATCATTTTTATACCGGGCAATCAACAACAAAATTATCAAAAATAAAAGCGCTAAAAGGGTTTTGTAGAAACTCATATACCATCTGTTTACCTTGATAATGCCTTAGCGGCGAAACCGGTCGGTAAAATTAAATATAATTAAGTGGAATAGTACAAGTGTTTTATTATAACATTATGATAATAATGTTCAACCAAGTGCCAACAATCAACAGTATCAACTTTTTTTTTTTTTTTTTTTCTTATACTATATCTTTATGAATATTGAATTCACAGTTTGAAAATCACTGCTCTACAGTAACCATTTCACATCAGACGGATTGTATGCGTGTTTGGAACCCGACGTGATTGATGGAGTTTGTTTGTTTGTTTGTAAGTTCATTAATGCAATAACAATATGTAATACAATTCTTAAAAGTAAAGAGTAATACATAATTGATTAATGGGGTGTAAGAGGTTCATCAACATCTTTGTACCAAAGTCAACTTCACCTGCACGCGATGCACACTGCTGAATAATGCTGGGTGGTGGAGCGCGAGCGATATTTTATGTTGCGAGCGTTAATATGGCTACCGTTTCACATCAGGCTTCACGTATGCTTGTCTTGTTTGCCACCCGACGTAGCATTTAAAAAAAAGTGGTTTAAAAAAAACAACATGCCTAAAAGGTTTCTGTCCTGTATGCGTCCTAACATGGGCAGTCAGGTTCGCCGCCTGCGAGAAGCTCTTGTTGCAATCTCCACATCGGTATGGTCGTTCTCCGGAATGTGTGCGGAGGTGGGTCTTCAAGGTGCTGGGTCGGGCGTACGTCTTGCCGCAGATACGGCAAAGATTCGGCTTTTGCTCGTCATCTTCAGAACAGCCGCTCAGTGCTCCTACCTGGGGAAAAATATGTAAAAACTAAATAATAAATATTCCTGGATAAATGACACACTGCTGTCTAGTCTCAAACCGTAGTACTATTACTTATACTGTGCTCAAACCAATCAAAGCTTATACTATGGGTACTAGACAATTGATATAATGCTTAAATACATTTTTATGTGAATACATACATGTAATACATAGAAATACTATAATATAATAGACAGTAAGAGACACAAATCAGGGGGCTACCGGCTAAGCTGTAAGAAGGCCGGAAAATTGACGATTTCCGTCGGATTTTTTGATTGCTTAAATCAAACTTCAGCTTAGATTTATGGTACCTGAGTTTAGCTTAGCCGGTAGAAACCCTGGAACTCTACCGGTTGAAATGAAATGAATTTATTTATTTTGTCATTCGGCTCTTGTTGGGACGTAGACACGTCCTACACATTTTTATTATCATCTGATCGTAAAATATCAGTGTAAAGGGAGGGCCTGGTGACCGGTAACTCAGGTTTTCACCAAACCTTGCCTGAAGCACCAGTCTCTCACCACATGGGCTGTATTACTTAGCGCTAAATTGTAAGTACTTATATTTAAGACCTTTGTGTGCAGAAAAAAAATAACAAAAAAAAATATTAATAAATAATATTTTTATATTTTGTCATGATTTTTATGTACTAGCATTTCCGTATTGGCCATTATCGAAGAACAAATGCTTGAAAAGAACTTGCTAATATGGTATATACATATATTACAATATTATGATTTACAATATTACTGAGGCGAAGATGTTTGTCTATAACTAAAACGTACGATCTATTTTTCGAATCAAATTAATCGATGATAATTGGCTTTAGCTTCGGCGGTAGGGTCTCAGGACTACTCACATAGCAGAATCAAATAATGAGTTACGATTCGCTAAAACAAATAGCATAATAAACATCTCTTAAAATGTGACTCGTCTAGCTTTTTAGGAATTTAGGTTTAGGGTGGTTTAGGTTAGTGGCAATCAGTAAATGTCCAGGGTTCCTACTAGTTAAATTGAAGAGAATTGATCATCAGTATTATAGATGGCTGGCCAGCTTCAGACTTCTACAACTTTCGATTAGGTGCTATTTGTGGTTAAACATTTCCAGAAATTGGACAACTGACACACCCCGGCTACTCTATACAAATGTCGCGTCGTTTACTACTAAGTATGACAAAGACGTCTGTGCAGAGCATGTGTGCGTGCGGCGCCATACAAACGGTTCCGAATTTGTCTCAGAGGGGAGGTGAGGTCGACACGAGAGAGTGGCCGGGAGCGGCCATACTGTACGTAATATATAACTATACTTATACTGTGCCACTGACGTCGCTGGGCGTGTACCGTGAGGCGAGCAGTTCACTTTTTCTGCCTTCATCGTCATCCCTTATTCATCCCACTGCTGGGATACGGACCTCAATCGAAAGGAGAGCATACTCCACCACGCTTCTCAACTGCGGGTTGGCGGAGGCCGTGTTTTCAAGCCACCTAAACACTGACTTGGGTTAACGACTGTCTGATCTATAAGGACAATTGTCTGGACCGACGGCTTAAGGTTACCTCCGAAATACGGAGAAGCTCGAGATAAAGAAACCCATCCAAGGACAGACTACGGTCGACGTTGATAAACTTGCGTATTCGATTAGATTGACACGAGTAACGACGACATCGAGCACCTTAAAAAATATTAACCTTACACATAAATCCTATCACAACTCACCTGGACCTTCCCAGAGGCATTAACACACGCCGCATACCCGTACTCCTGAGGATGCATAGGACCCTGATGGTTCAATATCGTGTACCCGCCACCCATGCTCGGATCCTTCTGCTCCATGTACATCTTTGAAGGAGATCGTTTCAACTGCGGCACTTTTTGACTAGGATAGTTAGGTTTCTGCTGGAATATGTAGTTGTTCTGCTTTTGGGAGTTGTGTATGAGAGGTTTGAAGGTAGAAGTCGCTGTGATGAGTGGGTCTGATTGGTTGGGAGGACGGAAGTCTGCTGTGAAGGAGTAAGTCGCTGATGGGTAGGAAGTAGGGCTTATTACGTTTTGTGGCTGCGGGTACACGACGTTTACTGATGGTGCTGGGTTCTGATTCCATTGGACCTGTAAGAGAGGTGCGTTTAGAAGAGTCCTCGTTAATGAAGCTGTATCTTTTGGTGTAAGCAAGCAATGTCGACCAATAACTAATGATGTCATTATTAATGATATTATATATAAAATCGACTTTTCTTTCAAAATTCAAAACTTTTCGGCTCTTGTAGTGGCGCCACTTTGAATAAAAAATCAGATCACAGCATTTAGAATGAATCTCAGAACATCCTCCAAAATTCATCCAAAATTGTTATCAACACAATACCTGCTTGTGTATTTTTACATCAATAAAGCATTCAAAATGTGTCGTTCGTTACAGATATAGTAGCACTTTTGCGGTTATAAGAGCTTTAAACTAATCCTAAGTATTATAAATATTTTAAGAAGACAATTAAATCAAAAGTTTTAAAAACCCCCGACCAATATTGGCAATATTGAGAAAGTAAAGTAAGTGGTAGTAAAAATACCCATATTGAGAGAGTTGTGAAAGAATATATTTAATTCTCCATTTTAGGTGGCGGCCATCTTGGATTTGAAATTTATCAATATGTATGTCGCAGTCGGATTGTATAATTCGCCATATTACAAAACGGCTCGTCGTTTTAAAAACCAGGGCCGTTTTGTATTACGGCGGGTCAACGATAAGCCGGATTGCAATACGGCTGAATGATAGTTTGCCGCATTGTATACAGCGCTTTGTGTTCATCAACACGGCTAGCCGTAATGTATTACAGCGGCTCGATAGCCGCCTCTTTGGCAGTTTTTAGTACTAATTTTCTACACTCGTGGCGCTACCTGCCATTACAACAACAATGGCATCGAATATAGAAATTGTGTTACAAAAAAACGTGACAAATGTGTATGAAAATAGGACTTTTAGGACAAATTTAACGTGCAATTAAATGATTTCTATGAATCTCAATGTGAAATAGTAAACTGTGGACAAAAGAATGAGTTTGAGAGGTTATGCATATTAAAACCGCTACGGTGACTATGGAGTCTAGTGTACCGGGGAATCCTTATAAACTCTCGTAGGTTAGCGAGCGGGTTAGGTTGACATAAACACAGCGCACGAGCCGAGTGAGCGAAGCGAGTCATCATTTTAATCAACACTGTCTCCAAATATAAATCGTCAGCTTAACAAACTATTAGTATCATTTAATTCGTTCGATCATCAAAATAATAGATCTGTCACCTAATAAATAGATCAGTTCCTTAATTTGATGAAAAAATGGCTACTAGTGGTGAAGTCAAATTGGCGTCATATTCACTGACGAGTCTTACCAATACTACCAAGTATTGGTAAGACTCGTCAGTACTAAATCATGTTTTGGTAATGAACAATGTAATAAATCATGTTTTGGTTAGATTTGAGTTGATTTTTGGTTAGGTTAGGGTTTTCTTGTGTCCTGTCATCGGAAATAGGAGCTCCGCGAAACGGAGCTCCGTCAACCTAGATGATGAATGATGTGGTGCCAAGTAAGCTTATTAATAATTGACAATATAATACATATAAAAACATTTATTTGGTACTAGACCCTATATCTCCATGATTTTAGGTGATTTATTGGGGAATCGATTTTATATTGTTTGGTAACAAATCTATTATTTTGCGGGCAAACCCTATTAGTTAAGAAACACAAAACTAATTAAATTGGCGATAGCTTTTCTTAATGAATTTTTTATTTTGCAAACACAGTTTTACTTTGTTAGTGTGGTCACTCTACAATTAGAATTTACTACAATGCGGCTAAACGTGTGCCGACATTTTGTAGAACGTATAGTAATGACAATCCGGCTTATCGTTGACACGCCGTAATACAAAACGGCCCTGGTTTTTAAAACGGCTCGCCGTTTTGTAATATGGCGGATTATACAAAACGACTGCGACATGTATATAGTATTCTACTAGCCAAGTACTTTCATTTGATACCCATATTGAAGGGGTTGTGAAAAAATATGTAATCCGTCAATTTGTGGCGGCGGCCATCTTGGACCGATTCTCATCAAACCTAGCTAAGAACACTCCCGACTAATTTACCTTTCAAATAAAAAAAAAATCAAAATCGGAATCATCCGTCCGAGAGCTACGATACCTTAGACAGACTCACACAGATACGTCAAACTTATAACATCCCGTCGTTTTTGCGTCGGGGGTTAAGGTGACGTGAGTCCAGGGCTTGGCCGTTTTCGAGGGGGTGAGGTGCGGGGCTTGAGAGGAGCCGGCGCGGGGTACTCGCTTACAAGCGCGCGATCGCTGCCGAGACGCCACAGTATAGCGAAGTGACTATCTACACCCGTGTAGTATTACACCCGTCAATACAATAGTTAAAAGTACTTACTGGAAATATAATTATATGAAAATAAATAAACCACATGTAAAAATACAATTTTTTTATTAATGAAGTATATTATATTCAACATGCAAACAAGTGATGTTTTGGTATATTATGAAAAAGTAAAGAATTCAAAATAAAAAGAAAACTGTTCAATAATTCTTTTATATTCAATTATATTTATTATTGGTCAAACTAAAATAGGTACATACTTAGACTAACTAACTATCACGCGCCAGCATACACTATTCTTCATCCTTCTAGGAATCGATATGTGCCGTACAGCACGCGTCTGTCCCTAGCTACTATGCCCGAGCATACAGCGGTATTGATATTAACAGTATTTATATTTGACAACCCCGGTGGTCCAATGGCTAACCATGTCCAGTTTGATTCCGAGGTCGTGGGTTCGATCCCCGCACAAGATAGGAGTAAATATTTGTGTGCATGAACATGTCATGTGAACATGAAAAGTAACAAACGGATTTACATGTTTTTTTTTATATAGTTTAAGGCCTGGAGAGTGACATAGGCTACTCTTTATCCCGGAAAAACATTTTATTCCCACGGGAAAAAATAAAGTTAATCATTTGTCCTTCTTTCACGTCAAACACGAACCTAAGTACGGACGTGATTTTTTTAATGGGGATAGTTTACGATCTGGAGAGTGACATAAGCTACTTTTTATCACGGAAAAACATCTTAATCCAATGGGAAAAATAAACTTTGTAATCATTTGTCCTTCTTTTACATCGAAAGTAACCTAAGTACCGACATGATTTTTGTTAACGGGGATAGTTTACGGTCTGGAGAGTGTCTTAAGCTACTTTTTATCCCATCAAGTAAAAAAATTACAACAAGAAAAAAATATACACAAATTAATGGCAGCTTCCCTGGACCACGCGCGCGAAGCCACGGGTAACAGTTAGTATATATGTATTTACAAAAAAATATATTGATTTGATTTCATGATTGATTGAGAGAATTGTTATTTGGCTGCGGTATTCTGTGAGGTGGATGTAATTCCCCAGTCGGGTAGCTTACAATTACGCTCCCTACCTCTCTTTTCGCCAGAGCTTCGTTTGTCAGTCAGCAGGGTACACAGCGCGAGGGTGAAGTTGGCTTTTTTTTAAAGATGTTGATGAACCACTTACACCCTAAAATATTAATGATCCAACGTCCTAGCTACTACACCAAAAAAATATTAAGCGTAAGTCGTGTCCTACACCAAAAACGTTGGTAGCGGAAGCACGCAAAGTAGTGTAGATCAAATTGCCTGTAAATTTGACTTCCGCAAAATAACACCTGAATCAATTAACTATCTACCTACTAATATTATAAATGCGAAAGTATGGATGTCTGTTTGTTCCACTATCTTTGGGGTTATCACTATATCTGGGCTGTAAGTGGTTCATCAACATCTTTGAACCAAAGCCAATTTTACCTGCACGCGGTGCACCCTGCTGACTGACAAACGAAGCGCTGGCAAAGGGAGGTAGGGAGCGTAATTGTAAGCTACCCGACTGGGGAATTTACCTCCACCTCACAGAATACCGCAGCCAAATAACAATTCCCTTGAGAGTTGTTGTGTTCCTGCGAGTGAGTGAGGTCACCAGAAAGGAAGGAGTTGCTGTGTTGGTAGCGGGAGTGGCGGTGCGCGAGCAATATTTTAAGTTGCGAGCGTTATTATAACTACGGTAACCATTTCACATCAGGCGGGCCGTATGTTTTTACGGCCCGATGAAGTATAAAAAATAAAAATTATGACGCCTAAACGGCCAAACCGATTTCGATGATCGCGTACCTACATGTATGCGATAAACTCAATCGCTATTGAACGAATTTCAATGTGGGTTTATAGATATTCCAAGAAAGATTTATAATAAAGTTTTCCAAAGAAACATCTAGCATGAGAAAAAAAAACCGGGTCTCAGTAAAAAAATAAATGTATCATCATCATCGTTGTTTTGTTGTCTTACTGATATTCCTACACTGTGTTTATTTCAACGTGTTTATTGACAACGCGTTGAACGGACGCGCGGCACAGATCCTACCTCGAACGCAGCTCCTAGAGCACTGACGTTGAGAGCGATCGAGAATCGGGGAGTGTGCGCGACCGCAAATCGTTATTCTTTTAATAATTTTATTTAAATTATTTTATTTTTAAAAGTAATAGCATAGTGCTCTCGTAATTAAAATTATGAAAATTTTGGTATAATTTCCTTATAAAAAAATTGTATTAAATAGTTATAATTTTTACTTAGTGCAAATTTAGAGAGTAAGTTCGCGATTTTTTTCTATCGAGCCAAAAATTGTTAATTGTGTTTTCAATAGCTTTGTGCCCTGCAGAAAGGACTTAAGATTTCATAGTTAAATTTCTAGGAACCAAATTGAAATAGTTTAATAGAACTATTCTGTCAATAAGCGTGTTTCCTGGACTCACTTCACCTTAAAAAAAAATGGAAAAAATCTCCTCCTCACCTAGGTGGGATTCGAACCTACGACCTATCGATTACAGGTCGAGTGATCTTTCCAACTGATCTACCATTAAGGTTTATGATGGTGGCGAATTTTCGCATTTTATAATTACTGCTGTGAAGTCACAGTGTGGCGCCATCTACCTATTAAGTTATATTATTCGGTTTAATATATCTTTAACGTTTGCACATCGCTTACATGAAAAACTATAATTAAATTTAAAACTAAAGTTAATGTCCGATATCATTTTCATCATTGTTAAATGTTACACAAAATGTAGGTAGAATGTAGACATAACTATTATATCAACGCACAACAGAATCACCTGCACTAACCACTCGTAAGAAGCGAGCTCGATCGACCGTTGTATTAGGCGGTGGTCCAAGTTACGCGCTGCCCCCTTACCACCATCTCTTATTGCGATTCAATAATTGAATAGATTGCTTATTCATACCAATGAATAAGCGACTCTATTACATTTGAAATAGAGTCGCTTATTCATTGGTATGAATAAGCATTCTATTTAGTTATTGAATCGCAATAAGAGATGGTGGTAAGGGGGCTGTTTGATGTTTAACATAGTTGTTACAGCTGCTCATAGCCTAATAAAAATATGACTCGACACTACTTATATAGTTATAATAAGCCTGCTTTTAAATTACACTACTAAATAAGGCATAGCTGTCCATCACTGCAGATGAAATTCAGCTATTTTTTTTGATCCTACGTATACCTGTGAACACAGCTGATCGGGCGGGCAGCCGTGCATGGTCATGTTCATGGAGACGTTGACGCTCATGGTGGGGAACAGAGGAGCGGCTCCGTAGTGCTCGTAGTAAGGGTATGTGCTGCTGCCGTTCACCATCATCTGACACATTCACATTATTTGTTAAAGTTTGCAAGAAAGACAATAATAGAAGATCAACGTTAGTAACATTGACGAGCTCGGTGGTCGAATGGTTAGCAATGGCCACTTTGACTCTGAGGTCGCGGGTTCGATTCCCGCACAAGACAAATATGTGCGCATGAACATGTCTGTTTGTCTTGGTCTGGGTGTTTTCTATGTATCATAAGTATGTATTTACACAAAAAAAATGTGTGTAAGTACATTTTATCAGTTGTCTAGTACCTATAACACAAGCTTTTCGCTTAATTTGGGACTAAATGGCGCTGTGTAAAATTGTCCATTTCATGTACACAAATATTTGTCTTGTGCGGGAATCGAACCCACGACTCCGGAGTCAAAGTGTACATGGTTAGCCATTCCACCGCCGGGGTCGTTTTATATAAATTCTAACAATATTAAACTGTAACTTGTCTGTCATAGACTAATCAACAAACCCTTTGTGCAGTCTTACATGTTGTCTTTATCCTTTATTTTAGGTATATATGTATATCAACAGCCCCCTTACCACCACCTCTTATTGCGACTCAATAACTGAATAGATTGCTTATTCATACCAATGAATAAGTGACTCTATTTCAAATGAAATAGAGTCGCTTATTCATTGGTAAGCAAGTATTGAATAAGCAATCTACTCAATTATTGAATCGCAATAAGAGATGGTGGTAAGGGGGCAGATCGTCGGAACCATATAATTACCTACTTAATTTCAAATCGAGTTAATGTACATTCACAAAGCCAATCTATCGCAGAGTCACATACTCAGCATACCTAGTCACCTTATTGGTTATATGTGTTGAAACGGAATAAGAAACATTGACATATTGGCGAGAACTTCAAGAACGCCACAAAGAAGAATTGAATTGACTACACATACATGAGATACAATATAACGAACGTTATCATCATCATCATCATCAGGTCATTTTAGTCTCCACTACAGGAGCACGACCCTCTCTCGTCCGTCCCAGACAGAAGGAGGATTTGGCCTACACTACACTCCCCACGCTGGCCAGACGGGTTGGGTTGATCGACGTTTTATAATGTATTTCCCTTAGTCGCCTTGTACGACATCTATATATTTGATATATATCTATGTACGTTCGTAAATATAAATTAAAACGGGTAGTAGTAAACCGAGCATCTAAAATGAACAAACTGGACGACTATTACACTAACTTAGCGACTAAAGTTAATATAAAACATACATACCAAAACTATCCTAACCTAGTAGTATTTCAGTCGGTGTATCATAACTACCAAATTCTTCAAAAGCGGAACTTAAGTTCATATATACCTATATATACATATTATATACACATATATATATATATATATATATATATATATATATATATATATATATATACATACTATATGTATAGTTGTGTAGCACTAAAACACTAAAAAAAAACACAAGCTGGAAGGGACTCCAATGTTTTCCCGGAAAAACATTTAATTTTCACAGGGGGCAAAAAATATAATAATGAACACGCGGGTAACACGGGTTTGGGGTGTATGTGGTTCATCAACATCTTTGAACCAAAGTCAACCTCACCTGCACCCTGCTAACAGACAGAAGAGGCTCTGGCGAAAAGAGTACCTCACAGAATACCGCAGCCAAATAACAATCTCTTGAGAGTTGTTGTGTTCCTGCGACTGGGTGAGGTCAAAAAAAGACATGAGACAACAATTAATTATCGTCAATTTTTAAAACCTATTCATCGATACTACAGTAATAGTACAGTAGTATGGATGGTATTGGGTATCATTACGTATAATGATACCCAATACCATCCATACGTATTCAAACTCTAATAAATCCACCCACCTCTTTCCTCCACTTTAGATGGTGGTAATCTTCAGCTTATTCTGTAAGGCCTCAGGACCGACAATTAGAATTTTATATTTTTTTATTTCATAACTTTCATAAGATATTTGTATTACAGGACCGACAATTAGAATACAAATATCTTAGGAAAGTTATGAAAACTTTCCTAAGATATTTGTATTCTAATTGTCGGTCCTGAGGCCTTACAGAATAAGCTGAAGATTACCACTAGATGTTTTCATTGCGAAAATCAAGCTTCAACTTCGATTTTACCAATGAAGAATGTTACTAGGTATGCCAAATCGCTTGAAATGTTGTCTCAGTAAAGCCTGTATGTATACAAACACACTAGTTTTTGTTGTAGTCAATAGGCATTCAAAGTTTCGAAAAATATCGAGTCCCGCTAACAGTCACGTGACTGCTTGTGACGTCATTTCACAACGCGTCGCGCGGGCCACGGCCACGGCTCGCTTAGTATTAGGGATGTGACATTCTAATTATAGTATTTAATTAATTATTATAGTAATTAAAATTTAAAATAAATTTATAATAAAATTAAATAAAAATAAAATCTATATATATAAAAGAAAGTCGTGTTTGTTACAACACTTATAACTCGAGAACGGCTGGACCGATTGCCATGGTTTTTGATTTGTTGGATTTGTCTCCGTCCAGAATAGCAGAATAACTATTAAAAACATTGGATAATTTACGAAAAAAATAAAATAAAATAAAAATCATTTTTCCATACAAAATGTTCGTGGATGTCGGACCTGTCAAACGTGACGTTAACGTGCGTACGTCAAATGTATGCGTGCGTTCAGAAATGTGGGTATAGGATAATAAGTATTAAAACATTGACAAAATTGTCGAAAAATTAAATTTGAAAACGGATTGGGATATTTATTGATTTTCAATTAAATGTCAAATCGATTGGTCTAACTTTTACGTCGCGAAAGTTGTCCGTTGTTGTTTTGAAAATTGTTTATGAATGAATGCTTGAAAATGAATATTAATTGGTTGTCAAGTGTCATGGTACTTTATTTTGTGACATAGTAAAATACTGAACTTAATATTTACCCACTGCTGGGTAATATTAAATACGGGTCTTCCTTCAACTGAATATGTTTCGAGCATACTCCACCACGCTGCTCAACTGCGAGTTGGCGGACGCCAGTAATTTCAAGCCGCCTAAAGGCCACTTGGCTTAACGACTGCCATCTAATGATAACAACCAGGACCGACGGCTTAACGTGCCTTCCGAAGCACGGAGGAGCTCGAGATAACCTAATGATAACAACCGGGACCGACGGCTTACGTGCCTTCCGAAGCACAGAGGAGCTCGAGATAATCTAATGATAACAACCGGGACCGACGTCTTACGTGCCTTCCGAAGCACGGAGGAGCTCGAGATAATCTAATGATAACAACCGGGACCGACGGATTAACGTGCCCTCCGAAGCACGGAGGACCTCGAGTTAATCTAATGATTACAACCGGGATCGACGGATTAACGTACCTTCCGAAGCACGAAGGAGCTCGAGATAATATAAACTCATCCATGGACAGGCTACGGTTGACGTTGCTTAACTTGCGTGTACAATTAGACTGACAAGCGCAATGACGCCATCGTGCTTCTCTATTATTTTCTATTATTCATTATATTAATTTCAAGACATCATAAATTTTGTTCAACTAATATGTATACCACGACATTCATTGACAATTAGGCGGTACGAAGTTCGCCGGGCCAGCTAGTTTATAATAAACTAGCTTTCGCCCGCGGCTTCGCTCGCGTGAAATTCGGGGCAGACACGTGTTAACTCATTTATCTATGGAAGTATTCGTGTAAAGTTTAGGATAAAATAGTCCAACTAATCTCGTTGCCCCATACAAACTTTGGACCTACGTTTCACCCTCTTAGAGGTAAAATTTGAAAAATCCTTTTAAGTAATTTCGTGTCCACTATGGTATATTTTCAAATCGATGCCATTTTCGTAATTGACGTCCCAGAAATCCATAGAATCAACACCCATATTTTTATTATGACATTTCAACCCAATCGCACCCGAGAAACTATAAAAACAGTACCTATGACGATTTTCAGACTTTTTCACCCCATTTTACATATTTCAACCCCATCGCACCCCAATAAAGGATGATGGTCACGTTAGCCTGGTTGAATTTGAAACTCGTTGTTGTTTTCGTAATCAGTGACCCGATAAACCTTAAAAACAATACCCATGACGATTTTTAGACTCTTTGTCCCTATTTTACTCTTTTAGGGGTTGCATTTTGAAACATCCTGAAAAAGTGTAGTTGTTTTTTTCGTAATCACCGACCTGATAAACCATAAAAACAATACCCATGACGATTTTCAGACCTTTTCACCCCATTTTAGACATTTCAATCCCATCGCACCCCAATAGTGGATGATGGTCACGTCAAGTCCTTTTAACTAATTTTATGCCCACTATGTTATATTTTCAAATCGATGCCATGTTCGTAATTGACGTCCCAGAAAACCATAGAATCAACACCCATATTGTTATTATGACATTTCAACCCCAGCGCACCGACACAGGGGTGATTTTATGTCACGTCAGCTATGTTGGATTATAAAATAGTTGCTGTTTGCGTAATCAGCGACCCGTTAGACCATAAAAACAATACCCATGTCAATTTTCAGACTGTTTCACCCCATTTTAGACATTTCAATCCCATCGCAACCCAATAGTGGATGATGGTCACGTTAGCCACGTTGAATTTCAAAAACAATATCCATGATGATTTTCCGACATTTTGGCCCCATTTTTCCTTTTGGGCTTAAATTTTGAAAAATCCTGAAATACGTGTTTACTCATTTATCTATAGAAGTTATCGTGTAAAGTTTAGGATAAAATAATCAACTGATCTCGTTTCCCCATACAATTTTTGGAACTTCGTTTCACCATCTTAGGGGTAAAATTTGAAAAATCCTTTTAAGTAATTTCGTGTCCACTATGGTATATTTTCAAATCGATGCCATTTTCGTAATTGACGTCCCAGAAATCCATAGAATCAACACCCATATTGATATTATGACATTTCAACCCCATAACACCCCCACAGGGGGGATCTTATGTCACGTCGGCTACGTTTGATTAGAAAATGGTTGTTATTTTCGTAATCAGCGACCCGATAAACCATAAAAACAGTACCCATGATGATTTTCAGATTTTTTTCACCCCATTTTAGACATTTCCATCCCATCGCACCCCCACAGGGGCGACTTTTTATCACGTCGGCTATGTTTGATTAGATAATAGTTGTTATTTTCGTAATCAGCGACCCAATAAACTATAAAAACAATACCCATGACGATTTTCAGACTTTTTCACCCCATTTCACTCCTTTAGGGGTTGAATATTGAAAAAACTTGAAACACGTGTTTACTCATTTATCTATAGAAGTACTCGTGTAAAGTTTCGGATAAAATAGTCCAACTAATCTCGTTTCCCCATACAAACTTTGGACCCCCGTTTCACCCCCTTAGGGGATGAATTTTGAAAAATCCTTTCTTAGTGTACTCCTAGACGTCATAAGGAACCTACGTGCCAAATTTCGAATCTCTAGACCCAGCGGTTTGGGCTGTGCGTTGATATATCAGTCAGTCAGTCAGTCAGTCAGGACTTTGAATTTTATATTTATAGATTTAATTAATTATTATTATTATAGTATTTAATTAATTATTTAATTGTAATTATAGTATTTAGGTATAATTTCAACGGCACGGGCGCACGACCGCGAGCGGACTGAGTGAGCCAGACTGAGCGTGTTGTGCAATGACGTCACACCGTAACCGGCAGCCCGCGTCAACTTGTTTTACTTCTAAATCGGAAACTAATTGACATATCGAAGTAAT
Organism: Hypsopygia costalis; assembly: GCA_937001555.2. NCBI lineage: Eukaryota > Metazoa > Arthropoda > Insecta > Lepidoptera > Pyralidae > Hypsopygia > Hypsopygia costalis. The sequence continues at coordinate 5,171,663 of OW443350.2, forward strand.
TCTTTCACTAGTATTTTTTTATTTTTGACAGAGAATATGGAGTGCTTATAATCAAAATTAGTTAACCATATTCATTGTGTTAAGCTTAGCTGGAAGAAACCCTGGAACTCTACCGACAAAGCTAAAGATGTTTGTCAATAACTTAAACCGAAGACCTATTTTTGGAAGCAAAATAGTCATTGGAAATGGGCTTCAGCTTTGACGGGCCCCTGGTGTTGCACGCGTCTTAAGACAGAAGACGAATCGATTACTGTTTCCATCTTGCAGACAATATGGTTGTTGACAACCTCAGTAATATAAAACAGACCTGTATAATTGTAACTTCTATCACGTGTCTATCACAGAACATAATGAAGAAATTATTAATTGATACAAAAAAAACCTAAGAAAAATGTTGTTTGCTATCCTTCATTTTTAAACGGCAGGGTTATTACAAATCTCTCTTACTGACTGTACCTAGGTGAACCCGTGAAACAACTTAATGAGTCTCTAATGCTATTTTTAATCTTCATTTAACTCAACAAACCTAACATAACAAATCAAATGAACAAAACAAAACCGCCTCATAATGAATCTGGCTGGCACAAACCCCGAACAAATCCAACGCATAATATGACAGCACAAAACGAAGCCATACCTAACTTTCATACCGTATTAATTACAATAATTTTCTAACGTACGCCCTTCACATTTCCACTACCTATTATATTTTCCAATTTCCATTGAATTTCCCCCATTTGAACACACCCTTCCGCTAGACAAGGACAAATGGCTTGTCAATAAAGGTTAAATTAATATAAATATCTCTTTCTTGCAACTGCGTTTGGAGTTAGTGTAAAAGAGATGGTTATACCTGCGGGTGTACAGCTTCGCCAGCGCAATCCCCATGCACGACGGCATGCTTGAGCGAGAGGAGAACATCTGCGGCCTCTCCCCCTCCTCGTTCTCGACAATCCGTCGTATTGTTCCTGCTAAAAGGCGGGAAATTAATCGAATACCAATGCAAAGGGTACAAGCGGGATACAACGAGCGTTAAATGCACTCGAAAATGTAAGGCGGGGGTCAACACCCACGCAAGTAGAGTAAGTTAAATATGTCAAGTGGCATTATTATCACGTAAACTTTGTAAATAGAAGTGTGTGTTGACCGCCTAAGGATTTCATTCAACTGAGTGCTTAGAGCGAGATTTTTGGTCACATTCGAGCGTGTTTACGCTTACAAGCCGAACAAAGTGAGAAAAAGTTTCATATTGTGAATTTACCAGACGCGTGTTACATGTAGGGTTGCCAACTTTTTTTACAAGAAAAACAGTATATTAAAAGCTGCGTAGTAAAACAAACAGTATACTAAGGCCCAGTGCATGCGGAGCAGTACAATAAACAGTGCTAAGGTCAAATTAAGTTTTTTTCAACAGTATTAAAGCATAGAAAACAGTATAATACTGTTTTTAACAGTATGGTTGGCAACCCTAGTTACATGTCCAAATTAGCCGGGTTGCTCACTGCAAAATGTGAGCAAGTAAGCCACATAATTTAGATATGTAACACGCGTCTTATAAATTTACAACATGAGAGTTCTTCTCTATTTGGTCGGTTTGTTTGTGTTGACTTGATCGAACGTGAACAAAACACTTGCACTAAGCACTCTGAAAGGCTAATTCCGATGAGAAAATCTGAAGTTTCGAGTGAAATTTTGGAATTATCACATGAGAATTTCATTCGATTAGATTGGTGGATATGTCGCAGCCAATTCGTAAAATCCGCCTCATTACATAACGTCTAGCTGTTTTAAAAAATGGCGGAGTCATTATTTCAACCCGCCTTTTAATCATAATGATTACACGACCGAATTGTTACCTGATGGTGTATCACCAAGAATACTATAATAATAGAATCTAATAGCTTTGCTATTTGTAATTACGGTTATAATAACTCAAACCTAACCAAAAGATAATTTAAATGCAATCTGCCTAAAGTTAGCCGTTTTATAATGTGGCGGTTCTACCAATTGGCTGCGACAGATACAATACAATACACTTTATTACACCAATAAGCGATTTACAAGAGATACAATAGGTTCAAAATTAGAGTTTGATTAGAGTGCAAAAGGCGGCCTTATCGCATTACGATTTCTTCCAGGCAACCATAGGGTAGATGAAAGGTGAAAAAAAGAAAAAAGGTAAGTGGCACACTGTAAAAAAAGTAAATAACCTAATAAACTGACGAAGACAGTTTTCACAAATACAACAATACATATTGTTAAACCTTGTCCAGCTATTTATTTTACTTTTGACATATACCACGCTTATGAATTCCGCTCGCTCCACTCAATAATAGTACAGCCCCCTTACCACCATCTCTTATTGCGATTCAATAATTGAATAGATTGATTTATTCATACATACATAAATTAATTGCCTGCATATTTGGGTGGCTTGAAAACATTGATTTCCGCCTACCCGCAATTGAGCAGCATGGTGGAGTACGCTCTAAACCCCTTCAATTCAGGGGAGGCCCTATCGATTCGATATTGACGGTTATTGATTGTTTCAAAATGATAACCTATTTTGACGGAATACGGAAATAGCTTGAATTTCATAGGGTTTCATAATAATTATGATACTTTCTGAAAGTTACGCAAGCGGAGGCGTGAGCCGAAGCCAATTCACAATAACTCCATACTAAAACAGAAGTGGGATATAAGTGACTCACCACGATCTTTAGAGCCTAAGCTAACCCTGCCTGTACGTGGTGCACCCTGCCGGTAAGCGAGGGTCTGGCGCTGCCATCAAAGCAACTTCTTTCTGGTAAGCTCATTTATTCGTAGGCATGCTAACACCCTCTAGGCCAGTGTTCCGCAAACTTTTTGTGTTTAAGGTACATCTAGGAAAACGAAAATTTTTGGAGGTACACCTTATATGAAAAATCAGTTTTATTTGTGTAAGAATTTTTCTTCCGTTCGTCTATTTAGCTTTATGAAATAGCCTTATTTTCCGTAGGCCCATCAACTAATGACCACGGTACACCAGTGTGCCGCGGCACACACTTTGCGGAGCACTGCTCTAGGCCTCTAGGTAGATCATCATCATCAGGTCCATTTTAGTCACCACTACAAGAGCACGACCCTCTCTTGTCCGTCCTAGACGGAAGGAGGTTTCGGCCTACACTCCCCACGCTGGCCAAACGGGTTGGGGAGGCCTGATCGATATTTGATAATGTATACCCTTAGTCGCCTTGTACGACGTCCACGGGAAGAAACGGAGTGATTCTATTCTAGTCTGCCGGAAACCACACGGCCAGCAACTCTAGGTAGATATGGACTATGAATTGTTCATCGGCTGAGATTTTCTGTGAGGTAGTACGTTCCACTTCTCTTTAGCCAGATCCTCGTTAGTTATTCAGCGAGGTAAATACTTGTAAAAAGTGCTTAATGCGAGTTTTTTGTTCGCACTCGATCATGTCAACGTAAACAAACCCACCAAATAGAGAACTCTCATGTTGTGAATTTATAAGACGCGTGATACATATCAAAATACCTACATATAATACTTACCTATAATATAAAAAATATTGAAATATTTATTATATTATAGGTAAACATTTATTTCATATGTTTATGTTATGTATACACGCAAACGTACTTTGCAACTTATTCTCCTACATAATTCATGTTCACCAATTTTACTCGCTCATATTTACTAGTGTTGCGGCTAATCAATCAGAATCAGAATTATCAGCGTTTTGTTCATTTTTGAACAAAACATGTAGCTGAGCTATGGCCTTTTTGTGTTACTGCGGCCCACATATGATTCTTTTTGTGTTTTTATATGTAATTATTATAAGACTGGAAAGAACTTATTATGTGTCTGCTGGAGATACAAATAAATGTTTCATTCATTCAAAATTATGTGGCTTGCTTGCCCACATTTTGAATTAAGCTACACGGCTAATTTGGATATGTAACACGTACATACACGTCTGGTAAATTCACAATATGAAACTTCTTCTCAATTTGGTAGGTTTGTAATCGTTAACACGTTCGAAACTTCGAATGTGACCAAAAACTTCGCACTAAGCACTCAGCTTTCGGAATTTTTGTACAGACAAGCATTTTGTAATCTGTAACACTAGCAATGTACAGACAATCGGGTGTACATTGCTAGTGTTACAGTTAAAAAAAATATCAAAATATTCGAAGCTAAAACGGCTTCAGCTTCGGCGGTAGGGCCCCAGATCCGCGACCCGCCTCGTGCGAGTTTTTTATTCGCGTTCGATCATATCAACGTAAACCAGGTCGACCAAAAAGAACTCTCATGTTGTGAGTTTAGAAGACGCGTATTACATATCAAAATTATGTGACTTACTTGCTATGTAACACGCGTCTGGTAAATTCATAATATTAAACTTTTTGTCAATTAGATCGGCTTGTAAAGGTTAACACTTTCGAAAGTCACGTAATAAAAATAAATAGTGATAGACATAAGCGACTCTATTGAATTTGAAATAGAGTCGCTTATTCATTGGTATGAATAAGCATTCTTTTCAGTTATTGAATCGCAATAAGAGTTGGTGGTAAGGGGCAGCCCCCTTACCACCAACTCTTATTGCGATTAATACTTTCAGTATATTACAAAGTACTCTGTGCTCAATACTGCGACCGCAACAAGCGCGTAGCAATAGGCTCATACGGCTCAACGGTACATACTCGTAGGTGGTTCGATTTAGTGTGACTCGTCTAGAATCCTCAACAATACGAAATGTCAACAAAGCGAGTAGGTAGGCACGCTATGTGAGCAAACAATGGCGTAACTATACTATCAGGGGCCCGTGGCAAATTCATCAGATGGGCCCTCAGAGGATGGGACCTTCTCTAATAAATCATCAAAGAAGGTAACCAACACTCTTCTTCCTAGTCCATACACTCACAATCATTATGAGTCACGATGAGTGATCACTTTGATAATAAAGCGCCATTCATCACGGACTGCAGCTTTCCTGGTGCACTCGCAAAACGAACACTCAGTTGCGGCCTTGATCTGGTCCGTCCATCTCATGGGTGACCTACCACGTGGTCTGGTGCCTTCAACTTTACCCTGGAGTACGAGACGCTCCATGGACCATGAACCAACACTAAAGAAGTATTTTGTATATTTTTGGTTAATAATCTATAATTTTATTTTCAAGAAATATGATGTTACCTTAATGTTAACTTAAAAAATAAAACTATTTTTGTACTAAGCTCCGAGTATGGGGCCCCTTTGGTTCGGGGGTCCGTCACTGTGAGCAAATCACCATAGACTAGCAGCCGCAAGCTGTTTATTTTACAAATGAGCCGCGGCTCAACAGCTCACAGTTCATGTGAAGTTCACGCGGTCTGTATATTTGAACCAATTCAGTCAAACTAAAATCAGAGAGTTATACACCTCAACCACGCATTATAAAATAATAATAATAAATAAATAAATATTTCTGGACAATTTACACAGCGCTATCTAGTCCCAAATTAAGCGCAAAGCATGTGTTATGGGTACTAGACAACTGATAAATGTACTTAAATACATTTTTTTTTGTAAATACATACTTATATATAATACATAGAAAACACCCAGACCAAGACAAACAGACATGTTCGTGCACACAAATGTTTGTCTTGTGCGGGAATCGAACTCGCGACCTCGGAGTCAAAGTGGCCATTGCTAACCTTTCGACCAGCGAGCTCGTCAAACAAATAAATAATAAATAAATATTTCTGGAAAATTTACACAGCGCCATCTAGTTCCAAATTAAGCGCAAAGCTTGAGTGTGTGGGTACTAGACAACTGATAAATGTACTTAAATACATTTTTTTTTGTAAATACATACTTATAATACATAGAAAACACCAAGACCAAGACAAACAGACATGTTCGTGCACACAAATGTTTGTCTTGTGCGGGAATCGAACACGCGATCTCGGTGTCAAAGCGGCCATTGCTAACCATTCGACCACCGAGCTTGTCAATTATAGTTACTATAGTTTTGTTATGCAACATGCTTCTCCTGTAAAGTACAATAACAAGTAAATATTGGAGCACAAAAGATCCATGAGGTTCGACGTGTCACCGGTGCTGCAGCACTGACCCACTCTAAGATAAGGGGCCCTCCATAAATTACGTCATACGAATTTCATGATTTTTTGACCCCTCCTCCCGTCCTAGTCACAGCTGAACACATTTGTCAGACTCCCCCCTCCTTAGTGTGACGTCACATATTTTGCAATATTACTTACAGTTGCAAATGTTTTTCGTTAATAGTTCAAAGTTCGTGTTTTAACACTTAGATTATAATAGATTTTGAAATATCACGTCACGAAATTTAGGACCGTCCCACCCCCTTGTCACACAAATTCACACTTATTCGACCCCCTCCCTCCCACTTAAAGTGTGACGTAATTTATCGATGGCCCCTAGCAATTTTGTTCGTCAACTTCTGAAGTAGCATATACTAAATTGTCCCTTAAGAACGAACTTACTTGTATCCAGAGCAGGGAGAGAAGGGGAACAGCGAAGGCAGTGGGTCTAGCTCCAGGGGCGGCAGTGAGAATGAAGCCATATCCTCCCCAGACCAGTTTTCGGTGTTTACATCGCCGCTGTCGAGGGTCACGTCGCACGGGGCGATCGACTCGCTTAGCGCGCTCAATTCTTCTCCATTCTCCGGGCAACAGTTTTCGTTTTCTTGCTGTAATTAATCAATTTGTTAAAAACTAGTTAATCGAGGTGTACGTGGCTCATCACGATGTTTAGAGCCAAAGTCAACCTCACCTGCATATTGTGAGCCCTGCTGATAAGCGAAAGGCTCTGGCAAATGATAGGTAGGGCAGGGGCGGACTAAGGAATAGACAACCTAGGCACGTGCCTAGGGCCCGTAATGTCTGGGGCTCGAAAGTTAGATTTTTAATTTTTATTTTGGAAGTGAAAACTTCTTTAGTAGGTTCGGAAATACAATGTGGCCTAGAGCCCGCTTTAGCCTTAATCCGCTACTTAGGGCACAGCGTGTTTGCCTCCACCTCACGGAATACCGCAGAATAATTACAATTCAATTAAGGGGTGTTGTGTTCCTGAGAGTGAGTGAGGCAGCGACGGTGGCAGCGCGCGAACGATATTTCAGGCTGCGAGCGTTTATATCGCTACGTTAACCGTTTCACATCAGGCGGGCCGTAAGCTTGTAGCCGGCCGACGTGGTATAAATAACAATAACACTAATATTATACACAGAGTATTGTATTTTCGTTTGTAATGGGTAAACCCAAAAGCTACTTGAACTGATTTTAAACATTCTTAAAGAAAAAAAATATTTGCGAGTAATATATTTATTTATACTTTTTATTTGTTTCACGTGCATATTATGAACATTTTGCATGACATTATTGGCTGAATGTCAAAGCTTTAAACATATATAGCTTATATCGATATTTAACCACATTCATAGATATTAATTAAGTCATTCATTCAAGTCATTCGTTCATAAGGCTGTATGTAATTGCACCCATACGAAGCTGAGATGCGAACCTTTTTCATGTTATTTACTCGGCCGGTTATAAACAAACAAAGCTCACCTGATGGGTGACATATAACGGTAAGCTATAAACGCTTTCATTACCCACGGTTTCGTTGGCTCGTAAAACTTTCTCAAGAATTGGGCTATCAGAAAAGAGAAATTACAAATCCTACTGGTAGGTATCCAGCCAGAGATTGAGTTAATCTTTTTAAAGCTTCTACCATATATTACATTATACACAAGCACAGACACACCGCAAGCACAGACACATCGCAAGCACACACGCTTATTGACGCTCTACACAAACGCGTACACGACGCGACATTTGTATGGAAAGGCCGGGGTGTGATATAAGTGTTGGGGCACGGTTGGGGTCTTCGTTCTCCTGCGATTCCGCCATGACCACTATATTAACAGCACCTCGAGTTTAATATGTGTGAATACTCATGTTGAGTAGTGGAATTCCAAGGTGCCCAGTTTTTTTTTTTGACGTGACAACGTCTTATAATTCGATGCAGCCGGCTGCACGCACGAAAAAAACATGACGTATGCGGCGTTACCTCGCTCTGAGGCGTTCCATTAAAATTTTCTTTTGAAAAATGCAAACAATCCATCAGTATTTTCTTATCACGTTGTCACGTTCAACTATCGTCAGTAAACCGACTTTACAGACAAACGACTTTTTTGTATAAACAAATCGATGCCTCCAAGGAACACTACGCCAACTAAAGTTTCGATAGTTTCCTTTTTTTATCTATATCGATTCATTAATTCAGTAATTATAATGCTACCTGAATTTTATTTATAAAAAACGAAGACACAAAAAAATCGTATAACTCATATTAGCGGTGTGTATCTGGATGTGTATGTTTTGAGTTGGCGTAGTGGTCATTGGAGGCACCGAAATATTCCTTACTCATTCTCCACTACTATTTTGGGGTGCAAGTGGTTCATCAACATCTTTGAACCAAAGCCAACTTCACCTGCACGCGGTGTACCCTGCTGACTGACAAACGAAGCTCTGGCGAAAAGAGAGGTAGGGAGCGTAATTGTAAGCTACCCGACTGGGGAATGTACCTCCACCTCACAGAATACCGCAAGCAAATAACAATTCCCTTGAGGGTTGTTGTGTTCCTGCGAGTGAGTGAGGTCACCAGAAAGGAAGGAGATGCTGCGTCGGCAGTGGGGTTGCGGCGCTGCGAGCGATATTTTATGTTGAGAGCGTTAATATGTCTACGGTAACAGCTTCACATCAGGCGGGTCGTATGCTTGTCTTCCACCCGACGTTAGTATATATTTTATTTTGATCCACAAGCTTTACAAAACAACATACTACTTTAGCTTTACATAACACAATCACAAGTTTTATGACCTCACGGCGATGCAGTGATTTTTCTATAGGTGAGAGCTGAAAGTCATTGCTTTATCTCTAGGGGAAATAATTATCACTGAGCCTCCAACCCATTGGTGTTGCTGCGCGCTTTTTAATCGTGTTACTAATTTGTGAATCTTAGTTTGCATTTATATAAGTATTTGTCACTGTCTTAAATTAAGTTATATTTAATAAACCCTTGAGGGTTGTTGTATTCCTGCGAGTGAGTGAGGTCACCAGAGCCTGTTTTACAATACAATACAATACAAAATGTTTATTTCGTTATAGACAGTTGTTACAAAAAATATAGAGGCTGACTCCTTCTTTTAAGTGTGTAAACACCTGTACCAGAAGGAGTCGCTCTTCCATAGCAACACAATATTTATTTACCTAATTACGAGTATATAATATAATATTCAAAGGTGCATTTCGCAGTAACAGGATATATATTAAGGTTGTGTGTGAGTGAGATGTTCTTGGGTGTTAGTGTGGTGTGTTTGGGTGTGAGTGTAGGTAGTGTGTAAGGTGTTAGTGCTATGTATTCGTGTGTGTAATTATGTATCTGTATGGGGTATTTTGTTTAATTGTAGTGTGTTTTCGAGTATAGATATTGTATATGTGTGTATGCATTGCAAATGTATGGTATGAATGCTATATTTGTATGGACCGATTATTAGGATACGTAAAGTAGTAACGATTCCGTTTCTTCATAGGTTAAGCTCTTTATCCTTTATGTTTTGACGAGATTGGCTAGCAAACGCTACTTTAACTCGCACAAGACAAACATTTATGTGCATGAACATGTCTGTTTGCCTTGGTCTGGGTATTTTCTATGTATTATAAGTATTTGTTTACAAAAAAAATGTATTTAAGTATATTTCTCAGTTGTCTAGTACCCATAGCACATAGCTTTGCGCTTAATTTGAGACTCGATGGCGCTGTGTAAATTGTCCAGAAAATATTTATTTATTATTTATTTATCTAAGTAAGGTGCAGAACGAAATTCAGTCACCTAACAACAAGCCTGCAAACTTTAATAGTGGTAGGTACAGTGATGTTCTGTGAGCTAAATAATATTTTTTATTATTATTTGACAATTAATTTTAACAAGTATAATATTTTTGTTACAAGCCAGTCTAGATATTCTCTAATCAATGTCGCGCTTCGAGTAGAGCTGCCACTTCTCAAAGAGAGCAGATCCGGAAATTTTTGAAACCTCGCACTTTTTTTTTGTTATAATGAAATAAAACATATTTTTAGGTAGTTATAATTTATTAAAATCAAATAATTAGTTGTATTCAACCTCCAGTATTTACCTACATCAAATAAATCAACTCTAACTCTGCTATTGCTAGGGCCACCTTGGTTTGATTTCATAAAATTATATTTTTTACTGGTAAGTTTGTTGCAGCATCTTTGCTTTGATTTGATATACGGTTGACTTTCGCTCGCCGCCGGATATATCGATGTAAAACCCGTAGCCCGGATATGCACTATTCAAACCCGTATACTCCGGGTCAAACCCGAAGGATTGGCAGCTATAGCTTCGAGAAGAGAGGACGCTTGTTTGAGAGTTAATGTGAGAATTAATATAATGAATGATTCAGTCATTCACGTCAATCGTTTTGGTACAAGAAGTTCGTATGAAGATTTCATATTTGACAATGCATTGGCAATAATGGGATTTTGCACACGTAGATAATGATCTCAAAGAATGCATTTATATATTTAACTCAATATAATCAAGATTTTCTTGTTATGAAAAATGCACATGTGAAACAAGTTGCAAAAACTAGTCGGATTTTTGAGGATAATACGTGAGCATCTCATTAATCATTTGATTTATCGCTTCATATGTAGCGAACTACGTCTTTTTGCTATGATTATTAAATAATAAATAATAAATATTCCTAGACAAATTACACATGGCTATCTAGTCCCAAACTAAGCAAAGCTTATAAGTACTATAGGTACTAGATATTTAAATACATTTTTTTTAAATACTTAGAAAACACCCAGACCAAGACAAAAAGACATGTTCATGCACACAAATATTTGTCTTGTGCGAGGATCGAACCCGCAACCTCGGAGTCAAAGTGGCCATTACTAACCATTCGACTACCGAGCTCGTAAAATTAAACAAAAAACCACTAACCTGACAACAATCGTCTTCCCGAAACTCCGCCAACTGGTCCAGACAAGGCTGCAGCGAGTCGCAGCAGAGCCCATGGCACCCCTGACACCCCTGGCACCCCTCGCAGACCTCCCCCAGACCGAACTGGGGGTTGTTCGGAACGTAGCACTCCATTGGACCGCCGTATTTCCCCGCGCATGGTCAGACCGCAGGGGCGGGTCCGTTCATCTTTCAGAGATTCAGTTTTCGACGCTTGTAGTTTCGGGCTGGCATGACTGAAACATGAATGGTTTGGTTAGACATATTTTTTTCATATTTAAAAAAAAAAAATGCTTTCATATTGACAGTGCACAGTTATGTATCCAACTTTTTATTAGCGAGGTGAACCATATTGTATCCAAATAAATCTTTTGTTAAAAAATCGTTAATTATACACGACCGCGGATTGGAAGCAGCATACAAGACACATCCCACTAGATCAGGGGTTCCCAACCGGTGGTCCGTGAGGTAAAAATATGGTCCGTGATACAAACTTATAATGAAAGAGATTAGCACTATCATACAAAATACTAGTCGAGTTAAAGAATAATGGATTTATATGACACTTGGGGACCTTACTCCCAACAAAAACTTCGTAGTGGTCCCCGAACAAAAAAAGGTTGGGAACCACTGCACTAGATGGACAATATTTATAATGTAATAACGTGAAATAAAGGGTTACATGGAGGAAGATGCTCCGAGGAGCACCAATGATGTAGCCCAGTGTTTCTTCACCTTTTCCAGTCCGCCGACCCCTTGAAAACAACCACAATTTCAAGGATCCGCATAATAAAAAATATAGGAATAAATTTAAGACAATTTATTTAAGTACTGAAAACGAATTACATTTTTATAAAAATTATTGATGTGAAGGTTGGTACCGCTTTTTTGTAAGTCTGCTAGCATTATTTATTAAGTACTTCAAATGTTCATAGATAAGTCTGCGGACCCCATAGACATACTCGCGGACCCCCTGTGGTCCGCGGACCTCAGGTTAATAAACACTTGTTTTATACGAACAGTCTTTAAATATTTTTTTAAATAAATAAATCTTTATTTCCTCTCACAATAAAAGGCTTATAGGCCTTTTATTAAAAGGCTTATAGGCCTTTTATTAAAAGGATTATAGGCCTTTTATTGTGAGAGGAAATAAAGATTTAGAATAAACTTAACTTTCTAAACATTTCTTAAATGCTAAGCCATTTTAAGTGAGAGGGTGGTGCCTGAAGTAGGTTTTTGGAAAGAACATGTGTTACATGTCACAAGGCCCCTCCCTTAGGATGTCCAAGTCTCTATTTAATTATGTTAATACTATGTATAACCAGTATAATACTGGTTGTCGCTGACCAAGCAATATGCGTCTATAATGTTACGTTAAAACATAGAAATTAGCCAATTTGCTACAGATACAAGTTGGCCGAAATCAACTATTTAAATAGTGATCTTTAGAGTCAAAGCCAACCTCGCCTGCACGTGGTGTAAGTGGTTCATCAACATCTTTGAACCAAAGTCAACCTCACCTGCACGTGGTGCACCCTGCTGACTGACAGAAGAGGCTCTGGCGAAAAGAGGTAGTGCCTAGCGTATTTCTTAAGTTGCCCGACTGGGGAAGTACCTCCACCTCACAGAATACCGCAGTCAAACAACAATTCAATTGAGGGTTGTTGTGTTCCTGTGAGTGAGTGAGGTCACCAGAAAGGAAGGAGTTGCTGGTTGGCAGCGGGGGTGGCAGCGCGCGAGCGATATTTTATGTTGCGAGCGTTAATATGGCTACGGTACCGCTTCAAATCAGGTGGGTCGTATGCTTGTCTTCCATCCGTGATGCATCCTGCCGACTAGCGGAATAAGCTCTGGCATAAGAGTAGTAGAGTACAGCGTATTTGTAAGCCGCCCTACTCGGGGAAGTGGAGGTATCCACCTCATACACATAAGACATAGTATACCGAACCCAAATAATATTTCCCTTGACAGTTGTTGTGCTGCGAGTGATTGAGGTCACCGGAAAGGAACGAGTTGCTACGTTAGCAGCAGGAGTAGTGGCGCGCTAGCGATATTTCATGTTACACAGGTACAACCTTATGAATAGCTGTGTCGTATCTTCGAAATCAGAATTTTTCACGGAAGTAGAGAGATTTTGTGTCTAACTTTATATATATATATTTTTTATACTACGTCGGTTGGCAGACAAGCATACGGCCCGCCTGATGTTAAGCGGTTACCGTAGCCATATTAACGCTCGCAACATAAAATATCGCTCGCGCACCGCCACCCGCGCTGCCAATGCAGCATCTCCTTCCTTTCTGGTGACCTCACCCACTCGCAGGAACATAACAACCCTCAAGGGAATTGTTATTTGGCTGCAGTATTCTGTGAGTAGTTTACAGGAGTATTGTACTTTACAGGAGAAGTATGTTGCATAACAAAACTATAGTAACTATAATTGACGAGCTCGGTGGTCGAATAGTTAGCAATGGCCACTTTGACTCCGAGGTCGCGTATTCGATTCCCGCACAAAACAAACATTTGTGTGCATGAACATGTCTGTTTGTCTTGGTCTGGGTGTCTTCTTATGTACTATAAGTATGTATTTACAAAAAAAAAATATTTAAGTACGTTTATCGGTTGTCTAGTACCCATAACACAATTTGGGACTAGATGGCGCTGTGTTAATCGTCCAGAAATATTTATTTATTGTGTTTTCCAAGAACTTGATGAATATCAGCTGCTTGAACACAATGCATTTCGTAATTACCATGGATTACATTACAATAATTACAGCAAAATGTACAGAAAACTACAGAGTACAGTACAACGTTCTGTATGACTTTCATGGATTACAAAAAAGCCTTCGACATCGCTAACCATTCGACCACCGAGCTCGTCAAAAAATCTAGATTGACCCATTCGATTTGACAGCACAGATTTTCAATCTTCGGCACATCCTCGCCGCACTCCTACCTCTTGAAAACTAACTTCTTCAAACAGTGCTTCCTCTCCGCTATGTCTTAAGGTAAAGAAACTCGGACTCTGACCGGCGGGCTCGTTCTCTCGTATGGTCTCACAGTGAACGATGCAGGGAGCTGTTGTAGGGGGTTTCTCTAAATAAGGGATCGAATCTAGAACGAAAAAAGCGATGGCGAACCAAAGTTGTTTACGTAAGTGGTTCATCAACATCTTTGAACCAAAGCGAACTTCACCTGCACGCGGTGTACCCTGCTGACTGACAAACGAAGCTCTGGCGAAAAGAGAGGTAGAGAGCGTAATTGTCAGCTACCCGACTGGGAATGTCCCTCCACCTCACAGAATACCGCAGCCAAATAACGGTTCCCTTGAGGGCTGTTGTGTTCCTGCAAGTGAGTGAGGTCACCAGAAAGGAAGGAGATGCTGCGATGGCAGCGGGGGTGGCGGCGCGCGAGCGATATTTTATGTTGCGAGCGTTAATATATGGAAACCGCTTCACATCAGGCGGGCCGTATGCTTGTCTGTCACCCGACGTAGTATATAAAAAAAAAACATAGCTATCAGAGTCAGTAACCCGATGTAACAGTGCCAGGTCGCATCTGCTAAGACAGCGATGGCATATGAGGAAGGAAAGTTGAAGTGGAGGCCGGTGGTGGGCGAAAAAAGCGAGAGGTGCCTCCTCTCTAAATGAACCGATGATCTCAAAAAAAAGCGTCTTGAAGCGGATAGCTTACGATCTCATATGAATTTCAAATGCATTGGCGAAGGGCTATTCAGCAGTAAGATGTCTCCTAGACAATTTGAAAGTAGAGTTATGAATAGCTTTAAGTTAGAACTATTCCTATAACACAGATATTTAAAACTAAATTTTAATAGAAAAAAAATAGACTTTTATCTAAGTGCATACTAAAAATTTTTTTTTTTTTACGTCTACGCGCGCAATGGACACCCTTTCGGCGGTAACTATGGAAAGGAGGTGGTGAATCCTCATGGATACCAACGTAACATAAGGCTACGTTGATTATGTCGGACTCTTACCGCTAACAGCAGTCTCTAGGTGGTGTTTAGTACACCACCTAGAGACTGCTGTTAATGTACTAAACACCACCTAGAGACTGCTGTTAGCCTTGCAGGAGTTGCGGGGCCTTGTTTCATCTAAACGATCGCCTCGTAGGGAACGAGCGACGCAATAATAATATTAGATTTTTTTTATACCTCTAGAGTGCCAAACAATCATACGGGCCGCGTGATGGAAAGCAGTTACCGCAGCCTATGAACGCGTGTAACACCAGGGGCATCACACGCGCTTTGTCGGCCCTGTAAAAACCTCTTCACACCGTTTTTGAAGAACCCCATGCTATAGTCTTCTGAGAAAACCTCGACAGGCAGTTCATTCCACAGCTTGACAGTACGCGGGAGAAATCTTCTCTGGAACCGCACAGTACGCGACCACATAGGCTCCAATGTGTGAGGATGAATTCCCTGGCGATTGCGAGCGGTGCGACTATAGAAGGAGGGCGTGGGCATCATGTCAAACAACTCCTCTGAACACACCCCATTGTACAAACGGTAGAGCACACACAGAGACGCAAAATCTCTTCACAGACTTAAAGGTTCTAAACCGTATTCATAACCGAAATCATATTGCTGCTGTGATTTGTTGAAAAAAGATTTGTGTAACAGTACAAATGAGACATTACGAAGTACATTAATTGTTATTTATTCATTTAATAAATATAATTTCAGCAAAATGTGAAAATTTCCTAAAAATGTTAATATTGAAAGTGCTTTATTATTTTTGATGAGCAATAGCAATAATATATAAATAAATAAACTCTTTTTGCAATGGCCTAATAAGAGATATGCCTAATGCCATCACATGCTTGGGTACAATTTGTATTAAAGCATAATATATATAAATATATATTTTTACTTATTTAACATAGATTTATTGAGAGTTTCTAATTACCGTTACGTAAAGTAAGACTTTTAAATTACCGTACTCCAAAAATGTTTAAGTCTCATGTATTTTTTATTGCAAGTATTTTTTTAATGTTTGTTATTTAATTATTCCGTGATTATAAACCGATTTGAAAAAAAAACTTTTTTTTATTTGAAAGAGTATACTTTCGGACTGGTCCCATATTTTTTTCAACATCATCATCATCAGCCTGTATCTACCCACTGTTAGGTTTGTTTGTTATTTCATTACTCCGTCATTTATAAACCGATTTGAAAAAATAATAATGTTTAAGTCTCATGTATTTTTTATTGCAAGTATTTTTTTAATGTTTGTTATTTAATTATTCCGTGATTATAAACCGATTTGAAAAAAAAACTTTTTTTTATTTGAAAGAGTATACTTCCAGATTGGTCCCATATTTTTCATCATCCTCAGCCTGTATCATATCATACATCAACGATCTACATACATAAATGTAGAGTAATGCTTGGAATCGGTTTTTTTTGTTAAAATTATAAATATCAAAAAGGTACCAACTTTAATGTGTTTAATATTTTCTAAGACAAATTAACGAAATATAAAATAGACCACTTCGTTTCTAAAATGTACTGTAAGTTAAGGAATTTTCCGCACAGTGCGCGGCTATTTCCGTTCTAAAAATCATTAAGGAATTTCTTAGCACTACTGACGTAGACGTGGAATGTTTCGTTGTAACAGTGTCTACGTAAAATATATGTAGAGCTATTATGAATTTAATACAGGATATTATAAATATTTTAAATAAATGGAAAAATTCACTCATCCGTGTTGATCGCAATAGAAAGAGGGAGGCTGCGTCTGGACATTCGCCCTGTTAAAGATGTCTGTTTAAGATCGAAACTAGTCGGTTTTCCCGACAAAAATATGCGAGTGTCCCGTTTAATTCAATTAATTAACTAGATTTCTCAAATGAGTTTTAATAATAACTAGTTATAGGACATTAAAAATCACTATTTAAAAAAAATACGTCTGATGTTTACAGATAAGAAAAATACAGTCAACCAGAAAAAATTGAAGTCAACCATTGCTCGCCAGAGGTTCGTGTTCTACCTATAAATTGTGAACGCGGGGGGCGGCATAATACAAATTGAAAGTACAGTGAATCATTAAATTATTACAGACAGTTGACTTGTAAATATGCAATAAGGCGGCCTTATTGCTTGAGAGCAATCTTTTCAAGGCAACCTTAAGGTAACGAATTTGTGCATGGAGTGATGGAGAAGATGAAGAGATTAGGTCTTAGTGATCTAGACGGGATTATAGACTAATTTACAATAACGATGAGATCGTTTATCTCTAAATAGGTACAGATTAAATAAACAGCACTTACCGCAAGGACACAGAATATATATAGATTGTCAATCATTGGTACCAACATATAATACAAAGGTATGTATTGCAATAGTATTTTTAATAAAAGCATATAAAATAGTATCTATCAGAAAGGAAGGAGTTGCTGCGCTGGCAGCGGGGATGGCGGCACGTGAGCGGTATTTCATGTTGCGAGCGTTAATATGGCTACGGTAAACGTTTCACATCAGGACGTACGTCATCTGCCACCCGACGAAATATGAAAAAAAAAATATTTAATAAATGCAAAAGCTATCTACCTAATTTAGTTCTTTCTCTATTGTGTTTTTCTATATCTACCTATTTTCTTTCTATATCCACTGTTTGGTCTATTTATCTGTCACCATATAATTCAATTATTTCCAAACATTAAGAAACATAATCAATCCCAACACTACTAAAATAATTCCTAAACACTTACTAACCTTTCCCAAATAGCAATCCAAAACTAACATCCAAGAATGGCACAAAAAAAATTAAAACACTATGAAACACAACACAAAAATCACTGTTCAACAAAACATCGTTCGCTAATTAAATTAAATGATCGAGCATGCGCCATGGCAACACTGGTAATTTTCTTTTTAATTAATTATGCAAGTAGAGGACGAACCTTGGCAGGTCGCTGTTGGCTACTAAACTATCACTCACTTGCTAAGTGCATTCTCCCGCCCCTGTCGTAATTGGCTGTTTGTATCCAACCCCTCGATCGAAAAAAAAACGTGACATATTGCGCGGGAAAGTAGCTGTCACCGGCCGTATCGGGTTAACATGGCGGGAGCCTTTGTTTTTGTGGTCAAACCCTTTTAGATGGCATCCGATACTATTTTGATAGGTAATTACTAATTAGTTAAACGTTAATAAATTTGTAGATAACTTTATTGCCAGACATCGTTGGCTATAGAGCTATAGAGATTTGTTATTATAAGTTTAGTTTTTCAATACATTTCGTTTTTCTTTTATATTTTTAGTTACCTACTGTTGCTACTGTCAACTGTTTTTAGTCACTGACACAGGTCATAGTACATTTCAGCCGTAGGACATCTACTGCTGAAGATAGGACTTGCTCCATTTTCACGACTGTCATCTAGACAACAGCTGTGACCGACGGCTTAACGTGCATTCGGAAGCACGGAGGAGTTAGAGATAAATTAACCTATCCATGGACAGGCTAAGGTCGACGTTGCTTTACTTGCGTGTTCGATTATACTGACGCGCCCAATGACGCCATCGAGCTCCTCATTGTGAAATTTTCTAACATTTCTAACGATTCTTTATACAAAGGGGTCACAGGCAAACATCACGGCAGTAAAAATTACTACTAAGCCCTTACTTTATCTAAGTACGTACGCATGTATATAAACAGTATACCAAGATAGAAAAAGAACGTAAACACACAGGAAGGCATTTTATCTCAAGCATTTTAATAATTGTTTTTGCTTAGCTAGCACTAACGTCTTGAAACGACGGTAAATGGTTCGTGACCCATACTAATAATATAAAGCTGAAGAGTTTGTTTGTTTGGTTCAACGCGCTAATCTGAGGAACTATTAACATTTAAAATTATTAAATTTTTTTTTTATTATTATTATTAAACTATTAACATTCGAATTGAAAAATAATTTTAGTGTAACATCCCGCTATAACCAATAGGAGCGGAGCACCAATAAAAAATAAAGAAAAAATATAAAATATAAAAATCTTAATATAATATGAAAAAAAGAATAGAAAACATATTTTTATTTTTTTATATTTTTTTGTTATACATGTTTATAATTAGGGTTCCGTACCCAAAGGGTAAAACACATACTAAAAAACAGAATAAATTAAATATTTAAGGGGGCTCCCATACGACAAACGTTATTTTTGCTCGTTTTTGCTCGATATTGATGACGGCAACAGGTAGACGCTTGAAATATTCACAGAATATTTAGTTATATATTCACTTTAAAAATATATAATTAAATTAAAATACAACAAATATTTAAAATAACTAAAATTATAATGCTAATCCTATGTTACAAAGAAGCAAATTGCCAGCGCGTAACAATCGAATAAATGTTAAGTTAACAAGTTAACAACACTACCTATTCAAGAGCATGTACTGCCCTCTTACCACCATCTCCTAATGCGATTCAATAATTAAATAGATTGCTTATTCATACCAATGAATAAGCGACTCTATTCCATTTGAAATAGAGTCGCTTATTCATTGGTATGAATAAGCATTCTATTCAGTTATTGAATCGCAATAAGAGATGGTGTTAAGGGGGCAGTAGTACTATAACTTATACTGTGATGATATTCATCACCATTATCATCACCTCATCCATTGAAAGTCCACTGCTGGACATAGGCCTCCCCTCTAGATCTCCAATAAGACCGGTTGGAAGCGGCTTGCATTATATTATAGATATATATTATATACGTGACGATTATAGAGCTTTAAATAATGTACATTTAATCAGATTAGGAGGCTTTCAATTAGTTAACGTATAGCCTGCCTATGGATTTGTTTATATCGAACATCGGACGGCACGTTAAGCCGTCGGTCTCAGCTGTTTTCGTTAGATTTCAAGCTACGTCAATGGCTTTCTAGCGGCTTGATAACACATTCGCATTTCAGCAGCGTGGTGGAGTACGGTCTACACCCCATCAATTATTTATTTATTATAAAACATACAAGCTTTGGCGTAATTTTTTAAGTTAGTGAATAAAAACTATATTATAAATAATACATATAAAAATAAAATAACTAAATAAATATTACTGGACGATTTACATACCGCCATCTAGTCCCAAATTAAGCGCAAAGCATGTATGTACTATGGGTACTAGACAATTGATAAATGTACTCAAATACATATTTTTTAAATACATACTTATAATAAATTGAAAACACCCAGACCAAGCCAAACAGATATGTTTGTATTGTACGGGGATCGAACCCGAGACCTCGGAGTCAAAATAGCCATTACTAGCCATTCGACCACCGGTCTCGTCGCTTAAGGTTCATCTGTCGCTCCGCTCACCCTACATTACAGCGGTGATACAAACAACGACGTATACTGTAAAATGCAAAAACATGTAAATATATTGCAAGCAAACAATATCTATAAACATGATTATTGAAAAAATAGTCACAAGCACGACCTAAATGAGTCCTTGAGGAGCTCGTTGGCGTAGTTCAGTCTAATCGAACACACAAGTTAAGCAATAACGACTGTAGCATGTCCATGGATGGGTTTATATTATTTAGAGCTACTCCGTGCTTCGGAAGGCACGTTAAGCCGTTGGTCTCAGCTGTTGTCATTAGATGGCAGTCGTTAAACTAAGTGGCCTTTGAGCGGGTTGAAAACCCGCAGTTTGAACAGCGCGGTGGAGTAAGCTCTAAGCTTGTGGGTTAGAACATAATTTACCAAGCACTCACTCGATAATGTAATGGAGAGGAACCCTGAATCCCAGGAGTGGATGAATAAGTATGCCTTTATAAGGGAGTTACACTGCACATAGCATTAAAGAATCGCTGCACGTTGATGTCTTTCACACAGACGCTTAAATTTTAATGTCCTTGAAATAGCCAATGATAATTCACGGGTCGCTCTCCTCACCCGAGTAATTCAGTTGATGACACCGAACTATTATTTATTCTATGGCAATACTAAAAATCTAACATGCATTGGGTTACACTGGGGATTACCTGTGCCTGGAGCTTCTCTAACTTTGTAAGCAACGCGTTCCAGAGACGTGAACTTGTATAGATGTTTGTTGCTCTTTTGCGGGTAAACGGCTGAACGGATTAGGATGAAATTTGAGTTACATAGAGAATATATTCGGGATTAACACATAATAGGTAGGGGAAAAAGTCTTTTCGCATTATAGTATGTATGAACTTATAATAAAATATCTTTAGTTATACCATTTGTATCTGGCAGGTTTTGATATCTTTAAAAAGTTTAAATTTTAAAAAAGGTAATTCCAAATTCAAATTAGGTAAATGTGTGATTTTCACTTGTTTTTTTTACTGTCAAGATGAGTGAATCTAATGAAGAAATTCGATACATTTTAAAATTTTACTACAAAAAAGGTAAAAATGCAACGCAAGCGGCGAAAAAAAATTGTGACGTTTATGGACCTAGTGCAGTGTCTGTGAGAGTAGCACAAATTTGGTGTAAGCGTTTTCAATCCGGAAATTTTGATGTCAAAGATGCACGTCGCTCTGGTCGCCCTGTTACGGATAAAATGGATGCCATTTTTGAAAAAGTGGAGCAAGATCTGCATACCAACAGTTACGACGTAGCTGAAGAACTAGGAATTAACCACAAAACAGTTTTGGCGCATTTGAAAAAAGCTGGGTACACTAAAAAGCTCGATATTTGGGTGCCTCACGAGCTCACTGAAAGAAACCTAATGAACCGTGTACTCATTTTTGATTCTTTACTACGACGTAATGAAAGCGAACCGTTTTTGAAGAAGCTTATAACTGGTGATGAAAAGTGGATCACGTACGACAAGAACGTGCGAAAAAGTTCGTGGTCAAAGGCTAGTCAGGCTTCACAGACTCTGGCGAAACTCGGGTTAACCCGCAACAAGGTGATGCTGTGTGTATGGTGGGATTGGAAGGGCATTATTCATTACGAGCTGTTACCGCCAGGCAGGACTATCGATTCTGAACTCTACTCTGAACAACTGATGAGATTAAAGCAAAAAGTTGAGAAAAAGCGGCCGGAATTAATTAACAAAAAGGTGTGATTTTTCATCATGATAACGCTAGACCCCACACATCTTTAGCCACTCAGCAAAAATTAAGAGAATTTGACTGGGAGGTGATAATGCATTCTCCGTATAGTCCTGATCTTGTACCTTCTGATTTCCACCTGTTTCGGTCTCTTCAGAATTCTTTAGGCAATGTCAGGTTAACATCACGAGAAGACTGCCAAAACCACTTGTAGCGGTTGTTTGAACAGAAGTCCCAAAATTTCTACAGTAATGGGATCATGTCTCTATCTACGAGATGGCAAAAAGTTATCGAACAAAATGGCACCTACATACTTTAGTTAAATGTAAATAAACTTTATTAAAAAATGTTTTGAATTTTCATATAAAATACGAAAAGACTTTTTCCCCAACCTAATATGATAGTTTTTATCCATGTACTATATTCACAAGGAGCGAAGTCGCGGGTAGAAGCGAGTATAACATATTTCTACTAACCTTTGAATGAAGTGGTACGGTTTAACTCCTCCTACCACTGCTCCTACCACCAACATCATGCTGTTGCTTTATGGAGTTTTCTGGAAACTGGAACAATATACAGTTTGTTTAATTTCATTTGCTATAAGCATTCTATGGTTGACTGGAAGAGATTCTTTCTGGGATAAATCCGCCATTGTTGATAATATTCTGAACTTGTCATTTTATGTCATTGTACAAATAAGTTTTACAAACAAACAAACAGAGAGCTGCGCAGCGTGCGATTGAGAGAGGCATGTTTGAAACGTCTCTACGAGATGACCTCAGGGGACAGTAATACATCCATAGTAGCGCAGAAGTTACCGATATACACTGCAGACTAAAGTTAAATGGTTAAGTTTAAACTGATCACCAGATACAGTAAAATCTATATATATAAAATTCAAAGTCCTGACTGACTAATATATCAACGCACAGCCCAAACCCCTGGGTCTAGAGAATCCAAATTTGGCACGTAGGTTCTGACGTCTAGGGGCACACTAAGAAAGGATTTTTCAAAATTCATCCCCGAAGAGGGGGAAACGGGGGTCCAAAGTTTGTATGGGGAAACAAGATTAGTTAGACTATTTTATCCGAAACTTTACATGAGTACTTCTATAAATAAATGAGTATAAACGTATTTCAGGATGTTTCAAAATCCAACTCCTAAAAGAGTAAAATGGGATCAAAAAGTCTGACAATCGTCGTGGGTATTGTTTTCATGGTTTATCGGGTCGCTGATTATGGAAACAACAACGATTTTAAAATTCAACGTGGCTAACGTGACTATTATCCCCAATTGGGGTGCGATGGGGTTGAAATATCTAAAACGGGGTGAAAAAGTCTGAAAATCGTCATGGGTATATTTTTTTTATAGTTTATCGGGTCGCTGATTACGAAAAAATTAACTATTTTATAACACAACATAGTGCGATTGGGTTGAAATGTCATAATATCAATATGGGTGTTGATTCTGGTTTTCTGGGACGTCAATTACGAAAATGGCATCGATTTAAAAATATAACATAGTGGACACGAAATTACATAAAAGGATTTTTCAAATTTTGCCTCTAAGAGGGTGAAACGGAGGTTTGTATGGAGAAACGAGATTAGTTAGAGTATTTTATCCTAAACTTTACACGAGTACTTCTATAGATAAATGAGTAAACACGTGTTTGCCCCGAATTTCACGCAAGTGAAGCCGCGGACGAAAGCTAGTATAACCATAAAAATGCACTTTATACTCCCAAAGTCAGGCAATTTTCACCAAAATTTATTATTTTAAATATTTATTGTTACTCTTCTAATAGTATTTTTTGTTTGAAATACAACTATTAAAGTTGGCTGGACGAGATCTCTTGTAGAAATAACCTTTGGTTACACTTATGAAACTTGTTTATAATAGTTATACAATAAAGAAATAGGATTAATAAATATAATTAAACCACCATTTAAATGTAAAACTTAACCAAAAATGTATCCTATTATAGCAAATGACACCAAAATAATCTTTATCACCCCAAAAAAAGATTACCAAAATTATAACAACATTTTAACGTATTTTGTTACCCAAATTTTTAACATCTTAGCATAGGCTAAATCAAATCCACAGTAATTAATTTACTTTTGCTTATAGAAGCAAAAGTAAATTAATTACTGTGGATTTGTTATTTCAGAAACTTTGTGGATGG
Source organism: Hypsopygia costalis (assembly GCA_937001555.2). Taxonomy (NCBI): domain Eukaryota; kingdom Metazoa; phylum Arthropoda; class Insecta; order Lepidoptera; family Pyralidae; genus Hypsopygia; species Hypsopygia costalis. The sequence continues at coordinate 5,195,979 of OW443350.2, forward strand.
TCGATTAGGTCCCCCCGGACGATAGTGTTGTCATGTCAACAGAAGCCTTAAAATAAATAAGGAAGAAAAAAACATCTCGTTGAATGAAACATGAAACAAAGTAATTACCACCTATGTTTTGGATATTTCAAATTTTATAAGACACAAAACAAGATATAAATTAAAGTTTCGACCAGAAGGCCAATTCTCGTAATTTTTCTACGAACGCAGATTGAAAGTTGACCGGATCGAGATTGAATTGTGAATTGACTAAAATTATATACTTGACTAGCTTTCGCCCGCGGCTTCGCTCGCGTGACATTCGGGGCAATACTCATTAATCAATAGAAGTACTCGTGTAAAATTTAGGATAAAATAGTCCAACTAATCCCGTTTTCCCATACAAATCAACTAATCTCGTTTTCCATACAAACTTTGGACCTCCGTTTCACCCTCTTAGAGGTAAAATTTGAAAAATCTTTTTAAGTAATTCATGTCCACTACGTTATATTTTCAAATCGATGCCATTGTCGTAATTAACGTCCCAGAAAACCATAGAATCAACTTGACATTTCAACCCCATTGCACCCCTACAGAGTTGTCACGTCGGCTATGTTGAATTATTAAATACTTGTTTTTTTCGTAATCAGCGACCCGATATACTATAAAAACAATACCTATGACGATTTTCAGACTTTTTCACCACATTTTATACATTTCAACGCCATCGCTCCCCAATAGGGGATGATAGTCAAGTTACCGCCCTACGGGTACAATAAATAACAATAATAAGTAATTTCTGGGATAAAAACTATTTTAGTTATGTCCTTTCCCAGGACTCAAGGTAACTCTTAAGCAAATTTTATTTAAATCGGTCCAGCGATTTAAGCGTGAAGAAGTAACATACATTCTGTTGCATTTATAATATTAGTATGGATTGGCGTTCCAAAAACCCGTAAAAACGACACATGTAGTGAGTTATAGACATTTCAACCTCATCGCACCTCAATAGAGGATGATGGTCACGTTAGCCACGTTTTCGTAATCAGCGACCCGATAAACCATAAAAACAATACCCATGACGATTTTCAGACTTTTTGACCCCGTTTTACCCTTTTAGGGGTTGATATTTTCAAATCGATGCCATTTTTGTAATTGACGTCCCAGAAAACCATAGAATCAACACTCATATTGATATTATGACATTTTAACTCCACCGTACGTTGTTGGATTATAAAATAGTTGTTGTTTTCGTAATCAGCGACCCGATAAACCATAAAAACAATACCCATGACGATTTTCAAAATTTTTCACCCCGTTTTACCGCTTTAGGGGTTGAATTTTGAAAAATCCTTTCTTAGTATACCCTTAGACATCATAAGGAAACTACGTGCCAAATTTGGAATCTCTAGACCTAGCAGTTTGGGCTGTGCGTTGATATATATCAATCAGTCACTCAGTTTCTACTTTTATATATTCCAAACCCCATCGCATCCCCACAGGGGTGATTTTATGTTACGTCGGCTATGTTAGATCATAAAATAGTTGTTGTTTTCGTAATCAGCGACCCGATAAACAATACCCATGACGATTTTCAGACTTTTTCACCCCATTTTACCCCTTAAAGGGTTGAATATTGAAAAATCTTGAAACACGTGTTTACTCATTTATCTACAGTAGTACTCGTGTAAAGTTTCGGATAAAATAGTCCAACTAATCTCGTTTTCCCATACAAATCAACTAATCTCGTTTTCCATACAAACTTTGGATCCCCGTTTCACCCCCTTAGGGGATGAATTTTGAAAAATCCTTTCTTATTGTACCCCTAGACTTCATAAAGAACCTACATGCCAAATTTGGAATCTCTAGACCCAGCAGTTTGGGCTGTGCGTTGATATATATCAGTCAGACACTCAGATTCCTCTTTTATAAATTTCAGTCCCCATCGGACCCCCTTAGGGGTGGTTTTATGACACGTCGGCTATGTTGGATTATTAAATAGTTGTTTTTTTCGTAATCAGCGACCCGATATACCATAAAAACAAAACCTATGACGATTTTCACACTTTTTCACCACATTTCAGACATTTCAACGCCATCGCACGCCAATAGGGGATAATGGTCACGTTACAGCCCTACGGGTACAATAAATAACAATAATAGGTAATTGCTGAAATAAAAACTATCATAGGTATGTCCTTTACCAGGACTCAAGCTATCTCTCAACCAAATTTCATCTAAATCGATCCAGCGATTTAAGCGTGAAGAGTAACAGACATTCTGTCGCATTTATAATATTAGTATGGATTGGCGTTCCGAAAACCCGTAAAAACGACACATTTAATGATATATATAGACATTTCAACCTCATCGCACCTCAATAGAGGATGATGGTCACGTTAGCCACGTTGAATTTTAAAATCGTTGTTGTTTTCGTAATCAGCGACCCGATAAGCCATAAAAACAATACCCATGACGATTTTCAGACTTTTTGACCCATTTTACACTTTTCAGAGTTGATATTTTCAAATCGATGCCATTTTTGTAATTAACGTCCCAGAAAACCATAAAATCAACACCCATATTGATATTATGACATTTCAACCCCACCGCACCCCCACAAGCTATGTTGGATTATTAAATAGTTGTTTTTTTCGTAATCAGCGACCCGATAAACCATAAAAACAATACCCATGACGATTTTCAGACTTTTTCGCCCCATTTTACCCCTTTAGAGGATGAATTTTGAAAAATCCTGAAACTCGTGTTTACTCATTTATCTATAGAAGTACTCATGTAAAGTTTCGGATAAAATAGTCCAACTAATCTTCTTTCCCCATACAAACTTTGGATCCCCGTTTCACCCCCTTAGGGGATGAATTTTGAAAAATCCTTTCTTATTGTACCCCTAGACTTCATAAAGAACCTACATGCCAAATTTGGAATCTCTAGACCCAGCAGTTTGGGCTGTGCGTTGATATATATCAGTCAGACACTCAGATTCCTCTTTTATAAATTTCAGTCCCCATCGGACCCCCTTAGGGGTGGTTTTATGACACGTCGGCTATGTTGGATTATTAAATAGTTGTTTTTTTCGTAATCAGCGACCCGATATACCATAAAAACAAAACCTATGACGATTTTCACACTTTTTCACCACATTTCAGACATTTCAACGCCATCGCACGCCAATAGGGGATAATGGTCACGTTACAGCCCTACGGGTACAATAAATAACAATAATAGGTAATTGCTGAAATAAAAACTATCATAGGTATGTCCTTTACCAGGACTCAAGCTATCTCTCAACCAAATTTCATCTAAATCGATCCAGCGATTTAAGCGTGAAGAGTAACAGACATTCTGTCGCATTTATAATATTAGTATGGATTGGCGTTCCGAAAACCCGTAAAAACGACACATTTAATGATATATATAGACATTTCAACCTCATCGCACCTCAATAGAGGATGATGGTCACGTTAGCCACGTTGAATTTTAAAATCGTTGTTGTTTTCGTAATCAGCGACCCGATAAGCCATAAAAACAATACCCATGACGATTTTCAGACTTTTTGACCCATTTTACACTTTTCAGAGTTGATATTTTCAAATCGATGCCATTTTTGTAATTAACGTCCCAGAAAACCATAAAATCAACACCCATATTGATATTATGACATTTCAACCCCACCGCACCCCCACAAGCTATGTTGGATTATTAAATAGTTGTTTTTTTCGTAATCAGCGACCCGATAAACCATAAAAACAATACCCATGACGATTTTCAGACTTTTTCGCCCCATTTTACCCCTTTAGAGGATGAATTTTGAAAAATCCTGAAACTCGTGTTTACTCATTTATCTATAGAAGTACTCATGTAAAGTTTCGGATAAAATAGTCCAACTAATCTTCTTTCCCCATACAAACTTTGGACCCCCGTTTCACCCCCTTAGGGGATGAATTTTGAAAAATCCTTTCTTAGTGCACCCTTAGACATCATATGGAATCTACATGCCAAATTTGGAATTTCTAGACCCAGCAGTTTGGGCTGTGCGTTGATATATATCAGTCAGACACTCAGGTTCCTCTTTTATATATTTCAATCCCATCGGACCCCCTCAGGGGTAATTTTATGACACGTCGGCTATGTTGGATTATAAAATAGTTGTTGTTTTCGTAATCAGCGACCCGAAAAACAATAAAAACCCTACCCATGTCGATTTTCAGACTTTTTCACCCCATTTTACCCCTTTAGGGGTTGAATATTGAAAAATCCTGAAACACGTGTTTACTCGTTCATCTACAGTAGTACTCCTGTAAAGTTTCGGATAAAATAGTCCAACTAATCTCGTTTCCCATACAAACTTTGGACCCCCGTTTCACCCCCTTAGGGGATGAATTTTGAAAAATCCTTTCTTAGTGTACCCCTAGACTTCATAAAGAACCTACGTGCCAAATTTGGAATCTCTAGACCCATCGGTTTGGGCTGTGCGTTGATATATCAGTCAGTCAGTCAGTCAGTCAGTCAGTCAGGACTTTGAATTTTATATTTATAGATTTCATTAATTAATTATTATCAATTCTTGTTGTTGGCAAAGTAACATTCTTAGTTTGTTTAATTTTCATACATACTTTTATAATTTTTATAATTACTTTTATAATTTTCATTTTCATACTCATATTTCGATACAATGCCGCTTAAATAATTTTGAAGTAATTGTGTTACGAGAATACCAAATGTGACATTTATGAGATCGAGACTGGATCAAAACTGAATTTTGACTATATGTATTTTAATTACGAGAATTGCCCCTCAGGTTGCACCGGCCGTGGTCGCGGTGTCAATAATAAAGGTATTTATGTAAAAATATCATACATACGCGCATGATCACGTTAATTCCCGTGTTATTATAATTTCAATCATGCAACGCGAAATTTTAAGACATAAATTAAAAACAAATCAACATCTTCAATTTATTTATATGTATATTAATGATCGGTTGTATAGATGAATGAGTACACTACGGATGCACCAATGATGCACAAAAAATATCGATTTTGACGTTGCATCGAGAATGAATGAACACAATACGATATCGGTGTCGATTAGGGTGCTCTGCCCTCGGCCACCCAGGTAGGGGTCCCGGAGATACAACGTTGAGCTAAAAGAGACGTTTCCTAAGACATTTTATACCACAAACGTTGAAACTGTGGAATCAACTTCCCTCAGCGGTATTTCCGAACAGTTATGACATGCCTTCAAGAACAGGGTCTATATTTCCCTTAAAAGACTGGCAATGGATCGGCGACGTTGACGGCGGTGGTGATTGCTTTCCGCCAGGTGATCCACATGCTCGTTTGCCCCCTCTTATATAAAAGGAAAAAAAGAGACATAAATTGTCAGATATGCACAAAATTTTTAAATTGATTTGAATGAAAAAAGAAAACATTCCTTTATTTTGGAAAAGAAAAAAACTGCATTCAAATATTTTCGAAAATTCGCTTGCCGCACCCGGGACTCGAACCGACTAAAACCTGTAAAAAATACACTGCTTTATTGCATCGATAGAAACCATGAAATATTAAATTATATATATTTTTTTATTAGAATTTACTTTTAGTAAATTTTATTTACATTTTTATATACTGCTTAAAAATAATTAAAAATATACAATTAAAATAAAAACTAAATATGGCTATATATACAAACTAAAAACAAAAAGTATTTAAAATTAACAAAATATAATGATTGAAATGAAATAGCGTCATAAAATTATTTTAATTATTTACATAAAATGGTAAACTAATCCAAAAAATCTTTTTTTTTTATAGTTAGTTTACCATTTTATGGTATTTCGAGGAATCGTAAATGGTCTCCATTTTCTTGGATACACAAATTAATTCTTCTACCGAATTAATGTCTAGTAACCTTCAATAATGTGTTGTGGTGAATATTATAAATCGTATTCTGAACTTCAACTGTCAACTCATTTACATTGGCATAAGATATAACTTTACGCTGTTTGACAAGGTGGAAACAAGCATACGGCCCGCCGATGGAAAGCATCAGCAGTAGATGCAGCAGCTGCAGATGGAAGCAAGCACCGCGGCCTATGGACGCCTGCAACATTACTCATACACGTGTTGCCGAGATGCTGTAAAAACCTCTTCACCCCCTTTTTAAAGAATGCTATAGTCTCTCGTGGAAAACCGCGACAGGTAGTCCATTCCACAAATTGATCTAATAGTAGTAGAAAACCTAGAACTAATTTCGTTCTATTTTTTTATTATATGAAACAGTGATTAAATAGTACTTATAGTACACGTAATATTTTATTTAGTTGAAGGCGTCGTTTACTCAGCGTGCTGCAGCAGTGCTACGAACTTGTATCGGTGCCGGACATTACCCATCTACCACACTTAAAAAAATAGGGGATGGCCGTATCATGGACACGGCCGTGTATTTACGTGAATACGTTATATGCACTAAAATTATTTCAAAATGGCAGCGCTTCCCCCTCACCCGCACGCATGTTCAATAGTCCTTACTTACCGTAATAAATTCTTTGATCCTTTATCTATCCAGTGGTGTGATTAAATTTTGGATGTAGAGCATAGATTCGTAACTACAACGCCAAACTGTGTCCTCTGATTTTGTTATCATTAGACTTTTTGTATTGCCTCCGTATGGTACCCTGAGTACAGAGTTGGGTAGAGGTATTCACGTTAAAAAGTTACTCCTTTCACACGTCGCCTCTGCAAATAGTTTAGGTAACTTTGCACCCATCCCAACACCTGAGAAGCCCGCCAATCTCAGCGGATCACAAAAACTGGCGGCTGACCGTGCGAAAAGTTTTTTAAAGCCCGTGAACCTGGCTCAGGGCACTCGGGGGCTACGTGACGTGCCTCGGGAGCACTCAGACCACTGAACAGTGATGCCTGAACTCAGACTCGTAGGTGGTCCCTACCTCACACGTAGATGGAAATAAAAAAAAAAATATCTAGACTTTTAATGCTGAGTTAATATGAGAATTACATGTCGAGTATTCTCAAAATTTACGGTCAACATAATATATTTTGTAATTTCAAAGTAAATGCTGGCCTCTACTTTGCCCAAAGAATTAGTTTTGCGATACAACGAGGCAACGGGGCCAGCATATTGCGAACTATCCCCACGGGCAGCGGTTTATTAATTTAGTTTTGCTTAAAGTTTATTTATGACGCATAATAAGTTTTAATTTAGATGTATTTATTTCAAAGTTTCATAATAATACTTAGATGATATAAGTAATTCTAGCTTACTAATTCTAAACCACTTTTGTTTACGTACCTACATATTATTCTTCATTTTATCTTTTCGTGTTCCTCCCCTTTCTGTGAGTACCTACCTACTCACATTATATATACTCGTAGGTAGGTACTATGAATCCACATACTATTAATTCTCGCCAAATTATAAGCATCCTCTCAGGATTTCTATGGTTAACTGGAAAAGTCCCTAATAGGATAAGTCCGCCATTGTACAAAGACTCTTATATGTATTTACTAGCTGATGCCCGCGACTTCGTTCGCGTGGACTTTATGATTCCGGCGTATTAATACAAATACGAACTAATGTAGATGTAGATACATAAGAAAATATTTGTGGCAGTATTATGCGTTAAATGTCAATAAATTATTATTTTTATTTAAGATAGTAACCATAGTTTTAAAAAAAATGGAGGGAGTCTTTCCTTCGGGAGCTAACATGAAAAGACCTGAAGCGTTACAAACCCTCGAGAAAGCCACGTAAAGTTAGCCATGCGAAAAAAAACCTCATATTTTAGTATAATGTAATGCAAAGCAAGTGGTCACAGAGAACTGTGTACGTTTAAAATTAAAATGGAAAATTGTTGGAGAAGAGTGGTATCATCATCATAAGGTCATTTTAGTCTCCACTACAGGAGCATGACCCTCTCTCGTCCGTCCCAGACAGGAGGATTTGGCCTACACTCCCCACGCTGGCCAGTCGGGTTGGGGAGGCCTGATCGATGTTTTATAATGTATTTCCCTTAGCCGCCTTGTACGACATCCACGGGAAGAGACGGGGTGATTCTATTCTAGTCTGCCGGAAACCACACGGCTATAAGAAGGAAGAATGGTATACTCGGAATAAATACAGTTTTATCGGCACCACTCCCAGTGAGAATCTCAGCTTCAATTATAAATATTTCGCTGCTAAACATTGACTTTACTTCAGGAAGGAGATCTTCTCCAAATTTTAATAATAAGTATTTTTGAAGACTCTTGGACACGTAAAGTAATTCTATCTACAGCTCCTACTGCCTTATTGTTGGCCATTTCGCATTCATCTGAAACGATTAGACAGCAATCCTGAAACATCTTCGCTTTGTCACAGTTTCGTGTCACAAAGCATGTCGGTGTTTCCGTTCTGTATAAATTGAGTAGAATATTGAACATTGTATTTGCGTCATTGTATGGCTGCAATACCTGGCGATGCTGCTGCGAGATATTATTTTGGCGCCTGATTTCAGCGAGGATTGCTCTCGTCAGGTATGTTTTACTTGAAAGAAACTGTTTAAACTGAATATACTTTTTTAAAATCACTTGCTGAAGTTAACTAATTATATGTAGATAGATAGAATTATATTTTCTTATTTATAATAAGTTAATTTATTCAAAAATATAATTTGCATTAAATGAAATCACACTATATTATAATAATAAAACCTAATCATATAATACTAAATTAAATAAAATATAGAGCCCAAATTACTGTCGTCGCATGATGGTAAAGTGCCCAAAAGGCTGGCCGCATTACCGTGTTGTATGGCCAGACTAATACGCTTGCCAAAATAAGCGCCAGCTCTTGGGTCACCAGAGACGTCGACTAACCGTGCAGATATCTCTTTAAACAACACTTTTGCATCTGCACCCCAAGGCCCCAAGGTCTCCACAGCAAAAGGCGTAAATATGTACGACTCTTCTAAGATTAAATAGAATATGCTTAGATAGAATATGCTTTATTTGCACTATACAAACTACAGAAACAATTTAATTAGCATACAGAAAATATCCAATTATAGAATACTAGCGGCCCGTCCCGGCTTCGCACGGGTGGACTATTTTACTCAGAGATAATGTAGCATTCTAATGGTGAAAGAATTATCGAAATCCGTGCAGTAGTTTTTGAGTTTATTCGTAACAAACATACAAAAATACAATGTTTCCTCTTTATAATATTATAGCAGCCCGTCCCGGCTTCGCACGGGTAGCCATAATGTTTTTTATTTTTTACATTTTTTTTGTTTTATTTTTATATTTTTTAAACGCTATTTAACCAACTCTATTTCCCTATATTTTTTATATATATCAGAGGGGGGCAAGCGAGCATGTGGGTCACCTGATGGAAAGCAATCACCACCGCCCATAGAAATCAGCAACACCAAGGGGTCGCCTCGCCGATCCGTTGCCAGCCTTTTACGTACGTGAATATATGGTGTCACGGACTTTTAGTAGATTATAATATTGTCTACAAATCAGTAGTATTGTTCTATCATCAATAGTTTTTGCAGCGACAGCAAAGGATGATTTGATTTTTTAATACTTTAGGCGTTTACTTATATATTACTATATTGCAATTCTCGTCATAACTTTTAAACACTGCTTCAGATTTTAATGAATTAAAAAGGATTTTACTTCTAGATACCCTTGATGATAAAACTATAAATTTAGATAAGGGTAAATATCTTGAGAGGAATTTGACCCACTTTTGTTTTTGTTGGAACATTAATTGAAAAATAGAACACAAAACCTCTTATTGTGACTTAAATATAGGTCTTGGATATATAGTCTTGCGAATTTTTTTGTAGATTTTATTAAGGCCTATAAATCCGTAATACACTGTTTTGTTATAACATCAACTGTTTTCACATCGCACATCAAGAAAGATTTTTGTTCTCTACCTTGTGTTACAATATCGCAATTTTCTTACGGATCCCTAATTTTTTCGAAATTAAAATATAGCCTATATTACTCCCTGATAATGTAGCTTTCTATTGGTGAAAGAATTTTTGAAATCGGTCTAGTAGTTTCGGAGCCAATTCGTTACAAACAAACAAACAAACATACAAATCTTACCTCTTTATAATATTATTATTAATTATTATTATGGGCAACAAGGCGGCCTTATTGCTAAAAGCAATATTTTCAAGGCAACCTTACGGTAACTGACACATTAAATGAAGTAGGTAAGGTTCTCAAGACGACGGAAAGGTGAAAATACGTAGTAACAAATTTTTAACATCATATAACTTAACTAATAAATATAATACCTATGATATGTACTAGTATATAGGGTTGATACTGTTTAACTAGAGGTTTAGAATACAAAAAACAATATGCACCTTTAATTAATTCGTTTTTAAACGTTATTTCCTAAACAGTTTAAATACAAAAAGCCGGATCGTTGGTCACCTGTCGGAAAGTCGATCGATCGGAAACGGAAGTGTCGTATGTCGTGTCCTGTAACCGGATCGTGGTCGGCTGACATCATGTCGAATGTGTGAGCTGCCTTGATGTATCATGCTATATATATAAACGGGTTTGAGGTTCAATGAACATACCTTCTGCAATGGAATTGATGTGTAGCTCTCAGTTAGTTAGCAGGAGCTAGATGGCGATGTTGCCCGTGTCAGTTCAATCGATCACGTAAGTTAAGCAATGTCGACCGTAGCCGGTTTATGGATGGGTTTATTTATCTCGAGCTCCTCCGTGCTTCAGAGGGCACGTTAAGCTGTCAGTCACGACTGTTGTCATTAGATTACAGTCGTTAAGCCAAGTCAGTGGCCTTTACGAGGCTTGAAAACACTGACCTCCACCAAACCTCAATTGAGCAGCGTGGTGGAGTATGCTCTAAACCCCTTCGATTGAGGAGAGGCCCTATCCCAGCAGTGGGATGAATAAGGGTTGTGGACGACAACTCTCAGATCTAGGTTCATAATAATGTTAGATAATGAAAATCTGTGGTTCTCGGCGGTAGAGCTACACTTGACTAGCCATCTCTTTAGACTTTTAATGCCTTATTTGCCATATTTCTGACTATCACATTGCCAAGAGGAAAAGTCATATTCCAATGCTCATTACTCCTATTAATTTCTTCTGATGGCTAGTTTTGAGTTCCAAGACGGCATTTTACCCCCGGGACTGCAGTGGACTTCGTTGTCCGTTACTTTTTTGGTGATCGCCGCTGTTAATCCAAGCTATACAGGGATGAATGTGTGATTTGATTGAACTGGTTCATCAACATCTTTGAACCAAAGCCTACTTCACCTGCGCGCGGTATACCCTGCTGACTGACAAATGAAGCTCTGGCGTAAAGAGAGGTAGGGAGCGTAACTATAACCCCCCGACTGGGGAATGTAATGTGGAAGTACCTCCACATCACAGAATACCGCAGCCAAATAACAATTCCCTTGAGGGCTGTTGTGTTCCTGCGAGTGAGTGAGGTCACCAGAAAGGAAGGAGATGCTGCGATGGCAGCGGGGGTGGCGGCGCGCGAGCGATATTTTATGTTGCGAGCGTTAATATGGCTACGGTAATCACTTCACATCAGGCGGGCCGTATGCTTGTCTGCCACCCGACGTAGTATAAAAAAAAAAAAAAAAAAACGAGATGCTGCTTGGCAGCGGGGGTGGCGGCGGTGCGCGAGCGATATTTTTTTTGCGAGCGTTAATATGGCAACGTTAACCGCTTCACATCAGGCGGGCAGTATGCTTGTCTCCCACACGACGTAGTATAAAAAAAAGTGATCTCCGAATGTGTGATGGCTGGTTCCGAAAAAATACATTCCATCATATATTTAAATCACCATGTTTGGAGTCAACGCGAAATTCACCTGCATGTGGTGTATCCTGCCAACATCGATCGAGAGCTTGCCGAAGAAGAGGTATTATTGTATTCCTGTGAGTGAGTGAGATCACAAGACGTAAGGAGATGCTACGTTAGCAGCAGGGGTGCAAGCGCGCCAGCGTTAGTTGGTAGTGGTGCCAGGGGTACGTGAACCACTAATTGGAAAACGCTAGCTTAGTGGGTGGTGGGTGGTCGGCGGACATTAGTTAGCATTGTAACTGCTATCAAATAGCCTGCAAAAATTTATTGTCTTTTTTCCCCTACTTTACAAATTTTATGAGAATATCCTTTCTCTATGCTATCACCAAATACACGTCCCCGATTGTCAGGTAGAAAAAACAATCGAAGTATGTACCTTTGTAGCGATTGGCCGAATGAGCAAACAATGGTGGCCTGTTGGGCCCTTCCCTCCTCCACAGTAAACAAACAGTACAGTAGAACCACTTGACATAAATGCTATTGTAACGCGGCAGCGCGCCTCGTTGCCATCTCGCGGGGGCGCGCGCGCGCGCATTGCGAAGCTTGTTTCATTTTTCAGTACTAACTGACTCACTGATTATTCACTCACCGATCAGTCAACAGTTTGTACAATGTTCGTATAAAATAGGGTGCATACGGGCCTCTAATTAAGGCTGTCTGCGCCCGAAGAGAGCTCCGAGGGCTGCATCTCAGAATGTTTTCACTAATTCACTTCTTCACTTCAAGAAATTGGAAGTTAGTAAATTTTGGCTGGCTTACTAGGGCTGTATGGCCCTAGCCGGGCAAATAAAACACAATGCAGCTCAACTTTGAATCATGTATTGTCTAGTATTCGTGTGAGTACCGAGCGACGCGACGCGACGCCAATTTAGGCGTTTATATGGACTTAATCTACTGGTCTATACATCTACTTTGCCTTCTATTCGGGGAGGCGTGGAAGCATGTATTGTTCGTTGTTCCCCGTCCTTATTGTACTTTGAGTTTGTTATGAAGGCTGTTTATTGTATGTACAGCACACGGTAAACTATTTAAGTAAGAAATAGCCTAAAGGCCGAAGAACACTCAGTTCTGAACGACATTAAATTAAAAACCGACTCTCCACGTAGCATCACTACATAGTATAAAACAAAGTCGCTTTCTCTGTCCCTATGTCCCTTTGTATGCTTAAATCTTTGAAACTACGCAACGGATTATGATGCGGTTTTTTTTAATAGATAGAGTGATTCAACTGGAAAGTTTATATGTATAATATATGCATAACATAGTAGAAAAACACTGATAATTTAGAGGTTTCTAATGTGATGTCGTAAATAAACACATTTTTTTGCTCTTTCATTGCAAACGCTGGCTGAACCCAACGAGATAGATCAAAATAATGTAGTACAGTATTGTTCACCTTAAAATGGTCTACAAAAAAGTTCGCGATGGTATATGTCTATCTCTTAGTGGTAACACACAATAACCGTTATTTTATCCTTTGCTTTTTACAAGAAATAATGCCTTATTTACGAAGCGATTTTAAGCAATACAGAATTAATCCTTATCCAATTAAGTAGGTACCTTAAATACATTGCGCATTTAATATAGATCAATATGGCCCTTCACAGCATGTAATTTAAATGAATAGTTTAGAAGATATTACACATTTAAAATGCAGGGACATAACGGCTGTGGCGGTACCGGCCGCGGAGCCGGCGGCGTGTGCCTATAACTGGGGAAGGACTGGATAGGACAAAGCGCAAAGACCTTCTGTAGTACATTTAGTATCAGCATTGCACCCGTGCGAAGCCGGGGCGGGTCGCTAGTTATATTATATTATGCAAAATAGCTCGAACTGTCGTTCTACCGCCTATTAACTATGCCGATCTCTCACGCTCAACACAATAGAGGGTACTACAGACGCGTAAGAATAATGCCTCAATATGGGAACTAATTAGTGGCGGAGGTACGCGAAGTAGTGTAGATCAAATTGCCTGTAAATTTGATTTTCGCAAAATAACACCTGAATCAATTAACTACAAAATAAATTTACCTCTTATTAGTGAGGTCTACCAAGCGATACCGATAGTGTCCGACCCAATGTTCGGTTTCGGTTTCGGTTTCGGTCGAGTTTCGGCAAAAAAAGTGAGTTTCGGTTTAGTTTCGGTTTCGGCGGCAAACCTGCCGAAACTGCGACCGAAACCGAAACTGCATTCGGGAGTTCCCGCGCTGTGCTCGGCTATGTTCGGCTCGGTAAATTCCATCCAAGCGACGAAGACATTTTGCCGCGTCCACGTGCCTAATCATGTCGTGACTTGTTTGTGTTTGCAGTACGTTTTGTTTGATGTTTATGAGTTTTTGTGTGATTTGTTTTGAATTCGGTAAGTTTCATCATTGTGATATTGTATAAGAGTAGGTAGTAAACATCGAAAAATAATTTAGTATAACAAACTAATGCATAGATTATAGTAGAATCAAGTTACACGCGAATGAGTTAAATTAAACACAGAATATTCAGATTAGTTATGTTAATAACTATCTGAATATTTAATAATAATATTTTGTGGTTAATTTAACTCATTCGCTAATGCTGTACGTAAACAAACAATAGTTAGGTACTTGGTACTTACTATAGTGGATTAGTGGTGATAATATTAAAGATTTAGAGTTTCAACGTTCAATTTTATTTTCTTTGGGGTGTAAATGGTTCATCAACATCTTTGAACCAAAGCCACCTTCACTTGCACGCGGTGCACCCTGCTGACTAACAAACGAAGCTCTGGCGATATGAGAATTTTGCGGGAGCGTAATTGTAAGCTACCCGACTGGGGAATGAACCTCCATCTCACAGAATACCGCAGCCAAATAACAATTTGCTTGAGGGTTGTTGTGTTCCTGCGAGTGAGTGAGGTCACCAGAAAGGAAGGAGATGCTGCGATGGCAGCGTGGGGTGGCGGCACGCCAGCGATATTTTATGTTGCGAGCGTTAATATGGCTACGGTAACCGCTTCACATCAGGTGGGCCGTAAGCATGTCTGCCGCCCGACGTCGTATAAAAAAATATATAACCAAGTAGCAATTATAACGTAACGTAATTATAAGAAAAGTATCTACAGTTAGATAATTGTTTCGTAAAAGTTTCGGTTTCGGTTTCGGCCGAAACTGAGACCGTTGTCGAAATTCGGTTTCGGTTTCGGTTTCGGTCGTAAAAACCAGTTTCGGTCGGACACTATTCCACGGCATGAGAGACATTCCGTCCGGCCTCTTGCCATCGTCACGCACGATACCATTCGGCTCTAAAATAGCCGGTACGTTGACGCTGGCAAGAGAACGGCGCAAAATGTCATTCAGAGCGGCGTGGCGGGAGAAACGTCCGGCGCTCCTTTGACAGGAAAGGCCGTGGTGGCCCAGGCGGTCGACGATAGCACCGCAAGGACAACTGTGGGCGGAATAGACATCGAGTCCCAAACGCAACGAAATTGATATGCGTAGAGTATCTGGTTCCAGAAAAGTACCCGTATTTACTGAAGGGTATGCATGAAGCCAAAACCCAGATTCTTTTCTCGCGACCGCCTGCAACCTCGCACGGTCTTGAGAACCACCGTTATTCAAGAGTTTCTTAAAAATATGTTCACAATTTTTATTATCCCAGCTCCTTTGAACAGATAAATCGGTAGGGAAAACCGCGTTTGGAAATGCCTCCAGCCAAGCATTTCTGGCCTCTTCAAGCCCAGCAATACAATAATTGCTAAGAGACGGAATCAGCATTTCCTGTGTGAGCTTAGCTGTGCTATAAATAGAGCATAGAAAGGCAGGCAAAGACACATCCAAAATTTTGCGGATACCCAAACCACCAAATCTATTTGGCAGTGATGCTTGAGTCCAAGAATCATCCCCAAGATTTACATTTAAAATAACTTCCACCTGGTTCTTAAGTAATACGTCTACAGAATTCATTATATTATTAAACTTCCAAAGGGGACAAGAACGGAGCAAATAGGTGAATTTAGGCAGAAATAGGCAAAATTTTAAAATAAATATTGCATAATGTGAATTAATTTTTTGTAGCCTGTCCGAATATTGATTGAATTTTGTACAAAAAGAGGAATACCGTCATCAAAAATAGGTGATCCGAGGATATTGAGAGAATCTTTAGAAAGTAAATTTATACCCGGAGCTAAATTATTCGTTGAATTTATAATTTATCAGAACTTGATACATTTTCCGATATAAAAAGCTCACATTTGTTTAAGTTAAGGTCAAGACCAATGGAATTGAACTTAGTAATTATATTGCTCAAGTCTGACAACACAACGTCAGCGTTACCATTACCACCTAATGTTCCGTCGTCAAGGTACCAAATATTAAATTTTGAAAAAAGGTTCTGAATTACTGCATTGATTCCTAAACTGAAAATGGCTGGACCAAGAGGATCAGCCTGTTGACAGCCAACGGTGGAAAGTATAGCATTTTCTTTGTACATTAATTTTGACGGGTATTCCAGCCCGTCAAAATTAATGTAGACTTAACACTGAGATAAATAATTGTATACCTCAGGAATATTCCACCTGATTTCTGTCAACAGGATGTTCCTACTTATCGAGTTAAAGGCATTCTTGACGTCAATTTTAAGCAGCACCTCGCAATTGACGCTTCCAACAAAAGTACGTACGGCGTGAATAGCGGCCTCACACCCACCTTTCGTACCAAACCCTAGTTGTTTCGGTTCAAAAATTGGTTGCAATTTGGAAATTATATGTTTCACACAAACCTTGGAGGCAATGCGCCTGAATGTAGACCCAACAGCAATTGGCCTAACACCACCATCTTTTTTCGACAAGGCAATAGGCTATTTGACTAACATTTTTTTCGGTTTGATATGTAGGGACGTCTCCATAATATAACCATAGGTGAAAGAATTACTTCGATAGCACAAAAATCTCTCGAGATATGGTAATTTGAAAATCACAATTTTTAGACTGCCCCAAAACGCTCTATACAAAAGACTACCGAATTATGACGTCACAAGTTTGTATTTTGTATGAATCAAATCAGAAATTTGTACGACAGCTATGTTAAATATTACGTTTATGTAATTAGTATCATAATAAAAGTTATAGAATTTTTTATTGCTTCTCCAATGGAAATATTATTTTTTAATAATTTCGTACTTTTAAAATGGACTTTCCCGCCAAACTTTGATCGACGCTAAAAAAAGTCTGACTGAAAATATTAGAATGAAAGTTTGCAGATCTTTATAGTTTTGTGTATTTTACGATATTGTTAAATAATTTATACAATTTTTAAACGTTGGAAAATAGCCTATTAGGTTTGCTCCATATAAAATTGGGGCTATCTCCTCGGTTACCCTGCCAGCAAGCATAAAGTTGATTAGAAGAGTTATTGATGTAATTAGGCGTTTGTTTGAATCACCAACAGATAGCGAAGTCAAATCTTTTAAATGTTGTGGAGAAATACCATCTAAACCAGCCGCTGAACCAGGTTTAAATGAGAAGATAGCAGCCAAAACGTCTTTTTCTGAAATATGAAGGCACATTCCAGGGTCAACTGGAGGTTCTGAATTACGAGGTGCTGCAGGAGCTGAGGGGTGTTTACTCTTAAGAGCTGCTAATGTGTCCGGAGAATCTGGTGATAGGACGTCGCTTGAAAAAAGGAGCCTAGCAGCACCTTTAAGGTCCCCGTCGCTAATCTTGCATTCAACATTTCTGAATCAATTAACTACAAAATAAATTTACCTCTTATTAGTGAGGTCTACCAAGCGATGGGTATGGCTCCACTCTCATTGATATTCCATCTAGTTTCCCTCTAGCTCCCATACCTGGCTCTCTACGAGCTCCCAGTTTCCCACACTGTCGCAAGGCGCAAAAGTATTGCTACTTCATCTCAGTCACACAGTAAAAACCATGATAACATCTATAAAATAACTAGTTTACGCTTACAGTACCTACTTTAGGGTTAATTGTTTAAATAAGTCCCTCTGCAAACAAATCACTGGATCAATCAACCCTCCAACACCTGTATTTGCCCTTCGGCTCTACGGCAAGTGTCGGTTCTTGATACATCTCTATGATATTGTTGGGTGTTTTAACAGGTAACTATTTGGTTAGGGGGTCTAATTTAGGGTGCTTTTTTGTTGGTCGATTGTGTTATTTAAATTATTTATGCGGTGTAATTGAAAGTGATTTTTTTTGATGATTTAAGCTTATATGTTGGTCTACTTTCGAAATATCCGACTCATCTGTTAGAATTAGAAATTCTTTTTTTATACTAAGAGTACGAATAAGGGAGGATTCTCTATAGTTCTATTCACTTTATTCTTTGAATTGATATATTTACCTACCAATTATGACAAAAATTAGTCTACGTAATTGGGAATAAGAAATTCCAGCATAGCAATGCTGCTAGTCTTCTGGGCACATTACCCCTTGATGCGATGCGATGCGGAGGAGTTTTTGACGTAATGTAGCTTTTCTTTTTTTTTATAGGTAAACTATTTTTGTGTGAGTTTAATCCCAATAGAATAGGAATCCCAGTCAAATAACAATAATTACCCTGTGCGTTCATAAAAATACTCGGTACTAAATTTTTCACAATTCATAGATTTTTTTACTTAGATTACTTTCAGGTTGGTACCAACCTGAAAATAAAATATTATTTTCTACTTTCATTTGAACTCTTCGATAGAAATCTTGTAAGTGCTTTATTTTGAACGCATAATTCATTCAAATTATTACAAAAACTAACTTAAACTCAAAAACCGTTATCTTTCCATCTGCAAATAACTAATTAATTAAACCAATCACATCTCACCCCTCTGAAATATACCATCGACAAAATCAACAGTCGAAGCAGGATTCCCATAGAAAACAATAACATTGTACCGCCGTAAAATGATACCCAATCGGAAATGTAAATATAAGATAATGCCTGTTATTTAATACTTTGCGGATTCACAAGCTATCTCCCAAACAGCAATTCTTTCCGATTGATTTCGATTTAATCGTTTAAAAAGGATGGTGTCGCGTGGCATGCCCGTGCCTTGACAGATTGCTGCTTTAATACTTTAGGGTTCCGTCCGCGTGCAATAAAGCGTATAGTTTACTGTTAAACTTGTTACAAAATTAAGGTCGGTAAAAGTACTGATTATTATAATACCTTGAAAAAAAAAGCTACCAAAAGAATTTTCTCAGAACTGAGACCTACAATTACATCGAAATCGTTAGAGCCGGTTCCCTTTATGGCATATATTTATATTATTATGTATTTACAAAATCTAGGAAATATTATTTATTTTTCATAGAAAAACAATATATACCTACTGCAAATCGATATTTTAAAATTTCTCAGACTTGGATTACAAAGCGTTTTACGAAACTTAGTTATCCCTAAATCCAAAAACATTACTAATTAATAATAAATCTTTATTATTTTAGCGATACAAATAAATAAACGTTCAGCAAATACATAAATAGAATAATATCACTAATACCTACTAACTAACTAGTTTCCTGTGTTTCAGGTAAAAAGAGCTTATGTAACGAATATTATTACAAATTCTACAACATAATCAATCTTGGGGTGTAAGTGGTTCATCAACATCTTTGAACCAAAGCCAACTTCACCTGCACGCGGTGCACCCTGCTGACTGACAAACTAAGCTATGGCGAAAAGAGAGGCAGGGAGCGTAATTGTAAGCTAACCGACTGGGGAATGTACCTCCACCTCACCGAATACCTCAGCCAAATAACAATTCCCTTGAGGGTTGTTGTGTTCCTGCGAGTGAGTGAGGTCACCAAAAAGGAAGAAGATGCTGCGATGGCAGCGGGGGTGGCAGCGCGCGAGCGATATTTTATGTTGCGAGCGTTAAATCAGAGACTGTTTAAATGAATTAGGTATCATACAGATTCCAGGCGATGCTGCAGAGTCAAATCAAGGTTACCATGCATCTGCATGCACTGGTAATCTATGGAAGAAGCAGGATACCAACCGAATCGATCAGACCTGTGGAGGTTGCTCACTCGCTTCATCATTTTGAAAGTACTGTTGATATGCAAATGGCTGAACAGATTTTCTTGAAGCACAGAAAAATAAAGAAGATTAGGAAAATTAATCCTTGTCATTGTCTTTAATTTATTTAATTAATCTTCTTAATAAATGAAAAATTCTCTACTCTAGATGAGCGAGGAGAATTTTCCCATTTTTATTTTTTTTATAAAAAGGTATAAATCAAATTCAGTTTATCTATTATACTACGGACCCCTCGCTACTGGATGGACCACTCGATCGCTATTCACCGATGGCACCCTAGCACCCTCCGCCCAGTTATTATCTCTTCATAATCATTGTCATTCCATGCCGGCATCATGTGGATAAACGGTTACTTACACGTCCACTAAGTGCCCACCATCATTACTCTCATGTGAATTTGTACAGTCAACCGCACATACTGTGTTGCAGATTTAGTATACCTATCTGTCTACGTTACGTTCCCACCAAAATTACTAGAAGTGTAATGTATACTATATGTGTAATGGCCAAGGGCGTCGCCAGGAGGAAGCAGGAGGGGCAGCTGCCCCCCCCCCCCCCCCCCAGAGATTCTATTTATTTATTATAAAGTCTCTCGTGAAGCTTTATACGTTGGGCTCTGTACCGTTATTATTACAATATAGATGTAAGCTGTAAATGTAAGTGAAAAGCTTCATGAGCTCTTGACTTTACCTACAATTCATACTTTTCTCATGCTCCATATCAACTTGCCCCTCCCTGGGCCATCGGCTGGCGACGCCCTTGATAATGGCTAATATATTCTTTGATAATTATGAAATTGCACGGTTAATTACAAATAGTTCAGTATTTCAGTTCAGACAAGCCCGGTCGAAAACACAATGACCAAGACAAACAGACATGTTCATGCACACAAATGTTTGTCTTGTACGGGGATACGAGTAGAAGCCGCAACCTCGGCGTCAAAGTGGCCATTGCTTGTCATCCGACCACCGAGCTCGTCTGTGAACTGGCAAGTTCTACCATAGTATTATACATTTATATATTTGACGAGCTCGGTGGTCTAATGGTTAGCAAAAGCCACTTTGACTCTGAGGTCGCGGGTTCGATTCCCGCACAAGACAAACATTTGTGTGCATGAACATGTCTGTTTGTCTTGGTCTGGGTATTTTCTATGTATTATAAGTATGCATTTACAAAAAAAAAATGTATTTAAGTACGTTTATTAGTTGACTAGTACCTTTCTCTATGCTAGCACTCATAACACAAGCTTTGCGCTTAATTTGAGACTAGATGGCGCTGTGCAAATTGTCCAGAAATATTTATTTATTTCGTACATAATATGTACTTGATATACATAACTTCAATACATATCCAAAGCTCCAGAGCTTTCCCCAAAGCATAACAATGAAGGTATACAACAAAGTCGGTGGTTTTTAATTTGCCGCTCACGGAAGCCCTACTAGAAGCCCCGCAAATACGAATCGATTCAAACGAAGCGAGCTTTCCAAGTTTGTGCCGACTACGTACGAACTTTGTCGAATGAAATGTTTATTTATGACTTTATACTAAACGACACAACATAATGTTGAAAGCTCGAGCTTAATGAACGAGTTACTCGTATGTATTGACGACTGACGACCAGATGTCGAAATAAAACAATTTATACAAAGTATAAATTTATTATGGTCTGACAGAGCTTTTACAAGATCTCGATACAGACTAGCGCAAGCCGGCCGTTCTATGGCTTTTATACTGTTCATAAATCGAGTCAACACAGCATACTCGTTCTTCTAACAACTACTAAAGTAAGTACTAATAATTCTGAAAAATACAACAATCAACGCAATTGATTGTAATTATATCATTTTACTAATTTATTAGTTTTATTATGATATTTGTGCTTAATAACAAACTCCATTTCCTAAAATTGAAGTAGTTGTCTACTTCAATTTTATGAATCAACTAATAAAGTACTAATAATTTAAAAGAATACAGTAACCGGCCGGATTACTTGAAATACTAGCAAATTAATGTATTGCCAATTTTGTTGTAATGTTTGGGCTTGAATTCGGATTTTACTCAACATTTTCTAAATATTTGAAGTAGACTAATAAAATACTAATAATCTATCCAAGATGCTGCACTCACTTGATTAAGTAAAACGACAGTTTATTAATCACGTATTATTATAATATCAGTGTTTATTAAGTAATTCTTACATATATGCAAGCTTTTTGATGTCTTTACCACAGACTGCATGTGCTTACCAGAATAAAGAGGTTTTACAGGTTTGTCACAAGCGTCCATAGGCTGCGATGACTGATTATCATCACGCAGGTCGTAAGCTTGTTTGTCACCCTAGTTGTATAAAAAATAAACCAGCAGTTACTTGTACTTGTAACAAGTACTTGAAACAAATACAGATGGCGAAAAGTGATAAATTCACTGAATTGCCATGGAATCACTGCTATATTTTAGCACATCTAGCCCACTCGATACAACAGTCGCTTCGTTTACTATTACATAAACAATGACGTCTGTGCAGAGCGCGAATATGCGTGTGTACGTGCGGCGCCATTTAAACTGTTCCAAATTTATCTCAGAGGGGAGGTGATGTCGACACGACAGAGCGGTAGGGAGTGACCACACTGTACCTAGTACTATTATTTTATACTGTGGTTTTAGTCTATAGCTCTCGTTTATTATAGTCTTGTAGTCTAGATCAATGCTTTAAATACCAAAACTTTCCCAGAGAAATGTACAGTCAAGCTGGCAAGATACATTTACCACACAAGATCGAGCGAACATTCCTTTAAAAAAATTGGAGATCATTAATTTCTGCTTAACTTTTAGTTAGCAACATTTGTCATATTTTTTTTTTTGGATTCGTTATTGGGATTCGCTGTCAATTTTTCGAATACAATATACTAAACTTTGAAATCAAATCAATCGTGTATTTTTTTCAAGGAATTATGGGGCTTAGAAATGGAGTTTTCATTGGAGCCGGCCAAACCTTTTCAATATGACAATTTGATTTTTAGAAGAGTATTTTGTACACTGTCTCATATTCTTAATAAATTTAAAAACAGCCAATTATAAGCAAGGTATTCATAAAATTCTAATACAAGGCGAATGTTGCATGCCCTAGTCCCGGCTGTTGTCATTAGGCGGTAGTCGTTACACTGTCCTTGTGATGTTAATTATGTGTTATTTGTTTTATATTTACATGCGTTAAATTTACTAATCTGTGTTCGTCTGGTCAGGATACTAACTAAACGTTTGTGACGTATTGTGTTGTTTTAGGTCGCTCATTGGAGTTCCGCTATTTAGTACCGAGCAATAGTCATATTGACGTGTATTTCTCAACCTCGACATTTGCAAAATCATCGTGGAGCCATTAAACTAAAAAACGATGAAGCCATTAAACTAAAAAAAGAAGAAGAAGAAGAAGTCAGTGGCTTATAGGCGGCTTAGAACCACTGGCATCTAGACTTGCGCAAAGCAGTTCACTGAACTGAAAAGAGAGATGCAGTTCTTTTGACGCAA
The DNA here is from genome assembly GCA_937001555.2 of Hypsopygia costalis. Classification (NCBI taxonomy): domain Eukaryota; kingdom Metazoa; phylum Arthropoda; class Insecta; order Lepidoptera; family Pyralidae; genus Hypsopygia; species Hypsopygia costalis. The sequence goes on from OW443350.2 coordinate 5,219,402, forward strand.
ATGAACTATATCACTCATCTAGTTCATTTAGTTCAATTAGTTCAATTACTTCATTTAGTTCTGTAGTTCTTTTGACTCACTAGTTCAGTTTAGTTCAATGTATCTTTGATTCAATCGACTCAGTAGTTCTATTGACTGATTCCTTCTACAGTTCTATTGCATCATTTTGATGACATTGTATTTTTGTATTAAATAAGTATAACTAATTAAATAGGTATTTTATAAATTCTCTTCCAAATATTAATTTTCCTTCAAACTTTTCACAGGCTTAGGACTGTCAAGCTTGAGTAAAAAGAAATTATTTAGTGGTTAAAATAATAATTAATATAAAAATTGAGCCTTGTACTACTACTATATCATATTTTCGCTAACAGCTTATGGTTCTTATGTCCTTAGCCTTAGAGTTCTAATTCATATTCATATTCATTTATTCACAATGATTTATAACAAGGGGTATATGCACATAGTGGTAAAAAAGATGGTTAATAATGTTACAAATCACCTTAATAAGGCACTCGTGATTTTACATCTGTCGTATTTACATTTTATATTATTTTTATGTCAGTGGAAATACATTTTATTACTACTTAATTCGTCTTACAATAATCGCATTAATAATTCTAACCATTCATTGCTATTTCAAGATTGTCTATAAGAAATAATCATTATAATAATATCATAAAATTAGTAATATAAATTTAATAAATGAAATAATTTAATTAAATATTGCTAGCCAAATTAAATGTCAATTTGATTAAATATTATACAACAATTGTCAATGATAATAATATATCGAAAAATGTCAATAATATCTCATTATTTAATGTACTTAATGTATCTATGTCTCAATTGGATATATCAATTGGAATTAAAATTAACATTTATCAGCATTAAAATTTGTCATCTAAATACTCTTTGACGCTATAGTATGCTTTACCTTGGAGAATTTTTTTTAAAGTATTCTCATATCCACTGCCCTGGAGGACTTTGACGTGTTCGGGTAAATGGTTGTACAGTTTGACAGCCATATAGGACGGCCCATTTTTAAATAATTCAAGCTGCGGTGTAGCTTGACGGAGATCATTACCACGGCGTGAGACATAACGCCTAGACATATCGCAGATCTTTTCGAAAATATGCGGGCGCTTCCTTACAAGTCGACACAGCTCAAAAATGTATATACAGTTTACGGTAAGAATATGCTTTTTTATAAATGTTGGTCTACAAGACTCTCTTGGAGGCGTCGATGTTATTATTCTAAGGCAGCGCTTTTGTAAGACGAACACAGCCTGGACCTCAGTAGAGTTGCCCCATAGTGCAATGCCATATCTTATCCAGGCTCCGGCGTAACTGTGATAAGCTGTTAGAGCGCACTCTTCGTTTGTTGTTTTTCGCACTTCACGCAGTGCATATGTAAAGCTACTAAGTTTGCTTACTAATTCAATCACGTGAGGCCTCCATGATAGGGTGGAATCCATAGTGATGCCTAAAAGTGTGAATGATTCCACTACTTGAATGAGCTTCCCTTCGTACGTTATATTTAGGGGTAGTGCTGGTCGTTGGTATGGTCTGAACTGTATGATTTTAGTTTTTTGCGAGTTTATAATAAGACCTACTATTTTGTGTAACGCTGAAGTTATTTCGCTGTGTAATATGTGTAAATTATTATAATCACAGGATATAATAAGGGTAGCATCATCCGCAAATTGTACAATTTTGTATGGTACCGCAGTAGGAAGGTCGTTTATGTAAGATAAAAATAATAAACATCCCAGTACGCTTCCCTGTGGTATTGAGCCCGATACAGTTTCGACAGCGGAATTAACGTGTTTCAGTACTCTATGTTCATCTAAATGTCTAATCTGTATAAATTGTTTTCTATTATTTAAGTATGATTTAAGCCACTTATTAGCTGGTCCGCGTATGCCTTGCAACTCCAGCTTTTCCAGTAGAATCTCGTGTATAACCCGATCATATGCCTTGGAGATATCTATAAACATTGATAAGACGCATTTATTTTGGTTTAGTGAATTTAGTATCTCAAGGTTGCAATCGAGCACAGCTGAGCTCGTCGAATGGTTCCTGCGGAACCCGTGTTGATTTCTATTAAATACTTTAAATTTTTCGAAAAACGTGTAAATTCGTTGGCATATTATTTTTTCGAATATTTTTGAATTGACCGGCAATACTGCAATTGGACGATAGTTATTAATACTAAGTCTATCTCCCTTTTTAAAAATGGGTATTATTTTTGTCAATTTTAAACTTTCTGGGATTTCTGGGATAATTCGGTCAGTCAACCACGCACGAAACTATCTGTCTCGTTTTATCTCGAACAATTTCAGAATCTTCCGTCCTTTTCGCTCTCTATCAGCAATTTTGGCATTACAACGTATCTCTTTCATTCTAGCTCGTACGCTTTATGTATTTCCGTTCTTTTTACTCTTTGTCACTCGATTGAACTAAATGACGCAGTGAACTACATGGGACAAGAAAGAGTGAGAGACAAGAACCGGCTTGTATGGTGAACTGGTACAATTGAACTACTCACTCAGGAACTACACAAGTCTACTGGCATCCACCAACCCTCAGTTGAGCAGCGTGGCCCTTTCGATTGAGGGTAGACCTATATTCCAGCAGTGAGATGAATAAGAATGAAGAAGATAAGGTTGTGACAGACACAGTACTTAAAATCATAGAAAATGTAATGCGTTTGTCACTAATTCTGTGTAGTCGTTACATACCTATATTCTGCAGTCGCTCGTCGTGTCGTAGTCTGATCGTCGCCTATGAAATTGATCCATTGTTCTTGTATACAATATGTTTTGTTATGTTTTAACCGACTGAGGCTCAGCCGAAATTTATGCAATGTTTTAACTTATGAAAATAATAGCGTGAATTAACGCGATCATGCATAAGGGTATTTACATATTATTATTATTGCCTGACATTTCGATTACGTTGCACCAGCAATGGTCACAGAGTCAGTCTGTGAATTAATTCCATATATCATGCGACGCGAAAGTTTAAAAGCTAATGTTTTAACTTTTTTCTATACGACAACACTAACAAACAAATGTACGACCTGCCTGATGTAAGCAGTCATCGCAGCCTATGAACGCATGCGACACCAGAGGCATCACTCACGCCTTTCTTGAAGAACCTCATACTGTATGTATCATAATCTATTAAAACCTTGGCACGGAGTTTATTCCACAACCTGAGAGCTCAAGATAAAAAACTCATATGGAACAGTTGATTACGCGCCCATTTTAATTCTTATGTGGGAGGAAGAATTCCCTGTACATGGCGATTAGTGCGACTATATATAGAGGCTATGACCGTAGGCATCACATCAAGCAACTCCTCTGAACATAACCCATTGTACAGTCAGAATACGCAAAGATAACCTTTCTTGCCTCGATACCTTCTGAGAGCTTGAAATCAGCCACTATCCTTCAGAGCTCATCTCTGAATCGAGTCACAAGATGCTAGCTGGTACTTGGGTGCTGCCACACAGACAGGCCAAATGTATCTACTCCATGTGAGATCGTACTTGTGCCTTTTAAAGTAGTTTTAGTTCGCTCTATTGAGCACACCCAGTTTTTTTGACGCCATCTTCACCTTTTCCTCCAGGTGACCTCGAAACTGGACGTCGTTGCAAATCTCGACGACATGAATCTCAATAGTCACAGCACTAATAAGAGGTGTGTCCTGGAATTGTGGACCAGAACAGAAGATTTCTTTTTTAGCGATGAATGGGCAGATTTTTTTATGTAGGTACCAATAGGATAGTGAACTAGAAAACTCTGGACGTATGCAACATCAGGGGCATCATTCGTGCGTTGTCGACCCAGTACCTTCGAGGCTTTTCACGCCCTTTTTGAAGAATCCCGTTCTGTAGTGCACTTGTGAAAGTAGGCCGTGGGCATAATGTCAAATAAGCCCTCTGAACACACCCTATTATACAACCGGAAGAACACATAAAGGAACGCAAAATCTCTTCTCAGACTCGAAGGTTATAGATAGTAAGTTTGGAATCAGGGGCGCCGACTCCGTGGGTGCTCAGGGGCTCGAGCACCCACGAGAAATAAACAGTGGGTGCCAAATACCCCTGAGAATAGACATCAAGAAACAGATCAGTAATCGCCTCTTAGGGATGGACGTTTTTCATTACTCGACAACCCGTTTAGCGCAGTGGTTTAGAACGCCGGTTGAGCCGCAAGCGTCGCGGGTTCGATTCCCGCACCAACACAAATGTTTGTTGAAAAAACAGATATTTGTGTTGGGTCTGGGGTGTTTGTGGGTTTCACACATTTTCCAGTCATCATATGAGCATAAGCACCCATGAGGTTTTCTAAAAGCCGGCGCCCCTGTTTGGAATCGTTAACAATTCTCACTGCGCGCCTCTCAACCGACTTACATGAAGCAAGCTGGTATTAGGAGCCCCTGCCCATAGATGACGTGATCATCGGTGACTTCAACTCCAAGAATCCCTATACTCGTGGCGATGGTAAGTAGTATGTTCTGAAATTAAGGAGCACACAGCGAGTGGGATTTTCTTAGAGGTGAATGGCCCCCCGACTTGTGTCTTAGTGGGGTTGAATTGGAATCCCCCAATTGTGGACACTCTATTCAGATAGCTATCCATTTCAGACAGAAGTTTTTCGTGACTTCTCGCCAGAGAGTGAGGGATATTAGCTCGGCCCATAAAATAAATCTTCGGTGCTGCCGTCTGCAAAGCAATTTTCTGTTAATAGAAGACATAACATTGATATGCAGCTAAAACAGCTGAGGAACGATACAAAACCTTGAGTGACGCCAACATTAATGTTCATGCTATCAGTGCAACTGCCATCCACAACGACTCTAATGCATATGTTTTTTTTTTTTTTTGTAAATACATACCTAAGATACATAGAAAACACCCAGACTAAGACAAACAGACATGTTCATGCACACAAATGTTTGTCCTATGTGGGAATCGAACCCACGAGCGTTTGTGTCGAAGCCGCGTCATTGACCGATACGCCACCGAGCTCGTCAGTAACAAATAATACATAAAAAACACCTAAACTCGCATAAACACAAAAACAGTTAATGAAATTATTATTTGGCTGCGGTCTTCTGCGTGATGTGTGCTTCTGCGTGAGGGCGAGTGTAATTTTAAGCTACTCGACTGCAGAAGTACCTCCATTGTTCTGCAGCCGAGTAGCTTTTTATTATACTCGCCTTACCTCTATTTCGCCAGAGCACCACGTACGTAGTTGGCTTTGGTTCAGAGATGGTGGTGAGTCCACAGACATTCAATTTCTGAATGTCTGTGGGTGAGTCGCGTATACCCTTCCTATAAGCTTACATCCCTCTGAATGAAGTAATAAAATTGCAGAGATAAAAACAATATCAAAGTTAGGCTCTAAAGCACTCGTGTCCAGGACCGTAAAACCATTAAAAAGCCGAGTTGATTTTTATTTACTGTGGCAACATCTTAGATTGTGATGTCAAATTTTTATTGTCGCAAAAATTTCAGTCATTATTTTCGTAATAATTATGAATGTGTTAACAAATCATTAAAAAAATACAAAATTAAAGAAAACGAGCCTCGGAAGTGCGTGCCGACCGTCCATCGATTCGGCAGTGGTGGCGGAACTATTAGTGTCGTCGTGGAACAAGTCCTGCCTAAATGAATTATGTCGTTGAGGTCCAAAGCTCTAGCGTTGGTGGAGGTTCTGCTGCGGGTCCCGCCTCTATTTGTGGTGGATGAGTTCCTTAAGATAAGCCTAGGGCTGCCCGTAGCCAACGGCGAAGAAGTGTCTGTTCTGAGCAACTTGACGGTAGACCACGTCGATATCATTGATGCTGAAGGGATATACTACGATGCTAACTTCTACAATGCATTCCTCTTCACGCTGATGAAGTTCCTTATATGCTGCTTAGGTGAGTAATGCTACATTTGGTAATGGTATTATTTTTGTCTTTAAGATAAGTGGAGGTTATCTATAATGGAAGAAAACCGCACAATATGTTTGGTATAAGCATGTGGAGTCAGCCTGCCACTTCCTACAGTCTGTTTGTTTAGAACTATGCATTAAAATTTATTAGATTTTCACATTATAGAGAGCTTGAACTGGTGATGTTGTTGTGTTCACTTTGTTGTTTTAAATACTATAAACAAAATTACAGTAGTTATTCAGATAGTTGAATTGTCTCCGTCCGTGAAAATCTAAGGTTATGGGTTGGTATGATTAATTATTCAAATATGGAATAAATATTAGGCTCAGATTTAGATAAGTCACCCATGATTTGATTCTTCTCATTTATACCATTCGAAAGTTCACATTTTTAACAGTACAGCCACAAGTTTTTACATTGCGGAAACTTGTAGTTTTTAAGATATTTCAATTTCAATTAAATTCGTAGTTTTTGCATTTGATTTAGTCTTCTTCTTTTTTCCATTTCGTTACTGATAAGTCTAATCGAAATTTCGGTCAGTGGGTAGCTTTCGGGAATTTCTTCCAAATATTATCATTGTTTATTGTCATTATAAAGATACACTTTACTTTGCAGTCACGTGACTTATTTAAGGGTTTGCATGATCTGTAACCTGGTACAGATGTAGTTGCCACTCGTTGATATATGTCATAGTCAGTAACACAACCGCTAACTATATTGTTACGAGATTATGTGTGATCAAGTGCATGTAGAGTGTTATACTTCTAGTATAAGTGGGTTTCATAGAGTGCTACAGATACTATCAGGGTTAGATGGTTATTTGATTCAGGTGTTATTATGCAGCAGTCAAATTTACATGCAATTTGATCCACATTACTTTGTGTGCTTGTGCCAGCAGCGGTTTGCATGAAGTAACTGGCAGCGGATGCATGCAAAGTAGTGTAGATCAAATTCCATACTTTCAGGGTCCCAGATTGCATTTCTTTACCTTATTCTTCCATAGTAAACCCCTTTGACAGCCAATGTTAAGAATTTGTTACATACAGTATATGTGAATGTAGCACTTGTACTGTTCGACTTAATTAAATTTATTTTTACTGACCAGTTTCACCTTTATCAAGGTAAACAGATAGTGTTTGCGTTGCCAATTTTAAGTAATTTCGAGGAATTCATCTGGCAACAGTAATAAAACAATTAAAAAATGATTCTTTTTTTATTATATTTTATTTTTATACTACGTCGGGTGGCAGACAAGCATACAGCCCACCTGATGTGAAGCAGTTACCGTAGCCATATTAACGCTCGCAACATAAAATATCACTCGCGCGCTGCCACCCCCCGCTGCCAACCAGCAACTCCATTCCTTTCTGGTGACCTCACTCACTCGCAGGAAAACAACAACCCTCAAGGAAATTGTTGATGAGATTAAAAAATATGCTATGTCCTACCTCTCTTTTCGCCAGAGCCTTTTTTGTCAGTTAGCAGGGTGCACCACGTGCAGGTGAGGTTGAGGTGAGGTTCAAAGATGTTGATGAACCACTTAAACTCCAAAATTTCTGTTTTGAAATAAAAATTAAATTCCCAATAATAAAAATAAATAACCATCTCTATCTAACACTATCATCAGTTTCAACTTGAACAATAAGGCAATATCCTAGTAGATTATCCATGTGTCATGGTTACTTGGGACCATTTCGATATCGCCAATGAACACTACGCCAACTCAAAACATACACATCCAGATACACACGGTTAATATGAGTTATACATTTACTTAGCAATTTGTATTTTTCGATTTTGTTGTGTCTGTGTGTCTTTTATAAATAGTATTCAGGTAGCATAATGTTACTGAAGTAAAATCGATTTAGATAAAAAAAGAAAACTATCGAAATTTTAGTTGGCGTTGTGTTCCTTGGAGGTACGGATTTTTAACTTGAAGTGTAATAATGAACATGCTGGCTGCACAAAAGTGGATTTCTCTTTTAGAAATCTCTTCCAGCCTACTTTTAAGTGTTTTGCAGGGCTAATTTGTTAGAACATTATAATTATGTTGACTGTTATAGACCTACTCAAGAAATTGAAAATTTACTTTGTAAACAAATTTGTAAAAAATTGTATTCAATAGTTAATTTTTTTTTTTTATACTACGTCGGGTGGCAGACAAGCATACGGCACGCATGATGTGAAGTGGTTACCGTAGCCATATAAAATTAAAATTAAAACGCTCGCAATATAAAATTTCGCTCACGCACCGCCACCCCCGCTGCCAGCGCAGCGTCTCCATCCTTTCTGGTGACCTCACTCACTCGCAGGAACACAACAACCTCAAGGGATTTGTTATTTGGCTGCGGTATTCTGTGAGGTGGAGGTACATTCCCCAGTCGGGTAGCTTACAATTACGCTCCCTACCTCTCTTTTCGCCAGAGCTTCGTTTGTCAGTCAGCAGGGTGTACCGCGTGCAGGTGAAGTTGGCTTTGGTTCAAAGATGTTAATAAACCTCTTACATCCCAAAAAACTTTTCTATTAGATTTATGTAGAAATTTCAGTTGCATTATGTTATTTTTTTAACTACTCGCAACTTTTACAGTTTTATAGTTCTTAAGAGTTGCAGGCACTATCATCATGACATCACATTTGATTATATACCTAGATTTAGGCATACAAGATGTAATCAGCCATGAATGCGCTAAGTCTTAAACCTTTTTAATGATAGCATAAATTGGGATGAAGATAAGTAAATGATATATAATTTTTTTTATACTATGTGGGGTGGCAGAACGACATTCGGCCCATCCAATGAGAAGCTGTTACCGCAGCCATATAAACACTCACAAATCGCAAATATTGCTCATATGCTACCACCCCCGCTTCCAACGCCTTTCTTCCTGGTGACCTCTCTCACTTAAATATATGTTAACATAGAGTTTTGGGAATTCCCGACAAGTTCAAAGTCCCGGGACACGAGACAGCCTACAGTCAAAGTCCCGGGTATTCCCGGAACTTCGAGACTTTTTGTTTTTTTTAGTAAGGCTTTCGTAAAATTGTAATTAAGTTAGTTTTTTGTTTAAAATTGTACCTATTAAAAAAAGCCAATTCTTTGTAAAAAATCAAATTTATTATACAGAAAATTAAATGTTTACTTAAAGTTATTGAACGAATTCCGTTAAAAGTGAGCTGTTTGAGTAGTTGGGCATCAACAGTTGTTTACTAGCTTAAAACTTATAAACGAAATTAATATTTACAATTTTATTATTATTAATATTAATTTATTTGTAAGAATTGAAAATATATTTTGAGTATTATTTATGGGAGTAAATAATTTATCCTCCTCCTTGCGTCGATTTCCTCATTGCTGAGGGTCGTGACCCCATGGCCTCACTTTTGCACGGATGATGCTCCGCCACTTGTTCCTGTCTTCTGCGGCGTGAACTGCATCATGTAAGCTGGTGTCGAGAGCAGTGCGGATTTGGACCAACGTATCGGACTTCGGTCCCGTGGTCTTTTGCCGTCTACCTTACCGGTGACAAGAAGCCTCTCCAGGTTGTCACCACGTTTCCGGGCAATGTGGCCAAAGAACTCCAGGGTCCTTCGGAGACAGATGGTGGAGAGTCTCATACGTGAACGATCCGCTTTCTTTAATGTCCAAGTTTCGTCACCATACAAGAAGATGGAAAACACAAGAGTTGGTTTTGAGGGTAATGTTTCTATCGGCCCATATTCTATGCAGCTGAGACATAGCACCCTTCGCCATTCCAATGCGCCTCCGTATGTCACTCTCGCATGAGCCGTTGTTGGAAATGTTAGAGCCCAGGTATGTAAAGTTATTAACAATCTCAAGATTCAGTGCGCCAGTGAGCTCTAACTTTTGCGAGCGATCCACCACCATTATTTTGGTTTTGGCTCTATTCATGGAAAGGCCAAGCTCCTCGCTGATCCGCTCCATCTTGTCCAGTAGTTCGAACATCTCGGTTTCGTTAGCGGCAAAGAGGGTTGTGTCATCGGCATAGCGCAGGTTGGTTAATTTTACTCCACCAATGGCTACACCTCCCTCCCAGTTGTCACAAGTGCGTCTTATTATGTATTCGCCGTAGATGTTAAACAAGATGGGGGACAGTATGCAGCCCTGCCTGACGCCTTTCTCGAAGTGAAAAGGTTTAGATGTTGTTCTGTCAACTCGTACTACACCTCGGTTGTTGTAATAGAGGGTTTGTAGAAGGGCCGTGAAGTGACTCGGCACGCCCAACTCGGTTAGAACCCCCCATAAGCAGTCCCAGTTGACGCAATCGAAAGCCTTACTGTAGTCTATGAAGCACATTGGTACATTAACACACAGGTGTGTTAACTTCATAGGCTTTTTCTATGAGCTGCTGGACGTTGAGTATTTGCTCGCGAGTGCCCTTGCCCTTCACAAAGCCCGCCTGCTCCTGCGGGATTTGCCAGTCCAGGAAGTGTCTGATCCGACTGTTGATGATGTGAAGCAAAATTTTGCTGCCATGTGAAATTAGAGCAAGGGTACGGTAATTGTCACATTTCCTGGTCGAACCTTTCTTATGAAGAGGCAGAATTATTGACTCGGCCCAGTCTCCTGGCCACTCGCCGTAATGCCAAATGTGATTGCATATGTTGTACAGCGTATCAATGCCCGTATCGCCTAAGGCCTTGAGTATTTCAGACGAGATCTGGTCCGGCCCCGGCGCTTTCTTATCCTTAAGCTTGTTGATTGCAGCTGTTACTTCTGAGCGCAGTATGGATGGTTCCCGGTCTATCTCCTTCCAGTCAAACTGGACAACACCAGCGCCACGCGGATCTTTGTAGAGATCTTCGCAGTAACAACGCCATCTTTCGGCAATGTCTTCGAGTTCATGTATGGGATTACCGTTTGCGTCTTCAATGACCCATGTTTTAGGTTTGAATTGATTGGAGAGTTGTCGGACTTTCTTGAAGAGATCTGCAGTTTGTAGTTTGAGCGAATCATTCTCTATTTCGCTGCAAATATTCGCTAAGAATTTGTTTTTGTCTTGGCGGCATCTTTTCTTTATAGTAGCGCACATGCTTGTGTATTCTGCGCGAATTAGCTGGTCTTGTAGACCCTTTATCTTCAAGTCCTTTCTCTGGCGGATAAGCTCCCATGTAATCCAAACTTTGGACTTCTTCTCACAGGTGGCAGTTCTCTCCTTTGTGACCTTATGTCATACGGGACCTCCAGAGTGTCCCGTATGACAGATCTGAGGTGTTCCCATTGCGAGTTAGCTGTGTCTTCCGGCGCCGAGTACTCCCGTAATTTGGATTCCAGCTCAGACTGGAAAAATGACCGCTCTGCTGATTGTAGATATCTGGGCTTAGGAGGTGGATTTTTCCGAGGCGCTTTTAAGCGAAGTGAGAAATTTGTGACCAGTAAATTGTATTCCGATCCACATTCAGCTCCAGGGAAGGTCTTCACATTTTTCACGGAAGATCCAGCGCGTGTTTATTAAGATATAATCGATTTGATTTCTATATCGATCGCCAGGGGATCTCCAGGTGTAAAGGCGTCTCGGATGATCTTGGAAGCATGTGTTCATTATGCTTAGCTTTCGCTCGATGCAAAACTCTATGAGCCTTTCACCGCGTTCGCTCCTAGTCCCAAGACCGTATTTACCAATGGTGGAACGAATGTGGTCATCGTTGACAGTGGTTCCCACTTTAGCATTCCAGTCTCCAAGAATTATAGTAGTGTAGCGGCCGGGTATCGAGTTTAATGTGGACTCCAGTGACTCATAGAAGGCATCGATGTCTTCGGGTGGGGCCTTTTCTGTCGGAGCATACACTTGTACTATGTTCAATGTGGTGGGTTTGGTGTTGAGTTTCATAGTAATGTTCCTGTCCGATACAGGATTGTACCTCAGGACATATTTGGTCATGCCTGCCGGAAGCAGTAAAGCAACGCCGTTCCTGCTACAGTCCTCACTACCTGAAAAGTAAAAAGTGCTTCCTGATGTTGTCTTGAAATGTCCGTGTCCCCGCATATGAGTCTCGCTAATACCGAGTATGGTGATATGATGAGCCTTTGCTTCGTTGTCCCCTATGGTTAGTTTGCCCGCCTGTAATAGCCCACGGACGTTCCAAGTTCCAATTCTATGCTGAGTGCCAATAGGTAGTTTATAAATTTTCGTTACGTCAGTAACAGGACTTCCTCCCAAGGCCTGACGCAACACCTTGTTGGAAGTTTCGGTGGCCAATTTCACACCAACCAGCCCGGTAACTGGATGGCGCCGAGTGTTAGTCGGATCGTCCAACGAGCCATTATCTGTCTGTAACTTTGAGTTCATGAGGTTTTCTTGGGAGAATATACTCGTGGTGGGTACCCACGTCCTTCCACGGCAGTCTTTAGGAGGCGATTTAATTCCTCCGGGCCACTGTATGCCACTCCAACTCTGTGTGGAGGTGATCGGGTTAATTAACCGCCACCCGATACTCGGCGTTCACTGTTTTACGGTCAGGCTAGTGTTCTCCCTTCCAACCCTCCTTCTTTCTCATCCGGGCTTGGGACCGGCAATGGCGAAGTTAATATATAAAATAAGTATATAAATAATAATTAATATTTTGGGGCTATACTCTATATTTGAGGTTATTACAATACAAAAATGTTTACAATACAAAATGTTTATTTCGTTATAGACAGTTGTTACAAAACATAGAGGTTGACTCCTTCTTTTAAGTGTGTAAACACCTGTACCAGAAGGAGTATTAATTAGACAAATGTAAATGCTGAATTGAATATGTTTAGTAGTTGTTATCATAAAGGAAATGTTTAAATTGAGATAATATATAAAAGATTTATGATATTTACAGAGTCAAAAATGCAATTAAGAATAATGTGCCAGTGGACCAAACAGTTAACAAGGGGAAATGGCTAAATATCTTAAACACACCCAATGAAAGTTCAAATGTATTGCAGAGTCAAAAAGTCAATTATCCTAACATTCCTTTTTTTTTCACTTTTTCCAAAATATAAATCGGTTTTAATTAATATTTTAATTTTTGATACGGGTAGCGGGTACTTTAGTGTGGTTGTTTACAAAAACAGTACGAAAAAGATGGCTGATGCTAACGCATGCGCATATAAAAAAAGATTGTGATGAAAAGGCCTGTTAGTTAACCGGTAGTTACTTAGCACACCACGTAGTAGTTCAATAAACTTACAGATGGTGCTATGCTCCTACAATTATTTGAGAATAAAAATGAATTTCGATAATCTTTCTCAAATAATTGAAGGAGCATAGCACCATCTGTAAGTTTATTGAACAACTACTAAAATTACGAAAAGTCCCGGGACTTCGAGACCCGAGACGTCCCGGGACCCAAACCCTAATCTAACTATAAGGAATGTTCTGTAGTTTGGGATATTCCCACATTTCCACTAGAATGTCTGTTTGTCTTAGTCTGAGTGTTTTCTATGTATCATAAGTAATTTATGTATGTTTATCAGTTGTCTAGTCCCATAACACAAGCTTCGCTTACTTTGGGGCTACGATTACGATGGCGCTGTGTAATTTGTCTGACAATATTATTATATTATATTGACTGCCATCATGTATGAACAAAAACAAAATGAATCTATATTCACTTTTGTCTTGTTGTTAAGACAAGGTAAAACATTTACATAAAAGAATAATAGATAAATTATCATTATGTTCTCTTGCTTTTGTCTCACCCAAGTTGTAGTTCTATTCAAGTTACGCCCATGTCAATTATTATTATAATTATTACACTTCTGTTGTTTATGACTGTGGTTGCTAGGGATACATAAGGCTGCCATCTCTATACGCTAGTAACCAGGACAAGACACGTGTAAACTTCAGATTTTGAATCTTAATACCCGAACATGCCATCTTTTTTTTTTTTTTTTGACGCCCGACGCGCGAGGTCACCCCCCAGCCGTGCTGGAGGGAGGCGGAAAATCCTCTTCGACACCCCCCCAGTCTGGTTGCTACCAGACTGACCTTTCAAGGGCGAATCAGGCTTTAACTGACTAAAAACCGCCTGTCTAACTACTTTTAGCCACGATGGCTTTAAAATCGCAAACGGAACGCTAGAGGAGAAAGAGTGGAGAAGGTATGTAGTCTGCGACGATCTGGCGAGGGTCCCCGAGAGGACCCTACCGCGAGGCGGTTTCCAGGTCGTCGCAGAGTACACATCGCGATCGAAAAATTTTATAGAACCGAGTGAACATGCCATCAGTGTTTTTAGTGCTATCATCATATAAGGCTCCGTTCGGACAGACCGGAGCAGATTTTGGTGACGTTTAAAATAGAGCTTTGGATCATTGCTAAAAGGTTTATTTTTTAAATTCATTTCTTTTGTTATATAAAGTAAACCTTATGTCAATGACACAAAACTCTATTTCAAATGCATCCAAAATCTGCTCTCCTCTCCGAGCCGGTTTCTGTGAACGATAACTAGTATTATATAATAGTACTATTTTTTTATTCTGTGACAAGACGGTTAATTGCGGCATGGAGCGGAGGGTAGTGATTTAAAACTTGTAACCCCGGACTACAAATGAAACCCCGCCCGGAAGCTCTCCGGACGCCCTCGAAACTGGGACAAAATCGGGGAAAACCTGCCGGATGGCAACCCTAGGGATACAATGTGATGTTGTAACCAATATCAATAAGTTTATCTGTATCAATAACTATATAAAACAACACAGCACTTACTGCAGCCTAGAATGTCTGTAGTTTTCTCAGGAGACTACAGCTTGGGATCCTTCAAAGAGGGTGTGAAGAGGTTTTTATAGGGTCGGCAACGTGTGTGTTGCCCCTGGTGTTACAAGCGTTCATAGACTAAGGTAACTGCTTACGATCAGGCGAGCCTCACTAATACTAACGAGACGGCACTATATTAGATTGAAAACGTAATGTCTAGACCCTGTATGCTTGTATTGACGAGTCGGTGGTCGAATGGCTAGCAATGGTCACTTTGACACCGAGGTCGCGGGTTCGAACATGTGCTTAAACATGAGTGTTTGTCATGGTCTGGGTGTTTTCTATGTATTATAATATGTATTTATGTACATATATCAGTTATCTAATACCCATAGTACAAGCTTTGTATAGTTTGGGACTAGATGGCGCTGTATAATATGTCAAGGAATATTTATATTTATTTATTGTATTCAACCTGTGATATATAACGCAAAATATTAAATTGATACCCAAAGAAAACCTGATTTGCTCATCCAATTAATCAGATCGTACATCAAATCTTGCATTTGATGTGCAATAAATATTTTTTGATGTGAAAAATAGGTTAGGTTATTTGATGTTACGTTAAAAAGTATCCTATAAAAAATAGGACTGCAGTTCCAAGTGTGCTGAGTAGGCACCTCATTTCTAAGCAACTTTTGTTTCTAAATAAATATACTGACCTAGTGTAACACAATGTAGGTCACTGACAGACCTTCATTGTGCAACAATGTTCAGTTTGTCACTAAGTAGTTAACTACTAACTCACTGGTTCCAATAACATTAGATTTTCATGCGTACCGCTTGAAGAAAGAGCTCTAGAAATAAATAAATATTTCTGGACAATTTACACGGCGCCATCTAGTCCCAAATTAAGCGCAAAGCATGTACTATGGGTACTAGACAACTGATAAATTTACTTAAAAACATTTTTTTTTTGTAATTACATACATATAATACATAGAAAACACCCAGACCAAGACAAACAGACATGTTCATGCACACAAATGTTTGTCTTGTGCGGGGGTCGAACCCGCTAGCTCGGAGTCAAAGTAGCCATTCGACCACCGGGCTCGTCAGAAATGGTCCCAGGGGCTAAAGCTAGATAATGCTGGTTGTGGTAGCTCAAGTTATTATTTGTATAGTCGTATACATCATGTTGGCCGTGTGGTTTCCGGCAGACTAGAATAGAATCACTCCGTTTCTTCCCGTGGATGTCGTACAAGGCGACTAAGGGAAATACATTATCACATATCGATCAGGCCTCCCCAACCCGTTTGGCCAGCGTGGGGAGTGTAGGCCAAATCCTCCTTCCGTCTAGGACGGACGAGAGAGGGTCGTGCTCCTGTAGTGGAGACTAAAATGGACCTGATGATGATGATGATGATGATACATCATGTAGTTAAGCAACGTCGACCGTAGTCTGTCCATGGGTGGGTTTATTTATCTCGAATTCCTCCGTGCTTTGGAAGACACGTTAAACCGTCGCCGGCTGTTGTTATTAGAGATGACCAAAAGTTTGCTCTTTTGGCGCTATAATAAACATTTCAAGATAAATGCAAATAGTCTCTAAGCAAAGCTTGTACTATGGGTACTAGATAACTGATATAATACTTAAATACATTTTTTTTTGTAAATATATGCATATAATACATAGAAAACTGACTGACAAACGAAGCTCTGGCGAAAAGAGAGGTAGTGAGCGTAATTGTAAGCTACCCGACTGGGGAATGTACCTCCACCTCACAGAATACCGCAGCCAAATAACAATTCCCTAGCGGGTTGTTGTCTTCCAGCGAGTGATTGAACTCACCAGAAAGGAAGGAGATGCTGCGTTGGCAGCGGGGGTGGCGGCGCGCGAGCGATATTTCATGTTGCGAGCGTTAATATGGATACGGTAACCGCTCTACATCAAGCGGGCCGTATGCTTGTCTGCCACCCGATGTAGTTTAATAAAACTAGCTAATTAATTAAACCAATCACATCTCACCCCTCTAAACTCTGCCATCGACAAAATCAACAGTCGAAGCAGGGTTCCCATAGTAAACAATAACATTATAACAGTAGTAGTAAAAAAAAAAAATTTATAAATTTGAATGAATAAAAAATAATAACTTCACGCAATTCTTCTAAAAAGTGTTCGCATAAATCAAAATGCGTTATTATCATTGTGAACAATTCGACGTTCAGCGCCGTGACGGCCTTACACGAAGTTTTTGAGTTTATTAACCATTTCCGTGGCCTTGCTCGCTGCCTACTATTGCAATAACTAATTCTAATCAACACATCAACACAACCAGCCTTCATTCCATCCAATTGATATCATCATTTATGCTTCATTAATCTTTCAATCGGTAAGAGATCGATTAAAGAAAATGTGGTTAGAAGTCGATCGCCCTGTTGCGAAATTTTTTACTGGGCATGGCAATTTTAAGGCTAAACTCTTTTCGTTTAAATGAATGCCGTCGCCCTTATGCGAATGTTCTATGGCAAATCATGAATTCGATCAAACAGGACACCATGTTCTCTGGGAGTGTGATCTTTGGCGGTGGCAGCGGGACGACATGTTGAATTCGTTGCATGTCGCATCCGGGGTAGTATACTGTTCTGTTTTCATCATCATCATCAGGTCATTTTAGTCTCCACTACAGGAGCACGACGCTCTCTCGTCCGTCCAAAAGACAGAAGGAGGTTTTGGCCTACACTCCCCACGCTGGCCAGACGGGTTGGGGAGACTATTCTGTTTTGTATGTATCATAAGTATGTATTTACAAAAAAAAATGTATTTACGTATGTTTATCAGCTGTCTAGTACCTATTACACAAGCTTCGCTTACTTTGGGGCTAGATGGCGCTGTGTAATTTGTGTGACAATATTTATTTATTTATTTGGTAGCATTACCAAGCGTTCAGACGATTTTACTATTCATATTATTGGAATCGATGTGTTTGGTAACAACTCAATGTTTTAGGTCCCCAATAGTGTGTGATACATAAAATCCGTGGTGCACGGCAGTTGAGCTTCACTTGACTAGCCATCTCTTTAGGGTTTTAAAGCCTTATTTGCCATAATAGCTGTCCCACACATTGCTAAGACAAGGAAGTCAAATTCCAAAAGCTTCCTACTCCTACTATTTTCTTCTGATTAAATTTGTTGTGAGTTTCAATGCAGCTGTAGTCTTAAACCCGGGACTGCAATGGACTTCATTGTTCATTACCTTATTTTGTAGTCGCCGCTGTTAACCCTGGCTACACAGGAGACATAGTGGTGGGAATGTGTGGTGATCCACGTCCCCATATACTTCATTAGAGTCGAATATACGTATACATAATTGATAATATGCACCTACCATATCTTATCACTGCATCTCTCTAAGGTTGACTTGTAGAGAATGCTTATTTAACATTTAAGGTTGGAGGGTATATGCCGATAGGCTTCGGGGACACCCTCTGGTGGGAATCTTTTGCGGCGGTATTTTCTTAAGAGGTTGTAAGGCTCTTTAATACCTATATTTTTTGTTAGTGGACTGTATTTTTTATTGTTGATAATTAATGTATCAAATATGACACGCTGTAATAAATAAACATGTGTGACACTACCCTTATTACAAGTTATGTATGCAAGAAATATCGTTAAGTATATTCATTCAATAAATGATAGATGCGAACGCCCCTTTAGGAAAATGGAACACAGAAAATAAGTGATATTGGTATATGTATAGAAAACAAGGATATATGGAATATTCTGAGCAACTCACCGAGTGATGACACGTTCCTTTGTTCTTCGCGTGTTGGCGATCGAAGATGGCGGCTTGGTTGCACACGTTAACTTGCTAATAAATAGTCTCTAATCACACTTTATATGCATATATATATTGTTAAAAATGTCTTTGCGCAAATATAGTTCGAAGTTGTATTATATATTATCATATTATTGATGCGGTAATTTATAGCTAGACACTACACTCCCGAGGCAACAGTAAAGTCGTTGCTCGCGACTTGATTTGACGCGACCTTGCTTGAAGTCGATCTATGGGCGTCTGGGGGCGGCCGGCGAGGCAATGCGCCGGCACATATATCTTCAAGCGAGGGTAGTCCGTCCAATATTGACGGTTGTAGTAAAAAGTTGCTCAGAGGAAGGTATGCGGAATTATTAAATATAATAGCGGGAAATATTTGTAAAGGAATAGGAACGTTCGCATTAACAATTGGTATATAATGTATTATAATACCAAACATCCCCCCGCACTTGAAGGATTCCTTCAAAAATAATAATAATAATGAGAGAAAAACAAACTAAATTAAATAGATTTCAAACAATGAAACTAAACCACACCGAAATACATGCTTGCATAGACGTAAACGACGTCTATACTAAATATAAGATAAAGTATATGTAATGATAAATTATAATTTATTAAGTAGAATGGCAATCGCATAATATTACCTATTGAGTGGGAAGTGGGCAGAGACGTATAATTGGACGCTCGTACTTTCCGCTACGAGTTTTGACCTCTGCGACGCGTACGATCCCATCTTTACCCGGAAAAAGACGCGTTATTATTCCTAACGGCCATTGTAGGGGTGGAGCGTTTTCCACGTTTACTAAGACGATAGTTCCTACTGTAATAGGATTAGCAGGCGTATTCCACTTTTCCCGACTCTGTAGACTGTGAAGATATTCCGATTTGAAACGCTTCCAAAAGGATTGGACAAGCGAATCCAATAAAGAGTAACGTGTTAAAAGGTGTACACGTTCCTGGCTTAAATCTGCTGCGGGTAGACACTGCAAGGGTGCAGTGGCCAAAAAATGAGCGGGCGTTAACGCGGATGGTTCCGAAGGATCGGAACTTAAAACATACAGCGGTCGACTATTAAGTACAGCTTCGACTTGAGCAAGTACAGTAATAAATTCTTCATAGGTTAGAATTTGTTGACCTATTACACGATGAAGATGCGTTTTTATACTTTTTATGTTAGCTTCCCAAATACCTCCAAAATGTGGCGCATTCGGAGGGTTGAGTCGCCAATTAATGCGGTTTTTTATAAGTTCTTCCGAGAACATTTTATAATAGTCTTCTGTCTGCAAGAATGAATGAAGTTCATTGAAGTAAGCCTTGGATGCGACAAAATTAGTACCGTTATCGCTATAAAGAACCTGACAAGTACCACGCCTAGAAATAAAACGCTTGAAAGCGTCCAGAAACGCGGCTGAACTCAATGACGAAGCCAACTCAATGTGCACTGCCTTCGTCACTAAACAGATGAAAATACATAGCCAGGCCTTCTGGCTTCGTACGCCACGCCCCCTAGTAGTAGTTACATGAAAGGGGCCTGCGTAATCAGTACCTGTGTGTGTAAAACTCTGCTCTACACGACATTCTGGTAAATCTGCCATAGGAGGAAAAGTATTTTTTGGATTAGCGCGGAAACAAGCGTTACATTTGTGAATACGCTGTCGTATAATTTGTCTAGCAGACAGAATCCAAAATTTTTGATTTAAAATAGATAGCAAGAGCTGAGGGCCTGCGTGAAGATTTTCTCGATGATAAAAATCGATTATAAGATTAATTATATGCCCATGTTTAGGCAATAATGCGGGATGTTTACTGGAAAATTCTAATGATGAGTTTCCAAGACGTCCACCAACTCGTAAGACGTCGTTAGAAATGAAGGGGAACAATCTGCGGATTTGAGGGGAGCAGATTCTACCCATTTTTATTTTGTAGATATCATCCGAAAATGAACCTCGCTGAACAGCCTGCACGACGGCCAACTCAGCTTTATTTAAATCCGCGGCGTGTACTTCGCCACGAAGCGGAAGTTTTTTGATAAATCTCAAAAAATAAACTGCGGATTTGAGAAATTTGTGCCACGAAGAAAACTTCATACTTAAAGTTAGAAGAGTGTGCTCCCTGTCATTTGACGCAACATGAGAGACCGTCTTTTCTTCGGGCAATTTCGTAGCAGACGATACGAAATGTGATATGGGCCAATCAATAGTCGGCAATGATGCCCAAGAGGGACCATGGAACCAAAGCTCATGGTCCGTTAAGCTAGAAGGCAAGAGCCCTCGTGATAAACAATCAGCGGGATTTTGCGACCCAGGAACATGATAGAAATGTTCTGGGGGGAAATTATTTTGCACTTGTGCGATGCGGTTGGCTATGAAAGTCATAAATCGGTGGGGCGAGGAATGCACCCAGCATAAAGCGACCGCAGAATCTGAAAATGCGAATATATTGTCAATTGGGTGACGCTGAGAAAGAGTATCATATACGATACGTAACAGTTTGGACATCAGGACAATAGCGCAAAGTTCCAGTCTCGCAATTGTTTCTGTTTTGACTGGTGCAACCCTTGACTTTGAGCAAATAAGACGTACGGTTGGACTTTGATTTGTTTTTGATACATGTGCATAAATGACGCAACCATATGCCTTTTCGCTAGCGTCAGCAAATGCCAAAAGTGTCAATGTTGAGTCCTTCTCAACGCCTAAATGGCGCGGAAACTGAAGTCTTGAAATCAACGGAAGTTCGCTGACAAATTGATGCCATAAATTTAAAACATGCGGTGGCGGAGTATCATCCCAGTCCATTTTTAAAAGCCAAAGCTCCTTTATTAGTAGCTTAGCAAAAACTATAACGGGGCCTACGAGACCAAGCACGTCATATAAGCGGGCGGTGGCCGAGAGAATAGCTCGTTTAGTGCCAGTAAGTTGCGGGGGTGAGACTGAGAAGACAAAATCATCGGTATCGGGAAGCCACCGAAGACCAAGAATTTTGAGGGAGTCGCTGTTATCTAGCGATATGGACTCAGAATGGCGGTGAGAGTCAGGAATATGTTCCAGTAATTGCTCAGAATTACTAGTCCATTTGACCAAATCAAACCCACCAGCTTTGAATAGCTGTATAAGTTGGGTCGCTGTTTCAGCTGCTTCCTCTTGGGAAGGAGCAGAGGAAGCTAAATCGTCCATATAAACGTCTCTTTTGAGGACGATGGCAGCAAGAGGATACTTCTCTTGCTCATCACTCGCGAGCTGACGGAGTGTCCGAAGTGCGAGAAATGGGAATGACCGCAGACCAAACGTAACTCGGTTAAACTGATATGTGTCTAACGGAGCATCTGATGAAAAGCGATATAAAAATCGCTGGAAGGAGCGGTGCGATTTATGTACTTCAATGCATAAATACATCTGCCGAACGTCGGCAATAAAAGCGATGCGGAAAATGCGGACATTCAAAAGAATGTGAAATATGTCGGCTTGCAAGTTGCAGCCTGTGTGAAGAATGTCATTAAGCGACAGACCACTATCGGTTTTAGCACTACCATCAAGGACGATACGGACCTTGGTAGTAGATTTGTCGTTGCGGATAACGGGATGATGCGGTAAATAAAACCCGGGAGTGCAATACTCTTCAGGTTTGACTAAAGAAATGATTCCTTTAGTTAAGTAATCGCGTATAATCTCATTATATTTAACCCGAAGATTCGGGGTTTTAGCGAGTTTGTTTTCGAGCAATAAAAATCTCTTTTTTGCGGTTATAAAGGAATTACCTAAATTATCTGGACTTTCCTTGAATGGCAGATCGACAGCATATGAACCATCATTATTACGTGTAGTCGTTGATGCGTATATTTGCTCACAGTCTTGTTCTTCTGGGCTTAAAATTTTGTTCGAGGGCACTTCCTCAATTTCCCAAAATTTTTCTATAAGTTGATTCAGAGGTTCACGCGTGAATGTGCAAAGAGCGCGGGAGGCACGCGGAGGTGATGTCACAGCGACGTCACCCATAATTACGTAACCCAAGGTGGTTTCTATAGCGGTTGGCAGACCTTCATTACGAATTTTATCAAAGAGCAAAATTTCACAAAATACATTGACCCCCAGAAGCATATCAATAGCTCCAGGCTCATTAAAACTGTCGTCGGCTAAAGGCAGATTTTGGAAATACTCTAAACCTGACAAATCGAAGCGTGTGTCGGGAAGAGGCGAAGTGATTTGTTCCACAACGAGTGGTTGTATAGAATACATTTCACTATTTTCGAAACGAGAAGCAAATTTGATGTTAGCTGCTCCTATAATTTTTTGCGACATACCTCCAATACCTTGAACCTCAGTATAACGATTCTGTCTCGAAAGCGGAATAGATAAGCGTCTACAGCAAGAAATTGATATATAATCACTTTGCGAACCTGGGTCAATTAATGCTCTGACATAATGAATATTGCCCGAAATATCACGAAGTTTTAATTTTGCGGTACCCAGAAGTGTGGTCTTATTGACCGAGCCTTGTGAGCAATCTTGAGAATTATTTGATGATAAATGACTTAATGTGGAACTGGATTGTGGCGAGTTATCAATTTTAGTTATTATAGGTTGTTGTTGACAATTGCCTGACGATGGAACGTTATGGCTTGTATTTGATGGCGGATTAAAATGTAAAAGAGAATGATGACGAGATGAGCAAATTTTACATCTGCGCGTTGACGTACACACAGAAGTTTTGTGTGTGCGACTGAGACAATTATTACAACTAGAATTAGTTTTGACGTAATTAAATCTTTCATGCGGAGTTAATTCTAGGAATGCTTGACACTGATATAAATGTTTATGTTTATTATTACACAATGAACAAATAGCGTTGACGACTGGCTTATTGACAAACGTCTTTGTTGGAATTGGAATTGATTTGTTGATAGATTTTGCATTATTGTTATTTGTACGAGATACGTTTAGTTTGATATTTGATCGTGAAAGAGCTTTACTTTGCTCGTTAATAAATTCTATTAAGTTAGAGTATGATGGATATTTTTCCTTACGATAAAACATTTCAAATAAATTTATTGACTCGGAATCTAATTTTTGTAATCCGATATGTAAAAATAAGAAGTCAGCTAAGTCTTGCAATTTTAACTGCTTCAACGCCTTAACTGACGCATCGAAATTGCATAGGAAAGATTCCAAAGCTGCAGCGGAATTATTTATAATTGGTTTAAAATCCAACAGCTGATTAACGTAACCGGCAGCAAGGGCGCGGACGTCATCATATTTGTCAATAAGCGCTTGCCAAATTATAGGATAGTTTTCTGCGGTAGGCGGTAGTCCTGCACAAACAGACCTTGCCTTGTCAGTTAACTTACTGACTAAAAATTGAACGCGGTCGCTATCTGTTAAATGCGGATGATCATGAATGACACTCTTAAATTGCTGGTAAAATAAAGGCCAGCTACGTATGTCTCCGTTAAAGGAAATAATTTCAAGAGTTGGGATTCTGTGTTGAATGCCCGATAACGTAGACGGTTGTGGAGACTGTTGTCTAATGCTTTCTTTCAGTTCAGAATAGATTTGTTTACATTGACAATACAGCTCTTCAAATGCGATCCATGGCTGATAATTTATGGCGACTTTGGGCTGGCTGACTTGGGACTTTATCAAAAGTGCATTATAGTTATCCATGACGCGCTCAAAATCAGTACGCAATTGATCTAAATTAACAGCATTTCTAATGAATGTTTGTCTTTGAGTGTCATCCTCATGTGCTATAAGAGCCATAGCATGAATGTTTTGTAGCCTTTGAAAGTAGGCGCCGCGCTTGGCTTCCAAAACTCGAAGTTCGCCATCGTCATATTCCGAATCGATACCTTTCTTGTCTTTATTCATGGTGGAATATAAGATCAAGATATAAGCGGATGAAAGAAAGTATAAAAACTGTATTATTCAAATTATTGATATATGCGGGTAGTTCTAAATATTAGAACTGCGGAGTTAAATTAATGCGGGTTTAAAAATAAAATAATGCGGTAATAAAATAATGCGGATAAGCGAATCAAGTCAGGTGCGTGTGTTTAGCTATGCAAAATAAGTAAAAACATATGCGGTAAATAAAAAAGTTGAATGCGGAATAAATGGGATACTCCTACAATGCTAATGCTTCAAATGTGAAAATGCTATAATGTTAATATGCGTTGCGGTTTAATAAAATATAATTATAAAAATAACTGCAATAGTTATAATTATATACGGATGCGGTATAATAAAAATGCGATTATAAAAATAACTGCAATAGTTATAATTATATGCGGATGCGGTATAATAAAAATGCGATTATAAAAATAACTGCAATAGTTATAATTATATGCGGATGCGGTATAATAAAAATGATTATAAAAATAACTGCAATAGTTACATTATGCAGATGCGGGTAAAGAAAAAATAATATTAATTATGATTATAGCAAGCATGTAGCGGGTTTGTAGATTTACGTTTCACTGTGATATATAATTGAATTTAAATTGAATGAAAACTGATAAAATATCCGGGTCGTAGGACCATTTGGAGGGTATATGCCGATAGGCTTCGGGGACACCCTCTGGTGGGAATCTTTTGCGGCGGTATTTTCTTAAGAGGTTGTAAGGCTCTTTAATACCTATATTTTTTGTTAGTGGACTGTATTTTTTTATTGTTGATAATTAATGTATCAAATATGACACGCTGTAATAAATAAACATGTGTGACACTACCCTTATTACAAGTTATGTATGCAAGAAATATCGTTAAGTATATTCATTCAATAAATGATAGATGCGAACGCCCCTTTAGGAAAATGGAACACAGAAAATAAGTGATATTGGTATATGTATAGAAAACAAGGATATATGGAATATTCTGAGCAACTCACCGAGTGATGACACGTTCCTTTGTTCTTCGCGTGTTGGCGATCGAAGATGGCGGCTTGGTTGCACACGTTAACTTGCTAATAAATAGTCTCTAATCACACTTTATATGCATATATATATTGTTAAAAATGTCTTTGCGCAAATATAGTTCGAAGTTGTATTATATATTATCATATTATTGATGCGGTAATTTATAGCTAGACACTACACTCCCGAGGCAACAGTAAAGTCGTTGCTCGCGACTTGATTTGACGCGACCTTGCTTGAAGTCGATCTATGGGCGTCTGGGGGCGGCCGGCGAGGCAATGCGCCGGCACATATATCTTCAAGCGAGGGTAGTCCGTCCAATATTGACGGTTGTAGTAAAAAGTTGCTCAGAGGAAGGTATGCGGAATTATTAAATATAATAGCGGGAAATATTTGTAAAGGAATAGGAACGTTCGCATTAACAATTGGTATATAATGTATTATAATACCAAACAAAGGTGAACGCACATCTATGCGAACCAAAAACGCCGAACGAATCGAATTTTCATTTTTTTTTACATGAAATCTTATGTCACCTGGCACACCTACCCGCCTTTTCCGGTACGGACGACTGAGATAGGTGTGCGAGGTTTTTTTACTACATCGGGTGGCATACGGCCCCCCTAATATGAAGCGGTTACCGTAGCCATATTAAGTTTCGCAACATAAAATATCGCTCACGCGCCGCCACCTCCGCTGCCAACGCAGCATCTCCTTCCTTTCTGGTGACCTCACTCACTTGCGAGAACACAACAACCCTCAAGGAAATTCTTATTTGGCTGCAGTATTCTGTGAGGTGGAGGTACATTCCCCAGTCGGGTAGCTTACAACTACGCACCCAGCCTCTCTTTTCGCCAGAGCTTCGTTTGTCAGTCAGCAGGGCGTACCGCGTGTAGGTGAAATTGGCTTTGGTTCAAAGATGTTGATGAATCACTTAAACTGCAATGAGGTGCCATAAGATTTCATATAAAGAATTTTGAAATTCGTTTCGTGGTAGCGGCTGATGTAGCAGCGACAGTGAAAACGCGAGTGATACTTCTTGTTATGCAAGCGTCTGTAAGCCATTGTAATGGCTTTACATCAGGCGACCCAACTACTTATACTTCACTTACTTTACTACTTATACAGTATACTTTTTTTTTTGCCGGCCACCCAACTGGGTATAAAAATGTTCATTTAGTAATAAGGCCTGCCCCCGCTAGCCAAGTGTAATTCGTAGCGTAACGAACGTTAGATAGATCACGTGACATTTGTCAAAATCGAACATTTTAGTATGAGAATTGACAAATGTCACGTGATCTATCTAACGTTCGTTACGCTACGAATTACACTTGGCTAGGGGGGCTGCGTAGACGAAGGACTTCTATCCGCTAAAATAAATCCCGTACACGAGGCCGAGATCCCTCGTGTGCGTTGTTCGATGCAGTTGTAAGCGATCTCTTTTGGCGGACAAAAAAGTCCGCGGACGCAAGTCCCTCATCGGCTCAAGCCTTTAGAGATGGAGCGATAAGTAAGATGCAGTCATGCAGGCATGTGACCAATGTTCTAAAATTATAAAAACTCTATCAGTAACGTAAAATGCATAAAACTAGAATAATATGCGATCTTAAAATTTTAATAACTTATGTCCGACGTGTTTTATGGTCGATCAAAGTTTGGTGGGAAAGTCCATTTTGAAAGTATGAAATTATAAAAAGTAAATATTACCATTGTAGAAACAATAAAAAATACTATAACTTTTGTTACGGCACTAGCTACATAATAGGCAGTATTTAATTTAACATTGCTTTCGTACAAATTTCTGATTTAATGCATATAAAATAGCGTGATGTGACGAGATAACTTGGTGGCCTTTTGTATGGAGCGTTTTCGGGATAGTCCAAAATAGGCTATTTTCCAATGTTTAAAAATTGTATAAATTATTTAACAGTATCGTAAAAATATCCAAAACTATAAAGATCTGCAAACTTTCATTCTAATATCTTCCACCCGACTTGTTTTAAGGTCGATCAAAGTATGGCGGGAAAGTCCATTTTAAAAGTATGAAATTATTAAAAAACAATATTACCATTGAAGAAGCAATAAAAAATACTATAACTTTTATTATGATACTAATTACATAAACGTAATATTTAACATAGCTGTCGTACAAATTTCTGATTTGATGCATACAAAATACAAACCTGTGACGTCATAACTCGGTAGCCTTTTGTATGGAGCGTTTTCGGGAAAGTCTCAAATTGTGATTTTCAAATTAACATATCTCTAGAGATTTTTGTGCTATCGAAGTAATTCTTTCACCGATGGTTATATTATTGAGACGTCCCTACATATCAAACTGAAAAAAATGTTAGTCAAATAGCCTATTGTTATTTTCAAGTTATCATGTCTCGAGAAGTTTTTATGCTATCGAAGTAATTCTTTCACCTATATTTAAATTATTGTGACGTCTTTAAATAACAAATCGAAAAAAAATGGTTTACAAGCCTATTGTTCCGTCAAATCGAGTCATGTGTTTGTTTGCCGTGGCATAAAAAAAGACTGTGTCATATGTTAGTCTAATTAATTAATTAATTAAAGTACGTACAATACGGGTTATCGATTTTTATAAATGCGTCACGTATAAAGTCTGACACGTGTGTTGATCCAATTGGACTCGTAGCTGGGCTACGTGGAGTAGATGAATCGTGGAATCACCCAGGTGGAAGATAATCAATAACAAATTAAAGCCTGCTGCCAACATAGTTTTTGAGTTCCGTACTATAGAACACAGCGTAGAGTACGCTGTGTTCTCAGCTACCTTTTCTTATATATAGGGGGGGGGGGGGAGCATGTGGGTCACCTGATGGAAAGCAATCACCGCGGGCCATGGAGATCAGCACACAGAATACCGCAGCCAAATAACAATTCCCTTAAGTATTGTTGTGTTCCTTCGAGTGAGTGAGGTCACCAGAAAGGAAGGAGATGCTGCGTTGGTAGCGGGGGTGGCGGCGAGCAAGCGATATTTTATGTTGCGAGCGTTAATATGGCTACGGTAACCGCTTCACATCGTGCCGGGCCGTATGCTTGTCTGCCACCCGACGTAGTAATACTACGGTAGTATACAAATACATATATATGTATACTAGCGGCCCGGTACGTGCTTCACTACGTATAAAGTAAAATAATAAAAAAAATTAATTGGAACACCAAATTCATTTATTCAAACAAAACAATATTTTATTAATTGCTAGCTATTTTAAAACTTAATCCAAAACATTTGGATAAACAATATAATTTTAAAATATAAAATTACAACGAAAAGTGGCATTGATTTTTATATATATAGATGAGTAATAAATAACTGATAAACACGATAGTCCTCTCTCTCCGGAGTACCTAAAATGCAAGTTTCAATTTCTCTCTGACTCTCACAGTCTTCTACTTCATTCTGACAATACTCGTAGCTTTCTATTCTATTCTCTTCTGGCTTTATGTCTGGGTACTGCACACTACAAAGCTTCACGTCTCTGGAACGCTCTGCCGGAATCGCTTAGAGCAGTGTTTCCCATTTGTCGGGTCGTGACCCGGTACCGGTCCATCAAAATGAAATAGCGGGTCGCAACATTCCCGCCTTGTTTTGAAAATAATACCTAGTATCGATCGACGCATCGTGAATATTCGTACGATACCAAAATATGTATTATTAATAAAACATTTTTTCTATTACGAAGGGGCAGTGTGAAAATTACCGGGCCATGGCAGAACAATGTTTGGGAAACACTGGCTTAGAGGGATTTCAAATAAATTTAATTTGGAAAAAAAAGTCCATTATTGCCTTTTAGATGTTTTAATAAAATACTGGATCATCATCTTCCTATATCTATATACCTATGTATGTATATGTATGTTTATTATTTTGATATAATATAATATGTATGTTTATTTTATTTGAATAGAATAGGTTATTCCTTTTAAGCCTCTTTACTGCTGGGGGTTTAAAGCATACTCCCCCACGCTGCTCAGCTGCGGATTGGCGGAGGCCAGTGTTTTCAAGCCGCCCAAAGGCTTGGCTTAACGGCTGTCATCTAACGACAACAGCCGGGACCGACGGCTTAAAGTTGCCAAGCTCGGAAGAATTCGAGATAAATAAACCCATCCATGGACAGGCTAGTTCGACGTTGCTTAACTTGTGTGTTCGATTAGACTGGCACTCGCAACGACGCCATCGAGCTCCTCAGAGGTGTAACATAGACGACTTGAAATCAAAATATTTTCTTATAAAATTTTACAAAACTTTGTATCTCAGAAACCACTAAACATACCTACCTACATGAAAATATGAATCTCCTTCACCTTAACCGACTTCAAAAAAGTAGGAGGTTCTCAATTCGACTGATTTTTTTTTTGTGAACCGATTTTCAAAATTCTTTTTTTATTTGAAAGGGTATGATATATGCAAGGTGGTCCCATATTCACCAAGTCAGGATCTGATGATGGGATCCCAGGCAAATCAAGGGAAACTCTTAAATTTTATAAGCACGTATGGTCAAATTCTTTTTTTATTTTTATTTGAAAGGGTATGATTACCAGGTGGTCCCATATTCACCAAGTCAGGGCCTGGAGAGGGTATCCCAGAAAAATCGATGGAGACCCTTAAATTTGCCCTATTGCCAGCTGAAGTCGGTTATTTAAATTAATAAAAACTTCCATTTTTTATCTTATAGATGTATTGATAAGGCATGGTTGGTGCATATTATCAATTATGTATACGTATATTCGACTCTAATGAAGTATATAGGGACGGGGGCCCACCACACATTCCCACCACTGTGTCTCCTGTGTAGCCAGGATTAACAGCGGCGACCGACAAAAAAGGCAATGAATAGTGAAGTCCACTGCAGTCAGTCCCGTTATTTCCATCTATCGCCACGTCAGACTCTTTTTTGCCTATCATTATATATATATAAAAAAATCTTAATCATAACATGCTCAAGAGTTTTTTTGCGAGCATCGAACCGGTGACCTCATGTTAACGTAAACCGCAAGAAATACGCAGACAACGAGAGCATGCCGGGTTTCCTTATCGATAGGCCATTGACATTGTACACTTCAGGTCATTGATTTCGTTGATTGGGTTTATACAGTTCATATAGGTACATATTACTAGGACATTCTACGGAATTCAGAACATATGTACTCAAGGGTATACGATTTTTTTATACTTCGTCTGGTGGCAGACAAGCTTACAGCCCACCCGATGTGATGCAGTTACTGTAGCCATGTTAACGTTCGCAACATGAAATGTTGATCGCGCGCCGCCACCCCCGTTGCCCACGCAGACGTACAATGGCGGATTTGTCCTATTAGGAATTTTTTCCAGTCAACCATAGATAATCTGAGAGGATGCTCTTTTTTATATTAGAGGATGGCAAACGAGCATGTCACCATTGGGTCACCTGATGGAAAGCAACGCCCATGGAGATCAGCAACACCAAGAGGTCGCCGATCCGTTGCCAGCCTTCCTTCCTTTTTTCTTTCTGGTGACCTCACTCACTCGCAGGAACACAACAATCCTCAAGGTAATTGTTATTTGGCTGCGGTATTCTGTGAGGTGGAGGTACTTCTCAAGTCGGGTAGCTTACAAATACGCTGTACCCTACCAGAGCCTCTTTCGCTAGTCGGCAGGGTGCACCACGTGCAGGCGAGGTTGGCTTTGGCTCTAAAAGTCGTGGTGAGCTATTTACACCCCAAAATGAAACTAAAAGTTTGGGACCTCTGCTCTGCTCTGAAGGAAAAATTGTCGTAAATTCTTTTACATTGCAGAATGAAAGTTGACGGAATCGAGATTGAATTATGATTTGACTGAAATTTGTATACTAGATTTCATTAATTATCATCACCAGCCTGTATCTACCCACTGCTGGATATAGGCTTTTCCCAATGCTTTCCACCTTATGCGATCCTTTTTCGTGCTTTTTCGTGCGTGCAACCGGCATTCATCCCTTTATAAGACGTTGTCACGTGAAGTCACGTGATGTCGCGGACGTGTCTTCACGCGCATAAACAGTCTCAATTTTTTCTTAATAAAAAAATTAACAGTCTGACACCACCTGAGTCCACGGCATAATGCTGAGCTGGGTCCAATTTGTGGCATTATGCAGCACTACGAGTATTTTTTGTTCCTCATTTCTATGTTACATATACAGCTATCTATTAAATTATGTAATAGTGTTGTGTTATGTTCCAAATTAATGTTTCTTCTTCTTCTGAGTTTTCCAGCCATTTCAGTCGCTGCGTTGTTCATTCTGTCTCACTAACTCAGAACAACAGTGACTCAAGACTCAAGGCAACAAGGTCATCGCAGTTGTCAGCGCTTTAAGTCGACAACCTTGCACCTCTGCATTTAATGTTGACTTTGGCATTTTTGTGTCGTAAAAAATTATGTTAACATGTTTTGGAGACTTTAATCTGTTTAGAAAAACACTAAATTAATTTTTTTCTTGTGATGCCTTAATTTTTACCTGACTGACGAAGAATTTATGATATTCGAGTGTATATTTTTTTTATTAGAGTGGGCAATCGAGGGCTTTCTTTCTTTCTGGTGACCTCTCTACACTCTTTCAGGAATTGTTATTTGGCTGCGGTATTCTGTGAGGTGGAGGTAGGCAGTCAGGCAGCTTAAAAAATATGCCATGCCGTACATTTCTTTTAGATGCAAAGCAAGGCAACATTTCATAATTTTTCAAACTCATGTCTACCAAGTGAATACTTATTTATTATCATAAAAATATCTTATCCGCAAAAACTTACACAATTGCCACTGCAAAAGTGGAAGAACTTCAACACTCGATAAAAAACTTGGAGGATCAGCGAAAGGAAATTGCTTCCCAAGTATCAGCTATCGAAGAGAAATACGAAACGATGGAAAGGCTAAATCGTAAAACCAGTATCCAAATTCGAAATATTCCAAAACAAAAAGCTGAAACAAAAGAACAACTATTCGAAATGGTAAAAAAACTTTCCAGTGCCCTTGGTGTTCAGGGGGAGGAATGTGTGATACGTGACGTCTATCGTATGCCGTCCAAACCAGACCAGAACACTGCAGTAATCATAGCCGAATTCTCCTCGACCCTTCTAACTGGAAAAATTCTTACAGCAGCTAAAAACCACAAACTAAACTCTATCCGATTCAAGACTGAGCAATTAAATACGTCGCATGTGGGTCTGGACTCATCAAGAACAGAGATATACCTTTCTGAACACCTCACGCCACGTGCAGCACGCCTGTATTTCCTCGCTCGTGAATTCCGCAAATCCATGGGATACGACTACTGCTGGACATCAAACGGACTAGTATACCTGCGTAAAAAACAAGGCGAGCCATATATTTTGATTAAAAATGAAGCTCAACTCCAACTTTTAAAAACGATATGACTATTTAAATGCTTAATTGTATTGAGGCACGATTGCCCAGATGTTACTTTGGATCATTTTAAAACAAATCTAAAACTTCTTATCGTTTACCTATTTATACACAGCAATATATACCTATTTATACATAAAACTACAAATACTCACTTACAAATTGTTGACACATTCACAAAACAAACACCACTCACATATACCAACTTTAACCCTAAGTTCACTCTAACTGCTCACATACTCGTGAACAACATTTATGCAAAACTCTGTTCAGGCATCTATGTGAATTCTTTCTTAAGATGCATACTTTTGGAACCCTGCCATCTAGACACCCATCTCATTCAATTGCCACAAAGATGAATAGTCCAGACCTATTTGAGGAAATGGAATTAGCCTGTACCCCGTCATGTATATTTATAGAAGATCCCAAAAAACTAGTAACAGAGTTGGACAACTTCGCACCAAACAGTAAAAATAAACTGAACATTATCTCTATGAACATAAGAAGTGTCAATAAGAACCTGGACAGTTTTTTGATATATCTCACTAGGTTGAAAGCCAACATTCACATAATAGTATTGTCTGAGTGTTGGTGTGACAATAACTCCATTCCGCCCATAATCGATGGCTTCTCACTCTACTATAGTAAAAGAAGTTATAACCAAAATGATGGTGTAATAATGTACATTAGTGATGCTATCTCTGCGTCTGTCCGGGAGGTTGAGTTAAAAGATGCAAACTGTCTTGTTGCAGAAATGGGTAACCTGGCTGTCTTTGGTATTTATCGCCCCTACACATTTAAAAACCCCAGCAACTTCCTTGATTCACTAGATACAGTATTAGCTACAACCAGCTCTCGCAACATTGTGCTAACAGGCGACATAAATATTAACACTTTAGACACCACCAACTCCCACGTAAGAGATTACCTTGAAATTATTGGTTCTCATGGGTTACAAAATGCCGTTGATATCCCTACACATGGACAGACCTGTTTAGACCATTTTATGTGTAAGCTTGTAGGGCAGTTTAAAAGTTATGTCCTCCTATCCGATATAACTGACCACTACCCGCTCTTCCTATCGATCTCCACCTCACTTGTGCCCAAGTCTACTGCTATTCCTAAATTGACTAGAACCAAAATCAACTACGAATCCTTACAAACTGCAATTAAAACTCATGATTGGTGTCCATACTTGGCAATTGAAGATGCAAATGAAGCCGCGAACTCACTAACCGATACACTTCAAAATTTGATATCCAGCCACACGTCGACTATTACCTTCACTAAAAAAAAAAGACCCATAAAACCATGGATTACAACAGGCATTGCCAAATGCTTCCAAAAGAGAAATCGCCTTCACCAGCTTACGAAAAAGAATCCTGATGATGCTATTATTAAGGAAACTTATATTAAGTACCGCAATGTGTGTAACCAGACAGCAAAATCACTGAAAATTAATTACTACAAAAACAAATTCAGCCAAAATTATAAAAACAACAAAGGTACGTGGGATACTGTTAAAGAATTATGTAATATTAAAAGTAATAATTCACATGCAACTGCCTTATTAAATATATTACCATCTGCAGAACAGTCGCTCGACTGTGTAAATTCGTTTTTCACATCAATTGGTAAAGATCTTGCAACAAATATACTGACAAAATTAAACGTAAATGAGGATCAATTGTTAGCAGATACATCTACTTCAGGATGTGTAGATTCAATGTGCCTATACCCCACTGACTCTATGGAAATATATAAGATTATCCTCAACCTCAAAACCCATAGTGCTCCAGGTCTAGATTGTATCAGTAATGTCATTCTTAAAAATTCCCATGCCATTCTATCCACCATGATAGCCCATCTTTGTAATCTCAGTATCTCTGCTGGGATATTTCCAAGTATTTTTAAGAAAGCCATAGTTGTCCCCGTATACAAGGGTGGAGGGGAAGAAGCGGTGTCGAACTACCGACCGATCTCGTTATTAAGCACAATTAGTAAAGTTATTGAAAAGGTCATTAACATCCGGCTAACCAGCTTCTTGGAAAAGAAGTTACTGATGGCAGATAACCAATACGGATTTCGATCCAACAGGAATACAGAAGACGCCGTTGCCAATCTGTCACAAACAGTTACAAAAGCACTAGACAAGGGCGAAAGATGCATAGGCGTCTTTATAGATCTTAAAAAGGCATTCGACACCGTGTCAATTCCACTACTCTTGCTTAAATTGGAGGACCTAGGGATAAGAGGAAAACCACTTGAGTGGTTCCGTGATTACTTGTCAAATAGAAATCAAGTCGTTAAAGTGTCTGATGTACACAGCTCATGCCTGCCCGTTACATATGGTATACCGCAGGGTAGTACACTCGGCCCCACCCTTTTCCTAGCTTACGTCAATAGCCTGTGCAAACTCAAACTCAATAACGGAAGTATATTGGCTTTTGCAGATGATACTGCCCTTATTTTTTGGGGGAAAACGTGGTCGGAAGTAAAAAAGTCAGCTGAAACTGGGCTTTTAACAATTATGAAATGGCTAGATCACAATCTTCTGACAATTAACGTTCCAAAAACAAAATATATTTGCTTCAGAATTTCCGAAGCCACAAAACCGGAAACTAACTTTAAAATCAAAGCCCACTCCCTCCGATGTACAGTGGTCTCTAATCTGGACACTATCTGCCACTGCCATAATCTTACCCAAACAGAAACCCACAAATATTTAGGAATTCTCATAGATAAACACCTCAACTGGAAACCACATATCGCAGCGCTAAGTAAACGTGTTCGAAAACTTCTACATATCTTTAAAAACCTTAGAGAATCGGCTGACACTAACCTCATCAGGAACATCTACCTTGCTCTTGGCCAATCCCTTTTAACATACTGTATTCCTGTATGGGGGGGAGCTGCTGCTTCACACCTTTTAGAGTTAGAGAGAGCGCAAAGGGCCGTAATCAAAGTGATGCTACATAAACCCAGAAAATACCCTACGGACACACTCTACGAGGAATCCCAACTGCTAACTGTCAGACAACTTTTTATTATGCAGTCAGTCCTCCGCCATCATAAAATTATTGTACCCTCTCAATTACCTCAACATAAAAGAAGAATACGTACCAATGTGCCAACTTTCAATACCATATTTGCTCGACGACAATTGTTCTATACTGGACCCTTCTTATACAGATACTATAATGACTCAAATAAAATTCTCAATATGAATAGAACCCGTTTAAAAGCAGTGCTGACATCTAAATTGACAGACGAAAATATTCTTAAAATCAATAGCTAAAATTTTTTCTGCACAACAAAATATTACACACATACTCACTTACTACCCATCAACTCTCATCACACACCATAAAACACAGCCTCACAACACCCAAAACAACACACACATCTACACGCCGCACACTACACAATTCACCATCTTACACACACTATCATTGTAAATAGGTATAATTGATTTCACAAAAATGTTTATAGTGTACTAATTATTTACTAAATAAAAAATAAAAAAATTATAAATATTGTAACTTGTACCATACACCAATTGCTTGAGCATAGGTCGACACTCGTAATTGTAAATGTATTATCTACCCTACAAATTTGTGATAATTCGACAATGTTATTAAAAACGGACTTAAAATTAAAACTCACTTTGTACGACTATAATAGTGCTTTAGATTATTTAAAAGACCATTCTGTGGGGTGGAGGGTTGACAACCTGAGATACAGGAATTATCCTAGTTCAGGTGTCAACCCACCATAATATCATAATATTGTATCACAACACAATCCATGTACATTTATATTATGTAATCCTGATTTATGGTGAGAAATAAACGATTATTATTATTATTATTATTATTATAATGATTGAATTGAAAGACATGCTGATTTTATGCAAATTCATTGTCTATCAGTTTAGGTGATAAATAAAGTCAACAGAGTGACCGCTATGTTGACACAATCAGTAATATTGGGGAGTTGTGTTTTGAGAACAGCATTTTTTCTAGTACTTAGGGAGCTAAACATCTCGTATTTCGGTGTTCAAACTTCGTACATACATGAATAATTGTAAAACCAAAAATAATACATCAAAAAAGAGTGTTTTAGAAGACATCGAATTTTGCCGTTAAACAAAACGTTGGTATTAATAAAATAAAATAAAAACAGTGATTGACGAGCGACATTGAATATTTATTAACTGTTGATGTCGATAATAATTTTCTGTTAGTAATAATGATATTTGCTTCAAATTGAACTTCACACCTGCGCAAAAAACTAAAGAACTATTAGGTAATTTATGCACAGAAGTAAACGATAATATCACTATCTCTGTCGAGGCTGCGGTACTTCCGTTCTGGTAACCTTGCTCGGCTTTGCAGGAACACACATCACTGAGGAATTATTATTTGGCTCCAGTCTTCTTGGGTACTTCCTCAATCGCCCGTGCATTATCTGGATTCAAGCCCGGTGGTCGAATGACTAGCAACGGCTTCTTTGTCACCGAGGTCGCTGTTGCGATCCCCGCACAAGACAAACATTAATTGTGTCCATGAACATGTCTGTTTGTTTAGGTCTTAGTGTGTTCTATATATTATACGTATGTATTTACAAAAAAAAATGTTTTTAAGTACATTAATCCACGGGAAGAAACGGAGTGATTCTATTCTAGTCTGCCGGAAACCACACGGCCAACATGATGTATACGACTATACAAATAATAACTTGAGCTACCACAACCAGCATTATCTAGCTTTAGCCACTGGGACCATTTCTGACGAGCCCGGTGGTCGAATGGCTACTTTGACTCCGAGCTAGCGGGTTCGATCCCCGCACAAGACAAACATTTGTGCGCATGAACATGTCTGTTTGTCTTGGTCTGGGTGTTTTCTATGTATTATATGTATGTTTTTAAGTAAATTTATCAGTTGTCTAGTACCCATAGTACAAGCTTTGCGCTTAATTTGGGACTAGATGGCGCTGTGTAAATTGTCCAGAAATATTTATTTATTTATAGAGCTCTTTCTTCAAGCGGTACGCATGAAAATCTAATGTTATTGGAACCAGTGAGTTACTAGTTAACTACTTAGTGATAAACTGAACATTGTTGCACAATGAAGGTCTGTCAGTGACCTACATTGTATTACACTAGGTCAGTATATTTATTTAGAAACAAAAGTTGCTTAGAAATGAAATGCCTACTCAGCGAACTTGGAACTGCAGTCCTAATTTTTATGTTACAGGTTGAATATAATAAATAAATTTAATTCCTTGACATCTTACACAGCGCCATCTAGTCCCAAATTTATCAAAGCTTGTACTATGGTACTATGTATATATATTTACAAAAGAA
This sequence comes from Hypsopygia costalis, assembly GCA_937001555.2. Classification (NCBI taxonomy): domain Eukaryota; kingdom Metazoa; phylum Arthropoda; class Insecta; order Lepidoptera; family Pyralidae; genus Hypsopygia; species Hypsopygia costalis. The sequence goes on from OW443350.2 coordinate 5,257,559, forward strand.
AATATTCAAGTATTTCTATCAGTTATTTAGTACCCATAGTACAAGCTTTGCTTAATTTGGAATTAGATGGTGTTGTTTCGTTTGTCCAGGATATTTATTACTATTATTATTTATTTGTTGTATATATCTCGCCGCCAATTCGTAAAATCCGCCGCATTACATAACGTCTAGCTGTTTTAAAAAATGGCAGAGCCATTATTTCAACCCGCCTATTTATCATATGATTACACGACCGAATTTTTACCTGATGGTGCATCACCAAGGATACTATAATAATAAAATCAAATAGCTTGGCTATTTCTAATCAGAACACAAACCTATCCAAACCTACCCAAAAGATAATTTAAATACAATCTGCCTAAAGTTAGCCGTTTTGTAATGTGGCGGTTCTACCAATTGGCTGCGACATATACACGAAGACAGCTTGGCTTGCCTATACAGATAATTGCACAAACTAGGAGCCCAATCGACCAAGCTAAAGCCGATTACCATCGGAATTTTGATTGCAAAAATCAAACATCAACTTAAATTTATACACTATACCTAGGAATCGTCGCGGGCGATAATGGCGATTTCCTGCACTGTGAATAATTATCAACCACTTACGCCCCAACAAAGTAAAAGCTAAGATGTACACTCTTCTTACAAGAGTACCTTCTTAGCTGCGGTATTCTGTGAGGTGGAGGTACATTCCACAGTCGAGTAGCTTACTATTACGCTCCCTACCTCTCTTTTCGCCAGAACTTCGTTTGTCAGTCAGCAGGGTGCACCGCGTGCAGGTGAAGTTAGCTTAGGTTGAAAGTGAGGGCCTCCGGGCGGCGGGGAGGGGAACCCGCTGTCCAACGAAGTGAGGTCCTTGAGCGGATGGCGTGCCAAGTGTTCCTGGTATGCCATCAGTAGAAGATAAAACCAAGTTATCTTGGTAGGGAAGAGTCCACAAATGTATCTGCGGGCTTCCGCCGGCGGGGTAACGGAGGTGTTAACAAAATAGTACCCGGAACCCCGCCCACGGGCGACGAGAAGGAACACCGGTGGTTTTTTAGTCGGTAGGTCTACCCGGTGGGGTCCTTAGGGGTCCCTTGCACGCCGGGTAGGAGTCCGACATACCCACGTCGTCGTCCCCTCGACCGCGTGGGATGCATGAGTATTTTCCATCGTAAAAAAAAAAAAAAAAGGTTCAACGATGTTGATAAACCGCTTACACCCCAAAACCTAATTATTACCCATACATACTGACAAAGTACGTAATAAACTACAGTAGTTTTGACCTTGATTGGGGACTTAGAGCGGTCGAATACCGCTACATTTGATTATTAAATATTAGAGTTGACTAATCGCATAGTTCACGATCATGTGTGAATAATCTATGTGAATGTCAACAAAACATTACGTACGGAAATAAAAAAATAGACACGTCGTTTGTTAAAACTCATCGGAAGTTAACGGTTGATTAATGTAAATGCTACCAGAGTTTACGAAACGTTCAGAGTCCAATAAACAATGCTATTTTGAACTAGCATAGACATGTAAATAAGTTCGATGTAACATTAAAATTGTCCATTGTATTTTCCAGGATGCATGTCAGCGCTCTGCATATTCGTGCTCTACACGAAGCATCTGATCATCGTGTACCTCTACCTCATGTCGGTGGGGATCGTCTTCGTCTCCTACTGGACCAACGTCTCAGCCATCAAGCAGATCCAGACGCTAACTCTCGCCGCCACCACCGTCAACCCCTCCCCGAGCATCCTCGAAGATATACTCAACCTAAACATGAAGAATTTACTCGATCTCGACGGACCCGGCATCTTAGTCATACAGAACTTTGCCATTCAGTTCATTTTAGCCGTCCTGTTCAGAAACGTTCACCTCGGTCCTCGGCTGCCCGCTATACAGAAACTCCTGCCTCTTAGCTTTATGGCACCGTCCTTCTTGGCTATGTTGCCAGTCCCGCCTAATCTATTACATCACTCACCAGTTTTCTCCTCGTTATTGCCACTTTTTCTCGTCAAGTACGTCCTCTGGTCGTCATCATACAACGTCATACAAGTCATATATGCCGGGTACCAACATGGAAGACTCTTTGTTAGTAACTATGGACTGTCTGCACTAGTCGAAATGGAATGGATGAGACTGAATGTACCGTGCGTATTGAGAGTTTTTTGGGTCATGAGGGTCGCCGAACATGCCATCCTCCTTCTAATGGACAACTATGACGACGACCACGAAGAGGGACTCAGGGTTTCAACTTTGTTAGCTGTTCAGTCACTCGCGTCAATGGCTAAATCACTTTTAGTAACTGGATGCGAAACCATAACAGCCGTTTTGGGCATGACATCAGTGATCTCTTTCTTCTGCCACTACATTGGCAACTTCTTCCAGTGGATACTATTAACTGACGAGGAAGAAGACAAAAGTATCGGCACTGTATCAGCCATACTGTTCTACATACTCGCATTGCAGACTGGATTGACTTCACTAAACCCGGAGAAGAGATTCGTACGCTTGTGTAGGAATTTTTGCCTGTTGTTTACGGCGCTCTTACACTTCCTACATAACATTGTGAATCCAATGCTAATGTCGCTTAGCGCCTCGCACAACCCGAGTACGCACAGACACGTCCGAGCCTTAGGAGTCTGCGCTTTCCTGATCATCTTCCCTATTTCGTTACTGGTATACCTGTGGTCTCAACACACTATATCGACATGGCTCCTCGCAGTGAGCGCTTTCAGTATAGAAGTCATAGTCAAAGTAATAGTAAGCCTTATGATTTACTCCCTTTTCCTGATCGATGCATACAGAAGTACCTTCTGGGAGCAACTTGACGATTACGTGTACTACATCCGAGCTTTCGGGAACACGATCGAATTCTGTTTTGGCATATTCTTGTTCTTCAACGGCGCTTGGATTCTCTTATTCGAGTCTGGCGGCGCGATCAGAGCTGTGATGATGTGCATACACGCGTACTTTAATATTTGGTGCGAAGCGAGAGCCGGGTGGTCGGTGTTCATGAAACGACGGACGGCAGTCAACAAAATAAACTCGTTGAGGGAAGCTTCTATAGACCAACTGAGTAGACTAGACGATGTCTGTGCTATATGCTACCAGGAAATGCACTCCGCGAAGATAACCAGATGCAACCACTATTTCCACGGAGTGTGTTTACGGAAATGGTTGTACGTCCAGGACCGGTGTCCGTTGTGTCACGACATTTTATATAAGATAGACAGCGACGTGAACAAAGACAATTCTGAGGGCAACGAGGAAAATAGCAACAACCAGAACCTAATATTAGAGGAGGAACCCGACCTGCTGCTGGGGGAGGGAGTGAGGTGACTGCTCGACGACGACGCGTACCACTTGCAGTAAAACAGTAATTTGGAAACTTATTTGAGTGGTACTTTATTTTGTATAGTAAGTTATTGTCTTTTTTTATCAGATATAGCTGTGATTAAGTGCTGGATTAAATTTTGTCTCGTGACGGATGATTCTCGTTTTCTGCTGTGTGAGTTTAGTATAAGCTTTGTGGACTGTGACGCTTCAGTGGCGCGTTCTGTAACTTTATTGGTCTTACTCTGTCCGTACGTTTTGATTATGAAATTGGCATGTGCGTGTCTTCGCCTAACGAAATATGCAGTTGGAACTGTTTCCAGTAATATTAGATTAATTTAAAGCTATTTGTAAATAGTTACCTATGTTTAGAAATAGCTTTTAATAATTTAAATGTAACTTAATGACATAAAAAAAAGTAATTTTTCTCATATTAAAATGTAAATAAACTATTATTTTAGCAGTAATATTTTTTTTATTCGGAGGATGGTTGTTTGAATATAAAAAAATGTATTTTTATTAAATTATTTATTTTCGTATAAATGGCAGTATAACAATAAAAATCCGTAACAATATCTAGTAATAATTCTTCATTATATAAATAATTTATCGAAGGAAATTCAGAAGGAAGGATGCCCTGCTTATATGCAATACTCGATACATATAAGTCATGTCATAATTCACTTATTTCCCGGTGTTACTGTCAATCTTGCTACCAACAGTGAAGGGTAGATTTCATGTCCATGTTATATTGAAAGCCAATTCTCGTAATTATTTTACGTCACAGAACTGAAAGTTGACCGAATCGAGAATTATGAGTTGACTGAAAATTGTTAACTTGTTTTCATTCATTAATTAATATCATTTCTTATTGCGACCAGCATACCATTCTTAGTTTATTTTAATTTTCTGTGATATTTCGATAGATATTTTTAATAAAACTTTGAAATATGAAGATGTTGTGTTACGAGAATAGCAAATGTGACATCCGTGAGATCGAGAATGGATCGAAACTGAATTTTGACTAAATTTTAATTACGTGAATTGTCCTTCAGGTCATCGGAATTGGTATGTCTAACAACAGAACTAGTAATAAGATTGTAGTGACACGGGAAAAACGAGGATAATTCGTTGTATACATTAGCCAAATAGTTGGCGAGTGAAGTAATCTTCACTCGCCAACTATTTGGCTAATGTACGCACACTTATCCCAGCCGCACGAACTAAACGAAACGAATTGTGGAATTCTTTATATGAAATGTTATGAAATCTCACACACATTCGACGCGGGTAGGTAGGTGTGCGAGGTTTTAAAATTCGGTTTATTCGGCTCGGGTAAGTGTGCGTTCAACTTAACAGTCTAGCTGACTTTTGATCGGCAAATCGGATACAAATTCAAATCCAGCTACGTCGGCTGAACGGCCAACTGTAGCAACTGAGCAATGGACTGGCAAACAAAAACTGCATACAGTACCAATTATCGTTACTAAAATGAATGAATGGGAAACAATCAGCTGCAAACTGTTTGCCTAGTGAGGCCGCAAGACTGAAGTGCCATTTATTATCATTTTTTTTATACCACGTCGGATGCCAAACAATCATACCGCCCGCTATAGACATTTGCGATTCAATGATTATTGTTCAAACGCTGGCGCCTTAAATTTTTATTTTTTTTATATTATTTATTATGTTTATAAAATGGCTCTAGCTTTATCCACATTCATAAGTGTATGAATACTCACAAAGCCTGTATATAAAAAATGAATCCCTGTTTCCCTTGGTCACGGCTCACGGCATCACGTGTGAACGGCTGGACCGATTTCGCTAATTCTTCTTTTGTTTGTTTTATTATTGTCAGAAGGTTCTTATTAAACAAAAAAATAAAATAGTTGTGTGGAAAAGGAAAATTTAAGATTACTGAACGACCATATTAACTTTTCTAATGTAACTTTATGTCGTTATTTGACAGAACCGTCAGTCATTTGTCAGATTGCACGAAACCAATTCGAATTCAATATTCATCGTCAAAAAGACAGGGCAATGTCAGGTCAGCTAGTTATGAATAAAAATGGTAAACTTAAATCAAAGATACCGGACGTAGCTCACTTATCTCTAAACGTTGATAAGCAGATATAAATAATGCTTTGGACTATCAAATTATTTTTAATATGGACCTATATTGTTATCATTATCACGCTCGCTACGTCATTTTAATATCACTTCCCTGAGAAAACATCGATATGATATATCCTAATATATATATATATATAAAATTCTGGTGTCACAATGTTAGTTACCATACTCCTCCGAAACGGCTTGACCGATTTTGATGAAATTTTATATACATATTCAGTAAGTCTGAGAATAGGTTGTTATCTATTTTTTATAGCAAAACAACGTTTGCCGACAGACTTTGTCCTGTCTTCTTAACAACGAAGAATATTGAATTGGAATTGGTTTCGCGCAATCTGGCCCCAGACAAGACAGGGCGCGCACACAGGGTTAACCTAACACTTAGGTACTACAAAAATAGATTTTTTTTTAAGTTAAGTTAAGACAATAAATATAGAACTAATCAACTATATCTTATAATGCTGCGTTGGCAGATATTTTATGTTGCGAGCGTTAATATGGCTACGATTACCGCTTCACATCAGGCGGGTCGTATGCTTGTCTACCACCTGACGTAGTATAATAAAAAAATAGAGGGCCCTGTCATCTGAGGCCACATCTGATGAATTTGCCACTCTGATAGTACAGTTACACCACTGACGGTTGATTTATCATCTATAAGCATCAGGAGCTTGTGACATGTTAGTAGATGTTAATTAAAGACGAGGTCCTTGTAGTTGGAGAGCAGGTAGTAGTTGGAGACGCGGCAGTTGGTGGAGGTCCTCACGACGGTGGTGCGGTCGGCGCGCTCGAAGTTCGCCTTCACGATCTCGTAGTACCGGCCGTCGCTGCAAACGATATAAATACCATGGTACAGTCCTCGCCTTCACGTGGTGTACCTTGCTTACTGACAAACGAGGCTCTGGCGAAAAGGGAGGTAGGGTATTTTTTAAGCTGCCCGACTGGGGAAGTACCTCCAGCTCACAGAATACCGCAGCCAAATAACAATTCCCTTGAGGGTTGTTGTGTCTCTGCGAGTGAGTGGGGTCACCAGAATGAAAGGAAGGAGTATATATAGTCTGATAACGGATCGGCGACCCCTTGATGTTGCTGATCTCCATGGGCAGTGGTGATGGCTTTCCATACCCACATGCTCATTTGCCCCCCTCTTATATAAAAAAAAACGGTGGGCCAAATATGAGGTCTACCGTCTCTAAACGGACTTTCGTTTATACTATGGAAACACGGAAAACATACCAAAGAAAATTTTTAAGCTTCTATTCTTTCTGGTGACCCCACTCGGCCCACTCACTCGCAGGGTGTGTCCCTGCGAGTGAGTGGGCCGTAGTTCCTCTATCCAGTAGTTTTTGAGTTAGCCTTAATAATGCGTATTTTTATTTATTGACTCCGACCAAATAGTATAGAAATTGTTAATATTTATATTTATAGTCGTAGGTTGATTTTTTTAAAGATGTCATTGCTAAGATATTAATGCTGATTTTTGAGCCGTGAGGCTAAAAAAATGTAGCTTTAAAGGAGCGTGCAATAACGCAATGTTTTCGAGGGGGGCAATCAAGCATGTGGGTCACCTGATGGAAAGCAATCACCACCGCCCATGGAGACCTGCAACACCAAGTCGCCGATCCGTTGCCAGCCTATACTCCATCCTTTCTTTCTATTGACCTCACTCGCAGGAACACAACAACCCTCAAGGGAATTGTTATTTGGCTGCGGTATTCTGTGAGCTAAAACTAATTTTACCCCCGGGACTGCAATGGAGTTCACTGTTCATTGCCTTTTTTGGCGGTCGCCGCTGTTAATCCTGACTACACAGGAGACAAAATGGTGGGCCCCCATCCCGTTAATTATTTTTTTCTTGCTTCTATGACATAGCTTATTGATAAAAAAAGAACTAAAAAGTTTATACTGTATTTCGCTCATTAACTCTTTCAGGTTTGGTGGTCAGTTATCTAACCACCTATTCTCGATTATTTTTTTTAAGTTTCATGCCATCTATTGACGAATTTCTAAACGATTACGCTTTTGTAAATTATCGTTGGCTATATGCTGAGAAAATTTGGCGCCACGACTAGACAGGTAGGTCAGATACATTGATTAGAAAAATTGGTGCAGTGATATTATTGTAACGGCGCATTTTTAAATTCAATAATAAAGGTAAGATTATTTATATTATTACAATTTCAGTGTTAATGTGTTATTTAATATGTGTTTTATTAGTGTATAATGTGGTGGAACTAATATTTTTTATATATTTCTTTAAATTACATAGAAAAAAATGTGGTTAGATTACTAACCACTGTGATTATTGTAGGTAAAATTTTGTTGTTTTTCCTAACTAAAATTGTTTGTAACTTATTTAGAATGCCGCGTGTACTCCGTGAGTGTGACATACTTGACGTCCTTCTTGAAGATAATGACAGTATCTGCACTCAAGAATGAGATGAAGAATGTAGTGATGAACAGCAAAATCAGATGGTACTCGGTGATATACCCTCAGCCCGTAGCGGCGTTAGGGTAGGGCGAGGTAGGGCAATCGCTCAGGGCGCCGGACAAAAACGGGGCGCCCCGTGGGTGCATCGTTATATCCTACCTACAGTTAGGGGGCGCCATAGGAAACCCGCCCAGGGCGCTGGTAATGCTTAAACCGGCACTGCCTCAGCATTGCAGCCAGCACTTGCAGACGAATTTGACTCTGGTGATGACACTCCATTATCAAATTTCGCCAGAAGTTCAGGTAGTTGTATCCCAGATAATGAAAGTATCTGCACTCAAGAATCAGATGAAGAATGTAGTAATGAACAACAAAATCAGATGGTACTCGGTGATATGCCCTCAGCATTGCAGCCAGCACTTGCAGACGAATTTGACTCTGATGATGACACTCCATTATCAAATTTTGCTAGAAGTTCAAGTAGTTGCATCCCTTCTACGAATACTATCATTATCTACTGAAACAGTAGTTTCCCTTAGTACTACTGTACTGCAACCAAAGTGGAAGAAAAACTTGCGGATGGATGAACCGGGTGAGTATACCGGAGGTGGAGGTATACCAAATGAAATACCTTGTCCCGATGCTGTGATTAAGTACAACAGTTTTATGAACTTTGTTGATAAATTTGATCAACTGAAAAGTACCTATGCCATTGACCGCAAGTCTCACAAATGGTGGCATCGAATTTTCTTCCATTTTCTCGACTGTGCAGTTATAAACTCTTTTTTAGTTTACACACTCCAAAAACAACATCATCCAGAAATTGACAAATTGAATTCTAAGGACTTTCGTAGAACCATTTACCAAGGGGTACTAGCTCCATTTCAAGCGAAAAAAAGTGACAAACCAAGCTCTAAGCGTAGTTCTGTGACATCTTTACCTTTACCTGTTCAGATAAAATGCCATAAGCCATCAGTCCTAAAAGAATCGCGCCTAGAAGGAAATATGCATCAGCCAGAGCGGTCTACTTCACGAAGATGTGCAAAATGCAGCACTAAAAAAAGTCCCGCACGTACTGTATGGCAATATAGCACATGTAAAGTCTCGCTCTGCATCCGCAAAGATAAAACATGTTTTATTGAGTTTCATACAAAATATGTAATATTTATGTACTAACCGCCACGGTGGTTAGTGAACTAACCACCGATTTCCTTAAAAGCCTGAAGAGGTAATTTTTTTTTAATTTGTTTTTCTTGCTATATAAACTTATATTAAACAAAATAATCAAATGTTTTATTTATACATTCATGCGTATGAAAGTGTGGCTGAAAGAGTTAAGCCGCCATTTTGTTTTACAAGGGCGGTATTTAAATATTCGCTCATTGTCATGCGAAACATAGAAGCGTATCAAATTTCAGCTCAATTGAACATTATTTATTTAAACTATATTGCATACAATACAATATTGTACACAAAATGCGAACTTAATGCATAAGCATTGTCTCTGCAGAGTGCACCACGTGCAGGTGAGATTGACTTTGCTTCAAAGATGTTGATGAACCACTTACACCCCAAAGGTTGGGCAATACAGACATAAATGTTAGTTGTGACCATATTGCTCGTACCAATTTGGGGTGTAAGTGATCAATATCTTTGAACCAAAGCCAACTTCACCTGCACGCGGTGCACCCTGCTGACAAACGAAGCTCTGGCGAAAAGAGAGGTAGGGAGCGTAATTGTAAGCTATCCGACTGGGGAATGTACCTCCACCTCACAGAATACCGCAGCCAAATAACAATTCCCTTGAGGGTTGTTGTGTTCCTGCGAGTGAGTGAGGTCACCAGAAAGGAAGGAGATGCTGCGTTGGCACCAGGGGTGGTGGCGCGCGAGCGATATTTTATGTTGCGAACGCTAATATGGCTGCGGTAACCGCTTCACATCAGGCGGGTCGTATGCTTGTCTGCCACCCGACGTTGTATATAAAAAAAAAAAAACTTACCTTAATACCAGACACTTAAGCTTCAAGCACTTGACTCTCAAGATATCGATGGCCTTCTGACTCTTGTCGCTGAAACGCAGGTTCTCGGGGTCCCAGCGCAACTCTAGCCTCTCCAAGTTGGGACAGTTGTTGGCGATGCCATCCATCAACTGCAAACCACATAATGGACATATCAGTCAGGGTCAGCAAACTGGTAGTCGGCATCCATATTTGCCAATGGCAGGCAGGTCTATCGCCTGACACTATATTGGTTTCATTACCTCTATAACTTTTGTTTTTATCTCATTATTTGCTCCGATACAGGTCCACATGCCTGATTCTTTAATTGTATCACAGTATAAATAATAGTACTACGAACAGTAATGTTAATGCCACTCCGTGTCGACCTCACCTCCCCTCTGAGACAAATCTAGAATAGTTTGTATGAGGCACGCACTCGCGCTCATTCAATCTCTGCACAGACGGCTGAGTTTATGTAGTAGCACAGTATAAGTAATAGTACTACGTACAGTATGGCCACACCCTGCCGCTCTCTCGTATCGACCTCACCTCCCCTCTGAGACAAATCTAGAACAGTTTGTATGGCGCCGCACGCACACACGCTCATTCGCGCTCTGCACAGACGTCATTGTTTATGTAGTAGTAAACGACGTAATATTTGTATGGAGTGGCCGGGGTGTGGTAGTAGTAAACGACATGACATTTGTATGGAGTGGCCGAGGTGTGAATGTACTGTGCTACAGCTTCGATTTCATCGCTCTTAATAGCATTCAACGTCATAAATAACATTTGAAACAAATCCAGTAGCTAAAGCTATGCATAAAACAATGAGGCAATAAAAAGCTATAGCGAAAGTGTTATACGGTTGTGGTGCTGGAGTGGATGCTGCGCCAATGGGCCGACAAAGCGTTAGCCGGCCCTGAGTGCTTCATCATCATCATCATCAGGTCCATTTTAGTCTCCACTACAGGAGCACGACCCTCTCTTGTCCGTCCTAGACGGAAGGAGGATTTGGCCTACACTCCCCACGCTGGCCAAACGGGTTGGGGAGGCTTTTTCTCAATTTGGTCGGCTTGTAAACGTTAACACGTTCGAATGTGACCAAAAAACTTGCACTAAGCACTCGGATGGCAATAATTCGAAAAACCAAAAAAGTTTTCGAGAAAAATAATTGTATGGAAGAAAAGTGATTGAAGTGTATTACTCCAAAACAGGTAGATATGTGAGTCAAATTTAAGCTATTATTTATGAGGTAATATTTATGGAAATCAAAGGAAAATTTCATTCTTAATTTCCGTCCCACTCACTCGCAGGGACAACAAGCGACTCATTTCGTAAATACTCGTACTACACGCACTTTAGCAAATGACTGTACATCTTGATGTTTTGAAGAGAAACCGTACCTGATCAACGTGGATGTTGACCCCTAGTCTCTCCTGGGTTCCCATGATGAGGATTCTAAAAATATTACAAGTAATAAAATCAAAAAATAAAAATAATAATACATATTTCTGGACAATTTAAACAGCGCCATCTAGTCCAAATTAAGCGCAAAGCTTGTGTTATGGGTAGGGTTGCCAACTATACTGTTAAAAACAGTATTATACTGTTTTTCACTCCATTATACTTTTTACTGTTGAACAAAAATAAAGTATACAAAATACTGTTTTCAGCATCAAAATACTTAATACTAATGTTTGACTTAGAGTTCACACATTTTTTTTTAATGAGCTTTTCGTACATTTTAATTTTAGTTATAATTGTTGTGAGGCATATGAAGTTTTTTAAAAAATACTATATTAATAAGTTAAAAATATGTATTTAAAAAATTTAATAAATAAAATACTGTTCATTTTTCTAAAATACTGTTTAATATTCTTCTCAGACCTCAATATACTTTATTTCTTGTAAAAAAAGTTGGCAACCCTAGTTATGGGTACTATACAACTGATAAATGTACTTAAATACATTTTTTTTTTTTGTAAATACATACTTACATTACATAGAAAACACCCAGACCAAGACAAACAGACATGTTCATGCACACAAATGTTTGTCTTGTGCGGGAATCGAACCCGCGACCAGGAGTCAAAGTGGCCATTGCTAACCATTCGACCACCGAGCTCGTCAAATCAAAAATAATCATTAAGCATCAATAAAGAAAGGACCAATAATTATGTATGTATTGGATTATCATCATCATCAGCCTGTATCTACCCACTGCTGGATATAGGCCTTCCCCAATGCTTTCTACCGAATGCGAACCTCCGCTTTCCTCATCCACCCGCTTGCAACCACTTTTTTGAGTCATTACGTCATCGGTCTATCTAGGAAGGCGCCAAAGCTTCGTTGTGACATACAAGGACTTCACTCCAGGACTTACTTCCCCACATCTGTCATCGCTGACTCGGCAAATATAACCGGCCCACTGCCACTTCAGCTTGCCGATTTTGAGAGCTATGTCGACAACTTTGATTCTTCGTCTGATTTCCTCATTCTGGATTCGGTTCCCGGGAGAGATTCCGAGCATAGCTCGCTGTGCGACTTTTAGCTTGTGAACCAGCCTGACGGTCAATGTCCAAGTCTCTGCACCTTAGGTCATATCGGGGAGGACAAACTGGTTAAAAACTTCAGTCTTCATGCATTGAATAAAATGTCCTCTATCTCTGTGAAGATCTCTCTCTTCGAAGAAATGATGCGGCCATCCTCTAGCTTGAGCCTCGACAAATATTTGTTTCAGAAGGCCGAGAAAATACTTTTAGCCCTATGTGATGGACTATCACATCTTCAATGCGTTTAATATTGAAAGTGAGATAGTCGCGCGAGTGGCGTAACTATACCATCACGGGCCCGTGGCAAATTCAATCAGATGGACCCTCAGAGGATGGGGCCCTCTCTAATAAATCATCTACGTAACCAGCACATTTTTGGTTAATATTATGTAATTTTATTTTAAGAACTGAAAGAGTTATGATAATGTACCTAGCTATAAAATTTTTATATGTAGTATATTTATAACCTAACTTAAAAAAATACTATTTTTCTGGGTCCCCCTGGTCCGGAGGCTCGTGGCATTTTGCCCGCTCTGCTACCCTGTCGTCACGCCACTGGTCGCGCCGCATCAGGCCCTCTGATTTGCTTGTTCAAAAGTTCAAACTTACTTAGCATTGGTGAGGAGCTGCAGCACGCTCTGCCACAGTTGGTCAGTGATGTGCGGCATACCGCTCAGTATCAGTCCCCATAGTTGGCTGCCGTGACGGGAGAGGAAGCGATGAAGGACTTCGTCTGTCACATTGTCTGATGAGCTCACATCTAAAGCCACTAGATTTCTGGAAATGACATTATAAGACTTTAAAACTGGAGCGGACTGAAGCGCTGTTTGTAAAATTGGAGCGTCTACAGATACTTTGTCTTGGATACGTTTTCGGCTTCGTTTCGGGTTTTATTTATTTACTAGCAAACCCGACGGACTCCGTTTCGCCACCAGATGGCGCTGTATGTGAAAAAAGATTTTCCCGCTTTTCTTTTCAAATTTTTCCAGAATTTTCTTTGCTATAAACCTCACGGAGCCCGAGACCTTTCCAACGAATGCAAAACCGTAGAAATCGGTTCGTGCGTTCTGGAGTTATAGCGTCAGGAAGGAAAACCCGACTTATTTTTATATAGTAGATTATTTGCGAATTCCATTCTTTCATTTATTACTCGTTGTTCTACTCGAAAGGTTCTACTCCTTTCGTATCGTAAGGTCATTTAAGTAAAACGCCCTATGAGCACATTGCCAATCACTGTAATGTCCACTCCACGCAGTTACTCTAAGGTTGACTGAGAAGAGATCCCCATGTGGAATATGTCCACTTTTGTACCGCTTTATATTTCATGTATTTATTCATTATGTAATTTGAACTATAAAGATAATACAATCAAACAAGCAAAACATGTTAATCACATTACTAAGTATAGTATGGACATACAAATACAGAATACCTAAGTAGCGAATTTGTAAATGGAAGTATGTTTGTTTGTTGCCTACATTCACATCAAAAAGACGTTTTTTACGGATTTCATTGGAGCGTGATATATGCTAGTTTTAATCCCGAAAAAAAAAACAGAAAAGCGTTTTATTATATAAATATTGTTTAAATAGTTGCTTTCAGCCAAGTTGCCAGAAGATTATAAATATGTATATTAAAAATGAAAAAATTCACCTCCACCGCTTAGGTGGGATTTGAACCCACAACCTCCTGCTTGAATTCATTAGGTTATTTAATATTTCATCTTCCTCGCTCAGCTGGTTTGAATCCTATCTTGTGGGTCGTCGCCAGTTGGTGAAGATCGGTGAAAGTCAATCTGACTGGTGTGAGCTCAATGTTGGGGTTCCCCAAGGCGGAATACTCTCTCCAGTTCTCTTCTCCATTTTTATCAACTACATTACCACCTCTATTTGTTCATCGTATCACTTGTACGCCGACGACCTACAGATTTATACTGCTGCACCTCTTGATGACTTCTCTCAAGCTGTTAGTACTATCAATGCCGACCTAGCGAAAATAGCGGAATGGTCATAACTTCGGTCTCAAAATTAACGCGGCTAAATCGCAGGTCATAGTGTTGGGTAGCCCTTTCTATATATCAAAGTTGAGTGATTTAGTGATTCCCAATATTGTTTTCGCCGGTACTGTTATACCATATTCCTCTTTAGTTAAGAACTTGGGAATCACTATGGACCAAACTTTCTCTTGGGCACCCCAAATTAATGAAGTGAGCCGAAAGTTGTATGCGTCCCTTCATTCTTTAAAGCGGCTGCAAAATTTCCTCCCTGTTTCCACTAAGTCCTTACTTGCCCGCTCCCTCCTCCTCCCTCTCCTTGTTTACGGGGATGTGGCTTTTTTGGATCCGGCAGAGGAGTTGGTTGACAAACTGGATCGTTTACAAAACCAATGTATCCGTTTTATTTTCGATTTACGCAAATACGACCACGTCTCGAATTTTCGTTTGCTACTTGGTTGGCTGCCTATCAGATCCCGTAGGAATGTCCACATTCTCTCCCTCCTATATAACGTTTTATATAATCCAACTGCCCCTCAATATCTACGCGAAAGATTTCAGTATCGGGTGAGAGATAGTCGTCAGCGTTGTAAAGGTGATATGATCTTGGAAATCCCTCTTCACAGTACTAATACTTACACTAACTCGTTTACTGTGAGGGCCGCAAAGCTCTGGAACGCATTACCCAATATTTTGAGAAAGGCTCCTACAATCCATTCCTTTAAGTCGGCACTGGAGAAGTTCGCTTGTGACAGGTCCTAAAAGCTACGAGTTCGTCACTTTTCATAATTGCGATTGTAATTTACATATATATAATTAATATCTTCAAATTGTACGAGTGTGCATATGGTGAGGTATAGATTTGGTGATATCGGCACTTCTACAAAAGTAGAAGGCTTACTTATTCATGATGTTCTCTTACACATTATACTTACTTATATGTCCTAACATAGTTCTGACCTTATGGATACTCCTCCTATTATTTTTGTTATGTCATTTAATATGCTCAAAGGTTGGCTGGAAGAGATCCCTTTATGGGATAAGTCCGCCTTTGTACAAATTGTATGTCAACATTTCTTATTATTCTGTGTACTGAAATATGTTTTGTACAATAAAGATATTTACAACAACAACAACAACAACCTCGCGATTACCGGTTGATTACTCTTCCAACTGAGCTACCAGCCCCCTTACCACCATCTCTTATTGCGATTCAATAACGGAATAGAATGCTTATTCATACCAATGAATAAGCGACTCTATTTCAAATGGAATAGAGTCCCTTATTTCATTGGTACGAATAAGCAATCTATTCAATTATTGAATCGCAATAAGATATGGTGGTAAGGGGGCAGTAATGTGTATTTTACTGCTGTGAAGTCACAGTGTAGCGCCATCTACCTATTAAGTATTACACTAATAAATAAAAATTAAAATATTTATAAAGTTTTATTATCACCATACCTAGCAGTACCCGATTCCATCCAGGCCTTCAGCACGGAGTCATTAAATCCGTTGATTTGTCCAGCGCTCAAGAACCTCAAGTTGGGGATCCTCGTCAGCATGTCGATGAGACACTCGGCGGACAAGTCCGTGGCCGTCACGTCCAACTCCTGGATGGAAGACTTCTCCCATTCCACTTGCATCACATGTTCCGATTGGAGGCCTGAAGAGGAAATTCAAGGCAAAGTAAAATCAGTTTCCTCTATTACGACGAGCTCGGTGGCGTAGCGGTCAATGACGCGGCTTCGACACCAACGCTCGTGGGTTCGATTCCCACACAGGACAAACATTTGTGTGCATGAACATGTCTGTTTGTCTTGGTCTGGGTGTTTTCTATGTATCATAAGTATGTATTTACAAAAAAAAATCTATTTACGTATATTTATCAGTTGTCTAGTACCCATAACACAAGCTTCGCTTACTTTGGGGCTAGATGGCGCTGTGTAATTTGTCTGACAATATTTATTATTTATTAGTCACTAGCTGCCCGCCCCGGCTTCGCACGGGTAGAAAGTGGTATTTTAGTTTCCTCGCAATTTTTAAATCTTTTCTCTCCATAAGAACCTTCCTTATAATTTAATAAAAATATGAAAATAAAAATTAGCAGAATTGGTCGAGAATTCTCGAGTATTGCGCTTAGCAATTGTTTTGCCTTCCCGGAACCTCTCCACTAACACTTGAACTTTATGGTATGGTATTAAAGTTCACATCGACTTTTATGTATTATTACGAATGGTTTGTATGGGAGTATAGAAAAGTGTTGTGTTAAGATTTTTCAGGTATTTTTTAAAAAATTTCTCTGCGGAAGAACCATCCTCGTACTTCAACGAATATTCTAAAAAAAGTATTAGCGAAATCGGTTCAGCTGTTCTCGAGATTGGCGCTTAGCAACACATTCAGCGATGGGTAGAGCCTTGGTGTGGAACGCCAAGCAATGCAGGAACGAGAAATCACGCTGGTGCGGCGGCTGAGACGGCAGAGTGACTTAAGATCAACAAATACAGTGTTATCGGCCCCGAATACTCATTTGTTCCACTCGGGGTCGAAACACTTGGTCCATGGGGTCCCAGCACCAAAAACTTTATAAGAGAATTAGGATAAAGATTGGTCGACGTAACCGGTGACCCAAGATCTGGCACATTCCTCGCCCAAAGGATCAGTTTAGCCATCCAGCGAGGTAATGCTGCTAGCATCTTGGGAACGATGCCACATGGACCAAACTTTTTACATTTATTTTAGTTTTAGGTTAGTTTTATTTTAGTGTTATTTAATTTTAGGTACCTACTTTAGTTTTATAGTTTAATTATATGTATTGTTTAGAGCTTAAGTTTATTTGAATAAAGTTTGTTTTACACATTCAGCGATTAATTTGTATATTATAGATATAGATAGGGGTACTCTAACAGGGTTGGCATGATTAAAACGAGTTGTTTAAAAACACGTATTTGAAATTAGTTTGAATTATTATCGCTTTTTTAATACGTGCGTTTTTACGCATTAGAACATACAGGTTGAGTGTAAAGCGAGGGTTCCCACCCGGTGGTCTCCTCACTCACTCGCAAGATCACAACAACCCTCAACGGAATTTTTATTTGGCTGTGGTATTTTTACACCCCAAAATTAAATTATCATCATCATCATCAGCTTCTATCTACCCACTGCTAAATTATAGTATAATTCATTTGAAATAAATGGCCTCAACTAAAAATTTTAAAACAAAAAGAACACTTGTTTGAAACCACAGAAATAAAGAAACAATATCAATTGTTTATTTTTTTTTTAACCCCAGTACCTACCAACATTTTATTTTGAAAATTATTAACAGTATCTAACAAGAAGATTTGCTTAGTTGGGGACTAGATGGCAGTGTATAATTTGTACAGGCATATTAAAGTAACATTGAAAAGATGACTGCATTAGATGCTTTTAATTTAAACAAACAAAAAGTCTCACAAATCGACGAGCTCGGTGGTCGAATGGTTCGCAATGGCCACTTTGACTCCGAGGTCGCTGGGTTCGATTCCCGCACAAGACGAACATTTGTGTGCATGAACATGTCTGTAAGAATTATCGAAATCGGACTAGGTACTCTATAAAAAGTTGTGCATACATCTACATAAAAAAAAATCGCGTCGACTTGAGAACCTCCTCCGTTTTTTCGTCGGTTAAAAAATGTATTTAAGTACATTTATCAGTTGTCTAGTACCCATAACACAAGCTTTGCGCTTAATTTGGATGGTGCTGTGTAAATTGTCCAGAAATATTTAAAAAAAAATCGTAATAAGAAATCGTAATACATTAGTTTGCCATTTACAATAATCGACATAATTATGACGTAAATTTGTATGTGTACTTACTGCATCCATTCATGAGAAGGCAGGTCAGTCTGCGCGAGCGCTGGAAGAGGGTCTTCATGGTGGATCCTGTCACCTTGTTGCAATAGTTCACTGCTAGGCACTCCAGCTGAAAGGATGGATTTTATGAAAGGTTAAAAAAATTATGTATTTTCTTCAGGTTTTGTGGTGTAAGTGGTTCATCAACATCTTTGAACCAAAGCCAACCTCATCTGCACTTGGTGCACCCATCTGATTGACAAACGAGGCTCTGGAGAAAAGAGAGGTAGGGCATAGCGTATTTTTGAAATGAAATCTTCTTTAGCGGCGTTGTGCACTTTTTGGGAAGCGTAAAAAATGTTAAACTCGCGTCATGACACGTCATCTGATCGAAAATTCGTAAGACGGAGGGAGAGTAGACCGCCGCCGGCGCGGCGTAAGAGAGGAAGTCCTGAGGGGCAATTCTCGTAATTAAAATATAGTCAAAATTCAGTTTCGATCCAGTCTCGATCTCACAAATGTCACATTTGGTATTCTCGTAACACAATATGTAACTTCAAAATTAAATTTAAGAGGGATCATATCGAAATATGAGTGTAAATTAAACAAACTAAGAATGTTACTTTGCCAACAACAAGAATTGATAATAACTAATTAATGAAATCAAGTATATAATTTTAGTAAATTCACAATTCAATCTCGATTCGGTCAACTTTCAATCTGCGTTCGTAGAAAAATTACGAGAATTGGCTTTCTGCTGTTTATTTTTAATGTAAGATAAATTGGCATGTTTGTGTACGATAGCGCAATAAATGAATATTGTATTTTACTATAATAATACATAAATGATAGTACTTTTATACTGATAAATAAAGCAATTCGTGCGAAATTATTCCCTAACCATTCCAAAATATTCAAAAATGCGCAACGTTAATGTTCAGGTTTTCACTTCGGCCAGCACTCCCGGAGTGCAACCCGTTGTTTTTTTTTTTAATTTCAATTAATAATAACAAATTACGTATTATTAAGGTTAACTCAAAAACTACTGGATAGACCTTGACCTCTTCCATTTTTTAAAGTCGGTTAAGAATGCTCACTCACCTGTATGCAGTTGGAACTGAACGCATCAATATGTGAATCGTCAACAAAGTTGATGCCGTACAGGTTGATGACGCGCAGGTTGGGCGTCGCTGACTTCAGCTTGTGGACGTTTATCACTTCATATATCTCCTCCTCTTCTTCCTCCACCTTCTCGTACGTGCCTGGTGGAGGAAAGCTTATTTAAACTACGTACGTATGGGCTCATCTGCGAAACACTTTCTTTCAGTATTTTTTTAAAACTGATTGCCATCTCTGGTGACAGGAGAGCTGGCTTTGTTCAAAAAACGCAAACAGTGTTCTTGCCTCTCCGCCGCATGGTGCATATATCTTTGAGGCATAGTTAAGTATTTTTTTAATAATTTAATTTTTAAGTAAAATTAAGATTATTTTATTTTCATTTACTTTAGTTCAGTTTGTACTTTGTTATTATATAATATAAATAAAGTAATATTTAAAACAACAAGAGACTTATTGGAGCTTACTTAACCCGTCGTACCTAGCGTTTCTCATTGGAAACTCTCCCGCACACATGCGGGCTCCTGAAGAAATCGGTTCTTATCATTGTCAATCTAAGCTGCCCCCCTGGGGAAATACCTCCACCTTACAGAATACCGCAGCCAAATAACAATTTCTTTGAGGGTGTTTGTGTTTTTGCGAGTGAGTGAAGTCACCAGAAAAAATGGCGGCGCACGAGCGATATTTCATAATGCGAGCGTTAATATGGCTACGGCGACAGCTTTACATCAGGCGGGCTGTATGCTTGTCTGCCACCCGACGCAGTATAAAAAAAAAACTTTGGCATGCGTAAATCAATGAGAGATACTCATGGGTTCCCGCATGCCATTTTCATATTGTGAATTTACGAGACGCGTGTTACATACTCGTACATTTCCAAACTTTGAGCCAGGTTGCTCACTTCGAAATTTGAGCAAGTAAACCACATAATTTTGATATGTACCGCGTCTTAAAAATTCAGAACATGAGAGTTCTTCTCTATTTGGGCGGTTTGTTTACGTTGACATGATCGAAAGCGAACAAAAAACTCGCAATAAGCCTCTGTAGGTACGTTCATAGATTAGTCAGTAACTGTTGCAATTATATATAGAACATATCTTGACGAGCTTGGTGGCGTATCGGTTAATGACGCGGCTTCGACACCAACGCTCGTGGGTTCGATTCCCACATAGGACAAACATTTGTGTGCATGAACATGTCTGTTTATCTTGGTCTGGGTGTTTTATATGTATCATAAGTATGTATTTACAAAAAAAAATGTATTTACGTATGTTTATCAGTTGTTAGTATCCAAAACACAAGCTTCGCTTACTTTAGGGTTAGATGGCGCTGTGTAATTTGTCTGACAACATTTATTTATTATCTTACCAATAAGATGCAATATCTCCAGGCCGTTGATGAAGTTGTATATCTTCCTCATGAAGCCCTCCATGAAGATGACCTCGGAGAGACAGATGCACAGGTACCGCAGCTTGGTGGGGAACGCCTGCATCTCGGAGAAATCGTGCAGTTGCATGGCTGGAACACAATTATTTTTATTCGATCAGGCGTTTATGAGCTCGATGGTCTCGTTGCACGTGTCAATCTAATCGATCACCCAAGTTAAGCAACGTCGACCGTAGCCTGTCTATGGATGGGTTTATATATACTATATTTGAGTAGTAATTTTTTTAAACAAGCATACGACCCGCCATATATTTGAAGCGGTTACATTAATGCTCGCAACATATAGTTTCGCTCGCGCGCCGCCAGCCCCACTGCCAACGCAGCATCTCCTTTCTTTCTGGTGACCTCACTCACTCGCAGGACCACAAGAACCCTCAAGGGAATTGTTATTTGGCTGCGGTATTCTGTGAGGTGGTACATTCGCCAGTCGGGTACGCTCCCTACCTCTCTTTAAAATTTAAAAAAACAATTATTTTTATTCGATCAGGCGTTTAAGTGAAGCTCGATGGCGTCGTTGCGTATGTCAATCGATTACGCAAGTAAAGCAACGTCGACCGTAGCCTGTCAATGGATGGCTTTATTTATCTCGAGCTCCTCCGTGCTTCGACAAGTTAAACCGTCGGCCCCGGTTGTTGTCTTTAGACGACAGTCATTAAGTCAATGGCTTTTGGGCGGCTTGAAAATTCTAATTTAATACGCAAGTTAAGCAACGTGGACAGTAGCCTGTCCATGGATGGATTTATTTATCTCGATCTTCTCTGTGTTACCATTAGTTAACAGTCGTTAAGAAAAGTCAGTGACCTTTGGGCGGCTTGAAAACACTGGCCTCCGTGAGCTCACAGTTGGGCAACGTGATGGAGTATGCTCTAGACCCCGTGTCCTACCTCTCTTATTGATTATTTGATAGACGCCTCGGAATCAACCCATAATCATCCCACTGTTGGGATACGGAAATTCCCTCAATAGAAAGGGGTTTTGAGCATACTCCATCACGCTGCTCAACTGCGGGTTGACGGAGGCCAGTGTTTTCAAGCCGCCCAAAGGTCACTGACTTTTCTTAACGACTGTCAACTAATGATAACACAGAGAAGCTCGAGATTAATAAATCCATCCATGGACAGGCTAGTGTCCACGTTACTTAACTTGCGTATTAAATTCGACAGACACGCGCAACTCGGGGCTATTAAATCTCTGAATCGAACCCATAAAACGTAGGTACCAACTAAAATGTTCACAAGTTTATGAAGTCGAATAGAATAAAACTTTCAAATATTTTTTAATATTTCCCGCCTAAAACTTCATCATCATCATCATCAGGTAAATTTTAGTCTCCACTACAGGAGCACGACCCTCGTCCGTCCTAGACGGAAGGATGATTTGGCCTACACTCCTCACGCTGGCCAAACGGGTTGAGGAGACCTGATCGATATTTGATAATGTATTTCCCTTAGTCGCCTTGTACGACATCAACGGGAAGAAACGGAGTGATTCTATTCTAGTCTGCCGGAAACCACACGGCCCTCCTAAAACTTACCGGTACTAAAATCTAGTAGCATGTGCGTCAAATTGGGACATTTTGCCGCCAATTCATGAAGAACTGTATGCGTGATCAGTTCAATGGGTAGCTCGATGTAACGTAATGAAGGGCCGAATCTTATAGAAATTAATGCCAGAAGAGATTCGAGAGAACCTGGAAATAAAAGTCGTTAATATTAGCATTTACATGGACATTATAAGTAATTATTATAATAATTTATATACATTAAAAGTACGAAAACAATTTTGAACAATAAAGGAAATTCGAATGAACGATAAATTTGTCTATGCCATGCCCGGGTGTTTGACTGTCTGACCTTGTACTTGTAACCTTGTTATGTGTTACCAGTATTACAATTTAAAAAGCTAAAAATAAATTTATTTATGATTCTATTTTTAACCAACTTCTTCTGAATATGGAAATTAACACCGCTATAGGAATTTAACGTGCTTAAACTTGCGTATTAAAAAGTTGGATTTTGAACGTGAAAACCTTAACATGGCAGTGATCATCATACGTACTAGGCCGAATTGTAGCCCACGGGGCGGAAATTGAGGTTGAGTGGAGCGAGTAGATTCGCTGAGTGTATGTTTTCCATTGATTTCAATGGAAAAATTATATGATCATTCCTCGAGGACATGATCGATCTCAATTTTTTATTCGACACAATCGTCAAGCATGTCGAGGTCTTTAATATTGACAAGTTTCATCAAAATCTGTTCAGTGGTTTTGGAGCCTATTCATTTCCAAGTATGACTTTTCGGCGTATATACTCGTAAGTTCCGCTCGCTCCACTCAATTATCTTAGAACACTCACCTACATGTAATCCTGAAATTTCAGGTCTTAAACTGACGTGAGTCCATAAACGAGTATCGTAAGCTATCATACGCCATCTCTTGCAAACTGTAGCCATACGACATATTTCACGATGGGTCAAATACGAGAAAATATTGAGTAATACTTTATCTGGTAATTTTTCTATTGTCTGAAAAAAAAACAATCTTTTTAAAGTACAAATGTATTTTTTATAATCAGTAATGTTGTTTAGAATTATATTTTTAAGCTATTGCATAGCTTCTATCGCGGGCCTTGAGCGCGGAGACCGAATCCAGAAATTCCGTAACAAAAAACCTGACGCTCCCCACTCCGACGGGCAAGGAGGTGTGGCTTGAAGGCCGTGCATCGTCTAACGTCGTTTCAGTTCGGCAGTCTTCGACACGGCGTTGTGTGCGTGCGATTAGACGTATTGTACGACTCTACGAAACTCGTTTTATTTATTTAATAATAGAAAAAATTGTTTTCTTATCGGTCACCACGCTCTAAAAGTGTAACTTGAATTAATATCAAAGAAAAAGCAATACTGCATGAATAAAATAAATAAATAAAATTATAATTGCATAAGTTGATACAAAATGCTATGCAATAGCTTTACCGCGGCAGTCCCCGAGTGCCACTCGTCTTTTTTTTTACTGAAATTATTCATAAAAATATACAATTAAAATAAAAACTAAATATGGCTAACTATATAATTATACAAACAAAACGGAAATAACAAAAAGTAATTAAAAGTAAGTCTAAATAACGTCAAAAAATTCTTCCGCATCGCCGTCAAAGGGCCAGAAGGCTAGCAGCATTGACACGCTGGTTGGCAATGCTTATCCGCTGTGCGAGAAATAGGCCAGCCCTATGGAGGAGTCGATCAAACATTTGGAGATGTCTCTATATAAAATTCTTGCGCTCAGACTCCATTGGCCAAGCGTTTCTACACTAAACATATTATATTTTAGCCCATGCATTTTATTTCATACTTTGCACCTGGTATTATTTATATGCATCTGCATGCCATAGCATACAGCAATAAATACATAATTCTTGCTAATTATTTTCCACATGTGTTACCATTTCCATTTGTGCCTATATAAAAGTATCAACATTTAATTTTTTAATACCAACACAATTTGAAGATTTGTAATTTGCATATTAGTCATAAATAATGTTAACCTCTTGTGTGTCGCTTCATATAATGTCATGTCTTAGTTAATATTTATTGCATAGCAACGAATAATTGTTCTTGGCTCGTAGTGTGATTTAGGTAGTCAATCAAATTGCTTGTTAATATTGTTAGCTGCAAACGTCTAGGTGTAAAAAGCTGGTTATGTTTTACCATATTACCGTATTGGCAAAAGGACTTCTCATTCCGCCTTCAGTCAAATAAACTTGACTGGCTTCAAGAGCCAGCTGGCCCCAAACATCAGTAGGTATATCCATGATAATATTACACTATACGAAATACTAAAAAAATGTTTTAAAGTGTGATTTTACGGGAAGAACACTTTCATAACAGCTTTACTTCATACGAGCGGAAAAACCGCGGCGAGTGGCTAATGTAGAGCGCTGAAGTTAATTTTGGAATAATCTGGGATTGGACGAGACTGTTGTAAGACGCGGTAATATTTTTGGTATTCATCAACTTGTTACTCTTTATAATGAAACTAAATAAATCATTTTGTACTAGTTTATTTACAATGGCAGATGATTAATGATTAACCAGCTAAAATTTTTAATTTAAAAAGATTACATGGTATATACTTCGTCAAAAATTACAGCTAAATATCATCGAATTGGCGCGAAATTTGAAAATCGAACTGAAATGAAACTACGTAACGAATATGAGTAATAGATTAGAATGTCATATTTGTATGTAGCATCGGCAGGTGTAGTGTAAATATACTGTTTTCCCTTTTCTATTCATATATATTACTAGGCTAGGATTCCAGCCCACGAGGCCGAAATCAAGGTTGAATAAATCGAGTAGATTTGCCGAATGTATTTTTTCCATTGATTTCAATGGAAAATGTATTTGATGATCATTCCTCAAGGACATAATTGATCTCAATGTTTTTTCAAAACCAACCTCAAGCATGTCGAGGTCTTTAATTGTGATAAGATTCATCAACATCATTGCAGTGGTTTTTAGCCTATTCATTCCCAAGAGTGACTTTTCGGCGTATATGAGCGTTTCGATTGCTCCAGTCAAAAATGAATTTGTCAAAATGCAATTGAAGTTAATAAGATTAGCGCAAAATTTAAAAAGTATCTTATATTCACAATGTAAGATACTTTATTACTGCGCCTAGTTGTGAATCGTAACTAACTTATTATATATATATATATATAGCATATTAAATGCGTACGATATTGCAATGACAAGAATGTTTTTACATGTATGTAGAGTGCCTAGTAACGACAGGTGTGGTATACATAAATTTATTTTCCTTAAATAACTATCAAATAGATATAGGTATGTTTCGTTTAGTATTTTAGTTTAGATCAATTGTTTCTTTCGATCGATCACGCATTCCATTGGGCTGGGCAGCTTTTGGAAAGCTTCGGCATATCACCGCACAGATTCCCCAATGCTTCAAGACTAAAGTCTTCAACCAGTGCGTCCTACCTGCAATATTAATGACCTATGGTGCAGAGACTTGGACACTGACCATCGGACTGGTCCACAGGCTAAAGCTCACGCAGGGAGCGATGGAGAGGGCTATGGTCGGGGTTTATCTGAGGGATCGAATCCGGAATGAAGTAATTTGACGGAGAACCAAATTTGTCGACATAGCCTTTCAGAGTTTGTAAACTGAAGTGGCAATGGGCCGGTCACATCTGCTGAGTAAGTGCTGATGGGGGAGGAAAGAGGTATGACCTTAAGAAAGCGTCTGGATGTGGAAGGCGGAGTATCGTATTTGGTGGAAAGCATTGGGGAAGGCTTATATTCAGCCTGTACGCACTGCTAGATTACAGGGGATAGATAGAGGCTGATGATGAATTTTTTTTTTTTTTTTTTTATCACTGTAACAAATTGCAAAGTATGCATGACTGTGAAAGAAAGTAATAGAAACATTTATGAAACAAATGAATGAAACATTTATTTGTATCTCCAGCACACACATAATAAGTTCTTTCCAGTCTTATAATTATTACTTACACTTAAGTGCAATATAGTGTAAAAAAAACACAAAAAAGAAGTCATATTTGTGCCGCAGTAACACAAAAAGGCCATAGCTCAGCTACATGTTTTGTTCAAAAATGAACAAAACGCTGATAATTCTGCTGAATTAATAAATATTTATATGAATAAATATTTATGTCGTCTGAATTTCATTCACGACAAATACTAAGCAGATACGTTTTCTTATATCTACAGACAGACATTACTTGGCAACCATCAAGGTATTTCCTGGGCCGATGACTCACGATTTCGTTCCGAGACAATTATTTGATTGTTTTGTACAAAACAATTTCCCAGCAAGTATGTAACGTCGCGTCGTCATGTTTTTTTTTATTTTTATTAGAATATTCTAGCCCAGTGTTTTTCAGAGTGTGGATCGCAACCTCATGGAGGTCAGGTACAGGCTGATAATGATAAGATGGAAAATGGGAGGGTTAGGGGGAACTGGATGAAAGTCACTGTTTTTTTTTTTTTCTTGGAATTAAAGCCACCGATCATAAATAAATAATTAATGAGTTTGTAGGCTTTTGTACATTTTATGGGAAGGAAATGGAGAGATGAAAAATCGGTTTCATTAATGCGGACTTTAAAAGTTGCATTTCTTTGCTAAAACACTGCAATACATAATATTTACATTGAGTCTTATCAGGTACTTGGACTTAGATAATGATGAGCAAACAAGCATACGATCTGCCTGATGGTAAGCAGTCATCGCAGCCAATGGTCGTTTGTAACGCCAGAGGCATCACTGCAGCTTTGAAAACCCCTTTACGCCTTGCTTGAAGAATACAGTAGTATCTTGGGAGAGTAATTGTTACACATAATTCCTTGCACCTAAATTTAAAGTGGACACAAGGGATGCGTTTTCGACTTACTCAATGTAGAGTTTAAGAGGGGTAGGTAGGTGCCCAACTGGGGAAGTACCTCTACCGCACAGAATACCGCAGCCAAATAACAATTTCCTTGAGAGTTGTTGTGTTCCTGCCAGTTGTGAGGTCACCAGAAAGAAAGAAAGGGGTATAGGCTGGCAACGGATCGGCGACACCTTTGTATTGCTGGTCTCCATGAGTGGTGGTGATTGTTTTCCATCAGGGGTCCCACATGCACGCCTCCCACTCATATAATAAAAACAGACAATACGAAAAGTCCATTTTATTCCGTATATAAAAGGCCATAGAGACCGGCCTTTTAATTACGCATGAGTTCATTTATTATGTACATCTCTCTTAATTCACGGGTCAAGCCCGGTCATTTGATAGGCATACGCGGGGATATAGATCCAACACGTAGAGGAGCCCCTTTGAGAAGTTTGATGTAATGTTGTACGCCCGCCGTGACCCGCTCCAGGATATATCAATGGAACGATATACACATGAGCAGGTCTCGGCAGGTGTTGAGATTATTTCAGAGTGTGATGGAAAAAAATTGGGCTATGGAGATGAGATCTGGGTGAACTTAATACCGGGCTATTACAGAAGAGGGACGGATCTTCTGTACATTATTATTAAACACCGACATTTGTTTATGGTAAACACAGCAGAACGCAGTGGGAAATGCGAACTTTTCTCCGAAAGTTCATAGTTTCATGTCAGAGTAGGCTCCTAGACACAAATAAATCACACCTCATGTGAATTACGATTCCGGCAGACATTACGAGCATATACATTCATAACTCGAATCGTTGTGCGTGTCTGACTAATCGAACACGCAAGTTAAGCAACGTCGGCCGTAGCCTGTCCATGGATGGGTTTATTTATTTCCGTGCTTCAGAAGGCACTTTAAGTTATCGGTCCCAGCTGTTGTCATTAGATGACAGTCGTTAAGCCAAATCAGTAGCCTTTAGGTGATTTGAAAACACTGGCCTCCGCCAACCCGTAGTTGGGCAGCGTGGTGGAGTACACTCTAAACCCCTTCGATTGAGGGGAGACCCGTGAGTGGGATGAATAAGGGTTGACGACGACATTCATAAAATCAGATGAATCGTAATATATACTGAAATTCCTGAAATGCGTTAATGTGGTTGGCTGAAGCCTGAAAATGTATTTTCTCTGTAAACAAACTTTTATGTACACATGGTATGGTGGCATTCGTTTCAGCAATGTGACAAGAACATCTGTTTAGCGTCTGGATATCATAACTTTCGTATATTAATCAGTGAGTCAAAGTTATTTGAGAACATTTCTTGAATGCGGTACTAAAATCAGTAGCTTCGGTATTTATGGAAAATATGCGGTTCACTGTACTCTATACCAAAAATAAATTATTGATTTTGTAATTACTTTAAAAAAATATTTGTACAACAAATTAATATAATAATTAATAATTACATATTCTTTACTAATATTAATATAAAAACCTATATATTTAATCTGTAGAGAAAAGAAAAAAATACGCGATAAAAAAAAATAAACATTATGTACTTTTAAAAGTACGAATTCATATAATTAATATATACATATAATGTATAAATATATAATAAAACAATACAACCAGTGCAGTGAGAGTGTGCATATATATGTATATATAGCTATGTATGTATCGAAATTGATTTCAAGAAAACAAAGAGAACAACAGAGTACCTACTTAAGAAATTCCTTTGTCTATTTGTACGTCATTAAAAAAATATTTTCAGGGAAACTATGGTGAACATTGAGACGAAACAGAATGATTTATCGTAGTAAAATAATAAATTTACCTAAAACGCGTTTGAAAATAATGCATGTTTAAACTATACTCACAAAACTTATTTTAGGCATACATTTATAACAATATATAATTCAAAGAACCTTTATTCTACAAGCAGGAAATTCTATTTTTTTTAATGCATGCATTTTACATATTTTTATTTATTATGAGAGACAAATTTAATAAGAAACTTAATTACTGTATTAAAATATACCTACTTACATATATATATATATATCTGTAGAATGATTAATTTATTATTTATAGTTTTATTAGATGTTAGTAATAATCTACATAAGGAAGAAAACGGAATATTAAAAATTACCATAACTTGTTTCCGACGAAAACTTGACATATCATCTCTTGATATAGCAGCTGCCGCCGTATCGACATTGAGTATCCCCCACGAATCCATTTTAAATAAATATTTTTCTGATCAACACAACACTAATTAAAACGGCAAACGTCCGCTCAAGGCGAATGCGACTCTTCCCGTTGTAAATCCAGAAATCACTCACAGGCGGTTTTGGCGCGAATTCACTTTATACAAACTTTAGTTGAATTAACTATAACAGCTTCATGTCGTTACGAGTTTAGTACAAATGTGATTCGGGTTAGTTAAAACTATATTGTAGCACGTACAATATAGATCTATAGTTATACACTGTCAGACATTTAAATTGGCAAGCCAAAATAAGTGCGGCATTTTGCTTCAGCTGGGCGCTGTGAGACGGTGCCGCTGCCAAGAAGACTCGTATTGCATTCGTGTCACAGTAACACACTGATAAATGTATTTTTCTATGTATAATGCATAAATTATAATGTTTAATCACGTAATATACTTAATAAATAATAGGTAGGGGAAAAAGTCTTTTCGCATTATAGTATGTATGAACTTGTAATAAAATCTCTTTGGTTATACCATTTGTATCTGTCAGGTTTTGATATCTTTAAAAAATTTAAATTTTAAAAAATATACTTCCAAATTCAAATTAGGTAAATGTGTGATTTTCATTTGTTTTTTTTACTGTCAAGATGAGTGAATCTAATGAAGAAATTTGATACATTTTAAAATTTTACTACAAAAAAGGTAAAAATTCAACGCAAGCTGCGAAAAAAATTTGTGACGTTTATGGACCTAGTGCAGTGTCTGTGAGAGTAGCACAAATTTGGTTTAAGCGTTTTCAATCCGGAAATTTTGATGTCAAAGATGCACGTCGCTCTGGTCGCCCTGTTACGGATAAAATGGATGCCATTTCTGAAAAAGTGGAGCAAGATCGGCTTATCAGTAGTTACGACGTAGCTGAAGAACTAGGAATTGACCACAAAACAGTTTTGGCGCATAAAAAGGTCGTGGTCAAAGGCCGGCCAGGCTTCACAGACTCTGGCGAAACCCGGGTTAACCCGCAACAAGGTGATGCTGTGTGTATGGTGGGATTGGAAGGGAAGATATTCATTATGAGCTGTTACCGCCAGGCAGGACTATCGATTCTGAACTCTACTGTGAACAACTGATGAGATTAAAGCAAAAAGTTGAGAGACAGCGGCCGGAATTAATTAATAGAAGGGGTGTGATTTTTCATCATGATAACGCTAGACCTCACACATCTTTAGCCACTCAGCAAAAATTAAGAGAGTTTGACTGGGAGGTGTTAATGCATCCGCCGTATAGTCCTGACCTTGCACCTTCTGATTTCCACCTGTTTCGGTCTCTTAAGAATTCTTTAGGCAATGTCAGGTTAACATCACGAGTAGACTGCCAAAACCACTTGTCGTGGTTTTTTGAACAGAAGTCCCAAAATTTCTATAGTAATGGGATAATGTCTCTACCTACAAGATGGCAAAAAGTTATCGAACAAAATGGCACCTACATACTTCAGTTAAATGTAAATAAACTTTATTAAAAAATGTTTTGAATTTTCATATAAAATACGAAAAGACTTTTTCCCCAACCTAATAATACATAATAAATATAGATACTAATATCAAACAATATCAATTAACAGAATCAATAACCAAATGTTATATATATCTTAACCAAATTACCAAGAAATTATCAAAAATAAAATATTCCATACTAATATTATATGTATATATATATATATATATATGACCTGATGATGATGATGATGATGACATTAGGTATTCCTCCTAATATTATAAACTAGCTGTCCCGGCGAACTTCGTACCGCCTAACAATCAATGAATGTCGTGGTACATATTAGCTGAACTAAATTTATGATTTTATGGAATTAAAACAATGAATAGTAGAAAATAATAGAGAAGCTCGATGGCGTCATTGCGCGTGTCAGTCTAATTGAACACGCAAGTTAAGCAACGTCGACCGTAGCCTGTACACGGATGGGTTTATATTACCTCGAGCTCCTCCGTGATTCGAAAGACACGTTAAGCCGTCGGTCCCGGTTGTTATCATTAGCTCATCTTGAGCTCCTCCGTGCTTCGGAAGGCACGTTAAGCCGTCGGTCCCGGTTGTTATCATTAGCTCATCTTGAGCTCCTCCGTGTTTCGGAAGGCACGTTAAGCCATCGGTCCCGGTTGTTATCATTAGCTCATCTTGAGCTCCTCCGTGCTTCGGAAGGCACGTTAAGCCGTCGGTCCCGGTTGTTATCATTAGCTCAACTTGAGTTCCTCCGTGCTTCGGAAGGCACGTTAAGCCGTCGGTCCCGGTTGTTATCATTAGCTCATCTTGAGCTCCTCCGTGCTTCGGAAGGCACGTTAAGCCGTCGGTCCCGGTTGTTATCATTAGCTCATCTTGAGCTCCTCCGTGCTTCGGAAGGCACGTTAAGCTGTCGGTCCCGGTTGCTATCATTAGCTCATCTTGAGCTCCTCCGTGCTTCGGAAGGCACGTTAAGCCATCGGTCCCGGTTGTTATCATTAGCTCATCTTGAGCTCCTCCGTGCTTCGGAAGGCACGTTAAGCCGTCGGTCCCGGTTGTTATCATTAGCTCATCTTGAGCTCCTCCGTGCTTCGGAAGGCACGTTAAGCCGTCGGTCCCGGTTGTTATCATTAGCTCATCTTGAGCTCCTCCGTGCTTCGGAAGGCACGTTAAGCTGTCGGTCCCGGTTGCTATCATTAGCTCATCTTGAGCTCCTCCGTGCTTCGGAAGGCACGTTAAGCCATCGGTCTCGGTTGTTATCATTAGCTCATCTTGAGCTCCTCCGTGCTTCGGAAGGCACGTTAAGCCGTCGGTCCCGGTTGTTATCATTAGCTCATCTTGAGCTCCTCCGTGCTTCGGAAGGCACGTTAAGCCGTCGGTCCCGGTTGTTATCATTAGCTCATCTTGAGCTCCTCCGTGCTTCGGAAGGCACGTTAAGCTGTCGGTCCCGGTTGTTATCATTTAATGACAGTCGTTAAGTGAAGTCAGTGGCCTTTAGGCGGTTCGAAAACACTGGCCTCCGCCAACCCGCAGTTGAGCAGCGTGTTGGAGTACGCTCTAAACCCCTTCGGTTGAGGGAAGACCCGTATCCATAAAAACTGAAGATTTCATAAAAATAAAGATTTCCTTATTGTAAATTTTTTTTAAAAAAAACGTTTTGTTTTATTTTTTTTAGTTTTGAAATAGGTTTTATCATTTTGGTGCTTTGTAATTGTCATTTCTTTTGATGTTTACTCTGATTTGATTCTTGCGCTCGAACCCCATGGGAAAAGCGTTTTCACCCCTATCGATTTGACCTTTTTAAATTTTCATAACAAATCACAGACAACTTTCGCGACATAAAAGTGACACCAATCGATTTGACGTTTTGATATTTGACAACCAATAAATATCGTAATCCCTTTTTCAACTGACACTTTCATTTGTATGGGAAAATGTTTTTTCTTTTATTTTATTTTTTCGAGAATTTTCCAATGTTTTTAAGAGTTATTGTGCTATTCGGGACGGAAACAAATCCAACAAATCAAAAACCATGGCAATCGGTCCAGCCGTTCTCGAGTTATAAGTGTTGTAACAAACACGACTTTCTTTTATATATATAGATGGGAATGTGAGTTTGTTTGTTACGCTTTCACGCCGAAACTACTCAACCTATCATCATGAAACTTTGTACACATATTCTCAAAGGTATTAGGAAGGACATAGATACTTTTTATTGAAAAAAAGGTAACCCAGACAAAACCGCGCGTTATTTAAAAATGTGAAAGTGTGTAAATTTCTTTGTCTTTCTTTCTCGCTAAAAGAAACTAATTGATTGACACAATGTTTTTACGTCGATAGTTTAAGGTCTGGAGAGGGACATAGGCTACTTTTTATCCCGGAAAAACATTATATCCCTTAAGCAAAAATAATTCTTTTTTATACTACGCCACGTGGCAGGCTAGCATACGGTCGCATAATGTGAAGCGGTTACCGTGTAGACAAGCATACGGCCCGCCTGATCTGAAACGGTTTCTGTAGCCATATTACTGCTCGCAACATAAAATATTGCTCAACCAACAACTGGGTTGTGTTCAATGCCAAGAAAACTCTGCTGTGGGCATTTACTACAAAAACGTCCCAATTTTCTCCCATTCCCAGTCTTCAAGGCACTCAGTTTGCGTAATAGCCTGAATATGTTACGCATGGATATCCGCCGAGAGATTCATTACAACGACACCATGTTGTATTTCGCACCAGATCAGCTGTGTCTTTTATTTAAGACACAAGATCGAGCTTGCGTGGAGTACGTCTCGCATCCCTGGATCGTTACCGCTCATGCCGCTCAAAATCTATATATCGCAAATAAACCTACCTACCATTATAAATAACGTAGGTACGTAAGGTAACATAACATAGTCCTTAACTGTATTGCAATCATAACTGAAAAAATAACTATGTATTCATCATCATCGTTAATCAGTCTGTATCTACCGACTGCTGGATTATATCCTCTGCTTTCCGCATCCAACCGCTACCAGCCACTTTTTTGAGGTCGTCGGTCTATCTAGAGAGGGGGCTTCGTCGCCCCATGCGTGGAATCCACTCTAGGACTTTCCTCACTCACCTGCCATCGCTGATTCGGCAGATGTGGTCAGCCCACTGCCACTTCAACTTACTGACTCTGATAGCTATGTTGACCACTTTGATTCTCCGTCGAATTTCTTCGTTCTAGATTCGATCACTTAGAAAAATTCCAAGCATTGCTCTCTCCATCGCTCGCTGTGCAACTTTCAGTCTGTGAACCAGCCCAACATACGACTTAGCGAGTAGGACGCAGTTATATATTGGCAGTGTGCATTCCAACTTTACCTGTAGTTCTATTACTTCCTCTGATTTCAATGAAAAATAAATTGTCTCTGTGTTCTATACTCGTATTTTAATATATAACATTGATAATGCTTCCATGTTTTCATCTCTGTATATTGCTTCCTATTACAGATAGCGAAATATGGTGTAAACAATCTTTAGAGTGCAATCTTCGAATCATCATCATCAGCCTGTATTCAATGTTGGTCATCCCATAAAGTTTATATTTCTTATAATGTTTTTTTTTATACCCCTAAGGTGACAAACAAGCGGTACGGTCCGCCTGATGAAAGCAGTTACCGTAGCCTATCGACGCCTGAAACACCAGAGGCATCACATGCGCGTTGCCGACCCTGTAGAAACCTCCCCACGCCCTTTTTAAAGAACCCTATGCTGTGATCTCCTGGGTAAACCTCACCAGGCCTCAGAATTCTTTCGGCTTCTCGCAATGGATATGATACAAAAAAAATCGCTGTCTATGCGGTTACGCTTCAAAACAATTTTTCATAATTTAATGATAATGATTTATTCATAATAAAGATAATATGATGCAAGTGGTCATTATTGTACATAAAATTAGAGGAATCTTTGTTTTAAACAGCCGCCGTCGAGTTGTTCTAAAAAGTCGTGCAAAACAGCAGTAAAATATTGCAATATTGGTTTTTCTTTTAGTTATTGGGGAACTATAGTTCCTATATTGGACTATAGTTCCTATATACTATAGTGGATTCCTGACGATATTTTTCGGCATATTCCTGAAACCGAAACGATAAAATTAATAACTTGACAAAAATAATCTTCGACTGAAGAGTGGTTACCAAAGCCAAACAATGAAAAAGAAGATGATTGTCAGTGGCAGTCAAATTTTTCTTCCGTCAGTGGTTCCGTTAATTTTCTTGTCAGTGTTGCCAACAATGCGATAACATAGTTTCAATGATAGAAAATAATTCTTTAGACTGGCAAATAAGTCATGACAATAATGGCGGCGCCACTATCGTTTATATGGCCACCATATATAGTACGACAATAACGGCTTTGATACTTTAAATAAATACAATTTTTAATTACAGTATGTAGTGATTTTACTAACACACACTTTCACATTACAATATTGGTGAATATTATGATAAAAATATTAAATGAAACGTTTGAATGATGGTAATGTAACGTATGTAATGTAAAAAAATATATTTGTGCACGGATTTGTGACACTATATAGAGTGTTCACTTTTGGTTCATTCAAAGTACTGCTGTGTTCATTTCTTATCTGTACCGTATCTAATGGGCTTGTTAATTTTAAAATATAAGTATACTAATTTTTCCCGTGTCTTCAATTGCGCTAAATGTTATTTTAGGATTCTAATTTTTGACAAAATCATATCGCGTGCCTTATTTCGGTACTGCCCAGGTCTCAGATCTTGATTTTAACTAGACAAAAAATTTGTCGAAATTTGAGACTTGGGCAACGCCGAAATAAGGCACGCAATCAAATCGTAAAAATAACGTCTCGAGTAATAATTTAAATCACGAGCAAATAACGATACGGCCCAGATAAAAAGTTAATTAAAATTATTATAGTAATTTCGTATCTATCTTGGGGGTGTAAGTGGTTCATCAACATCTTTGATCCAAGGCATACCTCACCTGCACATGGTACTGCCATGCTGACTGACAGATGAGGCTCTGGCGAAAAGAGATGTAGCAAAGCGTATATTTTAAATTGTCCGACTCGGGAAGTACCTCCACCTCACAGAATACCGCAGCCAAATAACAATTTCTTTGAGGGTTGTTCCTGCGAGTGAGTGAGGTCACCAAAAACGAAGAAGTTGCTGCGTTGGAAGCGGGGATGGCAGCGCGCGAGCGATATTTCATACTGCGAGCGTTAATATGGCTATAGTAAATGCTTCACATTAGGTGGGCCGTATGCTTGTCTGCCACCCGACGTAGTATAAAAAAATCTAACAACAATCTGTGAAATGAAGCAATGAGGAATATGTGAAATAAAAAAAACATACATAAATTAGATTTTATTTATATATTACATAGAACAGGAACACATACATATTTATTCAAATATGGTCTATGTTTCACTGGTGTAGAGAAAACACCTGTATTTCTCAGTTCTTCCAGTGCAATTCGTCTTAAAGTACTGACGGATTTACCTAAAAAAAAAAATATTTACTTAAGTATACACAGGTTTATTAATTTCATTGTTATTTAAGCGAAATCGTATAATCTGTACAATGCTTTTTTTTTGTGATTTCTTTGGTGACAAATATGGTCACGTGATTTGAACTTGCCTTCTTCATCGCATTGCATTCTATTTTGTACAGCAAATGACAGATTTTGACAAACAAACTTGTGACGTAGTCTTAGCCATGTCACGGGAAGAACGTACTAGGCGTGTTTATAACATGGAGAGTATGAAGCGGAATGAGAGATTTTGCTTCATAATTATACAACAAAATTGCAGAAATAATTCAAATTATAGTAAGTTATTTTTATAATGCCATTATTCAGCCATTGGTTTGACTTGACTTGACGAGCTCGGTGGCGTAGCGGTCAATGACGCGGCTTCGACACCAACGCTAGTGGGTTCGATTCCCACATAAGACAAACATTTGTGTGCATGAACATGTCTGTTTGTCTTAGTCTGGGTGTTTTCTATATATCATAAGTATGTATTTACAAAAAAAAATGTATTTACGTATGTTTATCAGTTGTCTAGTACCCATAACACAAGCTTCGCTTACTTTGGGGCTAGATGGCGCTGTGTAATTAGTCTGACGATATTTATTTATTTATTTATTTATTGGGTCAAGTATGTCTTTCTACCATGATTTGACCTCATGACCGCAGGGATTTCGGAAATGTGACACGTCTTACACTTTTTTTTATCAAAATTAAAATGATTCTGTTTTAGAAAATACCTGTAGAAATTGAATATATGCCTACTTAGTATTATTTACTTCCCATTTACTTCAATTTTTATAAATACTCAAATTAACAGTTAAACCCTATAGTTAATCTATTTTTGACGCAATAACGTCATAAACATAACGTCTACATCGTTGAACGCCGGGTGTATGTCCGAAAAAGCATGACTCATTGTCAAATTCCGCCTGAGCCGGCGTACAAGCGAGAACGCGGAACAAGCGTTAGAGAGGCGCGATCGACCTGTTTCATATGACGGTATCACGTAAAATTATCGTCCGTAAACAGAAAGTCTGTTCACTTACGATAATTTATAACGATAGACATTTTTTTTTGTGTATGTAGGTAGTGGTTGATTTACAGTAATCTAGGATTAAAAATCTGGCAACACTGTTTCTTGTTTTGCTTTGCTTTGTTTGTCAATTGTCAGTCTGTCAAATAGAGGCAAACTAGTCAAAGATCACTCGTTAATTTACTATTTCTGATTCATTTCTGATACGCATTATCATCATAAAATAAATATCTAATTCACTCACTAACGGGTGTACCGCGCGATGCCGTTGTTTTGTAAAAGATAAAACTTAAGTGGTTGGACGTACTCAATCTCAGTGCAGATTAGTTCGTCTGGACGGACAGCAAGCATCTCTTTATCTGGGAATCATGCGAACATCTCCGGTTTGCGTTTTAATTTAGTTTGCGACGCGAGAACATACAGAGCGGTCAATGTTTGGCAATAAACTGGCAGTGTGAATACTATATTAAAGACTATTGAAGTTCTAGTTGACCAGTGATTTATTTTGATTTTTGAAAAGAGAATACACAATGTCTGCGGTGGCCAGTTCTGATTTGGCGGGATATATTCCCGAGTATTTTTTCACGATTATCGAAGAATTAGATGAACACCCATGGCTGTTTGCAGCCCTCGCTTCCATGCTAGTGGGTCTTAGTGGTATTCTGCCTCTCCTAATTATTCCGATTGACGAGTCTGCCACCTTCAAAGACGGAGGTAAGTGAGAATTTTACTTGTGTTACTAATTTTAGACTTCCATGTCATCATCTTTCGTATTTGCCAAGACAAGTGCATGTTTCAATAATCTGACACATTTTTTCAAATAGCCTACATGGAGAAGATTTCTAATATAGGGCGACTAAACTATTATTCTCTTCTCTTCTAAGCTATTATTTTTATTTTTTAAACTTTTAGGATGACATTGATAACTTGTTTAGACCCTTCAATATTTATTATTGCCATTACTTTTGTAAGGTTATTTATCTCATTGTTCTCTATGAATAAATTCTAATCTTGTATCAATTAAATATACTTTATGGGCCTCAGATTTCTGGTTACTGTCCTGCAGTTAACCTAGAAACAGCCAGTTTAACTGGGTAGATCTTGTTTATAGTCTTGTGCAAGATCACATTCTGGATTTATTTTTGTGTGGATTTGTCCCTTAGACTCCAGAGACAAGTTAGATAGATAAATAATATTTTAAAACTGAATTGATAAACAATAGTATATTTAATAAGTATTAATATTTCTTTTACAAAAATAATGTTAAGAGTGCTCCAAAATGATGTAAAATAATAAACAGTAACCATATTTTATCAGTTATCTAGTACCCATAGTACATAACATTGTGTAATTTGTCCAGAAATATTTATTACTTTTTTAATAACAACCTTTTAATAATTTTTAATAATTAAATAATTAACAGTTTAGATTTTTTTTTAATAATTTTTAATAATAAAGAACAATTTTTAGTAATAAAGATAACTTAAGCTCTAAAACAATGATTACAGATGTAGTAAAAAAAATCATGTTTTCAAACAATTAGATAGGTATATTGTAATAAAATAATGTGATGCATAAACTATGTTATTCAATATTTAAAAAAAAAAACAAAGTATCTTAAATACATATAAACAATATTCAGTTGAATTGAGAACCTCCTCCTTTTTTGAAGTCGGTTAAAAATCATTGTCTTATAATCATTTTAAATACAGACCATCTAAAAAATTTTCTGGCATTTTTAAAACTTTTATTACAAAAACAACATGTTTTCGTTAAGTATCCTCTATCTGGTAGGTCATTGACATTATTCTTATAAGAAAGTCTTTGTCTTGCTTCCAACAAGTAAATTGACATTTATCCTCATTGTGTTTATTTTAATGCCTGTGAGGTTAATTTCAAATGATGGGATAAGTAAATAAACAAATGACATTGAAGAGAGTCTCATATCTTGGCTTGCTAACTTCAAAATACGAATTTGCGGGAAATGTTGATTTCAAATGCGGGACAAGGATTAAAAAAGGGGATTTAATGAATTTTGTTTAGAATATAAAAAAACGTGAACTTTTCTTTGCAAATCTGGATGACAAGTCAAATAAGACAACTTGTTAGTTAAATAATAGTCAACATTTACTAAAAAAGAAAAGACAGTTATAGACTATAATTATAGTATAATTTACACTTTATTGTGAAAACTATAAGTTACTTTTCAAACAAGTATTTGTCTTGAGATTGTGCATTTGATGTTTGTGATGAGATTGCGCATATGCATGTGCGTAGCTAATTCCGAAACGCGGGATATTTAGCGTCCCGCTCACGCGCTGAGCGGGACGTCTTGTTACAGGTCTCAGAAACGGGACGTCCCGCGTAAAGCGGGATGGTTGGGAACCATACTCATATCCTACTGCTGAGATACAAGTAGGTATCGCTTCAATGGAGTTACTCCCTCTCGCAGTAGAATCTCTAACCCAATGATTGATAAAAAGATTGCTCCTACAATCCATCAATAAGTACAAGGGTAAAACCCTGACCTGTAGTCCGAAGATATGACAAAAAATATAAATACATTGCATTACAAGCATGTATCAGCATATTTGAACTGTGGTGACCATAGTTGAATCTTTTAGGGCTTTGATATAGTTAATAAATAAATATTTCAAGACAAATTAAACAGTGCTCCTAAATAAAAAAATAAAAATAAAATAGATGATTTTATTTTTATTTTTTTATTTAGGAACACCAATAGATTACATGATTACATTCAACATAACTCAGTCTGGCATGTAATCCAGTTACAGGTGATCACAACATTCATCACAAAAAAAATTATAAGAATAATAAACCAAAATATTAGCAATAGTTAACGTATGAGGTAACGTAGCAAGTTAAAGTATGAGGGCTACACCACACATGACAGAACCTACGATTTCAGTTGTGAAAGAGAATCATGGTGAATATCAAGGTCACACATTTTGTTAATCTTGTTTTGTTATAGCAAGTAGTTATTCTTGGTAAGGGCAAATAACTACCGAGGTTAGTTCACCTTTGAGGTACTTGGTAACTATTTGGGTATCTAATCC
The DNA here is from genome assembly GCA_937001555.2 of Hypsopygia costalis. NCBI lineage: Eukaryota > Metazoa > Arthropoda > Insecta > Lepidoptera > Pyralidae > Hypsopygia > Hypsopygia costalis. Next base: position 5,298,178 of record OW443350.2, read on the forward strand.
CACACTTTGTAAAGCTTGTACTATGGGTACTAGAAAACTGATAAATTATACTTAAATACATTTTTTTTTGTAAGTACATACCTACATACAAATCTGAGCATCGAACCTGCAACCTTGGAGTCAAAGTTCTCATTGTTTGCCATTATAGCCATAGCTTGTCCACCGGGATTGTCAATGGTTGTAAAAGGTTTATCCACTAGCAATTATCTTCTAGCATTATTTGAAGAAATTGATGATTAGTATGGTTTCCATAATATTTTCATTATAGACACACTCATGATAAAGATGAGAAATAAAAACAGAGGTCTCCAAACTTCTGTGTCTCATAGGGCTTTTATATATTTTCTGAATTTGATTGACCTCCTACCCTACTAATATATGAATTTATATTAATTTTATAGACCCCTTGGATGTCGTAATAGACCCGTGAGGGTCGATAGCACTTTGTAAATCAATGCTGTGAAAAGACTATAGGAGGCTGTAAAGATATTAATAAAAAAATAATAATAAGAATAATAATAAGAAAAGCGCAAGTACTACTAGAGTATTAATATTCTGTGCTACTAGGATGGAATTTTCGTAATACGCCGCGTCACATGGCAACCTTTGCGTACAGTTCTACATTCTAATCAGAGGGGAGGTGAGGTCACCGTGTGAGATCAGCAAGAAATGGCCTTACAGTAAAAAGTACTATTAATTATACTGTGGGTATGGTAACCGCTTTACATCAGGCTGGCCGTATGTTTGTTCACCACCCAACGTAGTATAAAAAAAGACAGTTTAGACTAGCGTTTCCTAACTTTTTTAATATTGTTAAGGGATTATTAACCCTGTAACCATTAAAGGAAACTGATTTTATTTTTAGGTCAGCACCCTTACCACCATCTCTTATTGCGATTCAATAACTGAATTGAATGCTTATTCATACCAATGAATAAGCGACTCTATTCCATTATGGTAGTAAGGGGGCCGAACTAATTTGTTATCCTTTATCAGCACCCACTGCTAGCACTGAAGGGCCTATGCCTTCCCTAATGCTTTCCACCATATACGATCCTCCGCTATCCGCATCCATCCGCTATAAGTCACTTTTTTAAGGTCGTCGGTCCATCTAGAGAGGGGCGTCCTAAGCTTCGTCGTTCATTACTTAGCCCTCACTCTAAGACTTTCCTCCCCAATATGCCATCACTGACTCGGCAGATTTGGGCAGGCCACTGTCACTTCAGCTTGCTGCACTTTTGTTCTCCGTTGAGCTTGCTGACTCTTGAGAGATATGTCGACCACTTTGGTTCTCCGTCGAATTTCATCGTTCCGGATTCGATCCCTTAGGAAACCCCAAGCATTGCCCTCTCCATCGCTCGCTATGCGACTTTTTTTAGATTTTAATTGGGGTAGTATTTTACTGCTGCAGGTACTCGCGCGTCTCCACCCCCGCTGCCAACGCAGCATCTCCTTCCTTTCTGGTGACCTCACTCACTCGCAGGAACGCAACAACCTCAAGGGAATTGTTATTTGGCTGCGGTATTCTGTGAGGTGGAAGTACATTCCCCAGTCGGGTAGCTTACAATTACGCTCCCTACCTCTCTTTTCGCCAGAGCCTCGTTTGTCAGTCACCAGAGTGCACCACGTGCAGGTGAGGTTAACTTTGGTTCAAAGATGTTGATGAACTACTTACACCCCAATATTTGAGCTACTTGTGCCATCACCTCTAAGTGACAAACGTCTAGCCTACAAGGTAACTCGAAGTTACTTAGTTTATTGTCAGAAGAATCAAATTTATCAGACCAAGTATTATTCTAGATAAGATACACATTGATTGGTGATTGTCGTTGCCTACGGTTGAGCAATTTATAACGGTTGGCCAACGTTACCGACGTTGGGCTGGACTGATTTCACTAGACGGACAAAAGAAATTTATTGCGTTGTAAGTGGTTCATCAACTTCTTTGAACCAAAACCAACTTCACCTGCACGCGGTGCACCCTGCTGACTGACAAACGAAGCTCTGGCGAAAAGAGAGGGAGCGTAATTGTAAGCTACCCGACTGGGGAATGTACCTCCACCTCACAGAATACCGCATCCAAATAACGGTTCCTTTGAGGGCTGTTGTGTTACTGCGAGTGTGTGAGGTCACCAGAAAGGAAGGAGATGCTGCCGGGGGTGACGACGCGCAAGCGATATTTTATGTTGCGAGCGTTAATATGGCTATGGTAACCGCTTCACATTAGGCGGGCCGTATGCTTGTCTGCCACCCGACGTAGTATAAAAAAAAATGTAATTGTTTGACAGAAATATCAGACAGACCAACTAGAATTAAGATGGTTAGAAGGAATGAATAAATAAATAAATATTCCTGGACAAATTACACACGGCCATTTAGTCCCAAACCAAATAAAGCTTGATCTATGGGTACTAGATAACTGATGATATACTTAAATACATTTTTTTTTAATACATACATACCTATAATACATAGAAAACATCCAGACCAAGACAAACAGACATGTTCTTGCACACAAATATTTGTCTTGTGCGGGGATCGAACCTGCGACCTCGGAGTCAAAGTGCCATTGCTAACCATTCGACCACTGAGCTCGTCAAATAAAAGAATAGTCGTCATATTTGGAGACTTCGAAATGAAATTTGTGAAGGATTATTTTCGTCCAAACTTTCGAGTTTGGATCCGACCATATCTCAATATTTGACTATTATCACAGTATAAGTAATAGTACTACGTACAGTATGGCCACTCTCCGCCGCTCTGTCGTGTCGACCTCACCTCCCCTCTGAGACAAATCAGGAACAATTTGTATGGCGCCGCATGCACACAGGTTCATTCGCGCTCTGCACGAACGCCATTGTTTACGTAGTAGTAAACGACGCGACATTTGTATGGAGTGGTCGGGCTATTATGTCATTTATCTCCGCCAACCCGCAGTTGAGCAGCGTGGTGGAGTATACTCTAAACCTATGGTGCCCTACCGATAGCTCGCGGGCACCTGGTAGCCCGCACCTTATTTTCTAGGCGCCCGCGCACAAGATCGGATAAAGAATACACAAACAAGACTTTAAGAAGCTTAATTAATTAGATAAATTAAACGGGTCACTCACGTCTTTTTGTCGGGAAAGCCGACTAGTTGCGATCTCAAAAGGAGACTCGAAAGAGAGAGGCGCGAGAGACAAAGGGTGGACGTGTCTGGACATTCGCCTTGAAGAAGGTCTCCTTTTGAGATCGAAACTAGTCGGCTTTCCCGACAAAAAGACATGAGTGACCCGTTTAATTTATCTAATTAATTTAGTATAATGTGTCACGTGAGTTTTAATAATATTTAAGAAGCTTTCTGAAAATGTGAACAGCCAAGTGTCACATTAGCTTTTTGCTGTTCTGGTCTATTCTGTTTTGAAGTGTAGTAACTTGTGTCATTTTAACATAATAAATCTACTTAGGTTTTTTGTTAACTTGGCGGTGCCCGCGTGGCGTATCGGGATTTTTAAAATAGCCCTTGGAGCAATACCAGTTGGGCACCACTGCTCTAAACCTTTTCGATTGAAGGAAGATCCGTATCCTAACAGTAGGATGAATAAGGTTTGACGACGATGTCATTTAGACATTAAAGCATATTAAGATAATATACCTAGCGTATGTAATGGAGGAACTAACATAAGCTGTCAAATGAGACCGATGTTGAATGTTCAAAAATTGTATAAATTATTTAACAATATCGTAAAATACACAAAACTATAAAGATCTGCTGCAAACTTTCATTCTAATATCTTCCTTCCGATTTATTTTAGAGTCGATCAAAGTTTGGCGGGAAAGTCCATTTTAAAAGTATGAAATTATTAAAAAAATATATTACCATTAGAGAAGCTTTAAAGAATACTAATAACTTTTATTATGATACTAAGTAATTACATAAACGTAACATAGCTGTCGCAAATTTCGGATTTGATGCATACAAAATACAAAACTGTGACGTCATAATTCAGTAGCCTTTTGTATGGAACGATTTCGAGAAAGTCAAAAATTGTGATTTTCAAATTAACATATCTCGAGAGATTTTTGTGCTATCGAAGTAATTCTTTCACCTATAATTATATTATTATAATAACGTCCTCACATAACTACACAAATAAAGAAAAAAACATGTCATCTAGCCTAATATTTAGCTCTATCGATATACTTAAAGACATCGATAGTTGTAGATAATAAACTCAGATGGCAGCACGGCTATAGGTAATTTAAAAACTGAAATTCTAGAATGAATAACGAAAACAAGCGACAAGTATACAACCTGTCTGTTGGTATGCACATATCCAGTTCAATCATAATGCTTCAAAATTGCAAGTAATCATTAAAACGATTATTTAGAAATGAGGAAAACTGTTAGTATTCTTTTTTTTACGGGTGCCAAAGAAGCTTACTGTCTGCCTAATGTGAAGCGGTTACCGAACCCTATAGACGGTTACAATAGAAACAGTACGTTGGCACCCCCGCTGCTGACGCCGCATCTCCTTACATCTATGTATAAAAAATATATTTGTGACGCATATACTCGTACTTTCGTTGCCCAGTGGACGGATATCCAATGAAGCAAATGATTGCCTTTCGCGCGCTGTAACTCGCGTCTGCTCGCCTACTAAATCAATTTCACATTTCATTGCATTGATTAATGGAAATGCATCTGTGTATGGAGATAAAATTATTCGTTCATCATCATCATCAGACTGTATTTGTGGAATATAGGTACAGAAATCTAAATAAACTTTTTATTTAGATATCTGTGGATATAGGTCTAGCCTGATACTTTCTCCGCCTAACCTTCGCTTATAGAATGAGGGGGAGGGTCAACTACTACTTTAGGATTTTACTTTTGCTTCTCGGATCACTGATTAGACAGAAATGACCGGCTCACTGTCACTTCAGCTCGACCACTCTCAGAACTGTCTCGACAACTTTGGTTCTCCAACGAACTTCCACGTTAGTTAACAAGCTTTTATTAAACCACCTCATCGTTAACCCTGAATCATCCCACTCTTGCGATATGGGCTTCCCCTCAATCGAAGGGGTTAGAGCTTGTTCCACCATGCTTAAGTGCGGGCTGGCCGAGGCCAGTGTTTTCAAGCCGCCTAAAGGCCACTGACTTCGCTTGACTACTGTCATCTAATGACAACAGCGGGGACTGATGGCTTAACGTGCACTCCGAAGCACGGATGAGCTCGATATAAATAAACCCATCCATAGACAGGCTACGGTCGACGTTGCTTAACTTGCATGTTCGATTATACGGACACGTGCAACGACGCCATCGAGCTCCTCTTATGTATACAGTGCTTATAATACCACACCCCGGCCACTCCATACAAATGTCGCGTCGTTTACTACTACATAAACAATGACGTCTGTGCGGAGCGTAAATGAGCGTGTGTGCGTGCGCCGCCATACAAACTGTTCCTGATTTGTGTCAGAGGGGAGGTGAGGTCGATACGAGAGAGCGGCAGAGAGTGACAATACTGTACGTAGTACTATTACTTAGGGGCCGTCCATTAATCACGTGAGGCTCTAAAGAGGGGGGAGGGGGTTCGGCAAAAATCACGAAACATCACAAGGGGGGAGGGGGGGTGTAGTAAGATATCACGTGTATTTATTTTTTTTGCTTTCCATCAGGCGGACCGCTTGTTTGTCACCTTAGTGGTGTAACAAAAATCCTTATTAATATTCTGAAAATTTTAACATTCTTTGTAAATACAAAAATACACGTGATTTGAGGGGGGGGGGGGGTAGCCTCACACCTCACCAAGTATTACCAAGGGGGTAGGGGGGTGTTAAAAATGCAAAAATAAACCTCACGTGATTAATGGACGGGCCCTGTTCAGCATCGATTCTCTTCAATTAGCAAGACCGTGCCTCGTTTGCATCATCAGTTGACTCGCTTTACGCAATGTAAAATGATTGCCACTTACTAACCGTTATTTACACTTGCTTGTTCAACAATACTGTCTAATTGGTTAAATCGCTTCATCGGTTTCATTTAGAGAAAAACTGTTGTAAGATTATTGTGGGATTCTTCAAATGATGCCAGACGCCTTACCAGACAAGATGTAAAGTGGTACTCACACTGCCATTCTTCTTTATGAATTTAACGATTAAACTAAATAAATTAAGGTTCAGCAAGTAATATTGACTTAAATAATTAATAATTTAAGTTTTTGATATGTGATCCATGAGAATTGAAACAGTTTTCTGTGAGCATATTCATATTTATTTACTGCTTTCATGTGATAACGATCTTAAGAAAAAACAGGATCCTTACATGAGCCCTGCAAGGGCGTTGCAACAGCCCCCTTCTCTTATTGCGATTCAATAACTGAATAGATTGCTTATTCATACCAATGAATAAGCGACTCTATTTCGAATAGAGTCGCTTATTCATTGGTATGAATATGTAATCTATTCAGTTATTGAACCGCAATAAGAGATGGTGGTAAGGGGGCTGTATGTTGATTTCAACAAAATTAATGACATAAATGAATTAATAATACATTATTAGATCTTATTATTATTGAGTACAATATTATTATCACATTACTATTATTATCTTTATTACATTTTGCACATAACTAATCAATAGAAAATATATATATTACCGACGATTATACGAGTGAGTGTTGGCAGAATCTGGCTCGTATCACCGCAGTGCCATGTGGCAGAGGTATATAAAGGCTGGGAACATTATGTTTTAAAATATTTGTCCAACGTATAGAAGCATCTTTGTGATAAACATCATAATTGATTCTAGAAAGTACGATTAACTGACCCAAGTGGACGCCAAAAATTACCAATACAATGTCAGTTTTAATTAAGTACAATCATGCATCCGGATTTTATTTTTCATAATCATCTTTCTTCGTCCAATTATTACTTCAACAATGTCACAGTAATTATTGTAAATTAATTTATATGCACATGCAGTCATGTATATATTACATTATTAATGGCAGCCAGACAACTGCGCAGGACTGTCTCAGATTTAAAGAATTTATTCTCAATAATGATTACAGATAAGGCACTTACATGAGAACAATATTATTTATTATAAGCATAGTCTAGTTCACATTTCTATGGTGAAATCAGTAGTTTTCAATAATTAAAGGGTGTAATTGCGACTTAAAACCGTTAAAAGAATCTACATCCTTAATATAGGAAGGTAATCTTATATCTATCTTATCTATAATATAAAAATGAATCGCTGAATGTGTTGCTAAGCGCAAATCTCGAGAACAGCTGATGCGATTTCGCTAATTCTTTTTTTAATATTTCTTGAAGTACAAGGATGGTTCTTACGCAGAGAAAATTTTAAAAAATTGCGAGGAAAATAAAACTCCACTTTTTACCCGTGCGAAGCCGGGTCGGGCAGCTAGTTTATTATAAAACAATGCTCCCTCAAAGGTGAACTAGACAACCTCTTTTCCTAAGTTAGTACGTCTTAGGTAGCACAAGTAGGTAAGCTAAGTCAGCAAAGACTAGACGAGCTCGGTGGCATGGCGTAGCGGTCAATGACGCGGCTTCGACACCAACGCTCGTGGGTTCGATTCCCACACAGGACAAACATTTGTGTGCATGACATGTCTGTTTGTCTTGGTCTGGGTGTTTTCTATGTATCATAAGTATGTATTTACAAAAAAAAAATGTATTTACGTATGTTTATCAGTTGTCTAGTACCCATAACACAAGCTTCGCTTACTTTGGGGCTAGATGGCGCTGTGTAATTTGTCTGACAATATTTATTAGTAACTACGTTCAGAAATTTGCAATTTTTCTTGGTGAAAGACAGATTAGTTTGAATAGCTTTACCGATGAACTTCCTAAACGTCTTAAATGGTCCGACATATTACTGCGGTAGTGCGACACTGTCATTGTGAAACGGCTCGGACGTTGGCGAACGCGCTGATTGCCAGCACCGCGTCGAAAAAAATCCTTTTCCAATAATATAATCGAACAAGTATACTTACTGCTATAGTTCGACCAACCATACTGGATCGCCAAGTGGTCACCAAACTGATCCAGACTGAGCCACACCATTTCAATCTGGTATTTGCAATTGGCTTAGATGTAATAGGTTCTTTTTTATATATATGAGGGGGGCAAACGATCCCCACCGCCCATGGATATCAGCGAAACGAAGGGGTCGCTGATATGAACATACCACACATAACCAAGACAGTATTCCCAGTCGGCCATTTAGTAATTTTATACCGCACATATTATTATCCAACAAAAAAAAGGTAATTCCAAAGCACAACGCAGTAGCGTTCCAAGGCACAACATTGCACCGTTTCATTTGCAATTAATGACATGTACATAATATTGAAGTGATTAAAGACTACGTCTACCTCGGACAGGCCATACAGCTGGGCCGGGGTAATTTCAACAAAGAGATCGATAGACGCATTCGACTGGGCTGGGCATCTTTTGGGAAGCTTCGGCACATCCTCGCCGCAGATATACCTCAATGCTTGAAGACCAAAGTGCCCCGCTATGACCTACGGTGCAGAAACCTGGGCGCTGACCGTTGGGCTGGTTCACAGACTAAAAGTCACACAGCGAGCGATGGAGTTTCTCTAAGGGATCGAATCCGGAACGAAGAAATTCGACGGAGAACCAAAGTGGTCGACATACTCGTTGCTAGACATGTGTCCGCTATACCAAAACGTAACTAAAAACGGTTACCATATCTCTAGCCATAACTATCGATATTGTAATAGTTAGTAACGGTGGTCCGGTATCAAATATCTGACGAGAGCGCACCACAAGAGCCAAACGCGGCAACGGGTCGCGCGCGCTAGCGCAACTGCAATAGCTAAAATAATTATGCCTTCTCACTCCCACTTAGCTATTCCCAAAGTCAAAGAAAGAGATGAAGCGAATATTCCTAATCGGTGTAGCTCACGCACGCACTCATCGCCGACCGTTCGTTGTTGAGTCCAATGAAGTAAACCTTCTTATCAAACTAAACACAACCTTATGTCCATTGCCATAAAGAATAACTTGAATCGTTAATAGGTCAAATCAAAATGAACGAATGGTTCATCTTAGATTGACCCATGAATGGCTTTTAGATAAACTCTCCGCGTATGGAAATAAGGTCTTGTTTAGTTTGGAACTTTTGTGATAGATGTTCAAGACATTATGGTTTTTATTGTAGCTGAACTACGGCTAGCTAGCAAACGATACGTGAGTGATTTCAGTGATTTGGTATTGGAGTGATAGCAGTTGCCAGTTGGGTATATAGCCTTAGCGTTGATACCGATATTCGGCAACGGTTATCAATATCGGTATTAAAACCGAATATCGGTTAGATATCGGTTACTAAAAATTGCCGATAACGCCCATGTCTACTCGTTGCTCTCAGAGTCAGCGAGTTGAAGGGGCAGTGGGCTGGCCACATCTGCCGAGTTAGCGATGGCAGATGCGAAGGGCGACCCCTCTAGGTGGACCGACGATCTCAAAAAATTGACTGGTAGCGGTCGGATGCGGAAAGCGGAGGACCGCGTGTGGTGGAAAGCATTGGGAAAGGGTTATATCCAATAGTGGGTAGATACAGGCTGGCGATGATGATGATCGGTATTGTTTCAATTGGCAAATTAAAATTTGTGTTAACTTATTAAATTCTCACTGTGTATTCACTACATAATTTCAAAAATGAAATAATATTTGATAATTATTAATTTGGCAATTGATTGTATCACCATTTTTGCATGTTATAAAAGTAGCGAATATACACGGCCATCTAATCCCAAACTAAGCAAATCTTGTACTATGGATATTAGATAACTGATATTATACTTAAATACATTTTTTTGTAAATACATACAATACATAGAAAACACCCAGACCAAGAAAAACAGTCATGTTCATGCACACAAATATTTGTGTTGTGCGGGGATCGAACCCGCAACCTCGGAGTCAAAGTGGCCATTATTGCTAACCATTCGAGCACCGAGCTTGTCATAATACAGTCAAGAATTATTTAAATGCCAAATAAATATTCATTCGTTCATTAAAGGCTTCAGCGTCTCAGCGCTGTGTGTACGAGACCTAAAAGCAAGCGAATGACTTAATCACATACCAACATAATTTTATGTTTCATTGTGCAATTTTCCTGTTTCCTTTCAGGAATTAAGAAAAGTCAATTATGTTTTTTTATGAGGAAGCGCGTAATTGTAGCGCGTAAGCGCTTTGTAGTGTCGTCTTATAAATGTAAGTTATTTCCCATTGAAGTTGAAGACTGAAAGATCGAGAAAAAGTCGCCAATGTTCTGATCAAAACACTCGATGTTTTTTTATACCGAGATTGTCAGATAGATACTTCATCACCCCTCTGTTTGCGTCGTCTTGAACCCATAATCGTCCCACTGTTCGGATACGGCTCTCTTCTTAAGGCTAGGTAGTCGTGCAAAAGTAGGCATTCAGCGTTGCCGGCACCGCGCGAACTTATTCACGCGGAGGCAGCGGCGCGATGAACTCGCGTCACCCCGCCCGGTCACACAGTATAGGAATAAGCAGTAACTAGTTAATTTTAAAACTTCAGAAATGCACTTTTATATTTTTATAGTAGTGACAAGAGTTTCGTAAATAATAAGTAATGTAGGTTAGGTATAGAATATAAAAAGAAAAATAACAACCTGTTCGCGTTTCCTAGATTTGACTTGAGATATTAGAAAAGGAAACTAATATTACAGCAGAATCCATTGTTCATCTTTCTTGTCATATAGGAGGCATAAATGTGCGTATGGCAGGCCCGGTGTTTTTAAAAAACTATGAATGTCATGGTGATTCTTTTAAGAGTTTTTCTGTACATTTTTATTATAAATAAATAAAAGATAGTATTAAATAAAAAATATTTATTTACTCTTAAAATTGTTTAAAATATATTTCTCGTGAGCTTGTACCCGGGTGCAAATCTGACTGTAGTTCAGAAGATGATAGAACTATAGGCTCTACAGAATTAACATTTCGCATGTGTGGCTCAAGTGATGGCAAGTCTGGGGAGTCTACATAATTTACATTTTCCTTGTCATCTTGTAAGGACAATGTGCTTAATGCCATTCCACGTGCGTGTCGACTATCAACAATTTCTGGCATTAAACACTTCATATAAAATTTGACCAACTTTTGCTCCATTTGCGTTTTCCAGAAGTTATCGTCCCTTTCGATGCGTTTTGTAAACAAGGGTTCGTCTCGATAAGGGATGTCTCCTCAGTATTTCTAAAACATAATGGTAAATAATTACATGTTTCGGAATAAAACATAATATTTTGTTTGGATGTACATTATCTAACTTTTTTATAGTTTTTATTATGCTAAATTAATAAACTCCCAAAAAAACTATATTAAATGCAATCAAATAAAATATGATTCTTACGTAAAAGTTAGTTCGTAGTGGAGCGTCTGGATCTAATCTCATAAAAGAATTCTTGGAAACGTCAGCTGTGTAGCTACACGTCGGAACATCAATGTGCCTGAAAATTTATCATATTATATTAATTATAACTGTCTATAATATATAATAAGTTATACGGGACATTTACCGAACTAAATAATGGACGCATTTGAAATAATTATTTTATCGCTTAATAATGTAAAAAATTTGATAATATAGAAATCAAATTGTACAGTATGTAAGAATACATCACAAAGCCTCTAAAAGTTCTCACAACACAGCAATGTCAAAATTGCACAATTATTTTTTTTACCGTGCAGAATGTATGTACCAAGAATATTTGTAGCAAAGATGGAAATGACAACGAAGAGCTGAAATAGATCCAGAATTCGTCTTTCTACACGATTGTTTTATACATTACAGCAAAATCACGCAGATTTTTCGGTTACGATGATACAAACACTGTTCAGTGTTATAATAGTGTCAGCGTGAAATTGATTGGTCGTACCAAAAAAAATCCTTTGAAAGGAGGTTACCAAGCAAGAGCTCAGCAGCTGTTGTTTCGTTTAACATTAAATCCGCATTTTCAGTCGTACACCTCTCTTTACATAAAAGTCCTAAAGGCAGGGTGATATTAATTGAAAGAAGGATAGCAAAAAAAAAGAAGAAAATTAAAAGAAGAACGAGTAGATATATGCAATCACTGACTTTTTATTAGAACTTTTTAAGATGAATAATTCTGTTATAATTATTGCGTAACTTGAACCGTTTACACAGCGCATGCAACGGAAGCTTTCAAAAGGAATATTTTTTTCCCATTTTGCAACATTTTTCATTGGTGCTCCGCTCCTATTGGTGGTAGTGTGATCTTACATAGCCTATTAGTCTTCCTCGAAAAATAGGCTATCTAACACTAAAATAATTTTACAAATTCGAATAAGTAGTTCTTGAGATTAGCGCGTTCAACCAAACAAACTCTTCAGATTTATAATATTAGTATAGAAGTATAGATAAGTCTGTCCGTCAGAAGTCCGTAAGTATTGGGTACGTACGTTGCGCCTCCTGACTTGACATGACTAAGCAAATATGTATAAACGGGACATATTAAAACTGATTAAAAAGCGCTGCGTACCTATCTCGATCTATGGTAATTACTTACCTATTTTCAGTTGAATCCGCAGATAACAGATTGATTATTCGCCGCTGTCCATATTAATTACTTCGGCGATGATGTCTGGTATTGGAGACTGCTGCATTGACCTACAATAAAACGCCAGGCAGATATGTACCAATAAAGACAAAACATGAATTATCAAAAATCATATCGTTCTTTAGTACTTACTGGATATTCTTATACTGTGGCATGATGGCCGCAAGTTTAGCCATAATATATTTTTGTAAATTATCAATCAGACTTTTTTTATACTACGTCGGGTGGCTGACAAGCATACGGCCCGCCTGATGTGAAGCGGTTACCGTAGCCTAATATGGCTACGCTCGCAACATAAAACACAGCTCGCGCGCCGCCACCCCCGCTGCCTACGCAGCATCTCCTTCCTTTCTGGTGACCTCACTCACTCGCAAGAACACAACAACCCTCAAGGGAATTGTTATTTGGCTGCGGTATTCTGTGAGGTGGAGGTACATTTCCCAGTCGGGTAGCTTACAATTACGCTCCCTACTTTAACTAAGTTGGCTTTGGTTCAAAGATTTTGATGAAACACAAATATATAAAACAATCTAATTTTAATATATTAGATACCACATTACATTAAAAATCAAACATCTACATAAAGGTACTTACCTCTTTGTATATCTTCGCAGTGCATTCTTTCTGTTAGTTATTTTTATTGCTTTGGACGACTTCTTTCGCTTACGTTGTTTATTGCCCATTAAGAATCACTTGAAGCACACAAATTTTTCAAAAAAAAATACTGATGCGCAGGCACCGAGCACAGGTCCGTCGTCTATAAGCGCCAGCACGCGACTGATGGGCTGCCGAACCCCCGCGCTCTCATATTTAGTGGAAATTTGCACACAGTAAAAAAAATATATATATTATTTAATCGTACTCTGCGAATTTGTCTGTAACTATTTGTTAGCTTTAATTGAGTACAAAAATTAAATGTATTCGTTCAGTATTATAGTCACAATATTGAAAAAACATTAACACAAAGGGGTGATTTTGGGAATTTTTTTTATCGAGTGAAGTTGATTAGGTCGTGACATTGAATGCGATTTTGACTAGACAAGATCCTTACCTAACACATATATTTTTTTCAGAATTTAAAATATTATTATCTAAGTCTCAGATGGTTTTAAAAAACTCAAATTTGAATCCCACCCAGCCTTAATCGAAGAGGTTTTAACGTGCCCTCTGTAGCAAGGACGAGCTCAAAATAAATAAACCCATCCATAGACAGGCTGCAGTAGTGCAAGGTCGTCGCCAGCCGATGGGCCAGCGGGGGGGGGCGGTTGTAATAATAACGGTACAGAGTCCAACGTGTATAGCTTCACGAGTTCTTGACTGTACAATAATGGTCTATTGTGGGTTCTTAGACACGTCTTACACTTTTTTTTTATCTTTTCTTTATCTTAAGCTTTTTAGAAATATCAAAGTGAAGGCACCCACGCCATTAAAATCCGTATCTGCAAGAGTGCGTGGTGGACTCTAGCAGATACGGATTTTAAGAAGTAAATGCCTCTATATTGCATCCGAAAAAAAAAAATTTGTAATATAGTCATTATAATGACTTGAAACCAGAAGGCTAATTCTCGTAATTATTTTACGATCGCTGAACGAAAGTTGACCGAATCGAGAATGAATTCTGAATTGACTAAAAATTATATACATACCTACTTGATTTCATTAATTAATTTTTTTCAATTCTCGTTGTTGGTAAAATAACATTCATAGTTTGTTAAATTTTCGGTCATATTTCGATATAATCCCATTTAAATTAGACTATGAAGTTTCTAATTGTGATACAAGAATACCAAATTTGACATTTGTGGGATCGAGACTGGATCGAAACTGACATTAGACATTAGACTTATGTGCAATATATTGCATGATATCGTCTAAGATGAGCCAATCCCAAAATCATTTTACGCGTATCAGCTGCCACTTCACAGATATAATCCTATTTTCGTCTTATTAAAATAAATGTCACCAAGATTACAGTTCAAAGTACGTTTTCACTTACAGTGTTATAGAAATCAAGATAATAATCTGAAAACATGTGCTTTTGATAAATTATAGCCAGTGCAGAAGACGCCGATGCACTTCGCCATTGACTGGTGGAATGTTGAGAATAGAAGATCAAATTTTAATTCAGCAGGTTGGGTCAAACGTTTATGAACGTTCCAATGCATCCTAGCTGCTCCGACTTTGAGTGCAATCAATAAATTGATAACCCAAATTCTAGGACCTGCGAAAATTCAATTAAGAATAGAGGCACAGAATTGTCTCAGTATTACTTCCTTACTTGCCATTCGAAATTCTAGATGAGGTTTGTCGGAAGTTGGAGGGTAGATATAACTATTTTTCTATCAACAATGCACTACAATAAAATAGCTATCTCTTCAGACAGCAAAGGGAGGGTGATATAAAGATGAAGGAGAACTAAATATCCAAATAGATTGAGGATCTATCAGTACCAGGCTTTGCTATAGATCACTTAACTGTGGATGGAAAATCCACAGTTAAGTGTCACACCACAGTCCAATAATATAAGATCATTCGTTTCTTCGTAATTCGATTCAATTTACATAATTTACTCCAGGTTTGACTGGAACAAAGGTATTTTTATGGATGATAGGCTAACCTCATTAAGGAATATAAATTCTACATAATTTAACCCGTTGCGGAGCGTCGGTTCCGGCTGCTGTCATTAGATGACAGCCCTTAAGGCTTGAAAACACTGGTATCCGTCATGTCGCAGTTGGGCAGATCGGTGGAGTATGCTCTATACCCCTTCAACCGAGGGAAGACCCGTAGTGGGATGAATAAGGGTTGTCGACGATAATAAACTAAATATAAACTCTGAATGAGTTATCAGTTTTGACTTCACTTTGACGTTTTGAAGTCTTAACGGTAATCAGTGGAAAAGCCATTGACCAAGCTAGACAAGTATAATCCTATGATTGATTGGTCTTGTCATATGATTCGATAGAAACTATCATAGACATAATACCTAACATGAGTTCATCGTTTCTGTTTTGTGTTATCAATTGCAAATTGTCCGAGATTTGCGGGGACAATTTCTAACACGGTATCCTGCACGCCGTATTGGGAATGTCCCGTCGATAAAGAATGTGCAATTTCTTTGTTTATTTATCAAAGGCCTTGTTTTTTATTGTTTCGTGACATATACTTGCTACATACAGGCATTCAAGAAGATACTAGGGCTGGCGTGTTCTGCCATTTAACTATTCTCCCAATTACAATGTGGCTACAATTACACTAGGCGTATTGTACGTCGGGAATTGAGCGTGGCTACAGCTCCGGTGCCCATCATGGAGATTGGGGAATGGTGGTTGGGCCCGGATGCTTGGGAGATCGAGTGTCGGTTCACCTCGAGTTACTCGACTTAAGAGTACCCAAGTAACCTGTTTGCAGGTGAAAGGAAAGTGAACCTGCTACCGATCTGCTTGAGTGCTTGGTTGGTTTACCGAGCGCGATAGCGGTGCGGGTAAAGGTCCTCTCGCCTGGTTGGTTTACTGGGCGAGGTTCTCGCAATCCTGTGATATAACCGAAAGGTTGGTGCACAGGGACACATTAGCTGTAGGCATAGGGTCCGTTATTCTCCCAATCAATCTTCTCTTCTATCCAATCTATAATTGCAGGAAAAACCCCAAGATGTGTCTCGTTTCCTTGTGGAAAGAGCTCCTTCAGTCAGGCTCGACGCACGCGTCGCAAAACCTATCTCTGTGGTAAAAATCGCGATAAAAGGTCGAATGTGCTCGTAGAAAACAAGACGTTGATTACCCTAGACGTAGTGGCGCCACAAATCAGCTAAAAGCGGCACCGCCTATTTTATGCCGTGTCTACAAATCAGGGGTGCCCTAATACAACGGTACGGAACATAAATTGTCAGAATTATAAAATGTTACTTTGTCAATCTGTATACAGAGGCTATTCTCCCGCATTATCTCATCACTGTCTGTCTGTTTATCAATATACGTGAGCTACGTGAGTACAGATAAAGCTTGTAAAAGTTGATAAAACTTGAACTCTCGTGACATTGCCTGAAAGACGACCTATAAGAACTTGTCACTCAAGTGTTTATTATTTAGGAAGTAGGGAAGATATAAATGAAAACATGTTTTTGTTTCATACATCATGCATTTCCTTAGGTTTTTTGGCAGATATATTGCTTTTATGGCGAGTTGCTTATAGGCCCTTTTGCTTTTAGGACGTTGTGCTCATAGGGCGTTTTACTTAAATGACCTTACGATACGAAAGGATAATTTTAAAGGGGTTCCGTACCCAAAGGTTAAAAAGTAACCCTATTACTAAGGCTCCGCTGTCCGTCCGTCCGTCCGTCCGTCCCTCCATCCATCCGTCTATCACCAGGCTGTATCTCATGAACCCTGATAGTTAGACAGTCGAAAATTTAACAGATGATGTTTTTCTGTTGCCGCTATAACAACAAATACTAAAAAAACAGAATAAAGTAAATATTTAAGGGCTCTCATACAACAAACGTGTTTTTTTTGCTCGTTTTTGCTCGCAATTGATAACGGTAATAGGTAGACGCTTGAAATACTCACATAATATTTAGTTATATTTCACTTTAAAAATGAATATTTAAATAAAAATACAATTTTCTGGTGACCTCACTCATTCGTAGCAACAACAACCCTCTAGGGAGTTGTTAGCTATGGTATTCTGTGAGGCGGAGGTGCTGCCCCAGTCGGGCAGTCGCCTCTTTCAACGGCTTGTCGCATTATCGTAAGCGGATGTACATCCACAATCCGCATGCATCGTGAAGTATGAGATCGTCGCATCATCATAGCAGCACGGCATGATGTGCTGTATTAATAAATATCTGTTCTGCATGCACTCGACTCGCTGGAGTACCTACTGCATTGCATGCAGTATATATGGCCATATCTTAAAATTGATCAAATCATGATATGGTTGACCATTTCATGACATGATTGTATTTCATGATATAGTCAGTCAAAACTGGTCATCGTTTAAACGTCGTCGTTTGATGATATGTCAATCCACGTTTGGCCATATCATTAATGTGTAGGGTTTCCGTGATATAGAAGGGTTAATAAAAATCCAAATAAAAAAAGGTACTTCTTACATAAATATTTTTTGTGTTAGTTACAAAAACTGTTATTGCAGTTTGAACTGTCCATATAAAATTTAACACATTCAATCTAATGTAAACCTTTAAAAGTTACCTAAATGGTAGAAATCATGTTCTACAAATCGTACAGATATTAGAACATATTTTATTTTTGGTATTCTTCTCCGTAGATGAAGCAGCACAGAGATACTGACTAAATAAGAAGATATAAAATAATAATCACTTCGTCTATAGTGATTATTTTTGATGCTGATTAGTTTCGTATGAGCCAAAGATAACATCACCTACACGTGGTGCACTCTGCCTTGTTACTCTGCCAAAAAAAACATCAGCTTTTTTATTATATCTAATTCTGTGTTTAGGACATAGTCTACATTGATTGCGGCACATGTGATTGGCAGCGTTTGCTAGCTATTTAAGTTTCTCCTTAGTAACATATTTCTTACATTGTACGAGGGGAGGCCAATAAGTTCGCGGAATGGAGGGGTTGATGGGGATAAATTTACCCGTCCAGGTAGGCACTAGTTAAGCACCTCATTAAGAGTATATATACCAAGTTTGAACCTAATCGTGTCATTAACTTTTGAGTTATCGACCTGCAAACAACTAAATCGGGAAGAAGTCAGCCAGTATGGAGAAAATTGAACACCGTGCCGTTATTAAGTTTCTTACCAAGCAAGGAAAATCCGCTCAGACGATTTTTCAAGAGCTGTTAGCGGTTTACGCGGACTCTGCCCCTGGTAAAACCATGGTTTACAAGTGGCATGGTCTTTTCAAACAAGGAAGGGAGTCCATTGAAGACGACCCCCGCTCCGGACGGCCAATTGAGGCCACCACACCGGAAATCGTCGAAAAAGTAGAAAAACTTGTATTGGAAGATGCCCGACTGAAGAAGAAGCAACTTGCAGCAATGGTTGGAGTATCCGAATCAAGTATTTTAAATATCCTACATCATCATCTTGGGATGACTAAAGTCAGTGCAAGATGGGTTCCGAGAATGCTCACGCCACTTCAAAAACGCGAGCGTGTCGAGTGCTCTCACCAGTTTCTGGAGCTCTGTGGAGAGAGAAAGGAAGAAGTTATGGCCCGGATTGTTACTGGAGATGAAACCTGGGTTCACCACTATGAACCTGAGTCGAAGCAAGAGTCGATGCAGTGGCATAAAAAAGGCACACCTCCTCCAAAGAAGTTCAAAGTGTCACAATCGGCCGGAAAGATCATGGCGACTATCTTTTGGGATACAGAAGGTATTTTACTGATCGATTATAAAGAACGTGGTGCGACTATAACGGGACAGTACTACGCTTCTTTACTGGAAAGATTGAAAGAAGCCATTAAGAAAAAAAGAAGAGGAAAACTGTCAAAAGGTGTGCTCCTTTTGCACGACAATGCACCCGTCCACACGTGCCATGTTGCGACGGCTGCCATTCACCGATGCGGCTTTGAACAATTAAACCACCCACCATACAGTCCAGACTTGGCCCCCAGTGACTATTATTTATTTCCAAAAATGAAGAAAGAGCTGCGTGGAAAGAAATTTGACGACGATGATGAAGTCAAGTCGGCAATTTCGGCCTATTTTGACACCAAAGACAAATCATTTTTTTTCGATGGTATAAACAAGCTATTTGAGAGATCCGAAAAATGTATTAGGGTTAAAGGAGAATATATTGAAAAGGAAAAATAATTTGGTGTTTAATTTCAACCTCCTTCTCTCTCATTCCGCGAACTTATTGACCTCCCCTCGTAAAAGTGTAACAAATTAACTATTTATTTGCAATAAATGATAACAAGATGTAGAATTATCTATCACGTTGAATGAAATTGTTGAATCGTTTCCCGGACATAATATGAAGGAACATACCTATGTGATGTGGTGTACCTATACTGTCCATTGTCATCATTTCAGTACAGTATAAGATGTTCATGAACTACTTACACCCCAAAATTATTATTCATCAACATCTTTGCAACGGTCTCCTTACAATCGACTAATCAATCGGCAAGTAGACCAAAGTCGTAGTGGGCACATCTCTAAAATTTGGGGGGAAAACAATCATGTAGAAATCATGTCACCTGATGTAAAGCAATCACCACCGCCCATGGAGATCAGCAACACCAAGGGGTCACCGATCCATTGCCAGCCTATCCTTCTCTCCTTCCTTTCTTTCTTTCTGGTGACCTCACTTACTCGCAGGAACACAACAATCCTCAAGGGAATTGTTATTTGGCTGCGGTATTCTGTGAGGTGGAGGTATTTCCCCAGTCGGGCTGCTTAAAAAAAATATCTTATCCCTACCTCTCTTTTCACCAGAGCCTCGTTTGTCAGTCAGCAGAATGCACCACGTGCAGGTGAAGTTGGCTTTGGTTCCAAGATGTTGATGAGCCACTTACACCAACAAATTACATATTATGATATCATTAGATTAGAACCAATCGATGTTATCAGTGACAACAAATCACTGTGTAATTACTTATATATGATATGTAATAATACGTACTTAATACTGATAAATTGTACGATAAACTTTAAATTTATACTAGGTACTTACTACTGATGTTTAGGTACCTACAAAAATAAATACATACCTTAAGGCCCTGCTGTAAAGTACCACTAGAGTAAAAAAAATATTATTCAACAAATCAAAAATTGGTTTAAATACACGATTGCTTATTAAACCCCAATAGTTTGTCCAAGTATATCCCGTTACTTTTTTTTTATACTACGTCGGGTGGCAGACAAGCATACGGCACGCCTGATGTAAAGCGGTTCCCTAGTCATAATAACGATCGCTACATGAAATATAGCTCGCGCGCCGCCGCCCCCACTGTTAACGCAGCAACTCCTTCCTTTCTGGTGACTTCTTCACGCCCTTCTCGTGTTCACGAATGTTTAATCATTGATATCCGTTACATCTCAAATTCTTGTACCTTGTATAAAGATACAAAGTGTCTGAATACTTTTAACTTTGACAAGGTCTGAACTAAAAATATTACCGACTAGCTGTGACCGCGACTTCGTCCGCGCGGAATACTTACTTTTTTTTTATTATTTATTTATATTAATAACAATATATAAAATATCTAAAATAAAAGTAGCCGTATACTCCTTATTACATAAGCTATCTGCAAAATCTATATCTCGGCAAAATCGGTCCAGCCGTTTCAGATATTAGCGTAAACAAACAAACAGACAGACAAGAATTGAAAAAATGTTATTTTAATATATGATATGTACCGTGTATACATCCATGCATATGCATTAATTTGATGTAAAAAGTGGTTATTTTAATACTACAAACAGACACTCCAATTTTATTTATCTATATAGATATCTAGTGATATACATAGTCCCAGCAACAATGTTAAGATATCGATACCTGCAGTGACGGGCGATGGATTTATCTTAGACAGACGATAGTCATGCAAAGGTCATTGTATGGAGGTGGCATGGCGGCGTGAGACGGAGGCATGGAGGCGTCATGTCATGGTTGCATAATAATTACGACAGACTGAATAACTATAACGAACGTCGTAGTGTGAACTTAACTTAGATAGTTAGAATATGCTTTATTTACATAATACATATTAAAAGTACAGTGAATCAATAAATTATTACAGACTTGTATATATACAACAAGGCGGCCTTATTGCTGAGAGCGATCTTTTCAAGGCAACCTTAGGGTAACGAATGGAGGGGGCAGGATTTGTAAATCAAAAGAAATTAATGAAAACTAGAAGTACCTATGGTAATATTATGAGAATCATCATTATGTATATGTCGCAGCCAATTCGTAGAACCCGCCGCATTACATAACAGCTATTTTATAAAAGCTGATCATTACCAAATGCTATAGCGTATTTTTTTTTGTTCCAGCCGGCGCTGCTACCCTCCGGATACTGCTCAGTTTCGCAGTCGGCGGTTTGCTTGGTGACGTGTTCCTGCACCTGCTGCCAGAAGCCTGGGAGCACGATTTACGGAACACACCAGGTACGTTGTTACAACGAATAAACTTTATGGAAAATATTAAATTGATCCACTAAAATAACCAGAAGGCCAATTCTCGAAATTTTTCTACGTACGCAGATTGAATGTTGAATTGTGAATTGACTAAAATTATATACTTGACTAACTGTCGTTCCCATGGGAATTTTTCAAAATACAGCCATAACTAAAATTTATATTTACTAAGGTATGCCTGCATGCTAGATTGAAAACATATATCTTACGTGATTTAGATTTTTACATACAAAAGTTTTTTCCCGCTAACTCCCGTTCCCGTGGGAATTTTGCAATATCCTGTTGCAACTAAGCTTTAAGTTTACTAAGGTACCTGCATGCCAAATTTCAAGCGTCTAACTTAAGCGGTTTAGATTTTTCATACAAAAGGATTTTCCCGCTAATTCCCGTTCCCGTAGGAATTTCGGGAATTCCTTTCTTAGTGCACCTCTACGGTACCTAAGCTACGTCCCTTCCAAATTTCAAGTGCCTACGTTTAGCCGTTTAGGCTGTGCGTTGATATGTCAGTCAGTCAGTTTCTCCTTTTATATATTTAGATTTCATTAATTAATTATTATTGTTGGAAAATTAACTTTCTTAGTTTGTTAAATTTTCGGTCATATTTCGATATAGTCCCAGTTAAATTAAACTTTGACGTAACGTATTGTGATACGATAATACCAAATTTGACATTTGTGAGATCGAGACTGGATCGAAACTGAATTTTGACTACATTTTAATCACGATTTGCACATCCAATTAATCTGATCGCACATCAAATCCTGCATTTGATGTGAAATAAGTTTTTTGATGTGCAAAATAGATTAGGTTAAGTTAGCAATGTATTTACTTGATGTTACGTTAAATAGTATCCAAACTTTATTGCTATGCTATGCGTATATTGTATAGAGCTACGCGATTGATTAGTCTTTCAATTCATAACATCAGACTTTTTATAAGATTAATATAAACAGTACTAAATAAAAATAACAGACTAACATTACTACGAAATGTTTTACAAAAACGGGACAGGGTGCACCACACATTCCCACCATTGAGTCTCCTGTGTAACCAGAATTAACCGCGGCGATCATCAGAAATGGTAATGAAGTCCACTGCAGTCCCAGAGCTGCCTTGGAACTCACAACGAATTTAATCAGCGGAATTAGTATCATTAGGAAGTTTTTGGAAATTAACTTCCTTTCTTGGCAATGTTGAGAGACATCAATATGGCAAATTGAAATAAGGCATTAAAAGACTAAAGAGATGGCTAGTCAAGTGAAGCTCAACTGCCGTGCACCACGGATTTTAAATATCTGACACTATTGGGGACCTAAACATTGAGTTGTTACCACACGCCGATACCAATAACATGAATTGCAAAATCGTCTGAACGCTTGGTAATTCTCCCTTGTTGATACCAAATCAAAATAGTATACTAACCCGAATGCGACATATAAAGATTCCAACATGTCGTCCCGCTCCCGCCGCCAAAGAACACACTCCCAGAGAACATGGTGTGCTGTTTGATAGAATAGGCTATTTGACAATGTTCAAAAATTATATAAATTATTTAACAATATCGTAAAATACACAAAACTATAAAGATCTGCAAACTTTCATTCTAATATCTTCCGTCCGACTTATTTTAGGGTCGATCAAAGTTGGCGGGGAAGACCATTTTAAAGTATGAAATTATTAAAAAATAATATTTCGATTGGAGAAACAATAAAAAATACTATAACTTTTATTATGATACTAAATTACATAAACGTAATATTTAGCATAGCTGTCGTACAAATTTCTGATTTGATGCATACAAAATACATACCTGTGACGTCATAACTCAGTAGCTTTTCGTATGGAGCGTTTTTGGGAAAGTCGAAAATTGTGATTTTGAAATTAACATATCTCGAGAGATTTTTGTCCTATCAAAGTAATTCTTTCACCTATGGTTATAGGTATTATTGAGACGTCCCTACATATCAAAACGAAATAAATGTTGGTCAAATAGCCTATTCATGATTTGCAGTAGCACATTCGCATAAGGGCGACGGCACTAAATTAAACAGAAAGAGTTTAGCTTTAAAATTGCAAAGCCCCGTTAAAAATTGCTTGTTATCCTAATCTGTGGAACTGTTTGTTTTGATTATAAATAAATAATTACCACGTGCGTATTTGAAACACAAAACCTACTCCTAAATGAATCACTAATACCAGTAATAGTCAAGCTGAAAGTATATTATTATAATGAAATTAACACATATTTTCAATGGCATACAGTTCAATTTTCCTTGTAGGTATTTAGTATTACTCGACTAAAACATCGCCATTCGTCTACATAGTGAAAAGCATATATTTATGCGTATAATTGCTTTAGTCGCATAGTATGTCTGCGTTTTGTAGTAATAGATAATTATAAACCTTAAGTCTTTATGTTACGGTTTAATTTTGCGTGGGTTGTTTTAACACAAAACCTCAACACGGTTGTGGGTATAGAATATCGGTATCTATGAGGAAAACAGGCGCCATTGTAAATAGATACTTGACAATGGACTTGCACGTAATGTTTGTAAACAGTGGGAAGTTCATTGTAAGTTTGTAAGTAGGTAGTAAGGTAATGGTATTATTACTATGCTGTGGTATCATCGATTTTTTGGTGCCTTTGTAGATTACTTTTTTTTACCCGATTGCTCAAGACGGGAGCATAATGTTTTTCGGGAGTATGTGTGTATGACCAATCTTTGGCACGTTCTACATATTTATTGTTTGACGGATTTCTGATAAGCCTCATGTTATGATGGGTATTAGATTCGTCCCAATAGGCTAGACGACAGTTTTTTCTTTCGATTTGTTATGTAAGGTCGTCGCAATAATATAACTATAGGTGAAAGAATTACTTCGATAGCATAAAAACTTCTCGAGATATGATAACTTGAAAATCACGATTTTGGACTTTCC
This sequence comes from Hypsopygia costalis, assembly GCA_937001555.2. Classification (NCBI taxonomy): domain Eukaryota; kingdom Metazoa; phylum Arthropoda; class Insecta; order Lepidoptera; family Pyralidae; genus Hypsopygia; species Hypsopygia costalis. The sequence continues at coordinate 5,322,907 of OW443350.2, forward strand.
CGAAAACGCTCCATATAAAAGGCTACTGAATAATGACGTCACACTTATGTATTTTGTATACGTTAAAACAAAAAATTGTACGACAGCTATGTGAAATACTGCGTTTATGTAGCTAGTGCCATAACAAAAGTTATAGTATTTTTGATTGTTTTTCCAAAGTTAATATATTTTTTTTATATTTTCATTCTTTTAAATTGGACTTTCCCACTACACTTTGATCGATCATAGAACAAGCCGGACATAAGTTCTTAAAATTTCAACATCGCAGATCGTTCTAGTTTTGTATATTTTATGACACTGATAAGTATTTTTTATAATTTTTTATCATTGTCGTCTCGCCTATTGTAGTATTTGTGGAAATGGCATAGCGTTTATTTCAATATGGAATGGTCTGCCATGCCATATTGAAATAAACCCTATTGTCGTTAATTTTAAAAAAATAGATAATGAAATTTTTTTTGGCGTTTTAGTTAGTAATTTAAATCGCTGTCGAGTTCCTTTCAATAATTTATTGAATTAATAATAAATAAATTTAATGGATTTTATTTCATCGTCGTCATCGTCAACTCTTAATTATCTCACTGTTGGGACACGGATCTCCCCTCAATCGAAGGGTAGAGCATACTCCATCACGCTGCTCAACTGCGGGTTGGCGGAGGTCAGTGTTTTCAAGTCGCATAAAGGCCACTGGCTTAACGTTTTTATGTAAAAAAGAAATAATTGGTTCTCCACTTCTCATGTCCATTGATATTTTTATGTAGCTCTTCGCCGGTATTTATGAACCTATTTTGGGAATTCTTGTTGCGTTCAATAGAAGGGGCCATCCATAAATTACGTCACACGAATTTCATGATTTTTTTACCCCTCCCCCCGTCCTTGTCACAGCTGGTCGCATTTGTGAGACTCCCCTCCTCCCTAGTGTGACGTCACATATTTTGCAATTTTACATAGATGTAACTCTAGAGAGTTGCAAATGTTGAGTTTTTCGTTAATAGTTCAAAGTTCGTATTTTAACAATTAGATTATAATAGATTTTGAAATGTTACGTCACAAAATTTAGGACCCCTTGTCACACAATGTCACACTTCGTCGACCCCCTCCCTCCCCCTTAACGTGTGACGTAATATATGAAGACGCTCCAAATTACAACGGTTAGTAGAACCACAGAATAGTAGAACGCCGGCGCATGTAATCGTTGCGTGCTCATAGACTTATAAATACACTGCGTTTTATTGACGCTCGGTTGACATGGCAAACATGAAATTCATAATGTCGAGGTTTTATTATAGCGCTGGCATATAACTGTACAGCACATTATTGCGGTTTCGCTTTTTTTTTATAATACCATATTAACGCGCCGCCGCCCCCGCTGCCAACGCAACATCTCCTTCCTTTCTGGTGACCTCACTCACTCGCAGGAAAACAACGACCTTCAAGGGAATTATTTGCCTGCGGTATTCTGTGAGGTGGAGGTACATTCCCCAGTTGGATAGCTTACAAATTACGCTCCCTACCTCTCTTTTCGCCAGAGCTTCATTTGTCAGTCAGCAGGGTGCACCGCGTGCAGGTGAAGATGGCTTTGGTTCAAAGATGTTGTTGAACCAGTTACACCCCAAGTTTGTAAGAGTCAGCACGAAACAACTTATCGTATCAATGTGTCGCATTTCCTTACATGATGATGACGTAAGTTGCACTTTTAAAAAAATTTACAGCATACAACTGGCCGCTTTAAATCTATGCCAAAATTTTTGCTTTTTCACGGATCAGGGCGGAACTTTTATGTAAAAAAAATACTGTTGTTATTTTCATTATTTTCATTATAACTCAATTAAAATTTAATATTAAAGTTTAATACTTCCCATGTACATTTTATTGAGAAATGCATACTAAAGGGAGGAGCCGGATTAGTCGGTGTTCTTTGGCGACTAATCGCCGGTTACGAAAATGAGCAGAGGGGCAATTCAAATTAAAATGTAGTCAAAATTCAGTTCCGATCCAATCTCGATCTCACAAATGTCACATTTGGTATTCTCGTATCACAATATGAAACTTCAAAGTTTAATTTAAGTGGAATTATATCGAAATATGACCGAAAATTAAAGAAACTAAGAATATAATTTTACCAGCAATAATTAGTATAATTCAAGTATATAAATAATTCTTACTCAGTTCACAATTCAATTTCAACATTAGTTCTATGATCATAGAAAAATTACGAGAATTGGCCTTGAAATAGTCGTCTTTAATGACTAGTCGGAACATCTCTATAAATTATCAATTATTAAAATGAAAAAAAAAAAATTAAAAAGTATTATAACAGTAGTTAGTAGTCTATAGTTCTCTCTGTCTTCATTCGTGCTAAATGAAAGGGAACCATTTTGTAAAACGGCTAGGCGTTATATATACCAAGGACTACGAATTGCCTACAACAGTGTTTCTTAACCTGTGTGGTCCGTGGACCCCTGGGGGTCCGCGAGTATGTTGGTGTATGGGGGTCCGCCGTCATTTCATTTCATTCAGTCATACGCCGCGGCCGCCGTGAACATTTGAATTAATAAATAATGCCAGCAAGTCTTGCAAAATTGTATAATTATTTATTATAATGTAATTTTATTTTAGTACTAAATTAGTTGTCCTAAATTTATTCCTGTTTTTGGGGAGGCTTGAAATTGTACTTGTAGGGGTCCGCAGTCCGGAAAAGGTTGACCTACAACATTAGCACGATGGCCGTAGCTCGGACACCTCTGTATAAACAACTTTGTATTAAAATCTGTTATCAAATCCATATAGCCACTTTATGCGAACTATTAATAATATTGTCATACGAGTATAAGTGTTAAGTGTTTATTTACGTTATCAGTCGATGAATGTGTTATAAATGTTATAATAATTGTAAGTAGGCTACAGTGATAAGCCTTTGCTACCGGAGCAACCGCACTTTTCCTTGTATGAGAGGGCTACCAGCCGTCAACATAATTTTGTATGAGGAACCTTTGCCAATCATTACTTGTTTTTTTTTTTCAAGTGAATAAATAATAATAAATAAATAAATATTGTCAGACAAATTACACTGCGCCATCTAGCCCCAAAGTAAGCGAAGCTTGTGTTATGGGTACTAGACAACTGATAAATATACGTAAATAACTTTTTTTTTTGTAAATACATACTTATGATACATAGAAAACACCTAGACCAAGACAAACAGACATGTTCATGCACACAAATGTTTGTCCTGTGTGGGAATCGAACCCACGAGCGTTGGTGTCGAAGCCGCGTCATTGACCGATACGCCACCGAATACTTCTTTAGCGGCGTTGTGCACTTTTTTGGATGGGTAAAAAATGTTAAAGTCGCGTCAGGATCAGGACACGTTGCCTGATCGAAAATTCGTAACACAAAGCTGCGAGACTACAAAATTCAACTTTAAGCAAAGACGATACGATTGAGATTGCTTTGAATATTTTAATTAATTGAAATAGTTTCGCCATTCAACGCTAAATGTCTAGGTAGGTGCTACAAAGTTTTGCGTGGTTTTAGAATTCCCTAACTGGTGGCACTACGTATTTCATCATTCTATTATAATTCTTGTGTCGTTTCAGTAAGACACAAAATTTTTTCACTTCTACCGGCACTCCCGCAGTGCAAGCCGTTGCTTTTTATTTTTATTTTGTAATACTCGTCGTCTACCCTTATTCAACGCACTGTTGGGATACGGGTCTCCCCTCAATCGAAGGGCTTTAGAGGATACTCCACCACGCTGCTCAACTGCGGATTGGCGGAGATCAGTGTTTTCAAGCCGCCTAAAGGCCACTGACTTAGCTTAACGACTGTCATCTAATAACAACAGCCGAAATCATCGGCTTAACGTGCCCTCTGAAGCACGGAAGAACTCGAGATAAGTTACCACAGCCATGGACAGGCTACGGTCGACGTTGCTTAACATGTGTGTTTGATTAGACTGATGCCATCTAGCTCCTGTTATGCTTATGTACACTGACATTCACAATATCAATACGAATCTAACGTATTCAAAATTTGTTCTGCCGCGTTGAATAGTTACGAGGAAACAACGGTCGGACATACATACAGAGGTCAAACTCACGCCGCGGTCGTTTCCTCTCGCATAATGGCATTTTAGGCTCTTTATATCCTCACTTTCGGTACATCCCAGTATCCCTCTTGTGATGATCTCCATGGAGATAGTGGGAATACTGTCTTAATAAATTATGACCCTAGAATCTACATTACAATCGTCATTATGCGTAACAAATGATCAGTTATTACTCCGGTTAAGATATTAAACCGGTCAAGTGCGGGTCGGACTAATACATGAAGGGTTCCGTACCTCCGTATGTTCTCCGTACAAAAACACGTTTCTTGTATGATGGTCTCCATTAATTTTTAAAAAGTTTTAGTATTTGTTGTCATAGCGGCCACATTAATACACAATCGGTGAACATTTCAAGTGGCTAGCTATTACGGTTCAAAAGAAAGAGCCCTTTGACAGACGGACAGATAGGCAGACAACGAAGTCTCAGTAATAGGGTCCCGTTGGCACGCGTTGGGTACGGGGCTTTAAAATGACTAATGGGGATAAAGGGAAAGAACTTTCCTCAATCTTCATTGATGGCAATCCGTAATGGCGATAGTGGGATATACCCCTCACATTGGGCTTCGCCCCAATCGGTTAAAACGATATACAGGGTGTAATTTTAAAGACTGTTCAAATTGATAGAGGCGTTTGTATAGCTGTTACTGATCACGAAACAATAAAAAAAACTTACCTTAAAAAAAACTTCAAAGTCAGTTTAGTTTTTGTAGTATCTGTCATTTTAGCGTATACTGTAATGTTGATAACCGCTGGAAGCGGTCACAACGGAAAGCGCGAAAAGGGCTCATGCGCGACGACAATCACACTTGTCTACTACCTACATAGTAAACTTGAATCTCGGAGATAAGCAAGAAATCTTTCGATAGCCATACCGCGTTTATGATTGATTATTTTTAGTGTTTTTTTTTTTTATTGATTCGTGATTAATACTAAAAACATAATCGTCTCCTTGAATTTGACCAGCCTTGGTTTTAAATTTCATTTTAGTTTTTCATGGAAGCGATGTGCAAACGTCTTAACAAAAATAATAATATATATTAAACCCTTTAAAAATACACCCTTTTGTAAGAGTTGGAGGTGTAGAGGGGATTTGTGGAGGGAACGGGAAGATCACCGCTAGGCAGCTGTATGAGTCGTGTATCTTCAATTATATGGCTTAATTTGTAAATACTAATGCAGAGACTTTCTTTTGTTTTTCGTCGCGTGATTCTTTTCATAGAAATGTGTATTTCTATTTTTGCAGAAGGAGAGCATGTATCGTTAAAATGCGGCCTTTGGTGCTTATTCGGCATGTTGGTTTTCATTGTGGTGGAGAAACTCTTCGCAACGGTGGAGGCAGAGGAGGAAACGGAGCAGAAAGAAGAAAAACCCAAGCAGAACGGTGCGATCAAGCAGATAGAGATAGAGGAAATTGAGAAGCTTCTAGAAGTGGAGAGGAAGCAGCGAGGAGTTGGAGATGGAGAGTTGATTTGTGGAGGAAATGGGAAGATCACCGCTAGGCAGCTGTATGATTCGTGTATCTTCAATAATAACACTGCCGGTGAGTGTCTGTTTACAATAAGTCGGGTGCGAAATATATGGCCCGCCTGATATAAAACGGTTACCACTAGGGTAACCGTTTTCTAGGATAATAATCACAAATTATATTAGGGCCCTGGATACGAGTTTGTAACATTTCTCCGTCTTTCTCCTAGCTTTACGGCTGGCTTTACATGTCGAAAAATGTCGTTAGCAATGATGATCGCTAACTACATTTTTGAAGAAATTGGGGAATGAGATGTCATTCCCCAATTTCTTTTAATAAGTCAATTGTAAAACCTATAGTGTAATGTTACTACTGTTTTGCACGATTTGGAAAATCGAGTTGTAACAGCGATGTACATTTTACTGATTGTACTTGAAATCTCTTTCTCATAATTCACGTCTTTATTCCTCTCTACGATGACGATACTATCGTCTGCAAATAATATCAAGAGATGATGAATATGTTGGAGAAGGTCGTTAATATATTTTATAACAGTAATGGTCCCAATATACTACCCTATGCCGCACTTTGCTTTATTTTGGGGATCCTTTCATATAATTTTTGATAACATAGAGGTAATATGTCACAGCTGCGTAAAAAAAAACCGACCAAGTGCTAGTCGGACTCGCGCACTAAGGGTTCCGTACCATTATCTATAGAAACGGCAAAAAAATCACATTTGTTGTTTGGCAGCCCCCTTAAATATTTGTTTTATTCTGTTTTTTAGTATTTGTCCATATATAGATAGCAATAGAAATACATCATCTGTGAAAATTTCAACTGCCTAACTATCACGGTTCATGAGATACAGCCTGGTGACAGACGGACGGACGGATGGACAGCGGAGCCTCAGTAATAGGGTCCCGTTTTACCCTTTGGGTACGGAATCCTAAAAATATGCAAAATATTAGGCAACCTATAACACAAATGTAACTTCATTTACAGGAGATGGAGTATGCTGCAATGCAATGTCATCAACAAACGGCTCAGTGCGGTGCAAAGGAAACAGGTGGATGGGTCGGTGTCTCCTGCGAGAGGCGAGGGACAAGGCACAAACAGCAACCAAGGAGAAAACCGACAAGAAAGACGTGAGCTTTTTTTAATACTAGATTGGGTGGCAGATAAGTCCGTGCTTCGAAGGGCACGTTAAACCGTAGGTCCCGGCTGTTGTCTATACACTACAGTCGTTAAGCCAAGTCAGTGGCTTGACAACACTGGCCTCCTCCAACTCGCAGTTGAGCAGCGTGGTGCAGTACGCTCTAAGGTTTTAGACCTCGATTGAGGGGAGACCCGTATCCCAGCAGTGGGATGAATAAGGGTTGATAATAAACAAATCCAAGTTTAATTTGCTCAAACAGTTGTAGGTGTGGAGAAGAATTAGGCAGGTCGTACCTTATGCAGTCCATTGAGGGTGACCTGAATTCTAGAGGCAACGAGTTCCATAGATTCTTTGCCTGTACCAAGTCGATAGAGTATTTTAGGAATTACCATTTTAAATCATATTTTAAAGGCCATCCAGGTCTACCAAGGCCAGAACAACGCAGCCAAATAACGATTTCCTTGACGGTTTGTTGTGTTCTTGCGAGTGAGTGAAAGCACCAGAAAGAAAGGAAGGAGTATAGGCAACGAATCGGTGACCCCTTCGTGTTGCTGATCGCCATGGGCGGTGGTGATTACCCTCCCTCAGGTGACCCAGATGCTCGGTTTGCCCCGTCTCATATATAAGAAAAATCTTCGTAATTGGAACAATGCTTTGGTTCCAGGTGGCAGGGTACCTGAACCTGATGGCCAACTCGATCGACAACTTCACGCACGGGCTGGCGGTCGGCGGGTCCTTCCTAGTCGGGTTCAGAGTCGGTCTGCTCACCACCTTCGCCATACTTGGTAAGTTCGAACAGAATCGAATGCAGTTCGCTTAACAAAAATGTCTGAACTTTCCTCTGGACCCTAAGACACGTCTTGCACTTAAAAAAGTCATATTCTATTTTGTGTTTTTTTTTATTTGCATTTCGGATAATTGAAGATTAGTTGCGGTTTTCGACAGCTAAGAAAAATAACTTTTAAATTTTACTAAAATGTCAGCAACCCTATAGGGTTTCACTGATTTCTTCTTATTACAGTAGTAACTATTTGTTTTCATTATACATTGAAATAAAATGTTACTTAGTGGGTTTTTTGTTACCCTAACAAGAATATTTTGAAATTATAAGATTTTTGTCATTGAATTCTTATAGGTGGGGAAATATTATTCCAACACTTTGCCGCCTTTCTAAATCTCCCTATAAATATAAAAAATATTTTTAATTCACTTATTCTTAACCTGTTAGTATATATAGTTTCTGATTAAAAAAAATATTTGAAGTTGTCAACAAAATGTTGTTTTTAAAATAAATATTATTTTAAACCTTGTTATACGCTTATGTTCAATACGCTCATTTTTATCAAAATTCACTCGCACTGTTTAAGACCCATCTAAATATGATTTATTGTAATTTTTTGCTAATCAAAAATTCGGGGCTCTACCGCCGAAGCTGAATCCGATCACCATGGAATATTTTGGGTATAATATACAAATAACTTATAAATAAAATACCTACTTAAGGTGACGTGAGTCCAGCGCTTGGCCGTTTTCGAGGGGGTGAGGTGCGGGGCTTGAGAGGAGCCGGCGCGGGGTACCCGCTTACAAGCGCGCGTTCGCTGCCGAGACGCCACAGTATAGCGAAGCGACTACCAACACCCGTGTAGTACAACACCCACCCGTCAACACAATAGTTAAAAGTACTTACTGGAAATATAATTATATGAAAATAAATAAACCACATGTATACATAAATACATGTTTTTTATGAATGAAGTATATAATATTCAACATGCAAACAAGTGATGTTTGGGTATATTATGAAAAAGTAAAGAATTCAAAATAAAAAGAAAACTATTCAATAATTATATTTATTATTGGTCAAACTAAAATAGGTACATACTTAGACTAACTAACTATCACGCGCCAGCATACACTATTCTTCATCCTTCTAGGAATCGATATGTGCCGTACAGCACGCGTCTGTCCCTAGCTACTATGCCCGAGCATACAGCGGTATCGATATTAACAGTATTTATATTTGACAACCCCGGTGGTTCAATGGCTAACCATGTCCAGTTTGACTCCGAGGTCGTGGGTTCGATCCCCGCACAAGATACGAGTAAATATTTGTGTGCATGAACATGTCTGTTTATCTTGGTCTGGGTGTTTTCTATGTATTATCTATACTAATATTATAAAGCTGAAGAGTTTGTTTGTTTGTTTGTTCGAATTGAAAAAATATTTTAGTGTTAGCCTATATTTCAAGGAAGGTTATAGGCTATATAACATCACGCTAACACCAATAGGAGCGGAGCACCGATAAAAAACGGGAAAAAAATATTCCACAGAAAAAAATATTAAAAAGAGAGGTAGGGAGCGTAATTGTAAGCTTACCCGACTGGGGAATGTACCTCCACCTCACAGAATACCGCAGCTAAATAACGGTTCCATTGAGGGCTGTTGTGTTCCTGCGAGTGAGTGAGGTCTCCAGAAAGAGAGGAGATGCTGCGATGGCAGCAGGGGTGGCGGCGCGATATATTATGTTGCGATCAGGCGGGCCGTATGCTTGTCTGCCATCCGCCGTAGTATAAAAAAAAAAATCCTTTTGAGGGCTTACGTTGCGTGCGCTGCGTAAATTTGCAAAAAATAACAAACGGATTTACATGTTTTTTTTTTTGATATAGTTTAAGGCCTGGAGAGTGACATAGGCTACTCTTTATCCTTTAAATGGAAAAAATAAAGTTAATCATTTGTCCTTTTTTCACGTCAAACATGAACCTAAGTACGGTCGTGATTTTTTTTAATGGGGATAGTGTACGATCTGGAGCGTGACATAAGCTACTTTTTATCACGGAAAACATCTTAATCCAATGGGAAAAATAAACTTTGTAATCATTTGTCCTTGTTTTACGTCGAAAGTAACTTAAGTACCGACATGATTTTTGTTAACGGGGATTGTTTACGGTCTGGAGAGTGTCATAAGCTACTTTTTATCACATCAAGTAAAAAAATGACAACAAGAAAAAAATATACACTAATTAATGGCAGCTCCCCTGGACCACGCGGGCGAAGCCACGGGTAACAGTCAGTTCCACCTCACAGAATACTGCATCCAAATAACAATTCCTTTGAGAGTTGTTGTGTTCCTGCGAGTGAGTGAGGTCACCAGAAAGGAAGGAGTTGCTGTGTTGGTAGCGTTGGTATTTTAAGTTGCGAGCGTTATTATAACTACGGTAACCATTTCACATCAGGCGGGCAGTATGTTTTTACCGCCCGACGAAGTATAAAAAATAAAAATTATGACGCCTAAACGGCCAAACCGATTTCGATGATCGAAATCGCTACTGAACGAATTTCAATGTGGGTTTACAGATATTCCAAGAAAGATTTATAATAAAGTTTTCCAAAGAAACATCTAGCATGAGAAAAAAAAACCGGGTCTCAGTAAAAAAATAAATGTATCACGTTGTTTTGTTGTCTTACTGATATTCCTACACTGTGTTTATTTCATCGTGTTTATTGACAACGCGTTGAACGGACGCGCGGCACAGGTCCTACCTCGAACGCAGCTCCTAGAGCACTGATGTTGAGAGCGAATAGAGCGATCGAGAGTCAGGGAGGGTGCGCGACCGCAAATCGTTATTCTTTTAATAACTTTATTTAAATTATTTTATTTTTAAAAGTAATAGCATAATGCTCTCGTAATTAAAATTATGAAAATTTTGGTATAATTTCCGTATAAAAAAATTGTATTAAATAGTTATAATTTTTACTTAGTGCAAATTTTGAGAGTAAGTTCCCGATTTTTTTCTATCGAGTCAAAAAATATTAATTGTGTTTTCAATAGCTTTTGGCCCTGCAGAAAGGACTTAAGATTTCATAGTAAAATTTCTAGAAACCAAATTGAAATAGTTTATTGTAACAATTCTTTAAATAAGCGTGTTTCCTGGACTCACTTCACCTTAAATATAACTTAGAAATAAATAACTATAAATAATGAAGCCCCGCCAAATCGTTACCCACTTGAAAAGTGCCCAAAAGGTTGGCAGCATTGCCACGTTGAATGGCAATGCCAATCCTCTGGCCGAGATATTGGCCAGCCCTTTGGTCATGTGATACGTGCTGATGGTCCCCACGGACCCAGCGTCTCTACCCCAAATGGCTCAAATATGTAGCTCTGATCCAAGCAACTATATTTTCGCCGTTTGGGTATTGTATTCAAAAATGGGTGTTAGGTTTGGACGTAACACCCGTTTTTGAATCAAAATATTTCTTATATAATATATAATAACTAGGGTTATTGATATACATTGTCAGATTAGTAGAACTCTAGTGTTTCTACCAGCTAAGCTAAACACATGTGCCCTAAATCTCTGTAGTTTGATATTTGCAATCAAAAAATCAATTTGTTTTTGGACCAACTCTTAATATTGTTAAATGTTTTTTTTAGATATGTCATTATTTTCACCAGGATATTTATGCACCATGACCACAATGCAAAAATACGACTTCTAAAATGACGCGTTTGTTCCTAGTTCACGAGATCCCTCACGAGGTGGGTGACTTTGCGATATTGCTCAAGAGCGGCTTCTCCAGATGGGAAGCGGCCAAAGCTCAATTGGTATGTACATTTTTCTTCTTCTTCTTTTCTCTCTTTAGTCTTTGTCACATCGCCGGAAATATAAATAACATAGAAGAGGAGGTCGATGGCGTCGTTGCGCGTGTCAGTCTAATCGATTACGCAAGTTAAGCAATGTCGACCGCAGCCTGTCCATGGATGGGTTTATTTATCTCAAATTCCTCCGTGCTTCGGAGGGCACGTTAAGCCGACGGTCCGGGCTGTTGTCGCTAAATGACAGACTAAGGCAGCATGTCGCTAAATGGCGGAGGTCAATGTTTTCAAGCCGCCTAAAGGTCAAAGGACTTGGCTTAACGCCAACTCAGTGACCTTTAGGCGGCTTGAAAACATTGACGTCGGCCAACCCGCAGTCGAGCATTGCGTGAATGATGCATTTGGTGTTGCTAGCGGGTACGATAACTGCTTACCGTCAGGCAGGTCGTATGATTATTTCCACCTTAGGGATTCTAATAACGGGGGCCCACCACACATTCCCACCATTTCTTCATTCATTCATTGTGTCTCCTGTGTAGCCAGGATTAACAGCGGCGACCGCCAAATAAGGCAATGAACAGTGAACTCCATTGTACTCCCGGGGGTACAACTACAGCTGCCTTGTAACTCACAACGAATTTAATCAGAAGTAATTAGTAGGAGTAGGAAGCTTTTGGAATTTGACTTCCCCTCTTAGCAATGTGAGAGACAGCAATATGGCATTAAAAGCCTAAAGAGATGGCTAGTCAAGTGAAGCTCAACTGCCGTGCACCACGGATTTTAAGAATCTAACACTAATGGGGACCTAAAACATTGAGTTGTTACCTAACACATCGATTCCAATAATAACCTTAGGGATACCAAAGAAAAGTAGAAGTATAGGCATAGTGTTCATGTTGGTACAATACATTTATATACTTACTTAGTATGGATTATTAAATCACCAGGCGACAGCATCAGCGGGTCTGATCGGTGCAATGACAGCGGTAGTCTTCAGCGGAGCGAGAAACGCCATAGGTAACTATTAGTATTTTTTTTTAATTATGTATAATATTTAATTCTAAAACATTTACATTGATTAACATAAAACAGTCCATAAACGACAGAGGTTTATCTGGGCTGTTTATATTCTGCACATCTTGGAAGATACATTAATAATTATAATACAAAAAATAATACCTTACATATATCTCAATTGAGCAACGTGGTGGAGTATGTGCCACTTTCTTCGTAAGAACAGTTCTCACATGGCAACCCTTTTACACTTTTGTGTAAAAAAAAAAACAATGTTGCTATTATTAATAAATTTAGCTTTTCCACTCTTTTGTGTTCCATTGTATCTCTTTATCGAATTTCAAGGACATGTCGAAAAATTACGTCAAGAATCTTCTTGTTCCTCAATTACTTACAATAACTCAACAGCAAAATTGGTAGCCGTTTTACACAACTTGATGGAACACCTCGACAGCGGCGTTTTGAACTTTTTAATCATAGATTCCACTAATGATCACATACATCATAATACACGACCTTTATTATGAATCAATATCATTATAGGTATTATGAAAATTGGTTTAATAGCACATACGCACTCATCAAGTTCCCGCCAAAAAGTCCTCATTCCGTCCTATTTTTTTCTTTTACAGAAGCAAAAACGTCATGGATAGTACCATTCACAGCGGGTGGTTTCCTCCACATCGCGATGGTGACAGTCCTCCCGGACTTGCTCCGTGAAGACGACAAGTGGGAGTCGTTGAAACATCTCGCGGCACTCGTGTCCGGTATCGCCGTAATGGCATTCATGACGTTATACTTTGGATAAATTAGTATAACGTTTGTTTGTTGATATCTACGTAGATGACAGTAGTGGAGAGGTCAAATTTGAAGACTTGGAAATTAAAAAAATGTCTTAATACTATTTTTATAAGGTTTATAACGAGAAATGGTAATGCAAACGTTATCTAACTTTCTAAGGAATTCTTTATTAGAAACTTCAATAAAAAATGTTAATTAATACCTAAATATATATGTATATATATCTTATTGGTAAGAGTATCCCTTGAAACTTGCTAGACCAGTTTGGTTACATTTTATATATTCGTAAAATTTAGGAAAAATTACCAGGAAAATAAAAAAAAAAATAACGAAGAAAGTGCTTTTTTCTTAGAAAATTTGGACACGAAAAGTCTTTAGTCTTAGTTTGTAATTAATAAATTTTAATAAATAAATTATAAAGTCAATTAGTAAAGTATAAATTAAAAAAGCATATAGTATAAAGTACGAGTGGCATGTGTTTTTAATTCCATCTTTTTTTTATTTAATACATTAACTGAACGAAACACCGTACTCTGTAATTATTACTACGTCTAAGTATACAACGTCGGGTGGCAGACAAACATACGGCCCACATGATCTGAAGCGGTTACCGTAGCCATATTAACGCTCGCAACACGTTCTTCTTATACGACGGCTCTATTCTTGTAAAACTGTAGTAACATTATATACTGCCTTAACACGGGTTTTTTTTTAACGTGAAACGTCTTTCTAATCACTCCCATACATACGACTGATCAGAAAACTGGACTGTACATTGGTCTATATCGTCTTACCTTAAATAAGTCAAGAAACATGAATCGCATTTCATTATTTAGCGTATATAGTCAGCTCGCTGCTAAGACCTTAAGTTTGCATCGGGGCCGGGCAGGGCGGCGGGGGAGGGGCATGGCGTAGAATAACGGAAACCGTCGCTCTCGCTTATTTTGTATAACTCACGACTCACACGTGATAGCGCAGTGATCGTTGATATAGACGTTTCACGTTAACCAATGGCCGACACAGCCCACCCCATTTTTTTAGTGTAAACTTTCAGTTCTATAGAGATTCAATTTGCCATTTTGGCCTCTCCACTATATAGCTCGGATACGTATTATTTATTCACATAGTAGAGCTACCCGCTGAGAATAAACTTGAAGCCATAGTAGCATAGTAAAGACTCTCTAAAAGTCGTACGTTCGATTCTATCGCGACAAACAAGTGTGAAACAACACATTTTCAAAAGTATTATTGAAATCGAATATTTAGACTGTGAAATTTTAGATATATATGTAAAGGCTGGTAAATAATAAATGGGTAAAAGCGTAGCTGCTTGGAAGAAATGTGCCTACAAAAGATATGTCAGACTGCTTAGTGTGAGATTTTTGCTCACATTCGAACATGTTAACGTTTACAAGCCGACCGAAATGAGAAAAAGTTTCATATTGTGAATTTACCAGACGCGTGATATATACCCAAATTAGCCGGGTTGCTCACTTCAAAATGTGAGCAAGTAAGCCATATATCGCTTGCCAAAGTAAGCTTGCTTGGATTAAAAAGGACACATTGCACATTTTGATTGGATTAATAAGGGTAATGGACTTCACTGTTCATTGCCTTTTTTGGCGGTCGCCGCTGTTAATCCTGGTTACACAGGAGACACAGTGCAGTGGTAGGGATGTGTGGTAGGCCCCCGTCCCGATAAAAAAAAGTAAACCATATAATTTCGTTGTGTAACACGCTTCTTATAAATTCACAACATGAGAGTTTGTTCTCTGTTTGTTCAGTTTGTTTATGTTGTTTGTTTATATTGTCGGAGTAGGCGGGGCGAATATAACGTCCACACGAGCGTTGTTGTGTCGGTTTACCTGCCTGCTATTATTTAGCAGGTACCCCTCTTATCTATTATTATTAGTCGGCAAATGGCACTTTACATTATTTTTGTAAAATTAAATTAATGAGTATTATGCTCAATAAATGTAAATACGTATTGCATGATAGTACGTAGGAACTTATTAATATATAAACTTAAACATTATGTAAGCCTGTTGCAGTCGGAATATAAAAACAGAATGACTGGATAAACAAATTAAATATGTCATTATTTATTATTTTAAATAGTTGCTTTCGGCCAACTTGCCAGAATATAATAATAGTATAAAAAAAATTGTAAAATTCACTGCGACTTGACAGCAGTAAAATGCAAAAATTCGCCACCATAAGAAACTTTCATGGTAACTCCGTTGGAAGTGCACTCGCGTGCCTCTCGGAGAGGTCGTGGGTGGGGCGGGAGATGAATTTTTAATATTTATAAAATTAAATAATTAAATTTGTTTCGGCGTAGGTTTTATATTAAATCAAACGGTAACAAATTTATTAATATACCTACAAATTTAAAGTAAACAATGCCTACCAACAACAAATTTGTTAAAAAAAAAAAACCTAAAAAAAACTCGTGTCAATGTGCGGCTACGGAAGTCCGGAGAAATACAGTTCTTTAAGGCTCAATTTACACCGCCGTGGAATGGAATGGAAGCGACTATTTGCCACGAAATTGTTCATAGCATAATGAACTTTATGTCAATTATATAACATATAAACTTAAATACGAGTCAAACAAGGTCGCGCGTTTTCCGGGGAATCCTCGGGCATTCTCGAAAATTCCCTCCGTTTTTGGCTCGAGGAGAAAACATAAATCTTGCTTAATCAGTCATTCTGTACGTTGACAAGTCACTACATGCATTTACAGTACATTTAGTACATTAAAAACATTTTTTTTTTATCCCAAAAAGTTGTTATTGTACATAGTAATCATTAAGATATAACTGCAATTGTTCTGAGGCTTTCCGTTTTTGTTATAAAAGAAATGTTATAATCTGCGTAACCTTAAGTATGATGTAAATAGTGTATCATCTACAATAACAAAAATATATAAACTATCTATAAAAATATAAAATATCGGGCGTCCCCCGACACCGCTATGTTTGAAGCTTCTATACTCAAAAACGCGGAAATGAAATCATATTTAAATGGTATGCAGTTAGAGTCAGATCAAGCAAACAATATGAGTATACTACTAATAACTTAATGTTGTAATTGGATCAATGTCTTTATATTATATTGTATCATAAAAGCTTGAAGCACTTATATTATATTGTATCATAAAAGTTTCGGGGTGTAAGTGGTTCCTCAACATCTATGAACCAAAGCCAACTTCACCTGCACGCGATGCACCCTGCTGACTGACAAACGAAGCTCTGGCGAAAAGAGAGGTAGGGAGCGTAATTGTAAGCTACCCGACTGGGGAATGTACCTCCACCTCACAGAATACCACAGCCAAATAACAATTCCCGTGAGGGTTGTTGTGTTCCTGCGAGTGAGTGAGGTCACCAGAAATGAAGGAGATGCAGCGGGGGTGGCGGCGCGCGGGCGATATTTTATGTTGCGAGCGTTAATATGGCTACGGTAACCGCTTCACAACAGGCGGGCCGTATGCTTGTCTGCCACCCGACTTAGTATAATTTAAAAAAAAAAAAGCACAATAATAAGAAAGAAAGGAAGTAGTATAGGCTGGCAACGGATCGGCGACCTCTTGGTGTTGCTGATCTCCATGGGCGGTGGTGATTGCTTTCCATCAATAAAAAAAAAGAATAAATCATATAAAATAAATTTACCAAGATTAACGTATGCGACTGGTAGAAATCCATACTAAGTTAATCATTCAGATGCTTGCTGTTGACACGCTCGCCACGCATACATCCCATGTCCACTATATACTTGATCTGTACTTATACCGTCGCAGATTATACCCAGAAAAGTGGGACCCTGTTATATCCAATAATAATAAATAATAGATCCAGCAGATATACATAGCGAGAAACTTCAAATCTAGTTTTAAATATTCGCAACAGATTCTAGCAGTTCGATGATATATGCTTCCCCCCATAACTTATATATTGCGTGATATTTTTATTCCAATTAAACTTTAAATAGCTTTAACTTAAAAGTAACAAAACGTCGGTTGGATCTATTCAGTATAACAGGGTCGTAATGTCTCCATGACTCCTAACTTCCAGTAAAGTAAACCAAGCTTTGGGGGTGGCCCGATGTATTTTGTTTTTACTATAAATTAAGTGGAAAAAATTCAAAAATATATTTTATAATTTTAGGTACATACTTGATCTCCACTGATCCACTTACTGAAAAAACTCCAATATTAATTGTTGATTATTATTTTTGGTTTATTTTATATTTTAGTAAAACACCGTAATTATGTTGGGCGACTGTTTATTATGTTATTCGGAGACACATTAATTAATTGAATATGCAGAATGCAGAATTTGCAGAAAAGAGAGAAGTCCAGTTTTTAGTCATTCACTTACTTGGCATGCGGCTTACTTGGCAGACCGTCAATTTCCGAATGATAATAAAAAACGCCCATATTATGTCCATACTCGAATGTTGACAAATTCATGAAATGTTTCATACAGGAGAGTACATTATATAGTTTTATTTTTTGTTTTGCATACATAGTTATGCCGTTTTATGAAATTTGTAATTAAGTATTCAGCGTATACAGCATATAACTACCGTATACTCCAGCATAGAAATATAAACAATATGGCGCCGACATTTTTGTAATAAAATTTATATATTGTTCGTAAAAGCACAGTATAAGTAATAGAACTACGTACAGTATGGCCGCTCCCTGCCGCTCTCTCGTGTCGACCTCACCTCCCCCCTGAGACAAATGTAGAACAGTTTTTATGACGCCTCACGCGAACAGGCTCATTTACGCTGCACAGACCTCTGTTTCTGTAGTAGTGAACGACGCGACATTTGTATGGAGTGGCCGGGGTGTGGTAAAAGTAACACTTGTACTTAATTTTAACTTATAAATTGCAAAATCGACGCCATCTTGTTTTAACTTTTATGCGAAATTATATAATGCAGTCATTTTTGTTACTCAGTATGTTATCAAATGTATAAATATATACGTATACAGTTAGTCGATAGTACAAACTCCACTTTATTATTGTGATAGTTATTTTAGTTTCCATATATTTCGATTGTATATTGAATAGAGGTGAGATACGTAAGTGTGCTAATACAAGTCACATTATGTTTGTATATTTTTTGTTATATAGTTTACATTGCATTTCATATATTGTACAAAATAATATGTGTGATATTGTTTAACGAAACATCTTTAAAATGATGGCAAAGCTTTAATAAAATTCGTTGGATTAACATATAGAACAACAAAATGTTGGATTTGAATATCTTTGTGTAAACAGAAAGTTTAATTTATAAACAAGGGTTTATACGTATAAGGGTATCTTCGCCCATGTGGGGTAACATCATAATATAAAAAATGACGTGTGTGCGATATACTTCACTAGTCAACCGATTTTAATGACTAATTACATTAAAATCGGTCTTAATTTTTTATGGGTTTTAATGAAAAAAATCATTAAAATCGGTCTTAATTTTTTATGGGTTTTAATGAAAAAATTTCTTTAAAATCGGTTAACTGGTGAAGCAGCACACGTGTGTAGTTTGCTCCAACTTGTAAAATAGGATCGTTATCTAATTAATACTGTATGAAAGTTTACGCAGACGGACCAGGCCCATTCTAAAATCTGTTCCAAGATTACCCCTCACATGTTACAAACATTCAAACTTTATGAGTGAAGATTGTAATAAACCGTAAGAAATTCTATGCTTGTGAGAAGCGCATAAAAATCTAAAAGTAAGACCTTAATATGCGGATAGAGATTTGTTTTGTATTATTTAGGGATTTAGAAAGTTACATTACATGTATTTCGACCAATGTTGAGTACAAACAAAAATTATTTTTTAAATTAACTTAAATAAACATGTTTTGTTAAACAATGTATGATTTACTCGTAGAGATTAACTTGTAATGTGATAAATATGCCATTAATTATGAGTATTCTAAGTAGTATGTAACGACAGTGTAAAATATGAAGAAAAAAATGTTTAAATCATTAAAAAAGATTAAAAATCCTACCTTCTTGGTTTTATTTTGTACCGTTATATTTAATTTCGACCATAGTATGGGTACGCTTCGAGTACGGAGTGCTGAGTGCGAGTTTTTTATTCACGTTCGATCATGTCAACGTAAACAAACCGACCAAATAGAGAAGTACTCTCATGTTGTGAATTTACCAGACGCGTGTTACTAATCCAATTTAGCCGGGTTGCTCACTTCGAAATGTGAGCGGGTAAGCTATATAATTTTGATATGTAACACGCGTCATATAAATTCACAACATGAGAGTACTTATCTATTTGGTCGGTTTGTTTACGTTGACATTATGGAACGTGAATAAATAACTCTCACTCGGCAGTCTAAACCTGTAATAGTAATAGTCGATAGAAGAGAGCGACAGAGTCTCCATACTGTGGCTCTATTTACGCCGCCGCGGAAAGGAATGGAAGCGACTTTTTACGACGAAATTGTGTGCCTTATTTCGGCACTGCCCAGGTCTCAGATTCTGATACTTATTTGGTGTATGAATTCGACAAATTGACGACTAATTCTGGGGAAAATCATATCTTGGCTATGTTTTGTAGATTAATAGATCCCGAGTGGGCTGTGCCGAAATTAGCTTATTTCGGCACTGCCACAAAAAGAACCTTATAACTCTTTAACGGGAGACCGACAAATTTTTTGCTTTGGGCGACAAATTAACGACTAATTTTTTGTCTAGTTAAAATCAAGATCTGAGACCTGGGCAGTGCCGAAATAAGGCACACGACGAAATTGTATATAGCATAATGAACTTTATGTCAATTGTATAACATATAACTTAAATATGTCACGCGTCTTCTGGCGAATCTTCGCGTGTTCTCGAGAATTCCCCTAGCTACTGTCGGCGCTGCCTGTGGAATCCGCGGGCAGTGGCGCGAACGGGGAGTCGGTCTGTTTTGCTCACAGCAATGGAATACGCTCGCAAATTAAAAAAGGAGGCGAAATTGACGCTTCCTTTTTTACCTTTTTAATGCCTTAGCGGCGAAACCGGTCGGTAATATTAAATATAATAACGTGGAACAGTACAAGTGCTTTATGAATATATAGTAAGGCACACGCCACCCAGCCATTATAGCAACTCCTTTCCTGGTCACCTAGCAAAAACCCTCTAGTCTTCAAGGAATTATTGTGGCTGCGGTCTTCTGTGAGGTTCAAAAATTATAAGCTGCCAGACTTCCGAAGCTTATAATTTTTATTACGCTGTGCCCTACCACAATATAACTAATAGTCCTACTTAATGTATCACTCCCTGCTTGCGACATTTTCATGGAGTAGCCGGGGTGTGGCCCTACCTCTCATTTGCCAGAGCCTTTTGTTTGTCAATCGGCAGGGGGCACAAAGCTGCGACATCGCTCTTTTCGTCGATCTCTCTCACCCCGATCTTATTTTTTTTTATACCACTAGAGTAGCAAACAAGCATACGGCCCGCCTGATGGAAAGCAGTTAACGTAGCCTATGAACGCCTGTAACACCAGGGGCATCACACGCGTGTTGCCGACCCTGTAAAAACCTCTTCACGCCCTTTTTGAAGAACCCCATGCTGTAGTCTCCTGAGAAAACCTCGACAGGCAGTTCATTCCACAGCTTGAACGTACGCGGGAGAAAACTTCTCTGGAACCGCACGGTACGCAACCACTTAGGCTCCAATGTGTGAGGATGAATTCCCTGTCGATGGCGAGCGGTGCGACTGTAGAAGGAGGCCGTGGGCATCACGTCAAACAACTCCTCTGAATACACCGCATTGTACAATCGGTAGAACTACACAAAGGTACCCAAAATCTCTCCTCAGACTTAAAGGTCTCCTCAGACGTAAAGTTAACCATCTGTCAGTTTGGGATCGTCGACAATCCTCACAGCACGCCTCTGAATCGATATATTATGCATATTTTCTATATTCACATTCAAGCCAAGCAGATCGTATGCTTGTCCGATGGTAGCGTGCCTTATTTCGACACACCCATAAATATATATATAGTTGTGTCGAAATAAGCTTGTTTCAGCACTGCCCCAAAAAAGCCTTATAGCTCTTTGACGGGACAACGTCAAATTTTCTCCTTAGTTGACAAATTAACGACAAATTTGCTGTCTAGTTACAATTATGATTTGAGACCAGGGCTGTGCCGAAA
This sequence comes from Hypsopygia costalis, assembly GCA_937001555.2. NCBI lineage: Eukaryota > Metazoa > Arthropoda > Insecta > Lepidoptera > Pyralidae > Hypsopygia > Hypsopygia costalis. Next base: position 5,344,232 of record OW443350.2, read on the forward strand.
TAAGGTACGCCCGATGGTAATCAGTCACCGCAGTATAACAATGTCAAATGAAACTCAGTTATAAATAACCTGCATTTATTTCTCAAAGTAACACGAGTAAATGGTTATGATTATGATACAATGAGAATATTACAAACTATAATACATTTTAGAGTTGTCTCAAATGTGCGAAAATTAATATAACAAGTTCAACCAAAAAGTACAGACTTTGTTTTCGTATCGGTTGTAGTGTATTTGCCAATTATTATTGGCGTGATAACGTCTTATAAATCTGTGAACGCCGGCTGCAGGCACGAAAAAGCATGACTCATTGTCACGTTCCGCCAGCGTGCAAGCGAGAGCGCGGAACAAGCGATAGAGGGCACGATCGTAAGAGTTCGATTGTGACGCATCTATCTCTCTTCGACTCCATCGGCCGATGTTTTCTTATTATCACGTTAAATTATCGTCCGTAAACCGACTTTACAAACAACCAATTTTTTTTAGTAAATACTTTGTGAAATGTTCAAAATTGTAACACAGTAAAAGCAAATAAAAATTTTTAGCATACACGTTGGTAAAACTATTATTTAATTTGTGTTGGTGGCGCTGGCAACGTTTAAGCTTTCACGGCTAAACTAATGTATATTTAGAGCGAGAATTCTTGTGTCACGCATTCGCTATGTGCGAAATGGTGGTGGATTATAGCAAAGCGATTGCAGTGCATGCCGTGGTAGAAATTTGCAACAATTCGGGGAAATCGTATGAGGATCGACGTATTTCTTACTGGTGTATCTTTTAGCATAGAGTTCTTAGTAACAAAATTATCTATGAGAAATGTACTTTCCATTAAAGACCGGCTTCTAAGGGTTTTTATTAACCTTTTACCCACCCGGCTTCATATCAGCCCCCCTAACCAAGTGTAATTCGTAGCGTAACGAACGTTAGATAAATCACGTGACATTTGTCAAAATCGAACATTTTAGTTTGAGAATTGACAAATGTCACGTGATCTATCTAACGTTCGTTACGCTACGAATTACATTTGGCTTGGCTAGGGGGGGCAGTTGTCGCGCCCGGTTTATAAATCAACAAATAAATACAAGGAAGTTGATGCATGCTTCTCACTATATTAAGTCGTTTTAAAATATTGCAAACGTTTGTTGTATGTTCAATCTCTACTATAATTACTGTTTTAATGTAGTTGGCAGCTGTATAAACGAAAAAACATATAAACAAACAAACACAGGTTCGCTGTTGGATTCCGACACGAAATTATTTGTCGGATAAATCAGACTGGGCGGTCAAAAGGTTAAAATTGATTAATGAAAATTGACTTGAGCGTTGGTGTTAAAAATTAATTTATTTCCTATGGTATCTTTTCATTATGGACTTTATATATTAAAATACAATATTTGTATGTTATATATGACCCGAATAGTTGCGCCTGCTAGGTGGCGTTACTGTACTTATAGCCAATAGCATCTCGCATTTGCCAACCTCATGATGATCTATAGTTGTTTTATATTTTTGCAAATATCTGCGATTAACTATTAACCCCTCGCATGTCGCAACCAATCAAGTCAATTCTGTGCCAAGCGCTGTACCAAGCAGTAACCACCATTGAACTGCGGCACGCGAAAGATTAAAGGGTGTGTTTGTTTAGCTTTAAACCTCTATGTGTAAATTATGGTTTTGCATGGGCGTCACCAGGGGAAATTTTGGGCTACCGAATGAAAAAGTGCCAATTCTTTACACTTTTGCTATTTTCTTATCCTCCTGCCCCTGCCTAGCCCAAAGCCTGGCAACGCTCTTGTGCTGTTGGCTATCCAAATAAAAATGAATCGAACTTTGTGTTTATTCAGTTTTTATTTCGTTCGGGGAACGCATGCACACTATTACTACAATTTGTTTGCGGATTCACACACTTTAAAGTTGAGCTTCATAATAAAAAAAGACCTTATTATTACATGCAAAGGGTAATATCACTTTTTTAACAGTGAAAAACATAGGTCTCTTATTCCGCAAACGCTTGTCTTGTGTATTTTTAAAGGCTGGTCAAATTCAAGGAGGCGATTATGTTGTTATAATATAAGCACGAATCAATAAAAAAAAACCCAAAAATTAATCAACTTTAAACGCGGTATTGCTATCGGAAGATTTCTTGTTTATCTTTGAGATTTAAGTTTACTATGTAGGTAGGAGACACGTGGGGTTGTCGCGCATGCGTCCTCTGCGCGCTTTCCGTTGTGACCGCTGTCAGCGGTTATCAATATTACGGTATACGCTAAAATGACAGATACTACAAAAAACTAAACTGATTTTGATGTTTTTTAAGGTATAGTTTTTTTTTTGTTTCGTGATCAGTAACAGCTACACAATCGCCTCTATTAATTTGACCAGTTTTAAAATTACACCCTATATATATACTTTTTAAATTATTAAAATGTGTAATTAACCCTTTTTGGAATAACATAATTATACCGAGATTCCAACGAAGTATTACATAAAGTTAAAGTTCCAAATCCATGAGTAATAAGCATATAAGGTTAAAACAATGCTTTAATAATTTTGTCTTGTAAATGCAAAAAACTTATATTAAAAATTTTAAATTAAGTGACGTAAGCAATTTTTTTTATCAAACTAAAAACGTTTGATATTTTAAAAAAAAAAGTTCCCCCATGAAATTGATGCCTTAGTTCACGTGAACATTTTAGTCGAAATTGAGTTGTTTTTGTGGTTTTTGGTACCATCTAGGTTCTTCTGTACCTCAACCCATGTTCATCCCACTGCTGGGTACGAACCTCCCTTCTATCATAGGGATTTAGAGCGTGCTACAGCACGCCGCTCAAGTGGCTTAAACCCGCCCAAAGACCACTGACTTGGGTCAACGATCAACTAATGACAACAGCCAGGACAGACGTGACGCAGCTCTTGAAGTACGGAGTAGCGCGAGAGAAACAAACCCACCCATAGATAGGCTACGATTGACGTCGCTGAACTTGCGTTATCGATTAGACTGACATGTGCAACGACGCCATCGTGCTTCTCACCATCTATATTACTTATTCATAACTTGTATTGGAAGAACTTCAATAGGACCTACTTGTGCATTCCACATTTCGAAAATTATAAAATGCACTGGTCAGGAGGGATTCTAATCCATAATAATATTATAAGTGTGAATGTGTGTTCGTTTGTTCTTCTTTCGCGTTGAAACGAACAAATGGATAGACATGATTGTTTATAAGGGTCTGGTGGCAGAGTCACTTGTGACGTGTCACCGAGGCTTCTTTCTACAAGGCCTTTAGCCGTTATAAGATAAACTTTTGAAAGTAAAAAAAACGGGACGCGTTAGAAAACTTCTTCCTTCTGTATACATGTTTGCATAATTCACCTACCAGCCAAATAACGTTTCGTTATGATTGTTAAGGTTGGCTGGAAGAAATCTCTTAAAGAGATAAGCTCGCCCTTTTATGCAATAAAGAAAAAAGCGGGACTATAAAAAATACAATATTCATTTGATGGAGTTTTTTTTATACAATGGATAAGTGTTTTTGCGACTATACATAATAAAAAGATCAAAAATATTTCAGTGCTATGAAATAAAACGTAAAAAATATAAAACTTTTAAATTGCGCCATCTAGCAAGAAAGTGTAAAATTTTGAAAAATTTTACACTTTCTTGCTAGATGGCGCTACTGTACATGTAGCGAATAGCGATTCGAATTCCCCAGCGCGTCATGGCTATCTGTAGTAGTTTTATAATTTTGTAAGTTATGATTTTGCATGGGCGTCATAAAGGGGGGGGGGGGGGGGGGGGAGTTTCTTTGTCTAGAAGCCTAAAAAAGTGGCCCAACGCTGGAGAGTGAAATAGGTTACTTTATATCCTGGAAAAACTTCTTATTCACATGGGGAAAAAAAGTTTTATCAAAATATTGACCACCCAGGCGAAACCGCGAATAATGTCTACAGATATTATTTTTAATTTAGTTTAATAAAATGTTGATTGGAACTAAGGTATCGAAGTAATCATGAAAGGAACATGGCCTCGTGAACTTAGTGACTACATAAAGCATTGTTTGTTATGTATATATACCTATATACAAATAGTATTACAGTGTTTACATAACATATACTTTTTCGACACTTTTCATTGAGAACACCTCCTTGGTTTTCGGGCAGACGATGGATCCAAGCTTGACCATTTCTTTGATAGCCTGCAAAGACAAATTGAAAATATATTAAACTACTACTGCCGAACAATGATCTCGAACATCGTTAGTTAAGTTGATTATGTTATCAAAGTTACGTTAAATTAAGTTACTATGTAACTTATAATCAGTGATCGGCGTTAGTAGTGCCATTTGGAGTCAATGGACTTGAATGTTGATGTTAATATGGATATGACCACGGGATTCCGGGATTACGTTTAGTCTAGTTTAGTAGTACATAATTTTTTTCCCGTTGTCGCTGTATCGTTAAGTGTTTAATACGTGAAAATTCGATTATATAGAAATTAGAAAAAGAAATTCTCCAGACGAACAGTTAAGAAAAACAATAAAATAAAAGTTAAGTTAAATAATAGCATGGTAAAGCATATAAATAGGTACGTAAAATATAAATAGTACTAAAATAATTCAAAGTTGAATAAAATTGTTTAATGAAAATGCCGGGATTTGGGAGGCATATCCATAATAAGACAACGGTCACAAATCCCGCATAATGGCACTACCAACGCCGATCACTGCTAATAATCATACATAAATAAATATTTCTGGACAATTTACACAGCGCCATCTAGTCCCAAATTAAGCGCAAAGCTTGTGTTATGGGTACTAGACAACTGATAAATGTACTTAAATACATTTTTTTTATTTGTAAATACATACTTATAATATAATACATAGAAAATACCCAGACCAAGACAAACAGACATGTTCATGCACACAAATATTTGTCTTGTGCGGGAATCGAATCCGCGACATCGGAGTTAAAATGGCCATTGCTAACCATTCGACCACCGAGCTCGTTGATAATAAATAATCATTTGCTAGAAATGTAGGTATATTAATTAGGTGATGTACAGAATTCGAACCTTATACATTTCAACTTAAATAAGACACGCAAAAACTTGATAAATATAAAATTAAACCTGTTGCCAATTATATGTCCAAAAAAAAAATCAATTTTAAAATCATAAAGTCAACTTCATAAAATTACATTAAAATACATTCAAAACAAACAATAATACATTACGCATTAAATTATAATATTTACATCAGTCAAATAATTATTAACAGAATAGTAATATTTGTCAATCAAAAATAATTTCATCTTATTTCTAAACAGTTGTGTGGGTAATATTTCTTAATTGGCTGTGTGGTTTCCGGCAGAATAGAATAGAATCACTCCGTTGGTCCGGCCGTGTATGTCGTACAAGGCGACTAAGGGAAATACATTACAAACATCGATCAGACCTCCCCAACCCGTTTGGCCAGCGTGGGGAGTGTAGGCCAAATCCTCCTTCCATCTAGGACGGACGAGAGAGGGTCGTGCTCCTGTAGTGGAGACTAAATTGGACCTGATGATCATCAGATGATGATGATTTTTAAATTATCTGGTAATTTAGTATATAATACAGAGCCCCATAACAATTACACTTTAACGTATCTTTGACTAGCTTTCTGAATACAACAGACTGAGAATATGCAATTTCCTTCTAAGTCATATAGGGACTTGAGCTGAGAACAAAAATGAGATACATGAATGATTCAAGAATGAAACGTAATCATGAGCGATTTAATTATGATTACTTTTAATCAGATTATTAAAGTAGTCGATTACATCTGATTGATATGTACGATCGGGTAACATAGACAAAACAAACTTTTTGACACAACTTCCTAACAATGAATGTTCCTAAGTTTGATTTTCTATTTTTGGCAGCGTGTATATACTTCATTTAATAAATAAATATTCCTTGACATATTACACAGCGCCATCTAGTCCCAAACTAAGCAAAGCTTGTACTATGGGTACTAGATAACTGATATAATTACAGAAATACATTTCTTTTTTGTAAATAAATACATATAATACACAGAATGCCCTTGCCATGACAAACAGACGTGTTCACGAACACAAATAATTATATGTCATGTGCGGGGATCGAACCCGTGACCTCGGAGTCACAGTGGCCATTGCTAGCCATTCGACCACCGAGTTCGTCAATTGGAAGTACAAAGTAATGCTAATGTAAATATTGAAGAGTTACTATGTATGCTAATGTAAATATTGTCGGTTACCTTCTCCCCGTAGACCTGTCCGTTGGGCAGCATCATGGGCTGGTTGTGTTCGTTGAGCGGGTCGCCGGTGATGCGGCACACGAGGCGCGAGTGGCTGCAGTGCGCGTGCGGCAGGCTGCGGGCCAGCGCGTCCAGCGGCGGCTGGCACGCGGGACACGCCGCCACCTGCGACACGGCCACACGTCAGCTGGCTCGACCACAACGACACGGCAGATGGCACAACGACAACGACATGTCAGCTGGCACGACGCCAACGACATGTCAGCTGACACAATGACAATGACTTGTCAGGTGGCACGCGGGGCACGCTGCCACCTGCGACACAACGACAACCACACGTCGACCAGCCGCACCGTGCGGCCGGCTGCGGGCGGTCCAATTGCCAGCCTCATTCGTCACTGTGACGTCACCTTGGTCCCGGCGGCGCAGTGCGGCGTGTTGAGCGCGGCCAGCCCCAGCTGCAGCGCGGCGGGCAGCGCGGGCTACGTGACGTCACCTTGGTCCCGGCGGCGCAGTGCGGCGTGTTGAGCGCGGCCAGCCCCAGCTGCAGCGCGGCGGGCAGCGCGGGCTACGTGACGTCACCTTGGTCCCGGCGGCGCAGTGCGGCGTGTTGAGCGCGGCCAGCCCCAGCTGCAGCGCGGCGGGCAGCGCGGGCTACGTGACGTCACCTTGGTCCCGGCGGCGCAGTGCGGCGTGTTGAGCGCGGCCAGCCCCAGCTGCAGCGCGGCGGGCAGCGCGGGCTACGTGACGTCACCTTGGTCCCGGCGGCGCAGTGCGGCGTGTTGAGCGCGGCCAGCCCCAGCTGCAGCGCGGCGGGCAGCGCGGGCTACGTGACGTCACCTTGGTCCCGGCGGCGCAGTGCGGCGTGTTGAGCGCGGCCAGCCCCAGCTGCAGCGCGGCGGGCAGCGCGGGCTACGTGACGTCACCTTGGTCCCGGCGGCGCAGTGCGGCGTGTTGAGCGCGGCCAGCCCCAGCTGCAGCGCGGCGGGCAGCGCGGGCTACGTGACGTCACCTTGGTCCCGGCGGCGCAGTGCGGCGTGTTGAGCGCGGCCAGCCCCAGCTGCAGCGCGGCGGGCAGCGCGGGCTACGTGACGTCACCTTGGTCCCGGCGGCGCAGTGCGGCGTGTTGAGCGCGGCCAGCCCCAGCTGCAGCGCGGCGGGCAGCGCGGGCTACGTGACGTCACCTTGGTCCCGGCGGCGCAGTGCGGCGTGTTGAGCGCGGCCAGCCCCAGCTGCAGCGCGGCGGGCAGCGCGGGCTACGTGACGTCACCTTGGTCCCGGCGGCGCAGTGCGGCGTGTTGAGCGCGGCCAGCCCCAGCTGCAGCGCGGCGGGCAGCGCGGGCTACGTGACGTCACCTTGGTCCCGGCGGCGCAGTGCGGCGTGTTGAGCGCGGCCAGCCCCAGCTGCAGCGCGGCGGGCAGCGCGGGCTACGTGACGTCACCTTGGTCCCGGCGGCGCAGTGCGGCGTGTTGAGCGCGGCCAGCCCCAGCTGCAGCGCGGCGGGCAGCGCGGGCTACGTGACGTCACCTTGGTCCCGGCGGCGCAGTGCGGCGTGTTGAGCGCGGCCAGCCCCAGCTGCAGCGCGGCGGGCAGCGCGGGCTACGTGACGTCACCTTGGTCCCGGCGGCGCAGTGCGGCGTGTTGAGCGCGGCCAGCCCCAGCTGCAGCGCGGCGGGCAGCGCGGGCTACGTGACGTCACCTTGGTCCCGGCGGCGCAGTGCGGCGTGTTGAGCGCGGCCAGCCCCAGCTGCAGCGCGGCGGGCAGCGCGGGCTACGTGACGTCACCTTGGTCCCGGCGGCGCAGTGCGGCGTGTTGAGCGCGGCCAGCCCCAGCTGCAGCGCGGCGGGCAGCGCGGGCTACGTGACGTCACCTTGGTCCCGGCGGCGCAGTGCGGCGTGTTGAGCGCGGCCAGCCCCAGCTGCAGCGCGGCGGGCAGCGCGGGCTACGTGACGTCACCTTGGTCCCGGCGGCGCAGTGCGGCGTGTTGAGCGCGGCCAGCCCCAGCTGCAGCGCGGCGGGCAGCGCGGGCTACGTGACGTCACCTTGGTCCCGGCGGCGCAGTGCGGCGTGTTGAGCGCGGCCAGCCCCAGCTGCAGCGCGGCGGGCAGCGCGGGCAGGCGCGCGGGGTGCAGCAGGCGCGCGTGCTCCCACCGGAACTGCGCCACCAGCGCCGCCCAGCGCCCGCCGCCCAGCAGCACGCGGTACGGCTCCACCTCTGGAATACACACGTACAACAACATTTCATTAAATCTATACTCAAAATATCAGTATACATAGGCTGTATTAATGGCTGGTCAAATTCAAGGAGACGATCACGTTAGTATTAATCATGAATCAATAAAAAAAAATTTTTAATACTTTGCAACTTTTTAAACTTTTTAATACGTTGCTCAAAAAGTGGCGTATTGCAGGGACGTATAGCGTTCGGGATGTGGGCTATTACATACTCGTGCTTTTTCTTTACCTTTTCCGAACTCGTGCGTTCTCTTTCCCAACTGTCAAAATAATGTCTATTAAAAAAAAAAGAAAAAACCAACCACGAAGTTTTTACTAAAAAAATTCATAGAAGTTTTTATGATTCATGCAAATATTTTTAAAAAGAAACTACTAATTTGTTTCAATATCAGATTTAATGATTTGATTCAATGAACTAGATGTTTCATTTCATTTCATCTCATTAAATTTCATTTTCATTTCATAACAATAAAAAAATTCTACTGAAGACTTGGGTGTATGGGCATAGTTCCCTTTGCCTGCCAGAATGGGTGAAGGAAACAAAAAAAAAATATCTGCATATATTATTTTACGGTTGGCGTCATTTTCCAAAAATTTTCTTTGCGAGTTTAGTTGTTTGTTGCACAAATTGAGTAATTTCGACGATATTTTTTTTAATTAACACCACCGGAACTCAGTATAATTGCACAAAATGCTTCGGAGAACATTTTACCGGAAAAGTCAAAAAGTCGCTACATACGACGAATTTATTGCGTTGGAGAGAAGAGAAAAAAGCAAATAGCATGAATCATACGAAATTAATAATAGTTTGTCTCAAACAGTAAATATGCAACCTAAAAACTTCCCCAGTTAGTATAAAAAACTGTACCAATTTCAATGTATATGTCAATTATAACTTTTATAAGAAATAAATGATTAGTTTGTTGAGTTTATTGTGTTTATTGTGTTTTTATTATTTTATTAAATTGCTTCATTTTTTCGCAACTGTATTAAAAATAGTTGTTCAGTACACGTGCGGAACCGTCATTGCAACTTGTTCCGACTGTCAACCCTCACCTTCGGTTGCGCCTCGGCTCGGGTAGACATTTGTCGGAACTCTTTGCAATGACAGGCTTTCCGCACTCGTAATGAAATATACTATTTTCTTGTTTATCTCGAAGACTCATGTTTACTATGTAGATAGGTAACACGTGAGGTTTATGGTATAAACATTACAGTATACGCTAAAATGACAGATACTTCAAAAACTAAACTGATATTGATATTTTTTAAGGTATAGTTTTTTTTATAGTTTCGTGATCAGTAACAGCTACACAATCGCCTCTATCACTTTAACTTTAAAATTACATCCTGTATATTATGTCCACATAAGGTAGACGATTAAAAGCCAGCTAATAGTTTTGTTAACACATAAATAAGGAGTTTACAATGAACGGTAATGATGCAATAAGTAAATACGAGCGCAATAAATAAATACTGGGCATGAGTTTGGTATATTTATATTAGATAGATAATAATTTGGCTATCGGCGTGAAGCCGCCATTAATTCCTGATCCTTTCGATGTCGATAGCGGTTCTTGGCTACAAGCTTGAGACTTCGCTAATGATTTTAGCTCTGCTTTTGAAATCTTGACTTTCTTGGGTGAAGTATAAAAAAAAACTATAAAAAAATTGAAAGGAACAATTGAAGTAATCTCGTTCAGTTTACACTTATTTAATGTACCTATATATATTTATTTTTTAAAGTAAATGTTTTTGTTTTGTTTGCAATTCTAAATTACTGAATGAATGATTGAACGGAATGTGCGGATTAGTGACAGGACGTAAGTAGATTATCAATTGAGTGCGAATGAATGGAGGTTCTGATTGCTGACGACTTTAATTTTTGACAAAATTAAATTTTTATTAATGTCTACATTAAAGTTCATTAATAAAAAAAATATTTTATTAATTTTTCATAATCCCTCATAAAACCCTCATAATATTTCTTGAGTGAAATGCCTAGCATAGTATGTTAACATTTTACGTTTTGAATGTTTTACGTGTTGAACACTGTCGCGACGATCTTAACTCATCTACGTTGTGTTTAATGTTTATGTTGTTTTGTGCATGTATATCCGTGATGTCGCAACTGGTCCTAACTGAAAATCAGTGTCAAGTCTGTTACGGATTTCGGTTTTTATGCTGAGTTGGGACCATTTTGCGACATTAAATAAATAAATATTTCTGGACAATTTACACAGTGCCATCTAGTCCCGAAAAGCGCAAAGCTTGTGTTATACTAGACAACTGATAAATGTACCTACTTAAATACATTTTTTTTTGTAATTAAATACTTATAATACATAGAAAACACCCAGACCAAGACAAACAGACATGTTCATGCACACAAATGTTTGTCTTGTGCGGGAAATCGAACCCGCGACCACGGAGTCAAAGTGGCCATTGCTAACCATCCGACCACCGAGCTCGTCAAAATATCGACATTGCAGAGTAAATTATTATTTTGACGTGACAACGTCTTATAAATTGGTTAGCCGGGTGACACTTCAAGAAACTGGCTCACGTTATGCGCTTACAATGAGAGCGAGTGAAAGGCACGCGTCCCTTCTAAGAGCGAGAGAGACAGACATAAAAAGTGAAAGGCATGCGTCCCTTCCACTCGAAAACATTTTACCTTTCAAAGTCGTTGTCACGTAAAACTTTCGCCCGTATACCGACTTTACAGGCAACCAATTTTTTTTGTATAATATTTGTGTCTGTTTGACTTGTTTGTATAGTGGTGTGTAATTATTTATTTTATTTATTTTTTATTTGGTAATGTGCAAATAAATATTTTTCTTCTTCTTTTGTAGTTCTACTCGTATACGCAAACATGCCACCAGTCAACTATGTGCTGGAACTCCATTCAATAAAACAATTACTTTTACAAAAAAAAAAATCTGTACAATGGGACACATAACAAGAGTCATTACACCAGGAGCCAATATTAATAAAATGGATCTGATATGACATGGTCTTACTTTAAATATGTATTTTATTTTGCTAACGACCGCACGCGATTTCTGTACTTGAATTTCTTAAAATAAAACATCGGACGCGCAGCATGCGCCACCATAGCGAATTTTTTTTTTCGAAATCCCGAATTGATATCGTAAAACCAAGGTCACTTTATATCCGAAGTCAGAATTTCGAAATTTTGAGTTTCATGGCAACGGACGGACAGACAGAACGACTTTTTTTCGGAAAACCAAGGTCACTTACATTACTACTTTTTGATGCTCTACAGGAATCCGAAGTCAGAATTTAGAAATTTTGAGTTTCATGGCAACGGACAGACAGAACGACCGGATGATTTCATAAGCTCAATGAATTTCGCTGAAAAAAAATATTACTAATAACTTCTGTATGAAGTTGAATTATTGCCTACCCAGTGCTTCCAACTTGCTTGCTAGCTATCTTGTGACGTATTTGGTATTCTATATCTGGTAATATGAAAATTAAATGCATATTTATGATATAATAACTCTAGGTTATAAAAATCTAACAAAAATTTTGCCCGCACACATATGAGCAAGGTTTTCTGCCACTATTTTTTTTTTATACGACGTCGGGTGGCAGACAAGCATACGGGCCGCCTGATGTGAAGTAGTTACCGTAGCCATATTAACGCTCGCAACATAAAATATCGCTCGCGCGCCGCCACCCCCGCTGCCAACGCAGCATCCTTTCTGGTGACCTCACTCACTCGCAGGAACACAACAGCTCTCAATGGAATTGTTATTTGGCTGCGGTATTCTGTGAGGTGGAGGTACATTCCCCAGTCGGGCAGCTTACAATTACGCTCCCTACCTCTCTTTTCGCCAGAGCTTCGTTTGTAAGTCAGCAGGGTGCACCGCGTGCAGGCGAAGTTGGCTTTGGTTCAAAGATGTTGATGAACCACTTACACCCCAAAGATAAAGATTTAGATTAAGATAAGGACATTGGATGAAAAGCAAATTTTAAGTGAAATGTAACTGCCGAAATTACCTGTGTCCTTTGGGAAGGCCAGCATGCCCATGCAATGCTGTATGTCTTCCAGCTGTCCCTCCTCGTATGTGGAGAAGTGTTTCTTCGCATAACGCACGGCTTCTAAACGTTTGTCCTCGCGTACCAGCTCTATGAACTCCTAGAATTAAAAGCTAGTATGTGATACCGGATTTCGAATATTGAACGAAGAAGTTCGACGGAGAACCCAAGGTGTCGACATAGCCTTCAGTTTGCAAGCTGAAGTGGCAATGGGCCGGTCACATCTGCCGAGTAGGTGATGGCAGATGGGGGAGGAAGGGTTTAGAGTGGAGGAGGAGTTGGACGCTTTCCTTCTAGACGGTCCGATGACCTTTAGAAAGTTTTTGTTTTTTTTTATAATACATCGGGTGGCAGACAAGCATACGGCCCGCCTGATATGAAGCGGTTACCGTAGCCATATTAACGCTCGCAACATAAAATATCGCTCGAGCGCCGCCACACCCGCTGCCATCGCAGCATCTCCTTGCTTTCTGGTGACCTCACTCACTCGCAGGAACACAACAAGCCCTCAAGGGAACCGTTATTTGGCTGCGGTATTCTGTGAGGTGGAGGTACATTCCCCAGTCGGGTAGCTTACAATTACGCTCCCTACCTCTCTTTTCGCCAGAGCTTCGTTTGTCAGTCAGCAGGGTGCACCGCGTGCAGGTGAAGTTGGCTTTGGTTCAAAGATGTTGATGTGACCACTTACACCCCAGAAAGTGGCTGGATGCGGAAGGCGGAGGCTCGTATTTGGTGGAAAGCATTCGGAAAGGCTTATATCCAGCAGTGGGTAGATACAGGCTGATGATATGATACTACTCCATACTGCTCCGTACGTGTGTAGTACTATTACTTTAGAGTACGTTTGCCGCTAGGACCAACTCGTCGATGAGCGTGACCGCTTGCTATTTCACTTTTAGTAAGAATAATATCAGTGATGAAGAGGCTGGATGGAGATGGAGCTACAGAGATGTATATAGCCATAAAATTAATATACCTTACCTAGGTATATTCATTTTATGGTTTCCATTCATTTTATTTATTTGGGGTGTAAGTGGTTCATCAACACCTTTGAACTAAAGCCAACTTCACCTGCACGCGGTGCACCCTGCTGACTGACAAACGAAGCTTTGGCGAAAAGAGAGGTAGGGAGCGTAATTGTAAGCTACCCGACTGGGGAATGTACCTCCACCTTACAGAATACCGCAGCCAAATAACAATTCCCTTGAGGGTTGTTGTGTTCCTGCGAGTGAGTGAGGTCACCAGAAAAGAAGGAGATGCTGAGCGCGAGCGATATTTTATGTTGCGAGCGTTAATATGGCTACGGCAACCGCTTCACATCAGGCGGGCCATATGCTTGTCTGCCACCCAACGTAGTAAAAAATTAATAATATCAAGTTTGTTAGAGATAGAGAGATTTCATCATTATAAATGACCCTAACAAACGATGCAACAAAAGTACAGTGTAATTTCATAGATTTTAGTCGGTTCGACTCCCGGGTGTGGCAAGCGAATTTTCGAAATTCGTTGAATGCAGTTTCCTTTCTTTTCAAAAATAAAGGAATGTTTTCTTTGAGTAAAATTTTCTATCTACAGTATTAAGAGTACTTTCCCTGCAGGTGGAAATTAGAAAACTACACCCTGTATACAAATGACGTGCGCAAAATAAAATATTTCAAGTAGATAAACTATGCCCGTTGCTCAATTATTTTAAAGCTTTTATAATCGTAATTATATTTATGTACATCCAAAGTTGCGTAAAAACTGGTGTCAAAAAGCAGATTTTTCGAGATTTATGATGTCCTAACAAATTATTTTTTTACCTGTAAAAATGAACAACAAGCCCAGATTATGTTGAGAGACCATATCATTTGTAATTTGAAAAGCATAACCTTACTGCCCAAAACTTTTCTCTTTTTTTTTTTCGTGATTTTACTGCCCTGGATGCAAGTCATTTAGAGCCCGACTTTTGTATCTCTTCATCTTTTCCGCGACTTTAGTAACATGCCAAGTGTTTGGTATCAGGCATTGTGTAAAACAATAATAAACTGACCTGTATCCGTATCTTGAACTCCATGTTAGAGTTAAGTTTCCTCAGCTTGGACTTGTTCTCAGCGCACCACTGCAGGCAGCGCGCCGTGCGCTTTTGGCGAAGCTCAGCCTCCACTTCGGCCGCTGCCGCGTATATGTCTGCAAGTTGATATTTTAAATATTATTGAGTGGAGTCCAGCGGAGCGCTTGTATACGCCGAAAGGTCACTCTTGGAAATTAATTGGCTCCAATACTACTGAACGTTGGCTGTTGTCAATAGATGACAGTCGTTAAGCCAAGTCAGTGGCCTTTAGGCGGCATGAAAACACTGGCCTCCGCCAACCTGCAGTTTAGCAGCGTGGTGGAGTATGCTCTAAAACCCCTTCAATTGAGGGGAGACCCGTATCCCAGCAGTGGGATGAGTAAGGGTTGACGCCGACTACTGAACCGATTTTGATGAAACTTGTCACGATTAAAGACCTCGACATGCTTGAGGTTTGTGTCGAAAAAAAAACTGAGAATTTGATGTCCTTGAGGAATGATCATAAATTTTTCACAAAATCAAATAATTTTTCCATTGAAATCAATGGAAAACATACACTCAGCTAATCTTCTCGCTCCACTCAACCTCGATTTTGGATCCGTGGGCTAGAATCCGGCCTAGTTATTTATTTACCACGAGCAGTGCCTAGGGTTGCCAACTATACTGTTAAAAACAGTATTATACTGTTTTTCACTACACTATACTTTTTACTGTTGAACAAAAATAAAGTATACAAGATACTGTTTTCAGCATCAAAATTCTTAACACTATATGTGTTAGACTTAGACGTTCACACATTTTTTTTTTTATTTAGTCATTAATAGTATACTAACTATTAATTTAATAAAAATGAGTTTCTCATTTATTTTAATTTTAGTTATATTTGTGGGTAGCCGTATGAAGTTTTAAAAAAAAGTCTGTAAATGAAGTTGTGTGAGAAGCACTAAAAATATGTATTTAAAACATTAATTATGTAAAGTACTGTTATTTTTTCTAAAATACTGTTTAATATTCTTCTCGGATATAAATATACTTTATTTCTTGTAAAAAAAGTTGGCAACCCTAGCAGTGCCCGCAGTTCCACTCGAGTGGACTGTCTTTTTACCCAACTGCGGCGAAACCATTGAATGAGGGTTATGCGTTTAAACTGTCTGTATGTACAAACGACCAACCCTTTGTTTCCCTCGTAACCAACCCGGCAACGATTCTTTCTATACATATATGTCAGGTATTCATTAGGGTGTAAGTGGTTCATCAATATCTTTGAACCAAAGCCATCTTCACCTGCACGCGGTGCACCCTGCTAACTGACAAACGAAGCTCTGGCGACAAGAGAGGTAGGGAGCGTAATTGTAAGCTACCCGACTGGGGGTTGTACCTTATTAATCCCTCACCTATTAATCTTTATTAATCCCTCTTGCTAAAGATATTTTCAGATGTTTTTTGAATATGAAGATAAACAAAGGACTGTTTCAGGCAATTTGTTATAGAATCCAATATACTTTAAAACAGTAGTAACTAAGCGCCAGCGAGGGTACTGTAATAGTAAATTGCAACACAAGCATGCGGTCTGGAACTTTATCCCTTTGAATTAAGGTCTAAAGTCTGACTCACCGATATGAGTTAGTCTCAATTTACACCGCTGCAGAATCGAATAGAAGCGACTTTTTCCAACAAAATTGTACATAGAATAATGAACTTTATGTCAATTGTATAACATATAATATCATATAAACTTAAATACGAGCCCAAAAAAGCACGCGCATCTTCCGCGGAATCTTCTCGAGAATTCCCCTAGCTACGGATCGTATTTAAGTTTATCTATCTATATATAAAGGAGAAAGTATGTATGTATATTCCGTATAGACTACGAAAACGGCTGGACCGATTTCAACGAAATTTTCAGACAATGTTTAGATTGACCCAGCAGATAATCCTGTGAGGTTTGGTAGCGATCGGAGCATTTTTTTATTATTGAGCCCGACGATGCGGGCAGGTTATGCTAGTACTCGTATGTTATACATATAGAATTGACATAAAGTTCATTATGCTATATACAATTTCGTTGCAAAAAGTCGCTTCCATTCCATTGAGCGGCGGTGTTAATTGAGCCTAAGTTCTCACAGTGACTTGGCATCGGCAATCATATTTTTCAAGTCCATATATATGCCGTCTTGAACCTTAATCCGTTTACGTTAAGGTATAAAATGGTTGCATGTTGTCACCGACATTAACAAGATCCCGCAGTGACTTGGCGTCGGCCGTCATATTTTTCAAGTCCATATATATATATGCCGTCTCGAACCTTAATCCCTTTACGTTAAGGTATAAAATGCAACTCACCGACATTAACAAGATCCCGCAGTGACTTGGCGTAGGCCATCATATTTTTCAAGTCCATATATATGCCGTCTCGAACCTTAATCCCTTTACGTTAAGATATAAAATGCAACTCACCGACATTAACAAGATCCCGCAGTGACTTGGCGTCGGCCATCATATTTTTCAAGTCCATATATATGCCGTCTCGAACCTTAATCCCTTTACGTTAAGGTATAAAATGCAACTCACCGACATTAACAAGATCCCGCAGTGACTTGGCGTAGGCCATCATTTTTTTCAAGTCCAACTATATGCCGTCTCGAATCTTAATCCCTTTACGTTAAGATATAAAATGCAACTCACCGACATTAACAAGATCCCGCAGTGACTTGGCGTCGGCCATCATATTTTTCAAGTCCATATATATGCCGTCTCGAACCTTAATCCCTTTACGTTAAGGTATAAAATGCAACTCACCGACATTAACAAGATCCCGCAGTGACTTGGCGTCGGCCATCATATTTTTCAAGTCCATATATATGCCGTCTCGAACCTTAATCCCTTTACGTTAAGGTATAAAATGCAACTCACCGACATTAACAAGATCCCGCAGTGACTTGGCGTCGGCCATCATATTTTTCAAGTCCATATATATGCCGTCTCGAACCTTAATCCCTTTACGTTAAGGTATAAAATGCAACTCACCGACATTAACAAGATCCCGCAGTGACTTGGCGTCGGCCATCATATTTTTCAAGTCCATATATATGCCGTCTCGAACCTTAATCCCTTTACGTTAAGGTATAAAATGCAACTCACCGACATTAACAAGATCCCGCAGTGACTTGGCGTCGGCCATCATATTTTTCAAGTCCATATATATGCCGTCTCGAACCTTAATCCCTTTACGTTAAGGTATAAAATGCAACTCACCGACATTAACAAGATCCCGCAGTGACTTGGCGTCGGCCAGCTTATTGGCCGCTTCGTAGTAGCCATTCCTGAGGAAGTAGTCGACGAGCATGCGGTCGAGACGGACCTTACGCCACTGGTTTATGGCGGACTGAAAACATGATGGATAGATTATTGTAAGTAAACTGAAGTGGAAATAGGCCGGACACATCTGCCGAGTCAGTGATGACAGATGAAAGAGGTACGTATTAGAGTGGAGGCCGCGCGTAGGACGACAAAGCGTTGGACATCTAAATGGTCTAACGACCTCAAAAAAGCGGCTGGATGCGGAAAGTGCAATATTGCATTTGGTGGAAAGCATTGGGAAAGGCCTATACTTTGGGATAGTGCCGCAGATGTAGACTCAATTTTTGTGCTCCAGAAGCGAGCTATCCGTTCTATTTATATGATGAGTCCCAGGGAGACACTGAGAAATAAATTTAAAGAGACAAATATTATGACATTACATTCTCAATATATTTATGACAATCTTTTTACGTTCATAAAAATCAAACCAAATTTAGGAAAAACAGTGATCTCCATCAATTAAATTTAAGAAATAAAAATAAACTCGCTGTGCATATTACTAGGCTCCATAAAATCTCTAACTCGTTCCCAGGTCAATGTATACGCTTCTACAATAAACTTCCAAACGACGCGTTTAAATTATCCATGGGTAAATTTAAGAAATATATCAAAACTAGATTATGTCAAAAGGCTTACTATTGTATCTCGGATTACATAAATGATAAAAGTATTTGGAAATGAATTGCTCCTGTTATGTTATGTTAATGATTGTATTTGTATTTAATGTAACGATATTGGCAATTAAAAGAGTCGGCCTTGAGTTTCTTGCCAGTTCTTCTCAAGAAGCCCCGTCGCCGGAACTGGCACTTAAATTCACTTTCACATTCAAGATAGTGTGATGAAAGTGAATCTAAGCTCTGCGGATTTAGAGTAGTAATGATTTATACGTATACATATATTTCATTTGTATGACGTTTCTAAGTGCTTTATAAAGTCCAAGGAATAAAGATATTTTGAATTGAATTTAAATTGAAATATATCCAACGGTGGGTTGATACAGGCTGACGATGATGATGAGATTATCGTTTGTTTGTAACAACATTATTGTTCATAATTACATGTGCCTAAAAATAATGCGATACAAAGTTGGACTTATCCCACGTGGAGAGCTCTTCCAGTCAACATTAGAGTAACTGAGTGTACATTACAAATTGACAAGTAGAACAGCAAGTAATAAATAGGTTTTTTTTTATACTACGTCGGGTGGCAGACAAGCATACGGCCCGCCTGATGTAAAGCGGTTACCGTAGCCATATTAACGCTCACAACATAAAATATCGCTCGCGCGCCGCCACCCCCGCTACTATCGCAGCATCTCCTTCCTTTCTGGTGACCTCACGCACTCGCAGGAACACAACAGCCCTCAAGGGAACCGTTATTTGGCTGCGGTGTTCTGTGAGGTGGAGGTACATTCCCCAGTCGGGTAGCTTACAATTACGCTCCCTACCTTTTCGCCAGAGCTTCGTTTGTCAGTCAGCAGGGTGCACCGCGTGCAGGTGAAGTCGGCTTTGGTTCAAAGATGTTGATGAACCACTTACACCCCACAACAAGTGATGGAAATCATGGAATGTAATAAATAATATAGATAAATAGAATAGTGGTACATCATCATCCTTCATCCTTGAGATAAAGCCTGCAAGTGATGCACATTGATAACTGACAAACGAGGCTGTGACAAAAGAGAAGTAAAGCACAATATTATTTATAAGCTGCTCGACTAGGGAAGTACCTCAACCTCACAGAATAACAGCCAAATAACAATTCTCTTGACAGTTGTTATGTTTCTGCAAGCGAGTGAGGTAACCAGGAAAAAAAGAGTTGAGGGTGCGTAGAAGTGATATTTCATGTTGCGTTTATATAGCTACGGTTACTGCTTCACATCACACGGGCCATATGCTTGTTTGTAAAAAAAAAACACAAATTGTCTCGCGCAGCATCGAACCCGAAACCCTCTGTGCCAAACACGCGCCAAAGTGGTAACTCCTAGATATTCGTACACTAGGCTCGTCAACAAAATCATTGTCACTTCACTATCACTTTGTTCTCATAAAAATTTGTTCATAGATAAATGTTTATCAAGTTTTTAGTTAATAGGCCAACTGATATGATATGCCAGTAAAAATATGCATATAATAGTTTTTTTTTATACAACATCATGTGCAGCCAAGCATATGACCCGCCTGATCGGAAACCATAAGTGGGTCCATAACCATATTAACGCTCACAATATGAAATATAGCTAGCGCGCCGCCACCCGACGACACGCCACACAACGACGCTCAAGAGAATTGTTATTTTGATGTGGTATTCTGTGAGGTGGAGGTATGCCCTCTCTTTACCACACCACACCACAGCTTCGTTAGTCAGTCAGCAGCTAACATCTCGTGAAGGTGAGTTCAAAGATGTTTATTATAACCACTTACACCTCAAAATTATATAAAACGTATCAAACCAAGCTTAACCTAGTATTCTAGACGCTCAATTCAATATTTCCCATACTTAACATGTGACAATATGAAGATCAAGTTCGTCTGAAATATTTACTCGTGATTGTGACAAGTTGGGCTCCGCAAGAGACTGTGCTTGTTCCTTCAAATGCTCCAAGCGTTTCTTACAAACCAGAGCTGCTTGGACTTCCTCGTTAATAGCCTCTGATGCCTTGCGTTTCATTGTTGTTAGTTTCTCCACCTAAAAAAACATACAATCATTATGTTTTTCTTTCTTACTTATATAATGCCCCTTAATTGGTACATCTTGATTTATTTAGTTATAACAAAAATTTTCTTTATTAATTGACTCTAAGAAAAGAGGGAGGACAGTCTCAAATGAACTAGTACTTTGTTTTTGATGTGATAACTTATAAATCAATGAACTGCACACAGAAAAGCATGACTCATTGTCTCATTTCGCCTGAGCCGAGCATGCTAGCGAGAGTGTGGAACAAGCGGTAGAGAGGCATGATTGGCCTAAGCATTCGGTTTGTAATGCATCTATCTCTCTTCCACTCCATCGGCCGATGTTTTCTTATGACATTATCACGTAAAATTATAGTCTATAAATCGACTTTACAGACAACCAATTTTCTTTTTATGTGATCATATCTCACCATTCCACCAAGTAAAATGTCAATCTCCCCGGTGGTGACCGGCTGCTTCCTGGTTGCTGTATCAAGCTCACTCGCTCCGCTGGCTACCTGCCTTGCCTCCACGTCAAGAACTCGCTGAGCGTTGCGATATCGCTTGTTGAATACCTCGTACGGTACCTGCATTATGATATTATTCATATACTGCAATTGGATATACACATCAGTGCAAATTTTAGTGAAATTCCTCAAACTATACTGGTTTTTCATAAAATTTATAAACCCTATTTTGCAGAATAGATCCAACCGACATTTTGTTACTTTTAAGTTAAGAGCCATATTACATTTTGACTGTGATTTTTGAGTAAAATGGCCAATTTTGGCGTTCTTGTAACTGTGTAAACTGTTAATTTCTCGAATAAACTATAATATTATTGAGCAGAATTCATACGAGAATAATTGTTACTTCATGATGAATAAACTTTGTAGCATGAATTTATTATCTTATTTCAATAAAAACGATAAATATAACTTACAACAAAAACAAAATTAAACAAAATTACTACAAAAAACGATGCACCGGCGGCCTTCGTGGGTTTAGTACTGCGCGAGAGCTTGTCAGCGTGCAAATGTAATAGGGCTCTTAAAGCTATTTAAAGTTCAGAACACAAATATCACACAGTATACGTTTTCAAAACATATATAAAGTAGATTTGCAGTTTCTGTCTATTACTCTCAATTTGGCATAATTTGATGGTTGGATCTATTCTGCATAAGAGGGTTTGGACCCTGTAAGTAATATAAATACTAGAAAGTTAGAATAATTCATCCAACAAGTATGCCAAATGTCTTATCTTCTACTTCTAAGACTACAATAATACACATTGGCTTCTTCTTCTTCTTCTTCTTTAGCCTTTCTCTACCGCTAGGGTGTAGGCCTCCTTCATATTATGCCATTTACTTCGATCTTGGGCAATTTCAATCCATTTCGTTCCAGCCATTCTCTTGATATCGTCGTACCAACGCATCTGTGGTCTTCCTCGTGGGCGTTTTTCGTCCCACGGTCGCCATTCTACCACTGCCTTGCACCACGAGCCTTCCTTTCGGGCGACATGGCCTGCCCACTCCCACTTCAACTTCGCAACCCGTTTAGTTACATCGCTCACTTTGCTCTGGTCCCTTATCCATTTATTCTGTTTACGGTCTCTCAGTGTCACTCCCACCAATTTTCTCTCAATCGCTCTTTGAGCAACCTGAAGTTTGTGGAGAATCTCCTTAGTGAACACCCAGGTTTCCGCCCCATATGTGAGCACTGGTAGTACGCATTGGTCATGAATACGAGCTTTTTGTTCGGCGCTGATGTTCATTTTGAACGCGAATTCGAGTTTGGAGTAAGCAGCCCACGTGAGTCTTATCCGCCTGTCAATTTCGTTTGCTTGATTGTCCTTTCCCATCACGATCTCCTGGCCAAGATACACATACTTATCCACTTTTTCTATGACAGTGTCGTTGACCCTGATGTTTACGGTACCGTCTGGAATGTTAGTCATGATCTTGGTTTTATCCAGGTTCATCTCCAGGCCACACTTCTCCGATGTTGCACTTAGTTCCTGTATCATAGCCTGCAGGTCGCCAGGGTTGTCCGAGAATAACGCGATGTCATCCGCAAATCGTAAGTTACTCAGTCTCTTACCTTCTATATTAATACCCCGCTCCTTCCAATCCAGAGTCTTAAAGATGTCTTCCAGTACGAGGGTGAACAATTTGGGAGAGAGTGTATCTCCTTGTCTAACTCCTCTTTTGATCAGAATTGGTTTTGTTTCTGGTGGTAGGTTAATTTTTAAAGTAGCATGTTGGTAGATGTTATCTATTAAATTAGTGTAGCGGTGATCAATACGGGCATTTTGAAGAGACTGTAGTACCGTCCAAGTTTCAATGCTATCAAAGGCTTTTTTATAATCTATAAAAGCTATCCAAAGTGGTAGTTGGTACTGTAATATTTTTTTTTAAAAAAATAAAGAAATTTTGTACGGTATAAATGCGAAACAAATAAAGATAATACTTACTTCGGGCGCCAGGAGGTTTAAGGCTAACCACCAACCCTAAATATGCGGATAGCTATTAAGCGGGGAGACTGAACTTCTAATCTTCAGGGAGAGACAGAAAAATGAAAATAAAGCCATAGGAAGTTCACTTTGCTTTATTCCTCTGCATAGAATGTAAAACTAATAATCTAAGGTAGCATAAGGTGTTACAATGGCACTTAGGTCATAACCCTATAGTTATCATATGATCGCATTAGACAATCTAGGATATAATATGATTCTTTATGACTTTCTATGATTTTGTATGATTCTTTATAACTTTCGATGACTCTTTGCACGCTTCTATTAATGAGTAAAATAATAAATATAAAAGATCCGACCTTAGGTCTTCAAAACATGATATGGGAGGTTAAAGCAGCCTTACGCCACGCCAGTACCCAAGCTTGTAGCAACGAGCCTTCCACCCATAACACCAGCCAGAAACGCTTCGGAGAGGATCCCCGAACAAAACATCCAAAAAACAACTTCGGAAGAAAAACTCCAAAAAAAAAAAACTTCGGGAAAAAACTTCGAAAAAAAACGCCACATCAGGCTGAAACAAACATTGGTTAAATTAGCATTATATTATAACAAACGTGATTGCTTTGAAAGCCAATATGGATTTCATGACAATTACTCACCGTTTTTTTCCATTATACTAACAATCCGTCACATCAGAAGGAAACCAATAACATATAAGTTTGATTAGCGTGAATCTGAAACAACGCATTACTATGAAACATCTCGACACCCAAACGACATAATTTCACCAAATCTAATAGAAATCATACGTACCAATAAACAATACAGCTACATAATTATTAATATCAACCAAATATAGGCTGATTTATAAGATAAAATTAGATCATTAGATCATTACTATATAATCAGTCCATCACAGCTACAAGGTCGGTCGACAAGTGACGTCCGCCCGCCGCCGGAAAGACATCGACCAGTGAAACTGTCAAAACTGACAAGTCACGTCAATCCATCAATCAAAAAAGTAAAGTGAAAATTTATGGCTTTGGCAATCAGTTGGAAGTACAAAGACAATTATTGGAATTACATTCCATGTAACGATGTATGTCACATACGACGTTACATCACATCCCTTCCCATAAAAAATAAAAGAAAGAAAACTTCCTTTATTAAAGAACAACCCAAAAAGGAAAAGAAAACCCTTAACCAAAGGAAAATTAACATCTTCCAACACCAAAGAAAAATTAACATCTACCAACACCAAAGAAACAATAGCCATCTGACACAACTCCAGAATGCAGCTAAGTTGAATAACTTGCTGATTCGTAAATCCAGCTGAAACCTCAATACAAAAGTGCGGTTAGGCCTTATAGCCACCGACTCCAAACTCCTATAACAATCCATCAAAAAGAAAAATAAACAAATAAAATTCAACATAAAGTCGACAATTCGGATTAAAAACAACATCCACAAAAGTCTAACAAAAAGTGTGACAACCCTAAAGAAATTCAACCCATGTTCGACAACCCTAGAGAACAGCTAAGCATCAACGCTACTGTCTCTTACCACCTAAACCAAACTATTTACTTATGTGCGGTTGGGCTCCTTCGCCACCGACTCATACTCCGTCCAACTCTAAACTCCTGAAACAACATAACCCTAGAGAACAGTTAAGCACCAACGCTACTGTCTCTTACCACCTAAACCAAACGATTTACTTAAGTGCGGTTGGGCTCCTTCGCCACCGACTCATTCTCCATCCAACTCTGAACTCCTGAAACAACATCATAACCTCAGCAACAAAAATGCCAAGTAAATAAAAACTTCCATGACTGCAATAGTCGGGAAAGAAATCAGCTGTTTTGTGATCGGCATAACTCCACCAACTTTCCGGGCACAAAAGCTGTAAAAAAAGACCAACAAATGTGATCGGCTCAACTCCACCGACTTTCCGGGCACAAATGCGTATAAAAGACCAACAAATGTGATCGGCACAACTCCACCGACTTTCCGAGCACAAATGCGTATAAAAGACCAACAAATGTGATCGGCACAACTCCACCGACTTTCCGGGCACAAATGCGTATAAAAGACCAACAAATGTGATCGGCACAACTCCACCGACTTTCCGGGCACAAATGCGTAAAAAATTGTGAATTTCTTCACCACAAGTGATAGAAATCACAATAAAATCCAGAGTAACTATAACAAGGCGATAGACTCCTTCAAAACAAAAGTAATTTTTGTACACCAGAATGTGGTAAGTAGAAACCAAAGAAACACAAAGGTCTCATAAAAGGTCGAGAATACAATACCAATTAGGTAGTTTCTCTCAAATCCAATGCTTAACCTATACAATACATAAATGTACACAAGTATACACAAAAAACATTGGTATATAAATGACATAAAATACAAAAGATATTTGTATACACAATACACCAAATACAAAAGAGAAAGCAAACAATATCAGGTAAAATGACAATATCACCCAAAAATAATTATCACAATAATTGATAATACAAGAATAAAGTGATTATCAAATAATGTGGCAATAAAACAAAAAAGAATAAGATCCAATGATGTGAATATGTTGAAATATGTTTTTGCGAAGTCAAAGCATGTTGTAAGATAATAAAGGTAGATTTAGAATTAAGCCAATATGTAAATTTATTAAAACTTAATAAATCCAGAAAAACCTAAGTTAAGTCTTTTAGACAGTTTCAGTTCTTGCTTCTATATAGAAGTTAAGAAATGGTCCTTGCTTACATCCTTCTTTCAAATCGTCATTATCCTGTCATACATCATTCTATCATAGACGAAGAATTCTCACCGCTAACAAAACCAAGACCAAAGCCTGTAATATCAAAAACTAAGTATTTTAATATTTAATAATATCCTTAACATGGTAGCGACCTGTGGTACCTTTGTCCAGGTCCTCCAGAAGGTAAACATTAGGGGAAACTTTAGAAATAACTTTACATTTAAGAAACTTAGGTGCAAGTTTAGCAGAAAAGAAAACAGGAGCATTAGACTTCACAAAACTCCTTCTCCACACAATATCATTCACAGCAAAGGAAATGACTTGTCGACCCTTGTTATAATGAGAAGCATTACGCTTATAAGATTTTAACAAAGAGGATTGAACCCTAACAAATATTTCACTAAGAGAATTAAGTGAAGTAGCAAATTCACTTCTATCTCCCAGTTCCAATTCATCTAAATTATCAATATTACTAAAACGGTGCAATGAAGCATCAAAAATAAGTTCTCTACCGAACATTAAGAAATTAGGTGTGAAATCCGTAGCAAGATTCACACTATTGTTCAAAGCTAGTTGAACATGAGGTAAAAACTTAGACCACGTTCTATGATCATCTTTAACAAAACAAGCTATACACGTTTCTATAGTTTTGTGATACCGTTCTATAGGATTGTTTTGTGGACTAAATAGTGCATTATAAAATATTTTATCTATATTATATCCTTTCAGAAACGTTACAAAATGAGAAGCAGTAAATTGGGAACCATTATCACAAACAAATATTTTAGGAGTACCGAACTTGAGAAATATTTCCTTTTCCAAAAGTTTACAAATTACATTAGTAGTAGCATTTATCATAGGGAAAATCCAACAATATTTAGTGAAAACATCTAACACAGTAAGTAAGAATCTGTGACCTGAATAAGCTTTAGGGAAAGGACCAACTATATCAATAGAAAGCATAAGCATAGGCCTATCAACTTTTTTAGGATTAACCATAATTCCTTGAGGAGGATTAGTAGAAGACTTATAAGCCTTACAAGTATCACAAGAGTTTACATATTTAAGTACATCATTAAACATTCCAATCCAAAAATAATGTTGTTTTAATTTCTTTATAGTTTTATGAATTCCTAAATGACCAGAATTAATATCATCATGATTAGATTTAATAGTGTTGATGATATGTTCTTTTGGGATAACTATTTTCCAATTCAAACGACTAAAAGAGTCAAATTTATTTTTACAAAATCTATACAAGGTTTGATTCTCTACTTTATAATTTTTATATTTAGTAGGAAACCTTTGGCATTCAACAAAAATTCTTTTATACCATGGGTCATCGATATCTTCATCGGGAGAAATTATATTACTACTAGGAGTATCTATAGCAGAAATATTTATACGAGATAAACAATCAGGAACTAAATGTAAAGAACCTTTTTTATACTTTATATCAAAAGTAAATTGGGATATCCTAGCTGCCCAACGTGCCAAACGACCAGTAGGATTATTAAGTGTTAATAACCAAGTTAAACAAGCACGATCAGTTACAACGGTAAACTTCATTCCTTCAATATAAGGTCTAAAATGTTCAATAGAATCTAAAATGGATAATAGTTCTCTTTCCGTGGTACTATAATTTCTTTCACACTTACTAAGAGATCTAGAATAATAAGCTACAGGATGTTGATCAGAATTTTCATCTTCCTGACATAATACACTACCAATTCCAACGGAACTAGCATCGCAATGAAGAAAGAAAGGTTTTTCAAAATTAGGGCAATGCAAAACTGGAGCAGAAACTAAGGCTTCTTTAAGTTTTTCAAAAGCTATTTCGGCTTCTTTATCCCATATAAGAGATTTCTTTGAATTTTTACTTCCGCCTGTCAATTTAGTCAAGGGGGAGGCAATATCAGCAAATTTACTAATGAATCTACGGTAATATGAACATAAACCAATAAAACTTCTAAGCTGTTTTACTGTTTCAGGACGAGGGAAATTTTCTATAGATTTTAATTTATCAGGGTCTGTATGTAGACCATCACTATCAACTATATAACCAAGGTAACGTAACCTATCTTTACAAAATGAACATTTTTTCAAATTCACCGTTAAGCCAGCATCTTTGAGTATATTATAGATTTTATGTAGGTTCTCTATATGATTTTTAAATGAGGAATTTACTAAAATCAAATCATCCAAATAACAAAATGCAACGTTATCAAATTCAGGACCGAATAATCTATCGACAAGGCGCTGTAATTCAGCGGGTGCATTGGTTAAACCAAAGGGCATACGAAGAAAGTGAAATAATCCCTTTCCAGGAACAACAAAAGCTGTCTTCTCTTTCGAACTTTCATCTAAAGGTATTTGTAAAAATGCTTTAGAAAGGTCAATTGTAGTTATATATTTAGCATCCCTTAAATTATCTAAAATCCGTGAGGGATAAGGCAAAGGATAAGAATCTTTAATGGTAATTGAATTTAAACGTCTAGAATCTAAACACAATCTAATTCCACCATCTTTTTTCTCAACAGCTAAAACAGGAGAACACCAAGGGGATTTAGATGGTTCTATAATATTTTCTTTTAATAAAAGTTCAACTTCATCATACAGTTCCCTTTGCTTAGCAGGACTAAGTGGCCAATAACGACATTTAAATGGTTCACTAGTAACATTAATTTTATGTTTAACCAAATGAGTAAGACCCAAACCTTTCTTTTCATAAGAAATATTTTCAAAAAGTTTAATAACTTTATTAAGTTCTGACTTCTCAGAAGGAGAAAGTTGAGAAACAGAAGTAATAGCAGAAACTTGAACTTCTTCCGTACGTTTATAAATGATATTCTTCCATAAATCTTTAGCAATATCAAAAGTTAACCAAAAATCAAATCCTAATATAATAGGAGACTTAAATGAAGGTATTATTAAGAATTCTATATTTTTAGTAATGGCATCACAAGTAACTGGCAACACCATAGAACCAACGATCCTACTTGAGGTACCATCAGCCGTGTTAGCGGAGCTATCACAAGGTTTCATTTGAAAACCCAAATTCAAAAAATCTAAATGTTTATCAGCACCCAAAACACTAATTGTAGAACCACTGTCTAACAATCCAGAAAAAAATATAAGTATTAATTGTAAATTCCAAAAAGGGCCTAGTATCTTTATTCTTCACAAACAAAACAGGAGCTGAATTAATGTTCTGAGAAAATAATTTTAAATAATTCAACAAATCGCTACGTTCACGTTTAATAGTATCTGCATCCGGGGCACAGCTTGATTTTTTCAACATCGAGACACGTTCAGTTTTCTCAGAAACCAGTGCTCGATGGTTCCTAATCAGTTTTTTGAACTGGTACCGTTACCCGCATTACACACATCACAATTTGCAGAAGTGACACCAACTTTATGACATTTAAAACAAACAACGCCAGGGAATTTGGTACAACTTTTATAAACATGTCCAAGGGACTGACATTTTAAACAAACTATACGCTTACTATCATTGGTAGCAGTGATTTCAGCAAAATTTTTCAAAGGTTTTATATATTTAGGGGGTGTACGGTTAACAAAAACTTCTAATTCCCGACTAAGACAAAGAAAATCAGTAACAGAAACTATCTGTTTACCAAATATAAAAGGTGTGTAAATGTTCAACATGTTATGCTTAATAATTTGAATTAAAGTAACTTCTGGAAGTGGAACAGCCAACCGACTAGCCATATCTCTAATATCAATAATAAAATCTGGAAGCGACTCAGAATATTTTTGTTTCCTAGTACGAAGTTCACTTTCCAAAAAATAATCATAATCTACTTTATCAAATTGTTTCAATAAAGCTATTTTCAAATCCTGCCAGCTAGACATCTGTACACGAACAGCACGGAACCACTTAAGCGCACTACCTGACAAAAGGTCAGTGAACGAAGCCACAAGAAAATGTTCATCAAAGTTTTTAAATAAAAAGTATTCTTCAATCTGCATTATAAATTCTCTAATGCAAGACTTACCGTCAAAAATAATTCTACTACGCTTCAAATCTGGTAACTTATACATAGAAGGCAAATGTTTTTTAATATTTTCTTTTACTGAAACATTCATGGTATTAAACGAATGACAATGGGTCATTGAACTATGTGCGACACTGTTAGGTAAAAAAGTCTCAGGAACTCCTGCAACATCTATCAATTCACTCACAACTGTATTGTCAGCAGAACCCACCAGCAACTCAGTATGCTTATCTTCAGGCAAGGATGGAACCTGAATACCTTTATCCATGTTTGCGAATAAAAAGAAATTTTTAAAAACAAAAAAGAATTTAAGATGTTATTCAACCCGGTTGAAAAAGTTAAAGCATCAAAAGTGCATTAAGCCGTAAGTATTTAACGTTGTAAAATATAGCAATATATCAATTATTTGAAGTGTGCAAAGATCATTCACAATGATGTTCACTTAATAATATGTTTATCAATAAGTTTATTCACCTTTAAAGCCTTATCCAATAGCTCATATAAGCTTGACTTGCATTTAGCAAAACAGTAGTATGTTTAAACAACAATAATATTTTTGTAAAACAAGCAGTATTCAACAAAGAATGCAAAGTCCAACCAGAATAGCAACAAGCAAATATTTATCACAATATTAAAGTATTTTATGAATTTAATTTACTATTTATTTAAAGTTAACTATTACTTTAAGATTACAGTAAGATTCAATTGTTTTAAGTCTATATAATAGGTACAAAACTACAGAACAACTTGCTTTAATATTAGCTTTGTTAAAGAAACAAAATAGATTTCAAAACATAACCCTACTTTATGTAAAGTGGGTATAAATAAACTGTTATTTATTGTAACTAAGTAGTACAATAAACCAGTAATATAATAAACATTGTGTTACAATAAACACATTAACAAACTAACAAAATAGCAGTGCAAAGAATCATGAACAAATAATAAACATTCTATATCAAGTCCCTGTTCGCAGGCGACAATTGTAATATTTTTTATAAAAAAGAAAGAAAGAAAGAAATTTTGTTGTACGGTATAAATGCGAAACAAATAAAGATAATACTTACTTCGGGCGCCAGGAGGTTTAAGGCTAACCACCAACCCTAAATATGCGGATAGCTATTAAGCGGGGAGACTGAACTTCTAATCTTCAGGGAGAGACAGAAAAATGAAAATAAAGCCATAGGAAGTTCACTTTGCTTTATTCCTCTGCATAGAATGTAAAACTAATAATCTAAGGTAGCATAAGGTGTTACAATGGCACTTAGGTCATAACCCTATAGTTATCATATGATCGCATTAGACAATCTAGGATATAATATGATTCTTTATGACTTTCTATGATTTTGTATGATTCTTTATAACTTTCGATGACTCTTTGCACGCTTCTATTAATGAGTAAAATAATAAATATAAAAGATCCGACCTTAGGTCTTCAAAACATGATATGGGAGGTTAAAGCAGCCTTACGCCACGCCAGTACCCAAGCTTGTAGCAACGAGCCTTCCACCCATAACACCAGCCAGAAACGCTTCGGAGAGGATCCCCGAACAAAACATCCAAAAAACAACTTCGGAAGAAAAACTCCAAAAAAAAAAAAACTTCGGGAAAAAACTTCGAAAAAAAACGCCACATCAGGCTGAAACAAACATTGGTTAAATTAGCATTATATTATAACAAACGTGATTGCTTTGAAAGCCAATATGGATTTCATGACAATTACTCACCGTTTTTTTCCATTATACTAACAATCCGTCACATCAGAAGGAAACCAATAACATATAAGTTTGATTAGCGTGAATCTGAAACAACGCATTACTATGAAACATCTCGACACCCAAACGACATAATTTCACCAAATCTAATAGAAATCATACGTACCAATAAACAATACAGCTACATAATTATTAATATCAACCAAATATAGGCTGATTTATAAGATAAAATTAGATCATTAGATCATTACTATATAATCAGTCCATCACAGCTACAAGGTCGGTCGACAAGTGACGTCCGCCCGCCGCCGGAAAGACATCGACCAGTGAAACTGTCAAAACTGACAAGTCACGTCAATCCATCAATCAAAAAAGTAAAGTGAAAATTTATGGCTTTGGCAATCAGTTGGAAGTACAAAGACAATTATTGGAATTACATTCCATGTAACGATGTATGTCACATACGACGTTACAGTACTCAGTAGCTTTTTCGATAATGACTCTTGTAGTTAATATGTGGTCCATAGTGCTGTAACCACTTCGGAATCCTGCTTGTTCGACTGGTTGATAGTAGTCTAGTTTTTTAGTCAAGCGAGTGGTGATAATTTTTGTGAATAGTTTATAGAGCTGCGATAACAGACTAATGGGTCGGTAGTTGTTTAGGTCAGATTTGTTTCCCTTTTTAAAAAGTAAGATTACTATTGCGCTCTCCCATTTAATCGGTATACTGCAGTCTTCTAGGCATGTGTTGAAAAGCCGAACAAGGTACTGCACGACCACATCTCCACCTTCCTTGACCATTTCTATAATGATATCATCTTCCCCTGGGGCCTTACCATTTGACATTTTATACAGGGCAGCTTGTATTTCAGCTTTCGTTATCTCGGGTATATCTTCAGATCCAACATTTGTTATCTTGCGGTTTGATGTGTTTAAGGGCTTAGGATTCCTAGAGTTATAGAGCAGCTGGTAATACTCTTCCACAACTTTTAGTACTTCGTGTTGTTCAGTTACTAGGTTTCCGTTTGCGTCGCAAAGTTTTGTGATTTGTTGGGTACCAGATTTTAGCGCCTTCATAAACACTTTTGGGCCTCTGTGCTTCTTAATGATGTTTTGAACGATTTTTTCGCGATATGCATCGATGTCTCTTTCTAAATGTTGTCGTGCTTTCTTACAAAGTACCTTAAACTCAGACGTATGATAATTTCCTTGTTTGATTTGAGATCTTCTTTCTTCGAGCAACATTTTGGTATCTTTCTGTAGTTTGTGCTTTCTCCCAGCAATTTCTTTCGATGCAACCTTTTTAGCAGCTGTACTCAGAGAGTTTGTCAGGTGTTCAAGAAGTTTATTTACGTCTTTTGTATCGATATTGGTAGCATTTAGTTGTTCCTTTATTTCAGTTTGATACGCACTAATCGCTAAGCTTTCCGGGTTAATTTTGGTTTTTTTCTTTCTGATCGATGTGTACCTCTCCAGTTTTGTATTGATTTGTACTACTGCCCTTATGAGTCTGTGATCACTTGCCGTGTTAAAACTATTCAATACTGAGACATCTTTGATTATATATTTGTGGCTGCAGAAAACATAGTCTATTTCATTTTTGAATCTTCCTCCTGGGGATAACCAAGTCCACTTTCTTTCAGGTCTTTTTTTAAAAAATGAACTCATGTGAAATATCTTGTGCTGTTCTAAAAAGTTAATCAACGTGGCTCCTCTAGCGTTTCTATTTCCATAGCCATAATCGCCCATTATTATTTCCGAATCGTCCTTTTTTACACCAATTTTTGCGTTAAAATCGCCAGTTATTATCGTGTATGTCGTTTTATGGTTTCTCATACAAGCACTTAAGTCTTCGTAGGCTTGTTCGATTTCCACATCAGGGGCTGTACTGGTAGGCGCATAAACCTGGACAACTTTTAGGGTGACTTTTTTGGATATTTGCAATATCACGTATAAGATTCTATCAGAGACTGAGTTAATACATTTTATGTTGTTATGAAGTCGCCTGTTAATAAGTAGAGCCACCCCATGTTCATGTCTATTTACGTCTGAGCCTCTATAGTATATGCTATGTCCGTTTTGGAGCTTTAGATATTCCTCTCCTTGGCGTCTCACCTCAGACAATCCGACAACATCCCAGGTAATTTTATCCAGCTCGTAAAACAATTCCTCCATCCTATCCTCAGTTCTTAGGGTTTTCGCGTTATACGAAGCTATGGCTAACTTAGTTGTATATTTTTGGCAGCTTTTATTCCCCCAGTGATTCTTAGCACCCCTGGTTCCGCCTTTACCCATACTGCTGCCTTTGTTGGGAGCCGCTACACCGCTGGGGACTCGGGGCCATCTTTTCCTCGTTTCTTCCATAATTTGAAGGGTTTAGGCTTTTTGGAACCCACCCGCTTGCCCAAGGCGGCCTGGTGAGTGAAGAGTAGCCCACCTGACTTGGGCTGTGAGTGCTACCGTTGGTCTTACTGTTAGACTCATCCGCTACCATCTCTAGGATGTCATCCTCTCCTGATGACCTCCAGACTATCTAGCCGTTAGAACGCCTTGATAGCCCCCCCTTTCTCTCGTCAGTTTGTTGACCTCGCTTCCCACTGGGGTTGATACCACAATCTTCCGCAAGGTTACTCAACGTAACGGGGCCTACCACGAGAAGGTGAGAGTGGAGTTGTAGTGCAGAGGCTAGAGGACCACACTTGGTTGTGATACTTATATTGCGCATGACACCACCTTTTAAACACATTGGCTAAATCATAATAATAATAAAAAACTAAAAATTACACAGCAAAGACATGGGTAATTCTTTCTTTCTGGTAAACATGATAATTCTTATTACCTACCATATGTTTTAAATCTGTATCAAATTAATAAATTAATAGGTTTCCTCTGAAAATATTAAAAGGCTTACTTTTGAAATCCCACAAAGGTTTGTACCTGACTCGTCAGCAACAGCCCACACCCTCCAATTTAATCCATGTTGCTTAGCAAAACAAAATGAACTTACCTTCAAAGTCGCATGTTCAAGTGACTTCAACTCGTTCATTTTCTCCTTGGATATAGATAACTTCTCAAAATATTATCGCAGTTACCCACGCTGACCTCCAATCCAAAAATATATGACGACCTGCGAAAAATTATCAAATGAAAACAAAACTCAGCTGATGCACTTCCATTGGTTGACTTGACATTTTCTTTTGGTTGGTGTGTGGTGTAAAATTACGCACAATCGTAAAACTTGTATTATGATTACACCTTCCACAACTAGAATTACATTTAATTTATTAGATTTCTGAAAAAAAAGTACAAAAGGAAATTAAACGAATCACTCACTTTACTTACACCCGAATACAAAAAAATTGTAACAAAAAAAGTTTTTTTTATATTTTTAATGTTTTTTTTATTTATATTTAAATGGCCCTGGATACTAGGCCTAGGCGTAGATGGTGATTGCCCGTGAAAGGGTTTAGCTAGGTTAGATGTTTTTTTTCTAAATATTTTGCTCAAACATTGAAAAAACTAAGTGGCTTCTAAATGCAATACCTTAAGCCGCGATTTTCATGTGGTGTTCTGAATAAACACTTGCTCAGAGCAAATGTTCTGAGCGAATGTTTGGTTGTTTGGACGACGACGTCCGTTTTCATTTGTTCTGAACGAATTTGCTCTGTACAAATGATTATAGATCGGATCACATTTCTGGGTCCTTCCACGTAGTCAAACTATTTTGTCCAACTGGTTTGACTACGAGGAATTATGCTTCCTCGTGGTCAAACTAATCGAATCATTCACCCTGTATTAA
Source organism: Hypsopygia costalis (assembly GCA_937001555.2). Taxonomy (NCBI): domain Eukaryota; kingdom Metazoa; phylum Arthropoda; class Insecta; order Lepidoptera; family Pyralidae; genus Hypsopygia; species Hypsopygia costalis. The sequence continues at coordinate 5,379,679 of OW443350.2, forward strand.
TGTTTCATTGAAAATGTGTACAGTCAACCTTATTTAAAATAAATAAACATAAAATCTGAACATAGTCCAACAGCTCTGTTTCCATCTTTGCTATTGATTTTAATTTTTTTTTTTGTATGCTTCCATTATCAGTGAAATGGTAAAAATGCTCTGAAATATAATCGGGAAAGAATGGTTCAGTTGCAAGAGTTTTTTGGGGATGGCACATTCTTCAGCAGCCCAAATTCTTTCTATCAATTATATACGATTCATGCTGATCTATCTACGTCGACAACAACAACGCACGTGCTCCCCGTTGTTTACGCTTTAATGACGATAAAACCGAAGAATCGTATACCATCTTGTTCTCTATGTTACAGTCAAGGATACCCAATTGGTCTCCAAAAAAAAATTCATTTTGACTTTGAAACTGCTGGGAGCAATGCCATTTCAACCATTTTTCCCGACATTCAAATCATAAAGTGTTTTTATCATTTCACTGATTCCCAATGGAAGCATGCAAAAAAAAAATTTAATCAAGAGCAAAGATGGAAACAGAGCTGTTGGACTATGTTCAGATTTTATGTTTATTTATTTTAATTAAGGTTGACTGTACACATTTTCAATGAAACATTAATACAGGGTGAATGATTCGATTAGTTTGACCACGAGGAAGCATAATTCCTCGTAGTCAAACCAGTTGGACAAAATAGTTTGACTACGTGGAAGGACCCACATTTCTTTCGAATGATTCGTATCAAGGCGATCCAATTTCGAATCGCCAACTCTTTACTTGATGAAAAGCGTATTCGTTTCATTTTAATAGCATTTCTGTAGTTGACAAAAAACTTATTGGATGTCTGTGACAAAAATAGATAATATAGATCTTATTATCCATACATAACGGGAATCACATTTTTGTTGACTCATTATCTTCCTCATTTCTGGATTTAGTGCAGAACTGTAAGCTCTGTATTATAAAGAATGGCTCTCCTACCCGAGGTATTCTTTGAGATTTCGAGGTGTTCTTCAGATTTGTCATCCCACGTCTCCTGGAAAGTGTTGTTCAATTCTTATGGCGGTGATCATTGCCATTTATGGATTTCTATCCATCCATAATGATATCCCATACCGGCCTTTCCACCCTCGTCCAAAATTTAGTGTTGCCAGTGCAGACTGTATGTTCTGAAGAATTAATATCGACTTCCATTGCAAAATCAGAACAATTTATGGGCATGCAGAATAGTCTATGCCTTTAAAGAAACCTCTAAAATGAAAATGTTATCTCCATGTGATCTCCACCATGGTAGGATCAGCTGTGTAATTTTGCAATTAAAATAAGAAAATTTGCGGAATGGCAATAATGCTTCTGTTAGCCGAATTCAGGGACAAGTACGAGTATCTAAATTACCAAGAGATGTCTGCAGAAATAACAAAGTTACTAGCGGAGAAAAAAAGAATGGCATAGATTCTGTGAGGATTGGGGGACAAATCCTCACAGAATCAAGTTTGGAGAAATGTCAAGAAATTTCGGTTGTCTACATCCAATGATCATAATATCTCTTCAAACGATTATACCGAATGGATTGAAGAGGAACCATTGAGGAAATGAGGTAGCATCAAGTTTTCACAATCTTGTGTACTCTTTCTATCCATTTGATTAGTAACAGCGGTTCTATCAATAAGGATTATCTTCTGCATATCCTCAATAGTTTCGAAATAATCAGTTATTCTACCTGAAGACTGGAAAACACACATTATCATCCCCCTATTGAAACCTGGGGCTCTACCGCCGAAGTTCAAGCCGATTACCATCGGATTTATTGATTGCGAAAATCAAATTTTAGCTTAAATTTATGGTTTAACCACAGTATAAATAATAGTACTATGTACAGTATGGCCACTCCCTGCCGCTCTCTCGTGTCGACCTCACCTCCCCTCTGAGACGAATCTGGAACAGTTTGTTTGGCGCTCATTAATACAATGCACAGACGCCATTGTTTATGTAGTAGTAATTGACGCGACATTTGTATGGAGTGGCCGGGGTGTGGTTTAACTTAGCTGGTAGACACCCTAGAGCTCTAACGAATTAGCTAAAAATTTCAATTGTCATTAACTAATACGTAAGAGCTTTTTTCGAATCAAAATATTCGATGGTAATTGGCTTCAGCTACGGCGGTAGGGCATCAGGTACACTGAGTAGGTACTGACTCTTCCTTCAGCTTACCGTCCCGAATTAGGGATTTCTAGAACTTGAGCATCCAAATGCTTCAGAACCATTAAGTCCTTCACCTAGCAATAAAAAAATCTCAAAGTTCTATAAATACGCACATTATAGATATCCAACTTTTTCCTCTAAAAATAAACTTGAACTTTATTGCAAAAAGTTCGTTATTTTTCCAAATACCCACTTTTATTTCTGTTGCCGTATTTTGTTTTTATCGAATAACCGTTTTTTGGTGAAACGAGTATTAAAATTTTCAAAATAAAATTGACGATTAAGAATAATGTTTTGCTTATTATTTTATTTTTTATGACACTTTATATTAATCTTATTAACCATACGAATTAAGAAAAGTTAGAGTACTTCAAAATTTGAATATGTAACAATTTTGAACATTTACTTTATTTATTATTTTTATCTTTTAGTAAAATTAAAGATGCACAATAATAGCAGATTATTTGTACTATCTTTACTATTCTATTTATTCTATCACTTCATGAAAACAATAAGTGGAAATTTGTAAATTTACAAATAGTAAATTAACAAATTTGTCAATATTTTCAAAAGGGGTCTGTGACGAAAAGATGTTTTCATCCATTTATAATTCAATTCGGAATTGGAAGTGGATGTAAACCATCCACTCTTGTTTTGTTGGGTTCTAACTGTAGATGGTATCGAAATAACAGGTGTTTTGGGTGTTACAGGAACTATTATTAATTTGGCAAAGTCTGGCCCGGCGGACATATATACTTTATACCGTCATTGGCACTGTCCGCTGTGCCGGACAAATAATATTTTGAAACAAGTAATACCCAAGCAAAACACAAAAAAGCATATTCCATGGCTATTATCATTATATCATTTAATAAACCTACTGAAAACATAGTCAATTTGTCGAAAAATACTATTAAAAATAGTTAATTATAAATATCTTGAGCAAAACAGATGCCTTGCGTCTAGCTGACATTTAGTTTCGGAATGAACGAAACGGTGTTGCATTGCAATATACATAAAATATTTTTTTACATATTTAGAAGGATTTGTAGAAACTGTAGCAATAAGTAAAATATTCATTTATTGTCACAGGATTTTCAAAAGCTGAATGTTCGCCCCACCGAACATTACCAAATTAAGGTTAATAGATTAATTGATTGTTATGTACTTCAAAAATTTAAGAATGGCTTTGAGGTTTCTAGATCATTCAATTTTGTAAAGGTATAGGCGACAGACAACACATTTTTATGAGTTTAGGTTTGGTTTCGTATGTAACTTATCTAAATTGCTTGAGGAGGTAGTTTTTGGTTCACTAAAGATGTGGTAAAGTCGCAACGAGTCCCACAATTTTTGTTTCGGAATTATTCAAGAATTGGAATTGAAGATTTTATTAGTTTTCACAATCTTTCGTACTTCTAAATTGGTTGCAAATTTAAGATAATGATGTTCATACACGATTACACCAAAAATCACACACTATATGGAAATAGAATTGATGCCTTATTTTTTGGTAATAATTAATTACATTAATGGATATTTCAACGGTCATATTTGTTTCTGAACGAAGAAGTAACCATAGACAACATTTTGTCCATGGTATTCTTCGGCGCGTCAGCGCGTCACTTTCGTTACGCAAATCCGCCATTTTGTACGTAGCTGGCGGTGCTTCTGGGTTTACTTTCTCGGATTAGTGAATTTCACTTCGAAAAACTGTTAACTTTATAAATCTAGACTTTGTTTATTGACTGTGAACAGAATTGACCATATTGTGTAATAATTTAGCTGCTATTACTTGTGCTTTCGTGGTTTGTGTGTGCCCTATAATTGGAGCGCGTGGCTGGCGAGTCTTTGTTGTTGGATTCAGCCTATTTACGGTAAGTTTCTCTTTATTTACTACTTAACTTGTTATTTATAGAGTATTAGAACAATATAAAGATGTTATGCGACTGTATACGCCGCCGGGATTTCGTAATTTGTGAGAATGTGGTAGCGTCATTGATGCGGTGGGCATTCGGTGCGGCGACTTGTGTAGCGCCCGCTGGCCAACGACAGTGGTCCCGCGACGACGCCGACGCGTCACAACTCGGCTGCGTAAGAAGCGCGTTGTTTGTAAGGTGACTTTCTAGAAGGCACTGTCTACCCTGGCATGCCACGAGATCGCCGTTGACCTACTTTCAAACTTGGGATAATTAAAACGAGAATATTAGTGTTTAGTGATTACCTACATCTTATGTCCAGTGTAACTTGTGAAAATATTTGAAATAAGTGGATTCCGTTAGCAGGTATGTTATATCTGTAATAAAAATGACTAATCAGTCATTCCTAGTCAGTAGAGCATGTAGTATTTTAAAATTATTATGTTTCATATAGAAATACCATAGTTGTAGAAGGATGAACATCATATGATTGTGGTACATAATCAAAAAACTAGTAAATACTGTTGCTCTTTTCGTTTTTTAATCCATATAAGTAAGGGTTAGTTCTAATGTGTTGATATTCCGAAGTTTCACGCATGTAGTTAAATTTGATCTTAGCTTCCGCCAGCAGTATCTCACTGTGTTGCTTTTTTAAAAGCTATAACAACCTACAATAATTTGTTTTTATGAACAAAATGATTCCATTTTATACAAGTACCTAATTTAAAAGAGGAGGTGATTGCACCTCTCCCCGATAATAATAACAGCACATTTGCTTTTAATCTAAACAATTAATTGCAGAAAAGTTAAAATTGAAATACAGAAAAAAATGTATATCAGGTTAGAGTGAAATGAAACATCTTTTTGTTTCCGCATCTGTTTGCAATTTTTTTTTTAATCGGGACGGGGGCCAGCTCACATTCCCACCACTGTCTCCTGTGTAGCCAGGATTAACAGCAGCGACCGCCAAAAAAGGCAATGAACAGTGGAAGTCCATTGCAGTATCGGGGGGTAAAGCTACGACTGCCTTGGAATTCACAACAAATTTAATCAGAAGAAATTAGTAGGAGTAGGAAGCTTTTGGAATTTGATTTCCCCTCTCAGCGATGTGAGAGACAGCAATATGGCATGTATGCAATTTTGTTCAGTACAAATAAAATGTAATCCATAAAGTTATTTGTTTAAATATCAAACTATGCTAACTTTTCAACATTACCATTAAGATGGCCATAAGTCATACAATTACTTGATGGTAAGTGAAAACAAAGAACAATGTATGGTGTGCCTGATTGCCGCCCGCAAGGATCAAATTGGAAATAAATATTTTATTTTTTTATACATAGGTATAGGTTAAGAAAGGCATTTTGACAGATACTGGGGTTGGGAATCTAGATTAACATAATTATATTAGTCTAGGTCAATGTTTTATACACTAACAACACCTTCCCAGAAAACATAGTTGAATAGTGAAAGCTGCAATTGAATAGTTTGTACACTTTGTACATAACATTCTATTGTACTTGCTTCTTCTTGTTAGAATAAAATAATAATATAATAAAATCTCATCCATAGTTTTTGAGAAATTTGCAAACATACATACGAATGCTTCCGGGAACAAAGGTTCTAAACATCAAAATAATGCAAAAGCATTTTAGTATTATAATAAACATTTTAGTATAATAATATAAGCAACTATCAAAAGATAGTTATGAGCAATATGAGTTATATATATAAAAGTCTGATAATAAGAATGATAGGATGTTGCTATAATTTAAACATACATGACATATCACTATGACAGACAACACTACAGACAGACAATCTTTGTTATTTGTTTTGAATATTGTTATATTGCCACTATTTTAAATAAAGTTAAGCTATAAACAATACATACTTTAGTTTTATAGTTGAATTGTTTAACTATAAAACTAAAGTACCTAAAATTAAATAATACTAAAATAAAACTAACCTAAAACTAAAATAAATGTAAAAAGTTTGGTCCATGTGGCATTGTTCCCAAGATGCTAGCAGCATTACCTGGCTGGATGGCTAAACTGATCCTTTGGGCGAGGAATGTGCCAGATCTTGGGTCTAAATTGTTATATTTATATAATAGCTACATAGAATTGTTGTTGATTAGCAGCCACAGTGTAGTTTAATTAGTACTGACTTCTCTAAACTAAGTTTGGATTGAGCGTAAAGTTTGAATGGATTTCATTTGAAAGTTTCCTCTTTCATTATTTACCTATTTTACTTTGGGTTGTTTTCACTCGAGCCTCCGTGTTGTTGAAATTCTTTTCGAGTTTCATTAATTTGTTGATTAGAGTTACGAAAGGAGATTTCTCATTGTATTTGTTTGAGTTTTAACAAAATAAGGAATGCTACCAAAATGAATTTTAACTATGAATTTCTTCAAAGGCCGCCTTTGTTAGAATAAGTATTCATTTTTTGGAGTCTTGTTGAAAAGCACCTTTTTGTAAAAGTTGTAAAGTATTTTTATAATGAGATTCCAAAACAAGGCAAAGTATGAGTTGCTTATGTCCATTAAGATTTTCATATCATCACACTATCCTTTCTCAACCTGGGGTTGATTTCAGAATTATAGAGGGTTGCAATATGGAGAAAAAAATTAGATCTGTTGCTGCGTTGGCAGCGGGGGTGACGGCGCACGAACAATATTCCATGTTGCGAGCGGGCCGTATGCTTGTCTGCCACGCGATGGAGTAGTATATTCAGAAAGAAAGAAAGGAAGGCGTATAGGCTCGTAACGGATCGGCGACCCCTTGGTGTTGCTGATCTCCATGGGCGGTGGTGATTGCTTTCCTTCAGGTGACCCACAGGCTCGTTTGCCCCCCTCTCATATAAAAAAGAAATAAAAATGCAAAATAGTTTCAGTTTTATAACAATGGCTGAAGACATAGTGACATCATTCACATGTTTATTTAATTTGTTTTGTATTGCTATGTTTATTAGGACAATGCTATCTCGCATGGCAACTGCACACATGTACGCATGTTGGTTTATCTGTATGTTGGTAATTTGTACGGTTTCTACAGTGGTTTACGTAATTATATGGTACTAGCGACCCGCCCTGACTTCAGACGGGTAGATAGATCTCTGTTGTCTTACGAAGCGTACGCCAGTAAGTGTCTAATCCGAAATTCCGCGTGATTAGGATTGGTAAGTAAAAAACGCGACGTAATTTTGGTCAAATGTGTCGATAGCAATTCAATATAATTGAAAAAGTATTGCAGGCGTAATGACAGTCGAACTTCGATCGCATATTTTCGATATAGTGTGTTTGGACACTAAAGCTCCCAGTCGACGTTACTTTTTCCGTCATTCAATAATTGTCGTTGTATTTCAGCCAATACCACCAGTTAATGATTTATTATATTTGAAAATCTGGAGCTCTACCGCCGAAGCTGAAGCCGATTACCATCGGATTTTTTGATTGCGAAAATAGACCTTAGGTTTAAGTTAATGACAAACATCTTCAGCTTAGTCGGTAGAACTCTATGGTTTCTACCAGCTATAGACAATTATCGACAAGCTAAGCTAAAGTTTGTTTTTCGCAATCAAAAAACCCGATGGTAATCGACTTCGTTAGGGTCCCTGTTTGTCGCATTCAGTCAGATAGACGCGTAGGGCATTTTAACTGTACATGTTAGGTGGCTCCATGCTGCCCCCATGGCGAAAGAACACAAATATATTTTAAATCTTTGACAGTAATTCTCAATGAAGTTTTGGTAATCATTGTATTAGACACATATCAGTCACTACTTGCAGTGGAGTAAGCTCTTCAATTGTTTCTAGTCAGGGGGGTTGTTAAACCCCTTGAATCGAAAAAATCGATTGAGGGGAGACCAGCATCTTACGAGCGGGTTGAAAACGGTTTACGACATTGACTATTTGACTGTGTTTTGTATAATACGAAATTGTTTTAGTTTCAAATTGACCACCAAAAAGCACAAGTAATATTTATGTTGGTAACTACAACTCGATTTCTGTTTGCACAGATGCGGTGGTTTACGTAATGTCAATTTGACGTCATCACTTTTATGTAGATTGTAGGGAATTACGTGCGTAAAAGATTACGAGCGAATACGTACGTGATATTGTATGAACACGAGTTTTTTTTTACCAATAATCCATCTGCAGTTATTATTATTATAACGGATTTAAATGCATACAGTGAACCGCTCATCACGTGTTACAATTGCAATTCCAAAATCATTTCTAATCCGACGACATAAAACAGTCCAAAGGTCAAAAACTAACAAAATTGCTAATGATGCACCAAGCCGACTGTTTTTAACTCGTAGAAACTCCGTAAACAAAAGTTTACGCTCGAAAAGTTCTAGGTCATGCTATAGACAGATTTCGACTAGTGTAGATACCGAGTGCTAGATAAGCGTATCGTCTGCCAGATGTAAATCGGAAACCGTAGAGTAGAGTATAGATGCTTTGCAATGCAAGGGAGTGTGGCTCCCGCGTGGAAGTGCCAAACATTTCGACTGCATCAAAAAAACGACCAGTCTAGTTTGAAATGCCCTACTTTTTCTTTGCTAGTCTTCAACACGTGTAAATGAGGATTGGCTTAAGCTGTAAAGATTGTGGTGAGACAGACATTATACACTCGCAAGCCAGTGCAGTTTGAGCAAAGCTCGGAGTTACCGCACTGTATAGTACAAGTCATGCTTAATTTGGGACTAGATGGTACAGTGTATGTTGTCTAGAATTTTTTATTTATTTACGATTTATTTGAAGATATAAGGGTCAAAATCACCAAGGTGGAGAATTTGCATTTCCAGCAAATAAATGTTTAAATTTAGATTATTTAAACAAATCGTTATAGTAAATATTACTTAACTCTGTTCATATTAACTGTACATAATATTTTATACTTAAAAAGTAAATCACATTTATTATTATTTGAAGAGATAACTACAAAAAATCATTTCGAGAACGTGTCCTATGTAGCAATCATCAGGAACTAACTTTAGAAATATTCAAAAAATAAAATAAATTGTAAAGTTTTTTTAGGCCGTTAAGGCCTATAATTTTATCTTATATCAATTAATTATTGTTATTACTAAAGGAAGAAAAGAAATTAAAGAAAATCAAGTCAACATATTGTGTCCGACAATGTAAGCGTCATTTTAGTGAACGCAATTTTGATTATCAGTAAAAATTCAGTTTTTGAACGCAACCTTTAGTTGTCTATGGTACAGTGATGTGAACGATCTAAACAAACGGTTATCGTCTCTCGTTTTCGCCAAAACAATTGAAATTAAGTATTAAGTATCTTTCATTTCAATATTTATAGAGCGTACATCAATACGTCATCATACCGGGAATGCGTTTCACAACTTGGAATATTGAAAAATAAGTTTCGTAGTGTTTTATAGCAAATAGTAACCTCAAATATTTTACAATAACAAAGCCGAACATGATGTCAAAGATGGCTGCCGTCTAAAAAGGCCGCGTGTAGTTACAAAACTCATTTCGGGAACGGTCATTTCGGGACCGATCCCGGACTTGACGGAGCGTTCTCGAAATGATGATGCCGTTCCCGAAATGACTTTTTTCAAATAAACACTCCTTGTTATTATAACTATTGGTTAATTAATTAAGTGTATGTTTTGCTAACATATTTTTAAATATAATGTTTAATATATACTATTATTTAATTAGTATTTATTATACAACGAGAGAAAGCTAAATGCCAGGAAAAGGAAATTATTAGATAAGATGACGGAGGAAGAGAGAGAAATAAAAAGGGCTAAGGATAGAGCGTACTATCAGAAAAAAATCTGAAAAGAAAGTTACAAACATTGATGAGATGACTGAGGAAGAAAAGCGAAAGCTGAGAAAAAAATTGGAAAGAAGTAAACAACAAGAGAAAACAATTGCTAACATAAAACGTAAATATGAAAATTTTAAGAAAATATTAAGAAAAAAAGAAATAAAAAAGTTCAGGTACCAACAACTCCTAACAGCAAAGTTGACGCATTGATTAAAAATGTCGACGTGCCTCCTGAAGTGCGCAAAAATCTCTTAGTCAACGAAGTACTGACTGCTAAAAAAAACTAAAAGAAAAGGCCTGTACTTTAAGAAAAAAAATCCAAAGAGAGAGAAGTTTTCCAAAAATGTGTTAGCGGTAACATCATACGGAATTATAAATTACTTTATAAGACTTTTTTGCCAAAAGAGAGAACCGGTACATCGATTCTGAAGTCTGATACCAAAATTCGTGAGGTTGTTTTGAAGGAGGAAGTTCGTAAAAAAGTAAAAGATTTCTTCGAAAGAAATGAACTATAAAACATGGGAATACCTTCAAGAAAGTCAAGAGAGCCTATGGATACATTTGATGGACAAAATTTGCTGCAATTGAAGAAACGGAACATTTACACCATTTACTCATCATCATCCGATGATGAGGAGAATCTATTACTGTTGAAGCTGTTACATCTTACAATCACGACAAGGAAAACCTACACTCAAATTTAATAACCCCTGGAACCTTTATTTTAATGAAAGTACCTACACAAAAGAAAACTGTCAATTACATGATAAGTTGCCACCTGTAAGACAGGTGTCGATAAAGATGATGGAGAAATCCTAGTCACATTCTTGGATTCGGTGCGTAATAATGCAAAAAATATTAAATTAGATCCGAGTGATGTATCTGCTGCATTTGAACAAATAATAAGTGTTATTTCAACGCCATTGCTGAAAAAAGAAAATTATTGAGAGTATTATTACTTTGATACTGATATTGACGTTTATGAAAAATTCTAATGTTTGTTTCTTTTTATATAATATTATATTAATATGTTTAATTAATATGATTAGAAACTAAACAATATTAATATTAACTACAAAATAATTAGTATAATGTTCAGATGGTTTGATTATGACCATCATAATAAAAGTTTAATATGATTATTAAGAATTTCTAATCGGCTGCGTACAGCAATTAAAAGACTGTAAAGTGATTTAAGTTACGTTTTTGTTAATTAAGAACCTTATGCCAAAACAAATAAATAAGTGCGACGTACAAAAACATTGCTTATGTTTTTATAAACCTAAATTGTAGCTATATCGTCATTTAGGGAACACACGCATCATTCCGCGAACACCTCATAATTTCCGGGAACATTACTAAACTCACAGATAACACATTATTATTTTAGATATTTAAAAAAAGGCCCTGGTAATATTAAAATATGGCGAACTTCTTATACCATAGCATATTAATTTACATATAAGACAGCTGTATTTCTCATATCTAGATAATTTAGCCAAAAAAAATAGTCATATTAGCTTCATTTGCACTATATTTTGCTTTTTAACGTCTTTACTGGCAATTTCATTACATTTCTTTAGTTTCTATTTATAAATAACATAAATCCACTATTGAACAAGGAAAAAAATAAATACTTATGTTATATTTTAATATTATTATAAGCCGCACAAAAACGTTCCCGTAATGATATTTTTCAGCGATAGCTCTCTTTAAAAATAAAATTACAAGAGTAGTAATCCATTCCATGCTCTGCCAACGTAAATATTGTTTAAACGTAAGTTTAGTGATCATTTAGGCTGATCATCAAAGTAATAGCTGCTAGGTAAATTCATCATGAAACAGAATTTGGAATTTGCCACCTTGGTGATTTTGACCCATAAGCACATACCGTACATGCTTGATATAACTCACTGACACACCTCTCATCGCTAGTTATTATTAAGACATTTACTAAAGAAACTGCACGAAACAAATAAAAAGTGAATAACTGTTGTATGCCACTCCCACAATCGAGATGAACCGGGATGACACATCTTGTATATATATATCGTGCCAAAGACATAAAAACATGCGCTCGAAAATCATTTAGAAGCAACATTACATATACATCATCCAGACTGTCAAACTTTCACATTTATGTAGAATATAATGACTAAGCGATATCTAGTAGATTTCAAATCTGTGGTTGCGTATGTACGTAGAAATACATAGTTGGCTTGTAAGCAGTATGTGTACATAGCAACGTGTGGACTGTAAACAAAGACGACTTGGATCGCCTCGACCTATCTCTATATCTAGCGAGTATAACTAATACTTATACATAGATCTACTACTTCTTCAGTAGGGTTGTCGACTTGTAGGTAGAGAAATTACTCTGTGGCAGTTTATCTCGCAATGACTTGTTTTCCTAAAAAAATGCATTTCTCTGTTGTTCTCATCACCACTGGCTTGTTCTTTTCCAATTATTGGTATGTTTTTAGGGTTCCGTACCTCATAAGGAAAAACGGAACCCTTAATAAGATCCCGTTGTTGTCCGTCTATATATCTGTCTGTCAAGACCCTCTCACCTATATCATCTCTCTTTTTATAACCATCTCTTTTTTGGTCTTCCTTTTTCATCAAATCCACTCATATTCAAATTCATTGTTCCCTTTGTCACATGTCTCAGCATTACATGTCCATACCACGAAAAGCGATTTCCTCTCATCATTTCCGTCACAGGTGCTTCTTTCAAATTTCCTTTAATATAATCATTCGTTATCTTATCCATTGCTGGTCACGCCACACATCCATCTCAGTATTCGCATCTCAGCTTATGATTTATTTGTAATACTCACAGTATGACATTGCCATCCATTCATCATACTGCGACAGTGATTTGACCCTTAAAGACGAAGAAGAAAGATGAGCTTGCAATTCTGAACATAACTTGTCGGGAAATCTGGAGTAAAGTTTCTCGTACCGCCTCGCGACGGCCTCAGGGTAGCGTCATACAGTTTGAAAGAGCCTTACGTTATAATATGCAGCTTGCCTTTTGCATAGCAGTAAGCAAAACAACTCGATCAGTCGTTTAGTGGCTTGACTTATGCGATCACCTTCTCCATTGGTACTATGTATATTTGTACATGCATATAATTTTTCATTGTACGTATAACTGTTATATATATTACTGAGAACCAATGTTGTCGACATAGCCTTCAGAGTTTGCAAGCTGAAGTGGCAATGGGCCGGTCACATCTGCCAAGTAAGTGATGGTAGATCGAGGAAGGTATTAGAGAGTGGACGGCGCGCGTAGGACGACGAAGTGTTGGGCGCCACCCTTCTAGATGGACCGATGACCTTAAGAAAGCGGCTGGATTCGGAAGGCGGAGGATCGTATCTGGTGGAAAGCATTGGGGAAGGCTTATATCCAGCAGTGGGTAGATACAGGTTGATGATATAACTGTTTCAAAGAATAAATAACACGCAGATAAAACCTTTGAAAATAGTGGAAAATGCCCGTAGAAACAACAATACACAATAGTAAGTTCACATTCAAACTCTTACGTGAGGCAAACGTGGTCGCCGAAGCGTCGCCCAACACGCATAACTAGCTCCTTTTCCCATACATTTTTCCATGATCACAAATGGCGCTTTATAAATCGTTTTATAATGACACCCATGAGTCGGTCTCGGTAAATAGTCGCGTGTGTGCACAGACCACATCCGTTCGCACCGGCACACACACACATGGACGAGACAACCGGCTCGCCGCTCGCTCGGCCGACGTCGAGTATCGATTGCTTTTAAATACGCGGCCGCATCGATACTGTTTTATACGTTATTTATTACGATTTTAACATTCGAATAGTTCGTTTCTTTGCGGCGTCTAGGTAGGTAATAGATCGTGTTTATAAAAATTATACTTGCAGAATGTTAAGGAAATCCTTTTTGTATTCATAGTAGACATCTATTGCTTTTTATAGATAGTAAAAAAAGTCGCCTCTGTTCACCTGGATGAATCGATTCCAAGGTGAACAAAGGACTGCTCTGCTTATGTCGAATCATTTAACCTGGGTGATTTACAAGATTTTTTTTATATGAGAGGGGGGGAAAACGAGCATATGAGTCACCTGATGGTAAGCAATCATCACCACCCATGCAGATCAGCAACACCATGGAGTCGCTGATCAGTTGCCATATACTATTGCCTATACTTCTTCCTTTCTTTTAGGTGATATGAATGCACCGTAGTTTCCACTTTCTTCACCCAGGTGAACATAGTGGAATTGTCCCTGACGTTTTGTGAATATTATTCAATGATCACGTTTTTACATTGCATAATGATGTGACTTATTTTTGTTGGTCATAGTTGTTTTGTTTTAAACTTTTAATAACTAGACATAATGGGTTGTGTTTAAAATATATAATATATATATCTTTTGTATGTTTTTTAAAGTAAACACGCACGCATAATGACGCCGTTAGGATTCTCAAGAAGTTAATTAGATATAAGTAAATACAATATTATAAATTATTTTCTCGTGGCGGGCGAAGGGATGAAATACGCCCAATTGAAATGAAATTTTGCTATTCCCAAAATATCAACATTATACGGCAAATTGCCCTCTTCAGAACACAGTAAAAGCATTTTAATTGAAAAACTTTTGTCTATTGTGCTGCGTAGTTGAAAGTAATTGAATTAATTACTGGAATATTGAAATATACATTTTATTTCTGTATTGAAATATTAAAGTTTATTAATGACTCGCTGCCACAAGGGACTTCGTCCGCGTGGACTTCAAAATATAAACAATAATTGATAAGTACCTAACTCCTATTCGGCGTATCACCATAAACATACATCATCATCATCGGGTCCATTTTAGTCTCCACTACAGGAGCACGACCCTCTCTCGTCCGTCCTAGACAGAAGGAGGATTTGGCCTACACTCCCAACGCTGGCCAAACTGGTTGGGGAGGCCTGATCGATATTTGATAATGTATTTCCCTTAGTCGCCTTGTACGACATCCACGGGAAGAAACGGAGTGAAGAATCACTCCGTTTCTAGAAGTATAAACGTAACGTATAAAGTAAGTAGTAACTTTCTTAGAATAGAAATTCTAGTCTGCCGGAAACCACACGGCTGAAATATAATCACCCAACTAGGTCGACTTGTTCCCAAGTGATGGTCCTTCATACATTTAGGAATTCATTTATATAAATGTAGTAATCTATATGCTAGTATAAGTATATGAAATAATCCAATAATTTACATTACAAATGTATAAAAAAATTACATAAAAAATGGCTAAGTAGTTTCGGAGTGAACACGGGATTTTTATATATTTTAATAGTCAATACCCGAATCAAACCTCACCTCCCTCTCCGTGCCTCGCACGCTCGGTTTTTGATCACAAGCTAACCCTAACCTAACCTCGACTTGCTTTTGAATGGAGGTGAGGTACCTTAGGTTTAACAAGTCAAACCTAGGAGCGCCTAGATTTCGAATATTGACTGTACATGTATTCAAGAAAGAAAATGTAAATAAATACATATAAGGAAATTAACTACGATTCCTAGCTCTATGATTAGGCCTTGTTTTTAAGTAAAGTTTGTAATAAATTCCATTCCACGATGCCAAAAACCTAGGCAGAATTTTTTGATGCATTAAATTTTAAAGTTGATTTCTCATTCATGAATCTGTCCAAATTCAGGTAGCGTTCTGATCACGCGACGCCATTTTCAGTTCAACCCCGTTACATTTTAAAATGTTTCTTTGTTGAGTTTCTTAACTCTTTTATTTACGTTCGGAAGTTTAACTGCTGTTTTAGTATTCATTGTCGGTTTTTAGGGTTCCATACTCAAATGAAAAATTCTGGTGGGGTTACAGTATAAATAATAGT
This sequence comes from Hypsopygia costalis, assembly GCA_937001555.2. Classification (NCBI taxonomy): domain Eukaryota; kingdom Metazoa; phylum Arthropoda; class Insecta; order Lepidoptera; family Pyralidae; genus Hypsopygia; species Hypsopygia costalis. The sequence continues at coordinate 5,395,490 of OW443350.2, forward strand.
ATGTATCTATATGTACTATTTAGTATAGCCACTGCGGCTCTCTCGTGTCGACCTCACCTATAGTTAGCATAGTTTTGAGATGTAAACAAAACCACCGTATCGGTTCTTTTTCTGAGAATTGGGGTGTAAGTAGATCATCAACATCTTTGAACCAAAGCCAACTTCACCTGCACGCGGTGCACCCTGCTGACTGACAAACGAAGCTCTGGTGAAAAGAGAGGTAGGGAGCGTAATTGTAAGCTACCCGACTGGGGAATGTACCTCCACCCTTCCCTTCCCTTGAGGGCGGTTGTGTTCCTGCGAGTGAGTGAGGTCACCAGAAACGGGCGTATCGGGGGTGGCAGCGCGCGAGCGATATTTTATGTTGCGAGCGTTAATATGACTACGGTAACCGCTTCACATCAGGCGGGCCGTATGCTTGTCTGCCAACCGACGTAGTATAAAAATAAAAATTATGTAAAAAAAACTTTTAATTTAAACGGTTTTATTGAAAATTGTGTACTAAAAGCTAAAAAATAATTCGGTAGGTCGGAGGTTTCAGTCATCACACCCCTCTCCCTCATCAGTCTAAGGCATTGATCAGACAAAATAATAAAATCGTTGGGCGTAGCGTAAACTGAGTTGACTGGATGGAAACACGGGCCCAACGATTTTATTATTTTGTCTGATCAATGCCTTAGACTGATGAGGGAGAGGGGTGTGATGACTGAAACCTCCGACCTACCGAATTATTTTTTAGCTTTTAGTACACAATTTTCAATAAAACCGTTTAAATTAAAAGTTTTTTTTACATAATTTTTATTTTCAAGTTTTTAGTTTCTAATTTCATTACATAGTACTTCTCGTTCTATTAAGTTTAGATTTGACTTTTGTCGTTATTTTTTTTACTTTTAAATTTGTCTTGTATTCAAATGAATACCCATATTGAAAAAATGGGTATCAAATGATACCCATATTGAAAATTGAGACGATATGTAACCGCGCCAACCGGCCATTTTGTTGACGGCCATCTTGGATTTTATAATATTCATCGTGAACTGTGTTCTACTAGTTAAGCCCTTTCATTTGATACCCATATTGAGGTAGTCGTGACAAAATTTGTAAATCGCCATTTTGTAGAGGCGGCCATCTTGGATTTTCATTTTTTTTCATGTGAACTGTATTCTTCTAGTCAAGCCTTTTCATTTGATACCCATATTGAGGTAGTCGTGACAAAATTTGTATACCGCCATTTTGTAGCGGCAGCCATCTTGGATTTTCATTTTTTTTTCATGTGAACTGTGTTCTACTAGTCAAGCCCTTTCATTCGATACCCATATTGAGGTAGTCGTGACAAAATTTGTAAACCGCCATTTTGTAGCGGCGGCCATCTTGGATTTACAATGAAACAGAATTTATTTAATTGTATTGTCACCAGAACTAAAGGTGTATACCAAATTTCAGATCAATCTGTCAACAGGAAGGGGGTCAAATTTCAATTACTAGATTTGACCCAAGAATAAATAATAAAAAATAAAACAAACGGGGTGAGCTAAATAAAACCGTTTAATAAAACCGTTTAAAAAAAGAATCATTACTTCCACATGCCATGTAAGATTCAGATTTTTCCACTGAAATGTTATGCATTCAGCTTAAATTTGTCGTAATTGTGTTTAAGTTTGACAGTACCCTACAGCTCTACCGACCAAGCTGACAAGAAACGAAATCCGATTTTTGGAAAGAAAAAAATGAATGGCTAAATCGGTTTCCATTTAGGCGTTAGGTTAGGGCACATGTTCAATATCTTTTATACTTCGTCGGGTGGCAGACTAGCATCCGGCCCGCCTGATGTGAAGCGGTTACCGTAGCCATATAAACGCTCGGAAATCGTAACATGATATAAAATAAATATCCGCTGCCAACACTGCAACTCTTTCCTACCTGGAGATCTCACTCACTGTCAGAAATACAACTACCCTCAAAGTAATTATTATTTGGCTGCGATCTTCTGTCGTCAATCTCATTTCTTCTGTACAATCACTATCCACTTCTCTCTGGAAAAAAGTAATAATTAATTCATCATTATAATCAGTTGGCTATTTAATCAGTACAATGATATATCTACGGCAGTTTTCTTTATGCCTCAACCGCCTTGAACTAGAAACCGGTATAAAATATTTATATATTCAAAGTTTAATGATATGTCTGTTGGCTTGTATGGATGTTATACATGTACGTAAGTGTATGTGTACAATGTGGAATAATAATAACTTGCAAATGTAATAGGAAAAAGTCACGATTGACTTTTTTTTTAAACCATTAAAATGGCAAACAAGCATGGTCACCAGATGGATCAGTTATCGTAGCCTATGAACGCCTGTAACACCAGGGCCATCACACGCGCGATGCCGACCCTGTAAAAACCTGTTTACACCCTTTTTGAAGAACCCCATGCTGTAATCTCATAAGAAAACCTCGACAGGCAGGTCATTCCACAGTTACGAGTAGGTAGTACTCGGGAGAAAACTTCTCTCGAACCGCTTAGTATGCGACCACTTAGGCATACTTAGGCTCGAACACTGTGTGAGGATGAATTTCCTGTCGATGGCTAGCGGTGCGACTGTAGAAGGAGGCCGTGGGATGTCAAATAACTTATTTATGTCGCTGTCATAAATGAGAGATACGAGTACGTCTACGCGACATCATAAAAAGTACTTTAAAAATTTCTCCTAACCGCCCACTGTCCAATAAAAACTTTAAAATCACGCCTCAATACAGTCGTTCAATATTTTCTATATTATATCCAATATAATTCGTTAAGCATCGCCATTGTGCTGCGGACGCCTCCCCATCCTCTATCCAGAGAACCCCCCGGGGGAGGCACCCCGATGACCGACCTATTAAAATTGTAATTACCGACCAGCTTTGTGTATTATTGTCGATGTGATCTCATATTGATTGTACAGCATTCAATGTTTAAATTTTAGTAATATGTAGTAGTTAAGGTCTTTTGCAGTGGAATTATCTAACTCAGAGGATCCCAAATTTTTGCGCCGTAGACTCTTCCGTATAGGGATGCCCGATCTTTTACTTTGAATCGATCTTTTCTGAAATTGATCCACGATCTGAATCGATTACACTGAATCGATGTCATTCTATGTTGGAAAATCGTATCGTTTCTTAATAAAAATAATATAAAAGCTGAGTATGCTTTATATATTTTTAGGTAAATGTATTTTGATTTTTTTATTACCAAAAATAAAATTTACAAAACTACAGATTCTAATTATCTGTATTCAAAATTTTCAAAAATAATCGTATTATATCTTAGTAATATGTGGAATGAAAGATAAACAAATTAGAGGGTATTGTTTTCAGACCACCAGCACAGCGTAGAAAACAAACAAAATACGAGTATTAACACATCTCCATTCATTTCATATTTCATACTCGGCAGTGTTAGATAATTCGAAACTAACTTCAATGAAGAAGGTAGGGGTATGGTTCCTTTGTTATAGATCTCTATATTTAGATACTCTGTCCCCTCCAAAATGCTAGTGTGTTAGGGACTACTAATGCTATTTTATTTGTATCATTATTGTTTTTATTGATTCGTTTTTTCCCTACGATTTTCCAGGCATACTATTCGATCTGGGGGAAGATCGCATCCTATTGAATCGACAAAAAAATGTAAATCGTTTTGTGGTGAATCGATCTTCGAGAAGATTGATTCTCGAGGACACTCTCTGCCTAAGGTTTAATAGTCCTCTATGCAGCGATGTTTCGGTCATATGACAGGATCGCGAGTCTCTCGCCCAGTAAACCAACCAGGCACTCAAACGGTTGGTAGTAGATCTTACTCCCCTTTCGGATGCAAGCAAACTATTTGGGCATTCTTAAGTTAGGTAGGACAGACGATTAAATAATACAAGGAGATTAGGCTATTCGACCCGGTATTTTAATACGTAGCCCGCTGCCCGCATCCATCCTTTAGGAAGCCCGGCTATATTGCATTGCAATGCCAAATTCCGTTGTTAGCATCCTTCTAAAGTTCGTAACATCATTTTCTATACCTCCTATCTTAAACATCAGTAAATAAAGTGTGTCAAAATGAAAAACAATTACTATTTGTTATAAAAAATTGCCGGCTATAAGTAGTGCATTTAATAAATATAGAGACGTATTTCGGGCGTCCCGGCGAGCGTAACGCGGGGGCGACCCGCAAACGTTTAAGGTTGTCTAAAAATATAAAGTTGCGTATCGAATCCACGTAATTCGAGTGAGTGTTTTTGACTTATCTACACGTTTAATATCTTGGTATTTTTAAGCGGTCGAGAACGCGGTCGCTTTGTAATAAAGAATAATGTCAAAGGAAGCTGGCGTATGAGCGGAAAGAATCGATAAAAACGGCGAGAAGAATTATAGGGATTTTTAATATCACTATTAGGTGTTGCGAACAAAAGATGTTAAGTTTGCGTTGCGCTACTGCTCCGAGAGGGTGTAACTAACCCAAGAATTTTGCTGAATTGTACCTGTTAAGTTGCTGATGGATGTCCATTCTAATGTATGTATATTGACATTTATGGTTTTTTTTTGCCTTTTCGATTAGTAAAATGTATTTTGCTTCGTGTGGATTCGTGTGACTGAATGTGTACGCCTATGGGATCCAATCAGATTCACCACCAGGTATGCCTATTGAGTCCATCAGAAACCCCATATGATGGAATCATCCAGACTACACTTGGCGGTAGAGTTATTGCTTTAACAGACAAAAATTGCAAAATATAGCTCTCTGAGCTGGTAGCCATTTGGCTGCCTCATAGTTTACTCATATAAGTGACTGGAGTATGCTATATTGTCTTAGGTTACCGCTTAGCCGTAAACGTTAAGTTGGGTCTTCGGCGACACTGTTTGGTGTTTTCTAACACCAAACATGTGACATGTGGGCGTGTCCAGAGGAGCAATTCTCATAATTAAAATGCAGTCAAAATTCAGTTCCAATCCAGTTTCGATCTCACAAATGTCAAATTTGGTATTCTCGTATCACATTATGTAAATTCAAAGTTTAATTTAAGTGTGACTAAATCGAAATATGACCGAAAATTAAATAAAGTAAGAATGTTACTTTGCCAAAAATAAGAATTGATAATTATTAATTAATGAAATCAAGTATAAAAATTCAATTTCGATTCGGTCAACTTTCAATCTGCGATCGTAGAAAAAATTACGAGAATTGGCCTTCTGTTTTATTATCAAAAACAAGAAAACATTATCCAAGACGGACGGAATACATTACCGAGTTCGTTTGCGTGGAGGGATATTCTTAAACATTGAAACCACGATGTAGTAGTTTCTTCGTTTTTACCCCTTCACATGCCGCGCTCCGAATTGCGCAGACCTTTGTTTATCGCAGGATTTTAATAGATATTACGACGGCTATTGGTAGCCTTGTCATTTGTTATTGAGCAGGATCGGCATAGATTTGAGGAGTCACCACCATTATCACATGGCTAGTAGCTGTACCCATATTGGTACCACGGCATCTGAAAGATTAATAGTAGCAGGAAACTGCAATGTTTTGGTAACAAGTTCGGTAAACATGTTAGTTTCTGATGCAGTCATACGTGTAGTAATTGCTATTATAGTTTAGCAATACCTAGATAGCGATATGAATGAACAAAGGTGTGCAGTTCTCGTGTGAGCCGAGCCTGTTGGCAAATTAACCACGTTCCCAGTGCATTCTAAACATGTGATACTCATTATGCGTCTGCGCCATTGTCATTGAAGTGTCTTTGCGGCGCTTATTGCATATTTGAAAGTAATATGTGTGGTACTGATACCTATTGTGTTTATATTGATGACGACTATTATGTATATCCGATCCGTGCGATCGTCGAATATAATTTATTCATATATCTGGGTCCTTGTGCTAGTTTTTAACTTTCTCGGTTTCGAAAACATTAATAGGAAGGCACCCTTAAGTCTTATTGAGCCCTTAAATCTAAATAAATAAAATATTGAACTGTGAAGTTGTGGAATCAACTTCCCTCAGCAGTATTCCCAAATAAATACGACATAGGGGCCTTCAAGAACTTAGTGTTGCTGATTTCTATGGGCGGTGGTGATTACTTTCTATCATCTGATCCACATGCTCACTTGCCCCCCCCCCCCCCCCCATATATATATATATATTTATAAAAATATAAATATTCTTGGACGAATTACACACCGCTATCTAAACCCAACTAAGCAAAGCTTATACTATGGGTTCTAGATATAGCGATTCGACCACCGGGGTCGTCTAAGGAGAGACTTTGCTTCCCTTTATGTGTGTTCCGCCGTTTATAGAATGGGTTGTGTTCGGAGGAATTGTTTAACATGATGCCCACTGCCTCCTTCTATAACCGCACCGCTCACCATCGGCAGGGAATTCTAAAAGAGGTTTTCTTCTTTTAGATTTTTTTAAGCTGTAGAATCAACTTCCTGCTAAGTTTTTCCTAGGTGGTTTCCACAGTATGGGATTCTTCAAGAAAGGCCTGTAGGAACTGGGTCGAGAACACAGGTGTGATACCTCTGATGTTCTTATCGTCCATAGGCAATTGTAGCTGCTACGACCATCCGGCGGGACTTATGCTTGTTTGTTAGGGCTCGAAACAGGTTTGAGTAAACCGAAAAAACCGGCTAATACGGTTTTAACGGGTTTCAGATTTGGCAAAACCGAGAAATCGAATTATTCGGTTTTTGTAAACAACAAATACATATTTGCGTATAAATAAAAATTAAGGAAGAACTACAAGCATTACTTATACAAGCCGGTGGCCAAACAAGCATACCGCCCGTCCGATGTAAAGCGGTTGCCGTAACTATATAGACGCTGGAAATACAAAGGTATTTCTTGCGCGACGGCATAGCCGGTGTTAGCGCATCATCTCCTTACATCTGGTAACTTCACTTACTCGCAGGAACACAATCAAATTACAATACCTTTGCGGATCGTAATTATAAGTCAATACTTTCTTAACTATATACGCGAGTGACGCAATTACATACAATGTATGTACATACTATTAAGTATCGAAACATTTCACTTCTACCAATTTAAAACGCATCGCTTTCGACACGCAGTTCCCGCTTTAAATCGTAAGGCTGGCGCTCGTAGCAGCCATTCCGACCATTTTAGGCGTAAAATGTGGTTTATCTTACACTAAAAGTAATTAAAACGCTTTTATACGACGCGGCGACGGCGTGGTCATTAAAACGTTTTTAATATTACCTTGTGTAAGCTGTTTTCGCGCGGCCGACTTGCTCGGTTTTTTACGGTTTCCGCTTATTCGGCAGTTGGTGAAAGAGATGGGATGGCTAATTGAAAATCGGTTTGTATCGGAATATTCGGTTTGTATTTTTGTTGTTTGTAAATAAATCGATAGGTTTTTATTGCTTACGTTGTGTTAAATGTCGGGGATAAAAATGCTGTTCGTTGGTATTTATTGCTGCTCCACAAATTATTCCTCGAGATGTGACCATGAACTGAAATAGTTAATTATTTTTGGGGTCCTTAATAAGGACAAAAATAAATAAAAAGAAGAAATACACATAATAATCAAATAATCGATTGAAAATATAGCTGTTATCTGTAACATAAACGGTTGTATAAGTGCGTTAGAAACGTCCGAGTCGGTCTGTGTAAACCGACCCTAATGAAACGTATACAATGCTCGCATCCCAAAGGAGTTTACTTGGAAGCCTAAACTCGAGCCCAAAATCGTTGACACCAAGCCTGACCACGCGCAACACGAGCAAAACCAATTTAAATGAACACGTATCGAGGCCACAGAAACGCTCGAATACAAAACATTTGAAACTTTCTTTTACCCAAACGAATTCTATTCCATCAGAAAACAAATCGCGGATAGATTTCACTCAGATCAAACTGCAAAGTTTCCATTCTGTAGATTCCTCGTCGAAGTTTTATTAAAAGGAACGAGAACTTTCCAGAGCGCACCTCCAATAACTCCCCGTTTGCCTTTATCGTGACTAATATCAGCATTATAATGTTTTATTGGACGAAAAAGCGTACATTACAACGAAAAACAAGTCCGTAAAATCGCGCCACGTCGAATTTGATCTAGCTGCTGAGTCATACAAGTACCCCGAATGGCCCTCATTCGGGGGCAGAGAAGGGGGAGCTGAGCCACCATTGTATTACTGTGGAGGCGCGTTGTTTTTGCAGAGTGGCGTGTCAGCGCCAGGCAGGACGTAAGCCGACGTAGTCACAGCGAACTAGGCTCGGATGCTTATATTTAAGGCTGCTCTGTCCGGCGATTTTTCCATGTAAACATAGAAACATTATTTCACCATTTGAAGTTGTACATCCAAAATTAAACATGTTATCGATTTGTAGCGTTCTAATCTAGGATTTGCTATTCATCACAGTTAAAACACTATCAGTTTTACAAAATCCTTTAACCACCAATTTAAGACGTCTTTGGACGTAAAAAAACACTATTATTATTTCCTATTATTAGCAATAGTATATTTAGTTTAATGTTTAGATAAGTTCATTTTACGTAAATAAATATACTGACTACTTTTTCTGTAATTCCAGTTCTCCCAAACGATTAGTATTTACTCGCTTTTCTTTTTTTTTTTAATAAAATTAGAATAGTAAAAACGGGGTTTGTGTAAGAGGGTGTCCTAACATACTCTGATTTTCGCACACTTTTACATTATTTTATGCCAGAAAAAAAAATACGCGATATTTGCAAAGAATTTTATGTTCAGCCAAATAATTAAATGAATGCCCCCCTAACGTATGTGTGAATTAGCCAAGCGTGAATTATCTCTTTCTTAGAGCGCTTAGTGAAATTACAACCATTTTAAAATATCTACCAACTAGTTGGTCCAACCGTACTGCGTACTCTTAAAGATATAGTATAAAAGATCTGCAGACAATTTATGCAGTAGCTATTGTTGATGAGCTGCGCGTGAACACCGTTTTGTTTCCTTTTGTTTCATAGTTCGTTGCTCCTTTGACAATGCGGTGTTTAATATGTTTGGTTTGGAGAATAGACTACATATTCGAATAGTGGCAGTTTGGAATGTACATATTTTGTTTAGTATCGTTTTGATCTAGAGTGCTTACTCTGAGATTTCGTGAATTTTATATTTGGATATCGACGTGAGTATCGGAATTTTTAAGATGTTTCATTATATTTTGTCGGTGCGACGGAATTTTCATGGTTTTTTTAATATGAGATGGGGGGAGGGCAACGAGCATGTGGGTCGCCTGATGGAAAGCAATCACCACCACCCATGTAGAGCAGCAACATCAAGGGGTCGCCGATCCGTGGTAAGCCTATTATACTCTTACCGTTCTTTCTGGTGACCTCACTCGCAGAAACACAATAACTCTCAAGGGAATTGTGATTTGGCTGCGGTATTCTGTGAGGTGGAGGTACTTCCCCAGTCGGGCAGCGTAAAAAATACGCTATGCCCTACCTTTCTTATCGCCTCTAGTTGCTCAATTTATTATATCCATTTTAAATGTATTCTGTAGGTATGACATAAGAAATAATAAACATAAATGTTTTCTCATGGATCGCATCAAAGCGTAGAAGTAAAAAAGAGATTCTCAATTAGGTTAATTTACGAACTTTTGTATTATGCGTATAAAGCATGTCCTATTAATTTCCATTTTATCTCGTAATTATCCAAACACATAAAATGCACCGTGACAGACGTTTTGATACCGCTTGTCATCTTCTCAGAAGCTGCAGTCGTCTCGGACATTGGATCCCTTAATTTGAGGATTGCAGCCATTCACCTTGGATCGTTTGACAGTGATAATGTCGCCTTAAGACGCATAAAAACCTTATTAAACGACTGGTCAAGCAAGCCGGCCTAACATAAAGAGTTCCGTACTTGTCGTGTTAATTTTAGAATTTATTCATTTGCAAATCTAGTGCCTCAGTGCCTTAATTAACATTTGTGACATTATTGCACTAAATTTATGTTCAGTCAAATAATTAAATGAAAAGACAATCGGTATTTTTAAAGTCTTACTTAAAGCGGTTGTAAACCGCTGGATGCGGAAAGAGGAGGAACGTTTATGGTGGAAAGCATTGTGTAACGTCTATATTAAGATGTAGGCAGATTTAGGCTGATAATGATGATGTAAGTACATTAATTTATGAACAATCAGTAGTATACAAAAAAAGTCAAAACATGTCATTTAAACTTTATATTCTGTCGTCGTTGCACAGTATGACCGAAATGGTTTGTTATAAAAGCGAGATTTAAACCTTCCTTCTTGAAATATCGCAATAGGAAGTTATGACCTAGATTTTTTTTGTCCCGGAGACACCTGCATACATTTAAGATCTTGCATCATAAATTCATGACTTAAGCGCGTCACACACGGCGCTATTAATGTCGTGAGATAACACTATTTCTGACTCCAAATAAATGGAGCACGGAGAAAACAAGTGCATAGTCTCTGTATGATCCATAAATTAAGAGTGAGACGGCACGTTATCTTACGATATATACTAGCGAGGTGCCGTGACAGTCGGTACGGAATCCTAAAATATATATCATTGGTCGCTTTGAGTTCTGACGGCATGAGTCAGCTGTATGCGGCAACTGTTAAGGCAATTAGTCTGAAAACGGGTATGTCCGTCTTCTCAGACGGGCTGTTTGGTTCTAGATATTTATACTTAGTAAGTTATTATTGCTATTGTATTAGCTATTATTCTGAATACACGTCTTTCTCTAGTTGAAAACACAGGACCGTGGCATTCACGAGCTTACAATAGCATCGAAGTGCTGGAACAATATTCCGCCCCCAATTAAAGCTGCTGATTTCGAAAAGCAGTTGAATTTAAAATTGATAGTGGGAGTGAGATAACATTACAAGTTGTAGTATTCTTGCATATGATCAACTTCGTTTTTTACAAAAACATTCTAACGCTAGTTCTATGCAAAACTATTAGTACAAGGTATATTTATTAGCGCTTCACATAACACGATTAATCCCTCAAGTGCAACCGCGCAGGCGTGCGTGTATTATACAATTGATTACATTACATGCGTTTCACTGCGGGGCGCTGCTGTTAAATCAGTCTCATTATGAGCGTAGAGTATAAATAGTGTAATTTATTGTAGTGTTTTATGGTTTTGTTTCTTTAGTTACATTGTACACTAATGCTGTAAGACCAGTATGTAATGTTAAATTAAAATATGTTTGGTGAGATGGTAAGTACAGTTGTACAATGTTCGGAATATTTTCACCCTGTATTGGCCATCTGCTGGTTATGTGTTTTCTACAACATGCGATCTTCCGATGCATTCAGCCATTTTCGACCGCGTTTTAGCGCCGTCTGACTTCAATCGACTCTGCGTCACATTGGGAGTGTTCGATTGAACACAGATACTTTGATGGAGGTTGATTTACTTAGCTTAATCCCAACCTTACATCCACCATTTTGACTCTCATCTATAGGAAATCGTATCTGCAGAACACTGGGACTAGCTGTGATCTATGTACGTGTATTTATATATAACAGTACCTTATTTAAAAGTATAGGATATGGCATATAAAACAGAGGGGCAATTCTCGTAATTAAAATATAGTCAAAATTCAGTTTCGATCCAGTCTCGATCTCATAAATGTCACATTTGGTATTCTCGTAACACAATATGTAACTTGAAAATTACATTTAAGCGGGATTATATCGAAATATGAGAGAAAAGTACTCTTACTTACTTTTCTCTCATATTTCGATATAATCCCGCTTAAATGTAATTTTGAAGTTTAAGAATATTACTTTGCTAACAACAAGAATTGATAATAATTAATTAATGAAATCAAGTATATAATTTTAGTCAATTGACAATTCAATCTCGGTTCGGTCAACTTTCAATCTGCGTTCGTAGAAAAATTACGAGAATTGGCCTTCTAGTATAGCGGTAAATTACACACTGTATCATTAGGGTTGTCATCGTCCGGTTTTCCCCGGATTGATCCTAATTTGGAGGACGTCTGGGGAGCGTCCGGACGGGATTTCATTTGTAGTCCAGGGTAAAAAGTTTTAAATCAGTACCGCCCGCTCCATGCTGCGAATAACCGTCTTGTCACAGAAAAAAGAATAATACTAGTACTAAAAAACACTGATGACATGTCCGCGTTTTAAGATTCAAAATCTGGAGTTTTCACGCATCTTGTCCTGATTGATTGCTAGCGTTTATAGATGGCAACCGTAAGTATTATAAATGTAGACTATACATACGAGGTCTGTAAATTAAGTAATGAGACTGGCTACGTAGCGTTCGATCTGGCAACACTTGAGGCGCTGGGCTTGAAGGGACGGCAGGGGAACATGTGATACGCGTTCCGCACTGGTTTGAATTCGCTCGAGTCATTTGTTTGTCAGTATCGATTTTTTTTGTAAAACAGTTTTTTCTATTGTGTTCAAAAATAGAAAAAAAAAATGAGTGACATCAATTTCGAGCAACGGTGTGCTATCAGATTTTGCTTCAGACTTGGGCACAGTGCAACGGAAACTCTTGCTAAACTTCAGCAGGCCAACGAAGACAGTGTTTTGTCAAGAGCCCAGGTTTATCGGTAGTTTAAGGCATTTTCAGAAGGAAGAGAGTCGATTGAAGATGAACCACCAAGCGGAAGACCTTCATCTTCAAGAACCGATGAAAATGTCGACAGAATCCGAGATCTTGTGCGTTCAGATCGTCGGTTGACAGTCAGAATGATCGGGGAAGAGTTGAATTTGACTCAAACCACCGTTCATCAAATTTTGACCAATGAATTGGGGATGAGAAAAATCTGCGCAAAAATGGTTCCAAAAAACAATTTCAATAAACGAGTTTTTGGCCAGTAAAAATATTCCTGTGACTCCCCAGCCTCCTTATTCACCTGACTTGAGTCCTTGTGACTTTTTTCTCTTTCCGAGATTGAAAAATCACCTCAAGGGATCTCATTTTGGGACACTCGAAAACATTCAAACGACTGTAACCGACCAGCTGAAGGCTATTCCAGTATCGGAGTTCCAGCACTGCTATGAGGAGTGGAAGAACCGTCTCCAGCGCTGTGTGGCTGCAGAAGGAAGTTATTTTGAGGGTGACAAAATAAATTTGTAATTCTGTTTGAATATTTTTTTTTTTTTTAATCAGTCTCATTACTTAATTTACAGACCTCGTATATGCGTATCGCACATGTACTCATTTGTATGGTAATCCGGTTAGGTACAACAATATTTTGATAAATTTAATTATTATTTGTTATCTTCTTTAATTATTCAGCATTATAAAGCTGTATATAGATATAGACATGAAATCGTAACTAGATATATCCAGTGGTGTACGTCAATAGGTTATCATGTCACGTTTGGTGGAACAAGAGAAGATGATTGAAGACGTTTCCTTATCAGTCTGAGGCTTGCATATCAATGAAGTATTTAGCTCGGGATGTACAGAGTACATCATCATCAGCCTGTATCTACCCACTGCCGGATATACGCCTTCCTAATGCTTTCCACCAAATATGATCCTCCGCCTTCCACATCCAGCCGCTTTCTTACTGATTCGTACATAGTGTTTAGTGCGGGATTTTTGGTCACACTCGAACGTGTTAACGTTTACAAGCCGACCGAATTGAGAAAAAGTTTCATATTGTGAATTTACCAAACGCGTGTCATACATATCCAAATTAGCCGGGTTGCTCAGTTAAAAATCTGAGCAAGTAAGCCACATAATTTAGATATGCGTAACACGCGTGTTATAAATTCACAACATGAGAGTTCTTCTCTATTTGGTCGGTTTGTTTACGTTGACATGATCGAACGCGAACAAAACTCACATTAAGCACTCAGAGCTTCCGTACACAGTACTTAACTTGTCAAATGTATCTAAAGCGTGCTGTGTGTAAAACTTTAACTTAGATATTTTCATTCTTACTAATATTAGAAATAGGAAAATGAGTTTGTTTGTTTGTTTGTTCCGTTTTCATGCCTTATTTTATGAACAGACTTCTATACAAATTGGCATATATATAATATTAGAAGTCCAGAATAAATATTAACTTTTGTCCCAAAAAAAAGGCTAGCATCTGAGGGATGATCAATAAATACTTTGGCGCGAAAGCCATAATAAGCAGACTGACTGCTGACATAAATGACGCGACGATTCATTGAGTAAAGAAATAGACTTTCTTTTATTTCCATTGAGAACGCTGACTACCACCTAATATTAGGTAAAAGTGTATGTACTAACAATGAAACGTTTCCAGTACTTTCCAATTTGTGCTTACGTCGCTAGGACTGGGTAGCTTTATGTTAGCTAAGGGAAAAGATATTTTTCTCGACGTTGTCGCATCGGGCTGACGCAAGCCTGATCCGCTTTCAGAAATTGTTTTCTGTCGATTTTCTTCTCTCATCGTAAGTTGTCATTGCGTTTCGTTTTAGATTTTTTAAAGGTTTTATATTTATAGTGAAACGAAAAAGATATGAATGAAATATGTAGTGCTTCATTGGGCTTGCACTACAACGCCTCGACCCCCCCAGTCCCAACCCGACCAGTCGGATGTCCCTACACTAAAGTCTGTTTCTAGGGCAGGCGGAAAAAGGACAATGACATAAAGTATTATGTTTGCGACAATAGAAATTCATATCGCTCGATAGCATACATTTCTTATCGCTAAGAGCTTAGTAGCGCGTTTTGTAGTACGGGTTGGGGTGAGCTTGTGAGCGCCACACGGTCATGCAGAGATAACAAACCGGTTTTGAAGAAATCGCGCAGCTAGCGAAAAAACAAAATAGTCATGTCGGTACTCATCGGTGACCAAGTGCCATTGAGTTGAAACAAAAGAACATGGCGGCTGGCGCGGGGCGCTTGGTCTCGCCGCAACTTACATTTGTCCAAATTCTCACTGCTTATTATGAAAAAACAATTGAAGAAATCTTATAAATTAATTATTGGTCTGCCAATGGCGAAAGGGGGGTCGCCAGAATTTATCAATCAATTTATCGCGAACTCA
The DNA here is from genome assembly GCA_937001555.2 of Hypsopygia costalis. Classification (NCBI taxonomy): domain Eukaryota; kingdom Metazoa; phylum Arthropoda; class Insecta; order Lepidoptera; family Pyralidae; genus Hypsopygia; species Hypsopygia costalis. Next base: position 5,410,515 of record OW443350.2, read on the forward strand.
AAAAGTTTAAACACTGATTTAAAGTATATGAATCATAGATAAAGTAGTGTAATATAATATCCTCTTAAATAAAAAAATATATCTTTTCATTAGTCCTTGCTTAATTTTATTTTTGAATTTTTAGATTGAAATACAAAAAAGGTTGGTGATCCCTTCCCGGCATACGTAAAGGTCAATTTTTCCGCCTGCCTTTGAAATAGACTTTACAACGCCTTATTATGTAATCGTAATGAATTTTTTTCTTTACCAAAAGTCCCGAATTTATAGTCCAGTTCCTTTTTGTTACGTCCAGTAAAACGATAAAATTATATCACATAGCAGCCCTCCCTAATCGATTATACAATTACAAAAAGTAAAAAGAATATGTTATAATGGTGTAGTAGAAGAGACATTGGTACGCCGATTTTAATTTCCGGACTCTGACTGGGGGAGCGAGCGGTTAACTTTGATCGACTTTTTAAACGGCATTGTGACCTCTCGTTAGGGTTCTTGAACAAAGTGAGTATAACGATTGTTAGGGAAGACAACATTTACGCTTCATTGTAATGTTTTATAAGTTTTGTGATGATATATCCGACTTTTGGTTGTCAAGTTTACAGTAAATAATTTTGTCCTTTGTTACACGGAGATTTCATGCTGCGCTCAAACACGCGCGCAAACGTCATTTGTTATTTACTTATTAGATAACCACGGTAGTAGGTAGGCCTTTATAAATGTGTGGCCGGGGTGTGTTGTAGTGAACCTAAGTGCCTAAGGCAAGGGGTTTCGTTATGCTTTTTTGATAAAAAAAAATAATATGCCTGAACAAATTACACACTGTCATCTAGTCCCAAACAAAGCAAAGCTTGTACTATGGGTACTAGATGACTGATATACATGTTTTTTTTTGTAAATACATATGTACAAAGACAGTGCGCCGACCACAAACAAAAAGGGAAAAGTGAAAACCAATGATGAAGATTATAAAGAAGTAATTGTAATGCAATCTACGAAACGATTCATGCAATTCATATAACCGGCTTATTTTGGTATATTTTGGCATACATCTCTACTTTCCTTCATAATATTATAAATTTGAGTTTGTGTGTTACGCTCTCACGCCGAAACTAAACCGATCATCATGAAACTTGTACACATATTCTCAAAGGTGTTAGGAAAGACATATGTTACTTTTTATTTAAAAAAAACGCGAGCGAAGCCGCGGGTGAAAGATAGTATAAAATAAAATATAATAAATACCAGTAGGTAGGCACTACGTTTGTGCGGCGGGAAGCAGCAGTAGGAGCTACTTGAATATGAAGCCATTGAACTACTAATGTTTTCCATCAAAGTAAACATGTCCATGATGAAGAAAACGTTGGCTTGTCGGTGTAAAAAAAAAAACTTCTTGATCCACTGAAGTGATCAAAAATAACATCTCGCTAGTGACGATTACAAAAAAAATAAAAAATACATTAATACAAACACAACTAAAATAAAATATGTACGTAAATAGAAGAACAATATACACATGCGATACATAAGCTCAGCTTTAACTCGACTTTTTATGTCACTAGATGACAAAAAGCAGTCGGGTTTGTATCACTCATCCGGTTCACTAAACTCTGAGACTAATGCCATAAAGAGACAAATGTTAATTGATGTCGAGACTAGATAATTAATATTAGAATCTATCTAGTTACGATGACAGCCGATGACCGACAGACATTAGTTTATGTAGATAATTATAATTATGTAGAGTACACTTGTGTTTATTTCAATACATTTTTAAAGTGATATACGAGTATAATGTGTATCTCTCAGGCGTACGTTAGTCTTTGAGGGTTGTATCGATTTAATATATTAGATTTGTTAATTACTTCTTAGATATCTATGTCAGGTTTTTATTATCTTGCTTTCTTGTGTGTCTAGAAGTATGATGAGTTCACATCTGAAACTTTATATATAACTCAAAACTGGATGACAATCCAATAAAACTAGCTGGTCTGTGTTGCGATTGAAATCGATCCAGTGGGTCGCATCCTTAGGGAAATACTGCTCCAGGGCAATGGCATTCGTTTGCGGTCTTCTGAAAGATAAGTGGTTGGTCCGCCCTTAGTTTAACAGACAGGAATGAAAAGAATTGGTTTTGAAATGACGTTATGACGTGAAAGGTAAAATATGTAAGGAGAGAAAAACACTAAATTCCAATTTATTACGATAAATTGCAAAAAAGTCACACTAAGCTGTGGCCATTTGCTTGTTGCAGCACTCACATGCATCTTTTATTCTGCATACTGCTTCCTAATGTATAAGTTTTCGCCTTGTTATTATTTAATTTAATTTTTGTATGTGTGTGACTGTAGTTTGTAATAAAACGTATCTATCTATCTATATACGAAGTTAATTTCGAAATTAATACTCGATGCCTTTCAGCAGGAAGCCATCGTTTCGTCACCTAATAAACACTTCTCTACTCCTACTCTGGGACTTTCTTTTCCAATCTGCCATCACAGACTGATCAGTATTCAGCTTGCTGCTGACTCTGACTGCTGTAAACAATTATGGTTCTCTGACGAATATTCTCGTTTCGGATTCAATCCCATATAGGAACCCCGAGCTTAGTTTTCTCCATCGCTAAGTGTATGACTTATAACCAGTCCTATGATCAGAGTTAAGTTTGTAGCGTAGGGGCCCGTAGATTACTAATATAGAAGAATAGAAATAAATTCTACCATAAACATTTCCATTAATGCTTCAAGACCGTGCAACCGCCCGCGAAATGCATAATAAATAAGTTCTAATGAATGCTACTGGGACTTTTTTCTTCTAATTGCCACTTCGGCCACCTGGCGTTCCTTTAAACTCGTTTGACGTGGTCAAATTACTAAAAACAGTAACACAACATTGACAATGCATTCGTTTCGAGACATGCAGTGTTGCATATGGCAGTACTCTCAGATTTACAGTAGCTGTAAAATATGAAATCTTCCTTTTCAGATTTGGAAAAACAGAATTCCAGCGATTTTTGTCAGGAATGTCAGGATTAGACCAGTGTTCCGCAAAGTGTGTCCCGCGGCACTCTGGTATACCGTGCGCATTAGTTGGTGTGCCTTGGAAAAAATAGGTTCTCTCATAAAGCTAATTAGACGAACAGAAGAAAAATAGTTAAATATTGATAAGTAATCTTACTTATCAATATTTAACTATCTTCAATATTTAGGTATCTAGTCCTGTTTTTAATTGATTTGTCCTGGTTTTTCCAAATTCAAATACTTGTTTTTGATATTAGACGTGATAATAAGTTAAATGAAAATATAATAATTAATATTTAATTACCTACATGTCATAGAAATCTCTGAAAGTTTTCTATGAAATGCCACCAAAGTACTTTTAGCACTTGTATTATCGTTAATAATTTCATGTTACCTAGGTGTAATTTTCATCAATCAGGATGCTTTAAAAACCCAGGATGCCGCTTAAAATCTAACCAGGGGCCTTAACACAAGCTCTAAATGCAGGAATGGAACCATCATGGTTGCGAATTTATGAATGAAATTCATTGATAAATACGCAACCATCATAGTTCCATTCCTGCGTTTAGAGCTTGTGGTAAGGCCCCTGGACAATCCAACCATCAATACATGTCCTGGGAAACAGGACGGTTGGCAACCTTATAAACGATCTGTCTATTCATCCATCAGATTGTAGCCGTTCACATGCTCCCATACCGTGTGAGCCTGTGCGACGATCGCCTATCTACATTATGTTGAGATGCTAATACATATAATTAAAAGGATTAAATAATTACGACAGATAAGTAAAGCAACACAAGTTTCTCCGAAGATGACTTGAATGAGCTCTTCAGCTTCTTTATTGCTTCTCTTTGATGCCGGTGTTGCAATAGTTTATAATATGCTTACTTGACTTTGCACAATAAATTTGGTATGTTAAAAGTGGACTGTTAGTAATTAATTACATAGTATTAGAGATTTACACCCCAAATATATTGGGGTGTAAGGGGTTCGTCAACATCATTTGAACCAAAGCCAACCTCACCTGCATGCGTGCTGAACCCTCCTGACTCATAAACGAAACTCTGGCGAAAAGAGAGGTAGAGCATAGCGTATATTTTAAGCTACCCGACTAGGGTAGTATCTCCACCTCACAGAATACCGCAGCCAAATAACAATTCCCTTAAGGGTTGTTGTGTTCCTGCGAGTGAGTGAGGTCACCAGAAAGAACGAAAGGAAGGAGTATAGGCTGGCAACGGATTGGCGACGGTAGTGATTGCTTTCCATAAGGTGACCCACATACTCGTAAAATAAATAAATAAAAATATTTTTTAATTTTCGTTTAGGTATTTCACAAACTCCATTTGACAAATTTTTGTTCGTTAATATATGACAATAACCGGTTAGGGAGTGTCTATTAAATTGCAATAGGCGTTTTTTTTTATGAAGCTAACAATCTTCACCTGCATATTTGATACGGTAATATATATAATAATAAAACGTGTGCATTGATAATGCACATTTGTTGTTTTGAACGCCGGTATCTAACCGGGTCGTCGTGATATGAAAAATGATTACAGACAATTTTGTAAATAAAACCGATATTAATGTTGTAGCTATTAATTTTATGGGTTAGTTTTTATACCACGTTCATTGGCAAAAAAAACATACGGCCAGTTACATATGTACTTGATAAGCTCACAATACGAAGGGCATTGCTTGCATGCTCGAACACGCTTAGAACAGCCGTTTCTAAGCTATTGGTAGCATGCACCACGTGCAGATGAGTTTGGTACACGCTGATTAGATTCCATTCGTGTGGTTAAAGTTACATAAGACTACAAGCGTTCTTAGAAAAAGCGAGGAACGTTGTTAGGGCTGCGATGACTGCTTACCATCAGGCGGGTATTTGAAAAAAAAAAGTCCTGCTTTCTATCCGTGAAAGTAATATGAAAATATGTACAGTCCTATCTGTGACTAGCCCAAACAAACAATGTACTTATGTTGAGCGTAAAGGAGTTTTTACTGGGTCTGCAACGCGTGAGTGATTCCTTTCGTATCCATAGGCTGCGATGACTGCTAATCATCAGGCGGGCCGCATACTTGTTTGTCATTCTAGTGGTATAAAAAGATTTAAAATAGCCGGGTTTATTAAAATATGCAGCGATAATAAACAAACTTAACTTTAAAGTTGATACTGTTGATTGTTGGCACTTGGTGGAACATTATTATCATAATGTTATAATAAATCACTTTTACTGTTCCACGTAATTACATTTATTTTTACCGACCGGTTTCGCCGCTAAGGCATTATCAAGATAAGCAGATGTTTGTGTTTTTACCTATGAGTAAAAACAAACACCATCTGCTTACCTTGATAATGCCTTCGCGGCGAAACCGGCGCTAAGGCATTATCAAGGTAAGCAGATGTTGTTTGTGTTTTTACCTACTGAGTAAAAACAAACACCATCTGCTTACCTTGATATTGCCTTCGCGGCGAAACCGGTCGGTAAAAATAAATTATAACATTATGAAACTTAACTTTAAACTAAAACCATGTGAAATAAATTATCAAAACAACTTAATGTTCTTCCTAATAGGATCGTGCCGTGATTTACAAACACAGTATATTTTCACTTGCGGAGCATTCAATATTAATCGGCCAAGCTCGAGTCCCGGCGACACAGCTAGGTCGCAGTTAGGTTACGTAGACAAGGGCGGCGACCTTGGGAGCCACCCTCGCAAACCTCCTCCTGCCCCCATTCCCACCCTGCAGCCCCCGGGACGAGATGTGAGCTGACTTTTGAGAACGCTCCTTTGACTGTAGTCAAGTCAGCTATCTATCGGGTACACATAAAACAAAAAGTCGGCAAGTGGGAGTCGTTTTTTAGCTTCTGTGGTTCTTTTTTGTACCATGACCGGCAATTATATTTTATAGGTTCTGCATTGTATATTGTCTCATTTATCATTGTGTGTATATACATATGCTTAGCGTAGATAGGTTAGGTTTGTCTTGGAATCCCTAAACAGAAAAGGTGCAACTTTATTTATTTATTTTTTATTGTCAGAGAAATTACACAACGCTATCTAGCCCCAAAGTAAGCGAAGCTTGTGTTATGGGTACTAGACAACTGATAAACATACGTAAATACATTTTTTTTTGTAAATACATACTTATGATACATAGAAAACACCCAGACTAAGACAGACATGTTCATGCACACAAATATTTGTCCTATGTGGGAATCGAACCCACGAGCGTTGGGTCGAAGCCGCGTCGTTGACCGCTACGCCACCGAGCTCGTCACTTTGATCCCTTTCATCAAATTAGTTATGAAAAAAAAAATCAAACGTTTGTTATGTTTGAATATTTTTCATATATTTAGTTATACTTTTCAAGAAATTAACAAACTGCCTGGGCAATAGACAGAGTTGTACTGTCGCTACTTTTAAAAAGAAGCTAAAGGAGCACTTCCTTACTCATGACGAGTGATAAGTTTAAATGAGTGTTATTGAAAAGTTACTAAACTGTTATGCATAGCTTGATTGACTCCCAGCCATGTAAAATTTCTTTATGACACAGTAGGGTTGGCTGGAAGAAATCTCTTTAAGAGATAAGCTCACCTTTATATACCTGTCTGTTCACTAATTTCTGTATTTGTTGTTATGCAATGAAGAATATATATATGGAATTATGGAAGTCGTGTCGTGGAGCAATATGTGTAAAAATATGTTATATATCCAAATGAAACGAAACAGTGTAAATTCATGTGATAATGCACAAGTTTTTAGCCATAGAGATGAGCCATTGCGATGCGTGGCGTCGTCGTTACGCGTGCCTGTCTAATCGTACACTCAAATTAATCAATGCCAACTATAGCTTGTCTATGGATAGATGTGTTGAAAGTTCGAGCGTTTAAGCCGTTAATTTCGAGCCTGGTATCATTAGATGACCGGTAAACCAAGTCAGCGGTCTTAGGGCGGCTTGAAAACACTGGCCTCTGTCAACCCGGCAGTTGAGCAGCGCGGTTTAGTACGTTGGAAGCTCCTACAATAGGCTATTTGACTAACATTTTTTTCGGTTTAATATGTAGGGACATCTCCATAATATAACCATAGGTGAAAGAATTACTTCGATAGCACAAAAATCTCTCCAGATATGTTAATTTGAAAATCACAATTTTTAGACTGCCCCAAAACGCTCCATACAAAAGACTACCGAATTATGACGTCACAGGTTTGTATTTTGTATGCAACAAATCAGAAATTTGTACGACAGCTATGTTAAATATTACGTTTATGTAATTAGTATCATAATAAAAATTATAGCATTTTTGATTGCTTCTCCAATGGAAATATTATTTTTTAATAATTTCATACTTTTAAAATGGACTTTCCCGCCAAACTTTGATCGACGCTAAAAAAAGTCCGACTGAAGATATTAGAATGAAAGTTTGCAGATCTTTATAGTTTTGTGTATTTTACGATATTGTTAATTTATTTGTACAATTATTAAACATTGGAAAATAGCCTATTATCGAAAAGCCTGTATCATGTATAAAGTAATCAATTTATCAAAACTTTCTCAATCAAATTCCATTCATTATTTCTCCGCGAAACCCTAATCTTTGGCGACATCAAAAATAGTCGATGTTGCGAGTGATTTGTATGGAATGAAAGATTTATACACGACAGTTTGATGTTACTGGAATGGGAATGCCTGATTGACGGGACTCAGACATCTGTATCCTGGCTATAGCCGGAAAATAAACGGCTGCCGCTGTTTTACATTTTTTTTTTCCTCGATTGGGTCATCGTTTCCTTTACTAGCGAGTCGCCCCGGCTTCGTACGGGTAGAACATTCAGGTCAGTAAAGCTTCAAGTCAGTACTCACAACGAATCACAAGAGGCTAATCGGAGTAGGACGTTTTTAAAATTTGATTTTGCCTCTTGGCATTGCGAGAGATATTGCTGTCTCTCACCACACCACAGATTTCAAATATAATATAAACACTTTTTATTTAGACCCCTGTTTGTATATTGACACCTCTACTTGACGAGCCCGGTGGTCGAATGGTTAACAATGGCTACTTTGACTCCGAGTTCGCGGGTTCGATTCTAGCACAAAACAAACATTTGTGTTCATGTACATGTCTGTTTTTCTTGTCGGGGTGTTTTCTATGTATTATTTATATGTATGTATATTTATTTATTTATTTATCGTCGATATTATAATGTAGTTAGTTAATTATTCCGATGTTAATGTTATCGTTTTTTTTTATAATATAAAATTCTAATATATTATTATTTTATATATTACTAGCTGACCCGACAGACGTTGTCCTGTCTAATTATGAATATTGAATTTCGAATTGGTTTCCCGCAAGCTGTCAAATGACTGACAGTTCTGTCAAACGCTATAAACTTACATTAGAAAAGTTGACAGGTTTGGTCATTCAGTTTTCTTAAATTTTCTAATTTTCCGCGCAACTTTCTTTGATTTTTCTTTTAACGTTCTCCTGACAATAACAATCACAACAAATAAAGCCAGAAAGACCAGCGAAATTGGTCCAGCTGTTCACGCGTGATGACATGAACGAGGGAAATAGGGATTCTTTTTTATATATACAGATTTGTTTTGCGTTATTTACAATCTTCTTTTTGTTTTGTTACAGGTTAGTGTTGCATTTAAGAACGATACCACTGAACATAACGCACCTCGCCGCTAAACAGTGAGTCAGTTTCATCTACACCTTTTAGTATAATTAACATTGCCGCCAGCCATGTCTGGTTGTTGTCAACGAATGTTGTGTCGTTTTTGGTTTGGCTTGTCAACGGTTATTTCTCATTGTAATCATCTTTAGTTCACGCTGTAAAGTTTAAGGGGACGCCGTATGTCAACACAATTTTATATGTAGAAAACAACGTAAGTTGCTTTTGTGAATTGTGAGAAATATAATTTCAGAGAAATAAAAATCATTTAAAGAAAATATGTCTAGTTCTTTTAAAAGCATTGCGGGTGTGCAAAGATAGATACAGATAAGTTAGAAAGAAATCTAAATCTAGATCTAATTAAATGTAGATTTTTGCTTGGGTATTACAGTTAAGTTTGTCTTGGTTTTGGGTGTTTTCTAAGTATTATATGTATGTAATTTAAAAAAAAGTATTTAAGTACATCTATCAGTTGTCTAGTAGCCATAGTACAAGCTTTGCGCTTAATTTGGGACTAGATGGCGTGTGTAACTTGTCCAGAAATATTTATTTATGTGTGATAATTTCTGTGAAATTTGTCTAGTATGTACCATATAAATATCACAGTTTGAAACAATGCATAGTCATGCTAGTCCGAGTTATAATCAAATATCTCTAAATGGGTTACAGTTTCGCTACAAGTCCCAAACTTGGAGATTTGATTGCACTAAAGTTTAATCAGTTTCTGGGAATCGTATGAACATGTGATGAATTTGTGAGTAGGTCTATGTAGTTTGACTCCATAATAGGGAAATAAACTTGTACGATTGCGTGTGTATGTGATAAAAGCTTCTTATCTCATCATAATGTTATAATAGAGCACTTGTACTGTTCCACGTAATTAGTGTAAACGTAAAAAGTGCTTTATATAATAATATATGACATTATGATAATAATAAATAAATATTTCTGGCCAATTTACAGCTTAGTGCCATCTAGTCCCAAATTAAGCGTAAAGCTTGTGTTATGGGGACAACTGATAAATGTAGTTTATTACATTTTTTTTTGTAAATACATACTTATAATACATAGAAAACCACCAAGCTCGTCAAAATATGTTCCACCAAGTGCCAACAATCAACAGTACCAACTTCTTATTTCATGGTTTTTATATCGTCAATATGGAAATTAAACATAAGGTCTACTATGACATATCTGTGTCCTATTCCTCTTGCAGTAATTGTGATAATTGCGTGATGGCGACTTTAAAATATCTTTTTATGCCTTTGAAGAACCCTGAGTTGTAGTAAGACTAAGTGTTATTTGACAAAACATTAATTGAGCTCAACTTAGCAAGACGTGACGGGAATAGACTCGACTGATCTATTCCCTTCGGATACATCAATATACGCCAATAAGAAAAAGAAAAATGCGGTTTCATTCGTCTAGTCACAATTTGTATGTTGTGTGTGACCTTTCAATTAACAAGTTACCCTTCACGAGGAGCTCGATATATATTGATTTTATTGCAACTACTGTGTTATTGACTTTTTTTACTGTCCCTGTCTATTTGACAAGTGTTTATATAGTTATTTTGCCACTATTTGGGGCCCGTCTAGATAGTATTTTCTCCTTTTCGATAGCTAATCTTTATGATGAGCCTCGCATTTTATGCAATCGGCCAATAAATAGGTTTCCATAGTCCCATCATGGCTAATGTCGACTATTGTCACAGAACTATATGATTATTTCCTTACTTCGCTATATCTATACTTTGTCCCCATTTGGAGTCATCTGGATAGTGTCTTCTTTTACAAAGTACCATTAGCCTTGCATACATAGCTCCCATCATGGCTTTACCTTTTACAAAGTACCATTAGCCTTGCATACATAGCTCCCATCATGACTTTACCTTTTACAAAGTACCATTAGCCTTGCATACATAGCTCCCATCATGACTTTACCTTTTACAAAGTACCATTAGCCCAGCATACATAGCTCCCATCATGACTTTACCTTTTACCCTTCGAAATAGAGAACAGCTTAATAGTGGAAATAACATTTAAAAAAATAAGTTACTTAGGTATTTGCCTGTCAAAAATCTTCATCGAAACATTACCGTAGGCAAAACTTTGTGTCAGTAAAGGAACATTAACAAATTTATGTACAACCGGATAATACGATCGATCAAGTTTTTTGGGCACTGCCGGTGCACGGTGTCAGTGATCGCTGTGCAGTCGCCAGACGCCGGAGTTCCGCTCTAACTTTGAACTATATTTTAGTGCACTCTCGAGCGGGATCCGAGTCGACGCCCAACTTCCATCCCCCTAACTTGCCAACTGTTCACAACACGTCGAATGCCGTGTATGCACGTAATATCCAAGTTGTTATTAACGCCCGCCCCTCCTCTGTCACGTAATCTTGACAACTTCGTGCACCGAGCTCATGTCATACGCGACAATAACCTCGGAAACTCCTTTAATGTCGCACAGAATCGTCTCTAACGCGTTTCTAATTAGCGTTAAATTTCCTCTTTACTATACATTTCTATATTTCATACAATGGTTTCGTTTGCCATCGACATTAATATTTCATCGAGTCGTTCACCTTGCACGCACTCAGCTACACGTGCTGAGTTTTTCTTTGGCGATGCTACGGCCAATTTTATTTTATCAGAGGCTATAGTCGTGTGTTTGTGCCGGGTGTAGTTTTTGCACAGCAATCGTTATCTGTAGTGTTTGTACGTTCCGATTCTGTTATTATTACTAGTCGTGGGTATTATAACTAAGAGGAAAACGTATCTCGAAATAGCGCGATTGTGCGGCGGCGAGTTGCCGACCGACGTCAGCCATTATTCACTTTTTGCAACAGAGCTCGGTGCTAGCGTTCGACAGACACGGCTCTTTCTGTCGACGTGGACGTTTTTGCCCGCGCTCGGTTTGATTCGGCCGCTTTGTCATTTTTGGACGACCACTCCGATTTCCGGGCTAGTTACGGCCGCCGCTCCGCGCAAATTGCAAATAAAAAAAACAACAAACAAATCGCCTTTGAACGCGACCGTTTGAATCGAATGGACGCTTTGTTGAAACCTCCAAACGTTTTAACTGTCTCTTTGAAATTATATGTATGTTTTCCTTCTATGGAGCGCGCTGATTCGCGCTACATACGTAACACGTAGCCGGTATAAATCACGTTCGGTCCTCACGTTACAATTTAATGATTTGCTTATTCATGACCCCCGTCTGACTACAATCGTTCAACCTCCATCTTCGAGGGAGCAATTTAGACAATTCGCTTCATCGCGTGAGTAATGCGGGGCACATGTAAGAAGTTTCCGCTCCGTTTTCTTTGTAAATCGAATGTTGCCGTTTTTGTACACGTGACGGGAGTTTCGCCCGTCATCTTAGCATGCATCGATCGTTATTTTGTCACAAATTGAGGACGTTTAATTTAGTATCGAAGGAGACGCAAACAAGCTGCGATAGTCGTAATTGGAGCTGGGGCGTTCCCCAATTAGTGCGATTAGAAATGGCGCGGTCGGCGCCAAATTGGATTATGTGCCCGTGAAAATGCTATGGTCCCCTGACATGCGACCTCGTGTTAACATTAGCACAGGTGCGCTGCGTACGCAAATTAAACGATCCACTTTATCGATAATTGTTGTGTAATAAGTAAATACACGTGTTATCTTGCCGTTCGAGAAGTTTCGGACTACTGCGTTGGACCGCGTGGCACTGCGCCCACGCTCGTTGATAGTACATCAACGAACATTTCTGGGAATACTCAGCCCGTACGGACGTTGCCGCTCGGGACTTGCGGCGTGCACCGATCGTAAATTGCGTTTTCGCCGTCGTGAAAGGCGACCGCCGCGCCGGCCGCCAGCCAGCGGTGCATTCACCGTCCGCTCACCGTATCGAATTTATCGCGAGATCGATACGCGCCGAGCCGCCAACGCGTTCTGTATACCTGTACCTAGTCGACGTCATCACACGTGGCGCGGTGGAGGCCGGCGACTCGCCGCGCGTGTGTGAGTGCGCGCCGCGATTATATGGAATTCAACGATTACGCCACCTACCTACGTACAGCGAGTGCGTCCGCCGAGCGGTAATAATAATAATTACCCGTCTCATTAATGCTGCTCGAGGCGACGCCGTTCGCTGTCACCGACAGATAAACGCTTCGGCCGACTAGACGTCGAGATTCTCGTGCGTTCGACGCCATTGTCACTATTGTCACTGGACAAGAATTCCCCTTTGTGCGCCGTGAACTAGGCTGCCGGTGGCAGTCGCTGGGATTGTTTGGCGTGCACAGACTATCAGGTACTTGTAAACTCCACTTTGTATAGTAAACAATGCCGCGGTGCGATTGTTTATTTACGGGTCGCGTTGCCGTCTCCGGGGTGTTCGTTAGTCGGCTGTACTCGTGTGTTCGGAAGCGTTCAGTGACCTAGCTGTAGTCCCTAAGTATTTTGAAGTTTATCTTCTGGACAATATAAATTCTGTGTTTATAGGACTATGAGGCATTTTAGTTTCATTATAACGTCAAACGTTTGTACCTGATTGTGTAATTCTATTGCTTTTTATGTCATTCTATGCTTCTGAAGTTCTGATTAAGTATACGCAAGTATTTTCGCATATAAATAGAATCATATTGTGGTGTGAGTGGCTCCTTCATATCATCTTTATAGGCACCGTCATCTGCACTTGGTGCACTGTGCAGTTTGCTGATTAGTACACGAGGCTTTAACGGAAGAGCAATGGGGCATATCGAGACCGATTGGGGAAAGTACCAACACAAAAGGCAGCAGCCAAATAACAAATAACACTTGAGGATTTTTGGGTTGGGTAATAGAAGTTTATCAGAAGTGAAAAGTTTACATCGCTTAAACCACTTAACATCAAGCGCACGCCTAAAGGAATGTATGATAACATTGATAATATATTTATCGCGCTGAATTTCAATCTAGAGCTAGGTGCCCTAAATTCTAAGCCTAGTTTTTTTTATAAAATTTACTGTCATTTGATGTAGCTCTTGCCAATATTAGACAATATAGACAAAAATGGGTTCTGTCCATGGGTGTCGGGTCAAGCCACCCCACATTCCATTCAGATCTCCTGTGTAGCCAGTATTAACAGCGGCGACCACCTAAAAGGTAATGAACAAGGAAATCCACTGCAGTGGCCGCCTTGGCACTCACAACTAATTTGAACAGAAGAAATTAGTAGGAGTAGGAAGCTTTTGGTATTTAACTTCCCCTTTTGGCAATGTGAATTAAAAATGGTTGATATAATGCTTAGATCCCATTGAAATTTAATTCGTCGTTGTACATTTAATTTTCAAGTGTGCGTAGGTACGTTACTTGTATTGCAAACCGGTCAAGCGTGTTCGTGAAATTGATGTCGAGTCGAGAGTAATTCTGAGTTGCGAAGGGCTTTGATTAAAGTTAGATTTGCGCCTCGGCGCGTACCTTTGAAGTGGTTCCTGATTTGTTTGCCGCCGAATTCTGTCGTGTGAAAGTTAACAAGATTCGAATTGACGTATTAAATATATGTTTTATGCTTATTTGGGATGGCTTCTGACTACAGACGAGTCGGGTTTTCTTAAGGAAAAGTCGTGTTTTCTACTGTATTGCTTTGAGAATAAGAGAGGTTACATTTAAGTCAGAATTAGTCGTTGGTTTCTGTTGGTGAACTGTAGAATGTCACTGTTCGTATAGTATTCAGTACTTAGGATACATTGAGTTAGTTAATTAAATTAAAAGGTGTCATTCGCGTATTTTTGTCAGGAAAGCAGACTTAGTTTTGGTTTCAAACGGAGATCTTCATCAGAGGGGACGCCCAGATATCTCCTTCCTCTATCGCGACGAACACGCGACAGGACGTCAGTGCCCCGTTTAATTTAATTATGTTACTATGTTGTCTCACGTTTTTTTTTCTTTTTATACTACATCGGGTGGCAGACAAGCATACGGCCCGCCTGATGTGAAGCGGTTACCTTAGTCATATTAACGCTCGCAACATAAAATATCGCTCGCGCGCCGCCACCCCCGCTGCCAATGCAGCATCTCCTTCCTTTTTCTAGCTACCTCACTCACTCGCAGGAACACAACAACCCTCAAGGGAATTGTTATTTGAAAACAAGGGATTGTTCACGTGAGTTAATAATATAAATTCAGATGTTTAATAAAGATAAGAAAAGCATCGCACCTTCAGTAGTATGGTCAGCAACGAACAATCATTATCATATCCACATTTTCTAAGCGATCCTGAAGAGGAAACTGTTCTTGGCTAACAATCATCGGTGTAAGTACCAGGATTTATACATATATACAGAAAGTTACGTCTGTTTCTCGGAGAGGTAGGCAGAAACCACTCTCTTTCACTTGCTAGGATCCAGGATCCAAACACACTTCCCTTGGTTCATCCGCATTCATCACTCTCTTCATGCATGCGCTTCGGTTTTTCTTCCTTCCTTCGGAAACAATATAACCAATCATTTATTCTTTCCAAATGAAGAAAATGGTGATGGGTTAAGACTGTTTCGCCGACACGAGAGCACTACTCAAAGTGTTCCTGCTGGTACTGGTTTATGAAAGAGGAGCATTCTGTTTCCAGGCAACTGGCAGAAGCTCTATTGACCAAGAGCGCATTTAAGTGTTGCTATTTGTTTTTTTTTTTTAGATAAAAGCGTCAATTTTGTGTTGGTTTAAAATACTTTATGTGCGTTATGGGTTGGGTGAACTGCAACTAGTCCTGCGCCTAAAATGTGCAATCGCTGTGATCGATCAGGCGTATTAGGATGCATGGTGAACATAAAATACGCAATGCGATGCGATGGACGGACGAATGGACGCGATTTATGAACACCACTCTTTTTGATGTCCGCCCGATGGGATACGTTTTTAATCCGTTTATTGTTTCAATTGGTTGGCTTTGTTTTTATTACCATCACGTAATTTCATATACACGTCTTTCTGATATATACCTATACTTAATAATCTTTCATTTTGAATGGTCTTCTTTCTTCGTGTTTTCCTTTAATTCTGAAACCCCGAATTTGCTTTTAAAAGCGTAAAGGGTTGCTTTATATGTAGATTTGGGAAGTCATTCAAAATAGTATTGTTTTTGAGTGTTATAAAGAAATTGGAAGATTGGGGAAATTTCTGTAGTATATATACATCAGGTGCGTCGTTTATTTGTCTGTCTCTCTGAATATTATCCTTCTCAATAGAGTCAAATGCAAAGTTTATAAAAAAAATGACTTGCTGTCTCATCTATTATAACAAATCATTTAGTTAATTGCTGAATATACAAAATCCGAGATTGAGGTCAACATATCTTTCAGCATTATATACTGCTACCACAAACAAAAAAGTAAATTAATAGCAATTAAATTGTTAATTCAACAGCTGAAGTATTATTATTGAATTTCCCTTGCAAATTGAGTATCGATTGCAAACGATCAAAATTGCTTAGTCCGTGAGAAATGGACTAATGAAACGTGACTCTTAACTAAATAATGAATATATGAATACATTACGTGATTCATATCGATTGACAGATATTTCTGTAATGATGTCATTTTGTGTAATATTATTCTCAGATCAGCGAATCATTGAAATCACGATTTTTTATAATCACATTTCTAAATAGTGGTTCCACCAATATTTCGGGTGTAAGTGGTTCATCAACATCTTTGAAGCAAAGCCAACTCTACCTGCACGCGGTGCACCCTGCTGACTCACAAACGAAGCTCTGGCGAAAAGAGAGGTAGGGAGCGTAATTGTAAGCTACCCGACTTGGAATTGGGACCTCAGCCTCACAGAATACCGCAGCCAAATAACAATTCACTTGAGGTCCCTTATGTTACGAGCGTTAAAGCTACGGTAACCGCTTCACAACAGGCGGCCGTATGCTTGTCTGCCACACGTCGTAGTTTAAACAAAAAATATATATAATAACTATGTAACAAGCTACTACTATCTGTCCTCGGATAAGAACCTGGTGACCTGTAACGCAGGGTTATACCTAGCTCAGGCACCAGTCTCACACACTCCAGTCTATAAATCACTAGTGTACCTATTTGATCATCATTATTATCAAACTGTATCCACTACCATCTTGAAAGTAGGGCGTCCAACGCTTCATCGTCCTAGGCCTCCATTCTAATACAACCCTCCCCATCTGCCATCACTTGCTTACCTATTTGATAGTTCTTACGAATTTCTGTGTGAGAGAGATTAATAAAATGATTTATTATTATTATATACAACGTGTCCCAAAATTCAACGATAAGCGGGCGCCTGAAGGTGGACCTGCTCATAACTACTTGAGGAAAAATAAGAAAAAAAATCTAACTATTTTTTTTTTGTAATTACATTATAAATTTTGATATTCTTCGTAAATTGACACCCCTAATGATATTTTGAATTACCACGACCACAATTTTTTCAATATTTCAGATTATTTTTTTGTATCGGCAACCTAAGTAGTGCTGCTGTCCACCACAACTCCTTAAAACCCCAAAATGTCTAGAATTTTCAAATAAAAATCAATCAAAATATTTTTTTTCTATATTTTTTTTAAAGTTTTTTACCTTCAGTCCACTTTCACTCATTGTTTTGTAAAAAAAAAGTATGGACACTACTGCGGCAAGTTTTTTTTAAAATTGACACAACAAACCAAGATTCCAAAATGGTATAATACTCTAAGAAAACTAGCCACAAAAAAATATGCGTACCATTTCTAAGAAAGACTAAATTTTGTTCTTAGTAATCACTTTTGCAATGCGCCGAAAATAGATTATTTGTTGCAATTTCTTAGAATTTCAATGAGGCATGTAGTCCATAAAATTTAGAAATCAGAGAAAGATAGCGAGAGATAACGTTAGAGATGGATGTTCTTTGTTGAATATCAATAACGCAGGTGAAGAAGTCCCTGTTCTCAGCATGTCCAGTACGCTCTGATTCTTTAATTACTGTGCACCTTTTGGTAATCAATTGACGTGGTTCTCGTACTAACGACTTTTGGCTTGGCTTATTGGACTGGATTTAAGTGATCTGCAAACTAAACTGACCTGGCATTACTTTGGACTGTGATTGTGTTTTGTGAATTGGACTTCTGGCGTATTTTGGACTGTTTAGCGATTATCATGCTGCTGCCATACACACCTTTGGAATACGCTAATATGCACCTCATTTATGGTGAATGTCGGTGCAATGCTAACGCTGCTAGTAGATTGTATCGAGAAAGGTACCCAAACGCTCAAAGACACCCAGATTATCGAGTGTTTCAGAATGTGCATCAAGCGTTTTCGGAGGGTCATTTTCCATCTGCCAGGAGAAACGCTGGAAGACCTAGATCGGAATACGAAGAAGAAGTATTGAATGAAATAAACATTGATCCAACTACCTCCGTACGTGCCATAGAAGCAGCGACGGGAATCCCAAAAAGTTCAGCACATCGAATTCTAAAACGTCACAAGCTTCACCCATATCACTACAGGCGTGTGCAAACGTTATTACCCCGGGACTATCCACTACGAATCGCATTTTGCCGTGTGATGTTGCAAAAACACCGGGAAGATCCCCAATTCCAAGACAAAATTCTATGGTCGGACGAAACAACCTGCAAGAAAGATGGCTATTTGAATCTGCACAACTTACATAGATGGAGCAATGAAAATCCGCACCTGATGAGACAAGACAAATCCCAATATCAATTCAAGGTTAACTTATGGACAGGCATATTAAATGGAAAAGTGATTGGGCCATTTGAGTTACAAGGAAACTTAGACGGTGATAGTTATTTAAACTTTTTACATGATTTGATGGTTGCCCAGCTCACTACGCCCGTCCTGTGCGAGAATACTTAAACCAAGAGTATCCAGGGCGTTGGATCGGGCGACTTGGTCCTATCTTATGGCCACCCCGTTCACCCGACCTAAACCCCCTGGACTTCTTCTATTGGGGTTGTCTCAAAAACAGGATCTATGCAAAACCCATCACAACATTGGACGAGATTCGGCAAAAAAACACTCAAGCTGCGGCTCTTATCAATGGTAGAAGACAAATAAAACGATCATTTTAGAGGCGATGTCGTGCCTGTATTAATGCTGGTGGTAAACAATTCGAACATTTACTGTAATTTTAATTATGCAATAAATAAATTTAATAATTACACCATTTGTTTTCATTGATTAAACATTTTTCAACAACAAAAACCTATTTTCGGCACATAATAAAATATCAACAAGAACAATTAAGAAATATGACTCTTGTTTAAAAAAGGTGTGAATTTTTTTTGTGGCTAGTTTTCTTTATACCATTTTAGAATCTTGGTTTGTTGTGTCAATTTTTAAAAGAACTTGCCTCAGTAGTGTCCATACTTTTTTTTTACAAAACATTGAGTGAAAGTGGACTGAAGGTAAAAAACTTTTAAATTTTTATAGAAAAAAAATATTTTGATTGATTTTTGTTTGAAAATTCTAGGCATTTTGGGGTTTTAAGGAGTTGTGGTGGACAGCAGCACTACTTAGGTTGCCGATACAAAAAAATAATCTGAAATATTGAAAAAATTGTGGTCGTGGTAATTCAAAATATCATTAGGGGTGTCAATTTACGAAGAATATCAAAATTTATAATGTAATTACAAAAAAAAAATTCTTATTTTTCCTCAAGTAGTTATGAGCAGGTCCACCTTTAGGCGCCCGCTTATCGTTGAATTTTGGGACACGTTGTATATCCGATAACGTGAAATTGTATCGATTGGATCGAAAATTCAATTACTCTGTTACTTGATGCGTGATACGCTTCATTTAATTAATGCTACGCACTCGCCAAGCTTTTGAACCGGTACAGTCAATTGCATGTAGTTAATTATATTTCCATACACAATACAAGTCGGTTCCCTAAAATAACTGACCACTGTACCATACAATTTTGTTTAACAAAGTTTACTCGAAACACAGGGCACAGTTTAAGTAATAGTGCTAAAGTGTTTAGTGCGAATTTCATTATCTCTAATGCGGGCTCTACATCTGTGCCGCGAAGCTCCGCGAACAGGCGTGAACGTAAATGTCGATGGTTTTCTCTAGGTTCACGGGCGTTCACGTCTACTCCCCGATCGGAGTCTGTATTTTGTCCCGCGACAAAGGCGGCGTGAACGAAGCGCGAAGGTTCGCGCGGTGTTCACGCGTAGTCGTGTACACATCCACATTCACGGCGCGGCGCCAGTTTACTCCTGATGCGTACAAGTCATTACAATTTCAGTCATCCACCATCTTCTTCTTCTCCAACGATTTCTAATTATTTTCTTATTTTTTATGGACAAATAATTATATGTTGCTACAGCAAACAAACTTATTGCAGCCGCAGCTTCCACGTCCATTTCGCGGCAGGTTTCACTCACGAATGTCTGACCCGTGAATGTAGAGGGGCACAAGTTCTGCTGTGAAATCACGGCGCGAATTCACGGCGCGAATTCACGGCATAATTTCACGGCACAGATGTAGGCCCGCATAAGATATGCGTATCAAATGTATCGTAGAGAGTCCGGAACTGTTATTCGACTCTTCACGCATACTTACTTCGGTGGCTCAGCGACCCAAAATGTATCCTGGCCTTCCGACAAGAGATCCACCGTTTTTTTCGATCTTGTAGAGCCTCTCGCCATTTGCTATGTCGGGTATGTACAAGCTCCCATCGTATGGAGTGTCTGGGGTGTGGTTATAGGTTGAATGCTCAACTTACTAATGAGGTAAATAACCGCCTGAAAATAATTTTTTTGAGTGCATTGCAAAATTCTATTTATAAATTTAATTACAATGTTCTTCGACAGAGATCGACAATCTATGCAATGATGGCTGGCCGCCCTTTAGTATGCACAGTTTAGCACTTACACTGTCGATAATATTAAAAATAAAAACATAAACAAGCGAGGGCGGAGACTTGGCGCTGTCACATCATGACACGTGTATTTACGATTTAGTGGATAGTACCTCCCCCGACTTTACACGTTTTCAGACTTGAACTTTTGTTGTTGTCTATAATAATTAACTTTTGAATAGAAGCGGCCGAGAATGTAAAATAAATATAAATAAATATTTCTGGACAATTTTCACAGCGCCATCTAGTCCCAAATTAAGCACAAAGCTTGTACTATGGGTACTAGACAACTGATAAATTTACTCAAATACATTTTTTTTTGTAAATACATACATACTTATAATACATAGAAAACACCCAGACCAAGACAAACAGACATGTCCATGTACACAAATGTTTATTTTGTGCAGGGATCGAACCTGCTACCTCGGTGTCAAAGTAGCCATTGCTAGCCATTCGACCACCGGGCTCGTCATATATGACCATCTATATATATAGTCGTCATATATGACCTATCTAAGATAAACCCTTGATACAGTATTATATGGCGACATATCCTACACAACGCATCTATCTACCTTCTATCTACATGACAGAAAGCTACTTGTCATTAAGGCTTCGTGTAGTGCACAAAACCCACATCATCACGTCACAATAACCCATATGACGTCAACAAGAGATAAAATACCACGTATATCTTATTAGGTCTACGTGGAGTATTTGTGGTATTATGCACTTCACCAACACTATTGTAATGACGTACGTAATGATTAAAATAATATGCTATAAATATATAGGTAGATTTCAGGGTCGGCATCGGTATACGAATGCGTCAAATTCTAACTCAATCGGGCACCTATAATGTCGTCAAATTTAACTTATAAGACTTCATTATAGACATCGCGGTGAAAGATAATCATCATTATCTCAGGCAGTATTCGTCCACTGCTGAACTTAGAACGGAATATTCATCGACTCTTTAGGCCTCTTTAGCTTCAGCTTCAGCGGTAGGGCCCCTGGGCCCCTCCGCCGAAGCTGAAGCCGATTATATATATTTTGATGCTAAAATATATAATATGTCTTACGTTTAGTTACTGTCACACATTTTCAGCTTAGTCTGTAGAGCTCCAGGGTTTTTCCCTGATAAGATAAACACAAGTACCATAAATCTTAGCTGAAGTCTGATTTTCGCATTCAAAAATTCCGGTGGGATTCGGCTTCAGCTTATCCGGTAGGGCCCCAGGGGCCCTTTTAAATCAAACTTTAGCTTAGATTGTCGGTAATTGTGTTTAGGTAAGCTAGTAGAAATCATAGAGTTCTACCTACTAAGCTGAAAATGTATGCCATTAAGTTAAACCTGAGATCTATTTTCGCGATCAAAAAATACGATGGTAAATCGGCTTCACCTTCGGCGGTAGGGCCCCAGGTTGGCTTTATGTTTGCTTGACCATCGTCCCACAAAACTACCTTATCTTTCGTTTTTTTCCTAATTTATCAAAGGACTTATAAGAGTTTATAGGCTTGTCTCAAAATATTGCGTAAAATGTCACCTTTTTAAAAAGGGTTCAGAGATTTTTGATATGATATTTTTATCTCATGTATTTCACGTCATACTATTTAAATAATTTTGTAATAAAGTGGGTTAGGCTTTACATTCTTTTGTACATTATCTTGTGAACGTGTTTATTGTTGACTCACAACTTAATCATTGTACGTATTCATTTATAGGAATAGCAAAACTGTGACCAAACCATTTCGATTCTGATGTTTACTAATTCTATTTGGTTTCTATATTTGCTATGTAGATGACATAAACATCTTAGATGCATATAGCTTGAGCGCTGGGGAAGGTTCCATACTAAAAGTAGTATGGGCAGACATGTTAATGTACACTTTGGGGAAGCGAAGCTGCAACTCCAAAGTCAAAGTAAATATTGCTAACCATTTAACCACCGTATAAATATTATATGGCCCTTAAGTATTCGTCTGGAATGCACTTATCTATTCTCATATATTAAATAATGTGTAAGGCACGTTACTCGTATATCTTCCTATTTCTATTTAATTACATCCTGACAGTGTAAGCTAGCCTTTATAACCCTAGCCAGTGTCTCGACCTATACCACAACTTTCTTTATAGCGTCCTCACATATCTACGTGTGCTAGGCATGTGTATAAAGCTAGCTAGACCGGTTTGTAGGCTGAAGTGTAGCTGTGCCACAATGTAGCTAACTTGGCAGTAAATATACTCATGATAAAACTATTTTTGAATCTAGTATGTGGTTATTTTTGCTTGTAGAATGTTAAGATATAGGCGCTTGCGTACTGAAAACGAATTGAAAACAAATCTTCTTTCAAGAAATTTTCTTAGGTATTGAAAACAAAATCTTGACTATACTATAAAGGGAAATTGCAAAATTTCTCCTTTCTGAGTCCAATAGTTAATTAAAATCAAGCTATCAATTGCAAATATAATTATTCAAATCCGCCTTGTAGCTCCAGAGAGTAACTCGTTCAAACAAATTTGTGAATCGAAACCATTCTTTTCGAAGAAGACAATCAAAAGTGTCAAAAAGATGTGTAATATTAAGAACTGTTTCAAAGAAAATTACTGTTAAAGCGTGTATATTATGACCGTGGTTAACCGAACACAGCTTTATGTATACCTATGATTGCTAAATAGAGGGCGTTTCACTTGAGACTCGTTTAAGGCAATAATGGCACATTTGTTCGTCGTATTTGCTATTGGCAGCTACTTGGTGGTCTGTGAACGCTGTTTGTTGCTTTTACGGAAATGTTACTGGTAATTTGAGAAGTGTGGTAGGATTATTTCTAGTAGACTTTGTATTCGTAATAGAGACAACGGACCTTATGTCTACAGCTAATGCGCCCCTGTGCACCAACCTTCCGGTTATATCACAGTATTGCGAGTCTCTCGTCTATTAAACCAACCAGACGAGAGGACCTTTACCCGCACTGTTTTTGTGCTCGGTAAACCAACCGAGCGCGTAAGCAGATTGGCAGCAAGCCTTACTCCCCCATCACCAGCAAGCAGGTTACTTAGGTACTCTTACCGTAGTATGGACAGTGGGCTAATTAAGTGGTCTACCATCTTCAGATTGACATCCCATAAGGATGTATGAATATTTGTAACTGTTCCTTCTTATAAAAGGTTGAATGGATTTTAATGAAATTTTTGATTGGCACATAGAATAGGATACTTTTTAACCGAGTATTGTTTTCACGTGGGCCGAAACCGTGGTTAGAGAAGCTAGTTAGCTTATATTTTTCGAAACCCTTCGGACCACAACATTAAATTCGTGAAATGTTTTAATCTCATAAAGTTGATTCGCAAAATATTGAACTCAAAATCTCAAAATGTTAAATGTTGTAATAAAGAGCGCGTGCAAAAGCTGCCATTGTTTTTTCAATTAAATGCAACAGTACATTAGTTTACTTAATGTTTTATATACCTCACAATTATTACATCCTCGTGGTGCACCCTTCCAATCGAAGTCGTATAATTCAGACGATCGCTACGGACTTCTATTCGGTTCAATCGAATTTACTGTGTCTACACAAAGTCAAATGATAAAGTTTATTCTGTATGTCATTGACATGATATGAAAAACGAATACGACTAACATTTTCATTTCGCAGTATAGGCTTTAAGGCAGTTTGTATAATAAATTGCAATTCTCGAAGCGCTTGCTTATCAAAGGCCTATGCCTCACTGGTACGCCGCCGATATCGCCGGCCACGTATTCCATATAGTTTATATTGAAATGTATGGCGATTAAACTCACATCGCCACGGTGTGGCGACGTAGTCAAATTGGATATTTCACAATACAGTGTGTCCTGGGCTATAGTGTAATTCTGAAAGGGGGTGAAAATAGATAAAAAATAATCGACAAAAAACAAATATATATATATATATATATATGTTTTCAATAAGTATATATTTTTTTTCATGAAATAGAATTTTTATTTTTTACTACTCACGACTACGACACACTGTATAAAGCTTTTTCGATGCGTGGTTGGCGACGTCATCGAAGCGTCCCGGTGAGGCAGAGGCCTTAGTCGATATGTGAGTTTGGCATCTTTGTGTACGACGCTCGAAGTTGCTAGGCGTAGTTAACCTCTGCCCTGTGACATTTCGCCTAGAATCTAGTTTTGCGTTCTCTAGGAAATAGAGATGGGAGTGTTGCTTTCGTAAAGATTTTCCCATCGCTTTGGTGTAGGTTTCCGCGGTTAACGAACTGTCGGACGAATGTGTTTTGTTATTTATAGATATGGTGTGTTATTGGACTGAATACTGGGTTATCATTTATCAGATCACGTTTTCCATACGCGTAATGTTGAGGATGGAAAGTTTCATTACAAAGTTGTCTATCGTGAGTTAAGAGTGTGTTTTATTGTCTGAATGTTAGTATTTATGGAAAGCTGAGTTTGTTTGTTTGGTTGGTTGGTTGAACGTGATAATCTCAGGAAATACTAGTACGTTGTATTTTTTTTTAGTAAGCTTCTCTATCATGGAAAGTTATATAGTTTCTATGACATCACGTTACGACGAATAGGCGTTAATGAAAAATATTTAAAAATACTCATTTAACTTGATTATATCTATACAGCTCAATAAAATTGGAGTGTCTGGTTGTAATATTGAAATAACAGCTTTTTACTAAATGCATATAGATGTGGATATACACGTTACATATATACCAAAATAACATTTTTTACAATTTTTGTCTGTCTGTCTGTTTGTTCCGGCTAATCTCTGAAACGGCTGGACCGATTTTGACGGGACTTTCACTAGCTGATAGCTGATGTAACTTAGGCTACTTTTATTTTAGAAATTTATTTATTTTTATTAATATAAATAAATAATAAAATAATAACTATTCGGCGCGGTCAAATTCGCGGGCATAGCTAGTTTATATTAAAACTAGCTAACCCACGCAACTTCGTCTGCGTGACAGACAGGGACGATTGAGAGAGAAGAGTAGCATTACATTGTCGCGTAAATTTAGCCGTTTACGCAGCGCACGCAACGGTAGCTCTAACATATATCATTGGTGCTCCACTGCTATTGGTCGTAGAGTGATGTTATATAGCCTATAGCCTTCCTTGATAAATGGTGTATCCATCACTATGAGATTTTTTCAAATCGAACCAGTAGTTTCTGAGAATTGAGCGTTCAACCAAACAAACAAATTCTTTAGCTTTATAAAGATAATTAATTGCATAAAATGCGGTTATACAGATCTTTTTTGTTAACTCAGTTCTC
Source organism: Hypsopygia costalis (assembly GCA_937001555.2). NCBI lineage: Eukaryota > Metazoa > Arthropoda > Insecta > Lepidoptera > Pyralidae > Hypsopygia > Hypsopygia costalis. The sequence goes on from OW443350.2 coordinate 5,436,375, forward strand.
ATATTTTGCCATATTTTGATGGCGTGCAAATTTGTATATGTACATTCGAAAATACTTAATTAAATAATTAAATTGAAAAAAATTAGATTTATTAAGTAATGAATATGTCAAAATATATTAATGTCAATAATGTAATAAGTTGATGTCGGTTTCATATAATGTCATGCTTACAGGATAAAAAGTCACTTAATGTATAAAAACTTTTGTCTTTTAACCAATTCGTTAATCTAATTTTAAATAGATTACCGTTTAGTTGCCTTATGATTTTTGGAATTTTATTATAGATTTTATAATATTAGCATAGATGTCGCTAATCGCCGAGCAGGTGCTATAGACCCCAGATATGTTATTCTAGGAAAACTTTGGAGTTATTTAGACCAATAAATCCGCTTAGCAACCCGTACGTACGTACAAATCGAATATGCCCCATCCAGGAAAATCGTTCGGCTGGCTAAAATCCTTATCATGTTTGTCAAAACCGCCGGTTCAATGATTCATAGTACTGGTATTTTACACTGTGGGTGTGTTTGTTACAAGCTAGCACTTGCTGTGTATACCTTTGATGCCAACAACAAAAAAAAAAGCCGATACTCAATAATAAATTGACTGAAATGCTATAATGTTTTGTAGTTGCAGTCAATAATAAGCGATATTTTATGTTGTGAGCGTTAATATGCCACGGTGCCCCGGCTTTACGAGATAATTTGTAAACAGCCTGATTGACTCGCCACTACCTACCAGCAAAAGCCAACCTCACCTGCATTTAGTGCAGCCTGCTGATAGCCCAATGACGCTCTGGCGAAAGAGAAGTAAGGCACAGCGTATATCATAAGCTGCCTAACTGAGTGAGAAAGTACCTCCACTTCACAGATTACCGCAGCCAAATAACAATTCCCTTATGGGTTGTTGTGTTTTTGCGAGTGAGTGAGGTCACCAGAGAGGAAGGGGATGCTGCGTTGGCAGCGTGGGTGGCGGCGCGCGAGCGATATTTTATGTAGCGAGCGTTAATATGGCTACGGCAACCGGTTCACATCAGGCCGTATGCTTGTCTGCCACTCAACGTAGTATAAAAAAAAAGATGCATGATTGCATTAGAATCGTCGCCTTATCAGGCAGTATATAAATACCATTGCCGCTGATAACGATTATAAATCTTGGCCATAGTTCAAAGAGTTTCCGCTGCACGTCCCGCTGAGTGCCAAACGCAATATTTTTAGATGTGAGAATGACAGTGCTAAATTTTGCGCGCGCAATCTCCAAATCCGTCCTTGCGTGGTTATAAACAAAAACTCGTAAATCGTTCCGTACACTCGATTGGCTGTCTATTTGCGAATATATCGACTATGGCAAACGAATTTATACCCTAAGCGCTTATGTACAAAGCACATGTTTGTATTTATGTATTTGATCACGACTCAGTAGTAGAGTTATTAACTAGAAAAAAATGCGTACACGTTACTCTGTAGGCATTGGTCGGGATTACTCAAGAGTATGTAAAATGAAGTTATTATATGTCTATAGCAATAGATTTTGAAAATCTGAAGTATCTCAATTTACTTGGAGATCAGCGTATGTATTTTTTTTTAAACTGTTAATTTGCCCTTTTGTTGCCATCAGTCTACTTTTTTAAAAGTGAGTGATTGGAAACTACAATAGATAAAGATTTGCCTCCAACAGAAAAAATAAAAATTGTGACATTCCCTGTTCTTTGCCTGTAACCTTCCATTTGAATTAGTTACTACTACTTGTATTAAATAAATAGGGAGTTGATAGATGCAGGTCACTCTGGATCGGGGTGTGTGGCTCCCTAGGGGAGGTCTATGTTTGGCAGTGGACGAATACGGATTGAGTTAACGATGACTTATAATAATTTATATTTTCTCCTACAGTTTGATGACAGTTTTGTCACTGAAGTTTGATAACTTGGTCTCTGATATAGTCTAGTTTGAAACTACCCAATTAGTTACGGAACTGAAAGATCGTAACAGATAAGGCTATACTGGTCACTATAGATTTTGCTATGGAGTTATTCAAGAATTAGAGGAAGGTTTCTCATAATATTTTTTAGGGTTTTATAAATGACTAAACAATTTATCCGCCTTTAGACAACTATCCAGGGCCGTAAAACAAAAGTGTAAAAAAAAGGATCATTCCCACAGTAGCGACTTAAAATAAAGTTTGCGACTGGGAGTTCATAACTCCATTAAAATAAAAACATACACTGGGTAGATAAGCGGCTAAATAGTTTGTCGACCACCAAAGGTTAAATTCAAATAACCAAGACTGTCGTTAAGTTAAACCAAGATTTATTGTATATAAAATTATTGTATAAGTATATACGGTAAATTATTTTTAAATGAAAAGTTACAGTAACTTTCCATTCAAACATAATTTTCTATTTAGGTAAATAATTTACCGTATTATTTTTGAATGGAAAGTTACTATAATTTTTCTTTTATGCAATTTTTATGGAATATTTGGATGGGAAGTTACAGTAACTTTCCATTCAAACATAATTTTCTATTTAGGTAAATAATTTACCGTATTATTTTTGAATGGAAAGTTACTATAATTTTTCTTTTATGGAATTTTTATGAAATATTTGAATGGGAAGTTATAGTAACCTTCCATTCAAAAATAATTTGCCGTCGCCTACATAGACACATAGAAACGTAGCACTTGTTGTAGAAATACTGGTCTCGAACACGCTAAGAGTTGTAGCGTCCGACATAACCCTCAAAACTTACCATGTTTTTATTTTCACACGCTTCCCAATCTGAAAATAAAATAACTCAAATGTATTTTATATAGCGGCGAGCGGGCGCTGATCCGAGCTGTCATGCGACCTCCACCGAGGCCGAGGCTGGCTCTTATTGATTTTTTATGCGCATTGTCCATTTGGACCGTACCTACTCCGCCGCCCGACGCCCTCGCTCGGACAGCCGGCGACAACACTGGGTCAAGTTGCCATTGTGACTCGGAGAACGTAGAAGGAATCGCGAGAATTTCTTAATAAACTTATTCGGCTTTGTGCCAGAACAGAACAGAATAGTCACAGTGTAAGTAAAAGTACTTACTACGTACAGTATAGGCTATTCCCTGCGGATCTGTCGTATCACGCAAAGTAGCGTAGGTGAAATCACAATTTTACAAAACAACACCTGAGTCAAAATTAACTACTTTTAACTACCTCTATTTATATCACAAACCACTTCAATTTAGGATTCCCCTCAATCGAGAGGAGCTTTAGAGCGTAGGTTGGCAGAAGCCAGTGTTTTCAAACTACTCAATGAGATATAATATATTGACAGATCGTAGATTTTGCTATCGAGTTAGTTAAGAATTTGTTCCTTTAATATTTCTTGCCATTTTTATAGGGATAAGTAATAAAATATTTCAGTGGTTGTATTAAGTAAATAAATTAACTACCTCTATTTGTATCACAAATCCAGGGGCTAATAGGATGTCTAGAATGTATTGGTTTCACAGGTTGCGGCAACCCTAGCCGTAACTGGATTAAGAATTGATAATGAATAATGGTATAGTTCTCGAGAAGCCCCAGCGGATATGGTCACAGCTGCTCGTTCGTTGCAATATTCTGACTAATCCGTCACTATATATGTATAATATATTTACTTGTCCGTCGGTAATAATTATGAGGTTTGACCTAACATTTGCACACTTGTCATCCTGTTGCGATCCGGTTTTGGAAATGGCATTTTTTTTAAAAGAATTAGGGTCGATGTTCGTTCGATTGGTTTAAATTTTAGATTCTTGCCAATATTATTAAAATTATATGTTATTGTTCAGGGGGTGTTAACAAAAGTACAAGCCAATTGGGTCATTCAGAATTGAGTGGAGTAGGTAAAAATAATAAGTCATTAAAACCATAAGGACTTTATCAACATTTGGCTGCTTACCGCTCCTAGCTTTCGGTATGATAAAATAAGTATACACTCTGCTATAATAAAGTGATGATGAAAATGATGAGGCAGTCGATAAAGTTATGATGTTACTGATCACACAATCATGTTCTCATGTCGTACATCACAGCGAATGAAGTTGATCCACAATGCCAACCATTCGTGGCAGTAGATATATTTTAATTTATAGTGAAACTCAGTGGCAGATATTAAAACAGAATAGCTCACCCGAACACAACTCGTGCTATAATTTGAGATTCTGTTGGACTAACAGAGGCCCAATTCTTTATTTTACGATCGCGGAATGAAAGTTGACCGAATCGATCGAATTGTGGATTGACTGAAAATTATATATTTACGTGGTTTCATTAATTAATTATTATCAATTCTTATTGTTGGCTTAGTAACATTTTTAGTTTCTTTATATTTCGGGCATTTTTCGTTAATAATTCCACTTAAATTATACTTTGTAGTTTCATATTCTGATATGAGAATACCAAACTTGAGATTTGTGGGATCGAGACTGAATTTTGACTACATTGTAATTACGAGAATTGGCCCTCTGAGGTTGGAGTACTAACTGCAAATACTAAAAAAAACATCAGAAATCACAAAAACAACTGTTTTATGAACGTTTCCGTGTGGCTACAGCTTTAATGTTATATATTTTCAGATGTTGGTGTAATTATAATAATAAAATTAATAACTTTTTGTTTGTTTGTCCTCAGATTGTGGAGTTCGAAACAAACATTTGGACTACGCAGTAAGTTTCCTTTGTTTGACAAGTTGTGAGACACCACATTTTAATTTATATTTTCACGGTTGTTTTTTTTATAATTTGAAAAGTTTAGAGTAGGAAGTAATACTTGGAACGATTGGTGTTATTATTTGGTGTAGACTGATAGATAAGTAAATACTGTAGTAAAAACTGTGGAAACTTTTGTGTAACTGAAGTTAAACAAAGTCCTGTCAGAATTACATGTATTTTTTTTTTATTGTTTCTAATTTTTAGTTCTACCTTCTTTTTAAACATTTCTTACATTAGCTGTTTCTAAATTTATTGTAAGTTACGTATATCTATTTTGGGGTAAGTAGCTCACCACGATCTTGAGAGCCAAAGGCAACCTCACCTGCACGTGGTCCACCCTGCCGTCTAGCGAAAGAGGCTCTGGCGAAAGGAAGTGGGGAACAGTTATTTGTAAACTGTCTGACTGGGGAAGTACCCTGCTTCACAGAATTCCGCAACCAAATGACAACTCCCTTGAGGGTTGTCGTGTTCCAGCGTTGTGCATGAGATCGCCATAAAGGAAGGAGTTGCTGCTTTGGCAGCGAGGGTCAGCGGTCAGGATTGGCTGGTGACATAAATTAGGGAACACTATCTAGTATACTTTCTCTACTTCTTCCATATACTTATTTATTTTTAAACTTTTATCTATGACATTCTAGACTGTTGTAGTGTAATTTTATTTTGTTTTGATATAGAGCAGTAATGGAAAAAAATAAAGTAGTCATAAACCTACAAGATATAAAACTTGAAGAAGCATCTTGTGGGCCAGCATGGCAGCGTCAACTGACAGGACATCAAGGTCCCTTGTCCGTTGCCGTTGCGATTGGGGCTCCTCTTTTCGCTTACCATCAGGCGAAGTGGAGCCAATATGCTGAGCTAATATAAAAAAAAACTGCATGAACAACTGGTCATAAAAAGACTTAACGCGTGTCAATTGTATGTCTATATCAAATATTCCGCGGGCGTATGAACAGAGGAATTTAATCTATGAAATGGAAATGCCTTTTTTTTAAAGTAATGACCGCTTTAAGGTTCCAGTGATATATATTTTTCCCTTTTTTATATATGAAAGGGGCCATATGAGTTGCCTGATGAGAAAACCAATCACCACCGCCCATGGAGATCAGCAACACCAAGAGGTCGCCGATCCGTTGCCAGCCTATACTCTTTCCTTTCTTTTCGGTGACCTTGCTCACTCGCTGGAAGAAAACAACCTGCAAGGGAATTGTTATTTGGCTGCGGTATTCTGTGAGATGGAGGTACTTCCCTAGTCGAAACATGTTGTGTTGTGATTTTTTTAATACTACCTAGTTAGAATCATGTGACTTTGTTAGATTTAATATGCAGACAGTTTGAATTCGGATGGCAGCTATTAATTAATGGGTACTAATAAACCGAGTATCTAAAGTTATAAAACTGGGCAACTATTTTACTAACTGGGCGGCTAAAGATTATATGAATATACCAGACCTAACCCTAACCTAGTGTATCCGTGTCCAATTGGGTAATTTTTAGTGGCTCATGTTATTATTTTCTTAAATTAATAAACGTCGTAAATACTACGCTAGTTTAAAAATACTACCGTGAATCAGGTTAGATACGAGATAAACTCATGGCAGGCCACATTTGAGCGCGCGGTGATGATAATCCCATCCGATACACGCTTTGATCTCGTTGTTTACTCGTCTTCGACTATTCTAATTATTCACACAACAACGTCGCCGCTGCTCAAGTATGCGAAGGTAGACAAAAATATGCGGCGTCTAATTTCGGACGCGTTTGAACTCTTTCGCGTGTTTTTGCGCAAAGAATTCGAGGCATCCAGTGAGTCGCGCGGGTGGCAATGCCCGCCTCGCCAAATGCACGGTGCGTCGGTGACACAGCACACAGCTCATATCGCATGCCATAACGATCCGTCTTTGTTTGGATGAGTTATGCCTCGTGTCTCGACAGTCCGCTAGATGAACGCTAACCGCGTTACAAATCATCGACTCTGCTAACTCACTCCGCAAGAACTCGCCATTCCCCCCTGACGCCCCTTGACACCCCGCCGCCTCCCGGCGCCGTCTTCCCGATAATTCCCACCCCCGAAGCGACACATTCACCACAACACTTTAAGCGATTTTCACACGAACGCCGCAATGACGTAAACACTATAATCGCGCGGCATTGCGACGTTAAAATTACATCGGGCCGTTTGAGCGCAGCACACACGATCATTAAACGTATATCTGTTAATAATAATTGCGATTGTCTGGTTGTACGTGCGCAGCGAGTTATGGCGCAGTTGCCGGGCGGCTTGTACCCCTCCCCGCCCACTCGTGACCCCTCGTATCCGTAGCGAGAGCCGCATCGCATCTTGAGAAGATGAAATGGCATTCAGTTTCGTTTTGTGACGGCTGAATGGGTGCCCAGTCTCGCGGATGTGTGTGAATAGCGTTATATTTTATGTATCAACACTACGATAACGCATACGTGAGCATGCCTCTACGTATCCACACATCCGCAAGTGGAATGTCACATTCATAATTGTAATCTTATCGAGCATAAAGCTTCACGAGGTGAGGTAATTATAAAGGTATGCGCTGAACGAAACTGCTTGCACGGAAAAATCCAATGTTTCCACCGACGGTTACATACACAACGTTATTAGATTATGCATACTTTATGAGCCTCTGCGTTGGTGATTGCGTACATTTTTGCCCCGTCACGCACGAGTAGCATTATCAAATTGCAAAACGTTGTCGTCCATAGTTACAGTTACGTTATGTTGACGTCAAACAAAAAATAATTTTGTAGGAGCGGTGCTGACGTTCGTATCTATTCGATTGTTATAACAAAAATAGCGCTGCCAATGAAAAAAAGAAAAATAATTCGTAGGCCAATCTGAAAATTGTAATTATGCAACTAGTGTTTGTCAGACAATAAATACCCCGCAACCTTTTAAATTACACGGCCGTCTATGTAGTCCCAAACTAAGCAAAGCTTGTACTATGTGTACTAGGTAACTGATAATACTTTTTTTTTTGTAAATACATTCATAGAAAAACCAAGACCAAGATAAACAGACTTGTTCACGCACACAAATATTTGTCTTGTGCGGGGACCGAACCCGCCACCTCAAAAGTCACTACTGCTAACCATTTGTCCGTCGTAAAGATAATTTTTATTCAATCGAAATTGCGACCGTAAATATTTTTCTTTACTAGAAACATTGAACGATAAGCTGGTTAAGTAAAAATGCAAGGCACTTAAAGCGGCTAAATAACTAAAGCAAGTCTAATCGATGTAATGTTTGCCTGACCTATATGGCTAAAATATGGATAAAGTTTCGTTCTCGTTTTGATTTTGCTTGGCATTTCTTTAGCTCTGCCAAAAATTACTTAAATACATTTATGTAGAAAACTTTATATCATGATAAAGATTGTCCATTATTTTATCTTTTATATTGTCTACCCAGCGAGAAGTTTAGCGAATTTGTGTGTGACAAGCATGTTCATTATTATAATAAACGAATTGCATGAATATAATTGACTTTCAAGAGATTTATACGTTAAGGTTGCTCTGCAAACTTGTACGGTCAACAATGTAAGTGCTCCGAGATAAGATTAATTCGGGCAGTAGGCCTACCAAACTGTTTTGTTGAAAACATTTTTTTTTATAAAAACACGAGAAAAAGTTTAAATAACTGTAACCCGGTTACTGAAAAAACGCTAAAAGGTAAAAATCGACTCCTCCTCCTGTTGAAGTAGGTTAAAATGTAGATATACTACATTATATTGTAGTAGTAATCTATAGTAGTATATATTCTATATACATATACATCAACTTCATCTATTAAATGGCAACATTAATATATGGGACCGTTATAACCAATTAATTGACACCATTTTTCATTAACATACATACATAGGCTGGTAAAATCATAGCCTTTCTTTTTTGCTTCGCTATGTCGGGGAAACAAGAGATATTCCGCCGCTGTTTTTATGCTGTCTGCTGCGTAGACAGTGATGACGTCTCACATTTTGAGTAGACTGTTCAATAAAGTTTGCTTAGTGAGATATTCTTGTATGTCGACCATGTGGATAGTTTTCCGTTAGCTTGCACATTTTTACGATCACGATCGTCGGTCGAATAGTGGTAATTTAACACAGGGGTGAGCCGGAGGCGGGCTCTCACGACTCGGCCCGCTACGTGATCTCCGGCGACGCTCGCCGACTCCATAACTACACATATACGACTCCGAAGTATCCTTATGCACTGCGGCGGGTGTGTTAACACTATTTATGTATGTTGATCGAATGTATCGGAAGCGACTATTTTATTTATTGCCTGCGACTTGCCTGCGGGTATCAATCCCGTGGGTATTTTTGAAACTCCTTTCGTATCTAAGGAACATCTACGCAAAATGTCCATATTCTTAGCGCGCAAGCGATTTGTCTATTTTGAAGTTATAGCTTACATATTTCACAGTTAGTTCGAATTTGAGATATCTACATCTTTAGAACAATACTAGAAATATTTTTGAATATTCTTTCTGCGAAAATGTTTTCAATAATTCCCCATCATTGCTTAGTGTACTGTGGAGATTGCTAGCGTTTATCTTAGGGTAGATAAAAATTAATTGCTCATTATGGAATTGTCTTGCTAAATATATGCTAAATCCAATCAGGACATTTCTATATTAGAGTCACATAGAGAAAATATGATCCATATCATCTTGATAATTGGCGATCTAGTACAGTAGGTTTCCTACGACTTTTTATCCCACGAACGGTGAAATTGTGGAATTAACTTCCCTCAGCGGTATTTCCGAACAATTACGACGTGGGAAGCCTTCAAGAACAGTCTTTATTTTCCTTAAAAGGCTGGCAACGGATTGGCGACCCCTTGGTGTCTTTGATCTCCATCATGGCCGGTGGTGATTTCTTTCCACCAGGTGACCCACATGCTCGTTTTACACCCCCCCTCCCCCCCCCCCCCCCCCCCCCCCCCCCATATAAGAAAAAATCCACCTAGACACAGGCAACAACACGAACATTTCCTTTAAGTTGTTTATCACCTTTTATACGTCACAGATTTCTTAATAAATAATTTACCTACTTACACGATGACAACAGCCTGACGTGAGTAATAAGATAATCGTGGAATTGCCCAAGATCATTTGGAATCTTTTTTCACAACTATTGAATTAGCTTGAATTTTCTTCAATCATGTGATTTGTAGATTAGAGTCCCGATTCTCATTGTAATTTAATTTTGAATTGGTTTTTGGATATGGTAATTAAATCTTCAAAATGCTTAGAAACAAAATCATTCGTTGGGTGTTGTATTATTTTTATTCTACACTAAGGTGGAAAACAAGCATACGACCCGTCTGCTGGTAAGTCATCGCAGCCCATGGACGCTCGTAATACCAAATTCACGTGTTAACGACCCTGTAAAAACCTCTTCACGCCTTTCTTGTAGAACTTGCTGTGGTCTCTTGAGGAATTTTCGACAGGTAATTCATTCCACAACCTGAGATTTCGTGGAAGAAAACCTCTGTGAAACCGCACAGTTCGCGATCTTCTCGACTTCAATGGTTTGTATTGGTATTGTTCCGAGAGTGTACCTATATTCTTAGCTTAGCGTCTGTGATTGTTTAATTGCATAACCCTATAAGAAAGCTAGTGCTGTTTAGTATCTAGAGCGTTGGTAGCGTCGATTTTTATGTAAAACTGTTTATATTTAGATATATTATAAGCCGATATTTAGTTTCCAATGTTAACCCTAAAATCAATGTCATGTCTCATGTCAGACACGCGTTTACTAGTCCTTTTTGTAGTACTTGACTAATTTGGTCAATCTTAATTCGTCTAAAAACGCGTTTGTATCCAATACGCCCTATGAAATTATCAATTCTGTTCTCGAAATACGTTACTATCATTTGACCTTTTTGTAGTACATAACCAATTTGGTCAATCTTAATTCCTCTAAAACGCATTTTTTTCTAATACGCCCTTTGATTAATTCTGTACCCGAAAGACTACGTTACTATCGTTCGATGAGAGTACCAATGCCATATCGACTTTTATAAATGCACGTTTGCATGTGTTTTTATCGTTTCAAATCGTTGGATAGATCATTAAGTATGCCACGAGCACACTTCGACAAGAACCGAGCGACCGTAATTTGGTATGCGTCACAGATATCGCTGAGCAAGCGGGAATTTGACTCGTGTATGCGATGCGAGATATGACACACCCGACATACATAGCTTTGAGTATATTTTACGATACGTGAAGAGGGCGGATATACCTACGTTTAGTAATATCTATGTATCAGAATACCAATTCTCGTAATTTTTCTACTATCGTAGAATGAATGTTAACCGAATCGAGAATAGATTAAAAAATATTTGCTTGTTTCTATCATTAATTAACACCAATTCTTATTGCTAGCGTCCTAATTCAATATTTGGTATAAACCTTTAAGTTTCATATTATGATACGAGAATACCAAATTTGACATTTGTGAGATCGAGATAGGGTCGAAACGGAAGTTTGACTACATTTTAATTGCGAGAATTGCCCCTCTGATATGTAATATTGCATGTATATCACATTCGTGGCCCACTTAAAAGTGCGCTAAATAGCTGACTTTTCATATAATGCTGTTAAAGATATCTATGTCGATGCATACTAAAGCGAAATTAGGCTTAGACGGTATAGGTTCCATGATCCAGATTCAGTGACATTTTAAGCCTCTCATAAGTAAACCAATGTTAGACAATTTCATATACTCAAATGATATTAAGGATAGCGATAAAATGCTGCTGTAAGCATCTGAGGCATCTAATTAATACGTCGTATGTAGTGAGGGTGGGACGACGCGACGCGCCCTTACGCCTCGCCACACATAGTGTCGTGTTACCCGGCGCTAGGGTTCCCAAATGTTCTGCAATATTTTTGCCATGGTTAATAAATGTTAATGGATATATGGATAATAATGTTATAAAATATATAGTCAAACCTATAATAACATTTTTGAATCCGAGACTTAACTCTTGGCTGATGGATCAACAGCCTTAAACCATGATTAGTCTTAGAATTTTAAAATGTTGTGGTAATATTTCACGTAGTATCGTGATTTGCTTTTAAGAAGTTGAGGGCGATATAGTCTATTATATTTAGCCAGACAAAAAAGTACTGTTTTTTTGTCGCATCATCGTGCCTAAAATTTTATTGTAGACATTTCAAGTTCCTAAAATTAAATTCATACAAGCGTCATTGGGTCAATCAGTAAGTACACGTTAAAAAAAAAGAATTTGTATTATCTTTTTATGCATAATTCAAAATTTTCAATTTTACCATAAATTTTTCATGTATTTTATTCCGGCATTTTCCGTCAACCCTACTCTATGCCCTTTGGGGAGATGAGACAAACAGGAAAACGGGACCAGCCACTGTCCTTAGTACAATCGGTGACAGAAGTGATTCTGCGTTTCTAGTAAGTAAGCGGTTGGATATCGATTAGGTGTCATAATTGTAGAGTGCATCTCGACATCACTCAGACGGTTAGTGTTCATGAGAGAAAAAGAGAGACGATGTTCATAATTTTTTCAGGACAGATAAATTATTTTTTTACAGAAGATAATTATCTCTCATTACTCTGTGTGATAAAAATCCCCACGCTATTATAATATAATAATACACCTACATGGTTAATTTCAATTGAATAGACTGAAAATATTGCAACCACAACATGTGGCTAGTACGTCCATAATATTTTTTTTTGCAATTATCTAAATTGAATGACAAGAAAACGAGTTTTTCTCCCCTCTTGTTTTCCAGATGTTGACGTAAATACAAAACAGGCTTTTCAGTTGTTATCGTCTGTACATTCAACGTCAGAAGTATCACCATCTTCCTTTGCCTCTGTCCTTTTTATAGGTCCAAATACGAATAGCTCTTTTGTTTTTCTTCACATGCATGTTTTTTGTGTCCTATTATTTATTGCGTGTTTTATGGCTCCATATAAAGCCTTTATGTTGTATAACGTTATAGGGGATTTTCATTACTTCTATCTTCTCGTTCACCACTTTGTGGTGGTATATTTTAGCTATTAACTAAACTTGTACGCCTTATAACTTTATGTAGTGTGGGGTTCTAATTAACAATTTTGTTTTACAAATTGAAAAGCGGAAAAATCGTGCTACGTCTCATCTCGACGCCAATTATAGTTTCTAATTAAAATAATAGGTAACTAATATAACAGGTACTACATATATAATATGTAATATTACAGGTACTATATACATATCCAATCGTTTAGTTTGTCAAGACATCTTTTATTTGTACAGATACTTACTTTTTGAAAAAAAAATCTTAACTCATATATGAGCCTGCTCCATACTGCGTCGGTCACTTTTCCGACCAAGTGTACTTGGTATTTCTTGGGGAAATAAACCAATCGGCATTTTAGCTTTATGCTCTATTCGACTGCGGTAAGCGTTCTGTATGTCGAAGAAATTTGTGAGTTGGAAATAGTTGATATTTATGGCGCTTAGACGCCTAAAGGCACTAAAACGAAGATGTTCTCGGAATTTAATTAAACTTATTAGTTATTTATTACGTAGGTAGTCTTAAAGACATAATTTATTTTTCACCAGCTTTTAACCGCGACTCCTTACGGGTTGGTTAAACTTATTTTTGTTTTAACATTCCAATGAAAATCTCCTTATAGTCAGATTAGTATTTCGTCGTCTTTCTGTCTTACTTATACAGCTAACTTGTAGTTTATGGAATAGTGTTGTGTTATGTTGCAATAAATGTTTCTTCTTCTTCAGTGTGGGAGCACCTTTTTACAGAAACTGTAGTAACGAATAATTTATCAGACATAATAATTATTAGTATTATTACACACTGATAATGTATTCATTTCTCAGTAGGTACTGTGTCATTGCGTAAATAAATGTTGATAAGAAAATTCTTTGTATCCATCCACTTAGATACATTTGCACTTTGGAGTGCCGCTTGAGAGATAATTTGCAAATTGCTCTTGTTTGTCTTACAGTGACGTGGATTCCAAGAGTCGGGTAATAAAGACAGATTCAAAACATCCTCCTCGAAATAAGAGGTGACGGAGAGCATAATAAGTACATAACAAAAAAAGAACTGGTAACTTTTTTTCTTGACGAGCCCAGTGGTCGAATGACTAGCAATGGCCACTTTGACTCCGAGGTCACGGGTTCGATTCCCGCACAAGACAAATATTTGTGTGTATGAAAATGTCTCTTTGTCTCGGTCTGGGTGTTTTCTATGTATTATATGTATTTATTTCTCTCCAGCAACCCGCAGTTGAGCAGCGTGGTGGAGTATGCTCTAAACCCCTTCGAGAGAGGGGAAACCCGTATCCCAACAGTGGAATTATGGGTTGATGCCGAAATATGTATTTATTTAATAAAAGGTATTGATGTACATATATCAGTTATCTAGTAGCCATAGTACAAGCTTGGCTTAGTTTGGGACTAGATGGCGCATGTCAAGGAATATTTATTTATGTCTTCTAAGCTTCCGACTCCTACATCTTCTGATACTCTACCAGATTCCTCTCAGAGGGGAGATGAGGTTGACAGGAGAGAGTGGCAGGGGGTGGCCATACTGAACGTAGTACTATTACTGAGGTATGGTACGAAGATTGTAATTTTATAGAATCATATTAGGTATATTCAGTTACGTATCTCCGCATAATGTTAATGTAGAAAAACATGTCGAAATTTCTTGAGAATTAACAGTATGGTATACTGTGACTCACGTATGTTTGTCTTACAGTATGAAAACATTTGGTATTTTGTCAATGTTAGCATGATTACATCCACTTGAATAATTTGATAGTTAATTACATAAATATCATACTTAAAGGTTTCTCTGCTGTAACGCTAAAGGCGATCTATTACAAAAAAAAATACATATTCGTTAAGGCCCTTGCCTTAACGAATATGTTTTTTTTAAACGTAGGTGCTAATGTGAAACGACTTCCTGTTACTATCAATCCCACTTTTTCTTCAGGGTGTCATGTCCAACCCTTTTACAAGCTTAATTATAATATTAATTAAACTCTGGAATTATTTTATAATACAAGTAATAATGAGAGATGTTAGTTTCTAGAAACAACTATTTAAAATAATATAGCTGACCAATTATTAACAAAAATAATGTAATTATATTTGCACGCCAACAGGCAAAATGTATTTGCACGCCAACAGGTAAACAATATTTTCCGTGTTAAACATCCCTGTACCTACATTTAGCAAATAAAATAATTTCATTACATATTCAATAATAAAACTACTTTTCAATTACACGAATAGAGTTGTAACAATATGATAGTATAATTAACAAGAATAATGAATAACCGAGTGTGTCTAACGCGTCTTTTTACACTGTGGCCCGGTCAGCGGTGTGAATGACCGTGGCGTGTCGAGAGCGTATGCAAATGAGCTAGCTCTTTCACTTCACTGACTCCTGCCAGCCTCCTGCGTAATATTTATAGCTTTACCTGTAATATATTACCGGTTCATGAATTTATGTGCCCATGCGGCAAGATTTAATATGCGGGTACGTGAATAGTGCTAAACTGTGGTTATTTGTAAAAATAGTGATAGTGTTGTAAGAGTGATACATGCTATAGAAGGAAATGATAGTTTCGAATTTCAAAAAGGATAGATTAAAACTTTTTGAAATTCGAAACTATTGGTTTTTATTTTATAGAATTCTTTCTGTTTGCAAAATTTATAGGGCATGTAAAAATTCGAATAATTGAGCTGATTGCTCGAAGAATATTTGAATGCCCTACGTTGGAGATTCCAATTTCGAAGATTATAAATTAGTAGGATGAACCTTCTAATTTCTACTGATTAATCGTAAATTCCACGTTTGTATAGTTTTTTTTCTATCCCTGGTTCGGCAGTGAACTTCATTGATATTTTGGTGGTTGCCCACTGTTAATCCTGACTACACAAGAGGAGACACGGATGTAGGGTGTTAGCGAGTCGAAAGCAAATAGATCCCTGAAAAAGGGTCTCAGAAAGCAATATTTTCTCATTAAGGGCAAAGCTACTAGTCAAAGAACCGGAAAGAGGAATAAGTTCTTTTCTTTCAAAGCAGTGCATCCCTATCACACTCAATGAGACCAGCTCATCTCTTGAGTTTTCGCTTTCTGCCGCATCTTTCTGTCATTTATGTGGTTTATCCTTTATCTCATTTCAAAATAAAACGCTCATGCTAAAAATTAGTTTGACTACGAAAATAGCTACGGACTTTTTTGTACAACATTACGAAATGAACACATCAAAATTCACGAGTAATGATTAAGGATGTTTACACACGACCACATCAGATAAGCGTGGGGCTCACTCGAGATCATTCGTCTTTAAATGACGTCATAGAGTTGAATGAACTGTTTTGGATAGTCCGAACTGCGTAAAATCCGCGAAACAATACTACTCCTGTTGTCTTAAGACGCCATTATTGAGTCCATCTTACTTGCTAACAACATATCGGTGATCCTTGGTGATGTTCTGTGTTGCCATAAAAACAATACCGTTATTTTGGCAATTTATGTTTTAATGTATTATAGGTAATTAATTCGTGTCATTTGTATTCGAAAATATCTTTTAGTGGTAAATTTGTAATGGTAGATTTTTTTTATGCTTTTATACCCTGACTACACTTTGACTAGAGCTATATACATTATTCGAATATATGTAGATATTCAAATGATTTTTCGAATATTTGCAATCCCTAACTTGGACAGTATATCTCATAAAACTTGACGTAAATAATGTCAAGTAAACAAGCAGCGTGATTAGGCATCCAGAGTACCTACTTCGGTGCCCGGAATATGCATAACAATTTCATCGAAGCCGAGGTCGTTCCCCTAGTGTTTATGCTAAAAGTGACCCGCTCAGCGAGAAATACGGGGAGTATTCCCCATTATCGGGGTTAACTTTTGTTCTCTTCGCATAAATCCTCCTCTACTGAACAGTTGAAAAATGGTATTAAAGGTACTGTCGGCAACATAAATACGTGGAGGATTTATTGGCTTGAAATAAAATAGGACAAGTTTTCCGAATGTAAGCGGTTTACCGTATACCTATGTCTGTCTGTTTTTTAGTTTCTAAAGTAACAGTATCTGGTTTTATACAGCTTTATTACGATTTGCCGGTATTACATAATATATTGCATAGTATAAAATACATAAATCACAATACATCACAAAAAGTATCTAATGGGTACCTAATATTTTTCAACTTGCTTAATTTGTACTACATTCTTGTTTGTTTACTTCTATTTGTTACAAGAAAATAAGTGTTTTTTCTGCCTTTTATATTATGAGCCGAGCTGAGTATCTTAGATCGTCCACCTTACTTAAAGTTCTAAGATTTTTGGTGTCTTTTAGCATACTATTACTTATACGTGCTTTTAGTAACTAAACATCATCATTATCAGCCTTTATCATCTACCCACTGCTGGATATAAGCCTTTCCCAATACTTTCCACCATATGCGATCCGCCGCTTTACGTATCCTACCGCTACCAGCCACTTTTTTGAGGTCGGCGGTCCATCTATAGAGGGGGCGCCCTACTCTTTGTCGCTTCATACGAGGCCTCCACTCTTGGACTTTCCTCCCCATCTGCCATCGCTGATTCGGCAGATGTGGCCAGCTCACTGTCACTTCGACTCTGAGAACTGTGGCAACGATTTTAGTTTTCCGTCAAATTTCTTCGTTACAAATTCGATCCCAGAGAAGTCCCAAGCATTGCTCTCTCCATCGCTCGTTTGCCCGTAATTGCTTGCACAGTTTATGCATAAAAATTCATCATCAATAAAATTTAAGAAAGAGCTTATATTTGTAAATTTTAATTTCTTACAACAATTTTGTGTGCTGACAGTACCAACCGAGTAGCCACAGTAGCTCGTTTGTCTCGTTTAGTGTTCTTGTTTGCTTTTATTCTTGTTGTTTTGATAGCCGTGCAGTTAAAATTGTTATTTCGAATTTATGCTCTGTGTTGTGACTAAAAATAAACGCCGGGTGCCAAATAAGCATACGGTTCGTCTCATGTAAAACGGTTATCGTAGCTATGTAAACGTTTGCAGTAAGAGCTTTGCTTTGCTCCTAGCTGGTAACGCAATTACTTTCCAAGAAATTATCCAATCGTACTTAAAATTGTAATTCAAGATTTCATCACATTTTATCCATCAAGCACATAAAGTATTGGGTGCCAGCTTGACATTTTTCTCTAGGGTACTCTTAGTTATGTGATAAAGTGGTCTAGAATTGGGAAAATTACTATCATAAAAAATACTAATCTTTGTTTCATTGAAACAATTATCACGAATGATCTCTGAATACATTACGCTTCCACCTTTTTGTTTTATTACGAATTTAATTAAACCAAACGCAAAAATAGGAATCACTTGAGTAACTTAAAAGTCAGTAACGTAATACCTATTTAGTACATATTTCAAACAAAATTGTTGTTTTGACATCTGGTAAAAGTGTAACTAATTTGACTCCATAATATAGTATGGAGTCAAATTAGTTACTAATTTCACTCGATAATTAAAAATAAATAAATAATTTAGTAACAAAAAGTAACTAATTGGTTTAAGGTGTCATTTACCCTATTGTGGAGCCAATGTCTCTTAGTGCGGTTGAATTGGACAGTTATTGCTAGCCGTTTTTGCTTTGTACTTGTATATAAAATTATACCATTAATCGTATCGTTATTTTAAAGAAATAATGTTATAAATAACATCGCAAAGCGGCCTGTTGTCCGTGATCGCTACGATACGCTATCGGCGCAGTTCATCTTTCAAATGGCCCCATGTTTCCGAGTGCCGCAGTTAATGACCGTAGACACAGCCGACATAGTTTGACAGTACGCTAAGTCGATACAAATCGTCCGCAATCGAAGCACCCAGAACAACAGAACCACTCAGAACATGCCTCAGAACATGCCACTCACAATCTGCACTACCTAAGCAATCTTCGCGATCCAATACATAAACGATTGCGCTTAAACTTGAAAACACTGGCCTCCGCCAACTCGCAGTTGAACAGCGTAATGGAGTATGCTCTAAAATCCCTTCGATTGAGAGGAGACCCGTATCCCAGCAGTGGGATGAATAAGGTTAACGACAAAATGACTCCGTAACAGTGACAGTGTGTCCGCACTCCCTCGGAGACAAATCGGGAACTTTAAAAAATTTCGATCTGTAAACGGTAGACGAAATTAGGTTGTGATCGTATATATTGTGTTTAATATCGTTAGTTAGGTAATTAGTCAACTTAAGAGTTATTTACACAAAACATTTCCACGTCTACAAACGTCATCTGTATTTGTAATATCAAGGAGTTTTTTACACGCACTTTTTGTATGGAATTGACAGAATGTACCACTGCTCTATGAGATTACTGTGCCGTTGGGTTTTTTATAAATTATAGTTGTGTACAGAGTTCGTATTCAATTTGATTGAGATCAGAAGTTACTGATTGGATTTTCAGAGTTTCATTTATGACCTGGTCTTGCAGAAATTTGTACGTTCCGGTTCGGATGAAACCTTAGTACGTTTATTTATTAATCTACCGGTTCTACAAACCAATATGGTATATGTACACGTCTTTCGTTTTTGTTAAACTACACAGTTACAAACTGCTGTAATCATCACCACAGTGGATCATCACTCTCATGTTAACCATGTAATGATCTTCAATGCTTTATTGACAGCGATGTTGGTCAATGACACAGGGCGAGTGTGTTGCAACAGAAGTGAACCGCGAAAGCGGACCGCTTTCATTTGCTTTCTCGCGTGCAGACGCGCCTAGCAACACGGCTCGCCTTTGTGCGACTTGCCGTACAATCGCGGTCATAATACGTTCATTTAAATAAATAATAAATAAATATTTTTTTCTGGACAATTTACACAGCGCCAAATTAAGCGCAAAGCTTGTGTTATGGGTACTAGACAACTGATAAATGTACTTAAATACATTTTTTTTTGTAAATACGAACTTATAATACATAGAACAAACAGACATGTTCATGCACACAAATGTTTGTCTTGTGCAGGAATCGAACCCGCGACCTTGGAGTCAAAGTGGCCATTGCTAACCATTCGACCACCGAGCTCGTGGACAGAGAAAAAATATTGACAAATTGACACTTTGCATCGCATTCACACAAGAAAAAGTGTGACATACGCCATTATCATGAAAATGAGACAACTGATTAATATTTCGCCTCGCTTGACGGTTTTTTTTTTCAAAATAAACAGAATTTTATTGCAAACGTCATATAATTTACGATATTCTATATCGCATGTAGTCTCACCTAGCACCAGGATCTATAACATGTGGTGTATTATAGCAAGAACAATGAAGTACACTGCAGTCCAAGAGGTAAAACTACGGCTGCCTTGGAATTCACAACGAATTTTATCTGAAGAATTTAGTAGGAGTAGGAAGCTTTTGGAATTTTGAACCTTATGTAGAAAATCAAAACTCTTTGCGATTCACTAATATGTCAACATCCAAACAATGTTGATGGAACCTATTCAGCGCAGCTCGGCTCACACAAGCAGAGAATGCTCGTACGGACCGAGCAATTAATTGCTGCGCTGTGTTGCATGCTGCAGAGACGTGAATAGTTTAATAGCTTGTCCATTGCACTTCTAGCTTATCGGCTTACGTCTTTTTATTTCATCTACGCAGTCATATTATTTATTGTTTTGTAATAGAATAGCTCGCCAGACTTTCTCGACTTTTATGTCACGCCGCGCGACGCCGCCGCTATCAGGAGAAACGTCACACGTCACCCACACGTGTTAACGTGTATTTCGATATGGTTGTATTGTACCGTTGTATTGATGGTCGTTGATAAGGTGTTACATATTGTTAAGTTGCTCTCGTAGGTACATTATGTATGCTGCACGTGCTGTTCATATTTATTATTATGGTACTTACTAGTGGCATATCCACCTCCTGCTTTCTCAACTTCGATATAAAGTCGGGAGTAGAGATTTTGGAAGACTTTTTTACAACATCTACCATAAAATTAGGTATTTATAGAGGTGTAAAAATGTATAGACACTTAATTCTTATTTTAGGGGTGTAAGTAGCTCTCCACAATATTTAGAGCCAAAGCCAAGAGAAGGCAGACATGGGTTAATGTGAATTGCAGTGTGTAAGATCAAGTTCTTTATTATACAACGTCAGGTGACAAACAAGCATACGGCTCGCCTGATGGAAAGCAGTACGGTAGCGTATGAACGTCTGTAACACCAGGGGCATCACATCGGCGTTGCCGATCCTGTAAAAACCTCTTCACGCCTTTTTTGAAGAACCCCATGCTGTAGTTTCCAGAGAAAACCTTGACAGGCAGATCATTCCACAGCTTAACAGTATGCCGGAGAAAACTTCTCTGGAATCGCACAGTACGCGACCACTTAGCCTCCAATATGTGAGGATGAATTCCCTGTCGATGGCGAGCGCTGTGACTGAAAAAGGAGGCCGTGAGCATCATGTCAAACAACTCCGCTGAACACACCCCATTGTATTATCAGTAGAACACACAAAGCAAAATTTCTTCTCAGACTGAAAGGTAACCGTCTGTTTGGAATCGTCAACAAACTTCTCCCGCACAGTACGCGACCACTTATATATAAATATATATATTACAGGATGTAAAACAATAAAAATCAATTACGTTGAACGAAACAACGCGATGATTAAGTAATTAGAAACGAACGTTATGCCAATGACTGTACCTATCGGCCGGTTAACGGTCGAATTCGAGACGACTGTCATTGAAAGTGGCTCTACTCGCGGTCGCAGCTTGTTCTTGTGGCTGTGGTAATTAGAAAGTACTGTTACTTTGTTAAAGTACACTAAAGTGACAAGACAGTACAGTCTTGTTGGGTGAGGAATTATGAAGTGTCAATAAGGTGCTATGGGAATCCTAGAAGTTTTAAAATATTTTAGAAGTGAAAACTTCTTTAGCGGTGATTTGCACTATTTGGGATTGAGTAAAAAATGTTAAACTCGCGTCAGGACACGTGACCTGATCGAAAATTCGTAAAACGGAGGGAGTGTAGACCGCCAGCGCGGCGTAAGAGAGGAAGTAATATCCCCCTCTCTTTCTACCGCGTGGCGAAAATGTATGCCAACTCCTGCTGTTTATTTTTGAATGTAATATAAATTGACATGTTTGTGTACGATAGCGCAATAAATGAATATTGTATTTTACCACATAAATGATAGTACTTTTGTACTGATAAATAAAGCAATTCGTGCGAAATTATTCCCTATACATTCCTAAATATTCAAAAATGCACAAAATTAATGTTCAAGTTTTCACTTCTGCCGGCACTCCCGGAGTGCAACCCGTTCTAAAGTTAGTTGTTATTGTCGCGGTCCTGTCTCGAACGATCTAGAATAGAACCTTTTAGAATAGTCGCCGCATACTTCGATGCAAGCAATAATGAGCCGTATGTCTAGTGCCATAAGGTTCATAACACTATGACATGAAAATGTTCGAGATGTGTCTCGAGACATTACGATGAATTACCGATGGGTTAGTACATGCATGTACATACGGGAACATTCGAGAACCCTTGCCGGCGGATATAAATAGCGACCGCCGCGGCGCATAGGCAGTTCAGTTTGGACTTGGGAAGAGTAAACTTCGAGCGAATCTACCTGCGAGACAAGTGATAACCTACGACCTCAGCGATACTATTGGACTTCGTTTTGACCTGCGATTTGGAAACTTGGTGTGGACTTCGTCTTGTGAAGACCTGCAGACCAGACCCTGCGTGAATAAATCCTTGGAAGTTGTCATTGGCGTTTTACATCCAAATCCAGAACCCTAGCTCGTAACATTTGGTGTCAGAATTGGGGATTTGGAGATGCCACTGACTCCGAGGGAGGATACTCCTGGCGTGAGGACTAGGGCACAATGTGCTGCGGAGGCCACGCCTACTGCCCCTGAGGCCACGCCCACCGGCCATAGGGGCACGCCCACTGGCCCCGCCCACCAGGCCACGCCCACCGGTCAGGCCCCGCCCACCGGCCAAGCCACGCCCCCTAGCCCCGCCCACCAGGACACGCCCACTGACCAGGCCCCGCCCACCAGTCAAGCCACGCCCCCTGGCCCCGCCCACCGGGACACGCCCACCGAGCAGGCCACGCCCACCGACCAACAGGCCCCGCCCTCTAGCCACGCCCACCTGGTCACGCCCACCGGAGACATTAAACCTCCGAAACTTTCAACGGAGGTTTTGGATATGTCGTGCCTGATGGCAATTTTGAAGGGCATGAAGGATGAGCAGACAAGGATAAGAGAAGAACAAAGCAAGCACATGAGGTGCCTGCAAGAAGAACAGAGGGGCCTGCGAGAAGAACAGAGGGGCCTGCGAGAAGAACAGAAGGCAGATCAACAAAGGATTATTTCTGCCGTTACCAAGTTTAGCGATACGGTAGCTAAGCTACATGAAGATGTAGAGATAGTGAATGGACGGGTTTCCGAATTAGAGGAAGTCTTGAAAAATGTGAAAACTGGTCTCACTGGACTGGAGATGAAAGTTCGGCGTATAGAAGCTGCTGGAGCTACGTCGAGCGGAGCTGTCGGCATAATCCAGGGACCTAAGGTGAAGGTGCCTCCTTACGACGGTACTACGTCTTGGGCCGCCTACCGCCAGCAGTTTCAGACTGTCGCTGCTTCGAATGGGTGGACGGACGAACAGAGCCTGACAGCCCTCACCGTCGCGCTCAGAGGTTCGGCCTTGTCTGTGCTGGAGGCACTGCCTACCTCAGGCAGCGACTTTAAAGACCTGCTGGAGGCACTTGAGGCTAGATATGGGGAACGACACTTGGAACACGTTTTTCGTGCCCAGCTACGGGACCGGACCCAGCGCCCAGGTGAAGGACTTCAACAATGGGCGCTGGAGATCGAAAAGCTGGTTCGAAAGGCGTACCCTTCTGCTGATAGTAGGATGGTGGACACCAACATTCTTCAAGCCTTCGTCGACGGAATCAAGGATCTTGAAATTAGGGCTGCAGTGAAGCTTCGCCACCATGCCTCATTAAAAGAAGCACTCGCACACGCCCTGGAAGTTGAAGCTGTGCGACAAGATATCCGGCAAGGGTACAAACTTCGTAAAGTTACGGAGGATGTTAAGGAGATCAAGATGCCGCCCAAAAGGAACTTCGGGCCCATGTGCTACAAATGTGGGGAAAGAGGACATCTGCAGTTCAAGTGCCCTAAGAAGGAAAGACAACCGACCAAAACTGACGACAGGCTGGATGCACTTCTAAACAAAATGGAGCAGCGTTTTGAAGAATTGGTAAAGAAGCATGATGCTGCGCCCTCTACCGTGAATCAGGGAAACGAGTAAAAGCCAGGACTGTGGGGCGAGTACTGGCTGGAGCGGAGGAAGCCCCAGCAACCGTAATCTCACAAGCATGGAATGGGAACAGTCTACTAATACGCGGTAGAGTGAACGAAATAGACTGCAAAATCACCTTAGATACAGGAGCCTCTAGAACAATAGTGAGACCAGATCTAGTGAAAGCTGTAGGGAGACGCAAAGACACCAGTTTATGCAGACTTCTCTCTGCTTCTGGCCAACAGATACCCGTCCTAGGGGAAAGGTTGGTTACGATACGTGTTGGAGAGTCGTCATATACTCATGACGTAATCGTAGCCGAAATTATGGATGATTGCATTCTGGGCCTAGACTTCATGAGGAAACACAACTGTCACATCGATGTCACTAACGGTGTCTTTAAATGTGGTGATGAGGAAAACTTCATACTTGGCGGTCCCGATGGAAAAGTAACGTGCCTGAAGAAAATCATAATACCTGGACGAGCACAAGCTCAAGTAAAGGTGAAACTGCCTTTGAGTCAGAAGAATCAGCCGGATAGATGTGTGCTGATTGAAGATACGCCCGGCAGTGCAGCCTGTAAGAAAGTGCTGACAGCGAGAACTCTCGTCCGTGGAGGTAAGACCGCTGTAGTAAGGGTTGTGAATTTGTGCGACCGAGAGATTAGCCTAAGCAAAGGTGAAGTTATTGGAAGATGTGAAGAAGCTGTTTGGATGAGAAATTGCCAATCACCTTCAAGCTCAACTACGTCGAACACCAGGAGCGAAATTATAGTCTCTAAACTGCTTGAAGATTGTAAAAGTAATCTGAGCTATTCGCAGAGCATGAAGGCCAAGATGTTGCTACTGCGTTTTGGGGAAATCTTCTCTTCGGACGAAGGAAATCCAGGAAGAACATCTTTAGTTCAGCACAAAATTGACACCGGACACGAAAGACCTATCCGTCAGCGAGCAAGGCGCATACCAATTGCTAAAGAAAAGGAAGTTCAAGACATGTTGGAAGACATGCAAAGAAACAACATTATAGAACCTTCTGCTAGTCCATGGTGTTCTCCAGTTGTGTTGGTCAAGAAGAAAGATGGTAGCACAAGGTTCTGTGTGGACTATCGACGACTTAATGATGTGACAAAGAAGGACAGTTATCCACTACCACGAATCGATGATACTCTGGACACATTGAGTGGTATGAGATGGTTCTCGACGTTAGATCTGAAATCCGGCTACTGGCAAGTGGAAATTGATCCGAAGGATAAAGAGAAGACAGCCTTTTCAACTGGTAAAGGTTTATGGCAATTTAACGTCATGCCTTTTGGATTATGCAACGCGCCGGCTACTTTCGAAAGACTTATGGAGTGTGTACTGGCAGGATTAGTTGGAGACGCTTGCCTTGTCTATTTGGATGATGTCATAATCATGGGCAGAGATTTTGAAGACCACTTACGGAACCTAGAGCAGGTCTTGAAAAAGATAAAGGGAGCCAACTTGAAGTTAAATCCGAAGAAATGCAGTTTGTTTAAGAAGAAAGTTAACTATCTCGGCCATGTGATAACCAGCGAAGGCATACAGACTGATCCAGACAAAATCGAAGCGGTACAAAAGTGGCCTACTCCCAAAGATAAGACAGAAGTGCGGGCATTTTTAGGGCTATGCTCGTATTACAGACGCTTTGTTAAGGGATTCTCCGAAATTGCCAAGCCTTTACACCGATTAACTGAAGACAAGCAGCCATTTCATTGGGATGAGACCTGCGAGGGTTCTTTTCAGAAACTAAGAAAATGTCTTTGCGAGACTCCAATCTTGGGATTTCCACAACCTATTGGCCAATTCATTGTAGACACAGACGCCAGCAACACAGCGATCGGAGGTGTGTTATCGCAGAAACAAGGCGACAGAGAAGTGGTGATGGCTTATTTTAGTAAATCGCTGTCGAAATCTGAAAGGAACTACTGTGTGACAAGAAGGGAGCTCTTGGCTGTGGTAAAGACATTACAGCACTTCAGCAAATATCTCATTGGCATGCGGTTTACACTTCGCACTGACCACGCCGCCCTGAAGTGGCTGTTACAATTTAAAAATCCAGAAGGTCAAGTTGCTCGATGGATCGAACAACTGCAAGAGTACGACTTTGCGATTGAACACCGCAGCGGAAAGGCGCATGGAAATGCTGATGCACTGTCAAGAAGGCCATGTCCTGAAGACTGCAAGCACTGTGCCAAACAAGAGACAAAGGAACTGCCATTGAGATTGACAAGAATGGGCCCATCGAGATCCTGGGAAGATGAGGCGATGAAAGAAGCACAGGAAGATGACGAAGATTTGCGACTCATTGTCGCATGGAAGAAACGAGGCGAGGACAAGCCAAGATGGTGCGAAGTCGCCCCTACTAGTGTTATCACCAAGGCATACTGGGCTCAATGGGACAGTTTTATTCTTCAGAACGGAATACTTTACCGTAAATGGGAGAAACCTAATGGCAGAGAGTTCCATCTTCAGATAGTTGTCCCAAGAGACAAGGTACAAGATGTCCTTCGTGAAGTACATGATGGCGTGTCAGGTGGACACTTGGGCGTGAAACGGACGTTAACAAAGATTCGGGAAAGGTTTTACTGGCTTCATTGTCGAGAGGATGTGCAAGATTGGTGCCGCAAGTGTGCTACTTGCGCTGCGGTGAAAGGTCCATCAACTAGAAGCCGAGGAAACCTGCAACTTTATAACGTTGGTGCGCCATGGGAACGCATTGCAGTTGATGTGGCTGGACCATTCCCTGTAACGGAATCAGGAAATAAGTACTTCATGGTAGTTATGGATTACTTCTCTAAGTGGCCAGAAGTATTCGCCATACCTAATCAAGAAGCCACAACTGTTGCATCCAAGTTGTTTGAAGAAGTAGTTTGCCGATTTGGTGTGCCTTTGGAAATACACTCCGACCAAGGTAGGAACTTTGAGTCACAGATATTTCAAGAACTCTGCAAAATATTGGGTATACATAAGACTAGGACCACCCCATATCATCCTCAATCCGACGGCATGGTAGAGAGATTTAATCAGACACTTGAGAGACATTTGGCGAAACTCGTTGACAACCACCAGAGAGATTGGGACAAATATATACCGCCGTTTCTCCTGGCCTACCGAACTGCTGAACATGAAAGCACAAAGGTAACCCCAGCACGTGTCAATTTTGGGAGAGAACTAAGAATACCAGTAGATCTGCTAACTGGAGGACCTCCTGACGACCCACGTACTCTACACGACTACATTTCCGAGTTACGTGAGAAAATGCGAGAAATTCATGCCATAGTTCGGGAAAATGGGTTGCAATCGAGTGAAAAGATGAAAACCAGGTACGACCGTCGAGCAAATACAAACGGCTTCGAAGAAGGAGCACTAGTATGGCTTCACAACGTAACTCGACGAAAAGGAAAGTCTCCGAAATTACAGACAAGATGGGAAGGGCCATACAAAGTGGTCACTCGGTTGAATGACGTGACATATCGAATTCAACGGCAGCCGAGAGGTGCACAAAAAGTGGTTCACATTGACCGCTTAGCTTCTTATCACGGCAGTAATGAAGATGCTCGGGACGAGCATTTCTAAGAGGGGAGCAGTGTCGCGGTCCTGTCTCGAACGATCTAGAATAGAACCTTTTAGAATAGTCGCCGCATACTTCGATGCAAGCAATAATGAGCCGTATGTCTAGTGCCATAAGGTTCATAACACTATGACATGAAAATGTTCGAGATGTGTCTCGAGACATTACGATGAATTACCGATGGGTTAGTACATGCATGTACATACGGGAACATTCGAGAACCCTTGCCGGCGGATATAAATAGCGACCGCCGCGGCGCATAGGCAGTTCAGTTTGGACTTGGGAAGAGTAAACTTCGAGCGAATCTACCTGCGAGACAAGTGATAACCTACGACCTCAGCGATACTATTGGACTTCGTTTTGACCTGCGATTTGGAAACTTGGTGTGGACTTCGTCTTGTGAAGACCTGCAGACCAGACCCTGCGTGAATAAATCCTTGGAAGTTGTCATTGGCGTTTTACATCCAAATCCAGAACCCTAGCTCGTAACATTATGTAATGCGGCGGTTATACGAATAGGCTGCGACATAATATCTTTGCTTGACTTTACTTTAAAGTAAAAGATATACCCAAGCTAATTTTATATAATAAATCTCATTGTTTCTCAGATTTTTGTCTACTATGGCCCTTAATTTTATTAACATACATTCTCAACATTTGATAAAATTTGCTTACAACAGTCTTGTATGGATGAATTTCCAAATAGAGTCCGCCTTTACATATTTTATATAATAAAATATGGATACATAAAATATGTAAAGAAGTACATACTAGACATGATATATCTGACGCAGTAGGTATGGGGCGATGTAAGTAAAATGGGGCCGTTCCTGGAAAGTTATTTCATATTTATGTGTAACAGGATATCTTCAAGGTCCCTTGTCCTTTGGAATAACTGCGCAATAACTTAATACCGCCTCTTGGGAACAACTTATCCCGCTAGCTTGTTTATTTTGTTGAGCTTACGGGTTTTGATGTTACTTGAAACATTTTAGGTACTCGTACTTAGGTATAATATTCAGATAAGTTGTATTTGAAAAGTTTTTTTTTGATATCGTGGTTGATTTTTTTTTTTGCGTAGTAACTCTAAAAGGGACTGGTAACTTTACTCACTCGTAGGCTCACGCTAATCCTTCAGAGGCTGTGGTTTGTTATTTGTCTAATAAGAAGGTATTTCGCATGTCGGGTTGCTTATTAAATACATCAATTCATAATGATACCTGTGACTCACGCAGTCGAATATAACATGCAAATATTCGTCAGCAACACAAACCTTCCTGGTAGCTCAGTTGAAAGAGCACTCGACCGGTCATCGAGAGGTCGTGGGTTCAAATCCCACCTAGGGGAGGCAGGTGAATTTATCCATTTTTCAAAATATTTATAGTCATAATGATCCCATTATTGGGGTACGGGTCTGCCCTAAATAGAAGGGTTTTGGAGCACCACATTGCTCAACTGCGGTTTTGGCTGAGGGCAGTGTTTTCAAGCCGCCCAAAGGCTTCAAAACACTGGCCTCCGACTTGGCTTAACGAATGTCGTCTAAAGATAACAACCGAGACCGACGGCTTGACGTGTTTTTCGAAGCACGGAGGAGCAAGAGATAAATAAACGCATCCATAGACAGGCTACGGTCGACGTTGCTTAACTTGCGTGATCGATTAGACGTGTTAGATGGGTAACGACGCCATCGAGCACCTCACATATAAATATAGATAGATATATATATATAGATGTGTGTTAATTATGATGATTAGACAGGGTCGTGGTTAAAACTGTCCTTTTAGGTGACACGCAATTTTGTTCAATACAAATTTGTTCTTTGTATAAATACATATTAGTGTAGACTATACCATTGTGGGTAGTACCCACTGGGTACCAATGGTTGACTACCATGTAGGATTCCATTCTTGGTATGTTCTGCACTCCCCATTTAATAGATATTAGTATACATGAATGCGTTTCCCATAAAACAAATTAAATGCTGTTCCGATAACTATGGATAATATTGTATTTATCAACATATAACTCGAATGAAAAGAAAGGAATTCCAGATATGAATATATTCACATAAATTGATAAGCATCATTAATCTCATCATCATCGCGTGTTAATTATTCACTTTATGCAATTCAAACCATACTTAATCGTACAGTCAGCACTATTCTAGCATTAATTACTACCTATAGCTAGTGTCCGCATGTACAGTTTGCATGCCCTGAAGACCAATTCTCGTAAATCGTATTTTCCGATCGCAGAATAAAAATTGACCGAATCCAGTTTATATATTGTGAATTGACTAAAAATGATATTTTATAAACAAAAATATATATATTTATTTCAGACAACAGAACTATCTTAGTAACTTATTTCTAGAAGAGATTTCGTCTTAGACAACATCTTGCCGTCAACATCTTGATATACTTGATTTGATTATTTATTATCAATTCTTATTGTCGACAAAATAACATACTTAGTTTTTTTTTAAAATTTTCGGTTATATTTCTATATAATCCCACTTAAATTAAACATTCAATTTCCATATACGAGAATACCAAATGTGACATTTGTGAGATCAAGAATAGATCGGACGGAACTGAATTTTGAATACATTTAAATTACGTGAATTGCCTTCTGTGAGGGGCAGTGCGTTGACGTTGACCCATGACCCGCACTGCACGCCTTCCCGCTCCGTTCGCCACGAGAAACCCGCAAGTGCGATCTTTGCTCTCTCCTGGATTAGTGTGTGTATTTCTCGTTTCTATGTATGTGCACATGTGTGGTGGTGCGTTGAATCGATCGCGCATATGTAGATTGTTTGGGCCCTTTTATCTGAAGTCTATTTGGAGTAGTTTCCTTGAGTATGTATGTAATGTAATCATTGATGTACCTAACCCATTATTTAGCGACATCCAACAGGGTGTAATTTGTGTATTTTACATTAAGATTATTTATTATTAAATGTAAAATACATTTAATACAACAATAAGTAAAGAATAAAGATAGAAATCTTGGATAAATTACACAGCGCCGTCGTCTACTTAGTAGAACTTTTGCTAGCTATGCAAAAGTTATACTAAGTAGAACTGATGAACATTCATTCCTTCTTAAATACTTATTTGGCATAATAAATTGTAATCTAAACGTATAAAGACGCAAGGCCTAAAGTGTCAGTAGCAATGCAAAATCCATCTTCACATGAAGCTACACACACACTTAATTGCTACGTTGAAATCATAATTTAAGTACACCGGATCAAAGGGACGCGAGTGTCGCGTGTAGAACAACATAAATACACAATAAACGTCGCTACACATCTGTCATGTAACACGTGTGTCGAAAATGCATGAGTGTGTGTGGACTTTGAGCCTTGATATTAGCAGCGGTTAGCGTTTCTGACACGAAAGTGTCATTTAACTCGTGCTCGCGATACTAAGGACTTGTACCAGTGCACTTCCATGTAATGCTTTATGCACGTATTGCAGTTTCTTTTGAATATTTTTGGTCTGCGATATTGTTAGTCATACTACAAGTAATTATAAATTGGGGTGTGAGTGGTTCATCAATATCTTTGAACAAAAGCCAACTTCACCTGCACGCGGTGAAGTTGGCTGACTGACAAACGAAGCTCTGACGAAAAGAGAGGTAGGGAGCATACATTGTAAGCTACCCGACTGTGGATTGTACCTCCACCTCACAGAATACCGCAACGAAATAACAATTCCCTTGAGGGTTGTTGTGTTCCTGCGAGTGAGCTAGGATACCAGAAAGGAAGGAGATGCTGCGTTGGCAGCGGGGATGGCGGCGCGCGAGCGATATTTTATGTTGCGAGCGTTAATATGGCTACGGTAACCGCTTCACATCAAGCGGGCTGTTTGCTTGTCTGCCAACCGACGTAGTATAAAAAGTAATAATTAACTAGCTTTTGCTAGCGACTTCGCCTTCTATGAGAATTTTTAAATCCTTCCTTAGTAGACGCCTATTTTATTAAAGGTAGATATCATAACGTAGGTATACCAAATTTCAACCCGTCAGTTCAGATATATACATTCAAATACATTTTTTTTTTGTAAATCCATACATATAATACATAGAAAACCCGAGACCAAGAAGAAGATCAAACCCGCGACCTCGGAGTCAAATTAGCCATTGCTAGCAATTCGGCCACCAAGCTCGTCTCATCAATGAATCGCTAGAATTCAGCTTTAGATATAAACTTCAATGTTTTCTCTATGTATTTATAGCGTTACGTAGAGATACGAATATATAGATTCTTTTGGGCAAATAAAATTGTCCTAGCCACGCAGAATAGCAACGTAACCGTTTTCCTACTAATAATATTGAGAGACAGCCGTTTTTTCTGCCTAGCCAGCGAGATCGCGCACTCTGCTGGCTCAGCGGCGCTAAAGGACCTATGAAGCGATTTCTCGGCGGCCTCGCAAAACGAAATAGTGCAGAGTCCACAATCTTGGTATTATGTGCTGAATTGAAGATATGCGTGTATTTGATCGAGTTTTCCTACGTGTGAGTGGTGTGATGAATCTTAAACACGTTCAGGCTAACTTTCTATTGAAATGATGCTTAAAAATGGTACAAGTAATATTTGTGTCGTTGTACAACAGTGCGCAAAGTGTGCAGGGTAGTATTGATCGGTCTTCTTCTTTGTCGCTTCACTCTTGCCAGAGTGGTGGTGGTTATCATGATGAGGCAGCAGACAGGACTCGCCTCACGACGTCTCGCCACCTCTGCCTGCTGGTCGTCAATCGGGTACATTCGTGTACCGGGGCGCCCACCGCCGCCTTCATCTGATCGGTCCAACGCATGGGGGATCTGCCCCGTGGTCTTTTGCCTTCAACCTTCCCCTGTACCACAAGTATTGATCGATTTGAGAGATTAATATTATTGATATAACGATTTTAAACTATTGGCAAAATATTTTTAAACAATCACATTATTGTTGCTGATGACGCCATACACGTAGTATATTCTATATATATTGTTGTCTATGCGAAATATTACCTAAATATACATTGAAATATAGCCTCAAATTCTCGACAATATTTAAGTAATCCTCGCACGAAGTTGGATTTAATTCCTGTGGATGAAACGAATGGCGTGATGCGTGAGCCCATAAACCGGTCTGATACAGCGCGCCCATAACAGTTAACCGTTTACGCCGGCCATAAGCTGAGCCAGCACTCGAACCGAGACCTGACGCCGCGCCGCGCCATCCCGATAACTGTACGCCATTTTGAAAAATCAATTCTTGCGAAATTGCTTATCCATTAAAAATTCCGTCGTCGTCATTAGGTAGGTTTCGCTCGACAATTTTGCTCCTTCCCGCCGTCGTAATAAAGCGTAATTCATAAGGTTCGCTCAATTATAGACGCGTGAGAAACGTTTCAGCTATTTGTAAGACAAAAGAAATTCGCAGGCGTCTCGTTAAGGCTGCCTTTGTATTGGAAATTGGCACATAAAGCGAATTTATAAGCGTTCGTCCGTTATATTGAGCTAATGAGAGGCTCTTAACACGGTAATTTATTCAACGCGCCAGATAAAAGTTGCCCGGAAAATTTGGAATTTCCACTCTATTGAACTAAAATTACCTTATAGATTTCTTGTGAAGATACTGGCATGTTTGTTACCATTTTCAAAATATTTTAATTCCTCATAAAGAACCCCCAGCCCTGCTGTAAAATTTGCATATTCACCAACTGAACGTCATAATATGCAAACTAGAGAAATTCTACAAACGTACACACTTTAATAAAATACCGTTGCATTGTCAATGTGTTTGCCACTGTGTTTGGCTTCAAGAGGGCAAGTGACAAGCGACAAAGATCATTTACCTATCTTTACTCATCAATATTTTTTTCTCCCTAACTGTTTTCATGTCATCTTTCCCAGAATAGGCTGTTGCTCAACTTCGACTTTTAAAAGAATAGAAGTCTGCGAGAGTCAATGTGTTGACAACCGATCGCTGCGACTGTTGGTTGCCTAAAATTTTGTTCACTTTCATGCCTGTTTTTTTTTTAATATATATGAGAGGGGTGCAAACATGCATGTGGGGTCACTTGATAGCAAGTAATCACCGCCACCCATGGAGATCAGCAACATGAAACGGTCGCTGATCCGTTGCCAGCCTATACTTACCTACCTTTCTTTATTTATTCTGTGTGCATATTATTTCTATGTACTGTGGTTCAAAAATGTATTGACTGTATTATTTGCCTGCGTTTGTTCTGTAGCAAAAGAACCATCCATCGTTTGTGTTATCTTAACTTAGATGTTCTTCCGTAATTATATATTTTGGGCCAAACTTTTACGCTTTCGCTCATAGCTTCAACCATTCCGCATACCTTTGTGTAGAGAACAGAAAACAGCGTCGTTTTGTTCCGTTCCGGTCGCAGAGTAAAAAAGTAACTTTTGTGGCGGACAAAGCTTTGGGGAAACGAGCTCCCCGCGGGCCGTGCATCTACATGCGTTGATCGAAACTGGAAGTTTTCCAGTTATCGTACTTAGCCGCATGCAAAACTTGCATATTTTTGTATTGTTCCAAGTTTTAAGTTATTTGGGTCAAGAATATTCGCCGTATTGTTATTTTTGGGCTTGTTATCTTTTGTACTTTATGGTAAAGGGGAATATCATTCAAGTTAACCAGGGACCTTACTAACTAAATCAGTGGTTCCCAACCTTTTTTTGTTCGCGGACCACTGCAAGGCTTTTGTTGCGTGTAACTGTAACCCCAACTGTCATATAAATAATCCATTATTGTATAACTCAAGATTTGAGTATTTTGTATAATAGTGGTAAATCTCTTTCATTATAAGTTTGTAACACGGACCATAATTTACCTTTCAAGCACCACTGGCTGGTCCACGGACCACCGATTGGGAATCGCTGAACTAAATAAACGACTTGTTCCGAAAATCGTTCCCGAGTTCAGTACTTCAGTTTAGTCTGTAAAGTTGGATGGTCCAGACCGTCGCGATATTAATTTAGTATCGATGCATTTAATGTAGTTTACAAGTCACAACCTCTTACTTACAAAGTTGATGTGGTGCGGCTATAAAATGCACGTTTCATAGTTACTTTCAATTAAGAGGGTCTTATAGACACATTAAATCCATGCATTCCAGCTACGAGAATGTAATTATCAATTATACGGCGCAGTATATCATTTTACACCGTCCCGTCTTAGAAATTTAAAATCAAACCGAGCAAATATATTTTTCATAGCGTAGATTTTAAGAATCTGAATTTTGTACGAAAGCACTGACAATTAGTACATTATGTAAATTAAAAGACATCATCAAATTATCATGCTTATATGTATATATATTATCAAAAAAAAAAACAGTCTTCCAAACTGTTTACTTTTCGCTAATTATTCTCCCGAATAGTGAACCAAGTTTCCAATGTAGACACTCCATTTATTCAAAATAGTTTAATGATAGTTAGGCATACCTTAAAATCCGCTGAAAGAGATCCCTTATGGGATAAGGCCACCGTTGTATATACTTGATCCTATTCTTTGTATTGTGTGTTTGTGTGCAATAAAGTTTTACACACAAATAGCTTTGTGCCTATTTGGAATATACTACTTTAGCCCCAAGGTTTGAATAGGCTATTTGACTAACATTTTTTTCGGTTTGATATGTAGGGACGTTTCAATAATATAACCATAGGTGAAAGAATTACTTCGATAGCACAAAAATCTCTAGAGATATGTTAATTTGAAAATCACAATTTGAGACTTCGCCGAAAACGCTCCATACAAAAGGCTACCGAGTTATGACGTCACAGGTTTGTATTTTGTATGCATCAAATTAGAAATTTGTGTGACAGCTATGTTAAATATTACGTTTATGTAATTAGTATCATAATAAAAGTTATAGTATTTTTTATTACTTCTTCAATGGTAATATTGTTTTTTAATAATTTCATACTTTTAAAATGAACTTTCCCGCCAAACTTTGATCGGCCCTAAAACAAGTCGGACGGAAGATATTAGAATGAAAGTTTGCAGATCTTTATAGTTTTGTGTATTTTACGATATTGTTAAATAATTTATACAATTTTTAAACATTGGAAAATAGCCTATTAAGTTGCTTTCCATTTTGCGTTTATTTGGTGAACACCACTTTGAACCCGAGTCGAGAAATAAGATGCTTTGCATTTTGTGTCTCGTTGGAGAACATTACTTGAAATCCGAGTGGAGAAATTAGATGCTTTGCTTTTTGTGTCTATTTGGAGAACACTACTTGAAACCCCAGTGGAGAAATAAGATGCTTTCTATGTTGGGGAATACGATTTTGGCATCGAGATTAGGAATAAGATGCTTTGCGTTCTGCGCCTTTGGTGAGCACCAGTTTGATTTCGAGACCATGAGTAATTCCTGGATCTTACGGTTTTTTACTCTACATCTTTATTTTCCATTACACATTACAAAGCTATACGCAACACTTAAATCCATTGTATCAAAACAAACTTCACATAAAAGTGGCATCAAAGTCGACATCAAAAAGTGAATGCGTACAAACGCCTCCATTCAGCCGGTGCAAGTTAAATAGGGCGTAGTGTACACGCACGCTTCGGGGAGCGGATCGATCGAGAAAGTTCCCAGTCGGGCCTTGTCGAGTTCTCCCCACCTGTCTGTCGTCGGCCTTAGCTGACCCGCTTTTCATTATGTCTACCCACGAATACAAACGTTTAATGAACTATGAATTTGGAATTGATATGGGCTCGTATAATAAGGACGATTGTACAATAGCGACCTGGGAGTTGGGGACGTCTTTTGATTTGTCATTTACTAGACTTTTGTTTTTGTATGTATTCCGAAATTTTCTTATGTTCGTTAAGGTAAATGTGCTCACTTTTCTCTGTTGTGGCTTTCTCATAATGAACATTGTTGTTTTTTTGTTTTGGGTATAATTTGCTTGTTGTCTTTTAGTAGCCAAGATTGTTAACGCTAATTGGGTACCGTGTCTTGCCTATTTCTCTTTAATCTTTCAGCTTAAGTTTTTTTTGACAACCTACGATTTACCAGATATTACATGTAATGGTGTAATGGTTTGTTTTAGTATTTGATTTTACTTATGTTTTTATTTTAATCCATTATGATATACGGACTCAATGTGAAACATTGAGTAGCAATGTTACGTGATTCAAAGTTGACTTTGTAGTAAAATCTACGCTAAAGTTAAGTAAGTTAGAATGGTAATATTTGCGCTCCTGCACATGGTAAGTTTACTCTAACAAATTGTTCTTTATGCTACTGGTTAGCTAATCTAATTGTTTGGTATGGAACACTCGTTCTGAGTTATTTCATATCCGAATTCAATTTTATTCAGCCTACCTACATAAAATGTCGCGTGTCTGAAATGTTCTGATAACATGAGGCCAAGATTTAAATTACGACTGAAATGCGATTTATAATGCTTTGTCGGCATCTTGAACAGTTGTTATATTGCTTGTGAGGTTTTCCTTAAGGCCACATTCCATTTTGTGCCAAGAAAGTTGCAACAACCTCGCGATAAAAATGCTAAAATGTTTTTCCATTAGAATGCGCATTACATTCGGACCTACTCATGTGTGCATGATAATGGAACTCGATCGCAAAGCGGTTGAATACTTGAAAATATTGGGTTTCATGCAAAAATTGGCAAGGCATGGAAATTTATGGGATATTTAATTGTTTGATATGGCATTAATTGTGTAAGTGGTCTTATTTTAAACAGGAAATCTTTATTTGCCGCATTTTGACATGTCTTTGTCAGGTTTGTTTGTATCTGTAACCTGCTATCCAATTTTGTAGCATCTTTAAAAATGCATCTTTGGAAACCCGTAGATTATCTAACATGGGAAATATATTTTAAACATGCCTTATCCATTTATTAGGATCTTTAAAGTATGCTTCGTGCTTCGGATGGCACTTTAAGCCATGCTGGCTGCCATTACATGAAAGTCGTTAAGCCAAGTCAATGGCGTTCAGGCGGCTTGAAAACACTGGCCTCTGCCAACCCGCAGCATCTCTAAACCCCTTTAATTGAGGGGAGACCGTATCCCAGCAGTGTTATGAGTAAGGGTTGACGACGAATAGACGCACCTTAGTGTGAAAACCTATAAATTTTCTCGCTTAAGTGTCTTACTTTAAACGTGCATTCTATATTTGCCATTATGTCATATTTGACACGTTTTACATCAAGTTGGTATGCTTGTGTAAGTCGTGTAACCTCTAAACAGCTCATCCATTTTTTTCGTACCTGTAAAAGCCGCGTCTTCGGGATCCATAAATTATGATCGGATACGTTTAACTTGTCAATGACTGTGCTAAATATGGACATAGTATCCTACCTAATTTTCGTCCTACACGGAATAGCAATAATTGGACCATAATTATTGGACAATATTCTATTCTCAAATACAGGATAGTTTATGTTGAAAGCTGACGCCGTTAATAGCATTGAGTACCGCTACTTAATTAGTAATATTATTATAACGAGCTCAATCAGGCGGATGTTGCTACATAGCAGGTTTTAAAAACAGATCTGATATTACAATTTTATTGTTCCGTGCTAGTTATTTTTGTGAGTTGATATAAACTTTAAAATTTTAATTGGAAACCTTATCTAAGTTTATAGCATCATATTTTATTGATTCCAGTGCAAACAGGCACTGATTTTATATATTAAATAAATATTTCTGGACAATTTACACATTAAGCGCAAAATATAGTCCCAAATTAAGCGCAAAGCTTGTGTTATGGGTACCAGACAACTGATAAATGTACTTACATTTTTTTGTAAATACATACTTATAATACATAGAAAACACACAGGCCAAGACAAATAGACATGTTCATGCATACAAATGTTTGTCTTGTGCGGGGATCGAACCCGAGACCTTGGAGTCAAAGTGGCCATTGCTAGCCATTCGACCACCGGGCTCCGTCATATTCGCATTTAAATTTGCGAATTTCTTTGAACATTGTAACTGTAGACTGACAATACAGCTAGCGACGTTTCGGTCTAATGCATTGAAAGTAGTATCAAAAATTCTAAACGGTGTTCAATATCGTTCTGTGAAACGACTCGGGACTTGTAAAAGCTCAGTGGGAGCAAATGAACCGTTGACAGTTAAAATGCAGTCACTTGGTCTCCTACTAGGGTTACCAAACGTCAGGAATTATTGTTAGTTTTGAGACAAAAGGTAATACTAAAATTTGAGGTTGTAATAGGGTTTATGATGTTGGAATAAGTATACAAAAATAAATCTATCTCGCTCTGTTTAATAGACATCTGTCCTAGTCACACAATATTGTTTATAATATCTTTAAACAAAGGGCTGCATTGTTAAATGCTCTGTTTGCCTTAGTCAGCTAACCAAGCTATGTGGTTCAGTTGAATTCATATTCCAGTTCAGTATCGTACGACTCCTTTGTAGTAGAACACACCTTTCTAAGAGTGCATAAAATAAATTTAATTATTATAATTTGCACTGAACGAATCTTTTATTTTTGGCTTCCTAACCTAACAGGTTATGGGCCCAGTGTACAGTACAAAGTGGACTTTTAAGTGATTGAAAGAAACAGACTTTTTTTAAATACGATAAAAAACGCTTTAAGTGGTAACGTTTAAGACTTGTGATTTTTGTAATTTTGGTAGAGAAACTATTTACGTATTCTAAGTGACTTTTTGTGTTATTTTCTAACTGTAACGATGGACGGTTCAAAAGTAAAAAGAAATATTAGACTGTTTGACGGCGAAAAGTATTCTTTATGGAAACTTAGAATACGCAGTTTATTAAACGAACTTGAAGTGCTGCAAGTAATTGACGAAGAGCCTCCTGTACGCATCAACAGTGATTGGACGAAGAAAGAAAAGATAGCGAAAAATACCATCATCGAATATTTATCAGATTCTTTGCTGGGGTTTGCTAATGAAGAAACAGCAAAACAGATTTTCATAAAACTCGACGCAGTGTATGAAAGAAAAAGTATCGCATCCCAATTGGCATTGAGAAAAAGGTTATTGAATTTGAAATTAGAAGACAGAGAAAAATCGAATATCTCAGGGTTTGCTTTCATGGTTGGAAACGAATGCTATTCTGAAGAAGGCAACAGCACCAATAAAATTACATTCATATTAGACTCTGGTGCCTCAGATCATTTAATTAACAGAGAAGATCTAACACGTGGGTTCATAGAACTTCAGTCTCCAGTAAATATTTCTGTAGCTAAAAACGGAACGTTCATTAGTGCGACAAAAAGAGGCACTCTATCTATTACCACTGATACGGGAATGAGTGGATTGCTACAGGTGTTCTTTTCTGCTCAGAAATTTCATATAATTTGTTATCGGTCAAAAGAATGCAACAGGCTGGAATGACCGTAATTTTTGGTCAAAATGGTGTACAAATACTCAACAAAGAGGGTAAGATGGTAACAAAGGGTGAGTCTTTGAATAATTTAATTGGTATTAATTTCATGCTTAATAAATGTGCTTTGAATTGCTCATCAAATAGGGTCATGAATAGTAACTATGATTTGTGGCATCAAAGATTGGGTCACATGGGCAAATCTAAGTTCTTGCAAATTAAAACCAAACAAATGTTTTCTGATATTGATCGATTACATAATATTACACCCAGTGAAAGTTTATGTGAAGCTTGCATATATGGAAAACAAGCAAGTCTGTCATTTCATAAAAGTAAATCTAAAATTATTAAACGACCTCTATTTAATGTGCATTCCGACGTGTGTGGTATGATCACTCCTTCGACACTTGACGGCAAAAACTATTTTGTGATATTTGTAGACGAATACACTCACTACTGTGCGACATACTTAATAGCTCATAAATCAGACGTTTTTGCTGCTTTTCGAGATTATGTTGCTAAGTGCGAAGCTCATTTTAGTTTGAGACTTGTCAATTTATATTGTGACAATGGTGGCGAATATTTATCGAGTGAAATGAAAGAATACTGTATGCAAAAAGGTATAACCTACCATTTAACAGTGCCGCATACCCCTGCTTTGAATGGTATTGCCGAA
Organism: Hypsopygia costalis; assembly: GCA_937001555.2. Classification (NCBI taxonomy): domain Eukaryota; kingdom Metazoa; phylum Arthropoda; class Insecta; order Lepidoptera; family Pyralidae; genus Hypsopygia; species Hypsopygia costalis. The sequence goes on from OW443350.2 coordinate 5,477,160, forward strand.
CGTATGATAAGAACGTTAACAGAACGAAGTCGAACTTTAATAGCAGGTGCTAAGTTAGACAAGTCGTTCTGGGGTGAGGCTGTGTTAACTGCTACTTATCTTATCAATGTCAGCCCCACAAAAGCACTGAAAGTAGATAACACACCGTTTGAATTGTGGCATAATAAGAAGCCGCAACTTAAGTATTTAAAGGTTTTCGGTTCAACTGTGTATTTTCTTAACAAAAGTAGAAAAGCAAAATTCGATGAGAAATCCTTGAAAGGGATATTGGTTGGTTATGAACCGAATGGTTATAAGGTGTGGAATGTGGTAGAAGAAAAGTTTGTAAGAGTCAGAGATGTAATTGTTGATGAGATTAATTTCTTGTCAAGTAGGCCAGTGAAGCCTGAAGGTATTGTATCTGAAAATACCAATAACTCTGACGAGCACATGTGTAGCAGGTTGTGCGCATCTGATAATATAAGATCAGATGATGTGAAACAAACGGGCAGTGTACCCTGCGCATTAGGTCCACCACCTAATAAATCTGTACGCAGTGCAGATGGGCATACATGCTATGATTCATTTCAAGATAAATTGACTGGATCTCGGAATGAAGTAGCTTCTAGTAGTTCGAGTGTTATTAGAAGAAGTGATCGAATTAAAAATTTGCCTACAGTGTCTTATGATGAAAACAGTAATGATATTTCTGTGAACTATTTATTATACGCAAAGTCTTTAATATGTACAATTCCTACATCGTATACCGAAATTCAAACCAGGCATGATAGGCTTTTGTGGCAAAAAGCTGTTGATGAGGAAATTAAATCACTTATTGAAAATGACACTTGGACGCTTGTTCCGAAACCTGAAAACAGAAATATTGTTGACTGTAAATGGATATTTAATATTAAAAATGATGAGTTTGGCAAACCTTTGAAATATAAAGCGCGTTTGGTCGCTCGCGGTTTTAGTCAAGAATATTTAATTGACTATGACGAAACTTTTGCGCCAGTTGCAAGAATTTCAAGTTTTAGATTTATATTAGCATTTGCAAATCAATTCAATTTGCTCGTTCACCATATGGACGTCAAAACGGCATTTTTGAACGGCAAACTAAAAGAGGAAATTTACATGAAAATTCCTGAAGGAATTCCAAACGCAAACAACTTAGTTTGTAGATTGAATAAAGCTTTATATGGTTTAAAACAATCTGCACCTTGTTGGTTTCAAATGTTCGAACAAACTTTGATTGAAAAGGGTTTTCAGTACTCATCAGCTGATCGTTGTATTTATTTCCTAGATGCCGGTGACATTTCAAAAATTATTTATGTTGTACTTTATGTCGATGATCTTGTTATTTCGACTGCTGATATAAATACCATGAATAGTTTCAAAACTTATTTAATGAAAAAGTTTAAAATGTTAGACTTGATGGAGATCAAATGTTTCTTAGGAATTAAAGTGAAAAGATCTCATGATACAGTTACATTAGACCAAGCAATGTACATAAAAACGGTCTTAGAAAAGTTTAACATGAATGACTGTAATTCTGTCAGTACACCTTTGGAAAACAAAGTAGACTTTGACGCTTTGAGTGCAATTGAAACAACAAAAGCTCCATGTAAAAATCTTATCGGGTGTTTGATGTATGTTATGTTATGTACTCGTCCCGATTTAAGCTTTGCTGTAAACATTCTAAGTAGATTTGGTAACAGAAATAATAACTCACTTTGGTCACATTTAAAACGAGTGTTACGTTATTTAAAGGGAACTACTGACTTGAAACTAACTTATAAGCGGAATCCAAATGTTTATAATAACATTCTCAGTGGCTTTGTTGATTCCGATTGGGGAAGTGATGAAGTTGATCGTAAAAGCACAACAGGATACTTATTCAAATTGTTTGAACAATGCACAATTTGTTGGCAAACAAAGCGTCAGTCAACAGTGGCAGCGTCATCTACTGAAGCAGAGTATATGGCTTTGTTTGAAGCCGTGAGAGAAGCTCTGTGGTTAAAGTCATTAGTGACTAGTATTCATGTAGAAATTTCAAATCCGATTCCTATTTTTGAGGATAATAACGGATGCATAAGCATTGCAAGTAATCCGACAAGTCATAAACGGTCGAAACATATTGACATAAAATATCATTTTTCTAGGGAACAAGTTGAGAAAAATGTAATTAAAATGATTTATGTGTCCACAGGTAATCAACTGGCAGATATGTTTACAAAGGCATTACCAGCCGCTCGTTTTTCGGCACTGAGAGAAAAACTCGGTGTATTATAATTTAATGTTAAAGTTCTGTCTAATGAAAAGTGTGTAGTGTAAATATATACTGCAAATGAGATTACATAAGAGTATAATTAAGTTGACTTGGTCTGATTAGGTTTTACTGGGGTTTCCCTAATCCTGCGCAACGAATGTTGGACCAAGATATTGATGATTGTTTCCCCAGACAAAGAATGGTGTGTTCATAAGTTTGATATTGTAAATAGCTTGTGATAGATATTTTTTATTATTATTTATTTTTGAGGGGGCGTGTTGGAATAAGTATACAAAAATAAATCTATCTCGCTCTGTTTAATAGACATCTGTCCTAGTCACACAATATTGTTTATAATATCTTTAAACAAAGGGCTGCATTGTTAAATGCTCTGTTTGCCTTAGTCAGCTAACCAAGCTATGTGGTTCAGTTGAATTCATATTCCAGTTCAGTATCGTACGACTCCTTTGTAGTAGAACACACCTTTCTAAGAGTGCATAAAATAAATTTAATTATTATAATTTGCACTGAACGAATCTTTTATTTTTGGCTTCCTAACCTAACATATGAAATGAGTAAAAAAAAAATACTTTAATAGTTTCCAAATATAATATTGTAGTTAAGTTGAACTCATAACATTAATTATCTATCTAAATAAAAAATGAAGGTTGCTAAGCGCAAACTGAGAACGGCTCGATCAATTCTGCTAATATTTGTTTTCATATTTTCGTTAAGGTACAAGGAAGGTTCCTAAGGAAAGAAAAGATTTTAAAATTTGCGAGTAGAATAAAATACCACTTTCTACCCGTGCGAAGGCGGGGCGGGCAGATTCCTTGATTACGGGTATTAGTTAAGATATAATATAACTGATAAATATATTTAATTGTTTTTTTTCTTCAACATTGTTCTTTACCACATCTCGGATGTGATGTGATGATGCTGAAGAAATTTTGAAATTACGTGTTTGTACTAAATTGAATTTAATATAATAGTTGTTGGTTTGTAAGGTAGTAAGTTGCGTATGTATAAGTGATAGAGGGTTGTAGTTAGTTTAGTACATTATCCAGCCAGTACCTATTCCGTAAAATGAAAGTACCTTAGAAATCCATATAAAATATCAGTGAAATCTGTGATCAGTCAGTGACTTTCGTCAGGAATTGTAATTTTCGGACCTGGTAACCCTAACGCTGGCTAGCAGCACCACCGGGCGGCGCGGGGCGGGGTGAACGACCGGTGCGCGTCGCCACCGCACCGCCCGCTGGCCGATCGAACGCGCGCTGCCCGCCCGCTTGCGACAAATTACTTCATGTTGCTTGCTTCGTACCTACCACTGTCAAACAATTTGAGGGGAATATCCTCTTTTTTTTTGAGCATCGACGTTTCTAACATTGACGTTTCTAAGTGCTTTATAAAGTTCAAGGAATAAAGATATTTTGACTTTGACTTTGACCTCTGATGGAAAGCAATCACCACCGCCTATGTAGACCAGCAACACCAAGGGTTCCGATGCTTTGCCGGCCTATACTCCTACCTTTCTTTCTTGTGATCTCGATCACTCGCAGGAACACAAAAATCCTCAAGCGAATTGTTATTTGGCTGCGGTATTCTTTGAAGCAGACGTACTTATTCATTAGTACAGATACTACTTATTAGTACAGATCAAGAAGTAGCTATTATAAAACAAATTGCGCAGATAAATCTTAATCCAGATAACAGAGAAATTGCAAAAGATGGTGATTTACGGTCAGACATTACGAATCTAGCAGCAATGTTGAATTCAGATGCATCTATCATCTCTTCTAACTTAATTAAAAAGCTAGATAACTGGAACTCTTATCACAATTTTTATCTACGACTCCCCCAACACTTATAGCTGCACATTTCTAGATAAACATCAATTGAAGTCTAGTGTAACAACTGGTAGATAATAACAACACTCAAATACAGCACTTACTGCAACTGAAATGCAATTCAATTTGCAATGCACGGTGTAAACAAAACGCAGTGCTTGCCATGCTAGAAAATAAAGCAAAGGAAAATTGTTCGCATATTCACGTAACCGAATATCGTTGTATACGTTATATAGTTGTTTACTCGTATGATGTTATGTGGGTCGGTTTGTTTACTACTCATATGGTACTTACGCTATGAGATAGTTCTTGTATGTTTATGTTTTATGATATTTTTAATTTGTTTTTGTGAATATTTAAACCACTATAAATTTGGTATCATAAACGCAGATGCTGTTTGGATTATTCTCTCCTATGACTTTATGTGTTTCTTTTGCATCATTAATTTTGCTTTCACATTATTACATTTCGTTTTTCTTCAAGTTAATAAATGTTACATTTGGTGATCCACACAATCCGTGGTGCAAGACAGTTGAGCTTCACTTTACTAGCCATCTCTTTAGGCTTTTAACAGTGAGCTGTTATTACTACGTAGCTCGCTCGTAGTCGCTAGAGTAAGTTCAATGGCTTTTAATGCCTTTATTTGCCATATTGCAGTCTCTCACATTGCTAAGAGGGACGTCAAATTCCAAAAGCTTCCTACTCCTACTAATTTCTTCTAATTAGTAAGTTCCAAGGCAGCCGTAGTTTTAATCCCGAGACTGCAATGCAGTTCATTGTTCATTCCCTTTTTTGGAGGTCGCCGCTGTTAATCCTGGCTACACAGGAGACACAGTGGTGGGAATGTGTGGTGGGCCCCCGTCCCGATAAAAAAAATGTTACATTTAAAGTACAAAACTGAACATAGGGTATTTTTGTATAAAAACAGTATTAGGAAGATCTTAGAAGGAGAATAAAAGAATATCCACAGTTTCTTTTATTAAAAAAACTGTAGATATTTTATTGACACAATCTTTTGAGAGAATACTGAATCAGTCAGTCAGTGAGCACAGCCGGTGCAATCTGGTCGAAACGTTGGGCAAAAAGGTATGAAAATACCCTTACGTATGATCGTGTTAATTCCCGTTCTTATTTTTCATAAATACTGGAAGACTGTTTCTGGCTATATAGGATATGAAATTTAAAACAATTAAAGAGATATATCAATTTAAATTATCAAAGTAAGTGGTCAGCACAACTAAAGAAAATTCCCCAAAAGCAAGTCTCGAATGAATTACCTGCTGAGATTTTCCCAAGAGATTACAGCATGGCGTTCTTCACGAAAGGCGTGAAAAGATTTTTACAGGGTCGGCAACGCGTGAATGATATTTCTGGTATTGCGAGCGTCCATAGGCTGCGATGACTGCTTACCATCAGGCAGGTCGTGTCTTATATGTCAGTTTAGTTGTATAAAAACAAAGTCTAGGGTAAGATAGTTTGTAAATTGCGCTGTTATTAGCGAGTTAAAAACTTGCAGCGTGTGGACGTTGGAGCAATCACGGAAGTTCGCTACATCACGCGAGTTCACGGGATAGTTGGCAACTTGGGCGGCGGGAACTTGCCAGCGCCGACCCGGCTTACAAGAAACTTGAAGTGTAGTGCGAAAAATTGTTGATAACATAAACGCTAACTTCATGGCTGTGTGTTCTGTGATGGGTGGTAAAACTTTCGCTGTTCAGATCATCTGAATAAAGTGATGTTCGGGTGATGTTGGTAATCGTAGTGGTGATAACAGTCAGCTCGTTACAACACCACAATATCCAGTCCAGTTTCGTTGTCACCTGGAGGTAAAGGTCAAGCTGGCGTCTCTAAAACTAGGTGTGCTCAACAGGGCGAAGCAGTACTCCAACCCGCGGCATAGACTTATGCTTTACAAAGCTCAAGTTCGGCCGCATATGGAGTACTGCCCCCTTACCACCATCTCTTATTGCGATTCAATAACTGAATAGATTGCTTATTCATACCAATGAATAAGCGACTCTATTTCAAATGGAATAGAGTCGGTAAGGGGGCTGTTGCCATCTATGATCGGGAGCGCCTAGATACCAGCTTGCACCTTGTGACTCGATTTAAAGGCGTGCTGTGAGGATTGATGACTATCTCAAACTTAGAGACGGTGTAGAACCTTTAAGTCTGAGAAGAGATTTTGCGTCCCTTTGTGTGTGAATCCAGCTTCTCAATAACGTTAGATTTTAGATATTAACAATGTAGAAATTATGTGCATCCGTGAAAGTTTAATCTGCATTTTTTTATTAGTCAATACGAGAACCAATTTAATGTATTACAATAAATTGAGTAGGTTAGTAATATCGGTTTTCACACTCTTGTTAATCATCCCTGTCCAGTTATAGCCAGTTCACAGCCAACAATTTAAAGGGCTGCCTCCATTGACATCAATTTGTAGCTTTGATATCGATCGAAGTGCGGCGTCAACTGAAATGCCTACATGTATTCGACTATTAGAATACTAAACATGTTAGTGGTAATTGTGATATGCAAATGATGTGATATTACTCAAGCAATTTCATATTCAGAGAATCCTTGTGTATAGCGGTTATATTCATCTGAATGTGTAATAGGGATTAGGAGTGCTTAAGTCCTATACATAACGCCAATATGGATAAAAGGCAACGACATGGAGCTCAGAAAAATATACATCCACTCTGTATAAAGTTTAAACTATTGATAAAACCTAAACAAACTAACAGCCATAGCTTGGTTCGTGACACTAAGACGCATAATCAGTTGGAAAACTTAATAAGGCAAAGAAAAGATTAGGCATGCTTGCTTATACTGCATATATTAATTAGGATAATGGTATATGGAGATAATTTACGAAAGAGAGTAAAGAAATTAAACATTGCTTTCAAGTATCTCATGATAAAGTTTCAGAAGTTGATAAAGTATTAGAGTCATTAGGAATACTCTCAAATTGCATTTTTGATAGAGGAACAATGAACTGAATGTCAATGGTAGATTTTTTTTGTCTTTATTTAGTTTAGGGGACTTTGTTAAATTTCTTAAAAAGACATGTTAGTTCCATCGTACCTTATCACCTATTTAACAATATAGTTTTCATACACACATACAGACATAGACGATATACATATAGACGTATGCACATAGGCATATGCATGCGTACATACATAACAGCTTTACCCCCAGAAGATGTTGGGTGTTCTAGAATGCCGTGTAAAGCTATATCCCAGACATTATTCGAAAATCTGACACCAGAAGGCCAATTCTCGTAATTTTTCTACGAACGCAGATTGAAAGTTGACCGAATCGAGATTGAATTGTGAATTGACTAAAATTATATACCTGATTTCATTAATTAATTATTATCAATTCTTGTTGTTGGCAAAGTAACATTCCTAGTTTGTTTAATTTTCACTCACATTTCGATATAATCCCGCTTGAATTTAATTTTGAAGTTACATATTGTGTTACGAGAATACCAAATGTGACATTTGTGAGATCGAGACTGGATCGAAACTGAATTTTGACTATATTTTAATTACGAGAATTGCCCCTCAAAGCATTTCTTTCTCTATCATTCTTGACAAATTGTCAATTTGTCAATCTGTGATGTGATGTCGCATGCATAAAACTATTATTTGAATTGTATAGCAATTTGTATTACGAAGCTTGTTATATAAAAGTAAAGTAATAGTACGTTGTTACAGTAACAGCGCATAGCGAAATTGGCACGGCTACCTTTCCAGAGAATATTGGGGTTTTAGAATTAGGTCGTTAGGGGAGTATGCGAATAATAACTACAATTCCATTGTGCCAACGAGAATTCATTGTATTACGTGTGGCGTTCATTGCCGCCATTGGATTTCGTAACTGCACGATAACCTATTTACTGCGCAATCTAACCCACGTACTGGATATGATCATAGGAATAATAGCTGCATATTTATTTAATCTACATTTTGGTATTTGTAGGGCTAACTCTATCTCAATCCAGTTTTTTTTTCTTTAGCAACGTCGTTTCGGTTGAAAATTTATATCTACCATCTTGTCTTCATTGTCTTCAACCTTGAAAAATCTTGAAAATTTATATCTACCATCTTGTCTTCATTGTTATTCATCCCATGGGATACGGGTCTCCCCTCAATCGAAAGGGTTTTGAGCATACTCCACCACGCTGCTTAACTGCGGGTTGGCGAAGACCTACCATCTTGCGTGATGAATATTGTAGAACTGCCTAAGGAAGAAATTCCGAAATTGCGTTTTGGATTTATATTGAGCGTTTGACTACTTACGCCAGATTGTTTTTTTTATTAATAATGGAAAATGGGCATGGAAAATTTAAATATAATAACAAAGACGTATTCACATTGTAACATATGCAATTAATTGTAATTGGGACAATAATCACAGTTATAATGCCAGAGAAAAGGCATTCCATTACAAATGACATTGACACGCTCGATGCTGACTACGACATCACCATTTACTACATAATTGCTCTGAACAACAGCAATATCAAGAACATTACTTTAACAACAGTCATAAAACAAACAATACAGTATTGTACAGAATACATAGCCTCGAAAACAAGTTTCGAGTTGAATTTATAGCATGTATTCTAGATAGACGTACAGACAGGAGTCAGCGGGGACGCGAAACTTAGTTGCAAAAGATTTAATGGAAGTTAGTCTCTCTTTGTACAAGTTTGGCGCTGGTCTGCCCGACGCGCCGCCTCTGTTTCATAAGTTGATGCGATCGCAGGGTTGTGACCGAGATGCTGTATTAATTCGAGCAAAACCCTGAAAACAATTCAGTGCACTTTGGGATTTTACAAGAAAAACAAATTGAAGACATGTATGAGAGAAACTAAATTCAGACAAAATTCGTACGAGACTTGGATCACACAGCTCGTTCTAATAAAGATCCTAATGTCTCCGATTTGAAATGCAAATTGAATGCTTTACGAGATTTAGTCAGCGAGGGTTTGCTTCAGGAAAATTCTATTTTATCGGCAAGGATTAGCAAGCAAATGTTAAAACATATTGCTAACGCTATACTTGACTTTGAACTTTAAGAATACTGATTTCTAGTTTTTTTTCTCTTATAGCTTTGGATTTAAATAATTTAGATTATAAATGGTTTTATTATAATTTTCGAACACTTCACGTACATCTCCGTAGTTTTGTAATCCAATCAAATATTCAAGTTCCGTGATATCATCTTGATGAATACTTTGTAGATTAATGATGACCTCGGATTATGTAATTTTATTAACTTATGCATATTAATTGTGCGTGTTTTAAAATGTGTGTATGGTCAGTTCCGTCTTACCATACACATCTTCTCTAAAGTCACTTTGATTAGTGTTCTGTATCTTTAGTAGCAACCCTATGTCCAAATGTACATCTAGGGGTTAGTCAAAAGGGAAGTTTTATTGCTCGTGAATTTCATTATAACTTTGCGAGGCTCCACTCTTAATGTCTTTAAACGAGGATTGTTGTCTAATTTGTACGAATTATGCCGGAGTTCGCTCCCGGGATGAAGATATGGGGTAGCAATGTATGCGGAATCATGTGTTATGTACGAGAGGAGGGAAACTTCCTCACTGGATACAAGTTTGTCAAATGAGTTAACAACTTCGTACGTAATTGCTATGATACTTGGATGAAGTTTTTATTTAGATACATAATGGATTGGGACACATTTTTTGACGTCATAAGGAAATAAAAATGTTTATATTGGAGTTATTATCGGACTATTCGTGCATTCATGTCTCATTAATACAAAGTTATTACGATTTTGCACATTTCATCCATTCGTGAACTAGGCCCGGCTAGATTCATCACATTTTTTAAATTTAATATTGATACTCAAAAGGCTAAAAAATATTTCGATGTACAACAGAGCAATTTCTGCTAAAAACTAGTAGTCTGACTTCATCAATTTCCAACTTTGTTAATTAAATATGCTTATCATAAATATCTATTACGATAATCAATTACAATGATTCCATGCCGCTAAAACCTGTTTTTCCACACTTAACAAGCACGTGTTCTAGAGTTTTATGTGTGAATATCTGAACGGACATAGAGACTATAGAAGATTATGACACGTCACAAGTTACTCGATGGCCTCTAGGAGAAAGTTTATTCGGGCGAGTTTGTTCGCCCCCTTCGCCCCCACTCGCCCAGTCTGCGCAGTTTTGCAAGTACGCCGCTCAGTGTTCGCAAACTAAATATTGAGGATATATAGTTTGTGCTGGAAGGGAATCCTGAGTTTGGAATTGTTTAAGTTTGAGGGATTCTGGTCTTATAACTTTTGTTTTTACAAATGGAACGAAATTTAAAAAAAAAAAATCTGATGTAGTTCAAGAAGGTTTGAAATAACGGTTAATTTTTTATTGTATAGGTATGTATTACACATTTTTATTTTCGACAAATTAAGTGATGTATGGCGACTTTTAATTAATCTATATCATCAAATAAAAATACGAATTGGCATATAGATATTTTTTATATAAAAGCTAAAAAATACGAGCATTGTATGTGACCTGATGTGGGTGGATATCTACGTAAATCTTATTACATATTTATTCTTGTTCCTACCATAGCTTTTCAGCAGCACTAAGCTGCCGATCCGTAGGCAGATTTTTCAGGGAGATACTCTCTTTTTGATGCAATGTAATATCTTTAGCAACATGTCGTTGAGGTTGACAAAATTAAGCGCCCGTCTTCTAGATTTACCGATGATCTCACAAAAGCGACTGAAAGCGATTGGATACAGAAAGCGGAGGTGGAAAGCATTGCGGACGGCCTTTATCTAGCAGTAGGTACATTCCTTACAACTCATGTAATACAGGCTGATAATGATGATGGTGATGACACCGTGATGACCGAGGGCACGTGATTGAAAAATGTTATTATCATGCAATTTTATTTTCTCGAAGTTTTATAAATAAATAGCTTAGCCAGTTCCAGCGACAGTACATCAGTATGATAAGTTGTTGGGCTGTGTAAGCACCGAACTGCCGGCAACTCCAAGTGGGGCCGATAGTGGATGAAGCGAACAATGTTATCACTAGCGTGTCGACTTTCAGATGGACGCGACCCCCGGCACACAAACAACCCAGTAAACAGGACAGTTTGTACTATGCGTACGGTGTATCTAGGTTTTTCAATACAAACTGTGATTGTGATGACGTGCGATTGATATGGGTTCGGGAGATTTGAAGTTTTGAATTGATAGTATATTGATAACTATAATTGATAGTATAGTATATTAAAAACCTTGTTAGTGGGGCAGTACTTCCACTTCAAAGTAGACTATTTAACTATTTCTAAATTTAACTTCCAGTTAACGCTAGATTTGAAAATAAAAACAAACGGAATGCGCTTATTTTGAAGAATATTATATATGAATACTTTCATTTGTGGTACTTACGTGTGGTCGAAGTCACGATTACACTTAATTGCATACATCCAATCATCTTTAAATACCTATAAATAATTTACAGTTACATTTTGAAACTGTCCGTTAAGACGCGTTCAAACCGCATCAGATGAATACGGCGTTCGAACCGTGCAGCGTGATGGTTGCCAACGTAATTAAACTATGAATGTATTCGGTTTATGTAAGGTTTACTCACGCACAGTAGAAGTAATAGTAATTAAGTGTGATTGATATGTGATGACTGTGATGACTGATGAGTGATGGATGGCTGATGAATGTATCCGTTACATGAAATGTTTTGTATTCGTAGTTTAAAGGATATTAAATTCAGAAGTATCGTATAATAATTGGTCGTATAGCAAATCAACCAAACTGTCAAACAAAAGGTATAAAATTATTCTCTTGCTGCTATGGAGTTATATACATACGTTACATATTATTTATGTGCGTTTATATATTTTGACGTGATAACGTCTTATAAATCGATGGACGCCGGCTGCATGCGCGAAAATGCATGACTCATTGTCATGTTCCGCCTGAGCCGAGCATGCAAGCGAGAACGCGGAACAAGCGATAGAGAGGCACGATTGACCTGTTTCTTATGATGTTATCACGTAAAATTATCGTCAGTACAGACAACCAATTTATTTTTATACAAACAAAGCAGCGAACAAGCATAATCTCCATTTTATTTTTTTGTCAATGACAAGAAATATTACACTATTAAAATTTCACGGGTGTCCCTATGAAACTGTGTTATCCGTTAATGAAACATTTACATACAAACGTGTAATATAATATACGTAGATGCATTGAAAAATTGTCAGTGCTATTACGACGCAATACATCAAATTAGTTAATTAATTATAATCTTCCGTCGACTGTACATCAAATTAATTCTTTCCTTATTCACAAACAATGTGTTTATCGTATGACATCTTTTCACGACTTTCTTTTTGTTTGTAACCATATGGCAACATAACGGAACAAAGCCCACAGCTGGCAACCCTCGACTGACTGCGCTGGCCGGATACAATCAATGGCCCTTTCAATTAAAAGTTTCTCCCCGCACCGGCACCGGGTACCCGTTTGTATCCGATGCCGCATTATTCCTCTGTAAAGGAGGGTTTTTATTCGAATTACTATAGTACTAACCTCTCAGGGTTGTCTACACCAGATACTTTACACAACAATTAAACTGTCTTGCGTTGAAATCTCTTTGCATATTGAAATTCTTTGTCCGTTCAGTAACTGCAATTTAAAACACAGTAAGTTAGCACATTGAAACGAATACGGGGTAGCGAATAAACTTAAAATTGTGTTGTAGCTGTCTTAAGTGTAAATTTTAATAAAAAGACATATTATTTCATCAGTTTTACCCATATGACATATTATTTCATCCCTGTGTGTGTGTCGAATCAAATCAAAATATCTTTATTCCTTGGACTTTATAAAGCACTTAGAAACGTCATACAAATTAAATATAAGAACATGTATCAAAATCATTACTACTCTAAATCTTCAATCTTAGATTCTGTCTGGCATTATTAGAATCTGGCGTTTATAGAATCTGACATTTGTAGAATCTGGCATTTGTCGACTAAACCCTAGCGTCCGTAAGGCTGCGATAGCTAGTTAACATCAGACGCGTCGTATGTTTGTTTGTCACTTTAGTATATAAAAAAGATACATGTGTTTGTATGACATGTAGTTGCTTTCCCATATGTAGTTTGCGTGTTATATTCCGCGCGGAAGCGATGCCAAACGCGGCGCATGCAAATGTTAGTGAATATTTCTTCTATATTTCCTGTATCCACCATATTGGATTTCGTATTCCAGGAATGGTTAAACTTGGATTTATTATATGTATCTATATCTATACTCGTATATCTTGCTTTCGCAATGGAGTAAAAATGCGCTTTGGATATTGCAATCATATTTATTTTAATGTTACAGGATATACATTAGAAATAATGATTTTAAATATAGTTAATACTTCATAAATAAATAAAGCTAACACAATACGATTATTCAGACATCAACACGAAGCTTTATATCATTATATAAAGGTCCTAATCATTTTATAATAAGAGAAAAAAGGGTCAGGTCACACATTTCCGCCTCTAGATCTCCTGCCAACCAGGAGTAAACAAAGTCTGCAAACCATTGTTGAATGTATAGACAACAGTTTATAATGAACAGAGGGGCAATTCTCGTAAATAAGTTGAATTATATCGAAATATCAACGAATATTAAATAAACTAAGAATGTTGATAACATTCTTGCCAACAAAAAGAATTGATAATAATTAATTAATTAAATCAAGTGTCAAATTTTTTGTCAATTCACAATTCAATCTCGGTTTGGTCAACTTTCATTCGCCGATTGTAAAATAATTACGAGAATTTGACTTCTGTTTGTAATTATAATGATCAGAGTAAATATAAATCACCGCAATCATACTATGTATTACAGTTTCCTACATCATGTTCACAGGGATAAACAAAGAAATATTTTACCGGTTATGTTAAGCATTCACATCCAAATAAAGGGCCATAACACACCCGCAAATCCGCCTAAATCCCTTATGTTTACGTACTAGTCGTCGCGTCGACGCATAAGTTTGTGTATTAAGGAAACAATGCAGGTAACGTAGTCGTAAAAGTACACAGTGTTGCTCACCGTGAGCCGCATTTTATGGCCCCTAAAGAATTACTATTACGACGAGGCGTCCGCTGACGGGCGCACTGTTTACAACCTCCCGCAATACATGGTTGCCATGTTAGGTATGTGATTTTGTTCTTAACCAGATGAGTTTGAAGTGATTTTTAGGGTTCCGTTTATGAAACCTTCATAGGACCACTTTGTCCGTACGCTGTTATATTCTAATCTGCGACAATAAAATACCTGTAAAATACCTGTAATGTCTGTATCTACGATAGTTTTTTTAAAGGGAGGTAAATTGTAGTAGGGAATACCACAGTGCCGTGGTATGGTGATATTCGGTGCGTGTCGCCCTAACTATTGTTAAAACGCAAGTCAAGCAATGCCAACCGTGTCGTAGTTTCAAATTAAAATGAAGACGAAAAAATTTTGGTCTCTTTCGTCAGTTTCGTCTTTCTTCGGGACGTTTTCACACACGACACCACGAGTGAAGTAAATTACAATACTTAAAACTTGGGTCGATGCTATTGTGACTAATGTAATGGATACTTTATTAAAATGTTAAGATTTTATGTATGACATGATAGGTAGTCTAATTGGTTTGTGGAGATTGATCTTTTTTTTTTGTATATAATAGATACAAAAAAAAAAGATTTTTAGGGTTTTACTATACTGATTATTTTTATTCAGAAATAGGAGCCGGAACCCACGGTATGCGAGTCCGTTTCGCACTTGGCCGGTATTTTCTAATAAACTTAAAGCACTTTCGAGTATGTTAGCGTAATGAAAAATGCTTACTATATAAAAATGCTTATGTAATGATACTTGACGAGCCAGGTGGTCGAATGGCAACTTTGAAACCGAGCCTCGTGGGATTCCCGCACAAGACAAACACGTGTGTCCACGAGACATGTCCATGCACAGAAAATATATTTATTATTGTGTGAGTTCTTTCAACCAGGGGGACCTACCGCCGACGCAGAAGCCGATTACCATCTGATTTTTTATTCCAAAAATAGGTCTAAGATTGCAGTTTACAACAAACATCTTCAGTTTAGTATACAGAAGGTTTCTACCAGCTAAGCTAAACACAATCATCACCAAACTAACCTGAAGTTTGGTTTTCGCAATCAAAAAATCGAAAGGTAATCAATCGGTTTCAGCTTCGGCGGTAGGGCCCCTGGGCTGCGTCAGAACGTCGCCAGTTGAGTACTAGCTCGTATCGAGATGTAGATTCAATCGGTTGTATGAGAACAACTCCATAGAACATGCTAATATGATACGAACATTTCATACGTCTGGACTTGACTGTGCTCCGGTTCTAGAGCCAGTTTGACTCGTGGCAAAGAGCATAGAATTGCCACCAACTCCATGTAAGAAAACGAAGACCTAATTAGGAGTTTACTTTCCTCTATAATATTCTAAGCTTCATTGTCGTTCTGTAGTTTTAATATATATTTTGGATAATGTTTTCCTCTAAGTTGATTCACCACATTCCAAACCAATTGCGTCACAACCGATACCAAATAAGGATATTTAGAAGGTGTAAATGCACAGATAACAATATTATATCATTATGATGACTTACGAGCTGTGTTCCAATAACCTCACTTATCACCTATCATTACTTAAGTAGGTACTTATGTATATTAATAATTAATTCACTTAGTAACCAAACTGTTTTCATTTGTTACAGGTGTTGAGTGCAGACTAGTGTTGTGTTGTGTTACATTCGGACGGCAGCGCCGATTGTGTCGTGTCACAGTGTTGTGTTGTGTCGTGTAGTGACAGTGTCAGTGTTTGGTGTGCGTTGCGTCCGCTGTGACGCTGACGCGGGCGTCAACTCGATGCCGGTGCGTCGATGGATCGGTGATCGCGGTCTTATCAAGTCACTAGAGCAGCGTTGGTGAGTGTACACATTTTATATCATTTCTGAATACAAACGAACATACGACTAGCCCAAATTGAAGCGGTTACAAGAAGCCTTTTAGACGCTTTGATACAAATATTGTCTCCTATGCTGGTGTTACCATACCTTGAGGTATGGTAACTCCTCCTAAGGAACACCTGAGTTCCTTGGTGACCTTGCTCGTAGGAAACGTACCCTGATTTTTTCTATTAATATGCGTCCGTACCTGCCTGCATTGTGGCACTATGAAAGCAGACTAATTGAATAGGTTTTCCTCTATATAATAACTCCAGGGAAAACGGCAAGATGACGTGTTGACTATGTGACTCCTTTCTCAAAAGTTGATGTAGACGATATTGGGCTCGATGCCTAAAATATAAATATTCCTAGGCAATTTACTCGGCACTATCAAGAAAATACCCAAGCCTAGACTAAGAGACATGTCCACTCAAATATCTTGTGTAATGAAACTTTTGACAAAGATCGGGACAGGCCCACCACACATACCCACTACGGTGTCTCCTGAGTAGCCAGTTTAACAGTGGCGACCACCAAAAATGCAATGAACAATGAAGTACATTCCAGTCCCGTGGGTAGAACCACAGTTTCATTGGAATTCGCAACGAATTTAATCAAAATATGAAGAGTAGGAAGCTTTTGGAATTTGACTTCTCTTGGCAATATGAGAGGCAGCAACAACGTAAATAAGGCTTAAAAGACTAAAAGAGTTTCGTTGGCAAAGAGATTGTCACATCGCAATGTGTAACGTAATTGACCAAGATTATACATACGTTGTACTGTTTGTCTGGACGTAATTGAGTTGTTAGCTCCGGGTCACGTACCTGCACAGTTAAGTGGGTTACTTAATAAACATGGTCTATGAACATGATAATGCGTGTGGGCGGAGTAGAGAGCCAGTACGTCTAGCCACTCTTTATCTTAAGCGCTTATAACTCTGGACCTTTTCAATAGAATTCAGAAATGATGAACGAAACTTATCACCGTTACTCAGTTCACTTCAACATTACTTCTGAGAGCTTAGTGCTAGTTTTTTGTTCGCTCGATCATGTCAACGTAAACAAACCGACCAAATAGACAAAAACTCCCTTGTTGTGAATTTATAAAGACGCGTGCTACGTATCAACAAAATAGGCTATTTTCCAATGTTTAAAAATTGTATAAATAATTTAACAATATCGTAAAATACACAAAACTATAAAGATCTGCAAACTTTCATTCTAATATCATCAGTCAGACTTTATTTAGCGTCGATCAAAGTTTGCCGGGAAAGTCCATTTTAAAAGTATGAAATTATTAAAAAATAATATTTCCATTGGAGAAGCAATAAAAATGCTATACAGGGAAAATGTTCCTATTAAAATGTTTATTTGCGTGCGCTGCGTAAATAGTTCAAGTTACGCAACAATCATGGTTGACGGAATTATACATCTTAAAATATCCTAAAACAAAGTCTGCGATAGCATTTGAGTAACTTTTAAAATTGGCTCACTATTAACCTTTTTAATGGCAAGTCTACCTTCATCGCAGCCTCTTTGTCTCTCACACAGACGAAGTTGCGCGGGTCAGCTAGTTTAAACATGTAAGTTGAATATAATTTTTGTAAGACTTTTTTAAAACCCTTTATTTTGATACCCCACTTATTTTGTACTGGCCATTGAATTTGAAACTGATAATTTGATAGTTCAGTATGTCAGCATATCACTCAATTTAGTATATAACTATACGATTTTGTTCGGGCTCTTTCGATATTTAGTTTCGATATTTTGATATTTTTTCGCCATAATTAATATCGATATTTTTGAGCATCGATATATCGGTTATTCGATGTATCGTTGCATCCATAATTGTACGGTAGAACACACAACGGACGCAAAATCTCTTCTCAGACTTACAGGTTCTAATCTAAACCGACCTATAGATAGATGACAATAGTACTTCATATGCGGCCGTTCTTGAGCTTTGTAAAGCAGAAGTTTGCCGCGAGTTGAAGTACTGCTTCGCTCTGTTGAGCACACCTAGTTTCTTTGACGCCAGCTTGACCTTTCACACTAGGATAACGAAACTGGACGTCGCTGGAAATTTCGACTCCAAGAATCCCTATACTTTTGGCGATGGTAAGAGCGTGTTTTGAAATTGAGGAGCCACAATAAACGGGGGTTTCTTATGAATTTATATAAATATATAGATACCAGCCAGTAGTGTCGCGACGAGGTCTGCTGCTGCTGCGTACAGCCTGCTACGAACTTGTACGTGCTTGTACCTAAGAAAATTAATACATAATTGTTTTGCATTACAACAAAACCGAGAGTAGGCCAAATCCTCCAGTCTGTAATGGACGAGAGAGGGTCGTGCTTCTGTAGTGGAGACTAAAATGACCTGATGATGATGATGATGACAACAAAACAATTGATAAGACACAGTGTGGAGTGAAGACGTTGTTCATGATTACTACGTTAATTATCTATGGGATTAAAAACTTTGGTCTCTGTCTCTGGTTTTGGTGCCTTTCCCTTACTTCACGGCGTCATCGTCTATGCAGCTGGTCCTGTCAAAACTCATTAGTTTATTCTCACCAGGGAGCCCTTGCTGGATCACTGTGTTTTATTCAATACATAATAATTGTTTTATTGTAATTAGGGATTTCAATCCAGCTCGATCCAACGCCGATCCAGCACTTATTGATTTTTGATTTAACTTGTACAAATTTGAATAACTAAGATATTCATTCATATATATCCATTATAATATTAGGTTGGGGAAAAAGTCTTTTCGTATTTTATATGAAAATTCAAAACATTTTTTAATAAAGTTTATTTACATTTAACTAAAGTATGTAGGTGCCATTACGTTCGATAACCTTTTGCCATCTTGTAGGTAGAGACATGATCCCATTACTATAGAAATTTTGGGACTTCTGTTCAAAAAACCGCGCCAAGTGGTTTTGGCAGTCTTCTCGTGATGTTAACCTGACATTGCCTAAAGAATTCTTAAGAGACCAAAACAGGTGGAAATCAGAAGGTGCAAGGTCAGGACTATACGGCGGATGCATTAACACCTCCCAGTCAAACTCTCTTAATTCTTGCTGAGTGGCTAAAGATGTGTGAGGTCTAGCATTATCATGATGAAAAATCACACCCCTTCTATTAATTAATTCCGGCCGCTTTCTTTCAACTTTTTGCTTCAATCTCATCAGTTGTTCACAGTAGAGTTCAGAATCGATAGTCCTGCCTGGCGGTAACAGCTCATAATGAATATCTTCCCTTCCAATCCCACCATACACACAGCATCACCTTGTTGCGGGTTAACCCGGGTTTCGCCAGAGTCTGTGAAGCCTGGCCGGCCTTTGACCACGACCTTTTTATGCGCCAAAACAGTTTTGTGGTCAATTCCTAGTTCTTCAGCTACGTCGTAACTACTGATATGCCGATCTTGCTCCACTTTTTCAGAAATGGCATCCATTTTATCCGTAACAGGGCGACCAGAGCGACGTGCATCTTTGACATCAAAATTTCCGGATTGAAAACGCTTAAACCAAATTTGTGCTACTCTCACAGACACTGCACTAGGTCACAAACGTATAAACGTCACAAATTTTTTTCGCAGCTTGCGTTGAATTTTTACCTTTTTTGTAGTAAAATTTTAAAATGTATCGAATTTCTTCATTAGATTCACTCATCTTGACAGTAAAAAAAACAAATGAAAATCACACATTTACCTAATTTGAATTTGGAATTATCTTTTTTAAAATTTAAACTTTTTAAAGATATCAAAACCTGCTAGATACAAATGGTATAACCAAAGAGATTTTATTACAAGTTCATACATACTATAATGCGAAAAGACTTTTTCCCCTACCTATTATTATTCAAGAAAACACTTTGTCAGGTTGATTTATTCAGATTCGACCGAAAGTCATCTGATTCAAACCAAAAAGTAGGCGGTGCGGAGTAGAGAGGGAGAGTAAGTAACACATGTCACAAGGGTGATAGAATGGCAGCTTTGTTTGCTTCGTTTCTGTTCGGAGTAACTATAAAACTTGCGGAACAAAGCAGCAACGTAACATTTTGTGGCGTTTTCGGGCGAAAAGAAAGTTAGTTACTTGTTTTTAGCTATCTGTGGATCCGTACCGCTGGATCTAGTGTCCATATATGCTGGATCTAGCATGGCCAAAATCCAGCTGGAATGCTGGATTGCGGATCCAGCATTACAATCCATAGTTGTAATGCAAAAAATGTTGAATGCAGACCTATTTTATATCTGCTGGTGTCAAGCACAACGCTAATGTAATCAATAAAAGAACGAAAACCGGTACAATAGGCTAGTTGCCAATGTTACAAAATTGTATTGTAATATCAGTAACGTAAAATACATAAAACTAGAACGATCTGCGTTCTTAAAATTTTAATAACTTATATCCGACGTGTTTTATGTTCGATCAAAGTTTGGTCGGAAATTCCATTTTAAAGGTATGAAATTATAAAAAAATAAATATTACCACTGGCTACATAAACGAAATATTTAACATAGCTGTCGTACATATTTCTGATTTAATGCATATAAAATAGCAAGGTGTGACGTCATAACGTGGTGGCCTTTTATATGGAGCGTTTTCGGGATAGTCCAAAATGGTGATCTTCAAGGTTCTCATATCTCGAAAAGTTTTTATGCAATCGAAGTAATTATTTCACGTATATTTATATTATTGTGACATCTTTAAATAACAAATCGAAAAAAAAAATTGAATACAAGCAATTCAGCACATATAGGTATTTTTTAAAACAAAACAAAAAGAAACATTGTCCTCTAAGTCATAATAAGATCAATTTTATAATCTTCTCTGAGGTCAACAATTTTCAAATCCAAAGACAAACTCCGTAAGTATTATAAATTCCATAGATAATTAAGCTAAGAAATCACAATTAGCTTCTTCACACAACACTGTATTTTTGAACATACATAATCGAATAATTCGGAATTCGGCAAATGGGTGCGCGGGTCCAGTTGCCATGTGGTCTTCATATACTATTTTAGTAGATATCCGTAAATATCCTTCACAATAAACAAACAGACGTGGCATAATATTATTGTTATTGGTTTACAACCGTCCCGGCGGCGTCGCCGCTGCGATTAAACATGAAGATAACGAATTAGTTAGCCACACTGATAAAATATTGTAAATATTTATAGCATTAATTCATTGAATTATTGCATATTTAATTATATTATAGATCTTTTCGTTTTTGAACAGTGGCTAGTAACTATATCATCAGGGGCCCGTGGTCATCCACCGTAATGGAAATTCATCAGATGGGCCCTGGGAGGATGGGGCCCTCTCTAATCACACCATATACATTACCGGGCCATTACAAATGACTAAATAGATTAGTGGGCCGCAGAAATAGATACCTACTTGACATTTTTACTAACTACTTTGAAAGTTTAAACTTATAACTAGTTACTTTTCTAAAAATATATAATTTTCAGTCAGGTTTGTTGTACAAAACCTATAGCGGCAAAAAACTGTATAATAACTGGTAAATGAAAAACACTTCACGGCCCGCACAAAACAAAGCTGAGGGCCGCATGCGGCCCGCGGGCCGTGCCTTGGACAGCCCTGAATCTAAGTAACCAACACTAAAGAAGTTTTTTTTATACATTTTTAGTTAATAATCAACAATTTTATTTTCAAGGAATATGATTATGTACCTACCTATTAAAATTTTATTTATAGCCTAACTTAAAAAAGATACTATTTTTGTACTAAGCTCTAGAGCCTGGGGCCCCCTTGGTTCGGGGGCCCGTGGCATTTTGTCCGCTCTACCACCCTATAGTTACGCCACTGTTTTTGAAGTCAAACTTCTTTACGCACGCTGGACTTGGGGAGTAAGCTGTTGAATGCATGACGAGAGCGTTATGGAAACGGAACGACGAACGGAGTTGAGAGGGAGATTTAAGTTAGTAGAGCTAAAGAATATTTTTTGAAAAATGGAAAAATTCACCTGTCCCCCCTAGGTGGGATTTGAACCCACGACCTCTCGATGACCGGTCGAGTGCTCTTCCAACTGAGCTACCAGGAAGGTTTGTGTTGCTGACGATTTTTTGCATCTTATATTTCTACTGTGTGAGTCACAGTGTGGCGTCATCAACCTATTAAGTAATTACAATACTATAGTAGGCATAGCAGTCCATCGCTGAAGAGCTAAAGAAATTTACTTCAGTCGTGTGGTCTCAAACACACTCGTTTTTTTTTCTATACTCATTTTTTTTTAATTACATAAGCCAATCGCAATATGCGCACACTCAGCGGTGTAATAAACTGCCGCTGAGTGTGCGCTCGGCCTATACTCATTTAAAATCTTTTATTTTGAAGCGCGTCAGTCAGTTTTGTGTTGTCTCAACGGAATGTCATGAAATTCTGAAATACAGAAAGGGGGGCTGCGTGTCCCCAGCCTACGTACAATCAAAGCAAGTGTTTTTTTTTTTTTTTTTCATTAAAAATATTAGTCGAATTTTAGCTTAGTAATCACTTACTGGGAAGTGGACGTTTACCGAAATTTCGCGGTTTCCCTAGGAATTTCGCTAAATCTCTGGTATCATTTCACTGCAACAGTTTACAAGAAACCAGCCAAAAAATATATATCAAACTTGTCTATTGTCTACATAGTAACAATATACCCAGCTTCTTGTTTAAGTAGTTAATAATATACCTTTGATATCGGTTTATGTTTTTATCAGGAATATAAAGTCATGATGGACGGATTAGATAGGCGTATAATGCGTACGTATGTGGTATGTGTGACGCTACATGGATAAATTTCATTTTACGACCGTAGGTCACGACTAAAATCATCATCATCAGCCTGTACCTATCTTGCTGGATGGAAGCTTTCCACCAAATACGATTCTCCGCCTTCCGCATCCAGCCGCTTTCTTAAGGTCATCGAACCATCTAGAGGGAGGCTCTCAACGCTTTTTCGTCCTATGCGCGACCTCCACTTCAATACCTTCCTCCCCCATCTGCCATCACTTACTCGACAGATGTTTCCAGCCCATTGCTGCGACTATAAATACGGTTAATAAGAGATAAGTAGTATAATTATAAGAGAGGTAGGGAGCGTAATTAGAAAGCTACCCGACTGGGTTATGTACCTCCACCTCACAGAATACTGTAGCCAAATAACAATTCCCTTGAGGATTGTTGTGTTCCTGCGAGTGAGTGTGGTCACCAGAAAGGAAGGAGATGCTGCGTTGGCAGCGGGCGTGGCGGCGCGCGAGCGATAATTTATGTTGCGATTGTTAATATGGCTACGGAACCGCTTCACATCAGGCGGGCTTGTCTGCCACCCGATGTAGTATAAAAAAAAATACGGCTAATTAATGCTGATAGATCAATCAATAGGGATTATAGGCGATACGGATTAACCACGGTGGCTATTATCTGTCTGTTCGGTTAGGTATTACAAATTTTGAGGCTAATTTAATTAATTATTGCCTTTGTCAACAAAATGACACGCATATAAAATTTATTTATTTTAAAAAAAATTATAACACCACTAGCTGGCCCGGCAAACTTCGTATTATCGCTTTTAAATATTTTTATGTTAAATTTTCCGATGAGTTGTGAACTATCCTATCTCTCAAGTTGGATTAAACGGCACACACTGTGCAATTTAATTAATTTTTTTATTAAAATCGGTTCAGGTAGTTTAGGATTCCATCGCGGACAAACAACGTGACACGAATTTTTTATATATTTTTGGACAATTTATACAGCGCCATCTAGTCCCAAATTAAGCGCAAAGTTTGGGGTACTAGTCAACTGATAAATGTATTTAAATACATTTTTTTTTTAAATAAATACATACTTATAATACATATAAAACACCCAGACCATGACAAACAGACGTGTTCTGAATGCACATAAATGTTTGTCTTGTCTTGTACGAGGATCGAACCCGCGACTTCGGAGTCAAAGTAAACCATTGACTACACAACTACCCATTTGACCATCGGTCTCATCAAATGATAGGTCGCCCAATGTCCATTTCCGGTATTTATATATCTCCTTTTAAATTTCATTTATTCTTCGTTGTCTTAATGTCTTGTGCACTGACATGAAGAGAGGTTTCATAAAATATAATAGGCATTAGGAATGGTTTCGCCGTTGGACGCCGTTAACTCATAATTGTTATTAACCGTACCTTCCTATGCTCTTTGATTGAATGACTTCTGTTCCACTGGACTCGCTCTCTACACGAAGAGATATTGCACCATCAGGCGGGCCGTATGCTTATTTAAAAAATATGTTTAGCTTAGCTGGTGGAAACCCTGGAGTGCTATCGACAAAGTTAAAGATGTTTGTCAATAACTTAAACCGACGATCTACGAGTATCTCTGGAATCAAAATATTCGATGGAAATCGGCTTCAGCTTAGGCGGTAAGGCCCTGCTCTTAGGCGTAATCCAATTATGATTTATTAATTAAACTACTAGTCAACGGCAATTAGAAAATATTATAATATTTTATATTATTCATGTTATATTTGTGCAAGTTAATGACAGTTTTCAGTTACAAAACCCGCCGTGGCTATTAACGTCAATTACATTAGCATTTATATGTAAAACAATCGATTACACCAAACGTATTCAGGTTTATAACATTAGTCAAGTGTACCTGTCATTTATTTATTACATTACCATTATATACCACGTCGGATATCGAATAAGAAGCAAATGTATAGTGTAAAGTGGTTACCGACATAACCTGTAAAACGCTTGCAATTGTTTCCACGAAATGCGATCGTCCACCTTCCGCGTCCAGCCATTAGCAGCTGCTAGTTTGAGGTCATCGGTTAATATAGAAGGATGACATCTAATGCTTTGTCAGTCCATATGCGGCCTCCTATCTAAAACTTTCCTCAACAATCTGCCATCACTGTTTAGGCAGATGTGGCGGGCCCATTGCCACTTCAGCTTGTTTTAACTATGAAAGCTATGTCGACAATTTTGGTTCTAAATCGAATTTCTATTGCATGGTTGGATCATGTGCATGATGTTGATGATAAATAAATATTTCGGCTGTGTGGCTCACCCGTCGGTGGGCCACACAGCCGAAATATTTATTTACATATTTTGGGCTGTGTGGGGCACGCCTGTCATCTTTGGAGTAAATGTCAACCGGCGCGAGATGCGCACTACTGATTACCAAACGAAACTTTGATAAGAGAGGTAGGGCACAATTTAGCTCGGCTGCGGAAATGCCTTCATCTTACAAAATGTAGTCAACAATGCTCTAGAGCAGTGTTCCGCAAACTTTTTGTGATTAAGGTACCTACCTACATCTAGCAAAATGAAATTTTTTGGCGGTACATACAAAAACAAATTTTTCATTTATGTGCCCTCTGAACACGTGGTCCGACTGCTTTGTCCGACTAATCGGACCACGTGAACTTTTTTTTCCTGTTGGTTCGATTAATCGGACTATGAGGAATGGCAATTCCGCTTTGTCCGACTAATCGGACCACGTGAACATTTTTTTCCTGTTGTTTCGATTAATCGTACTACAAACTATCACCCTATTAAATCTTTACGGGTTACAAAAATTAATGGTGGTTTGCAACAAAAACGATCCAAGGAAACTATTTCTCGTGACAATTTCATATTGTGTACTAATGCGATTCTCTTTTTCTCATAATAAATATTTTTTAGAACGCTGGGAGTGTAAAGGTTCACTATTTAAATAAATAAATATTAAAAATACAAACTTTTTTTAAAGACGTATTCGGACCATGTTTTCTAAATAATGGCAAGATGTCATAGTCCGACTCCCTAATCGAACCAACAGGAAAAAAAAGTTCACGTGGTCCGATTAGTCGGACAATGCAGTCGGACCACGTGTTCAGAGGGTTTATTTGAGGCAGTAGTTTTCTTCCGTCCGATATTTTAAGCTTTATTATAAGTTAACCTTATTTTTCCGAGGCACACCAAATAATGACCACGGCACACCAGTATGCCGCGGCACACACTTTGCAGAACAGTGCTCTAGAGTTTTTTTTTATACCACCAGTGTGGCAAACAAGCATACGGCCCGCCTGATGGAAAGCAGTTACCGTAGCATATGAACGCCTGTAACACCAGAGGCATCACACGCGCGTTGCCGACCCTGTAAAAACCTCTTCACGCCTTTTAGTTTTCCTGTATGTGCGGGTCAGCCGACTTGAGAAGACGCAGCGGGTATTCTAGCGCACGAGTATTACTCTTTGTATGTAGATGCATATTTCCTAAAGATTCGCACGTGATAGATACATATGGGCCAAAATACTTTTAGATGCCTAAAAACCAGTCCCTTGGAATGAAAATTAAATTTTATAAGAAATCAGTACAAACTTGTAAAAATCGTATACTAAATTCAAAATATGACATTATTGTCTAATACAAAAAACAAGATTTGAATATAAAAAATATGTTACTAATTTGAAAATTACGGTAACAACGTTGACATTCTTAGTAACGCAGTAGTTCTTCGTACTAAATACCGTTGTCCTTGAGCACGTGTCTGAATTATACTGAACAATTTCTCATAATATTTCCTAGATGATGTTCAATCTTAAATACCGCTATAAAAATGTCAGCTTTGGACCTTATTACAATGCTAATAGATTTTTTTTACATTAAACATTTAATGAAATAAAGAATAATTTAATCTGTGTCCCCAACAAAGAATAAAACCGTAACTACCTTGCGTTGCTGTATGAAAATAAACCTTAAAGTGAATGTATTATATTTATTTGCATTTAAATCGGTTCGACTTGTTGTAAGTCCTTTAAAAAATGATAACAACTGCGCGGGGGGAGTACGTTAGCCGGATCAGTCGCATCACAGTCGCTGAGAGAGTTGCGTGTATTTATTAAGTGGCCGCTGAGTTACCGCTGTCGAAAGGTACGTACGGATGATGTATACATTATAATTATTTTCATACGCAGTTAGTTAAGTATTGGATCGGTCAATGTTAAAATATCTGAATTTTCTTATTTTATTTTGTGACAGTTTACAAGATAGTCGAATATTTACAACTGCGTAACTGCTACACTTCGTTACTGAAAAAAGTAACGCAGTAGTTACATCGGAAACGCAGTTGTTTTTAACGTTATTAATACGTTAATAAAACCGAAATACCCATATATTGTATCTTTTTTCTCAGAAAGAAGTTTCTGCACTAAATGTCGTTGACGAACGCAGAAAAACAACGTCGCTACAGACTA
Organism: Hypsopygia costalis; assembly: GCA_937001555.2. Taxonomy (NCBI): domain Eukaryota; kingdom Metazoa; phylum Arthropoda; class Insecta; order Lepidoptera; family Pyralidae; genus Hypsopygia; species Hypsopygia costalis. Next base: position 5,504,579 of record OW443350.2, read on the forward strand.
AATTTTAAACTAGACCCTGCAAAAAATGCTGAAGCCAAAAAAAAAATATCTTGAAAGGTACCACGCAAATAAAAAACATGTGAAAGACATAACAAAGCGTGAACATAGAAGTGCAAAGTGTAAATGGAAGAATGCTAATAAGAAACGACGAGAACGTCAAAAGACTGCTCAACAAATTATGGACATTACACCGCCGTCCAGCCCACGGCCAGGAACTCCAAAACTGGAGTTCCTGGCCGTTCCTGGCCTTGTGACCATCATGAAATGACCAGATCTCGATGAAACCATCGAATTCGAAGAGATCGATCTGAGGTGTTCAGTAAAAATAAGAAATTGCAGGAAGAGCTGCAAAAGATGAAAAGGAGGTGTAATAAAAAGAGATGCCAAAGAGCTAAAACTTCAATTCGAAACAAGTAAATTAGCTGAACTGAAATAAGTATTCAAAGTTATCTAATTGAAAACGTTTATCTTACAAAGATATATGACGTAAGATATATGACATAAGTGTATTCTGTTAAGAACAAACATTACACTTACCTAGGTGTTGTTAAAAGTTAAGTTGATGAAGAAGGAGACGTCAAAATTATGTTTTACAAGACAATGGATAATACTGGTAAAAGTTATAAAAAGTAATATTTTGTTTGTTTTTGTTTTGCTTTGTTTTCTTTGATGTTATTTGAGATACTTTATTTTAGGTCAAGTCATAAAGAGTTAAATTTATTTTGTTTTATCATTATACTAAGATTTCTATATAAAGTACAAGTATTCTATATAAGAAAATACTACTGTGTTACTAGGCTTACTACTGCGTTACTTTTGTGTCCCTCTGATTTTTATTGTATTTTCAATAATACATAGGATTCTAATTATTAAAAATGCCTCAAATTCATACGTACGTGTTATTCATCAAAATATTAATATTATGTCATCAATTAGAATTAATTTAAAGTTTTTTTTTTGCCATTAATGGAAAAGTTTAAGTTTTAAAATTCAACATTGGTAACGCAGTAATCTAGATTAATAAGAATATTCTGTGAAACTGATTATTTCTGTGATTTAATTTTATAGGAGGTTAACATTAGCTTTACAGTTCAAAACTGACTTATCAGTGAGTCTCTATGTACAATATTAATAATAATAAAAAAATTGTAAAAAAGTAACGCAGTTGTTTAATTTTTCGACACCTTGATATATTATATGCCACAAATATAGTTAAATCATTAAAACTTACGCTGCAGAGGTAGGTATATTATAAATCGAACTACAAGATATCTAATCTCCATAAAAAAATAAAAAAATAATTATATTAATTTAAAATAAAAAAATGAAAATCGTATTCTCGGATTAGGCATTAAAAAGTATTTTGGCCCATATATTTAAAAAGAATTATAACCCCGTCAACCCCCTTACCACCATCTCTTATTGCAATTCAATAACTGAATTGAATGCTTATTCGTACCAATGAATAAGCGACTCTATTTCAAATAGAATAGAGTCGCTATTCAATTATTGAATCGCAATAAGAGATGGTGGTAAGGGGGCAGGACCGAAATATGCACAGACAAATCTAACCATGACGCCTTTTCTGAAATGAAAATTCAAAGTTTCGGGTGAAAACCTTACTCGTGACAATTGTAATTTGTATTGTTAAATAGTAGATTATTGCATCGAGCACAAAGTAATTTATTATTGCACCGAGTGCCTGATTTAGAGCCCGAGCGTTAGCGAGGGCTCTAATCTAACAGGCACGAGGGCAATATAAATTACTTAAGGCGAGGTGCATAATCTGCTTTTCTTTCAACTAATACCTATAGGAATAGTAGATAAAAGAAACTCATATCAAACAGTTAAAATAGAAGTTTCTATAACACTGTCGGCTTCATTTAGAATGTTTTCCGGAGTTAATGTGTCGCTAGATGATTCCATTTTAATTCGAAGCCGAAGCACTCAAAATCAGATAGTATCACACTTTTATCGTTTCCAAAAATATTGTCAAACAAAATTAACAAAGTTCCCGCCAAATCACTTTTTTAAATTTCTTTCATTTTTAACTCAGAGTTAGCAGCAATCATTTTTTAAATTTGGAACAAGTAGGATAGAAACGAATAATACGTACGAAAAAAAAAGTATTGATATCGGCTGGCTGAATAGAGCTAATCCATTGAGATTGGCACCTTTTGGTGCGATTAAAAAAACTGTGCAATAATGAAATTTCATACATTTTTATTGCTCTAGAGCATTAAAGACTCGTTTTGTACTGAGTTTTTAGTGTGATTGTGATGAAATTAAAGCATAGTTGGAAGAAAAATATATAATATTACAATGGTATGCATAGCTTGGATGACTCCCAGCCATGTAAAATTTATTTATGCACAGTATGGTTGGCTGGAAGAAATCTCTTTCTGAGATAAGCTCACCTTTGTATACTTGTGTGTTCACCAATTGCTGTATTTGTTGTTATACAATAAAGAATATATTTAAATAAAGAAAATATGTACTGATAATAAAAATGACAATATTTCATGTATAATGTGTTATTTAGATAATAACTAGGCCGTTGGTTGAAAAGTCTTATCGACTCAATCGAATTACATTCGTACCTAAAGAAATCCAAACTTTCGCCCGAAGCTTTAGATTTACACTTCGGAGTGGCCCCCCTGAGATGCTAGTTCGATATATAGTCTGTCCAGATTAAATTTATCTCTGCAATTAATTTACTAACGAGAATTGAATGTTGTCCGATTTATTTTGCATACATAATTTCTCCATTTGCATTCGCATGTTTTTAAAGTCGTTGCCAACGGCTCAGTCATTCGGAAAACTGCGATATAAGTAATCTATATGGACTCTTTGTGCGGGAATATGCTGTAATTACTGATCATAATAGTACCTTACCACGTTACCACGTTAGTGGAGATTAGAGATGGGCGTTGAATGAACGAACCGTTTTTTTAAATTATTTTTTGTGCGTGTATGATTACACTAGTTTACAGTTCACAGATAAACTAGTTTATTCTTCGACTAGTTGATGAGTCCGTTGCGTCGCGTCGCGATCGTCTCGTCTCGTCTAGTGACTTGACAAATGAGATTTTCGTTCGTTTACGTTTACCAATCGCTTATGTGAAGAAATATTCTTATCGACGACGACGTAAAATCTAGTCGAAAATTAGACTGTTTTTTAAACTAGTTCATCGTCGACGGTAAACGGTCTCGTTGCGTCGCACGCATACTCTTTTGTTTTTGTTAAAGTCATAATTTAAATTAATTATTTATAAGGCCGCTAGTAATATATTTAATATTAATTATATATATTACTAGCGGCCCGGTACGTGCTTCGCTACGTATAAAGTGAAATAATAAAAAAAAAACACCAAATTCATTTATTCAAACAAAAAAATATTTTATTAATTGCTAGCTATTTTAAAACTTAATCCAAAACATTTGGATAAACAATATTTTTTGTTTTTCTATTTTGAGCATGAATAAACAAACTGCCCTAGTCGGGGTACCGACTCTGGAACAGGCAACATAAAGTCGAAGCACGTCCAAAATGAAATGACCGCATGAATGACATAACAACATGCTTGTACTGTCAACACTAAAAAAAGTTTCAATTTGACAGCACAATCCCCATCTGAAAAAAGTTTCAATTTGACAGCAAAATCCCCATTAACAAAATGATCCGCCATTTATTGAATTCATTTGTTACAAAAAATGTGATAAATGAAGAACCGCTCTACCGATTTTGTGCAAACTTCACCTAAACCATCTACTAAATAGTCCGAATAAACCCTAAACATTTGGTTTGGATAGGTGAGCCCGTTCTTGAGTTATAAAATTACAACGAAAAGTGGCATTGATTTTTATATATATATTATATATGCTTATAACCTGTTAACACATGAGAGAAACTGAATTTCAAGATATTGAAATTCAGTTGCTCTGACTTGTTTTCAATTAAAGGGATTAAGGTTAAAGTTAAACTATAAGTAAGGCATAATAATAGTAGACATAATGTCAAAAACAGTAATATAACGTTTTGCAGTTGTTTTTTTTTTAAGTTTTTTTATACCACTAATACCATAACCATAAGGTGAAAAACAAGCATATCGCCCTACCGATGGTACGTAGTTACCGCAGCCTAACTAGGGGCACCGACGCGCGTTGCCGACCCTGTAAAAACCTCTTCGCACCCTTTTTGAATGACTCCATGCCGTAATATTAAGTTTTCTTATTATTGTTACGCTCAACTTGGTAAATAAAGGTTAACAATTCCACTACAAAGTCTGTAGTAGGGTTTTTTCATAAGTTAAGTTTAAGTATTATTTATTATTAGGCGTTGGTAGTAAAACTGACCAGTTATGTTTTTGCCCCAGGTAAACTAACTATGGGCCTCACCAACATCGGCCGTGTGCGATCGCCGACCCTAATGACATTGAAATTGTGAGTAGATGCGTTCATTCATTCATAATCTGTCTACCACTCATTCTTTTCAAGACGATTTTTCATCGAGAAATAAAGTAGAATTCAAATAGTCTGTGGCCACCACCATCAAGCCACATTAAGATTTTATGACATTGTGGTTAAGCCAAGATTTGGCCGAAAGTATTGTGCAGTTGTCATTGATAGAATAAAATTATTTACAGATTATTTTACTTGAATAACTGTATTATAGTAGATACTTACATACAAATACTTACACATTCATGTTTCCATGATAAGCGCTTAAATTTTCATGAGGGATGTGATGTGCCATTTCCGGGGATATTCTTTGTCACCGGAAAATTCCCGATTTTAATTTATTATACCTGAGAATGGCATAATTTTAGACATGATAGTCCATCGGTGAATCGAAACTTTTTTGTATATAGATTATTATTATTTTGTTCTCCAAGAAATTGTAACGACATTGTTGTATTAGGATAGGAATCCCAGGAAATTTTGTCACTCTAATAACTCCATTAACTGGAATAAAGTTGGTTTCTGTTTTGATTAAAAATATTTCACGCTTCTTGGGCACCATGTGCACGTTGAGACTGCCAACGTCTATGAAAAGTAAACAATATTTGCCCAATAGCGTATGACTATGAGAGCGCGAAAAGTACCGATATCCGATTTTTTTTAATACCATAATCACACTCAATGCTCCGTTTTAACAATAAAAGACCTCAGCCAAACAAAACTCACAGCTCAACTAATACCCGATTTAAACTCTAAATACAGTATTTATAGTAATTAAATAGCGAAACTTCAATACAATATTCCCACGGCGAGTCTGACCGGACAGAGTAACGACCGGGCGTCCTTCACAGGCACAGTAAACTCTTTCAAATAGCCGACTGCGTATTTCCAGACCCCCTCATGTTTTCTATGCGCGGCCGTGACCGTCTATTGTCCGGTGACTCATTTGCATTATTTTTCTATTATGAACTAGTGCCCAGCCCACGCCTTCCTTGCCATCTTTACCGCAGTGCCCACAGAATTTATAGCGTGCTTGATACTGTTGTTCGATTGCTATTGCTAGCTATGCCCGTGACTTGCTTCGAGTGGAATGTCCAAAGTGCAAATCAAAACCTTATTTAACGATCCCCATGTAAATCATCGAAACATAATCTCTAAATTCCAAAAAATCTTCCATATGTACATGTAAATGATATATAACGTAATCGAAGTGCTTAAATTATTATTTTTAAATATGGCAGCGTTTTATGTACTTTATCGTATTTGGATAATAATGTCATACTAAAACTGTAAAGTACTTAAAATGAGTTTCGATGTTTTACGTAAGGGCAACCAATCTATTTAAAAGAACGCTTAGCGCCATCTATTGCCTAGTAGTATGAGACAATGATATTTTTACAGTTTATGTGTGAAAAAGGGTTGGCACCACTGAGGTCCCATATAATTTGGAGATATTTCAAATATCCATAGATATTGCAAGTTCTGTCACGGCCAGTCCCTGTCACGTCCCGTCTCCGGCCCGTCCGGAATTAGGCGTGATGAATTATATTTATATATCTAATACCTTATTTAGTGCTCGTCCCATCAGAGGTCCCGTTACCTGACCTGAAACTTTAAAACGTGGTACATAGTAGTACAGAAAAACGAATTCTAATATTTATCTTTGGTGTCTCATTTTTATTGTAATTTATTCCTGAAACGTAATGTAATTTTTGTGATCTCTATACGACCTTCAGACGTAGGTACAAATTATAACGAATCCTCAAGAGGCTTTTACACGTGGATTCTTTACGGCAAATTTACTTTGAAGAAATTTCCACGGTTATTATTTGAAATTAATTAATTCCACTTTACACCCGGGAGACTACACGTGTCCCGGGTGTAACGAGGCATCCCTATGCCTCGTTATATCTATAGTAAGGCTCGATTTACACCGCCGCGGAATGGAATGGAATGTGATGGAAGTTTACAACGAAATTATTCATAGCATAATGAACTTTATGTCATCTGTATAACATACAAGTTTAAATACGATCCAAAAAAGGTCTCGCGTCTTCCGGGGAATCCTCGCGCAATCTCGAGAATTCCCCTAACTACTGATCGTGTTTAAGTTTATATGTTATGCAATTGACATACAGTTCATTATGCTATGTACAATTACGTTGCAAAAAGTCCTTTCCATTCCATTCCGCGGCAAATCAAAAAGTGTTGCAATTTATACACTTTATGCAATATCCTTTTTGATTTTTAGTGAAAATGCGATCCCACCAAAAACATTCGGTAAAAAACTAGCCAAGTCTCGATGGAGCTGCTTGTTTATCTCTGAAAAGTAATGAAATCTAGACAAAGTCGTGCCAAGTCTAAGGTTCCTTACTGCGATTTCTTTATTATTATATATTTTTGGGCTCTTGTGTTTTCTAATCAGGGTCACCAGGTATTCCAGATCTTCGATTATCCTAGGTTTTATAGTTTTCCCTTTGTGTGGCCATTAACCCCTAACTGTGTACCAAATTTCAGCTCTCTGAGATTATGGGAAGTACTAGTTCTATTTTGATGATCATGAGTGAGTGAGTGAATGAGTGTCATAAATGCGAAACTTTGCTTTCGCTTAACTTCGAAACTAAATGACCTACAGACTTGAAATTTTGGATTTTAAGTATGTGATTATAGCTTACTGGATGACGAAAATTTCTGCGTTCTGGTCTTATCCAGAGGTTCTCAAATAGGGGCCTGAAAATGCGGCGAAATGGTTTTCAGTAAAGGATGGTACGGCAGTGTTTGCTTCGCGCTCGACTTGGCGGGGTGCACTGCCGTGCCCCCAAATAACCTGCACGTGGTGTTCCCGCCTGACTGACAAACGAGGCTCTGGCGAACAGAGAGCTAGTAGGGCATAGAGTATTTTTTAAGCGACCCGACTAGGGAAGTGCCTCACACAATACCGCAGCTATATAACAATTACATTGAGAGTTGCTATATTTCCTGCGAGTGAGTGAGGTCATCAGAAAGAAAGAAAGGAAGGAGTATAGGCTGGCAGCCTATACTCCTTCCTTTCTTTCCCAACACCAACGGGTCGGCGCACACTGGTTCAGAAAAAGTAAAAAATGGAATTAGGGATTTTTGATTTTTTTTCGATGGTATCATGTGGAAAATGTTACAAGTAACATATTTTGTATCTTCCATTTTTCTTGAAAATGCATAGTTACAGCTTTAAATAAACTTTTATAATATTTTTGTATGAAATGTTTATTTCATACGAGTTTATTACAAAATGTTTTACTTTGTTAAAGATGATTACATATAGCTTACATAGGGTTATACTAGTAGAAGCTCATACAGTAACAACTTTGTCCCAGTGCGTCCCCGTTTACAAGGAAAATACAACTAAATATTCGATATACCTCAGATTATTATTTTTGTATAATATGTGTTAGTTTATTACAATTCAATAATAAAATGATATTTTATTGCTTCTTGCTTCAAAATAAATAGTTTTAGTTAGTATTTTAGTTTGATTTCTAAATATTAATAATACAAAACTAACCACATTAGTAAAAAACAGTGTATTCATACAAGATTATGTACTGTGATACTGTATTTCATCTTTGTTTTTATTTGTTAAAATAGTATTTATCATATTGTGTACTTCAAATTTGGATCTTTTTTTATTAATGTAGGAAACTAATAGTTGTTCTAAACCTGAAGTTTTACTTAATAGGATTTTGTCGGAATTTCATTGGTGCTTTTCCGAAGATGAGAACATTCGCTTAAAGGAATTCTGTGGAATGTATTGTGTGACGATACGGAACAAGTGGAGAAACTCAGACTACACAGTTTACAATTTCCTTAAACAACATAGTACATGGTTAGATAATGATATTTCTTGGCCTAATTTTGTGAAAGTTCATTTGCCCGAAAAATCTTCAGATACTGTTATATATTCTAATCCTGAATCTTTGGGTGAGTTAGGTTTATTGGAAACCGAAGAAACTTCAAGTGACTTAAAGAGGAATTCTTACGAATTGATAGAACTTCATTCTTCTGGTGCATTCACACTAATAACAAAAAATATTGTACCAACTGTCAGTACAGCTGTGATCAGTCCTAGAAAACCTTCTAGTGAGCTAGGGCCTAAATAAAAACAAAAGAGGGCAAAGTCTAATTCTTCTAATTTCAGTTCAGACTTTTACAAGCTACATATTTCGCATTCCAAGAAAACGGTGATGAAGCTTTGTGTGCTGCAATAAAATTTTTGATGAATCCTGATAATGTCAAAATGTTTTTTATTGTAATGAATACAGTAAAGTACCAAGTGACAAAATACTCAGCCGAAAAAGCGTTATGTTTGATGATATCATTGAAACTGTCTAAATGGCAGTATTGTTGTTTGCGGAATAGTATTAAAATTGATAATACACACATTTTACCATCTTAACACAAAATTATAGAGCTAAGAAGTTGTGCTACCCGCCAGAAAAAGAAATAGATTTATCGGATAGTGGTGTCAAATTAACTTTACAATCTCTCTTGATATAACAACTAAGTAGTAAATGGGGAATGGATGGAGCTTCCAGTCAAAGTACTTATAGGCAGATCACTGAAGATCTGCATATATTGACGATTCAAGTATTTTCATGACTTCCTTGGTTCCTTTAAAGTTACTATGTGGTAATGATGTTCTTTGGGAAAACAAACAACCATCTTCAACCATGTTTTGTTACCTCTATTTTTTATATTTGCCAAAGAAAATTCGCTTAATAATAACGAGGAGACGGAAAGAATTATGACGGAATTAAAAAAATTGAATCCATCTTATTTTAAAGAAGGTGTTTGTCCAGCTATACGGTTGGTATTATATGTCATCCAGCGTGCATCAGCTTCTCATAGATGGAGGTGATATCATTAAAGACTTAGATATTATGCCAATAGGAGCGCTATCGGAAGAAGCAGCAGAATCCAGAAACAAAGATTTCAAAAAAATCAGGGAGTAGTATATTATAAATAACCTACTGAGTTGGTTCGATCCTTTTTTGTCAACAATGGGACCAAAAATGGGCGTAATAACAAAATATTTCCTTCCGAATGAAGTAAAATTTTTGCTTGCTTCAACAGTTGAAGAAGTCGATGAACCTTTTGAATTTGTCAGTGTTGATGATCCATTATTGACTTCAACAGACGTTGAACAATAGTTTTTAGCGCGTAAGTATATTTAATTTCTTTAATATTTAAAATAAAATGTCATTTGTATACAAACTTTACTTACGTATTTGGTACTACATTAAAGAGTACTTATCGCATAAACGGGGACGCACTGGGACAAAGTTGTAACTGTATGAGCTTCTACTAATATAACCCTATATAAGCTATATGTAATCATCTTTAACAAAGTAAAACATTTTGTAATAAACTCGTATGAAATAAACATTTCATACAAAAATATTATAAAAGTTTATTTAAAGCTGAAACTATGCATTTTCAAGAAAAATCGAAGATACAAAATATGTTACTTGTAACATTTTCCACATGATACCATCGAAAAAAATTCAAAAATCCCTAATTCCATTTTTTACTTTTTCTGAACCAGTGTGCGGCGATCGGCAACCCCTTGGTGTTGCTGATCTCCATGGGCGCTGGCTATTGCCTTCTATCAGGTGAACCACATGCTCGTTTACCACATCTCACATAAAACATTTTTAGGCCATCTTCGTTTTAAAACTGTCCATTTAACTTAGTGTGTCTTTGAGTAGGGTCTCAAAAATAAAGACAAATGAAATGAGCGAAGTAAATCACTCGCCACAAAAACATTATCCTAGTTTTGAGACGATCGCATAGAATCTAAAAAATATTTTATTTGTCGTACTATGTTTTAAAAATACCATAAATTTTATAGTACAGCTTTAAGCGTGCTCCTTCGCTGGCTTCTTTATTTATAGACCTCCATTGTATCAGGATTTGAATATGTATTAAAATACGAAGTTGAAAGTATTATATAATAGCAGTACCTAATTTACTAATAATTTATTCTATAGTCATAAACACAAGTATTAAGACGTTAAGTAATTTTATTAGACACAGTTGTCACCACAGAAATAAAAAAACAGGTAGAAATCGTATGACGACCTATTAGTAAGAAAACCTTTGTCGCCAAACTCACACATGTAAAGCAAAATGTTAACGTGTTACTACATGCATGTTTGTGCTATGATTGGTCTAAAAATACTGTAAAAAATGACATATATACAAAAATATGTTAGTTTAAATTCAACCTTATGCAGTTATGACACGGTTCATTAACAATTAAATCCCGAATAAGCATCTAGTGAGCAATAGCTGTACTTCTTATTCTGTCAGATTCTAAACAGTATAGCTAATCGACGCAAGGTGGCGCTACTAATATTGATTTTAATATTATGACTTCTGTCCTTGACTAAAGGCTGATATTTGAATGACCGTACTGCACGAATGTCGATATCACTACTTTTCGAAGTGATGTAGTAATGAGGAACACCAAGTATCACCGAGTACTGCTACCGGATTAATGAATATCTACCTATTATAATTTTTGGTACCATAAAATTGAATATTTTTACAATCTTTTCTTCAACTTACAATGTATGTATGTCAGTATGTAACAATGTTTGTTCGGGTGGAATGCATTCGGGTGGTGCAACTTAATTTTGAGACAGATTTTCAACCGATTGAGCTGAAATTTTGTAGTACACGTTTGTTTGGATGACAATGCATGATAAACGTAAAAGCTGCCGTAGAAGCTTGTCCCAAAATATATTTTTTTGAAAAAACTTATTAATTATGATGATATATGATGATGATAGGTGAAATCATACTTCACACTAATAATTATAAATGCGACAGTTTGTGAGGATGTTTAGAACTTTGTGACTCGATCAGACTAGATGAAATTTTGCACAAATATAGATAGTCTGGATTAATATATAGGATACTTTATATATGACAACGAAGTGCTACGCGAGCGAAGCCTCGCGCTACAGCTGGTTTCTTATGCCTGCCTATATTTATTTATAATTTATAACATTTCTTACAATTTATTATATTATGTTCATAATTATGACATAATATTTTTTCATAATTCAAAAATTATACTGTTTCAATATCGTGATGGGAGTAAATAATCAAGTAAATAAATACTGACGATACATGAGTCACATCACTAATCGATTAACGCTAGAATGTTCTAAACAAGAGACGTGGAGTGCGTTAGAAATTTGACCTTAAAATTAAACGCATAAAGGTTACTTTAGTTTGTTCGCGTTTGTGCATTTTATTGAATATGCTTAAATTCTATTAAATAATGAAAATAATGAGAAATATTACTTACCGATGGTATGAAATGCCACCATTAGACACATTATTTTTGCTACTATTATTCTTACACGATAATATGGCACAAGAAGGCATTTTTATATTTTTTTTCTATGATTGTTTCCGCGGCTGTGACAAATGACGACTGAGATATGCGACGATCGAGATATGCCAAATTGGAGTATATTGACCTACGCGGGTAACGCCCACTTGTTATTTCTAGTCCTTTTTTATTTCTGTGGTTGTCACTAACGATTACTTATAATACGTTCTGTCCATCACTATTAAAGATCGAGTAATCACATGCGTATTCACTAGTGATGTGCCAAAGTATGTTTGTTAACAATCAGTTATATTAAATATCATAATACTCAAATCATCTGCAAATAATCAAAAATCATATACACTAGCTGCCTGTCCCGGCTTCGCACGGGTAGAAAAGGATATTTTATTTTCCTCGCAATTTTAATCTTTTCTTGCCATAGGGACCTTCTACCTTACCGTAAACCTTACACTTTATATCTTAACGAAAATATTTAAACAAAAATTTCGACGGTCCCTCCTACGTATAAAGCGACATGTCATTTCAGACATGTCTGTTTATACTACGATATAGTAATTAAAGAATATTATTATTGGACAAATGAGTTAATTTCTTACTTTTTGATTATATACAATCAATAAAATAAAAAAGAAAATGTTTTTTACGGGCAATCTATAGCAATTTATGCAATAAAAAAAAATTGCCATTTTTGACATGTCGCTTTATTAGTTTATACGTAGGGACCGTCGATTTGCAGAATTTGTCTATTAGCCGTTCTCGAGCTTTGCGCTATGCAACATTCATTTTTATTTATATAGGTATATTTATATATTTTATAGTGCAATTGTGATTTATTATTTAGAAAGATCTCCATTCCCGACCGCTAAACAATTTCGTAATTTGGCAAAGGTAAAGTTGTTTGTTTGTATTTCAAAGCTTATTATGTAAATTCTGAACGGCCATTGCTACCACGATTCAGACGAAGTACGTTTCTGAATTTATTTTGATTGTAACTTTTAGCCTTTTAGTTTTTCATACAATTTTTATGGAAGACGCGACTGTCAACCATAAGCAGGTAGTCTTCGTCGTGATTTTACTTCCTTTAGTCTATGTAAAGCAAAAAAATATATAATAAATATATAATAATTAATAAAATAACATCTCAATACCCTAAACGAATTTACGTATGAATTATTAGCTGACCCGGAAACGTTGTTTTGCTATAAAAAAATAGATAACAACCTATTCTCAGACCTAAATATGTATATAAAATTTCATAAAAATCGGTCAAGCCGTTTCGGAGGAGTTTGGTAACTAACATTGTGACACGAGAATTTTATATATATTAGGATTATCGTTAAAATGATAAACGAAGAAAACTTACGCGGGAGTCGGCGTGCGAGTGTTATGGGCGCGTATATAATGATGATAATAACTTGTGAGCGCGACGTGATGACGGGATGTGAATGCTTCGACTTGCTTCGTTGCTTGTTGCTCTAAGGCAGTGTTCCGCAAACTTTTTGTGTTTAAAGTACATCTAGATTTATTTATTTATTTCTTCTCTCTTCTTTACGAATTCACTTACTATGAGAACTTAACACCATTTTACAATATGCTCGTTTAAAGAGTGCACTAGAGACGTATACAATAATCGCGGTACATCTACGAAAACGAACATTTTTGGAGGTACACCATAAATGAAAAATAATTTTTTATTTGTGTAACATTTTTTCTTTCGTCCGTCTAATTTTGCTTTATGAGATGACGTTATTTTTCCGAGGCACACCAACTAATGACCGCGATACACCAGTGTGCCGCGGCACATACTTTGCGGAACACTGCTCTAAGGCACAATTATTCTTGTAATTAAAATGTAGTCGAAATTCAGTTCCGATCTAGTCTCTTTCTCACAAATGTCACATTTTGTATTCTCATGTCATGTGCATTATGAAACTTCAAAGTTTAATTAAATTAAACTTCGAAGTTTCATAATGTCGGAATATGATCGAAAATTAAACAAATTAAGCTTGTTGAATGTATTTTGCCTACATTAAGAATTGATTGTAATTAGTTAATGAAATCAATATTTGACACACATTCCACTAATTTTTAGCAACAAAATTTATGTAGTTATGAAAGAGGGTAGCCTTCTAATTACAGGTATTTTTCATGCTTAAAACTACAGCCATGAAACTTGTTAAAGGAAATTAAAAATTTTGAGTCAATTCACAATTCAATCTCGATTCGGTCAAGTTTCATTCTGCGATCGTAAAATAATTGTGAGAATTTGCCTACTGGGAAATGGAATATCGGCCGAAGATCGGTCAAACTTAGGTCGAATTTCAAATTCTATACAGTTAGTTGCATGTCGAATGTCTGGCCTAAATTCGTAATCGGTTGATTGCATAGTCGCCTTATCCTATATATTTACTAAAGTGTGTTGGACAGTACGACTGTATGATATGTCGTCGTTACTCCTTATTCAGCCCACTGCTGGGATACGGGCATCTCCTCGAATCGAAGGGGTTTAGAGCATACTCCACGCTGCTAACTGGCGGAGGCCAGTGTTTTCAAGGCGCCTAAAAGCCACTGACTTGCCTTAACGACTGTCATCTAATGACAACAGCCGGGACGGACAGCTTAACGCGTCCTCCGAAACATCGACTCGCTAGAGATAAATAAACCCATCCATGGATAGGCTACGGTCAACAATGCTTAACTTGCGTGTGTTCGATTAGACGCCATCGAGCTTGGTTTGGGTGCTTTCAATTATATATGTATATATTTAAGTATGATCTATCATCATCAGTTATCTAGAATCCATTGTACAAGTCTAGGACTATATGACGATGTGTAATTTATCCAATAATATTTATACATTTGTTTTTTTAAATCAGGCAGTGCATATACATTTTTTGGCACCCGACGTGGTATAAAACAAAGTATCGAAGGTGAACGCAACGGATTTAATCATAAGAAATTTGTGTAATTTGACTTCTCCCTTCGGCGACTAGAATACACTGACTGCTATCAACTCGCAATACAGCAGCGGGGTGGATTTTTTTTTTTTACTACGTCGGGTGGCAGACAAGTATACGGCCCGCCTGATGTGAAGCGGTTACCGTAGCCATATTAACGCTCGCAACATAAAATATTGCTCGCGCGCCACCACCCCCGCTGCCAACGCAGCATCTCCTTCCTTCCTTTCTGGTGACCTCACTCACTCGCAGGAACACAACAACCCTCAAGGGAATTGTTATTTGCCTCCTCCTGTGAGGTGGAGGTACATTCGCCAGTCGGGTAGCTTACATTTACGCTCCCTACCTCTCTTGAAACGTGGAGTACGTTCTATTCTGTGTACTCATATTTGTTCTAATTAAAGAGAGATTTAATCAGAAGTTAGCAGAGGCATTGTTTTGGAAAGTCGACATGGTTTATTTCATAGTGCATTTTGTATTGTTGCAGGTGACGCGCTGCGGAACGGTGACTAAAGCGGCTCTGCCGCTTTAAATGGATAAGCGCAAGATGCTGCCAAAGAGAGCGCGTATGGATAGCATGCGGGGTCCCATTGCAAATGGACCTCTGCAATCAAGGTGAGAGCAGGCAATTTTACTTAATCATTCTAAACTTCTTTTTTGATACTCTCACCTGCAGGTCAATTATGTTTACAAATTATGATGTTATTTTGATGTCAGTTCAATATTACAGGCTATTTCGTATTATGCTCACACGACACTTCCACATTTTTTTTTTCGAAAAATCCTTAGAAATCTTAAACTTTATAACGTTGCAAACGTTATAATCCGTTATTATAAACGAAGAATCTAGTCAACGCCAAAATGTGACGCAGACCATTCATGTAATGTGATCTTGATGCAGCATACGAAGTTAGCAGAATACGATTTGAAAACAATGTCAAGTTAACATCTCTACATCATAATATTAACATCACTTTGAGATAACATTACTTTAGCATAATTGACCTGTTGGGGCCCTACCGCCGAAGTTACAGCCGATTGCTATCAGATTTTTTAATCGCGATAATAGATCTTAGGTTTAAGTTAATGACAAACACCTTCAGCTTAGTCGGTAGAGCTCTATGGTTTCTATCAGCTATGCTGAACACAATTACCGCAAATCTAAAGTAAAGTTTGATTTTCGCAATCAAAAATTCCAATGGGTCTCGGCTTCAACTTAGGCGGTGGTAGGGCCATAGGGTCCTATATCTTCTACTATATAAAAATAAGTCGGGTTTTCCTTCCTGACGCTATAACTCCAGAACGCACGAACCGATTTCCACGGTTTTGCATTCGTTGGAAAGGTCTCGGGCTCCGTGAGGTTTATAGCAAAGAAAATTCTGGAAAAATTTGAAAAGAAAAGCGGGAAAATCTTTTTTCACATACAGCAAATTTTTCTTCATCTTTTAATCACCAAACGAAATGTTACATAAAATGAAGCCATCTGGTGGCGAAACGGAGTTCGCCGGGTTTGCTAGTTATGATATATATATTTATGGTACTTGTGTTTAGCTTAGCTGGTAGAAACCATAGAGCTACTGACTGAGCTGAAGATGTTTGTCAATAAGTAAAATGTAAGAACTATTTCTCGAATCACAATATTCGTTGTTAATCGGCTTCAGCTTCGGCGGTAGGAGCCCTTGGTAGTGAGTTACCTTTGTAGACAGTCTGATCAAAACAAATATATTGTATTAGCGTTTACGATTTTATAAGCGCATGTTCCGGCATCCCGTGGGAATTTTAATTATAAAAACCTTTCAATCAGTACGTAATAGGTCCCTGTACGACAAATTTGAAACCGATCCGTCCAGTAGTTTGAGCAGTGTCGGTAACAGTTACCTTTTGTAGATACAGATTAATTATGATTCCGTTAATGTGCTCATGTGGACGAAGTCTCGTGTAGAAGCTAGTTAATGCTGATGACTGCTAATTGAGGAAAAGATTCATGGGTATTCTGAAGTATTTTGAAGCGCATAAAAGGTCAGGAACGCTCATTACATCCTGTAATTTGGCGATGATTATGCATTAATGTTACGTACTGACCTCGGCACTCGCCTACTCGTTGACTGTTTCTAAAAAAATATTTACAAGATTTTTTTAAATGTATGCATTAGGTAGGAACTGCCAAAGAAAAAAGTATAGACTAGTTTATTTATATTATTTGTCATCAACCCTTACTCATCTCACTGGTGGGATATGGATCTCCCCTCAATTGATGGTGTTTAGAGCGTACTCCATTTATATCATGGTAGTATATAAATTTGATTGTCTTCTGCCCGTGGCTATTCCCTGCGTAAACACAGTACTGGGATAAAAAGTAAGTATGTTTCAAATACTGATCATATTATATATGTATTTTTTTCTTTTGAAAAGATAGGTAGATTTTAATAAAAAAAAAAAGAAAAGTTAGCTTACTCTCGGTTATCAAGCGTTTTCATTTGATACCCATATCATAGGTCACACTCAATTTTTATTGTATGTGAGTACTATCTTTAATATAATTTTGTGTTATGAGTAAGGGTTCGTGTCCTGTTGTTCGTGTCCCCGAGATACAAACTAATGATTTCGAAAAAAATATATCTAATCATAAACAAATCAAGGCCAAAAATACGGTTTTATATGCACTATGTTTTATACATATTATACAGCCGATGTTGGTATCATTCGGTATTATACGAGTACAAGTTGTACCGTATAATACCCACGGTATTATACAGTTTACATCTCTAGTAGTGATAGAAAACATTAATACACACAATACATAGGCTGCGCCAAAAAAGACTATCGAACCAATATAGTTTCCTCGCCAACAGTATAAATCGAGTTACTTACGTACAGTTTAAATTCACGACCGACACGTAAACAGTTTAGCAAAGATCGAATCTGAACGGGCCCCTCCTATCCGTGGCAATTCGCATTCTAAAGGCGTCCTGCGAACGGCCCAAGTCGACAAAGCGACGTCCGGCTTCTATCGGGCTCACTCCACTTATTCTTTTCTCGCGCTAATCCTATTTGGTTTCCATCAAAACTTGCCCAAAGGGGTTGTGTCGCCTACTAAGGCCATCTCTTTCACCCCACTAGCGCCGTCTTTGTTTGCCACCAAATCTGTTTTCGTCTGCCCCGGGAAAGTTTCCGAATTTCTGAAAACTCCTTCCTCGTCCGGAATTACTTTCTCGTTTCGCTGCCGAAACTTTCTCTGGCAATAATAATAATTTTGCTCTGCTATGACGAAAGTTTAAATTATTAGTTTAATCGTACTGGCGTGCTTTAATTATACGAGTGGGGTGGGACGGGGCGGTGTGTCCTCCTTCTCGTGATTAGTTAACTCAGTCGCCAGAAGCCGGGAGTATTTGACTTGAAACTTAATTTGGTCGTCAATTTGGGGATGTTGTTCGTTCGTAATGGGACAAAATCGATTTGGATTGTCCCAACTGAATGCGTTAATTGCTGGCGGGAGCCCGAAGACAGTGTTTTATTGGCTTTCCTCGAACGTGGCTGGCTAAAGCTGAAGCCATTCCCATAGACATTTCTTTTTGTATGTAAAAACTATAGCTTATATGGTAATTGTGTTTCGCTTAGGGAGTAGTAACTTTCTGTTTTTGTACCCTCAGTATCTCTACAGACTAAACTGAAAATGGATGATTTTTAAATTAATCCTAAGAACTATTAATTTTGGAATCGAAATATTCTACCTTAATCAGCTTTAACATCGATGATAGGGCTTAGTACTCTACCGCATGAAGCCGATTACGATTGGATTTTTTGATTGCGAACATCGTAACTTCACTAATAATAATAAGCTTAACAGGTAGGGACGGAAGAACTCTACTGATAAAACAGTTTATCACAAATTTGAACAGAAGTCCAATTTTTGGAATCAAAAAATTCGATGGGAATCTGCCTGTTTAGAGGTACATTGACGAGTAGTAACGTTCAAAAAACATGTGTAAACCATACCCACAGGCGGGAGAAACTAAAATTGCAAGTGTAGATACGTTTTATATTGCTTGTGCTGCATGCTGTGCAGCCAAGGTGCTGTCGAAACAATAACAAAACCCTTCCTCAGCATAAGATTGCTATTGCTATATATTGCGAATTTTAGGCGTTTGTATTGTTCAGTGGTTTATGAAATTTATGATAAACAAGAAAGAATTTTAAGAAGAGAGAAAGTACTACCACTGTTGCCATAACCATTTGCATTTGTATAACTTCAAAGAATAAGCAAATTAAAAAAAGTATGCGCTAAAAGTAATAATGTACAATAATTTAAACATTTTTGTTTTGCGTTAAAGTTTATCACAACTCGCAAGTTATAATTTATTCTCCCTTAAAAAAGTTAACCTTTAAAAATACATTTTAGCTCTTTAAATTAAAATTTATTGCCTTTCGTTGCAACTACCTACAGTAAAAAAAATCTTATAAAACTCGCCTATCAAGTAATAACTTTTTACTTTAACTGTAACGACTTCTATCTAATACTAAAACCTTCCTAAAGAAGTATGCTTAGTAGTTTTTGAGAACATTATATACGCAGGGTCAAATAGTGAACATTCCTTGTTTTGAGTCAGTTTAAAAATGTCTGTCGCCAGTCTAACAAGATTACTAAAATGATGAATTTGATATTATTTAGATCTTGCAAATTGTCACCTACTTCTTGTCTAAGTATCTCGATAGGTTTAGACTTTTGAACAAGTCTAATCTAATCAAATCATCTTTATTTGCAGAATACAGTTATAGTAAGTTCTCAGATACAGTGTTTATTACAATGTATTTGGCCCGCAATCAGGCGTGCAAAATATTTATGTATTTACTACTTAATTAATATATAGTTATTTGAATTGAGATATTTTAATATTGGAATGAATGATGCATGATTATGTCATGTAAATACAATTTTTTAACATTTTTGTTTCATGAATTCTGAGACATTGTAAAAACAGTGGCCCAGGCCCAGAATACAATGAAACAATCGTGTTTGAAAACAAACTGATGATTGGCGATTGCTTTCCACCAGGTGACTCACATGCTCGTTTGCCCCTCTCTCATATAAAAAATAATCTCCTTTTAAGCATTTAATATCGTCGTAAATATACTTATTGTAAGTAAAGGCCCGTTGTAAAGATGAGTACACACGAATGGTATTTCCACAGCTCCTGCATCGCTCGAATTATACGACAATTGCGGCACGCGTGTCAGTTGCATTGCAGTTGCAATAATGGAACGGAAGCGCAAACTGTGCACTTGTTATTGTGTAACTCGAGTGTGCGGGCAACGGAAAGAAATCCGTGCCGCTGCTTCATGGAGTGTTCATTTTGTTTGGTGTTTCCTTGTATTAAAGTATTGTGCGACATTTTTATCGTTTACTATCTGCCTCGGTTTCGCATGGGTAAAACACTAAGTAGCATCTATGGTTGGTCCACCCATTTTATCTGAATGCCAATTCCTGTAAATATTTTTAAATTCCAGAAAGAAAGTTGACCGAATCGAGATTGGAATATGAATTAACTTAAAATGATATACTTGATTTCATAAATAAATTCACATCAATTCTTATTGCTAGCAGAATATCATACTTTTTTCGATCATATTTCGATATAATCACACTTTAAATAAAGTTTGAAATATCATATTGCTGATCCTAATTTAATTGTAACTACCCGTGTGAACGCAGAACATATATTTGATAGATTTCATCCAAATTTGTTCACTTGATTACACCTGAGAGATTCTGACTATTTGTAGGAAATTTATAAAACAACTAGCTTCGGCCCGCGGCTCGTAACCGCTTGTTATTGAACTTTTGATCATCCCTAGAACAGCTATTAATTGTGGATAAAAGGTATTTTATTTATTTAACCAGATTTCCACCAACCACCAGAACCAATTCTCGTAATTAAAATATAGTCAAAATTTAGTTTCGATCCAATCTCGATCTCACAAATGTCACATTTGGTATTCTCGCAACACAATATGTAACTTCAAAATTAAATTTAAGCGGGATTATATCGAAATATGAGTGAAAATTAAACAAACTAAGAATGTTACTTTGCCAACAACAAGAATTGATAATAATTAATTAATGAAATTAAGTATATAATTTTAGTCAATTCACAATTCAGTCTCGATTCGGTCAACTTTCAATCTGCGTTCGTAGAAAAAATACGAGAATTGGCCTTCTGAACTTCTGATGTGGTATATCCAAAATTTAATACCCATTGCGTTCAATAGGTAAGCGTGAAAACTGAACAAAAAAAGAAACAAACTCACTTTCGCATTAATAATTTTAGTAAGGAAGTAAAGATGACTTGCATAGGTTTTCGTTTAGGTTATGCTAGTTTCTTATGCGGCGCAAACAAAAATAGAAAATCCGAAGGCTTGCTCCATCGACTTAGATCATTTACGAAATCTGTGAATTTTAACACTTGATCATTTTAGAAATCTCGTACAGTGAATTGTGTTTTAATTACTGGATTTAACATATTTCTAAGAACAATACAACTTATAACATGTATTATTATAAAAAAAATAAAAACTTAATCCGTTGGAATAAACTACAGTAAACCAATGAATTTATGACTTAAATTGACATCGTATCGTATTCCTAACTTTATTGCAGATTTGCTTAATTATTAAATTATTCAATACATTATGTCACTAGCAATAATACGGCAAACATAAACAGCTTTAAAACGTGTATGTATATAGCGGCGGCCGCGTGCTTCATATATTTATTTACATAACCAGCCAGCGGTTTATCAATGCACAACCTTGGCACAGTGCGCCGGTCACCGACACTGAAAAACGGCCGAACATAATTTCCTACATCGCATCGTCTGGTGTACGGAACGGGCACTCCGTTGTTGAATTTAATAATCGGTTTTAACATAATAAATATATATTGATAGATATATTGTTTATTATTTGTTTCTTGTTGTGGTTTGTTTGTTTCTTCAAACACATACAAGAAATCATTGTATTACTACGCGAAGCAAAAACTTTGTGCCCGTTTTTACGAAAATTGCACGGACGGAGGAGTACGAAATTTCGTAGACTTATCTATATATATAAAAATCAATGCCACTTTTCGTTGTAATTTTATAACTCAAGAACGGGCTCACCTATAGAAACCAACTATTTAGGCTTTGTTCGGACTATTTAGTAGATGGTTTAGGTGAAGTTTGCACAAAATCGGTAGAGCGGTTCGTCATTTATCACATTTTTTGTAACAAATGAATTGAATAAATGACGGATCATTTTGTTAATGGGGATTTTGCTGTCAAATTGAAACTTTTTTCAGATGGAGATTGTGCTGTCAAATTGAAACTTTTTTCAGTGTTGACAGTACAAGCATGTTGTTATGTCATTCATGCGGTCATTTCATTTTGGACGTACTTCGACTTTATGTTGCCTGTTCGAGAGACGTTTGTTTATTTATGCTCAAAATGGAAAAACAAAAAATATTGTTTATCCAAATGTTTTGGTTTAAGTTTTAAAATAGCTAGCAATTAATAAAATATTTTTTTGTTTGAATAAATGAATTTGATGTTCCAATTTATTTTATTTTATTATTTCACGTATTTCACTTTATACGTAGCGAAGCACGTACTGGGCCGCTAGTAGTTTATATAGAAAAGGTGTGCATAATGCTAATATTAATTAAAAAATAGGCAAAAAAATACATTAAATCAATAAAAAAATATTACACACGCTACGATGTATTTGACACACACACGCATATATGCTACTTTGTTTGTCTTTAATATTATTTTTCTATATTCTTACTGGAGTGGTTATAGAAGTATAGTCTTTGACAATCGAACCTTAATAATTTCAAATTTATAATTTAAATGAATTATGGTCGAATTAGACTACTGGGTGGCCAATAGTTTAAATAAACTACACTAGTTTAAATAAATACATTATCATCATCATCATCAGGTCATTTTAGCCTCCACTAGTACACACTTTAGGAGCACGACCCTTTCTCGTCCGTCCCTGACAGAAGGAGGTTTTAACCTATACTCCCCACGCTGCTGGCCAGACGGGTTGGGGAGGCCTGCCCCCTTACCATCATCTCTTAATTCGATTCAATAATTGAACAGATTGCTTATTCATACCAATGAATAAGCGACTCTATTCCATTTGAAATAGAGTCGCTTATTAATTGGTATGAATAAGCATTCTATTCAGTTATTGAAACGCAAGAAGAGATGGTGGTAAGGGGGCAGATCGATGTTTGGTAATGTATTTCCCTTAGTCGCCTTGTACGACATCCACGGGAAGAGACGGAGTGATTCTATTCTAGTCTGCCGGAAACCACACGGCTGAAATATAAATACATAATTAGTATTAAATTAGTAATACACAAAAATGCACATCGTATATGTGCAACAGTAGAACCAAAAGGGACGCAGCTCAGTGTATAGAATTGCGCATGATTGGTTTTCTGCCGCTTCCAAAGGTCAGTCGCAACTGCAACATGGATACAGTTAAAGAATACTGTCGTTTCCTGTGATTCTGCCTCGGTTTTCTATTACTGTTTAGATTATTGAGGCCACAAATGGCGATTTAAATTTCTACTTTAACCTCTATTATTAGCTAAATGAAAGGGCTTGATAGGCGAAATACAGTAAGTAAACTGTTTTTATGCTTTGTTATCAACTACAGCACAAAAGTTGGTTTATTCTTGTTTTAACTACAGTTGTAATATTTTTTATTTATTATATCTGGATAGACGGGCAGGTAACAGGTAACACCGGTAACCTTGGAAGTGAGTCGACCGTGAGTAATTTTACGTGTTGTCTGGGGAAGTTAATGAGGGTACGGGAACTTTATAAGTCAATGAGACTTGAGAAAATGAGACTTCGAGAACATACACTATATCCGTTTATTCGGATCTTAGAAAATCTAGAGTTATTCCGGATAATCTTAAATCCGAATATGTAGTACTTCTTATTCTCTAACAATTTTCTAATACGTAATGAATACCCAAATGTAATACGTGCGTCGCCAAAGAACGGATCGACCGATTTGTAGCCATCAAAATATATTGATAATAGTATCATGTATTCTGTGGCACGAATTGTCCTAGTACGACATACTTCTCTGAACGCATTATGTCTAGTGAGTTTACTACGTCGCTAATTCTTCGTCAATTCAAAAAATATTGCGGTAAAAGAATGTAATTCCTAGACTATGTAATAATATTCCAATATTAACAAATGTAAAAAAGATCAGTAAACCTACCTTGAAAATTAAGTTAAGAAAATACTTTATAAATAAATTGCAACAAAAATAGAATATTATGAATAATTAATTATATTTTTTAATGTTTAATAAATAATAGGATGTATCGACGTAATAAACGTTAGGTTGCATTGCATACTGTATGTATTATTACCATATGAGTATCATAGCAAAATAGAGCGTCCAAGGTTGCCGATAAACTGTTTAGCAGTTTGGCGAAAATAAGAAATAAGTGCCCCTTTACATTAGGTCGCAAGTAGTGCGACAGCAGCGCGGCAGCAGCGGATGCCTTCTCATTACTAATTCAGCCGCGCAACTTTTGCAACACTGGCTCGAAGCCGACTGACCGCACGCGGCTGCCGCGCTGCCGTCCGCTATGGAAAATCACGTGTCGCGCGGCTGTCGCGCTGCTCTTTTTGGTATAGAAGTTTGCCGTCTGTGAACAGCGCGACTGTCGCGCTGCTACAAACGCGCTGCTGCCGCACTACTTGCGACCTAATGTGAAGAAGGGCACTAAGTTAAAAATGTAACTCATTGTGGTGAAATAAATAAAAAAAAATTGCACGCTGCTACAACATGGGACGGACTCAAATATAATTATACTATTCTGTGTTATGCCGTGGATGACAGTCGGTGATATTGTGAAAGGACTGCAAAGTTACTAGCTGCAAATGTAATATCCGGCACGACGAACTGTCGCCGGGTGAATCAACAAAGTGTCGTTTGAACCAGGATTGAAATCCGGGAATTCGTTGGGAAAAAGTAAGGTAATCGAAAAAAAGGAATGTTTCAAAAATGAAAGGAATGAGATGACACAAAGGAGGGATAGTTTTTACCTGACTGAGCATGATTTTCGAGCGTATAATGTATTTAATACTAGCCGACTTCGAATTGGTTTCCCGCAATCTGTTAAATGACTGACAGTTCTGTCAAACGATATAAAGTTACATTAAAAACGTTAAAATAGTCGTTCAGTTTTCTTTAATTTTCCGCGCTACTGTCTTCTTTTTTCTTATTGTCTCACTTCAGCTCTTTGTTTGTTATGTTTATCTTATTAAGAAGAATTAATTAACTTATTTAACTTAAACTATTTTCATCCAGGGGATAATATTATTTAAACTTAACTGTTGTAATCCGTTAAATTGTTTAGGCCGTTAGAGTGTCTCGAAAAACATTAAGCTTCCTTTCTTCGCCTGTCGGGTAAAAAAATGTATAGCTACAATGCGTTTGTTGTATCATTCATGATAAGAACTTCAACGGTTTATGTCCGTAATTTATGTTTTAGTTCTTGGAAAGTAGGCGTTTTAATTACACGTTGTATTCTCGGAGCTAGCGGCCTCTGCCGGGAGTTCCGCGAAATAAACTGTTAATTGTAACATTCTTTGTATCGGTCTGAACATTCCGTTTTACTTTATTCGTCTATAAATTACATAAAGCTTTAGCACCGTGGCGGTGCAGTGGAACGGTCGACCGACACTCGATGCATAATACATGTACGGGCAAAGCACCGTCCATTTAGTTAAGTCAGGATTTTGCACATATTCAAGTCAATTTATAATAGTAATTTATGAAACTGTTGCATAATAAGGGTTCTTAAAATACGACTGTGAGTTTATGACATGTACATGAGCCGAAGGCGAATGTGATAATAGAACCTAGGGCTGAAGCTGAAAAAAAAAAGTACAGCAAGGGTGTTCAGAGTCTGAGTTTTTAACAAATTAAAAAAAGTTGTATAATAAATAGGACACCATGGAGGTAGAATTAAATAAATAAATAAATAAATATTGTCACACAAATTACACAGCGTCATCTAGCCCCAAAGTAAGCGAAGCTTGTGTTATGGGTACTAGACAACTAATAAACATACGTAAATACATTTTTTTTTGTAAATACATACTTATTATACATAGAAAACACCCAAACTAAGACAAACAGACATGTTCATTCACACAAATGTTTGTCCTATGTGGGAATCGAACCCACGAGCATTGGTGTCGAAGCCACGTCATTGACCGCTACGCCACCGAGCTCGTCGAATAGGTTTAATGATGTTTTGAATTCACAAACTTAGTGCACACGATGTTAGCGGATAGAAACGACTTTTGCACTCGGATATCGAAGAGCAAAAATACTCTTTCCGAGATGGGGGGATGAAAAATAACTTTTTAAATTTATTTTGATGGCTTGTGCGTAAAAGACTGACATTAAGATTCTGTATTTATTTTTTAAATCTCTAAATTTCGGTATGAGAGTAGATAAATTTATTTTTCTTCCAACTATGCTTTAATTTCATCACAATCACACTAAAAACTCAGTAC
The DNA here is from genome assembly GCA_937001555.2 of Hypsopygia costalis. Lineage (NCBI taxonomy): Eukaryota > Metazoa > Arthropoda > Insecta > Lepidoptera > Pyralidae > Hypsopygia > Hypsopygia costalis. The sequence goes on from OW443350.2 coordinate 5,531,002, forward strand.
AAAACGAGTCTTTAATGCTCTAGAGCAGTGTTTCCCAAACTTCTCGGGACCGAGACCCATCTACAAGAAAGTTTAAAGTTCGCGGCCCACCTTGTATCATGAAGACAAAAAAGCAGCGGTATGTTGCTGCCGCAGCATTTACGCGTTTATTCTTATCGTAAGTTCACCACCATACCATCATCATCAGCCTACTGACGTTCACTGCTGGACTTGGGCCTTTTCTAAAATTCGTCACCACACCCATTTCAATTAAGAAAAAATAAAAACTTCCAGTTGTAATATTTTTTTTAATTAATAAAATTATTTGACATGATATTTCAATGAGAATGAGAGGGATGCATTTGTTTTCTATTTTTTTCCATTACAGCTTTAGCGTCGACATCGATTTTAGTCACTTTTAATCGTAATGAGTTCGATACGTCCAATCTATTTCGGTATTTAGTTTTTATATTAACCAAGGCTGAAAAACCTACTTCACATAAATATGAGGTAGTGAAGGGGAGATTTTTATTGCTCTAGAGTCTAGAGCAATAAAAATGTATGAAATTTCATTATTGCACAGTTTTTTTTAATCGCACCAAAAGGTGCCAATCTCAATGGATTAGCTCTATTCAGCCAGCCGATATCAATACTTTTTTTTTCGTACGTATTATTCGTTTCTATCCTACTTGTTCCAAATTTAAAAAATGATTGCTGCTAACTCTGAGTTAAAAATGAAAGAATAGTAGATTATTGCATCGAGCACAAAGTAATTTATTATTGCACCGAGTGCCTGATTTAGAGCCCGAGCGTTAGCGAGGGCTCTAATCTAACAGGCACGAGGGCAATATAAATTACTTAAGGCGAGGTGCATAATCTGCTTTTCTTTCAACTAATACCTATAGGAATAGTAGATAAAAGAATCTCATATCAAACAGTTAAAATAGAAGTTTCCATAACACTGTCGGCTTCATTTAGAATGTTTTCCGGAGTTAATGTGTCGCTAGATGATTCCATTTTAATTCGAAGCCGAAGCACTCAAAATCAGATAGTATCACACTTTTATCGTTTTCAAAAATATTGTCAAGCAAAATTAACAAAGTTCCCGCCAAATCACTTTTTTAAATTTCTTTCATTTTTAACTCAGAGTTAGCAGCAATCGTTTTTTAAATTTGGAACAAGTAGGATAGAAACGAATAATAAGTACGAAAAAAAAAGTATTGATATCGGCTGGCTGAATAGAGCTAATCCATTGAGATTGCGATTAAAAAAAACTGTGCAATAATGAAATTTCATACATTTTTATTGCTCTAGAGCATTAAAGACTCGTTTTGTACTGAGTTTTTAGTGTGATTGTGATGAAATTAAAGCATAGTTGGAAGAAAATTTAAAAATGTGATTTGGCGGGAACTTTGTTAATTTAGCTTGACAATATTTTTGGAAACGATAAAAGTGTGATTGATACTATCTGATTTTGAGTGCTTCGGCTTCGAATTAAAATGGAATCATCTAGCGACACATTAACTCCGGAAAACATTCTAAACGAAGCCGACAGTGTTATAGAAAAACTTTTAACTGTTTGATATGAGTTTCTTTTATCTACTATTCCTATAGGTATTAGTTGAAAGAAAAGCAGATTATGCACCTCGCCTTAAGTAATTTATATTGCCCTCGTGCCTGTTAGATTAGAGCCCTCGCTAACGCTCGGGCTCTAAATCAGGCACTCGGTGCAATAATAAATTACTTTGTGCTCGATGCAATAATCTACTATAATTTTTCATTTTAATTTTTAAAAGTCTTATTAATATGCTACCTAAATCCGTCTAAGTTGTTAATCAATCAAATGTTTCCGTACGATACTGTTTGTGTTGTTGCTACGATGACTGGTTGCCATCAGGCGGGTTGTACTCTTGTTTGTCACCTAGTGGTATAAAAAATATATGTACGTTTTTCATCAATATACAGGATACGTCAGCATTGAGATTCTTTTATTTAGTTGTTCGTTTCATAATTTGCTAACATGTTGTTTTTTTTTTTTAATTGCAGGCCCCTGGTGGCGTTATTAGATGGCCGCGACTGTACCGTCGAGATGCCAATATTGAAGGATGTAGCGACGGTCGCTTTCTGCGACGCCCAGTCCACGTCAGAAATACATGAGAAGGTGCTCAACGAGGCGGTCGGCGCTCTCATGTGGCACACCATCATACTCACGAAGGAGGACCTCGAAAAGTTTAAGACTTTGAGGATCATCGTGCGCATAGGTTCCGGCGTCGACAATATTGATGTCAAAGCCGCCGGTGAATTAGGTGAGTCTGCGTTTTGTATTGGTTAAATTACTACAAAGGTTTAGGTTACTTCCTTGATGTAACTAGGTTTGCCACCCGTACTTTATTATTATGAATACAGTACTTTATTAAATTGTACGTTATTTCAGGTAATAGACTGTTTGACCAACGTTTTTTTCGATTTTATATGTAAGGACATCACAATAATAAAACCACACGTGAAAGAATTACTTTGATAGCACAAAAATCTCTCGAGATATGTTAATTTGAAAATTAAAATTTTGGACTTTCCCGAAAACGCTCCATACAACAGGCTACTGGTTATGACGTCACAGGTTTTTATCATTATGTATGGATTAAATCAGAAATTTGTACGACTGCTATGTTAAATATTACGTTTATGTAATTAGTATCGTAATAAAAGTTATAGTATTATTTATTGCTTCTCCAATGGAAATTTTATTCTTTAATAATTTCATACTTTTAAAATGGACTTTCCCGCCAAACTTTGATCGGCCCTAAAATAAGTCTGACAAACTGTGCCAAATTGTATAAGTGAAACTTCAAATCGTGTTTTATATATTCGCAACAGATTCTAGCAGTTTGATGACATATGCTTCCCAAAACTTACATGGCGTGATATTTTTATTCCTATTAAACTTTATACCGCTGCCACACACTCGTCGAGTGGCGAGGGAAGTAGTGATGAAAGTAGGCAGGAACGTAGTGTGGCCACGTTACTCGTCATGCCGCTCGTCTTGCCCATCATTCCCTGTTTTATCGGTTTTTTGGGCGCGAATCAAAGGACCGGTAACGTGAGCGCGAGGGGCCGGCGAAAAAAAAAAAAACACAATTGCCTCGGACGCATTCCGTATCGAGCTCAGGCGCTAAACACGCAATCAAATTTTTTAAATCATGTCCGTCAGGAACATTTCCATACAAGAGCTGAAAGCAAAAAAGAAATGTTTGATGGCATCTTTTAGACCGTTTAGTTAATTAAAAAATCTTAGTTTCGCTATAATAAAAATGCATATCGCGCACGCTGCTTCATCGTCCATTGTATAGCAAAGGCAAATGTCCAGGTGCGCAGCGTCGCGATTAATTACGCGAGTAGAGCAGTGTGTAGGCAGAGAGGGAAACATCGCGGCAGTGCGAGGAGCAAGGCGATCAGCAGCGCGAGGAGCATAATGTGGCGGCGGGGTTAAATAGCTTTAACTTAAAGTAACAAAATGTAGGCTGGATCTATTCTGCATAACAGAAGGCCAATTCTCGTAATTTTTTTACGAACGCAGATTGAAAGTTGATCGAATCAAGATTTAATTGTGAATTGACTAAAATTATATATTTGATTTCATTAATTAATTATTATCAATTCTTGTTGTTGGCAAAGTAACATTCTTAGTTTGTTTAATTCTCACTCATATTTCGATATAATCCCGCTTATATTTAATTTTGAAGTTACATATTGTATTACGAGAATACCAAATGTGACATTTGTGAGATCGAGACCGGATCGAAACTGAATTTTGACTGTATTTTAATTACGAGAATTGCCCCTCAGGTTCCAATTGTGTATATTTTTCCTACATTATTATGTAAGTACATAAAAACATTTTGGCTTGTAGAATTAACATGCAGTCCACTATACGTCGTAGATTTTTTACCTTTCGTTTATTTTACTAACTTGATATTAATTTGACGCGCTACCATTAACGACCTACGGCTTAGGCTACGGAGTTGATTCTGTTTAATTAATTTAATGTCACATGCGCTGGATATTACATCATTAGCAAATTGCTAAAAACAGGAGTATGTGCCGAGGTTTCCCCAAGAGACTCCTCTTGAGTCTCTTGGGGAAACCTCAAGAAAGGCGTGAAGAGGTTTTTACGTGGTCGGCAACGCGTGAGTGATATAGCGAGCGTCTATAGGCTGAGTTGACTGCTTACCATCAGGCAGGCCGTATGTTTGTCTTCCGTACATAGTATACAAGTAAATTTTAACTTTGAGATAAAAAATATAACAAATAGAATAATTTTAACTGGACCCGTTTATTCACTTAAATTAGACCCATTCATTCATTCATATTACACACGTTCATTCATGCAAACTACTCGTAAATTTATTACTATTTTTTAGGGTTCCGAACCTCAAAAGGAAAAACGGAACCCTTATAAGATCACTTTGTTGTCCGTCTGTCTGTCTGTCTGTCTGTCTGTCTGTCTGTCTGTCTGTCTGTCTGTCTGTCTGTCTGTCTGTCTGTCTGTCTGTCTGTCTGTCAAGAATTTCTATGTCGAGAATGCGTGGAGGTATCAAGCTGAAATTTGAACTGTATAGTCAGGTCTACGGTCCCATGAAGTTAAAAAAAAATCAAACTGCTAAGTTTACGTAGAAAAAAGTTACGGCCGTTTATTCAGCAAAAAACGCATATTTCGACACACTCAAGGGAATCAAAACCTATAGGGTACTTCCCGTTGACCTAGAACTATGAAATTTGGCAAGTAACATCGTTATAGACTACAAGTACAGGAATAAATCTCAAAACTATACATTTGTAAATAGATCTTAAAAAATAGGGGGTCTATATTTTTTATAGGGTGTCGAAATTTCAAATTGAAACTACTAGTTCAAATGGGGTATCATATGAAAGGGCTTGATTACACATTGCAAAATATATTTTATTTATTTTTTTCGACGCATTATTTCTTATTTATAATGAAAAATATCAAATTTAATAATGATACTACGTACCTACGGAACCCTCGGTGCGCGAGTCCGACTCGCACTTGTCCGGTTTTTTTTTATATGAGAGGGAGGCAAACGAACATGTGGGTCACCTGATGGAATGCAATCAACACCGCCCATGAAGATCAGCAACACCAAGGGGTCGCCGATCCGTTGCCAGCCTATACTCTTTCTTTCTGGTAACTTCACTCACTCGCAGAACACAACAACCCTCAAGGGTTATTTAGCGGCGGTATTCTGTGTGGTGGAGGTACTTCCACAGTCGGGCAAATTAAAAAAATACGCTATGCCATACCTCTCTCTCTTTTTGCCAGAGCCTTGTTTGTCAGTCAGCAGCCGGCTTTGGTTCAAAAATGTTGATGAACTACTTACACCCCAAAATTATTTAACTTAACGTCCAACTCCTTCAACACTTATTGTATTATCCAAGATAGACTTTCACGTAGACGACTTCGGCAGATGAAGGAACAAAATTTTAGGTCAATTTCGTTCAACCGATTTTTATAATGAAGTCTTTACTGTATCTTGTTATATAAACAGTGCGTGTTTGTCATGTTCCAGGCATAGCTGTATGTAATGTGCCGGGCTACGGCGTGGAAGAGGTAGCCGACACCACCATGTGTCTCATATTGAACCTCTACCGGCGGACGTACTGGCTCGCCAACATGGTCCGGGAAGGAAAAAAATTCACAGGTACGAACACATTCTCTTTACATACATTTTCATCATTTTCTTTACATAACTCCAAGTCTAAGGGACCTATTGACACGATCTAGAAGAACACAAGCTTAGAAATAAAGTAGCGAACTAATTTACTGTAGCATATAAACGTGTGGCACACAAAGACCACTCCTGCTTTGACACACTCCTTTTTGCTAACTGCAGTATGTTCTCAGAACACTTTAAGGTTGACTGGAAGATATCCCTCTAAGGGATCAGTCCGCCTTTGTGCTACTTTATTTTGCATTTTATTTCTTGTTATTTTTTTTATGTACAATAAAGTTATAATAAACAAACAAAAATATTCCTGGTGACGTGTGAGGGGCCTTACCGCCAAAGCTGAAGCCGATTATCATCGCATATTTTGAATCGATAAATAGGTATTACGTTTAAGTTATTGCCAAACATCTTCAGCTTAGTCGGTAGAGCTCCAGTTCTAAAAGCTAAGCTAAAAACATGTATGTACCATAAATCTGAAGTTTGATTTTCGCAATCAAAAAGTCCGATGGTCATCGGGTTCAACTTGGCTGTGGGGCCGCAGACTTACATAGTTACAATAACTCTGTAGACTGCCTGGGTGCGGTTTTCTATAAGAATTAGATACTGCTCCAGTCGGGCTGCTGTCAGTTCCATATTGTTGTGTTTCTCATCGCCACAACTTTGTTTTCTAAACGGCAGTTTTCAATCTAAAGACGATAGTGAGCCAGGCATTCTTATTTATGCTTCGGATAACGGAGTACTTTATCAAGCTGTTGCTTTTACAGTCTCCACTTTGTTGAATTTAATAATACTAATGGATATTCTTAATTTTTACTGTAGACGATTAGAGTTTTTGAGCTCGATAAATTGGCAGATGCGGTATATGCTCGTTTGACATCTAGGGTTGCATATAAAAAGGTGTCGCGAGAATTCCAAAGTACTCTGAGTTAATCGACTCTCCCTCTAAATTGGACTTGAATCTCTGATTTTGACCGCTTTTACTGTCTCGAATTATGAAAAATATTGTCAGCAATTTAGCACGAAGTTTTAAGTAGTATTCTGTTTGCCCGTTTTTCCTGAATGTTACGTCGCATACCGTACACAATGTAATTATTCCTCGCACTTAAATTTCTAGCCAATTGACAGCAATATTTTTTACTTTGTTGATGGATAAATCAAATTATGGTTTGAGAACATATGGACGTTCTGGATAGAGTCGGGAGTAATCCCGAGCAAGTGATGACAATCCTTATCACTAAGAAGTATTTTTGAGTTTTACAAACATGGATGTTTCTTAAACTTTCATTGGACAATATTTATTAATTAATGTCTTTTTTTTGGTATCTTCAGGCCCAGAACAAGTTCGTGAGGCGGCGACGGGGTGCGCGCGCATCCGTGGCGACACGCTTGGTATCGTGGGTCTCGGACGTATAGGGTCGGCGGTCGCGCTCAGAGCCAAGGCGTTTGGCTTTAATGTTATCTTCTATGACCCGTACCTGCCCGACGGCATCGAGAAATCACTCGGCCTCACACGTGTTTATACGCTTCAGGTACATATTCATCATCTCATCAGTAACTGATATCAGCTACACAGGTTGTCTGGCAACACTAATGATGTTTTATTTACTATTGATATGGTATAGGGCGGTCGCGTCGTGCACCCAAGAGATGACCCAATAGGCTTGACTTGACAATGTCTAAAATTATTAAAAATATTTATCAGTATAGTAAAATATAAAAAATTAAAATGATCTGAAATCTTAAAATTTTAACAACTTCCCTCCGACCAGTATTAATTATCGTTCGGTCAAAGTTCGGTGGAAGTCTATTTTAAAAAGATGAAAATATTATTTAAAATAATGTTACCATTGAAAAAATACTATAACTTTTGTTACGGCACTAGCTACAGAAACGCAACGCAAACCCTAGATAGATAACCATATTTCACTGTACACTAAAGATAACCATACGTCGACTCGACGTGCGAGTGGTTGAATGAGCATATTTTGGATTATGTATATCGTAGGTTTAAGAATGTAATTTTATATCTTAATGTATGTAATTGTGTTCCGAGTAAATGATAAACAATACAGTTTAGTACTATTTTTATTAGAAAAAAAAAATTAAAGAACAAAGCAAGGTACTTCTTACTTTACAAAACTTAAACATTTAGGAATCTCGCCGTCAGCCTTTTAGTACTATATAAACTTTTCAAAATCAACTTTTTGTAATCTCTGTAATATAAAAAAATAAAATAAATATTTTTTTTTATTGATTTCGGCCTCAAAGGTACTTAGGTCAGGTGCTGGACTTATGCTCTCCAAAAATGGGATTTTTGCAGCTGTCGTATATTGTTTTTGTCATCTTTCTGATTTTTGATGGACAAAAGGCACAATATTTTCTTTTGTTTCGCTCAGGTACACCTTCACGTTATGTGAGAGGTTCGGCTTGTCTTTTTGTCAAATACCTTATCAAAAAATCGAATCTATCTTAACTCATGGCAGCAACATATCAGTTCCTGAATACGAACAATCAAATATTTCCTTGATAGAAGCTGTTAGTGTCAATATGCCAAAAAGAGCCCGAATTTCTTCACAAGTTGTAGTTTTAAAGGTGGTCTTTAGATCAAGCCTTTGAATCTTCAGCTGGATTTCAGCGTTGGTCCATTTTGTTATATTTTCCACAATGTCATCAGTAATAAATATACTGAAACATTCGAAAGGCACAGGGTCATTTTCAGACACATTTTCAGTATCCTATGGGTTTACCACTAGTGGAGAACTCACCTCATGATCTTCGGGTTCACTTTGTACTTCAGCTTCTAATAAATTGTCTTCAGTCTCACTGTCCGACCCCTGAAACTCTTCATCGCTTGTTTCATACAACAACCGACTGATTTCTGCATTAGATGCACATTTTTGTGACGTCATTATGTTATTATTATCATGGTCTATAACAAGTAAAAAAACTAATTAAAAATATAATCATTTATTCTCAAATGGTCGCAATAACACATTTTCCCAAAAGTCGAAAAACTGACACTAAAGATAACCATACGTCACTTCGACGTGCGATAGGTAAATATTGACGAAAGTATTGCAATTACCGTAGCGATACGGGTGTGTTCTGCAAGCTCCGACAGCCGTTTGAGTTGGCAGGAACGGCCAGTTTATAGTCGCGAAAAACAAATGAGTTATATCGATTTTTCAAAATCGGTTACGTCGTTTCGACGTAGGTTATCTATCTAGGGTTAATATAGCTGTTGTATAAATTTCTGATTTAATGTACATAAAACATGAAGGTGTGTAATGCACAAGGGCACACACTTAATCATACATAAGGGCACCCCTTATGTATGAAGCGTTTTCGGGATAGTCCAAAATTGTGATTTTTCAAGTTATCATATCTCGAGAAGTTTTTATGATATTGAAGTAATTTTTTCAATTAATTATATTAATGTGACATTCTTATAGAACAAATCCAAGAGCAAAATGTCAAGTAGGCTATTGTCACATTTTATTGACATCACACATATTGACAAATCTAACATTTGTGACCATTTCATTGAAATAGCTAAAAATACAATATAAAGTAAATAAGGCCCAGGGGTCATATATCACACGAGAGTACGTTTAGGAGGTATAGGGGTTCGAAGGAGTGAGAGTGAGAAATATGTAGATATCCAAATAGCAAAATGTATTAAAAAATAAAAAAATACCTATATACAATAGAAAAATTATCTGACAGTAAAGATTTTTCGCCGTTGCTAGGCAAGGTGAAAGGGCCACATACGCAATAAAATAATATTTGATTTTTAGCATAGATGATGTCAGGTTACTTAATTTCATATTTTTGCAAGAAAAACTCTCCGTGAGAGAATGACACCAATTAAATCACTGATACGATAATGATGGCGATAGTCTATCTCCTAGCCAACTTTAATAGCTAGCTTTCCATATTCAACAGAAACTGCTTTCCGATACAATTTAGTATGAGTATGCCATATCTATAGTAGATATAATATCATAATTTCCTAAATTGACTATTATGTAATTATTAATAATAAAATACAACACAAATTGTAATTCTCAGTTTATTAATTAGATTGTTATTCCATAACCACATCTTATAAATTGACATACAGATTATAAATAGGCCGAATAAAATAAACATTTTATTTTATACAATAATGCTAGGTTGATCCATGGCATCGCGTATAATAAAAAGACTAGTACATACATTTTTCGTACATACATTTGACGAGCTCGGTGGCGTAGCGGTCATCGTGACTTCGACATCAACGCTCGTGGGTTCGATTCCCACATAGGACAAACATTTGTGTGCATGAACATGTCTGTTTGTCTTGGTCTGGGTGATTTATATGTATCATAAGTAGGTATATATTTATAAAAAAAATGTATTTACATATGTTTATCAGTTGTCTAGTACCCATAACACAAGCTTCGCTTACTTTGGGGCTAGATGGCGCTGTGTAATTTGTCTGACAATATTTATTTATACATTTTTCATCATCAATAAATAGCCTGTATCTACCCATTGCTGAATATAGTTCTCCTCAATGCTTTCCACCATATACCATGTAGATATGGCAGCAACCCATAAATATCCCACTGTTGGCATACGGGTCTCCCTTCATGCCGCCTAAACACCATTGACTTGCCTTAATGACTGTCATCTAATGACAACAGCCGGGACCGACAGCTTAACGTGCCCTCCGAAGCACGGAGGAGTTGACAATAAATAAACCCATCTACACAGGCTACGGTCGAACCTTGCGTGATCGATTAGACTGACATGCGTAACTACGCCATCGAGCTTCTCATACCATATAGATATTTATGTATAATTCATAATAAAGGAAAAGTTTACCTGACTGTATGATTAACACCCCTCCCCAACCCGTCTGGCCAGCGTGGGGAGTGTAGGCTAAACCCTCCTTCTGTCTGGGACGGAAGAGAGGGGGTCGTGCTCCTGTAGTGGAGACTAAAATGACCTGATCATGATGATTAACACACTGTTAAATCATTGACTGGATGTGGTTGAAATTTGGCACACAGGCAGTAATTATGATGTAGTAATTTCTGCTAAAAGAATTTAAAAATTCTCACGAGATGTCGCGATTGAAGATTTGGATATGTGGCGTGGCATACACGCACGAAGTCATGGGCGAAAGCCAGATTATACAAAATTTCATCATCATCATCGGCCTTTATATACTCTCTACTGGATATAGGCCATCCTCAATGCTTTCCACCATATCCTCCGCTTTATGCATTCAGCCACTTCTAGCCTAATTTCGTCGGTCTATAGCTCACTATAGCCCCTATGCCTGTCAGGACGCACGATTTGTTGCCCCATATGCAGCTTTCAGAACTCTAGGACTTTCCTCCCCCATCTGCTATCGCTGACATGCGACTCTGCCTCTTCATTTTGCTGTTTGACAGCAAAACAATATTTACTAAAGAATAATCATGAATAATTTGTATTTTCAGGACCTCCTATTCCAGAGTGACTGTGTATCATTGCACTGCAGCTTAAACGAACACAATCACCACCTAATCAACGAGTTTACCATTAAACAGATGCGTCCAGGTATGTTGTCCTTTTTAAAATTGTATCTGCATCAACCCATATGCCTCCCACTGATGAAATACGGCTCTCCCCACAATTGAAGGGTACTAGAGCGTGCTCCACCACACTGCTCAACTGCAGGTTGGCAGAGGCCAGTGTTTTCAAGCCGCCTGGCCACTGATTTGACTTAACGATTGGCATCTAATGACAGCAGTCGGAACACACGGCTTAATTGTATAATGGCGTGGTTTTCCAGATAGTTTTTCCTATGTATTTCTGAAATTGGTGTACCTTTTATTGTATATCTATTTGTATATTTGTTTTTACTGACTAACTATCTTAGTCAAGAGATTGCCACGCGTACCCCTGCTTTGCGTACGCGTACCACTTTTTGGGAAACATTGGTATAATGGATTGCTTTTAAGAGAGAGAGTTTGTCTGCTTGCTGTCCCTTACTAGGAGCACGTCAGCCACGATGAAGCGCTTCTATCGAGTTGTTGGGGTGTATCGAAATATAGAATTTATAATATACCTACATATTATAGATTAAAAAAAAATATGTTTAAAAAACTGTCAAATGCGAGTTAGAGTCATGCATCTAGAGTTCCGTTGCTGTACAATATTTAACATAACATTTTAATGCTTTTAATGCCTTCTTTGAGGAAAAATCAAATTGCAAAAGCATGCTGCTGTCACAAATTATTCTGATTAAATTCATTGGGAGTCCCATGGCAGCCGTAGTTATTTTATCCCCAGATTGCAGTGGACTTTATGTATATCTTGATTATATTGAACAAAAAGTATGTTTCCAGGCGCGTTCCTGGTGAACACGGCGCGCGGCGGGCTGGTGGACGACGAGGGGCTGGCGGCGGCGCTGAAGCAGGGCCGCATCCGCGCCGCCGCGCTCGACGTGCACGAGAACGAGCCCTTCAACGTGTTCCAGGTACAATACACTACACTACAATACAATACAGTACAATACACTACACTACAATACACTACACTACAATACACTACACTACAATACACTACACTACAATACACTACACTACAATACACTACAATAAACTACACTACACTACACTACAACACATTACACTACACTACAACACATTACACTACACTACATTACAATACACTACACTACACTACACTCCTTTTGGCGCCCGGTGTCTATTTATCAAATAGGCAACCCCTCATTCTACTTTTTCATACAAGAATGAGACGGAGCCAGGATGAGAAATTGACTCGTACTAAAGTCTATTTCATGGACTACCTACAAGTCGAACTAAAAGTAGAGTACAATCAATAGAATAAATAGCGGTTCTCAAACTTTTTTAGTGACGGACCCCTTTTGGACAGCAAAGTACTTGACGGAACCCTACAATAAAACGTTCGACCGGAGAGAGGTGTTTTGATTTTTTTTTCTAAATTCTTGCGGAATCCTTTTCAATTGAATTCCTGTAGGCGACAGGGGTATAAATGATTGGGATAAGTAGGTGGGGCACAATACGATAAAAGATGTTTGTGACAGTATAAATCGGATATAAAAAGATCCAATATTTTTTGATCATGTTGGATTAATTGACGTTGTGTAATTTGCAGGGTCCCTTGAAGGACGCGCCAAACGTATTGTGCACGCCGCACGCGGCGTTCTACTCGGACGCGTCGGCGCAGGAGCTGCGCGAGATGGCGGCCTCCGAAATACGGCGCGCCATCGTCGGACGCATTCCCGATTGTCTACGCAACTGTGTCAATAAGGTACGGCGGAACGTGTGTTGAGGTCTCATTGAAATTGTATGGATTTGTGTCAAAGGCATTCCTTTCCTTTTTCCAATTTCATATCATTATATGAATTCTTTTTTGGCAAAAGGTGAACTGTTGGAATCAACTTTTCTTCTAGTCCAATTTCATTCGATTAACCTTATTAGTTAAAGTAACTGCAAACTTTAAATACTAAAGTCTTCAACCAGTACATCCTCCCTGCCATGCGCTACGGTGCTGGAACTTGGGCTCTGACCGTTGAGCTGGTCTATAATTTGAAAGTCGCGCAGCGAGCAATGGAGAGAGCTATTGTTCGCCGTTTCTCTAAGGGACCGAATCCGAAACGAAGAAATTCGACGGAGAACTAAAGTTATCGACATCCGTCTGAGAGTCGACAGGCTGAAGAGGCAGTGAGCCGGCCGGCCATTGCCGAGTCAGTGATGGCTGATGGGACAGGAAAGTCGTAGAGTGGAAACCTCGTATGGGGCGACGACGCGCCGGGAGATCCCAGTTTAGATGGATCGATGACCTCAAGAGAACGGCCGGAAGCGGCTGGATCGCATATGGTGGAAGGCATTAGGGAAGGCCTATGTCTAGCAGTGGATAGATACAGGCTGATGATGTTGATGATGACGAACCTTATTAGTTAGTTAGTGTAGCGATACATCATATTATTTAGCATTAATCATAAATTTATATACTACATTAGCTATGTGTTTGCTTATGTCATATAGCTCACACATTAGCAATGCAAATAATAAATTTCCAATGCTATCATGCAATTATTTTATGATTAGATTCAGTAGTGGGAAACTTATATTGGAGTTAGGAGCAATATAGCTAGGAGGAGCATACGAAAATAGAAACTATTTAACAATGTGTTTAAACAAGTTTAGTCAGAATTTTACTTATTATTGTCAATGTGATGTGGTGTCGCAGCTCATCTAGGTTACTGAAGTGCTGCGTTGTTAAATTTTCACAAAACAAAAACTGTTGTCGGTTACTTAGTCGTGCGCGAATCTGTCTACTACTGTTGTTATTAATGTTTAATTTAACAATTAAAATAAATTAATAATGTCTTGTAACCCGTGTAATGTATCCGTTCAGGACTACTTCCTGCCGGGCGCGGGCAGCGTGGGCGGCGTGGGCGGCGTGGGCGGCGTGGTGGGCGGCGGCGTGGGCGTGGGCCCGGTGCTGCCGTCGGCGCCGCTGCCGCAGCCCGCGCCGCCGCCCGCGTCGTACGGCGAGGGCATCAACGGCGGCTACTACAGCGGCGGCGCGCAGGCCGCGCACTCCACCACCGCCGTGCACGAGGCGCCCGCGCTGCCGCCGCAGCCGCAGCCGCCGCCGCAGCCGCAGCCGCCCATCTCGTTGGTACGTACATGTGGTGACGTAGCCACAACTATACACGTCGACCGACTCCATTATTATTACAGATATTCTAATCTCACGAAGAGGGTTTGTCTTTAGTTGTAGTAGTGGCATGTACAGACAGGCGCGTTTGTGTGTGTAAACTGAAGGAGCGTTAGCAAAGAAATCTGTAATCATTTTTAAATTGAGTCTTAATTTTTTTTTATGCTATTTAATAAACAATTAATATTTAGTCCTTGAACTTCTAATTATATATTAAGTTTTCTTATAATAATGGGTCATGTATATACTTTTTAACAATTTTTATGATGGAGCAGTCATTCCTATAGGGAGGGGAAAATTATTATTTACGTTAAATGTAAAAAAAAATTACCTCACTGCGGACGACTTTTCTGCGTTTAGTTGCTTTGCTAACGGTACTTTGTACGGACATCTTGCGTGGACCCAAAAACACTAGTGACTCTGACCGCGTCGCGATCGTGACTCGTAAACTCGGGAGCTCTTGCTCCCGAGTTTACGCACACTACCTCAATGTGCATGTGCACGACTAATAACAACCAAGAGCAAACCTTCTTCGTGAAATAGAACATCTGTACTTGCTTCAAATCGCTTGGTACACATAACATTTGAGTCGATATCTCTCAGTGTTGTTCTGTACCACAAGATTACACGTCGACCGACTTGATTAGTATTACTTGCTTCAAACCGCTTGGTACACTTAAAATTTGAGTCGAGCAATATGTCTCTTAGTGTTGTTGTTGTTAAGTCTTTATTGTACAATAGAAATTACATAATATACTACATAAATATAATACAAAATATATGATTTAAGTATGTAATACTTCTCAACTATCACAGTCATACGTGGTTGCTTCAACTCTGAAGTGCCGCTTGGCCTTCTCCAAATTCATTTATGGGCTGTAAATTCCCCAATGTGGTGAGGGATATTATTCAACAAATATCAAATGCTGTATCCCTTGTAGAAGATGCTTTTATATTTACGCTTTAAATAACGATAACGCTTCCAGCACATCCACTGTACACTAACTTCTACAAAAACTTAAACTCTAGAAGCAAAGCTGCAATTGCATCTTTGTGCAGGAAACCAGCGCCCTATACTGTATTTTTGCAAATAGATGCATGATGCTTGACCGCATTCCCGCTGCGTGCTTGGCTTGTGCTTCACCGTAGCCGCCTTTTTCGGTATATTTTGTGAACTGCATTAATTGTGCTGGATAATCAAAGAATAAAAGCTATGCCAGTGATCTTGTTTTAATATTAGGTCAACTATTATAAAGTATATAATTAATATTTCGTATTTCGTAAAAAATACGGCTCCTGTAGCTGATGACGTAGGTTATCCTACAGTCGCGAGACCGACTATATGCTAATCATGCAACGTCGCTGCAAGGACGCCTCATGAATGCAATCTAACTTGTCATTTCATTATCAGCTTGTTACCCACATCTCGATATCCGTTCCCCAATGCATTCCATCCACAGAACACTAATATAGGTTAGAAAGGTCACCGTTGCTCTTTTCCTACGAAACCGATGTCTGCATTCTAGACCCCACTATGTTACTTACTACATATGCAAAATAATATGCAAAAGCCTACGCACACACACGCGACGTCAACTGGACTACTGTGATTGAGCCGCGACTACTCATACAGACAATCGTTGTGACGAAATTCATCAGCGACTAAGTTGCATGTTCGCATGCACAGACAAACATCTGTGCATGCATGCCCTTCTAGTTACTTTATGTGATCTGTGTTTCAATGATATGCAATCCTGTTTTACCCACACACAGATGGATTTTTCAGTGCTGTCTCATTGATCAAAAGTGGGTATTTGCAGTTCTATATCACAAACACATGTAGTCCGAATATTTTGCTTACAGAATCAGAATTCACAGAATCCCGCGAGGTACAATATCCATGAGTATGATGGAGAATTGGAAGATTTATTCAGAGTATGAACATATGCAATTTTAGATTTCATTAATACATTTATTGGTTTCTGTATTTCCCTCTGGAACCATTACGTAATAATATCTTCGTTGTCAAAACAAACTGCTAAGTATAAATTTTACACAATCTACAAATAAATTAATAATTTAATTCATATTATATGTTCCAGCAGAATTTGCTTCATTAATATCTAAGGCGACTCGTTGCATAGGTGGTAATCTGCGTTTGCCA
Source organism: Hypsopygia costalis (assembly GCA_937001555.2). Lineage (NCBI taxonomy): Eukaryota > Metazoa > Arthropoda > Insecta > Lepidoptera > Pyralidae > Hypsopygia > Hypsopygia costalis. The sequence goes on from OW443350.2 coordinate 5,547,640, forward strand.
CTTAACGGTTTTGTTTGTATTGAATGTAAAGAAATTATTTTTTATGCCATTGGGCCCTTGTGAGCACTTAGGCACATGTTACACTTCTTTTTTAACCTTTGGCTAACGACCTAAACGTAGCACTAACACCGAGGTGACGTCCTACAAGCGTTAAATTTTTTAAAATTAATAAAAAATACATGAACATAGTTTTAATAGCTCTTCAAAGCTTTAGGTATATATGTATAGGTATAGTTACAGGTATAGGCGTAGGCTTTAGGTATAGGTGTTTAGGTAATGATTTTTTTTTAAGAAAATACTTCAATTTTACGAATAATCAACATTTATTTATAATATTAAAATAATGGGTTACTTATTTTAGGCACTTACTTCAATCTCAATTTTTTTAAACTATCATTAAAATTAACAAATAAACTTAAATAATCCTTAATGATTAAGATGAGTATAGTGAAACAAAACTTACAACTACCTGCATACTTGATGACGGCAAGTAAGGCACATTGGTTTTTTGCATTGATAGCAAAAGTACTGTTCGCCTTTTCATTCGACTAGGACAGATCGCACAAGCCTTTCGAGTACCTGGATCTGGATTAGTAGTAAGGGAAGTAGATGCAGCGGGGGTATCGGCAGGCGAGCGAAATTTTATGTTGCGAGCGTTAATATGGCTACGGTAACCGCTTCACATCAGGCGGGCCGTATGCTTGTCTGCCACCCGACGTAGTATAATAAAAAAAAAATTGACGTCTTGATCTTCATCGTCTTCGGATTGTTCAAATTCTGTATTGTGAGCACTCTCTAAAACAAAATCAGGATCTTCCATGTCATCAAAATCACTGCAGTTGTCATTACTTTCAGTATTGAAGATCGTGGATCTCTTGACTTTTTAAACATGTCCGAAGTCTCTTCAGTGGCGTGGAAACCGAACTTATCAACACCCATTTCCCGTTTATTAGACATCAATTTCTTTTCCCTAGGCATTCTGTAAAATACAATAGAACTACTACACCGATGTTACGTCAATGAGACACTATAAGCATACCTACGCAAACACTCGACGATCAAGAGACGTATAAAGTTTTTGAACATAAACACCGTACTTACGTCTGTGAGACGGCAATGGCTCCAGTATGGTCACTTATGTACTCGCCGCGATCGGGGCGTCGACTGACGGTAAGAACACGGCACGAGGGGAAGGTAGCGGGAGCGGTGAAGCCGCACGTCGCATATTTTAAAAAATATTGTAATAATAAAAGTACGTCTGTGAGACGTATAGGTCGTCAGTTAAAGGTTAAACAAAATTTTAAGCTTGTAATTTTTCTTGTTGTTTATTGTATCATAATTGTGTGTATTTTTGTTGTTGTATCGTAACTAGAGATGGGCAAAATGCCAGGCATTTAAGATAAGTGCCCAATAAGAACATGTAAATGCGTAGTTTTGGGCATAAATAGGGAATTTATAAGTATTTTTGGACATTTATCGTAATTGCCCGGCATTATGCCCATATCTCTAATCGTAACTAATGAATTAATGATACAACAAAAATATAAACGATTATGATATATTATTTGTAAAAAAAAAATATTTAATATATATTTTGTTTGACAACGACGTTTTTTTAATTTCTTAATTTGGTGAAGGACAAAATAGGTAGTAAACTTAAGAGGACATTTGTCGAATACTGGTGCCGCCATTCAAGAAAAACAAAAAAAACGGATCGAAATGAAATAATTAATTTTCACATTGGACCTTTGTGGGCACTTACGCTTTTATAAATCATATTCTTATTTTTTTTATTTTATCTACGATCATCCGATCTGCTAAAAGTCATACACTTTCATCAGATCGGATGAACGTCTTGTAGTCGGGTCGAGTATGCCTCCCAGTGAAGGCATCTACTCAAAGCTTAGTTGGGCTGTGCAATTGGAATAATGTCCGCTTTAGTCTTTTGACATAACTCTCCTGGGTTAGTTCAGCAGCAAAAGCGTTTAGGTTACACTGTCACCCCAACGCCAAAATAAGATAGCAGAGACGGCTGCCTTGTCACTAGGCATCCATCTCAGGTATCTATCTGGTATGACGCCCATAGTTGAATTATTTATTTATTTGCTGTTTTAATTTATCATAATGTTATTTATAATCAAGCACTTGTACAGTACAAGTGCTTGATTATCCCCGTTATTATATTTAATATTACCGACCGGTTTCGCCGCTAAGGCATTATCAAGGTAAACAGATGGTGTGTGTGTTTCTTTCTAACCAACACAAACACCATTTTTTTAACTTGATAATGAAGTTCCATCAAGTGCCAACAATCAACTTTGTTTTAGTTTAGTTAATTAGTCAATTCTTTAGTTACTCAATTTATTATTTTCCTTAATATGATATGCATGCTAGCTAATATCAAGATGTAGAGTAGCATTACTATTCTTATGTCATGCTGGAATAATGTAATTTACACTTCTGGACACATCTATTGGCCCACCTTAGAGTTTAGGTTTCGATGGCCCCTACCGAAATATGTTTGCTAGATTGAACAAAAACTATTGATGCAGTTTTAAACCTGATACATTTTACCATCTTTTTCGATCATATTGTTTTAAATTTGAATTCAGAATACCACACGACATGGAGCTACGCCTAACAAGTCGGGTATGCGCCTTGATTAAGGCAGTTGATTTTTGAATAAAAAACATTTTTTATCAAATAAAAGTCTAATTTAATAACGCGTGTTGCCTCCATGGGCATCTACCACAGCTCTCATACGATTAGGCATAGAGTTTATCAACCGCTCTATGAAATTTTGAGGGATCCTCCCCCATTCCTCTTCTATGGCAGTTTTCAACTCCTGCATCGTCTGGGCAACTGGCTGACGAGCCCTAACACGTCTTTTTAGCTAGTCCCACATGTGCTCAATGGCGTTTATGTCTGGGCTTCTTGCTGGCCAGTCCATAACTGTGATGTTCACATCCCGAAGATATTCCCTGACGATGCCGGCCGTATGGGCTCTTGCATTATCATGCATAAAAAGGAAATTTGGGCCCACATAGTCCGCGTATGGCATCACGTGAGGTTCTAAGCACTCACGAATGTACCTTTCAGCATTTAATGTTGGCAGCCGTGGTCCCGTAACAACCTCAAGTTGAGTTTTGCCGCTCGCGGATATACCGCCCCAGACACTCCATGAGCCACCGCCATAAGCAACCCTCTCTTCAAAGCAGCACTGTGCGAAACGCTCTCCCTTACGTCGGTAGACCTTCTTCCTTCCATCATTGCCATGTAACACAATTTTAGACTCATCAGAAAAGAGTACACGGCTCCAATGCTGCTGAGTCCAATTTAAATGAGTGCGCGCGAAATGAAGGCGCGCTGCTCGGTGGGCTCGCGTTAGTTTGGGGCCATTAGCTGGCTTGTGTGGTACAATATCGCGTTCTTTTAACCTTCTCCGAACAGTTCGAGCGCTCACAGATACTCCGTGGAAGTCACGAAGTTGGTTTTGTATCTCAATGGAGGTAAGGTGACGATTTCTCAAGCTGGTCGTCACGATGAATCGATCCTGCCTTTCAGTTGTGACCCGAAATCGTGGCCTTCCTTGGCGACGAACAAAGCCGTCAGTCTCTAGGTACCTCCGATAAACATTTCGGACCGCAGATCGACTTAAATTAAGTTGAGCACTCGCATTTCTTTGGCTGTGTCCGGCCTGGATAAGTGCCACAGCTTGGGCGGCGACTTCAGGCGAAGTATCCATAGATTATTGATGTTCTATCAACTTTAATGTTAAGAATAAGTAATGTTTGTTGCAAAACCAAAGAGAAAAATCACACTTTCAAGAATTGAATCCAAGTAAACCAATAAAATCAAGTTTTCTTAGTATTCGATTGTTGGATATCAACGAACAGGCTCCAAATTGTCTTTTGTTTCTTTAAATTCTGTGTTCGAAATTCAAAAAAAGACTATTGAATGAAATTATGAATGTTCCAGGTTCAAAACTGCATAAAAACTTTTTGCTCGACCTAATATAAAATTTTAGCTAGGACCAAACGAAACTGAAAATGCAAGGTGGGCCAATAGATGTGTCCAGAAGTGTATAACACTTCATCTGAGTAGGTGCTTACTAATCAAAACTAGTCCGCCTTCATAATGTCATCAGATTCTCTATAGATAAGTTTCAAGTAAAATTTGGGCATCAATAAAAACAATTTTTCATTAAGTTTCATACTATATATATGCGACAGGCCGCCACCGCCGGCCGCGTTTGTCTGTGACATGCTTAAATTGGCAGATCATTTTCAGTTATCACCGATGGCTATGTCGGCAGCTTGCAGCCAGTGCAGCATCTTTTTCATATGATCGTTGATAGTCGAGTGACGTAGGAATTAGGCTCACGATTCCCGCAGAAAATAAACACTTTTACAGTACTTCAGAATACATAATATGCATCGGCAAACATTGTAAACACTTGTATTGTAAATTACAAAAAGGATTGACAAAAGTAATTGAACTTTATCAAAAACATACCCGTCTACGTCATTTTTATCAATTAGCTGCAACAGTGCGAGCTGCACAGCAATGAGTTAGTTACGAAAGAGGTTGTGCGCCATCGGTTTGTGGATTTGTATATAAATGTGTAACCTACTACAATATAATTGTTTAGATAAGTATAATAACATCAACTCCATTATTAATAACGTTACGAAGCGGTTTGTCACATATAGTATGATCACTCCCTGCCTCCCTGCCGCTCTCTCATGTCGACCTCACCTCCCCTCTGACACAAAACTGGAATATTTTGTATGACGCCGGACGCACACGCGCTAATTTCTGCTCAGCACAGACGTCATTGCTTATGTAGTAGCAATTGACGCGAGTTTTGTATGGAGTGGCCGCGGTGTGCCGATACCCAATCTTTATTCTGAAGTACTGTATGCATGTACTTGTTTGTCATGGTCTGGGTGTTTTCTATATAAGAATGTATTTACCGGTAAAGTATTTATGTATGTCTCGTAGTACGTACTAAGGGAAGGGATAGGACCACCACACCATCCCACCACTGTGTTTTATGTGTAGAAAAGATTAACTTTATGTTGGGACTAGTAGGCACTGTGATTGTCCGAATGTCCGTCGTAGTATAAAAAAAAAAAAAAAAAAAAAAAAGAATATATTTATATTTATTACTCATAGCATTATTGATGATATATTTTGTATGTTCCAGCCACTGAACACTTCGGACCCGGCGAACCACCAGATGCCCAAGCAGGAGAGCTCCGACGTCCACTAGGCGATGACAATACGCTACGTTACAGTACCGTAAGACGCCGTGCGACTAACAAACATACAAACAATAGTTTTATTGATTCCAACGCAACTATGTCATAAGTACGTCGTAAGCCAACGAGTGATATATTATGTAAAGCGCGTTTGCATTGAGACGCGCCAGTATGAGGCCTACCACATATTGAAACGCAGGAGCGGGAGCGGGAGCGGAAGCGGACGCCACAAAAGTATCTGTTTGCTGTCAGTGGAGTGGAACTGTGTTACGACATGTTTGAACTAAAAAATATTATAATAATACTCATAATAGATAGAAGGGGGATGCGCCTATTCGTAGTTTACAAACTGATAAGGATGTGACAGTGCAAACTATAACAAACCACATTGCCCAACTAAACAAAAACTTGATGTTATTTTACAAACTTGTTTTTACAGACGACTTTTTAAACTGTGTAGCCACATTCTCATTCACAGTCTACATACGATAATAATCTTAATATAATCTAAAGATAATCTTTTCATTTTCTTTAATTACAAAATTTAACAAGTATACTCAAGAATCTGGATTTTTTCTATATATATTCTCTTTCTTATTGTCTTTTTTTATTCTTATTGTCATTTTAATTTATGGATGTATAATTGTGAACGTATTCGTGTATGTGAATTCATTAAAAAAATATATCCATTGTTACTACAACAATTGTAAATACAATATTGGACCTAGGCAGGAAGAGCCACCTATTTATGTGAAGAGCCCGTCTTGGTAAATTATTTCTGTTTTAATGTACAATGTAATTTGTATGTACAATAAAGTTCTGCAAGAATGTCAAACATGTCTGCGCCCGCCGCGCCTGCTTCCGCTCCCGCTTCCGCTTTCGCGGCCACGCTGTGAATGGTCAGTGAGAGTTTAGTGCCAGGGGCTTTTATCTTTACCAACTGTGGCAATACATTATATTATTTAAATTATGTAGTAAATGTAACTTTGGAAATGATAAGACTCGTGGCAATATAGTAATTATGTTTACACGATCAATACGTTCTGACGCGAGTGCATTGCTGTTTTTGTTGCTCTGACGATAACTAACTACATAATATACATGTAGGTATGTGGAAATAAAATCATGGTTTTACTCACTAGATGCTTGGTATTGCAGTGCAAGTAAATTAAGACCTTTTTCGATCAAAGTTAAAGTGGAAAGTTAGTTGACAATAAACTTTTATTTCAATAAAATACCGTGGTGAAAGGCTAAATAGAGTTTAAATAGCGTAAATGAGTTAAGTAGTTAAAGTTTATGCTTTTACATGTGCGTGACTGATGAAATATGTATGTCTATACAATGTATGTATTTGTGTTTTATGAGAGCGTCTCAATGCAAACCCGTAGTTATTTGAGCGAATAGTTGATTCTGTGTTTGTATTCGGTAAGTTGGGACAGCTATATATACTGTTATGTGTAAAATGCGTGCAACAATCGTGGGCCGATGTATGTATGTGGTAGAGGACAAGAACCGGTTGTGGTCCTCGACGTTGGCAGGGAGGCGGCTGGACCGCTGGGGGCGTGACACCTGGATTGATAGGACTTTTGTTACTGAGACTTGATACTAGAAGTGTTCTGACAATGATAGTCGTTAAGCACGTAGCGACTGGTTTGGGTGACAATGGGTATGGTAGTTTGAACTCGTCTTAAGCTGAGAATGCGACCAATAACAACCGCAGATATATGTATTGCTATATATGCGTTATAAAACTAGAAAAATTAATTAGAAGTTCTATAAGTCATGTACAAAGCTGTGAAATTAGACATAACGTTTTTTTTTTATCACGCCGCCCGGTCGCGTCCTCCGTCTGGTAGAGTGCACTAGATGTACGCGGTAGATTTATATATGCATTTGATTGCATTTCCGAGCAGACCGGGTCCGACGTCCGAGCGCATACATACGAACTTATTTTTAAGTATCAAACAAATGGACTGTAGATTCTATCATCACATTTTATTAACGAGAAACAGGAGGTCTTCGTGTTTTTTATTTGAATGTACAAAATCATGCTTTCATTTGATTATTTTTTTTTCTAAATAGAATTTAAGTGAGGAATTTGTACATGATGAACACCAGCTAAAGAATGCGTTACCCAATATCCACCTGTTTTAAAATCGCGAGAATTGGTATTTAAAATTAGTATTTACTTACAGTTTAGTTAATGACAAAAACAATGTGTATATTTTATGAGAAAAAAAGTTCTTAAATAAAACTATTGTTTTCGGATTAATTACTTTGGTGTTTTATTTTTATTTCAACCCTTTCGATTTGTACAATATGTATAAAAATTAAAAATAATTATGAATAATTTACATGGTCTCATAAAGGCATTACATGATTTTACAATTTTTCAATTCAGAACTGGACCCATTTCAAGTTGTATTTCAAGCATTCAGAAGATGCTTTTACAATAATTCAATTTCATGTGATACAATTTGGGGCACTTACCTTGGCACATTATTTAGTAAACAAGAAACGTCTTATCAAAAACAGCAAGGCCTATAGTTGTAAAATTTGTATAATTAGTATAAAACATTAATTTCCTATAAACAAGGAAACATGTTGATTGTAATGTAAAACATGTAATTTACAAATACTTTAAACTAATTTTAAATTCAACAAAGACAATAACAAAAGCGTAAGTATCTATATGTAATCAGTAATTAATTTATAACAAGGAGCGAATGGTGACCTAAATACAAAACTTCCATTTGTATTAGTCCATTTAGATTTTCATTCACAATATATTGGGTATCTTGTTATGATGAATGAATGTAGACCGTTTGGACAAAGGAGTCGATGGGGATATTAGACCGATGGTTCTCGACGGTTGATTCTCAACCACAATTCGCTCTTTGTTTAAGAGATAATCCACAAAGAGGTTTTCTATATATTTCTAATAATCTATAAATTTTGAACCAAGAGAATAACAAAATAAATAATTACATTAAAGTTATTTCCTCTGAATGGAGATAACTACGTGCCAACTAGCGGCACCACTGAATGAAAAACCGTATTTCGAAAATAAATATATAATTTCGCAAATAACATAGAGTTGACACTTTAACTGTCCCAAGCATATTTCTGTCCCCATCACCAAATGTCCAATAATTATATAACATTTTAGGTAATACGAGCTCAAGTACATTTTAGGTAAGCGAAATTTCATCTACAGACTTCTAGGTAGCTATCAGATAATTTTTAAGAAATGTATAAAATGTAAATACTTGTTTCAAGGATCATAGTTTCTTGGTTATAGTTTCTTGATAATTGTATGCAATTTCTTCAGTCCATTGTGCTTTCGCCTCTGTCATTTATCCGTCTATCCGCTCTAATCCAATAGGTATCCTACTATCTCTTTATTCCTTTGAGGTATTATTTACAGGCTGATAACTACACTATGTAATGCATGGACAGTGAAAGTGTTAATACCACTTTGAAACTTGCGAATGGGGCTTTATGCGGCTTGGCTTGGGAGGATGTCACAAGACTCATTGTTACAGTAGCAAATTGCTCATCAGTCTTGTTTTTTATTTTTATTTTACGAATCAATAACATTTCGAGTTTAGAATTTTTAAATAATTGTAAATTAAAAAAAAATCTACTTATATATTAACAAAACAAATGATTAAATTCTACAATTGACGTGACTGTTCGTATCACAGTGTGGTTCAATACGTGTTCAATGATGCTGTCTATGACATGTAGCAGTTGGTTCCAGTTATACCTAGGTACTACATTACTCCCACACGTAGATAATATACAAGAGAATTTTAAATTCATAGTTGAATCTCGACTTCTTGAGCAATGTCGGTACATGTACCGACACCTATTTAGATAATTACAGTTCCACGTCCGAAAACAGCGTCCACCAACACAGTGAAACGTGTCGAAGTTACTACCTACATATTGCAGTAAGCAAGCAATGGGTTTGATCATGTACTAACCCTGAATAAATGCCATATTTATACAAATTATATCGCAGGGAGAGTGCTCGGATGAGCTGTTTGATTTGATACGTGCTGCTGAGTTCCACATTCGTACAACAATTAAAATTCTATCCATATATTTATATCTTCTTGATAATTGGCGATCTACCACGAACGGTGAAATTGTGTAATCGACTTCCCTCAGCGGTGTTTTCGAACATTTACGACATGGGAGCCTTCAAGTACAGTCTTTATTTCCCTTAGAAGGTAGGCAACGGGTCGGCGACCCCTTGGTATTGCTGATATCAATGGGCAGTGGTGGCCGTTTTCCATCAGGTGACTCACATGCTTGTTGCCCCTCTTTCATATAAAAAAAATATGTATATGCACCGAAAGTTAAAATATTGTGACAAAGATCAACAGGACTGTTTCGATCGCGGGTGATTATGATGAGTATGTAAATCACTACATAGTATAAAACAAAGTCGCTTTCTCTGTCCCTATGTCCCTTTGTATGCTTAAATCTTTGAAACTACGCAATGGATTATGATGCGGTTTTTTTTAATAGATAGAGTGATTCAACTGGAAAGTTTATATGTATAATATATGCATAACATAGTAGAAAAACACTGATAATTTAGAGGTTTCTAATGTGATGTCGTAATTAGACACATTTTTTTGCTCTTTCATTGCAAACGCTGGCTGAACCCAACGAGATAGATCAAAATAATGTAGTACAGTATTGTTCACCTTAAAATGGTCTACAAAAAAGTTCGCGATGGTATATGTCTATCTCTTAGTGGTAACACACAATAACCGTTATTTTATCCTTTGCTTTTTACAAGAAATAATGCCTTATTTACGAAGCGATTTTAAGCAATACAGAATTAATCCTTATCCAATTAAGTACCTTAAATACATTGCGCATTTAATATAGATCAATATGGCCCTTCACAGCATGTAATTTAAATGAATAGTTTAGAAGATATTACACATTTAAAATGCAGGGACATAACGGCTGTAGCGGTACCGGCCGCGGAGCCGGCGGCCGCGGCGTGTGCCTATAACTGGGGAAGGACTGGATAGGACAAAGCGCAAAGACCTTCTGTAGTACATTTAGTATCAGCATTGCACCCGTGCGAAGCCGGGGCGGGTCGCTAGTGTAATATATAAAAAATAATAAAAAACACTTTCATGAGGCTGCTATAGCTATTGCAGGACTTCACGGGACTACACGGGAAAATATTTCCATTTAAAATCTACTTCTTTACTAATTAATATTATAAATGTGAAAGTATGTTTGTTTGTCTTTATTAAAACAAGCTTTATTAAAATAAAAACTATACGGGCGAAGCCACCGAAAACAGCTAGCTTTAAATAAAGAATAATTCAATATATCTATTCAATGTATCTCGTCATGTGGCAAATACTCGATGATTAGTTAATTTTAATTGACTGTACTGCATGACTTTGTAAATGTTTGTCGTCAAATGGTATACTGAAGAATTTGAGTTCAATTTAATTGGGGGAACGAAGTGGGATATTGAGTCCAGAGTGCTTAGTGCTAGCTTTTTGGTCACATTCGAACGTGTTACCGTATGCAAGCCGACCAAATTAAAAAAAAAAACATATTGTGAATTTACCAGACGCGTGTTACATATCCAAATTAGCCGGGTTGCTCACTTAAAAATGTGGGCAAGTAAGTCACATAATTTTAATATGTTACACGCGTCTTATACATTCAAAACATGAGAGTTCTTCTCTATTTGGTTGGTTTGTTAATAAAAAACTTCCACTGTACTCTGTATAGTGTAGGGGACCGTAGTGAATTACGATTGTCAATCGAGTTACGTAATATTCAATCCTTCTGATAAAGGAAACCAACGAGTGCAAATAGCACAAAGCAGCCCTGTAGGAGTCAGTGCACGTTCTTAAAATCATATCAAGTACTTATACAATTTTGGGTGAGGTCTGTGACTGCGGGGAGGGCACCCTCAGCCGCCTCGCTTCGTCCGCGTCGAGCGCTCTCTTCATCTCGTAGTACCTCTGTTTGAATGAATGTAGCTCGGAGTTCACCTTGTCTAGTTCTAATCGTAAATCCGTCACTTGTTTTTCTCGCATACTTAGTTCTAAAAAAAAACGTGTTCAACATTTGAAATAATAAGAAATACCTACCCCCAGACAAATTATATAGAGCATCTAGTCAAAAACAAACAAAGTTTGTATCTTTGGGTATCGTTCTGATGAACTTACTTATTTTTTTTTTTGTAAATACATTCGTAAAACAAAGAAAACCCCTTGACCAAGACAAACAGACCTAGGATCCTACCGCCGAAGCCGACTACCATAGGGATTTTTCAATGCGAAAGTCAAACTGCCTGCTTAGATTGTTGATGGTTATATTTAGCTTACTTAGCTGGTAGTAACCCTAGAGCTCTGCTAATTTACCTGAACATGATTTTTTATATGAGTGGGGGAAAAACGTGCATGTGATGGGAAGCAATCAACACCGCCCACTGAGATCAGCCGTTGCCAGCCTATACTCCTTCCTTTCTGGTGACCTCACTCAGTCGCAGGAACAAAACAACCCTCAAGGGAATTTTTGGCTGCGGTATTCTGTGAGGTGGAGGCACATTAGTCGGATAGCTTACAATTACGCTCTCTTTTCGCCAGAGCTTCGTTTGCCAGTCAGGAGGGTGCACCGCGTGCAGGTGAAATTGGATTTGGTTCAAAGATATTGATGAACCACTTACACCCTAAATGATAATTATGTATAATTAAATTTTATTGAATACCTATACTAAAATTTTCCTGGTCATACTCACCAGCAATGAGACATTTCATTTTGCTAGTTCTCTGTGCTAACGCGCGCTGTGTACGGTTTAGAGTTTGCTGTCAAAAAATAAAAACAAACGTTAAATTTAAATGCTTTAGAAAATCTTATGTCACATAAATAACGCCATTACAATCAGCTTTTAGTAAAGAATCGGTCACACATCTCTAGATCTACTTCATGCGTTGTTTTGTTGCTCATTATGAAATTTTATTTTATTTATCCACTTACATCTATCTAAATAGGTTGCACCCCAAAGCGATAATGCAGGAAAAATCAAACGTGCATAACAATAATCATACATGTAAACAAAACTACATGTATATAACATAATATTCAGACTCCCACATGTTACAATATCAATATTATTATCATTCGCTCGTTACAATTTCATAATTAATTAATTAATACTAAGCCTAGGATTGTAGCCCACGGGGCCGAAATCGAGGTTGAGTGGAACGAGTAGATTCACTGAGTGTATGTTTTCCATTGATTTCCATGGACAATGTATTTGATAATCATTCCGCAAGGACATGATCGAATTAAATTTTTTTTCGACAAACCTCAAACATATCGGAGTCTTCTGACATGTTTCATCAAAATCGGTTCAGTTGTTAAAGCCTTATTATTCATTTCCAACTGATTTCCAATAATTACTTCGGCGTATACATATAAGCGTTCCGCCCGCTCCACTCAAATAATGGGCATCAAATTTAGTAATTACTTCGGCGTATACATATAAGCGTTCCGCCCGCTCCACTCAAATAATGGGCATCAAATTTAGTAATTACTTCGGCGTATACATATAAGCGTTCCGCCCGCTCCACTCAAATAATGGGCATCAAATTTAGTAATTACTTCGGCGTATACATATAAGCGTTCCGCCCGCTCCACTCAAATAATGGGTATCAAATTTAGTAATAGCAAGATAATTGTTTTTAACACACTTTTATTAGGTCGACCTGTATGTAACTAAATATGTAATGGAATCTAAGGTAACTAATTTAACCATCTTCCAAGGATCGTAGCGTAATGAAAATTGGCAGCTGTATGTAGTTCTGATGACAATACAATAATATGTTACTCTCATGATGAACATCGTATCATAGCTGTTTTTGGATTTCTTAGAAAAATCTTGTAATGAACTTTGACCACGATTAGGTTTCAAGGTCTGATGATGAAGCCGGAAGATAGGCACTGGCATTCCATGATGGTATATCGTATCATAGTCGTGTTTGCACTTGTGAGAAAGGCTACGTAATGGACTTTGAACACGATCAGGTTTCAAGGTTATAACAAATCTATCGGGAATAATAAAACCTGACCTGCACGTGGTGCACCCTGCTGACTGACAAACGAGGCTCTGGCGAAAAAAGAGGTAGGGCATAGCGTATTTTATTAAGGTTCTCCACTGGGGAAGTACCTCCATTTCACAGAATTTCACACCCAAATAACATTTCCTAGAGGGTTGTTGTGTTCCTGCGAGTGAGTTTCATGTGCTTGAAAAGCGTGTTTTTTTTAGTCTTTTAAAACTATATTTATTTATTTAAAATTAAGTTTGATTATATGGCCTGATAACAAATAATTTGCGACTGCCACCCTAGTGAATTCACTCAGATCAGAGCATCCACGAATAGGTCGAGACTGTTCGTGTAGGTATACCGTTAGGGGCGCAAAGTACGCGAGCCAGTGGCGGATTAAAAAAGGTATGTTAGAAATCTGTAGACACACTCACCTACGATCCACACCAAGCAGTTATTCATAATTCCTTCTCAGTTACGATGTAATTTTTTTTTATATATTGGCAATTTTTTTTTATATTTTTTCTAATTTTATTGAAAATTTATTGAATACATAATCATACATACAGACAACACTAGAAATCTACCCAAGTTAAGGGAAATTTTCATATACTGACAACACTGCCTGGTAAAAGTTCTCTGGTTCTCTGGTTACCCTCTTCATATTTTTGTTTTTAATAAATTATTAACGCATTTTTTTTTGTAAACGTGTGGTGTTTATTTTTTTTAAACAATGGCTCCAGTGTACCATTATTTTACGCCATCGTGGATTAAATGACATCAATCTGACGAAACTAATTTTCACCTGTATTTCTGGACTGGGCTGCAGCGCGAGCATATCTTTGACGGCGGTGTACAAATTCTTTGTCTCTTTCAGCTCGCGGTCCTTCAACACCAGCATTTCGCTCTGGGCCAGCACTTTCCTGAAACAATAAAATATTAGCACATTTTAATAAAATTACAAATTGAAACTTTTAAGTGTATAAAATTATACGTATTTTAGTGTATAAAATTATACGTATTTTAGTGTATAAAATTATACGTATTTTATATACTAAAGGTATAATAATACAAGAAGAAGCTTACTCAAAAGCGAAAATAATTTTTTTTTAGAATATTTTTTGACGTGATTAGTCCTAAAAATACATGTACGCCGCCGGCTGCATGCACGACAAAGCATGACTCATTGTTACGTTCCGCCTGAGCCGAACGTGCAAGCGAGAGCGCAGAGCAAGCGATAGAGAGGCACGATCGGCCTAAGCGTTCGATTTGTGATGCATCTTATCTCTCTTCCACTCCATCGGCCGATGTTTTCTTATGACATTATCACGTAAAATTATCGTCCGTAACCAGACTTTGACAACCATTTTTCTTAATGTTCTTAATAGTAATGTTGAACTCTGTCGAACGGTTTAGGCTGTGGAGCGTGCTAAAGAAACGTACATACGCTAGAAAACATTACCCTTCTTTAGCAGTTGGGTAAAAGATATCTCTATTTATTTATATTTTAATTCATTGATGAGCTACGTTAGTTCACTTATTATGGCCGAGTACAGGTCTTGCTTATGATGACGAGTCATTTGTATGGTCCTTTGATATATTTTTTTTCATATATATTACTAGCTGATGCCCGCGACTTCGTTCGCGTGGACTTTATGTTCCGGCGTATTAATACAAATACGAACTAATGTAGATACATAAGAAAATATTTGTTATACGTTAAAAGTCATTTTTTTTATGTTTAACATTGTAACCATAGTTTAAAAAAAAAATTAAGGGAGTCTTTCCTTCGGGAGCTATTATGAACAGACCTGAAGCGTCACTAACTCTCGAGAAAGCCACGTAAAGTTGGCCATGCGAAAAACAACCAGTCCTAAGCTTGACACCAGCGAATTTTAGTCATTTTTTTATTGTCATAGCAAAGCAAGTGGTCACAGTCAACTGCGTACGTTTAAAATTAAAATTGATTTTTTTTTTTTGGAGAAGAGTGGTATACGCGGAATAAATACAGTTTCACCGGCACCACTCCCAGTGAGAATCTCAGCTTCAATTATATTGCGCTGCCATTGACTTTACTTCAGAAAGGAGATCTTCCCCAAATTTAAATAATATTCTTGAAAACTCTTGGGCACGTAAAGTTCTACCTACAGCTTCTAGTGCCTTACTGTTAGCCATTTCGCATTCATCTCAAACGATTAGACAGCAATCCTGAAACACCTTCGCTTTGTCACAGTTTCGTGTCACAGAGCATGTCGGTGTTTCAATTCTGTTTAAATCGAGTAGGATATTGAACATTGTATTTGCGTACTTCCGCCTAGTAGTAATGTGGCTACAATACCTGACGATGCTGCTGCGAGATCTTATTTTGGCGCCTGATTTCAGCGTGGATTGCTATCGTCAGGTATGTTTTTCCAGTCCCTCCTGGAGCAGTTAAGGAAAACAGTTTCCCCTCGTTGCTTAAAACACTTTCCACCACCAAATCAAATAAACTCTGATCTTGCTACATAGCGTCCCGCAAATGCACGTATTCTTCTGGTTTGTGCGAATATATACCAATCGTTCCCTTTTAAATTTTAGCGTACACGTCTATAATAAACTGACTAAATAGACCACGTTACCTTTATAAATAAAATAAAACGATTGCGTCTAACTTGTAGCAGGTAAGAATAAAAATAGCACCCCGCGGTTGTTTTTTTTTACAATACATTCAATATTTTGTTAATCTATTTATTGTAATCTATGTATTGTAATAAATAGATTTAAAAAAGTAAAAAAAACACGCTATAATAGCAAATAGAACTAAAATAGTTACATAAAAACTTTAGTTCTATTGGCTATTATAGCGTGTTTTTTTACTTTTTTTAAAAACTATAATTTATTGTAATCACGTGTTGTTTATGCAAATAAATTTAACTTTGTTCTGCATCAGGTGTTCCAAATCTTGGATTATTATACCTCAACAAAAAATGTTGATCAGGCTGAACAACTTTTGCTAAGGAGTCATTTTTAAATTTCTTATAGTTTATCTGAACCATTATGGTTCTGCATCAGGTGTTCCAAATCATGGATTTTCCAAATCTCAACAAAAAATGCTCATCAGGTTGAACAACTTTTGCTAAGGCGTCATTTTTATATTTCTTGTAGTTTACCTGAACCATTAAGGTTCTGCATCAGGTGTTCCAAATCTTGGATTTTTATACCTCAACTGAAAATGCTCATCAGGCTGAACAACTTTTGCTAAGGCGTTATTTTTATATTTCTTATAGTTTACCTGAACCATTATTGTTCTGCATCAGGTGTTCCAAATCTTGGATTTTTATATCTCAACAGAAAGTGCTCATCAGGCTGAACAACTTTTGCTAAGGCGTCATTTTTATATTTCTTATAGTTTACCTGAACCATTATTGTTCTGCATCAGGTGTTCCAAATCTTGGATTTTTATATCTCAGCGGAAAATGCTCATCAAGCTGAACAACTTTTGCTGAGGTGTCATTTTTATATTTCTTATAGTTTACCTGGACCATTATGGTTCTGCATCAGGTGTTCCAAATCTTGGATTTTTATACCTTAACAAAAAATGCTCATCAGGTTGAACAACTTTTGCTAAGGCGTCATTTTTATATTTCTTATAGTTTACCTGAACCATTAGAATTCTGTATCAGGTGTTCCAAATCTTGGATTTTTATACCTCAACAGAAAATGCTCATCAGGCTGAACAACTTTTGCTAAGGCGTCATTTTTATATTTCTTATAGTTTACCTGAACCATTATGGTGCTGCATCAGGTGTTCCACTTTCCAAAATCAATTATACCCTATATTTTGCCCAGGCTTAACAGCTATATAACAAAAAAAGTTTCATTCGAATCCGTCCAGTACTTCCAGAGATTAGCGTGTACAAACAGACAAACAGACATACAGACAAACAGACAGACATTTTTTTTTAAATTCTTACTCTATTACTATATCTCCATCGCCTCCAATTGTTTTTTTGTAAATATATTCAATGTACAGACACATTATTTTAACTGTTTTATTATATGTATAGATATACTAGATGACCCCGGTGAACTTTGTTTCACCTACATCTATCTACTTAATAAATATATAGTTACAATCTAAGATCTGTGTCTCTTTAAGAAGATCCTACCCTGTGTGCCCGAACCTGGAGGATGTGTCATTGCAAGACATTTGTTTCCTAATTTGCCGCTTTCCATAAAATTTGACAATACCAGCTTAAATGACTCTCTTGCAGTTTGCTTGCCATGTCCGAGAGTTCCTTCTACGAAACTTCGCGCATACTGCGCAGCATATTCAACTCCATGAAAGTGTCGCTCAAGTATTGACGATTTTTTACTAACTTATAAAATGGTCTAATCTTGGATTTATATATTTGTCCTTTCATTTTTACGAAATTTCGGAGTCACAGATGTCACTGGTTACCTCAAGCCACTTAGTCCAAGCTACTGAAATCTCGCAGTCGATTCTATCCGATGATCGAAGAACAGATCCCAAGTACTTAAACCGTCCGTGCATTCGCTCATATCCTTAAGTGCACGGTCGTGGAATCTGTTGTTTTGCAGCCCAAGTCTTTCCCGTATTCGGATTCAGCCCATAGTTCTCAAGTGATTAATCCATTAATTCACTCATCGCATCAACTGACTGCACTCTATCCGCATTCACCAGTGCAATTATATCAGCATACATGAACACCCGTCGACCCACCGCACAGAGCTGGTCCATGTGGATACATGATACTACTTGACAATTCGTCTAATACCACGAATGTCAAATGAATGAAAAAGCCAGACAACAATGTCTGGTTTTTTCTTAATTATTTTTTTTCTTGTAGAAGCTTTTTTCTCATTCTTCTTTTAGCGTTAGAGTAGGATTTGTATCAGTAGCAGATGTTCTAGCTATAGGTATATTTTCCAAGACGTCATCTGCATATATTTCATCGTCTTGAACTACGACTTTTTCTATAATTTTATTTATTTCTTGGCGTAAGTATTGCAACTTTTCTTGGCGTAAGTATTGCAACTTTTCTTGGCGTAAGTATTGCAACTTTTCTTGGCATGAAGAATGTATATGTACGATCTGTATTTTTGGTTTCTTCATCGTACTTTTTTGGATTTTGGAAATAAAAAAAAAATTACTTAGTTTTAGCGCCAAATTCTTTATTTGCGGGATCCGCGGATCCGCCCTTTTAATGTGCGGGATCCCGCAGATTAATTAAAGCATCGTGATCCCGCGGGAATGCGGGATCCCGCTTTGCGGGATTGCAATCCCTAGTCACAGATGACACTGGTTACCTCAAGCCACTTAGTCCAAGCTACTGAAATCTCGCAGTCGATGCTATCCGATGATCGAAGAACAGAACCCAAGTACTTAAACTGTTCGTGCATTCGACCATATCCTTATGTGCACGGTCGTTCGGGGATCTGTTGTTTAGCAGCCCAAGTACTCGATCTTTCCGTATTCGGATCAGGCCATAGTTCTCAAGTGACCTCTTCCATTAATTCACTCATCGCACCAACTGCCCTTTATCCGCATCCGCCAGTGCAATTATATCAGCATACATGGACACCTACCGGCTAAGCTGAAGACGATCCCCACCGGTGTTTCTGGTCATGAAAATCAAACTTCAACTTAGAAGTATGATACTTGTGTTTAGATTAACTGACAGTAACTCTGGAGCTCTACGGACTAAGTTGCATATGCTTGTCAATAACTTAAACTATTTTTGGAATCAAAATATTCGATGGTAATCGGCTTCAGCTTCGGCGGTAAGCCCGTGGTCCATGTGGATCCATGATACTACTTGACAATTTGTCTAATATATAAGAAACCACAAATGTCTAATATATAAGACCACAAATGCCTAATATGAACAAAAACAGACTAAGACTGATCGCTGGAGGACACCGACGTTAATAGGAATTTTGTCTCTCCTCTCAGACAGAGGTCTAAACTATGGATTTGGAATTTCGGTACATGTCTCGGATGATGTCGATATAAAAACCTGGCAGCCCTTAGACTTCAGTAAAGAAAGTTCTCGCCAAATAAATTTATGACTAAATGATAAAATATGATTATATTAAAATTACAGATTTAGGTACTTCAGAAAATAATGAGGATCCGTTTTATTTTGTAATAGGTATCACCTTGGTTAACATGACAGACCTATATAATGTGATGTAGGTCTTACCATATGCAAAGTTATACAACTCTATGTGAATCCACAAACCTCGTTCTGCGTTCAGCCACCATTTTCTGGTCTATTCGCATTGCTGACACTGGTTACATTTTTTGCTTTGTTTGTGAAATTTACAAATTACTATTATTTATTCTTAAGTACTGTACAAAGCATGATTTACCATAAACAGTCACTACATATTTCAACTCCTTTCTTGATGTCTATTAGTATTGTGTCATTTCTATGTCACTTCTGAGAAAGTCTTAATTGACAACCAACAAATATGACGTCGATTCTTTGTGACAATGACACTATTGATAGGTAGGTTCGCCATCTTTGCTGTTATGACATTCGACTATAGTAGGAACACTTTGTATGGGAAATTAAAATTGTTGTTTTCACTATCTTTCTTGAATTTTTTCCAAAATTTCTCACCGTTTAAACCTTCCCTGGGCTAAGACAAACATTTCAAAACCAAAATCAGCTAAATCGGCCTGGCCGTTCTCGAGTTTTAGCGAGACTAACAAAAAGCAATTCATTTTTATATATAAGACTAGATGACCCGGTGAACTTTGTTTCACCTACATCTATCTACTTAACAAATATATACGATCTAAGATCTGTGTCTCTTTAAGAAGTGCCTACCCTGTGTGCCCGAACCTGGAGGATGTGCCATTGCAAGACATTTGTTTCCTAACTTGTCGCTTTCCATAAAATTTGACAATACCAGCTTAAATGACTCTCTTGCAGTTTGCTTGCCATGTCCGAGAATTCCTGACGCGGTCCTTCTACGAAACTTCGCGCATACTGCGCAGCATATTCGACTCCATGAAAGACAACACCTGTACGTGTCGCTCAAGTATTGACGATTTTTTACTAACTTATAAAATGGTCTAATCTTGGATTTATATATTTGTCCTTTCAACTTGACGAAATTTCGGAGTCACAGATGTCACTGGTTACCTCAAGCCACTTAGTCCAAGCTACTGAAATCTCGCAGTCGATTCTATCCGATGATCGAAGAACAGATCCCAAGTACTTAAACCGTCCGTGCATTCGATCATATCCTTAAGTGCACGGTCGTGGGATCTGTTGTTTTGCAGCCCAAGTCTTTCCCGTATTCGGATTCAGCCCATAGTTCTCAAGTGACCTCTTCCATTAATTCACTCATCGCATCAAATGCACTCTATCTGCATTCGCCAGTGCAATTATATCAGCATACATGTACACCCGTCGACCCACCGCACAGAGCGGGTCCATGTGGATACATGATACTACTTGACAATTCGTCTAATACCACGAATGTCAAATGAATGAAAAAGCCAGACAACAATGTCTGGTTTTATCTTAAATATTTTTTTTCTTGTAGAAGCTTTTTTCTCATTCTTCTTTTAGCGTTAGAGTAGGATTTGTATCAGTAGCAGATGTTCTAGTTATAGGTGTATTTTCCAAGACGACATCTGCATATATTTCATCGTCTTGAACTACGACTTTTTCTATAATTATATTTATTTCTTGGCGTAAGTAATGCAACTTTTCTTGGCATGACGAATGTATATGTACGATCTGTATTTTTGGTTTCTTCATCGTACTTTTTTGGATTTTGGAAATAAATAAAAAGTTACTTAGTTTAAGCGCCAAATTCTTTATTTGCGGGATCCGCGGATCCGCCCTTTGAATGTGCGGGATCCCGCAGATTAATTAAAGCATCGTGATCCCGCGGGAACGCGGGATCCCGCTTTGCGACACTGCCCGTTTTGCTGACACTGGTTACCTCAAGCCACTTAGTCCAAGCTACTGAATTCTCGCAGTCGATGCTATCCGATGATCGAAGAACAGAACCCAAGTACTTAAACTGTCCGTGCATTCAACCATATCCTTATGTGCACGGTCGTTCGGGGATCTGTTGTTTTGCAGCCCAAGTACTCGATCTTTCCCGTATTCGGATTCAGCCCATAGTTCGCAAGTGACCTCTTCCATTAATTCACTCATCGCACCAACTGCCCTCTATCTGCATCCGCCAGTGCAATTATATCAGCATACATGGACACCTATCGGCTAAGCTGAAGACGATCCCCACCGGTGTTTCTGATCACGAAAATCAAACTTCAACTTAGAAGTATGATACTTGGGTTTAGCTTAACTGACAGTAACTCTGGAGCTCTACGGATTAAGCTGAATATGCTTGTCAATAACTTAAACGTAAGACCTATTTTTGGAATCAAAATATTCGATGGTAATCGGCTTCAGCTTCCTGCAGCAGCCCCCTGGTCCATGTGGATCCATGATACTACTTGACAATTCGTCTAATATATAAGAAACCACAAATGTCTAATATATAAGAATATGCCTAATATGAACAAAAACAGACTAAGACTGATCGCTGGAGGACACCGACGTTAATGGGAATTTTGTCTCTCTTCTCCGACAGAGGTATAAACTATGGATTTGTAATTTCGGTACATGTCTCGGATGATGTCGATATAAAAACCTGGCAGCCCTTTAGACTTCAGTAAAGAAAGTTCTCGCCAAATAAATTTATGACTAAATGATAAAATATGATTATATTAAAATTACAGATTTAGGTACTTCAGAAAATAATGAGGATCCGTTTTATTTTGTAATAGGTATCACCATGGTTAACATGACAGACCTATATAATGTAATGTAGCTCTTACCATATGCAAAGTTATACAACTCTATGTGAATCCACAAACCTCGTTCTGCGTTCAGCCCCCATTTTCTGGTTTATTCGCATTGCTGACACTGGTTACATTTTTTGCAATCATTTTTGTAATTTACAATCCAAGTGTTTATGAAATTTGCAGATTTCCATTATTTATTCTAAAGTACTGTACAAAGTATGATTTACCATAAACAGTCACTACATATTTCAACTCCTTTCTTGATGTCTATTAGTATTGTGTCATTTCTATGTCACTTCTGAGGAAGTCATATTTGACAACCAACAAATATGACGTCGATTCTTTGTGACAATGACACTATTGATAGGTAGGTTCGCCATCTTTGCTGTTATGACATTCGACTATAGTAGGAACACTTTGTATGGGAAATTAAAATTATTGTTTTCACTATCTTTCTTGAATTTTTTCCAAAATTTCTCACCGTTTAAACCTTCCCTGGGCTAAGACAAACATTTCAAAACCAAAATCAGCTAAATCGGCCCGGCCGTTCTCGAGTTTTAGCGAGACTAACAAAAAGCAATTCATTTTTATATATAAGATTATTCCCCGACCTACCGCCCGGCCCGGCCCTACCGTCGAAGCTGACGCCGATTACCATCGAATATTTTGATTCGAAAAATGGGTCTTACGTTTTAGTTATTGATAAAATCAATCAAATTTCAGGTCAGTTGGTAGAGTTCCAGGGTTTCTACCAGCTAAGCTAAACACAAGTACCATAAACCTAAAATGAATGATTTTGGCAATAAAAAATCCGTCGGGAATCGGCTTCAGCTTAGCCGGTAGGGCCCGGGTATTATTATGCTTTTCTATTTATTTATTCGACTATGAAATACAAAAAAGGCAATGAACGGATCTTGTTGCAATATAAAATTGAAGATTCATGATTAAATGCCATATTTTTCTAGTCCATGGCATTTAAAATGTTCATTAAAGGTCTAGGCAATCAATGACCCGTGCTAATTTCACGGGTTAAATAATGTCGCGTGCATCATTCACACTAAGTGGTAGATAAAGTACATTCCCGTGGGCACTTACAAATTGGGAATTACATACATATTATTTTCGCTATAATAGTTATTTGTTATGCAAGGCTGCAAAGTTAATTATTCGCGCGAGTACCTTGTATTGAAACCTGAGCAAGCGAAGGATTCTAGGATTGAGCCACGAGCGAAGCGAGTGGTTCAAATATAGAATCCTGAGCGTAGCGAGGGTTTCAAAGGTACGAGACGCTAAATAACTTTGCTGCCGAGCGCAACACACAACTTTTCACCTCACTAAAGCGAGGAAAATGTTAGGTGCAAGAAAAACAGTTTTAATAAATAATCATCAATGGACTGGCTGCAGAGAATATAAACTATTACGAAACCAATGAGGTTCTATATATATGTAATTTATTGTACGAAACCTTTATTGAATAAAAATATTCGAATTTTAAAAACACTTTCCACGCTAGCGGATAAAGTGCGATTTTCCACGCAGATTTCGAATGATAAACAGAGCTTTTACGAGCTAGTGAGGTGAAAAATAATTTACATCTTTGTGAAAAACAACTTACTGAAAAAAGTCTCTTCGTAAAGTTAATAAGTACCTACGATAAATAGTAGATGAAGGCTTACTAAGTGCATACTTACTAAGTGTAAAAATAAGTGTATAAGTTATAATACTTACTAAGTGTTGATTTTATATCATTTTGTTTTCGCAAACGTGTAACTAGGCCGGATTCTAGCCCACGGGACCGAAATCGAGGTTGAGTAGCGCGAGTATACGTTAAGTGTATGTTTTCCATTGATATCAATGCAAAATGTATTTGATGATCATTCTTCAAAGACATGATCGATCTCGATTTTTTTTCGACACAAACCTCAAACATGTCGAGGTCTTTAATTGTAACAAGTTTCAACAAAATCGGTTCAGTGATTTTGGAGCCTATTCATTTCCAAAAGTGACTATAGTGATATAATCGTCCGTAACCAGACTTATACTATATATTTACGACTATAGCGTTCCGCTCGCTCCACTCAATGAAAAAAGTCAGTAATTATTTTATTGAAAATTTTGAAAATACTAATAATTCCTGAAATTTCCAAAACCCGGCCTTAATCCTTATAAGAGCCTAAAATGCTAACACATCTCAAGACAAATATTTATTTATTTATTTATTCTTAAAACATTATTCTTAAAGTATGGTAAACCAAGTCTAGATGCATGTTTGTCGACTTACTTATTTTACGTAAAGTGTAAATGCGTCGTCTAATGACGACATGGGCCGAAATCGATCTGAGTCTTCGCCTTTTTTTGAAGTTACAAATTGAATGCCAGTATTAATCAACAATAAACAAAATTGCACCCCTTAACAGTTTTAATACAGATTCTTTGTAAATAGTGCGATCCACGGAAAGTTACCTTAAACTATTGACCTCGCTAACTCGGTCTTGTCTTCGTTCATGGCCGGATCGATCTCAGTGATCGCTGTTCTGATTCTCCGATACGTAAGTCATCCGATTTATTAAGTAATCGTGAAGTGCCGATCGATTTGTGGCACGGGTGGTATTTGCACGCGAGACTAATTAACAAGGCAAAGTAATCTTATTAATTAACATCGGTAATTAACGGCAGATTGCCTGTACAAGATGACGTTCTTTCCAAGCGATAGACAAACGTTTTTTTTTGCTCGTGGAAATGGAAGTACCGCTTGCGACGCTGTCACGGATAACAGTTCAGGCGATCTATACTGCAAAACTAGTGCCACTCTTGTAAAAAAATATCCGCTAAATACTTATATAATCTTATTAATATTAAGCCCCATAGTTTTTTTTATAAATTACAAAATTGATGAAACAATTAATCTCGTAAATAGTTATTGTAAAGAAATTTGCGGAAAGTTTTTTGGCACATTTTACTTCAACAACTACAGAGTATAATGTTTTATCAATTGTATGAGTTATTAAAAACCAAAATGCTATAAAGTTAATGCCTAGGGTTAATGGTGTATACTCTAGCCTCTTCATCACTGGGGCTCTCTTTCTAACAGCGCGCTTAGTGGAATAGCAAGCATTTTAGTCACGTCCACCGGCGAAATGATCTAGGACAGGGGTTCCCAATCTTTTTCAGCCCGCCACGCAGTTTCAAATTTAGTATTTTGTCACGGCGGCGGCGCCCTACCCTAAAAAGATACAGTCAAAAGAAATAGGTACCTATAATAATAGTAGTTAGGTTATGTAGATTGGAACAAAAATTTAAACATCTATCATATGAAATTTGAGATTTTTAATTTTAAAAGAATTGAATGCGAACTCGAATATTTGTGGTTTCGGATAATGACAGAGGATCGACTCAAGGCTCCTTTATTTTTTACGGCGCACCAGGGCACCGCGACGAATACTTTGGGAACCCCTGGTCTAGGATCATCTCATGATGCGGCATGACCAGACAAACAAACAAGTATAAGGCCGCCTGATGGAAAGCTGCCATCGTAGTCTATAGACGCCTGTAACATCAGAGGCATCATATGCAAGTTGCTGATCCTGTAAAAACCTCTTCACACCTTCTTTGAAGTACCCCATGCTGCCGAATCCAGGGAAAACCTGAATAGGCAGTTCATTCTACAGCTTGATAGTTACTTGGAAGAAATTTTCTGAAACGGTACAGTATGTGACCACTTCTGTGAGGATGAATTCCGTGCCGATGGCGAGCGGTGCAACTGTAGAAGGAGGCCGTGGGCATCATATTAAATTACTCAACAGAACTCACACCATAGTTACCGACCTACCAACGAGTCTTGACTTACTTCTGCGTGACTCTCAGTTTTTGTGTGAGCTGCACGCTCTCAGGGTCGGTACCCTGCAGCTTCCTCCAGCGGTGGACGTTCAGTGGTGTCTCGAGCGCCTCCTCCAGCGCCCGCACTCGCAGCCTCTCTCTACCGAGCTCCCTTTCTAAGTTAAACACCTGGGGAAACCAATTAACATTAGATTTTTTTTATATACTATGTCGGTAGCAAACAAGCATACGGTCTGTGATGGCTAAGGAAAGGAGTTTCCAGATGTGAGGGTGTTTTATTGGGTGTTGAGTGATCGAAGATTGACTCAAATCTGTCTGAAATAAATAATAATAATTCCTGGACAAATTACACACGGCCATCTAGTTCCAAACTAAGCAAAGCTTGTAAAATGAATACTAGATAATTGAAATATAATACATAAATACATTTTTTTTTGTAAATACGTACATATAATACTTACATAGAAAACGCCCAGACCAAGACAAACAGACAAGTTCATGCACACAAATGCTTGTCTTGTGCGGGGACCGAACCCACGACCTCGGAGTCAAAGTGGCCATTGCTAACCCTTCGACCACCGAGCTCGTCTTACCTCTAATCTCAAGTCTGTCATGTTCTCGATCCCCTTTGATAGCAGGTTCTTTTCTTTGCGTAGACGCAAGATCTCGAGACGCAGAAGCCGGATGTCTTCTACGCGCTGTTCGTATTGTCGCTCACCTGTTAAGAAAAATATTGCTTTAGTAAGTTTGGGGTGGAAGTGGCTCACCATTATCTTTGAGTCGAAACCAACCTCGCTTGCACGTGGTGCATCCTGTTGACTGTTAGCGAGGCTCTGGCGCAAGAGAGGTAGGCGAGCGTACTCGTAAGCACCCCACAGAAGACCGCAGCCAAATAACGATTCCCTTGAGAGTTGTTGTGTTCCTGCGAGTGAGTGAGGTCACTAAGAACGAAGGAGTTGCTGCATTGGCAGCTTTGGTGGCGGCGCGCATTCTTGCAATATTTCATGGTGCGATTTGCGAGCGCTCACATCACGGTAACCGCTTCACATCAGGCGGACCGTATGCATCGTCGGGTGGCAGACAACTGTAGGGTTGCCAACTATACTGTTAAAAACAGTATTATACTGTTTTTCACTGCATTATACTTTTTACTGTTGAACAAAAATAAAGTATACAAAATACTGTTTTCAGCATCAAAATGCTTAACACTAAACTAACGCATTTTTTGAATTTGTAATTAAAAATGAGGTCCTGATTTAAATTTAGTTATAATTTTGGTGAGGCGTATGTAATATTTAAAAAAATCTGTTAATTAATAAGTTGTGTGAGAAACTCTAAAACATATGTATTTAAAACATTAAATAAATAAAATACTGTTCGTTTTTATAAAATACTGTTTAAAATTTTTCGCAGACCTAAATATACTTTATTTCTTGTAAAAAAAGTTGGCAACCCTAGACAACTGCTACCCGACGATGTTATAATAAAAAACTTTCGCTGAATTTATTGTACAAAAATTCGTTTATTTGCTTACAGCTTACTGACGTGTAAGTAGCCCACCACCATTTTTGATCCAAAGCCAACCTCATCTGCACGTGGTGCACCCTGCTGACTCACTAACAAGGCTCTAGCGAAAGAGACGTAGGATGGACGTAATTACAAGCAACTTATAATTACGCTGTACCCTACGGCCTCTTGTAAGCTCTGCTAAGAAATTTCACCGTGTCTACTGCAGAATAATACAAGAATTTTGTCGGATCTAGGCACGAAAACCACCGCACCGCAGCAAAACGTCGCGCGTCATGTCTAGCGCACGCAGACAAGATTTTTTTCTTGGTCAGCGCGGAAGCAGTAATAATAATAATAATAATAATGATTTATTTTCTCATCACAATATTTTTACATTAACTTTTTTAGTTACAGAACGTTTAAATATAGACTAAATACTGTGTGAGACCGGAGCTTCTGAACTAGGCCGGAGCCTGTATCTCAGTGCTCCAGTGCTCACCCCTCTTGATGTCTGCATAACATTACTTAAAGAAGAGAGAAAACCAAAATCAGAAAGAAAACTAACATTTAACTAAAGCTAAGCTAAAATTACAGTCATACAAATAAGTAGTATACAGTTATTCAAATTCTGTTCGTATTAATACAGAAGCCAGCAGGAGGGCATGTTAGCCTGTTTGGATAGGGAGTGTGTTTATGTTTATGAATGAATGTGTGTAATGCGAGTGAGTGTATGAGATTAGGGTGAATGTATATATAACGGTAGCCCTCTAGTATGGTATCATTCAGGTGGAACCTATTGTGCGAGTGTATGATTGTGTTGTTTATACTGACAGTATATGGTGTGGGTTGTATATAAGTGTCATCGGTGTTAAGTTTGAATTCTGAGGAGATCTTCAGTGTCAGCGTAGGTTAAGGATTGAAGGAATAATGCAAGTTTCTTTTTAAATTGAAAGCTAGTAAGAGGAAGGAGATTTAATTTGCGATGCAATTTGGTGTAAAGTGATGGACCGAGGAAGCAAAAAAAGCGGTTTGAAAAAGATGACCTGAATAGAGTAGGATTGGTTATAGGCCGATCACGATGTGACTTGCAACGTTTAGGGTCATAGTCGATGCTACAATGTTGCTTAAGTGTGGTGTTGAGGACAAATAGCTGTCGTACAGTCAGCACTTGAGTGTATTGATAGAGATCGAAAGTGGGAAATAAGATACTTTTAAAAGTACAAACTTTAAGGACAGCTCTTTGTGCTCTTTCAAGTTTCAAGAGTGAAGTTTTATGAGTGCCACCCCAAGATGTGACACAGTAGGTTAACAGGGACTGACAAAGAGATAGGTATACCGTTTTAATCACAGCGGGGTCAGCCACATGACGCAAACCTTTGAAGACGTACATGAGCTTGCGGATTCGACCAGCTGTAATGTTCAAGTGCGACTGAAAAGTTAACCTCTGATCTATGGTTATCCCTAGGTATTTTACTTCCTCTGCCCTAGTTAGGGACGGACAGGAGCACATGGGTTGGCAAGTGGGATAGTGAGCATGAGCTTGTATAGAATGTTGAACGGTGCTAATCGGAATTTGGCTAATTGAGAAGGTCAAATATTGAGTTTTTTGGACATTGAGGGTCAGAAGGTTGGATCGAAGCCAGGACGAAACAATGTCAAAACCAGATTGAGCGACGTGGAACACCTCCACCCAAGAGGCTGCGGAGAAGACAAGAGCTGTGTCATCAGCGTACGAAATAATTTTGCAATGGGGAATTTGGAGGGAGCTCAAGTTATTAATGTAGACTAGGAAGAGCGTAGGGCCTAAAATACTTCCTTGAGGCGTACCGTATTCAACGGGCAGTTGTGAACTTATGTAGTCATCCACGATGACACTCTGGGTACGCCCTGAAAAGTAGTTTTTAAAAAGAGAGAGGGTGATGCCTCTAACACCTAAAGATTCTAGTTTTGACAGTAAAATGGGGATTGATATTGTGTCAAAAGCTTTGGCGAGGTCTATAAAGATTGACAAACACTTGTTCCCTTTGTCAAGACCTCTAACAATATGGTCTGTAAGCTCATGGACTGCATCTGCCGTAGATCGTTTAGGCCTGAAACCAAATTGTCCTGGGGAGAGAAGATGATATTTTTCAAGGAAGTTTATGAGCTGTTTGTTGATGAGCCGTTCGAAAATCTTAGATAAAGCAGGAAGAATCGCAATGGGGCGGTAGTTATTAGGGATGGAACGATCACCGGCCTTAAAAATAGGATGGATAATGGCATATTTGAACGCCGATGGGAAGAGGCCTGCGGATATAGAGATGTTGCAGATGTGAGTGATAGCTGGGGCTAGGAGTAGCTTATACTGCTTTAGGAATGAGGAAGGTATGTTATCCCATCCCACTGCACAGTCCCTACGTAGTGAATCAATAATCCCTACAATCTCTTCGACACTTGTTGGCAGAAGGACAAATGAATGGAGTGGAGGAGAGGGTTGACACCTTGAGGGGATATTATGGGTAGGCTTTTGGGGAAATGATTGAGAGTTGTGTTTAATGATATTTTGAGCTAGAGATTTACCCACGCCGGCGAAAAATGTATTAGCAAGATCAACTGACTCCTTCGGAGTAGGCATGCATTGCAAAAGGTCTCGTGAAGGAGGTGAAGATTTATTTAGGTTGGTAACCTCTTTTATGGCATTCCATAGTCGCCTTGTGTTATTACCAGCCTTGCTTATGCAGTGTACACAGTTCGTGTGTAGAAACGACACTTGCATACCATAGGCCTACTTCTCTTCTGCGCGAGCCTCGTTTGTTAGCCAGAAGAATCCGCTATATGCACGTGAGGTTCACATTGACACAAAGGTAATGGCACACACCAGCTACTCCAAACAAATGTCGCCTCGTGAACTACTGCAATTTGCACATATTACATAAAAAAGACTATTATTATTTAAATAGTTGTATTGGCCAATTTGCCAGAATATTATAAATATTTTTGAAAAATGGAAAAATTTACCTGCCCCCCCCCCTAGGTGGGATTTGAACCCACGACCTCTCGATGATCGGTCGAGTGCTCTTCCAACTGAGCTACCAGGAAGGTTTGTGTTTGTGACGAATTTTTGCATCTTATATTCAACTGCTTGATAGGTTGATGACGCCAGTCACTGTGACTTACGCAGTTGAATATAAGATGCAAAGATTCGTCAGCAAGGTGAATTTTTCCATTTTTCAAAAATATTTATAATAAACAAAAACGTCTGTGGAGAGCGTGAATAAGCGTGTGTGAGTGTGGCGCCGTACAAAGTGATCCTCATTTTATAAATATTTTAAAAATTGAATAAGTCCCCTTCACCGCCTAGGTAGGATGTTCCAGATTTGTCACAGAGGGGAGGTGAGGTCGACACGAGAGAGCGGCAGGGAGTGGCCATACTGTACGTAGTTCTATTACTTATACTGTGGTAATGGAGAGCCACTAAGCCCCCTGTCCCGTATAAAAAAGACGCTCAAATGTCGCTGAATTGTCAAAACGAGATTGTCATATATCCATCAATATTTGCCAGGACTTGACGGCGAAGAAGTGTGAGATAACTGAACCCATGACAGGCTACGGTCGACGTTGCTTGACTCGCGTGTGACTGACTCAAAAAACCAGGCCATCGAGCTCAAACCGTGCCAATTATTTAATAAAGCAATAAAAAAGGTCGCAATTCATTGAACAGGTCACGGAGATTCATAAGAAAATTATCTATCATTGTTAGTTACGTTTATTTTATTTCAATTAAATACAACAAAGTACAAACTAAACTAAAGTAAAGTAACTAAAAATAAACTAATAAATAAAATAAAAAACCGGCCAAGTGCGAGTCGGACTCGCGCACGAAGGGTTCCGTACCATTATCTATAAAAACCGGTCAAGTGCGAGTCAGACTCGCGCACGAAGAGTTCCGTACGATTATCTATAAAAATGGCAAAAAAATCATGTATCTTGTATGGGAGGCCCCCTTAAAAAAATATTTTATTTTAATTTAATTATTTAATTTTTAAAGTGAATACATAACTAATTATTCTGTGAATATTTCAATCGTCTACCTGTTGCCGTTATCAATATTGAACAAAAACAAACAAAAAAATCACGTTTATTGTATTATTTACCTTTATTGTTTATTGTATTCTATTTTTTAGTATTTGTTGTTGTAGCGGCAACAGAAATACATCATCTGTGAAAATTTTAACCGTCTATCTATCACGGATCATGAGATACAGCCTAGTGACAGACGGACTGACGGACGGACGGAGAGTCCGTTGTTCAAAACTATCGGTCCCATGCGGCATGGAGGCAAGAACACTGGTGCGTTTCCTCGCTGAATCACAATACTTAGGTACTGATTTTTTGAGCAAAGAAAGAGCCAGTCCTCCTGTCTTCAGAAACGGCAGTTACATTTATTGTAAACCAAAAGAGAAGTAACGACACAGCTTAGAAATTCCACTCCAAAAGAGTAATGATAGAAATATATCAACCTTAAATAAATAAATAAATGTTCCTGGACAAATTACACACTGCCATTAAAGTCCCAAACTAAGCAAAGCTTGTAGGTACTATGGGTACTAGATAATTTTTTTTAAACTACGTCGGGTGGCAGATAAGCATACGTTGCCGTAGACATATTAACGCTCGCAACATAAAATATCGGCGCGCGCGAACACAACAACCCTCAAGGGAATTGTTATTTGGCTGCGGTATTCTGTGAGGTGGAGGTACATTCCCCAGTCGGGTAGCTTACAATTAAGCTCCCTACCTCTCTTTTCGCCAGAGCTTCGTTTGTCAGTCAGCAGGATGCACCGCGTACAGATGAAGTTGGCTTTGGTTCAAAGGTGTTGATGAACGACTTGCACCCCAAAATAACTGATATAATGCTTAAATACATTTTTTTTTTGTAAATATATAGATATAACACATAGAAAACACCCAGACCAAAACAAACAAACATGTTCATGCCCACAATATTTGTCCTGTGCCCCCGGGGATCGAGCCCGTGATCTCGGAGTCAAAGTAGCTATTGCTAACCATTTGGCCACCCACCTCGTATAATATAATCGTCAAACCTATTTCAAATCATCCCTTCATGTGCCCTTGAAGTGAAGTGCCCTTCATCTTATATAATTATCGTTAAGAGCATTTTCCACCACGCTGCTCAACTACGGGTTGGCGGAGGTCAGTTTCCTCAAGCCACTTAAAGGCTTGACTTAACAAACTTCTAGATTTGTTGTTTTCCTCTTTCCTTTTCATTACTGTCCTATCTAAACTCAGACAATCTATAATAATAAAAGGCTTTGTCCTCACTGACTGACTGACTGAATTAATCACTAATCAACGGACAACCCAAACCGCTGGGTTGTCCGTTGATTAGATTACATTCCAAATTTGACAAGTAGGTTCCTTATAACGTCTAGCGGTGCACTATGAAATGACTTTTCCAAATTCATCCCCTAAGGGGGTGAAACGAGGGGGGAAACAGTCCTTTATGGGGAAAAAATGAAATATCTGGAATCTTAACAAAAATAGACGCAAATCAGGAGTGTTCCCGTAGCGAAGCACGGGTACTTTGCTGGTACAACAAATAAAACTGTGTACAGACATGCATACCAGTTCCTGATACTATCAACAAATCATCACAGTTCTGCTTCAACCCGGTAATGCAAGTATCCTTAATACTTGCATTACCGGGTTGAAGCAGAAATCCACGCCACAATAATAACAATGTATTTATTGCATTCCAGCAAGTAAGGTCTCCGTCCTCCGTCTCTTCCCGTGGATGTCGTACAAGGCGACTAAGGGAAATACATTATCAAACATAGATCAGGCCTCCCCAGCCCGTCTGGCCAGCGTGGGGAGAGTAGGCCAAATCCTCCTGTCTGAGACGGACGAAAGAGGGTCGTGCTCCTGTAATGGAGACTAAAATGACCTGATGATGATGAAGTAAGGTGTTACACTTGCGTTATGTTAACGTATGTATTGACATTACCACCCCATCATATATTATTTGACGTGATAACGTCTTATAATCGTTGAACGCCGGCTGCACACACGAAAATGCATGACTCATTGTCACGTTCCGCCTGAGCCGAGCGTGCAAGCGAGAGCGCGGGACATGCGATAGAGAGGCACGATCGGTGTAAGCGTTTAGCTTGTGACGCATCTATTTCTCTTCCACTCCATCGGCGATGTTTTCTTATGACGTTATCACAAAAAAAATATTGTCCGTAAACAGACTTTACAGACAACCAATTTTTTTGTTTTGCAGACAATTTGAAGCCAAAGCATCATACTGACAGATAACCCTCAATACTAAATATACATACCGACATACGGTATCCGTTCGAGGCATCGAAGTCACTGAACGGAATGAGCTGCTGGTGCATGGAGCGATCCGTCTAATGTACTTAATCAACTTTTTATTTTTTTTTATTTTTTATTTTTTTTTATACTACGTCGGGTGGCAGACAAGCATACGGCCCGCCTGATGTGAAGCGGTTACCGTAGCCATATTAACACTCGCAACATAAAATATCGCTCGCGTGCCGCCACCGCCGCTGCCATCGCAGCATCTCCTTCCTTCCTTTCTGGTGACCTCACTCACTCGCAGGAACACAACAGCCCTCAAGGGAACAGTTATTTGGCTGCGGTATTCCGTGAGGTGGAGGTACATTCCTCAGTCGGGTAGCTTACAATTACGCTCCCTACCTCTCTTTTGGCCAGAGCTTCGTTTGTCAATCAGCAGGGTGCACCGCGTGCAGGTGAAGTTGGCTTTGGTTCAAAGATGTTGATGAACCACTTACACCCCATTTTGATACAACTAAGACGGTAAACAAGTAGGTATATGACCTGCCATACGATTTTCTCAAGAATATGCTAATTGGGAAAACACTGCCGTATAACTTGAATCCTCATAGTCAAATCAAACTTGAACCCTCATAATCTAATAAACTATATGAAGCGCTTGAGATGTTCACGGGTCTAATGTTTGGTCCACACTGACGTAGGCCTTAATTTACATCAATGAATTTTCATTGTTACGTAAACTGCCCTGCTGCGTCTCATGCTTGGGGTACTGACGGGCCATGCCTGCCATTGACACGTATACAAAATGAATCGTGTTGATAGCCCAGAGTGCAGAACATGCAAAGGGTCTAACGAGACCATTTGCATGTTCTGCACTCTGGGTTATCAATGTGACGCCCTAGCAGACAAACCCATAGAAATCCTAGGAAAGGTAAACCCGGACCTGGAGGACTACAGGCTATTCCCAATAAGCGGCATACTGAAGTACATGTAACATTGTCTCAGACCGTCAGGGGAGAGTGACTAAAGAATTAGGGAGAGCATAAAAGATCCATGAAAGTCGACGTATCACCGGTGCTGCAGCACCGGACCCACTCTAAGATAAGATATGATAAAAATAAAACTGACCTAATGTGGAATATACGGGGTTAATCGTATTCATACCTCTTTGCAGTGTAACTTCTAAGATTCTAATCTTCTCATAGAGCAGTGCAATCTCATCGTTGCGCCGCACCAGCTGCGCTCCCACCACGTCCCGTTCATTCATCAGACCCTCAAGCTCTTTCATGAGTTTTGCTCGCGCCGTGTCGCCTTCCTGTAAATATTGCTGACTTCAATACTATTCCTAAACAAAAATTGTACAACAAACATTTTCATAAATGCCGTAGCCTACGTTGTCTGTGCTACGTAGAACTCAGGCTAAAGTCCGATCATTTTATAGTTTCCTGTTTCTACATTAAATAACGTGCTCGTCTTCTGAGAGGTTTACTTGTCTTCCTCTGGCAGTTGTTTATCTTTTCTTTCTCCAAACACCTCTCTGTATTATTGTATGTAACATCACTTTCTCTACGAGTAAATAATTCCTATAAAAATCAACGACCACGCCAGTATTTTTCTCATTTTCTTCTGTAGAAGTTGTAACTTACCTATTATATCTCCCATTTTGCACCGTTCGTAATACACATACCTACCTATTCACATGGTTTGCTTATTCATTATGAAAGACTGCTGCATATTAAGTGGCCTCTGTTTACTCACGCTGATTAAGACCTAACCAAAGTGTACCTATATCTATGAGATCCATTTTTGATATATTAGTGTACGTAATTAATATTATTCTAGTTGAATAATGCGAGTAAGATAATTTATGAAATAATCACCTGAATTATCCTGTTCAGCCTTGCTTCCTCCTGCCTCAAAGCAGCTATGTCAGCTCTGGCGTCTGTCAGTCTAGCGAAACCAGCTTGCACCTCCGAGCGCAGCTGTTCGTTCTTCTTATTGCATTTCGCTAATGCACCTTCACACGATTTCAATCCTGATTCTTTGCCGCTGATATCTTCTTTTAGTTGCTCGATTTGATATGCTAGCATCTGGTGAGAGAATGTGTATATGACACTTAAATATTTAAGTACTATACGTGTTGTATAGTTTTTCTTCTAATTGGTTAACGGGACGCTGGCCCACCACATATTCCCACCACTACACAGTAGTGGGAATATGTGGTGGGCCAGCGTCCTGCTGTATAGCCAGGATTAAAAGCGGCGACCACCAAAAAAGGCAATGAACAATGAAGTGCAATGAGGTCCTAATTGGTTGGTGGACAGTTGTTTTTTTATACCATTAAGGTGACAAACAAGCATACAGTCCGCCTGATGGAAAGCCTATGTACGTCTGTAACACCAGAGGCATCACATGCGCGTTGCCGACCTTGTAAAAACCTCTTTACGCCCTTTTTGAAGTACCCCATGCTGTAGCTTATGTTATGAATACCTTCAGCTTCTGTTTCAGGTCTTGTATTTCATCTAAGGCTTCAGTGTAGTTCTTGTGCAGCATATTTCTTTCAGCGCGTGTCGAGTCCAATGCTACGGAAAGTTTGCGCGACTTGATAGATTCCTCGCGGAGTGCCTTCGTCAAGTCCAGAATATCTGCAGTTCGAAGACGCACCTCCTCTGTACGAAAAGTGCCTTATCATTATTCTGGTAATATTATGGCTAGAGGATTGAATTTTAAATTGTAAATACTCTAAGAAATAATCAAGAAACAATTAAATGATGCAATTTCCAGATATCTACCTACTTAAGTGCAAACAGACATGAACAATTATTTATATAAGTTTATGTGCGTCGTTTTATAGAAGGGTGTTAGTTTAACTATAGTACACAAGTATTTATATATGTAAATGTATACAATTGATGTAGAATTAATGATCTAACCGGTTTTGCACGCGTACAATTTCCTTAGGGCAAAATAGGTAAACAGATAATACGCCGTTAAACTCAATGACGGAAAGCGTATATTGCTTGATTAATTTAATAAGTAAAGCCTAGTGTACAAAGGTAGAGTAAAATCGAGCGAGTAGGAGTCAATGTAATTTTACCCTACCCCTGTCCAAGAGCCTTATCCAGTATATAAAGCTCTTGGACACCGACTGAAAGATAAGGAAGCATCGTCATTATAGATATTCTAATAAATAATTATACACGGTTAGTGGGCAACTGGACGGGGGCCCACCACATATTCCCACCACCGTCTCCTGTGTAGCCAGGATTAACACTGGCGCCCACCAAAAAGGCAATGAACAGTGAAGTCCAGTCCGGGGGTAAATCTACGGCTACCTTGGAACTCACAACGAATTTAATCAGAAGAAATTTGTAGGAGTAGGAAGCTTTTGAAATTTGACTTCCCCTCTAGGCAATGTGAGAAACAGCTAAATGACTAGACTAGATGGCTAGTGAAGTGAAGCTTTTATTATCGCAAATCTAAAATTATTTTCTATATAAATCTAAATTCAGAAATCTAATATTAGAAGTTTTCAGTTTAATGCAGTTGCAGAGAGAATACTTTCTGATATCTACTCTTTGACCATGTCAATCACTAGTGTAACCATGTATGCAATTGGTGCAACACGATTAATTAAAACTTTGACAGAAATGTCGGATGTTCTTAATTCTCCATAACATGCATAAATCCTGTAATTTAAATGTCGGAAACACTATCGTAATGATCTGGGTTAAGTCTTAGCATTTGTCATGGAGCATATTTCCGTCAGTCTCGTCTGATTGCCGCTTATAAGTTATTCTATTATGACGTTTAATTCAAAATGGCCGCTAATTTGCCCAATGATTGGAATAATTATTGCAATTACACTGCAATGTATTGACACCTATAAATTACTGTATTTAATGAGAGATAAACTTTATAATCATGAGGGTCATCTTGTAGTAATACCACAGTATAAGTAATAGTAATATCATTTGTGTAGATGGTTTTTTTTATGCTACGTCGAGTGGCAATCAAGAATGTGATCCTATTGGCCAGTTCGATCATGGTAGCTTTTTTTTTCAGACAAATTACACAGCGCCATCTAGCCCCAAAGTAAGCGAAGCTTGTGTTATGGGTACTAGACAACTGATGAACTAATAAATACATTTTTTTTTGTAAATACATACTTATGATACATAGAAAACACCAGGCTAAGACAAACTGACATGTTCATGCACACAAATGTTTGTCATATGTGGGAATCGAACCCACGAGCGTTGGTGTCGAAGCCGCGTCATTAACCGCTACGCCACCGAGCTCGTAGCTGGGAGTGTCTCGAGATTTACGTGGCAAATTAGCTAATAAACCGGACAGAATAATTGTAAATTTCATTAAATACATGTGGGGCTGTGTCTGTACGCATGGCCGCTGGTTAATTTGAAACGTTAATATAAGCGATTCGCTTTTAATATTGTCACACCCCGGCCTCTCCATACAAATGTCGCGTCGTTTATTACTATATAAACAATGACGTCTGTGCAGAGCGTGACTCAGTGAGTGTGCGTGCGGCGCCATACAAACTGTTCCAGATTTGTCTCAGAGGGGAGGTGAGGTCGACACGAGAGAGCGGCAGGGGTGGCCATACTGTACTAGTACTATTACTTATACTGTGATGTTGTTTCCGTTATTCTACGCAATGCCTCTCCCCCGCCACCCTGCCGGGCCCAATGCAAACTTAAGGTCTTAGCAGCAAGCTGATTATATAATAACAATGCTAAATAATGACATGCGGTTCAATGTTTCTATATATAGTTTTGTAATTACTAACTTAAGACGATATAGACCAATTCGTTACAGTCCGGTTTTCTGACCAGAGTGCTGAGTGCGAGTTTTTTAATCACGTTCGATCAAGTCAACGTAAACAAACCGACCAAATAGATAAGTACTCTCATGTTGTGAATTTATATGACGCGTGTTACATATCAAAATTATATAACTTACCCGCTCACATTTGGAAGTGAGCAACCCGGCTAAATTGGATTTGTAACACGCGTCTGGTAAATTCACAACATGAGAGTACTTATCTATTTGGTCGGTTTGTTTACGTTGACATTATCGAACGTGAATAAAAAACTGCACTCAGCACTCTGGTAGCCGTATATATACTGGAATGATTAAAAGATCAATGCACAGTACCGATGATGCATCCAAAGACGCATTGCTCACGGGGGAGAAATTGAAGTCCGGGGACCTTACCACAAGCTAAACGCAGGAATGGAACCATCATGGTTGCGAATTTATGAATGAAATTCATTGATAAATACGCAACCATCATAATTTCATTCCAAACAAACTGGCATTTCCTCTACCTAAAGCAGTAACTATTATGTAATCTGTGCTAAAGCTGTAATTCCTATTCCTGTAAATGTTGGATGATATTACTGCATAGATAAATAAATATACTTGTTTGTTCATTACAAGACTATTTACGTGGTATTCGAAGGGTTCAGTTCAGCTGGAGGTGTCATAACAATATGTATCTATGTATGTTAAAGAGAATTAAAAGTCTAAAAGCCTAACTCAGCGTGGACTGTGGACAGGCCGAGCCTTCTTACCAGTTCTTACCTGATATTTCATCTATTTTCTCATTCAGCGCAATAGTTTCCTCGAGCATCCTGTAAATAAAGATTTTTGAGTAAAATACTTTTTTTTATATTCCGTCGAGTGGCAAGCAAGCATGCGCGTGATGTAAAGCGGTTACCTGTGTTCCGCAAAATTTTTGTGTCTAGGTACTCTTAGG
This sequence comes from Hypsopygia costalis, assembly GCA_937001555.2. Lineage (NCBI taxonomy): Eukaryota > Metazoa > Arthropoda > Insecta > Lepidoptera > Pyralidae > Hypsopygia > Hypsopygia costalis. The sequence continues at coordinate 5,587,297 of OW443350.2, forward strand.
AAAACGAAAACTTTTGAAGGTACAGCATAAATGTTAAATCATTTTGAAAAATGGAAAAATTCACCATATGTGAATGTGAAGCTTTAATTACTTCCATCTCCTCCATGCTTCCGAAGGTACGTTAAGCCATCGGGCCTGAGGCCCTACCGCGGAAGCTGAAGCCGATTACCGTCGAATATTTTGATTCGAAAAATAGGTCTTACGTTTTAGTTATTGGTAAACATCTTCAGCTGAGTCTGTAGAGCTCCAAGGTTTCTACTAGCTAAGCTAAACACAATTATCACCAATCTAAGTTGAAGCTTAATATTTGCAATCGACGAGCCCGGTGGTCGAATGGTTAGCAATGGCCACTTTGACTCCGAGGTTGCGGGTTCGATTCCCGCACAAGACAAATATTTGTGTGCATGAACATGTCTGTCTGTCTTGGTCTGGGTATTTGTACTATTATGTATGTATTTACAAAAAAATGTATTTAAGTATTATATATCAATTATCTAGTACCCATAGTACAAGCCTTGCTTAGTTTGGGACTGGATGGCCGTGTGTAATTTGTCCAGGAATATTTATTTATTTAATCATAAAATCCGATGGTAGTCGCCTTCAGCTTCGGCTTGGCGGATGGCAGTCGATAAGTCAGTGGCTTTTGGGTGTCTTGAAAAGTCAAGTCCCGTCCAGCCCGCAGTTTAGCAGCGTGGTGGACGCTCTAAGCAGCTTCGTTTGAGGGGTAACCGTATATATTCTTTATTGCTTAGAACATGGTGCAAAACAGTGCAAACAAGGTGTACAAGGGCGAGCTTATCTCTTTAAGGGATTTCTTTCAGCCAATCTTAACAATAGTGAAGAAATATATTATATAATTTTTGGGGTGTAAGTGGTTTACCAACCAGCTCGTGGTGCACCCTGCTGACTGACAAATGAAGCTCTGGCGAAAAGAGAGGTAGGGAGCGTAATTGTAAGCTACCCGACTGGGGAATGTACCTCCACCTCACAGAATACCGCAGCCAAATAACAATTCCCTTGAGGGTTGTTGTGTTCCTGCGAGTGAGTGAGGTCACCAGAAAAGAAGGAAATGCTGCGTTGGCAGCGGGGGTGGCGGCGCTCAAGTGATATATTATGTTGCGATCGTTAATACGGTTACGGTAACCGCTTCACATCAGGCGGGCCGTATGCTTGTCTGCCACCCGACGTAGTATAAAAAAAATATTTAAAAAAATATGTTGACATATTATGAATTTATACAATAACATAATCAACTAATTTGAGTAAAGTAGTGCCACAGTATAAATAATAGTACTACGTACAGTATGGACTCTCCCTGCCGCTCTCTCGTGTCGACCTCACCCGCCATCTGAGACTGATTTGGAACAGTTTGTATGGCGCCGCATGCACATACGCTTATTCACGCTCAGCCCCCTTACCACCATCTCTTATTGCGATTCAATAACTGAATAGAATGCTTATTCATTGGTATGAATAAGCACCGTACATATATAGGTACTATGTGTATGGACGTACACACCCCTAGAGATGTATACGTCCATACACACTGCACAACAATGAACAAACAATTACCTGTCTTTGTCTTTCTCCAGCTGGCGTATGATCAGCCTCTGCTTGTTGATCTGTGCGGCGTTCATGTCCAGCTCGTGTTCCAGCTGCTTGCGACGCTGTTCTTGTAGGTTCAGCATTTGGAGGTTGTCTAACGCCTCGTCTGTTGACAATTTTGATGTTTATACACTTACGGTTCAAATAAGGACAAGGAGCTTATAGCTAAGGCTGTGCACCGACTTTTCGGTCATATCACAGCATTGCGAGTCTCTCGCCAAGTAAACCAACCAGTCAAGAGGACCTTCACCCGCCCCGCTATCGCGCCCAGTAAACTAACTAGGCACTCAAGCGAATAGGTACGTCTTAATCACATTTCGCTTTCAAGTACATAGACTACTTTTAAGTCCCCATTGAGTTCAAAAAAGAACTGCCCCATTAGACGGACCGATTAGATCAGTGGTACTCAACCTTTTTTTAATACGGGCCACAGACTCGTTTTAGCCATAGTGTCGCGGGCCACGAACAAAAATTATTTAGGGGTAGGTAGGATAAACGAATAACATAATTCCAAATTAGCGATGTATATGTCGTGGGCTGATCATTTAATTGGGCCGATCGCGATAAGCCTGGGCAGATCGACATGTGCCGCCATATTCTGATTTGGCTGCCTAATTACCGCCATATCGTTCAAAGCATAACGTACATATGTCGTGGGCTGATCGTTTAATTGGGCCGATCGCGATAAGCCTGGGCAGATCGACATGTGCCGCCATATTTTGATTTGGCTGCCTAATCACCGCCATATCGTTCAAAGCATAACGTTTGACGATTTGGCCGTCCATACTTGGCCAAATCGAGTTTGTAGGGTGTCCATCATACTTACAAGCAAATAAAATCAAGTTTAAGTATTTCACTCGATAAAAAGACGTTTAAAAAGTAAATAAAATCAATTCCGGCGCTTCGCCGGCCGCTGCCGCGGCACGCTCGCTACGCTCGCTCGGCTCGCGCTCTGTTGGGGTCACAGTTCTAACCTAACCTAACCCACTTTTCTTGCAGTTCTAATCTAGCCTAAATTATTTTATTTATTTATTTATCCATATCGTCCACCAACTCACTATTATCACCCTATATATATGCAATATTTTCAGTGTATTGGCAATATTTTCAGTTTCTTGTAACGCCGCCATTTTTTCTAGACGTAAACACACAGCTGACACAGTCACATGAACGAAGGAGCGCAACAGCGCCAAAGCGTCAGAAAGTGGAACTACATCACGATGCGCCCAGGCATATCCCGATATGCCCAGCCTTATCTCGATGCGGCCAAGTAACTGAATGGGAAAATCGACAAATAGTCTGCTCTCGTCGATCTGCCCAACTTTACATTGGGTACATCATTAAATAATTGGTCAAATCAGAATATGGCGGCACATGTCGATCTGGCCAGGCTTATCGCGATCGGCCCAATTAAACGATTGGACCACGACATATATACTTTGATTATGTTAAGGCTGGGTGGGATTCAAATTTGAGTTTTTTAAAACCATCTGAGACTTAGATAATAATATTTTAAATTCTGAAAAAAATATATGTGTTAGGTAAGGATCTTGTCTAGTCAAAATCGCATTCAATGTCACGACCTAATCAACTTCACTCGATAAAAAAAATTCCCAAAATCACCCCTTTGTGTTAATGTTTTTTCAATATTGTGACTATAATACTGAACGAATACATTTAATTTTTGTACTCAATTAAAGCTAACAAATAGTTACAGACAAATTCGCAGAGTACGATTAAATAATATATATATTTTTTTTACTGTGTGCAAATTTCCACTAAATATGAGAGCGCGGGGGTTCGGCAGCCCATCAGTCGCGTGCTGGCGCTTATAGACGACGGACCTGTGCTCGGTGCCTGCGCATCAGTATTTTTTTTGAAAAATTTGTGTGCTTCAAGTGATTCTTAATGGGCAATAAACAACGTAAGCGAAAGAAGTCGTCCAAAGCAATAAAAATAACTAACAGAAAGAATGCACTGCGAAGATATACAAAGAGGTAAGTACCTTTATGTAGATGTTTGATTTTTAATGTAATGTGGTATTTAATATATTAAAATTAGATTGTTTTATATATTTGTGTTTCATCAAAATCTTTGAACCAAAACCAACTTAGTTAAAGTAGGGAGCGTAATTGTAAGCTACCCGACCGGGAAATGTACCTCCACCTCACAGAATACCGCAGCCAAATAACAATTCCCTTGAGAGTTGTTGTGTTCTTGCGAGTGAGTGAGGTCACCAGAAAGGAAGGAGATGCTGCGTAGGCAGCGGGGGTGGCGGCGCGCGAGCTGTGTCTTATGTTGCGAGCGTAGCCATATTAGGCTACGGTAACCGCTTCACATCAGGCGGGCCGTATGCTTGTCAGCCACCCGACGTAGTATAAAAAAAGTCTGATTGATAATTTACAAAAATATATTATGGCTAAACTTGCGGCCATCATACCACAGTATAAGAATATCCAGTAAGTACTAAAGAACGATATGATTTTTGATAATTCATGTTTTGTCTTTATCGGTACATATCTGCCTGGCGTTTTATTGTAGGTCAATGCAGCAGTCTCCAATACCAGACATCATCGCCGAAGTAATTAATATGGACAGCGGCGAATAATCAATCTGTTATCTGCGGATTCAACTGAAAATAGGTAAGTAATTACCATAGATCGAGATAGGTACGCAGCGCTTTTTAAACAGTTTTAATATGTCCCGTTTATACATATTTGCTTAGTCATGTCAAGTCAGGAGGCGCAACGTACGTACCCAATACTTACGGACTTCTGACGGACAGACTTATCTATACTTCTATACTAATATTATAAATCTGAAGAGTTTGTTTGGTTGAACGCGCTAATCTCAAGAACTACTTATTCGAATTTGTAAAATTATTTTAGTGTTAGATAGCCTATTTTTCGAGGAAGGCTAATAGGCTATGTAAGATCACACTACCACCAATAGGAGCGGAGCACCAATGAAAAATGTTGCAAAATGGGAAAAAAATATTCCTTTTGAAAGCTTCCGTTGCATGCGCTGTGTAAACGGTTCAAGTTACGCAATAATTATAACAGAATTATTCATCTTAAAAAGTTCTAATAAAAAGTCAGTGATTGCATATATCTACTCGTTCTTCTTTTAATTTTCTTCTTTTTTTTTGCTATCCTTCTTTCAATTAATATCACCCTGCCTTTAGGACTTTTATGTAAAGAGAGGTATACGACTGAAAATGCGGATTTAATGTTAAACGAAACAACAGCTGCTGAGCTCTTACTTGGTAACCTCCTTTCAAAGGATTTTTTTTGGTACGACCAATCAATTTCACGCTGACACTATTATAACACTGAACAGTGTTTGTATCATCGTAACCGAAAAATCTGCGTGATTTTGCTGTAATGTATAAAACAATCGTGTAGAAAGACGAATTCTGGATCTATTTCAGCTCTTCGTTGTCATTTCCATCTTTGCTACAAATATTCTTGGTACATACATTCTGCACGGTTAAAAAAATAATTGTGCAATTTTGACATTGCTGTGTTGTGAGAACTTTTAGAGGCTTTGTGATGTATTCTTACATACTGTACAATTTGATTTCTATATTATCAAATTTTTTACATTATTAAGCGATAAAATAATTATTTCAAATGCGTCCATTATTTAGTTCGGTAAATGTCCCGTATAACTTATTATATATTATAGACAGTTATAATTAATATAATATGATAAATTTTCAGGCACATTGATGTTCCGACGTGTAGCTACACAGCTGACGTTTCCAAGAATTCTTTTATGAGATTAGATCCAGACGCTCCACTACGAACTAACTTTTACGTAAGAATCATATTTTATTTGATTGCATTTAATATAGTTTTTTTGGGAGTTTATTAATTTAGCATAATAAAAACTATAAAAAAGTTAGATAATGTACATCCAAACAAAATATTATGTTTTATTCCGAAACATGTAATTATTTACCATTATGTTTTAGAAATACTGAGGAGACATCCCTTATCGAGACGAATCATTGTTTACAAAACGCATCGAAAGGGACGATAACTTCTGGAAAACGCAAATGGAGCAAAAGTTGGTCAAATTTTATATGAAGTGTTTAATGCCAGAAATTGTTGATAGTCGACACGCACGTGGAATAGCATTAAGCACATTGTCCTTACAAGATGACAAGGAAAATGTAAATTATGTAGACTCCCCAGACTTGCCATCACTTGAGCCACACATGCGAAATGTTAATTCTGTAGAGCCTATAGTTCTATCATCTTCTGAACTACAGTCAGATTTGCACCCGGGTACAAGCTCACGAGAAATATATTTTAAACAATTTTAAGAGTAAATAAATATTTTTTATTTAATACTATCTTTTATTTATTTATAATAAAAATGTACAGAAAAACTCTTAAAAGAATCACCATGACATTCATAGTTTTTTAAAAACACCGGGCCTGCCATACGCACATTTATGCCTCCTATATGACAAGAAAGATGAACAATGGATTCTGCTGTAATATTAGTTTCCTTTTCTAATATCTCAAGTCAAATCTAGGAAACGCGAACAGGTTGTTATTTTTTTTTTATATTCTATACCTAACCTACATTACTTATTATTTACGAAACTCTTGTCAATACTATAAAAATATAAAAGTGCATTTCTGAAGTTTTAAAATTAACTAGTTACTGCTTATTCCTATACTGTGTGACCGGGCGGGGTGACGCGAGTTCATCGCGCCGCTGCCTCCGCGTGAATAAGTTCGCGCGGTGCCGGCAACGCTGAATGCCTACTTTTGCACGACTACCTAGCCTTAACATCTTTGTTAACACTTAATCGAAATGCCCCTAATATGCTTTAATGAGATTTTTGATACTGTGAACGTTACGTTACGTTAACCTTATAACATCATCCAGGTGAGAATCAGTAAGGTTATTTCTGTACATGTTCTTTGTGTATTTCATTTTTGAAAAAGATGATTCGCACACGTACGTGGCCCCAAAGAATGTTAATAGGATTTGGGCACTTCTTTGGACAGTTCACAATATATTTGTAACTCTAGGCGGGCCAACCACAAAGGCCGGGCGGGCCGCAGGTTGAGTATGACTGGATTAGATGGATCGGTGGTCACCAGATCATAAAGTGATCAAGTAGTCAATGACAGCAAAGCTCAAAATCGATCCTTGGCGAAGTCTCATGGGGAGGGAGGTTTATCTATGGACGTCCTTCTCGACTACTAGAAAACTCGGTTTAAATTAGAACATGGGAGCCATCAAGAACAGTCTATATTTCCCCTAAAAGGCTGCGCGCATGAAAAAGCATGACTCATTGTCACGTTCCGCCTGAGCCGAGAGTACAAGCCAGAACAAGTTGCTTGTGACGCATCTATCTCTCTTCCACTCCATCGGCCGATGTATGCTTATGACGTTATCACGTAAAAAAATCGTAAAAATTAGCGTATCGTATTTGGGGTGTAAGTGGTTCATCAACACCCTTTAACCTAAGGCAACTTCACCTGCACGCGATACACCCTGCTAACTGACAAACGAAGCTCTGGCGAAAAGAGAGGTAGGGAGCGTAATTGTAAGCTACCCGACTGGGGAATGTACCTCCACCTCACAGAATACCGCAGCCAAATAGCAATTCCCTTGAGGGTTGTTGTGTTCCTGCGAGTGAGTGAGGTCACCAGAAAAGAAAAGGAGATGCTGCATTGGCAGCGGGGATGGCGGCGCGCGAGCGATATTTCATGTTGCGAGCGTTAATATGGCTACGGTAACTGCTTCACATCAGGCGGGCCGTATGCTTGTCTGCCATTCGACGTAGTATAAAAAAAAATCGTCCGTAATCCTGCTTTACAGACAATGAACTTTTTTTTGTATCATAAATGCGCCAATGCGAGCCGTAAATACAAATATTTTTTGTACTAATAACATGAACAAAGAGTTCGTCTTATTAGCATTTGCATTCACGACATGAAGACTATATAAATATCGAAACCATGTACTCTGTATCTTCTGCATGTTCTTGTTCAGGATATCCTTCTCTCTGTTGAGGTTCTCGATGTCCCTGCGATCTGCCTCCCCTTGCTTCTTACTCAACATTATCTCCCGCTCCATCACGCTCACTTGTTGACGAAGGCGTTCCCTGCAAAAATGCATTGTCTATGAACTCTGTTGGGATCGGTACCATTTTAAGACACGAGAGCATATAGTCACAAGCACAAGAGAACATAAACTCTCTAGGATTTTAGACTAATGTTTTACATCATTAAAGGGTGCAAAATATCTACACAAACTGTGTTATGTTATAATGCTGACTGGGAAATTCCCCTCCGTATCAGAAGGTCAAATAAGGCAAATGATGAAATGAAAAACGTCATAAGTATCATAATATGTATATTACTTCTACAAGTCGCCAGTACTAAATTGGCTTCACTTTTTATTTTTTAACCGACGAAAAAACGGAGGAGGTTCTCAATTCGACGCGTATATTTTTTTTTTATGTATGATCATGCAGAACTTTTTATAGAGTGGTCCGATTTTGATAATTCTTTTTTTATTGGTAAGGGTATACCCCAAAGTTGGTCCCATATAAATTTGGAAAAAAAAAATTCAACCCTAAGGGTAGGAAAACAGAGGATGATTGATTGTTCACTCACTGATTGTAATGTATTCTACGCATAACTTTTCACAGAGTAGTCCGATTCTGATAATTATTTTTTTATATAATAAGCAAAACAATGGAGTAATTTATAAAATGCACTTTAATTTACAATAACGCATAGCCAAGTACTTTTGTTTAACATGACGTTTTTCATTTCAGACGTTCTCCTAGTATGACTATTTTAGATTTTAGACGTTTTACTAGTAGGTCGTTTTACTTTCATGACGTTAATGCATCATGGTCATTTTGCTTATTTGACCTTCTTATACGGAGCGGGATAGTTTTACGCTAGGGTTTGCACAAAGTCATACCATTGCAAACTAACGCAGGCTAGTGTTATTAAAACCACAACATAAGATTACTGATTGAAATTTAACAGCGCGGCAGTAGTTTTGTGAACCAAAATTACTTTCTAAGGCAGAAGAAATACCTTAATAGCTAATTGTTGTGAACATTTTTTACAGTTTGCCCAATTTCATTTATTCAATAATTGCATTACATGGTTTACTGATTGATTACATAGGTACTGATTACATAATATTACACAGCACATACATACACATGTACCTTTTCAGGCATAGCAATATGGATAAGAGGGAGGCAGACATTTATAGCGTTATATCTTCGAGGTATTCCTTAATAGTATAATAAGTTGTCTTAACAAGTAGCTCTTTTATTAACTTTACGTATTTACTAAACACAGTTTCATTTTTTATATCTGAAGGTAATTTATTATAGATATTAACAGACATTGAATGTGGGCCGCTACTATGTAATACCGTATTAGATCGCATATTGAGGAGGTTGTTTTTATATCTCGATTCGTACCGACGGGGTACATCACCAAGCGTAGTATACAAGTTTGGAAACTTTCTAACAAATTTGCAGAGTATCAAAATATAAATGCAAGGTAACGTAAAGATCTTCAGATTTCTAAAATGGGGCTTAGAACTGTCTGTTTGTTTGATGTTGGTAATTATTCTTATACATTTTTTCTGAAGAATAAATAAATCCTGCGCGTGCGGACTATTACCCCACAACATCACGCCGTAGCTCAGCCATGCGTGAGCATAGGCGTAGTACGCAGTGACAGCGGTCTTAGTGTCTGTTGACTTCTTCAGTTCCCTAAAAGCGTACGTAGATTTATATAATAGTATAGTAGTTATTGTTTGTATATCTATTATATCTATAATATATATACAAACAATAACTACTAAATTATACTGCATTATTTTAGACTTAGTAAAATTTATTTGCAAGTTATGATTGCTCATCCAACATGAAATTTCGTTCACTACGTTGTATAATTTATGGTTTAAATTAATATTATTATTACAAGATACTAGGACCGAAAAATCATCCGCATACGATTCCTTTAGGATTTTTGGTAGGTTGTTAATATAAAGGATGAACGGGATACATCCAAGGACGCTGCCTTGCGGGATCGAAGCTGTCATTAATTGGACGATTTCGAGAGTTTCATGCGTAAGGGTTAATGTAACTAACCACTAAAGCCTTCACCTAGATCATTCTAATTAATTTCTGCCATTTATTAGCAAAACTTATACAGCTGTGTTCCAATTTGAAATCAAAAAAGGTATTAATTACCGCTCTGACTCGATGTTTGCTTTATTTTGCTCTAAAAGTTGATATTTCTTCATATGTTGTACGGCTTGTTTCGTGAGCTTGGAGACTTCGTTGCGCAGTCTGGTTCCCTCGTCAGTCATGTTCTGGAGAAAATCAGTTTTATTATTGTTATGTTTAAATTTAGCACTAATTGAAATAAATTAGGAGGTTCAGGCGCATTTAGCCCCGCATGAGCACGAGTGGTCGAATGGTTAGCAATGGCCACTTTGACTCCGAGGTCGCGGGTTCGATTTCCACACAAGACAAACATTTGTGTGCATGAACATGTCTGTTTGTCGTGGTCTGGGTGTTTTCTATGTATTTACACACATACTTAACATACATAGGTATGTTAAGTATGTATTTACAAAAAAAAAAAACATTTAGGTACATTTATCAGTTGTCTAGTACCCATAACACAAGCTTTGCGCTTAATTTGGGACTAGATGGCGATGTGTAAATTGTCCAATGAATGAATTAATGAATGTGCATTTGTCATAATTAAAAACCAACACTCAAGTAATTTACCCTTTCTTTTATATAAGAGAGGGGCAAACGAGCATGTGGGTCACCTGATGGAAAGTAATCACCACCACCCATCAGATCAACAACACCTCGATGGAGTCTCCGATCCGTTGCCAGCCTCCTCTTATATTATCCTCCTTCCTTTCTTTATTTCTGGTGACCTCACTCAATCGCAGGAACATAACAACCGTCAAGGAAATTGTTATTTGGCTGCGCTATTCTATGTGTCGCGTCACTATCACAAATCTATAATAAGAATGCCTTAGCGGCGAAACCGGTCGGTAAAATTATATTTGGGGTGTAAGTGGTTCATCAACATCTTTGAACCAAACTCAACTTCACCTGCACGCGGTGCACCCTGTTGACTGACAAACGAAGCTCTGGCGAAAAGAGAGGTAGGGAGCGTAATTGTAAGCTACCCGACTGGCGAATGTACCTCCACCTCACAGAATACCGCAGCCAAATAACGGTTCCCTTGAGGGCTGTTGTGTTCCTGCGAGTGAGTGAGGTCATCAGAAAGGAAGGAAGGAGATGCTGCGATGGCAGCGGGGGTGGCGGCACGCGAGCGATATTTTATGTTGCGAGCGTTAATATCGCTACGGTAACCGCTTCACATCAGGCGGGCCGTATGCTTGTCTGCCACCCGACGTTCTATAATATTTAAATATATGTATATATATATATATATTTAAATATTATATTTAAATATTATATGTTCCACTTAATTATATATATATATATATATATATATATATATATATATATATATATATATATATATATATATATATATATATATATATATATATATATAATTAAGTGGAACAGTACAAGTGTTTTATTATAAAATTATGATAATAATATTCCACCAAGTGCCAACAATCAACAGTATCAACTTTACAAACCTATGACCATGGTTTTCATTTGCAGATGGCTTTGACAATATGGATGTGACAAAATTCGTAAATCGTACCTTCAATTCTCTTGCAGTGTTTGTCAATGTCTGTTTCGTCTGATCCAATGCAGCATTTGTCGTGTCCAGGTTTTCCTTGAGCTGTGTCGCCTTTGCAGTGGCTGCCTCCTGTTCTTGATGTGCGTTATCTAGTTTGTTGTTCATATCGCGTAACTGTTTGTCTCGACGCTCGATCGTTTTCTCTGATTTTGATACCTGAAAGTTGATAACTATTCAGTGAGTGTTTAGTTCCATCATCAAGAGATTCAGCAGAATACTTATTAGGGTTGTTTCTCAACTTTTCAAGTAAATAATCTTATGTTAAGGGATGCGTGTGGGGATAGGGACGGATAGGGAGGAAGGATGTAGTTAAGGGCGGATCCAGCTACGGCGCCAGGGGGGTGGGGGGGGGTCACGTAGTTAGTTAGGTGTACGTTACGTTAGTTAAGTACTGCCCCCTTACCACCATCTCTTATTGCGACTCAATAACTGAATAGATTGCTTTTTCATACCAATGAATAAGCGACTCTATTTCAAATAGAATAGAGTCGCTTATTCATTGGTATGAATAAGCAATCTACTCAATTATTGAGTCGCAATAAGAGATGGTGGTAAGGGGGCTGTACTTAATCTATAAACATTAACTATGGTACCATTAAGTTTAACAATTTTTATTAGTCGTGCTCGTGGACCCAGCCCAGGGGGGGGGGGGTCATGACCCCCTTGACCCTCCCCCTGGATCCGCCCTTGGATGTAGTAGGTAGTATGTAGCGGGTACTGCGGGGAGCGACCCGTGTAATGTGATTGGCTATTGTAGTAGGTATATCTTAGACCGGGTTGTCTGTGGTTGTGGATTAATAAATAGATATTTAAAGTCAGAAAGATATACGTAGTATAAACTACGTATATCTTTCTGACATACAGGATGTATTTTTAAAGGCTGGTCAAATTCAAGGAGACGATTATGTTGTTAGTATTAAACACGAATTAATAAAAAAAACAAAATATTAATCAGCCATAAACGCGGTATGGCAATCGAAAGATTTCTTGTTTATCTCCGAGATTCAAGTTTACTATGCAGGTAGGAGACACGTGGGGTTGTCGCGCATGCGCCCTCTGCGCGATTTCCGTTGTAATTGTAACCGCTTCCAGTCAACATTACAGTTATACGCTAAATTGACAGAAACTACGAAAACTAAACTGATTTTGATGTTTTTTTACGGTATAGTTTTCTTTTATTGTTTCGTGATCAGTAACAGCTACACAATTGCCTCTATCTATTTGTCCAGTCTTTAAAATTACACTCTATATAAATAGTCTAGAAGAGATATAAAGAGTCCAGCGTGCTGGCTCTGGTGATCTCATTCACTCGCATGAACACAATATGGGTATTATTATTTGGATGCAAGACTTACTTTGTCATTGAGATTGGTGATTGTCGCTGCTCTCTGTTCCAAAGCGGACTTGAACGATGTGCTCTCGTTTTTCAGATGGTCGACGAGGCGATTCTGCCTGACCGCATTGTTATCAGCTTCCTGAAAAAAGAGAATCATCATAGAAAGAAAATATTTCCACATCTTAAATATTAAACTGATCGAAGTCTTTATATTATGAAAAAAAAATATTATCTATAAAATAAAATAAATAAATATTGTCAGACAAATTACACAGCACCATCTAGCCCCAAAGTAAGCGAAGCTTGTGATATGGGTACTAGAAAACTGATAAACATACGTAAATACATTTTTTTTTGTAAATACATACTTATGATACATAGAAAATACCCAGACCAAGACAAACAGACATGTTCATGCACACAAATGTTTGTCCTGTGTGGGAATCGAACCCACGAGTGTCGAAGCCGCGTCATTGACCGCTACGCCAGCGTGCTCGTCTATAAAAAGTTCTATAAAAAGCAATAGAACCCAAAACAATTTTCTTTAGAATTTTGTCCGTTTGTCTGAACGGTTTCTGCACGCTTAGTTCAAAAACTGCTCAACAAATTTGGATACGATTTTCACTGATATATTGTAGCAAGATTCCTTAGTATTGTTTGAAATGAAACAAATACTAAATGTTATTTAGTATTAATACTAAATGTTATTTAGTATTTGTTTCATTACAATCGGATTCCAGCCAAAAAGTTAATAAAATCGCCCTTGGCGAACATTAATGGTTGAAGCCTCGGGCGCAGCTTGTTGCAGAAAAATTGCATCAGAGTGCAAACGTCACGAACGTATAATTATAGCTGAGCTGTGAGCTGTGACACAACCGCTGTAATTATAATCTAGAATTATGCCAATCTTAGTTAAAGAAACGTTCTTGTTCGCAGTTCATTAATACCTACTAAGCAATTAGGTAAGGTCACAAATACTCATTCATATGCTAATTTGATTAATAATAATAATAATCTTATTACATTTTTTTCTAGCATAAAGTTGGCTAACAAGTATACAAACCCAAAAATTGGGGTGTAAGTGGTTCATCAACACCTTTGAACCAAAGTCAACTTCACCTGCACGCGGTGCACCCTGCTGACTGACAAACGAAGAGCTTCGTTTGTCAGTCAGCAGGGTACACCGCGTGCAGGTGAAGTTGGCGAAAAGAGAGGTAGGGAGCGTAATTGTAAGCTACCCGACTGGGGAATGTACCTCCACCTCACAAAATACCGCAGCCAAATAACAATTCCCTTGAGGGTTGTTGTGTTCCTGCGAGTGAGTAAGGTCACCAGAAAGGAAGGAGATGCTGCGTTGGCAGCGGGGGTGGCGGTGCGCGAGCGATATTTTATGTTGCGAGCGTTAATATGGCTACGGCAACCGCTTCAGATCAAGCGGGCCGTATGCTTGTCTGCCACCCGAAGTAGTATAAAAAAAAAAAAACCGTATTGTGACAAGCAGTCATTGCAGCCTATTGAATGGATTGTGGTATCACTCACAGATAATAATAAACACACAAAAAGATACTTTTTTGCATAGAGAGGGAATTCAGTCGATTGGAGATCACAGCGTCACCGACAAGCTGAACTGCGTTGTGTGCGAGAGATACAGCAAGCAAATTATGTTTAGGCTGTAGACCTGGTGATGAAAAATACACTTTTTTATCTATACAACGTGTGGTGGCTGCCAAGCTTACGGCCCGCCTGATGTGAAGCGGTTACCGTAGCAATATTAACGCTGGCAACATAAAATATCGCTCGCGCGCCGCCACCACAGCTGCCAACGCAGCATCTCCTTTCTGGTGACCTCACTCAGTCGCAGGAACACAATAACCCTAAAGGAAATTGTTATTTGGCTGTGATTTGTTGTGTAAGGTGGAGGTACATTCCCCAGTCGGGTAGCTTACAATTACGCTCCCTACCTCTCTTTTCGCCAGAGCTTCGTTTGTCAGTCAGTAGGGTGCACCGCGTGCAGGTGACGTTGGCTCTGGTTCAAAGATGTTGATGAACCACTTACACCCCTTACTTACTTATATTATAAGAAAAAACATGTAATCCGTCATTTTGTGGCGGCTGCCATCTTGTATAGAGAGGAAATCCAGTCGATTGGAGATTACTGGGTCACCGACAAGCTGAACTGCGTTGTGTACGGAGTAAGAGAGCCAGCAAATATGTTTTTGACTTCAGATCTGATGATGAGCTATATACACTTTTCTAAGCAATGCTTTTATTATTCAACTAGCTGTCCGCCCCGGCTACGCACGGGTAGAAAGTGTTGTTTTCTTTTCCTCGCATTTTTTATGTACATAAGAACCTCCCTTATACCTTAACGAAAATATTAAAATAAAAATTAGCAGAATTGGCTGAGCCGTTCTCGAGTTTTGCGCTTAGCAACATTCATTTTAATATGGGACCACCTGGAGAGTGTACCCTCTCAAACGAATAAGAATTATTAAAATTGCTGTACAATTGACGGAGAAATCATTGAATTTAAAAAAATACATACAGTCGAACATAGAACCATAGAATAAAAGACTACAGGTACAATAAACAACAATAATAGGTAATTTCTGGGACAAAAACTATTCCCATAGTCGCCTTGTACGACATCCACGGGAAGAGACGGAGTGATTCTATTCTAGTCTGCCGGAAACCACACGGCCGTAAGAAGGAAGAGTGGTATACGCGGAATAAATACAGTTTCATCGGCACCACTCCCAGTGAGAATCTTAGCTTCAATTATACATATTTCGCTGCTAAACATTGACTTTACTTCAGGAAGGAGATCTTCCCCAAATAATAATATTTTTGAAAACTCTTGGGCACGTAAAGTTCTATCTACAGCTTCTACTGCCTTATTGTTTTTTTTTCGCATTCATCTGAAACGATTAGACAGCAATCCTGAAACATTTTCGCTTTGTCACAGTTTCGTGTCACAAAGCATGTCGGTGTTTCCGTTCTGTATAAATCGAGTATAATATTGAACATTGTATTTGCGTCATTCCGCCTAGAAGTAATATATGGCTGCTATACCTGGCGATGCTGCTGTGAGATATTATTTTGGCGCCTGATTTCAGCGATGATTGCTATCGTCAGGTATGTTTTTCCAGTCCTTCCTGAAGCATCTAAGAAAAACAGTTTCCTCTCGTTGTTTAAAAGACTTTGCATCACAATATCTTGCTACATAGCGTCCCACAAATGCACGCATTCTTCTGGTTTGTGCGAATATATACCAATCGTTCCATTTCAATTTTAGCGTACACGTCTATAATAATCTGACTAAATAAACCACGTTACCTTTGTAAATAAATAAAACGATTGCGTCTAACTTGTAGCAGGTAAGCATAAAAGTAGCACTGCGCGGTTATTTTTTTACAATACAATCAATATTTTGTTAAACTATTTATTGATTTTTTAAGTAGCTTTTTTAGTTCTATTTGCTATTATAGCGTGTTTTTTGTTTTTTTTTTAAACTATAATTTATTGTATACACCATGTTGTTTATGCAAATAAA
The DNA here is from genome assembly GCA_937001555.2 of Hypsopygia costalis. NCBI lineage: Eukaryota > Metazoa > Arthropoda > Insecta > Lepidoptera > Pyralidae > Hypsopygia > Hypsopygia costalis. The sequence goes on from OW443350.2 coordinate 5,603,606, forward strand.
TTTAGCTTTGTTCTGCATCAGGTGTTCCAAATATTGGATTTTTGTACCACAATAAAAAATACTCATCAGGCTGAACAACTTTTGCTAAGGCGTCATTTTTATATTTTTTATAGTTTACCGTAACCATTATGGTCCTGCATCAGGTGTTCCAAATCTTGGATTTATATACCTCACCAAAAAATGCTCATCAGGCTGAACAACTTTTGCTAAGGCGTCATTTTTATATTTCTTATAGTTTAGCTGAACCTTTATGGTTCTGCATCAGGTGTTCCAAATCTTGGATTTTTATACCTCAACAAAAATGCTGATCAAGTTGAACAACTTTTGCTAAGGCGTCATTTTTATATTTCTTATAGTCGAGAACCATTATGGATCTGCATCAGGTGTTCCAAATATTGGATTTTTATACCTCAATAAAAAGTACTCATCAGGCTGAACAACTTTTGCTAAGGTGTCATTTTTATATTTCTTATAGTTTAGCTGAACCTTTATGGTTCTGCATCAGGGTGTTCCAAATCTTGGATTTTTATACCGAGATGGAAATTTCGTGTCAACGTTTTCAAATCGATGCCATTTTCGTAATTGACGTCTCAGAAAACCATAGAATCAACACCCATATTGATATTATGATATTTTAACCCCATCGCACCCCCATAGGAGTGCTCTTGTGTCACGTCGGTTATGTTAGATTATAAAATAGCTGTTGTTTTCGGAATCAGCGACCCGATAAACCATAAAAACAATACCCATAACGATTTTCAGACGTTTGCACCTCATTTCACCCCTTTAGAGGTTGAATTTTGAAAAATCCTGAAACACGTGTTTACTCATTTAACTACAGAAGTGCTCATGTAAAGTTTCGTATAAAATAGCCCAACTAATCTTGGTTCCCCATACAAACTTTGGACCCCCGTTTCACCCCCTTAGGGGTTGAATTTTCCAAATTCCCGTCTTAGTGAGCACCTACGTCCTAAAAGGAACCCCCTTGAAAAATTTGACACTCCTAGCACTTGTAGTTTCTGAGATTTCGTGATGAGTGAGTGAGTGATTTACTCTTTTATATATATAGATGTATACCTCAAGCTGTTCCTCCAACTTAGCGATAGACTCATCTCGCTGTGCATTCTTCTGTTCCAACTCTTCGACATAACTTTGTGCATTGGCTAATCTCAGTTTAATGGCGTCCAGCTCACCCTGCAGTCTCGCTTTCTCTTTCTCAAACTTTTCCTTTTCTTTTACAGCTGATGTCGCTCCTCTGAAAACAGATAACATGTAAAACTAAATAAAATAAATGTGCATTTACCGGACAATATGTTCAATCACTTAAAAGCGCCATTCATTCATGTCGAGCTCGGTGGTCGAATGGTTAGCAATGGCCACTTTGACTCCGAGGTCGCGGGTTCGATCCCCGCAGATGACACACATTTGTGTGCATAAACATGTCTGTTTGTCTTGGTCTGGGTATTTTCTATGTATTATATGTATGTATTTACAAAAAAAAAATAAGTACATTTATCAGTTGTCTGGTACTCATAGTACAAGCTTTGCGCTTAATTTGGGACTAGATGGCGCTGTGTAAATTGTCTAGAAATATTTATTTATTTATATTATTCATTAGGCTATCTGACAAAATATAATTAGGGAAGTCAGATTTTTTTTCATCGGATCTCCCGCGCATTTTTTTTATAGAGAGAGGGGCAAAACCAGCATGTGGGTCACCTAATGAAAAGCAATCAATCCAGGGCTGAACTGAAGGATTAATAGGCTACTTGAACAACATTTTTTTCGGTTTGATATGTGTGCCCTGGACCAGACGCTGGGTACGCCCATGCTTCAGTCACTTAAGTCGTGTGATCTAAGGCACATTCGTTTTTTTTCGACTGTTGTATAATATCTCTTGAGCTGTGCCTATAATACTATTAACATTTTAACAATAAATTTTGGTTGACAATTTATAATTCTTTTATCAACAAGGCTTAGTTATTTGACTTTGAATTTGGCAGCTAAAGATTTATTTATCTCTTGTTTTGAAAGTTGAGTTACTACCGTTTTCTATATAGATAAGAGTGAGGCAAAATTTAGTTCGGTTAATTAGATAACCGATTATGAATGTAAGGTCGCTGTGATTTTGTGAAACTTAATGTAGGGAAGTGAATTATGGGTGATACATATATAGATATTTACTTATTCCCAAGAATATACTATACATATTATAATGTACCTACTTATTCTTGGGAAAAATCCATGCAGGTAAAGATGTGCTGTTTCTGTCAAAACTTTTCTAAGAAAAGTTTTGTGGGTAATTTTGAGAACATTAATTTTTTTTTGTCAATTTTAATGGCAATTTTGTCAATATTGTCCGAAATGGCATATCACAACATGCGGCTTACCAGCCGCGATTATATTAATATTTACATATTTCTGGACAATTTACACAGCGCCATCGTCCCAAATTAAGCGCGAAGCTTGTACTATGGGTATTAGACAACTGATAAATGTACTTAAATACATTTATTTTGTAAATACATAGAAAACATCCAGACCAAGACAAACAGACATGTTCATGCACACAAATGTTTGTCTTGTGCGGGGATCGAACCCGTGACATCGGAGTCAAAGTAACCATTACTATTCGACCACCGAGCGTCGTCGTTGTTCCTGCGAGTAAGGCCATTAGTAAGCTCCCGAAGACGCCCTCCTACTAGATGGTCTGATGACCTTAAGAAAGCGGCTGGGAGCGGCTGGATGCGGAAGGCGGAGGACCGTATCTGGTGGAAAGCATTGGGGAAGGCTTATATCCAGCAGTGGGTAGATACAGGCTGATGATGATGATGAAGCTCCCGAAGACGTGCCGCGGGAGTAACATCTCGCGAGCTTTATTATTTATGCCATAAGACTACGGTCTTCTACCAGGTTTGCTTGATTCCTACCCAATGTATAAAAAATTGGCTTTGTTCAACTCAACATTCTTACGCGTCATCGTCTCCGGCTCGTTTCCTCGCGTCGAGTTCCTTCTCGAGCCTGGTGACGGTCTTCTTCATGGTCTCGAGGCTTTCGACGCTAGCCAGCTCCCGGGCGTGCATAGCGTCCGCGAGGGCTCGGGCTTCCTCTGTTGAAATCATCATGATTATTATATTTAACGACCCCGGTGGTAGCATGGCTAACCATGTCCACTTTGACCCGGGGTCGCGGGTTCGATCACCGCACTAGACAAATATTTGTATATAGAAACATGTCTGTATGTGTCCACTCCACTGACGCGCCGTTCACTATTACATAAATAATGACGTCTGTACAGAGCTAGAATGACTAGCCCGGTGCCTGAATGGCAAACAATTGCTAGCCATCAGGCACCAATGTTCCTAAGTTTGACCCCATTCAAGACAAACATTTATATATAAACATGTACGAGTATGTTTGTTTTGGTTTGTTATTTATATTTACAAAAAAAGTATTTAAATAGGTATGTTAATCAGTTTTCCAGTAGATTTACAGCTTAGTTTAGATTATTAACAGGAGTCAGAGTGACAACGCTGAGACAGTCAGCCTGTGACCACGGCCGGTGCAACCTGGTCGAAACGTCAGGCAATAATAAAGGTATGTAAAACTACCTTATATGCATTATCGCATAAATTCCCGTGGTTATTATAATTTTAATCATGTAAGGGGCCATCCATAAATTACGTCACACGAATTTCATGATCCCCCCCCCCCTCCCTCCCTAGTGTGACGTCACATATTTTGAAATTTTACATCTAGAGTTGCAAATGTTGAGTTTTTCCTTAATAGTTCAAAGTTCGTGTTTTAACACTTAGATTATAATACATTTTGAAATGTTACGTCACAAAATTTAGGACCCCTCCCACCCCCTTGTCACACAATGTCACACTTCATCGACCCCCTCCCTCCCCCTTAACGTGTGACGTAATTTACGGATGGCCCCTAATGCCAAAGTTTAAAAGTTATTATACTGTAGGATAGAATGAGATATAGTGATATAGTGCTGTTACCAATGTCTGCTCGAAGCCTCTCGATGGTCTTGTTTGCATCCGAAAGCTCAGCTGAGTATGTGGACACTGTGTCGTCGAAACGACGCAGCTTGGTCTGGACAAAAATAAACAATGGAGGCATGACTTAATTATACTAAAGGCTTAAAAAATTGAGGAGCTCAATGGCGGCGTTACGCGTATCTAATCAAATACGCAAGTTAAGCAACGTCGGCCTTAGCCTGTCCTAGAATGGGTTTATTTATCTGCAGCTCCACCGCCTATTTATCTGGTGCTTCGGAGGGTACGTTAAGCTGTTGATACCGGCTGTGTCGGTAGATGACAGTCGTTAAGTCAGTGCCCTTTAGGCGGGTTGAAAACACTTGGCGGTGGCAGGCAGCTGGTCATGTTACTTGTCATCCCAATATTGGTATGTTGTTCTGTCAGAATAACGTGTTTTTTGTCTTTTCTTTTTCAAACCTGTAGCTGGGTGATCTCCTCCATATGTGCAGCACTCTCCTCCTTCTGCTTATAATAGGAGTCGTAGAGCTTTGTGTACACGTCCGTGTACAGTTTCAGCTCGTCTACTTCTCGCATTTCTTCTAGGACCTGAGGGAGAAAATACAAGATATAAGATATTTTTATTTTTGTTAAACATGTGTAGTGCACGAATACAGGTGTTATACAGTTTATTTTGTTCTACATGTTTGGCTGGTTGAGCATACAAAAATCAGAGTAGATAGCAAATGTCATTTCAAACAAAATTAGTCTCAATTCAATACAAAATTATGTCAGTTAATAATACAAAATATATAATATGTCAGTTGTTTATACATGATTAAATCTATGGCACATTATCATTCTTTTAATTTTATTATTTATATTTTGTCGTTCATAAATTGTGTGATAGAATAATAACATTTCTCTGTTAATGTTTTCTTTAATCTCGACTTAAATATATTAATGGGAAGTTCTTTCAAGGACTTTGGTAACTTGTTATAAATTTTTGGTCCAATACAAAATATTCTATCATACATTAATTTAGTGTTAGATTTCTTGATACATAATTTGCTATTGTCCCTCCTATTTCGCTGATTGATATCAGAGAGAAGAAAATGTTGTATCTTAGAGGTATTTCTAACTAATAAAAAATTTATAGGTACTGTTGGATGAGCAATGGATTCTCTGATTATAGTGTTTACAGGGTCGACAACGCGCGAGTGATATTGCGAGATCCATAGGCTGCGTACGACATGCCTGCTTACCACCAGGCAGGTCGTATGCTTGTTTGCTCTTTAATTGTAAAAAAACAATAGCGAAAAGTCGTAGGTCTGTGGCCCGATCCGAACACGGGGAGGGAGAGTAAAATCGGAAGAGAAGCGTACACTGACTGCTCGTTTCATTGTTACTAGTTTTAGCCTGCAGGGAGCTCCGCAATGCACTCCTACTCAGACGATTTTACTTCGCCCGTGTAGGCCAGGCTTTTTAGTTATACCAGAGTATAAGTAATAGTACTACGTAGTTATACGTTGATAGATGAGTATATGAGACTATCAACAAAGGAGTATAGAACAATCCTTTGTTAAAAGGAGAATAGAGTATACTTCTTTGTTGAAAGGAGTATAAAGTATACTTCTTTGTCGATAGTCAGGTTTCTTTTTCTAAAGATTTTTTTATACTACGTAAGGCGGTAGACAAGCATACGGCCCGCCTGATGTGAAGTAGATACCGTAGCCATATTGAAACTCGCAACATGAAATATTGCTCGCCGCCAACCCCGCCGCAGCAACTCCATCCGTTCTGATGACCTCCCCCAATTGCAGGAACACAACAACCTAGAAGGGAATTGTTACATGGCTGCGGCATTCTGTGAGGTGGAGGTACTTCCCCAATAGGGCAGTACCCAACCTCTCTTATTTTATAGATTTAATAGCTGACCTGACAGACGTCCTGTCTAAACCTTACCCAGTATATCCCACCAAAGTTTCATTGTAATCGGATAAGCGGTAAACGAATGCATAAAGGACGTAAAGACAAACAAAAAAAAAAGTACAAAATGTCTATGTACAATTTTGTGAACAAATAATTTGTGATTCAAGCTCCTTTTAAGTATATTTATACTTCTGCTAGGAAACTCCGCTCCTCCATAACAATTGGGTGTTGGTAAGTACCTATCATTATTATTATCAATATCATCAGGTCATTTTAGTCTCCATTACAGGAGCACGACCCTCTCTCGTCCGTCACAGACATGAGGATTTAGCCTACACTCCCCACGCTGGCCAGACGCGTTGGGGAGGCCTGATAGATGTTTTATAATGTACTTATTTCCCTTAGTCGCCTTGTACGACATCCACGGGAAGAGACGGAGTGATTCTATTCTAGTCTGCCGGAAACCACACGGCCAATGGTAAGTACCTATTAAACATTAATTTATATATATTATAGATTACTTTGTTACTTGTCATACTTTTTCGAATTCCTTCTCGGCCTCCGTAGACTCGGAGCCGATCTTGGCGACTCCGCCGAATGTTTCGTCTTCGTCCTCCATTTTTACTAAGATATAAAAATATTTCTACAAAACTAGTCCAAGTAAAGAAAACAATAAAAATGTGCAAGTCTATGAAGCATGGTGGGCGGCTGTTTATTTGGTTGCTAAGGTCACGTTGCGTCCATGGTAACGGCGTTTTCTTTTTATTTTTTAGTGGTGTCGCCAGTATTTTTTTTAAATTGTTTTGATTATATAATCGGTTATAGATTGTGTACCAACCGAACTTCCTCCAAAGTAAAAAAAAAACGATGTTTTTCATCAACCCAAGTCTGTTTTAGTCGTTTTCTATTTACATAATTTGCAGTTGTTTACAATTTTGTAAATATATTAAGTACCTATATAACTAAATAGTAAATAACTGCAAATTTTGTTGATTACATATCCATAGTGGCTTTCGTCAGCCCTTATTCATCCCACTGCTGGGATACGGGCGAAGCACGGAGGAGCTCGAGATAAATAAACACATCGATAGACAGGCTACGGTCGAGGTTGCTTAACTTGCGTGATCGATTAGATTGGCACGCGCAACGACGCCATTCAGCTCCTCAGTTATATTTACTAGATACTAAATAGTAAATAACTGCAAATTTTGTAAATTACATAGTTCTGTTTGTGCAGAAATATTTATTTAACTAATCCAACATAATATATTTTTAAATAAATATATTCTAACAAACTGTAGGTTGTCCTTCTGAAGTGGTCTGCCTTGCACCCTTCTGTATTTCCTAGATATATTTTAGCCTGCAGTATAAAAATTAATTAAATGCTAATGATTTCATTTAGTTTTAGGGTACCGTGTGGAAATGCTTTATGAAAATAATAACGGGTATTTTTATTATTGCCTGACTGGTATTTACATATCTTTATTATTACCTGACATTTCGACTAGAGGCCCTACCGCCGAAGCTGAAGCCATCGAATATTTTGATTCGAAAAGTAGGTCTTATGTTTTAGTTATTGACAAACATCTTCAGTTTAGTCAGTAGAGCTCCAGGTTTTCTACGACCTAAACTAAACACAAGTGCCATAAATCTAAGTTTAAGTTTGAGTTTCGCAATCAAAAAATCCAATGGTAATCGGCTAAAGCTAAAGCCGATTACCATAGTGTTTTTTGATGGCGAAAATATATCTTATGTTCAAATTATAGACAAACATCTTTAGCTTAGACGATAGAGCTATGTGGTTTCTACCAGCTTAGCTAAACACAATTACCGCCAATCTAAGCTAAAGTTTGATTTTCACAATAAAAAAATCCGATGGTAATCCGCTGGAGCTTCGGCGGTAGGCCCCCGTTGCACCGGCCGTGGTCACAGGCTGACTGTCTCAGCGGTGTACCACGGCCATATAATAAAGCTATGTAATATCCGCATGATCTCGTTAATTTCCGTTATTATTTTAATAAATCATGCAACTGGAAAGTTTTAAAGTTATTAGAGAAATGTTATAAATTCACAGACGGAATATTAAGAATTCATACCTAAGTATCGCTCAAGCCGGGTTTTCTTCGACACTGTTTTGTATTTTCTAACATCTAACATAACACCAAACTCATCACATCTAATAATATATGGGAGTAAATTGTTGTTAACAAAAACAAGCAAATATGTTATCCAAGTCGGTTGGAAAACAACACTATGGGGTCGTCGCACCGATCCGTTGCCAGCCTTTTAACGGAAAAATTGACTCTGTTCTTGTATTCCACTCATCTTCTTGGAAATAGTAAGAGTTACAATCGCATTGAGACTGTCAAACATGATCTGCTCATAGCTTTGTGCGCACTCAATAAAATTGTTTTGTGTACGGAACACTCAAATTACTCGGTGCTCGTTCTTGACCGGTTTATTTTGTATTCAGTTTGTTAATGTTTGTTAATTTCTTTTCCTTTTAATTCACGGAATAATCCAATACAAGAATGTTAAGTATTTCATAGTTGTGACTTGTTATTAAATGCTAATTACTTACGCTTGCCGCGTGACGATAACATGTAGTTAATTTCGTCATCTCCTTAAAGTTTAATTAAAACCAGTTGATTTAAATTACTGGTATATGAATGATTTATTTCAAAATTAAAGCTTCAAAGGGTTTCTTGGGTATGGAAAGTGTATTTTGAAAATCTTTGAATTCAGTTCTTTTAAATAGAAATAAAGATATGGTTCCTTCGATTTGATTGCATTTGGAGAGGGACTCGAGGTACCTTAGGTTTAACTAGTCAAACCTAGGAGCGCCTAGATTCGGGTATTGACTATAACATACATTTCCTCTCCAGAAGCAAGTCGAGCTTCGTTCGGTTCGTTCGCTCGGCTTTTGTTGATCACAAGCTAACCGTAACCTAACCTCCACTTGCTTTTAGATTTAACTAGTCTAACCTAGGAGCCCCTAGATTTCGGGAACATAGTCGTATATTTTACGATTGATGTATTCTATCCATGAACTTAAGATGTACTGTCCTGTCGGTTTTATCCAACAAATTACAGACTTCATCATAATGATTATCGTGGTTGAAAGCCCTTAAAATTGTCAAGTAAGCATGACATTTCCAATTTTAATATTGTCCATTTTTAATATTTATTAGATATTTAAAATGTTGTGCACGGCAGTTGAGCTTCACTTGACTAGCCACCTCTTTAGGCTTTATTATAACATTATTTTCCTTATTTATTATGCCTTATTTGCCATATTGCTGTCTCTCACACTGCCAAGACGGGAAGTGAAATGCCAAAAGCTAGCTACTCCTACTAATTTCTATTTTTTTCTGATTAAATTCGTTGTGAGTTCCAAGACAGCCGTAGTTTCACCCCCGGGACTGTAGTAGACTTTATTGTTCATTGCCTTTTTGGTGGTCACCGCTGTTAATCTTGGCTACACAGGAGACAAAGTGATTGGAAAGTGTGGTGGGGCGTTCCGTTCTTTTTTTTAAACTCCAATTTTAACTCTTATGTTTATATTTGACTATTGTTACAGAATGACATTTTATGATATTGTTTTTATTAATTTAATGATACCATAATATAACAATTATGTAATTAAGTTTTACTACACTGTTGCATAGGGCTGAAAGGCCTTTAAAGATAATTGTGTATGTGGATGAAATAAATAAAAAAAGGGTTGCACTCCGGGAGTGAAAACTTGAACATTAACGTTGTGCATTTTTGAATATTTTGGAATGGTTAGGGAATAATTTCGCACGAATTGCTTTAGTTATCAGTATAAAAGTACTATCATTTATGTGGTAAAATATGCATTTATTGCGCTATCATACACAAACATGACAATGTATATTACATTAAAAATAAACAGCAGGAGCAGGCATACATTTTCGCCGCGCGGTAGAAAGAGAGGGCGATATCACATCCTCTCCTACGCCGCGCCGGCGGTCTACGCTCCCTGCGTCTTACGAGTTTTCGATCAGGCCACGTGTCCTGACGCGAGTTTAACATTTTTTACCCATCTCAAAAAGTGCACAACGCCGCTAAAGAAGTTTTCACTTCAAAATAATGTTTACGGTTTATGAACCATACAAAGGTCAAAGTTACAATTACTTTGAGTACAGTTAATCCCAATCAAAGTTAGAGTACAATCACTGATTGCCATTGACAAGATTACGAGGGTTTCCAATAGATATAATTGCTGGTCCTGGACAAAGTAAATTGGATGATGGCCGGGATCCGCTAGGGTCCGGATGGTGTCTTCCGCTATAAATGTACTGGTTATTTTATTACTGGAGTGAACACAAGAGGAGCTCGATGCGATGTCATCGTTGCGATAATAGAATAGCTATTAAAGATTGGTCGACGTAACTGGTGACCCAAGATCTGGCATATTGCTCGCCCAAAGGATCAGTTTAGCCATCCAGCGAGTAAATACTGCTAGCATCTTGGGAACGATGCTACATGGGCCAAACTTTTTACATTTTATTTTAGTTTGTTTGTAAATCTTTATTGCACTATAACAGTAATACATACACTTATACGTAATATTAACCACTAGTACAATGGCGGACTTATCCCATCAGGGATCTCTTCCAGTCAACCACGGAATACATAATTATATACTCGTAATTAGGTAAATAAATATTGTGTTGCTATGGAAGAGCGACTCCTTCTGGTACAGGTGTTTACACACTTAAAAGAAGGAGTCAGCCTCTATGTTTTGTAACAACTGTCTATAACGAAATAAACATTTTGTATTGTAATACAGGAGACAGAGTTTTCTCGGGGCAGGTAAATTTCGCACAATTTAAAATAAATAATGAAATGAAATGAAATAAACAATGAAAACATACCTTAATACACATACTTAAATTATATACACATACACATATACCACATATATACATACACATTTATTACACACAAATACATTTGCTAATAAACATAATATAATTTTAGTTTTAAGTTAGTTTTATTTTAGTATTATTAATTTTAGATATTTTAGTTTTATAGTTGTATTTTATGTATTGTTTTGTGAAAGAAAAAAAAAATAGCTTTGTAGTCCAAATTTCAGTCCGATCCGTTCAGTGATTTGAGCTGAACATTGATAGATCTGTCTGTCACTCATCCAGTCACGGTATGTCGCAGGGAAATGTTAAAAAAATTCCTAAACTAATTAACTACACATTTAAGCTAGAATTTAACTCTTAAATGGAACAGAACTAAGTATATACGTAATATAGTTAACATACACTCTCAGAGATGGGCAAAATTTGACTCTGTTATTGAAGGCTCCAATGTCGTATTTACTTGGGATATGAGAGATATTTATTTGTGAATTTTGGCAAATATTGGCAAAATTGCCGGGAATGTCACATCACTAGTTGTGAGTAATTTCCCTTCTATTGTTTTTATATCTGAACTGTTAAGGTTGATCACCGATACGGTTCACGGATGTTTTAGCTAGATTTTCCCAGTTCAATATATTTTTAGACGTTATCTAAAAACTAATTATCTCAGTGCTGTATTTTGTTTTCCTGATCTATTTATATGCTTTTGAAACTATTATAAGATACTCAGGTATTATTAATGATCGCAGTATGGTACCAATACAACTTTTTGACGTGAATTCGTCTTTAAAATTGCTTCCATAAGGAGGCTGTTCCTGTGCGTGAGTGAGGTCACCAGCTCCCCTAGCCAAGTGTAATTCGTAGCGTAACGAACGTTAGATAGATCACGTGACATTTGTCAAAATCCAACATTTTATTATTTGAATTGACAAATGTCACGTGATCTATCTAACGTTCGTTACGCTACGAATTACACTTGGCTAGGGGGGCATGGGGGCTAGCCAAATGGCAGTTTGCGAAGTAGAAAAGCGTAGCGATCGCTAATTTGAACTGTGGAGCTCATACTAAAATGTTCGAATTGACAAATGTCACGTGATCTATCTAACGTTCGTTACGCTACGAATTACACTTGGCTAGGTGGGCAGGAAGGAAGAAGTTGCGGCACTGGCAGCGGGGGTGACAGCACGCACGCAAGCGATATTTCATGTTGCAAGCGTTTATATGGCTACGGTAACTGCTTTACATCACCGGACGTTGTATGAAAAAAGCAGTAGAACAATGCTGCTTTTTTCAAGACACAGAATGGCAAATAGAAAACGAAAACATAGAATATAATAGAATAGAGTTTATTCGCATTATGAGTGATTACATTGATGGTGTTCTGATCAATAATAAAGTATTTCATATTTAGTCAAATTAGACATGCAAATATATATTTGTGGATACAATTGAGCTACTAGGTACTAAGCACTTTTGCCTTTAAAATTGTCACAGCTATTTTCCAATGTTTAAAAATTGTATAAATTATTTAACAATATCGTAAAATACACAAAACTATAAAGATCTGCAAACTTTCATTCTAATATCTTCCGTCCGACTTATTTTAGGGTCGATCAAAGTTTAGCGGGAAAGTTCATTTTAAACGTATGAAATTATTAAAAAGTAATATTTCCATTGGAGAAGCAATAAGAAATACTATAACTTTTATTATGACACTGATTACATAAACGTAATATTTAACATAGCTGTCGTACAAATTTCAGATTTGATGCATACAAAATACAAACCTGTGACGTCATAACTCGCTAGCCTATTGTATGGAGCGTTTTCGGGACAGTCCAAAATAGTGATTTTCAAATTAACATATCTCGAGAGATTTTTGTGGTATCGAAGTAATTCTTTCACCTATGGTTATATTATTGAGACGTCCCTACGTATCAAATCGAAAGAAATTTAGTCAAATAGCCTATTATATAACGTCATTGATGACAGGTAATAACAATACAAATACATTAAATCAAATTCATTTTAACATCAATCATAAAAATTGTTGTTGCGAAAATGAACCAAAATATCATTCCCTCATTTAACTTGCTATCTATCATTGCTTCCTTCTAAATTGCTCTAAGTTTATGAATGTTTAGACCAGCATTTTCCTTGTATTATTTACAACCAGGATAATAATGTGATATGAAGTAATTCTTGTAAAACGGACAAGTTTTGTCTCTTATGTATTGTGACGCACATAAACGTGTGTTTTAAGGAAACACGCGGTGATCTAGTGATTGTTATTTGGCTGCAGTCTTGGGGCCTTACCAGCTAAGGTGAAGATTTTTGATACCGAAAATCAAACTCCAAATTAGATTTACGATACTTGAAATGTAATGACGTTATTTATTCTGTCATTGGGCCCTTGTGGGCACTTAGACACGTTTTACACCATTTATGTTAATTATATATTTTTTTCTCATTTTTTTTATCTTCTAGCATTTCTGTATTGACCATTGGCGAAGGAGAAATACTTGAAATAAACTTGCCAATAGAGTTTTTTTTATTATAATATGATAATAAAAAATTACAATTATTTAGTTAGTCACTTATTTAGTCAGAGAATCTAGATCGTCTGACAACGTTAGGTCTACAAGCTTGTGATTATACAAAACTAGCTTCCGCCCGCGGCTTCACCCGCGTTTACTATTTAGTCTATTAATTTTCAAAATCGGGTCTGAAATTACCCCCTCATCATCATCAGGTCATTTTAGTCTCCACTACAGGAGCACGACCCTCTCTCGTCCGTCCCTGACAGAAGGAGGATTTAGCCTACACTTCCCAAGCTGGCCAGATATTTGGAAATGTACTCGTATTTCCCTTAGTCGCCTTGTAGGACATCCACGGGAAGAGACGCAGTGATTCTATTCTAGTCTGCCGGAAACCACACGGCCAGAACTTACCCCCTACAACCTCCTAAACGAGATGTGAGCGAGAAGTTTGACTAAAAAAGTCAAATCTACAAAGAGGATACGGAAGAGATTTCTGCAAGTTATTTAATGCATTAAATATCAGTTAATTTAATTTTATTGATGAAAAAAATAGTAGATTTGACTCATCAATAAAATTAATTTGGTTTCATAAACACATTTGTTTTCATGTAGATTAAGTATACATATTAACTCGTTCTGTTTGCCGCGACCATTGATGCGGTCACGGTCGCGGTCCTGACCATGAAAATTAAAAAGGAGGTCTTCAAAAACAACTAATGACGATGATTTACAAGATTAGTGTAAGTGATTCATCAACGTCTCAGAAACAAAGCCAACCTCACCTGCACGTGATGCGCCCTGCTGACTGACAAACGAGACTCAGGCAAAAAGAGAGACAGGATATAGCGTACTTTGTAAGCTGCCCGACTGAGGAAGTACCTCCACCTCACAAAATACCGCAGCCAAATAATTCCCTTGAGAGTTGTTGTGTTTCTGCGAGTTACTGAGGTCACCAGAAAAAAAGGAAGGAGTATAGGCTGGCGATGGACTTTATAGTTTTGTGTATTTTACGATATTGTTAAATAATTTATAAAATTTTGGCACATTGTTAAATAGCCTACCTATTTTAAATGGTATTGCAAGTGGTATTGATATTGCCAATGATCGCAGAAATGTCGCAAAAATATATTCAATTTTATGAAATTATGCATTTATTATGTCTATACTTTGCAATTGATTTATTCCAATTTATTATTAATCTATTCAAATGTATTTATTAATTTGTCTTATATCATCGCATTGGTGTAAACTGTAATGATGTTATAAATGTTTTCAATAAAAAAATAAAATCTTAATCTACTGTTTAGGCCCATGTAATAAAATGCTCTATAAGCGGAACACAGTAAGTAAATTGATTGGTTCCTTTTCAACAACAACAGATTTGACAAAAATCAAATCAAATCAAAATTTCTTTATTCCTTGGACTTTATAAAGCACTTAGAAACGTCATACAAATTAAATATAAGAACATGTATAAATCATTACTACTCTAAATCCGTAGAGCTTAGATTCACTTTCATCACACTATCTTGAATGTGAAAGTGAATTTAAGTGCAGTTCAGAGGAGTTGTTTGACATGATGCCAACGGCTTCCTTCTACAGTCGCACCGCTCGCCATCGACAGGGAATTCATCCTCACACATTAGAGCCTAAGTGGTCGCGTACTTTGTGGTTCCAGAGAAGTTTTCTCTCGCGTACTGTCAAACTGTGGAATGTACTGCCTGTCAAGATTTTCCTGGAGACTACAACATGGGGTTCTTCAAAAAGGGCGTCAAGAGGTTTTTACAGGGTCGGCGTTCATAGGCTACGGTAACTGCTTTCCATCAGGCGGGCCGTGTGCTTGTTTTTCCACTTAAGTGGTATAAAAAAAACAATAAAAAATATTGAAACATAGTTTGTTTAATTATTTTTTATTTTTATTTGAAACTATCAACTAGAAGCTAACCGCCGCTAGTTTTGAATAAATGTTAAAAATATTTTTTTTTATGCTACGTCGGGTGGCAGACAAGCATACGACCCGCCAAATGTGAAGCGGTGACCGTAGCCATATTAACGCTCGCAACATAAAATATTGATCGCGCGCCGCCACCCCCGCTACCAACGCAACATCCTTCCTTCCTTTCTGGTGACCTCACTCACTCGAAGGAACACAACAACGCTCGAGAGAATTGTTATTTGGCTGCATTATGTGAAGTGGAGGTACATTCCCCAGTCGTGTAGCACAATTACGCTCCCTACCAAATAAAATAAAATATAAACTACATTTAATTCTGAAAGCGATATACTGTAGTAATTACAGCGATAACCTCCTGTATTGTCTCGTCGACATTAAAAACTACCAATAAAATGAGTTCATTCGCTATAAAACATGTTAATAATAGTTAACGTCTTGTTACTTAAACGAACAACTAAACTTAAGCACGTACAGTTAACGGACAATGTTGCTTAAATTAATTTAGTCTACATAATAATTGATAATAATTTTTAAGCATAAAAACCTTAGGAATATATGTATTTGACGAGCTCGGTGGTCAAACGATGAATAACGGCCACTTTGATTCCGAGGTCGCGGGTTCGATCCCCACACAAGACTAATATTGTGTGCATAAACATGTCTGTTTGTCTTGGTCGGGGTATTTTCTGTATATTATATGTATGTATTTACAAAAAAAATGTATTTAAGTATGATATCAGTTATCTAGTACCCATAGTACAAGGTTTGCTTAGTTTGGGACTAGATGGCAGTGTGTAGTTTGTCCAGGAATATTATTTCTTTATATGAGCAGATACATACATTATAAAACAACGATCAGGCCTCCCCAACCTGTCTGTCCAGCGTGGGGAGTGTAGGCCAAATCCCCCTTCTGTCTGGGACGGACGAGAGAGGGTCGTGCTCCTGTAGTGGAGACTGAAATGACCTGATGATTCATCATCATCATCAGGTCATTTCAGTCTCCACTACAGATAACCCAGAAGTATTGTCGTAGAGGTTTATCGCTATCCTATTCCTTCTTATATCACATGACCTAATAAACCAGCTATTTTGCTGTATATTACAATATAGGACAGTGAGCATAAACTTAAGTTTTTATAAGCCGTTAAAAATTTGCCATCATCATCATCATCATCATCATAAACCTTCCTGGTAGTTCAGTTGGAAGAGCAGTCGATCGGTAATCGATTGGTCGTGGGTTCAAATCCCACTTGGGGCCCTACCAGCGAAGCTGAAGCCGATTACCACCAGATTTTTTGTTTCCATAAATTGGTCTTAGCTTAAAGTTATTGGGGTTTAAGTGGTTCATCAACATCTTTGAACCAAAGCCAACTGCACCTAGACGCGGTGCACCCTGCTGACGGACAAACGAAGCTCTGGCGAAAAGAGAGGTAGGGAGCGTAATTGTAAGCTACCCGACTGGGAAATGTACCTCCACCTCACAGAGACCGCAGCCAAATAACAATTTCCTTGAGGGTTGTTGTGTTCCTGCGAGTGAGTGAGGTCACCAGATAGGAAGGAGATGCTGCGATGGCAGCGGGGCTGGCGGCGCGCCAGCGATATTTTATGTTGCGAGCGTTAATATGGCTACGGTAACCGCTTCACATCAGGTGGGCCGGAAGCTTGTCTACCACCCGACGTAGTATAAAAAAAAAACAAACATCTTTAGCTTAGTAGATAGAGCTCTAGGATTTCTACCTGTTAAGCTAACATAATTACCGACTATCTATGCATTAATTTCAATTTCGCACTCAAAAAATCCTGTGGTACCTAATCGGTTTGAGCTTCGGCGGTAGGGGGGCCCTGATGTTTTTTTTTTTTTTTTTTTTTTTTTATACCACTAGAGTGGCAAACAAGCTTACGGCCCGCCTGATGGAAAGCATCTACCGCAGCCTATGAACGCCTGTAACACCAGGGGCATCACACGCGCGTTGCCGACCCTGTAAAAACCACTTCACGCCCTTTTTGAAGAACCCCATGCTGTAGTCTCCTGGGAAAACCTCGACAGGCAGTTCATTCCACTGCTTGACAGTACGCGGGAGAAAACTTCTCTGGAACCGCACAGTACGCGAGTGGTTGGACATCATCGGAAATACGCACATAGGCAACCAACGGTCACGAACTAAATAATAGTCCTCCAATACTGGCTCTAAGTTGATTCAATTACTGAGAAACTAAGTACTTGCAATTTATTTAGTTAGGTCAATTTGGGCAATTATATTTGGTGATAAGGTCACATAATTGCGACTTCCTAATTTGAGACAGGAGTACTCTCTGTAGGTTCTAATTCGCCGTCCCTTGTCGGTTGTTGCGCATGCATCCAGGAGCTGTAGCCGATTACCATTTTTTGTTTCCAAAAATAGGTCTTTAGGCCTCATTTACGGAGACGCGAGGAGTCGCGCGTCGCGTGCGCCGTGGCTTCTCGCAGCGCGTGGGACGTTTTTAGGGTTCCGTACCTCAAAAGGAAAAACGGAACCCTTATAAGACCACTTTGTTGTCCGTCTGTCGGTCTGTCTGTGAAGACCCTCTATGTCGAGAAAGAGTGGAGGTATCAAGCTGAAATTTGAACTGTATAATCATGTCTACGGTCCCATAAAATTGTAAAAAAATCTAATTGCTAAGATTACGTAAAAAAAAGATACGGCCGTTTATGCAGCAAAAAACGCATATTTCGACACATTCTCAAGGGAATCAAACTCATAGGGTACTTCCCGTTGACCTAGAACTATCAAATTTGGCAAGTAACATCGTTATAGACTACAAATACAAGAATAAATGTCAAAACTATACATTTGTAATTAAATCTTAAAAAATAAGGGGTTAGATTCCTGAAGTATTTATAATCCTACGGAACCCTCGGTGGGCGAGTCCGACTCGCACTTGTCCGGTTTTTATTTCCGTTTATAGACAGGCGGTGCGTGCATCGGCCAGCGTAATATATTAGCAATATTACGATGTTGTTTGTTAGATGCGGGACGGGAATAGAAGAGTGGTGGTGCCCGCCGGTGCGGCGACTCAAGTGTGCAGCGTAGCACGCGGCGGGCATAGCTGCGGCGTACGCGGGGCAACGCAACACTCGAACCGACGTCCGACTAGTTTCTTGCATTAAATAATTCACTTTTTAACATAGAATTTTCTTCTAAAAAGGCGATGTTGTCGTGACTAGCCACATTCGGACAAACTACCTTTTTTATACTTTTTTTTATTTTTCGAGTGGCAGACAAGCATACGACCCGTCTATTGTAAAGCGGTCACCGTAGCCATATTAGCGCTCGCAACTCTTTCCATTCTTTCTGGTGACATCATTCACGCGCAGGAACACAACAACCCTCAAGGGAACTGTTATTTCGATGCGGTATTCTATGAGGTGGAGATACTTCCTCACTCGGGCAGCTTACAAATACGCTGTACGCTACCATTCTTTTGCCTGAGTCTCTTTCTCTAGTTGGCAGGGTGCACCACGTGCAGGTGAGATTGGCTTTGGCTTTAAAGATCGTAGTGAGCCACTTACACCCCATAATTACACGAAGTGGTCGCAAAAATAATTAATTTACGAAATAGTTATTACTATTTCGTACGACTACATTTTTTTCTTTCGATTTGTTACGTAAGGGTCCGTCCATTAATCACGTGAGGTTTTTTTTGCAATTTTAACACCCCCCCTCCCCCTTGGTGATACTTGGTGAGGTTTTGGACTACCCCCCCTCCCCCCCCTTAAAATCACGTGTATTTTTTGTAGCTACAAAGAATCTTAAAACTAAAGGATTTTTGTTATATCACTAAGGTGACAAACAAGCATATGGTCCGCCTGATGGAAAGCTGTTACTGTACCCTATGGACGCCTATTTTTTATTTTTTATTTTTTTTTATATGAGAGGGGGGCAGCATGTGGGTCACCTGATGGAAAGCAATCACCACCGCCCATAGAAATCAGCAACACCAAAGGGTCACCGATCCGTTGCCAGCCTTTTAAGGGAAATATTGACTCTGTTCTTGAAGGCCCCCATGTCGTATTTATTTGGGAATGCCGTTGGAGGAAGTTGATTCCACAATTTCACAGTTCGTAGTAGAAAATGTCTCAAAAAGCGTACTGTAGTAGATCGCCAAATATCGAGATGATGAGGATGGAATTTTAATTTATGGCGAGTTGTACGATAGTGGAACTCAGCGGCAGGTATCAAATCACATAGCTCATCCGAGCACTCCCCGTTATATAATTTATATAGAACGCAAAGAGATGCAACATCTCTGCGTGTAGAGAGAGACTCCAGCCGATCAGAAATCATTGGGTCACCGACGATTCGAACAGCTCTTCGTTGTATGCGGTCAAATGGAGCAAGTAAGTACTGGGGCGCACCAGCCCAGAGATGTGAACAGTATTCCATATGAGGCCTAACTTGGGCTTTATACAGTTGAAGGCGATGGTGTGGTGTAAAATACCGTCTGGCTTTACAGATGATGCCAATTTTCCTAGAGGCCAATTTGGCCTTGCACTCCAAGTGACCACGGAACTGAACATCGCTCGATATGTCAACACCCAAGATACCAATGCTGGAGCTAATAATAAGGGGAGTACCTTCCAATCTGGGAGATACAACAAAAGGGGACTTTTTTGCGGTAAACGCACAAACTTGTGTCTTTGAGGGATTCAGTTGGACTAAGTTCAGTCTACACCAATCAGAGACGTGTCCAAGAGACGTCTCCATCTCAGACACAAGTTTTGTTCGGTACTCATCGACGCTATCCCGAGAAACATTGCATAGACCACTGTATCTTGCGTCCAAGGTACTGTCATCTGCATAGCAATGGATGCCGCATACATGCAGCAAGTCATTGATATGCAGAAGAAACAATGTGGGGGACAATACGCAGCCTTGTGGCACACCAGCGTTCAGGGATAATGGATCGGAACGTGCACCGTCAATCACAACTTTAATGATCCGCCCAGTAAGAAAGCTGGCAATCCATGTGCAGAGTCTCTCAGGTAACCCAAAAGAAGGAAGCTTGGATAGTAGTGCCTTATGCCACACCCGATCAAAGGCTTTTGCGATATCCAGACTAGCAGCCAAAGCCTCGCCCTTGCTTTCCACTGTCTCCGCCCAACGGTGAGTCAAATATACCAGAAGATCACCAGCCGAACGACCTTGATGAAAGCCATATTGGCGATCATTAATCAGCTGGTGATCCTCTAAGTATGCCATCAACTGTTGGTTGATGATATTTTCCATTATTTTGGAAAACAAGGATGTTATAGCAATGGGCCTGTAGTTGGACGGATCTGAGCAAACACCTTTTTTAGGGATCGGGTGAACCAAAGCCTCCTTCCACGAGCTGGGGACCACGCCAAGCGAGTACGAGTACCGAAATAGGTGGGTTAGAATTGGGGCTAACTCCGCGGCACACATTTTCAAAACAACGGATGGAATGCCATCCGGCCCACTCGACTTATGGATGTCCAGGGAGAAAAGCGCTCTACGCACGGCTCTTTGCCTGAACTTAACTTCTGACATAGAGCTCTCACACCGAGGGATGGTAGGTGGTGTGGCTCCCCGATCATCCAGAGTCGAGTTAGATGCAAAAAGAAACCCTAGAAGATCGGCTTTTTCCTTTGCAGTATGGGCCAGCGAGTCATCCATCCGCTGCAATGGT
Organism: Hypsopygia costalis; assembly: GCA_937001555.2. NCBI lineage: Eukaryota > Metazoa > Arthropoda > Insecta > Lepidoptera > Pyralidae > Hypsopygia > Hypsopygia costalis. The sequence continues at coordinate 5,624,604 of OW443350.2, forward strand.
GGAAACGACGACTGATAAAAGTTACCTTGAACGGCTTTGGCGAGCGACCAGAACGCACGAGACCCAGAGGGCAAACGCACTAGTCTCTCGCCAATTTCGCTAATAAATCTGGACTTTGCCTTCGCGATACGACCCTTCAACGATCTGGAATCAGATTTGTATTTTTTTTTAAGTACGCCGGTATTTGGATCTCCAGTTGCTCGAGCATTGGACCAGGCACTTAGAAATTAGGTAGGAATCTTGCTTCTGACGCGACGCGGCTCTGCAAGACCCACCGAACCATGGTCGAGATTTGCCGCCAATGGGCACCGCAGAATTGGGAATAAATAGTTTCATACCCTGCAGAACCACATCAGCGACAGCATTTGCATAGACACTGGGATCATCCAGCGAGAAGCAAACTGGTCCCCAAGGATAGGAAGCTAGGAAGTCACGCAGCCCATCCCAATCTGCTGACCTAAAATGCCACACACGACGGATACCTGCTGTACGCGGTCGCTTTTGGTGTATGAGTGGCACCACACATCTTATCAGGCAATGATCTAAGGAACCAAGAGGGGCGCCAACAGACACGCGATAGTTATCCGGGTGGGAGGTCAGCAGAAGATCCAAAAGGGATGGCACATGGTTCTCCACATCCGGTACCCTTGTAGGTGAAGAGACCAGCTGCGTTAGACCATATGCCAAGGCAAAGTCATGAAAAGATCTTCCAGCATGGTCAGTAGAGCGTGACCCAAGCCATTCGACGTGGTGGGCATTGAAATCACCCATAACCACAATCTCGGCAGAAGGCATTTGCTGGAGTAGGCTGTCAGTCGTCGTTTGGATGTGCTCAATAAGGCGCTCCGTTTCGGCGTTACCGCTGTGGGACCTGTAGAGGCACGCGTAGATACTAATATGGTTGTCAAAATCTGCGCGCAGCCACATAATTGACAGGCCCCTCTCTTCAAGACTGCCAAGACGTCGACAACAGATATCCTCCCTAACGTACGCGCACACACCGGCTCGTGGCACAAAATTGTGTTCCAGTATGTACCCTGGGTAGCGCAGATACGAGATGTCGGATGGTGGGGATATCTGTGTCTCAGTCAAAAAGAGCAAGGCTGGCTTAGCCGTCTCAAGGTGCTGGTGGACGGCATTCAGGTTGGAGTGAAGCCCCCTTATGTTACACAGCTCGATATGGAGCTCAGGGGAACATGCTGTCCTCTTCTTACACTTGTTCCTGGCAGAGATACAGAGTGGCATAGTGCCCGCCCCAGAATACGTCGGGCGGCCTGAGTAGTGAGAGTGGGACTCAGGGAGGGATTATCCTTCACCAACGGTGACGGTACCCTTCTGGGGTATTCTTCTTCCTAATGCCACTGCCATATCCAGAGTCGAGGTTTTTGGTTTGGGCTCCGGGTCTCAACACTCACCGCACGAAACGCAATAGCAAGCTACTACTTCACGCCGGTTTTCTGTGAGAGAGTGGTACTGCCCCGGACGAGCCGGCCCAATTACGAGCTGCAGTCACTCAATCTCCATAACTTGACCGCGACCATGTCATGGACACTAAATGACTCCAGCTTAGCTCTACCCCTTTAGAAAAAAATATGCCTATACCACCAGAAACATCACTTGCGCGTTGCCGACCCTACACGTAAATGAGCGTAAAAATGTTTTCACGTCCTCCTTTTGAAGAACCCCACGTTGACGTTGTAGTCTCCTGAGAAAACTTCCACAGGCAGTTCATACCACAGCTTGATAGTACGGAACTTCTCTGGAACCGCACAGTACGTGACCTCTTCGGTTCTAATATATGAGGATGAATTCCCTGTCGATGGCGAGCGGTGCAACAGTAGGAGGAGGTCGTGGGTATTATGTCAAATGTGGTGACCCCTTATCGTTGCATAAAAGTTCTGCCCCCTTACCACCAACTCTTATTGCGATTTAATAACTGACTAGAATGCTTATTCATACCAATGAATAAACGACTCATTTCAAATTGAATAGTCGCTTATTCAATGGTATGAATAAGCATTCTATTCAGTTATTGAATCGCAATAAGAGTTGGTGGTAAGGGGCCTGTTCGCGCAAGCATGAACATGGCAGACGCGCTACAGAATCGTGGCAGCTCCATCAATACTCTGAAACCATTATTATACTGTATGCGCAGTAGTGATGTAACGAATGTCAATTTCTAGACATTCGCGAATGCGAATGCGAATATCTGCCGTCGATATTCGCGAATGCGAAACGAATATTGACTTTTGTATTTGGCGCCATTGGTCTTTGGCTTTATTTTGACAGCCTAGTTGGCGCGCGAGTTACACGCACACATTTGTAATTATTTGCATCTACTTCAGAACATTGTCGAGCCGATCCGAAGAAGGCCGATTGCTGTTTGATTTACGAGTGATGTTTATTGTTTATTTAACAAAAAATCCTAACAGAAGATAAGGTTTTAAAATAAATATATAAGAACTTGATACTTATTTCTCTATTTAATTTACCTTTTTGTAATTGAAAATCTTAATTATTTTTAGGACGTTCATATTCGCAAAACATTCGCATAAAATTGCGAATGCGAATGCGAATGTCGAGAAATATGCGAATATTCGCGAATGCGAATGCGAATACGAATATTCGTTACATCACTAAATGCGCAGGGAGTTGTAGGCCGTCATCGTCTTCAACTTCGCTCATTGCCTAGCATTTTCGAGTCAATGTCTTCAACACGCCGCTTTTCGGTTTAGAAATCGCGCGTTTGACAAAAAAATAAATACACGTGATATTTTACTACACCCCCCCTCCCCCCTTGTGATATTTCGTGATTTTTACCGAACCCCTCCCCCCCCTTTTGAACCTCACGTGATTAATGGACGGCCCCTAAGGACGTCACAAGAATATACAAATATATATATATATAATTTTCTTTAATTAAAGAATTACTTCGATAGCATAAAACCTTTTCGAGATGGAGGACTTTACTGAAAACGCTCCATACAAAAGGCTACTGAATTATGACGTCACACCTAGGTATTTTGTATACATTTATACAGAAATTTGTACGACAGCTTAAATACTGCGTTTATGTAGCTAGTGCCGAAACAAAGTTATAGTATTCTTTATTGCTTTTCCAAAGTTAATATTTTTTAAAATAGTTTCATCCTTTTAAATTGGACTTTCCCACCAAACTTTGATCGACCATAAAACAAGTCGGACATAAGTTATTTAAAGATAGCTGATTTTTCTAGTTATGCATAGATATTTTAGGATACTGCTAAATACTTTTTTATAATTTTAGATCATTGTGGTCTAGCCTATTAACAAGTAAATTAGTTTGATGCAAATAACTGCTATTGCATATAAAATATGCAAAGAGCTGTTATTTCAATCGTATTCTAGATTTCAGAAGTAAATGATTTATCGCTTATGTGGTTTGATTTTAAATGTCGTAATTAGTGATCTTACAAAAAGTTCCTGTTTTGATCATTTAATTTTAAACTAAGTGTTTATGTGTCCAAAAAGGGGTATATAATTTATTTTAATTATCGTGATATATTTTTATTATCGTGATTATTCGCGGCTTCGACACCAACGCTCGTGGGTTCGATTCCCACACAGGACAAACATTTGTGTGCATGAACATGTCTGTTTGTCTTGGTCTGGGTGTTTACTTTTATCATTTAATTTTATGATACATAGAAAATATAAGTATTTATAATAATAATAATAATAATAATAATAAGCCCATTTATTTCCAATCATTTACAATCATAAATTTTGCATGCATTTTTAAATATTATTTTATTTATAATTTAGATTTATATATTATTTAGATTTATATAATTTATATATACCTATATATTATTTAGTTTACATAGTGTTATTTATAAATTATTTTTATTATCTCTCACTATTTAGCGCTGTGTTGCTTCATTTGTTATTATCGCCATTGATCGGAACCCCTTCTCGGGTATAGGCCTCCTCCAGCTTTTTCCAGGTTTCTCTGTTCATTGCACATTTTCTCCAATCTTCTCCCGCTATCTCTTTTATATCTTCTATCCACCTTTTTCTTGGGCGTCCCCTTCTCCTTTTTCCTGTTGGACCTTCCCATTTAACCATCTCTAGTGTCCATCTTTTATCCGTGTATCGCGCAATATGGCCAGCCCATCTCCACTTCTGTTTTAGAGCATAATGTAAAGTATCTATAATTTTCGTTTTTCGTCTTATATGTTCGCTCTTTACTTTTTGTATTCTTCTTATTTTCAATATGCTCCTTTCCATTGCTTTCTGGCATGACACTAGCTTCGTTTTTATTTTAGTATTGTAAGTCCATGTTTGGCAACCGTATGTGAGAGTAGGTAGAATGCAGGTATCTAAGACGGTTTTCTTTAGGTGGAGGGGACATTCTCCTTTCAGGATTTCTTTTTGTGACCAAAATTTTTTCCAGCTAATGTTTATGCGGCGTTCGACCTCTTGTTCCTCATTGTTGTCCTCGAAAGATACTTGTTTTCCTAAATATATGTAGGATTTGACATATTCAAGTGGTTTACCGTTCAGGTTTATCGCTTTTGCGTGGGCGTTTGTCATTACTTTCGTTTTATTCACGTTCATTTTTAGTCCCATTTTTTCGCTTTCAGTGTTTAAATCATTTATCATTTTTTCTAGACCATGATTTGTTTCAGCGAATAGCACAATATCGTCCGCAAACCTGAGGTGAGTAAGGCGGTCTCTGTTGACTCTAATCCCTTCAGACTGCCAGCTAATGTTATCAAAAATGTGTTGTAAAACAATTATAAATAACTTGGGTGATAGGGGGTCTCCTTGCCTCACCCCTCTACAGATCGGTATGTCAGGACCACGATTTTCTAGTTTAACTTGGCTTACGCTACCTTTGTAGATGTTTTTCAGTACTCTTATATATGTCTTGTCAATATTACATTTATTCAGAGCTTCCCATATAACATCATGAGAGATCGTGTCGAACGCTTTGGCGTAGTCAATGAAAGCAATATATAGCGGCTTGTTGAACTCTTTGAATTTCTCTATAACTTGTTGTATTACTTGAATGTGATCCGTTGTAGAGAATCCGGAACGGAATCCCGCTTGCTCCACTGGCTGGAACTTATCAATTTGTGTATTCAATCGGCTTTGTAGAATTGATGCGAACAATTTGTACACACTAGAAAGTAAGCTTATTGGACGATAGTTAGCGATATCTCGAGGGTCTCCTTTCTTGTAGAGGAGGATTATGTCGGATCTTTTCCACTGTTCTGGGACCTGACCTGTGTTCAGTACTTTGTTGAATAAGTATGTAAGTGGGCGTGTTAGCAAAGCCGCGCCAGTTATCAAAGCTTCATTTTGAATGCCGTCTGGACCAGCGCTCTTGTCGACTTTGAGTTTTTGTATGTGTTTGGTGACTTCTGTGTTGGTCACCAATGGTATGTTGGTCGCGTTTTGAGAATCGCTACTTGCTTCGTCATCTCCTGTGGTAGGGTCCGGGTTCGACGTTCTTCCGTATAGTTGCTTGTAAAAATACGTGGCGCAATTCATGATGTCTTGACGGGTTTGGGTTTCTATTGACGTTGTTTTCAAATTTTGAATCCAGTTTTGGTGCGTGGTAAGTATCTTGTGGGCTTTTTTTGTGCTTCTATATTTTTTTAGATTCATCTCGATTATTTTGTTCCTATAGTCTTTGTAATCTTTCTCAATTGCTTTACTAGTGGTCTTGAATAGTCTGCTTAGTTCTTCTTTCATTTCTTTGGTTTTTTTTTTTTTTTTTTTTTTTTTTTTTCCTTATGTTTGTTTCGTTTTCAGAAGTTGAGTACGTCGTGTAAGAAGAGCTCGAGTTGGTTCACTAAGTATTTTGTTTATGGTTCCTAGTTTCTTTTTACTTGGTCTACATGTCAGGCTTGTGTTAATGGCATTGACCAGTTTATTGTAAAAAGTTTGAACATCTTCCTCTTCTTCGTGTTGTGTTTCCAGTAGGTGTAGGGTGGTCTTGAGGTTTGTCAAATATGAGGATATATCGTCTTCCGTTTTTAGCGGGGTTGGTTGCGCTTTATATGATGTTCTACTCTTTTTGCAATGATTCAGTATGTAAGTAGCTCTTACCAAGCGATGGTCTGATCTGAATCCGAGGCCATGTAGCACTTCCACGTTTCTAATCTTCGCAGGATTGTTGGACAGAATAAAATCGATCTCGTTCTTTATGTTGCCGCACGGGGAAAGCCAGGTCCATTTGCGGTTATTCCGTGCTTTAAAAAAGGTGTTCATAATTAGCAGTTTGTGTTCCAATGCATATAGAATTAGTTTCTCTCCTCGTTAGTTTCTATTACCATAGCCAAATTTTCCCAAAACAAAAGTTTCACTGTCTTCGACTTTCGACTGACCGACTTTCGCATTAAAATCACCGATAACAAGGACATTTTCTCCTGCCTGGTCTTGAGCTGCCCGTAGGGTTTCATAGAATAAATCAATTTCTTCGTCATCGGCCCTTTCTGTTGGTGCGTATACTTGTATAACTGTAAACGTTTCATTGTCATATCTCATTTTTAGCAAAGCGACTCGTTCCGAAAGTGCTGAAAAAGTCACTATTTTATTTTTATGTTCTTTCTTTATTAAGAATCCCACACCATGTTGGCCGGGAGTTTCTCCTTTATAGCATAAAATGTAGTCTTCATATTCTTCAATTGCACAGCCCATTCTTCTAACTTCTGCGAGGCCGAGTATATCAATTTTTATTTTTTGTAACAGGTATGTCAGTTCTATAAATTGTTTTGTTGTTGCCAAAGATCTTACATTGAATGTTCCAATCATGAGTGTTTGTTGTAGTTGTTTTATTGTTCTAGTAATTTTTTTAGTGTTTGCTGGAGGGTTTCGGTCATTCTCCCCCACGGGGACCAGCCGGCTTGGGGGAGGTTGTTTCCTTTCTAATGTTTCATTTTTAGTTGTTTGGTTCCGATCGCCGGTCGCCAATTGCTATTGTTTCGTCGTTGATGGCATTGTTGATAGAGAGTGGGATCGACTCCTCATCACATCGAATGCATTTCTTCTGTTGTTTCTTGGTGAGTTTAGCGTTTGTTGTTTTCTTGGTTGTGAGTCGTTCTGTGGTGAGGTTGATACCTCTCTCTTCCTTTTGTCTATTGCCCTTGTATTTTCCTTAATAATGAGTTTGTCGTATTTTATGTAAGCCAAGTTTCCTTTTTCTCTTTCTTCCAATAGTCTGGGCTGTAGTGATTTTCTTATCTCTAAAGTTTCTTTTGAGTAATCTTCTGTTAGATATAAATCCTTCAGTTTCTTTTTGTTTACCAAAATTTCATTTTTTTTCCAACCATTGGTAAATGAAATGAGCGTCGGCCTTGGTTTCTCATTTTTAGTTTTCTTGCCGATACGGAAGATTTTATTAATGTGGTAGTCTTCTATAGTTACGCCTAGTTCGTTCATAAAACAATCCTTAACGTTTTCAATTAAATCCAGTGTCGACTTTTCCTTTTCCGCTAGTCCATGAATTATTATATTATTGCTTCTCTTCTCTTTTTCTAAATGTTCTACTTTTTTTTCCAGGTTTTCTACTTTAACTTTTAGTATTTTATTTTCTTCTAAGACAGGTTTTAATTTTTCTTCCATTTTATCTAATATTGTATTTGTCACTTCAGCTGTTTGATTTCTCATTTCTATTTTCATTTTATCGAATAACAATTGAAATTGGTCTTCCATGTTGTACGTGTATCGGAACGTATATATATATTTTCTCTGTCGGCAACACTGCAGGCACTGTCAGTTGTGAGTGACGTTTGCGGACGTATGACAGGTAAATGTTGTTAGGTTGTGCTTTGAATTGAATAATGAATTCTAACCTTCAAAGATTCGTCGGTGATGATTCCTTTAGTTTTGCCGAAAATCACGTAGATGATGTGATGTTTGTTATTAATTACTTTCAGTTACACTCGGATTTTTGTTTGATGTATTGTGGTTGTAGAATTGTGACCTCGAACTATTTTTTGTGCAATGAATAATGTGGAGCGTCGACACTGTAATTTTTACAATTTAGAAGCCGGAAACGGAAACCATATTATATATATAAGTATTTATAAGTTATTTATAATAACTTATAAGTATTTTGTAAATACTTATAAGTGAGTATTTACAAAAAAAATGTATTTACGTATGTTTATCCGTTGTCTAGTACCCATAACACAAGCTTCGCTTACTTTGGGGCTAGATGGCGCTGTGTAATTTCTCTGACAATATTTATTTATATTTATTATTTATACTAGCGGCCCGGTACGTGCTTCGCTACGTATAAAGTGCAATAATAATAAAAAAAAATTGGAACACCAAATTCATTTATTTAAACAAAAAAATATTTTATTAATTGCTAGCTATTTTAAAACTTAATCCAAAACATTTGGATAAACTATTTTTTTGTTTTTCCATTTTGAGCATGAATAAACAAACGGCTGGCGGTACCGACTCAGGAACAGGCAACATAAAGTCGAAGCACGTCCAAAATGAAATGACCGAATGAATGACATAACAACATGCTTGTACTGTCAACACTGAAAAAAGGTTCAATTTGACAGCACAATCCCCATCTGAAAAAAGTTTCAATTTGACAGCAAAATCCCCATTAACAAAATGATCCGCCATTTATTGAATTCATTTGTTACAAAAAATGTAATAAATGAAGAACCGCTCTACCGATTTTCTACAAACTTCACCTAAACCATCTACTAAATAGTCCGAATAAACCCTAAACATTTGGTTTGGATAGGTGAGCCCTTTCTTGAGTTATAAAATTACAACGAAAAGTGGCATTGATTTTTATATATATAGATTTCTTTATTATTTATGTATACAAAATGAAAAAAAAAACATGGGATGTGGCCGTGTGCACGTGAATACCTACGTTATATTGTAGCGTACATTTTTTATCATATTATTTAGTATTCGCATATATTATTCAACGCTATAATTAAAGTTTATTTACAAGATGGTACTGCCGCTGTCACATGACATTGACATATAGGATAATGATTCGTGCTACGTTTACTGTGGCGGATGGTGTTGCTACATAAATATATTTTGAAAAATGGAAAAATTCACGTGCTCCCTCTAGGTGAGATTTGAACCCACGACCTCTCGATGACCGGTCGAGTGCTGTTCCAACTAAGCTACCAGGAAGGTTTGTGTTGCTGACGAATTTTTGCATCTTATATTTTACAGTGTGAGTCACAGTGTGACGTCATCAACCTATTAAGTAATTACACTACTAAACTAGGCATAGCAGCCCATCGTTGCAGATGAAATTCAGCAATTTTTTGATAACACCAAACTAATTAAATTATTATTATTTAAATAGTTGTCTTGGCCAACTTGCCAGTTAAATATATTTTGAAAAATTAAAACTGGTTTCAAATCCCACCTAGGGGGCCAGGTGAATTTTTCCATTTTTCAAAATATATTTATCTGGCAAGTTGGCCAAGACAACTATTTAAATAATAATAGTGTTACTACATCTTCTGCTACGCAATGTCGTTGTTAATAAGTAATTATATTCTAGATTTATTCTCTTGTGATCTTGGTTGAGTCATGTATGTACACGTAGCGATCTGAGATTGTCATTGCACATTGAAAGGTGGCTGATTAAATTGTGTGAATAATTTAAGTACAGATTATCTCGTTTTATATAGACGATCATAATCTATGTTTTTTTTATGTATTGTGATTTAGAGACTCGCAACATTGATCATAGACTGTCAGATCGAACTTTAGACGTGGATACACTTGAGAACAAAGAAAAAAAAATTGGATTGCTGATTTTTTGAGGAACTGGACCGGACACCATCCCGGCTCTGTCGAGCAGACAAGATCTACCCATATACGGATGATGATATAATCGTGGTATATTAGTCGGAGACGGATCTATTTCCGTTCTGACCCATCCCGGCGTGGCGCGATGGCGTGCTGCGCTCAGAAGACCCTCGTCTAGTTCCTCCGAAAGTCGATTGGCTTTGGGGAGGCATCGTGTCGCGTGCGGTTTCTGCACGCGACGACACCAAGGAGCCTATTCTCCTCTCCCTTCAGGCCACGTTCCGGATCCACGGTTGGTGCACTTCGTCACGTAAGTGTGTACACACGTTTTGTTCTTTTGGCCAAATTTAGAATCAGTGCGTGCATTTTGGGTTTCGTGTGTTGATCAGTGACGGACACATATCGTACAGTAATAAATATGTAACTTTCAATCTCCTATTCTTTTACTCTTGAGTAGGTACTGCTTTAAAACTTAAAGAAATTTATTATTTATTATATTCTTTATTGACACTTTTTCGACTCTACTGCGACCCTACTACGTGCGCTGTCGTTTATAAAAATGCCAACGCGCGATCGTGCATAAGGAATTAAGCTGGGGCTTATAATTATTTACTAACATTTAAATAAAATATTTATTATTACTAGTAAGTATTTATTTATCATAAAACAGCATTTTAAAACCACCATATATAAATGTCAACGATTTGAATTCACATTACAAATGATAAACGCTTGCCTACGGTAATTAGGGGTGTGAGGGGTTCATCAACATCTTTGAACCAACCTTTACTACCTCGGGTGTCAGACAAGCATACGGTCCGCCTGATGTGAAGCGGTTACCGTAGCCATACTCACTCGCATGAACACAACAACCCTCAAGAGAGTTATTTGGCTGCGGTATTCGGTGAGGTGGAGGTACATTCCCAGGTCGGGTAGCTTACAAAAAACAAAAGCCTCTCTTTTCGCCAGAGCTTCGTTTGTCAGTCAGCAGTGAGCACCGCGTGCAGGTGAAGTTGGCTTTGGTTTAAAGATGTTGGTGAACCACTTACACCTACTCAAGAGTAGGTACTGCTTTAAAACTTAAAGAAATTTATTATTTATTTATTACAGTGCACTTGTAAGTAAAGTAATAGTACTACGTAATAGTTGAGATATTTTGAGAAATGAATCATTTTCTTACCAATGTTGTAATTTTTTGTCTTTTTATTGTTAAAATTTCTGAACTGAACGACTGGCCAGCTCCAGAAATAACCATTTAGTATGGCCTTTGGAGTTATACACGTCAAAACAATCAATAAATGATTCTATTTTTATATCGATAAAAATAGCATCAGTGATTGACGCAATCATTGCCGGAAGCAATAATAATAGTACTTGTCAAAAATATACACGAACAGATGTTTTTTTTTTTTACATTCATATTCATGTCTTTACGGCCCGGTGACAAATTATACAAGCAACTTTATAATATGCTCATTATGTATATATTTTTAATGATGCCAGTTTTGTTGTTGAACTGCCAGTTTTCGTGTGAAGACCACGTCTACGGCCACGACTAGACGGGTCGTCAGGGTTACCATTTTATTTACCACGAGTGCTAAGATAGTAAAAGAAATGTCGCTAAAACCGTTAGGCTTTGGTAAGAAAATACCTCGTTATTGAATCAATACTTATTTAATTACGAATGGCGTAACAGCAATAGAACTTACATTATAAATGATTAACAACTAAACCATAAATTCAATCATGTAAACATTCAGCCATAGGCTGCGCAAAGAAAAAGTACGCTGCGATCCTTTCTGCTCGAAACTTCAGTAAAGAGTGCCGTTTGCCGCGTCGCCCCGCCATCGCGTGGTGTTCGGCTCCACCACTCCTCCTGACGGAAGCAGCCGACACCCATCGGAGTCAAATCAATGACTTTTACATTTGAAACCGATGTTGCCAACACGAGATACAAATATGGTTGAATCTTCGATCATTAATAGTAGTAATGATTATAATAAGTAACACATTACATAATATTTTAATTTATTTTATTTTCTTAATTAATATTATCTATAAATTTGGACATTAAAGAAAGCGGATCGATCCCTTTGAGATGCGGTGCTGGAGGAAAATGCTCGCATGTCTTAGACGGCTCAGCGGACCAACGTATCGATTCTTAAACAACTAAAAATAAAAATGAGACTCTTCACCATCTGTCTTCGAAGGACCCTGGAGTTCTTTGGCCACATTGCCCGGAAACGTGGTGACAACCTAGAGAGGTTTTTCGTCACGGGTAAGGTAGACGGCAAAAGACCACAGGGCCGAAGTCCTATACGTTGGTCCGACCAAATCCGCACGCCGCAGAAGATAGGAACAAGTGGCGGAGCATCATCCGTGCAAAAGTGAAGCCATGGGGTAACAAACGTCAGCAATAAGGAAAATGACTCAAGGATTTAACTATGCTATAGTCTATATTACTAAACTTAATATTTATAAATAAAATATTTACAAAAAGGTAGAAAAAAAAGGAGGAAAAGAAAATAAAAAGATTGTGGGCTGATGGACCCCATGGCCCTAACGTCTCTACCCCAAAAGGCTCAAATATGTAAGTGTTAGTGAGTCCAGCATATTTGCGCCGTTTGAGTGACTCTGCTGACACAGTAATAAACATTGAATTTGTATTGGTTTCGCGCAAGCTTCTTTTCTTTTTCTCAAATACTTTTCAAATGACATAAAGTTACATTTGAAAAGTTAATATGATCTTTTAGTTTTCTAATTTTCCTTGCAACTTTCTTATTTTTTTCTTTCACGAGAACCTTCTCCTAGCAATAATAAATATAATCTAAAAATAAATAGCGAAATCTGTTCGTTAGTAATAAATTAAAAAATATATATATTTCTGGACAATTTACACAGCGCCATCTAGTCCCAAATTAAGCGTAAAGCTTGTGTTATAGGTAGTAGATAACTGATAAATGTACTTAATTATACTATAAATAATAATACATTTTTTTTTGTAAATACATACCTTATATTACATAGAAAACACCCTTGATTTAGTTAGACCAAACCTTTTGTTGTATTCATTGTGTGTTTTTTTTATATTTTAAGTTTATAAGTAATTATTATAAGTCTGGAAATAATTAAATATGTGTGTGCTAGAGATATAAATAAATGTTTCATTCATTCATTCGTCATCATTATTCATCACACTGCACTGGGATATGGGTCTCCCCTCAATTGCAGGGTTTTAGAGCATACTCCACAACGCTGCTCGACTGCGGGTTGGCGGAGGCCAGTGTTTTCAAGCCGCCCTAAGTTCCACTAACTTGGCTTAACGACTGTCATCTAATGACAACAGCCGGGACAGACGACTTAACGTGCACTCCGAAGCATGGAGGAAATAAATAAACCCATCCATGGACAGGTTTCGGTTAAAGTTGCTTGACTTGCGTGTTCGATTTGACTGAAACGCGCAATGACGCTATCGAGCTCCTCGAATAAAATATCATAAATATGTTTGTTTGTTTGTCCTTCTTTGACGTCGAAAGGAACCACTAGATTGTCATAATTTTATGGGGATAGTTTAAGGTCTCAAAATGTCTAAAAGAAAACAAAAGGTCAAAAACATTTTCTTCCCACGAAAACAGTATTGTTAAAATAATGACTATACTCGCGAAACAGCGTAACAGCTATGCAGCTAGTAACAAATAAATGCGATTAATGTGTCTAAATCATATTTCTTCAGGTATACATATAATTACATCAAGAAAAAAATATCTGGAGCTATAAGTGGCTCATGCGTTCTAGGACGCTCAGCACTCGGACCACAGAAATTATCTCCGCAAGGACTATATAAATTGAAATTGACGGAGTGGCTTGCCAGTCTGCCCGTTAGCGGAACGTGCATGCACTTCTAAACTGTTAAAAAAAAACACTGACAGTAACGATCGCGCAGAACGCGCGAAAAGTATTGTTGTGGTGATCGTTCGAAAGTTTGTTGTGTTGTGTTTAATCTGTGGAGTTGTTTAAATTTGATTGTAAGTACATATTTTCTTTTTTTTTTATAGAAAATTATTATTTAGTAATGTAATTTAATTAGAGTTTATGTTAATTTTTTATATACTATACCTATCAATCCTGCGGTTACAAAATTATAAACTGTTTTATAGTTGTCGCTTCTTATACTTTTTAGAAAAAATAAATGAAGTAGCATTATGATAACCTTAAAAAAAACTAAGTGCATACACATAAATCTACTTATGCCCAAATTTACATAAAACTATTAATAAATTACTTATTAATAAATTAATTATTAATAAATAACATGGATAGCTTAAAAAAAAACTAAGTGCACAAACATAAAAGTAACACAAACATAAATTTACGTAAAACTATTAATAAATTACATAAACAACACAAAAATATACAGTCAAAGTCCATAAGTGCAGCACTACCTACGTTATCTTTAATTTTGAATAAGAGATGCATTTAGTTGTTATGATACGAGTATTAAAATTTCCCAAAATTACTTTGCAGACAATGAACAGCTACTACAAAAGAAATTACTTTAGAAAATATTAATATTTTAATATATTAGTATATTATTCAAAGTTAAAGGTAAGGTAGGTGGTACATTTGATTTTTATTACAATATCTATTGTATTTTAAATTTCACAATACAATAGATATTGTACACATACGCATATATACTCTTTTGTTGTTAAAATAAAATTTCTCTAAATATTAAGTTCAGAAACCAAAGTTTCTGAACTTATTAAAAAACTAAATATGACTATTGAAAAACTAAATATGACTATGAACTTATTAAGTTCAGAAACCAAAGTTTAACTTTGGTTTCTGAACTTAATATTTAGAGAAATTTTATTTTAACAACAAAAGAGTACATGGTTGTGTGTGTAATGTTTTTTTTATTGATTTAATGTATTTTTACGCATAATTTTAAAAAATATTAGCATTTTACACTCCTTAAGTGTGCGAAATTTCATTCCTCCTCCGTCCGCACAATTTCGTAAAAACTTTGTTTGTACCCCAAAAACAAAGTTGTGGCTTCACGTATTAATAAGTATATAGATTACATAATAAGCAAGATAAGTCAAGGATTGTTTTTATGTAATAAATTCCGTTTATTATATTTGCGTTCAAGAAGGAAAACCCTGCGGGGAATAATAATATTTTATGAACTGTTGTTGTCTTACAAACGGGTTATGAAAATATTGATATTTTATGTGCGAAATATGACATATAAACGTGATATGTTAAAAGACTTTAGCAATCAAATGGTTTTGTTTAGTATGTACCTTAGTTGATGTAATAGTAATTAATATTCAGTTTTTTTTTATGCCTAAAGTCATACATATTGTCGCTGTTAAAATTTATAAAACGTCAAAATTAATACGGTATTGCAAGGTTTTAACAATAATACTTGACGGAAATAGTTTCAGGCGAAAGTTGGGGGGGGGGGGGGTTTATTTAATGAGTTTCATTTCGGAATTATAGTCCTTAGTATAAAGTCATATCTTCGCTCGACGTACTTTATTTTTTATGTAAATCTGCATATAAATAAATTCCATGTAAGATTGGACGGTAATGTAACTCCAACATACCACTTTTAAAGAATGTATTCGCATCGCTAATAAAAAAAACGGTAATAATTATTTTTGCATTTAAAAACTGAAATATTACGATATTCTTTATTCACAGACTATAATTAAAAAATAAAAGGTCCGATTTACTAACAGCCAGTTACAGAAAAGGACTTTAAATTTTTTAAAGCAGACTTTATACTAAAATTTTCCAACAATTCGTTACATAAAACAAATTTAATTGTTTTTTAAAAAGTTAACCATATGAAACAGAAAGCGAATGCACGCGGTTCGCAGACTTGTATGCATAAAAAATCGATGTCAATCCAATAGTCATATTTTTTTATATTTATTGCTTGACGATAAAGTCACAGAGATATAAACATTTTACAAAAATAAAGCGACATGTGAAAGTTTGTGAAATGTGTATAAGTGTGGATGTATGAATGTTTAGTACTCTTTCACGGATAAACGGCTAATGTTTGGAATACATTATTGATTATGTTCTAGAATCTAGATTAACACGACGGATATTTTTTGTACAGTTGGTGTTGTGTTCATTCGAGGAGAATCCGCAAGTCGCAACTATTAAACAAATAAAGCGATAAAGTAGTGTAGGCAACAATAAAGGTATTAGAACACTTGTGGTGTTAATTAAGAAGAAGAAGTAAAATTGTTTAAAAAATTAATAATTACGGGTATTATAATATATATATTTATATAGTTGCATTAAAACTGTTATTTTTACTGTTTATTACTCAAAAGCAACGGCTGATTGGAAGAGATTTCTCCAAGGAATACGTGCGCTTTTGGAAATAATTTGTAATTAATAATATTATTCAATGACGTTTTATAAACAAATGTTTTTGACCGTAAATCTATACATATATATGTAGGCGTATTAAAATATAGATTTGCCTTGCCGTCTAAATGTGTAGTGAAGGGTAATCATAAGTGCTACCACACACGACACCTTACCTTATCTTTAATTTGGAACAACACACGCATTTATTATGCTATTAAAATTTCAATTAATTAGTTTCTAGAGAATAATAATTGCTACATATTATAGCCCGACAATAAAAAATTTAAATAAAAAAAAATCCCCGACCTTCTTAGTCTAGTCAAGCTTTTTCATTTGATATTTCTCAAGCTTTTTCATTCGATATACATATTGAGGGAGTTGTAAAAAAATATATATTTAATTCGCCATTCTGTGGAAGCGGCCATTTTGGATTTGAAATTTATGATCGTGTATAGTATTCTACTAGTCAAGCCCTTTCATTTGATACCCATACTGAAGGGTTGTGAAAAAATATACTGTGATGATAAATATATATTTAAGTAAGGTAGGTGTAACTGCACTTATGACAAAAGATCATGCCCCTGGAGTTAAATCCACGCAATCAAAGTCGCAGGCTCGGCTAGTATCTAATAAATAAGACCTATAAACCACAGATCATTTAAAAGCAGTTATGTCGTAAGCGTCTCGAGATTTACGACAACCTGACTAGTAAGTCGTTAAAATAATCGATTTATAAAATTAGTCAAAGTTTAGTTAAAGCACAAGCCGGCCACTCAATACAAATGTCGCGCCGTTAACTTCTACATAAATAACAAAGTCTGTGTAGATTGCGAATGAGCATGTGTGTGTACAACGCCATACAACAGAGGGGCAATTCTCGTAACTAAAATGTAGTTCATTATTATTCATTATTCATATTATTCATATATTTTATTTGCGAACATGGGTAATGTAACAATACAGATGGAGTACAACAAATTAGTCCTACCATATTCTACCTTTACGGCATGCAAAATTATAAAATGTTTATAACAAATTCACAATGTCATCAATTTAAACAGTTAATTGTCAATCAGATTAAATATTAATAACATACAATTTCAATTGATACGACACAACAAACAATTTTCAATAAAATTACATCAAAATTAATGTCAAGAAATGTCAAGGTCAGTAATAATAATAATGTATACAAGTCAAAATTTATCCTCTAGGAAATCTTTTACACTATAGTATGCCCTTTCTATTAGTAACATATGTAGTTTCTGTTTAAATATGCACAAACTAGAATTGTCTCTAATACTTTTAGGAAGTTTGTTATATATCAAAGGGGCCATACCTATAACATTTTTGCGAAAATGTGTCGTCTTGCCTGGTATATTACATAGTTTATGGCCATTACGACTACTCTTTAAATTCATAAACAGGTCTAGATTTTTCTTGACAAACAAGGCCGTTTCATATATATAGAGACACGGTAATGTCAATATCTTTAGAGATCTAAAATATGGCCTGCAGCTATCCATCTGAGATAT
Source organism: Hypsopygia costalis (assembly GCA_937001555.2). NCBI lineage: Eukaryota > Metazoa > Arthropoda > Insecta > Lepidoptera > Pyralidae > Hypsopygia > Hypsopygia costalis. The sequence continues at coordinate 5,642,336 of OW443350.2, forward strand.
TTTACAAATAGCCCTCACACATTTTTTCTGAGCCCGAAAGACTGATTCCCTCTCTACTGAGTTTCCCCAAAAAATGATTCCATATCGCAATGTAGATGCCACGTACGCATGGTAGACTGTCATCAATGTAGGCGTATTTCTTACAACTTTTGATAGCATATACAATGCGTAAGAAAATCGGTTTAATTTATTACAGACATTTGTAATCTGCTCTTTCCAATTTAAATGTCGATCAAGTATTAATCCTAAAAATTTTGTCGTTTCAGTTTCTTGAATTTTATGTCCCAAATAGTTTATGTCAACAGTATTAATTGCCGAAAATTTATTTGTATTTGTAAATGTCATTATTTTAGTTTTGTCAAAATTAATTTTTAAATTATTAGCTTCTAACCAATTGATTATGTGTCTAAGAGATTTTTCAATGTCATTTTGAAGAGATGCCTGATTATTGTTAGAATATATTACAGTGCTGTCATCAGCAAATAAGATCATGGGGAAATTTACAGTACTAGGGAGATCATTAATATATACTAGGAACAATAACGGACCTATTACACTACCCTGTGGTACGCCAAATTGTACCTGTTTATAATTAGACAGGTGCTTGAGTTCTATTTTCGTTTTCTCGCAGATTCTTGTAATTAATGTAGCTTGTTTTCGATTGCTAAGATACGATACAATGAGATCAAGGGCAATTCCTCTAATTCCATAAGCGTATAATTTGTCTTTGAGAATATCATGATCAACGTAATCAAATGCTTTAGTAAGATCCATAAATAAAGCACATGGTAGACATTTCTCATTCAAGGATGTCATTATTACGTTCAAAAAACTATAAATGGCCTGGTTAATGGTTCTACTTCTCCTAAATCCTACCTGTTCTTTTGTTAGTATATTATTTGTCTCAAAATAGTCATAAAGTCTAGCATATATAACTTTTTCAAAGATTTTGGAGAATACAGGGGTAAGAGATATCGGTCTATAGCAGGACATGTCTTCTCGGTCATTTTTCTTAAATAGTGGTTTGACTATTGTTATTTTTAATTTATTCGGAAAAAAACCATGTAACATACAGAGGTTGAGGATATAACTTAGAACAGGACATATTATACTAGCAACATACTTTATGATTTTGGTAGATATTTCATCATATCCAGTACTAGCTGTATTTTTAAGACCTTGGATAATTTCATATACTTCATCAGGTGAAGTTGGTTTCATAAAGATAGAATTGTATTTATTATGATTAATTTTTACATATTGACTGTTAAGTTTGCCTTGACTTTTTATTTGTTCAATGAAAAAATTATTAAATTTTTGGGATATGTCAGATGCATCAAATACTATTTTTCCATTTACACTTATTTTTTGTATATCGTGTTTAGGTTCATTAGTTTTATTAATACTATTATTTATCACAGACCAGGTAGCCTTTGATTTGTTGTTAGATGTTTTTATAAAGTACTCATTTTGCGATGTTTGTGTCAATTTAATTATTTGGTTAAGTCGCTTAGAATAGGTTCTAAATTTTATTTTATCGTCATTTAATCGTGTCTTTCTATATTTCCATAATAAAAATCGTTTCCGTTTGGTACATTTCTTTATGCCTCTACTTATCCACTTAAGGTGTTTCCGAGTTGATATTTTTGTTCTAATAACAGGAAAGCATAATTTGTAAAATAATAGAAAATCATCATAAAAGTTTTCGAATGCAGTGTTTGGATCGTTTGTTTCGTATACATCTTTGAATGTTAGTTGACCTATAGCGTATCTGAATTTATCCATATTTTCCTTTGAGTAATCGCGTTTTTCAATAAACCAGTAGCTAATGGGTGCTCGACGTTTCACTGGGCATGTTAGCAGCTGTGCAGTATGGTCAGATACTGCAAATTCCAAAATTTTTGCTTTGCATCCCTTAATTTTATTATGTATAATATTATCTATGCACGTTTGGCTACAAGGTCTTGTAGGTGTGTTAATTTCTATTTTTAGGTTATAACTACTTAGCAAAAACTCAAAATCTAAACATGATTTATTTCTTTTTAGTAAATCTATGTTGAAATCCCCACAGATAACAACTTTTTTCTTCCCGTAACAGTAATTATGCAGAATGCTACTAAAGTTTTTGAAAAATATATCAAGATCATCATTAGTATTGTGAGGAGGCCTATAAATACAAATGACTATAATTTTATGTTCCACAAGTTCTATTGCACAACATTCAATACGATTACTTATATTATAATTGGATATCTCCTCTACATTTCTATACTGTAGACCATGTCTCACTAATATGCACGAACCTCCATGTCTATTTTTCCTCGTCGAAAGAGATGCGAGAATGTAATTCGGCATCGTCATTAGTTTAGCATCTTCATATATCATGTTGTGTTCTGTAATGCATAGAACGTCAACGCACATGTTATTTTCATTCATTAACGTTTCAATATTTACGCATAAAAGATCTTTTTTACCGATTAGCCCGTTTATATTTTGGTGTAATATATTTATATGGTTAGACATGAAAAAGATTACATTCAGGAGTTTTATTGACGATAGCCGGGATTTGGTCATTGTTAACCGATTTTTTTATTGTGGATTCGGTTTGTGTACATTTATCAATAAGTTGAAGTTTGTTAGTATTTCGTGCATTTTTTATTTCGCTGTTATATTTAACCATCTTACTCATGTAATCAATTCGTAATATTTCTCGTAGTAGTGATCGACAAACGTTCCGGGCAAAGAAATCATGGTGAGGTCTATATGCACTATAATTCATGGGAATATAAGTCACATTTTCAAAATCGCCACAGATAAACCTTAGCTCATAGTTTAATTTTCCAATATGTAAATATTTGTTAAATGGAACTTCTGGAAACAATATTTGAGTGTTATTTACAGATTGACACCATTCTCTAACATTGAATTGAAATTCATATGGGTTTCGATCATTAATTCCACCCAAAATAATTACATAATCTGATTTTGTTAATTTGGATAGTACATGTTTGTTACCATTTAAAACATCTTTTAATTTCGCGCCAGGCTTATAATAACATGAAACCAAATATTCAGGTCCCACTAAATTTTGAAGAATGCTTCTCATTTTTCTTCCCTGTTGGTCAGCAAAGATGACAATTTTATTTCTCTCCACACATTCATTATTTTCCAATTGTGAAGGCACTTCGTTTCGTCTGTGAGTATTTCTTAGTTCTTCGTTACATAATGGAGTACTGCTTGGTGTTCTTTTATCAGGATAACTGAAAGTATCACCAGTTCCGCTTATGTCTTCAAGAACAAGAACTTGTTCTTGATTTTTATCCAGAGAGTATACGTGTGTGGGAGTATTCGGTGTTTCTGTTGTAGTTATCGATTTGTGAGTGGTATTTTTTCTTTTAGATGTCAACTTTTTACTCATTCTACATTTTTGCATTGTCAAAGTGGATTTTGGTGTAGTGATTAATTTATCTGGCATTTGAACTTTTTTGTATGTTTCTATGACCCTATTACACTTTTCTAAATCATTTCTCAAACGGGAATTTTCTATGACTAAATTATCAATCTCTTGATGCGCACTTTGCAGTTCCGTTGTCAGCTTACATATAGTGTCATTAAGGTCGGCGATTGCTTGACTGTCATTTATTGAAGTGTTTGGTAAGCTCATCATAGTTGCTTCGAATAGCGATGAGTTGGACTGGGTAACGTCATGCAATGATCGTGATCGCCTACGTAGACGCAACGTAACATGTTCCGTTTCCATAATTAAATTTATAATAACAAAATATAATATACAAATGCAGTCTCAGCTCTGTTTGCAATACTCAAATTTTTATGTGTGCTTATACCATGAAAGTTTGCGACAAAAAAACATGCAAATCAATTTCGGTCGTTTTCCTGTCGCTTTGGTCTTGGTAGCGGCAACAGCTGTCACGCCCTGTACCACGAGTCACAACTACTTAATAATTCTGTCGCAAATTAATCGTTTTCCTGTCGCAGTGTTCAGGGTAGCAGTGAATGAACGGTTATCATAATGTTAAATGGCGGTAGATTTTTTCTCTTTATCTAGTATCTATTTATTACATTATATGTGTTTCGAGTCAAAAATAATGCGCTTCTTGGTTATTATTTCACGTTATAGGTGTAATAGACAGAATTATATATTATATGAACACTCACCGTTTCGTCAGTTGGTCATTTTTCAAATAATTTTGTCGATTCAGTTTTTATTAGTAAATCTTGTTTGTGAGCGTGGATAGTAATTTTACATTACAATTACACTGACATTTCACTATTTTATCAATAATTACACTGTATACTGCTATAATTTGATTTTAATTAAAAAATGTTACGGAGCTGTTGTTTATGTGTGAGGTGTTGCCCTCATTCGATCGATTAAAATTCAGTTCCGATCGAGTTTTGATCTCACAAATGTAAAATTTAGTATTCTCGTACCTATCACAATATGAAACTTCACAGTCTAATTTAAATGGGATTATTTCGAAATATAACCGACAATTACACAAATTAAGAATGTTATTCTGCTACAATTAGAATTGACAATAATTAACGAATGAAATCATGTATATAATAATTTTTAGTCAAATAACAATTAAATCTCGATTCGGTCAACTTTTGTTCTGGATCGTAAAATAGTTGAGGTGCACTTGCCTATCCACTACACGTAATATCGCTCTACTTGTAACTAACTAACTTATAAACTTTTACTCTTTATTTGTTTCGGAGATTAGCTCATAAGAGCTAAATAATCATTTGTTGAAGCTTTAGTTATTTTGAGATCGTATTTGCAGCTGACGTTTAAAACTATATAAATCAACTTTAATTCTAATGCACGAGGCTTATTTTTTACTAGATTTTTTTATATAAAAAACTTTATATTTAAAGTACACATAACACTCCATTGGATATCCTTGATAACTTGTTGATGAGTAGATTGATTATCCTACAAAAAGTGTACGTACTTATTTATTTTTTGTGTTTTATAATTCGTAATATTTGTAAACAGACGACTGATATTTTGGAATATTTTATTGTTTTGTTTATAATTTACTAGCTGACACGACAGACGATGTCTAATGAATATTGAATTCGATTTGGTTTCGCGCAAACTTTTTTTTTTATACTACGTCGGGTGGCAGACAAGCATACGGCCCGCCTGATGTGAAGCGGCTACCGTAGCCATATTAACGCTCGCAACATAAAATATCGCTCGCGGGCCGCCACCCCCGCTGCCATCGCAGCATCTCCTTCCTTTCTGGTGACCTCACTCACCCGCAGGAACACAACCGCTCTCAAGGAAACCGTTATTTGGCTGCGGTATTCTGTGAGGTGGAGGTACATTCCCCAGTCGGGTAGCTTACAATTACGCTTCCTACCTCTCTTTTCGCCAGTGCTTCGTTTGTCAGTCAACAGGGTGTACCGCGTGCAGGTGAAGTTGGCTTTGGTTCAAAGATGTTGATGAACCACTTACACCCCAATGCCAAATGACTGACAGTTCTGTCAAACGACATAAAGTTATATTAGAAAAGTTAATATGGTCGTTATGTTTTCATAAATTTTCTAATTTTCCACGCAACTGTCTAATTTTTTTCTTTCAAAAGAACCTTCTCCTGATAATAACAAATACAACGCGTGATGCCATGACCATATATATAATAATAACAATGACTAATATTCATTCATTTATATATAATAAATAAATATATATTTTTCAAAACACAAACAACTTTTTATAAACAACATATGTTCAGATTTGCAAAGTTGTTTACTTGCCGCAGCACTGCAAAGAATAAAACTTTTGCTGACCATGCGATTCTTCCCCACTCGGCCTTTTTTACGTACGAGTAGAATCCCATGTTTTAGTATCCTGGGAAAACCTATCCTACTTTTTAACCGACTCAAATAAGGAGGAGGTTCTCAATTCGGCAGTTTTTTTTTTAATGTTTGTTATTTCATTATTCCGTCATTTATAAAACGATTTGAAAAAGCTTTTTTTATTTGAAAGAGTATACTTCCAGATTGGTGCCACTAACTTCTATTGTAGAATCCATTTCTGTCCGTGTATGTGAGTCTATTTCTGTCCAAAGATAAGAATATATTACTCAGTAGTTTCCTTATTAATAACATTTGTGAATGGACAATGAAGTTTAACGTGGGTCGTGCGTTCAACTTTGTGTGAACCACAAGACATTATGTAACTTTCATTATTGTTTTTTTTGTTACCTCTTAGAAACTGGAGAAACTTAATTATGTCATACGTATTGTAGATTTTATTGTTCCTAAAATGTAAATTGTTGGCACTTGATGCAACTTATTAGACATCTTTTTAGTTTCTTTTTTCGTTTCAACTACAGCTTCGTCGTTCTTCTCTGTACCGTTGAAATGACGGGATAATTCGAGTAGCTCAAAGTTCTATTCTCTAATAGTCTCTGTGCTTTTCTATTGTCTTCCTATTCCTTCTACGTCATCATATTTACTCCATATAAATGTCCAAATTTCACTCATCTACATTTTTTCTTTTACCCGATCCTTTATTATCAATGCATATATCATTGGAAATCGCTTTTGTCCTTCGGCTCTCCTTTTACCTATGATCTAGTCTTTGCTCAGTACCCCGATTGGCACTATTCTGAGGAATACCTTAGATGTATACAACATAGTAATTTCCCTCTCCTATCTCCACCTCCTTTCTTCCATCTCCAGTTCTGTTTTCTTTTATGCAGTAAGTATCAGAAAACAAAAAAAATCTAATATAATGTCCCCGTATCTACCTGTTGGTCAATTTTCTGTTTGTTCTTCAATGTTTTATTCTCTCTTTTCTCTAGCCTCTGTTCTTCCTATCCTCTCTCCAGGGAGAAAGAGTTGGACTACTCTTTTTTATTTTCCATCTCTTATCCAAAATTCTTATGTCTTGCTTCATTACTGGTTTCTCGGCGATGAAGCAGAACATCGTGTCAAGCCGAGTTGCATAAGACACATGAGTATCCATGCATGCATAAAAAATCAAGTTCAAGAATAAAGGTGGCTATTCTTAATTATATATTATTATATCTTTTTAAATATCTAAACATTATTTTTTCTAATGTAAATGGGGATTACCAAAATGTAATTTCCATTTAGACCTAAGTCAAGAAGGAAGGTTAAGGCCGCAGTGGGTAAGCAAATGTCAAATTACAGGTTTTAAATTACATATGTGTTTGGGTAAAACAAGTCACATATTTACCTGCTAGACGGCCATTTTATTTTTACTTAAAGGTAAAAAATGGTAAAAAAAAAGTAAGTCAGTTAACTTTAGTTAGCTGACTTACTCAACCTGAAGTCTAGATACTAGGCTGGATTCTAGCCCACGGGGCCGAAATCGAGGTTGAGTGGAGCGAGTAGATTCGCCGAGTGTATGTTTTCCATCGATTTCAATGGAAAATGTATTTAATGATCATTCCTCAAGGCCATAATCGATATCAATTTCTTTTCGACGCAAACCTCACGCATTTCGAGGTCTTTTATTGTGACAAGTTTCATCAAAATCTGTTCAGTGGTTTTGGATCCTATTCATTTCCAAGAATGACTTTTCAGCGTATACAAGCGTTTCGTTCGTTCAGCTCACTCCACTCAATTAAAGATTTAAATGACGTCTGTATTCCTACACGCAATAGTCATTGGTATTATAATTCTACAAATCTAGTATATATGTATAACTAGTGACCCGCCCACGCTTCGCTGTGGCTCAATCTTTCCGTTCCCATCTAATTCCATATTCGTTTATTAACGGACGCATAAATATTAGACAACCATTAAATATTTCAATCCTTTTTCAACTCACACTATTTGTATGGGAAAATGTTTTTTCTTTTATTTTATTTTTTTCGTCATTTTGCCATTGTTTTTAATAGTTATTCTGCTATTCGCGATGGAGACAAATCAAACAAATCAAAAACCGTGAAAATCGATCCAGCCGTTCTCAAGTTATAAGTGTTCGAACAAACCCGACTTTGTTTTATATATATAGATTATATATTTTCCTTATATTTCGTCTTTGATCTCGTCGACCATAGTGTATTATGACTACAATCTAAAAGAAAATCATGTATTAAATACATGATTTTCTTAACAAATTTTGTTATAACACTATGGTAATATGGTATGGTAAGAAAATGCATACGACCTGCCTAAGCAGTCGTTGTACCCTATGGAAGCTTGCAACCCCAGAGGCATTGAAGACAAGCTCACGCGAGGCCGACTCAGCAAAAAGGCCTTCACCAATTTCTTGAAGAATCCCATATTGCAATCTCATGGGAAAACCTAATTAAGTGATTTCCCCGTAAACCCATAAAGCTAGGGTTGCCAACCGTCCTGTTTTCCCGGGACATGTACTGGTTTTTGGATTGTTCTGAGATGTCCTGGATAGTTTTTAAGCGGCGTCCTGGATTTTTACAGCGTCCTGATTGATAAAAGTTAATACATTTCACACCTAGGTAACTACCTGAAATTATTAACGATAAATAAAAGTTTTAAAAGTACTTTGATGGCATGTCATAGAAAACTCTGTAGGTAATTAAAATAAATAATAATAATAATTTTATTTTCATTGAACTTAGTTATTATCATTAAATATTTAACTATCTGCAATATTTAGGTATCAAGTTTGGGGGTAAGTGGTTCATCAACACCTTTGAACCAAAGCCAACTTCACCTGCACGCGGTGCACCCTGTTGACTGACAAACGAAATTCTGGCGAAAAGAGAGGTAGGGAGCGTAATTGTAAGCTACCCGACTGGGGAATGTACCTCCACCTCACAGAATAACAATTCCCTTGAGGGTTGTTGTGTTCCTGCGAGTGAGTGAGGTCACCAGAAAGAAAGGAGATGCTGCGTTGGCAGCGGAGGTGGCGGCACGCGGGCGATATTTTATGTTGCGAGCATTAATATGGCCACGGCAACCGCTTCACATGCTTGTCTGCCACCCGACGTAGTATAAAAAAAAAGTCCTGTTTTTAATTAAATTGTCCTGGATATTCCAAATTCAAATCCTTGTTTTTGATATTTGGCGTTGGCAATCCTACATAAAAGCAAGGTTCACTTTAGGTGACCCGATCGGCTATTGGGCAATTTCGGACCAATTAGTAGAATTACGATAGCAGATTCAATTTCCCGTATGAAGAAGGGGCCATGACTATAATTACTATTGATGTAACTACTGTGGCCATGCATGACTGCGTGTCGGAGCGAATTGACCACGAGAACGTAGTTCCTGCCTGGTATTCACCAGCTCAGTAGCATGATTCTGGAAAACAATGTCTCATCAAAAACATAAATGTGAAATGAGAGCCAAGTTCAATATTATGATATATGCCGTGGTTGTTGACATTAACGACAAAAGAAGCCAAATCTAAATGGATGCGAAGTTCAATGGTCAATCCTGAAATTTATTTATAACAACATAAAATATTTTATAACAACTTAAAATATAATTTCTTCTTAAAACTTAGGATATTGAAGCCTAAGGTCTGACTTGACTAGATATCATATACGAATTATATTATAGCCTTCGCAAGTTCTAAAGCTGTAAGTTCTTATTTTATTGTCAGGCAAGGGCGACAACCCTCAATAAACACAATGTTATAACTTTTTACCGCAATTTAAAATCAGCCATGGAAAGAAATGCTTGCTTTGCAGATAGTACAAGACTATATAATTTAGAATTTTAGATGAAACTTCGACTACTACCGTACAGTGACCAGGAAAAAGGTTCGCACGAAAGAGCACAAATATATTAAGGGTTACAAGCGGCGAAAGGCGGACCTTAGTTACAACATGTTGCATTGTCAGTGCGACAGCTACAATCAGTGGGCTCGGGTTTATCTAAATATCTACCTAGTTTTTTTTGTTGTTGTTGGATTGGCACTACTTTTTTCCATTTTGGCGCGGAGTTTGAGTTGTATCTGTCAATTATATTTAATAAAGTGCTATTTTTAATAATTACAATTTTAGTCAAATAAACTTAAGTTATGAACAATAAGTACAATTCAACTATAAAACTAAAGTACCTAAAATTAAATAATACTTAAAATTTATAAATACATCTAAATTAAAACTAATTAAAATAAACTAAAAACAAAACTGATCTAATAAACCGCTGCCCGTAGGCAAAGTTCCCAATATGTTTGCCCCGTTGCCTCGTTGGATCGCAACACTAGTTGTATTTGTAATTAAATATTTTATAATTCAAATATTATAAGTGTAAAAATTATTCATATATGCATAAAAATAATAAATAATACTATTAAAGCCAAATAACATTGCAAAAGGATAAGCATAATAGTGATCTCATATACATGCTAATTTTCTCGCAGTTTTATTGTACGAAGTAATTTTTCTTAATAAAGCAAACATGGCCAATTTAATAACATAGTTAATGGTTGTATTATTTCAAAATAAATATTTTTTCATACTAAGTGATTAATTGTGTACACTATGGTTAATTGTTGCAGACCCCCTGGTTAACAGTGTACAGTAGTGTGGACATAGTTAGCCAATCATGTTATTCGATGTTTTGAAATATTACAAGCCGGAATATCTATACTCTAAGCTTCGTTTCAGTCCATTTCATGACAAATATTGCACGAGACCGACGCGTATTTTACTGGCGAACTATTCTCATAAAACGATGGCATTCGAGGGTAGTTTTCGTTATCAAGCCACTAAGTGTTGGAACAACATTCCGCCACCTCTGCGAATGCTGAACTGTAAATTTACTGTCATTAAAAAAAATGAGTAAACAGAATTTAGGTATACCCGATATTCTATGCATGATCTATTTATTTCATAATTTTTTTAAATTTTTTTTAGGCGTAAAAATATAGAAATATTTATTATATTAGCTATAATATAATAAATATTTCTATATTTACCCGTACCCGTTTATGTACTATATTGTATTACGTATATATATGTGTATTTACGTATTATATGTTTCTGTTATGTGTACACGCAAACACACTTTGCAACTTATTCACCAATTTTACTCGCTCATATTTATTTTTAGCAGAATTATCAGCGTTTTGTTCATTTTTGAACATTGTAGCTGAGCTATGGCCTTTTTGTGTTACTGCGGCACACCTAATTATGATTCTATTTGTTTTTTTTTAACACTATATTGCACTTAAGTTTATATGTATTTAAGACTGGAAAGAACTTACTAAGTGTGTGCTGGAGATACAAATAAATGTTTCATTCATTCTTTAATTCATTCAATCCTCAATTTTTTTATTAATCTTATTTTCTCAAAAATGTTAAGAAAATGAACAGAATTTTTATGCCAATATGTAGCCGATGAACCTGCCTTCTGACCAAAATAGAATAAATAAAATGTTTTGCGTGATAAATATGCTGTGCAGTGGTTTGAAATTTTTATGGTTAACTGTTGAACAGGTTACCCTACTTATAATATCATAGCCATGTGATCTAGCCCAGGTGTTTGGGCTGTATGTTGATATGTCAGTCAGTCAGTTTCTTCTTTTTTACCACATACTAGCTGACCTGACAAACGTTGTCCTGTCTTCAATTCAATTCTTCTTTGTGTCGTTCTTGAGGTTCTCACCAATGTCAATGTTTCAACACATATGACCAAGTAGGTGACTATGCTCAGTAGGTGACTCCAAAGAGAATGTAACCACTACGTTTTAAGAGACGGATGTGCCTTACAAATAGCATAAATTCTAATAAGTATGAAATAAAAGCGAAAACAATCTTGCCAATATAATAATTGCCTAAATTCGAATGCCGTCAATCACATACTGCTTTGTAGATGTCGATGATTTTTCAAACTTATACGGATTAAAAATTCGCTTCCGATTCATAGAATCGTTTTTTTACCTTAATTTGCGCCTGGCTGGGTGACTCTGCGATAGATTGACTTTGTGAATTGTCCCGTCTTATGAAGACGGGACAAAGGATATTTAATTCGAATTGTTTCCCCGCAATCTGTCAAATGACTGATGGTTCTGTCAAACTATATTAAGTTACATTAAAAAAGTTAATATGGTCGTTCAGTTGACTTAAATTTTCTAATTTTCCGCGCAACTTTCTTGTGTTTATCTTTCATAGGAACCTTTTTTTTTTTATGTCATACAGTAGACAAACAAGCAAGCGGGCCACCTGATGGAAAGTGGTCACCGCCGCCTATAGACATTAGTAACACAAGGGGCGCTACCAATGCGTTGTCCACTAAGGAGTTGGAGGAAGGGAAGGAAGGAAGGAGGGATAGGGAAGGAGTTGGGCTTCCGGATCTCTCACTCACCGAACGAAACGCATTGCTGCTTCACGTCGATATTCTGTGAGAGGGTGGTACTTCCCCGATCGAGCAAGCCCATTTCATAATTGCTCTACCACTCCAAACCTTCTCCTGACAATAACAAATGCGACACAAAAAGAAATAGCGAAATTGGTCCAACCATTCACGTGTGATGCCCGTGACCAAGGGTAGTAGGGATTCATTTGTACGTATTTAGATTACCAATCAGAATTATGCACAGCCCCCTTACCACCATCAATTATTGCGATACAATAACTGAATAGAATGATTATTCATACCAAATACGCGACTCTATTTCAAATGGAATAGAGTCGCAATGGAAGCGACTCTATTCCATTTGAAATGGAGTCGAGCATTCTATTCAGTTATTGAATCGCAATAAGAGATGGTGGTAAGGGGGCAGAAGTAACTACACACTGACTCTGCGTTCATTCGGACGTCCGTCCGCCGGTGTATGAGTGCATACATCAAACGTAATCACTTGAATTGCAGTGCAGCTGATGGGTCCCAATTGAATGTTTGTTGGGGATTCAATGCACTGATTCTTACGCGACTGTGGCGGAATAAAAAAGGGTTATGTGTTTGAGACCTCTGAATTATTAAGAGCAAGATAAAAATCGTACAAAAGACGTATTTTTTTTACTATTTATTTATTTATTTAAACTTTATGCTATTTTTTTTTGCATTCTAATCAAACACCGCACCACAGAATTCTAAACAAGACCAATATTTAGAATTCTGCGCTCCGAACGCTTAACTTAGGTCTTAGATTATGGATTTCTCTCCGTGTCGTATTTCTTGTCGTTGTTTATGTGTGCGTTCTTGAATAGCGTTTTGTATGTACCTTTACTTCTGTACTATCTGTATTTTATGACAATACTACACAACCAAATTCGACCAATTACAAGACGAAAAAAAAAAACCTGCCAAGTGCGAGTCGGACTCGCGCATGAAGGGTTCCGTACTATAAAACGCTAAAAAATCACGTCTGTTGTATGTGACCCCCCTTAAATATTTGTTTTATTTTTATTTAATTATTTATTTTTAAAGTGAATGTATAATTAAATATTATGTGAGTACTTCAAGCGCGTACCCATTGCCGTTATGAATTGCGAGCAAAAACGAGCAAAAAAATCACGTTTGTTGTATGTGAGCCCCCTTTAATATTTACTTTATTCTATTTTTTAGTATTTGTTGTTATAGCGGCAACAGAAATACATCATCTGTGAAAATTTCAACTGTCTAACTATCACGGTTCATGAGATACAGCCTGGTGACAGACGGACGGACGGACGGACAGCGGAGCCTTAGTAATAGGGTTCCTTTTTACCCTTTGGGTACGGAACCCTAAAAATTATTAGTATTATACTCATATAATCATATTCGTTGCCTGTCGTTGTGTACCTTTGGCACGCTTGGTGCCATACTAATCTAATTGCACACCATTTCCAACTGATTTCATTTCCGTGGTAACAAACAGCTAACATAATTTCTATAATTATTAAATATTTATTTTTATACATTTTTCTTTATTAACGTAAGTGTAAATTACTTTATTATTTTTTTATATGAGAGAGGGGCAAATGAGCATGTGGGTCACCTGATGGAAAGTAATCACCACCGCCCATGGAGATCAGCAACACCAAGGGGTCGCCGATCCGTTGCCAGCCTATGCTCCTTCCTTTCTTTCTTTCTGGTGACCTCACTCACTGGCAGCAACAACCAAGGGAATTTTTATTTGGGTGCGATATTCTGCGAAATGGAGGTACTTCCCCAGTCTGGTAGCTTACAATTACGCTCCCTACCTCTATTTTCGCCAGAGCTTCGTTTGCAGGTGAAGTTGGCTTTGGTTCAAAGATGTTCAAAAAATACGCTAAAGCTTAAAAAATACGCTATGTCCTACCTCTCTTTTCGCCAGAGCCTTTTTTGCCAGTCAGCAGGGTACACCACGTGCAGGTGAGGTTGGCATTGGTTCAAAGACGTAGATGAACCACTGATACCCCAAAAAGTGTAAATAAGCTATGTTGACATACCGTCAAGACATACTTTGTAAAAATATGAACTAGTGCGTCAACAGACAATTCTGAAAAATCTTAACTTTAGGTTACACTTGGGGTCTTTACCATCCACTGTACTATTACTGTACATATTATATTACTATACAAGGAATATGACTCACGATGCGACACTTATTTCCTGATGGAGTCGGGAAAACCCAGGCGAAATAGCGCGTGGGCAAGAAACGTAAATGATTTACCGTATTTTTTTATCAATGAACGCTCGTGTGGGGAATATCCTCGTGGTGTGTATGATGGATGACAAATATTGACGTTGCAAACAGACTTGAGAAGACATATGACGATGAACGCGTTGAACGAAACGATTTTTTGAATTCTTTATATGAAATAATAACTTTAAAACTTTCGCGTTGCATGATTTTTATATTTATGAAAAATTACGGGAATTAACGCCGTGCATAAGGGTTGTTTGGCCGTGTGGTTTCCGGCAGACTAGAATAGAATCACTCCGTTTCTTTCCGTGGATGTCGTACAAGGCGACTAAGGGAAATACATTATCAAATATCAATCAGGCCTCCCCAACCCGTTTGGCCAGCGTGGGGAGTGTAGGCCAAATCCTCCTTCCGTTTAGGACGGACGAGAGAGGGTCGTGCTCCTGTAGTGGAGACTAAAATGGACCTGATGATGATGATGATGATGATAAGGGTTGTTATTGCCTGACGTTTTCACCAGGGGCCCTACTGCCGAAGCTGAAGTCGATTTCCGTCGGATTTTTGATCGCAGAAAATAGATCTTAGGTTTAAATTTAGTATGGATGTTATGGTCATATCACAGTCTAAGTAATAGTACGATTATCTTCATAAACAATAACGTCTGTGCACAGCGCGAATGAGTGTGTGCAAATAGTTCCAAATTCGTCTCTAAAGGGGAGGTGAGGTCTAGAGAGCGGCAGGGAGTGGTCATACACTTGTACTATTATTAGTTATAGTGTGGTATACTATAAATCACTGATGCTCCAACGGAATAGTAAACCACATTTTTGGCATAACAGGTTTGATACCGGTATGACAAAAGGTACATAAACGTCCTTGAACGACCTAAAATTGATTGTCAAAACATTGTTAATGGTGAACGCGTTTATGCCAATAAATATTGTTTTGATATTTGAAAACAAGACTTGCAACTTCGTGATTATTTCAACTTAAAAATAAATATAATTAAAAAAAATCTAAAAAACACGCGTTAATGATCAATCGAACTGAAAAACGAAAAAATATTTTTACTATAGGTAGAAAATACATATAAATATATAAAAAATCGGTCAAGTGCGAGTCGGACTCGCGCACGAACGGTTCCGTACCATTATCTATGAAAACGGCAATAAAATCGCGTTTGTTGTATGGGAGCCCCCCTTAAATATTTGTTTTATTTTTATTTAATTATTTATTTTTAAAGTGAATATATAACTAAATATTATGTGAGTATTTCAAGCGTCTACATATTGCCGTTATCAATTGTGAGCAAAAACATCACGTTTGTTGTATGAGAGCTCCCTTAAATATTTATTTTATACTAATTTTTAGTATTTGTAACAATTCTCTAAATCTATTACAAATACTAAAAAATATTCATAATAACATGACAGTATAAGTAATAGTACTAACGTAACAACATACAACTAACATCATCTCTGAAAATTTCAACTGTCTAACTATCACGGTTCATGAGATACAGTCTGGTGACAGACGGACGGACGGACGGACGGACAGCGTAGCTTTAGTTTTAGGGTTCCTTTTTACCCATTGTGTACGGAACCTTAAAAATGAAAAAGATGAAGGGTGAAAAAAGCGTGGGGTGCTTTGTGCCATATTTGTCATTTATCGAGCTCCCCACGTTTTTTTCATAATATGTAATACTAAATTCTTCTTCTACTTCGTTTAAATTTTCTGCCTATATTAAAAATTATATACTTATCGTTTTTTACACAGAGATTCAAATTGAATGTCTGTGTTTTTTTAGTTCGATTGATCATTAAAGCGTGTCTTTTAGTTTTTTTAAACTATATTTATTTTTAAAGGTTAAATGTTACTCACTTTTATGTAAATACAAACGTAAGTAAATACAAATGATTCGGAAGAAATGTAACGGGCAATTGAATAAATATTGAGCAGTGATTTGACTGAACGGGCAGGTATTAGTGACCAGATCGGAATTAGTCGGTAAGAAATGACATTCTAAACAACATTCGTCGACAACCCTTATTCATCCCACTGTTGAGATACAGGTCTCCCCTCAATTGAAGGGGTTTAGAGCATACTCCACCACGCTGCTCAACTGCGGGTTGGCGAAGTCATCATCGGGTTAAACAACATATCGGGGCCCTATCGCCGAAGTTGAAGCCGATTACCATCAAATTTCTTGATGGCGAAAATAGATCTTAGAGTTAAGTTAATGACAAACATCTCAATCATAGTTGGTAGAGATCTTTGTTTTCTACCAGCTAAGCTAAACCCAATTACCATCAATCTAAGCTAAAGTTTTCTAAAACAAACGTATAGTCAACCGCACGTAGAGACTGTACGCAGCTAGAATGTTTTTAAATATCTTACTACTCCTGTACGGTACGTGTGCGTAGGCGTGCATGTAGCTGCTCCAGAATTGGTAGAGAGCTTATATGAGGGACAAACGACATAGAGTTAAAGAATTTGCGTGGAGTCAAGAATTACCCGCGGTACGAAAGAGCCTTAGAACTAAGTGCTGAGCGCGTCTCCCGCGATTCGGCTCATATGCCCGCTAGGTCGGTGGAGACATGGGAAGCGGAGGGAGACATGGGAGGCGGAGGATTTGCTCATGTACGGGTTCCATTTAAGAGTATCTAAGAGCCCTGCCTGCAGGTAAAAGTAGACCTGCTACCAAACTGATTGTGTGCTATTGGTTGGTTAAAGGAGCACGAGACCGGGGAGTAAATAAAATAAATATTGCTGGACAAATTACACACGACGGCCATCTAGTCCCAAACTAAGCAAAGCTTGTACTATGGGTACTAGATAATTGATATTATACTTGAATACATTTTTTTTTGTAAATACATACATAATATAATACATAGTAAACACCCATACCAAGACAAACAGACATGTTCATGCACACAAATATTTGTCTTGTGCGGAGCTTTTTGGCTATTTCTAACCATATGACCACCGAGCTCGTCAAATAAAAAAAATCGTCGCATAAAGCTCCTTTTGCCTGTTTGATTTACTGAGACGGAGTCTCTCTCATCCTGTGGTATGACCGGAAGGTCGGTTCACGTGGAGGCATTAAGCATAGGGTCGTTGCTTCTGTACGGGCTGTACTGATCTGAACCACATTCAGCAGCGCCGCCAAGGTCGACAGCCTCTTTTTCAAAGTCCTACTTATTTGTGCTGTCGGTAGGATCATGGACATGTTTTTGTCGTGTTCCTAAAAATATAACTTCATGATGTATTAAAAAAATGTGTCAAATAAACTTAATTTAATTTAAAGTTTTAATGTAACTTTCATGTCGCAAACTGCGGTATTTTCGATGTTAATTATGCAAAATATTGACTCGAATTAAGTTCTGGTCTTGATTTCGGGTGACCAAAGGGCTGGCCAATATCTAGGCCGAAATATTTCCATCGCTATACAGCGTGAAAATGTGGTTAGCCTTTTGGGCACAATCCCCGCAAATTGTCGGGACAATTAATATAGGTCATTATTACCTTTAGTAATTGTCCCGACAATTTTCCGAATATTTTTTATTTTTTCTGTGTATTTTATTATAATTTTAGTTTTTAATGTAGTTGCAAAATAATATACATTATGTACTTAAACTTACTTTTAACGTTATTACCTAAATATTTAGATAAAGTGAATAATAGTTATTTTAATCTCGAATTTTTCATAACAATTTAAGTCATTTTATGGGATATGTAAGTTTATAATTGATCATGACACATTTGCGACAGCACCATGAACACTATTAATACGACAAAAATAGGCGGGGGGGGGGGGGGGGGGGGAATAGGCAACTAGCTACACGCGTAAGGTTGAAAAAGTAACCCTTATTCGACCCACTACTGGGATACAGGCCTGCCGATGGGGGAGATGTCAGCTCTATACAAATCTAAATATAAACGGGAATGTCATTGAATGTTCATGAACTTACCGACTAGTTTGGTCACTCTGAGTCTTCACGGTTAAATTGTGAAGTCAACGCGCCCTCTGAAGGACTAGTCGACCTTGAAATCAGCACATAAATGAAGCGCAAGTTTGATGAACTATGCGATCGAAAACCAGTTGCATTTCTATTGCTTTGTATGTAATAAAAATGAATCCCTACTTCTCTTGGTCACGGCCACGGCATCACACGTGAACCGCTGCACCGATTTCGCTATTTCATTTTATATTCTGTTTGTTATTGTCAGGAGAAAGTTCTGAAAGAAAAAAATAAGAAAGTTGGGCGGAAAATTGGAAAGTTTAACTTTTCTAATGTTCTTTGGCGTCTGACAGAACTGTCAGTCATTTGACAGATTGTGCAAAACCAATTTAAATTAAATAGTCATTGTTAAGAAGACAGGACAACGTCAGTCGGATCAGCTAGTATACGATATAAACAATACTTAGGGAATAACTAGACAATGCTTAGGGAATAAATGGTAATTAAACAGTACAAAGGCGGATTTATTGCTCTTCCTGTCAACCAAAAGTTTTGGGGTGGTGCTCACCACGATTTTTAGAGCCAAAACCAACCTCACCTGCACGTGGTGCACTCTGCCGACTAGTGAAAGATGCTGCGGCAAAAGAAAGGTAGGGTACAACGTATTTGTAAGCTGCCCGACTAGGGACGTACTCCACCTACAAAATACCGCAGCCAAATAATAATTCCCTTGTGGGTTGCTGTGTTCTTGCGAGTGAGTGAGGTCACCAGAAAGGAAGTGAGGACAGTAAGGGATGCGCTGTTGAGGAATCTCTCTTTATACTCCGCATTCCCATTATTCCATCAGACCACCCCGTTCAATTTAAGAAATTTCAATTTCCCATAAAGGTGTTTCGCTATGACCATTAACAAAGGTTAGGGGCAGTCTCTAAAGGTCGCTGGGGTTGACTTGATACAGGACTGCTTCTCTCATGATCAGTTGTATGTAGCTTGCTCAAGGGTAAGTTCTCCTGGAAGCCTTGCAATTTTGGCTCCTGGTACGAATGCCAAAAATATTGTTTACCGGGACGTCTTAACCTAAATGGTGTATGTTTGTAATAATGGTCAATACGAAACAGTCCTTTATGGGGAAAAAATGAAATATCTGGAATCGAAACAAAAATAGACGCAAATCAGGAGTGTTCCCGTAGCGAAGCACGAGTACTTTGCTAGTATTCAAATAAATGTAAAAAAAAGAAGAATCCATACATCCAATTGATAAACAAAGATTATAATAGTTACAATTTAAAATAGATAGAACTAAAGCCACAGCTCCTCCTAATGCCGCCTAATTTTAAGAGCTCGGGGCGTACCGAGGAATCTGAAGCCGATTACCATCGGGTTTTGGTAGTGAAAATCAAACTTCAACTTAGATTTATGGTAATCGTGTTCAGCTTAGTCGATAGTAACTCTGTAACTCTACCGACTAAGCTTAAGATGTTGTCAATAACTTTAACGTGAGACCTATTTTTCGAATCAAAATATTCTCTGGTAATCGGCTTCAGCTTCGGCGGCCAGGTAACCAGGGGCCTTACCTTCGATAATAAATATAACCCTCTGGTTATATTATATTTATTTTATTTATTGACGAGCTCGGTGGCGTAGCGGTCAATGACGCGGCTTCGACACCAACGTTCGTGGGTTCGATTCCCACACAGGACAAACATTTGTGTGCATGAACATGTCTGTTTGTCTTGGTCTGGGTGTTTTCTATGTATCATAAGTATGTATTTACAAAAAAAAAATGTATTTACGTATGTTTATCAGTTGTCTAGTACCCATAACACAAGCTTCGCTTACTTTGGGGCTAGATGGCGCTGTGTAATTTGTCTGACAATATTTATTTATTTATTTATTTATTACTAGCGACCCGCCCCGGCTTCGCACGGGTGCAATGCTGATACTAAATGTACTACAGAAGGTCTTTGCGCTTTGTCCTATCCAGTCCTTGCCCAGTTATAGGCACACGCCGCCGGCTCCGCGGCCGGTACCGCCACAGCCGTTATGTCCCTGCATTTTAAATGTGTAATATCTTCTAAACTATTCATTTAAATTACATGCTGTGAAGGGCCATATTGATCTATATTAAATGCGCAATGTATTTAAGGTACTTAATTGGATAAGGATTAATTCTGTATTGCTTAAAATCGCTTCGTAAATAAGGCATTATTTCTTGTAAAAAGCAAAGGATAAAATAACGGTTATTGTGTGTTACCACTAAGAGATAGACATATACCATCGCGAACTTTTTTGTAGACCATTTTAAGGTGAACAATACTGTACTACATTATTTTGATCTATCTCGTTGGGTTCAGCCAGCGTTTGCAATGAAAGAGCAAAAAAATGTGTTTATTTACGACATCACATTAGAAACCTCTAAATTATCTGTGTTTTCTACTATGTTATGCATATATTATACATATAAACTTTCCAGTTGAATCACTCTATCTATTAAAAAAAACCGCATCATAATCCGTTGCGTAGTTTCAAAGATTTAAGCATACAAAGGGACATAGGGACAGAGAAAGCGACTTTGTTTTATACTATGTAGTGATTTATTTATAACTGGGTCGGGGGCCCTACCGTCTAATATTTTGATTCGAAAAATAGGTCTTACGATTAAGTTCCTGCTAAACAACTTCTTTTCTACCAGCCCCCTTACCACCATCTCTTATTGCGATTCAATAATTGAATAGATTGCTAATTCATACCAATGAATAAGCGACTCTATTCCATTTGAAATAGAGTCGCTTATTCATTGGTATGAAATAGCAATCTATTCAATTTGAAATAGAGAATATTCCATTTGAAATAGAGTCGCTTATTCATTGGTATGAATTAGCAATCTATTCAATTATTGAATCGCAATAAGAGATGGTGGTAAGGGGGCTGCTAAGCTGCGCAGTGCTACCTGTATCGTCGCTAAGCGAAACCATTTTATATTGGAAGTGTTACGTACTATGTGCAGATTTTGATTATGCCGTGCACATGACTAGGCAATAGACGCATTCTTATCTGGCATTATGGCATAGTCAGTCATGTTTTGGCATATAGTAATAATGAATAGGTGGTTAATGCAATTTAAAAAATAGCTTTTGTCATCGCTGTAACAATAACTTAACAAATTATTACGTATTTTAATTTATGATCTAATTATCATATTTTCAAAAATTTTGTTGACTAGCGAGTAAGTGATTCACATTTTTGTGTACATTGTTAACTTGTTTAGGACAATAAAAAAGATCATTTATTAATGCAGAGACGTACACGTGTTGTCTAGCGATGACATATCTATCTATATAAAAAAAGGGATGTTGTTAAGCGGAATACTCGAGAACGTCTCGACCAATTTTGCTGATTTTTGTTTTAATATTTTCGTTAAGGTATAAGGAAGGTTCTTATGAAGAGAAAAGAGTAAAACTTGCGAGAAGGCAGCTAGTATGTAAATAAAAGTAAGAATAGGAATCGAACGCGAGGCCAAATGATTTGGGAGCAAATCTGTTTTTTTTTTGCTACTGATTTAGCAGAAGTTGAAGGCATGTGCCAATCTTCTGCCTCTCTATACTCAATATCTTTATTGCATTCCATATGCAGTACATAGTTATAGATGATGTTATATACAGTGTACAGATTAATTACATGCATATGAACCCTGTTGGACATTGCAAAGATGTGTTAGTGGTTTTTGAGGTACGGCATAGATTTAGGCGTTTCTCTATTTGTTAATTTATTTTTAAAATTTGTCGATCTAGCCCAGAGGTTCCCAACCGCTGGTCCGCGATACAAACTTATAATGAAAAAGATTGAGCACTATTATACAAAATACTCAAATCTCGAGTTTCAAATTTTTCAAATTTTATTTATTTATAGATTATATGACAGTTGGGGATCCTACACGCAACAAAAACCTCGTAGTGGTCCGCGAACAAAAAACAGGTTGGGAACCACTGATCTAGCCAATGGTTTTAAACATTTCTACCACTAGCTTACAAACCTTGTGAAGTTCTGAGTGTCACAAAATCTAACCAAATTAAATACGCATTTTTCTTCATGCTTGATCAACATTCACCAATCAAGGCAAAGTCCTCGTAGATGCATCGGAAAGGATTTTCAACCTTATGCGTATAGCAATTAGACGTATGTAAATATTGATATTTGCACTTTCAGTGAACGCGTTAAACTTTTATCGGTTGAAAAAGATAGGTCTACTTGATTGATTAGGTCAAAGTATGCATAATGTCGTTAATGAGTAAGATTTTTAATGGAAATAAGACCCGACCTCAGTTTGATGGATAGATATGATATTTATTTATAAGTTATAAATAGATATGTGCGTTAATATTTTTAATTAACTAAAATAAAAAAAACTCGGAGGAGCTCGTAGGCGTCGTTGCGCGTGTCAGTGTAATCCCATGGTTCCGAACCTAGGGGTAATTAATTACCCCTAGATTCGGAATCACTTTCAGTTTCAGGGTAACAACATTGAAAAGTTTAGGAAACGCTGGTCTAATCGAACACGCAAGTTAAGCAACATTGACCGTAACCTATCTATGGATGGGTTTATTTATTTCGACCTCCTCCGTGCTTCGGAGGACCCGCTAAGCCGTTGGTCGCTATTGTCATTTCATGACAGTCGTTAAGTTAAGTCAGTGGCCTTTAAACAGTTTGTAAAGACTGTCCTCCGCCAACCCGCAGTTGAGCAGCGTGGTGGAGTATGCTCTTATTCCCTTCGATTTAGGGGAGGCCCGTATCCCAGTTTTTTTGAATATATTAATATCAAAACGCGTTTATATTATGTATTTTTTTTTTCGAAATTTGCATAGTAACATAAGTCATAACGTAGTTTTTTTTATTTCATCAGCATAGAAAAATGTTGTTTATTCTGCAACGATATGTTCTCAATTTTGTTGGTTTGAAGTGAACTGCAAGGACAATTCAAATTATAGAAATAAAATATAGATTTTTTTTATTGATAATAATTACAATCTACAGACCTCGGGGTCCGTATCTTTTGTTAACAATCTTCTATTTTTTTTTTATGTCACAATCACAATTTTCTAACAATTTATTAATTGCACGTCGCTATTATGCTAATAATCTTACTATTGTCTATTACTACTTAAATAAATCCTCCTATTGTTTACCTTGCAAGTTGCAACCATGACAGCCACGGCTAGAGTTGCCAACCGTCCCGCTATACGCGGGACGTCCCGTTGGACGTCCCGCTCAGCGTGTGAGCGGGACGATAAATAACCCACTTTTTGGAATTAGCTACGCACGCACACTTTTTTTATTTTTATTTTTTTTATACTACGTCGTGTGGCAGACAAGCATAAGGCCCGCCTGATGTGAAGCCGTTACCGTAACCGTATTAACGCTCGCAACATAATATATCACTTGCGCGCCGCCACCCCCGCTGCCAACGCAGCATCTTCTTCCTTTCTGGTGACCTCACTCACTCGCAGGAACACAACAACCTTCAACGGAATTGTTATTTGGCTGCGGTATTCTGTGAGGTGGAGGTACATTCCACAGTCGGGTAGCTTACAATGACGCTCCCTACCTCTCTTTTCGCCAGAGCTTCGTTTGTCAGTCAGCAGGGTGCACCACGTGCAGGTGAAGTTGGCTTTGGTTCAAAGATGTTGATAAACCACTTACACCCCAAATGCACATACATCAAATGCGCAATCTCAAGACAAATACACGTTTAAAAAGTAACTTACAGTAGAGAATATTATTCTGAGCTTATAGTTTTCACGATAAAGTGTAAATTATACTATAATTATAGTCTATAACTGTCTTTTTTTTTAGTAAATGTTGACTATTATATAACTAACAGGTGTCTTATTTTACTTCTCATCCTGATTTACAAAGAAAAGTTCACGTTTTTTGTATTGTAAACAAATATTCATTAGATCCCGCTTTTTAAATCCTTGTCCCGCATATGAAATCAACATTTCCCGCAAACTCGTATTTTGAAGTTGGCAAGCCTAGCACGGCAGACCAGTTGAGACCAGCCTCCTCTGGCAGCATCCGTTCACGAGTTCATGCATGGGGCAGCCATCGCCGCACTCAACCATTTTATTGGAAATACAGCGACCCGCCACACGACACCACCATCAGTTTGGCTTTGGGTTTAAAGCTGATTGTGAGCCTATTACACCCCACTGATTATGAAACTTCGTTTATTATTACAACGTATTTTTATTACCGAACAAAGGATGGAATCATCTTCATTGCACGCGCCATACCAATTAGTCGTCATCTATTTAGTTAGACTACCCATTGTCATGGCAAATTAGATGTTAATCCATTGTGATAACGTCGGGATTCCGTCGGAGACACGAATGCAATGACCTAAATTAAGTACAGTCAAACCTTGCGCGGTCCATTCACTTCCGAAGTTTAGCTCAAGGTGGATTATTGTACTTTTTGTATGATTTTTTTTTAATGTTTCTTTTTCATAAATGCAGTTTTCTGACTAAGGCCGTTAATACACGTAACACGCCACGAGAATAATATAATTAACTCGATCATTTTGTAGGCGCATAATGCCGCTAGGGCTGCCAAATCCATATACATATAATAATAACACAACCAGTTTATCCAGTGCATCGTCTTTGCAATGACCTATGGGGCCGTCCATGTGATGTTTTTTTTTTTTTGCATTTTTAAACGACTTCCAAATCACGTGTATTTTTTGAAGCTACAAAAAATCTTAAAATTTTTGGAATATTATTTTTAAATGCAGGTATAATGTATACAATTCTATGTAAACTTCTCTGGAACCGCACAGTACGTGAAAAGTTAGGCTCCAATGTGTGAGGATGAATTTCCTGTCGATGGCGAGCGGTGCGACAGTAGATGCCATTATGTCAATAACTCCTCCGAAAAACCACAAAAAATAAATACACATGATATCTTACTACACCCCCCACCCCGTCCCCCTTGTGATGTTTCGTGATTTTTACCGAACCCCCTCCCCCTCTTTGGAGCCTCACGTGATTATTGGACGGTCCCTGTGGTGCTGAGACATGGACATTGGCCGATCCGATCCAATCCGATGGCCAGTCCGATGGCCAGTAGGTAGGTGTGGAGCTCGATGAAGTCGTTGCGCGTGTCATCCTAATCAAACACGCAAGTTAAGCAACGTCGACCGCAGCCTGTCTACAGATGGATTTATATATCTTAAGCTCATCTGTGCTTCGGAGGGCACGTTAAGTTCCGGCTGTTGTCATTAGATGAGTCGTTAAGCCAAGTCAGTGGCATTAGGGCCGCTTGAAAACACTGGTCTCTGCCAATCCGCAGCTGAGCAGCGTGGTAGAGTATGCTCTAAACCTCTTCAATTGAAAGGAGACCCATATGACCATATTCCAGCAGTGGGATGAATGAGGGTTGAAGACGAAGCTTACTTAGCATCACATCGTTCATCAGGCAGGTTGACCGATTTCCGATGACAGAACACAAGAAAACCCCAACCTAACCAAAACTCAACTCAAGTCTGACCTAAATACGCTTAAATTAATAAAGTAAATAGCCCTTTGGAAATGTACTAAAAAAAAAAAATCGCTTTATTACATTGCCCAAGGGTCGGTGAGTAGGCATGCCAATTACATTGCCTGCCCACCTGCCCACCTTCGTTCAGGAACATGACCAGGCAAACATGGTTAGTATACATCAGTAAGCAATTATTCCACGGCATTCAATAGCTTCTTATGATCAACTGATATTAAGTACATTATCTTTGATCTGAAAATAAGTTGTTACACACGCTGTTATGCAACGGAAGGGAAATGACCGGTGTTCGTAGGGTTGGCACTACAATTTCAAAAGTAAATAATATTTCTTTCTTTTCTATGGCGCCGCACGCACACATCACACAATAGTGCTTACCTGTTGTTGGACAATATAAAATATTTTTAAAGTCTATTTTATTATTTGAAAGCTGCAAAAGGTTTTTTTTTAGGGTTCCGTACCCAAAGGGTAAAAAGGAACCCTATTACTAAGGCTCCGCTGTCCGTCCGTCCGTCCGTCCGTCTGTCACCAGGCTGTATTTCATGAACCGTGATAGTTAGACAGTTCAAATTTTCACAGATGATGTATTTCTGTTGCCGCTATAACAAGAAATACTAAAAAATAGAATAAAATAAATATTTAAAGGGGCTCCCATACAACAAATGTGATTTTTTGTTCGTTTTTACTCGCAATTGATAACGGCAATAGGTAGACGTTTGAAATACTCACATAATATTTAGTTATATATTCACTTTAAAAATAAATAAATAAATAAAAATAAAACAAATATTTAAGGGGGGCTCCCATACAACAATTTATATAAGTGAATCCCTTGGTCAGGAAAATGTTCTTATGAAAGAAAAAAATAAGTATAATATTGCAGACGAGGAGGACAAATAATGTAATGTATAGTACATTTGACAACCCTGCACATTCGTGTGCAGCCGGCCTTGGCCAATAGGCCAAATTACGACATAAGGTCAGTCTTGACACTGATGCATATTACTATTGGGTTCCGTAGGGAGATAGAAAACTTTAAACAGCTCTATTATTGTTGTTGAAAAAGTTAATATTGCTGGCACTTAGTGGATTTTTTTTACATTTTGATATAATAAAATCAAATTGTTTATAATATTCCACTTAAAGTTATTTATCGACCGGTTTCACCTTATGGCATTATCAAGGTATTTAGATGGTTTTCTCGTTTCTACAAAAACATTATGTTTGGTGCATCGGAGAGCACGTAAGATGACAGTCGTTAAGCCAAGTTGCCGGAGTCGGTCCTGATTTTACCCGACACTAAATTCAAACAGCTTATCAAGACCACCTTATGCAAAAAGGCTTACTACAGGACCGACGATTACCTTAATGATAAAAATGTATGGCAAATTCTCGGCACAGTATGTGAAGCACAGACGTCTTATCTTTACAAGTAGTATTGTGGATATACATATTTAGACTTTTATACAATATGTATATACACTCTATACTATGATTTTTTATATATTTTTTTTTTACTATTTTATTTTACTTAAATTTTTTTTAAGCTATTGCATAGCTTCTATCGCGGGCCTTGAGCGCGGGGACCGAATCCAGAAATTCCGTAACGAAAAAACCTCACGCTCCCCACTCCGACGGGCAAGGAGGTGTGGCTTGAAGGCCGTGCATCGTCTAACGTCGTTTCAGTTCGGCAGTCTTCGACACGGCGTTGTGTGCGTGCGATTAGACGTATTGTACGACTCTACGAAACTCGTTTTATTTATTTAATAATAGAAAAAATTGTTTTCTTATCGGTCACCACGCTCAAAAAGTGTAACTTGAATTAATATCAAAGAAAAAGCAATACTGCATGAATAAAATAAATAAATAAAATTATAATTGCATAAGTTGATACAAAATGCTATGCAATAGCTTTACCGCGGCAGTCCCCGAGTGCCACACGTCTTTTTTTTTCTCTTATTTTGGTTGAATACCATTTTTTTTATTGTATTATGTATAATGATAATATTGTATGACTATTTAAAAAAGACCTATATTGACAGAGTTTCTTTCGGCATTTCTTCTCGTCAATGGTCATTCCGAAAGTTTTCAGTTTTGACATTGAAATATGCAACCGCGCGATTTACATTTTCGAAATCATTTCCATGACCCGCCTCTGCGTGTTCATATGACGTGCGAACTAGTTAAATGATTGCATGAAGATTCATATTACGTAGTTCGTAAATTAGAATCATTTTTGGGAAATAACTTTGTAATATGGAAATTTAGAAATAAGCAATGCAGCTAATTATTGATTTTAAAGATTTAAATTAATCAAGATTCGTTAGCACAATGCAGGGACCCTACCGCCGAAGCTGGAGCCGATTACTATAGGATTTTTTGATCGCGAAAATAGATCTTAGGTTTAAATTAATGATAAACATCTTTAGCTTAGTCAGTAGAGCTCCATGGTTTCAACCAGCTTAGCTGAACACAATTACCGCCAATGTAAGCTAAAGAGTACTATTACTTATATACTTTACCTACAATTCATACTTTTCTCATTCTCCATATCAACTCCCCCCCCCCCCCCCCCCCCCCGGGCCATCGGCTGGCGACGACCTTGGTAATCGGCTTCAGCTTTGGCGGTAGGTTCCCAGGTCCAAATTATCTCCCCACTCGATTCAGCAGTCTTCTCTGTTGCTGTATATTTTCTATGTAATAATCTTATATATATAAAAGAAAGTCGTGTTTGTTACAACACTTATAACTCGAGAACGGCTGGACCGATTGCCATGGTTTTTGATTTGTTAGATTTGTTTCCGTCCCGAATAGCAAAATAACTCTTAAAAACATTGGAAAATTCTCGAAAAAATAAAATAAAAGAAAAAACATTTTCCCATACAAATGAAAGTGTCAGTTGAAAAAGGGATTACGATATTTATTGGTTGTCAAATATCAAAACGTCAAATCGATTGGTGTCACTTTTATGTCGCGAAAGTTGTCTGTGATTTGGAAAATTTTAAAATGTCAAATCGATAGGGGTGAAAACGCTTTTCCCATGGGGTTCGAGCGCAAGAATCAAATCAGAGTAAACATCAAAAGAAATGACAATTACAAATCACCAAAATGATAAAACCTATTTCAAAACTAAAAAAATAAAACAAAACGTTTTTTTTTTTTTAAATTTATTAAAAAAGTTTTTTTTTTAATAAATTGAAATCTTCAGTTTTTATGGATACGGGTCTTCCCTCAACCGAAGGGGTTTAGAGCGTACTCCAACACGCTGCTCAACTGCGGGTTGGCGGAGGCCAGTGTTTTCGAACCGCCTAAAGGCCACTGACTTAACTTAACGACTGTCATTAAATGATAACAACCGGGACCGACAGCTTAACGTGCCTTCCGAAGCACGGAGGAGCTCAAGATGAGCTAATGATAACAACCGGGACCGACGGCTTAACGTGCCTTCCGAAGCACGGAGGAGCTCAAGATGAGCTAATGATAACAACCGGGACCGACGGCTTAACGTGCCTTCCGAAGCACGGAGGAGCTCAAGATGAGCTAATGATAACAACCGGGACCGACGGCTTAACGTGCCTTCCCAAGCACGGAGGAGCTCAAGATGAGCTAATGATAACAACCGGGATCGACGGCTTAACGTGCCTTCCGAAGCACGGAGGAGCTCAAGATGAGCTAATGATAACAACCGGGACCGACGGCTTAACGTGCCTTCCCAAGCACGGAGGAGCTCAAGATGAGCTAATGATAACAACCGGGACCGACGGCTTAACGTGCCTTCCGAAGCACGGAGGAGCTCAAGATGAGCTAATGATAACATACGGGACCGACGGCTTAACGTGCCTTCCGAAGCACGGAGGAGCTCAAGATGAGCTAATGATAACAACCGGGACCGATGGATTAACGTGCCTTCCGAAGCACGGAGGAGCTCAAGATGAGCTAATGATAACAACCGGGACCGACGGCTTAACGTGCCTTCCGAAGCACGGAGGAGCTCAAGATGAGCTAATGATAACAACCGGGACCGACGGCTTAACGTGTCTTTCGAATCACGGAGGAGCTCGAGGTAATATAAACCCATCCGTGTACAGGCTACGGTCGACGTTGCTTAACTTGCGTGTTCAATTAGACTGACACGCGCAATGACGCCATCGAGCTTCTCTATTATTTTCTACTATTCATTGTTTTAATTCCATAAAATCATAAATTTAGTTCAGCTAATATGTACCACGACATTCATTGATTGTTATGCGGTACGAAGTTCGCCGGGACAGCTAGTTTCACATAAATTTTGGTGATTACAATTATAACCTAACCTAACCCAATTATGTCGATAAACCGTTCATTAAATTCCTTCTACATTTTATGTTCACACCTATCTTTAGCCGTAACGTAACAAACGCGAATGCGTTACTAACGAACGATTTCTTTGTCAAACTGTTCTACACGAGACTTTGTACAAATAACGTTCGGTCGTCAAAGCGTGTATGGTGTATGATACCTCTGGCATAGCAAGTTACCAATTACCATTGACTACGATGTCTGATATCAGCTTACCATTATGTAGGTCGTATGTATAAATTAATGGTGTCTATATTATTATACCATCTTTTTTTGGAGCACTAGCCAAAAAAAAATATGCTCCGATCGCTACCAAACCTCACAGTATTATCCGCTGGGTCAATCTAAAGATTGTCTGAAAATTTCGTTGAAATCGGTCCAGCCGTTTCGGAGTCTATACGGAACATACATACATACTTTCTCTTTTATAGGTATAGAGAAGAGATAGAGATAAATAGATAGATAGTATATAGATAGATAGATTATATCTATATACCATCTTTGTACCATCCACATTCCGCGGGGAGGGAACTGATGCACTGAGATATAGGCCTCGGCTTAGTTCAGACGCCAGTCCCTGTCTATTTAGTGATTTGTAACTATCTGTGTGCACTTGTTGTAAAACTGTAATAATTATAGAGTGAGAAAATAAACGATTTTTTAATTTGTTTTTTTTAAAGGTAGAAAAAAAGAAGTAAATGGTATATAAAAGGAATTCAATCTTACAACACTTTCTAAATACTTTCACAATTATTCTTTGGATTGGTGTGAGTTGAACAATAAAACTGCGCTAAACGTTAGGAGTAACAAATAACACTTTAGTTACAGTTATTGTACGATGTTATTCTAATTTATATTCGATCAATACACCATTGTATTCGAAGCTCTACCCAAAACGAGATTCCAAAGGTTCGCCTTACAAAATTTGAATTTTTGAAATTCATCATCATCATCAGCCTGTATCTACCCTCTGCTGGATATAGGTCTTTCCCAATGCTTTCCACCATATGCGATCCTCCGCTTTCCGCATCCAATCGCTACCAGCCTCTTCTTTGAAGTCTTCGGCCTTTCTAGAGATTAGGATTCCCAAGAGACAAGGAGACTTCTTTAATAAATGCGTTAAGGTTCCAGGGTTAGCAACTCGTGAGTTGTAAGTGATGCCTCTGTTATGTTAAGTGTCCATAGTCTACAGTGATTGCTTTCCAGGCAAACCGTAAACTTGTTTGAAACCATAACTGTAACACAAGGAAATATAGTTTTATTTTTAGGCCTTAATTCGTCATGCTGACCATCACTTGACGGAAATGGAGAAGTCGGCTGGTTTCCGACTTTATGAAGCCGGAAGAAGGTTGCAATTCGAAGGGATTATTCCCTTGAGATTGATATTTCCGAGTTAAGAAAAACCATTGGCAATAGTTTTGAGAGAGCTACGTTAGCAGCAGCAGTTTTGTTATGGATCAGACACTTCCATGGGGGCCTAATATCAATGAATTTAGTCGCAAACGTTACGCTTCGCTTCATTCTCTTAGACACCTTCAAAATTTTCTTCCTGTAGTGACAAAATGGCTGGCTCGTTCCCTACTCCTACCTCTCATTGACTATGTCGACATAGCCTTCCTCGATTCTTTGGAAGAATTGTTAGACAAATTAGATAGATTTCAAAATCAGTGCATTTGTTATATCTTTGGCCACTAGAAGTATGATCATATTTCTCAATCCAAACAACAAATTACCTGGCTTCCCATAAGGTTACGGGGGCCCACCACACATTCCAACCACTGTGTCTCCTGTGTAGCCAGGATTAACAGCGGCGACCGCCAAAAAAGGCAATGAACAGTGAAGTCCATTGCAGTCCCTGGGTTAAAACTACGGCTGCCTTGGAACTCACAACGAATTTAATCAGAAGAACTAAGTAGGAGCAGGAAGCTTTTGGAATTTGACTTGCCCTTGACAATGTACCCTATAAGGTTACGTCGCAAAGTCCATATCCTCACACTGTTATTCAATGTGCTTTTAAATCCCTCAATTCCTAAATATCTCAAGGATCGGTTTCACTATCGAGACGTCGATCCATGACTACGCCAGTCGAAGTAGCATATGTTCTTTTTAAACACATATTGTAATCGTTTAGTTATATATTTTTTACCAGAAAGGTATAACCTTGTTTGTTAATTACAACAAGTTCAAGCATCAAGTTTACGAATTGGATTTTTCAAGGTAAAACGTTTCGGGACTTAAATAAAAACGTAAAGAAAAAGTCTCAGACGCTTCCGTGGATTAACAAAAAGAGATAAATACGTTGTAAATAATGTATTTGTAGTCAAATGTAGGTAATTAAGCTAGAATATGTAAGCGGAAATGATAGTTGGTGCTTCGTAATGAGCATTGAAGTAAGGGGCACTAAGCAATCTGAGCACAAATCGGTCTCTCAAGTTTTGTAAGAGAAATGACTACAGGGGTCTTACCACAAGCTCTAAACGCAGGAATGGAACCATCATGGTTGCGAATATATGAATGAAATTCATTGATAAATACGCAACCATCATAGTTTCATTCCTGCGTTTAGAGCTTGTCGTAAGGCCCCTGAACTAAATACTGAATTTATCACTATCATGGGACAACATGCCCGCGGCGATATCAATTAAGCAGTTGAAATGTTACTAATATAATGTAAAATATATAGTGTAAATAAACCACATATTTGAATCTTACATTAATGATAGCTGCCATATTAGTAACGTAATATTCAAACATGCGGTTTATCCACACTACGTTTAATTGCTTGTGGTTTTAACGTTTACTCATTAACCCAGTCAAAAAGAAGGAAGTTCTAATGTCGACTGTTATGTTTTTAATCGGCGAGAAAATAGTGGGGGTAGACGACTATAAAGGCTATCCAAAAAATCTAATGATAACAAAAACGGGGGATACTGTTTGGCATTGGAGTTTCAAATCCATACTTTGCAATCAAAATTCAATCGCACCGCTGGATAGATGAAGGATCAAAGAATTTATTACGCTAAGTAAGGACTATTGAACATCGCGTGCGGGGGAGGAGGAACCGCTGCCATTTTGAGATAATTTTAGTGCATTAACGTATTCACAACCACACCCCATTTTTTTACAAAGTAGTTCGGTTTAGATGTAATTTTTTTTAGCTAAAGATTGCGAAGCGATCGATGGACAGAGCTATGCTTAAAGTAACCACGGGAATGAGTACATCCTTAGTAGAACTAGAGTTACGACATAGTTCTTAGGATCAGCAGAGTTAGGGGGCAAAACGCATAGCACGCAGAACTGACTGCGAATGTGCGCAGAACTATGCAACAAATGGTTTTCTACTAGGTGGACCGATGATTTAACAGGACGGGGCGCGGGGGGCCCACCACACATTCCCACCACTGTATCTCCTGTGTAGCCAGGATTAACAGCGGCGACCGCCAAAAACAGTAATGAACAGTGAAGTCCATTGCAGTACCGGGGGTAAAATTATGGCTGCCTTGGAACTTCACAACGAATTTAATCAGAAGAAATTAGTAGGAGTAGGAAGCTTTTGGAATTTGACTTCCCCTCTTAGCAATGTGGCAGCAATATGGCAAAAAAGGCATTAAGAGCCATATTGCATATCGACTGTGATTTTTGCGTAAAATGGCCAATTTTGCCGTTCTTGATCTCGGAAATAAAAATACATTAACAATGTTGACTTATACAATAGTATAGAATAGCTATTGGCATAGTTCATAGCGGTCTCGCTTTTTGTAAATTTTGCTCAACTTTTTAATTAAACCCAAAATTGCAGAGAAAGATTTTTTTAAATGCGCATATTCACTTTTTTGAGCTACTGTTCTAAACAAATGAAATAAAAAAAATAGAATGTTATTTCTTATATAGTCGTATAGTTCATAGCGGCCTCGGAATTTAACTTCAAAATTACTACAAAAAACGATGCACCGGCGGCCTTCGCGGGCACGAGCTCTCGCGCAGTACTAAATACTGCGCGAGAGCTCGTCAGCGTGCAAATGTAACAGGGCTCTTAAAGCCTAAAGAGATGGCTAGTCTAGTGAAGCTCAACTGCCGTGCACCACTGATTTTATGTGTCTAACGCTATTGGGGACCTAAACCCTTGAGTTATTACCTAACACATCGATTCCAATAATATGAATTGCAAAATGGGACCGATGATCTGTAAATGATGCAAGCAGCACAGGACTAGAGATGGGAAAGCGACGTCAACGTTGCTTACTTTGTACAACTTAGTTTGGTTGATCGTGGTTTATTTATTATATTATTATCAACTTAAGTCGATAACCTCGAATTAAGTGAAGTATAGTGCCTTACCGTTTCTAGCTAAGTACACCTGTTACTTGGAGTGTTAGGCAATCGTGAAGGCTGTACCGGCTAAGGAGGAATGATTGCACTTGCGAAATTATTAGTATGTACCTACCATTTAAATTCGGTCGATTCTCACGTTGAAACTAAACAAATAATATACTTGAGCATTAAAAATCTAATTACTAATATATATACTATAGTAATTTATTAATCTATCTATCTATAAAAGAGAAAGTGTGTATGTATGTTCCGTATAGACTCCGAAACGGCTGGACCGATTTCAACGAAATTTTCAGACATACTTTAGATTGACCCAGCGGATAATCCTGTGAGGTTAATCGGATCGGAGCTTTTTTTTTTGAACTGTCAATGACATTTTCTATCAAACACCAGTTTCTACCCGTGCGAAGCCGGGGCGGTCAGCTAGTAATACTATAAATATGAAAGTGTGTATGTTAGGAAGGTTGTTACACAATCACGCATGTAATAATATGATTTGAATGACATTCAGCTCGCAAGTAGAATCTCTTTTTTTTTTAATAGGTACTACTTCGGATGGCAGACAAGCATACGGCCCCCCTGATGTGAAGCGGTTCCCATAGCCATATTAACGCTTGCAACATAAAATATCGCTCGCGCGCCACCACTCCCGGTGCCAGCGCAGCATCTCCTTCCCTTCTGGTGCCCTCACTCACTCGCAGGAACACAACAACCCTCAATTTTGTTATTTAGTTATTTTGGAATTGTTATCTACTTGCGGTATTGTGTGAGGTGCAGGTACATTCCCAAGTCGGGTAGCTTACAATTGGCTATTTGACTAACATTTTTTTCTGTTTGATATGTAGGGACGTCTCCATAATATAACCATAGGTGAAAGAATTACTTCGATAGCACAAAAATCTCTCGAGATATATTAATTTGAAAATCACAATTTTTAGACTGCCCCAAAACGCTCCATACAAAAGACTACCGAATTATGACGTCACAGTTTTGTATTTTATATGCATCAAATCAGAAATTTGTACGACAGCTATGTTAAATATTACGTTTATGTAATTATTATCATAATAAAAGTTATAGCATTTTTTATTGCTACTCCAATGGAAATATTATTTTTTAATAATTTCATACTTTTAAAATGGACTTTCCCGCCAAACTTTGATCGACGCTAAAAAAAGTCTGACTGAAGATATTAGAATGAAAGTTTGCAGATCTTTATAGTTTTGTGTATTTTACGATATTGTTAATTTATTTGTACAATTTTTAAACATTGGAAACAACCCAATTATGCTCCCTGCCTCCTTTTTCGCCAGAGCTTCGTTTGTCAGTCAGCAGGGTGCACCGCGTGCAGGTGAAGTTGACTTTGGTTCAAAGATGTTTCTGAAACACTAACACCCCAAATGTCCATGCCACAGCCGTGTTCATGACACAGGCACATCTCATTTTTTTACACTCTGGAACAGCATACATCTTGCATAGAGATGGGCAAAATGCTGGATATTTACGATAAATTTCCAAAAAGCACATCCCGGGTGGCTTTACCACCCTTCAAGTATTTTTTGGGAATGGGGACGAGCGGCACAGTAATTACACATTTTGTGTGATTCATTAGACGCATAGATACCCCAATGCTTGAAGACTAAAGTCTTCAACCAGTGCGTCCTCCCTGCAATGACATATGGTGCAGAGACACTGACCACTGACGGACTGCATCCACAGGCTAAAGGTCGCGCAGCGAGCGATGGAGAGGGCTTGCTCGAGGTTTCTCTGCGGGATCGAATCCGAAACGAAGAAATTCGACGGAGACTAAAGTTGTCGACATAGCCTTCAGAGTTTGCAAGCTGAAGTGGCAATGGGCCGGTCACATCTGCCGAGTAACTGATGGCAGATGGGGGAGGAAGTTATTAGAGTGGAGGCCGCGCATAGGACGACGAAGTGTTGGATGCCCTCCTATTAATTTAGATGGTCCGATGACCTTAAGAAAGCGGCTGGATGTGGAAGGCGGAGGATCGTATCTGGTGGAAAGCATTGGGGAAGGCTTATATCCAGCAGTGGGTAGATACAGGCTCATGATGATGATGATGATGATGACGACCATTAGACGCCAATACAGCGGGTGACACAACGGGACACAAGTTTATTCATGATAATTTGGGGTGTATGTTGTTCATCAACATCTTTGAACCAAAGCCAAATTCACTTGCACGCGGTGCACCCAGCTGACAGACAAACGAAGCTCTGGCGAAAAGAGAGGTAGGGAGCGTAATTGTAAGCTACCCACCTGGGAAATGTAACTCCACCTCACAGAATACCGCAGCGAAATAGCAATTCCCTTAATGTTGTGTTCCTGCGAGTGAGTGAGGTCACCAGAAGTATGCTTGTCTGCCGCCCGTCGTAGTATAAAAAAAAATATTACATATTAAATCATACAGATACATTTAATTAATTTAAATTAACATTTATAATATGTTTTATTTAAGTTTTTCATAAATAATACATTAAAATTCGTTGCATTGAATGTAGAAATTATGTTTAACTAAGTATCATTTAATTTACTTTAAATTCGTATGGAAATATTCAAATTTTATTAATGGCCGTAGATTCTGTATGCATTTTAATTTTAGGGTTGGGGATGAAAACTGGAATAGTAGAATATAAAATACGTGTAAATAAATAGGTTTAATAAGGTTTTTGTTTATTTTTATTTAGTTTTTAAAACATTTTTTTTTTGTTTTAAAATTCTAAGTTTGATTATTTTTTACTTTCTAGCGAGTTTTAAAGTCGGTTCAATTTTTTTTTCAAAAATATTTTTAACAACTTTTTTTAAATAAGTAGTCACAAATTCTCCACACCTTTCTATGTTATAACTTCGAATGTTTTGTCAAACGTTTTATTGCATAAGGTCAGGTTCACAACGCGTTTGAATTTGATAAGGTCACCCGTCAATTATGTCACAAATCTATATATATAAAAGAAAGTCGTGTTTGTTACAACACTTATAACTCGAGAACGGCTGGACCGATTGCCATGGTTTTTGATTTGTTGGATTTGTCTCCGTCCAGAATAGCAGAATAACTATTAAAACATTGGAAAATTTACGAAAAAAATAAAATAAAAGAAAAATCATTTTTCCATACAAAATGTTCGTGGATGTCGGACCTGTCAAACGTGACGTTAACGTGCGTACGTCAAATGTATGCGTGCGTTTAGAAATGTGGGTATAGGATAATAAGTATTAAAACATTGACAAAATTGTCGAAAAATTAAATTTGAAAACGGATTGGGATATTTATTGATTTTCAATTAAATGTCAAATCGATTGGTCTAACTTTTACGTCGCGAAAGTTGTCCGTTGTTGTTTTGAAAATTGTTTATGAATGAATGCTTGAAAATGAATATTAATTGGTTGTCAAGTGTCATGGTACTTTATTTTGTGACATAGTAAAATACTGAACTTAATATTTACCCACTGCTGG
The DNA here is from genome assembly GCA_937001555.2 of Hypsopygia costalis. NCBI lineage: Eukaryota > Metazoa > Arthropoda > Insecta > Lepidoptera > Pyralidae > Hypsopygia > Hypsopygia costalis. Next base: position 5,680,558 of record OW443350.2, read on the forward strand.
GTAATATTTACCCACTGCTGGGTAATATTAAATACGGGTCTTCCTTCAACTGAATATGTTTCGAGCATACTCCACCACGCTGCTCAACTGCGAGTTGGCGGACGCCAGTAATTTCAAGCCGCCTAAAGGCCACTTGGCTTAACGACTGCCATCTAATGATAACAACTTAACGTGCCTTCCGAAGCACGGAGGAGCTCGAGATAATCTAATGATAACAACCGGGACCGACGGCTTACGTGTCTTCCGAAGCACAGAGGAGCTCGAGATAATGTAATGATAACAACCGGGACCGACGTCTTACGTGCCTTCCGAAGCACGGAGGAGCTCGAGATAATCTAATGATAACAACCGGGACCGACGGATTAACGTGCCCTCCGCAGCACGGAGGACCTCGAGTTAATCTAATGATTGCAACCGGGACCGACGGATTAACGTACCTTCCGAAGCACGGAGTAGCTCGAGATAATATAAACTCATCCATGGACAGGCTACGGTTGACGTTGCTTAACTTGCGTGTACAATTAGACTGACACGCGCAATGACGCCATCGTGCTTCTCTATTATTTTCTCTTATTCATTATACCTATATTAATTTCAAGACATCATAAATTCGACATTCATTGACAATTAGGCGGTACGAAGTTCGCCGGGCCAGCTAGTGTTCTATAGAAATACGTGTAATAATTTATAAACGTTATTTCAAATTGAGTTAGTGTAACAATGTCATTTAAAAAATTAAAAGCATGATAGCCGTTACAAAAGTACCGACTTTTTTGTTTGTTGAATACAAAATGACACTATTGTGATCGTTTTTTTTTATAATAGCAGTTAATAGTGTAATGAAAATAATGATTATTTAAAAGAATATAACAAAATAACGTATCGCATTGTTATTATCCGTGTCAGTGTTCATTATCAATTAGACGCACCGCACTGCATGATTAGACGCAATGTATATTTATTAACGCATATTTTCGTCTACGCGTTTTGTAGCTATTATAAAATCTTCAGGCGTTTACTTTTATGTACTTATTATTACTGTGGATTACTTCTATCCAGCAATGTAGTTATATATAATAATAAACAATGTACACAAAGGGTGTAAGTGGCTCACTACGATATTTAGAGCTAAAGCAACTGCACGCGGTGCACACCGACCGTTAGCGAAAGAGGTTCTGGCATAAGAGAGGTAGGTTACAGCATTGGTAAGCTGTCCCATTGGGAAAGTATCTCACAGAATACCGCAGCCAAATAACAATTCCCTTAGGGGTTTTAGTGTATCTGCGGGTGAGTGAGGTCGCCAGAAACAAATATGTCTGTCTGCCACCTGACGTAATACAAAAAAAAAATCAAGGCGTAGAAACATTATGTTAATAATAATTTATATTATTATTGACTAACATAAAAAGAATAATAATACCAGGGACTAGTCTTTACTCTATGATAATACTTAATAATGTTTATCTGATGCAACATACATGTTTATATACGTCATTATAAGTATGTTCTTACTTACGAGACGTTCTTTGTAAGGCTGTGTGTCAAATAGTGTCAGCAGGCAAAGTTGGGCAACTTTGCCTACTGCTTGGATAACTTTGATATTATCACAATAGTTCTTATCCCTAAATACAGAGGCTGATTTGGGGCCATAGTCGCCCTAGGCCATATAATAGCAGCCGCCCCGCTCACAGCCAATCATACACGCTATACTTGATTTTTATTCAAATGCATTGAAATAAGCTGGACACAAAGATGAAGAAATCATTCGTAAAATTAAATGCATTATACTGTTTTACCCACCCGTAGATACATGTTCAATAAGTTTCGGACAAGTGAGGCATTTAAATAATAAAATGGTTCAAAGTATATTTTCTTGCCACTATTGGCTATCCGCCCTTATTATTTGGCCGCCCTACGCCTAGTTGGCCTTATGGGAAATCCTCCTCTGCCTAAATAAGATGCTATATCGAAGTCTCAAATTAATGAATTAATCATCTGCGCTGTTCAACTACGGGTTGGGGGAGGCCAGTGTTTTCAAGCCATCTAAAGGCCAGTGACTTGGCTTAACGACTGTCATCTTTAATAACAACTGCCGGGTACGAATGCTTAATGTGCAATCCGAAGCACGGAATAGCACGGAGTCTGAGAAGAGATTTTGCGACCCTTTGTGTGTTCTACCGATTGTATAATGGGGTGTGTTCCGAGGAGTTGTTTGACATGATGCCCACGGCCTCCTTCTACAGTAGCACCGTTCGCCACCGACATCCTCACACATTGGAGTTTAAGTGGTCCCGTACTGTGCGGTTCCAGAGAAGTTTTCTCCCGCGTACTATCAAGCTGTGGAATGAACTGCCTGTCGAGGTTTTCCGAGGAGACTACAGCGTTGGCATGGGGTTCTTCAAAAAAGGCGTGAAGAAGTTTTTACAGGGTTGGCAAAGTGCGTGTGATGCCCCTGGTGTTCATAGGCTACGGTAACTGCTTTCCATCAGGCGTACCGTAAGCTTGTTTTCCACTTTAGTGGTATAAAAAAAGCTCGAGATAAAACGAGATAGCCACTGCCAAATAATACAATATCCTACCTAGTGGTCAGTACATTCAATCACGTTGATTAAAGTTGAATGAAAATTGTTTGTAATTGACGGTCAATTCAATTACTCAATCAATGTTTGTTAGTTGAATGGATGGCAGCAATCTTGGACAGAGATTTTATTGTTGGCTCGGATCAGTGATGTCATAAATATCATGGATACGGCATTGCGTCAGAAAACGGTTCCTGTCGCTTGTGATTGTGAGAGAGAGTATCGTTAGCCTTATCATCTTGAATTCATTGCAAGTCGCATCCGGGGTAGTATTAGTACTATTACTTATACTGTGGTAGTATACTATTCTGATTTGGTAGCAACAAGGGCGAGTTACCAAGCGTTCAGGCGATTTTGCAATTCATATTATTGGAATCGATGTGTTAGGTAACAACTCAATGTTTTAGGTCCCCAATAGTGTTAGATACTAAAAATCCGTGGTGCACGGCAGTTGAATTTCACTTGACTAGCCATCTCTTTAGGCTTTAATGTCTTATTTGCCATATTGCTGTCTCTCACATTGCAAAGAGTGAAAGTCAAATTCCAAAAGCTTCTTACTCCTACTAATTTCTTGTGATTAAATTCGATGTCAGTTCCAAGGCAGCTGACGTTTTACCCCCGGGACTGCAATGGACTTCACTATTCATTGCCTTTTTTGGCGGTCGCTGCTTTTAACCCTGGCTACACAGGAGACACAGTGCCAGCCATACCGTACAGATTACCGTAGCCATATTAACGGCTACGGTAACCGCTTCACATAAGGCGGGCCGTATGCTTGTTTGTCACACGGCGTAATATATAAAAAAAAACGAGAATCGACACCACCTAACTTTTCTTGAGTGAGATATTAATATTTGTTTGTATTTTATTGTTATAGCGGCGATGGGCTCACTGCCTCGCATTTCGGTGGTGAGCGGCGGACGAGCAGTGGTACCAGCTGCGCCACTGCCCCACCATCTCGCCCGGCTGGGGAACAGCGAGAAGACCGCCCTCATATACTCAGGTAAATATAGGTAATACTCAGGTTTGGGGGTGCGTTTCTACGCAGTGTAACGGTGTCGGGGTCGGCTCCACCCCGACACCGTTACACTTCCTTAATTCTATCCCACACTCAGTCCCGTAATGTTGCGATATGCCGTGGTGAAGCTATTGCACAAAGCGTACCTATGACTTCAAATTTGTCCTTCGATAAGGCCTTCTCGGTCGTAAGAAACTCAATAAACTGCAAAACCGGTCTTTCCAAAGTAGAAAATCCTGAAAAGAAAATCGTAAGCCTCTGCCCGCCAGGTATCGCTTGGGTGAAGTATCATATCTTTCAAATTATATAGGGTCTATCATCGCTATGCCTTGTTTCACGGCGTGTATTCCTAATTACCCGACTGCAGAAGCAGGCAGGCTACTGTTTTTCGACCGTATGTACGTATATCTATATGTATAGCGTATGTATACGAGAAATACATACGTTATATATATTGTGAGGGTTCGATCCCCGCACAAGACAAACATTTTTGTGCATAATGATGTCTGTTTGTCTTGGTCTGGGTGTTTCCTATGTATTGTATCTACGTATTTACAAAAAATTGTATTTAAGTATAAATAGATATATAAATATTGTCAGACAAATTAGACAGCGCCATCTAGCCCCAAAGTAAGCGAAGCTTGTGTTATGGACAAACAAAGACAACTGATAAACATAGGTAAATACATTTTTTTTTTGTAAATACATACTTATGATACATAGAAAACACCCAGACCAAGACAAACAGACATGTTCATGCACACAAATGTTTGTCCTATGTGGGAATCGAACCCACAGCGTTGGTGTCGAAGCCGCGTCATTGGCCGCTACGCCACTGAGCTCGTCCAAGTCCAAGTATAATATTATTTATCTAGTATCTATAGTATAAGCTTTAGTACAACGGGTCACCTCCCTATAAACGGGGAAAAAACTTGACGCTGCGCAGCCCGCCCTGTGCATTGTGCCTCTTGACGCGTCGCGTCTCCCTAAACGAGGCCATGGACTCTTGCCAGGGACTCAGGGAGGGGAGCTTCGGCAGTTGGGCCCCTGATACGGTGGTAGCTACTTCCCTGCTTACAGTCACAGTATTTCAAAGAAGTTTCAAAATAATAAATAAAACGATATTTCCAGAATTAACCGATGCCGTAAACAATAGAAGTATTTGAAATTGCAAACGACCATTCCGACAGCCAATTTATCGCATAGTATAAACATAAAAACAACAAAAACGACATGAAATATCATGCAATTTAATTACCTACGGCTTTAATTGCTGATTTTAAAGATCGAAATAATTTGTCACGAAAGGCATTCTCATGAACTCATATTTCATTAAATTTTAGATGAATGTGATTGTGTTCTACTAAGAAACAGTTATTAGCAAGGCTATTGATGACTTTATTGTCATTAATGTTAATGTAATACAGTCAGCACGGAAAATATTAGTTGGAATCTGGAACGTCGAATCGAAGGCATCAGTGCGAGTTTTCTGTTCACGTTCGAACATGTCAATGTAAACAAACCGACCAAATAGAGAAGAACTCTCATGTAGTGAATTTATAAGACGCGTGTTACATATCAAAATTATATGGCTAACTTGCTCACATATTGAAATGACTGCCAACGCAGCATCTCCTTCCTTTCTTTCTGGTGACCTCATTCGCAGGAACACAACAACCCTCAAGGGAATTGTTATTTGGCTGCGGTATTTTGTGAGGTGGAGGTGCATTCCCCAGTCGGGTAGTTTACAATTACGCTCCACACCTCTCTTTTCACCAGAGCTTCGTTCGTCAATCAGCAGGGTGTACCGCGTGTAGGTGAAGTTGGCTAAGGTTCAAAGATGTTGATGAGCCACTTACGCCACAACTTACAAACTTTATGTATATGAAAATGTATAAAGTACTTTCAATTCAAACTTTGGTTATTTAAAAAGATATTTTCGTTGCTGACTGTACAACGATTAAGTGGAAATTACTAGGAATGGTCGTGATTGGTGCAACGACGCCTGCCTGCGCTCGTAATTTACAAATAATTATTGCTACCTTGAGTATAGGTTTAAAGCTTTGAACTGAAATTAACTCGATTACATGTAAATATAACCTCGTATTCACGAAGGGTCAAAGCTAATTAATTTTAATTAATATGTACATAATGTAGAATTACCTACATAACACAGAACTATTTTCTGCAACGCTGGAATGTAATTCTATATAATAATACAAATAAATGAATTCCTATTTCCCTTCGTCACGGCAACACGCGTGAACGGCTGAACGGATTTCGTTTCTTTTTTAACCGACTTCAAAAAAGAATGAGGTTCTCAATTCGACTGAATGTTTTTTTATATGTATGTCCTTCGATACTTCGCGAATTGTGAACAGATTTTCAAAATTCTTTTTTTATTTGAAAGATGGTATGATTGCAAGGTGGTCCCATTCAACAAGTCAGGATCCCAGGGAAACCTTGGGAAACCCTTAAATTTTATAAGCACGTATGGTCAAATTCTATTTTTTTATTTGAAAGGATATGATTGCGAGGTGGTCCCATATTCACTAAGTTAGGGTCTGATGATGGGATCCCAGAAAAATCGAGGGAAACCCTTAAATTTGCCCTGTGGTTGCCGGCAGAATAGAATTGCGCCACTCCTTTGCTGGATGTCGTACAAGGCGATTAACGAATCTTGTGTGACTAACCATCTCACCATCTGAAGTCGGTTTTTTTTATAGATCATTAAATAAATATAAATATTGTCAGACAAATTACACATCGCCTTCTAGCCCCAAAGTAAGCGAAGCTTGTGTTATGGGTACTAGACAACTGATAAACATACGTAAATACATTTGTACTTATGATACATAGAAAACACCCAGACTAAGATAAACAGACATGTTTGTCCTATGTGGGAATCGAACCCACGAGCGTTGGTGTCGAAGCCGCGTCATTGACTGCTACGCCACCGAGCTCGTCAAATTCATTCAATCATTATTATGTGTTTGTTATTGTCCGGAGAAGTTCTAAAATTACTTTTTCACGCACTAGCATTTTTGGCGCTGACGCAGCATCTTACGTCTGTGATCTATCACTCGCAGGAACACAACAATATTTCAATATTTTGATCTTAGATACAGAACGGTAGGGCAAGTGTCCCATCCACCGTCCCATCCGACTCCATTGTGCCTACTGTGTATTCCACAGAAATAGTTGGGGTGTAAGAGGTTTATCAACATTTTTGAACTAATGCCAACTTCACCTAAAAGTGGTGCACCCTGTTGACTGACAAACGAGACTCTGGCGAAAAGTGAGGTAAAGCATAGCGTATTTTTAAGCTGCCCGACTGGGTAAGTACCTCCACCTCACAGAATACCGCAGCCAAATATCAATTCCCTTGAGGGTTGTTGTGTGAGTTAGGTCACCAGAAGGAAAGAAAGAAAGGAAGGAGGCTGGCAATGGATCGGCGATACCTTCATCATCAGGTCATTTTAGTCTCCACTACAGGAGCACGACCCTCTCTCGTCTGTCCCTGACAGAAGGACGATTTGGCCTACACTCCCCACGCTGGCCAGACGGGTTGGGGAGGCCTGATCGATGTTTTATAATGTATTTCCCTTAGTCGCCTTGTACGACATCCACGGGAAGAGACGGAGTGATTCTATTCTAGTCTGCCGGAAACCACACGGCTAACACGGCGACACCTTGGTGTTGCTGATCTCCATAGGCGGTGGTGATTTCTTTCCATCAGGTGACCCACTTGCTCGTTTGCCCCTGACTTATATTAAAAAAGAAAAAACGGTAGATTAAATCGTGACAGTCGTTCATCATTTTCCTAATGATGAATCACTGTGAATAAACCTCAATAATGAACCATTAGTGATAAAGGTATTGATCTCTTTACAGATGAAACTAACCAAGTTCGAGTGAGCTACGCTGAGTTAGAAGCTCGCACGAGCGGCTTGGCTCGAGCTATAGCTGCACGCGCGAGGCTGTCTGGCACCAACAGTGACGGCGACTACGTGGTGACGGTGTGCATGCAGCCTACTCATAAGTAAGTACTTTACAATATTTTTCCCCCTAGGCATACTTTATGGTCTAAGGCTCACTAAAATCGTCAGAGCCTAAGTCATCTACACGTGGTGCACCCTGCTGACTGACAAACGAGACTAGTAGCCATAACACAAGATTTGCGCTTAATTTGGGATTAGATGGCGCTGTGTAAATTGTCCAGAAATATTTATTTATTATTATTATTTATTCCATGTTACAGTACGGTGATGACGTTATTAGCTACCTGGAAGGCCGGTGCTGCGTATGTCCCCATGGAACCAAGTTTTCCACAAGCAAGAATTACCCACATATTGCGAGACGCCAGACCAGCACTCATCGTTTATGACGATAGTGGTAAGTGAACATTATTTGATCCATAAAGGAATTTATAAAAGATCTCTCTTTGATCACACCCCGTACACTTCATACAATTGTCGCGTCACTCACTATGACGTCTGAACGGAGAGAAAATGAGCGTGTGTGTGCGGCGCCACACAAATTGTTCCAGATTCGTCTCAGTGGGGAGAAGTGGACACCAGAGAGCGGCAGGGAGTGGCCATACTGTACATTTACGTATACATTAATCAAAATCTCATTGTTGAACTAATGTGGTAACCATAACAAATGCCGGAGGGTATTTTTATTGGGTGGCAGATAAGCATACTAGCATCTATACAAGCATCTAAGCCAAAAATGTTTCTTTTATGAAAGACCCTTCCAAAGATAATATATAAACAAGCTACAAGGACCAATCACATTAATTATAAAATCCGTGATTTCAGCAAACCCGGCTATGTTCAGTGGCAGTGGGATTCCATCAGTTTCCTTCGAGGAGTTATCTCTCGAAGCCAGCGGATTATGTTCTGACGAGCTTAAAGGCGTTGAAATGCTTGCTCATTCAAGAAATGAGACCATTGCCATCGTGTTATACACTTCTGGAAGCACTGGAATACCTAAAGGTATGCTTACACTTCATATCCTTGATGATACCATTACCCAACCTCTTTATTTTTGAAATAATACATAAAATACAACTATATAACTAAAGTACCTAAAACTAAATAGTACTTTACCCAAAGTATTTTGTCCTATGTTGATTTTAAAAAGTAACTATGTTCTATATGGAAGGGATGTTAGGTATGGGGCGACGAAATGTAGGGTGACTCAAGATAGATCGACAACTTCAAAAAAGTGACTGGCAGCGGTTGGATGCGGAAAGCCCTTCGCTTTCCGCATCCAACCGCATATGGTGGAAAGCATTGGGAAAGGCCTATATCCATCAGTGGGTAGATACAAGCTGATAATAATGATGATATGGAAGGGGAAGAGACTTACTTACTATTAGTTGATTAAATGCTATAATTATAATAAAATATACCCGTTATAGAGGGGCGATCAATGAAAGCGACTTTGCTCGCCAATCCAATACGAACATTTTATGACGTCTTAATGAGCTGAGATCTACCTAGAGATATTTTATTAATTTCATGATTTCGAAAAACATTTAAAAATTTATTTTATTATTTTATTTATTTTATTTTATATTATTTGGAATACCAACAGCTGTTACAATTAAATAAATACCTGAGATTTACATTCTAGAAAGCCAATTAAAGGTATCCGCCAATAGATACTGAATAAAGCATAAAGAAAATACAATGTGAGCATTCTGTGACAAACATAGTTACAAGTTACCACTCAGTTTAGAAAAGAAACAAACACATAAAAAAAAAACCGCTATTGAACTCTTGTTACTATATAAAATGTTATCTTCCATGAAGTGCGGCGAACTGCCTCGTCAACAACCGCCTCACCGACCCGCTACTTGAGTTAAACAAGTCAAGATTTAGCTCCGAACAAACGACATTAAATTGCTTACTAGCTCGCCACAGAATTAGATTGTTATATTATTAGAATGTTAATACACTGTATTATTACGTTAATATGAGCACTATTCTCTTACCCGTTCATAAAAAAAAAACAGTGGCACTCAGGGAGTGCCGACAGAAGAGAAAACTTTAACAATTACGTGTGTGTTCTTTTGAATCGTCAGGAAATATTTTGCACTGCTGAAAGCATTCCCTTTTTCTAAACTCGTACGTGTATTTCGGGAACTAGAGTAGCGTGGACTCAACGCGGAGAGCAAAGGTCAACTGACGAACCAACCAATAGCGCACAGGCAAGGATGCGGCGCGCGATTCGGCTGCCCCCCCCCCCCCCCACCACCACCCACCTCACACCGCACCAAATAGACCGGTGTCGGTTACGGTAACAGTGTCGCGAGTTCAATGGTTTTTTTCCATCTCAAAAAATGCCCAATGCGTCTAAAGAAGTTTTCACTTCAAAAATTCTATGATTAGCTCTTAATTTTCTAGGTGTCCGCCTTAGTTACTCGGCTATCTGCAACCGTCTCTGGTGGCAATTCCGCACATTCCCGTTCTCCTCGTCTGAGACTACTTGCGTTTGGAAGACAGCTCTAACTTTCGTGGACTCTGTGTGCGAAATTTGGGGGCCATTGCTACACGGCAGAGCTTTGCTGATCTTGCCAAGAGAAACGACCAGGGATCCACAAAAATTGGTGAAGGTTTTGGCAGACTATCAGGTAAGCGACCTTTGTTTCGAAACTTATATCAAAGTCTTGCAGCCTAGTTTAGAATGATTACAATATTAATAATAATTATATTTATAATTTATCTAATTGGCCGTGTGGTTTCCGGCAGACTAGAATAGAATTACTCCGTTTCTTCCCGTGGATGTCGTACAAGGCGACTAAGGGAAATACATTATCAAATATCGATCAGGCCTCCCCAACCCGTTTGGCCAGCGTGGGGAGTGTAGGCCAAATCCTCATTCCGTCTAGCACGGACGAGAGAGAGTCGTGCTCCTGTAGTGGAGACTAAAATGGACCTGATGATGATGAATTTATCTAAAGAATAACAAAATTATGCGGAGGAGTGGAAACGGAGGTCAATTCCAGTCAAGTTTTCAAGCCGCTGAAAGGCCAGTCACTTGACTTAACGACAGTCATCTAATGACAACAACAAGGACCGACGGCTAACCATGCGAAGGACAAGCACGGAGGAGCTCGAGTAAATATACTCATCCATGGACTGACTACGATCGACGTTGCTTGAAAACATTGACCTCCGCCAACCCGCAGTTGAGCAGCGTGGTGGAGTACGCTCTAAACCTCTGAACTTTGCGTATTCGTGTAGACACGCGCAACGACGCCATCAGCTCATCAGGGGGGGGGGGGGGGGATAGGCCCCCCCTCCCCCCTCCAAACATCGCAAGAAACCACCGGTTGACCTGTATTATCAAAAAAAATAATTTCTCTTCACAGTTCTTTTCACGTGAATACATATTTAAAATTGCTTCCATAGGGAGGTACTTAAAAAAAATAATGATAACAAAATCGGGGGATACAGTTTGGTGTTGCAGCTACAAATCTATCATCTCCATCCAAATTCAATCACACCATTGGATAGATGAAAGATCAAAGAATTTATTACGCTAAGTAAGGAACGCGCTGCCATTTTGAGATAATTTTAGTGCATTAAACGTATTCACGTACAACACACGGCCGTGTCCATGACACAACCACACCCCATTTTTTGTTCAATAACAAATGTTTTCATTGAATTTTATTCACAGATTCAGCGTCTAGTTTTAGTGCCGACGCTCCTACGATCTATCCTCCTGTATCTTTCTCTTGATCCCTCTGAAAGACCATTGAAACATCTGAAGTTATGGATATGTTCAGGAGAGACTCTTAGTAAAGAACTAGCGTCACAGTTCTTCAGATATTTTGGTGATCAGAATGACTACAAATTGGCAAACTTCTATGGAAGCACTGAGGTTATGGGAGACGTCACATACTACGTATTGGAGAAATCTGGACAGTTGGATTTGCACGATACAATTCCTATTGGTGAGTGAAATCTCACTTTCAATGCATGTTAGTAAAATGCCGCGAATATAGTCTACATTTCATGTGATCCATGTTTAGTGCGAGTGTTTTGCTCACATTCGAACGTGTTAGCGTTTACAAGGTTACAATTTTAACTTAAATATTCTACATTTAATAGGCGCTCCCTTGGACAACTGTGCAGTATACCTGTTAGATGAAGAGATGAATCCAGCGCACGAGTCAGAGCCTGGCGAAGTATGGGTTGCAGGACACAATCTGGCCACAGGTTATGTTGGTGCCCAAGGTGCTGACAAGTTCTGTAGTAACCCGCACGCTGATCACCCAGGTAGGGAATCTTCTGATTTTACTCATATACAGTAGATTATCAATATCAACATTTATAATATTTTATTTTTTCTTAATGTATATTAATAATACATAGGAGTAAAGTTGTAACTTAAGCATGTCGATAAAACCAACGTTGATGTTTAGCAACAAGAAGATCTATGATCTCATATTCAGAAGAGACGAGGAGCGAAAATACCATCTTGTGGTACACCGGCAATAAATTGAGACCAGCCAAACAAAAGTTTCATCAAGCCCAACCACAGACATTCAATCTTACTATTGAAATTATATGACTGTGAGCCCAACAGACAATCACATATACTCGTTTACTTTCTACGATTTCTCTACTGGACGATTATTTTTGTTTTTTTGTTTTTTTTTTTTTTTATACTACGTCGGGTGGCAGACAAGCATACGGCCCGCCTGATGTGAAGCGGTTGCCGTAGCCATATTAACGCTCGCAACATAAAATATCGCTCGCACGCCGCCACTCCCGCTGCCAACGCAGCATCTCCTTCCTTTCTGGTGACCTCACTCACTCGCAGGAACACAACACACCCTCAAGGGAATTGCTATTTGGCTGCGGTATTCTGTAAGGTGGAGGTACATGCCCCAGTCGGGTAGCTTACAATTACGCTCCCTACCTCTCTTTTCGCCAGAGCTTCGTTTGTCAGTCAGCAAGGTGTATGAGCAGAATAATGAAATTATATTTACAATTGTATCAAACGTCGCAAGCACCTAAATGCTAGCTAAAGAGGTAATAAGATGTTTACTTGAGCAAGCATCTACTAGCTTGAATCAAGTCAATTCCTTAGGGTAATCCCTAAGGATAAAATAATGTGATAAACATATATACAAAGAGTCATTAAATTCTTATGCAACGGTTCTAATGTTAATATTCTTGATTTGTAGACTTCAGCCGCCTCTATCGCACTGGAGACTTCGGTATACTGCGAAAAGGTGTAATATTGTACGCAGGACGTACTGACTCCCAAGTCAAGATTAGAGGTCACAGAGTCGATCTGCAGGAGGTGGATAGAGCTGTAGCTGCTGTTCCAGGGGTGGATAAATGTAAGTTAATTAAAAAAAAATCTTAACAAAATACCATATTTACATGATTTTATAACGTTTTGTAATTTGTCACCTGGCACAGCTTTTTACTATTTTCTATTTAACTAACTTTTTAGAGTACTTCTATATCTACACGACAACGTACAAATATTTCATCTAACCCTCTCCGTTGCGGAGTTAAGACTAATTTATTGGTCGCGCGGAGGGTATTTCCAGGCCCTTTTTCACGTTAAAAATATGATACGATAGGAGTCTAAGAAACGCTTAACAGCATCACTGACATCGTATATGATAATATAATAATTATTAATTATTATTATAATTATTGTATTACCACTGCCAATTAATCTCCAAACGGTTAGTCTATTTCTCGCTCAGCGAATAAGCATTGCCATCCAGCGTGGCAATGCTGCTATCCTTCTGGCCACGTTACCCTTTGATGGCGATGCGGAAGAATTTTTTGATGCTATTTAGATATTATATTTTATTAATTTTAATTAGTTTGTATATATAGTTAGTACTTTTTTTTGTTTGTATATATAGTTAGTCATATTTAGTATTTATTTTATTGTATAAATTATTTCATATAATAATTTCAATCATATATTTTCTCATATATGATTTGAAACATACGTCTAATTGTGAAACATTCATCATCTTCTACTGGTTGATGTTTAAAAGTAAGAAAGCAATCTTTGTTATACATATTAAAATAATTTTCTAATATATTTATAGGTGTGGTTTTATGCTATGGATTGGAACAAGGGAATCCGGAAATCCTAGCCTTTGTCACTATTGAACAGAATGCAAGAATAGCAGCGCAACACATAGAAGCTAGCTTGAAAAACTCTCTGACCAGTTACATGATCCCGCAGGTATGTTTTGACATCCATAACTGTAGAGAGCCAACTTTCCAATATAATCTAAACAATTATTTACACCGACGATCTAGCTAAATAAAAGTGGCTTGAGGAAATCATGACTAAGTCTTACACCCGTATTTATAGAGAAGTAATTACTTGTTGCTAAGTAATTTCTTAATTAAGTCATTACTTAAGGTTAGAATTCTTATTTAAAAAATCTTCTATGTATAGTTGAGTAATGTACGTTACTTACTTGAGCAATTGCCCAACTAATAGTCGCCGCTAAGCGGTTGTTCCCGTGTGGCAACACTTTGTCACTGCGTTTCGTTTCTTATAAAGCAAATGTAATGTTTAGATTAATTTTATGAAATCTTGCATTAATATCTTTGATATTACTTTATTTTGTATTTATAATAACAATAACGTTATTTAAAGTAGTTTAAATTGTAAAAAGTACATTATTTTTACTGATGGTTTACGTCATACAAGAATGTATCCTTGGAGAAACAAAACATTTGACATGATATAACCCTACTAAATTTAAACGTTTTCTTTTACATATGGATTAAATGCCGACTCGTGATTTTTTACTTAGAGGAGTTATAGGAAGCCCTCTTTGTGTCTCTGATAGTAAAGAGTCTGTAATTCTCGGTAAAATCACATGTATTACAACACTTTTGGAGAAACGAAATCTCTTTTTAAAACAATCTTCCGAATAGTCATGAAATGGATCTACATCACGAAAGTAAACCTTGGGATTTCTAGGTTCAGCAACTTCAATCTCTAATAATATATTATCATCTATATTGTCTACAACAGCAAAAACCGCTTCAATGCTATCTAAAGTTTCCATTTTTAGGTAAAATAACCTCAAAGCAAAGAACTGCAGTATACTGGGTACCTCAAAGTAATGCTTGAGTAAAGGAAATGGTGACTATTACTTGGTTGAGAATTCTAACTTTTGACAGTTCTAACTTCGAGCAGTTTCTTAACTATAGAATACAAATCGTTACTTAAGTAATTACTTTTACTCAAGTAATTACTTTTACTTGTTTATAAATACGGGTGTTAGACCGGTATAGACTCATTAGGAAAACAGACAAGCATACGGCCCGCCTGATGTGAAGTGGTTACCGTCCGAAGTAATATATATTAACGCTCGCAACGTAAAATATCGCTCGCGTGCCGTCACCCCCACTGCCAACGCAGCATCTCCTTCCTTTCTGGTGACCTCACTCACTCACAGGAACACAACAACCCTCAAGGGAGTTGTTATTTGGCTGCGGTATTCTGTGAGGTGGAGGTACATACCCAGGTCGGGTAGCTTACAATTACGCTCCCTACCTCTCTTTTCGCCAGAGCTTCGTTTGTCAGTCAGCAGGGTGCACCGCGTGCAGGTGAAGTTGGCTTTGGTTCAAAGATGTTGATGAACCACTTACACCCCTAACTATTATTAAAGCTAACCTATTAATAAAGTAGTAAGAACCTATTAATAAAGACTGAACATTTATTTGTAGGTAATCGAAATTGAAAGCGTTCCACTGCTGGTCAATGGCAAGGTCGATAGACAAGCATTGTTGAAGATGTATGAGAATACAAATAATAATGGTAAGAATACTCTCTTTATTTTTTTATTTTATTAATGTTTTCGATAAAATTCAAACTTCTTCTATTATCAGAATGTAAACTATTGTTTACATTCAGATAATAGAAGAAGTTTGACTTCTTGATTTTATCTCTAATAAGATAGCTTATTAGCTTTTAGAGATAAAATCAAGACCTAATAATTAATTTTTAGTGTGACATTTGATTATTGTTTTAATGGAATTTGGATGACATTTTGTAATTTTATGCTTATACTTATTAATTCTTCGGTTTTTTATTTTGTTATTTGCAGCTTATTGTGAATTGTAATTCGTTGAATATTTTGTTGTAGATGCTTAATTAAATAGACTCAACCATTACTAAGTTTTGCATGCTTAAACTAAGCAAAATGTACAAGGGACATTATACACATTTATGACCTTATATGTACCTACATTTTAAGCAAATAAAAAATTATTATTATTATGACATTTATTTATTTTTAATATCTTATTTCATACATTTTTTAATATATAATATAAAAAAAAATATACATTAAAAAATATAAAAAACAGAATCCCTCCCGATAGCGGGAACAAGGTCCAAACTATCGGTGGACAAGGTCACAGAGACAGAAACCTCCTCACAATACGTGCCGTGCTGAGGAGGACAGCTTTCTGTATCTGACCCTTGATCCAGCTTCCCAACGCGAGCTTCTTGAGGTGTTGGTCGAAGCTCTTGGCGATTAAACCATTAACCGTCACAACTATCGGAACAATCACTGTTGAATCGACGTCCCACATGGCGGTAATCTCATGAGCTAAATCAAGATACTTAGATAATTTATCTTTTTCAGCTTTCACGAGATTAACGTCATGTGGGATAGCGACATCAACAATGACTGCTTGGCGCGTTGATCGATCTATTATCACGATGTCAGGTTTATTGGCTACAATAGTCCTGTCAGTGATAATAGATCGATCCCAGTATAATGTGGCATGGTCATTTTCGAGAACTGCTTCCGGCATATACCTGTAGTATGGTACCTCGGTAATCACAAGACCATATCTCAAGGCAAGCTGCTGATGAATAATCCTGGCTACTTGGTTATGTCTGTGCAAGTACTCGCCGTTAGCAAGATAAGAACAACCGGAAATTACATGTCTGAGGGATTCCCCAGGCAGATGACACGCCCGACAGATATCAAGCGTGCCATCCTTCATGATATATTTCCGGTAGTTATTCGTCTTGATAACTTCGTCCATAATTCCACAAACAAACCCTTCGGTTTCCCCAAAGAGGTCCCCGAAACGCAGCCAGGCTACGGATGCAACGTGATCTACATCGGGCCCATGTAGAGCCCGGTAGAACCGTCCATGCAGCTCTTTGCCTTGCCATATGGTCATGCGATCATCAATACTTAATACTACAGGTTTACGCCAGTTCTCGTTAGCCAAAGACAAAGGGGTTAATCCACGATCGATACCCACCACATCCTTATGCATTTCCACGTCAGCATGTAGGAAATATTCCCTGAGGTTGCATATCTCTCGATTATGTAGGGTTTTAGCATTTAAAAAGCCTCGACCGCCACATTTTCGAGGGATATACAACCTCATTACTGATGATCGTGGATGATGCATACGGTAAGTGGTTAATATCGTTCGGACTTTCCGGTCAACAGCGTCAAGCTCAGTTTGAGTCCACTTGAGTATGCCAAAAGAATATATCAAGACCGGCATGACCCAACCATTGTAAGCACGCACTTTATTGCCCCCTGATAAAAGACTAGTAAGTACTTTTTTCAGGCGGCCAAAGAAACGTTCTTTCAGTGATTGCTTCATGTCTGTCTCAGTAATTCCCAAATTTTCAGACATACCCAAGTACCTGTAGGTCTCAGTTTCCGAAAGGGATTTCAAGCGTATACTATCTGAGAGTTCGAGTCTCTCAGATACTAATATCTTCCCCTTCTTCACATGTATGACCGCACATTTGTCTATACCAAATTCCATTTTAATAGATTTACTAAAGTTTTCAGTTACCTTTAGTAAAGCCATTAATTGGACTTTGCTACATGCAAAGAGTTTCAAGTCATCCATGTATAGAAGATGAGATATAGCCTGACCTCCCCTTCGCAATCTGTAGCCTAGCTTTGAATCCTCTAATAATGTGCTTAAAGGATTCAAAGCTAAACAAAACCACAAGGGACTCAAACTGTCACCTTGGAATATACCCCTTTTAATCTTAATTGGTTCGTCGTCCCCACTGATAGACCGGGATCCTGGATAGAGAAGGACTGTTCTCCATTGCCCCATACATGACTTTAGGAAAGTGCATAGAGTTGTATCTATTTTATACAACTCTAAGACCTTTATAAGCCATGTATGAGGCACCGAATCATAGGCCTTCTTGTAATCTATCCAGCATGCCGATACATCTTTGTGGTTTCGACGTACCTGCTGATTAATGGCAATAAATAACTAATTATTATTATTATTATTATTATTATTATATGTATCTCTCTTAACTCACGGGTCAGGTCAGTCATTATTATTATTATTAATAATATAAGATCTTTAAAATCAAATACATATGTACTGCCTAAATTTATCAATACGAATGGTACACGAACTTCTAACTATCTCATTCCGTGTTACCTAAATGAAACTACGCCACAATTTCAAGATATATACCTACATAAAAAGGTAAAATATTTGTATTTAAAAAACTCTGTATGTCAACGACCAACCGACACTAAGATAAGCCCGGCGAGATAGATAGATAGGTACGTTTATTACAAACTACAGTCACACACATACAAAAATTAAATTCAAAAAATAACAGGGAGAGAACATACACACTAGGAAACAGAATGCAGAATAAAAGATGCATGTGTGTGCTGCAGCAAGCAAATGGCCACAGCTCAGTGCGACTTTTTTGCACATCGCGCAAAAAAACACTGATTTTCAGCTGTCGCCTGTTGGGCGCGCGCGCGCGACCGACTAATAATAGAGAATACAACATAATGTGTGTGTGTGTTGTGTGTGCAGTGTAAGTGGACAAAGTGTGAATCAGTGGTTTCTTCGAGACTTCTAGGGTTATGGACAATATATTATAATGAAATAATTATGAATAAATGAATAAAAAAAAAATTAAATTTCGACACACGTTTTCATTTGCATTTGTAGTCGAAGCAAAATCTTTGAGAATTGATTACCTGTCTTTTTTAATAATAATAAATAAATAATAAATATTCCTGTACAAATGACACACTGCTATCTACCTACTCCCAAACTAAGCAAAGTTTGTACTATGGCGATATTGTATTTGACGAGCTCGGTGGTGGTCGAATGGTTAGCAATGGTGACTATAGTCACTTTGACTCCGAGGTCTCGGGTTCGATTCCCGCACAATACAAACATTTGTGTGCATGAACATGTCTGCTTTTGGTCTGGGTGTTTTCTATGTATTATAAGTATGTATTATAAAGTTTAAATTACAAAAAAAAATGTATTAGACAACTGATAAAATGTACTTAATTTTATCAGTTGTCTAGTACCCATAACACAAGCTTTGCGCTTAATTTGTGACTAGATGGCGCTGTGTAAATTGTGCAGAAATATTTATTTACTTATTTATGGGTACTAGATAACTAGTATTATACTTAAATACATTTTTTATGTAAATACATACATATATACATAGAATACACCCAGATCAAGACAAAGAAACATGTTCATGCACTTTGTCTTGTGCAAACCATCGAATCGAAATTCGATGGTTCGCACAAGAACCCGCGACCTCGGAGTCAAATTGCCATGGCTAGCCATTCGACCAACGAGCTCGTAGTTATGTACCTACTTACATATTTACAGACGATTCAGCAATACCGCTAGACATCGATTACTCTGGTGTTGATGAGCAGGATAAGGAAGCAGCTCAAGTACTATTCGAGACAGTAGGTGAAGTGCTCGGACGCGCTGCTAGAGGAACGCTATCTGTACGAGCAGGATTTTATGAACTTGGTGGAAATTCCCTAAATTCCATCTATACAATAACTAAGTTGCGGGAGAGGGGATATTATGTTGGTAAGTTTGACAATCATTATCTGTTTTACTGATTGCATCAACCCACTGCTGGACTACTGGTCTTCTCTCAATCGAAGGGGTTTAGAACGCACTTCATCATATTGTTCAACTGCGAGTTAGTGCTGAGGGTTGCTGCTCCACTAACCAGCAGTTTTAGTTATTAAAAATGATAAACAGCCCCCTTACCACCATCTCTTAATGCGATTAAATAACTGAATAGAATGCTTATTCATACCAATGAATAAGCGACTCTATTTCAGATAGAATAGAGTAGCAAGAATAATAAGATATAATATACGAAATTTTTGACGCGGTTTAATCATATTTTCTTTTCTTCCTTTTTATTTATATAACAATATTCATTTTAAGATTAGTTTATTTTTAGTTAATTTAGTTTATAGTGAATTTATATTGTAATAATGTTTTGTGTTGGAATAAGTATACAAAAATAAATCTATCTCGCTCTGTTTAATAGACATCTGTCTTAGTCACACAATATTGTTTATAATATCTTTAAACAAAGGGCTACATTGTTAAATGCTCTGTATGCCTTAGTCAGCTAACCAAGCTCTGTGGTTCAGTAGAAATCATATTCCAGTTTAGTATCGTCCGACTTCTTGTAGTAGAACACACCTTTCTAAGAGTGCATAAAATAAATTTAATTATTATAATTTGCACTGAAGAATCTTTTATTTTTGGCTTCCTAACCTAACAGGTTATGGGCCCAGTGTACAGTACAAAGTGGACTTTTAAGTGATTGAAAGAAACAGACTTTTTTTTTAAATACGATAAAAAACGCTTTAAGTGGTAACGTTTAAGACTTGTGATTTTTGTAATTTTGGTAGAGAAACTATTTACGTATTCTAAGTGACTTTTTGTGTTATTTTCTAACTGTAACGATGGACGGTTCAAAAGTAAAAAGAAATATTAGACTGTTTGACGGCGAAAAGTATTCTTTATGGAAACTTAGAATACGCAGTTTATTAAACGAACTTGAAGTGCTGCAAGTAATTGACGAAGAGCCTCCTGTACGCATCAACAGTGATTGGACGAAGAAAGAAAAGATAGCGAAAAATACCATCATCGAATATTTATCAGATTCTTTGCTGGGGTTTGCTAATGAAGAAACAGCAAAACAGATTTTCATAAAACTCGACGCAGTGTATGAAAGAAGAAGTATCGCATCCCAATTGGCATTGAGAAAAAGGTTATTGAATTTGAAATTAGAACGTGATACTCCATTGATAAAACATTTTCAAAATTTTGAAAATTTGATTATCGAGTTAGTGGGTGCCGGTGCAAAGTTAGAAGAAGTAGATAAAGTCACACATCTATTTATGACTTTACCGAATTCTTATGATGGTGTCATCACAGCAATTGAGACATTAGCTGAAGATAACTTGACCTTATCTTTCGTAAAAACAAGGCTTCTTGATCATGAAATTAAATTATTAAACGAAAGGCGCGACAATAGTTTAAAAGTCCTGCAAGCAGAAACCAGTGGTTTCAAAAACCAGCAATGGAATTTCTCTTTAAAACGCAAGCCAAATCAACTTACTCATAATTATAAACAAAGAAACAATAAAATTAAAAATAGAACATGTCACTACTGTGGAAGGAAAGGGCATATCAAAATTAATTGCTTCTTCTATAAGAGGGCGAAAGCAAATTATGAAAACCGCAAAGCGCTACAGCAAACTGAAAACCAAAGAACGCTTCAATCTATAAATATTGCAGACAGAGAAAAATCTAATATCTCAGGGTTTGCTTTCATGGTTGGAAACGAATGCTATTCCGAAGAAGGCAAAAGTACCAATAAAATTACATTCATATTAGACTCTGGTGCCTCAGATCATTTAATTAACAGAGAAGATCTAACACGTGGGTTCATAGAACTTCAGTGTCCAGTAAATATTTCTGTAGCTAAAAACGGAACATTCATTAGTGCGACAAAAAGAGGCACTCTATCTATTACCACTGATACGGGTATGAGTGGATTGCTACAGGATGTTCTTTTCTGCTCAGAAATTCCATATAATTTGTTATCGGTCAAAAGAATGCAACAGGCTGGAATGACCATAATTTTTGGTCAAAATGGTGTACAAATACTCAACAAAGAGGGTAAGATGGTAACAAAGGGTGAGTCTTTGAATAATTTAATTGGTATTAATTTCATGCTTAATAAATGTGCTTTAATTTCCTCATCAACAGCTTTTTGCCACAAAAGCCTATCATGCCTGGTTTGAATTTCGGTATACGATGTAGGAATTGTACATATTAAAGACTTTGCGTATAATAAATAGTTCACAGAAATATCATTACTGTTTTCATCATAAGACACTGTAGGCAAATTTTTAATTCGATTACTTCTTCTAATAACACTCGAACTACTAGAAGCTACTTCATTCCGAGATCCAGTCAATTTATCTTGAAATGAATCATAGCATGTATGCCCATCTGCACTGCGTACAGATTTATTAGGTGGTGGACCTAATGCGCAGGGTACACTGCCCGTTTGTTTCACATCATCTGATCTTATACTATCAGATGCGCACAACCTGCTACACATGTGCTCGTCAGAGTTATTGGTATTTTCAGATAGAATACCTTCAGGCTTCACTGGCCTACTTGACAAGAAATTATTCTCATCAACAATTACATCTCTGACTCTTACAAACTTTTCTTCTACCACATTCCACACCCATTCGGTTCATAACCAACCAATATCCCTTTCAAGGATTTCTCATCGAATTTTGCTTTTCTACTTTTGTTAAGAAAATACACAGTTGAACCGAAAACCTATAAATACTTAAGTTGCGGCTTCTTATTATGCCACAATTCAAACGGTGTGTTATCTACTTTCAGTGCTTTTGTGGGGCTGACATTGATAAGATAAGTAGCAGTTAACACAGCCTCACCCCAGAACGACTTGTCTAACTTAGCACCTGCTATTAAAGTTCGACTTCGTTCTGTTAACGTTCTTATCATACGTTCGGCAATACCATTCAAAGCAGGGGTATGCGGCACTGTTAAATGGTAGGTTATACCTTTTTGCATACAGTATTCTTTCATTTCACTCGATAAATATTCGCCACCATTGTCACAATATAAATTGACAAGTCTCAAACTAAAATGAGCTTCGCACTTAGCAACATAATCTCGAAAAGCAGCAAAAACGTCTGATTTATGAGCTATTAAGTATGTCGCACAGTAGTGAGTGTATTCGTCTACAAATATCACAAAATAGTTTTTGCCGTCAAGTGTCGAAGGAGTGATCATACCACACACGTCGGAATGCACATTAAATAGAGGTCGTTTAATAATTTTAGATTTACTTTTATGAAATGACAGACTTGCTTGTTTTCCATATATGCAAGCTTCACATAAACTTTCACTGGGTGTAATATTATGGATCACACTTTGATTGAAAAGGGTTTTCAATACTCATCAGCTGATCGTTGTATTTATTTCCTAGATGCCGGTGACATTTCAAAAAAATATTTATGTTGTACTTTATGTCGATGATCTTGTTATTTCGACTGCTGATATAAATACCATGAATAGTTTCAAAACTTATTTAATGAAAAAGTTTAAAATGTTAGACTTGATGGAGATCAAATGTTTCCTAGGAATTAAAGTGGAAAGATCACATGATACAGTTACATTAGACCAAGCAATGTACATAAAAACGGTCTTAGAAAAGTTTAACATGAATGACTGTAATTCTGTCAGTACACCTTTGGAAAACAAAGTAGACTTTGACGCTTTGAGTGCAATTGAAACAACAAAAGCTCCATGTAAAAATCTTATCGGGTGTTTGATGTATGTTATGTTATGTACTCGTCCCGATTTAAGCTTTGCTGTAAACAATCTAAGTAGATTTGGTAACAGAAATAATAACTCACTTTGGTTACATTTAAAACGAGTGTTACGTTATTTAAAGGGAACTACTGACTTGAAACTAACTTATAAGCGGAATCCAAATGTTTATAATAACATTCTCAGTGGCTTTGTTGATTCCGATTGGGGAAGTGATGAAGTTGATCGTAAAAGCACAACAGGATACTTGTTCAAATTGTTTGAACAATGCACAATTTGTTGGCAAACAAAGCGTCAGTCAACAGTGGCAGCGTCATCTACTGAAGCAGAGTATATGGCTTTGTTTGAAGCCGTGAGAGAAGCTCTGTGGTTAAAGTCATTAGTGACTAGTATTCATGTAGAAATTTCAAATCCGATTCCTATTTTTGAGGATAATAACGGATGCATAAGCATTGCAAGTAATCCGACAAGTCATAAACGGTCAAAACATATTGACATAAAATATCATTTTTCTAGGGAACAAGTTGAGAAAAATGTAATTAAAATGATTTATGTGTCCACAGGTAATCAACTGGCAGATATGTTTACAAAGGCATTACCAGCCGCTCGTTTTTCGGCACTGAGAGAAAAACTCGGTGTATTATAATTTAATGTTAAAGTTCTGTCTAATGAAAAGTGTGTAGTGTAAATATATACTGCAAATGAGATTACATAAGAACATAATTAAGTTGACTTGGTCTGATTAGGTTTTACTGGGGTTTCCCTAATCCTGCGCAACGAATGTTGGACCAAGATATTGATGATTGTTTCCCCAGACAAAGAATGGTGTGTTCATAAGTTTGATATTGTAAATAGCTTGTGATAGATATTTTTTATTATTATTTATTTTTGAGGGGGCGTGTTGGAATAAGTATACAAAAATAAATCTATCTCGCTCTGTTTAATAGACATCTGTCTTAGTCACACAATATTGTTTATAATATCTTTAAACAAAGGGCTACATTGTTAAATGCTCTGTATGCCTTAGTCAGCTAACCAAGCTCTGTGGTTCAGTAGAAATCATATTCCAGTTTAGTATCGTCCGACTTCTTGTAGTAGAACACACCTTTCTAAGAGTGCATAAAATAAATTTAATTATTATAATTTGCACTGAAGAATCTTTTATTTTTGGCTTCCTAACCTAACATTTTGTTGTAAGAATAATATTCAAAATCGTTGTTGTTGTTATTGTAAAGTCTTTATCATACAAAAGAAATTACATAAACATGATGATAAAAAGAGTTAGGTACATGTACATTCGCCGCCGCCGCCGCGTTAGTGGCGTTAGGAGCCAATGAGTTTGGTAAACAATGCGTATAAATGATAATTGCATTAGGTAATTAATTTTTTCAAGATGTAATGCTATCACCATTTTTTTTACTTAATAGAATGCTTATTCATACCAAAGAATAAGCGACTCTATTTCAAATCGAATAGAGTCGCTATTTCATTGGTATGAATAAGCATTCTATTCAGTTATTGAATCGCAATAAGAGTTTGTGGTAAGGAAGGTAAGGTGTGTGGTGGACTAGCCCTACGTTACCCTCAAATATTGCAGGTGACTAAATGGCCACCCTGTATATGTCGAAGGACATCTGTAGCACCACCCAAATGCTTCCTCACATGCATCGTTAGGGGTAGGATACCAATTTTATCGACAAAGTCGTTTTTGATGGAAAGCATTAAGGTAAACCTATAATCCAGCAGTGTGTAGATACAGATTGATCCATAATAGATATCAACATCATCATCATCATCAGGTCCATTTTAGTCTCCACTACAGGAGCACGACCCTCTCTCGTCCGTCCTAGACGGAAGGAGGATTTGGCCTACACTCGCCACGCTAGTCAAACGGGTTGGGGAGGCCTGATCGATGGTTGATAATGTATTTCCCTTAGTCGCCTTGTACGACATCCACGGGAAGAAACGGAGTGATTCTATTCTAGTCTGCCGGAAACCACACGGCCAATAAAGATATATTAATTTTTTTTCAATCTTTAGAATTTTATAGATTGTGGGTGTGTATTGTAATATGTATTTTGTTTATAGAAATTAGTGACTTCCTTGGTGCAGCCAATCTCGGCGAAGTGATATCAAATATGGCGACAGATCCAGACAATAAACAAGAGAAACATGAAACAAATTTCACAGCTGAACTTATGAGAGATGAACATAAACAACAAGTTATCGAGTGAGTAAACAAATATTCAAATTAATTCGTCATCCAAGAGTAATCAGGAGGGCTTTGATTTGGAAAACGAATTTGACAGATGTACGTGACATTTTTTCGAATAAAATATGTATAAGTAATATATTTTAGAAAAGGGGACGAGCTCGGTGGCCGAATGGCTAGAAATGGTTCGATTCTCACACAAGACAAATATTTATGTTCATGCATGCAAGCATTTGCCTTACCTGCGGATCGAACCTGCAATCCTTGGTATTAATTAGACATTGCTACTTGGTAGTTCTTCGACCACTGGCACAACTTACTCCTTTCTGTACTCGCGCTATTATCTAGGACACATATACTCGCGTCGATCCGTGACACCGAAAACTTTCACATAAACTTTAGATGTATTTAATTGTTCTTTATAAGCAGGGACAAGATGTTATAAGTAAAACAAAAAAATAATATAGTACAGATATAGCTTTAATAATAACCCTTACGAATTAGACCCTGAAAAAATTTTTACAAATGTTACTACTTCTAAGTTATAGCAAAACAACTTTACTTTTCTAATACTTATAAACTTTTTTGATTAAAAATACGTTAATTAAACTTAGGAAAAAATATTAACCACTTTCAAATAAAAAAACATAAAAATCTTGGCACACCATATATAAAATTAATTTTCCTAACAAACTCGCGCCGGTCTCACGGACCGAAATCCTTTACACAGAAGATGTGTATTGCGCTAAAGCATTAATTGTAGCAACTGGTGCCAGATCTTCAAATGTTAGGAAGGTACAGTGAGCGCGAGGAGGTAGTTTTTTTTTTTTTTTTTTTTTATACTACGACGGGTGGCAGACAAGCATACGGCCCGCTTGATGAGAAGCGGTTACCGTAGCCATATTAACGATCGCAACATAAATAATCGCTCGCGCGCCGCCACCCCTGCTGCAAACGCAGCATCTCCTTCCTTTCTGGTGACCTCACTCACTCGCAGGAACACAACAACCCTCAAGGGAATTGTTATTTGGCTGCGGTATTCTGTGAGGTGGAGGTACATTTCCCAGTCGGGTAGCTTACAATTACGCTCCCTACCTCTCTTTTCGCCAGAGCTTCGTTTGTCATTCAGCAGGGTGCACCGCGTGCAGGTGAAGTTGGCTTTGGTTCAAAGATGTTGATGAACCACTTACACCCCAAACGGATTCCGAGAAATTCGATGTTTCCGATATCGTCGGGTCGTCGGTCTGTGACACCAACACGCGAGTTCAGGAAGGTGTTACAAAATATGTAATGACCGAGATCGTCAATACAGTATTTACATGCGTATTTTATTTATATTAGTGAATCTATATCTAGAACAAGGGTGAACGTGATCGAGTTAGTAACAAACACAAATGATTTTAATTTTAGCATGATAGTGTCATCCTTCTACGAGAAAGCTGAGTTGGAGCAGTTCTTGAAACATGAAATCGAGACAATGGACTACGCGCATTGCATTGACGCTTGCTGGGCAGCGCTACTTCAGGCTAGGCTTAGCGTTGTTCTCAATGATGGTAAGGAATATAACTATCAAAGTGCTTACTGCGAGTTTTTTGGTCACATTATGGGGTGTAAGTAGCTCACCAACACCTTAAGAGCCAAAGCCAATCTCACCTGCACGTGGTGCACCCTGCCAATAAGCAAACGAGGCTCTGGTGAAAGAGAGGTAGGGCACAAAGTTAGCCCGACTGGGGAAGGACCTCCATCCACCTGACAGAATACCGCAGCCAAATAACAACGCCCTGGAGTGTTGTTGTGTTCCTGCGCGTGAGTGAGGTCACCAGAAGAAGAAGTTGCTGCGTTAGCAGCGGAGGTGGCAACGCGCGAGCGACACTCATTGTCTCAAGCGTCTATAGGCGACGGTAACGACTTCACATCAAGCGGGCCGTATGCTTGTTTGCCACCCGTCATGGTATAAAAAAAAACGTGTTAACGTTTACAAGCCGATGAAATTGAGAAAACTTTCATAATGTGAATTTACCAGACGCGTGTTACATTCTAAATCAGCCGGGTTGCTCACTTCAAAATGTGAGCAAGTCAGCTAATTTTGATATGTAACACGCGTCTTATAAATTCACAACATGAGAGTGCTACTATATTAGGTCGGTTAGTTTTCGTTGACATGTTCAAACGGGGGAACAAAAAACGCACTAGGCACTCTAGAGCCCTGAATGGAGTATATTTCTATGTCATAATAGCTACCTGGATGGCAAATTTGAACCCGATCCGTCTAGTGCAGTGGTGCCCAACTTGTATCACTCCAAGGGCTATTTTGAAAATTCCGATACGCCACGCGGGCACCGCCGAGTTAATAAAAAAACATAAGTGATTTTTATTTATGTTAATATGATACTACACTTCAAAACAGAATAGACAGGAACAGCAAAAAGCTAATGCGATACTTGGCTGTTCACATTTTCAGAAAGTATGGTTTGTGTATTTCCTATCCGGTTTTGTTCGCGGGCGCCCAGAAATCAAGTTGCGGGCTACCAGGTGCCCGCGAGCTACCGGTTGGGCACCATGGGTCTAGTACTTTGAGTACATACTGTATATACCTTTTGTACATACTGATAACATTATTGCACCACATTGGTATTTTGACTTGATAAAAATCTATTAATGTCGGTATACAATATTCTCGGCGTGATCGTTAATTGCCGTGGATGACGGTATGCAAATTTTAGCTAAAGTTCAGATAAATTAGTGGACACTTCATCCCAACATATCAAATTACGATAATTCTAGGACGAGTAGAATCCCAAGAGGACCAGAGTAGGTACTAAATTACAATGACTTTAATGCAAGAGGATTAGAACTATAGTGATTTAATACGAATTTAAGTCTTCTGGACAAGAATTTGAATTTAATATAGGAAAAATTATAATGGAATTTATAGATTTAATGCAAAAATATATTGAACTAATGGATAAGGGGCTTTACCAGCTAAGCTGAAGCCGATCCCAATCGGATTTTTTGATTGCGGATATCAAACTTCTGCTTAGATTTATAGTACCTATGTTTAGCTTAGCTGTTAGAAACCATGGCCATGGAGCTCCACCGACAAGCTAAAGATGTCGGTCAATGACTACAACGTAAGACCTATTTTTACCGAGCTCGGTGGCGTAGCGGTCAATGACGCGGCTTCGACACCAACGCTCGTGGGTTCGATTCCCACATATGACAAACATTTGAGTGCATGAACATGTCTGTTTGTCTTAGCCTGGGTGGTTTCTATGTAAGTATCATAAGTATTTACAAAAAAAAATGTATTTACGTATGTTTATCAGTTGTCTAGTACCCATAACACAAGCTTCGCTTACTTTGGGGCTAGATGGCGCTGTGTAATATGTCTGACAATATTTATTTATTTATTTTTGGAGTCAAAATATTCGATGGTAATCGCTTTCAACTTCGGCAGTACCCAGGTCAAAGAAAAATATCTAAAATATTTTTTTTCACATTGTCACGAATTTCTTTGAAATATTTTCTCGAGCACTCAACGACAAAGATTTCTAAAATAAATTAACTTTTTTCACAGGTAGTGGAAATGCAATGGCCGTCGCGTTGAACTTCGATGCGCGTGATGAACCTGAAATTGAGTTAACAGGTGGACTGGCTAAGATTATGGGCTTCCTGGAGTTTGTGGAAGGTTCGGTTAGAGACACAATGTTACCAGAAGGAAAGGGTAAGTTCAAAATTTACGGGCTTAAGATTTTAAATAATAGGTTGTAATAGGTGTAACTTTTCCCATCAAAAAGTTACAGTACAGTGGTGGGAAAAGTTACGTATTACGATTTTTCAGTACCTAACTAACTATGTAGTTAGGTACTGAAAAAACTAACTATGTAGTTAGGTACTGAAAAATCGTAAGCGTTCGTCTTTATGTCTACAAGCTTTTTTTTTTACTTTTAAAGCTTTACTGTTTATTTTAATTTTCGCAAATAAATAAATATCTGGCATAATGGCACATTTTAAATATCTTTTTAAATATCTGAAATATGAAATCATTTTAACTTTATAATTTAGAGCTGTTTAAAAAAAACATAGCACAATTTAAGTACTCGTATGTGGTTCTCTATACGAAACGACTATTGTGCCACAAACTTATCTGACCCGGTGGCCAAATTTAGAACTAAAGCCGCCATATTGAAATGTTAGTATTGCCAGGTAGAGTTTATATATTTACCATGTATACACATTCCATTGAGGTACATTTTTTTAAATATATTATATATCTTTTTGTATACAAACAGTAAAAAAATCGTCAAAGAGTTGTTTCTGTGCAATATTATAATTCTAATATTAATATTATATAATAGCTATGATCGCGACTTAACGTGGTGCATTTTTAAAACTATTGAACAAAAAAATAGAAGGAAATTGATATTTAATTGAAACACCACACATTACAATTAATCAGTATATCAATGCTATTATTTTAACAATGCATATATTTCTTTGATTTTAATGTTTCCTCTAAAACGGGCGGCATTTTGTTTAATGGCAACACTGAAGTCGATCGCACCGCCCCCGCCACCGGGCCAGATAAGTTTGTAGCACTGTATATGAAACATTATACAATTTTATCTGTAATCATAGTCATACAATCATCCTGTAAGCAGGTAACCGGGTTTGCATGCACCCTATGGTCTTACGTATTTAACTAGTGGTCGCCCACGGGTCGAAATTCGACCATAAAATTAACAAAAAATATATACTAGTATGCGTGTGTCAAATACTAATAATGGTAGTGTGTGTAATGTTTTTTTGCCGTGTGGTTTCCGGCAGACTAGAATAGAATCACTCCGTTTCTTCCCGTGGATGTCGTAAAAGGCAACTAACGGAAATACATTATCAAATATCGATCAGGCCTCACCAAACTTTGGCCAGCGTGGGGAGTGTAGGCCAAATCCTCCTTCCGTCTAGGACGGACGAGAGAGGGTCGTGCTCTTATAGTGGAAACTAAAATGGACCTGATGATGATGATGTATAATTTTAAAATAATATTAGCATTCTGCACTCCTTCTCTATATAAACTATAAGTGTGCGAAATTTCATACTCCTCCGTCCGTGCTATTTTCGTAAAAAGGTGTCATCATCATCATCATCATCATCAGGTCCATTTTAGTCTCCACAACAGGAGCACGACCCTCTCCCGTCCGTCACAGACAGGAGGATTTGGCCTACACTCCCCACAAAAAGGTGTACAAAATAGATATATTTTTTTATGTTAGGCAGGGGCAAACGAGCATGTGGGTCACCTGGTGGAAAGTAATCACCACCGCCCATGGAGCAACACCAAGGGGTCGCTGATCCGTTGCCAGTAGTTTTTTCTTCATGTATTAATATACTAATAATGTTTTTCACAGGCGCTATCTTGCATTCGTTCATGATGGCGACAGCAGAGACGTTGTCTCCTCGCGACAATGTCGCAGCGATTCGGGCCCTGGAACACGCGACAATGAGAGTCGCAAGAGACAGGCGGTTCAAAGGAGTGTTTACTACTAATACAAGTCCACTTACACAGGTATATCTTTTTATATTCGTACAGTAAACAAGGATAGGGACCGTCTGATGAAGAGCGGCCACAGTCCTGTAGAGAAAATCAAATTAGATTTTTTTTATACTACGTCGAGTGGCAGACAAGCATACGGCCCGCCTGATGTGAAGCGCTTACCGTAGCCATATTAACGCTAGCAACATAAAAAATATTCTGGTGACCTCACTCACTCACAAGAACACAACAACCCTAAAGGGAATTCTTATTTGGCTTCGTTTGTCAGTCAGCAGGGTGCACCGCGTGCAGGTGACGTTGACATTGGTTCAAAAATATTGATGAACCACCAAAAATAAATTAGAATGAAGTAAACAAATTAGCTTATATCCAGCAGTAGGTGCAATACAGGCTGATGATGATGATGATGATGAAATAAATTAGGGTGTCAGTGGTTCATCAATGGGGTATAATTGGTTCATCAACATCTTTGAACCAAAGCCAACCTCACCTGCACGTAGTGCACCCTGGTGACTAACGAGGCCCTGCCGGAAAATCGAGGTAGGGCTTTCTAGGCTGGTCTTTCTGTTTTTAAAGATATAGTTATCTATATCAATAATAGTCTATTTGACCAACGTTTTTTTCGGTTTTATATATAAGAACGTCACAATAATAAAACCACACGTGAATAAATTACTTTGATAGCACAAAAATCTCTCGAGATATGTTAATTTGAAAATTACAATTTTGGACTTTCCCGAAAACGCTTCATACAAGGCTGCTAGCACTACTAGATTATGACATCACAGGTTTGTATCATGTATGGATTAAATCAGATATTTGTACGACAGCTATGTTAAATATACTTTTATGTAATTAGTATCATAATAAAAGTTATAGTATTTTTATTGCTTTTCCAATGGAAATACTATTTTTTAATAATTTCATACTTTTGGACTTTCTCGCGGAACTTTGATCGACCCTAAATAAAGTCTGACCGAAGATATTAGAATGAAAGTTTGCAGATCTTTATAGTTTTGTGTATTTTACGATATTGTTACTTATATAAAATAAACAATTTTTGAACATTGTCAAATAGCCTATTAGAGACCTCAATATAATTGAGGTTTGTGTCGAAAAAAAAATTGAGATCGATCATGTCCTTGAGGAATGATCATCAAATACATTTTCCGTTGAAATCAATGGAAAACATACACTCAGCGAATCTACTCGCTCCACTCAACCTCGATTTTGGCCCCGTGGGCTAGAGAATCCGGCCTAGTGAAAATATATATTAAATCAGTAATTTTCTCTTCACAGCAATTGGGTACTGATGTGTTGGGCTTCCAAACTCTCCTAGACTACCAGATAAACCAGTATGTGGATAGCAACGGAGACAGGACCTTCGGCGCTGCTCCCGACGACATGCGAGCCATCGTCTGCTGGAAACCAGTCGAATAAAATGTGATATTATTATTTATAATTTATTTATACACACAATTAGTACAAGGTATAATAATTTTAAACTGGTTATTTGTTCCATGGAACTAAAACTATGTAGTAAATTAATTAATTAAATTAAACGGACCACTCGTGTATTTTTGCCGGGAAAACTGACTACTTCAATCTCAAACGGAGACCTTTATCACGGCGAATGTCCAAACGAGTACCTCCTCTCTTTTTCTGTCGCGACGAACACTGCGCGCTAAGGCCTCGTTTACGGAGACGCGGCACATCGCGCGTCGCATGCGGTGGCGCGGCCCGCACTTAATTCAAATATATTATGGTTACTAATAAGTATATAGTTAATTCATGTATTCATTCGGTAAATATATGGTTAATATGTATATGGTTAATTCAAATATATATTCAAGTATACGTTGTATAAGTGCGTTTACGGAGAAGCGATTTTTCACGCGCTTGCGCGTGTTTTGTGGCGGAGCCCGCGGATGGCAACGACGTGTCGCACGCGGCGTGTATCGCTGCGGCGCACGCAGCGGCGCCCGCGGCGGGAACCTTCTGCCAGTCTTAATTTGGAAATCGCACAACGTAGTCACCGTCGCAATGGAGTACGATATGATCGCACTAGAAGAAATTTCTATGTTAAAAAGTAAATTATTTAATTTAAGAAACTGGTCGGACGTCGGAGAAAAAGGGCGTGAAGATGTTGTTTACACGGTCGGCAACGCGCGTGTGATGGCCCTGGTGTTACAGGCGTTCATAGGCTACGGTAACTACTTTCCATCATTCGGGCCGTATGCTTGTTTTCCACTTTAGTGGTATAAAAATAAAATATAATGTTCAGTTCAGTGCGCACATAGTACTAGTTTCGTAGAACAAATGATCAATGTAACAATAATGACTAGTTTTAAGATTAGTTTAACATTTATAGGACACTAGAATGTGATTGCAATACACAAAAATGAAGAATTTTATTTACAATCGAAACTACAAAACATAAATTTTCATAAAGACAGTTTTTTTTTACAATTAGTGAATATTAATCTTATTCCAGTGAAGTATCTACCATTTATGAGGCTAGACTTAGAAGTTTAGGTTATTATGTACAATTTCGAATATATTATAAATATTATAGATAGAGATATATGTATGTACAGTCTTATGAGCAGTAGGTACCATCCACCTTACCTATATTTTTGAATAAAACATCCTTAAATTAATTTCTAGATCCTTAATTTCATCCTTAAATTGAATAAAAAAAAAAAAAATACATCTTTAAATTAGTTTCTCGATGATAATTCGGGGATACAAAATAAATTAAAGTTTTTTTTTATATATCGTAGTAAATATATATTTTATTAAATATGAGTTTATTATTAAAGCCACCTATAGTACTGTATTTATGACTTCATTATTGTGCATTCCAGGTTAGAAACACTACTTAGTACTGTAACACACAAATTAGTCTGTATTTTGTGGTTTTAATTGTTAACCAAGCAGTTGAGCAGCGTGGTGGAGTATGCTCTAAACCTCTTCGATTGAGGGGAGACTCTTATCCCAGCAGTGGGATAAATATAACAGAAGAGTGTATATACACGTATCTATTACGTACATGTACGTAATGTGATGTTTGAAGATGCTTGTGTCTGAAAATGCTTGTGTTTGAAAATGCTTGTCTATGAAAATACTGTTTTTTTTACGTGTGTGTTATTATGATGAAATATTAACTGTATAATTGTGAATCTCCATAAAAAATAAAGAAAATAAATTATTAAATACGTATATAAATAATGAATAAACCGTATTTTTGAAGTAAAACTTCTTTATGCACTCTTGCCTTGGGGAGTAAGCTGATGAAATTTACGGAATCGGCAAACGGAAGTTGAGAGGGAGATAAGTTAGTAGAGCTAAAGAAGTTTTACTTCAGTGTTCCGCAAAGTTTTTCATGGTGTACTTCCGAAAAATTTCCTAGATGTACGTTAAACACAAAAAGTATGCGGAACACAGGTCTAAAGCACTCGCTTTTTTTAAATTAAAATACATTGTATTTTATGCGGTATTTATCTAGTATATATGTTGGCCTTGTGGTTTCCGGCAGACTAGAATAGAATCACTCGGTCTCTTCCCGTGGATGTCGTACAAGGCGACTAAGAGAAATACATTATAAAACATCGATCAGGCCTCCCCAACCCGTCTGGCCAGCGTGGGGAGTGTAGGCCAAATCCTCCTGTCTGTGACGGACGAGAGAGGGTCGTGCTCCTGTAGTGGAGACTAAAAATGACCTGATGATGATGTATATGTATCTTCTAGTATGAATAAGGCTAGTGTTAATAATCCATTTTGTTTTCGATTAAAGTTAATGTAATTAATGTGTATTATTTAAGATCTCTGATGTGTAAAATGTGATAATTATTTAGCTAAACAAGGACCAGTGATTAGGTTTATACTTGTAAAATGTAAGAGTAAGAGTAGGAAAATCTCTTGCAAATATTTGACAGTGGTAAATAAACATTATTTATTATTATGTTAAAGTTTATTTTACTTACTTCAGATACCATCGAGTCTAAGCCATAGCACGGTCACAGTATAAGTAATAGTACTACGTATAGTATACCCAATCCCTCTACTTCAACTCCCCTCTGAGATGGCTTTTGTAATTTGACATAACGCAGATAGTATTCTAAACATTGTGGAATGATGCAAAGATAATAATAGACCACTTACACCCCAACGGATTCGTCGCTGGTGGTCACAAACGCAATTTCGATCCTATTTTACATGTTACGTAATTGATACATTCCGTCTTAGGGGACACTAAAACAAACAAACTTTTTGTACAGACCAGCAGATTTTTTTTCCTGATCAACAGAACTGAACAGGTTGTTTGTTTTCATGTAGCACGAAGTCGGTACAGACGCGTGGTGCGTTATTTTATATTATACGTGAAATACCTGATGGTATAATGGCTAACAATAGCACCAAGGGTAGTGGGTTCGATCCCCGTAGCCGGCAACCATTTTGTGTGTATGGACATGTCTGTTAGTCTTGGGTGTTTTCTATGTATCATAATTATGTTTGTATTTACAAAAACTCCTTGGACACATTCTTTATCACACATATTTCATTACTTACCTATACTTAGCAGTTATTACGACGAACCGCGTCTGTGACGAACCGCGTATATGACCTGTCGCATATATGGCAAACTGCTTGTGAGACGAATCGCTAAAGTGACCAATTACGTAAATAAGATCGGCGATGACAAACTGCATTAATGACGAAATGCGTTTGTCACTGGCCAGGTTTACGTCGCATTGAGCGGAGTCAAAATTCTAGAGGGATTGTTTTATCCACAGATCTGAAGGCATGTTTTCTACGTGCTGATTGGACGCTATCACTGCTTCTTCGGAGTTGGTAACAGTGAAACCTCTCATCAAATCTTTGATTTTGGGGAAAATACAGAAATCACTTTGTTTTGTTGGCCGTGTGTGAAGAAGCATTGTCATGATGTAGGAGAACGCGGCTTTTTGGTCGTCTTTCGCGAACTTTTTCAAACACCTTGGGTAAACAAAAACAACTCGGCATTAACACTCTTTTGATCTTCAAGTGGAATTGTGCAGATGGGACCCGTAGCCGAGAAAAAAAACGCGATCATTTTTTTACCAACGTTTCTCGCCTGTCTCACTTTTGTTGGCCTGTTCTCATTTTCAAGCACCCATTCACAAGATCGCTGTTTTTTTTTTCGAGTTCAAATGAATAAATCCACGTTTCGTCTCCTGTGACAATGTCATAAACAGCATTAAAATGTCCGTGGTCGTACTTCAGTAGCATCTGTGAGCGCGTCTGCTCCGCTGTTAGTTCATGAGGGATCCAACGACAACAAAGTTTCCGAACTTTTAATTCTTCATGTAAAATAGTCTCAAACCAATCTCCAATAGTCCTCGAATTGTCTCATAAGTAATCCGCGGGTTTTCTTCAATTACCCGCTTAACAGTAGCCACATTATTTTCGTTGACGACAGTTGAAGGCCGCCCTTCACGAAATTCGTCTTGTAAAGAAACCCGACCTCTCTCAAATTCAGCAAACCATCGCCTCACGGTGCTTGAACAAGGTGCTTCTCTCCCAAAAGCATTTTGAAGACGAGCGGCACAGTCTTGCGGAGAGAGAGGACTCATAAAAAATCATCTAAAAAATTATCGCTCTAAAATCTTTTCGACATAATTCTATTTTCGTTGCGTACGTAGAACTTTGATGTGTGATAAAAAACAATTGACAAATGATTTCTCGCCAATTTTTTTTTTATTACTAAGAAGGTTGCAAGTCTTTTCAAAAAATATAACATTCGAAATTAAAATAGTTCCGATTAGCTAGAAGTGCAAAACTTTTAGTGTGCTCCATGTACATATAAAACTATATATAAACATACATATACATTTGAATAGGAGGATGATTCACAGTTTTGGCAAATTGTCCAAGAGGTAAGCATGAACTTACTTTTTGAAATTACATTTATTTGCGATTCTTCTGAAGCTATTCGGTAGCGTATTCCAGAGTCGTGAATATTGTGAAGTGAAGGAGTTTGACATAAAGCCAGTACGAAAAGTGGGGGTAGAAAGCGCAAGGGCATAGTCTGATCGAAGCTGTCGTTCTACCAGATAAGCTAAACACAAATACTATAAAACTAAGCTGAAATTTGATTATCGCAAGCAAAAAAATTCATAGTATTTGGCTTCAGCTTAGCTGGCAGGGCCCCCTGGTCTTGTACGAGTAAGTAAAGTATGTGTATACTTGTCGAGCAAATGAGAAAATATATTAAATAAGCTTCTCCCTGCAACTTCACCCTGAACTGAAAGACGTCGTGACGTGAAGATTGTAATTATGATGATGCGAAAATGATGGACTCAACCAAGAAGCCAGAATGGAAAAGAGAGGTCAAAACATTCCGATTACCATATTAATTCGAAAAATATGTCTTATATTAATTCGCTTTTATTAGGTCGACTTGTATGTAACTAACTATGTAATGGAATCTAAGGCAACTAATTTAACCATCTTCCAAGGATCGTAGCGTAATGAAAATTGACAGCTGTATGTAGTTCTGATGACAATACAATAATATGGCACTGTCGAACTGATCTGATGATGGAGCCGGAAGATATGAACTGGAACTTCATGATGGATCATCGTATTATAGCTGTTTTTGGATTTCTTAGAAAAGTCTTGTAATTAACTTTGATCACGATTAGGTTTCAAGGTCTGATGATGAAGCCGGAAGATTTTCACTTTTTAGTTTGATATGCTTTAAAGCGTATTTTTTTAGTTTTTTTTAAACTATATTTATTTTAGTTAAGGACACACATATTCAACATAGTCTGTAGAGCTTCAGGATCTCCACCAGCTAAGCTAAACCCAAGTACCGTAAATCTAAGCTGAAGGTAGATATTTGCAATCAAAAAAAATCCAATGAGAATCGGCTTCAGCTCGGCGGTAGGGCCCCTGATTTGGGGCCCTACCGGCTAAGGCCTTATTACCACGGCATTTTTTTTACATGCGAATACCAAACGTCAACTTAGATTGGTTGAACTTGTTTGGCTGGTAGAAACCCTAGAGCAGCCTTTCCCAACTAAATTAACTCGGCTCACCGAACTAAAAATAAATATATTCATACCCCTTTAAGTTTCAATAAAAATAAGAAACACACATTTTTTGACAAAAGCGAGTAATTTGAAACAGCTAATTTACCTACTACCACAGTATAAGTAATAGTACTCTACTACTTTAATTTACTTACATTTCCGGAAAATAAAAGCCATTTAATGGTTTTTTTTTCGGAAATGTAAACGTACTCGTACCTATTACAGATGTTCTACGAGTATTTCACGAAGAAGGTTTGCTCTTGGTTGTTGACTTGTTGTTAGTCGTGCACGTGCACATTGAGGTAGTGTCCGTAAACTCGGGAGCTCTAGTCACGATCGCGACGCGGTCAGAGTCACTAGTGTTTTTGGGTCCACGCAAGATGTCCGTACAAAGTACCGTTAGCAAAGCAACTAAACGCAGAAAAGTCGTCCGCAGTTAGGTAATTTTTTTTTTTACATTTAACGTAAATAATAATTTTCCCCTCCCTATAGGAATAACTGCTCCATCATAAAATTGTTAAAAAGTATATACATGACCCATTATTATAAAAAAAACAAACTTTTCTTACTTCTAGACCGGGGATTTGGTTGAATTAGTTGAAAGTCATTAACTCCCATTGGTTTTATTTTAGGGGCGAAGCATGATAGCTAGCGTTTACCATTTCCTGAAAGAGGAGTATGAATTTACTAAATCAGTTTTGGAGCCTAACTGTGATTTGTCTTATCTACGAAATATAGACTTTGATTTCGTGATTGATTTAGAAAATGATTCCGATGATAGCGAATCAGTCACTCGAAAATTATATTTCTGAAAGTGATTTAAAATATTCAATATTTTAATTACATCCTTTATTAAAAAAATATATATAATTAGAAGTCCAAGGACGAAATATTAATTGTTTATTTAATAGCATAAAAAAAATTAAGACTCAATTTAAAAATGATTACAGATTTCTTTGCTAACGCTCCTTCAGTTTACGCACACAAACGCGCCTGTCTGTACATGCCACTACTAGAACTAAAGACAAACTCTCTTCGTGAGATAGAATATCTGTAACCCCCCCCCCCCCCGATATTTCTCTACGCCTTCCAAGGGGGCGTGCCCCCTTAATGGGGAAGTCCTGCCCTAGAGCGCATTTTTGGAATCAAAAAATTCGATTCATCTTAGGCAGCTGGGATCCAGACCGTGAAAATCGCCACAATACCTCCCTTACAACTCTCCTTTACAACTTGGACTCGTTTGTATAAAAAACAGAATTGTGTACAAAATTGCCCAAGACTTTACAAAACAGTTGCCTTATAACGACAACATTTATATCTGTGCTACGTCAATACGATATAGATTTTTATCATTGCATGTAATCTATTCAATCAGAATGTTGTAAACATGAATAGCAATAAAAACAAGCTATTTACATGTTAAAGTGATTTCAATTCATGATAGAAAAATATCATCATCATCATCACTGCTGGATATAGGCCTTCCATAGTGCTTTCCACCGTATCTTAGCATATCGCGCGAGCATATCTTATCAATACCGCTGACAATTTGACATTGTTTTAGTTGTGCTCCCACTCGATTTGTAAACTTAGAAGCTTAAACGTGCATTGAGTGGTTAAAACCAAGACCATAAATGCAAAGTATTAAATTGTGATTGTGATAGTACTAGTTCAAACTGTTCAAATATCGCTACAGTATACTTAATTAAATTAGAATATTATGTCGCTATTTTATAAATCATGTAAGTACTTTACAGAATACATTGATTAGTTATTACTTGTTCCATATCAGATTAATTATAGTATAAATTGGTTATAGGTTACTTACTTACTGCTACGGCGCAACGACCCAAAGTGGATCTTGGCCTCCGACACCAGATGACGCCATGCCTTTCGATCCTGGGTCAACTGCTAACCAATTGTTAACTCCAATGTTCCGCAGGTCCTTCAGCAGTGGCGTAACTATACCATCAGGGGCCTGTGGCAAATTCATCAGATGGGCCCTCGGAGGTCGGGAGCCTTTCGGAAAGCTTGACATTGTAGTGTAATTTTAATAAATCATCTAAGTAACTAACACTAAATAAGTATTTTGTACATTTGCAGTTAATTCTATTTTCAATACAAATGTTAATGTACATACCTATTAAAATTTTGTATATTCTATATTTTTAGCCGAACTTAAAAAAAATACCTTTTTGTAATAAGCTCTTGAGCCCGGGCCCGCTTTGGTCCGGGGCCCGTGACATTTTGCCCGCTCTGCCATCCTGTAGTTACGCCATTGTCCTTCAGCATCTCGTCACTCCAGCGGTACCTCGTGCGCCCAATCGGTCGGCTACCACTTGGCTGCCCCATGAAGGCTCTTTTTACGGCACGATCCTCCCCCATTCTCTCTACGTGACCGAGACAGCGGAATCTGGCCGCTTTTATAGGTTATAGTTAGTTTATGGGTCCGTTCGCAGAGACCGGCTTGGAGAGGAGAGTAGATTTTGGTGGCGTTTATAACAGAGTTATAGGTCATTGGTATATGGTAAATTTTAAATTCACTTCTTTTGTTATATGAGAATGGTAGAGAGCCGATGTGGATTTTTAAATAAACCTTATGCCAATGATATAAAACTCTATTTTAAACGCATCCAAAATCTGCTCTCCTCTCCGAGCCGGTTTGTTTGAACGGACCCTAAATTGGTGTGACTTCCGTCATTATGATTTACTTTCTCAAGTTAATGTACAGTATAAAAGTTGTTAGCATGGTTTCCGATTAGTCAAATCAAATCAAATCAAATATATTTATTAGCCATGTACATACATTACATTTAGCACGTCATTTTTACATATTTGGTACCTAATAAAGTTAATTTACATATTGATATATATATAACAGTAAATATCTTGCCAATAAATGCTGTGTTCTTGCTATTGTGCACTTTTAACAACAAACAGAATACTTGAAGGTTTAGCTACTTTCGACATATATTCGTTCTCACTGTAGAATAGATTTATTTCATTTTTTTTTATTTCGTGTTTAAATTTGGTAGCTGGTAATTCAGTAATTTACAGAGGTAGTAGATTGTACATTTTTATTTTTAAAGTCATGCCTTGTTTCATGCATTTTGTTAATCTAGTCTTTGGCACTATTACTTTGTCCCTATTTCTTGTGTGATGTATGTATGTCTCGTTTTCTTGTAAAATTATATCTTTCGTCATGTACTTCCAAAAGTAAAGACATATTGTGATATGACTGTCTTAATTTTATTCTTACTAAAGGACTCTCGTGCTGATGCCCTTCTTATAGTCCATTTAATATACGAATTGAGCTTTTCTGTAATTTTAGGACTTGTTGAATTTCAACAGCGTTACCCCATACTACTGCATAATTTAATATCGAATGTATGTAGGCGTAATAAACCGTGATCAGAGTTTTACTGTCTATAAGGTGTTTTATTTTCATAAGAGCGTAATTTGCACTAGCTATCCGTTCGCATACTTTCTCAATTTAATTTTATTATTAAATTAGGGTTTCCTATCACAAAACAAATTATTTGAAATAAATTTGTTTTTCATTTTCATTTAATTTTTTTTTCATTGTGTAGTGAATGACTCAAAGTGTTATCTTAAAAATGTAAATTATGTGATATCTTAAAAATACTCTGTTTTTTTGGTATTTTCCATTGTCGATTATATTCTTATCTGTTTTTAGGTCATACGCGATCGTTATCGTCTTATTTACGTTTAGAATTATTTCATTAGCCTCAAACCAATTTTCTAGGGATTTTATGACCTCGATAGTTAGTTCCATACCACTATACTTTTTGTCTTTTACGCCTACATGTGTGTCATCTGCAAATAGACTAACCGATGCCCATTCAGGAATACTACTCGGCAAATCATTTATGTAAATTACGAATAAGACGGGGGCCTAATATAGAGCCTTGTGGTATGCCAATATCTGTGGATCGAATTGTGGAGAATACCCCATTCACATTTACCACGTGTGATCTGTTAGTTAGATATTGCCTAAAGAAGTTAAGTTCTATATAAACAAAACATCAGAAGGCCAATTCTCGTAATTTTTCTACGAACGCAGATTGAAAGTTGACCGAATCGAGATTGAATTGTGAATTGACTAAAATTATATACTTGATTTCATTAATTAATTATTATCAATTCTTGTTGTTGGCAAAGTAACATTCCTTAAATTTAATAATACACAATATGTAACTTCAAAATTAAATTTAATCCCGCTTAAATTTAATTTTGAAGTTACATATTGTGTTACGAGAATACCAAATGTGACTTTTGTGAGATCGAGACTGGATCGGAACTGAATTTTGACTATATTTTAATTACGAGAATTGCCCCTCTGAATAATTTAATATGAGTATTCCAAACATGTCATAATGATACATAAAATACAAACAAATTAGTTAGTTGACAATTTGATGTATAAAAAATATGTATGAGTTATGCTAATTATATTCTGTATTTATTTTTATTATTATTTTGGACTTGGTGACTGCGACATTGTTATTTCAATGTAGTGTCCGACGATTTTATTTATTACAAGGCAGTTTTGCACCACAATAAGGTGATTAAATAATGGTAAATTCACATAATAGAAGCAAGTCAAAAAATAAGACAGAAAATTACGTAATGATATTATGTATACAATTAAAAAATGCAATACGTACCACTCTACTCAATATCCACCTACTCTATAGTTAATTTAAATATTACTCAATGATATTTAAAATTTTAAATCTGCATGTCGTTTCTTTCTAAAACATATAAAAAAACACAAAATATAAAATAAAAAAAATACCAATTATAGAATTAACTTAAATTAATCAAATTTGATGATTAGTGATTTGGCGCCTCGTACTTATACAAGCCGCATTATTCATCTGTTCGACAGCTGTTTACATCAATACCAAATTAGTGATCTTCAAAAAACATACAGCTACGGAGATTCGAACTTGAGATTTTAGATTCAATTTGTAGCGCTTTCTCCACCAACGTCAGTATTGATTAACAGCTAAAATTTGGCATCTGTATCTACAGCGATATATTGAATGATGAATCGGTGTTTTGTAAGCGGCAAAATCAATACCCTAAATGGTAATACGATATGCGCGCTTTGTAAATGTAATGAATGTCATGTCGCCATTATGATTTCCTTTCTCAAATTAGTTTACAGTATAAAAGTTGTTAGCATGATTTCTGTGAAATCATGTCGCAATTATGATTTCCTTTCTCAAATTAGTTTACAGTATAAAAGTTGTTAGCATGATTTCTGTGAAATCATGTCGCAATTATGATTTCCTTTCTCAAATTAGTTTACAGTATAAAAGTTGTTAGCATGATTTCTGTGAAATCATGTCGCAATTATGATTTCCTTTCTCAAATTAGTTTACAGTATAAAAGTTGTTAGCATGAATTCCGTGAAATTATGTCGCCATTATGATTTCCTTTCTCAAATT
The DNA here is from genome assembly GCA_937001555.2 of Hypsopygia costalis. Classification (NCBI taxonomy): domain Eukaryota; kingdom Metazoa; phylum Arthropoda; class Insecta; order Lepidoptera; family Pyralidae; genus Hypsopygia; species Hypsopygia costalis. The sequence goes on from OW443350.2 coordinate 5,724,198, forward strand.
AGTCTACAGTATAAAAGTTGTTAGCATGACTTCCGTGAAATCATGTCGCCAGTATGATTTCCTTTCTCAAATTAGTTTACAGTATAAAAGTTGTTAGCATGACTTCCGTGAAATCATGTCGCCAGTATGATTTCCTTTCTCAAATTAGTTTACAGTATAAAAGTTGTTAGCATGATTTCTGTGAAATCATGTCGCCATTATGATTTCCTTTCTCAAGTTAGTTTACAGTATAAAAGTTGTTAGCATGATTTCTGTGAAATCATGTCGCAATTATGATTTCCTTTCTCAAATTAGTTTACAGTATAAAAGTTGTTAGCATGATTTCTGTGAAATCATGTCGCAATTATGATTTCCTTTCTCAAATTAGTTTACAGTATAAAAGTTGTTAGCATGAATTCCGTGAAATTATGTCGCCATTATGATTTCCTTTCTCAAATTAGTCTACAGTATAAAAGTTGTTAGCATGACTTCCGTGAAATCATGTCGCCAGTATGATTTCCTTTCTCAAATTAGTTTACAGTATAAAAGTTGTTAGCATGACTTCCGTGAAATCATGTCGCCAGTATGATTTCCTTTCTCAAATTAGTTTACAGTATAAAAGTTGTTAGCATGACTTCCGTGAAATCATGTCGCCAATATGATTTCCTTTCTCAAGTTAGTTTACAGAATAAAAGTTGTTAGCATGACTTCCTTGAAGTCATGCTCGCTATTACAATTTCCTTTATCAAAATGTTTACAGTATAATAGTTATTATGCTTTTGCGCGTTGTCGATAACAACCAACAGCAGTTTAAAATGATAACAGCATCGTTGAGTGTTCAATAATTTTGTGTTATTCGTCGCCGCAAAATAATGCATTACGTAATTTGTTATTGTAATAACGGCCATTACTAGATTAGCATGGCTTCCGGGAAGTAACGATAGTCATTGCGACTTCCTTTATCAAATTAAGTACTCCTTTATTAAATCTCGGTAGTCGAATGGTTAGCAATGGCCACTTTGACTCCGAGGTCGCGGGTTCGATTCCCGTACAAGACAAACATTTGTGTGCATGAACATGTCTGTTTGTCTTGGTTTGGGTTTTCTATGTATTATAAGTATATATTTACAAAAATATATATATAATCAGCTGTGTAGTACCCATAAGACAAGCTTTGCGCTTAATTTGGGACTAGATGGCGCTGTGTCCAGAAATATTTATTTATTTATTAATTTACAGTATAAGAGTTGTTAGCATGACTTCATGGTGAAGTGGAGTAGGGAGCGAGGTGATGTTAGACTTAAAGTAGCATTAAGACATTATTCTTACACAAGCAGCTGAAGTGATAAAATCAAATTGTCATCGTATTTTTGTTGGAATCTTATTGAAGCATTAAAACAGTGTAACGGACACTTATTTTATTCGTAATAAAAGTATTGTGCAGTTAAACCGAGTTTATGTACCTCCACCTCACAGAATACTGCAGCCACATAACAATTCCCTTGAGGGTTGTTGTGGTCCTGCGAGTGAGTGAGGTCACCAGAAAGGAAGGAGATGCTGCATTGGCAGCGGGGGTGGCGGCGCGCGAGCGATATTTTATGTAGCCAGCGTTAATATTGCTACGGTAACCGCTTCACATCAGGCGGGCCGTATGCTTGTCTGCCACCCGACGTAGTATAAAAAAAAAAGTTATCAATTATTTCAATCGTGAGGAGCTTATAAAACCAATAATATAATAGTGAATATTCTGTGTTAAAAATTATTGGCACGGTCCAGTGGCGGACTAAGAGTAAGACTATAGCGGACCCTAGGCATCATTGTATTTCCGGGCCTACTAAAGAAGTTTTCACTTCAAAATAAAAATTAAAAACCTAATTTTCGGGCCCCAAACATTACGGGCGATAGGCACGTGCGTAGGTCGCATGCCTTACTCCGCCGCCCACGGCGGCAAAATTAATATTAAGAGGACATATATATCGCCCCCCACCCCCCCCCCCGCCCCGGTGCGACACTGTCACTTTTGCAAAAAAAAAATGCAAAAATGAGTTAAATATTTAAAAATTGTCTTATAGCACCTACTTTTTTTGGTGCGATAACGTTACTTTTGTAGTACGCATAGGTTCCGTAAGAGGGCGTGACAATGACACTCACGCTCTCTGACAATTTTTAAATATTTAACTCATTTTCGCATTTTTTTTGCAAAAGTAACAGTGTAACCGAGGTGCGCACAGTGGTCCCGATTAATAAAAAAGTGGACGGAAACGTTACGGTCCCAAAATATTATTTTTATTATTGACACTGTGATGACTAATAATACAAAAAAAAAGATATTATCCTACCACAACTATTTCTTAGTTAAAAAAAAATATCTTTTTTTTGTATGGAAAATTAATCATTTTGTTAATTTCTCGAAAACCTTAAGAGATGTCAAGATGGCAATCATACGTGTTAGGGAAGAGGTCATTCCGAGTAGTTCATTTGAACATACTATTTACTTATCTCTGTGTACTTTAGAGATTTTTAAAGTGGAAAATTCAAATATTTTTAATATTTAAAATACAACCTATCATGTTGCTATCATGGATTGCAGCATAACCATAACTTTTTAAATGTATACATACATTGTAATCAAGTTATAATTTTTCAAATTATTAAAATATATATAAAAAATATTCTAGAACAATTAAATTTAAAAATGAGTTGTTTGTAGGAAAATATAACTATATTTGTCTCATCATAATAGTGGGTTAGTTTTATGACGTGAGCCCGCCATTGGCCAGCAAAAATAGCTTCCACGCGAGTTTACCAGAATATCATGTTGGCCGAGCGCCGTTGATGACTAATCTAATGTCATGTCATGCGATGTTGCATCCCATCCACATTGCATCAGTGTACAATTGAACGTGGTAGCGATAAGACGTGTAATCATATTTTCTGTACGCTTGCGTAATTGTTTAAGTCATTATTGTTTGTTTGTTGGATTATTTGTTACGTTATTGTTATTGGTTTTCGTTGTTGTTTCGTTTTTGGAATCATCGATTCCTTCATAGTATATATTTTTTGTTCATCTCTAGCTTTCGTCTAATTTAAGAGTCGTTTCATTTCGATAATCTGATTTATCTCTCTTTGTGAACGTTGAATAGGTATTATAGATCATGTCTGCATTCGTCACCAACCTAGATTTATACGTAGCTCTTAAATCGGGCGGTTCAAAAAATGTTGAATCTTTATATAATGTTATAGTCGAAAATATCAATGTCGAATTGTCATCTGAAGATAATTTTTCGAGTAATGTATCAAAGAGGTGGTTTGCTTCCAGTAGAGCCGAAAAAACATTTTTGCGCAAAAATTCACGCTGGTTAGAATCCCAAATTGTCTGGCCGAAATTGGTGAACTTTGATTTGAATAAAATTTTCAATATTAGTATCGCGGACGTTTCAACTGAGCTTTTGCAAGTAAATCCAAATACATCCAGTAGTGGTATAATTAAATAACTGGCCAAGTGCGAGTCGGACTCGCGCACGAAGGATTCCGTACCATTATCTATAACAAGGGCAAAAAAAAAAACACGTTTGTTGTATGGGAGCCCCCTTAAATATTTGTTTTATTTTTATTTAATTATTTATTTTTAAAGTGAATAATAACTAAATATTATGTGAGTATTTCAAGAGTCTACTTATTACCGTTATTAATTGCGAGCAAAAACGAGCAAAATAATCACGTTTGTTGTATGGGAGCCCCTGAAATATTTATTTTATTCTATTTTTTAGTATTTGTTGTTATAGCGGCAACAGTAATACATCATCTGTGAAAATTTTAACTGTCTAACTATCACGGTTCATGAGATACAGCCTGGTGACAGACGGACGGACGGACGGACAGCGGAGCCATAGTAATAGGGTTCCTTTTTACCCTTTAAGTACGGAACTCTAAAAATCATGTTTGTTGTATGGGAGCCCCCTTAAATATTTAATTTATTCTATTTTTTAGTATTTGTTGTTATAGAGGCAACAGAAATACATCATCTGTGAAAATTTCAACTGTCTAACTATCACGGTGCATGAGATACAGCCTGGTGACAGACGGACGGACGGACGGACAGCGGAGCCTTAGTAATAGGGTTCCGTTTTCAGATTTGTCTGACAAGCAGAAAAAAAGGCGTTCTGGATCACTTTTAGATCACTCCGAAGACGAACTAGTTTTCTGTTTATGTACTAAATTGAAAAACTGTGAAAAAACTAAATTAGGATCAATAATCAAAGAACTTTCAAACAGCGAAGAAAAATGTATAGAAGTACATGAGTTTTTGTTCGGTAAAAAAAATGTAATATCAATTTTCCCTGAAAACAAAACTTTAGCACTTGTCACATCATTAAAATTGTCAAAATGGATCTCATATTACGATACTCGTAATATGAGATCCATTTTCGCTTCAGAAAACATTTTTGGGCTTCCATCCTATCAAAAACTACTGGACATAAAAAAAAACATGTTATCCTCCAGAAGCACATATTATTGCAATCGAATCTGGAGTTACAATACGGCTACAATCGCTATTAGATTTGACCACTAATAGGATCTTAAAAGTAATTCAGCATGATTCTATAGACAGAAAGTCTATAAAATTGATAAGTAAATGGGGATTTGATGGATCATCTTCTCACAGTACATATAAGCAAAAGTCACAATCTGATATTAAAATTGACGATTCCTCAGTCTTTATGACCAGCTTGGTTCCACTCCGTTTAGTTGATGATAGTGGTGCTATTTTCTGGCAAAATTCTACTCCATCTTCAACAAATTACTGTCGACCAATTGGTTTCAAATTTGCAGAAGAAACACATGATTTAATCAAGAATGAATGTGCTATCATGGATACGAAATTGGTACCCTTGTCCCAACGATTGCAGGCAATCTGGAGATACGTCATGACTTGTATATGACTATGATTGATGGAAAGTTTCCACAGTGGTTTCCAATACTTCTTCTGCAGCTGTCTGCAATATTTGTAATACTCCGCCAAGTAAAATGAATGATTTAAATTTTGTATCCAAAAGACCTATTAGAGATGACATGTACAAATACGGCATTTCCTCGCTACATATGTGGATTAGATGTATGGAATGTATTCTACACATATCCTACAACTTAGATTTCAAAAAGTGTGTAGCACGAAATGACAATAAATTGTTAAAATAAATAAGAAAAAATATGACGCAAGAAGAATTCCGGGAAAGAACTGGTTTGTTGATTGACATAGTCAAACAAGGCTTTGGAACAACCAATGATGGCAATACAGCACGTAGGTTTTTTGCCGATTTTAAACTATCTGCTGAAATAACAGGCATCCATCCAGATTTAATCAAGTTGTGTGTTGTGTTATCTTGCAAGCCGTTTTATCTGGACAACTGATTAATACTGGTCTTTTCAGAGAATATTGCAAAGAAACAGCAATCCTCTATGTTAATTTGTATCCATGGTACTATATGCCATCTAGTGTTCATAAACTGTTGATTCATGGTGCAGACATTTGTGAGAATTTCTCGTTTATTCCCATTGGCATGCTGTCAGAAGAATCATCCGAAGCGAGAAACAAAGATTTCCGGAATGTTAGACTAGCACGCACAAGAAAAATCGGCAGAGTTGAAACAAATTTGGACATAATCCACTACTTTTTAATTAGTTCAGATCATTATATCACCTACATTCGACCAAACTTTGTGCGATCCCTGAAACAATCACTCCCCGAGGCCAGTGCGCTAATCTTGGACAATGAATTGAATTCCATGGAAAGCGAGGAAACAGAGCTTTCTCATGAAAACATTGAGCCAAAGACGGATTATTTTACATAATAAATAATAATTATATACTTCTGGACAGTTTACACAACGCCATCTAGTCCCAAATTAAGCACAAAGCTTGTGTTACGGGTACTAGACAATAATAGATATAAATGTACTCAAATACATCTTTTTAGGGTTCCGTACCTCAAAAGGAAAAACGGAACCCTTATAAGATCACTTTGTTGTCCGTCTGTCTGTCCGTCTGTCTGTCTGTCTGTCTGTCTGTCTGTCTGTCTGTCTGTCTGTCTGTCTGTCAAGAATTTCTATGTCGAGAATGCGTGGAGGTATCAAGCTGAAATTTGAACTGTATACTCAGGTCTACGGTCCCATGAAGTGTAAAAAAATCAAACTGCTAAGTTTACGTAGAAAAAAGTTACGGCCGTTTATTCCGCAAAAAACGCATATTTCGACACACTCAAGGGAATCAAAACCTATAGGGTACTTCCCGTTGACCTAGAACTATGAAATTTGGCAAGTAACATCGTTATAGGCTACAAGTACAGGAATAAATCTCAAAACTATACATTTGTAAGTAGAGCTTAAAAAATAGGGGGTCTATATTTTTTTTGGGTGTCGAAATTTCAAATTGAAACTACTAGTTCAAATGGGGTATCATATGAAAGGGCTTGATGTACACATTGCAAAATATATTTTATTAATTTTTTTCAAAGCATTATTTCTTATTTATAGTGAAAAATTTTAATAATGATACTACGTACCTACGGAACCCTCGGTGGGCGAGTCCGACTCGCACTTGTCCGGTTTTTTTTGTAAATACATTCCTATAATACACAGAAAACACCCAAGCCAAGACAAACATACATGCTCATGCACACAAATGTTTGACTTGTGCAGGAATCGAACCCACGACCTCGGAGTCAAAGTGGCTATTGCTAACCATTCGACCACCGAGCTCGTCAATAATATTTTTGTAATATTATTTTAGTTAACAATTATGGTCATTATGAGACCTTTATTAGTTAGGTTTTTAACTGTCAAAATCTTAAAATTATCACATAATCATTATGAATTATGGTTGTGCTGCGATCCATGATAGGGGGCCATCCATAAATTACGTCACACGTTAAGGGGGAGGGAGGGGGTCGACGAAGTGTGACATTGTGTGACAAGGGGGTGGGAGGGGTCCTAAATTTAGTGACGTGACATTTCAAAATCATCTAAGTATTTACACGAACTTTGAACTATTAACGAAAATCTCAAAAACATTTGCAAAATATGTGACGTCACACTAGGGAGGGGGAGGGGGGAGTCTCACAAATGTGACCAGCTGTGACAAGGACGGCGGGAGGGGTCAAAAAAATCATGAAATTCGTGTGATGTAATTTATGGATGGGCCTTAGGTCGTATTTTAAACATTTTTAAAAATCTGCAAAGTACGCAGAGATAAGTAAATAGTATGTTCGAATGAAATACTCGGAATGACCTCTGTCCTAACACGTATGATTGCCATCTTGACATCTCTTAAGGTTTTCGAGAAATTCACAAAAATGTTTTTTTTTTTTCATACAAAAAAATAGATATTTTTTTTACTAAGAAATAGTTGTGGTAATCATCTTTTTTTTTTGTATTATTAGTTATCACAGTGTCAATAATAAAAATAATATTTTCCGTAACATTGATGTCCACTTTTTTATTAATCGGGACCACTGTGATATGTTACGATAAATGTGATTACTAAGGTTATTATTAATAATAACTAGTAATTATTAATACTTACCTCATGATTTGGTAAATGTGATGAAAACTGTGAAATTTATCACTTACTTACTGGTTTTTATTAATAATTGACTATGTGGTGTGGTAAAAGTAATAAAACAAACAAGAAACAATCTGTGTTGGTCATTATTTATATAAAATAATGACAATGTAATAAATTGTCAATTATTAATAATTAAGCTTATTTGGCACCACATCATTCATCACCTAGGTTTTCAGGCGGGCCGTATACCTGTCTCCCACCCGATGTAATTTAAAAAAAAACTAGAATCAACGAACCGAGCTTTTCTTGAATGAGACATTAATATTTGTTTGTATTTTATTGTTATAGCGGCGATGGGCTCACTGCCTCGCATTTCGGTGGTGAGCGGCGGACGAGCAGTGGTACCAGCTGCTCCATTGCCCCACCATCTCGCCCGGCTGGGGAACAGCGAGGAGACCGCCATCATATACTCAGGTAAACCGCATAACCAGTCTTTCCAAAGTAAAAAATCCTGAAAAGGAAATCTTTCGTAAGCTTCTGCCTGCCAGGTATCGTATCGCTTGGGTGAAGTATCATTGACGAGCTCGGTGGTCGAATGGTTAGCAATGGCCACATTGACTCCGAGGTAGCGGGTTCGATCCTCGCACAAGACATGTTTGTGTGCAAGACACATTTGTGTGCATGAACATGTCTGTTTATCTTGGTCTGGGCGTTTTCTATGTATTATATGTATGTATTTACAAAAAATATATGTATATATATATATATATATATATACATATATAATAGGTAGGGGAAAAAGTCTTTTCGCATTATAGTATGTATGAACTTGTAATAAAATCTCTTTGGTTATACCATTTGTCTCTGGCAGGTTTTGATATCTTTAAAAAGTTTATATTTTAAAATAGATAATTCCAAATTCAAATTAGGTAAATGTGTGATTTTCATTTGTTTTTTTTACTGTCAAGATGAGTGAATCTAATGAAGAAATTCGATTCATTTTAAAATTTTACTACAAAAAAGGTAAAAATGCAACGCAAGCTGCGAATAAAATTTGTGACGTTTATGGACCTAGTGCAGTGTCTGTGAGAGTAGCACAAATTTGGTTTAAGCGTTTTCAATCAGGAAATTTTGATGTGAAAGATGCACGTCGCTCTGGTCGCCCTGTTACGGATAAAATGGATGCCATTTTTGAAAAAGTGGAGCAAGAGCGGCATATCAGTAGTTACGACGTAGCTGAAGAATTAGGAATTGACCACAAAACAGTTTTGGCGCAATTGAAAAAAGCTGGGTACACTAAAAAGCTCGATATTTGGGTGCCTCACGATCTCACTGAAAGAAACCTAATGAACCGTGTACTCATTTGCGATTCTTTACTACGACGTAATGAAAGCGAACAGTTTTTGAAGAAGCTTATAACTGGTGATGAAAAGTGGATCACGTACGACAAGATCGTGCGAAAAAGGTCGTGGTCAAAGGCCGGTCAGGCTTCACAGACTCTGGCAAAACCCGGGTTAACCCGCAACAAGGTGATGCTGTGTGTATGGTGGGATTGGAAGGGTATTATTCATTATGAGCTGTTACCGCCAGGCAGGACTATCGATTCTGAACTCTACTGTGAACAACTGATGAGATTAAAGCAAAAAGTTGAGAGAAAGCGGCCGGAATTAATTAACAGAAGGGGTGTGATTTTTCATCATGATAACGCTAGACCTCACACATCTTTAGCCACTCAGCAAAAATTAAGAGAGTTTGACTGGGAGGTGTTAATGCATCCGCCGTATAGTCCTGACCTTGCACCTTCTGATTTCCACCTGTTTCGGTCTCTTCAGAATTCTTTAGGCAATGTCAGGTTACCATCACGAGAAGACTGCCAAAACCACTTGTCGTGGTTTTTTGAACAAATACAAATACAAATATTTTTTTTTTTTTACAAATACAAATATTTTTATTTCATAATATTTTACAGGCGTTATATTTAATATAATTACCCACACTAGGCTAAGCCTGTACTGTGGGAATTAGAATGATTACATTTGCCATACGAAAGTAATAGTTGCGATACTTGCATAGAATTATAATAATTATAACAATACAATTAAATCGAAATAATAAATAACAATAATTATAACAATACAATAAAAATTAAGCAATGAATAATAAAATCAATTTATACTAAGAATGTCGTGGGTAGCCAAATATTAATTAATTAAGTAGTACAAACATTTGCTATAACATATTAATGTAATTAACATTGCCATTCAATTATTTTCCCATTAAATTATTTATTTAACATCACTGTAATGTACACAAAAAATCCTCTGAATACCGGTAGGTCCAGTCTAGCAATTCAGCTTCAATCTTTACCTTTGCCTCGCGACAGGTTGACTTGTATAGGGGAAACAGTGCATTTATCTTATTATAAATAAAAGGCTTTCTAAAAATGGTGAAACGTTGGGCAAATGTGGTATTTAATTTCGGTATTGGGAGTCTAAACGTACGATTGGTCAACATTTTTTCATAATTTACCGATGAACGTACTTCTCTGTGCGCCAGTAAGACAACAGCCGAAAGATATAGTCTCCTCACGCTAAGCACACTGGTTTCTTTATAGAGAAGTGTAGTTGGGAATCGTGCGGGCTTTCTGAGCATTGTTTTAAGTACTGCCCGTTGAGCGCGTTCCAGCAGGATTAAATTTGTTGAGGCCGCGCCTCCCCAAGTCAGGACACAATAAGAAAGGATTGATTGACATAGTGTCACATAAACGGTTCTCAGTAGGGTCTGGGGTGCAACATCACGCAACAGTTTCATAACGTAAATGAATTTTCTAGTTCTACAGGACATTGCAGTTATGTGATCTTTGAAGTTGAGCTTCTCGTCGATAATGACGCCTAGATATTTAGTGCTAGGCACTCTTTGAAGTCTGTCACAGTTGCATGAGCTCGATATTGAAAGGTTATTGTTCGATTTGCAGGTATGAACCGTAATTTTCAGATTATGAGGAGGGCTGGAAGACTTATTTTTGTGAAAACAGACCAGATTAGTCTTGGCTGTGTTTAATGTTAGGAGATTTTCATTAAGCCAGTTTGTAACAACCCTAAGACCATCCTCCGCAGTTCGTAACAATCTATCCCAAGAACGATCGTGGAAGATAACAACAGTATCATCGGCGTAATTGATAACATCTGCGTTTTGAAGTTTTATAGATGAAAGGTCATTGAGATATATAAGAAACAACGTGGGCCCCAGGATACTCCCTTGCGGAACGCCATAGGGTATATCACATGGACTACTGACGACACTGCTGACTTTTGTACGTTGATTTGTAGTTGAACAGAAGTCCCAAAATTTCTATAGTAATGGGATCATGTGGGCCATTTTGTTCGATAACTTTTGGCCATCTTGTAGGTAGAGACCTACAAGATGGCCAAAAGTTATCGAACAAAATGGCACCTACATACTTTAGTTAAATGTAAATAAACTTTATTAAAAAATGTTTTGAATTTTCATATAAAATACGAAAAGACTTTTTCCCCAACCTAATATATATATTTTGTGAGGGTTCGATCCCCGCACAAGACGAATATTTGTAAAAATACACACAAATAATCAAACTTAGATTTATGCCACTTGTATTTAGATTAGCTGCTGGAAGCGATGGAGATCTGCCAAGAAAGCTGAAGATGTTTGGCAATAATTTAAGCGTAATACCTATTTTTCGAATATAAATATACGGTGGTAATCGGCTTCAGCTTCGGCGGTTGTGCCTCTGATACGACTGATGCGGTTGCGGTGGTAGCTGCGCCCCTGCTACAGTCACAGTATTTCAAAGAATTTTTTTTTTCTTTATACTACGTCGGGTATCGCTCGCGCGCCGCCACCCCGCTGCCAACGCAGCATCTCCTTCTTTTCTGGTGACCTCACTCACTGGCAGGAACACATCAATGGAATTATTATTTAGCTGCGGTATTCTGTGAGGTGGAGGTTACATTCCCCAGTCGGGTAGCTTACAATTATGCTCCCTACCTCTCTTTTCGCCAGAGCTTCGTTTGTCAGTCAGCAGGGTGCACCGCGTGCAGGTGAAGTTGGCTTTGGTTCAAAAAGAAGTATCAAAATAATTAACAAAACATTAATTATTACAACAGAATTAAACGCTGCTGTAAACAATAGAAGTATTTGAAATTGCAAACGACCATTGCGACTGATTGCGACAGCCGACAGCCAATCTATCGCACAGTATAGATAGAAATATAATTTTAAAGAACGAAATAATTTGTCACGAAAGGCATTCTCATGAACTCATATTTCATTAAATTGTAGATGAATGTGATTGTTCTCTTGTGTTCTATTAAGAAACAGTTATTGTCATTAATGTTAATGTAATACAGTCAGCACGGAAAATATTAGTTGGAATCTGGAACGTCGAATCGAAGGCATCAGTGCGAGTCTTCTGTTCACGTTCGAACATGTCAATGTAAACAAACCGACCAAATAGAGAATTTATAAGACACGTGTTTACATATCAAAATTACGTGGCTAACTTGCTCACATTTTGAAGTGACCAACCCGGCTAATTTTTATGTGACAGGCGTCTGGTAAATTCACAATATGAAACTTCTCTCTTTGGTCGGCTTGTTAACAGATTCGAATGTGACCAAAAGAACTAGCACTAAGTACTATCACAGTATAAGTAATAGTACTAACGTAGTACTATGAAGGGTATTTAGAATTTAGAACTGAATCATTCGGGTATTGTGCGGTTTTAAGAGAAGATTTCTTCTCCGCACTATGAACTGAGTAATGAACGTTGTAAATATTAGCTTTCAGATTCAGGAAACTGTAATAGCGATAGGCCAGTTAGTGATGTGATGGCAGATGACGAACACAAGTCCTAAAGAGAATGCCGCGTATAGACAACGAGGCGTCCTCCCGAGCTTATTTTATTTATTAATTACAATTATTGTGTTGAATAGTTCTTCAATTTCATTATTATTAATAAAATAAAGACAATATGCTAGATGACAATTTTTTCTTTCGATTTGTTATGTAAGGACGTCATTATAATATAACTATAGGTGAAATAATTACTTCGACAGCATAAAAACTTCTCGAGATATGATAACTTGAAAATCACAATTTTAGACTTTCCCGAAAACGCTCCATACAAAAGGCTACTGAATTATGACGTCACGATTATGTATTTTGTATACGTTAAAAAAGAAATTTGTACGACAGTATGTTAATTATACTGCATTTAATGTAGCTAGTGCCGCCGTAACAAAAGTAATTTTGATTATTTTTCCATAGTCAATATTTTTTTTATATTTCATTCTTTTAACTTTCCCCTTAAACTTTGATCGATCATAAAACAAGTCGCATATAAGTTATTAAAATTTCAAGATCGCAGATCGTTCTAATTTTGTATATTTTACGATACTGATAAATATTTTTTATAATTTTTGATCATTGTCATCTAACCTATTGCAACTTCGCAGGTACTGAGCAGTAGGAAAGAACTCTTAAAATAATGATCAAGTATCAAAATTATATTATCCTAGTAGATTTATTATACCAGAGCTGCAGAGTGTCGAATAATCCTTCAGTAGTTAACAAGAACTATCACTACCAGCATTATGTACTCGTATATGAAAGTATATTAATTCGTTTCGGTCCAAACTTTAATACTACGTCGGGTGGCAGGCAAGCGTACCGCCCGCCTGATGTGAAGCGGTTACCGTAGCCATATTAACGCTCGCAACATAAATAATCGCTCGCGCGCCGCCACCCCCGCTGCCAACGCAGCATCTCCTTTCTTTTTTTTCTGGTGACCTCACTCACTCGCAGGAACACAACAACCCTCAAGGGAATTGTTATTTGGCTGCGGTATTCTGTGAGGTGGAGGTACATTCCCCAGTCGGGTAGCTTACAATACGCTCCCCGCCTCTCTTTTCGCCAGAGCTTCGTTTGTCAGTCAGCAGGGTGTACCGCGTGCAGGTGAAGTTGGCTTAGGTTCAAAAATGTTGATGAGCCACTTATGCCCCAACTTACAAACTTTATGTATATGACAGTGTATATATTACTTTACACACACTTTACATTACACTTTACTACTATTACACTTTACATACATACTATATAAAGTGTAGTACAAAGTCGTTTCGATTCAAACTTAGAAGTATTTCAAACAAATTTAATTTTAAAAAGAAAATTCATACTTACATTTTAGATGGTTTAATAAAGTACCGATCATCATCTTCTTATGTCTATTTATGTGTATGTATGTTTATTATTTTGATATAATAAAATATGTTTATTTTAATTAGAATAGAAAATTCTTATATTTGAATAGTTATTATCTCTATTTTCGAGATGTTATTTTGTGTCATTTGCTTAGAACCGCATTCATGAATTTCTGCTTTTCCCGAAGGTTGACTGGTAGAGAATGCTTTCAGCGTTAAGTCCGCCTTTTGTACCCTTAGGTATGTAATTTTGTGGTCAATAAAGTTTAAATAAATAAATAAATAAAACTTTGGTTATTAAAAAGATATTTTCGTTGCCGACTGTACAACGATTAAGTGGGAATTACTAGGAATGGTCGTAATTGGTGCAACGACGCCTGCCTGCGCTCGTAATTTACAAATAATTATTGCTACCTTGAGTATAGGTTTAAAGCTTTGGACATTAACTCGATTACATGTAAATATAACCTCGTATTCACGTAAGGGTCAAAAAGCGAATTAATTTTTAACCGACTCCAAAAAAAGAGGAGGATCTCAATTCGGCTGTATTGTTTTTTTATGTTTGTTACTTAATTACTCCATCATTTATAAACCGATTTGAAAAAAACTTTTTTTATTTGAAAGAGTATACTTCCAGATTGGTCCCATATTTTTCATCATCATCATCATCAGCCTGTATATATACATAAATGTAGAGTAATGTTTAGAGTCGGTTTTTTTGTTAAAATTATAATTAATACGTACATAATGTAGAATTACCTTCATAACACAGAATTATTTTCAACGCTGGAAATCTATGTACATATATAATAATAATGATTTCTAAGAAAAAATAAAAACCGACTTCAGCTGGCAAGCGCAGCTTATTGGTGGAATACCCCGGGAGACGCTGCTGCCTGTCTTCCGGGAGAAAAGTTATTGCGTCACACAAGATTCCTTTGTACGACAACCAGCGCAGAGCAATAGAGTGGCGCAATTCTATGCTGCCGGCAACCACTGGGCGAATTTAAGGGCTTCCATCGATTTTTCTGGGATCCCCTCACCAGACCCTGACTTAGTGAAGAAAAAAAAAGAATTTGACCATACCTGCTTATAAAATTTAAGAGTTTCCCTTGATTTCACTGGGATCCCATCATCAGATCCTGACTTGGTGAATATGGGAGCACCTTGCAATTATATACCATTTCAAATAAAAAAATAACTTTGAAAATCGGTTCACAATTCGCGAAGATATTAAATAACATACCTCCTTTTTTGAAGTCGGTTAAAAATTAATCCCTATTTCCCTTGGTCACCGCATCACGCGTGAACGGCTGGACCGATTTCGCTATTTCTTTTTATGTAGTATTTGCTATTGGCAGGAGAAGGTTCTTATGAAAGAAAAAAATAAGAAAATTACGCGAAAAATTAGAAAATTTAAGAAAACTGAGAAAAACCCCCATCGATTGAAGGGAGACCCGTATCCCGTGAGATCACCAGAAAGAGAGGAAAGATTATAGGCCGGCAACGGATCGGCGACCCCTTGGTGTTGCTGATCTCCATGGGGCCATTCATTTATTACGTAATTTGGGGTGTAAGTGGTTCATCAACCTTTGAACAAAAGCCAACTTCACCTGCACGCGGTGCACCCTGCTGACTGACAAACGAAGCTCTGGCGAAAAGCGAGGTAGGGAGCGTAATTGTAAGCTACCCGACTGGTGAATGTACCTCCAACGCACAGAATACCGCAGCCAAATAACGGTTCCCTTGAGGGCTGTTGTGTTCCTGCGAGTGAGTGAGGTCACCAGAAAGGAAGGAGATGCTGCGGTGGCAGCGGGGGTGGCGGCGTGCGAGCGATATTTTATGTTGTGAGCGTTAATATGGCTACGGTAACCGCTTCACATCAGGCGGGCCGTATGCTTGTCTGCCACCCGACGTAGTATAAAAAAAAAAGAAAAAAAAAAAGTCGATTTAGGGGGGGAGAGGGCTCGGACATGTCTTATTTTTTCTTACAAGGGGGCGGGAGGGATGCTTGATAGTTCTTACGTAAGATCACAAATGCGCAATGTTAAAATAATTATAGATGAATGATTAAGACCAAAGTTTATTACTTGTAAGTACAAATAAACATTTCTAAAAATTGTTACTTAGAAAAATTGTTTTTTCCTTTAGATTCTTACGTAATAAATATTTAACAGAGGGGAGGGGGTCGACTTATTCTTATTTTTTCTTATAATAGGGGGGGAAGGGGTCAAAAACTAGCGAAAATAGTCTTACGTAATAAATGAATGGCCCCCATGGGCGGTGGTGATTGCTTTCCATCAGGTGACCCACTTGCTCGTTTGCCCCTCACTTATATAAAAAAAGAAAAAACGGTAGATTAAATCGTGACAGTCGTTCATCATTATCCTAATGATGAATCGCTGTGAACAAACCTCAATAATGAACCATTAGTGATGAAGGAATTGATCTCTTTACAGATGAAACTAACCAAGTTCGAGTGAGCTACGCTGAGTTAGAAGCTCGCACGAGCGGCTTGGCTCGAGCCATTGCTGCACGCGCGAGGCTGTCTGGCTCCAACAGTGACGGCGACTACGTGGTGACTGTGTGCATGCAGCCTACTCATAAGTAAGTACTTTACAATATTTTGACCTGATAACGTCTTTTAAACCGATGAACGCTGGCTGCACGAACGAAAAAGCATGACGTTCCGCCTGAGCCGAGCGTGCAAGCAAGAGCACGGAACAAGCGATAGAAAGGCACGACCGGCCTAAGCGTTCGGCTTGTGACGCATCTTCTCTCTTCCACTCCATCGGTCGATGTTTTCATATGACGTTATCACGTAAAATTATTGTCCGTAAACCGACTTTACAGACAACCAATTTTTTGTTAAGCCAACGCAGCATCTCCTTCCTTTCCAGGTGACCTCACTCACCCGCAGGAACACAACAACCCCCAAGGGAATTGTTATTTAGCTGCGGTATTCTGTGAGGTGGAGGAGGTACATTCCCCAGTCCGGTATTTAGTTGTAGTAGTGGCATGTACAGACAGGCGCGTTTGTGTGCGTAAACTGAAGGAGCGTTAGCAAAGAAATCTGTAATCATTTTTAAATTGAGTCTTAATTTTTTTTGTCTTAATTTAATTAAATAATTGAGTTTTAATTAAAAGGAATACTTGAAGTATGTTGACCTGTACTTTGAGTTCATGATTGATTTATAAAATGATTCCGATGATAGCGTAATTGTTCGGAAATACCGCTGTGGGAAATTGATTTCACCGTTTCACTGTTCGTGGTATAAAATGTCTTAGGAAACGTAGGTATTGTAGTAAGTAAGTGTAGTGTAGTATGTGGTATTTAGAACATATGTTCTAGACATCTTCGATTGAGAGGAGACCCGTATCCCATCAGTAGCATGAATAATGGCTGTCGACGACATATCAAGGTTGATCAAAATAGCTTCTAAAGAGGATGTTTGGGGTGTAAGTGGTTCATCAACATCTTTGAACCAAAGCCAACTTCACCTGCACGCGGTGCACCCTGCTGACTGACAAACGAAGCTCTGGCGAAAAGAGAGGTAGGGAGCGTAATTGTAAGCTACCCGACTGATGAATGTACCTCCACCTCACAGAATACCGTAGCCAAATAACGGTTCCCTTGAAGGCTGTTGTGTTCCTGCGAGTGAGTGAGGTCACCAGAAAGGAAGAAGATGCTGCGGTGGCAGCGGGGGTGGCGGCGCGCGAGCGATATTTTATGTTGCGAGCGTTAATATGGCTACGGTAACCGCTTCACATCAGGCGGGCCGTATGCTAGTCCGCCACCCAACGTAGTATAAAAAAAAAAAAACCTGCGATTGCTATGGCGGAGTAGGCTTTGAGCATACTCTACCACGCTGCTTAACTGCTGGTTAGCGGATGCCAGTATCAAGCTGCCCAAAGGCCACTGACTTGGCTTAACGACTGTCATCTAAGGACAACAGCCGAGAGCGATAGCTTAAGGGCACGTTAAGCACGAAATTAATTACTGAAAAATCTTTCAGTGAAAACTGAAATAGTAGAAGATTATTGGAAATAAACGATTTATTTCAACAACAATTTATTTACAGTTTATTCTTACGCATAAAAATAAGGTATACCTTATATAGTTGTATACTTATATAACTATCTATATATAGTTATCAAAAATAAAGTATCTAGGATACCTCTCACCTCATAGGATCTAGTAAATTGGAGTGTCTGTTTGTAATATTAAAATAAACGCTTTTCATTTAGTAAATGCATATGGTTGTAAGTATACATGGTAGATACTTATACCAAAATAACATTTTTACAGAGTAACTTGGGCTCCTTTTATTTTAGAAATTTTAATTATTTTTATTAATATAAATAAATAATATCTAAAAAATCACTATTCCACGCGGACGAAGTCGCGGGCAAAGCTAGTATATATCGATGCCTTACAGCCGAAAAGGGATAAGCGGCATATTTCAAACTTTACTGGAGAGTGATTTAAAGTTAAAATTTTATGAAAAAAATTCATAAAAACTATAGTTTAGTTCCCGAGAGGCTGGAAATGTGTTTATGTTGTATTTAACATACTATCTATTGAATTACAGTGTTATTTTTTTATAATTCAACTTGCAACCCCTATTTACTGTCGGTAATCCTCAAATGATCTCATTTCACAAACAGGCATAATGTCGTAAATGAAAATACAAGAATTATTCGCTTCCAGCAAAAATGATATAACTACCTCATACATACCTCATGTTTCATTATAATTGAAACTAAAATAGCACAAGTGTGAGGTTATTGAAAATAAAATTGAGGAAATATGGTATAACCAGCTATCAAATGAAAATTTACTGAATGCAAAATTGTATAAGTAGATTTTTTTAATAGGAATAATTTGCTTATTATGCATTTCGATGTGTTTCTTCTTAAAAAATATTTTTTCGAGTAGAAAGATTTCAGGTTCGCCCTAGGGGTACTAAAAATGAAAAAAAGAAAAAGAAATATGAATCAAATCAGTCTTTAATTGACACAGAAATGAATGCCACATACTAAAATGTAAGAGGTAATACTAAATAACAATTGTTTGTAATAAACGCTCTTATTACGATCATAAGTACCCGAGATCAAATCAACTTAGAATTATTACAATTGAAATATCTAGTCGAAATCAATTTTCATTTATCTATCTAAATCTATAAAAGAAGAAACTGACTGACTGACTGACTTATATATCAACGCACAGCCCAAACCGCTGGGTCTAGAGATTCCAAATTTGGCAAGTAGGTTCCTTATGACGTCTAGGGTTGCACTAAGAAAGGATTTTTCAAAATTCTACCACTAAGGGGGTGAAACGAGGTTCCAAAGTTTGTATGGGGAAACAAGATTAGTTGGACTATTTTATCCGAAACTTTACATAAGTACTTCTATTGAGAAATGTGTAAACACGTCTTACAGGATTTTTCAAAATTCAACCCCTAAAAGGGGCAAAATGGGTTGTATAAGTCTGAAAATCGTCTTGGGTATTGTTTTTATGGTTTATCGGGTCGCTGATTACGAAAACAACAACTATTTTATGATCTAACATAGCCAACGTGACATAAAATCACCCCTGTGGGGATGCGATGGGGTTGAAATATATAAAAGAAGGAACTGAGTGACTGATGATATATATCAACGCACAGCCCAAACTGCTGGGTCTATAGCTTCCAAATTTGGCACGTAGATTCCTTATGATGTCTAGGGGTGCACTAAGAAAAGATTTTTCAAAATTAATCTCCTAAGGGGGTGAAACGGGGGTCCAAAGTTTGTATAGGGAAACAAGATTAGTTGGACAATTTTATCCGAAACTTTACACGAGTACTTCTATAGACAAATTAATTAGTGAACACATGTTTCAGGATTTTTCAAAATTCAGCTCAAAGGGAGTACGGTGGGGTTAAAATATCATAATTTATTTTATTTTTAAAAATGGAAAAATATATTTATCTGGCAAGTTGGCCAAGACAACTATTTAAAATAATAATAAGGCATAATATATTGATATACCCATATTGATGGGTGTTGATTCTATGGTTTTCTGGGCAGTCAATTACAAAAATGGCATCGATTTGAAGATATCAACCCCTAAAAGGGTAAAATGGGGTCAAAAAGTCTGAAAATCGTCATGGGTATTGTATGGTTTATCGGGTCGCTGATTACGAAAATAACAACGATTTTAAAATTCAACGTGGCTAACGTGTCCATCATCCTCTATTGAGGTGCGATGAGGTTGAAATGTCTATATATCAATATATGTATAGTATTTACGGGTTTTCGGAACGCCAATCCATACTAATATTATAAATGCGATAGAATGTCTGTTACCTCTTCACGCTTAAATCTCTGGACCAACTCAGATGAAATTTGGTTGAGAGATACCTGGAGTCCTGGGAAAGGACATATCTAAGATAGTTTTTATCCCAGAAATTACCTATTATTGTTATTTATTGTATCCGTAGGGCGGTAACGTGACCATCATCTCCTATTGGGTGCGATGGCGTTGAAATGTTTAAAATGCGGTGAAAAAGAAAATCGTCATAGGTATTGTTTTTATGGTTTATCGGTCGCTGATTACGAAAAAAAACAACTATTTCAACATAGCCGACATGACAACTCTGTAGGGGTGCAATGGGGTTGAAATGTTTTAATATCAATATGGGTGTTGATTCTATGGTTTTCTGGGACGTTAATTACGACAATGGCATCGATATGAAAATATAACGTAGTGAACACGAATTACTTAAAAAGATTTTTTAAATTTTACTTCTAAGAGGTGGGTGAAACGGAGGTCCAAAGTTTGTATGGGAAAACGAGATTAGTTGGACTATTTTATCCTAAATTTTACAAAAGTACTTCTATTGATTAATGAGTAAACATGTGTTTGCCCCGAATGTCACGCGAGCGAAGCCGCGGGCGAAAGCTAGATAATTATGAAATTGAAGTTTACAACGTTCATATAAGCATAAACAAGTATTCTTAAGATTAGTACACTGTTAATATCACAATTGTTTGTCTCAAGTCTTTGTTTTATTCATAAAATATTGTAAAGTATCAACTATAGGAGTGTAACAAAAATATAACTTATTCTTTATAGAATTATCATAATTGAAGGTTCGTCTTGTTGTCGCTTGGACCCGTAGTTTCAATAGAACGATACCGACAACTGACATTTGAAAATTGTTTTTGAACAGGTAAACGACAAAGACGTTAAAAATGGACTGGTATAAGGATAACTTTTAGTTCTACCTTTTTATCTAACCGCCGGAATCTTTTAATTATCGAGAGGGAAAAAAAGGATAAGCGACAAACTAATTCTTAATATTTACAGGGGCTATATGTAATAACCTCCTTTTTGCTTTCTATTTATGAACCGGAAAAAATATACTAAACGCCAAATAAAGTCTCAAAAATGTGGCCTAACTACAATAAACGACCAATATATTTTATAAAGGAACGGGCATAAAATACTAACCCGAATTTAACAAATAATTATATAAAAGCAAAATAACATAAACGTATGTTTCTGAATGTTTGCTTCCAGCAAAAGTAGGTTAACGTTCTAATGATTGAATATTACAGAGAGCCCAAAAAGCATAAGTTATTTGTTTTCAAATAATCTTTGATCAACAACCAAAAAAAAAAAAACTCCAAAATTTCTGTCGTTTACAGCGAATAAATTTAGCTCATGTCCCACCGCCTAAGCGACATAAAGTGTCACTTAGAAACATGTAACTCAGACCAAACGACGCAGAAGAAAATGACGATTCTGGCCATATACCTATATAAGTCCATTCTCCAAAAAATGGCGCTTATCCCTTTTCGGCTGTAAGGCATCGATATTATAAAGTATTGTTGGCATCCCTAGTAGTAAGATAATGAGAAGCCGACGTCATTTATAGACTCACAAGTTGTGAATTCACAGGTGTGATGAATACACATGCGGTTTAGCATTAAATAATAAAAGTGTCGTAAACACACACAATTTACTATATTTACTCGTACTGTCATGTGAAGTACAATAATATACTAAACTGCCTTTGCTTACGTCCAGGGTGGCCGGGTGTCTTAGATGTTTGGCTTTTTAAGGACATGTCCGGCTAAATATTTTCTCGTCAGGCCAATCCGGCTTTTGTTAAACTTTTGGTCAGAGTGGTTGCCTTGCGAGTCATAAGTCGAATGCAAGTACGAATAAAACTGCGAGGCTGCGCCTGCTCGACGCCCTCTTTAGGCGTCTATAACCTGTCGTTCGTGTTCGTGATGGGTTTAATTTATCTTGAGCTCCTTCGCGCTTCGTAGGGCACGTTAAGCCGTCGCTCCCGGCTGTTGTCATCAGATGATAGTCGGTAAGCCATGTCAGTGTTTTTGAAGCGGTTTGAAAACGCTGACCTCGGTCAACCCGCTATTAAGCAAGCGTGGTGCAGTATGCTCTAAAATACCAAAATCGAAGGATAACCCTTCGATATAAGTGAGACTTTTAGAACCATGTGTATCATCTGTCATTTACCTTACCTTCCTACATTCTTAGATTAAATATATCCGACATTCCATGTTACAGTACGGTGATGACGTTGTTAGCTACCTGGAAGGCCGGTGCTGCGTATGTCCCCATGGAACCCAGTTTTCCACAAGCAAAAATTACCCACATATTGCGAGACGCCAAACCAGCCCTCATCGTTTATGACGATAGTGGTAAGTGAACATGATATGATCCATTAAGGTATGGACGAGCTCGGTGGTCGAATGGTTATGGCCACTTTGACTCTGAGGTCACAGGTTTAATCCCAGCACAAAACTAATATTTGTGTCCATGAACATTTCTGTTTGTCTTGCTCTGTATTACAGTGAAACCTGGTTAAGTGAGAGTTCAAGGGACCTGTAAATTTGTCTCACTTATAGAGGTATTCCACTTACCCAGTGTCTCAGATATCCAGGTATAAATAAATATCTGTCTCATTTACAGAGAGTTCCATTAATAGAGGTCAGAATACAGGTTATTTCAGTTATAGAGGTGCGCTTATTGAATAAAATAACATATTATTTAATTATTATTTGTGAGTTTTAATCTTTATTGGAAATCAAAAAATCAATATTAAAGGTAATAAATATAATAAACAAAAATATTCAACCACGTTTTTTTTACAAATAGTCTTCGATCACTAAATTAATGATCAAAGCAAATAGTACAAAAATGTAAACAAAATGTATCTATTTTAAACATTGGTCATTTTAGTTTATCTTTTGGAAGTATCAACCGTCCGATGTTTTTCAATGTTATAAATTTTATCAAGTACCTGCGCTTTGGTCACCAATTGATGTCATTTCAAATAAGTAACAAATTGAAATGCAAACTAGCCCAAATTAGAGAGGCGATAAATTGATGTTGTCTCAGTTACAGAGGTTAATGCATATAATATTCAATCGCTGTCATAGTTATAGAGGTAACTATGACTATAAAATCGAAAGAACGAATCCCAGATAGAGAGGTTTGCTTCGTCCCACTAACAGAGGTAATTCAGTGACAAAGTGTTGGGACCTCAGCATGAGTTCCAGTTATGGAGGTTTCTCACTTATCCAGGTCCCACTTCACCAAGTTTCACTGTATATAATAATATAAAGAAAACACCCATAGTACAAACTTTGCGCTTAATTTGAGACTAGATGGCGCTGTATAAATAGTCCAGAAATGTTTGGTTGCAAATAAATGCTTATCTTATCTTATCTTATCAAATAATGTTATTTATTTGCATCTAAACCAAAAATGTTAATCACATGAAGAATAAATCCGTGATTTCAGCAAACCCGGCTATGTTCAGTGGCAGTGGGATTCCATCAGTTTCCTTCGAGGAGTTATCTCTCGAAGCCAGCGGATTATGTGCTGAGGAACTCAAATGCGTTGAGATGCTTGCTCATTCAAGAAATGAGAGCATTGCCATCGTGTTATACACTTCTGGAAGCACTGGAATACCTAAAGGTATGCTTACACTTCATATCCTTGATGATACTTTACCCAAACTCTTTATTTTTGAACTAATAAAACATTACATAAAATACAACTATAAAACTAAAGTACCTTTTAAATTAAATAATACTTTACCCAAACTATTTTGTCCTATGTTGATTTTAAAAAATATGTCCTATAAGGAAGGAATATGCCACGTGTGGGGAGCACGGTGACTCTAGATCAGTGGTAGTAAAGTAGGTGGTAGTTTTTGTTACTTGCAGGGTCCGCAACTGTCAAATAAATGCATTATTCTATAGCCAAGATTTGAGTGTTTCGTATAATAGTGCTCAATCTCTTTCATTATAAGTTTGTATCACAGACCATAATTTACCTCTCACGGACCACTGGTGGTCCGCGGACCACCGGTTGGGAACCTCTGCTCTAGATGGACCAACAACTTCACAAAAGTGACTGGCAGCGGTTGGATGCGGAAAGCGGAGGATCGCATGTGGTAGAAAGTATTGGGAAAAGCCTAATCTAGCAGTGGGTAGCTACAGACTGATAATGATGATGATGATATGGAAACAAAAGAGATTATCTACTATTGATTGATTAAACATACCCGTTATAGAAGGGCGATCTAGCAGAATGAAAGTGACTCTGCTCGCCTTCATATTTTACGGATCTACCTGGTGATATTTTATTAATTTCATGATTTCAAAAAACATTTATAAATATTCATACTATTAGATTGTTATATTATTAGAATATTAATACTGTATTGTTACGTTAATATGAACACAATTCTCTGTTACCCGTACATAAAAAAAAAACAGTGCCACTCAGGGAGTAACGACAGAAGAGAATGTTTGAACAATTACGTGTGTAGTTTTTCAATCGTCAGGAAATATTTTGCACTACTGAAAACTCTCTGTGTATTGCGGAAACAGAAACTCCTGCCACACACTCGTCGAGTGGCGAGGGAAGTAGCGAGGAAAGTAGGCAGAGACGTAGTGTGGCCACGTTACTCGTCATGCCGCTCGTCTTGCTCTTCGTCTTCTCTGTAGGCAAAAGTCCAAGTGCGGAGCGTCGCGATCGCGAATAATTGCGCGAGTAGAGCAGTGTGTGGGCAGAGAGGGAAACATCGCGGCAGCGCGAGGAGCAAGGCGATGAGCAGCGCGAGGAGCATAGTGTGGCGGCGTAAACGCGGAGAGCAAAGGTCGACTGACGAACCAATAGCGCACAGGCAAGCATGCAGCTCGCGATTCGCCTGCCCTGCACTTGTTGCACCTGCACTGTTACGGTGACAGTGTCGCGAGTTCAATGGTTTTTTTTTCCATCCGAAAAAATGCCCAATGCGCCTAAAGAAGTTTTTACTTTAAAAAATGTATGATAGCTCTTTATCGAATTGTCGTTTTCTAGGTGTCCGCCTTAGTTACTCGGCTATCTGCAACCGTCTCTGGTGGCAATTCCGCACATTCCCGTTCTCCTCGTCTGAGACTACTTGCGTTTGGAAGACAGCTCTAACTTTCGTGGACTCTGTTTGCGAAATTTGGGGACCATTGCTACAAGGCAGAGCTTTGCTGATCTTGCCAAGAGAAACGACCAGGGATCCACCAAAATTGGTGAAGGTTTTGGCAGACCATCAGGTAAGGGACCTCTGTTTGGAAACTTATCTTGTAACCTAGTTGAGAATGATTAACTAATGATTGACTAACAAAATTATAATCAGTCTTTTACGACGAGCTCGGTGGCGTAGCGGTCAATGACGCCGCTTCGACACCAACGCTCGTGGGTTCGATTCCCACATAGGACAAACATTTGTGTGCATGAACATGTCTGTTTGTCTTAGTCTGGGTTTTTTCTATGTATCATAAGTATGTATTTACAAAAAAAAATGTATTTACGTATGTTTATCAGTTGTCTAGTACTCATAACACAAGCTTCGCTTACTTTGGATCTGGATGGCACTGTGTAATTTGTCTGACAATATTTATTTATTATTTATTATTATTTACCTCTAACAAATTACTTTTGTGGGTCCACTTTGACTCCGGGATCGCGGGTTCGATCCCCGCACAAGACAAATATTTGTGTGCATGAACATATCTGTTTGTTTTGGTCTGGGCGTTTTCTATGTATGGATTTAAAAAAATATATTTACGTATAAATATTTTTTTTTTTTGTACTCATTGTACCCATAGTACAAACTTTGCTCAGTTTGGGACTAGATGGCAGTGTGTAATTTGTCTAGGAATATTTATTTTATATTTATAATGGAAAAAAAGAACACAAATGTAATGACGGAAGTCATACTTATACTAATTTTATATATATGGGTAGTTCCATAAAAGTTGGGTAACTTTGTGTTCCAGTGTTATTTTATACATTTTTTTCTTAAATAACCAGTAATAAAAATGTCTGCCATATGAAATAATAAATTTTTTACTATGTCACTCAATTTTGCTGCAATCATTTATTTCTTTTTGTAAAAAAAATGTCCTTTTCTATCCTCAATATCAGTCCCTAGCCATGTCATATTTCCGAAATAATGTTTTCGTTCGACTGATTTTAGTAAGCCTTGATGATATTTGAACTTTATTTTACTTAATTACACTTAAAATTACATTACCTTGTTCATTGAATCTATTAAGTCAACAAAATTAAATATTTTTCATATATATTTTGTAAGAAAAGTAGCGTCATCGATAATTATAGTCAGGCCCTAGCCACTCAGTAAATTTAAAAATACGCGGCAATCGAAATAAGTGTCCATTTTAAAATGAACGCATTCAAAAGTGACAACGTGAAGTTAGCCATAAGCGGGGGCCGTTTCGCGTCGGCCATCTTAACATTAGTGCGATCGGCGTCGATGCTGAGGAAACACGCGTTGTGCCAGTCAATCTCTCAGGCCCTAGGTGAGTTATTTTATGTAAAGTTAATTAGTTATTATTCTCTCTTGTTTGTGTGTACATGTGATTTGTTTGTTCTGATGTTGTTGTTATCTACAAATCTCGGTATTTCTTTTTAAAAGTAAATTACTAGTGATTTTGTTCTGATTTGTCAGTCCCTAGACCATCAGGCCCTGGCTGTTAATATGACTAGGGACTGATTCAAAAGCTAGGGACTGACAGTCATACCTACTTTTTCACTCTTCGTCATTCAGAAACTTTTGTTTGTTGTAGAATATGCCGCCGAGAAGAAAAATACCGTTGTCTAAAGAAGAAAAAGCAAGAAAAAAAAGTCAGAACAGGCAGAAAAACGTTTAGAAAAAATAAAAAATGATCCAGTGTTGCTAGCAGAGTACAAGGAGAAAGATTTCTTTCTCCTTGTACTCTGCTAGCAAAACTGGATCATTTTTTATTCACTTTTCTATGCTCACGAGGAGTCATATCCTTTACACATTTTCTCTGCCCTTTTTCCTTTTTTCTGAGGTATTTTAATAAATATTAAATCCTGTTTTCTGAGGTGTTTTAATAAATATTAAAACACCTCAGAAAAAAGGAAAAAGGGACAGAAAAAAGGAAAGGAGGAATATGACTCCTCGTGAGCATAGAAAAGTAAAAAAAAACTGGATTACTTACTCGGCAGCTTACAGACAAAATAAAAAAATGATAAACACGCTGATCAATACATGGACGAAAATACGCCACCATCATCTGACGGAGAAAATGATCTACAGGTCCCAATTCCGTGTATTGCTGATCAAACTGAAGCAAGCTGAAGCTAAAAGCAGAAGTATTTTGCAAAGGAAGATAAGAAATAAACAACTACAGAAGAAGAACCATCTTATTACTAAATTAAAAAAGAAACTTGCTAACGAAAGACAGAAGAACAGAAGACTAGAATTAAAACATAGAATTAAAAAATCGAAAAAGGCACTTACGCCCAGAAGCAGAATTGAAGTAATGGCAAATGATCCTAATAAGAAGGCAGAATTAGTGAAAAAAGCACTGTTTGGTGAGATTATTCAGGCGCAAATCTTAGAAGAAGAAAAAACAAGTACATATTGGAAAATAATAATTTGAAAGCGGTTTTATCTGGTTCTGTAGCAAAGAAGTATAAAATATGGAGGTTAGGAGGTAAAGCGTAACACAAGAAGATGGGATTTAATCGTACAAAGTCAACAAAGAAAGGCAACAAGAAAAGAGTGATGGCAATTATTCACAAGTTTTATGAAGATGATAGCAATAGCCGATGTGCAGCAGGGAAGAAGGTTTTGTAAGATATCATACCACAAGGTATTTTAGTAACATGATCTCAAGTGATTTTTAAGTAATAGTATTGTTATTATTGTTGGTAAGAGAGATTATCTGAGATAATTTACCTAAAGACTGATTTGTCTCTAATTTGATTGCATTTTGGAATAAATATATGTATGAATAAGATAAGAGTGAGATTTACCAAATAAATACTAATTATATAAAACAAACATATGGTTTTATTGTATAATAAATGTATGGCATCAGTCCCTAGCACAACCTGTCAGTCCCTAGAACAGAGATTTCAGAAAAACACAATTTTCTCTTTAATTACCTAGTAAAGTGACTGGCCCCTTTAGATACTAAAAGTATATTATTATATGCACTGTATTTACTAAAAAGTTTTTAATTTAGTATCTAAAAACACATATGGCAAAATTTGGACGAATTTTACCCAACTTTTGTGGAATCACCCATATATATATTTTTTTTATACTATGTCGGCGGCCATATATTGTAAATTATCATCGTCGTCAGCCCTTATTCATGCCACTGTTATGATATGGGTCTCCCCTCATTTGAAGGGGTTTAGAACGTACTCCACTACGCTGCTCAACTGCGGATTGGCGGAGATGAATGTTTTCAAGCCGCCTTAAGACCACTGACTTAACGACTGCCATCTAATGACAATAGCCAGGGCCGACGGCTTATCGTGCCCTTTGAACGGAGGAGCTCGAGTAAATAAACCCATCCATGGTACAGGCTACGGTCGAACTTGCGTGTTCGTGTGACTGACACGCGCAACGACGCCTTCAAGCTCCTCCATCGCAAGAAACCATCGGTTGACCTATATCACACCCTGGCAACTCCATACAAATATCGTGTCGTTTACTACTACATAAAAAATTACGTCTGTGCAGACCATGAATGAGCGAGTGTGCGTGCGGCGCCATACAAACTGTTCCTGATTTGTCTCAGAAGCGAGGTGAGGTCGACACGAGAGAGCGGCAGGGAGTGGCCATACTGTACGTAGTAGTATTACTTATACTGTGCCTATATTATCAAAAGAATAAATTACTCTTCACAGTTCTATTGACATGAATAGGTCTTTTTTTTTTTGGATTGGTTCCTTCGGGAGGCTATTAAAAAAAAAAGATAACCAAATCGGGGGATTCAGTTTGGTGTTGCAGCTACATATCTCGACGGTCCCTACGTATAAAGCGACATGTCAAAAATGGCATTTTTTTTATTGCTAAAATTGCTATAGATTGCCCGTAAAAAACATTTTTATTTTTATTTTATTGATTGTATATAATTAAAAAGTAAGAAATTAACTCATTTGTCCAATAATAATATTATTTAATTACTATATCGTAGTATAAGCAGACATGTCTGAAATGACATGTCGCTTTATACGTAGGGACCGTCGATCTATCATCTTCATAATAAATTCAATCACACCACTGGATAATTGAAGGATCATTTATTTATTACGCTAAGTAAGGACTATGGAACATCGCCTACGGAGGTGGGGGATGCGCTGCCGTTTTGAGATAATTTTAGTGCATATAACGTATTCACGTACAGCACACGGCCGTGTCCACGACACAGCCATGCTCCATTTTTTGTTCAATAATATACATTTTCAATATCGTGCAATTTTGTTTACAGATTCAGCGTCTAGTTTTGGTACCGACGCTCCTACGATCTATCCTCCTGTATCTTTCTCTTGAAACCTCTGAAAGACCATTGAAACATCTGAAGTTATGGATATGTTCAGGAGAGACTCTCAGTAAAGAACTAGCGTCACAGTTCTTCAGATATTTTGGTGACCAGAATGGCTACAAATTGGCAAACTTCTACGGAAGCACTGAGGTTATGGGAGACGTCACATTCTACGTAATGGAGAAAGCTGGACAGTTGGATTTGCACGATACAATTCCTATTGGTAAGTGAAATCTTATTATTATTTAAATAGTTGTCTTGGCCAACTTGCCAGATAATATGTTTTTGAAAAATGGAAAAATTCACCTGCTTCACATCCGGCACATAAGGGGGCAGGTGAATTTTTCCATTTTTCAAAAAAATATTTATCTAAATTTAATTAGTTTGGTGTTATCAAAAAATTGCTAAATTTCATCTTTAACAATGGACTGCTATGCCTACTTTAGTGTAATTACTTAATAGGTTGATGACGTCACACTGTGACTCACACAGTAGAAATATAAGATGGAAAAATTCATCAGCAACACAAACCTTCCTGGTAGCTCAGTTGGTAGAGCACTCGACTGGTCATCGAGAGGTCGTGGGTTCATATCCCACCTAGAGGGGGCAGGTGAATTTAAAAAAAAAAAAAAAAATAATGATTGAAATCTTATAATAAAAAGCCGCGAATATAGTCTACATTTCTTGTCATCCATGCTTAGTGCGAGTCTGTTGGTCACACTCCAACGTGTTAACGTAAACAAGCCAACCATTTCGTAATTGTCGTCAATTTTGAGAAAAAGTTTCATATTGTGAATTTGCCAAATACATGTTATACATATATCCAAATTAGCCGGGTTGCTCAATTCGAAATGAGACCAAGTAAGCCACATAATTTTGATATGTAACACGCGTCTTGTGAATTCACAACATGAGAGTTCTCTATTTGGTCGGTTTGTTTATGTTGACATGATCGAAGGCGAACAAAAAACACGCACTAAGCACTCAGAAGGCCAGTTCTCATAATTATTTTACGACCACAGAATGAAAGTTGACCGAATCGAGATCGAATTATGAGTTGTCTAAAAATTGTATACCTATGTAGTTGATATCTGTTGGAATAAGTATACAAAAATAAATCTATCTCGCTCTGTTTAATAGACATCTGTCTTAGTCACACAATATTGTTTATAATATCTTTAAACAAAGGGCTACATTGTTAAATGCTCTGTATGCCTTAGTCAGCTAACCAAGCTCTGTGGTTCAGTAGAAATCATATTCCAGTTCAGTATCGTCCGACTTCTTGTAGTAGAACACACCTTTCTAAGAGTGCATAAAATAAATTTAACTATTATAATTTGCACTGAAGAATCTTTTATTTTTGGCTTCTTAACCTAACAGGTTATGGGCCCAGTGTACAGTACAAAGTGGACTTTTAAGTGATTGAAAGAAACAGACTTTTTTTTAAATACGATAAAAAACGCTTTAAGTGGTAACGTTTAAGACTTGTGATTTTTGTAATTTTGGTAGAGAAACTATTTACGTATTCTAAGTGACTTTTTGTGTTATTTTCTAACTGTAACGATGGACGGTTCAAAAGTAAAAAGAAATATTAGACTGTTTGACGGCGAAAAGTATTCTTTATGGAAACTTAGAATACGCAGTTTATTAAACGAACTTGAAGTGCTGCAAGTAATTGACGAAGAGCCTCCTGTACGCATCAACAGTGATTGGACGAAGAAAGAAAAGATAGCGAAAAATACCATCATCGAATATTTATCAGATTCTTTGCTGGGGTTTGCTAATGAAGAAACAGCAAAACAGATTTTCATAAAACTCGACGCAGTATATGAAAGAAGAAGTATCGCATCCCAATTGGCATTGAGAAAAAGGTTATTGAATTTGAAATTAGAACGTGATACTCCATTGATAAAACATTTTCAAAATTTTGAAAATTTGATTATCGAGTTAGTGGGTGCCGGTGCAAAGTTAGAAGAAGTAGATAAAGTCACACATCTATTTATGACTTTACCGAATTCTTATGATGGTGTCATCACAGCAATTGAGACATTAGCTGAAGATAACTTGACCTTATCTTTCGTAAAAACAAGGCTTCTTGATCATGAAATTAAATTATTAAACGAAAGGCGCGACAATAGTTTAAAAGTCCTGCAAGCAGAAACCAGTGGTTTCAAAAACCAGCAATGGAATTTCTCTTTAAAACGCAAGCCAAATCAACTTACTCATAATTATAAACAAAGAAACAATAAAGTTAAAAATAGAACATGTCACTACTGTGGAAGGAAAGGGCATATCAAAATTAATTGCTTCTTCTATAAGAGGGCGAAACCAAATTATGAAAACCGCAAAGCGCTACAGCAAACTGAAAACCAAAGAACGCTTCAATCTATAAATATTGCAGACAGAGAAAAATCTAATATCTCAGGGTTTGCTTTCATGGTTGGAAACGAATGCTATTCCGAAGAAGGCAAAAGTACCAATAAAATTACATTCATATTAGACTCTGGTGCCTCAGATCATTTAATTAACAGAGAAGATCTAACACGTGGGTTCATAGAACTTCAGTCTCCAGTAAATATTTCTGTAGCTAAAAACGGAACATTCATTAGTGCGACAAAAAGAGGCACTCTATCTATTACCACTGATACGGGTATGAGTGGATTGCTACAGGATGTTCTTTTCTGCTCAGAAATTCCATATAATTTGTTATCGGTCAAAAGAATGCAACAGGCTGGAATGACCATAATTTTTGGTCAAAATGGTGTACAAATACTCAACAAAGAGGGTAAGATGGTAACAAAGGGTGAGTCTTTGAATAATTTAATTGGTATTAATTTCATGCTTAATAAATGTGCTTTGAATTGCTCATCAAATAGGGTCATGAATAGTAACTATGATTTGTGGCATCAAAGATTGGGTCACATGGGCAAATCTAAGTTCTTGCAAATTAAAACCAAACAAATGTTTTCTGATATTGATCGATTACATAATATTACACCCAGTGAAAGTTTATGTGAAGCTTGCATATATGGAAAACAAGCAAGACTGTCATTTCATAAAAGTAAGTCTAAAATTATTAAACGACCTCTATTTAATGTGCATTCCGACGTGTGTGGTATGATCACTCCTTCGACACTTGACGGCAAAAACTATTTTGTGATATTTGTAGACGAATACACTCACTACTGTGCGACATACTTAATAGCTCATAAATCAGACGTTTTTGCTGCTTTTCGAGATTATGTTGCTAAGTGCGAAGCTCATTTTAGTTTGAGACTTGTCAATTTATATTGTGACAATGGTGGCGAATATTTATCGAGTGAAATGAAAGAATACTGTATGCAAAAAAGGTATAACCTACCATTTAACAGTGCCGCATACCCCTGCTTTGAATGGTATTGCCGAACGTATGATAAGAACGTTAACAGAACGAAGTCGAACTTTAATAGCAGGCGCTAAGTTAGACAAGTCGTTCTGGGGTGAGGCTGTGTTAACTGCTACTTATCTTATCAATGTCAGCCCCACAAAAGCACTGAAAGTAGATAACACACCGTTTGAATTGTGGCATAATAAGAAGCCGCAACTTAAGTATTTAAAGGTTTTCGGTTCAACTGTGTATTTTCTTAACAAAAGTAGAAAAGCAAAATTCGATGAGAAATCCTTGAAAGGGATATTGGTTGGTTATGAACCGAATGGTTATAAGGTGTGGAATGTGGTAGAAGAAAAGTTTGTAAGAGTCAGAGATGTAATTGTTGATGAGATTAATTTCTTGTCAAGTAGGCCAGTGAAGCCTGAAGGTATTGTATCTGAAAATACCAATAACTCTGACGAGCACATGTGTAGCAGGTTGTGCGCATCTGATAATATAAGATCAGATGATGTGAAACAAACGGGCAGTGTACCCTGCGCATTAGGTCCACCACCTAATAAATCTGTACGCAGTGCAGATGGGCATACATGCTATGATTCATTTCAAGATAAATTGACTGGATCTCGGAATGAAGTAGCTTCTAGTAGTTCGAGTGTTATTAGAAGAAGTGATCGAATTAAAAATTTGCCTACAGTGTCTTATGATGAAAACAGTAATGATATTTCTGTGAACTATTTATTATACGCAAAGTCTTTAATATGTACAATTCCTACATCGTATACCGAAATTCAAACCAGGCATGATAGGCTTTTGTGGCAAAAAGCTGTTGATGAGGAAATTAAATCACTTATTGAAAATGACACTTGGACGCTTGTTCCGAAACCTGAAAACAGAAATATTGTTGACTGTAAATGGATATTTAATATTAAAAATGATGAGTTTGGCAAACCTTTGAAATATAAAGCGCGTTTGGTCGCTCGCGGTTTTAGTCAAGAATATTTAATTGACTATGACGAAACTTTTGCGCCAGTTGCAAGAATTTCAAGTTTTAGATTTATAATAGCATTTGCAAATCAATTTAATTTGCTCGTTCACCATATGGACGTCAAAACGGCATTTTTGAACGGCAAACTAAAAGAGGAAATTTACATGAAAATTCCTGAAGGAATTCCAAACGCAAACAACTTAGTTTGTAGATTGAATAAAGCTTTATATGGTTTAAAACAATCTGCACGTTGTTGGTTTCAAATGTTCGAACAAACTTTGATTGAAAAGGGTTTTCAATACTCATCAGCTGATCGTTGTATTTATTTCCTAGATGCCGGTGACATTTCAAAAAATATTTATGTTGTACTTTATGTCGATGATCTTGTTATTTCGACTGCTGATATAAATACCATGAATAGTTTCAAAACTTATTTAATGAAAAAGTTTAAAATGTTACACTTGATGGAGATCAAATGTTTCCTAGGAATTAAAGTGGAAAGATCACATGATACAGTTACATTAGACCAAGCAATGTACATAAAAACGGTCTTAGAAAAGTTTAACATGAATGACTGTAATTCTGTCAGTACACCTTTGGAAAACAAAGTAGACTTTGACGCTTTGAGTGCAATTGAAACAACAAAAGCTCCATGTAAAAATCTTATCGGGTGTTTGATGTATGTTATGTTATGTACTCGTCCCGATTTAAGCTTTGCTGTAAACATTCTAAGTAGATTTGGTAACAGAAATAATAACTCACTTTGGTTATATTTAAAACGAGTGTTACGTTATTTAAAGGGAACTACTGACTTGAAACTAACTTATAAGCGGAATCCAAATGTTTATAATAACATTCTCAGTGGCTTTGTTGATTCCGATTGGGGAAGTGATGAAGTTGATCGTAAAAGCACAACAGGATACTTGTTCAAATTGTTTGAACAATGCACAATTTGTTGGCAAACAAAGCGTCAGTCAACAGTGGCAGCGTCATCTACTGAAGCAGAGTATATGGCTTTGTTTGAAGCCGTGAGAGAAGCTCTGTGGTTAAAGTCATTAGTGACTAGTATTCATGTAGAAATTTCAAATCCGATTCCTATTTTTGAGGATAATAACGGATGCATAAGCATTGCAAGTAATCCGACAAGTCATAAACGGTCAAAACATATTGACATAAAATATCATTTTTCTAGGGAACAAGTTGAGAAAAATGTAATTAAAATGATTTATGTGTCCACAGGTAATCAACTGGCAGATATGTTTACAAAGGCATTACCAGCCGCTCGTTTTTCGGCACTGAGAGAAAAACTTGGTGTATTATAATTTAATGTTAAAGTTCTGTCTAATGAAAAGTGTGTAGTGTAAATATATATAAGAGCATAATTAAGTTGACTTGGTCTGATTAGGTTTTACTGGGGTTTCCCTAATCCTGCGCAACGAATGTTGGACCAAGATATTGATGATTGTTTCCCCAGACAAAGAATGGTGTGTTCATAAGTTTGATATTGTAAATAGCTTGTGGTAGATTTTTTTTTTTTATTATTATTATTTATTTTTGAGGGGGCGTGTTGGAATAAGTATACAAAAATAAATCTATCTCGCTCTGTTTAATAGACATCTGTCTTAGTCACACAATATTGTTTATAATATCTTTAAACAAAGGGCTACATTGTTAAATGCTCTGTATGCCTTAGTCAGCTAACCAAGCTCTGTGGTTCAGTAGAAATCATATTCCAGTTCAGTATCGTCCGACTTCTTGTAGTAGAACACACCTTTCTAAGAGTGCATAAAATAAATTTAACTATTATAATTTGCACTGAAGAATCTTTTATTTTTGGCTTCTTAACCTAACAATATCATTAATAAATTTATTGTACTTTTAATTTCGATTTTCTTTACTATTGTGCATAACTACAATTTAACATTTAAATTATTAGTAACAAAGGCTAGTTTAGTTCATAAAGGTGCCCAAATAGGTTGTGTTATGTACTCCGTCTCACACGGTTCACTGGCTCAGCAACTCACTATATGTGCAAGCTAGCACGTCTGCTCTCGCCCGTAGCTCATGCAATACTGACGTGCGCCCCACCATACGATGAGCACGAGACAATGTTTATAACTATGATTTAGTTATAATAGTAATACAAACACTACAGGTTGTATGTACGTTACTTACGTGCAACCGCCACAATCTGCTCCAGCTACTGCTGTCATATCTGCTACTCTCCAACATTTGAAACAGAAGAAACATGCAACTGCCGCTGCCCCGACTGCCGTGGTCGTGCCGTGGCAGTAATTTGCACGAACTAACTGGTGGCGGAAGTACGCAAAGTAGTGTCGATCAAATTTCATGTTTTGTCTTTCGCAAAATAATACCTGAATTAATTAGCTGCCTATCTTTATATTATATATTATATATATTATTTAGATACGAATACAATAAATGTTGTTATATTCATAAATGTCGAGTATAATCAACATTATACTCGACATTTATGAATTTGTAATAGCTTCTTCTGCATAACAATATATTTTAAGCAAACTGAATTTTAACGTAAATATTCTTCATTTAATAGGCACTCCCTTGGACAACTGTGCTGTATACCTGTTAGATGAAGAGATGCATCCAGGGCACGAGTCAGAGCCTGGCGAAGTGTGGGTTGCAGGACACAATCTTGCCACAGGTTATGTTGGTGCCCAAAGCGCTGACAAGTTCTGTAGTAACCCGCACGCTAATCACCCAGGTAGAGAATCTTATGATTTATCTCATATACAGTAGATTACCAACAAGGTAAAACATTTATAATATTAGTATAGGAGTAAAGTTGTAACATAAGCGTGACGATAAAATCAACGTTAAAGTTTATTAACAAGCAGGTCTATGATCTCATATATATACAGAAGAGACGAGGAGCCAAAATACCACCTGTGGTTGTGGTACACCAGAAATAAGTACAGACCAGCCAAACAATAGTTTCATTAGGCCCAACAGACAGTCACATATACTCGTTTACTTTCTACGATATCTCTACTCGAAGGTTATTTTTATTACCGATCTATTTTCATGTCAAAATCTAATAAAACCATAAAGTAAAAAATATACCGTTGTATGTTAACTTTATGAATAAAACTCTATCATTACAACTCTTTGAAATTGTTCCTACAACTTTCACTGGAGCTTTCGAATCTTATGACTATAGAATGCCTCATCGAATTGTTGTCAACTCAACCGAGTTGGATTTAAAACCATTGACCATTGAGTTGGTTTGTGTTTGCTTGAGAAAAATAATAAACAATTATATATAAAATTGTATCAAACGTCTCAACCACCTAAATGGTAAGCTCAAGTAAGCATCTCCCTTCCTTTCGGAAATCCCTAAAAATGAAGTAATGTGATAAACATATACAAAAAGTCATTAAATTCTTATGCAACGTTTCTAATGTTAATATTCTTGATTTGTAGACTTCAACCGCCTCTACCGCACTGGAGACTTCGGTATACTGCGAAAAGGTGTAATATTGTACGCAGGACGTACTGACTCTCAAATCAAGATTAGAGGTCACAGAGTCGATCTGCAGGAGGTCGATAGAGCTGTAGCTGCTGTTCCGGGGGTGGATGAATGTAAGTTAATTAAAAAAAAATCTTAGCATAATTATGTTAACATAAAATGCAATATTTACATAAGATTTAAGAATAGCAAATTGGATGATAGTTCAGATGTTCCATGCTTAAAATATTGCATAATATTGTGCAGTATTTCTTTTGTGGGGGTTTGATAATGTAATTTCAAAACAATTGACATGGTTGATCAACTTTTACGTTGGTTGTATAGCTTGTTAAAAATTTATAATGGGACTGATAATTGTATTGTTGTACACAATAGATATTGGGTTTTGTCTAGTTTTAGACAAAACCCAAAGTAAAAATACGTGGTGGGTAGTATCGTTACACTACCATAACATTTGTTGCGTGAAAACGTTCTGTCGATAAATTCTAGCGCTCGTTTATTTTATCACGTCTTTTTATCACGGTCTTGTAGTCTAAGCGCACGCTTAACAGCGTCGCTGACATCTCTCGGCTTGAAACATAAGTGTAATTATGAAACATTCATCATCATCATGTACTGGTTGAGGTAATAAGAAAGCAACTTTGTCATAAACATTAAAATAATATTCTAATATATTTATAGGTGTGGTTTTATGCTATGGATTGGAACAAGGGAATCCGGAAATCCTAGCTTTTGTCACTATTGAACAGAATGCAAGAAT
The DNA here is from genome assembly GCA_937001555.2 of Hypsopygia costalis. NCBI lineage: Eukaryota > Metazoa > Arthropoda > Insecta > Lepidoptera > Pyralidae > Hypsopygia > Hypsopygia costalis. Next base: position 5,762,499 of record OW443350.2, read on the forward strand.
AGCAGCGCAACACATAGAAGCTAGCTTGAAAAACTCTCTGACCAGTTACATGATCCCGCAGGTATGTTTTGACATCTGTAACTGTAGATCTATGCCAACTTTCTGATATAATCTAAACAATTACTTACACCGATGATGTAACTAATAAAAGTGGCTTGAGAAAGTCATGACTAAGTCATAGACCGATATCTATAATAATAAAAGGCTTTGTCCTCACTGACTGACTGACTGACTGACTGACTGACTCACTAATCAACGCACAGCCCAAACCGCTGGGTCTAGAGATTCCAAATTTGGCAAGTAGGTTCCTTATGACGTCTAGGGGTGCACTAAGAAAGGATTTTCTAAAATTCATCCCCTAAGGGGGTGAAACGAGGGTCCAAAGTTTGTATGGGGAAACAAGATTAGTTGGACTATTTTATTCGAAACTTTACACGAGTACTTCTATAGTTAAATGAGTAAACACGTGTTTCAGGATTTTTCAAAATTCAACCCCTAAAGGGGTAAAATGGAGCAAAAAAGTCTGAAAATCGTCATGAGTATTGTTTTTATGTTTATCGGGTCGCTGATTACGAAAACAACAACTATTTTATAATCCAACATAGCCGACATGACATAAAATCACCCCTATGGGGGTGCGAAGGGGTTGAAATGTCATAATATCAATATGGGTGTTGATTCTAGGGTTTTTTGGGACGTCAATTACGAAAACGGCATCGATTTGAAAATATAACATAGTGGACACGAAATGACTTGAAAGGATTTTTCAAATGTTACCCTTATGAGGGTGAAACGGAGATCCAAAGTTTGTGTAGGGAAACGTGATTAGTTGGACTATTTTATCCTAAACTTTACACGAGTACTTCTATAGATAAATGAGTGAACACGTGTTTCAGGATTTTTCGAAATTCAACCCAAAAAAAAGGAGTAAAATGGGGTCAAAAAGTCAGAAACTCATCAAGGATATTATTGTTTTTATATTTTATCGGGTCGCTGATTACGAAAACAACAACGATTTTAAAATTCAACGAGACTAACGTGACCATCATAATGTATTTTTTTAATAATTTGATTTATCCTTTTTGAGCGGATGGAATAAGACTTGTGTGTTGACTAAAGTGTTATCCTAATAGGTTTTTAAATTTGTATTTGGCGTCAATCAGTGCTTATACGATCGCGGGAGGCCGGCGCGGTGAGGGCGGGACGGGTGTAGTAGTTATCTGGAAAGTTCTTGCATCCGTATTTAGTACAGTTAAAGGTACTACATGAAGGTGGTTGCGTTGCGTGTTAATCTAAAATGCGCGAAATTCACACAAGCGAAGCCGCGGGGAAAAGCTAGATAGTAAAAGGCTTTTGTCCTCACTGACTTACTGACTGACTGACTCACTAATCAACGCACAGCCCAGACCACTGAAGCTAGAAACCTGTAACTTTGGATATGTGTTCCCTGTACAATGTAAGCGCACACTAAGACGGGATTTTCCGAAATTTCACCCCTAAGAGGTTGAAAATAGGGGGTTGAAAAAAAACCCTCTTTTTGGAAATCGATTCACCTACGATTTTGAGACTTACTGGAATAGTTGTTCATAAAAAAGGGGATGTTTATGGGTAACTGATTAACTTTTGACCAGCGCCCAACCAAGAAATGTCTAAAAATGTTATATTTATATTTCAATTAACTCATCACTAGATGGCGCTATAACTAGCATTTGTACAGCGCGATATGGTTTCGTTATTAAGGAAAGGGTTTATACGAGAGATTATTGCAAACCATGGGGTTATCCATGACAGTTTATCGCTCACCTCATCCCAGTAGTTACCCCCGGAGGTTGTCCATCGCGCGCGTGAGGCGTAAAAAAAACTGCGTCCTTCAAATGAAGATACACCTGGTGCCGAAAACTAATTGAAAAACTTATTCTAAGTACCGACTATATGGGGTATACATACCTACTTAATATAAGAATTTCGGGATTTTTGAAAAACAATGACGTCAAGATTGACTAAATTTATACTTGTGGAAGGTGTGATGATGCCCCATACCATTATATCTGTTGAAGGTGATGGAGCTGGCCTGTTCCGCTCCATCTCCTACCACTTTCATGGAACGGGGGTGTATCATCAGGAGGTTCGTGCCACCATTGTTCATGTATTAAACAACTGGAACGATGAGTTGTTGAGTGAGGACAGTAAGGGATGCGCTGTTGAGGAATCTCTCTTTATACCCCGCCTTCTCATTATTCCATCAGACCACCCCGATTTCCCATAAAGGTGTTTTGCTATGACCATTAACAAAGCTCAGGGGGCAGTTTCTAAAGGTCGCTAGGGTTGACTTGAGACAGGACTGTTTCTCTCATGATCAGTTGTATGTAGCTTGCTCAGGAGTAAGTTCTCCTGGAAGCCTTGCAATTTTGGCTCCTGGTGCGAATGCCAAAAATATTGTTTACCGGGACGTCTTAACCTAAATGGTGCAAGTTTGTAATTAATGGTCAATACGAAACAGTCCTTTTAGGGGAAAAAATTAAATATCTGGAATCTTAACAAAAATAGACGCAAATTAGGAGTGATCCCGTAGCGAAGCACGGGTACTTTGCTAGTAGATTAATAAAGACGCACTAGGAAAAGATGAATAAAGACTGAACATTTTTTTGTAGGTAATCGTAATTGAAAGCGTTCCACTGCTTGTCAATGGTAAGGTCGATACACAAGCATTGTTGAAGATGTATGAGAATACAAATAATAATGGTAAGAATACTCTCTTTAAATGATCAAATTTTCAACCATGTTTTCATTAGCATTTGTAGTGGAAGCAATATCTTAGAGAATTGTCTTTTTAAAATATAATCTAACTTAAATGATTTAATTACAAATATATAGTTTTGAGATTACAACTATAAAACTAAATTACCTAAAATTAAATAATACTTAAAATAAATAAATAAATAAATACATCTAAATTAAAACTAATTAAAATAAACTAAAAAAAAAAAAAAAAAAAAAATCTAATAAACCGCTGCCTGTATTTATTAAATATTGTCTTTTTTATTGTCTTTTTTATAACCTTACTTAAATATTTACAGACGATTCAACAATACCCCTCGACATCGATTACTCTGGTGTTGATGAGCAGAATATGGAGGCAGCTCAAGTACTATTCGAAACAGTAGGTGAAGTGCTCGGACGCGCTGCTAGAGGAACTCTATCTGCACGAGCAGGGTTTTATGAACTTGGTGGAAATTCCCTAAATTCCATCTATACAATAACTAAGTTGCGGGAGAGGGGATATTATGTTGGTAAGTTTGACAATCGTTATCTGTTTTAGTGATTACTGTATCAACCCTTATTCATCCCACTGCTGGAATACTAACAAATAATAATAAATAACGGGGTTTAAACCGCACCACTCACAGTTGAACAGCGTGATAGACCACGCTGTTCAACTGCGAGTTGGTGCTGCAGACAGGTCTCCACTGACACGCAGTTTTAGTGATTAAAAGTGAAAATCTGAATAGCAAAATTAATATCCAAAATCATTAGGGGTAGGATACCAATCCAAGTCGCTTATTGAAGTAAACTTATATCCAGCACTGTGTAGATACAAATTGATTCAAAATAGAATCATTCATTAATTTGAATCATTAGAAATTTTAGACGTTACAGTATCTATTTTTGTTTATAGAAATTAGTGACTTCCTTGGTGCAGCTAATCTCGGCGAAGTGTTATCAAATATGACTACAGATCCAGATAATAAGCAAGATAAACATGAAACAAAATTCACAGCTGAACTTATGAGAGATGAACATAAACAGAAAGTTATCGAGTGAGTAAAAAAATTAAATTAAATTAATTTGTCATCAGGAGTAATGTGGAGGACCTTGATTTGGAAAACAAGTTGCAGACGTACGTGACGCTTTTCTAAGTAAAATATGTATATTAATAACAGTTCCTGGAGAAATTGAAATTAAGGTAAGGCAAATGCTCTGTGTTTTCTATGTGTTTTAATTATTTGTGTCTATTTACTAAAAGTACTTAGTTATCTAATTACTTTTAGTAAATAGACACAAATAATTAAAACACATAGAAAACACAGAGCATTTGTCTAATTACTTTTAGTAAATAGACACAAATAATTAAAACACATAGAAAACACAGAGCATTTGCCTTACCTGCGGATCGAACATGCAATCATTGGTATTAATTAGCAGTGCGCCAAAGTTCGCCAAAGTTTCAACTCCGATAATTGGAAATCCGAAAATGTTCATCCTAACATTTTTCATGCTAACAATCACAATTCCTAACTAGTCAGTTTCTAATATTCATAATTCCGAATTTGAACGATTCGGAATTATGAATATTAGAAACTTCATAATGTCAATAGCAACAATCACATACTATTATTTCATATATTTGTTCTTTAGATTTGTTTTAATTTTAGTATGATAGTGTCATCCTTCTGCGACAAAGCAAAGTTGGAGCAGTTCTTGAAACATGAAGTCGAGACAATGGACTACGCGCATTACATTGACGCTTGCTGGCCAGCGCTACTTCAGGCCAGGCTCAGCGTTGTTCTCAATGATGGTAAGGAATATAATAAATAAATAAAATAAATATTTCTGGACAATTTACTCAGCGCCATCTAGTCGCAAATTAAGTGCACAGCTTGTGTTATGGGTAATAGACAACTGATAAATGTACTTGAATACATTTTTTTTGTAAATATATAGAAATCACCCAGACCACGACAAACAGACATGTTCATGCACACAAATGTTTGTCTTGTGCGGGAATCGAACCCGCAACCTCGGAGTCAAAGTGGCCATTGCTAACCATTCGACCATCTATCTCGTCTAAATATAGCTATCAGGAGACCCGTATAGAGATGTATTTCTACGTCATAATAGCTACCTGTTTTTTTATACTACGTCGGGTGGCAGACATCATACGGCCCGCCTGATGTGAAGCGGTTACCGTAACCATATTAACGCTCGCAACATAAAATATCGCTCGCGCGCCGCCACCCCTGCTGCCAACGCAGCATCTCCTTCCTTTCTGGGTGACCTCACTCACTCTCAGGAACACAACAAGCCTCAAGAAAATTGTTATTTGGCTGCGATATTCTGTGGGGTGGTACATTCTCCAGTCATATTTAGTTACAATTACGCTCCCTACCTCTCTTTTCGCCAGAGCTTCGTTTGTAAGTCAGCAGTGCACCACGCGCAGGTGAAGTTGGCTTTGGTTCAAAGGTGTTGATGAACCACTTACACCAAAATGTTGTCTTTAAACGACAGTAGTAAAGTCTGTGGCCTTTGGGCGGCTTGAAAACACTGGCCTCCGCCAACCCGCAGTTGAACAGCGTGGTGGAGTACGCTCTAAACCCCTTCGATTGAGGGAAGATCCGAATCCCAACAGTGGGATGATTATGGGTTGATGCCGTACATTGAACTTAAAGCAAACCCCGGCCACTCCATACAAAAATGGCGCGTTTGCATGTAGTAAACCAAATGACGTCTGTCGTCGTCTGTACACGTGCCTATGTTTGCGTGTTGGTCTCTAGGGCTGACAATGCTGACAGTGTATATAATATAATGCTACACTACAATATTCACAAAACGCCTTGTTTATGTTTAGTTGCCATTGCTAACTTGCCCATAATTTTTCTAAATAGAATCTTCCGAACACCGGTTCAATGTAAATGGTAAAACCATTTCATGTTCTAATGAACAACTAATGTTGTAGCTTTTTATGTAATTCATTTTCACATTCACATAGAATAAACGTAATTTAAAACTAATAGGTACCACGGCGGACATCACAATCACGCACAATAAACAATGATTTGTAAAGAAGAAAGTTGTCAACAAAAATAAACTACAACTCGAGCGAGCTGCACTGTTGGTTGATGTTGCGTTCGCGCTTCGCATTATTTTTTCCGATGAGTTATAAACTACGAGCACAGTGCTCGTAGTTTATAAACTATCCTATATCTCAAGTTGGATCAAACTGCACACACTGTGCAAAATTTTATTAAAATCGGTTCAGTAGTTTAGGATTACATCGCGGACAAACAACGTGACACGAATTTTTTATATATTAAGAGTATAAACTATCCTATATCTCAAGTTGGATCAAACTGCACACACTGTGCAAAATTTTATTAAAATCGGTTCAGTAGTTTAGGATTCCATCGCGGACAAACAACGTGACACGAAATTTTTATATATTAAGATTAACTTTTTTTTCTTTTCAGGTAGTGGAACTCCAATAGCGGTCGCATTAAACTTCGATGCGCGTGATGAACCTGAAATTGAGTTAAAAAGTGGACTGCCTAAGATTATGGGCTTCATAAAGTTTGTGGAAAGTTCAGTCAGAGACACGATGTTACCGGCAGGAATGGGTAAGTTTAAAATTTACGGGCTTGCGATTATAAATAAAATGGTTGTCATCGGTGTAACTTTTCCGACAAAAAAAATTGTCAGATTTGTCTGACAGCACATACACAGCGCCATCTAGCCCCAAAGTAAGCAAAGCTTGTGTTATGTGTACTAGACAACTGATAAACATACGTAAATACATTTTTTTTTGTAAATACATACTTATGATACATAGAAAACACCCAGACTAAGACAAACAGACATGTTCATGCACACAAATGTTTGTCCTATGTGGGAATCGAACCCACGAGCGTTGGTGTCGAAGCCACGTCATTGACCGCTACGCCACCGCGCTCGTCATAATAAGTCATAATAATAAAAAGCTACATATTTAGTTTACTTCGGCTAACTTGTCAGATTTTTTTTTATACTACGTCGAGTGGCAGACGAGCATACGACCCGCTTGATGTGAAGCGGTTACCGTAGCCGTATTAATGCTCGCAACATAAAATATCGCTCGCGTGCCGCCACCCCCGCTGCCGACGCAGCATCTCTTTCCTGACCTCACTCACTCGCAGGAACTCAACAACCCTCAAGGGAATTGTTATTTGGCTGCGGTATTCTGTGAGTGCGGTACGCTCCCTACCATCTTTTCGCCAGAGCTTCGATTGTCAGTCAACAGGGTGCACCGCGTGCAGGTGAAGTTGGCTTTGGTTCAAAGATGTTGATGAACCACATACACCCTGTATCTACATACATATATGTAGAGTTTTGTTAAAATTATCAACTTTGCAATTTAAAGCTGTTGTTAGAAAAAAATGCAGAATTTAAGTATGTGGTTCTCAATACGAAACATAATGTATTTTATCTTTATTCATAGTCAGGGGCCATCCATAAATTACGTCACACGTTAAGGGGGAGGGAGGGGGTCGATGAACTGTGCAGTGATATTGTGTGACAAGAGGGTGGGAGGGGTCCTAAATTTCGTGACGTGACATTTCAAAATTTATTATAATCTAAGTGTTAAAATACGAACTTTGAACTATTAACGAAAAACTCTAAAACATTTGCAACTCTAGATGTAACTTTGCAAAATATGTGACGTTCCACTAGGGAGGGGGGGAGTCTCACAAATATGACCATCTGTGACAAGGACGGGGGAGGGGTCAAAAATCATTCGTGTGAAGTAATTTATGGATGGCCCCTGACATACACGGTTCCTGTAAACAGGTAACTGGTTTGCATGCACCCTATGGTCTTTCGTATTTAACTTAATGATTTTTACAGGTGTTATCTTGCATTCGTTCATGATGGCGACATCAGTGACGTTGTCTCCTCGCGATAATGTCGCAGCGATTCTGGCCCTAGAACGCGCGACGATGAGGGTCGCAATAGAGAGGCGGTTCAAAGGAGTGTTTACTACTAATACAAGTCCACTTACACAGGTATGGCTTTTTGTATTCGAACAGTAAACTAGCTGGACCACGTGATGAAGCCAGATTAGTATAAATTCCCATGAGATATTCGTGTACAAAGTCGCAGGAATATGCTAGTAATTTAAGAAAAGAAAACAGCAAATGAGCATGGTTAGGCACTCGAACAGAGCATCTACTCCACTATGGGCCGGCCACGTCTGTGGAGTTAGATTGCAGGTGGGGGAGGAAAGTCGTAGAGTGGAGACCTCGTATAGTGCAACGAAGTATTCGAAGCCTCCTCCTACATGGACCGATGACCTTAAAGGAACGGCCGGAAGCGGAACTAGATGGCCGAGTGTAATTTGTCCAGGAATATTTGTTTATTTATTTATCTATACGTATCTTAGCCGTGTGGTTTCCGGCAGACTAGAAAAGAATCACTCCGTTTCTTCTCGTGGATGTCGTACAAGGCGACTTAGGGAAATACATTACCAAATATCGATCAGGCCTCCCCAACCCGTTTGGCCAGCGTGGGGAGTGTAGGCCAAATCCTCCTTCCGTCTAGGACGGACGAGAGAGGGTCGTGCTCCTGTAGTGGAGACAAAATGGACCTGATGCTGATGATGATGATTTATTTATCCACTGCTGGACATAGGCCTTCCACTCTTCCGGCCGTTCCCTTAAGGTCATCGGTCTATCTAGAAGGAGGCGTCCAGCAATTCGTTGTAATATACGAGGTCTCCACTCTACGACTTTCCTCCCACACCTGCAATCTAACTCGGCAGACGTGGCCCACTGCAACTTCAGCTTGATGGCCCTGAAAGCTATGTCAAGCTGGTTTAAAAAATACTTTACATAGCTATCAGCTTTCGTCAGGATACCAGCCACTGTGCCAGCCGGGTATACCAAATATAGTTTGGTTTGTATAAAATTTTGCTGCGGACTTCAGTGTAGTGGAGTAGATGCTCTGTTGTTTCTGGCTGTGCTCTTTTCTAGCATATTCCTGCGACTTTGTACACGCATATCTCTTGGGAATTTTAAAAAAAGAAATCATTTCTTGCACCATTAGACCTCATAAGGAACCTACGTGCCACATTCGGAATCTTTAGACCCAGGTTTGGTCTGTGATACCGCTGTCGGTCACTCACTCTTTCTTTTTGACGTGAATATATCTTTAAAAATACTTCCATAGGGAGGCAATTAAAAAAAACGAATGATAACTAAATCGAGGGATACAGTTTGGCGCTGCAGCTACAAATCTATCATCTAGATCCAAAATTCAATCGCACATATGAAGGATCAAAGAGTAGGTATATTACGCTAAGTATAGTTCAGGAAACATAACTTGAACCATGCGCAGAACTCATTTTCAGGTCCCAAACGTAATGAGGTACGAGGTACGACGCGAGGGGCCGCGCGTAACTATAGCAACGCGGTGACGCTAACCCCCACGCAGCCGCACTCTACCCCTCGCCGCCCGCGCACACTCCGCGCGGCCCTAGAGTACAATCGCGCACTAAATTTTCAGTTGTTCACTAAAGTTTCATTTCCTATTCCTGTGAATTGTGTGATCATAATAAGTCAAGACAATTGAAGATGCCTAGCGACCACGTCATCGATAAAATGACGGAAGAATTTATAATACGATTTGGAGATTCCGACAGCAGTGATACACTAAAGATACTGGATAAGATACTGGAAAAGACGCAACTCCTGGCCCAAGTTCTGGTGCCATACCACTCGCAAATTATTTTTTTTTTAAAGACATAGATTAAATCAGTGATTTTTTTTTCACAGCAATTGGGTACTGACGTGTTGGGCTTCCAAACTCTCCTAGACTACCAGTTAAACCAGTATGTGAACAGGAATGGAGACAGGACCTTCGGCGCTGTTCCCGACGACATGCGAGCCATCGTCTGCTGGAAACCAGTAGAATAAAATGTGATAATATTATTTATAATTAATTTTTTGACACAATTAGTACAAGGTATTTTAGACTGGTTATTTGTGTCACGGAACTAAAACTATGTAGCAATGAAATTACTCGCAGAAGTGAAAACTTGAACATTAACTTGTGCATTTTTTAATATTTCGGAATAGTTAGGGACTAATTTCGCACGAATTGCTTTAATTATCGGAATGAAAGTACTATCATTTATGTGGTAAAATACAATATTCATTTATTGCGCTATCGTACACAAACATGACAATTTATATTACATTAAAAATAAACAGCAGGAGCAGGCATACAATTTCGCCGCGCGGTAGAATGAGAGGGGGATATGACTTCGTCTCCGAAGCCGCGCCGGCGGTCTATGCTCTCTCTGTTTTACGAATTTTCGATCAGGCCACGTGTGCTGACGCGAGTTTAACATTTTTTACCCATCCCAAAAAGTGCACAACGCCGCTAAAGAAGTTTTCAATTCAATATATAAATAAAAACATTTTATTTCTGATTCACCATCCATATAGTGTTAATAAAAATAGAGAAAGTTACTTATACACAATCTTAGCAAGCTTATTTCAAAATTGAAAACATTTAATTCAAATAATACTTGTGTTAGGAAAGTCAACTAGTTTCAATCTCAAACGGAAATTTATCACGGCGAATGTCCAGACGAGCACGCTCTCTTTCTATCACGACGAACACTGCACGCTAACACTCTCGCTGCATTTACTATGATTTCTAACGTGAGTTTTAATAAGATGTCATTCGATTTGTCTCAGCTGTGAGAGTGACAATTTTTTTTTCGTGGGCGCCATATTGTTGTAAGGGTATATGACATGAATATGGCGCCCACGAAAAAAAAAATTGTTATTGTTATATACTATATCCATTTTACTACTTTTAAAAATTGGCATTCACGATGCGTTTATTCGATAGCTATTTACATAATTACGGTATTAATTCTTATCAAAATAAATTATTATACAAATACACAAGCAATAAAATTCTATCTAGAATATATATCTAGATTCGGTAGTGACACGAACTAGCATATAACTATTTCCTAAATCAAATCAATTGTTGAGGAACACAAAAAAGCACTATTGACTGTTTCATTCAAATGAACTTACCTTTTCCTTTCTGTAAGCTTAAGAAGCACGAGCGCTAACCTTACGGTAACAGGGAATATACGCATACCGCATAGCTGTTCGTAGCCGGCTGAGAGTTTATAGCATGGTATTGCTGTCATTTTAATCGCGAAAATTTTGGTAATTAGTTTTTTAGATAGTAGAGATTTTGTAAGATTGTACAACTTACATAAATAATATTCCAATTACTTATTTTTTGACCCAAAGACGAAACTAACGAAATATTTACCTTAATTGTTAACCAACCCGCAGTTGAGCAGTATGCTCTAAAGGGGAGACTCATATATCCCTGCAGTGGGTGCATATGTATATCGACCGTCCCAACCAAGGGCGTCGCCAAGGGAGGGCAGGGAGGGGCAGCCCCCCCCCCCCCCCCCCCCCCCCCGAGACTATTTATTTATAAGTTTTATTTATTGTACAGTCAAGAACTCGTGAAGCTTTACACGTTGGACTATGTACCGTTATTATTACAATCACTGTATATGTAAGGCTCATACTACAAGTGAAAAGCTTCATGAGCGCTCGACTTTACCTACAATTCTCATTTTCTCATTCTTGACAATGACAAAATACTGTTTTCTTACAGTGTGTGAAATATTACCTACGAACTCCATAATTGTGACTCCATAAAATCAAAAAAAGAAAATCAATGTTTAACTACGTCAGTTTCTCAATAATAAATTTAAGGGTAAAAAACTAAATATTTATAAATAGTATTTTATTTTAAAATACATTTTATAATTGTATTTTATTCGGTATTTATCTAGTACGTATGTACATGTATTCTCTAGTGTAAATAATCCATTTTGTTTTCGTTTGAAGTTAATGTAATTAATGGGTATTATTTAAGATGCGTAAAATGTGATAATTATTTAGCTAAACAAGACTAGTGATTAGGTTTAAACCTTGTAAATGTAAGAGTAAATCTCTGACAGTGGTAAATAAACTTTATTTATTATTATGTTAAACTTTGTTTTACTCACTTGATTAGGGAATGCAATCTCGTTCTCGCGAGATCTCGCGCGGGGCGGCGTTTTTGCGTTCCCTACTTCTGATAGGATCAATATGCCATAGCACAGTATACCTAAGTATCTAATAGTACTACGTACAGAATAGCCAATCCCTGCCGCTCTCTCCACTTCACCTTCCCTCTGCGATGGCTTTTGGATTTTGACATAACACAGATAGTAATGGACCACTTACACACCAACGGATTCGACGTTGGTGGTCACAAACGCATTTCGTCGCTTACGTATTATGTCACATTACGCCGTTCGCCATAAACGCGATTCGTCTTAAACGCTGTTCGTCATAGGTAAATGCTATTCGTCACACACGCAGTTCGCCACAGATGTAAGTTGTCACATACGCAGTTCGCCACACTCGCAATTTGTCACATATGCAATTTCGATATCCATTTCGATGGATTACACGCTGGTCGTCACAAACGCATTTCGACACTTAAGCATTATGTCACATTATGCCGTTCGCCATAAACGGGATTCGTGATAAACGCTGTTCGTCATAAACGCTATTCGTCACACACGCAGTTCGCCACAGACGCCAGTCGTCACATACGCAGTTGGCCACGCTCGCAATTTGTCACATACCCAATTTCGATCCCGTTGTACATGTTCCATAATTGGCACATTCCCTCTTGGCACCGTTTGGTACACTAAAAAAAAATAACTTTTTGTACAAAATAGCAGTATTTTTTTCGTGATCTGACAATCGTCCTTATAGGTAAAGTTACGACGAAACGCGTCTGTGACGAACCGCGCATATGGCAAACTGCTTGTGAGACGAATCGCGAAAGTGACCAATTACGTAAATGAGATAGGCGATGACAAACTGCATTAATGACGAAATGCGTTTGTCACTGGCCAGGTTTTCGTCGCACTGAGCGGAGTCACCTATAGATGGATTGTTTTATCAGTGATCTCAATCCCAGATAACTTTTACATAATCCCCACGTCCCTAACTCATTAGAAGAACAGACCGCTACAAAATTTGCAACCAAGACGCGAATAAAATTATTAAGTACAAAAAAAAACCCCTTAGGATCAGTAGTACCATTGACTAGTAAGATTAGATACAAATTTTTGAGTTTTGGAGCACTTATTCTGCATTGCGTTTTGGCAACTTACTGCGTGCAGTCGCTGTATCAGAAACTCGTGTTTGCAATTGCATCGATACTGCAACTTGATTGCAGCATGCAGCATTCCACCATCCGATACGCAGCTATATCGTCGATCGCCGATGTTTAACGTAACATGTCTGCTAAGGGCCTCTGATTTGTACAGACAACAGCTTATAACTCCTCTGTAAGACTGTAACGTAACCTCACTCAGACACCTGTGACAATAACGCTCGTGAGACCGCTGAGTGGTGTGGCTGGTCTGGTGTTGGCAAAAGGGGTACGTAGCATTCTTAGTACCCTGTAGAGCGGGCCCTGACGGTGTTATGGTCTATGAACTGCTGCACTTTGGTCATCAATAAGACTCGGTTCCAAGATACTGCCCTGTGGGACACCTTATCGAATCACGTGTTCTGAGCTTTCGTAAGCCAATCTTACCACGTTACTTGGTGCATGTTAATAGTTTTAAATTGAGATGGAGACCGTAAAAATAAGAGGAATAAAATAAAAGAGTAAAAACATATTAAGTCAATTTATTAAATGCCACATTATTTGTATATTTATTTTTTAAAAAGGAACATATTGACTAGATTAGTACGTACTAAATAATTTTATTACAAATTAATCTTGTAAAATTTTCTACTTTTAAATATATTAAAAAATTGACAATAATCACATTTTTGATAAACTTAATATCATAAGTAATAACACTCATATGCACCAAACTAATGATATCAATGATTATTATATATTCCTACTATTATGTATTCCTACCATTGATACGTATAACCATTGATAACGTATTTAAAAAATACTTTTAAATTCATTAACATAATTTGACTAGATAAGTTACATAATTTATAATCATTTATTTCAAAAGAAGTTAAATAACTACACACCAGATTTTTCATACAGTGATTTGGTGATCATAAAAAAAATTGAAGGTTCACGTTTCAATACGTTGTACAAAATTATTAGTCAATTCACAAAATGTCTAGAAGTCTAAGTACTACGCATTAAAATCCTAACATTTGTATTATTTCTAATTTTAATTTCTTTTCTACTTGTCTACTTAAGTACATTTTGACTAGAATTATTATTTAATTGGAAGAGATTGTTAATATAGTAAGTGACAAATGTCAAAATTTAGCAAAACCAAGTTTTGACAGGCGGCTTACCGTCCGTCGAGACCTCGTGTCAAATCGGTCCAATACCGAACTTTGTCAAATCTGGCACGTCGATATCATCTAAATCCGGTTTCATCGATATATACCCGGCTGAATCTGGTTTTATTGGCACGTAATCTTCAGTACCATCGTTTACATCAACAATTGGATCTTTAACCAAATTAAAATTTTCGAAATCGGAATTTATATTCGCTTCGTTGAGTAGTTTCAGAGATTCTTCTAGTGCGAGATGGCCGCGGTGTTCAGGAGTGTGGCCTGTTGTGGAAGGAGTCTTGTCGATGTTGACAGATCTTCGATGATGGAGAGAGTTTGTGGTAGATCCCATATAAGGTGGTGGTTGTGGTCTGTTGTAGTTGCCAGCTAAGTTTGTTGTTGATTTGGGACTGTAAGGTCGAACTAGGCTGTTGTTTGGGCTGAAATTAAATAATATAGCATCAATACAAAACTAATGTTGAAATGATCAGAATCTGGTGATAGTAAAATTATGCAGTAGCATATAGTAATGCACTGCGAAATATTAAAGGTAGTTGCATAATAATGGAGAGTTAGAAAGAAGACTTAGTGACAACGATGAATGTTCTTCTTCGCCAATGTTGACCATTGGCGAAGAAGATTTATAAAACGTGTAAGACGCGTCCAAGTACCCAAGAGGGCCCAATGGCTGGATAAATAATTTCATTTCATTTCATTTTAAGAGACTAGAGATGACCGTCTCTGTTCACTAGCGCACTACGGCATAGAATAAATAAATATTCTTGGACATATTATTATGTCTCATCGCCATCTAGTCCACAACTAAGCAAATCATGTAAGTAGTATAAATAAATAAATATTTCTGGACAATTTACACAGCGCCATCTAGTCCCAAAGTAAGCGCAAAGCTTGTACTATGGGTACTAGAACGCATAAGTATTATACTTAAATACATTTTTTTGTAAATGCATACATATTATACATAGAAAACACCCAGACCAAGACAAATAGACATGTCCATTCACACAAATATTTGTCATGTGCGGGGATCGAACCCGCGATCCCGAAGTCGAAGTGAACATTGCTAGCCATTCGACCACCGGGCTCGTCAAAGAATTGGACACCTGCCCCTAACCACCATCTCTCATTGCGATTCAATAATATACCAATGAATAAGCGACTCTATTCTATTTGAAATATAGTCGCATATTCATTGGTATGAATAAGCATTCTATTCAGTTATTGAATCGCAATAAGAGATGGTGGTAAGGGGGCTGTCTCTGTGTCAATTGTGATTGGAAAGTGAAAGTTTGTGTTCAGCGACTATTATATTCTTCGGCTTACCTCACACCAGCACTTTTATTGCTGATATTGTCAGCTACTTGTGTTTGATCAGTGTTGCCAGTTCCGTATCGACACAATTCTACTTTGTTTGGTTTGTGAGCTCTGAAAAATTATAAAAAAATAATAATATAAAAATAATGTAATATTCTAGTACACATTTAGATGGATAAGTTTAATATAATATGATATAATACAAGAGACGAATAAATATGGATATTAAAATGGGGTGACATTAAGATTAGGGATGAGATTGACAAGCTTTTAGTATTCGATAGATTTAGTATTAGATATACGATACAAGATAATTTTAAAATTACATATAAATTAAGTAAAATTATCATAATCATTATCAGCCTGTATCTTCCCTTTACTGGATATAGACCTTCCCCAATGCTGAATTGTCCGCTTTCTATTCTGCATTCAGTCGCATTCTGTAAATACCTAAAAAAACGGATGGAACTTTTTTTTTTTTATACTACGTTAGGTGGCAGACAAGCATACGGCGCCGCCACCCCCGCTGCCAACGCAGCAACATGCGAGTGAGTGAGGTCACGAGAAAGGAAGGAGTCCTTTCTGGTGACCTCACTCACTCGCAGGAACACAACAACCCTCAAGGGCATTGTTATTTGGCTGCGGTATTCTGTAAGGTGGAGGTACATTCCCCAGTCGGGTAGCTAACAATTACGCTCCCTACCTCTCTTTTCGCCAGAGCTTCGTTTGTCAGTCAGCAGGGTGCACCGCGTGCAGGTGAAGTTGGCTTTGGTTCAAAGGTGTTGATGAACCACTTACACACCAATTTTTTAAAGTTTTACTGCAATTTATCCCAGACGGTTTAAAACTTTTAAGTCTAAGAAAAGACTGCGTTCCAGAGAGTTTTTCTTCCATGTACTATCAAGCTGTGGAATGAACTGCCTGACGAGGTTTTTCCAGGAGACTACAGCATGGGGTTCTTCAAAAAGGACGTATAGAGGTTTTTATAGATCGACAACGCGCGTGTGTTGCAGGCGCCATAGATGGCGGTAACTGCTACCATTAGGCGGCCCGTATGCTTCTTTACCACCTTAGTGGTATGAAAACAAACGAATCACTTATTTTTTGTTCATTTATCAGGCATAGTAATAGCACACCCCGGTCACTTCACACAAATGTCGCGTCGTTAGCTACTCGTACTACATAAACAAAGACGTCTGTGCAGAGCGTGAATGAGCATGTGTGCGTGCGATGCCATACAAACTATTCCAGATTTGTCTCAGAGGGGAGGTGAGGTCGACAAGAAAGAGCGGCAGGGAGTGGCCATACTGTACGTAGTACTATAGTATATGTACTATGTACGTAGTACTATTACTTATACTGTGGTAATATTTTAGTAGGTAGATAACATATTTATAAGTCGCGCTAATTGTGAAAGTGATATTTTATAAGAAAAAAATAAAATATGATATTTATTTATAGTTAGTTATAATTTACACGGGTTATAGTAAATAACTATCAAAGATTTGTTAGGTATTTTCTTTATGATATCATTTATGTATTTAGATTGATTACACAGTTAGAATTCTATTCATATTTTTTAAGTTTCATACCATCATTTTTCGATTTTAAGGTATCCAGATCTGTAAATATAAGTTTGAGTAAATAGCAATACTTTTATTGACGCAGGTAATGAAAATACAGACGAAATCGATCCAAAGTCGTTATTAAAAAAAAATCAATAAAGACTCTACCTTTTTCTCTGCCGATAGTCAATGCAGATATGAAATATATTTTGTAGGAAATTCTCCGATTCTGGGTCCGCCCTATAATGAAATTAAAACAAAATAAAATAAACAAAACCAAAATATAAAAGATCAGAAAATAGATTCAGATTCAGATTCAGATTCAGAAAATAATAAAAGTAAGTAAAAATCATGAACGAAATAAATGGGGTGTCGCTGTGTCATAGACACGGCTGTGTGTTGTACGTGAATACGTTATATGCACTAAAATTATTTCAAAAGGGCAGCGCTTCCCCTTCCCCTGCATGCGATATTCCATAGTCATTACTTAGCGTAATAAATTCTTTGACCCTTCATCTATCCAGTGGTGTGATTGAATTTTGGACGGAGATGATAGATTTGTAGCTGCAACACCAAACTGTATCCCCCGATTTTGTTATCATTTGTTTTTTTTGAATTGCCTCCCTGTGGAAGTAACTTTAAAGACGTATTAACGTCAAAACAAATAATATCAAGTAAAATAATATCAAAACAAATAATATCAAGTAAAATTGTGGTAAGTATGCTTATTATCATAGTAGAGAAACAACTTTCTTTACACATAGGATATAAAAATAACAAGGATATTTTTTATACTCGGGTGGCACACAAGCATGCGGCCGCCTGATGTGAAGCGGTTACCGTAGCCATATTAAAGCTCGAAAACATAACATTTTGCTCGCGCGCCGCCACCCTCGCTGCCAACGCAGCATCACCTTCATTTCTGGTGACCTCACTCACTCGCAAGAACACAACAACCCTCCTCAAGGGAATTGTTATTTGGCTGCGGTATTCTGTGAGGTGGAGGTACATTCCCCAGTCGGGTAGATTACAATTACGCTTTTCGCCAGAGCTTCGTTTGTCGGTCAGCCGGGTGCACCGCGTGCAGGTGAAGTTCGCTTTGGTTCAAAGATGTTGATGAACCACTTGCACCCCGAAACGCAACTACTTACAAAGTACATTACCTTGCTTACTTGTTATTTGAGTGGTGGAATTTTTTGGAAGCAAACACTTACACCAGCTCCTTACTACTTCTGGATAGAAGAAAACCACAGCAATCAACACAGCACGCGCTGCAGGACTTACATGGGTCCTGCTGCCGCCGGTTACCTGATTGATGTACTTATAGAAATATTCAAGTTTCTGGAATGTCGCCATAAATTTAAATTCCATCTATATCATCTTGATAATTGGCGATATACTACAGTGCGTTTTCTAAGGCACTTGAACTGTCAGAAAGGGCGGGAAGGTACTTACATCGATTACTGTATCGAAGAATACGTCCGCTATCAACACAGCACAGACAGCAGTAATTCTAACATTCGGTCACCTATATGATGTAACTTTTAGAAACACTTAAATATTTCTGTAAGCAAAAGTACTTACACTGCAGCATAATGGAAGCACAGCACAGCAGTCAATGCAGCAACAGACAGCACCATCAACAACAAAGGCACAGCTACTGCTGCTGTCAACTGCTTAGTGTAACTTCTGGAAGGCAGAGAGTTCCTGCTGGGAGCTGTCCAAACGTCTCTTGTGTCCAGGGCTTTGAAGGATTTCGCTGTTTTACTCGTGTTTGGGATTTCTGTTAGGTACTCCAGGTGTTCAGTGCTTCGGTCTTTGTAGATTGTGTTGTACTGGAAAGGAGGATGGTGAAATCTTTAGCTGTTTTGCCAAGCGATAGATACAACCCTTGAGGGTTGTTCTGTTCCTGCGAGGGAGTGAGGTCACCAGAAAGAAAGGAGATGTTGCGTTGGCAGCGGGGGTGGCGGCGCGCGAGCGATATTTTATGTTGCGAGCGTTAATATGGCTACGGTAACCGTTTCACATCAGGCGGGCCGTATGCTTGTCTGCCACCCGACGTAGTAAAAAAAAAAAGTCTTGGGCGTGGAGCAGTGCCGTAAATAGACTTTTCTGCGCCCTGTACGAGCTTCTGTAACTGCGTC
Source organism: Hypsopygia costalis (assembly GCA_937001555.2). Classification (NCBI taxonomy): domain Eukaryota; kingdom Metazoa; phylum Arthropoda; class Insecta; order Lepidoptera; family Pyralidae; genus Hypsopygia; species Hypsopygia costalis. The sequence continues at coordinate 5,781,720 of OW443350.2, forward strand.
CTTGGTTTTTTTAGATAACGTCTAATTTAATAGACGTTTTTGATGATACTGGCATGTACGTATACGATACGTATGTGTTGGAATCGAGCACTGGGGCACAGCGGGAACTTATCAGGACCAACCGAAAAAATAATAGTCCTGCCTGGTCTGGCCATTCTTGCGCCCCCCAGAGTCTACTCCCTGTGCCTGGGCATCGGTGGCACCACCCTATTTACGGCACTGGCGTGGAGTGGTACTTTATGATAATTTTGACAAAAAATAACAGACTCCAAACATACTATACATTTAATTTTTCAAACGTACTATACATTTGAAGAAGTTGTATGTAGGTACTATCAAGCTGTGGAATGAACAGCTTTGCAAGTGGTTGATCAACATCTTTGAACCAAAGCCAACTTCACTTGCACACGGTGCAGCCTGCTGACTGACAAACGAAGCTCAGGCGAAAAGTAGGGAGCGTAATTGCAGCTACCCGACTGGGGAATGTACCTACATCTCACAGAATAGCGCAGCCAAATAACAATTCCCTTGAGGGTTGTTGTGTTCCTTCGTGTGAGTGAGGTCATCAGAAAGGAAAAAGATTCTGCATTGGCAGCGGGGGTGGCGGCGAACGAGCGATATTTTATGTAGCTAGCGTTAATATGGCTACGGTAACCGCTTCACATCAGGCGGGCTGTATGCTTGTGTGCGGCCCGACGTAGCATAAAAAGAAAAAATAAATTTGTACTAAATACTTCAGATTCGAGATACCGCGATCAGATCTTAAGAAAATATATAAACCTACCAATTCGAAACTGCACCAGTCCAATGTCAAACCAGCATCCCTGAACAGTCTTTCAACTGTGGTCCGTTTATATTCCCTCGGACAGCTTGGCAATCGGGACAGAGGACGTACTTCCTCTCGCAATCTCTTCAATTCGGTAGAGAACGACACAGAACTACCGAGACGAACTACCAACCTAAGAAAATGAACACTAAAAGTACATTAATATTATAAAGTTCCGAATTTGATTGTGACTAAGGGTCAATGCCCACTTTAAAGAGCAGCGGTCGGCAGTAGCTTTTGGCGGCAAACCATTTCGAATTTTATTCACGTGAGTAAAAACATCATGGTCAAGGTCGTCGCCAGCCGATGACCGGGGGGGGGGGGGGGCAAGTTGATATGGAGAATGAGAAAAGTATGAATTGTAGGTAAAGTAGTAGGTACAGAGCCCAACGTGTAAAGCTTCACGAGAGACTTTACAATAAATAAATAGAATTTATTGGCAGCTTCCCCTCCCTGCTCCCCCTTGGCGACGCCCTTGATGATGGTCATTTAGAGACAAAGGAGGGGCGACTGCAAGAGCCTTCGAGGCCGCTGCTCGTTCGTATACATAAGACAAAATAATTATACGGGTAGAAATTTTAAATGCTACCTAGAGGGAGAGTAGGTACTTTAAAAAATGTATACCTAGTTGTAGTTATGGTCAATGTAATAAATTAGTTGTTATTCATACTGACTAATACTTGTCATACATTACAATGTTTTGGTTAGATTTGAGTTAATTTTTGGTTACGTTAGGGTTTTCTTGTGTCCTGTCACCGGAAATAGGAGCTCCTTTTCATAACCTAGATGATGAATGATGTGGTGCTAGTATAGTATAATATAGTATAAAAACTTTATTGTACAATAACAATATACAAATACAATATTTTTCGAAAAAGAACAAACTTTATCATACAATGGCGGACTTATCCCATTAGGGATTTCTTCCAGTCAACCATAGAAAACTTGAAAGGATATTGACATTTAAAATTTGGGGATATTATAGTAGGCACTGATTATTGAAAGATAAAAGGAATGGAATTATACAAAGATACTTTGAAGAATAATTGCTACACAAACAAAAGCGGTTCAGAATTTCATATAGACAACACAAACTTTAAAAGACAATGTATACGATATCTGATCAAGATCAAGGAAATATAAATAAATAAATACGAAAATATTACTACTACAAAATATCAGGAGTGCTTATCAAGTGCTTCCTAACGTGCGATTTTAATACTGAAAGGGTTTGTGACATTTTGACATCCACTGGGAGCGAGTTCCAAAGACGCGCTGCATGCACACTGAAGGACTTAGTGTAGGATGAGGAGTTGGGGACAGGAATATTTAAAAAAGGATTGTTGCTCGACCGTAGTCGGTCATCTATAACGCGAAACGTGAATCTTTGTGCTAAGTAAGATTAATTACCTATTAATAATTGACAATTTATTACATTGACTGTAACATAAACACAAATTTATAAAATAAAAAACTAAACTGCATCCAAAGATTAAAGAAGAAATCCAAAGAAAAATTACATCTCTCTAACAAACATGGCAAATTAATGAAAGGGAAACAATGAAATCTAAACTTATTTTAATTAAATGGGAAGAATAGTTTGAAATTAGCCCCATGTTGGATATATAAATCTATACATTATTTTATTTAATAAGTACTACGCCGGGTCAGCAGTGCCGTTGTCTGTCAAGCATACGAAAACATATTCAAAGAAGGAAAAACAAATAAACGAACACACAAACACGTTTTCACAGGCTTGCTTGAAGCCTTGAAGAATATTACACTACTACTACTGCTGTTGGTAAGCGGTCATCATCATATGTTAGTAACAATATCTAATAGACCAAATAAGCTGCCAAAGAAATATTTATTTATTATCTGTGCTAATACTTATGTATTAGCACAGATAATAAATAATTTTTTCTGCCCCCTTACCATCAACTCTTATTGCGATTCAATAACTAGATAGAATGCTTATTCATACCAATGAATAAGCGACTCTTTTTTTTATATCAGAGGGGGGCAAGCGAGCATGTGGGTCACCTGATGGAAAGCAATCACCACCGCCCATAGAAATCAGGGAAATCATAGAAATCAACACCAAGGGATCTCCGATCCGTTGCCAGCCTTTTAAGGGAAATATTGACTCTGTTCTTGAAGGCCCCCATGTCGTACTCATTTAGGAATACCGCTGAGGGAAGTTGATTCCACAACTTTACAGTTCGTGGTAGAAAATGTCTTAAAAAGCGTACTGTAGTAGATCGCCAAATATCAAGATGATGTGGATGGAATTTTAATTTTTGGCGAGTTGTACGATAGTAGAACTCAGCGGCAGGTATCAAATCAAATAACTAATCCGAGCACTCCCCGTGATATAATTTATATAGAACGCAAAGAGATGCAACATCTCTGCGTGTAGAGAGAGAGACTCCAGCCGATACAAGTATAATAGAGTCGCTTATTCATTGGTATGAATAAGCATTCTATTCGTTATTGAATCGCAATAAGAGTTGGTGGTAAGGGGGCTGGACAGCGCCATCAAGTCGCAAATTAAGCGCAAAGCTTGTACTATGGGTACTAGACAACTGATAAATGTATTTAAGTACGTTTTTTTGTAAATAGATACATGTAATGCATATAAAAAACCCAGACTAAGACAAACAGACATGTTCATGCACACAAACATTTGTATTGTGCGGGAATCGAACCCGCGACCTCGGAGTCAAAATGGCCATTGCTAACCAATCGAAATAATTCGACGACCAAGCTCGTCAAATGGATAAAGATAACATCAATTCATCTCAGCGACATGTTCATTATTAGTCTTGTGCGGGGATCGAACACGTGACCCCGGAGTTAAAGTGGACATGGTTAGCAATTCGGGCTCGTCAAGTATAACACACACAGCGTAATCACAGAAAAATAATAATAATAAGCAAACCCTTCGCCATCCTCAGGTTTAAGAGGCAGCCGTGCTCCAAGATCGATGGCAGACGCAAGAAACGTGGTGTACAAATCTTGACTACTCTCTGTCCATAGCTTTGCTCGTAAAATGTCCTTGAGGCGAGACATCCTGTAAAATAAATGGAAAAAAATAATTAAATATATAAAGTAAAATTTACTGTATTTTACTGTTTTGTGTTCCTTAAATATAATTTCTAGAGATAAAAAAGATGAGAGAGGGTCGTGCTCCTGTAGTGGAGACTGAAATGACCTGATGATGATGATTAAGGCAAGACGAAATAGACTTTTTACGTTATGGTCCACCTGACATGCCCGTATGTTTCAAGTTATACTCGTCCATCTCAGTGTGTGAACCAAGGAGTTGTACGTCAGTACATAATCATTTCATGATGTGAACAGCAATGATATGCCTTTATAGCATTTTTTTTTATTTATTAGGATGTTAGGCATACCTTATAATTGACATAAAAATTCGCAGTTCACACGGAAACAACATGTAGAATATAGTATGAGAAAAAGAACACGTTTGGATACGCGTACATCTAAAAAATTGTAAACAAAAAACGGTTTCAATGGCATTCACGACTTTGTTTCATCAACTATGACATGGGTTAATTATTATCTGAGTTGATTTTTTGGACGTTAATCGTACCTTTATTATATAAAAAAACCGGTCAAGTGCGAGTCGGACTCGCGCACGTAGGGTTCCGTACCATTATCTATAAAAACGGTAAAAAAAATCACGTTTGTTGTATGGGAGCCCCCTTAAATATTTATTTTATTTCGGTTTTTATAGGTTCGGTTCAATAGAAATACATCATCTGTGAAAATTTCAACTGTCTAACTATCACGGTTCATGAGATACAGCCTGGTGACAGACGGACGGACGGACGGACGGACGGACAGCGGAGCCTTAGTAATAGGGTTCCTTTTTACCCTTTGGGTACGGAACCCTAAAAATGCGTTCGCGCGTATGGCCTTTATTTGAAGCAAACTATTTGAAGTAGGTGCCAAAATATACTTACATAAATAGCTATATAAGTATATTTTGGCACCTACTACTGACAACTACAAATAGTTTGCTTTGCTAGCCGTGTGGTTTCCGGCAGACTAGAATAGAATCACTCCGTCTCTTCCCGTGGATGTCGTACAAGGCGACTAAGGGAAGTACATTATAAAACATCGATCAGGCCTCCCCAAGCCGTATGGTCAGCGTGGGGAGTGTAGGCCAAATCCTCCTTCTGTCTGGGACAGACGAGAGAGGGTCGTGCTCCTGTAGTGGAGACTAAAATGACCTGATGATGATGATGATGATGATGATGAAATAGCTGCCAAGTCAGTGGTCTCAGGGCGGCTTGAAAATATTAGTTTCCACCAACCCTCAGTTGAGCAGCGTGGTGGAGTACGCTTTAAACCTTCGATTGAGGGATGACACGTATTCCAACAGCGGGATGATTCAGCATCGGCATCAACCCATAGTCATTGACGAGCTCGGTGGCGTAGCGATCAATGACGCGGCTTCGACACCAACGCTCGTGGGTTCGATTCCCACTTTCTCACACAGGCCAAACATTTGTGTGCATAACATGTCTGTTTGTCTTTGTCTGGGTGTTTTCTATGTATCATAAGTATGTATTTACAAAAAAAAAATGTATTTACGTATGTTTATCAGTTGCCTAGTAATCATAACGCAAGCTTCGCTTACTTTGGGGCTAGATGGCGCTGTGTAATGTCTGACAATATTTATTATTATTATTTATTTTATCCCACTGTTAAGATATGGGTCTCCCCTCAATCGAAACATCTAATGACAACACCCGGGTCCGACGGCTTATCGTGCCCTCCGAAGCACGAAGAAGCTCGAGATTTTTTTTTATACTACGTCGAGTGGCATACAAGTATACGGCCAGCCTGATAAGTAGCCTGTAAAGCGGTTATAGTAGCCATATCAACGCTCGCGACATGACAATATCGCTCGCGTGCCGCCACCCCTGCTGCCAACGCAGCAACTCCTTTCTTTCTGGTGATCTCACTCACTCGCAGGAACACAACAATCCTCAAATGAATTGTTATTTGGCTACGGTATTCTGTGGGGTGGAGATACTGTCCCAGCCGGGCATAGCCCTACCTCTCTTATTACGCTAACCCTACCTCTCTTAACTCATATACTCATCTAGAAACAGGCAATGGTCGACATTGCTTAACTTGCGTGATCGATTAGACCGACACGCGCAACGTCGCTATCGAGCTCCATTTATCTCTTGTGAGTAGATGCCAACTAATTATTTGGGCGCGACTCTCACCTATGCTCATCCAATAGGTCTTCAACGTTCAGATTGTCGATCTTCAGTTCCACTTCATGTCGAGCCAGCTTCTCTTTAGGCTGGACCTTCAGTGTTATGAGGACTCGGCGGGTCTCGTAATCTTGGCGGTTCAGACCTATTATCTCTAACTGGAACAGAGATTGTTAACAATATTGCGGTGTAAGTGGCTTACGAACATCTCAAAAGAGCCAAAGTCACCTGCACGCGGTGTCGTACCAACTAGTGAAACAGGCTTTGGCGAATGAGAGATAGGGTATATCACGTCTGACTAGGGATGTACAATCATTTGCAAGTGCATATAGAATATGGGACAGAAATCGCTTCGATCGACGGAGAAGAATCTCTTCGATCGACAGAAATCGCGGCGATCGAATCGATCGATCGACGCCATTGAGCTCCTCAATTTACTTACTATAAATTCTTCTTTGTTTAGGAGCTTAATCTTGCATTTGAAACAAACACCATTGCAGCAACAGTCTTTTGGTGTGTAAATGAGAGATGATAAAGGCTGTCATTACATGCCCAGTGGAGTGACATTACATATTTCAGTGGAAAATCAAGAAGGTAGCATAGATAACGTACAGTCATTTGCAAAAGTGTATACAGTTAAATTTATGAAAGGAAATTTTACGTCTTTTTCGTTAAATATAAAAAAAAATCGAAGCGACATAAATTATTAACTCGCAATATGTAATAAGATTTTAAACTTTTAATGGAACCTCAATTTGATATAGAGCTGACTTATGTCTATCTTAAGAAAAAATATTTTATTGAGAAAATTATTATATTTTGCTTTAATTTTGTAAGTAGTAAGTAATCATTAAGAAAGTAAAATTGTAATTAATTGCAGTCTTTGGCAATCAATTTTATTATTTATTTATTATTAATATTTATTTTATTCTCCTATTTCGTCCTTCAAATCTGAATCTTAAAATTTTAAACATTTGACTACTCTACTTTTCACATTAAATAATGAATGAATGAAAAGTAGTTTGTATATTATGGAGGAGATAAACCGGGATTTAGGACTAAAATAAATAAACTGAGAAACTAAGAGAATACGAACGTATGACGAAACGCAAAAAAAAACAGCATACTAAGATTCAAAATAGTATTTATACCACGAGTTGCGCAGTCCATTTATTTTGCTTACTTTTTATAGGCTTTTGCAAATGACTATACATTACGCTGCTCGAGGAAAGTTTTAAGGCGCTTAACAAATAACCAATAAGCCATTATATGCAATATTTTGATCTTATCCCATACGTGCCAAGGTTACTTAGCCCAGCGCAGTCCAGCGCTGCAGCACCGGTAGCACGTCGACCCTCTTGGATCTTTTGTGCACTCCCTATTCTTTAGTAACTTTCTCCTGCCAGTCTGAAGACATGTTTCATGTACTTCAGTACGCCTTTAATTGGGAAGAGCCGTAGTCCTTCAGATCTGAGTACGCCTATCCTAGGATTACCATTCGCTGGCTAACTAAAGCATCATATTGACACATCAAGTGCTTCATGGTTTTGTAAGGTCCTTTGCATGTTTTGCATTCTAGGCTATTGACAAGTCTCATCTTGTATAGCAGGCATATAGCCCAGTAAAACTTGCCAATGTTACTTATAATTACCGTAATGGGCGTCTTAGTCCCTCTGGGAGGAGTCCCGAATATGAAACCGGAATGATGTCTCCCGCTGTAAATGTAACGAAGCCATGATGGCAGCTCAGGTTTCCCCTTCAACGAGGCATGGAAGCGGTACTGTTGGTCAAATTCTGGAAACAAAATAATTGTAATTTTACTTAAGACACTCATAATACGCGATCAAAATAACTTAGAAGGTCGCAAACGTTTTGACGTGATTACGTCTTATAAATCGATAAACGCCGGCTGCAGGCGCTAAAAAGCATGACTTATTGTCACGTTCTGCCAGAGACGAGCGTGCAAGCGAGAACGCGGAACAAGCTATAGAAAGGCACGATCGGCCAAAGCGTTCAGCCGCATATATGTCTCTTCCACTCCATCGGCCGATGTTTTTTTACGAGGTTATCACGTAAAATTATCGTTCGTAAACCGATTTTACATACACCTAATTTAATCAAGTTTTATTTATTAAACTTATGTATGACAAGGTCAATATCTTCGATAGATTTTTTTTTTAAACATTTAAGTGACTCTATAATACTGGAAGTATCTTTTCACCATAAACTTATAATACACTAGCGGCCCGCCCCGGCTTCGCACGGGTATTTAACAAAAAAAATCAAAAATTCTCTCTGACTTGCAAGACGATTTTCAGTTTCTGATGAAGATTCTCCATGACGATGTATTTTTGATGCCCTCACTTGGGAACTATTTCTAGAAAGTTGAGATCTTGATCTTTTGGACATTTTAAAATGTTAAAAATAATCTATAAAAAGGAATAATGGGGAAAATTACAGCAATGTTTACATCAAAAATTACCTAACTGTTGTATAGGAATAAACCTATATAAAATGTAAGTGAAATATTATAATAACTACTAAGTCACTAAGCTGTTTGGATAGATAATCAATATAAATAAATATTATCAGGTAGTACATACCTACTTACTGAATAAAATATAAATAGGGGTTCAGAAAAGAACTTTTAAAAAATCTATGCAAATATTTATTATCAGGTAGCACCTACTTATTGAAAAAAATATTAATAAATGGGTTTAGTTCTGAAAAGAACGAATTCAAAATATCATAGATTCCGCGCACGACCGCTGCGTAGGGAGCCGACCGAGGCGCCCGGGCGACTGATCCGCGCGGCACTTTATTTCTTGACAATTGACTCCCCCTCCCGTAACGTACCCTAGTGACGCCCCTACATCGCATTTAGTTTATAGCTAACCGAGCGGGGTTTTTTTCTAATACTTACATTTTTAAATACGTGATATCTTTCGAAAGGAAGAATAATTCAAAGAGTTATATAAAGGTATTGAAGCAGTCGTGAATATGAAGTAATTTATTTTGATAAGGATTAATACCAAGATACAAATAAAGAGACTTTTTTAGCGACTGCATTTCAATTAAATTTATAAAATAAAAGAACACTTATTGTGACGTGACATAATAGTTAGACATATGCCGTCGCGATACTTTTTGTAGATAATGATGTGTTCGGCAAAGTCGTAGTACATTATTTTGTTCTAACATCAATAGTTTTCGCAGCGCATGCGGTGTAAGGAATTTTTTAGGTATATATTTTTTTTACATTATTGGAGTTTTAGTAAGGATCCCTAATCTTTTCTAGCAATAAATATAGCCTATGTTACTCAGGGTGCATGTAGCTTTCCAACGGTGAAAGAATTTTTGAAATCGGCACAGTAGTTTATGAGTTTATTCATTACAAACATACACACACACAAATAGTGTGTATACTCTTTATAATAGTAGTGTAGAAGATGTAGATAGTGTATACTACGTTTTATTGACACCTGGTTGGTGTGGCAAACAAGAGATACGAGTAGAAAGGAAGGAAGGATTCGCTACGTCAGCAGCGAGGGTGAAGTGCGAGCGATATTTCACGTTCCGAGCGTTAATAGGGCCACGGTAACTGCTTCACATCAGGCGGGCCGTATGCTTGTCTGCCACCTGAGGTGGTATAAAAAAACATAGAGATATTTATAGTTATTTATCGCTGTCAGATAACTCTTTCGCGCATTACTGTGTTTCCTTTAACGAAACCAGCACGTGACGTGAAAAAAAAATCACGTCTATTTATCTCATTTCCTTACATGATGGTGGTGTAACTTACTCTATTTCTTGTGTGAATGCGATGGAACCTATCAATTTAGCTATAGTTTTCTCTGTCTACGCTGTTCATATATATTCTTTATTGCATAAATATTACAAACTGTTTCGTGTTATACAGGTAAATACAAAGGTGAGCTTATCTCTACGAGAGATCTCTTCCAGCCAACCTCAATGGTTGTACTCGAGACATTACATTGTTGACTCGAGACATTCATCGACCTATAACACTAAAACTTCGATATTAAACTGATCATTGTGCATTTTCCAAAAGGTTTATTATTTTAATTTCATCGTCGTCATCCCACTGCTGGGATATGGGTCTCCACTCAATCGAAGGGGTTTAGAGTACACTCCACGACGCTGCTCAACTGTATATTGGCGGAGGTCTGTGTTTTCAAGCCGCCTAAACGCCACTGACTTGGCTTAACGACTGTCATCTAACGACAACAGCCTGGACCGACGCCTTAACGTGCCCTCCGAAGCACGGTGGAGCTCGAGATAAATAAACCCATCCAAAGACAGTAGGCTACGGTCGACGTTGCTAGACTTGCGTGAATTTTCAGTTCAGGGAATTTATTATATTGTTCATTCATGACGAGCTCGGTGGCGTAGCGGTCAATGACGCGGCTTCGACACCAACGCTCGTGGGTTCGATTCCCACATAGGACAAACATTTGTGTGCATGAACATGTCTGTTTGTCTTAGTCTGGGTGTTTTCTATGTATCATAAGTATGTATTTACAAAAAAAAAATGTATTTACGTATGTTTATCAGTTGTCTAGTACCCATAACACAAGCTTTGCTTACTTTGGGGCTAGATGGCGCTGTGTAATTTGTCTAACAATATTTATTTATTTATTTATTATTTATTCATACTGCACGTAAATACTATTAATATTATATACATTTTCTTTTTCTGACAGTTTCTTTTTCTATAATCTAAGATTGACACGACTAGTTTCTATGAGAATTTGGAGACGAACAATTCAATTGACAATTCTACGTAATGCACAATTACAATTGACATTCAGCAAAGGAATTGAATTAACGGCGATTTTTAATCGATAATTATTAATGGCACCATTGAAGGAACCAATTGATAGACGCGATGTACGATTGACCATCGTACGTTAAATTAAAGAATAAGAATATGGTCGCGTTGATTAAAGCTACAATGAGCAAATTACCCTTCGCCAACGCGCAGTTGAGCAGCGTGGTGAAGTATACTTTAAACGCCTTCGATTGAGGGGAGACACGTATCCCACGAGTGGGATGACTAAGAGTTGACGACGAGCAAATGATCAATAATGCAGACCCATTGCCTATTACACCTATGGTTCCCGACCAGTCTATCCCAACCCATATGGATCCATATATATCCTATTTGCCCATGTCTTTTTTTAATAAATCTTTTATTTAAAAAAAGACACTTCATTACATTAAAACTATAATGACATACAGACTGAGTGATTGTAAGCAGTTACGCTTGAGTGAGACATTGCGTCACTCACGCATTGTCGGCTCTATAAAAAAACTCTGTATGTCTTGCTTCGAGAACCCCATACTTGCTGTAATCTTCTGCAAAAAAATCTTAGCAGGAAAAAAAACGAAATGAATAATGGCGATCGGTGTGACTATAGAAAGAGATGGTGAGCATTATACCAAACAAATCCACTAAATACAACCCAATGTACGTACAGTCAATAGAACATACAAAGAAAAGCAAAGTCTCTCTACATATTTAATGGCCCAGTACAGTCTATGGACTTGGAATCGTCTACTATTCTTAAGACACGTCTCTGAACCGAATCACAATTTAGATGCTTCTGCCCAGAGATGTCATATCCATCCATGTGATATGGCACTTGCGCTTTGTAAAGTAGGTAGAAGTTGTTCTCGTGTACTGCATCGGTTTATTAAGTACACCTAGTTTTTTTACCTTTTCCTCTAGGTGACTTCGGAAATGTACAACGCTGGAAATATCCTAGAAAAACCCTATACTCCTGATAATAGTGAAGGGAGTAGTGTCTAAGAAATGTAAAGCCGCAGTAAATGAGGTATTCTTAGCGGTGAATATACAGACGTGAGTCTTGGTGGAGTTAAGTTGCACCAAGTTTCATATAGACGGAATATGCTTTATTTGCACAACATAAAGTAAAATGTACTTTTAATCATCATCATCATCAGGTCCATTTTAGTCTCCACTACAGGAGCACGACCCTCTCTCGTACGTCCTAGACGGAAGGAGGATTTGGCCTACACTCCCCACGCTGGCCAGACGGGTTGGGGAGGGCACCAAGTTTAATTGCCTCAAATCGGATAGTTTAGCCAGACGCTATTTTCGCTTCCACAACTCGTTCGCGAGTTCTGGGTCGAGGGATGTCACAATAATCATGCATAGTTAGTTACTAGAAGACTTCCTGTTATAGATCATCAATGCCTTCCTTGCCTTCACACGATACGAGAAGTTGGTGCAGATAAAAATATTGTCTGTACGCCTGTTATTATCACGAATAAACAGTTGAATCGATTTGAATCAAATTCGTCAGGGGCATATATTATAACCCGAAAAATAAGGACATAATAAATTATCTTTTGGCGCTAGAACCGATATTCACGCAAACAAAGCCGGGGAAGGTACTAATTAAAAATAGCATTTTCCAGGAAAAAGTACCAACCGACATCATGTCTGTTGAATGTATTCTATACATTCAACAGACACAAATACATATAAATAAGTACTAATAGGCGCTAAGTAGGTATATTGTATGCAGTTTGGGTGTATGCGTATTGTACCAATTTTAATAGGTTTCTTGATTACACCCATCACATTGCAAATTTAGACAATGTCAACAGACAATAAGGTTCATATTCTAACAATAATCAAAACTATGCTAACGGCTATAAAATAAATACAAACCTTGATACGTCCAGTTAAATAAATTGGGACTGATTGGTATGGCAAACATCTCTGTTTCAACGGCATTGTGAACATGGCCCGATGCGGCTGCACAGATTAACGCACAAAAAAATATAACAGTATTCATTTCCTGAAATAGAAAAACATAGATTAAACAAATTAAAAATTATAAACACCAAAACTTCATTCATTCGTTCTTTATTACACTTTTGCACGCAAATGTACTTAAATACAAAATTTATTCGAGCGCAAAAACAGAAATAACAGATGTACTCAGTTTTAATACCTCAAAAACACCATAGGCACGTGTTACAGTGAATAAATATCAGCCTAATTCACGAGAATAGAAAGAAAACGATCGATTTCGACGATTTCTATTTTAGCTGTATACAAAGGTTACGGGCTGAATACGTATCGCACATGTGCAGTAAAAGGAACGCCCGTAGCACAGAGATGTATTCGTGAACGTATATTTTTAACCGGTGAAGATAATTTTTACATACTTAGATACATTAAATATTTATAGGTAATAATTAATTCTATCTAATTTCATAGATATCTATATCTATTAAACTCAAGCGGACCCGTAGGCAAAACTTTACTTGGGTACCTACATGTTTAATGAATACTTATTTTTTTTAACTTAGGTGCTTTACATATCTTAGTGACTAAATTCCTAGATACTAATCAAAAAGACCTTTACATTACGTCATATCACAACATAAAAAAATCGACAGAAATTTAACTGACCTCTATCTCAATTTCACACGTTAATGACCCGACAGGAAGATTTATTATATTTTCCACTACAAAACAAGGCGAGACCAATAAATAAAGACCTGTTTACGCTGCTATTATTTATTACATTCTCATTATAACTTCTTCCTGAAAATTATTTACGTAACATTACGTAAAAATAATAGAATACGGCCCTGAAAACGGGGCGTGACGTAAACTTCAAAAGACGTCATTGGGTATAACCGATTTAAATTACGATGGTTCCACAAACGTTCCGTTTCAGAGAAAAGAGAACATTTTTTTTTTTGGAAAGGTCTTATAGAAAAAGATATATAGAAATCTATGTATTTAAATATTTTCTCCCTACTTCAAAATTATTGAATTTAATAACTTTTCCTCATTTTTCATTCACAATAATTATGTAATTTAAAATGTCCACGGAAATTAGATCGTCATCTTAATTTGGTTGCGTTATAATGTGTTTACTTGCGCGAGTGTGGGTGTAAAAAATGTCATTCATTGACAAATGTCAAAAAGGGCCATGGTTTACGCGAGGAACGGGCGATTCGCGTAATCGTATCGTATAAAATTTTGTGTTTACGAAGAGAAATAACAAACGTAACTATAATAATGTAATCAGAAGTGCGTGTAGATAAGGCGTTAGCGCGCCAAACCCACCAAAACAGTGGGCAAGGCTGATTATTCTCGTTGGTTCAAAGCCTCGATTATTTTCACATAAAATTGCTAATAAAGGATCATGTTGAAATTCAAAAAGATGGGATCGGATAAAGTGCCTCTCTTGCTCGTTACTGCAAACGTCGGATCCATATTTGAAGATGTAAGTACAATATTATTAGACCGTCACTTATTGACATAACGCCCTATTCCAATTACCTAATTTAATTAAAATGTTCGAGGGAGCGTAGAGCGATAAGTGTTCTAATTTTGAAATGGGTGGATGTTAACACTTGATACTGGTTGGCTGGTTGCTGCCTGTCCACGCTTTAGCCATTTGCTATAATTAAGAAGAATAAGGTTCTTATTTTTTTAATTTAGAAGTTGCCAGCAATATTTTTATGTTTATTAGCTGAACTTCAATTTGAACTTTTTTAATTAATTCAAAAGTTAATTCTAATTAACATATTTCATAAAAAAAAACTGCATGTATCTTAATCCTCGGATGTTTCTTGTTAAATTTGTTGTCTATGTAGTACAATTGCTTATGCTGCTATTTATTTTGCATCACTGAACTTTTATTCAAAAAAAATATTTATAAACTATGTACTACTATCATAAATTGAATGTTTAGAAAAACATTCAATTTATGATAGTAGTACGTACAACTGCTGTAACTAAAATTTCAATTAAAATTTGAATTTTAATATGGGATGATTTGATGAATTTTTCACCTTTTACAAGTGCCTCATTCACTAGTTGGCGAGGTATACAAGAGGTCTGTGGTTCCCAACATCATTTTGTTCATGGACCACTTTGAGGTTTTTGATTAGTTGTATAAATTTATTACAATATAAGTGGACATTGCAGTATTTTGTTTAATTATGCTTGATCACTTTCTTTATTAATTATTACCCTAAACGACTGAAACGCCATGACATTCAAATGCTTGGTGACAGATGGTGAAGAATGAGTTGCCTCCAGCCGAGGAGCACTCTTACATGACATAACTATCATACAACTAATCTGCTTATAGTCATCGACTGATCGTAGATATCCCTAAAAAAAAAACTTTCTTTATAATACTGTGGACCCTAATTTAGCTCACTGGTCCGTGGATCACCACCGGTTCAGAGTCCCTGTACTAGGTCTTGAGGTGGTGGTAAAAAATTTACAGTTATTCACTTATACTGATGCACTTGAGCGGCACGGAGAAGTAATTTCTTGAATTGTAGGCAGAGCTGTACTGGGATGAATATATGAGCATAGCATTGCCAAAAGTTGAAAAATACAAGACTTTGTTCACTTCAGCGTTCAGAAATAGACTACTTGACAATGTTCTAAAATTATAAAAATATTTATCAAAATAGTAAAATACACAAAACTAGAACAATCTTTGATCTTAAAATTTTAATAACATCTGTTCGACCTGTTTTATGGTCCGTCTGAATGTCATGAGAAAGTCTGTTTTAAAAGAATGAAATTATTTTTAAAATATATTACCATTGGAAAGATATAAAAATTTTCTAATCTAATAAATAGTAAGGTGTAAGATCCTAATCCTAGGACCTTTTGTATTTAGCATTTTCAGCTAAAATTGTTATTTTCATGTTATCGTATTATCTTGAGATGTTTTTATACTATCGAAGTAAATCTTTCACATATACATAGTTATATTATTGTGATGTCCTTACATAAATTGAAAAAAAGAATGTGTCAAGTAGTTTGGAGATATTATTAAAATATATTGTGCAAGTTTATGGAGCTCGCTGAGTTTCAAATTATGCATTCAAATGTAAATAGCTTTTATATTCAACTGCTTATAAAAAAAGTGGTGTGATAAATAGAGCAATTTCAACTTGCCTACGTTGTCACCTGTATTTTGTATCGAATTTTTGACAGACAAACTTGTGACAATAGCATTGGCAATAAGATAGGTATATACCTATCAGTCGCTATATAGAATAATATATAATGAATCTTAGGCCTTTGCATATGAAAGGTAAACAGACATGGTTATCGATGGAAATAACAAGTAGACTTGCTATTGCCGATTTAAATGTCAACATGTACCAAATGTGAAGTTTTTTATTTCATGTAATATCAAAATGTCTGAATAAAGGCTTCTATTATTATTATCTATCTCTTTTTAATCACGGGTCAAGCCCGGTCATTTGATAGG
This sequence comes from Hypsopygia costalis, assembly GCA_937001555.2. NCBI lineage: Eukaryota > Metazoa > Arthropoda > Insecta > Lepidoptera > Pyralidae > Hypsopygia > Hypsopygia costalis. Next base: position 5,798,120 of record OW443350.2, read on the forward strand.
CGTGCGCGGGCATATAGATCCAACGCGTAGAGGCCCCTTTGAGAAGTTTAATATAATGTTGTATTAATTATTATATTATTTATTATTAATGAATCTTTGTATGTACGCGCATAACTTTCGAACGGCTTCATGAAATTCGATAATTCTTTTTTTGTTGTCATTGGCGTAACTATACCATCAGGTGCCCGTAGATCATCAGATATAATTCATCAGATAGGCCATCAGAGGATGGATAAATAAATCATCTAAGTAACCAACACTAAAGAAGTATTTTATACATTTTTGGTTAATCTATAATTAATATATCATTTTATTTACAAGAAAAAATATCATGTACCCACCTATTAAAATTTAGTATGTTGTATATTTATAGTTTAACTTTAAAAAAATATTATTTTTGTACTAAGCTCTAGAGCCTGGGGCCCCCTTGGTCTGGGGGCCCGTGGCATTTTGCCCGCTCTGCCGTAGTAGTAGCCTGTAGTTACGCCACTGTTTGTTCTGTTCCTTAGTGTCAGGACAAAGTTTGTATGGGAAATCCACCGAAATGAGATGGGAACCGGAAAGTTGAACCACAGCGAAGCGTAGGGGATCGCCAGTAATAAATAAATACTAGAGGTCGCCCAGTGGTTGAAATTCGACCATAATTATATTAATCTGTACTCAATTTTTATTTTTATTTTTTTGTGTTTTAACACAGACTTTAACAATAAACAAAAGAGTATGTATGTGTTTGCCAAATACATGGTAGTGTGTAATGTTTTTTTTAATGATTAAATTTTTTTTTTTATGCATTATTTTAAAAATATATTAGCATTCTGCACTTCTTCTCTCTATAAACTATTATGTGTACGCAATTTTCGTAAAAAGAAGTACAAAGTTTTTGTTATTAATAATATGTCGCAGTCGTTTTGTATAATTCGCCATATTACAAAACGGCTAGCCGTTTTAATAACCAGGGCCATTTTGTATTACGGCGGGTCAACGATAAGCCGGATTGTCATTACTATACGTTCTACAAAATGTCGGCACACGTTTAGCCGCATTGTAGTAAATTCTAATTGTAGAGTGACCACACTAACAAAGTAAAACAGTGTTTGCAAAATAAAAAATGCATTAAGAAAAGCTATCGCCAATTTAATTACTTTTGTGTTTCTTAACTAATAGGGTTTGCCCGCAAAATAATAGATTTGTCACCAAAATGTTGTCACCAAACAATATTATAAAATCGATTCCCCAATAAATCACCTAAAATCTTGAATATAGGTCTAGTACCAAATAAATGTTTTTATATGTATTATATTGTCAATTATTAATAATTGACAATGTAATACATATAATTATTATATTGTCAATTATTAATAATTGATAATATAATACATTTCCGATGACAGGACACAAGAAAACCCTAACCTAACCAAAAATCAACTCAAATCTAACCAAAACATAATTTATTACATTGACCAAGTATTGGTAAGACTCGTCAGTGAATATGACGCCGATTTGACTTCACCCCTATTAGCCATTTTTTCATTAAATTAGGGAGCTAATCTATTTATTAGGTGACAGATCTATTATTTTGATGATCAAACGAATTAAATGATACTAATAGTTTGTTAAGCTGATGATTTATATTTGGAGACAGTTTTGATTAAAATGACTCGCTTCGCTCACTCGGCTCGTGCGCTGTATATGTCAACCTAACGCGCTCCTCGCTAACCTACGAGAGTTTATAAGGATTCCCCTGTACACCAGACTCCATAGTCACCTTAGCGGTTTTAATATGCATTATAACCTCTCAAACTCGTTCCTTTGTCCACGGTTTACTATTCCGCATTGAGATTCATAGAAATCATTTAATTGCTCGTTAAATTTGTCCTTAAAGTCATAGGACTTTAATATAATAATTCGAAAATAGTTTCCATACACATTTGTCACGTATTTAGGGTTCCGTATCCGAAGGGTAAAAAGGAACCCTATTACTAAGGCTCCGCTGTCCGTCCGTCCGTCCGTCCGTCGGTCACCAGGCTGTATCTCATGAACCGTGATAGTTAGACAGTTGAAATTTCACAGATGATGTATTTCTATTGCCGCTATAACAACAAATACTAAAAACCGGAATTAAATAAATATTTAAGGGTGCTCCCATACAACAAACGTGATTTATTTGCTCGTTTTTGCTCGCAATTCATAACGGTAATAGGTAGACGCTTGAAATACTCACATAATATTTAGTTATATATTCACTTTAAAAATAAATAATTAAATTAAAATAAAACAAATATTTAAGGGGGGGCTCCCATACAACAAACGTGATTTTTTTTGCCATTTTTATAGATAATGGTACGGAACCCTACGTGCGCGAGTCCGACTCGCACTTGGCCTTTTTTTTTGTAACACAATTTCTGTATTTGATGCCATTGTTGTTGTAATGGCAGGTAGCGCTACGAGTGTAGAAAATTGGTACTAAAAACTGCCAAAGAGGCGGCTATCGAGTCGCTGTAATACATTACGGCTAGCCGTGTTGATGAACACAAAGCGCTGTATACAATGCGACAAACTATCATTCAGCCGTATTGCAATCCGGCTTATCGTTGACCCGCCGTAATACAAAACGGCCCTGGTTTTTAAAACGGCTCGCCGTTTTGTAATATAGCGAATTATACAATCCGACTGCGACATATAGATTCCTCGACTAAATACACAGCGCTATCTAGTATTGCTAAAGAGAATCAATAATAGTTCGTGACATGGTCTCATTTATTCAAAGGTTGTAAAAGATGTGTCCATTAGCCACTAACACATAATAAAAAAGAATAGTTATTAAATACAAATTAGTTTCGGATTATCTCGTTTACTGACGCGTTTGTAAATGATATAATGTTTTATCAGTATGTATTGTTTATAAGGAAAAAATTGTTATGTAGTGCTTAGTAATTAGCTGACTTTATTGACGAGCTCGGTGGCGTAGCGGTCGATGACGCGGCTTCGACACCAACGCTCGTGGGTTCGATTCCCACATAAGACAAACATTTGTGTGCATGAACATGTCTGTTTGTCTTAGTCTGGGTATTTTCTATGTACCATAAGTATGTATATACAAAAAAAAAATGTATTTACGTATGTTTATCAGTTGTCTAGTACCCATAACACAAGCTACGCTTACTTTGGGGCTGGATGGCACTGTGTAATTTGTGTGACAATATTTATATTTATTTATTTATTTATTTATATTGCTGAGTTGGCCGTGTGGTTTCCGGCAGACTAGAATAGAATCACTCAATCTCTTCCCGTGGATCTCGTGGAATAGGAAAATCTTAGCAGTAAGTACTAAGTAGGTAGGTACCTAGAGTGTGGGTACGCATATAGGGTTTGCTAAATTGAGGTAATGGTAGGCAGACCTTATTTAATAGGGTGGCCACGAACACAAGCAGTAAGCGGGTAGCGGAAAACTAATACCGCTATAGTTTTTTTATACCACGTCGGTGGCAGACAAGCATAGACGGGCCGGGTCGTATGGCCCGTCTGATGTGAAGCGGTTACCGCAGTCATATTAACGCTCGCAATATGAAATATCGCTGGCGTGCCGCCAACGCAGCAAGTCCTTCCTTTCTGGTGACGCAGAAACACAACAACTCTCAAGGGAATTTGGCTCCGGTATTCTGTAATATCCTACCTCTCCTAAACTGCTCAAAGAACTTCTATCCCATCGTTATTTAAGGGCCTGTTAGAAGACAAGGTTTTCATATAGGGTTTAGTAATTGACCTAATGGTAGGCAGGACCTTATTTAATAGGGCCACGAACACAAGCTGTAAGCGGATAGCGGAAAACTAGGACCGCGATCGTATTTTTATACTACGTCGGGTGGCAGACAAGCATACGGCTTGTCTGATGTGAAGCGGTTATCGTAGCCATATTAACGCTCGCAATATGAAATATCCCGCGCGTGCTGCCACCCCCGCTGCCAACGCAGCATCTCCTTCCTTTCGAGTGACCGAGGTCACCAACCTCGCTCACTCGCAGGAATTCAACCCTCAAGGGAATTGTTATTTGGCTACGGTATTCTGTGAGGTGATAGCACATTCCCCAGTCGGGTAGCTTATAATTACGCTCCCTACCTCTCTTTTCGCCAGAGCTTCGTTTGTCAGTCAGCAAAGTGCACCGCGTGCAGGTGGAGTTGGCTTTGGTTCAAAGATGTTGATGAATCACTTACACCCCTAATAATCAAATAAAAAATAATAAATAACTAAGACCTTTTATTAGCGTCACCTGTATGTTTGCTTGTCGGTTAGTCAGTTTTTAACCAACTTCTTTGAACTTGATTTTGACCCACTTTGAACGGTCAGATTTAATTTAAACTTTGTATACTTATCAAGGACCGATAACAATACACAAATTTAATAAGGTTATTTAATTATCCTGGTGTGGATCGCCGGGATTAATTAATTTCCTCACATCACATCGAACTAACATTGGAGCCTAATTGGTCGCGTACCGTGCGGTTTCAGAGAAGTTTTCTCCCGCGTACGATCAAGCTGTGCAATGAACTGCCTGTCGAGGTTTTCTCAGGAGACTACAGCATGGGGTTCATCAAAAAGGGCGTAAAAAAGTTTTTACAGGGTCGGCAACGCGCGTGTTTTGCCCCTGGTGTTACAGGCGTTCATAGGCTACAGTAACTGCTTGTTTGTGTTGTAGAGAACTAAAAAGTGAAAAATAAATATAGTTTTGAAATTTAACGGCTCTTTCAACTATATATATATATATAAACACCTCTTTGCTTATATATGCTTATATATATATATATATATATATTATCTACGGTTTTCTTTTGCAATAGTACAGTGTTGCACCGTGGTCATAATTTGGTGTGCCTCGGAAAAATAAAGTTATCTATCTCATAAAGCTAAAAAGAAAAATATTTACACAAATAAAAACTGATTTTTTATTTATGATGTTGCCTTCAAAACAGACCCATAAAACAGATTAGTCTAGTGTGGGTACCACTGGTTAAAAAAATAAAGATAAGTTTAGTGTATTAATTATAAATTATCAATTGGTCTCCGCTTCGTCGAAGCGGAGCGGCGACCAATTGTTAATCTATGGTTCACATGTATAACAGGCAAATGTATGTATTTGTTGTTGTAATTTTGTAAAATAAATTGTATAAATTGTTCAAAAATTTTCGTTTTCCTAGATGTATCTTAAACATAAAAATTTTGCGGAACACTGCAATAGGATATGATATAGATAGATGTGTAGCCCTAGAATTTTGATTTTAAAGGTTAGTAATGCAGTATTATAAATCTTCTTCTTCTGCCTTGCACCATCCCACTTTAAGTGGGGTCGGCTCTCCTAATTTTGTGACACCAAGACAGCCTTTCTTGAGTTGTCGGATCGGGCAAATTCTCCATTTGCAGAAGTTTCTTCATGCTGGTCCACCACGTTAACAAGGGGCGGCCTCTTCCCTTTTTGTTTTCTGGAAGGCATAGCGCTTTCTTAACGACATGCTCTTCGTCTCTACGCATAACGTGGCCGTACCACCTCAAGCGACTCTCCTTTAGCTTCTCTTTGATGGGGGCTACTTTCAAGCTGCATTATAAATGTTTGTTAATATTGAGATTACAATGTTTAATAGTTATCTATAAGAATATTAATAAAACACCATATCGCATTATTCACATCCGCTCTGCGTTTCATACTCGGTTAAGCGTTATATTATGACCTATAAAAAGCATGAACCCCACTGGTGCACTGGAATTATGTTCTTATGTATGTCACCAACATAGTGTGTCAATCAATTAATTTATAGTTTTTTTTTACCTACGTGCAGATGAGGTTGGCTTTGATTCCAAGATGGTGAATCTCATACACCCCAAATACCTAGCGAAGTCAGTTTCTTTATAGCCCTGCCATACACTCGTCGAGTGGCGAGGGAAGTAGCGAGGGAAGTAGGCAGGAACGTAGTGTGGCCACGTTACTCGTCATGCCGCTCGTCTTGCTCTTCGTCTTGCCCATCATTCCCTGTTTTGTCGGTTTTTTGGGCGCGAGTCAAAGGAGTTAGCGCGAGTGGCTGGCCATACAATCGCCTCGGACGCATTCCGCATCGAGCGCTCGGGCGCGTAACACGCGTCATATATTTTAAATCATTTTTTTTAAATTATGTCTGTCATGAACATTTCCCTATAAGAGCTGGTAGCAAAAAAGAAATTGATTGATGACATTTTTCAGACCGTTAGTCCATAAAAAAAAGCTTCGTTTCGCTATAATAAAAATGCATATCGCGCACGCTGCCACAGCTTCAACGTCCATTGTATAGCAAAGGCAAATGTCCACGTGCGGAGCGTCGCGAACAATTGTGCGAGTAGAGCAGTGTGTGGGTAGAGAGGGAAACATCGCGGCAGCGCGAGGAGCAAGGCGATGAGCAGCGCGAGGAGCATAGTGTGGCGGCGGGGTTACAATCAATGTATAGAATCTACTCCTTCCTTAAACAAATTAGTATAGACAAATAGTATCTATTATAGATATTCTCGACATCATCATCATCATCAGGTCATTTTAGTCTCTACTACAGGAGCACGACCCTCTCTCGTCCGTCCCAGACAGAAGGAGGATTTGGCCTACACTCCCTACGCTGGCCAGACGGGTTGGGGAGGCCTGATCGATGTTTTATAATGTATTTCCCGTAGTCGCCTTGTACGACATCCATGGGAAGAGACGGAGTGATTCTATTCTAGTCTGCCGGAAACCACACGGCCAACGACGAGAACGTCTTATAAATCGATTAACGCCGGCCACACGCACGAAAAACGATGACTCATTGTCACGTTCCGCCTGAGCCGAGCGTGCAAGCGAGAGCGCGGACGGAACAAGTGATAGATAGGCACGATCGGTCTAAGCGTTCAGCTTGTGACCCATCTATCTCTCTTCCACTCCATCGGCCGATGTGTTCCTAAGACGTTATCACGTAGAATTATTGTCCGTAGACCGACTTTACAGACAGCTCGCTACTGTTCTATTTCAGTTATACTATTATACATGTATTAGCCGTGTGACGGCCGTGTGGTTTCCGGCAGACGAGAATAGAATCACTCCGTCTCTTCCCGTGGATGTCGTACAAGGCGACTAAGGGAAATACATTATCAAATATCGATCAGGCCTCCCCAACCCGTTTGGCCAGCGTGGGGAGTGTAGGCCAAATCCTCCTTCTGTCTAGGACGGACGAGACGTGCTCCTGTTTTCTCCCGCGAACTATCAAGTTGTAGAAAAATTCCCGGAGACTACTGAAGAGGTTACTATAAAGTCTACTATTTTATATATGCGAGGGGGAATGGGGGAGGGGGGGGAGGGGAGGATGTTTAAACGACATGTGACATACTCCTTCCTTTAGCCTACTTCCTTAGCCGCCGTAGTCGTATAAAAGAAAGTGGAATACTATTGAGATATACTTACTCAACTTTTTCAAAATAAAGAAAATATTTTTAGTGAAAAAATACCATATAATTTATTATTTTACTAGCAGTCCTGACAGACGTTGTTATATCTAGATAACATAAAAAAGCACTTAAAGTTTTTCACGAATTATCAAACTTTTCAGGTAACTTTTATTTTTTATTCTTTTTGTACTTACTTCAACTATTTACTGACCATGTAAAAGAGAGAATTGTTAAATCTGTCCGGGTCCCGGGGGTTGTTAACGAACGGTTCATATTTTTGAAATACTTGAACAAAAGGAAGGGATCCCCCATTTGACTCTTATTTATATTACTCGACTGTATTTTTTATGTATGTTATATCAGAACTGTTTTTAAATGAACCGATTTTAATGATTTTGATTTGCTTATCACTGGTGCTTCTCATGTGGTTGCATTTAAATTTGGTCAAGATAAATAAATAAATATTTCTAGACAATTTACACAGCGCTATCTAGTCCCAAATTAAGCGCAAGGCTTGGGATTGGGTACTAGACAACTGATAAATGTACTTAAATATTTTTTTTTGTAAATACATACTAATAGAAAATACCCAGACCAAGACAAACAGACATGTTCATGCACACAAATGTTAGTCTTGTGCGGGAATCGAACCCGCGATCTCGAAGTGTCAAAAATAGAGCTCGTCAAAGATAGAGAAAAAAAGAAAGATCTGGGGCCTTACCACACTTACCGCCGATCATCATCAGGTCCATTTTAGTCTCCACTGTAGGAGCACGACCCTCTCTCGTCCGTCCTAGACGGAAGGAGGATTTGGCCTACACTCCCCACGCTGGCCAAACGGGTTGGGGAGGCCTGATCGATGTTTGATAATGTATTTCCCTTAGTCGACTTGTACGACATCCACGGGAAGAGACGGAGTGATTCTATTCTAGTCTGCCGGAAACCACACGGCGAATGATGACGCCGATTACCTACCATTGGATTTTTTGATTGAGAAAATCAAACTTCAGCTTAGATTGGTGGTAGAGACTCTAGAGCTCTACCGTCTAAGCTGAAGATGTTAATCATTACCTTAAACATATTATTATGACCTATTTCGATTTCAAAATCCTACTTAGGTTTAAGGTAATGATACGACCGGTATTGGCTTCAGCATCAGCGGTAAGCCCCCGGACCAGTTGTTCTGGAGTTGTCCTTAAGGCGTATACAGTGGCCAACATTCGAATAATAAGTTATTATAAAACCATTTTTCTCGCTAAATATTAAGCCTACTGATCTGAAAGAATAAGAAATATATAATATTTTGCAAGATATACACAATAACATGGTTTGGTCAGAATTTAAAATAATTTAAGAAACTCATAGAAAAATAATATGAAAAATCACTATAATTTTCAACATAAATCCATTTATTTCCTACAATATGTATCGAAATCATCTAAAATTTTGTATACTTTTTCATTATATGTGTATTTAATTAACTTCGACTATATCAAATGAAATGATATATTCTGCCATTGACTGAACTGATCCCGCAAATGTTGTTCCGTGTGTATGTTTATACCTATATATTTATATACTCTTATTATTTTGTAGTTTTTTTTATCTATCAGCATTTCTTAATACATTGTAGATATTAATATATTCTTATTTAATTACTTGTGGATGCAGCCGGTTTTCTATTTTTTATTATTATTTATAAGATTTGTTTACATTGTTTTAATTTTTTAATGTATCCGAAGTCGTGGCCCGACTGTACTTTGACTATAATTTGGTTTAATACTTTAGTATGGTACTTAGGTCTGGCAATTTCTATGTAAATTCAGGCTGGCAAATCAATTACAAGCCGTTGGGCGCGTGTCAAGGCGCTTATGTCTGAGTCTTTTACTATAGACTCAGATTATTATAATAACGTTTGGCATTGAATCATCGTCATCTATCTATCTGCTATGGATATAGCTAAGTACTACACATGGGTAGTACTGCGCTACGCCGCGCTAATGCACTACCTCAGTTCACTGCGCTGATGAGTTGACACACTTTTTCGGTTTAGTCGTTAAATGTCAGTTTCAGGAAATGTCAGACTAGTTTAAAACACCAGATTCTATGAATGCCAGATTCTACAATTGTCAAATTCTAGAAACGCCTAATTCTAATAATGACAGATTCTATTAATATCCGATTTTTGCTAAAATTGTAATATAATAATTTTCTTCAGAGCGTGTACAAAAATTCACTTAAGACCAAAAAGCACTCAAAATTAGCACTCATTTGTTAATAATTAATTTATTTTTTATTACTTTTTGTTATATATACTACAAACTTTTTGTAATACAAACAGTATTTACTTTTTATTACTTTTTGTTATATGTAAGTTTTATATTTACTTTTTATTACTTTTTGTTCTATCAGAATAAAGTGTTCCTTCTTTCTTTTCTTTAAATCTCGTCTCTTTCGGGGATATCGGAGGAGTAACTGCTTAAAATCATTGTCTTTACTATTGGCGTATATAGACCGCCGGCGTATTTCTATAACTTGTGCATACCACAACAATAATTCAAAAATTAAATGAATTTAAATGGTCTCATCTAAACCACACGGGTCAGGCCCGCGCAGGCTTGATGATGCAGGCTGAGGATTGGCGCCAGCGTTACTGTCTTCGTCTAAACCTTGCTTTAGGTCGAACCATCTTACATCAGGTTGCAGCGAACATTGCTTGCCAATTAGCCTACTAGCGTGACCGACAGACACGCAGTGAGTTTATCGACATTTACCTAACCAAAAGGAAATAATTGAGAGGCCTCAAATTCACCCTATAGTGGCACACTGCGGCCACTCTATACAGATACCGTGTCGTTTACTACTACATAAACAATGGTGTCTGTGCAGAGCGTGTATGATCGTGTGTGCGTGCGGTGCCATACAAACTGTTCCAGATTCATCTCAGAGGGGAGGTGAGGTCGACGCGAGAGAGCGGTAGGGAGTGGCCATACTGCACATTGTACTATTATTTATACTATGGTGACAGGCAGCACAAGAGTGAGCCTCTTCACAGCGGGTACGCTAACACTGTATAAAATAGATTACTAAAAAAATACAATGCTCTGTGCATTGTATTTTTTTTATTAGCTCAGCATATTGGCATTGCTTTGCCTGATGTTAAGCGAAACGAGGAGCTTAAATTGCAACGGCAACAGTATTCAGTCGGTTGACACTGCCGTATTGGTCCGCGAGTTGAATTCTGCAAACCAGCTATAAATAGTAGTTTTGCATGGTGCTTCATCGCCAAAAGCAGATTGAAGCCGAACGATGCTCTGTTGAGCTGTCAAATTACACTTAAAATCATACTACGAAAATTTTCCCGAGTTAAATCCATGTTAATGTAGACACGCAATTTTTAAAATGGCGCCACAATGTAAAAACAATTGACAGTCAGATGAAACAACCTGCATTCTACAGCCAAAGAGTTCCATTTTCAAATGTTGTAATTACTTTTTAAATATTGTTTATGTAAGTGGCCAGTTCCGGAAACTTTTAGTGTGACCTATGTACAGTGCCAGCAAGGCGTTCCACTTTTTAATGGTGCGACAAAAGTAGGAGCTGCCGAACTCTTTAGTACGCGAAGAGATGTTCTCAACAGTGCAAAAATGACAGCCCAACCCTGCACGCGTGGTTCTGTGGCGCAAAAGATTTTTTTTTTATATGAAAGGGTGGCAAACGAGCGATGCGGGTCACCTGATGGAAAGTAATCGCCACCGTCCGTGGAGATCAGCAAAACCAAGGGGTCGCCGATCCGTTGCCAGCATATACTCCTTCCTTTCTTTCTGGTGACCTCACTCACTCGCAGGAACACAACAGCCCTCAAGGGAATTGTTATTTGGCTGCTGGATTCTGTGAGGTGGAGGTACTACCCAGTTGAGCAGCTTAAAAAATAAATTCAAATTCAAATTCTTTATTTGCCAGAATACACGTACAAGGTTGTTATTATTATTGTTAATTCGGTTAAGGTATTCAACCTGATTGGATGCAGGTATGCAAATATATCGTAGTAGAAAAATTCAAAATATACATAATCAATGGAAATGTCACAATTAAATCATCATTTCAAAAATATTAACTACATAATGTCCATGTCATCGTCTCTGTTATACATAATTTATATAATTCAGCTATATTCTAGAAAATTATTTGATAATCAAAGTATACAATTCAATCTACCTATATTATATCTTTGTTGTCCAAATACTCTTTTACACTATAAAAGCAATGTGCTAAGAACCATTTTGTCAATTGTGTTTCAAATCTACTATGTTGCAACACTTTTAATTCGTCAGGAAGTTTATTATACAATTTTATGCACATGTTGTAAATATTTCTTTCATATATATTAAGTTTACAGTGAGGCTGGTACAATCGATTTTTAAATTTGCCTCTTTTCTGCCGTGGATGGATATCAACATATTTTGTAAATAAGTCAAGATGTTCATTTACAAATAGACAGACATTTCTAATGTACAAACAAGGCAACGGCAACACTTTTAATTTTTTAAATAACGGCTTACAGTTATCGGTATACCACGAATTGCACATTGCTCGAATGCATCTTTTTTGCACCCTAAAAGCCCTGTCAACATCTACCGAGTTACCCCATAGGATGAGACCGTAATTCAGTACGGACGACACAAAGCCATGATATGATGTGAGTGCCGCAGCCGTTGAAAGTGTATGTAATACGCTATGCCCTACCTCTCTTTCCGCCAGAGCCTCGTTTGTCAGTCAGCAGAGTTCACCACGTGCAGGTGAGGTTGGCTTTGGTTCAAAGATATTGATGAACTTACACCCCAATATTAACAAAAAACTGACATTAATGGAATCTGGTATTTTAAACTGGACATTTCTAGAATCTGACATGAGACGACGAATCCGCTAATCTATCTATCTATGTATATATAGGTATAAATAAAAATGAATCGCCAAATATGTTGCTAAGCGAATACTCGAGAACGGCTCGACCAATTGGGTTGTTTCCAATGTTTAAAAATTGTACAAATAAATTAACAATATCGTAAAATACACAAAACTATAAAGATCTGCAAACTTTCATTCTAATATCTTCAGTCAGACTTTTTTTAGCGTCGATCAAAGTTTGGCGGGAAAGTCCATTTTAAAAGTATGAAATTATTAAAAAATAATATTTCCATTGGAGTAGCAATAAAAAATGCTATAACTTTTATTATGATAATAATTACATAAACGTAATATTTAACATAGCTGTCGTACAAATTTCTGATTTGATGCATATAAAATACAAAACTGTGACGTCATAATTCGGTAGTCTTTTGTATGGAGCGTTTTGGGGCAGTCTAAAAATTGTGATTTTCAAATTAATATATCTCGAGAGATTTTTGTGCTATCGAAGTAATTCTTTCACCTATGGTTATATTATGGAGACGTCCCTACATATCAAACAGAAAAAAATGTTAGTCAAATAGCCAATTTGGCAGTTGTTTTTTTAATATTTTCGTTAAGGGGCCAGATCGTGAAAACTGTGAAAAGAGTGTTACGATTTTTCATATTTAACCTATTTAGATATGATTGATATCAATGATAATTTGTATATATTACAATCAAAGACCAAAAATTATTGTATGATTATATTAAACTCTTAAAATCTAATAGTTGTTTTATAATAAAGGTCAACAAACGCACAAAATTGAGAAAAAATGCAAAAACATGCCTTCGTATTTTTCAGATTTAACCCAATAAATCAACACAAATTGATAAAAAGAAACACTTTTTGAACACTGAAGAAACCAATAAATATAACATATACTTTTTTTTTGTACCTTTACAAACAAAGACTTCCTCTTTTAAAGCCCTAAAATCTAGATATGTTTTACGTAAATTCTCCATAGAAAAATGTATGAAAAATGACGCACATTCCGATATTACGAATTAGTACTCAGCGTCGCCGCTAATGTGCCAGTGTGTTTTTATATGTCAAGGTGACACCACGCGCGTCGGATGCTCCAGCAAAATTACGTGTTGTGAATTTGTGTTTTTTGTGAAAAACTGTAAGTATAACTAATTTACCAATATAATGAATGTATATAAATCGTAAAAAATACAAAGAATGAATTAGATACTTTGTTGAGTAGGTTATTTTATGAACCTTGTAAAATATGTATCAATTCAAGCTTGAAACATGATTTCAACATGCTATAGCCAATATCATAAACGTATCTAGTCGGTAATCGAAGGTTTTTTTCGCAGGACTGATTGAATTTGAATTTGCCAGGGAAAAGAAAGTTTAGTACGCATTATAAAAATATGAAAGCCAAAAGATCTCGGAAAAAATGTAAGTTCCTTCCTACTTATTTATTTATCTGCCTACTTTACTACGTCTTGTCCTAAATACCTACCTAGAAAAAAATTACGAGATTTCTGTGAAAGTGTCATGTAAAAATCCTAGTTTTATTTGTGTGCTTATCCTGTCTAAGTAGTAATAATAATATAATTTATTTTCATTTGAACAGGGTACATTACAAAGCTAATACAATACCTATGTCATATGATTTAGATCGCTTGATTCAGACATATACAATAGCATGTAAATATTGGTTTGTATTATAAGTAATAAAGTCAATTTCTACCTAGTATTCGTTTTCATGTTCATCATTATTGTCTAAATATCAGATTGTGGAAGTAGGTATGTTTCATAACAGAAATAGCACGGGCACGCGGCTTTGTCGACATACTTACCGCCAAAGAGACGCGACGCGCCTAGGGTCTGGTGTTGTACAAAAATTACAAAATAATTATAAAGTGGATAATAATGATGAATAATATTTCCAGTATTGAAAATAAAGAAAACCTTCAGGCCGAGACTCCAAGCAACACTGCTATGCTTAGACTACACACTATAGACGTAAGTTGTTATACGTAATTCTTGTAGACTTATTACATAAATAAACAAACTACCTTGGGGTGTAAGTGGTTCATCAAGATCTTTAAACCAAAGCCAAATTCACCTGCATGCGGTACACCCTGCTGACTGACAAACGAAGCTCTGGCGAAAAGAGAGGTAGGGAGCGTAATTGTAAGCTACCCGACTGGGGAATGTACCTCCACCTCACAGAATACCGCAGCCAAATAACGGTTTCCTTGAGGGCTGTTGTCTTCCTGCGAGTGAGTGCGGTCACCAGAAAGGAAGGAGATGCTGCGATGGCAGCGGGGGTGGCGGGGGTGGCGGCGCGCGAGCGATATTTTATGTTGCGAGCGTTAATATGGCTACGGTAACCGCTTCAGATCAGGCGGGCCGTATGCTTGTCTGCTACCCGACGTAGTATAAAAAAAAAATACCTAGTTAGTGATGGACGAAGACAAAATCTCAGTAGGGTGAAGTCTTCTAGTATCGGCCTCCTCCTAATATCGGCCTTTGCGAGAAAATGGAATATAGGGTAAGTGCTCCATTGAATGAACCCTTAAGGGCATTCCAAACTTTGAAAATTACAGCCAGCTACTTATGAGATCCTAACCAAAAAATATTTTATTTTATTATGTTCACAATTTATTCATGATTGATACAGTATACATATTTTAGCAAAAATGCTGATAGTTATTGAGATAATCTGCATTTTATACAAATATGGGGTATATTTGTATAAAATGCAGGTTATCTCAATAACTATCAGCATTGAACACACAAATCACCAGAGAATGAACAAAAAAATCCAGTGAATAAACCTTTTGAAACCCATTGAATGAACTACCACTTTTATATATCAGTTCTATATATAAATTATTATGTAAGAGTTTATTTCGGGTAATTGTTATTGTAAATATATATATTTTTTTATTATATTAAATAGACGATATGATTACTATTATAATTGCGTGTTACTTGATATTTTATAACCTAAAGAGAACTATCTAACATTTTTTTTTATACCACTAAGGTGGCAAACAAGCATACGGTCCGCCTGATGGAAAGCAGTTACCGCAGCCTATGGACGCCTGTAACACCGGAGGCATCACATGCGCGTTGCCGACCCTGTAAAAACCTCTTCAAGCCCTTTTTGAAGAACCCCATGCTGTAGTCTCCTGGGAAAACCTCAACAGGCAATTCATTCCACAGCTTGATAGTACGTGGAAGAAAACTTCTCTGGAACCGCACAGTACGTGACCATTTCGGTTCTAAAGTGTGAGGATGAATTCCCTGTCGATGGCGAGCGGTGCGACTGTAGAAGGAAGCCGTGGGCATCATGTCAAACAACTCCTCTGAACACACCCCATTGTACAAACGGTAGAACACACAAAGGGACGCAAAATCTCTTCTCAGACTTAAAGGTTCTAAACCGTCTGTCAGTTTGGGATCGTCAACAATCCTCACAGCACGCCTTTGAATCGAGTCACAGGGTGCAAGCTGGTATCTAGGCGCTCCCGCCCATAGATGGCAACAGTACTCCATATGCGGCCGAACTTGAGCTTTGTATAAGTCTTTGCCGCGGGTTGAAGTAATGTTTCGCCCTGTTGAGCACACCTAGTTTCTTCGATGCCAGCTTGACCTTCCCCTCCAGATGACATCGAAACTGGACGTCGCTGGAGATGTCAACTCCTAGAATACCAATACTATTGGCGATGGTGAGGGGTGTGTTTTCGAAGTGTGGAGCCACAGCAAATGGGGTTTTCTTAGCGGTGAACGCGCAGACTTGTGTCTTAGAGGGGTTAAATCGCACTAAGTTCTGTCGCCCCCAGTCGGACACTCTACTTAGTGTGCTCTCAATTTGCGACACAAGTTGTTCGCGGCTCTCCTCCACCAAAGAACGAGGGATATTTGCGCGGCCCGTGTAATAAGTGTCCCCGGTGCTGTCGTCCGCATAACAATGAATGCTGTCATTATACAACATATCATTAACATGCAGCAGAAACAGCGTCGGGGACAATACAGAACCCTGCGGGACGCCAGCATTGATGTCCATGCTATCGGAGCAACTGCCATCTACAACGGCTCTAATGCTTCTGCTGGACAAGAAGCTAGCAACCCATTCGCATAGCCCCTCGGGCAGACCGTAAGGCTAAGATGCCAAATGCTTAAAACATAATATTAATACTGGATTATTATTATAAAATATTTAATATTGTTATTCATCACTTCTATGTTTGATTCTCCTTTCTCTTCTAAACTATTATATTTCTATAATAGAAGATTGGTTCTATATGTCATCATTATTTATTAATTTCTTTTTAGCTTGCATTTTGCTGTCTTTCCATGGTCGTTTTAGCTGAAAGGCACTTCTATGTGGAGATCTTTATTTATTTTATTTAATCAGTTCACTCCGTCTGGTTTTCGTCCTGGGCACAGTACTATTACTGCACTTCTAAAAGTTACTGAAGATATCAGGCTAGGTATGGAGGATAAACTGGTAATAATAAAAGAACACCTCGTTCGAATATTGGTCAAAAAATTGACAACCGTTTATAAAAGTTGTGTACAAAAAATTAGCCAACTGCATTAAGGCTAAGATGCCAAATGCTTAAAACTGTGTGTTCATTGACTAGATTTTCTTCAATTTCGTGATCCAATTATCGAACACCCCTATAATTTATTTATGATAATTAAAATTTATGCAATCTGCTTTTTGTAAGATAAAACAGTTCTTTTTACATCCTACTATCAAATTTTGTTAACACTATCACACTTATAGTGTCTACAAAGTGAATATCAAAACACGAAGTCTCAGCAATGCCCTAAATTCTGCTCCATACAATCAAAAATACGACAGAATACTTTCATTTTAGGCGGTCGCGATTTTGAAACTATAGGTCACAGGCAAATACCTGTGGGTTCAGTTGACGTAATATAATGTTTCGATTGAGAAAAAAATACTGGCTTGAGTAGAAAAGCTTAGATTTCTTATTATATTGAAAAATGTGTGTTTTGTTCATTCACTGGTAGGTGTTAATTCACTGGAGCACTTACCCTAACTATTAAAATAAACCTAAAATTATAATAGTTTTTATTCAAAAAGCGACTCTATATGCGAATAATCCATATTTTGGTGCGGGTGCTTCAATATTTGAACGTTCAGTTGGCAATAGAGCACGCGCCGGTACCGACTTGTGTCGTTTAGTGGCAGTGGCGAGTCAAATCCCGGTTGCGAGCGCATTGAGTTAGTTAGTATTTAAATGGAATTAAACATACCTATGGTATTTTATATTGTTTTTTATTGAAGAAAAACCAAGGTTTTTACATTTACTTGTCTTTTTTATGAAATAATCGCAGGGTCGAGGTTAGGGATCTTTATTTATTGATAAATCCCAATATCGGCCACCCGGCCGACATTAGGAAAATGCATGAAAACGCTAAACAACATGTTTAGCTATTTTTTATGTTAACAGGAATATTAATAAGGTTAAAAATGAAACAACAGCTTTTTTTATTAAAATTATTGTCCTGAACCGACTTTACAAACAACCAGTTTTTATTACGTTTATTTATATAAAACGTTCAAGATTTTGATCTAGTGTTATGTGTTTCAAAGATGTATTCTAAGGGAGTTCTTAGCTATGTTTGAAGAAATTTGGCCCATTCTTTTTTAATTATTTTTTATAAAAAAAAATAAAGCCATTATCTTTCTTTACAGGAACTAGTTATTGAAGACAGTCAAGAGGGAAAGGTGGATGAAGTGGAAGTTGGGCGTAGAGTAATAGATATTTCTTTTTTTTATAAAGCTCTTCAGGCCATAGGGGACCACGGTCCAATGGATTGTAAGTTAAGTTACCTCAGTATAATAGGTGAAGTAAAAGTTGGTCTGGACTCAAAACTCATCATGAAATGTAGTATGTGTAGTACGAAGTTTACTGTGTGTTTGGTTGAAAAGAAAGAAGATAGCATGGAAGTGAATCATCAAATTGTATCTGGTATCATATCATCTGGTGGGAGCTACTCTCAGTTAAAAACATTAACTGCCGCAGCAACCGTTACCAATCATGTCACCTTCATTATACAATGAAATTAATAATACGGTTTGCGATTGGTGGGAAAAGACAGCAACACATTCCATGGCAGAAGCTGTCAAGGAAGAAGCAGAGTACGCAGTCTATAGGTAGTGTTGATAAAAATGGTACACCATTAATATCTGTTGCTGTTGACGGTTGTTGGAGGAAGAGATCTTATGGTAAGAATTTTTCCGCCTTATCCGGCGCAGCTGC
Organism: Hypsopygia costalis; assembly: GCA_937001555.2. Lineage (NCBI taxonomy): Eukaryota > Metazoa > Arthropoda > Insecta > Lepidoptera > Pyralidae > Hypsopygia > Hypsopygia costalis. The sequence goes on from OW443350.2 coordinate 5,816,765, forward strand.
GATAATTGGCATTAAAACTAATAAAGTATTGTTTTTTGGAGTTAAAAATAAATACTGCGTAGTCTGTGCACGAGCCGCAAAGAACAACAGTCAGCCCCCGGAACACCATTGTTTCAAGAATTATTCAGGATCATCTACCGGGATGGAATCGACCATAATAGTTGAGGGGTTTAAACGTTCCATTGTTGATCACGGTGTAATTTATAATAAATTTGTAGCAGACGGCGATTCTAGTACTTATAAAAAAATATTAGATTCGCGTCCGTACGATAATTTAATAGTAGAGAAAATTGAATGCAAAAATCATCTTTTACGAAACTACTGCAATAGCTTGGAGAAACTGTCAAAAGACACTAAGTATCCTTGCGAATTGCGGAAATTCCTAAAAGAAAGGTATTTGCGTTTAAGAACGGGTGTAAAATGCGCGATTAAATATTGGGCGGATCAAAATCAGTCACTCGAAGAAAAAATAAAAAATCTTAGTGAAGATATCCTAAATGGTCCACAACACGTATTTGGTAATCACCAACATTGCAAGGAGTATTTCTGTAGACCTGATACTCGTCGAATAGAACCTGTTGGATTACTTCCAACAATTGTTGGATGCGGATTAATAGACGCGGTAGAAATTTTAAGTAAAAGACTGTCATATCATTCTAGAAGTTTAATTCATAATTGCACAAGTAATATAGTTGAAAGTTTTAACGGAGTAATTGCCAAATTAGTTGGGGGTAAGCGTGTAAATTATTCTTCCCGTGGTTCTTATGCGGGCCGATGCGCAGCTGCTGTTGTGTCTTTTAATACGGGATCGATTCATAGTAAAACTCATGAAGTCATATTTAAATGTAGTCCGATTCCTTTGATCGCGAAAGTGGAAAATTGTAATCGTAGAAACCGTTTAATTGCTAAACCTAAATTAAGATTGAAAAAAAGCCACAACACTGTATCGAAAGACGCTCACTATGGACCAAACTGCGAAAAACCTGATCTGAGTCCAGAATTATATGAGAAAGCCAAACCATCTTTTTTAGCCGATTTAAAGTTGTCTTGTGCTGAAAGAGAGGAGCTTGAAAGGTCGACCCATTTGCAAAGAAGTAGTGCTGAGTGGATGAGTACAAGGAGAAAATTACTAACCTCATCATCATTCGGGGAAGTTTGTAAAAAACGAGAGAGCACAAGTTGTGCTGCTTTTGTTGGTAAAATCGTTTATGGTAGTAATATCTCAAGTTTGCTTGCTGTACGGTACGGTATCGAAAACGAAGAAACCGAAATTAGACAGTTAGAAATTCAAAAGAATATTAGTATACAAGGTTGCGGTTTGTTCGTCGACGATCAATATGAATTTCTTGGTAATACACCAGATGGCATTTATGCAAACGGTTTAATTGAAATTAAGTGCCCACATTCTTTAGCTGGCATGACTCTTGATGAAGCAATGGCCAAACATACCTTTTGGGCAAGGCTTCCAAGAGTTATGTCATAAATAAAAATCATAACTGGTATTTCCAAATTCAGGGACAGGTACATATTACTAAAAGAAACGTTTGCATGCTTGGCATCTGGTTTGGTGCTACTGTACCTATGAAAGTTTATATTTTAGAAAAGGACGACAAATTTTGGAAGGAGAAAATGGAGATGAAATTAGTTAGGTTTTATTACGATTGCCTACTTCCAGAATTAGTTGATCCTCGGCAGTCACGAAGCATGCCCATTCGTGACGCGCCCAGTATCATAGAGGCTATGAAAGAGAGGAAAGAAAGAGCTTTACGTGTTTTGAAAGAGAAGAACGCCTAATGGTTTTGAAAGAGACTGAGGTAACTTAACTATCCAGCCGGTCGATTCACGTAAACACGCCAGTCCAAAAGTCGTTTTAACTTAGAAACTTAGAAATCGCCTTTTGGTTTTCTGTTTTAAACGCACTTACTTATCTAGTCTTGGATTGTCATAAATCTTTCAATAGCTCAATTACTATACAATTCCTATACGATTTTGAAGAGTTACCTGGTGTAAAGAATCATCAAAATTGTTTCAAAAATACAGCGAATTGAGAATCTTCTTCTTTTTTTAAGTCGGTTAAAAGGGCTTAATTTGCAAAAAACGAAGTGACATTTTTAAGTCCCTACGCTACGGTTTTTATTACGTGAATCGGGCAGCTGGTACTCATTCTGATAAGTTTTGCAATAGCAATTGATTTTATCATCAAATTAGCAGAAATCAAAATTTGATCAGTAATCGTTAAAATGAAAAAACATTAGAATTTTGAACTCATATTTTGTTATTGTTTACTTACTTTTAATTAGTATATTAATAATTTATAAACTTGTGTTTCATTTATTTTTGTACAACCCTAGCACGCTTTTTAGATGGCGACTCATATTTGTTATTGTTTACTTACTTTTAATTATATGAATCATTTTTATACTTTCGTATACTAGCGTAGCAAAAGTTATTAACTCAAAAATTACAAGCAAACAAAGTTGAAAAAAAAGTTGACATGGCCGATAATTGGTGCCACCACCCTATTTGAGTTTACGCAATAGGCACATTTCCTTGCGTAGAGATATACACTAGCGAGGAAAGCTCGATGTTATTTCGACCGTACTTCCTACTGAATTTGCAATTATTTTGTTGAATGAATATTTTACGAAATAAGAATAAACTTTGGTAGGAAAATTACAAATAAATACATAGTTGGAATTTTTGGTAAGTAGAATACAAAAAGGTCAGTCCGAACCTGCTCTTGATTGTATAAATAGAAAAACATAAAAATTGTTCTAGTAATTAATATTTATTATCATTTTATAACGAAAAACTAGTCTTAGAATATTTTACACTCGTCGTTTATTTCCAATAATTCAACATTTTTGTTATGCTGTAAATATTCAACTTCAATAACAATTGGAACGTTTGTCGCAAAACATTTTGAAAATCGCGCTGTCTTTGGGTCATTCACCCGCCCCGTCGGTTGTTTCAGTAAACAGTAGCGCTGCGGTCGCTCGAAACCGATGTCGCGCCTAGACAATCTGGGCCCTTAAGGCATAAGGAATGTTCAGAAGACAAAACACGTAAAATTTGCGAGGAAAGCGACTTTTGTATATTCTATCCGTGTGAAGCCGGGGCGGCGGGCTTCTAATAAGTAGATGCAACTACATCGTGCATGGCTGTATGTAGGTAGTGAGGCAGTATCCATTTTGAATAACATAAGTACCTACTTAATATTTAAATTTTATATCGCGTTAAATTTTAGTCGTTTAAAAAAATCTCTGTGGTTATTATTGTACCGGAAAACAGATTATAATTATATCACGTTAAAACCATAAAAATGTTAGTGCCGCATTGAATACAAAACGTTACACAGTGATGAAACAAAACATGGTATCTGACATTTTTTTATACTATGTTGGGGTGGCAGACAAGCATGCAATTGGGGTGCAAGTGATTCATTAACGTCTTTGAACCAAAGCCAACTTCACCTGCACACGGTGCACCCGTCTGACTGACAAACGAAGCTCTGGCGAAAAGAGAGGTAGGGAGAGTAATTGTAAGCTACCCGACTGGGGAAATGTACCTCCACCTCACAGAATACCGCAGGCAAATAACAATTCCCTTGGGGTTGTTGTGTTCCGGCGAGTGAGTGAGGTCATCAGAAAGGATGGAGATGCTGCGTTGGCAGCGGGGGTGGCGGCGCGCCAGAGATATTTTATGTTGCGAGCGTTAATATGGCTACGTAACTCATCATAAGTGTTTACTATTTGCTGATGATACTGTATTATTAGAATGCAATGACAAAGACTCTGTTGAAGCAGAGGCCAATGAGGCATTGTCAGATATAATCAATTGGTTGAACTGTAATGGTCTACATGTAAATGTGAACAAAACATCGGCAATGCAGTTTATACCCTATAACGCGAAACCATTACCAATACAAGTTAATTATAGTGGTGAACAGATTAATGAGGCTGATACCGTAGTTTCTAGGATTGTTGATAGACAGTCATCTATATTGGAAGAGCCATGTAGATTTCGTTTGCCAAAAGTTGGATCGTTTCGTTTTCGCATTAAAATGGATTCGACAAACACTTTCTCACATCATATCATGGGTTTTTGTGCCGTCGGCACTGAATTACGGTCTCATCCTATGGGGTATCTCGGTAGATGTTGACAGGGTTTTTAGAGTGCATGCATTCGAGCAATATGCAATTCGTGGTATACAGATAGCTGTAATCCGTTATTTAAAAAAATAAAAGTGTTGCCGTTGCCTTGTTTGTACATTAGAAATGTCTGTATATTTGTAAATGAACATCTTGACTTATTTACAAAATATGTTGATATCCATCTACGGCAGAAAAGAGGCAAATTTAAAAATCGATTGTACCAGCCGCACTGTAAACTTAATATATATGAAAGAAATATTTACAACATGTGCATAAAATTGTATAATAAACTTCCTGAGGAATTAAAAGTGTTGCACCATAGTAGATTTAAGACAGAATTGACAAAATGGTTCTTGGCACATTGCTTTTATAGTGTAAAAGAGTATTTGGACAACAAAGATATAATATAGGTTGATTGAATTGTATACTTTGACAATCAAATAATTTTCTAGAATATTGCTGAATTATATAAATTATAACAGAGACGACGAAATGGACATTATGTATTTTATATTTTTGAAATGATGATTTAATTGATAATTTAATACATATTTGCATACCTGCATACAATCAGGTTGAATACCTTACCGAATTAACAATTAAGAACCTTGTATATGTATTCTGACAAATAATTTGAATTTGAATTACGGTAACCGTTTGACATCAGGCGGGCCTATGCTTGTCTGCCACCTGTCGTAGTATAAAAAAAAAACATTTTTTACCAAAGCCAATCGTAGAACCAGTCAAAGTCACCTGCACGTGGTCCACCAAGTGCAGGTGACTTTGCCTGACCTGCTGACAGAAAATACAGCCCGCCTGATGTGAAGCGGTTAATTGGATAATTTGCAACAGAGATAAAATGTTGATTGCAAAACCAAAGATTTTATATGAATATTAGCTGTTTTCCGCGGCGTAGCCATTATTTTCATGAAAGTTTTTTTCTCCGTGGGAATAAGATATTTTCCGGGATAAAAAATAGCCTACGAAACTCTCCAGAGCTGTAACTACTTACGTAAAAAAATCATGTCAATCCTTTGGTACAAAAGAAGGACAAAAAACAAATTAATAGACAAACAGTCTGTCAAAATTATTATAGTATGGATATGGATATAAATATTTTAAATAAAAAATGACGATTAAATTATTAATAACAGTTAACATACAGAAAGAAATGAAAATGAAATTTTCATGGATTCTGTTCATTTGAACTCGGTGAAAATTAAATTTTCATTTCACTCTGTATGTTTTTAATGTAATTTATTTATTAAGCCATTGGGCACTTAGACACATCTTACAGTTTATACGTGTTTTATTTATGACAATATGTAATTGTTTACACCATCTAGAGTTGTCTCTAGATGGTTCGAATACCTCAGAAAAGTGGTGGAAAGCATTGGTGAAGACCTATCCAGCAGTGGATGGGTGATACAGGCTGATAATGATGTAAACTAAATAATACAGCTCTTATTTATTTATTTAAACTTTATTGACCACAAAAATACATAAGGATACAAAAGGCGGACTTAACGCTGAAACCGTTCTCTACCAGTCAAAATTTGGGAATGGCAGAAATACATAAATGCAGTTTTAAAGCAAAAAAAAGAAAAAAGAAAACAGGGTATAGAAAATAGATATAGGTACCTAATGCTCTTATTCACAGTAGCGTCAAACCCCGGCCACTCCATACAAAAATGGCGCTTTTGCATGTAGTAACCAAATGACGTCTGTACACGTGCCTATGTTTGAGTGACGTTCTCTAGGGCTGACATTATTCAATTATTAGTCGGACATGTAAGGGGGTGTAAGTGGTTCATCAACATCTTTGAACCAAAGTCAATCTTACCTGCATGGGGTACACCCTGCTGACTGACAGACGAGGCTCTGACGAAAAGAGAGGTAGGACATAGCGTATTTTTTAAGCAGCCCGACTAACGAAGTACCACCAGCTCACAGAATACCGCAGTCAAATAACAATTTCCTTGAGGGTTGTTGTGTTCCTGCGAGTGAGTGAGGTCACCAGAGAGGATGGAGTTGCTGCGTTGGCAGCGGGGATGGCAGCGCGCGAGCGATATTTAATGTTGCGAGCGTTAATATGGTTACGGTAACCGCTTCAAATCAGGTGGGCGTAGTGAAGAAAAAAAAACGTGTGACACTCGGGGACTGCCCCGACTGCCGCGGTAAAGAAATAGAAATAGAAATAGAAATATATTTTTATTCCAACTTCACACTTAAATTGTACACAAATACAACAAGACATAATTATATGAAGTGACGTTCATCCATCCATCCATTCATATCCATTCATCTATCCATCTATCCATCCGTCCATCCATCCATTCATCCATCCATCCACCCATCCATCCATCCATCCATCCACCCATCCAAATCCATCCATCCATCCATCCATCCACCCATCCACCCATCCATCCACCCATCCATCCATCCACCTATCCATCCATCCATCCATCCCTTCATCAATCCATCCATCCATCCATCCATCCATCCAACCATCCACCCACCCACCCATCCATCCATCCACCCATCCATCCATCCATCCACCCATCCACCCATCCATCCATCCATCCATCCATCCATCCATTAATCCATCCATCCGTCCATTCATCCACCCATCCACCCACCCACCCACCCACCCATCCATCCATCCATCCACCCATCCACCCATCCATCCACCCATCCATCCATCCATCCATCCATCCATCCCTCCATCAATCCATCCATCCATCCATCCATCCATCAATCCATCCATCAATCCGTCCGTCCGTCCGTCCGTCCGTCCGTCCATCCATCCATCTATCCATCCAAATTGTTTTTTTTTACTTTCCATGTGTTGAGACATCCATCCACTGCACAAATAACTCTAATCTTTTACATACTCGCATATTATTTTAAACTGAATGGAGAATAAAATACAAGCGACGTCAATTCGTACGTTGTGGCATTCCTTGCGAACGGTTCCAAATCGGTTCCATAGGGGAGGTGAGGTCGACTAGTGAGAGCGGCAGAGAGTGTCCATACTGTACGTTAGTACTATTACTTATACTGTGGTAGCGTTCAACATTTTTTGCTATGCAGACGATAATGTTAGTTACTTTGTTTTAACTGTCAACAATCGTTAACGGTTTCGTATACTGTTCGTTAAAGTATGATTCGTTTAACTGATACTTTATCTGATTGCAATTTAAATGAATATGTGCTGAATTTTTTAACTGCTACGTAAGGACTAGACAAGGACGTTTAAAGATAGATTTTTTTTTACCATTGGCAATTTTTGTGCTGTGAAGTGCTCGATGGTGTCGTTGCGCGTGTAAGTCTAATCGAACACACAAGTTAAGCAACGTTGACCGTAATCTGTCCATGGTTGGGATTATTTTATTTACCTCGAACTCCTCCGTGTTTCGGAGAGCACGTTAAGCCGTCGGTCCTGGTTGTTGTCATTAGATGACAGTCGTTAAGCCAAGTCAGTGACCTTTAGGCGGTTTGTAAACACTGGCCTCCGCCAACCTGCAGTTGAGCAGTGTGGTGGAATATGCTCTAAACCCCTTCGATTGAGGGGAGGCCCGGATCCCAGCATTGGGGTGAATAAAGGACGACGACATCTTTCTGTGCCAAAAGGTATCTTAGCAACTCTAATGGAACCTACGTACCTTTCCTGCATGATATAACTGACCACTTTGCCATATTGATTTGTATGACAAGGTGGTCAGTAATGTTTATAATTTGGTATATAACAACAACAACTATCAAACAAAAATTCTATCAATTATATATATTTTGTTATTTTTTTAAAGAGATTTATCCGACGACCCCCACACTAGGCTAGGTCTGTGTCGTGGAGATCTAGTGACTTATCTGACTAAAAAAAATAGATAGATAGATCTCAAATGATTCCTCATAAGGTCGGCTTGGACTGGGAACTGTAATCGTTCTATTACTTATTCTATGCTACCTCACAGAAGATCGAGCTACCTAAGATATAAGGGGCCATCCATAAATTACGTCACACGTTAAGGGCGAGGGAGGAGGTCGGCGAAGTGTGATATTGTGTGACAAGGGGATGGGAGGGGTCCTAAATTTCGAGTCGTCACATTTCAAAATCTATCATAATCTAAGTGTTACACGAACTATTAACGAAAAACTCAACATTTGCTACCCTAGATGTAATATTTGCAAAATATGTGACGTCACACTAGGGATGGGGGAGTCTCACAAATGTGACCAGCTGTGACAAGGACGGGGGGAGGGGTCAAAAAATCACGAAATTCGTGTGACGTAATTTATGGATTGTGGATATATCAATATATGGTAGGTATATCCACACAACCTCGACGGCACGCGCGGTAAGCCAACGCCAAAGCAGTCTGCAACACAGCGTCATGTGTGGATACGCCATCAGCTCGATATTTCCGATTTTAAAATCGGCCTTCGGTTTCAATTACTGACAGACATCTACAGCTGCGAGATAAATATATATTTTGTAAATTTTGTAAATATAGAATTTTGACAAGCCTGGTGGTCGGATGGCTCGCAATGCCTACTTCGACTCCGAGGTCGCGGGTTCGAACCCCTCACAAGACAAATATTTGTGTGCATAAACATGTCTGTCTTGGTTTGCATGTTTTCTATCTATATATATAAAAATCAATGCCACTTTTCGTTGTAATTTTATAACTCAAGAACGGGCTCACCTATCCAAACCAAATGTTTAGGGTTTATTCGGACTATTTAGTAGATGGTTTAGATGAAGTTTGCACAAAATCGGTAGAGCGGTTCTTCATTTATCACATTTTTTGTAACAAATGAATTCAATAAATGGCGGATCATTTTGTTAATGGGAATTTTGCTGTCAAATTGAAACTTTTTTCAGATGGGGATTGTGCTGTCAAATTGAAACTTTTTTCAGTGTTGACAGTACAAGCATGTTGTTATGTCATTCATGCGGTCATTTCATTTTGGACGTGCTTCGACTTTATGTTGCCTGTTCCAGAGTCGGTACCCCGACTAGGGCAGTTTGTTTATTCATGCTCAAAATAGAAAAACAAAAAATATTGTTTATCCAAATGTTTTGGATTAAGTTTTAAAATAGCTAGCAATTAATAAAATATTTTTTTGTTTGAATAAATGAATTTGGTGTTTTTTTTTTATTATTTCACTTTATACGTAGCGAAGCACGTACCGCGCCGCTAGTGTATTATAAGTATGTATTTACAAAAAAAAAATTATTTAAGTACATTTATCACTTGTCTGGTACCCATAGCACAAGTTCTGCGCTTAATTTGGGACTAGATGGCGCTGTGTAAATCTTTCAGAAATATTTATTTATTATATTTATTATTTATTTTTAGCAACACTCAGAGAAATACGTAGGTCACACTAAAAGTTTTGCGTAACTTAGAAAAACAACATGTTATAACCAAAGTATTATGTTTATTGCTTTTCAAAATACTCTCCTTTACATTTTAAACATTTTTTCATGCGATCGAACCATTTTTTTAAACAGGAGGACCACAGATCTGAAGGCATGTTTTCTACGTGCTGATTGAACGCTATCACTGCCTCTTCGGAGTTGGTAAAAGTGAAACCTCTCATCAAATCTTTGATTTTGGGGAAAATACAGAAATCACAAGGTGCTAGGTCGGGGCTATGTGCAGGATGGGTGACGAGTTGTACTTTTTCGGAAGCTAAAAATGACTTTGTTTTGTTGGCCGTGTGTGAAGAAGCGTAGTCATGATGTAGGAGAACACGGCTTTTTGGTCGTCTTTCGCGAACTTTTTCTAACACCCTGGGTAAACTAATGGTAGAATATCCCTCAGCATTAACACTCTTTTGATCTTCAAGTGAAATTGTGCAGATGGGACCCGTAGCTGAAAAAAAAATCGCGATCATTTTTGTACCAACGTTTCTCGCCTGCCTCACTTTTGTTGGCCTGTTCTCATTTCCAAACACCCATTCACAAGATTGCTGTTTTTTTTCGGGTTCAAAACAATAAATCCACGTTTCGTCTCCTGTGACAATGTCATAAACAGCATTTGAATGTCCGTGGACGTACTTCAGTAGCATCTGTGAGCACCATTCCACGCGAGCCCGCTTCTGCTCCGCTGTCAGTTCATGAGGGATCCAACGACAACAAAGTTTCCGAACTTTTAATTCTTCGTGTAATTTTTTCTGAATTTGGCTCATACCAATCCCCAATAGTCCTTGAATTGTCTCATAGGTAATCTGCGGGTTTGCTTCAATTAGCCGCTTAACAGTAGCCACATTATTTTCGTTGACGGCAGTTGAAGGCCGCCCTTCACGAAATTCGTCATGTAAAGAAACCCGACCTCTCTCAAATTCAGCAAACCATCGCCTCACGGTGCTTAAACAAGGTGCTTCTCTCCCAAAAGCATTTTGAAGACGAGCGGCACAGTCTTGCGGAGAGAGAGAACTTTTAAAATCATAAAAAATCATCGTTCTAAAATCTTTTCGACTTAATTCCATTTTCGTTGCGTACGTAGAACTTTGATTAGTGATAAAAAACAATTGACAAATGATTTCCCGCCATTTTTTTTTTTTATTACTAAGAAGGTTCCAAGTCGTTTCAAAAAATATAACATTCCAAATTAAAATAGTTCCGATTAGCTAGAAGTGCAAAACTTTTAGTGTGCCCCATGTATCAAGGGTGTAACTCTTGTGCGCTACATAATACCCTTAATCTACTCTTGACTTCTACCATCTTAACGATCGTCTTTTGTCCACAGCCATCAGTAATGCTTCCGATCTGGACCTCAGAGTTCCTACAAGCGGTTTCCCGAATGGACCCGAAGTTCATAGCTCTGCACCTCCAAGAGGTTGGTGGCAAGGCGTACGAGAAGTCCATGCAGTATGTCCAAGATTTCGTGACGAGGCTCTGCGAATGTCCTGAGCTGAGGCTATATGACAAGATAAGGATATACCTGGACGAAGACTTCAGCTCGCCGGAGAAATTTACCGTAAGACAATGTTATGTTTATAACATCATTGCTGTGAGTGTGTTGATACTGGGGACCTACCTAAGCTGAAGCCGATTACCATCGGTTTTTTTGATTGCGAATATCAAACTACAGCTTAGACTTATGTGTTTAGCTTAGCTGATAGAAAAACTGGAGCTCTACCGACTGAGCTGAAGATGTTCATCAATATCTAAAACGTAAAACCTATTTTTCTAATCAAAATATTCGATGGTAATCGGTTTCAGCTTCGGCGGTAGCCCCTGGTGATTGTTGGCACTTGGTGGAATGTTTTCAACATATTTATATAATAAAATCACTTGTACTATTCTACTTAATTATATTTGTTTTTAACATAGAAATTCAATTTCAATAGTAAGCAGACGAAACATATTATATTAGTGTGAGTTGATCTTTCCGTCTCGCACGCTCTTGGGGGTTAGTGAATGTTGCTATCCCGTTTTTACACGTATACCCCAACACTGTACAGGACAAGTTAAAAAAAATGACGCACGCTATGTTTTGAAAGGTCGCCATTTTGATAAGCTGCCGATGCTGTATACGCAATTATCTTTAATAGTGGGAAATTTATTGTGTTTAGTGAATAAACCTGTGCTAGAAAAATATTTAAGATGGTGAAATGCAGTGCCCATTTGTGTGAAAGTACAACGTACGGAAATATACCTGGATTAACCTTTGATGGGTAAGTAAATATCGTTGGTTACTGAAACGAGCCAGGAATTGTATAAATTATCATGAGATTAAACGTTGTTGTATGTTCTACTTCTACTTATTTGAAAGCTTTGTCATTATAGAGCATGCTTTGAAACAAACTTTCAATCACGAGGCATGTATTCTATATATTCAGTCACAGAAATAATAATTAATTAGAGATCATTTGACATGTTATGTACTTGTCATTGTTATAGGGACGTATTTAGGAACTTGTACATTATTTATATTCATTGTGCACGATTAACTTAAATGCTAACAATAAAATGTGTGTAGAAAACAGTGATTTAACTGTTAAATAAGTACGTACTATATTTTTTTTTAATCCTGGCTGAATAATTAAAAAATTACATTAATAGTCATTGATAATAACTATAAAATAAGGCTATTAATAGTTAATGATTGTAACTGTAGACAGATTCAATATTAATCAGCGCTATATCTTTATAAATTAGCTTAATAAACCTTATAGTGAAAGAGCTTAGACTTCATCTCCTGTACTCTGAGTGGATTTGTAGTTCTAAGTATTATTTGTAATAGATTACAAGTTGTGATAATAGGAATTACTACACTATTGCATTAGGATATTCCTATAATGATCGATGTGCGATTTGATACAATGCAATATTTGTTTTAGATTTCGTTTTTTTGTGAATATGTTTTTCGTGATTAGTAACTCCGTCCCTGTATTTGCGGTTGTGTGTGTGGACTGGGTGGTATTTACGTGTGTTTGTTTTGACGTGCATTCAAACTTCTAATGTTTAGTCTGCTTACTATATTGAATGTCTGTGGTTTTTAACGACCTATCACTTTTACAGCATTATCAAGGTGGTGTATGTAGGTGATTAAGATGGTTTACTCTTTTCTTTTAAAGAATAAGATAATAATATAATAAGAAACAGCCAGCGCCCTGGCAATAATCCTTGATAAATGCTTTATATCAAGCGGGTTTTATGCTTGTTTGGAACCATAAAACGTTATTGAAGATACATAATTTACTATATTAACTCTTTACGCACGAGTTTTTTTTAATGACAATACTAGTACACTGGCGCCGTACCCTCTTAATGATCAAGTGGTATGTAAATCAGTACACAGTACAGTCAGCAATAGTAGAAATAATAAAACAATAAAACTATGCCGCTGAATGACTCGATGAAATTTATTGTTTAAATCGGAGTTTTTCAAAGTGTGGGTCGCGACTTCATAGTGGGTCCCCAGCCTCTGCAAGGCGGTCGCCGAAGGTCGCAAAGGTACGCACTCACTTGGCCGCTTTTTTAAAGCGGCCAAGTGCGTGTCGGATTCGCCCATGAAGGGTTCCGTAGCAGCAAGTAACATAATATAAAAGTTACGATTTATGACGTATTAAAAAAAATAGCGCAAACTATTCAGTTTAGAAAAAAAATGATATTAGAAACCTCAATATCATCAACTTAATTTGAGTTTCAGACTATATATAACCCCCAAAATTTATTGGTTTTTTTTTTGTTATTTTTGTGTGAATATCTTAATGCGGTTCACAGAATACATCTACTTACCAAGTTTCAACTGTAGAGTTCTTATAGTTTCGGAAAAAAGTGGCTGTGACATATGGGCGGACAGACAGACAGACATAACGAATCCATAAGGGTTCCGTTTTTTGTACAATGTCAACACTAGATTATAGTCAAATTATAAATGCCAAGCTATAATATATTAAAATATCTCGACCCGCATGGAATACTTTTTTGAAAAATTCCGAACTTTCACTCCAAACTGGTTTTCATTTTGGTGTTACTTATTTCCGTGGCTGACTGTACATTATGTCGCGGTCCAATCATTTTCGATTTAATAGATACTTAAACCAACTGAAGTCATGCAACGTAACTTTCACAACTACATGCTCTTTCAGTTTCACGTCAGTATGATTCAGTTGTTATTGGATTCTGCGACTGATTAGTATTCTCTCACTAAGGTGATATAAGATAAACTAGTTGTCGCCCGTGACTTCGTCCGCGTTAATGTACATATTAAAACTTCATCTACTATTTCAAACCTTAGGGGATGAGTTACGTACATAAAAACTTTGGTATCTCTCAAGTTGGACCAAATTACATACAATGTGCATCATTACGATGGGTTAAGTATAAGTAGTTTTAAAGTTTATTACGGAAAAACATCATTACGCTGGATTGTTATATAAGTAAAATAATAATTTATTATACATAATAACTTTTAAACTTTCGCATTGCATGGTTTATGAAAATATCAACGGGAATTAACGCGATCATGCATAAGGGAAGGGTATTTACAATATTTACATACATTTATTATTTATTGGCTGACGTTTCGACCAGAGTTAGGTCCCAGGTTGCACCGGCCGTGGTGACAGCTGACTGGTGTGACTACGCATATCATCATGTGTCACACATGATCGCAGTGATTCCCGTTGTTATTTTAATTTATTTTACATAATTCAGAGTTTATAACTTAAGTCCCAAACTTGCCTTAAAATTCGTGTTAAATATGTAATTTTAGAGGGTTTTAATTTCGAAATCAATTGTGAGTGACGAGCTCGGTGATCGATTTGCAGGCAATGGCTACTTTTTTAGTATCAAATTGTGATCTAGGCACTGTTTTGCGTTTGTGTGGAATGAAGTATGCCTAAACAATAACCGGGATGAGATGACGTTTTATTTTTGCAAATTGTAGATTACTAGACAAACACATTGTTAGTGGAAAAACAATGTGTTTGTCTTGTGCGGAGATCGAACCCGCGACCTCGGACTCAAAGTGACCATTGCTAACTATTCGACCACCGGGCTCGTCATCATCAAACCATGACTTGTTTACCATATCATCATCATCATGAAGAGTAATCATTAATTTTCTTGTCAATACTGTTAAATAAATAAATATTGTCAGACAAATTACACAGCGCCATCTAGCCCCAAAGTAAGCGAAGCTTATGTTATGGGTACTCGACAACTGATAAACATACGTAAATACATTTTTTTTTTTGTAAATACATACTTATGACAACATACTTATGACACATAGAAAACACCCAGACCAAGACAAACAGACATGTTCATGCACACAAAGGTTTGTCCTGTGTGGGAATCGAACTCACGAGCGTTGGTATCGAAGCCGCGTCATTGACCGCTACGCCACCGAGCTCGCCAAAATGGAAAAACAATGTGTTTCTCTTGTGCGGGGACGAACCCGCGACCTCGGACTCAAAGTGACCATTGCTAACTATTCGACCTCGTCGTTCGTCATCATCAAACCAAGACTTGTTTACCATATCATCATCATGAATAATCATTAATTATCTTGTCAATACTGATAAATTTATTAACATTTCATTCTGTTACCAGGCTTTGGGGAATATGTACTTCGCTCATTCTTCACTGACCGATCTCAAGATGTGGGACTTCGATCTGAAGTCGTACGTGGACGTGCTGGGCAAAGAGGTCTACAGCGGGAACATTGAAAAGGCCACTACTAAGGAGAAAGCCAAGTTCCCGCAACATTTCTTCCCAGAAGTAAGTTTTTTTTTCTACCAGTAGGGTGGCAAATGGCCTGATGGAAAACAGGAATCGTGAACAATCTTCAGAGCACGTCTCTGCACCGAGTCACAAGGTGCAAGCTGGTATTTGGTTGGGTGGGATTTTTTTTTAAACTACGTCAGATGGTGAACAAGCATTCGACCCGCCTGATGTGAAGCGATTACCGTAGTCATATAAGCGCTCGCAAAATGATACCCCCGCTACCACTGCAGCCACTTCTTCCTGGTGATATCACTCACTCGCAGAAACACAAGAACTATCAAGGGAATTGTTATATGGCTGCGGTATTCTGTGGAGGTGGTATGTACCTACTTCTCCGCCCGACTGGAGCTTATATATATAAAAAAATGTAAGCATTTTATTATGATAACCAGTTTAAAGTCATGGTGGCTGCACTCAAGGTTGGCACCTAACGTGGGAACTCCTCAGCTGTGTACAACACAGACACGCTATGAACAATAATTTTAATCAATTTGCTATGTTTGTTAGGGAGATGTGATTCTTATGACTGACCGTATCGATTGATGCCTTTAAAGTACAGAATGTTATTCTTTTTTTCCTCGAATTTTAGTCTGGCTGTGGAAAGCGTATTTAAAAAAAATCGGCCAAGTGTGAGTCGGACTCGCGCACGAAGGGTTCTGTACCATTGTCTATAAAAAAATGGAAAATATCACGTTTGTTGTATGGCAGTCCCCCTTAAATATTTATTTTATTTTAATTTAATTATTTATTTTTAAAGCGTCTACCTGTTGTCGTTACCAATATGGAGCAAAAAAAATCACGTTTGTTGTATGGGAGTCCCCTTAAGTATTTATTTTATTTTGCTTTTTAGTATTTGTTGTTATAGCGGCAACAGAAATACATCATCTGTGAAAATTTCAACTGTCTAACTATCACGGTACATGAGATATAGCCTAGTGACAGACGGACGGTCGGACGGACGATAATAACTCTCAGCAATTTTATTTCTTTTCAAATATAAAAGAATGTTTCCTTTCAGTGAAATTCGCCATTTCCATTGTTTAGAACATTTCCTTCCAGATGGTATTAATAAAATTTAACTTGTACATACTGTGCCTTTTAAGGGACGGGAGGGGAGGGGCTGTAAGTGGTTCATCAACATCTTTGAACCAAAGCCAACTTCACCTGCATGCGGTGCACCCTGCTGACTGACAAGCGAAGCTCTGGCGAAAAGAGAGGTAGAGAGCGTAATTGTAAGCTACCCGACTGGGGAATGTACCTCCACCTCACAGAATACCGCAGCCATATAACGGTTCCCTAGAGGGCTGTTGTGTTCCGGCGAGTGAGGGAGGTCACCAGAAAGGAAGGAGATGCTGCGATGGCAGCGGGGGTGGCGGCGCGCGAGCGATATTTTATGTTGCGAGCGTTAATATGGCTACGGTAACCGCTTCACATCAGGCGGGCCGTATGCTTGTCTGCTACCCGACGTAGTATAAAAAAAAGGGAAATTTAGACATTAGACTCTGTTCTTGAAGGCTCGTCGTGTCGTAATTGTTATATAATAATTAATATGAAATGAAATAAAATATATTTATTTTATTTGAAATATATTTATTTGCAGGCAAACACGGTAGACATATGATATAACAGGTTATTCATACCTAATTTTATAGAACAAGCGTGTTGCGCCATGCAAGAAAACAATCGGCATGCAAATATTACAAGGTCATGCTTATACTATACTATTTACAATATAAAATTTATAATAATGAATACGATTGAATAATTAATTATGTCAAATGATTTAATGTATTTATTTATATAAGTAACATAACTAATATAATGCAAACAATAAAAAAAAAAAAAAAAAAAAAAAAAAAAAAAAAACTATATAATTTAATTATGAGGGCTCTTCATGTCAAAATTTAGAAATTCGTCAACGGTATAAAAACAGTTATTCACCAAAAGTGTGCGGAGTTGTTTCTTGAATTTTGAGAATGGTAATGATGTTAGTTTGTCTGGTAAGAAATTATACAGTTTGATTGCCATGTTATAGCTGTTTTTATGAAATGATTCAGTCGAGTGTGTGTGAATAGCAAAACGATTAGGGTATCTCGCGACATTGGGATATGGCACCCTTTTAAATAAATTAGTATTGTTCTTTACATATAAGCATATTTCCAGTGTGTACATAGACGCTAGAGTGAGTAGTTTGAGTTTTTTGAATAAAGGCCTACAGCTGTCTAAGGGCCGCATAAAGCTCTTACACATTTCTTCTGTACAAGAAAGACATCCCTCACGAGCACAGAGTTTCCCCAAATGACTATCCCATACCGTAGGGCAGAGCTCACATAGCCATGGTAAGCAACACGAACCGGTTAATTTTGTGACAGACCGAGTCTATACCAACGAAATAAACATCAACTAATAAACTTACTTACTGAGCTATTCGTTCAGCATTCATAGGTGATGAATGGTGCATGATATATCAACCCTTGCCCTTTGTGATTCGCAGATGATGAAATTCTTGCTGTATTTTTCGACGTGATAACGTATTATAAATTGATGAACGCCGGCTGCACGCACTAAAAAGCATGACTCATTGTCACGTTCCGCCTGAGCCGAGCGTGCAAGCGAGACCGCGGAACAAGCGATAGAGATGCACGATCGGAAGTGTTCGGCTTGTGACGCATTTATCTCTTCCACTCCCGGCCGATGTTTTCTTATGACGTCATCATGTAAAATTATCGTGCGTAAACTGACTTTACAGACAACAATTTTTTTTTTCAGTGCAAATGGTCTCGCAAAGGGTTCCTGCGCACGCGGTGGATGATCCGCGGCACGGCGGTGGAGTTTGTGAATATACACTTATTCCACGATGCCTCCAACCTCCTCGCGATGGAGCCGTACCCTTCTGTTGGTATTATTTTGTACTATTATTTTAGTCTATGTAAGCGGGTAATAGTCAACAAGAAGGTATTGAATGAAACAAAAAAAATTGTGCAATGAAAGACACGTCATACACATTTGACGAGCTCGGTGGTCGAATGGTTAGCAATGACCACTTTGACTCTGAGGTCGCGGGTTCGATTCCCGCACAAGACAAACATTTTTATGCATGAACATGTCTGTTTGTCTTGGTCTGGGTGTTTTCTATGTATTATAAGTATGTATGTACTAAAACAAAAATGTATTTAAGTACATTTATCAGTTGTCTAGTACCCATAGTACAAGCTTTGCGGTTAATTTGGGACTAGATGGCGCTGTGTAAATTGTCCAGAAATATTTATTTATTATTTTAGTCTACCTAAGCCGGTAGTAAACAAAAAGCTATTGAATTAAACAAAAACAACGAGTGTCATTTGGACTACACGACTGAACTTCTACTTATATCTTCCTCTCAACTTCCGTTCCTGCCCTCTTACCATCATCTCTTATTGCGATTCAATAACTGAATAGAATGCTTACTCATACCAATGAATAAGCGACTCTATTTCATATGGAACAGAGTCGCTTATTCATTGGTATGAATAAGCATTCATACCATCTCTTATTGCGATTCAATCACTGAAAAGAATGCGTATTCATACCAATGAATAAGCATTCTATTCAGTTATTGAATCGCAATAAGAGATGGTGGTAAGGGAGCTGATCACACTTTTCGTCACGCATTCACCTGCTTACTCCCCAAATCAAGCGTGTGGCCCAAGAAAGAAAAAGGTTGAGTAAGGCTCATGTAACGCGTCCGTCCCCAAGGACAAAGTTTTATCTCACATTCGCGACATGCCCAGGGCCACCGGATATATTAGATATGAGCATCTGATAAATAAAATAATTCGTGTGTGGGAAGAACAATACACGATGATAAGGGTTTGACATCTATTGTATATATAAACGCCATTGACACAATAGCTGCCTGTTACACTGCTTTCGTGTATTCTAATCAATATATAAGCCTATATAACAGACGAGCTCGGTGGCGTAGCGGTCAATGACGCGGCTTCGACACCAACGCTCGTGGGTTCGATTCCCACACGGGACAAACATTTGTGTGCATGAACATGTCTGTTTGTTAGATTAATTAAACGGGTCACTCACGTCTTTTTTTTTATTTATTTTTTAATATTTTTTTAATAATATTATGTCTGTTTGTCTTGGTCTGGGTGTTTTCTATGTATCATAAGTACGTATTTACAAAAAAAAAAAATGTTTTTAAGTATGTTTATCAGTTGTCTAGTACCCATAACACAAGCTTCGCTTACTTTGTTGCTAGATGGCGCTGTGTAATTTGTCTGACAATATTTAAATTTATATATGTCAATGTTTCCGAATAAATATGATCTACGAGTAAGGTATATAATAATGATATATTTTGTCGTTTGTACTCCACCATGCTTAACGTGCTTAGGTATCTACCGACCGTGCCCTCCGAAGCACGGAGGAACTCGAGATATATATAGTCCGTAGACCCATCCATGGATGGGTCTATAGTATCTCGATGGGATGAGATGGGAGATGGGTATATAATCCGTAGACCCATCCATGGATGGGTCTACGGACAAGCTGCGGTCGACGTTGCTTAACTTGCGTGTTCGATTAGACTGGCACGCGCAACGACGTCATCAAGTTCGTCATTAGTATGGATGTTGTTTAAATTCACATTTCACATCGGAAATACCCAATATAGTGTAGTTCAGATTGCCTGTAAATTTGACTCCCGCAAAATAAGACCTGAATCAATAGCTTGTGAATCATTTTTTTTTTCCATTTGTTATTTAAAGACGTCACAATAATATACCTATAGGTGAAAGAATTACTTCGATAGCATAAAAACTTCTCGAGATATGTTAACTTGAAAATCACAATTTTAGACTTTCCAAAAAAAATGCTCCATACAAAAGGCTACTTAGGTTATGACGTCACACCACGCTATTTTATATGCATCAAATCAGAAATTTGTACGACAGCCATGTTAAATATTGCGTTTATGTAGCTAGTGCCGTAACAAAAGTTATAGTAATTTTTATTGTTTCTACAATGGTAATATTTATTTTATATAATTTCATACTTTTAAAATGGACTTTCCCACCAAACTTTGATCGACCATAAAACACGTCGGATATAAGTTATTAAAATTTTAAGATCGCAGATCGTTCTAGTTTTATGTATTTTACGTTATTGATAGAGAGTTTTTATAATTGACTAGCTGGCCCGGCGAACTTCGTATCGCCTTTAAATATTTTCACGTTAATTTTTCCGATGAGTTATTTAAACAATCTCTCAAGTTGGATCAAACTGCACACACTGTGCAAAATTTTATTAAAATCGGTTCAGTAGTTTAGGACTCCATCACGGACAAACAACGTGACATGAAATTTTTATATATTAAGATGAACATTGATCACATGCCTAGTAACAAAAATTTACTTGTCTTACTTAGGTATACTGCAGAAGTCGACGTCGTGCATTACGTCACACGTTACGTCACCTGCACTCTGACGTCAACGCCGCGCCGTACTTCATATTCGGCGACTTCAACTTCAGGACCGACACTGGGGGGGTTGTTAAGGTAAGTTTTTAACCCCCGATGCAGATGGGTTAGTGAGTTCTTTTTGTACTACGTCGAGTGGTAGGCAAGCATATGACCCGCCTGATGTGGCGGGTCGTATCAGGCGGGTCGTATGCTTGTCTGCCACCCGACGGAGTATTATAAAAAAACAAAAAAATCCGTATTAATTTTTTTAATTTATCCATTTTTTTTTCAGAAAGTGACAGAAGATCTGAACGCAAGTCGTGTCCAGAATGGCAGCAATGCTGAATCATCAAAACTTCAATTCCGAGGAACCGACCAGCGTGTGGTACTCACGGTTGGGAAGAAAGAGTTCGCGCACGTGGACCACCAGAAGATATTCAGGGAGCCCTGGGTGAGATAGAATTATAGTTCTTATTGTGTATGTTATAGAGTCTATAGTTGTGTATAAGGACGGGTCAACTGGGATCCAAAGGATGCTATGCAAGTCATTGACTTCTTAATGCTATGCTGACTTGTAGACTTGTCGACTACGAAAATATAGTCCGAGTGAGATAGAACTATACTTCTTATTATCTGTTGTATAGAGATGATAATAGTTTGCAATGCAATCGAAAAGTACCTAATAATTATTATTTTAACAAGCTTTTATTTAGTTTCGCTTGCCCCGGTGTCTGTAATCAAATCTTGCAATAGGCTATTTGACAGTATGAAAAATAATTGCTTATTAAAATTTATTCCATCCGCGTTAATTATGAATTTTAAAAGTAATTTGCAGTAATAAATATAAAAAATATTGAATATTTTCACCAAAAAAAAACAAAATAAAATTAATTTACCTATTTTAAGTAGGAGCCACGTGACCGAAAACGGTTATGATTGGCTGAATGTATTGTTGACGTCACAGGTTGGTAAACAACTAAAAAAAAACACTTCTTTTATTATTATTTGTATTTTGATAGAGGGGGGGGGGGGGGGGGGGTGGAACAAACGAGCATGTGTGTCACCTGATGGAAAGCAATTACCACCGCTCATGGCGATATACCTTCCTTTCTTTCTGGTGACCTCCGTCACTCGCAGGAGTACAACAACCCTCAAGGGAATTGTTAATTGGCTGCGGTATTCTGCAAGGTGTTCAATGTCGTGACAAGGCACGATTAAATAAACACCGCCAGTTTTAATTAAAAAGGTATTTGTATTCTACATTCAAAGTCTATTCAAAGTTCATTACTTTGTTTTCATACCATCCATATTGTTAAAAATAAGTGCTGAATCAATTGCAATCTTATGTTTATAATCTTACGGTTGTTATTCCAGCTGCAGCGGTTCGATCGTGAGTTGGAGGCGTTACGACCGCACCTATACGAGTTTCCAGTCAAGTTCCCACCGTCGTATCCCTTCGAAGAGGATGTACATCTGCCCACTCATTACATGAAAACGAGGTAATCAATTAGTTGGCAACGACCAGGGTATCATTATCCGTGTCTTGTATGTGATCACATAGTGTGTAGGGCTCAAGCTAGCAACGACCTGGACATTATGATCCGTGTCTTGTATGTGATCACTGAGCATGTAGGGCTCAAGCTAGCAAGCACCAATATATCATGATCCGTGTCTTGTATGTGATCACTGAGTATGTAGGGCTCAAGCTAGCAACGACCAATATATCATGATCCGTGTCTTATATGTGATCACAGAGTGTGTAGGGCTCAAGCTAGCAATGACCAGGATATCATGATCCGTGTCGTGTATGTGATCACATAGTGTGTAGGGCTCAAGCTAGCAACGACCAGGACATCATGATCCGTGTCTTGTATGTGATCACAGAGTATGTAGGGCTCAAGCTACAAATCTTCAAAACTACTCATCTGATACTGAAAATTATTTCACCAATATTAAGGCTGTTTGACACCAGAGATGTGCTATGCAGCTATGCTGCGAGGATATAGCGTTCAGACGATTTTGCAATTCTTATTATTGGAATCGATGTGTTAGGTAACAACTCAATGTTTTAGGTCCCCAATAGTGTTAGGTAGATACTTAAAATCCGTGGTGCACGGCAGTTGAGCTTCACTTGACTAGCCATCTCTTTAGGCTTTTAATGCCTTATTTGCCATATTGTTGTCTCTCACATTGCTAAGAGGGGAAGTCAAATTCCAAAAGCTTCCTACTCCTACTAATTTGTTCTGATAAAATTCATTGTGAGTTCCAAGGCAGCCGTAGTTGTACCCCCGGGACTGCAATGGACTTCACTGTTCATTGCCTTTTTTGGCGGTCGCCGCTGTTAATCCTGGCTACACAGGAGACACAGTGGTGGGAATGTGTGGTGAGCCTGTCCCGTATAATTACGTAAGCATGTGTGTTTTGTTTTCAAGCATAGACAATTTGTGGGTTGCCATTTGTGTAAAAAAGTAAATAATAACTGCTGACGTAATCACGATATCGACCCCCCCCCCCACCATGTCATCAAAAATAAGCAAAGCAAAGACCCCCCGCCCCCCTCAAGCGCTTACGTAATACTTGAATGGCCCCATAGCATAGTACAACTCTGGTGGAAAAGCGGGTTTAATATGGGTCATTCATGGCTCGTTTGTTCTTTACTGAAAAATGTGCTCACGTTATTTGAACTTGCTTACTTCATCTGCTATTTTGTATGGAATTTGACAGCCAAACTTTTTTGGGTGTAAGTGGCTCCCCTCTACCTTTAGAGCCAAAGCCAAGCGCACCTGCAACCTCAAGTAGTACAAGATATTTTTATTGAGTGGAGCGAGCGAAAATACGCCGAAAAGTCACTTAGAATTGAATAGGCTCCAAAATCACTGAACCGGTTTTGATGAAACTTGTAACAATTAAAGACATCGACATGCTTGAAGTTTGTGTCGAAAAAAATATGCTTGAAAAATACATTTTCCATTGAAATCAATGGAAAACATATACTAGCCGAATCTGCTCGCTCCACCCAACTTCGATTTCGACCCCGTGGGCTGGGATCCGGCCTTAGTCACTACATAGTATAAAACAAAGTCGCTTTCTCTGTCCCTATGTCCCTTTGTATGCTTAAATCTTTGAAACTACGCAACGGATTATGATGCGGTTTTTTTTAATAGATAGAGTGATTCAACTGGAAAGTTTATATGTATAATATATGCATAACATAGTAGAAAAACACTGATAATTTAGAGGTTTCTAATGTGATGTCGTAAATAAACACATTTTTTTGCTCTTTCATTGCAAACGCTGGCTGAACCCAACGAGATAGATCAAAATAATGTAGTACAGTATTGTTCACCTTAAAATGGTCTACAAAAAAGTTCGCGATGGTATATGTCTATCTCTTAGTGGTAACACACAATAACCGTTATTTTATTCTTTGCTTTTTACAAGAAATAATGCCTTAGTTACGAAGCGATTTTAAGCAATACAGAATTAATCCTTATCCAATTAAGTACCTTAAATACATTGCGCATTTAATATAGATCAATATGGCCCTTCACAGCATGTAATTTAAATGAATAGTTTAGAAGATATTACACATTTAAAATGCAGGGACATAACGGCTGTGGCGGTACCGGCCGCGGAGCCGGCGGTGTGTGCCTATAACTGGGGAAGGACTGGATAGGACAAAGCGCAAAGACCTTCTGTAGTACATTTAGTATCAATCAGCATTGCACCCGTGCGAAGCCGGGGCGGGTCGCTAGTATACAATAAGTAAATACAAGAAATAATTTCTTGTTTCTTTTGTTCGAAGGGGAGGTGTCATTTTAGTCCTCCCTCGCGTCACAGATAGAAGGAGGATTTGGCCTACACTCCCCACGCTGGCCAAACGGGTTGGGGAGGCCTGATCGATGTTTGCTAATGTATTTCTCTTAGTCGCCTTGTACGACATCCACGGAAAGAGACGGAGTGATTCTATTCTAGTCTGCCGGAAACCACACGGCCATTGCACACGGTAATGGTATAGCCAGATATTATTGAGCATTCAATATTTGTGCAGGTGCCCAGCGTGGTGTGACAGGATTCTCCTGTCGCAGTCAGCTCGCCTGTTGGTACAACAAGATTCTAGTCGCCCTGACAACAGACATTCCTCAAGGTGAGTTACATGGATGCATAGGGGCCATCCATAAATTACGTCACACGTTAAGGGGGAGGGAGGGGGTCGACGAAGTGTGATATTGTGTGACAAGACAATTTCAAAATAATCCAAGTGTTAAAAACTCAAAAACATTTGCAACTCTAGATGTAAAATTGCAAAATATGTGACGTCGCACTAAAGAGGGGGGGAGGGTCTCAGAAATGTGACAAGGACGAGGGGAGGGGTCAAAAAGATCATGAAATTCGTGTGACGTAATTTAACTTTAAATTGGAGATATGCAAAATGCAAACGATAGATTGCTATGCCTTGTCTCGTCGACAACTCTTATAGACCCCACTGCTGGGATACAAGTCTCCCCTTAATTGAAGATGTGGAAAGCATACTCCACCGCGCTGCTCAGCTGCGGGTTGGCGGAGGCCAGTGTTTTCAAGCCGCATAAAGACTTGGCTTAACGACTGTTTTCTAATGACAACAGCCGGGACCGACGGTTTAACGTGCCCTCCGAAGCACGGAGGAGCTTGAGATAAATAAACCCATCCATGGACAGGCTGCGATCGACGCTGCTTAACTTGAAAATTCGCCACCATCACAAACCTTCCTGGTAGCTCAGTTGGAAATAGCACTCGACCGATAATAGAGAGGTCGTGGGTTCAAATCTCACCTAGGAGGGTACGTAACGTGCCCTCCGAAGCACTCTCCGGAGATTCGGTACCCGTGATGCCTGTTTAGTGATGTTACCACAGCTCGCCACAAGCTGTCCTGCGGGCTTGTGTGTTTTACAATATACGAACATTATTGTAAAACATTAAATCAAGTGATTTACAATACAAACATATTTTGGGTTGTAATTCACTTGTACGTTGTAATAGTTTTCTTTTTCCACTCAATAGACATTATTACTTACCTAATTATAAGATTACTTACCTAATTATAAGAATTTCGATGTTACTAACCCCTATATGGATGTCCTACGTACGAAATAATCAAAAATAGAAAAGTTTGATAAAAAAATATAAATATGAAAAATATTTTACCAATATTAAAAAAAAATACGGAAAAGTTCACATCCTAGCCTAGCCTAGATTTGAACCCACGACCTTGACCGGGTCGAGTGCTCTTCCAACTCGACCGGTCATCGAGAGGTCGTGGGTTCTAATCCCACCTGGGCGGGGATGGCTAATTTTTCAATTTTTTTTTATATTTATAATACTCTAGCAAGTTGGCCGAAACAACTATTTAAAACAATACTAATGAAGAATAGTTTGATTTAAAAATGTTATTACCCTACTAATCAATATTTAAATGATAATTGCAGGAAGTCAGTGACGGACTCGACGGACAGCAGCGGGCGGGTGTCGTCGTCCGACAGCAGCCCGGCACGGTCCGGCTCGCCCGCCCGGCAGAACCATCAGGTGGGCTTATCTCTTAATTTCCGGAACGACTCAATTCACCTATAGGGCTAACGTAGCCTCAATTCGTTAAAGATAACGATAAGTTTGACTAGCCGGGTGGTTCTATGGATTTATTATAAGTATGTATTTACAAATAAGACTACTGTACAAGCTTTGCGCTTAATTTGGGGCTAGATGGCGCTGTGTAAATTGTCCAGAAATATTTATCTATACTAATATTATAAAGCTAACGAGTTTGTTTGTTTGGTTGAACGCGCTAATCTCAAGAACTACTGGTTCGAATTGAAAAATTCTTTTAGTGTTGGATTGTTCATTTACCGACGAAGGCGGCTATATAACATCACGCTGCGACACAATATAAACAATAGAAACGGAGTACCGATGAAAAATACTACGAAAACGGCGCTATGTTAACGGTTAAAAGTTAACAACAATCGTGTATGACGGAATTTAAAAGATTCTAACAAAAGCCCGCGGCAGCATAACATGTAAATCTTTTATGATCGACTCACTATAACCATTTTAATGGTAAACCTACGCTTCACTCTCAACTAGGGTTCCCACCTCTCCCGGAATTCCGGGAGTCTCCTGGAATTCAGCGATGAAAATTTAAATCTCCCGGCTCCCGGAAGGAAATTCAAATAAATAATTTTCTCCCGGAATTTCAAATTTACGCGCTAGCGTAATAATTGAGAGAGCGAAAACCATACGAGCGCGTAGTATTGTTTTCGATATGTGGACCAAAAAAGAAACCGCCTAAATGAAGATCATGTCAAGGCAGAAATCCAAACGTTCTTTAATTTTAATATTAACTGCAAAGAGTTTTTTAAATTTGTTAGTTCTAGGCTAAATATTTTGAAGTCTGTACGTTCTAACGAAAAATATAAGTTGAAAATTAAATAAAAAGTTACGAAAAGTCGTTGTTTTTTTTTTCTCCCGGATATCAGAGCTGGCAACCCTACTCTCACACGCAGACGAAGTTGCGCGAGTCAGCTAGTTTAAAGATAAAATTTCAAGCAATGAGTCGCCGAGCTGAAGTGGCAGTGGGCCGGCCAAATCTGCCGAATCAGTGATGGCAGATGGGAGAGGAATCATCTAGCGTTAATGCTAGCTAATAGGGTGACGACGCCCCCAACCCAAAAGTACCTATACACCCAGCAGTGGGTAGATGTAGGCCGATGATGATGATGGGGCAATTATTATTAAAACCAATGAGGTTATCAATTGTTCACTTCAGAGGTACACCACTCGAGCCTATATGTTATGGTTCATTTGTATGGTGTACTTTTTTTTATAATTTATGGTTCTGGATATTAGTCCTTTAAGGGCCTTATCATACTAGCGGCTTGTGAGCGTTTTCAAAGCGAAGACGCTCGGAAGCCGCCCTAAGACATAAGGCCCTAAGACATTATTTTTTTTTTAACTATATTCCAGGTTTAGGGACATACAGAAAAAATACGGGAAGCATCTCGTTACCTCTTGAAATAATTTGAAATTACAATCCATAGTCATGCGTTATTTTACCAAAATAACAATAAATCTAAGTAATTAAAGTTTCACTATAACTTTTACGAATGAGAGCGCGTTCATCTCATTCAGATACCAATCATGTTTCTTATTTTCCCTCAATGCATAATCTAAAATGTTATTTTTTTTGACACTTCACTGCATAAGCATTATTTAATGACACTCCGTCATTAAATAATGTTTCGATCTCAAACGTAGATCTTTATCAGGCAAGTGTCCATACTACAAAGCGATAGCAGCTGCGTGCGGATATTCGCCCTAATGAAGATCTCCATTTGAAATATACACTATTTGGCATATCATTTGCTAAGATTTTTTTTTGTATATTTTATCTGAAATCTTTTATGTACAGTCAAGTCCGGGCAAGACTTTAGAGAAGAAAGGCAGCGTGGCGGAGTTGGACGCGCTGTCGGTGCCCGGGATCAATGTCAGTAGGAAGAGCATCGCCGACCCCACCAGCGTGCAACAAGCCATTAACGCCAGGTGAGAAACGCTGAGCAAATAAATGCTTTTTCTTCTTCTGCTTCAGTTCCAGGAGTTTAGGAAGGGGCATTAGGGGCATTTCTTGCAAATCCCATCAGCAGAAATTTTAAAAATCTATTGATATACCGATAGTTGGGTCGGGGAGGGGGGGTTGAGATTGGTGACTCCATTGTTCTTCTGAAAGATTGAGGTCACCAGATTGCCACACGCTTAGGCCTGGTGACCTTAGACTTGGCCTACGGCTCTGTTTCACCAGAGCCTCTTTTGTTAAGGTTTCTGTCATTCTCATAATATAGCTTTGAGTATAAATGGTTGGCCGTGTGATGTCCGGCAGACTAGAATAGAATCACTCCGTCTCTTCCCGTGGATGTCGTACAAGGCGACTAAGGGAAATACATTATAAAACATCGATCAGGCCTCCCCAACCCGTCTGGCCAGCGTGGGGAGTGTAGGCCAAATCCTCCTTCTGTCAGGGACGGATGAGAGGGTCGTGCTCCTGTAGTGGAGACTAAAATGACCTGATGATGATGATATTTATTTTCGGAAGTTAAATGCAGTGACTGAACGCTCCGCTCCATACCGCATACATGAAACTACGGATTGCTGCAAATGAGTTGCTAAACACCACGCATTTTAAAAAAATAACTTATAATTTACAGCCCTATCATGACAATTTATCGTATGTGACGTCTTTAAAATTCCAGAGTAGCAGAATCCGATACGTCGCC
This sequence comes from Hypsopygia costalis, assembly GCA_937001555.2. Classification (NCBI taxonomy): domain Eukaryota; kingdom Metazoa; phylum Arthropoda; class Insecta; order Lepidoptera; family Pyralidae; genus Hypsopygia; species Hypsopygia costalis. The sequence goes on from OW443350.2 coordinate 5,845,922, forward strand.
AATCCGTCGTAAACTAGTCCGGAACCAGTCGGAAGGCTCACCGAAACCCAGTGATACATTGTCATCAGAACTGAGACGGTTGGTCGAAGCCCCGACGAGGAAGCGCAACGAATATGGCGTCATCGGCGACACCACGTGTATGGGAGATCATAAGGTACTTCTTCTTCTTCTTCGTCAACCCTTATTTATCCCACTGCTGGGATACGAGATTCCCTCGAAAGGGTTTAGACTCTAACTAAACCCTTTCGACTGACTGACTGCTCAACTGGTATTATTGCTCCAAGGGCTATTTGGAAAATCCCGATACGCCTCGCGGGCACCGCCGACTTAATAAAAAAACATAAGTGATTTTTATTTAATACGTTAATATGACACATTGACTACACTTCAAAACATAATAGACTGGAAAGCTAATGCGATACTTGGCTGTTTAAATTTTCAGAAAGCTTCTTAAAGTCCGGTTTGTGTATTCCTTATCCGATTTTGTTCGCGGGCGCCTAGAAAACAGGCTGCGGGCTACCAGGTGCCCGCGAGCTACCGGTTGGGCACCATGGTTAGAGCCTTCTTCACCACGCTGATCAACTGCGGGTTGGCGGAGGCCAGTGTTTTCAAACCGCTTAAAGGCCACTGACTTGGCTTAACGACTATCATCTAGTGACAACAACCGGGACCGACGGCTTAACGTGCCCTCCGAAGCACGGAAGCTGAGCATAAGGTACTTGTCTATCAATTATCATAACCGAATAATACAATTAAATTCCTTTATTTCATGTCTCCTCTACCCAAAGGTTGCCTGGAAGAGATCGCTAAGCGATAAGGCCGCCTTTTGTACTTAATATTCTAAGTCATTATTATCATTATTTTTTACTGTTTTTGGTGCAATAAAGAGTATTTTATTGTATTGTATAAAGATAAGTAATAAAAGTCAGGCTGTAATGGGCCTACGGGACGAGAGCCACTGTGTCTCCCGTGTAGCCAGGATTAACAGCGGCGACCGCCAAAAAAGGCAATGAACAGTGAACAAAAAGTGAACTTTTAATGCCTTATTTGCCATATTGCTGTCTCTCACATTGCTAAGAGGGGAAGTCTGTTTAAAAAAAAGTAGACATAGCTATCGTCATACGCGTACATACAAGAATAATGTATCAGATTTTGGCTCGTGGCATACCTGTAATATATAAAATTCTTGTATCACAATGTTAGTTACCATACTCCCTCGAAACGGCTTGACCGATTTTTATAAAATTTTGTGTGCATATCGGGTAGGTTTGAGAATAGGTTGTTATATATATTTTTTAAGGCAAAACAACGTTTCATTCTGCCTGTTGAACAGTCTGATATCGGAAAATGAAAAAAATATATACATTTTGCGTTTTGAATGTTTTACGTCTTGAACACTATGCGTCGCGACGTTGTTTATTTGCTAGGATACATGGTACATTGATACAGTGCCACAAACTTATCTGGCCCGGTGGCGGGGGCGGTACGATCGACTTAAGTGTTGCCATTAAACGAAATGCCGCCGGTTTTAGAGGAAATATAAAAATCAAAGAAATTTAAACACTGTTAAAATAATAGCATTGTTATACTTATTAATTGTGTTGTGTTTTGTTTCAATTAAATATCAATTGCCTTACATTTTTTGTTGATTGGATTTAAAAATGCACCACGTTAAGTCGCGATCATAGCTATTATATAATATTAGAGAGTTATAATATTGCACAGGAAACAACTCGTTGATGATTTTTTTATTGTATGTATAGAAAAAGATAATAAAGTATTTTAAAAAAAATACACCTCAATGGAATGTACATACGCGGTAAATAAATTAATTGCACCCGGCAATACTACATTTCAAGATGGCGGCTTTAGTTCTAAATTTGGCCACCGGGTCAGATAAGTTTGTGGCACTGTAGACAATTTTATAGTATCGTAGTACATTGATATATCTATCTATAATCTATATAGATACATCGGTAAAGCAGTTTCGTAGGAGTATGGTAACTAACATTGTGACACGAGAATTTTATATATATTAAGAAGAAGAAAATAAGAAGAACAATATATAGATAGATATCTATATAATGTATATATAGATATCTATCTATATATGGTAACTAACATTGTGACACGAGAATTTTATATATATTAAGAAGAAGAATATATAGATACACAATATAGTGTCACAATGTTAGTTACCATACTCCTCCGAAACGACTTTACCGATGTTTATGAAATTTTATATACATATTCAGTAGGTCTGAGGATCGGCTACTATTTTTCATACCCCTAAGTGATAAGGATTGTCCACCCCTAACATTTTTTTTTATATACATACAACTTCAAATTTTCACCCTTCTACCATCAACCCCTAAATTTATATGTCAAAACAACGTTTGCATGGCCAGCTAGTATTATAAAATTTATCTGCAAGTATGTTACAGTAGTCTAATCTTTATATGAAAAAATACCTTAAAAATTTTTTACCCTTTGGATAAGTATTATCTATTAATTTTTTTTTCAGCCGATCTACCTCCGAGTGATGCTGCAAAGCGACCGAGGTACGCTTAGCTGTTGTGACAGTAAAGGCCCCTGCACACTGTGCGCGCCCGCCGTCCGACTACTCCGCCTACCGACCGACCCCGACTTATACGCCAACCTCAAACTCTCCCCTATATCCCCCCTCGAAAACTACGTCAAACTCTCCCCACAACTCTCAGCGCACTTTAGAATACCCCAATTCTCACCCCAACTCACCCCCCAGTTATCCTATTCAAAACTCACTCCTCAATTATCGATTAAAAACCAAAACCTGGCAACACTGGATACTAGTCATATCAAACTCACCACACAATTCTCATCTTACGATACTTTAGACGAGCACAGACTCAAAAGAACACGAACGGGTTCGCTAAACGAAAAAATACTACGGATACCCGATGTTGAAATCACTAGTGCCGATTATTCGAGTTACGATGGTATATTCGTAAACGAAATCGATAGTAATTACCTAACGGTTAGACAATGCGTCGATCCCTACACGCCTGAGAGTATCGACAGTCACAGCCCTAACCCTGATTCGAGTTCCGAAGACGTATCGAAATCTAAAATCGAATCAAATTCGATATTGAAACGAGATCGGAGCGTATCCCCTAGTCAGTTAAAACATCGATTAGATAAGTTATTGAGCGATGATAAATATTCAGAAGTGCCGGAGATACAAAGGTTGAATAGTCGCGAGTCGTGTAAGTCGGATAGCAGTAAAAAAGGAGGGTTGTGTTGTTTAGCGTTGAAATGTTACTGGTTTTGTAGGCGGCGGGCGCGGAAAGTAAAATGCAAGAGTAGCTTGAGTGATTGTTGTGCCTCTAAAGCTTAACTTTTGTTTTTTTTTGTGGCGTATTCAGTGTATTTCCTGCATATGATTTTTTTACTAAAATATTTGTAGTTTTTACACTAAAATTCTCGACCATGGTAATTTACCATAGACTTCACCGACATGTGGTAATTTTACCACTACGAAATGACGTAGACGATGCAAATGTATGTACAGTCCTGCGCAAAAATTACTTACCATCCGAGGCAATTTTCACACAGCGAGTCGATTGTGCAATCCCATTTATTAGCTGCAAATAGTTATATTGACCAAAATATTAAGTGAATGTATGTATTTAAAAGATAGCAAAAGTATCTTTTATATATTTTTATGCGATTTTATTGCATAAAAATCTCTTCTTACTTGTTATGTCTTTTCTCTAATTGTGCTCAATATGCGCTGATAATTGCCCAGGGCTGTATATTGATTATTGTAGTAGCATGCAATTTCAATTAACGAGTATTTTTTATCATTTGTTCATAATTATTTTAGTCACAATACAGTCTATACAAAAATATAATATTTTGGCAAAGATTCCTATTTTTTTAAAAATAATAGTTTAAAATATATTTGTAATATCGTAGTATTAACATTGCGTCATGCTGAAATGAGTTTTATTTAAAGTAATCAAAATTACTTTTCATAAATTGTAAAGGACATAACCAGCTAAATATAGAAGTTGCTTTATTTACTTATAGATCTACATCATATTTTTTTTTAAACTCTGCCTCTAAAATAATTTATTTTTCGTACAGACTGTACTGTCTTAGAGTTTAGTTTAGTAGATAGACCAATGTAAATATTACTAGACACATTTTGATGTGGTTTCAACTAGTCGATAGAACACTTATATGTTGTTATAGTCGTCAATGCAAAAAGCACAGGGTATGTATAACTTACTCTTAGAACCCACTTTGGATGGTATAATTGGGAGAAGGTATTTTTTATCTTTTATGGTTCTTTTTTAATATTGCGTACTTTTCGTTATATAGTATAATTGGAATTTGCTATTGTTGTCAATACAATTTGAACCGTATAAGTAATACAGAACGTTCATATTTAATTGGATTTTACATTTACTGAAATTAACTAAGAAATATGCTTTAAATTTGCGTAATAGACAGCCTATACTTCCAAGAGATCAAATAAATATTTTATAACTTAAAAAAATATTTTTTGTTGTAAAAATACAACATTTAGATTTTATATGAATATAATGGTATGTTATTTGTATTCCTTTTAAATAAATAGTATTTTAGTTCCTCTAATTTAATTTGACATTAATCAAGTCACCCTAATATAATTTATTTCAATTTATAAGCACATTATTAACTTAAATTGGAATTTCATCCTACATATTTAGGGTTGCCATCTCTAAGGGTCCGTTCAAACAAACCGGCTCGGAGAGGAGAGCAGATTTTGGATGCGTTTAAAATAGAGTTTTGTATCATTGGGATAAGGTTTACTTTAAAAATCCACATCGGCTCTCGACCATTCTCATATAACAAAAGAAGTGAATTAAAAAATAAACCGTATACCAAAGACCTAAAACTCAGTTTTAAACGCCACCAAAATCTGCTCTCCTCTGCGAGCCGGTATGTGCAAACGGACCCTAAACGCTAGCATCCAGAATAAGATACGTGAAAGCTCCGGATTTTGAATCTTAAAACCTGGACACGTCATCAGTGTATTTTATACTAATACTATTTTTTAATCGGATCTAATGACGTAGTATAAAAGTAACAAACATTAGAAAAAAATACAACCGAATTGAGAACCTCCTCCTTTTTTGGAGTCGGTTAAAAAGCGGCCATAACATAGTACATGTTTTTATTGATCGACTTAGTTATCTACACTCGAATTATATTTACTTTTTAGTAAGTTTCTGACCATCTTGTAAATAGCAAAAAAAAACATATTCTTTTATACAAATATTCTGTATAAATCAGCTTATTTTTTTCGCTAAATTTGAGCAACTTAGAAAAAACAGTTCAACTGAATCGGTATAAAAAGAACCATGTCAAAAGACTATATTAAATATAGATAGAACAAAATACCAAATGCTTAAAATAAAATGTCTAGTCTAGTGCTGCTCAAGCGGTTAATATTAATAGTCGTAAAATAATGATAATAATAGTCACGCTTGACGACAGGTTTCCACGTATTTTAGACTTCATTCAGAAATAAAGCAGAAGCTTGCGCCGATCTACTAGCGAATTTCGGAACCGGTTCTCGCGATAAAGGGAACGTACCTCCACCTCACAGAATACCGCAGCCAAATAACAATGACCTTGAGGATTGTTGTGTTCTTTTGATATTGCGAGTGTTTATATAGCTAAGGTAACCGTTTCACATCAGGCAGGTCGTTTGCTTGTCTGTCATCGGACGTATTATATAAAAATAAAAAGCTGCCAAGTGCGAGTCGGACTCGCCCATGAAGGGTTCCGTAGCAGCAAGTAACATAATATGAAAGTTACGATTTATGACGTATTAAAAAATACCGGACAAGTGCGAGTTGGACTCGCCCACCGAGGGTTCCGTAGGTACGTAGTATCATTATTAAATTTGATTATTATAAATAAGAAATAATGCGTCGAAAAAAATAAATAAAACATATTTTGCAGTGTGTACATCAAGCCCTTTCATATCCTACCCCATTTGAACTAGTAGTTTCAATTTGAAAATTCGACACCCTATAAAAAATATAGACCCCCTATTTTTTAAGATCTATTTACAAATGTATAGTTTTGAGATTTATTCCTGTACTTGTAGTCTATAACGATGTTGCTTGCCAAATTTCATAGTTCTAGGTCAACGGGAAGTACCCTATAGGTTTTGATTCCCTTGAGTTTGTCGAAATATGCGTTTTTTGCTGAATAAACGGCCGTAACTTTTTTCTACGTAAACTTAGCAGTTTGATTTTTTTACAACTTCATCGGACCGTAGACCTGAGTATACAGTTCAAATTTTAGCTTGATATCTCCACGCATTCTCGACATAGAAATTCTTGACAGACAGGCTGACAGACAGACGGACGGACAACAAAGTGATCTTATAAGTGTTCCGTTTTTCCTTTTGAGGTACGGAACCCTAAATACTATGTACATACTAGATCTCGTTCAAACCTATTTTCGGTGGAAGGTTACATGGTAATGTACATCATATTTTTTTTGACGTGACAACGTCTTATAAATTGGTTAGCCGGGTGACACTTCAAGAAACTGGGTCACGTTATGCGCTTACAATGAGAGCGAGTGAAAGGCGCGTGCCTTTCACTCGCTCTCATTGTAAGCGTGTCGTGGACGCGTGTCCCTTCTAAGAGCGAGAGAGACAGACATAAAAAGTGAAAGGCATGCGTCCCTTCCACTCGAAAACATTTTACCACTCAAAGTCGTTGTCACGTAAAACTTTCGCCCGTATACCGACTTTACAGGCAACCAAACATTTTTTTTAGTTTTATCATTGTCTTATTTTAAAAGTTACGGGAGGGGGGGCGGGGGACACGGATAGGTCTTCAAAAATTTTGAGTTTCAGTTCTAAGTATGGGGAACCCCCAAAATATATTGTTTTTTTTTCTATGTTTGTGTGAAAATCTTAATGCGGTTCACAGAATACATCTACTTACCAAGTTTCAACAGTATAGTTCTTATAGTTTCGGAAAAAAGTGGCTGTGTGCTGGCATACGGACAGACAGACAGACATGACGATTCCATAAGGGTTCCGTTTTTTAGTAATTCTTGATTTGCACTTAAATAGGGTAGATATATTGCATATACTTACTTACTGAAGCCGCTTAACATCGAATATTTGTGATTCGAAAAATAGGTCTTACGTTTTAGTTATTGACTAACATCTTCAGCTTAGTCTGTATGCTCCAGAGTCTCTACCAGCTAAGTCAAACACAATTACCACAAATCTACGGCCAAATTATAATTTTTGCTATCAAGAAATTCGATGGGAATCGGCTTCAGCTTCGGCGGTAGGGAACCGGAACGAGTATCGAAGCGAGTATGTAACACGCGTCTGGTAATTGTGAAATTACCAGACGCGTGTTACAAATCGCCAGCCAGACCAGACGCGTATCCAAATTAGCCGGGTTGCTCACTTTAACATGTGAGCAAGTAAGTCACATAATTTTGATATGTAACACGCGTCTTATAAATTCACAACACGAGATTTCTTCTCTATTTGGTCGGTTTGTTTACGTTGATATGATCGAACGCGAACAAAAAACTCACAATAAGCACTGTACACCGCCGCAGTGTGATTTAACACCTCATATATACGTAGCTGTTTTTGTTTCAAACGACATGATATACCTGACCAACGTCAACGATATTTAGTAATATCACAGTATAAGTAATAGTACTACGTAGTAATATTTTAAATTTTGCTTAAAATTAATTAGTCGCTAAAAAACAATTAGTCTGTAATTTCAATATTAGGGCTTGCAATTTCAATACGATTGGATAGCCAATCTCCGCCGACCATCAGTTAAGCAGCGTGGCGGAGTTAGCTCTAAACCGCTTAGATTGAAGGGAGACCCGTATCCCAGTAGTGGGATGAATAAGGGTTGACGACGGATTGCCAATGATACGATTATTATTAATCTAATAATCATTGTTTTAATGCAATAACAATTATGACAAAATCCTGATACTACACGGAAAACCCCATACTAAAAAACTGTAGAAGGGTCCATTCACACAGACCATATCGGCTTTTGAGCATTCTCATATAACAAAATCACTGAATTTTTAAAATAAGCCAATAATCCGAAGCTATATTTTAAACGCAACCAAAATCTGCCCTCACCTTCGAGCCGGTATGTGCCGTTCACAGAACTAAGAATTATTAATAAATAATCATTCTAAATAGAATCACTCTGTCTCTTCCCGTGGACGTCGTACAAGGCGACTAAGGGAAATACATTATAAAACATCGATCAGGCCTCCCCAACCCGTCTGGCCAGCGTGGAGAGTGTAGGCCAAATCCTCCTGTCTGTGACGGACGAGAGAGGGTCGTGCTCAGTGGAGACTAAAATGACCTGATGATGATGAATAATTCTAAAGAACAAAAGAATATTTCACAATTGGCCATGCCATTTATAAATTTAAATTAAATCTATATTAAAATTTTATACTACGTAGGTACAAAATAGACTTCTGTAGTTCCTGAGTGAGTAGTTCAATTGTACCAGTTCACCAAACAAGTCGGTTCTTGTCACTCACTCTTTCTTGTCCCATATAGTTCACTGCGTCATTTAGTTCAATCGAGTGACAAAGAGTAAAAAGAACGGAAATACATAAAGCGTACGAGCTAGAATGAGAGAGATACGTTGTAATGCCAAAATTGCTAGCGATAGAGAGCGAAAAGGACGGAAGATTCTAAAATTGTTCGAGATATAACGAGACAGATAGTTTCGTGCATGGTTGACTGACCGAATTAGAACTCTAAGGCTAAAAACATAAGAACCATAAGCTGTTAGCGAAAATATGCTATAGTAGTAAAGATACAAGGCTCAATTTTTATATTAATTACTAGCTGTTACCCGCGGCTTCGCCCGCGTGGTCCAGGGAAGCCTGCTGCCATTGATTTGTGTATATTTTTCTTTTGTTGTATTTTTTTTTACTTAGTGGGATAAAAAGTAGTACCAGTATGTACAAATTTTAATGATGATTGGCTGCATAGTTAAGGCATGATAAAATAACAAACAAACGAATTTACTTTAACACTTATAATATTTGTATGGATGGAACGCCCACACTCAAGAGATAATAATTGTTAACCACATAAATGTTTGCCCTCTTTATTTTTCCTTCGAATAAAAAAGTAGCCAATGCCACTCTCCATACCGTAAACGTACGTTACGTTTACGGTATGGAGAGTGGCATTGGCTACTTTTTATCCAGTAAATACATCTTATTTCTACGGGAAAATACATACTTTGTAATCATTTGCCCTTCTTTTAAGTCGAAAGGAACCTAAGTACCGACATGATTTTTTTAGCGGGATAGTTACGTAGTAGAGTACGGGCATGACTTTTTAAAATGGGGATAGTTTACTGTTTGGAAAGTGACATAGGCTACCTTTTATCCCGCAAAAACATCTTAATCCCATGGGAAAAAATAAACTTTCTAATCATTTGGCATTCTATCATGTCGAAAGGAACGTAAGTACCGACATGATTTTTTTAACAGAGGATAGTTTCCGGTCTGGATAGTAACATAAGCTACTTTTTATCCAGGAAAAAACATTTTATTCCCACGGAAAAAATAATTCGATCCTCGCAGAGGGCAATCTACGTGGTGAACATTTTTTTTTGTCTTGATCCATACTAATACTGTAAGTGTTAAAGTAAGTAAATTCGTTTGTTTCTTAACGCTCTATGTAGCCGATCATCATTAAACTTTGTACCTATTTTTCTTTTGTTGTATTTTTTTTTTTACTTCGTTTTTTTTACTCCATACCGTAAACGTACGTTATTAAAAAATGAAGTTCATTTGTCCTTCTTTCACGTCAAAAGAAACCTAAGTACAGACATGAATTTTTAATAGGGTAATCTAGAGAGTGACATAAGCTACTTTTTATCCTGGAAAAACAATTTAATCCCATGGGAAAAAATAAACTTTGTAATCATTTGTCCTTCTATCACGTCGAAAGGAACTTAAGTACTGACGTGATGTTTTAACAGGGGATAGTTTCCGGTCTCGAGAGTGACATAGGTTACTTTTTATCCAGGAAAAATATTTTATTCGAAGGAAAATTAAAGAGGGCAAACATTTATGTGGTTAACAATTATTTTCTCTTGAGTGTGGGCGTTCCATCCATACAAATATTATAAGTGTTAAAGTAAATTCGTTTGTTTGTTATTTCTTCATGCCTTAACTATGCAGCCAATCATCATTAAAATTTGTACATACTGGTACTACTTTTTATCCCACGAAGTAAAAAAAAATACAACAAAAGAAAAATATACACAAATCAATGGCAGCAGGCTTCCCTGGACCACGCGGGCGAAGCCGCGGGTAACAGCTAGTTTTATATATAAAATTAATCTATACTATCTAATTCTATACTAATATTATAAAGCTGAAGAGTGTTTGGTTGAACGCGCAAATCTCAGGAACTACTCTTGAAAAAATATTTTAGTGTTAGATACTTAGCCTATATTTCAAGGAAGGCTATAGGCTATATAACATCACGCTACGACCAATAGGAGCGGAGCACCGGTAAAAAATAGGAAAAAAATATCCTTTTGAGGGCTTATGTCGCGTGCGCTGCGTAAACGGTTGAAGTTACACATAAATCATGTATGACGGCATTGTTCCTCTTTAAAAGTTCTAAAAAAAAGTCTACCTACTTTCTCCTATTGATTACCATGAAAAAACGTTATAGTGTGTCAATCTTCAAAGATAGACATATACTGTCGCGGACTTTTTTTTAGAACTTTTAAAGAGGAATAATTCTGTCATACATGATTTTTGCGTAACTTCAACCGTTTACGCAGCGCACGCGACGTAAGCCCTCAAAAGGAATATTTTTTCCTATTTTTCACTGGTGCTCCGCTCCTATGAGTCGTAGCGTGATGCTATATAGCCTATAGCCTTCCTTGAAATATAGGCTATCTAACACAAAAATAATTTTTCAATTCGAACCAGTAGTTCCTGAGATTAGCGCGTTCAAACAAACAAACAAACAAACAAACTCTTCAGCTTTATAATATTAGTATAGATTATTTTAACCACTAAATAATTTCTTTTTACTCAAAGTTGACAGTCCTAAGCCTGTGGAAAGTTTGAAGAAAAATCAATATTTGTAAGGGAATTTATAAAATATTTAATTAGTTATACTTATTAAATACAAAAATACAATGTCATCAAAATGATGCAATAGAACTAAGAAGAATGTAGAAGGAATCAGTCAATAGAACTACTGAGTCGATTGAATCAAAGATACATTGAACTAAACTGAAGTAGTGAGTCAAAAGAACTACAGAAGTAATTGAAGTAATTGAACTAAATGAACTAGATGAGTGATATAGTTCATTTGCGTCAAAAGAACTGCATCTCTCTTTTCAGTTCAGTGAACTGTTTTGCGCAAGTCTAGTACAAAATGCTATAGAAAAAAATAACTAAATCTAAATTTCCCTCGCTTTAAATTCCAAATCACCTAGTTACTATCATCTTATGTGATTATTATTGAATATAGCGAGCGGAACGGATTGAAACGTCACTCTTGGAAATGAATAGGCTCCAAAACCACTGAATCGATTTTAATGAAACTTTTACACAATTAAAAACCTCAATAAGATTGAGATTTGTGTCGAAAAAAAAAATTGAGATCGATCATGTCCTTGAGGAACAATCATCAAATACATTTTCCATTGAAATCAATGGAAAACATACACTCAGCGGATCTACTCGCTCCACTCAACCTCGATTTCGGCCCCGTGGGCTAGAATCCTAGTTAATTTAAGACTGTTTCGTTTAGTATTATAATTTCACGCCGCGTAAGCTTTTTTGCACGAATGTAATGTACTTAACAGATTTGTTAGTATATATTATGATACATAATAAACTTGAAGTTACTCGTACATGTCATTTAACTTAAACGTCTTACTTTCTTCTTCACACTTCACTTGCAAATCTATATGTTATGGTCAATGCAATATAAATCATGTTTTGGTTAGATTTGAGTTGATTTTTGGTTAGGTTAGGGTTTTTTATTGTTTTTTCATCGGAAAAAGGAGCTCCGTCAACCTAGATGATGAATGATGTGGAGCCAAGTACTTAAGCTTAATTATTAATAATTAACAATTAATAGGCTAGTTGCCAATGTTACAAAATTATAAAAACTCTATCAGTAACGTAAAATACATAAAACTAGAACGATCTGCGTTCTTAAAATTTTAATAACTTATGTCCGACGTGTTTTATGTTCGATCAAAGTTTGGTGGGAAAGTCCATTTTCAATGTATGAAATTATAAAAAATAAATATTACCATTGTAGAAACAATAAAAAATACTATAACTTTTGTTACGGCACTGGCTACATAAACGCAATATTTAACATTGCTGTCATACAAATTTCTGATTTAATGTAGGTATATAAAATAGCACGGTGTGACGTCATAACGTGGTGGCCTTTTGTATGGAGCGTTTTCGGGATAATCCAAAATGGTGATCTTCAAGTTGTCACATCTCGAGAAGTTTTTATGCAATCGAAGTAATTATTTTACCTATATTTGTATTATTGTGACGTCTTCAAATAACAAATCGAAAAAAAAAGGGATACAAGCCTATTCATTGGCCAGCCATTATAAATAATGTTCCTCTATACTTACTTTACTCTTTGAAATAATGACCAATTTATTACATTAACTGTAACATATACATACAAAAATGAATCTATATTTCCCTTGACCACGGCATCTCGCGTGAACGGCTTGGCCGATTTCGATGTTTCTTTTTATGTTGTATTTGTTACTGTCAGGAGAAGGTTCTTATAAAAGAAAAAAAATAAGAAAGATGCGCGGAAACTTAAAAAAATTAGGAAAACGTAACGACTATGCTAACTTTTCTAATGTAAATAAATAAATATTGTTAGACAAATTACACAGCGCCATTTAGCCCCAAAGCTTGTGTTATGGGTACTGATAAACATACGTAAATACATTTTTTTTTTTTTGTAAATACGTACTTATGATACATAGAAAACACCCAGACCAAGACAAACAGACATGTTCATGCACACAAATGTTTGTCCTGTGTGGGAATCGAACCCACGAGCGTTGGTGTCGAAGCCGCGTCATTGACCGCTACGCCACCGAGCTCGTCAATGTAATGTAACTTTATTTCGCTTGACAGAACTGTTAGTTATTTGACAGATTGCGCGAAACCAATTCGAATTAAATATTCATTGTTACGAAGACAGGACAACGTATGTCGGGTCAGCTAGTCGTGAATACAAAACTGAAAAACAATAAATAAGACCCGCTATTAATTACAATCAAATGTCTATAAATAAAATCCTATTTTATAATTTGGTGGTTTGATATTTAAGGGGCCATCCATAAATTACGTCACACGAATTCCATGATTTTTTGACCCCTCCCCCCGTCCTTGTCATAGCTGATCACATTTGTGAGGCTTCCCCCCTCCCTAGTGTGACGTCACATATTTTGCAAATTTACATCTAGGGTTGCAAATGTTTCTGAGTTTTTCGTTAATAGTTCAAAGTTCGTATTAACACTTAGATTATAATAGATTTTGAAATGTGACGTCACGAAATTTAGGACCCCTCCCACCCCCTCGTCACACTATGTCACACTTCATCGACCCCCTCCCTCCCCCTTAACGTGTGACGTAATTTATGGATGGCCCCTAAGCCTAAGCCCTTCAATTGAAGGGTTTTAGAGCATACTCCACCATGCTGCTCAACTGCGTGTTGGAGGTCAGTGTTTTCAAGCCGCCCAAAGGCCATTGAATTGGTTTAACGACTGTCGTCTAAAGACAACTGTCCACCACTGTCGAGCAGCGTGGTGAAGTATGCTCTAAAACCTTTCGATTGAGGAGACCCGTATTCCAACAGTAGGATGATTATGGATTGATACCGTGCCGTGCCGTCCCGTCCAATAGGAACGCGTGACGCTAGTATTGATGGTATTGTTTCAGTATAAACTATTACCTACTTGTCACTGATCTAATAACATCAATTGGACCATGTAAGGGCGCGCTCCCACTTTGTCGTGACGACAAATAATCGTGTAGTTTTAAGTGTCGTGGCTTATATATTTTTATGGAAGTGTTCACATATAGAACGACACGATTTACTGTCGTCTACGACATTTTTTGCAATGACGACAGATTGTCATGACAGTGGGAACGGCTAGCACGACAGTCGTAAAACGATATTTTGTCGTAACGATATAAATCGTGACGGCAAATCTATCGTATCTATCGACTGTAGATTTGTAGCCCGCTAATGATGTGTAAACGACAAAGCGACTGCCATGAAACGATAAAATGTCGTCGCGATCCAATGGGATCAGCTAGATACGATAGTCGCTACGCTAAAAGATAAAAAAAATTGACGACAAACAGTCGTTTTAATGGGAACAGCTAGAAACGATAGTCGCCCGACGATAAATTAACCTGTACGACATAGTGGGAACGCGCACTTATGCAGAATAGATCCAACCAACATTTTTTTTACTTTTAAGTTAAAGTTAAAATCTGTTGCGAATATATAAAACTCGATTTAAAGTTTCTCTCTATGTATATCTCTCAATTTGGCAGAGTTTGTCGGTTGGATCTTTTCTGCATAATTGGTCCAACTTTTCGCTGAATTGATGGTTGATGGATGATTGTGAATTGATCGTCTTACGTCTCAATACGCTTACGGCCGAAATTCAGCGGCCATTCTAATTTCAGCCTTAAAGATAATTGTTTAAAGTAAAATATTGTTAACTGTGCTAATGTGTTGTTGCTAGTAAATATGGATTTGAAATAGGCTAGACACCGCTTCATATTTTTTTTTAAATCAAACGTGTCTTTTACTAAGTTTGTCACACATGCGGGATTTTACTTAGATAATGTTTTCACAACGCAAACAGTATATACTTAGTTTGCGACGAAAAGATTTTCTTACTCAATACTGCCATGTTTGAAAACAAATTAAACACTAATAATGATTTGTCGGATTTAATGCATTCTGTGATCTGACCACAGTCCGATCGATTAGATCGAAAGAACCCCGCATTATATGTGAACATTACAGTTTCTATATTATATTTCGAATTACATGCATTTCACATGCGTTCTGAGCATATGAAATCGAGTGTAGGCTATTCAACAAAAAAAAAAAAGCGCGAGCGGAAGGTGCCCATGTCCGGACTACTTGTCAGCAGATATGTTCTCACATGCTATCATGACAAATCCTTGAAGATTGCGGCGTCTAGGCTAATTTAAATCTGTGCTAATATGTATACGTATCCACAGACTGTACTTCCTAAATAGTGTTGTATTGTGATGTGTTATCGGTAATAAAAATAACATTCCGCACTCTTTTTTGTTTTTTTAATTTTCGATAGAAGCAAAGGCAGAAACATTGTTATATTTTATTGAAATTTTTTAACTTAGCTTGTCTGAAAGAAATGTTCGGTAGTCATACAGCCGTAAACGCCTGCTTTCGCTTCTATACAACTGAATTTTCTATATTAGAATGAATTTTACTACCACTTTATGTTGCAGTTTGATGTTTTCCCAGTACTTGTTTGATGCTTTGCTTGTAAGTATTCACTTTGTTATTTTTACTAAGTATTATATAGATTAACAAAAAGGCTCTAAATTCAGTTAATCATATAAAGTAATAAGTACTCGTCAGCTTTCCATTCCACTCTGGCTTTATGTCTGATTCCTTCACACTACAAGCTTCACGTCCCTGGAACGCGCTGCCTGAATCGCTTAGAGGGATTTCAAATAAATTTTCTTCTACCATCCAAAATTTTAATGGTTTACTAAAGTACTGACTCGTCATCGTGATATGTCTATGTATGTATATTATTTTAATGTAATACAATATGTAAGTTTATTTTATTTCAATAGAAAAGGATATTCTTTTACTTTACTAATTATTATCTCTATTTTCGAGATCTCATTTTCTTTTCATTTGCTTTAGAACCGTATTTATGAATTTCTGCTGTACTAGAGAATGCTCTACCAGTCAAGCTTTGTGTTTAGTGTTAAGTCCGCCCTTTGTACCCTTGTATGTACATGTAATTTTGTGGTCAATAAATATTAAATAAATAAATAAACTGACATTGAATTTAGAACCAAAGGTAACACAAATTTGAGGAACTGTGCATATAGTTACTGTGCACAGTATCATATTGAATTAGCTATCGTTTATTTTGCTAAACTATGACGTGTTTCAATGGCTGTTTGGAATGGTTGTTTGGGTTCCCCTAAGTGGTCTACACGCTATTAAATAAATATTTCTGGAAAATTTACACAGCGCCATCTAGTCCCAAATTAAGCGCAAAGCTTGTTATGCTTACTATAATTGAATGTCTGTGGTGTTATGGGTACTTGACAACTAATAAATGTACTTAAATACATTCTTTTTTTGTAAATACATACTTATAATACATAGAAAACACCCAGACCAAGACAAACAGACATGTTCATGCACATAAAATATTTGCCTTGTGCGGGAATCGAACCCGCGACCTTGGAGTCAAAGTGGCCATAGCTAACCATTCCACCACCGAGCTCGTCAAATTAATTCCAAATCAGCTATTAACGATCAATCCGTTGTCGCCTTTTATTAAACCTTATTAAACCATAAAACAGAATGAGACTTAACGCTTTTTAAAGTAATAATGTATGAAAATTTAGATTCTTTTTGTTCTCTTCATGTACTTTTAAGGTTCGCCCTCACTAGGCCGCAATAGATTGTCATTTATTTTCTATAGCATTGCGTTCAATACGGCGGCAGTGTTCCGCAAAGTGTGTGCCGCGGTAGATGTAGGTACCTTAAACACAAAAAGTTTGCGGAACACTGCACTACCCTACTGCACACCGAGTGTATTGCATTCAAACCGTTGCATGCCGTGCATCCGGTTTGTTCGATGCGGGCTAGTCGCATTTCAGACGCCTTGTAATGTGCGCGAGAGAGATGGGGAACACTTTCTATCTCACTTGTACACATTTAAATGCGTCTGCGTAAGTACTGTGTTCAAGTCAACTCTCGCTGCGCGACCTGTACCATAACTGTACAGTACAAATCTTTTAGAAAACTGGGGCGGGACTAACATTTTTTTAATATCTCTGACACTGTCACACGATTGAAGTAAAACTTCTTTAGCTGTACTAACTTATATCCCTCTCAACTTCCATTCGCCGTTTCCGTAGCGCTCTCGTCACGCATTCACCAGCTCACTCCCCAAATCAAGCGTGCGTAAAGAAATTTTACCTTCTTCAAAAACAGTACAGTCAGCAAGAAACCTTGCTGCTCTCTTTCACTGTACGAAAATTTGCCTAATTTTAAATATAATTTATTGGCTTTTAAATATTAAATAATATTATTTCCAGGAAACTTCAGACAAGAGTTTTACTCCGAGTCTTCGCCAAAACACACCAAGCCCGAGGATCCCGAAGCTCAGACTGACGCAGTCGCAGAGTCGCCCAACTCCAGATATATACACTTCAACTTGGACAACCCTTGTCATATATTCAAGGAAACCGACATATAAAGTAATATTTTATACTGCCAAACAAACTGATATTATGAAAAAATGCAGTAAGTATATTTTAAAAGTAATATAATAAAATAAAATAAAATAAAAACTATATAGGAAAGAATTAAAACATTATAAGTATAAACAAGAAAATTATATTAAAAAAAAATCCATTAAACATTGTTTTAAAGTAATATAAAATACGTTAGAAGTCAGTCAGTTTAGTAAAAGTTACCAAAGAGATTGATAAACAAAAAAATGTATTAAATCTAGTAACAAGCATCCTTAGAAGTTATCTACATAATGCTTGGTATTCTATATTTTTCGTTGTCTAAGTAACAAAAAAATATTCTACATTTTTCATTACTAGGTAACAAAAAATATATTGTGCATTTTTCGTTACTAGGTAACAAAAAATATAATCTGCATTTTTCGTTACCATGAAATATTTAACGTTGCAATAATGTGCACTATTAATTTGTCTAGTCAAATTCTAATGCTAAAAATCCTCAAGGATTTGCATTATCTAAGCGGGAATTAACATAATAAAAATAGGTAGGTATATAAATACAATTTATGCATGATCGTTTCGGCGTTCTTTCGACTCATTTCTTGTTAAGATTCGTAGCCTTCCTAAGTAACGAATAAGAAAATTTCTTTTTCGTAACCAAAAAAGGTATCATTAAAAAAAGTAACAAGGAAGAAAATCTATGTAAGTTTAATATTTTTTAAAATTCATCTATGGTTCTTAATTAATAATGCCATAAAATAATAAATAACGAATAATAAAACATTCCAAATAAACAAACGAATAATAATCAATAAAATATAAATGAACAAAAAATGCCTTAAAATCGTGGGCTTACTATATTTCATAAAATTATAACAAAAAGCAATGTTATCCACATTGCTTTAAAAATATATATATCATATAATTATTATTATACACAGGCACTCAATTTTAGGTTTAAGTATTTTTTTCTGTGGCAAGTAGAATCCTAGTTCATAATTAGGTATATTCAAATTGATTTGATAATAGAAATGATAAAAAGAAAATATAAATAAAGCGCTATGCGATTCGTGCTTAAACAAAAACATTAATGAAAATTATACACATATAAAATGTCTATTTTGTTCTTTAAACGTCACTATTATCTTCTTAAATTAAAAAAAAGTAAATAAATAAAAAAAATGTCTATAAAAATATGAGATAAATAAAAGGAGTAATAATTTATTTTATTCTCAAGCTGCCACACTACTCCTACAATTAATAGTATTATAATTAGCCAGGAAGAAACATCACAGGGTAATATAATTTGCCATTCTATTATTTTCATATATAAAAATATAGGTATTTATAATGTTATATTCATTAAATTGACAAAAATTTAGACGTAATTTTAGAAAGATAACATTTTATTGAGTGAAATGTCCAAAATTGGATTTTAAAACTATTTTATATTAGTAAATTTATTTTTTTCGCAAATTATTTTAATATTTTCCGTAAAAATATATAATAAAAATGCGAGATTTCTCTTGTGCGGCACTATGCACTTATACTCGTACTATTTTAAAAAATTAGATTTTAGAGTAGGATAATTTAAATTTACATTGTTGACGTTTTTAAAATTAATTCTATTTTTTTTCTTATTTAATAAAATGTTTTCTTTAGTAACTGTGTTCGGTGTCTATTTTAATGTTCTTAAATAAGGAATAATAAATATCATTAGAGAACTTATCTATTTTCTAAATAAATATCGCGTTACTTAGAATAAAATTATATCCTACAAAACTACTTATTTCTGACTATTATAAAAATTTGGTATAGGCATTAGACAGTTGCCAAATTTAATGCTATATTCTCAGGCATACTAAGTCATATTAGTATCCTAAAATTGGTACACAGATACCTCCCATAACTAAAAAAAACCGGTCTCTCATATTCGTCTAGTCAATGCCATCACAAAAAAGGAGATTATTTGTTTTAAAAAACTAGGTATTTGCAATGTTTAACTTTAACTCATTATTGTAAATGTAGAATAAATATGACTATAATTTATCATAAATTAAGACCCATCTTAACAACATAAACAGTCGGTAACTCGATCTGTTGATTAGTAATTTAATAACTGGTGAAATTAGTCGGAAGATAATAATTTTATGAAATTAATAGACAAGAAATTACAATTTTACGGATGACAGCACGCTGTTTTATCGACCGGGTGGTCGATAAAACAGAATGCGGGGTCGATAAAACAGCATGCGGGTTTGATAAAACAGCATGCTGACATTCTCCATAAATTAACGTTTCTTGTTTATTTCGGTGCAAATGTTCGTTATATTAATTTAACCTTAATCCGTACCCTATCGACCAATAAAAATTCATCCATTAGGATTATGACATTAAATTCGGCAGCAGAATATTATTGATTACATTTGCATAATTAAAGAATTTAGAATGTGTTTGTCTGCAAAAATATGTTTTAATAAGTAATTCTTATTAGATAAGAAAATATGATACATTGTTATTTTAAGTATAGGTAAAGTTCCTTCATTTACATGTAAAAATATTGGTAGAATAATTCGTTTTCGTTATATTATTTTAGAATATTAAGTATTTTTCCCACCTCGATTTTATCTAAAGCATAATAGTAGCTATTAGTATTAATATATTTAATTTCGTAACGTAAAAATATCTCTTAAAAGTATCTCGAATGATTTAGAGCTATTTCATAATCAGCTTTCGTTAGATAATACACATAGGACGCGTGTTTTTTTTAGGTTTTGAAATAAAAGAGTATAATATAAAAAGGTCACCCTTCATTATAGTCCTTGTTACCTGATGGCTAAATTCTCGTAATAATTTTGCCTATCTGCGTATAATTTCACCCGCAAGCATCCTTACCTTATTCATTTCAGAAATAAACTCACCGCTAACTGACTTTAGTCACTACTACTACTCATGCTACTACGTAAACATTATTATGTAAAATCTTCGTATTATAATACGATTACTAGTCAAATTCTGGTCTTCCAGATCGCTTTTATTAAATTTAAGACCTATTTATAAAAAAAATAACTAAGGTCTTTGGAATACAAAAAGTATTCTAAATTTCGCATGTAGGCAGGGAGGTAACTTACCAGTATACGATGCTCCTGCATAGCTACAAGACGTAGGCAATGACCGAAGCACGCTGCGGGATCCTCTCAAACTGGACGTTTGACGAAAAAGTAGTCACATTAGGAAATGCTTATTTCACAGACTATTCTTGTTGGTATTCTAATAACAATACTTATATTAGGTTCAAATGCTATTTAAGTAACAGATCATAAATTATTTATTTCTTTATTTTTTAATCAAGAATTATTGATATAATTTTACATTGTAATAAAATATTTTCATCTTGCCTTAGATAAGAAAAAGTTTAATAAGCTCTATAGTTCTCACAGAATACTGATGATAATGAATAATAATTTTGATGTTTACAACCAAAATGAACACCATATTTGAGAGATTTTAAATAAAAAATAGCTATTAAATAAATAAAAAATATTAATTAATGTCAATAATGTAATAATATCAAGTTTCTTAGAGCTAGAGTTTAAAATAGCGTGATGTGTGTAGAACACTATAGTCCGGTTCTGTTTGTGCTAGCAGTAACGTCGTAGATATCAAAATTGCACTAACATAATGTGCATAAAATAACCATGTGGTTTTTCCACACAACAGCAAAGTTGCATCCACACCGAAGTAACTTTTTGTGAAGTGTAAAATCAACAACAGACAAAAATATATCCAAGTGTCTGCAAAAGGTATACTTACTTTTGTAATAACATATAACCAAATGTTATATAACAACATTTTGCAACATAATAATGTTGCAAACTGTTGTTATACAAAAGTAACTTCGGCATGGATACACCATAAAATTAATAACATCTATGTAATATTTTTCAAAACAATATTGTTATAAAAATAGTTACCGTTACCGAATTATATCTATTTACAGCATTAATATGCAAAGCAATAATAGCTTGCATTCTGTAGATAAATTTGAAATGTTTCTGTTTGATTTTGTCTCGATTAGGTTTCCAATCGATTCAATGCATTAATTATCAATTAAAAAATTGGATTGAAACAGGAATTTTAATATGTTTCATTTGGATATCGTGCGAGGTTCAGAATCAACGGGCACCAAATATTATATATATAACATTTCACAAATATATTAAAATGTTATATACCTAATTAATTATAAAATATAATTGTGTTATATAGTGTAATTTAATTGTTGTATGAAAACACCAGCATGTTTAGTGCGAGTTTGTTCGCGTTCGATCATGTAATAACCGACCAAATAGAGAATAACTCTCATGTTGTGAATTTATAAGACGCGTGTTACATATCAAAATGTGGCTTACTTGCTCACATTTTGAAGTGAGCAACCCGGCTAATTTGGATATGTAACACGCGTCTGGTAAATTCACAATATGAAACTTTTTCTCAATTTGGTCGGTTTGTAACCGTTAATACATTCGAATGTGGCCAAAAACCTCGTATTAATCCCCCTGTAGTACTGGCGGGGTACAAACCGAACCGGATACAATCGCATAATAAAATGTAGCATTAGTGAGTGATGTAGTACCTACACATACAATTTACATAGAATTTATCGTAAATTTTTGATAAACACAACATGTTTTGTAAAGAAATTTGCCACCGTTTGTATATTTATAAAACAGTACGGAAATGTGTTTATATCATTCCGTAAATTTAACATTGTAATCCAATAATTTCTGGAAAGGGAGGGATGCAACGAATACTTTCATTCGTATTCACCAAATACATACTGCCTAGTTTGTGAATATAATTCGTCGAATATAATTACAATTATTCGTACCTATCGACGTCACAAGATTACAGCAAGTTGCGCTGGCATTTTTGACGAGAAAATATAAAACATAAAATGCTTTTCGAAGCTCAGGCATTTAGAACAAACGTATTATTGACTCCAAACCTAGTGCTTACTAAGCACTCTGAGTGCTTAGTGCGAGTGAATTTATAAGTCGCTTGTTACATGTCAACATTATGTGGCTTACTTGCTCACATTTTGAAGTGAGCAAACCGGCTAATTTGGATATGTAGCACGCGGCTGGTAAATTCACAATATGAAACTTTTGATCGGCTTGTAAACTTTAACACGTGGAAATGTGACCAAAAAACTCACATTAAGCAGTCTGAACGTTTATTTTCAATGGCGGGCAAGACACAAATTACAAACGATAGACAGGCATAAACTATTACCGAATACTGTCCTAAAGATAAACTGCACTTTTCGTTAATTTCAATTTGTTTATTATTAGTGGCGTATTCGGCAAATATGAATTTATATTAGCTATTCGTTGCATCCTACATAAAGTCGTTTGTCTAATGAAAGGGTGTTTCTCTAAATGCACAGTTTAGCTCCAACACTCCTTTAAGGCGCGTTTCCATTATGCAAGTACTTGCATGTAGGTATGACGTCACACTTGCAAGCAAGTTACTTGAATAAGAATTTGCACCTCGCATGCAAGGTAGCATAACACTTGTATAAACGTGTCGTCAGCACGTTTTGTTACAAGTTCAAAACTACCCGCATGCAACCCGCGTCTTGCATGCATGTTTACGTTTCCATTAGTCAAGTTGTATGCAACTTGCACCTTGCATGCAGGCTACTTGCATAATGGGAACGCGCCTGTCTTACTTTATTACTGTGACTAGGAAAACATAACTACGTATTACTTACGTTCATAGATTAATAATAGTTCCGCTGCGTTCCGACTAGATACATAATAATCTCTTTATAAACAATTTACTTGTAGACTAAGATGTTTAGATGTTTTTACCTATAGATGCGCTCTACTGCCGCCCTTGTAACAAGAAGAAAGTAAAGCTAGGCTCAATTTACACCGCTGCGGAATGGAATGGAAGCGACTTTTTGCAAAGAAATTGTTCATAGCATAATGATCTTTATGTCAATTGTCATATAAACTTAAATACGAGCCAAAAAAACGACGCACGTCTTCCGGCGAATCCTCGCGCATTCTCGAGAATTCCTTCTCTACTGTCGGTGCTCCCTGTGGAATCCGCGGAAAGTGGCGCGAACAGTGAGTCTGTTGGGTTGGTTACATCAATGAGATACGCTCGCATTCCAGCGAATTCGCGCGCCTTCTCGCGACATGAGCACAGAATAATATACATGAGGCGAAATTGATGAGTCCATTCCATTCCGCGGTGGTATAAATTGAGCCTTATTGTCCGGCCTTCATTCGACGTATTTTGCCGCATTCTCTTCATAAGCAAGTGGACTTTAGTCGTCGCGCAGCGTAGATCTATCATTGATCTATGTCTAAGTATCAATAGTGAGCACTATATTGTGAGTTTGTTTGCTGTTGATGACTATAAATTATGTATTTGCAAAAAAGGATATAGGTATATAAATTTTCCTGTTTCTTGGCCTTGTAAAACTGACTCACAAACAACACACTTCTTTGCACATATTATACGCAAAGTTACTAAGTCAATTTATGTGATTTAATATTTATTGCACATTATGTATGTGAATTTTGTACAAAATGCGAGCTTAAGGGGATTCATGTTGCAAACTAGCACCTCTCGTGTAAAAAAAATATTATTCGCTAAATACTTATGTTATCAAAAAAACTGTATTACACGTTTGTTTATTAAGCCCTCATATATTTTTTATAACTTACAAATTTGATGGAACAAATAATCCTGAAGTTGTTTCAACTAAATTAGAAAAAAAACGACCTTTATCTACAACATGGAAGCCTTCAAGAACAGTCTTTATTTCCTTTGAAAAGGTGGCAACGGATCGGCGACCCCTTGGTGTTGCTGATCTCCATGGGCGGTGGTGATTGCTTTCCACTAGGTGACCCACATGCTCGTTTGCTCCCTCTCATATAATAAAAAAAACGACCGTTTTTGGCACATTTTACTTCTATACCTACAGATTATAATATTTTATCAATTTTATGAGTTATTTAAATCAACGAAATAAAAAAATATATAATAAGTATATTTTTTGATTCCTGTATTTAGCGAATAATTGTCACTCCATTGGTACTAGTTTTGCTGCAGGTATGGCCTTAATGCTAAAACTTTATTAGTTCACTGATCTCTATAAATATTTCTTGTGCCATTCAACTTAAAAATATTCTGTATTTCTAATCATATTAGGTAACATATCGTGACTTTTGTGGTGTAGCATATTATATCTTTATAGTCAGTTTTATTAGGAATTGCATAGTCAGCTTAATAGTAATATAAACCTTAATACAACATCATAAAGTTCAAAATAATTCTCATTACTACTGGACAGGTTGAATCCATTTTTTTCGCAAATTATGTATAAATTTTTACACGTGACTGTACCTTAATTGGTTTATAGGGTTCCGTACCCGAAGGGTCAAAAGGAACCCTATTAAGGCTCCGCTGTCCGTCCGTCCGTCTGTCACCAGGCTGTATCTCATGAACCGTGATAGTTAGACAGTTGAAATTTTCACAGATGATGTATTTCTATTGCCGCAATAACAACAAATATTAAAAACCGGAATATAATAAATATTTAAGGTGGCAACCATATACAACAACGACAATATACAACAAACGTGATTTATTTGCTCGTTTTTGCTCGCAATTCATAAAGGTAATAGGTAGACGTTTGAAATACTCACATAATATTTAGTTATATATTCACTTTTAAAATATATAATTAAATTAAAATAAAACAAATATTTAAGGGGGGGCTCCCATACAACAAACGTGATTTTTTTGCCGTTTTTATAGATAATGGTACGGAACCCTACGTGCGCGAGTCCGACTCGCACTTGGCCGGTTTAAGAGAGGTAGGGTATAGCGTTTTTGTTAGCTGCCCGACTAGAGAACTATCTCCACCTCATAGAATACCGCAGCCAAACAATTCCCTTGAAGGTTGTTGTGTTCCTGCGAGTGAGTGAGGTCACCGGAAAGATGTGTTGCTGTGTTGGGAGCGAGGGCGGCGGCGCGCATTCAATTATGGTCTCTTTTGTATTGAACTAGGGTTGTATTTTGTATAAATCGTAGCTGCCATGTTATCGTAGTTGATCTCTGTCCACCACAAGAGTCATAAGTGCGGTCGGCCAAGAAAGTGGTCCATCAATTTTGAGCGAACTTCCTAACAAACGCAAATGTTGTTAGGGCTGATATTCCATTATTTTCGAGAGCAAAAATAGACCTTCTGAGTTTAAAGTGCAAACTAATGTCAACCTTAAGGGGGTATACCACTTATTTGGCCTACTGTAGATACAGTTGGGAACATGAATTTGATCACAGTCCATAAAACGCATCACGCACAACGAAGATATATATTTAGAGCGGGACAGTGTTATACGTGTGTAAGAGATAGTTGATATAGCCTCTTTTGTCTCGCTTCAAGATCTTCATTGCATGTAATGCACTTTATACTCTATTTCTCTATGCAGAGTATTGAATTTCCAATGACATTTCAAGAAAAAATTACTGTTTCCCAACTAAATGTATAGTTCAGTATATAAATATGTAGCTGTAATGGAGTTGCTTCGTTGGCAGCGGAGGTACAATACATGAGCAATTGCAAAGTTTAACAGGCGGCCGGTACCTACTTACCTATCCTTTTTCCTCCGAACGTTCTATAAAAAACATTTCTTTCATTTTACAAAATATGTTTAGGTAGCTTCAATGTTCTGCCCCCTTACCACCATCTCTTATTGCGATTCAATAACTGAATAGAATGTTTAGTCATACCAATGAATAAGCGACTCTATTTCAAATGGAATTGAGTCACTTATTCATTGGTTCATAAGCAATCCATTGGTTCATAAGCAATCAATTGGTTCATTCATAAGCAATCCATTCAATTATTGAATCGCAATAAGAGATGGTGGTAAGGGGGCTGTTCTCTCAAAATAGGGTTGCCATCCGTCCGGGTTTCCCCGGATTTACCCTAGTTTGAAGGGCGTCCGGGGAGCGTCCGGGCGGGGTTTCATTTGTAGTCCCGGGCTAAAAAAAAATAATCACTACCGCCCGCTCCATACTGCGAGTCTTATCCAGATTTGAGATTAAACAATAGTACCTACTAGTACTAAAAACACTGATGACATGTCCGAGTTTTAAGATTCAAAATCTGGAGTATTCACGCATCTTGTCCTGCCCCCCTAGCAAAGTGTAATTCGTAGCGTAACGAACGTTAGATAGATCACGTGACATTTGTCAATTCTCATACTAAAATGTTCGATTTTGACAAATGTCACGTGATCTATCTAACGTTCGTTACGCTACGAATTACACTTGGCTAGGGGGGCTGGTTGCTAGCGTTTAGAGATGGCAACCCTATCAAAAGCAAGCTTATCAAAGACAATGGCTATAATAAACACATTTTTATGTACTCGACTGTTCGCAATAGACGTGTATTGTAACTACCTACTATACTTACGCCCGCCCTCGGAGTCTGCTAAAAGAATCATGACATCTATAATTACAATGAAGTTCTTCCAACCCTCATAGAATTGTACAGTACAGCAAATACTATCTAGATCAGGGCTGTCCAAACCATATACAATACCGGGCCATTACAAATTACTAAATAGATTAGCAGAAACAAGTACCTACTTGACATTTTCACTACCTACTTTGAAAGTTTACGCTTAGTATAAAATACCAATATAAAATACCAGTTATAAAACTTTTTTTTTAATGTATATATATATATATATATATATATATATATATATATATATATATATATATATATATATATATATATATATATTAAATCACAAATATAGGTCGAGGGCCGCATGCGGCCCGCGGGCCGTGCTTTGGATAGCTCTGATCTAGATCAATAACGATGTAGATAGAAGCGCCTATTCTATATACTGTTGAATAAACTTATTATAAAAAAATGGTTTTCATATACGTCTACGTGGAAGCAAATTTAGCTCATTATAGCCCTTCTATTTGGCTGGTAACTTGTTAAAATTTCTTTGACAATAGCTCTCAGAGTAAATATACCAAGGCTTTGTTACTTTGATACTACATCGTGGTCAACCTTTATTCATCCCACTGTTGAGACGTATGCCTGGAGGCCCGTAGGAGTCCCCTCATTCAAAGAGGGTTTAGAGTATACTCCATATATCCCAGCGTGTAGCCGACCAATTCTTTTAG
Source organism: Hypsopygia costalis (assembly GCA_937001555.2). Classification (NCBI taxonomy): domain Eukaryota; kingdom Metazoa; phylum Arthropoda; class Insecta; order Lepidoptera; family Pyralidae; genus Hypsopygia; species Hypsopygia costalis. The sequence goes on from OW443350.2 coordinate 5,873,780, forward strand.
ACACTTCGCAGTAAATGCGTGAGTATCATTGGCTATATTCTTAGGAATAGTGATTCATTAGGCAGACTGTGAGTGTGCGTATTAATCTTGTATCTATAATACTCTTACTTAAATGAGCAATTTCAACTATTGTTGTATCTCTTTGTATCTAGTCATTTTATGTGTACTGTTCTTGGTGTGATAATATTAAACATATTTCAGGGAAAAAGTGTTTTTTTTTATTTTTATCTACCTATCGAATTAGAAAGTAAGTTGAAATGTTTACTTTATTATCTTAATCCTTACATACATACATACTAAAAAAAATGCATAGTTATTGTAATAAATATTTTCACAGACTAGGGCAAGAGTGGCAGTGGGCAGGGCACATAGCACGGAGGACGGATGACCGATGGGGTCGAAAAGTTCTCGAGTGGAGACCACGTACCGGCAAGCGCAGCGTAGGACGTCCACCCACAAGGTGGACAGACGACCTCATTAAGACCGTAGGATCGCGCTGGATGCAAGCCGCTTCCAACCGGTCTTATTGGAGATCTAGAGGGGAGGCCTATGTCCAGCAGTGGACTTTTAATGGCTGAGATGATGATGATGAGGGCAAGAGTGTGTACTTAGTGAGAATTTTTTGGTCACATTTGAACGTGTTAACGTTTAAAAGTCGACCAAATTGAGAAAAAGTTTCATATGCGAGTGGTTGACCAAAAAGGGACCTGGAAGGATTGGAAATCGTTATTTTTTTTTAATCTGTGGTCTTTTAGCTTTGTTTTGGTATAACCAGAATATTTTTAGGTGCCGTAGTTTTTTTTTATATTTTTTTTTGTGAGCTGAGGCAGTTTTGGTAAACTTACACCTTACAATTAAACTTGTTTCTACACCAAACTTCAAACGCGATTTACTCGAAATCAAATATTTTCCCTTGAGGTCCCTTTTTGGTCAACCACTCACTGATTGTGAATTTACCAGACGATAAGTAGGTAACCTATCTGTTACGTAACCAACATGCCTACTATACCTACCAGGGTTTGTTTTAACCGCGCACCTTCTCCATGGTGGGCAATATAACTACAATATTTTCAAGCGTGTTAGTATATTCATTTATTCACAATGATTCCTAACATGGGATATACCTATGCATATAGTGGTAAAAAAAGATGGACAATTAATAATATTACAAATCACTTTATTGAGGCACTTACAATTTAAGTCACTGTGAGAATACATTTTGTTAGTACTTAATTCATCATACAATTATAATCAGCTATTTTATTGTCTTGCTTTGTTGTACATAGTTAATTTTCTATCATTCCCAAGTTATTTTTAACGCTACTGTGCTTCTATATATAATATATGTTTCTGTACTATTATTTTATTCATTAATTTTCTTCTATTAATCTTTTATTTAGCACCAATTACAATTTTCATATATCTTTATAAATATACACATAAAAATATATTTAACGAGGTAATAGTATTAATAAATGGAATTATTTATCTTCAATAAATGCTATTAAAATTCTTCAGCCGGGTACCCAACTCCTGAGCAAACATTACACGATAAACATTAAACAAAAACATTTGTTTTCATAAACGAGCAAGCAATACATTAAAATTTCTTCACTCTTCACCTACGAGGGGGAAGTAAACATAGTCTTTGCATAGACTAGAAAAGATCTCCGATGGAATAAGTCCATCATATTACAGCATTTTTTGTTGCATGTACCTATTTGTTATTGTTATAGTGCAATTAAGATTTTACAAACAAACAAACAAGCATTAAATAATGTTTGCTTGTATGCACACTTGGTCTCGATGTTTTTTACATTTAAAAAACACTTAAAAAAAACGAAGCTTTAGAACCAAGTATCTCTTGTATGTCTTGTATCCGAATTATTTATAATCAATCATTTTATGATATGAAATAAGTATATAATTTACAGTAAACAATTAGAGTATGTAAAAATTTATTACTTATGGAAGAATTTATATTGATAAGTACTAAATAAGTAGGTACTTATATTTTTACTTTCTGTTATTATTAAAGCACCTGTACGTCATTATCAACATAAAGTGTCAACTCACAGTATAAAATCAACAATATTTTTACTATTTCAGTATTTTGTTTAAAACATATTAATCCGATAAAAAATAAGATTTCTTAACAAGCAATAATAATATTCAGTCGATTTGTTCCCACTATTCTTATTATTTCCTGCAGGAACTCCTAGGAAAAGGAATATCCTGTTTTTTTCCCTCTTAAATGGATGACCTTGATCTAATTGAATTGAGCACCTAAGATCATTGTATACCATGTTTAATGCAAATAAAGATTTATTTATTTAAATCAATTGTTTATATTGCATTGAATTGTGCCATGAAACCAAAATAAAGAGATCCGTAATTATTTCGTACGTTCAGGGCGCTCTCAAGTACCCCTGTGGATATGGCATGTAAACTGGGATGAAAATTCCCACTATTCCTATTGGTAGTAATTAATGTTATTTAGTCATTTTTTGTTATAATTTGGAACAATTGGCCTATTGTCAGTCTCTACACTTTGGCAAACTTGAGCATTAGTGCTTTTATTGCAAATTAAGTATTAAAATTAATAAGTTACATACATGTATACTTAATTTACAAAAAATACTACTATTCGTTGGTTTGTAAATTAATTACGTAAAATTACTATTAAAAAACATATAAACAGGTTGTATGTACGAGGTGCGGTCCAAAAGTTTCTGGCTGGAGAATCGGGCAGCTTAAAAAAAAAAACAATAAATATGTCGTCGCGATTGTCATCTAACCTGCTTTTTCGTGTATGGTTTTGGGGTGTCTGTTGGTTGTTGTTTTGATTTCACGGCGTTTTAACGATAGTAAGTCGGAAAATTTTCAAAATGTTCAAATTGGAATATCGCTCTGTGATCAAATTCCTGACAAAGGAAGGGGTCAGCCAGACCGATATAAAAAAAAAAGGTTGGATACTTCTTCGTCATTTTCCACCGTAAAAGAATGGAGTAAGCAGTTTCGTTTAGGGCGGGAGTCCATTGACGACGATCCTCGCTCCGGCTGGCCTGTGGAAGTACTCACCGAGGACTGCGTCAAATTAGTGGAAGAGAAAGTTCTAAGTGATCGATGACTTAAGATTAAAGAAATAGCGGCAAGAACCGGGCTTTCGAAAACTCCAAGTTAGTGCTAGGTAGGGTACCCAAACTTCTTTCGAGCTTGCAGCGAACTGAGCGAAAACTGTGTTCTCAAGAAATTTTAGACGCGTATAGGCGTTACGGAAAAAGTTTTCTGGAGTCGATTGTTACGGGAGACGAAACCATGGTTTTATACTATGATCCTCTGTCGAAAAGGGAATCGATGGAGTGGCGTCGTCTTGGTGAAAAGTCGCCTAGAAAGGCCAAGGTAACGCAATCCACCAAAAATATAATGGCAACGGTATTCTGGGATTGTCACGGAATGAATACTAATGATTGACATAACAGAAAGGAATACCACGGTAAATGGCACCTACTACGCCACCCTTCCTTATTGAGCAGTTACGAGAGGCGATCAGGCAGAAGCGACGTGGAAAACTCAGTAGAGGTGTTCGGCTTCTCCACGATAATGCTCCCGTTCACACTGCTGCAATTGCCAAAGCTGCTGTAGCAAAATGTGTCTTCGAGGAAATTCGCCACCCGCCTTACAGTCCCGACCTGGGCCCCAAGCGACTACTATTTGTTCTCGAAACTTAAGGCAGACTTAAGGGGAAGACGATTTTCTTCGGATGATGAAGTGGCTCAAGCGATTTTCGCCCGTTTTGAGGACAAAACTCCAGAGTATTTTTTTAAGGGGATAGAAATGCTTATCAAGAGATCAAAAAAGGCTTTGTAAATATATCTACTTGTTTTCTTCGTTAGGCTGGACACTTTTGGACCGCACCAAGTTTAGCTGGCTAAACTTAGTTAGCTTTAAAAGGATGTGAGTATCTCACCTCTCATTCTCCAAAAATGCAAACCACCTCTCTTCCTCCTTCACGCTTGCTTTGTTCACTCGGGTTTTGGTGATCACAAGCTCATTTGCAAGTTGAATCTCTATGTAACATATGTTGATAAACCGTCCATTACTCGTATGTATTTCAATTATTATATACCATTATCATTTCTAACCATTGCGTTTCGGCTAATGTACTTATTGGCCGGCTAAACGAACGTTTATATTCACATCTATCTATAGCTTTAATATAGTATTATCTTAAGTACCACGTTGGGCGCCAAATAAGCATAATGTCTATATACTACCCACAGACATTCAATTATAGTAAGCAGACGTAAAATAAAATATATTAGTGTGAGTTGATCTTTCCGCACGCTCTTGGCTAGTGAATGTTGCTATCCCGTTTTTACACGTATACCAACACTGTACATGATTAGTTAAAAAAAATTTTTTTTTTAATTTTGAAACATAGCATGCGTCATTTTTGCATGCTACTCGGAATCAAAATATTGGATCTGAATCTGCTTCAAATCATGCATTATTTTTAATAACATAATATTCCACACAGACACATTATATTAAATTAATTTAAAACAGGATGTGGTCAATGAGACAAATTAATGACTACCCCGGTGGTCGAATGGCTAACCATGTCCACTTTGACTCCGGGGTCGCTGGTTCGATCCCCGCACAAGGCAAATATTTGTGTGCATGAACATGTCAGTTTGTCTGGGTCTGGATGTTTTCTATGTATTAAGTTATGTATGTATTTACAAAAAAATGTATTTAAGTATAATATCAGTTATCTAGTACCCATAGCACAAGCTTAGCACTTAAATTGGGACTAGATGGCGCTGTGTAAATTGTAATTACATATTTATATTATATTTAATTAACTAGGTATCCCTAGTAAATACCCCTAATATAATTTAATAATATATTTTATCTTTTTATCTCTAACTAGCAATATAGTGTAGCCACACTCAATAATTCTTTTTTTTTAGTTTTCTTTACCATAATTGTCCTTGCAATTTATGCCTCATTTCCTTAAAATCTATTCAACCATTTATGGTAAACATTTATCTTCACTAACTTCCACATACATAATAAATATAATTAGGTTTAAACAAAGACTTACAGAAAAGAAAGACAGTAGACAAACTAAAAATATTACATCACCAAGGTGAAATATAAGAGTACAGCCTGCTTGTTGGTTGCCACTCGACTATTCTATGCACCCAAAGCCTAGTACAGAATTTTTAGAATAACCATAGTATTTTATTATAACATTTATTTTTATTGGTAACGGTACAAAAATTGTGAAAAAAAAATCATTTATTATTTCTTATAATATAGTATAATGTTTGTACAGTGCAGGCGAGAAGAGAAGACCACAATAATCTAGCCACTAAATAATTTCTTAATATTAATATCAAACAATAATAACAATTTATAAGCCTTTATTCAGACATTTTGAAACTACCTACATTAATCAGGTACTTATATTATGTAATTGTGTCCTGCAGGATGCAGCAGTAAGGTATGTGGCCCAGGGGATAAAAAGGTTGAGTATGGCTGCTCTATTCAAACCCTCATGTGGATTTTTACTTACCATATAACTATTGTATTACCATATAACAAGTATATATTTTTTTTCCAAAATGGCCAATGTTAATGGCTTGTTAGGGGCACATTTACACTATGAAAGTTCTCTTAATAGCAGACTTCAAGACAACTTTGGCATGGCAAGTCTAATCTAAGAACACTTAGATATCAGCATCTTTGGATAAGAACATTTTCCACTTTAATCCGAGCATAAGTAACAGTACTATGTACAGTATGGCCTCTCTTTGCCACTCTCTTGCATCAACCTCGCTTCACCTCGTATGCATACCACAGCATACTCTTCACGCTACAGATATAGTTGCTTATGTATATATAATAGTTAACCTTTTGGCTACCTGGCTTCATATCAGTTGTTGAGACCCTAGCGCCCAGCTTATAAATCAACAAATAAATAACTCTGACAAACAAGGATGTTATTGCATGCATCTCACTATATTTCATTGTTTCACAATATTGCAAACATTTGTTGTATATTCAGTCTCTATTATATTTACCTACTGTTTTATTGTAGTGGGCAGCTGCATAAATGAAAATACATAAACAAAATAACACAAGTTCGCTGTTGGATAAATATGACAGAGGCGATTCGGGCCCAAAAATATTTGTTAGATGAATCAGACTGAAGCCGTCAAAAGGTCAACAATGCCATAATATAATAACATTTGTATGTAGTGGCCTGGGTGTGACAAACAATACTTTGATTGTGTCAATGAGGCATAAGAAGACTTTTAACTACTTTACTAAGCATTTGTACTTAATACAAACTTCTTAAGGAGACTCCTTGACCCTGAAGGTGTCAAGAGGTGCTGCAAGAAGTCTAACTGATGGTGGACTGAATTCACGTTATATCCTCCACAAATACCGCTTCTCCAACTAAACAAACTTACAACATAATTAATCACTGCAGTCACAATGACAGCCGAAACACTCACCATCACCAGTGTCATTTGAAGTGCCGCCAATATCATTTGTCGTACCCCCATCACACGCACAGCAATCACCACCAAAACAACCTTCGCCACCAGTATCATTTGTCGTGCCTCCATCACACGCACAGCAATCACTGCCAAAGCAACCATCAGAGTTTTCTTGATTACAACAATCATTACAACAAGTTGCACACGACTCACAGCAGTCGTCAAAACAGATGACAAACCCACGGCAAATACTTGACAACAGTCTCGTGCAACAACACAGTGTATCAACATCGTCATCATAAATACAGCAACAATCCTCTGTCTGGCGTTCTTTCTCTTCTTCAAGTTGACGCCGCCTCTCTTCCCTCTTACGGGCTTTTTCCTCTTCTTCCTCAGGATTTAAGTTTTCTAATTCTGTGGGAATGCCGTACTGACGAGGCTGGGTTACAATAACTTCGTCAACCGGCATTCTCGTAAAGTTCAAGTTTTTTTTGACAGAAATTGAACACTTCAAATTAAATGTAAACTTGTTCTGTACTTTACATAGGTACGTAAGTCAATGAATAATATATTTATAATTTCATCTTCAATTTTAATAAGCACTATAAAAAATATTAAAAGAAGTGCACTGTGGCCACTGTGCGTAATCAAAAAAATGCAGCCCGTCAATTATTATTGTCATAGATTATTTCTTGTGTACTTTACTGTGATCTTTGGTCCCTTGCGCTTTATTTACTTTAACAATAGAAACTGTGCATTTTCGTAATAATAGATATTACAGATTATTTTGTAGCAAGATACCTAATTAATTACTGTTTAAATATATTTTTGGAATCCAGTAAGTAAACTGCATTTTAATGCGACTGAATTGAATTAAAATCAAAACAAATACCAAGTAAACACCCACCTATTTAAACATAAAATAAAACTGACACTGACATCTAGACTTGTGTAGTTCCTGAGTGAGTAGTTCAATTGTACCAGTTCACCATACCTGCCGGTTCTTGTCACTCACTCTTTCTTGTCCCATATAGTTCACTGCGTCATTTAGTTCAATCGAGTGACAAAGAGTAAAAAGAACGGAAATACATAAAGCGTACGAGCTAGAATGAGAGAGATACGTTGTAATTTTGGCAAAATTGCTAGCGATAGAGAGCGAAAAGGACGGAAGATTCTCAAATTGTTCGAGATAAAACGGGACAGATAGTTTCGTGCGTGGTTGACTGACCGAATTAGAACTCGAAGGCTAAGGACATAAGAACCATAAGCTGTTAGCGAAAATAGGCTTAATTTTTATATTAATTATTATTTTAACCACTAAGTAATTTCTTTTTACTCAATGTTGACAGTCCTAAGCCTGTGAAAAGTTTGAAGGAAAATCAATATTTGTAAGGGAATTTATAAAATATTTAATTAGTTATACTTATTTAATACAAAAATACAATGTCATCAAAATGATGCAATAGAACTGAAAAGAATGTAGAAGGAATCAGTCAATAGAACTACTGAGTCGATTGAATCAAAGATACATTGAAGTAAACGAACTAAGTGAGTCAAAAGAGCTACAGAAGTAATTGAACTAAATGAACTAGATGAGTGATATAGTTCATTTGTGTCAAAAGAACTGCATCACTCTTTTCAGTTTAGTGAACTGTTTTGCACAAGTCTAGACTGAATGAAATGGTCCGGCGGCGGCGGCGCGTAGAGGGTAGAGAGTAGTAGGGTTGTTGAAAATTTATCGATATCTTTTAATTCGATACATCGATATTTTTAGCGATATCTATTCTTGCGATCGATATTTATTTGCAATAACCGCCACTGAACTGACTAAAACCGCTAGTAGCCTGCGTAAAAATAGTGACATTCGCTGTTAATGTAACTAAGGTGTAGATACCTAGAATTCGTCACTAAACAGAGCACATAAAAGAACCCCCACCGCAGCGAAAGCAGCGCACCTGCGGCACCAATCCTGCACATCCTCTCGACAATGAAGCCAGTAAAACCCTTCTCGAATCTTTGCCAACGTCCGTCCCACGCCCAAGCGTCCACCCGACACGCCATCATACACTTCACGAAGGACATCCTGTACTGTACCCCATCTCTTGGGACAACTATCTGGACATGGAACTCTCTGCCGTTAGGTTTCTCCCATTTACGGTAAAGTATTCCGTTCTGAAGAATAAAACTGTGCCATTGAGCCCAGTATGCCTTGGTGATAACACTAGTAGGGGCGACTTCGCACCATCTTGGCATGTCCTCGCCTCGGAGTCAGTGGCCCAGCCACATCAACCGCAACGCGTTCCCATGGCACACCAACGTTACAAAGTTGCAGGTTTCCTTGCCTTCTAGTTGATGGACCCCCCACCGCAGCGCAAACAGCGCAGCTGCGGCACCAATCCTGCACATCCTCTCGACAATGAAGCCAGTAAAACCCTTCTCGAATCTTTGCCAACGTCCGTCCCACGCCCAAACGTCCACCCGACACGCCATCATGCACTTCACGAAGGACATCCTGTACCCCATCTCTTGGGACAACTATCGGAAAACGGAACTCTCTACCGTTAGGCCTCTCCCATTCACCAGTCCAGAGCCCAGTATGCCTCGGTGACAACACTAGTAGGGGCGACCTCGCACCATCTTGGCTTGTCCTCGCCTCGGAGTCAGTGGCATCTCCAAATCCCACTTCTAATACCAAATGTTACGAGCTAGGGTTCTGGATTTAGATGTAAAACGCCAATGACAACTTCCAAGGATTTATTCACTCAGGGTCTGGTCTGCAGGTCTTCACAACACGAAGTCCACACGAAGATTCCAAATCGCAGGTCAAATCGAAGTCCAAGTATCGCTGAGGTCGTAGGTTATCACTTGTCTCGCAGGTAGATTCGCTCGAAGTTTACTCTTCCGAAGTACAACTTAGACTTGCAAAGCAGTTCACTGAACTGAAAAGAGAGATGCAGTTCTTTTGACGCAAATGAACTATATCACTCATCTAGTTCATTTACTTTTGTAGTTCTTTTGACTCACTCGTTCAGTTTAGTTCAATGTATCTTTGATTCAATCGACTCAGTAGTTCTATTGACTGATTCCTTCTACATTTCTATTGCATCATTTTGATGACATTGTATTTTTGTTTTAAATAATGAAATATTTTATAAATTCCTTTATAAATATTGATTTTCCTTCAAACTTTTCACAGGCTTAGGACTGTCAAGCTTGAGTAAAAAGAAATTATTTAGTGGTTAAAATAATAATTAATATAAAAATTGAGCCTTGTACTACTACTATAGCATATTTTCGCTAACAGCTTATGGTTCTTACGTCCTTAGACTTAGAGTTCTAATTCGGTCAGTCAACCACGCACGAAACTATCTGTCTCTTTTTATCTCGAACAATTACAGAATCTTCCGTCCTTTTCGCTCTCTATCAGCAATTTTGGCATTACAACGTATCTCTCTCATTCTAGCTCGTACGCTTTATGTATTTCCGTTCTTTTTACTCTTTGTCACTCGATTGAACTAAATGACGCAGTGAACTACATGGGACAAGAAAGAGTGAGTGACAAGAACCGGCTTATATGGTGAACTGGTACAATCGAACTACTCACTCAGGAACTACACAAGTCTAGTACAACTACTGAACTCCTTTGCGCCGCGGCGGTCGCTATTTATATCCGCCGACAAGGGTTACCAAATGTTCTCGTATGTACATGTTTGTACCTACTTCCCTTCTCGAACATTTTCATGTCATAGTGTTATGAACCTTAAGACAGTAGACATACGGGTTATTATTGCTTGCAGCGAAGTATGCGGCAACTATTCGGTAGGTTACTAGAAACATTCTATTCTATGGTTCGAGACAGGACCGCGACAATTTAATACGCTCTGTGATATATACATAGGTACCGATTATATATTTACTTATTTGCAATGAAATAAAAAACTAAATGTTATTTAAAATATTTTATTTTATAAATAAAAATATCTATCCGTCTATTACTGACCATGTAAATAATATATACATTTTTTACATAGCCGCACTTCACTAAAAGAATGTTCCTAAGTAAAAAATAATGGATCACGCAGATGTAAATACGCATCAAATGCAATTACAGTTACTTATGATCTAAGTTCCCGTCATTAAATTTTGACCTCATTGAATCATTTAAATTATTTAAACAAAGAGGTTTTGCTTCAGTCGTTTGAATGAGGTCAAAAACTTAAAACGGTATATTAATTATAATAATATTTAAACGGTATCATGGATAGACTATTATTATAAATTATTCTAATATCTTTTTACTCCCAATCCGGCAACCACTAATATATCATTTCCATACATCGAGTTACATTATATGACGTCTCGCGTATGGCTTGGCCTCTCAGTAGCGAAGCAACTTCTATATACTGCTTGTTGTAATTTTCGTATGTTAAAATAATCATATATAATTTTCTACTTTCACGGTTGTCGCGGGACGACAATATAGACAAATGTGATGTACACTATTGTATATATTGTTGTCCCGATACTATGGCGTCTGCAACGTCACCGAAATATTAGGAAAATGCTAAAATCGAGCGCGATTATTCCCATATATTTAATAGTGATAAAATAATTATACACGTACACTTAAAGTTCAATGCTTTTACCACAGATAAGTAGTACACTAAACTACTTTAAGCCCGCCATATGCAAGATCTCACACAAACACTTACGTTCTATCTACGTGCGCTAACCTGTGGCCGGCATCGACAAGTCTGTCGTGGCATGTTCATCATTTTCCGGACACCTATTGACAGCCTTGATCACCAGACTTATTATCAGTCGTATGCACGAGTTCACACTATTCCATTCGTTCTATTGCTATGTTGTGTGGAGTGGCATGACTGTCATCTCATGCGACCTTAAAGTTTGACTAAATAATTACCGAGAATATATTTGTTTCGTGACTATTCTTTTAACTAATTTCATTTTAGTGTAGAAGCAAAGCACGATCATAACAAATCCACCTAGATAATATAACAGCATATTTTCTATTATCCACTAACAGACAGCTTGACAGAGAGCTATTTATAATATAAAACTTATAGTAAGTATGAAATATGAAATCAACTATTCGAATAATGATGATTGAATCTTAACTAAGCGCGAGTAAAGATTGGTATTTTTCCAACTGACTTCAATAGAGGGCGCTGTACTTAAAATAAATAAAATTTTAATAGGAATATGAATTAAAATTGTATATGTGACGAGCTTAACGTCTTCGCTATTGCGGCAGCTATTATTGATATCGCTAGAATGAACAGAATTTATTTTATTTAAACTTTATTGACCACAAAATTACATAAGGGTTCAAAAGGCGGACTTAACGCTAAAGGCATTCTCTACCAGTCAACCTAATTCTTTTGAGCTGTGATTAACAAAGATTTTTGTATAGGCTGCTGTCGACGTTGCTTAACTTGCGTCTTCGACGCCATCGAGCTCCTCCGACCATAATTTTAATTAATTTAACAAAACCCATGCATGTCATGCATCCACCCCTCTGAACCGAATATACCCCTTCGGGAACTTATTTTAACTATTGGGAAAACTAAAATAACGACCATCGTTTAAATGAACATCAATATCTTAAAACTATATATTATAAATAGCTCCTTATATGTGCCAACATAATCACGACAGCAAGTCACTGCAATGCCAATCTTGCTTAAAGCAGACGTGAATACAAACCACATCTGGTAATGTTCTAGAAAGTTATCTTTGATCGCATAAATGGATAATACTAGCTGCAATGCATGTGCGATTATTAGTTTTCTTTTTACTTTATTTAAGTATATTTATTACAAATCGCCTTAAGTGTATTTTTTTTTTTGTGAAATGAAACTAATACAAGTGAGGTCAGAATATTGCGATGGATCTAGTACTATGAACTATCTATATCACCAATATCACTGTCAGAATATCGCATATAGTTTGTACGCGTTTCATATACTTACTTTGTTCCATTGAACTTTACTGCAATCAGAGTGCTTATTGCGAGTTTTTTGGTCACATTCAAAGGTGACAACGTTTACAAGCCGACCAAATTGAAAAAGTTTCATATTATGAATTTAACAGACGCGTATTACATACACAAATTGGCCGGGTTGCTCGCTTTGAAATGTGAGCATGTTAGCCATACGATTTTGATATGTGACACGCCACTTATAAATTCACAACATGAGAGTTCTCCTCTATTTTATCGGTTTGTTTTCTGGCACTAAGCAATCAGTACGTACATTAATTATTATTTTTAAATACTTGATTTCGATCTACTTGCTAGAATATTATAAATATTTTAAAAATGGAAAAATTCACCTCATCCTCGAGGTTGGGGTGTAAGTGATTCAACATCTTTGAACCAAAGCCAACTTCACCTGCACGCGGTGCACCCTGCTGACTGACAAACGAAGCTGGTCGTAATTGGATAATTCACTGACATATAAATAAAATAACAATGTTAGCATCATTGAAACAAACATAAAACTCCGATAATGCTCCTCGTCTAGCTTTATTACAAATGTCGTATAAATTAAACGTAAAAAAAAAGTATTATTCTAAAACAGTGACGTCATTTAACTTACTTTTTAGTAAATCTCAACTGCGATAATATCTATAAGATACTGCTCAACATTTTCCAACAATGTGAAATGCGCCTTAGGAGCCATCTATAAAATACGTCAAACGTTAAGGTGGAGGGAGCGGGTCGACGAAGTGTGATATTGTGTGACAAGGTCAGGAGGGGTCCTAAATTTCGTGACGTGATATTTCAAAATCTATTATAATGTAAGTGTTAAAACACGAACTTTGAACTATTAACGAAAACCTCGAAAACATTTGCAACTCTAGATGTAAAATTGCATAATAAGTGACGTCACACTAGAGAGGGGGTATCGTATCACAGAGAGAGAGTAGAGTATCACAAATGTGACCAACTGTGACAAGGACGGGGGAAGGGTAAAAAAAATAATGACGTAATTTATAGATGGCCCCTTAGTGTCCGTTCACACAGACCGGCTCGGAGACGAGAGAAGGTTTTGGTCGCGTTTAAAATTGAGTTTTTGATCATTGGCGTAAAGGTCAATTTTAAAAGTCACAACTTTTGTTATATGAGAATGCTCGAGAGCCGTTATAATGATGATGAAATTGAAAAATGAACCTTATGCCAATGTTCCAACAGTCTATTTTAAACGCGACCAAAATCTGTTCTACTCTCCGAGCCGGTGTGTGTAAACTGACCCTTATAGTGCTATAAATACACACTAAAATTGTTCAATTCTGGTCTCAACAGACCAGATCTATATTCTACCGTCAATATGTACTACGCGCTAGATTTTACTGAACTGTACTGCAATTTGTGCACCTTACTTAAGAATAAAACATATTCTTTAAGCAATTTAGCGCTTTATGTTTAATAGTTTGGTTAGATGACATAACTAATGTTTTAGCGCTGCAGCGAACTTTAGTTTTGTAATGCAATGGTTTTGTTCTGTAGGTACCAATGGACCGCAGAATTTCCAGTAAGTACGTGTAATGCCCATTTTTTAGGCACAAATAGGAAATTTATGTGTACTTATTGGGAATTTATCGTAAATGCCCGGCATTTTGCCCAACTCTAGTCCGGGAGTATAGTATCAAGCAACATTTATTTATCAAATGGTTTTACGGCTCTGGAATCAATGTCCTTTAGAGCCCATCTTTGTATTATTTATCATATACTTGGCTTCAGGGACATGCCGAAAAATATCGTCAGGAATCTTCTTGTCCCTCCATTATTTGTAATTAGTCAACAGTAAAGTAGTAAAAAGATAGTGCAGTTTTTCTGCTGTTTCGTACGACTTGGAAATACTCTACAGCCCCGATTCAAACACTATAAAACAAAGATTCTACTAATTTTATGACTCAAATGATTACTTGCACCACAATACGCTATCTCTATTATGAATCAATATCATTATATATTATATTATGAAAATTTGTTTAGAAGCACAACTGCGCTCACCAAGTTGGCGCCAAAAAGTCCTATCAAGCAAAATGCTAAATACCTAGAGTGACCGCAGGTAAGAACATTTTTCACATGGTAACCCTTGAACATTTAAGACAAAGCCAATGTTGCTATTACTAATTTTGTCAGTAAATGTTGCCATTTCTACTTATTTTGATCGCGTAGTAGCTTTTATAGCAAATTTTACAAATAAATAAAAATAGTCACTTAATTATTTATCGATAATTTTATTGTTTTGTTGTCGATATTCTTAAAATATCCCTTTGCTCCATTGCATGGGTCCATTGATGTATTCATCACTGCTTCTCCTCCGCTTGAATCCATCATTGAAATCAAGGGACAAAACACTTCACAATCGCTTGATTTCAACAACAGACTCTAAACGCAGGAAAAAGTAGTCATGGATCCATCCTTATGATCAAAGTGGACAAAGGGAAAAAGATCACTGCCCCTGGAGTACTAACTCAGCCATAAGTATCTGAAGTGGCTAATTTATTATAAAATGGAAACGGTATACATAAAGCAGCTTTTCTATATCTATATATATAACTTATCACTGACTACAACAGTCTTGAAAGCTATTAAGGCGATTTGTCAACCGACAACCTTACTCGCTTACACGTAAGGCATATTTTGGTTTGTCGGTCAGCAGTGGCGGATTAAGGCTAAAGCGGGCCCTAGAAAACATTGTATTTCCGAACCTACTAAAGAAGTTTTCACTTCCAAAATAAAAATAAAAAAACCTAACTTTCGGGCCCCAAACATTACGGGCCGTCGGGTCGACCGTGCAGCTAGCTTGCAGTCAGCATGCAGTAGTTGGAACTGCACGCCCACTGCACATCGACTGCAATCGAGCTATACGGTTGGTTTGCAGTTCCAACGACTGCATGCTGACTCCAAGCTAGCTGCACGGTCGACGTGCGGCCCTAATGCGTTGTTGCAGTTGAAATGCAGTCCGTCTGTCTAGAGCCTTAGTCCGCCCCTGTCGGTCAGTAAATTTATTTCTACCGTCATTCTTTCGGCGCGGACGAAGCGCTGTCTTCGGCTTTCCTCTTGCTTCCAGCTTGATGTGTTTTCTTATCTGGCTTGTATTTCTCCCATTTTTTGTGATTAAGCTGATCGAAATCCTCGCAATATTGCGCTATGTCTCGTAGATAAGTTGACAGATGCAGTAGTTCCCTATCTCGGTCTCTGTTGAGGTGTGCTTGTCGAAACGGGCGGATTTTAAGTCCGCTCTTCGGGTTCATTATAAAATTTCTTCTTATGTCGTCGAACATTATCGTATTTTTCGAACTGTATTGGGGGTATTTACCCCATATTACGCCTAGTGGTTTAACCTAAAAAAAAAATAGTAATTTAAATTACAATGGTTGTTCACATTTATAATCGTACTTAGGCGCTATTTACACCGCCGCGGAATGGAATGGAAGCGACTTTTGCCAACGAAATTGTATATGGCATAATGAACTTTATGCCAATTGCATAACATATAAATTTACATACGATGCAATAAGGTTGTGCGTCTTCCGGGGACTCCTCGCGCATTCTCGAGAATTCCCCTAGCTACTGTCGGCGCTGCCTGTGGAATCCGCGGGAAGTGGCGCGAACGGGGAGTCGGTCGGGTTGGTCACAGCAATCGAATACGCGAGCATTCCAGCGAATTCGCGCGCCTTCTCGCGTCATGAGGCTAGATTGACGTTTCCATTCCATTCCGTATCATCAGTTGTCAGAACGAAGTTGAAGGC
Source organism: Hypsopygia costalis (assembly GCA_937001555.2). Classification (NCBI taxonomy): domain Eukaryota; kingdom Metazoa; phylum Arthropoda; class Insecta; order Lepidoptera; family Pyralidae; genus Hypsopygia; species Hypsopygia costalis. The sequence continues at coordinate 5,890,081 of OW443350.2, forward strand.
TATAAGAGTCACAGAGAAATTGAAACTTGCACTTTAAGTATTCCGGAGATGAATAGGAAGCTACTTAAGTTGAGTTCGATATTTTTTTTATATGGGAGGGGGCAAACGAGCATGTGGATCACTTGATGGAAAGCAATCACCACCGCCCATGGAAATCAGCAACAGCAAGGGGTCGCCGATCCGTTGCCAGCCTATACTCCTTCATTTCTTTCTTTCTGATGAGGTTACTTTCTAGGAGGTACTTCCCCAGTAGGACAGCTTAAAAATACGCTATACCCTACCTCTCTTTTCGCCAGAGCCTCGTTTGTCAGTCAACATGGTGCACCACGTGCAGGTGAGGTTGGCTTTGGCACAGCATACCTACCAATCGGTCGTGTAAGCAAGGCGGTCATGTAAATGACGCTTGGCTGTGTGCGTGCGCCAATTTGGGCGCTAGTAGGAAATTAAATTACTGGTTGCATTACTATGCTGTGGCTTTGGTTCATAGATGTTGTTGAACCTCTTACACCCCAAAACAAATGATATGAAGAGTATATTTCAAATTCTTACAAAACAATTCTTTAAAAAATTTAAAATCCTTACTCTTCCTAGCGTATACATTTTAGAATTATGTAGGTTCGTCCGGAAGTATTCGTCCTTTTTCAATATGCGAAAAGATTTGCCTTCGAAATACCATATTCGGCACATAAATAGACTGATGCTACCAAACTCTAGACTTACATCACACTCTTCTAGTCCCTTCGTAATGGCAGTAAAAACATACAATAAATTACCTGACATAATAAAAAAAGAAGAAAAGGAGATTACTTTTACAAAAAGGTTAAAGGACTTCCTGCATCAAAAAACCTATTATACTGTCAAAGATTATTTAGACGATAAAGTATAGAAATCTTCAAACCATTTAAAGGAATAACAAAAACATAATATTAAATTGATTTTTTTTTATAGACTTAATACATTTATATGACATTACATTACAATTATATTTTTTTTATTTGCTTACAGAAATGATTTATAGACTTTTTCCTTGTTATCTTTATTCTGTTGCTCTATTTACAATTGTATAATATAAATGATATGCATGCAAATTGATAATTGAAGAAATTTTGTAATTTATGTATGTAATTTAGGATTTGTAATTTGATATGAATGTAAATTGATAATAATATTGATAAAAAATATAAAAATATGAATGTGAATAGATAATGTTTGCAGTGCCTTATCTGGGTTCATGTTTGGAACAAATGCAACAAACCATATGTACACCACCTATTGTATACAACATGACAGCAATAAATAAATAAAGAAATAAAGAAATATGGTCAAATTTACGAACGCAGAAGATAAAAGTATAGCGTTATTGATAAGTCGGTCCAACTTATTGAGAAGATCTACATTTAGATCTGGATAACACACATCACATCAGCATAATCAATGATAAGGAAAATAAGCGATCTAACAAGAATGACCTTAGTGCTAATTGGAAGAAAATTCCTAAACCGATTAAGAAATCCCAATGCCGATACGTCCGCACGAATCACCTCGGCAATTTGCGAGGTCCAGCTAAGAGTTGAATCCATATAAAGACCTGGGTTTTTAACAGTATTATTAAAAGAAACAACAGTATTTTCAAACATAACAGGCGACACAGAACTGAGAATCAATCTTGGCAATCTGCGAAGTTTATAATTTACTGTCGTTTATACTTATTTAATTGTTTGTTAGTTTGCGAACAATTCATTTACATATAAGGTCCTAACTTATTAGTTGACAATACTGAATTGAGGATGCGTATTGCTTATATACATCACATTACTAATGGAATTTCACGGCTAGCAATTATTATTTTTTTATTTTAAGAAAAAATAAATTATCATTTTAATCAAATAAATACCATATACTGAACGCTTTAGTGAAGAAAAGTGTTTGTATAACAAAATTTATTTATCATTAAAACATGTTTAAAATGTTCTTTTTTATCTTTACATAAAACCGTCCTTGTTCACGAGTTCATACCAGTGCAAATGTTGGTAGTATCAAGTGCGCATGTGCAGTCTACCTACCATTAATACTTGCGCGCTGCGCGAACGGCGAAAGACAATCAGTCGCCGCTAAACTGAGTTAGTGAGCGCACGCGTGTTTTCTGCATTACCTGCCGGCGCCGCTACCGCCCGACAACGTAGTGCTCTTGCTCGTACGTTTTAGTTTTAGTGTGATTTGTTCAAATTTGCCATGCCAAACCGACGTTACACCAACCAGGAATACCTGGCAATGGTAATTGCGTACCGTGATAGTGAAGTGATAGTGGGGAGATTGTTCTACAAGCGTAGAATCTACTAGAGCGAAGGCTCGGATCACGTGTCAGCAGGAACACGATTCTCACAGCTGTTTACCCTTCCGAGAACATGGACGGTTCGACCAACCTGCGGTGGACGCTGGTAGGACTCGATATCCTGCTGTCTTGAGGAGGAAATATTGGACTTTTTTAGTCAGCATCCGATGGCAAGTACCTCTGACGTATCTACATAGCTGCAATTGCGAGTTCTCGACATTTCAATCTACGCTATTGAATTGAGACCTCATTAGATCGAAAGAAAAAATAAATACTGTACCGTTGGTCTCGATATACCCTACATCTTGCCAAAACCGCGTCTGTTTATCAGCTGGCTGCACCACGTGCACTAAAGATCAGCTTTAACACTAGTAGGTAATTGGTAGTGCATTGATAATAATGATACTAATGGCCGTTCGCTTATGAAAGACAGCTGTGAGGGCGATGACCTTGTGCTTCCGAGAAATCAACAGACATCGGCCGTTACGGCTGGCCCTCTACTTTACTTATTGGGGTATGTACGGAAGTTAGAAAGCTAGCTACATACCTATGCCGTCAACTCGTATATGGGCGATACTTCTTTTATTTAAATACGGCGCGATTGAGTTTAGATGAAATTTTAGGTACCTAACTAATTTTTTGACAAAGTTGTTATTATGATTTTAATGTTATTGAATGTTTCTTTTGAATCTTTTGCAACAATGAGTCTTGCGGCCCTATAAAAAAGTAAAGGGGTATGTTTGGCTTACCGCGATCTTTAGATCCAAAGCCTGCACGTGGTGCATCCTGCCGACTAGCGAAAGAGACTCTGGCGAAAGAGAGGTAGGGTAAAACGTATTTGTAAGTTGCCTGTTGACCTGACCGTTAATACGACTACGGTAACTACTTCACATGGAACATGTCTCCAGACAAGCAGGGGAGAGTGACTAAAGGATTAGGGAGAACACAAAAGATCCATGAGGGTCGACGTGTCACCGGTGCTGCAGCACTGGACCCACTCTAAGATAAGTAACTACTTCACATCAGGCGGGCTGTATACTTGTCTGCCACGCGACGTGGTATAAAAAAGTTAAAAAGAGAGGGAAAAACAGAGTTCAACGCTCGCACGCGTCACCGTAGCTGTCATAAGTGGCAGTACTTGGTCGTATACGTATCGTCGTACCTAACTAGTCATTATTACAATTTCATTCTTACGCGTGATGGTAAATGCGTAAGGGAGCAAGTTAGAATATTTTTTCTTGGTGTACAGAAAAATAATATCATTTTAAAAACATTTTTATTTATGCAAAATTTCATTCACAATACGATGTATACAAGCTATAGATGCCAACCATATAGTATTGTCAATTAAAACGTTAGGACCTTATATACAGGGCGTTCCACGTCCATGCAAGATGGAGGGAAAGTATATTAAATATTGAGGATAGAATATTTTACTGAAGAAAGACATAATTTTATTTTTATTAATAAGTAGAACTGCATTCACAGATTTTTTGAAAATCGCCTGCTTCAACCGGGAATCGAACTCGTGAAATGTGAAAAAGAAACACATGTATTTTATTATAAACTTCGAAAGGGTTAACCATAAGGATATTTTTTTCCTAACATAGCATCTTATTATATATATAAAATGAATGGAGCTAAACGCAAACTTCGAGAACGGCTCGACCAATCCTAATTTTTGTTTTAATATTTTCGTTAAGGTACAAGGTAAGGTAAAGCGAGATGCGAGTACTCAACACAACTGTATCACCTCTATATTATATGGTATACCCATATCTTGAGCAAATAAAGATTTATTTATTTATTTATTATTTCTGGTTTTGAAATTGCAGTAAAAACGAAAACTTACATCAATAGTCCCATATTTGGCCGTATGAACTGTGATCATAGCTAAATAGTCCAAATAGAACATGATCTTGTAATCCTGATGCGTCGACACACCCAGCAGTCTCATCTTCTCCTCTATCCATTTCATTCCAGTTGCAGACCAAATAACTATGTCATAGTCTTCATATGCCGATGTCAGGAATTCGTGGAGAAATGGTCGCATTAGCTCATATCCTGAAAATTTTACATCAATGAATGAACAAAACATGAATGAGTTTTACCAGGTTTAAAAAAATATAGATTGAATGATTCGAAAATGAAAGTGATCCTAAAGTGATTGACTGAACGATGCCATGACTGTCGATTGATTGCTATACACACACACACACACACACAACCGATTGTCAAGCGAGGTACTCAATGAGCAAGCAAGCCGGCAGTCTGCAGTCACACTGGATCGACATATAGTTACTATAGATGACAATATACAGTTCACTCCATCAAGTTAATATACCTAGCGGAATAGAGGAACAAACGGCTGAGCGAGCGAGATGTCAACTAGCAGTCTCACTGTATGGTAGAAAGAGATACACGACACATCCCCATAAAACCGATTTTGAAAACGGTTTGACAGCTTGTCTGCACTTATAGGTATAATTAAAACAGGAGTTTTTGAAAAAACCCGAATCTAAGGCACGGGACAAACACAAGCGGCGTACGGCGCGGGCGAGGTGCCGGCGAGGCGCGGGCGCAGGCGCTTATGCGACGCTCTTAACAAGTGTGTAAACGATGTCGAAAAGGCGAGGCGTTTTTAGCATTTGATTTCGACACAACATGTCTTCATGTTCTGATGAAGAAGATTTTATAGCTCTACAACATTTAGCGAATTTGCATAACAGAAGATATTCGGTTCGGTACAGATTATATGTCGGGTGGCAGACAAGCATACGGCCCATGCTTGTCTGCCACCCGACGTAGTATAAAAAAAAAACACCATGTTTCTGGAACACTATTGCACAAAATAACTGCGCCGCTCCACAGTTGGCAGCGGCGCACTGGATAATGTACCTTCTTTCATTGCATTGAAAAATCTATGCTCCTGTCCCGCTTTCCACACAGGGCATACACCCTGTACCGAACCGAATATCTTCTGTTATGCAAATTCGCTAAATGTTGTAGAGCTATAAAATCTTCTTCATCAGAACATGAAGACATGTTGTGTCGAAATCAAATGCTAAAAACGCCTCGCCTTTTCGTGATGTGAAGCGGTTATCGTAGCCATATTAACGCTCGAAACATAAAATATCACATAAACATAGGATATCTAGGGTGGCGACCCTAGACGACCCCTTGGTGTTGCTGATCTCCATGGGCGGTGGTGATTGCTTTCCACCAGGTGACCCACATGCTCGTTTGCCCCCTCTAATATAAAAAAAACCCCGCTGCCAACGCAGCATCTCGCGTTGCATAATTGCATTGCATCTTCATAATTAAACCAATATTTAACTACTCCAAAGAAACACGAAGAGACTTTACAAGTAGTAAAAAAGTGTTACATACCAGTTTCAGCAACTGATCTATGGTCAAATAACGTGTAGTCTATGTCGAGCACTAGCAGCTTCTTGCCTTCTCGTGGTTCATTTAGCATATTTATCTTGTAGTCTCGTACTCTTTTGTTTATTTTTGCTAAGTATATCTGAAATATAGATACATAATATTTTTGATTTATTATCTGACAAGCATACGGCCCGCCTGATGTGAAGCGGTTACCGTAGCCATATTAACGCTCGCAACATAAAATTTCGCTCGTGCGCCGCCACCCCCGCTGCCAACGCAGCATCTCCTTCCTTTCTGGTGACCTCACTCACTCGCAGGAACACAACAACCCTCAAGGGAATTGTTATTTGGCTGCGGTATTCTGTGAGGTGGAGGTATTTCTAAGTCGGGTAGCTTACAATTACTGACAAACGAAGCTCTTTCGAAATGAGAGGTAGGGCCTCTCATTTCGAAAGAGCTTCGTTTGTCAGTCGGCAGGGTGCACCGCGTGCAGCAGGTGAAGTTGGCTTTGGTTCAAAGATGTTGATGAACCACTTACACCCCAAATAATTAATTGGTACTAAAACATATACATTTTCCATTGAAATCAATGGAAACTTACACTCGGCGAATCTACTCGCCCCACTTAACCTCGATTTCGGCCCCGTGGGCTAATCCAGCCTAGTAATTTTAGATGTAGCAGGGTTAATGTACTTTTTGTATTTAAATAATAATGTCATAATTTAACTTAGAAATGCTATTACTATACTTAAAAATTAGTTTCTATGTTTTACTTCTATATATGCTTACCTCTTGATTTTCTACATCTACCTCATCTTCTTCTATGTCTAAATCATTAACCACTTCATCTCCAACATCTGGTTTCGTCATAGCACCTTCTATAGCCTCTTCTAATGACCCCATCATCATAATTTTGAGGTTGGGCTTGAGATTCAGGTCAGATAACATACAATTGTCTGTAGCCACTTTTCCTAGAAAATTTTTGATCATAGATAATTTTAAAATATACGAGTAGTATCTAGTATACAGCATTGTGTAGTGGACTAAATATGTAATCAAGTGGTACCCGCGAGATGGGAAAAGAGATTGAGGAAGATACAGCAAGAGATGGGAGGACGACTTGAAAGAAGAAGCGGAACCAGTCTGACGAAGGGTCACATAAGATAGAAAGACCAATGGACGTCTCTGAAGAAGGCCTATGTCCAGAGACAAGCTGATTGATAAAATACAATATTTTGAAATAATTTGGCAACACTGACTAATCAATCAAGACATACACAGTAATTTGACATAACTTAATTATTAATTGAACTAGTGAAACAATATTTATGATAATAAATTTGTCAAAAAAGTCAAGCTAATGATACCTACATATTAACATTTAATGTATCAGAGAAAGGGGCTATAAAGTAAGTAAGTAGTCTGTATCATAAATAATTAACCTCTATGTATTGCCTGCTTACATTTTAACAACTTTAACTACATGCTGCCATAAATTTTTGGAAGCAGAATGGCGTAGAAGACGAAGACGCCTATATGCGGCTCTGGCATGTGACTAATGATTTCTAGAACACCAATAGGTGGCCTTGACACCAAATGGGTTAATAATGTTTGCTTCATTAATATAAATATCACAACACATCTCTGAAACTGTAACTCCTCTAGCTTTTAACACTTATTATGAGTTTTAAATGAATGAAATAAAGTACTTTGCTTGAGTGGGCTAAAAAATTACATCGCAGTCCTCTATTAGGTTACTTTTTGCATACATAAGTGTTGTTGTGACAGCTGATAAAAAAGTAACTAATTTGACAAAGATCTTTACAACCATATCATAAAAAAGCTACACATTTGACTGTGTAACTAAATTTGTAAATCGACTAATCCATAGAACAAAGTCCATGATGATCATGGAGCAGAAACAAGTTCGGCTAGCTAGACTAGATAAGGAATATGAATTTTCTTATCTTATTCTTCTTCCCATATTTAGAATAGGCTATTTGACCAACATCTTTTTCGGTTTGATATGTAGGGACGTCTCAATAATATAACCACAAGTGAAAGAATTACTTCGATAGCACAAAACCTTCTTGCAATATGATAACTTGAAAATCACAATTTAGGATTTTCGCAAAAACGCTCCATACAAAAGGCTACAGAGTTATGACGTCACAGGTTTGTATTTTGTGTGCATCAAATCAGAAATTTGTATGACAGCTATTGTAATTAGTATCATAATAAAAGTTATAGTATTTTTTATTGCTTGTCCAATGGAAATATTATTTTTTTATAATTTCATACTTTTAAAATGGACATTCCCGCCAAACTTTGATCGACTCTAAAATAAGTCGGACGGAAGATATTAGAATGAAAGTATCCGATAAGCAGATCTTTATAGTTTTGTGTATTTTACGATATTGTTAAGTAATTTAAACAATTTTTGAACATTGTCAAATAGCCTATTGACTAACATTCAAACTGACATTAGCTCCTCAGAAAAACGCACGAAGTGAACTGTCAACAATACAGAAGGCCAATTCTCGGTAATTTTTCTATGAACGCAGATTGAAAGTTGACCGAATCGAGATTGAATTGTGAATTGACTAAAATTATATATTTGATTTCATTAATTAATTATTATCAATTGTTGTTGTTGGCAAAGTAACATTCTCAGTTTGTTTAATTTTTACTCATATTTCGATATAGGTAAATTACTTAAATTCAATTTTGAAGTTACATATTGTGTTACGAGAATACCAAATGTGACATTTGTGAAATCGAGACTGGAACGAAACTGAATTTTGACTATATTTTAATTACGAGAATTGCCCCTCTGATCGGACTTTATCCTACAGATGATTCGAAATGGAAAAGTGAATTTGTTTGTTTCACTTTCACAAACTTAACCCACTTATTACTGAAACATTTTTATTTACGCAAATGTTTTTACTGTTTTATCATATTTCTCTGGTGCATGTAACACAGATTTCTATTCTTATATGATGAGTTCTAATTAGATTAATATAACGCAATCTTTGTTTTTATAACCATGAAAACTGATAAATCTTGAGTACGTAAAACCTTTGAGCTGAGTCGTTATAACATTGGTAGTAACAAGTGTGTTAATTATTGGGCCAAAAATGCCTTGAAACTTTACATACATCATAACTAACATGATGTATGCAAAATTTCAGTCCAAAATAAATAACATGATATTTTGCACCGTAACAATTTTGCTGTCCCTGAGAGATAACCAAAAGGTTGGCATGAAAACCAACAATCACCCGGGCGAAGCTGCGGGCAGAAGCTAGTGGACATATAATTTTAAAACACATCCAACTCAACATAATACAATAAAAATATAATTATTTATTTCTCTCCACAAAACAAAGTACTTGCGTAAGTATTAGAGGTAGAGTCGGTAGTGTAAGATAACTGACCACTCGTCAGTTATCTTAGGGAACCGACCGTACCATTTAATGTTTAAGTAGCTAGTACCTAGATGTAAATTATCATATTTCAGTAGTATACTATGCATCCACAGATGGGTATAAAGAATTAGAATAAATAACTACAATATAAGGTATATTTATTATTATGTTACGTTTCCTGTTCCATTAAATATCCTGTGTTACAGATGTAATGTCCTTCCATTCTTTTAAATAAATTAGACAACATGTAGTAAATACTTACATGGATAGTAGATTACATTGGTTAAATCGATCTTCTTCACTAAGCAAAATATACGATATACTATTAATTTTATACATACTAAGGTATATCCTTCAAAAATACCATACACCATATAGTGGCAATTAGTTAGAGAGGACGGACGGACATGCAGAAAAAATCACACAGATTAAAATTTACCATGACTTTGCAATAAAAAAATGCATTGATGATAACCAAAAGTGGTAGGTACTAAGAGGTATTAAGAAACAAATGAATAATGAGGTTTCTAAAAAACGGGGCCATACGATGCAATGTTAAACATTTGGAAAGTAACACGCGAATTTTTAAGTACCTAAAATTGTTTCATTTCAGAAGACTTTTAGGTTAACCTAATTATATCTTTTTTTATGATATATACTGGATACGTAGTAAATTTTATTTACACGTGAATTAATAATGAAGGATATTTACCTTGAAATTTAACATTGAGCAATTTTTGCCTTTCCGATCTCACTCCGGTGGCGTTTTCGATTGCGATCTTGAGCATCGCCACCGAGTCTGATGGTGAAAACTCTGGTATTTCATATTCTTTACCATTCCATTTAACGCTCAATTTTAAAGGATTATCGTTAATATCACACATTTTTCATAAAAAAAATAATTAGAATAACGGCATATGATACATATGACACATAAACAAAACAATTTTGACCGCACACACAAGCAAATTACCAAAGTGACACTAACCCACAGGGTTGCCAATGCCAGTTTATCAACTCCCCAAATAATTGTAATAATTTTGTCTTCCGTTCATAGTATCGAAAATTTAACAAAAACAATTTTATGTGACAGCAATTTAGATATCAGCTATGCAACGGAAGCCAAGACTGCATGGTCAAGCTTAAATCCAAATTCAAATTTTCCTGTTATTTCTTACTCCCAAAGACAATGGGACGAGCCGCTTTGTAGAATTCTACGGGATAACCTAATCCAAACATCCGTTGATTCTACGGAGCGAGCTCGTCTCTTAGCCGTTTCGGAGTGGGAGTCCGGACTTTGGTTGCAGGCCATACCTTCGACGAACATCGGGACCTTACTGGATGACACCTCATTTCGATTAGCCACGTGCCTTCGTATAGGGGCACCCTGTAATATCCCCCATCGTTGTCCTTGTGGTACCGTCGTCGACCGGCTGGGGCATCACGGCCTCTCATGCAGAAGAAGCGCTGGACGTATGTCTCGTCACGCCGGCCTTAATGACTTATTTCGACGGGCTCTTGTCAGCGTCTGCGTCCAAGAGACCTGATGGAATGACTCTGTTGCCCTGGAGGCTGGGACGTGCCTTGGTGTGGGACGTTACATGCGTCGATACCCTGGCCTCGTCCCACCTCACGGCTACAGGGTCTAAGGCCGGTGCCGCAGCGGCTTCTGCAGTATGCCTCAAACGCCGCAAATATAGTAATTTAAGCAACAGTTACATATTTGAGCCGTTTGGGGTAGAGACCATGGGGCCGTGGGGCGTCAGCCCACAAATTATTTAGAGATATTTCTAAAAAATTGGTCGACACGTCCTATAACCAGAAGGCTGGCCATTACCTTGCTCAGAGAATAAGTATAGCTATCCAGCGAGGTAATGCTGCCAGTGTTCTGGGGACACTGCCGAAAGACAACGATCTTGGGGATATTTTTTATTTGTAAGTTTTGTATTTATTTATATTTTTATCCCATAAGTTTTTCTTTGGTTTTTAGATTAATTAGATAGGTTTTTAGATTAGTTTTAGTTTAATGTGTTTTTATTTTAATTAAATCATTAAGAAAGTGTATTAAAACTAGACTATGCCAAATAATTCAACTCTAGTAACTTAAGTTAAATTTTACCCCAATTAGAGGAACTTGAGTTACCTATATAAATTCCCCTAATTGGAGTAAAAAATCTGCAGATTCCTCACCATATGAATTATTTATCAATATTCCCCTAATAATTGCTATTGTTATGCACTTATAACATTAGAAATTATTAGGGGAATATTTAAACGCCATGAAAGTCATAAAAAAATACTTTATTAGTGTTCTAATATTTTTTTGCGATACCAATATAGGCATTTCGTAATCGTCCAAAAATTTCTTGGAAAGACTTTTGCGTTATTGATCAGGACAAACATCTTTTTTTAATTAAATATATTCTTCTACAATTTGTCAACAAAATTTTCAGGTTCATATTAAACGAAAATCTCCATGTATCAAGACAAGATGGATCAGTCGTGCTATAAATCAATCTCATTTTCTTTCGAAACAAACAACATCTGTTTACCTTGATTAGGCTTTATGGCGAAACTGATCGGTAAAAATAAATTTAATTACGTGGAACAGTATAAGTGCTGAGTTAACAACAGTGGGGCAATTCTCGTAATTAAAATATAGTCAAAATTCAGTTTTGATCCAGTCTCGATCTTACAAATGTCACATTTGGTATTCTCGTACTACAATATAAGTAACTTCAAAATTAAATTTAAGAGGGATTATATCGAATTATGAGTGAAAATTAAACAAACTAAGAATGTTACTTTGCCAACAACAAGAATTGATAATAATTAATTAATGAAATCAAGTATATTCTGACGAGCTCGGTGGCGTAGCGGTGAATGACGCGGCTTCGACACCAACGCTCGTGGGTTCAATTCCCACACAGGACAAACATTCGTGTGCATGAACATGTCTGTTTGTCTTGGTCTGGGTGTTTTCTATGTATCATTAGTATGTATTTGCAAAAAAAATGTATTTACGTATGTTTATCAGTTGTCTAGTACCCATAACACAAGCTTCGCTTACTTTGGGGCTACATGGCGCTGTGTAATTTGTCTGACAATAGTTATATAATTTTAGTCAATTCACAATTAAATCTCGATTCGGTCAACTTTCAATCTGCGTTCGAAGAAAAATTACGAGAATTGGTTTTCTGAATGTTAGGAATGTAATAATCAGGGATCGAAAAGGTTTGTAAAATACCGGTAAAGAACCGGTACTTAGGGGTTCTGATACCAGAACCCGAACCGGAACCGAAACCTAAATGTAGAACCTGGACCGAAACCTTTATTTTACAGGTTCCTCTTTAAATCCTGTCCGAACTTGAATTAAACATAGATCACGTACATGCGGCGCGTTACGCCGTCACGACGTAATCATTTTGGCACATTGCCGACCACACACGCGTTGCGTCAACATTTGTTAATTAAAATATTTAATAAATATTTTTATTTTTATTAAATATTTTAATAAAAAAATGCCGTACCTATTCAATTCAGGTAGGTATAGTAATTAGTTACAAATTATACATATAAACTTTACAACTACTCGACTCATGAGTGTGAATAATTAAATAATGATGTGAAAGAGTGTAGGTTAGAGAAAAACATCGCTGGCGCGGCCACACACGCTACCATCGCATCATCTTCTTCCTTTCTGGTTACCTCACTCACTCGCAGGAAAATAACAACCCTCAGGGGAATTGTTATTTGGCTGCGGTATTCTGTGAGGTGGGGGTATATTCGACGAGTTCGGTGGTCGAATGGTTAGCAATGGCCACTTTGACTCCCAGGTCGCGGGTTCGATTCCCGCACAAGACAAACATTTGTGTGCATGAACATGTCTGTTTGTCTTGGTCTGGGTGTTTTCTATGTATTGTAAGTATGTATTCAAGTACATTTTCAGTTGTCTAGTACACAAGCTTTGCGCTTAATTTGAGACTAGATGGCGCTGTGTAAATTGTCCAGATATATATATTTATTTATTCCTCAGTCGGGTAGCCCTCATCCCTGATTCGATCCCTGATCGAAGGCTAACTGTTAGCTGTAAGAACGAAGAAATATGCCAGACACGGTCGAACGTATCCCTCCTTCTTAAGGAACCTTTAATTCGGTACCGGTATATTAGAACCTTTATTCAGAACCGGTTCCGGTGGAACCGAAACCCAACCGGAACCGAAACCGGGACCGTACCGAAAAGAGGGACCTTTTTACAAACCGAAATGAGGAACCGGAACCCAAATTTGTACCGGTTTTCAATCCCTGGTAATAATTAATAAAAATACCCTATTTTAGGGTAAAATGCTCTTAGTTGGCAGCACTACTTAATCTTTTTTTAGTTTTACGACTCTAAATACTAAATCTTTTATTTAAATATCACTTTTGCATTTTATTTTTTATACTTACTTTGTGTCAAGGCTTTCAATTCAACATGCGAATTGCGATTGCCGCTGAAAATTAAAGTAGTGTCTAGTGCTAGTATTTTCAATCGCAAACGTTTTGCACAGCGTATGCCGCAAAAGTACCGGGCGGTTTAGAGTATGTCGGGCTGGCTGTTAGGCATGTGTGGATGGGTAAGTAATTATGTACGAGAGAGTTTGATACAGGAAATTTTATTCGTAATTCAAACACTCTCGAATATTTTTTATTGTGCAAACATTATAAAGCTTAAATGGGTATTTACTCTTTAGCAGCAATGGGCGATTGGTTGTGCTAATGAAAAATAACCACATTGCTATAAGGATTATTTTTAAAATAAACCTTGTACTTACCAATGAACAGTATAATAGACGCGACCAAAATCGTTAACCTCTCTGAGCCGGTACGTGTGAACGGACGTTTACTCAATTAGTAGTACTTCTAGGTATGTAGTAGTTACTGTTTGGTAAATAAAATTCTGTTTTTAATTTATTAATGGAGAATGTTAACTAATTTTGATTATTAGCACTCCATATTCTCTGTCAAAAATAAAAAATACTAGTGAAAGAATTACTTCGATATGTCAATTAGTTTCCGATTTAGAAGTAAAACAAGTTGTAACCGTACGACGCGGGCTGTGTGACGTCATCGTACAACACGCTTAGTCTGGCTCACTGTCGCGCGCCCGTGCCGTTGAAATTATACCTAAATACTATAATTACAATTAAATAATTAATTAAATACTGTAATAATAATAATTAATTAAATTTATTATAATTTTTATTAAAATTTATTTAAAATTTTAGTTACTATAATAATTAATTAAATACTATAATTAGAATGTCACATCCCTAATACTAAGCGAGCCGTGGCCGTGGCCCGTGCGATGCGTTGTGAAATGACGTCACAAGACTGTTATTTTTCGAAACTTTGAATGCCTATAAAATCAAAACTACTAGGTATTTTTGACTACAATAAAAACTAGTGTGTTTGTATACATACAGGCTTCACTGTGACAACATTTCAAGCGATTTGGCATACCTAGTAACATTCTTCATTGTAATTTAATTTAACACTATATTTTTTTTTGTATGAAATATATTATTTTTATAAGATCCGACAGGCCACTTAATGGAAATGAATAAAAGTTTTTTTTATAAGTATTTCACATTGTATTTAAACTAAGTACTTTGTAGTTTAGTATGGTAATTTATACTGACGTACGTAGGTATATTATCGTAAAAAGTATATTAAATCAGGTTAAACTCATAACAAAGAATACTTAGTCACTGATACTCCAAAGAGATATTGGCAGGTTCATAATCGGGATCCAGTGCTTTAGACCTGATGATTTCTTTGTAAATAAGCGCAGACTTCCTTGGTTTACGTGTACATTCTACAGATGAGAAATCCACTTCATACAATCCGAATTTGGTACTAAAATTAAGAAACAGCAAGTTATATTGACTCATAAGATCTCATACAAAGGTAAAAGTGGTTCACCATCATCTTTAAGCGTGGTGCAGTTTGCCGATTAGCAAATCACGCTGTGGAGCATGACGATACAGCGTTTGGTACAACTCATTTTGTGAATTTACGTCCCGTAAATTCACAATAAAAAAGTTTTTCTCAATTTGGTCGACTTATGTGTAATACGTTCAAATATGACCAAAAAACTCGCATAAGCAAGCACTCTGAACGGAACCTAATATTATGTATACCTAGGTGTAACTTATATTCCACAATATTTTACATTCGATCTCAGTAATGGACAAACACCTACTCACATTAAATGACCTATTATGAACTTACCTGTAACCTGATTGCCACTCAAAACCATCTATTAATGACCAAACAGCGTAGTTCCTTACATCACAGCCGTCGGCAATGGCATCTAGAATAGCGTTCAGATAATTCCTCAGGTAACGTATCCTATCATCATCAAGTAGTCCTCCAGCTGAACTCCACCCATTTTCAGTGATGAAGACTGGCGGATTATCGTACTGTGTATTGATTTCCATCAGTATTTTAGTGATAGCCCAAGGTACTTCCTAGAAAATATAAGAATTATAAAATTAGGACGTCACTCTGAGTTAGTACTTCGTACGTATGGAGTTTGTGAATATTATGACGAGAAGGGTACATATGTTATGCTGTAGTAATATGCAGGACAATCTTGATAGTATCTTAAAACTTTCTCTGATTAGTCCAGGGGGTCTACCAGCTAAGCTGAAGCCGAGTCAGGAGCCCGACCGTTGAAGTGGAAGCCGATCCCCATCGGATATTATTGGTTCCAAAAATTGGACTTAGATTAAAGTTATTGACTAATATCATCAGCTTAGTTAGAAAAGCTCTAGAGTTTCCACCAGCTGAGCTAAACATGATTGCCAACAATATAAGCAGTAGTTTAATTTTATCAATCAAAAAATCCGATGGTTATTGGCACCAGCTTAGGCGGTGGTAAACTTAAACTTAGATTTATGTTACTTGAGTTAAGTTTAGCTGGTAGGAACCCTGACGCTCTACTTACTAAGCTGAAGATGTGTGTCATTAACTTAAACGTACTTAAGATCTAATTTATTCGAATTAGATTATTCAATGGTATCCGGCTTCAGCTTCGGCGGTAGGGCCCCAAATCAACCATTAAAATAGCCGGGTAAGTACCTATTAGTACTATTATCTGGTAGTTTATTTGGATTCGTAGCATGTCGTCTGAAACGCAAGTGGTCAAATCGCTCAGGATAGACTCGCAACACGTCAGAAACGAAACTCGACAGACGCGTAGTTGTTTCTATGGGAAGAAGTATCAGTAAGTGTACCTGTAGCCAAGAAGTCTGTGATTGAGGCCACGAAGGATCGGTCACCAACACTGATGCCATATCATCGTGATATGATGGGATAGGGTACATGCCATCCAAAGATGCATCTCTATACGTCAGTTTAGCTGTATACACGTTCACACCAAGGAAATCAGATGACCCTCGAATCAAACCCACTTCAGCTGCTGATAGGACTGGTAGTCTCGACCGTGGATAGCCTTGCTCAGCGCTTTTAAATGCTACGTTCTTTTTTATTTCTGATGGGAAGTCACCTTCTTTGCTGAATATTGGATGAGCATATTGACCCCACTGAAAAACGAAACATTATAAATATGAAAAAATAATCTTATGAAATAGTATTGTTTAATTGGATTTACCACTAAGTCAAAATAGTCATAGAACTACGCCATTATGATTGTTGCTCAATTTGGGATTTATGCTTTAAAGCAGTACCTAATTGTGACAAAAATCTTAGGATTTCCGAAGGAAGAATGTTTTAAATGGGGGATAAAAATGTGTATAACTTACTACGCAAAACTTCTCTTCTAGGTATCGTGAATGTCGTAATGCAACTGGTATTTGCAGCATTCTTTTATAGATTTTGTCCCGGAAATTTAAGCGTTTGTAGTACTTATTGTTTTAAATGGGGGATAAAAATGTGTATAACTTACTACGCAAAACTTCTCTTCTAGGTATCGTGAATGTCGTAATGCAACTGGTATTTGCAGCATTCTTTTAAAGATTTTGTCCCGGAAATTTAAGCGTTTGTTACTACACGAGCGAAACCAGGGTAGTTGTGTTATTAGTTATTATCTTAGATACTTACATCAAACTGTCTCGCATCCACCGCCGCCTGATGATCATCGATTGTATCAGACGCTGGCTCGTACCACGTAAACCCAATAGAAATACCTATAGATCCATTCTGAATCTTTCTAAAAGTCTCATCGTATAATGTGTAAGTCTTCGCATGAGCTAACAGGACATGCTTCGCACATAAATAATCCCCAATTCCTGTTACATTTAACGTAGGAGCAGCAGTCGTAGAACCATATCCTTCCAAACAGATTTGTTTAGGATCATTAATTGTCACCCAAAACTTAACTCGATCACCAAATTGATCGAATAACACTTTCGCATAATCGAGAAACCAGTTGACTATATATGGGTTAGTCCATCCTCCCAATTTGTGTAAGATATAAGGCAGATCATAGTGATACATAGTTATAAATGGCGTGATATTATTTTCAAGCAGTTCATTGATCAATTCGTTGTAATAATCGATGCCTGCCTGATTGATCTGATCGGCGAAGCCTTTAGGGAAAATTCTGGGCCACGAGATTGAGAATCGATAAAAGTTTAAGCCTAATTCTTTTGCAGTTCGAACATCTTGTTTATATAAATGGTATGAATCAGCAGCTATGTCTCCTGAGGATTGATCTCTGATTGAGGCTGGATCGGAATGTGTAACATAGTCCCATATTGACAGTCCTTTACCTAAAATAATATAAATATTTCCTGAATAAATATAATTAAGTACGTGGAACAGTACAAGTGCTTTATTACAACATTATGATAATAATGTTTCACCAAGTGCCAACAATCAACACTTCAACAGTATCAACTTTATATTTGGGGTGTAAGAGGTTAATTAACATCTTTGAACCAAAGCCAAGCTCAACTGTACGTATATAGCATATTTTTAAGCTGTCGGCCTGGGGAAGTACCTCCACCTCACAGAATACCGCAGCCAAATAACAATTCCCTTGAGGTTTGTTGTTCCTGCGAGTGAGTAAGATCACCAGAAAGAAAGAAAGGAAGGAGTATAAGCTGGCAACGGATCGGCGACCCTTAGGCCACATTTACGGAGACGCTCGTCGCGTGCGGCAGGGCGTCTCGGGGCGCGTGGGACGTTTTTCCGTTCATAGACAGGAGGTGCGTGCAGCTGCCCGCGTCATCGCACGCGCAAACTCAACATATGGAAATATACGATGTTGTTCATAGAGACGCGGGACGGGAAGGGTGAAAAATCGCTTCTCCGTAAAGGCTCTTACAACGCCATAAATTTGAATTAAGTGCGGGCCGCGCCGCTGCACGCGACGCGCGACTCCCCGCGTCACCGTAACTGAGGCCTTAGTATTTATGTTCATCAAAGTCGATATAGCCTTCAGACTTTGTAAGCTGAAGTGGCAAGTTTGTAAGTGGTGGAAAGCATTGGGGAAGGCTTATATCCAGCAGTGGATACCTACAGACTGACGGTGAATGTATAGAGAAGTTTAGCCACTTACCGTCTTCGTACCAAGCGCCTTCTATCTGGTATGCGGCTGTTGATGCACCAAATTCGAAGTAATCTGGAAACTCTCGTATTCTACTTTTACACGATATACTATATTTGGATATAATTGCCCTGCAATATAAAATACTTCTTGTTGCAGCACCATCACTTGAAATTTATGTAAGCCAGACTCCTCACGGACTACTGCAGCCGAATAACAATTCCTTTGAGGATTGTTGTTTTCCTACGACTGAATGAGGTCGCCAGGAAGGAAGGAGTTTCTGCGTTGGGTTGGCGTCGTGCGATATCATGTTGCGAGCGTTAATATGGCTACGGTAACCGCTTGACATAAGGCGGGTCGTATGTTTGTCTGCCGCCGGACGTACTATAAAAAACCGGCCAAGTGCGAGTCGGACTCGCGCACGAAGGGTTCCGTACCATTATCTATAAAAACGGCAAAATAATCACGTTTGTTGTATGGGAGCCCCCTTCAAATATTTGTTTTATTACAACTGGTTTAGTGCTAATAACCTGCTTTTAAATGGTAATAAAACCAAATATGTTAGATTTTTTACAAAAAATGTTAAACAAGTGAAAACCAGTGTGGTGATGGACAATGAGAGATTGGAATTGGTCAATAAGGTTGTTTTCCTTGGTATAACATTAGACTCTAAATTACAATGGGGCCCACATATAGAAACGTTATCGGCTAGACTCAGCTCAGCAGCTTACGCCGTAAGGAAAATACGTCAACTAACTGATGTTGACACTGCGCGTTTAGTTTATTTTAGCTATTTTCACAGCATTATGTCATATGGTTTATTGCTTTGGGGTAGTGCCGCGGATGTAGACTCAATTTTTGTGCTCCAGAAGCGAGCTATCCGTGCTATTTATATGATGAGTCCCAGGGAGACACTGAGAAATAAATTTAAAGAGATAAATATTATGACATTACATTCTCAATATATTTATGAAAATCTTATTTACGTTCATAAAAATCAAACCAAATTTAGGAAAAACAGTGATCTCCATCAATTAAATTTAAGAAATAAAAACAAACTCGCTATGCATATTACTAGGCTCCATAAAATCTCTAACTCGTTCCCAGGTCAATGTATACGCTTCTACAATAAACTTCCAAACGACGCGTTTAAATTATCCATGGGTAAATTTAAGAAATATATCAAAACTAGACTATGTCAAAAGGCTTACTATTGTATCTCGGATTACATAAATGATAAAAGTATTTGGATATGAATTGCTCTTGTTATGTTATGTTAATGATTGTATTTGTATTTAATGTAACGATATTGGCAATTAAAAGAGTCGGCCTTGAGTTTCTTGCCAGTTCTTCTCAAGAAGCCCCGTCGCCGGAACTGGCACTTAAATTCACTTTCACATTCAAGATAGTGTGATGAAAGTGAATCTAAGCTCTGCGGATTTAGAGTAGTAATGATTTATACATATTCTTATATTTAATTTGTATGACGTTTCTAAGTGCTTTATAAAGTCCAAGGAATAAAGATATTTTGAATTTTGAATTTTTTTGAATATTTTAATTTAATTATTTATTTTTAAAGTGAACATATAACTAAATATTCTGTGAATATTTCAAGCGTCTAGCTGTTGCCGTTATCAATATCGAGCAAAAACAAGCGAAAAAATCACGTTTGTTGTATGGGAGCCCCCTTAAATATTTATTTTATTTTTGTTATAGCGGCAACAGAAATACATCATCTGTGAAAATTTCAACTGCTTATCTATCACGGTTCATGAGATACAACCTGGTGACGGACGGACAGCGGAGACTCAGTAATAGTGTCCCGTTTTACTCTTTGGGTACGGAACCCTAAAAAATGCTTATCGTCATTTTGATCTACACTACTTTGTGTGCTTCCGCCACCAATTAGCAGGATGTAAGTAAGTACCTAAGTAATTCTTTATTTGCACTTAAATAGGGTAGACATTGCATATTGATGTTCGTGTTGTTATAATGTGGCTTAACCTATCTAGCCATATTCAATGGCATGCAAACATTAATGTGACAGATTCTAAATTAGAAATGAATTACAAAAAAATCTAAATACAATTAAAATATAGCATAAATCTTACATTTTTGACATAACGATAAATTAAATTAAATGGAGCAGAGCTGACCAAAGCAGCCACGGCAGTCGCATGCATCTATTAACGGTAGTAGGTCGGTGCCGTAATTTCAAGCACGCAAAGTAGTGTAGATCAAATTACCTGTAAATTTGACTTTCCTAAAATAAAACTTGAATCAATTAACTAACTACCTACTCGTAAACTAAACTTAAAAATGCTTATGTAAGTACATTTTCCTTATCCCTTCAACGGCTCGTCGCGTAATAGTCGTAGGTAAGTCTTTCGTATGCTGCATGCAAGATGAACTATGTACAGTACTATTACATATACTTTGGTACAGAGTTGTTGACAGTTTACCTCATCCTACTTACATGTAGCAAACAAAAGGCTTAGGTACACTACGATGAAACGGTGATCGGTATGCCAAGGCGCTTATTTTTACACGACGCTGAAGTACGCCAAGTCTCCAAACGCCATAAGTTAAAAATTAATTACCAAATCACCAGCGGTCGTATCACCATTCTTCCTGCTTATGACAACGCCGAATGACTTTGTTGCAAGCGAATGTTTAGTTAAACATTTGTGGTATATTCTGTACTCATATCTTGTATGTAATCTCTTTATTATACCACAAAACAATACAAAGAAAAGTAGACAAATTAAACAGCATAAAGGCGGGCATATCTCTGGAAGAGATCTCTTCCAGCCAGCCGTCTTGCGTGCTATTGTAGTTGCCGAGTCACGGAATTAGGATTGCTATGTAAGAAAAAAAACCCGAAAATTACGTTAATTTTCGAATTTTTCGAATCTTTTATTAATACATAAAGAAAAATACATCCATAGCCAGCGGATGAAGTCACCTTAGTGGCTTATTTCTCAAATATGGAGTTCTATTGTAGCACATAATAAAATTTTATTTTATTTTGTTTTTTTAATAAAATCTATATGAATGATCAAAATTATAATAAGTACACTAGGATGGTTATTTTATTTGCAACAGAGTAGAACACTAAATACGTTTTTTTATTGGATTTGTTTTACTTGACTTACCTATCTAATATTTTATGCATTATTTCATTAGGCAGGTTATTTATTAAATACTTCTGGGACTTCGATCATTAATACCTACTTACTAAAACAATAAAATTAGTGATAGAAGTTTTGGGAATAACTATCCCCGTTTTCGTTTACCATAAACGTTAGTAAAGTTCGGTAAAGAGAATATATTATTATGTCCTCGTAAACTCTCTTATTCATGCCACTGTTGGGATACGGGTTTCCCCTCAATCGAAGGGGTTTAGAGCATACTCCACTACGCTACTCATCTGCGGGTTGGCGGAGGCCATTGTTTTCAAGCCGCCTTAAGGCTACAGGTGTTGTTACCGTCTATAGGCTGCGGTAACTGCTTACCATCAGGCGGATCGTATGCTTGTTTGTCACCTCAGTAGTATAAAAAAGTAAAAAAAAATGTGTGAACATACACGATAAAACTAGGTACTTATCCTTTCCAACGGGATTTTGCTAATTTCGAATTCATGTTAGCTAATTACAGAATTACACTTCTGACGATTATAAACGAGATTGATGCCACTAGTTCGAATCGAAATCAAAACATTTAACACAATGGTAAAATAATGTCAATAATGACGTACCTACCTAATTTGTTAGTTCGTATTCATAGTACACCTTTATAGTCTAGTCATTATAGGGAGTTCTCCTCGGAAATCGAGATAACCAGAGCTATAAACTCGTATAAACTTATATTTTGACATCCCAAAACTTGTCTCAAAATTCACACATGATAGGATGGCCGCAACTTAAAAAGTCAGAGGTCAAAATCGACTTTTTGTAAAATTCGCGTTTCCTATGGGCTTTACGCTACTTGTATTTCTTATCAATATTATTTTTCAATTCAATTCTCTACAACTTTTGCTTTAAACATTTTTTCATACGTCGAACCGTTGTCGTGATAGACGGCAGAGAGTGTAGAGTGTTGCCCAGTGGGCAGAGTGCCCGACTGGGGAAGAACCTCCACCTCACAGAATACCGCAGCAAAATAACAATTCCCGTGAGGGTTGTGTTCCTGCGAGTGACCGTGGACACCAGAAAAGAAGCAGTTGCTGCGTTGGCAGCGAGGGTGGCGGAGCGCGAGCTATATTTCAAGTTCCGAGCGTTAATATGGCTACAGTAACCGCTTCACATCAGTCGGGCCGTATGCTTGCCTACCACCAGAAGTAGTATAAAAAAAGTAGGAAAATTCCCTTTCTTTTTTAGCGTGAAACTATATTAAGTATCATACAGATATGAATCGTACATTGTTTTTTTGAGAACTGTCCTTCCTTATGCGAACATAAGAGAAGTTGATTGACAACATCTAGTTTGTTCAAAATTTGTTTCGATATTGATTTTAATCGTCATATAAACGTTAATGGATCAGAACCAATATCGTGAAAACTATACCAAATATTTGTTACAAGTAATACATATGACCCCCTTGACTCTCCCCCTGGATCCGCCCTTATGGGTTAAATAAAACAAATAAGATTCGTTACATACATTTAATACATTTATTAAATCCTATGGGCACGTAAAAAATGGCAGATCGTCATAACTGACCGTGAAGATTGGCAAAATACAATTACTTTAATTATGCACTAGAATCGCTAGAATGCCTAAGCTAGAGTCTAGACTTGCGATGGAATAGATTTCAGTCAACTTGTGTATCCTAAAACAAACTATATGCGAATGAGTAATAATAATACATAATTTCTGAAAGGCAGGATACTTCTAAGTTAAAATAAATAATCAATATTACTTGACATGTTGTTTTTAGTACAAGTACAGTATAAGTAATAGTACTACGTACAGTATGGCCACTCCCTGCCGCTCTCTCGTGTCGACCTCACCTCCCTTCTGAGACAAATCAGGAATAGTTTGTATGGCGCCGCACGCACACACGCTCATTCGCGCTCTGCACAGACGCCATTGTTTATGTAGTAGTAAACGACGCGGCATTTGTATGGAGTGTCCGGGGTGTGGTACAAGTACTATTTTTTACTCTATGACAAGACGGAATTCGCAGCATGGAGCGGGCGGTATCGATTTAAAACTTTTTACCCTGGACTACAAATGAAACCCCGCCCGGATGCTCCCCGGACGCCCTCCGAACTAGGACAAATCCGGGGAAAACTGGACGGATGGCAGCCCTATATGTACATAAATACTTTTTTTTGTAAATAAATACATATAATACATAGAAAACACCCAGACCATGATAAACAGACATGTTCATGCCCACAATATTTGTCATGCGCGGGGATCGAATCTGCGACCTCGGAGTTAAAGTGGCCATTGATAGCCATTCGACCACCGGCTCGTCATACAATGTTAGTTATATTATACGTACTAATCATATTACAATTTAAGGGGAAGTTAGATTTTCGCAATCAAAAAATCCGGTCGTAATCGGCTTTTATATCTTTCAGTAATTTTATAAAAAAATTATAAAAAGTAAAAATATTGAAAACTAATTAACACTAAATATTTTTTGAAATTGAAAATCGTCTTTCGTCACCATTATAAACTTTCCACCATTATGAAATCCAACTGGAAGAACACTAGACGTGAGGGGAGGTGAATCATTCAACTAAAAAAAAAATCTGGCAAGTCGGCAGATTAATTAATAAACAATAATGAATTAAGTCGCCCATACCTTCCAGAAATTTCATCAACCATAAATCGGCGTACGAAGACTGAAATCTGTTCCTGCGTAATACTAATAATTGAAGCAACGTTTTACTTAGAGAGTAACCCTGCATTAAAATGAGTGCTATGTAATGAGATCTTAATATAACGAACAAAAAACAGGTAAGTAATATTAAACGGATTCGACCACCCAACCAAAGCCACTTTGAAGTGAACACACTGTAATTCTGTGGTTACATTACAAATACTCTAAAACTTTGATTTTCCATCCACGATTCTACGTAGGCACATCATAATAGTAAATCGCAAAGGAAAAAAAAACTTATGTCATTATATTACTTTTAAAATTGCATTATGGAGGTATACTGCCTGATTTCGTATCGCATTGACAACAGGCAACAGAACAAAAACAAATATCAAGTAAAAATTGTATTTTGAATTGGGGGGTGTATTGCGTAAAGTGTCAACTTAATAATATACAAAATAAAATAAAAATAATGCAGTGGTTCTTAAATTTTTTGGAACCCTAAAAAATATCAGGTAATGGATTCCATTTGGTATATAGATTCATTTTATCGTAACTCCCAGTGGCCTTACCCCCAGGGCTTCGCGGAGCAAATGTTGAGTAACGCTGCATGTATTTAAAAAAAATTATAATTAGGGTATACCTACTGGCTATGATTATGAGTATATTCCTAAAATTCAATTTTAAAATTAGGTACATTATTTACTTGACCTTGATATACCGCTTTTAGAAAACGATAGGAAACTTGAATAATAACCAATTGGAGACCTAACATACGTCAACGTGGTAGACTAATCTTTTTGACAACGATATCTTAAGTTACTATCCAATTTCACATAGGTTGCTTTGGTTGGGGTGTAGATTCGGTTGTGTAGCTTTTCAGACCTAAGGTGGATTGGCGAGCAAAGTTATAGCGGTAGAGCAACGAGCCTAGGTTTACAGCTAATGCTCTCCTGTGCACCATCCTTACGGTTGTTGAACAGAATAGCGAGTCTCTCGCGCAGTAAACCAAGCAGGCACTGAAGCGGATAAAGAGCTGGTCTTACTCCCCTTCCGCTTGTAAGCAGACTACTTGGGCACTCTTAAATCAAGTGTCTCGTGACGACTAAAGCTCGGTTTCACACTTGTACGACTTAACACTTTGTACGAATGAAACTGACTTTCATTTTGATAAAATTTTCTTTTTACCATTATCCGCACTAGTATGTTTATTATTCTCCTCATTGACAACTTTTATCACACATTCGGTAATTTCTACACTGCGATGTACCATGGATTCTTCATGTACATACTCATGTTGAAAATGTATGAGAAGATATGTCGGTAATTTGAAATATTGGCTACATATTTTTATTTCCTTCAGATATTCTAGAAATCTGAGCAAAATAAAAATCTGCTTTTTATTTTGTTTCAAACGCCCATTTTTCAAAAGCTCGTTATACAAATATAATATGTGTTAATAATTCATACTTTTGCTCGCCATTCCTCCCGAGACATAATACAATAACTAATATAATAATACTGCTATGGTGTAGGTAGTGAATACAATATGACATTTGTACTTTAAATTCTTAGGAGAATTATTTGTGTAAAGGTGTTCTAATACAAGGCATTAAAGAATGTGAATGTAGACATTATGAGAAAGCAGACTTTTGGGAAAAGAATATTTTAGGAAACTGTCATTGTGCTTCAAAATGCTATATTTGTTTTTCAAGGATATTTATAAAGCCCAGACAGTAATTTTTTTTATTACTGCTTGTCATATAAGTTTTTCATATAAACATTTTTCAACCTGTCGGGGCTTTATGGAGGTCTATTTATCACAAGATCCTTAAGATTTAATAAAAAAACAGGCTCTAAAATACTAGTATCCAGGGCCATAAAACTAATATTAAAAAAGATTTCCTTCATTATAGGTTTCATTCCAGAGACGACAACGTCGACAACAGTATTAAGGTGAGCAATTGCTCACCAAGATCAATTGATCGTTTAAAATTCCTCTGGTAATTTATCCTATGCACTTCTCTACCGCGAAAGTATTAACTGCATGAAATAAACATATAAAATTATGAACAATTTGATCTTAAAATGTTTGCATTAAAGTCACTGAAAATCCCGTTCTATAATAGGATTATTCATATAATACTTGGTGGTAAGAATAAACTAATATACTTATTTTCTACAGTGTAAAAGAACACCCTTAAACAAAATGTAATTTAAAGGACTTACACAATAGTAAATGGTAAATTCACTAACTATAGTATAATGCAGTGAAACGGCTTAATTACAATGCAAGCCGAACTTAATTTTATTCAAAAATAAAAATTTATATAAGCCACTATACATTTGACTGAACATAATATATGTTTTACAATTAATGTGGAAATATAGATTGCCATATAAAAGTAATTTTACTTGATACTTAGCTTAAATTATAAAAAGAAATGGATTTGTATATAAACACTATTATTTTATATGCCAAAAAAAAATCAATCACAGTAGATAATTATTGGGTGAACTAAAACATTTTATCTTGTACTGCCGAGAAACATATAGTATGATACGATTTTGGATTAGTAATTAGTTTATGATGAAATTTTATGAAACAATATCCTTTTTTATTTATAACACGTTACTGCAGCAGATGAAAAGACAAGTATTGATTAACGAACCTTACTGTGTATTTATATAAGTGTTAGTGTGTTCATGAGTAAACATCATGAAATTAATATCAATCACAGTAGGTAATCATTGGGTGACCTAAAACATCTTGTACGCCGAGTAACGTTATGATACTATTTTGGATTAGTAATTCGTTTATGATGAAATTTTATGAAACTATATTGTTTTAATTATAACACGTTATTTATTTGGGGTGTAAGTGGTTTATCAACATCTTTGAACCAAAGCCAACTTCACCTGCACGTGGTGCACCCTGCTGACTGACAAACGAAGCTCTGGCGAAAAGAGAGGTAGGGAGCGTAATTGTAAGCTACCCGACTGGGGAATGTACCTCCACCTCACAGAATACCGCAGCCAAATAACAATTCCCTTGATGGTTGTTGTGTTCCTGCGAGTGAGTGAGATCACCAGAAAAGAAGGAGATGCTGCGTTGGCAGCGGGGGTGGCGGCGCGCAAATGATATATTATGTTGCGAGCGTTAATACGGTTACGGTAACCGCTTCACATCAGGCGGGCCGTATGCTTGTCTGCCACCCGTCGTAGTATAAAAAAAAAAAAGCAGCAGATGAAAAAACAAGTATTGATGAACGAACCTTACTGTGAATTTATATAAGCGTTAGTGTGTTGAGTGAGTATATCGTCGGCCTAATTATCAGAATGCGTACACAAAATATCGAAATAAGGGTTTTAACCATCTAGTCCAGTATTTTAAGCTTATCCATTGGATTACTTTGCATCTCCTCTCCTACAAAAATATTTCTATGCACGCATTCTGATAATTAAGCCAGCGATATCTAAAATTAAAATTACTAAAAGAAGCCTTCACTGAATCAGCACAGCAATGTGGAAATGACAAATTGGTATTTTTCCTAGTAGCAAACTAAAATTTATGCTTTTCTTTTCCTAAGGAACTTCGGATTAGAAAAGCATAAATTTTACCGCAGAAAATGTATTTATATCGGTCGTGTCTTTGAAATCAATATGAATCACAAAATTTCGCCTTATTATAAAATGTAGCAATATATATTTTTAATATTACACCTTTGCAATTTTTTTTTATTTCTTATCAGAAATTGACAACTTTACACTCTACATTGTGCGCGAGGAATATGAACGTTAATTTAACTTCATACGATTAGTAGCAAATATCTGATTGGGCTCGTCGATATTCTGTTATATTTGATAAATGATTGGTTCGATATGCTATGATATAACTTACCAAAATTTTTGGCTAACAAACTACGAGGGGAGGCCAATAAGTTCGCGGAATGGAGGGGTTGATGGGGATAAATTTACCCGTCCAGGTAGGCACTAGTTAAGCACCTCATTAAGAGTATATATACCAAGTTTGAACCTAATCGTGTCATTAACTTTTGAGTTATCGACCTGCAAACAACTAAATCGGGAAGAAGTCAGCCAGTATGGAGAAAATTGAACACCGTGCCGTTATTAAGTTTCTTACCAAGCAAGGAAAATCCGCTCAGACGATTTTTCAAGAGCTGTTAGCGGTTTACGCGGACTCTGCCCCTGGTAAAACCATGGTTTACAAGTGGCATGGTCTTTTCAAACAAGGAAGGGAGTCCATTGAAGACGACCCCCGCTCCGGACGGCCAATTGAGGCCACCACACCGGAAATCGTCGAAAAAGTAGAAAAACTTGTATTGGAAGATGCCCGACTGAAGAAGAAGCAACTTGCAGCAATGGTTGGAGTATCCGAATCAAGTATTTTAAATATCCTACATCATCATCTTGGGATGACTAAAGTCAGTGCAAGATGGGTTCCGAGAATGCTCACGCCACTTCAAAAACGCGAGCGTGTCGAGTGCTCTCACCAGTTTCTGGAGCTCTGTGGAGAGAGAAAGGAAGAAGTTATGGCCCGGATTGTTACTGGAGATGAAACCTGGGTTCACCACTATGAACCTGAGTCGAAGCAAGAGTCGATGCAGTGGCATAAAAAAGGCACACCTCCTCCAAAGAAGTTCAAAGTGTCACAATCGGCCGGAAAGATCATGGCGACTATCTTTTGGGATACAGAAGGTATTTTACTGATCGATTATAAAGAACGTGGTGCGACTATAACGGGACAGTACTACGCTTCTTTACTGGAAAGATTGAAAGAAGCCATTAAGAAAAAAAGAAGAGGAAAACTGTCAAAAGGTGTGCTCCTTTTGCACGACAATGCACCCGTCCACACGTGCCATGTTGCGACGGCTGCCATTCACCGATGCGGCTTTGAACAATTAAACCACCCACCATACAGTCCAGACTTGGCCCCCAGTGACTATTATTTATTTCCAAAAATGAAGAAAGAGCCGCGTGGAAAGAAATTTGACGACGATGATGAAGTCAAGTCGGCAATTTCGGCCTATTTTGACACCAAAGACAAATCATTTTTTTTCGATGGTATAAACAAGCTATTTGAGAGATCCGAAAAATGTATTAGGGTTAAAGGAGAATATATTGAAAAGGAAAAATAATTTGGTGTTTAATTTCAACCTCCTTCTCTCTCATTCCGCGAACTTATTGACCTCCCCTCGTATACATTTGATCTGTAATTTTGATAAATTATTGCCGTTAAATTGATAAGGTACTTACACTTAATTTTACAAATCTGTTAAATTTGAAATTTATTTTCCTTGCATATATTTTGATTATATAAAAACATATTAAGGGAATTAAAATTAACGGGCCAAGGTTGTAAGTTGATAATTTAAAGCACACAGTGTACAAGTTAAGTATTTTTTAAATATATAATAACATTCCCTATATGAATGTACGACGACCCAATTGCCGGTGTACCTAATGGTTCCTCAACTGAGGTAATTAAATACGGGATTTGATATAATATAATTAATAAAAATTCTAGTAATGTAGCAGAAACCAATGTCAATAGTCAAGCAATGAAGACAGTTGGTTCTAACCTGTCCAATAATTGAATAAATATGACGAGCCCAAAGAAAATTTTGTATTTAATTTCACATATCATATCGAAACTCATTAATTGTCACGCATCTTGTAAAATATATCAAGTCATTACGTATTCAATACATCCTTAAGCTCAACAATCAATAAATATGTTATACATTCCATTTCATTCGTACAGTCTGCAAAATATGGAAAGAAATAAGGTATTTACGAGCTCGGTGGCGGAGCGGTCAATGACGCCGCTTCGACACCAACGCTCGTGGGTTCGATTCCCACACAGGACAAACATTTGTGTGCATGAACATGTCTGTTTGTCTTGGTCTGGGTGT
Organism: Hypsopygia costalis; assembly: GCA_937001555.2. Taxonomy (NCBI): domain Eukaryota; kingdom Metazoa; phylum Arthropoda; class Insecta; order Lepidoptera; family Pyralidae; genus Hypsopygia; species Hypsopygia costalis. The sequence continues at coordinate 5,920,558 of OW443350.2, forward strand.
TTTCTATGTATCATATGTATGTATTTAAAAAAAATGTATTTACGTATGTTTATCAGTTGTCTAGTACCCATAACACAAGCTTCGCTTACTTTGGGGCTAGATGGCGCTGTGTAATTTGTCTGACAATATTTATTTATTATTTATTTATTTTATAGTTGACACATTTTTTTTATATCTATACAAGTTGCCTGCGGGACGGGGGGTTCTAATGCGCCGAGTTGTAGCATCAAACACCTAAGACGCTCGACTCTCAACAATACAAAAGACTGGGCAAAGTGCCGGGTATTTATGATAAATTCCCACATAAGTACGTATAAATTCCCTATTTATGCACATGGGAAAAAAAAATCTATACTTAGAGAGTATTTTCTGGAATCTTGGGAATATTCCTAGTAACGTCACATTTCTAACCGTTGGAATTTGGAGTATATTTCGCAACGGTCTTGAAAATAAAAGAAGAAAAAGCATTGGAAGGAGACCCCAGCTTAAAATAATAATATTTTGCCGACTGTACACAAACTCTTTGGTATCAATAAGCATGGTTTGACATTACAATCACAGTTCTGATATAACCTATCACAGACAATACAATTTTTACTCTTCAACTAATATTAGAAGTTAGGCACCAGGTTTTCCCTTGTCGCATTTTTAAGGTGACTACTGTATTTATTGGTGCGGTATCGTTTTCCTTCATAAATAAAGAAAAATTCTTGAACAAAACGCACACATCCATGTAGTCGGGAACAAGTAAATCTTGTACTATGGTAAATCGAAAAAATATTTATAATTGCAGAGAGAGCTTATTTGGTTGATTTAGGTATAAAATAGCCATTAACAGATGAGAAACAGCAATTACTTTGTTTAAAGTATCAACTTCCCTATTTGAAGAACATAAATCGTTCAGACAAGAGGTATGTATTCAAGTTCCAACAGTCTTTTTAATTTAAAAACGTAATTCAAAATAAAAAATAGATACATTTTTAATTATTTGTATACGTCTACCACACCAATAGTATCAGAAGTAGCGTGTTTAATAAGAAATTATTTATTTTTTATTTGAAAGGGAGGTAGACAAATATAAACCAGAGTTTATTTTTAAAATTAGGTGCCGTCTGTAAATACTGTTCCGTCTTTAAATCTTTATCTATGATTTCGATTAAAAAACGTGACACTATATAAGTAAGACTATATAAATGAGTAGTGTGATTTAATCACGTATGAGTTAAGTAATAGAAAATACCTACGAAAATACTGATTTAACAATAACATACGAACAAAATACGATCTGTGTAATATTATTCAAATTACATTATTTTCTTAATTTACTGAAATTTTAATTTAATCTAAAACACGCAAAACCTTGTATGTTTTTGGTATATACTTTGTTGTTTCTAAATAGGTATAAAGCATATTTAAAAATATACATATGTAGGTACTTTTAGAAGATTATTGTTCGACATTTTTGCCAATTTTCTCTCGGTCTGTCAAAATAAAATAACAAACATTGTAACAAATGATTTATAAAGTATTATATATTAAAAATTGCATGAGACGTTAAGCTAATTTAAATCAGCGCCTTAATATAGTAACCTTAATTCTAATATAATCTATTAGTGAATGTCGCGAGAAAGTGGTGTACAAAAATATTAGACGAATAATAAAATTTATTGGTTAGCTGATTGATTTTGAAAGAACGCCAATATACCATTTTTACCCAGTAAATTTAATATATAGTGTCAACGTGAAATCATTCTTACATATTTATAACACGAAGTCTGGTTGCAGGAGCGGCAGTGAGTGACTTTATTGTATGTAGTAGTTTTTTTTTAATGATCGTAGGACTAAGACTTTCTTGGTATGATACTGTGCGGCTCCACCGTGACATGCGATTTAGGAAAAACGCATGTCTGGGTGTTACCTCTTTTAATCGTTAGAGATTTTAATGCATTGGAGAAGAACCCCATGCTGTAGTCTCCTGGGAAAACTTCAACATGCAGTTTATTTCATAGCTTGATAGTACGAGGGGAAAAACTTCTCTGGCACAGTACGTGTACGTACTTAGCCTCATTGATGAGCCATGTGAGATGAACACCACAAAATGACCTATAATAAAAGGAGCATCGTCTCTGTGAATATTAGGCCTCCTTGTACATTTTGGGATTTGCACAATTTGATTGTTGTGTTCATTTGCGTTTTGCACATTCGGCGTGATGTTCATTCTGCGATTTGTACATTTTCAGTGTGGTGGCTACTTTGCGTTTTGTACATTATGTTCCGAAGGGATTTTGGTGCATCATTGTGGCAAACTACAGAGCTCACAGATTGAAGGTCTACAGGACCTGCAATCCGTGAACGTGACAATCAAGTATAGGTTTTCGAGCATTTGTTCGATCAAACGTCATTAACTTATCAATGTTATCGTTATTAACTTTCCAATGTTAATACTTTTTATTACAAATCAGTAAAGTTAGTACAAATCCACTTTATTAATCAAGTATTCATACTCATGGTGCAATAAAGAGTATTGTATTGTATATCTATATGATTGCTATTGTTTTGACTAGTAAACATCTGTTATTTACGTTTCACGAATTTATTAGTATATTCATTTATATTTTATTACTTCTTATTTGATAAAAAAAAGAATTATTAACTTCAGTGTACATAAGATAAACGTTTATTTGTGACAACTGCTATACACATTTTAGTCACATAATTATGTTGTAACAAAGAAAATGAAAACAAATGAAATAAATAAATCTATATGCACTTGTTGTAAAAGTGTAACTATAAAGAGAGAAAATAAACGATTTTTGAAACGAAAGATATATTGTTATTTATTATAGAGAAAGGAAATATAGACCAAAAATCGTGGAAAAAAGAAACAAATAACTAATTAGTTAACAAATAGTAGAAATATGGATCAGTATAACAATATCTTCCTTTATCAATCGATGGTAGAGGCAAGTAATAAACCCGTAAAATCAGTAATTGAATATCTCTCAATAGAGGACGGATGAAGTTTTAGAATGTTCATGTGTTGCCGGATAAAAAAATTATCCGTACAATGGAGTTCTTAGCTTAATGATATATTTGACAGTGGATGGAATTTGTATACCTATAGTGTATATACTAGTAATTTAATGGCAGAATATTAGACATTACATCTATCTGAGCTGCCGTCAAAGTTAAGCTTTTTACGTAAATTTAAAAATTCTTATAGATTTATAAGTTTTTTTTTCCGTGTCTTTTTAACATTAGGGTAATTGTTTTTTTTTTTGCTATACACAACCTTTCAAAATCAATCGGCTCTTTATCTATCAAGGTATCGCTGTCGTTTTCAATTTAAAATGCATCGTTCCCTGTCTATGATTGACTATCAATTACTCCCTTGTCTATGTTCCTATCCTATTCGCCCGCTACATGTGCAGTTTAAGGACGAAGGTTTCATCAAATCTGGCATATTAACGAACATTTTCACATTTTACTTTTAGTTGCGATCGCTCCCAAACGTTTACAACTTAGTAAATATGTTCTTTCGAAGGTTTTATTTTAATTGTATCGACTTCATTTGAAAAGAACATCATTGTTTTTAAAATAATTATTTATTGCAAAGAACCGATAAGTGAAGTGTGAATCCATTCAAAATCACATTTATTTCTTTGATTGCTTCCACACTGGTGTTAATAATGTTGCACCCTTTGTGTGACTAGTAGGGCGGTTGTCGCAGGAATGCGTTGAATCAATCTCAGTTTGTTTGAAACATCTGCACGGCATAACACGCAGACGCCTCCCCACGTCGGAAGAATGTGAGTCCTGCGTGCCATGAAGAAATATGAGGACCACCTTACATGTCTCGTACTATATCTTCATCACTGTCATATATGGCAAATCTGATGTAACCTCATCCCAAAAAATATAACTGCATACAATCTAAAAATATAAAACACAATAGCTAACCTCAGCGCTCAAAAACATGTGACCACGAGCCTCTACTACTTAACACTATAAGAGCTAAATTATACAGATCACATACGTATCTTAAAATAATATATCGCTATGCATTACTCTTCTCCTTTTAAATACCAGTTGAGCTCCAATACCTTCGCTCTCAATCAAAGTGTGGGCTTGTGAATGGAAATAATCTAAATATAATAATACAAATCGATTGAACTTTGCACTTAGGGTATTAATACACCTCAACAATCGATATAGGTCGGTGGTATTGTTATAAATCGTAAAAGATTAAAGCGCATGACAAGCGGTGAAGATACGTGAGACAAGAGAGACAATATCTCCGTCTCTTACACGCATATAGCCCTGTCTCGCTCTAAATATCTTATCTAAGTATCTGCTTAGTGTAAGATGCGCTTCACACTAGTATAGTCAATCGCGTGTTGACAAATATAGTTTCAAATACACTAAGGGACAACAGAGCGACACGTGACGGAACGTGTTCGAAGCGTTGATTATTGCATTGACCTATAAACCCACGCTATAGACATGTTAAAGAGAAGCAACAGCATCACACTTTCGAGCAAGAGACAGCTATATGCGTGTAGAAGACTGATATTGACTTTCTTCTCTCGCATAAAGCTGTCTCTCACTCTAACTACGTATCATCTTCACCAAGTATGATGCGCTTTAACTGGTCATCTTGAGTCAATATCAGGTAGTCGACGCTGACCAACATCCGTAGCGACATCTAATAGGTGCATCAGTATCGATAGTGTAGGCATAAAAATACCCAAATGTAAGAAGTCTTTAAAATTAAGGAAGTAGTTGCTAAAGCATATCCATTTAGAAGTCTAAATGACTCGTAATTCTAATTAAATTAGGAGCGAGTATAGTAATAATAGAAAAAAAAATGAATAATAGATATAACTTTAACATATTAACGAATAATAAAGATCTTATTGATAAGATTTCGAGATTTATCAAGATTGAAGCGTATAGAATGAACTCCGTCCAAGACGGGCAATTAGGAATAACTTAAATACTGCTTTCTTACATTATCTATAATACTTCTATGATCAAGCACCAAGCTAAACCTACCTTCCATGTTGCGATATTGTGCCTCGCTCGCAACTAGAAATTAAGACGTGTATTTACTAAAAAACAAGATATCAATTGACAAAACACAGAAGATTTACGCAATGTCAAAAATAATACTTGTATACTAAATTCTAAACATGTAATACGGAAGGATGAAAGGAATATGACTAAAAGAAAGATGAATTTGAATGGATACAATGAGAAAGGAAGACCGAAGTAAAGGTGATGGATTATGTGAAAGATGATATGGCTAGGAAAGGAATACATGTAAAGATGGCTGATAAAAATGAACGGAACAAAAATATATATCTCGCCGACATCAAATAAATGACAAAGGGTAAGCTGCTGTTGATGACTGATTTCTAAATAAGTCAAATCTAAGAAATTACTAACGTTATGCTTGCAACGACTCTCAAAAGTAACGCAAAAGTATTACCCCTCTAGATTTGGCTATCTGCTTTTATAACGTTACATAAAATCAATGTTGAATATACAGGAAGATTTTGGTGGCACTGGACAGATCTCTTATAGATGTCTGGTTTGCCCGGTTTTTCCACAGGACATTGGACGTATAATAAATTGACATCATTGTACACATTAGATTTTTTAGTGTTACTGTTACCATGTCAATTCATTAAAGGGTCAGTTTTGAACTGTTTGCTAAAGAAATTTCACGTACATGGGCAATATTAAGTAAAAAACGCAGTTAGACGGGACTCAAATTTCTAAAAAACGGTTGATACGTCCGGTATCGTCTATATGCACCAATACACTCGCGTGGGTGACCGCACCTCTTGCACCGTACAAAAATTGGATGTCTGCAAAAGATCTGAGTCTACCATAAGCAAGATGGCTTGACGTGTTGTTAAGATCAAATCAACGTCTTATTCTGCCTACATTCTATGCAACCAGAAAGACGTTTCTGTCATCAAAACGCTATAAAAATTAGACTGAAAACTGAAATAATATAACCCATATATTTAACATCTATTATGTCCTATTATCAAATAAAATGGGGTAAATATTTTACAACTCATTTACGAAATCGGCGTGATGCGCGTTGCGTAATACGTTCATATCTTGGATACATTTTGGATTGTTCAAACTTTCAATGTATGTCAGCACAACGTAATGCGCAATGGTCACATTGATGTAATTGCTCCAATCATTTATTTCATATGTATACTAATAAGAGTACGTTGGAATTTATTATATATCTCAAAGTAATAATAGAATAACAAAATATCATCCAAATTCTTCTACACATCTATGTCTTAGTAAATACACAACTTAAAATGCACATATCCACACCATACTTGTTACAATACATTTTTGTAGAGGCACACATTTCCATCTTGAATACTCAATCACTGAAATTGATCTTTATGCCATTGTAACAAGTGTTATGTAAATGAAAAATATGGCTAAGAGAGCTTATAAACGTTACTGTTTTAACGAGATTGTAATACTAAAGAACTAACGAAACTAGCACAAATTTCTTGTAAAGATTTGCTATTTTGAAAGGATGCCTAACATACTAGCTGGGGAGCTTCTGATCGTTAAATAATTTGTGGCAAAAGTTGTGATTTTTGAAATATAAGAACGGGAATTAACGCGATCATACGTAAGGGTATTTACATACGTTATTTATGATCGCGTTAATTTCCATTCTTATATTTCATAAATCATGCAACACGAAAGTTTAAAAGTTAAAAAGTAATGATGTTTTGGTTATAAACATTACTACTCTTGACTTCTGTCAAACTAGTAACAAGAGTTTGATAATTATGTGAAAATAAGAACACATCCACATTGTTTGCTCGTGACTATATCCTTTTAAATATTTACTAATCCTTCTTATATACGTTATTGCCAGACGTGCATGCTTCAATATTAGCTTAGTCTTTATTTCTAATCAACATTAATTTATAACAAAACAGTAAGATCAGAGCGTCTATGTTCTCTGTGCCCTTTGTGTCATCAGCCCCCTAACTATAAGACGTTCCTTTTATACAACAAATATTCTATCACATCTCTTCAAAATCACTTCTCAAGCATACACTGAAGAGCATAAGGCATTATATTGCTCAGTTTGTATTTTCTTCAACCTTGAAAGTGTGAGATATGCAGAAAACTGCGAATAACTTTCAATACTCGTTAAAACAATAGACGATCTATGAATAAATTACAAAAGAAATCAGATTTTAATACTGAGACCATTGAGTTGAATTTCGTTAGTAACAAAATTAAATCGCTGGTGCTCAAATTGTCAATAAATAAGGCTGAAATGATCAGATGCTTCAAACAGTTCGAAATTTCGCTCTGATTTCACAAATCAATTCCAACTGGTACTACATTGTCATAGAGATGATTGATTATTAGGTATAGTTTGTATAACCTTTGAATGAAACTGTAAATGATCGAGAAGTTATTGAATATGATAATGATCACATACTTAATACGATTAAAATGCATTTCGGGGATGAAGTTTTCAATCAATAGTTTTCCAAAATTAGTGAGCTTAGTCATAATAGTGCTAGCTAGATCTAATTTGCTTTCTTATAAAAGGAAGATATTTTAAAATCAATTTACGAGAGAGCTTAGCAATTCTCTTAAAATATACAACATTTTAAGCATTCGCATTCATTTGTTTACACATCATTCAAAACACAATATTTTATGACAATGCAATATCAGCCTTATAGAGACATATATATATAACGTTAGCAGTCAAGTGTCACATAAGTCAAGTGCAATGATAACTATAGTTATATTAATAAATAGTTTCTAAATTAAGTGTAGATGTGGAAAAGTATTAGTATGGTCAGTATAGTGCTCATGAAGCACAACGATACGGGTAGAAGCACCGCGAATCGGAGGGATCTGTAAAAAAATAAATAAATGAAAATTCTTTAAAAAAAGTGGAACAAGAATACTGCCCTGAGGCACAACTAAGAAAATCACAGAAATCTGCTGAACAATTACACCAGTTATTTCGATCAGCATTATAGTAAGAATGGAATTAGAAATGTTGATAAAGCGTAGTGTGTTACGATTACTATTATTAAAGATATTTACGGAACTGTAAAGTTTACAATGTCAAATGCGTTAGCCCAAACAATACTGGTTTAATTCTGAACCAGATTACTTTTATGGTAAATAAATTTTGCCTGCTATATAACATACATAAGATTCAGATCTACGATATTCCTCTATAAAATTCTGTCAAAAAGCTGAATCTGGTTAACTGTAGCGCAGTGAAATTTTTATTTTTCACCCAATATGACATCTATTTTGGTTTAAACAATTAAATGGGATTGAGAATTAAACGAAGCGCCGATCTAGAAGGAGGGCCTCCACTTCCTTCTACATGGTCTGACGACATTAAGAAAGCGGCTGGATGCGGAAGGCGGAGGATCATATTTGGTGGAAAGCATTGGGAGAGGCTTATATCCAGCAGTGGTTAGATACAGGCTGATGATGAATTAAACGAGGCTTCAAATATAGGAAACCTAAAAGAAGTTGAAACAACGAGTGCGACTTGGACTTAGCGAGGGGTTTCCTTGTATCGAGTACTGACCTCCAGTAAGGCAAGTGTCAAAGCGGCGGGTGCGGCGGCGGGTGCGGCACGTCGTTGCGGCACAGCGCCGTCGTGACGCCGGCCGCCGCCTCGGCCGCCGGGCCCGGCTCGCTCTCGCGACGGACCTTACCTGACGGAACACACTGCTATATATATATATTTACAATCACCCTCCTCGATAGAAAGGCCATTTATGCTAGGCCCATTAACAGGTTTCTTGCTAGCATTTCTTCTTTTGACGAGCCTGGTGGTCGAATTGCTAGCAATGTCCACTTTGACTCCGGGGTCGCGGATTCGATCCCCGCACACGACAAATATTTGTATATGTACATGTCTGTTTGTCTTGGTCTGGGTGTTTTCTATGAATTTAAATGTATGTATTTACATAAATAGGAATAATGTATTACAGTATTATATCAGTTATCTAGTACCCGTAGTACAAGCTTTGCTTAGTTTGGGAATAGATGGCATTGTGTACTTTGTTCAGGAATATTTACCATTTCTTGCCAATAGTCACTTCCGAACTAGTAGATAAATTCATCTTTATTACAAATACAGGCAAACGAAACTTCAAGAAAGATATTGGTTTTGTGCACTATTACAAAATTCTAAGAGATAATTGTACGCGTACAGCCCCCTTACCACCAACTCTTATTGCGATTCAATAACTGAAAGAATGCTTATTCATACCAATGAATAGGCGACTCTATGAAATTTGAAATAGAGTCGCTTATTCATTGACATGAATAAGCATTCTATTCAGTAATTGAATCGCAATAAGAGTTGGTGGTAAGGGACTGTACGGTTACAAAGGAGTTTTCAGTGCGTGAAAATGGAACAAATAAACAAATTCACTTATAATATTAGTAAGGAAGTGAGAATTTTGTGAACTTACTGGAGAAACATAGGCATCCGGTTTGTTGGCTGGTTTGAAGCGAAGTCGTCGGTCTGATCTCCTTTAACTCCTTGGTTTGCTCCGTGACGCATTTCTGGTAGTAATCGAACTCCTTCACGTACCTGATTAGTAAATATTTCGTAGATTAGGACGCCAATTGTAACTATATTAATTGGGTGTCTACGTATAGGGAATAATAGGGTGGCCGTGTGGTTTCCGGCAGACTAGAATAGAATCACTCCGTCTCTTCCCGTGGATGTCGTAAAAGGCTACTAAGGTAAATACATTATAAAACATCGATCAGGCCTCCCCAACCCGTCTGGCCAGCGTGGGGAGTGTAGGCCAAATCCGCCTTCAGTCTGGGACGGATGAGAGAGGGTCGTGCTCCTGTAGTGGAGACCGAAATGACCTGATGATGGTGATGAAATTAATTAAACTTAATTATATTGTATTGTCGAATTCAATTGATATTTGAAAATTATCGGCTCCTATAAAAATTGATACTTATTATATTAATAATTAATGAATTATAAAATTGTAGTAATGTAATTGTAATGAATGAATGATAATAATAATGATATTGTAAAATGTGGGTGTTTGAATATTATGCTATAATTGTATTGTCACTTTGTTTACATGAATGTTTGTTATGTAATTTTTGCCTGCACTATCGCATTGGATTGTTAACCTGTTAAGATAGATAAATAAATAAATATTTTTTTACCGTTTTGCCTACACTCCCCACGCTGGCCAGACGAGTTGGGGAGGTCTGATCGATGTTTTATAATGTATTTCCCTTAGTCGCCTTGTACGACATGCACGGGAAGAGACGGAGTGTTTCTATTCTACTTTGCCGGAAACCACCCGGCTAATTAGTTTAATTATGTTAATTAATCAAAAAAATATAGTTACCACACAGGCGGCCAGCGGTTGTCAGAGAGGTATTCCCGTGAGGCAGCGCTAAGATGCTTCGCTCGGCACACCCGGTCGTACGCTCCACACAGCCGCCACGTGCACCAATCAGAGAGATTGTGCGCGTTGTGCAACTGTTAAATAAAATGAAGAGATAATAAGAAAGAACGATACATTATTTGTAACAAACTTTTGCTAATGAAAAAATAAATAACTTTAGGGTTGTCATAAATATTGTCAGACAAATTAGACAGCGCCATCTAGCCCCAAAGTAAGCGAAGCTTGTGTTATGGGTACTAGACAACTGATAAACATACGTGAATACATTTTTTTTTTGTAAATACATACTTATGATACATAGAAAACACCCGGACCAAGACAAACAGACACGTTCATGCACACAAATGTTTGTCTTATGTGGGAATCGAACCCACGAGCGTTGGTGTCGAAGCCGCGTCATTGACCGCTACGCCACCGAGCTCGTCAAAGCAAAAGGGTGTAAGGCTCACCAACATCTTTAAAGCCAAAGCAAACCTCGCCTGTATGCGGCGCACTCGACTAGCGAAACAGGTTCTGACAAAAGAGAGGTAGGGTACCGCGTATCTGTAAGCTCCTCTACTGGGGAAGTACTTCCGCCTCACAGAATACCGTAGCTAAATAAAAAAGAGAAAGGAAGGAGATGCTGCGATGGCAGCGGGGGTATGTTGCGAGCATTAATATGGCTACGGTAACCGCTTCACATCAGTCGGGCCGTATGCTTGTCTGCCACCCGACGTAGTATAAAAAAAAAAACAAAAGAAAATAAAACAATTCCCTTGAGGATACTTGTGTTCCTGCGAGTGAGTGAGGTCTTCAGAAAGAAAGGAAGGCTGGTCGTGCCTCTCTATCGATTGTTCCGCGCTCTCGGTTGCACGCTCGGCTCAGGCAGTACGTGACAATGAGTCATGCTTTTTCGTGCGTGCAGCCGGCGTTCTTCGATTTACAGGACGTTATCACGTCAAGATATATTATTTTTGACAGTTACCTTAACAGGCTCCAGCAACGATAGCGCGATTTCAACAACTTGATCGTCTTCACCGCACACTCTGCAAACGCAAAAAAAAGTATTTAGTTAAAAAACCAAATTACTGGCAAAGGAGAGTAAAGCTTTGGTCTCTTGATCGTAACGCATAACGCTGCGGTGTGTGGCATGCTGCGCCGGACACATAATGGTATGAAAAACGTCTAGAAAGGTCTCTTGTTCCTTCGAACTATGCGTCAGCGTCGAAAGCTAAGCGCGGTGAAGTGGTCGCGGTGAAGTGGTCGCGGTGAGTTGGATTCGGGCATACCGCACTGCGCGGCGCAGTTCTCGTTCATCGCTGGGTTTTGGGTCACGGGTTGACAATGGATTTATTCGAAGACAATTTAATAGAATTAATTAATTTAACGACGAGCACGGTAGCGTAACGGTCAATGACGCAGCTTCGACACCAACGCTCGTGGGTTCGATTCCCACATAGGACAAACATTTGTGTGCATGAACATGTCTGTTTGTCTTGGTCTGGGTGTTTTCTATGTATCATAAGTATATATTTACAAAAAAAAAAATTATTTACGTATGTTTATCAGTTGTCTAGTACCCATAAAACAAGCTTCGCTTACTTTGGGGCTAGATGGCGGTCTGTAATTTGTCTGACAATATTTATTTAATTAGCAATTATCCTTCTGTATATAATAATAAAGGCAAAAACTCAAAAGTTTAATAGTTAATGAAAATTGCTTTAAATTATTCATGTTGACGTTCATTCAGGCGTATTTAAGCGTTCCGCTCGTTCACTCAACAATAGCGTGTGTGCGTGCGGCGCCTTACAAACTGTTCTAGATTTTTTTTTAAATGGAAAAATTCACCTGCCCCCCCCTAGGTGGGATTTGAACGCACGACCTCTCGATGACAGGTCGAGTGCTCTTCCAACTGAGCTACCAGGAAGGTTTGTGTTGCTGACGAATTTTTGCATCTTTATATTTCTACTGTGTGAGTCACAGTGGGTTCAAATCCCACCTAGGGGGGGCAGGTGAATTTTTCCATTTTTCAAAAAATATTTATCTGGCAAGTTGGCCAAGACAACTATTTAAATAATAATAATTTGTTCTAGATTTGTCTCAGAGGGGAGGTGAGGTCGATACGAAAGAGCGGCAGGGAGTGGCCACACTGTACGTAGTACTATTATTTATCTTCGCGTCAATACTACCTGCACTTAGTGAACCTTGCTGACTAGCGAAAGAGGCTGTGGCAAAAGAGTGGTAGATATTGCGGGATGAGGATAAGTGAGACCAGTTGCTGTTATCTTGATGTATATTAAATAGTAATGAACACTAACTTACATGGTATTTATACTACTTTAACACAAAGGAAATTATTAGAGATGTCGAGATAGTTACAACGTATTTGTAAGCTGCCCGACTGGGGAAGTGCCTCCACCGAGTACGGCAGCCAAATAACAATTCCCTTGAGAGTTGTGTGTTCCCGCGAGTGAGTGGGGTAAAAAAATGCATGACATTAATTTTGACAAAAAAAAATTGTGCATACTAATTTATAAAAAGTAATACAAAGTTATAAAATTAATGCACGCATTGTAAAACTTGACATTTACACTTGAAATTGTTATTGTAAGAAGTTGTGGCCGCACACGTGTTGCAATGTAAGCATTTTTGCACTTAGCAACGTGCGCGGACGGAAAGTTCCAAGTCGCGCAGTCGACTAACATCTTTTGCGGTATACGTACACGCTCGCGCGGCTTTGTCTGTATTCGAATATATGTGTAATTCAGTTTGTATAAATTATAAAAGACCAAGTATTGTGACCGAGAACTTTATTATTGTGGAACTGTTGATATAAATTGTGTATGTACGTCCTGTTAACTGAATAGAACGATATAACTTCGGAAACATTTCTTTCCTTTCACTAACAGTAGGAACCCCAAATAGTGATCACTAAAAAGTTGTCGTGAAACTAATTTTAAGTAACAAATTTGGTAATGTGAATTCTGCTTTACCTATCCTGATGCTGCAGTTCAGCGATGACCCTGGCCTCGACCAGCGTGACCAGTCTGTTCATGCACAGCCGGTTGGCCAGCTCCAGCAACTCGAGGCACCTGATCGGCTCCACCATCGGTATCTTGTCACAGTAGATGTAACACAGCAGTATATGGAACGCGTACATCTTCACACCAGGGAACGAGATCTGAAAAGGAAAAAAAAACCATTAAAACGGCAAAAAAAAAAACACGTTTGTTGTATGGGAGCCCCCCTTAAATATTTGTTTTATTCTTATTTAATTATTTATTTTTAAAGTGAATATTATGACTAAATATTATGTGAGTATTTCAAGCGTCTACCTATTGCGAGCAAAAAACATCACGTTTGTTGTATGGGGCTCCCATAAATACTTATTTTATTCTGTTTTTTTTTGTATTTGTTGTTATAGCGGCAAAAGAAATACATCATCTGTGAAAATTTCAACTGTCTAACTATCGCGGTTCATGAGATACAGCCTGGTGACAGACGGACGGACGGACGGACAGCGAAGCCTTAGTAATTAGGGTTCCTTTTTACCCTTTGGGTACGGAACCCTAAAAAGATGAGTCACGGGACGCACAGCAGATGGGAAACCATCGATACTACAGTACGACACAAAATGTAGACAAAAATAGGGGGCGCCACTTTCTTCGTAAGAACAGTTCTCACATTGCAACCCTTGAGCACTTTTGTGTAAAAAAAGACAATGTTGCTATTATTAATCAATTTAGTTCCCTTTCTACTCTTTTGTGTTCCACTGTACATATTTTAAACGATTCACATAAAAAAAAAGTATTTACTTAATTCAAAAAAACTTGTTTCAAAAACTGATTCAGAAAGAGCTTAATAGTCTGTCTATGGATGGATTAATTTATCTCTAGCTCCTCCGTGCTTTGTAGGGCGCGGTGTCATTACATAATCGTTAAGGCAAGTCAGTAGTCTTTGGACGGCATGAAAACAACCCGCAGTTGAGCAGCGTGGTGCAGCGCGCTGTAAACCTCCTCGATTGAGAGGAAACTGACATAAATTTTTGTTACATAGTGGTTTTCCTTCATGATCATGGTAAACGAAAAGGAAAGCTCAAATTGCAGGCGGCAACTGACCAGAAGAGTAGACAACAGTGCTCTATCAAATGGGACGGGGGCCCACCACACATTCCCACCACTGTGTCTCCTGTGTAGCCAGGATTAACAGCGGCGACCGCCAAAAAAGGCAATGAACAATGAAGTCCATTGCAGTCCCGGGGGTACAACTACGGCTGCCTTGGAACTCACAATGAATTTAATCAGAAGAAATGAGTAGGAGTAGGGAGCTTTTGGAATTTGACTTCAACTCTTAGCAATGTGAGATACAGCAATATGGCAAATAAGGCATTAAAAGCCTAAAGAGATGGCTAGTCAAGTGAAGCTCAACTGCCGTGCACCACGGATTTTAAGTATCTAACACTATTGGGGACCTAAAACATTGAGTTGTTACCTAACACATCGATTCCAATAATAAGATATTAGAGTGGAAGGGCATAGATCCGCTGCGCTCCTAACCTCGCGATGGTAGTCACTGTCACTATCGGCGCAATCATCAGGAATTAACGCATGCAGAATTGTCTCAGTAGTCTCTTCTACTCCAAGGGTATGTGAATTATTAAATAGGCTTGTGAACCATTTTTTTTCCGATTTGTTATTTAAAGACGTCACAATAATATAACTAAAGGTGAAAGAATTACTTCGATAGGCTAAAAACTTCTCGAGATATGATACTTGAAGATCACAATTTTGGACTATCCCGAAAACGCTCCATACAAAAGGCATACAGTATTATGACGTCACGATACGCTATTTTATATGCATTAAATCAGAAATTTGTACGACAGCTATGTTAAATATTGCGTTTATGTAGCTAGTGCCGTAACAAAAGTTATAGTATTTTTTATTGTTTCTACAATGGTAATATTTATTTTTTATAATTTCATACTTTTAAAATGGACTTTCCCACCAAACTTTGATCGACCATAAAACACGTTGGACATAAGTTATTAAATTTTTGAGATCGCAGATCGTTCTACTTTTATGTATTTTACGTTACTGATAGAGAGTTTTTATAATTTTAGAACATTGGTCACACGCCCATTTTATATTGGATACATAGGCCTGATCAATCCGCCTATTTGCTTAACATATAGTGCTCCATCAGTTAACACTGCCATGCTGGCCCGGAGGTGCTTCTTCACACTTCGTTTGTGTCATACAAACGATGCTGTAGGAAGCAGGGATCCCATCCAAATCCTAGCAAAGGTATGAATATGGGTTGCTGCAGATTGTATATTTGTTTGATATCATACTTACCACTCTGGATGTGCTTTCCCTGAAGTGCCCTTGAAACATTGCCTTCATGGGGTCACACCGCGCCATAAGTATAGCTCTGTGCGCCAAATGTATCCCATCGTCCAAGTCGAATGTCACGTCCGCGAACAAATTCCGTTCTACGTACATATCGCGGAGTCTGAATAATAATGGCTGAAAAAAAAAATCGAGAATATCAATTCTCGAGGGCTAGAAAAATTCGTGGAAAATAGGAACTTATTGCATTTCGCATAAGTTCCAGTTTAGATTGACACAAGATGGATAGTAGAAGAGCAAATTTTGGACAAAATTGATAAAGCTTAACAAAGTATTCTATTCCCATATATTGCCAAGACAACATCCTAAGTTTACAGGTAATTTGATCTTTACTAACGTGCTTCGGCCACCAATTAGTTCATGCAAACTACTACCGGCCGGCACCCACACACAACCGTTAGTACTAGATAGTAGATTTGTTTCCGCCTCGAATAGCAGAATAACTATTAAATATAAAAAAGTGGAAAAATTAATGTAAAAATATTTAAAGGCGATACGAACTTCGCCGGGCCAGCTAGTAACTTATATTCATTTTGATTGTGACGAATTCTACGGGATGCACCAGATGCAATCTATGCGAGATTATACTCACCGTGTGGAATGGCAACATGAATCCTTTGTCAATTAGCAAATGCTCGTCAAGGATGAACTGGCTGAGTTTCGTGAGCTCGTGGAAGCCAAGTAGCTCTGCAGCTTGACGTATTTCCTGTACAAACACAGTTTCGATAAAATAAAAGTAAATTTTATATGTTCAAATTTTTTGTATTTTAACAGCTCTAGAATCTATAATCTTTTGGAGCACGACTTTAGTATTTCATTTCTTCATTTTCATTGCAGTTACAAGGATACTGGTGACACGCGATCGTTTATGCTGTTGAGTTATTATCATTATTACAAGAAACTGAGGAATGAGATGAGTCCCGACGATATTTTTCGGCATGCCCATAAAGCCGGATTAAATATGAGAAAATAAAAGTCAGACTATAAAGAACTTGTATCCAGAACCGTAAAACCATTCATGCATGTTGCCAACGCTGCAAAAACCACGAAGAAACAGGTGTTGTAATCTCTAGGGAAAATATATTTAAGATAATAATATACTATATTGTTAAAAAGATTGCAGCATACAAAGATACAGAAATGTTGTAAATTAAAAACATGCGTAATTGAAAAATAATAATGAAAATATATAGGTATATAAAATAATGGAATTATTGTGTTAATAGTGCACACAGATTATCTGTAAATAAATTCCGTATATAGAGTAACTTATAATCACGCATCAATGAAAATGCATTGCTAAAATTTTGCCACTGGGTTGGCATATTCAGTATCGACTAGGCAGGCATAAGACCATGGGTCTTATGTCTGGTCGCAAGCGATATCGTAACGAGTGTATAGATACGCGAATTGAAGCACTGAATTAAAAAAGGAGACACGTCGATGTTATTCATTTTAAGGAATAGCCAATTAGAAAGTACGTTCTTTATACGTACGTTTACGTACCTTATACGCTACGTTACGCATCTCAATCGGTGAAGAAACTATACTATATAAGAGAGAGACACTGCTATACGTGAAACAAGAGAGGCAATATTGCCGTCTCTCACTCGCATTATCATGTAGGTGTATGTATCTATATGTGTAGGTATAGATTGTTATATTTCAATGATGTTACATTTCTATAGATATGACACGAAGCGTTAAAAACGAACACCCGAGAAGTGAGCTAACTGTCTTACCTACGAATTGGACATTTATAACAATTTATAAAAATAAGTAAAAATGCCGTCTTCTATATATAGAAAATGCACAACTTTTGTTGATGATAAAGCCGAAGTACACAATAATATTTGATTTTCCTTTTTTATTTTTATTGAAAATTGGCTCCATTTCCATTGAAAAAAGATAGCAAGTTTATTAAATCGCTGATATGATAAGGATGTCAATAATCTATGTAAATATTTATAGCTAGCTGTCCATGCAATATCAGGAACTGTTTTCTGATGCAATTTATTATGAGTATGCCATATCTATATAAATATAACATCATTGTTATATTTAATCTTTAACTACGTGAGCTGCGCCACCTACCCTTTCTAGTCTGATACTCTCTTCTACCCAAACGTTCGGAATATTTGTTTACAAGAATGTCAGAATCTATGGAAATATTATAATAGATGTATGGTGAAACTCGTACAATAATATATATATTTATAAATAATAGTATTAAATAATAATGTTACTGTATAATGTGATGTTTCTAAATTATAACAATTTCAAATACGCACACAAATAATAATATAGTAAATTAATAAATATGATTTAAATGTTAATATTATTAATAAGATTTACCAGTAATAATCCGATAGCAGCGGACTGCGAACACAGTGTTATTATTATAAACATATTATTTTAATTGTTATTATTTAAATTACATAGCTTAAACATCGAGAAAATTGCAAAGTAATAGTATAAGAATAATGAAACCAGAAAATAATATTTAAAATAATTATCATATTGTAATAATATCGTTTTTGTAATAATATAAAAATATTAATAAAGCAGGATAGATTGAAAATACAGAAATTTCTTTACTGGCAACAAATAAAAGTAAAGTCTTCCGCAATGTGCCGCAAAGACAAATTTTGGAAAAGAATCACTCCCTTTTGGATTGTTACTATATATGAAGACATTTTTTTTTGGTATTGTGTTTCTTTTTTTATTTAAGTATGACTAGTGAGTAAGTGACTATATAGGTATAGAAAGTTCTTGCAAAATTATCGAGAAAACAACTAAAAATATAAACAATAAATTACCACTGAACTATACTGAACTAATAAAATTGACGAATCTCGAGATTTTCTCGAATTTTTTCCATTTCTATGATTTTTTTTATACTACGTCGGGTGGCAGACAAGCATACGACCCGCCCGATGTGAAGCGGTAACCGCAGCTATATTAACAATGCTCGCAACATGAAATATCGCTTGCTGATAGTTCAAAAACACAAAACAGAATTCTCTGGCGATTTCTGTTCTCACGCTATGAAATGTTGGAATGATATACCTCCCCCTCTGAGTGGTTTGAAGTTCACATATAAAATGAACTAAATTTAGTTTGGAAATTTTAGACATACAATAAAAAAATAACAAATGTTATCTAACTGTAGTTTAATAAATATTTTATTTATCTAATAAAATAAACAAATCAAAAGCGTAAAAAAACTTGTAAGAACTAAAGAACTTTTCATTATTGTAAGTGTTCACTTACTCACGGATCACACTATATAAGAGGGGAGAAAGGGCATGTGAGTCATATTCTATATCAACCCACATTTATCCCACTGCTCGAATACCAGTCTTCTTTCAATCGCAGGAGGATCAAACACGCTGCTTAACTGCGGATTGGCGGAGTGGATCATATGACGAAAAATACCCAATAGCTTGTTTCAGAGGTAGATTTTTTACCAACTTTATTTACGTTCCGAAAACTACTAAATACGTACATTCCGATTGCAACTTACCAGCAGAAAGAAGTTATTACAGCGTTACAGGATGTAATACATAATAGTTTTTGCTGCTGCACCATGTTCCTAGTATATTTTTTTTTTCATAAGAGAGGGGGGCAAACGAGCATGTTGCTCACCTGGTGGAAAGCATTCACCACCGCCCATGGAGATCAGCAACACCAAGGGGTTGCCGATCCGTTGCCAGCCTTTTAAGGGAAATATAGACTCTATTCTTGAAGGCTTGAAGAGGGAAGGCTCATATGGAATACTGTTCACTTCTCAGGGCTGGTGCGCCCCAGTCACTTACTTGCTCCATTTGACCGCATACCACGAAGAGCTGTTCGAATCGTCGGTGACCCAATGATTTCTGATCGGCTGGAGTCTCTCTCTACACGCAAAGATGTTGCATCTCTTTGCGTTCTATATAAATTATACCACGGGGGGTGATCGGATTAGCTATTTGATTTGATACCTGCCGCTGACTTCCACTATCGTACAACTCGCCAAAAATTAAAATTCCATCCACATCATCTACGCTTTTTAAGACATTTTCTACCACGAACTGAGAAGTTGTGGAATCAACTTCCCTCAGCGGTATTCCCAAATAAATACGACATGGGGGCCTTCAAGAACAGAGTTAATATTTCCCTTAAAAAGGCTGGCAACGGATCGGCGACCCCTTGGTGTTTCTGATTTCTATGGGCGGTGGTGATTGCTTTCCATCAGGTGACCCACATGCTCGCTTGCCCCCCTCTCCTATAAAAAAAAATGCTTCCATGTCGCAATTGTTAGGAAACTTCGCTGAGGGAAGTTGATTCCACAGTTTCACCGTTCGAGGTATAAAATGTCTTAGGAAACGTAGATCGCCAATTATCAAGATGAGATCTATTTAGTAGTTTTTAGAACGCAAATAAAGTTGGTAATTTTTTCAGCCTCTATTTCAAACAGGGTTGATCGATATCAATTTTATATGGATATGGGTAGTGCCTCACTTACCTGTTGTTTGAACGCGCTGCTGTCCAAGGCACCAGTGTAGACAAAGTTAATTATCTCTTGCATCACATTTTGTGATATCAGCTTGCTCATCGTGACTATGGTTTGGGTTTGGGATGTTGCGTGTTGGATCTTGTCGCACTGAAAAAAAAAATGAATGAATAAATAATTGTACTTATTGCATTAAATGTGGCGTAAAGTTGTACATAATCATTAACATATTAGTTTCACACATTCCACAAATTTTATGCACTTTAGTGATCACTTGCACCATAATACACTACTCCAATTATGAATCAATATCAATATTTAGTTAATTACGAAAATTTGTTTAGAAGCACACCTGCGCTCTACAAAAGTTCCCGCCAAAAAGTCGATTTCTTTCTCTAAAGGGGTTATACACTGAAAGATTGACAGCTGCTATAACAATTTACGCTACCGGTTTTTTTCTAGTTACCTATTTCAAGAAATTAAGTAACGGAATGCTTCCGGTAATATTTACTTATTTGAACCTGAAGCAAGAACATCGCCAAAGAAATAAAATATAAATATCGGGTCTTAGAGCACTAGTATCCAGATCCGTAAAAGTTATAATAAAAAACAAACTTCCATACAAAGGAACTATAAAAATACAGGCTCGAGTGGCGCCCTCTGAAGTGAATAATCGATTGTTTATACCACTGGCAGGGCGCTGAAGCACATATGTACGTATGAAATTGTCTGCTACCTTGACTACCCTGATAGAATTGATAGCAGGGTGGTTGACTTCTCTGTACAGATCCGGCGGTTTCTTACAACTGTCACTAAGCGGCAGAATCTGGCATGACGAGCGGCGTTTTATTTGATCCCAAACTCTGTCAACAAAAAGGTAACATTTGTTTATACTATATAAAATATCTAAATATATAAAAGGAGAAACTGACTGACTGACATATCAACGCACAGCCTATATGGCTAAACGTAGGCACTTGAAATTTGGAAGGGACGTAGCTTAGGTACCGTAGAGGTGCACTAAGAAAGGAATTCCCGAAATTCCCACGGGAACGGGAATTAGCGGGAAAATCCTTTTGTATGAAAAATCTAAACCGCTTAAGTTAGACGCTTGAAATTTGGCATGCAGTTACCTTAGTAAACTTAAAGCTTAGTTGCAACAGGATATTGCAAAATTCCTACGGGAACGGGAGTTAGCGGGAAAAAACTTTTGTATGTAAAAATCTAAATCCCGTAAGATAGATGTTTTCAATCTAGCATGCATGCATACCTTATCTAGCATGCATACATACCTTAGTAAATATAAATTTTAGTTATGGCTGTATTTTGAAAAATTCCCATGGGAACGACAGTTAGCGGGAAAAAAATGTTGTATCTATATATATAAAATTCAAAGTCCTGACTGACTGATATATGAACGCACAGCCCAAACCGCTGGGTCTAGAGATTCCAAATTTGGCACGTAGATTCCTTATGACGTCTAGGGGTACACTAAGAACGGATTTTTCAAAATTCATCCCCTAAGGGGGTGAAACGGGAGTCCAAAGTTTGTATGGGGAAACCAGATTAGTTGGACTATTTTATCCGAAACTTTACACGAGTACTTCTATAGATAAATAAGTAAACACGTGTTTCAGGATTTTTCAATATTCAACCTCTGAAGGGGTGAAATGGTCTGAAAATCGTCATGGGTATGGTTTTTATAGTTTATCGGGTCGCTGATTACGAAAATAACAACTATTTTCTAATCAAACATAGCCGACGTGACAAAAAGTCGCCCCTGTGGGGGTGCGATGGGGTGGAAATGTCATAATATCAATATGGGTGTTGATTCTATGGTTTTCTGGGACGTCAATTACGAAAATAGTATCGATTTTAAATATAATGTAGTGAACACGAAATTACTTAAAATATAAAAGGAGAAACTGACTGACTGACATATCAACGCACAGCCTATATGGCTAAACGTAGGCACTTGAAATTTGGAAGGGACGTAGCTTAGGTACCGTAGAGGTGCACTAAGAAAGGAATTCCCGAAATTCCCACGGGAACGGGAATTAGCGGGAAAATCCTTTTGTATGAAAAATCTAAACCGCTTAAGTTAGACGCTTGAAATTTGGCATGCAGTTACCTTAGTAAACTTAAAGCTTAGTTGCAACAGGATATTGCAAAATTCCTACGGGAACGGGAGTTAGCGGGAAAAAACTTTTGTATGTAAAAATCTAAATCCCGTAAGATAGATGTTTTCAATCTAGCATGCATGCATACCTTATCTAGCATGCATACATACCTTAGTAAATATAAATTTTAGTTATGGCTGTATTTTGAAAAATTCCCATGGGAACGACAGTTAGCGGGAAAAAAATGTTGTATCTATATATATAAAATTCAAAGTCCTGACTGACTGATATATGAACGCACAGCCCAAACCGCTGGGTCTAGAGATTCCAAATTTGGCACGTAGATTCCTTATGACGTCTAGGGGTACACTAAGAACGGATTTTTCAAAATTCATCCCCTAAGGGGGTGAAACGGGAGTCCAAAGTTTGTATGGGGAATCGAGATTAGTTGGACTATTTTATCCGAAACTTTACACGAGTACTTCTATAGATAAATAAGTAAACACGTGTTTCAGGATTTTTCAATATTCAACCTCTGAAGGGGTGAAATGGTCTGAAAATCGTCATGGGTATGGTTTTTATAGTTTATCGGGTCGCTGATTACGAAAATAACAACTATTTTCTAATCAAACATAGCCGACGTGACAAAAAGTCGCCCCTGTGGGGGTGCGATGGGGTGGAAATGTCATAATATCAATATGGGTGTTGATTCTATGGTTTTCTGGGACGTCAATTACGAAAATAGTATCGATTTTAAATATAATGTAGTGAACACGAAATTACTTAAAAAGATTTTTCAAATTTTACCCCTAAGAGGGTGAAACGGAAGAAGATTAATTGGACTATTTTATCTCAAACTTTACATGAGTACTTCTATAGATAAATGAGTAAACACGTGTTTGCCCCAAAGGACATTGTTTTTGCTTGTATGAACGTTGGGGACGAAATCAAGATTTTTGTACATTGATCAAATAAACGAAATTATGTTGCCTAATTTACTACCTTTCGATTAAAAAAAGAATTATTCCATTCGGTACCCTAGGAGCCGAGAAATTAAAATGTGAAAGTAACTGATTTGACTACATTTTGAGGTTATAAAATCTACAGGTCTATTGATTTTATAATTACTGAAAAGGATATTATCACGACCTTGACGCGTCTTCTAGTTGGATCTGGATCATTCTATTGCATGCTGCGTAGCTTATAATGGCCGAAGTGTCGAGCTTCACCTTTGTTAGCAGTGCTTATCGTCGAAAACCTGCTACCTACCAGGAGCGCCAGCTTTTAGAAAACCTCATGGGTGCTCATGCTCATTTGATGACTCGAAAAAGTGGCGAAGTGTGAAAAGAGAAATGCACACTGATCGACCGACAAATAAATAAATGTCCTACATACATACTGCGTACTTAATTACTAATTATGTTTGATAAAAATATGAAATGAAACCATTATATAAAAATAAACTAGTTTTTATTATCAAGAAATATTATAATATTTAAAGGCGCTAAAAGACGATTACTGATTTGTTTGTTGATGTCTATTCTCACGGGTGCTCGGCACCCACTGCTTATTTTTCATGGGTGCTCGAGCCCCCGAGCACCCACGGAGTCGGCGCCCCTGCCTGCTACAGATTTCTTTTTGTACTACGTCGGGTGCCAGATAAGAGGTTACCGTAGCCATATTAACGCTCGCAACATAAAATATCCCTCGCGCGCCACCAGCCCGGCATCTCCTTACTTTCTGGTGACGTCACTCACTCGCAGGAACAAAACAACCCTCAAGGGAATTGGTATTCTGTGAGGTGGAGGTACATTCCCCAGTCGGGCAGCTTACAATTACTCTCCCTACCTCTCTTTTCGCCAGAGCTTCGTTTGTCAGTCAGCAGGGTGCACCACGTACAGGTGAAGTTGGCTTTGGTTCTAAGATCTTAATGAACCACTTACACTTGCGGAAGTGTAACGATGGTATTACTATACAAATCAGTCGCTTTTTTTTTACTTGTATGGTGACCTGATATGGCCCGCCTGATGTGTAGTTATTATAGTCTATGAATGCCTGCAACACAAAGTGTCGCTCACGCTTGGCTCATGCCGCACGTCGTATCTCAGGAGTTTTCTGATGACCTTACTATCCAACGAAGCCACTTGACACTTTTTGTGTTGCAAGCATTCAAAGGCTACAACAGATACTTCCATCAGGCGGGCCATATGCTTCTTTGTTACCCGACATATAAAACAACCAACTGATTCGTATTGTATACCATTGTTACTCGTCACTGGCCTAAAAACAATTGTAGATAGATAGATAGATAGAATATGCTTTATTTACACTATACAAACTACACAAACAATTCAGTCAGCATACAGAAAATATTCACTTACATAGTAGGTATATATGTGCAACAAGGCGGCCTTATTGCTAAAAGCAATCTTTTCAAGGCAACCTTAAGGTAACGAATACATTAAATGAAGTAGGTAAGGTTCGCAAGACGGA
This sequence comes from Hypsopygia costalis, assembly GCA_937001555.2. Classification (NCBI taxonomy): domain Eukaryota; kingdom Metazoa; phylum Arthropoda; class Insecta; order Lepidoptera; family Pyralidae; genus Hypsopygia; species Hypsopygia costalis. Next base: position 5,945,558 of record OW443350.2, read on the forward strand.
AAGATTAAAATACAAATTATACAATAACTAATAAACATATGGTATTTACTAATACACATATAACATACTTATAATATGATATATACATACATATACTTACACACATATATATATATATATATATATATATATATATATATATATATATATACATACACACACATACACATACATACATAATACACATATTTAATATAATTTCATGTCTGCGCTACGATAAATAAGAAATCAAAGACCAAGAAAATGATTTTTTACTTGTCTCTTAAAAATTGTATGTAAGTACTCGGATTCATAATAAAATTCATGCCACTAAAATGACTTTAAATGTATAGCTGTCCTCGACACATCGGACAGCTATACATTTAAACGTCATTTTAGTGACTTGAATTATGAATCTGAGTTGCAATTGCTTTTAGGCTGCGATCTTCGTAAGAGATACGTCCCCAATTGTTCAATCGCTGTGCCCTACCAACATCTCTCTATCGCATTGTTTGCCAACCACGTGTAGACTAGGTTGGTTTAGTCTCTTCATAAGTGACGGTGAATTGATGAGCCACTTACTCAGATAATTTAATGTCTGAAAGGAGTACAAGAAATAAAACATCATATTGTCATTTTATTTATTTGAATAATTTTTTATATTATATAACATCAACAAATATTTCATTTAGAAAGGAGGCTGGGGCACCTATCGTATTATAACGGCCCCAGCTTAAGTACCATAATATTGTCATAATATGTGCGCAACAGCCAACTGTACGGTTACCAACTAGACAACTGCAATAGTAGCCAGTTATAGCATTTAATGTATCGGCTACATTCCGATTTTTAGTAATTAACAAATAACAATAGTATGTCCGAGAAGTAACATGTCTGGATTTTATTCGTGCCCTAATCAATTTATTATCGAAACCTAAAATCAGCGGCATGTCATCCTCAATAACACCATCAGCTACTTCAATTATGTATTCACCCGTATTACGCACATGTTCACCATAATATGAAGCAGCCTGTTTTAACTGATAAGAGCCCAATGCAAAAGTTCTTAATTGATTTAATGTGAGTTTAGGAAAATCATTTAAATGTTCATTATTAGCATCAATACGCTCAAACATTGCCCATCTTCTATTTAAATGTTCATTTTGGACATACCGTGAGACATAATTTTCTAAATTAATATGATCTCTGGCAATTGCTAAGAAGTCCGTTGCTTCAGGATTATCTTCAATCAATGGGTGGAATTTATTAAGAAGAGCACAAGCTATCTTAAGGTCTTCCATCAGGTGTGCCGAAGCCCGGTTAAAATATTCCTGTCTGAATAATTTGAAATCTCTTTTTATTCTACCGTTAACAATTTCTACAACCCATCGGCACATTGTCACCCATCTTGATCGGTTGGCCTGTAAGGTTGTAAGCTGGTGCTCTCCTTCCAGTAAAGACTCTGGCATATGTGTTTTATAACCATATGCTTCTAATATTGGTATCACATCCCTGAATCCTCTATCCAAGATAAACACATCTCCTGGCCTGAAAAACGATCGCATTGGGCCCTCCTCATTTTGAAACAAACCTGACATTATACTAGCATCATTATCAGTTGCCTTGTATGGTCCTAAACAATCTATAATGTACCCATCGCATGATACAATTAAAAAGGGTTTAACTAAATGACTATGTTTGTGCAAACTATATGTTTGTTTTTGGTATAGATAATTGCTACTGCTTTGAACATAGATATATGTTCCATCGCAAATTGTAATGGCTGGTTTGGTTTCTCTTGGCATCTGAGCATTACCAAAGAATCCCTCTGGAATAATTTTATTTCTAGCTGCTACATCCTGTATTGTCATACATTGTAGACCCAAATATAATGGCACAAATTGTTCAGTAAGACATTTTCTAGCCTTAGACATATACTTTTCTAGAGTCGTCCGAGACATTTTAAATAATGTAGAAAGCCTTTCATTACTATCACCAGTTCTTAATTTGACAATAAGTATGCTTAAAGCTACACTTGCTGATGAAACTTCTTGGTGCAATGTTGGTATATGAGATAAAAGTTGTTCAAATTGCTCAGCATTCATGCCGAGCCAGTAACGGCAAAGATGTGGTTCCATCTCATGAATCTTGGTAAAATCAATTTGTCGAATAGATGTATTTCTCATCAGTCTCATCATGTCATCCATTTGAAACCCAGTAAAATAAGATACACGTTCTACTTCATTCCAATCAATATTCACAAGATGAAACCGACATATTCTTGCTCGAAGAGGAATGTATAGGTTATGGTACAGGAGAGCCATCTCTTTTAAAGCTGCAGGCACCAATAATCTTTCAGGGTTGTTACAAAATGGGAACAAACAACCTCTTCTTGTCACTGCACATTTATAAGTCTGTGAATGTACTCGTGGTGATATGTGGAGTGGTCTAGGTGGTACTTCTTCAACAAGTTCGGGTAAAGGAGGTGGCATAGGTATAGCCACTTCGTCATCCATAGCCACGTCATCATCCTGCAGGCCTGCTGCCATCTGAAGCAGTTCTCCATCATTTCTGTTAGCGTCTAATAAACGTTGTCTTACAATTTCTCTCGTGGCTGCCATCCAACAAGGATAACAGACTTTATTTAGTCGTGCCACCTGTAAAAAGAATTTATGTAAAAAATCTTTATTATGAGTAATAAATATGAAAGCCTCATAATGAAACGGAGATGGGCAGAGATATGTTTTCATACATTTTACGCCACTCATTACTTTATGTGGAGTTCAACAAAGTGTGAAATGTGTGAAAACTGCTGTAGTGGATAATGAGCCTAATGACACAAGGATATTTCCAGATAAAGCCTAAAACAGTACTAGACCTATTGTTGGTGTGTATGTTGCTTATGTTTAAACACATTGTGGCTTATGAAATATCAGTGCGGAACTGATGTTCATAGTGTGTGGGTTGCTGTGACACATATGAAACCTTCCAGAATTAAGGAGGTACTGCATAGGCAACTAGAGTTGGAACACCCTAGTTTTTGTGTCACAAGTCTAGACTAAGGCTGCTTGCCTCTTTACATTATGCAGGGAAAGTGATTTTTTTGCATTAAATAGAACAGTGTAACCACACAAAATAATAATAAACCATACAGGACCGTCTAGTCACAAGTTTACAATAATTATAAACAACAATAAATATATAATATTAACATTACTGAACGTACCTGATGAAGAGGAGTCCATCTTAGTATTATAGTCCTTTCGGGACAATCCTCACTCACTCTGTGAGTTCTTCGTATATTTATCATTGAATACCCACATGCATAGCATACTTCACGATGTCCGATTGCAGGCATAGGTATTACTTGACTGTGTGAAGCAGTTTGAAGCAATGTGAAACATTCATGACACAAAATGTCTTCAGGAGATAGCTAAAAGAGAAGAAAAAAAAATGTTAAACTACATGTACGATATTTTGTTTACAATGAACTGCTTTCCAAGAGGACAAGGTATATGTAGGGATACAGTTTGTTAATGCTTAATATAATTTGAAGAATTGTATCGGAATCAAGTAGGTACTTACAAAAAAAAAACTTACCTCCGTCGGCGAAATCCACGAACGTAAAATGCTGAGTATATTATCAGCACCAGGTTCTTGGAGCGTATGTGCTCTCAAGTTGTGTGCCAACAACAGTGAACAGTTAATGCAACGACGACGCCGGTATTGCTCACGTGCAGCCATGACTCACGTAACACAAAAGTTCACTAAACAGTGACTGCGGAGGAACGATAGCTCGCTCAACTCAACGCTTCAGAAAGAAATTCGATGTCAATTTAATAATATTCAACGCTAGAGCGTTATATTATGATTTATGATTCACAGATCACAGACAGATTGGCACAATGTAGGATAGGATAGGTTATGTAGTAGACTTGTGTAGTTCCTGAGTGAGTAGTTCAATTGTACCAGTTCACCATACAAGCCGGTTCTTGTCACTCACTCTTTCTTGTCCCATATAGTTCACTGCGTCATTTAGTTCAATCGAGTGACAAAGAGTAAAAAGAACGGAAATACCTAAAGCGTACGAGCTAGAATGAGAGAGATACGTTGTAATGCCAAATAGAGAGCGAAAAGGACGGAAGATTCTGAAATTGTTCGAGATAAAACGAGACAGATAGTTTCGTGCGTGGTTGACTGACCGAATTAGAACTCGAAGGCTAAGGACATAACAACCATAAGCTGTTAGCGAAAATATGCTATAGTAGTAAAGATACAAGGCTCAATTTTTATATTAACCGCTGAATTGCCCGTGTCGACCTACGGTCGACAGTGACGTCACGACCTTGAAACGCTTGAATTGCCCGTGTCGACCTACGGTCGACATTTGCAGTTTGGCGTTCAGTTTTGGGCAGATTGAACAATACTCATCTGTCATACATTCAGGCCCATTTGTTTATGTTTTTTTCGTTTCTCCGCCATATTAGCTATCGGATTAAGGCCAAAGAATCATAAACTCAATGGAAAAAAAAAATAAAAAAAGGGGTTTAAGAGACTCGCCTTAACGGCGCCAGATGTTCGGGCCGGTGTCAAGTGCTATAAAAACTTATTTTGTTTAGGTAAGTGTAGGTTTTTGTTTATTAACATCGGGTTTTATCTCCCTAGCGTATTTGTAAATAAAAAACTATACGTTATCGCCTTAGTTCATAAGGTATTTTTTTGAATACAAGTAGGGCTATGAAACACCACTTGAGAATGTTTAGACCATCGTAATTCTACACTATAGTCGAGTGTTGAACAACAAAAGACGGCATTGTATAGTGCTGTTCTTAGTAAACGTAAAAAACACCACTTGTAGGCACTCAATAACAAAGTTGCGTCTCAATGACCGTTTTTATGGGGCCCCGACCACCCGCGGCGCCGGGCAGGTAGAAACAAAAAACGAATGGGCATTTTCCGCCGCGTTTTTGCGCGGGGGGGGGGGGGGGCGCGGGGGGCTCAACGTGGGGGGCATAAGAGCGGTTAATTATTATTTTAACCACTAAATAATTTCTTTTTCTCAAGGTTGACAGTCCTAAGCCTGTGAAAAGTTTTAAGGAAAATCAATATTTGTAAGGGAATTTATAAAATATTTAATTAGTTATACTTATATAACACAAAAATACAATATCATCAAAATTATGCAATAGAACTGAGAAGAATGCAGAAGGAATCAGTCAATAGAACTACTGAGTCGATTGAATCAAAGATACATTGAACTAAACTGAAGTAGTGAGTCAAAAGAACTAAACGAACTAAGTGAGTCAAAAGAACTACAGAAGTAATTGAACTAAATGAAGCAATTGAACTAAATGAACTAGATGAGTGATATAGTTCATTTGCGTCTAAAGAACTGCATCTCTCTTTTCAGTTCAGTGAACTGTTTTGCGCAAGTCTAATATGTAGCAAGAACACAACACAGACGCATGAGACAAACGTCAACGTCAAACAGACGAGTGCAGCGGCCGTTTCGTTCAGAAATAATACGAAACGAAGTATTTTTATGTCATAGATGTTTTTTGTCGGTAGATTGGTACACGGTGAAGTCAATTCTCACATCATATAAATTATATCAATATCACAAATTCACAACTCATTAGAGTATAGAGTTATATAATCGAATTGTTGATTAGTTTTACAATACCTATTTTTAGTTGTAAGTTTTTAAACATAAACACAGTTGAATTTCGGAACGGAACTCGGAAGTGTTATAGGCGACTTTTGGATTTGAGTAAGAAATCGATAATTTCCTTTTTTATGTGTTAATGTTTTCTAGGGTACAAAAAACGCTTCAGTTTTGTACTCATTTGTAAAAAAATAATTCAAGAATTTTACGCACTATTTCGTAGATGTACAATTAGGGGTTCAAAAGCCCCAAACTTAACCAATATCCTTTCACGCGAGCGAAGCCGCGGGCGAAAGCTAGTCGTTATATATGTGTTAGATACTTAAAATCCGTGGTGCACGGCAGTTAGGGAATGCAATCTCGTTCTTGTGAGATCTCGCGCGGGGCGGCAGCGGGGCCTGAGGTAGCGGTCGGGGGACGAGGTCTCGCTCAGATTCGATTCGAGAAAATAAAATTACACACACACACACACACACGCACACGCACACGCACACACACACACACGTACTGCAGCTTCTATTTCTTTAGTTTAAATGCTTATTTTTTCATTTTTTATATTTTTAATATTGTCACTTTCTTATATTAACTCTGGAAGAGCGGTCACTCCTAACACAAGCACTTGTTCTGCCTAAAAGGAGTACCCAAACGATTGTAAGGACAGTGTATTTGGCAATAATAAAATATTTTCATTTTCATTTTCAATATATTCAACTAGTTATCTTGGGTAAAACACAATCCAACCACCTCTTTTATGGTTGTCCTCTCTCATTATATCCACACGCATTCAAATTCATCGTTCCCTTTGTCACATGCCTTTCATCCCTCCGCATTACATGCCCATACCGCGAAATACGATTTCCTCTCATCATCTCCGTCACAGGTGCTACTTTCAAACTTCCTCTAATATAATCATTCCTTATCTTATCCATTCCAGTCACGCATTAACATGCAACCATAGACTACAAAATATAAAAAATTGATAAATATTCCTGGATAAATTACACACTGCCATCTCATCATCATCATCATATACTCATATATATATATGAAGTTTCTAGCCGTCCAGACTATAGGCTCTATCAAGATTTTAAACTTTTGAAAGGTGGTTCAATCTAAGTACTACTGTAAACTTAGAAAATACTACTGTAGTAGTTTTATATGGATTTTTATGTATTTATTATAAGATGTAGGGACCTTGTATAAAATCATGCGTGAATACGTTACATAAACGTTTGCCAAGATAAATATCGTCAGTATTGAATAATTTACCAACTGAATTTTACAAATAACGATCTTTATTTTTTAAATGCAATGAATGCTCAGGGGAAGTCAAATTCCAAAAGCTTCTTACTCCTATTAATTTCTTCTGATTAAATTCGTTGTGAGTTTCAAAGCCTAAGTTTTATCCCCGGGACTGCAATTGACTTTACTGTTCATTGCCTTTTTTGGTGGTCGCCGCTGTTAATCTTGGCTACACATGAGACACAGTGGTATGATGATGATGATGATGATGTATTTTATGATGATGATTAATGGAGACCACGTACCGGCAAGCGCAGCGTAGGATGTCCACCCACAAGGTGGACAGACGACCTCATTAAGACCGTGGGATCGCGCTGGATGCAAGCCGCTTCCAAACGGTCTTATTGGAGATCTAGAGGGGAGGATGTCCAGCAGTGGACTTTCAATGGCTGAGATGATGATGATGAATGAATGCTCTACACAGGGACATGGTTAATTGCAACTGCTCCCACAGTCTTTTTGTGTATTCATCGTCCAATCCCGTCAACATTTTCGTAGCAAAATTGTTTTGGTGATACATAATTAAATATTGATTTCATTTTCTTTTGTTTAATATATAAAGTAAATGAGTGTTTAATTCATAGATATGATGGCCTACGTAAGGCTGAGTCATAAAAATGGCCTACAGCCTTAATATAAGTCTATGACTTGAAAAAAGCCTACAGTCGCAAAAAAGGCCTAAAGGCTTTTAAGATTCATATGCTTTTTTCTAATGCAGAGCCTTTCAAAGCCCTGCTTTATTAGCGTAGCCCTAAAAAAGACCTGACAGGCTTAAATTTGGGCCTAAAAGCCTATAGGCCCCGGGACCACTAGTCCCAGGCAGACTACGGCTGCCTTGGAACTCATGACGAATTTAATTAAAAGAAATTAGTAGGAGTAGGAAGTTTTTGGAATTTGACTTCCCCTCTTGGCAATGTGAGAGAGCTATATAGCAAATAAGGTATAAAAAAAGTGTATAACTATCTCACCTCATTTGCTTGGCCTGGTCTTGTCTAATCAAATACTCCGTATCTTCGTTGAAATCGCCAGTTGTAGCTTCACCCATACTGCTTACCTGGACACATTGTTGTATTTTTTTAAACAAATATAATATCAACGACGTAAAGTTGATACTGTTGATTATTGGCACTTGGTGGAACATTATTATCATAATGTTATAATACAGCACTTGTACTGTTCCACGTAATTATATTTACTTTTATTTTTACCGACCGGTTTCGCCACTAAGGCCTTAGCGGCTAAGCCGGTAGGTAAAAATAAATATAATTACGCGCCAACGCTAGCCTAGGCTTAATTTCAGACTGGGGCTATTGTAATCGTGTCGATTTTGCGCCACATAAAACATACCAACTCTTGCTTAAGGGAAATTTACTATAGGTGCAGCACGTCTCTAAGTTGCTTCAAAACCAGCGCCTTGCTCTGATATTTTTATGTAAATCATATAGAACTGTAAGCACAGAGGCATTACCCGTGCTAGCAGGTGTGTTACCAGTAGACTTAGAAGTACAACGCCGCGCTTCAATGTACTATACATCTAAAAACATGGTCCCTGATTTTCTCAAACTGCGTGATCGTGAAAAAATACTTAAGACTGTTCAAACCTATATAAGTGGATATGGAAAATAGATTGGTATGGACTTGAACTTACCATGCTGCTCTCGCTGGAGCTGCGAGCCAGTTCAGCGGAGAGGCTGACGCAGTCAGTAGTGAGTAGCCTGTGGAAGGCTTCACAGGCAGCCGCCATCATGAAACGGTGCACCGGAAACCCTTTGGCGCCGCATATTATCACCATGTCCGAGAAATACTGGTGAAGAAATTATAATTAATAAATAAATATTACTGGACAATTTACACAGCGCCATCTAGTCCCAAAGCGCAAAGCTTGTACTATGTCTACTAGACAACTGATAAATGTATTCAAATACATTTTTTTGTAAATACATAGGCACTTATAATACTTAGAGATTACCCAGACCAAGACAATGTTGGTGCACATAAATATTTGTCTTGTGCGGGGATCGAACCCGCGACCTCGGAGTCAAAGTAGACATTCCTAGCCATTTGACCACCGGGCTAGTTTCGACCGACACTCGGTTTCCCAAGCATCGGAGTCCTACCACCACTCCCCTGTCTCCATGATGGGTACCGGAGCTGTAGGCTATAGGTAATAAATCAAGAGCACTTTACCTGTTGTCTTAGAAGTGTAGTAGTGTTTTCCAAATATACACTGGTGACGACAGCAACCTCGGGCTCTATAGGCCTTGGCGGTCGGAACGGAGCCTGAAATGATGCCAAGTAAAGTTAATTCATGGTAGAAAAAAAATGGGGTGTGGCTTTGTCATGGATACGCCCGTGTGTTGTACGCCAATACGTTATATGCACTAAAATTATTTCAAAATGGCAGCGCGTCCCCGTCCCCCGTACGCGATGTTCCATAGTCCTTACTTAGCGTAATTAATTCTTTGATCCTTCATCTATCCAGTGGAGTGATTGAATTTTGGATGGAGATAATAGATATGTAGCTGCAATACTACATATCTATCATGTCCATCTATTTGTAATCAGTATCAGTATCGCTCAACTGCAAAATGGCGGAGACTAGTGTTTCCCAGGCGCCTAAATGCCACTGATTTCGCTTAACAGCTGTCATCTAATGACAACAACGGACCAACGGCTTAACGTACCCTCCTAAGCATGGAGGAGCTCGAGATAAATAAATCCATCCATGGACAGGTTATGGTCAACATTGCTTAACTTGCGTGTTCAATTAGACTGTCGCACAACGACCTCCAACAGGCTCCTCATCTTCCCCTTCTCCAGTAAAGGAATATAATTTTACCTGTAGTAAAGGTCTTTGCACCCTCTTCAAATTGGTCATCCAGAATCTCTGCTGCCTCCTCGCTATCAGCGCCGCACGGATGGCATTCTCGAACACTTCGTTCACGCCATAGTAAGTGAATACTGACGTCTCGTAGTAGTAGATACCGAATTCGTGGGCCAATGCCCGCCCTTGGTCAGGCATTACCAGGTCGCTTTTTCTAGGTGCACTGTTTTGAACAAGCATAAACAAAAAAAATAGTTTTTTTTACGTCGGGTGGCAGACAAGCATACTGCCCGCCTGATGGGAAGCGGTTACCGTAGCCATATCAACGCCCGCAAAATGAAATATCGCTCGCTGATAGTTCAAAAACACAAAACAGGATTCTCTAGCGATTTCTGTTCTCACGCTACAAAATGTTGGAATAATACACCTCCCCCTCTGAGAGGTTTGAAAACAAAGTTCATATATAAAATGAAATGAGTTTAAATTTATTTTTTTCTGACATTCAAACAAAAATGAATGACATATGTAATGTAACTATTGTTTAATAAATATTTTATTTATCTAATAAAATAAACAAATGAGAAACATAAAAAAAAACTTGCAAGAACTAAAGAACTTCCCCTCAGATACTCTAAGGTTGGTTGGAAGGGATCCCTGTGAGGGATAATTCCGCCTTTGTACTTTTCCTTTAAATTCCAGTGTCGTAAATTTATTTTATGTACAATAAAGATATTACAAACAAACAAACTTTCCAATATTGTAGACGGTCATATCCGCTGCCATCGCAGCCACTCCTTCCTTTCTGGTGACCTCACTCACTCGATGGAACACAACAACTCTCAAGGGAATTGTTATTTGGCTGCAGTATTATGTGAGATGGATGCACTTCCCCAGTCGGGCCGTTTACAACTCGTCTTAAACGAATACTTATTAAAAGCAATAGCAAATTTGTTCAATAGTGGCCTTATCCCACGAGAGAAAATCTTTCAATCAACCATAGGACCCGTTACTTTTTTCTAAGCATCCGAATTGATACTATAGACTTACCGTATGAATGGGCTGCGATCCTTGCAGTAATTCAAGTATGTTTCATCTCTGTACATGTAGCGGAGGTCGTTTTTACAGCCTACCAGTAATACCGGTGTATTGGGGCAGAAGCGCCTGAAAAAACATATCCGGTTATTCCATGCAAAACATGGACTTTATTGTTGACTAACTTTCGCCCGCGGCTTCGCTCGCGTGAAATTCGGGGCAAACAGGTGCTTACTCATTTATCTATAGAAGTACTCGTGTAAAGTTTAGGATAAAATAGTCTAACTAATCTTGTTTCCCCATACAAACTTTGAACCTACGTTTCACCCCCTTAGGGGTGAATTATGAAAAATCCTTTCTTAGTGTAACCCTAGACGTCATAAGGAACCTACGTGCCAAATTTGGAATCTCTAGACCCAGCGAATTGGGTTGTGCTTTGATATATCAGTCAGTCAGTCAGGACTTTGAATTATATATATATAGATACTGTTGACTGTTGCCAGTTTAATTGGAAGATTGGAAATTTTGGAATGGTTCTCTATAATTTTAAATTTACAATGAAACGATGGAACAAAATTAAGCTGACATATTTTAGGAGTAAGTATACAAATAACTTTTACTGTGTATAAGAAAACGTGAAACTCTTACCTGATTTCTGGGTACCACATAGCACCACAGTTCCTCAGAGATATAGGGTTTGTTATGGAAAAACATAGCAGGACCACGTCAGACCTAAAATACAATAATAATTATTAGCACTAAATGGCTTTCAACATTGACTCTGATGTCACTTTCAACACATTTTACGAGCTTAACATTTTATGAATAAATAAATAGTCCAGGACATATTACACACTGCCATCTAGTTCCAAACTAAGCAAAGCTTGTACTATGGGTACTCATCAACATCAGCCTGTATCTACCCACTGCTGGATATAAGCCTTCCCCAAAGCTTTCCACGAAATACGATCCTCCGTTTTCCACATCCAGCCGATTTCTTAAAGTCAACGTTACTAAGGACCATCTAGAAGGAGGGCGTCCAACTATGGCTACTAGATAACTGACATTATACTTAAATACATGTTTTGTAAATACAATACATATAAAACACATACACACTCAGGCCAAGATAAACAGACATGTTAATGCACACAAATATTTGTTTTGTGCAGGCATTGAACCAGCTTCTTAGACCATCTCGATTCCCAACACATCATCGCCCCATACGAGCTCTAGGACTTTCCACCCCCTTCTGCCATCACCACTATCCATTGCCTTGTTAATATTCGGCGCTGTTAACCCCGTCCTGACCTCCTGACACAGGAGACAGTGATGTGATGGGTCTCTTCTCTTCCTATGAAACAGTATGACATTCTCTCCCTGCATACCTGCCATAAGCGAACCTCCTGTCCTTTTCATGGTCGCCGAAGGTATCCCATAGTCGCAGCGATACATTGACACCGTCAACTACCTCCCAGGATCTCTCTAATACCTGTTCAAAGTAGAAAAATATTTATTTTAACAATTAACTTTGCTGATTAATTAACTTTGGTGCACCCTGCTGATTGACAAACGAGGCTCTGGCAAATAGAGAGGTAGGGCATACAGTATTTTTTTTTTAAGTTGCTCGAATGGGGAACCTGCACCTCACAGAATACCTCAGCCAAATAACAATTCTGTTGAGGGTTGTTGTGTTCCCTAGACTGAGTGCGGTCACTAGAAAGAAAGAAAGGTAGGAGTATAGGCTGGCAACGGATCGGCGAACCCTTGGTGTTGATGGTTTCCATAAACGGTGGTGATTGCTTTCCCACCAGGTAACCCACATGCTCGATTGCCCCCCCTCTTATATAAAAAAAAATGAGCTGTGTGTTGATAGATCAGTCAGTAACGGTTGCCTACCGATACACAAGACTTCCACATTCAAAAGTATAGTGTTTACTTACATCCTTGTATATTCTGTACTGATCAATCGCCCATACAGTGGGCACGTGCGTCGTCATCAGCTGCGAGAGCGACACGTGCTTGTTGCACGCGCGTGCACATATCAGCCGCGTTTTGCCGACGGCTGTGTCTCCCACCACCACGCATTTTACTAACTCCTGATGGGGCTGTTCGTTGTCCATTGTCTGCGAAAAAAAAAAAACAAGAAATTAAGAACAAAACAAAAAAAAAAAAAAAAAAAAAACAGACTGCATAATTGTAATAATTTTTTTTGTTATAGATAAGTAATAATAAAAAAAATCCATTTTTTTTTTGCTGAGACAATATTGAAATAATACGAGTATATCCTAAGGCACTTCCATAGCTGAGATGAATCTAACGACACCTAATGTTGAAATCAGTCAAGTGGTTTTGGTATGTAGAATGTGCCAAAGATAATTATTTTCATAGGTCTAATCTAATAATAATAATAAACTAGCAATAGAAACAGTTATGGCAGGCGTCCGTCCCTCTTCTGTAATAGCCCGGTATTTAGTTCACCCAGATCTCATCTCCATAACCAATTTATTTTCCATCACACTTCGCAATAGTCTCAACGCCTGTTGAGACCTGCTCATGGGTATATCGTTCCATTGACATATCCTGGAGCGGGTCTCGGCGGGCGTACATTACATAAAACTTCTCAAAGGGGCCTCTACGCGTTGGATCCATATCGCCGCCCACGCCTATCAAATGACCGGGTTTGACCCGTGATTAAAAAGAGATACATAATAATAAGATACAGAAGGCTGTCCTCCTCAGCACGGCACGTATTGTGAGGAGGTTTCTGTCTCTGTGACCTTGACCACTGATAGTTTGGACTTATATTTTTTAATGTATTTTTTTTATATTATACATTAAAAAATGTATGAAATAAGATATTAAAAATAAATAAATGTCATAATAATAAAATAACATTACATTATCTTTCTTAAAGGGGCTTCTACGCGTTGGATTCATATCCCTATGCACGCCTATCCTTGACCCGTGATGCAAAAGAGATACATAACAATAATAATAGTTTAAGAGGTCTAATGACCTATAATATATACAAACACATGGTTGAAAAACATTACCCTCCTTTCTTCAGCAGTCAGGTAAAAAGCCATAAATTCATAATATACCGAAGATACCGACGGTCCCTACGTATGAAGCGACATGTCAAAATTGGCAATTTTTTTTTATTGCATAAATTGCTATAGATTGCCCGTAAAAAACATTTTCTTTTTTATTTTATTCATTGTATATAATCAAAAAGTAAGAAATCAACTCATTTGTCCAATAATAATATTCTTTAATTACTATATAGTAATTAAAGAATATTATTATTGATTGTATATAATCAAAAAGTAAGAAATCAACTCATTTGTCCAATAATAATATTCTTTAATTACTATATAGTAATTAAAGAATATTATTATTGGACAAATGAGTCGTAGTATAAGCAGACATGTCTGAAATGACATGTCGCTTTATACGTAGGGACCGTCGATACTATCATCAGCCCAAATTTCTTACAATGATAGAATGTAAGGTTCGACGAGCTCGGTGGTCGAATGGTTAGCAATGCCAGTTTGACCCCGAGGTCGCGGGTTCGATTCCCGCACAAGACAAACATTTGTGTGCAATAAACATGTCTGTTTGTCTTGGTCTGGGTGTTTTCTATGTATTATAAGTATGTATTTAAAAAAAATGTATTTAAGTACATTTATCAGTTGTCTAGCACCCATAACACAAGCTTTGCGCTTAATTTGGGACTAGATCACAGAATAATACTAGATGGCGCTGTGTAAAATTGTCCAGAAATATTTATTTATATTTATTTAATGTGGGTCTCCAATCAATCAAAATTGCTTAGAGTACACTCTGCTACGCTCAGACTACGCTACGTTCAGGCTGCAGGTTGACGGAAGAGTATTTTCAATCCGTCCAATTGCCACTAACTTGCCTTAACAACTGTCTCTAATGACAACAGCCGAATCAACGACTTAAATTTGTGAGCAAACGAAACGTATCTATAAATAGTAATGATAGCATAAATTTTTGAGTAAAATGTGAATAATTCATAAATGTTGATGAGAGGTCAATCTGAGAAAATGAATGCATAAACAACTGGAGCCATACCACAAAAGCAGTGTTTCTTAACCTTTTCCGGTCCGCGGACCCCTAGAAAATCAAGCACAATTTCAAGGACCCCCTTAATAAAAAACACAGAATAAATTTAGGACAATTTATTTTAGTACTGAAAAAAAATACATTTTTATAACAATTAAAAATACTGCCTTGCTGACATTATTTATTAATTCAAATGTTCATAGATAAGACGGCGGACCCTCAAATACATACTCGTGGACCCCCAGGGGTCTGCAGACCACAGATTAAGAAACACTGCACAAAAGGGATAGACATTGAGTGAAAATTGTTGTTTTTGGATTCTGAAAATCCTAGTTAGGTTTTATACAATAAATACCCTTTATATCTCCTCCCTTTTATAATAACTATTTTTCTCATTACCCTTATTAATATTAAAAGGCGAAAATGAGTTTGTCTGTTCCGCTTTCACACCGATGAAAATGAGTTGCTTCTTAAGAATGACGAAAGTTTGGACTTTTGGTGCTTTAAAAGTGAATTTGTTTGTTCAGTTTTCATGCATCATATCTATACATATAATAAAACAGTAAAAATAATGTGTCTGTACATTGAATATATTTACAAAAAAACAATTGGAGGCGATGGAGATATAGTAATAGAGTAAGAATTAAAAAAAAAATGTCTGTCTGTTTGTCTGTTTGTCTGTTTGTCTGTTTGTCTGTATGTCTGTTTGTCTGTTTGTACACGCTAATCTCTGGAAGTACTGGACGGATTCGAATGAAACTTTTTTTGTTATATAGCTGTTAAGCCTGGGCAACATATAGGCTATAATTGATTTTGGAAAGTGGAACACCTGATGCAGAACCATAACTGTTCAGGTAAACTATAAGAAATATAAAAATGACGCCTTAGCAAAAGTTATTCAACCTGATGAGCATTTTCTGTTGAGGTATAAAAATCCAAGATTTGGAACACCTGATGCAGAACCATAATAGTTCAGGTAAACTATAAGAAATATAAAAATGACGCCTTAGCAAAAGTTATTCAACCTGATGAGCATTTTCTATTGAGGTATAAAAATCCAAGATTTGGAACACTTGATGCAGAACCATAATGGTTCAGGTAAACTAAAAGAAATATAAAAATGACGCCTTAGCAAAAGTTGTTCAATCTGATGAGCATTTTTTGTTGAGGTATAAAAATCTAAGATTTGGAACACCTGATGCAGAACCATAATGGTTCAGGTAAATTATAAGAAATATAAAAATGACGCCTTATCATAAGTTATTCAACCTCTTGAGCATTTTCTGTTAAGGTATAAAAATCCAAGATTTGGAACACCTGATGCAGAACCATAATGGTTTAGGTAAACTATAAGAAATATAAAAATGACGCCTTAGCAAAAGTTGTTCAGCCTGATGAGCATTTTCTGTTGAGGTATAAAAATCCAAGATTTGGAACACCTGATGCAGAACAAAGTTAAATTTATTTGCATAAACAACATGTGTATGTGTATAAATTATAGTTTAAAAAAAGTAAAAATAACACGCTTTAATAGCAAATAGAACTAAAAAAGTTACTTAAAATATCAATAAATACATTAACAAAATATTGAATGTATTGTAAAAAAAAAACCGCGAGGTGCTACTTTTATCTGCTACAAGTTAGACGCAATCGTTTTATTTTATTTACAAGGGTAACGTGGTATATTTAGTCAGTTTATTATAGACGTATACGCTAAAATTGAAATGGAACGATTGGTATATATTCGCACAAACCAGAAAGAATACGTGCATTTGCGGGACGCTATGTAGAAAGTGTTTTAAGCAACGAGTGGAAACTGTTTTTCTTAGATGCTCACATTACTTCTAGGCGGAAGGACGCAAATACAATGTTCAATATCCTACTCGATTTAAACAGAACTGAAACACAGACATGCTCTGTGACAAAGCGAAGGTGTTTCAGGATTGCTGTCTAATCGTTTCAGATGAATGCGAAATGGCCAACAGTAAGGCACTAGAAGCTGCATATGGAACTTTACGTGCCCAACAGTTTTCAAGAATATTATTAAAATTTGGGGAAGATCTCCTTCCTGAAGTAAAGTCAATGTCTGCAGCGAAATATAATATAAGCTGAGATTCTCACTGGGAGTGGTGCCGGTGGAACTGTATTTATTCCGCGTATACCACTCTTCTCCAAAAAAAAAATACATTTTAATTTTAAACGTACACAGTTCTCTGTGACCAGTTGCTTGCTATGATATGCTATGATAATAAAGAAATCACTAAAATTCGGTGGTCAAGCTTAGGACTGGTTGTTTTTCGCATGGCCAACTTTACGTGGCTTTCTTGATAGTTAGTAATGCTTCAGGTCATTTCATATTAGCTCCCGAAGGAAAGACTTAAGGTTGACTGGAAGAGATCCCCATGTGGGATATGTCCGCCTTTGTATCCCTTTATTTTACATGTACTCATTCGTTGTAATCTGAACAATAAAGATAATACAAACAAACAAAGACTCCCTTAATTTATTTTTTTTAAAACTATGGTTACAATGTTAAATAAAAAAATAATAATAACTTATTGACTTTTAACGTATCAAGTATTTTCTTATGTATCTACATTAGTTCGTATTTGTATTAATACGCCGGAATCATAAAGTCCACGCGAACGAAGTCGCGGGCATCAGCTAGTTAATAAATAAATAAATATTTCTGGACAATTTACACAGCACCATCTAGTCCCAAATTAAGCACAAAGCTTGTACTATGGGTATTAGACAACTGACAAATGTACTTAAATACATTTTTTTTTGTTGATACATACTTAAATACATACTTATAATAAGTAGTAAACATCCAAACCAAAACAAACAGAGATGATCATGCACACAAATGTTTGTCTTGTGCGGGGATGGAACTTGCAGCCTCGGAGTCTGTGCTCGGAGTCAAGATGCCATTGCTAGCCATTTGACCGCTGGGTTCGTTCCAAAATTTTCGTTATACCTATAAGATAGGGTAGGATTAATTGTATTAGAAACACACTGACTTCAGGTTTCTCATATCCTGATTTCTCTCTATAACTCAGTGATTCTGAAATTTTTTTAGTGTTTGAGTACTAATCTATACATCTATACAAATAAATAAAATTGGAGTGACTGTTTGTACTATTAAAATAACCGCTTTTTATCAAATCAAATCAAAATATCTTTATTCCTTGGACTTTATAAAGCACTTAGAAATGTCATACAAATTAAATATAAAAAAACATGTATCTAAATCATTACTACTCTAATCCGCAGAGCTTAGATTGACTTTCATCACACTATCTTGATGTGAATTTTAAATTATTTATTAGAAATCCAGAGTGCATATTAGGATTTTTTTTTATTCTGTACAAGCTAGGAGTTGGTAAGTATGTGTTGATTTGTTGTTCTCTTTAGACCTGTAAACACTTCAAATTTATTACTACAAAACCTCTGGTGAAAGCTGAAATGGTAGGAGAGTAAGTAGGAGATTAGAAATGAAGTAGTAAGTTTATTTATCAAAAATAAAGAAGGATTCGACTCATCCGTAGAGTAAAGTATGATCTGTATTGTTATTAGTTCACTTTCGTCCATTGTTATGGGGAGCTAATGTGAGATTGAACATTATTTGATTATAAATATAGGCAGATTAAATGAGATTACAAAATTCTAAAATCGTCTGTCTGAAGAATTCATATGCCTTATCTAGTCTAGCTAGCTTAATATGTTTTTGTTCAATAATCACATCGGACTTTGTTCCCTTCCGGACCGCAGTGTTCTACTGTATACTTAATAAGAACATATTCTACTCAGATGAGTTGAATATGTTCTTATTAAGTATGGTTGACAACCCTACACTTTACCTACTGATGAAATACCAATTAGTGGTCCCAAACCAAAAATTTTTGGGATGCAGCGGCGACTAACACTAAAGCGGGGCCTAGGCAACATTGTATTTCCAAACCTACTAAAGAAGTATTCACTTTCAAAATAAAAATTAAAGACCTAACTTTCGGGCCCTGAAAATTGCGGGCCCTAGGTACGTGCCTAGGTTGCCTAGGCATTAGTCCGGCCCTGTTGGGATTCAAAAAGGGCGTGAAGAGGTTTTTACAGGGTCGGCAACGCGCGTGTGATGCCTCTGGTGTTACAGGCGTTCATAGGCTACGGTAACTGCTTTCCATCAGGCGGTCCTTAAGCTTGTTTGCCACACTGGTGGTATAAAAAAAAACCTATGTACTATTATATACTCCAGGCTAGTATACATACAATAGCAGCGACAAGGTAAACTAAACTTAAAGTGTCTAAAAGAGACACAAACAAAAAATAAAGGATGTTTATAGAGAAATCAGGATAATATGAGGAGCCTGAGTCAGTGAGTGTCTAATGCAATGTATCGTACCCTACCTAAATGGTATAGAGACAATTTTGGGAACTTATCAATATAAAATGTCATAAATTTGTAAGGGATTTTAATCATTTGTAAAACAAAGTAGGTACGTCTACCAGTTTTTAATAATTTTTACAACACGACGATAATACTTACTTGAAAGATATGTTTTATAGAGAAAACTCATTTTTAAGACTTTTGAAATTCCTACTTGCATTGATATTTTACAGAAAAACTTTATTTTCGAAGAGAAGAGAAGAGACCTGATTGATTAAAAATAAATATTTATTGAAAGAATTGAAAGAAACTGTCAATTTTGAAAATGTTTTGACAGTTTTATTTTATGTCAAAAATAAAAAGAAGAAGATTACAATTTCTGGATACATTCCATTTAAGATAAATAATAAAAATAAAAGTATACTATTTTAATTTGATTCGGTCTTATTGTGAGCAATTCAATTCAATATATTTTATATTTAAAGTTTCATAATAAATCAGACATTAGAAAAAACTAATTACTAGTTACATATCTATCCTAAGAACATAATTAATTTGTTGCATCGCTCTATGAATGGGTAAGCCTATGTATATAATAAGATAACATTCAATCTATTGTACTCTGAGCAGTGAGCTTAGTTGTTTGATTGATTGCTCTAAGGAACTGTATAGTGAATTTGTTTCTCTAAAGAAATATGATTTCAGATAATCCTACTTTAATAATTTCATAAAGTAAGAAATACCATTCAAAAATGTCGAAATTACTTACACTTTCATGTAATAGATATATAATCAGCACGACTTCAGCAGCATCGATACTTTTGATCACCGGAACATGTTTACTGAGTCCCGCACTGATAACAAATCAACTAAGTACACTGAACACACAAAAGTAACTGCATTATGCCGAAAAATAATTTATATAAAAAAGATTATCTTTTCACGATATTCAGAAGTACGACGTGAAGTTGATTTTGTAGCATTGCAGCGTTGTGCGCATGTTTCGTGAATGGACTCCTTGCGCAGCTCCGCAAGTCGGTAAAGTAAGGCAAGTTCATTATAATTTTGTTATTGACAATTTTCGTACGTCAATGAACTTTGAATAGGCGATTGTGTTTCAATTTTTGTATATTGTTTCAGCTTGCCTTGGTCAAATACTCTGTAATTACCAATTACATTGAATAAATAGACGACTTCCTCTTTATACCTTAGGGTGCGTTCGAGTACGTTCAATTTGGACAAGGAATTTTTATTAAAATGTTGCTCAAAGGTCGTTAACTGTGTCTCGTCGCATGATTCAGATTGGTAAAAATAGGTAGTGACTTCCATTAGGGCAATGTTCCACACAGTACTCGGTGGTGTTGAATCGTTGATTTATGGTTTTTAGTACACGCCTAAACTTATTGTTATAGCAACATGATGACGATGTGATAAAAGTACTTTTAGATTTTGACAGGGAGATGATTTATTTTTCGTTCTATTTACGGTTAGGGTAGTATAATATAAGTTTATGTGAAAAGTAGCTTAGCTTCTGTCCGTGGCTTCGTTTTATAATACGTCAGGTGACAGACAAGCACACAGTCCTTGCAACATCAAATATGGCTCGTGACCAGCCACCACCCCTTCTACCTTTGCAGCTACTCCTTTTTACCCGACTACGGCGAAGCAAATAGGAGGGTTATGATTTTGACATGTATGTATGTGGCTATGGATGTTCATCTGTTCCCTCATTACTTCTAAACTAGTAATCATAATTAGACAAATGAGGTGTCGTTGGAAGCCTCTTGATCGTCCGCTGGTTATAGGCTACATGAGGTCACGTTAAAATTGCTACAGCGCCCTCTAGGGGACATAAAGTAAAGAAGTAAACAAATAATTTTGTGTCGTGTGGGGTATCAAATGAAAGAGCTTTGTTAGCACATTTCAAATATATAAATATTATTAGTTGCTGCTCACAGGTTTGCTTCTGATAATTGCAAGTATTTATAATTTCAGACATCTAAATGGCGTGGAAGTTTTACTACTTGAATGCAATATGAAACAATAAAATCTTAACTGCTATAAGAGCCTGCTCTGCTTATGTAAATTCGAGTTAGATATAATTAATAATAATTATATCTAACTCCAAAATAAATTAATCTAAATATATAAAAGATGAAACTGACTGACTGCCTGACTTATATATCAACGCACAGCCCAAACCGCTAGGTCTAGAGATTCCAAATTTGGCATGTAGGTTCCTTATGACGTCTAGGGGGCGTCACTAAGAAAGGATTTTTTTAAAATTCATCCCCTAAGGGGATGAAACGGGGGTCCAAAGTTTGTATGGGGAAACAAGATTAGTTGGACTATTTTATCCGAAACTTTACACTATACATAAATGAGTAAACACGTGTTTCTGGATTTTTCAAAATTCAACCCCTAAAAGAGTAAAATGGGGTCAAAAAGTCTGAAAATTGACATGGGTATTGTTTTTATGGTTTATCGGGTCGCTGATTATGAAACCAACAACCATTTTAAAATTCAACGTGGCTAACGTGGCCATCATCCCCTATTGGAGTGCGATAGGGTTGAAATGTCTAT
Source organism: Hypsopygia costalis (assembly GCA_937001555.2). Lineage (NCBI taxonomy): Eukaryota > Metazoa > Arthropoda > Insecta > Lepidoptera > Pyralidae > Hypsopygia > Hypsopygia costalis. Next base: position 5,967,422 of record OW443350.2, read on the forward strand.
ATATCAATGTATGTGTCGTTCATCAATCAATCCATATTCATACTTTCATACTAATATTATAAATGTGAAAGTGTGTTTGTTTGTTTGTCCTTCTTTCACGTCGAAAGTAACAAACGGATTGACATGATTTTGTTTTAGAGATAGTTTAAGGCCCGAGGAGTGAAACTTCTTTATCCCGGAAAAAATCTTATTCCCACTAGAAAAAATAAAGTTTATAATCATTTGTCCTCCTTTCACGTCAAATAAAACCTATTTGTATATACGATTTATTTTGAACAACCAAGCAAACAAATGTTTTTTAGAGCCAAAGCCAGGCTCAGCTGCACCTGGTCATGATATTTTTAATGGGGATAGTTTACGGTCTGGAGAGTGACATATGCTACTTTTTATACGGGAAAAAATAAAGTTTATATTCATTTGTCCTTCTTTCACGTCAAAATGAACCTAAGTACGGACATGATTTTTTTAATGGTGATAGTTTCCGGTTTGGAGAGTGACATAGGCTACTTTTTATCCAGGAAAAACATTTTATTCCCACGGTAAAAAATAAGTTTATAATCATTCGTTCTTTCACGTTGAATAGAACCTAATTGCTAACATGATTTTTTTGAACAACCAAGCAAACAAATGTTTTTCAGAGCCAAAGCCAGCTGCACGTGGTGCACCCTGCCGTGTGACGAAATAGGCGAAAGAGTGGTAGGGTACAGCGTATTTGTAAATTGGCCGACTGGGAAAGTACCTCCATCTCACCGAATACAGCAGCAAGCAAGAAAAAAATATACACAAATGGCAGCTCGCCTGGACCACGCGGGCGAAGCCGCGGGTGATAGCTAGTTAGAAATAAAGTTTAAAAAACTAAAACCCGACTACTAAAAACACCCTCTAAAAAGTACGAAACAAGAAAATAGTCTCCGCTGAAATTATTATATACATACTAGAGATGTGCCGACTAGTCGGCGACTAGTCGGTAAAGCCGACTATCCGGCCACTATCATAGTCGGTGACTAGTCGGCGACTATTCGGCAAAGAGCGCCGACTATCCGGCTTCTTACTCTGTATGTATTTCTCATTAATTAATATGTATGTAGGGGGAAATTACATGAAATAAAAACTTTGATTATTATTTTATTCATTTATAATAATTAATTAATTATTTATTTATAATAAATAATTAATTATTATAAATGAATTTATAATAATTATATATATAAATGAATTTATTTATAATAAATAATTAATTAATATCTTATATTCAGTAAACATTTATAATTATTTCTTCTTACTTAAATAAAAGAGTAGGATCTTTTAATCAACAAACTAAGTAACATTAAAGCAAGATTGCATGTACAGGTGTACAGAAAAAAATAAATCAAAATGACAATCGTGACAATAAAAAATGTAATTTTCTCCTTTTATTTTGTTTTATAACTTACTTATATTTTTTAATGAAAGGTAAATTATGATGTAAAAAGACTAAAGCCTCAGCCCTTGCTGGCAGCAATCTATTTCTTTTTGTTTCGTATATGATTCCGGCCTCTGAGAACAACCTCTCACTGTAAACGGAACTTGCTGGACAACAAAGGTAGGTACACTTTGGCGATGCGGGCCATTTCAGGATACCTAGAATTATTGCGCTTCCACCATTGAAATGGGTCATCATTACGCTTTATTACCGGTAACGTACAGTAGGACTGCAGTTCATCACTTTAATGAACAATAACAGTCAAGTAATAATCTTTACACAATTATTTTTACACAAAAACACCTCTCTGACTGATCCTTACGAAAGAAAAACTCAAGAAACAATGCGAAATAAAAAAACAGGTTTGGACCTGCTCGCAGACGGTGCGCCGCACCGGGTTTTGCGACTTTCGCGCGAATCAGCTGTAAACGAAGCGTTCGAAAATCCCCGAAACCGTGATCGGCTAGGCCGACTAGTCGGCGGACTAGTCGGCGGACTAGTCGGCCTCTGCACAACCGATTAATCGGCTCGTCGGCTAGTCGGCCAAAGTCATCACCTACTGTAGCAAAACAGATTCATTATAATAATGAAATTAAATCAAAGTGGCATACAACCACGGCTATCCTTTAAACATATCTCTATCAGTATGATGTATTAAAAACTACGTTAAAATATACGTACGTGTAAGTAAGTTGTTTATTTAAAAGGCGATAATTGTTTTATAGTATGTACATAATAATTTCAGCGGAGACTATTTTCTTGTTTCGTACTTTTTAGAGGGTGTTTTTAGTAGTCGGGTTATAGTTTTTTAAACTTTATTTTTATTTCCTACTGAACTTTTTACACTTAACAATTAGGCTGTTATTACCCTCCAATTTTTTCTACATCTTTGTCCAAGTCCAATTTAGTATACTTAATAATCTTGTTCTCCTGTTGTTTACTAATTACTTACAAGTGATTTTTTCATCTATGGAATAATTACTGGCTGGAAACGTATTATTCTGTCTGATATAGACTATATCTGTCTGATATAGACTATATCAGTTAAGTCGACATGACAGTTCAGCTAACAATAATGGTTGCTTTGTACTATTTTGTTGAAGTAATGGCGATAATATCTGCAAAAGATTATCAACTGTCATAGATCATGGCGCATTTCGCCTTGTTATGGAAAGCGCGAACGATAGAAAAATACAGACTTAATTACGAAAATGAGAAATACCAATCGATTATGGCTTCAAACACGGAGCTTCCACAAAAATCCTTGTCACAGAGATGGCGCCACTATCGATACAGTACACAGAAGCGTATTTCAATGACATTCAGAAGATTGTACCCAGAAGGATCCTCATTATATAACTTTTTTTTATACTTCAACGCTGAACAATCGTGTCTCAGTATAGTTTTAAAAAGTCTTTTGGGATTTTCTATTGGGATTGCCTTGACGTATCTGTCTTTCCTATTTTTCGTTTTTCAATTGTCGATATCCTTATTACATGCAACTATTATGAGTTCTATTATTGGTGTACTTCTTACCATGGGGTTGGCGTTCAGCTACAGAATCAGGTTTGTTTTTTATATATATAGGGGTGTAAGTGGTTCATCTACATCACTTTGAACCTAAGCCAACTTCACCTGCACGCGGTGCACTCTGCTGACTGACAAACGAAGCTCTGGCGAAATGAGAGGTAGGGAGCGTAATCGTAAGCTACCCGATTGGGTAATGTACCTCCACCTCACAGAATACCGCAGCAAATAACAATTCTCTTGAGGGTTGTTGTGTTCCTGCGAGTGAGTGAGGTCACCAGAAAGAAGGGAGATGCTGCGTTGGCAGCGGGGGTGGCGGCGCGCGAGTGATATTTTATGTTGCGAGCGTTAATATGGCTATGGGAACCGCTTCACATTAGGCGGGCCGTATGCTTGTCTGCCACCCGACGTAGGTAGTATAAAAAAAAATATATATCATTTATTACAATTACAGGTTATCCGTAGGGGTTTCCCAAAATCCTTCCTTAGTAGCGCGGCACACTGGTGTACCGTGGTTATTAGACGGTGTGCCTTGGTAAAATAAGATTATCTCATATAGCAAAATAGACGGACGGTAAAAAAATACTCCAATAGCCGCTTCCAACCGGTCTTATTGGAGATCTAGAGGGGAGGCCTATGTCCAGCAGTGGACTTTCAATGGCTGAGATGATGATGATGATGATGAGAAAAATACTCACACAAATAAAAACTGATTTTTCATTTAATGTGCACCTCCATAAATTTTCGATATCCTAGATGTACCTTAGACACAAAAAGTTTGCGGAACACTGCCTTAGTGGATGCTTACATCTCCTAAAGAAATTGGATGTACAATTTCAAGTCTTGGATTTAGTGGTCTAGTCTGTTCAAGCCTGTCAGTTAGTCACTCAGATATTGCAAACGAGCATAAGTATATTCCACCTTATGGTCAGCTGTTACAATAATCAGTATCAGGCATGATACTAGCATTTGCCTTTTTCTTGCCTGTTAGCATTCAAGGAATTCAACCATTTACATTACAACTATTTTGGACGCATATTACGTCTTTATAGAGACCTTCTGGAGAGTGTTTCTCTTGCGCTCTATCAATTTGTAGAATTAATCCTGCCAAGATTTACCTACTGAGGAGACTTCAGCATGGGATTCTTCACAAATTGTGTGAAGAGGTTTTTACAGGGCCGGCAACATGGTGATTAATCTGTACATATTCTCATGGTATGAGCATACAAGGGTATGATTTTGCGGTAGGTTTAGATTTGCGACACATCGTGTTGGACAACAGATATGAAATGAAGGGGGGGCAGGTGAATTTTTCCATTTTTCAAAAAATATTTAACAGATATCTTCCCGGAGGTAAACACATCATTCTTGCACAAGCCACGAAGGTGTGCTCCAGGTTGTGACCTGGATATCGTAGGTACTAGATTTCAGCTGGGAAAGATATCTGCGTCCCGGTCAAAAAAAGCATGGCCGATTTTGTCGTCTCCAGGAGAAGATTCAAATTTGAATGGAGACCTCTTATATTCGTTAAAGTCTACAGTACGCGAGTAAGGGCCAGGTTTCATTGTGCTCCTGCGTTGCTTGTTTCTTGCGGGATGGTCAAGCGGAATGGTGCCCACCTCAGAGTATGCAGGGCGGCTAAAACAATTAATGGGTTCAGGGAAGGATTTTCCTGCTGTACTGGTATTTATTACTCCATCCGATGCCGCTTTCATAATCTTAGGAAAGGGGGTGGAGCATACTGGTGACCTTATTCAATAGCATAAACAATAACCATCAAGGGAATTGTTATTTAGCTGCGATTTTCTATAAGGTTTGTGTCCTACCTCTCTTTTCGCCATTGCCTTTTCGCTGATCGGCAGCACGCACGGCGGGCAGGTGAGGTTGGCTTTGGCACCGAGGATGTTAATGAACCGCTTGCACCCCAAAAGTAACCATATCCATCATATTTAACAGATGCCTGATTTTTCTGCTCATTCCTCAATTCTTCTCAAGAGCCGGACGGTACACGCTGACGTGTTACGCGCTGGTCCTGATTTTAACTGGTCCTGCCACAAATACACTGAAGAATTCAGAGGTCCTGTCAGAGTCTATGGCTTGTCAGCAGGTAAATAGGAATCATTCAGGTTAGTTTCTGTCCCTAACTTAGCTAGTCTGTACGTTGTTTGAAAATTTCGATCCATTTCCAAGTCTCAACGGATTTTCTATATCAATTAATATCAGAGCATTACATTTGCTTCAATTAGATTGAATGTAGCACAAAAAATGTAAGAGACATCATCTTTATTAACATTCAACCGAAGGGCGTCCACTGACGAATGTAGGCTTCCCCTTAGACTTCTACAGTGACCGGGATTGTGCGGTCTGCATCCATCAGCTTCCAGAATCTATTCCAAAGGAGCAATTCTCGTAATTAAAATGGAGTCAAAATTCAATTCCGATCCAGATTCGATCTCACAAATGACACATTTGGTATTCTCGTATCACAATTATTACAAGGATTATACCTACCGAATTATGACCGAAAATTAAACAATCTAAAAATGGTTTCAGTGTTAGCAATAAGAATGAATATTAGTTAAAGATTGATCAATCAATCAAGTCAATTCAAAATTCAATCTCCATTCGGTCAACTTTCATTTTGCGAACTTAAACAATAATTACGAGAATTGGTCTTCAGATCGTAGGTTTATTTATGGTTAGGGTACAGAATATAAAATACCCACATTATGTAGGTATTACCAAACATCTATCAGACCTCCCCAACCCGTCTGGCCAGCGTGGGGAGTGTAGGCCAAATCCTCCTTCTGTCTGGGACAGACGAGAGAGGGTCGTGCTCCTGTAGTGGAGACTAAAATGACCTGATGATGATGATGATGATGTAGGTACACGGCTAATGGGCCGTCTTAAGCTGCCGTTTTGGTCTGAGGGTCACCCTTTCAGATTCTTTCAATCAACGACTATCGCGTCGATTCTAAATTATGTGTCGATGGTATAGGATGTGCCTTGATCTATCAGTCTGGGATTTGTCCTATGTCTATAAATGTAAACATTTGTAAGGATGCACCATGCACCTATGTATGAATATGTCGAAGCCGCGGCACAGTATAAGTAATAGAACTATGTAATGCACGCCACTCCCTGCCGCTCTTTCGTGTCCACCTCACCCCTCTGAGACGAATCTGTCTGAGACAGTGTGTAGGGCGCCGCACTCATACACGGTCATTCACGCTTTTGCACAGACGTCCTTGTTTATGTAGTAGTGAACGGCGTGACATTTGTTTGGAAACGCCGGGTTTGGCCGCGGGTAGAAGCTTCTCTTTTAATTAAGTACGTAAGAATGATAGGTACTAGGACCAAGTAGATAGGTATCTATTTTTGGGCAGTTTTCTATGTGGCACATCAGTATCAAAAGACCTTTACTAAATTATGCAAAACAAGAAAATAATTGACCTAAATTAATTTTACTGGCTGTAAGTAAACCTAGATTAAGTTCAACGACCTAGAGTAAACAATTGCTGTCCATGTTATTATGAAAGTTTTAGTAGCTGAAACGGTAGACGGAAGTAGGCAATGATAAGACATGATTTATTAATAAACATAAATATAAATATTTTCTGGACAATTTTACACAGCGCCATCTAGTCCCAAATTAAGCGAAAAGTTTGTGTTATGGGTACTAGACAACTGATAAATGTACTTAAATACATGTTTTTTTTTGTAAATACATACTTATAATACATAGAAAACACCCAGACCAAGACAAAGAGACATGTTTATGGAAATAAATGTTTCTCTTGTGCGGGAATCGAACCATTCGAACCCGCGACCTCGGAGTCAAAGTGGCCATTGCTAACCATTCGATCACCGAGCTCGTCAATATTTATTTATTATTAGAAAGTAGGAAATTATTAACTTCACAAAATTAATCAAGATCGTTATCGAAATGTGTATGAAACAAGAAACTATTGAATGGGACAGTTTAATCATTCAGCCTAGAATAGGGGTTCACAAACTTTACGCCATTGCTGAAAGTAAAATGAGGCGCCGCCGCTGAGGCGCTCCTCTTTACCGTTCTCTATTACTTATACCAGTGTTCTGCAAACTTTTTGTGTTTAAGAAATATGGAAAAACGAAAATTTTTGGCGGGACACCATAAATGAAAAAGAAACAGTTTTTATTTGTGGAAGTATTCTTCTTCCATAAGTCTAGTTAGCTTTATGAGATAACCTTATTTTCCGAGGCACATCAACTAATGACCACGGTACACCAGTGTGCTGCGGTACACACTTTGCGGAACATTGACTTATGCTGTGCTGGAATCTAAACTATTTCGACTAACCAGCGCATAGTAGAACGGCTTCGTACTAGATCAGCGTTTTCAAACCTTTTCAATGTTCTTCCCCCTATGACTCCACATAGGAACTGATTCCCCCCAAGATTAGATGTTATTGCCCTGAACTAATTTCCTATCTTTTATCAGCTTTGCTATTTTTACAGAATTTTGTTTTACCCCTGCGGGAGTAGTAGTTAGAGTAGTTACCCCTAGGTTCGTAATCAAGGTACTAGAATCTAGTACCTTGATTACGAACCTAGATAGACTGACGATGTCGTGATCGCAGGGTACCAATAGATGCAAACGTCACAAAACAGATCATTGTGGAAATATACGACCAGGATTCCACCAAAGTGGAGACGAGCGGAGAAGAAATGACGAGATGACATATGTTTTCATACATTTGAGACCTCATGCGGCGTCAAGCTTTGGTCAAGAGACGTAACTGATCGTAACGCATAACGCTGCGGAATGCAACATGCGGTGCCGGACACATAATCGTATGAAAAATGTCTAGAATGGTCTCTTGTTCCGTCGTACTATCACTGGATGCACGTCGCACACGACGAGCTCGGTGGCGTAGTGGTCAATGACGCGGCTTCGATTCCCACACAGGACAAACATTTGTGTGCATGAACATATCTGTTTGTCTTGGTCTGGGTGTTTTCTATGTATCATAAGTATGTATTTACAAAAAAAAAAAAAATGTATTTACGTATGTTTATCAGTTGTCTAGTACCCATAACAAAAGCTTCACTTACTATGGGGCTAGATGGCGCTGTGTAATTTTTCTGACAATATTTATTATTATTTACTATGCGTCAGCGGCGAAGGGTGAGCGGAGTACGGCGAAGTGTGTATTTATGGAAACACAATCTTCGCACATTTCCACTTTGATGTAGTCCGGGCCTAAAGTGGAGGTCTGCTAAAGGTGATGACTACATTTTTTTTTGTTTACAAATGAGACAATAATCGTACTATTATTACCAATTTAGGAACAAATGAAAACGCTAGTCAATGAAATCTCCCATTCGGCGAAGAAACCATACAATTTGATGAGAGATTCCATTAAAATAATGGCGGAGAGATTGCAACAATTTGCAAATGGAATGAAGGAAACCATAGTGAAATTGAATCGACTTATAATCAGTATACGTGAGTGTTAAACTAACTGTATAATAATTATTATACATGGTTTTATCGATTTATTGATCCATGATAATTATATCGATAAAAATATAGATGGGGTGTAAGAGATTCATCACCATCTTTGAACCAAAGCCAACTTCACCTGCCCGCGGTGCACCCTGCTGACTGACAAACGACGCTCTGGCGAAAAGAGAGGTAGGGAGCGTAATTGTAAGCTACCCGACTGAGGAATGTACCTCCACCTCACAGAATTCCGTAGCTAAATAACAATCACCTTGAGCGTTTTTGTCACCAGAAAGAAAAGAAGGAGTTGCTGCTTTGGCAGAGGGGTGGCGGCGTGCGAGCGATTATTCATATTGCGAGCGTTAATATGGCTACGGTAACCGCTTCACATCAGGTGGGCTGTATGCTTGTCTGCCACCCGACGTAGTATGAAAAAAAAATATATTCAGAGACTACTCTTGACCATGGCAAAAAACACCTAGTTCTTTACTGACAGATGTAGTCACGTGATTTGAACTTGCTTACTTAATCAGCTGTATATTGTGTGAAAAATGTCAATTTTTGATAACCAAACTCGTCAATATGCAGGAACATGCCTGTTGTTTTTATACCATGCTCTTGATACTGCTGGCCTACTCCGAATTTAAAAGCCGAATTTTCAGCCGAAAGCTCAGATTTTTTAAATACATTTTGTAGAGTCTTCTGGAAAACAAATGTCAATGTTTCATATTCATTGTATTATTTAAGGTTCCCAACCTTTTTTTGTTCGGGGACCACTTCCAGGTCCGTTGTAGAGACCCAACTGTCCTATAAATCAACTACACTTTATATCCAGAATTGCTCAATCTTTTACATTATAATTCTGTACCACGAACCTTGATTTAGCTCTCACGGATCATTAGTGGTCCGCGGACCACAGGTTGAGAACCTCTGATTTAAACAATAAATTAGGTCCTGTTGGATAAAAATTCCACATTCATCAGCCCAATAGAAGTAAATTCGTATCTAAAAATTCTGACTTTTCGAAACCCGAAACTTGGAGTTGTTCTAGGGAATCTAGGGTGTGGTCACTCACAGCCTAGAGAACCTCCTTTCCCAACGATATACATTTTTTTTATACCACGTCGTGTGGCGAAGCATATAGCCCACCTGATGTGAAGCGGTTACCATAGCCATATCAGCCCCCTTACGCTGTCTGTCATAACTGTCATTCATAACATACCAATGAATAAGCGGCTTTATTTCAACTTGAATAGAGTGGCTTATTCATTGGTATGAATAAGCAATCTATCCAGTTATTGAATCGCAATAAGAGTCTGTAGTAAGGGGGCTGCGCTCGCAACATGAAATCTATTCGCGCGCCGACACCCCCGCTGCCAACGTGCGGGAGCGGAGCGAGCGGAGCGCTTATGTACACTGAAAAGTCACCCCTGGAAATGATTTAGCTCCAAAACCACTGAAACGTTTTTGATGAGGTGTAAGTGGTTCATCAAGATCTTATAACCAAAGCCAACTTCACCTGCACGTGGTGCACCCTGCTGATTGACAAACGAAGCTCTGGCGAAAAGAGAGGTAGGGAGCGTAATTGTAAGCTACCCGACTGGAGAATGTACCTCCACCTCACAGAATACCGCAGCCAAATAACAATTCCCTTGAGGGTTGTTGTGTTCCTGCGAGTGAGTGAGGTCACCAGAAAGAAAGGAAGTAGATGCTGCGTTGGCAGCGGGGGTGGCGGCGCGCGAGCAATATTTTATGTTGCAAGCGTTAATATGGCTACGGTAACCGCTTCACATCAGGCGGGCCGTATGCTTCCATTCGACGTAGTATAAAAAAAAAAAGACGTGTGGCACTCGGAGACTGCCGCGGTAAAGCTATTGCATAGCATTTTGTATCAACTTATGCAATTATAATTTTATTTATTTATTTTATTCATGCAGTATTACTTTTTCTTTGATATTAATTCAAGTTACACTTTTTGAGCGTGGTGACCGATAAGAAAACAAATTTATCTATTATTAAATAAATAAAATGAGTTTCGTAGAGTCGTACAATACGTCTAATCGCACGCACACAACGCCGTGTCGAAGACTGCCGAACTGAAACGACGTTAGACGATGCACGGCCTTCAAGCCACACCTCCTTGCCCGTCGGAGTGGGGAGCGTGAGGTTTTTTCGTTACGGAATTTCTGGATTCGGTCCCCGCGCTCAAGGCCCGCGATAGAAGCTATGCAATAGCTTAAAAAGTATGATGAAACTTATTACAATTAAAGACCTCGACCTGCTTGAGGTTTGTGTCGAAAAAAAAATTGAGTTCGATCATGCCCAAGTAACATTTAGGTGCTAAGATAAGAGTTATAAGAGATCTATTTAAACGCTAACAAACGCTTAAAGGCATTTCGGAGCGCTAAGAACTAGAGTTATAGCGTGCTATAGCCCTGATATACCCCCGGATTGGGCATAACTTTTTATAGTCTTAGGTTCTACAATGGCGATACATAAGAGTTATAATACTTGATTAAGAGATATATGATAGAGGAATGATCATCAATTACATTTTCCTTTGAAAACATACACTCAGCGAATCTACTCGCTCCACTCAACCTCGATTTCGGCCCCGTGGGCTAGATCCGGCCTAGTTATTACCTCACACCTTGTCTATCCGCCAATCCGCCAAACAGGTGCCACCTTCCGTCCAAATAATTTTGTTTCAAACTGTTTCCATTTCAAACTTCGTGTATGCTCTGCGAAGAATAAGACAAACAGTCTCAATAGAAGCCGCATTACAAGCATATTACGGGTATGTGTCGTCGGTCCTCAACTATGGACTCATCCTATGGGGTAACTCTGTAAATACAGACAGAGTCTTCCGACTGCAAAAAAAGTGCTTACGAGCAATATGTAACGCGTGGTATTTAGATAGTTGTAAGCCAATATTCAAACAATTAAAAATTTTACCAGTACCCTGTATGTATATAAGAGAACTGTGTTATTTTGTAAGACAACATCCTCATTATTTCAAATTATTCACACAAGTATCACAAAGACATGTTAGAACTAATTATCTTCATAAATTGTATCAACCAAAAGGGTGTAAGGATATATACAGAAAAAATGCTTACAATATGTGTATACAAATATTTAATAAACTGCCTAATAGTATAAAATGTTTAAATAAAAATAAATTTAAAACTACATTAACTAAATGGTTAAATGATAAGTGTTTCTATAGCGTCAAAGAATTCATGGACAGTAAATATTGAATGGGACATTCTCTAAGTAAACATCTATATATTAATACTGACATTTTAATTTAATTTACCATTTTGACAAGTGATACGTTGACAAAATAACTATTGACTTAAACCTAGACTGTACTACTCTATTATTTTATATGTTATCAAATTGTTTTTAGATTTAATTAATATTTGTGCGCCTGCAAGCAGGCTGATTACATGACTACATAGTTTAAGATCTATATTATGTATTAATGTACTCATTGCAAATAAATGATGATTATGATTATTAAACAGAGAGATATTGGCTCACTAAGCGTATTTTACCGCCTATATCACGGGGAGTGCTCTGAAGAACTGTTTTCCCTTATCCCTTCCTCCCCTTTCCGTCACCGAACAACACGTATAGGCTTGCGGTACCACAAATTCACCGTTGGTTTTATTCTTTCATTAAAAAGTTTGGCAACTCCTATCTATATCGCACTATTAAAAAGTGGAACGCGTTGCATCTGCTATCTGCAAAATGTTCTCCGACCAACATGATCGACATAGAGTTGATCGAGGAAATACATATGCCGATGTATTTCCTCGATTAACTCTATGTCGGTCATGTTGGACGGGGAACATTTTGTTGACAGCAGGTTTTTTATATTGATTTGTATTTTATCAGGGACTATCGATCTAATAATAACTAGCTTATAGCTAGTAGCCACTTAGCTCGGGAAGATTTATTGTGAATCAGCTGTATTGATATCGTGTTTCACATTTGCACTTTCTCACAATAATAACAATGACATATTATTATAGAATGTATTGACAGACGGTTTAGAACCTTTAAGTCTGATAAATATTTATGGACAATTTACATAACGCCATCTAATCCCAAATTAAGCGCAAAGCTTGTATTATGGGTACTGGACAACTGAATAATGTACCTACTTAAATATATTTTTTTGTAAAACTTATAATATATAAAAACCAACCACCTAGACCAAGACAAACAGAGTGTTTATGCACACACAATGTTTATCCAGACTGATAATGATAATAATAACAATAAATTATTTTCAGTACAAGTAATACAGTCTGCTTTCTCATGGTTGAATGCACTATCAGAAATCTGTAACAAGAACATCGGTACTCCATATGAACGTTGCAAGAAAGCTGTAGAAGACGGAGCTAAGAGTTGTAAGGAGAGATTTGGATCTAAATCTCAATGCGTATGCAATGCGACGAACAAGATCCACGCAGCTTGCATGTCATTTAAACCATATAACGTTATTTGTGTCTTTGTGGATTTAATCAATGGGAGTATTGTTACTACTATTAGGAAAAGTAAGTTGGATGTTATATTTCAATACAATACATTACATACAATACAGCCCCCTTACCACCATCTCTTATTGCGATTCAATAATTGAATAGATGGCTTATTCATACCAATGAATAAGCGACTCTATTCAAGTTGAAATACCTAAAATACATGATATTGTTGGGATTCACAGAAATTACTGAATGGATTGATATATCTTTTTATCGACATAGTTATGTAACTTTCAACTTTATCATCATCATCAACCTATTGTGACTCACTGCTGCGTATGTGCCTCTTTTCGCTTGTGCTATTTTTTTCTGTATAGGGCTAATCTTGCCTATGTATGATGACCCTTTAACTAAAGAAACAAGCGAATAAGCGACTCTATTTAAGTTGAAATAGAGTCGCTTATTCATTGGTATGAATAAGCATTCTATTCAGTTATTGAATCGCAATAAGAGTCGGTGGTAATGGGATCTGAAATAGTCGCTTATTCATTGGTATGAATAAGCATTCTATTCAGTTATTGAATCGCAATAAGAGTCGGTGGTAATGGGATCTGAAATAGAGTCGCTTATTCATTGGTATGAATAAGCATTCTATTCAGTTATTGAATCGCAATAAGAGTCGGTGGTAATGGGATCTGAAATAGAGTCGCTTATTCATTGGTATGAATAAGCATTCTATTCAGTTATTGAATCGCAATAAGAGTTGGTGGTAAGGGGGCAGTACAGTGAAGACAGTTGTAATCACGCACCAAAAACTCCTAGCTATAATTGAGTGGACCGATCGGAGCGAGCGGGATTCTTATACACGCCGGAAAGACATTTTTGGAAATGAATAGGCTCCAAAACCACTCAACTGATTTTGATGAAACTTGTCACAATCTCTCAATCAAAGACCTCGAAAAGATTGAGGTTTGTGTCGAAAAAAAAATTGAGATCGATCATCTCCATGAGGAATGATCATCAAATACATTTTCCATGGAAATCAATAGAAAACATACACTCAGCGAATCTACTCGCCCCCGTGGGCTAGAATCTGGCCTAGTTTTATGTTGCGAGCATTAATATGGCTACGGTAACCGTTTTACATCAGTCGGGCAGGCGTATGCTTGTCTGCCACCCTACGTAGTATTAGAAATTCAAACCTAGCAACATTAAAGTACTATTAGCATATTTTAGGACTCAAAAACTTTTCAAGACGGATTCGTAGCATGCTATACCTGCAAATTCATATCCATCACTCATACACCTTCAGTGGGAACACTAGCCACTCCCCAAGTCAGGTGGCCGCAGGCATTGTCACCGAAATCAGGAAAAGAGCTGATCCAATACTTACTTGGCTGTCTTGGAGCTCGTGTGTCACTAGCTTGTTCTTACTTCTTATTATATTCAGGTATGACTTCACTTTTACTTCTTCACTTTTACTTCATATGAGACAATGGATTGGTGCACCTATCCAAACTACTTCAAAATTACTTAGAATAGATTAGACAAAATTACTTAGAATAGAATACTTCTACTTGTTCAGTGTGGCCGCTGAAATAATTTATTTTGGATACCTGTCATTTCTATCTCAGATTTCTGTATAATTCTATCTTGTCAAGCGACAATAGGCTATTTTGACATTGTTCACAAATTGTATAATTATGTAACAATATCGTAAAATACACAAAACTATAGAGATCTGTAAAAAATTCATTCTAATATCTTCCGTACGACTTATTTTAGGGTCGATCAAAGTTTAGCGGGAAAGTCCATTTTAAAAGTATGAAATTATTAAAAAATAATATTATCGTTGGAGAAGCTATAAAAATTCCTATAACTTTTATTATGATACTAATTACATAGATGTCGTACAAATTGCCGTCCCATTTGCAATTTAGAATCCCTTTTTTATAACGATATCTCCACTCGCTCTTGCTCGATACACGTCTGTCATACCTAATTCCTCTTGATCTTCATTACTTATCTCTCATTTTTTTACCACGTCAGGTGCAAACATTCGGTCCACCATATAAACATACGGATGTAAAGCGATAATTAGAACTTGTTACGGCCTACGAAGTAACTTCTGTCTTCTTCCCTGATAACTTGATTCGCAGGAACACATTCTTATTCTAACACTCTTATTCTCTACAGAAGCCAAACAAGAATTCTTATTTGGCTTCTGGTTTCTACGAGTTCGTCGTCTGAAAGTTTCTGTTTGGTGGACATTTTATCGCTAGATTTTAGCAATCTTTAGACATTTTTAGTTCTTATCGAGTCAAGAACTGGGGTCCTGTCGTTGAAGCCGATTATCATCGAATTTTATTGAATGCAGATATCAAAATACTGCTTAGATTAGTGGTGATTGTATTTAGCTTAGCTGGTAGAAATCCTAGAGATGCAAACTAAACTGAAGATGTTTTTCAATAACTTTAACCTAAGACCAAGTTTTGGAATCAAAGTATTCGATCGGAATCGTACGTGCCCTGGAGCCCTAAGCTAAGCTGAAGAAGTCGTAGCTGGTACTCCCATTAATTAATAGTCTTCCAAGTCTAACAATGATGTTACGGAGCATGTTAAAAGTAAAGGTACTCGCAAAAGTTAGGTTAGGTTACTGATAAAATGATAAATAACATATTGAACTCATTATCCAATTTTTATTATAGAGCCAAATATTATCAACACATGTTTGAAACGAGATCACGTTTTGATAATCGATATATTACAAAAGAGATGCGTGATTTGGACCTTCAAAGATTAAGACAGGGCCGAGAAACTATTTTGCCTTTGAATAGAAGGGAGCGTTCGAAGTATATTACGGTAAGTCACTTCAAGACGGTTGAGAAGTAAGATGAAGAAAAGAGAACGATGGAGAAGTAGTGAGGTCTGGTAGAAATTCATGGATAGAAATGGCACAAAACCTATCGTATAAAAGTCTATTCTTTTTTTTATATCAGAGGGTAGGCAAACGAGCATGTGGGTCCCCGGAAAGCAAGCACCACCGCCCATGGAGATCAGCAACACCTAATGATCGCCGATCCGTTGCCAGCCTATAGGAACACATAAACCCTCAAGGGAATTGTTATTTGGCTGCGGTATTCTGTGAGGTGGAGGTACTTCCCTAGTCGGGCAGAGCCTCGTTTGTCAGTCAGCAGGGTGCACCAAATTTAGTGGTTTAGGGTCACGGTGCACCAAATTTGGGGTGTAAGTGGCTCATCATGATCTTTGAACCAAAGCCAACTTCACCTGCACGCGGTGCACCCTGCTGACTGACAAATGAAGCTCTGGCGAAAAGAGAGGTAGGGAGCGTAATTGTAAGCTACCCGAATGGGGAATGTACCTCCACCTCACAGAATACGCAGCCAAATAACAATTCCCTTGAGGGTTGTTGTATTCCTGCGAGTGAGTGAGGTCACCAGAAAGGAAGGAGATGCTGCGTTGGCAGCGAGGGTGGCGGCGCGCGAGCGATATTTTATGTTGCGAGCGTTAATATGGCTACGGTTCCGCTAACCGGTTCCGGTAACCGCTTCACATCAGGCAGGCCGTATGCTTGTCTGCCACCCGACGTAGTATAAAAAAAAAAGCAAAATAAAGGTATATGTTAAAATGGTGAAAGAAACGGTTTTTGTTAAGCCTCATAAACGCTGTACCTTAATATGAATGATGCAAGTCACATTCGGCGAGGAACACATAGCCCCACTTGGCTTTTCGCCCTTCTAGGCTTTTGAATACCCAATCGCACTATTCTGCATGTGGCGATATATTTTCATTAGGTGGTGGAAAGGCCTAGAGTGGAGTCCTCGTCTGGGGCGATGCAGCTTCCCCCCCCCCCCCCCCCCCCCCCCTAGATGGACGGGACGGCCGAAAGCGGAGGATCGCATAATAATATGATGGAAGGCATTAGGGGACGCTAGGATAGTCGAAGTCCATATCTC
Source organism: Hypsopygia costalis (assembly GCA_937001555.2). NCBI lineage: Eukaryota > Metazoa > Arthropoda > Insecta > Lepidoptera > Pyralidae > Hypsopygia > Hypsopygia costalis. Next base: position 5,984,372 of record OW443350.2, read on the forward strand.
ATGATAAAGAAGGTGAAGAAGGCGATATGATTTTGGTCTTCGCACGCCTCCTTAGTTGCATCAGCTCTTGCGACTCGAGCACTTAGCCATTTACTGTATAGGTACATTACACTATGTATTCCTGGATTCCGTTATAAAAGTTAAAGTTAATGACCAGGTAATTTTTTTAGACAACCTCATTTCGCCTGGTAACTTCAGAAAAAGTACATTTGACTCGATCAGCTGTGTTTATGGCGATAACTACATTCAAGCTGATGATACACATGGTGGCAGACTACAGCCTCTATTGGGTGTTAACGACAATTCGCTATCATGGAAATATGCAGACTCCTTTACCATGTGAGTTACAGTAATAGTTAATTATATTTAAATAGTTGATTTCCGCCAACGTTTTTTTTTTACTACTTACTTTAGTTGGCAGACACGCATACGGCCCACCTGATGTGAAGCGGTTACCGTAACCATATTAGAGCTCGCAACATCAACTATCGCTCGCGCGCTGCCACCCCCGCTGCCATCGCAGCAACTCCTTCTTTCCTTTCTGGTGACCTCACTCACTAGCAGGAACACAACAACCCTCAAGGGAATTGTTATTTGGGTGCGGTATTCTGTGAGCTGGAGGTACTTCCCCAGTTAGGCAGCATAAAAAATACGCTACGCTCTACCTCTCTTTTCGCCAGAGCCTCTTTTGTCAGTCAGCAGGGGGTACAGGTGAGGTTGACTTTGGTTCAAAGATGTTGATGAACTACTTTCTCCAAAATTTTGATATCTAGTTGCCTTACCAGAATATTATAAATATTTTTAAAAAATTGAAAAATTCACCTCCCCGTCTAGGTGGCATCTGAACCCACGACCTTTCGATACAGCCCCCTTACCACCATCTCTTATTGCGATTCAATAATTGTATAGATTGCTTATTCATACCAATGAATAAGCGACTCTATTCCAAAGGTTTGTAATGGTGGCGAATTTTTGCATTTTATATTTTACTGCTGTGACGTCGCAGTGTGGCGCCATCTACCTATTAAGTATTACACTACTAAACAAATCCCACATAAGTTTTTAATTTACTTGCTGAACGTTTATGGGTTAAATTTATTTAGGATAATGATATTTATACTACCTATTTCACCACTACCACTTTTCACGATGACATTATAATTAGTTTTCGTAGCAAGTAGTGACCTTAAGGCCTAGAAAGAGAAAGTTCTAAGTACTTGGACTTGGCACACGAGGTTACCGCCATGTGACATGTGGACTCAACGATTATTGTTCCGATAGTCGTGTCGTGAACGGACTTATAGCGAAGAGCCTCGACCGTTTTATAGCGAATATAGGTCTTATAGCGAAGCTCTAGCAATTTGGTCAAGAACCAGATACAGAAGGCGGTTCTTCTGGACACGGCTCGCATTGTGAGGAGATTCCCACACACTCTGTAGCCCTGACCACCGGTAGCTTGGGTCTTTGCTCCGCTACCGGTGGGTGCTCCCTTTTTACAAGAATCTTATAGCTTATCTTATTTATTTGTAGTTGGACCCCCAAACGCTGGTATGCACATGTCAGGTTCAGGACGTATAGCTGAATTATTCCGGTCAATGCTGGAAGCTCTAACCACTCCTTTAGAGATTCCTCTCCCGTCGCACACAGCCTGTCTGCCAGATCCTCATCCACCAGACTTACAACGCTATACACAAATTGGTAAGTACATTTTTTATACATTATTAAGGTGGCAAACAAGCGTAGGATCCGCCTGATGGAAAGCTGTCAGCGTAGCCTATGGACGCTTGGGGCACAGAATGCATTACTCTTGCGTTATCGGCGCTGCAAAAACCCCTTAACGCCTTTTTTGCATGATCTTTGCTCAGGATGCTTCGCCTAGAGGCGAAACACGTGTTGCAGAGTCGACCACGGCAATCCTAAGGCAGTCGCATAAGGCTAAGACAAGGCAGTCGCATGCAGCTACTAATGGTAGTGGGTGGGTGCCGGCCGGCAGTAATTTGCATGAATGGTGGCGGAAGAACGCAAAGTAGTGTAGGTGCATCAAGTTGTCCATATAGCTGTGTGGTGTAGTCAACGATAGATTAATATTCTTTATTATTCTTTTCTAGGTATACTTATATTTCTTCTCTGGTTCTTTGCTCTGTTCGAGCCATACGGCCTGCGACTGCGTCACGTCATAATGGGGCATTATCGACCTGAAAGGGCTAAGGCAAGAGCAGAATGGTTGTACAACCATATTCTAAGAACTAGAGGTATTTATTTCATATACTTACTACGTGAGATCGCTCTCTGTTCTCCATCCCCGCTACCATCGCAGCAACTGCTTCCTTCTTGGGACCACAACCAGGCCTCCGTCACTCCATGTACTTGCGCGCTATAGTTACCTACCGCCCGGCCGAAGCGGTCTCGGGCCGTTTGCGGACCAAATTCAGGCCCTGCGATTGCTGTGGGATCGCGCGGTGCGAAGCAATCACAACTGTATGCTTGAGCATTTAGGCACATTTTAGCATGCAGCGGTTGCTGACGCGACGGAGTAGGCTATTATAGCAGTAGGTTTTGGAAATTTTCTACTGAGTGAAGTATCTGTTACGTAGTAACTATTATGTAATCTGTGCCACAACAATCCTTCTGGGACATGTTATTTGGCTTCAGTCTTCTGTGAGGTACTTCCAAAATCGGACAGCTTTTAATTACGCGCTATAATTACATCTTTTACCGTTAGTAGCTAGCATAGAGTAGCTAGTTTGTGTCAAAACGTCCGCCAGTAGGTACCTACGCACGCGCGCCGACACACATCTCGGCACCCTACCAACCCTACGTAGCTTCAAAAGTATAAAACCTCTTGATTTTATTTCGCACTACCAACGCCGTTCCAGACCCACGGCACAACTGCTATGCTCAACTGGTTGAGCCGTGGGTACTTTTGATTCCCTTCTACACAACTTGTTGATGCGTTGCGAAAAAAAAGTACCTATCGCCCAACTGACGAATTTTTGAATGAATATATTTCTTGATTTCCCTTTTGTCTACTAAGATCAATCAAAAAGTATTCAAATGAAGTACATATTCGAGTTTATGTCAATTGGGCCATAGGTACATTTTTTCTCAACGCATCAACAAGTTGTGTAAAAGGGAATCAAAAGTGCCCACGGCACAACAAGTTGAACATAGTAGTTGTGTCGTGGGTCTGGAAGGAAACCTACATCCTCCACACGTCTCTTTATCTGCTTTCATTTTCTTTATAATTTTATACTTCTAAACTGGCAAAAATGCACACGACCGTTTGATGGTAAATGGTTACCGCAACCAATGGATCGCGGGTTGCCGAGGCTATAAAAAAGAATTCTTTCTCTTTCTTGAAGACCGCCGTGCTGTAGTCTCCTGGGAAAAACTGTAGTCAACAGGGAGTTCATTCCACAACTTAAACATTGCGGAAGAAAATTCCTCTGGAACCGCAATTTTGACAGTCAGTAGCCTTTATGAACATCTTTGTTTCTATTCGCCAGGTGGTTTCATGAAATTCGCAAGACGAAAACTACACAGATCATTTAAATATACAACAGAAGAGAAATATACTTTTAAAGTATGGTTACAAGATCATATCCCGTAAGTACTAATGTTCTCTATTACATACGTAAATAAATAAATATTTCTGGACAATTTACAAGCACCATCTAGTCCCAAATTAAGCGCAATGCTTGTGCTATAGGTACTGAACAACTGATAAATGTATTGAAATACATTTTTTTTTGTAAATACATACTTATAATACATATAAAACACCCAGACCAAGACAAGCAGATATGTTCATGCACACAAATATTTGTCTTGTGCGAGGATCGAACCCGCGACCTCGCAGTCAAAGTAGCCATTGCTAGCCATTCGAGCACACCGGGCTCGTCAAACGTAATGGTAAGTATAACGCCTAGCCACCTAGCTCAGGATACGTCGTACTTACACTGTGCACTGTGTCCAGAAATTCTTACTGCGATTCAATAACTGAATAGGCCGTGTGGTTTCCGGCAGACTAGAATAGATACACTCCGTCTCTTCCCGTGGATGTCTTACAAGGCGACTAAGGGAAATACATTAGAAAACATCGATCAGGCCTCCCCAACCCGTCTGGCCAGCGTGGGGAGTGTAGGCCAAATCCTCCTTCTGTCTGGGACGGACGAGAGAGGGTCGTGCTCCTGTAGTGGAGACTAAAATGACCTGATGATGATGATGATGAACTGAATAGAGTGCTTATTCATACCAATGAATAAGCGAGCAATGGTAAGGGAGCTGTTTAGCAAATTACATTGAAATTAAAAAAAAAATTGGCAAGCCGATCGAATTAATAAAGAAGATCGATTGAAAAATTTCTTGTTCAGATTTCGTTCTATAAAGTTTAATAAGTTATTGTCTTAAAATTATACAAGCTTCTAGATTAAAATTTTAAATGTTTTATAGGTAATCCACGGATTTTAAATTTTTCATATTTATTGCTGCAGATTTTCCTGTCTTCGATATTTTCTGGGACTTCAAGAAGACCCTCGTTGTCTTCTATGTGGCACGAAGGAATATATTAACAATCCGAACACACAGTTACAAAAGTAATATCTTTTTTTAATAAAATTGTTATAGGCTCAAGTGGTACTGAAATGTGAATTTTAATTCATTCTAAATGAATGAATTTGAATTCAGTAAAGTGGGATCTAAACGGTCGCGTATTTCCGCGCGTGATTCTGATGCCCTTTATCAAAATGGGCTTACGCCCAGAGCGGTTAGTTTTTATGGAAGTCAGAACGTTAGCTATGAAGCTACCCGGAACGCATGTTCGACGTTCAGCTCTAAAATCACTGGCAAGTGGTTTCCAATGTTCCCAATGTGGGAAGAAATTCCCCAAGCGCTTTTATAAGTGGTATCCATTTAGGAAAGCGTCATCGCAAAAGAGGATAAAATTTATACAATTTTTTATTCCAGATGTTGTACTCCCAAATGTATTGGTATATTCTGCAGCAGTTGCTTCTCCGACATTGGCCAGTTATGTACAGTCTGCCTCTCACCAAAGGATTACGGGGACTTAAGTGACGTTAGTTTAGAAAAGTAAGTAACTTGTGACTTGCTTAATAAGGCGGTCATTATTTCAGACTGTGATAGCCAAGATTAGAAAATTCTAGTGTGTATCTATAAAAAGCAACCGTTATTGATTGATCTATTAACGAACATTTCAATCTGATCTATCACGGGCGGATCGGGTTGAAATTTGGCATATAGTTATTATGACGTAGGCATCCGCTGCGGATTTTGGAAAATTTCAGTGAAATGCCGGTATTTTACAGGACGGGGGCTCACCATACATTGCCACCACTGTGTCGCCTTTGTAGCCAGGATTAACAGCGGCGACCACCAATAAAGGCAATGAACAATGAAGTCCATTGCAGTCACGGGGGTAACACTAGATATGGCTGCCTTGGAACTAACAACGGATTTAATCAGAAGAAATAAGTAGGAGTAAGAAGCTTTTGGAATTTGACTTCCCCTCTTAGCAATGTGAGAGACAACAAATAAGGCATTAAAAGCCTAAAGAGATAGCTAGTCAAGTGAAGCCCAACTGCCGGATATTACGGATTTTATGTATCGAACACTATTGGGGACCCAAAACGTTGAGTTACCTAACACATCGACTCCAATAATACTACTACCCCGGATGCGACATGCAATTAATTCAACATGTTCTCCCGCTCCCGTCGCCAAAGATCACACTAGAGAACATGGTGTGTTTGATCGAATTCATCAGTGCTTCAGTGCGAAATTCATCACACAAGGACTTAAAGTAGGATCATCATGAAAGTCCGCGCGGACGAGATAAGTCTGTTTGCTAATAGTCTCAGTATATATACATTAGGTGATGTTGGTTACAGAGGTTCATCTGATGAGAGCGATGAAGATTCCGCTGATGATATCGAACAAGGAAGACATAATGCTGAGCAGGTATACTATTCTAAAGTTTCGGATCGCACACAGGTCACATTCTGTCTACTTGTTACGTGCCCCTTGTCTCCTGGTAGTTGGTTCCCTCACTCCTTGACATAATATGTCATGTCTTCTTATGTTCTATTCCTTGTTAAATATGACTTTATGTTATGGAGCAGCGAATGTTATTGACTCACAACGAAATCGTATATGCGGCTAATATTGGCTTTACCAAAATTACTGTCGCCATTATATTACTAAACTTTTTTCACGTATGCGTGTTGAATCTGTATTTTTACGGTAATCCGGAAAAAAATTCTAAAAGAAATAAATTTCAGGAGGAGTATAAAGAAATGCATGACGTAAATGAACAAACTCCTTTGACAAAGCCAAATAAAGAAAGAAAATGTGGCATTTTTCGTACCAAGCACGATAATAATGAATGTTCGGAACAATTACAGCCTGTTTATTATTTTTATAGATATAACAAAAGCAATGAATTTACATCTATTAAAAATTTGGATGATAAAACAGAAAAAATCTTATTTAAAAGAGGTAAAAGAGAAAATAAGGGCTGCTGTTATAATCATAACCAGAACCAAGAAAATAATAATGTGAAAATTGCGATTATCATGTTAAAAGATTATATAGCAGAAGAAATTGTTTACACACTAGAAAATTATCTAAGTGAAATTACTGAAATTGACTTAATAAGTATGAATAAAGGAAGTAGCTGTAATCATGTTATTATGTTTGTAAACCGCACTGAGATGTATCGTGTAAAGAGAAATTCTACAGTATTTTTGGTTTGCATACTAGGAACAGTGAAAAATGTTCATAATAATAAAAAGAATGACATTAAATGTCCAGTTTTTAAGCCACATCGTACGTTGCATTTCAATTTTTATGATATTGACGTCAATAAGAAAAATACTGAAGTCAATAGAATTGTTCATACATCTGTTTCAGTAAGATGTTTACCAATTTTGAAAAACAAAATGGCAAAGAAACGTATAAGCATGTTCAATTTGAATATTCATAATAAAAATTGTGGTAACAATAGATATTTTATGACTTTAAATGATGAGCCATATGTTGATCAAAATACATTAAATATTAACGAATACAATAAATGTAACAAAAATAAAAAATCTGGCAATAAAAACAAAGGTAAGCGTGGGAATGAACCTGTTAAAGAAATAAAGAAAAATAAACCAAATGTTGAAAATACCACAAACAAACAAATTACGCTTAAAACTAAGAATCAAAGAACTTCCTGTTGCTTCCAAACAATTTGCTATGTGTATTGGCAATACCTGAAATGTAATAAGTCGACAAGTTGTAACATGCATAACTTAAAGATGTCTGAAGTGAAAAAAAATCATAAGCGTCGTAAAAAACATAAAAATAAAACAAAAACGCTAGCTAAGAATACGAAACTATGTAGCCATGAAAACGCCAATGAAGTTATAAGAAACTACAGAATTTCTGCATATTTAGATGAACAAGATTGGATGAAAAGAAATGCACAGAACAAAGCCAATGTCAAGAACGAAATAATATTTCATGCTGCAAACCAAAATGAGTCTTTTGATGGTAAAGGCAATCAGAAGACTAAAAATACAGAAGATGTAAGTTTTGTTAACTAGGTCTTTTATTTATAAAGCACTGCACTGTTGAAGATCGCGCCCATTTTGAGAGAATTCTGTGAAACGGATAACTAGTTATTTCCTGATTGATAGTACTTCTGACACAATTTTGGGTCACTAGTACAGTCGGGTCCCTAAGTTGACTTCTTTGTCATACTTAAATGTATGACAATTATTTTAGGGAATCGACCATACCATCTATACTTATAATAAATCTGTAGAGAGGTCAATTCTGTACATGAAATATATTTCCAAAATAACTATCTGGGGGTGATTAGTGATCGATACTGATACCAAAAATGCAATCAGTAAAATTTTTGTCTGTCTGTCTGTCTGTCTGTCTGTCTGTCTGTCTGTCTGTCTGTCTGTCTGTCTGTATGTTCGTTATAGAAACAAAAACTACTGGACGGATTTTAACGAAACTTGGTACAATTATTCTTCATACTCCTGGGCAGGTTATAGTATACTTTTCATCACGCTACGATCAATAGGAGCAGAGCAGTGAAGAGAAATGTTGGGAAAACGAGACAAGTTACTCCATTTCTTAAGCTTCCGTCGCGTGTTCAGCCTTAATGGTTAAAGCTACACAGAAATCATGTATGACGGAAATGTTCTCCTTAAAATTATATAAAAATTATCCCACGACAGCATATGTCTATTTTTTATGGTTGAGTCAGAAACTTGCCAAGCACCGCGCCCGTACACAATGAGTGCGGCCGTGCGGGGGGCAGGGAGCGGGCGGGCGGTCGTTACGCGGCGTGGTACCACATGAGTAAAAAATGATGGTAGTACGGCATAGAAAAAATATGCCTAAGTGTGCTTGCCCAAACGTGCAGACACGTGACAATTATTGTTTTTTCCGTTGCAAATGCATTATTAATCACTGCAAATTGTTTACAATTTGATTTGCTAACTTTAGTAGATAAGTTATTAAATATTGCTTGATTTCTTTAGTTGGGTCATTGTTTTGTTTATTTCATTCGTTAAAAGTAGATTATTTTCTAGTTTAATTAGATGTTATTACGTCATTATTTTTTGTTGCACATTTGGATGCTAGGCAGGTACCTAAGAACGGTAAGTTAATTGCCCTCACCAAATAAACAGTACTTTTTTGAGCGTTGTACAAACAAAGCATTTGACCATCTGTGAATGTAAACAAAAGATAAGAAAGCTTAATAGTTTTATGAATGAGTCTTTATGCCTTTGCATGCCGACTCAGTCAGAAGTCGCAATATCCGAAAAAAAATGGCATTCCGATTATTCTGCTCCGAAATTTAAGACCACAACTTTGCAATGGAACTCGGCTAAAAGTAACCCAGTTGCAACAAAATATAATCGAGGCTCAAATTTTATCAGGTTGCGGTGCAGGAGAAACCGTCTCTATTCCCAGAATTCCCATAATCTAAATCTATAAAAGAAGAAACTGACTGACTGACTTATATATCAACGCACAGCCCAAACCGCTGGGTCTAGAGATTCCAAATTTGGCAAGTAGGTTCCTAATGACGTCTAGGGGTGCACTAAGAAAGGATTTTAGGATTTTTCAAAATTCATCCCCTAAGCGGGTGAAACGGGGGTCCAAAGTTTGTATGGGTAAACAAGATTATTTGGACTTTTTTATCCGAAACTTTACACGAGTACTTCTATACTTAAATGAATAAACACGGGTTTCAGGATTTTCCAAAATTCAACCCCTAAAGGAGTAAAATGGGGTGAAAAACGTCGTGGGTATTGTTTTTATGGTTTATCGGGTCGCTGATTACAAAAACAACAATTATTTTATAATCCAACATAGCCAACGTGACATAAAATCACCCCTGTGGGGATGCGATGGGGTTGAAATATGTAAAAGAAGAAACTGAGTGACTGACTGATATATATCAATGCACAGCCCAAACTGCTGGGTCTAGAGATTCCAAATTTGGCACGTAGGTTCCTTATGATGTCTAGGGGTGCACTAAGAAAGGATTTTTCAATATTCATCTCCTAAGGGGGTGAAAAAGGGGTCTAAATTTTGTATGGGGAAACAAGATTAAAACGGTAAAACGGGGTTAAAAAGTCTGAAAATCGTCATGGGTATTGTTTTTATTGTTTATCGGGTCGCTGATTACGAAAACAACAACTATTTTATAATCTAACATAGCCGACATGACATAAAATCACCTCTGTGGGGGTGCGGTGGGGTTAAAATGTCATAATACCAATATGGGTGTTGATTCTAAGGTTTTCTGGGACGTCAATTACAAAAATGGCATCGATTTGAAAATATCAACCCCTAAAAGGGTAAAATGGGGTCAGAAAAGTCTGAAAATCGTCATGGGTATTGTTTTTATCGTTTATCGGGTCGCTGATTACGAAAACAACAACGATTTTAAAATTCAACGTGGCTAACGTGACGATCATCCTCTATTAAGGTGTGATGAGGTTGAAATGTCGATATATCGATATATGTGTCGTTTTTACGGGTTTTCGGAACGTCAATCCATACTAATATTATAAATGCGACAGAATGTCTGTTACCTCTTCACGCTTAAATCGCTGGACCGTTTTAGATGAAATTTGGTTGAGAGATACCTTGAGTCCTGGGAAAGGACATACTTACCTAAGATAGTTTTTATCCCAGAAATTGCCTATTATTGTTATTTATTGTACCCGTAGGGTGAAAACGTGACCATCGTCTCCTATTGGGGTGCGATGGCGTTGAAATGTATAAAATGTGTTGAAAAAGTCTGAAAATCGTCATAGGTATTGTTTTTTAGGGTTCCGTACCCAAAAGGTAAAAAGGAACCCTATTACTAAAGCTCCGTTGTCCGTCCGTCCGTCCGTCTGTCACCAGGTTGTATATCATGAACCGTGATAGTTAGACAGTTGAAATTTTCACAGATGATGTATTTCTGTTGCCGCTCTAACAACAAATACTAAAAAACAGATTAAACTAAATATTTATGGGGGCTCCCATACAACAAACGTGATCTTTTTGTTCTTTTTTTGCTCACAATTGATAACGGCAATAGGTAAACGCTTGAAATACTCAGTCATAATATTTAGTTATATATTCACTTTAAAAATAAATAATCAAATAAAAATAAAACAAATATTTAAGGGGGGCTCCCATACAATAAATGTGTTTTTATAGATAATGGTACGGAATCCTTCGTGCACGAGTCCGACTCGCACTTGGTCGGTTTTATGTTATATCGGGTCGCTGATTACGAAAAAAACAACTATTTAATAATCCAACATAGCCGACGTGACAACTCTGTAGGGGTGCAATGGGGTTGAAATGTCATAATATCAATATGGGTGTCGATTCTATGGTTTTCTGCGACGTTAGTTAGGACAATGGCATCGATTTGAAAATATAACGTAGTGGACACGAATTACTTAAAAAGATTTTTCAAATTTTACCTCTAAGAGGGTAAAATGGAGGTCCAAAGTTTGTATGGGAAAATGAGATTAGTTGGTTTATATGGGAAAACGAGATTAGTTGGACTATTTTATCCTAAATTTTACACGAGTACTTCTATTGATTAGTGAGTAAAGATGTGTTTGCCCCGAATGTCACGCGAGCGAAGCCGCGGGCGAAAGCTAGTTGAAAATAATATTATCTATACATGTAATTTTTCATGTTTCCATATTGTTCAATCTTCAGTTTTCGCCATGGCGTTGACGATAGTTTAGATAGGCTAGTGAGGGCTTTGATCTGGTCACATCAGCGTAGTAAGTGATCGCCCCTTAAGTCTTTTGATGTGACAACGTCTTATAATTCGATGGAGCCGGCTGCACGCACGAAAAAACATGACTCATGCGGCGTTACCTCGCTCTGAGGCGTTCCATTAAAATTTTCTTTTGAAAAATGCAAACATTCCATCAGTATTTTCTTACGACGTTGTCACGTTCAACTATCGTCAGTAAACCGACTTTACAGACAACCGATTTTTTTTTACTATTAACTAGAACATTATTAGACAATTGATATGTCGGCGTCGCTAAATTAAATATTTTTAAACATAACAGTCATGTTCAAGCATTAAATTGGTTAACATTGATTCTTCGCTCGTTAAACTACCAGTTTGGCTAATGATTTATTAATTTATTTCAGATTAAATGCAATAATAACCAAGCAAATGGTACTGTGAATTTGGGGCCTAATTATGAAGTGCAAAATTGTGACATCAAAAACCTATATTTGTCCAAAGAGCAATCAATACAATTAAAAAGTAAATATTCCCCAAACGTGTCCGTGACTCCTGAAGTAGTAGAAAAAAATCATAGGAAGTATCAAATAAACTCGTAAATATATAGCTTGTGTCAAAAAATCCAGATTGTCTGACTTTTTCCTCTTGTTGACCATCTATCTGATCAGGAATCTGAATAGGAAATGAATAAGGTCGGATTTTTTAAATTCCCATAATAAGCTTATTGCAAACTTTTCGGCAAGGTAATGCAATAATGCATCATACAATAATATCATTGAGAAATATTTCATTTTCACAGACCTTAACAGCCCTTCATTTGAAACGAAGAGGCGTCTGGCATTTTACAGTCACATTGGAAATCCAGATTTTGACGAAGCATATTTCAAGTAATTGAATATTACAATTAATTTTTTTAGTATGCCAGTGAGGTGACTAACAAGCTTTATTGATGTTGGCAGTAAGGAGTATTGCTCGCAGTTGTCACCTCCGCTGGCATAATATCAGGGACAAACAGTCTCTTTAGATAATAGTAGTACCAACTTTGAGTAAAATACCTGCCAGACTCCAACTCGAATTCGACAAAAGATCTCTTTCTCGAGAAGATCTTCTCAATATCCCGAACGCTGCCCAATCTTTTCTTCCGATATACCTCAAGACGATACTCTTCTACCACCGTGGGTTGCAAGCGATGACGAAAGTCACGATTCCAGTGACCAGTGGCAGCCATACCGACTAAAACCCCACGATCTCCTTCTCTCCGCCATTGGCGAGGCCACGGGAACTGCGAAAGCATAACCTCCGCGACCCCGCCGACGGTTGTCCCTGAGGACCCTCCTCCTGGAGAACCCGAGTTTCTCTCCCTCCTCGATTAGTAGCGCACCGGGAGACATACGGCACGCCGACACCAAGGGTTATTTTTTTACGAAGTTTTCTTCCTCGACTATTTGGGTATGATGAAACCGTCACTCCGGGCGTCGTCAGACATTCCCGGCCTCGGTTTCACCTCCCCCCTCCTCTGTAATTTTTTTATCGAGGTTTTCTTCCTCGACAATCGCAATCCAGTGCACCCATCGCTACCTACACTGGGGAGCGCTCCTCCATGGGAGGCGCAGACGCCTAAAAGCGCAGTACAAGTACTGCGCTTTCCTTCACTGCCAGAACATTGGCCAACGGTCAGCAAGATCTCCGCGAAGAGAAGTTACTGACCGTTGTTGCCCAGGGTGCACCAGGCTCAGGCTGTTGCTGACAAGTCGTTTTCACCGGACGTATCCAGCAAGACAGACGAGCCAACAACAGGTATCCGTAGTACCTAGAGCAACTAGAATAACTGACATAGCTTTTAGAATCAGCATCTCAAATGGCAGTGGGCAGGTCCTATAGTTCGTAAAACTGACAACCTTTGGAGTAGAAAGGATTTGGAGTGGCGAACAAGGTCTGCAAAGGGAAGCATAGGACGGACGATCTGGTAAAGGTCGCAGAACGTATGGATGGAAATGGTACAGACAGATCTTGTTGAAAGACTAGCCTAGACTAATGACTAGACTAATGTTAGACTAATGTTCAGCAGTGAAATGTAGTTCTGCTGAAATAATGATGATGATGGCGCTATTATTGTTTTAGGAAACATGCGGAAAATTATTCAACTGGAGTGAAATTTCAAAAGGCAGCAGTAAGTAAACTCTAAATGATATTATTTAAATACTAGCGGCCCACCCTTCGCTTCGCACGGGTAGAATGACATAACACAAAATACGCTTTCCTCGCAATTTTTACTTTTTTTCTCTCCAGGTAAATTGGTTAAGCCGGTCTCGAGTTTTGAGCTTAGCAACATATTTGGCGATTCATTTTTATATATATAGATTACCCATTAATACTTTCAGACTAATAAATCATAAATCATTTATTTCTTGCCAAATATGGGTAAACATGATCTTATAAATGTTTAAACAGTTGAACAAACCATATTTTATCTTTTATAAAGGCATGCAAGCATTTTAAGTTAATTATGTATGTATGTGTACATGTCATGTTTAAATAAGTTATTATCAATACAATTAAATATTATTATTTTTATTAAAATAATAATATTTAATTGTATATTTATTATATTTATTTATTTATTTTTATATATATATTTTATATATTTATTTTTATTAAAATAATAATATTTAATTGTATTGATGATAACTTATTAATGAATAAATTGTGTCACCAATTATTTAATCCTTTAAAAATTCGTCAACAGAATAGTAAGCCTTTTCTGTTAAAAAGTCTTTAAGTTTTCTCCTTAAACAGTGCACATTTTCTTCAGCTTTGACAGATTGCGGTAATTTGTTAAATATTTTCGGTCCCATACAATATACACTTTTGTGAAACATAGTAGTATTAGACTAAACGAAATCATGGAAATTTAAAAGCCCCGCCCGGTGGTCGAATGGCTAGCAATGGCTACTTTGACTCATAGGTAGGGTTAGGTGCGGGTAGGGTTGCCAACTTTTTTTACAAGAAATAAAGTATATTTAGGTCTGCGAAAAATTTTAAACAGTATTTTAGAAAATCGAACAGTATTTTATTTATTGTTTTAAATACCTATGTTTTAGAGTTTCTCACACAACTTATTAATTAACAGATTTTTTTTAAATATTACAAACGCCTCACCACAATTATAACTAAAATTAAATCAGGAGCTCATTTTTAATTACAAATTTAAAAAAATGCGTTAGTTTAGTGTTAAGCATTTTGATGCTGAAAACAGTATTTTGTATACTTTATTTTGGTTCAACAGTAAAAAGTATAATGCAGTGAAAAACAGTATAATACTGTTTTTAACAGTATAGTTGGCAACCCTAGTTGCGGGTAGGAATCGATCCTCGCACAAGACAATCATTTGTATACATGAACATGATAGCGTCTGTCTTGGTTTATGCATTGTTTAAGAGTAATATGTAAATTATGTATTTACAAAAAAACCGGACAAGTGCGAGTCGGACTCGCCCACCGAGGGTTCCGTAGGTACGTAGTATCATTATTAAATTTGATATTTTTCATTATAAATAAGAAATAAAGCGTCGAAAAAAATAAATAAAATATATTTTGCAATGTGTACATCAAGCCCTTTCATATGATACCCCATTTGAACTAGTAGTTTCAATTTGAAATTTCTACACCCTATAAAAAATATAGACCCCCTATTTTTTAAGATCTATTTACAAATGTATAGTTTTGAGATTTATTCCTGTACTTGTAGTCTATAACGATGTTACTTGCCAAATTTCATAGTTCTAGGTCAACGGGAAGTACCCTATAGGTTTTGATTCCCTTGAGTGTGTCGAAATATGCGTTTTTTGCTGAATAAACGGCCATAACTTTTTTCTACGTAAACTTAGCAGTTTGATTTTTTTTTCACTTCATGGGACCGTAGACCTGAGTATACAGTTCAAATTTCAGCTTGATACCTCCACGCATTCTCGACATAGAAATTCCTGACAGACAGACAGACAGACAGACGGACAACAAAGTGATCTTATAAGGGTTCCGTTTTTCCTTTTGAGGTTCGGAACCCTAAAAAATGTATTTAAATATATTTATCGGTTATCTAGTATCCATAGTGTACCCATAGTAAAAGCTTTGCTTAGTTTGGGGTTAGATAGCGTTGTGTAATTATTATAACATTCACGAGGCTATTTTTATAAATAGCCTCGTGAATGCCAAAATAATTAATGTTAAAACATTATATAAGTATTTTTCTAATTGCAGATATCAGGCCCGAGCGATACAAATGGTATGTCTACCTGGTTTATTGTCATCATCAACATAATTCCAGCAGAAGGACGTCCACTGCTGAACATAAGCCTGTCCCTTAGACCTCCATAACGATCAATTTTGTTCCGTTTGCATCCATTAGCTCTCTGAGGTTATTTTGTCGATGGCTCCTAACGATCTTTACAAGATATATTTATTTTTATCCGTCCATGTAGTGGGGGACTTGGGAGCCATCTTACGTGCGCTATGGAAACTTTCCGTGCATTGTAGTTCCAAGAGTTTCGACTAAACGTTAATAAAGCAGTGAATCGGAACTTTACTTTATAATAAAGATTAACAAAGTTGAAATTCTTTACAAGGTTGCTCTTTATGATGCAACAAAATAACCTAAGACTTTTTCATTTTCTGCTTGAAACGAGGATACGCGTATAGGTACAAAGTCTTGTACATGAGCGGTTTTTAACCCCAGATCAAAAAAAGGGGTGTTATAAGTTAAATCCGCTGGGTATAAGACTGTATGTGTCCAGAAACACCTTGTATAGCAAACGTCTCAAGGCTATTCTCCAATATAATGTTGTACGGGGCAGATTTAGTGTTTTTTGACAGTAGTGATCCAAAGATGGTTAATGTGCTAAAATAAATTGATGATCTCTAATTCTACTGAATATGTAGTCATTTTTGAATTAGTCTGTCCTCTGTAGCATTTGAATACTTTAGTCTATGTTTTTTCTACCCAAAGATACTTTGTCATCGTTTTTATCCTTTACGAATAAATTCTGTTTTAATGGATTACTAAATCAATTCTGTTTCTGTTTCAATTATCCTTTGTCGTAGCCATACAATATGAGACCTATTTTTAAGGGTCTTAAATTGGTTAAAAAGCAACCACTAGGTCTTCAAGAAACTCTAGTAGCACACTCGAGTGTGCTACTAGAGTTTCTTGAAGACCTAGTGGTTGCTTTGTAACCAATAAAGAAACATAACTTATACTGTGCTAGTAGGTAATGCCAGAAGGACCGGTCATTACTTTTATATGCAATCGGCTGGATTAGGGATGAACATTTTCCTTTTCTATTACATTAATATAAATATAATATTCCAGTAAAAGCAGAGATGCCAAATTATAAGGACACTATCGAAGCCGAGGAAACCAGAAGTGATAAATGTGGACTTTGTGGTATGCGACAACGGCTGCACCGCTTTCTAGACCAACTATCAAAGTAAGAAGAATTTTCACTTTCTTAGTACTACGTTAGGTAAACAAGCATACAACCCGTCTGATACAAAACGGTTATGCTTGCAAAACATATTAATTAATCGTCGAAATTGCTGGAATATAGTGGTATTTACAAAACGAAATGTATTTTAGTACATTTATCACTTGTCTAGTACCCATAGTTACAAGCTTTGCTCTTAATTTGGTACTAGATGGCACTGTATAAATTGTCCACCAATATTATTTTTTTTTATTCTAGAGCCACTTCACAATCACAAACCTGTGTCACTAATGTTGTTAAGAAAGCTGTTGCCATAATTCCTGGTGACACATGTGGAGAAGATTGCGACGGAGTCGGCAACACCGAAGGTAATTATTTTGGACCAGAATTATGGCTCCGAAATGGTTTTTTTTTTACAACTATGGTGGCAAACCATTTATTTTATAATATATTATGCGGTTGAACCACGTGCAGATGAGGTTGGCTTTTCCTATCTATTCCTCTGCGATCTAAATTAGTTTATATCAAAAATAAAATAGTTTAGTTTATATCTTCAAGAACAGAGTTTTCATTTTCCTTAAAAGGCTGGCAACAATTCCATAACTAAAATTCAATCCATATCATCTTGATAATTGGCGATCTACTACAGTACGTTTCCCAAGACATTTTATACCACGAACAGTGAAACTGTGGAATCAACTTCCCTCAGCGGTATTTCCGAACAACTACGACATGGGTGCCTTCAAGAACAGAGTTTTCATTTTCCTTAAAAGGCTGGCAACGGATCGGCGACCCCTTGGTGCCGCTGGTCTCCATGGGCGGTGGTGATTGCTTTCCACCAGGTGACCCACATGCTCGTTTGCCCCCTTCTCACATAAAAAAAAATGGCATAGACATCGGCATCGCTACATTCTAAGGGTCCATTCACATAAAGTTTTAGTTCATTGGCATCAGGTTTATTTTGAAAATTCACTTATTTTCTTTATTATGTTGAATTTAAAACTAAACCATATGCCAATGACTGAAAACTCTATTTTAAACGCAACCAAAATCAGCTCTCTTCTCTAAGCCAGCCTGTGTTATCGGATCCTAATACTAATGTTTTTGTTTATTGTTCACTATTGCTATATCGTTAATTTTTAGTTGATTATTTTATGAATAGCTTTGATGGTTTATGTGAAGTTTGCACAAAATCGGTAGAACGGTTCTTCATTTATCACATTTTTTGTAACAAATCTATCTATCTATATTTATAAAAATCAATGCCACTTTCCGTTGTAATTTTATAACTCAAGAATGGGCTCACCTATCCAAACCAAATGTTTAGGGTTTATTCGGACTGTTAATGGGGATTTTGCTGTCAAATTGAAACTTTTTTCAGTGTTGACAGTACAAACATGTTGTTATGTCATTCATGCGGTCATTTCATTTTTGACGTGCTTCGACTTTATGTTGCCTGTTCCAGAGTCGGTCCCCCAGCCGTTTGTTTATTCATGCTCAAAATGGAAAAACAAAAAATATTGTTTATCCAAATGTTTTAGATTAAGTTTTAAAATAGCTAGCAATTAATAAAATATTTTTTTGTTCGAATAAATGTTTCACTTTATATTTCACTTTATACGTAGCGAAGCACGTACCGGGCCGCTAGTAGCAAATAAAATAATTCTTACTAATGTTATATATGGGAAAGTTTGTTTTTTTGTCCCGCTTTCACGCCTTGCGCATTTGTTTGCTGATTGTTTAGAGCAGGGTTTCCCAACCAGGGGGGCGCGCTCCCCTTGTGGGGCGTAGAGGGATGTCAAGGGGGGCTTGAGACGTTTGTGTTTTCAATAGAAAAATTATTTCAATGCGTTAATGAAGTAAACACTGTAGCGAGAATGCAAGCTCAAGTATCTCACTAGTATTGTCACTATACTCCCTAGTACTCTTATAGATTGGTTGATAAAAATATTTTAATTTCGTCAAAGTTCATTTTGTTGAATTCTTTTTGTACAAATTACATAAAAATAATGCGATTTTTATTGTAGATACTTACTTACTGAAAAAAATATGGGGGGGGGGGGCATGAAAATATTATTTGTGATCCGGGGAGCCTTGATGTAAAAAAGGTTGGGAAACCCTGGTTTAGAGCGTGATTTTTGGTCACATTCGAATGTGTTAAAGTGGTCAAGTCGACCAAAATTGAGAAAAAGCTTCATATTGTGAATTTACCAGACGCGTGTTACACATCAGAATTAGCCGGGTTGCTCACTCTAAAATGTGAGCAAGTAAACCACATAATTTTGATATGTAACACGCGTCTTTCTTCTCTATTTGGTCGGTTTGTTTACGACGACATGATCGAAAGCGAACAAAAATATCGCACTAAGCACTCGGGTGAATTTTTTTTTGCCGCCGCTGCCAACGCAGCGTCTCCTTCTTTTCTGGTGACCTCACTCACTCGCAGGAACACAACAACCCTCAAGGGAATTGTTATTTGGCTGCGGTATTCTGTGAGGTGGAGGTACATTCCCCAGTCGGGTAGAATTACAATTACGCTCCCTACCTCTCTTTTCGCCAGAGCTTCATCTGTCAGTCAGCAAGGTGCACCACGTGCAGGTGAAGTTGGCTTTGGTTCAAAGATGTTGATAAACCACTTACACTCCAACAAATTTCTTTATATAATAATTATCTTACACACCAATTATTTACTCATTTAAACTTGTTCATATTATTATAGATACATGGCCTCTGTCCTTGTTCAATGTAGTTGCAAATATTTCATTAAAATTTTGTTTATTGTTTTTAGTTAATGAAGAATGTGTTCAGTGCGAAAACCATATCTGGTAAGAGTATCAAATTTCTTCATTCTGACTTTTTTAAATTAGATTAAATTATGAAGATCAGTTAATTTGTTTGGCTAGATAAATAATTTAAAAAAGTCTTTTATGGTTTCTTGGTTAGTTATTATCAGCCACACACACAAAATGCTGACTTATTATTATATTGACGAACTATATTCGGTCGAATGGTTAGCAATGGCCACTTTGACTCCGAGGTCGTGGGTTCGATTCCCACACAAGTCAAACATTTGTGTCCATGAACATGTTTGTTTGTCTTGGTCTGGGTGTTTTCTATGTATTATAAGTATATATTAAAAAAAAAAAATGTATTTAAGTACATTTATCAGTTATATAATACACATAACACAAGCTTTACGTTTAATTTGGGACTAGATGGCGCTGTGTAAATTGTCCAGAAATATTTATTTATTTATTTATATAAAAATGGTATCATCATCAGCCTGTATCTACCCACTGCTGGATATAAGCCTTCCTCAATGCTTTCCACCCAATACGGTCCTCCGCCTTCCGCATCCAGCCGCTTTCTTAAGGTCATCGGTCCATTTAAAAGAAGGGCCTCCAGCGCTTCGTCGTCTTACGTGCGGCCTCCACTCTAATACCTTCCTCACCCATCTGCCATCACTTACTCGGCAGATGTGACCGGCCCATTACCACTTCAGCTTGCAAATTCTGAAGGCTATGTCGACAACTTTGGTTCTCCGTCGAATTTCTTCGTTCCGGATTCAATCTTTAAGTGAAACCCAGAGCGTAGCCCTCCATCGCTCGCTGCGCGACCTTTAGCCTGTGGACCAGTCCGAAGGTTAGTGTTCAAGTCTCTGCACCATAGGTCATTGCAGGGAGGATGCACTGGTTGAACTTTGTGACTTTGGTCTTCAAAGGTTCGTTCGGTTTCGTTGACTTTGATCTTCAAAGGTGAACATAACCCTGGCTGTTATCAAAGGTGAACAAAACCCTGGCTTTTTTTACTATAGACAGGGCCCTAGATGGTCCAATGACCTTAAGAAAGCGGCTAGATGCAGAAGGCGGAGGATCATCATTGGGGAAGGCTTAAGGCTTAAGAATATCCAGCAGTGGGTAGATAGGCTGATGATGATGAGACAGTTGGCGCCAGTAAGCTATTCAAATTTAGCCACCTCTGCCGACCTCAACAAATATCTGTTAATAGATTATTGCCTTATTTCTGTGCATATTTTGGGCATATTAAAGTCTTTTTCATCTATTAGTAACGCAATAATATTTATTTTGCGCTTACTTACAGTTTAAAAACAATTATGTTAAATTATCTGGTAGCGTAAAGGTAGCGGTTTGCGTTGCGTAATTTTTGTCATTACAGTTGTTAACAATCGTTAAGCCAAGTCAGTGGCTTTTAGGCGGCTTGAACACCCGTAGTTGTGCAGCGTGGCAGAGTATGCTCTAAAACCCCCTATAATTGAGGGCAGACCCACATCCCAGCAGAGGGATTTAGGCTGTAGAGCGTGACAAAGAAATATACATACATACACTCGGAAAACTTAGCACTCTCCCTTCTGAGTTAGTCGGATAAAAATGTATCCACCCAAACTGTTCCTATGTAAGTAAGATACGTAAGATAAATTAATGTTGCCAGCACCTGCAAAGAATTTGTGGGCTACGAATTGGTGAAGAAAATAAGTTCTCACGTAAGAAAATACATTAAAATGATGTTTAAAGAAAAGCCCGAAACCGCAAATAAATGCGAAAATGTGCCCAGCTGCAAGAAAATTGAGAGTAATGAATTGGATAAAAAGATAAGCAGTCACGTAAAGAAATATATGAAATTCAGGTTTAAAGAAGGAACAAAATCAGCGTGTACATGTGAAGAGAAACATAAGGAAGGGAAAAAGACAGGTATATATATATATATATATATTTATGTCTAAGAGAGGGGGCAAACGAGCATGTGGGTCACCTGCTGGAAAGAAATCACCACCGCCTATAGAGGTCAGCAAAACCTAGGGGTCTCCGATTCGTTGCCAGCCTTATACTCCTTCATTTCTATAATTCTTGTTTTTTACCCGCGACGGAACGGAGACGGTATATGCGTTTGGGGTGCTAGGATGTTTGTGCAAATCAATGTTGCCAATTATCTCCAAAACTACGAGTCCGATTTTGATGCGGTTTTCAGTGATGGGTTCGGGTTCGATTGGTGCATGTTCTTAGATAGGTGTTACGGTGACAACTCACCAGGGGGCGCTGCAGTAAATATTTGTTTGTGCAACCAATGTTGCCATTTATCTCCAAAACTACTAGTCCGATTTAGATGCGGATTTCAGTGATGGATTCGGGTTTGATTGGAGCATGTTCTAAGATAGGTGTTACAGTGACAACTCACCAGAGGGCGCTGCTGTAAACATTTGTTTGTGCAAAACCAAAACTACTAGTCTGATTCTGATTCTAAAAAGTTTGAAATAAAAACAAAATTAATAATTTTGAAAAACCCACGACGGTTATAACATAGTTGAAAAAGGATAAAATAATTTTGAAACCCCCGACTTAAACAATTTATGCTATGAGTTCATTAAAAAACCCATGAAAATCCGTCGGGGGCAGCTTTCAACAATAATATAAATAAGTATACAAGTTGCCAAACTAGTTCATTTAATGGCAGCCCCAACGGATTTTCTTGGGTTTTTTTATTAAGTTCATAGCATAAATTCTTTAAGTCGAGGGTTTCAAAATTATTTTATCCTTTTTTAACTACGTTTTAACCGTCGTGGGGTTTTCAAAATTTTTAATTTTGTTTTTTAATTGATAGACTCCCCAGTCTATCAATGATGTTACGTACCATGTTAAAAGTAAAGTTACTCGCAATAAGTTAGGTAGTTAGTGATATGTTATCAGACATGATAACATATTGAACACATTATCAAATATATCACTCGCAAATAATACTCACTCGCAGGAACACAACAACCTTCAAGGGAATTGTTATTTGGCTGCGGTGTTATTCAGTCAGCCGGGTGCATCGCGTGCAGGTGAGGTTGGCTTTGGTTCAAAGATGTTGAACCACGAACAACCCCTTTTTTAGCTTTTTCTGTCGCCTATAGGCTGTGGTAAAGTGTGGTTAAATATATATTTACATGGTACAAAGCTGTTTTGGTCTGAAAATTAACTGTTTAGCAATTTGACAGTATAATAAGTTTACGTACAGTATAGACATACATCGGCCGCTCCATGCAAATGTTACTCGAGTGCCTGAGTAGTCTGCTTGCAGGCTTAGGCCTGCGTTCCCTTTGGCGAAAGGGAAGTAAGATCTGCTACCAATCCGCTTGAGTGCCTGGTTAGTTTATTAAGCGCGATGACAGGGCAGGTAAAGATCCTATTGCCTGGTTGGTTTACTGGAAATTCGTAATCCTGTGATATAACCGGAAGATCGGTGCACAGGGGAGCATTAGCTGTAGGCAGAGGGTCCTTGTACGTCGTACAGATGCTCTCCACTGAGTACTCGATGGTGGGACCTACGTTCCAGCGGTGAAACTCGCCGCTGGAACGTAGGTCCGGTTGTTTGGATTAGGGTAGGTAACTCGGGGACTGAATGGCAAGCCCATAATATGCCAATCATGCGCCCGGAATCGAGGTGGCTTTATGTGAATGTAATCACTCATGTGGTTTAGCTACAAAGGTTGAGCGTGTTCGTCTCCATGCCATAGTTGTCGGTCGGGAGTTCGACTTCGCGCGTAGCGTATGTGTGGCTGCTGGCCTAAGGCAAAAAGGCCGCCACGGTGGTCGCCCATGGGACTCGCAGCAGCCTCCTGCGCGGCCGGCTTTTTCCAGGGCTGGCTGCGCAGCTCGGGTACTTGCCTGCTTAGTAAGACTGGTGTACTGGGCGAGAGACTCGCAATCGAGTGATAAGACCGAAAGGTCGATGCACACGGGAGCTTTACCTGGAGACATAGGATAGGTTCCTCGTACGCAGTACAATAGTACTAAGTAATAACCAAAGAAAAAAATAGTACTAGCTTATACTGTGACTGTGGTAACTATAATTACTACCTGCCATTCTCTACTAACCTCTCTTCTGAGTCGAATCTGAAATATAATATGCTGCCATATAATATAGTTATGTTGTTTTTTTTAGCTAAATCAAAAGCAACGACGAAGCCTATTCAAGACTGGTAAGATATTTAAGATATAAGTTGAAAATCACTTTTGGGAAGACCATGCTAAAGTATAAGTAATAGTATTACGTATAGCATGGCCACTCCGCTCTCACAAGGCAACCTCACCTCCCCTCTGAGTCGAACGTGGGTGGAACTGAGTATACCAGCCCCCTTACCACCATCTCTTATTGCGATTCAATAACTGGATAGAATGTTTATTCATACCAATGAATAAGCGACTCTATTTCAAATGAAATAGAGTCAGAGAGGGCTGGTACAGTGCGAGTTTTTGGTCACATTCGAACGAGATAATTGATTGAAAAAAAGTTTCATATCGTGAATTTACGAGACGCGTGGTACATTTCCAAATTAGCCGGGTTGCTCACTTCAAAACGTGAGCAAGTAAATCATTATAGTTTTGATGTAACTCGCGTCTTATAAATTCACAACATGAGTGTTCTTCTCTTTTTGTCGGTTTGTTTACATTTTCATGATCGACAGATCGCAAGGCGCCGCGTATTACGAAAGTTTGTTCGTAGTATATAATCTATTATAAGATAAATAGAAAATAATAGAATAGAATCACTCCGTCTCTTTCCGTGGATGTCATACAAGGCGACTAAGGGAAATACATTATAAAACATCGATCAGGCCTCCCCAACCCGTCTCGCCAGCGTGGGGAGTGTAGGCCAAATCCTCCTGTCTGGGACGGACGAGAGAGGGTCATGCTTCTGTAATGGAGACTAAAATGACCTGATGATGATGATATAATCTATTCTCCACTGAACTTTAAAGTGGTAAAACGATTTATTTCTTATTTAATTGTGTAATCGTAAGCATTGAACTACATATTTGTATTTTCATTAGACAGTCAATTAAAATTTTCCAGTTTTAACATGCAATTTTATATATTGTATCGTTGAAATCGTTGTTCGACGTATTTGTAATATTTGGAAGTTGAATTATAGATATTTATTTCACATTCTCAATAAGAAAAACCACTATGTTACAATACCACTATGTTGTTATGTGTACAAGAAAAACCATTATGTTTAGATTGTACCAGCACCAGAACACTCGATTCTTTTTAGGGTTCTGTACCTCAAAAGGAAAAACGGAACCCTAATAAGATCACTTTGTTGTCCGTCTGTCTGTCTGTCTGTCTGTCAAGAATTTCTATGTCGAGAATGTGTGGAGGTATCAAGCTGAAATTTGATCTGTATACTCAGGTCTACGGTCCCATGAAGTTGTAAAAAAATCAAACTGCTAAGTTTACGTAGAAAAAAGTTACGGCCGTTTATTCAGCAAAAAACGCATATTTCGACACACTCAAGGGAATCAAAACCTATAGGGTACTTCCCGTTGACCTAGAACTATGAAATTTGGCAAGTAACATCGTTATAGACTACAAGTACAGGAATAAATCTCAAAACTATAAATTTGTAAATAGATCTTAAAAAATAGGGGGTCTATATTTTTTATAGGGTGACGAAATTTCAAATTGAAACTACTACTTCAAAAGGGTAGGTATCATATCGCTCCAACTCCTTGCTGCCTCACAGTTGAACTCAACAACACTCAAGGGAATTGTTATTTGGCTGCGGTATTCTGTGAGGTGGAGGTATTTTCCCAGTCGGGCAGCTTACAAATAAATTATGCCCTAAGTCTAAGAACTTCATTTGCAAGTCAGCATGGTGCGATACGTGCTGATGTTGGCTTTGGCTCTAAAGATTTTGACTTGCCTTGGTCTAAAGAAGAGTATTTTGTATTGAAGGAGAGGCACCTAGGTATGTTACGCAATATATAGGCGAAGTTGGACAAGCCCGGTGATTAAATGGTTAGCAATGGCCACTTTGACGCCGAGGTTGCGGGTTGGATCCCCGTACAAGACAAATATTTGTGTGTATGAACATGTCTGTTTGTCTTGGACTGGGTATTTCCTATGTATTATATGTACCTATGTATTTACAAAAAAAAATGTATATAAGTATATTATCAGTTATCAACACAAAGCACAAGCTTTGCTTAGTTTGGGACTAGATGGATGGCTCTGTGTAATTTGTCCAGGAATAAAAAAAACCGGCGAAGTGCGAGTCGGACTCGCGCACGTAGGGTTCCGTACCATTATCTATAAAAACGGCAAAAAAATCACGTTTGTTGTATGGGAGCCCCCCTTAAATATTTGTTTTATTTTAATTTAATTATTTATTTTTAAACTGAATATCATATTATGTGAGTATTTCAAGCGTCTATCTATTACCGTTATGAATTGCGAGCAAAAACGAGCAAAAAATCACGTTTGTTGTATGGGAGCCCCCTTAAATATTTATTTTATTCCAGTTTTTAGTATTTGTTGTTATAGGGGCAATAGAAATACATCATCTGTGAAAATTTCAACTGTCTAACTATCACGGTTCATGAGATACAGCCTGGTGACAGACGGATATGGACAGACGGACCTAACAAGCGTGTATTTTCAACGACACCACTGAACCACACCACTGTGGTGTCGTTTACATTTTTTTTTAGATAACCGCACCACCGCAATGTAGTTCTAATATAAAACATAATTATGTATGCATTTATCGATAACAATAGGCTATTTTCCAATGTTTAAAAATTGTATAAATTATTTAACAATATCGTAAAATACACAGAACTATAAAGATCTGCAAACTTTCATTCTAATATCTTCAGTCAGACTTTTTTAGCGTCGATCAAAGTTTGGCGGGAAAGTCCATTTTAAAAGTATGAAATTATTAAAAAATAATATTTCCATTGGAGAAGCAATAAAAAATGCTATAACTTTTATTATGATACTAATCACATAAACGTAATATTTAACATAGCTGTCGTACAAATTTCTGATTTGATGCATACAAAATACAAACATGTGACGTTATAACTCGGTAGTCTTTTGTATGGAGCGTTTTGAGGCAGTCTTAAAATTGTGATTTTCAAATTACCATATCTCGAGAGATTTTTGTGCAATCGAAGTAATTCTTTCACCTATGGTTATATTATGGAGACGTCCCTACATATCAAACCGAAAAAAATGTTAGTCAAATAGCATGGGCTATTTGACTTTATTTACCATTCGTAAGATCATGACATGACATAGATGGTTTCTTTATGCTAATATAATATGGAATATGGGGTATAGATTTTTTTATTTAGTTTTGTTATGATTAATTTTGCTTTGTTGTAAAGAATACAATTATTATGTTTCACGAATCCCTTGAGACATAGCCCAATTTCATTAAAAATTAAAACATAACGAATTGTTTTTATCTACTCGCGTACTTGCGCCATAGCCGCACAGCACACATTACACATCACTAGTCGGCAGTGGTGTGGTTACCTAAAAAAAATTGTAAACGACACCACTGTGGTGTCGTTCAGTGGTGTCGTTGACAACACACGAAAAAAAGGCGACTATTAGCACGATATGCTGTTTCCAGTGGGTGCCAATGCGGGTCTGATCTTCAAGTTCATTGTAACAGAAACCTTCTTCAAAATGAAGACGAGAAAGATGACAAAGGAACTGAGATGAAAATTCATACTTGTTGTGTAGGTATGTATTTTATCTAGAGTTGCCACAAACAGTGATAAATTTGTTATTTGGGGTTATTAAATTTAAAAATCCGGAATATCTCCACTCCAAATTGATGTTTTCTCCGTTCCAAGAGCGATATGGCACTAGGTTTTGTCGCCGATCCAGTCTAGTCGTGCAGCATCACAGAACGGCTGCCTTTAGGGGCAGCTTCCGCTACCAGGCAACTAAATGTTGGAACAACATTCCGCCGCCAATCAGAAATATCACCGCCAGACTTACTTTTAAAAAACATTTAAGTTCTTTTCTACTAGATAAACAGAAATTAGGCATTCCGAAGAGTTACCTGTCGTAGCGGTCTGCTGTCACTTCATGGGCATTTGGGTATTAATTTTATGTCTGTAATCCATTCACTATTTTTGAATATTGAATATTAAGTAAATTGAATATCGTAAAATTTTATTATAATCTCACTATCTACTTCACTTGTTGTCTATCATAAATTATTACGCTATCTATAAGTAAAGACAGTTATCATTATTGTTATTATTATTCCGCATTTATTTATATATTTAAACTTGTATTAGTCAGTAACTCACTATTTCATAATCGTATTTGTACATTTAGCACATCTCATATATATATATTTAATGGTTATTATTTATACTTGACATTACTTGAACTGATGCGCACTCGTACCTCTGGGTAATAGCCGAAAATCAGTGTGTTGCATATGCAACATTCCCACTGAGCTATGGCCCCTTTGTATTGCTGCAACACACACCTACAATCAACAATGTGTATACTGTCACCAATTGTAAAAGCTTATAATTGTACGTGTGTAACTGCTGTAATACAAATAAACTATCTATCTATCTATCTATCTATCTGATATGGCCGAATACCGAATACCAAAAAAAGTGGCCGAATAGGCGGAATACCGAATAGTAGCCTAATATTCGTGGCATCTCTTTTATCTTTAAATTTTACTTCAAGATTGCATAAAAATGTATTATGACACCTCTCGGGTGTCACATCCGCATGGGAAGTAAATCGACGGAAATAAATTGAGAAGCTCGGTGGTCGAATTGTTAGCAATGGCCACTTTGACTCCGGGGTCGAGGGTTCGATTCCCGCAAAAGACAAATAATTGTGTGTATGAAGATGTCGGTTTGTCTTCGTCTGGGCACAGTATAAGTAATAGTACTACGTACAGTACGGCCACTCCCTGCCGCTCTCTCGTGTCGACCTCACCTCCCATCCGAGACAAATCTGGAACAGTTTGTATGGCGCCGCACGCACACATGCTCATTCGCGCTCTGCACAGACGTCATTGTTTGTGTAGTAGTTACCGACGCGATATTTGTATGGAGTAGCCGGGGTGTGGTCTGGGTGTTCTCTATTATAAGTATGTATTTACAAAAAAAAAATAAGTATAATATCAGTTACGTAGTACCCACAGTACAAGCTTTGCTTAGTTTGGGACTAGATGGCAGTGTGTAATTTGTCCAGGAATATTTATTAGTTATTTATTATAAATCAGTGACACCCCTAAGGTGCCATCCGAACCATTAAGCACCTTAATAAATGACACGCTTTTATTTCAGCAAACAAGAACGTGTCTGCTGCTCCAGATATGCGGGCTTGGTAAGTTTATTGTCACATTGTGTATTTGTTCTAATGCTTCTAACGAGAATCCTGATGTGAAACGGTTACCGCAGCCATGAAATATCGCTCGCTCGCTGTAACCCCCGCTGCCAACGCAACGACGCCTTCCTGGTGACCTCACTTACTCGCAGAAACACAATAACCCTCAATTAGGGAATTGTTATTTGGTTGCGATATTGATAAGTTGGAGATACTTCCCCGGTCGGGAAGCTTACAAATATCCTGTATCCTACCTCACTTACGCCAGAGCCTCTATCGCTAGTCGCCAGGGTGCATCACATGCAGGTGAGGTTAGTCTTGGCTCTAAGACTAATATGAAGCTCATAGATTGAATTGTCTTCTTAACAATGACCTGTCATCCGCAACAAGATACAACACATGAACGTACAGTTCTATTTTTGGTCATTCCGTTTAAAACTGTATTAGACCATATTTTATCATCATCATCAGCCTGTATCTACCCACTGCTGGATATAAGCCTTCCCCAATGCTTTCCACTAGATACGATCCTCCGCCTTCCGCATCCAGCCGCTCCCAGCCGTTTTCTTAAGGTCATCGGGCGATCTAGCTAGAAGGAGGGCGCCCAGCACTTCGTCGTCCTATGCGCGGCCTCCACTCTAATACCTTCCTCCCCCATCTGCCATTACTTACTCGGCTGATGTGTCAGATATTTTATTATACTGCCGTGTTAAAAAAAACTTTTTTTTTTTGCAGTTCCTGTCAATACTGCATTGATGATGAAGAAGGTGCAACAGGTATGAATTTATATTTGTTTTCATTCTACAGCTTTGTGGCGCGTATCAATTCAATCAAATACACATTAATCAAATTATGTTGAAAACCAAATTCTATCTCTAGATGGTTCTTCTTGTCTTAGCGATCTCTGAGCCTTTGTGGGCATGTGCTGGCTTTTATTTATTAGGTACATGACAATTGTGAAATGGTTGTCAAACAATGGAGGTTGTTTGTTGAATTTTAAAGTAAGAAGCGTATTTTTTTTAATCTTTGAATACAATTTTACTACTTTTCAAAAACAAAGGAATGCCACCTTTGAGTGAAATTTGCTATCTCCGTTGTTTACAGTACTTTCCCTCCAGGTGGTAGGTATATTAAAAGACTTTTACCCTTTCTATATCAAGTGAAGCATTTTTCCATTATCTTTTGTAAGTGTAACTAATATAACTTGTTTCGGACTTTTCGCTTTTTGTCTGGTAATATTATTACTACTTTCTTAGTTTCACGGCGTTGCAAAAGAAAAAAAATGAGTAAAGTTTTATGTTTTTCATGTAAATGAATCGGAAGATTTCTTATATAGAATCATCATACAAAATACAAAGTTTAATTTTTTTAATCTAAGATGTTGCATAGATACGTTCTACCTGCATCAATTGGGACAAGAAGAAAGCAAGGTAATTGCCCTGCATTCACTCAGTCCCGCGCTATTTATCGTGGCAGCAAGACATTAACGATAATTAAAACAACTATTGAAACTATTGAAATTTTATAAAATATCTGAGTTCTAAATCCATAGTTTTGCCAGAAAGTGATCAGCGGCTGTTGAAAACACCAAGAGCAAGAGGACAAAAGGAAATTGACGAAATAGCGGATGTGGTTTGCGACATATCATCATGCAGCAGTCAGGACATACGAGACCAGCAGCAATCTAAGTAATTAAATTATTTTGAAATAACACTTCTTTACGCATGCTTGACTTGGGGAGTAAGCTGGTGAATGCGTGACGAGAGCGTTACGGAAAGTGTGATCGGGCGAGGCGAACAGAAGTTGGGAGGGAGATATAGGTAGTTTGGACTTGCTAAAGCAAGTCTAAACTACTTATATTCAGTCGTGTGGTCTAACGAACACTCGTTTTGTTTATACCTACCACGTCGGATGGTAAACAAGCATTTTTTTTACAACAAGCATACGGCGCGCTTGCAAAAATCGGTTATCGTAGAAATGTATACACTTTGACTTTAGAAGTATTGTCTTTAAATTATCTTTCAGTTAGTTTAGGTTAAGGTTGTCTTGTGATACTACTTCTCTTGGGCTATATAAACTTGGTGATGCGCAAACAGTTGACAATTCACTCAGGTGAAGATATGATAAAGTTACAGCTTTAAATATAGGCTCTGTCATTTTTTTTATATAGCTAGCTGTTATGTAATGTGTCGGATTCTATGAATTGGCTGCGACATCCACTTACATTATAAAATACGAGAAATAAAGGTGTGTAAGTCGGAAAAGGAATTTAGATTTCTAGTGTGAAACTTCTTCAAAATCACTCTAATACATACGGATACTATATAGAAACATGAGTCGCTTGTCATTATTTAGCGTAAATAGTCAGCTCGCTGTTTATATAAGACCTTAAGTCGAGAGTCACGCTCATAATCAGCGTTTTACTTGCGAGTGAGGAAACGCGCGTCATCATCTGGACGGAATATATGAAGCTCTAGTACCTTGATTCCGAACCTAGGGGTAATTACCCCCGCAGGGGTAAAATAGCAATTCTTTAGGGGTAATCAAGCTGCTAAAAGATAACAAATTAGTTCAGACCAATAAAATCTAATCTGAGGAGGTGGGTAAAATCAGTTTCCTTTATTGGTCATAGGGGTAACAACATTGAAAATGTTAGGAAACGCTGCTCTAGTATCTCGGGAACGCGCGAGTGTCTACACGCGAGTCGATTCGCGCGTAAAGCGCCTCATCTGGACAGGCTCTTAGTTTGCATGGAGGCAGGGCGGGACGGCGGGGGAGGGGCATTGCGAAGAATAACGAAACAACTTAAAAGCGAATCGCTGTTATAGACGTTTCACGTTAACCAACACCGACATAGCCCTAGCGACTTTTTTTCTGAAAATAATTTGCTGCTCGACTAAATCGGCAATTAATCGATTTTGGATAAATTAATCAGAATTATTCTCTGTACAAGAGTACGAAGATTCGTAAGTAATTTTATTTTTTATTCTCCAGAAGCTCTATAAGAAAATTAAAAGGAGTATGTAAAAACGTTTTCAAGAAAAAACCTAAAAGAAATAAAGACAGCAAAGAAAAAAGGAAGAAGGAGGATAAGGGAAAAAAGAAGAATAAAGATAGTAAGCTCATCATCATCATCATCAGGTCATTTTAGTCTCCACTACAGGAGCACGACCCTCTCTTGTCCGTCCCAGACAGAATGGGGATTTGGCCTACACTCCCTATTGCCAAATAAATAGTAAGCTCGCTATTGCCAAATAGAATATTTTAAAAATATAAGTACTTAAAAATATCTTAGGGGCCATCCATAAATTCCGTCACACGTTAAGGGGGAGGGAGGAGGGTCAATGAAGTGTGACATTGTGTGACAAGGGGGTGGGAGGGGTCCTAAATTTTGTGACGTGACATTTCAAAATCTATTATAATCTAAGTGTTAACACGAACTTTGAACTATTAACGAAAAACTCAAAAACCTTTGCAACTCTAGATGTAAATTAGCAAAATATGTGACGTTACACTAGGGTGGGGGGGAGTCTCACAAATGTGACCAGCTGTGACAAGGACGGGGGGAGGGGTCAAAAAATCATGAAATTCGTATGACGTAATTTATGGATGGCCCCTTATAGTACCTACCTAACATGGGACATCGAATGGGGGTGTAAGTGGCTCACCACACCACGATCTATAGAGCTTTAGGTAACCTTACCTGCACGTGGTGAACCATGGCAACTAGCGAAAGAGGCCCTGGCAAAAGAGAGGTAGAGTACTTATAATTGACAGGAGAAGTATCTCCAACACACGTACTATAAAGTTTGGCAACTCCTAGTTATGTCGCACTATTAAAAAGTGGAACGCGTTGCCGGCATATGTATTTCCTCATTCATACAATATGGGATCCTTCAAGCGAAGCGTGAAGAAGCATCTTGTAGGCCAGCATGGCAGGGTCAACTGACAAGACATCAAGGTCTCTTGTCCGTTGCCGTTGCGATTGGGGGCTCTTCTTTTTGCTTACCGTCAGTCGAATTGGAGCCAATATGCTGAGCTAATAAAAAAAAAAAGAAAAACACAGAAAACTGCAGCCAAATAACAATTTTCTTAAGAGTTGTTGTGTTCCTGCGAGTGAATGAGGTCACCAGAAACAAAATAGTTGCTGTATTCGCAGTTTGCTACCCTATGTAGTATTAAAACTCATTTAAAATGGCAATCCTTTTTTT
The DNA here is from genome assembly GCA_937001555.2 of Hypsopygia costalis. Lineage (NCBI taxonomy): Eukaryota > Metazoa > Arthropoda > Insecta > Lepidoptera > Pyralidae > Hypsopygia > Hypsopygia costalis. The sequence continues at coordinate 6,017,529 of OW443350.2, forward strand.
GATAGGTAAGAAGACGAAAAAAGCTTCTTTCCGTATTCAGGAACCCTGGTAAGACTCTGGTACCTTGGTAAGAATATTTAATAAAAGTTTTTTTTAAACTTTTTCTTCTTTATTTATCTCTTATCTGTATGGATTCTGCATAATTATATACAAGGAGAGGTCGTTGGTCGAATGGCTATCTACGGGCTACTTTGACTCCGAGTTCGCGGGTTCGATCCCCGCTCAAAACAATCATTTGTGTGCATGAACATATGTATTTGTCTTGTTCTGGGTGTTTTCTATGTATTAAGTATATCATTGTTTTTACAAAAAATATATATATATTTAAATTTATCAGCTATCTAACACCCATAGAACAAGCTTTTCTTAATTTGGAACTAAATGGCGATGTGTAGTTTGTTCTCGAATATTCATTTATTATATGCTTTGTATCTATACCAGTGTTTCCCAAACTTCTCGGGACCGAGACCCATCTACAAGAAAGTTTAAAGTTCGCGGCCCACCTTGTATCATGAAGACAAAAAAGCAGCGGTATGTTGCTGCCGCAGCATTTACGCGTTTATTCTTATCGTAAGTTCACCACCATACCATCATCATCAGCCTACTGACGTTCACTGCTGGACTTGGGCCTTTTCTAAAATTCGTCACCACACCCATTTCAATTAAGAAAAAATAAAAACTTCCAGTTGTAATATTTTTTTAATTAATAAAATTATTTACATGATATTTCAATGAGAATGAGAGGGATGCATTTGTTTTCTATTTTTTTCCATTACAGCTTTAGCGTCGACATCGATTTTAGTCACTTTTAATCGTAATGAGTTCGATACGTCCAATCTATTTCGGTATTTAGTTTTTATATTAACCAAGGCTGAAAAACCCACTTCACATAAATATGAGGTAGTGAAGGGGAGGAGGACTTTCATTGCTTCGTCAAACAGGCAAGGATGGCTGTCAGCAACTGACAGCCAGAATTTCGTTAATTGCTTGCGATTAAAAGTATTTTTCAGTGTGGTATCTTCTGATAAATCGATAAGCTCTTCACTTGCTTTTGTTGACATTTCAGTTGGTATGTTGTCTTGAAATGGGTTACAAATCCAGTTCTTCGTGTCGAACTTCCTCATCTCTTCCCCGAAGTAGGCATCAAAGTTATTTTTCAACTGTGTTAAATGAGTGGAAATCGCAGACACTACATTGACACCTGGCTGTACTTCGTTTTCTATAATAAAAGTTTCAAATGTTTCGAAACAATTGTACTTGCCTTCCTCGATACATCTCAGCCACAACATAATTTTTTTCATGAACGCTCGAATTTTATCGTGCACTGCAAAAATATCCGATCCGTCTGATCCCTGCAGATACAAATTGAGTTCGTTTAATTTTGAGAAAATGTTCGCCAAGTATGTGAGTTTGAGGATGAATTCTTCGTTCAGGAGAGATTCAAGATATTCTTTTTTTTCTTGCAGGTAAACTGTGATTTCATTGCGTAATTCCACTAATCTTGTTAACACTTTTCCTCTGGATAGCCAACGTACCTCTGTATGCAGAAGAAGAGATTTATGGAGACTACCCATTTGAAATAAACGTGATTGTAAGGGTCTTGCTTTGATATAATTTACAATTTTAACAGCGGTATTTAATACTGTTTTGAAATCATCAGGCAATGCTTTTGAAACCAGTGCTTCTCTATGAAGGCTACAATGTGTCCACGAAGCACTGGGACTTCGTTCAAGAATCCTCGTGACCACACTGCTATTTTTGCCGCACATAGCTCGAGCTCCATCAGTGCATATACCGACACAGTTATTCCATTCCAAACCTTTTTCTTTTGTATAAGAATCAATTTCTTTGAAAATTTCTTCGGCCGTTCCACGAATAATTGGTTTGCAGAACAAGATATCCTCATGCGTGTTGTTTTGCCATATATAACGTACGAAAACAAGTAGCTGAGATAGGCTTTGTACATCGGTAGACTCGTCCAGTTGCAATGAAAAATATTTACTACCAGCTACCCTACGGATTAACTCTTCCTCTGCCCATTCGGACATCTCGTCAATTCTTCGAGCAACAGTATTATTGGAAAGTGGTATACGTTCGATTTCTTTTAATTCCTTTTCTCCAAACATCGCTCCAACAGCATCTTTAATCGATGGCAACACTAAATTTTCCCCAATCGTGTGCGGTTTACCAGATTTGGCAATTCTCAAGCTAATGAGATACGAGGCATAAGTAGCATTTTCATTAATATTTATGAAACGTGAAACAATATTTTTCGAACATTTTATTTCCAATAATTTTCGTTGAAAAAAATCCAATGGCTTATTTTTTAAATGAGAATGTTTCGTTTCCAGGTGATGTGTCAACTTATTAGGACGCATACTTTCGTTCGCTAATAGTTCGTAGCAAATTACGCATTGAGGACGTGGATACATTGTGTCTTGGTTCCACGTGAATCCTAGTTTTAGATATTCGATATCATACTTTCGCACAACTTTTCTCCGTTTCGTTTCATGTGAACTCGTTGAGGGAGCTAGTAGGTCAGGCTCAATGTCACTTTTGTGGTCCGCAATAAAGTCTTCTATTTTTTCATCACTTTGAACATCATCCGCCTGCGGCGGCGTACTTTTTGATATTCGTTTCAACCACTTGTGCATTATTTAATATTAAAAAGATTATAAATGCACGCACGACACAACACTCGAAGGCAAACAGTGCCGCAAGTGCCGGACGACAGACGATAAGGCAATTGATCGCGCGACTCGTGAGTACTCAACTGACGCGTGACTCGTAATTACGTTTGCGTTCGAATGCCCCGCCCCCGTCCCGCGCGCACCCACGACGACGAACGAACGAGTAAAATGACAATTGAACGAGTACGACAATCGTCCTATAGTTTCAGGACCCATCTAAAATCTACCCGCGACCCACCAGTGGGTCGCGTCGCGACTCACACTTTGGGAAATACTGATCTATACTCCTGCCCCCTTACCTGTTAATGCTTATTCATACCAATGAATAAGCGACTCTATTTCATTGAAATATAGTCGCTTATTCATTGGTATGAATAAGCATTCTATTCAGTTATTGAATGGCAATAAGAGTTGGTGGTAAGGGAGCTGGACTAATTTTAACTCGATAATGTCTTATAAATCGATGTCTCATTGTCACGTTCCGCCTGAGCCGAGCGTACAAGCCAGAGCGCGGCTTGTTGTAACGCATCTATCTCTCTTTCACTTCATCAGCTGATGTTCTCTTATGACGTTATTACGTAAAAATATCGTCCGTAACCAATTTTTTTTTTGCTTTATTTTTCAAACAGCCACTGCCAGCATGAGCTCGTTGATCAACCACAAAAAGACTGCAACATGAAAGAAATATGTAAATCCAACAAATGTCGACAAATTGTAAAACTAAACGAAGATGAAACTACATTGCGGAAAGAAAATAAAATTGAGAAAAAAGAACATGTCAAGCGATCGAAAGGTAAAGCTTCTCTACCAGAAATGTGCCTGGTTACGGGAGTGGTCGTCAACCCTTATTCATCCCACTGCTGGGATACAGGCCTCCCCTCAACCGAAGATGTTTAGAGCATACTCCACCACGCTGCTCAACTGCGGGTTGGCGGAGGCCAGTGTTTTCAAACCACCTAAAGGCAACTGTGTTTTGGGGTGTAAGTGGTTCATCAACATCTTTGAACCAAAGCCAACCTCACCTGCACGCGGTGCACCCTGCTGACAGACAAACGAGGCCCTGGCGAAAAGAGAGGTAGGGCATAGCGTATATTTAAGCTGCCCGACTGGGGAAGTACCTCCACCTCACAGAATACCGCAGCGAAATAACAATTCCCTTGAGGGTTGTTGTGTTCTTGCGGGTGAGTGAGGTCACCAGAAACAAGAAAGGAAGGAGAATAGGCTGGCAACGGATCGGCGACCCCTTGGTGTTGCTGATTTCCATGGGCGGTGGTGATTGCTTTCCATCAGGTGACCCACATGCTCGTTTGCTACCCTCTCATATAGAAAAAAAACCGGACAAGTGCGAGTCGGACTCGCCCACCGAGGGTTCCGTACGTAGTATCAATATTAAATTTGATATTTTTCATTATAAATAAGAAATAATGCGTCGATAAAAATAAATAAAATATATTTTGCAATGTGTTCATCAATCCCTTTCATATGATACCCGATTTGAACTAGTAGTTTCAATTTGAAATTTCGACACCCTATAAAAAATATAGACCTCCAATTTTTTAAGATCTATTTACAAATGTATAGTTTTAAGATTTATTCCTGTACTTGTAGTCTATAACGATGTTACTTGCCAAATTTCATAGTTCTAGGTCAACGGGAAGTACCCTATAGGTTTTGATTCCCTTGAGAATGTCGAAATATGCGTTTTTTGCTGAATAAACGGCTGTAAGTTACAGCCGTTTATTCAGCAAAAAACGCATATTTTTTACGTAAACTTAGCAGTTTGATTATTTTACAACTTCATGGGACCGTAGACCTGAGTATACAGTTCAAATTTCAGCTTGATACCTCCACGCATTCTCGACGTAGAAATTCTTGACAGACAGACAGACAGACAGACGGACAACAAAGTGATCTTATAAGGGTTCCGTTTTTCCTTTGGAGGTACGGAACCCTAAAAAAGAGGAGCTCGAGATAAATAAGCCCATCCATGGACATGCTACTTATACTAATGATCTTAGGAAGAAAGTTTCCTCTTATTTTTGATTTTTATCTACTCATAACGCACTGTACTAATATCATTATTTTTTGGACGTTTAAGTAGTTGGAAAAGGAAAAAACATGGAGTCGTCGCATTCGATATATTGGTAAGTAGATCCTATAGTATTTAACGAACTATTCTTGTTACTCAAAAATTTGTATCTTTATGTACCCTACCTCACCCGACAGACGTCATCCTGTCTTCATAAGAATGAATATTGAATTGGTGTCACGCTGTCTGTCAAATGACAGAAAGTTCCCTTAAACTCCATAAAGTTACATTAGAATGTTAATATGGTCTTTCAGTTTTCTAAAATTTTGCAATTTTCCGCGCAACTTTCGTTATTTTTTTCCTTTATAAGAATCTTCTCCTTACAATAAGAAATACAACATAAAAAGAAATAGCGAAATCGGTTCAGCCGTTCACGTACGATGCCATGACCAACGGAAATAGGTATTCATTTATATATTATATAGATAATGAGCATACTTATTGACGAGCTCGGTGGCGTAGCTGTCAATGACGCGGCTTCGACACCAACGCTCGTGGGTTCGATTCCCACACAGGACAAACATTTGTGTGCATGAACATGTCTGTTTGTCTTGGTCTGGGTGTATTCTATGTATCATAAGTATGTATTTACAAAAAAAATGTATTTTATTTACGTATGTTTATCAGTTAGTCTAGTACCCATAACACAAGCTTCGCTTACTTTGGGGCTAGATGGCGCTGTGTAATTTGTCTGACAATATTTATTTATTTATAATATTCATAAAACACTTAAAATATAGATTACAAAGGTCGGCTTATTTCTATAAGAGACCTCTACCAGTCAATCCTTGAATGTTGGATATAAACTGTGGAGTGGCGAGGACCCTCAGATATAAAGAGTAGAAAACACGAGAAATGATAAAGAAAGGAAGAATAACAAGTAAATATAAGTAGATAAAGCAAACAACAAAAACAATAATTTTTAATAGATACAGTATTGGTATATTTGATGGACGGAGCGATTCCTGAGAAAATGTAGCTATGATTCAGAGGTTGATGAGATGTTGAATTAGATATGAGGTTTTGTATAACATAAATAAAAATAATAATAAAAAAGAAACATTTTATTTCGGATTCATTCATATAGTGTTAGTAGAAATAAAGAAATTTGTACACTATGTTAGTAAGCTTCTTTTTATTCATAAAAACATATTATATAAATTACATTAAAAACACGTACCTATAAATTTTCTAAAATTGAGGTGATTGCTGAAGATATCTGAAAATGTCAACTGGAAGCTTTACCTACTAGCATGAGTCTCGTAAACCAATGGAATCCTAGCAGACGAGCCGGGTCTCTAATATGTGTTATTATATAGCTGTTATATAACATTCATCAGAGATGTATCTTTGATGAGTATAATATACACTAGTGTGTATATTTTACTTGCGTACTTATGTATAGTTTTAAATAACTTCACTTCTTTATCACGACAGTGCTTGCCAACAATATACCGATAAGAAAGAAAGAAAGAAGGCAGATAAGAAACGAAAACCTGTATATTCCAAGACAGTTGGGTTTCAGTCTTATAAACCTAAAGGTAATTAATTGTATACATTCAATCGATGAATTTATATGATAGCGGATTTGCCCGAATGATATCAAATATGAAACCTTAGTAATAATATTCAGGGTACTAAGGTGGTATATATAGCCGTGTGGTTTCCGGCAGACTAGAATAGAATCACTCCATCACTTCCCATGGATGTCGTACAAGGCGACCTAGGGAAATACATTATCAAACATCGATCAGGCCTCCCTAACCCGTTTGGCCAGCGTGGGGAGTGTAGGCCAAATCCTCCTTCTGTCTGGGACAGTCGAGAGAGGGTCGTGCTCCTGCAGTGGAGACTAAAATGACCTGATGACGATGACGATGACGACGAAGGTGGTATAGGTACAGTCAGGGGTATAAGTACAGTACCCACTTTTATTTAAAAAAGAACACGCATTTATTATATTTTTTTATGTTTCATAGGCATACATAATAAGGAGACAACAGCGGCTCCTCTTACGCAGTCCTGGTAAGAATTTTATATGAGCAACAAAATATACTTAGTAGGTAGATTCTTTTTTACAAGAGTACATTTTTCTTAATTTACTAGCTGACATGACAGACTATCTTCCTAACTATGAATATTTAATTCGAATTGCTTTCGCGGACGCTGTCAAATGACTGACAGTTCTGTCAAACGCCTTAGAGTTACATTAGAAAAGTTAATATGGTGGTTCAGTTTTCTTAAATTGTCTAATATTTCGCTCAACTTCCTTAATTTTTTGCTTTCTTAGGAACCTTTTCCTGACAATAATATACACAACAAAAAAAGAATTAACGAAATTGATCCATCCGCTCACTCGTGATGCTTAGACTAAGGGAATAGATTACACATTTTTATATAAAAATGGTATAATTCTAGTATATACTAGACTAGACATTTTTATAGACTAGACTAAAAAACTTAGTGTTATGGTGTTATTTTATTATCACAGGGATGGTATTATACAAAGTAAACAATTTTTTTCATAATGCGATTTTACTTTCTAAGAGAAAAAAAATAACACGTGGGGCACAAAATTCATTTACCATCGAAATCGGCAGATGTAATACTACTACCCTTTTCGATCCTGGCTGGCAGATAACTCCAAAGCTCCCTGTATATATAGATTTTCATATAATTTATTTTACGAGAAAGCAGCTCTATGGTTTTATAGTCCAAACCGACGTCAGTATTTATGACGTCAGATATTCCCTACCAGTAGACAAGCAAGGTCCTACGAACAATGCATTATCATATTGTTTGCGTGTAGCCATTCTCACGACTAAAGCAGGACTTTCTCAGGAGCTTCCTCAGGATCACAAAAACAGCAATCGTAGGGAATTGTTATTTAGCGTTGGTCTTTAGTGAAGTGTAAGTACTTTCTTGGTCGGGTTGCTTCAAAATTTAGTTTTACTATTAAGCTAGCTAGATTTCGTAGCTATAAATGATTGTAATAGATACAAGGAGTAGATGTTACTCACGCGCTTCCTCTGCCATCACTTCATCGTCTCACGTCTGATAATCTCACTCACTCGCATGGGCTCGAACATAACATCCACAAAAGTATTGTTTTTTTTTTTTTTTTTTTTTATACTACGTCGGGTGGCAGACAAGCATACGGCCCGCCTGATGTGAAGCGGTTACCGTAGCCATATTAACGCTCGCAACATAAAATATCGCTCGCGCGCCGCCACCCCCGCTGCCATCGCAGCATCTCCTTTTTTTCTGGTGACCTCACTCACTCGCAGGAACACAACAGCCCTCAAGGGAACCGTTATTTGGCTGCGGTATTCTGTGAGGTGGAGGTACATTCCCCAGTCGGGTAGCTTACAATTACGCTCCCTACCTCTCTTTTCGCCAGAGCTTCGCTTGTCAGTCAGCAGGGTGCACCGCGTGCAGGTGAAGTTGGCTTTGGTTCAAAGATGTTGATGAACCACTTACACCCCCAATAAACAGTATTGTTATTTGGCAGTGGTTTTTTTAGTGTTGAATTTCCCAGTCGGTCTCGATGTGACATACCTACCTCTCTTTCTTCAGACCTGTTTGCTAGTAAGCAGGTTGCATTACGCATAGGTGAGGTTCGCTTTGTTAATATCCAAGGTGCACCACAAACACATGAAGTTGACCTTAGCACTGTATGTGATAGAAGATTTAATAATAATAATATAATATTGTTTATGTATTACCATAATATAAATATAAAGACAATAAAATAACAAGTCATCTACTTAGATATAGTGTCAGGTACAGTATGAACAAACTGTCTGTCACACCCACACAGTTCTAAAAACAAGGAATATTTTTCTTCAACAGTTCATGTCAAAAACTTTTGCGTCCAAAATTGGCTCATCACAAAAAACTTGGAACACGAAAGCTTACGGGAATAGATGCCAGTACTCAAGTTGCGCCGAATCACGTTTGCTGTGCTTGTGGTAAGTTTATATAAGTTATATGGGTACAAAAGGTGATATTATATTTTACATCTTTGATTTTTATGTAAAAATCTCACTCCGGGAGTGCCGGCAGAAGTGAAAACTTGAACATTAACATTGTGCATTTTTGAATATTTTGGGATGTTTAGGAAATAATTTCGCATGAATTGCTTTTTTCATTAATAGATGCACTTTGTTCAATTTCCATATTTTAAACAGTTTATATAGATACACGAATTTTACAAGTATACAGACGCTCAAGCCATCAGCAGTCACCAATGTCACCATCCATGGATGCGCGTAGCAGACTGTAGTCACAATAGACTACAAGCACACACGCACACTCGCGCAACAAGCGTCTTGCGCCGCACTAAAATTTACTTTATGTGTTAAACATTATGTTCTAATTTCTTTTAAAAACAAACGTCTTTCTCGAACGAGGTGACACTACGTATTTCATCGTTCTATTATAATTCTTATCGTCTTTTCTTAAAGTTGAATTTTGTAGTCTCGCAGCTTTATCTTACTATTTTAGTGTCAAAACTATTTCGATTCAAAATCTGAATCGTATCGTCTTTGCTTAAAGTTGAATTTTGTAGTTTCGCAGCTGTATCTTACGATCAGGACACGTGATCCTGACGCGAGTTTAATATTTTTTACCCATCCCAAAAAAGTGCACAGCGCCGCTAAAGAAGTTTTCACTTCAAAAATGGGGTGAGGCTGTATCTTGGACATGGCCGAATGTTGTACGTGTATGCACTAAAATTGACTCAAAATGGCAGCTCTTCCCCCTGCCCCGCACGCGTTGGTCCATAGTCCTTACTTAGCCTTAGCGTATTAAATTCTTTGATCCTTCAACTATCCAGTGGTGTTATTGAATTTTGGATGGATTTCTTTCCATACCTATACCGCCGATGTTGTACCTATGTATGACATCTACTATTTTTTTTTCTTCTTGTAATATGTCGGGTGGCAGACAAGCATACGACCCGCCCGATGTGAAGCGGTTACCGTAGCCATATTAGCCCTCGCAACCAAATAAAATATCGCTCGCGCACCGCCACCCCCGCTGCCAACGCAGCATCTCCTTCCTTACTGAAGACCTCACTCACTCGCAGGAACACAACAACCCTCAAGGGAATTGTTATTTGGCTGCGTTATTCTGTGAGGTGGAGGTACATTCCCCAGTCGGGCAGCTTACAATTACGCTCCCTACCTCTCTTTTCGCCAGAGCTTCGTTCGTCAGTCAGCAGGGAGCACCGCGTGCAGGTGAAGTTGGCTTTGGTTCAAAGATATTGATGAACCACTTACATCCCATTGTGATAAGAATAGCATAGCATAGCATATTCTGTGTTAATAGTGGAAGGATCAGGTGTCTATGACACAGGCTCGGCCTAGTATAGACACTTGTGTGATGGACTCGACAAAATTGTGATGTGATTACTTTATATTCAGATACTAGTGTATAATAGATATAGTCCAAAATTGTATGCTTTTAAGAAACAAATAAATATTTCAAATTTCAAAGAAGCGAAGAAGTGGTAACATATTTAATTTACAATTTTGATTACCTAAATATTTTTTCCGTCTTTAATTCCCTTTGCAGGGACGTCAACTTTTTCAGTGAATAAATGTACTTGCGCAAGTCAGTACAATGCTTGGGATATTCCTGGAAACAGCGATGACAGTAAGTCTTCTTTGTTATAAATAACGAGCACTCAATACTTGCCGCTGGGTCTAAAAAAGTCACCTTCTCGGACATTTGCATGTTGCATTTTGGCGAATCGCGGCTTCGCGGCCTATTTTTATATGTGAGGGGGGCAAACGAGCAAATACCACGGCGCATAGAGATCAGCAACACCAAGGGGTCGCTGATCCGTCGCCAGCTTATACTCCTTCTTGTCTTTCTGGTGACCTCGCTTAATCGGAATTGTTATTTGGTTGCGGTATACTGTGAGATGATGGTACTTCAGAAGTCAGAAGAACTGCGAATGCCAATGTCTCACGCTCTCCATCAGGCAGAAGACCGCAGTAATTGGAGGAAATTGCTGCAAAGCTTTCGTCGTGGTCACGATCCTCATCAGTGAGGGACCGACTTAAGGAGGAGAGGAGGTACTTCCCCAGTCAGGTAGCTTAAACAATACGCTATGCTCTACCTTTCTTTTCGCCAGAGCCTCTTTTGTCAGTCAGCAGGGTGCACCACGTGCAGGTGAGGCTGGCTTTGGTTCAAAGATGTCTTATAATAATAACTTATCTTCGAGCGTAAAATGATGGTTATACCTATATTGCTTATCAATTCGAATCCAAGAAAATTGTCGTAGAATTATGTTACTTATCTAATGTAGTTCTCAATCCCCAAGGCATTGTTATTTGGCTGCAGTCTTCTGTAAGGTGGAGGCACTTATCCGATCGAGCTAAAATTGACCTGCCTCTCTTTTAGAGAGTCTCCTATCTAGTCAGCAGGACCTGACTTTTATAAGTCAGGCTTTGGAGGGCTTACCTCTAAAGATGATGGTAAGGTAGTTACACCCCGAAATATTACGGTGATAATTGTTTTGTTTTACAGGTTCACGCCTCGTGGTACCGCGGTTAAATTTGCCAGAAGACGGTAAAATCTGCTTTTTATTTATATATTTTTCATTAATTTGTACTACATTGTCGTTTCGGATTTGAGAATTAGCCAATATTCTGTTCAAGAGTTGTGCAAAGAGAAATGAAATATCCCTAATATAATACTATTTACAGTACACAGTGATAGAACTTAAGCGACGAATCAGTAAAATAAGCATGAATTGCTTGGAATGAACTGCTTGTCGAGGTTTTCCTAGGAGACTACAGCATGGGGTTCTTCAAAAAGGGCGTGAAGAGGTTTTTACAAGGTTGGCAACGCGCGTGCGATGCCCCTGGTGTTACAGGCGTTCATCGGCTGCGGTAGATGCTTTCCATCAGGCGGGCCGTAAACTTGTTTGCCAGTGGTATAAAAAAATTGACGACATTATACTTTTACAGAAAAAGAAGACAAATATGCATCAAGATCAGGCAGCACTTGCTGCATATCAGATGAATCTTCAACTGCAAGTCGCAATTCAGCAACAGACACTACGATATGCAGTTTAGCTTACATAGATACCAAGAAAAAGTCACCTAGACTCATTACTAAATCTAATCGAGGTACAGCAATGGAGAAGGTAAACGTTTGTGACGTCAGCACTTTAACTAGCGATTGGTGGAGTCCAATATTGGAGAAGAAACATGACGATAGAGATAAAGAAATACACTTGGAGAAGAAACATGGTGATTTTATAATGCATAAGAATTTTGGAATGAAGAATATTGGAATATCTACGGATGGGAAGTATGTATCGTTTAAGAGCAAAGCGCAGTTGATTCCTGAAAGTAAGTACCGATTACTTGCGTACTCAGAATAACTATTTTTTTTAATTAAAAATGGGCCGTACGAGTATCACGGACACGGCCGTGTGTTCTACGTGAATACGTTACATGCTCAAAAATTATTTCAAAATGGCAGCGCTTTCACCTCCCCCGCACGCGATGTTCCATAGTCCTTACTTAGCGTAATAAATTCTTTGATCCTTCATCTATCCAGTGGTGTGATTGAATTTTGGATGGAGATGATAGAGTTTTAGCTGCAACACCAAATTGTATCCCCCGATTTTGTTATCATTCGTATTCTTCAATTCCCTCCCTGTGGAAGCAATTTTGAAGACGTCAAAAAATTTGATGTTTATACTGGCAATGAAATATTTTTTTTTTGTTTTTTTTTTATTCTACGTCGGGGGGCAGACAAACATACGGCCCGCCTGATGTGAAGCGGTTACCGAAGCCATATTGACGCTCGCAACATAAAATATCGCTCGCGCGCCGCCATCCCCGCTGCCATCGCAGCATCTCCTTCCTTTCTGGTGACACTCGCAGGAACACAACAACCCTCAAGGGAATTGTTATTTGGCTGAGGTATTCTGCTAGCTTACAATTACGCTCCCTACCTCTCTTTTCGCCAGAGCTTCGTTTGTCAGTCAGCAGGGTGCACCACGTGCAGGTGAAGTTGGCTTTGGTTCAAAGATGTTGATAAACCACTTACACCCCAAACCCCGTCATACCCCGGTCAGTCCATACAAATGTTGCGTCGTTTACTAAGTACTACATAAACAAATCTGTATAAATGGAGTCTCCGAGTCTGTGCAGAACGTGAATGCGCGTGTGTACGTACGGCGCCATACCAACTGTTTCAGATTCGTCTCAGAGGGAAGGTGAGGTCGATACGAGAGACCGGCAGGGAGTGGCCATACACGTAGATTACTTATACTATGCTTCAATTCCAAAGAGTGGCAACCTTTGATTAATTATTTATATTATTGAAGGTGGCAAGCCACTTAGGTACTTAGATCAAAATAAGTCTTTGATTACATCTTATTTCATTTATGGAGAAAACAATACCATTTGTAGCAAGAGGTTTACTTTGAAGTCATTTAATTGCTTTTCTGAATTTTCCAGGTCCAGCCGATATAATGTCGCCTGCACGATATCTTTTAGAGGTATAAAATAAATTAGCTACTCTTGATATAAAGTGATACCTTAGCTGTGACCTTAGTTCCAAATAATGATAGATTGATACACTCACTGGTAAAAACTTCATAATTATCAGCCTGTTTAAGTATACCTACTTACTATAGGATGGCTTTAACATTGTATATATAGACGCGTGATAGGCGAACGTCGCGGCAGTAAAAAGTGGTTACCAAGCGCTTAGTCAAAACCTGCTCATTTATACATGTAGTTCGCAAAGAAAGGAAACAATAGCGTAACTACAGGGTGGCAGAGCGGGCAAAATGCCACGGGCCCCGGAGCAAGGGGGCCCCGGGCTTGAGAGCTTATTACAAAATAGAATTTTTTTTAAGTTCGGCTATAAATAAAGAATATACACAATTTTAATAGGTATGTACATTATCATTTCTCTTGAAAATAAAATTATGAATGTACAAAATACTTATTTAGTGTTGGTTACTTTGATGATTTATAAAAATTAAACTACAACTTCAAGCCGTACGAAAGGGCCCCGTCATCTGAGGGTCCATCTGATGAATTTGCCACAGGCCCCTGATAACTATACCAGTTACGCCACTGAAAGGAAAAGAACGTGAACACATAGGACGGCATTTTATCTACAAATATTTAATCATTGTTTTTGATTACCGCTGCCTCCTTTATTCCCAGTCGCCCCCGCGGGGACTGCCTCCGAAGGCAAATGGGAATAATGGGTCATACAGCCGCGACCGTAAGTGGCACGGGAATGGCTGACAATTACCTTGCGTTATTCTTGCCACAATGGATGCCAGTTGAACGTATATATGGGTAAAAACATCTTAGGATATATCTTTTCCAATGCTCTCCATATGCGATTCTATGTTTCCGCATCCCGCATAAGGGGGCATCCTGCGTTACATTCGCGACCTCCGCTCTAGAAGTTTCTTCACCCATCTGCCATCGTTGACTCGGCAGATGTGGGCGGCATTACATAAGTTCTTTGATTGCATGTATCGAAGTAAAACTTCTTTACGCACGCGTGACTTGGGGAATGAGCTGGTGAATGCGTGACGAGATCGTTACGAAACTGCGAACGGAAGTCGAGAGGGAGATATAAGTTAGTTCACCTATTGGAATTATTCCCAGTCGCCCCCGCGGGGAATGCCACCGGAGGCAAATGGGAATAAAAATTCCCAGTCGCCGCCGGTGGCGACTCGGTGGCCGGACGTGGTCAATTATAATATATAGAGACCGATCTATGATACAAAATACCAGTTTTATATTTTTTTATTTTAAAAAGTAAGAAACTTAATTATTTTTTTTATACTACTTCGGATTGCAGACAAGCATACGGCCCGCCTGATGTGAAGCGGTTGACGTAGCCATATTAACGCTCGCAACATAAAATATCGCTCGCGCGCCGCCACCCCCGCTGCCAACGCAGTATCTCCTTCCTTCATTTCATTTGATTGATAACGTCTAAATAAGGCAGATTTAGAATAACTTGCCTAATCCTGTAACACTCTACGATGGAGTAAGCAATGTACAGCGAAACTGAAGTGGGTGCAAGGACTTCCCAGTCGCCACCGGCAGCGACTGGGAATTTTTATTCCCATTTGGCTCCGGTGGGAGTCCCCGCGAGGGCGACTGGGAATAATTCAGATATTGAGCACAAAAGATCCATGAGGGTCGACGTGTCACCAGTGCTGCAGCACTGGACCCAGTCTAAGATAAGATAGTAGAGCTAAAGAAGTTTTACTTCAGTCGTGTGGTCTAAAGCAGTCTCGTTTTTTTTTTAATATTTAAGACATTTTTAATCTTCTTACCCTATTTATTTTTAACTTTCACTTTTCAGTCTCAAAAGTACTACAACGAGTTATTCTTGTCGAAGTTCTATGCACCTGCCTTGTATCCTGTTAATATAAATCAGGTAGGTAAATGTAAAACACACTTTCGTATTTATTTCGTTTTGATAATACCAGACGACATCTCGACTGTCCCCACGTAAATCATCGAAACATAGTCATAAAGTCTCTAACATAACCCTAAGGAATTTATATCATTAAAATTTAGTATACTAAAATATTTATTGAAGTAAATTTTTCCCCATGTCTTCCACAAGTTGTGGATCACAACACATTCTAGCCATCGAGGCGTCTCATCCTGAAAAAGAACGCCACATATGATTGTATGTACGTTAGTCTATTTATACGATTCAATAACTGAATAGAATGCTTATCCATACCAATGAATAAGCGACTCTATTTCAAATGGAATAGAGTCGATTATTCAATGGTATGAATAAGCAATCTATTCAGTTATTGAATCGCAAAAAGAGTTGGTGGTAAGGGGGCTGCCCCCTTAAACACATATATGATTGTATGTACGTTAGTCTATTAGCACAGTATAAGTAATAGTACTACGTACTATTAGTAACAGCCCCCTTAGCCAGCCTAGAGTCGCTTATTCATTAGTATGAATAAGCAATCTATTCAATTATTGAATCGCAATAAGAGATGGGTAAGGGGGCAGGTAGCCATTCTGCATTGTCTGGCAAATAATTCATTTGCTAGCAAACACGGTAAGTAGGTAGGTACATAACATGTACATTTTGGGGTGTAAGGGGTTCGTCAACATCTTTGAACCAAAGTCAACCTCACCAGCACATGTTGCACCCTGCTGACTGATAAACGAGGCTCTGGCGAAAAGAGAGGTACTGCAGACGGCATTTTATTTTTATTTCAATCTTCGATCATCAATAAATTGTCACAAACGTCAGTTTAGTCGCCTTGATTGCGCTAACTACTTGCGAGGTGAGACAATTGGGGCACTTATCGGGTAACATGATTGTATACCATGTAAATGTGTATAATGTAATCAAAGTACTTAAATTATTATTATTAGACATAGCAAGGTTAATGTACGTTGCGTATTTAAATTATAATATCGAAATTGAACACTGTAAAATACCTAAAAATGAAAAAGTGACTTTCTATGTTTTACGCAGGTTCCGTCGCTCTGGTTACCTTTATAAAAGCTATAAAAAAGTGGATATAAAGCGAATTTCTAGCAATATTGGCCTTTTACAATTTGTTTCCTCACAAACCCTTCAAAGCATGAAAATAATTGAGTTTAGTCAACGATGTTATCACAGACATACCCAGTTGGTGTCACAGAAATATATGTATACCTTACCTACTACTTACTTATGTTTATATTTTAGGTATAAGTGGAGGAAAGGTGGGCTAACAAGTATTTGGGTTATCTGATGGAGAAAAGTACGCTCCACCACTGCCTATAGGTAGATATCAGCGACATACTAAGTAAGAGGTCACCGATCCATTGTCAGTCATTTTAGGCAAACACAAACTCTGTTCGGACCCCTTGGTGTTGCTGATCTCCATGGGCGGTGACCCACATGCTCGTTTGCCCCCCTCATAAATATAAAAAAAAAAAACCCTATGATTGAAGCCTCCCATATAGTATTTACACGTGAATACCGTTGAGGGTAGCAAAATTTACAAGTTTTTAATACAAATTCTTCTAATTTAAAATGCTTGTCTTATTTATACAGAAACGCCAAAGAAATCGTTCGCCTATTGGAAGTCATTCTCGTAGAAGTAAGTATCTGTCCATGCTTTTTTTTATGCTACGTCGGGTGGCAGACAAGCATACGGCCCGTCTGATGTGAAGCGGTTACCGTAACCGTATTAACGCTCGCAACATAATATATCACTTGCGCGCCGCCACCCCCGCTGCCAACGCAGCATCTCCTTCTTTTCTGGTGACCTCACTCATTCGCAGGAATACAACAACCCTCAAGGGAATTGTTATTTGGCTGTGGTATTCTGTGAGGTGGAGGTACATTCCCCAGTCGGGTAGCTTACAATTACGCTCCCTACCTTTCTTTTCGCCAGAGCTTCGTTTGTCAGTCAGCAGGGTGCACCACGTGCAGGTGAAGTTGGCTTTGGTTCAAAGATGTTGATAAACCACTTACACCCCAAGTCTTCTGATCATAATCATAAAGGTGTAAAAAATCCATCTCACAATGTTTTCTGACTTCTTTAAATCGATGATCGCCGGCTGCACGCACAAAAAAGCATTTCATTTCAACAGCCGGTTATCGTATCGACGGCTTAACGTGCCCATCGAATCACGGAGGCGGTCGAGATAAATAAACACACCCATAGGCAGACTGCGGTCGACAATGCTTATGCACCTATGTCATTTCCTTCCATTCAGTCTACTCTACAGTCACTCCTTTCTTACCCATATCATCGTTCTACTTCTTTTATGGTCTTTTCTCATTATATCCATGCACAACGTACCCTATACCTAACAGCTAATGCGCCCCGTGTGCCAACCTTCCGGTTATATCACGGGATGCGAGTCTCTCGTCCAGTATACAAACCAGACGAGAGGACCTTTACCTGCTCCGCTTTGCGCTCCGTAAACCAACCGAGCACGCAAGCGGAACAGTAGCAGGTCTTACTCCGCTTTCACCTTGCAGGCTACTTGCGTACTCTTAAGTCGAGTATTAGCTGTTAGGTATAGGGTACGTTATATCCATGCACAGTCAAATTCATCTTGTTTAAATAAGTATATTATTTATTTTTATAATTTCAGGCCACAGAACAAAGCGCTTGGATGATATTTATTCGCCACGTAGACAGGTAGGTGTTTCACATGTTTGATAAAGTCAAAGTCAAAGTCAAAATTCTTTATTCTGTGGGCCCTCGCGGGCACTTAGACACGTCTTTTACAATTAGGTATATTTTTTATCTACCAGCATTTCGGAATGACCATTGACGAGAAGAAATGCCGAAAGAAACTCTGTCAACATAGGTCTTTTTTTTTAAATAGCCATACAATATTATCATAATACAATAAAAATAATGTCAATGTACAATAAAAAAAAATGGTATGTCAACCAAAATAAGAGAGATAATAAAAAATAAAAAAACAAGTAAAATAAAATAGTAAAAAAATATAAAAATATAAAAAATCATAGTATAGAGTGTATATACATATTGTATAAAGTCTAAATATGTATATCCACAATACTACTTGTAAAGATAAGACGCCTGTGCTTCACATCCTGTGCCGAGAATTTGCCATACATTTTTATCATTAAGGTAATCGTCGGTCCTGTAGTAAGCCTTTTTACATAAGGTGGTCTTAATAAGCTGTTTGAATTTAGTGTCGGGTAAAATCAGGACCGACTCCGGCAACTTATTGTAGTAGCGGATGCAGTTTACGACAAACGAATTATTGACCTTCCCCAGTCTATGTTTTGGAATAACCAATTTGTTTTTGTTCCGCAAGTTGACATTAGTTATATCACATACTTTTGTAAAATTCGAAATATTTTTACGGACGTACATAATATTTACATAAATATATTGAGAAGCGACAGTGAGGATGTTTATCTCCTTAAATAACTCACGGAGTGAATCCCTAGAACCCAAATTGTAAATTGATCTAATGGCTCTCTTTTGTAATACAAAAATTTTATCAATGTCAGCTGCTTTACCCCAAAGCAATATGCCATATGACATAATGCTATGGAAATAACTAAAATAAACGAGCCTAGCAGTTGTCTCGTCCGCTATCTGTCTTATTCTCCTAACCGCATAAGCTGCGGAACTGAGTCTGCGAGCTAGTTTAGTTATATGAGATATGATAACGTCCTATAAATTGACAAACCCTGGTTGCACGCACGAAAAAGCGTGTGTCACGTTCCGCCTGAGACACGATTGGCCTATGTTTCTTATGACGATATCGCGTAAAATTATCATCCGTAAACAGACTTTACAAACAACCAATTTTTTTTTAGTATTCTACTATTTAAGCCAGCAATTTTTTTTGTAACATGCTGCCTACAAGCTGCTATTATAAATACCTGGATATGACCGAGCTTGGTTTGGTGCTTTTTTTTATTTTTCACTTTATTTAGGAGAAGCGGGGTTTTCCAGAATCTTGTAGTAATGTGACTTTTAATGCTATCTATTGTCTAATGGCTAATAATTAATATATATAATTTTATTCTAAAAAACTAACATACACTGGTATCGAACTATTTGGTTTTATGATTTATATAATTTACATAAATATATATATTTTTAGATAAATTCAAAGAAACGAACCATTGACAAAAACGTAGCAGAATGTAAGAATCAACAGAAAGAAAAAAACAATAAGAAAAACAGGTACGAAGGTCTCGCATCACTATATGGGGGTGTAAGCGGTTCATCATCATCATCCGGGGTGCAAGAGGTTCATCATCACCCGGGGTGCAAGAGGTTCATCATCACCGGCGATGTAAATGGTTCTACATCTTCGAGCCAAAACCAAACTCATCTGCACGTGGTGCACCCTCCTAACGGACAAACGACACTCTGACAAAATAGGGGTAACGCACAGCGTCATTTGTAAGCGGCTCGACTGGGGAAGTACCTTCACCTCACAGAATACTGCAACAAAATAACAATACCCTTGAAGGTTTTTTCCTGCGAGTGAGTGAGGTAATCAAGGAGTTGCTGTATTGACAGTGATATTTCGTGTTGCCAGCATTTATATAGCTACGGTAAGCGCTTCACATCAGGGAGGCTATATGCTTGTTAACCACCCGACGTAATATAAAATAATTTGAGGTAATAAAATAACAATTTCCTTGAGGGTTGTTGCGTGCCTGCGAGTGAGGTCTCCAGAAAGAAAGGAATTGCTGCATTGGCAGCGGGTGTGGCGGCGCGGGAGCAATATTTCAAGTTTGTTTATGCGAGCGTTAATTTGGCTACGGTAACCGCTTACATCAGGCGGGCCGTATGCTTATCTGCCACCCGACGTGGGAGGTGATCTGTGATCCCGTGTAACAATCAGTCTGTCCCTTGTCAGAAAAAATAATTAGCCTTTTATAAATAAATAAAAAATTAAATTACTTTACAGATACAATGGTCGTGCATAACTATCCCAGCAGTATTAAATCTTTGTGATGTTTGTATATTGAAGTAAATTATTTAAATTGTTTAGTACTGTAATAAAATTTTGTTTATTTACTCTTGCTTTTTAAATTATAAAGTACGTATGTATGTAATCTCTTCTTCCACCTAACTGTAACATAACCTTACAATAGAAGACAAATAAATTAAAAAGTATAAAGGCGATGTACCGTCCAGCACGTAATTATTTTAAAATTAAGGTCTGATGTCTCCCCTTGGGGAGATGCCAGTACTGTAGGCCTAATGTCTCCCCGAGGGGGTCTGTCAGGGGAGACAGCAGTCCGAAGGCCGTAGTTTTACGTGTGAGGACAGACACTAGTAGTGTGGAGTCCTTAGTTGCTGAATCAAACACGATGTGACAGAAAACGTATATTGTTCCGTTCTTAGGGCCTTTTAAAAGTCATGCGTTTTTCGCCCTGCATGTGGGATCTGTCCTAGAAGTTAACCGCATGCGTCTTTTTTTAACCGACTTAAAAAAAGGAGGAGGTTCTCAATTCGACTGAATTTTTTTTTTGTATGTATGTTATTTGATATCATCGCGAATTGTGAACCGATTTTCAAAATTCTTTTTTTATTTGAAATTCTTTTTCATATTCACCAAGTCAGGATCTGATGATGGGATCCCAGGGAAATCAAGTGAAACTCTTAAATTATATAAGCACGTATGGTCAAATTCTTTTTTTTTATTTAAAGGGTATGATTGCGAGGTGGTCCCGTATTCGAAGTCAGGGTCTGGTGAGGGGATCCCCAAAAAATCGATGGAAACCCTTAAATTTGCCCTGTGGTTGCCGGCAGAATAGAATTGCGCCACTCTATTGCTCTGCGCTGGATGTCGTACAAAGGAATCTTGTGTGACGCAATAACTTTTCTCCCGGAAGACGGGCAGCAGCGTCTGCCGGGGTATTCTACCAATAAGCTGCGCTTGCCAGCTGATTTCGGTTTTGATTTTTTCTTATAAATCATTATATTATGACAAAACCGCACGCGTGGCGATAGACGCATGAGACTTGAAGGGACTTCGCCCTTATCAGGGTGGCTTTCCATGCCAATAGACTACGATCACACACTATTCAAAACTGAGCGGCGTGGGTTGTCGGGCGAGGAGACTGTATTACAATAAAATTACTATTAAAGAATAATCACGTAGTTCTATATTAACGGATGTACTGCACAAATTTACGAAATCACTAAAGATTGGTTAGATAATCTCTGATGGAAACTAGGACGTCCACCGAACACGTGGATGCGTGCGCGCTCTTCGCTGACACAAGTCAAAGTGAAGTCTGCTCAATGTGGCCGCCCCTCCAGTGTTCGGTGTCACGTCAGAGTGACAACTCTGTTTCGTTCAGAGAAATGACAGTTGGCATAGACGATTCGAATGACTTCGAGCCGATTCTCTCGATGCGCCGTCACGGCCAACCCTGACAGTCGCACGTCCTCGTGCGTTTCGTTGTACTAGTAGTTATTCATCGGAACCTGTAGAAAATACATTAGACATTAAAGATCGCTCGGCCATATTTCTGACATAATGGCAACGGAATGGGAAGATGCTAATACTCTGAAAGGATAGAGCGGACCGGGCATTCGGGGCCCTTTCATCCAGCCAACACTACACAACTTGGATCGGGCATACGAGGCCCCTTCATCCAGCTTCCACGTCACGGGCACACTACTCGGATCGGGCATACGAGGCCCCTTCATCCAACTTTCACATGACGTACTCTCAACTTGGATCGGGCATACGTGGCCCCTTCATCCAACTTAGCAAAGCACTCATTCAGCGTAGACCGGGCATGCACGGCCCTTTCATCTAGCAACCAAGGCAAGGTTCGGGCATACTAGGCCCATTCAACCAACTTACAGTAGCGAGTAGCGTGGATGGGGCGTACCAGGCCCGCCTATCCAGCTACCAAGCTTACATCGTGAAAGGGGTTGTTTAGCCCATTTACACGCATACGGATAACTAGTGGAATCATAACTAAGGTACAATTTGTCATGGAAATTAATCGAGACTTACATTTATGTACTTCCGCCTGATGAATGCCTATATGAAAGTCATCATCGAAAGTTGTGAGGGTGTCAGAAGCAGCGGATAACGTGTGTTCGCTAGAGATTGAGACTGTCTCACTATCGGATGAATCTACTTGACCGATTTCACTTTCCCTGACCGCCGACACGGCATCCTCATCATCATTGATCATTGATGTAGCTATGTCTACTAAACCTTCAAATCCCTTGGGTACTGCGCGCAAATTTTCATGCGAATACTTGTAGGTACGGTTGGACTTGTGAATACTTTTTAATTCATATCGGTCATTGTCCAGAACCTTAATTATCACGAAAGGCCCTTTAAATTTTCTTGCGAGCTTCGTTTGATTTCGTTCGCTGGCCTTTATGAAGACATAATCGCCTGGTGCAAAAGGTCTCACTGTAGCCTTACCCCGATTAAAACTCTCTATCTGTGACTCTGCCGCTCTTATGATATTACTAGCTGTGCCCGCGACTTCGTCCGCGTGAAAATCCGTTCACCAGTTTCGGACATTCGGGTGTACAGTGTGCATGCAGACACTGACATACAAACAAAAATCTTAAAAATCTTTTTTGTGTTCTGTAACTCTTTAGATGTCTTGCTCACGAATACATACTTTATTATCTGTAGCTGGTGCCCGCGACTTCGCCCATGTGAAATTCAGTTTTCTTACACACCTTGTTGTTGACATGACGAATTTAAAAATTCTGTCGGATTAGTCTGTATATTTACAGTTCGATTTTTTTATTGTGATGCGGTATACTTTTAATATTGCAAATGTGAAAGTTTATAAGGATCTATAGATGTATGGATATCGATTACTCATTCATACAACAACTTATGAATGGATTATGAACCCTTACAATAATAATCTTAACCTTTGTGTATAAATATATAGGTACGCAGACGAAGTCACGGATAGCCGCTAGAAAATTATAAAATATCTTTATAAACCACATTAACAGTTTTTCCTTCTGGGGCTAATATGAACAGGTTATGCGCATTACTAACCCGCGAGCAAGCCACATATAGCTGGCCGTGTGAAAAACAATTCGACCTAAGGTCCACTCCAACAGCCTTTAGCGTCTGCCCCTGAGACTTGTTTACTGTCATAGCAAAGCAAACGGACACAGGAAATTGTGTCCGTTTGAATTGAAATGGGAAATTGTTGGGGATGATTGGTATTCGTGGTATGTACACAGTTTGGCCTGCACCACACCCAGTAAGAATCTCAGCTTCGATTAAGTTTCTTTGTAGAGAAGTTATTCTAAGTCGGGTTCCATTGCACAATTTAGGTGGAGTAAGATTTCTCAGTAGCATTATCGGAACACCAACTTTGAGCGTGATTTTGTGTGCAGGAACACCGCTTGCAGTGAGTGAATTTAAAAACTCAACTGGATAATTTGTGACATCATCTTGATTAACAACAATGTTAAAAGATGTGTATACCACTTCATCCCCAACAATTTGAGCCAACATTTTTTCATTTATTGCAGTTGCTTGGTCATTTCTGGGAGTAAGTACAGCGCGTTCACATATCCAAGAATTCTCTTGATGCGGTATTCTCGAAACGTCTTCGAAAACCGAATTTATTAATTCCTCTTCTGACGAAACGATTCTACCTAGCGACTCTGGAAGAGTCACTTGACCATTTATTTCAGGGAGGTTGCCGTTTCCGATTTTCAGTAAAATATCTGAAAATTCTTGGGCATGTGAATGGCCACCAAGCTGTGCTCGCATGTTAATGGTCAAGCTTAGCTTTTCTATTTGAGGCCAAAGATAAGAACGTTTCAGCGAAGCATTGATCTCGTCGGCTCTAGTTCCTCGAGTTTTGACGGGTAGGGTTTGCCGAAAATCTCCAGAGAAAAGTAATGTAATGTTCCCCATTGGCCTTTCATCACGGCGAATATCCCGTAGTGTTCGGTCCACGGCCTCAACGGCTTTTTTGTTTGCCATTGTGCATTCATCCCAAACGATTAGACAGCAATCCTCAAACACTTTCGCTTTATCACAGTTTCTTGTAACAGAACATGTCGGTGTTTCAATGCTGTCTAAATCGATTGGGATTTTAAACATTGTGTGAGCCGTTTTACCGCCAGGGAGTAATGTCGCTGCAATTCCTGACGACGCTACTGCCAGAGCAATTTTATTCTGTCTCCTGATTTCAGCGAGAATCGCTCTGGTCAGGTAAGTTTTGCCAGTGCCACCTGGGGCATCTAGGAAAAACAGTTTTCCCTCACTATTATTCACACTTCGTACGACTTTGTGAAATATTTCTCTTTGCTCTGAGGTGAAATTTAATAAATTGTCATCAACTATTGTTGTTAATTCAGTGGAATTATAGTTCGTCTCAGCAATGTACTCACGATTTACGCGAGGTTGATCAGGTAGCATTTGGGGGACAGGAAGGCCGTAGCTACTTAAGGAATTACCCCCAATTGAAAAGACAATATCTTGAATAGAGTTAAGAGAACTATTAGTTACCCTTTCGTCAGTTACATCGATTTCTTGGTCAGAGTCGCGCCTTAAAGCGCGTAGGAAGTCTTCAGATAGATATGTCTTATATTTTTCCCATAAGGTCAAAGGATCTGAAAGACTACAGAACACTAACATTATTGAAAACAAATGACGCAAACGTTTGGGGCTGTCACTGATACAGGCCTCCTCAAGAGTGTTGTCCCAGTGCTGATCACTTTCAAGCAGATGAAGTGCCTTGCAAGCTGCTTGAAATGTAGTATGCTCTACGCCATCAACTGTTTTTAAAAAGGTAAAAGAAGTAGGTCCTCGAACAGTATGCAGCAAAAGGCGCAAGTAATAGCATTCGCCATTGTTCGGGTGAACTGTGTACACTCGTCCCAAAGCAGCGTCCTTGAACACTCCTGGAAACCTCTCAACCGGCTGGCCGCGTCGACGACGATTAAAAATACCTCTTTGTTTATCATAGGTGTAATAAGAGGGCACTTCGTCGTATGTTAATGTTTTGGCGAAGTCGTCTTCTCGACATAGCTTAAGAAAAGCCAAAAGTGTAGTTTGTCGTGGATTTTCTACGCGATCTCTTACATTTTCAGGGTCAAAGTATATCCGTTGGCCGTTTTCCAAATGAACGTCCAGATGCATGACAGTGGGGTGTCGTTCATGTATAGGGAATCCTAATATACGCCACACAGCTTCGGAGGAACTGATGTAGCGTCCGGTCTGATACCTAGTAACTTCATCTCGGTCTGTTCCCTGAAGAGCAAATGTCGCTTGGTCGCTCCCCTTGTTGACATATTTGCAAATATACTTTATTGCCTCAACACTATTACACATTTCTACATTGATGTGTGCACCAAATATTTTAGATAATAATGGCGAGTAAGGAACGACCCAACTGTTATTTAGTAAAATCTGCTGCCGGTGTGTTCTAACCTCTGCAGTGAATCCGCCCTGCTGTGTTGAACGACGTCGATACAAAGGATATCCATTCTCGCCTGTTACTGTTTGCTCTGTCAATGCACGGGGATATCTTTTCGTGCACCGGCCGTCCTTCATGCAGGGAGAGTTTCTATTTATGGTACCACAGGGGCCATGCACCATATGCGTTTTCACAATATTGTAAAGCTCAGGATCCTCGTTTGGATTCGGAAATTCAGCGCTTATTAATAAATCGACATCGTTAGGCCGTATTTTTTCTTGCAGCCACAGGAGGATATGAGCGTGAGGAAGGCCGCGCTTTTGCCATTCAACACTGTACATGAAACACAAAGATAATCCAAAAACTCCTTCTTTCGTAAGCAGATCGATCATCAGTTTCAATTTTAAGTGGAACACTCTTGATATTAGATCATGTCGCTCATAAGATGCTTGACCTGACAAAAGTTCTTGGGTGATTTCATTCCACTTCGGATTTGTAGTAAACGTAATAAACAAATCCGGACGGCCATACTTTCGAACATAGCAGAAAGCATCTTGCGTACGCTCGTGCATATAGCGTGGCCCACCGGTGAAACTGGAAGGAAGAATCACCAATCGCCCCAAGTTTTCCGAGTCTACGTCTTGCTGCATAGCGTCACGTAAGTGTACATATTCTTCAGCGCGTAACCGCCTCTGATTGGTGCGTATGTACACTAACCGCTCAGTTTCAATTTTGGCGTACATGTCCACAATAAACTGATTAAACAACCCACGAAATCTCTGCAAGTAAACAAAATGATTTCTTCGTATTTGCAGAAGGAAAGAATAAAACTGCTGTGCCGAGACTTTTTTATTTAAATTAGGTTGTCTTGTGTCTGGGTTGAATTGATAGAAGCCAAAGTTGTACCCATCTTCACCACGGCTATAAATTAAAGGGTATTGCAAAGCATCATAAGACCGGTGCGTTTCAGAGATGCGTTGTAAGCCATCGTCCCGAGTGCGTAAGACGATATCACGACGCTCACATTGTTGATCCACTAAAATAGCTGCGACTTCATTTGTGACAGGGGCATTGTATCTACCACGGTGTTCAGTAGAGGGTCGTTTATCTGCGTTAATAACAAATTTGTAGTCATTGTTTTGTCCCTGTGGAATAGACTCTAGGGCAGCCTTAAAACTGTGCACGTATGGATTTACTTGATGCAACATGTTTTGAAGAATGTTGATTAGATTAGCATTAAGTTGTGGAAAGTTTTGATTTCTAATATTTGCTTGCACTTCATAATCTGACACAAAATATATTTGTAGAAACTTAGGCTCATTTTCAGCTAAAAGCGAACCGATGAGGTGATAAACTTGACCTTGAACCTTAAAAGTTGGCATGAATGGTCCTTCTGACACTTGTTTAGCACCAAACGATGTCATTTGAAAGGCATTGTTGTATGCTCGTATATTGTCCAAAAAGTGTTTTGAATGTGGATGGTCTCCATTTAGAAGTGCTTTCAAAATTTCGGGAGGATTATCAAAAATTTCAATACGCACCTTTCCGTTTGAACAACACATCCCACTCGTTTCTTTTCGCCATTTCATAGCATCACAAAATGAACAATTTATTATCATTCCACCGATAGAAGCAAATGTAGTGTAATCAATCATAGGCGTATAAGTAAAGGCACTTTTTTCTTTGGTAATCCAAGGAAGAACGTCATGCCCCGTAGCTGATTCTTCTTGGGCCTCGTCTGAGTCTTCAGATGAAATTGATATTCTATTAAGCGAATGCTGTAGTCGATCAGTATTCAAGCGAACCTGACGTTCCTCTTCTGTTTCCGTGCTCCGCACCGCATCTACTCTCTGCCGTTCCCTTTCTAAAAATAATTGATGGTTTTGACGCGTGAGTTCATATGTTTCTCTTGCAACTTCTAATCGTTGTTGGTGCTGCTCAAAGCTTTCTAGAGATCTAGCAATATTATGGCTATCTCGATCGTTACTTAAGCGTTCCTCATACTGAGTAAATGTTTCTGAAACGCGTGACAATGTATGACGCTCACTATCAGCAGTCAATCGGGATTCCCGTTCGGTAAAAGTCTCCGAGGCGCGAGTCAGCGAGTGATGTTCACGATCGGCAGTCATGCGGAATTCCCGTTCGGTAAAAGTCTCCGAGGCGCGAGACAACGTTTGACGTTCTCGATCAGCAGTCAAACGTAATTCCCTATCTGTAAAAGTCTCCGAGGCGCGGGATAGCGAATGACGTTCTCGATCAGCAGTCAAACGTAACTCCCTATCTGTAAAAGTCTCAGAGGCGCGAGATAGCGAATGACGTTCTCGATCAGCAGTCAAACGTAACTCCCTATCTGTAAAAGTCTCAGAGGCGCGAAATAGCGAATGACGTTCACGATCAGCACTTAGTCGAGACTCCCTTTGAGTGGAACTCTCCGAGGCGCGAGTCAATGAATTTCGTTCTCGATTAACACTAAGTCGTGCCTGTCTTTCGTCATTGGATTCTTGGGATCTACTCATCCGCTGTCTTTTCGCTTGTCTAGTATTCTGAGACAGATTTGACTTTCTTCGGGGCATTTTTGAAAGCAAAGCACAAAATAAAATAATATACCTATCTATATATTTAATTCAATTATGTAACCAAGAATTTTTTTTAAGATAATATCCGAAATTCCTAATCAATCCACAAAGCAAGATCACAAAATCCGTATTGCTATAGCCAAATGTCAAACTTAGTTCAATAAATCTATAAAGCCAAGAAACTTTTGAAGATAGATATCCGAAATATCTAACCAATCCACAAAGCAAGATCAGAAAGTCCGTATTTTCATAGCCAAGTATATCAGTATAAAATCAAGAAATTCAACAACAGTAACTACCAAATCTTAAAAGAATCAAAAGGTCTTAAGTACGGAGCAAAATAATCAGCTTGTATTTATACTTTTCACAAAAACAACCATAGCGCGTTTAAAAATTTCTTGAGGCGCCATCTGTTGCTATTTTATGTAACTATAATTTCGCCCATAGAAAATTTTTCTTTAAATTTTAAATGACAGTAACTTTTTAATCTGACATCAGATTTCGATGAAAGAAAGCCTATATGTTGTTCAGGGATGAGCTTAATCTTTTAGTGAAAACCGCGTAAAAATCTGTTCAGTAGTTTTAAATATGTAACTATTATAACTATAATTTCGCCCATCGCCCATAGAAAAAATTTCTTTAAACTCTAAATGACGATAACTTTTTAATCTGACATCAGATTTCGATGAAACAAAGCCTATATGTTGCTCAGCGATAAGCTTAATCTTTTAGTGAAAACCGCGTAAAAATCTGTTCAGTAGTTTTAAAGATTAGCGAGTACATACAGACAGACAGACAGACAAAAAAATCTAAAAAATCTTTTTTGTGATTAGCTGATGCCCGCGACTTCGTTCGCGTGGACTTTATGATCCCGGCGTTTAATACAAATACGAACTAATGTAGATACATAAGAAAATATTTGGGGCAGTATTATACGTTTAAAAGTCAACAAATTATTATTTTTATTTAAGATTATTATATTACTATCTTAAATAAAAATTATAATTTGTTGACTTTTAACGTATAATAACCATAGTTTAAAAAAATATACCTAAAATAAATGAAGTCTTTCCTTCGGGAGCATGAAAAGACCTGAAGCGTTACTAATCCTCGATAAAGCCACATTGTTGGCCATTTCGCATTAATCTGAAACGATTAGACAGCAATCCTGAAACATTTTCGCTTTGTCACAGTTTCGTGTCACAAAGCATGTCGGTGTTTCCGTTCTGTATAAATCGAGTAGAATATTGAACATTGTATTTGCGTCCTTCCGCCTAGAAATAATATAGCTGCAATACCTGGCGATGCTGCTGTGAGATATTATTTTGGTGCCTGATTTCAGCGAGGATTGCTCTCGTCAGGTATGTTTTTCCAGTCCCTCCTGAAGCATCTAAGAAAAACAATTTCCCCTCGTTGTTTAAAAGACTTTGCATCACAAAATCTTGCTACATAGCGTCCCGCAAATGCAAGCATTCTTCTGGTTTGTGCGAATATATACCAATCGTTCCATTTCAATTTTAGCTACACGTCTATATTAAACTGACTAAACAGACCACGTTACCTTTGTAAATTAATAAAACTATTGCGTCTAACTTGTAGCAGGTAAGAATAAAAGTAGCACTGCGCGGTTATTTTTTTTACAATACAATCAATATTTTGTTAAACTATTTATGCTCATCAGACTGAACAACTTTTGCTAAGGCGTCATTTTTATATTTCTTATAGTTTAGCTGAACCATTATGGTTCTGCATCAGGTGTTCTAAGTCTTGGATTTTTATACCTCAACAAAAAATTCTCATCACGCTGAACAACTTTTGCTAAGGCGTCATTTTTATATTTCTTATAGTTTAGCTGAACCATTATGGTTCTACATCAGGTGTTCTAAATCTTGGATTTTTATACCTCAACAGAAAATGCTCATCAGGCTGAACAACTTTTGCTAAGGCGTAATTTTTATATTTCTTATAGTTTAGCTGAGCCATTATGGTTCTGCATCAGGTGTTCCAAATCTTGGATTTTTATACCGAGATGGAAATTTCGTGTCCACGTTTTCAAATCGATGCCATTTTCGTAATTCGACGTCTCAGAAAATCATAGAACCAACACCCATATTGATATTATTATGACCTTTCAACCCCATCGCACCCCCATAGGAGTGCTCTTGTGTCACGTCGATTATGTTAGATTATAAAATAGCTGTTGTTTTCGGAATCAGCGACCCGATAAACCATAAAAACAATACCCATGAAGATTTTCAGACGTTTGCACCTCATTTCACCCCTTTAGGGGTTGAATTTTGAAAAATCCTGAAACACGTGTTTATCTACAGAAGTGCTCGTGTAAAGTTTCGTATAAAATAGTCCAACTAATCTTGGTTCCCCATACAAAATTTGGACCCCCGTTTCATCCCCTTAGGGGTTGAATTTTCCAAATTCCCGTCTTAATGAGCATCTACGTCCTGAAAGGAACCCCCATACAAAATTTGAGACTCCTAGCACTCGTAGTTTCTGAGATTTGGTGATGAGTCAGTCAGTGATTTTTATACTTAAACTTTAAATGACGATAACTTTTGAATATGACATCAGATTTCGATGAAACAAAGCCTATATGTTGCTCAGGGATGAGCTTAATCTTTTAGTGAAAACCGCGTAAAAATCTGTTCAGTAGTTTTAAAGATTAGCGAGTACATACAGACAGACAGACAGACAGACAGACAGACAAAAAAATCAAAAAAATCTTTTTTGTGTTCAGTTACTCTTTTTTTATCGCCCACACTCATTTTTTGTTAATTTTATCAAATGTACAGACACGCGGTTCCTACTGTTTTATTATATGTATTGATGGGATGCGCGGTTTCTTATAGTCTCTAAGTCTGCACGAGGTGGGGGATCTGAATTAGACGAGATTTGTGAAAGTCCTAAAGATTTCGCGCGCACCCCAAACATTAACTCGGTGGGTGTGAATCCTGTGACTCTGGATGTGGTACTGTTAAGGGCTAACTGAACCTCGTCTAATTCATCTCGCCAAATTTTATTCGCGTCATTCTCAATGATTGTCAGCAAGCCCTTAAGTGTGCGCATAACCCTCTCCACTTGCCCATTAGCTCTGGAAGAGCCGGTCGCGATGAGATGTAGTTCGATATTATGTTCCGCGCAAAATTGTTTAAACTCAGAGCTTATGTAACACCTACCTTGGTCTGCTATTATTCGTTTTGGAGCCCCAAAAAGTGATACCGCTCTTTTTAAGGCTTTTACCGCGCAAGCTGCGTCCAACGATTGGGTATACTCTAGAAGGACGTATTTTGTAAAAGCGTCTATGATGACTGATGCGTACTCTTTTCTATCACTCTTGCCACTTAATTTGCCCGTAATATCTATGTGGATGGTGTGCCATGGTACATTGACTTTGGGAATAGGGTGTAATCTAATTTGTTGGGCTCCCGATGGTCCTTTGGAAGCCTTACAGACAATGCACGAATCGATGAATTTTCGAACGCTTTTCGACATTTCCGGGAACCAGTATTGTTCATAAATCTTGTCAAGGGTTTTCTCTGTGCCTAGGTGTTTTATTTCATTATGTACGTGATTAATAAGTGTCCAAATTAATGATCGCGGAACTATAGGTAGCCATGTGCTTGTTTTATTTCTTTCAATTTTACGATATAGGACACCGTCCCGAACGTCGTAAGTATGAGCGACCGCCTCGGGCAGTTCATTATTTTCGTGCTGTTTTATGAGGTCTTTGATTTCGGAATCGCGTTGCTGCTCTACTTGCAGCCAGCTGTCGTGAAGTTCTACAAAATTTACGTGTTTATGGCAATTTGTTGGCGAATCCGAATCATTATCGTCGGTAGTACGCTCTAAAGTTATTATTGGATTCCTTGAAAGGAAATCAGCGTGCCCCATGTTACGACCCTCTTTGTATACGATGTCAAAATCGTATGCCAGCAGGATAGCCCACCAACGATGGACACGTGGCGACAAATCTGTTTTAGCTTTAGACGCTTTTAGGGAGTTACAGTCTGTATAGACTGTGAAATGTTGCCCATAGAGGTAGTGGCGAAAATGTTCGACGGCACGGACCACTGCCAGTGTTTCCAATTCGTACGAGTGGTATCTTGATTCAACTTCTGTAGTGCGGCGGCTAAAGTAGGCAACTACATGTGGTAAATTATTTTCCTTTTGAATTAAGATAGCACCGTAACCTTCGGAGCTGGCATCGGTATGCAACTCTACAGGGATTTCTTGGTTAAAAATCGTCAAAACCGGCTCGGAGGTAAGAATTTTCACAATTTTATCATGAGCTTCCGCGTGTTTTGGTGTCCATGTGATGGGGCCTTTTAGCTTAGTAAGTGGGTAAAGTGGGCATGCGAGGTTGGCAAAATTGGGTATAAAGCGGCGAAAATACGATGCTAGTCCTAAGAACTGTCGCACTTGAGTGGCGGTAGTGGGAGTAGGTGCCTCGCGTAGCGCCTGAACTTTCATGGGGTTTGGTCTTACTTCACCGGCTCTTATAACGTATCCTAAGTAATTGACTTCAGTTTTCATAAATTTGCACTTGGAAATGTTAAAGGAAAAACCAGCGTCAACAAGAGCTTTCAGTACGGCATCGAGACGCTGTAAACCTACGGTGACATCCGAGGAGTAACACAATACGTCATCCATATAAGCCAAGGCTATGGTGTCTTTTAGCGATTTGAGTGCTTTATTTATACAACGCTGGTAAACTGACGCAGCGTTGCGTAACCCAAACGGCATAGCAAGATATTCATATTGCCCCTCGGGTGTCACGAAGGCTGTTCTCTCTACAGATGCAGGTGAGACGTTTATCTGATGGTAACCGGAGGCCATGTCTAACGATGAAAAGAAATGTGCACCATTCAAGCGGTCTACTTGTTCATCTATCCTAGGGAGAGGGTAATGTTCAGGTCGGGTATTAGAGTTAAGTTCCCTATAATCCACGCACATCCGATCTGTGCCGTCCTTCTTCTTAACGAGGAGAATTGGGCTCGCGAATGGAGATGAGCTCTCACGAATGACACCGGCGTCTAGTAGCGACTGTACTTTCTCCCGAACGATTGCCTTCTCCGTAGGTGAAAGTCTATATGGGCGACGTTGCACCGTTTTGTGTTGGTCAATAAGATCGATTTTTAGCTCACCCGTGGTTACTCTTCGCGTAGGGATCCCATCAATAAAGTAGTCAGTGTACTTACGCAGCACGGCTAGCAATGCCTCTTTTTCAGCACCCTTTAAATCAGTGTCGATGTTACTAAAATCAAAGGTTTTATCAATACCACAGGTGTTAATCATCTTACGCCTAGAGAATTTTATCATATCGCTATTAATTTCAATTTGAATACCTTGCTCTAATATTTCTCTGCCTATAATAATAGATTCCGAAATTACATTATCTGCAACGACGTGAAACAGAATTGGCATTGATATGCCTTGTATTTCAACGGAACTTTGAACTTGGGTCGTGCATTCAATATTTTCCCCACCTATGCCGGTTAAGTATACAGATTCGTTGCGCACAGTACCGGGAACTTGGTCAACTAAGTTACTCTTAATTAAAGAACAAGCCGAACCGCTGTCAAATAAAAATGGAATGGTCTTACCAGTTACAGTCGATAGTGTACCTCTCATCAGCTTGCGCTCACACACGTGAACCTCCCTCTTGGACGATTGTTCGGTTCCAGTCTTCTTTTCAGGACAGTTGGTGACTACGTGTCCTGGCTTTCCGCATGCGAAGCAGGTGATGGTCTTCTCCCTCTCCGGTCCTGCAGACTTCGCTAGGTTTTCACGACGCTTGCGACAATCTTCTATCTTGTGACCCCGATTACCACAATAATGGCATGATCCGCTGAATCGGGCCTCGGGTATCAAACGGCTTTTCTTCGCTGCCACCTCACATCCGTCGCTTTCTTCCCGCCGCCTCTTGATAGAAATTCCATTGAGAATACGGCATAATTGAGCCCGTGTCGTTATTGTATACGAATTTAACTCTCTCCTGATCACAGTGTCTCGTTGACAGAGAACAGACACGACGAATCCGGCAATAACGTCTTCCGGCATGTCCACTCTTGGTATGCGCTCTATAAGGTTCCACAAACGCAAAGCCGCCTCCGATGCCGTTTCTTGTGATCTAATTTCAAACCTCATTATATTATCGAAATAGTCCTGTATTAGCATAGGCTTTGCGAATTTAGCGAGAAGAATTTGCTTGACTTGCGGCCATTCTATGTCAGATGTATTCAGTTTGGTAAGACAGGACGCAGCCCGGCCGTTTAGTGAATGTATGAGGGCTAAAAGAAGATCAGGACCTGCCAATTTTCGGCTAGTAACGATTAATTCAGTGATTTTGCACCAACCTTCAATATCTGCCTCTGCGTCATCCGGGTCGAATTTCAAGAGCTGCGTTGGATGATGTTGAACCGGTGCAGGTTGCGTAGTTGCTAGAAAACGGTTGAAAATCGACTCCATTCCGGTAAGTAAGTTACGAGCGTCCGGTATATTGTTCTCTGTCGGTAATTGCCCACTATCACCGACGATCTCCTCATGATTGGTTGGCCCTCCGAATCCCACTTCTGATGAAGGGACTTCGCCCTTATCAGGGTGGCTTTCCATGCCAATAGACTACGATCACACACTATTCAAAACTGAGCGGCGTGGGTTGTCGGGCGAGGAGACTGTATTACAATAAAATTACTATTAAAGAATAATCACGTAGTTCTATATTAACGGATGTACTGCACAAATTTACGAAATCACTAAAGATTGGTTAGATAATCTCTGATGGAAACTAGGACGTCCACCGAACACGTGGATGCGTGCGCGCTCTTCGCTGACACAAGTCAAAGTGAAGTCTGCTCAATGTGGCCGCCCCTCCAGTGTTTGGTGTCACGTCAGAGTGACAACTCTGTTTCGTTCAGAGAAATGACAGTTGGCATAGACGATTCGAATGACTTCGAGCCGATTCTCTCGATGCGCCGTCAGACTAATAAGACCTTAAGTTGCCATGTTGTATCTACTGTTTACTTATTTTATACCTAATTAGTCGCTGCAGTATTTTTTTTTTATACTACGTCGGGTGGCAAACAAGCATACGGCCCGCCTTATGTGAAGCGGTACAGCATATTTGTAAGCTGCCCGACTGGGGGAGTACCTCCACCTCACAATACCGCAGGAAAATAACATTTTCCTTGAGGGTTGTTGTGTTCCTGCATGTGAATGAGGTCACCAGAGGGGAAGGAGTGGCTGCGTTGGCGCTCGAGTGATATTTCATTGTGCAAGCGTTAATATGGCTATGGTAACTGCTTCTCCCATCAGGCGAGCCGTATGCTTGCCTGCCACCCGACGTGCATATGCACATAGGCACTTTTTACTAGTAGGTAGCACACAAGTAAATTATCAAGCACAAACATATGGGAAGTGAAAATTTCCAAAAGATCTTTAAAATCTATTCATTTATTATCAAAATAAACTTTACAAGGATATTACTTTATGCAACTTAGGTCTTCATAAGTTACCGTAAATACTAACTAATGGCCTCTGCGCTTAGGCGACAGGCGACAATTTCTCGCAGCAACTAACTATTTATTCAACACACGCACTATGCGACAAGTCATATAATCATGGGGAATGTTCTGAAGAGCTCTTTATCTGGTCACCACCAAAAAGTTCAACAACTCATTTCTCTGCCGAATCATAATGTTGTGGAATTTGCTGCCGATATACATACTTTCCTCTTCCTATAACCCAGGGTCGTTTAGATGAAGGAATACTTAGATGGGTCGTTAAAGGTGGACCGCCAGCTCTGCGTTAATCACAGTGATGGCGGTCCTCACATTTAGTCTTCACTTGTGCTTTCCATCAGGCAAGGTAGAGACATTTTGACCGACCACATTAAAAATAAAATATAATATATATACATTGTTGGTCAAAGAGCGCAATCACACTCTTACACTCTTGAACTCAGTTGCACAATGCGCAGAGGCCGTTAAGAGCATTAATACAAAACACTAGTGACGTCACTGAAAAAAAAATCATCTGAATGGAATAATATCACAAAAACCCATGCTTCTAGGGATTCTAGCAGCACTAGAATATCATATTTTATAACACTAGAACCCTTGAAGTATTAACAATAATTTCCACAAGCATTGCTTATATTGATACTAGAAAAATGCTTAGAAAATATTACATATTGTCATTGTGTCTGTATATGGCAGAAAAAATCATAAAAATTACTGCTGTGAGAAAATTCTGACTGGACATTCAGGTGTCTCTTCACACTTACATACTCTTATCTCTAAGTAATCAATTACTTAATATATCTCTATACAATACCACAAAAAGTCAACTTAAAATTACAACGGACATCCTAGAACTTTGATTTCACTTTTAACTTGGTCAAACAAGTCTTTATATTCATCATGCTCTTTTACAAGAACCATAATACATCCTCTCATTGTGCCCATTGCGGATCCGATGTCTTTACGGCTTGGTGTGTAAACATACGGCACCTCCTTCTCTTCACAAACTGCTGGAAGGTGGCACATGATTTCTATTGGTGATATATCACCAGCGAAGACTACGATGCTGAAACAAAAATATTTGTGTCAGTGTGAAACCATACTACAGTAAAAAAAGAGTTTTTACATTCACTATCTTATTTATTATGTATTAAATTCATTAAAACATTGTCAAAGCTTTGGTTTGATACCAAGTTTTTGGCGTGTGGGTCACTAAACCTTTTTATTAACCCTGTCATTGGCATAGGCAACATAGTTCTTTTTATGAGAGGGGAGCAAACAAGCTTGTGGTTCACCTGCTGGAAAGTAATCACCACCGTCCATGGAGATCAGCAACACCATGGGCTCGCCGATCTGTTGCCAGCCTTTTAAGGAAAATGAAAACTGTTCTTGAAGTTCCCAACCGATGTTTCTAAATTAATCCATAAAAACTACAAATGATATGCAAAATTATATGAAAACAATTCGCTACACCACACCATGAAAAACTTATTATCAGGTTTTATTTTTTAAAACCATCTTAAGAAAAGATTTTTCAGGCATCCTAATTATATTTGCAATAATTTGAACCTAACGCCAGTACTCAAGGTCTATTGGTTACAGAGAGACATCTAGACAAAGATGTTCAATTTTTTTTCAAAAGGAATTACTTCCATTGGCACTTTCTCATTATGCACTATATGCAATAAAGATTAATAAAAGCGTCCACTCGGAGCGGCATGCTTGTACTACATTATTTATTACAACTCGTCAGGTTAGTACTATTTTCTTTTTCAAAAATAATAGAAATTTAACCTTAGCAACATTTTCTTAAAGTTTTGTCAATAATGATGCACCACTTTGTTGCCTACTGTACCTACTTATAGATCATTCATTTGAAAATATGGGACTTTTTTGAGAATGTATGGGAGATTTGAATAGTAATATTATAATAATATGATATGGTACTTTTTTAGAATGTGTGGGAGATTTGATTATAATATTACTATAACATTCTGACTGAAGTCTTAACACTAGCGGAGTAGAGTAGAACAACCATGCATGCATGGAATATTGTCATAACCTCAAAAACCACTTACCCTTTTTCTCCTAACCTCAATTGTTTTTGTACAATTTTCAGACCGTTTCTAATATAATTCTTGTGACCGCTGGACTTTTTAATGAGTTTATAGATTTTTTTACTCAATTTTTTCGGTGCCATCGGTTTCGCAATTACACTGCAGTTATTCACTTTATCGTCATAACTTTGGCCTTCTGGTTTAATAGACTCATCTGGATCTTCCTTTACTTCAACTTCTTGCTTCACTTTGCCCATTTTAATTTAAATTTTTGTTCTCACAAACACGTGCGTATAAAACAACACAACACCGCTTGGCTGGAAATATCATGAAATATGGAAAATTGAACTTTTTTTTTCCTTTGATTTGACACAAATTATTTTTTTTATTAAGTAGTTTTACGGGTCTGGAATCAACATTCTTTACACTTCTATTTATCCATCTATTTATCTTAATATCGGCTTCAGAGACATGGCGAAAAATATCGCCAGGAATCTGTGGCGACAAACATACGGAACCTTATTTGATAGTAACAAATATATACTTCTTTTGCAATTGTATTTAAAGTTAGAATGTGTGTCAATTGTCAGAATATTTTATAGAGTTTTTGGTTGTCATTCAGAGTTGGGTCTATAGTGAATTTACTAATGTAGAATAAATAACATGTATTATTTTAATACCGAAATTTGTTTTAATATCCTGATACAAGTGTATTTCTCGCCGAAATATCCCCACATACTATTGAGCATTTTTCCTGCAAATAGCCTGTTCAAGGAAAAATAAAGTTTCAATCCAGAAGTTCAGTACCATCCCCAGAGGCTTTAATCACAGTATAAGTAATAGTACTACGTACAGTATGGCCACTCCCTGCCGATCTCTCATGTCGACCTCACCTCTCCTCTGAGACAAATCGGGAACAGTTTGTATGTATGCTCATTCGCGCTCCGCACAGACGTCATTGTTTTTTTAGTAGTAAACGACGCGACATTTGTATTGTATGGAGTGGCCAGGGTGTGCTATAAATCTTTTTGTTCCTCCATTGCACTACTGGTTTTAGTGTTGATTTACACAGACAAGTTCCATTATGCCCAACCACAGACATTCAATCATTTCTACCATTCAGCGAGACACTGGTGATGGTGACACTTCCCTCGCTTAGCCGTTTGTTCCTTTAGTCCAATATGTAGGGTACCTACCTATATTAACTTTATGACCCGAACTGTGCCCTATGATGTGAGGTGACTCTATGACACAAATAATTATGCAGGCCAAGATTCTAACAAAGATTGATTCAGTCACTCTTATCGTTATATTTCATGTAGTGTTAAGGGTAGGTATGATATTATTAGTAATTTCCGAACGGAGCATTTACAAAGTT
Organism: Hypsopygia costalis; assembly: GCA_937001555.2. NCBI lineage: Eukaryota > Metazoa > Arthropoda > Insecta > Lepidoptera > Pyralidae > Hypsopygia > Hypsopygia costalis. The sequence continues at coordinate 6,056,788 of OW443350.2, forward strand.
CAATCATGGTTTCAATTTACGCAAACAGAGAGATGGAAAAAATAATTATTTAATGCTTGTTATGATTTGCTTTACGTAGAGCAATGGGCAAAAAAACAAAACGATTGTAGAAAATGTCTAAAAATGTACCTAGAATAGAAAATTGAGTCAAATGTACAACAAAAAATATATACAGTATACTATTTATTTATAATAATATTTATATTACAGTCAATCTGGGTAACTTTGATCCACTTTTTGAAAAAACTATTAAATAAGTTTTGAGATTTATATTTAACACGTAAAAGTTATGTGTTATTGGTGGTTTTTAATCGCATAGATTATTGTGAAATGACTGCCTCATATCACTTATATTTAAGAAATCGACTAAAATTCAAAAAAATCGTAGGGTCAAAGTTACATTGAAAGTTCGGGTAAGTTTGGCCCACCGTTGACCAAAGGCAGTTTTTTCGTTATTTCTCTATATTTCAAGTGTTAATGTAAGTTTAGCCCACATATTATTCCATAGCCAAACATAGTCGAAGTCCATAGACAATATTTCATTCGGTTTTTAAATTCGTGATGAAAAGGGACAAGTTGAAATAAAATGCTGCCATATTATAAACCATTTTTTTTACTAAACTCTTTAAAACTGATACAATAGTTCTACTACGAATTAATAGTATTTATAGCATATAATATTGAACAAAAAAACTTATTATTCAAATCAATACGTCAATATCTTCAGCATTCCATCCATTATGATGTCAAATATAACCAGTATTTTTATCGCCATATTCTCCTCTTTCTCATCTGATTTTGGTCCTGTAAGTTCTTTTCACGGCTATATTACGGGCTTTCGGGTCTTAGGGCGCTCTGTGGTCTATCTTGACATTATTTTTACGATCTTTCTTCATCCTCAGCTGCCTCGTTTATAGTAGTATCATGTGTATTAGGTGCCTGATAGCCATTATCGTCTTTTTCTCTTTTTTAGGATTTTAACAACGTTATTTCGACTCTATTTTGAAATTTAATCAAAATAATTCTTCACTATCATAGACTGATAAGTCTCACGTCAATTATTCCTATGGGTATGCCAAGGCCTGACAGAGCTACTACATGGCTTATGAATATGTCTTCTTTATAATTTCGAAAGAACTACCAGTTCCCCTAAGAGTGTTCTCCCTTCAATTTATACTTAAGCGTATGTACTTCTAGGAATATTGGACTTCTTACAGGCAGTTCTTTGAGTTAATTTGGATGATTTTACCTTCTCCAAGGCTAGATTCAGGTCTTGCAAGGTATATCGAGTTTTCCATATATTGTAGACCCAGGGCTTGGTATATATATATTTTTAACACACCATTATTTGTATATATTCCTAAAAAAAATTTTTATGAGGCCACAGTCCTTTTTTGAAAGTATTTTCAATAAATAACAACCAAGACTGTGTCTTTAATTTCTTTTAGGGTAACTTTGACCCGGACCAAAGTTACCCTAATTGAGTGCCGGTGAAACACTGCTCCAAGTTTAATGACAATATAATAAAAAATACAAAAAGCATGCCAATAATTTTAACGTCAGATGAAGATGAATAACCAAGAAATAATTCAAAACATAACTCACTTTTCAGAACTGCTAATTTACGCTACTCCACACAGATTTTTAGCTTGTATCTGACGACACTGCTTCGCAGTACTTTGAAAAAAGACAGTTATTTCAATGAAGTGTCAAGTTGACACTTGATTGTCCGGTTTTTAAAAGGACATCAAAGACTATAGAAAATATTACACTAACAAAGATAGTTCCACATTTTACCATCGATAACAAAATAAAATTAAAATCGAAAAATTTTTTTTGGGCCAAACTTACATTGAAAGTTTAAGTTACCCAGATTGACTGTATTACAAAGATTATGCGTATGGAAAAACTTCGCAATAGGTCAAAACGGAACGTTTGTTACCTTAATTACTATGGCAACAAGAAAATGACAACATTGACTTGACAACTCTTCGTCAAAACGAAAATTCAATTCTGAAACTTCGGAAAGTCGATTCGTAAAATAGCAGTCGCAGGCAAATAATTGGATTATGTTGAATAATATTTTCTAAAACACCAGCAATTTTAGCTAAACGTTCAAGGAATATTTTAAAATGGTTTGTACTACATCTCCAGCTAATGTTTTACTAGTTTTTGTACGCCGTTGTGTATTTATATTTTATTATTTTCCAGGGTCTTCTTAGTATTCTAAAGAAGTTGCGTTCTCATCCTGATAAAGAGCTACGTTTGTTACTTTTGGGGTTGGATAATGCTGGAAAGACAACGTTGTTAAAACAACTAGCATCCGAGGATGTGAACCATGTCACACCGACCGCTGGATTCAATATAAAATCCGTCCTATCCAGCGGTTTCAAGTTAAATGTATGGGATATTGGCGGACAGCGGAAAATTAGACCGTATTGGAGGAATTATTTTGAAAATACTGATATATTGGTGAGTAGGGATTATTATTGCCTACTTTTGTCCGCGGCATCGCCTCGCACGTAGTACCAGGACAAGTAAATAATATCTTAGGCTTTAATTAAGAATAAGAACATACTGCATTGTCGGTAAATTTTTTGCCAAACCTGTTTTATCTTTATATATTAATGGTTCATCAACATCTCTGAACCCACGCTAACCTCACCTGCACATGGTGCACTCTGCTGCGTGGCAATCAAGGGTCTGGCAAAAAAAGAGGTAGGGCATAGCATATTTTGTAAGCTGCTTGACTGAGGCACACAGAATACTGCAGCCAAATATTTGTCTTTTATACGGCTACGGTAACCGCTTCGCATCAGGCAGGCTGTATAATTGTCTGCCACCAGCCGTAGTATAAAAATAAAACCAAAAGAACCTTCCAACCTATATATGAGTTTTGAGGAATAAAAAAATGTACCATAATTTTTTGCCTTATTTAGATAAGTTTACATACATTTTTAGGGTTCCGAACCTCAAAAGGAAAAACGGAACCCTTATAAGATCACTTTGTTGTCCGTCTGTCTGTCTGTCTGTCTGTCTGTCTGTCTGTCTGTCTGTCTGTCTGTCTGTCTGTCTGTCTGTCTGTCTGTCAAGAATTTCTATGTCGAGAATGCGTGGAGGTATCAAGCTGAAATTTGAACTGTATACTCAGGTCTACGGTCCCATGAAGTTAAAAAAAAATCAAACTGCTAAGTTTACGTAGAAAAAAGTTACGGCCGTTTATTCAGCAAAAAACGCATATTTCGACACACTCAAGGGAATCAAAACCTATAGGGTACTTCCCGTTGACCTAGAACTATGAAATTTGGCAAGTAACATCGTTATAGACTACAAGTACAGGAATAAATCTCAAAACTATACATTTGTAAATAGATCTTAAAAAATAGGGGGTCTATATTTTTTATAGGGTGACGAAATTTCAAATTGAAACTACTAGTTCAAATGGGGTATCATATGAAAGGGCTTGATGTACACATTGCAAAATATATTTTATTTATTTTTTTCGACGCATTATTTCTTATTTATAATGAAAAATATCAAATTTAATAATGATACTACGTACCTACGGAACCCTCGGTGGGCGAGTCCGACTCGCACTTGTCCGGTTTTTTAGAAACTGTAATTGATTACCATTAATTGTAGTGTCAAGTACTGTACTAAACTGTTTCATTTCTAAGAGTTTTATTTCAAGTAAAAAAGTCTGAAGTGCAAAATTGTAAACCAAGTCCTCAATAAAGTAAATAATAGCAGCATATCTTTCCTTTCTGGTGACCTCACTCACTCGCAGGAATACAACAACCCTCAAGGGATTTGTTGTTTGTCTGCGGTATTCTGTGAGGTGGAGGTACATTCCCCAGTCGAGTAGCTTACAATTACGCTCTCTACATCTCTTTTCGCCAGAGCTTCGTTTGTCAGTCAGCAGGGTGTATCGTGTGCAGGTGAAGTTGGCTTTGTTTCATGAACCATGTTGATGAACCTCTTACACCCCATGATAAAGTAATTAAAGTCAAAGAAATGATAAATCACACAGAAGTACTGTGATTTATCATTTCATTTTTAATTACTTTATCATGGGGTGTAAGTGGTCATCAACATGGTTCATGAACAATTGATTTTAACATGTACTTGTAGTCAATTTAGGTGTAAGTGGTTCATCTATATCTTTGAACCAAAGCTAATCTCACCTGTACGAGGTGCACCCTGCTAGCAGACAAACGAGGCTTTGGTGAAAAGAGAGGTAGGTCATAGCGTATTTTGTAAGCTGATCAACTGGGGGAAGTACCTCCACCCCACCGAATACCACAGGCAATATAACAATTCCCTTGAGGGTTGTTCTGTTCCTGCGAGTGAGGTCACCAGAAAGGGAAAAGATGCTGCGTTGGCAGCGGCGGTGGCGGCGCGCGAGCGATATTTCATCTTGCTAACATTAACATAGTTATGGTAACCGAAATGGTAACATCAAGCAGGCAATAGCAAAGTCATAATTTTGCAAAGAAACATGACGCCATTTTGTGCTCGGTGAGGTAAAGATATAGCAAGTATATTCAATTGCTGACATGATAAGGCTGGCAATAGTCTATGTCCTGACCTACGTAATAGGGGTGTAGACGATTTTTTGGAAATATTTTTTTTTACAGATGTACATTTATTACACCTAAAAAAAATATATAAAAAATAAATACACTCTTAAATAAATTAAAAAACCACATATTAAATTTCGTTTTAAAGTTTCCCGGTAAAACGCTAAAGTTCTGTCATGGCGTCGCTATGACGTCACGATACTCTAAACAACAACATTGTTTCATAGTAAGCGGATGCAGTTCATTGTATATTTTATGCGTATACTAATAAAAACTGCATAGAAATGGATTCTAAGTTCTACAAGTATTGTGCAGTGCCTTTGTGTCAAAATACTACAATAAAAACACCACAAAAACTGTTTGTGCACGTGCCAAAACAAAAAGCAATACGAAAAAAGCACTTTTTTCGTATTGCTTTTTGTTTAAATATATAAACCAATAAACCAAGGTTTCAACTTGCTAGGAGAGATAAACCACTAACAGCGCAAAATGTTTATTATTGCGAAGATCATTTTGATGTAAGTAATATTTTGTTACAATTCTATTACATAATGTCTTGAAGTTCCGTACAAAAATACTGATAACTTGGTGAAGAAGATACAGTCATAGGTTGTTTTCCAAGGTCTAAAAACCTGGCTAAGAACAATGTACTTTGTTATTTCAGATGCCAAATGATATGGAAAACTTTATGGAATATCACATAATGGGTACAACGTCTCAAAAACGGATGAAACCAGGTTGTTTTCCAACAAAATTCCACTGTCAACCAGATAGAAAATGTGTATCTGTTTTAAGTAGTCCTACAACTGCTAAATGGCAAAGAAAATATTTGATTGAAGAATGTTTAAAAAAGGAAGAAGAACATTTAGTAGCACTTCAAAGCAGTGAAATGCCCAGCGGGAGTTCAGGTACCTACTAAGGCGTTACCTACTTTTTGTTTCTCACTTTTTTATTGTTGTTGGTTCATTGTGATCATCTTCTTAAAGTTTCACTGTCATATTCTGTTACTGAGCAAGAGTCACATCTAAAGAAAGAGTTGAATTGAGCCTTAGTCCCCAACTCTGGTCTGTCTAATGGAGTTTATTTTTTTCCAGAATTTCAACAACCAGAAGTTCAACAACAACCAACTGGAGATAAGGAAATCAACGTAGGAGTTCAATTTAACTTCAGATCTAAATATAGAAGCAAATACACTCAGACAGGATTCAATTTACGGAATAAGCAGACTTCACCAATCAAGATATCCAACTCATCTGTTTCTACATCTCCATTCAAAATTTACCCATTAAAACCAAGTGTAAAAGCAAAACCATCACTATTTAATGCAAAAAAAATATTTAGAGAATGTGATGGATCGGACAGTGATCTCTCTTTATACACTCCATCTTTATCGCATTGTACCTCATCACCATCATTACATTTCCTTCAACTTCCATCAGACAATAGCAGCTATTGTCAGGATAGTAAACAAAAAAATGAGGAAAACTCTCGTTTATCTTTAAAAGTTATTGTTAATAAAATTGAGAAAAACCCACTCTTTTATATTGGTATTCCAAAAAAATGTTATTTCTTGATCAAACTTATAAATGAATCTACTGGAATTCCTGAGCAGCGCATATTGTTGTGTTTAAAAAAGATTCGTTTAAACAATACCTTTTTAGAACTTGGTGATGATTTTGCAATAACAAAATCATATGCAGGTAGAATTTTCACGGAAAATATACCAATAATTGCAAATTACATGAGGCATTTTCTTGTGAAACTAGAAGAATTTGCTGTTAAAAAAACGTTACCTATATCTTTTAGACATAATTATTACAATGTAAGCTGCATAATTGATTGCCTAGAAATTGAGATTGAGAAACCATCAAAAGCCATCCACCAATCATTGACGTGGTCAGAATATAAGAAGGCCAATACCATAAAGTACCTTATATCGAGCACTCCTAATGGCTTGGTAAATTATATTTCGCCTGGTTTTGGAGGAAGAGTCAGCGATGTATGCTTGGTGGAGAACTGCAACTTTTTAAATTGCTTGCCATGTGGTTCAACAGTAATGGCTGATCGGGGATTCAAACATATAGAAGCTTTATTAAATCAAGTAGGGTGTCGATTGGTGAGACCCCCAAGTGTTGAAAGTGGTACCAAATTATCGAAAGCAGAAGTCAAGGTGACCAAACAAATAGCAAGCTTACGTATCCACATCGAGAGAGTCATACGTCGGTTAAGAGAATTTGGGATGTTAAAGCTACATTCTTGTGTAAACAGTCGATTAAATGGCAGACTTGACGATGTGATAGTTATAGCATGTGGCCTAATAAATTTACAAAATTCTCTAATTAGGAAATAAAAGTTATATTAAAAGACTGTGTTTTATTATACATGTTTAATGAAGTGTTTTAGTCATAATATAATACATATCTACATAGTATAATCTTATTAACTAGATTTGTATCCTTGTGCAACTCTAATTAGCAATGGGTATATATTAGTTTTCCAAAAACTTATTAAACTACTTATTAGACTTTTAACATAATCATGGTCAAAACTTACATTAATAATTTCAATTACATTATTTTTTTCAAAATCCCAGTGTGCTACACAAAAATAACATTTTTTTATTCCTGTTACATACATTTGTACTTGTACTTGAGCATAACACTTTTTAGATAGTAAACCATTTTTTACATAGTTGTTGTAAGTTTCTTCACTTATGGGACATTTAATTTCAATAATAAATTCTTGTTGATAAATGCCATCTGGGGAACCAGCAATTATAGGCTGATCTTTGGAAATGAAAAGGCCGCATTTACTTAATTCTTTCCCAAAATTTTCCTGCATAATTTGAAAAACTTTTTCTTCCAAACTACAACCTCTTTTCATGGCAGCTGTCTCGGGCACCCTACCACCCATTATTGTAGCAACCAATGAACCTTCAGCTGTCTTGCATCTACTTACTTCATATGCTTTTGAGGCTGTTATACGGGCATATCTTAGCTCATACCACAATCTGTTCTTATTTTGGTTTCTTGTGTTTAATTCAATTTTTTTTATAAGGTCATCGGAGAGAAATTGAATCTTTTTAATAAAAGCCTGACTGCATGGCTCTCTATATTTTAAAATAAGTTGATGCAAGGAAAAGTTTTCAACATCATTGACAGAGTAGTCAGGTTGGTACTTTACAACCTCACAGTCTGTTAATTTTCTTTTTCTTGCTTCTTGTAAAAAATTCTGTAACACATTACAGTCAAATGTTGGCACATTACCAGAATGTTTTTCTTTTGCTAACTCAGATGCTAAAATATATTTTAATGAAGTGCCAACTTTCGATAACTTTGACTTTTGCCAATAGCAAGCAACTTGTGTACAAGATGGTTCCTCGCTCCTCCTATGCAACCACATCAAAAATGCGACTGCATGTTTACACTCACCCGCTGATGCAGCACAATCATGACACTGCGCACTTTGAATTACGTTATCACGTTCTTCGATGACCACAGTTACTGCATATGGCTTCGCGTGAACTTTGTGTTCAGGACAGACACGGCATTTTACAGTGCACAAAGTGCCTTCCCGTTTAAGTTGCACGTAACCAACGGCGTCATCTCCATAAGACTCCCTGGAGGAACTGAAAGTGAATAAAATGTACACATTAGTCGTGATGAGCTCACACTTAAGTAGTTTATGTACTTAACCTAAAACAAGGGTGATAGATATTGAATCATCGTTAAATAAATGAAAGTGAATAAAATGCCCCGAAACTTAGAATAATAACACCTAGAAACCTAGTACACGCGCACAAAGTGAAGCAAATCAGTCTGAGCCACAAATGGCTCAGTCGATCGAGCGACTTGTCAGTAGTTGTCAGTGCGCGAGATCGTGTCAACGTGAGAACGTTTCCAACAATTTTATTTTAAAATGACGGTTTGTGCGGTCAAAGGGTGTCACAACCAATCTGGAAAACAAAATAAGGATTGTAAGATCGCATATCATGTGTAAGTATACTCATAAAACCTACATTTCTTACGAAATAAATCAAACACTAAAAAAAATAATCGTAATTTTGATTGACTCCATAAACAGTATAGTGTTGCAAGGTAAGATTTTTTTCCCCATTTCTGATAAATATTTTTTTATATATTTGAATTTGAACTATTGATAAGTAGGTTCGTAAGTACTATATATACTATTAAATAAAGATTATTAGTGTTGCTCTAGTAAATTTAAAAAAATAGTAAATTTAAAAAAAGTTACTTTTCACTTCTCCAGCTTGAAAACGGTGCGTTTCTAGCGTAAAAACAGGACCGAAACGCACGTTTCATTCCTTATGGAAATGAAGTAGCTTATTAACGTTTAGGCAATGGAACACAGCCATTCAGCAAAACTGTAATGTGTATTTAATATCAATAAAATAAAAATTAGAATCCCTCGCATAATTGTTTTCTTTGTTTTTAGTTTCCCTTCAGATCCTATACTTGCTGCTCGTTGGATTGATAAAATAAGACTAAATCGTAAAGAAAGCTGCTGGAAGCCAACTGCGAATACGAGGATATGTTCTATACATTTCGACGACAAAGTAAAGTACGTTACAAAAGGTGGCTTGCACAGATTACATTTTGGTGCTGTTCCTACAAAGGTATCAATATAGAGACTATCTACTTGCATTAACTTACGTATCTTGTATGTACGAATATGCCTAGGCCTACATGATTTTTCAAGTAGTTGTAAATGACATTTTATATATATTTCAGTCGCTGCACATTTCTTGCGCAGAAGAAAATCTCAACAGAGAAAGTTTTTCTGAGGAAAATTTAAATGATTCTCATAATGTGCTGTCCTCACAAGTGGTAAGTACATATATTTGTAATTTACATTCAATGTAATGAGTGAGCGGAATGAAAAAAAAGTATAGTTATATAAATAAATAAGCAGTATAAAAGAAGGAGTTGTAGTAAAAAAAATAATTAATGAAAAGGCCTGCTTTTAAAAATGTAATTGATTGCACAAAAATTATACTTAAGTTTCGGTTTGTATGAAGGACAACTATCTTAGGCTTATTAAAAATAAATTTAGCGTAATGTATTGAATGTAATTACTGACTATTGAATTCTTGTACATTTTCAGGAAGCCCAGGATAAACAATTTGATGATGAACTGGATCCTGTATTTGACACGCCACGGAAAGCAAAACTGCGGAAAAAATTACATCAAATTAAAAAACTTCAGCAGATCCGAAGTAGAAAAATTAAGACTTTGTTGCAAAAAAATCGTCGTTTGAAGATTAAAAATATGTCCCTACAGAGAATTTTGCTAGATTTGAAAAAAAATAGATACATAGATAATGACTTGCACAATATTTTGTCAGAAAACGTATTTGCGGCGGAACTTTACACCAACTTGGTGAAGAAGTCAAAGAACAAAAAACGACCAATGCCAAAATATACACCAGAATTTCGAAAATTTTGTCTTACGTTACATTTCTACTCGCCACGGGCATATAACTACGTAAGAAAATCATTCAATACGTGTTTGCCTCACGCAAAGACTATTTACAATTGGTATAAAAACATTAATGGTTCTCCAGGCTTAACCGACGAAGCCTTTAATCTTCTGAAATCAAAGGTACAACTTACAGAAAAAAAACTAATTTGTGCATTAGTAGCTGATGAGATGGCTATTCGGCCGCAAAATATAAAAGGAGGCCATGGACGAGTGGATTTAGGCACCGGCACATCTGATTGCACTACTAAAGCAACAGAAGCATATACTCTGATGGTTGTTTGCTTAAACGAACACTGGAAAATTCCGATAGGGTACTTTTTAGTTCATGGCTTAAATGGCTTACAAAAAAGTAACATAATAAATATGTGTCTCACGAAATGCGAAGAGGTAGGTGTAAAAGTGGTCGCCCTTACCTTTGACGCGCACGCAACAAATATTTCTGCTATGGAAATATTAGGTTGCAAAATAAAGAATCCCAAGAAAATTAAAAGTACATTTAAGCACCCCACAGCAGATCATGAAGTAGCTGTTTTTTTAGATTCAAACCATATGATTAAACTAGTAAGAAACCATTTTGAAGACAAGAAACAGTTTTTAGACCAAGACGAAAGAAAAGTAGATTGGGCATTCTTGACAAAGTTGAATAACTTACAAGAAAAGGAAGGCTTACACATCGCTAACAAGTTAACTCGGAAACACATTGAATTCAGGAACTCGGTTATGAAAGTTAAGCTTGCTTCTCAGCTACTAAGCAGGAGCGTAGCAGTTGCCTTAAAGTTCTGTCGTGAAGTCTTAAAATTAGACAGCTTCGAAGATAGTGAAGGCACAGAAAAATTTATAACTATCTTCAATAATTTGTTTGACATATTTAATTCCAGAAGGTTAACACAACATGGCTTTTGTCATCCCCTTTCAAATAGCAACAAAGCTGAAATTTTTGATTTTTTAGAAGAAGCAAAAAATTATATACTCAACTTGAACATCAAAAACACCAGGAAACGTAAATTCAATGAAAATGAAAATTCAATTCAAATAAAAATAAAAAATTTTGAATCAGTGGTCAAAGTTAAGTCCTCTACTGGCTTCAAAGGATTGCTCGTATGTATCGAAAGCCTTATGTTTTTATACAAAACTTTAGTTGAAGGCACAAAGGAACTTCAATATATTTCCACCTATCGTTTGAGTCAAGATCATATTGAGTTGCTTTTTGGAACCATCAGAATGCATGGCGGGCATAATGACAACCCCAACGCCCTACAGTTTAAGGGTGTTTACAGAAAATTGCTTTGCAGGATGGAATTGCAAGTCGGTGAGACTGGGAACTGTGTGCCACTTGAAAATATTTCCATTTTGACATGTTCGTCGGCATTGACTTGCATAAATTCTACAACTGTGGCGGAAAGATTTGACGATGCCGATGAAGAATTAACCGATTTACCATCGAACGATGGACATGAGATTGCAGGATTGGACATTGCTTCCAGTGATGAACCTGGTTACAAAAATCATATTGTCGGGTATATTGCAGGCAATGTGGTGAGATATATTGCCACCCGGATAAAATGTCAATTTTGTGTGGATAACATGCTCGCTGACGAAGTACAGTGGTTTCATAAGTTGGTGTGTCTCAGAGATAAAGGTGGTTTGGTTTTTGCTTCAAAAGAAGTTTACTTAATATGCAATGTTGCTGAAAATAGTTTGCAACACTACATAAAACAGAATCCAAAGGACATTCATTCCGAAAAAAAATTGGCTCTAATAATTATGGCCAAACTAATTGGCAGTTCTCTTTTTCCCACTAAAGAAGAGCACATAAATGGTCAGCATCACAATATTAATTTAACGCGACTCATTATAGAGCGTTATCTAAGCATAAGGTTGTTTTATGAGGCAAAAAAAGATAATATCTCAAAAATTGTGTCATCAAAGCGACAATTGTTCAGAAAACAAATACAACTTCAAGGATATTAACAAAATAATTATTTTTAAAGACAAAATAAACAAAGGTTATTATTATATAATTTTTATTACATCATTACATTACAATATTAATATATTTTATCTAATCTCATACTGAAATTTACACATTAAAAAACTAAACACAGTATCTTAATGACAGTCTTTACGCACAAGCTATCAAAATAAATTTAAAAAGTTATTTTTCGATTTGTCCCGGACAACTGTATCGAAAAATAACTTTTTTTTCCATTTCGATACTGCTTCAGCCCTGGATACAGGTATTTTAAACAGGTTGCAATGCAAATACATTGCAACTTTGTAAAAATTTTCTACATAATCTGTGATCGCGGGGCCGCGTCGCGCATGCGCACTACGCATGCTCGATCTGCAAATGGATTTATAAGTAAGAAATAAAGCTGTAAAATTAACTTCATGGTTGTATTTAATATTATTATCATATATTTCATGAGATTAGATAAAGTAGTGTATGAAACTGCACATAATTAGGTATTAAAATACTCGTGTGGTCTATTATAACATTCGCCTTCGGCTCATGTTATAAACTCACACTCGTAGTTTAATAACCCTTATTATGCAACAGTTTCATAAACTACTATTTCAATACAGTTGTTAAACATGGCGTACTTTCAGAGGCTGTAATTATTTTATAAGTCAATTTAATAAGTTTAGTAGCAAAGAGTTTTCATACATAAAATAAAATCAGATAGATGTTATATGAGGAGAAATGAATGAGGCCGTTAAATTGTTCTTTATTACTCAGAATAACATCTAAAGCAGTTTATTATAAATAATTACCACTTTTAATTTAATTATTTTCGCATCAACATTTTTCAAATATTGACTAGGCCTACGAGCCCGTTGCCTAGTTTTGTCGTAAAGAATGCATGTTGAAATAAACATATTTAATTCTTTGATTTGGTTTTTACTATTTCATAAAGAAGTATTTACATAAAGAAGTAGACACTAAGTTACCTACCCTACTTTTGGGGAAAATGTTTATTTGCTGGCATATTTTTTGAATGGATGTGTGCGTGTCAACAGCTGTAATCACATGCCGCTTACGCACACATAATTTCATTAGTTGCCTCAGTTTTAGGTGGGGCGCTTGTATGAAATTATCGTTCTAGGTGTTATTATTCTAAGCCCCGAAAGCTACACACTGACCAATATTTGTTTTTATTATTCACAGATATAGTATATTGCTTACATGGAAATAGTTTACTTACAGAGATGTTTTCACATTCCTAAACTCCGATGCAACGAAATTGCTATCACTCGCAAAGTAACTTGCCACCATCAGTATGTCTACTTTTGGTAAATTGGAGCTATTTGCTTTTACGTATCCCGATTCCATTATGAATTATACAATATGGGACAAATGTTCACTTAATTTCTTCTTTAACAAATCAAAAGTAAAATGTTCAAGCTAATGTTTATGTTTACATCAAAATGTCACTGTCACACACAATGTTTAGAATATCGTGACGTCACACGCTGTGATTGGTGTTTGCGGTCACGTGATATTACGGATTAAATATTTACTTTTCATTAATTAAAATAAAAAAGATAATAAACTTAATGAGTAAAAATATGTCATTTTCGGTAATTCTCTAATATAAACTATCAGAAAAACAATAATTTGTATTATATTTCGTTTACTGTCTACACCCCTATTGTTTATAGCTATCTATCCATGCTACAGTAGTTAGGAACTGTTTTCTGAAGCAATTTGGTATGGATATGCCATATGTAAACAAATATAACATTTTGGGTGTAAGTGCTTCATCAACATCTTTGAACCAAAGCCAACTTCACCTGCACGCGGTGCACCCTGCTGACTGACAAACGAAGCTATAGCGAAAAGAGAGGTAGGGAGCGTAATTGTAAGCTACCCGTCTGGGGAATGTACCTCCACCTCACAGAATACCGCAGCCAAATAACGGTTCCCTTGAGAGCTGTTGTGTTCCTGCGAGTGAGTGAGGTCACCAGAAACGAAGGAGATTCTGCGATGGCAGCGGGGGTGGCGGCGCGCGAGCGATATTTCATCTTGCTAACATTAACATAGTTATGGTAACCGAAATGGTAACATCAAGCAGGCAATAGCAAAGTCATAATTTTGCAAAGAAACATGACGCCATTTTGTGCTCGGTGAGGTAAAGATATAGCAAGTATATTCAATTGCTGACATGATAAGGCTGGCAATAGTCTATGTCCTGACCTACGTAATTGTTTATAGCTATCTATCCATGCTACAGTAGGAACTGTTTTCTGAAGCAATTTGGTATGGATATGCCATATGTAAACAAATATAACATTTTGGGTGTAAGTGCTTCATCAACATCTTTGAACCAAAGCCAACTTCACCTGCACGCGGTGCACCCTGCTGACTGACAAACGAAGCTATAGCGAAAAGAGAGGTAGGGAGCGTAATTGTAAGCTACCCGTCTGGGGAATGTACCTCCACCTCACAGAATACCGCAGCCAAATAACGGTTCCCTTGAGAGCTGTTGTGTTCCTGCGAGTGAGTGAGGTCACCAGAAACGAAGGAGATTCTGCGATGGCAGCGGGGGTGGCGGCGCGCGAACGATATTTTATGTTGTGAGCGTTAATAAGGCTTCGGTAACCGCTTCACATAAGGCGGGCCGTATGCTTGTCTGCCAACTGACGTAGTATAAAAAAAAACGTTCATGTTTTAATACTTAGATTATAATAGATTTTGAAATGTCTCATCATGAAATTTAGGACCCCTCTCACCCCCTTGTCACACAATATCACACTTCGACGGCCCCGTCCCTCCCCCTTTACGTGTGACGTAATTTATGGATGGCCCTTAGAGCCGTTTACCAGATCGTCAAGGAGTATAAGATAGGATTTCAAAATTTTTTGGGTTTAAATATAACATCCATATTGATTTTCTTTCAGATTTATGTAGTAGACTGCTCAGACCATCAGCGGCTAGAAGAGACAAGCCAGGAGCTGGCTGAGCTACTGCAAGATGACAAGTTACGTGCAGTACCCCTTCTAGTTTATGCTAATAAACAGGACCTTGCTACTGGTGAGTTTTATTATCAAATTTGCTGGGTCTGTCTTCGCGTCACCACGTCATCTACAGACGTAGTTTATCCATGGATATAAAAAAAAATTGGTTGTCTGTAAAGTCGGTTTAAGGCCGATAATTTTACGTGATAACGTCATAAGAAAACATCGGCCAATGACAAGCCCAACGTTTAGGCCGATCGTGCCTCTCTATCGCTTGTTCCGTGCTCTCGCTTGCACGCTCAACTCAGGCGGAATATGACAATGAGTCATGCTTTTTCGTGCGTGCAGCCGGCGTTCGTAGATTTATAATACGTTATCACTTCAAAAAATTTAATATATTGTTACGAGCTAGGGTTCTAGATTTGGATGTAAAACGCCAATGACAACTTGCAAGGATTTATCCACGCAGGGTCTGGTCTGCAGGTCTTCACAACACGAAGTCCACACGAAGATTACAAATCGCAAGTCAAATCGAAGTCCAATAGTATCACTGAGGTCGTAGGTCTCGCAGGTAGATTCGCTCGAAGTTTACTCTTCCGAAGTCTAAACTGAACTCCTATGCGCCGCGACGGTCGCTATTTATATCCACCGGCAAGGGTTCCCGAATGTCCTCGTATGTACATGTATGTACTTCCCTTCGGTAATGTGTCCCGAACATTTTCATATCATAGTGTTATGAACCTTATGGCAGTAGACATACATTATTGCTTGCAGCGAAGTATGCGGCGACTATTCTAGAAGGTTTCATTCTAGATGATTCGCGACAGGACCGCGACAATATTAAGGTTCTAAACTGTCTTATGTCTTCTATTTTCCAGCATTGCCTGCCAGCGAGGTAGCACAGCAATTGGGATTGCATCTAATCAGGGACCGCACTTGGCAGATTCAGGCGTGTGTCGCGATTGACGGCACCGGGCTCAAGGTAACTATGTCAGGTTACGGTTAGAGATCAGGTGATCTCAGCGGTTATTACAATTATACATTGCCGAATGGTAAACAGTAATCATTTCCAACAAATTATGCAATAGTCTCAATGCTTGCCGAGACCTGCTCATGGGTATAGATCCAAGGAGCATGGAGCATGCACAATGGAAGGCAGGAACAATGGAACTTTTGGAATATGCGGTCTAGGTAGACCGCATACTTATTTGATCAGGTGATCTCAGTGGTTACTACAATTCCCATGACCAAGTCTTGGCAAGCATTGAGACTATTATATAATTTGTTGGAAATGATTACTGATTACCATTCGGCAATGTATAATTGTTGTAACCACTGAGATCACCTGATCAAATAAGTATGCGGTCTACCTAGATCGCGTATTCCAAAAGTTCCATTGTTTTTTTTTTCTTACGGGACGGGGCCCTACTACACATTGCCACCTGTGTGTCTGCTGTGTAGCCAGGATTAAATCGGCGACCGCCAAAAGAGCCACCGACGGCTTAACGAGCCCTCCGAAGCACGGAGGTGCTCGAAATAAACTCATCCATGGACAGGTTACGGCCCACATTGTTTAACTTGCGTGTTCGATTAGATTGACACGCGCAACGACGCCATCGAGCTCTCCTCCATTTAGTTATTTATTATTTGTATTTTTTTTTTATTTTTTTTTATACTACTTCGGGTGGCAGACAAGCATACGGCCCGCCTGATTTGAAGCGGTTACCGTAGTCATATTAACGCTTGCAACATAAAATATCGCTCGCGCGCCGCCATCCCCGCTGCCAATGCAGCATCTCCTTTCTTTCTTTCTGGTGACCTCACTCACTCGCAGGAACACAACAACCCTCAAGGGAATTGTTATTTGGCTGCGGTATTCTGTGAGGTGGAGGTACATTCCCCAGTCGGGTAGCTTACAATTACGCTCCCTACCTCTCTTTTCGCCAGAGCTTCGTTTGTCAGTCAGCAGGGTGCACCACGTGCAGGTGAAGTTGGCTTTGGTTCAAAGATCTTGATGAACCACTTACACCCCATCTTGATGAACCACTTACACCCCAAAATTGTATTGTATTGTATTTATTCTTTAAAATTTGTATTTATTATTTGTAATTTCCAGGAAGGTATGGAGTGGGTATGCAAGAACATTCCAGTCAAGAAATAACTTATTTTTTTTTATATATAAATTGCATATTGTCACAATTTATAGTTCAATATTGACTCTTAAATGAGATTTTTGTGATGTTAACTTGATAACATATCTCTAAAATTGAAATTAGAGAATATTTCTAGTCATTAATCAGTATTTTAACTAATAATGATATTATTTGTCTATATTAATTAATCCTAAAGCTGAGTTTTACCACATTATAAGTAATAGTACTACGTCCAGTATTTCCACTCCTCGCCGCTCTCTCATGTCAACCTTACCTCCCCTCTGAGACAAATCAGGAACAATTTGTATGGCGCCGCACGCACACATGCTCATGGACGCTCTGCACAGACATCATTGTTTATGTAGTAGTTACTGACGTGACATTTGTATGGAGTGGCCGGGATGTAGTTTTACTGTATTTTATATATTTATATGAAATAAGTAAGTTATTGAATTATTTTTTGGAATAAGGGCTACCGTTTCTATGCTCACGAGTTGGCGACATTGTCGAGTGAGGTCCAGAGTGCTTAGTGCGAGTTTTTTGTTCGCGTTCGATCAAGTCAACGTAAACAAACCGACCAAATAGAGAAGAACTCTCATGTAGTGAATTTATAAGACGCGTGTTACATATTAAAATTATGGCGTACTTGCTCACATTTTGAAGTGAGCAACCCGGCTAATTTGGATATGTAACATGCGTCTGGTAAATTCACAGTATGAAACCGTTTTCTCAATTTGGCCGGCTTGTAAACGTTAACACGTTCGAATGTGAAGAATTGCAATTAATGTTAGCAAAACACGAGTCAATGACTCGTAACTCATATTTGCCATAATTATACTCAATTATTGCAAATAATTTATTACAAATAGAAATGAACCCAAGTAGATTTGACTTTTCAGAGACCTCACTCTACAATAGCGCCCCTAGCGGCGAATTCATACGCAATAGCCCTAATGAGGGTCTATTGGCAGCACTGTAGCGTAGGGTCCAATAATCTATCAATTCATAGCATTTTGTCAAATGTCTTGTTGACGTCTTGTGTTGTCTTGTCATCTTGAAGTTTCGCTGTCAAAAAATTCAGTACAATATGATTATCTTATCTACCTAGCGACATCTGGTGTCAGGAAAAATATCAAACATCCCCATTACTTGGGGGCATTAAAACGGACGACTGTTTAGTTAATGATTATGTCCGATTAAACACGATTAAAATTGCGATTGCCAACTAAATTGTACAATATAGTATCCTTCTATATTTTGCATATATGCATATGATAATATGCAATTTTTTTTTTATACCACGAGGGGTGGCAAACAAGCATACAACCCACTCGATGTGAAGTGGTTACCGTCGCCTATAGACGCTTGCGACAATGAGTGTCGCTCGCGCGTTGCCACCCCCGATGCTAACGCAGCAAATTCCTTCTTCTGGTGACCTAACTCACGCGCAGGAACACAACAACACTCCAGGGAGCTGTTATTTGGCTGCGGTATTCTGTGAGGTCGAGGTCCCCCAGTCGGGCTAACGCCCTTGTACCCTACCTCTCTTTCGCTAGAGCCTCGTTTGCTTATTGGCAGGGTGCACCACGTGTAGGTGAGGTTGGCTTTGGCTCTTAAGGTGTTGGTGAGCCACTTACACCCCAAAATATATGCATTATGTACATTTATAAAATTGGACCTTGTTATGCGGAATAGAGCTATTCAATGTTATATGGGAATAAATATTTCATGCAGTGTAAGTTTTGGGATGCACATGTCATCAAACTACTAGAATCATTTGCGAATATATAAAACTCGATTTGAAGTTTCTGGTTATGTATATCTCTTAATTTGGCATAGTTTGTCGGTTGGATCCATTCTGCATAACACATTCAAAATAAACATTAAATTGCATAATGAAAATAAACTCAGCTTTATCAAACAATATATTAAATAAATACATACTGAAAACAATCCGTCCAATTGATTTTCATTAAATAAATTTATTTTTACACGGCGCGTAGTCGAATGATGTAGCGTAGAAAGTTAGAAGAAACAATTTATCGAAATATAATTAAGACTTTTTCATTATATCGTATTCCTTCAATAATATTGGTAATATTTTAAAGCTAATATTGTAGCGTAAATTGTGTATTCTGAGGTGTAAATAAAATTAAGGCGGTTCCCATATCAAAACTAATATCTCTTAAAAAAAACGACTTTGCTTTATACCACACGACTGAAGTAAAACTTCTTTAACTTCCGTTTGCCGTTTCCGTAACGCTCTCATCACGCATTCATCAGCTTGTTCCCGAAGTCAAACGTGCGTAAAGAAGTTTTTCTTCCAAAAAAAAAAAAGTATAATTCACGATTGAAGATATTTAAATTATCAAACGTGGAGTTTACTACAAAGATAATAAAGTATTTTTACGTAAAGTAATCAAAGTTTAAAATATACTAAAAATAACAATTTCTTAGGGCCTATGCGTATTAGGCGACCGCGTCTGCGATTATCAATTTATGGGACAAGTCGCGCGTCCATTTGGCTAGTCCGCGACCGCGTAGTGCGCGGTGTTGACTATCATAAGGTTGCTCGCTGTTGCATCGCCCAACAATTTGCATGATTGGTCGCGCGACCAGCCCCTAACACCTAAGCTGAAGCCGATTCGTATTGATTTGTTTGACTGCAAAAAAATCAATTCAGCATAGATTAGTGATAATCCTGTTTGTCTTAGTCTGTAGAGCTCCAGAGTTACTACCAGCTAAGTTAAAGACAATTACCAATAATTTACCCAGCAGTTTGATTTTTGTAATTAAGAAATCCGATGGGAATGAGGGTCTTTTGGCAGCACTGTAGCCTAGGGTCCAATCATTTGTCAATTCATAGCATCTTGTCAAAATGTCTTGTTGACGTCTTGTGTTGACTTGTCGTCTTAAAGTTTCACTGTCAAAAAATTCAGTACATTTTGACAATCTGGACCTGACGCCTACCTAGCGACATCTAATGTCAGAAAAAATATCAAACATCCCCATTGGCTTCAGCTTAGGGCGCTAGGTGTTGTTCGTGGTCGCCTAGTGCGCGGAGGCCCTTACTTTCTCTTATTAGTTTCGTTGGGGATAAGCCTTAATCTATTATGTACACTAGTTTATAATTTATTCGTTGTTCATCGAACGAAATACCTAAATAGTTTTAAATTAATTTATTTATATAATAATTAATATAGAAATAGCTTATTATAATAATATCTATATATTTTTACCTTCCGTGAGCAGGTCATAATTAGGTACATGATGAATGTTTTTTTTAATAATACTTAAAAAAAAAACATTCGTCATGAAAATACCAAAAAAACTACTAATATATATGAAACTACTATTGTTCTTTTAAGTATTTTTGGTGATCCCAAAATAATTTTGGTACCACCAAAAAATATTTAAATAAATAAAAAGGTATTTTCTGGAACCAGAACATTCCATTGAGATTTTAAAATTATTTGAGCAAAATTATCTCGGTTTCCGGGACCATAACACGCTTTATAGGAGATTACTGTTGAATACTGATAAAGTATTTAAAAAATAAAAATGATCTTGTAAATTTAAATCTTCAAATATTTTGTAAAATTATTCAGTTTTGGTTAATTTCTTTGGATGTTCGTAAAATATTTGGGTTTAAATATTTTAACTTAGTCCTCTGGCTTTTAGTAATATATATGCGATAATAATTTTGTTTGTTTGTCCTGCTTTCACGCTTTAACTACTGAACCGATTGAGATGAAATTGTGATACATGCATTATACAACGGATCGGCGACCCCTTGGTGTTGCTGATCTCCATGGGCCGTGGTGATTGCTTCCCATCATCCACATGCTCGTTTGCCCCCCTCTCGTATAAAAAAAATGTTAAATTTCAACGCAATCGATTCAGTAGTTTAGAGCGTGAAAGCGGCACATATAAACAAACTCACTTACCTGATGATAACTCATTTATTAAGCTATTGCATAGCTTCTATCGCGGGCCTTGAGCGCGGGGACCGAATCCAGAAATTCCGTAACGAAAAAACCTCACGCCTCCCCACTCCGACGGGCAAGGAGGTGTGGCTTGAAGGCCGTGCATCGTCTAACGTCGTTTCAGTTCGGCAGTCTTCGACACGGCGTTGTGTGCGTGCGATTAGACGTATTGTACGACTCTACGAAACTCGTTTTATTTATTTAATAATAGAAAAAATTGTTTTCTTATCGGTCACCACGCTCAAAAAGTGTAACTTGAATTAATATCAAAGAAAAAGCAATACTGCATGAATAAAATAAATAAATAAAATTATAATTGCATAAGTTGATACAAAATGCTATGCAATAGCTTTACCGCGGCAGTCCCCGAGTGCCACACGTCTTTTTTTCGAAATTTAGTGTCTCATCCTATCCCTGCTATTTAATATTAAATGTTTATTTATGGTATATAAACTATGATACATTTTAATGTATTTAATCTAGTCATATTTTTGCAATTGAGTAATAGTGTGCATTTTAATAATTAGAAATTCACATAATTTAATAAATAATAATTGTTGTTTTAAACCAAAGGCTGTTGTCTGTTTTTTATACAATCTCGTAGAAAGTGTGGTAAACAGTTCATATAAGTATAAATCGACACATATAAAGAATAAAATCCGATCTGTAATATTGGTAGTTCAATTTCATGCGTTGTGGTGGGGAGCTAATGTCACACTGAACGTTCGGCATCAACCACTAATCATCCCACCGTTCAGATATGGGTCTCGCCTCAATCGAATGGGTTTAGAGCATACTCCACCACGTTGCTTAACTGCGGGTTGGCGAAGGCCAGAGGCCCCGGCTACGCTGAAACCGATTCCCTTCGTAACCCTTCGGGTTTTTGATTGTGAAAATCGGAGTTCTGTTTAAATGTGTGATAATCATTTTTATTTTAATCGACAGAGTGTCTAAGCCCCTATCGAGTAAGCTTATTAGTATTAGCACAGATTAAAGGTGAAATTTTTTGGCCGTGTGGTTTCCGGCAGATTAGAATAGAATCACTCCGTCTCTTCCCGTGGATGTCGTACAAGGCGACTAAGGGAAATACATTATAAAACATCGATTAGGCCTCCCCAACCCGTCTGGCCAGCGTGGGGAGTGTAGGCCAAATCCTCCTTCTGTCTGGGGCGGAAGAGAGAGGGTCGAGCTTGACCGGATGATGATGATGAAAAGTGAAATTAGATTTTCGCAATCAAAAAATCCGATCGTAATCGGCTTCAGCTTAGTCGGTAGGGTTTTCAAGCTGTCTAAAGGACACTGAAGTGGCTTAACGACTCAACGTTATTTGATTTTAAATATCGGAAGGTATCATTTATCTTACAAGAACAGTCTGAAAACGTATGCTTGAAGAATTAATATTCCTTATCTGCCCCCCTAGCCAAGTGTAATTCGTAGCGTAACGAACGTTAGATAGATCACGTGACATTTGTCAATTCTCATACTAAGATTTTGACAAATGTCACGTGATCTATCTAACGTTCGTTACGCTACGAATTACACTTGGCTAGGGTGCTGGACTAGCTAGTCCAGCCCCAGCCTAGTGTAATTCGATTAGAGCTTAACACGTTTTTGTTGTATGGATGAGTCGAAATACTTTTCGTAAATATTTGGGAGTTTTTGGTTCATTTTCGTAATTTTTATAAGCGCGGCACTGGGAAAAGAAATGGATACTACTTAATTGAAATTAAAACACAGTATCCATATTTTGTTTACCTATTCTTGCCAATACTTAAATGTTGACTGAAAGAGATCTCTTTTAGAGATAATTCAGCCTTTGTACACGCAATTCTTTTTATATTTTTAAGAATTTTGTATTGTACAATAAAAAAACAACAGTTGTATTAAAAATTGGTTGTCGTTAAGTCGGTTTACGGACGATAATTTTAACGTGATAACGTCATAGAAAAACATCGGCCGATGGAGTGGAAGAGAGATAGATGCGGCACAAGCCGAATGTGCCTCTCTATCGCTTGTTCCGCGCTCTCGCTTGCATGCTTAAATGTTCATCGATTTAGGGTCCGTTCAAACAAACCGGTTCGGAGAGGAGAGCAGATTTTGAATGCGTTTAAAATAGAGCTTTGTATCATTGGCATAAGATTTACTTAAAAATTCACATCGGCTCTCGTGCATTGTCATATAACAAAAGAAGTGAATTTAAAAAATGAACCTTATACCATTGACCCAAAGCTCTATTTTAAACGCCATCAAAATCTGCTCTCCGAGCTGGTCTTTGCTAACGGACCCTTATAAGACGTTATGACGTCAAAACTATACCATTGCGCCCTTTTCGGTCCGCTTCGACATTTCGATCCTTACACGCAACAGCCTTTGGTTTGACCAATACTTTAATATACCTACTTAATAGCAATTATTAGTTACGATTTTCTTCCAGTTGAATTTAATAAATACAATTTCTATTGCAATCAAGTCTTTTATTTAACTATAAATAATTACACCCTTATATAGAATAGGAATACATATTTACATTCACTCACAACCTATAAATGCAAAAATTGTTTAAAATATTTGAAGACTAAAAACTAGACAAAAAAGAGATTCGAAAGAAATTTTGCATATTAATGCAACAGTTCTTTAGCACCAATAGTCCAGCGTACAGACTAAAAAATCTATATTTTTTCTTATTAATTAAAAGATAAATCGAGAATCTAAAGAATACAAATTTATCGATTGGATTACTTTGGTCAGGTCAGGTTAGGTCACTTCGGTACAAATGCCGCGTTGTTACTCTGTATTTAAAACGAGACAGTGCCATATGCGTGTATGAGACGGCGATATAGCCTCTTGTATCTTGTCTATCGTATCTGCTTAGTGTGTAACTCGCTTTAATCAATAAAGAATTATTATTATTATTATTTAATGCCTAATACTAGTGGTGACTTCCGTCCTGGTGTAATCCGATCGAAAAATGTATGTACCTAAAGTTGGGGACTACGTTTGTGGCGGTCGGCGTATGAGGGGTGCACAAGGCGGGCATTTTCGTGCTTCCTCGCTTCGCTACTTGTGCTTGTGCACCAGGCGCGCGCTACCTGAGTTCTCCCGCTGTTTTTCATGTCGATATTTGTTACACGTGCGCGTTCGGTCTTTGATTCTTGTATTGTTCATATTTTTACTAAAAAAATGCTTTAAAAAGATGTTCGTATTCAAAGTAAAGCGCGATGTATAGTAAAAATAGTATTTAAAGTACTTATCCAATATCGATTTATTGATATCTAACTCAAGACGAATACACCATACTAGCCTTGCGCCCGCCACGAACGTAGTCCCCATCTGATGTACGAATTTTTATAAGTTACTATATTATTTAATATTTATTATACTTATTGCTTCTTTGACAATAATTATATCAATAGTAATTCTTTGTGTGCCAGAAATTTTTACATAAAATATAATAAAGTCCCTGACTTATATGTTAGATACATAAAGTTAAGCTAATCTGCTAGATGTATTCATTTTACGGTAAGACATAACCTAACATAAGTCTGTGTCTATTCCCAGACCGATTTTACAGAACTTATGAATATAAAGTTTGTAAATATTGCAAATTTGGTTGTAAATATTACTTGTAATACATTAAACTCGCAAAATACATTTAAAGTTTATACTCTCTACTCTAATTAGAAGAAAAATAATAAAAAATATATATATTCTGTGTCTAAACATTATAGCTTATAAATAACAAATTAAAAATTATCACGAAATTTTACTAAGTACATAAAAGTGCGTAACAAAATAAAAATCAAGACAGAATATTTTAAATACCTAACATTGAACATAATGTATTTATTATATTAAATTAATAATTAAAATACTTTTATAGAAATAATCACACAATTTACTTAAGTACAACATTAAATAAAATTCGTCATAAAATAACCCTACCTTAAAAATAAAGTGTCTTAGAATTTAAAGTGTTTGCTTAGAGAAGAAAAAGAAAAAAAAGAACTGTTGGAAAAGTAAAAAATATGTTGTAAATTCACAGAGACTCAAAAATAAAAGATTATAATAAATTCGTTGCTCGCAAAATATAATTTACATTTTCATTGAATCTCTCCATTTTCTTACTAAAAAAACATTGATCTATAATAAAATAGATACAACTTCACATTAATAATTTGACAGATATATATTTAGTCTATGTATTTTTTTTTTATAATTCACTGTGGTACACCTCGGTGGTGACTTTCATTTCGTGTTCGTGGAATGCAGAGCAGTCAGCTGGGTAGGCAGCCTGAAAAAATAAGTTAATGTTTATATAAACATATAATACATAATTCTCACGGCCGCAGGAGACGTCGGAACTCATCCAGAACTCATGTGGTCACGTACTGCATAATAGGCTATTTGACTAACATTTTTTTCGGTTTGATATGTAGGGACGTCTCCATAATATAACCATAGGTGAAAGAATTACTTCGATAGCACAAAAATATCTCGAGATATGTTAATTTGAAAATCACAATTTTTAGACTGCCCCAAAACGCTCCATACAAAAGACTACCGAGTTATGACGTCACAGGTTTGTATTTTGTATGCATCAAATCAGAAATTTGTACGATAGCTTTGTTAAATATTACGTTTATGTAATTAGTATCATAATAAAAGTTATAGCATTTTTTATTGCTTCTCCAATGGAAATATTATTTTTTAATAATTTCATACTTTTAAAATGGACTTTCCCGCCAAACTTTGATCGACGCTAAAAAAAGTGAAGATATTAGAATGAAAGTTATCAGATCTTTATAGTTTTGTGTATTTTACGATATTGTTAAATAATTTATACAATTTTTAAACATTGGAAAATAGCCTATTCCAGAGAGGTTTTTCAGGTCCAACGTACTATCAAACTATGGATTGACCGGATTATCCTCTCAGTCTAGGTTGCCCAACAGACTACCTACTAGTATTCGTTTCTTCAAAAGGGTCAAATATAGAACCTTCCAAAGGAGGATTAAATTCTATTCTAAATTTTTGTCAGAGAATTTTGAAACTGGGTGAGTAGTTTAGTAGTAGTAGTAGCTTAGCTGCTATAACCAAACAAACATTCCTAGAAACTAACTAAACTTTGTAGTTAGAGATTAAAGTACTCGTATATTCATTCCTATCGTAAATAAACTGCCCTGATAAATAAGATTTAAAATAAAAGCGAGTCTAATTCTTATAGTGTCTATGCTCATTGGTCATATAATTTAGATGGAGGGACTGTACTCGGTAATTTTTTTATACTACGTCGAGTGGCAGACAAGAATACGGTTCGCCTTATGTGAAGCGGTCACCGTAGTCAGAACCGTAGAAATATCGCTGCGCGCTGCCACCCCCTCTGACAACGCAGCAACTTCTTTTCAACTTCCTTTTCAACCCACATGCTCGTTTGCCCCCTCATATAAAAAAAGATTAAAAAGAAGACAGATACTTACATCACAATTGACGTCATTTTGTATAGCGTTGTAGAGGTCCCAGAAACCTTTGCCGTTCTGGAAGCTGAGTGCAGCAGACGCGACCAGACTGCTCACCTTTGTCAGACCTGCTTTGAAGCCTGGAAGACCTGGGAATAAGGATTTCAGTAAGTATGTTATTCATTATCATCAGGTCATTATAGTCTCCACTACAGGAGCACGACCCTCTCTCGTCCGTCCCAGACAGAAGGAGGATTTGGCCTACACTCCTCACGCTGGCCAGACGGGTTGGGGAGGCCTGATCGATGTTTGATAATGTATTTCCCTTAGTCGCCTTGTACGACATCCACGGGAAGAGACGGAGTGATTCTATTCTAGTCTGCCGGAAACCACACGGCAATTTTTTTAGTATGTTATTATTATACTCTTATTACGGTAGGGTGCGTCCATTTTTTATACTACATCGGATGGCAGACAAGCATACCCGCCTGATGTGGAGCGGTTACCATAGCCATATTAACGCCCGCAACATAAAATATCGCTCACGCGCCGCCACCCCTGCTGCCAACACAGCATCTCCTTCCTTTCTGGTGACCTCACTCACTCGCAGGAACACAACAACCCTCAAGGGAATTGTTATTTGGCTGCGGTATTTT
This sequence comes from Hypsopygia costalis, assembly GCA_937001555.2. NCBI lineage: Eukaryota > Metazoa > Arthropoda > Insecta > Lepidoptera > Pyralidae > Hypsopygia > Hypsopygia costalis. The sequence continues at coordinate 6,084,080 of OW443350.2, forward strand.
GTGAGATGGACGCACATTCGCCAGTCGGGTAGCTTACAATTACGCTCCCTACCTCTCTTTTCGCCAGAGCTTCGTTTGACAGTCAGCAGGGTGTACCGCGTGCAGGTGAAGTTAAGCCAACTTCACCTGCACGCGTTCAAAGGTTCAAAGATGTTGATGAACCACTGACACCCCCAACGTTATACGTCCATGAATTACGTGAGGCACTTTTGAAGATTTTTGATGAGATGTAAGATTTTCCTCGACCACTCCCCCCTACCCCTATATCACGTGAGATTTTTCAAAATTTGTATATTAGGTATAAAAGCGTTGTATTTATTAAAAAAAACATTGCTCAATTATTTTTATTTAAGACTAGTATAAATGATAAATAATAATCATCATCACTACATAGTATAAAACAAAGTCGCTTTCTCTGTCCCTATGTCCCTTTGTATGCTTAAATCTTTGAAACTACGCAACGGATTATGATGCGGTTTCTTTTAATAGATAGAGTGATTCAACTGAAAAGTTTATATTTTTTTTTTTTTTTTTTTTTTTTTATACCACTAGTGTGGCAAACAAGCATACGGCCCGCCTGATGGAAAGCAGTTACCGTAGCCTATGAACGCCTGTAACACCAGAGGCATCACACGCGCGTTGCCGACCCTGTAAAAACCTCTTCACGCCCTTTTTGAAGAACCCCATGCTGTAGTCCCCTGAGACAACCTCGACAGGCAGTTCATTCCACAGCTTGACAGTACGCGGGAGAAAACTTCTCTGGAACCGCACGGTACGTGACCACTTAGGCTCCAATGTGTGAGGATGAATTCCCTGTCGATGGCGAGCGGTGCGACTGTAGAAGGAGGCCGTTGGCATCATATCAAACAACTCCTCTGAACACACCCCATTGTACAGACGGTAGAATACACAAAGGGACGCAAAATCTCTTCTCAGACTTAAAGGTTCTAAACCGTCTGTTAGTTTGGGATCGTCGACAATCCTCACAGCGCGCCTTTGAATCGAGTCACAAGGTGCAAGCTGGTATCTAGGCGCTCCCGCCCATAGATGGCAACAGTACTCCATATGCGGCCGTACTTGAGCTTTGTAAAGCATAAGTCTCTGCCGCGGAGTGAAGTACTGCTTCGCCCTGTTGAGCACACCTAGTTTCTTCGACGCCAGCTTGACCTTCCCCTCCAGGTGACAACGAAACTGGACGTCGCTGGAGATTTCAACTCCAAGAATCCCAATGTTTTTGGCGATGGTAAGGGGTGTGTTTAGGAATTGAGGAGCCACAGCAAAAGGGGTTTTCTTAGCGGTGAACGCGCAGACTTGTGTCTTAGTGGGATTGAAATGAACCAGGTTCTTTCGCCCCCAATCGGACACACTATCCAGTGTGCTCTCGATCTTCGACACAAGCTGTTCGCGGCTCTCCTCCACCAGAGAGCGGGGAATATTAGCGCGGCCCGTATAATAAGCATCCCCGGTGCTGTCGTCAGCATAGCAATGAATGCTGTCAATGGACAACATATCATTGATATGCAGCAAAAACAGCGTCGGGGACAACACCGAGCCTTGCGGGACGCCAGCATTAATGTCCATGCTGTCGGAGCAACTGCCATCCACAACGGCTCTAATGCTTCTGCAGGACAAGAAACTAGCGACCCATTCGCATAAACCCTCTGGTAGACCGTATGCAGGCAACTTCGAAAGAAGACCACGGTGCCAGACCCGATCGAACGCCTTCGCCATATCAAGACTGACAGCTAATGCCTCACCTTGACTCTCCACGGCTGAAGCCCAGCGATGTGTAAGATACACTAGAAGATCACCAGTCGAGCGACCATGGCGAAAGCCGTATTGATGGTCGCTGATTAAGTCGTGCTCTTCTAGGTATTTCAGGAGCCGGATGTTAATGACGCGCTCCATTACCTTGGAGAGAAGGGAGGTAACAGCGATAGGCCTGTAATTCGATGGGTCTGATCTGTCACCCTTTTTGGGCACAGGGTGCACGTTCGCAGTCTTCCACGACGACGGTACCTGCCCGGTGGAATAAGAGAGCGCAAAAAGGCGCGTAAGAACAGGACACAACTCAGGAGCACACAGCTTTAACACCACTGCCGGAATGCCATCTGGCCCACTCGACTTATGAACGTCAAGGGATAGCAATGCCCGCCGAACATCTCGTTGAGTAAATGAGATTTCCGGCATGGAATTACCACACCGCGGGATGGAAGGCGGTGCGGCGTCCCCGTCGTTCAAAGTCGAGTTTGAGGCAAAGAGATTCCCCAATAGATCGGCTTTCTCTTTAGCACTGTGGGCCAGACTACCATCTGGTTTTCGGAGTGGTGGAAAGGACGACTGACAAAAAGTTGCCCTCGGCAGCCTTGGCAAGCGACCAAAAAGCACGGCTCCCAGATGGGTGCTTAGCTAGGCGCTCACCAATCCTGCCGATGAACTCAAACTTTGCCCTGGCAATTACTCTCTTACTGAACCTCGAGGCAGCATTGAACTCCCGTTTCAAGTCGGAAAGACCAGGATCTCCATTAATACGAGCCGTGGTCCAAGCCTCATATGCAGTTTGCTTGCGAAGTTTAGCTTCTCTGCAAGACCGATTAAACCACGGCCGCTTCTTAGCACCTGAAGTAGCCACCCGCCGGTTTGGAATAAATAATTCCATCCCGGCCAAAATCGTCTCAGCTACAGCAGATGCACAGGTGTCTATATTTTCCGACCCAAAACAGAGCCGCCTCCACGGGTACGATGCGTAAAATTCACGCAGTCCATCCCAGTCTGCTGACTTATAGTGCCACATACGACGCCATCCGGTATACCGGGGTGGGTCAGGGCTTGCGCATGGCACTTGGGTCCGGATGAGACAGTGGTCCGACGAGCCAAGAGGCGCATCCACCGAGACTGTATACCCATCCGGATGTGTGGTCAGCAGAAGGTCCAGTAGAGAGCTAGTATGGTCCTCTATATCTGGTATTCTCGTTGGAGAATGCACCAGCTGTGAGAGACCATAGGCCAGAGCAAAATCATGAACAGACCTCCCCGCGAAGTCAGTGGACCGAGAGCTGAGCCACTCGGCATGGTGGGCATTGAAGTCTCCCAAAATCACTAACTCCGCGGAGGGGTACCTCTCAATGACTTTGTCAGTCGCCAATTGCAGGTGCTCGATCAACCGAGTTGTGTCTGCATCACCGCTATGAGACCTGTAAAGGCACGCGTAGATACGGGTGCGGCCGCCCTGATCCACGCGTACCCACAACACTGACAGGTCCCTGTCTTCAAGGCCGTGAAGACGTCGACAGCAAATATCATCCCGGACGTACATACATACCCCGGCTCGACGTACAAAAGAATGTTCAAGTTTGTACCCGGGGTATAATAAGTAAGAAGTATCGGCCGGGCAAGATATTTGCGTCTCCGTTAAAAAAAGGAGGGTCGGCTTTGCAGTTTCGAGGTGCTGGTGAACTGCATTTATGTTTGTGTGAAGTCCTCTGACATTACAAAAGTCCACGTCGCATGTGGATGAGGACGCCGCTGAAGAAACCTTCTTTTTTTTGTTCCTGGCCATTAAAAGGGGGTAAGAGGATTATGAGAGAAGTTGTTTCACTGACGGCGCGAGGGACAAGAAAAGCGCGGTGTCTACCCCCGCAGCACAGTGCAGGTAGTGCGGTTTGCTAGCGCGGCGGGCGGAAGGGCCCCCGGTCCCCCCCTGCTGCAGCAGCCGGGTCCACTCCGGTCTCCTCCTCCGGCACGACTACTACAACAGGGACTTTACACAGGCTGGCGGTTCAGCCTCCCGGGGCGGAGATTAGGTGATCCCCGGGTTCGGGAACCCTACTAACCTGCGGGCGGCCAGCGGACAGCCGTTTCACCGGGTCTCCCTGACCACCGCGCCAACACGCCGCGCCTACACCGCTAGCGGCGGTTCGACAGCCGCTGGTCCCTCTGCCGTCAGCATAACAACTCCTCTAAAATAGCCCTGGTGACCTAGCTAACTCGCAGGAACACGGCATAGCCATTATGGCTGCGGTTTTTTGCCAGGTGGAGGTACTTCCCCAGTCGGATGCTGGCCAAGCCTGGAGCGAAAGACCACACTATGCCCCTCCCCCATCTGACAAGTAAAAGAGAAGCACAGTGTGATCTTTCACTGCGTCCTACCTCTCTTTCGCCATCGCCTCGTTAGCTGGTCGGCAGGGTGCACCACGTGCAGGTGAGGTTGGCTTTAGCTCGAAAGATGTTGATGAGCTACTTACACCCCAAAATATATATGTATAATATATGCATAACATAGTAGAAAAACACTGATAATTTAGAGGTTTCTAATGTGATGTCGTAAATAAACACATTTTTTTGCTTTTTCATTGCAAACGCTGGCTGAACCCAACGAGATAGATCAAAATAATGTAGTACAGTATTGTTCACCTTAAAATGGTCTACAAAAAAGTTCGCGATGGTATATGTCTATCTCTTAGTGGTAACACACAATAACCGTTATTTTATCCTTTGATTTTTACAAGAAATAATGCTTTATTTACGAAGCGATTTTAAGCAATACAGAATTAATCCTTATCCAATTAAGTACCTTAAATACATTGCGCATTTAATATAGATCAATATGGCCCTTCACAGCATGTAATTTAAATGAATAGTATAGAAGATATTACACATTTAAAATGCAGGGACATAACGGCTGTGGCGGTACCTGGGGTGTAGTTAAACTGGGGAATGACTGGATAGGACAAAGCGCAAAGACCTTCTGTAGTACATTTAGTATCAGCATTGCACCCGTGCGAAGCCGGGGCGGGTCGCTAGTAAATGATAAATCACAGTGATATTTGCTGTAATCTTAAATTAAACTGATAAAATTACATAATAAATACGTAATCGGCTCGTGCACAGTCTCAAGAGTGACTATTACAAATGAGATTTAGTAAGATTTGGCTTACCTCCTACCTACTACGTTTAGTACTATTACTTATACTGTGCTCCTACTACAACTTTGTACCCCTTACGAAATTTGCGCTGACGGAGAAGTAAGAAATTTCGCACACTTATAATATAGAGAAGGAGTGCAGAATGCAAATATTTTTTTTAATTATGCATATAAATACATTAAATCAATAAAAAAAAAAAGAAACATTATACAGACTATTGTTTACCGCTGGAGATTTCACATTGCATTGTTAATTTGATTTGGTTATTTTTTTACATTTGAGGTAATTATATGTTATGTTATGATTAAATAGTGATCTTTGTTCATTGATTGTTTGGCGCCGACTCAAAATTACTTAGGTGTACTTAAATTAGTTTAAGAACTTAGTTATAAAAGTAAAAAACCGGACAAGTGCGAGTCGGACTCGCCCACCGGGGGTTCCGTAGGTACGTAGTATCATTATTAAATTTGATATTTTTCATTATAAATAAGAAATAATGCATCGAAAAAAATAAATAAAATATATTTTGCAATGTGTACATCGAGCCCTTTCATATGATACCCCATTTGAAGTAGTAGTTTCAATTTGAAATTTCGACACCCTATAAAAAATATAGACCCCCTATTTTTTAAGATCTATTTACAAATGTATAGTTTTGAGATTTATTCCTGTACTTGTAGTCTATAACGATGTTACTTACCAAATTTCATAGTTCTAGGTCAACGGGAAGTACCCTATAGGTTTTGATTCCTTTGAGTGTGTCGAAATATGCGTTTTTTGCTGTAAAACGCATATTTCGAGTTGAATAAACGGCCGTAACTTTTTTCTACGTAAACTTAGCAGTTTGATTTTTTTACAATTTCAGGGGACTGTATACCTGAGTATACAGTTCAAATTTCAGCTTGATACCTCCACGCATTCTCGACATAGAAATTCTTGACAGACAGACAGACGGACAACAAAGTGATCTTATAAGGGTTCCGTTTTTCCTTTTGAGGTACGGAACCCCAAAAAGAACAAAGTTTATTATTTTTTGCTTTTCATTTTTATATACGCTTCAACTTGATAATCTCCGTTTTTTCATCCATAAAAAAACAGAATATTGTTGCTAAAGTAATTAAAGCCCAAGAGATTACATATTAAGCGAAAGTGCACAATAATAATTGAGTTTAGTTAATTTCATATTTTTGCAATAATAATTGGCGCTATTTTCGCTTGGTTAAGAAAAGAGATAGCAAGTATAATAAATCGCTGATATGATAAGGATGGCGATAGTCTATGTTCCAATGTCAGCAGGAACCGTATTCTGACGCAATTTTATAGATTTACTAGCACTTAGATATAAGTCATCTTGTGATTGAAGTTCTGTTCAATAAATAAATAAATAATTATTATTATGTTATAGCTAGCAATAAAAGCAGTTATGGCAGGCTTACGTCCCTCTTCTGTAATAGCCCGGTATTAAGTTCACCCAGATCTCATCTCCATAGCCCATTTATTTAATAATAATAATAATTTATTTATTTATTTCTTCACAAAAATATAAACAGAACATAACTTCATGCATCATTTAAGTGACTACTGTTACTTCTTGTGAAGACTGGTGCTTGAAATAGATTGAGACAATCTGTAGTACAAGACACCAGGTCTCCACCTCCTGGACTAAGGACCAGTTATGATAGCTTTTCCATCACACTTTGCAATAATCTCAACGCCAGCCGAGACCTGCTCATGGATATGTCGTTCCATTGACATATCCTGGAGCGGGTCACGGCGGGCGTACAACATTACATCAAACTTCTCAAAGGGGCCTCTACGCGTGGGATCCATATCCCCGCGCACGCCTATCAAATGACCGGGCTTGACCCGTGAGTCCAAGAGATTATGTTATAGAAAAACAACAAAGCACATGTAGGTTACGTAGTAACTATTATGTAATCTGTGATGTAGGTTATTTATCGTCTCAAAGAACGCACACCACGCACTATATAATAGCTTATATAGAACTCGGTGGTCGAATGGCTAGCAATGACTAGTTTGAATCCGAGGTCGCGAGTTCGATCCCTGCACAAGACAATTGTGTGCATGAACATGTCTGTTTATTTTGGCCTGGGTATTTTCTATGTAAGTATTATAAGTATGATTTTTTTAATGTATTTAAGAACATTTATCTGTTGTCTTGTACACATAATACAAGCTTTTCGCTTAATTTGGGACTAGATGGCGCTGTGTAAATAGTCTAGAAACATTTATTTATAATTTGCAAATTATGTTGAGTTTGCTTCCCTTTATGATCGTGACTTAGAGCCACTCGACGCGCACTGTCCGCAGTGTCTGTACACGGCATTATAAATATCCCAAATGTTCTTCCCTAACAAAAAATCTCCCCATTAAGTATAAATATTGTAATGAATTTTAAATTTAATAAAAGTAGTATACAGGGAGCTTTTGATTTATCTGCCAGGATTGAAAAGGGTAGTAGTATTACATATGCCGATTTCGATAGTAAATTAAATTTGTGCCCCACGTGTTATTTTTTTTCTCTTAGGAAATAAAATCGCATCATGAAAAGATTAGTTTACTTTGTATAAACCATCCCTCTGTGTCGCAGTCTAGACGGCGTGGTCAATGCGCTCGGGTATGACCCGTGCCGAAAGGCTACGTCACGAGCTGCCAAACGCTTTCCGAACACGGTGATAACCGCGGTAAAGTCAAAGTTTACTCAAACGTTGGGCCGCCCTTTGTAAACGACGCCGCTTCGCAGCGATGTCTGTCGCTTGATCTCCTACCGCCCGCCCCCGCACGGGCGGCGCGGCAACAGCGCTCGCGCCGCGAGAAAGAAGGAAGAAAGGATCCAAGGAAACGAAAACAGTGTTAACCGTGATTCGTCCGTGTGTTGACCTAATCATGCCTATACGCCGCAGTTTTACGAAATGTACAAATTTCTCGAAATGGTATGGCATGGTTTCTTGTCGCGAGTGTAAATGCGCACGCAGAATATCTGTACGAAATTCAGTACAGATAGACCTCGATCAGTTACAGAAAGCGGTAGTGGACTTTTTCCGCAGACATTCCATGGCAAAAAAGTGGTAAAACATGTATGTAGACGTGGATAAATTAGTGGCTAATTGTGATTTTGTGTAAATAATTTGAATGAGCTTTTAAACACGCCAAGTTATTGTAGAACATGTTATGTGACTGCGTTATTTTTGAAAACTAACATCGTAACTAAGTGTTTTTATGATGTTTCCATAAACAAACACATACATTATTCGACGAGCTCGGTGGCGTAGCGGTCAATGACGCGGCTTCGACACCAACGCTCGTGGGGTTGATTCCCACATAGGACAAACATTTGTGTGCATGAACATGTCTGTTTGTCTTGGTCTGGGTATTTTCTATGTATCATAAGTATGTATTTACAAAAAAAAAACTGTATTTACGTATGTTTATCAGTTGTCTAGTACCCATAACACAAGCTTCGCTTACTTTGGGGCTAGATGGCGCTGTGTAATTTGTCTGACAATATTTATTATTTATTTATTATGATATTAATTTGACAGTTCAAAACCTGTGATATTATGTGTGATGAAAAGTTCAATGACCTTGATAAGGACAATCATCTGCCCTCCTGTAAGTGTATGTTATTATTACCTATCAGTTTTACATTAGATTACATTTTTTTTACCTATCCTATTTTGATTACAACGCATTTTAAAGGAAATATGCAATTGGGACGACGCTACCTACGTACAGCTGTTATTGTTATTATCGACTTCATCTGATAGCGCGGAATGTATTAAGCACTATGAAACCAGTTCATTGACTACGTTATTTATTTTTTCAAAGCTTATTAATGATATTGGGACGCCTTATTTCTTCACTAACGTAACAAGTAGGCTTAATACTATCTGCCATTAAATTCCTGGCTAATACAAAAAAAGCACCTTATATATAAATGTAGGTAATAAAGCACGATTACTTTTGATTTATGCAGGGTTCCGTTTAATTTAAACCTGTGATTATTTCAGACCATTATAGACAATGTATATAAGTAGTTCAAATAGAGAAAAACTCTCATATTATTAATATATAAGTCGTGTGTTAGGTACATATCGATATTATGTGGCTTACTTGCTCACATTTTGAAGTGAGCAACGCGGCTAATTTGGATAAGTAGGTAACGCGTCTGGTATATTTACAATATGAAACTTTTTCTCAATTTGGTCGGTATGTAAACGTTAACACGTTCGAATGTGACCAAAATCTCGCACTAAGCACTCAAATGGAGAATAAGTTTCATATTATCAATTTACCAGACGTGTGTTACATATCCAAATTAGTGGGGCTGCTCACTTCAAAATGTGAGCAAGTAAGCCACATAATTTAGATAATTATGTAACACGCGTCTTATAATTCACAACAAGAGAGTTCTTCTCTTAATGTTATAATAAAGCACTTTCTTTTCTTCTAAAGCCTCCAAAGCATTCATTCTTTGAGGCTTTAGAAATCAATAGACTGTTACACCATGACCAAAGCAGGGTTTTAAATTTACAACTGGATATAATAAGATCCCCTTATTAAATTATTTCGTATGACTTTATTCTCACATAATGCTGATATATTATATGCATCGAATGACATAGATATTTTTTAATTTATAATTTGACTTATTCTAACACTTGACATAACTATTAATACTGGACATATTATTCTTTTCTTTTTATGACATTAACAAAATAATTTATTAAATTTCAACTGACATAATCTTTAATTATCATATATTTTAACACAATTTATCTTAACATATTTGTAATTTTAATATACTGAATCAATTTAATTTTATTATAACGATGAATGGTTACATCATCTAATTATACACGCCTAACTTATCAGACTAAAATTTACTCCGATTTTGTGGTAAATCTCCATAAAGTGACAACACAGGTGGGTAAATTATTTCGTGGTAAATCTCCATAAAGTGACAACACAGGTAGGTAAATTATTTTGTGGTAAATCTCCATAAAGTGACAACACAGGTGGGTAAATTATTTCGTGGTAAATCTCCATAAAGTGACAACACAGGTGGGTAAATTATTTTGTGGTAAATCTCCATAAAGTGACAACACAGGTGGGTAAATTATTTCGTGGTAAATCTCCATAAAGTGACAACACAGGTGGGTAAATTATTTCGTGGTAAATCTCCATAAAGTGACAACACAGGTAGGTAAATTATTTTGTGGTAAATCTCCATAAAGTGACAACACAGGTGGGTAAATTATTTCGGAATACACTTTTAATATATTTAATTTTTAATATTTTTTGTCGTTGATTGCACGGTATAAAAATGTTTTGTAGAAACACAAACACCATCTGTTTACCTTGATAATGCCTTAGCGGTGAAATCGGTCGGTAATATTAAATATAATAACGTGGAACAGTACAAGTGCTTTATTATAACATTACGATAATAATGTTCCACCTAGTGCCAACAATCAAATAGAGTTCTTCTCTATTTGGTCAGTTTGTTTACGTTGACATGATCGTATGTGACCAAAAGACTCGCACTAAACACTCTGAACATTAAGTAAATTTAATTATTTAGTCTCGCTAGACGAAATCTGTGGTTTTATATAAAGTAATCTACTTTTGTAGACCAGTAGCCCTGAAGTAATTACAAAAAACCAGCCAAGTGCGAGTCGGACTCGCGCACGATGGGTTCCGTACCATTATCTATGAAAACGGCAAAAAAATCACGTTTGTTGTATGGGAGCCCCCTTAAATATTTATTTTATTTTTATTTAATTATTAATTTTTAAAGTGAATATATAACTAAATATTATGTGAGTATTTCAAACGTCTACCTATTGCCGTTATCAATTGCGAGCAAAAAAATTCCCGTTTATTGTATGAATATTTATTTTATTCTATTTTTAGTATTTGTTGTTATAGCGGCAACAGAAATACATCATCTGTGAAAATTTCAACTGTCTAACAATCACGGTTCATGTGATACAGCATGGTGACAGACGGACGGACGGACGGACGGACAGCGGAGCCTTAGTAATAGGGTTCCTTTTTACCCTTTGGGTACGGAACCCTAAAAACGATATGGCTGACCGGATAGGAAAGGTTTTGTCATATGCCGACGGAATTCCAAACGAAAACAAAGACAATTAGGCTTTTTATGACACTTATGGGGCATTTGGAGCGGTCTAGATTCCAGAAAGTTCTATTCGCAAGAAATTCTCTGGATATTTTGTAAAATGTTGTTATGCTGGTTTGTAAGTAGGTAAGTTTGCTTTTCGTGTAAGGTCGTTTATTTTTATTGTACTGAAGGGATATGAACCACTAATTCGATATTCGGGCGAAGAAATCGTGTTGCTTACATGGGATATTTTTCTGGGTCAATTTTTTTTATACTACGTCGGGTGGAAGACAAGCATATGGCCCGCTTGATATGAAGCAGTTACCGTAGCCATATTAAGGCTCGCAACATAAAATAGGTATTGCTCGCGCGCCGCCACCCCTTTTGCCAACGCAGCATCTCCTTCCCTTCTGGTGACCTCACTCACACGCACGACAACAACCCTCAATGGAACTGTTATTTGGCTGCAGTATACTGCGAGGTGGAGGTACATTCCCCAGTCGGGTAGCTTACAATTACGCTCCCTACCTCTCTTTTCGCCAGAGCTTCGTTTGTCAGACAGCAGGGTGCACCGCGTGCAGATGAAGCTGGCTTTGGTTCAAAGATGTTGATGAACCACTTACACCCCAAAGTTTATTCAGTCACATACCTCGCTTATCCTTATCATGGTGCCTATTAACCAGACACATGAGATGTTCCTGGCACTGTGGAGCCTGTCTTGAGTGTTTGTACGCTCTGTAGACCCTCAGCACTGGTTCGATGACTTCCAAATTGAGAGTATCAGTGATTCGATCCACTAAGGCGTTGTAGTCGCTTCGACTGGCCAATGATTGGGATATGGACTCGCCCATCTTGAGGGTTTGCTGTGGAAGTAAGTGGTAGAATAGTTAGTTGTGTGAACAGAAACAAGGTTTATAGATTCGATATTTGACGAGCTCGGTGGTCGAATGGTTAGCAATGGCCACTTTGACTCCGAGGTCGTTGGTTCGATTCCCACACAAGACAAACATTTGTGCGCATGAACATGTCTGTTTGTCTTGGTCTGGGTGTTTTATATGTATTATAAGTATGTATTTTGCAAAAAAAAAGATGTATTTAATTACATTTATCAGTTGTCTAGTACCCATAACACAAGCTTTGCGCATAATTTGGGACTAGATGGCGCTGTGTAAATTGTCCAGAAACATTTATTTATTAAACATTTACATTTATTTATTTATTCGGTTATGGTGTAGGCCCATTATGCATTTATTTAAACTTCATGCACAAAATTGTACACAGGTGGACATAATGCTATACAAGCATTCTCTAGCAGTCAACCATAGGGTGGTGCAGAGAAAAGACATGCACAGGGAGAGAATAATTGAAAATAAAAATGTTTTTTTTTATACTATGTCGGGTGGCAGACCTTTACCTTACGCTCGCAACCCGAAATATCGCTCGAGCGCCATCACCCCCGCTGCCAACGCAGCAACTCCTTCTTTTCTGGTGACCTCACTCACTCGCAGGAATACAACAACCCTCAAGTGAATTGTTATTTGGCTGCGGTATTCTGTGAGGTGTACCCAGTGGGGCAGCTTAAAAATACGCAATGCCCTACCTCTCTTTTCGCCAGAGCCTCGTCTGTGAGACAGCAGGGTGCACTACGTGCAGGTGAGGTTGACTTTGGTTGATGAACTACTTAGAACCCATGTTAATTTAGGTATAGTATAAATTTAAACGTATGCCAATACATATTAATTAAATATTTTTTATGTATTTTCACTGTTATATTTTCCCGTCGTATTCATAGTCACACCAAGAAATTTTATTGACCCATAGGCACTCTTTTTTTTACCACTAAAGTGCATACGGCACGCTTGATGAAAAGCAGTTACCGTAGCCTATGAACGCCTGTAACACCGGGGGCATCACACGCGCGACGACGACCCTGTAAAAGTTCTTCACGCCCTTTTTGAAGAACCCCATGCTGTAGCCCCCTGAGAAAACCTCGACAGGCAATTCATTCAACAGCTTGACAGTAAGCGGAGAAAACTTCTCTGGAACCGCACAGTACGCGACCACTTAGGCTCCAATCCAAATCCAAAGAGGATGAATTCTCTGTCGATGGCGAGCGGTGCGACTATAAAAGGAGGCCGTGGGCATCATGTTAAATAACTTCTCTGAACACACCCCATTGTACAATCGGTAGAACACACAAAGGGACGCAAAATTTCTTCTCAGACTTAAAGGTTCTAAACCGAAACACTGGTATGACTATGGATAAATATCTTTATCTATAGTTCAACCGGTTTATCACTGCGTGTGTCTGTAACCGTGTCTACACTTCTGTGAAGCCAGGATTAACCAGGAAAGTGATTGAAGAATGACATTAGTGAAATTAATTACAGTCCTAGGGGTAAAACTACGACTGCCTTGTAACAGTTATGTTGAAGGCTAAATCGAATTGATTCAGAAGAGATTAATAGGGATAGTAAGCATTGTAAATTAACTTCCTCCCGTGGCGATACAAAGGACAAATAAGGCACTAAATTAGGTTGTGAAATACAATCAATTTTGTATGACCTTTCCTAAAGAATAAATTAACTTGCCTTCATTAGGCATGACAATTGAGAACAATGCGGCAAAGATTAATGAAATTTGCATGTATTTGTCTGAACTAAATTTTACGAAACCGGAAATACTTTATTATATTGGAGCACTACGAGAAGAAGGCCCACCACACATTCCCACCAATGTGTCTCCTCTCCTGTGTAGCCAGGATTAACAGCGATGACTATCAAAAACAGCAATGAACAATGAAGTCCATTGCCGTCCCGGGTGTCTACGTATGACTGCAGCTGCCTTGGAACTCAACGAATTTACTCAGATACTGGAGTACTAGCTCACAACATGCTCAAAGATAATGTGAATTGGTATTCACTGAGGCCTTGTTTTCAATTCAAAAAAGTTCGAAAAATAAAATTAATTATCATCATAATTTTAGGCAAAGGATATCCACTTCTGTACATAGGCTTTCTGTTCTAATGTGTGAGGATCCCGATACTAATGGCAATGGTAAGGGGTGTGTTCTGGAATTGTGGAGCCACAACGTGCTCGTCGTCAACCATTGTAATCATCTCACTGCTGGGATAAGGGTCTCCCCTTAATCGAAGGCGTGTAGAGCATACTTCACCACGCTGCTCAACTGAGGGTAGGCGGAGGTCACTGTTTTCAAGCCGCCTAAACTCCACTGACTTGGCTTAACTGGCGACTGTGATCTAACGACAACAGCCGGGACCGACGGCTTAACGTTCCCTCCGAAGCACGGCCTAGCTCGAGATAAATAAACTCATTCAAAGACAGGCTACAGTCGACGTTGCTTGACTTGCGCGATCGATTAGACTGTCACGCGCAACGACGCCGTCGAGATCCTCAGTGAAGCCACAGCAAATGGGGCTTTTATGGCAGTGAACGCGAAGGCTTGTGTTGTGTTTTTGCAATTTCCAGAATTAAAGTACATAAATTACAAAAATAAAATTACCTTAGCGTATTCTACAGCAGGCTCGACATATCCAGCGACATCTGTGTTCATATTCAAGTATTTCTTTAACACAAAGTTGATGAGAGCAGTTAAAGATTTGGTTGGTTTCTTCATATTGAAGTGGTTACTCTTCGGTATGCCCTGAGTATCGAGGAAGCCATTCAAAATGTATTGAACTGAGCCCATTAATCTGAAAAATAAATAAATCATGTAACTCGGTAAATGACGAGCTCGGTGGTCGAATGGTTAGCAATGACCATTTCACTCCGAGATCGCGGGTTCGATCCTCGCACATGATAACATTTGTGTGCATGAACATATCTGTTTGTATTGGTCTGGGTATTTTCTATGTATTATATGTATGTATTTACAAAAAAAATGTATTTAAGTACATTTGTCAGTTGTCTAGTACCCATAACACAAGCTTTGCGTTTAATTTGGGACTAGATGGCGCTGTGTAAATTGTCTAGAAATATTTATATTTAACTTCTGTCAGCCAGCAGATGACCTGTCCTGTCAACCAGAGATGCCTTTGGGTTCATATAATCTAAATGAACCCAAAGGCATCGGCAGTGTTTTTGAATCTTTTTGCATAAGGGACCCCTTTCAACGTTAAAAATTTCTGACGACCCCCTCCTCCCTTCCCCTCTTCCTTGAGGAAACAACTTCAACAATTCAGACTGGATATGAATGTTTTAAAAATGTTAGTGCCATTTGCTACCGACTTTGTTCTTAAGTGTAGGTACTAATTAGGTCTTTAATGGTGAACATAAAAAATATGAAGAGAAATAAGGCTTAAATTGGTAAAAGATTTCCTTAAAGAGTTGATGAGTTATTAAACAAGAATCAGAGGGGTAATTCTCGTAGTTAAAATGGAGTCAAAATTCAGTTTCGATCCAGTCTCGATCTCTCAAAAATTTGGTATTCACGTATCACAATATGAAACTACAAAGTGGAATTATTAACAAAACATGGCCGACAAATAAACAACCTAAAAACGTTATTATGCCAACAATAAGAATAGACAATAATTAGAGGTAGGCAGCGTAACTGTAAGCTACCCGACTGCGGAATGTACCTCCACCTCACAGAATACCGCAGTCAAATAACAATTCCCTTGAGGATTGTTGTGTTCCTGCGAGTGAGTGAGGTCACCAGAAAGGAAGGAGATGCTGCATTGGCAGTGGGGGTGGCGGCGCGCGAGCGACATTTTTAATGTTGCGAGCGTTAATATGGCTGCGGTAACCGGTTCACATCAGGCGGGCCGTATGCTTGTCTTCCACCCGACGTAGTATAAAAAAAAATCTAATTAAGTACCTATATAATTTTCAGTCAATCCACAATTCAATCTCGTTTCGTTCATCTTTCATTCCGCGATTGTAAAATAATTATGAGAATAGGCTATTTTCCAACGTTTAAAGATTGTATAAATCATTTAACAATATCGTAAAATACACAAAACTATAAAGATCATGCAAACTTTCATTCTAATATCTTCAGTCAGACTTTTTTTAACGTCGATCAAAGTTTGGCGGGAAAGTCCATTTTAAAAGTATGAAATTATCAAAAAAAAATATTTCCATTGGAGAAGCAATAAAAAATGCTATAACTTTTATTATGATACTAATAACATAAACGTAATATTTAACATAGCTGTGGTACAAATTTCTGATTTGATGCATACAAAATACAAACCTGTGACGTCATAATTCGGTAGTCTTTTGTATGGAGCGTTTTGGGGCAGTCTAAAAATTGTGATTTTCAAATTACCATATCTCGAGAGATTTTTGTGCTATCGAAGTAATTCTTTTACCTATGGTTATATTATGGAGACGTCCCTACATATAAAACAGAAAAAAATGTTAGTCAAATAGCCTATTGGGCTTCAGGTTTAGGCTTACTTTTTTTTTACTGTAGCGTATGATTTATCAAACCCTTGCATTTTGTGCCCTACCCCCGAATGTAATTTGGTCGCCCCTTGGGGGTCGCGACCCACAGTTTGAAAGTCACTGATCTACTATTAACCTTTTGCATGCCGTGAAATTTAGCGTCCTACCCAGCGCTGTACTAACACTGTATCTACTATGGGCCGTGGCACGTGAGGGGGTTAAAAAAAGTACTACTATCGTTACTCAGTCACAACCAACTGACGACAT
Source organism: Hypsopygia costalis (assembly GCA_937001555.2). NCBI lineage: Eukaryota > Metazoa > Arthropoda > Insecta > Lepidoptera > Pyralidae > Hypsopygia > Hypsopygia costalis. The sequence continues at coordinate 6,100,832 of OW443350.2, forward strand.
TAGAAATTTAGGGTAAACGATGAGAAAGGACCGCGTGGAGTTTACTAAATATAAAAAAGATTTCTTTTTCAACATTCAAACAATAAAAAGAGCCGGGTAAGATTATTTTTTATACTACGCTGGGTGGCAGACAAGGATACGACCCGCCTGATCTGAAGCAGTTACCACAGGCACATTATCGCTCACAATATGAAATATCGCTCGCGCGCCGCCATCCCCGCTGCTGACGTAGCAACTCCCTCCATCCTGTTTACCTCGCTCACTTGCAGGAACACAACAACCCTGAAGAGAAATGGTATTTGGCTGCGGTATTCTGTGAGGTGGAGGTACTTCCCCATTTAGGTAGCTTATAAATACGCTGTATTTTACCTCTCTTTTGCTAGAGCCTCTTTCGCACCTCGTTCAGGCGAAATTGGATTTGGCTCTAAAGGTCCTGATGACCCACTCACACTCGGTAAATGAGAATCATTGACACACAGAGCTGCCCCATAATATACTTATTCGAATTAGGTACATACTTAATTTTTACACTGGCCTAGCCAATAAATATAAACATTGTGATTATCTACTAATATTTCAATAGTTTAGACCAGTGTTTTTCAATCTTTTTGAATACGGGACCCGCCTCTTCTTCCCTCCCCCTTTCTCCTCCTCCAAACTTCAACAATTCAGCCGGCTACGAATGTTTAAAATTGTTAGTGCTATTTGCTTTCGATTTTGTTGATATAAAAAATACGAGAAATAGGCTTCCATTGGAAAAAGATTTGCTTAAAGATTTGATTTGATGAATTATTCAACAGTAATCTGCTTACGTTTTTTTATTTACATTTGCGTTTTTCCCCTGGGACCCCCGAATATAATTTCACGACCCCCCTGAGGGCCGCGACCCACAGTTTGAAAATCACTGGTTTAGAGCTTATGAAGTATACGTACTCGTATTAGTAATATCAATTTTGATGTCGAGGCTCGAACCATTGTCGACTACTAATCTCAAGTCGCACGTGCTCTGGCTTCAGGCGAATTTCAAAGACATGTTCCTAGAATCTTGGCCCCAGGGGGTTTTATTTCGACGATACAGAGCGTCGGAATCGACACTGATAAGTAATTCTCTAGGTAAGGGTATCTACATTTTATTTGACATCTTCTATAATATAAAAATGAATCGCTGAATGTGTTGCTAAGCGCGAATCTCGAGAACAGTGGAACCGAAGACCACGGCTGCCTTGGAACTCACAACGAATTTAATGAGAAGAAATTGATGACATGTCTGTTTGTCTTGGTCTGGCTGTTTTCTATGTAAGTATTTACAAAAGAATGTATTTAAGTACATTTATCCGTTGTCGAGTACCTATAGTAGGTACAAGCTTTGCGCTTAATTTAAGACTAGATGGCGCTGTGTAAATAGTGATCGCGTGTCACGGTCCCATGGTGGGTAAAGCGTTTGGTACAGCGCTAAAATTCGCGGCATGCAAAAGGTTATTAGAGGTGTTGATTACAATAAGTTCTTCTGGCAAGTCATATCTATTATTATACAATCTGATCTGTATTTTTTTTTATTTAACCATATCTCTTCTTACTTAATTTGTCACTTTTCTGTCTATAAGTGAACATCATATTTAGTATGAGATCATAATTTGGAACCCGAAAAACCTATTTGGAAACTTCTTTGAACCACAAGTTCAAAGAAATTGCAGTTCAAAAATGGCCAGGCTATTAAAGTCTACTTTAGAATTGCTATGTTGCAAGCAAGAGATTATAGAGAACACAAGGCTAATCTGCGTCCGGTTTTAATGTTAGACCTGATAGCAAATAGTCATACCAACCTCTGGTAAACTTCCGGCTTCGATAGCGACACAACCGTATCAGTCAAATACTTCGCTGCAGCCTTAATCCAATGCCTTCTGAAGGAATGATTTTCAAAGTTCTTAAACATCAGCTCAAAACTAATCTTTCCATCAGGCCCAGTGAATGGTTTCAGAGCCCTCTTCATTCCAGACTTCTCCCACACAGTCTTACCAAGCTCAGAATTTATGAACAAGTCCCAATATAAATGAGCCTTTTCTAAATACGGTGGTAAGAATGAAGCATGGTCTTTATGGTCTTCTGCTCTTTTTTGTGCTTCTGGATCAGAAAATGCGCTGATTGCGTTCATGATTAAAGGTAACACTGATGCTGCACCAGAATTTTTATTTCCCAAAAATCCTGATGCTAAATTCAATAGGCCTTCCATGTTGAAATCATTGTCTTCTGTTTTTCTCTTCTGTCGATTTCCGCTAGGTTTAGCGTCGTTATTTACCATTTGTTGTGCAAACATCGATATCATAGATCCAACTATTGCTGGGTCTATCTTGCCATCCTGACCTCCTAGTAAGCTGCCCAGACCTGTAATGCAGTGAGTGTTAATTAGTTTATGTAGCCGTATAATAGTAGTTTATGCAAGTTTTATAAAAAAGTATTAAAATATCATGTCTTTAAAGCAGAACAAACAAACAAACTCAATTTCACATTTTTAATATTAGTAAGGATTAGGAGAGAAAATTTCGAGCTTCGGAGGGCACGAAATTTTCGTCCATTGCCATCCCTGGTATGTCTCCGACTCTCTCCACTCGGGTTGCTCAGGCATATTTTCTATCCTCGTCGTTAACCCTTATTCATCCCACTGCTGGGATACCGGTCTCCCCTCAATCGAAGGGGTTTAGAGTGTACTCCACCACGCTGCTCAACTGCGGGTTGGCGGCGGTCAGTGTTTTCAAGCCGCCTAAAGGCCACTGACTTGGCTTAACGAATGTAATTCTAACGACAATAGTCGAGACCGAGGCCTTAACGTGCCTTTCGTAGCACAGAGGAGCTCGAGAAAAATAAAATGACAGGGTACGGTAAATGTTGCTTGACTTGCGTGTTCGATTAGATTGATATGCGCAACGACGCCATCGAATTCCTTAGGTTTTTTTTATACTACGTCGGGTGGCAGAAAAGCATACGGCCTGATGTGAAGCGGTTGCCGTAGCCATATTAACGCTCGCAACATAAAATATCGCTCGCGCGCCGCCACCCCCGCTGCCAACGCAGCATCTCCTTCCTTTCTGGTGACCTCACTCACTCGCAGGAACACAACAATCCATTTCCCTCAAGGGAATTGTTACTTGGCTGCGGTATTCTGTAAGGTGGAGGTACATTCCCCAGTCGGGTAGCTTACAATTACGCTCCCTACCTCTCTTTTCGCCAGAGCTTCGTTTGTCAGTCAACAGGGTGCACCGCGTGCAGGTGAAGTTGGCTTTGGTTCAAAGGTGTTGATGAACCACTTACACCCCAAAATTTTTGAGTATATCTTAGTAAAGGCAGCTCTTTATTACACTAAAAATTACATAATACCATAGATAAATACCTAAAAACTATACATACATATAATATACTAAACTTAATATAATCATTTATTTAAACAGAAATAAAACCTACAACTAAAATCCTTAAAAAATATAATATAATAACTAAAATATATTATTAAAAGGAGTCCCTTTAGGCAAAGTTCTGAAGATACTGGCAGCGTTCCCCCTTTGAATAGCTAGACTAATTCTTTGCCCGAGGTAGCTGTCAGCTCTTCGGACTCCTGTGATGTCTTAGTAAATGTCTAATACAGACATGTTTATATTTGTCTGTGAGAGTGACATAAAGACACGAGTGTAAATAGATTACTGTTAGCAAATTACGTTTTATTGTAATTTAAATTGCTTTAGAAGTACAATACACATGAAGCAGAAACGAAACGTATTTACAAAATTTTGTACCTAGGAAAAAAAATATTGTTAGGTACGTCATACAAGGCTTTTTTTTTTCAAATAATACAAATTTATGTTAAAAACAACGTTAGCAAAATGAAAATACATAATTTATTAACGTGAAGTTAACTTCACGTTAATAAAATATGTATTTTACAGCAGTTTTATGTTATTTTAAAGCAGTACTTAAGTATGCTTGTTTGCCACTTTAGTGGTATAAAAAAAAAGTATGTGGTGTACTTAATACTTGAGTAAAAAAATAACCAAGTAGATTCCGATATAATTATTAACATAATTGCGACGTGTAATTAATAAATTGTAAGAATATTGTAAGATAAAAATAAAAGATTGTTAATGAAAGGTACGGATTCCGGGGTCTGTAGATTGTAATTATTATCACAATAAAAAAAAATATATTAGTGTAGATTTACCTGATAAAACATCCCCGGCGTTTCCATTCCCATTGCTACTCTGTCCAAGCATAGCTCCCAAGTTTTTGGCGTTGTCTCCTTGCATTAAACTGCCCACAAGACTACCTATAGCACCTAACCCTCCCATGTTATTATTCCCCCCATCTCCCATATTCTGCAAAAATGAGGATGCAAGGTCCAAGAAGGGGTTCTCATCTTCACTCCTACCTCCCAGAATGGGTAGTGTTAAGATTTGACAGAGTAGTAATAGTAAGCTGAATTTCGCCATTTTTGTACCTGAAAAAGAAATAAATTTAAATTATTTGCTGTTTTATGGTTATTGTGTTGTGTGGTTATGTCGATAGCGCAGTGTTGTGAATTGTTAAAATATCAGTTTTACTTGAAATTGCTTTTCATAATGCATTTCTAAAGTAAATTTAATTACTTGTTTTATTGTTTAATAGGTAATTAAATAACAAACTATCATAGGCGACCATCAGGTAGTAAAAATTGGTTACAAAGCGCTTATTCAACACCTACACATAGTCTACACCTAGTAAGCAAAAAAATAATGCGAAGAACGCCGGAAAGCGTTTTATCTACAACTTCTCAATAATTGTTATCGATTACCGCTAATCGCATTACATTTTATAGTTATATGGTTAGAAAAGTTAATATGGTTGTTCAGTTTTCTTAAATTTTGTAATTTTCCACGCAACTTTCTTATTTTTTTCTTTCATAAGAACCTCCTGACAATAACAAAAACATAAAAAGAAATACCGAAATCGGTAAACCGTTCACGCGTGATATTGTGACCAAGGGAAATTATGGGTATAATATATGAAATAAAATAGTTTATGTAATATTTTCATCATCATCAGGACCATTTTAGTCTCCATTACAGGAGCACGACCCTCTCTCGTCCGTCTTAGACGGAAGGAGGATTTGGCCTACCGGCTGCCCGCTGCCCCCCCCCCCCCCACGCTGGCCAAACGAGTTGGGGAGGTCTGATCGATATTTGATAATGTATTTCCCCTAGTCGCCTTGTAAGACATCCACGGGAAGAAACGGAGTGATTCTATTCTAGTCTGCCGGAAACCACACAGCCAATGTAATATTTTACGAAACAAAAAATGTTTATATTCGTACGACGACTAAAAGATACGTGTTGTATTTTTAAAGTCACCAAAGTCAAGGTTTTGAATGTTAAAAACTTCCTTAGTACAAATAAACTATGTAACCTTTTTTTATTTGTGTGTCACCTGTGGACAGTAATCACCACCGCCTATAAAGTAACTATAAACTATTTAATAAACAAAGTATTCTATGGTTATAGCATGTATATTCATAATTAGAGGTTTAAAGTACATATATTCATAGTAGGTATAATATAGAGGAAACATCAGTTAGAGTTGTCAGTGATTGGATTTAAGATTGGATCCTCTTAAATGGACGTGTTGATTCGTCTTCAAAATTCGATTTCTGCAGAGAAATTTTCGCTATCACATTTTCTTGCGGCGTATTGAGTTTTAGCTCGAGCCAATAGGCTGTTTTCCTATGTTTAAAAATTGTATAAATTATTTAATAATATCGTAAAATACACAAAACTATAAAGATCTGCAAACTTTCATTCTAATATCTTCAGTCAGACTTTTTTCAGCGTCGATCAAAGTTTGGCGGGAAAGTCCATTTTAAAAGTATGAAATTATTAAAAAATAATATTTTCATTGGAGAAGCAATACAAAATGCTATAACTTTTATTATGATACTAATTACATAAACGTAATATTTAACATAACTATCGTACAAATTTCTAATTTGATGCATACAAAATATAAATCTGTGACGTCATACGTCGGTAGTCTTTTGTATGGAGCGTTTTCGTTACAGTCTAAAAATTGAGATTTTCAAATTACCATATCTCGAGACATTTTTGTGCTATCGAAGTAATTCTTTCACATATGGTTATATTATGGAGACGTCCCTACATATCAAACCGAAAAAAATGTTAGTCAAATAGCCTATTGTGAACTCGGGTATATGCATTAGTTAGTAGTAGTTAAATCCATTGTGTTCTACTGCCTACGCCGATGTCTGTTTTTTACGTGATCATCATCATCATCAGGTCATTTTAGTCTACACTACAGGAGCACTACTCTCTGTCATCCGTCCCTGACAGAAGGAGGATTTGGCCTACACTCCCCACGCTGGTCAGACGGATTGGGGAGGCCTGATCGATGTTTTATAATGTATTTCCCTTAGTCGCCTTGTACGACATCCACGGGAAGAGACGGAGTGATTCTATTTTAGTCTGCCGGAAACCACACGGCCAACGGCCAACGGTTTTTGACGTGATAATGTCTTATAAATCGATGAATGCCAGCTGCATGCACGAAAAAGCATGACTCATTGTCACGTTCCGCCTGAGCTGAGAGTGCAAGCGAGAGCGCGGATCAAGCGATAGAGAGGCACGATCGACCTAAGCGTTCTGCTTGTGACGGATGTATCTCTGGTCCACTCCATCAGCCGACGTTTTCTGATGACGTTATCACGTAAAATTAACGTCCGTAAACCGACTTTACAGACAACAGACTTTGACTGTTTGATCTCAATAAATTTGATCATGTTTCTGATTCCGCTCTCAGTTCAAATGGCCTCCCATTGCCTTTGAAGAAATGTGTACTTATTATCTTTTCTGCAATTTTTTTTTTTTAATTATTCTAGCTCACCTTAGTACCTCACTTCTCGCTTTCCTCTATTACCACCCTCATCTAGATCCCAATGCTCCTGTCACATAAAAACACTCGACTGTTCCCCTTCCAACACTAAATTCTTTTTTAATTCATTCAATGTCCGCGCAGCACAACTTTGGAATAAATTGCCACCTCAAATAAGAGATTGCATCCGTCATTAGTTTCATAAAATATTGCAGGAACACTATTTGAGTTTCTCTCTCAATAAGACTTTTACTCGAACCGAAAACGACGGGCCATTGTAACAAGCCTCCTTGTGGCCCAAGCCCGTATCATAAATAAATATTTATATAAAATCCTAAATATTTCAAGGGTAAAAGTATAATTATATGTACTACGATCAACTACCTTCCAAAAATCCCATTATAATTGGATTATCTCGAAGATTACCCAAACAAAACAGACTCATCAATTTTATTTAGGGTAAAGTCGCATTAATCAGCCATGTCTACGAATAGCGTTCATTTGCTCCTTATTCTTACACTTGTTGTCTTGATTTTCTGTGTTTACTAAACTGCACGTAACGTTTGATGATTTTTTATGACTTTTTTTTAATGAGAGGGGCTCAAAAAAAACTGTCATAAAAATCATTATTTTATATTACGTTACGTAACATCCAAGTGACCACTATTACCTTAAAGTCACAAGCTATGTTCCGAAAACAGTACCGGAAAATCGCTAAAATTTGTTGACATTTTTTTGGCAGTTGCGCTGGAGAGTCAGCATGAGACATCCCGAAAACCTAAACGAAGAAGGTTGCCAGTTTGAGTAATTTTAATTCCGTATTTTTTTATTTCAATAAAAATACAATGTTACGTAACGCGTTGTTTGAAATATATACACATATATTGAATATTTCAAAGGTTATTGTTTATAGATAGGGCTTATATCTAAATTTTTACCTTGTTCTAAAATAGACTTGCCATATTCAAAACGCTTAATATTTAATAACCTGAGTATTTTGGTAAGTATAGCAGTTATTATAAAACAAAGTGAAACGATCACGAAAATAAAACCAACAAACGAAATTCGATCTCACTAATGTCAGATTCGGTATTCTGATATCACAATATGAAATTTCAATGTTCAATTAAAGTGTGATTATATCGAAATATGACCAAAAATTTTACAAACTAAGAATAGGAATCTGCTAGCAATAAGAATTGATATCAATTAATCAATGAATTCAAGTATATAATTTTTAGTCAATTCACAGTTCAGTCTCGTTTCGGTCAACTTTTATTTTACGATCTTAGAATATGTATATGTATAATGGCCTTCAAGACGTGTCCAATATTAGTTGGTTTTGCCCTATATGTATAATAATTATACAATCACTTTGAACACAAACTATAAAAATATTAGTATTTGCAGGTAAAATAACATTGGAAGAGTAAAAAATAAATATTTTTTCACTGTGTTCTTATGTTCTCCAATAGTAAGTAATTAATTAACATAAATTAAGTAAGTTAGGCTTGTAGAACACGCTTTTAAAACCTTTCCTAGCTGTAATATCTGGTGTTATCAAATTATTGATAATTGGGTCGTTTCACATTTAAAAATTGATTTTAATATGTTCCTCTTGTCCTAGCGCTACAAAATTTTTACTGTTTATTCTCCATGAATGTGCTACCCATTTCATGGAGAATAAACAGTAAAAAATGAGTAGGTAGTTTTTAAGATATGTTGAAATAAGTGACAATAGAAAAAAAAGTTATGATAAATATTTAAAAATAATTAAAACAATTAAATAGATTGTTTCTCGTGGATTTCATATTTTTTAATACTTTATACGTATTAAAAAATATGAAATCCACGAGAAACAATCTACGAAATAAAAGTTACGGTACAAAAAAGTATACTATATCAAAGGGTGTTACTACTGTTGTAGTTATTCTCTAAAAGTAATTAGGATTCTGTAGGCAATAGTTTATATTTACGCCTGTAACTATAATAATACGTATAAAGTCGGACTTTTTTGAAAATTACAATAACTTTTGGACCATCCAATATCGCTGAACATACATAGGGGTTATATGTAATAGGTAATGAGGTCCCCTATCACGTTACTTCCATTTTTGATCCACCCGTCATGGTCCCTGATATGTACAACAAACTGTATAATTTAAAAGATACGATTTTACTCATCAGACTTTTCGCGACTCTAGATTTTCCTGAAGGACAAATTCTTGTACTTGAAATATCAGTCAAAATTCAGTTCCGATCCAGTCTCGATCTCGCAATTGTCAAATTTTATATTCTCGTATTTTAATATGAAACTTCAAAGTCTAATTCAAGTGGGAAGAACCTAAGAATGATATTTTACCAATAATAAGAATTGAAAATAATTAGTGTAATGAGGTGTAATCAAATCAAGTATATAATTTTTAGTCAATTCATAATTCAATCTCGATATGATTAACTTTCAGTTCTGCGATGGTAGAATTAATTATTTTATAATAATTACCTTCGATCAAGTATTAATTACAATATTTGGGGTGTAAGTGCTTCATCAACATCTTTGAACTAAAGCCAACTTCACCTGCACGTGGTGCACCCTGCGACTGACAAACAAAGCTATGGCGAAAAGAGAGGTAGGTAGCGTAATTGTAAGCAACCCGACTGAGGAATGTACCTCCACCTCACAGAATACCGCAGCCAAATAACAAGTCCCTTGAATGATGTTGTGTTCCTGCGAGTGAGTGAGGTCACCAGAAAGGGAGGAGATGTTGCGTATATTTTATATTTTGGATATTTTATGTTGCGAGCGTTAATATGGCTACGGTAACCGCTTCACATCAGGCGGGCCTTATGCTTGTCTGCCACCCGACGTAGTCTAAAAAAAAACCGGACAAGTGCGAGTCGGACTCGCCCACCGAGGGTTCCGTACTCGTAGGTACGTAGTATCATTATTAAATTTGATATTTTTCATTATAAATAAGAAATAATGCGTCGAAAAAAATAAATAAAATATATTTTGCAATGTGTACATCAAGCCCTTTCATATGATACCTCATTTGAACTAGTAGTTTCAATTTGAAATTTCGACACCCTATAAAAAATATAGACCCCTATTTTTTAAGATCTATTTACAAATGTATAGTTTTGAGATTTATTCCTGTACTTGTAGTCTATAACGATGTTACATGCCAAATTTCATAGTTCTAGGTCAACGGGAAGTACCCTATAGGTTTTGATTCCCTTGAGTGTGTCGAAATATGCGTTTTTTGCTGAATAAACGGCCGTAACTTTTTTCTACGTAAACTTAGCAGGTTGATTTTTTTTTAACTTCATGGGACCGTAGACCTGAGTATACAGTTCAAATTTCAGCTTGATACCTCCACGCATTCTCGACATAGAAATTCTTGACAGACAGACAGACAGACAGACAGACAGACAGACAGACAGACGGACAACAAAGTGATCTTATAAGGGTTCCGTTTTTCCTTTTGAGGTTCGGAACCCTAAAAAAAAGAGAATTGGGTTGTACATAGCTTGGTCCATCTTGATAATATCTGTTACTATGCGACTGGACAATTTCACGCGAGATATTCGATTGATATTCACGTGTGATAGCGTGGTACTGATTCAGAAAGTGAATACATCAGAATAATGTTTATTTATGCTATTTACCGACTTTTTGCGTGGAAAAAATAACATGGTCTATAATTGTGATCCGTAATTGTAACACGCACTGGAAATAGTATTTTTCTTGTATGGTTTTGATTTGCAAAAAACACTTTAAGAGAAACGGAATGTATTATGTATTAAATTTGACGTTGATGATCGAATGACTAGCAATGTCAATGTAGTCTGTTTGTCCGCCCGTGTATATAGTATGTATGTAACAGTGTTGCGTTATTCTATAATATAAAAATTAATCGCTGAATGTGTTCCTAAGCGACAATCTCGAGAACGGCTGAACCGATTTTGCTAATTCTTTTTTTAGACTATTCCTTAAAGTACTAGGATGGTTCTTACGCAGAGAATTTTTTTTTAAAATGCCTGATATTCTAAAACCAACACTTTTCTATACTCCCATACAAACGATTCGTAATAATACTTAACAGTAAATTTTTCAAGTGCTAGTGGAGAGGTTGCCGAAAGACAAAACAATCTGCTAATTTTTGTTTTAATATTTTCGTTAAGATATAAATGGTTCTTATGGAGAGAAAAGACTTAAAAATTGCGTGAAAAATAAAAGATCAAGGCAAGCTAGTGTTTCAATAAATGTTTCTTCTTCCTCTTCAATGGTTATTTGTTCATTTCACTCCCAGGGTCGCGGGTTCGATCCACGCACAAAACTTTGTGCGACAGACAGCCAATATGAAGTTTGTCTTGGTTTAGGCATTTTACAAATAAGTAATTTAAGTGTATTTATAAGTTATCTCCAATGACCTATGGTGCAGAGACTTGGACACTGACCATCGGACTGGTCCACAGGCTAAAGGTCGCGCAGCGAGCGATGGAGAGGGCTATGCTCGGGGTTTCTCTGCGGGATCGAATCCGGAACGAAGAAATTCGACGGAGAAATACGAGTAAAGTTGTCGACATAGCCTTTCGAGTTTGCAAGCTGAAGTGGCAATGGGCGGGTCACATCTGCCGAGTAAGTGATGGCACATGGGGGAGGAAGGTATTAGAGTGGAGGCCGCGCGTAGGACGACGAAGCGTTGGACGCCCTCCTTCTAGATGGTCCGATGACCTTAAGAAAGCGGCTGGATGCGGAAGGCGCAGGATCGTATTTGGTGGAAAGCATTGGGGAAGGCTTATATCTGAAGGATATCGAGTAAAACACAAGAAGGTTCAAACGAGACTGATTTATTTGGTTAAAGACGGTGGATATGAAATATACAAATTATCAACATACCCTCTATACTTCATACATTACATATTTCCCCCTCTTAAAAAAAAATAGTTACATACAATAACTAAATAAGTTATTTTTTTAATAAAAAGTGAAAAAAACAGAGCTAATAGATACGTATTTTTTTTTAACATATATAATTTATCTTATGTATGTATATAATTGTATATAGTATTGTAAATATCCCGTAAATAAGCTTTATCTAGGAAAAACTAAACAATTAATGTACACTTAGCTATATGTTAACATTGAGAGAATAAACTAAAAAATCTTTATACCTTTACTCATGTACTGTATTTGGTCGGCGTAATTTCATATTAACCCATTCATCACATTTAAATGGGCTCGTCGATTTATATTTGAGGATTCGCCTGAAACGGTGAACCGCCTGCTTCAGCAATCCGAACCGACTAAATATTTCTCGAGTATTCGAGGTCTTAAAGTAGCCGGTATAACTACCCTATAGCCCCAATAGTATACAGCAGCCTATAGTATATAGTATACAACGGTGATCAGAGTATAAATTCTCACGTCTATAGAAATATGGTTTCTCTTTCTCTGAGAGCACATCATTTGGCCTACTCTTTATATTTATATCCGTATATTTTAAATAAAGTTTTATCTTTTATTTTTCTTTAATTCTGCGGCCACGTCTTTATGACCTATTGGGAAAGTGTCTTCCAGGTAACTTAAAAATGCTGCTTCGTCTAACTCTGATTGTAATTTGTTCCCTACTAAATGTATTCGTGACAACTCGCATTTCCATTTTTCTCTGTTGACACAAATTCAATCCTAAAATCATAGGCTGCTAACAACCGTACAGCGTACCGCTGCAACCGGCTAGCTGCTGTTTATGGACTGCCGTTCTTAGGACCGAAAATGTAACTAAGAGCTTTATGGTCACTTCGTAATGTGAAATGCCGACCGCATAGGTACTGGTGGTGACGCGTTACGCCATAGAGGATAGCGAGCGCCTCCTTATCTATTTGACTGTAGCCACGCTAACCGTCCGCGAGGCGCTGCACACCAGCGTCTCGTTGCCGGATACACATGCGACAGCAAGGCCACTAGACCAAACGAACTGCTGTCCACCACCAGAACTAAGTACACATTTATCACACATAAACACACATTTATCAAATTTTATGATTAAACCGGCATCTTTTAACCGAAATAGAATGGCCCTTAAACTTTCTAAGTGTTCTATTCCTCCTACCAGATTATTGTTCCTACCAGTTACACAAATATCATCAATAAAGCAACAGCAATTAAGACCAGCTAGGGTTTCCTTAATTATTTTTCTAAAAATTCAGGTAGACAGATCATACCAAAAGGTGGGCCCTCCGATATATAAAATTGCTGATATGTGTCGTAATTGCTGTCAATGGTTAAGATTCTTCAATCAATTACAATTTGTAAGTAGACGGTTTAGAGATCTAACTTACTGTAAGTTCGCTCCCACTTATCGCTGCTAACAGTTTTTCTATACGCGGCAACGGATAATGAAATTCTTTATGAATTTATATTCATTGTCACTTTATAATCGCCGCATAAGCGAATTGACCCGTCCGGCTTAATGAACGGTAGGTACTATGGGCGTCCCATAGTCAGACCTTTCGACTTTATAAATAATCTGTTCTTGTTGCAGCGCAACAGTCGCAACGCTAAGGGGAGCGGACGTGTTTTGCAAAATATCGGCGTATTATCTTTTAAATACAATATAATTTTATGTTTAAATGAAAGAAGACTTCTGAAAATTAGTTATTTCATTCCAAAATATCCTCATGTTTAATATGAAATAAATTAATCGGTTATAATTTAAGTTCTCGCAGCCATCGTCGGCTGACCAACGGTGTACTCCAGTTTCTATAATAAACAGCGGTGGTCCGCCCGATGGGCTCACCTCGGCTGTAGCGGCGCGAGCGGTGTTCGTATTGCGCACGCCACTTCGATACAACCCAATGGCACTATCGCGTCACCCGTGTAATATTGCAATTTCGTTTTAACTCTTTCGAATACGCAAATGAGAAAGAAAAATAAAGATCACAAAACATCTTCGATATCACCGATACTTTGCTTCCGGTATCAATTTCAAAAACTTTTTTTTTTTTTTACACGTTAATCCACAGTTCACAAAAATAGGGTCCATCTTTATTATTCCGCGCCGATATACATTTACAGTTATACCTAGTATAATCCACTATACTCCTCTCCGTCCGAATCAGAGTCACTGTCAATAAAATTTAGGTACCTGAATTTTCTGGCGCCTTCCTCTGTACGTGCAGCACTTAAATGACCTTTCACTTGACACTTATCACACACATAAGATTTGTACCGACACTTCGGTGCATGGCCCTCCCTGGTGCAGCGCCAGCAGGATGCTCGTCCGCGCCGGCCCGTGGCGGCGGCGGCGCCGGCGACGTGCGGGCTCGCTCCGGTCGCGTGGCGGTGCAGGCCGCCCGCGTCCGCCTCGCCCGCTCCGAGTCTCGCGGTGCCAGCCGCCGGCCACAGCGCGCGCCGCTCGCCGGCCGCAGCCTCCGCCGCGTGCCGCTCGGCCGCCTCCAGCGCCGACGCTAGCTCCCCTGCCCTCTTGTAGTTGAGCGAGGATTCGGCGAATAGTCGGGATAGCATATCCTCGCTCCTCAAACCCGATACGAATTGATCGCGTTTGTTCTCCTCGAGATTGCAACCGCAGTTGCTATAGGTAGCCGATTGTTTTAATTTTTGTAAGAACACGCCGATCGATTCGCCCTTCGCTCGTCGTCGTTGCCGAAATGTGTGACGCTCGGCGATCTCGGAACGTTTGGGTTCTGGATGATTTTTCATTAAGGTCACTAGTTCCACAAAGCCAAAAGTTTTTATTTCCGGATGCTTGGGAGCACACAAATCACACATAAGTGCGTACGCAGGCGCCCCGACGTAGGTTAGCAACGTGGCCATGTGTAGTTCGGTCTTATTATCGTTTAATTTAACGAACTGTTCCCCTAAACGTACATAATGCTGACCAGTCACGGGACACATCGAGGTCAAATTCGTGCACTTTTGCTAACGGCTTCCCGAAAATCCAAATTTATTCGTCGCCAATGAAGGATATCGAGTAAAACACAAGAAGGTTCAAACGAGACTGATTTATTTGGTTAAAGACGGTGGATATGAAATATACAAATTATCAACATACCCTCTATACTTCATACATTACAATATCCAGCAGTGGATAGATACAGGCTGATGATGATGATAAGTTATCTATACACATCCATAGTGCAAAACTAGGTACTGTGGCCGATTGTTATTAAATGATAAGGAAACATTATTACAAGCATATATTTAGTTTTTGTGTTTTATTTAGTCTGTAATGAAATTTTGCAAATTAAATTTGACCCTCTTCCAGTGTCCGATGGAGAAGAAATTTGGCACATTCATTTGTTTGTTGTCAAATTGCCTCCATTTTAATAGAGGGCGATTAGTAATTATGTGTACCAAAGAAAAGGGCTTAACTTTTTAATTCAAATTTTAAAGTCAATTTTAATATAATACGGTTTTTTTTATATTCTTGTTACAAAATATAAAGATAATTTAGAAATACATATTGGCTCGGAGCCTCGGACAATTGGCAGAAAATAATAGGCTTTTTTCTGTCCTACCTTTCAGTCTGTCAGGCAGATTTATGAATAAATAATGAAATCCATTTACAGTAGGGTTGGCAACACAAAATTTCAAAAGCGAATATTATAGAAAATATTTGATTACCTTCATATTTTTTTTATAAAATTGCCCACAAAACCAATTAATTGTTCATTGAGTATTTTGATTGTCGTTAATAAATTGAAGGTTACCACATAATAATATACTCTAGTGCTACTCTATACCTAGGTCACAGAATAATATGCCTAGGTGCAAAAAGTATCAACATTTATCAATTAGGAAACTTTAAAAACCCAGTACGCCGTTTAAACAGTATGGATACTGTTTAAACGGCGTACTGAGTTTTTAAAGTTTCGTACTGGTTTTTGGGTTGTCCTGGGGTGTCATGGAGGACACCCCAGGACAACCTAAAAAACCGGTACATGTCCTGGGAAAACAGGACATACAGACAGTATAAGCACAGCATAGTATTACTATGCTGTGGTATAAGGGAAGGCCTATATCCAGAAGTGGATAGGTGCCGGTCGATGATGATGATGAGAATTTACCGGAAAGTATATTTATTATTTGACGAGCTCGGTGGTCGAATGGTTAGCAATGGCCACTTTGACTCCGAGGTCGCGGGTTCGATTCCGCACAAGCAAACAAACAAACAAACATTTGTGTGCATGAACATGTCTGTTTGTCTCGGTTTGGGTGTTTCTATGTATCATAAGTATGTATTTATAAAAAGTATGTATTTAAAAAAATGTATTTAAGTACATTTATCAGTTGTCTAGTACCCATAACACAAGCTTTGCGCTTAATTTGGGGCTAGATGGCGCTACGTAAATTGTCCATAAATATTTATTTATATTTATTTATATCATACCGCAATGCTAGGTGAGCAGCTAGATGGCGTCGATGCGCGTGTCAGTCTAATCGAACGCACAAGTTAAGCAACGTTACCGTAGCTTGTTCCTGGATGGGTCTAGTTATCTCAAGCTCCTCCGTGATTCGGAGGGCACGTTAAGCCGTCGATTCCGGCTGTTCTCGTTAGATGACAGTCGTTAAGCCAAGTCAGTGGCCGGCTTGAAATCACTGACCTCCGTCAACCCGCAGTCGATCAGCGTGGTGGAGTATACTCTAAATCCTTTCGATTGAGGGGAGACCCGTATCTTAGCATTGGGATGTAATATAAAGGGTTGACGCCGATGCTAGGTTATTAGGGTTTCCCTATCCAGAAATTCACTAGATTTAATTTATATTTCAGTACAACATTTGCCGGGTTTGCTACTTTATAAACATGTTCTGGATTGTCGTTTAAGATACTTTTTATTCAGATCGGACGCTTTAAGTACTTTGTATAAACATATACCTAAATAAAACTTTGTGATAGGAAATGGCGTATCGTCGAACTTATTACTGCAATTCGTGCTGGTCAAATGCAAGGCTGCATTTTGGCGCATTACCGGCTGTAGCGATGTGAATTAGCGCGCAAAACTTGTACAACCTGTTCGTAATATTTAGACGCAGGTAGCCAGGTCATTGAACTGAAGATCATTGACATTCGCAGCTCTAGGGACGTCACACGCTCGCATTTTTACCCGACTGCCGAAGGACGGTTATGTTTGTCGAGCGTAATGTATGTATGTATGCCTTATTATTTGGCACGCTCTACAGCCTAAAGTGCCTAAACTGTTTGACAGATTTCAACATAAGAGGTGTCGTTAGATTCGTCTTAGTCACGCGAGTGACATAGGCTATATCAAATATAAAAAAAATCAATATGGCGGCTGTGAGCCGCTAAATTGTCGTTGGAGTAATTTTTTTTTTCTTCTAAATATATCGATATGGGTATCAAAATAAAGGTCTCGATGACGTGATTTCAAATATATATTTGATATATTAGCTTTTGCCTGCGGCTTTGCTTGTGTCGAATTATATTATTGCTGCGCGTGATTAATAAATCTGTAGGTGCAGTCGGGATTTTTGATTTTTTTTTAACTAACATAATTGAAGCACAGTATAAGTAATAGTACTACCATGTACTATGTACAGTATGGCCACACCCTGCCGCTCTCTCGTGTCGACTTCCCCTCTGATACAATTCTGGAACAGTTTGTATGGCATTGCACGCACACACCCTCATTCACGCTCTGCACAGACGTCATTGTTTGTAGTAGTTACCGACGAGACATTTGTATGGAGTGGCCGGGGTGTGATTGATGTAATATTTCTTTACGCACGCTTGACTTGGAGAATAAGCTGGTGAATGCATGAAGAGAGCGTTACGGAAACGGCGAACGGAAGTTGAAAGGGAGATATAGTTAGTAGAGCTAACGAAGTTTTACTTCAGTCGTGTGGTCTAGAGCAGAATCGTTTTTTTTTATTTGAAAAGTCTAAAGCGGTGGTCAGTACAACTGTTGGCGTGGTAGCGCCACGGGCTCTATCAATACAATTAAATAAATAAATAAATATTTCTAGACAATTTACACATCGCCATCTAGTTCCAAATTAAGCGCAAAGCCTGTGTTATGTTTACTAGCACACAAATGTTTGTCTTGTGCGGGAATCGAACCCGCGACCTCGGAGTCAAGTGGCTATTGCTAACCATTCGACCACCGAGCTCGTCAAATACATTACATACTTTGATGACGAATTTTTCTATTTTGTATTATGCTGCTTAAGAAGCTTGATGCCTCCGTTCCGCGTGTTAGTCTAATTGAGCAACGTCGACTGTATCCTGTCTACGGATGGGTTCATATATATTTCGAGGGCATGCTAAGTCGTCGGTCTCGGGTGTTGTCATTAGATCTGATGACAGTCCTTAAGCTAAGTCATTGTATGATACAAAAAATCTTTGTGTTTTCTTGTGTGTATTCATGGGGTGTAAGTTGTTCATCAACATCTTTGAACCAAAGTCAACTTCACCTGCACGCGGTGCACCCTGTTGACTGACAAACGAAGCTCTGGCGAAAAGAGAGATAAGGAGCGTAATTGTAAGCTACCCGACTGGGGAATGTACCTCAACCTCACAGAATACCGCAGCGTCCGCAGCCAAATAATGGTTCCCTTGAGGGCTGTTGTGTTCCTGCGAGTGAGTGAGGTCACCAGAAAGGAAGGAGATGCTGCGATGGCAGCGGGGGTGGCGGCGCGCGAGCAATATTTTATGTTGCCAGTGTTAATATGGCTACGGTAACCGCTTCACATCAGGCGGGCCGTATGCTTGTCTGCCACCCGACGTAGTATAAAAAAAAATACAGCTTTATTCAAACACCACGTAACACTTTGTAATTGGTTAATAAACGCTCTACAGTAGTATGTATACCTAATTGATTATACTAATTGCCAACATACAGCGTATTTCTCGTTTATTGGAAAATAAATTCCCTCAAACTACAATTGAAATGCTGATACATGGTGATTACTGCTAATAAGGAAGTAATTAACTAATTTGCCCATATTGCTATCAGTTGCCATGTTCGCAAACTGCCATTATACAGAGTGAAAAAATTTAAGGGCTGTCTGTCTGGGGAAGTACCTCCACCAGACAGAATATCGCAGCCAAATAACAATTCCCTAGAGGGTTGTGTTCCTGCGAATAAGTAAGGTCACGAAAAGAATTATGTATATATGACGAGCTCGGTGACGTAGCGGTCAATGACGCAGCTTCGACACCAACGCTCGGGGGTTCGATTCCCACACAGGACAAACATTTGTGTGCATGAACATGTGTTTGTCTTGGTCTGGGTGATTTCTATGTATCATAAGTATGTATTTACAAAAAAAAATATATTTACGTATGTTTATCAGTTGTCTAGTGTCCATAACATAAGCTTTGCTTACTTTGGGGCTAGATGGCGCAGTGTAATTTGTTAGTCTGTAACGTATTACATACTAACATACATAATTCTTTTCGGGATGGGATGGGGGTACATATAGTATTATATTGGAAAAAATCACCTCTTAGGTAGGTTTTGAACCCAGGACCTCTCAATTACCGGAATTTTTTTATTTTAATTTTTCCATTTTTTTTAATATGGCAACTTAACCGAAACCAACTAACTATTTAAATAATAACGTACCTATATATAGTATTTTCGTATTGTACATTAAATTGCCTGAATTTAAGATATTTAAATAAAAAAATTGGCCGTGTGGTTTCCGGGAGATTAGAATAGAATCACTCCGTGTCTTCCCGTGGATGTCGTACAAGGCGAGTAAGGGAAATACATTATCAAATATCGATCAGGCCTCTCCAACCCGTTTGGCCAGCGTGGGGAGTGTAGGCCAAATCCTCCTTCCGTCCAGGACGGACGAGAGAGGGTCGTGCTCCTGTAGTGGAGGCTAAAATGGACCTGATGATGAAATAAAATAATCATAGAAAATAATGCATAATGATCCTGCCTATATACATATAGATTCTGTCTGTCTACATAATATAATGTATAGGTCGGCTTTTTATATATATTACTAGCGGCCCGGTACGTGCTTCGCTACGTATAAAGTGAAATACTAAAAAAAATTAATTGGAACTTCAAATTCATTTATTCAAACAAAAAAATATTTTATTAATTGCTAGCTAGGGCTGGGGGGGGGGGGGGGGGTACCGACTCTGGAACAGGCAACATAAAGTCGAAGCACGTCCAAGATGAAATGACCGCATGAATGACATAACAACAACAACATGATTGTACTGTCAACACTGAAAAAAGTTTCAATTTGATTGCACAATCCCCATCTGAAAAAAGTTTCAATTTCACAGCAAAATCCCCATTAGCAAAATGATCCGCCATTTATTGAATTCATTTGTTACAAAAAATGTGATAAATGAAGAACCGCTCTACCGATTTTGTGCAAACTTCACATAAACCATCTACTAAATAGTACGAACAAAGCCTAAACATTTGGTTTGGATAGGTGAGCCCGTTCTTGAGTTATAAAATTACAACGAAAAGTGGCATTGATTTTTATATATATAGATATAAAAGCGAGAGGTAAGTTATTCACTCACTTGTTATACATGAAATCTCAAAATCTACTTTAGATATGAAGCTGAAATTTAGCAGGTCGGTAGCTTACAGGTGGGAGACATCAGCTAACAACGATTTTTTAAGACAGAGCCGAATTAAGGGGATCTTAACTTTTAAATTTCGACAAGCACATTTTGTAATGCTAGTAATACAATATGAATTCCGTACACGGTGAATCCGACTTCACAAATAACCGCATACAAACAATAGGTGAAAGTACTATTGTCTCAAGAAACATCTATTATTCTATTCTTCCATTTAATAATAGCAGATTCTATTGACGTGACTACGTCGTTAAAATTGCTTCCATAGAGATAGGGAATGCAATCTCGTTCTCGCGAGATCTCGCGCGGGGCGACGGCGGGGCCTGAAGTAGCGGTCGGGGGACGAGGTCTCGCACAGAGGTCTCGCTTAGATTCGCTTAGACCTCGTCCCCCGTCCGCTACATCAGGTCCCGCCGCCGCGGCGTCGCCGCCCCGCGCGAGATCTCGCGAGAACGAGATTGCATTCCCTACATGCAGGGATTGAATAACCGAAAAAATTTGGATATATCGGTTAAAGGTATGACGTCATACCTTTAAATTTCGATACCTTAAAGTAAAGGTACCTATCTTAATAATTTCGGTATTGTAATATTCCGGTATCGTTATTTTTTTAGATATCTAAATTATAAAATAAAGGTTTTAAATTTCGATACCTTAAAGTAAAGGTATCTTAATAATTTCGGTATTGTAATATTCCGGTATCGTTATTTTTTTAGGTATCTAAATTATAAAATAAAGGTTTTTTTTCCCACAATGTCAGCCGCATTGGTAGGTAAGTACTTGATCGATACCTACGTCGCGTCGTTGTCGCATCATTTTTTCGGTACCGAAATGGTTTTGGTTAAGGTACTGGTAATATAAAGGTATAATGGTACCGTAAAAAAATAAAGGTATTCTTCTTGTTTTACCGGTATCGTAACCACAATTCTCAACCGTTTTGGCTGTACCTTTAAATCAAAACGATATCGTAATTTTATACCAGTACCATACCCTTATACCTTTACCGCTTTGAATCCCTGCCTACATGGAGAGGCAATTCAAAAAAACGAATGATAACAAAATCGGGGGAAACAGTTTGATGTTGCAGCTACAAATCTACCATCTCCATCCAAAATTCAATCACACCACTGAATAGATGAAGGATCAAAGAATTTATTACGCTATGTAAGGTCTATGGAACATTGCATGCGGGGATGCAGATGGGGGAAACGCTGTAATTTTGAGATAATTTTAGTACTATAGTGCATATAACGTATTCACGTACACACATAGCCGTGTCTATGACACAGTCACATCCCATTTTTTTAACCGACTCCAAAAAAGAAGGAGGTTCTCAATTCAGTTGTATTTTTTTTTAAAACTTCATTATACTGTCATTTATAAACCGATTTGAAATTCTTCTTTTTTATTTGAAAGGGTTGTACTTCGGGATTGGTCTCATTTTTTTTTTCAAAATTCAACTCTGATAGTATTTTAACTTTTTAGTGGTGCTTACGATTGTAGAGTAATTTTAGGAGTCGTTTTTTTTGTTAAAATTATTATGTATTACTACAATAATATGAGCAGAATGAATATTATTATAATGTTATGTATAAACAGCGTGTCTTAACAGTGTTCTTGACTTATCCACCAAGACTTTGACCTTCTGGTCTCTCTGGTGTTATGACTTTACTCCATCGCGTTAGTTGTCAATGGCAAAATAACAGGAAAATATTAAATAAAATACCCGACTGCGTTAGAAAATATGAAATGTTACTTTTTAATGTCGATTTTTGTAATGGACTCCGTATTGAAATTAGTACCTAATATACCCTATGACTAGATAGATAGATAGATGACGTTTAGAGATGGCAATCCTAGGGTAGGGTTAGCAACCAGTACAAGATGCGTGAAAACTCCGGATTTTGAATGTTAAAACCCGGACATGTCATCAGTGTTTTTTTACTAGTACTATTTTTTAATCTGTGACAAGGCGGTTATTTGCAGCATGGAGGTAAGGTCCCTGAGTAAGTACGAGTGCCCCACTTGTGAAGCCTGTTGTAAAATGCCGGCAGAGTTGCATTACGTTGATTAATAACTATGATAAAGTCTATAGTTTCGTGCAAAAGACTTGTTTAATTGGATGGAATGTTCGTTATTTATAGTATTATGATTCTTGTAACAGGCTATTTTCCAATGTTTAAAAATTGTATAAATTATTTAACAATATCGTAAAATACACAAAACTATAAAGATCTGCAAACTTTCATTCTAATATCTTCAGTCAGACTTTTTTTACCGTCGATCAAAGTTTATATTTGTGGGTCACCTGTGGACAGTAATCATCACCGCCTATAAAGTAACTATAAACTATTTAATAAACAAAGTATTCTATGGTTATAGCATGTAAGTAGTTAAACAATATTAATAATTAGAGGTTTAAAGTACATATATTCATAGTAGGTACAATATAGAGGAAACATCAGTTAGAGTTGCCAGTGATTGGATTTAAGATTGGATCCTCTTAAATGGACGTGTTGATTCGTCTTCAAAATTCGATTTCTGCAGAGAAATTTTCGCTATCACATTTTCTTGCGGCGTATTGAGTTTTAGCTCGAGCCAAAAGGCTATTTTCCTATGTTTAAAAATTGTATAAATTATTTAAGAATATCGTAAAATACACAAAACTATAAAGATCTGCAGACTTTCATTCTAATATCTTCAGTCAGACTTTTTTCAGCGTCGATCAAAGTTTGGCGGGAAAGTCCATTTTAAAAGTATGAAATTATTAAAAAGTAATATTTCCATTGGAGAAGCAATAAACAATGCTATAACTTTTATTATGATACTAACCACATAAACGTAATGTTTAACATAGCTATCGTACAAATTTCTGATTTGATGCATACAAAATACAAACCTGTGACGTCATAATTCGGTAGTCTTTTGTATGGAGCGTTTTGGGACAGTCTAGAAATTGTGATTTTCAAATTAACATATCTCGAGAGATTTTTGTGCTATCGAAGTAATTCTTTCACCTATGGTTATATTATAGAGACGTCCCTACATATTAAACCGAAAAAAATGTTAGTCAAATAGCCTATTTTTAAATATCTTAATTAGTAAAACATGATCAGACGTCGGACGCTTAATACTCGTACATTCGGATAGCTGTAAATCTGTACCTAATATTATTCCTAATATATCCTAATATTATATTAGATATTTTGACTCCGAGTTCGCGTGTTCGATCCAAATACAAATATCTTGATGAACTTGTCTGTTTGTCTTGGTTTGGGTGTTTTATATGAATAATTAATAATTATAAATTTTAATTAGGTAATTAAATAATTATTCCTGGACATCCACCGCCATCTAGTTCCAAACTAAGCAAAGCTTGTACTATGGGTACTAGATAACTGATACATTTTTTTTTAAATACACTTTAATACACACATAATACATAGAAAATACCCAGATCAAGACAAACAAACAAGTAGTGCAACAGATATTTGTATTTGGATCGAACATGCGAACTCGGAGTCAAAGTAGCTAATATAATATTAG
The DNA here is from genome assembly GCA_937001555.2 of Hypsopygia costalis. Lineage (NCBI taxonomy): Eukaryota > Metazoa > Arthropoda > Insecta > Lepidoptera > Pyralidae > Hypsopygia > Hypsopygia costalis. The sequence goes on from OW443350.2 coordinate 6,124,885, forward strand.
GATACATTAATAATAATATTAGGATATATTAGTGATAAAATGTATACATTTACAGGTATCCGAATATACGACTAATAAGCGTCCGAAATCTGATCTTGTTTTATTTTACGTTATTTAGAAAAAACACTATCTGTTTACCTAGATAATGCCTAACGGTGAAACCGGTCGGTTTGATTAAATATAATTACGCGGAACAGTACAAGTATTATATAACTTTATATTAACTAGTTATTTTATAAGCTGCTGTCATTTTGATGCCTGATATTTGATAACATTAGATATTTCCTATTTTCATCCATTCCAAAATATACATAAAAATAACCCATCCTAATTTGTAATAAAAGGTCTAAAATTCACGGAGATAAAAGCATAAATTGAAAAAAATAAGCGCTCCCAAATTCCTGCGCAGCGTTAACGGCGACTATAAAAAACCTCATAATTGGGACAGATAATAAAGCCTGCCGTGAAAGGTGTAAGGAACAGCGTTGGCAACCACATAGCGGTACTCGTGACGTCATAGCTATGGTCGTCGACCCGCGCACTTGATGTACAAGGTATAATTTTGATGGCATGGAAAAAACGTAATGGTTAATTTGATAGAAAAACTTAGGTATGATGACTAATAACATTAAGACACAGGTAATAGTGATTCAGGTCCTTACTGATACCTCGACGTTGTACCTAAGTGTGCATTTTATTGGTGGTACTCTCTAGCGGACTATCTATTGAACCGCATTTAATAATAAATAAATAAAAATGGTTGTCTGTAAAGTCACTTTCATCATCATCATCATCAAGTCCATTTTAGTCTCCACTACAGGAGCACGACCCTCTCTCGTCCGTCCTAGACGGAAGGAGGATTTAGCCTACACTCCCCACGCTGGCCAAACGGGTTGGGGAGGCCTGATCGATATTTGATAATGTATTTCCCTTAGTCGCCTTGTACGACATCCACGGGAAGAAACAGAATGATTCTATTCTAGTCTGCCGGAAACCACACGGCAAAAGTCCGTTTATGGACGATAATTTTACGTGATAACGTCCTATGAAAACATCGGTCGATAGAGTGAAAGAGAGATCGTGCCTCTCTATCGCTTGTTCCGCGCTCTCGCTTGTACATTCAGCTCAGGCGGAACGTGACAATAAGTCATGCTTTTTCGTGCGTGCAGCCGGCATACATCGATTTATAAGACGTTATCACGTAAAAAGTGTGATAAGTCTGTGACAAATTATAATAACGTTAATATGTCTGCCTTTATCTAATATATTTTGTAATATTCGGGACTAAGATATATTATTACGTTTATAATTTGCTCTTTGATGCCTTTAGTATCTATATTTTTATTTATTTTATTACGTCTCTGGAGAACATCTCTTATAAGGCCGCCTTTGTATATATTAATATCTCTATGTAGATATTTATAGCAAATAGTTAAATATTAAGTATATGGGTAATTATACTATATATTATAAACGAACAAACGTTTTATCAATAAATTAAAAAAATAAATTAATTCTAAGAAGTGGACCCCTAACAATTAGTTCTTATCAAGTCAACTTCAACGAACAGAAACTTGGGTTCTTATCAAGAGAATAGAAACTATTTTTATATTTTTCCACTAATTAAAAAAAAACACGGTCATAGAATAAATTGTATTGATGAAAACTTATGAAATAGTTTTTATTCATTCTCTTGAACAGAATCAGTCTTTTTATTAATAGGTACTTTTTATTACTAGCTGCCCGCCCTGGCTTCACACGGGTAGAAAGTGTTTTTTTATTTTCCTCACAATTTTTAAGTTTTTTCTCTCCATAAGAACCTTCCTTATATCTTAACGAAAATATTTAAACAAAAATTAGCAGAATTGGTTGAGCCGTTCTCCAGTTTTGCGCTTAGCAACATTTATTTTTATTTAAATATAGATTTACTCTGGTTGTTTTAAAAACTTTCAATTTTAAAATATTCTGTAAATTCTTGTTTATTGTTTTGAACATTACGTAGGTACGTCAAATAAGTATAACCTACGTTAATTAAAAAAAAAAAACCGGACAAGTGCGAGTCGGACTCGCCCACCGAGGGTTCCGTAGGTACGTAGTATCATTATTAAATTTGATATTTTTCATTATAAATAAGAAATAATGCGTCGAAAAAATAAAATAAAATATATTTTGCAATGTGTACATCAAGCCCTTTCATATGATACCCCATTTGAACTAGTAGTTTCAATTTGAAATTTCGACACCCTATAAAAAATATAGACCCCCTATTTTTTAAGATCTATTTACAAATGTATAGTTTTCAGATTTATTCCTGTACTTGTAGTCTATAATGATGTTACTTGCCAAATTTCATAGTTCTAGGTCAACGGGAAGTACCCTATAGGTTTTGATTCCCTTGAGTGTGTCGAAATATGCGTTTTTTGCTCAATAAACGGCCGTAACTTTTTTCAACGTAAACTTAGCAGTTTGAATTTTTTTTAACATGATGGGACCGTAGACCTGAGTATACAGTTCAAATTTCAGCTTGATACCTCCACGCATTCTCGACATAGAAATTCTTGACAGACAGACAGACAGACAGACAGACAGACAGACAGACAGACAGACAGACAGACAGACAGACAGACAGACAGACAGACGGACAACAAAGTGATCTTATAAGGGTTCCGTTTTTCCTTTTGAGGTTCGGAACCCTAAAAACATTAATGTTACACTATTTTTAACTTTGTAGTCGTTAAAACAACTGGAGAAAGATTAGTGAAAACATATGAAATAGTTTTATATTCTGTTGAATAGAATCCGAGATTCTGTTCGTTATATTATTACTTTGGTTGTGGTTGTTTTAAAGACTTTAAAATAAAATAATAAAACTGTGTTAATTAAACGTCTTAACATTGCCTATATTTAATTAATTAAACTAAATCGTTAATGGTACAGGCATTGATGTTATAAATACTATAGATATGCTACAAGCGTCAAGAACGTACACCCGAAAAGTGAGCAAACTGTCACACCTCGCAATTAGTTGCAAGCAGCAAGCTGACGAAACTGATGTTTGCGACAATTGATTGAAAAAGATAAAAATGTCATCTTCTTTACTACGAAAATGCACAATTTATATTGATAAAGTAAATAAAGCCCTAGGGCTCACAAATTCGCAGTAAAATATAAAACAATATTTGATGTTATATATATATATATATAATAGTATAGGTTAATTTCATATTTTTGCAAGAAAAATAGGCGCCATTCGACGATATCGTCTTTGACAAGGGAAAGAGATTGCAAGTATATTAAAGCGCCGCACCGAGATGATAAGGATAGCCATAGCATAGATGCCATAGATCTCCCAATCGACGGGAACCGTTTTCTGACGCAATTTAGTTAGGGTATGCCATAACTATTGTTTAAAGAACATCATTGAGTACCAGTACAAATATTCGTAAGTCCAAAAATATTCGTTTCCAACCAAAACTCTTCATGATAAGCAAAGTTACACACTCATGTCTTTTGAGAGTGACAAATCAGTCAGGTATCCAGGGTATCGATAAACCTTTTAATGTTTAAAAGTCAAAACAAAAAATGCTAACGATAAATGAAGAAAGATATATTTATGTATGGCTTTGATAAAAACGTAACATTTGCATTTGCAACATTTTAGTTTAGTTTACGTGTCCTCCTTTTGTATATGTAAAATTAATATTCGACTACTAAGATATCGCCAAATTTTATAAATTTTAGAAATTCTTTCAGGTTTTCTATGGCTGACTGGAAGAAATGTCTAATGGGTTCCGCCATTGTACAATAAAAATCTACTTCTTTTTTAATTTTTGTAATTGTGTATTTATGTTTTTTTATTGTACAATAAAGTTTTTACTATAGTATACTCGAGTGTAGGTACATCTGTGTTATTAAATATAAATAAATATTCCCAGACAAATTACACAGCGCCTATCTATCTAGCCCCAAAGTAAGCGAAGCTTGTGTTATGGGTACTAGACAACTGATAAACATACGTAAATACATTGTTTTTTGTAAATACATACTTATGATACATAGAAAACACCCAGACTAAGACGAACAGACATGTTCATGCATGCATACAAATGTTTGTCCTATGTGGGAACCGAACCCACGAGCGTGGTGTCGAAGCCGCTTCATTGACCGCTACGCCACCGAGCTCGTCAATGTTTATTATTAATTATTAATTAATGTTTATTATTAATTATTAACGTCATACTTATGTCTACTCTTTTTGTTTTTTTTTTGTTTTTTATACTACGTCGGGTGGCAGACAAGCATACGGCCCACCTGATGTGAAGCGGTTACCGTAGCCATATTGACGCTCGCAACATGAAATATCGCTCGCGCGCTGCCACCCCCGCTGCCAACGCAGCATCTCCTTCCTTTCTGGTGACCTCACTCACTCGTAGGAACACAACAACCCTCAAGGGAATTGTTATTTGGCTGCGGTATTCTGTGAGGTGGAGGTACATTCCCCAGTCGGGTAGCTTACAATTACGCTCCCTACCTCTCTTTTCGCCAGAGCTTCGTTTGTCAGTCAGCAGGGTGCACAGCGTGCAGGTGAAGTTGGCTTTGGTTCAAAGATGTCGATGAACCACTTACACCCCAAACTCTCTACTGAGTTTTATTTGTTCACTAACTAACTAATGTTCATTTGTTCAGTATTAAAGCGTGAATAATAATTTCGTTGTTACCTTGGAAACTTGTATTATTCTTTAATAAATATGCGGGCGATACCTGTATAGGTATTAAGGATCAAGCTAATAGAATTCATTTACATGTTTTACAGAGAAACATCTGCAAGGTTATATCTCGAAAAACTCAGGTTATATCTAGGTTCTATCCTCCCGAAGGCTATATTTTAATTATATTAGTATGTAATATAAAATTTATATAAATAATAAATATTCCTGGACAAATTACAGACGGCCATCTAGTCCCAAACTAAGCAAAGCTTGTATTACGGGTAGTAGATAACTGATATTATACTTAAATACATTTTTTTTGTAAATACCTACATATAATACATAGAGAACACCCAGACCAAACCCCGGCCACTCCATACAAATGTCGCGTCGGTAACTACTACATAAACAATCACGTCTGTGCAGAGCGGGAATGAGCGTGTGTGCGTGCGGCGCCATACAAACTGTTCCAGATTCGTCTCAGAGGGGAGGTGAGGTCGACACGAGAGAGCGGCAGGGAGTGGCCATACTGTACATAGTACTATTACTTATACTGTGCCCAGACCGAGACAAACAGTGATGTTCATGCTTACAAATATTTGTCTTGTCCGGGGGCTCGAGCTCGTCAATAATATACAATGTTTTTGGTGTTGTTGTTCTTGTATTCTCTTTATTGTAGGTACACCAATAAAACCAAAATATGCCGTGTGTTTTCCGGCAGACTAGAATAGAATCACTCCGTCTCTTCCCGTGGATGTCGTACAAGGCGACTAAGGGAAATACATTATCAAACCTCGATCAGGCCTCCCCAATCCGTCTGGCCATCGTGGGGAGTGTATGCCAAATCCTCCTTCTGTCTGAGACGGACGAGAGAGGGTTGTGCTCCTGTAGTGGAGATTAAAATGACCTGATTATGATGATGATGATGAAAACCAAAATTACAATATTAAGAAAATGTTATGTACAAAGGCGGACTTATCTCTTTTAGAGACCTCTTTCAGCTAACCTTTAAGTGTTTGGTAGGAACATATACAAGAATTGGGAGCGGGAAAATATGTACGTACAAAAAATAAAATTGAAAAGAAATAGCGAGAAAGTTCAATTTCCCAATTCATAGGTTACAAAATATTCACTGAAATACAGGTAGCATGTTATATATTTCAATATTATTATTGTAGTTGAAAAGCCTCTACTCTAAGAAATGTTTTATTGTATATTTTAAAATATTATCTAATATCAGTGTTCTATACCCTAGCAAAAGTTTTTGGCGTGGCTGCTTTGGTCGTCTCTGCTCCAGCTGCTGTGACACCAAAGCAGCCACGGCAGTCGCATGCAACTACTAACGGTAGTGGGTGGGTGCCGGCCGGCAGTAATTTGCATGAACTAATTGGTGGCGGAAGTATGCAAAGTAGTGTAGATTAAATTGCCTATAAATACATTTTTTTTTGTAAATGCATAGGTACATATACACCCATACAAGCAAATAGATATGTTATATATAATGCATATAGTGGAAAGCATTGGGAAGGGCCTATAATATCCAGCAGTGGGTAGATACAGGCTGATGATAATGATGCACACAAATATTTGTCTTGTGTAATATAAAATAGTTTTATAAGTTCATGAACAATATAAACTCTTTATAGCTTAAAACTTTTGGGTCATATTTTACGTCAAACTGTCTTAATTGGCCTTAATTTCCAAAAAGGGGAATGCAAATACCGAGTCATTTTTTGTGTCAGTGCAGATGTTGCCCTCCGTGATTTATGCTAGGAATTAAAGCTCGGACTTCGTCCATTTACGAATTTATTCAAAAGTATTATACATATATTAATAAAATCTAATGGAAATCGGCTTCAGCTTACGCGGAAGAGCCTTAAGATGAAGTTTGTCAATTTGGAGAAATACCGAGGAATATTGTATTGTGCTGTTGTACAGCTAAGTTCACACGAAACATTATACGTACTAAATAAATTAAACGGGTCACTCACGTCTTTTTGTCGGGAAAGCCGACTAGTTTCGATCTCAAAAGGAGACCTTCTGTGTCTGGACATTCGCCCTGATGAAGGTCTCCTTTTGAGATCGAAACTAGTCGGCTTTCCCGACAAAAAGACGTGAGTGACCCGTTTAATTTATTTAATTAATTTAGTATAATGTCTCACGTGAGTTTTAATAATATTATACGTACTTATTTATTCTCTATGTATATTCAGTGGGTATAGTATATGTAAGCATGTGTATGTTTGTGTGTATATAGTTTAAGTATATGCATTTAGCTATGATTACATAGTCATTATTTAATTACATTGTGCTAAATATAACTGCCTCGCATAACATCGGTTTCCTGTGGGTATTCTGTGGTTGACTGGAAGAGATCCCTGATGGGATAAGTCCGCCATTGTACTAGTGGTTAATATTACTAGCTTTATGTATTACTGTTATAGTGCAATAAAGATTTTACAAATAAACAAACATTATAATTTAATTGTAGTTGCTATTCCGCGGGGCATAATCAAAGTGTCAAACTTGACGTGTTCTACTTAACAGTAAAGAGATGGGCAAAATTCCGGGCATTTACGATAAATGCCCAAAAAGTACTCATAAATTCCCTATTTAAGCCCAAAACTAGGCATTTATTGGGCATTTCAATATTTCTTGATCAATAAATCAATATTTCTTGACAATTTTACACAGCGCCATCTAGTCCCAAATTAAGCACAAAGCTTGTGTTATGGGTACTAGACAACTGATAAATGTACAATTTTTTTTTTTGTAAATGCATACTTATAATACATATAAAACACCCAGACCAAAACAAACAATCATGTTCATGCACACAAATGTTTGTCTTGTGCGGGAATCGATCCCGCGACCTCGGAGTCAAAATGGCCATTGCTAACCATTCGACCACCGAGCTCGTCGATTTATATGTACTTACAGGGCACGTACCGTAAATGCCTGGCATTTTGCCCATCTCTAGTTGGGACACAAAAATAGACGATTGTTAACAAAAGGAACGAATCCCGGGGTCTGTAGATTGTAATTATTATCAAAACTTAACAGTAAATATGAATCTGGTAGTAAACATACTTATTTCTAAGTATATATATAAAAACGAATCCATATTTCTCTTGGTTACGGCATCACGCGTGAACGGCTGGATCGATTTCGATAATTATTTTTTTCTTGCATTTGTTATTGTCAACTTGTCAAGAGAAGGTTCTTATACATATAAGAAAAAACAAATAAGAAAGTTTCGCAAAATATTAGGAAAATTTAAGAAATTTGAACGACCATAATTGACTTTTTAATTAACTATTACCAAACCCCGGCCACTCCATACAAAAATGGCGCTTTTGCATGTAGTAACCAAATGACGTCTGTACACGTGCCTATGTTTGAGTGACGTTCTCTAGGGCTGACATTATACAATTATTAGTCGGACATGTAAGGGGGTGTAAGTGGTTCATCAACATCTTTGAACCAAAGTCAATCTTACCTGCACGGGGTACACCCTGCTGACTGACAGACGAGGCTCTGACGAAAAGAGAGGTAGGACATAGCGTATTTTTTAAGCAGCCTGACTGACGAAGTACCACCACCTCACAGAATACCGCAGTCAAATAACAATTTCCTTGAGGGTTGTTGTGTTCCTGCGAGTGAGTGAGGTCACCAGAGAGGATGGAGTTGCTGCGTTGGCAGCGGGGATGGCAGCGCGCCAGCGATATTTAATGTTGCGAGCGTTAATATGGTTACGGTAACCGCTTCACATCAGGTGGGCGTAGTGAAGAAAAAAAAAAACGTGTGTCACTCGGGGACTACCGAGGTAAAGCTATTGCATAGCATTTTTTATCAACTAATGCTCGTTTTCTCGTTCATCCATCCATCCATATCCATCTATCCATCCATCCATCCATCCACCCATCCACCCATCCACCCATCCATCCACCCATCCACCCATCCATCCACCCATCCACCCATCCATCCACCCATCCACCCATCCACCTATCCACCCATCCATCCACCCATCCATCCATCCATCCACCCATCCATCCATCCACCCAAAAATCCATCCATCCATCCACTCATCCATCCACCCATCCATCCACCCATCCACCCATCCATCCATCCATCCATCCATCCATCAATCCATCCATCCATCCATCCATCCATCAATCCATCAATCCATCCAACCATCCATCCATCCATCAATCCGTCCGTCCGTCCGTCCGTCCGTCCGTCCGTCCGTCCGTCCGTCCGTCCGCCCGTCCGTCCATCCATCCATCCATCCAAATTGTTTTTTTTTACTTTCCATGTGTTGAGACATCCATCCACTGCACAAATAACTCTCATCTTTTACATACTCGCATATTATTTTAAACTGAATGGAGAATAAAATACAAGCGACGTCGATTCGTACGTTGTGGCATTCCTTGCGAACGGTTCCAAATCGGTTCCATAGGGGAGGTGAGGTCGACTAGTGAGAGCGGCAGAGAGTGTCCATACTGTACGTTAGTACTATTACTTATACTGTGCTATTACTATGTTGTGCTAGAATTAAAATGTAGCCGCTAATCCGCGGGCCATCATCAAAGTGTCAAAGTTGACGTGTTCCACTTATCAGTAAATATGAATATGGCAGCAAAAAATACTAGTAGTGTGTAATATAATAGTTGATTATACATATTCTGTCATACCTGATTATATATGTTATTTAGATAGCCATCTTAGATACGAATTGATTGATGATTTTTACACGTATACCTACTATCAATAATTATTTTTTATTTATTTCTGTCAGAAACAACAAACAGTTTTTAATTGCGTTTGCAGTTTATTTATTTTTATGTGAGAGAGGGGCAAACGAGCATGTGGGTCACTTGATGGAAAGCAATCACCACCGCCCATGGAGATCAGCAACACCAAAGGGCCGCCGATCCGTTGCCAGTCTATGCTCCTTCCTTTCTTTCTTCCTGGTGACCTCAGTCACTCGCAGGAGCACAACAACCCACAAGGGAATTGTTACCCAAGGGAATACCGCATATTCTGTGAGGAGGGACTTCCCCAGGCGGGCAGCTTACAAATGCGTACCCTACCTCTTTATTGCCAGATTGTGCAACACGTGAAGTTGGCTTTGGCTCCAAAGATCAATCCACTTACATCCCAATTTACTTTTTCACATTAATAAACAATATAATATTGACACATGTTGCACCATTATTTTTAAACTAAGCAAATTTACAACTAAGCAAAATTTGCTTAGTTTAGAAATAATTGTGCAACATTCAAATATCTGCAAATTAACTGATGAAATGTTATGTTCAACAATAATTTTATTTGTGATGATGTTTTCAAATAATTAAGTCATTAATTAAGCAATTGTCACATTCGTTGACCTGAATGTCATGTCTATGGCATATATTGATGATAAATAATATTATTTCTTTATTTTATACTATGTCGGGTGGCAGAAAACCCTAAAGCTGTTAAAAATGTGATAAAAATTAGTGTTGCCTGTTAATAATGCTTTTTCACTGCTTTCATTGTCCACCTGATGTGAGGCGGTTACCTTGACATGTACGCTCGCACTATGAAATATCGCTCACGCGCCACGACTCCCGCTACTATTTCCAAGTTCATTCCTGGTGACCTCACTCACCAGGAAAGAAGGACTTGCTGAAAATAGTTAATCAAGGGTATTGTTATATGGCTGCTGTGTTCTATGAGGTGGAGGTACTTCTCCAGCCGGGCAACTTACTAATTATTACGTTCGCCCTAGCTCTCTTTCGCTAGACCCTCGTTAGTCACTCTGCAGGGTGCACTTCGTGTAGGTGATATTGGCTTTGACTCGTGTACTTGTTAGCAAATGTGTAGAAATAAGTAGTACATGATTTGCAAAGTTTTTAGATTTCTTATATTGTGTTAATAGATAGATCAGTTGTCAATCAAACAGCCTGCTTGACGTAAGGGGTGTAGGTGACTCATAATTATTCTTGAGCTATAGCCAACCTTATTTGAGCTACCCTATTGAGAAAGTACCTCTACTTCTCAGAAAACAGTAACCAAATAACAATTCTTAAAGGGCTAGAGGGTTATGGAGTTCCAGAGCGTTGGCAGCGGGGTCAAGTGCCTAGAAGCCACGATATCAACTCCACATCATGCGGGCCGCTTGTGTGCCACTCAACGTAGTAGAAAAAATCTACGGGATTATTAAAATCGCTTGTGTCACTTCTGCGCAAACTTTTTTGAGATTGAAATTAATGATTGAAATTGAGTCTTTTACGACAAAAATACTGGAATAACTTGTTGTTTAATTTAAACCTGGATAATTATTTATCTGTATGAAATAAAAAAGGAAATTACATTTAGAAATAACTTATTTTTAGTTAGTTATAAGTAATTTAATAACTTACATTTAAAAATAAATTACCTATTGACTTATTGCTTGAATATTTCAAGTATATTCTATTAAATTTATGACAGGTAGGTACCTACTACAAATAAACATTTGTAGAATCTTTAAAATTTTCATTATTCAAAGAAAGATACATAATCTTTGTTAAAAAAATAAAAATAAAGAAGAAGTCTAATTATTTTTATTTATTTAAAAACTAAAAGTTTAATTTAAAAAAAAAAGCGAGACATACCCTCAGTTGCGTTTTATCAATTCCAATAAATTCGAGACACTAAACTTTAAAACCAACACAACAAAACTAATTGTCTAAAATTTTCTTCAAATAAATTAAGTTTTATCTATTTTAATTTATCTACAAAATGATAGCGCTCACTCACTAAACTATGTCGATTCGCGCACCGGTAAATCGTAGAACCACGTAACCATACTCAGTGACTCAGTGTTACTACACTAAAAAAATATTACAAATTTATTATGTTACAACACTAGCACAAATTAAAATAAAAACTTTTTATTTTTTAAATCGTTCCGAATTTAAATTCGACGTACGCGCAACGTCGGCCCACGGTGATATTCTTTTTTCATCTAAATACAGCCAGTTATTCTGTCTTTGTTTCCCTCTATACGTCTATCTTTCTTTAACGTATGGAAATCTGAGTGCATTCGTCCTTGACTATAAGAAGCGTTTCCACTACGAGAAGTCCATGATGTACCGTTTTGATTTGCTGTCTCAAGGTGGAATGTTGTTCATTGATATACAAGAGAAGGACAGGTATATAATTATCAGTTATGTGTGAAATCGGTCTGTCAATGACCGCGTCTTGAAGGATCGGATATGAAAAGTATCGAACTGTTATATTTTTACTGTTATGTCAGGTCCTTTGACCGTATGACGTTTTGTTTTTTTATTTTTTGGAGCAGTGGAAATTTAGGACAACAATTTTTCGGGTTTATGGCAATATTTGTGTGTATTTAGCACTTATTAAGACAGAACAATATATTTGTGTATATTAAGTTTAATAATGTTATATATGTCTTCTACGTCGAGTATTTTTCCATATCTTATACCAAAGTTATTGACAAAAAAAACTATATACCTGTAAACCTTGGGGTGTATGTGACTCACCACGATCTTTAGAGCCAAAGCGAACTTTGCCTGCACGTGCTGTCGACTAGCGAAACAGGCTCTGGCATAAGTGAGGTAGGGTACAACATATTTGTAAGCTGCCCAACTGGGGTAGTACCTCCTCACAGAATACAGCAGTCAAATAACAATTCCTTTGAGAGTGGTTATCATGAACATACACACACGAGTGAGTTAGGTCATTAGAAAGGAAGGAATTACTGCGTTGGCAGCGGGGGTGGGTGACCACGAGCGATATTTCATGTTGCGAGCATTAACATGTCTATAGTAACTGCTTCACATCAGGTGGGCTGTGTACTTGTTGATTACGTTGATTGATACTGATTGATTACGTTATATGCACTAAAATTATCTCAGAATGGTAGCGCTTCCCCTCCTCCGCACGTGATGTTCCATAGTCCTTACTTAACGTAATAAATTTTTTGAAGCTACATCTATGCAGTTTGTGTGATTGAATTTTGGATGGAGATGATAGATATGTAGCTGCAACACCAAACTGTATCCCCCGATTGTGTTATCATTCGTTTTTTTAGGGTTCCGAACCTCAAAAGGAAAAACGGAACCCTTATAAGATCACTTTGTTGTCCGTCTGTCTGTCTGTCTGTCTGTCTGTCTGTCTGTCAAGAATTTCTATGTCGAGAATGCGTGGAGGTATCAAGCTGAAATTTGAACTGTATACTCAGGTCTACGGTCCCATGAAGCTAAAAAAAAATCAAACTGCTAACTTTACGTAGAAAAAAGTTACGGCCGTTTATTCAGCAAAAAACGCATATTTCGACACACTCAAGGGAATCAAAACCTATAGGGTACTTCCCGTTGACCTAGAACTATGAAATTTGGCAAGTAACATCGTTATAGACTACAAGTATAGGAATAAATCTCAAAACTATACATTTGTAAATAGATCTTGAAAAATAGGGGGTCTATATTTTTTATAGGGTGTCGAAATTTCAAATTGAAACTACTAGTTCAAATGGGGTATCATATGAAAGGGCTTGATGTACACATTGCAAAATATATTTTATTTGTTTTTTTCGACGCATTATATCTTATTTATAATGAAAAATATCAAATTTAATAATGATACTACGTACCTACGGAACCCTCGGTGGGCGAGTCCGACTCGCACTTGTCCGGTTTTTTTTAAATTGCCTCCCTGTGGAAGCAATTTTAAAGACGTATTCACGTCCAAAAAAAAATGACCAGCCCCCTTACCACCATCTCTTATTGCGATTCAATAACTGAATAGAATGCTTATTCGTACCAATGAACAAGCGAGTCTATTTCAAATGGAATAGAGTCGCTTATTAATTTTTTTTTATTTCTTTTTTATAAATATTGTCAGACGAATTACACAGCGCCATCTAGCCCCAAAGTAAGCGAAGCTTGTGTTATGGGTACTAGACAACTGATAAACATACGTAAATACATTTTTTTTTTTGTAAATACATACTTATGATACATTGAAAACACCCAGACCAAGACAAACAGACATGTTCATGCACACAAATGTTTGTCCTGTGTGGGAATCGAACCCACGAGCGTTGGTGTCGAAGCCGCGTCATTGACCGCTACGCCACCGAGCTCGTCAAATTCATTGGTATGAATAAGCAATCTATTCAATTATTGAATCGCAATAAGAGATGGTGGTAAGGGTGCAGTAGCCTCATGAAAAGGCGATACGCAACGTACGAAACCCAAAAACATTTTCATGATAAATGTACTGTATATGTCTATGTAGATAATGTCCAGACAAAAGTAAAAGTTTTTAGGTGTAAGTGGTTCATCAACATCTTTGAACCAAAGTCAACCTCACCTGCACGTGGTACACCCTGCTGACTGACAGAAGAGGCTCTGGCGAAAAGAGAGGTAGGGCCTAGCGTATTTCTTAAGCTGCCCGACTGGGTAAGTATACCTCCACTTCACAGAATACCGCAGCCAAATAACAATTCCCTTGAGGGTTGTTGTGTTCCTGCGAGTGAGTGAGGTCACCAGAAAGGAAGGAGTTGCTGGTTGGCAGCGAGGGTGGCAGCGTGCGAGCGATATTTTATGTTGCGAGCGTTAATATGGCTATGGTAACCGCTTCACATCAGGTGGGCCGTATGCTTGTCTGCCATCCGACGTACCTAGTATATAAAAAAAAAACAAAGCTAAACGTGCTTGGCAAATGTCCAACAAATGACCTGCTTACGGTTGTTACTGTGAATAATAAATAAAATATCATTAATTGCGAAATGGTAAATGTGTCAGTCGTTTGATGAATTTGTAAAATAACGATTAATGGCGAGCTCGGTGGTCGAATGGTTAGTAATGGCCACTTTGACTCCGAGGTTGCGGGTTCCATCCCCGCACAAGACAAATATTTGTGTGCATGAACATGGTCTGGGTGTTTTCTATGCAGTATACATATGTATTAAAAAAAAACGTATTTAAGTATAATCTCAGTTGTCTAGTACCCATATTACAAGTAGAGTTGTAACGGAGGCCTTCTTAGCGGAGGCGGAGGTTAACAGAAGCGGAGGTGAAAGTGGATGTAGAAAAAAATAGAAATAATGGTTAATTAAAACACCAGGTATGTTTGGGGTGTAAGTGGTTCATCAACATCTTTGAACCAAAGCCAACTTCACCTGCACGTGGTGCACCCTGCTGAGTGACAAACGAAGCTCTGGCGAAAAGAGAGGTAGGGAGCGTAATTGTAAGCTACCCGACTGGGGAATGTACCTCCACCTCACAGAATACCGCAGCCAAATAACAATTCCCTTGAGGATTGTTGTGTTCCTGCGAGTGAGTGAGGTCACCAGAAAGAAAGGAAGGAGATGCTGCGTTGGCAGCGGGGGTGGCGGCGCGCGAGCAATATTTTATGTTGCAAGCGTTAATATAGTTACGGTAACCGCTTCACATCAGGCGGGCCGTATGCCACCCGACGTTGTATAAAAAAAAAAAAATGTTCTTCACCCTGGAGGAGCTCGATGGCGTCGTTGTGCGTTAGGTTAGGTCTAATCGAACATGCAAGTTAAGCAACGTCGTCCTCAGAAGAAATTTGTGTCTAGAAGTAGTGAGCTTAAGGAATTTGGTTTCCTTTCTTGGCAATGTAATGTTTGGGGTGTAAGTGGTTTATCAACATCTTTAAACCAAAGCCAACTTCACCTACATGCGGTGCACCCTGCTGACTGACAAACGAAACTCTGGCGAAAAGAGAGGTAGGGAGCGTAATTGTAAGCTACCCGACTGGGGAATGTACCTCCACCTCACAGAGTACCGCAGCCAAATAACAATTCTCTTGAGGGTTGTTGTTTTCCTGCGAGTGAGTGAGGTAACCAGAAAGGAAGGAGCTGCTTGTAACCGTTGGGAGCGGGGGTGGCGGCGCGCGAGTAATATTTTATGTTGCGAGCGTTAGTTAATATGTCTACGGTAATCGCTTCACATCAGGCGGGCTGTATGCTGGTATGCATCCGACGTAGTATAAAAAAAATGTGAGAGACAGCTATGTATATACTAATTTATTACTATTACTTATACTGTGCTGATATTATAAAGCTGAAGAGTTTGTTTGTTTGATAGAACGCGGTAATCTCAAGAACTACTGGTTCGAATTGAAAAATTATTTTAGTGTTGGGTAGTCCATTTAAGGATGGTTATAGGCTATATAACATCACTCCATGACTAATGAGAAATGTAGCAAAAACGGGGAAAAAATATTCCTTTTTGAGAGCTTCCGTTGCGTGCACTACGTAAACGGGTAAAGTTACGCAACAATAATGAATGACGGAATTAAAAAAAATATATTTAAAAAGATATAAAAAAGTCGACGTCGGCATATGTCTATCTTTTAGGATTGGGTCACTATAAGCTTTTTAATTATAATCCTACTCGTACACTTCGCTCTCAAGCCTCTCTCACACGCCGACGAAGTTGCGCAAAAAAAGAATGCCACTTGGCTACCAATTTATAAGTTCGTTTTGCTGAATCACGTGACATTTCATTGGAAAACGATAATCCCATACATTTATCATTAGTTTCTATTAACGTTCACGTTACTAGAAAGCCATTTGACGAGCTCGGTGGCGTAACGGTCAATGACGCAGCTTCGACACCAACGCTCGTGGGTTCGATTCCCACATAGGACAAACATTGGTGTGCATGAACATGTCTGTTTGTCTTGGTCTGGGTGTTTTCTATGTATCATAAGTATATATTTACAAAAAAAAAATGTATTTACGTATGTTTATCAGTTGTCTAGTACCCATAACACAAGCTTCGCTTACTTTGGGGCTAGATGGCGCTGTGTAATTTGTCTGACAATATTTATTTATTTAATTGTCTAGGCCTTCAGCCCCCCTAGCCAAGTGCAATTCGTAGCGTAACGAACGTTAGATAGATCACGTGACATTTGTCAATTCACATACTAAAATGTCCGATTTTGACAAATGTCACGTGATTTATCTAACGTTCGTTACGCTACGAATTACACTTGGTTAGGGGGGCAGGTCAGCTAGTACAAACAGCTACTAGTCGTTCATAGCATAACCTGAGAATTTGCGATTATTTT
Organism: Hypsopygia costalis; assembly: GCA_937001555.2. Lineage (NCBI taxonomy): Eukaryota > Metazoa > Arthropoda > Insecta > Lepidoptera > Pyralidae > Hypsopygia > Hypsopygia costalis. The sequence goes on from OW443350.2 coordinate 6,141,702, forward strand.
TCAAGTAAGAGTTTGTATTTTTAAAACTTCTGGACCAACATAAACCAAAAACACGTGAAGGCCATCAGACAGTAACGAAATAACCATCTGCGTCATTATTATTATAATTAACACTTGTCCAATCAATCCATGAACTAATTTTTAAATGAATATTAATGAAATGAGAGATGGCGTATGAACGTAAGTAACGGCAACCGTAGCCTGTCCATGGATGTGCTTATTTATCTCGAGCTTCTCCTGCTTCGGAGGGTACGTTACAGATGCAGTGTCTGCTCTCCAGAGTCCCCATTCCAGAGATTCAACGTTTGGGTTCCATTTATGTGCTCAGTTCATGCTCACTCTTTCTTTACAATGGGCACTCACAGCCCATCACGTCACTTACTTTGCGCCGAATCACACCATTCGCCACAGGAATGGAGCAAATGGCAAGACAAATTTAAATTGCACAATTAAACTTCACCATGATTCGTGGAATGTATGCAAATTACCCATATCGGCCGATGCAGGGCGTTATTGCATATCAATTTTGAAGGTGAAGCCTCGTTTTGAACTGAGTATCATTATGACCTGTTATCTTAGAGTCACATCCAACGCTCTACCACACCCTGGCCACTCCATAATATCGGTTTTCTTACTTTGGGCACTGTTTACGTAATAGTACTAAGCTTTGGGACTAGACGGCGATGTGTAATTTGTCGAGGAATATTATTATGTATTTTTCTAGAGCTATCTTAGCTATAGGCGGGGTGCACTACATGCAGTTCAGATTGGCGTTGACTAAAGACGATAGGAGTCGCTTACACGTTTAATTGGATCAGGAATGTAGTTTCATTACGTTAGTACTATTACTTATACTGTGGTTTCATACATTGCGTACATAGAGTAAATTTGCGTATAATAAACACATCTGCAGGTGACAAGATGGCAGCCTGTCAGACCAATGTTCTGTTCGCCTATTTCACCCTGCGGTTGGTCTATGACATGGAGATACGAATGTTATAATTTAACGAGAAAACATTAGCTAGAGTTTTTAGCCTCAGAAATATTTGAAGTCAAATTACAAAATTCTTACCCCTACTAATTAATTTCTTTTGAATGAATTCATTCGGCCGTGTGGTTTCCGGCAAATTAGAATAGAATCACTCCGTCTCTTCCCGTGGATGTCGTACAAGAAGACTAAGGGAAATACATTATAAAACATCGATTAGGCCTCCCCAACCCGTCTGCCCAGCGTGGGGAGTGTTGGCTAAATCCTCCTTCTGTCTGGGACGGACGAGAGAGGGTCGTGCTCCTGTAGTGGAGACTATAATGACCTCATGATGATGAAATTCGTTCCAAAGCAACCGTAGTTTTACCATCGGGAGTGGACTTCATTGTTCATTATCATACCATCCTTTGGTGGTCGCCATTCTTAGGCTTGGCTACACAGGAGACACAGTGGTGAGAATACAGACACGTGGGTGGGAAGGTGTGGTGGGTTCGACCTGGAACCAGAACTATTTGGTACCGTATCCGAAGTTGTGACGGTTTAATTTTCGTATATGAATTGATGATATTTAAATAAATACAAAATTAAATTAAAATTTTACTGACTTACTCCTGTGTTTAAGTCTATAGCTTTTGTTTCTTTTTAAAAGTAGCAACAGTACTGCTATCTCTAATATGCCCAGGCAGTTTGTTCCATGGCTGTGCCGCACGAACAGTAAATGACTGTAAGAAAAAAACATCTGTTCGATGTGGGATAGTTCAAAGTTTTGGTGAAAAATTGGCGTTGGGAACGGGTCGGAGTATTATGAATAAATCTAGAAATTTTAATAACATATATCTGTAATTTTAATAGCAAAGTTACTCCGGGACCATTAGAACCTTCGAAGTTCGAACTGATGCAACACTTCAACAAGCTAGAACTAAAAATAAAAATCTATACAATATAACAAAATTCTAACTGACCGACATTTGTCATGTCATGGACATCATAGTAGCCTCATCATAGTATCATCATAGTAGCCGTAGTAGCATAGTAGAATAGTTGTTTATTTTCGAAAGTTCACTCGGACGAAGTCGCAGGCGGCCGTTAGTTTTATATTAGAATTATTGTATATATATTGATGGTAGCTTTTTTATGTTCTGTGATGGTACCCAATTCCTTTTATGCACATACCTTTTATGGAGTGCTTGTACAATTGTCTTCGGTAATTAACCTTCATGGAGGAAGTCTTCTGGCCGCAGGGCGTCGTGTTCCGGAGATTCCGAGGACGGCTACCTACCGATTCGCCATACACGTCGCCGACACTGCGTGTATTATAATAATACTAGAGTTAAGTTTTTATATAAATAATATATGCATGTTAGTTTATAAGGTATTTATAATATGGGTGTATTGTTTTTGTAAACATTGCCTGAAATAAAATGATTATTATTATTATATTATAATAATCTCTGTACCTATATTATTCGTAGCTCACGGACGTTAATTTTTTTTTGTATATATTGATATCATCAATGGAAGTGATATATTATTAATTCATTGTCAATGGCCACCTACAACATTAAAATTAATCAATTAAACTATTATTAATACATTACAAATTTAATAAAAGGAGCCAATTGTGTGTTTATATTACAGGTTGATAGAAGAACAAGTAAAGAAGGAGCTGTTGCGTAAGCAGCGAGGGTGGCAACGCGCGTTTTTCATGTTATAAGCGTTGATTAGCCGTGTGGTTTCCGGCAGACTAGAATAGAATCACTCCGTCTCTTCCCGTGGATTTCGTACAAGGCGACTAAGGGAAATACATTATAAAACATCGATCAGGCCTCCCCAACCCGTCTGGCCAGCGTGGGGAGTGTAGGCCAAATCCTCCTTCTGTCTAGGACAGACGAGAGAGGGTCGTGCTCCTGTAGTGGAGACTAAAATGACCTGATAATGAAGCGTTGATATGGCTACGGTAACCGCTTCACACCAGGCGTGTCTTAAGATTGTTCGTCATCCGATTTAGTATAAAATAAATTTATCTGGGATGACCTAGAAATTTCTGAAAATTCCAAAGATTATGTTATTTATTCACAGATACAAAGGTTACCTAACTGATTAATATTACTTAGTACTATTCCTTATACTGTGTTAATAGTTAAAAAATCGGCCAAATACGAGTCGGACACGCACACGAAGGGTTTTTTTTTAAATTTATGTAAATATTTTTTAGAAGAGCTCTCGACCGGTTATCGAGTGGTTAGGGCATAAAGTTAATAACTTTATGGGTCAGGGTTTTAACTTTCACCTAGGCGGGGGAGGCGAATTTTTCTATTTTAAAAATATTTAAATATATGTTAACTTCATTTTTATATTTTTTTCATATTTCTATCGCTTGACTTCCATCTCTTTAGGCTTTTAATGCCTTATTTGCCATATTGCTGTCTCTCGCATTGCTAAGAGTGGAAGCAAAATTCCAAAAGCTCCTAATTCCTACTAATTTCTTATTATTAAATTCGTTGTGAGTTCTAAGGCAGCCGTAGTTTTACCCCCGGCTGCAATGGACTTCACTGTTAATTGCCTTTTTTAGTGTAGCTCCCAAAAAGTAACGAACTTTGCAAATTTAATTCATACTTAATTATCTTTTACTTTGTTTTAATTATTGTTTTTCTTAACGGCCATTATATATATAACTCAGACAAACAAGCATTAATTTCTATCCATTGCGATAACATGTCAATGTCAATTGTGTTATTTGTTATCTATATAGCTTTTCAACCATGTCATTTACACTGTAATGTTTTCCAAATAAAATAAAAATTAACTATATGTATAGGTACTTAATTACTAGTATAGTATTTTATACTGTGAATTATGTAAAAAACTCTTACAAAATATAGCACACAATCCTACCATTGTTTAACAAACTTGATGAAGAAACGTTCAACTATTGTTACGTGTTGCCTATTGCACAGTGGGTAAACAGTTAGAGAGTTAGAGGTTCAACAATATAGTGCCCACCATGGTCACTTTAATATGGCGTCAAATTCTGTTGTTTGTTTTAATAAAACTAAGTTTAGGAGGATCCGAGGAAGGTTATGAGGTAAATATTGAAATAAAAATATGTTAGGTACAAATCAGGGCTTTACCGCCTGAGCTGAAGCAGATTCCCGTTGGATATTTTAATCAAGGGAATTGTTATTTTGTCTTACAAACTTTAACCGGATTTTTTTGCTGTGCTGTCACGGAAATAGCTTTAGGTCATCTGTAGGTCGTACAATATACATAGACTTGCACTGAAAACTATATATACTATAGTGTCTTCGAGAAAATAGATGTCAGTATTTTATGTTTAGCATTTTATATAGACAATAAATTACCTAATGCTAGATGAAAAGTCTACATCCACTAGTCCAATCGAAGGAATAATTCCAAACGAAATTTTGGATTTTTTTTATATTAACTTTTATTAAGTATTATGTTAACGCTCGCAACATAAAATATCGCTATATCTAATGTAGGGGTTCCGGAAACCTTTATTTAATCTATTACAGTGTAATATCATTTCAGGATTGGCAGGTGGAGACTAGACCTAACCAAGAATTTGAAGTTAGTAGGGGTGTGGTCGGTCATAAAAAGGTACGAGTATGTGAACATGTATACCATATTACTCTTTGGTTTGTACTGGATATTCCTCAGGAGTATCAAGTTATAAAAAAATGGGGTGTGAATGTGTCATGGATACGGCAGTGAGTTGTACGTGAATACGTTATATGCATAAAAAATATTTCATAATTACAGCTGTTCCCCCGTCCCCCGCACTCGATGTTCCATAGTCCTTACTTAGCGTAATAAATTCTTTGATCCTTCATATATCCCGTGATGTAATTGAATTTTGGATGGAGATGATAGATTTATAGCTGCAACACCAAATTGTAAAGTTAGTTAAACCGCGTTTTAATTTTACGAAGTCAAATGTCATTTTAATTTTCACCTACACATTTGCTTTATATTCTTTATTGCACATAAATAAGATACATCGCATGTGTAACTGTCACAAACAAACACAATATAAAAAATCTTAGTACTAATACAATTCGCAACAGTTTGTAGTTTTGCAAAGGCGAGTTTATATCTCTAAGAGATCTCTTCTAGCCAACTTGTGCTGTGGGACGGTTTGTAAGATACCGGATAGCAAGATATTAATATTTATATAAGAACAACATGATATGTATGTAATTATTAATAAATAGTATTATTTTATACTAAATATAGGCCTGCCCCCTTACCACCAACTCTTATTGCGATTCAATAACTGAATAGAATGCTTATTCATACCAATGAATAAGCAACTCTATTACCCCCTTGCCACCAACTCTTGTCATTCTATTCAGTTATTGAATCGCAATAAGAGTTGGTGGTAAGGGGGCTGTTCGGTGCAATGTAACCGCACAATTCCACGTCAGCAGTTTCGTAATTCGACACGAAACTCGTCGTACGTGCTTCAAACCAATCAAATCAATTGTATCATGAAGGTGCGTGCCTATCTATTATAGGGTATGTTAAGGCAGTAGTCATCTGACATTAATATCGTCACCTTATTTTATTTATGTACATATATTTATGTATGTGTATATATATGTATGTATATTTTCATATGTCTGTGCATCTGTAAGTATGTATATTAGTGTTATTTTTATATTATTTATCTGTTAAGTTACGTATTATGTTTACAAAATTAAAGGGTTGTGGGTTACCTATTTTTTAGCATTGAAAAATCCCAAACTAGCTCTACTTAGCCGTGTAGGAAGTCACCATATCTCTAAAACCATTGAGTTACACTAATCGATAGAGGAGTTTGCTTTTTCGCATCGCTTGTTTACCTACTTTCTTATTTATATACAACGTGTAACTCCAAGTACATAAAACCTCAACTGAGTTTTATTATTATAAATTGATATATTTAAGTAAGAATTTCGAAAAAAAAAATTTCTCGGAGATATAAACACTTTTTTGTTTTCCTAATAATTCAAATAGTTTCTGAGCTCTGTGGCGCTTTTTTATCAAAAAGACGCGTCAATGGCTACGATAGGCAAATATTAATATTAAAGAGCGAGCATCGCGTCAATGACGCGTAAGCGCCGCTCTCTGCACGGCGCTTAAGACTTTTTGGACGCGGCGGTATTACGTTTGTTTACCTACTTCACATTTTCTCGCTTGATTGTCGAGCGCAATTTAATAATAGACACGGCAATAAAAAAAAAAAATTTTTTTTCAAAATCAGTTTAAAAATGGATGAAAATTATGGAATTGATTCTACTCATGATTCTGAACAAACTATTTTTAGGTTTTGCGTACTTGAAGTTACACTTTGTATATCCATATACCCAAAGATTGCCTAGGAGATAAGGCTGCTTGTTGTACTTTATAATTATTGTTACTACATTGTTATCTTGTATTTGGTGCAATAAAGAGTAATGTATTGTATTTAACGCAAAATTGACTAAATGTCACGCAACAGCCTTTTAGTGAGGAGACGGTAGTTTTTTTTTTTATCGGGACAAAGGCCCACCACACATTCCCACCACTGTATCTCCTGTGTAGCCAGCATTAACAGCGGTGACTACAAAAAAAGGCAACGAACAGTGAAGTCCATTGCAGTCCCGGAGGTAAAACTAGGACTGCCTTGGAACTCACAACGAATTTAATCAGAAGAAATTAGTAGGAGTAAGAAGCTTTTGGAATTTGACTTCCCTTAATAGCAATGTGAGAAACAGCAATATGGCAAATGAAACGGTAGCTGTAAAATGTAGAATATTTTCATTAATTTATGAGTGTCTATTTTAAGGATGCCTGGGATTTCACACTACCAGAGAAATATTCTTCAACCAGCAGCATATCCACAGCTCCGATAAAAGTAAGGAAGAAAAAAAAGAAAATGATACCAAAACGCAAGCATCCAAGCACGCCTAAAAATTTTAAAAAGAAACCATTAAAGAAACCGAAGAAAATAATCAAACGCAAAATTGTATCACGCAATTCATCAGATGGTGTGGAATTAAATAGGAAACCTTTAGATATTATAGTGCATATTAAAATGAAAAAATAATTGTGATTTTGTGTTTTATTTTTACTTATTTTGGCTTTAGTAGATTTTTTTTATACCACTAAAGTAGAAAAACAAACATACGGCCCGCCTGATGGAAAGCAGTTACCGTAACCTTTGAAATCCTGTAACACCATGGGCATCACACGCGCGTTGCCGACCCTGTAAAAACCTCTTCACGCCCTTTTTGAAGAATTTCATGCTGTAGTTTCCTGAGGAAACCTCAGGCAGTTCATTCCACAGCTTGACAGTACGCGGGAGAAAATTTCTCTGGAACCGCACAGTACGGGACCACTAAGGCTCAAATGTGTGAGGATGAAATCCCTGTCGACGGTGAGCGGTGCGACTGTAGAAGTCGCACCGCAGGAGGTCATGGGCATCATGTCAAACAACTCCTCTGAACACACCCTATTGTACAATCGGTAGAACACACAAAGGGACGCAAAATCTCTTCTCAGACTTAAAGGTTCCACGTAGATATATACGGACTCGCGCACAAAGGATTCCGTACCATTATCTATAAAAACTCTGCCTTACCTCTGCGTCGTAAGGCGTGTTTCGGTACGAGCGCCATCTAGGCTCTGGTAATGTACTACATTATTCTATTCGTCTTGCAATACATTTCATAAGTTCGTCGGCTATTACTCAGTAACTTGTAAAGTCTACTTAGCAGTGATAGTTTTCCTTTTAAATTCACTATATGGACTACTTCCATGATTTTTTCACATTTCTAAATAAATTACGGGGGGGGGGGGGGGACACTTGCGTCTAACAAATTTGCACGTTAAATGTAAATAATTCGCAAACAGATTACTATATCTAAAAATGATCTTCCCACACTCCCAATGTTTCTAAAAGACCTATCCAACGACGCACACCATGGAGTAGGTGCAGAAAAAAAATCATCCTCATTTTACGTGTAGGGGAGGTACCCCGAAAAAAAATATTTTTCAAATTTTATTCTACCGCTTTGTCAGCATAGTTAATATGTGTCTACATGCCAAACTACAGCTTTCTAGTATCAAGCGTTTCTGAGCTAGGCCGCGGACGGACGGACGGACGGACGGACAGACGGATATGGCGAAAATATAAGGGTTCCTTGTTTACTACGGAACCCTAAAAATGGGGTGTGGCTGTGTCATGGACACGGCTGTGTTTTTTAAGTGAATACGTTATTATGCACTAAAATTATCTCAACATGGCAGCGCTTTCCCCTGCCCCGCACGCGATGTTCTATAGTCCTTACTTAGCGTAATAAATTCTTTGATTCTTCGTCTACCCAGTGGTGTGATTGAATTTTGGATGGAGATGATAGAGTTGTAGCTGCAACACCAAACTATATGCCCCGATTTTGTTATCATTCCTTTTTGTAATTGCCTCCGTATGGAATCATTTTTATGACGTGTTCACGTCAAAAGGTCTAGGTCTAGAGATTCCAAACTTGGCACGTAGGTCGTCGCACGTAGGCACGTCCTTATTAGGTCTAGGGGTGCACAAAGGAAGGACTTTTGAAATTTCCCATGAGATACAAGGATACGCACGTACGAAGTCACGGACGCAAGCTAGTGAGGTTATAACGAGGTAAAAGTATAGGGAGAGTTTATTTCGTGAGTGCGGCAGCGAGTAGCCATACTGTATGAAAGTACTAATACGTAATCTGCGCCGTATAGACTGCATATAAAAAGTAAGGCACCTCTAAACTGAAAGATCTAAATCAAAATTTTGAGATTTCGTGGTAGAGTGATAGGATACCAAAGTGATGGTCTAACCTCGCTCTCGAAGTAATTAATTGCAAAATGTACAATGAAATTGAATATATAGAAATTGTTGTGTTAACTAGTTATTTAAAAACCATTTTTATTGGCAAGTTTCGTTCAAGCATTTCTTCTTCGCCATGTTAGCAGACAAAAAGAAAAATGACAAAGAATAAGAATATTATTTATAGAAAAAGATGTATAACGTGTGTCAGAGCTCACAAAGGCCCAATGGTTGAACATACACTCAAACTTATTGAAATCCTTCATGCTGAAGGCTCCGGAGGAAACCTCGATATATCTCATTTCACCGCTTTATAGTACGTGGGAGAAAACCTCTCTGGAATCGCACAGTACGTGACCACCTCGGCTCTTTTTGAAGAACCCCATGCTGTAGTCTCGAGAACCTCGATAGGCAGTTCATTCCATAGCTTGATAGTACGCGGGAGAAACCTTCTCGAGGACCGCACAGTACGCGACCACTTAGGTTCTAATGTGTGAAGATAAATTCCCTGTCAATCTGTGCGACTGTAGAACGAGGCCGTGGGCATCATGTCAAACAACTCCTCTGAATGCACCCCATTGTATAATCGGTAGAAAATACAAAGGGACGCAAATTCTCTTCTTAGACTTAAAGGTTCTAAACCTTGCAAGCTATGCTAATATGTTAGTTTAAAATGTATAAAATATTTCTTAGTAATAATGGTGACATTGTGATGACCTGATAACTATGCGGTAACCCAAACACCTTGTAGGTATACTATTGTTTAGGCTACCTACTTTTACTTTTTTTTCATAAGTAAACGAGCATGTGGGTCACCTGGTGGAATGCAAGCACCACCGCCTATGGAGATCAGCAATACTAAGGAGGCGCCGATCCGTTGCCAGCCTTTTAAAGGGAATTTATAACGTTTAGTACAGAATTGTTAACTGTAACAGAGCTGGAACATAAAACAAGTAAAGTCTGCTCAGTTTTTATTAATTTTTATTTACTTTATTAATTATCTAAATGACGTAACATTAATTTAGTTCATATTTTTTTTAACAGATCCATTATTTGCTTTAGATATTGCCATCGTGTCATTCGTCAGTTTCCTGTGGTTCTTGTGTCTATTTTTGTTGATATGCCTTTTCAATTTCTTCTTTAGCCTCCTTATCAACTCTGATAGAGTGCTATTCTTGTTTGAGATTTTCATATCAGGATATTTTTTATTTATTTCATTAATTAAATGCTCCATAATACTTTCCGTTACTACTTCTACATGTCGGGCATACTGAAATATAACATTAATGTTTTTAAATATAACTAAATCTAATGAGTCTAGTGTATAATCATCATCATCATCATTATCAGCCTGTATCTACCCACTGCTGGTTACAGGCCTTTCTTAACGCATTCCACCATATGCGATCCTCCCCTTTCCGCATACAACCGCTACCAGCTTCTTTTTTGAGGTCGTCGGTCCATATATATATTAGTATAGTACAGATATTCATTATATTTCTTAGCTTCTAATGAATTTGCTATTGGTTAGGTTCTCAATAATATTTATAAAAAGTGTTATTTTATTTTACTATAGAAATTCTGTGAAGTTGTAGATGAAATTTAATTTGCTTTCGTTCTTTCGTTATTCAAAATGATTATTTTGTTTCTTTAACACATTTTGGAGATATTGTATATAAAAATAGTAGTGGTACTATAAAAATAGTAAATAATACACTAGATGACGTTTGATGTCACTCTTTTTTTAGTCACTATTTTGCCACTTAAAATAAAATTAAATATTTTGTTTAATTTGAAATAAAATTGTTTAAGTACGTTATCTTTTACATCAATATCTAAAATACATACTCTTTCTTTTTCATAATAACTGTTGACTTTACCAAATCTCTCCACTTTTGCATAGCCATTTTCCTTTTCAGCCAGATTGTACTGAAATGTATAACAAAAACAAATAAACCAAATGAAATTTGATTATCACCAAAATTGCTATACTAGGGCATACTCTTGAACCCGATTTGATTTTCGTATGAGTCGTAGAAAATGGCCACAATGCAGCTTTAAATCTTAACGCTCCCAACGCTACAGTAGTTTCCTCTCTTTTGCCTATACCTTGTTGGAATGGAGGTTTTTTTTTTATATGGGAAATGTCGTAATTGTGCGGAAATACCGTTGAGGGATGTTGATTCCACAGTTTCATCATTCGTGGTATAAAAAATTGAACTTGGATGTTGATATCGGGCTATTTTATTTGAAAAATCTTAAAAATCATCATACCTCTTTCACGTGTAAATCTTTTGTATTAGCTACTGTAATCAATAAAGCAACGAAGTATATAACAGTGCACTTTTCAAGTGATCCCATTTATTAAATTTCAATAGTTTTTAAGTTCCATGAAAGGATTATAAAAATATTTTTGAAACGCGTCAGTTTCAGCAGTATACACGCAAAAAAGTGGTGGAGTTTTCTTTTTGTGTGTGATTTGAGTTTGTTGAAAAAACTGGTTGAATGTTTTCCGTTTGTTTGAGTTTTCTGGCGATAACAACTAACATAATGTTTTAAAAAAATATTTTACAATGGTAAAGGTTCTTTCCGATTTGTTAGAGATACTAATCCAGATTCTAGCCCACGGGTCCGAAATCGAGATTAAGTAGAGCGAGTAGATTCGCTGAGTGTATGTTTTCCATTGTTTTCAATGGAAAATGTATTTGATGATCATTCCTCGAGGACACGATCGATCGATTTTTTTCGACACAAACCTCAAGCATGTCGATGTCTTTAATTGTGCGACGTTTCATCAAAATCGGTGGTTTTGGAGCATATTCATTTCCAAGGGTGACTTTTCAGCGTATATATGCGTTCTGCTGGCTCCAGGGTTTTTTTTTTTTGCTTGGCTCCGCGGTTCCAGTCGTTCCAATCAATTAATACCTGCACTTAAGCTTTATGTGCTAAGCTCTTTTAGGTTTCTTTATATGACGAGCTCGGTGGTCGAATGGTTGGCAATGACCACTTTGACTCCGAGGTCGCGGGTTAGATTCCCGTACAAGACAAACATTTGTGTGCATGAACATGTCTGTTTGTCTTGGTCTGGGTGTTTTCTATGTATTATAAGTATGTAATTACAAAAAAAAAAAAATGTATTTAAGTACATTTATCAGTTGTATAATACCCATAACACAAGCTTTGCGCTTAATTTGACTAGATGGCGCTGTGTAAATTGTCCAGAAATATTTATTTATTTATTTGTTTATATGGGTGTTTATACATATATCTTTTACTAGCGATTGATTTACCCTGACTTCACACGGGTGCAATAAAATATTAGCCTGTGTTACTCGCTGATCATGTAGTTTTCTATCGGTTTAATAGTTTTTTTAGCTATCCATTAAAATCAAAAATACAAATCATCTCTCTATATAACATTTGATTAGTGTAGATTTATTATAATTTGTAGGTATCTATAATGACATTTTATATATATAGACGGGTCATATGTGAACATCACGACAGTGAAATTGGCTACAAAGCGCTTACACAGTACATAGACATATACACATGCAGTACGCAAAGAACATGGAGGAGCTCGATAGCGTCGTTGCTCGTAGCGACCGTAGCCTGTCCATCGATCGGTTTTACTGTTGACTTACAACAAGTCATGGAGGAATGATGGAGGAGGAAGAAATTTTTGGGCATGTCCCTGAAGTCGGGAATAAGTTAAAGAAATAATACAAAGGCGGGCTCAAAAGGACAATGTTTCCAGAGCCGTAAAGCTACTTGATAAAAAAAGATTGGTTTGTGCAAATCCGATTTACGGACGATAATTTTAGGTGATAACGTTAAACAATGGAAACCACATTAATTTTTCACTTCACTCTATAAACATTTGACAAAACAGTTCACGGCATTACAAGCCGCTGTACCGCGCTTTCGCTTGCACGCTCGGCTCAGGCGGAACGTGACAATGAGTCATGCATTTTCGTGCGTACAGCCGGTGTTCATCGACTTATAAGATGTTATCACATCAAAACACTAATGTCAACAAATATTCTGTATTTCTAAGGCAATATAAGGCCAAAGGAAGGGATATGAGAGAAATTAACAAAGAAACTGTCGGCATATGTTACGGGAACGTAGCTAATTAGTACAAAACATCAAAGACAACAAACAGGAAAAGGACGCGTCTTGTATGTTTATATGATGGATGTAGGCTCGTTATGTCTGTTGTGGACTGTACATTAAGATAGCAGTGACTGTAAGGCCTCTTGTACACTCTAAGAAAAGTCGCCGGGCCTATGCAAGAATTCTTGTCGTTTCTACACACGAACTGTTTACACTGCTTCAGCGCTGGCCAAGAAAAAAATCTTGTCTGCGGTAGACATAACGCGCCACGTTTTGCTGCGGTGCGGTGGGGAGCGGAGTAGTTTTCGTACCTAGATCCGACAAAAATTCTTCTTGTGATGATGAATTGGTCCTATCTGCAGTAGACACGGTGAAATTTCTTAGCGTGTACAAGAGGCCTAAGGCGCAATTTATACCGCCGCGGAATGGAAGCGTCAATTTCGCCTTATTATGCCGGAAGGCGCGCTAATTCGCTGGAATGCTCGAGTATTCTCGCGTATTCCATTGCTGTGACCAACCCGATCGACTCTCCTTCCCGCGGATTCCACAGGCAGCGCCGACAGTAGCTAGGGGAATTCTCGAGAATGCGCGAGGATTCCCCGGAAGACGCGCGACCACGTTTTTTGGCACGTATTTAAGTTTATATGCTATACTTACAATAGGCAATACTTTTGGGGTGTAAGTGGTTCATCAAGATCTTTGAACCAAAGCCAACTTCACCTGCACGTGGTGCACCCTGCTAACTGACAAACGAAGCTCTGGCGAAAAGAGAGGTAGGGAGCGTAATTGTAAGCTACCCGACTGGAGAATGTACCTCCACCTCACAGAATACCGCAGCCAAATAACAATTCCCTTGAGGGTTGTTGTGTTCCTGCGAGTGAGTGAGGTCACCAGAAAGAAAGGAAGACGATGCTGCGTTGGCAGCGGGAATGGCGGCGCGCGAGCAATATTTTATGTTGCGAGCGTTAATATGGCTACGGTAACCGCTTCACATCAGGCGGACCGTATGCTTGTCTGCCACCCGTCGTAGTATAAAAAAAAAAAGGCATGTGACCAATTTTCTAAAATTATAAAAACTCTCTATCAATAACGTACAATACATAAAACTATAGAACGATTTGCGATTTTAATATTTTAATAACTTTGTACGACGTGTTTTATAGTCGATCAAAGTTTGGTGGGAAAGTCCATTTTAAATGCATGCAATGCATTTGCATTGCAACCTGTTTAAAATACCTGTATCCAGGGCTGAAGCTGTATCGAAATGGAGAAAAAGTTATTATTCGATACGGTTGTCCATTCCTTATAAGAGCTGTATCGAAAAGTAACTTTTTAAATTTATTTTGTTGTCTTGTGCGTAAAAGACTGACATTAAGATTCGGTGTTTAGTGGTTTAATCTCTAAATTTCAGTATGAAATTAGATAAAAAAATTAGCGCTTCCGTAACTATACAGTGTCTTTGTTCGTCAGGTTTTTTTCGTTCAGTGTTGTCGTATAGAACAAGTGCTTGCGAATTTAGACCTTGCCTTAGAAGAAGAATTAAAAGAAAGAAGATTGAGATGGTCTGACGACTTTGTGAGGGCCCTTGGGGCGATGTGAGACGACAGGCACGGTGAACCACGTTTCATAAAGGCAACAGGGAGAAGCATGTGCTCAACGATGGCTTCATACACGTTGCTATAGAACAGTGGTTCCCAACCTTTTGTTGTTCGCGGACCACTACGAGGTTTTTGTTGCGTGTAGGGTCCCTAACTGTCATATAACTCCATTATTCTATAGCTCAAGATTTGAGTAGGGGTAGTATCCTATTCTGATTTGGTAGCAACAAGGGATAATTACCAAGCGTTCAGACGATTTTGCAATTCTTATTATTGGAATCGATGTGTTAGGTAATAACTCAATGTTTTAGGTCCCCAATAGTGTTAGACCCGTGGTGCACGGCAATTGAGCTTCACTTGACTAGCCATCTCTTTACGCTCTTAATGACTTATTTGCCATATTGCTGTCTCTCACATTGCTAAGAGGGGAAGTCAAATTCCAAAAACTTCCTACTCCTACTAATTTCTTCTGATTAAATTCGTTGTGAGTTCCAAGGCAGCCGTAGTTGTACCCCCGGGACTGCAATGGATTTCATTGTTCATTGCCTTTTTTGGCGGTCGCCGCTGTTAATCCTGGCTACACAGGAGACACAGTGGTGGGAATGTGTAGTGGGCCGGTCCCAACTCAAGATTTGAGTATTTTGTATATAGTGCTCAATCATTTACATTATAAGTTTGTATCATGGACCTTAATTTACCTTGCACGGACCACTGGTGGTCCGCGGACCACCGGTTGGGAACCTTTGCTATAGAAGAACAGGTACGCTGCTGTAGTACACATGATTTTTTCGTGATCTTTTGAGCTTGACAACAGTGTAGGTAACAGTAGCTTGACTAAACTATTTTCACATTTGGCAGACAACTATCAGTAACATTTCTATTAGCTCTGACAGTGCCATTAATATTAAGATTTATTATTAGCTTGAATGTCTATCCTAAACAAATATACTCGTATAAGAAAGGAAAATAAAACAAAATGAATACTGTTATTTAAGTATAATTTTTTATTACTCTCCAGATAAGTAGAAACTCAGAAAATTCATGTGGAAGATCTAATGAAAATAATAGAATAGTGCTAGTATAAATACCCAAAGCCTAGTAGGTTTTAATAATGAAAAAATAGCTCATTTCATTCTTGGTAGAGGCCTTGGGGCCGTGGGGCTCGTCAGCCCACAAATTATTTAGAGACATTTCTCACAAATTAGTCGACACGTCCTGTCACCAGAAGGCATTACCTTGCTCAGAGAATTAGTATCACTATCCAGCGAGGTAATGCTGCCAGTCTTCTGGGGACACTGCCGAAAGCAACCATCTTGGTGATATTTTTTATTTGTAAGTAAATTTCTGTTTATTTTTTTTATCGTGTAACTTTTTGTTTTGTTTGTAGATAAAATATACAGGTTTTTAGATTACCTTTAGTTTAATTTAGGGGTATAAAAAAGAATAATATAATTCTGAAAATTATATACTTAAAAAATTTAAATTTTACATAAATTACAAATCTAAAAATAAATCTTGGTATAGTTTCAAAAACAGTACTGAATAGATCGGAAATGCTTGACGCCCGGCTATCCCGGAGATATGTGGTACACAGGGTACACCACAACCACAACCCGTAGCACGTCCACACGTCATGTACCCGTAAATTCCGGGTTTAACCCGGTTTAAGGTCAGCCCTACGTTCTTCTGACTCGCCCATCCTTTCATCAAAATTTTCACCTGCCATGCGCCCATCGAACGACGCCTCTACTTTTTATGTAGGTAGTGCCCAGGGGCGCCGACTCCGTGGGTGCTTGGGGGCTCGAGCACGCATGAGAAATAAGCACTGGGTTCCGAGTACCCCTGAGAGTAGACATCAAGAAACAAAACAATAATCGCCTTTTAGCGCCTTTAAATGATAATATTTCTTGATAATAAAAAAACCGGACAAGTGCGAGTCGGACTCGCCCACCGAGGGTTCCGTAGGTACGTAGTATCATTATTAAATTTGATATTTTTCATTATAAATAAGAAATAATGCGTCGAAAAAAATAAATAAAATATATTTTGCAATGTGTACATCAAGCCCTTTCATATGATACCCCATTTGAACTAGTAGTTTCAATTTGAAATTTCGACACCCTATAAAAAATATAGACCCCCTATTTTTTATGATCTATTTACAAATGTATAGTTTTGAGATTTATTCCTGTACATGTAGTCTATAACGATGTTACTTGCCAAATTTCATAGTTCTAGGTCAACGGCAAGTACCCTATAGGTTTTGATTCCCTTGAGAGTGTCGAAATATGCGTTTTTTGCTGACCGTAACTTTTTTCTACGTAAACTTAGCAGTTTGATTATTTTACAACTTCATGGGACCGTAGACCTGAGTATACAGTTCAAATTTCAGCTTGATACCTCCACGCATTCTCGACATTAGAAATTCTTGACAGACAGACAGACAGACAGACAGACAGACAGACAGACAGACAGACGGACAACAAAGTGATCTTATAAGGGTTCCGTTTTTCCTTTTGAGGTACGGAACCCTAACTAGTATCATTTTTACATAATGGTTTCATTTTATATTTTTATCAAACATAATTAGTAATTAAGTACGCAATATGTAAATACGACATTTATTTATTTGTCGGTCGATCAGTGTGCATTTCTCTTCTCACTTTTTCAAGTCATCAAATGAGCATGAGCACCCATGAGGTTTTCTAAAAGCCGGCGCCCCTGGTAATGTCTATTAGAACCCATGTACAACCCTAGCTCTATCTTGAATATACAATGGATTTTGAGGCGATTTGCTTGGTCTTCTGATCATTTCATTGCTAGTATGTGGTATTTTGATTGGTCTAAGGCGTTCAGTGACCTGTTAAGAAAAAAAAAATGTCTGTAAAGTCGGTTTACGGACGATAATTTTACGAGATAACGTCATAAGAAAACATTGGCCGTTGGAGTGGAAGAGAGATAGATGCGTCACAAGCCGAACACTTAGGCCGATCTCTATCGCTTGTTCTCTCGCTTTCACGCTCGGCTCAGGCGGAATGTGACAATGAGTCATGCTTTTTTGTGCGTGCAGCCGGCGTTCATCGATTTATAGGACGTTGTCACGTCAAAAAATAGTTAAATCACAGTGTTTTAAATGCAATTATATTAAACTAGCTGCCACTGTAAGGGCTGTACAAAATTAATTGTAAATAGGTTAATGGAAGTTTCATATTACTTTAAGACAATTTTAACTAAAGGTCAAGCGCGAGAACTTTAAGAGCCGGATTTGAAAGTCCTGCATAGTTTCCGCTCCCCGGGCTCCCTTTTAACTAGGACAAATTCGGGAAATCACTAATTGATGGCAACCCTAATTAAAAACCACTTATGATGAGATGTTTTCTTTAGATCTTGCTAGGCAGCATACATTCAATCGACTTTTTGTTACTTTTAAGATAAAACTATTTTAAGTTTAATAGGAATAAAAATATCACGCAGTATAAGTTTTGGGAAGCATATGAATGCAGCTAGAATCTGTAGCGAATATATAAAACTCGATTTGAAATTTCTCCCTATGTGTATCTCTCAATTCGGCATAGTTTGTCGGTTGCATCTATTGTTGTGCATAACAGCCCCCTTACCACGAACTCTTATTGCGATTCAATAACTGAATAGAATGCTTATATCATACCAATGAATAAGCGACTCTATTTCAAATTAAATAGAGTCGCTTATTCATTGGTATGAATAAGCATTCTATCCAGTTATTGAATCGCAATAAGAGTTGGTGGTAAGGGGGCTGGGTCCATTTTTCGTACGTGACTTGTACAATTGTACATAGGTATTTTTTTAAATAAGTCTAAACAAGTATAAACGTTCGCCATGAATCTTAAGTCTCATGGTTTATTGTTTAATCAATTTCAATATCAATAAGGGCAAACGGAAATTTCAATCATGTAAAATACATGATTGATCATGTAAAATACATGATTGATTGTAGTCAACGTTAACATGTTAAATTACAATTTCCTAAAGTTTGCAGAGAATGACTAGCACTACAGAATTTTTAATATACCTATGTGTATTTTATTCAAATTTAAAGGTAAGGTAAAAGAAAAAAATAAATATAAAAACCTTGACTGTACATTATCTACTTATGCAATTTTTCACGTTAATATTAATATCTGAAAATCTACTCAGGCGATTTTAAAGAAATTTAAATACCTCTTCTATATAGTAAATTTCATCAAAATTAGGGGACCGATTCGGTATCGCGACACAATTATTGGCTTGGTTAAAGTAACAGATATCTTTGGTCAAGAATAACTTAGAAATTATAAATAATTACCTCCTTCTGGTATCGGGCGTTCTGTATCTTCTTTCTCAGCTGTTCTAATTTATTATGATAATATGCCTTTCTGTCAGAACTTAGGTCATCGTCGTTGTCTTGAAACATTTCATGTGCATAAAGACCTATTTTATCTCTTTCTCTACTGTGTCTGTGTTTAAAATTTACTTCAGTATTATATTTATTATTCCATACTTTTGCTTCGTGTCCATCATGTTTTTTATCATATACTTGTTTATTTTTCCTGCCGTAATGTATTCTATGTTCTGCATTTCCATTATGTTTTCTTAATTCTGTATAACGTTGGTTTTCTCTTCGATGTATAGGTGAATGTGAAATTTTGTCGTCTGAAACTGGTCTGAAATCATACTCATTATTATTAGAGAACCTGGTTTTTACGGTGCTGAGGCCGTTTTTAGTATTTTGATTAACATCAAATATGCTATATTTATTTCTTTCGTTAGTTTTATCTTCTATACTTGATTGCCTACGAATATGATCATTGTTATATTTTGATCTATATATGTCAACATGTTGCACTTGTTCTAATGTTGATCCATGTTTGTGTTCGACTTCGGATTCATAATTTGGAGATATTTCAATTTTAGGACGATCTAATTCAAGAATGACAGCATCAGGTTTTCCGACTATAGTGTCTTGGATTTCGCGAATTTTTGCATCAATTAGTTCGATTTTGTCGCCGTGAAGTTCAATGTGGCTAATTTCTTGTTCTAGATTATCTAATAAATTCAATAACTTTTCATCTCCAGTCTCATCAGATTTAGTTTCCTCATAATTTGTAGAATATTTTTTGTGGTAGCTTGCATTATTCGTTTTATCAGTTTTGTTCACAATTATTTCCGTTGTAATTTCATATATAATTGGATTTTCTTCTCGTAATTTAGCGAGAGTTTTATAAGCCTTTCTGCTTTTATTCATATAACTACTTAGAAGATTTTTCGCATAAGTGAAATTTTTACGAGGTATTACAGATTTCGTCACATTTTTAATTACGGCGTTTAAAGGATTACTTTCCTTTTTTACCGGCAGCTCGAATATAGATGAGCGTGAAAATATGCTGGGTCTCTGAAAATGTTCAAACTTTTGAAGAACTAATGAAAAATCCAGATAAAAGAGCTTTGCGATAGAGCGAAGGTGTAATGAAAAATACCGCACAGAGCTTCTGGTATTTTTATGCAACGCCAGACAGGATATTTTTTGTAAAAAACTTTAAAGACAACGGTATATTTACTGTTAAATTTATACAAGAGTTTTACTCATGAATTAACTTGTTATAAAAAAATAAAACAGAGTAATTTATTACGTTTTTACCTATTTATTTGAAGTTATAAGGGCTTAGACAATATTATTCTGAAATACATATAAGTGTGAATAGTGAGATTGACAAATAATGAATTTAAAATTTTTGCTCATGAAATAACTTGTAATTAAAAAAAAAATGAACAAGCGATTCATTTTTTTTTATCGATTTATTTGAAGTTATAATCCAACTAGCAAAGCAATCGAAATTATAACTTTTAGCACTTTAAGTGGTATAGTGTATCTATTGTAGCTTCACTTATATACCTATTTACTTAGATATATTAGCGCTTAATGTTATTGTCAAGTATCAAACAATATCGGACACCTAACGGAATAATGACTCAACTGCAAAAATATCGAAATTGAGTTTTATGTTCCGACCACCTAATACGATATTTGAATACTTTTTTTTTAATAAATGGAAAGATCGTTAACTATCATCGTTACTATTTATTCTTTATAATTAAAAAGTTAAAACTGTATTTAGTTTTTGAGTACTGTTTGTTTTCCGAAGAAAATAAAATAAAAATAAAGCTGGGTAAATACTATTACTTATACTGTGGTAAAACTAACATTGAGCCATCACACGAGCTTATCTGTAGAAAGACCGCTTCAGCCTAATGTTATTTTGTTATTACCGAGAGAACAATATTTATTAGAGTTTTGTTATGAAACCCACATGTTGTCATTTGTGTCTATTTATTTATTTATGACTATGAATGAAAAAGAGATTTTTTTTTCAGTAAACCTGTTGTATAAGTAAAGGAATATACATTTTCAGGCAGTAAAATGGTGTAAAGTTGTTTTGCGTGACTATGGAATGAGATGACTATCTTTGTAAAACTGGTCTTGTTGATTACATCCCGATAGTTAATAACCCTTCATAAAACGCGTAAAACAAAGATGTGCCAATATTCTGTTAGGGGAACGATATTGTCTATAGGTTATATACAAACCGATATACGAGGTAGATGAATGTTCGGTGTCATACATTTCTTCCTATAATAATGGTTTCTCACTAATGAGCTAAAGTTTTTTGGATGACTGGAAAAGAATAAACATTATTAACCTCTCAAACCTTGGATACTGACCGTCGGGCTGGTTCACAGACTAAAGGTCTAATGGGTCGTTAACCGCTTTACATCACGCGGGCAGTATGCTTGTGGTGCCAAACAAGGCTTTTGTATTAATAAATCAACTCTAAATAATAGCAAATATGTACTTACCTAATTTGAGAATGAATGCGAGCGCCCAGGATAATATCGTCTAGTACGCCATTGGTGTGAGACTAGAAATTAATAAATAAGCATTATTATGTCAATTAATCAATGATTGATTAAGGCTGGCTCTTTCTTTGCTCACAAAGTCAGCATTGCGATTCAGCTACGAAACGCAGCCAGTGTTCTTGCCTCCCTGCCGCATGGGGCAGATATTTTTGAGAAATAGGTAAGTGTTCTCCTTTCTTCCTCTCTCGCAGAAACCCAACAACCCTCTTCTAGAAATATCAATTTCTAGAAGAGGGCTGTTGTTTAAGTTTCTGTGAGATGGAGGTACTTCCCCAGTCAGGCAGGTCCTACCTCTCTTTTTCCCAGATCATCGTCAGTTAATCCTATTAATTTGTATCATTCATCATAATGTAATAGATTCGAGTAATCTTAACCCTTGTCAAATCGATTACTCGATAATATTATGTAATCTGTGTGTGCAATTTGCTCCATTTTTATCTATGAAGATTTTGACACCTGGAAAGATTCTTGGCGCGATTCGCATTCGTTCTTTTATCAATAAATATAATTTAAGAGCTTAAGACGAATTGAAACTTCGTTCTATTGTTTGTGAAGTGAGAATATACCTAGTTTTACAGTGAATTGCTTTTATTCATCCTTCTATCACGCCCCACTATCTAACAAGCGAGGAGTTCTTTAACATACCATATGCAGGTGAGGTTTAGGCTCTAAATACATACATACTATAGTGGTGAGTTGATTACACACCCAAGTTAATGGATTTTGTCCAAAGTTTTCTGAATTCCTAAAACTGAAATGAATGAAAATCAGTGGGCATTACCTTCCTAGAAACTTTTCCCGTTCCTGGAATCTCGAAAATTGTCTTAAAAGTCGGCTTATTGGGTATCACAGATAAATTTGATTGAATTTTTTCGTTCTTTTTCCTGTAACGAAAAATATTAAAGGTGTTATTATCTCAGATCTGATTTTGATAACAGCGTTATCATTTTAGTAATATTATAATATCATACATGTTATCCGATAACAGCCAAATAACAGTCAATCAATAATAGAGTTAATATAGTCGATCCCCTTTGTCGAATCGACCATATTTAAAAAAATACCGCCTTTGCAAAACTACAAACTGGTGCAAATTGTATTATTTCTAAGAAATTTTATATTGTGTTTGTTTGTGACAGTTACACTTGTGACGTATCTTATATATGTGCAATAAAGAATTTATAATAATATTAATGCGAAATGGTCAAATCCAGAAGTGGTCATATTAAGAAGTGATCATAACCAGAAGTGGTCAAAACTAGAAATGGTCTTATGCAGCAGTAGTCATAATAAGAAGTGGACGCCAAACGTCAATGTTCGTGCTGAAGATGATGACTGTTTACTTGTATTGTTACTTAATGAACATAATATAATGAAAAAACTTTAGTGGATTTTTTTTATTAAAAGTGTATATTGCTGTTTTCTTACTTTTAGAGAGAAAACAACATAGTACAGAGTATCAGTAGAATCAGGCCTGTGTCACTCCCCCATTCGGCCGAGTTATTTACCTACAAGCCCGACGCTGCCGGCAGCACAATTTAGTCGAGTGTCACGAACGCGCGCTCTCGCACGCGCTATGCGACGCGACCAAGATGGTTATACAAAAGCGTTACTGTTCTGCATTCGGATGCACAAACACAAATTTTAAAGATAATGATTTATGGTTATACCTAAGCAGCGTGTGAGTGCCACGGGTGATCACTCGCACCTGTTAAAAAATGTACGTTAATTGATCTATCGGCGCGTGAGTTCTGCTGACATTATGACTTTAGTAGATTAGAGATTTAAAATACATACCTACACCAATGTTACAAATACTTTCCGTGTTAAAGATACATCCGAGCTATTATTGGGACAACGTGAATAGTAAACCTGATCTGTAAGTACGTACAGTCATGATTCCTGTTAAAACTTACACTAAAATTATACATTCTATCAGTGTCAACATTACCTAATATTATTGTTACTAAGTACCTACCTATGTACTTAATAATCACAGAGTATGATATAGTAACATAAGTAAGTACAACAGAGTAATAAACGTACACATACGTAAACCTACTACAATTTTTGGTAGTATAAGTATATGTATTTCAGTGAACATTAATAAACAAGCATAGTGTCTTTATACCTATCTACGCGGCTCGGTCGCGAGCGTTTTGGTTCAACCCTATGAGCGACACGCTGCCGAGTTATATCAAGGCCGAGACAAACCATTTTGTAAAAGCAGCGGCTGTCGCTCGTAACACGTTAGATATAGGGGTTACTTTCGATTGTCCCTGCCGCTGAAAGACTCAGGTACGAATACAGCTGCAGAATTATTTTGGACTGTATTAGCGCGTATCGAAGGTTGATATTTTAATTGTGATTATTCCAATTGTGTCGGAAGTGAATCTTCTGTTAGAGTATATTATTCTGTGGTAGAATTACAATATCAGTTTATTAATTAGCTGACGAATGTTTACAAAAATATCGAGGAACGAGATAATTTCTTGTTAGAAGAAAACGATTTATGGAAATCGGGGGATAAAGGATTAATATCAAGGGCCGTAAAAATAGTACAAAAAAAAAGCGGCCAAGTGTGAGTCGGACTCGCTCATGAAGGGTTCCGTAACAGCAAATAACATAATTTAATAGTTACGATTTATGACGTATTAAAAAAAACTACTTATTAAATCTCGTTCAAATCAATTTTCGTATGGGTTTGATAAAAAACAATTTTTGAGTTTCAGTTCTAAGTATAGGGAACCCCCAAAATTTATTGTTTTTTTTTCTATTTTGTGGGAAAATCTTAATGCGGTTCACAGAATACATCTACTTACCAAGTTTCAATAGTATACCTAGTTCTTATAGTTTCGGAAAAAAGTGGCTGTGACATACGGACGGACAGACAGACAGACATGACGAATCCATAAGGGTTCCGTTTTTTGCCATTTGGCTACGGAACTAAAAAGAGTGGGGTATAACCGGCTAGTAGCTAGTTACTACTTAGGAACAGGATAACACTGAGTACCTAACCGTGGACCATTTTATATTAGGAACTCAATAGTAACGCTTGCTGTTATCTGTTATCGAGGGTTAGCCTTGACTGTTACCGCTCCGTTCCAAGTATAAAATGTTCTGCGGAACTGAGAACGCCAAATACGTGCGTACGTGACTATGATTTAGCTATTACCTACTCAGTTTCAGTTGAGAATAGACTATGAACAAACTTTCGAAATACGCGGCGCCGCATAGCAGCTCTTGCGATAGGTTCCTATCTGACTCAGAAGGGAGGTGAGATCTTCTTTTGTGAGCGGTAGGGCGTGGCCATATTGTACGTAGTACTATTACTTATACTTTGCTTTAGCCTTTTTTGAAAGTAGTTCAAAAAAAACACAAAATAAAGTCGGTATACGGGCGAAAGTTTTACGTGACAACGACTTTGAGTGGTAAAATGTTTTCGAGTGGAAGGGACGCATGCCTTTCACTTTTTATGTCTGTCTCTCTCGCTCTTAGGCGGGCTAACCATGCCCGAGTGGAAGGGACGCGTGCCTCTCACTCGCTCTCATTGTGAGCGCATAACGTGAGCGCGTTTCTTGAAGTGTCACCCGGCTAACCAATTTATAAGACGTTGTCACGTCAAAATAATATGGCATAAAACACCCCCTATGCTTTTTTCACAATAATACAAATATTTTTCGTTCATTTATACTTTATGCCTATATTAAAAAATATTTTTCATTTTGTAGTCCCATTAATCATTAAAGCCAGTTTTTTTAATGTTTTTAAACTTTATTTTTATTTTCCACGTTTTAGTTCGATGTGACTTGTAAGGAAATTAATTAATCCTGGCGACCCTAAACAGGATAATTAAATAAACTTATCAAATTATTGTAGTCTTGTTAAGTATACAAAGTTTAAATTAAATCTGACGGTTCAAAGTGGGTCAAAATCAAGTTCAAAGAAGTCGGTTACAAACTGACACACAAGCAAACATACACGTGAAGCGTGTTACAAACATACACGTGAAGCGTGTTACAAACATACACGTGAAGCGTGTTACAAACATACACGTGAAGCGTGTTACAAACATACACGTGAAGCGTGTTACAAAGAGGGACGTCTCACTAAAATCGGGATGTCACACAACTCCGTTACATACCTACACACGCTCGAAAAACATTAGTCATCATCATCATCAGCCTGTATCTACCCACAGCTGGATAAAAGCCGTCCCAATGCTTTCCACCAAATATGATCCTCCGCCTTCTGTATCCAGCCGCTTCCAGCCGCTTTCTTATGGTCATCGGACCATCTGGAAAAATATCTTCTGTTTTGTAGCACTAATGTCAACAAACACATACAGTGCAAAATAGAGGAACATGACAAATTACATGTTATTTATTATTACAAATTATATGCACAAGTAATATTATTAGCAAGAATTCTTTGTCATTTTCCCCTAATACAAGTAAATGATAGGCAAGTCACTGAAGCAACGTCTCTTTCATGAAGATGGTTTTGATGACTGTCATTATGTTGATATGATTCGGCAGATTTCCATTAGGGCATTAGAACTACAGTACACAAAATTTAATATTCTAATTGTAAAAAAAAACTTAATAGGTATTTTTTTTACTACATTGGGTGGCAATCAAGCATATGGCCCGCCTGATGTGAAGCGGTTACCGTAGCCATATTAACGCTCGCAACATAAAATATCGCTCGCGTGCCACCACCCCCGCTGACAACGCAGCAACTCCTTCCTTTCTGATGACCTCACTCACTCGCAGGAACACAACAACTCTTAGAGCCTTAACATACTAGCGGCTTGCGAGCGTTTTCAAACCGGAGCGGGCACGCAGCGAATGCGTTACGGACGCGCCGCGGCTGCACAACGGGGACGTCGCGGACGCGAGGCGGATACGCAACGTTCTCGTGGCGTGTTTGCAGCGGGTCGGCAGGGTGCACCACGTGCAGGCGAGGTAGCTTTTGATGAGCACTAACACTCCATACAGGGATGAATATGGGTTGATGTGGAGGTGGCATCAACCCATGATCATCCCACTGTTGGGATACGGGTGGAGACTCGTATCGCATCAGTTGAGGGGAGTCTCAGTCGAAGGAGTTAAGAGCATACTCCACCAGGCTGTTCAACTGCGGGTTGGCCAAGTGATGCGGTGGTGGTTTTCATAATATTTTTAAGGTGATTTTCACATATACGACTACCGACTGCCTGAGTAGACTAACAAAGTGATATCGATTTAATTTTTGCTTTGCTTTTGCTTTCGGCCTGCCTGATGTGAAGCGGCTGCCGCAACATATAAACGCTCGTAACATGACATATCGCTTTCGAGCTGCTACTCCCGCTGCCAACGCAGCAACTCCTTCCATCATGGTGGATGATGCCACCACCACATAGGGCAGCTTTAAATTACGCTGTGCCCTACCTCTCTTCCGTAAGAGCTTCGTTAGTCAACCAGCATGGTGCATCACGTGTAGGTTGTCTTTGGCTCAAAGATAGTGAGCTACTCCACCCGAAACTTACGTTTACTTAATCTTACGTTTTTGACTCCGTACTTCTTAGTAACTTCGATGGTGGAGCATCTTCAATTTGGAAAATTGGCAGAATCAGTACAGGCGGACTGCAGTTACTTCTGCATTTCTTGCGGGTTTTACGGGCTGAAATAATGAAGGTTAAGGTCTACACTGACGATGTGTCCAAACGAACGTCGTCTGCAGGACGACATCGAAATGAATCGAAACGAAACAAAACGGAACGTACCGGACGGAACAGAACGGAACGGAGTGGAACCAAGCGGAACGGAGCGGAACTGGATGGAACGGTGCGGAGCGGAACGGAGCGGAACGGGACAGAACGGAACGGAGCGGAGCGGAATGGAGCGGAGCGGAACGGAACGGAGCGGAACGGAGCGGAGTGGAACGGAGCGGAGCGGAACGGAGCGGAACGGGACAGAACGGAACGGAGCGGAGCGGAATGGAGCGGAGCGGAACGGAACGGAACGGAGCGGAACGGAGCGGAGTGAAACGGAGCGGAGCGGAACGGAGCAGAGCGGAACTAAGCGGAATGAAAGGTTTAAATTATCATTGACAGTATACAATTGCGTGCATGCGAGTTTAGTTTTCAAGTTATATATGGACTTCTGCGCGTGACTGTACTTCCTCAATCGGGTTCAGACCGCCCTACTTCTCTTTCGCCAGCGCCTCGGTAGCTAGGCAGCACGTGCTGATGAGGCTGGGTTTGGCTCCAAAGATGGTGATTTGCAGCTTACACTCTAAAAGTTTTATTTCTTTTAAACCTTTACTTACTTTCCGTTGCTTTTTCATTACATAAGCAGTCTTCATCTTCAACCGTTCCGGGAGGACAACCACAGCGTACACTGTAACCAGGCTTTGTAGGTCGAGTTGTATTATATACCACACTGCCTGAAGGAGGCTGCGCTGAAAAGTTGCACATCATGGCCACAACCTGAAGGAAAAGGATTCAAAATGTTAACATCCTATTTTTATCCGACTGCGACAAAAGGGCCTGTTATGTATTGGACGTGACTTGACTGTATCATTGTTGCAAGAAATATTAAATTTAAAAATAAATACGGCATCATTATACTTTTAGGATAAGGATATCTCCTCAATCGAAGGGGTATAGAGCATACTCCACCACGCTGCTCAACTGCGGATTGGTGGAGGCCAGTGTTTCCAAGCCGTCCAAAGGTCACAGACTTCGCTTAATGACTATTGTCTATAGACAGTTCTTGGGATAAATAAACCCATCCATAGACAGGCTACGGTAAACGTTGCTTAACTTGCGTGATCGATTAGATTGACATGAGCGACGCAAACATCGAGCTCCTCAAAAATATGTTTATGTTTATTATCAGACCATAGTCCATAGAGTGTTAGTAGGTATACAAAATGGCTGTTTATTCTATGTTAGTAAAAATTTTTTTTTTATATTATGTATTTATTACAAATATAATATTAACAGTAGAAAAATGGGACATATAAGAAATTTGGTACATACTGATATTTGTTTTTGATACGACAGATTATTTTCCATTATATAAACTACTAGCCGCCGCCCGCGACTTCGTACGCGTGGAGTTAGTTATTTGCACATAATTTTTAATTATATTCGAAAAAGCTAAATCCCTCCGTATAATTACGTTAGTACTACTTATACTGTGGTATAATAGTAAATAGTTGTTTTTGTATAATTCTTCTACTTAAATATCATTTAAAATACTACGGCCATAATTACTTTAACTTCAATAACATTAGACTTTCATACAAACTAGAACGCTTACATACGCCGAAAAGTCATTCTTGGAAATGAATAGTCTCTAAAACCACTGAACCGATTATGATGAAACTTGTCACAATTAAAGACCTCGACAAGCTTGAGGTTTGTGTCGAAAAAAAATTGAGATCGATCATGTCCTTGAGGAATGATCATCAAATACATTTTCTATTGAAATCAATGGAAACCATACACTCAGCGATTCTACTCGCTCCGCTCAACCTCGATTTCGGCCCCGTGAGCTCCGGTGAATCAAGCTTAGTTACACTTATGTAAAAGATTTACATTAATTATTAATATTACTAGCGACCCGCCCCGGCTTCGCACGGGTGCAATGCTGATACTAAATGTACTACAGAAGGTCTTTGCGCTTTGTCCTATCCAGTCCTTCCCCAGTTATAGGCACACGCCGCCGGCTCCGCGGCCGGTACCGCCACAGCCGTTATGTCCCTGCATTTTAAATGTGTAATATCTTCTAAACTATTCATTTAAATTACATGCTGTGAACGGCCATATTGATCTATATTAAATGCGCAATGTATTTAAGGTACTTAATTGGATAAATATTAATTCTGTATTGCTTAAAATCGCTTCGTAAATAAGGCATTATTTCTTGTAAAAAGCAAAGGATAAAATAACGGTTATTGTGTGTTACCACTAAGAGATAGACATATACCATCGCGAACTTTTTTGTAGACCATTTTAAGGTGAACAATACTGTACTACATTATTTTGATCTATCTCGTTGGGTTCAGCCAGCGTTTGCAATGAAAGAGCAAAAAAATGTGTTTATTTACGACATCACATTAGAAACCTCTAAATTGTCAGTGTTTTTCTACTATGTTATGCATATATTATACATATAAACTTTCCAGTTGAATCACTCTATCTATTAAAAAAAACCGCATCATAATCCGTTGCGTAGTTTCAAAGATTTAAGCATACATAGGGACATAGGGACAGAGAAAGCGACTTTGTTTTATACTATGTAGTGATTAGCTATTATGTACTCACGTTGTAATAAGGATTTTGTTTCTTGTTCTTCCGAGACAGAATAAACTCTGTGTAACCAGACAATGCACATCCAACATGTGTACTCGCCGCATGCACCATATTCAAATACGCCGCAGCATTAATCAGTTTCGGAGTTCTGAAAATAATTTTATAGACATAAACAAATAAAATTTTAGAGTCGGCAACACATGAGTGATGCCTCTGGTGTCACGAGCGTCCGATGTCGTAGTCTGCGACGATTGCTTACCATCAGGTTGTACGCTTCTTTGTCACCCTACTCGTATAAAAAAACACATTTTTGTTTTTAAGCTTAAGTTACTATTGCAATATTTTTATACTACGTCAGGTTGCAGACAAGCATACGACCTGCTTGATGTGATTACCGTAGTAGCCACCACTCCTGCTGTCGACGCAGCAACTCCTACCTTTCTTTCTGGTGACCTCACTAACTCTCAGAAACACAACAGCTCTCAAATGAATTGCTATTGGCTGTGGTATTCTGTGAGGTGGAGGTACCCCCGTCCGGTATCTTACAAATTCGCTGTACTGTCGCTTTTTTCCAGAGCCTCTTTCGTTAGTAGACATTTTGCACCAAGTGCAGGCTCTAAAGATCGGATTGAGTCACTTACACTCCAAAAAAGTTTATATTATTATAGCAAACTTAATATCTTTCATGGTTATTGTATTCAGTAAAGCGCTTCCCTTTTGTTGCGTGTAGGAAAGTTTACGCAAGCATTAAAAATGAATCACAGAAACAACGTTTCTGTGGTTAAAAGTAAAAGAAAAGTAATATTTGGAGAAAGATTGCTGTGTAAAAAAAGCCAGGAAAATATAACAAAAATGTACGAGATAAGTGAAAGAATTTTCTTTTGTACAACTCTTTTCGAAATTTCGATGGCATTTTCCTTTTCCGGGGAAAAGGGAACTTGACAAGCCATTGTTAAAAATTCTGTTAAATTGTAAATTTAATCAATATCGGAATATTGGATCGAGAATTATCGCGAGATAAAAATACAATAAAAAAATAATATTCGCACTCCGAGAGTGCCGGAAGAAGTGAAAACTTGAACAATTAATTACGTGTGTATTTTTTGAATCATCAGGAAATATGTTGCAGTACATACTTCCCAAAGCATCCCGTTTTCTTTAGTTCATCAACTCTCGTACGTATATTTCGGCAACGAGAGTAACGTGGACTCAAGGCGGATAACATAACATAACAAGAGCAATTCATTTCCAAATACTTTTATCATTTATGTAATCTGAGATACAATATTTCAAGTTTTGATATATTTCTTTAATTTACCCATGGATAATTTAAACGTGTCGTTTGGAAGTTTATTGTAGAAGCGTATACATTGACCTGGGAACGAGTTAGAGATTCTATGGTCGACTGACGAACCAACAGCGCACTGGCAAAGTACTCTGCGTTGGCATACATCATACCGCACAAATACACTGTTACCGTAAGTAAGTGTCGCGAGTTCAATGGTTTTTCCCCATCTCAAAAATTGCCCAACGAGCTTGAAGAAGTTTTCACTTAAAAAAAAATGTTTTGGAGATTTATTGTCTGTTGCTAACCAATGAACCAAAAACCAAGGGAATCAATGGATTGACATGTTTTTTGTACTAAAATAGTTTTAGGTCTAGTGAGTGACTCCTTTTTATCCCGTAAAAATATCTTATTCTCACGGAAAAAAAAAAAAACAAAATAATGACTACGTGGACGAAGCCGTAATAACAGCTAGTAAGTAATAAATGATGATTGATGAGAGTTATCATCAGACTGCATCTATCCACTGCAGGATATAGGTATTAACCAACGATTTCCATCAAAAACGATCTTTGTCCTTCCGCATCCAGCCGCTTTTTTAGGTCACCGGCACATCTGGAAGGAGAGCGATCAATGGTGATGGTTTGATTATTGTCACTTCCTCATCATCATCAGCTTGCAGGTATACTCTGCTGGATATAGGCAGCGTCGGACTGGCCATATAGTCGAGGTGGCATTTCCCAGCCGGGCCCCGCCTGTGCGGGCCCCCCACGGGCCTGGCTTGCGGGGCTTGCGGCCACCGTAGGATAATATACTCGTACCATCTACCATCATCTAGTCTCGGGCCCCGGGCTTGTCAGCCACCCGGGCCCTTCCGGCCCAGTCCGACCCTGGATATAGCCCTACCTTAAAAAATATAATAAATAACTAAGTAAATAAATAAATATGCCTGGACAAGTACGCACTGCCATCTAGTCCCAAATTAAGCAAAACTTCTACTATGGGTACAGTTAACTGATATAATACCACAGTATAAGTAATAGTATAATACTTAAAAACACTATTTTTTTGTAAATACATACATAATAATATACATAGAAAACACCCAGACCAAGACAAACAGACATGTTCATGCACACAAATTTTTGTCTTGTGCGGGGATCGAACCCGCGAGCCCGGAGTCAAAGTGGGTATTGCTAGTCATTCGACCACCAGGCTCGTCAATTAATGCCACATATGGAGGACGCTCAAGGACTTTCCCCTATCTGCCATCGCTGACACGGCAAACGTGGCCGATGAATTGCTCCTTCAGCTACTATCACTTACTTTTCGAAATCTGGATAATTGACAATCATATCAGGAACCACGAGCTGTTTGGTTAAAAAGAAATTTCTCAAGGGTTTTTTCACAGCTTGCATCACTTTAGCGTGAGTCAAATCTTCACCATCTTCTTTCAAGTTCTTTTCAAGATTAACATCGTTTGGCACGTACTTCCAGCTTGGGTACAGGAACCGAAAAAGACTTCCCACTTGAGCAGGATTAGGGAACCTCTCTGGAATATAAGAAATTAAGTCTTAAGTAGCCCTAAATATCTTTTTTTTTTATTGATTTGACCAGTATCATAAGTTTACTTTTTCAATCGGGACGGGGGCCCACCAGATTCCCACCAGTGTGTCTCCTGTGTAGTCAGGAATAACAGCGGCGACCGGCAATTCACAATGAAGTCCATTGCGGTCCCGGGGGTAAAACTACGGCTGCCATGGAACTCACAGTGCACTAAATCAGAACAAATTAGTAGTAGTAAGAAGCTTTTTTTTGACTTCCCTTCTTAGCAATGTGAGAGACAGCTATTTGGCAAATGAGGCATTAAAAGCTTTAAGAGATGGCTAGTCAAGTGAAGCTCAACTATTGGGGACCTTAATCCTTAATTAAAACATTGGGTTGTTACCTAACACATCGATTCCAATAATAAGTTTGCTTATAGAGTTGTACTAGAATCGTACACGAAACATTATGAGGTTTATCCGTATCGTCAACCCGCTGCTGGCATATCGGTCTCCTCTTAAACGAAGGGGTTTAGAGTATACTCTATCACACTGCTCAACTGCGGGTTGGCGGAGGCCAGTGCTTTCAATCCGCCTAAAGGCTAACTTGGTTTAACGACCCAAGTCTGTCTAGTTTCAGAATCGGAGCCCATTCATTTAAATTATAAATATAATAAATATAAAACTATTGCTTTTTTTTATAGTTATTACGATATTATAACTATAAAAAAACTCTAGTTTATTTATATGAAACAATAGTATACTTAAATGAACAATAAAAATAAATGAAAACGTATATATATATATGGATGGAGTATTTTTTTACAGTTCATCATCATCATCAGGTCCATTTTAGTCTCCAGTACAGGAGCACGACCCTCTCTCGTCCGTCCTAGACGGAAGGAGGATTTGGCCTACACTCCCCACGCTGGCCAAACGGGTTGGGTTTTTACAGTTATTACACTGAAATTAGTGTAATAACTATAAAAAAAGCAATAGTAGCTGTAGTAGTGTCATTTATGACTGCATAGTCAAGCTATCTTCAAAGTTTTAAGTGTTTTCTGCACAATTATTCCAGAATGGACTGTACTTCAAGTTTAACTTACTTGTCGCTCTACATAAGTCGTGTCTCAAGTGACATCGATCGACCGATATTTGTGCAAATGTCGCCAGTTCGCTGTCCCAATTCTGAAAGTAATAAAGTCATACTGTAATTCTCGTAAAGGAATGTATAAAAGTCGAGCATATTATCCCTTTGGTAACGTTATCAATATCGAGCAAAAACGAGCAAAAAAATCACGTTTGTTGTATGGGAGCCCCCTTAAATATTTATTTTATTCTGTTTTTTAGTATTTGTTGTCATAGCGGCAACAGAAATACATCGTCTGTGAAAATTTCAACTATCTAACTATCACGGTTCATGAGATACAGCCTGGTGACAGACGGACGGACGGACAACGGAGCCTTAGTAATAGGGTTCCTTTTTACCCTTTGGGTACGGAACCCTAAAAATTACTTGTAAATAATACAAACCAGTCTCATCATTCCATAAGCCCTGGGTAGTGGAACATTATTTCTGCCGGTTTCCAAGCCTTGAGCTGCTTTACTACGTACACTGTGAACAAAACCCAAAAAGTTTCATACAACATTACTGTAAGCAAGAAAGCCATACTTCCTAAAATTATTGGGGTGCAAGCAATGATGTTATATTCTTATAGGTATGCCATTAAGCGTCATAGGCTACGATAACCGCATTGTATCATGCGGGCCGTAATACTTCATTGGTACCCTAGGTGGTATAAAAAAAAATCATCCGCAAAGTATACATTAGCATATTTATTTGTCAAGTCAAATATCTCTAGCTCTATCAAATACAATTAAAATAAATCATGAAAAAAGAATGTTGTAGGCTCAAAGGCTCAAACAAAAACATTTTTTTTTTATACTACGTCGTGTGGCAGACAAACATACGGCCCGCCTGATGTGAAGTGGTTACCGTAGCCATATTACCGCTCGCAACATAAAATAACACTCTCGCGCCGCCACTCCCGCTGCCAACGCGGCAACTTCTTCCTTTCTTTCTGGTGACCTCACTCACTCGTAGGAAAACCACAACCCTCAAGGGAATTGTTATTTGGCTGTTGTATTCTGTTGTGAGTTGGAGGTACATTCCCCAGTCGGGTAGCTTACAATTATGCTCCCTACCTCTCTTTTCGCCAGAGCTTCGTTTGTCAGCAGGGTGCACCGCGTGCAGGTGAAGTTGGCTTTGGTTCAAAGATGTTGATGAACCACTTACACCCTTACACATAGCCTAAAAAGAGCATACTCCACGACGCTGCTCTACTACGGGTTGGCGGAGGAGAGTGTTTTCAAGCCGCCTAAAGGCCACTGACATGGTTTAATGACTGTCATCTAATGACAACAGCCGTGACCGACAACTTACAGAGGAGCAAGAGATAAATATATCCATCTATAGATCCGCAACAGTCGACGTAGTTTAACTTGCGTGATCATTTAGACTGTCACGCGCAAGGACACCATCGAACTCCTCAGCGGTACTTAAAGTAACGATAATTTTTTGACAACACTAATCCCAGCGGTGGGATGAATATTGGTTTATGTAAGCTTAAGTACTACTTAGTAGCAGACTGTACTTTCTGTACACTGTTTTATTTCATGTATTTTTTTATTACGTGTAGAATTTAAAAAACACTGTGACATATAGGATTACACATATAAGGATAAGAACACTCGACCGGTAATCGTGAGGTCGTAGGTCAAGTTTCATGGCGTGGATGTGATTTCGTTCATTTTAAAATTATAACATAGTAATTTGTTTTCGGTAATAAATAGTTACAGGCTACGCTCGACATTGTTTAACTTGCGTGATCAATTAGACTGTCACGCGCAATGACACCAATGAACTCCTCAATTTCAAGCTCTAATCTGTGAACAGTAGGCATATTCATTTTCTCATTTTGTTATAAAAGAATCTAATTCAAGTACATTGAAAAATCGGCGATTTGATAATTTGGTACAAAATGCCGTTATACATAAAATGACGTGACTATTTCGGCTAGCAATATAAAATGTGATTTGACGGGTATATTGGTTTCCAATGCGAATAATGATATCATAAAATTCTTTCAAGTCAAATACTATTCAATTACTTTGAATATTGAATCGCGGCTCGAATGAAATCAGATATTTGAAACATTCAAATTTCTTTATGCTGTCTCTAATGCAGTCAGCATAAAAGTGAAATTGGTGTACATAAAACAGAAATAATTGCCCTTTGACTCGCCTGAAGTTATTAGTCATAATTTTATTTGTCTGAAAGCAATTGGCCTTTTTTTACCTCTTATAAGTATTTCTATAAGCAAACTTATAAGTAAACTTCTACCATTCTACACTTCTAAACTTCTAAACTAGTAGTAGTAGAAGTAAACTTCTTTTTCCCCTCTTGGCAATGCGAACGACACCAATATGGCAAATAAGTTATTAAAAGCTTAAAGAGATGGCTAGTCGAGTGAAGCTCAACTGCCGTGCACTACGGATTTTAAGTATCCAACACTATTGGGGACCTAAAACCTTGAGTTGTTACCTAGCACATCGATTCTAATAATATGAATAAATGATTACTTACTGACTTACTCATACTAATTGGTCTCAGATTACTAATATAAACATAGCCCGACCTGAAACTATAATAACAATAATAAATTTAAATCGGGAAGTCACATTCCAAATGCTTCTTACTCCAACAAATTTCTTCTGATTACATTCGTTGTGAGTTCCAAGGTAGCCGTCTTACCCCTGGGACTGCAATGGACTTCACTGTTCATTGCCTTTTGGCGGTCGCCGGTGTTATCCTGGCTAGGAGACACAGTGGTGGGGATGTGTTGTCCCCCCGTCTCGGCAAAAAAAAGTAAGCATACTTCGGAAGTAATTAGGAAGTTGCAATAGGTATTTCTACTTACGCATTAGTAATTTCCAGTATAGTTAGAACTATCTCTTCTGTGACTGTTACATTGCGTGGATTGTGACAGCGCGGACCGTACCTTCTTTTCTGCAATCATATTAGAAATTTAATATTTTCATGTTTTATTTCATATTTTATATCAGAATTGAAAAAAAACTGATATTTTTAGTTACGGAATTTATAAATTATTAGGTAGCTAAGAGTCTGTGTACTCAGCTGCGGATTAAAAAAAATTGGTTGCCTGTAAGGTCGCTTCACGGCTGATAATTTTACGTGATAACTCGGCTCAGGCGGAACGTGACAGTGAGTCATGCTTTTTCGTGCGTGCAGCCGGCGTTCATCGATTTATAAGACCTTATCACCTCAAAATAATATACAAATGCATAAATAGATGCCTAAATAATTATATGTTTTTATTAACAGAGATTAAAATTTACACTGTCTATTTATAATCTCAATAACATTTTTTTTTTATATACCACCAGTGTGGCAAACAAGCATACGGCCCGCCTGATGGAAATCAGTTACCGTAGCCTATGAACGCCTGTAACACCAGAGGCATCACACGCGCGTTGCCGACCCTGTAAAAACCTCTTCACGCCCTTTTTGAAGAACCCCATGCTGTAGTCCCCTGAGAAAACCTCGACAGGCAGTTCATTCCACAGCTTGACAGTACGCGGGAGAAAACTTCTCTGAAACCGCACAGTACGTGACCACTTAGGCTCCAATGTGTGAGGATGACTTCCCTGTCGATGGCGAGCGGTGCGACTGTAGAAGGAGGCCGTTGGCATCATATCAAACAACTCCTCTGAACACACCCCATTGTACAGACGGTAGAACACACAAAGGGACGCAGACATACATTTGAAATTAAAATCTTGTTTGAATTTATTAGCACCAAGTAACGAAAATGTAATTTTGAAATTTTAACTAATATTGTTATTTCAATAAAACAGTTTCCAAACCCTCGCAGGCTTCATGTTTGTATTACGAATTTATTATAACGAAATGAAATTAATAGTAGTTTATAAAACTGTTGCATAATAAGGGTTATTAAAATACGAGTGTGAGTTTAAAACATGAGCCGAAGGCGAGTGTTTTAATAGACCACACGAGTATTTTAATACCTAATTATGTGCAGTTTCATACACTACTTTATCTAATCTCATGAAATATATGATAATAATATTTTAAATACAACCATGAAGTTAATTTAACAGCTATAATTCTTACCTATAAATCCATTTGCAGATCGAGCATGCGTAGTGCGCATGCGCGACGCGCCGCGCGGCGCCGCGTTCACAGATTATGTAGAAAAATTTTGCATAGTTGCAATGTATTTGCATTGAAACCTGTTTAAAATACCTGTATCCAGGGCTGAAGCTGTATCGAAATGGTAAAAAAGTTATTTTACGATACAGTTGTCCATAGAAGAGCTGTATCGAAAAATAACTTTTTAAATTTATTTTGATAGCTTGTGCGTAAAGACTGTCATTATGATACTGTGTTCAGTTTTTTAATGTGTAAATTTCAGTATGAGATTAGATAAAAGATATTTAATATAACCACAGTATAATTAACATACTTTTATTAGGTCGACCTGTATGTAATCAACTATGTAATGGAATCTAAGGCAACTAATTTAACCATCTTCCAAGGATCGTAGCGTAATGAAAATTGGCAGCTGTATGTAGTTCTGATGATGATACAATAATATGGTACTGTCGAACTGATCTGATGATGGAGCCGGAAGATATGAAATGGAACTTCATGATGGAACGTTGTATCATAGCTGTTTTTGGATTTTTTAGAAAAGTCTTGTAATGAACATTGACCACGATTAGGTTTCAAGGTCTGATAATGAAGCGGAAAGATAGGCACCGGCATTCCATGATGGAATATCGTATCATAGTCGTGTTTGCACTTGTGAGAAGGGCCAGGTAATGGACTTTGAACACGATCAGGTGCATTTACGAAAGCGTGTTTTTCTAGTGTTTTTTAAACTATTAATTTATATATAAAAATAATATACTCGTATAAAGTAAATAATATACCGACGAGCTCGGTGGCGTAGCGGTCAATGACGCGGCTTCGACACCAACGCTCGTGGGTTCGATACCCACATAGGACAAACATTTGTGAGCATGAACATGTCTGTTTTTCTTAGTCTGGGTGTTTTTATGTATCATAAGTATGTATTTACAAAAAAAAAATGTATTTACGTATGTTTATCAGTTGTCTAGTACCCATAACACAAGCTTCGCTTACTTTGGGGCTAGGTGGGGCTGTGTAATTTGTCTGACAACATTTATATAAAAAAATGAGTAGCCACAGTACATGGGCCCTACCACCAAAGCTGAATTCGATTACCATCGAATATTTTGATTCGAAAAATGGGTCTTTAAGAGCCCTATTACATTTGCACGCTGACGAGCTCTAGCGCAGTACTAAAACCGCGAA
This sequence comes from Hypsopygia costalis, assembly GCA_937001555.2. Taxonomy (NCBI): domain Eukaryota; kingdom Metazoa; phylum Arthropoda; class Insecta; order Lepidoptera; family Pyralidae; genus Hypsopygia; species Hypsopygia costalis. The sequence goes on from OW443350.2 coordinate 6,180,759, forward strand.
GGCCGCCGGTGCATCGTTTTTTGTAGTAATTTTGAAGTTATATTTAACGTTTTTATTGAAATAAGATAATAAATTCATGCTACAAAGTTTATTCATCATCAAGTAACAATTATTCTCGTATAAATTTTGCTCAATAACATTATCGTTTATTCGAGAAATTAACAGTTTACTTAAAGCGAATTTCGAAGTTTTTTTGGTAAAAAGAATGTTTTTTTTTTCTATATTAAATCAATGATATTTCAAAATTCTGAGGCCGCTATGTACATACGACTATATAAGAAATAACATTCTATTTTTTTATGTCATTTGTTTCGAAAAGTAATACAATTCACGCGCTCAAAAAAGTGATTATGCGCATTTTATGAAAATCTTTCTCTGCAATTTTGGGTTTAATTAAAAAGTTAAGCAAAATTTACAAAAAGCGAGGCCGCTATGAACTGAGCCAATAGCTATTCTGTACTATTCAATAGGTCAACATTGTTAATGTATATTTCTTTCCGAGATCAAGAACGCCAAAATTGGCCATTTTACGCAAAAATCACAATCGATACGTAATAAGGCTCTAAAGTTATTGACAAACACCTTCAGCTCAGTCGGTAGAGCTTCAGAGTTTCTATCAACTAAACAAAACACAATCACCACCAATCTAAGCTGAAGATTTGATATTTGCAATCCAAAAATCGGCTTCAGCTTAGCCGGTAGGGCCCCAGAACAGTATGGCCAGATTGGCCAGTCCCTGCCGCTCTCTCTTATCGACCTCACCTCCCCTCTGACACAAATTAGCCCTCTTACCACCATCTCTTATTGCGATTCAATAACTGAGTGAGTTGTACTCTTATTCATACCAATGAATAAGCGACTCAATTTCAAATGAAATAGAGTCGAGCAATAAGAGTTGGTGGTAAGGGGGCTGAAATAGTTTGGATAGGATGGCGGCGCACGCAAACGCGCTCATTCACGCTCTGCACAGAGGTCAATGTCTATGTAGTAGTAAGCGACGCGACATTTGTATGGAGTGGCCGGGGTGTGATATATTATATAACCTATGGTGCAGAGACTTGGACACTGACCGTTGTGTGGGTGAATGGTACAGAGATGCATAGTATGTTCTTTAGCGACAAATTTTCCGTACCATTATCTATAAAAACGGCAAAAAAAACATGTTTGTTGTATGGGAGCCCCCCTTAAATATTTGTTTTATTTTTATTTAATTATTTATTTTTAGAGTGAATATATAACTAAATATTATGTGAGCATTTCAAGCGTCTACCTGTTGCCGTTATCAATTGCGAACAAAAACGAGCAAAAAAATCACGTTTATTGTATGGGAGACCCCTAAATATTTATTTTATTCTGTTTTTTAGTATTTGTTGTTATAGCGGCAACAGAAATACATCATCTGTGAAAATTTCAACTGTGTAACTATCACGGTTCATGAGATACAGTCTGGTGACGGACGGACGGACGGACGGACGGACGGACGGACAGCGAAGCCTTAGTAATAGGGTTCCTTTTTACCCTTTGGGTACGGAACCCTAAAAACGACGCTATCGAGCTCTTCGATGTGGTAATATGTGTATAATAATACTTACTGGATCATAATACATACACATAACATGCGCCCCTTCTTCACAATGTTCTGATTTAGGGCAATAGTCCGAATATAATACGCCCTCCTGGCCCAAACTGTCGGTCACCAATGAAGATTTGATTTCATGGATGACCAGAGTGAACATTAACAGAAGAATCTGGAAAAGGATTTATTTATTTAACCCTTCTCGCAAACAAATACAAAAGACTAAAATTTTATACAATAGGCGAAATTAGTGCTAAGTCAAAGTCAAAGTCAAAGTCAAAATTCTTCTGTGGGCCCTCGCGGGCACTTAGACACGTCTTTTACAATTAGGTATATTTTTTTTTATCTACCAGCATTTCGGAATGACCATTGACGAGAAGAAATGCCGAAAGAAACTCTGTCAATATAGGTCTTTTTTAAATCGCCATACAAAATTATCATTATACATAATTCAATATTATCATAATACAAACAAAAAAAAAATGGTATTCAGCTAAAATAAGAGAAAAAAAAAAACAAAAATAAATGAGAATATAATAAGCTAAATAATGTAATGCATTCTACATGCTTATAAAATTATATTATTAATACAATAAAATTATTAAATTATACTATAAAGTCTCAATCATCATTACTTGCAATATTAATGTCACAGTTAATACATTGAGCACGAAAATAGTTACATACTATACATTCATTTTTTAATTGTAATTAGGGAGACGAACTTCTTAGCTTCCATGGATTCACCGTGCGGGTGCCGGGTCCATCGTGTGGCAGAGAGAGAAACCCAAGCAGATCCCGAGACTTGTGACACGGGTGTAGGTTTAAGGGGCCCCTTTCCGACGTACATCAACACTCACCTTCACTACTTGTGTTTCTCTCCCTGCCCTGCCAAATCTGGTATGAACCTGCTAATGCAGCTTTAGATACTCGTTCTAGTATAGAACTTACTGCACTTCTGGACAAGCCAAGGTCTTTCAGCAGGTTATAGAGAGATTTTGCTGGTATACCTCTCGCTCCTACTTCTACAGCGTATAGATTAACTACATAGCCGCTTTTTGTTAATTCGTTTAGGAGGTCATAATATTTGTTTTGTTTTATCGCGTGGTCTTTGGGTATGTTAGTTTCCCACGGTACGGTAAGCTCTACAAGTACTATACGTTTTGTAGCTCTGGAGAAAAGGAAAATGTCCGGTCTGGATGTCGAAACAACCACATCTTCTGGGATTTTATAGTGCTTTTCATACGTGTCCATTAAAATAGTCCAGTCAGGTGCTGCACTGAGGATTGAGTAAGGCTTGTTCTTGGAGTTTGAAGTTGAGCCTCCTTTTATAAAGTTAATTTGTCTTTTGTTTGTTTAAATTGTCAAAATATGTAATTAGTTTTCATTATAATGTCATATTATATTCTACCAGTTGTATTAAACTAAAACTAATCTAAAGACTATAATATATTATATCTATAAACAAAAAAAAAAAAAAAGAAACGCGTGAAAAATAAACGGAAATTTACTCACAAATAAAAAAACATCCCCAAGATCTGCCGGCAGTGTCCCCAGGAGCATTACAACGCTGGATAGCGAAACTAATTCTCTGAGAAATGACCAGCCTTCGGGTTTTACCAATTTTAAATTACATACATACTCTAAATGTAATGGACCGATGAAGGAACCAAGGGAATGGGCGGACACGGGTGGATGCGGAAAGCGGAGGATCGCATATGATGGAATAGGTCCCTAATGACAACTGGTCCATCTGCTTTGTACTATGATTTCAGCGAATGCAAAAATACTAACTAAATAAATCAAAATAAATTCAACGGGTCATTCACATCTTTTTGTCGGGAAAGCCGACTAGTTTCGATTTCAAATAACCTTCATCAGGGCGAATGTCCAGACACGTCCACCCTTTGTCTCTCGTGCCGGACACTAGTCGGCTTTCCCGACAAAAAGACGTGAGTGACCCGCTGAATTTATTTAATTTATTTAGTATATTGTCTCACGTGAGTTTTAATACTAGAATGCAAAAATGTATTAATTGCAAGCGAATATACTTTGAAAAAACAATAAATGCATCGTAAGCAGTGGCGTAACTATACGATCAGGGGCTCGTGACAAATTCATCAGATGGGCCCTCAGAGGATGGGGCCTTCTCTAATAAATCATCTAAGTAACCAACACTAAAGAAGTGTTTTGTACATTTTTGGTTCATCATAATCATAATCAGGTCATTTTAGTCTCTACTACAGGAGCACGACAATCTCTCGTCCGTCCCAGACAGAAGGAGGATTTGGCCTACACTCCCCACGCTGGCCAGACGGGTTGGGGAGGCCTGATCGAGGTTTGATAATGTATTTCCCTTAGTCGCCTTGTACGACATCCACGGGAAGAGACGGAGTGATTCTATTCTAGTCTGCCGGAAAACACACGGCAGAAAACACATTTTTGGTTCATAATCTATAATTTTAATTTCAAGAAATATGATAATGTACCTAATTATTAAAAATATGTATGTTGTACGAGTATATTTGTAACCTAACTTAAAAAAAATACTTTTCGTGGCATTTTGCCCGCTCTGCCACCCTGTAGTTACGCCAAGTGAAGTAAACGTAAGTAAGTATGTAATATTAGTGTTATTTATTAGAACTCAGATACTTTCAGTGTGCCTTAGGTATAACCACACCCCGGCCACTCCATACAAATGTCGCGCCGGTAACTACTACAAAAGCAATAACGTCTGTGCAGAGCGTTAATGAGCGTGTGTGTGTGCGGCGCCATACAAACTGTTCCAGATTTGTTTCAGAGGGAAGGCGAGGTCGACACGAGAGAGCGGCAGGGAATGGCCATACTGTACGTAGCACTATTACTTATACTGTGGTATAACAGTAGATTCTTTTACTACGGTTAAATTGATAAGATTCAAAGTTATTATTGTAACTAAGTCCACAAGAACTTACCGTACGAAACATATTTACATACAGCCTCATTGTTTTCACGTCATTATAATCATACTTGAGGCGTTTATTCTGATATTCTAATTATTTTCATGATTTGAGAAAACAGCCGAGACACTGAAACGAAAGAATTTCAGCGATGTCAGAGAAACAAACGAAAAATTAAGATTATTCAGATGTAAAATTGCCTTTTCTTTAAATTATCATAAACTTCTAACTGGATGTCTGATACATAAGAGATATTTAAAGAAAAATAATATTATGAGGGAAGAGGAGCTCGATGGCGTCGTTGCGCGTGTCAGTCTAATCGAACACGCAAGTTAAGCAACGTTCTGTTACGCGACGAAGCTTGAGAGTCTTTTTAAAAAAAACTGATTAATTTCGCGTAACGGATTTATTCTGGGATTACAATTAATCACTTCAACACAACAGAACATTAAGTATTATGAACATAAAATATTATAAGGAATATATCTTTAGGCAACCGCTCGGAAAGAAAGTTGAAGACGGACTGGCCGCCGAGCTTGCTCCCAGACAGGCTAAGGAGAGAGATTGCTTAGCAAGCTCGGAGGTTATGTATAGTCAGCACTAATGCCAACATATATAGGATATAACACCTCCCCCTTTAAGAGGGGACTTTGGGGTAGATTCAAAGTCTCCATTTAAATTCTAGTTCTAAGTGGAGCAACAGGGTTGGTCTTTTCTATTTCAGGGTCATGTATGTCTGTTGTGTCTTCTATTTCAGGAGTAGGTTGGTGCCTTGGCTTATTTATATTAAAATTAAGTTTGAAGGGACGATTGCTGCCGGATTTACAAATTTTCTTAAAAATAAAGTAAAATAAAAATACTAAAAATAAACTTAACAATACAATAGTTATTACAGAATAGTGTGTCCCATATTTCACAATATGCAGGTTTTGCTGATATTCTAAAGCCTCTAAGTCCTTTAGCAGCGATTTGATCTTTGCATTACCCTGGGGACCGAAATCATCTAGGTCTATATTTTGTAAATGTACAGAGGGTGCATTAATTGTAAGCTTGTTTAGTTTAACAGAGTTACAGCAGGTGTCATTAACTATATTAAAATCAGGGAAACGGTTAATGGGTGAGGTTATGTTCAAAACATTGTACTTTGGTCTTAATGTGGTACTTTTACAATAACCTATACAATTCTTGGGTATAGTGAGTATACCAGTACCCAAAACGTTTGTTTCATATAATTCAGAATTTAGACAGTCAATTGTTATTCTTACAGGTTCTGATTGTACATAAATCCACTTATTATTTACTAATGGTTTCCAAATATCTAGTGTTCCTAATATCACTTTTGTTTCGCACTGGGAAGGTTTCTCACTGTTTACTTTTGTTAATAATTCACTTTCACATATTGGCCTTGCGTCAGAAGAATACACATTTTCGATGTCACATATGTAGTAACCGGGGGTCACTTGTTTGCAGGTATTAAGGTCATCCAGAGTACAATAATACGTTTTGTCTTTGGTCATCGCTATGTATTTGCTAGTTGGTGTAATTAAGTTAAAACTATCTGGTTCCTGAGAGTTATATGGCATAGGTAATGAATGCAATATTGTGAAAAAGTACATACTCTCTAGTATTTACTAGCGGTACTTGCAATACAAATACAATCCTGTTACTAACATAATAACATACTAACTTAGATATACTTGAAATAACATGTACTGAATTAATATCTAGAGTTACAGGTAGCTCAAGGTCACTGGGCAGATGTCTGTAGTTACTGGCAAGCTCTTGATGCAATTGGCTCGGTGTTATTATAGCAGGGTGCAAGATATTTTGGCTGGTGAATAGAATACTATTTGTTATATCTTCTAGTTGGAATGACAGTGTAAGTATTGATGTTTCGAGTGAATCGAATACCTTATTAAGATTGGTAAGTATTTGCAATTCATTGGTGATATTTGATATATTTTTTACATTTAGGAAAAGCTTGTCAATAGCTACCTTAAGAGTGTCTGCATTATCCTTAATCTTAAGTAATGTTTTATTATATTGTGCTAATACAGATGTAGTCACTAAGATATTTTCTTTCATAAGTTTAGTTAACTGCTTACCATTATTCTGTAACTTAACTATAGCCTCCTCGTAATTTAGACCATCATTTTCATCTAAAGTGCCAAAAATTTGTTTAAATATTGTTCCTATACCTCCTATCCATGCACTACGTTTAACTTTCTTATCAACTAGATGTGAAATAGACTCAAACTCTTTACTCATATCCTGAAATCGAGCCATCAGCGGCTGTATCCAGCTATCACATTCTATGAAAACCTGTTGAGCTTGAGTTTCCTTGCACAATGATTTTGTATTTTCTAAAGCAGTCCTAATATTTTGTACATGAGGTTGGAAATGTGAGATATCCACTGGAATTATTATTTTTAATTCAGCGCTATTAATTTTAAGTTCTCCCAAGTAGTCATAGTAGAGGCCTGCACTGGAGGTTATTGGCTGGATAAAACTTCCATGAGATTGCCCTCGAGCTAAGCTGCAAATAATAGTTAATGTTATTACTAGCTAAGCTAATCTAATTGAATGTACTGTATATGTGTTTTATTTATTTAATTATATATATTTTTATTTCTTATATTACTAGAGCTTAATTTATACTTTACGGGTCTACTACAGTAGTAGTAGTAGCAGGTTTGACCTGGTCATAATGGTGAGTAATATGACGTCGGTTGATTAACAAGGTAAGTGTATTATTACCATTAATCCTAACAACCTTATAAGGTCCTTTCCAGAGAGGTGAAAGGGCTTTACGCATTCTTAGGTGGTTCTTTAAATATACATAGTCGCCTATTTTGTATTTAGTTGGGCGAGTATGTGAGTCATAGTAAGTTTTAGATGATTCCTTAGATTTCCTTATAAGGTCTAAGGCCTTTTCACGCGAGTATTTTAACCGGTTTTGAAGCATGCGGACATAGTCAGGATATGTTGCTCCTGATGATTCTTCGTAGATGGAAGTCGGAAGCACTGGTTTGCTGCCAAATATTAACTCATAAGGTGAGAAATGAATAGTTGAATGTACCGTAGTGTTGTAGGTAAGCATTGCTGTGTATACGTAGCGGGGCCAATTGGTTTGTTCCGCGTCAGTGAAAGATCTGAGGTATTCTTTGAGAGTGGAGTGACTCCGTTCTAGGGCACCCTGAGTTTGAGGATGATAGGGTGATGCCCATAGGTTTTTTATTTTAAGAAATTCGCAAGTTTTCTTGAAAAGTTCGGAGGTAAAATTAGTTCCCTGGTCTGTGAGGATAGTTCCAGGGATACCGAATATAGATATATAGTGGAGTAGACACTCACTGGTTTCCTCAGCGGTAGTACTACGAATCGGATATGCGGATGAAAATTTAGTAAGGTCATCTTGTATTGTTAATATATATTTTAGTTTTGCAGGTCCAGCTTCTGGAAGCGGCCCTACGATATCAAGAGATATACGCTGGCAAGGTTCAGTGGATGTGCTGGTGATTTGCATAGGAGCACGATTCACTTGTCTGAGGGCTTTGTTAGTTTGGCACTGAGGACATTTCTTTACAAAGTTCTCAATGTCACTACGCATATTCTTCCAGTAGAAGGATTCTTGTATTCGCCTTAACATGCGGTTCATGCCAAGATGTCCAGCAATTGGGATATCATGGTTTTCCCTAAGAATTTTCGGGATTTCGGAAAGTGAGGGGTATATAATTCTATCCTTGTAAATATGAATATTAATTCCTGTGTTATTAAACAGATAGAGTAACATATTGTATATTTTAACAAACTGATGGGTATCGAAGGGGTTCTTAAATTCTGTAATTGCTATATCAGAAAGGGTGTCTTCATCATAGCTCACAATTAGTTCATTCCTTAGGGTTTTGAGACTTGCATAAATATCTTTGTAACTAGATTTATCAAAATGGTATACTTTGAAGAAAAGAAAATAATATGTTTTATTATTGTGGGTGAATGAAATATAGGAGTTTAAAGTTCTTTCTTTGTTGAGGATTTCAGAATTATCAGGAATACTTTCAAGGACAGTTTGTATAAAAGGATTGGATTCATCCATGTCAATAGAAGTAGGAAGAATTATGACCTTATGTTCAGATTTAGTGATATCCTTGTTATGCTCTCGAATATTTGTACGGAAAGAGCTATCTTTACTTGACATTGCTTTTAGAAAAGCTGGATAATCGTCATCGGGTAAGTTTGAACAATTACTAGTGATAGGATCACTTCTAGTTTGGACTTCAGGAGGTGAAGGGTTATCCGGTAATGCTAAGTTATTTGTGTCTCTAGGATTAGGGTTAGGATTGCTACGAGCTGGTGAGTTTACTTCCGGTATAGGTGAGTTGGATTCACCGAAGTCAATAGGATCTACAGATTGCGGCCCTAATTCATCTGGATTAAATGAGGCTGGAGATACTAATAAGTCCATTAGGTCCCTGTCTAATTCTGTAGGAGGTAGAGTGGATTCTTCTTCCACGAGATTAGGAGTCTGATTAGGTTCCGTTTGGACAGGATTAACCGGATATCGGGATAAAGCGTCAGCATTTGTATTTATTTTGCCCTTTTTATACTTAATATCATATTCGAATTCCTCTAGTTTGAGACGCCAACGAATAAGCCGTGATCCGGGGTCTTTACATCTGAATAACCATTCTAAAGGTTTATGGTCAGTGACCACTGTGAAACGATGACCATATAGGTAAGGCCTGAAGGTTTTAGTGCCGAAGATTACGGCGAGGCATTCCTTCTCAGTTACACTGTAGTTACATTCTGCTTTGTTCAGTGTGCGAGAAGCATTTGCGACAGGGCGGTCCTGTCCTATAGGGCCCTGAGATAATATAGCTGAAATTGCATAATTAGAAGCGTCACATGTTAAAAGGAATGGTTGTGTGAAATCGGGATATGCCAGGATTGGGGCAGTGATAAGTTTTTGCTTTAATGATTCAAAGGCTAGCTGTTGTTCGTTTAACCACTTGAATGGGCTATCCTTCTTTAAGAGAGATGTGAGAGGTTTGGCTAACTTAGCGAATTCTGGTATGAACCTTCTATAATAGGATACTAACCCCAGAAAAGATTTTATATCTTTAGGAGATTGAGGGGTTGGAAATTCGGAAACGGATTTAGTTTTCTCTGGATTAGGTTGAACACCGTATTCACTAATGACGTGGCCTAAATATGCTACTTCTTTCCGTAGGAATTCACATTTCTCCGGTTGAAGTTTTAAATTGAATTTACGAAGTCTTTCAAAGACGGCCTTGAGGTTATCAATGTGAGAGTCAAGGTCGTATGAATATAGGACTATGTCATCTAGGTATACAAAACATCGTGAACCTTGCAATCCGGATAGGCAAGTATTCATTAGTTTCTGGAAAGTAGAGGGGGCATTTTTGAGCCCGAAGGGCATACGATTGAACTGGAAGTGCCCATGAGGAACGGAGAATGCAGTTTTAGGTGCATCATCGGGAGAAATGAGTATTTGGTGAAAACCGGAAGTAAGGTCCAACGTAGAGAAATATTTACTACAACCTAGTTGGTCTAAGATCTCGGAGATTTGGGGAATAGGATATGTCTCCCCGATCGTTATATCGTTAAGCTTTCGATAATCAATGACGACTCGCCACTGCGGTCGCCCTTGTGAATCGGATTTCTTAGGGACTACCCAAATGGGGGAGCTCCAAGGAGATGAGGAAGGTTCAATAATTTTTTGATCCAGCATCTTTTGGATTTGGCCTTCTACTTCCTTTTTATGACACTCAGGAAAACGATAGGATTTAGTATGGACAGGGACGTCGGTATTAGTTTTAATTTGATGCTCTAGAGCTGTAGTATAAGAGAGATTATCGTTTGGTAAGTGGAAAATATCGGAGTATTGACTACACAGGTCTACAAGTGCATCAGCCTCTTCCTCATTGAGGTGTGAGGTACGAAGGGAGTTCAATACTTCATCGGTGCGGTTCGAAGTACTGGAATGATTGTTAGAAATCTGAATTGCGTTTAAAGGCAATGGTGTAAGTTTGAGATTTAAATTCGATTTTAAATTGATAGGACTTTCTGACACATTGGCTACTGTGATATTGATTCTCTTATTTTGTTTAACTTTGACAATACAATTTGATACTAATAGAGAATCGGATATATGCTGGTTATTAATAATACCCTCGTTTATTTCGGGGTTTTGCACCGTGCACTCGATGACAGTCTCGGTGCGAGGGGGAATGATATAGAAAGGTTCGAAAAAGTGGAGTTTGATACTGAGTCTACCAACTCTGAGAGTGTCTTGGGTGTAGTCTATGCTACATCCGAAGGAGGTAAGAAAGTCTGAGCCTATAATACCGTCATACGGTAGGTTGATGTCTTTAATGACATGGAACTTGTGAGATAAAGACACTTTTAGTCCGAGAGGAAAGTGCCCTAGGGTGGAGGTTGTTTCCTCCCCCGGGTTGGTTCCAAACCAAACCCCGAAATAAACGAGGGTATTATTAATAACCAGCATATATCCGATTCTCTATTAGTATCAAATTGTATTGTCAAAGTTAAACAAAATAAGAGAATCAATATCACAGTAGCCAATGTGTCAGAAAGTCCTATCAATTTAAAATCGAATTTAAATCTCAAACTTACACCATTGCCTTTAAACGCAATTCAGATTTCTAACAATCATTCCAGTACTTCGAACCGCACCGATGAAGTATTGAACTCCCTTCGTACCTCACACCTCAATGAGGAAGAGGCTGATGCACTTGTAGACCTGTGTAGTCAATACTCCGATATTTTCCACTTACCAAACGATAATCTCTCTTATACTACAGCTCTAGAGCATCAAATTAAAACTAATACCGACGTCCCTGTCCATACTAAATCCTATCGTTTTCCTGAGTGTCATAAAAAGGAAGTAGAAGGCCAAATCCAAAAGATGCTGGATCAAAAAATTATTGAACCTTCCTCATCTCCTTGGAGCTCCCCCATTTGGGTAGTCCCTAAGAAATCCGATTCACAAGGGCGACCGCAGTGGCGAGTCGTCATTGATTATCGAAAGCTTAACGATATAACGATCGGGGAGACATATCCTATTCCCCAAATCTCCGAGATCTTAGACCAACTAGGTTGTAGTAAATATTTCTCTACGTTGGACCTTACTTCCGGTTTTCACCAAATACTCATTTCTCCCGATGATGCACCTAAAACTGCATTCTCCGTTCCTCATGGGCACTTCCAGTTCAATCGTATGCCCTTCGGGCTCAAAAATGCCCCCTCTACTTTCCAGAAACTAATGAATACTTGCCTATCCGGATTGCAAGGTTCACGATGTTTTGTATACCTAGATGACATAGTCCTATATTCATACGACCTTGACTCTCACATTGATAACCTCAAGGCCGTCTTTGAAAGACTTCGTAAATTCAATTTAAAACTTCAACCGGAGAAATGTGAATTCCTACGGAAAGAAGTAGCATATTTAGGCCACGTCATTAGTGAATACGGTGTTCAACCTAATCCAGAGAAAACTAAATCCGTTTCCGAATTTCCAACCCCTCAATCTCCTAAAGATATAAAATCTTTTCTGGGGTTAGTATCCTATTATAGAAGGTTCATACCAGAATTCGCTAAGTTAGCCAAACCTCTCACATCTCTCTTAAAGAAGGATAGCCCATTCAAGTGGTTAAACGAACAACAGCTAGCCTTTGAATCATTAAAGCAAAAACTTATCACTGCCCCAATCCTGGCATATCCCGATTTCACACAACCATTCCTTTTAACATGTGACGCTTCTAATTATGCAATTTCAGCTATATTATCTCAGGGCCCTATAGGACAGGACCGCCCTGTCGCATATGCTTCTCGCACACTGAACAAAGCAGAATGTAACTACAGTGTAACTGAGAAGGAATGCCTCGCCGTAATCTTCGGCACTAAAACCTTCAGGCCTTACCTATATGGTCATCGTTTCACAGTGGTCACTGACCATAAACCTTTAGAATGGTTATTCAGATGTAAAGACCCCGGATCACGGCTTATTCGTTGGCGTCTCAAACTAGAGGAATTCGAATATGATATTAAGTATAAAAAGGGCAAAATAAATACAAATGCTGACGCTTTATCCCGATATCCGGTTAATCCTGTCCAAACGGAACCTAATCAGACTCCTAATCTCGTGGAAGAAGAATCCACTCTACCTCCTACAGAATTAGACAGGGACCTAATGGACTTATTAGTATCTCCAGCCTCATTTAATCCAGATGAATTAGGGCCGCAATCTGTAGATCCTATTGACTTCGGTGAATCCAACTCACCTATACCGGAAGTAAACTCACCAGCTCGTAGCAATCCTAACCCTAATCCTAGAGACACAAATAACTTAGCATTACCGGATAACCCTTCACCTCCTGAAGTCCAAACTAGAAGTGATCCTATCACTAGTAATTGTTCAAACTTACCCGATGACGATTATCCAGCTTTTCTAAAAGCAATGTCAAGTAAAGATAGCTCTTTCCGTACAAATATTCGAGAGCATAACAAGGATATCACTAAATCTGAACATAAGGTCATAATTCTTCCTACTTCTATTGACATGGATGAATCCAATCCTTTTATACAAACTGTCCTTGAAAGTATTCCTGATAATTCTGAAATCCTCAACAAAGAAAGAACTTTAAACTCCTATATTTCATTCACCCACAATAATAAAACATATTATTTTCTTTTCTTCAAAGTATACCATTTTGATAAATCTAGTTACAAAGATATTTATGCAAGTCTCAAAACCCTAAGGAATGAACTAATTGTGAGCTATGATGAAGACACCCTTTCTGATATAGCAATTACAGAATTTAAGAACCCCTTCGATACCCATCAGTTTGTTAAAATATACAATATGTTACTCTATCTGTTTAATAACACAGGAATTAATATTCATATTTACAAGGATAGAATTATATACCCCTCACTTTCCGAAATCCCGAAAATTCTTAGGGAAAACCATGATATCCCAATTGCTGGACATCTTGGCATGAACCGCATGTTAAGGCGAATACAAGAATCCTTCTACTGGAAGAATATGCGTAGTGACATTGAGAACTTTGTAAAGAAATGTCCTCAGTGCCAAACTAACAAAGCCCTCAGACAAGTGAATCGTGCTCCTATGCAAATCACCAGCACATCCACTGAACCTTGCCAGCGTATATCTCTTGATATCGTAGGGCCGCTTCCAGAAGCTGGACCTGCAAAACTAAAATATATATTAACAATACAAGATGACCTTACTAAATTTTCATCCGCATATCCGATTCGTAGTACTACCGCTGAGGAAACCAGTGAGTGTCTACTCCACTATATATCTATATTCGGTATCCCTAGAACTATCCTCACAGACCAGGGAACTAATTTTACCTCCGAACTTTTCAAGAAAACTTGCGAATTTCTTAAAATAAAAAACCTATGGGCATCACCCTATCATCCTCAAACTCAGGGTGCCCTAGAACGGAGTCACTCCACTCTCAAAGAATACCTCAGATCTTTCACTGACGCGGAACAAACCAATTGGCCCCGCTACGTATACACAGCAATGCTTACCTACAACACTACGGTACATTCAACTATTCATTTCTCACCTTATGAGTTAATATTTGGCAGCAAACCAGTGCTTCCGACTTCCATCTACGAAGAATCATCAGGAGCAACATATCCTGACTATGTCCGCATGCTTCAAAACCGGTTAAAATACTCGCGTGAAAAGGCCTTAGACCTTATAAGGAAATCTAAGGAATCATCTAAAACTTACTATGACTCACATACTCGCCCAACTAAATACAAAATAGGCGACTATGTATATTTAAAGAACCACCTAAGAATGCGTAAAGCCCTTTCACCTCTCTGGAAAGGACCTTATAAGGTTGTTAGGATTAATGGTAATAATACACTTACCTTGTTAATCAACCGACGTCATATTACTCACCATTATGACCAGGTCAAACCTGCTACTACTACTACTGTAGTAGACCCGTAAAGTATAAATTAAGCTCTAGTAATATAAGAAATAAAAGTATATATAATTAAATAAATAAAACACATATACAGTACATTCAATTAGATTAGCTTAGCTAGTAATAACATTAACTATTATTTGCAGCTTAGCTCGAGGGCAATCTCATGGAAGTTTTATCCAGCCAATAACCTCCAGTGCAGGCCTCTACTATGACTACTTAGGAGAACTGAAAATTAATAGCGCTGAATTAAAAATAATAATTCCAGTGGATATCTCACATTTCCAACCTCATGTACAAAATATTAGGACTGCTTTAGAAAATACAAAATCATTGTGCAAGGAAACTCAAGCTCAACAGGTTTTCATAGAATGTGATAGCTGGATACAGCCGCTGATGGCTCGATTTCAGGATATGAGTAAAGAGTTTGAGTCTATTTCACATCTAGTTGATAAGAAAGTTAAACGTAGTGCATGGATAGGAGGTATAGGAACAATATTTAAACAAATTTTTGGCACTTTAGATGAAAATGATGGTCTAAATTACGAGGAGGCTATAGTTAAGTTACAGAATAATGGTAAGCAGTTAACTAAACTTATGAAAGAAAATATCTTAGTGACTACATCTGTATTAGCACAATATAATAAAACATTACTTAAGATTAAGGATAATGCAGACACTCTTAAGGTAGCTATTGACAAGCTTTTCCTAAATGTAAAAAATATATCAAATATCACCAATGAATTGCAAATACTTACCAATCTTAATAAGGTATTCGATTCACTCGAAACATCAATACTTACACTGTCATTCCAACTAGAAGATATAACAAATAGTATTCTATTCACCAGCCAAAATATCTTGCACCCTGCTATAATAACACCGAGCCAATTGCATCAAGAGCTTGCCAGTAACTACAGACATCTGCCCAGTGACCTTGAGCTACCTGTAACTCTAGATATTAATTCAGTACATGTTATTTCAAGTATATCTAAGTTAGTATGTTATTATGTTAGTAATAGGATTGTATTTGTATTGCAAGTACCGCTAGTAAATACTAGAGAGTATGTACTTTTTCACAATATTGCATTCATTACCTATGCCATATAACTCTCAGGAACCAGATAGTTTTAACTTAATTACACCAACTAGCAAATACATAGCGATGACCAAAGACAAAACGTATTATTGTACTCTGGATGACCTTAATACCTGCAAACAAGTGACCCCCGGTTACTACATATGTGACATCGAAAATGTGTATTCTTCTGACGCAAGGCCAATATGTGAAAGTGAATTATTAACAAAAGTAAACAGTGAGAAACCTTCCCAGTGCGAAACAAAAGTGATATTAGGAACACTAGATATTTGGAAACCATTAGTAAATAATAAGTGGATTTATGTACAATCAGAACCTGTAAGAATAACAATTGACTGTCTAAATTCTGAATTATATGAAACAAACGTTTTGGGTACTGGTATACTCACTATACCCAAGAATTGTATAGGTTATTGTAAAAGTACCACATTAAGACCAAAGTACAATGTTTTGAACATAACCTCACCCATTAACCGTTTCCCTTATTTATTTTTTTCGACGCATTATTTCTTATTTATAATGAAAAATATCAAATTTAATAATGATACTACGTACCTACGGAACCCTCGGTGGGCGAGTCCGACTCGCACTTGTCCGGTTTTTTTTAGTATTTGTTGTTATATCGGCAACAGGAATACATCATCTGTGAAAATTTCAACTGTCTAACTATCACGGTTTATGAGATACAGCCTGGTGACAGACGGACGGAGGGACGGACAGCGGAGCCTTAGTAATAGGGTTCCTTTTTACCCTTTGGTTACGGAACCCTAAAAATATCTCATAAAGCTAAACAGACGGGCGGAAGAATAATACTTACATAGACACAGCCTGGTGACAGACGGACGGACGCATGGACGGACGGACGGAGCCTTAGTAATAGGGTTCCTTTTTACCCTTTGGGTACGGAACCCTAAATATATCTCATAAAGCTAAACAGACGGGTGGAAGAATAATACTTACATAAATAAAAACTGTTTTTATGGTGTACCTCAAAAAATTTTCGTTTTCCTAGATGTACCCTAGACACAAAAAGTTTGAGGAACAGTGCTCTAGAGATTCTAACATACCTGTGATAGTCAAGAGAAATAAATTTGTAAATTGAAGGTATCTGCCAAAGTCCGCTGAGGATCGGAACGAACACAAATAAACTCTTAGAAGTAAATCGACAACTTACCTCTGGGGAAATTTGAAATCGTCATGCCAAAGACTACCTTCAGTGTACACGCAAAAATGAAACAATGTGAGGAAGATTTTCATGTAGCTATGTATGCAAATGACTTGACGAAATTATGGAGCACTTAGGCTCAATTGATACCGTCGCGGAATAAATATTGTCAGACAAATTATAGCGCCATCTAGGCCCAAAGTAAGCGAAGCTTGTGTTATGGTTACTAGACAACTGATAAACATACGTAAATCAATTTTTTTTTGTAAATACCCACATAGTTTGTCCTATGTGGGAATCGAACCCACAAGCGTTGGTGTCGAAGCCGCGTCATTGACCGCTACGCCACCGAGCTCGCGACTCGATGGAATGGAAGCGTTAATTTCGCCTCAAGATGCGAGAAGGCTCGCGAATTAGCTAGGATGCTCGAGTATTCTCTATGTAAAGTATGCTATGTAAAGTAAAAGAATCCATGTATCTAAATATATATTATGCCTGATTGTAATATTGTATGCCTGAACACAGGTATGAACTGCTGTGACATAATTTTATTGTATAACATCTGACTTATTACCAGTTCAACAATAAAAATATTCTTATTCTTATTCTTATTCTCGCGAATTCCATTGCTGTGACCAACCAGATTCGCGCCACTTCCCGCGGATTCACCAGGCAGCGCCGAAAGTAGCTAGATGTATTCTTAAGAACGCGCGAGGATACCCCGGAAGACGCGCGACCTTTTTTAACACGCTTCTTCACTTGTAACTATGTGTGTAAGAAAATCTTGGAATCTTAATTTGACTCACTTCCCGGTCTCCGATTAGGATGAAATTTTGCACACGCTCTGAGTTCTGATGACAATACAATAATATGGTACTGTTGAACTGATCTGATGATGGAGCCAAAAGATATGAACTGTAACTTCATGTCGAAACATCGTATCACAGCTGTTTATGGATTTCTTAGAAAAGTCTTGTTTGGTTATTTAAGTTTATATGTTATAATACAATTGACATAAAGTTAATTATGCTATGAACAATTTCGTTGCAAAAAGCCGCTTCCATTCTATTACGCGGCGGTGTAAATAGGCTTCCATAAAATACTCTATCTAGCAAACGAATGGAAATCCTAGGAAAGGTGCACCCGGACCTGGAAAAATACAGACTCAGACACCTGTAGATAGGTCAGAGAGGTTGACTAAAGGATCAGGGATTGCACAAAAAGACCAACGTCCTAAGGGTAGACCTGTCATTAGGTGCAGCACTGGATCTGTACTAAGATAACATAATATATCATATAAGATAACATAATAGTTTATATAAAATAACAATAATAGGAACATCTTTAAGTAAACACCTACGCTAATATTACAAAAAGAGAAGGTACCTACCGCTAAGTTTCACTATCATACAACTCGCCATAAATTAAAAATCCATCCATATCATCTTGATAATTTACGATCTACCACAGCACAGTATAAGTAATAGTACTACCACAGTACCTTTCCTAAGGCATTTTATACTACGAACTGTAAAACTTTTTTTTTTGTTTTTTTTTTATACTAAGACGGGTGGCAGACAAGCATACGGCCCGCCTGATGTGAAGCGGTTACCGTAGCCATATTAACGCTCGCAACATAAAATAATGCTCGCGCGCCGCCACCCCCGCTGCCAACGCAGCATCTCCTTCCTTTCTTTCTGGTGACCTCACTCACTCGCAGGAACACAACAACCCTCAAGGGAATTGTTATTTGGCTGCGGTATTCTGTGAGGTGGAGGTACATTCCCCAGTCGGGTAGCTTACAATTACGCTCCCTACCTCTCTTTTCGCCAGAGCTTCGTTCGTCAGTCAGCAGGGTGCACCACGTGCAGGTGAAGTTGGCTTTGGTTCTAAGATCTTGATGAACCACTTGCAACTTTGAAATCAACTTCCCTCAGCGGTATTTTCCGAACAATTACGACATGAGAGCCTTCAAGAACAGTCTTTATTTTAGTTAAAAGGCTGTCAACGGATCGGTGAACCCTTGGTGTTGCTTACCTCCATGGGCGGCGGTGATTGCTTTCCACCAGGTGACTCACATGCTCGTTTGCCCCCATCTCGTATAATAAAAAAGATTTGAATTTTTGTGTGAACCTAAGTTACAATTTTTTTCACCTATAGATTGCTGCATGAACGGCGGGTATCATAAGCCGTTCATAAGACGAGCAATCGTCTAAATCTGCTATTGCCACCCGACTGGTGTGTTTTAAAATATACACATGTAGCAAGTTATGGAAACAGATATCCGTACTCACGTTTCAAAATTTGTCATGAATGACATAAGTTAACTGTCCAAGCTTCTTTAACTTGATTTACATGAAGCATTTCATTACTTCATTAAAAGTTTGGATATTGTTGTAATACACATATCACCAAGTCCATTATTATGCCTGTCAATAATACGCACAAAACATGTTCACAACAAAATATCTATGACAAATAAGATTTTTGCAATAATATTTGGTAATACGAATATTTTTGATCTAAACACTAATTCGAGAAATAATATCTCAGTTATTTTGATATATATTCGGTGTTCTTAAATAAGATATTATACCTAAACTCCTAAATCAACTATTTGATTTCGTATTCGATAAAAAGAAACTGAGTAATGTCAACTTACTGTACTTTTTCTAAACATTTCTAATAGGTTCTCAGAACAATGATGTTTTGGGTTCAAATGGCTATAAAACTTTGCTATGGTTGATAAAATAACCCTTTCCTGTATGTAGTCCGTTTATACGTAGTCTAATTTAAGCCTTTGATTAAGAATGTTACTATTAACTACATTAGTATATATTTTATCCACTTTTATGTCCACAACATCTTCTGAAACAGGTTTAGAGGTGAGTTATTTACAATTTTTTGATATTATGAACAAGATTAATCATTTTATATTTACGCGTAGTTTTAATCCGGGTCAAGTTATTTTATTTCAAAAAATTTGTAATAATAATAAAGTAGTAGATAACATAATCCACATATTAGAAATAATCAACTTATGAATTTAATCTGTAACTAGCGACCCGCCCCGGCTTCGCACGGGTGCAATGCTGATACTAAATGTACTACAGAAGGTCTTTGCGCTTTGTCCTATCCAGTCCTTCCCCAGTTATAGGCACACGCCGCCGGCTCCGCGGCCGGTACCGCCACAGCCGTTATGTCCCTGCATTTTAAATGTGTAATATCTTCTAAACTATTCATTTAAATTATATGCTGTGAAGGGCCATATTGATCTATATTAAATGCGCAATGTATTTAAGGTACTTAATTGGATAAGGATTCATTCTGTATTGCTTAAAATCGCTTCGTAAATAAGGCATTATTTCTTGTAAAAAGCAAAGGATAAAATAACGGTTATTGTGTGTTACCACTAAGAGATAGACATATACCGTCGCGAACTTTTTTGTAGACCATTTTAAGGTAAACAATACTGTACTACATTATTTTGATCTATCTCGTTGGGTTCAGCCAGCGTTTGCAATGAAAGAGCAAAAAAATGTGTTTATTTACGACATCACATTAGAAACCTCTAAATTATCAGTGTTTTTCTACTATGTTATGCATATATTATACATATAAACTTTCCAGTTGAATCACTCTATCTATTAAAAAAAACCGCATCATAATCGGTTGCGTAGTTTCAAAGATTTAAGCATACAAAGGGACATAGGGACAGAGAAAGCGACTTTGTTTTATACTATGTAGTGATAGTGCATTTCGGTATACTACAATGTTCCCAACTCATTGAGTCTATGCTAGTCGCCAAATTAGTAAACCACGCGGATATTCGGAATTAAATATGTTACAATTATATAGGTATTACTGATTTTTTATTGACTAATATGTATTTTTAAATGTCTCATTCCATCATTCAATTATTGATTCAATGATTTCGTAAGGTTTCTTGATCAGGCCATTACCAACTGATCAGGAAACCTTACGAAATGCCATTAAGAAGTCAGTGTTATATCAAAGTTACATTGTAATTTAAATTCCTTTTCGTCTTCAGGGCTTTTATTTTAATAATTTACATAAAATAAATATAGTTTAAAAAAACTAAAAAGAACAGGCTTTTAAAGCACAACAGGTTGTATTGTTCCGATACGTTTGTTATAACCTTGAAACCTGATCGTGTGATATTTCATCATGGAATGCCAGTGCCTATCTTCCGGCTTCATCATCAGACCTTGAAACCTAATCGTGGTCAAATTACAAGACTTTTCTAAGAAATTGAAAAACAGCTATGATACGATGTTCCATCATGAAGTTTCAGTTCATATCTTCCGGCTCCATCATCAGACCAGTTCGACAGTACCAAATTATTGTATTGTCATCAGAACTTCATACAGCTGCCAATTTTCATTTCGCTACGATCCTTGGAAGATGGTTAAATTAGTTGCCTTAGATTCCATTACATAGTTAGTTACATACAGGTCGACCTAATAAAAGCGTATTAATATTTTGTTCTTTTCAGAGTTCCCTATTTGAAAATACCAACAGACCAACTAACAGTCCACTTACAGCTCTAGTAAAAAAGGTACTCAGTTTCCTTTAATCATTTTCACAAATAATTATTTCGGATGCTTCAATTTGTCAATTTGTCACGCTCCTCAAAATAAATTAATTGCTGCAAAAAATCTTTTGGGAGAAATTAATGGAGAAAAGCTTGACCCGGAAGAATTGGACCACGATAATATTAATCTCTGTGAAAAGGATCTAACTCATTAAATTTGGGGCTTTAACAAAATAATGCCTGTTTGTGAAGGCTGATTATTGGAAACAGAAAACATCTCTTGGGTTTAATTATAAGTTTTGTTATTCACATTCAATTTAAAGGGACTCCAATGAACTCTGTACTGGATCTGTTGATTTGTTTAATTAAATTTGTTCTGAACTGTAAGAGTTGCTTTACGTGAGAGATTTTGTTTAAACATTGAGGGTACATTGATATATGTAAATACCTATCTACAATCTTACAACCCTTCCAGCGGTTAGTTGTGGGTGCATTTTTTTGGCCAATGGACGAGTGCTTCATGTTTTGTATGAACAGGCTTGTTATTTATAGTAGCATCAATATACGCACCAAATTGACGCTCGGTTTAAGAAAAAATTGAGGAAAAAGTGTTCAGGGTTTTAACTATGTAAACTTCGCTACGTTTATGGAAATACTCTCTCTCTCTCATCTCTAAATCATAAAATTTATATAATAATTGATGCACCATCATCATCTTTTCTGTATGGCATTATGAACGTGTAATATTTTAGTCGGCGAAATGTATACTGTTGCCTTAATACTTTGTTTACTAAATAATAATAAATAATTTGTTTACGCTTTTAAATCAGTTGTCAGTTCAGTCACTGGAAAATTTCTTCCTTTCTCGGAACTAGGAATACGTTATATACACTAAAATTATCTCAAAATGGCAGCGCTTCCCTCTCACCCGCACGATATTCAATAGTCCTTAATTAGCGTAATAAATCCTTTGATCCTTTGTCTATACAGTGGTGTGAATTAATTTTAGATGTATAGCATAAATTCGAAACTGCAACTGATATCATTAGATTTTTTGGACTGCCCCCCGTTGGTAGCAAATTTAGAGAAGTATTCACGTCACAACATAATTACATATTCTGTAAGTATATTTGTTTTAGGTGCAGAGTCAAACTCAGAATGTCACATTTATTGATAAAGAAACAAATCAACTTCGTCTTCCAGACATGAATAAAAATTTTGAAGAACAGAAAAGTAAAAGAAAATCCATAAAGAAATCGCCAAGACGAACAATACAGAAAATTATAAAGAAAAATAAGGGTAAGAGAAAAATGCACTTGTATCTTCAGACTAATATTCCAACACAGCCACTAAAAGATAATCGCCATGAAAAAAAATATGCTCAAGAAGAATTATCGCCGAAGATAAATAGTATGACGTCAACACAAGAAAATGTGATGAAAAAACAAAGAAAATGGAATTCTAAAGTACCAAGATATCAGATGCCATTCCATAAACTATCTAGCAATGCTATTCAAAAAAGAGATAGATACATACGAAATAAGAGAAGTGAGGAAAGAGATGACGCATATATCCTTAAAGATTTGGACGAAATTGAGTTTATAAGAGAGAAAAAAGGATACAATGTTATTAATGCACATTTGCAGAAACCCTGGTAACTGGTACTTAGAAGACACACTCATATGCATCAAATGCATTTGTATGAAATAAATATTTAATACCCAAATTAAATGGAATATTTTGGTTAGAGTTGTGTTGATATTTATCCAATATCCTGCGATACCTCCTATACGTTGTTAATTGGTTTTCTAGAGATCGTTTCGTGAGAATACTGGCTTTTTACGCGAACTCTTCACTATTTTTGTGTGGTCCTTATTCCACCTTAAGCTACCGTGAACCAACCTCACCTGCACGTGCTGCATTCTGCTAGTTGGCAAACGAGGCCCTGGTAAAAGAGAAGTAACGTAACAGAGTATTATAAATACGCTGTTACCTTACCTCTATATAATCTGTCCTACTGGGAGTATATGATATATATATTATTATAGTCAATACCCGAAATCTAGGCGCTCCTAGGTCAGACTAGTTAAATCTAAAAGCAAGTCGAGGTTTGGTTAGGGTTAGCTTGTGATCAACAAAAGCCGAGCGTGCGAGGCTCGACTTGCTTTTGGAGAGGGAGGTGTGGTACCTCAGGTTCAACTAGTCAAAGCTAGGAGCGTCTAAATTCGGGTATTGACTATAACACATACCCGACACAGAATACCGCAGGCCTGTAACAATTCCCTTGAGGATTGTTGTGTTCCTGAATCATTTGGACAAAATGCGTTTTGTCTAGTTAGAATATTTTTTCACTGGTTGTTAATTTTTGAATAACAATAAATTCTAGGTTTTTTTTTTATGCTACGTCGGGTGGCAGACAAGCATACGGCCCGCCTATGTGAAGTGGTTACCGTAGCCATATTAACGCTCGCAACATAAAATATCGCTCGCGCGCCGCCACCCCCGCTGCCAACGTTGCATCTCCTTCATTTCTGGTGACCTCACTCACTCGCAGGAACACAACAACCCTCAAGGGAATTGTTATTTGGCTGCGGTATTCTGTGAGGTGGAGGTTGGGTAGCTTACTGTTACGCTCCCTACCTCTCTTTTCGCCAGAACTTCGTTTGTCAGTCAGCAGGGTGCACCGCGTGCAGGTGAAGTTGGCTTTGGTTGAAAGATGTTGATGTACCACCTACACCCCAAAACGTAGGTGTAACGAAAGC
Organism: Hypsopygia costalis; assembly: GCA_937001555.2. Classification (NCBI taxonomy): domain Eukaryota; kingdom Metazoa; phylum Arthropoda; class Insecta; order Lepidoptera; family Pyralidae; genus Hypsopygia; species Hypsopygia costalis. The sequence continues at coordinate 6,204,868 of OW443350.2, forward strand.
AGCTAGTAAAATGAACAGCCGCCAAGATAGTGACCTTTAGTCGGCTTGAACACACCTGGACCTCCGCCAATCCGTAGTTGCCAGTGTAATTTGAAGCCAAACTTCAAAGCTTCTTTACACCTTTTACTTTTAGGTCGAATGGTTAGCAATAGCACTTTGACTCCGAGGTTGCGGGTTCGATTCCCGTACAACATATCTGTTTGTCTTGGTATGGGTATTTTCTATGTATTATATGTATGTATTTGCAAAAAAAAATGTACAAGTATTTAAGTATTATATCAGTTATCTAGTACCCCTATGGGTACTATTACAAGCCTTGCTTAGTTTGGGACTGGATGGCCGTGTGTAATTTGTCCAGAAATATTTATTTATTATTTATTCTTACTCCTAGAAATTTTTCTTCTGATTAAATTCGTTGTGAGTTCCAAGGCAGTCGTAGTTTTATCCTCGGAACAGCAATAAACTTCATTGGCTTTTTGGTGATTACCACTGTTAATCCTGGTTACCAGGAGACACATTGGTGGGAACGTGTGGCGGGTCCTCGTCCTGTAAAAAAAAACCTGCATTCGAGCAGCGTGATGAAGTAGGCTTTAAATCCCCTCGATTGAGGGGAGCCACGTATTCTTGCAGTGGAATGAATAAAGGTTAACGACATGTTAAAAGTATCTGTAATAATAATTATTTAGTATATAAACTTTGTACAGATTTGAAGGAGATGCGCGATTGCCATTGAGCTCCTTATTTGACTGTACATGCTATATTGTACCATGATTAAATCAAATAAATGTTATCTTCACAATAATACTAAACAGAAAACAAGATAAAATGTTCCCGAATTCCTCTCGGCTTTGATTAATTCGTTGTCGAAGGGAAGCGGACATCTAAAAAAAGTTTTTTAATTATCTCTAATTCCCAATTTTCTGTTTCCCTGCCGTTCTTAATTTCTTTTCAATGTACAAATTATCACTAAACGAAAAAGCCCTCTATATTCATTCGTTTTCGAATAAATTTGACGCGACAACGTAATGAGACGTCTTAATTCATTTTATCATCATCACCATCATCAGTATCTGTATGTATCCACTGATGTAATAAGCCTTCCCCAATGCTTTCCACTAATTACGAGACTCCGCCTTCCGCATCCAGCCGCTGCCAGCGGTTGACTTAGGTCATCGGACCATCTAGAGCCCTCCTTCTAGATAGTCCGATGATCTAAGGAAACCGCTGGCAGCGGCTGGATGGATCGGACCATCTAGAAGGAGGGCGTCCAACACTCCGTCATTCATTCTACTACACTTCAATAACTTCCTCCACCATCTGCCATCACTCACTCGGCAGATTTGACCGGCCCATTGCCACTTGAGCTTGCAATCTCTTAAGATTATGTCATTAAATTTTTAGTCATCAGGTATTTTCGTAAACGTCAATTTTTTTTCCGACTTATAAAAAGGAGGTTATCAATTCGACTCGTATGTATGTAATATTGATAGAATTAGACAGTATATGTTAGTCTATACCAACTTCTAAACATGTATTACTATGACAAATTTCATTACTATGTATGTTAGTCAGCGCATATCTCAAAAGTTGTAAGTCGACTTACGAAAAAAACGTTACGGCGCGTTACATGAGGGGGGAGGGTCAAAAAATCTTTAAAAATTGCGTTACGTAATACTTGAACGCTCCCTATAAAGCTGTGGAATGAACTGCCTGTTGAGGTTTTCCCAGGACACTACAGCAAAAAGGGCGTAAAGAGGTTTTTACAGGGTCGGCAACGCGCATGTGATGCTTCTGGTGTTACAGGCGTCCACATAGGCTACGGTAACTGCTTTTAATCAGGCGGGCCGTATGCTTGTTTGTCACCTTCGTGGTATCAAAAAAAATCAGTCAGTATTTCTAAGACATGTCATGTAAATTATAAATTAAATTATAAAAGTTAGTTTAAATTATAAACTGAAATAAAAAAAATCCTGCCAAGTGCGTGTCAGGCGTCGCGCAGTGGTTCCGTAGTTGTTCGTCACAATATACCGTAAAAATAGATCATATTGTGAATGTAGTGATGCTCAAAATGAGTTTTATGGTTCTAGCCTTGCATGTATAGTTTAGTCGAATACGCGGGAACACTTCAGACCCACCGTACACCCTACCGTACCTCTGGTGGTACGGTGGGCTGGAGTCATTATAAAACGCCACGACAAAACAGACAAAAAATTGAGGTTCCACCTTAACATTCCTTTAGCATTGTTATTACTTTATAAATTATTATGAGTAACTATTATTTACCCTTTTAGTTAATTTTATATATTTACACGCTTAGGCACCGACCTTATCTATATATATAAAAGAAAGTCGTGTTTGTTACAACACTTATAACTCGAGAACGGCTGGACCGATTGCCATGGTTTTTGATTTGTTGGATTTGTTTCTGTCCCGAATAGCACAATAACTCTTAAAAACATTGGAAAATTCTCGAAAACATAAAATAAAAGAAAAAACATTTTCCCATACAAATGAAAGTGTCAGTTGAAAAAGGGATTACGATATTTATTGGTTGTCAAATATCAAAACGTCAAATCGATTGGTGTCACTTTTATGTCGCGAAAGTTGTCTGTGATTTGTTATGAAAATTTAAAAATGTCAAATCAATAGGGTTGAAAACGCTTTTCCCATGGGGTTCGAGCGCAAGAATCAAATCAGAGTAAACATCAAAAGAAATGACAATTACAAAGCACCAAAATGATAAAACCTATTTCAAAACTAAAAAAAATAAAACAAAACGTTTTTTTAAAAAAAAATTTACAATAAGGAAATCTTTATTTTTATGAAATCTTCAGTTTTTATGGATACGGGTCTTCCCTCAACCGAAGGGGTTTAGAGCGTACTCCAACACGCTGCTCAACTGCGGGTTGGCGGAGGCCAGTGTTTTCGAACCGCCTAAAGGCCACTGACTTCACTTAACGACTGTCATTAAATGATAACAACCGGGACCGACAGCTTAACGTGCCTTCCGAAGCACGGAGGAGCTCAAGATGAGCTAATGATAACAACCGGGACCGACGGCTTAGCGTGCCTTCCGAAGCACGGAGGAGCTCAAGATGAGCTAATGATAACAACCGGGACCGACGGCTTAACGTGCCTTCCGAAGCACGGAGGAGCTCAAGATGAGCTAATGATAACAACCGGGACCGATGGCTTAACGTGCCTTCCGAAGCACGGAGGAGCTCAAGATGAGCTAATGATAGCAACCGGGACCGACAGCTTAACGTGCCTTCCGAAGCACGGAGGAGCTCAAGATGAGCTAATGATAACAACCGGGACCGACGGCTTAACGTGCCTTCCGAAGCACGGAGGAGCTCAAGATGAGCTAATGATAACAACCGGGACCGACGGCTTAACGTGCCTTCCGAAGCACGGAGGAGCTCAAGATGAGCTAATGATAACAACCGGGACCGACGGCTTAACGTGCCTTCCGAAGCACGGAGGAGCTCAAGATGAGCTAATGATAGCAACCGGGACCGACAGCTTAACGTGCCTTCCGAAGCACGGAGGAGCTCAAGATGAGCTAATGATAACAACCGGGACCGACGGCTTAACGTGCCTTCCGAAGCACGGAGGAGCTCAAGATGAGCTAATGATAACAACCGGGACCGACGGCTTAACGTGCCTTCCGAAGCACGGAGGAGCTCAAGATGAGCTAATGATAACAACCGGGACCGATGGCTTAACGTGCCTTCCGAAGCACGGAGGAGCTCAAGATGAGCTAATGATAGCAACCGGGACCGACAGCTTAACGTGCCTTCCGAAGCACGGAGGAGCTCAAGATGAGCTAATGATAACAACCGGGACCGACGGCTTTACGTGCCTTCCGAAGCACGGAGGAGCTCAAGATGAGCTAATGATAACAACCGGGACCGACGGCTTAACGTGTCTTTCGAATCACGGAGGAGCTCGAGGTAATATAAACCCATCCGTGTACAGGCTACGGTCGACGTTGCTTAACTTGCGTGTTCAATTAGACTGACACGCGCAATGACGCCATCGAGCTTCTCTATTATTTTCTACTATTCATTGTTTTAATTCCTTAAAATCATAAATTTAGTTCAGCTAATATGTACCACGACATTCATTGATTGTTAGGCGGTACGAAGTTCGCCGGGACAGCTAGTAGAATAATATATTTTTGTTAAATACGAAAATGTCATTTCTACACTTTTAGTCGTTAATTAAATAAATTCTGTTTTGGAAGACGGTTTAAATTAGATTACTATTTTCTTTGTTTTAGCTTCCATCTAACTTCAATCTACAATTTAGTTTCGATGTTTACTAACTAAATAAGAAAACTTGTTCGATGTCTCAACATAGAGTAACGAGAAGCATTAGTTCTAAGTTTGAAGAGATGACTGACTGGGTAATTCGTTACTATTGGCATTAAAGAAATTTCACATTTAATGTATTTGTTTGTCATGGATTAAATTCTGAAAATCGAACCTTTATCCGAGCCGTTGCGCGCCGAACGAACCAAACGAAACGAATTTTAGGCGATATTCAGAAAGAAAACAGGCATCCTGCATCGATCTGCCAACGCTTATCGGAACCGGGGTCCTACCGCCGAAGCTGAAAACGATTACCGTCGGATTTTTTGATTCCAAAAATTGGAATCAAAAAATCCGACGGTCAGTAGAGCTCTAGAGTTTCTTCCAGCTGACATAAACATAATTATAAACATTCTAAACATTAGTATTATTTTCGCATTCAAAAAATCCATTGGTAAACGGCTTCAGCTTCGGCGGTAGGGCCCCCGGTCTGCGCCGATAAGCGCCGAATGTCGCAGACCGTTTGCGTCTGCGACGTTATGCGTGGTTATGCGCCGAATGCCGATTCCGTCTGTGACGCTTCTCGGTGCTGGTTAGGCAAATTGTATAAAACTCGGCACTACTACGATACATTAACTACAATATATGGCCGGTGTATATGCAATGTCGATTGTCTACGACCGGCCAGGGTCTTTAAAGGAGCAATAGAAGCCAAAACAATAATATAGAGTTTTTTTTTTGTTTGCCTCTATTCTCAAAAACTACCTACCTACTGGACGAAATTGGATACATTTTTCACAGTTGTAATGCTGGTGGTTTAACTTAAATATTGTTTTACGTTTTAAAACGAACTCTTTACTTCCTTAAATCCTAGCGGACGAAGTCGCGTGCGACCACTAGTAAGTAATTCGACTGGAATGACTGCTGCGAGGATTTTGAGCGAAGTTAACCGTTTTCATCACGCTAGACATTGTCATCTAAAAAATCCTAATAATGTTCAGAATCTTTTGTGACAATTAAAACTACATTTTATAAGTATAAAAATTTATTGCGTACAAATACGTCACTTATAATTAATTAAAACTCAGTATTTACAGGTTATAAATAATATAAAAAATAACAACACAACACAATTGAAACTAGAAAACAATTAGCCTCTACATCTTATGATTAATCGATTTTGTATACTACAGAGTATTTTGAAATATATAATTTAAAAGTACCTTAAAAATTCAGAGGGTCAATTTTATTCTCGTTTAATTAAAATATAGTTTATTTTTATGTCAATCTAGTCTAGACATCATAAATGTCACGTTCGGTATTCACACAATATTAATTTCAAAGTTTCACTCCAGTGTGACAAATCAGACTAGAGTAAACTTGATGAATATAGTGCCAATATTAAAATAATCAAGATTATAATAAATTATGTTCACAATAAGAATTGACAGGTTACGAATGACACTATACGTTAGTACTATTACTTATACTGTACTAACTATCCAACTATACAATTTTCAGCCCATTCAAAATTCAATCTCGATTCGGTCATATTGTAAAAAAACATTTTTAAAATGTATTATGTACTAAATATGAGTCTCCTATACTCTATCTTATACCACCAAATCGTTACCACATTTAATGCAAATAAATTATATTCTATTTTATATTATATTCTTTAATTCTGAGATGTTAAATAAGTACGAGTGATAGGGTTTTGATGGTGCAAAGATTTTCTCGCACAAAATTTATATTTTGTAACAAATTCCAACATTAATTTCTAAAAAAATATAATACTAAAGAAAATATCAGTTCCATGAAGTCAAACCTGAGGTACTTATATTACTACAAGTTCAATAGAAATTACAATTAATAAATAAACACCTAACACATTGACTTTCGGCAAAGTATGTATGGGACATTTACTAATGTCCCATACATACTTTGTTGTTTAAATTATTACCAACAATGTTGTTTAAATTATTTCTTGCAATAAATATCTCTTCTTACATAGATTTTCTTTAACGTATAACAATCACTAAGTGTGAATTATGTTGTTGTAGTTTCCTAAATAATACTTTATAGCACTTTAAATAATTGGCACTACATTGATAGAATAAATAAATTTTATTGTAAATACGTTCAGTCTTAGACTTCCCCAGCTTTGATATCCTCTCCGCCCTTTTTATTTCTGTACTCCCAGCCTTGGTATGCCAGGTCCTGTGGGTTAGTGTCGTGTTCCCTGAAGGATACACCGCCGGAGCCGTACTTATGGCCACCCTGAAATAAGAAAACAAATCACAATAGTTTTAGCACATCGCGTAACAACTGGTCCTTATGTATAATTCGACAATTTTAGAAAAATGTTAAAGATTTGTTAGGTACTCATTTATATTATGCTATTGTTTCATTTTATTGATATTTATTGTTATGTTTTATTACTATTGCTTCATCCACAATACGAATTGAATTATGCTAATTTTAGAACTAGATTTAAGGATTATAAATATTTATTTAATTAGAAATACGGAAGGATATATAAAAGCCTTGTCCACGATAGGGGTGTGCGTTATGTACGAAGTAAGCCGATCTGCGCACACTCAGCGGCACTCTACACCGCTGAGTGTGCGCATATTGCGATTGGCTTCAGAAAAAAAACAACTGGTCCTAGCTGAAAATCAGTGCCGAGTCTGTTGTAGACTTCGGTCTTTATGCTGAGCTGCGACCATTTTGCGACATTGCAAAGTACTTTAATTTTATTTATCTGTATTATCTGTGTTTGTTATACGTGTTTTATACGAATAGTGCTATGTAATGGGCAAATAAATGTTTTTCTTTCTTTCTTTAACATATGAGGTATGAAGAAGAAGAAGAAACATTTGCAACATAACACAACACTATTACATATTTTAAAAGATAACAATAGGACATAGTGCTGCGTAATGCCACAAATTGGACCCAACTCAGCAATAAGCCGAGTTCTGACTATGTCAGACCCCAGCGTTGATTTTCAGTTGTGACCATTTTGTAACACCACGGACGGACAAACAGACGCAGTACATATTGTGTTTAAATATATATATATACACCCATTTAATACATACACACTTACACATACATATATATGAGGAGCTTGATGGTGTCATGGCGCGTCTCAGTGTAGACGATCAAGTAACGTCGACTATCTAAGGGGTTTCGAGCATACTCCACCCTGCTCAATTTTGCCAGGCCAGTGTTTTAAAGCCGCCTAAAGGCCGACAGACAGCTTAGCCTTGCCCTCCGAAGCACGGAGAAACTCGAGATAAATAAACCCATCCATGAACAGGCAACGGTCGACGTTGCTTAACTTGCGTGTTCGATTAGACTGACACGCGCAATGACGCCATTGTGCCCTTCAATGAATATAAGCCTCTCAATAAATATGAAACAAATAAATGGCCTACTTATACTTTTCTTCGATTGTTTTTTTTTATAGTACTACTTATGAATGAGAGGGGCAATTCTAGTAATTACAGAATAGTCAAAATTCAGTTCCGAGGTCTCGATTTCACAAATGTCAAAGCTGCAGTCCTACCGCTGAAGCTAAAGCCGATTACCAACGGTTTTTTTTCAAAAAGTCTTAATTAGTCGGTCTTAAGTTGCAATTATTGATAAAGGTCTTCAGCTTAGTCGGTAGAGCTCTAGGGTTTCTTCCACATAAATACCAACAATCTAAGCAGTAGCTTCATTTTCGCTTTCATAGTAATCGGCTTCAGCTTCGACGGTAGCCTCCCCCCCCCCCCCCCGCCAAGTGTAACTCGTAGCGTAACGAACGTTAGCTAGATCACGTGACATTTGTCATTTCTCATACTAAAATGTTCGATTTTGACAAATGTCTCGTGATCTATCTAACGTTTGTTACGCTACGAATTACACTTGGCTAGGGGTGCTGGTATTCTCGTATAGTAATATGAAATTTCAAAATATAATTTAAGGTGGATTATATCGAAATATGGCCGGAAATTAAACAAACTAAGAATGTTAATTTGTCACAATAAGAATTAGTATTTATTAATTAATGAAATCAAATAGGTATATAATTTCTAGTCAATTCATATTTTAATCTCGATTCGGTCAACTTTCGAGAATTCAATTATTACGAGAATTGCCCTTCTGATATTGCGCACTAAAATAACGGCACTGACAACAAAAATCCTACAGTATTACGAAGAATTCTAGTAAATGGCAATTGCTATCATGAACTCGAAAGCGGCTCTAATGAATTCGAGGAAACTTGCAATACAGGGGTTTACGTAGGCGAAAAATCTATCTAGCTCGAGATGTTTTACATAATAGATGCGTTATATCTGCCTCGATTGTGGCAAGGAAACCGCTTACTGTCGCGGCAAGACGTTAGCAAATTAATAATAATTATTCAGAAGTTGAGAAATATCTTGCTGTGTGGTTCCGTTCTTTTCATTTATTTATGTACTGCATGTATGCGGGGGTATTGATTAAGCGCTCTGTAGGCATATTTGACTGCCGTGATATTCGCCTATGGCTCGTCTATATATAAAATGTCATAGATTCTATCACCTACTTTTACCGCAGTTATATAAACGCTCGTAATATGAAATATTGCTCACGTGATGCCACCCCCACTACCAACGCAGCAGTTCTTTCCTGGTAACCTCACTCACTCACAGGAACACAACAACACTCAAGGGACAATTTATTTGGTTGCGGTATTCGTGGAGGTATTTCGCCAGACGGGCAGCTTACAAAATATGCTATGCCCTACTCTTTTCGCCAGACCCTCGTTTGTCGATCTGCAGGGTGCACTACGTGCAGGTGAGTTTGACTTTAGTTCAAAGATATTGACGATCCACTTGCACCCATCATCATCAGGTCCAATTTAGTCTCCACTACAGGAGCACGATCTTCTCTCGTCCGTCCTAGACGGAAGGAGGATTTGGCCTACATTCCCCACGCTGGCCAAACGGGTTGGGGAGGCCTGATCGATATTTGATAATGTATTTCCCTTAGTCGCCTTGTACGATATCCACGGGAAGAAACGGAGTGATTCTATTCTAGTCTGCCGGAAACCACACGGCCAACGTGCCACTTACACCCAACGTGGATTAAATATAGAATTGCTTCTGATACTGTTTTTAGGGTTCCGTACCTCAAAAGGAAAAACGGAACCCTTATAAGATCACTTTGTTGTCCGTCTGTCTGTCTGTCTCTCAAGACCCTCCAAGTAGAGAATGCGTGGAGGTACCAAGCTGAAATTTGAACTGTATACTCAGGTCTACAATCCCATGAAGTTGTAAAAAAATCAAACTGCTCAGTTTACGTAAAAAAAAGTTACAGCTGTTTATTCAGCAAAAAACGCATATTTCGACATTCTCAAGGGAATCAAAACCTACAGGGTACTTCCCGTTGACCTAGAACTACGAAATTTGGCAAGTAACATCGTTATAGACTACAAGTACAGGAATAAATCTCAAAACTATACATTTGTAATTAAATCTTAAAAAATAGGGGGTCTATATTTTTTATAGGGTGTCGAAATTTCAAATTGAAGCTACTAGTTCAAATGGGGTATCATATGCCCCTTCATATATTGATGTGCACATTGCAAAATATATTTTATTTATTTTTTCCGACGCATTATTTCTTATTTATAATGAAAAACATCAAATTTATAATGATCCTACGTACGGAACCCTCGGTGGGCGAGTCCGAGTCGCACTTGGCCGGTTTTTTTTATAAAGACAAAGTAGGAGACGAGTATTGACTTTGATTGACGTGATGGATTCCATTATTGAAGTCTTTGTTCTCAATGGAGTGTTCTATCAATTTGTGGATGGCGGTTTCGCCCCCGACATTTTCCCGTAGAAACTCATCAATTTAGAAACAAAGTAACATTCTGACGGTAACCTCAATTTGGCACGGAATGTCTGGGTATAGCCCGAACAAAGTTAAAAAGAGTTAACGGAAGTTGTACCTATGTCGGCGATACCATAGTCCAAACATTGTTTCAAGGGTAAATGATAAAACAAGTGGGGTGTAAGTGGTTCATAAACATCTTTGAACCAAAGCCAACTTCACCTGCACGCGGTGCACCCTGCTGGCTGACAAACGAAGCTATGGCGAAAGAGAGGTAGGGAGCGTAATTGTAAGCTACCCGACTAGCTAAGGGAATGTACCTCCACCTCACAGAATACCGCAGCCAAATAACAATTCCCTTAAGGGTTGTTGTGTTCCTAAGAGTGAGTGAGGTCACCAGAAAGGAAGGAGATGCTGCGTTGGCAGCGGGGGTGGCGGTCGCGCGAACGATATTTTATGTTGCGAGCGTTAATATGGCTACGGTAACCGCTTCACATCAGGCGGGCCATATGATAGTCTGCCATCCGACGTAGTATAAAAAAAAACAACAAAATTAATAATAAAAAATGGGGTGTGGCGGTGTCATGGACACGGCCGTGTGTTGTAAGTGAATACGTTAAATGCACTAAAATGTCGTTAAATGCACTAAAATGTCGTTAAATGCACTAAAATTGGCCTTACTGTGGTCAATGAAGAGTTTAATATTGACTGCTTCTGACTAGAATTTGATGGTGAAATCTACTGCAAATATCATTCTTATCCACCTTGCCTTAAGGTTCTCATAGATATTATATCTAATTATTTTCAACACACTTGCTCATAAATGAAATGCAAGTAATTTTCAGTTTTTTTTTAATATACTGATAAATAAATTTCATATTATTTATAATTAGTTTAAAACATTTGCACGCCCCTGCGAGGGTAGAATAAGTTGGACATGTAATTTGTGTAACATCTTTGTTGTACCTTATTTTCGCAAATAAATTATCTTATCTTATCTTATATTAAAGTAGCTCTTATTTCACCGCAATTAGGCACATAATGACACCTATAATCAAACTGTGACTTTTTCATTACTACTATTCACAAGTGAGTTATAAAGTAAACCTGATTAATTTTTCCCGCCATTAGGTACGGAAATATTATTCGCAAGTGTGTTGAAAAACGTCGTATGATACACGTGTGTATTGATGATTACCGTCCTCGGCTCTCTTAAGAAACTCTGCTAAAGGCTCGGGTCTCAATGGCGCCTCAGCGGTAATCACCAACATTACACACTTGTACCATAATGTACTATTATTGCATAACAACAATTACATAAAATTAGTGAACAGACAAGTATACAAAGGTGAGCTTATCTCTTCAAGAGATTTCTTCCAGCCAACCCGACTGTTACATGTATACCGAAATTTTACATGGCTGGGAGTCAAGCAAGATATGCATAACATTTTAGTAGGCATCTTTTAAACAATACGAGTAACATACAATTTAAACTTATCAAACGTCGTGAGTAAGGTAGTAAACCTTACTCATGACGTGTGATAAGTTTAAATTACACTATTATATACACGTCATGAGTAAGGTAGTAACCTTACTTATGACGTGTGATAAGTTTAAATTCTATTCTAAAGGTCCTTTAGTTTCTTTTTAAAAGTAGCGACAGTACAGCTATCTCTAATATGTCATCTAATAGATACTGACTGCTTAATATTCTTTGTAGGTATGTATTTTTTGAGTAATAAGTCTCTGATATTAAACATCTGGTATTTAGATAGCGCAACGAAGTGTGATTTTCGAATTTAGCATGATGTTCCTTCGATATAGTAATATTGGAATACTCGTTAATGAATATCTCAGGTAGTGATGGGTAATATTTGGGAAAATGTAAAATATTTTTTCAAATGGATTTAATTATTTATTCAATATCTTGTTTATCAAATATTATTATAAAATATTAAAAAAATGGAAAATTTCACCTCGCCCGCCTAGGTGGTATTTGAACCCACGACCTCTCGAGTGCTCTTCCAACTGAGCTACCAAGAAGATTCGTCATGGTGGCGAATTTTTGCATTTTATACTTTACTGCTGTGAAGTCGCAGTGTGGCGCCATCTACCTATTAAGTATTACACTACTAAACAAGGCATAGCAGTCAATCGTTGCAGATGAAATTCAGATATTTTTTGATACCATCAAACTTATTAAATGACCAACTTCCTGACATTAAATCACATTGCAGTATCACGAACTTTCGGCGAGCTCAGTGGCCAAATGGTTAGCAATACCCACTTTGATTCTGAGGTCGCGGGTTCGATCCCCGCACAAGACAAATATTTAAGTGCATGAACTGTTTGTCTTGGTCTGGGTGTTTCCTATGTATTATTATGTATGTATTAAAAAAGTACAAGCTTTGCTTAGTTTGGGGCATGATGGCGCTGTGTAATTTGTCAAGAATACTTTTTTATTTATTTATTATCTTCCTCGTGTGATGCGCTTAAGATAAAATATCTTAATTAAATTAGGACTTACCGGATAGCTTTCATAATGACCATAATGCGCTGGTGCGTGACTTTCTCTGTAAGGTCCAAGACCAATTCCAGCGGGGGAGTATTGAGGGCCAGTGTAGTGGCTCTGGGAGAACGGCGAGGTCAGGTTGGGTTTGCAGAATTTGAAGTAGCCGATAACTCCTGTAATGGAATAAAAAAATTTGTTTATAATAATAATAATAGATTTATTTCTGAGTCCATAAATTTTTTTAGTCCATAAATTTAGTAACAGTTTTGGCCTTAGCACAGTATAAGTAATGATACTACGTAGCCATAGACTACATTAGTACTGTTAGTAAGATACAGAATTCGTTGGTAATTGCCCTGTGGCTATCCTGGTCTGAGTGGTGCTGGATTGGACAGTCAAACCGCACAGCAATGGACTTCAGAATGTTGTTTATAGAGGTTTTTGTCATAATATTTTAAAAATGCGAACGCAATCACTACTTGCTTTTTGCTGAACTTCATTCACTGCCAGGAACACAAAAACCCTCGAGGGAATTGTTAATTGGCTGCAGTTTTCTGTGAGATAGAGTACTTCTCCAGTCGTACGAAAGAGATATTCACACCTCTAAAAATTAAATGATAAAATTATTTTACCTGGAACGATGAGGGCCATGAATCCCAAGAATTTCTTGAAGCTGGCAAGACCCAGGATGAGTGGCAAGAAGAGAAGAAGTTTCAACTTGAACAGCTTCAGGATCAGCAGCATAGGTATGATCAGCTTCTTGAGTTTGTGGCGACCTGTGTAAAGGGTTTTGGAGTTGAGACCTGAGCGGAAAATTAATGTTATTTAAGTTAAAAAGCCATAAATAAGTATGTGCAGGATAGATATCTTATTAACTACTCATGGCATGGACGACGCCAGTTGATTGGTTCAAAATTTGTCTTAATATCTTTGTGCCATTGTTATGCTGTGTATATTAGAAGTTAAAATTCAAGTATAAATTGTACTACAGTGCATGTAATATGCTGCACAAGACATGTTTGATTTCGGTAAAAATTACAAATAACTGGCTTAGTATTGTCATAATCCATTGTTGTATTATTTAGATCAATTTCTTAAAAATTCATAATAAATTATGAGTCTTTTGAGGTTTCGTTAGAGTCCTGAGTCTTGACATGAAGTACAATTTACAAGTGAGATTGCTATTGACTCTAAAGATTATGGTGAATCCCTTAGACCCCAGACTTGTTCCTTTTGTATAATATTATACTTACGGAATGGTGGTGCCTTTTTGTCTTCAATGATGTCAACTTCATCTGCGATTTCGTCCAAGAACCGAGGAGCGATGACTCCGTTTGATGTCACGTCATCATCTAATTGCATTTCCAATGCAGTTGATCTCAGGAATCTGGAAAATCACGTATTTGAAGTTAAAAATATAGAGATATATTTATTGTCAGATTTTTCATTCATTTCATCTCATCCGTGGTTTATCTATGTTCAATTACTACAGAGAAGAAAGTGTGTTCATAATTAAATTAATTGAACCTCAAGAAATTATAATTTCTTATATAAAAGGCTGTATCATGAGGAAGGAAAATTGCTTATGATTCTTTAATATTTACAATCATTATTAAAAGGTCTGAGCAAGAACATTTAATGCAATATTAGCAAATTTTCATTCAAAAATTAATTCTTTATAGGTATAGTAATCATTATCGAGACATCAATTATTGTTCTGTTTTACGATAAAGGACTTTTTCTTTTATTTCTAAAACAGCAAATACTAGATCGTATTTAAATTTGTATTTAGAAATAACGAAACTCAGTTATAAATTTATACAGCTTTCTGTTTATCCAGTTTTAGTAAAATTGGAATTGTCAGATATCGCGGGATTGATTGGCTCGGAAAAAAATGGAAACGTATTTTCCTGGTATGCACCTATTTTACTTTGTTTCGTTATTGAATTTGTTTTTTGAAATTCAATTCACAACGTTTTCAAATTGTGAATTTCAAAACAGCCGTAGTTTCAACCCTGGAACCCTGAAGTTTCCTTTGTTGCGTTTTTGCACTAACTTCTGACAGGAAATTCGGTGGTAGGAATGAGTGGGCTGGTCCCATTATATCCTTATTTACAGCTTATTTACAGCAGCTGTAATTGAGTGTACTAAAAAATAAAGATATTTTTTTAGTACACTCATTTAGCAATAACACCTTCATTTATATTGTAGACTGTCAAGGGATGAGATCTTTTCATCCCATGACTATACTAATCTTGCTCATAATCCAGAAGACTAGATCAAAATTTTACATATTGCGTATCTCGGAAGCTAAGAAGAAAACGTAACTTGGAATTATTGGTGAACTTGACAGCTCGTAACTAATTATGGTGCTGAAGGGGCTAGTTTTGATTAAACTTGAGATAAGCCTTTCAATAAATAAATCATGTGATTAGACTATTAATTTAATGCACTGCATATTTGAACCTAAAGAACGGATTACTTTAATAATTAGGTACTTCATAACCTAAAGTAAATTTCTGTTGAAGTCCTTACCTTTCAATTTTCCTCATTCCAAATTTAACGAGAGCATCCCAATCGGAATCGCTGCTTCGGGGTTGGGATTCCAGTTGTGGTGGCTCGTGGACCAGTGCCCTGGCTTGAGATTCAACTTTTACAAGTACTGCATTGTCCGAGAGTCTGAAATCAAGAACATCAAAGTTATTAACACTTCTTTAATCTCTTGTGTCTTGGCAGTAACCCTGCCAAAACTGCAGCTGTTTTTATCGAAACTTCAGATGCGACCTATATTTTATTGTAAGCTGATACGCATTAGAAGTTATATGACATATGGAGTTCTTTCATCCATATGAATGTCCTTCATATATTACCAGAGATAATTCATACTGTAGTCTCCTGATGATGATGATGACACACTTTCAAAAATATTCACTCTTTATTAATAAACATACATTATGTTGAATATTGCGGCTATTTCATTATAATAAAGTAATTTACATCCCTACTATAATATTATAAATGTGAATGTGAGTTTCTTTGTTACGCTTACACGCCATGATCATCATGAAACTTTGTACACATATCCTCAAAGGAAGGCTATAGAATTTTTAACTATTTATTTAAAAAAAAAGTTAACGCGGGCGAAGCCGCGGGTGGAAGTCCCGCGACTTCGCGCGGGTGGAAGCCGCGGGTCTACATAATACGTAACTTAAAAGATATATAATATAAAAATAACTAGCTGACCCGGAAAACGTTGCTTTGCCATATACATTAATCATTTATGGGTATGAAAAATATATTTTGGCCGATTCTCAGACCTACCCGATATGCACACGAAATGTCATAAAAATCGGTACAGCCGTTTTGGCAACAAACACCGAGACACGAGAAATTTTATATATAGAATTAGCCATTAATGTATCATCATCATCATCAGGTCCATTTTAGTCTCCACTACAGGGCACGACCCTCTCTCGTCCGTCCTAGACGGAAGGAGGATTTGGCCTACACTCCCCACGCTGGCCAAACGGCTTGGGGAGGCCTGATCAATATTTGATAATGTATTTCCCTTACTCGCCTTGTACGACATCCACGGGAAGAAACAGAGTGATTCTATTCTAGTATGCCGGAAACCACACGGCCAAATAAATTTCGGATATAAAAAACATTAATGTATATCAATGTCTAATTCTATATACACATGCACAGTTATAATGCTGGTTTATGTGCGCATCCCCCATCCCTTTCCATTGCCCTTTAAATAACCCTTCTCGTGTCTACTATTGCAATATAAATACAAATTTTGCCGCTTAGCGTTTATAGCGATAAATGTCTTCCATTTGGTTCTACGTGTATTGACATAACAAACACAAACATAGTATGCTAAATGAAGACGAAGTAGAACGTACGAGTATACATATATTTGTATTGGTACTGAAATGTATTTGAAACTAGTATTTCGTTTGTTAACTTTCATGTGATAATAAAATTGATGGATATTACCTTTCTTCAATAACTTTTAAACTTTCGCGTTGTATGATTCATGTAATATAAGAACGGGAATTAAATAAATAAATAAACAAAATAAATATTTCTGGACAATTTACACAGCGCCATCTAGTCCCAAATTAAGCGCAAAGCTTGTGTTATGGGTACTAGACAACATTCATGCACACAAATTTTTGTCTTGTGCGGAGTTTTTTTTTTTTTCTTGTGCGGAGTTGCAACCTCGGAGTCAAAGTGGCCATTGCTAACCATTCGACCACCGAGCTCGTCAAAATTAACGCGATCATGCATAAGTGTATTTTACATGCATTTAATTATTGCCTGACGTTACGACCAGGTTGCATCGGCCGTGGTCACAGGCTGACGAGTCTGCATACTGCATGGTCGCGTTAATTCCCGTTCTTATATTTCATATTACCTTTCTTCGTTCTCAAAAACTTTTTCGTGAAAAAACTAAAAGTTTTTAAGATGGGGCTCATCTTAAAAAAAAAATATTCGTTTTAAGACAAGCCGAATGGCTACTTTGACTCCGATGTCGCCGGTTCGATTCCCGCACAAGACCAACATTTGTGTACAAGAACATGTATGTTTGTCTTGGTTTTGGTGTTTTCTAATTACCTATTTTATGTACATATAATTAACACAAAAAAAACGTATTTAAGTAGGTACATTTATCAGTTGTCTAGTACCCATAGTACAAGCTTTGCGCTTAATTTGGGAGTAGATGACGCTGTGTAAATTGTCCAGAAATATTTATCTATTTATTTCTTAAATTCTCTTTTTTTTTTAAGTATTTTAGTTATATACAATTTACGAAGCTATCCATTCCAGAGGTAAGTCGTTTTTTTCTATAGTAATGTTATGTTTATGTTCTTACAACTATCTATTATTTGAATTCTATGAAATTTGGTTTTTCATAAATACATTTGGTAGCGTCTTTGAGAAAATAAATGTCAATGTTTCATATTTATTATGTTATCTATAATAATATTATGAAGCTGAAGAGGTTGAAAGCGCTAATCTCAGGAACTACTGGATCGAATTGAAGAAATATTTTAGTGTTTGATAGCCCATTTATCGATGAAGGCTATCACGCTGCGACTAATAGAAGCGGAGCACCAATGAAAAATGTTGGAGAATTCGGGGGAAATTATATTTTTTGAGAACTTCCATTGCATACGGAATCTAAAAAGTTCTAAAGAAAAGTCTGTGTATGTGCGTCAAAGTTGCATGCGAAAACTAGTTAAGATATACCACTCCCCGGCCACTCCATACAAATGTCGCGTCGTTTACTACTACATAAACAATGACATCCGTGCAGAGCCTGAATGAGCCTGTGTGCGTGCGGCGCCATACAAACTGTTCCAGATTTGTCTCAGAGGGGAGGTGAGGTCGACACGAGAGAGCAGCATGGAGTGGCTATACTGCAGTACTATTACTTATACTGTGATAGTAAACAGTCTCGCTAATGACAACATTTCGGGACAATTTAGGTAGGCATAGAGCTTCCAATTCCAATGTCTAAAGTATTGTTGCTCGTAGAAAGAGAAACCTATAGACAAATTGATAATATTTTATGTAAGGTGGTATTTTTTATTAGGTGATAAACAATCGTACGACCCGTCTGATGATATGCAAACATCTCAGCCTATGGACGCTTGCGACACCAGAGGCATCACTCACGCGTTGCCGACCCTGTAAAAATCCCTTTACACCTTTCTAGAAGAACCCCATACTGTAGCCTCCTGGGAAAATCTTGTCAGGGAATTCATTCCAGAAAGAAAGTTCCACCACCAACTTTCTTTCTGGAATGAATTCCCTGACAAGCATGCGCATACTGTACGGTTCCAGAGGAGTTCTATACCCATAGATCTCCTCAGGAACTAGGTTCTTATGTGTGAGGATGAATTCCCAGTTTCCATCGTTCACATCGCTTTCATCATTAACACTAGAAAAAGAGCAACTTATGCCATCATCACGTAAAGAAATGATGATTGACACCATTTTCTGTTTCGCGTCACGTGCTGGTTGTTTCTATGGAAAGCGCAATAATATGCTAAACAGTTATATGACTGCACTATTGCGCTGGATCTATCTCTTGTTCGCTATGACAGTTATAAACTGTCATAGCGAACATGAGATAGAAAATATGTCAGATTTTATATAATAAATAAATATTCCTGGTCAAATTACACGCCATCTAGTCACAAATTAAGCAAAGCTTGTACTATGGGTACTGTTTATACTAAAATATTTTTTTTTAAATACTTACTTAGGTAAAATACATAGAAAAAACCCAGAGCAAGACAAACAGACATGTTCATGCACACAAATAATTGTCTTGTGCGAGGCTCGAACCCGCGACCACCGAGCTCATCAACTATATATATAGCGCGCTATATTAAATATGACATATTCTATTCTATCTCGTATTTGGGGTGAAAATGGCTGATTATGATCTTTAGAGCCAACGCTGAAAAGCCGTATGCTTGTCTGCCACCCGACGTGGTATAAAAAAACAAAAAAGAATCTCATCCGTGCCTGACATTCGTCTGACTTCTATAAAACGTAGCCTATATATTATACGTCTATGGTTGTACTAATATTTATTCTGCGGTAATAGGGAATTTCGAGAGAACGTTAAATAGTGTATTGCTTGCAATTAGTGGTTTTGATAATAGTGAAAGCCTGTCAACGACACCCGAAAATTATTAATATGTTAACGTTAATTGGAAAACTTTGGTTATTTATAGCCTACGTCATTTTAGTTACGCGTATAATGAATAATATATATTATTAACGTATACATGTCGTAGCAAATTCAGTACATGAAAGGGAACGGCTTTTTTACCCACTGTTTTCCTTTCCAACACTCAAGACTCAAAGGTCTAGAGTCTAGAGATCTGAAGGCCAATCCTCGTAATTATTTTGCGATCGCAGAATAAAAGTTGACCGAATTGAGATTGAATTGTGAATTGACTAAAAATTATATACTTGATTTCATTTACTAATTAATGATCAATTCTTATTGTTGGTAACAATACATTCTTAGTTTGTTTAATTCTCGGCCATATTTCGATATAATCTCACGTAAATTAAACTTTAAAGTTTCATATTGTGATACGAGAATACTAAATTCGACAATTGTGAGATCGAGACTGGATCGGAACTGAATTTTGACTACATTTTAATTACGAGAATTGCCCCTCTGGTCTAATCTCTATCATAGACAGACTCGCCTTTGTGAAAATTAACAGTCTTATTCCTAAAAAACGAGGTCGCGGGTTCGATCCCCGGAAATACAAGACAAAAAAAAATTGTACATGTGCTTAGTTTGGAACTAGAAGTCATTTATTTTATAATGCGGTAAATGTGTTAAAAACTTTTTCAAGAACTTATCGATAAATAGAATAAAACCTCAAAAGCAAACTACAATTTTGTATCTCCCAGTCACTCATCTCACCAATAAAGGTAATAAAGGTTTATGGTAGAGTCTACTGATCTATAACTTATGAATTTAACGTTGCGAGCGTTAATATGGCTACGGTAACTGCAAAGCAGGCGGGCCGTATGCATGTCTGCCATCCGTACATAGTAGGTATAAAAAAAAAATTATACATCATATATACTTTCATACAAGGATTTCAATGGCGTCGTTGCGTGTCAGTCTAATTTATAAATAAATAAATATTCCTGGACAAATTACACACTGCCATCTAGTCCCAAACTAAGCAAAGCTTGTTCTTTGGGTACTACATAACTGATATCATACTTAAACACATTTTTTTAAAAAGTGTAAAGCCCATTGCTAATCATTCGACCATCGAGCTCGTCAAATAAGCATGTGACTAATGTTCTAAAATTATAAAAACTCTCTATCAATAACGTAAAATACATAAAACTAGAACGATCTGCGATCTTAAAATTTTAATAACTTATGTCCGACGAGTTTTATGGTCGATCAAAGTTTGGTGGGAAAGTCCATTTTAAAAATATGAAATTATAAAGAATAAATATTACCATTATTATTATTTAAATAGTTGTCTTGGCCAAATTGCCAGAATATTATATTTTTGAAAATGGAAAAATTCACCTCCCCCCGCCTAGGTATAATGCATCTAGGCGGGGAGGTGATTTTTTTCATTTTCAAAAATAAAATAATACCATTGTAGAAACAATAAAAAATACTATAACTTTTGTTACGGCACTAGCCACATAAACGCAATATTTATCATAGCTGTCGTACAAATTTCTGATTTAATGTATATAAAATAGCATGGTGTGACGTTATAACATGGCAGCCTTTTGTATGGAGTGTTTTCGGGATAGTCCAAAATTGTGATCTTCAAGTTATCATATCTCGAGAAGTTTTTATGCTATCGAAGTAATTCTTTCATCTATAGTTATATTATTGTGAAGTCTTTAAATAACAAATCGAAAAAAAAATATGGTTCACAAGCCTATTGTGAATTTCCCTGTTCTTTGCCGGAACCCTGAAGGGTTATTATTATCTTTTTATTTTCATATTTCATATCATTATTATGTTTTTAAAGTATTATAGCACCCACGCAAATACATTTAACAACTCTGGTATGAAGTTACGAACTGAACAATAATTAATTTTAGATATGTATTGATGTCGAATGTAAAGTTTGACTTGCGATGTGTACTCAGAGATCAAACGGAATCAGTTTTGGAAGTTTATATAGGTTTATATGGTATCAATTTGTGAAGTTATATTTGTGTGTACTTGGTATAACTACGTGGCCTTTGAGGCTGTTTGTAATTTGTTCTACTACGTCCGTTCATATTTAAGTATAATATTAGTCATCTGGTACCCATAGTACAAGCTTTGCTTAGTTTGGGACTAGATGGCATGATGGATGGTATGAAATTTATGATGGTAGGAATATTTATTTATTATTTATTTATATCAATCATACGGCACACGAAAAGGCCAATTCTTGTAATTACATATTTCACGATCGCATAATGAAAGTTGTCCGAATCTTTGAACCAAAGCCAACTTCACCTGCATGCGGTACACCCTGCTGACTGACAAACGAAGCTCAGGCGAAAAGAGAGGTAGGGGGCGTAATTGTAAGCTGGGGAATGTACCTCCACCTCACAGAATACCGCAGCCAAAAAACAATTCCCTTGAGGGTTGTTATGTTCCTGCGAGTGAGTAAGGTCACCAGAAAGGAAGGAGACGCTGCGTTGGCAGCGGGGGTGGTGGCGCGCGAACGATATTTTATGTTGCGAGCGTTAATATGGCTACGGTAACCGCTTCACATCAGGCGGGCCGTGCTTGTCTGCCACCCGAAACAAAAAGAACTGCCCGACTGGGGAAGTAACTCTACCTCACTGATAACCGCAGCCAAATAACAATTCCCTTGAAGATTGTTGTGTTCCGGTGAGTAAGTTAGATCACGAGAAAAACAAGGGTTGCTGTATTGGTACTTTATCAGGGGTGGCGGCTCGCGAGCGATGTTTCATGTTTCGAGCGTTAATATGGCCACGGTAACCATTTCTCATCAGGCGGGCTCCATTCTTATTTGTCACCAGACGTAGTATAAAAAAAATATTGATTTTTGTTACTTTGTATAATTAAGCGAATAATTATTTTCAGTTTTGAACACTCTCAGACAACTACTTAGTCACAAACATTATTGTTTAATTCTCGTCTGTGATGACTAAGCTTCCGGCATTAAAATTTCAATTTAAATTTTCAATACAATTACCCGCTTTGAAAGATGACATTTAATTTTCCTGTTAGAAATTCTACGAAGCAATTTTATGGTCTTTATTTATTTTTCTATTATAGAAATAAATCGGTTTTAGGTTTATTATGACAATTTTTTCGTTTTATTAGTTAATAAATAAATTTTAAATGAAAGAAATTAGATGACGCACACTGTCAAGCTGTGGAATGAACTGCCTGTCCAGGTTTTTTCAGTAGACTACAGCATGGGGTTCAAAAAGGGCGTGAAGAGGTTTTTACAGGACCGGCAACCGCGCGTATGTTGCCCGTGGTGTTACAAGAGTTCATAGGCTACGGTAACCGCTTTCCATCAGTCGGACCGTATTATTATTTACCACTTTAGTGGTATAAAAAAAACCGGACAAGTGCGAGTCGGACTCGCCCACCGAGGGTTCCGTAGGTACGTAATATCATTATTAAATTTGATATTTTTATTATAAATAAGAAATAATGCGTCGAAAAAAGTTAATAAAATATATTTTGCAATGTGTACATCAAGCCCTTTCATATGATACCCCATTTGAACTAGTAGTTTTAATTTGAAATTTCGACACCCTATAAAAAATATAGACCCCCTATTTTTTAAGATCTATTTACAAATGTATAGTTTTGAGATTTATTCCTGTACTTGTAGTCTATAACGATGTTACTTGCCAAATTTCATAGTTCTAGGTCAACGGGAAGTACCCTATAGGTTTTGATTCCCTTGAGTGTGTCGAAATATGCGTTTTTTGATGAATAAACGGCCGTAACTTATTTCTACGTAAACTTAGCAGTTTGATTTTTTTTTAACTTCATGGGACCGTAGACCTGAGTATACAGTTCAAATTTCAGCTTGATACCTCCACGCATTCTCGACATAGAAATTCTTGACAGACAGACAGACAGACAGACAGACAGACAGACAGACAGACAGACAGACAGACGGACAACAAAGTGATCTTATAAGGGTTCCGTTTTTCCTTTTGAGGTTCGGAACCCTAAAAATGAGTTCGGTGGTTAGCAATGGTTGCGTTGACTCCGAGGTCGCGGGTTCCATTACCGCAGAAGACAAATATTAGTCTGCATGAACATGATTTATAGTCTTATATTATAGTCTTGATCTGAGTGTTTTCTCTGTAATATGTGTATGTATTAACAAAATATGAGGTGTTTGATGGCATCGTTACGCATGCCAACGAGCATGTGGGTCACCTGGTGGAAAGCAATCACCACCGCCTATGGAGATCTGCAACACCAAGGGGTCGCCGATCCGTTGCCAGCCTTTTAAGGGAAATATAGACTGTTATTGAAGGCTCTCATGTCGTAATTGTTCGAAAATACCGCTGAGAGAAATTGATTCCACAGTTTCACCGTTCTTGGTATAAAATGTCTTAGGAAACGTACTGTAGTAGATCGCAAATTATCAAGATGATATGGATGGAGATTTAATTTATGGCGAGTTAACCGATAGTGGAACTGAGCGGCAGGTATTTAATTATCATCAGCTCATCCGAGCACACCCCGTATAATTTGTATATAATGCAAGCAGACGCTACATCCGAGATCATTGGGTCAGCGACGATTCGAATTGCTCTTCGTTGTATCATCATCATCATCATCATCAGGTCATTTTTGTCTCCACTACAGGAGCACGACCCTCTCTCATCCGTCCCAGACTGAAGGAGGATTTGGCCTACACTCCCCACGCTGGCCAGACGGATTGGGGAGGCCTGATCGATGTTTCATAATGTATTTCCCTCAGTCGCCTTGTACGACATCCACTGGAAGAGACGGAGTGATTCTATTCTAGTCTGCCGGAAACCACACGGCCATACTTCGTCGTATGTATATATTTAAATATTGCACCGTGTGATGAATGTGTGTGCAGTGTTAACGAAAATGACCCGACTCAGCATAAAGCTACGGACCCGCAGCGCTGATATGAGCAATTCCAAAAAGTTTTTTTTAGCTATTTTCGTACTTTTTCTTTTAAATTCATTAGGTCCAATTTATAAATCAATGAGAAGAAGAAGCTCCTAATCTTTTATTAAATTTAAAAACTTTAGGGTTTCGTTACACAAATGTATCTTAATAGAAAAATCGGCTGCCTTCACTGAAAATACGTCACGTAAACTAATTTGAAAGTTCAATGAATATATTACTTTGACTCAAAGAGATCGATGTTGTATTTGAGCGTGTCAGTCTAATCGATCAATCAAGTTAAGCAACGTCAACTGGAGCCTGTCTATGGATGAGTTTATTTATCTTGATCTCTTCCATCATTCGGAGGATACGTTCAATCAGTGGCTTTTGGACGGTTTGAAAACACTGGCCCCGCCAACGTGCAGTTAAGCAGCGTGGTGGATTATGCTCTAAATCCATTCGATTGAGGGGAGACCCGTATCTTAATAGTGGGATGATTAAGGGTTGATGCCTGACATACCGTCCGCTAAGCAACTGCTTACCTTTAAAAGATACGTAATGTTTTTTTTAATCTGAAATAATTACATTGCGTATAACATTACTTTTGGTCCCCTACATGGGTCCAACCCATCTCTGCATATCAAAGTCGCTAATTGCTTAGAAATGTTGACGCATACGTGTCAAAACATTATTTTGGATATGACTGCATGATTATTAATTTTTAATATTTTGTACATTTTTCGTTTTTAGAGTTCCGTACCTCAAAAGGAAAAACGGAACCCTTATAAGATCACTTTGTTGTCAGTCTGTCTGTCTGTCTGTTTTTTATCTCGATAATGCTGAAATTTGAACTGTATATTCAGGTCTACAGTCCCATAAAGTTGTAAAAATAAAAAAATCTAACTATTATGTTTGCGAAAAAAAAAAGATACGGCCGTTTATTCAGCAAAAAACGCATATTTCGACACATTCTCAAGGGAATCAAAACCCATAGGGTACTTCCCGTTGTCCTAGAACTATGAAATTTGGCAAGTAACATCGTTATAGACGACAAATACAAGAATAAATCTCAAAACTATACATTTGTAATTAAATCTTAAAAAATAGGGGTCTATATTTTTTATAGGGGGTCGAAATTTCAAATTGAAGCTACTAGTTCAAATGGGATATCATATGAACGGGCTTGATGTGCACATTACAAAATATATTTTATTTATTTTTTCCGACGGATTATTTCTTATTTATAATGAAAAATACCAAATTTATAATGATCCTACGTACGGAACCCTCGGTGGGCGAATCGGACTCGCTCTTGTCAGGTTTTTATTTATATTATTCTCGTTTGTCCCCCTCACATATAAAATAATAATAATATACTTCGGAGAAAGCGCAGCGCACCTCTCGACACCACTAAATCACACACTGGTGTTGCACCTGGCCGATTTCCTGGGATTTCGGGGGCCCATCTAGTGAGTGGCAAGCCACCGCCTGCCGCAAATAACGAGCAATAGAAGCAGTTATAGCAGGCGTTCGTCTCTCTTCTGTAATAGTTCGGTATTTAGTTCACCCAGATTTCATCTAATAATCTCAACGCCTGCTGAGAACTATTCATGGGTATATTGTTCCATTGATATAACCTGAAGCGGGTCACAGCGGGTGTACAACATTACATTAAACTTCCCAAAGGGGCCTCTACGCGTTGGATCCATATTCCCGCGCACGCCTATCAAATGCCCGGTCTTGACCCGTGATAAAAAAGAGATACATATAATAATATACTTACTGGTAGGCATGCTTATCGAAGAAATCATCGAAAGATCTCAAAGCTTGCGCCTTGAAGCAGTCAGCCAAATCACCGTTGATGCACTGCTGTGCCGACTGCTGGAGGTAGGGATCTTGATCTTCACCCAAGCCCAACCAGTCCAGCAGACCTCTGCCTGAAGCTTGAGGCTGAAAGTAAATAAATATAAAAATAAATACATCTTCCTGTACAAATTACACACGGCCGTCAAGTCGCAAACTAAGCAAAGTTTGTACTAGATAACTGATATAATACTTAAATACTTTTTTTTTTGTAAATACATAGGAGACACCCAGACCAAGACAAACAGACAAGTTCATGCGCACAAATATATGTCTTGTGCGTGGATCGAACCTGCGACCTCGGAGTTAAAGTGACCATTACTTGGTTAGCAATTCGATCACCGAGCTCGCCATAAATTTATGTATTAATTTGGAAATGAAAAATACCAAAATTGCGTATACTTTTTTTGCAAATGTTGGTATATTATCGTCATCATTGGGATGCCCTATATTCCAAAGGCTTTCCACCAAGCATCAAGCCACTTCCAGCTGTTGGCTTCGTCACTCCACATGCGGCCTTCACTCTAGAGCCATCCACCTCCATCCACCATCACTGACTCGGCAGATGTGGTCAGTCCACGGCACTTCAGTTTGTTAACCTATGTCATCATCATCATGCCTGTTTCTATCCACTTTCCCAACGTTGTGGAAGGACGCTCTCATAATTCCTTTACCTAAGAAAGCAAATCCTTCTTCATTTACCGATTACCGTCCTATATCTATACTCCTATTCCTTTCTAAGGTCCTTGAACGACTTGTCCAACAGCAACTCAATGCTTTCCTCTCTAAAAATTATATCATGGATCCTTTTCAGTCAGGCTTTCGTTCTGGCCACAGTACGACCACTGCGCTCATTAAAATTACTGACGATATCCGCTTCGGCATGGAAAACTCCCAGTTAACAGTTCTGACGCTATTAGATTTCAGTAATGCCTTTAATACGGTCGACTTCGACATTCTTTTAAGTTTACTTGGTTCTCTTAACATATCTCCAACAGCAATTGCCTGGTTTCGTTCTTACCTGTATGGACGGCGGCAGCGTGTGCGCATCGAGGATACTTTTTCTTCTTGGTGCCATACGTCTGCTGGTGTGCCTCAGGGTGGCGTGCTATCCCCATTGTTATTCGCCTTATTTATCAACTCTATTGCTTCTAATCTTCGTTCTTCCTACCACCTATATGCAGACGATCTTCAGATATACTCTCAAGCTCATATTGATGATATTACTACTGCCATAGACACAATTAATGATGACTTGTGTGAGATATCAGAATGGAGTAAGGCTCATGGGCTTATCGTAAACCCTACAAAAACACAGGCTATCATTATTGGCAGTCCTAGATTTATATCGCGAATTAACTGGCCGGACCTCGCTGCTATCGTTTTTAATGGGTCTCACATACATCTTAGCGATAAGGTGAAAAACCTTGGTATATATATATGGACAAAACTTTGTCGTGGTTTCCTCAGTTGGCAGAAGTGAGTAGAAAACTATTTGCTGCCGTTGGTTCCCTTAGACGGCTCCAGTATTTTTTGCCTATCGACACCAAGATTGCGCTGGCTCAGTCTCTACTCCTTCCTATCCTAGACTATGCTGACACTTGTTATTTGGATCTCAATCAAGAACAACTTGATAAGCTAGATAGACTTCAAAATATCTGTATACGTTTTATTTTCGGTCTACGTAAATACGACCACATTTCTCTTTATCGATCTCAGCTCAAGTGGCTCCCAATTCGGCTTCGTCGGAATTTGCATATACTTTCTCTACTGTATTCAGTTCTTTTCAACTCTAACACTCCTTTCTACTTGAAAGAACGTTTTACATTTCTCAAAGAAGTCCAAAGTTCCATCTTTCGTAGCACTGTCTCTCTTCGTCTTAAAACTCATTCTCACTTCACAAAGTTTTATTCCGACTCCTTCTCTATCGAGGCTGTGCGGCTCTGGAATTCCTTACCGCTCCGCATTCGGCAAGCTCAAACACTTACATGTTTTAAAAATAATGTGAAATCTCATTACCTGTGACAATTACTTGATGTTCTGTAAATTCCTGGCATTTTGTAAAACTGTTTATATGTATATTATTTGTATTTATGTTTATGTATGTGTGTATATATGTATTATATATATGTATGTATATGTATGTGTATTTATTCATAATGTTTTACTGAAGACATTTAATGATTTTTTTATTTTTTATTTTTTTTTATTTTCACTGCGCCACCCACCTGTTCAAATTTGCATTTATTCTTTCCTGCCCTAAGGTTGTCTGGAAGAGATTGCTTAGAGCGATAAGACCGCCTATTGTATTATCTTTTGTTTCACTTTGTGTCTGTATTTTTATTTGGTGCAATAAAGCGTTATTGTATTGTATTGTATGAACTTAGGCCTTCCCAAATGCCCCAATGCATCCACCCTATGCGATCATCCGCTTCCTCATCAGGTTCTATGCTAGTTTGGAACTTTCGTGGTATAAAACAATACTAAAAGCATTCTCAGATGGCAGATGGGGGAGGAAGGTTTTTGAGAGTGGAGGCCGCGTGTAGGACTTCGACGAGTTGAACGCCCACCTTCTAGATGATCCAATGATCTTAAGAAAGCGGCTGGAAGCGGATGGATGCGGAAGGCGGAGTAGTATCAGTGGGTAGATTATGGTAGCAATATGATGGGTGGGCAGAAACAAGCTGATGATGATGAAAAGCATTCTCACCGATCTCCCACGATCTCCTCCAAAGTTAAGTGATCTTCCCTCTGTTTCTTCCTTTGGGGGCTGGTCCGGAAGTCGTATCCCGCCCTCGCCTTGTGACTGCAGCGCCAAAGTCGCTGCTATGACAAGCATCAACCACCGAGCTTGACTTAGCATCTTAAAGCTTTAGGTTAACCTGAAAATTAAAAGTAAATGGACAATGTAGTGTAGTTATTTTATACTACGTCTGGTGGCAGACAAACATACGGCCCGCCTGATGTGAAGTGCGATCTAAAATTTCTGTATACGTAAAAGAAATCTGTATCCGAATTCGTTATTCAGCGAATTTTCCCAACATTTTTGTTACCATCAAACTTAGTTGTTAAGATACATGCCGAAACTTTTTACATTTAAACTTCCAAACAAAGTAAATACTCTTCCATGACTTGAAATTAAAGCTCTGACCAAAGCTTAGGTCTCTGCGACACTGTCGTCATCTGAATATATAAAAGAGTATGTATAATATATAAAATAAATATATATAAAGTGAATTTATAAATTATATAAATTGTATCTTTAAATTTAATGATTTTTTAAGTTCTTTATACGTAATTTTAGTTTATTTAGTTTTTTTTCATATCCGCTTGATGGTAAGTAGTAGGCAATACATGCGCGTTGCCGACCCTGTGAAAACCTCTTTACATCCTTGAACAACCTCATGTTAAAATATCCTGGAGAATTCTCGACATTACAAAGTTCATAACACAGCTTGATAGTACCTACGTGGGAGGAACCTCACTGAAACAAGTACTGTGCGTACTTGATATACGTACCTATATAGGATATAGTTATTTCTTTACGAAATATTTAAACACTATCCTCCTTTTATGTAAATAACAACGGAAATTAACAGGCTGTAGTCATCGGCTATCAGCCTGGATTTTTTGATTGCGAAAATCACACTTTAGCTTAGATTTATGGTAATTGTGTTTAGTTTAGCTAGTAGAAACCATACAGCTCTACCGACTAACTTGAAGTTGTTTCTCATGAACCTATTCTCACTAACCTAAGGTCTATTTTCGCGATCAAAAAATCTGATGGTAATCGGCTTCAGCTTCGGCGGTAGACCCCTGAGGCCGTATTGCCTAAGCTGAAATAGTTTTCCATCGAATTTTTTGATAGCGAAAATCGAACTTCGGCTTAGATTTATGGTATTTGGTATAGCTGAGCTAATAGAGATTCTGGAGCTCTACTCACTAAGCTAAAGACGTTTGCCAATAACTAAAACGTAAGACTTATTTTTCTAATCATAATATTCAATGGCAATCCGCTTCAGCTTCGGCGGTAGGGCCCCTGGTCGAAATGTCAGGCAATAATAAAGGTATGTAAATACCCTTATACATGATCGCGTTAATTCATAAATCATGCAACGCGAAAGTTTAAAAGTTAATATCCTCCTTTTTTGATTGCGGAATGTTCAAACAACAAAGTCCCAATACTATTAACAGACTAATGCAAATCTCAGGAACTACTGGTTCGAATTGGAAAATTCTTTTAGTGTTAGATGGCCTATATTTCAAGGAAGGCTATAGGCTATATAACTTCACGTCACCACCAATAGGAGCGGAGGACTAATGAGTAATGGGAAAAAAATATTTTGAGGACTTGCTTACGTTGCGTGCGCTGCGTAAACGATTGAATTTATAACTTCAATCGTTTAAGCAAATAAAGGTATGTAAATACCCTAATAATAATAAATATAATAAATATAATAATAAGTCTCCGACGTGTCTTCATCGGTCGGAGTGTAAACACAAGAAGGCCCGCAGGACTCTCAGCTCTGGCTTGCCTTCATTGGCCGTCCGGAGAGGAGCCGCTAGAGCTATAAGCTCCAGGGGTGGAAGTGTTAAAGGGCATCACGCCGCGAGTAACTTCGGAGAAAGCGCAGCACACCTCTCGACACCCCTGAGTCACTCACACCGGTGTTGCCCCTGGCCGTTTTCCTGGCATTTCGGGGGCCCATCTAGTGAGTGGCAAGCCACCGCCTGCCGCAAATAACTAGCAATAAAAGCAGTTATGGCAGGCGTCCGTCCCTCTTCTGTAATAGCCCGGTATTAAGTTCACCCAGATCTCATCTCCATAGCCCATTTATTTTCCATCACACTTCGCAATAGTCTCAACGCCTGCCGAGACCTGCTCATGGGTATGTCGTTCCATTGACATATCCTGGAGCGGGTCACGGCGGGCGTACAACATTACATCAAACTTCTCAAAGGGGCCTCTACGCGTTGGATCCATATCCCCGCGCACGCCTATCAAATGACCGGGCTTGACCCGTGATTAAAAAGAAATATAATAATACATGATCGCGTTAATTCCCGTTGTTATTATCATAAATCATGCAATGCGAAAGTTTAAAAGTTATTATCCTCCTTTGTTGATTGCGGAATGTTCAAGCAACAAAGTCTCAATACAGAATAATGCAACTTCGACTGTTAGAATTACTAATCGCTGTGCATACTTGCACATCATTATTGTAGCACAGTATGAATACCAGTACTACCCTGTAGTGTAGCTTAATTCAAACTCATAAATTATACATGAAATTTTATTGAAAACTCTTTATAAAGGCAACTGAAAACCGATTGATTTGAATTCTTTTTAATTCCAAAAATCGACTGTGATCAAACTTTTTCTGTTGAATAAAATATATTTTAATTTTTTTTTCTTATACTAACGTCAGGTACAACACAGACAAGCATGGGGCCTGATGTGAAGTGGTTAAAGTAGCCATATTAACGTTCGCACTGCCAACGCAGCAACTCCTTCCTTTTTATTATTATTGCTAGTTTTAGTTTAGATTGTAATAGTTTTAACACTCATGACTGTTAGGGCATAAAAGTTTCTGGGAAGATAATCGTGAACCGGAAAACGTAGCGTGGATCGGTCCGCTATATATAAACCGAAGTTACGGCAAAGACCGCAGGAAACCGATGGATACAACAATAAACCGGTACTGGATGGAGAGGTCTAAAGGAAATTAGGTAGACCTAATGTTCAGCAATTTAATTTGATTTGAGCTTCAAACTTAGCTAAGAACGCTCCTGACTAATTCACCTTTCAAATAAATTAAAAAAAATCAAAATCGGTTGCCGATACTACAGCTACACACACACGTCCAACTTATAATACCCCGTCATTTTTGAGATGGAGATTACGAGTAAAAAGAAATAATTTAATATTATTTTCCCTAAATATGCAATGATCCTAAAATTCACTTTCTCAGTGTTGCGTGAACGTTGCATTGTGGTGCATTCACACTTCGATGCCCGTTGAGATTGAATAGCGAAAGTTTATAACGAGATTCGATTTGAACCTTATTTGAAGATTGTGATAGAACACTGTTGAAATCTATATCTAATAAACAAGATATGAGATATAATAATTTATAGCAGTTACCAATTAACAAATATTGGAAACTAATAAATGTTTGTGACAGGCAAGTCTATCATTATTATATAATAATAACACATAATAACGTCTACGTTTATCTGTTACAAAAAAATAACAGTTAACTTAGATTTAATATAAAAACATCAAAAACGTTATTGAGAAATATCATATCACATTTATAACTTACGACTTTCATACAATTGAACTTAGATATATATTTTACTATCATTAATTTTAACAAAAACCTAATATTATTGATAATGCTTCCTTAACGGCTTTATATTCAATATGTCAGTAATTTAATATCAATATTCGCCTTGTACCATGTCTTATCTCTGCATCACCCTAAGGTTGACTGGTAGAGAATGTCTATATAGCATTTAGTCCGCCTTTGTACATTGTTTGTATGTGCATAAAGTTTAAATAAATAAATATTATATGAAGAAATCATAAATACTTAATTATAGAACACTAGCTGACCAGTGCATACGTTGGGCGGTAAACATTTTAAAGAAAAAATATTTTCATTCTTCGGGTTAACATATAGCCTACACTCAGAAATAACATGGCTTTCTATTGGTAAAAAAAAATCAAAATCGGTTCAGTAGATCCAGAGATCACCCCCTACAACCTCACAAACTCACAGACCTTACCTGTTTATTATAATATTAGCATAGATTTGGTTTTCTACTTTTCTATAAAAATATATTCCCTAGCAAGTAGGTACGTTATTATTTAAATTCCTGTATTTAATATAATATTTTTTATTTAAATCACTGTCTCACATACCTATTACGCTTGCATATGCACACAAATACACACATTATCAGGCTCAGATGAATTAATGGCTCCTTTATTATTATTATTTTTATCTTATTTGTTGTTGTAAACAGTGTATACACTACTATATATTTTTTATATACACTATATAAATATACTATATAAAATATACTTTTGTATACACTATACAAAACTAGAACTAGCTGTTTCATTGGAAGTTAGCTAGCCCTTATAGCTCAGTTATTTTTCTTTAAGTGCAAGCTGTACATTAGCCTAGTCACAAATTGTATATTAATTACCTAACTATAGTCATTTTTGTACAACGACTAACCGCAAACAAGCAGGGCCCATCTGATATAAAGCGGTTTCCTAAGCGAGCTACTAAAACAAGAATACTAAAACATTACAAGTGACTGTCGGTTAATAATTAATAATAATACAAGATACAGCTATAAGAAGTTAAAAACAATAAAAATAAGTTACTCCAGAGTACTACTACGTATTCATTATCAAACAATAAAATAAAAAACACGTCCGACAAACCAAAGAATGAGAAAGCAAATGATAGATATTGATATAAACATGAACTCACTGTGTCAAAAACTTTCGATGCACACAAACATATAAATAGTATTTTAGCATCACAAAGAGGAACACACAATGTAGTTGGAAAAGACGAGTTTGTTGCACAAACCGACGTGCGAGCGGGACGCATGGATTTCAAGCACGAACTGCGTGTAAGCAGGTCTCTAGCGGGCAGTAACGGTTCGTCAAGGCGATTTCTTACCAAAAAAGAATTAGACCAACTGCTTGTTGAATGATTATTAAGTGGCTGACGTGACGATCGCCAGTGACTGCTATATTTAAAATTTACTGGTGTTTTTCATTAAAATGAAGATATTTGGGGTGTAAGTGATTCATCAACACCTTTGAACCAAAGCCAACTTCACCTGCACGCGGTGCACCCTGCTGACTGACAAGCGAAGTTCTGGGGAAAAGAGAGGGCGGGAGCGTAATTGTAAGCTACCCGACTGGGGAATGTACCTCCACCTCACTGAATACCGCAGCCAAATAAAAATTCCCTTGAGGGTTGTTGTGTTCCTGCGAGTGAGTGAAGTCACCAGAAAGGAAGGAGATGCTGCGTTGGCAGCGGTGGTGGCGGCGCGCGAGCGATATTTTATGTTGCGAGCGTTAATATGGCTACGGCAACCACTTCACATCAGGCGGGCCGTATGCTTGTCTGCCACCCGACGTAGTATATAAAAAAAAAGTAACAAAATGTCGGTTGGATCTATTCTGCATAACAGGGACACAGAAAATGAAAAAGAAAGGAATACAGAAATAAAGCGTCGAATACAGCTCATTGCTCATGAAAACTTGATCTTGAGTTTGAAAGTAGGTCGTAGTAGGTTTTTTCAACAAGGAAGCCGAGTGCAGTCTTTAAATCCGTTATGGTCATGTATCGATATAATAGAATATTTATAAGTAGGAAGGACAGTTTAATATTGACACAGAATTTTCTTATAATATAACATTATTTAACAAATTTTATTACCCTGTGCCTTTGCTAATATAATAATTATTAAGCTTTATTTCTCGAACAGAGTTCGATGTAATCATGGAACAATTACGTGTTAAGCTAGTTAGGCTAGATAAGGTATATGAATTCTTCAGACATATGTTTGTAGAATTTTCTTATCTCATTTATCTTCCCATATTTAGAATTCAATAATGTTCAATGTGACATTAATTCTCCATAAAACACATGAAAGTGTGTTTGTGTGGAATGCAACTACCAACAATACATGCCCCCTAGCCAAGTGTAATTCGTAGCGTAACGAACGTTAGGTAGATCACGTGACATTTGTCAAAATCGCACATTTTATTAGGAGAATTGACAAATGTCAAGTGATCTAATCTAACATTCGTTACGCTACGAATTACACTTGGCTAGGGGGGCAGATCGGAGTTTATTCTAGGGATGAGTCGTTCTACTCCCTATAAAGTAGGAAGGACTGTTTAAATATTGACAGTCACAGAATTTTCTAATAATATAACATTCTATAACAAATTTTATTACCCTGTCCCTTTGCTAAGTTTAGAATTCAGTTTCTATAAAATGAATTTCTTTAAGATATCAAACAAAAAGAAATTATTTGAAAAACTTTCCTTTAAGAAATAAGTTACTTAAAAATTCAATACGTACCAAAAAGTTTCAAAATAAATTGAATATGAAACTTGATCCGAATAATGAAGATATTGGGTACTTATTTTAAATTTATATTTCTTTATCTGCAACAAATTTCAATTTGTGTTTTTTTTATAAATAACATTCTTAATCTTATTTATTCTCACTATAAGATAATTTCAGCCATTTAGCAGGAAATGAGGAATATATCTTATAGTCTTGTGTCATAACTCATATAGACGGTCAATATATTCGCAGTTAAAAATGGTTTTCACTAATGTCCATATTCAAAACTACGTTTGACTGATTTTTGCTGTTAAAAAAAATACTGGTTATGAGTTTGACTGTCAGATATACGCCAGATGACCAATTCTCGTAATTATTTTACGATCCCAGAACAAAAGTTGACCGAATCGAGATTGAATTGTTAATTGACGAAAAATTATATTAATACTTGATTTGATTAATTAATTAATATCAATTCTTATTAATGGCAAAATAATATTATTAGTTAGTATAATTTTAGGTTATATTTACATGCTACATAAATTAGACTTTAAAGTTTCATATTGTGAGACGAGAATGCCAAATTTGACATGTGTGACTTTTGGAACTGAATATTGACTACATTTAATTACGAGAATTGCACATCTGGTGTATAACATTATCGTTAAACCTTTCTAATCATTTGCTATTATAATTTTCAAACTAATTAAGTATGTTCTTCTTGACGTAGGCTATTAGATCATATGCCTGTGGCAGCAGCTTTATAAATGCTTTATAAGTTCAGAAAATGTGCTATTCTGTATGAGGAATAGTCTGGTGGTGGAGACTTACTTTGTAATTGTGACATATTTTAATTATTTTAAGTATTAGATTATAAGCTATAGTATTCGAATACTGTTCTGTGAATAAACAACTGAAATATATCGGGAGAGCAAAATATGGTTGTGTGGAACAATAACGTCTCATTAAATATAACAACAAAAACTTTTGCTGTTGACTTTATCATATTAAAACTAAAAGTACTCACTCAACAATATTACATAACGGATATAAATCATAGTACTCCAAAACCGGAAGAATTTCCTCAAAAGAAACCTATTAAAGTCACGCACAATTTAATGGCATCGTAAACAAACTTCTATTAAAGTAACTTTGAAAAATTAATGATTTAAGCCACTTTTTGTTTAGAAACAAAACTTATTACACGAACGTTTTACTCAGCCAGCTAAGTCTTATACGTGATTTGGTTCGCAATTGTATAGACAAGGAAGTAAAAGTTGAAAAAATCGTTTGGATGAGGTAAAACTTGAACTTTTTTTTATACTACGTCGGGTGGCACACCGCAGCATCTCCTTCCTTTCTGGTGACCTCACTCACTTGCAGGAACACAACCCTCAAGGGAATTTTTATTTGGCTGCGGTATTCTGTGAGGTGGAGGTACATTCCCCAGTCGGGTAGCTTACAATTACGCTCCCTACCTCTCTTTTCGTCAGAGCTTCGTTTGTCAGTCAGCAGGGTGCACCGCGTGCAGGTGAAGTTGGCTTTAGTTCAAAGATGTTGATGAACCACTTACACCCCAAAACTTTGTCAAAACTAGAGAAATTATGGTCCGGCATAGTCTATGCCGGTAAACAAGAAGAGAGAGGTGTTCAAAAATGTGATAATCAACCTTCACTTGTTGAAGAGACACTTTAAAAAGATGTAAAAAGAGCTAATGGTGTCGAATTGTAAAGAGTACGTAGGTACAGCGCGACACAAAAGAGTAGATAACAATAATAAGGGCATCACTTTCATCATAAAAATAATTTCACATGGTAACACTTGAGTTCTTTTGTACGGCAAAGTTAATATTGCTACTGCTAATAAATGTTTTGGACTTCAGTGTTTGTGTAGAAAACGAGAAGACTATTTAAATAGATACTTACCTCGATAATTCCGTAATTGCGGAACTGGTCGGTGAACCTAAATTTTATGAAGTGGAACTGTATAAGTAATTTTATAATTATGTTATGGTTACTTGAACAGAGAATGGTGAAGCTATTTTATGTTCTTAAGTTTTTCATTAAACTTTTCTAGAATTATTGGTATTTATTTATTGTTTCTAATACAGATTTTAACAATATGCTGAGATGACAGTAATTTGCGGCATAGCACAGAACTATTGATATTCTACAAACAAATAGTATTTTTTGTTGTCAACTTTTATAAATCACCTATTTATCGGTTAACCTAAATGGGGATTAACTAAATGGGGGAGGGTTAGTCGTTTTAAATATCTGGAACATGTGGTTGCAGAGAATCTGAGAGACGACGGGAACATAGAGAGAAAAAAGGTAGCATTGGCAGTGCGGTGTAATAACGTTGGTCCGAAGCTTTGTATTGTATACATTGCAGTTTAAAAGTATAAATAACCTTTTTTAAGGCCTTCTGTCAAACTCTATATATACGCTGCGTATAGTTAACCCAAAGATTGTTCTTTGGGTTAACTATACGCAGAGAGCTTTCAATGCTCTCTAAATAAGTACAATACAATAACGACTTCAGGGTGTTGTTGTGGTTTCCGCGATACTGTAGTACATCATTCATATTTGCTATAGCGTATACCGATGATTTCTATGCGATGTTGCGCGGAACAATAGCGTAGTTGCGCAGCATTTTGCACTATAGCCAGCTATTAACTATATAAAAAAAATGTTAAAGTTTTACTCGAATTTTTGTATTTTCTTTCTCATTCTCATTTTTCATACTAATGGAAAACTGTTAAGACTATTTAATTTTCTCAAATAAAACTTATTTATTATAATCATCACCAATTAATATTATTTCATTTTTAACTACATAGATTACTCGGCAGCATTAAAATAAATTCAAAGTTAAGTGCGAACCCTAAATTGCCAATACGTAA
The DNA here is from genome assembly GCA_937001555.2 of Hypsopygia costalis. Classification (NCBI taxonomy): domain Eukaryota; kingdom Metazoa; phylum Arthropoda; class Insecta; order Lepidoptera; family Pyralidae; genus Hypsopygia; species Hypsopygia costalis. The sequence goes on from OW443350.2 coordinate 6,243,116, forward strand.
CATTACAGATTCCCCCTGCAGCCAAGTTATGTCACCTCCATTTCGTAACAATCATTCACATCGCAGGTCTTGACTTGACCCAAAAAATAACAATACTACTTCCAGCAAGGACTTACATCCACTTTCTCTTCATTTTGTTTTAAAACAAAACATTTCACAAGTCATTTGTCTTGTTGACAGCTATTTTCAGTATTGCTTTTTTAACTTTCAGGCGATTTCTAGTGAATACATAATGAATGTTTTGAGATATTTGTAAAGGCTTTGCTCGCGTGAGATTTTGCTGACAAGTTGTCTTTTGTGACAATAAGCAAAACCAAAGACTTCTATATGCAAATACTAAATGTTTTTAACAGTTTGCCTGTCGACTGACTGTCTCTGGGCTCCAAAATGGACATAAACTTAAATCCAGCAACGTCAAATGAGCGGTTGTAACACTTCGTTTGCTGATTGAAGGAGTTAGCAAGCGAAATGCTGCAAACTGTGTATCGTTTATAAACGTTCTGCCTATATTAAATGTTAATGCTAATTTTTTGCCTAATAGGGTCACAGCTCAAGAGATTCTGGACAGAAAAAGAACAATCGTTAATGAAGTTGTAATGGTATTAAACAATTCGTCATCTATAATTATGCAAAAGGAAAGTCCTGATTCATTCTGACTCATCAATGCTCAGTCATACTTTTTCACCTACAACCAATATTGTTCAGAGTTTTCTTTTAAAATTTTGCCAACAAATAAAATCGGATTTTATGAAAAACCAGATACCAGAAAATGCGCATACGAAGTCGCTGTCGCCAGCTATTGTTTAATAAATTGACTTAAGTTTGTCATAATTATGTTACGAGTAACATTTTCTTTCTGTTACAACAGTAACAGTTTACTTGATGAACTAATAAGGATAGTCAAAACGTAGAATACTCAAAAAGAGTTTAAATCAGATGCTACAATCAGAGGCCCTACCTCCTCAGCTGAAGCCGATTCCTATCGATATTTTTGTTTCCAAAAATAGGTCTAAAGTTAAAGTTAAGGACACACATCTTCAGCTTAGTCGACAGAGCTCTAGGGTTTCTATCAGCCAAGCGATACCACTAATCTAAGCTGAAATTTGATTTTCGCAAACAAAATTTGTCCCTGCTTTTACAACGAGATTATATCGTTTTCGGACCTCAGTCTGTTAAAAAAAATATTGTTGACCTAATTATCCGTATTCGTGTTAAGGAACAGTAAACAAACTCTTTATAATAAAGGTAAAGTCGTTGTTTAAATTTATAGTTTCGCCATACTACTTATTTCTATCTCTACAACTAATGGAGTAAAGATAAACAACAAGACTACCAAGGAGACAACAAATAGTAAAGTACCTTGTAGTCCCAAGGATAAAACTAGTACTGCATTGGAACTTAGAACTGAATTAATCAGAACTAAATAAGAGGAACTTTGATTTACTCCGTAACTTAGTTATTGAGAGACTGCATTGTGACATAACCTTCGATTTGTTCAGGTGATTAAAGTTACTGAGCTATGACACGAACATCGGACAAAAATGTTTGTTTGTACTTAAAATATTTCTTGACGTAATAACGTCTTATTAATCTATGATAGCCCGCTATACACACGAAAAAGCATGACTTTTCATGATTGTCACGTTCTGCCTGAGCCGAGCATGCAAGCAAGAGCGCGGAACAAGCGATATATAGGCACTTGTGCCGCATCTATCTCTCTTCCACTCCATCGGCCATCGGCCAACGTTATCACGCAAAATTATCGTCCGTAAACCGACTTTTTTTTTTGGTTAATCACACTAATATCTGAAACTGCCCGTTGGATTTGAAAATTTATTTCTAAACTTGGTGGCATAATTGTCATTGGAAGATACGGTCGTAGTGTATATTAAATACTTAAGTAGCCTATTGGAGTCTAATTGGCAAGTGGAGCTTGGTGCCTGATTAGTTAGTTATATTATCTAAACTAATATCTATATTATTATTTATAATAAAATGAATCTCGGAATTGTATGTACGCGCATAACTTTCGAACGGCTGCATGAAATTGCAATAATTGCAACAAAAATAGTTTTTTTTTTTGTTGCGTTCCTTATTATCAGGACAAGGTTTGTATGGGAAATCAATTGAAATGAAATGGGAACAGGACGATTGAACCACAGTGAATATATCGACGGTCCCTACGTATAAAGCGACATGTCAAAAATGGCAATTTTTTTATTGCATAAATTGCTATAGAATTGTCCATAAAAATAATATTTTCTTTTTTTTTATTGATTGTATATATAATTAAAAAGTAAGAAATTAACTCATTTGTCCAATAATAATATTCTTTAATTACTATATCGTAGTATAAGCAGACATGTGTGAAATGACATGTCGCTTTATACGTAGGGACCGTCGATATAATATACATATAAGAGATAAAATTTGCAAGTTTTCATGTAGGAAATTATCTTTTTTTTTATTGTCAGACAAATTACACAGCGCCATCTGGCCCCAAAGTAAGCGAAGCTTGTGTTATGGGTAATATACAACTGATAAGCATACGTAAATACATTTTTTTTTTGTAAATACATACTTATGATATATAGAAAAGATGGTCATAAGCACAGAAATTTGTTTGTCGTCGAACCCACGTGCGTTGGTGTCGAAGCCGCGTCATTAACCGCTACGCCACCGTGCTCGTCATCTTTGCAACTACATCTCTAATTTCAAAATTAGAATCAATATTAGAACGGCTCTTAAGGGTGGGCATTGGCTGTATATTGCGAGCGCTACTATTTTTATTATCATATTTATTAATATGATAATAAAAATACTACAGACTATTGTCTGTAGTATTATATTATTGTTAATAAAATGTCATGCACATACATTATTCTTCATTCAATAGTGAATGTGCATGTGTGCTCCGATAATAAACACAGTTCACACTGTAATCCGCGGAAATGTATTTGTTAATTCACATTTTTTTAAATTCCGGTAACTTCCACTATTTATATCCTTTCTGCTAATTACAATCTTCACCTCTTAATTAAAACACACATTTACACTTACCTATGAATTAATTAAAACAGGATTGAACTAGTTCACGTACAATGCACTGAACAGTGCAACCGAGAATGGACCCAACCACTCAAAACAAGCTTATATAATAACAACATAAGAATTGCATAAACTTCTTTGGATCCGTAATGTGCCAACTCAACCCTGTAGTTGTCAAAAAAGCAATCCCAATCTTAACGATACAAGTTAAAGTTCATTTTTCTTTAATAGTAAAGTAGGCTTTCTGCAGAACTGTCTTTGCGGTTTAGAGTTTAAGTGACAAGTGAAATTAACTCGTAATGTTTTAGGCGTAGAGTCGGTTTTAATTGTGAAGTTTGATCATTAAACTAAAGTTTGAATGAAGTTAGCGCAACTTGGGATACCCCAGCGAATGTTCGAACGGTTATACTAACATGGAGACCGACTTTATAAGTATAGTTTGTTCGTATACGTGGCTATGTCAAGTTTTTTGTCATCCTTATAATACTTTAAATGGATATAATAATTCTTTAATTTGTTGATTTCAAATTGATAATGAATTTTAACATTACATTACTTTGGTCAAAATGAGGTAGGTAGTAATGTTATTAATTAAAAGATCGTGGAAATACGAGAGTTCAGAAATTATATGATGGTCATAAACATTTTTTTTTTGGTTCAATTCACATTTCATGGCTTATGTTGCATGATAACGACTCAAAATTCACGGATTTCATACGTGTGTTTTTTAAATAGAAACTCACACTATGCAGTGAAGCTAATTTACACCGATTTTTCAAGTAAAAAAAAAAAATGTTGGTAAGTTGATGATTTCATTAATTTATTCAAATGGAATAACTCAAAATTTTGAGGACAGAAACAAATACGTCATTTTTAACTTAAACCAAGTGCAAATACTTTAAGGCCTAGTGCAATTAACCAAAGAAAGTACGATTTAAGCAGTTACGTATATAAGTAAAAAACACCCTAGAAAAGTTTCTGTTAGAATAGAATAGAATACACTTTATTGCACCAATATAACAAAGATACATACAAGAATTGTTAATTTAATAGAACAGTAATGTGTAAGTAAACGTGTAAGCTGGCGGCTTCGTTGATAGTATTGTTTTGACATTTTCCTATTCAGTTGACATTTAGTTACATAGTGTTCGTGATGTTCATGTACAGCATGTTAATTTTATTTTTTCTTATTAATGTAATAATCGATTTTGTCTCGTAAAGTAGCGTCTAATAAAAATTAAAATTTGTGAAATACATACATATGAATATAAAATATTCAGGATGTTATACCCGTAGAGTGGCAAAATAAGAACTTGTATTTTGCCAATACTAATAATTAGCCAAGTTCTTTTAATTTTATGTACCTACTTAAGTAGTTTTTAATACGAACTCATAATGCGTAGAGATTTGTGACTAAATCACACATAATAGGTTGAACGGATTTCAATTGCTATGGACATACAAAATGAATATATTCGAGGTAAATAGGATACATTTTATTTCGATAATATTATATTCAAAAATGTGATCCTTATATATTATCATATAATAATAATAAAGAAGCAGACTCCATACTTTTACCACATTGCAGACCTGTCAAATCCTGGTTCGTATTTCATAATTTAGTTCATGGATATCGTCGTCCCAGGAATTCCCGGGACCTTGTGATGTGTTTTGAAACTAGCACATAATTATAATTTCTAAATATTTTATTACTGTATTAAACAAAGTAGAATTAGTTTTGTACGTAGATATTCAGTATGTATGACACAGAAGAATAGATAAAAATAGGGGTACCGATTAATTTGCAAAAAAGTGTTACTTTTGTAAGTTGTTAAGGTTAACAAGCGTACGCGGCCTGGCTGATGGAAAGCTATTCCTGGGAAAATCTCGACAAACAGTTCATTCCACAGCTTGATAGTACGTAAGACAGCCATTCTCTAAGTGTCTCTAGGTTTCCGCGATGCCCCTGTCCCCTACAGGGGAATCTCGGAAACCTAGGGTTCCGCGAGAATTTAGAAAAAAAAAATCAAAACACCTCACTCTGGTCGAATGTTTTATTGTAAGATTTCACTTTCCAAAAGGGTTCCGTCACTAAAAAAGTTTGAGAACCGCCGAGTAGTAGTACTGCGGGTTCGCAAGGAATAAGTTACCTATATTCGGCTATTATTCGTTTAGTTTCAATTAACTTTCTCTGTTTTTGCATTTTTGGTATTTATTTTGGTTGTGATACTCCATTAGTGTGAGAAGTAAAATTTTATTTATATTAGTTAATGAAGATTTGTAATTAGCCTGTAGTTGCTATTGTACTAACTCATTATATAAGTCGTTACTGTATATTATATCTTCTTTGATAAATAAATAAGTAACTATAGATTGTTATTTATTTGTTATATCAAATTATTATATGAGCCGCGCTCTCAATGTTTTTAATAATTTGATAAATAAATAAGTAACAATCTATAGTTAGTCAAGTTTTGGGCGATCGCGGCACAATTAAAAAATACTTTATTTTGAATAAAAATTTTAATGAGTCGGTTACATTGACTTTTATATAAAAGATTACAAAATACAGATCTACGATAGATCAAAGTAACATTATATATAATGTTACTAGCTTAAACCTAGTGAACCACGTATCGATGTGAGGATACGAATGAGTTGTGGGCTACTGTCGTCCCTTGTATTTATAGACTACTAATGCGACGCCATTGTGCGTTAGTACTCTTGATTATTGTTAATTAAATATTTATATTAATAGGAACTGTTTTTGTTTATATTCAAATGTTTAAGTTTGTCACTCCACGCAAAAGTATTGCGGCGTTCAATATAAAGATAAATATTAATTTCAAATTAAGTGTTTTTGTTTATTCAGTTCCGAGTACATGAACTAGGCGTGGCGACGACCTATGGCCCATTACAAGTTACTTATTTATTTATCAAATTATTATAAATATTGAGAGCCGCTTTCTTAAGGTCATCGGACCATCGAGAAAGAGGGCGCCCAACACTTCTCTAAGTAAAATAAGTCATCGCCTATGCCTGCAGCTAATGCCAACCAGTATGCCACCGATCTTCCGGTCACATCAGAGGGTTGCGAGTCTCTCGTTCAGTAAATCAATCAATCAAATCCTTCACCCTTCCCGGTCTCAGGCTCAGTAAACCATCCAAGCTAGTATCATCAGTTCTTATTTTTTTTTTATACTACGTCGGGTGGCAGACAAGCATACGGACTGCCTGATGTGAAGCGGTTACCGTAGCCATATTAACGCTCGCAACATAAAATATCGCTCGCGCGCCGCCACCCCCACTGCCAACGCAGCAGCTCCTTCCTTTCTGGTGACCTCACTCACTCGCAGGAACACAACAACCCTCAAGGAAATTGTTATATGGCTGCGTTATTCTGTGAGGTGGAGGTACATTCCTCAGCCGTGTAGCTTACAATTACGCTCCCTACCTCTCTTTTCGGCAGAGCTTCGTTTGTCAGTCAGCAGGGTGCACCGCGTGCAGGTGAAGTTGGCTTTTGTTCAAAGATCTTGATGAACCACTTACACCCCAATCTTAACCAGTTTAGTTGTAGGTCTCACCCCCCTTTTATCTGCAGGCTACTTGAGAACTTTAAAGTCGAGCATTTCATAATTCATTCAGTCATCAGGTTGCATCATGTGCAGGGGAGGTTGACTTTGGCTCAATGATGATGATGAACCATTTAACCTGAATTTAACCTGATAAAACCTTTTGAAGAGATGCAGACTTAGCAGAAGCGAGTTCAATGTGCGAGCTAAACATATTACACACAAAGGAATTAAAATTTATTTTGATATTTGTGTTGCAATTGTTTATAGCCTACGTATCCGCTTTATATCAGGTGCATCATAGACTTGTTAGTCATTCGACGTGGTAGCTCATGGACGGTGGTAACATCAAGGGCATCTCACTAGCAAAGTACGGAAAGCGTCCGATTCCGTAATCTTGTATTGATCAGCATGGTGGAGTACACTCTAAACCACGTCGATTGGGAGGAGATCCCAGCAGTGGGATGTAGATATAAATAAATATCCCTGGACAAATTACACAGCGCCTTCTAGTCCTAAAATAAGCAAAGCTATTATGGGAACTAGTTACCGGATATATGTACTTACTTATATACCTTTTTTTTTGTAAATACATACTTATAATTCATAGAAAACATTCACACTCTTGGTCTCAAACAGACATGTTCATGCACACAAATGTTTGTCTTGTGCCGGAATCGAACCCGCGCCCTCGGAGTCAAAGTAGTCATGTCGAGCTCGACATATGGCTTGATACTGATGCTGAGTGCTAATGACCGTAACAATTATCACCTATAAGTCAATGACCTGTCCCACATAATGTACCAAAACACGTAATTCGCAACACTGACCGAAAAACACACTAATGTTACATAATTTTAAGTCTTAATCTTGTCTGAATCATCTTGCGTCAGCTTTAGGAAAATATACCTTATGCAAAAACTGTTAGAGGTAGATATAGTTAAGCAGTTTACTACAACTTTCTACCAAGAAAGTAGGAGGGATAGCCGGATATTATTTTGTGGTATAGTCTGACTAACTGTGCTTGGTCCTTGCAAGGTCTTTTAAAGTTTGATGCTTTTCATGTCACTTGGATAGCATACTTGCGTGGATAGCTGGTTGCTAAACACGCAAGTTTTATAGGGAAATGAAGGTGTCACTAGAAGCCTATTATATGTTATAAATTTTATGTAATAATATTATAATTATATCGGATATGTGTCTATCTGTTTAAGTATTTTTTACGATATGACCCTATGCAGTTTATATGGGATGTAAGTAGAATGGAAGTAGCTGCTTTATTGGGATGGCGATATTTCATGTTGAAAGCGTATAGCTACGGTAACCCTTCACATCATCCGTATGCCTTGTATGTTGGCTGGAAGAGATAATCTCTTACGGATTTGTACTATTCGTATTTTCATTGTATTTGGGTTTTTATACAACAAACAAACAATATAGAGTCAGGCAATTTGTTCTACACTTCTTTGCGTGCTTCCGCCACCAATTAGTTCATGTAAACTACTACCGGCCGGCACCCACCCACTACCGTTAGTAGTTGCATACGACTGCCGTCGCTGCTTTGGTCGTCTATGCTCCAGCTGCTGCGATCACATTGCCTGTAAATTTGACTTCCGCAAAATAACACCTGAATCAATTAACTAAAATAGAGTCACATAAATAGAAGAAGAAGCAGAAGTAGAATATTGTGTACACGTTTCCTATATACCAGTCAAATGTAATTTTCTTTTATTATAATTGTTTTCGTGACGGAATGAGGGATTAATCCGTCATTGACGGTGATAAGGTTAATTATTATAAGATTAATAAAATTCAAATATCAATACTAAAAATCTTCACTTACAGTGGAACAAATAATTTGAAATCGTAGCAAATGGCAGCGGATAGGGTTTAATTATCTACATTAATATAAAACTGTTTGTATATTTTAACTCCTGTGGTCCAATTCCCATTTATATGTTACGATATTGTACTTAGTTTTTGAAGCCATTACTAGGCTACGTTCACATGAAGATTACTACTGTGGTCAGTCAAGTGGCGTAGCTTACTCTAGACCAGAGGTTCCCAACCGGTGGTCCGTGGACCGCCAGTGGTCCGTGAGAGGTATATTATGGTCCGTGTTACAAACTTATAATGAAAGAGATTGAGCACTATTACACAAAATACTCAAATCTCGAGAGACAGTCCGACCCTAGGCACAGCAAAAACCTCGTCGTTGTCCGCGAACCAAAAAGGGTTGGGAACCACTGCCGTAGACAGATCCTATATCAAAATTTGATGGTGGGCCCTTCTACCCAAACACTTCAGGGCTAAGGGGGCTCTGTCTAGACGAACCAAGCACGCTGGGGGCCCTTGTAGCCCTGGGATCCTGTATCATTGATACGGCTAATCCGTCGGCAGTTACGCCCCTGTGGTGGACCCTCCTACCCAAACACTTCAGGGCTAAGGGTGCTCTATCTACACGAACTAAATACGCTGGGGCCCCTTGTAGCCCGGGGGCCCCGTATCATTGATACGGCTGATACGGCGGTAGCTACGCCTCTGTGGTGTACCCTCCTACCCAAACACTTCAGTGCTAAGGGGGCTCTATCTACAGGAATCGAACACGCTGGGGGCCCGTATCATTGATACGGCTGATATGGCAGTAGCTACGCCTCTGTGGTGGACCCTCCTACCCAAACACTTCAGGGCTAAGGGGGCTCTATCTACACGAACGAAATACGTTGGGGGCCTTTGAAGCCCGGGGGCCCCGTATCATTGATACGGCTGATACGGCGGTAGCTACGTCTCTGTGGTGGACCCTCCTACCCAAACACTTCAGGGCTAAGGGGGCTCTATCTACACGAACCAAACACGCTGGGGACCCTTGTAGCCCTGGGGCCCAATTCAGGGTCAAAGGGGGCTCTATCTACAGGAATCGAACACGCTGTGGGCCCTTGTAGCCCTGGGGTTCCGCATCATTGATACGGCTGATACGGCGGTAGCTACGCCTTCAGGACTAAGGGGGCTCTATCTACAGGAATCGAACACGTTAGGGGCTCTTGTAGCCCAGTTACGCCCCTGTGGTGGACCCTTCTACCCAAACACTTCAGGGCTAAGAGGGCTCTATCTACACGAACCAAACACGCTGGGGCCCGTGTAGCCCTGGGGCCCCGTATCTTTGACACGGCTGATACGGCAGTAGCTACGGCACTGTGGTGAACCCTTCTACCCAAACACTTCAGGGCTAAGAGGGCTCTACATGAGCCAAATACGCTGGGGGCCCTTGTAGCCCGGGGGCCTCGTATTATTGATACGGCTGATACGGCGGTAGCTACGCTCGTACTTGTGGTGGAACCTGTGGCCATGAAAATCGCTGTGTATAATGAAAAACAGCAATGCTCACAAGAGGCAATGGCGTCGCCATGAGACGCCAGTCATCACCAACCCAGCGTAACGTTCGGTACTTTATTGTATTCTGTTGTATATCATTGTGTATCCTGAAATAATTAAACAGTATTTTCGGTTAAATACCTTTTTACGCTATTCATTCTATACCAATACCCTTGTGTGAGATAGTGTCGAATTAATTACATTATTTTTTCGAGGTAAAAACATCTTATATAGAGATAACACTTTTTTTATTTATTTAAAGTTTTTCAAAGAAAATATTATGAGAAACGACCGGCATGAGCTTCTTCAACTAATTATACAAGGGAAGATCCAGAGTAAAAGACGCCCAGGCGCACAGGAGAAAATTCCTGAAGCCGGGAATAAGATAAAGAAATAAGAAAAAGACTTGCTCAAAAGTACATTGATTCCAGAGCCGTAAAGATATTTGATTTCTGTGGTGTCATTTTTATTTTTGGTTTTACTTTTAATTTTTCGAGCATCATGTGAAAACTTTTTAAAAGTATGAAACCTTTTAAGTTTAAAAGCACAATAGGCATAGAAACTAGTGATCCCGACTTATATCGCAACCTACGCAGCTTAATTTATCGTAACAAGTCATACATGAAAAGAGGTATGACACGGGATCATTCACGTGTTGAATACTAGCTTGTAGCCATGAATTCGTCCTAGAGCTTCGCGCTATTTTCGACCATTTTTATGACATTTACTGTGACGTAATATTACCTTACAGCGCCTCATTCATCAACATTTTTGTACCAAAGCCAACCTCATCTGCATGTGGTGTACCCTGCTGACTGACAAACGAGGCTCTGGCGACAAGAGAGGTAGAACATAGTGAAATTTTGAGCTGCCCGACTGGGGAACCTCACAGAATACCGCAGCCAAATAACTATTGCATTGAGGGTTGTTGTGTTCCTGCGATGGGTGTGGCAAATATATACCTTGTTCCAGACAAAATCGTAATAAATTATCTACTTTATTTGCGTTCCAAAAACCATATACTGTAAACGTGGCGCAGCTGCAAAAACAATTTTGTATTACCACGATCTTTTTGCTGTTAAGTTGCATACGCTCCAAAGCATATGGTTTTAGTCATTTTTGGAACGCAAGTAAAGTTGGGGAGAAAAGCATTATAGTGGAGGCAGCGCGTAGTACATCCTCCTTCTACATGGTCCGTAAGATTTATAGATTATAGATGTTCCTTATGATTTAGAGATGTAAAGATAGACCATGAAACCGGCTGGAAGTGGAAGTGGAGGCGGAAGGCGGAGGATCGTATTTCGTGAAAAGCATTGGAGAAGGCTTATATTTAGCAGTGGTTAGATACAGGCTGATTGCCAATTTTGTCCATCGTTATTTGGAGAAGGGTATAGAAAATTTCATATTTTTTTTTAAATAACTACACATTATAATTCAATGTATTTATTGTCGCCTACAAATTCTCTACGATATGACTATAAAAATAAATTATTAAAATCGTTTAGAAAATTACACAATTATAGAGATTCAACTTGCAATTTAAATAAAATTCTAAAAATATCCCATACACACACATTACACATACGCTGCATAGAGTCGTATATAACTTACCCACACACCGAAAAATTGCAAGAAAAATCTCTAATAACAAAATAAGAAATAATTATTTATACTGAAATAGTACTATATTACAGTTAATGATAGGCTTGTTTCACACCAGACGAATGAAATGATCGTTGCGCGGTAAGAATGAGTTAATTCATTGACATAGTTTTTTGATGAATAGATCGATTAAAACTTAGCCAGTCAACTGAATTAATTATTGACTTTATATCAGACAATGAATTATTACCCAAAATAAAAAACGCGACCGAAAATTCAAACATTTTTTTTGCTCTTCAAAAAAATAGAAATTGAGCACATTGAAATTAATAATATACGATATGTCACTCTCACAGCCTGAGACGAATCGAATGACATCTTCTAATATTGAATTTCGTCAAGCGCTTAAGTATGTAGAGCGTGACAAAATATACATACACACACTCGAAAACATAACCCTTCTTTCTTCGTCAGCCGGCTAAATACATTATATGTATATTGGGTACGTATATGAACATTCATACCCAACCGTGTCTGCACATTTGATGTGAATCAAGCCTAAAAATTTACAACAGATATACAATAAAAAGTAAGTATAAATAGTAGCTTATTTAAAATAATTATTATTTAAGTATTATTTATTATGAAATTACCATTTTCGAAATATAAATTAACAATGGTAATTACAGTGTGTAATCAGAGTAACATTTAGATAGACATTTTAGACACAACTTTTAAATAAACATACACACACAAACATACATAATAAATTACAAACACTCCAATTAATAAATAGGTACTTAATTATACGTTATAGTATGGTTTTTTCAACAATAAACACATTATTAATATGTAGTTTGCTGATGAATTTATTCGACAGCAAAAGTTAAAAACAGAATATGTTGCTCAAATTATAAAATTTCAATCATTTATATATTTAAATTTGTGGCAATCATGTGGCATTCATTATTAATATAAAAGCCCTTTAGATTAATAATAAATAAACCTTTTAGATTAATAGTGAATGATAATCAAGATGTCCGACGGCTATAGCACACGGAGGAGATGTAATTTAAATATTATAAATAGAAAATTTTACATTTCAAAGATTTTTAAAAAGTCTTTTAGGTAAAAGACTTTCTAAAAATCTTTCTTTATATAAATTTCTAACTCAGGTGAATCAGAAATGTATATATTTAAAAATAAAATTACGTCATCTTTCAGTAAAATTTCTTAACATCATTAAACAAGTTAAATTATTAATACAAGTCAAATTTTTTTCACGTAAAATAAAATTGATGTTAAAATTTAACAATAACTGATAGGTTTTTCTTTATCCAGATAGGTATTTATCTGTGGCAAAAGAATTTAGAAAAGTATAGAGGGACGGGGGCCCACCACACATTCCCACCACTGTATCTCCTGTGTAGCCAGGATTAACAGCGGCGACCGCCAAAAAAGGCAATGAAAAATGAAGTCCATTGCAGTCCCAGGGGTAAAACTACGGCTGCCTTGGAACTCACAACGAATTTAATCAGAAGAAATTAGAAGGAGTAGGAAGCTTTTGGAATTTGACTTCCCCTCTTAGCAATGTGAGAGACAGCAATATTAGAAAAGTAGTAGTTTCAAATATTTAGTTATGAACACAGTGGAATATCTGTGCAATTAGGTAGTTGTCCCACCGGCAACGAGAAAACAACTAGGAAGCTAGCATCTATTTTATCGCTCGAGAAACTTAAAATAGATAGTATAAATAAATAAATATTTCAGGACAAATTACACACGGCCAAATTAGGCAAAGCTATGGGTACATATAATATAATACATAGAAAACACCCAGACCATGACAAACACACATTTTCAGTTCATACATATAAATCATGTGTGGGGATCACGATCTCAAAGTCAACGTCGCCATTAATAGCTATTCGACCACTGAGATCACTCTTTACATTAAGTGGTGCATTATTCCCATTAAGTGGTTTGTGCCAGCAAGTGATTGAACATTACTGACCAGCCCCCTTACCACCAACTCTTATTGCGATTCAATAACTGAATAGAACGCTTATTCATACCAATGACTAAGCGACTCTATTTCAAATAAGATAGAGTCGCATATTCATTGGTATGAATAAGTATTCTATTCAGTTATTGAATCGCAATAAGAGTTGGTGGTAAGGGGGTTTAAATTCCAAATTATATACTCGCTTCTCGTTGCTAGCCAATACGTTTGTAAGTCCTAGCTGTATTCGTTTCTCGTTGATGTCGTTGGTGGGACAGGTACATACTTCTGCTGAATGAATATATAGAACATCATGGTTCAGATTTGTCACTGATTGGTTGTGATATGACATAGTCTCGTGAGAGCGGCGTAGATCATCCACACTGGGGTCATATCGCCGAAGCTGAAGCCGATTACCGTCGAATATTTTGATTCGAAAAATAGGTCTTAGGTTTTAGCTATTGACAAACATCTTCAGCTTAGTCGGTAGAGCTCCACGGTTTCCACCAGCTAAGCTAACACAAGTGCTTTAAATCTAAGCTGAAGTTTGATATTCGCAATCAAAAAAGCCAATGGGAATCCCCTTCAGCTTATCAGGTAGGGCCTCTGATCGGTGTTAGCACACCAACTTAAGAGTTAAATAACAACAGCTTGCAATGACTTCTTCAGTAATTTAGTTCTGATCCTTGGACATACTCCATTGTGATCCGTTGAAACTTGAAAGTTAGTATAGCAAAGTTCATTCCTGAAATAAAAAAAAAATGTATTGTTACTTAAGATTACTTAGTGAATAGTGAGGATCTCGATAGCGTCGTTACGCATGTCAGTCTATTCGAATACGCAAGTTAAGTAACGTCGGCCGTAGCCTGTCCATGGATGGGTTTATTTATCTCGAGCTTCTCCGTGCATCGGAGGGCACGTTAAGCCGTCGGTCCCGGTTGTTGTGTTAAGCCAAGTCAGTGGCCTTTAGGTGGCTTGAAAACACCGGCTTCCGCCTACCCGATGTTGAGCAGCGCGGTGGAGTATGCTCTAAACCCTTTCTGAGGGGAGACCCGTATCCCAGGAGTGGAGGGAATAAGGGTTGACGACGACTAGTCAATAGCAGTGACTTTGGGACGTCCCCTACCTTGAGTAGCTAGGTCGCATGCTCTAAAGTCTCTTCGATCGAGGAGAAAGAGAGAGAAGAGAGAGGGAGAAAGATCGTACCATAGCACTGGGATGAATATGGACTTATAAAGAAAAAAATTGAGTCTTACTTAGTTTTTGAATTTCCGCGCGCTGACTAACTTGTTAATATCATGATAAGCCGCTATCATAGTGTGAGCAGGTGCTGTGTTAGTGGAGCACCCGGGGTGTGCCCGCATGCAGTCCACGCCTTCTTGCCCGCGTCTCGCTGCCCGCATGTATCGGAAGAACCGCAGGATTTCAGGGTTGTCGGAAACTGGCCGCCGGAGCTCGTTGAGTTCTCTGTAAAAATAAAAGAAAATTATCAACAGGGTGTAAGTGGTTCATCAACATCTTTGAACCAAAACCAACTTTACTGCACGACAAACGAAGCTCTGGGGAAAAGAGAGTATGGAGCGTAATTGTAAGCAACTTAGGCAGGCCGTATGCTTGTCTGCCACCCGACGTAGTATAAAAAAAAATCCTGTAGCTAGCATCTCACAGCTGGTAACCTCACTCACACGCAACAATGCTCAAGGGTATTGTGATTTGGCTGTAGTCTTCTGAAAAGTGGAGATACTTCATCAGTCGGGCTCCACATCTGCTGTCTTTCGCCAGAACCTCTTTCATTGTTCGGCAGGGTGCATCATATGCAGGTGCTCTATAGGTGTTAATGAGCTACATACATCTCAAAAGTAGAGAAGGTCGACTCACGCAAGTTAAGCAACGTCGGTAGTCTGTTAGACAGAGTACGGTACGAATGAATAAACCCATCCCTATTCATATCTATGGATGGGTTTATACCAAATGTATTCATCTAGGATACAAGCTACGTCAGTTCTGGCTGTTTTCATCAAATGGCGGTCATTAAGCAATGTCAGCCATTGGACACGACAGGCTTGAAAACCTTGCCTTCCAACCAGCAGCAGTTTGCAGCTTGGTGGAGTACGCTCTAAACCGTATCGCAATCTTAAACAGTGTAATTTAACCTTAGTGATCCAGAGTTTTGTTAATCAGTATTGTTTTGTAAGTTAAACTATTTAAGTATTTCATATTTCAGTAACTTATATTTGACTTAATACACAAATAGGATTTACGTGTTGACTGTCAAATATTTGATTATATTATTTAACAGTGATTGATGAATTTTGTTTGAATTATATTTGCAATGTCAGGGTTAACTGACGACCATAAGTCCGAAAGTCTGATAGAGATAAATGAAGGGAATAGGGTCTATCGGTATACAGATAAATAAAATTGGAATGGCTGTTTGTAATATTAAAAACACTGTTTTTTACTAAATGCATATGGATGTATACACGGTACATATACCAACGTAACATTCATAACATTTTTAAAATTTTTTGTCTATCTGTATGTTTGTTCCGGCTAAACTTCGGAACGGCTGGGCTGTTTTTGACAGGACTTTAACTGGCAAATAGCGGATTTAATAAGCAGTAACTTAAGTTACTCTTATTTTAGAAATTTTATTTTTATAAAAGTTATATAAATAAATAATAAAACAATTACTATTCCAAGCAGACTGAAACACAGGCACAGCTAGTTAATCTTCTAAAATTGTAGTCTTCGTCGTCAGTCATTATTTATCCTACTATTGGGATACGGGCCTCCCTTCAACTCAGGATTGGCCTCCCCTCAACTCAGTCGGAAATTTTGAAATGAGGCAGCTTTTGGGAAAAGGAATAATGATATGTTAGTTATTAATGAGAGATGTTAGTTTCTTGTTGTTTATATAATATAGATGACCAATTAATAACAAAAATGTAATTGTATTTGCACGCCAACAGGCAAAATGTAGCGATAAACAATTAAACAAAGTACCTACTATGTTAAACATCCCTGTACCTACATTTAGCAAATAAATTAATTCGAATTTGAATTTGAATTTGCTTGCAAGATTTGATTATAGACTCCGCCGTGAAAATAAATCATCATCATCATCATCAGGTCATTCATTACAGTCTCCACTACAGGAGCACGACCCTCTCTCGTCCGTCCCAGACAGAAGGAGGATTTGGCCTACACTTCCCACGCTGGCCAGACGGGTTGGGGAGGTCTGATCGATGTCTTATAATGTATTTCCCTTAGTCGTCTTGTACGACATCCTCGGGAAGAGACGGAGTGATTCTATTTTAGTCTGCCGGAAACCGCACGGCCAAGTACAACGTGAAAATAAATAAAAGATTGTAATTCAATAATTTAAAGAATTTCGAATGATATAGAATCTTTTGAAATTCTTTCAACAATGCAAATAATCTATTAAATTATAGGGTTGAATGTGTGGTATTTAGGAACAAGCGTACCTATTATTATGAAGAAGAGGACAATAATTAGATCAGATCCTCTTGAAAGTGGACCTCTAGAGAAGGGAATCTAGACCCATTGTCTACGTGAATATGTCCGAAGAATTGAATCGAACCTAATAGGGAGGGTTGGTTTTCGATGTATATCGGTATAAACATAAAAGACGGGTTTAAGAGAAGTGGGCATTTGAGGAAGTCTCCTTAATAGATGAAATGGACTTCGCTGTAATTAAACTTAAGTAACTGAAGAAAGGTATTCGGGGAAGTGGACTTAATGACCGATGGGCATTTTAGGGTTAACCGATTTGTCAAAGGAGCGTTAATGGAGGAAATATTACAGACATTTATATGTAAGTATATATAACTAACCCCGACTTCGCATGGGTTTAATTTTTGTAGAAAATATATTGGTTTATTTTTATACTATGTCGGGTGGAAAAAGTGTATGTCCCGCCTGATGTAAAGCGTTTACCGTAGCCATATCCACGCTCGCAACCTGAAATATCGCTCACGCGCCACCGCCGCTGGAAACGCCTTCTTCCTTCCTGGTCATCTCAGTCACTCGCAGGAACACAACGATCCTTAAGGCAATTGTTATTTGGCTGCGGTATTCTGTGAGGTGGAGGTATTTCACCAATCGGGCAACTTATAAAGGCACGTAGTAAAATATATAATGCAAAAATTCGTCACCAGCACAACCTTCCTGGTAGCTCTATTGGAAGAGCACTCAACCGGTCATCGAGGGGTCGTGGGTTCAAATCCCACCTAGGCGGGGTAGGTGAATTTTTCCATTTTTTTTTAATATTTATAATATTCTGGTAAGTTGGCCGAAAACAACTATTTAAATAATAATAATTATAATAAACTGCCCCAATTTTCATTATGCCAGAGCTTTATCAGTGAATCAGCAGGGTGCACCACATGCAGGTGAGACTCTAAAGATGGTGGTGAGCCTCTTACACCCCATACTTTCTACTTACATATAAGCTTAATCTGGTGTATTGTACATACAAACCTACTGTAAAAAATCATCTAGTTGATAGTGAAAACCGCATCAAAATGCAACTGGTAGTTTATGAGAAGTTAGCAGATAAACAGACAGACGCGGTAAGCGTATTAGTATAAACTTATCACCTCTGCATAGTTTTTTTGACGTGAAAACTTCTTTATCGGCGTTGTGCACTTTTTGATCCGTGACCTGATTGAAAATTCGTAAGATGGAGGGAGCGTAGACCGCCGGTGCGGCGTAGGAGAGGAAGTAATATCCCCTCTCTTTCTACCGCGCGGCGAAAATGTATGCCTGCTCCTGCTGTTTATTTTTAATGTCATGTTTGTGTACGATAGCGCAATAAATGAATATTGCATTTTACCACATAAATGATAGTACTTTTATACTGATAAATAAAGCAATTCGTGCGAAATTATTCTAACTAACCATTCCAAAATATTCAAAAATGCACAACTTTAATATTCAAGTTCCACTTCTGCCAGCACTCCCTGAGTGCAACCCGTGTTTTTTCAGGATATTTTAACCAAAGACGTTTCAAGTGAAAAATATATTCTCGTGTTTTTATAGCCTTATAGATTCTGAAGATGGTGACTAACCTGCTCAATTGCGCCGAAACCAGGTTGCTGTACGGCGCGTATTTCGCCGGACTGGCGTACATGAGACAAATCAGCTGCTCTCGACAAGCCTCCAGCTTCACATCGCTCAGGCTCTGGCCACCGATCATGCCGCCATCTATTGCATTCTCTGACGGGGCCAGACCTGAAAAGTATAGAAATTAAAATTAGATTAAATTGTACTAATATCTTGACTCGCCAATAGGCTATTTGACTAACATTTTTTTCGGTTTGATATGTAAGGACCTGTCAATAATATAACCATAGGTGAAAGAATTACCGCGATAGCACAAAAATCTCTCGAGATATGTTAATTTGAAAATCACAATTTTGGACTTTCCCGAAAACGCTCCATACAAAAGGCTACTGAGTTATGACGTCACTGGTTTGTATTTTGTATGCATAAATCAGAATTTTGTACATTGTTAAATATTACGTTTATGTAACTATAATCATAATAAAAGTTATAGTATTTTTGATTGCTTCTCCAATGGAAATATTGTTTTTTAATAATTTCATACTTTTAAAATGGACTTTCCCGACAAACTTTGATCGACCCTAAAATAAGTCGGACGGAAGATATTAGAATGAAAGTTTGCAGATCTTTATAGTTTTTTGTATTTTACGACATTGGTAAATCATTTATACAATTTTTAAACATTGGAAAATAGCCTATTCTCTCCACTACAAGCCCTAAGGTTGTTGCATATATATTATACTAGCGACCCGCCCCGGCTTCGCACGGGTGCAATGCTGATACTAAATGTACTACAGAAGGTCTTTGCGCTTTGTCCTATCCAGTCCTTCCCCAGTTATAGGCACACGCCGCCGGCTCCGCGGCCGGTACCGCCACAGCCGTTATGTCCCTGCATTTTAAATGTGTAATATCTTCTAAACTATTCATTTAAATTACATGCTGTGAAGGGCCATATTGATCTATATTAAATGCGCAATGTATTTAAGGTACTTAATTGGATAAGGATTAATTCTGTATTGCTTAAAATCGCTTCGTAAATAAGGCATTATTTCTTGTAAAAAGCAAAGGATAAAATAACGGTTATTGTGTGTTACCACTAAGAGATAGACATATACCATCGCGAACTTTTTTGTAGACCATTTTAAGGTGAACAATACTGTACTACATTATTTTGATCTATCTCGTTGGGTTCAGCCAGCGTTTGCAATGAAAGAGCAAAAAAATGTGTTTATTTACGACATCACATTAGAAACCTCTAAATTATCAGTGTTTTTCTACTATGTTATGCATATATTATACATATAAACTTTCCAGTTGAATCACTCTATCTATTAAAAAAAACCGCATCATAATCCGTTGCGTAGTTTCAAAGATTTTAGCATACAAAGGGACATAAGGACAGAGAAAGCGACTTTGTTTTATACTATGACTAGCGACCCGCCCCGGCTTCGCACGGGTGCAATGCTGATACTAAATGTACTACAGAAGGTCTTTGCGCTTTGTCCTATCCAGTCCTTCCCCAGTTATAGGCACACGCCGCCGGCTCCGCGGCCGGTACCGCCACAGCCGTTATGTCCCTGCATTTTAAATGTGTAATATCTTCTAAACTATTCATTTAAATTACATGCTGTGAAGGGCCATATTGATCTATATTAAATGCGCAATGTATTTAAGGTACTTAATTGGATAAGGATTAATTCTGTATTGCTTAAAATCGCTTCGTAAATAAGGCATTATTTCTTGTAAAAAGCAAAGGATAAAATAACGGTTATTGTGTGTTACCACTAAGAGATAGACATATACCATCGCGAACTTTTTTGTAGACCATTTTAAGGTGAACAATACTGTACTACATTATTTTGATCTATCTCGTTGGGTTCAGCCAGCGTTTGCAATGAAAGAGCAAAAAAATGTGTTTATTTACGACATCACATTAGAAACCTCTAAATTATCAGTGTTTTTCTACTATGTTATGCATATATTATACATATAAACTTTCCAGTTGAATCACTCTATCTATTAAAAAAAAACCGCATCATAATCCGTTGCGTAGTTTCAAAGATTTAAGCATACAAAGGGACATAGGGACAGAGAAAGCGACTTTGTTTTATACTATGTAGTGATGATGAAGTGAAGCTGCACCTCTTCCTAAGGCAATTACCTACCCTACGCTCACTATAAAAAGGGCGCGGAAACGTTAGCAGTCGCCTTGCAAGTCCAGCCCCCTTACCACCAACTCTTATTGCGATTCAATAACTGAATAGAATGCTTATTCATACCAATGAATACCAATGCAGCTGGTAGCCGCAGTCGGCTATATACCTCACACCTCTCTTGGCATTGGTATTACCTCACACCTCTCTTGGCACACCCGACTTGGGATTTGCCATTTTCCGATCCGAGAAGATCCAGTCTCGATCTCACAAATGTCAAATTTGGTATTCTCGTATCACAATATGAAACTTCAAAGTCAAATTTAAGTGGGATTATATCGAAATATGACCGAAAATATAAACTAACTAAGAATGTTTTTTTTTTTTGGCCAGACTCCGCTGGCTCGGGCACGTAGAGAGTCGTAAGAGATCGTGCCGTAAAAAGAGCCTTCATGGGACAACCAAGTGGTAGCCGATTGGACGTCCGAGGTACCGCTGGAGTGACGAGGTGCTGAAGGGCCTGCGGAACCTTGGAGTTAGCAATTGGCGAGAGTTGTCCCAGGATCGAAAGGCATGGCGTCGTCTGGTGTCGGAGGCCAAGATCCACTTTGGGTCGTTGCGCCGTAGCAGTAAGTAAGTAAGAATGTTATTTTGCCAACAACAAGAAGTGATAGTAATTAATGAAATCAAGTATATTATTTTTAGTTAATTCACAGTGGCGTAACTATACCATCAGGAGCCTGTGGCAAAATTATCAGATAGGCCCACAGAGGATGGGGCCCTCTCTAATAAATGATCTAAGTAACCAACACAAAAGAAGTATTTTGTACATTTTTGGTTATTAATCTATAATTTTATTTTCAAGAAATATGATAATGTACCTACCTATTAAAATTGTGTATGTTGTATATTTACAGCCTAACTTAAAAAAACAAAAAAAAATGTACTAAGCTCTCGACCCTGGGGCCCCTTTGCTCCGGGGGCCCGTGGCATTTTGCCCACGCTGCCACCCTGTAGTCGTGAATTAAGTGGCGTAACTACGCCACTGTTAATTCACAATTCATTCTCGATTCGATCAACTTTTGTTCAGCGATCGTTCAATAATACGAGAATTGGCCCCCAGTCTCGAAAATCTATAAAATATAACAAAATCTAATCAAAATTCAGTTTCGATCCAGATCGAAATTGAGTTCTGCCTAGATTTTAGTTACAAGAATAGGCTATTTACCCAACATTTTTTTCGGTTTTATAAGTAGGGACGTCACAATAATATAACTATAGGCATAGTATATTTTATTATGCTATAGGTGAACGAATTACTGCGATAGTACAAAAAATTCTCGAGATATGTTAATTTGAAAATCACAATTTTGGACTTTCCCGAAAACGCTCCATACAAAAGGCTACTGAGTTATGACGTCACAATGCTTCTCCAATGGAAATATTATTTATTAATAATTTCATACTTTTAAAATGGACTTTCCCGCCAAACTTTGATCGATCCTAAAATAAGTCAGACGGAAGATATTAGAATGAAAGTTTGCAGCTCTTTATAGTTTTGTGTATTTTACGATATTGTTCAATAATTTATACAATTTTTGATCTTTGTCAAATAGCCTATTGCCCCTCTGATGCTTGTTTCTGATCAATGGTCCAACTAGACAGGTGCAACGTATCACCATAGTATCACCCACCGCAAGGACTTCGGAGGATCATCTAACATCCACTGTCAGTTCTGAAGGTAGTCTATTTATCAATGTCCCTGTGGAAAACGCAATTTAAATACATTTAACGCTGTATCGCAGGCCGGCTGATGCAGGGATGTTGGTGATTTATGGAGTTTAGGTGTAAATAACTCAGGTTAATGTTTTAGTAGGTCCATTGGTTTTTGATAGCGGCTTATAAATCGATGAACGCCGGTTGTACGAACGAAAAAGCATGACTCATTGTCACGTTCCGCCCGAGCTGAGTGTGCAAGCGAGAGCGCGGAACAAGCGATAGAGAAGCATGATCGGCCTATGTTTTCTTATGACGACATCACGTAAAATTATAGTCCGTAAATTCACAGAAAACATTTTTTTTTGTATTGAGATTAAACGTGTGTACTGTTAAGATCTCGATAAGGAGCTAGATGGTGTCGCTGCGTGTGTCAGTCTAATCGATCACAGAAGTTAAGCAACGACGACCGTAGCCTGTCCATCATCATCATCATCAGGTCTTTTTAGTCTCCACTACAAGAGCACAACCCTCTCTCGTCCGTCCCAGACAGAAGAAGGATTTGGCCTACACTCCCCACGCTGGCCAGACGGGTTGGGGAGGCTTGATCGATGATTTATAATGTATTTCCCTTAGTCGCCTTGTACGACATCCACGGGAAGAGACGGAGTGATTCTATTCTAGTCTGCCGGAAACCATACGGCTGAAGCCTGTCCATAGATCGGTTTATTTATCTCGAGCTACTACGTGCTTTGGAAGGAACGTTAAGCCGTCGGTCTTGGCTGTTGTCATAAGATGACAGTCGTTAAGCCAAGTCAGTGGCCTAGGGGGTTGAAAACACTGACCGCCAACCCATAGTTGAGCAGCATGGACTATGCTCTAAACCTATGCCCGAGCGAAATATCATGTTGCAAGCGATAATATGAGTATAGTAACCGCTTCTCATCAGGCGGGCAGTATGCTTCTCTGCTACCCGTCGGCGATGAAAACAAGTCGATGATCACAAACCTAACTTAACCTAACTTCGTCGGCTCGGAAACACTACTGAAGTTCTATATTACGTCTACACTTGCGTAATAGTTTTGTTTAATTCAAGAACTAAGTAACAGATTAATTTGGAGAAGTTACAGTATTTCTAGATTTGGCGACGATAATGAATGATCGATTTAATCATTTCACTAAACTAGTTTAGGGATTTGTCATATCACTAAGAAGAATAGTAAGAAGTCGCAATAAACTTTACTGTGATTTCGTGGTATCGCTAGAAATTTCGCGAAATCCCCTGTGTTGTATCTTGTATCCTCATCTTGCTGTGACATGTGCGGGGGGTACTAACTCCAATATATTTCATACAAGGTACATGTTTAAATAAGCAGGTTATTTGCCTACAAGTCTGTAAGTGCATTCCTGGAAATACTAATTCCCCGAGGCGGAAATACGTATGGGAATATTCCCAGAGGCGGAACACTTTATTGGAGAATATAGGGGTAATATATCAGCTTTGGCAAATATACTAAAACTTCCACTCAGAGCTTAATATGTAACTTACCGACATGTTCTAGTACAGTTAGTCAGTTTAGTTTAACTATTAGTTTTATTCAATCGATGGAGAACCAAAGTTGTCGACATAGCTTTAGAATTTGCAAGCTGAAGTAGCAATGGGCCGGTCACATCTGTCGAGTAAGTTATGGTATGGGGGAGGAAGGTATTAGAGTAGAATCCGCGCGTGGGACGACGAAGCGTTGGACACCCTTCTTCTAGATCAGGGCTGTCCAAACCATATAAGATCCCGGGCTAATACAAATTGCTAAAAAGAGTAGAGGGCCGCAGAAAAAAATACCTGCTTTAAATTTTTTAACAAAAAATAAATATACAGGAATGATACTAATAGACCTACTGCACGGATAAGGTTAAGCTTATTGTAACAGCTGTCAATTATTCCAAAAATAGTTAGTAAGATTTGTTGTGTAGCTGTAAAAAAAAGCGTTGGGTCAAAAACACGATGCGGGCCGCACAAATATAGGTCGCGGGCCGCATTTTGCCCGCGGGCCATTCTTTGGACAGCCCTGTTCTATATGGTCCGACGACCTTAAGAAAGCGGCTGGATGTGAAAGGCGGAGGATCGTATCTGGTGGAAAGCATTGAGGAAGGCTTATGTTCAGCAGTGGGTAGATACAGGCTGATGATGATTTTTTATTGACGATCTTTTATTCTGCGGTAGCGTTATTTGGCACCTTCTTGCTCCTAACGTAACGTAAACGTAACGTTGTTTTTGTAGCAAGACTTTTATTAAAGTAGAAACAGGCCTCCGTCACTCCATGTACTTGCGCGCTATAGTTACCTACCGCCCGGCCGAGCGGTCTCGGGCCGTCTGCGGACCAAATTCAGGCCCTGCGATTGCTGTGGGATCGCGCGGTGCAAAGCAATCACAACTATTAGAGGTAGAAAGAGCACAAAGAGCCATCCTCAAGGTCAGTGCTGGACTCCCTTTCCGATACCCAACAGCGGATCTGTACAAGAGATGGGATCTACTAACAGTAAGGCAGTCCTTTATACTCTGTACGGTCCTTAAAAAACATACACAGTCACCATACGATCCCAATCTTCGGAAAGAAAAACGGAGGAAAGACATAGTCTGCCAATTACCCAAACACAATACGGCTATATCACATAAATTCTATAATTTTCTTGGCCCCTACCTCTACAATAAACTGAACAAACTCTTAGATATACCCACTAAATAAAACTTGCTGCAAGACGACAGTGACAAAATATTTAAAAACCTTAAATTATGAAGATACCGAAAACTTTATACGCCCAATAGGATAACAACACAATACAAATATAATAAACAAACATGACCAAAAAAAACAAAAAAAAAAATCACTCTACCACTATAACAAAAAACTAAGCGTCACGGGTCTCCGGCGGACCGGACCGGACTCCGTGTTGCTCTATGGTAACGGGCCACAAAACAGTAGTCTCAATCGTATGGACTAAATTGCACCTACACACACCTACACAAACACATCCATAAACTTCACACGCACATGCACTCCAATACATACAACACTCAACTAGGAGTACTTCTTATTATTATTATTTTTTATAGTTGTAATTGTAAATAAATTAAAAATAAGCAATTGTAACATATTTAAATAAGCAATGAATTTAATCATTCCACATGCATACTTTGTCACACAGGACAAGTATTATGGTGTATACGCGGGAGGGCCTGGTGACCTGTTACACAGGTTCCTCTGAACCTACATCAGGCACCAGTCTCTCACAAGCACTTGATATTTATATGTTAAGTTTCAATGTATAGCATTTACTTGTGAGAGAAAATAAACAATTATATTATTATTATATTATTATATTAACAACTGTACGCTTGAGCATTTAGGCACATTTTAGCATGCAGCGGTTGCTGACGCGACGGAGTAGGCTATTATAGCAGTAGGTATTGGAAATTTTCTACTGAGTGAAGTATCTGTTACGCAGTAACTACTATGTAATCTGTGATAGAAAGCCTTTTTTAATACCATTAAGGAGACAAATATGGATATGGTAAGCAGTCTATAGACGTTTGCAAACCAGACACGTCACCCATGAATTGCCGATCCTGCTCTCCTTTACGTCTTTCTTGAAGAACCCCGTACTCTTGGGAAAATCTGGTGGAAAAAACTGGAAGCTCATTTGACAACTTAAGTTTTCAGGAGAAAAAAAAATAATGTTTTTATTAAAACTCACGAGACATTATCCCTACTAAACCCTACTAATATTATAAGTGTGAATGTGAGTTTGTTTGTTACACTTTCACGCCTAAACTACTAACCCATCATCATTAAACATTGTACATATATTCTCAAAGGTATTAGGAACTATATAGGATACTTTAAAAATGAAACGCGGGCGAAGCCGCGGGTGGAAGTTAGTAATAGATAAATTAATTAAATTAAGAGGGTCGCTCACAGGCGGGTCTCGATGCTCGTCCACCCTCTCTGTATCAGTGTTAGTCGAGATAGAGAGAGGGTGGACGTGACTGGCCACTCGTTCTAATGAAGATCTTTGTTTGAGATCGAAAATTGTCGGCTTTCCCGTCAAACATATGTGAGTAAACCATATAATTTAATTAGTTCATTTATAACAAAATTATTCTTCTTCTTCATTATATTATTATTCATCCCACTCCCTCCCGATTAGAGCATACTCCACCAACTGCTCAACTACAGGTTTGCGGTGGCCAATGATTTAAAGCTGCCTAAAGGCCACTGACTTGGCTCAAAGACTGTCATTTAAACAACTGGGACAGATAGTTTAACGTGCCCTCCAGAGCACGGAGGAGCTCGAGATAATATAACCCCATCCATAGACAGGCTACGGTCGACGTTGTTTAACATACGTGTTCGATTAGACTGACACACGCAACGACGTCATCGAGCTACTTTTTTCTAGAGAAGTTATTCGTATAAGTTATTTGGAACTTACCGAGTCTAGCAAATATCCCGTCAAGTCTGGAAAGTAGTGGCGAGTAGAATGGATCGTAGTTGCTGAGTATCATTGAAGATGCAGGGATTTTGTGGAATACCTGAAAAATGGTAAAGATGTTTGTAATAATAATGAATGAAATGAAAAAAATCATAGTAACAATATGACTTAGGGTGACAATGACGAGAACTTCATAGAGAGTGGAGTATTATACAAAGTGGGATTTTTAATGCTAGTCGGTCCTCTAACTCAGAAGTATACACTAAATAAGGGAGAAATTTAACTCAATGAAAACATTCCTTTATTTTAAAAAATAAGCGAAACTACAATCAAAGACTAAAAAAATATGCTTTTCAGGAATCGAACCGGCTAAAACTCCATAAAACAACAGCCTGTACTTTCTTGACATCAACTGATCAGATTCAGCCTATCGATCGATGATGTTTAGAATGAAATCTCTTTCACAAACATGGGAAATTAAATGAAAGGAATACGTGAAATCTGAACTTATTTTAATTGAGTGGGGAAAAATTTATGTTCCAAATTAGAATCAAGTGAAATTTCATATCTTCAATCTGTATAGGACATTCTCTTCAGATGACATTAAAAATTCCACCCTGTATAGGTACCGCATTTCTTACCTTATAGTTAGTACTAGCTGAACCCATTTGGTTTTGATAATATCCATTTTTCGATGGTAAGTACGACACTTTCTGATCACCATATCTGAAACAAAAGTTAAAAGTTGTAGAAATAGTGGTTCATCAACATCTTTGAACCAAAGTCAAGCTCACCTGCACGTTGTGCACCCTGCTGACTGCCAAACGAGGCTCTGGCGAAAAGTGAGGTATTTTTTAAACTGCCCGATTGGAGAAGTACCTCAAAGAATACCGCAGCCAAATTACAATTCCTTTGAGGGTTGTTGTGTTCCTGCGAATGAGTGAGGTCACCAGAAAGAATGGAAGGAGTATAGGCTGGCCCCTTGGTGTTGCTGATCTCCATGGGCGGTGGTGATTGCTTTCCATCAGGTGACCCATAAGCTCGTTGGCCCCCCTCTCACAAAAAAAAATGTCTGCAAAAAATACCGAGTAAAGCTCTAGGGTATGAATTTCATCTACAATACCACAGTCTAATTGGGACAGTATTGAGTTTTTCGCAGATACATCGAATTTTTTTAAAAGGATGTAAAATAAAAATGGTCAGCCTTTGACCTAAAACAAAGATTTGCTTCTGTAATACCATCATTAGACCAATCCTTATGTTTGAGTGTGAATCTTGGACACTAACCCCTATAGAGGAAAATAAACTACTGTTGGCAGGGAGAAAGAATCTCCGTAAAATTCTATAAGCACTTTTGCAAATGACTGTACATACAAACATACTTGACGAGCCCGATAGTCGAATGGCTAGCAATGGCTATTTTGACTCCGATGTCGCAGGTTCAATCCTCGATCAAGACAAACATTTGTGTGCATGAACATGTCTGTTTGTTTTGGTCTGGGTGTTTTCTATGTAAGTATGTATTTACAAAAAATATGTATTTAAGTACATTTATCAGTTGTCTTGCAGGTACCCATAGTACAAGCTTTGCGCTTAATTTGGGACTAGATGGCGCTGTGTAAGTTATCCAGGGGGCTAGCGAAATGGCAGTTTGCGAAGTAGAAAAGCGTAGCGATCGCTAATATGAACTGTGGAGCTCATACTAAAATGTTCGAATTGACAAATGTCACGTGATCTATCTAACATTCGTTACGCGACGAATTACACTTGGCTAGGGGGGCAGAAATATTTAGAAATACTGCTGTATCGACGATACGCCCCGGTTTTTTACGAAAGTTCCGTGGGCATTAAGGGGGATAGATGCTAAGAAAGTGACGTCTCTTTGGACTAAAAATCATATCGCCTTCAGATACACGCGAACAAAGTAGCTGACGAAAGTTAATAAATATTCCTAGCATGACGATGCTAATGCTGCCTCAGGCGAATTATGATAAGTAAGTGTACGTGTAGTAGGTACGTAAATACCATGGACAGAGAAAAACTGTAGACAAATTAATAGTTTCCATCGCATTCACACAAGAAAACAGTAACTTATCTCATTATCATGTAGGATATATAGGTATTGTACTATATTTCGGGTCTATGTAGTATATACTGTTGAAGTAATATATATTGGCCGTGTGTTTTCCGGCAGACTAGAATAGAATTACTCCGTTTCTTCCCGTGGATGTCGTACAAGGCGACTAAGGGAAATACATTATCAAATATCGATAAGGCCTCCCCAATCCGTCTGGCCAGCGTGGGGAGTGTAGGCCAAATCCTCCTTCCGTCTAGGACGGACGAGAGAGGGTCGTGCTCCTGTAGTGGAGACTAAAATGGACCTGATGATGATGATGATAAATACTATATTTTCAACACCGAAATCTAACAAACAAATTCTTATCTATAATATAAAAATGAATCGCTGAATGTGTTGCTAAGTGCAAATCTCAAGAACAGCTGAAACGATTTTGCTAATTCTTTTTTTGGAATATTCCTTGAAGTACGAGGATGGTTCTTACGTAGAGAAAATTTTAAAAATTGCGAGGAAAATAAAACACCACTTTTTACTCGTGCGAAGCCGGGGCGGGCAGCTAGTTTTTAATATTTATGAACGCGCTTTTACGTTAACTTTTGAGTAAGGCAACAAGTTTTGAGTAGGTATTTCCAAAAAATACTATATTTTTTTAGAAGTATTATATTTTTTTTAAAGCTTATTTAAAAAAATGACGAAGAAATGTTGGCAACCCTAAATCAGATACACAAACAGCAAACAACAAACACCCATCCACACACTGGTGTTTGGTGTTTGGCCATTGTTTGGCAAGCTCATGGACGGGCCATCTTAAAATACTTCAACGCTGTTCCCTTCGATCATTAATTTCATACACAGAAACCTTCGAACATTAATAAAAGCTGCTCCCGACAATGAGCGTTATCGGATTTATCACTCGACTAGTCTGCCGTTATGTCTGGATACAGGGCTACCGCCGAAGCTAAAGCCGATTTCCATCGGATTTTTTTATTGCGAAAATCAAACTTTAACTTAAAATGGCGGTGATTATGTTTAGTTTAGCTGATAGAAATCATAGAGCTCTACCGATTAAGCCTATTGTATTAATTATTTTTCATTTCATTAACCTAAGGTCAATTTTCGCGATCAAAATATTCGATGGTAATCGGCTTCAGCTTCGGCGGTAGGGCTCCAGCCCCCTTACCACCGTCTCTTATTGCGATTCAATAATTGAATAGATTGCTTATTCATACTAATGAATAAGCGACTCTATTCCATTTGAACTAGAGTCGCTTATTTATTGGTATGAATAAGCATTCTATTCAGTTATTGAATCGCAATAAGAGATGGTGGTAAGGGGGCAGGTCACAGAATTGATCGATGTTCTCACATATGACAATCATTATGCATATTTGCATACACACAAAACCATGGTGCAGGACTTGAAGTTGAACAAGTAATTAAGTGGAGCGGTGGATCATTTCAACCTTTCAAGCTTACGCAGAACGAAATCGATGCGAGTAAAGACATTTTTTCCCTATAAGTGGAAAATAAATTTTAACGGTTGCAAATTTGTTCGGAAATGTCAAATTGGACCTTTATTATTGAATCAGAGAATTGGGCCTATTACCTGACGGCATTTACAGGTCAAAAGATGGGGGACTTCTCGAAAATTTTCGTGAGGAAATGAATTTTATTTAAGTAGGCTTATTTGCACAAATAGCTATTTCCCGTGCTTAGTAGAACGCGTAACGTGCAGCCATTTGTTATTTCATTTCACAATGTCTATGAGCATTGGGACTCTTGGTGTCTATATCCCAGTCACGTTCAGGAGCACTACCTATACCTCAACTTTGATTTGTGATCGCTGTGTTTAATTTAATTGTTCAGCATATCATCACCTCACAGATACTGGTTGAAGATTAAAGTTTTCAACCAGTGTTACCTCTTCGCTATGAACTATGGTGCAGGACTTGAACTTTGGCCATTGGGCTGGTCCACTGATTAAAGGTCTTTTTTGGAGTTACTTTAAGGGATTGAATCGGGACTGAAGAAATTTGATGGAGATCTAGCTAGCTTTTAGCTCAGGGGGTGGTAGGAACTCAGTTCTGAAGCTATCTGGAGGAAAAGGCCAATGGTTTAGTGCCCCATGCCCCCTGCCTCCTGCCCCATGCCCCATGTTTGTTACATCTGTGTTTTTCAAAACGCATTACTGATCGCCCAGAATTGTCTTTAGCAGTCACACTCTAACCAGATATTTATAGCGATACACTGTTATAGGTAAGACAAGCGAGGCCATATCACCTTCTCTTCTACACTACATTACAGTACGTTTCCTAAGACATTTTATACCACGAACGGTAAAACTATGGATTCAACTTCTCTTAACGGTTTTTCCGAACAACTACGATATGGGGGCCTTCAAGAATCGAGTCTTTATTTCCCTGAAAAGGCTGGCACGGATCGGCGGTCCCTTGGTGTTGCTGATCTTCATGGGCGGCGATGATTGCTTTTCACATGCTCGTTTGTCCACCTCTCATTAAAAATAGCACTAATATATATCATTGTGTTAATATATAGTATATACTTATATATGCTTAGTGTGTGATGCGCATATAAGTTTAAGGCCCCTGTTACATTTTCCTCAAGTTGTTCATCCTGTAGGTACGAGAAATGGATAATTGCCCGTGGGACTAAAGTTGTAAGACTTTTGTTAGATCTGGCCTGATGTTAAAATCCCTTTGTGTGTCTACTCGGAAAATTGTATAAAGATAAACAGTCTATGTCTAAGTGGCCATCCATAAATTATATCACACAAATTTGTTTTTTGACCCGCCACTTGTCTTTGTCACTTGTGGTAGCAACAAGGGAGAATTACCAAGCGTTCAGACGCTTTTGCAATTCATATTATTGGAATCGATGTGTTAGGTAACAACTCAATGTTTTATGTCCCCAATAGTGTTAGATACTAAAATCCGTGGTGCACGGCAGTTGAGCTTCACTTGACTAGCCATCTCTTTAGGCTTTTAATGCCTTATTTGCCATGTTGCTGTCTCTCACATTGCTAAGAGGGGACTTCCCCTCTTAGCAATTTCACTTGAAATTCCAAAAGCTTCCTACTCCTACTAATTTCTTCTGATTAAATTAGTTGTGAGTTACAAGGCAGCCGTAGTTTTACCACCGGGACTGCAATGGACTTCACTGTTCATTGCCTTTTTTGGCGGTCGCCGCTGTTAATCCTGGCTACACAGGAGACACAGTGGTGGGAATGTGTGGACCCCCGACCTGCTTGTCCTTGTCACAGGTTGTTACACTTCTGAAACCCTCTTCTTTATGGTGTAACGTCACACGTCACATATTTAGGACAGCGAGTGTGCACTCGTTGGTGACTTAATCTTACATAAACCGTATAAATATCGATTGAGTTACCTAGTAATATTTTAAGTTATTTGATTACATAAAAAATCCGCGTTTGAATATTTATAATTTTAACATGTGAAGTCACAAAACTTTTGACCCTCTCTACCCTTGTCACACAATGTCACGCTTCGTTGACCCCCTCCCTCCTTAACGTGTGACGTAATTTATGGATGGCCTAAGCTGTGTTACATATTTGTGTCTAATATACTGAATAGGGTGTTATTGATAGTGAGTGCCTAACCGCGAATATAAAATATCTTAGGTCTATAATGAGGGTATAGTAAAGAAAGTCAACTTAAAAAAAGAAAAACGGGTTACTCTCCGGGAGTGCCGGCAGAAGTGAAAACTTGAACAATTAACGTTGTGCATTTTTGAATATTTTGGAATGGTTAGGGAATAATTTCGCACAAATTGCTTTATTTATCAGTATAAAAGTACTATCATTTATGTAGTAAAATACAATATTAATTTATTGCGCTATCGTACAACAAACATGACAATTTATGTTGCAATAAAACTAAATAGCAGGAGCAGGCATACATTTTCGCCGCGTGGTAGAAAGAGAGGGGGATATTACTTCCTCTCCTACGCCGCTAAAGAAGTTTTCACTTCAAAAATCATGAACTTTAAGCATAATTAACAATTGCATCAAACATGATTAAACTAGTGATCCTGAATACATTGGTACATAAGAAATAAATAATGCCATTATGACCTCATAAATAGCTATAATAATCTTAATTCTGCAAAAATTCGTTTCCAAAAAAAAAAATCGAGTGGGGCTGTGTCGGTACACACGGCCGTTGGTTAACGTGAAACGTAATACCAGCGATCACCGCGCTATCACGTGTGACTCGAATGAATACAAAATAAGCGAGAGCGCCGGTTTCCCTTATTTACGCAATGCTCCTCCCCCGCCGCCCCGCCCGACCCCGATGCAAACTTAAGGTCTTAGCAGCGAGCTGACTATATACGCTGCATAATGACATGCGATTCATGTCTCTATGACGTATAGTTTTGTAATTATTAAGGTAAGACGATATAGACCAATTCTATACAGTCCTGGGGCCCTACCGCCGAAGCTGAAGCCGATTTGCAACGTTGTTGTTGCTATGGCCATTAGATAACTGACATTATACTTAAATATATATTTTTTGTAAATACATACATGTACCTACCTACACCCAGACCAAGACAAGCAGACATGTTCATGTACACAAATATATGTCTTGTGCGGGGATCGAACCCGCAACCCAGGAATCAAAGTGACAATGGCTAGCCATTCGACCACCAGGCTCGTCAAGTACAATATTAATTAATGATTTATTAATAAACAGAACATACCTTGACATATCAATATTAGATAAATCATTCACATCATTGGCATCTCCCATGTTGGCATAGAGAGCATTTCCATCGGGATAAGCGTATGTGCCTGCAGCGTTCGTCTCGTATCCCATAAAATCTTTATTGTCTGTGTTGTACCCCGTTTGATCTTCGCCGTTGACTGGCGGATAGCTGGCTTGGCTGGATGTAGCCGATAGTTGGGATATACCTGCAATGTTTAAGTATTTTTATAAGTCTTTATAAGACTTTGGGGTGTAAGTGGTTCATCAACATCTTTGAACCAAAGCCAACCCCATCTGCACGCGGTGCACCCTGCTGACAGACAAACGAGGCCCTGGCGAAAAGAGAGGTAGGGCATAGCGTATATTTAAGCTGCCCGACTGGGGAAGTACCTCTAGTTGTTGTGTTCCTGCGAGTGAGTGAGGTTACCAGAAACAAAGAAAGGAAGAATAGGCTGGCAACGGATCGGCGACCTGGTGTTATTGATCTCCATGGACGGTGGTGATTGCTATCCATCAGCTGACCCACATGCTCGTTTGCTACCCTCTCATTTAAAAAAAAAAGTCGTAAAAAACGCAAATTAGGGCCCTAGCAGATATGGTATTTTTACAGCTTTTCAGATTGCATTTTTTTATATGATAGGGGGGCAAACGAGCATGTGGGTAACCTGATGAGCAATCACCGTCGCCAATGGATATCAGCAACACCAAGAGGTCGCCGATCCGTTGCCAGTCTATAATTCTTCCTTTCTTTATGGTGACTTCATTCACTCGCAAGAATACAACGACCCTCAAGGGAATTGTTATTTGGCTGCGGTATTCTGTGAGGTGGAGGTACTTCTCCAGTCGAAAAAAAGCTTTGTACAAATTATAACTAAACCGCGTCAAAAATTTCTACGCATCACTGTGAAAAGGCATCGTGCTTAGAAGGCTGGCAGCACTGCCACGCTGAATGGGAATGTTTATACGTTGTGCCAAATAAAGGTCAGCCTTCTGGTCACGGGAAGTAATCGACCAAGTGCTGTACTACTTCTCGAAACAGCAGCCCATGGGCAGGACGCAGGTTACATTCCACACCAAGGCTTTCTCATCTTCATAATTAAAGATTGACTTGATTCAAAAAGTAATACTACATTTTGGTCTTTATTTTAGGTAATTTTCACATGTGAGATGTGAGCTGACACGATTTACTGTAAAATCGTGTCAGCTCACATCTCAGAGAAAGGACATTTGGAGAAAATGATATTAGTCGTTTTCTCCAAATGTCCTTTCTCATAAGGTCCTTTTCTCCAATTGGCTTTTCTGAGAATGTCCTTTCTCAAAATATCATTTTTACAAAATGATATTTTCTCAAAATGTCATCTTCTCAAAATGACCATTTCTCAATATGTCCTTTTCTCAATATGTTTTAATCCCACCAAAATTAAGGACGATGCCATATAAATTACTATAAGTACCTTTTTGCAGGCCTTTAGGTTCAAAATGATACTTTTGCAGAGATTTTAATTGCTAAAAACACGTTTTACCTTTTATTGTAAAAGCAAATTAAATTTCCATTTGAAATCCTTTATAAAGTTTTAGTTAAAATTAAAAGCATGTTGTTATTAAATTAGCAACTCACCTTTGCCCAACATCTTGCCGAAACTCCCCAGGATACTTGGCAGGAACATGGCGAGGAGTATGGACTTGAAGAGTACTTGGCCTCCGATTAACAAAGGGACGAAGAATTTTGAAAGCCCGAACGCTGAAAGTTACAATTAAATATTTAACTTTTAATTTAGGAATTTTGTTACATTGGCATCGGTTTGTTGATGTTGTTGATTTGATTCCAGTGTATCATCTTTATATAGCTTAACAAACTTGTGAAACAGATAAATTGTAGGTGCATATGTATACTAGACCGAATTCTAGCCCACAGGGCCGAAATCGAGGCTGAGTGGAGCGAATAGATTCCCTGAGTGTATGTTTTCCATTGATTTCAATGGCAAATGTATTTGATGATCATTCCTCAAGGTCATGACCGATCTCAATTTTTTTTCGACACAAATTTCATGCATGTCGACTTTAATTGAGACAAGTTTTATCAAAATTTTGTGTTTCTCAAAAGTTTCGTGATTTTGGAGCCTATTCATTTCCAAGAATGACTTTTCGGCGTATACAAGCATTCTGCCCGCTCCGCTCGTTAGACCTTCCAAATTTCAGGTCCAGAATAAATAATAGTGTTAACAAAAGTTTGGCGTGATAG
Source organism: Hypsopygia costalis (assembly GCA_937001555.2). NCBI lineage: Eukaryota > Metazoa > Arthropoda > Insecta > Lepidoptera > Pyralidae > Hypsopygia > Hypsopygia costalis. Next base: position 6,279,227 of record OW443350.2, read on the forward strand.
CCGACATATACTGGTAGATAAAAAAAAATATACCTAATTGTAAAAGACGTGTCTAAGTGCCCGCGAGCCACGGAATAAATAATTTTGACTTTGACTTTGACTATGACTTAGTGTTTTCACACTATGCACAAAAGTGTTTTCTTCTTCTATCCCCCCTTCGGTCTTTCTTCTATTTCCCCCCTCCAGTTACGCTATTTTTAATGTCTACTTTCTTATTTCTATTCTCTGCCACGTATGATATCTTCCCTTTTCATCTCCTCCTTCTTTGGCTCAACAAGCAAAATAATTTCGGGACGGGGGCCCACCACACATTCCCACCACTGTGTCTCCTGTGTAGCCAGGATTAACAGCGGCGACCGCCAAAAAGGGCAATCAACAATGAAATCCACCGCAGTCCCGTGGGTAAGACTACGGTTACTTTGGAACCCACAACGATTGTAATCAGAAGAAATTAGTATGAGTAGGAGCTTTTGGAATTTGACTTCAATAAGCAAAACCACTTATTTACTTCTATCTTATATTAAAATCAGTATAAGAGATTATTATGTTTGAGTAATATTCGAAAATGTAGATTAGGCGTCCATTATCCTCCCCCAGGACTTTAATTTTCATGAATTCTGGAATATATATTTTATTAATTAGGTATCTCAAAGAGCATTAGTACAAAGTTTAAATTTGAAAGGAACAAATAAAGCTATATAGGGCTATTAGGGAGTGAACACAGTACCGAAATAAAAAGTGTTCTTTACAGTTAATCGGCATCAACTCATAATCATCCCACTGTTGGGATACGGATCTCCTCTCAATCGAAGCGGTTTAGAACATACTCCACCAAGTTATGGGGTGTAAGTGGTTCATCAACATCTTTAAACCAAAGCCAACTTCACCTGCACGCGGTGCACCCTGCTGACTAACAAACGAAGCTCTGGCGAAAAGAGAGGAATGGAGCGTAATTGTGTGCTACCCGACTGGGAATGTACCTCCACCTCACAGAATACCGCAGCCAAATAACGGTTCCCTTGAGGTTTGTGTTCCTGGGAGTGAGTGAGGTCACCGGAAAGGAGGGAGAGGCTGCGATGGCGGCGCGGGTGGCGGCGCACGAGCAGCCATTCATTTTTTTGTAGTATAAACAAAAAAAAAAAGTTCCTCAACTGCGGGTTGGTGGAGCCTATTGGTCGATAAATGGGCTATCCAACACTAGAATATATTTTCTTGACTTAGGACCAGTTAGTTTCTAGTTAGTTCTTGGGATTAGTGACTTCAACCAAAAAAACAAAACAAACTCTTCAGCTTTATAATATTATCATAGACATACATCAAACGAAATCTATTGTAATCATAAATAACTATACTCACATCTAAATCCCATGAATTTTGCTGCTTTCGGTAAGTTGATGGAAAGTACGTGAGTTTCAATAAAGTTTTTAATTTTTTGTAGCATCCTATACTCATAAGTGTACTTGCTGAAAAGAGCTCTCCCTTCAAATTCTGTATCACTCTTGACTTGCAGCTTCGTCTTATCTGCATCTTCTATGGGCTTGATTTCGACGCCATCAATAATTTCGTATCGATCTTTACTTAAAATATTATTAAATACATCTTCTACATTATTTTCCAGTTGACTTTCAGAAGTGTTAACAAGAAAGTATTTTTTCGTTAATGTAGATATAGTTAGTATGATATCATCTACATAATCTAACGTTTCGTTTTCATTATTTGTTTCATTAGAATTGTTATTATTATCTAATTTAATTACATCATCTTTATCATTGAATTTGTTATTACTATGACAGCTATGGCAGTGATTAGAATCTACATTTAAATCTAAATTGTTTTTAACTGATTTGGTTATAGTTTCAACTTGACTTGTTTCTGTGTCTAAAGTCTGACAGTTACATTGTAGGGTAAATATAGTTATATACAATATGACTAGGAGGCTTCTATCTCCAAACCTCCATTCTGATCGTCTGCTAGACATTGTTATTCTTTTTCCGTTTATAAATTCCATCTTGGTATGATTTGATTTCAATCTTCATCACCACGTTTTAATTTCGTTAAATACGATGGTTTTCTTCTTGAAGTCATTGACTGGGAAATCTGTAACAAATAAAAGTTAAAAGTTAGGTAGATATTTAATGTATATGGAATAGGAAATTAAACTACATTAACCATAGTAGTCTCGTCTGTACTCCTCCTACGGCACTGACGTCGTCGTTAAACCTTATTCATCCCACTGCTGGGATACGGGCCTCTCATTAACCGCCTTCGATTAAACCCCTTGCCCATTAAACCCCTTCGTTTAGAGTATACTCCTCTACGCTGCTCAACTGCGGGTTAACGGAGGTTAAGTGATTAACGTGCCCTCCGAAGTACAAATTATTTTTAGTTTTAGTATTAAATGGGCAATTTCCATAAATTTACATTTCAAAATAATTAATGTAGATGAAAGTCCCAAAATGCCTATTTTGTAAAACAGAACAGTTACTTTACGCAAAATTCCAATTATTCTAAGCACGCCAAAGGCTATTTTAAGGAGAAAACCAGAAAACTATCTCAGCCCCCTTCAAATTATTTCAAATGGAATAGAGTCGCTTATTCATTGGTATGTATAAGCATTCTATTCAGTTATTGAATCGCAATAAGAGATGGTGGTAAGGGGGCAGATCTGCTGACCAGTATACCAACTATATTGCACTTTTTAGGTAATACATTCAATTTATAAGTCCAACCTTAGTCAGGTTGGACTTATAAATTGATTGTATTACGTAAAAAAGAATATCCAACATTGTGCTCATTACTGATCGGGTACGTTTCTACATACTGTATTTTAATAAAAAAATAAATATTATTGGACAAATTACACATGGCCATCTAGTCCCAAACTAAGCAAAGCTTGTGCTATGGTACTACATAACTGATATTATAATAAGTTTTAAACTTTCGCGTTGCATGATTTATGAAAAATAACAACAGGAATTAACGCCAGTGACCACAGCAACCTGCTCGAAACGTCAGGTAATAATAGAGGTATGTAAATACCCATATGTATGAACGCGTTAATTCCCGTTGTTATTTTTCACAAATTGATATTATTTATATTATTAATTATACTATAATTATATATATAATTATACTTAGGTGCATTTTTTTTTGTAAATACATACGTATAATACATAGAAAACACCCAGACTAAAACTCAAAAAAACTCGGAGTCCAATTGCTAACCATTCGACCACCGAGCTCGTCAAAATAGTTTAATAGTTTGCGGTTAGATGAATATTATTTCATTAACTGCTGTAAAACTGAATGTTTATTTAATATCCATTTTGGAGTGTAAGTGGTTCATCAACATCTTTGAACCAAAGCCAACTTCACCTGCACGCGGTGCAGACTGACAAACGAAGCTCTGGCGAAAAGAGAGGTATAGAGCGTAATTGTAAGCTACCCGACTGGGGAATGTACCTCACCTCACAGAATACCGCAGCCAAAGAACGGCTCCCTTGAGGGCTGTTGTGTTCCTGCGAGTGAGTGAGGTCACCAGAAAGGAAGGAGATGCGATATTTTATGTTGCGAGCGTTAATATGGCTACGGTAACCGTTTCACATCAGGCGGGCCGTATGCTTGTCTGCCACCCGAGGTAGTATAAAATTAAACAATAACAATACCATATTGATCACTAGCAACTCATAATAACCTATAATCGCTTTTTAATTATACGATCAAAGGAAAGACCGTGGTAACAAAAGAAAACATTGTTGATCTGCTATTGGTTTGATACAGGCTGTGTGTAATATTCTCACAATTGTGCGTGACACAGAGAATAGTGTGAAAGTGTAGAACTTAATGTAATTTGCATAATAGGCTATTTTCCAATGTTTAAAAATTGTGTAAATTATTTAACCATATCGTATAATACACAAAACTATAAAGATTTGCAAACTTTCATTCTAATATCTTCAGTCAGATTTTTTTTAGCGTCGATCAAAGTTTGGCGGGAAAGTCCATTTTAAAAGTATGAAATTATTAAAAAATATTAGTTCCATTGGAGAAGCAATAAAAAATGCTTTAACTTTTATTATGATACTAATCTCATAAACGTAATATTTAACATAGCTGTCGTACAAATTTCTGATTTGATACAAAATACAAACCTGTGACGTCATAATTCTGTAGTCTTTTGTATGTCGCGTTTTGGGGCAGTCTAAAAATTGTGATTTTCAAATTGCCATATCTCGAGAGATTTTTGTGCTACCGAAGTAATTCTTTCACCTATGGTTATATTATGGAGACGTCCCTACATATCAAACAGAAAAAAATGTTAGTCAAATAGCCTATAGCCTAGGTAGCTTGCATTTGCCATCAAGATAAAGAATTCGATCTTTAGAGCTATAACCATCAACTTCCCTCAGCGGTATTTCCGAACAGCTACGACATGGGAGCCTTCAAGAACAGAGTCTTTCTTTCTCTTAAAAGGCTGGCAACGGATCGGCGACCCCTTGGTGTTGCTGATCTTCATGGGCGGTGGTGATTGCTTTCCATCAGGTGGTAACATGCTCGTTTCCCCCCTCTTATATAAAAATAACCAACCTCTCCTGCATGTGGCGCACCCAGCCGACTAATGAAAGAGACGCTGGCCAAAGAGAGGTAGGGGAGGTAACATCGCCTCACAATAACCGAATAACAATTCCCATAAGCGAATATGGTTACGGTAATTGTTTCACATCGAGCAGGTCGTATGCTTGTCTGCCGCCTGATGACGAAAAAAAAAACATTTTTTTCCCGTTATAATTTAGTTCCCATACAAAACTAATCATATATAATGCATATGCAAAAAAAATAATTGCATATGCAAATCCGAAAATGCATATGCAAAAAAAATAATTGCATATGCATTTTCGGATCGGCGACCCCTTGGTGGTCTCCATGGTCGGTGGTGGTTGCTTTCCACTAGGTGACCCACATGCTCGTTTGCCACCCTCTCATATAAAATTAGAATTAGATGTCAAATTGAAAGCCGTCTAAGCAATGCTCAACATGGCTTCCGAACCGGCCGTTCTACTGTGAGTAATCTTATGTCTTTTTGGACATACGTCAATGGTGTGATGGACGAAGGTTCCCAGGTCGACACGGTTTATCTGGATATCCGGAAGGCATTTGATTTAGTAAATAATGACATATTATTAAAAAAAGTTCGCGGCTATTGGTTTCACTCCCGCACTATTACATTTCTTTGCTTCATACTTATGTAACCGAAAGCAGTATGTAGAATGTTGTGGCAATGACTCGGGCCTTTATTACACCTATTCTGGTGTTAGTCAAGGCTCAAATCAAGGGACCTGTCCCTTGCAGTTCTTAATTTTAATTAATGACTTGCCGGAGATAGTCACCACTGCGCAGTGTTTGTTGTTTGCTGACGATTTGAAATTATTTTTAAAAGTTGATAATGAGTATGATTGCGATGCCATCCAACGAGATGTCGATAACATTGTCAGTTGGAGTGTTAATAATGACCTACAATTTAATATTGACAAATGCTTTGTTATGTCATTCACTCGGCCGCTGAACCCATTCCAAGCTAACTATTTTATGGGACAGCAGTGCGTTTTGCGAACTTTCTCAATAAAAGACTTGGGTGTCACAATGAAATCAAATTTATCGTTTAGTGATCATATCAATAAAATATGCAAAGAGGCCTATAGAATGTTAGGGTTTGTGTTACGACAGGCACGTCACCTAGACTGCATTGCCGCAATAAAAGTTTTATATAATGCATATGTGCGCAGTAAGCTCGAATGTAATGCAGTGATATGGAACCCATATGAAGCTAAGTATACTCTTATGATTGAGAAATTGCAAAAAAAAATTATCAGATGGTTATATAATAAACAGTATGGGTATCATGTAGGTTATCCAACCATATATCCCAGTGAATTTTTATTAGGTATGACTGGATACAATACTCTGGAATTGAGGCGTATGGTCTTACTGATGGAGTACGTATTCAGTCTGCTTAGGGGATACAATCATGATCCGACGGTATTAGAATTGCTGTCGCTGTTTGTGCCGGATAATTGCACGCGGGCGCATCATCATAAATTATTCGCGCTACAAAGCACTAGAACGACTGCTGCAGCTAGCGCTCCGATCAACCGAGCGCTGCGACTGCTCAATGCATTATTATTGAAATACCCAGCGGTTGACTTATTCGGTTGTACATGTTGTAAGGTACAGTTCCACAGAGCGGCTGTAGAATATATCGAAAATTCTATGTAACAATTTATGCTGAATACGGAATGTACCTAAATATAATTTTATTTGTAATATAATTGTTTGTAATGTATGTTATTATGTATGTTGTTATGTAATGATGAATGTTATCAATGGGCAATATTGAGCGCATTGGATTTTCTGTAAGGCTCAATATATGTATGTAAGAATAAATAAATTAATAAATAAATAAATAATAAAAAAAGTCCGTGACACTGAAGTACTGTTTTTTCCTGATCGGAATGCCACTTCCGGAATACTGTGGCACAAAAAATAAAACCAATGATACTAGATTACTCTAGTGGAAATAATAAATAATATTTATTCCAAGAATTTCAATAACGGATATCAAAAGATTATTTCTTTCAATACGCATGTGACACCAAGCGTGAATAACAAATATACGCTTTCAATATTTTATTTCTTTGGCTCCGAATTTAATATCTACTGGGTGGAAACCACTGAAATGAAATCAAAGGGAAATGGTTTGCTATTAGATTTGTATGGGAACCAAGTGTGCTAAATGTACACAACGACAGGCAAGTAATATCAGGACCCTTACCACCCACTCTTATTGCGATTCAATAATTGAATAGAATGCTTTTTCATACCAATGAATAAGCGACTCAACTTACCACCAACTCTTATTGCCATTCAATAACTGAATAGAATGCTTTTTCATATCAATGAATAAGCGACTCTATTTCAAATAGAATAGAGTCGCTTACTCATTGGTATGAATTAGCATTCTATTCAGTTATTGAATCGCAATAAGAGTTGGTGGTAAGGGGGCAGTATACTGTAACTTAGTAGAAGAACCAAAGTGGTCGACGTAACTCTCAGAGTCAGCAAGTTGGAATGGCAGTGAGCTGGCCACATCTGCCGAGTCAGTCTCTTATTGCGATTCAATAATTGAGTAGATTGCTTATTCATTGGTATGAATAAGCAATCTATTCAGTTATTGAGTCGCAATAAGAGTTGGTGGTTAGGGGGCTGGAGTGGAGGCCACGTATGGGGTAACGAAGCGTAGGGCGACCTCTCTAATTTTACCGATGACCTCAAAAAATGGGGTGCGGCTTAAACACGGCCGATGTGTTGTACGTGAATACGTTATATGCATTAAAATTATCTCAAAATGGCAGCGCTTACCCTCCCCCGCACGCGAAATTCCATAGTCTTTACTTAGCGTAATAAATTCTTTGATCCTTCATTTATCCAGTGGTGTGATTGAATTTTGGATGGAGATGATAGATTTGTAGCTGGAACACCAAACTATATTCTCCAAATTTGTCATTATTCGTTTTTTTTTTATTGCCTCCCTATGAAAGCAATTCTAAAGACGTATTTAAATTGTCTTATTTTGTCTTGTCTTATCCCCCATCAAACACAAATTTCTTTTTCAATTCTTTCACTGTTTGCGGAGCGCAACTTTGGAACAAATTGCCAACAGAACTTAGAGAGTAAGTACCTACCTACACATATGCAAAAACTTAAAAAAAGGCTAAGGGAGCACTATTTGACTCACATAGACTAAAATAATAATTTTATATATGTTTAGGTGTTTTAAGTGTAGGCCAAATCCTCCTTCCGTCTAGGACGGACGAGAGAGGGGCGTGCTCCTGTAGTGGAGACTAAAATAGACCTGACGATGATGATGATGATGTTTATGTAGGTATATAAGTATTTATTGATGTAGTACTTATATGTAGATATGTTAATATATGTATGTCTATATATTTATCAATGTAGTACCTAGAAGTATATTTATTTTGTCATGTATTCAGTTTTATTTATGTTATATCTTGCATTTTTACGTGGTCTACCCTTTCAACAATGTATTGTTTTTAACCATTAATTCGACGAACTCGGTGGTCGAATAGCAATGGCCACTTTGACTCCGAGGTCGCGGGTTCGATTCCCGCACAAGACAATCATTTGTGTGCATGAACATGTCTGTTTGTCCTGGTCTGGGTGTTTTCTATGTATTATAAGTATGTATTTACAAAAAAAATGTATTTAAGTACATTTATCAGTTGTCTAGTACCCATCACACAAGCTTTGCGCTTAATTTGAGACTAGATGACGCTGTGTAAATTGTCCAGAAATATTTATTTATTTATATTTATTTATTAAGGTTGGCTGGAAGAGATCTCTCGTAGAGATAAGCTCACCTTTGTATTTTTCTGTATAGAATGAAATTATTGTGTATTAGTTATGCAATAAAGATTCTTTCACTGTCTGTCCCTTAAGAATTCGCCGGATTTAAGTTCGTCATGAATTTCAGTATAACTTACGAAAGCTACTACAGAACAAATAATAACAAGCGTAAACCTTTCCTCTGGGGATACCGAAGCTTTGAGTGTACTTTCAGATCTCAATCTCTAATCGTATTAAGGGAAGTGGGTGGATGTTTTTATCAATCAACACTTGTTTTGTTACAATCAATGAACGTTGTAGCCCGATTAGCTGAAGTAAATTCTTTGTTCAGTACTGAAACTAAACATAAATTCCCATTAAATTAATTAAATAAATTAAACGGGTCACTCACGTCTTTTTGTCGGGAAAGCCGACACTAACACGGACACTGTGTCCGGCGCGAGAGACAAAGGGTGGACGTGTCTTGACATTCGCCCTGATGAAGGTCTCCTTTTGAGATGTGAAGAGTTTGGGATGGCAACATTGTTCAGTAGTTTCAGCCGCAATTTGCTCTAATAACAAAGGTTGACTGGTAATCAATGAAAGGTAATCAAACCAAATAAAAAAAAAAATGGTAGATACAGCAGAACGCTTTCAGCGTTAAGTCGGCCTTTTGTACCCTTATATATTTTGTGGTCAATAAAGTTATTAAATAAAATAATAATAATGTTACGGTTATTACTGGTTATTATAAAACCATTAGCATATTACAGCGCCAACCATTAGATCATTAATAAACTGGAAAAAACTATTTATTACGAATATTACGACCTATGCAAAAGGAGTATTCACATCTACAGGTTCTTAAAATTACGAATCGTAATGAAACAAATTTGATGACAGGACCATTGACTATCAGACATGAGACGACTATAACTTTGCTATTTCTATCCATCTAATCTCTCAAACTTATTTGTATATAACTACTAGCTGAGCCGTGAAACGTTTTGTTATAGAAATTATTCCTAGCGGTTTGAAATATACTTTATGACCTATTCTCATACCTACTAAATATACATAAAAAATCATAGAAATTTATCGAGTTGTTTCGAAGGAGACCACAAACATCGTAACACGAAACTAGACTGGGCTCAGTTGAATTAACAAGCTGCAAACAATGATACACTTGTAAATGGTTCATGTACTGTATAATTCAGTCAAAGCAGAGTTAGCTGTGTCAAATAGTTAGTTGGAAATAGCTGGCACTTATAGCATAGGTTTTCCTTTCTTATGTGCCAGCTTTAGGTACATTAGCCTAGTGACAAAATCGTATGTACTAGCACAGGTACTAGTTCCCATATTAAATAAACATGATTATAATTCTCAAATAGGTCTAGGAATAAATAATTTATGGTAGTGGTACGTTAGTACTATTACTTATACTGTGGTAGTGGTATAGGTAATGTTCTTAATGTACAAATTCTTCTATTGCTTCTGGTAACTTACTAGTATGTAAAAACTCGATAGTCTATTTCAAGCGTCTTTAAAATCATTTCACATCAGCTTGGTCATACGCTTATTTGTCACTTGAGGTGGTACAAAAGCACTATGTATATTTAGATTTTATTTGTCATCTCAATAAATAAATAAAATAAATAAATTTTCTGGATAATTTACACAGCGCCATCTAGCCCGAAATTAAGCGCAAAGCTATGGGTCAGTAGACAACCGATAAATGTACTATAATAAATAATAATAATAATAATACTTTATTTGGAACAAAGTTGTTATATACAAATTCAACAATTGTAACGATGACATCTGCAGTAGTATAGAACTGTGTCGCAGATATCAACGCTCTCCTCCGAATATAATTTTTAAATACGTATTTATAATACACAGACAACATCCAAACCAAGACAAACACATGTTCATGCACACAAATGTTTGTCCTGTGCGGGGATCGAACCCGCTACCTCAGAGCCAAAGTAGCCATTCGATCACCGGGCTCGTCAAATAGTCAATAAAATTATTTTGCTTCTTTCTTCTTTGTCACTAATCCATTGTATGTGAACATGGCTTTACACGAATCGGTAGAGTGCTTTCTACCTTTACGATAATGGAGACTTTGATAAACCTATATTTGGCCTTTCAATCCCTCTTTTGAAAGGGTATAAATGGAGTGAAAAAAGGGGGAATGTTTATGTTTATTTATTTCAGTTATACATCGAGGGATACTTTCAGGTGACTTCTGAAAAATCACGAGCGATATCAACGCGTTGTACAGTCAAGTATCATCATTATCAGGTCCATTTTAGTCTCCACTACAGGAGTTCGACCCTCTCTCGTCCGTCCTAGACGGAAGGAGGATTTGGCCTACACTCCCCACGCTGGCCTAACGGGTTGGCGAGGCCTGATCGATATTTGATAATGTATTTCCCTTAGTCGCCTTGTACGACATCCACGGGAAGAAACGGAGTGATTCTATTCTAGTCTGCCGGAAACCACACGGCCAGTGTCAACTACGAGTATACATAAAGCAATACATCTCTAGTGTGTAAGTGTATTATGATTGTCTCTGAAACAAAGCCAATCTCATCTGCATGTGGTGCACCTTGTTGATCACCTAACGAGAAAAGGAAAAGAAAGATAGAGAAAATCCAAAGAAAGGTAGAGAAAAGCCATCGATAAAACATTATGTCGATCATTGCTTTGTTCCTGTAAGTGATTGAATGATGGAAGAAGTAGCTGGGACTTGAACGCGAGAATCACTTTTATGTTATACATATATGATCTGCTACTCTCCGCTTCACATCTTAATGTAAATCTAAATCTAAACCATGTAACCCAAGTATATAATATGTATATGGGTAATAAACCCGTAATTTTATTCCACTGTTGGGATACTGCTCTCTTCTCACTTTATTTTATATTACGACGGATGACAGACAAGCATGCGACCCGCCTGATGTGAAGCGGCAACCGTAGGTATATTAACGCTCGCAACATAAAATATCCCTGTTGCCAATGCAGCATCTTCTTCCTTTCTGGTAACCTCACTCACTCGCAGGAATAGAAGAATCCTCAAGGGAATTGTTATTTGGCTGCGGTATTCCGTGAGGTGGAGGTTCATTCTCCAGTTGGATAGCTTACTCTTTTCAAGGTGCCTAAAATCCACTGATTAAGCTTAACAATTGTCATCTACTGATTGCATCCGGGACTGGACGGGGAGCAGCTCATCTATCATTTACCATTCCATCTATAGACTGGCTACGGTCGATGTTACCTAACTTGTGTGCTCTAGCCATCGAGCTTCTTCATGCTCGCTTGGTGAAAAATATATTATAATAATAAATATTCCTCGATAAATTACACATGGCCATTTAGTCCCAAACAAAGGAAAGCTAGTACTTTGGGTACTAGATAACTGGATATAATACTTAAAAACATTTTTTTTTGTAAATACATATATATATATATATATAATACATAGAAAACACCCAGACCAAGACAAACAGACATGTTCATGCAAACAAATATTTGTCTCGTGCGGGCATCGAGCCCGCGACCTCGGAGTCAAAGTGGCCATTGCTAACCATTTTCACCACCGAGGTCGTCATATATATCTTAAATATATATCATATATTCTTAGGCATGAAAAAGAGTCTACTTAATATACTCGTAAAACCTTTGGTAAAGCCATTGTAATCCCAAAAGGCATAAAGAATATACATATATAGTTTAAACTAGGCCTGTATGCCTTAATTAAAAGCCTACAAAGCCTTTTTGTTCGTCAAAATGTGATACTAAACCTTTTCAGTGAAAATGAATGAACGTGATTGGGGTGGAATGTTTTCACGTTGTTAGGTATATACTAGTGGTTGCCCAGTAGTAGAAATTCGACCATATTTTTATTAATTTAAATTATGACTTTGAATCTAAATATCATCCCAACCCGCTTGCTTCGGGGTTACTTAACGAAAATGTGGCTAAGAGACTGAAACGAAAGCACATAATTTGAATAGTCAAGGGGCCCTGGTCCCCTACTCTATAAATAATTTAACTTTAACTTTAACTCATCTGATTATAGTCTGGCGACTGATAACAGATTTGAAATGTAAAAAAAAAATATGACTTTAATAATACACAAAAGACATGCGAGTGTGCGTCAAATACATGGTAATGTGTGTAATTTCTTTTCATTGATTTAATGTACTTTTATGCATAATTAAAAAAATATATATTAGCATTCTGCACAATTTTGCACACTTATAATTTATATATATGCCGTGAGGTTTCCGGCAGACTAGAATAGAATCACTCCGTCTCTTCCCGTGGATGTAGTACAAGGCGACTAAGGGAAAATACATTATCAAATATCGATCAGGCCTCCCCAACCCGTTTGGCCAGCGTCGGGAGTGTAGGCCAAAATCCACCTTTCGTCTAGGACGGACGAGAGAGGGTCGTGCTCCTGTAGTAGACTAAAATGACCTGATGATGATGATGATGATTAATATATAGAACTCGTACTTTGTTTTGTACGTCTGAACAAACGTCAGTCTGGGGGTTCTGATTTTTTTAAATTTGCTCTTTGATCATCATCAGGTCCATTTTAGTCTCCACTACAGGAGCAAGACCCTCTCTCGTCCGACCTAGACGGAAGGAGGATTTGGCCTACACTCCTCACGGACTCACTCCTCACGGAGTACACTACACTTTGGGGTGTAAGTAGTTCATCAACATCTTTGAACCAAAGCCAACTTCACCTGCACGCGGTGCACCCTGCTGACTGACAAACGAAGCTCTGGCGAAAAGAGAGGTAGGGAGCGTAATTGTAAGCTACCCGACTGGGGAATGTACCTCCACCTCACAGAATACCGCAGCCAAATAACGATTCCCTTGAGGGCTGTTGTGTTCCAAGTGAGTGAGTGAGGTCACCAGAAAGGAAGGAGATGCTGCAATGGCAGCGGGGGTGGCGGCGCGCGAGCGATATTTTATGTTGCGAGCGTTAATATGGCTACGGTAACCGCTTCACATAAGGCGGGCCGTATGCTTGTCTGCCCCCCGACGTAGTATAAAAAAAAAAAAAAAAGACTAAAATGACCTGATGATGATGATGATGATGATTAATATATAGAACTCGTACTTTGTTTTGTACATCTAAACGAACGTCAGTCTGGGGGTTCTGATTTTTTTAATGTTACTCTTTGATATCAATGCCCTTTAACGTCACCTATTCAGCCGAAGGACGTCCAATGCTGATCTCAGACTTTCCGGTTATGGTGTTGTCGCACCCGCCGGCAGACGTCGACAGCAACCATCCACTGCCGTCGGCGACAGTCATATCGTCTCGAGACGATAGAATATTGTACATTTTGCCTGCAGGTGACAGGGTAGTAAAACCTGCTACCAATCTGCTTGAGTGCTTGGTTGGTTTACCGGGCGCTATGGCGGTGCGGTTAAAGGTCGTCTCGCATGAACGTTAGATAGATCACGTAATTTTAATTTGTAATTTGTCAATTTGAACATTTTAGTATGAGCTCCACAGTTCCAATTGGGTTGTTTCCAATGTTTAAAAATTGTACAAATAAATTAACAATATCGTAAAATACACAAAACTATAAAGATCTGCAAACTTTCATTCTAATATCTTCAGTCAGACTTTTTTTAGCGTCGATCAAAGTTTGGCGGGAAAGTCCATTTTAAAAGTATGAAATTATTAAAAAATAATATTTCCATTGGAGAAGCAATAAAAAATGCTATAACTTTTATTATGATACTAATCACATAAACGTAATATTTAACATAGCTGTCGTACAAATGTCTGATTTGATGCATACAAAATACAGATCTGTGACGTCATAATTCAGTAGTCTTTTGTATGGAGCGTTTTGGGGCAGTCTAAAAATTGTGATTTTCAAATTACCATATCTCGAGAGATTTTTGTGCTATCGAAGTAATTCTTTCACCTATGGTTATATTATGGAGACGTTCCTACATATCAAACAGAAAAAAATGTTAGTCAAATACCCAATTGGCAATCGCTACGCTTTTCTACTTAGCAAACTGCCCCCTTATCACCATTTCTTATTGCGATTAAATAATTAAATAGATTGCTTATTCATACCAAAGACTTATTCATTGGTATGAATAAGCGACTCTATTTTCTATTCAGTTATTGAATCGCAACAAGAGATGGTGGTAAGGGAGCTGCCATTTGGCTAGCCCCCCTGGTTGGTTTACTGGGACAGAGACTCACAATCGTGTGATATAGCCGGAAGGTTGGTGCACAGGGGAGTATTAGATGTAGATATTATTATAGGGTCCGTTGTTCATTTCGACAGTTAACGTGGGAAAAGTCTCTAAGAAAAGCTACAGTTTTATCACAGTATAAGTACAGTATGGCCACTCCCTGCCGCTCTCTCGTGTCGACCTCACGTCCCCTCTGAGACAAATCTGGAACAGTTTGTATGGCGCCGCACGCATTCGCACTCTGCACAGACGTCATTGTTTATGTAGTAGTAAATGAGGCGACATTTGTAAAGCGTGACCGGGGTGATACAACATGCCACCATTTTAAGGGTTATTTCATAGCTTGAACTATTTAGTTTAGGTTACATAACACAATGTAAGCGTTTATTAAAATAAGTAACGCTTAGAATTTTGTAATGAAAGCTTTTATGGTTATTACGAGTACGTTTCGCGTCATTAAAAAGGCTGTATTGTATGCCACACTATTGTATTTTCGTACGCGTACTTTATTTAAATTGCGAAAATTATTATATAAATAAATATTCCTGTACAAATTTCAAACAGCCATCTAGTCCCAAACTATGCAAAGCTTGCACTATGGGTACTGTAACTTAATAATATACTTAAATATATATTTTTGGCCTTGTGGTTTCCGGCAGACTAGAATAGAATCACTCCGTCTATTCCCATGGATGTCGTACAAGGCGACTAAGGGAAATACATTATTAAATATCGATCAGGCCTCCCCAACCCGTTTGGCCAGCGTGAAGAGTGTAGGCCAAATCCTCCTTCCGGCTAGGACGGACAAGAGAGGGTCGTGCTCCTGTAGTTGAGACTCAAATGGACCTGCTGATGATGATGATGAAACTTTATTGTGATAAGATACAATGGAAGTAAGCCGTATACATAAAATAATATTTGCAGGGGGGGGGGGGGGGGGGGGGGACTTATTCCGTGAAGGAATCCCTTCCAGTCAACTGTTGCCTTTGAGCAACCGGATGGAATTCATAATCGGCGGTGAGAGACAATAATAATTAAAAGATATAAATAATAACACAAAACCGATATCTTATATCTGAAACAATATAAATAAACACACAATCCATTATTTATACACATTATATTATTAAAACTCACGTGAGACATTATACTAAATTAATTAGATAAATCAGTGTCCGGCGCGAGAGACAAAGGGTGGACGTGTCTGGACATTCGCCCTGATGAAGGTCTCCTTTTGAGATCGAAACTAGTCGGCTTTCCCGACAAAAAGACTTGAGTGACCCGTTTAATTTATCACATTATAGTTAACGTTGCTGATCTCCATAGGCGGTGGTGATTGTTTTCCATCAGGTGACCCACATGCTCATTTGACCACCTCTCGTATAAAAAAACCCGTCTTCGTTTTGTAATTTAAGAGCAGAGCTTATATCGTTGTAGTCATTAATGCATCTTTATCCATTGTTCCCTGTTTATAGCAATTTCTTGACCTCCCGACTCCGAGTCATTTTTAGGGTCCCGTAAGCGAAGGGTAAAAAGGAACCCTATTACTAAGGCTCCGCTGTTCGTCCGTCCCTCCGTCCGTCTGTCACCAAGCTGTATCTCATGAACCGTGATAGTTAGACAGATGAAATTTTCACAGATGATGTATTTCTATTGCCGCTATAACAACAAATACTAAAAACTGGAATAAAATAAATATTTAAGGGGGTTCCCATACAATTTTTCCTCGCAATTCATAACGGTGATAGGTAGACGCTTGAAATACTCACATAATATTTAGTTATATATTCACATTAAAAATAAATAATTAAATAAAAATAAAATGAATATTTAAGAGGGGCTCCCACACAACAAACGTGATTTTTTTTATAGATAATGATACGGAACCCTTCGTGCGCGAGTCCGACTTGCACTTGGCCGGTTTTTTTCTATTCTATTTTCCAAACACTCTCATAACTTACTACTATTATTATTACTTACGTGCTCAGTGCGAGTTTTTTTGGTCACATCCGAACGTGTTAACGTTTACCAACCAAATTGAGAAAAAGTTTTCTATTATGAATTTATCAGCCGCGTGTTACATATCCAAATTAGCCGGGTTGCTCACTTCAAAATGTGAGCAAATAAGCCACATAATTTTGATATGTAACACGCGTCATATAAATTCACAACATGAGAGTACTTCTCTATTTGGTCGGTTTGTTTACGTTGACATTATCGAACGTGAATAAAAAACTCGCACTCAGCACTCTGAATCAACTAAGTACCGCTCGATCTTATGCGAATACACTTTACTAATATAATATACACTTACTTTTAGCTAAAAATATCTGCTATATACGAAATCATATAAAATGCCTTTGAATTCTATTGAATATAGGGACGGATGTCACATAGTTTAACAAGTGTCCAGACATCAAACACGAGTGTATTTTCGGAGGTATGTCGAGAACTCGAACGAAGGGGTGAAGTGGATGGACAAACCCTTGAGAGCCGACCCATATATCGAATACGTAAGGCTCCCTCGTCCAGTTACATTTCCATACAAACGTAGAAAAGGAATTACTTTGCTCTTTGAGGGTGTAGGTACGTCAAAAATTTATAGATGATAATATGTATTTGCTCCAACTTAATCTAGGCCTGTGGCTCATTATTAGAGTTAAAAAAAATAATTTAAAAATTATAAATCTTGAAAAATCAATTTTTACGCAACGTAAATAAATACCATTACGAAAATAAAATTTCAATGTATTTAAACATTAGGCATAGTTTATTTCCCTGCTTTGGAGGGTACGTTATGCCGTCGGTCTACGCTGTTGTCATAAGATTTCAAGTTAAGTCAAGTCAGTGGCCTTTGGGTGGCTTGAAAACACTGGTCTCCGCCAACCCTCAGTTGAGTATCGTGGTGGAGTATGCTCTATACCCCTTCGATTGAGACTCGTATTCCAAAAAGTGGGATGTTTTTTTTATACTACGACGGGTGGCAGACAAGCATACGGCCCGACTGATGTGAAGCGGTTACCGTAGCCATATTAACGCTCGCAACATAAAATATCTATCGCGCGCTGCCACCCCCGCTGCCAACGCAGCATCTCCTTCCTTCTGGTGACCTCACTTACTCGTAGGAATAAAACAACCCTCAAGGGAATTGTTATTTAGCTGCGGTATTCTGTGAGGTACATTTTCCAGTCGGGTAGCTTACAATTACGCTCCCTGCCTCTCTTTTCGCCAGAGCTTCGTTGTTAGTCAGAAGGTTGCACCGCGTGCAGATGAAGATGACTTTGGTTCAAAGATGTTAATGAATCACTTATACCCCGAAAATAAGAATAAATAAATATTTCTGGACAATTTACACAGCGCCATCTAGTCCCAAATTAAGCGTAAAGCTTGTGTTATGGGTACTAGACAACTGATAAATGTACTTAAATACATTTTTTTTTGTAAATATATACTTATAATACATAGAAAACACCCAGACCAAGACAAACAAACATGTTCATGCACACAAATGTTTGACTTGAGCGGGAATCGAACCTACGACTTTGGAGTCAAAGTGGCCATTGCTAACCATTCGACTACCGAGCTCGTCACTTATTTGTTTATGTGTTGATGCCATCAGACATTTTCACCACTGTGTCTCCTGTGTAGCCAAGAACAGCAGCAACCGTCAAAAAGGCAATGAACAATGAAGTCCATTGCTGTTCCAGGGATAGACGGCTGCATTGGAACTCACAACGAATTACTTAATCAAAAGAAATTAGTAAGAGTAGGGAGCTTTTGAGTTTGGCTTCAAGAGTCAAGGGTATCACTTCTCAAACTACGGCGGCGATTATGTCACGATATATGAATAAAATTGTTTAAAAGTGGTGCTAGCCTGTAAGTAATTGTTACACTTATTGTCAAAAAAAAAAACATGTATTAGCTTAAATAATAGGGTAATCAATTGTTGACAAGCCAAATAAATAAATAACTAAAATTGTAATCGTATTAGAACATACGATCCATCAAAAACACGAAATGATGCAATATATCTTTAATAAAAATGTAAATAGTATTTCATCACAAAGATTTTTTGTCTGTCAGAAAAAAGATAGATGTGTTAGGAAGTTGTAGATTGAATAGAAAACTAAACATAATGGTTATTATTCTGATTAGTGTATTCACAATTTATTTAAAATAATGACAGCTCACTAACGCATTTTAGGGTTCCGTAGTAAACAAGGAATTCTTAAAGTTTCGCCATGTCCGTCTGTCCGACCGTCCGTCCGTCCGCAGCCTAGCTCAGAGATGCTTGATACTAGAACGCTATAGTTTGGCATGTAGACACATATTAACTATGCTGACAAAGCGGTAGAATAAAATTTTGAAAAATATTTTTTTTTGGGGTACCTCCCCTACATGTGAAAATGGGGATGATTTTTTTTTCTGCACCTACCCCATGGTGTGGAGTGTCGTTGGATAGGTCTTTTAGAAACATTGGGAGTGTGGGAAGAAAAACTATCACGGCTAAGTAGCCTTTACATACTGAGTAATAGCCGACGAACTTATAAAATGTATTGCAAGACGAATAGAATTGTGTAGTACATTATCAGAGGCTAGATGGCGGTTTAGTTACATGTTCACTTTAAAAATAAAGAATTAAATTAAAATAAAACAAATATTTACAACAGACATGATTTTTTTTTCCGTTTTTATAGATAATGGTACGGAACCCTTCATGCGCGAGTCCGACTCGCACTTGGCCGGTGTTTATTTTATTTAGTTTGACATTTTATTCGTTATTAATTCGAACTTTATTGATGTATACATCTCAGTCTTGGCTAGGTCCTGTGATTAAGCTTGAATGCACTATAGCAACTAGATAAACTATTATTTATAAAAAAATTGATTGTCTGTAGAGTCTGTTCACGGACGATAATTTTACGTGATAACGTCATAAGAAAACATTCGCCGATGGAGTGCAAGAGAGATAGATGCGTCACAAGACTAACGCTTAGGCCGATCGTGCCTCTCTGTCGCTTGTTCCGCGCTCTCGCTTGCACGCTCGGCTCAGGCGCAACGTGACAATGAGTCGTGCTATTTCATGCGCGCAGCCAGCGTTCATCGATTTATCGAAAATAATTTGGAAAAATTGGTTGTGGTGGAGAAAGTGGGAGGATAAAGACCTCGTGGACCGCCACTCACTCGATAATCGCAGGCGGTAGATCGGACAGCATGGAAAAAGCTGGTTATCCGTTCTACACAATCCTATTAGGATGGGCAGGCCCGACCTTCATTGATGAAGTACGTGATGAAGTAGTAAGGCGCAGAGAGGCATTAAAACAACGCTCGAATCTAGACCCTATTAAAATATGTTTTTTACGCCAATTGTTATGGAATAAATATTAGTACTAACGTTACGCTGTATACTAAGACGCAAGCCTACGTACTAATTTAAGCTTTTTTTTATATAAAAGACCCAACAAAAAACAAGAGGTTCATCAAAATCTTTGAAATGAAATCAACCTCACCTGCACGTGGTACACCCATGTTGACTGACAAACGAAGATCTGGCGAAAAGAGGTAGTGCGTAGCATATTTTTTAAGCTGCCCGACTGGGGAAGCCCCCATCTTACAGAATACAGCAGCCAAATAAAAATCCCCTTGAGGGTTGTTGTGTCCCTGCGAGTGAGTGAGGTCACCAGACAGAAATATAAATATATAAATATAAATATTCCTGGACAAATTACACACGGCCATCTAGTCCCAAACTAAGCAAAGCTTGTATTATGGTACAAGATAACTGATATTACACTTAAATACATTTTTTAAAATACATATAATACATAGATACACCCTGACCAAAACAAACAGACATGTTCATGCACACAAATATTTGTTTTGTGCGGGAATCGAACCCGCAACGTCAGAGTCAAACTGGCCATTGCTAACCATTCGACCACCGAGCTCGTCAAAGAAAGAAAGGAAGGAGTATAGACTGGCAACGGATTGATCTCTCGGTCTCTCCATGGGCGGTGGTGATTGCTTCCCACTAGCTTGTTTGCCGCCCTCTCATAGATAAAAAAGAAATAAAATAGCTCGCGTGTCGCCACCCCCGCTGCCAACGCAGCATCTCCTTCCTTTCTTTCTGGTAACCCACTCACTCGCAGAAACACAACCTCAAGGGAATTGTTATTTGTCTGCGATATTCTGTGACGTGGAGGTACTTTCCCCAGTCGGGTAGCTTACAATTACGCTCCCTACCTCTCTTTTCGCCAGAGGTTCGTTTGTCTGTCAGCAGGATGCACCGCGTGCAGGTGAAGTTGGCTTTGGTTCAAAGATGTTGGTGAACCCTCTTACACCTCAATAGTTACTAAGCTATAAAAGTCTCTACTCCACGCCAAGTTCTTTCACGTCACGTAAATAAACAGTCACGTTCATCACGTAACTTATCCCTACAACAACTTCGTTACTCAAAATAATAAAGATTCTCATAACTTTTAAATTGGATTATAAATATGGTTTTCAGGACAATTTTGTAATCCTTTGAGAGCTAAATTAAAAACTGCAGTTGTTGTTCAGTTAAGTGCTTCTCTCGTAGTTTGCTGGCGAGCTCGACATCACGTAACGAACGTTCTAGATATATACATTTTGGAAAAGACATTTTTACTAGATGTTATTTAGTTTCACCGTGTCTTTAATAAATTTTCGCGTAGTAAATTTGTCCCATTTCCCTGTGTACGAATGAGCCGAGATTTGGCACAGTCGTTTGTTTTTTTTTACAATGCAAAAGGCGGCTGCCACTAATGGCAATTATTAACTTCCACATTAATGTGGAAGTTAAAAATTGTCATTGTGTGGCATTAAGGGTTAACCCTTTGGATATGGATATCAAATTAAAGGATTTAACATCTACCTCACATTGCTAAGAGGGGAAGTTAAATTCCAAATACTTCTTATTTTTACTAATTGTATATTACTATTGTAAATAATGATTAAATTCGTTGTGAGTTCCAAGGCAGCCGTAGTCTTCCCCTCTAGCAGTGGTGACCCCCGGGACTACAATGGACTTTACTGTTTATTGCATTTTTTGGTGATCGCCGCTGTTAATCCTGGCTACACACGAGACACAGTGGTGGGAATGCGTGGTGGGCCCTCGTCCCGTTCAAGGGTTTGATGGGCGAAACACTGTAAGTAAACTTCAGCGCGACCGGGTTTCCCAAGGTTGTCTGTGCAGCTTCTGTAAGGTTCCGATCGAAAATTGCTGGAATCTATTGTTATTATTTAGTATCATTGCCAAAGATGAAAATAATACTAATTATGAATCGCATCTAGGCAGAGGAGAAGAATTTTTCCATTTTAAAAATATTTAAATAAAATCTGGCAAGCTGGAAGCTGGCAAAAGAAATATTAAATCCTATACATTTTGAGCCTCATCCAGTAAAACTGAATCTAAGTGAAAACTTCAGAAAGCGCATTCGGCTCCACAAATTATTAACGTATAAGTAGTTTATGCGACATTATTATACTTACCCCATTTAATCTCGGGTTTAAGCAATGGTTTAAGCGTAATGGGTTAACCGGCTTGTTAATTTTTATCTAACACATTTGACCTTTGCTTGTTTTTATTGTCGAGTTCATTTTAGGTTATTTTGTAATTTATATTAAATTTATTTGTTTCGGCAAATATATTATTACATTGCAATATAGTTTATAGTTGTTATAAACTTTTATTACAAGCTTTTAGATTCACCATCGTCGTTCTTCGACAACCCTCATTCATCAAAGCCCAAACAATACAAGAATAATAATATAATTTTGTGACTTAGACACAATATTACGAGCAAAACAAATCTAATTTGTTGCCAGTACCGACAGTTCAATGTATCCGTTGTCTCGCCACCGTGGCAGACAAGCATACGGCCCGCCTGATGTGAAGCGGTTACCGTAGCCATATTAACGCTCGCAACATAAAATATCGCTCGCGCGCCGCCATCCCCGCTGCCACCGCAGCATCTCCTTCCTATCTGGTGACCTCTCTCACTCGCAGGAACACAACAACCCTCAAGGGAATTGTTATTTGGCTGCGGTATTCTGTGAGGTGGAGGTACATTCCCCAATCGGATAGCTTACAATTACGCTCCCTACCTCTCTTTTCGCCAGAGCTTCGTTTGTCAGTCAGCAGGGTGCACCGCGTGCAGGTGAAGTTGGCTTTGGTTCAAAGATCATGAGGAACCACTTACACCCCAAAATTGTAAATAAGATAGATAAATAAGTTTTAGGTAGGTATTAAGCTAAATTATGTGTATAATATAGTACAATATAAAGTGCGTGTAGGAGATAGGCTAAATAAGGTTTTTGTTTATTTTTTTATTTTTTATATTAGCTCAGCATATTGGCTCCACTTCGCCTGATGGTAAGCGAAAAGAGGAGCCCCAATCGCATCGGCAATGAACAAGAGACCTTGATGTCTTGTCAGTTGACGCTGCCATGCTGGCCAACAAGATGCTTCTTCACGCTTCGCTTGAAGGATCCTATATTGTATGAATGAGGAAATACGTATGCCGGCAACGCGTTCCACTTTTTAATGGTGCGACATAGATAGGCACTTTTTAATGGTGCGACATAGATAATTGCCAAACTTTTTAGTATGCGAAGGGATGATCCCAACGGTAAACTTTTGATATCGCGAGCCTGCACGTGTAGTTCTGTGACGGAAAGGGGAGGAAGGGATAAGGGAAAACAGTTCTTCAGAGCACTCACCATGGTATAGGCGGTAAAATACGCTTAGTGAGCCAATATCCCTGCGGAGCTGAAGAGGTTCAAGATTCTTTGTGACCTCTTCGTCACCAATTATGCGGCCCGCTCGTCGCTGCAACCTATCGAGAGCCTCGAGGAGATACTGGGCGGAACCATCCCAGAGATGCGAGCAGTACTCCACACAGGCCCGAACTTGAGTCTTATACAAGAGACAAAGTTGGTCCGGCGCGAAGAACCGCCGCACCCTGTTCAGGATCCCGAGTTTTTTGGAGGCTGTTGAGATGAGGCTCTCAATATATTTCCTTTGGTTAAGGTTGCAGCTAATATCCATGCCCAGCATATTTAAGTTGAACCCAGCATATTTAAGTTATGTTTATTTAGTTATTACAAAGATTATTATGTTTATTTTATTTTAAAACGTTTTGTTTTTGTGTTATAAATCTAAGTTTGATTATTTTTTATATTTTTGTGAGTTCCTTATTTATTAATTGAAGTCGGTTCAATTACTTTTTCAAAAATATTTTATATTGTTTGGAATTTATGGCGCTTTTTGGGAATTTATAGCCTCGGCAATTTGCAAAATCAAACCTTCAGACGACATGTTTCCTCTCTAATAATTTTAGCATAACGTTTTATTCAGTATTCAGCAAAACCGAATGAAACGGTTGATACGTGCATCTGACAGCTGTCACGCATTTTTCCGTTTTCGAATGCTATCAACTCGAAATTGTTGGTGACACGTGTTAGCTGAAAGCATTGAAGGATTTTCAAGATAAATATTATAAATTTAAATTCAAACAGGTTTAAATTCGCTCCCAATATTAAGTGTCTAATAGTTTTAGAGCGTATTTATGACTTTGGGCTTTCATTCTTGTTTTATTTAAGAGAATTGAAAAATTTATTAGAATCTTCTTTAATTAAACGACGTGTACAAGTTTTAAAATAAATATTAAATAAATATACCTGGACAAATTACACGGCACCTAACTAAGTAAAGCTTGTACTATGTGTACTAGATAATTGATATATATACTTATATAGTTTTTTACATACATATAATACAAACAAAACACTTTTATTAATAATCTCGTTCTTATTTTTAGAACGATAATTAGGATATACTTTATCCTTATCTATAATTTGTTCTACGCATTCCACCAAAAATACTTAAAGGTCAGGCCAAACCGACGAATCGAGGATGCGGGACGCGGCGGTTCGCAAAACTGGAGCCCTACCGCTATCGAAAAAAAGCGATGGTAATCGGTTTTTTCGATTCCAAAAATTGGTCTTACGTTGAAGTTATTGTCAAACATCTTCAGCTTAGTTAGTAGAGCTCCAGGTTTCCTACCAGCTAAGCTAAACAAAATTAGCAAGAACCTAAGCAGTAGTTTCATTTTCGCATTCAAAAATAATCAAAGGTAATCTTCAGCTTCAGGCTTCAGCTTCGGCGGTAGTTTCAGACGCGCGGTGAATGCTGCCTGTTTATATGAATGGTACGATGTTTACCGTGTACCGACACGGCCGCAAAGCGCTATGAAATAGTAGCGCATTGTAGATGCTCCTGCTTTGCATCCCAAGGCCTTCAAATTTGGCTGGACGAGAACTCTATTAGAAATAGATCTGCCTTGACTGCCTTGATATGACATTCTACTAATATTGTTGATACTGGTAATTTCGCCTACAGTGCAGGTAATTTCAATTTATTTTTATTTTTATTTTTCCGACTTTTATTCTTGTAATGGTTTGAAATAAATTTGGTTTTAACAAATTAGCATATAAATTTGCACTACAAAAACCTAAAACCTTTACCTAAAGTATCAGCAACCAGTATTGAAAGGTGAGAAAGGTCGCTTTCAGTCCCTATGTTGAGCAATCGCTGCGATTTGCTTGCTGTGATTGGTGTTTTCAAGTGTGCAGTGCGGAGCGGTCGGGTCCTGCATCTTGCTTCCGTAAAGCAGATAAATTATCGATTCGACGACGTCGTCGTAGGCGCCGACCCTTATGCATCCCACTGCTGGGATACGGGCATACTCCACCACGCTGCTCAACTGCGGGTTGGCGGAGGTCAGTGTTTTAAGCCGCCTAAAGGCCACTGACTTGGCTTAACGACTGTCATCTAACGACAATAGCCGAGACCGACGGCTCAACCTGCCCTCTGTAGCACAGAGGGGCTCGAGATAAATAAACCCATCCATGGACAGGCTACGGTCAACGTTGCTTGACTTGCGTGATCGATTAGACTGCCACACGCAACGACGCCATCGAGCTCCTTCCTATTCGACGATTGCTGATACAAATTTATACTACTAATCTGAACTTCAAGCGGGTAGTAGAATATCTTAATATCAAGTCACAACACTTTCAAACAGCAATAGATGATCAATATTTCACTGTTCGAAATTCCGGATTGAAATGTTAAAACGAATATTTATCATAAATTAATAGTAAATGAACCCAGCTTTGGTGTCTTCACGCGACCCACTGTTCAGTACTTTCGCTCGATGACGTTCTTGTATGGTGCAAGTGATAAACCAAAGCGAAAAATACGTAATAAAAAAAAGTTTATTTCTCAGGTAAATAACTTTACATCCAATGCTTCTGCATTTTCTCGAAAATTATTTACACGTACGTACATATAACAAATTACAGTACACATAAAATCTTATTACTCTTATTTAATTACGTTTGGATGAATGGATGTGGATGTTGATATATAATCACATTAATTACGCCAGAATAGCTGAACGGATCTGGTTAAAGTTTTGCACAGGCATAAGCTATAGTCTATTTAATATAATATAATAAATGATATAGGTAGTAATAACATGTACTTTTTATTCCGAAAAATAAAATCTTATACCATGAGATTGAAATTCACGCAGAAGAAGTCGCGGGCAGCAGGTAGTTTTGATCTACAAAAACGGTCGGAAATCTGACATCAGATAAAATAACAATTTTTTCGAATTAAAACCATTCGTCCTAGGAACCAGGCTAGCGGCTTCTGGAACTTTTTACTTTTTAAACTTAAAACTTAACAAAATTTCAATCTCAACTAAGAAATCCTAGTGATTATCGATATATATAGCTTACGCACGCGGTACTTTCGTGACACGTGTTCATGTCCCGCATAAGACAAACATTTGTGTAACTGAAAATGTCTTTATGTATTATAATAGTATATGCTACATAAATAAATTCAACTTAACAAGTTTGTTAATCTACTCCGAAGCAAACTAGCAAACCTCTTTGATTACCACCTTACATTTTTTTCAGTCTAAACCGACATTCGCTCCCGCTATCTCTCATAACTTAAGTACTGTTTGGAGAAATGCCGCATGAGTAGGGGCGGTGAACGAATGCAAACGATTCCACACTACGACGGTCATTTTACTGCTTTCTATGCCTCGTTCACTTGTTACTTTTATTTTTAGCTGACTGGTACGAAACTTGTTTTAAGTTACACTGACCTCATGGCTAGTTGTTTGATTGAACTTGACTTTGACAGATTTTTTAATACATTCGGATGGAAAGCAAAGCAAGCACACGTGTTATTTGATGTGAAGCGATTATACTGTATGCGATTGTACGTTTGGATTTTTTTATGTTTGCGCATACTTTCATACATAAGTCTACTTGTACAAACATAGTGTTAAGCGCTAATCTACACTAATATACAGAGAAAACACTTAAATCAACACAAAGAGACATGCAAATAAATGTTTCTCTTGTGCGAGGATCGCTCCCACAACCTCGGAGTCAAAGTAGGCATTGCAAGGCATTCGACCACGGGATTGGTCAAATATATTTACGATATTGTTTTGTAATACAAGTAAGATATTACAGAACACAGCAAAAACTGCAATATTCTTGTACAAATGATGTAATAGCTGAGTTTATTTTTCATAAATTTAGAATTGGCTGGACAGTGAAAGTTGTTCATCTCCTGACATTGAGAAATTACAAACCGAACTCGATATCATCTTTTTAGGGTTCCGTACCTCCAAAGGAAAAACGGAACCCTTATAAGATCACTTTGTTGTCCGTCAGTCTGTCTGTCTGTCTGACTGTCAAGGCCCTCTATGTCGAGAATGCGTGGAGGTATCAAGCTGAAATTTGAACTGTATTCTCGGGTCTACGGTACCATGAAGTTGTAAAAAAATCAAACTGCTAAGTTTACGTAAACAAAAGTTACGGCCGTTTATTCAGCAAAAAACGCATATTTCGACACATTCTCAAGGGAATCAAAACCTTTAAGGTACTTCCCGTTGACCTAGAACTATGAAATTTGGCAAGTAACATCGTTATAGACTACAAGTACCGGAATAAATCTCAAAACTACACATTTGTAATTAAATCTTAAAAAATAATACGTCTATATTTTTCAAAATTTCAAATTGAAGCTACTAGTTAAAATGGGGTAACATATGAAAGGGCTTTATGTTCACATTGCAAAATATACTTTATTTATTTTTTCCGACGCATTATTTCTTATTTATACGTATTATTCCTACGTACGGAACCCTCGGTGGGCGAGCCCGACTCGCACTTGTCCGGTTTTTTACATTTATATCACTGCAAGACACACCAAGCAATGGAACGAATGACGGGACTTTGGCTTGATTGTGAGCTATAAAAGGATTGTTCGTAGGTGGACTACGGGTTTTGATGTTCTAATTTTTAACTCTTAACTAACATGGTGCCTTTTTACATACACAAAACAAACATAACCAACATCGTGGGGTAAAAACATACCCCAATTTCATAGTTACATATCTTATAAAATAACGATTTGTACCAAGACTTGATTAATTTTCTAAGTTTTCTTTACACTAATAAAAAGAGTACGTAATTTATTAATAACAACATTTTTATTTACACAAATATTTAAGAAATATACTTATTAAATATATTTAGTAAGATCTGGTCAAGAAAGCAAGTCCCAGTAGCATTTGGAAAGGCAGTTTTTGTCTTCATCCCTAAAAAGGATATAGTAACTCATCCAAAAGACACCAGACCGATAGCCCTAACCAATACAATCTCAAAAATCTTTTTTAGTGTATTACAATCAAAAATGACAAAATTCATGATCAGCAATAGGTATTTCAGGCCCAAACACCAGAAAGGCTTCTTGCCTGGAATTTCTGGATGCCTGGAACACAATACATTACTAGCAGAAAGTCTGAAAGATGCCAGAACACATGAGAGGCAAATATCAGTCTGCTGGATAGACCTAGAAAACGCATTTGGTTCGGTGCAGCATGAACTTATGATATTTGCACTAAAATGGTATAACTTTCCCGATTTAATTGTTAACATAATTAACTCTTATTACTCGCATTTAAAATTCGTCATAGCAGTAAACAAGGAATACACAAAGCCACTACAATACAGTGTAGGACTATTCCAAGGGTGCTGCTTATCACCGATAGTATTTAACATAGTTATTAATATTTTAATAGACAAATTGACATCATATGAAAGGAAATGGGGCTACCGTTTTAAAATCAACAACAAGTACACTGAGTCAATCTTAGCCTTTGCTGACGACCTTGCAATACTTACACGTAATCCCAAACAGTGTCAGGAGTTGTTAAATGAAGTCGATGAGTTCTGTACATGGACGGAGGGATTGAGGGCGAAACCAAGTAAATGTTATTGTTTATGTCTGGGTAGACGAAATACCAAATACACTTCTTACGACCCGGAACTCTCTATAAGCGGCCAAAAAGTTGCTACGATTGCAGAAACAGTGCCTTTCAAATTTCTTGGTAGAAAGATAGATTACAAAGGACGCACACCATCATTGGGGGAAGTTGTCGAAAATTTCATTAACGACCTCAATAAGGTAGACCAACAGCCTATCAGTAATATTAAAAAAGCATGGATATACGACAACTATCTCACATCACGTCTCACTTGGCCTTTCCTAGTATATGACTTCGGTAAAACCCTCTTGGCAAAGTTAGATGCTAATGTCATAAAGATATTAAAATCATGGTTCGGACTGGCACATCCGGCTGATCCCTCGACTCTATTTAGGGATCACAATAGTTTTGGGCTGAAATTAAAGAAACCTTCTGAACTCTATAAACACCTGAGAGTTACAAAAACGCATGTTTTGCAAAAGTCGAAAGACGAATTAGTTAAATCTCTCCCAAAAGACAAAAATGCCACAGACCTAGAATCTAGACTTCAATTCCACAAACAATTTATGGTAGGTGCACAGGCAAATAGAGCTGGGTTGGGCGCGAGAAAGAAAAGGGAAGACCGAGACATAGTAAAAACCTTTCTACAACAAGACGAAAATGACAGTTACAAAGTGCACGCTATGAATTTAGAAATGCAAAGTGAGTGGTTAACCATAGGCGAGTTTTGCATCCCGTTAGCTCTGAAGTAGCGCACCTTGCTGTATGACTGGTCTCCTGCCTTATTAAAATTCTACCTTAATGCCTTTCAAATGAGCCTCCCTGACCAGAGTAACTTAGTTAGGTGGGGAAAAGCCTCTGAAAAATGTTGCTATACCTGTGGAGAGGCGATATGTACAGCAAGGCACCTATTGGTGGGATGCAAGGTGCTCCTTGATAGGGGTCATTACTCACATCGCCATGACAGAGTACTTCAAATCATACGTGAAGCCATAAGCCTTTCAATAGCTAGAGCCCAAAAAGGATTAACGACAAACAAAAGACAAATTAACTTTATAAAAGGAGGCTCAACTTCAAACTCCAAGAACAAGCCTTACTCAATCCTCAGTGCAGCACCTGACTGGACTATTTTAATGGACACGTATGAAAAGCACTATAAAATCCCAGAAGATGTGGTTGTTTCGACATCCAGACCGGACATTTTCCTTTTCTCCAGAGCTACAAAACGTATAGTACTTGTAGAGCTTACCGTACCGTGGGAAACTAACATACCCAAAGACCACGCGATAAAACAAAACAAATATTATGACCTCCTAAACGAATTAACAAAAAGCGGCTATGTAGTTAATCTATACGCTGTAGAAGTAGGAGCGAGAGGTATACCAGCAAAATCTCTCTATAACCTGCTGAAAGACCTTGGCTTGTCCAGAAGTGCAGTAAGTTCTATACTAGAACGAGTATCTAAAGCTGCATTAGCAGGTTCATACCAGATTTGGCAGGGCAGGGAGAGAAACACAAGTAGTGAAGGTGAGTGTTGATGTACGTCGGAAAGGGGCCCCTTAAACCTACACCCGTGTCACAAGTCTCGGGATCTGCTTGGGTTTCTCTCTCTGCCACACGATGGACCCGGCACCCGCACGGTGAATCCATGGAAGCTAAGAAGTTCGTCTCTTTTTCCTCGTATATTTTTATTAGCATACATTCAGTCTTTAATCGACGTATTTGATATTATTTTAATTTATCACTAGAAAATTAAACTGAATATGGTAAAAAGAAACGAAGCTTATGAATAATTTTGTCATGAGATAAAACAGCCTGTGACTTCATTGGTACAAGATTATTTCTGCCAAAAAAACACCCTAAAGCCTGATATTGTGAAAACTATTTAAAGATGCGTGCTGCGCCTCAACCTCATTCTAGCACATGGGTTTGGCTGAGAATACCTAGCTGTGCCAGTAGCTAATGCAAAAGGTTTCAAAATACAAACAAAAATGCACAACTGGGGTATAAAATTACCCCATTATGTTAGTTAATGGTTAATTAATATTAATATTGTGCATGCTTATATGTCTTTTGCGTGTTTCATCGGTAAACAGACAAAAATGATAAAAAAGAAAATCCAATTTTTTTTTAACATTTTTTGGATTTCAAAAAAAAAAAATACATTGTATAATTTTTTTTTTTTTTTTGCGAAAATGGACGACGTACCTTGCGGCCAGGAGTACTAACTATCTCGAGCTGTCAAATTGTGAAGAGAACTATTTACCAAGATTTTCCTATGATACTCTATGAGGTTCTTCAAGGCAGATATAAAGGGTTTTTTACAGGGTATGCAATGCGTACTGCCGCAAGCGCCCATCCATAGGTGATAAGCAGCACGCATTGCATACGAGTTGTGATATTTGCTTATCATGGCAGGTCATATACTTAACTCTCGTCTCTCTTCTTTTCGTCAACCCTTATTTATCTCACTGCTGGGATACGGGTCTCCCCTCAATCCAAGGGGTAGAGTGCGTACTCCTCCACGCTGCACTACTGTGGGTTGGCTTAAGTCAGTGTTTTCAAGGCCCCTAAAGGCCACTGACTTAACGACTGTCATCTAACGACAATAGCCGGGGTAGCCAAAAGTTTAACAAGCCCTCCAGGGAGAAGCTACAAATAAATAAACCCATCCATGGATAGGCTGCGGTCGACGTTGCTTGACTTACGAGATCGAATAAACTGCCAAACACAACGACGCCATCGAGCTTCTTAACTGAGATCTACTTAACTGTTTACCACAAAAATAAGTAATGATGTAAGTTACTTTTACCAAGTACAGATTTCTTACTTACTTAGTACTTAGTACAGATTTCTTCAAACAATATATATCTATGGTTCTCAGTGATAACTTGCAGGAAAACTGTGTGTATAGAGAGTGTGTTTACTTAACATGGCCTTGACTGCAACTTAGGTCCGGTTGTTTCACCGCACTGTTTCCATAGGAGTTTTCTGACCTACAAACAGACGATTTGTGGTAAATTTATATATTCTTAGGGTTCTGTACCTCAAAAGGAAAAACGGAACCCATATAAGATTACTTTGTTGTCTGTCTGTCTGTTTGTCTGTCAAGACCCTCTATGTCGAATTTAAAATTGAAGCTACTACCCCTAGTTCAAATGGGGTATCATATGAAAGGGCTTGATGTGCACATTGGAAAATATATTTTATTTATTTTTTCCGACGCATTATTTCTTATTTATAATGAAAAATATCAAATTTATAATGATCCTACGTACGGAACCATTGCTGAGCGAGTCCGACTGGCACTTGTCCGGTTTTTTTATAGCTTGTGTGGTAAGCACCCACAGCACTGATGGTGCTAAAGCTGTTATCGCTTACTAAGCACCGGAAACGGTCTTTTTACCTGAGTGCTAAGTGCGAACTTTTTCTTCGCATTCGAATATATCAACGTAAACAAACCGACCAGATATAGAAGAACTTTCGTGATGTGAATGTATAAGACGCGTATTACAATCAAAATTATGTGGATTACTTGTTCACAGTGAGTCAGTTTGAAGTGAACAACCCGGCTAATTTGGATATGTAACAAGCGTCTGGTAAATTCACAATATGAAACTTTTTCTCAATTTGGTCGGCTTGTTCACACGTTCGAATGTGACTAAAAACACTTGCGCTAAGCACTCTGAAAAATTATACCTACTTTTTGATGTACAGTTATATCATACTGAATATACTTATTATTTTACATAAAAACGCGCTAAAATATAAATCTCTCGTAGCGTATCGACTTATATATCGACGGTTAAAAGGTTATAGGGTATAAGCGACCAAAACTAAATTGTTCAGGAAAGTAGTTCAAAGTTTGAAATTGCAGAAAAATGGATATAACTTTTTTATTTATTATCTTTTATTGATAAAACCAAAACAGCTGTAGAATAAAAATATAAAGGCATAAATGGGCACTTTTATTAATATAATTATACGTTGTTTTATGTGGTTTTATGTCGCTTAGATCAATTGATTTTATTTTCCTCGTGAGGTAATTCAGCATAAGTTACTTAAACATGTAAAAATACCAAGAGTATAAAAGACTTAACTACATTTGATATCCTCGTACCAATAAGTAATAGGGCATAAACAACATGACTATATCATAACTTAATTGGGTAGAGGAGGTGTAGTAAAACCTTGTTAGTATATTTGTACTCTTCTTTATATACTAATAAAAAAGAAAATTACACCTGTCTAATTTAAAATGTACTGTTTACGTTAGTTACCATTATAATATATGTTTCTTGAGAATAAACTCCATAATTTCTTATTTTTGCCTAATCAATATTCAACATTCGTTATCAGCACGAAAGGCAACATTTAAAATATCTTATTTAAATAAAGATAGTTTTGTGAAGAATGTCTGGAACAAATTTTCAAGGAATTTCAATGTTAAAAAATCGTGATGATTATTCGTGTTGGAAGTTCAAAGTAAGAATGTTACTTATACACGAAGATCTTTGGAATACCATAGTTGGGTATTCAGATGATGATAAAACACCAATTGAAACGCGTGTTCGTAATGACCAGAAGGCACTTTCAAAAATATGCTTGACGGTTGATGGTACAGCTATTACTCATGTGAGAACAGCAACTACTGCGAAGGAAGCGTGGGTTGCATTGCAGAAAGCATACGAAGATCGTGGTATGGGAAGAAGACTGGCGTTAGAGCGGAAACTCTACAGGTATTCCCTTTCCGATTTTTCTGATATAGAGACGTATATAAATGCAGTTATGTCAACTGCTCAGGATCTTGACGATATTGGAAAAAAGATTGATGATAGCTCTCTAGCTGCAATTATACTTGGTGGTTTGACATCACGATATGAACCGTTGATTATGGCCTTAGAAAATGCGAATGTAGAAGTGACCTGTGAATTAGTAAAAGCAAAATTACTTAATGAGATGTCGAAAAATACTCAGCAGGAAGATGTAACAGCGCTTCGTTCGACTAATTCTAAAACTCAAAAGAAGAGGCCAATCATTTGCTTCAAGTGTAAGCAACCTGGACATAAGAGTCCTGAGTGTCCACTGAAAAAGGACAAAAAGGCACTTATTATTACAGATAAGAAAGTTGACGACGTGAGTACATCAGGATGCGCCTTAACTGTATGTTCTTCGACAAGTCGTAAATGGTTCATTGACTCAGGAGCCTCTTCACATATGACTCCTTATGTTGATTGGTTGGATTCTTACAGACGCGTTGAGACTGGAACAATAACAGTGGCAAACGGACATAAAGTAGCTTCTGTAGGTATTGGTGAAGTAAATATTAATACAGACTCTAAATTTAATAAAATTGGTAATGTAGTTCATGTACCAGATTTAAACTGTAATTTACTTTCAGTACAGAAAGTTGTAGACAAAGGGTGTACTGTGATATTTGATAAAAGCGGTTGTAATATTTATGAAGATAAAGATGTTAGGTATAATGGCAAAGCAATTTTGCATGGTTCTCTTTATGGTGGAATGTATTGTTTAGATTGCTCATTTAATATACCAAAAAATGTTTCAGCTTTTAATGTGAACTCTGACACTGAGAAATTTCAGCTTTGGCAGAAGCGGCTGGGACATCTCTGTCGAATTGGCATGGATCTTCTCAAGAAGGGTCTAGCTGTCGGCGTGGAGTATACAGAAGTTGATAAACAACCGTGTATATCTTGCATAGAAGGTAAGCAAGCTCGCAAATCCTTCAAACCCTTAAAATACAAAAGAGCTACTTCAGTACTCGAATTGATTCACACAGATGTATGTGGACCAATGTCGGTAACCTCCTTTAAAGGTAGTAAATATTTTATCATTTTTATAGATGATTATACACGTTTTATATTTTTATTTTGTATTTCCTCTAAGACGGAAATCAAAACAAAATTTTGTACTTTTCAATCTCTTGTAGAGAGACAGACTGGTGCAAAAATTAAAATTTTGCGATCAGATAATGGTACGGAATTTGTGAACAAAGAAATGACTGATTATCTGAGTTCACAAGGTATCGTTTTTCAAACGACGACTCCTTATAGTCCACAACAAAATGGGGTTAGCGAACGCTGCAACCGTAGCATTGTTGAGAAGGCTCGTTCTATGCTATCTCAAGGCTCTCTCCCAAAAGCATATTGGCAAGATGCTGTTGAGACGAGTGTTTATTTAAAGAATCGATCTCCACATCGCGCGCTTTCCGGGAAAACTCCTTATGAAATGTGGAATGGTACCAAACCTGATCTGTCTCATTTGAAAGTATTTGGATGTAGAGCATTAGTTCACGTTCCTTCATGTCAAAGAACTAAGTTGGACATGAAAGCAACTGAACATATCTTCGTTGGTTACTCTGAAGATCCTAGAAGTTATTATTTTCGTAATGCTGTAAATGTAAGAAGACTAGTAAAATCAAGAGATGTTACTTTCTTTGAAAATAACTTCATAGGATTGAAAGAAAATTCAAATGCAGAAGAGACTGTAAATGTAAATTTATTTTCACAGAGTTCTTCTTCAAATCAGACTACGACTTCTTCAATCGGGCGAAGTGAGGTAGTTGATGACGCGGAAAATGATTCGTTTGAAGACAGTAGTGAAATAATCATCGAGAAACCTGAAGTTGGGAGAGGTGATACTGTTGAGAGAAGGTATCCTCAAAGGGCACGTAATGTCCCAGATTTTTTCTCGTACAATACTCATCTCTTTAACAACGAACTTTGTGATGATCCGTTAAGTTATCATGATGCTATTACTGCAAGTGACAAAGATAACTGGATTTCAGCAATGGAAGAAGAGTATAATGCTTTACTTAATAAGCATACTTGGACTTTAGTAGACAAACCTACTGATAAAAGTTGTATTCCTTGTAAATGGGTTTACAAACTTAAGCGAGATGCAGATGGTAACGTAGTGAGGTACAAAGCTCGCTTAGTAGCGAAGGGTTTTTGTCAAAAGGAAGGTGTAAATTACTACGAAACCTTTTCGCCAGTAGTTCGTAACTCATCACTACGAACTCTGTTAGCTCTTGCAATACAGGATAACTACAAAGTACGACATTTGGATGTGGATACAGCCTTTCTCAATGGTGACTTGGAGGAGGAGGTATTCATGTTGCAGCCTGAAGGATTTATTAAAGAAGGAGAGGAACGCAAAGTTTGTAAATTAATTCGATCTTTGTATGGCTTAAAACAGGCCCCAAGAGCTTGGAATAAAAAGTTGAGAGAAACTTTGTCAAGTATTGGGTTCATACAAACTCCTTCGGAACCTTGTGTTTTTACTAAGAATATTTCGAGTAAAGACTCCTTGGTTCTAGCTGTCTATGTCGATGATATTCTCTTACTGTATCGAAATGACATGACACTTGTCAATTTTAAATGTCAAATCGAAAAATTCTTTCCTATAAAAGATTTAGGACTCGTAAATTATTTTACTGGAATTAATATAAAGTTTACCGAAAGTGAAATAAAATTAACGCAAAGTACGTATATAGAGTCTTTGCTGAACACATACAATCTTAAAGGTTGTAAAGGGGTTAGTACGCCCCTTGCCCAAACGAAGCTTGAACCTAGTACAGGTGAGTGTAATTATCCATATCAAGCTCTTATTGGATGTCTTATGTTTCTGGCAGTGAACACGAGACCTGACATCGCCTATACTGTTAGCTACTTGAGTCAGTTCAATACCAAATTTGACGAGACTCATTGGAGTGCAGCTAAACGCTGTCTACGATATCTGAGTGCAACAAAAAGTGTTGGAATTACTTACAGGAAAGATAAGGATATTCAGCTACGGGGATATTCTGATGCAGATTGGGCTAACTGTCCAATGGATCGACGGTCTTACACTGGCTTCTATTTTGAACTTGCCGGTAGTCCGATATCTTGGGAGGCACGCAAACAGCCTACAGTTGCATTGTCTTCAGCTGAAGCAGAGTATATGGCCTTAACGTCGGCCGCAAAAGAGGCATGCTTTCTAAAAAGGTTCATTTCGGAAATAACATGTAAGTCGCCTAATGTTATTATTTACTCAGACAGTCAAAGTGCGCAAAAGCTAGCGTCCAATCCAATCCACCATAATAGAACGAAACATATTGATGTTAAGTTTCACTTCATTAGAGACAAAGTAAATGACAGGGTCATAGAACTTAGGTATATGCCCACAGATAAGTTACCAGCAGATGTTCTTACGAAAGCGTTAGGTCCAGTTAAACACTCCAGATGTTTAACGTATATGGGTGTAACTTAGTTACGTAGTTTGTATTCATTTATTTTACTCTTGTCTCCTATTTATACCTATTATTTTTCTTTTTTATTAAGGGTGGATGTAGTAAAACCTTGTTAGTATATTTGTACTCTTCTTTATATACTAATAAAAAAGAAAATTACACCTGTCTAATTTAAAATGTAC
The DNA here is from genome assembly GCA_937001555.2 of Hypsopygia costalis. Lineage (NCBI taxonomy): Eukaryota > Metazoa > Arthropoda > Insecta > Lepidoptera > Pyralidae > Hypsopygia > Hypsopygia costalis. The sequence continues at coordinate 6,316,699 of OW443350.2, forward strand.
TGTTTACGTTAGTTACCATTATAATATATGTTTCTTGAGAATAAACTCCATAATTTCTTATTTTTGCCTAATCAATATTCAACAGGAGGACAAGTTAATATTCACATAATTGCGCCAAAAGTTAATAAAGCATAAGATACAGAGCTTAGCAATAATATTGTGAGGTTATTAGACATTTACGACACTGGTAGATGAATTAAAAAAAGGTAATGTAGTACTTCCACATTATCAAGATTTATGTACCCTATGGAAATCGAGAATATCCAACAATATAAGCAGACGTATCTCTATAATATGAGCTCATTTGAAGCGATCATTAGCTAAAATGTTTTTCCTCTGATTTTAGAATCATTTTGTAATGTTTATTTAAGTACTACCGTTGATTTTTTTTTCGAGTGCTATATGTGAAACCTTTTAATTGCCCATCAATACCACTGTAATGTTAAAATACACTTAAGCTAGCTGTAAGTTTACTGAAACTCCATAATAATATTAATGCGAAAGTGTGTTTGTTTGTTTGCTTGTTGTTTGTATTTCTTTCACGTCGAAAGTAACAAACGGATTGACATGATTTTTTTGCAGATAGTTTAAGGTCTGGAGAGTGACATAGGCTACTCTTTATCCCGGAAATACATCTTATTTCCACGGGATGAAATAAAGTTTATAATCATTTGTCCTTCTTTCACGTCAAAAGGAACCTAAGTACGGACATGATTTTTTTAATGGGGATAGTTTACGGTCTGGAGAGTGACATAGGCTACTTTTTATCCCGGAAAAGCATCTTAATCCCATGGGAAAAATAAACTTGTAATCATTTGTCCTTTTACGTCGAAAGAAACCTAAGTACCGACATGATTTTTTAACAGTGGATAGTTTTCTGTCTGGAGAGTGGCGTAGATTACTTTTTATCCATGTTATTCCTATAGGAAAAAAGTTTCATTAAAATAATGACCACGCGGGTGAAGGTGTTAACAGCTAGTAAAGAAATAGTAACGTGGATTAAATGTCAGGTCTTAAAAATAATAGAACAACAACCAACACGATTCTGTTTTAAAACAAGAGTTAAGTAACTGGGTACATTTAAAGGGTTACCCATCACTATACTGTATTATATAAACTCATTACCTATCGAAATACAAATTTCTTCATTGCATATTAAAAATTGAGTTACAGTAACTAATTTCAAACTTAATCTAACGAACAATGGGCGGCCTTATTGCTAAAAAGCAATCTCTTCTAGACAACCTTAGGATAAATGATAGGAGAATATTACTGAAGTTTACCGACCGAAAGATTTAAGCCGACTGATTTTATTTCTATTTAAAATTTCATCGTCATCAGGTCATTTTCGTCTCCACTACATGAGCACGACCCTCTCTCGTCCGTCATAGACAGGAGGATTTGGCCTACACTCAACACGCTGGCCAGACGGGTTGGGGAGGCCTGATCGATGTTTTATAATGTATTTTATGTATAATATAATAATATTTAAAATTTATTGACCACAAAATTACATAAGGGTACAAAAGGCGGACTTAACGCTAAAAGCATTCTCTACCAGTCAACCTTTTGGAATAGCAGAAATACACGAATGCGGGTCTAAATAACAAAAATAATAAAATAGAACAGTGTCTACGAAATAGATATAATGTAATGACTATTCAACTTAGAGAAATAAATAGAATAAACGATATTACTCATTCAAATACAATAAACATACATAAGAATATATCACTATTATAAATATACATACAGATACATAGATAGATAATATAGGAAGATGATGATTCTGTTCTTCGTTAAACCGTGCAGATAAGCGTGGATTTTCTTTTTAAAATTGAATTTATTTGAGATCCTTCTAAGTCATTCAGGCAGCTCGTTCCATAGACGTGAAGCTTGCAGTGTGAAGGAATCAGACTTGAAGCCAGAATGGTAAAGGGGAATGTAAAGCTGACGAGTATTGTCAGAACGAAGTGGAAGGCTGTGAGAGTCGCAAATTGAAATTTACATTTCAAGTATTCCGGAGAGAGAGGACTAGTTAGAATAGTGAGAAGTATGCAGAGTAATCTCTGTTGCCTCCGTTGATGAACAGGAAGCCATTTAAGTTGAGACCGATATGAAGAGATATGATCAAATTTGCGAAGACAGTAGATAAAACGAATAGCGTTGTTGATAAGTCGGTCCAATTTATTGAGATCTACATTTAGATCTGGAAATACATTACACTACATTTAGACCTAGGTTTCACTGTAATGAAGGTAAAGGAAGAAAATTCCTAAACCGATTAAGGAAACTCAATGCCGTTAATACCGCACGACTTATCTCAGCTATTTGCGAGGTCCAACTAAGAGTGGAATCTATATAAAGACCTAGGTTTTTGGCAGTATTATTGAACGAAATGACAGTATATTCAAACATAACAGGCGACACAGAGCTGAAATCAATCATGGCACACATTTAGCTGGTTTTACAGGTATACCAAAATCTCTAGACCAAGAGCTGACATTACATGGGTTATCATTTAATTTTTCAATTGCAGTGTTGTTCACATTCTCTGTCGTTGTCTGCACATATATTTGGAAATCATCAGCATATAAGTGGTAAGAACAACTGAGCGAAAGAGACAGGAGGATTTAAGGTATAAGCGACTTGCTGAATAGCCGCTTGAGTACAACCAAGTAATACAAAATATCGCAAGCGACGGAGTTGTATGAAAATAGCAAATGGAAGTGGAATAATAAGCGACAATAGTATTGAAATATTGTAATTGGTAGTAAGGTATAATCGACAGTTCAATATGAACTTAGACTTTAGTAATTACGTATAAGCGACAACCATATTGTTAATTTGTAAATAGTAGTAAGGCATAACCGACAGTTCAATAACAAATTAATTTTAGTAATTGCGAATAAGCGACAACTGTATTGTAAACAAAAAAAAAGTAGTAAGGTATAACCGACGCCTATTAATTTTAATGAGAAAGGTAAAGGAGCATTAGTTCCAGGTTTCAAAACAGGGGCTAATAGTAAAGAGCCGTAAGCGCCCGGAATGTCTACTCAAGTTAAAAGTAAAAACGCGTTAGCGACCGTCAACCAAAACTGAAACCATTTTTGCAGGGGTACAAGCACCTTAAGGGCAAAAAAGGCCTAGAATTTCGTCGGTTACTCCGAGGCATACTTCGAAAACGCTGTTTTTTGCTTTGCATAAACGACAAAAAAGTCATCGTAGAGCCATGGGAGTAAGCGCATTAGAAAGAACGGAAAATTTTAAGTAGGATGGCATTCATAACTCATTTTCGATCAAAATGTCGCTTATGCCCTAGTACCTTTTAACCGTCGATATATATATATATATATATATAATAAAGTCGGTTTCATTCGAACACTTATATAATAATAATAAATAATATATATCAAATATATAGAAAGATTTTCATGGTTTTTTATTTGTTGGATTTCTCTCCGTCTCCAACATGGCAGAATAACTATTAAAAACACTGAAAAAACTAAGACTAAAAACATGGGCAAAAATGGGGTGGCTGTGTCGTGGACACGGCCGTATGTTGTAGGTGAATACGCTATATGCACTAAAATTATCTCAAAATGGTAGCGGTTCACCCTCTCCCGCACGCGATGTTCCCTAGTCCTTACTTAGCGTAATAAATTGTTTGAACCTTCATCTATCCAGTGGTGTGATTGAATTTTGGATGGAGATTATAGATATGTAGCTGCAACACCAAACTGAATCCCCCGGTTTTGTTATCATAAGATTTTTGGATTGCTCCGGTACGGGTAGCAAGACGTTTTCACGTCATATAGTCAACGAAACAAAGTTAACCCTATTACTCCACAAAATATACACAGCAGATGCATTGTAAATAAATAAAAAAATCCTTCGATCCTATTACAAACTCCATTATAAATATTCAGCTATCCCTGAAATCGTACCTTTCGTTTGGATATCCTTTCGTGTCTAAAAAGGGTTTTTATTATGTTACATTTGTGTAGAAAGGTTTAATCCTTTTCCGGACGTTCATTTAGCGTGGGTGATTTTTAGAACATAAAAGATTCCATTGACAAGATCGTGAATTGGAACTAAACCTTACCGCCGAAGCTAAAGCCGATTACCGTAGAATAATTTGATTCCAAAAATAGGTCGTTCTCAGCTCAGATGTTAGAGCTCCAGAGTCTCTAACAGCTAAGCTAAACACAAATACCCTAAATCTAAGCTGAAGATTGATTCTCGCAATCAGAAAATCCCATGGGAATCGGCTACGCCTTTGGCGGTACGGCCTCGGCGGCCTTACCGCCGAAGGTGAAGCCGATTACCGTAAAACATTTTGATTCGAAAAATAAGTCATACGTTTAAGTTATTGCCAAACATCTTAGTTAGTCATCTTAGCTTAGTTAATAGAGCTCCATCGTTTCTACCAGCTAAACACAAGTAGCATATAATTGAAGTTTGATTTTCGCAATAAAAATCCGACGATAATCGGCTTCAGCTCCGAATATTTTGATTCCAAAAATAGGTCTTACGTTGAAGTTATTGCCATACATCTTCAGCTTAGTTAGTAGAGCTCCATCGTTTCTACTAGTTAAGCTAAACACAAGTAGAAAATCTAAGACGAAGTTTGATTTTCGCAATAAAAAAAAAACGTTGGGAATCGGCTTCAGCTTAGCCGGTAATGCACTAGTAATCCGTTTTGTACGGCGTTGCGGAATAATGGATTAGAAGCTGTATTGAAACAGTATTAAACTGATGCCGTACAAAATCAAATGACCAAATTTACCCTGGAAATTGTCGGAAAATAAAAAAAAAACCGACTTTGTGGCGCACCATTTTTTTACGGCACTGCGCGTTTTCTTATTATTTTTCATGGATCTATCGATGGTAAGAATGCCGTACAAAAATATATGACCAAAATGTACTCACTCTACATGTACTTTTGAATTCTCACCTGCACTCAGTTGGACAGCTTACAAGGGACGGCATAGTGCTGAATCTTATTATTTTATGCTCTTATATCGTTCTAGATAGGTCACCTGGTGGTTCAAATGACCCACAATTTTTTGGACACGGGCCTGTAGTCTATAGGGGCCCTACCGCCGAAGTTGAAACCGAAAATGAAATGAAATTTTTGAATGCGAAAATGAAACAACTGCTTATATTGTTGCTAATTATGTTTACCTCAGCTGGTAGAAAGCCTAGACCTCTACAGATTAAGCTGAAGATGTTTGTCAATAACTTATAACCAAGACTGATTTCTGGAATGAAAAAAAAATATTAATTGACTTCAGCTTCGGCGGTAGGGCCCCTGGTCTTGATTTAATAGTAAAAAGGTCGTTTAGCGATAAGCCATCTCTTAAATCAGTATTATGTAAAACTAATTTATTTGCTGTGATAGTATTATGTCGTATTGCATTTAGTTTACTTGAAAGGTATCCTACCCAACTCATAAGTCACTCAATAACAACTCGCAACAAGTCAATCAAGTCACATAGTAATTTAACATATTACACTAATTAATGACGAAGCAAAATTACGTACCGCAGGCGACGGATGCTTAGCTAAACAAAATTATTATCTCTCGTCGAGACAAATTGAACACAACATTAATTGAGGATAATCCACATATACGTTATATAAATATAATCGAAATTCGTTATAAGATATTATCCTAGTAGGCCGACGCCTGTGAAGTTTCACGAAATGCCGCTAAAACGTATTAAAATATCATTAAAATCTCGAACCAAATTTATATGAATTACATAAAACAGTTAAATATGTCATCTTTTAACGATGTGTACCGAGTACTATAGAGTAGACTGTGAAGGTGAACGCATATCTATCCGAACCGAACGCATCGAATTTTAGAATGATTTATATGAAATTTTCTGACACCTCGCACACCTACCCGCGCTTCCCGATTCGGATTAGGCGCCGATAGGTGTCCTAGATGTCTTATGATTTCATTTAGAGAATTCTAAAATTCGATTCGTTCGACGCGTTCTACAATACAAAACTACTTAGTACGAGCTTGCCTCTCCCTCACCGCGTAAGTCCCACGCACGCACGATTGATCAGTCTAGTCCTCTCCGTTGGACGACTGGTAGGAAATGGAGTACCGACGCGTTCCCTACGCTGTGATATTATCATGTACAGTATTATACTCATTTTTATATATCTACCTGAAAAGGAAGATTATTTATAAAGCCATTATAAGTAAATACGAGTATATTACAGGTCTTTTACAAGATAAAATATGTAGAATATAAAATAATAGGTAGGTATAAGAAAAATATGTAAAACAAACACTATTAAAAAAAAGACAAAATGTCTAAAAGATTTTTTCTCAACCATCACACGAACTCGTGACTAAAGCCAGTGTGTATGAAGAAGTAGACCTTATTGTTAATGTTATTGTTAAGGAAGTGGCACAACATTTTCCTTTTGTATTCTTTGTTTTATTTTTGCATACAATTACATGTTTTCCAAGAGAAAGCCCAATGAATATTATTAGATCCAATATATTTTCATACATAATTAGGAGTTGGCTGCTGAGATCACGCGATTGTTATTTGTTTGTTGTAATAACGAATACGAAACGGAGAAATTCGACGGAGAACCAAAGTGGTCGACATAGCTCTAAGAGTCAGCGAATCGAATTGGCAGTGGGCTGGCCACATCTGCCGAGTCAGCGATGGCAGATGGGGTAATTATATTAATAAAACTTATTTCCCGTTGGATTAAGATGTTTTCTGGGGTAAAACGTAGCCTATGTCACTTTCCAGACAATAAAAAGAAGAAACAAAAAAAAGGCATTTATAATATGTAACATACTGGATATTATGGATTAACCTGATATAATAACAATCAGGCACCTATGTATGTATGTTTGCTGGTATAAAAACATAATGACAGACACGATAATATCTACACCGAGGTTAGAACATTTTTCTTTAGCCACTGGGGAGCACGAAAGCGACACTTTGTGACGAAGGAGTCTTAGCAAGAAAGCCCATAGGGATTAACATGCTACGTATTATTACAGGGTCAGGTTATAAGCGAAATGCGATTTTGTTTATTTTATATGACGACGAGCTCGGTGGCGTAGCGGTCAATGACGAGGCTTCGACACCAACGCTCGTGGGTTCGATTCCCACACAGGACAAACATTTGTGTGCATGAACATGTCTGTTTGTCTTGGTTTGGGTGTTTTCTATGTATCATAAGTATGTATTTACAAAAAAAAAAAAATATTTACGTATGTTTATCAGTTGTCTAGTACCCATAACACAAGCTTCGCTTACTTTGGGGCTAGATGGCGCTGTGTAATTTGTCTGATAATATTTATTTATTTATATTTTATTATTTATTTATATACTAGCTGTCCCGGCGAACTTCGTACCGCCTAACAGTCAATGAATGTCGTGGTCGTGATGTACATATATAAATGAACAAAATTTATGATTTCTTGAAATTAATACAATGAATAGTAGAAGATAATAGAGAAGCACGATGGCGTGAGGCACGTGTCAGTCTAATTGTACACGCAAGTTAAGCAACGTCAACCGTACCGCCTGTTCATGGATGAGTTTATGTAATCTCGAGCTCGTCCGTGCTTCGGAAGGCACGTTAAGCCGTCGGTCCTGGTGTTTATCATTAGATGGCAGTCCTTAAGCCAAGTTAGTGGCCCAACCCGTAGTTGAGCAGCGTGTTGGAGTATGCTCTAAACATCTTCGGTTGAGGGAAGACCCGTATCCCAGCAGTGGGTAAATAATAAGTTCAGTACTTTACAAAGTCACAAAAAAAGTATCAATTGACAACAATAAATATTTCAATCTACAAAACAAATCACAGACAACATTCGCGACGTAAAAGTGAGACCAATCGATTTGACATTTACATAACAATCAATAAATATTCCAATCCTTTTTAACTGGCACTATTTGTATGGGAAAACGTTTTTTCTTTTATTTAATTCTTTCGTCAATCTTTCCCGACCAAGACACGACATTATTTTATATATTATATAGATTTATGGAGCTTGATTTAAATTTCTGAACGCACGCATAAATATTTTAGAACCAATAAATCAGCCTGGCGCAACTCAAAGTAAAAAAACGACTCCATGAATCGGAAGCGAATTTGGTATAAATTCTGATTGTTTTCGCTTCCATTTCATACATATTAGAATTACGCTATTTGTATGGCACATCCGTCTCTTAAAACGTAGTGGTTACATTCTCTTTGCAATAAATATTTAAATCCACAAAACTGTTTTCAAAACAAATCACAGCCAACTTTCAAGACGTAAAAATGAGACCAATAGAGTTAACATTTGTTTTTAATCTATGACATTTGTTCTATAATGAGCTTAATATATATTTCTGAACGCACGTATACATTTGGCGTACGCACGGACGACAACGTCACATTTGACAGCTACGACAACCACGAACATTTTGTATGGGAAAATGTTTTTTCTTTTATTTTATTTTTTCGAGAATTTTCCAATGTTTTTAAGAGTTATTCTGCTATTCGGGACGGAAACAAATCCAACAAATCAAAAACCATGGCAATCGGTCCAGCCGTTCTCGAGTTATAAGTGTTGTAACAAACACGACTTTCTTTTATATATTTAAAAAATGCAAAAAAATCATCTCATCCGCCTAGGTGGGATTTGTACCCACGACCTTTTGATTACCGGTCGAGTGCTCTTTCCAACTGACCTACCAGGAAGGTTTGTGATGGTGGTGAATTTTTTCATTTTATATTTACTGCTGTGAAGTCTGTACTGTGGCAAATACAGACACCCTGAAGTTCATAAGCAAGCTGCATCTCAGTACTAACAAACACACCCAGAAGTACACAGGTAGCATTTGGTAATTATCAGCATGCGCATCCCGTACAACAAAAAGTACAACTTGAGCCCTATGAACGTCTACCTTTCTATTTTAAATACGGAAAAATTCACCTTCCCCGCCTAGGGAGGATTTAAACCCACGACCTCTCGATTACCGGTTGAGTTCTTTTTCCAACTGAGCTATCAGGAAGGTTTGGGATGGTGGCGAATTTTCGCATTTTCTATTTACTGTTGTGAAGTCGCAGTATGGCGCATTGTGCCCGTTATATATTATTACATATATAACGCATAACATTGGCCGTGTGGTTTCCGGCAGGCTAGAATAGAATCACTCCGTTTCTTCCTGTGGATGTCGTACAAGGCGACTAAGGGAAATACATGATCAAATATCGATCAGGCCTCCCCAACCCGTTTGGCCAGCGTGGGGAGTGTAGGCCAAATCCTCCTTCCGTCTAGGACGGACGAGAGAGGGTCGTGCTTCTGTAGTGGAGACTAAAATGGACCTCATGATGATGATGATGAATATATGCTTATTTTTATTTCTTACAAAAAAAAAGACGAAACCAAAGTTTTTAATTGTACATAAAATGTTATGTTATGAACGTCAACGATAACTCTTCAAAAATTCTTTCTCATAGTAAGCACATTTATTGATCAACTTAATTGGAGCTTTTGACGAGCCCCGTGATCGAATGGCTAGCAATCGCTACTTTCAATTCAAGGTCGCGGGTTCGAAACCCGCACAAGACAAATATTTGTGTGCATGGACATTTCTGTTTGTCTTTGTCTGCTTTCCTATGATTTTGTAAGTACATGTAGCGTACGTATTTACAAAAAAAAAGTAATTTAAGTATAATAACATTTATCTAGTACTCATAAGTACAAGCTTTTCTTAGCTTGAGATTAGGCAGTGCGTAATTTGTCCATAAATGTTTATTTTTCTTTTAACTTAGACCAATACCTTAACCGGAAGTTATTACTACAGTGAAAAGTTGATGTTGAACTTTATTACACACGGGCTTCGTGAAAAACGGGGGCTTGGGAAACTTTCACCTAGTTGCCTGAAAAACTGACCCAAATAACTTATATGGTACATTGATTCAAAGTTAGTACCCATCAGTGAAATCTCTATTCTCATGTAAAAAGGTCGTAAGACGAATATCGTAGATCACTGTACCCGAATATGGGGTAATTACCCTCGCGAGGATAAAACAGAGATTCTGTAGGTAATAAAGCTCCTCCTTCAATCCTCTCCACTTTGTTCTATTTTGGGTAATTGACATCCAGTTGTGCCCCGCTACAGCAACTATGTCATCTATCCACCTCATTTGTGGTCTTTTGTGACCCCATGGTTTCTATTCAAATATGTCCTTAAACCACGAATCAAACTTTCGGGCTACATGTCCTGCCCACTGCCATTTCTATGCATCAGACAGGCCGTATGCTTGCTACCTTATGAGTGGTATAAACTAAGTTATTTTTATATTACGTCGGGTGGCAGATAAGCACACGGCCCGTCTGATGTAAAGTGATTCCGTAGCCATATTAACGCTCGCAACAACACGAAATATTATTCGTGAGCCACCCCAGCTGCTAACGCACCAACTCCTTCCTTTCTGATGACATCACTCACTCGCAGGAACACAACAGTCTTTATTCAAATATTCAAAGAAATTGTTATTCGGCTGCGATACTTTGTGAGGTGGAGGTACTTCCCCATTCGGGCAACTTACATTTAACACACAACTAAAAAGTCTGACATCCTCTTTGGGAAATTGAATGTTAATGAAGGTCGGGGCATGCGGCATCAGCAGAGAAAAACAGTCTACACAAGGATATGAAAGTAGCGCAAGAGAGTATCGAGATGACTCGTGTATGCGTCATACTACCAAAGAAAACTAAATCTTTGGTAGGGTGACGCATTCTAGGAACAGAATTGGAAAGATGACAAATCTTTACTAATACCACACCCCGGCCACTCCATACAAATGTCGTTACGTTTACTACTACATAAACAAAGACGTCTGTGCAGAGCGTGAATGAGCGTGTTTGCGTGCGGCGCCATATAAACTGTTTTTTTTTATACTACGTCGGGTGGCAGACAAGCATACGGCCCGCCTGATGTGAAGCGGTTACCGTAACCGTATTAACGCTCGGAACATAATATATCACTTGCGCGTCGCCACCCCCGCTGCCAACGCAGCATCTTCTTTTTTGGTGACCTCACTCACTCGCAGGAACACAACAATCATCAAGGGAATTGTTATTTGGCTGCGGTATTCTGTGAGGTGGAGGTACACATTTTCCAGACGGGTAGCTTACAATGACGCTCCCTACCTCTCTTTTCGCCAGAGCTTCGTTTGTCAGTCAGCAGGGTGCACCACTTGCAGGTGAAGTTTGCTTTGGTTCAAAGATGTTGATAAACCACTTACACCCCTAACAGTGTGTTAAATCTGTTCCAGATTTGTCTCAGAGGGGAGGTGAGGTCGACACGAGAGAGCGGCAGGGAATGGCCATACTGAACGTAGTACTATTACTTATACTGTGCTAATACTATAAACTAGCTGACCTAACAAACGTTGTCCATTCTTCGTAACAATGAATATTGAATTCGAATTGGTTTCGTGCAATCTGTCAAATGACTGACACTTCTGTCAAACGACTTAAAGTTACATTAGAAAAGTTAATGTGGTCGTTCAGTTTTATTAAATTTTGTAATTTTCCGCGCAACTTTCTTCCTCCTCCAGACTAACAAAAAAATAATTATAGAAATCGATTCAGCCGTTCACGCGTGAGCTTTGCTTAGTTTGCGACTTAACTAAGCAAATAAATAGATATTCCTGGACAAATTACACACAGCCTCGATTCAAAGGCGTGCTGTGAGGATTGTTGATGATTCCAAACTGACAGACGGTTTAGAACCTTTAAGTCTGAGAAGAGACTTCGCGTCTCTTTGTGTGTTCTACCGATTGTATAATGGGGTGTGTTCAGAGGAGTTGTTTGACATGATGCCCACGGCCTCTTTCTACAGTCGCACCGCTCGCCATCGGCAGGGAATTCATCCTCACACATTGGAGCCTAAGTGGTCGCGTACTGTGCGGTTCCAGAGAAGTTTTCTCCCGCGTACTGTCAAACTGTGGAATGAACTGCCTGTCGAGGTTTTCTCAGGAGACTACAGCATGGGGTTCTTCAAAAAGGGCGTGAAGAGGTTTTTACAGGGTCGGTAACGCGCGTGTGATGCCCCTGGTGTTACAGGCGTTCATAGGCTACGGTAACTGCTTTCCATCAGGCGGGCCGTATGCTTGTTTACCACTTTAGTTGTATAAAAAAAAAGCCATCTGTGTCATCTGGCTGTGCGTAATTTGTCCAGGATTATTTATTTATTTATGTATGCTGAAAAAATTGCAGTTTTTGAAGGGATGATCAAAAGTTTGTGATTTTGGCCCGCTATAACCGACATTCACGCGGGCGGTGCTGCGAGCGCTAGTATGTATATTATAAATTTTAATCCGAAAGATATGAACCTAGCGGTAGAGACAAATTGAAATATATTGCAAGCTAAATAAAGTTTGTAAAAAGATTTGCAATATTAAAAACAAAATTGAAACTGTCATGATGGATGTGCGTCAAGGAAATTTATTATTCTCTTATAAATGTTTCACAAAAGAGAATATTTATTATTAATCTATACTAATATTATAAAGCTGAAGAGTTTGTTTGTTTGTTTGTTTGTTTGAACGCGCTAATCTCAGGAACTACTGGTTCGAATTGAAAAATTCTTTTTGTGTTAGGTAGCCTATATTTCAAGGAAGGCTATAGGCTATATAGCATCACGCTACGACTAATAGGAGCGGAGCACCAGTGAAAAATAGTAAAAAAATATTGCTTTTGAGGGCTTACGTCGCGTGCGCTGCGTAAACTGTTGAAGTTACGCAAAAATCATGTATGACGGAATTGTTCCTCTTTAAAAGTTCTAAAAAAAAGTCCGCGACAGCATATGTCTATCTTTTAAGATTAACTCACTATAACCTTTTTTTACCTACTTTCTCCTATTGATTACCGTGAAAAAACGTTATAGTGTGTCAATCTTAAAAGATAGACATATACTGTCGCGGCCTTTTTTTTAGAACTTTTAAAGATGAACAATTCCGTCATACATGATTTATGCGTAACTTCAACCGTTTACGCAGCGCACGCGACATAAGCCCTCAAAAGGAATATTTTTTTCCTATTTTTCACCGGTGCTCCGCTCCTATTGGTCGTAGCGTGATGTTATATAGCCTATAGCCTTCCTTGAAATATAGGCTAAGTATCTGACACTAAAATATTTTTTCAAGTGTAGTTCCTGAGATTAGCGCGTTCAACCAAACACACTCTTCAGCTTTATAATATTAGTATAGAATTAGATAGTATAGATTAATTTTACATATAAAACTAGCTGTTACCCGCGGCTTCGCCCGAGTGGTCCAGGGAAGCCTGCTGCCATTGATTTGTGTATATTTTTCTTTTGTTGTATTTTTTTTACTTCGTGGGATAAAAAGTAGTACCAGTATGTACAAATTTTAATGATGATCGGCTGCATAGTTAAGGCATGAAGAAATAACAATCAAACGAATTTACTTTAACACTTATAATATTTGTATATAATATATTAACGCCCACACTGAAGAGAAAGTAATTGTTCACCCCATAAATGTTTGCTCTCTTTATTTTTCCTTCGAATAAAATATTTTTCCTGGATAAAAAGTAACTATGTCACTCTCCAGACCGGAAACTATCCCCTGTTAAAACATCACGTCAGTACTTACGTTCCTTTCGACGTGATAGAAGGACAAATTATTATAAAGTTTATTTTTTCCCATGGGATTAAATTGTTTTTCTGGGATAAAAAGTAGCTTATGTCACTCTCTAGATTACCCTATTAAAAATTCATGTCTGTACTTAGGTTTCTTTTGACGTGAAAGAAGGACAAATGAACTTTATTTTTTAATAACGTACGTTTACGGTATAGAGAGTGGCATAGGCTACTTTTTATCCAGGAAAAACATTTTATTTCTACGGGAAAATACATACTTTGTAATCATTTGCCCTTCTTTTAAGTCGAAAGGAACCTAAGTACCGACATGATTTTTTTTTAACGGGATAGTTACGTAGTAGAGTACGGACATGACTTTTTAAAATGGGGATAGTTTACTGATTGGAAAGTGACATAGGCTACCTTTTATCCCGCAAAAACATCTTAATCCCATGGGAAAAAATAAACTTTGTAATCATTTGGCATTCTATCATGTCGAAAGGAACGTAAGTACCGACATGATTTTTTTAACAGGGGATAGTTTCCGGTCTGGATAGTAACATAGGCTACTTTTTATCCAGGAAAAATATTTTATTCGAAGGAAAAATAAAGAGGTCAAACATTTATGGGGTGAACAATTATTTTCTCTTGAGTGTGGGCGTTCATATATATACAAATATTATAAGTGTTAAAGTAAATTCGTTTGATTGTTATTTCTTCATGCCTTAACTATGCAGCCGATCATCATTAAAATTTGTACATACCGGTACTACTTTTTATCCCACGAAGTAAAAAAAAAAAACAACAAAAGAAAAATATACACAAATCAATGGCAGCAGGCTTCTCTGGACCACGCGGGCGAAGCCGCGGGTAACAGCTAGTGAATATATATTAATGCCCGACAAGCGTTTATAATGCGGTATTTAAAGCTTTAAGACATTACTATTTCCAGAAAGAAAAATGGAAGGAGTATAATAGGCTGTGTTGTTGATCTCCATGGGCGGTGGTGGTAGGTGATTGCTTTCCATCAGGTGACCCACATGTTCGTTTGCCCACCTCTCATATAAACAAAGAAAAGAAACCGTTACAGAAACAAATACATTTTTTTTCCATTGATGTTACATTTTAGGATACACGATACATTAAAACCAACCTAGTAAGAAACAGAAGAAAAAGAAGGCGGTTACGAAAACTGTTATATATCAGGCGGGTCGTATGCTTGTTTGGCAGTTTTGGCACCCAACGTCGTATAAAATCGTATATTTTTTTAGACTACGTCGGGCGGCAGACACCCGACCCGGCACGACACTGCCCGCCCGATGTGAAGCGTACCGTAGTCATATTAACGCTCGCAACATAAAATATCGCTCGCACGCCGCCACCCCCGCTGCCAACGCAGCAACTTCCTTTCTGGTGACCTCACTCACACAGGAACGCAACAACCCTCAAGGGAATTGTTATTTGGCTGCGGTATTCTGTGAGGTGGAGATACATTCCCCAGTCGGGTAGCTTACAATTACGCTACCTCTCTTTTCGCCAGTGCTTCGTTTGCCAGTGCAGCAGGGTGCACCACGTGCAAGAAAGTTGGCTTTGGTTCAAAGATATTGATAAACCATTTACACCCCGAAACATTCTATATTAAAGAAACTAAAAAGTTTTAATAACAGATTTTACAAATCACGTTAAGAAGGACATTTCCAAAGTGTAAGCGGATTAAGATTCCTAGAGGATTAATTTACTATAAGCTTATGATTTGACATTTATCTACTTTCAGGGTAAAGTTTAAATCTTTGATCATTAATTGTTTGAATTTCAAATTATGCCATTTTCTTTTCCATCTTGGGTGTGGACATATCGAGTGAGTTTCGCGGTCACTTGGACTGCAAGGCCAAACTTCTAGAAAGATTGGTGTCATCAATAAAGCCAGGCGGTATTTTACACCCCGACATCGCCTTCAACTATATAAAGCCCAGCCCCCCTAGCCAAGTGTAATTCGTAGCGTAACGAATGTTAGATAGATCACGTGACATTTGTCAAAATCGAACACTTTAGTATGAGAATTGACAAATGTCACGTGGTCTATCTAACGTTCGTTACGCTACGAATTACACTTGGCTAGGGGGGCAGGTTCGACATGGAATACTGTTACCTGTTTACAATTTATACTGTTTATAATATTGTTACAATTACGGCACATATGGGCCGCTGCGTCCTAGTATTTGCTTGCTCCATTTGACCGCACACGACGAAGAGCAGTTCGAATCGTCGGTGACCCAATGATCTCGGATCGACTAGACTCTCCCTCTACACTTAGAGATGTAGTAGTAGTAGTAGTAGAACGCAAAGAGATGTCTTTGCGTTCTATACAATATTTAGACAATAAATTCTATACAATAATTCTATACAATCTAAAAATCACGGGAGTACCCGGATAAGCATCTTGCAAATTGGCAATCTACACAGTACATTTCCTAATACATTTTATACCACGAACGGTGAAACTGTGGAGTCAACATCCCTCAGCAGGTATGCCACCCGTTTATATATAAAAAAAAACTTTTCTTTAAACATAACTCCGGCAACGATCATCATTATCAGTCTGTATCTACCCATTGCTGTATATAGGTCTTACCTAATGCTTTCCACCATATACGATTCTCCGTTTTCCGCATCTAATCGCTGTTTTGAGATCGGTCCATCTAGAGAGGTCCCTATGCTTCGTCGCCCCACATGTTGCCTCTACTCTAGGATTTTGCCGCCATCTGCCATCGCTGACTCGGCAGATGTGGCCAGCCCACTGCCACCTCAGCTTGCTGACTCTATGTCGACTTTGGTTCTCCGTCGAATTTCTTCGTTCCGGATTCGATTCTTTAGAGAGACCCCAAAGCATTGTCCTCTCCATCGTTCGCTATGCGACTTTTAGTCTATGAACCAGCTCAACGGTCGGGTAGGTAAGGCATAGCGGGGAGGACGCACTGATTGAACACTTTGTTCTTCAAGCATTAGGGTATATTTGCGGTGAGGGTGTGCCGAAGCTTTCTAAACGACGTCATCACTACATAGTATAAAACAAAGTCGCTTTCTCTGTCCCTATGTCCCTTTGCATGCTTAAATCTTTGAAACTACGCAACGGATTATGATGCGGTTTTTTTTAATAGATAGAGTGATTCAACTGGAAAGTTTATATGTATAATATATGCATAACATAGTAGAAAAACACTGATAATTTAGTAGAAACCTCTAAATTATCAGTGTTTTTCTACTATGTGATGTCGTAAATAAACACATTTTTTTGCTCTTTCATTGCAAACGCTGGCTGAACCCAACGAGATAGATCAAAATAATGTAGTACAGTATTGTTCACCTTAAAATGGTCTACAAAAAAGTTCGCGATGGTATATGTCTATTTCTTAGTGGTAACACACAATAACCGTTATTTTATCCTTTGCTTTTTACAAGAAATAATGCCTTATTTACGAAGCGATTTTAAGCAATACAGAATTAATCCTTATCCAATTAAGTACCTTAAATCTATATTAAATGCGCAATTCATTGCGCATTTAATATAGATCAATATGGCCCTTCACAGCATGTAATTTAAATGAATAGTTTAGAAGATATTACACATTTAAAATGCAGGGACATAACGGCTGTGGCGGTACCGGCCGCGGAGCCGGCGGCGTGTGCCTATAACTGGGGTAGGACTGGATAGGACAAAGCGCAAAGACCTTCTGTAGTACATTTAGTATCAGCATTGCACCCGTGCGAAGCCGGGGCGGGTCGCTAGTCGATAAAAAAGATCAAAATTGCGAAGATGCTCCGAATTCTTTAATATTTAAAACGTTCTGAATACCCCATGCACGTTACATGAGAAAATTTTATTACAGTTTCAAATTATCAGCAAAGCGGGTCTCGATTGAATTGGGTTGATTGCACTTTACTTATACTTATATATATTATGCGCGCCACACAGCCACTGGATATTTCACAGTATTTTTTACTGCCCTGAAATATACATTAAAAACAAAGGACGTCAGATGGATGCCATGATATGCGGCCAAATGGCAAGTTCACACACGCACCCCTTTCATCATTTATCAAGACAACAATCAGAACCCTTTTAGGGGTTTGTAGACACGATTGAGATATAAGAAACCTTTGTATTTCCTTTGTTGGAACACCCGAGAATACTGTAGGCGCGTATACTATACAAACGCGGCGAGATTAGAATAGCAAATGGGGATTGTATTAGGGACATGTTTGATATATGTTCATATATGTTGTGTTATTAACCGACTATTGAGGCTACAGTATATCTGTGATTGAAAACGAAAGGGCGTAATGTGGAACCAAAGAGCATATAATTGGAATTAGAATTGCTATCATAACTTCGTATGTTCCAGAAGCAATGGCGCCGTGTACACGTACCACTATTTTTACTACTACAAATACGTGGAAGTTTACACGTCACATGTGATAAGAAACGAAGCACTGTGATTTGACCGCGGCTATTATTACAGAAATAATCACATTAGTATAGAATATTACCATACCCCGCCCACTCCATACAAAAAATGACAATACAAACAGACCGCGTCTGTATACACGTAAATGTGTGTGATGCCTCAGGGTTGACTGCATAACAAAGTAGGTACCTTGCGCTGTGACGTGAGACGTTATACTTTAGGTAATATTGTAATAAAAAATATTTTAAATTTTTACTTTGAATGATTATGATTATGAGACTGCATTAAATCCAGTTACGTTATCGCACCCCGTGTATACTAAAATGTCGTAAAAGGTTGTAATTGGTTTTTATACAATCTAATGTCATGTTTGCCTATTGAAAATGTCGAATAAATATCAATATTCAACTTCCAAAAATGACGAACTGGCGGATCAACGCTTTCGACGATACAATATGTAAAATATACTGTTAAAACTGAAAAAATCAATTGATTTTGCAATAAAAAAAAACAAATAGTCTAATGGTAATGATTAAAAATTAAGAAATAAATTATTTTACCATTTAAAAGTTCATTTGTGAATAGATTGTATTCTACGAACGAACTTTCGTAATAGCGGCAGCCCTTGCGATCGTTGCCATTTCGACTCTGAGGGGAGGTGAGGACGCCTTGTGAGAGCGGCAGGGATTGGCCATACTGTACTTTGTACTATTACTTATACTGTGGTATTACGCCTATTCGCCAAATGTTATCCTATACACGGTTGCCAGGTTCAAAGACACAAAGGCCGGACTTGGCGAACATTTTACCATTTTATAATTCCAACATTTTGTACCTAATTGACCATTGACGAATAATTTGTTTGTACATTTCGTAATTAAGATATTAATTATTCCATTTAGATAGGTGTATACTGCTATTTATTACATGACTGTATTTGTTTAGAATTGAAACGGTCGCTTTTGTGAGTCAGTTAACACATAGTAATTTGAAGAGGCCACAAATTTAACTTGTTCAATGATTTTGAGTGCAGCGGAATGCTTAAATGTCAAAAAGTCATCCTTGGAAATTAATAGGGTCCAAATCCACTGAACTGATTTTGATGAAACTTGTCACAATTAAAGACCTCGACATGCCTGAGGTTTGTGTCGAAAAAAAATTGAGATCGATCATGTCCTTAAGGGATTATCATCAAATATATTTTCCATTGAAATCAATGGAAAACTCAGCGAATCTACTCGCTTGACTCAACCTCGATTTCGGCCCCTTGGGCTAGAATCCGGCCTAGTTATTTTACACGAATATACTAAAGTACTTATCACGCTGATGCAAGACACAAGAATTTCAACACACCCAGTGAAAGTCACACTTATTTAACGATAAAACATCAGTATGCACCGCGCATTATTGAAACTGGTTCCAGTGAAATTATAATAATGCAGTAGCAACATTTTAGGCACCAGTGAAAGTGATGTCCACAAGTATGAATATCGTCACTGAGTATAACGTACTTGGAATATATTATTTAAATTAAATTATACTTCCTTAATATTATAAATGTAAAAAGTTATATAATGTAAAGGTGCGTTTACACTAAACGAGCGAATGCTTTATCTATCTGCACAATATCAAATTATTTTAGTGTAAACAGAGGTAGAGCATTGGTTCGTTGTTTTGTCTGCGTTCGTAGAAATTCTAGGAAATAATCATAGAGTGCTCGCACTTTTGACGTAAACGGCGCTATAGCGAGCGAACAGAGGGTAATTCTCGTAATTAAAATGTAGTCAAAATTCAGCTCCGATTTAGTCTCGATTTCACTAATGTCACATTTGGTATTCTCGTACCTATTACAATATGAAACTTTAACGTTTAATTTAAGCAGGATTATAACGAAATATGACCGAAAATTAAACAAACTAAGAATGTTATTTTACCAGCAATAAAAATTCATAATCATTAATTAATGAAATCAAGAATATAATTTTAGTCAATTCACAATTCAATCTCGATTCTGTAAAATTTCATTCTGTGATTGTAAAATAATTACGAGAATTGATCTTCAGTTGTCTAAACTATTCTTTTATGTTCAGACTTGTTTGCTCTTCGGAACGATGTTTTCAAATCGTTCTTGTGTTCTAGTCTAGCGAGCAATCGTTCAGTCGATAAAACGTCCCTAGAGGATGTGCAAGGATACATAATAGTACATACTACTATTCT
The DNA here is from genome assembly GCA_937001555.2 of Hypsopygia costalis. NCBI lineage: Eukaryota > Metazoa > Arthropoda > Insecta > Lepidoptera > Pyralidae > Hypsopygia > Hypsopygia costalis. The sequence continues at coordinate 6,337,043 of OW443350.2, forward strand.
CTACTATTTTCTTATATTCTACTTATTCATGATCATTGATATTCTTTTGTCGTGAATATTCAAAACGAGTTATCATTTACACTAAAAGATGATAAAAGAATTTCTCTAGCTCTTGCTCTTTGTTCGTTTAGTCTAAACCCACCTTAAAATGCTCTGTACCAAGAGCATGCTATTTCTTTTTTCAAAAACGCATCTCAATAAGGAAAAAATTAAATAAAAAAATGCTAGTCGGGCTCGCGCACAAAGGGTTCCATACCATTCTGCGATCATAAAATAATTACGAGAATTAGCCTACAGTTTTTTATACTATTATATTAAAACGTGTAAGTGGCTCACTACCATCTTCGGAGCCAAAGCCAACCTCACCTGCACGTGGTGCACCCTGCCGATAAGCGGACGAGGCTCTTGCGACAGTCGCCAATCCGCCTGCCCAGCGTGGCGACTTAAGGGCATTACTTCCCAATGTATAGCAACCAAAATAAATGGTCCCCAGTACTAGCCCTGCTATCCCGTACCAAGGTGGCGGTCTCGGTTCCGGCAGGGCGGGGGGTGCGAACAATCTCCGGTTGGCAGGCCACCACAAACAACTGACCATTGGGACGTTTAATACACGGACACTGAGGCGCGACGAGGATGTGGGAGAGCTGGAAGTGGAACTGAGGTCAGTCAAATGCCAGATTCTGGGTCTGTCGGAAATCCGACGAAAGGGAGAGGATACCGTGATACTCGAATCTGGCAACCTCTTCTACTACCGTGAAGGAGACCAGCTCTCCCAGGGCGGTGTCGGGTTCCTCGTCCATAAAGCTCTCGTCAACAACGTAGTGGAGGTATCCAGTGTGTCGTCGAGGGTAGCATATCTTGTGCTAAAACTGACAAAGAGATACTCTTTGAAAGTAGTACAGGTATATGCTCCAACGACGACACACCAGGATGAAGAGGTCGAGGCCATGAATGAAAACATTTCAAAGGCCATACATAATACCACCAAGACCCACTTCACAGTTGTCGGGGACTTCAACGCCAAGGTGGGAGTACAAGAATGCGATGAATCGGTCGTCGGAGGGTTTGGTTTGGTTTGGTCGAGGAACCACAGGGGGCAAATGCTGGTAAATTTCCTCCAAATGGAGGGGCTATTTTTGATGAACTCGTTCTTTAAAAAGAAGCCCCAGAGGAAATGGACCTGGCAAAGCCCCGACAAAGTGACTAGGAATGAGATCGACTTCATCATAACGGATAAAAGGCGGATATTTAGGGATGTCTCGGTGGTTAATAGGTTTGGTACCGGTAGCGACCACCGACTTGTACGAGGCACCCTAAATATCAGCTATAAACTCGAAAGAGCCCGTATGATGAAGTCGAATCTACGTCCAACTCTTCCTCAAATCACTCAAGCTTCGAAAAAGTTCCAACTGGAACTTCAAAACCGATTCAACTCGTTGGAAACCACTGCGGACATGGACGAGGCATCAGAGAGAATAGGGGCGACACTACACGATGTCGGCAGCAAACACTTTGGGCGGCAGCATAGAGCTCGAGAGGCCAAGCTCTCTACCGAAACTCTGGCTCTTATGCAGAAGAGACGAGAGGCGACAGCATCTGTTAGGGTTTCGACAGAATATGCAGTTTTGAATAAGCGGATCAGAAGGCTGATACGGCGGGACTATCGCGTCTTCAACGATAAACGAGTTGAGGACGTGATAGCGCGCAACAAAGGGCTGAAAGTCTTTTCTCGGCCTTCTGAAAGAGCTTATCTGTCGAAGCTCAAACTAGAGGATGGTCGAGTCGTGTCTTCTAAGCCAGAGATCTTCGCAGAGGTGGAGAGATTTTACGGCAAACTCTATGCCGCACATGCACCTGTCCCTACATCAGCTGCTCGTGTAAGTGATCGCCGAGCCCCGCTAACCCGACGCGAAACCGAGGATATTCCAGATATCAGCATGGGTGAGATTAGGATAGCCCTTGAACAGCTGAAAAATGGTAAGGCTCCCGGTGAGGACGGAATTACAACAGAACTGTTGAAAGCTGGAGGAACTCCGGTTCTGAAGGAACTACAACGTCTGTTTGATTCCGTCATTCACAATGGGACCGCACCAGTCGCGTGGACCAGGAGTTTGGTCGTCTTGTTCTTCAAAAAAGGTGACAAAACCTTATTAAAGAATTATAGACCGATCTCACTCCTGACCCACGTGTACAAGCTGTTTTCAAGGGTTATCACGAATCGTCTCGCCCGAAGGCTTGATGACTACCAGCCACCGGAACAGGCTGGGTTTCGTAAAGGCTACAGTACCGTGGACCACATATATACATTGCGGCAAATTGTGCAGAAAACCACAGAGTACAATTTGCCGTTCTGTGTAGCTTTTGTGGATTACGAGAAAGCCTTCGACTCCATATCGAAACTTGGTCTGTTCTGGAATCCTTACAGCGGTGCCAAGTTGACCACCGCTATATCGAGGTGCTGAGATGGTTGTATAGCGCTGCGACAATGACAGTCCGCGTCCAGGACCAGCAGTCTAAGCCTATCCAGCTGCAGCGGGGAGTACGTCAAGGGGATGTCATTTCCCCGAAACTATTCACCGCTGCTCTGGAAGACGTATTTAAGACGCTGGACTGGAAAAAACGGGGCGTCAGTGTGAATGGCGAGTACATCTCACACCTTCGGTTTGCCGACGACGTGGTCATAATGGCTGAATCGCTGGAGGATCTCGGTCGTATGTTGGTCGATCTCAATGCTGCATCTCGACGTGTGGGGCTGGGGATGAATTTCGACAAGACGAAAGTCATGTACAACGATTTTGTCATCCCTAGCCCGGTTACCGTAGAGAATGCTGCTATTGAAGTAGTTAAAGACTATGTCTACCTCGGTCATTCCATACAGCTTGGCCGGGGTAATTTCAACAAAGAGATCGACAGACGCATTCGACTGGGCTGGGCGAAGCTTTCCAAAAGCTGCCCGCTTTTGGAAAGCTTCGTCATATCTTCGCCGCGCAAATACCCCAGTGCTTGAAGACTAAAGTCTTCAACCAGTGCGTCCTCCCTGCAATGACATTTGGTGCAGAGACTTGGACACTGACCATCGGACTGGTCCACAGGCTAAAGGTCGCGCAGCGAGCGATGGAGAGGGCTATGCTCGGGGTTTCTCTGCGGGATCGAATCCGGAACGAAGAAATTCCAAAGTTGTCGACATAGCCTTCAGAGTTTGCAAGCTGAAGTGGCAATGGGCCGGTCACATCTGCCGAGTAACTGATGGCAGATGGGGGAGGAAGGTATTAGAGTGGAGGCCGCGCATAGGACGACGAAATGTTGGATGCCCTCCTACTAGATGGTCTGATGACCTTAAGAAAGTGGCTTGGAGCGGCTGGATGCGGAAGGCGGAGGATCGTATTTGGTGGAAAGCATTGGGGAAGGCTTATCCAGCAGTGGGTAGATACAGGCTGATGATGATGATGATGATGATGATGATATTAAAACGGCAAAAAATTATGTCTGTTGTATGGGTATCTCCCTTAAATATTTGTTTTATTTTATTTTAATTATTTATTTTTAAAGTGAATATACTCGTATGTATAACTAATTATGATGTGAATATTTAAAGCGTCTACCTTTTGTTGTTATCAATATTGAGCAAAAACGAGCAAAAAAAATCACGTTTGTTGTATGGGAGCCCCCATAAATATTTATTTTATTTTCTTTTTTATTTGTTGTTATAGCGGATATACATAAAGTTTTACATCATCTGTGAAAATTTCAGCTGTCTAACTATCACGGATCATGAGATACAGCCCGGTGACAGACGGACGGACAACGGAGTCTCAGTAATGGGGTCCGTTTTACCCTTTGGGTACGGAACCCTAAAAACTGTATCCCTACTACAGAAAACAACACTAAAATATACTAATGTATGTAATGGAGGGGGGGGGGGGGGGGGGGGAAGGACGGAACCACACATTTAATCAGAAGAAATTAGTAGAAGTAAAAAGATTTTGGAATTTGACTTCTTCTCTTTTCTCTTAGCAATGTCAGAGAAAGCAATATGCGGGCAAAGTAATATAATCAGTGAAGTTTTCAAGTATTAGGCGCGAAACACATGGCGGCGGCGGGGCGGGCCGGTCAAATTGACCGCGAACGATATTGTAAAGGGAATCCTATACTACCAACGCACATGGGGGACAAAAAGACCCCACCGTACCGCCGTGTGTTTCACGTTACGGTTCAAGAGATACAGCCTTGTGATAGACGGACGGATAGACATTTTAGGGTGTAAGTGGTTTTTCAACATCTTTGAACCAAAGCAAACTTCACCTGCAAGCGGTGTACCCTGCTAACTAACAAACGAAGCTCTGGCGAAATGAGAGGTAGGGAGTGTAATTGTAAGCTACCCGACTTGGGAATGTACCTCCACCTCACAGAATACCGCAGCCAAATAACAATTCCCTTGAGGGTTGTTGTGCTCCTGCGAGTAAGTGAGGCCACTAGAAGGGAAGGAGATGCTGCAATGGCAGTGGGGGTGGCAGAACGCGAGCGATATTTTATGTTGCGAGCGTCAATATGGCTACGGTAACCGCTTCACGTCAGGCTGGGCCGTAAGCTTGTCTGCCACCCGACGTACTATAAAAAAAAGGCAGCCGAGTCTCGTAATAGGGACCCGTCCTGTTGACACTTTTTGTATACGAAACCCTAAAAAAAGTAATTAAATAAAGTAATTCGCAATTAAAATGAAACACATCACAACGCTGTGAGCATTGCGTACAGTTTGGATTGAATTAAGTGTCGTTCAAAAAGAGGCACGCCACTTGTTCTATATTCGAGGTTAAGTGGTTAAGGGCAGTGTGACACAGTACGCGTTTTTATAATAACGAGAAAAAAATTTTTTTTGAAATGAACACTTCTTAACGTGCGCTGTAAACAATGCAAAAAAAATTACAAAGAAACGAAGCCAAAAATTTATGAGCACATTAAAAAAAACACACACACACACACCCACATACAATGCGAGAGAGCGAGCGCGCGTGTACGCGCACATGCGCACCCACGTACGCACATAGGCATTTTGGCATATTTCTGCTCATCGTATCTATATTTGGTTTATTATTATTGTTAGCATTAATATTATTTCAATTTTGAATATTTCTCTGAAAGGTTTTTACAAATGTAGTATAACTAACTTATAACTTGTCTTCCTTGCGGAAAAGGGGACTGGAGACTTGTAGGTAATACAGAAGGGTACACATCCACCTAGCTCAGGCACCAGCCCCCTTACCACCAACTCTTATTGCGATTCAATAACTGAATAGAATGCTTATTCATACGAATGTTACAGCGACTCTATTCAAATAAGAGTTGGTGGTAAGAGGGCAGTTCTCTCCGTTATTTAATTGTATCTGTTTAATTTTAAAAATGTAAAACTTGTTTTGGAGAATTATTTTGTTTTGTATTGTATTATTATTATATCATTTCTCCCCAACTCCTCCTATACTCCTCCCCCACCCGTCTGGCCAGCGTGGGGAGTGTAGGCCAAATCCTCCTTCCGTCTAGGACGAACGAGAGAGGGTCGTGCTCCTGTAGTGGAGACTAAAATGACCTGATGATGATGATGATTATAATATATCAACTTCAGCACGCATGACTGTTTACTGATATCGCTTCTTACTTAACGGACTTAATATAATGTGCATTTGATTATCAAGAATCCTCAGTGTTTTTTTTTTATTATTAAAAATGTACATAAGTAGGTACCTCGTATTTCATCTCTCTAAATACTGTCACCCAAATACCTTCGGGTGATATCACAGAAAGCTTTTCATGTTTAATATCGCGCGAAAAAATTCAATAACGTCTTCAATATTTTGATACAAGAAACAATATGGAGGCGTCAATGATAAGGTTTTTGCTTGACTTATCATAAGATATTGCTAAATTGGTTTTTGATATGCAAAAGGGTACAAGTGCAGATACAATAATACTATACTGGGTACATTGATATACAAAATACCCCTAATAATAATAGGGTTTTTTGTATATCAATGACTGGGCACAACTTTGAATAAAATACGAATTTGTTGCTATGTTAAAAAAATATTTGATTTATTTTTTTGCGCTAATGAGACCTCTACAAATTTATTTTAAGAAAATTTAAATCAGTACTTATTATAAAACAAAGTCGCTGTCGCTGTCTGTCCGTCCCTATATATGCTTAATTCTTTAAAACTACGCAACGGATTTTGAAGCGGTTTCTTTTAATAGATAGAGTGATTCAAGAGGAAGGTTTATATGTATAATATAATAATATGCATAATATTGTAGAGAAACACTGATAAATTTAGAGGTTTAGAAAGAGAGGACATTTTTTTGCACTTACATTGCAAACGCTGGCTAAACCCCACGAGATAAATGAAAATAATGTACTACATTATTGTACACCTTAAAAAGATCAACAAAAAAGTCCGCGATGGTATATGTCTATCACTTAAAGAAAACCCACAATAACCATTTTTTATCCTTTACATTTTACGGGAAAAAAATAACTCATTTACGAACTGATTTTAAGCAATACAGCATTAATCCTTATCCAATTAAGTACCTTAAATACTATCAAATTTTGCATTGTGCTAGGAGTCTCAAATTTTGCATGGTTCCTTTTAGGACGTAGGTGCTCACTAAGACGGGAATTTGGAAAATTCAACCCCTAAGGGGGTGAAACGGGCGTCCAAAGTTTGTATGGGGAAATAAATCTTAAACTAATCTTAGTTGGACTATTTTATCCGAAACTTTACACGAGTACTTCTATAAATAAATTTATGTATAATTATATGCTATGCTTTTAAAACTGTGACTTGATAATCTAAGAGTACTAACGTATAAATAGTATCCCTATTAAAACATATATTGTTGTTATGTTGCAATTGAGATATCAAACGGATGAAATTGTCTATTCCCTGCTCTTAATTTTCTTGCTTTCAAAAGCATCATAGTACGAAATTCATTTAAGTATAAGCAATTACTTATACTGTGGTATAAGGTTAAAATAGTACCGTTTTAAAAGATTGTGGTAGGCCCTGTTCAGTGGTTTTAGCTGTACGTTGAAAATATTCAGCATTACTCATTATCTATTTTGTAAATTTCGATTATTGACAAAAGAAATTACAAATATATTGTCACGTTTTTATTTAGTTTGGTCGACTCTTCCCGCGACCAGAGGGCTGGCCTATTTCTCGCGCAGCGAATAAGTATTGCCATCCAGCGTGACTGCTAGCCTTCTGGCCACGTTACCCTTTGACAGCGATGCGGAAGAATTTTATGACGCTATTTAAATCATTATATTTTATTATTATTTGTTTTTAGTTTGTATATTATAGCCATATTTAGTTTTATTTTAATTGTATAATTTTAATTATTATATAATCTCCCCTGTTATATTAAGTAACATACCGTCTATTAATTTTATTTTAAGTAAATTATGTTGATAAATGGTCACGTTTAACAAGAACACAGATGATACACATTCAGCACACCTTTACAATTATAGTATAATGCGTTTTTATGGGGTCCATAAAGGACGTAAGACTTAAGTGTCATAATGTGAGATTAATGCCCATTTTTATTGTCATTAATTAATATAATGACGTCATAAAAGATTATCGTATGTATTACGACGTGATAAGAATATTTGGGTCAGACCGTGACCTAGATATATTATGTATTATGTTTTTGAAAGCTTGAAAGTAAGATTTACTAAATTTACTTTTAAGAAAATAATCGCAGGAATTAACGAGATCATGCATGATAAAGGTATGTAAACACCTATGCATGATCGCGTTAATTCCCGTTGTTATTTTCATAAATTGTAACATTTAATATATTATTAAATATTTCATAAATCAACGAAAGTTTAAAAAAGTTATTATTAGATTTTTTTTAAGTTTAATTTTATTTCATAGACATGCTACGTTCACCCCCTTGTTACATTTGTTGACGGAGTCTTCGCACCTCAGATGTCATCTTTTGTGAGGTGAGGCCATTGGTGACCGCTTGGACAAATCCCTCAGCACCGTGATGGGTTGGTTAAGATCAAAAATCATAATCGCAATTACCTGATTGCCCGGGCAATCCGGTTCTAAGTTGTATCTATAATTGTAACTAAATCGCGGGTCCTTATAAATTCAGTACAGACTTCAATATTTTACGATCTGACGTTTGTATTTTCTCCAAAATTTCATATAACGAGACATCCATCAGCCGGGCACTGCGTCACGAATACATGAGTCAAAATTTCTGTGATATGGGTCTGTATCTTAGGAGTTTTACGCTTTGAAATTCCGAAGAGAGGCACCGGGTGGTACGATTAGCTCCTTATCTATAATTATTTTTATCTGTTCGGGCCACAAGTATGTGCATCCGCGGTACAAGATACCAATTACATTCTATGAAACTTTGGTTGCGATGCAGCTCTACCCAACACATAAACATAATAAAATTGTTTTTCTATTTAAGTATACTATTGTGATGTCTATTTATTTTTATAGTTTCTTAATAATAAAATATTGAAAAAGAAAACATATTGCATATAATTTTATACAGCAAAAGTCAAACTTAGCGCATTATCTGCCATTTTACCTTTGGGATATTGGTAACATATGCCTATAAATAACTTACATAAGTAAATACCTAGAATACAGTACACAGGTGATAGTAGGTAACTTCAGGCATAGTACAAATATATAAGTAAGGTAACTTCATACAAACGCACCGAGCGTGGTTTGTATGTGAGCGCGCCCGTACGTATGGCCGTCGCACGCACATACTGACAACATTTAGGGAGGTTAAATGGACCGCCAGTCAAGGCTGCGCCGTACGCAAAACCGCCCGCTCTCACACAAGATTCGCGCCTGCTGCGCTGACGTTCGTTAACAATTTTAACATAGAGGTACCTATCTACGTCGTATATAACTGCACGTAAAAGATGGCTACAAAGTCGACTAGCCATAAAACATATTGCAGTGTTCATGGATGTCTCAACAGCAATTTGTCAAATCCAAAATTATCTTTCTTCACACTACCTACCGAACAAGAACGGTGAGTACCTATGTGATCTATTACTACCTATATCATACGTAGCTACCTACATACATAATTTTATGTTAGCTATTTACCAGTACCTATCGAAATTGCTTAGTTGGGAAATAGTTCTGGTCCAGATTTGATGTAAAGTTATCTCATTCCTACCTATTTATGTAGATCACTTGAATCCTTGATTTCATTTGATTATGTATAACGTAGGCACAGGAATAAACGTAGGTTTAAATTTATAAATTAGGTAGTAACATCGTAACGACCGTTGAAAAAATAAAACGTACTTACCTATATACACCGGGAGCCAGACTTTTGTTAACAAAGATAAGATTTATAAATAAAATCGTAATTTGTGTTTCTATGTGTACAACGATTTGCTTGCTTTGTCCTGGCCCCACGGCTCATTAATGTATTGAGTGAGAACTTTCAAGCTTAGCAACCAGGAGGTGTTAGGTTTCAGTGCCGATAGTGAGCCGCTGTGTACATGTTTATGTTAACGTAATTTGAGCCAGTAGGAGCCATGAGCTCGCTACTGGAACTCTTCAGTGGCTAATAGTTAACCCCTCGAGTTTGGGCTCATTAGATTGCTCTTGATGAAGCCTTTTCATTACACTTGGTAACGAGGGTCTGATGATGGAGCAGGACGGAAAACAGTGGAACTCCTGCATTACTGATAGGAAAAATATTCTGTTTGAACTCATATGATCTTCCTGACGAGACCCATTCGTTACACTCGATGACGATGAATCTTTGGGAACTCAGTCACCCAATTAGATAAATAAAAAAACATCATTGACGAGCTTGGTGGCGTAGCGGTCAATGACGCGGCTTCGACACCAACGCTCGTGGGTTCGATTCTCACGTAGGACAAACATTTGTGTGCATGAACATGTCTGTTTGTCTTAGTCTGGGTGTTTTCTATGTATCATAAGTATGTATTTACAAAAAAAACCGGAGAAGTGCGAGTCGGACTCGCCCACCGAGGGTTCCGTAGGTACGTAGTATCATTATTAAATTTGATATTTTTCATTATAAATAAGAAATAATGCGTCGAAAAAAATAAATAAAATATATTTTGCGATGTGTACATCAAGCCCTTTCATATTTGTCCATTTGAACTAGTAGGTTCAATTTGAAATTTCGACACACTATAAAAAATATAGACCCCCTATTTTTTAAGATCTATTTACAAATATATAGTTTTGAGATTTATTCCTGTACTTGTTTGTAGTCTATAACGATGTTACTTGACAAATTTCATAGTTCTAGGTCAACGGGAAGTACCCTATAGGTTTTGATTCCCTTGAGTGTGTCGAAATATGCGTTTTTTGCTGAATAAACGGCCGTAACTTTTTGCTACGTAAACTTAGCAGTTTGATTTTTTTTTAACTTCATGGGACCGTAGACCTGAGTATACAGTTCAAATTTCAGCTTGATACCTCCACGCATTCTCGACATAGAAATTCTTGACAGACAGACAGACAGACAGACAGACAGACGGACAGACGGACAGACAGACAGACAGACAGACAGACAGACAGACAGACAGACAGACAGACAGACAGACGGACAACAAAGTGATCTTATAAGGGTTCCGTTTTTTCCTTTTGAGGTTCGGAACCCTAAAAAAATGTATTTACGTATGTTTATCAGTGGTCTAGTACCCATAACACAAGCTTCGCTTACTTTGGGGCTAGATGGCGCTGTGTAATCTGTCTGACAATATTTATTTATTTATTATTATCATTCTGGTGATGTTGATGTTCTATATGTAGGTGTTTTTTGGCGTTCCGTACCCAAAGGGTAAAAAAGAACCCTATCACTAAGGCTCCGCTGTCCGTCCGTCCGTCCGTCCGTCGGTCCGTCTGTCACCAGGCTGTATCTCATAAACCGCGAAAGTTAGACAGTTAAAATTTTCACAGGTGATGTATTTCTTTTGCCGCTATAACAACAAATACTAAAAAAACTGAAGAAAATAAATATTTAAGGGGGCTCCCATACAACAAACGTATTTCTTTTTGCTCGTTTTTGCTCCCAATTTATAATGGCAATAGGTAGACGCTTGAAATACTTACATAATATTTAGTTATATATTCACGTTAAAAATAAAACAATTATTTAAGGGGGGCTCCCATACAACAAACATGATTGTTTGTCGTTTTTGGCACGGAACCCTTCGTGACCGAGTCCGACTCGCATTTTGCCGGTTTCTTGTTACAGATCCCTAATACTTACTCTACTTAATTTTGTATTTTCTACCTTACTCGTACTTATTTTTTTATATAGAGATTGACTAAGTATTTTTGACGGTTGAATAAACTATTAAACGACAGCCCTACGTGTTTAGGCTATTATCCTCCGCTCGGGGCTTGAGTTGTCTTACTTATATATTTGTACTATGCTTCAGGTCTCATTAGTAGTGAATCATTTTAGACCTGCCCCCTTACCACCATCTCTTATTGCGATTCAATAACTGATTCATGCCAATGAATAAGCGACTCTTTTTCAAATAGCATAGAGTCGCTGATTCATTGGTATGAATAAGCATTCTATCCAGTTATTGAATCGCAATAAGAGTTGGTGGTAAGGGGGCTGATTTGAAAGAATATAACGTAGGAGCCATTTTTTTACATATCGAGCCATTCGTTGAATAGAGTCCCATCTGTAGTGTTGGTAGTTCACTCTAATGCGTTATTATGGGGAGCTATTGTCAGATTGAATGTTATTTTAACTTAAATATTGGAAGTTATATGAGATAACAAAATTCAAAAAAAAAGGTATTTCTCATATGTTAGATGAAAGCCTCTTTAATAATCCCTACTTTATATAACTGATATCATACTTAAATACATTTTTTTGTAAATAAATACATATAATACATTTAAAGACAAAGACAAACAGACATGTGCATGCACACAAATATTTTTCTTGTGCCGGGATCGAACCCGCCACCTCGGAGTCAAAGTGCCATTGCTAGCCATTCAACTACCGAGCTCGACACATAAATAAGAAAGTATTCGATACGACTGGGACGTAGGCAGTCTCACAATTTAACATTTAGATGTCTACATACATTATTTGAAAGGGTTCATTATTTGAAAGTGTATATATACCCTTATAAACAACGTGTCTTAGTGTTAAATTGTTTTAAAAGCACTCATACATCGTAAAGTAGTAAATTGCGGTGACACGAAGCAATTTGAAACAAAATGGCGTAGATTTATCACGAAATGGAACCCATTTTTTACTCAAATAAGTTTTATTTGAGTAAAAAATGGTTTTCATTCAAGTTTTGTTGTAGTTTTTATTTGTCTCGGGAAAAGAGGAGTCATACTAAATAAATATACGAGCGGCGGTCCCCGACTTCATCTGCGAGGACAAAATATAAACAAGTATGTATAACTCCTATTTCAGCGTATCAAGACAAAATAAATATATGTACATAAAGGCTGGCAACGGATCAGCGACCCTTTGATGTTGCTGATATCCATGGGCGGCGGTGGTTACTTTCCACCAGGTGACCCACATGCCCGTTTGCCCCCTTCTTGTAAACTATATATACACCAGGGTTCATGTAACTTTCAAAAGGGCACCATCATCAATAAAGTTTGAGATCCACTGAACTAAATTAACACATAAAACTGCAAATGAGCAAAAACACGCACGTTGAGGAAAAATGTAGAAAAGGAAAGTCGAACATTTCACTGAAATTCAAATGCAATATTTTGACTAAAATCATTCAGCGATCCGTAATACAAACCAAACTTGGAAATTGAATATCTCAAAGACATGTTTTTACAGAAACTTTTCAATTGTTCAAATTTTCGAACGGAAGACGAATATAAATCAAAGACAGGAATAATCATTCGTTCACACACAAGAAAAATATTCCATGCAGAGAGAAGAAAAGTGGGAAATTCTGAAATGGGGCATTTGAAAAAGCATTTTCAAATGGATTTATATATTTTCTACTAACTGCGCCCGTTGCTTCGCTCATATTAGTATTTTACCGCCTATACCACAGAAATAAAAAAACTTTATTTCTGTGGCCTATACCATGGTGAGTGCTCTGAAGAACTGTTTTCCCTTATCCCTTCCTCCCCTTTCCGTCACAGAACGTCATGTTCAGGCTTGCGGTATCACAAGTTCACCGTTGGGATCATTCCTTCGCATACTAAAAAGTTTGGCAACTCCTATCTAGGTCGCACCATTAAAAATGGAATGCTTGGCTGGCATATGCATTTCTTCATTCATACAATATGGGATCCTTCAAGCGAAGCGTGAAGAAGCATCATGTAGGCACGCATGGCAGCGTCAACTGACAAGACATCAAGGTCCTCTTGTCCGTTGCCGATGCGATTGGGGCTCCTCTCTTCGCTTACCATCACGCGAAGCGGAGCCAATATGCTGAGCTAATATAAATATATTATGGTGCTCAGAATATGACTACGCTTTTCCTTCAAATCGATTCAGCCGCCTTGAAAAGATGACAAGCAAACAGACAGTTAGGGGTGTAAGTGGTTTATCAACATCTTTGAACCAAAGCCAACTTCACCTGCTCGTGGTGCACCCTGCTGACTGACAAACGAAGCTCTGGCGAAAAGAGAGGTAGGGAGCGTAATTGTAAGCTACCCGACTGGGGAATGTACCTCCACCTCACAGAATACCGCAGCCAAATAACAATTCCCTTGAGGGTTGTTGTGTTCTTGCAAATGAGTGAGGTCACCAGAAAAGAAGGAGATGCTGCGTTGGCAGCGGGGGTGGCGGCGCGCAAGTGATATATGTTGCGAGCGTTAATACGGTTACGGTAACCGCTTCACATCAGGCGGGCCGTATGCTTGTCTCCCACCCGACGTAATATAAAAAAATAAAAAAAAAAGACAGACACACTTTTACATTTATATAAGGCCAATACTTACAAGGTTCTCTGGCTCCATCTATCACCGTCTCCGTGCGAGATAACAACTATGATTAAGATGAACTGATGATTGGCCGGACGCCAATCAGTTCAGGGATACCGCCGAAGCTGAACCCGAAAGCCATCGGCTTTTTTGATTCCAAAAATTGGTCTTATGTTAAAATTATTGACAAACATCTTCAGCTTAGTCGGCCGAGCTCTGGGGTTTCTCAGGCTTGTGACTAGTTCACCAATATCAGTGATCATCATCATCAGGTCATTTTGGTCTTCACTACAGGAGCACGACCCTGTCTCTTCCGTCCCAGACAGAAGGAGGATTTGGCCTACACTCTCCACGCTGGCCAGACGGGTTGGGGAGGCCTGATCGATGTTTAATAATGTATTTCCCTTAGTCGCCTTGTACGACATCCACGGGAAGAGACGGAGTGATTCTATTCTAGTCTGCCAGAAACCACACAGCCAGGAATCAGTGATGATGTCTATTGGTATTTCAGGTACGGATCCATAAATATATGAGAAATCACATCTAGTACGTCTATATACCACAATCAACAATGAAGTATTAAAAGGATTCGAGATTTATCGCTCAGGAAATACGGTTTTATGCCATCCCTAGTCAACAAATACATTTGTCACAGTGGATTGTTGTTTCCTATAGAATGTTGTCAGTAAAATATACTCATGTTTTTTTTTCAGAAAAGGAAAAGGTTCTTGATTCTTCTGTATATATTTTTAATGGTTATTCATGCGTTGTTATTTATTTATTATTTGGGCAACTTATGGCAAAATAGACGCAAAGTAGATAACACTTATACCAGTACGTAGACCTGTGCCGATTACCAGTCTCCCCTGAAGTATAGAAAAAAAAACGGGTTGCACTCCGGGAGTGCCGGCAGAAGTGAAAACTTGAACATTAACGTTGTGCATTTTTGAATATTTTGGAACGGTTAGTGAATAATTTCGCACGAATTGCTTTATTTAACAGTATAAAAGTACTATCATTTATGTGGTAAAATACAATATTAATTTATTGCACTATCGTACACAAAACATGACAATTTATATTACATTAAAAATAAACAGCAGGAGCAGGCACACAATTTCAGCGCGCGGTAGAAAGAGAGGAGGATATTACTTCCTCTCCCACGCCGCGCCGGCGGTCTACTGTCCCTCCGTCTTACGAATTTTCGATCAGGGGCCTACCGCCTAAGCTAAAGCCGATTACGATCGGATTTTTTGCATGCAAAAATCTAGCTTCACCTTTAATTTGTGCTAACAAGAAGATGCATATCACAAATGTAAACAGAAGCCCGATTTTCGCGATCAAAAAACCCGATGGGAAATGGTTTCAGCTTACGCGGTAGGCCTCCAGGGTCACGTGACCTGACGCGAGTTAAAAATTTTTTTTTGGCTAATTTTTCTAAAATATTTATAGTATTCTGGCAAGTTGACTGAAATCAATTATTTTAGTAATAGTCATAAGTAGGTTTAAGTACATAATATACATATTACATAACAAAAATTTATTTAGAGACAGTATTGTATACTTTTTTATAAAATATATTTTTTTATTTGTTTGCCCCAAGTTTGTGAAATTAGATTTTGATTTCGAAAATCAAACTAAGTTTAGGTCACTGTTAATCGTGTAGAGTCTCTAGAGCTTTACCAACTAAGCTGAACATATTTGTTACTTAACCGAAGAACTGAATTTCCTGAAATTCAGTTTTTTAAGGGGAGAAAATCAATCTGAATCCGATTGATGTAAATTGATAGGAAATATTGTTCATTTACTTGAATTTAGGCAGCGCTGAATTCTGGCACACAATGTGGTATGGTCCGTAAAGCCTCATTTAAAATAATTTGTCGCGACTAAAGCCATCATAATGATTTAATGATATAATTCGGTTAAGCCACAGTCTAGGACCTGGAGCTTAAACGATTTCTACACTATCTATAGATCATACATTTTAAATTTCAAGTCTCTTGCTTTAAAAACATAGGACTTTCATACAAACTTTCCTCCTCCGTTTTACCCCGTTAGGGGTGGAGTTTCATAAAATCCTTTCTAAAGGGATGTCTGCACCCTATAAGGAACCTACCTGCCAGATTTCAAGTTTGTAGGTGTTATAAGTTTCTGAGATTTCGTGATTAATCATTGAGTGAGCATGTCGCTTTTATATATATTGAAACAATATGTCATAATAATGGTGCTTTATTTTCTTGGTCTGTGAAAGCGATATTTGATGAGTTTTTAATGTCACGAAGACATTACTTTGAGATAAAATAATCAAGAATGAATCATAATATCAACTCTTTCGATGACTGATTATTGTCCCCGGCCTTACTAGACCAATTCAATACGTATCTCTTATTGATCACAAACTTTCGCCTTCAATTTCGCATAAAATAGTCAACTTTTTAAATAAAATAGAATATAATCGAGCAGAAAGCTTTTATATATCGGCGTATATATAATATTCCGCTCAATTATATTCTACAGTCATCACCATCATCAACCTGTATCTACCAACTGCTGGATATAAGCCGTCACCAATTCTTTCTACCAGATACGATCCTCCGCTTTCCGCATCCAGCCACTCCCAGCCGCTTTCTTAAGGTCATCGGACCATCTAGTAGGAGGGCGCCCAACACTTCGTCGTCCTATGCTCGGCCTCCACTCTAACACCTTCCTCCCCCAGTTGACATCTCTTACTCGGCAGATGTGGCCGGCCCATTCTACAGTCATTCTTGGAAATGAATAGGCTCCAAAACCACTAAACCGATTTTGATGAAACTTGTCACAATATATATATTAAAATTTTCGACACAAACCTCAAGCATGTCACCTCGACATGCTTGAGGTTTGTGTCGAAAAAGAATTGAGATCAATCATGTCCTTGAGAAATGATCATTTAACAAATTTTCCATTGGAATCAATGGAAAACGTACACTCAGCGAATTTACTCCACTCAACCAAAATATGCATATGTTTTTTATAATGAGAGGGGGGCATACGTACATGCGGGTCACTTGATGGACACCAATCACCACCGCCCATGGACATCAGCAACACCAAAGGGTCTCTAATCCGTTGCCAGACTACATTCCTTCCTGTCTTTCTGGTGACCTTACTCGCAGGACCACAACAACCCTCAACGGAATTGTCATTTAGTTGCGGTATTCTGTGAGGTGGAGGTACTTCTCCAGTCGGGCAGCTTAGAAAATACGCTATGCCCTACATCTCTTTTCGCCAGAGCCTCGTTTGTCAGTCAGCAGGGTGCAACACGTGCAGGTGAGGTTGGCTTGGGTCAAAATCTTTGAACCAATGCCAACCGCTCCAGCACGAGGATTGATCTACATCTGTTGATGAACCACATACACCCCATAAATACCCATAGACCTAAGCCCATCTCTAAACAGGCTACAGTCGACGTTGCTTGACTTGCGTGATCGATTAGACTGACACGCGCAACAACGCAATCGAGCTCCTCGATGTAAATAGTAGTTAATTAACGGTAATTTACTTTGGACGTAGCAGAAAACTGAAAAGAATGCACGCCTTGAGCGATTCTGTTCACTGAGCTTCGGAGCCTTTTGTTTTTCCTATAATATAATAACACGGTGTGCTTTTAATGAAAATGCTAATTAATAGTATGTACTTAGTTTTGTAATGTCTTGTATCTTTGTAACCTCTTGTATCTAAGTGAACAAATAAAGGCTTTAATTAATAATTTATAATAGTTTATCTAATCTCATACTGAAATTTACACATTAAAAAACTAAACACAGTATCTTAATGACAGTCTTTACGCACAAGCTATCAAAATAAATTTAAAAAGTTTTCGATACAGCTCTTCTATGGACAACTGTATCGTAAAATAACTTTTTTACCATTTCGATACAGCTTCAGCCCTGGATACAGGTATTTTAAACAGGTTGCAATGCAAATACATTGCAACTATGCAAAATTTTTCTACATAATCTGTGAACGCGGCGCCGCGCGGCGCGTCGCGCATGCGCACTACGCATGCTCGATCTGCAAATGGATTTCTAAGTAAGAATTATAGCTGTTAAATTAACTTCATGGTTGTATTTAAAATATTATTATCATATATTTCATGAGATTAGATAAAGTAGTGTATGAAACTGCACATAATTAGGTATTAAAATACTCGTGTGGTCTATTATAATATTCGCCTTCGGCTCATGTTATAAACTCACACTCGTATTTTAATAACCCTTATTATGCAACAGTTTCATAAACTACTATTACAACGCACTTGTTTTGAAAATTTAACCTTGTTTGGTAATCTACTAGATATATACTCGTAATATTAAATGTATGTATAAGTATATGCTCATATCTTGTTAATATATAAAATTCTCGTCTCATAGTTTTAGTTACCGTACTTCTCCGAAACGACTTGATTGCTTTCGGTGAAACTTTATATGTATATTCAGTAGATCTGAGAATAAGGTTGTAAGTATTTATTTTCTACTATAATAATGTTAGGTATAATTTATATGGTAAAACAACGTTTATCGGGTCAGTATATATATATATATATATTGACTTATAGCGTAGTTGTAGCCAGTCTAATCGAACACAAAAATGAAGAAATTCAACCATAGCCTGTCTATGGATGGGTTTATTTATCTTGAGCTACTCCATGCTTCGGAGGCACGTTAACCCGTCGTCGGTCCCGGCTGTTGTAATCAGATTACAGTCGTTAAGCCAAGTGAGAGGCCTTTACACGGTTGGGCCTCCGCCAACCCGCAGTTGAGCAGCATGGAAGAGTATGCTCTAAACCCCTTCTATTGAGGGGAGACCCGTATCCCAGCAGTGGGATGAACAAGGGTTGACGACAATAGTTTATTTAACTTAATTTATTTAGCATAAAAAAGTTAAATTATTCAGAAAATAAATTAAGTAATATATAACGCCATAATAACACCACAGTTTACTTCATAATCAATGTTATTCTGTGATCCTATCTACGTATCCTCTATGTAGTATGCGATGATCATATAATTTAGTATAGATCCGTCTGGTACACTGTCACTACTGACCTTTACCGCACCGATTTATATGTTCCACTTATAACCAGCTTCATTCGTGCGAAACGGTAAAAACATGTGACTCTCGTCCCTTAAGAGGTTAATCCATGGGGTTCTTGATTTCTATGCTATATCAGCTATAGTGAAAAAGACAGTCAGATGACTTCAAAAAAAGAGCGGCTGGAAGCGGGTGGATGCCAATAACCGAGGATCTCATATGGTGGAAAGCATTAGGGAAGGGGAAAGTCGCAGATGCCATCGAGCGAGTGGCGATTCTCAAGTGGCAGTAGGCAGGTCATAGAGCCCGAAAGCAAAGTTCGTGGTGTAAAACGATCTTGGAGTGGAGGCCCTGGGGGGAAAAACGGCCCAGAGGAAGACCACAGATGAGGTGGAAGGACGACGTCAAAAAGATAGCAGGACCAAATTGGATGCAGGTTGCACAAGATCGAAGGAAATGGGAAAATGTGAAGGAGGCATACACCAGACTGTTGGTAGAAAACGGCTAAAAAGAAGAAAAAAGAAGAAGACTGGGGAAGGCCAGCAGTGGATAGATACAGGTTGATAACGATGACGATGATCAGGTATGTAGTATGTATGTAGTATCCATAGTACAAGCTTTGCTTAATTTGGAATTAAATGTCAGTGTGTTCAGGAATATTTATTTATATATTTATCATAAGATTATTTTTTAACGACGTGGATGACGTACAATATGTACGTGGATAAACTTCTACTTCTCCATTTATCAATTACAAGTACTAAATATAAGTAAACTAAGTAATAAATATTGCGCTACAGAAAATATAGATAAAAAAAAAATGGTACATACTAAAAAAATATTCACAATTTCAACTTTATTAGAAACTGATAAAAGTCTATGTCATTTTTCGCTACACAGCAAACGAGTCAATGATGACAGAGGTTGACCCATCACATATTGTTTAGAAAAGTATGGTAACATTAACTTCAAGTTATATAAATAAATAAATATTTCTGGACAATTTACACAGCGCCATCTAGTCCCGCGTTTAAGTAATTACGCATAAAGCTTGTGTTATGGGTACTAAAGAACTGATAAATGTACTTAAATACATTTTTTTTTGTAAATACATACTTATAATACATTGAAAACACCCACACCAAGACAAACAGACATGTTCATGCACACAAATGTTTGTCTTGTGCGAGAATCGAACCCGCGAACTCGGAGTCAAAGTGGCCATTGCTAACCATTCGACCACCAAGCTCGTCAAATATATATAAAGGTCCTGTTCGGAAATACGAAGTTAGACGTTCATTATGTATTTTGATGACTTGTACAGCCAATTGCACCTTCCTTATGCCATACGTAATAAGAGTTACAATCGCATTGTGACTGTCAAGCATGATCTACTCTTAACTGTATGTGTTTATCGATAATGATAATAAGGAAAGGCCCTATTGTATTGCCTATTCGTCATATATATATAGCTTTTGCCTATAGATGTTTTCTACTTGCCTCAGTGTAGCAAGAATGTAAGTCCCGTGGCATTTACATTCCCGGCAAGACGTTAGAGCTACTCAAAAATAATAAATATTGTCAGACAAATTACACAGCGCCATCTAGCCCCAAAGTAAGCGAAGCTTGTGTTATGGGTACTAGACAACTGATAAACATACGTAAATACTTTTTTTTTTGTAAATACATACTTATGATACATAGAAAACACCTAGACCAATACAAACAGACATGTTCATGCACACAAATGTTTGTCCTATGTGGGAATCGAACCCACGGGCGTTGGTGTCGAAGCCGCGTCATTGACCGCTACGCCACCGAGCACGTCAAATTCAAAAATAATCATTGAAAAGTTGTAGATAAAATGCTTTGCTGTATGTTCACGTAGGTATTAAATAAGTGCTTGGCAGCCAATTTTTACTGCCGTGATGTTCACCTATAGCCTGTCTATAATAAAATTTCGAAAAAAATGGTCGAAGTTCGCCTAGGTACAACTTACTAAAGGTTGCTTGTTAGAGATAAAAAAGTTGCTATCGAGAACGGAACAATCGAGAAGTTAGCAGTAAAATCGAATTGAAGTTAAAGTTAGTTCGACCGTTGAAGAAATTTGAATTCTACAATCGTGTCGACAGAAACGTGACTTGGCTAGATCGAAATACTGAAATTATGAAAGTTCAATTCATTTTTAAAGTCGCTGAAAACTAGTATTAGACTTTTTTTTGTATTTACCACTATGGAGACCAAGCATACGATCTATATTATGAATGTAACCTAGCCTAGAGGCGTTTGCAATACTGAAGAGAGATTGCTCGCGATTTGGCACTCCCGCTGCTAAATTGTCTCACCTCACTAGTTCGCACAAGTTAGCCGACGAATCTGACGTTTATGACAATTGATTAGAATAGAATATAATTTATTTGCTAGAACATACAAGATGTCATGTTACAGTCAGGTTACAGTATGTTCACCTTATACAGAGGTATGAAAATTTTCCTTTTTAAACAATTAAACATAAATAATTTAAAGATTAATTCATGTCTTTACAATAATTTCATTAAATTAGCCAAATTTATAATAGCTAAATATCCCTACTTTCTTACTAATGTTATAAATGTTAATATGAGTTTGTTTGTTATGCTTTCATGCCGAAACTACTCAATCAATCATCATGAAACTCCTTAAGCCGTCGGTACTGGCTGTTGTCAGTAGATTATAGTCGTTAAGCCAAATCAGTGGCCTTTACGTGGGTTGAAAACTCTGGCTTCCGCCAACCCGCAGTTGAGCAGCGTGTTGGAGTGCTCTAAACCCGTTCGATTGATGGGAGACCTGCTCCCTTACCACCAACTCTTATTGCGATTCAATAACTGAATAGAATGCTTATTCTTACCAATGAATAAACCACACTATTCAATATGAAATATAGTCGCTTATTCATTGGTATGAATAAGCAATCTATTCAGTTATTGAATCGCAATAAGAGTTGGTGGTAAGCCCCCTGTATCTCAGCCGTGGGATGAATAAGACGAAGACAGTCAACGGCCCTAAGTGTACACCTTTAACATCGAATAAAATATGTATTTATTGCGATATTTAAAATTTATTTAAGTTGTTTTGCAGCCCTAATTATTCTCTAGAAAATAATTTAAGGTTTTTTTATATTTTTATACCACTTAGGTAATAAACAAGCATACGGTCCGCCTGATGTCAAAGTCAAAGTCAAAATTCTTTATTCTGTGGGCCCTCGCGGGCACTTAGACACGTCTTTTACAATTAGGTATATTTTTTTATCTACCAGCATTTCGGAATGACCATTGACGAGAAGAAATGCCGAAAGAAACTCTGTCAATATAGGTCGTTTTTTTTAAATAGTCATACAATATTATCATAATACAATAAAAAGAAAAATGGTATTCAACCAAAATAAGAGAAAAAAAAAAGTAAAATAAAATATAAATATAAAAATCATAGTATAGAGTGTATATACATATTGTAAAAAGTCTAAATATGTATATCCACAATACTACTTGTAAAGATAAGACGCCTGTGCTTCACATCCTGTGCCGAGAATTTGCCATACATTTTTATCATTAAGGTAATCGTCGGTCCTGTAGTAACTAGTAAGCCTTTTTACATAAGGTGGTCTTAATAAGCTGTTTGAATTTAGTGTCGGATAAAATCAGGACCGACTCCGGCAACTTATTGTAGTAGCGGATGCAATTTACGACAAACGAATTATTGACCTTCCCCAGTCTATGTTTTGGAATAACCAATTTGTTTTTGTTCCGCAAGTTGACATTAGTTATATCACATACTTTTGTAAAATTCGAAATATTTTTACGGACGTACATAATATTTACATAAATATATTGAGAAGCGACAGTGAGGATGTTTATCTCCTTAAATAACTCACGGAGTGAATCCCTAGAACCCAAATTGTAAATTGATCTAATGGCTCTCTTTTGTAATACAAAAATTTTATCAATGTCAGCTGCTTTACCCCAAAGCAATATGCCATATGACATAATGCTATGGAAATAACTAAAATAAACGAGCCTAACAGTTGTCTCGTCCGCTATCTGTCTTATTCTCCTAACCGCATAAGCTGCGGAACTGAGTCTGCGAGCTAGTTTCGTTATATGAGGGCCCCATTGCAACTTTGAATCAATGGTAATACCAAGAAAAACAGTATCATTGTCATTAACTAGGGTGTTATCCTTTATGACTACATCAGATGCAAAGCAGTTACCGCAGCCTATGGACGCCTGTAACACGAGAGGGATCAAATGCGCGTTGCCGACCCTGTAAAAACCTCTTTACGCCCTTTTTGAAGAACCCCATGCTGTAGTCTCCTGGGAAAACCTCAACAAGCAGTTCATTCCACAGCTTGGTAGTACGTGGAAGAAAAACTCTCTGGAACCGCACAGTACGTGACCACTTCGGTTCTAATGTGTGAGGATGAATTCCCTGTAGATGCCGAGCGGTGCGACTGTAGAAGGAGGCCGTGGACATCATGTCCAACAACTCTCCTGAACACAGTGGGATGGATAAGACGAAGACAGTCAACGGCCATAAGTGTATACCTTTAAAATCGAATAAAATATGTATTTATTGCGATATTTAAAATTTATTTAAGTTATTTTGCAGCCCTAATTATTTTCTAGAAAATAATTTAAGTTAATTTTAATATAATAAATGCGTGTGTTATTCAAAATTAAAGGTAAGGTTGGTGGTACTGCATTTATGTATGTATATTATGACGAGCTCGGTGGTCGAATGGTTAGCGATGGCCACTTTGACTCCGAGGTCGCGGGTTCGATCCCCGCACAAGACAAATATTTGTGTGCATGAACATGTCTATTTGTCTTTGTCTGGGCGTTTTCTATGTATTATATGTATGTATGTATTTACAAAAAAAAATGTATTTAAGAATTATATCAGTTATCTAGTATCCATAGTACAAGCTTTGCTTAGTTTGGGACTAGATGGCCGTGTGTAATATTCCTGGACAAATCCAGGAATATTTATTTATTTGTGTGCATGAAATTGTCTTCGTTTGGGTGTTTTCTATGTATTATTTTGTTTTGTACATTACATTGTATAATGTGGTGTGTTCCGAGGAGATATTTGACATGATGCCCACGGCCTCCTTCTACAGTCGCACCGCTCGCCATCGACAGAGAATTCATCGTCACACATTAGAACCGAAGTCGTCACGTACTGTGCGGTTTCAGAGAAATTTTCTTCCACGTACTATCAAGCTGTGGAATGAACTGCCTGATGAGGTTTTCTCAGGAGACTACAGCATGGGGTTCTTCAAAAAGGGCGTAAAAAGGTTTTTATTGGGTCGGCAACGCGTATGTGATGCTTCTGGTGTTACGGGCGTCCATAGGCTACGGTAACTGCTTTCCATAAGGCGGGCCGTATACTAGTTTGTCACCTTAGAAGAATAAAAAAAATTACAAGTATGTATTTACAAAAAAAAATGTATTTAAGTACATTTATCAGTTGTCTAGTACCCATTACACAAGCTTTGCACTTAACTTTGGGACTAGATGGGGCTGGGTAAATTATTGTTCAGAAATATTTCTTTATTATTATTTTATTATTATGAACCTTGACTGTACAAATGTTAACGGACATAAATATACCTATATATCAACACTTTACTACCTCCAAACCTACTTGTTAATTCATCAGCAGAAGGGTCTACAGTGACCCTTTGCGGTAATCGTTCCACATCCATGTCATCAAACCTTACAAAAGGATGTAGGTACTTAGCATTCAAAAAGCATGCATTTGGGATACCGCTAGCAAGATCTGAACAGTAAACTTTCTGAATTTCATGAATATATACATATACGTTGACAAACTCGGCGGTCGAAAGGTTAGCAATTGGCCATTGCTAACCTTTCGACCGTGTGGGTTCGAACCCCGCACAAGACAAATATTTGTGTCAATGAACATGTCTGTTTGACTTGGTCTGGGTATTTTTTATGTAATATGGATATGTATGTATTTAAAAAAATGTATATATCAGTCTAGTCTATCTAGTACCCATAGTACAAGCTTTGCTTAGTTTGGGACTAGATGGGAGTGTGTCATCATTGTCAGGTCCATTTTAGTCTCCACTACAGGAGCACGACCCTCTCTCGGCCGTCCTAGACGGAAGGAGAATTTGGCCTACACTCCCCATGCTGGCCAAACGGGTTGGGGAGGGAGTGTGTAATTTAGGAATATATTTTTATTTTTTGATACAGATTTTTATAGACGATATTCGATAGCGATAGATAATTATTGCTTGACCGCGTCTTTATTTAGTCTTATTTAAATTATTTATTTTGCCATTGTGCCCATGTGGGCATTTAGACATGTCTTACACTTTTGTATAAATAATATTTTTAATTTTTTTTATCATTTTCTTTTTGTGCAGCTATCTATACAAAAACTGGGAACATAATGTGAATGAATGAATGAAAAGTTTATTACATTAAGCACACAGACACTTGTAGAAGCATAAAACACAATAAATCATTTTATGTAGTATAGAAACACGTTTATCAAAAACTATCAACATTAAATAAATAAATAAATAAATATTTCTGGACAATTTACACAGCGCTATCTAGTACCAAATTAAGTATAAAGCTTGTACAATGGGTACCTACTAGACAACTGATAAATACTTAATATTTAAATATTTTTATTTTTGTACTTAAATATTTTTTATTTTTATTTTTTGTAAATGCATAATTGAAACACATAGAAAACACCCAGACCAAGA
Organism: Hypsopygia costalis; assembly: GCA_937001555.2. NCBI lineage: Eukaryota > Metazoa > Arthropoda > Insecta > Lepidoptera > Pyralidae > Hypsopygia > Hypsopygia costalis. The sequence continues at coordinate 6,362,867 of OW443350.2, forward strand.
GAAACAGACATTGTCATGCACACAAATATTTATCTTGTGCGGGAATCGAACCCACGACCTCGGAGACAAAGTAGCCATTGATAACCATTCGACCACCTGGCTCGTCATAAATGTGATTACTTTGAGAAGTATCAATGCACTGAGCGGACTACAATAATTATGTATCGACGGTTTATGTGCTTTGACTGGACGGAAATTGAATGATCACCGACACTGCGTGGCTCCTTAATTACAACAATAGCAATATTGACGTTAATACGTCTTTAAAATCCCTTCGGACTCGTGTCTCCCCTAGTAGAAGTCCTGATGTCTCCCCAAGGGCGACCGTCACCCCTTGGGGAGACATCAGGACTTCTACAGTACTGGTGTCTCGCCAATGCTGGGATTTATGAATACCAAAAATCTAATTTTAATGTTCGGATTCATACCTGCCTTGGGGAGACGCCAGTACTGAAGTCCTGAGGGGCAATTATCGTAATTAAAATATAGTCAAAATTCTGTTTCGATCCAGTCTCGATCTCATAAATGTCACATTTGATATTCTCGTAACACAATATGTAACTTCAAAGTAAAATTTAAGCGGGATTGTATCGAAATATGAGTGAAAATGAAAAGACTTTGCCAACAACAAGAATTGATAATAATTAATTAATGAAATCAAGTATATAATTTTAGTCAATTCACAATTCAATCTCGATTCGGTCAATTTTCAATCTGCGTTCGTAGAAAAATTACGAGAATTGGCCTTCTGATGTCTCCCCGAGGGGGACCGTCAAGGGAGACACGAGTCCGAAGGGTTTAAAATTGCTTCCATAGGGAGGCAATTTTAAAGAGGTGTGATTGAATTTTAAATGGAGATGATAGATTTGTAGCTGCAGCACCAAAACTGTAACCTCAGATTTTGTTATCATTCGTATTTATGAATTGTCTTCATGTGGAAGCAATTTTAAATCCCATGGAATACCGGGATACGCGCGTACGAAATTGCGGCCGCAAGAAAGTTAAAAATACAAGAGATTAAGACATTGTCAGGCGATTGTTTCGTCTTTGTTTATGGTAAAAACACTGCATCTTAAATCGGTGGCTCGTTAGAGTCGTTACCGAAGCGAATCGCCGCCGCAACGCGTGTGTATACCAGATAACTCACATACTAATATTGTTTCGTTTTTTCGAGTGGTTCGTTTGAGACTTAAGCAAGGTTGAGGACTTAAGCTATTAATTATAAAGAAGAAGATGAAGACATGGTTGCCAAATCAACCAATGTATCTAACATTGATAGATTTGGCAATCTTTATTATTTTCTTAATAGCATCTTTTGGGGTGTAAGTGGTTCATCAAAAATCTTCTTCTTGAAAAAAATCCAACTTCACCTGCACGCAGTGCACTCTGCTGACTGACAAACGAAGCTCAGGCGAAAAGAGAGGTAAGGAACGTACTTGTAAGCTACTCGACTGGGTAATGTACATACCTCCACCTCACAGAATACCGCAGTCAAATAACAATTCCCTTGAGGGTTGTTGTGTTCCTGCCAGTGAGTGAGGTCCCCAGAAAGGAGATGCTGCGTTGGCAGCGGGGGTGGCGTCGCGCGTGTGATATTTTATGTTGCGAGCGTTAATATGGCTAGGGTAACCGCTTTACATCAGGCGGGCCGTATGCTTGTCTGCCACTCGACGTAGTATAAAAAAAAATATAGCATCTGTAGACAGGCTACGGTGGACGTTGCTTAACTTGTGTGATCAATTGTACCGGAGTCGAATAATACTGTAAACCAAAAATGCTCAAGCATTAATTAGTTGTCATTTACAAAGACAGCTATTATCATGACACTGTTATATACACCAATTATTCTTCCTCAATACGGTAACCCCTTGCTTCGGTGCTTCGGAGGGCATGTTAAGCCGTCGGTCCCGGTTGTTTTTAGACGACAGTTGTTAAATAGTTAATTGATTCAGGTGTTACTTTGCGGAAGTCAAATTTACAGGCAATATGATCTACACTACTTTGCGTGCTTCCGCCACCAATTAGTTCATGCAAATTACTGCCGGCCAGCACCCACCCACTACCGTTAGTAATTCCATGCGACTGCCGTGGCTGCTTTCGTCTTGTCTGCTCCAGCTGCTGTGGTCGTCTCGGCGATTGCCTGACAGTCCTGACAGTCGTTAAGCCAAGTCAGTGGCCTTTGGGCGGCTTGGAAACACTGGCCTCTGCCAACACGCAGTTGAGCAGCGTGGTGGAGTCTGCTTTAAACCCTTTCGATTGAGGGGAGACCTGTATCCCAACGGTGGGATAATAGGCTATTTTCCAATGTTTAAAAATTGTATAAATTATTTAACAATATCGTAAAATACACAAAATTGTAATGATCTGCAAACTTTCATTCTAATATCTTCATTCAGACTTTTTTTAGCGTCGATCAAAGTTTGGCGGGAAAGTCCATTTTAAAAGTATGAAATTATTAAAAAATAATATTTCCATTGGAGAAGCAATAAAAAATGCTATAACTTTTATTATGATACTAATCACATAAACGTAATATTTAACATAGCTGTCGTACAAATTTCTGATTTGATGCATACAAAATACAAACCTGTGACGTCGTAACTCGGTAGTCTTTTGTATGGAGCGTTTTGGGGCAGTCTAAAAATTGTGATTTTCAAATTACCATATCTCGAGAGATTTTTGTGCTATCGAAGTAATTTTTTCAGCTATGGTTATATTATGGAGACGTCCCTACATATCAAACCGAAAAAAATGTTAGTCAAACAGCCTATTATGGGTAGATGCCGTACGGTAACACCCGCAATGACGTAGTAATAAAAAAGTAACAGGTGCGTACCGACATTCGGTGTACTTAATCATGTTACTTTCACTTGGTAAATATAGCTTGTATTTGACGGAAGAAATTCGATGGAGATTTCAAAATATATTTAATGAATCTATGTAGAAATCGCATTGCTCTTTGTTCATACGTAGGGCTGGCAACTTTATTGTATAAGAAAAACATTACACTAAGGCTGCTATAGTCGTTTATTTAAGGGTTTTTGACTTACCTACTTACAAAAATATATCAAATTTTATTGATTAGTTTGGACTTTATTTATTATTTTATATGAATGTGTATTTATATATTGTAAGGGTGTTTTCCCTTACGTTACTAGTTACTTGTTTGCTTGATGTGGAGTGCAGAAAGGAAAGATCACCAAAAGTTGAAGTTAATATAATTAGGTGATTACAAACAAGTCAGATATTGGCAATTCCTTTCTCCAATGTGTATTGTTCGATGTTATGATAGCACTCACCGATATTAGTGAGAATATTTACTTTTATAATAATCAAATATGAGGCGTGCGCGCGGAGTCGCCGCATCAGCAAAATATAAAATAAACATGTGTGGTGTAAACCGTACATATATCTTATAGTTATTTATTTTATTTTAAATTTATTCTTCTTTAATTTATTATTACTACTCATTATTTTTTTTTCCTTTTTTTCCTTGTTCATTGTGTATTTATTTAACATAATCAAACCATAAATATATATTTCTTCTTTACTATATTAATTTATTTGATTTAACTACGCCTATTAGGAATCCTTTCAAACACACTACGGTTGGTTGGAAGTTCTCTTACCATCTGTTTGATCTATTTGTCTACTTTTCTTTGTATTGTTTTGTGGTATAATAAAGACATTACATACATACACTATTATGTATAAGATTTTTTTCTTTTCTATAAAGTATATTAAATATGACTATAAATAAATCCTAAAATATTTGCATTAAATAAATAACAAACTAAAAAAATATAAGAGTTCAAACAATTGTTAATTTCACACCTGTAGTTTCGTTCTGAACAACCTACATTGCAGTTATAAACAGAAAATCAATATTTTAAACAAAACATTTTGCACTTTTAATGTATATACTCTTTTACAGCAAAATAATTTTGGCAGGCTGCAATCAAAAATAAAGTAAAAAGTAAGAAACATCCAATTCCCAGCCTTAGAAATCCATAGAAATCTAATTTATTTAGATTTTTGTGGTCCCAGCAAATCGTAGTTGTGGCGGCCGCGCGGCCGCGGCATTGCTACAGCGCTGATTCTGCTGGAAGCTGCTCAAAAATTTCAAACAAAACATAAATAAAACCTTAAGCAGTTGCTAATTTCGCATGTTTTTTTTTTCGTACTGAACACACTACACAGCATTTAAATAAGATAAAGAGAACATTTATAAACACTAAAGAACATTAATTTATAAACAAGTTTTATGATTCTGATTATCAGGGATGATGAAAACAATAGTTTCATAAACTGATTTTAAATAATGATTAGAACAGTAACCATTATATATTTTTTTTAATATTCTTGAACATATTACACAGCGCCATCTAGTCCCAAACTAAGCAAAGCTTGTCTTAAGTGTACTAGATAACTGATGAATTACTTAATTATTATTTTTTTGTAAATATATACTGACATTACATAGAAAACACCCAGACCAAAACAAACAGACATGATCATGCACACAAAGGTTTATCTCGTGCGGGGATCGAACAAGAGACCTCGGAGTCAAAGTGACCATTGTAATCCATTCGATCATCGAGCTCGATTATTAAATAAAATACATAAGAAACAGTATATGTATAATACTTTTTCAACAGTTAGGTTGGCAACCCTATTTATACGCAAGATTTTTTTGAACAAGCAATGATTTAAACGTCAAGTTTTTTGGCTCTTGACAACAATGGTGATATATGGAAGCCATGACAGGTAAGCATTTCAAGTGTTACTCGTAACAATAGGCAACTTAAGTGAGACTTCAGATCGTTATGAATGACTCTTGAAAGATTTGACTGTGATTATTTATAAAGAAGTTACTTTCCTTAACTATGATGTTGTATATGGCATATTAATCTACTTTTATTAATGTATTTTTGATGAATTTGACTTTGTCATTACGCATAGAAGGTCAATAGGTATATCAATCATCGTTAAAATTTTGAGGGAATTATAATTGGATACCAATTATCCGTCATGACAAACAACTTTTATTATATAAGTAACGTAAAAATGTCATACTAAATGCAATTAGTGTAAACGTATAGAGATGCCCAAGTTTTTTTGATTTAAATACTGAATATAATAGGTAGGGGAAAAAGTCTTTTCGCATTATAGTATGTATGAACTTGTAATAAAATCTCTTTGGTTATACCATTTGTATCTGGCAGGTTTTGATATCTTTAAAAAGTTTAAATTTTAAAAAAGATAATTCCAAATTCAAATTAGTGTAAATGTGTGATTTTCATTTGTTTTTTTTACTGTCAAGATGAGTGAATCTAATGAAGAAATTCGATTCATTTTAAAATTTTACTACAAAAAAGGTAAAAATGCAACGCAAGCTGCGAAAAAAATTTGTGTCGTTTATGGACCTAGTGCAGTGTCTGTGAGAGTAGCACAAATTTGGTTTAAGCGTTTTCAATCAGGAAATTTTGATGTGAAAGATGGACGTCGCTCTGGTCGCCCTGTTACGGATAAAATGGATGCCATTTTTGAAAAAGTAGAGCAAGATCGGCATATCAGTAGTTACGACGTAGCTGAAGAATTAGGAATTGACCACAAAACAGTTTTGGCGCATTTGAAAAAAGCTGGGTACACTAAAAAGCTCTATATTTGGGTGCCTCACGATCTCACTGAAAGAAACCTAATGAACCGTGTACTCATTTGCGATTCTTTACTACGACGTAATGAAAGCGAACCGTTTTTGAAGAAGCTTATAACTGGTGATGAAAAGTGGATCACGTACGACAAGAACGTGCGAAAAAGGTCGTGGTCAAAGGCCGGTCAGGCTTCACAGACTCTGGCAAAACCCGGGTTAACCCGCAACAAGGTGATGCTGTGTGTATGGTGGGATTGGAAGGGCATTATTCATTATGAGCTGTTACCGCCAGGCAGGACTATCGATTCTGAACTCTACTGTGAACGACTGATGAGATTAAAGCAAAAAGTTGAGAGAAAGCGGCCGGAATTAATTAACAGAAGGGGTGTGATTTTTCATCATGATAACGCTAGACCTCACACATCTTTAGCCACTCAGCAAAAATTAAGAGAGTTTGACTGGGAGGTGTTAATGCATCCGCCGTATAGTCCTGACCTTGCACCTTCTGATTTCCACCTGTTTCGGTCTCTTCAGAATTCTTTAGGCAATGTCAGGTTAACATCACGAGAATACTGCCAAAACCACTTGTCGTGGTTTTTTGAACAGAAGTCCCAAAATTTCTATAGTAATGGGATCATGTCTCTACCTACAAGATGGCAAAAAGTTATCGAACAAAATGGCACCTACATACTTTAGTTAAATGTAAATAAACTTTATTAAAAAATGTTTTGAATTTTCATATAAAATACGAAAAGACTTTTTCCCCAACCTAATATACGAGTAAATAGTAAAAACTTTATTGTACAATAAAAAAAACATAAATACACAATAAAAAAAAATAAAAAAAGAAGAGAATTTATCGTACAATGGCGGACTTATCCTATTAGGGATTTCTTTCAGTCCACAATAGAAAACCTGATAGGATATTGGAATTTAAAATTTGACGATATCTAATGTCAAATTTTAGAGTGAAACCCTCGTAGATATATTATTATAAATTTATTATTTTAAATATTTTTATTATGTTGATTTCGGCTAATTTGCCGGAATATTATAAATATTTGAAAAGTTCACCTCCCCGCCTATGTGAGAATTAAACCCACGACCTCTCGAATGCCGGTCGTGAGCTCTTTCTAACTGTTAGCTACCAAGAAGGTTTGTGATAGTGACGAATTTTTGCATTTCTATTCACTGCTGTAAAGTCACAGTGTGGCGCCATCTGGTTATAAAATATTACACTACTAAACAAGGCATGGCAGCCCATCGTTACAGATGAAATTCGACAAATTTTTGATAACATCAAATTTATTACATAATTATTACTTTAATAGTTTTTGTTTATGTGAGAGTTGGGGGCAAACGAGCATGTGGGTCCCTTATGGAAAGCAATCACCACCGCCCATGGAGATCAGCATCACCAAGGGGTCGCCGATCCATTGCCAGCTCCTACCTTTCTTTCTTTCTGGTGACATCACTCACTCGCAGGAACACAACAACCCTCAAGGGAATTATTATTTGGATGCGGTATTCTGTGAGGCTTACCCTTACTTTACTTACTTATCCAGTCGGGCAGCTTAAAAAAAAATGCTATGATTTTTTTTTTTTTTTTTTTTTTTTTTTTTTTATACTACTACGGGTGGCAGACAAGCATACGGCCCGCCTGATGTGAAGCGGTTACCGTAGCCATATTAACGCTCGCAACATGAAATATCGCTCGCGCGCCGCCACCCCCGCTGCCAACGCAGCAACTCCTTCCTTTCTGGTGACCCCACTCACTCGCAGGAACACAACAACCCTCAAGGGAATTGTTATTTGGCTGCGGTATTCTGTGAGGTGGAGGTACATTCCCCAGTCGGGTAGCTTACAATTACGCTCCCTACCTCTCTTTTCGCCAGAGCTTCGTTTGTGAGTCAGCAGGGTGCACCGCGTGCAGGTGAAGTTGGCTTTGGTTCTAAGATGTTAATGAACCACTTACACCCCACATATACATATATATACACGATATATATATATATATATATATACACGATATATATATATACTCGTATATAGTTGATTTTGGTCTTCTTAAACCGACAAGGAAATACAACCGTCGACATTCTTAGATTGCAGAAGACATCCAATGCTATAAATACTGTCAAGTTAAATAACAAATCTCGTATATAACAATATAGCTGTGAGCTACCATTAAATTCCTTCAGTTCAACTTTCCTTCTCGTGCGTTCGATTGTACCGGAATTTCACTTTCACTCAATCATTGCAGTCAGGAAGTTCGTGTGCTGGCTTTTAATTTATTTCGTCTGTTTGTAATTACAAATTACTCTGATGGATTCGCATGCAAATTTTTTGTGACATAAATCACTTTGGTCACTAATTTGTAGATAGTCATATGATAATTAGTTTTACATAAATAACATTTCTAGACAATTTACACAGCGCCATCTAGTCCCAAATTAAGCTCAAAGCTTGTACTATGGGTACTAGACAACTGATAAATGTACTTAATATGAATACATTGTTTTTAATACATAGGTATGTATTAAAACAATGTATTCAAGTACATTCTGAAATCATGACGGGTACAGTCTGATATGTATTATAAGTAGGTACTTACTACCTACTTATAATACATATCAGACTGTACCCGCCATGATTTCCGTATGGATCGAAACTAAAATAGTCGGCTTTCCCGACAAAAACACGTGAGTGAGCCGTTTTATTATTTAACTAGCTGATGCCCGCGACTTCGTTCGCGTGGACTTTATGATTCCGGCATATTAATACAAATACGAACTAAAGTAGATACATAAGAAAATATTTGGGGCAGTATTATACGTTAAAAGTCAACAAATTATTATTTTTATTTAAGATTATATGTATTGATTATATGTATGTATAGTCACCATAGTTTAAAAAAAAAATATAAAATAAATGAAGGGAGTCTTTCCTTCGGGAGCTAATATGAAAAGACCTCAAGCGTTACTAATCCTCGATAAAGCCACATTGTTGGCCATTTCGCATTCATCTGAAACGATTAGACAGCAATCCTGAAATATTTTCGCTTTGACACAGTTTCGTGTCACAAAGCAAGTCGGTGTTTCCGTTCTGTATAAATCGAGTAGAATATTTTACATTGTATTTGCGTCCTTCCGCCTAGAGGTAATATTATGGCTGCAATACCTGGCGATGCTGCTGTATGATATTATTTTGGCGCCTGATTTCAGCGAGGATTGCTCTCGTCAGGTATGTTTTTCCAGTCCCTCCTGAAGCATCTAAGAAAAACAGTTTCCCCTCGTTGTTTAAAAGATTTTGAGTCACAAAATCTTGCTATATAGCGTCCCGCAAATGCACGCATTCTTCTGGTTTGTGAGAATATATACCAATCGTTACATTTATAACAATCGTTCAATTTTAGCGTACACGTCTATATAAAACTGACTAAACAGACCACGTTTACTTTATATATAAATATATATATATATATATATTAAAAAGTTAACGTGGTCTGTTTAGTCAGTTCTATATATATATATATATATATATATATATATATATATAGAACTGACTAAACATATAAAAGAGAAGATCACTGACTCACTCATCACGAAATCTCAGAAACTATAACACCTACAAACTTGAAATTTGGCTGGTAGGTTCCTTATAGGGTGTAGACATCCGCTAAGAACGGATTTTACGATACTATACCCCTAAGGGGGTAGAATGGGGGTTGGAATTTTGTATGAAAGTCCTATGTTTTTGAAGTAAGAGACTTGAAATTTAAAATCTATGCTCTATAGATGGTATGGAGGTGTACTAATAATGTATCTTTAGAAATCAACCCCCTTATGGAGTTAAAACGGGGGTTGGAAATTTGTATGAAAATCCAATGTTATTGGAGTTAAAGTTTTTAACTTTTTCATCTTTTTCCTTTCATTAGGTATTTAGCTTTTTCGAATGTAATTAAAAATTATTTGCAAATAACTAACTCCACGCGTACGAAGTCGCGGGCGGCCGCTAGTATATATATATATATATATATATATATATATATATATATATATATATATATATATATATATATATATATATGTATATAAAATAAATAAGACTATTGCGTCTAACTTGTAGCAGGTAAGAATAAAAGTAGCACTGCGTGTGGTTATTTTTTTTACAATACAATCAATATTTTGTTAAACTATTTATACTCATCAGGCTGAACAACTTTTGCTAAGGCGTCATTTTTATATTTCTTATAGTTTAGCTGAACCATTATGGTTCTGCATCAGGGGTTCAAAATTTTGGATTTTTATACCGAGATGGAAATTTCGTGTCCACGTTTTCAAATCGATGCCATTTTCGTAATTGACATTTTAGAAAACCATAGAATCAACACCCATATTGATATTGTAACATTTCAACCCCATCGCACCCCCACAGGAGTGCTCTTGTGTCACGTCGGTTATGTTAGATTATAAAATAGCTGTTGTTTTCGGAATCAGCGACCCGATAAACCATAAAAACAATACCCATGTCGATTTTCAGACGTTTGCACCTCATTCCACCCCTTTAGGGGTTGAATTTTGAAAAATCCTGAAACACGTGTTTACCCATTTATCTACAGAAGATGTCGTGTAAAGTTTCGTATAAAATAGTCCAACTAATCTTGGTTCCCCATACAAACTTTGGACCCCCATTTCACCCCCTTAGGAGTTGAATTTTCCAAATTCCCGTCTTAGTGATCATCTACGTCCTGCAAGGAACCCCCATACAAAATTTGAGACTCCTAGCACTTGTAGTTTCTTAGATTTTGTGATGAGTGATTTTCTATAAAGAAAAATTTTCTTTAAACTTTAAATGACGATAACTTTTTAATCTGACATCAGATTTCGATGAAACAAAGCCTATATGTTGCTCAGGGATGACCTTAATCTTTTAGTGAAAACCGCGTAAAAATCTGTTCAGTAGTTTTAAAGATTAGCGAGTACATACAGACAGACAGACAGACAGACAGACAAAAAAATCTAAAAAATCTTTTTTGTGTTCTGTTACTCTTTTTTTATCGCCCACACTCATTTTTTGTTAATTTTATCAAATGTACAGACACGCGGTTCCTACTGTTTTATTATATGTATTGATGATTTAAATGATTAATTAATAACTGGAAGTACCTATACTAACAAACCTCAAGCATGTCGAGGTCTTTAATTGTTAAAAGTTTCATCAAAATCGGTTCAGTGGTTTTAGAGCATATTCATTTCCCCCCCATCTAGATGGTCCGATGACCACAAGGTCGGAAGCAGCTGGATGTGGAAAGCGAAGGATCGCATATGGTAGTAACCATTAGGGAAGGCCTATATCCAGCAGTGGATATATACAGGCTGATGATGATGAATAAGGAACATGAAAAATGGAAAGAAAAACCAAAAACAGGGATATATAGAGTTGTTGATAAAAATGTAACTAGCGGATGCCAATAAACGTCCGTCAAATTTGACAAAGCATAAACCTTAGCGAGAACACATAACAGCGTGATGTGGTCTGCCACATCACGCTGTTATGTGTTCAGTCGAAAGCAATGTAACGACTCGACTTTTTAAACCGATTCAAACCGATTTGGCCGAGTCGAAAGCAATGTAACGACTCGAATTTTTAAACCGATTCAAACCGATTTGGCCGAGTCGAAAGCAATGTAACGACTCGACTTTTTAAACCGATTCAAACCGATTTGAGCATAAACCGAGCTGCGTCGATTAGCGCGTCTACTAAACCGATTTGGCCGAGTCGAAAGCAATCTAACGACTCGACTTTTTAAACCGATTCAAACCGATTTGAGCATAAACCGAGTTGCGTCGATTAGCGCGTCAGCGCGTCTTGCCTTGTTTGGCCGTTTACCCGTTTGGCCGTTTGCTCGTTTAGCCGTTTGGCCGTTGGCCCGTTTGGCCGTTTGCCCTTCTGCTCGTTTAGCCGTTTGCTCGTTGGGCCGTTTGACCGTTTGCTTGTTTGGCCTTTTGCCCGTTTGGCCGTTTGCTCGTTTGCCCGTTTGGTCGTTTGCTCGTTTGGCCGTTTACTCGTTTGGCCGTTTGACCGTTTGCTTGTTTGGCCGTTTGCTCGTTTGGCCGTTTGCCCGTTTGGTCGTTTGGCCGTTTGCCCGTTTGGTCGTTTGGCTGTTTGCTCGTTTGCTCGTTTGGCCGTTTGCCCATTTGGCTGTTTGCGCGTTTGCGCGTTTGCCCGTTTGCTCGTTTGGCCGTTTGGCCGTTTGCTCGTTGGCCGTTTGGCCGTTTGCTCGTTTGGTCGTTTGCCCATTTGGCCGTTTGCTCGTTTGGCCGTTTGGCTGTTTGCTCGTTTGCTCATTTGGCCGTTTGGCCGGTTGGCCGTTTGCCCGTTTGGCCGTTTGGCTGTTTGCTCGTTTGCCCGTTTGCCCGCTTGCTCGTTTGGCCGTTTGACCGTTTGGCCGTTTGCTCGTTTGCTCGTTTGGCCGTTTACTCGTTTGGCCGTTTGCCCTTCTGCTCGTTTAGCCGTTTGCTCGTTGGGCCGTTTGACCGTTTGCTTGTTTGGCCTTTTGCCCGTTTGGCCGTTTGCTCGTTTGCCCGTTTGGTCGTTTGCTCGTTTGGCCGTTTACTCGTTTGGCCGTTTGACCGTTTGCTTGTTTGGCCGTTTGCTCGTTTGGCCGTTTGCCCATTTGGTCGTTTGCCCGTTTGGTCGTTTGGCCGTTTGGCTGTTTGCTCGTTTGCTCGTTTGGCCGTTTGCCCATTTGGCTGTTTGCGCGTTTGCCCGTTTGCTCGTTTGGCCGTTTGCTCGTTGGCCGTTTGGCCGTTTGCTCGTTTGGTCGTTTGCCCATTTTGCCGTTTGCTCGTTTGACCGTTTGGCTGTTTGCTCGTTTGCTCATTTGGCCGTTTGGCCGTTTGGCCGGTTGGCCGTTTGCCCGTTTGGCCGTTTGGCTGTTTGCTCGTTTGCCCGTTTGCCCGCTTGCTCGTTTGGCCGTTTGACCGTTTGGCCGTTTGGTCGTTTGCTCGTTTGGCCGTTTACTCGTTTGGCCGTTTGACCGTTTGCTTGTTTGGCCGTTTGCTCGTTTGGCCGTTTGGTCGTTTGGCCGTTTGCCCATTTGGCTGTTTGCGCGTTTGCCCGTTTGGCCGTTTGCTCGTTTGTAAAGGTATAAGGGTATGGTACTGGTATAAAATTACGATATCGTTTTGATTTAAAGGTAGAGCCAAAACGGTTGAGAATTGTGGTTACGATACCGGTAAAACAAGAAGAATACCTTTATTTTTTTACGGTACCATTATACCTTTATATTACCAGTACCTTAACCAAAACCATTTCGGTACCGAAAAAATGATGCGACAACGACGCGACGTAGGTATCGATCAAGTACTTACCTACCAATGCGGCCGACATTGTGGAAAGAAAACCTTTATTTTATAATTTAAATACCTAAAAAAATAACGATACCGTAATATTACAATACCGAAATTATTAAGATACCTTTACTTTAAGGTATCGAAATTTAAAACCTTTATTAACCTAAAAAAATAACGATACCGGAATATTACAATACCGAAATTATTAAGATACCTTTACTTTAAGGTATCGAAATTTAAAGGTATGACGTCATACCTTTAACTGATATATCCAAATTTTTTCGGTTATTCAATCCCTGCTATGGACACTAGATAACTGATATTATTACTTAAATACATTTGTTTTTTGTAAATATATACATATAATACATAGAAAACACCCAGAACAAGAGAAACTGACATGTTCATGCAAACGAATATTTGTCTTGTGCGGGGATCGAACCCACGATCTCGGAGTCGAAGTGGTCATTGCAATTCGACCACGGAGCTCGTCAATCGCAAATCTAGACCAAAACTGTGTTGTTTAGAAGAAATGTGTTAGATAATGATAATGTTCTGCTGTCTAAATAAATAAAATGATAGATGTATATATAAATAAATTATTTACACGAAGTATTAGGTTGGGGAAAAAGTCTTTTCGTATTTTATATGAAAATTCAAAACATTTTTTAATAAAGTTTATTTACATTTAACTAAAGTATGTAGGTGCCATTTTGTTCGATAACTTTTTGCCATCTTGTAGGTAGAGACATGATCCCATTACTATAGAAATTTTGGGACTTCTGTTCAAAAAACAACGACAAGTGGTTTTGGCAGTCTTCTCGTGATGTTAACCTGACATTGCCTAAAGAATTCTGAAGAGACCGAAACAGGTGGAAATCAGAAGGTGCAAGGTCAGGACTATACGGCGGATGCATTAACACCTCCCAGTCAAACTCTCTTAATTTTTGCTGAGTGGCTAAAGAAGTGTGAGGTCTAGCGTTATCATGCTGAAAAATCACAGCCCTTCTGTTAATTAATTCCGGCCGCTTTCTCTCAACTTTTTGCTTTAATCTCATCAGTTGTTCACAGTAGAGTTCAGAATCGATAGTCCTGCCTGGCGGTAAGAGCTCATAATGAATAATGCCCTTCCAATCCCACCATACACACTTCATCACCTTGTTGCGGGTTAACCCGGGTTTTGCCAGAGTCTGTGAAGCCTGACCGGCCTTTGACCACGACCTTTTTCGCACGTTCTTGTCGTACGTGATCCACTTTTCATCACCAGTTATAAGCTTCTTCAAAAACGGTTCGCTTTCATTACGTCGTAGTAAAGAATCGCAAATGAGTACACGGTTCATTAAGTTTCTTTCAGTGAGATCGTGAGGCACCCAAATATCGAGCTTTTTAGTGTACCCAGCTTTTTTCAAATGCGCCAAAACTGTTTTGTGGTCAATTCCTAATTCTTCAGCTACGTCGTAACTACTGATATGCCGATCTTGCTCCACTTTTTCAAAAATGGCATCCATTTTATCCGTAACAGGGCGACCAGAGCGACGTGCAACTTTCACATCAAAATTTCCTGATTGAAAACCGCTTAAACCAAATTTGTGCTACTCTCACAGACACTGCACTAGGTCCATAAACGTCACAAATTTTTTTCGTAGCTTGTGTTGCATTTTTACCTTTTTTGTAGTAAAATTTTAAAATGAATCGAATTTCTTCATTAGATTCACTCATCTTGACAGTAAAAAAACAAATGAAAATCACACATTTACTTAATTTGAATTTGGAATTATCTTTTTTAAAATTTAAACTTTTTAAAGATATCAAAACCTGCCAGATACAAATGGTATAACCAAAGAGATTTTATTACAAGTTCATACATACTATAATGCGAAAAGACTTTTTCCCCTACCTATTATATAAAAGTGTACATGTGAGACGTGTACTGTGCAGTTCTGAATAAGAGAGGCTTTCTTCTGAAACTCTCCAAGTCGTGGACTGAACTTATGGTACTACCACACCCCGGCCACTTCATACAAATG
The DNA here is from genome assembly GCA_937001555.2 of Hypsopygia costalis. Classification (NCBI taxonomy): domain Eukaryota; kingdom Metazoa; phylum Arthropoda; class Insecta; order Lepidoptera; family Pyralidae; genus Hypsopygia; species Hypsopygia costalis. Next base: position 6,377,905 of record OW443350.2, read on the forward strand.
TCGCCTTTACTACTACTTAAATAATGACGTATGTGCAGAGCGTGAATGAGGATGTGTGCGTGCGGCGCCATACAAACGATTCCATATTTGTCTCAGAGGGGAGGTGAGGTCGACACGAGAGAGCGGCAGGGAGTGGCCAAACTGTACGTACGTAGTACTATTACTTATACTGTGGTACTACAGTATGGGTTTTAGGTGGTTTTACTCCGCGAGCCAGTGACGAATTCCGTCAATCTTTTCCTCCAGAGCGAAAATTACACATTGTACATACAACTTTTTGAAGCAGTTCACAAGTTTTCGCTCGGGAGGGTATTCATGTAAGGTCTTTGTTGCCGTTTGTGGACTATTGCACTACGCCTTTCAGGACACCAGCTGACAACATTCCACTGAAATACATTAGCTGACGTGGCCAACGCGGAATGTAGTAATGCTATTTGACAATGCTAAAAAGTTGTATAAAATATTTATTAATATCGTAAAATACACAAAACTATAAAGATCTGCAAACGTTCATTCTGATTTCTTGCGTCTGACTTATTTTGGGGTCGATCAATATTTGCCGGGAAAGTCCATGTTAGAAGTATGAAATTATTAAAAAATAATATTTCCATTGGAGAAGCAATACAAAATACTATAACTTTTATTATGATAGTAGTTACGTAAACGTAATATTTAACATAGCTGTCGTACAAACTTCTAATTTGATGCATACAAAATACAAACCTGTGACGTCATAACTCAGTAAGTAGCCTTTTGTATGGAGCGTTTTAGGGTACGTTCCAAAATTGTGATTTTCAAATTAACATATATCGTGAGATTTTTGTGCTATCGAAGTAATTCTTTCACCTATGGTTGTATTATTGAGACGTCCCTACATATCAAACCGAAAAAAATGTTGGTCAAATAATAGGCTATTAAATATATATAAATAGGCTATTGTCGCTAAAGAATATACCATGTGTATTTGTAGAATGTCCGGTCTCCTACGCTATTACGCACGGAACCTTTATTATAAAAAGTGTTGAGTAAAAAACTGACATAATTGCCGTATGCGTTTCTGCGGCAGCTTCAACAATTCGTACCACTTATCCGCCCCATTGACCCAAAGGGCGATTCCGAGACATTAAACTTTCGCCCGACTCGGGCGAAATAAAAACCGGTCCGGCCGGCAGGCCGCGCCATTGATGAAGTTGTCAAGTTTGTACCGTTTCTCTGGTATTTTTATTATTATAAACGTTTTTATATCAATAGGTGGGAAATGTGGGTCGATCATCATCATCATTATCACCTTGTATCTACTCAATGTTGGATATAGGCCTTCCTTAATGTTTTTAAATGCGAACCTCCGCTTTCCGCATCCAAAGGCAACCAAACGCTTTTTTAATTGGTAGTTGTTTGGCAAGGTGGTAAATACACACATAGAACACACCGAGACTGTAGACAGACCCAGATTATAGGAAAATAGTGGATAATTATAGAAAAAAAAGCAAAAACCAAAATTTGTACGATAAAATAAAAAAGATAAAAACACATTATGTTCCACCTTAAAGTGGAACAGTATAAGTGTTTTATTAATAACAAATATTCGCTAAAGATTTACTATACAAAGTATTACTCACTAAAATTGTTAGTACAATTTGAAATTATTATAATATGCGATGTGTAAGTAAATCCGTTTACATATCATCAGTGCATTCCACCGAACTCTGAATACGCTCAGGATAGCGTGGCTGTACTTATACAATCAGTATTTGTTAGAAATTCATCTATTTTGCTAAATACACAAAAGCGAAAGCTTGCTAGATAATTTGCGCAAATTGCTAACTTACTGCAGATATTGAAGACAAGGTCGATGTGCTAATAAATAGTACATAATGCTGAGTTAATTTTCGTAAGGGTTAGTACTCAGTGAGAGTGGTGAGCTTTTGCTGATTTTTACCCGAATGGGTTATGTTTTCTAAGCAGTATTAAATTAATATTCCTGCCATTAACCGTTCGTAGTGTACAAACTCTGTCCGCTTTTCAAAATCTTGTGAAAGCTCACTATCTCTCACTTGTCTCTGTGTAACTTTTTTTAAATTTCTTTTATTCTGTGGTCAGTCACTTTATAGTACTTTATAAGTATATATCTTTTTTGTATATATGTTTGTATGTACAATAATTATACATTAGTAGCTTCCACCCGCGGCTTCGCCCGCGTTTACTTTTTTTATTAAAAGTATACAGTTTCCTTCAAAACCTTTCAGAATATGTGTACAAGGTGGAGTAGTTGCGTGAAAAATCACATTCACGTTTAGAATATTAGTAGGGAAGTAGGGATGTATGTATTATTTATATAATACGTATACGTATAATACGTGTATGTGTATGAAGCTATGTTTATGTATACGCCTCCTACTTGCTTACTATCATTCTCGTTTCTTATATCTTAAGGTTGTCTGGAAGAGATCACATAACGATAAGACCGCCTTTTGTACTTTAATTGTTTTAATACCTCTGTGAAATCTTTTATTTAGTGCAATAATACGAATATTGTATTGTACTGTAACATTAACATTGAATTTGTATTGAATTAGGTATTAGAAGAAAACAGGAAAATACTTCCAACAGAATACAAACAGCTAAATAACAAATTCCCAGAGGATTGTTGTGTTTTTACGAGTGAGTAAGCTCATCAGAGAGCTCTTTATAAATTCTCCATTAGTAGTAAGTAGTATCCCATAACAGGAATAGGGAAGCGCTGCGCTGGGGAGAGCTATTGTGGTACAAGCGCTTACATAATATCAACTTAACTGATTAACTTATCAGGCGAGCTGTATGAAAAATGTATATTATAATAATCAATATATCAGAAGAATAATATTAAAATAAATATAATACAACTGAAAATAATGTTAAAATTAAATAAATACATCAAAATGAAAACTAATTATGCATCATAAATAAACTAAAACCAAAACTAATCGAATAAACCGCTGTAAATAAATAAAATTAAATATTATATTTGTGGTCTCACTTCTCTGAATTTGCTGTACAAATTGATTTAATTATTTTTTTTACATCGTAAAGTATATTTTATTTTACACAGCTAAATTAATTTATTTGGCAAAACAATGTTTGCCGGCTCAAATTGTATACTCATAAAAATTAATTCTGCTCCAAATTTAGCCACATTTAGACATTTTCACAAGCCTTTGCATCAAATCTCTTTAATTAGATACAAAAGTCAACAAAACATTATAACAAAAAGTATTATTACATTGTTTGGCTGCCTTTTAACGCAGATAAAATAATAAAACGAATAAGTAAACATTTGAAACAAGACAGATCGGATGTAATGTCACCAGAATTGAGGGGGGAAAATAAATTTGCATAAGTATCATGAAATATCCGGATAATGTTTATAATGGTCTGGTTATTTTGCCCTTTTTCTTCGTTTGCTTTAGACGGGATATTGAGATTTATTTGTGGGCATTAAGTATTATTTATTATCAGTATACACTTGGTTATTTTATTTTTTTGTTAACAATGTTATATTGTTTTTTATTTCTTAAAAGGTTTCATAATTTAAAGATTTACATCAGATGTCATCAGGTGTTATTGGTTTACATAACGTATAACACGTTATGTAAACCAATAACACCTGATGTATTATTTTTTATTTAATCATACAAGTTTTGGTTTTTGCTTATTTTTTTCCTATAATTATCCACTGTTCTATTATCTGGGTCTGTCTGCAGAATGGTTGTTTTTTGTGTATTCTATGTATGTATTTACAAAAAAGTATGTTTATCATTTATCTAGTACCCATAGTGCATGCTTTATATAATGTAGGAGCACAGTTTAGGTAATAGTACTGTAGGAGTAGACATTTTTTTATCAAAGAGCTTTGCCGCTTTGGAATCAATGCCGTTTAGAGCCTTTGTATTATTTCTTTACGTTATATTGGCTTCAGGGACATGCCGAAATATCGTCAGGAATCTTCTTGTTCCTCAATTACTTGTAATAATTCAATAGTAAAACCTATAGTGCAATTTTCCTTCTGTATTGCACGACTTCTTGGAATGACTCGACAGCCCCAATTCAAACACTTTTAATCTAATATTTTATTACACTCAATTGATTATTTGCACCATAATACACTATGCCCATTATGAATCAATCAATATAAATGAATAATAATAAATAATATAAATAAATAAATATACATTCAATTATGAAATATCGTAATGTAATAATAAAGCACTTGTACTGTTCCACATAATTATCTATTTTTATCGACCGGTTTCGCCGCTAAGGAAATCTCAAGGTAAACAGATGGTGTATGTTTACCTTGTTAAAAATATGTATAAAGCGACATGTCATTTCAGTCACGTCTGGTTATACTACGATGTAGTAATTATAAACTATTATTATTGGACAAATGAGTTAATTTCTTAGTTTTTAATTATATACAATCAATAAAATAAAAAAGAAAATGTTTTTTACGGGCAATCTATAGCAATTTATGCAATAAAAAAAATTGCCATTTTTGACATGTCGCTTTATACGTAGGGACCGTCGTATAGTTACGTGGAACAGTACAAGTGCTTTATTATAACATTATGATAATAATGTTCCACCAAGTGCCAACAATCAACAGTTTCAACTTTAAATTATGAAAAATTGTTTTGAAGCACAACCGCGATCACCAAGTTCGCGCCAAAAAGTCTAGGAGTAGACAGCATGTGTTATATATATTATCACTAGCTGACCCGGCAAGCGTTGTTTTGCCGTATACATTAATCCAATGTCCGTCCACCCACGAGGTGGACAGACGACCTCATTAAGACCGTAGGATCGCGCTGGATGCAAGCCGCTTCCAACCGGTCTTATTGGAGATCTAGAGGGGAGGCCTATGTCCAGCAGTGGACTTTCAATGGCTGAGATGATGATGATGATGATACATTAATCATTTAGGGGCATGAAAAATAGATACTGGCCGATTCTAAGATCTACCCGATATGCACACAATTTTTTTTTTAAAAATCTGTGCAGCCGTTTCCGAGGAGTTTAGTAACAGTTCGGGGTGTAAGTGGTTCATCAACATCAACCAAAGCCAATTTCACCTGCACGTGGTGCACCCTGCTGACTGACAAACGAAGCTCTGGCGAAAAGAGAGGTAGGGAGCATAATTGTAAGCTACCCGACTGGGGAATGTACCTCCACCTCACAGAATACCGCAGCCAAATAACAATTCCCTTGAGGGTTGTTGTGTTCTTGCAAATGAGTGAGGTCACCAGAAAGAAAGGAAGGAGATGCTGCGTTGGCAGCGGGGGTGGCGGCGCGCGAGCAATATTTCATGTTGCAAGCGTTAATATGGCTACGGTAACCGCTTCACATCAGGCGGGACGTATGCTTGTCTGCCACCAGAGGTAGTATAAAAAAAAAAAAAAAAAAAAAAAAAAAACAACAGCCACCTCGACGCGCAAATTTTATATATAAGATGGAATATTTAATTATTTATCCGTGTTTGTGTTATTTGACTAATACTCTATCACAATCTTATTCCTTATTATACACCACAATAAGTGGGAAATTACAATTGACCATAACACATACGAGGTAATTCATATGAATAAAGCTGTCACCGCGGCCGCACCCTCATTGCCTATTGACCAAGACGGTAATGGCCGTCTCCGTCCATTAGATCCCATGGCACTGCCTTGGATACAAATTAAATAATAGGATTGCCAGCAAATATTGTTACTAGGTTATTTACACTACTGGGTGCTATTGGGACCTTAATAACGCGGGGATTAACGAAATATTCCATACTGATTACTGATGATACGTATTATTTCATACGAAAACGCGCGCGGCTCGATCACTCTAGTATTGGCTGGACACTTTCAGAAGAAACCAATCAAACAAGGAACATAATAATAGTAGGTACATAAGATAACATCTTTTTTTTTTTTATACTACGTCGGGTGGCAGACAAACATACGGCCCGCCTGATGTGAAGCGGTTGCCGTAGCCATATTAACGCTCGTAACATAAAATATCGCTCGCGCGCCCCCACCCCCGCTGCCAACGCAGCATCTCCTTCCTTTCTGGTGACCTTACTCACTCGCAGGAACACAACAACCCTCAAGGGAATTGTTATTTGGCTGCGGTATTCTGTAAGGTGGAGGTACATTCCCCAGTCGGGTAGCTAACAATTACGCTCCCTACCTCTCTTTTCGCCAGAGCTTCGTTTGTCAGTCAGCAGGGTGCACCGCGTGCAGGTGAAGTTGGCTTTGGTTCAAAGGTGTTGATGAACCACTTACACCCCAAAACTAAGGTATATTTAGCTACCTCGTAAGCTCATAAATCATAACAGCAAATATTTTCTATTCAGTGTGAGACTCTTTTACACTCTGATTATACTCATAAGATAATTTGACCTCGTTCTAATAGAAATATTAATTATGAAGATTATAATAAAGAGAATAGTACCGAATAATACGAAGTAGGGAGTGACCTACTTCAATACTTAATTTACTTAATAGAAAGAATTGAACTATATAACATTGTCCATTTTATTAACTGTTTTTTGCCAGCAGCACGCCCATGTAGTTTTGAATTGTTTACGTTAAAATTTCCTTCAAATAATATTGTACTTCATGGACAGGTACCGTCCCTTAGTGATGTGGCAACATAACGATTACTACATAGGCCAATTCTCGTTATTATTTCACGATTACAGAACGAAAGTTGATCGAATCGAGATTGACATGTAAATTGATTATAATTATATACCTACTTAGTTTCATTAACTAATCCTCTCTTGGGGTGTAAGCGGTTCATCAACATTTTTTAACCTAAACCAAAGTCACCTGCACGCGTTACACCCTGCTGACTGACAAACGAAACTAAGGGGAAAAGAGAGGTAGGGAGCGTCATTGTAAGCTACCCGACTGGGGAATGTACCTCCACCTCACAGAATACCGCAGCCAAATAACAATTCCCTTGAGAGTTGTTGCGTTGTTGGCAGCGCGCGAGTGATATTTTATGTTACAAGCGTTAATATGGCTACGGTGACCGCTTCACATCAGGCGGGCCGTATGCTTGTCTGCCACCCGACGAAGTATATAAAAAAATCCTAATTAATATTAATAATAATTAGTTCTAATCCTAGGCACGGCGCAGTACAACGGCATAACAGGCTAGACGACATTTTTTTCTTTCGGTTTGCTAAGTAAGGACGTCACAATAATATAACTATAGGTGAAAGAATTACTTCGATAGCATAAAAACTTCTCGAGATATGATAACTTGAAAATCACAATTTTGGATTTTCCCGAAAACGCTCCATACAAAAAGCTACATAATTATGACGCCACACTTATGTATTTTGTATACGTTAAAACAGAAATTTGTACGACAGCTATGTGAAATACTGCGTTTATGTAGCTAGTGCCATAACAAAAGTTATAGTATTTTTGATTGTTTTTCCAAAATTAATATTTTTTTTTATAATTTCATTCTTTTAAATTGGACTTTCCTACTACACTTTGATCGATCATAGAACAAGTCGGACATAAGTTATCAAAATTTCAAGATCACAGATCATTCTAGTTTTGTATATTTTATGACACTGATAAGTACGAGATTAAATTATGGGGATATAGTTTATGGACCACGTTTGCTGTGTAGAACTGAGCGATTAATACAACGAGTGCAGAATGCTTGTTGTCGATACTGTTTTAATGTCCCACCACGAAGCCATGTATCACCTTTTTTAAACAATGCCTCTATCCTTAATATGGAGTCCCGCAGACAACTTCACCTGGCAACACTTCTATTTGGAGTACTAAAATTTCATAGACCCGAATATCTTTATTCCAAATTAAAATTTTCGACTTGCCATAATAAATACGGCACCAGACACATCAGATCTCAATTATCTGTGCAACAACACAGGACTGTGGCATTCACCGGCAGCTTCCGTTACCAGGCTACAAAATGCTGGAACAATATACCACCTCCAATTCGGCACTTTACCTATCTTGTTACGTTTAAAAAACATTTGAAGTCTTACCACTTAGAAAACCAAAAGATAGGCATTCCAAAGCGATTCCGGTAGCGGTAGTTGTTGTTGACTGGCCTGTATATTATTATTTTTTTACCATTATATCGCAATTTTAATTATTATCCCTTACTATTGTTATTATGTATCTCTCTTAATCTATTGTTATTATTATTACATACTTATTAAATTCTCATCTAATTCTATTCATTTAATTAATTTCTGTATTCAGATATAGGTATTAATAAAGTTATTGCTACTTATGTATGCGTTACTTGTTCACGTACACGTTGACTATTGATGTGATCGGATACCGCTGACTCACAGTTAATCCACTTCCACTGTGCACTCAGACACACGCACACAAGCAAAACACATAAACATTTTTCTCTATAGTTGTTGCTCGGTCGCGCGCGCGCCCATCAGGCGACAGCTGAAAATCAGTGTTTTTTGCACAATGTGCAAAAAGTCGCACTGAGCTGTGGCCATTTGCTTGCTGCAGCACACACACACATCTTTTATTCTGTGTTCTGCTACATAACGTATAGGATCTCTCCTTGTTATTTTTTAATTTGATTTTTGTATGTGTGTGACTGTAGTTTGTAATAAACGTATCTATCTATCTATCTATCTATCTACTTTTTATATTTTTTTATCATTGTCGTCTAGCCTATTCCCTCTATTGCCGACTGCCGCCGCAGAAGAACTTTACCGTAGTTTGTTTATTTTTCAATCATATTTCGATATAATCCCACTTAAATTAGACTTTGAAGTTTCGTATTGTGATACGAGAATACCAAATTTGACATTTGTGAGATCGAGACTAGATCTAAACTGAATTTTGACTACATTTTAATTACGAGAATTGCCTCCCTGTTTTTTGATTTAACTCCTGCTTTTTCATTATAAAAACCTCTATAACCTAGCAATAATCATTATTGTCCTATTGTTTCTCTATGTGTATAATTAGTATATGTCTATATTATAGTATGTAATTTTCTGTTTTCATAAGTATTTCTTGTGTGTTTCATTATTATTATTTTGTGAACCGCATTCGAGTATTATCTGCTTTTCTCAAAGGTTGACTGGTACAGTACCTTTTGTACCCTTATTCTATGGTCAATAAAGTTTAAACAATAAATAAATAAAGTATTTTTATAAAATACATTATGAAGTGTGTGGTTAGACTAACCTATATAGAAAATTTAGAAGAATTGCTCTGTGCCGCGCTGCAATATTAATAGGAATTAAAAGGTATTCTTTTTAAAATAAAAGTATCTTAAACACCAGATATCTGCCAGTAGAAGTCCCCTCAAAATCTCAATAGTCATTGAGTTAGTCTTAATTAAACAAACAGACATTTTTATCATAAGTTTCGTACGGAGTTATATAATATACTTTCATATACTAAGGGAAAAACAGACATTACAATTTTATTTATTAATTTGTGCATGGAGTGAGAAGGATTCGCAAATTGAAAGAAATTAATTAAAATTAGAGTGTAGGCCAAATCCTCCTTCTGTCTGGGACAGACGAGAGAGGGTCGTGCTCCTGTAGTGGAGACTAAAATGACCTGATGATGATGAATTAAAATTATAAATACAGCAATCATTATAACAATGTATAGACTAATTAGGTAATTTATGCCAAAGAAACTATCAACACAAATAGTGGGAAAAAAGCAAGCAAAACACAAAATGTAGCTAAAGTCATAGACGCATTTGGTTTCAATATGTATGTAGGTCTAAACATAACAATGTAAATTTTGAACCAGTAACATCAACGTCTGTTGATAAGAGGTTCATTTTAACCGCATAAATTATTTAAAACTGTTCCCAACCGGTGCCAAATGAGACGGTATGGGGCCAAGAAATTTGGTATTCTTGTAAACATTGTATGATCATGTTGGCACACTTTTTTAATGTATTCTGTTCTTCTTTATTTGGTTGGCAACAATTTGGGAGCCAAATCTTTGCTACTTTTAGGCTAGAAAGTTGAATAACTTATACATTTTATGCGATTGTATGAATAAGTAATTAATTCTTTAAGTGATTAATGACGAGCTCGGTGGCGTAGCGGTCAATGACGCGGCTTCGACACCAACGCTCGTGGGTTCGATTCCTACACAGGACAAACATTTGTGTGCATGAACATGTCTGTTTGTCTTGGTCTGGGTGTTTTTTAGGTATCAAAGTATGTATTTACAAAAAAAAAATGTATTTACGTATGTTTATCAGTTGTCTAGTACCCATAACACAAGCTTTGCTTACTTTGTGCCTAGATGGCGCTGTGTAATTTGTCTGACAAAATATTATTTTTCACAACACTGGCTGACTGACTGACTTTTTTATAAGAAAAGAGTCGAGCGTAATGTAACGGGGTGTAAGTAGTTTCATCAACATCTTTGAACCAAAGCTAACCTCACTTGAACGTGGTGCACCTTACTGACTGAGAGAAACAAGGCTCTGGCGAAAAGAGAGGGATCGGCGACACCTTGGTGCTGCTGATCTCCATGGACGGTGGTGATTGCTTTCCATCAGGTGACCTCATCATCATCAACATCTATCTTAGACCAGGGGTGAAAATGTGTGTTAACTCATGAGTTACCACACATTTTCACACACATTGTCATGACACGTGATAACTAAACACGTACTAATTCCACGAGTATCGGTTAATTTCAAGTAAGATTAATATAATATAAGTAAACTTAAGGATACCCATAACAGTCGGAACATACAAAGTTTAGCCAATATCGAAGTTTCAACAATGCATAACATGACCCATCGATCGAGTTATGGTTACGAAGCGATATTTGGGGTGGATTTATAGCTGTCACTTATCGCTTCAGGGTACCGGCGAAGCTGAAGCCGATTACTCTTGGATTTTCTTAATGCCAAGGGAGAATTACCAAATAATAATCATCATCGGGTCATTTTAGTCTCCACTACAGGAGCACGACCCTCTCGCGTCCGTCCCAGACAGAAGGAGGATTTGGCCTACACTCCCCACGCTGGCCAGACGGGGAGGCCTGATCGATGTTTTATAATTTATTTCCCTTTGTCGCCATGTACGACATCCACGGGAAGAGACGGAGTGATTCTATTTTAGTCTGCCGGAAACCACACGGCCATACCAAATAAATAGACGAGCTCGGTGGTCGAATGGTTAGCAATGGCCACTTTGACTCCGAGGTCGCGGGTTCGATCCCCGCACATGACAAACATTTGTGTGCATGAACATGTCTGTGTGTCTTGGTCTGGGTATTTTCTATGTATTATAAGTATTAATTTACAAAAAAATGTATTTAAATACATTTATCAGTTGTTTAGTACCCATAGTACAAGCTGTACGCTTAATTTGGGACTAGACGGCGCTGTGTAAAATTGTCCAGAAATATTTATTATTATTATTTATTAATAAATAACAAGGGACAATTACCAAGCGTTCAGACGATTTTGCAATTCATATTATTGGAATCAACTCAATGTTTTAGGTCCCCAATAGTGTTAGATACTTAAAATCCGTGGTGCACGGCAGTTGAGCTTCACTTGACTAGGCATCTCTTTAGGCTTTTAATGCCTTATTTGCCATACCTATTGTTGTCTCTCACATTGCTAAGAGGGAAAGTCAAATTCCAAAAGCTCCTATTAATTTCTTCTGATTAAATTAATTGTGAGTTCCAAGGCAGCCGTAGGTTTACCCCCGGGACTACATTAGATTTCTCTGTTCATTGCCTTGCTGTTAGTCCTGGCTACAGAGGAGACACAGTGGTGGGAATGTGAGGTCCACCGCCCCCGTCCCCGTCCCGTTTTTGCCAATAAAACTTCGGCTTAGATTGATGGTAATTGTGTTTAGCTTAGCTGGTAGTTAGCCTGGACTCGTACCAAGCTGAAGATGTTTGTACAATAACTAAAACGTAAGACCTATTTTTGGAATCAATAATACTACGTCCTCACTAATATGATCCATACTAATATTATAAATTCGAAAGTGAATTTGTTTCTTTGTTCCGCTTTCACACCTTACCTACAGGATCGATTGCTATTAAATGTTTCATACAACATGTTACAAGACCAAAAGTTTGGCACGATAAAGGAAATTTCACGCGGGTGAAGTCGCGGGCGGGAGCTAGTATATAGAATAAGTATGGAACCGATTGCAGATATAGTATAGTGTTCAAACAAACCAATCATCAATCTTTGAAGTCCTGACTAAACATTGATGGAACACCCAATCCAGACGCCGAGCACTAAGGAGTATTCTTTTTTGTCATTAGGAATTTAAGAGCGTTTATGGTGCATACTCGTCGCTATTGAAAAAAAAATAGCGGAAATGACAATACGGATAAAGTGGTTTATAGCGCCAATTTCAATGCTACATCTCGATCCGTGGGGCTGGGGATAAATTTCGACAAGTCGAAAGTCGTGAACAATGATTTTGTCATCACTAGCCCAACCCGGTTATCGTCGAGAATGTAGCAATTGAAGTGGTTAAAGACTAATTATCTACATCGGACATTCCATACAGTTTGGCCGGGGTAATGACATTGATAGACGCATTCGATTGGGTTGGACAGCTTTTGAAAAATTTCGGCACATCTTCGGTTTGTCTTCAAGCATCACAAACATCAAGCTAAAGTCTTTAACCAGTGCGTCATCCCTGCAGTGATCTATTGTGCAGAGACCGGGACACTGACCATCAGACTGGTACACAGGCTAAAGATTGCGCAGCGAGCGATGAAGGGGGCTTGGCTCGGAAGGGATCGAATCCAGAACGAAGAAATTTTACGGAGAATAAAACTTGTCGATATAGTCTTCAGAGTTTGCTAGTTGAAATAGCAAAGGGTCGGTCACATCTGCCGAGTAGTAGAGATGGCAGATGACGATGAAGAGGGGACAAACGCCTTTTGTCTAAATGCATCGATGACTTTAAAAAAGGGACTGAAAGCGGCTGGATGCGGCAGAAGGAGACTCGTATTTGGTGGAAAGCATTGGGGAAGGCCTACCTCCACCAGTGGGTAGATACAGACTGATAATGACGATAATGATATCTGTCTGATTGTATATTGGGCTGTAATCATAGGAGCTGTTTGTTATGGTGAGGCAGGGCCTTCATCCGCATTCGAACGAAGCGTACAGTGCGGTGATTTCTGGCGAGTGCTATTAAGTTCTGGGATGAACTCTATCGGTATTTTCCCTGGAGACTATAGTATAAGGTTCTTTATTAGAATATCTCTTTCAATAGTATAGCATATAAGAATTGCTCATTTAATAGTAGTATGTTAATTAATATACAATAATCGCGTGCTACATTAGTGTGCTACATGAACACTCTTAAATGATGGTATAAGTAATTAATATTATACGGACAAATAGTTGATGATAAATTAGGAACAGTGGCAGTAACAGATCCTTTTGTTTATTTTTGACGTAAATTCGTCTTTATAATTGCTGCCATAGGGAGGCAATTAAAAAAAAAAACCGGACAAGTGCGAGTCGGACTCGCCCACCGAGGGTTCCGTAGGTACGTAGTATCATTATTAAATTTGATATTTTTCATTATAAATAAGAAATAATGCGTCGAAAAAAATAAATAAAATATATTTTGCAATGTGTACATCAAGCCCTTTCATATGATACCCCATTTGAACTAGTAGTTTCAATTTGAAATTTCGACACCCTATAAAAAATATAGACCCCCTATTTTTTAAGATCTATTTACAAATGTATAGTTTTGAGATTTATTCCTGTACTTGTAGTCTATAACGATGTTACTTGCCAAATTTCATAGTTCTAGGTCAACGAGAAGTACCCTATAGGTTTTGATTCCCTAGAGTGTGTCGAAATATGCGTTTTTTGCTGAATAAACGGCCGTAACTTTTTTCTACGTAAACTTAGCAGTTTGATTTTTTTTTAACTTCATGGGACCGTAGACCTGAGTATACAGTTCAAATTTCAGCTTGATACCTCCACGCATTCTCGACATAGAAATTCTAGACAGACAGACAGACAGACAGACAGACAGACAGACAGACAGACAGACAGACAGACAGACAGACAGACAGACAGACAGACAGACAGACAACAAAGTGATCTTATAAGGGTTCCGTTTTTCCTTTTGAGGTTCGGAACCCTAAAAACTAATGATAACAAAATCGGGGGATACAGTTTGATGTTGCAGTTTCATATATCTATCTTCTTCTCAGTCGGACGAAGTGCGGCTCCTGTTATATTTCTCCATTTGGTTCTGTTGGAGGCATTCTGGGAGCATTCGGATATGGAGTATTTAGTAAGAGACTTAATTTAATCTCTCTGGTTGAAGAGCGGCCGCGGGGTCTCATATCATATAATACATCTCCATCCAAAATTCAATCACGCCACTGGATCGATGTATGATCAAAGATTTTATTACTCTAAGAACGGACTATGGAACATCGCGTGTGTGGGAGGGGAAGTGATGCCATTTTGAGATACTTTTAGTGCATACGAGTATAACGTATTCACGTACAATACACGGACGTGTATTGTATATATATAGCCTCCCCAACCCGTCTGGCCAGCGTGGGGAGTGAAGGCCAAATCTTCCTCCTGTCTGGGACGGATGGAAGAGGGTCGTGCTCCTGTAGTGGAGACTAAAATGATCTGATGATGATGATGATGATGATGATAACACGGCCGTGTCCATGACACAGCCACACCCTATTTTTTTACATATCTATGCAAACATCAACATAGCTAGGCAGACACCACTCATCGGCTACATACGTTATATCCAACTCAAGCAGATCGTTATACAAAAATATCTAGCGAAAATAAGTGAAAGCAAGATTTATTTAGCATACCCAAACACCGTTAGGATCAACGACTCATGTAGAATTGAAAGTACCTAATATAATATTTATAAACAAACGTAATACAATTTTGCAATGCAACGGTAATTTTGGGCTTAATAGTCTGTGCATAATTAAGTGTAATTATTTTAAATGTCTTGGAAAATGCTATAATTTCACTGTTACACTGCGCAGGTAATATTTAAGAATCCGTATCTGAATTTGCGCCGTTTTTGTAAAAAAAATAAATGCTTCACTATTTACCTTCGTTTTTCAGAAAGTATATAGGTAGGTTATTCTGAAATTACACTGTCCATCCATCCATCCATAACAGCCTTTATTTTATCCTTAGTAGGACATAGGCCTCCTCCATATCCTTCCATTTTTGTCTCTCCCGTGCCACTTGCATCCAGTTGCCGCCTGCGTGACGCTTGATGTCGTCCACCCAACGCATTGCGGGGTGTCCTCTACCTCGCGTGTTGGCCCACGGTCGCCACTCCATGACTCTTCTGGTCCACCGACTTGAGTCCATCCTTGCTATGTGTCCTGCCCACTTCCATTTCTGCTTTTTTATTGTGTGTATAACGTCCTTGACTTTGGTCCTCTTTCGAATGTTGTCATTTCGTACGCGGTCAAGCAATGTTATTCCTAACATTGCTCTCTCCATTGCTCTTTGAGCAACTCTGAGCTTTTCGGCAGATTTCATTGTCAGGGTCGTTGTCTCCATACCGTAGGTGAGGACTGGCAGGACACATTGGTCAAATACTTGGCTCTTTAGTTTTTGTGGGATAGTTTTTGATCGGAAGATCTGTCCATTAGCTCCGAAGGTTGACCATGCTTGTGCTATGCGTCTGTCGACTTCCGCTGTGTGGTTTTGCAGACCCAACGTTATTTTATGTTCTAGGTAGATATAATGATCGACGACATCAACAGGCATTTGGTGGGATATTGCCTCAGGGTGGTTTGTCATAATTTTTGTTTTACATATGTTCATTTTTAAGCCTACTTCAGCTGAAATTACACTGTACTTGAGTACATATTATGAAAGATCATTCCAATTCGGCCGGAAAAAAACTAATTATATTTTTTTAAGAGCCCGGTGGTCTTGGTCTGGGTGTTTTTAAGTATTATATGTATATATTTACAAAAAAAATGTATTTGAGTATAATATCAGTTATCTAGTACCCATAGTACATGCTCTGCTTAGTTTCGGACTAGATGGCAGTAGGTATATAATTCGTAAAAAAAAAGAAAAATAAATACAAAACTTCTTTGGCTCTTTATTAAATTTATGTATTTTATCCTGATTTTCACAATGCGATCTGAATTTGCTATAGTGCTGTCTCTTACATTTCCAAGAGGAGAAGTCAAATTTCAAAAGCATCCTACACCTAACTACAACATACATCTCCTATTAATTGCTTCTGATTAAATTCATTGTGAGCTCCAAGGCAGCCGTAGTTTAACCCCTGGGATTGCAGTAGGATTCATTATTTATTGCCTTTTTGGCCAATTTGGTCGCCGTTGTTAATCCGACTACACAGGAGAGTATTTGAGTATAATATCAGTGTACAGTGGTGGGATTGTGTGGTGGCCCCCCGTCCCGTAATGTTAAATTTTTCATGGTAACATATTAGTAGATAAGTTACCATGAAAAATTTAGTTCGCATTAATGACTTTTATGTCATCAATGACGTTAACACAAAGATTTAAAGGCCTACGTCAAGTGACATTTATGGGTGGACTTTTTGTCAAAATATGTGCTTACATCTCAGCGGCGTGAGCGCTGATTGATGCTCTATTTTAATTATTGTAAGCGATCTATTTCGTTGCAAGTTATTTGTCTCCTCAGGTATTTAAGTTAACGCGAGGTAAGTTTGTTCACAACTCTGCAGACACTTCATGGCATGGCACTGCTGGTGTTCGAGTCTCCCTTCAATCGAAGGGATTTAGAGTATACTCTACCACGCTGTTCCACTGCGAGAGGACGGTGGCCAGTGTTTACATGCCGCTCAAAGGTCACTATCTCAAATTGAAAATCAAAGTCAATCAATCAAGGGGCAAATACGATCATCACTGTTTTGGTTTTTGAACAAGTATGAGATTGAGTTGTTGATCGTTTGTATCTCTGCAAAACACATAAGCAATGGCACGAACGGCGTGACATCGGTTTGTTTGCGAGCCATTAGGTAATGGCTCGCAAACAATACTGCAAAATGGCTGCCTTGGAACTCACAACGAATTTAATCAGAAGTAATTTATCTTATCTTATCTTAGAGTGGGTCCAGTGCTGAAGCACCGGTGACACGTCGACCCTCATGGATCTTTTGTGCTCTCCCTAATCCTTTAGTCACTCTCCCCTGACTGTTTGGAGATATGTTCCATGTACTTCAGTATGCCGCTTATTGGAAAGAGTCTGTAGTCCTCCAGGTCCGGGTACGCCTTTCCTAGGATTTCCATTCGTTTGCCGGCTAGGGCGTCACATTGACACATCAAGTGTTTCATTGACTCGTTAGACCCTTTGCATGTTCTGCACTCTGGGCTATCAACACGTCTCATTTTGTATAGGTGTCCTTGACAAGCATAATGGCCAGTTAGTGCCCCAAGCATGAGACGCATCCGATTTCTGTCATATTTATGTACATGTCTGTACCAATCCATTGTACCTTCGCCAATGGTTTCTTTGGAGTGTAGCATTCCACTCAGAAGTAATTAATGGGTACTCCCATTAAGCAAGGTTTTGGAATTTGAATTTCATTAATAATATTATTATTTATTCACATAGATGTATAACATACAAAAAATATGACATAATTATGTACCTACCTACAGCTTTCTAAAAAAAAAACTATTTTTAACTAGAATCTAATTAACGCGAAGTGACATTCAAATTTATTTGACCCAAGTTTCACCAATTGTTACTGAATTTTGCATGAATTTCAGAGGTATTTAAGTAAACAACTTTCTTCTACGCACTAAGAAGCTGAAGGTCTTGTCAATTTTAATTTTAACTGTCAAATTAACTGTGTCACATATCTATGTAAAGCTCTATTGTGAAATTTTAAGGAGTGTAGTTTTTCTATTTTTACATACTAGCTTGTTGCCGCGACTTTGTACACGTATACTCAGGTATCATGTGAGAATTTTCAATAATCCTTTCTTAGCCTTCGTCCAGAGCCGACTTCACCTGCACGTGTTGCACCCTGCCGCTTGACTAACGAGGCTCGGCGAAAGAGATCTCTGTTTCGCTAGAGCCTCGTTAGTTAGGGCGGACGTAATTGTGAACTGTCGTACTGGGAAAGCATCTCCACCTCACAGAAAACCGCAGCCAAATAACAATTCCCTTGTGTGTTTTTGTGTTTCTGCGAGTGAGTGAGGAGAGGAGTTGGCGGTGCGCGAGCGATTTTTGCAATATGTTATGTTGCGATTTGTGAGCATTTATATGACTACGATAATCACTTTACACCAGGCGGGCCAAATGCTTGCTTGCCAGCCGACGTAGTATAAAAATTACTTGGAAGGGGTTGCTGCGTTGGCAGCTGGGGTGGCACGCGAGCGATATTTCACGTTGCGAGCATTTATATGGCTATGGTAACCGCTTCACATCAGGCAAGCCATATACTTGTCAGCCATACGAATTGCCGCTAGTTTGTTAAATTCTTACTGGTCCATCCAGCAGTAGACATAATTACGATGCTGATGATGATGATTGCAAGATATTGCTAAAGTCATTAGCCTTAACATGTCTGTAATCGTCGCGTGACATCCTTTCATGTTCAGTGCATAGACCTATTATTTATTTCATGAAAATATTGCATAATGCTGAAAAAGGCAATTGAAATGTAAACATTTTACACCTAGACTGGCATTCAACGCAATTTAGTTAAAAAAAAAATATGCAAGGTGAAAAAATCATACATCAACCTGTTTACGCAAAAAATAATTAACTGTCTACTCGATGGTCTAATTAATAAGTGATCAATATTTAATCTGACAGTGTGAGAAGAATCTAATTAGTTGAAAGTTTTAATGTTTTTTATTAGCACACACAGAGACTTGGTCACTATATATACCAGTGATTTTCAAACTGTGGGTCGCGACCCCCAAGGGGGTCGCCAAGTTATATTCGGGGAGTCGCGGGGGTAAAAACGCAATTGTTCAATAATTCATCAACTCAAATCATTAAGCAAATCTTATGCCAATGGAAGCCTATTTCTCTTCTTAATTTTTATGTCAATAAAATCGAAAGCAAATGGCACTTACAATTTTAAAACTTTCATAAACAGCTGAATTATTGAAGTTTTAAGGAAGGGGGGACGGGGGGGGGGGGGAGGGGTTAGCCAGAAATATTTAACTTGTAAAGGAGTCCCGTATTAAATTAATTAGATAAATTAAACGGGTCACTCACGTCTTTTTGTCGGGAAAGCCGACTAGTTTCGATCTCAAAAGGAGACCTTCTTCAGGAGTAGAAAATAGGGGTAATTTAAACAAAAAGGATTTAATAGATTTTTGTGATTATTTATTATCTCTAGACTTAAGTAGTATAATTTTGTTTACATTTCCCTACTCTAAGAGCTTGTCAGATGCAGAAAATAATCTTAGATATAAGTTGAACAGTGTACTACACACTATAAGTACATATAATGATTGTATTCATTTGATTGATACTAACAGTTTTGTTAGCAAAAATTTATATTATTTGACTAAAGGTAGATATTACCTTTCTGCTAGTTTTAAGCGACAGATAGCACTTTCGCTATCCTATTTTTTTGACATTTCAGCCAAAAACTTGGCTACAAAATCCGCTTCTATTGAGCGGACTGTTGACATGGAATTTTCTAATAATGACATTTCTAATCATTTAAATTAACTCATAAGACAACAGAGGTAACAACCTCTAGCACTAATTTATTAAATTCACAATTAATTGATTTAGCAATACAATCAAACAGTAACTATAACATGTCACTATGCCCACAAAAATGTAATAATTACAACACAAATAATAATATTAACCTGGTACATCAAAATATATATTGTATGACTGAGGGCAAGCAACTAGAACTGGAATTATTCATGAACTCTGATAATATTAGTATTATGTGTATTACTGAGCATTGGTTAAAGGGGCATCAGCTCATGTTCAATTTCAGCAACCACCAGGTCGGTAGTTCATTCTGCAGGGTCAATACAGTACATGGCGGGTCGCTAATTTTGCTAAATAAAAAACTTAAATTTAAAGAACGGAAAGATATTGTGTCTCTCTCTGTAGAATGTTCCATTGAACTATCCTGTGTACAATTAGAGCAGTTCATTGTTATATGTGTATATAAACCTCCTACCGCGGATCTTAATTTATTTTTAGAAATCATGGATGAAGCCCTATGCAAAGTTAGTAACTCAGGTAAAACTATTTTGGTCTGTGGAGATTTTAATATTAATATACTTACAAATACAGCTGCATCAAGTAAAATTTTAAGTCTTTTTAAATCCCATAATTTAGTTAACTTATTTATGGAGCCTACTAGAATAAGTGCCACCACGGCTACCTGCTTAGATAATATATACACAGATATTAGTCCAACCCAAAAAAGTATTATTAATAAATTGGATTCTGATCATTCTGGGCAAATGATAAGTATTAAAATAAAAAATAAAAATGTTGTCAAGACAAAAATTACTTTTGTGCCAGTAACAGTGAGTCGCTTAGAACGTATGAGAGTAAACCTAACTAGTAACTTACCGTTTTTAGATAATGACTTGGAACCTAACTTGATGTATAATTCATTTTTTAATGCATTTCTTCGCGAATTTAAATCAATATTTACTTCCAAGGAAATTACTTTTACCAATAGCCTTGTCTTTGGTGACTGGGCAACCGTAGGTATTTATAAGAGTAGGCAAACTTTGTACATGTTATACTATGAAAGACAATTCAATAATAGTGAAGAATTTAAAGAACATGTAAAATCATATTCGAAAATTTTCAAACGCGTTTGTCAAGTAGCAAAATCTATATTTATTAAATCAAAAATTAGACATAGTAGTAATAAAATTAAAGCCACTTGGACGGTTATCAATGAAGAGACTGGGAAGGGTAGGACAAAGGATTCAGAGTTTAAATTAAGTATTGATGGTCATGTTACCAAGTCAGATTTAGAAGTTGCCAATGCTTTTGAAAGATTTTTTTCTGCCTTCCCTGTCACTTTAACTAGTGCCTTGGGCTCTTCCACCTCCGTTGCAGAGTCATTAATTAAAGATAATGTGCCTGAATTTTATAACGATTTTCATTTCCGTCATGTTAATGGGTCTGATTTAAAAGTTGCATTTAAATCACTTAATATTAAGAAAACGGCTGATCTATGGGGCATTTCCGTACATATTATAAAATCTTTATTTGACATTGTTGCTCCCGCCTTAATTGTGATATTTAATAGATGTATTGATTGTGGTGTGTTTCCTGACTTGATGAAATTAAGCAAAATTATTCCTTTGTTTAAATCAGGTAGTACATTAGACCCCACAAACTTCAGACCAATATCAATACTACCTACATTTAGTAAGATTTTTGAAAAACTAATTCTCGCTCAGTTACTTAATTACTTTAATGAAAATAATCTCCTGCACACTAAACAATTCGGTTTCACTCATGGACGGTCAACATGTGATGCTGGGGTAAAATTACTAGAATGTATATATGAGGCTTGGGAGGAGTCACGGGACGCCTATGGGGTGTTTTGTGACTTATCTAAGGCTTTTGATTGTGTGCAGCATGAAACTCTAGTCAGAAAACTACACCACTATGGTATAAGAGGCATCGCTCTTGATCTTCTTACTTCTTATCTGAGTGATAGGGTTCAGAAAGTAGATGTTAATGGAAAGCGATCACATGGATCAACTGTAGCGATGGGGGTGCCACAAGGCTCTATTTTGGGCCCTTTCCTGTTTCTCGTGTACATTAATGATCTACCTCATCTTGTAAAGAATAATCACGAAATAGTATTATTTGCAGATGACACTTCTTTAATTTTTAAGGTAAATAGACAACAATCAGAAATTGACGATGTAAATAATGCTCTTTCAAAAATAGTAAACTGGTTTAGTGCTAATAACCTACTTTTAAATGGTAGTAAAACCAAATATGTTAGATTTTTTACAAAAAATGTGAAACAAGTAAAAACCAATGTGGTGATGGACAATGAGAGATTGGAATTGGTCAATAAGGTTGTCTTCCTTGGGATAACATTAGACTCTAAATTACAATGGGGCCCACATATAGAAACGTTATCGGGTAGACTCAGCTCAGCAGCGTACGCCGTAAGGAAAATACGTCAACTGACTGATGTTGACACTGCGCGTTTAGTTTATTTTAGCTATTTTCACAGCATTATGTCATATGGTTTATTGCTTTGGGGTAGTGCTGCGGATGTAGACTCAATTTTTGTGCTCCAGAAGCGAGCTATCCGTGCTATTTATATGATGAGTCCCAGGGAGACACTGAGAAATAAATTTAAAGAGATAAATATTATGACATTACATTCTCAATATATTTATGAAAATCTTATTTACGTTCATAAAAATCAAACTAAATTTAGGAAAAACAGTGATCTCCATCAATTAAATTTAAGAAATAAAAACAAACTCGCTGTGCATATTACTAGGCTCCATAAAATCTCTAACTCGTTCCCAGGTCAATGTATACGCTTCTACAATAAACTTCCAAATGACGCGTTTAAATTATCCATGGGTAAATTTAGAAGATTTATCAAAACTAGACTATGTCAAAAGGCTTACTATTGTATCTCAGATTACATAAATGATAAAAGTATTTGGAAATGAATTGCTCTTGTTATGTTAATGATTGTATTTGTGTTTAATGTAACGATATTGGCAATTAAAAGAGTCGGCCTTGAGTTTCTTGCCAGTTCTTCTCAAGAAGCCCCGTCGCCGGAACTGGCACTTAAATTCACTTTCACATTCAAGATAGTGTGATGAAAGTGCATCTAAGCTCTGCGGATTTAAGTAGATAGTAATGATTTAGATACATGTCTTATATTTAATTTGTATGACGTTTCTAAGTGCTTTGTAAAGTCCAAGGAATAAAGATATTTTGACTTTGACTTTGACTTTGACTTAGGGCGAATGTCCAGACACGTCCACCCTTTGTCTCTCGCGCCGGACACTGCGCGCCAATGCGCGCAGTCCCGTCCGAGTCCCGTATTCAAAAAGTTTGAAAAACACTGGTCTGTACCAATGGCGCGATGTCAATGTCTACTATATATAGATAGATATGTAAAAATGCCATCTTCTGTATTACGAAAATTCACAATTTATGTTGATAAAGTATATAAAACCCAAGGGATAACATATCACACGAAAGTACATAATAATATTTAACTGTAACGCATATTTTAGGTAAATTTCGTATCTTTTGAACGAAAATTGGCACCATTGCGCCAATTACGCACTCAGTGAGGGAAACAGATAGCAAATATACTATAGCACTGAGATAATAAGAACAACGACAGTCTATCTGGGCGACGAAACTAGCTTCTTTATGCAACAGGACCCGTTTTCTGACTTTTTTCTCCCGCGTACTATCAAGCTGTGGAATCGAAGTTTTCCCTGGAGATTATAGCATGGGGTTTTTGAAAATGGGCGTGAAGATGTTTTTACAGGCTCGGTAACGCGCATTTGATGCCTGTCCTGTTGTAGACCTATAGGTTACGGTAACTGCTTTCCATCAGGCGGGTTACTTGTTTCTTACCTTAGCGGTATAAAAAAAATACTGTCTCCTGTAAAGTGGAGGTACTACTCCAAATATGTATTTTGTCATATTCTCGTCCGTTATAACTATGTACTAGATTGGAATACGGAATTCTAAAACATTACATCATTACTCTAAAAAATTAAACTGTTTTAAGAGGATGACCCTTCGCGCGTGGTTTATATAAAATGATTTGGTCCGTAAAAAAATAATGTTTCGACATGAAACGATTTACGTGAATATTATTATTA
Organism: Hypsopygia costalis; assembly: GCA_937001555.2. Classification (NCBI taxonomy): domain Eukaryota; kingdom Metazoa; phylum Arthropoda; class Insecta; order Lepidoptera; family Pyralidae; genus Hypsopygia; species Hypsopygia costalis. The sequence continues at coordinate 6,401,808 of OW443350.2, forward strand.
CCTATGCGTGACTCGTATAATACATACCTTTATTATTGCTTGATGTTTCGGTACCAGGTGCCCTACCGCCGAACCTGAAGCCATCCATCATGCTGAACCATCGGATTTAAGAATGCAAAAATCAAAGTACAGCTTAGACTGTTGCTAATTATGCTTAGCTTAGCCGATAGAACCCCTAGAGTTATAACGACTAAGCTAAAGATGTTTGTCAATATCTTTAACCTACGACCAATTTCTGGAACCAAAAAAAAACGAAGGTGGTCAGCTGACCGCCGAAGCTGAATTTTAGAATGCAAAAATCAAAGTACTCCTAGGATTGTTGATAATTATGTTTAGCTTAGCTGATAGTAACCATAGAGCTATAACGACTAAGCTAAAGATGTTTGCCAATAATTTAAACCTAAGGACACTTTTAAGAATCAAAATATTCGCTGGGAATCGGCTTCAGCTTTGGCGCTAGGGCACCGGGTTGCACCGGCCGTGGTCAGAGGCTGACTGTCTCAGCGGTTTGCGAGCATGATGGCGTTAATTCCCGCTGTTATTTTCTTAAAACATGCCACGCGAAAGTTTAAAAATTATTACTACAATTAAATCCAGTTTCTAACCACATTTCCTAAATCATAAATTGACCCTACAAAATATAAAACTAAACTTAGCTAGGTAACCGATTTTTATGATTTTTTGAATGTTACCTACATTCAAAATTCATTATGTCTTCCTTCCTTTCTTTCTTTCTGGTGACCTTACGCACTCGCAGGAACTCAACAATCCTTAAGGGAATTGTTGTATTCTGTTAGGCGGAGGTACTTCCCCAGTCGGGCAGCTTACAAAATACGCTATGCCCTACCTTTCTTTTCACCAGAGCCTCGTTTGTCAGACAGTAGGGTTCACCACGTACAGGTGACGATGACTTTGGTTCAAAGATGTTCATGACCACTTACACTCTAAATATTGTAAGTATGTATGTTTGATAGGATTGAGATTAGGTCGTAAAGTATTATGTATCGCTAGGTGATTATGGTGTCCCTATGCAGATATTCTTATGTTTTTATATTTATTTTTTAATAACCGTATTTGGAGGAAGCATTAGGGAAAGCCTATCTTTAGCAGTGCGTATATATATAGCCTGATGATGAGGATATGATATATAACAGGTTAAGGTCCCAGTACGCAAGACGTTTAAGACGGACTTTGAGTTTGCTTTTTATCACATTTAAAAAGTTATGTCACAAGGTGACCTCCGTCCACCCGTCGAATCACACAACAAATGCCACATGGGTGTAAGTAGCCCACAGATATCCCGGGAGCCAAAGCTAATCTCACCTGCACGTGGTGCGTCCTGCCGGTTAACTTTTTTCGATTTTTTTAGTTGAGAGGGTGGCCAATGAGCATGTGTTTTAGTTTGAATTCAATTTACAAAAATGGAATTCAAACTAAAAACTATCCTCTTAACGCCTTTTTAAACTCGAAACAAAAGCATTTTACACTACGGGTCTGCGTGTAAACTTCATTTAATTACTTTTTGTACTGTTTTACTTCAAAACAGTCTTGAAATAAATAGACAATATGTTTTTGAATTCAGAGAGAAGAGACAAATTAAAGGGATGGGAAATTTGTAAAGATTAAAAAGTATTGAAGTTGGTGTTTCGAAGTTGTTAAATAATGACGATTGATTAACAATGCTTATAGCATTATTAAGTAGTAGACTGTTACTTATACTGTGGTAGTAGGTACTTTGTCAATGTTTAATGTAGGATAAAATACTGCGCATATATTATAAATAGCAAATTTGTAGGTAAACTTCTGTTATTTTTTTTTATCGCGTAACTTTTTCTTTTCTTTATATATAAACTATATATAGGTTTTTAGATAAGTTTTAGTTTAATTGAGTAAACTATATATAATAGCAAATATACCATATTTAAGGATATATACGTATAGACATATACGTAATTACGTATATAACACACACATGAACTTATTAATATATCAATGTTATATCGTCGTCGTTGTCGATAACCCTTCTTCATCCATCTGCTAGGATATGGACCTTCCCTCACTCGAAGGGGTTTAGATTAGAGCATACTCCACCACGTTGCACAACTGCGGGTTTTCAAACCGACTTAATGACTGTCAGCTAACGACAACAGCCGGGACCGACGGCTTAACGTATCCTCCGAAGCACGAAGGAGCGCGAGATAAATAAATCCATTTATGGACAGGCTACGGTCGACGTTGCTTAACTTGCGTATTCGATTAGACTGACACCCGCAACGATGCCATCGAGCTCCTCAATGTTATATGTATTTATTAAATTGTCCAAAAAAGAAAGCATAGACTTTCTTTTTGAAATTTAAATACTTATGAAATTCCTTTTGCCAGGTGCAATCCATTGTCGTGTAGCTTGCAATATATTTTAAAAGAGTTTGACATAAAGGAAGTACTGGAAAAGTGGATTTGACATTACCCTTCCATAATATTTTTTAATACAACCACTAGGGATAATATCCTAGATCTGGAACAGATCTCTTGTAGAGATATGCTCACCATTGTATATACCTATATAACGTCTACTTGGTTATATTAGATGCCCCGTAAAGAGAATGACTAAGAATAGAGTGAAGGGAAATAAGAAACTCTTTTGCTTGGCCTGAAGAATAGAGAGACTTGAGCTGCGTTCAGTAGAAAGAGACGTGACTAAATTTACGAAGACAGATGACGATAAGGACAACATTGTGGCCAAAACAGTCCAGCTTATTAAGGTCTTTATTTATATCAGAATAACAGATATCAGCATTACCAATAATAGGGAAAATTTTGCAATTCATATTATTGGAATCGTTGTGTTAAGTAACAACTCAATGTATTAGGTCCCCAATAGTGTTAGATACTTCAAACCCCGTGGTGCACGGCTTGAGTCGAGCTCACTTGTCTAGCCATCTCTTTTAATGCTTTATTTGCCATATTGCTGTCTCTGACATTGCTAAGAGGGGAAGTCAAATTCCAAAAGATTCTTACTCCTACTAATTTCTTCTGATTATATTCGTTGTGAGTTCCAAGGCAGCCGTAGTTTTACCCTCGGGACTACAATGGACTTCACTGTTCATTGCCTTTTTTGGTGGTCGTCGCTGTTAATCCTGGATACACAGGAGACACATTGATGTATATGTGGTAATATGTTGTGTATATATGTTGTACGCTCCCGTTCCATTAAAAAAATATGGAAAATTAGATACAGTAAGAGTGACGTAAGTTAATATGGAGAAAATTTCTACAGCAATTTAAGATTATCGTATAGAAGATTGACCTTTGCAATTTGCAAAATCTATCTCAATGTAGAATCATTGTGAAAGTCAAGGTCTTTTGCACTATAACTAAAAGGTATGACACGGTTTTTATACATGACAGGTCAGGTAGAAATGGAACTAATTTTTGCGACTCACTTCAAAACTATCCGAAATATCTATTATTTTTTAATAGTATGTCAACGCGCGTAGGACGACCAAGCGTTGAACGCCCTCCTTCTAGATGGTCAGATTACCTAAAGAAAGCGGCTGGAAGCGGCTGGATGCGGAAGGATCGTATTTGGTGGAAAGCATTGGGGAAGACTTAATATCCAGCAGTGGATAGATACAGGCTGATGATGATGATGATGTCAACGCTACTATATGTTGAGAGAAATCCTAAAGTCTGGAGACTAATGACTGTTACTAATACTATACAAATTGTAATTTAGTCAACATAACAGCTGAATAATTATTTTGTATACTTGCTATGCAGTTGTTTGTACATATATCAGGAGTCATCAGTAGAATAACGGATAGAACAGCTTATCGAGTATGACAAAATTAATTAAGATAGAAAGCATTAAAGGCGCCAGAATGGCACCCTGCGGCACACCAACAGTCACATCTCTCCATTCAGACACGAACCAGACGCTACTACTTCCTGACGACAACACAGGTTCAAGAAAAACTAACTGAAATTCAGGTTTTTAAGGATGCAAGTAAGTAGAATGTCTTCGTCAACGATATTAAATAAATAAATACAGAAAGCTTAACATAATATGTATATTCATGTTATAACTTTTTTTTTTGTAACAAGTAATGATGTACGGTTCTCTTTCGTATTTTCATGTCGTTACGTCGAGTAAAGCCGGCTTAGGTGAAGAAATTGACGGAAATTATAATATTTTTCTTCTTTCTGTAACATATATTCTGATATAGACCAGCCATATTCAGAGATCTATTTTCAGCTTCATAATACTTTCTTATATGATAATGTAAAATTGTAGTTATAGGTACCTAATATGAAATCTTCTTTTGAGATCAAAATAGATAAGTAAGTATAATCCATAAAGTCAAGGGTTAACTAGAACAGTGCCTTGCTATAATAAAAATTCGGAGAAAAATTGTGTAGTATCTTGGGATTTAAAAAAAACAATATCTATATTGAGAAACGTACAGAAGTTAGCATACATTGTGCTCGTATAACAAACTTCAAATCTAGGTCATAAATGTATGTATGAAATCAAGATAATCAGCTCTAGAAAACATAGCCAATGTGAACTAGGTTGAATGACTTAGTAAAATCACCTATTCATTAAGTATTTTTTATAAGTTGAAAGTACTCACATAGTCCAATCTTCGGAATCCATGACTCTCACCAAAATATCCAATCGAAAAGAGAAATTTGTAAACCCAGTTTTTCGTCTCCTTTCTGCTATAACTGGTTTACATGTCACAATTTAACAGCACAATATCAGATTTAAAAAGTCGTAAGGTACACTTAATACACTTCTACCACTGCTTAATGTTATTTTTGATAAACACAATAATCAGTTTTGAAGTTAGTTTGCCAATGTCATGGCCACATACACACACTCCCTCGGCGAGCGAACTTAAATGAGAAATGTCGTAAAAGCCACTTGATTCTGTCCGTCGCGTCGGTACAACTTTCTTCGTATCGCGATTTCCACGTCTAGCCTTGGAGATACAGTGATGGCAAATGTTCTTGTTGCGATTGTTCGTCTCGCTCCCACTCGTCGCATGCGCAGCTACTTACTATTTGTGAAGATCTCACTTTTTTCTCGCGAAAATTTTGAATGATATGATACGCTTTCTTACTGTTGACATGTAATTTGATTGTGACATATAGTTTTACGATTGATATGTAACGTTTTTGTGAATTAGAAATTCTTTTCTAATTATGCAACAACAGACTACTGCAGTTTAGTTTGTAATGCTACTATGCTTATATTGCGTCCTACGGCTACTTTTAATAATACTTGAATGCGGATATTTCTTAAATGCTTACAAATAAATTATTTTTCTATTAATTGAACTGTAAAGTCTGTAACAAATTTTTTAAAATAAATTACAATAGGATATTAAGCATGTTTTTCTTATAGAGTAATTTTTTTTTATGTGTAACAACTAATCCTAACTAATCCTTTTAAGTGTTGTATGTAGAGATATTCTTCTATGTAGAGATATTCTTATTATGTAACACAATTTTCTGCAAATTCGTTTCACGTTTTTGTTTACCAGCATTTATATAACAGAAACATACCTGCTAATTATATTTGACATTTTTGTTGTCAAAATAATTATGATCTTAGTTTTACTCGCTTTAGTTATAATTTCTTTGTAAACCTCCAAAATGTGGCAGAAGCGTGTCTTATGCCTACAAACTACTTTCTTTTTGTAATACACATAAAAAGCTACCTGTATAATAGAATTATTCTGATGACTCGGTGACCAAAATTACGATCTTGGCCTCCAAGAGATTGACTTTTCCGATATTGACTAATTTTTACCCAGTTGCTAACTCATCATCATCGCTATCGACCGGCACATCTGTTTCTCTATTCGTTCATCAGGGTCATTTAGACGAAGCGTGAAGAAGTGCTTATACAGGTAGTCAAGAGCTGGACCGCCAGTGTTGCGCTAATCGCAGTGATGGCGGTTCTCACATTTAGTCTTCACCTGTGTTTTACTTGCTGGCCAAGATGTTTGCTACATTTTAGCCGACCACATTAAAAGACTCATGCAACCTTCTTTCTCCAGTAGCTAGTTCCAGCTTCGTGCAACCTACGCTACACTCCGTTATATCCTCCCAGCGACACCTTGGACGCGCTGTGGATATCTTGTCATTTGATCGTCTACGATATGCTTACCTAGAGTTTGTGTACGACTATCCAGTGGTCCAGCGACGAGCGCTACTTTAAATTTAATTATGTTTGAGAATCCTTCAATCTGAATATCATTCATTACTCTTCAGCTACGAGTATATCAGCTATTCGCATCTCTTATCAGACCGTTTTTCTATATTACGTTGAATGGCAGTGAAAACAAGCATGCGGCCCGCCTAATGTGAAGCGGTTACCATACATTAGCTGTATACTCGCAATATGGTATATCTCTCTTGCGCTGCCACCTCGTTCCCCAATGCAATCACTCGTAGGAACACAACAACTCTAAAGGACATTGTTATTTGACAGAGATATTCTGTAAGGTGGAAGACCGAGGACTCCCCAAGTCGGATAGCTTAAAATTACGCTGTAACTTCTCTTTCAGCAGAGCCTCGTTAGTTCGTCAAACAGTAACAAGCACCACATACATTAATTAAGTAGATAAAGTGAAATTGTATCCTATCTGTAACAAATAAAGTTCATTCATTAATTCATCATACACTTCAGCTTGACCTTGGTTTAAAAATGACCTGCTTACACCCCCCACTTTTATTTTAATGTGATAAAGTTGCACCCATAGAAGATAAGATGTCACAGAGACGTATGCGCTAGTTCAAACATGTGATTTTATTTATTTATTTATATTTTGGATAACAACAGCCACATTACATAAAATACTTAGACTAATTTACTCAATCTTAGGCCAATTACAGTTATCCACGAATAATACTAATAACAAATGAAGGGAAAAAGCAAAAAACGAGGATAGTCCACATGAATACATTAAAATAAAAACAGCAATTTAAAAATTCAACAAAATACCAAAGTTAAACTTTTATGCCTGTTTTTATTTCATTACACGTCCACATAACAATGTAAATGTGTAATGAAAAAATAAAAGAAAATAAACAAAGTAACACTCCCCATTTCCCGCCGGTAACACGTTTGTTTGTCAATTGGGGAGAATTGACAAACAATGGTGTGATAAATTTAGTTTAGTGTATAAGTACTTATTACAAATATCTTTTATAATCAGTACGTTTGTGTGATTAGGTTTCCACTGTTGAGATTTATATATCTAGCAAAAATATTTAATAGTTCTTACAGAAAATTACCAATGCAATTTATTACATTAGTAATTTTCCGTTATGAAAATTACCAATTAATTAGTGCGGCAAGAATTAACTAATGATATGTGATGAGAAGGGACGAAGTGTACCCAGTAAAGAAGGCCTTGGCGATCCCAGAAAGGAGGAAAGGAAGAGGGCGCCCCCTATTTACGTGGTGGGCAACCGTATTCAAAGACCTGAAACGGGCTCAGTTGGATACACTGACAACTTACGGTAGACTATCCTGGCGCCTAAAGATGAGAAGAGCCGACCTGGTATGAAGGGATAAGGCAAGGAAGAAGAAGAGAAGTATAATACTTCTGCGAATATTTGACGAGTTACAGCAGTAGTGGTCAAGTTGAAGTAAGGTGAACGCTCTTGACGGACAGTTGGTGTAATTGTGTACCGCAACCGTGGCAGTGACAGTACTATTGGACATTGACACTGTTTGACAATCGGTGACATGTCTAGCTATTGTTAAACAGTTTATATAATGTATGTCTATGGTTAAAGGTGAAGCGTTAGGTTAATTTGTTTTATATAGGTACGAGATCGGTGGTCGAATGGCTCTTTGACTCCGAGGTCGTAGGTTCGATCCCCGTACTAGATATATCTTAAGCGAGGATCGTATCCACGACCTTTGATCTTTATTATGACTAGCCCAGTGGAGGAATGCGTAGCAATGGCCATATTGTCCAACGAGGTTGCGGGTTCGATCCCCGCACAAGACAAATATTTGTGAGCATGAACATGTCTTGGCCTGGGTGTATTCTATGTATTACATGTATGTATTTACAAAAAAAAAAATGTATTTAAGTATAATAACAGTCATCTAGTACCCATAGTACAACCTTTGCTAAGTTTGGGACTAGATAAATAATAAATAAATATTCCTGGACAAATTACACACCGCCATCTAGTCCCGAACTAAGCAAAGCTTGTACTATGCGTGCTAGATAACTGAATTTTTTTTTTGTAAATATGTACATATAATATATAGAAAACACCCAACCCAAAACAAACAGACATGTTCATGTACACAAACATTTGTCTCATGCGGGGATCGAACCCGCGACCTCGGGAGTCAAAGTGGCCAGTGCTAACCATTTCACCACCGAGGTCGTCATTATCGATACCGAGGTCGTAGATGTGTAATTTGTCCTGCCTGTTTCTCTTGGTCTGGGTGTTTGCTATGTATTATATATATGTATTTAAAAAAAAACGTATTTAAGTATATTTATCAGTTACCTAATAACCATAGCACAAGTTTTGCATCCCTAGTTAGGCTACAATCGTTGTGACTGAACTTACGTTAAGGATTTGACATAGAGCTTCTTGAACATACAAATTTATATGAGTACTTGCACATATTGAAACATATATCCATAAAGGTCAAAAACTTCACAAAATCTTGTCAATGACATCTCCCAACATTGCTTAACTGCCACTCTATAATTAACCCTAATCTCAAGCGCCCACAAGTGGGCCGATACCACTAACTACTAATAGATATAGATTGATAGATCCGGACAAAGATTTCGCTTATTACTCGACTAGAACCAAGTATTTGAAAGTGAATGAAACATTATTTGTGTGTGTTTAGATGTAGAAAGTTATTAGCGTGTGCGAAATGAGGAAATTTCCGACAAAGTGTGAATTGATTTTTTAAACAGACATAATGATTGTAAAGTACACACGTTTTTAAAGTTTCGTGCTAAGTCAGGCTTACTCAATGTTATTGTTGTATTACTATAGCTTAGGGATGTTATGGATATGGAATTTCGGATTCGGATACGGTTACAGATATGTAAATAATGACAAGCTCGGTGGTCGAATGGTTAGCAATGCCCACTTTGACTCCGAGGTCGCGGGTTCGATTCCCGCACAAGACAAACATTTTGTGTGCATGAACATGTCTGTTTGTCTTGGTCTGGGTGTTTTCTATATATTATAAGTAGGTATGTATTTACAAAAAAAAATGTGTTTAAGTACATTATCAGCAGTCTAGTACCTATAACACATGCTTTGCGCTTAATTTGGGACTAGATGGCGGTGCTGTGTAAATTATCCAGCAATATTTATTTATTTATTATATCGGTTTTGGTTACAGCTACGAATATGAAATTATTTCGGATTATCCAATAGTTATGAATCGTTTCAGATACGGGTGTTAATTTTTTTAGGAATTTCAAAAGGAAAATTTTAATACAAGGTAAACTTTAAAAAAATAGAAAGCTTTCAAAGTGAAACCAAAAAAAAAAAACGTTTTAAGAAGGTAAATCCAAAATTCCCAAACCACGAAAAGCAACTTATGGACTAATAGTGCAGGCGCCACAGGTAGTTGAGTGTGCAAAATATGAGGACCGCATTCTATAAACAGTTTTGAATTCAGAAAAGCTTCTAGATTATGATTCTGAATGTTGCCAGGAAGTTTCTTGGTCCAATTTTTTTTTATACCCCATTCCCTTGGATATCGAGTAAATGTACTGAACAAATACTTTACAACAATTTTAATCATTGTTTTATTGAAAATATCCAATTGTTTCTTATGATTAAAGATACTTATAGCTACTAAGTATAAAAAAAAAACAAAAAAAAAAAACAAATATTGCTGAAAAAAAAAGGAAATTTTCGCATAAGTAATCAAAAAAAATAATTTATATTTACAAAAAATTTAATTTACATTACAGTTTGTTTTTTTACGCGCGACGGAACGGAGACGGTATATACTCGTACGTTTGGGGTGCTAGGATGTTTGTGCAAATCAATGTTGCCAATTATCTCCAAAACTACTAGTCTGATTCTGATGCGGTTTTCAATTGTAATATCTATGCTTGCTCTTTAAAATGTTTGAAATAATAGCAAAAGTAAAAATTTTGAAAAAACCCACGACGGTTAAAACGTAGATGAAAAAGGATAAAATAATTTTGAAACCCCCGACTTAAAGAATTTATGCTTTGAACTTAATTAAAAAACTCAAGATAATCCGTTGGGGCTGCCATTAAATGAACTTTTGGCAGTTTTGGCAGTTTTATAGTAACTTATATACTTACTTATATTTATGTTGAAATTTAAAATAGAGATGGCAGCCCCCGACGGATTTTCTTGGATTTTTTATTAATTCAAAGCATAAATTCTTTAAGTCGAGGGTTTCACAATTATTTTATCCTTTTTCATCTACGTTTTAACCGTCGTGGGTTTTTTCAAAATTTTTAATTTTGGTTTTATTTCAAAATTTTTAGAGAGCAAGCGTAGGTATTACAATTGAAAACCGCATCAGAATCAGACTAGTAGTTTTGGTTTTGCACAAACAAATGTTTACTGCAGCGCCCTCTGGTGAGTTGTCACTGTAACACCTATCTAAGAACATGCACCAATCAAACTCGGACCCATCACTGAAAACCGCATCAAAATCGAACTCGTAGTTTTGGAGATAAATGGCAACATTGGTTGCACAAACAAATGTTTACTGCAGCGCCCTGTGGTGAGTTGTCACCGTAATACCTATTTAAGAACATGCACCAATCAAACTCGAACCCATCACTGAAAACCGCATCAAAATCGGACTCGTAGTTTTGGAGATATTTATTGGCATTTGGCAACATTGGTTTCACAAACAAATGTTTACTACAGCGCCCCCTGGTTAGTTGTCACCGTAATACCTATCTAAGAACATGCACCAATCAAAACCAAACCAGTCACTGAAAACCGCATCTAAATCGGACTCGTAGTTTTGAAGATAAATGGCAACATTGGTTTTACAAACAAATGCTTACTGCAGCGCCCCCTGGTGAGTTGTCACCATAACACCTATCTAAAAACATGCACCAATCAAACCCGAACCCATCACTGAAAACCGCATCTAAATCGGACTCGTAGTTTTGGAGATAAATGGCAACATTGATTTGCACAAACATTCTAGCACCCCAAACGTATATACCGTCTCCGTTCCGCCGCGGGTAAAAATAAAAAAGTATTAAAAAGAAATAAATATGCAAAATGTAGATACACATCCTCCTAAAAATGGAAAGTGTATTGCCAGTCCTCACATTTTGCATACTCAACTTCTTTTTGCGTTATTGTACATTCAAGTGCATTTTATAAATTACTCCTTTGTTTTCCTTATTATAAAAGTGATTGGCATTTACATTCGATCTTTGATTTATTTTCTATATCAGTGTTTAGGGAAGTCGGCACTGATCCATGTGGAACTCCTACTATTATATTATGGAAGTCCGTTCAGTCAGCTCTCCTTCCTCTCTCACCTGAAATATTCAATTTGCGAGACAGGACTCTACAAGTAGATAATAGCTATGGGGTAGAGATGTCCTTGTCTTGCACAGGAGGCCTTTGTGCCACACCCTATCAAAGGCTGTTTGTATGTCCAGAAACACGGCAGAGCAGTATTCTTTTTTTTTTCAAAAGAGGATCGTATAGGTCGATCGATAAGATTTTTGTAATCATTTTATTTAATCATTTCTTTTATATAAAAAATATTACATAAAATATCCTTTCATGTAATTTTTTTTTTTTTTTCAACATCTTTTTTTTTTGTTTTTTATTTCCACTTAGTAGCTATAAGTATCCTTAATCATGAGAAACAATTGAAAATTTTCAATAAAACAATGATTAAAATTGTTGTTAAGCATTGTTAAGAATCATAATCTACAAGCTTTTCTGAATTCAAAACTGTTTATAGAATGCGGTCCTCATATTTTGCACACTCAACTCCATACAGCGCCCGCTCTATAAGGAAATATCATTTCATCTATAACTCTTCCAATGTCAAATTAACGACTGTCGTTTAATGACATCAGCCGGAACTGACAGCTTATTCTGCCCTATTTACATTTAAAAAATATCCATCACCACATGAACTAATGAATGAATGGAGTCGCAGGAGAAGTTAGTGTTATAATGAGATCGTTAACAAATTCATTAATTTAACGCAAATACCAATATAGTATATGCTAGTATATGCTACTCGAATGAACACGCAATTTGGGATGTGAGATTAAATTCGCTTTAATCCTACATGTTTAATTTTCATATGTACCGGCTAGAAATTTAGTTAAATTACATGCTAGTGATGTCCCATGTTTTGTGTGTAATGTTTAATAACATTACACACAATACATATATACGTAGTTACTATGCCATGGTATTAATATACCATGGCATAGTAACTACGTATATATGTACCACTTATGACCTATGACGAGCTCGGTGGCGTAGCGGTCAATGACGCGGCTTCGACACCAACGCTCGTGGGTTCGATTCCCACATAGAACAAACATTGTGCATGAACATGTCTGATTGTCTTAGTCTGGGTGTTTTCTATGTATAATAAGTATGTATTTACAAAAAAAAAAATGTATTTACGTATGTTTATCAGTTGTCTAGTACCCATAATACAAGCTTCGCTTACTTTGGGGCTAGATGGCGCTGTGTAGTTTATGTGACAATATTTATTTAAATTTATTTATACCTATAGTATGGCCACTTCCTGCCGCTCTATCGTGTCTACCTCACCTCCCCTCTGAGACAAATTTGGAACAGTTTGCATAGCGCCGCACGCACACACGCTCGTTCACTCTCTGCACAGACGTCATTGTTTATGTAGTAGTAACGACGCGATTTTTGCATGGAATGGCCGGGGTGTGCCCATGGTAAAAAGACAAGGTATGTCCTTTAGCGATCAATCTAGTCATGTGATTGGAACTTGGCTATGTCATCAGCAGTATTTACCTAAATGGAAAATGAGAGATACCTATTGTTTCTCATCTCATCTCATCTTTGAACCAAAGCTAACCTCATCTGCACGTGGTGCACCCTGCTGACAGAACAAACGAGGCTCTGGCGAAAAGAGAGGTAGGGCATAGCGTATTTTTTAAGCTACCCGTCTAGGGAAGTAGCTCCACCTCACAGAATACTGCAGTTACATAACAATTTGATTGAAGGTTGTTGTGTTCCTGCGAGTGAGTGAGGTCACCAGAAAGAAAGAAAGGAAGGAGTATAGGCTGGCAACGGATCGGTGACCTTTTGGTGTTGTTGATCTCCATGGGCGGTGGTGATTGCTTTCCATCAGGTGACCCACATTCTCTTCCCCCCCCCCCCCTCTCATATAAAAAAAGAAAAGCCGATTGAGAGCTTTATTGGCGTGTGTTCCCGCCCCGTAAATCAATAGAGTTCCGAGGCACGCGAAGCTGGGGCGAGTCACTAGTGTAGGCTAAGGTAAGGTAACAATCAGGATTTACACTTACTCATGACCCTCATGACCTATAAACGGAAATAATATTTCCCGTTACAAAAAAAAACGTACATTATGTTTTACAAAAACATCTGGTGCAGAAAGTAATTTTAAATAATTGTAAAATCTCTTTTAGAATTTCGTGCTGCAATTATGAAAGTGCCGGTTAAATGTCACGAACTTTTACTGCAAATACAGGCCACTTGTAAATTGCACGCCAGTTATTTTAAACGTTTCAATTTTTGACGAAAAAATATTTTACGGATTCCCAAGAATCATAAAAAATATTTTCGTTGGCAATCCTTATTCAACGATAGATTACAGGTCTTCCAGTGTCTTCATACCTGGGTGGCTCAAAAACAACTGCCAATTCGCGTCTTATCATTAGCTAACGACTGTTATCTAATGACAACAGCCTTCTATTCTACCGCCGAAGTTGAAGCCGATTACCACCAGGTTTTTTGATTCCAAAAATTGATCGTAAGTTAAAGTTATTGACAAACATCTTCAGCTTTATCGGTAGAGCTCTAGGGTTTCTATCAGCTGAACTAAACATAATTACCAACAATGTAAGCAGTTGTTTCATTTTCGGATTCAAAAAATCCGATGGTAATCGGCTTCAGCTTCGGCGGTAGGGCCCCAGGGTCAGTGCCATTGCTAACCTTTCGACCACCGGCCTCGTCATAAAAAAACATGGGTTGCACTCCGAGAGCGCTGGCAGAAGTGAAAACTTGAACATTAACGTTGTGCATTTTTTAACATTTTGGAATGGTTAGGGAATAATTTCGCACGAATTGCTTTATTTATCAGTATAAAAGTACTATCATTTATGTGGTAAAATACAGTAATCATTTATTACGCTATCGTACTCAAACATTGCAATTTATATTAGGTACATTCAAAATAAACAGCAGGAGCAGGCATACATTTTCGCCGCGCGATAGAAAAGAGGGGATATTACTTCCTCTACCTCCGTCTTACGAATTTTCGATCACCTCACGTAGCCTGACGCGAGTTTAACATTTTTTACCTATCCCAAAAACTGCACAACGCCGCTAAAGAAGTTTTCACTTCAAAAAATGTTTCTCCATACTCACGTCCTATATCAGGGACCTAATTTTACTATTATTTTAAATTAATAGATTGACACTTTGTAATCTGTGAGTGTTGTGTTGTTCAGTTGTAATTAGTAATAGGAAACACATTGGTGTTCTCATCCTTGATTACGTACTGTCATCGCCTAGTAGGTATTTGCTATCCAATCGTCTCGAAGCCCTTTTCCAATTACGTACTGGGACCTACTTTAATGTCGCCGAGAAATGTGACGAGAATTCCTCGCTTAGTATGTTACTAGGTATACTCGTCCCATATTTTTTTAAACTACGTCGGGTGGCAGACAAGCATACGGCCCGCCTGATGTGAAGCGGTTACCGTAGCCATATTGACGGTCGCAACATAAAATATCGCTCGCGCGCCGCCACCGGTGCCATCCCAGCATCTCCTTCCTTTCTGGTGACTTCACTCACTGGCAGGAACACAACAACCCTCAAAGGAATTGTTATTTGGCTGCGGTATTCTGTGAGGTGTGTCATGTTCCGCCTGAGCCGAGTGTGCAAACGATAGCGCGGAACAAGCTATTGAGAGGCACGATCGGCTTAGAAATGTTCGGCTTGTTACGCATATAACTCTCTTCCACTCTATCGGCCGATGTTTTGTTATTACGTTATCACGTAAAATTATCGTCCGTAAACCGACTTTACAGACAACCAAGTTTTTTCGTACGCCGTCTGTTAAATACTGTAATAAAATATTTATCTGATACTGAAAAAAATAAAATTTTGATCATTCCTCAAGAACATGATCAATCTCAATTTTTTTTCATCTCCAAACCTCAAGCGACGAGCTCGGTGGCGGCGTAGCGGTCAATGACGCGGCTTCGACACCAACGCTCGTGGGTTCGATTCTCACTTAGGACAAACATTTGTATGCATGAACATGTCTGTTTGTCTTAGTCTGGGTGTTTTCTATGTATCATAAGTATGTATTGACAAAAAAAAGAAATGTATTTACGTATGATTATCAGTTGTCTAGTACCCATAACACAAGCTTCGCTTACTTTGGGGCTAGATGGCGCTGTGTAATTAGTAAAAAAAAAAAAAGACGTGTGGCACTCGGGGACTGCCGCGGTAAAGCTATTGCATAGCATTTTGTATCAACTTATGCAATTATAATTTTATTTATTTATTTTATTCATGCAGTATTGCTTTTTCTTTGATATTAATTCAAGTTACACTTTTTGAGCGTGGTGACCGATAAGAAAACAAATTTTTCTATTATTAAATAAATAAAACGAGTTTCGTAGAGTCGTACAATACGTCTAATCGCACGCACACAACGCCGTGTCGAAGACTGCCGAACTGAAACGACGTTAGACGATGCACGGCCTTCAAGCCACACCTCCTTGCCCGTCGGAGTGGGGAGCGTGAGGTTTTTTCGTTACGGAATTTCTGGATTCGGTCCCCGCGCTCAAAGCCCGCATAAAAAAAATCATGGCGAGGTCTTTAATTGTAACAAGTTTGATCAAAATCGGCTCAGTGGTTTTGGAGCCTATTTATTTCCAAAAGTGACTTTTCGGCGTATATAAGCGATCCGCTCCCTCCACTCAATAAAGGCCATAATAATATAAATAAATAATAAATAAATATTGTCAGACAAATAACACAGCGCCATCTAGCCCCAAAGTAAGCGAAACTTGTGTCATGGGTACTAGACAACTGATAAACATACGCAAATACATTTTTTTTTTGTATATACATACTTATGATACATAGAAAACACCCAGACTAAGACAAATACAAATACAAATGTTTGTCTTATGTGGGAATCGAAGCGTTAGTGTCGAAGCCGCGTCATTGACCGCTACGCCACCGAGCTCGTCAATAAATAATTAATTCAAGAAGATAGATTCGAGGCTCTGCCGAAAGAGAGGTAGCGTACGTTTAGCGCGATTGGGCAACTACCTTGTAGCCACATAACAATGCCATCGATTGAAGTTAGGGATGCAATGTGTAAATGAAATATCGATGTCGCAGGAACACCTCAATTAGGTTTAGGTTTAAAGAATTTCTTCTCAATAAAGAACAAAATTACTTCTTATAAGCTTAGTCTAGTTCACATTTCTATGATGAAATCAATAGTTTTCAAGGATATGATTGTATATTTGAGATTTAAAACCGTTAAAAGAGTCCAGATCTTTAATACAAGAAGGTAATTTATTGTAAAACAGTGTTCCCTCAAAGGTGATACTTTTTAGGGTTCCGTGCCTCAAAAGGAAAAACGGAACCCTTATAAGATCACTTTGTTGTCCGTCTGTCTGTCTGTCTGTCAAGAATTTCTATGTCGAAAATGCGTGGAGGTATCAAGCTGAAATTTGAACTGTATACACAGGTCTACGGTCCCATGAAGTTGTAAAATAATCAAACTGCTAAGTTTACGTAGAAAAAAGTTACGGCCGTTTATTCAGCAAAAAAAGCATATTTCGACACAATCAAGGGAATCAAAACCTATAGGGTACTTCCCGGTGACCTAGAACTATGAAATTTGGCAAGTAACATCGTTATAGACTACAAGTACAGGAATAAATCTCAAAACTATACATTTGTAAATAGATCTTAAAAAATAGGGGTCTATATTTTGTATAGGGTGTCGAAATTTCAAATTGAAACTACTAGTTCCAATGGGGTATCATATGAAAGGGCTTGATGTACACATTGCAAAATATATTTTTTTTTTTCGACGCTTTATTTCTTATTTATAATGAAAAATGTCAAATTGAATAATGATACTACGTACCTACGGAACCCTCGGTGGGCGAGTCCGACTCGCACTTGTCCGGTTTTTTTTTCCTAAGTTAGCATGTATCTTAGGTAATACAAGTAAGAAAGGTCGTTAAACGCATCCTTCGCGTTTAAAAATTGATTTCTTGGTGAAAGACAGATTATTATATTAGGGATCCTTGCATCCCTAATTGAGATGCTCCTGCGAGAGACTGAGCCTTGTAGACGTGAAGAAGTCCTGCGTACCAGCGGGGACATCCATTGGCAATAGAAAACAGTACTGCTACCCGAACAAAGTGGTGGCGAATCGCTATAATAACTCTTAAGAATGAAAATCGAAATGGAAGAAGGCGACAGAGCTACATACAAGAGTGAGTATAAAGGCGAAATCATTCGGTAAATTGGATTTCTTTTACTCGAGTGTGTATCGTTAAATTAATTGGATTAATTACGTTTGGGTTTGATGATAAAATATAATGGGGCAACAAATCGTTGTTAAAGAGTATGGTTTTTTTTATACTACGTCGGGTGGCAGACAAGCATACTACCCGCCTGATGTGTAGCGGTTACCGTAGCCATGTTAACGCTCGCAACATAAAATATCGCTCGCGCGCCACCACCCCTGCTGCCAATGCAGCATCTCCTTCCTTTCTGGTGACCTCACTCGCTGGCAGGAACACAACAACCCTCAAGGGAATTGTTATTTGGCTGCGGTATTCTGTGAGGTGGAGGTACATTCCTCAGTTGGGTAGCTTACAATTACGCTCCCTACCTCTCTTTTCGCCAGAGCTTCGTTTGTCAGTCAGCAGGGTGCATCGCGGGCAGGCAGGTTAGCGTGGTTTGACACTAACTCCAACTGAGCGAAAAAAAAATGAATCTTAATTAATCATAGCCTTAATAGGATTTTTTTAAATAACCCACTCTCGATATATTTTTAATACCTATATTAAATTTGATACAAAATACTTTTCATCGCATTAACGTAGGGTTGACATCCTAAACGCTAGCAACCAGGGCAAGATGCATGAAAACTCCGGATTTTGAATTTTAAAACCCGGATATATCATCAGTGTTTTTAGGGTTCCGTACCCAAAGGGTAAAAAGGAACCTTATTACTAAGGCTCCGCTGTCCGTCCGTCCGTCCGTCCGTCCGTCCGTCTGTCACCAGGCTGTATCTCATGAACCGTGATAGTTAGACAGTTGAAATTTTCACAAATGATGTATTTCTGTTGCCGCTATAACAACAAATAGTAAAAAACAGAATAAAATAAATATTTAAGGGGGCTCCCATACAACAAACGTGATTTTTTTGCTCGTTTTTGCTCGCAAATTGATAACGGCAATAGGTAGACGCTTGAAATACTCACATAATATTTAGTTTTATATTCACTTGAAAAATAAATAATTAAATAAAAATAAAACAAATATTTAAGAGGGGCTCCCATACAACAAACGTGATTTTTTTAGATAATGGCACGGAACCCTTCGTGCGCGAGTCCGACTCGCACTTGGCCGGTTATCAAAACGGTTATTCACAGCATGGGGCGGGCTGTAGTGATTTTTAACTTTTACCCTGAATTAGAAATGAAACCCCGCCCGGACGCTCCCCGAACGCCCTTCAAACTAGGACAAATCCGGGGAAGCCCGAACGGATAGCAACCCTAACATAAAGGATGGGTGAGGGTAGCTACCTAATCATATCCACTATTATAACATCAATAAGCTTCAGAAGGCAAAACTAACGATGATAAATTAGAAAAAAGCCTTAATTATAACCCCGGGTACTATGAATACATGCATTAGTAAAATCAAGATAACGTCAAAAACTAGGTTAATAGATTTGCCCCTGACTTTTACATAATAGAGGTTATATTAATAGTAACTTAGTAGTTCTGATACCGCTATTTGAAGGGAAAACATGGAAGTGGGTGAACATTGTAAACATTTAAAGAGCCGGCGCCCTACCGCCTAAGTTGAAGCGAATCCCTATCGGATTTTTCATAGCGAAAATAAACCTTCAACTTTGATTTATGCTACTTGGGTTTAGCTTAGCTGATAGAAGACTCTGAAGTTCTATCGACTAAGTTGAAGATGTTTATCAATAACTAAAACGTAATACTTATTTTTCAAATCAAAACATTTGATGGTAGTCGGCTTCAGCTTCGGCGATAGGGCCATCGGATGTACAGTCAATTTCAGAGGGCTACCGTCATCATCTACATTTACCCTAATCTGATACACTCACTCACATTACACACATTTACTTATAAACATACTCACACTCCCTATCCAAACAGGCTAACATGCCCTCCCGTTGGCTTCCGTATTAATATGAACAGTATTTGAATAATTGTATACTATTTTTAGTTTGGTTTTAGTTTAATGTTAGTTTTCTTTCTGATTTTTGTTTTATCTCTTCTCTAAGAAATGTTATGCAGACATCAAGAGGGGTGAGCACTGTAGCACTGAGATACAGGCTCCGGCCTAGTTCAGAAGCTCCGATCTCACACAGTATTTATATTTAAACGTTCTGTAACTAAAAAAGTTAATGTACAAAAAAAATATTGTGATGAGAAAAATAAATCATTATTATCCAATTATTTATTTACTTTTTAAAGTAAATAAATATTTATAATAAAAAATATTTATTTACTTTTCTTTTTTACAAAAATTTGTATTTACAATATAAATATAAAAACATAACATTATAAATACAAATTACTATAAAAAGAGTTACCGCCGGCGCGGGACATATACCAGCGGCGCCGGTGGTCAGGGCGACAGACTGAAGAACCTCCTCACAATACGTGCAGTCCCCAAAATTGCCACCTTCTGTATCCGGCCCTTAACCCAGTAGCCTAGCGAAAGTCTCCTAAGGTGTGAATCGAGACTTTTCGCTATGAGACCGTTTACCGACACGACTATCGGCACAATTATTGTTGAATCAACGTCCCACATGGCGGTAACCTCGTGAGCTAAGTCCAAGTATTTCGACATCTTGTCATTCTCAGCTTTCACGAGGTTCTCGTCGCATGGCACGGTGATATCAACAAGAAATGCCCTTCGCTCTAACCGGTCTACCAACATAATATCAGGCTTATTAGCTATAGATAAAATATATAAAAATAATATTAAAATAATATTATATAAAAATAATATCAGGATTATTAGCTATAGAGAAAAGTGGCAACACTCGTCACGTAAACATTACTCTCAGACAGATTTATTATATATTTTTTAAATATTAACAG
This sequence comes from Hypsopygia costalis, assembly GCA_937001555.2. Taxonomy (NCBI): domain Eukaryota; kingdom Metazoa; phylum Arthropoda; class Insecta; order Lepidoptera; family Pyralidae; genus Hypsopygia; species Hypsopygia costalis. The sequence continues at coordinate 6,422,447 of OW443350.2, forward strand.
TATAATTATAAATTCTTATTTAACATATTTCTTAGTGCTAGAATTTCATGTGATATTATTTGTGACAAGTTATACGCCAGTAAAGTGCATAAAATCGTACAGTTAATGATCGACACATTTACAACAAATTATACAAGTTAATATGTACATAAATATCCCAATAAGAAAGTAGTTATTGTGGAAATATATTTAATTGTGAACCAAAACGTGCTGGAATATATCTAAGTGACAAAAGTGACAATGTTATTTTATATAATTAACAAAACTAGATACATTCAATAACATTAATATACCCACACTATCAGCTGTTTATTAAAAATTGACCTTTGGACCCATATGCACGTTGAAATATACATCGACATTTTCAACGGTCAGTGTAACAACTTCGCTGGCGTAAGCGGTATATCACTCACATGCAGATATATGCACCATAGCGCTCGGGTTCGATTCTGGCCTTATACTTCACTTTTTGTGGCGCAAAAAGTTTTCAATTCATAGAAAGAATCATATTAATTAAGATAAAGTATACAGATAACTTGAAAAATGGATTCTGGCAGTGACAAACTGATCTCTTTAAACAGGTCTCAAACTAACAATGTCACACAAAGAAAGCCCGGTATAAACATTCCGATAGAAAATTCATTTGATTCTCTGTCAGTTGATGAGGATTTAGAATGTTTATCATTTTTATCCACCGATCGCCATAATAGAAGTATTCCCGACTTAAAAATTGCTGGATATGAAATTAAAATAGAAGAATTGAGAAAAACTATTAACATTCTACAAGATAAATTACAAATAGCAGACAAGGAAATTGAAAACCTGTTATCTGAGAATTGTACGCTAAAAGAAAAAATAAATAATTATGACAAAAAAGTGAATGTTTTGAAAAGTCTAAGTAAGTCTACCCCAAAGAAATCAAAGCAAACGCGCAGAGATAAATTAAACAAACAAAAATTAAACCTCGATACAAGCTCTATTATTAATTCCTCTAAGTCGGTTTCCGTTTCCCCCACCTTGATACAACCATCAGTCGACGAAATCAGTTGTCCAAATCCGGAATCCAACAGGGAAGCAATAAAACCAAATCTATACATCTTCGGAGATGAACAAATACGTGGGCTGTCGTCACGTCTAATCAAGTCAAGATTCGGGAAGTGGAACGATGCATACAACGTGTCTGCAGTGGTGAAACCAAATGCTACGTACTCTCAGATAATAAGCTCTTTAGATAATTTAAGAAATACTATTAATGAAGATGATATTATTGTTTTAGCTATAGGTAGCCATGATAAAAATCCTTACACTTTGTTTACCAACTTGTGCAATACTCTTTATAAATTCAGAGATATAAAAATTTTAGTATTAAATGTACGTAGTAATATGTATCTGAATACGAAAACTTTGAACTCGGAACTTAAATTACTTATAGATAACTATGACAATTGTGAATTTATAGACTTTCAATATGACACGAGTAAATACTCTAGTAAATATATTGAGACATTGATTACTTTTAAGCTAAATGTAGAAATTGATTTCTTACGATATAAAAGAGAATATATTGACAGAATTAATGTAAAATCAACAGACAGTGAAAAGGGAAGTAATTTGTTATTTCGCTAGTGAGGATGAACACAGTATTTCTTTTAGTAAAAATATGGTTAATAATCCATGTGTAAATGAAGTAATGACTGTAAGAATATTACATCAAAATATAGCTGGTATTTGTAATAAGCTTGACTCAATAGAATTAACCCTTCAGGAATTCTTTGACGACAAAAATAAAAAAAATGACATATTATGTTTCAGCGAGACTTTTGTCAAACAAGGTACGGACGCTAATATAATATTAAGTAATTACAAATTAGCCGCATCATTTTGTCGCAAAAAAGGAAGAGGGGGAACTTGTATTCTGGTTCGAAATGGGCTTGAAATAAAACCTATACCCATGGTGTTAAAATTTGCAGTAGAACAGTTCTTCGAATGTTGTGGTATAGATGTAGTTGATATGAATCTCATTGTTTTAAACGTTTATAGAATTCCAGAAAACACAAAGTCGCACATAGGAGTTTTTCTAAATAAACTAGACACGTTGTTACATTACTTACTAACTAAATACCCTAAGAAAAAAATTGTAATCTGTGGAGATTGGAATATTGATATTTTAAAACAAAACGTATACGTAAAAGATCTTTTAAATATCTTACATAGTCATAATTTTAATATCCATATACTGACACCAACAAGATTAAACTCTTGTATTGACCAGATTGCAAGTAATACTAATCCAATAGAATGCGAGACTTATCAACTTGGCCTCTCCGATCATGACACTGCACAATCTATAACCCTTAAAGTTAAAGGACCTAAAAGTAGAATAACAACTTGGTTCGAATATAAAACAGATTTTTGTGCTTACAATGTCAAAAAGTTTTGTGAATGTATATCATCTCTCTCGTTTTCGGATGTACTAGGAGCAGATAATGTAACTGATGCTTTCGAACATTTTTATAGTACCTTATGTCTATTTTATAACCTATGCTTTCCTACAATTAAGGTAAAAATGAATAATAATACAAAAAAAAGAATTTGGATTACTAAAGGTTTAAGAATATCAAGCAAAGTAAAACAAAAATTGTATTTAAATTATATGACAGAAAACATCAATAGACATAATAATAAAATCAAGTTCAAAAATTATAATCGTGTTTTTAAAAAGTGCATATTACGCTCCCAAATTATAAATAATAATAAATATTTGCAAAATAATAAGAATAAAAGTAAAGCGACTTGGAATTTAATATCATCAGTGACATCAAATAAATTTAATTCTAATAATATTGACATGATTAATTTTGACAATAATTTATGTTCGGAGCCAATTGAATTGTGTAACAATTTCAATAAATATTTTATTAATTTGACGAAAAATAAGATACTGACACAAAATAAAACTAATAAATATGACATAGATACTAACCCACATACAATTTTTCTGAGACCAGTGGATAAACAAGAGATCTATAATATTATAATGTCTTTAAATAATAGCAAGGCTAGTGGGTATGACGGCATCTGCACAAAAATGTTAAAATTAATAGCAATGTATATATGCAGCCCACTGGCGCATATTATAAATTTATCTTTCGCAGAGGGTCATTTTCCTGAAAAACTTAAAATAACTGTAGTCAAACCGTCATATAAAAAAGGGGACAAGTTAGATCCCAATAACTACAGGCCAATTGCCTTAGTACCAATCTTATCAAAAATATTGGAAAAAGCTATGTTGAAAAGAATAAATAACTTTCTAAAGTTGCATACAATTCTTCACTCGGAACAGTATGGTTTTCGACAAGGTAGCTCCACGACGCTAGCATGTTTCAATTTTGTAAAGTGGGTGACAGAACGAATAAACAACAGAGCTCCTACCTTATCACTGTTCCTTGACATGAGCAAAGCGTTTGATTTTGTGAACCATACGCAACTTTTAAAAAAGCTTGGGCAATATGGGATCAGAGGGAAAGCTTATGACTGGTTACATAGCTTTTTGAGTAATAGGATGCAGTGTACTGAAGTAACAAAAATGTCAAAGTCCAGGAATATATTATTAAAACAGTCATTTAGATCCAACTTTGAGATAATTAATTTTGGTGTCCCACAAGGCAGCATACTTGGGCCACTGCTGTTTATTATGTACATAAACGACCTTCCGAAGTCAACTCGTCATAAGTGTTTACTATTTGCTGATGATACGACTGTATTATTAGAATGCAATGACAAAGACTCTGTAGAAGCAGAGGCCAATGAGGCATTGTCAGATGTAATCAATTGGTTGAACTGTAATGGTCTACATGTAAATGTGAGCAAAACATCGGCAATGCAGTTTATACCCTATAACGCGAAACCATTGCCAATACGAGTTAATTATAGTGGTGAACAGATTAATGAGGTAGACACCGTAAAGTTTCTAGGTTTGATGATAGACAGTCATCTAAATTGGAAGAGCCATGTAGATTACGTATGCCAAAAGTTGGATCGTTTCGTTTTTGCATTAAAAAGGATTCGACAAACACTTTCAACGACTGCAGCACTCACATCATATCATGGGTTTGTGTCGTCGGTACTGAATTACGGTCTCATCCTATGGGGTAACTCGGTAGATGTTGACAGGGCTTTTAGAGTGCAAAAAAGATGCATTCGAGCAATATGCAATTCGTGGTATACAGATAGCTGTAAGCCGCTATTTAAAAAATTAAAAGTGTTGCCGTTGCCTTGTTTGTACATTAGAAATGTCTGTATATTTGTAAATGAACATCTTGACTTATTTACAAAATATGTTGATATCCATCCACGTCAGAAAAGAGGCAAATTTAAAAATCAATTGTACCAGCCTCACTGTAAACTTAATATATATGAAAGAAATATTTACAACATGTGCATAAAATTGTATAATAAACTTCCTGACGAATTAAAAGTGTTGCAACATAGTAGATTTAAGACAGAATTGACAAAATGGTTCTTGGCACATTGCTTTTATAGTGTAAAAGAGTATTTGGACAACTTGAATTATACTTTGACTATCAAATAATTTTGTAGAATATTGCTGAATTATAATTATAGCAGAGATTATGAAATGGACATTATGTAGTATATATTTTTGAATTGATGATTTAATTGTGACTTTTCCATTATTATAATGTATATTTTTTCTGTTACATATTTGCATACCTGCATCCAATCAGGTTGAATACCTTAACTAAATTAACAATTAAGATCACCTTGTATGAGTATTCTGGCAAATAAAGAATTTGAATTTGAATTTGAATTTGAATTTGAATTATAATTGTCCTGTCCGTGATGATAGACCGGTCCCAGTAGAGCTTAGCACGACTGTTTTCGAGGACTGGTATAGGTACATACTTGTAATAAGGCACCTCAGAGCTCACAAGACCATATCGAAGAGCAAGCTGCTGATGGATTATCCTAGCTACCTGGTTGTGTCTGTACAAATACTCACCATTGGCAAGATAAGAACAACCGGAAATAACATGCCTGATAGATTCACCAGGACGGTGACATGCACGACAAATGTCCACCGTCCCATCCTTCATGATGTATTTCCGGTAGTTATTAGTCTTGACAACTTCGTCAGCAATTGCACATACAGAACCTTCGGTTTCCCCGAAAAGGTCACCGAATCGTAGCCAGGTGATGGACGCCAAAAGATCAACATCGGGTCTATGAAGTGCCCGATGGAATCGTCCGTGTAGCTCCTTACTCTTCCATATGTTCAAGCGATCTTCAGTGCTTAATACAAGTGGTTTATGCCAGTCCTCTTTTGCCAAGGAGAGCGGCGTCAGTCCTTTGTCAACTGCTACAACGTCTCGATGCATCCCACTCTCAACATGACGGAAATAATCCCTGAGACTACACACCTCACGGTTGTGTAGGTTTTTGGCATTAAGGAAGCCTCGGCCCCCACACTTCCGTGGGATGTATAGTCTCATCATAGATGAGCGTGGATGATGCATACGATACGCGGTAAGCAGTTTACGGACTTTATTTATTATTATCAACTGACATCCTCATTTACTGTTACCCTATTTAAAGCAAATAATGATTTTGATTATGAATGGTAAACGGAGCATAAAGATATATTTATTATACGAGAAATACCGCTTATGGGTTGCCTCCTTCTGTCTAGGATAGACTGACGAGAAAACTAGGCCATCAAGCTTTTTTTGAAAAAAAAAAAAAAGATACTGAGCCAAAAAACCGGTATACAGGTTGGTCATCTTTAAAATATTTCTAGAAAGTTATGTTCGGTTTCGACGGACTATATTATTGGTTTTTGGGGTTCCATATGTAAAATGTATCAGCAGAGTCACAATATACACTACACATTAGGGATGTTTTGAAGAAATATATACCTATTCATCCAAAACCGAAACTATCGGATATCCGAAATAAAAATCTGTCCAAAACCGTAACCAAAACCGATATAAAAGTTTCGGATAATTTCGGATAGACGCAGAATCTAAATGAGACACGTTTTAATAGGCTTTCGCTTGCCAAGACGACATACTATGTCGCTCGACGCTTGCATCGTTTATCTACATAATAATTACATACTTACCCATATTTGTCATCCATTCTTGTGAGATTAAAATTAGGTATTTAAAAAAAATGAAGGTCCATTTTATTATGATAGATAATTTTGACATTGGAGGAGTTATAGATATGATTTTTCCTTAGTTCCAAAAGTGACCTCTCGTGATTTGCTGATTTTGAATTTACTTGAACCAGGTTTCATTTTTTAAAAGTTTACCTTGTATTAAAAATTTCCTTTCACAATTCCTAAAAAAATTAACATCCATATCTGAAACTATCCGTAACTAACGGATAATCCGAAATAATTTCATATCCGTAACCGTAACCGAAACCGATTTAATATTATTTACATATCCGAATCCGAAATTTCATATCCACAACATCCCTGCTACATATTACTAATACTACTACGTCATATTACTCCGCAGTGATGTGAACATGTCTCAGACTGTTGACTCTTTGAAATTGAAATTGCACAAGCTCTGGTTTCAGGATTCTAATATGTTGAGCTAAACAAACTGCTATCTGTATGTATCTAGATATATAGAACATATGTATGTATATGTGTCTGAATGTATATGTGTAGTATATGCACATATTTGTCTAGACATTGTGCTTAATTTCATCTGCCTCGCTAAGCTTACAGTTTCCTATGGGTATTCTATGATTGACTGGAAGAGATACCTGATGGGATAAGTCCACTATAGTACAAAAATTGTTATTAACACTGTGTGTATTACTTTTACAGGACAATAAAGTATTTAGAAACAAACCGTTTCATTTGTCTGTCCAGCCGGCTAGCCAAGTGTAATTCGTAGCGTAACGAACGTTAGATAGATCACGTGACATTTGTCAATTTTAGTATGTGCTCCACAGTTCAAATTAGCGATCGCTACGCTTTTCTACTTCGCAAACTGCCATTCGGCTAGCCCCCCAGGCCTGATTTTCTCATTTGGACCACAAAGGTAGGTATATATCATCGTCGTCATCATCATCAGCCTGTATTTACCCACTGATGGATAAAGGCCTTTCTCAATGCTTTCCACCAAATGCGATCCACCGCTTTTCTCATCCAGCAACTTCTAACTTCGTTGCGTAAATGCTTAGTTTCCAAAAGCATTTTTAAGTAACGGCGAGCATTTAACATTGATGTTCTTTTGACTAGTGAAATCCAGACTGGATTTCACTAGTCATACTCACCTTAAAAGGAAATTGGAATTTTCACAAAGCATGAATTGCTATGACCTCTATAACAACAATAAAGCATGTCACCGCATTGGGTTATCTTGTTACAATTGTACAATTTTTGAGTAAATCTATAGAAATAAAATTGATTGGTGCTAAGCGTGAAACTCGAGAATAACTCAACGAATTCGGCAATTTTTTTTTTTCGTATTTTTCTTAAGGCACACGGAAAGTTTTAATAAAGAGAAAATATAAAAATTGCGTGGACAAAAGTATAAAAAAAAAAAAAAACTTTTGACAGAGCGAAGTCCAGGTAGTTAATAAATAAAGAATTTGTATCTGTGATATGAAGGGAATAAGTTAAGAAGAAATACATTTTTTGCGTTTTTGTTAGATGCGGTATTATAACTTTATTAGTTAGATGTATGTAATTTTACTTACTATACGATAGTACGGAACTCTTCGTATATGAATTCGACTTAACCGGTTTTATTTAATATTCATGACAGTGAGATGCCTCCTCGCCTACTTGCCTTTTAATTATGATCATTTATGGATCCAGTTCACCAGCCTTAGGTTCCCAGTTTGCCTATATAACTGTCATCATATCATTATTATACTACCATTATTTTACATACTATTGTTATAGTATATATTTTCTTATCATAATATACTGTTGTATATTCTAATAAGAACATATTTATACTCCCGCAAGGTAGTTCGTGGCGAGCTGTGGTGAGTAACGACACCATGGGTACCGAATATCCATCAGGTCAGGGCCTTCGTCTCCGGTGTGGCTTCATCGGTCGCAGTGTAAACACAAGAAGGCCCGCAGGACTCTCAGGTCAAGCTTTAGCTTGCCTTCATTGGCCGTCCAGAGAGGACTCGTTAGAGCTTTATACTCCAGGGAAGGAAGTTTTAAAGAGCATAACGCCGCGAGTAACTTCGGAGAAAGCGCAGCACACCTCCCGACACCCCTGAGTCACTCACAACGGTGTTGCCTCCGGCTGTTTTTCCTGGCCTTTCGCGGGCCCATTTAAGTGGAAGTAATTTTGTCTGCGTACGTCTCTTACACTTATATATTTATCTACTACATATATCAATCCTTTTCAGCCCTTAAGTGACTCAAATTACCCCGTAGCTGTTCTCGCACACAAACCGCGCTAGAGCGGCTCAATTTTACGCGGGGGTGTACTCACCCCTAAATACTGCCCGGGTAAAGAGCACTTAGCTCAAGACCCGTACGTATCTCCCGAGGATACATGACTCCCAGGTCAGGTCAGTGTCCATTTAAGTGAGTGGCGAGTCACCGACTGTCGCAAATAACAATCCATAGCGGTAGTTATTGCAGGCGTCCGTCTCTATTTAGCAATAGCCAAGTATTTAGTCCACACGGATCATTCCTTATAATCCATTTATTTTCTAACACACAGCAGTTTCAATGCCTGCCGAGACCTACTCATTGGTATATTGTTCCATTGATTAACAACTCCAGATTTATGCTTGAATTATCTTGCGCCTGCGACTTTGTAAGCACATCATCATCATCACCAGCCTGTATCTACCCACTGCTGGATATAAGGCTTCCCCAATGCTTTCCTCCAGATACGATCCTCCGCCTTCCGCATCCAGCCGCTTTCTTAAGGTCATCGGACCATCTCAAAGGAGGGCGCCCAATACTTCATCGTCCTACGCGCGGCCTCCACTCTAATTACCACCCTCCCCCATCTGCCAGCACTTACTCAGCAGATGTGACCATTGCCACTTCAGCTTGCAAACTCTGAAGGCTATGTCGACAGCTTTGGTTCTCCGTCGAATTTCTTCCTTCCAGATTCGATCCCGAGCATAGCCCTCTCCATCGCTCGCTGCGCGTCCTTTAGCCTGCGGGCCAGTCCGATGGTCAGTGTCCAAGTCTCTGCACCTTAAATCATTGCAGGAAGGACGCACTGGTTGAAGACTTTAGTCTTCAAGCATCGGGGTATCTGTGCGGTATATGTGGGGTATGTGTGCGTGTGTGTGTACGCGCATATCTCGGATCAAAGATAGAGATATTTTTTATGGATATTTTTGGATGGATGGGTGGAGATTATGTGCGCGCTATGTATTACACAAGTTGTAAGATAATAGAACTTACATTAGAATTCTCAAAACGTAAGCGGTTAATCCTTACAACACCAATATGTGAATATTAAATCGTGTGAAATGAAATTGCCAACTGCCATCATTCCACTCACGTTCCGAGTGAAATAACGCATATTGCGGTGACATATAACATTATATTTTAGATGACAAAACATTATTTATTATTGCAATAAAGCGAAATGAATTTGACAATTTATTTCGCACATGTATTTTATTTAAGTACATTTATCAGTTGTCTAGTACCCATAAGCTTTGCGTTTAATTTGGGACTAGATGGCGCTGTGTAAATTGTCCAGAAATATTTATTTATCTTATCTTGAAATGGGTCAAGTGCTGCAGCACCCGTGGCACGTCGACTCTCGTGGATCTTTTATGTACTCCCTATTCTTTAATAATTCTCCCCTGACTATCTAGAGACATGTTCTATGTACTTCAGCACATCTTTAATTGCGAAGAGCCTGTAGTCCTCCAGGTCTGGGTATATCTTTCCTAGGATTACCATTCGTTTGCCAGCTAGGGCATCACATGGACACATCAAGTGCTTCATGGTCTCGTAAGGTTCCTTGCATGTTCTGCATTCTGGGCTATTGACAAGTCTCATCTTGTATAGGTGCCCATGGCAGGCATAATGCCCAGTCAGTGCCCCAAGGATGAGACGTATCCGTTTTCTGTCGTATTCCTGTACATGTTTGTACCAATTCACTGTAAGGCACAGTGAATTGGTTGATGCTGATGGTTTTCTCTTGTGATGTGATTGTGATGTGATTGCATTTTCATTTGATCTAGATCTGGGGCCTTACCGCCCTGAAGCTGAAGCCGATTACCATTGGATTTTTATAGGTTATACTATTATATTATATATCTATATATATAAAAATCAATGCCACTTTTCGTTGTAATTTTATAACTCAAGAACGGGCTCACCTATCCAAACCAAATGTTTAGGCTTTGTTCGGACTATTTAGTAGATGGTTTATGTGAAGTTTGCACAAAATCGGTAGAGCGATTCTTCATTTGTCACATTTTTTGTAACAAATGAATTGAATAAATGGCGGATCGTTTTGTTAATGGGGATTTTGCTGTCAAATTGAAACTTTTTTCAGTGATGACAGTACAAGCATATTGTTATGTCATTCATGCGGTCATTTCATTTTGGACGTGCTTCGACTTTATGTTGCCTGTTCCAGAGTCGGTACCCCCAGACTTGTTCATGCTTTGCATTGTTTATTCATGCTTAAAATTTAAAAACAAAAAATATTGTTTATCCAAATGTTTTGGATTAAGTTTTAACATAGCTAGCAATTAATAAAATATTTTTTTGTTTGAATAAATGTTTGAATTTTTATTATTATTTTTATACGTAGCGAAGCACGTACCGGGCCGCTAGTTATGTATATATTTCATAGGTACATGTACTATTACTTATACTGTGGTAACTACCTGTATGATTTAGTAAGTATTGTCGATTTATTCATGAAATTTCTCTCACAACAAGATAAGTAGGTAATTGAATACAAGAAGAATACGATATTCATTTGCCTGCTTTATACATTGCTTTTATTATTTTCATTGACAGAATTGTACGATAATGGGGTATTGTTAATAATAAATAATAATATATCTACTCGTATATTTTTCAAATAACATCTCCAAATGATACCTACAAGTTGATAAATTTACGCAAAAAAAAAGATAAGCCGTTTATTCAGCAAAAAACGCATATTTCAATTCAAAATTCAGGCAATACCTAATGCGACAGTGTAGCAATTTTTTAAATTAAATTACTTAAATACAAAATCGTAAAGTAAGTCAAATATCCAATATCAAAATAAGAGCAATATGATCATGATACAAATATGCAATATTATTATGTCACTTGTAACAATAAATTCGGAATACAAGAATTATACATTAGAACTAGTGTTAGATTCCTGAACTAATGATCCTACGTACGGAACCCTCGGTGGGCGAGTCAGACTCGCACTTGCCCGGTTTCTCTTATAAGGGTTCCGTTTTTCCTTTTGAGGTACGGAACCCTAAAAACGAATGATCATCTGGGGATACAGTTTGGTGTTGCAACGACAAATCTATTATCTCCATCCATAATTCAATCACACCATTGCCACCATTGGATAGATGTAGGATCAATGAATTATATATAATACGTTAAATAAGGACTATGGAACATCGCGAGTGGAGGAAGTGGAAGCGCTGCCATTTTGAGATAATTTTAGTGCATATAACGTATTCACGTACAACACACGACCGTGTCCATACATAGACGTACCCCATTTTTTGTAAAAATTTTATATTTCTGTAAGATTTTTTGAAGTGAAATTTTCTTCATGAGACCCAGGGAAAGCCACCATGATTGAGATATGTAACGTGTCACGGACGGCTTCCTAACCTTCGTTCAGTTTAAGTTTGCATAGAGGAAGCGAGACGAAGTCTTCTGCCGTGTGATCAAGCACATACTACTCTCTCTTTTATGCTCGTTATATAAGTAACATGAATATGTGAAATAAATGACAGCATAAAAACTTCTTGAGATAATTTGAAAATCACAATTTTGGACTTTACCGTTGATTTCCCGACAACGCTCCATATAATTTAAATTATTCGACTAAGGTGGTTTAAAATTATTTATTACTAGCTTCCGCCCGCAGCTTCACCCGCTTGAACTTCCGTTATATTGCGTCAAAAGGAAACAAAAGCACTGAATAACTTTTCTTTTGCTCTGCTGTAAAATTTGGTTAATTTGAGATATTTGAATTTGCTTTATTATGGCAGCCGACATGACATGTGATGTGATGTCTTAGGAAATTAGGATTTGGCTAGCGTGGTTTCGCTTCTAAACAAACTTTCATAATTTAATGTAACTATTATGACATTGATTCATAATAGAGATAGTGTGTTGGCGCAAGTATTCATTTGAGTGCATAAAATCTTTGATTAAAAGTGTCTGAATCGGGGCCATCGAGTCATTAAAGAAGTCGTATAAAACAGCAGAAAAATTGCACTATCGATTTTACTGTTAACTTATTACAAATAATGGAGGAATAAGAGGATTCCTGACGATATTTTTCGGAATGTCCCTGACGCCAGGAAAAAAAAAAGAAATAATACAAAGACTGGCACAAAAGGTCATAGATTCCAGAGCCGTAAAGCTATTTGATAAAAAAAAAACATATGAAATTAGTTCAAATTAGTATCGATCAATGACAGATCGTTTCGAAAATTCAGATTTTTATACAAAAATGTACAAAATATCGGATAAACATCTTATTCATATAAATCGGTGTTGAACAAACTAGGCTAGGGGCTCAGGTTTTCGATTACAACTGAGCCACCCTTTAGGACGAAAACGATTGGACTCGAATTAAGTCGTTTAGGTTTTGCATTGTTTCGCTAAATTGGGTTCGAATTTGGACATTCAAAACGAAGCAATAAATTGTACAGCCAGCCCATTCGCTACTCCCAATAAAACGAAGAAGAAACTGCTATTGTACGAAGTTGTTTAGGCACAGTGGAGCTCTTTGCCACGTAAAGCGACGTAGAATGCGATAAGCGGGTTTAATTAAACGGTTTTCATTTTGACGTTTTATATTTCAGGAACCCTACTGCCAAAGCTGAAGCCAACCAATGGATTTTTTAATGCGAAAATAACACTACTGCTTAGATAGTTGGTAATTATATTTAGCTCAGCTGGACGAAACCCGAGATTTGCCCCCTTACCACCAACTCTTATTGCGATTCAATAACTGAATAGAATGCTTATTCATACCAATGAATAAGCGACTCTATTTCAAATTGGATAAAGTCGCTGATTCATTGGTATGAAGAAGCATTCTATTCAGTTATTGAATAAGAATTCTATTCTGAATAGAATGCTTATTCATACCAATGAATAAGCGACTCTATTTCAAATTGGATAGAGTCGCTGATTCATTGGTATGAATAAGCATTCTATTCAGTTATTGAATCGCAATAAGAGTTGGTGGTAAGGGGGCTGTACGGACTAAGCTGGAAATATTTGTCAATAACTTTAATATAAGACAAATTTTTGAAATAAAAAAAATCCGATGGTAATCGGCTGCAGCTTCGGCGGTAGGTTCCCTGACTATTAAACGAAATAGTTTTTTTACGTGTTAATTTTGTTCTGTGGATTGCAAATTTTTATTTACTTATTTAAAACTTTATTGACCACACGACGAGCTCGGTGTCGTAGCGGTTAATGACGCGGCTTCGACACCAACGCTCGTGGGTTCGATTGCCACACAGGACAAACATTTGTGTGCATGAACATGCCTGTTTCTGTTGGCCTGGGTGTTTTCTATGTAACATAAGTACGTATTTACAAAAAAAAATGTATTTACGTATGTTTATCAGTTGTCTAGTACCCATAACAGAAGCTTCGCTTACTTTGGGGCTAGATGACGCTGTGTAATTTGACTGACAATATTTATTTATTTATTTATTGGGTGGCTTGAAAACATTGGCTTCCGCCAACCCGTAGTTGAGCAGCGTAGTGGAGTATGCTCTAAACCCCTTCGTTTGAAGGGAGACCCGCAGTGGGATGAATAAATGTTGACGACGACATACATTACACTACATTACTGATGATTACTACTTTGATAAAGTTATAAGAAGATACGCATGCAAGTTCTTTAAGAAATCAAGTTTACTGGTAGATTTTCCAATATCTTCAGGTAGCGCATTAGAACGTTGTGAAGCTTGTAAGGTAAAAAAGGTGGACATGAAGCCCGAACGACAAAGTGGGATTGATTGATAGTAAACGGGAGTCGTTTGAACGAAGTTGAAGATTGTGAGAGGCGCCGATGTATTTTAAACATTGAGTCTTTACTATCTTACATCTATGTGATAGATACATCATTAATTTGTACACACATATACAAACATGCGCACATTGTGTATGGTTCATATAAGCTACAAATTATTTTAAAGAACATCGGATGTGGAATATAAATGAATCAGCAAAATTTTATGAGAAAATGACGCCTCAGCAAATTTGTTTGGCATGACGAACATTTTTTGTTGGCATAAAAAAGATACATAATAAAAATCAAAGGTACATATATGAAAATTTGTCATGGAGCAAATATGATTTTAATAAAACTCTATTTCTATTGTTAGATAAATTTAAGAGCAAGACAGATAGTTACTAGCGCCCTTTATTCAGTGGTGTCACTAAAGTACCTGCCATCCTCTTAAGTAAAAATAAAACGTACTTACCTCACACGCAATCACCAAATGTATCACAACACTGTTATCCCAATTATATCGACAAAATCGCGCCTCTAGTTTTGGAAAATGATACGAAAACAGCACCGAACTAGATTTCTGTTTGTAATAAACTGAGTAAAATATCAAATAACGGTATGCGAATGTATCGATATGGTCCGATGGCTATTCTTCGAAATTACCGTACACATGTCACGCTAATCATTACCTAGTTGTAACGAGTCGTAGTGATGGGAAAGTAATGACATTGATTTTATCGATAAATTTAGTTGGCAATCAGAAAAATTTGAAACAATAAAAAGAAACAACGAACAATTAAAAATCGAAAACAATTTAAAAAATTCGTTAACATTTAAAAAACTGAGCTGCGGTGGAACGTCCAGAAGTAAATATCAAAACTAATTTGTATTGAAAATATGTCTGAGTGAGAGGAATGATGAAGAAACCGAATGAGGAGAGATTAGCAGAGTCACATGCGAGCACATAGTGACGTCAACAGCCGGCATTCGATGTTTTACACCTAAACTTGAAGAAAATATTCCAAAAAGTAAACACAAAAAATGTCAAAGAAATATGTACCTATTAAAAAAATAAAATAAAAATCTTTTGAGATATCAGAGAACAAAATCATATTAAATGTCCTCCTAATACTATGGACTAAAATGTCATCAAATTGAGAAAATTGCTCGAGGAAAATGTTCCTTAAACGTTTTATTATTTTAATTTAGACACAAATGCAGAAACTTTGGACGTATTGTTAGGTTTTAAGACAGAATTGGAAGATTCTCTTTGTAACGTAGATCAGTTATTAAAATTCATTTGCTGAATATAAGCCTCTGTTATAAATCTGAATGTTTTTGTTTATAGGATTTTGTATATCAAAGATTAAAATAACGACTAGAGAAACGAAGTTTCTCTTTTCGAACGAAGTTTTTAAATTAACAATTTTTTGCTTTTTATTTTGAACTGGGAGTTCTACTCCAAGCCCCGCCACTGCGAGCGGAACAGGGGGCCTTTGAAATAAAAAATCTTTTTTTTTTATAGTACGTCGGGTGGCAGACAAGCATACGGCCCGCCTGATGTAAAGCGGTTACCGTAACCATATCAACGAAATACAAAAGTTACTTCAAGATTTATTCAATGTGCTTGTAATAATTTCTTTCGTCTGCCCTTTGATCATTAATATCTACCTAGGTATCTGCCTAAATAATATGGGGTGTAAGTGGTTCATCAACACCTTTGAACCAAAGCCAACTTCACCTGCACGCGGTGCACCCTGCTGACTGACAAACGAAGCTCTGGCGAAAAGAGAGGTAGGGAGCGTAATTGTAAGCTACCCGACTGGGGAATGTACCTCCACCTTACAGAATACCGCAGCCAAATAACAATTCCCTTGAGGGTTGTTGTGTTCCTGCGAGTGAGTGAGGTCACCAGAAAGGAAGGAGATGCTGCGTTGGCAGCGGGGGTGGCGGCGCGCGAGCGATATCTTATGTTGCGAGCGTTAATATGGCTACGGCAACCGCTTCACATCAGGCGGGCCGTATGCTTGTCTGCCACCCGACGTAGTATAAAAAAAAAGAAAAAAAAGAAGTATAAGTGAATCACATTAAATTTAACTTTGATGATGTTTTTGACACAACCAAGTAAATATCCGCCAAGTAAATCAAGTTTCGTACTTTGTTCGGTCAATCAGCTGCCGTGTGGAATATATAGGCTCAATTGAAAATAGCAAAATCAACAACATCCACTGTTAATAAAAACACATTGTTCTTTATATACACACAGGCTCATCCATCCACAAATTTGATTATCAATAGAGAACTTTACCAAATTGCAAAATTGAATGCTGCGGTCTTCTGTGCGGTGGAGGTACTTCCCTGATCCGGCAGTTAACAATTACGTTCGCCCTACCTCTCTTTCGCCAGAGCGTCGTTAGTCAGTCAGTCGGGTGCACCACGTACAGGTGAGGTTGGTTTTGGCTCAAAGACGTGAGCCACATACACCCAAATATAGAGTAATACAAAGTAGTAATTACTTATTGCCTTTATATATATCTTTGCTAGACTCCTCAGGCTACAAGAATAAACACCACTCAAAAAGATTTTTTTATATAAAAGTACATAAATAGATACCAAGCTAATCTGTCTTATCAGACGTAGCCACTGCAAAGAAAGAATTTTGGTGTAAAACTAATTTAATTGTTTTTTCTTACAAGTTTTTCTCATTATTGGATTTAATAAAAAGTAAAAACATACCGCTCCAATGAAATTTAAAACCTAGGTTGAAGTATTTGGAAAACCTAATTCTATTAAAGTTGCTAAATGTACTATTATTTCGGCTAATGTACTGAAATCAGTAACTGTAATAGCAATAAATCTTTATTGCAAGCTCTGGTTAAATATTACCATTACCTGGGCATGAGTCCGTGACCCGTTGATATGAATTAATATATACCTTAAAGTAACATACATAAAATATCTAACATATAAACAAGTTGTACATTTAGCGAATATTCGCTGACTTAGGCTCTCTGTATATAAATCCCCTGAGCCGAAATTCAGGAATTAGGATCATGTCTTTAAATTTCCTTAGAAACCGGAATACGTACGACTTGAAGTTATTAGTCCTTGTGAATTTCAGCTCGACAGCAAAATTGATAGGAAACACTTCTCCTTAATATACATCAGGGAGAAGTGTTTCCGTAAAACCTGCCGTCTCCTCTTGACTCCCTGAATGACCCAATTCATATTAATGATATTATTGAACACGTACATAAAAAAACAGTTTCCCGAGTTTTTAGTGAGTCTATCAGGTAACATTTTTTTATACTAGATATCGGGTATCAGACAAACATCTCATACAAGTCCGCCTGATGTGAAACGGTCGGTTCAGGCCTTTACGAATGAAAGAGTAACAAACAACTATATACATTATTGTGGTTCTGCGGCAGATCTCCTTACATGATTTAATTATTGACAAGGTTTCAATTTGACACACACAGAATCAAACTTACAATTTTTTTTTATATTGAACAAATTTTTAAATTAATAATAAATAATATGTAAATAAATGCCCGTGTGGTTTCCGGCAGACTACAATAGAATCACTCCGTCTCTTCCCGTGGATGTCGTACAAGGCGACTAAGGGAAATACATTATTAAACATCGATCAGGCCTCCCCAACCCGTCTGGCCAGCGTGGGGAGTGTAGGCCAAAAATCCTCCTTCTGTCTGGGACGGACGAGAGAGGGTCGTGCTCCTGTAGTGGAGACTAAAATGACCTACGAGTAATGATGATGATGAAATAAATGCCCATTTTTTCATATCTAAAACTTTTATCGATAATACCAATTCGCACATCACTAGAGCCAACAATAACTCGTAAAATTGCTCTATGGCTACATTTGGAAAGCAACCCGATACTTCAATATTGGTGCTATAGACTACATACGTCTGTGACAAATTTCTCTTTGTGCCCATCTTTTCGAGTGATCTAATCATCTTCATGAGTATATGATGAGATCATTAGTATATTGAAGCAAGTGGAACGTGAATTGGCGAACAACAAAGTACTAAACAAAAATTGTATTTTTGATTTCTAAAAGAAATTATATCAAATTGTTTTATATGTCATTATCATTAAACTATACTGCTGCTCAAATTTTAGAGTTACGTATACAATTTGATCTACGGGACCCAATTGCCAAGGCTTTTGTGTCTTCTCGGGTAGACTCTGGAAATGTTCCCAGATCTATGACCTTTCTATCTATTAGATTAGGTTAGTATCAGATGAGGTTGGGTGTGTTCAGAGGAGTTGTTTGACATGATGCCCACGGCCTCCGTCTACAGTCGCCGGTGCGACGCTCGCCAACAACAGGGAATTCATCCTCACGCATTGGAACCTAAGTGGTCGCGTACTGTGTGGTTCTCAGAAGTTTTCTCCCGCGTACAGTCAAGCTGTGGAATGTACTGCCTATCGAGGTTTTCTCTGGAGAGCATGGGGTTCTTCAAAAAGGACGTGAAGAGGTTTTTACAGGTTCGGCAACGCGCGTGTGATGCCCCTAGTGTTACTGGCATCCATAGGCAACGGTAACTGCTTTCTATTAGGCGGGCCGTATGCAACTTTAGTGGTATATAAAAACATTCTGTTCGGTTGCCTCATTTATACGACGAGCTCGGTGGCGTAGCGGTCAATAACTCGGCTTCGACACCAACGCTCGTGGGTTTGATTCCCACATAGGACAAACATTTGTGTGCATGAACAAGTCTGTTTGTCTTAGTCTGGGTGTTTTCTATGTATCATAAGTATGTATTTACAAAAAAAAAAATGTATTTACTTATGTATATCAGTTGTCTAGTACCCATAACACAAGCTTCGCTTACTTTGGGGCTAGATAGCGCTGTGTAATTTGTCTGACAATATTTATTTATTATTATTATATCAGGCTTATAGATTACTGTAACTTATACATATGTTAACATGCTTATTAAATTTACCGTCTCAAATCGTGTTCAAAAACTACGAAAGTAAAGGAACACAAATTATGCGTATTATTTTTCTAGATTACGCTGTAATGACTAACGTTGGCGTAACTTAGAATATTAAGTAGTCTTGATACCGCACTTGATGGTTGTTGATTACGGTCGCGTGAGGCTTTGTTTAATGGGTAAAGTCAAGGGCACAGATTACCAAATATTTTAGTAGAAAATTAAATGGGGAAAAAGGTCAAGGCGGAAATCACATCCCTCATTTTCATGTAAGTACTCTGTCTGTCATATTCTACCCAGACTTATGTGGTTTTACTTTTATGTGTTGTTCTGGTCATTGTCATTTTCTTAACTTTTTTATGTAACCCGTCAAAATGTCCAAACAAGAAAATAAAACGGGTTGCACTCCGGGAGTGTCAGCAGAAGTGAAAACTTGCACATTAACGTTGTGCCTTTTTGAATATTTTGGAATAGTTAGGGAATAATTTCGCATGAATTGCTCTATTTATGAGTATAAAAGTACTATCGTTGTGGTAAAATACAATATTCATTTATTGCGCTATCGTACACAAACATGACAATTTATATTACATTAAAAATAAACAGCATAAGTACATAATTTTCGCCGCGCGATAGAAAAAGAGCGGGATATTACTTCCTCTCCTACGCCGCGCCGGCGGTCTACTCTGACTCCGTCTTACGAACCTCCCCCGCCCCTCTTCAATTAAACATAAAGATTATTATAAAACTATGTAATATGTACATATATGTAATTACATGTTATGTTAGTAATGTTCAAGTTAATTTTGAGATGTTTATGTATTTTCTTTATAAAATGCTTTTTTTTATTTATCAAGTTTTTTTATATACAATCTAGTAATCCGAACATTCCAATAATACGGCACCCGCTGGTTTTTAATAGTGCCGGATTAGTGAGATTCTACTGTATATAAAACACAACGGTGGCGCACTGTGGACGCCCTCTGCCACACCTAAGGAACTTAGTATATCAACTGCTCGTTTAATAGCACAATAAAACACACATTTCTGATACGCTCTGATGTTTTCTGAGTAAACAACCACGTGAAGGACGAGTGGTCTTGGCACTTTCATTATACTGGCAGTCACCACTTGATACGTATGATTGGTGTCTCTAGGTCAGTCTGATATGGATGGGTAGGTTCTAATATAATTTATATAATAAAACGCTTTCATATGGTCAAGTTACACGGAATAAAATGTGTAGAAAGGGGAGAGAAAAGTTTGAATGGGAGTATTTTTTAAGTCTATACTTAAAACTTGAAAAAAAAGCACAGTGTGTCTCATTTTAATTTGTTTATATGATATTCGTATCGCTGGCGCAGTTAACGTATGATAACTGCGTCAGCGATAAAAATTGGCGATCCGTCCTTATCTCTTTCATCTCAACTCATCTTCAACGACAAATGGGCAAATGAGAAAAGCGAAGCGAACCTCCCATAGGTTCTCTTCGCTTCTTTCATGTCACCCAATTACTACTGCGAAATAGAAATCCGAAGTTCTGACCGAAATTTCTGATTATTTAAAACACATTTTATAAGTCTTCCAGAAAAGAAGTAGGTAAACGTCATTGTTTCACATTATTATGTTCGCATCAATCCATACTCATCCCTTGTTGGGATACGGGTCTCAATCCCTTAATTGAAAGGGTTTAGAGCATACTCCACTACGCTGCTCAAATACGGGTTGGCGGAGGCCAATGTTTTCAAGCTGCCCTAAGGCTACTGATTTGACTTGATGACTGTCACCTAATGACAACAGCCGGAACCGACGACTTAACGTGTTCTCTGATGCACGGAGGAGCTCGAGATAAATAAACTCATTCATAAACAGGCTACGGTCGGCGTTGATTGAAATTAATTCCAAACGCTTCTTACTGCTACTAATTCCTTCTGATTAAATTCGTTGTGAGTTCCAAGGCAGGCGAAGTTTTATGCCCGGGACTACAATGGACATCACTGTTCATTGCCATTTTTGGCGGTCGCCGCTGTATATCCTGGCTACACAGGAGACACAGTGGTGGGAATGTGGGCCCCAGTCCCGTTATCATCATCATCATCATCATCAGCCCGTATCTACCCACTGCTGGATATAAGCCTGCCCTAATGCTTTCCACCAGATACGATCCTCCGCCTTCCGCATCCAGCCGCTCCCAGCCGCTTTCCTAAGGTCATCGGACCATCTAGAAGGAGGGCGCCCAACACTTCGCCGTCCTACGCTCGGCCTCCACTCTAATACCTTCCAACCCCATCTGCCATCACTTACTCGGCAGATGTGATCGGTCCATTGCCACTTCAGCTTGCAAACTCTGAAGGCTATGTCGACAACTTTGGTTCTCCGTCGAATTTCTTCGTTCTGGATTTAGTCTCGACTCCAGTCCCGTTAGCTGCTCATGATTTCTAGATTATAATTATTTTATTCCGAAGGGAAAATCTAATTATTAAAGGCTTAAAATTATTTGCTTTTTTACAGTACATCATAAAACCTTTAGAAATATTTTTACAGCAAATTCTATAAGAAAATCTATAAACTGAGGCGAGGAAAGGAACAGCCTTAATCCATTTTACACCTTTTTGTGAAGCTCGTTAGCTCTCTAGCTTTATTTTAAAATAGGAAAGTAAAGATTTTTTCAGTCTTAAACAAGTGTCATGTTGCTTGGCTTGGTTCGTTTTTTTTCTTTTTTTTTTTATACTACGTCGGGTGGCAGACAAGCATACGGCCCGCCTGATGTGAAGCGGTTGCCGTAGCCATATTAACGCTCGCAACATAAAATATCGCTCGCGCGCCGCCACCCCCGCTGCCAACGCAGCATCTTCTTCCTTTCTGGTGACCTCACTCACTCGCAGGAACTACTACTATCTACCTAAGTATCTGCCTAAATAATATGGGGTGTAAGTGGTTCATCAACATCTTTGAACTAAAGCTAACTTCACCTGCATGCTGTGCACCCTGCTAACTGACAAACGAAGCTCTGGCCAAAAGAGAGGTAGGGAACGTAATTATTGTAAGCTACCCGACTGGGGAATGTACCTCCACCTCACAGAATACCGCAGTCAAATAACAATTCTCTTGAGGGTTGTTGTGTTCCTGCGAGTGAGTGAGGTCACCAGAAAGGAAGGAGATGCTGCGTTGGCAGCAGTGGTGGCGGCGCGCGAGCGATATTTCATATTGCGAGCGTTAATATGGCTACGGTAACCGCTTCACATCAGGCGGTCCGTATGCTTGTCTGCTACCCGACGTATTTAGTATATAAAAAATATAAATAGTAATAAATACGCAGTAACTCTTGTTATAAGAATTAGTATAAAAAAACGGCCGATTTAATTTTAGTAACAAGGTATAGCTTTCCTTTATCAAGGCTATGATTTCAAGGACTTGTGGGGGGAAGGGTAGCCCCGGAGTATGGGAGCTCCTGGACAGAGCGTCCCAGGTAGGTAATGTGTGTAGGAGTAGGAGAAACAAACAAATGGTAGATAGAAATAGCTTTTTATGTACACAGTTACACACAAGAGTAAAGAGAAACAAGAAAAACAGAAGGTGCACGAGCGAAACAATTAATCACTACATAGTATAAAACAAAGTCGCTTTCTCTGTCCCTATGTCCCCATGTATGCTTAAATCTTTGAAACTACGCAACGGATTATGATGCGGTTTTTTTTAATAGATAGAGTGATTCAACTGGAAAGTTTATATGTATAATATATGCATAACATAGTAGAAAAACACTGATAATTTAGAGGTTTCTAATGTGATGTCGTAAATAAACACATTTTTTTGCTCTTTCATTGCAAACGCTGGCTGAACCCAACGAGATAGATCAAAATAATGTAGTACAGTATTGTTCACCTTAAAATGGTCTACAAAAAAGTTCGCGATGGTATATGTCTATCTCTTAGTAGTAACACACAATAACCGTTATTTTATCCTTTGCTTTTTACAAGAAATAATGCCTTATTTACGAAGCGATTTTAAGCAATACAGAATTAATCCTTATCCAATTAAGTACGTTAAATACATTGCGCATTTAATATAGATCAATATGGCCCTTCACAGCATGTAATTTAAATGAATAGTTTAGAAGATATTACACATTTAAAATGCAGGGACATAACGGCTGTGGCGGTACCGGCCGCGGAGCCGGCGGCGTGTGCTTATAACTGGGGAAGGACTGGATAGGACAAAGCGCAAAGACCTTCTGTAGTACATTTAGTATCAGCATTGCACCCGTGCGAAGCCGGGGCGGGTCGCTAGTATAAAATATAGTAGAAAAATTAGGAAGTTAAATAGACAACAGAAAAGAACTGAACACAACGTAAATGCAATAAAAATTAGAATTTTTAACTAGTGAAATTCGTATAACTGCAAAAGAAAAGTCAAGTCAGATTTGAAGGATGGTCGTTGACAGTCGACCAAAACTCCGTACTAAAAGTATGCGCGCGTAACGCAAAGTCCGTGGTCGACTGGCAAAGACCATTGCTTTCAATGAAAGGAGTATCAGAATAAAAAAGTATGTATAAAAGATCAATAATGTAAAAGTATTATATAAATATATGTATTAAGTGGGAGAAGCCCACAGACTTATAAATAATCAACTCTCAACAAAACTCCTTTTTGTTGTAATATTCTTATTAACTGCTGCCTTACGTCATTGCCTTTGGTTATTTATTAGGCGTTCTATGAAGTAATCAAGAAAGTTGAACATAAAGGCAGTTCCATAATTAGCCTTTTACGCGCTCGGTGCGAGCTTCTGTAACTGCGCCCTTGAAAGTTTTTCTTCTAATACCTAATTTGTTCGCCCTTCCAGGGTATGCGCTCTTTACCAGGGAATCGCTGGCATTGCACTAAGTACAGTAGGTACTGCACCGAAATCACCGAATAAATACATTTTTTAAGTGAAAGCTTCTTTATGTTGTACAAATTTTGTGACTAACGAATGAAAGTGAGATGTATCGCTCGGCTCAGTAACGCTCGTTCGGCTACAGTCGGCAGGGAGCGAAACGGAGCGACAGACGAAATTGACATGTCTGCTGTGTGGCACATACCGTTTTATTCTTCTGTCGAAATACTTGAATAAATGAATGAATGAAAGCGAGAAAGAATGAATGAATGAATCATTTTTTTTTTTTTGCCGAAATACGAATAATTATAACAATATACATATGTGGACACAGGTAAACGGGCAGGCTGCAAGAACAATACAAGCTCCCCATTAAACAGATAATAAAATGTTGCAAATACTCAAAAACGCTTGCATCTACGTGACGGCTGAGAACTGGGCGAGTGTGGTGGAGAGAACTAAGATAGTAATGACATTCTTTTAATTTTAGTCATTTTTTTATTTAATTCTTACCGATTATTTGCAGTCCGTGGCATATTCTTAGTAATCGTAATGTTGGCACATCACTAAGGGACGGTACCCGTCCATGAAGCACAATATTATTTGTAGGAAATTTTAACGTAAACAATACAAAACTACATGGGCGTGCTGCTGGCAAAAACGGTTAATAAAATATATAGCTCAATTCTTTCTGTTAAGTAAATTAAGTAATGAAGTAGGTCACTCCCTACTTAGGTACTATTCTCATTATTATAATCTGCATAATTAATATTTCTATTAGAACGAGGTCAAATTATCATAATTATGAGTCTATTCAGAGAAAAAAGAGTCTCTCACTGAATAGAAAATATTTGCTATTAAGATTTATGAGCTTACGAGGTAAACATACATTAGTTAGAGACGCTATCTTTATGTACTATTATTATGTTCCTTGTTTAATTGGTTTCTTCTGAAAGTGTCCAGCCAATATTAGAGGGGTCGAATTGAGTCTAATGAAATCAGTTACGTATATATATCTATACTAATATTATAAAACTGAAGTTTGTTTGTTTGGTTGAATGCGCCAATCTCAGGAACTACTTATTCGAATTAAAAAAATATTTAATAGGGTTAGATAGCCTATTTTTTTAGGAGGGCTATAAGCTATATAGCATACATACATACCAATAGAAGCGGAGCACCAATGAAAAAAACCGGACAAGTGCGAGTCGGACTCGCCCACCGAGGGTTCCGTAAGTACGTAGTATCATTATTAAATTTTATGTTTTTCATTATAAATAAGAAATAATGCGTCGAAAAAAATAAATAAAATATATTTTGCAATCAAGCCCTTTCATATGATACCCCATTTGAACTAGTAGTTTCAATTTGAAATTTCGACACCCTATAAAAAATATAGACCCCTTATTTTTTAAGATCTATTTACAAATGTATAGTTTTGAGATTTATTCCTGTACTTGTTTGTAGTCTATAACGATGTTACTTGCCAAATTTCATAGTTCTAGGTCAACGGGAAGTACCCTATAGGTTTTTATTCCCTTGAGTGTGTCGAAATATACGTTTTTTGCTGAATAAACGGCCGTAACTTTTTTCTACGTAAACTCAGCAGTTTGATTATTTTACCGTTTCATGGGACCGTAGATCTGAGTATACAGTTCAAATTTCAGCTTGATACCTCCACGCATTCTCGACATAGAAATTCTTGACAGACAGACAGACAGACAGACAGACAGACAGACAGACAGACAGACAGACGGACAACAAAGTGATCTTATAAGGGTTCCGTTTTTCCTTTTTAGGTACGGAACCCTAAAAATATTCGTTTTGAGAGCTTCCATTGCGTGCGCTGCGTAAACGGTTCATGTTACGCAAGAATTATATACGACGGAATCATTAATCTTAAAAAGATACCTATGGTAAGCTTACATTTCGTCTGTGTGAGAACTCAGACGAAGCGTAAGCTCACGCAGACAAAGTTGCGTGAGTCAGCCAGTTTAGAATAAAAAATGTCTAGGAGTCGATTGGGCACTTCAACACAGGACACAGGACAAATTCGCACCCCTTTCGAGTCGGTCGATTCGGGTGCGAATTTCAGAGTTCGGTGGGTCGAACTTATTTAAAAATGTGTAATGCAAAATGTAGGATATTGATGTAGGTATTGCAGGCTAGGTAGGTACGCTACGTAGTGCCTGCATAATGTGAAAATTCTACGAGCAGTATTTCCTTTTTTACACAAATCCCATAATAATCCATACCACGTCACAGAATAAATAATAGTACAAGTAGTCGTATTACCCAAATGTGATGAGTCCTCAAGTCATATGCTTACAGCGGATTTTATGAAAAAATATTATTGAATGTAATAAAAAGATCTAATAGGTTTATTAAAGTATAATCAAATGACGTTAGTTTATTGACAATATGTTTATCTAATCTCATACTGAAAATTACACATTAAAAAACTAAACACAGTATCTTAATGACAGTCTTTACGCACAAGCTATCAAAATGAATTTAAAAAGTTATTTTTCGATACAGCTCTTCTATGGACAACTGTATCGTAAAATAACTTTTTTACCATTACGATACAGCTTCAGCCCTGGATACAGGTATTTTAAACAGGTTGCAATGCAAATACATTGCAACTATGCAAATTTTTTCTACATAATCTGTGAACGCGGCGCCGCGCGGCGCGTCGCGCATGCGCACTACGCATGCTCGATCTGCAAATGGTTTTATAAGTAAGAATTATAGCTGTTAAATTAACTTCATAGTTGTATTTAAAATATTATTATCATATATTTTATGAGATTAGATAAAGTAGTGTATGAAACTGTACATAATTAGGTATTAAAATACTCGTGTGGTCTATTAAAACATTCGCCTTTGGCTCATGTTTTAAACTCACACTCGTATTTTAATAACCCTTATTATGCAACAGTTTCATAAACTACTATTACCCTTGTTTGTTATAAAGCAAAACCGGTCTGAAATAATCAATTTTATTGCAAATCAATAAATGAAAACATACAAGTGATTTTATTTGTCGTAAGTAAATGATAAAAACAGATTTTGTTAAATTCCTCAACTAGTTCAGTTAATTGATGAACTAAACCGTTTACCAAAGTAGTCCCCCCCCCCACCCCTTCGGTTAGGTGTCTTTGTTGGCCTAACTGAAAAACATCTCTGGCATTTTAACTGACAAATACGGCATTGGCAAAGCGAGGGGCATAGTATTTATAAGTTACCCGATCGGGGAAGGGAAGACTCACAGAATACCGCAGTCAATAATTCTCGCGGTTCCCCAGGTGAGGTCACCGAGATGGAAAGAGTTGCAGCGTTGGTAGCTGGGGTGGTGGCGCGCGACCTCTATTTCATGTTGCGTTCGGGTGTTTATATGACCGAGTTCCCTTCACGTCAGTCGTGCCATATATAAGCTCGTTTGCCACCCGAAATAATGCAGTAATAATCCATACTG
This sequence comes from Hypsopygia costalis, assembly GCA_937001555.2. Classification (NCBI taxonomy): domain Eukaryota; kingdom Metazoa; phylum Arthropoda; class Insecta; order Lepidoptera; family Pyralidae; genus Hypsopygia; species Hypsopygia costalis. Next base: position 6,449,990 of record OW443350.2, read on the forward strand.
TTTTTTCTTAGCACATATCATTAAACTGTATACTTTACTGTTGTTGAGCTGAACTGAAACATGGTTCGTCTTTTCGTTGCGATAGATTTATAAATACTAGTGGTTACCCACTGGCCGAAATTCGAAAATAAATAAAAGTGTATATATGCGTGTGTGTGTCAAATACAAGCTTGTGTAATGATTTTTTAATGATTTAATGTATTTTTTAATCATAGTTTTAAAAATATTACCATTCTGTACTCCTTATCTATGTAAACTATAACTGTGCGAAATTTCATACTCCTCCTTTCACGGAATTTTCGTAAAAAGGGGTATAAAGTTTTTGTTTCACATATTAATATATAAATTCGCTGATCGCATTTGTCTTGTACCAAACATGAAAACATGCAAGATAAGAGAATTCAATTTCCCCTATGCAAGGGATAACACGCATCGAAACGAAACTACAATAAATCAAGAAGAAAAGCAATGGGATTTCTTATTCATTTCATTTTGAGTTATATGCCCATTTTGTCAGTTATATTTATGGTTTCATAGAATGTAGTTCATGGGAACACTAATATATTCACTTACTAGGGTCTACTCGATTTTTTGAAGTGAAAACTTCTTTAGCGGCGTTGCACTTTTTGGGATGGGTAAAAAATGTTAAATTCGCGTCAGGACACGTGGCCTGATCGAAAATTCGTAAGACGGAGGGACAGTGGACCTCGTAATACATCGTAGGAGGAAGTAATATTCCCCTCTTTTTCTACGCGCGGCGAAAATGTATGTCTGCTGTTTATTTTTAATGTAATATAAATTGTCATGTTTGTGTACGATAGCGCAATATATGAATATTGTATTTTACCACGTAACTGATAGTACTTTTATACTGATAAATAAAGCAATTCGTGCGAAATTTTTCCTTAACCATTCCAAAATATTCAAAAATGCACAACGTTAATGTTCAAGTTGTCACTTCTGCCGGCACTCCCGGATTGCAACCCGTCTTTTTTTACTCGGTTTTGTTTATTAATACTTTTCGTGTATATTGAAACTCCATCTCACAGAATATCGCAGCCAAACAATACCCTTGAAGGCTGTTGTGTTCCTTCGAGTGAGGGAGATCACCAGGAAGGAAGTAGTTACTGCGTTGGCAGCGGGCATGGTGGCGCGCGAGCGATATTTCATATTGTCAGCGATTATATCGCTACGGCTCTCACCGCAGATAGCGTCTGTAGTTAAGCTAAGCTATTAGCTACACATCAGGCGGGCCGAATGCTTGTCTGTCATTCGACGTGGTATATAAAAAAAGAATAAACATTTCCCAGAGGTCCCACCCTTCCATATCAACATAATTTGAAATTATTATATGATATTATATGATACAGACGAGCTCGGTGGTCGAATGGTTAGCAATGGCTACTTTGACTCCGAGGTCGCGGGTTCGATCCCCGCACAAGACAAACATTTGTGTGCATGAACATGTCTGTTTGTCTTGGTCTGGGCGTTTTCTATGTATTATATGTATATATTTACAAAAAAAAATGTATTTAAGTATTATATCAGTTATCTAGTACCCATAGTACAAGCTTTTCGCTTAATTTGGGGCTAGATGGCGCTGTGTAAATTGTCCAGGAATATTTATTTATTATTTATTAATTTATTAACACTTACAAAATTAATTAAATATTTAGTTAATAGAGTAAGCTAGCGAAATAATTATTAATAATTTTAATGAAAGTATTTGAAACCCACACATAAACATCAGGATGTATTTTTGATGTGTGTTTGAGTGTGCGGGTAAGCTCGTGCTTGTGTGTGCGTGCATATAATGAATAATTATTAAATGTTGTCAGACAAATTATACAGCGCCATCTAGCCCCAAAGTAAGCGAAGCTTGTGTTATGGGTACTAGACAACTGATAAACATAAAATACATTTTTTTTTTGTAAATACATACTTATGATACATAGAAAACACCCAGACTAAGACAAACAGACATGTTCATGCACACAAATGTTTGTCCTATGTGGGAATCGAACCCACGAGCGTTGGTGTCGAAGCCGCGTCATTGACCGCTACGCCACCGAGCTCGTCGATATACATATAATAAAGTTTTACAAATAAACAATCATTTGGTCATCCAAATATTATAATTTATTTGCAAACATTACTTAAACATGACAAACAATACCACAGTTTAAACAAAGAAAATTATATTTCCATATATTTCTAGTCTCAGCCCGCAATAGATGAGACTTGTCCGACCACTGCTACGGCTGGCCCCGCTTTGATGATGCCATCTCTGATGTGCTGGCCAATTCTTTCCTGTAAAATATAAAATTAAAGAAATAAAATGGGGTGTGGTTGTCTCATGGACACGGCCGTGTGTGTACGTGAATACGATAACGTATTCACCCTATAAATAATATAATTTTATGTAGGCATTTATACATTATTATTTATATATTAATGGCCGTGTGGTTTCCGGCAGACTAGAGTAGAATCACCGCGTTTCTTCCCGTGGATGTCGTACAAGGCGAATAAGGGAAATATATTATCAAATATCGATCAGGCCTCCCGATTCGTTTGGCCAGCGTGGGAAGTGTAGGCCAAATCCTCCTTCCGTCTAGGACGGACGAGAGAGGGTCGTGCTCCTGTAGTGGAGACTAAATTAGACCTGATGATGATGATGATATAATAATGCATGTATATGCATTAAAATTTATACAATTATATATTATTTATATATTAATGCATTATAAATTATATATATAATTTTAATGCATATAAATGCATTAAAATTATCTCAAAATGGCAGCGTTTCCCCCTCCCCCGAACGCGATGTTCCATAGTCCTTACTTAGCGCTATAAAAAAATATTTTAATCCTTTATCTATCCAGTGATGTGATTGAATTTTGAATGGAGGTGATAGATAAGAAAGGTGATAGATAGATAAGAAAATCGGTACATTTTGGTGTTGCTGGTATAAATTACTAGCAACACCAAAATGTACCGATTTTCTTATAATTCGTTTTTTGGAATTGCCTCACTATAGAAGCAATTTTAAATACGTGTTCATGACAATAAATGAAAAAAAAAAAGAATGGAATGCTAATGAAAATAAATTAAGAAATAATTTTATTTTACATAACTTCAATACCAGTGATAACTTATGGATCAGATACGTGGTCCTTCACAATAGATTTCATGAAATAATTTTAACAAAAAAAAAACCGACTCTAAACATTACTCTACATTTATGTATGTAGATACAGGCTGATGATGATGATGCTGATGATGATGATGAAAAAAAAATGAGACCAATCTGGAAGTATACCTACTCTTGATGAAAATAAAAAGTTTTTTTTTCAAATTGGTTTATAAATGACGGAGTAATGAAATAACAAACCTAACAGTGGGTAGATAATGTTGATGATGATGAAAAAAATATGGGAAAAATTTGGAAGTATAGGTACTCTTTCAAATAAAAAAAGTTTTTTTCAAATCGGTTTATAAATGACGGAGTAATTAAGTAACAAACATTAAAAAAAATACAGCCGAATTGAGAACCTCCTCCTTTTTTGGAGTCGGTTAAAAATTCAGTAGTCGCTCACCGTGCTATGGAGAGGCCTATGTTCCGCATTTCTCTATGTGATCGAATTAGGAATGAAGAGATCCATAGACGCGAATACGCCCCGGCAGTCGCATGCATTTACTAACGGTATTAGTTGAGTGCCGGCCGGCAATAGTTTGCATAAACTAATAGGTGGCGGAAGCACGCAAAGTATTGTAGATCAAATTGCCTGTAAATTTGACTTCCGCAAAAACACCTGTATCAATTAAGTTTATTTGTTTTTTTTTTATCTGATATGTATTGGTCTAGATTACCTACTCTAGATATATATCTACTATCCATATGGATAGTCGAGTTAGTTTGTTATATCCACCTTAGGGCGGCTGTTTAGGGGTGGATCAACGGACTAAGCCACACAATGTTGTCTAATATCAAACTTTCACAAAACAAAGCGCGGGCCGAATAACAAGGCAAAGTAATCCACGTTTCGCCCTATATTTGGCGGTGTTGTAAGTTTTAAATTAAATTATCACAGATAGCCACATTTGGTCAGAGTTTTCTGTTTAGATTGCCTGTGTATTTTCGCATTTTGTACCTCTGAACAAATAGGATTATCTCGAATTGTTCGAATTTTTATGATGAGGAAAAAATGCATTCCTTTGTTTTATGTTATTTTAGACATCTCTTACTTTCGTAAGATGAAATATCGCTCCCGCGCCACCACCCACGCTGCCAACGAAGCAACTACGTCACACAAAAATGATAAACGGGTATTATTTGGCTCTGGAGTATTATATGAGATGGAGGTACTTCCCCATTTGGGCAGCTTTTATAATTACTCTGAACCACACCCCTCTTTTGTCAAAGCTTTGTTAAACTAGCAAGGTGCATCACGTGTAAATGTGGTTGACTTTGTCTCGAAGATGACGATAAACCATTTACAGGTCACAATTTAAAGTTATTTATTTCTCTTTTTCTTAAAATTTTCATATTTAGGATTTTTAACGGTTCCCTTGAGGTAGGGAGCGTAATTGTAAGCTACCCGACTGGGGAATGTACCTCCACCTCACAGAATACCGCAGCCAAATAATAAATCCCTTGAGGGTTGTCGTGTTCCTGCGAGTGAGTGAGGTCACCAGAAAGGAAGGAGATGCTGCGGTGGCAGCGGGGGTGGCGGCGTGCGAGCGATATTTTATGTTGCGAGCGTTAATATGGCTACGGTAACCGCTTCACATCAGGCGGGCCGTATGCTTGTCTGCCACCCGACGTAGTATATAAAAAAAAAAATATCCTACCAATTTATTTGGACATGAACAAATTGTGGTAGAAGCTACGCCATTTTAAATAATAACATATTTAAAATAGATGCAATATTTATTATATAAATAGTTGATTTCGGAATTTCTAGAATATTTTAAATATTAGGATCGGTGGTGAAGAATGGTGGGGAAGGTGAATTTTTCCATTTTTTAATATTTATAGATAGAACATCATAGCAAAACAATGTTTGCCGGGTCAGCCGGCAAACATTGTTTTGTGATATAAATTATTCCTAGGATTATTTAAGTAAAATAAAAAAATAGATAACAACCTATTCTTAGACCTACTGAATATACATAGGAGGAGTATTTCGGAGGAGTATGGTAACTGAAACTGTGACACGAGCATTTTATATTTTAGTTATAATTCTTTCTTATGTACTTACAATTTTTTTGAAAGGCTTCCTCCAATGCTTCCACCGTGGCTCTGGAGCAGCTGTGACACATAATACTCCAATAGAGCAGACTAAAAAGAAAAGAAACAGTCTTTGGAAATTCATTTTTCCTTATTTGTAATTTTCAACAAAAAAATGCAATTTTGAACTAAAAAAGAAAAATGTTGAAAAACAGTTATTCGAAGTGTCACTGGTACTCTGACAAAAGAATTGAACAAATGATGAAAACGATTAGCTTTTATTACTTTTTATAGCATGATTATCTTAAGTGGTAACACACTAGTAATTAGTTCCAAGTTTGCTCGTAAGAGTATTCATACATCATCATCATCATTAGCCTTTATCTACCCACTGCTGGATATAAGCCATTCCCAATGCTTTTCAACAACAACGATCCTCCGCCTTCCGCATCCATCGGGGTGTAAGTGGTTCATCAACATCTTTGAACCAAAGCCAACTTCACCTGCACGCGGTGCACTCTGCTAACTGACAAACGAAGCTCTGGCGAAAAGAGAGGTAGGGAGCGTAATTATAAGCTACCCTACTGGGGAATGTACCTCCACCTCACAGAATACCGCATCCAAATAACTATTCCCTTGAGGGTCGTTGTATTCCTGCGAGTGAGTGAGGTTATTAGAAAGGAGATGGTGGGTTGGCAGTGAGGGTGGCGGCGCGCGAGCGATATTCTGTGTCGCGAACGTTAATAAAGCTACGGTAACCGCTTTACATCAGGCGGCCGCTTGCCTACCACCCGAGGAGGGAGGAGTATAATAAAAAATAGGAGTATAAAAAGGACTATAAAAAAAATATATAAAAAGAAATCCGGTCGCTTCTAGCCGCTTTCTTATGGTCTCGAACCTTCTAGAAACGTAAAAGAAAGACGTAAGAGTATGTAATGAACTATCTGACATGTAACATGACATGACGCACTGCAATGCCGGGGAAGCCCCAACAACACCCAGCACGTGTTATTCTAATGTGCCCGCAGACCATTAACACTCGTGCCTTTGGAATTGGGCAAATTGAAAATTAACACTAGCAGTATTTACACTTGTGCCTTTGGAATTGGGCAAATTGAAAATTAACACTAGCAGTATTTACACTTGTGCCTTTTGGAGTTCTTCTTTTACCTTGTTCATGTGAAGAGTGAAAGATTTATTTAAAAACAAAAGTTATTTTCAATTTAAATCTTACTTCTTAGATATATGCAGGAATTATGAAAGAAATAGCATTTTACACAAATCATTAATAACAGTCTCGGATTATTTTTATTTAAAGAGAGGTAGGGAGCGTAATAGTAAGCTATCCGACTGGAGAATGTACCTCCACCTCACAGAATACCGCAGCCAAATAACAATTCTCTTGAAGGATTGTTGTCTTCCTGCGAGTGAGTGAGGTCACCAAAAAGGAAGGAGATGCTGTGTTGGCAGCGGGGGTGGCGACGCGCGAGCGATTTTTTATGTTGCGAGCGATAATATGGCTATGGTAACCGTTTCACATCAGGCAGGCCGTATGCTTGTCTGCTACCCGACGTAGTATAAAAAAAAATAAGGATTGTCGACGAGGAAGTTTCATCAACACGTATAGACCACTTTCTTAGCCAACCTTTATACAGATCTTTACACAGAGAAAATAATAGGTATTACTTATACTGTGGTATTATTTTAATGTCTACATCGTTTTCTTTTCGGCTTTTGTTTTTGGCTGAAAACCAAGGCTTCTTTTTCGACTGAAAGTTCGTTATGGGTCGGACACTAATATTAGTACTAATATTAGGAATATCATCATCGTCATCAGCCCGTATCTATCCACTGCTGGATATAAGCCTTCCCCAATGCTTCTCACCAGATACGATCGTCCGTCCTCCGCTCCCAGTCGCTTTCTTTAGGTCATCGGACCATCTAGCCGCTGAATTGCCCGTGTCGACCTACGGTCGACAAGTGACGTCACGACCTTGAAACGCTTGAATTGCCCGTGTCGACCTACGGTCGACATTTGCAGTTTGGCGTTCAGTTTTGGGCAGATTGAACAATACTCATCTGTCATACATTCAGGCCCATTTGTTTATGTTTTTTTCGTTTCTCCGCCATATTAGCTATCGGATTAAGGCCAAAGAATCATAAACTCAATGGAAAAAAAATAAAAAAAGGGGTTTAAGAGACTCGCCTTAACGGCGCCAGATGTTCGGGCCGATGTCAAGTGCTATAAAAACTTATTTTGTTTAGATAAGTGTAGGTTTTTGTTTATTAACATCGGGTTTTATCTCCCTAGCGTATTTTTAAATAAAAAACTATACGTTATCGCCTTAGTTCATAAGGTATTTTTTTGAATACAAGTAGGGCTATGAAACACCACTTGAGAATGTTTAGACCATCGTAATTCTACACTATAGTCGAGTGTTGAACAACAAAAGACGGCATTGTATAGTGCTGTTCTTAGTAAACGTAAAAAACACCACTTGTAGGCACTCAATAACAAAGTTGCGTCTCAATGACCGTTTTTATGGGGCCCCGACCACCCGCGGCGCCGGGCAGGTAGGAACAAAAAACAAATGGGCATAGTTCCGCCGCGTTTTTGCGCGGGGGGGGCGCGGGGGGCTCAACGTGGGGGGCAAAAGAGCGGCTAGAACAGGGTTTCCCAACCTTTTTTACATCCAGGCTCCCCGGATCAGAAATAATATTTTCATGCCCCCCTCCCCCCCCCCCAATATTTTTTTCAGTAAGTAAGTACCTACAATAAAAATCGCATTATTTTAACAACATTTATTTTTATGTAATTTGTACAAAAAGAATCACAAAATTATCTTTGGCTAAATTAAAACGTTTTTTATCAACCAATCTATAAGAGTACTAGGTAGTATAGTGTGGTAGCTTGCATTCTCCCTACAACACTGTACAGTGTTTACTTCATATTCTACCTACAGTGTTTACTTGATTAACGCATTGAAATATTTTTTCTATTGAAAACACAAACGTCTCAAGCCCCCCTTGACATCCCTCTACGCCCCACTAGGGGGGCGCGCCCCCCTGGAGGGAAACCCTGATCTAGAAGGAGGGCGCTCAACATTTAGACGGCGTAGGACGACTAAATGTTGGAATATACACAGGAGAAATTCTCAATCTTTTTGTATCAATCTTGGGTGGCGCCCAAATCAATCAAAGGTAGGAAGCCTGGAAACTACGCAACCCATGTACTCGATCAACTGACGATCGGTGTTGCTGATCTCCATGGACGACGGTGATTGCCTTTCATCAGGTGACCCACATGGTCTTTTGCCCCCCTCTCATATAAAAAAAATGCAATTCTGTTTATAGGATTTTTTTTACACAACATCAGATGTAAACAAGCATACAGCCCGATGTGAAGCGATAAAATTAGTATTTTATCTAAAAATTCTCGTGTCCCAATGTTAGTTAATAAATAAATAAATAAATATTGTCAGACAAATTACACAGCGCCATCTAGCCCCAAAGTAAGCTTGTGTTATGGGTACTAGACAACTGATAAACATACGTAGATACATTTTTTTTTGTAAATACATACTTATGATACATAGAAAACACCCAGACCAAGACAAACAGACATTTTCATGCACACAAATGTTTGTCCTGTGTGGGAATCGAACCCACGAGCGTTGGTGTCGAAGCCGCGTCATTGACCGCTACGCCACCGAGCTCGTCAATTAGTTACCATACTTCTCCGAAACGGCTTGACCGATTTTTATGAAATTTTATATACATATTCAGTAGGTCTGAGAATAGGTTGTTATCTATTTTTTGTGGCACAACAATGTTTGCCCGGTCAGCTAGTATTTTGTAATAGTGCAGCTCTATCATGTCAGAGCCGTCGTCAGGGTCACCACGTGCTCGTTACTAATTTAAATATAATTAAAAGAAAGACACACAAACATACTAAGCCACTTCCTATTCATAATATTAGTTAGAATAATAACGATTGTGAACTTTATTTCATGTGCCGTAAAGGCGAGATAGGGTTTATCAAATTGAATGATGTAGTTTTGTAGGTTAAATCTCTTTAGTTACCAGAACTAGGTGCATTCCCTGAGATTGCGACATCAATTGTTTATAGTTTGATAAGAGAGCTGAGTGTATGACGATAAATAATCTTACGAGGGAATTCATTTATAGGTTCCGTTTAATATTCATAATCTTAGTCGATCTGAAATATTATATGAAATAGTCTAATATCATTTAACCCTTAGTTACTCGCTGAAGAACATAACTGCCCGCATGGGGTCACTTGTAACCCCAAATTATACGAATAATTTTGAAAATATATAATTATTCAAAAAGTACCTTTTTCAAAAAAGTAACGTAATTACTCGCATGGGGTCACCGCTCAAGAGCGTAGCGACGCATTCTTCTAATCCCGTGACTTGGTTGGTACTAGTAGTAGAATAGAATACAAAGTTCGACGCGAGTAATGAAGCTACCGGGGGCGCGGGGTAATTTGGACCGCTCCAAGTGCATCATTTTTTAATGCGTTCATGCATTGACCCCATGCGAGTAATTAAGGGTTAATATTATAATATTTTTGTATACTACGTCTGGCGGCATACGGCCTAAGGGGCAATTCTCGTATTTCAATTGTAGTCAAAATTCAGTTACGATTAAGTCTCGATCTCACAAAGATTTGGTATTTTTTTTTATACCACGACGGGTAACAAGCATACAGCCCACTTGATGTGAAATGGTTACCGTCGCCTATAGACGCTTGCGACAATGAGTGTTGCTCGCGCGTTGCCACCCCTGCTGCTAACGCAGCAACTCCTTCTTCTGGTGACCTCACTCACGCGCAGGAACACAACAACACTTTAGGAAGTTGTTATTTGGCTGCGGTATTCTGTGAGGTGGAGGTCCTTCCCCAGTCGGGCTAACGTTGTGCCCTACCTCTCTTAAATTCTCGTATTATTACGTCGTATACGACATTTTAAAGTTTAATAGTTAAAGTGGCATTATATGGAAATATGGCTGAAAATTAAACAAATTAAGAATATTATACCTAATAGTTTGCCAACAATAAGAATTGGCAACAATTAATTAATCAAAGCAAGTTACATATTTTTAGTCTATTCACAATTAAATTTCGCTTCGGTCAATTGAAAAGACGGTTGAATTCTTTCATTCAAATTCAGTTGAATTTATTTCATTCAATGGAATGAAATAAATTTATTGCGAAACACACACAAGTAAGTAATACCTTAACACTAAAGAACATCACTTAGATAGATGCAGAGAAGTTTGTGTTGCAAAAAGGCATTGACTCAGCTGTACGTCGACAGTGTCTAACAAGCTGCCGACACTAACTAACACTAGTTTGGGGCCGTCCATTAATCACGTGAGACTCGAAAGAGGGGGGAGGGGGTACGGCAAAAATCACCAAACATCACAAGGGGGGCGGGGGGGGGGGGTGTAGTAAGATATCACGTGTATTTATTTTTTTAAGTGCTTCCCATCAGGCGGACTGTATGCTTGTTTGTCACCTTAGTGGTGTAACAAAATCCTTATTAATATTCTGAAATTTTTAAGATACACGTGATTTGAGGGGGAGGGGAAGGGGGGGTAGCCTTACACATCACCAAGTATCACCAAGGGGGTGGGAGGGTGTTAAAAATGCAAAAATAAACCTCAAGTGATTAATGGACGGCCCCTTTTCAGTCAGTCTTGTACAAATAAAATTGCTTATAATGCGGGTTTACACAAGCAATATTCTGTTTTACAATTAGAGTCAAGACTAATTCGGTTATTTATGTTAACTCAACAGTTGTTAAATCTTTGGCGACACCAAGGGCTTCCAGTATAATAAAAACAAACGCAAATATAGACAGATTTTATTTATTTATTTAAAATTTATTTACCACAATTTAAGAGTACATAGGCGGTCTTAATGCTAAAAGCATTCACTACCAGACAACCTTTGGGAGTGCAGATTTTATATTGTTTATTATATTAGGGGCCATCCATAAATTACGTCACACAAATTTCATGATTTTTTGACCCCTCCCCCCGTCCATGTCACAGCTGGTCACATTTGTGAGATTCCCCCCTCCCTAGTGTGACGTCACATATTTTGCAATTTACATCTAGATTTGCAAATGTTGAGTTATCGTTAATAGTTCAAAGTTCGTGGTTTAACATTTAGATTATAATAGATTTTGAAATGTTACGTCACAAAATTTAGGACCCCTCCCACCCCCTTGTCACACAATGTCACAGTTCGTCGACTCCCTCCCTCCCCCTTAATGTGTGACGTAATTTATGGATAGCTCCTAATATCATGCAATGATAAATTTATCAGCCGTAACGGCACGGATAATGCCAAGGATAGTGGTGTAAGGCCCTTATCAACTGCTACAACGTCGCGATGCATCCCACTATCACAGTTTAGAAAATATTCCCTGAGATTGCACACCTCACGGTTGTGTAGGTTTTTGGCATTTAAAAAGCCACGACCCCCACACTTCCGTGGGATGTACAATCTCATCACTGATGATCGTGGGTGATGCATGCGATGCGTTGTAAGCAGTTTTCGGACCTTAACATCCAGGGCATCCAGTTCAGCCTGAGTCCACCTTAGTATGCCGAAGGTGTATATCAGCAGGGGCATAACCCAACCGTTGAAGGCCCGAACCTTATTACCACCTGACAACAGACTTTTTAAGACTTTTGTCAGGCGACCAAAGAATCGGTCCATCACCGATTGTTTTATGTCCCCGCCGGCTATACCTAGAGACTCCGACATACCAAGGTATTTGTAGGTTTCGACTTCAGAGAGAGATCTGAGGGACATTGTCTCTGAGAGTTGCAAACTCTCCGAATTTGCAACTCTACCCCGCTGCACATGTATGACCGCACGTTTGTCAACACCAAACTCCATATCAATGGCGTTACTGAAAGTTTCGGTTACTTTCAGCAACTCCACAAGGTCTGGTTTGTTTGGTGCAAACAACTTGAGATCATCCATATACAGCAGATGAGAAATGATCTCACCCTCTCTATGAAGTCGAATGCCCAACTTTGAATCCCTTAACAGAGTGCTAAGTGGGTTCAGAGCCAGGCCGAACCATAACGGGCTCAGGCTGTCACCCTGGAAGATACCACGTTAAATCCTTATAGGATCCAACAATTCAGGAGAAACTCCGCAACCCGGTTTACAAAGGACTGTGGTCCACTGCCCCATGCATGAACCGAGAAAGGAACATAGAGTTGAATCTATTTTATACAACTCCAGTACCCTTCTCAGCCATGAATGAGGCACCGAATCATAGGCCTTTTTGTAGTCAATCCAGGCGGCAGAGAGATTCTTCCTGTTTCGGCGGACCTGTTGGCAAACGGCTATGTCAATGAGAAGAAGCTCTTTAGTACCACGGGACCCAGCCCTACACCCATTCTGAGCAATGACCAAAATATTATTACACATAATATGTTTGGTAATTTTAGATGTCAGAATGGATGTAAGGAGCTTGTACAAGGTTGGCAAGCACGTGATGGGTCTATAGTTCTTAGCTTCCGTGGTACTACCATTCTTAAAGAGCAGGAAAGTAATACCAGTAGTCATAAAACTTGGCAGAGATCCAATTTCAAGGGCTTCTTGAAACTGAGTTGCCAAGCGGGCATGCGAGCGACGGAACCACTTAAGCCAAAAGTTGTGCAATCCGTCCGGACCTGGAGCTTTCCAGTTATGTGCCGTTCGGATTGCACAGCTAACGTCCTGGGGGCTAATGATAATAGCCTCCATGTTTCCGATCGACTCACATGCACGCTCGACAACGTCAATCCATGCTCCCTCGGTGTGGTTGATAGGCACCGACCAAATGCTTTGCCAAAACTGCGACACAGCTCCAGAGGTCGGAAGTTGCCTATCAACCACACGGCTAGTAGATCTCTCCCAAGTTCGGTATACTTTCCTTTGATCGCATTGGAAAAGCCGATTTTGATGGTACCTATCCACACGCTGCCTGTAACGACGAATACGGTTTGCCCATGCATACACTTTCTGCTTCAGAAACTCTATGCGCTCTGTGACCCAGTGCATATAATCCTGGGGCCTAATATTGGTCCCAGCAAATGCCTGGTGCACAAAGCGCATAACTCTCGGGCGGTTATTACCCGATCTGAAGCAGATTAGTTTCCCTATGAGGGCTCTAGCCGCGCTGATACGCCGCTCGATTCTCATTTGCCATGCAGGAACATCGACAGCTGGTCGCGAGGCTCGGTCACAATCCGGAAATTTGACTCGAGCCAAGCGACAAGCCGCGATAGCTGTACAGTAGAGTATCGAGTGGGTATCAGCAAGGTCACGGCTAGATTCCAGGTAGGAATCTAGTATGCGGTCTAGAGCCCCCATAAGCGCCATATTTTGTCTATGCACGGGCAAACGTGGTAGACGAGGTCTTTCAGCAATTGGTGTGGATCTGTACGCATAAAGCGCCTCATCCAATGCTCTTCTCAGTTGCTCATCATCCTGGGTTGGATGTACGCTCGTGTTCACATATTCATCTGGCACTGGTCCATCCTCCGCATGCGTTGTTGCCGAATGTATGTTATTCGACATCATCGTAGGCGGAGTTTGGCTTACCTCGGTGACTACGTGTACAGGTTGCGTTTCCCGACGAAGTCGCTCAAGCGTAGACTCATCCAGCAAACGGCAACGCTGGATAGCCCTCACTTGATCCGACAAACGCTGAACAGAAACGGTGACAGTCGGTTCAAGCACCTGAAACAGTGGAAGCATACGAACACGATACGCACTGAGATTGATTCCTCCCTCTGTTGCCCTATAGTAGGCGCGCATGACGTTTTCATTTATAGAATTCGTCCACCTCATGCGTCGCACTACACCACCGGTAGCGGGAGCCTGTCGCGGGGCAGAGTGCCCCGAAGACCCCAAGCCGGCCGGTAGCGGGGGCCGTCCTCTTCGTCGCGCAGGTCTCGGCGGCGACGGGGGCGGCGGTGGCTCGTCCTCGTCGCTCGACACGTTGGAGGTCGGAGGTGTCGCGTACTGCTCCTCCTCCGACGACGTGGAGCTAGACGAGGTGGGCGGTGGTGGTGGGCGTGCGTTGGACTGTGACGCTTGCTTATACCTTGCTCTCGTTATCATCTTATATTATTGCTCATTTCATATTTTTATCATTTTTCTTCGTGTATGTATATGTACTTACTTGACGTATTTGACAATGTCTCTCTTTGGTTTTATTTCTTTGTAAATATTCCTTTAAAATCATTTATGGCTTCTAAAATTTTTATTTGTATATGATTTCGGTTGATTATTATGAATATAAATGTGAACTTTAAGAGAGAATATGAAAATTATTATTATTATTAATACTTACCTTTGGCGTGTATGTGGTTCATCAACAGCTTTGAACCAAAGCCAACTTCACCTGCACGCGGTGCGCCCTGCTGACTGACAAACGAAGCTCTGGCGAAAAGAGAGGTAGGTAGCGTAATTGTAAGCTACCCGACTGGGGAATGTACCTCCCCCTCACAGAATACCGCAGCCAAATAACAATTCCCTTGAGGGTTGTTGTGTTCCTGCGAGTGAGTAAGATCACCAGAAAAGAAGGAGAAGGCATTGGCAGCGGGGGTGCCAGCGCGCGAGCGATATATTATGTTGCGAGTGTTAATATGGCTACCGTAACCGCTTCACATCAGGCGGGCCGTATGATTGTCTGCCACCCGACGTAGTATAAAAAAAAAACAGGTTGAATTTTGGCATACATACCATTACCATTGGGTTTTTTTATTGCGAAAATCAAACTTCAGCTTAGATTTATGGTACTTGTATTTAGCTTACCTGGTAGATACCCTGGAGCTCAAAGCTGAAGATGTTTGTCAATATCTAAAACGTAAGACTTAGTTTTGGAATCCAAATATTCGATGGAAATCGGCTTCAGTTTCAACGGTAGGGCCCCTGCCCCCCTAGCCAAGTGTAACTCGTAGCGCAACGAACGTTAGATAAAACATGTGACATTTGTCAAAATCGATCATTTTAGCACAGTTTATGTATGAATGAATGAATGAATATTTATTTGCCAGAATAAGGTTTTTTTTTACAGTTGTCATTTTGTCATTATGTTCCTTATTATTCTGCCATCGACAATGGCGTGCAAATATTAAATCATAGTAATTGAACTGAATAAATCACTGATAAATAAATCATCAGTATCACAAGATAATTAAATGTCAGATTATATTATGATGTCAAGCTGAATTAAATATTAATTATAATTATGTCAACTGAAATATAGAACATTGTTACATTAAAAAATATGTCAAGATATAACAAACAATTGTCATACATTAAATTTTGTCACTTAAAAATTCATCGACCATATAATAACATTTGTCCAGTAGTAACCTAAAAAGATATCTTTTCATCCATGAAAGACTATTTTCTTTCACTGTATCTGGAAGATGATTATATAGTCGTATTGCCATAGAGTAAGCATTCTTACAAAATACAGTTAGTCGCTGCGTTGGCACACATAATTTATTTTTAACTCTCGAGCAGCGACCCACCGCGTCAGCATATTTTTCAAATAATTCTGGGTGACTTTTAACAAAAACACATATTTCATATATTATGTATATGCATGGCAATGGCAGTATTCTGTTGCATTTAAACAAAGGTTTACAGCTATCCAGAAACCCAGCACCGCAAAGCGCACGTATGCATTTTTTCTGCGCTCTAAACACATTTATACTGTCCACCGAATATCCCCAGAGTATTATCCCATAACGTAGAATAGAGGCTACATAACCATGATATGCTTTGATAGCTGATTCTATGTTAGCTATCTGCCTTAAGCGTGACAGTACATAAACAAATCTATCAAGTTTATGACACAATTTTTCTACGTGAGGTTTCCAATTACAATATTTGTCAATTGTTACACCAAGAAACACGGTATTGTCAACAGATTTAATTAAAATATTATCATATGAAGCCTCAAGACTTAGAGATTTACTATTATATGTCAAGAATTCAATTAAGTTTGTCTTAGACAGATTGATATTTAAATTATTCGCCTTCAGATATTTGATTATTGATGTCAATGTATTATTAATTTTTGTTTCAAAAGTCGTTTTATTTTTGGATGAGTCCTGAATTATTAACGTAGTGTCATCTGCGAATAGGATGCAATGCTGATTTACAGCCAATGGTAAATCATTAATATACAGTACAAATAATAATGGACCCAGTACGCTTCCTTGTGGAACTCCGTATTTATTTGCACGATATGATGATCGGTAAGAACAAAGATGGGCATTCTCAATTTTTGATATTTCCACGCATTGTTGGCGATTATTTAAATAGCTAGATAGCCAGTCGTGAGCTTTACCCCTGATTCCATAACGGTTTAGTTTATTCAGAAGTGTCTTATGACATACACAATCGAAAGCCTTACTCATGTCTAGAAATACTGAGACCACACGCATGCCTGAGTTGAAGCTGTCTGTGATAGCTTTAATAAGTGTAAAACAAGCTAAAGTTGTTGATTTACCTGTTCTGAACCCGAACTGCTGTTCAGTTAACAAATTAAAAGAAGATATAAAATTGTTCAATTTAATTGCCATGGCTTTCTCAAGTACCTTCGATAAAACTGAAACAAGTGTGATCGGTCTATAATTACTTATACTATATCTATCACCCTTTTTAAAATGAGGTTTAACTAGAGATTTTTTAAGACGTGTTGGAAAAGTACCCTCACAAAAACTTAAATTTACAATGTGAGATAATGGCACAGATAATTGTTTAGCACATTTTTTTAGTATTTTAATGTTTAAGTCATCATAACCCGTCGCACCAGTATTTTTTAATGACAAAATAATTTTACATATATCATCAGGACTAACAGGCGATAGAAATATAGAATTGTCATTATTGTTAATTAAATGTCATAAATTGAATTATTAGTATTATGATCGTTATCTTTATATGTCTTTTCTGTATTTGGCTGGTCCATTATATGTATAAAAAAGTCATTGAATATTTCAGCTATTTCTAAAGGTTTGCCTTCCAAATTACCACTTTTGAGCTTTACGAAATCTATGGATTTACTAACAGACTTCACATCAACGTTTTGTTTTATTACATCCCATGCAGCCTTGCATTTATTAACTGCTTTATTTATGTATTTTGTATTATCGATTGTTTGCGCTTTATGAATGCATTTTTTAAATATATTTGCATAACGTTTGTAATTATTTTTGTGTGTATCTTTATTGGATTTAGCCATTTTATATTTTATATATAATGTTCTTTTTTTAACTGAGCATTTTTTCATATTTTTGCTTATCCATTTCGTTTTAATTGGTTTATTTACTCGTTTAATTGTAATTATAGGAAAACATAAATTATAAAATAAGGTTAAGTCATCATGAAAAATGTCAAATGCGATATTTGTGTCTGACTCTTATAAAACGTTTTGAAAAGACAACGCTGATATACATTTTACAAATTTATTGATATTATCTTCACTGAAATCCCTTTTTTTTTCAAACCAGAAATTATTTTTCTTTTGATTTATGTTCTTATCATGAATTTTAAAGCTGATAGTTTGTGCAGTTTCATGGTCAGATAGTCCAATATAATGGATTTCAGGTTTTGCATTTTCAATATTACTTGCTATCAAGTCGATGCAAGACGTATTACGTGTAGGCTTATCTATGTGATGATGGAGGTTGTAATTCGTCAACAGTGATGTAAGCTCTTTTGAATATTTATCATTCTTTAGTAAATTAATATTCCAGTCGCCACAGAGAATTACCTTTTTTTTAACATGTTTCTTAAATAAATTGTGCAAAAGTTCCTGCAATTTATCTATAAAAAACTGAGCATCCTTCGCATAAGTCGAATATTTTGGTAATAGCACTAACGTAATTTTAGTATGTAAAATTACGTTAGTGGTTTGTAATAGCACTAACGTAATTTTAGTATGATAATTAACAAAGGTCACGTGATCTATCTAAAGTTCGTTACGCTACGAATTACACTTGGCTAGGGGGGCTGATCTATCGAAGGCTTTGAGCTGTGCATTGATATGACAGATCAGTCAGTAACGATTGCCATATAGGATTATTAATTCTTAAGTTCCGGCCGTTTTCTCAATTTTTCAATAGGTTCTAATTACTACAATGTCAGCCTTGTGACTACCTAAACAAGGTAATATTTCTTAGAAGCAATTAACTAATAATAAATACGCCCTATAGTGTTAAAATTTGAAGTTTATTGAGTAATTAACTATTAGGATCGATAGTACTCAAGGTAAGTTCCTAATTTCCGTTTGTATCTAATGTTCCGTAACCGTGATCTTACAGTATAACACTGCAGATGATGTTGGCTTGACAATTCAAAAATATTTAAATTTTATGGCATAGCGAACGGATTTATTATTACGGAGTAATTATTAAAAAACACATCAATTCCAGTAATGTACCATCATATATTATTAATAGAGTAATTTGATTCGGAAACTATTATCTCGCTAACGGCTCTTACAATTATGATAAAATTTACAAAATAGGGATTTACAGCTGTGAAAAAAATATATAGGTCTCAATTTTAGGAATTCTACACATGGTCGGGTCGACAAGGCGTCAGAGATAGCATCAAACGTGCATAAGTCCCAACTTATGCACCTTTGAGGCACCAGTGCTATCTCTGCAATTGCCTGCCCTGCCTGATGGTAAGCAATTATCCCAATAATTGCTTACCATCTGGTAGGTCGTATGCTTATTTACCACCCTAGCGGTACAAAAATCTTTTTCTCCTAAAAGCTTTAAACAAACTTTGATTGCCCAGTAAAGTAAATAAATACAAATAATTGTCATGTGCGGGGATCGAACCCGCGACTCGGAGTCTAGGTAACTATTGCTAGCCATTCGACCAACCGGGCTCGGCAAAGTAATACAAACAAACAAACATTCATATTTTGATAGATCTCAATAGTTCTTCTACAAACCGTTTAAATATCGTTAACACATGCAAATCTGACGTAGCGTCATACGTCGTTGTGACGTAGAAATCTCTGAGAATAAGTTCTTTATCGCTGACATTTGCCCCCAAGGGGATTAACAGATGTGATACAGTCGGGAGTTCCTCCAGCCCGTACAAGCGTAAACAAAGATACACAAACTCGCACAGTAATTACGTTCTTATTGTCATAGTCTAAGCACTGAAAATTGCATGTTATTTGTTTAATAAAATGACTCATATAATTTGTAAACGATTTAGTATATAAATTCAAAGGAAGCGTAGTGGAGCATCATTCAATCCGAGTTCATTGGAGTACCTACGATATTTTAGAAATTCATAATTTATAATTTAAATTTGGAAAATGAATTTCGCTAAGATCTTCATGTTCGTGTTTGCTTGTGTTTTGGCGCTGAGCGCGGTGTCAGGAGCGCCCAGTCCTAAGTGGAAGGTGTTCAAAAAACTTGTAAGTATATATATTTTTTTTACTGATAAATACACGAGGAACTCGATAGCGACGTTGTGCGTCTCAGTCTAATTAATCACGCAAGTTAAGCAACGTCGGCCGTAACCTGTCCATGGATGGATTTATTTATCTCGAGCTCCTCCGTACTTTGGATGGCATGTTAAGCCCCCGGTCCCAGCTGTTGTCATTAGAAGATAATTGTTAAACCAAGTCAGTGGCCTTTAGGCGACTTGAAAACACTTGCCTCCGCCAAGCCGCAGTTGAGCAGCGTGCTGGAGTATGTTCTAAACTCCTTCGATTCGACGCAAGCTAATCTACTGATGTAAGATTATCTCAGCTACATGTCTTAGCTGATGCACCCATATAATAGTCTCCATCGGCAGCTGTGGTGACACTCACTTTAAGTGCTTTAAGGAACAAAGCAATATACTAGAGTGCTAACATTTGACCTATTCTCTAAATTCTTGACCTAAATTATAATTAACTAAGAGTCGGCAACATGTGAGTGAAGTCTCAGGTGTCGCAAGTGTTCATAAGCTACGATAACTGCTTACTATTAAGCAAGTCGTACGTTTATTTGTCACCCTAGTCGTATTAAAAAACTATATTAGACGAGGTCGGTGGTCGAATGGTTTTTTATTTTTTTATTTTTTATTTTTTTTTTATTGATATTTATTACAGTCTACAGACCCGGGGTCCGTACCTTTTATTACCAATGTTCTGTTTTTTTTTTATCTTATAATATTCTTACAATTAATAAATTGCACGTCGCTGTTGTGCTAATAGTTATATTATTTAAAAAATCGAATGGTTAGCAATGGCCACTTTGACTCCGAGGTCGCGGGTTCGGTCCCCGCACATGACAAACATTTGTGTGCATGATCATGTCTGTTTGTCTTTCTATGTATGATATGTATGTATTTACAAAAAAAAAAATGTATTTAAGTATAATATCAGATAACTAGTACCCATAGCACAAGCTTAGCGCTTAATTTGGAATTAGATGGTGCTGTGTAAATTGTCATGAAATATTTATTTATTTATTATATTGTTTTTTTTTTTGCTTTCAGGAGAGAGTTGGTCAGAACGTCAGAGATGGCATCATAAAGGCTGGACCAGCTGTGCAAGTAGCTGGGCAAGCTGCAACTATTTACAAAACTGGATGATTCTCCTAGACATTTTACGAACTTCCTAGGATACTCATAATTTATTGTGATACTTCATTAAGTAATAATTAATGTTAAGATTGTACAAAATGTGATATATTAAATTAGTATTTATTTTTGATTTTTGATTTTTTTATTATTTTCAATTAGAACCCTTAGTATATAGACACCTCATGCGATGTACCGATCGGGTGGACCTGGAAGGTGACTCAGTAGAGATCCAGGGGCCCTACCACTGAAACCGATTACCATCGGTTTCTTTGATTCCAAAAATTGGTCTTAGGTTAAAGTTATTTACTTACATCTTCAGCTTAGCCGGTAGAGCCCTAGGGTCTCTACCAGTTGAGCTAAACATCATCATCAGGTCATTTTAGT
Organism: Hypsopygia costalis; assembly: GCA_937001555.2. Taxonomy (NCBI): domain Eukaryota; kingdom Metazoa; phylum Arthropoda; class Insecta; order Lepidoptera; family Pyralidae; genus Hypsopygia; species Hypsopygia costalis. The sequence goes on from OW443350.2 coordinate 6,471,268, forward strand.
CTCCATTACAGGAGCACGACCCTCTCTCGTCCGTCCCAGACAGACGGAGGATTTGGCCTACACTCCCCACGCTGGCCAGACGGGTTGGAGAGGTCTGATGTTTTATAATGTATTTCCCTTTGTCGCCTTGTACGACATCCACGGGAAGAGACGGAGTGATTCTATTGTAGTCTGCCGGAAACCACACGGCCAACGGTTGAGCTAAACATAACTAGCAATAATCTAAGCAGTAGTTATTTTTCACTTTCTAAAATTCCGATGGTAATCGGCTTATCAAATAGCAGGATTAAAATATAAAACTAATTGTCAAAATTTCATGAATGTATGTAACCTAGATATTAGAACCTCTGTACAAAAAAAAGAACCATTGTAAACTTTTACAAAGTAAGCCGATCTGCGCACACTCAGCGGTACAAATGCCGTTGAGTGTGCGCATATTGCGATTAGCTTTGTAAAAAAAAAAACAAAAAAAAAAATCGGCTTCAGCTTCGGTGGTAGTGCCCCAGAACATGCATACAATTTTCGTAATATCACTGCATAAGTAATAGTACTGCCGTTCTCTCGCATCGACGTCACCCCTCTAAGACAAATCTAGAACAGAGTGCTGAGTGCTGAGTGCGAGTTTTTTATTCACGTTCGATCAAGTCAACGTAAACAAACCGACCAAATAGAGAAGTACTTTCATGTTGTGAATTTACCAGACGCGTGTTACAGATCCAATTTAGCCGGGTTGCTCACTTCGAAATGTGAGCGAATTCATAACTATTTGGCGGTATGTCGATCTCTAATAGTTTGGTTGGGCTCTTGTGTTTTCTAATCTGGGTCACCAGGTACTCCAGATCTTCGATTATCCTAGTTTTTATAGTTTTCCTTTATGTGGCCATTAAACCCTAACTCTGTACTAAATTTCAGCTCTCTGAGTTTATGGGAAGTACTAGTTCTATTTTGATGATCATGAGTGAGTGAGTGTCATAAATGCGAAACTTTGCTTTCGCTTAACTTCGGAACTAAATGACCTACAGATTCAAAATTTTGGATTTTAAGTAAGTGATTATAGCTTACTGGATGACGAAAATTTCTGCGTTCTGGTCTTATTCAGAGGTTCTCAATTAGGGGCCTGAAAATGCGGCGAAACGGTTCCAGTAAAGGATGGTACGGCAGTGTTTGCTTCGCGCTCGACTTGGCGGGGGCACTGCCGTGCCCCCAGATATGAAACTTTTTCTCAATTTGGTCGGCTTGTAAATATTCACACATTCGAATATAGACAAAAAACTCATACAATATACAATTATAAGTCATTAAATATGAATACAAACTGAAAATTATTAGTTAGCGTTGACCCTTCTAGTGTAAAAGAGATAGGTAAGAAAGAAAGCTAACGAAAAAGAAATAAATGAATAAAAATAATATAATAAAATAATAGCAAAAAAAAAAAGAAGAACATACCTACCTATATGAAAAAATAATATTTAAAAAAAGCGCGCGGAGCACATTGTATGTCTACAATGACTAAGAGAACGAATAAACACAATAATAAATCAAGTATAAAACAGTACAAACTAAGACATATCCCTAATTTTAATTAGTAAAAGCAAAATTTAAATTAGTAAAAGTAATTTTAATTAGTTAACAGATAGACAGATGCTGTCGCGGACTTTTTTTTAGAACTTTCCTGTTAATACAGCGCATGCAACGGGAGCTCTCAAAAGGAATATTTTTCCCCTGTTTCTGGATTATTTTTCATTAGTGCTGCATTAGTCCTATTGCTTGTAGCGTGATGTTATATACAGCCTTTAGCCTTCCTCGATAAATGGGCTATCCAACACTATACAATACTCAGTACAATACAATATACAATACACCGTATGATAAATAATTTAAAATTATTACAAATATCTTATTCATGTCAAATTCTTCCCCTATCTAATTGGAAATTTCTTCACTTAATTAGAAGTGGACTGGAGCGTGCTCAACTGCGCTGTTTCATTGTGTGTCAGTGAAGCTTTCTGAAGTAGTGACTAGCATATGTGTGGAAACACATATGCTAGTTTTAAACAGCTGAAAGTAATAAGATGTTATGGCCAAGCTTACTGCTAGAGACGACAATATTAACTAAGTTCATTGCGGTGTAGGCGAAGACTTTTTACAGACTCTAAAAAGCGTGATTGAAGCCTTTGCCATTGTAAGTATGAGCGCGTGTGATGACCTGGTATTGCAGGCGTTCATAGCCCGCAACATCTGCTGGTGCTGGTGGCTTGGTGGTATAAAAAATATATATTTCCATAAGACCTTGCTTGTAATTAATGGGTCGGGGGCCCACCATACATTCCCACCGCTCTGTCTCCTGTGTAGCCAGGCAGAGGTGAGACCACCAAAAAAGGCAATGAATAATGAAGTCCACTGCAATGCTGTCCCGGGAGTAAGACTACGGCTGCCTTGGAACGTACAACGAATTTAATCAGAAGAAATTAGTAAGAGTAGGAAGCTTTCGGAATTTTACTTCTCCTTTTGGCAACGTGAAAGATACTTGGCAATGTGAGAAAAAGAATAGCTTGAAATTGTAAGTGAGATAATTTCTAGCAATTCGACCAGTATACTTTTCAGAACCAAATCCAGCCTATCGTGCACCTGATGCACCTTGCTAACTAGCAATCCAGGCTCTGATGAAAGAGTTAGGGCATGCTGAAACCGGCTGGGGAAGTGCCTCCACCTAAAGACCGCAATCAAATAAGAATATTCTTGAGGAGTTGTGAGTTCACTAGAAATGAGAAATTGTTGTTTTAGAAACGAGGGTGCCACACGACTATTCACCAGTACTTCATGTATTGCTATAATATTTATAGGCCCACCCCGGCCACTGCATTCAAATGTCGCGTCCTTAACTATTACATAAACAATGATGTCTGTGCAGCCCTCTTACCACCAACTCTTATTGCGATTCAATAACTGAATAGAATGCTTATTCATACCAATGAATAAGCGACTCTATTCAATTATTTAATTTGATTTATTGAATTGAATTATTGAATAGAGTCGCTTATTTATTGAATCGGAATAAGAGTTGGTGGTAAATTGAAAAGAGTCGCTTATTCATTGGTATGAATAGACAATCTATTCAGTTATTGAATCGCAATAAGAGTTGGTGGTAAGGGGGCAGATCGTCGATCGGAAGGTGAAGTCCACACGAGAGAGCGGCAGGGTGTGGCCATAGTGTACGTAATAATGTACATAGTATACTTATGCTGTGCAATAGACTACAGAAACCGCTTCAGGCAGAACGTATGCTTATTTGGCACTTTAAATTGTAAGAACAAATCATGTGAAAAATGGCATCAGATTTGATACCTTTGACGTTTGCTAGTCACAAAGGCAAGCGCTCTTTGATAAATCGAGCGGGACATACCGTCGTATCGATTTATCGAACTGAACAGCAATGGAGTAAATTCTTGTGCTAAATCGGATTTGTGACTAATCGAGTATAGTATTTTATTGTAAAAACTAGCTGTGCCCGCGACTTTGTCCGCGCGGAACACTTATTTTTTTATTGATTATTTATATTAATAAAAAATAATAAAATTTCTAAAATAAAAGTAGCCGAAGTTACTCCTTATTACATCAGAGAGGCAATTCTCGTAATTAAAATATAGCCAAAATTCAGTTTCGATCCAGTCTCGATCTCACAAATGTCACATTTGGTATTCCCGTAACACATGTAACTTCAAAATTAAATTTAAGCGGGATTATATCGAAATACGAGTGAAAATTAAACAAACTAAGGATGTTACTTTGCCAACAACAAGAATTGATAATAATTAATTAATGAAATCAAGTATATAATTTTAGTCAATTCACAATTCAATCTCGATTCGGTCAACTTTAAATCTGCGTTCGTAGAAAAATTACGGGAATTGGCCTTCTGATATCTGCAGTGAAAGTTCCGTCAAAATCGGTCCAGCCGTTTCAGAGATTATACGTAACAAACAGATAGACAAAAACTGTAAAAAAAAATATTTTGGTATTTATACCGTGTTTATCCATATGTATTTAGTAAAACGCGGTTGTTTTAATTTTACAAACAGACACTACAATTTTATTTATCTGTATAGTTATATATGATAATATAATGAAATGATGTACATAGCTTACTTGACTTCTAGTCGTGTAAAATTTCTTTATGCACAGTAGGGTTGGCGGGAAGAAATCTCTTGAAGATTAGGTTCACTTTGACGGGCCCGTTGGTCGAATGGCTAGCAATGGCTACTTTAACTCCGAGGTCGCGGGTTCGATCCCCTCACAAGACAAACTTTTGTGTGCATGAACATGTTCCCACAGTACAGGCTTGGCCTAGTGTGGGTTTAATTATGTTAAATATAACGCCTGTAAAATATTATGAAATAAAATATTTGTATTTGTAGACTCATTGAAAAAAAAACAAAAAAAAATGTCTGTTTGTCTTGGTCTGGGTGTTGTCTATGTATTATAAGTATGTATTTACAAATAAAAAATGTATTTAAGTATATTTATCAGTTTTCAAGTACTCATAGTACATGCTTTGCGCTTAATTTTTGTCTAGATGGCGCTATGTAAATTGTCCAGAAATTTTTATTTATTTATTATCACTAATTTCTGTATTTGTTGTTATGCAATAAAGAAGATAAAGTTTTGGGAGCCTTCAAGAATCTTTAATTCCTTTAAAAGGCTGGCAACGGATCGGCGATCCTTTGGTGTTGCTGATCTCCATGGGCGGTGGTGATTGCTTTTTATCAGGAGACTCTCATGCTCGTTTGCCTCCCTCTCATATAAAAAATGTTAAATGTTGTAGAATGTAAAAAAATATATTTTTTTTAAACTACATAGGATGGCAGACAACCATACGGCCTGCCTGTTGTGAAGCGGTTACTGTAGCTATATTAACGCTTGCAACATGAAATATCGCTTGGGTGCTGCTACCCCACTGCCAACGCAGCAACTCGTTCTGGTGACCTCACTCGCTTGTAGGAACATAAAAATCCTCAAGGGAACTGTTATTTGGCTGCGATATTTTGTGAGGTGGAAGTACTTCCCCATCCATTTATATTATCCCACGCGATCAAAACCGAGGTAGTTCGCTAGTATATACATGTTTGTACACGACTATTGTTTTTTTTATAGCAGCGCATGATATAATGTGGGGTGTGAGTGGCTCACAACGATCTTTAGAGCCTAAGCCAATCTTACCTGCACGTGGTGCACCGTCTAGTGAAAGAGGCTTTCACAAAAGAGCGATGGGGTATAGCGTATTCGTAAGACTGGAGAAGTTCATCCACCTCATCTAATGAAATAAGAATTCTCTTGAGGGTTGTTGTGGTCCTACGAGTGAGTGAAATCACCAGAAAGTAAAGAGTTCCTGCGGCGCGCGAGTGATATTTCATGTTGCTAGCGTTAATATAGCTATGATTACCGTTTCACATCAGGTAGGCCCTATGCTTGTATGCCAGCCGACGTCGTAGTATACAAAAATATCCAATTGAACGTAATATGCGTAGATAGATCAGTCACACAATTATTTTTATGCAATAAATGCAATCGCAACCATGGTGATGTCCCGCAGCCATATCAGTATGATACGTCATAACAGTTCCGGAAAAAAATACTACAATATTCTCCGAATAATGAATAATGTCTTCAAATCAGTGAAAAAGTACCTTCGATGCAAGCTTTGGGAGTCCCCTTGCAAGTCATGCTCCGTTCGATAACCCGTTGACTGACCCTCTTCGGATAACATTGTGACAATTATGTACCCAACGCTCTTAATTCTACTGCATTAAGGTTTAAAATTGCTTTAAATTTATATGAATAACCAACTTGCAGTTTACTACTATATAAACGCGCGGGTATGTTAGTAGAGTATCATTCATTGCCATTGCGTTGCAAAGGTTAGATAGAATAAATTTAATATTGATCTAATTTTGAATTTCGAAAAATGAATTTTGCTAAGATTTTCATGTTCGTGTTCGCTTGTGTTTTGGCACTGAGTGCAGTGTCAGGAGCCCCCAGCCCCAAGTGGAAGATTTTCAAAAAAATTGTAAGTGTATTTTTTTTTAAACTAAACTGTATGCCAAACATAAAAGAGGAGCTTGATGGCGTCGTTGCTCGTGTTACTCTAATCGAACACGCAAGTTAAGGAACATCGACCGTAGCCTGTCCATGGATGGGTTTATTTATCTTGAGCTCGCAAGCCGTCGGTCCCGGCTGTTGTCATTAGATGACAGTCGTCAAGCCAAGTCAGTGGCCTTTAGGTGGCTTGAAAATACTGGTCTCCGTCAACCCGCAGTTGAGCAGCGTGGTGGAGTATGCTCTAAACCCTTTCGATTGAGGGGAGACCCGTATCCCAGCAGTGGGATGAATAAGAGTTGACGACGATGATAATAAATACACTCAAAAAAATATAATAAAAGTGCCTACGTAAGCGTATAAAATATTTTCAAATGAAAAAATATTAACTAGGTACTTCAAATTTCGTTTGAACGACTAAGTATGACTAAGCTCATTTTACTTTATGAACTCGCAAACTAATTTTTTGTTCTTTTCTTTTATTCTAGGAGAGAATGGGACAAAACATCAGAGATGGGATTATTAAGGCTGGACCAGCAGTACAAGTTGTAGGACAAGCTGCAACGATCTACAAAGGAAAATAATATCTGATGCATATACAATAAGCACAATTTTTTAATGTACAGTTGTTTATAAAGCCAATCTTTTTTTGTTAATCTACTCTAATAGATGTATTAATTGTAATTTATGTACTAAGACTGATTTAGATATAATACTGTATGACGTTCAGGTTATTATAATTAAGTGAGATAAACTCATTTATTTGTTACAAAAAATATTTTTTTTATTATTTCCTTCCATGATTTGATGATATGAATAATCGCGATGGGGATAAACACACATTCCCACCACTGTGTCTCCAGTGTAGTCAGAATTAACCGCGGCGAACACTAAAAAAGGCAATCAAGTCCATTGCAGTCCTTGAGGAGAACGAAAGACTAGGGCTGCCTTGAAATTCACAACGAACTACACCTGGTGGACAAGGATACAGCTCACCTGGGGGCCTACCGCCGAAGTTGAAACCGATTACTATCGGATTTTTTGATCGCGAAAATAGATCTTTAGTTTAAGTTAATGACAAACATCTTCAGCTTAGTCAGAAGAGCTCTATGAATTCTACCAGATAAGTTAGACATAATCGTCAATATAAGCTAAAATTTGATTTTCGCAATCAAAAAATCCCATGGTAATCGGCTTCAGCTTCGGCAGTAGGACCCCTGATATGATGCGGTTACCGTAACCATATTAACGCTCGCAACGTGACGTTTCAGGCTGTACATATAAGGGTGAAATTTGGCGTACTATACATATTGAATATCTTCTGGATTAATACAAAGACTTATCCATGTGACTGGGTAGAGGAGGGGGGCACGGAAAACTGCCAGTTATCATATACAGCTGATTTGAATGGTGGTACAATGGTGTTAATACTACCTAATCTCAGCACTCAAAGAAAATAGAAACAATTTTAGGGTGTACCTAAGTGGATTTCCATTAACATGGAAAAAAGTCACTTGAACTATTTTCCATTTGAATTGAAAGTTCTTCGGGGCATGTTCAGTACGCTATCATCAACTTTGTAAAATTATGACTATTACTTAGAGTGGTGGCCAAAGGGTGGTTTTATAATTTAATAAAAACTGGGGCTCTACCCAGGGGCGTAACTATACCATCAGGGGCCCGTGGCAAATTCATAGGATGGGCCCTCAGTGGATGGGGCCCTCTCTAATAAATTGTGTATCTAAGTAACCAACATTAAAGAAGTATTTTATACATTTTTTGGTTAATAATTTATAATTTTATTTTCAAGAAATATGATAATGTACCTACCTATTAAAATTTTGTATGTTATATTTGAAGCCTAACTTAAAAAAAAAATACTATTTTTGTACTAAGCTTCCGAGTCTGGAGCCCTTTTGGTTAATAATCTATAATTTTATTTTTAAGAAATATGATAATGTCATCATCATCATCATCATCAGGTCATTTTAGTCTCCACTACAGGAGCACGACCCTCGCTCTTCCGTCCCATCCCAGACAGAAGGAGGATTTGGACTACACTCCCCACGCTGGCCAGAAGGGTTGGGGAGGCCCGAGGATGATAATGTACCTACCTATTAAATATTTGTATGTTATATTTGTAGCCTAAGTTAAAAAAAATACTATTTTTGTACTAAGCTTCCGAGCCTGGGTCCCTTTTTTTTGGTATTGGCATTTTGCCCGCTCTGCCATCCTGTAGTTATGCCCCTGGCTCTACCATTTAAGCTGAAGTACTAGTTATAAATAAATAAATATTTCTGAACAGTTTACACTGATTCTGTACTAGTTATAAATAAATAAATATTTCTGAACAGTTTACACAGCGTCATCTAGTACCAAATTAAATGCAAAGCTTAATTTTGGGTCTAGATAGCGCTGTGTAATGGGTACTAAACTACTAACTATATTCGTAACTGTAAACAAAACCGTTATAATAAATAAATAAATATTTCTGGACAATGTTTATTTATTTATTTGGGACTAAATTAAACGCAAAGCTTGTATTATGGGTACTAGACAACTGATAAATGTACTTAAATACATTTTTTTTTTAAATACATACTAATAATACATAGAAAACACCCAGACCATGACAAACAGATGCATGAGACATGCACAAAAATGTTTGTCTTGTACGGAAATCGAAGCCGCGACCTCGGAGTCGAAGTGGCCATTGCTAACCATTCGACCACCGAGCTCATCAAATAGATATAGAACTAGTTACAGAAATAATTTACCATCCCGTTGGCAATGAGGGTCTTTTGGCAGCAATGTAGCGTAGGGTCCAATCATCTGTCAATTCACAGCATCTTGTCAAATGTCTTGTTGACGTCTTCTGTTGTCTTGTCGTCTTGAAGTTTCACTGTCAAAAAATTCAGTACAATTTGATAATCTAAACCCGACGCCTACCTAGCGACATCTGTTGTAAGAAAAAAATCCAACATCCCCATGCGAATGAAACAAACATCACAAATGACATATGTTGCCAATAAATAATTTTCTAATTCTTCGGATGAGACGCAGCACGATAAAAGTACCTACTTATTTGTGTTTAGAATATCATTCGGCATCAACCTATAAAACATCCCACTGTTGGGATACGGGTCTCTCTTCAATCAAAGGGGTTTAGAGCATACTCCACCACGCTGCTCAACTGCGGGTTGGCGGGGGCCAGTGTTTTCAAACCGTGTTAAGGCCACTGACTTGGTTTAACCATTGGAATCTAATAACAACAGCCGGTACCGACGGCTTAAAGTGCCCTTCGAAGCACGGAGGAGCTTGAGATATGTGAACGCATCCATAGACAGGCTGCGGTCAACGTTACTTTACTTGCGTGTTCGATTAGATTAGACTGATGACACGCGCAACGACGCCATCAAGCTCCTTAGAATAGCATCATTATGAGGTCATTTTAGTCTCCACTACAGGAGCACGACCCTCTCTCGTCCGTCCTAGACGGAAGGAGGATTTGGCCTACACTCCCCACGCTGGCCAAACGGGTTGGAGGAGAATAGCATACCCTATAATTATGACTGTCCATTAATGAGGAACTCGATAATATCGATGCGCGTGTCAGACTAATCGATCACGCATGTTAAGTAACGTCGACGGTGGCTTCTCTAAGTATGAGTTCGTTTATCTCGAGCTCCTCGGCCTTCGGAAGGCATGTAAACCGTCAGTCCCAGCTGTCGTCATTAGATGGGTTGAAAATACTGGTCTCCGCCAACCCGCAGTTGTGCAGCGTGCATACTTCACAGTACTCTAAACCTCTTCGATTGAGGGGAGATCTGTATCCCAGCGGTGGGATGCATAAGGGTAAACGACGACGACTATGATTTGGATGAGTTTTGGCATACAAGCTGCGTGATGGAGCACGATCTAAACTTCTTAAATTCTTCGATAGAGAGGAAATCTATGTAGGTCCAGCAGTAGGTTGATTTTCATTAAGTTTCATCCATTTTGGTCAGCTCAGGTATGAAGACCTTCCTTGTAAAATGTTTGTGGGTTCATTGTACATAAACGACTATGATTTGACGATGAGGAGGTCGATGGCTTCGACACACGTGGCAGTCAAATCGATCATGCAAGTCAATCAACGTCGACCGTAGCCTGTCCATGGATGGGTTTATCTCAAGCTCCACCGGCGGACACTAGATGACTGTCGTTAAGCCATAAGTCGTGTCGTTAAGTGAGTGTCCTTTAGGTGGCTTGAAAACACACACCTCTGTGCCAACCCGTAGTTGAGCAGCGTGCTGGAGTACCTATGCTCTAAACCTCATCGATTGAAGGGAGACCCGTATCCCGCCAGAGTGGGATGTATAACCGTTGACGACAAACTGGGTGTTTAGGCAAGCATAGCTGGAAGAAGAAACTAGTATGTAATAATATAAACAGGCCCCTGACTAAACTCATTTTTCAAATTTATACAACACTGATATAATGCAATATATCCTAAACTGTCTAAAAGGACCATTTGTTTATGTAAGTGGCCCATTTATTATTCAACATAGCCTGAAGTAGGTACATAAGCCTAAAAGATGATACGAAATACAAATTGATGATAGGTGACATAATCTCATTTCATGGTAAATTGAAGATTAAAAATAAATAAAATATTAAGTCAAATTACGTTTTGACGTATTCAGTTATATGGTAAGTTGACTTAGATCCTTTAGGGAGTTGTAAGTTCCACCATTTCTAGACAGTTTGGGGATGGTGATGAAACACCATCCCCAAACTTTAATTATTTTTCTTTCTAAGGCCAAGTGACAAATTTGACATAAAAGCATCTTTATCTTTTACTATATTTTTCTTATTATTCTTTTACTTTTTTTATTCTTTTACCATCTTTACCTATAGATACTCGTATACTGCAAATATAATATATATTTTTTATACAACGCCGGGTGCCAAACAAACATATAGCATAGCCTTAGCAATAAACATGTAGCATCAGGTGATGCAAATCGGTTACTCTAGCCATATAGACAATTCAATGTAATAATTTATGAAAGGCAACGCTGTTAACAACGTTTTCGATAATCTTGAACTGGCTTATGCAGTATATTGCCATATGAACTGACTTTTTCAAAGCCATATATGGATATATGGCAATATACTGCTTAAGGGGTCCGACTGGGGACTCTTCCCTAGTAGATGTCCACAGTCAAATAACACAACAAAATATTCTAGAAATATTTACTGGTGCCTTATTCTGGATACGAAAATTGAAACACAAAACATTATAAGGATGAATTATTAATTTTCTTTAGAATATTTTGGTTGATATTACGTTGTAACGTTAGGGCGACTTGAAAACACTGGCCTCTGACAACCCGCAGTAGAGCAGCGTGGTGGAGTATGCTCTAAAGCCCTTCGATTGAGTGGGATCCGTATTGCAACAGTGGGATGATTAATATCTAATAATAATATGTTTATAATGTTTTGTATATTGTCTAATTTATTTTTGTTTTATGTTATATATTAAAAATGAATTTAATATGAAAATAATTAAATAAATGAGATAATAATAATATTAATAACCTAATTTAAATTACATAAGTCCGCAGGGCAGCTTGTGTGGCGAGCTGTTGTGTGAGTAGCGACACCACGGACCCGAGTCTCCAGAAAGTCGGTCAGGGCCTTCGTCTCCGACGTGTCTTCATCGGTCGGAGTGTAAACACAAGAAGGCCCGCAGTACTCTCAGCTCTGGCTTGCCTTCATTGGCCGTCCAGAGAGGAGCCGCTAGAGCTATATGCTCCAGGGGTGGAAGTGTTAAAGGGCATCACGCCGCGAGTAACTTCGGAGAAAGCGCAGCACACCTCTCGACATCCCTGAGTCACTCACACCGGTGTTGCCCCCGGCCGTTTTCCTGGCAATTCGGGGGCCCATCTAGTGAGTGGCAAGCCACCGCCTGCCGCAAATAACTAGCAATAAAAGCAGTTATGGCAGGCGTCCGTCCCTCTTCTGTAATAGCCCGGTATTAAGTTCATCCAGATCTCATCTCCATAGCCCATTTATTTTCCATCACACTTCGCAATAGTCTCAACGCCTGCCGAGACCTGCTCATGGGTATGTCGTTCCATTGACATATCCTGGAGCGGGTCACGGCGGGCGTACAACATTACATCAAACTTCTCAAAGGGGCCTCTACGCGTTGGATCCATATCCCCGCGCATGCCTATCAAATGACCGGGCTTGACCCGTGATTTAAAAGAGATACATAATATTAATAAATAATAATATATTAATAATATTCCTATGGAGCAAAGCTTGTACTGTAATCTCAACGCTTGCCGAGACCTGCTCATGGGTATATCGTTTCATTGATATATCTTGGAGCGGGCACGGCGGGCGTACACATTACAACAAACTTCTCAAAGGGGCCTCTACGCGTTGGATCCATATCCTCGCGCACGCCTAGCAAATGACCAGGCTTGACTCGTGAATCAAGAAAAATATTCCTGTACAAATTACATACGGTCATCTAGCCCCAAACTCAGCAGCAAAGCTTATAATATAGGTTCTAGATAAATGAAATTATACTTCTTTTTTTTTTGTAAATATATACATAGAAAACACCCAGACCAAGACAAACACACATATTTGTTATTTATATAGTTTTTCAACCATGTTATTTACACTATAATGTTTTCCAAATAAAATAATTAAATAAATCTGTTACCCAAAAAAGTACATACTTACTTAATATATTATGACATTATCTATCTATAAATATAAAATTCAAAGTCCTGACTGACTGACTGACTGACTGATATATCAACGCACAGCCCAAACCGCTGGGTCTAGAGATTCTAAATTTGGCACGTAGGTTCCTTATGACGCCTTGGGGTGCACTAAGAAAGGATTTTTCAAAATTCATCCCCTAAGGGGGTGAAACGGGGGTCGAGATTAGTTGGACTATTTTATCCGAAACTTTACACGAGTACTTCTATAGATAAATGAGAAAATATCAACTATTTTCTAATCAAACGTAGCCGACGTGACATAAAATCCCACCTGTGGGGGTGTTATGGGGGTTGAAATGTCATAATATCAATATGGGTATTGATTCTATGGTTTTCTGGGACGTCAATTACGAAAATGACATCGATTTGAAAATGTAACATAATGGACAAAAAATTACTTAAAAGGATTTTTCAAATTTTAACCCTCTAGAGGATGAAACGGATGTTCAAAGTTTGTATGGGGAAACGAGCTTAGTTGGACTATTTTATCCTAAACTTACGGCCGCCCGCGACTTCGTACGCGTGAAGTTAGTTATTTGCAAATAATTTTTAATTACATTCTAAAAAGCTAAATACCTAATGAAAGGAAAAAAATAAAAAAAGTTAAAAACAATCAATATCTAGACGAATTTTTAGAATCAATGAAGTCGACGGATATTATTTTTTAAAACCTCTCTGTAAAACCTAAAGTACTTTTTATTGTTATTATAAAACATCCCTCCATAAAATAGTAAGTAGGTATGTTGTTGTTTTCAATATTTTTTATACTTACATATCATTTAAAATCCTTCTGCCATAATTACTTTAACTTCAATAACATTGGATTTTCATACAAATTTCCAACCCCCGTTTTAACTCCAAAAACGGGTTGATTTCTAAAGATACATTATTAGTACACCTCCACACTATCATGCATTTTAAATTTCAAGTTTCTTATTTCAAAAATATAGAACTTTCATACAAACTTCCAACCCTCGTTCTAACCCCAAAAAGGTGTTGATTTCTAAAGATACATTATTAGTACACCTCCACTCCATCTATAGAGCATGTATTTGAAATTTCAAGTCTCTTATTTCAAAAACATAGAACTTTCATACAAACTTCCAACTCCCGTTTTAACCCCAAAAAGGGGTTGATTTCCAAAGATACATTATTAGTACACCTCCACACTATCTATAAAGCATACATTTTAAATTTCAAGTCTCTTACTTCAAAAAGGTAGAACTTTCATACGAACTTCCAGCCCCCGTTTTAACCCCAAAAAGGGGTTGATTTCCAAAGATACATTATTAGTACACCTCCACACCATCTATAGAGTATACATTTTAAATTTCAAGTCTCTTGCTTTAAAAACATAGGACTTTCATACAAACTTCCAACCCCAATTCTACCCCTTTAGGGGTGGAGTATCGTAAAATTCGTTCTTAGCGGATGTCTACACCCTATAAGGAACCTACCTGCCAAATTTCAAGTTTGTAGGTGTTATAGTTTCTGAGATTTCGTGATGAGTGAGTCAGTGATTTTCTCTTTTATATATATACTAGCTTTCGCCCGCGGCTTCGCCCGCGTGAAATTCGGGGCAAACACGTGTTTACTCATTTATCTATAGAAGTAGTCGTGTAAAGTTTAAGATCGATAAGATAGTCAACCAATCTTGTTTCCCCATAAAATTTTTGGACCTCCGTTTCACCATCTTAGGGGTAAAATTTAAAAAGTCCTTTTAACTAATTTTATGTCCACTATATTATATTTACAAATCGATGCCATTTTCGTAGTTAACGTTCCAGAAAACCATAGAATCAACGGGTGTTGACCAATATGGGTATATTGGTATTATGGCATTTCAACCCGATCGCACTCCCACATGGGGTGATTTTATGACACGTCGGCTATGTTGGATTATAAAATAGTTGTTTTTTCCGTAATCAGCGACCCGATAGACTATAAATAATAGGAGATGATGCTCAAGTTAGCCACGTTGAATTTTAAAATCGTTGTTGTTTTCGTCACCAGCGACCCGATAAACCATGAAAACAATACCCATTTTCAGACTATTGGGACCCATTTTACCCTTTTAAGAGTTGAATTTTGAAAAATCATGAAACACGTGTTTAGTTATCTATAGAAGTACTCCTGTAAAATTTAGAATAAAATAGCCCAACTAAACTCGTTTCCCCATACAAACTTTTAACCTCCGTTTCACCCTCTTAGGGGTAAAATTTGAAAAATCCTTTTAAATAATTTCTTGTCCACTATGTTTTATTTTCAAATCGATGCCATTTTCGTAATTGACGTCCTAGAAAACCATAGAATCAACACCCATATTGATATTATGACATTTCAACACCATCGCACCCCCACAGGGGGGATTTTATGTCAAGTCGGCTAACGTAGCCGACGTAACATAAAATCCCCCCTGCGGGGGGAAATACTTGTTATTTTCGTAATCAGCGACCCGAAAAACCGTAAAATGAATACCTATGATGATTTTCAGACTTTTTCACCCCCTTTTAGACATTTCCATCCCATCGCACCCCCACAGGGTCGACTTTTTGTCACGTCGGCTATGTTTGATTAGAAAATAGTTGTTATTTTTGTAATCAGCGACCCGAAAAACCATAAAAGCAATACCCATGACGTTTTTCAGACTTTTGGGACCCATTTTACCCTTTTAGGCGTTGAATTTTGAAAAATTCTGAAACACGTGTTTAGTCAATTATCTATAGAAGTACTCATGTAAAATTTAAGATAAAATAGTCCAACTAAGCTCGTTTCCCCATACAAACTTTGGACCTCCGTTTCATCCTCTTAGGATTAAAATTTGAAAAGTCCTTTTAAGTAATTTTTGTCCACTATGCTACATTTTCAAATCGATGCCATTTTCGTAATTGACGTCCCAGAAAACCATAGAATCATTAACTAATTTTATGTTCACTATGTTTTATTTACAAATCGATGCCATTTACGTAGTTAACGTTCCAGAAAACCATAGAATCAACACCCATATTGGTATTATGGCATTTCAACCCGATCGCACTCCCACAGGGGGGATTTTATGACACATCGGCTACGTTTGATTAGAAAATAGTTGTTGTTTTCGTAATCAGCGACTCGATAAACCATAAAAACAATACCCATGATGATTTTCAGACTTTTGCACCCCATTTTAGACATTTCCATCCCATCGCACCCCCACAGGGGCGACTTTTTATCACGTCGGCTATGTTTGATTAGATAATAGTTGTTATTTTCGTAATCAGCGACCCGATAAGCTATAAAAACAATACCCATGACGATTTTCAGACTTTTTCACCCCATTTCCCCCTTTAGGGGTTGAATATTGAAAAATCCTGAAATACGTTTTTAGTAATTTCTCTATAGAAGTACTCGTGTAAAGTTTCGGATAAAATAGTCCAACTAATCTCGTTTCCCCATACAAACTTTGGACCCCCGTTTCACCCCCTTAGGGGATGAATTTTGTAAAATCCTTTCTTAGTGTACCCCTAGACGTCATAAGGAACCTACGTGCCAAAGTTCGAATCTCTAGACCCAGCGGTTTGGGCTGTGCGTTGATATATCAGTCAGTCAGTCAGTCAGGACTTTGAATTTTATATTAATTTTTTGTCTACTATGTTACATTTTCAAATCGATGCCATTTTCATAATTGACGTCCCAGAAAACCATAGAATCGACACCCATATTGATATTATGACATTTCAACCCCATAACACCCCCACAGGGGGGATTTTATGTCACGTCGGCTACATTTGATTAGAAAATAGTTGTTATTTTCGAAATCAGCAACCCGATAAACCATAAAAACAATACCCATGATGATTTTCAAACTTTTTCACCCCCATTTTAGACATTTCCATCCCGTGGCACCCCGACAGGGGCGACTTTTTATCACGTCGGCTATGTTTGATTAGATAATAGTAGTTATTTTCGTAATCAGCGACCTGATAAACTATAAAAACAATCCCCATGACGATTTTCAGACTTTTTCACCCCATTTCACCCCTTTAGGGGTTGAATATTGAAAAATCCTGAAACACGTGTTTACTCATTTATCTATAGAAGTACTCGTGTAAAGTTTCGGATAAAATAGTCCAACTAATCTCGTTTCCCCATACAAACTTTGGACCCCCGTTTCACCCCCTTAGGGGATGAATTTTGAAAAATCCTTTCTTAGTGTACCCCTAGACGTCATAAGGAATCTACGTGCCAAATTTCGAATCTCTAGACCCAGCGGTTTGGGCTGTGCGTTGATATATCAGTCAGTCAGTCAGTCAGTCAGGACTTTGAATTTTATATTTATAGATAGATTTTACATGAGTACTTCTATAGATAATTGACTAAACACGTGTTTCAGAATTTTTCAAAGTTCAACGCCTAAAAGGGTAAAATGGGTCCCAAAAGTCTGAAAAACGTCATGGGTATTGTTTTTATGGTTTATCGGGTCGCTGATTACGAAAATAACAACTATTTTCTAATCAAACATAGCCGACGTGACAAAAAGGCGATGCTGTGTGGGTGCGATGGAATGGAAATGTCTAAAAGGGGGTGAAAAAGCTTGAAAATCATCATAGGTATTCTTTTATGTTTTATCGGCTCGCTGATTACGACTAACGAATAACAAATATTTTCTAATCAAACGTAGCCGACGTGACTTACAATCCCCCCCCCCCCCCTGTGGGGGTGCGATGGGGTTGAAGTGTCATAATATCAATATGGGTGTTGATTCTGTGGTTTTCTAGGACGTCAATTACGAAAATGGCATCGATTTAAAAATATAACATAGTGGACAAGAAATTATTTAAAAGGATTTTTCAAATTTTACCCCTAAGAGGGTGAAACGAATGTTCAAAGTTTGTATGGGGAAACGAGTTTATTTGGGCTATTTAATTCTAAATTTTACACGAGTACTTCTATAGATAACTAAACACGTGTTTCATGATTTTTCAAAATTCAACCCTTAAAAGGGTAAAATGGGTCCCAATAGTCTGATAAACGTCATGGGTATTGTTTTCATGGTTTATCGGGTCGCTGGTTACGAAAACAACAACGATTTTAAAATTCAACGTGGCTAACGTGACCATCATCTCCTATTGTGGTGCAATGGGGTTGAAATGTCTAAAATGCGGTCAAAAAGTCTGAAAATCGTCATGGGTATTATTTTATAGTTTATCGGGTCGCTGATTATGGAAAAAACAATTATTTTATAATACAACATAGCCGACGTGACATAAAATCACCCCATGTGGGAGTGCGATCGGGTTGAAATGCCATAATACCAATATGGGTGTTGATTCTATGGTTTTCTGGAACGTTAACTACGAAAATGGCATCGATTTGTAAATATAACATAGCGGACATAAAATTAGTTAAAAGGACTTTTCCAATTTTACCCCTAAGAGGGTGAAACGGAGGTCCAAAAATTTTATGGGGAAATGAGATTGGTTGACAATTTTATCTTAAACTTTACACGACTACTTCTATAGATAAATGAGTAAACACGTGTTTGCCCCGAATTTCACGCGAGCGAAGCCGCGGGCGAAAGCTAGTTCTAGTATAAAATACAGTAAGGAAAAATATGCTTAAAAATTATCATCTAACTGACGTAGTTTATTAATAATGAGTACTATAGTATTAAAATAATCCCCGATTACCACTTGCTTTGTAATTAATAAATTAACTAACGGTTCAGAGTATTCTGACCCAGGGAGTTCCCTGCGCCAAGAGACCCGAGAAACGATTACATTCGACCCGTTCACAAATAACCTCCGATAAACAGCTAAATATGCTCAATGACTCTAATTACATTTGCAATAAGGTTGAGAGTAAACATGCAATGATTTATACAGCTGCGATAGTAAATTGGTCACGTTACTAATATATAAACGTCTGTATTCCATCGTAGAGCATCATTCGATACCGTTGCGTTGCAATAGTTAGTTAACTAATTTTATTCAAATTTCAAATTTGGAAAATGAATTTCGCTAAGATCTTCATGTTCGTGTTCGCATGTGTTTTGGCGCTGAGCGCGGTCTCCGGAGCGCCCAGTCCCAAGTGGAAGATATTTAAAAAATTGGTAAGTATCTCATATTTTCGATGAGCTCGGTGGTCGAATGGCCACTTTGACTCCGAGGTCGTGGGTTCGATTCCCGCATAAGACAAATATTTGTGTGCATGAACATGTCTGTTTGTCTTTGTCTTGGTGTTTTTAAAATATTATATGTACGGTATACAAAAAAAAAAAAAAACAATAAGTATAATATAAGTTACCTAGTACCCAGTACGAGCAATGCTTACTTTGGAACTAGATGGCGGTATGTAATTTGTTTAGGAATACATATTTTCTTATAATTAAATTTTCTTAGAATAAGTTGTCATCGCAGCCACTTACACTGATGATGACATGAACCACTTATACCCCAAAATCTCAAATCTTGAAACCAATAACCGTTATCAAACTATATTGTTTATTTCTGCTATAAATTCCATTCTGTACACAGTGATTTCCACTTTGCACTCTTTGATAACGACCAATAATCAATCCAAGGTTGAGGAGATGCTTTTGGTAGTTTGACTGCCAGCAAGCTATTGTTGATATATTTGACGTAAGCAAAGGGTGCAAAGCGGATATATCTGCATTCAACAACCAAAAAAAAGACATAACTGGTTCCAGATATAACTAGAATACACTAGTATCAGTACTATTACTTAAACTGTGCTAGTATATTGTGTATATATATTTATACCTTCTGGCCTGCCTCGACGTCGCGGGAGTGCAACAAAGTAGTACTATGTATAATATAATATAATATAATAATATAATATAATATGTATAGTAAATTACATGTTACTGACTGATTCTGTGGCTCTAAACAAACGATTTTTTTTAATTGGTTCAGGTTTTTTTTTTAAATATTAGTATACTCTTACTCTTCAAAATATTAGTATAATATTCATAAAAAAACATTTTTTTTAATATGTTTTTTATTGATTGATATTGATAATATTAACAGAAATTTACTTACAAATAAAACATATCCCCAAGATCTTTTCGTTGTCTTTCGGTAGCGTTTTTTTTTTAATTATAAACATACAATTTTGTTATTTTCTAACATAGAGAAAATAATATTTTTTCCTACATTTTGTTAATTTTTTTACTTGTTTGTTTCAGGAAAGAGTGGGCCAGAACATCAGAGATGGAATCATCAAGGCTGGACCAGCTGTTCAAGTCGTAGGGCAGGCGGCATCGATATACAAAGGAAAATAGACATTATAGTTTAACCATACGTTGCAAAATCCCATATAAGTATTGTAATACTCATGTACCTAAGACTGGTAGGAATCTTACTAGGAAATAAGTTTTAAAGATATTAATTCTAAGTGATTGTGCCAAACTTGAAAATAAATAATTTATTAACAGCATTCTTTTTTTTATTATTGAACTTTATGGAGGAGACGTCATCCACAAGTACTTACATTGCATTAGTTTAGTTTATACACTTCCTCGATATAACTTTAAACTTTATTGTTATCTCGAGGAAAACTGAAAAGAAATAGAGCTTAAATTAGGTAAGCCATGTTTTAACCATACAACTTTTACAATTATAGTAAAATTTTTAAGACTAATATTGTGGAATAAACATCACATAAGGGTGTTTTAAATATACATTTTATTTTTGAAAGTTATATATATAACTTTCAAAAATAAAGTCACAGTATAACTTCAAGGGGTCGCCGATCCATTGCCATTGGCACTGTGGCCAGTCTTTTAATAATATTTTCATGATTTTCTCCCTTCCACTTATACCTAAAAATAATAAAAACTAAGCATGTACCTAAATATCTTGAATACTATTTTTAGAGGAAAAAAAAATTCTTCTCTCACAACTAGTTACCAAACAGCGAAAAAAAATTCTTCTCTTGTAACTGGTTACGAAAGTGTAGTTACCTAAGTGGAAGAAGGGATTTTCGACTAACCTTATGGCAAATGAGTTCTAGTTTTACCTCTCAAAAGAATGTTTGACATTGCCGGCTACCCCATCAACTTATATAAATATATAAATGAATCCCTATTTCCTTTGGTCAAGGCATCACCCGTGATCGGCTGGACCGATTTCGATAATTCTTTTTTTGTTGTATTTATTATTCTTAGGAGGTTTTTATGAAAGAAAAATAAATGAAAAGAGCGAAATATTAGAAAATAGGAAACTGAACGACCATATTAACTTTTCTAATGTAACTTTATGACGTTTGACAGAATTGTCAGGCATTTGACAGATTGCTACCAATTCGAATTCAATATTCATTATTAAGAAGACAGACTACGTCGCTCGGGTCAGCTAGTAGTAGATATATAATATACATATAGTAGTAGTAAAATATAGTAGTAGTAGATATATAAAAATAATGAATTGACGAGCCCGGTGGTCGAATGGCTACAATCAGTGGTCATCAAGGATCACGGGTTCAATCTCCGCCCAAGACAAAATCTGTGTGCATAGATACGAGTATGTTTGTCTGTTATATTCTCAACAAATACCTGAAAAAAAAGTGTTTATCTATCAGTAATCCAGTACGCATACTTCAAGCTATGTTAGTTTGGGACGAGATGGCGCTGTGCAATTTGTCCAAGAATATTTGTATTTATGTAGATAAGCCAAAAACGAACACCTGTAAAGTGAGTCAACTGTCTTACCTCGCAATTATTTTATTATCTCAATTATTTATATTAGTCTTAAAAAAAATACGAGCTCGGTCGAAAGTCGAATGGTTAGTAATGGCCACTTTGACTCCGAGGTCGCGGTTTTGATTCCCGCACAAAATAAACATTTGTGTGCATGAAACATGTCTGTTTGTCTTGGTCTGGGTTTTTTCTATGTATTATATGTATGTATTTACAAAAAAATGTATTTAAGTACATTTATCAGTTGTCTAGTACCCATAACACAAGCTATGCGCTTAATTTGGGACTAGATGGCGCTGTGTAAATTGTCCAGAAATATTCATTTATTCATTCATTTAAGTTCTCACAAGCAAGGCGACAAATCTGACGTTTGTGACGATTGACCGAATTGGCGTATCTCATCCAGGTCGGCACAGCCGTCTTCATGATATCGTCCGACCATCGCGATGCTGGTGTGCCTTCGTTTCTGCTTCCTGATAAATAAATATTTCTGGACAATTTACACAGCGCCATCTAGTCCCAAATTAAGCACAAAGCTTGTGTTATGGGTACTAGACAACTGATAAATGTACTTAAATACTTTTTTTTTGTAAATACATACTTATAATACATAGAAAACATCCAGACCAAGACAAACAGACATGTTCATGCACACAAATGTTTGCCTTCCTGATCATGGAGGGTATCCTTTATAGGACTCTATGGCTCCATCTATCATCATTGAAACGACAGATATGTCTGGCCCACTTTAGTCGTCGTCGACCCTTATTTATCCCTCTGCTGGGATACGGGCCTCCCCTCAATCGACGGGTTTTAGAGCATACTCCAGCACGCTGCTCAACTGCGGGTTGGAGGTGCCACTTTAGTAGAGCTGCTGTGTAGAATGTATTGGTGACTTATATATTAAATATATGATATATACATATAAATCATTATTTTCCTTGTTGAACGGATGGAACAATTTCACTATTTTTTTATGTTGTGTTTGCTATTTTCAGGAGAAGGTTCTATAAAAGAAAAACAATTAGAAAGTTGATTGTAAAATTAGAAAATTTAAGACGACCGAACGACCAAATTAAATTTTCTTATGTATCTAACTTTACAGAAAGAACTGTCAGTCATTTGACAGATTGCGCGAAACCAATTCCAATTCAATATTCATTGTTAAAAAGACAGGCCATTCCGTGATCATATATAACCCAAGCCAAGAGAGCCAACTGAATATTCAATAGCATAGTTATATGACACTGTGAACGATATCAAATGTCAATTATAAACTTAGAATAAATTGAGACCGAAATCATTCATTTGTTTAAAACTTTTTTTTTATACATAGTCCACTTTTCCCGAGCCAGAGACAGTCACGAAAACGAGAATACCAAATTTGACATTTGTGAGGACTGGATTGAAACTGAATTTTGACTACATTTTAATTACAAGAATTGCCCCTCTGGTTTAAAAATTCGAAGTTAGGAATTTTCGTCGCATTAAGCCGGAGCGAAAAATCTTAAAAAAGATATTATATATTTCGAAACTAAATGTGTGTAAAATACACAAAACTATAAAGATCTACAAACTTTCATTCTAATATCTTCCGTCCGCCTTATTTTAAAGTCGATCAAAGTTTGGCGGGAAAGTCCATTTTAAAAGTATGAAGTACATGAACGTAATATTTAACATAGCTGCAACAACAAGTGTGCAAATTTATGATTTAATCTATACATGATACAAACCTGTGGCGTCATAACTTAGTAGCCAGTTTGAAGCGTTTGGTTTTAATATCCTTACATATAAAACGAAAAAAAGTTGGACAAAAAGTTTATTTTTGTAAAAAAAAAAGACTAATATAACTAATAACAATAACACAAACTAAAATTTAATCTGTTTCAAGACAGTTCCATTTTCAAAAATCATAAGGCTACGGCTAAGTTCATAAGGTGACTATTCGATTCGAATTAAATTGTTACGTGTAATGTTTTAACGATACTCATTGAAACGACAATCATTCTATTCAATTGTAATGTACGTTATAATAAATAAATAAATATTTCTGGACAATTTACACAGCGCCATCTAGTCCCAAAATAAGCGCAAAGCTTGTGTTATGGGTACTAGACAACTGATAAATGTGCTTAAATACATTTTTTTGTAAATACATACTTATAATACATAGAAAACACCCAGACCAAGACAAACAGACATGTTCATGCACACAAATGTTTGTCTTGTGCGGGAATCGAACCCGCGACCTCGGTTTCAAAGTGGCCATTGCTAACCATTCGACCACCGAGGTCAAAACACGCGAGACAAGTTTGTTCACGTCGTGTGAACAATATAACATGAACATAAGACCACTGTATGACGTATTCGATAAAATCGTTCCGAGGCTAGGACACCTCAGTCATAACTTCGAAATCCTCGGACCGCAGATATTAGTATAAAAATATTTCTCGAACACGGGAAAGCACGGAATGGAGTCCGTACGAACAATTTTAAAATATTATACTCATATAAAATCTTGAGTATTCTGAGTGCGAGTTCTTTTGTTCGCATTCGATCATGTCAACATAAACAAACCGACCAAATAGACAAGAACACTCATGTTGTGAATTTATAAGACGCGTGTTACATATCAAAATTATGTGGCTTACTTGCTCACATTTTGAAGTGAGCATCCCTAAAAATATGAGTTTTATCCCTAAAAATATCCCAAAAAAATTCGCACTAAGAACTCTGTTGTCACTGCTTCATCCCATAAAATCACTTACGCTTGAACGTATCCATAATATTCTTCCATGGTAATGCTGGTAGGTACATAATAATCAATAATAAAAAAAAAACTAAAAGTATTATTCACTATGAGCCATATTACATATTCTTGATCTCAGAAACAAAAATACATTAACAATGTTGACTTATTGAATAGTACAGAATAGCTATTGGCTTAGGTCATAGCGGCCTCGCTTTTTGTAAATTTTGCTTAACTTTTTAATTAAACCCAAAATTGCAGAGAAAGATTTTCATAAAATGCACATATTCACTTTTTTGAGCTCCTGGATTGTACTACTGTTTCAAACTAATGAAAAAAAAAAATAGAATGTTATTTCTTATATAGTCCTATAGTTGATAGCGGCTTCAGAAAAAAAAACATTATTTTAACCAAAAAAACTTCGAAAATCGCTTCAAGTAAACTGTTAATTTCTCGAATAAACGATAATGTTATTGAGCAAAATTTATACGAGAATAATTGTTACTTCATGATGAATAAACTTTGTAGCATGAACTTATTATCTTATTTCCTTCCTTATTTCAATAAAAACGATAATATAATTTCAACATTACTACAAAAAACGATGCACCGGCGGCCTTCGCGGGTTTAGTACTGCGCGAGAGCTCGTCAGCGTGCAAATGTAATAGGGCTCTTAATATAAGGTAATAGGGCTCGTAATAAAAGGTAACCTAATCCAGGAGAATTTCATTTTTAAAATTGTTCTTTTTTCTAATTTTATTACACACGGCCAATTCCATAGACTTACATTATTACCCACGTAGACTCGGTGAGCGCAACGATGATTCTAATTGGCTTTAATTTAGGAGCTCGTGACGGACACTTGCATGCTTGCATCAACCACAAAACCAGAACAAAAGGAGTAATACCACTCATCGGCGTTACTATTGCAAACATAGTCATATTGATAAGAGTTCAGGGGTCATGTACATTGACTGGGCGCTCGGGAACTCCCGTTTCCAATGCAATAAGTAATAAATTATGTTATGTAGGTATGATAAGAATTTACAATGTTTATTTATTAGTTCATCAACAGATGAACTACGGGTCGTTTTTCTGTCATAATGCATTATGTATCTTTTAGATTTTTTATTTTGACGAGCTTGGTTCTCAAATGGTTAGCAATGGCCACTTTGACCCCGGGGTTGCGGATTCGATCCCGCGATAAATATTTGTGTGAATGAACATGTCTGTTTGTCTTGGTCTATATGTATGTAGTTTTATATGTATTATATGTAAGTGTTTACAAAAAAAATGTATATAAGTATAATTATTAGTTATCTAATCTAGTACCCATAGTAAAATCTTCGCTTAGTTTGGGACTAGATGGCCGTGTGTAATTTGTACAGGAATATTTATTTATTTATTTATCTCTGTTTTATAAGACTAGTGTACCTAGCCAACAAGCATACGATTTGCCTGATGTTAAGCAGTCATCGCAACCTATGGACGCTTGTGACACCTCATCATTTACGCTTTACCGACTCTGTAAATCCCCCTTTACCTTTAAATTTTTCTTTAAATCGCAAAAACCCGATATTTATCATCTTTGCCGCTTCACTCTTGCCAGAGTGGTCGTGGTTATCATGATGAGGAAGCAGACAGGACTCGCCTCACGACGTCTCGCCACCTCTGCCTGCTGGTTGTCAATCGGGTACATTCGTGTACTGGGGCGCCCACCGCTGCCTTCACCTGATCGGTCCAACATATGGGGTATCTGCTCCACGGTTTTATACCGACATTTATAATAAATATAAAAATATCAAATTTTTGATCACCATCATCAGATCAACCCGTATTCGTCTGCTGCTAAACATAGACCTCCCTCTAAAAAGCCATACGCCCCGAAATGTCAACTAACTGTTTCCTTTTGCAAAAGCGATTCACTTCTGGCACTTAACCGGCCGCTACAGCGGGACGCTCGCTTCGCTCGCTCGGCTCTTGCGTTGTTTGTCATAGTCTAACCTTTTTTTTACGTAGGAAAATCCGTTAAGGACACACACGCTGCCCAACTTTCTGTTGCCCAACTGTCGGACTTTGCTGCCATGACCAGTGGCAGCCCGCCGATTGGCGAGGAGACGGGAACTGCGAAAACATGACCTCCGGCGATCCCGCCGGCGATTGTCTGTGAGGACCCTCCTCCTGGGCGGTTAGTGGCGCACCGGGAGACATCCGGCACGCCGAGACCAAGGGTGTTTTTTTAACGAGGTTTTCTTCCTCGACTGCTTGGGTATGAGGAAATCGGCTCTCCGGGCGTCGTAGGACATTCCCGGCCTCGGTTTCACCTCCCCCTCCTCAGTAATTTTTAACTACGTTTTCTTCCTCGACGTTTCGCAACACCTCGCTACACTGGGGAGTGCTCCTCCACTGTGCGCCTCACCGTGACCTCTGCTAGTTCAGAGGGGCGGGAGGCGCAGACGTCCAAAAGCGCAGTACAAGTACTGCGCTTTCTTCCACTACCAGGACATTGACCAACGGTCAGCAAGATTTCTGAGTAGAGAAGTTACTGACCGTTGTTGCCCAGGGTGCACCAAGCTCAGGCTGTTGCTGTCAAGTCATTTTCACCGGACGTATCCAGTAATATAAACGAGCCAACAACAGTCCCGAGCACACGAGAAGGTTTTCCGGTTAGGTTAGACTATGACGGGGCGAGCACCCCGTCATAGTCTAACCTAACCGGAAACCTAACCTAACTAGTCAAGTATAACCTAACCTAACCTACTTAAATTTCTGTTGTCATTATATCAATGTACGAAAAGGGAACTGTTACATTAACGATACGTTATTCGTCTAATAGTTGTCAAATGAAAAAAAAAGACAAATGATAAATGCCCCAAACGTTTGGTGTCATTATAATAATCAGCTTAACAATAATTTAAGCAAATGAAACGTTGTCATACAAAAATTTGATAATCGTTAGTTGTCAAATTGAAAAATAGGTGAAACGTTGATTGGCAACTGATAATCGGCCAAACAGTTTTTCGCGAAAAGGCAGTATACCGTACCTGCATCTCTTTATCAAGCGTACACAGAGAAAACTACAGACAAATTGCTAGTTATCATCGCATTCACACAAATAAAAGGAGTAAATTACGACATCATGTAAAGAAAGAAAATTTCCGAATATACCCCCACCTCACAGAATAACCCAGCCAAATAACAAGTCCCTTAAGGGTTTAAGGGACTTGTTATTTGGCTGTTGTGTTCCTGCGAGTGAGTGAGTAGGGTTGGCGGCGCGCGAACGATATTTTCTATTGCGAGCGTTAATATGGCTACGGAAACCGTTTCACATCAGGCGGGCCGTATGCTTGTTTGTTGCCGACGTAGTATAAAAAAAGATATTTTTTTGTTTCACGTCACGTGCTAATTTATCAAAGGATAATACAATAATAACGAAAGAGTTGTTATGACCGTGTTATATAAAGTCTATAACATTCTCTATCTCATGTTTGCCTAATAACTAGGCGTCTATAAAACGTAGTGTATTTTAAGTCTATGTCATAAAATGAGAATGTAGACGAAGATAAATTGCAAATTGTCATAGTTTTGTTACAGTCACAAATATTATTGCTATTACTTATACGCTAGGCGTTACGAATATTTTTTCAACGAGCTAAATAAATAGTGGCGTAACTGTAGGGTGATAGGGCTGGCAATATGCCGCGGGGTCCCGACCCAAGAGGGCTCCGACCCTTGATAAAAAAATTATTAGTGTTGGATAACTACATACGTAAGTATTTTTTTATCATTTGCACAGGATATTAGAGCTGAGTTGGGCGAGAGAAAGAAAAGGGAAGACCGAGACATAGTAAAAACCTTTCTACAACAAGACGAAAATGACAGTTACAAAGTGCACGCTATGAATTTAGAAATGCAAAGTGAGTGGTTAACCATAGGCGAGTTTTGCATCCCGTTAGCTCTGAAGTGGCGCACCTTGCTGTACGACTGGTCTCCTGCCTTATTAAAATTCTATCTTAATGCCTTTCAAATGACCCTCCCTGACCAGAGTAACTTAGTTAGGTGGTGAAAAGTCTCTGAAAAATGTTGCTATACTTGTGGAGAGGCGATATGTACAGCAAGTCACCTATTGGTGGGATGCAAGTTGCTCCTTAATAGGGGACATTACTCACATCGCCATGACAGAGTACTTCAAATCATACGTGAAGCCATAAGCCTTTCAATAGCTAGAGCCCAAAAAGGATTAACGACAAACAAAAGACAAATTAACTTTCTAAAAGAAGGCTCAACTTCAAACTCCAAGAACAAGCCTTACTCAATCCTGGATACAGCACCGGACTGGACTATTTTAATTGACACGTATGAAAAGCACTATAAAATCCCAGAGGGTGTGGGTGTTTCGACATTCAGACCGGACATTTTCCTTTTTTCCAGAGCTACACAACGCATAGTACTTGTAGAGCTTACCGTACCGTGGGAAACTAACATACCCAAAGAACACGCGATAAAACAAAACAAATATTATGACCTCCTAAACGAATTAACAAAAAGCGACTATGTAGTTAATCTATACGCTATAGAAGTAGGAGCGAGAGGTATACTAGCAAAATCTCTCTATAACCTGCTGAAAGACGTTGGCTTGTCCATAAGTGGAGTAAGTTCTATACTAGTACGAGTATCTAAAGCTGCATTAGCATGTTCATACCAGATTTGGCTGGGCAGGGAGAGAAACACAAGTAGTGAAGGTGAGAGGGCCCCTTTCCGACGTAATCAACACTCACCTTCACTACTTGTGTTTCTCTCCCTGTTGTTAAATCTACATGTCACAAGTCTCGGGATCTGCTTGGGGTTTCTCTTTCTGCTACACGATGGACCCGGCACCCGCACGGTGAATCCATGGAAGCTAAGAAGTTCGTCTCTTTGTGGTACAAGGATAAATATTGGGCTAAACATATTCAAATGCCGATCAGTAGATAAACCACAAAAATCCCTTATCCGGCAATTAATAATACAACAAATAAACAATTTATTCGGGTTCCTGGGAAGAACCTCATGCACGATAGAAGCCTTTATCGCTATACAAACATAATTATGCATTCAACAAACAATGACATAATCAGAAATGAATACTTATTTCCTTGTCATAAGACCGAGAATAGCCACACGTATTGTTATTGAAATGTAAAATGTAATTTTGTTTTATTCAAAGCGCTCATGTACGAGTATAAATGCATCAAGTTTCTTAGTAAAGGTATCATTTGAAGATATTGAAGCTACAAGTTTCAACATACGAGCAGGCATGAAGTTCACAAAGATTTTCTTCTTCTTCTTCGTCATCGTCATGTCTTTGTCATCAGCAAAGGCAGCTCCGGACTTTTGGAAAGAAATTGTTAGTTTTTTTTATATACTATGTGTTTTTTTGATGTTATAACGTCTTAAAAATCAATGAACGCATAAAAAAGCATGATTCATTGTCACGTTCCGCCTGAGCCGAGCGTGCAAGCGAGAGCGCGGAACGAGCGATAGAGAGGCACGATCGGGCTAAGCGTTCCGCTTGTGACGCATCTATCTCTCTTCCACATCATCGGCCGTTGGTTTCTTATTTTACGTTATCATGTAAAGTTATCGTCGTAAACCGATTTTACAGACGACCATTTTTTTATGAGATGATATTTTTTTTTAAAGGCTGTCCGTCCGTCCGTCTGTCACCAGGCTGTATCTCATGAACCGTGATAGTTAGAGAGTCGAAATTTTCACAGATGATGTATTTCTGTTGCCGCTATAACAACAAATACTAAAAAACAGAATAAAATAAATATTTAAAGGGGCTCCCATACAACAAACGTGATTTTTGTGCCGTTTTTATAGATAATGGTACGGAACCCTTCGTGCGCGAGTCCGACTCGCACTTAGCCGGTTTAATTTTATACTACGTCGGGTGGCAGACAAGCCCCCTGATTATTCTAATATTGATAGAGTTATTGTAGCCGAGAAAGAGATGCTAGCATTATACGGTGTAGATATTGGGATGTAAGTGGTTTCATCAACGTCTTTGAACTAAAGCTAATCTCGCCTGCAGGTGGTGCATACTGGTGAGTTGGTGACTGGTAAACGAGGCTCTGGGGAAAAGAGAGGTAGGGCATAGCGTTTTTTTTTTTTTTTTTGCTGCCCGACTGGGGAAGTACCCCGAGAAGAAACGAGCATGTAGGTCACCTGATGGAAAGCAATCACCGCCGCCAGCCTATACTCCTTCCTTTCTTTCTTTCTGGTGACCTCATTTACTCACAGGAACACAACAATCTTCAAGGGAATTGTTGTTAAGCTGCGGTATTCTGTATGGTGGAGGTACTTCCCCAGTCGGCAACTTAAAAGATTCGCTATGCTCTACCTCTCTTTTCGCCAGAGCCTCGTTTGTCTGTCAGCAGGGTGCAGCAAGTGCAGGTGAGGTTGGCTTTGGTTCAAATACGTTGATGAACTACTTACACCCCAAAGACCAATGTTGTAGACCAATTTTTCAAGATCCAATCTGTCAGTCTCTGGACGAGCTACTCGACTTAAGAGTGCCTAAGAGTGGGGTGTAAGTGGTTCATTACACCCCATATTTACGAACCATTAACTTTTTTGCCTGATTTAAATAATTCGTCTTCTTTTCCTTTAGCCTTTTTCAAGCTTTCTTTGATGGTAATCGGATTACCATCGCTTTGATTCCAATGTTTACCCCCCAATATTTACCGCCGGTCTTACTGTCTTTTTTTTTTATATATACTACGACGGGTGGCAGACAAGCTTACAGTCCGCCTGATGTGAAGCGGTTACCGTAGACATATTAACGCTCGCGACATAAAATATCGGTCGCGCGCCGCCACCCCCGCTGCCAATGCAACATCTCCTTCTTTTCTGATGACCTCACTCACTCGCAGGAACACAACAACCCTCAAGGGAATTGTTATTTGGCTGCGGTATTCTGTGAGGTGGAGATACATTCCCCAGTCGGGTAGCTTACAATTACGCTCCCTACCTCTCTTTTCGCCAGAGCTTCGTTTATCAGTCAGCAGGGTGCACCACGTGCAGGTGAAGTTGGCTTTGGTTCAAAGATGTTGATAAACCATTTACACCCCAATTGGGACGGGGGCCCACCACACATTCCCACCACTGTATCTCCTGTGTAGCCAGGATTAACAGCGGCGACCGCCAAAAAAGGCAATGAACAATGAAGTCCATTGCAGTCCCAGGGGTAAAACTACGGCTGCCTTGGAACTCACAACGAATTTAATCAGAAGAAATTAGTAGGAGTAGGAAGCTTTTGGAATTTGACTTCCCCTCTTAGCAATGTGAGAGACAGCAATATGGCAAATAAGGCATTAATAGCCTAAAGAGATGGCTAGTCAAGTGAAGCTCAACTGCCGTGCACCACGGATTTTAAGTTTCTAACACTATTAGGGACCTAAAACATTGAGTTGTTACTTAACACATCGATTCCAATAATATGAATTGCAAAATCGTCTGAACGCTTGGTAATTCTCCCTTGTTGCTACCAAATCTGAATAGTATACTACCCCGGATGCAACTTGCAATGAATTCAACATGTCATCCCGCTCCCGCTGCCAAAGATCACACTCCCAGAGAACATGGTGTGCTGTTTGATCGAATTCAGAATTAGCAGTAGAACATTCGCATAAGGGCGACGGCACTAATTTAAACGAAAAGAGTTTAGCTTTAAAATTGCCATGTCCAGTTAAAAATTGCGCAACAGGGTGGTCGACTTCTAACCACTTTTTCTTTAATCTATCTCTTACCGATTGAAAGAACAGATACAAGTGGCGTCCTTTGGTAGAAGTTTCCCACCTTTCCTGCCATTCAGACAGCAATGTTTCAAATACTTCATTAAAAGGTTTGAACAGTCTAACTATTTTTTCACGATCACGCGTTTTCAAGAAATCAGGGACCATATTTTTAGATGTATAGTACATTGAAGCGCGGCGTTGTACTTCTAAGTCTACCGGTAACACACCTGCTAGCACGGGTAGTGCCTCGGTGCTTACAGTTCTATACGACTTACATAAAAATATCAGAGCAAGGCGCTGGCTTTGAAGCAATTTACGACGTGCTGCACCTATAGTAGCCCTATCTGCCCACGCAGGAGAACCATACGTAACACAACCTAAGTATGTGGCGGTATAAATAGTTTTTAACGTTTTGAAAGTTAATCCCCACGTAGAGGTAGAAATTCGTGTTAAGGCATAGAAATTCTTTTTTGCTTTTTCACCTACTTGCTTCATGTGCTCAATGTAATTAAAATTTCTATCCAAAAGCAAACCTAAGTAACAAACCGAACTTCTATTAGCAACAGATACTCCATTAAAATGAAATCGCGGTGAAACCTGTAAATTTCCCTTAAGCAAGAGTTGATATGTTTTATGTGGCGCAAAATTGAGACGATTACGATAACCCCAATCTGAAATTAAGCCTAGGCTAGCGTTGGCTAGTTTCTCTATGCTAGATCTTGAATTAGCATTGATTAATAAGAGACCATCGTCAGCGTAACCAGTTAACGAGCACCCTTCCGGTAAGGGTAGGCTAAAAAAATCATCAAAACCGATATTCCAGAGATACGGTCCCAACACTGAACCCTGGGGGCAGCCCTGCGTGAGCACCTTTGAAGCAACATAATGGCCAAGTTTTAATTTAGTTGTACCATTCAAAAAGTACGATCGAATGAGAGAGTAGATGTTGCTAGGGCAACCTCTCACCTTAAGTTTCAGCAACAACATTGGCCACAAAGCATTATCAAAGGCACCTGAGATATCTAAGAAAATAGCTACAACATTTGATTTGGGGGTTGATGCTACTCACGTCCGCAGGCTTTACCCTAGTTTCCCTGCACGTGACCCCTGGGTGGTGCTAAACGAGTAGCCTTTTTCCTGAGTGGTAGAGCCAAGCTGTAGTCGTTTAGTGTCTAGAACATGATCGCGGTCAAGTTTTGGACATTGAATGAATACAGCTCGTAATTGGGCCGGCTCGTCCGGGGCAGTACCACTCTCACGCAGAAGACCGGCGTGAAGTAATAGCTCGCGCTATTGCGTTTCGTACGGTGAGTGTTGAAACCCGGAGCCCAACCCAAACACCCCAACTCTAAATATGGCAGCGGTAGTAAAAAGAACAATACCCCAGGAGGGTACCGTCACCGCTGGTGACGGAGAATCCCTCCCTGAGCACCACTGCTCAGGCCGCCCGACGTATTCTGGGGCGGGCATTACGCCGCTCTATATTTCTGCCGGGAGCAAACGCAAGAAGAGTGTGGTGGCACCTCCCCCTGAGCTCTGCGTTGAGCTGTGTAACGTTAGGGGACTTAACTCCAACATCAATGCTGTCCACCATCATCTAGAGACGGCTAGGCCGGCCATACTCTTTTTGACGGAGACTCAGATATTCCCCCCTGCTGACATCTCATATCTGCGTTACCCAGGGTACAAAGTGGAACATCACTTTGTGCCACGAGCCGGTGTTTGCGCGTACATTCGGGAGAATATCTGTTGTCGACGTCTTGGCAGTCTTGAAGCGAGGGACCTGTCAATTATGTGGCTGCGCGCAGATTTTGAGGACCGCACTCGCATTTACGCGTGCCTCTACAGGTCCCACAGCGGAAATGTCGAAACGGAGCGTCTTGTGGAGCACATACAAACGACGACCGACAGTATACTCCAGCAGATGCCTTCTGCAGAGATTGTGGTACTGGGTGATTTTAATGCCCACCACGTCGAATGGCTAGGGTCTAGATCAACTGACCATGCTGGAAGAACTTTCCATGACTTTGCCTTGGCATATGGTCTGACACAGCTGGTTTCCTCGCCCACGCGGGTGCCGGATGTGTCGGAGCATATGGCGTCCCTTTTGGATCTTCTGCTGACCTCCCACCCTGAAAATTATCGTGTGTCTGTTGGCGCCCCTCTTGGGTCTTCGGATCATTGCCTCATAAAGAGTATTGTGCCACTCACACGCCAAAGGCGACCGCGCACAGCCAGCACACGTCGTGTGTGGCATTTTAGGTCAGCAGATTGGGATGGGCTGCGTAGTTTCCTGGCCTCCTACCCTTGGGGGCGGATTTGCTTTTCGCTGGAAGATCCCAGCGCCTGTGCTAATGCTGTCGCTGATGTGGTTCTGCAGGGCATGGAACTTTTTATTCCTAATTCTGCGGTGCCCATTGGTGGCAAATCTCGACCATGGTTCGGAGGGTCTTGCAAAGCCGCGTTGCGTCATAAGCAGGATTCTTACCGAGCCTGGTCCGAGGCTCAGGCAGCTGGAGATGCAAATACCGGTGTCCTTAAGAAGAATTACAACGCTGCGTCTAGATCCTTTAAGGGCTGCATCGCCAGGGCAAAGTCCAAATTCGTTAGCAAAATTGGCGAGAGATTAGTGCGCTTGCCCTCTGGGTCTCGTGCGTTCTGGTCGCTCGCCAAGGCTGTTCAAGGTAACTTCTGTCGGTCGTCGTTTCCACCATTGCACCGAGTGGATGACTCACTGGCCCATACTGCAAGGGAAAAGGCCGATCTTCTTGGACTTCTCTTTGCGTCTAACTCGACTCTCGATGATCAGGGAGCAACACCGCCAACCATCCCACGGTGTGAGAGCTCTATGCCAGACATTAAGTTCTCGCAAAGAGCTGTCCGTAGAGCACTCTTCTCCCTGGACATCCATAAGTCGAGTGGGCCGGATGGCATTCCACCTATTGTTTTAAAAACATGTGCTCCAGAGTTGGCTCCGATTTTAACACGCCTATTTCGGTACTCCTACTCACTTGGCGTGGTCCCCTGCTCATGGAAGGAGGCTTTAGTCCACCCGATCCCTAAAAAAGGCACTTGCTCAGATCCGTCCAATTACAGGCCTATTGCGATAACTTCCATATTTTCCAAAATCATGGAAGCTATCATTAACAAACAGCTGGTAGCCTACTTAGAGGATCACCAGCTGATAAATGATCGCCAATATGGTTTCCGCCATGGTCGCTCAGCTGGTGATCTTCTGGTATACTTGACTCACCGTTGGGCGGAGTCAGTGGAAGGCAAGGGCGAGGCATTGGCTGCTAGTCTGGACGTAGCAAAAGCTTTTGATCGGGTGTGGCATAAAGCATTACTTTCCAAGCTTCCTTCTTTTGGGCTACCTGAGAAGCTTTGCATATGGATTGCCAGTTTTCTATCTGAGCGTAGCATCAAGTTGTAGTTGACGGAGCACGCTCGGACCCACTACGCTTGAATGCTGGCGTACCACAAGGCTGTGTATTGTCCCCCACGCTGTTTCTTCTGCATATCAATGACTTGCTGCTTATACACAATGTTCATTGCTATGCGGATGACAGTACAGTGGACGTAAGATACACTGGCCAATGTAATGTTTCTCGGGATTGCGTCGATGAGTACCGAACAAAACTTGTGTCTGAGATTGAGACGTCCCTTGGACACGTCTCGGATTGGGGTAGATTGAATTTGGTGCAGCTAAATCCCTCCAAGACACAGGTTTGTGCGTTTACCGCTAAAAAGTCCCCATTCGTCGTAGCTCCTAGTTTGGAAGGTACTCCCCTTAGTGTAAGAACTAGCATTACCATCTTGGGTGTCGACATATCGAGTGATGTTCAGTTTCGCGGTCACTTGGAATGCAAGGCCAAACTGGCTTCCAGGAAGATTGGTGTGATTAGTAAAGCCAGGCGGTATTTTACACCCCGACACCGCCTTCAACTATACAAAGCCCAGGTTCGACCTCACATGGAGTACTGTTCGCATCTCTGGGCCGGTGCGCCCCAGTACTTGCTTGCTCCATTTGACCGCATACAACGAAGAGCAGCTCGAATCGTCGGTGACCCAATGATCTCGGATCGATTGGACTCTCTCTCTACACGCAGAGATGTAGCGTCTCTTTGCGTTCTATACAAATTATATCACGGGGAGTGCTCCGATGAGCTGTTTGATTTGATACCTGCCGCTGAATTCCACTATCGTACAACTCGCCATAAATTAAAATTCCATCCATATCATCTTGATAATTGGCGATCTACTACAGTACGTTTCCTAAGACATTTCATACCACGAACAGTGAAACTGTGGAATCAACTTCCCTCAGCGGTATTTCCGAACAACTACGACATGGGTGCCTTCAAGAACAGAGTTTTCATTTTCCTTAAAAGGCTGGCAACGGATCGGCGACCCCTTGGTGTCGCTGGTCTCCATGGGCGGTGGTGATTGCTTTCCACCAGGTGACCCACATGCTCGTTTGCCCCCCTCTCACATAAAAAAAAAAAAAAAAAAAAAAAAAAAAAAAAACATACTTGCTCTCCGAGAGCTCAACAACTTTGCGCACTGCGAGCGCAGCATCAACAGTGGACTTGCCAATGGTGAAGCCGTACTGATTTTTATGAAATTGTGGGCCACCGGGCAGCAACCGTGGCACAACCAAGCGCTCAAGCAGCTTACCCAACGACGGTAGCAGAGTAATAGGACGGTAGGACTTCGGATCGTCTGGTGGTTTATCACCGCCTTTTGGTATTATTTTTATAACACCACTTCGCAAAATGCCAGGGAAATGACCTTCTACAATACACCGAGTAAGTATTGTTAAGATAGGTTCAGCGGCTACTTTACAAGCTTCTTTAATCATTCTATTTGAAATCTTATCATCACCGGAGGCTTTATTTGTAGGCAAAGCTTTAACAATAGACATAAACTCATCCATCGACGGTACATTTGATATTGGAGTGGAAGGGCACATATCCGCCGCGCTCCTAACCTCACGATGGTAGTCACTGTCACTATCGGCGCAATCGTCAGGAATTAACGCATGCAGAATTGTCTCAGCGGTCTCTTCTACACCAAGGGTATGTGAATTATTAAATTTTATATTGGATACGTATGCCTGATCAATCCGCCTATTTGCTTTAAATTCGTTATATAGAGGAGACCACGGGCCCTCACTATTTAATCTTTCTACAATACGTTTTAGTAAATTACCTTTGGATTTTTCAACAGCAGCGCGATAGTGAGATCTAGCAATACGCAAGTCACTTAGAGCGGTTTGATAAATTTCTCCTTCGATGTTACGTTTCTTTAACTTTGAGATTTTACGTCTAGCGGCACGAAAATGCCTACGCAACCTAATAAGGGTATCATTCCACCAGTCGCATCGTCTGTTATTAACTATAGGTTTTCGACCTAATGCAACGTCAGCGCAATATACGAATGTGTCAGACATAATTTTAACACTTTCCGTGACTGTAAGTTCACTACGAGTAAAATCTTTGGCGCGGGAAGCGAAAAGTGAAGCAAAGCTTGCCCAGTCGGCGTTCCTAGTTTTATATTGAAAACCTATTAACTGTTGCGGATTTAAGTTATCAACAACTGGGGAGAACTCACACACAATCAGACGGTGATCACTACAAGAAGCTTCAGGAAGAACGCGCCAGTTTTGTATTCGGACGTCTGCACTAGAAAGTGTGACGTCAATAAAAGACTCGCCCATTGGGCTACTAAAAGTAGGTGGTGCTTCAGGGGTATTGTGAATATGAAGATGCATTTCAGCAATGAACTCTTCAACAGCAGAGCGTCGGCATCGGTCGCTCTCAACTTGCCGTGCCATAATGGTGATGATGCATTTACGTCTGCTCCTATAATAACCTTATGACCAGTAAGAGCATGCAATACTCTTCGTAGATGATACAAATGCGAACCCACAGGGTCAGAAAATTGAAAATAACAACTGACTACAAATACTCTCAAATATGGAGATGTTACTTCAGCTACCGCACAGTGAGTGGACATTAGGTGATTGATTGATGTTATAGTAAATCCGCCCCTTGGCGCATATATACCCGCGCGCGACTTGTTATTAAGTTGTATAAATTTACTGTTTAATTGAGATCTTTGGTACTGCTCCTGAACTAAAACAAGATCGAGCTTATAGTCCGCAACGAGCTTATCCAACTCAGACGTAGCAATTTTATCGTTGTGTAGATTTAGTTGTCCAATTACGACGTTATCCATAGGTGGTGTTTAAAATATTGAATTCTAACCGTGCTGCGTATGTGGGGCAAGACTCTGACCCGATCTTGTGGTCAGCAGTCTTTTTTGACGCCTACATGCTGCGCATGTAGGTTTGAAGTCTGCTTCAGACATTCCCGGGAGTCGTGTGCTTCGGCACAGTGGGCACAGGTGGAGTTATTTGCCGAGCAGTATTTGCTGACATGCCCATACTGCTGACATTTCAAGCAACGCACGACTTCTATTCTATTTACACCCCAAATTGTATATTATCAGGCTGGTTATAAAAAATCACCTTTAGTTTCCGCTCATCCAATCTATCTTATATCTCTTGTTCTACTTAAAACCGGCCACTCTTCACATCGTCTCTACTTGCCTGCTTTTCTATTCTGTGGGTTTATTCAAAAATGTCTCTTATTTGACAGGAACGGGCAGGGCAAATTCTATTCTGTGAGTTTATTCAATTATGTCTATAATGTAACAGGAACGAGCAGGGCAACGAGTCCGTGATGCCATCATCAGTGCAGGTCCAGCAGTAGCCACGATAGCACAAGCACAAGACATCGTCAATGGCGGTAGACGAGATGATGATGAATAAGAAACAAACAGTTAATTTACAAATCGGTCAAGTTACCTAGGCAATCCACAAGGAAAACCATACCATAGAGACTATCAAGAAAACCATAGTATACTTCATTTCCTATGAAGTGTATCTGGAATACTACTTTCAATATATATGTAAAAAGAATGTTTGTCTGTACGTCCTTTATGCATTCGTTTACCGCTCATCCAACTGCAACGAAACTTTGGTGGGATATTCTGGGTATACTGGGTAAGGTTTGGACAGGACAACTTCTGTCAGGTCATAACTTACGGGTGTAACTTAATAATAACTGCACATGGTATTAATTTATCAAATGTTTTTATTTATTAAAAAATACAACAACCGTCAACTGTGTATGTAGTTCCATTTGGCACTGACTTTGTTGTTTTGATGTCGGTTAATAAATCTAAAGCAGTGGCGTAACTACAGGGGGCAGAGCGGGCAAAATGCCACAGGCCCCGGGCCAAGGGGGCCCCAGGCTCGAGAGCTTACTACAAAAATTACTATTTACAGCGAAATTTATTGAGCTTATAAAATCGTCCGGTCGTTCTGTCTGTCCGTCCGTTGACATGAAACTCAAAATTTTGAAATTCAGACTTCGGATTCGTGTAGAGCATCAAAAAGTAGTAATGTAAAGTGACCTTGGTTTTCCGATATCAATTCGGGAAAGTGGCCAAAA
This sequence comes from Hypsopygia costalis, assembly GCA_937001555.2. Classification (NCBI taxonomy): domain Eukaryota; kingdom Metazoa; phylum Arthropoda; class Insecta; order Lepidoptera; family Pyralidae; genus Hypsopygia; species Hypsopygia costalis. The sequence continues at coordinate 6,510,897 of OW443350.2, forward strand.
TAAATAAATAAACAAAATAAATAAATTTCGCTATGGTGGCGCATGCTGCGCGCCCGATGTTTTTTTTTTAAGTTCGGCTATAAATATACAATATATAAAATTTTAATAGGTAAGTACATTATCATATTTCTTTCAAATAAAATTATAGTTTATTAACCACAAACGTACAAAATACTTCTTTATTGTTGGTTACTTAGAAGATTTATTAGAGAGGCCCCCATCCTTTGAGGACCCATCTGATGAATTTGCCACGGACCCCTGATGGTATAATTACGCCACTGATTTAAAGTGAGTATAATTTAGAATAGGGTATTCCAATTTTCTTCATCTGTTTTCTGACGGGAATCAGTATAAGCGGAGAGAAGTAGATGTGAGAGAGAAACGAAGGGAAATAAAAGGGGAAGCGAATTGACATGAGAAGGAAAAAAGTGAAGTTGAGCGGGTAAAAGGAAGGCAGACGACAGGGAAAAGTGAAATACATATTGTATTTTACTGCTTTACCTAGGTTATTTGATCGATTTGTTTTACTCATTTACATACTCATTGTATTTATCATTCTTTTGTAACCTCTGATTATTTTGTAAGAAATTATTAATAAATAATGTAAAAAAAAACTCTGATTTATTTATTGTTTTTATTTTATTTTTATATACCTACTACTAAAGTGGCATATGCAAACAAGCAGTATTATTTTCGCATCCAAAAATTCCGATGGTTAACGGCTTCATCTTCGGCGGTAGGGCCCCAGTAATACAAATTGTTGATAGTGGCACCGTTGTTGCGGTCATCTAGACCGTAACAGAGACAGAGCATTCTATTGTTTTTTTTCTATTTATATTTTTTTATATGGGAGGGGGGCGAATGAGCATATGAGTCACCCGATGACAAACAATACAACTGCCCATGGAGATCAGCAACACCAAGAGGTCGCTGACTGCCAGCATTATACTCCTACCTTTTTTTCTCGTGACCTCACTCACTCTCAGGGTTTGCTTTGATACCTGCCGCTGAATTCCACTATCGTACAACTCGCCATAAATTAAAATTCCATCCCTATCATCTTGATAATTGGCGATCTACTACAGTATGTTTCCTAAGACATTTTATACCACGAACAGTGAAACTGTGGAATCAACTTCCCTCAGCGGTATTTCCGAACAACTACGACATCCATCACATCGATCTCCATGGGCGCTGGTGATTGCTTTCCACCAAGTGACCCACATGCTCGTTTGCCCCCTTCACACATATAAAAAAAAAGAAAAAACACACAACAACCGTCAAGGGATTATTTGGCTGCAATTTTCTGTAAGGTGGAGATACTTCCTCAGTCGGGCAGCTTAAAAAATACGCTATGCCTTTTTTCTCTTTTCGCCAGAGCAGTCTACAACCTCGTTTGAGTCAGCAGGTTTACCACGAGAGAGCACCAGAGCATCAGTCATTTGTTTTACATTAACGTTGACATTGCATTCGAATCATGTGCTTGACTTTAGCCCGGCTCGATGTAGCATGGGGCCATCTTTTAACTCATCGTGTGACGCAATCACGCCGATCTTTATTTGTCGCGGTCAATGAATGCAACCACAGACTATGAGAATCTTGTCCCACCATGGAATCGTGGCAAGTGGGTATTTTTCCCCAGTATCCATATCAGGATCTCTGCATATGAACGGTTAATCAGATGGACTTCCTGTTAAAACATCTATTGACTCATGCATTGATAAAAATAGATAGGAATATAGAATTGGAACTAAATAATAAAGTCAAGTGCTTTTACCGTTAATCCTAGGAAATCCAGAGTCCTATAGGAGATAAGTAGGCACAGATAATATAGATGCCCCATTGACGTTAGTATATTACTTGTAACACATATTTTTAAATGCCACTATATAGTGATACTATAAACAATTTTATCTATATAGATAAATTGTTTTTATTTATAGGTATGACGAGCTCGGTGGCTGAATGGTTAGCAATGACCACTTTGACTCCGAGGTCGCGGGTTCGATCTCCGCACAAGACAAATATTTGTGTGCATGAAATGTTTGTCTTGGTCTGGGTGTTTTCTATGTATGTAGTTATAAAAAAATGTATTTAAGTATATAACCAGTTGTCTAATACCCATAGTACAAGATTTCCTTAGTTTAGGACTAGATGGCCGTGTGTAATTTGTCCAGGAATATTTATTTTTTTATTTAGTACTAAGTACTTAGCATCAGGAGCTCGATAGCGTTGTTGCGCGTGTCAGTTTAATCCAACACGCACGTTAAGCAATATCGACCGTAGCCTGTACATGGATGAGTTTATATATCTCGAGCTCCTTCCTACGTCAGAGGGCACGATAAGCCGTCGGTCCCGGCAGTAGTGATTAGATGACAGTCATTAAGCCAAGTCAGTGGCCTTTAGGTGGTTTGAAAATACTGGTCAACGCAAACATGCCAGTTCAGCAGCATGGTGGAGTGTGCTCTAAAAATCTCTTCGATTGAGGGGAGGCCTGTATCTCAGCAGGGAAATAAGAAGGGTTGACGACAACGGCTTATTATCATCATCAACATCATCAGCCAGTATCTGTCTACTGATGATATACGGCTTCCCCAGTTCTTCTTTACTACCGCAGTGTCCAATGCGATTCTACGCCTTCCATAACCAGACTAAGACCTAGACGCTTTTTTGAGATCTAACACTTTAGGATACCAGGCTAAAGCCTAAAGCTGGGAGTGAATCAGTAATCTTTTGGTGTTGCTGATGTCTACGGGCTGCGGTGGTACTTCTCTGTCGACACTTATTCATCTCACTGCTGGGTCCGGCTCTCCCCCAAACGAAGTTGGTTTAGAGCATACTCCGCCACGCTGCTCAACAGCGGATTGGCGAAGTGTACTTACCTTCAGGTTATTCACATGCTTGTGTACTCCCATTTTTATATTAAAAAATGTATTATATATTGGAATATATATACTCGTAACTTACAGTCTTCTTGTGAATGACATGTTCAATTCGTTGCATGTCGCAGCCGGGGTTATACTATTTTGATTTCGTAGCAACAAGCGGAAATTACGATTGACCTAGTGGAGGAGAGCCGCGAACGACTTGTGTCGGAAATCGAGAGCACACTAAGTAAAGTGTCCGATTGGGGGCAACAGAACTTAGTGCGATTCAACCCCTCTAAGACACAAGTCTGCGCGTTCACCGCTAAGAAAACCCCTTTTGCTGTGGCTCCTCAATTCCAAAACACACCCTTTGCCATCGCCAAAAACATTGGGATTCTTGGAGTTGAAATCTCCAGCGACGTCCAGTTTCGTTGTCACCTGGAGGGGAAGGTCAAGCTGGCGTCGAAGAAACTAGGTGTGGTCAATAGGGCCAAGCAGTACTTCAATCCGCGGCAAAGGCTTCTGCTCTACAAAGCTCAAGTACGGCCACAAATGGAGTACTGTTGCCATCTGTGGGCGGGAGCGCCTAGATACCAGCTTGCACCTTGTGACTCGATTCAGAGGCGTGCTGTGAGGATTGTTGACGATCCCAAACTGACAGACGGTTTAGAACCCTTAAGTCTGAGGTGAGATTTTGCGTCCCTTTGTGTGTTCTACCGTCTGTACAATGGGGTGTGTTCAGAGGAGTTGTTTGACATAATGCCCACGGCCTCCTTCTACAGTCGCACCGCTCGCCATCGACAGGGAATTCATCCTCACACATTGGAGCCTAAGTGGTCGCGTACCGTGCGGTTCCAGAGAAGTTTTCTCCCGCGTACGGTCAAGCTGTGGAATGAACTGCCTGTCAAGGTTTTCTCAGGAGACTACAGCATGGGGTTCTTCAAAAAGGGCGTGAAGAGGTTTTTACAGGGTCGGCAACGCGCGTGTGATGCCCCTGGTGTTACAGGCGTTCATAGGCTACGGTAACTGCTTTCCATCAGGCGGGCCGTATGCTTGTTTGCCACTTAGGTGGTATAAAAAAAAATTTGCACGCGTTCAAACGATTTTTCAATAGATACATATTATTGGAATCGATGTGTTAGGTTAACAACTCAATATTTTAGGTTCCCAATAGTGTTACATACTTAAACTCCGTGGTACACGGCAGTTGAGCTTCACTTGACTAGCCATGTCTTTAGGCTTTTAATGCCTTATTTTTCCATTTTACAAAAAAAAAATATTTATCTGGCAAGTTGGCCAAGACAACTATTTAAATAATAATAATTTTAATGCCTTATTTGCCATATTGCTGTCTCTCGCTGTCGTTAACAAGAGGGGAAGTAAAATTCCAAAAGACTTTTACTTCTACCCTTTCTTTCTTAGTTTTACCCCCGGGAATGCAATGGACTTCAGTGTTCATTGCTTTTTTGGTGGTCACCGCTGCGCTGCGGTCGTGCAAACACAGCGGTGGGAATGTGTGCCCCCCCCCCCCCCCGTCCGTAGTCTTCTTTAAAGTCACAGATAATTTCACTTGCACTTGGTACACCCTCCTGTACAAATGAGACTTTGGCCTAATTTTATTACTATTGAGTGAGGATTGTTGTGTTTAAAGAAATAAATAATTTGTAATATACCATTCCATTTCTCTTGTTTGTTTCAAGCCCGACTTACTTTACGGTTATTGAATTTCAGTTATTATTCAGTTTTATGTTTCCTCGTATATCAAAAACCAATATGTTGCAAAATCAGTCACTACTTTTATTGCTTTGTGAGTACTATCAATAATTTAGAGTTATTAATTTATTGTATTATATGACATATAAAATTAATAGCGTATAATAATATATCTTTTAAGACTTTAGTTACTCGTAGATACTATCTAATTATAGATATATAGGTATATCATATTGTTCTTATTTATAGAGTCGAGTGAACGCTATACTTATATACACCGAAAAGTCATTCTTGGAAATGAATAGGCTCCAAAACTGACTATAATTTGAAGTCTAAAGGGTTGAGGTCTGGGCTAGACGAGGGCCAGTCTTCAGCTCTTATAAAGGCCGGAACGTTGGTTTCAAGACAGGCTTGGGTAGTTCGTGCCATGTGACCAGGTGCAGATTCCTGCTGGAAAGTCCACGGTATATATAGTATTTTTAAAAAAGTGTAATTCTGTGAGGTTTCACAACATGATCCAAGATATTGATACACTTTGGCTGATGTTTTCACTCCTTTTTCACAAAAATGTAGTTTTGTTACTCCTTGATAAGACACGCCCCACCAAACCATTACTGACGCTGGATGATGACCACGTTGTACCTTTCCGACCACTTGAGCAGCTTCTTTAGAACTGTCAGAGTACACTTTAACATTTTGCTTATTGTAGTGTTCTTCAATCGTGAAAATTTTTTCATCGGTAAAGAGGATATTTCAGCCCCCTTAACACCATCTCTTATTGCGATTTAATAACTGAATAGATTGCTTATTCATACCAATGAATAAGCATTCTATTCAGTTACCACCCTTCCTACCCTTCATACCAATGAATAAGCATTCTATTCAGTTATTGAATCGCAAGAGATGGTGGTAAGGGGGCTGTGCTTTTCACCTGCATATCGCGACAGAAGACGTTTTGATCGATCCACTCTCTTTAATTGTAAAGATTGATTTAGGGCATGTCCTGTATATCGACGATAAGCACCGAGCTTCAGGTCTTGTTTTATAATCGTCGCGTCAGTCCTAACGGGAATCTTCATTTCTCGCGATAAGATTTTTTGCTTCCTAATGGGATTTCGACGAATTCTGGCTTTAACAGCATTAAAAGCCTTTGTAGTTCTAACAGCACGCGGCCGCCCCGATCTTTTTATTTCTTCTGGTCTTCGACAGACGAAGTGTTGTTGTATCTGTTGATAGTACGATATACGAACATACGGCTGATACCAAGTTTTTGAAGTGTCTGTACAGTGCTTAGTGCCATGTGCAGTCCAGCTTATCACAGCGGCTGTCTCCAACACTACATTTCTAAGGAATTTAGTTTTCTACGGTTTGTTTGCGTACTGATGCAAGTTGAGGTGTAAGTGGCTCACTATGATCCAAAGCCAACGCCAAAGCCAACCTGAGCTGCTGAGAGGTACAGCTGTAAGCTGCCCGATTGAGTAATTACCTCACAGAATACCGCAGCCAAATAACAATTCCCTTGAGGATTGTTGTGTTCCTACGAGTGAGTGAGGTCACCAGAAAGAAAGAAAGGAAGGAGTATAGGGTGGCAACGGATCGGTGACTGCTTGGTGTTGCTGGTCTCAATGGGCGGTGAAGATTGCTTTCCATCAGGTGACCCACATGCCTGTTTGCCCCTTTCTCATATAAAAAAAAAGATGACAGGACAACAACGCATGCGCTATGCGTGTTTGTAATGCGCAATGCGCAGTGACCAGAAGCCAAGATCGTCATGGCAACCATGTAGCGTCTTCTAAGTCCTCTTGAGGACGTGAAAATGGGCAATGATTGAAATCAGCTGGAATATTTATAAACAAGGAGTGCGCCGACGAATTTATAGTGGCGACTCATACCATATGTATACAGGTTGATGCCTTTGTGAAATAACACTCTATGGGCATCCAACTATTTTTTAATTTTAATTTTTATGTTCAAAGATTTGTCTACGTGACAGTTCAATTTTTTTTATTTTTTTTATTTAGCTATTAGCACACCCCGGCCACTCCATACAAATGTCGCATCGTTAACTACTACATAAACAACTGCGTCTGTGCAGAGCGTAAATGAGCGTGTGTGCGACAGGCGCCATACAAACTGTTCCACATTCGCCTCAGAGGGGAGGTCAGGTCGATACGAGAGAGCTGCAGGGAGAGTCCTTACTGTACGTAGTACTATTACTTATACTGTGCTTATACCAAAAGCATCAATTTTGCTGTGCTGACAGAAAAGAACATAGGTCAGAAAGGTCAAAGCTTTTTGTTTGTTTGTAAAACCGAAAAAAAAAGTTTACGGCGGACTTGTCCAGAAGGGATCTCTTCCAGTCAACCATAGAATGCTTGAAAGTGAACTATTTAGGTCAGGGTTAGATACAGGGTTGATTAGCTGTTTTTAGGGTTCCGTACCCAAAGGGTAAAAAGGAACCGTATTACTAAGGCTCCGCTGTCCGTCCGTCCGTCCGTCTGTCACCAGGCTGTATCTCATGAATCGTGATAGTTAGACAGTCGAAATTTTCACAGATGATGTATTTCAGTTGCCGCTATAACAACAAATACTAAAAAACAGAATAAAATAAATATCTAAGGGGCTCCCATACAACAAAGTGATTTTTTTGGCGTTTTTATAGATAATGGTACGGAACCCTTCGTGCGTGAGTCCGACTCGCACTTGGGCGGTTTTTTTTTTAAGAATCCCTTGGCGTCTGCAGGCAAATATACATTAACTAACTTAACGGCGAACTTTGTATCGCCATTAAATATTTTTACGTTAATTTTTCTGATGAGTTATAAACTATCCTAATCACTCAAATTGGATCAAACTTGGATTGGATCACATACTGTGCAAATTGTATTAAAATCGGTTCAGTAGTTTAGGATTCCATCGCGGACAAATAACGTGACACAAAATTTTTATATATTAAGATATCCAATGATTTCAGTGTTCATTACATGGTGTTTGGCAGCAGATTACGTAAACAAAAATCATACAAAACCATGGAAAGTCCGCTTCTATCCCATCAAAACGTTGTTCAAAAAAGCTGACCTTCTAAATAAAGGATGTTCAGTGTTTCTCCAGGATTGTCCTAAGAATTACAAGTAAGAACCTACCTACTTTTTTATTTTTTTTATTTGAACTCTATTGACTTTATTTTGGGGTGTAAGTGGTTTATCAATCTTTGAACCAAAGCCAACTTGCAAGCGGTGCACCCTGCTGAGTGACAAACGAAGCTCTGGCGAAAAGAGAGGTAGGGAGCCTAATTGTATGCTACCCGACTGGGGAATGTACCTCCACCTCACAGAATACCGCAGCCAAATAACATTTCCCTTGAGGGATGTTGTGTTCCTGCGACTGAGGTTACCAGGAAGGAAGATGTTACTGCATTGGCAGCGGGGGGTGGCAGCGCGCGACCGATATTTTATATTGTGAGCATTAATATGCCTACCGTAACCACTTCACATCAGGTGGGTCGTATGCTTAAAGTAGCATAAAAAAAATAATTTCTTACATTTTTGTTTGATCAGTTGAAGAGGTGAGATCTTGCCTCTCTCGTGGGAACAAATTCACCGTTGATATCATTCCGTCGCGTACTAAAAAGTTTGGCAACTCCTATCTATGTCGCACTACTAAAAAGTGGAACGCGTTGCCTGCATATCCGGATCCTTCAAGCGAAGCGTGAAGAAGCATCTTGTAGGCCAGCATGGCAACGTCAACTGACAAGACATCAAGGTCTCTTGTCCGTTGCCTTTGCGATTGGGGCTTTTCTTTTCGCTTACCATCAGGCGAAGTGGAGCCAATGTGCTGAGCTAATATAAATATAAATATAAATATATATATATGTATATATATATATATATATATATATATATATATATATATATATATATATATATATATATATATATATATATATATATATATATATATATATATATATATATATATATATAAGGTCCTAACTTATTAGTTGACAATACTGAATTGAGGATGCGTGTTGCTTAAATACATCACATTACTAATGGAATTTCACGGCTAGCAATTATTATTTTTTTATTTTAAGAAAAAATAAATTATCATTTTAATCAAATAAATACCATATACTGAACGCTTTAGTGAAGAAAAGTGTTTGTATAACAAAATTTATTTATCATTAAAACATGTTTAAAATGTTCTTTTTTATCTTTACATAAAACCGTCCATGTTCACGAGTTCATACCAGTGCAAATGTTGGTAGTATCAAGTGCGCATGTGCAGTCTACCTACCATTCATACTTGCGCGCTGCGCGAACGGCGAAAGACAATCAGTCGCCGCTAAACTGAGTTTGTGAGCGCACGCGTGTTTTCTGCATTACCGGCCGGCGCCGCTACCGCCCGACAACGTAGTGCTCTTGCTCGTACGTTTTAGTTTTAGTGTGATTTGTTCAAATTTGCCATGCCAAACCGACGTTACACCAACCAGGAATACCTGGCAATGGTAATTGCGTACCGTGATAGTGAAGTGATAGTGGGGAGATTGTTCTGCAAGCGTAGAATCTACTAGAGCGAAGGCTCGGAACACGTGTCAGCAGGAACACGATTCTCACAGCTGTTTACCCTTCCGAGAACATGGACGGTTCGACCAACCTGCGGTGGACGCTGGTAGGACTCGATATCCTGCTGTCTTGAGGAGGAAATATTGGACTTTTTTAGTCAGCATCCGATGGCAAGTACCTCTGACGTATCTACATATCAGCTGCGATTGCGAGTTCTCGACATTTCAATCTACGCTATTGAATTGAGACCTCATTAGATCGAAAGAAAAAATAAATACTGTACCGGTCTCGATATACCCTACATCTTGCCAAAACCGCGTCTGTTTATCAGCTGGCTGCACCACGTGCACTAAAGATCAGCTTTAACCCTAGTAGGTAATTGGTAGTGCATTGATAATACATTAGTATCATTATACTAATGGCCATTCGCTTATGAAAGACAGCTGTGAGGGCGATGACCTTGTGCTTCCGAGAAATCAACAGACATCGACTTCCGAGAAATCAACAGATTTGACGAGCTCGGTGGCGTAGTGGTCAATAACGCGGCTTCGACACCAACGCTCGTGGGTTCGATTCCCACATAGGACAAACATTTGTGTGCATGAACATGTCTGTTTGTCTTAGTCAGGGTGTTTTCTATGTATCATAAGTATGTATTTACAAAAAAAAATGTATTTACGTATGTTTATCAGTTGTCTAATTGTCTAGTACCCATAACACAAGCTTCGCTTACTTTGGGGCTAGATGGCGCTGTGTAGTTTGTCTGACAATATTTATTTATTTATTTATTTATCGGCCGTTACGGCTGGCCCTCTACTTTACTTATTGGGGTATGTACGGAAGTTAGAAAGCTAGCTACATACCTATGCCGTCAACTCGTATATGGGCGATGACTTCTTTTATTTAAATACGGCGCGATTGAGTTTAGATGGAATTTTAGATACCTAACTAATTTTTTGACAAAGTTGTTATTATGATTTTAATGTTATTGAATGTTTCTTTTGAATCTTTTGCAACAATGAGTCTTGCGGCCCTATAAAAAAGTAAAGGGGTATGTTTGGCTTACCGCGATCTTTAGATCCAAATCCTGCACGTGGTGCATCCTGCCGACTAGCGAAAGAGACTCTGGCGAAAGAGAGGTAGGGTAAAACGTATTTGTAAGTTGCCTGAGTGGGGAATACCTCTACATCACAGAACATCGCAGCTAATTTACAATTCCATTGAGGGTCTTGTGTTCCAGCGAGTGAGTGAGGTCACAAAAATGAAAGGAGTTGCTGCGTTGGTAGCGGGGTTGGCGGGGGCGCGCGAGCGTTGTTACCGTCGCGACCGTTAATACGACTACGGTAACTACTTCACATGGAACATGTCTCCAGACAAGCAGGGGAGAGTGACTAAAGGATTAGGGAGAACACAAAAGATCCATGAGGGTCGACGTGTCACCGGTGCTGCAGCACTGGACCCACTCTAAGATAACTACTTCACATCAGGCGGACTGTATACTTGTCTGCCACGCGACGTGGTATAAAAAAGTTAAAAAGAGAGGGAAAAACAGAGTTCAACGCTCGCACGCGTCACCGTAGCTGTCATATGTGGCTGTACTTGGTCGTATACGTATCGTCGTACCTAACTAGTCATTATTACAATTTCATTCTTACGCGTGATGGTAAATGCGTAAGGGAGCAAGTTAGAATATTTTTTCTTGGTATACAGAAAAATAATATCATTTTAAAAACATTTTTATTTATGCAAAATTTCATTCACAATACGATGTATACAAGCTATAGATGCCAACCATATAGTATTGTCAATTAAAAGGTTAGGACCTTATATATATATATACAATAAAAAACACAACAACCATCAAAGAAATTGTAAGGTTCTGCACCAACCAGCGGTTGAGCAGCGTGGTGTATGCTCTAAACCCTTTCAATTGACGGCAGACCCTTATCACAGTCGTAGGATAAGTTAGGGTTGACGACGATTTTGTGAAGGGGTGATACTTCTCCAGTCGAGCAGCCTTCAAATAAGCTTTTACCCTACATCTTCTTTGCCAGAACCTCTTTCGCTAGTCGCCACAGGTGAGATTGACATTTAATGATCGTAGTGAGCCATATGCACCCTAAAAGTTTCTTAAGCTATAATAGTACATTATGGTACAAGTGTGTAATGTTAGTGATTATCGCTGAGACGCCATTGAGACCCGAGCCTTTAGGCGAGGGTCTTAAGAGAGCCGAGGACGATACGACGGTGTTCAAAAACATCGCATGGTACACACGTGTATCATAATATGATGTTTTTCAACACACTTGTGAAGAAAATAATACTAAAAAACTATAAAAAATTAGAATTTTTTTTCGCAATGGCGCAATAAAAATTAATTAGGTTTTGCTATGCGCGCGCATCTAACATGGCGATGTGGAATTTAAAGTTTTCTGTATTACAGAGTAAACAAAAGTTACATTTGAGTGAAAGTTTTATTTATTAAAGACAAGTTAAAATTTTCAGGCAACATCGTATTTAACTAAATACATTTAAATACGAAGTTGCATGAAATGAGCAAGCATTGGTACATTTATTTATTTGTACTATTGAACACGATTTTTTTTGTGTCGAAACTTTTTTAAGAATAAAGCAACTCAACCAATAAAATAGAAACAAAAAAATTTACAACTGTGAACTTCTGATTAATAGCAATGAAAAAGTCACAGTTTGATTACAGGTGTCATTATGTGCCAATTTGCGGTGAAATTAGAGTCACTTTATGAGCAAGTGTGTTGAAAAGTATATCTATATACATAAAAATCAATGCCACTTTTCGTTGTAATTTTATAACTCAAGAACGGGCACACCTATCCAAACCAAATGTTTAGGCTTTGTTCGGACTATTTAGTAGATGGTTTATGTGAAGTTTGCACAAAATCGGTAGAGCGGTTCTTCATTTATCACATGTTTTGTAACAAATGAATTCAATAAATGGCGAATCATTTTGTTAATGGGGATTTTGCTGTCAAATTGAAAGTTTTTTCAGATGGGAATTGTGTTGTCAAATTGAATTTTTTTCAGTGTTGACAGTACAAGCATGTTGTTATGTCATTCATGCGGTCATTTCATTTTGGACGTGCTTCGACTTTATGTTGCCTGTTCCAGAATCGGTACCCCCAGCCGTTTGTTTATTCATGGTCAAAATGGAAAAACAAAAAATATTGATTATCCAAATGTTTTGGATAAAGTTATAGCTAGCAATTAATAAAATATTTTATTGTTTGAATAAATGAACTTGATGTTCCAATTAATTAAATTATTATTTCACTTTATACGTAGCGAAGCACGTACCGGGCCGCTAGTTATTAATATTTCAATTATCTCTTTTTTTCTCGTAGAGAACACTTAGTATGCGCTAGGCATTACGATGGATATTATAAAACGTTCAATACATATTGTGATTTGGAATATGAAAACTGTAATGCTTGGAGACGTAAGTTTGTATTGTATATTACTCTGATACTATCTCTAGGTAAGCTTTTTTTTCGTTTTTATATGAGAGGGGGGCAAACGAGCATGTGGGTCACCTGATGGAAAGCAATCACCACCGCCCATGGAGATCAGCAACACCAAAGGATCGCCGATCCGATGCTGGAAGCTGGAAGAGATCTCTTGTAGAGATAAGCTCACCTTTGTATACATCTGATATTACTATGTTATGTATTTTTTGTGTTTTTTTTTTAAACTACGATGGGTGGCAGAGAAGCATAAGGCCCGCCTGATGTGAAGCGGTTACCGTAGCCATATTAACGCGCGCAACATAAAATATTGCTCGCGCGCCGCTACCCCCGCTGCCAACGCAGTATCTCCTTCTTCTTTATGTCGTCTTCTTTCTAGTGACCTCACTCACTCGCAGGAATACAACAACCCTCAAGGGAATTGTTTTTTGGTTGCGGTATTCTGTGAGCTTACAAATACGCTCCGTACCTCTCTTTTCGCCAGAGCTTCGTTTGTCAGTCAGCAGGGTGCACCACGTGCAGGTGAAGTTGGCTTTGGTTCAAAGATCTTGATGAACCACTTACACCCCAAAAGTAATCATAAGCATGTATCAATAATGTTGTAAATTAACGTGATTAATATATAATATAATCTTGTGGTCGCCCAGTGGTCGAAATTCGATTTTATTTGATTTAAATTATGACTTTAACAAAAGAATATGCATGTGTATGTGTTAAATAAATGGTAGTGTGTGTAATGTTATTTTGTTGATTTTATGTAATTTATGCATAATTTAAAAATATATAAATAAATAAATATTGTCAGACAAATTACACAGCGCCATCTAGCCCCAAAGTAAGCGAAGCTTGTATTATGGGTACTAGACAACTGATAAACATACGTAAATACATTTTTTTTTGTAAATACATACTTATGATACATAGAAAACACCCAGACTAAGACAAACAGACATGTTCATGCACACAAATGTTTGTCCTATGTGGGAATCGAACCCACGAGCATTGGTGTCGAAGCCGCGTCATTGACCGCTACGCCACCGAGCTCGTCAAACTATATATATTAGCATTCTGCACTCCTCTAAATAAACTAGGTGTACGAAATTTCATAATCCTTCGTCCGCGCAATTTTCGTGCAAAGGGGTACAAAGTTTTTGCTTCACGAATTCATATATAGAAATTAATATTTAGTCTAACGTTCTGAACAGACCTTCTTCTTTTTTTCAATAGTGTTGTAGCAGCTTTAAGGGAGAAGGTTTCAGGAGGGAATTATACCTGATTGTATTTCTTTCAGAATGGAGTTTAATCAAACAGGGCAGATGTTGAAAACTAAATTAACCTATATTATTATAAATACTTAAAGAATAAAAGTAATTAATTATAACCAGACATTTGTTGTCACTTATTTTTTATTAAGTTTAGTAATAATGTAATCTTAAAGTTGTAATCTTAAAGAATAATGTAATCTTAAAGAAACGTCGATAGTAGCCAGTACATGGATGGGTTTATATGTATATCTCGAGCTTCTCCGTCATTCGGAAGGCACGTTAAGCCGTCGGCCCGGCTGCTGTCATTAACAGTCGTTAGCTAAGTCAGAGGCCTTTAAACGGCTTGAAAACATTCGCCTCCGCTAACCCGCAGTTGAGCAATGTGACGTAGTATGCTCTTCGATTGATTATGTGTTGCAGCCGAGAAGAGTTTTAGCTAACAGTGCATGAGTCACCAAAATATCGCCAATAACCTAAAAGAAAATATTAAATTAGTTTTTGTACCAGAGTGACAGGAATTTGTATGACCCGTCCAATGGAAAGTTTTATCGCAGCCTATGGACACTTTTGACATCAGAGCATCACACAGATGGTTCCGACCCTGCAAGGATTGTTTATTTTGGCATTCTCGATAGGTATTTCTTTTTAGTTTTTATACTTCGTCGGGTGGCAGACGAGCAGGCCTGCCTAACGTGAAGCGGTTGCCGTAGTCATATATAGCTCGCGATCCGCCAGCCTCGGTACTAACACAGCAATTCCTTCCCTCCTGCTGACCTCACTCACTCGCAGGGGCACAACAACCTCCAATTGTTATTCGGTGTCAAGGCTGCAGGTCAGGTTTGGCTCAAAGATGGCGGTGAGGCACTTACACCCCTGGACATTTACCCTCCGTATCAAAAGGTCCAATTAACAAAATGACCATGAAGTAAAACGAGGTCATTTTACTTTCATGTCGTTATTAGATTCTGTAGTACAACTTCTGTATATTATATTGGGAGCATTTTTCCTAAAACTCATTTTAAACGGGCAATTTATCTGATACCAGAAGGAACTCGCCTGCAAACCGTCGCCGGAAATTTAATATAAAAGTTATGTGTTGTATTCTACTGCAGCGAAAAATCTCAGGTCTATTTTAACAGCTAGATTTTTGTTGCATTGTTCGCGTGTATCCTGCTATCTCGTGAGAATATTACTGATCAATCTTTAATAGGAAACCAACTGTGGTATGGTAACACCGATATTGAACTATGGCGTAATTATTTGGGGTAACTCAGGTGAAAGGGAAAGTATTTACAAAGCTCAAAAGAGATGTTTAAGTGTGGATGTTCTTATTTTATTTTTAATAGACTCTGTTCCTGAAGGCTCCCATGTCGTAATTGTTCGGAAATACCGCTGAGAGAAGCTGATTCCACATTTTCATATAAAATGTCATAAATACATAAAGTTCTGTTAGCCAAAAAATGTAGAAATGAAAATAGTAAAATATTTTACCTTTTTCATCAGGCAATTTACAATTTTCATATAGCATTTCACATAATGTATAAAATATTTTTTTATTGCCTGAAGGATTAAATGCGCAGATGTTTTGTGCTCTAAAATAAAATAAGAAAATCGTTTAAGGATGTAATTAATGATAACGTTTCAAGTCGACCAAATTGAGAAAAAGTTTCATATTGTGAATTTACCAGATGTGTGTTACATATTCAAATTAGCCGGGTTGCTCACTGAGCAAGTAAGCCACATAATTTTGATATGTAACACGTGTCTTATAAATTCTCAATGAGAGTTCTTCTCTATTTGGACGGTTTGTTTACGTTGATATGATCGCATGCGAACAAAAAACTCACATTAAGCACTCTGATTAAAGCCGTTTCTGTTGTAAAACTACACACTAGTCGTGACACTCAAGTAAAAAGGTTTTTTTTAATACTACGTCGGGTGGCAGACATGCATATGCCCGCCTGATGTGAAGCGGTTACCGTAGCCATATTAACGCTCTCAACATAAAATATCGCTCACGCTCCGCCACTCCCGCTGCCAACGCAGCATCTTCTTCCTTTCTGGTGACCTCACTCACAAGAACACAACAACCCTCAAGAGAATTGTTATTTGGCTGTGGTATTCTTTGAGGTGGAGGTACATTCCACACTCGGGTAGCTTACAATTACGTTCCCTATCTCTCTTTTCGTCAGAGCTTCGTTTGTCAGTCAGCAGGGTGCACCGCGTGCAGGTGAAGTTGGCTTTGGTTCAAAGATGTTAATGAACCACTTACACCCGTTCATTTTGTTTATTATTAAGTAAAAAAATATATACTTACGCACGGCTGTTAAGACTAAGGCACTCTGTGAAGTCCTCCATACACTCCTCCATTTTCACTTCGTAGTCTGTCTTATTTTTGAACATACCCTGTAGTTCAGGTGGTACTT
Organism: Hypsopygia costalis; assembly: GCA_937001555.2. Lineage (NCBI taxonomy): Eukaryota > Metazoa > Arthropoda > Insecta > Lepidoptera > Pyralidae > Hypsopygia > Hypsopygia costalis. Next base: position 6,527,233 of record OW443350.2, read on the forward strand.
CCCGACTTGCTTGTTCTATATCTTCCATTTTAGTATCCGATTCTTCTGATAAAGTTATTTTGTAGAATACTAAAATAAACAGAAATGGGAAGAATAATAGTAGTTTATGAAACTGTTGCATAATAAGGGTTCTTAAAATACGAGTGAGAGTTTATCACATGAGCCAAAGGCGAATGTGATAATAGCATCACACGAGTATTTTAAGACCTAATTATGTACAGCTTCATAGACTACTTTATCTAATCTCATGAAATAGATGATAATAATGTTTTAAACAAAATAATGAAGTTAATATATCAGCTATATTTCTTACTTATAAGTCCATTTGCAGATCGAGCATGCGTGGTGCGCATGCACAATGCGCCGCGTTCACAAATTATGTAGAAAATGTTTGCAAAGTTGCAATGCCTTTGCATTGCAACCTGCTTAATATAGCTGAACCCAGGGATGAAGCTGTATCGAAATGGAAAAAAAGTTATTTATCGATGCATTTGGCCATCAAGAGCCGCATCGAAAAGTAACTTTTTAAATTGATTTTGATGGCTTGTGCGTAAAAGAATTTTAGTATGAGAGTAGATAAACATATTTATTTCTAGTACGCTTTTCAAGACATTTTCTACTACGAATTGTAAAATTATGGAATCAACTTCCGTCAGCAGTATTCCCAAATAAATACGACGTGGAAACTGTCTGCCTTCAAGAACACCGCGCGATCCGTTTCCAGCCTGCCCCCTTACCACCATCTCTTATTGCGATTCAATAACCGAATAGAATGCTTATCCATACCAATGAATCGACAAAGCGACTCTATTCCATTTGAAATAGAGTTGCTAATGGAATAGAAAAAAATGGAATAGAGTCCCTTATTCATTGGTATGAATAAGCATTCTATTCAGTTATTGAATCGCAATAAGAGATGGTGGTAAGGGGGCAGGATTCCTTTCTTTCTTTTCTGGTTTTCTGGTGACCTTACTCACACGTAGGAACACAACATCCTTCAAGGGCATTGTTACTTGGCTGCGGTATTCTGTGAGCTGGAGGTACTTCCCCAGTCGGACAGCTTAAAAAATTAGCTATGACCTACCTCTGTTTTCGCCAGAGCTTTCGTTTATCAGTCAGCAGGGTGAACCAAAGCCAAACGGTTCAAAAATGTTGATGAACACTTACACCCCAAATTTGACGTGAAAAAATGACGAGCTCGGTGGTCGAATGGTTAGCAATGGCTGGTTTGATTCCCGCACAAGACAAACATTTGTGTGCATGAACATGTCTGTTTGTCTTGGTTTGGGTGTTTTCTATGTATTATAAGTATGTATTTACAAAAAAAAAAAAGTATTTAAGTACATTTATTTGTTGTCTAGTACCCATAACACAAGCTTTGCGCTTAATTTGGGACTAGATGGCGCTGTGTAAATTGTCCAGAAATATGTTTAAATATTTATTTTATTTAAGCGAATTGCTGTCTGTAGAGCACACTTCTCCTTGGATTTGCTCACGCGCCATCGAGCTCCTCTCGGAAACATCGAGCTACTGTTTACTTTCGTTTCTTCAAATAACTTACCCATACATAAAATATAGTATATATTGCACATAACAAAATTCATTTTAGCCAATTTTCATTTTTTGTAGTGCAGCGAAATTTTTTGTAGCGAGCGAGAAAAACTATAATGTATTTTTTGAATTTACAAATAAAATTACAAACTAAATAAAAATCGGTTCGTAATTTCTTAATTGAATAGAAAATTACATAATAAAACCGACCATTTCACCCTCTTGGACGACAAAATGTTACAAGAATGAAAAACAAACTGAATTTCAAGATGGCTGTAAAAAATTTATAGGCCATTTTACGAACTGTTTGAATAAAACAAAGCTATAAACCCTTTGAACGGCTGCAGTGAGATTTTTAAAGTCGCACAGGCATTTTAGACCGTCTTGAATTTAACAAAGGCAACTTTAAAATCTACCCATAACTTGGGTAGATTTTCTATTTTTGTCTGTATATATATGATTGTTTCTGTGTTTGTCTGTATGTAATACATATTATATTAAATAAGTCTATAATAATATGAGAGAGAATATCCGTCCGTCTTCTGTAATAGCCCGGTATTTGGTTCATCCAGAACTCATCTCCATAGCCCATTTATTTTACATCACACTTTGAAATAATCTCAATGCCTGCCGAGACCTGCTCATGGGTAAATCGTTCCATTGATATATCCTGGAGCGGGTCACGGCGGGGTTACAACATTACATCAAACTTCTCAAAGGGGCCTCTACGCGTTGGATCTATCTTGTATGTCTCGTGTTGGATCCCCGCACGCCTATCAAATGACTGGACTTGACCCGTGAAATAAGTGACATAGAATATAATAATTTATAATTGTGTCAATAGTAAATATTGTAATATAAATGAATTTGTGACAGATGTGATATAATTCCACTTAATCTACTTAAGATTAAGTGGAATTATATCACATCTGTCACAAACAAAAGTTGACTGGTAGAGAATGCTCTTAGCATTAAGTCCGCCTTTTGTACCCTTATTCTATGGTCAATAAAGTTTTAAATAAATAAATAAAATAAAAAAGTTCACGTTCAAAGTTCAATTGAAACTGATAGTTTTTTTAAATACGTCTTTAAAACTGCTTCCATAGGGAGGCAATTAAAAAAAACCGGCCAAGTGCGGGTCGGACTCGCGCACGAAAGGCTCCGTACCATAAACGGCAAAAAATATATATTAGTTGAATGGGAACCCCCCCTAAATATTTGTTTTATTTTAATTTAATTATTTATTTTTAAAGTAAATATATAACTAAATATTCTATGAATATTTAATGCGTCTAGCTGTTGCCGTTATCAATATCGAGCAAAAACAAGCGTAAAAATCACGTTTGTTGTATGGGAGCCCCCTTAAATATTTATTTTATTCTGTTTTTTATTATTTTTTGTTATAGCGGCAACAGAAATACATCATCTGCTTAACTATCACGGTTCATGAGATACAGCCTGGTGACAGACGGACGGACGGACGGACGAACGGACAGCGGAGCCTCAGTAATAGGGTCCCGTGTTACCCTTTGGGTACGGAACCCTAAAACGTATGATAACAAATTCGGGGGAAACAGTTTGGTACTGCAGCTACAAATCTATCATCTCCATCCAAAATTAAATCACACCACTGGATAGATGAAGGATCAAATAATTTATTACGCTAAGTAAGGACTATGTAACATGTATGTAACAGGGGGAAGCGCTGCCATTTTGAGATAATTTTAGTACACACAACGTATTCACGTAGAACACACGGCCGTGTCCATGACCAGACACACCGTATTTTTTATATAAGTTTTTTTTACCACGACGGGTGCCAAACAAGCATACGGCTCGTGTGATGTAAAGCGGTTACCATCTCGGTGAGCGCAATCACTCGCTGGAACACAATAATCATTACCAAGGGGTTATGTTATGTAGGTGAAACGAGAGTTAGGGCATTTTGTGCCCGACATGAGAAGTAACTTCCCCACACAGAAGATCACAGCCAAATAACAATTTCCTTGATTATTGTGTTCCTGCGAGTGAGTGCGGTCCCCAGAAAGAAGAAGGAAAGGAAGGAGAATAAGCTAGCAAAGGATCGGGAACCCCGTTGCTGATCTCCATGGGCGGTGGCAAACGAGCACGTGGGTCACCTGATGGGAATTAATCACTAATTCCCATCAGGTGACCCACGTGCTCGTTTGCCACCCTCTCATATAAAAAAAAAGTTGTCTGTTTATCGTGGTTAATACAGCAGTAGTGTAGATTGTACATTTGCGATAAGTTCTCATTTCCTTATTTACGCTCAAAAACTCTGTATTTATTGAGAAAGAAAGGAAGAAATATAGACTGGGCTGGTTAATGCTTTCCATCAGGTGACCCACATGCTCGTTTCCACCGACTCATACAAAAAACAAGTCCAAGACTACGATCGATATTCCTTAACTTGTCAGACGCCATCGAGCTCCTCATATTATCGTATGTGCAATAAAGAGTACAATACAATTTCTCGGAGTAAAAAGTATCTAGTGTGCTGTTCCAGACTTTATCTCTATGTGTGTCGATCCATTTAAACGTTCTGGCGTTTGAGTAACAAACATCCATCCGTCTAAACTTTCCCACTACTGTTACAACTGTATACAGTAATGCCTCGGCCACACACATCGCGATAACATTCGGGCGATAAAATTCGTATTCGGTCTACGGCGTTCGCCGCCACATAATACGCGTTGTAAAGTTTATCGCGATGTACAAACAAAACAATATGGACGCTGCGGTTACTCTGTATCTATTTTATGGTAGCAAATAATATTTTTTACATTTTTGTCATTTAAAAAACAAATTAAAAGCAAGAAGAAGGAGAAAAAAAATATAGAGTCACTTCAACCCATGTTACACTGCTAACACGTCCGCTAGGAACGATGGGAGCGGGCCGACTGAAGTGTGGTCGGGCAAGCGAAATTCATCGCAATAAAACCCTTTGATGTGCGAGAGTTTACCGACAGCGGAGCGATGTGCCCAAAGCGTCCCCCGAAGTGTCGAACTATTCGCGAATATTTGGCTATATACATCGCGATAACCTGAATATTCGCGTTATCGCGATGAGTGCGGCCTAGGCATATAGTACTACGTAACAGTACTATAAATGAGACAAGCTATGTACACGGCACCGCTGGCGTTACGTAACACAGCAATCACTTTATTTAGTAGTGTAATAACTTAATTGGTAGATGGCGCCACGTTGTGACTCACGCAGCAAAAATATAAAATGCAAAAATTCGTCATCATCACAAACCGTCCTGGTAACTCAGTTGGAAGAGTACTCGACCGGTCATCGAGAGGTCACGGATTCAAATCCCACCTAGGCGGGGAGGTGTTTTTTTTTTAAATATATTTATAGCAATATCTATTGTTCATTGTGTTAGACTCGCCCTTTCTGCATACAAGGAGTCCCACAGGGCTCCATCATATCGCCCACATTGTTTCTACTGCATATCAATGATATGTTATTGCTAGGTAACATTCATTGCTATGCCGACGATATCACAGTACGTGCTCGATATGTTGACGACCAACGTGATAGATGTCGCCGAAATTTTAGAAGAAGACGGGAGTTTGACATTGAACTCGACTTGCTTTGATTGTGTTGCTAGATAGGGTTCTAACAACTTGATGGATTTCAATGCGAAAAAATTTAAGTGTTTGCTATTTATTACCACGAAGGTATCTCCATTTCTTCATCTTCATTCTCTTAAGAGTATCCTTCTACCAGTTCAAAATTGCCTTAACATTTTGGGTATGAATATCAGGAGCGATCTGCGGAGCGAATGTAGAGACATGAACGCACACAAATATTTGTCCTGAACGGAAATCGAACCCACGATGTCGGAGTCAAAGTGGCTATTGCTAGCTGTTGGACCGCTCGGTTCGACATATATTATTATATATCCAAAACAGTTTTCAGTACATATAATATTATATCAATAAACTTAGATACTTACTTTTGACGTGACGTGATTATACAACGGATAGTTTGCGTTTTTGAGTTCAGATATTGAATAATTTGCTAAATAGTTTATGTTTTTTTTTTTTTTTTTTTTATACTACGACGGGTGGCAGACAAGCATACGGCCCGCCTGGTGTGAAGCGGTTACCGTAGCCATATTAACGCTCGCAACATAAAATATCGCTCGCGCGCCGCCACCCCCGCTGCCAACGCAGCATCTCCTTCCTTTCTGGTGACCTCACTCACTCGCAGGAACACAACAACCCTCAAGGGAATTGTTATTTGGCTGCGGTATTCTGTGAGGTGGAGGTACATTCCCCAGTCGGGTAGCTTACAATTTTATTACGCTCCCTACCTCTCTTTTCGCCAGAGCTTCGTTTGTCAGTCAGCAGGGTGCACCGCGTGCAGGTGAAGTTGGCTTTGGTTCAAAGATGTTGATGAACCACTTACACCCCATTATGTAGCTAATCTAGAAAGAACTGATTAACATATCTCCCTATAATTTCGCATACAATACAAATTAATTTATGTAAATACTCTTCAAACGGGATTCACCCAGGGGAGGTGAATTTTCCCATTTTACAAATATTTCATAAACGCCTTTGATGTCGGTTGTTTCGCTGTCGGAATAGATAAGTAGATGTTGCATCCCGGGCTGTCTAGCATAGCTTAGTGTCTAGAGCAGACAGTTGGGCTTAGCCTAACTTCGTTTCATTCCTGCTACACAACGTCTAGACAAGTCTTCGACACCGAATTACGACGTTCTACCTTAGAAATAACTTTATAACTGAACGTGAATGAATTATATATCGTTATTTGATAGACGATACCCAGAGACTTCTAATAGCCCAACTGTCCTAATAGCTACCTTCTAATAGCTACCTGCACTGTCTCATAAAACATTGGCAAAGGGGGCAGTAAAATAACAAAGAGTCCTACTTCTACTATATTTTTTTTGTTAAATTCATTGTGAGGTCAAGCACAGCATTAGTATGTAGTACTATTACTTATACTGTGGCCTTAGTGTAACCCCTGGAGTACAATTAACATCACTGTTCGTATTGTATTTTGGTGGATGCCGTTGTTCTGACTTTCTTTATAGATAATATTAAGGTTAGGTACATTATAGAACATTTCTGAAGACATTATATACCATGAACGATGAAATTGTGAAATCAACTTCCCTCAGCAGTATTTTCGAACATTTACGTCATGGGAGCCTTCAAGAACAGAGACTATCTTTCACTTATAAGGCTGGCGACGGATCGGCGAACCCTCGGTGTTGCTGATTTATATGTGTGGTGGTGATTGCTTTCCATCAGGTGTCCCACATGCTCGTTTGCCATCCTCTCATATAAAAAAAATATATCTTCAATTCCACCACACAAAAGGAAAATAAGATAAATATGAAATTTTGTCAGATATCTACTTGTTTTTTTTTGTTAGTGTAAACACAAAGATTGTAATATTGAATTCCGATTACAGGACACCCTCCCGTGTCTGCATTATTATTCTGTCTAGACGTCTTTGACGCCGTCTTACGATTGATTACCATAAAAAGAAGAATATAAATGAATGTAACCTGGTCATTTGATAGACGGGAATCCACTACATAGGTAAAGGTTTTTATGGCCCGGCGAATTGTACATGCACCATATCACAGAATTTTAAGGTAGCTGCATTGACCACTTTGCTATGTATGAAGTAAAGGTCCTCATCATCATCGCCAGCCTTCATCTTCTGCTGCTGGATATAGTCCTTCCCTAATGCCTTCTACCACATGCGAGCCTCCACTTTTTGCATCCAGCCACGTCTGGCCGTTCGCTTTTTTGCGGGACGTGGGCCGACCACATATTCCCACCGTCTCCTGTGTAGCCACGATTAATAGCGGTGACCACCAAAAAGGCAATGAACAATAAAGTCCATTGCAGTCCCGGGGGTAAAAAAAGCTACGGCTGCCTTGGAACTCGCAACGAATTTATTTTTTTACGAAATTAGTAGGATTAGGATTTTTTTGGAATTTGACTTCTCCTCTTGGCAGTGTGAGACAGGAATATGGCAAATAAAGGCATTAAACGTCTAAAGAGATGGCTAGTGAAGTGAAGTTCAACTGCGGTGCCTCACGGATTGCCTTAGATCATTGGCCCATCTAGAAAGGGTCGCACAATGTTTTGTCGCTTCATACTGAATCTCCATTCTAGGAGTTTCCTCACCATCTTCCAAAGATACCTCATCATTATCATTATCACCTACTGCTTTCCACCAATGACCTTCGGCTTCCAGCCGCTTTCTTGAGGTCATCGGACCACGATATCGGACAAAGATACCTCCGATATGAATAATATATATATTACAATATATCAATATAAGCAATAATCACCATAAAGGACATCTCCACCAGACTGGTCCACGCCTCTGGCGACCTTAAAGCTGGTGCCTATTTCGCTCAGCGGCTAAGCCTTGCGATCCAGCGAGGGGCAGTATGCTTACGCCGCCAGCGTAATGGGCACTATGCCCCAGGGAAGAGGGTTAGCTACATTAATTTTATAATCACCATTATCCCATTTACAGTTTTTCCATTGCGTTTCCGTGTATAATTATGTATATGTGTATGATTATGTATATAATTAGCATATAGGTGTATTGCGCGTATGTTCATTACGGTTATTTTGTGAACCGCATTCGAATTTTATCTGAATATGCTTTTAGCATTAAGTCCGCCTTTTACTATTCTATGGACTCATAAAGTTAGTTTAAATAAATAACTATATGGATTTTATGGGTTTTGCAAGCTTCTAGCTACCTATACACAAGATATTTTATAAAATCACCCATGAAACTAGGTCTCATACAAAACCTCATTCGACCAAGCGTTCCTTACAGCGCTCGTTGAAAATATATTATGTAAAGGCACAATTTTGTAGGTTTACGACTTGTTGCTGAGATAAAATATGAGGCTCTGATATCGACTACCGTGAGCCAAATATTTATTTCAGCAAGTTTTATCTTTATTTATTTCATCATCTGCCTGTATTTACCCACTGCTGGATATAAGCCTTCTCCAATGCCAATCATCCAAATACGATCCTCCGCCTTCCGCATCCAGCCGCGACGAAACGATTCGTCATCGTACGCGCGGCTTCCTCTAATCTCCTCACCCATCTGCCAGCGCTTACTCGGCAGATGTGACCAGGCCATTGCTAATTCAGCTTGAAACTCTGAAGGCCATATCGACAACTTTGGTTCCGTCGAATTTCTTCGTTCCCGATTCGTATATTCCTTAGAGTAACTCTGAGCATAGCCCTCTCCATCGCTCGCTACGCGACTTTTAGCCTTTATTTATTTACTAGCAACTAACAATGTGTATTTCTGGAGCACGTTAAGCCGTCGGTCCAGGCTGTCGTTAGATGACAGTCAGTGGCCTTTAGGCGATTTGAAATCACTGGCCTAATACTTTCTAGTGGCTTCTGCACTAATATTGTACGACTTACTATAAAAAATTAAAGAAGCGTAATTTGATCTCGCATCGGATTAGTTTCGTATGACGAATATATTCTGTACACTCGAAAAACCTAGGCTCTGCGATCTTCTCCTTTTTTGCTCTCCTCATCACTCTGGTTTTTTTTTTATATATATGAGAAGAGGGACAAAAGAGCATGTGGGTCAACTGATAGAAAGCAATCACCATCGCCCATGGAGATCAGCAACACCAAGGGCTCGCCGATCTGTTGCCAGCCTATACTTCTACCTTTCTTTCTGGTGACCTTACTCACAGGAATTCGCAGGAACACAACAACCCTCAAGGGAATTGTTATTTGGCTGCGGTATTCTGTGATGTGGAGGTACTTCCTTCTCCAGTCGGGCAGCTTAAAATACGCTAAGCCTTACACCTTTTTTCACCAGAGCCTCATTTGTCACACCCTGCTGACAGCATCACGTACAGGTGAAATTGGCTTTGGTTCAAAGATATTGTTAAACTATTTACACCCCAAAGACCAAAGTTGTAGAACAATTTTTCAAGATCCAATCTGTCAGTCTCTGGACGAGCTACTCGAATTAAGAGTGCCTAAGTAGCCTGCTTGAAAGGGAAGTAAGTCCTGCTACAAATCTGCTTGAGTGCTTGGTTGGTTTACCGAGCGAGAGAGCGGTGTGGGTAAAGGTCCTCTCGTCTGGTTGGTTTACTGGGCGAGAGATTAGCATTCCTGTGATATAACCGGAAGGTTGGTGCACAGGGGCGCATTAGCTGTAGCCATAAGGTCCGTTGTCAGTCTCTTGAATATGGTACCCGTTGAAATCAGGAGGGCTTCGACTCTGAACTCATTGAAATCTATGACACGTAGCAATTTTATTTAGACAATACAGGGATCAGATTCCTTTAATGTTCAATAGTTACGTTATCGTAGCGACTCAGTCGTTAAACCCATTTGGCTGCGTCCACATGACGGCGATTCGGATTTTTCATGTATACTATCTTCTCATACACTCAACACTCATTCTCGTGAGTACCATTGCATACGTTACACTTGTACGTGACAATTGAATGGAATCATCCTCGTATGAATGAGTGTCGAGTAAACGGGAAATTAGTGTACGAAAAAAGAAGAACTAGTCCTCGTGTTAACGTATCCAAAGAGTTTTAACGATCGAACGGTTTATAGGAATCGGAACACAGGATCTGCAGACAAAACATTTCTAAATAAAATTGTGGGTACATTTTTTTTTTAAGTATTCATATGTATGTCGGAGACACGGGGTTCTTCAAAAAGGGCGTAAAGAGGTTTTTACAGGGTCGGCAACGCGCCAGTGATGCCTCTGGTGTTACAGGCGTTCATAGGCTACGGTAACTGCTTGCCATCAGGCGGACCGTATGCTTGTTTGTCACCTTAGTGGTATAAAAAAAATGTATGTTGTGTATTTTTATCTGATACTAAGTATTTGTGTATTACTACGTTGGTACTATTACTTATACTGTGGTATTACGATAAATATTTTTATTGTAACTTAACTGTTTTCCATAACTGTTTTATGACATAAATGTTATTATTTTAATATTAAATGTTATATACAATATTTAATATACAATATTCGTCTTGTGCGTATACCATGTCTTGTTTCTGCATCACCCTAAGGCCGGTACAGTGTGGTTATATAGCATTAAGTTTGCCTCTGTACATTTTTTCTGCAGGAAATATCCCAGGGAGGCGACCGCACCAGCAGCGACAACGAGGAGGGACTTCCAGTGTTCAGTTGTTTGCCTCATGGATTTTCTAGTCTTTATGTAGACCATCGGTCCACTTAGTTGTGGATATTTTGCATTACGGTAGTCAATGATAAGAATATCAGGAACATACCATTTATATTTAAAGTCAATTTATAAATCTACCAAATCCTTTAGATATTATGGCTCATTTTCAAATACCATAAAAATACAAAAATGTACGCGAAAAATAATCCCTCTGGTAACGGAGTAAAATGTGAAAAGAATTTGGTATAGACCGCTGTCATTATTGCTAAGAAGGGGGATATTAGATACGCGGTCTGAATTGATAGGAATTTAATATTGATTGGAGCATTTCCCATCCTTAACAAAAAGGATTTTCGAACAGAATAAATTTGTCCCCAATCAATCAAGCTACGTAACTTAATGAAATTTTCAAATAATCCCAATTTATTTATTTAAAAAAAGACTTATAAGTACATTTTGTATAAAATATTAGTATCATACGTTTAGGGCTCATGAAACGTACAATACAATATTATAAATTAACTACATACCTTAGTATTAACAATTATTCCTTAAAACTACATTATGTTATCAACGTGAACGCAACAAGGAACTTTGTACACCATATTTCTAACACTAAAAGTCATTTTGAATTGACACTGTTCATATATTCTGCATTTCAACACTATTCTCATGCTATTTGAAGCAAGACTTTAGTCAGAAAATTTGTGAGCATTGCGACGTTTTCGTGTTAGCCGTAACTGTATGCTCCATTTGTAGCGCAGTTAGTTCCGTGTCCATCTTCCTACTCTTGATCCTCATATTATTCTTCAACTGGCCTTTCTTCTGGCAGCAACAAAGAATCTCTTCGAATTCCTTCCTAAAGTTATCATTCAGCCAACCATATAGCAAAGGATTAGATACAGCACTTGACATTCCAAACATGTGACATATAGCGTATGTTATCGTTAATGCCTTCTCATCTAAAATTGGCTCTGGACTGAAATCCGCTACAAGATTAAACACATTCAACGGCAACCAGCTTATGACATACGTAACAGCTATAGCTATTAAAATAGCTGGAGTCTTTCTTGTAGTTCTTCTTCTACCGCGTAATCTCCTGTGAATTTGTATATGAGCTATAACTACAACTAAAACAGGTAGTAAGTATTGGAAGATGAGGCTGAATACGGAGTAGATTGCTCTTCCATTGGCGATTGGCCAGTCTTCTATGCAGAAACTTAGGGAATCCATCCCGATAAATCCTAATTTGTGAGTTTTTAAACTTCTAAATATATAGAGAGGTGATGCGAGGGTGAAGGCTATCACCCAGATGAAGAACATTGAGGTTAGTGCTCCTACTGGCTGCAGACCTGGACGAGTCGGGTAGACAATCAGCTGTGGACAAGGACAAAAAAATATGTTACTAACTATGTTACTGACTAGTTATGACGAATTAGCGGTAAACAATGTGATCTTCTGTATTTGGATGTACTGTTGAAGCTACACTGTATAAAAAAATGTATAATAAGGAGGAGCTCAATGGTATCATTGCGCATGTCAGTCTAATCGATCACGCAAGTTAAGCAGCGTCGACCGTAGCCTGTCCAGGGATTGGTTTATATCATCTCGAGTTCTTCAGTGCTTAGGATACGTTAAGCCTTCGGTCCCGGCTGTCATTAGATAACAGTCGTTAAATCAAGTCAATGGCGTTTAGGCGGCTTGAAATACCTAGCCTCCGCCAATCCTTAGTACTCTAAACCCCTTCGTTTGAAGGCAGATCCGTATACCAGCAGTGGAATGAATAAAGGTTGGCGACGATTAGACCCAGTTATGTATTTGGTTTTATCGATAGTACTTCTTATTAACAAACCACTTGAGCTAACTAATGGATTTTAATTCAAGTATTTGCTACCTAATTGTTAAGTGGAACGTTATTACTTTGAAATGTACTCGTGTGTATTAACATGTCATACCGTGCATGTCATGCCATTACAAAGTAAAGACTCGCATAAAGACTCACATAGAATAATATAATCATTTTATGTGTTAATTGTATTAAGTATTCATTGATGTGGTATATGTTAATATATGTACGTCTATATATTTATTTATTATTTTACTTTTTACGTTGTCTACCCTTACAACATCTATGAAACATCAAATTGGTTTGTTTTAGTTATGCAATAAAGAATATGTTTTTAATTATTAGTTAAGTAGTTACTGACATTACATATGTAATTGAAAATAATTATAATAAAAATATAATTTCAGTAATAATTGTCGGTCAGGGCCTTCGTCTCCGACGTGTCTTCATCGGTCCGAGTATAAACACAAGAAGGCCCGCAGGACTCTCAGCTCTGGCTTGCCTTCGTTGGCCGTCCAGAGAGGAGCCACTAGAGCTATGCTCCAGGGGTGGAAGAGTTAAAGGGCATCACGTCACGAGTAACGTCGGAGAAAGCGCACACCTCTCGACATCCCTGAGTCACTCACACCGGTGTTGCCCCAGCCGTTTTCCTGGCATTTCGGGGGCCCATTTAGTGAGTGGCAAGCCACCGCCTGCCACAAATAACTAGCAATAAAAGCTGTTATGGCAGGCGTCCGTCCCTCTTCTGTAATCGCCCGGTATTTAGTTCACCCAGATCTCATCTCCATAACCATTTATTTTCCATCACAATTCGCAATAGTCTCAACGCCTGCCGAGACCTGCTCATGGGTATGTCATTCTATTGACATAACCTGGAGAGGGTCACGGCGGGCGTACAATATTACATTAAACTTCTCAAAAGGGGCCTCTACGCGTTGGATCTATATCCCCGCGCACGCCTATCAAATGACCGGGCTTGACCCGTGATCAAAAAGTGATAGGTACATAATAATAAAAAAAAGAATATATATAAAGTACTATTATGTTTATGATCATTAAGTTGAATAACAGAGTGTCCTTGTATAGCATCTAGTCCACCTGTAGTGTATTCATTCATAATAATTATTTCTCGTACATAAAGAAGTTGAAGTGACAGTGGAAGGGTCATTAAGTTCGCCTTTTGTTATTCTATGGTCAGTCAGTCATTCTTGGTATTTGTAATTGTATTAGTATTGATAATTAATACTAATAATAATACTCAGAGAGAAAGAGAGACTCATAAATAATAATAAATTGTCATCTTACATGAAAACTGTACACAAGTTATTTTATTAAATCAATTAAATCACCTATGAAACTAGGTCTCGTACAAAATTTCATTTCGACCCAGCATTCCTTACACCGATCGTTGGAAATATATTATGTAAAGGCACAATTTTGTAGGTTTACGACTTGTTGCTGAGATAAAAAATGAGGCTCTGATATCGACTAACACCCGTGAGCCAAATAATATTGTTCAGCAAGTTTTATCTTTACTTATTTCATCATCAGCCTGTGTCTACCCACTGCTGGATATAAGCCTACTCCAATGCCAACCAACCAAATACGAGTCTCCGCCTACCGCATCCAGCCGCTTTGTTAAGGTCATCGGACCATCTAGATGGAGGACGTCAATCGATTCGTCATCCTGCGCGCGGCTTCCTCTCTAATATCCTCACCCATCTGCCAGCGCTTACTCGGCAGATGTGACCAGCCCATTGCCAATTCAGCTTGAAACTCTGAAGGCCATATCGACAACTTTGGTTCCGTCGAATTTCTTCGTTCCCGATTCGTATATTCCTTAGAGTAACTCTGAGTATAGCCCTCTCCATCGCTCGCTACGCGACTATTAGCCTTTATTTATTTACTAGCAACTAACAATGTGTATTTCTGGAGCACGTTAAGCCGTCGGTCCCGGCTGTCGTTAGATGACAGTCAGTGGCCTTTAGGCGATTTGAAATCACTGGCCTAATACTTTCTAGTAGTTTCTGCATTAATATTGTACGACTTACGATAAAAAATTAAAGAAGCGTAGTTTGATCTCGCATAAGAATAGTTTCGTATGACGAATATATTCTGTTCACTCGAAAAACCTCGGCTCTGCGAACAATCTTCTCCTTTGTTGCTCTCCTCATCACTCTGGTTTTTATATATATACTAGCTGGCCCGGCGAACTTCGTATCGCCTTTAAATATTTTTACGTTAATTTTTCCAATTTTTTAATAGATCAACAAATCAAAGATCAATTAATATCAAATCTTTATGATTACACCAGTATAGGCTAGTTATGTCCTATTTCTCTTTCACCAAATTTTGCTAGCCGGTGGGATGCACCATGCGCAAGTGAGGTTGGTTTTGGCTCTAAAGATACTACTGAGCCACACTCGATCCAAAATAACTTTATATTGATGAAAATTATAAGTGCTTCTGTTTAATAACTGAGTTAAAAACTATCCCATATCGCAAGTTGGATCAAACTGCACACGTGTGCAAAATTTGATTTAAATCGGTTCAGTAGTTTCGGATTCCATCGCGGACAAACAACGTGACACGAAATTTTTATATATTAAGATGAGAAGAGGGACAAAAGAGCATGTGGGTCACCTGATGGAAAGCAATCACCATCGCCCATGCAGATCAGCAACACCAAGGGCTCGCCAATCTGTTGCCAGCCTATACTTCTACCCTTCTTGCTGATGACCTCACTCACTCACAGGAACACAGCAACCCTCAAGGGAATTGTTATTTGGCTGCGGTATTCTGTGATGTGGAGGTACTTCCTTCTCCAGTCGGGCAGCTTAAAATACGCTAAGCCTTACACCTTTTTTCACCAGAGCCTCATTTGTCACACCCTGCTGACAGCATCACGTGCAGGTGAGTTTGGCTTTGGTTCAAAGATATTGATGAACTACTTACACCCTAAAGACCAATGTTGTAGACCAATTTTTCAACATTCAATCTGTCAGTCTCTGGACGAGCTACTCTAGGAGCCTGCTTGAAAGGAAAGTAAGACCTGCTACAAATCTGCTTGACTGCTTGGTTGGTTTACCGAGCGCGAGAGCGGTGCGGGTAAAGGTACTCTCGTCTGGTTGGTTTACTAGACGAGAGACTTGCAATCCTGTGAAATAACCGGAAGGTGCATAGGGGCGCATTAGCTGTAGGCATAAAGTCCGTTGTCAGTCTCTGGAATATGATATGGTAAAGGGCCAGGGTCGGCAACGCGCATGTGATGATGCCTCTGGTGTTACATGCGTCCATAGGCTACGGTAACAGCTTTCCATCAGGCGGACCGTATGCTTATTTGTCACCTTAGTGGTATAAAAAAAAGTATGTTGTGTATTTTTATCTGATATTAAGTATAATTTGTGTATTACAATAAATATTATTCAATAAAAAAAAGCTTAGTTACAATTAACTTACTTCCATAACTGTTCTAAGACGTAATATTATTATTATTATTTTAATATACTATATTCGCCTTGTGCGTATACCATGTCTTGTTTCTGCATCACCCTAAGGCCGGTAGAGAGTGGTTATATAGCATTAAGTTTGCCTCTGTATTATTTTTTCTTCAGGAAATATCCCAGGGAGGCGACCGCACCAGCAGCGACAACGAGGAGAAACTTCCAGTGTTCAGTTGTTTGCCTCATGGTTTTTCTAGTCTATAAGTAGATCATCGGTCCACATAGTTGTGGATATTTTGCATTACGGTGGTCAATGATAAGAATATCAGGAACATACCATTTATATTTAAAGTAAATTTCCACCAAATCCTTTAGATATTATGGCTCATTTTCAAATACCATAAATAATACAAAAATAAGGAGTAAAAAGTGAAAAGAATTTGGTATAGACCGCTGTCATTATTGCTAAGAAGGGGGATATTAGATACGCGGTCTGAATTGATAGGAATTTAATATTGATTGGAACATTTCCCATCCTTAATGAAAAGGATTTTCGAACAGAATAAATTTGTCCCCAATCAATCAAGCTACATAACTTAATGAAATTTTCAAATAATCCCAATTTATTTATTTAAAAAAAGACTTATAAGTACATTTTGTATAAAATATTAGTATCATACGTTTAGGGCTCATGAAAAGTACAATACAATATTATAAATTAACTACATACCTTAGTATTAACAATTATATCTTAAAACTACATTATGTTATCAACGTGAACGCAACAAGGAACTTTGTACACCATATATCTAACACTAAAAGTCATTTTGAATTGACACTTCATATACTCTGCATTTCAACACTATTCTCATGCTATTTGAAGCAAGACTTTAGTCAGAAAATCTGTGAGCATTGAGACGTTTTCGTGTTAGCCGTAATTGTATGCTCCATCTGCAGCGCAGTTAGTTCCGTGTCCATCTTCCTACTCTTGATCCTCATATTATTCTTCAACTGGCCTTTCTTCTGGCAGCAACAAAGAATCTCTTCGAATTCCTTCCTAAAGTTATCATTCAGCCAACCATATAGCAAAGGATTAGATACAGCACTTGACATTCCAAACATGTGACATATAGCGTATGTTATCGTTAATGCCTTCTCATCTAAAATTGGTTCTGGACTGAAATCCGCTACAAGATTAAACACATTCAACGGCAACCAGCTTATGACATACGTAACAGCTATAGCTATTAAAATAGCTGGAGTCTTTCTTGTAGTTCTTCTTCTACCGCGTAATCTCCTGTGAATTTGTATATGAGCTATAACTACAACTAAAACAGGTAGTAAGTATTGGAAGATGAGGCTGAATACGGAGTAGATTGCTCTTCCATTGGCGATTGGCCAATCTTCTATGCAGAAACTTACAGAATCCATCCCGATAAATCCTAATTTGTGAGTTTTTAAAGTACTAAATATATAGACAGGTGATGCGAGGGTGAAGGCTATCACCCAGATGAAGAACATTGAGGTTAGTGCTCCCACTAGCTGCAGAGCTGGACGAGTCGGGTAGACGATCAGCTGTGGACGAGGACAAAAAAAATTGTTACTATCTATGATACTGACATATTAGTTATAGCGAATTAGCGGTAAACAATGTGATCTCTGTATTTGGATGTACTATTGAAGCTAAACTGTATAAAAAAATGTATAATAAGGAGGAGCTCAATGGCGTCATTGCGCATGTCAGTCTAATCGATCACGCAAGTTAAGCAACGTCGACCGTAGCCTGTCCAGGAATTGGTTTATATCATCTCGAGTTCTTCAGTGCTTCGGATACGTTAAACATTCGATCCCGGCTGTCATTAGATAACAATCGTTAAAACAAGTCAGTGGCGTTTAGGCGGCTTGAAATACCTAGCCTCCGCCAACCCGTAGTACTCTAAACCCCTTCGTTTGAAAGCAGACCCGTATCCCAGCAGTGGAATGAATAAAGGTTGGCGACGATTAGACCCAGTTATGTATTTGGTTTTATCGATAGTAATTCTTATTAACAAACCACTTGAGTTAACTAATGAATTTTAATGCAAGTATTTGCTACCTAATTATTAAGTGGAACGTTATTACTTTGAAATGTACTCGTATGTATTAACATCTCATGCCGTGCATGTCATGCCATTACAAAGTAATGACTCACATAAAGACTCACATAGAATAATATATCATTTTATGTATTAATTGAATTAAGTATTCATTGATGTGGTATATGTAGCTATTTGACGGGGGCCCACCACACATTCCCACCACTGTGTCTCCTGTATAGCCAGGATTAACAGCGGCGACCGCCAAAAAAGGCAATGAACAATGAAGTCCATTGCAGTCCCGGGGGTAAAACTGCGGCTGCCTTGGAACTCACAACGAATTTAATCAGAAGAAATTAGTAGGAATAGGAAGCTTTTAGAATTTGACTTCCCCTCTTAGCAATGTGAGAGACAGCAATATGGCAAATAAGGCATTAAAGGCCTAAAGAGATGGCTAGTCAAGTGAAGCTCAACTGCCGTACACCACAGATTTTTAGTTTCTAACACTATTGGGGACCTAAAACATTGAGTTGTTACCTAACACATCGATTCCAATAATATGAATTGCAAAATCGTCTGAACGCTTGGTTTTGGAATTATCCCTAGTTGCTACCAAATCTGAATAGTATACTACCCCGGATGCAACTTGCAATGAATTCAACATGTCATCCCGCTCCCGCCGCCAAAGTTCACACTCCCAGAGAACATGGTGTGCTGTTTGATCGAATTCAGAATTAGCAGTAGAAAACTCGCTTAAGGGCGACGGCACTAATTTAAACGAAAAGATTTTAGCCTTAAAATTGCCATGTCCAGTTAAAAATTGCGCAATTTCTTTTATCTGTCTCTTACCGATTGAAAGAACAGATACAAGTGGCGTCCTTTGGTAGAAGTTTCCCACTTTTCAGCAATGTTTCAAATACTTCATTAATAGGTTTGAACAGTCTAACTATTTTTTCACGATCACGCGTTTTCAAGAAATCAGGGACCATATTTTTAGATGTACATTGAAGTACATTGAAGCGCGGCGTTGTACTTCTAAGTCTACTGGTAACACACCTGCTAGCACGGGTAGTGCCTCGGTGCTTACAGTTCTATACGACTTACATAAAAATATCAGAGCAAGGCGCTGGCTTTGAAGCAATTTACGACGTGCTGCACCTATAGTAGCCCTATCTGCCCACGCAGGTGAACCGTACGTAACACATCCTAAGTATGTGGCGGTATAAATAATTTTTACCGTTTTGAAAGTTAATCCCCACGTAGAGGTAGAAATTCGTGTAAAGGCATAGAAATTCTTTTTTGCTTTTTCACCTACTTGCTTCATGTGCTCGATATAATTAAAATTTCTATCCAAAAGCAAACCTAAGTAACAAACCGAACTTCTATTAGCAACTGATACTCCATTAAAATGAAATCGCGGTGAAACCTGTAAATTTCCCTTAAGCAAGAGTTGATATGTTTTATGTGGCGCAAAATCGAGACGATTACGATAACCCCAATCTGAAATTAAGCCTAAGCTAGTGTTGGCTAGTTTCTCTATGCTAGATCTTGAATTAGCATTGATTAATAAGAGACCATCGTCAGCGTAACCAGTTAACGAGCACCCTTCCGGTAAGGGTAGGCTAAAAAAATCATCAAAACCGGTATTCCAGAGTTACGGTCCCAACACTGAACCCAGAGAGCAGCCCTGCGTGAGCACCTTTGAAGCAACATAATGACCAAGTTTTAATTTAGTTGTACCATTCAAAAAGTACGATCAAATGAGAGAGTAGATATTGCTAGGGCAAACTCTCACCTTAAGTTGCAGCAACAACATTGACCACCAAGCATTATCAATGGCACCTGAGATATCTAAGAAAATAGCTACAACATACTTGCTCTCCGAGAGCTCAACAACTTTGCGCACTGCGAGCGCAGCATCAACAGTAGACTTACCAACGGTGAAGCCGTACTGATTTTTATGAAATTGCGGGCCACCGGGCAGCAACCGTGGCACAACCAAGCGCTCAAGCAGCTTACCCAACGACGGTAGCTGCGTAATAGGACGGTAGGACTTCGGATCGTCTGGTGGTTTATGACCGCCTTTTGGTATTATTCTTACAACGCCACTTCGCTCTTGGGTATGTCGTTATATTGACATATCCTGGAGAGGGTCACGGCGGGCGTACAACATTACATTAAACTTCTCAAAGGGGCCTCTACGCGTTGGATCTATATCCCCGCGCATGCCTATCAAATGACCTGGGACCCTACCGCCGAAGCTGAAGCCGATTACCATCGGATTTTTTGAATGCGAAAATGAAACTAATGACGCGGTCTGGTTGTGTTATCCTTTATTGTATGGAGTGGCCAGGGTGTGATAGTGGTAACACGGCAAATCGTGTATATTCTTTTATCCTACTAAGATAACAATCAAATAGTATCCATACACATGTTTGGACTTATCGATTTTATGTGAACTCCATTATCAAGTTTATCATTGAAGAGTTGGTCGTAATGAACGGAGTGCCTAAGTACTACAACACTGATAACATCACTTAATAAAACTGATAATGATTTATATAAGTGAATACTTGTTTGCATCGGATGATTCGAATATTTATTAAATAATAAATAAATATTCTTGGACGAATTACACACTGCCACCTAGTCCCAAACTAGGCAAAGCTTGTACTATGGGTAGTAGATAACTGATATTAAACTTAAATACATTTCTTTTTATAAATACATACATATAATACATAGAAAACACCCAGATCAAGACAAACAGACATGTTCATGCAATTGGACAAATTGTCAAATTGGACAAATTGTCAAATTGGACATTGCTAACCATCTGACCACCGAGCTCGTCAATTGATCTGTGTCTTTTTGATGGTTTTTGATCGTTTGATGGATGAAGTTCGACCATCGGGATTGTATTTTTTTTTAACAATCTCATATATTTTTTTATTGTTTATCGCACTAGAATTACAGAAATTGCCGTATTAGAATGCTATGAAAATTGTGTGACGACCAAAGAAAGTTGGCATGATAGTCAAATTTCACGCTAATTGCCTTCTCTACCAGATAATCATTAAAAATGAAGAGAATCTATATTTTACCAATACATAATTTTGATATACTTAAATAAATTGGTCCACGGGGCCCAACAGTCCCAGCAAGCAAAAAGGTTTGTAAAAGAATTAGGAAAAAGATTGATCGAGGTAACTGGTGACTTAAGATCTGGCACATCCCTCGCCCAAAGGATTAGTTTAACCATCTAGCGAGGTAATGCTGCTAGCATCTTGGGAACGATGCCACATGGGCCAAACTTTTTACATTTATTTTAGTTTTAAGTTAGTTTTATTTTAGTACTAGCTGATGCCCGCGACTTCGTTCGCGTGGACTTTATGATTCCGGCATATTAATATAAATACGAACTATTATTTTTATTTAAGATAGTAACAATAGTTTAAAAAAAAATAGAATAAATGAAGGGAGTCTTTCCTTCGGAATCTAATATGAAAAGACCTGAAGCGTTACTAATCCTCGACAAAGCCACATTGTTGGCCATTTCGCATTCATCTGAAACGATTAGACAGCAATCCTGAAACATTTTTGCTTTGTCACAGTTTCGTGTCACAAAGCATGTCGGTGTTTCCGTTCTGTATAAATCGAGTAGAATATTGAACATTTTATTTGCGTCCTTCCGCCTAGAAGTAATATGGCTGCAATACCTGGCGATGCTGCTGTGAGATATTATTTTGGCGCCTGATTTCAGCGAGGATTGCTCTCGTCAGGTATGTTTTTCCAGTCCCTCCTGAAGCAGAAGAAAACAGTTTCTCCTCGTTTTTTAAAAGATTTTGCATCACAAAATCTTGCTACATAGCGTCCTGCAAATGCACGCATTCTTCTGGTTTGTGCGAATATATACCAATCGTTCCATTTCAATTTTAGCGTACACATCTATATTAAACTGACTAAACAGACCACGTTACCTTTGTAAATAAATAAAACTATTGCGTCTAACTTGTAGCAGGTAAGAATAAAAGTAGCACTGCGCGGTTATTTTTTTACAATACGATCAATATTTTGTTAAACTATTTATGCTCATCAGGCTGGCAGGCATTTTGCTAAGGTGTCATTTTTATATTTCTTATAGTTTACCGGAACCATTATGGTTCTGCATCAGGTGTTCTAAATCTTGGATTTTTATACCTCAACAAAAAATGCTCATCAGGCTGAACAACTTTTGCTAAGGCGTCATTTTTATATTTCTTATAGTTTAGCTGAACCATTATGGTTCTGCATCAGGTGTTCTAAATCTTGGATTATTATACCTCAACAAAAAATGCTCATCAGGCTGAACAACTTTTGCTAAGGCGTCATTTTTATATTTCTTATAGTTTAGCTGAACCATTATGGTTCTGCATCAGGTGTTCCATATCTTGGATTTTTATACCTCAACAAAAAATGCTCATCAGGCTGAACAACTTTTGCTTAGGCGTCATTTTTATATTTCTTATAGTTTAGCTGAACCATTATGGTTCTGCATCAGGTGTTCTATATCTTGGATTTTTATACCTCAACAAAACATGCTCATCAGGCTGAACAACTTTTGCTAAGACGTAATTTTTATATTTCTTATAGTTAAGCTGAACCATTATGGTTCTGCATCAGGTGTTCTAAATCTTGGATTTTTATACCTCAACAAAAAATGATCATCAGGTTGAACAGCTTTTGCTAAGGCGGTATTTTTATATTTCCTATAGTTTACCGGAACCATTATGGTTGCACATCAGGTGTTCCAAATCTTGGATTTTTATACTGAGATGGAAATTTCAACAAAGCCTATATGTTGCTCAGGAATGAGCTTAATATTTTAGTGAAAACCGCGTAAAAATCTGTTCAGTTGTTTTAAAGATTAGCGAGTACATACAGACAGACAGACAGACAAAAAAATCAAAAAAATCTTTTTTGTGTTCTGTTACTCTTTTTTTATCGCCCACACCCATTTTTTTGTTAATTTTATCAAATGTACAGACACGCGGTTCCTACTGTTTTAATAAATGTATACTGTTTTAATAAATGTATTGATTGTTTTATAGTTGTATTTTATGTATTGGTTAATGATATGTCCAAGAGCTATACTTGCATTGAAATTGAAATCATCAACAATTCAACAATCTCCACTCACGGCTGATAAAATTGAAAAAGATTACGACATACTTCACCACGATGCTCGACTGTGGCTTGGCCAGTGTTGTCAATCTGGCTAAAGGCCACTCACTCCTTGACATAATAATAACAATAATATCGATAAACTCGAGATAAACCCAGTCGTAAACAGACTCTCGTTATATACAATGTACATATAAGTATATAAAAGCGAAAGTTTGTCAGATGGGAACAATTTTTACAACAGGGGCGGATTAAAGAGCTAATCTATAAGTGTTTTTTGAAAAATGGAAAAATTCACCTGTCCCGCCTAGGTGGGATTTGAACCCACGACCTCTCCAGTGGGACAGATGAAGGATTAAAGAACGAGCGACATTTTATGTTGCGATCGTTAATATGGCTACGGTAATCGCTTCACATCAGGCGGGCCGCATGCCAACCGTCGTAGTATATAAAAAACCATCTAGTAGTATTAGAATGTTAATCATCTATAACAAAAGTGATTCTGAACCCATTTGCAATTTACACCAAAATTTATGGTGTTGCAAAACTAATACAAGCGGGCAAACTAACTGTGGAGATTGCTTTGTTGTGGCTTTGAATTTATTGGTAAACAATTAGGCGAGTTCAACAATTGAGGGCGTGAAACTTCTTGGGATGATCTTTTTATAATAAGCTCGCTCTGTAAGTTGTAGGAGTGCGATGCAGTACGACACGAGCGAATCTAGTTTATTATTTTCTTATACTTATTACGTGTTTGTTTATAAAGATTATGTAGATATGGATTTGGGGTGTAAGTGGTTCGTCAACATCTTTGAACCAAAGCCAACTTCACCAGCACGCGGTGCACCCTGCTGACTGACAAACGAAGCTCTGGCGAAAAGAGAAAGAGAATAAATAAATAAATGTTTCTGGACAATTTACACAGCGCTCTCTAGTCCCAAATTAAGCGCAAAGGTTGTATTATGGGTATTAGACAACTGATAAATGTACTTAAATACATTTTTTTTGTTTCGCCGTCCGAACGACTGCCGCTGCCAATACCAGTCCATTATCGACACCCTGTATAGATGAGCATCTCATACAGGGTGTCGATAATGCAATGCAATCCCTATGATATTTTATTACTGAATAATTATGTGGAAATAAAATAAATGGTGAAATAAATATGGAAAAAAAATGTTAATAAAATATTGCAATTAATAAGTAAATGTGGAATAAAGGAATATACTTTAACCACTGCTGTGTATATTGTGAGAGGAAATGTACCTGTATGTAATGCTATTCCAGTCGATGACGTCAAACCAGATACAGACAAACCTATTTTCAGAGATATTGAGTCTTTAAAGCAAATAAACACTGTAGTTACGATCTGCCTTGTTAAGCAGATCTCCGAAGCAATAACTCGATTCCATTTGATATTACGTAGTTATAAGGAAAATTATATTTAGGAACCTGGAAATTCCCTTCTTTCGTTCAATTTGGAGAACTCGAGGTAGAAACGAGTACAACTCGCCATAAATTAAAATTCCATCCATATCATCTTGATAATTGGCGATCTACTACAGTACGTTTCCTAAGACATTTCATACCACGAACAGTGAAACTGTGGAATCAATTTCCCTCAGCGGTATTTCCGAACAGCTACTACATGGGTGCCTTCAAGAACAGAGTTTTCATTTCCCTTAAAAGGCTGGCAACGGGTCTGCGACCCCTCGATGTTGCTGATATCCATGGGCGGTGGTGATTGCTTTCCACCAGGTGATCCACATGCAATACGTGACTACTTCGACTTCAATGTGTGAAGATGATTTTCATGTACAAAGTCGCGGTCGAAAACTATTGTAAAAAATATAAAAATCAACTAATAATATGGATCGGATGGATTTTAAACAAAAAGCTATGATTGAGCATTTATATGGCAGTTATTTACCTTGACTACATATTGCGAGCTCATATGACGAGCTCGGTGGCGTAGCGGTCAATGACGCGGCTTCGACACCAACGCTCGTGGGTTCGATTCCCACATAGGACAAACATTTGTGTTCATGAACATGTCTGTTTGTCTTGGTCTGGGTGTTTTCTATGTATCATAAGTATGTATTTACAAAAAAAAATGTATTTACGTATGTTTATCAGTTGTCTAGTACCCATAACACAAGCTTCGCTTACTTTGGGGCTAGTTAACGCTGTGTAATTTGTCTGACAATATTTATTTATTTTATTGCTTGGTGACCGGACTAATTCCGTATATATATATATATTATCATGTATGTAAGTATTTTTAATTTATTATTCATAGTAATGAATAGTACTAATACCTGCGCTGCACCGCCTACCTTAATTTCAGATTATTTGTCCTTTACCCTAAGGTTGTCTGGAAGAGATCGCTCGACGATAAGACCGCCTTTGTACTAGTACTTAATGTTTTCACTGTATATTTTTTCTTTTCTTTTGGCGTAATAAAGTATATTTGACGAGCTCGGTGGCGTAGCGGTCAATGACGCGGCTTCGACATCAACGCTCGTGGGTTCGATTCCCACACAGGACAAACATTTGTGTGCATGAACATGTCTGTTTATCTCGGTCTGGGTGTTTTCTATGTATCATAAGTAAGTATTTACAAAAAAAAATGTATTTACGTATGTTTATCAGTTGTCTAGTGCCCATAACACAAGCTTCGCTTACTTTGGCGCTGTGTAATCTGTCTGACAATATTTATTTATTATTTATTTATTGTATTGTATTGTATTGTCAATACATAAATATCGTTCACAAAGAGCTTACACTATTTGAAATAATATTAACCCAATCATAAAGATGGATATGAAAACAAAAAGAACAAACAATTTTTGTTGCGAAAACACCGGATTAAATTTCCATTTGTTTAACCAATCGCTTTGCCGAGGAAAATTTTCATTGGGGAATGGGATTATTTACAAAATTTATTAACAAATTAATTTCAGTGTATTATATCACAGAAAAAGAACTTGATTACCGCCAAAGCTGAAGCCGGTTACGACAGGATTTTTTTAATGCGAAAATAATACTACCTACTGCTTAGCTTTTTGATAATTAAATTAAGCATTAATGGTAGAAATCCTACAGTTCTGCTGACTAAGCTGAAGATGTTCAATCTAGTTCAACCTAATAACCAAACCAAATAACCTGTCAATAAGTTCAACCTAAGACCAAAGGGCTGGCCATTATCTAGGTCAAAATATATCCATCGCTTTACAGCGTGCAAAATCCAGGCAGCCTTTTGACCACAATCCCCGAAAATTGTCGGGACAATTAATACAATGTTATTTTTTATTGTTTCTGTGTATTTTATTATAATTTTAGTTTTTAATCTAATTATAATAATTTTGTTTTAAATTTAAGTTTAAGTTATTTATATGTAATTTTAGTTTTCTAACGTAATTAATCACATATAACTTTCTTGTTTATGTAATTCTTTGGTAAATACTCATTTATTACGATATTAATTTTTCTTTATTTTATTTTGCAAGGCTAGTCATTGCTCTACAAATTGATATAATGTACAAATTATAATACCTAGGACCAATTTTTGGAATTAAAATTTTCCCTCGGAATCGGCTTCAGCTTCGGTTTTAGGGCCCCTTATATAAAAAAAGAGAAGCTAAGACTTCAATTAGTCCATTACGTTGCGGCTCTGAACAAATTAAATAAGAAATTAAATGACGACGTGATCAAAGAAATAGAAAGTAAAGGTCAGGTGTAAAATTATGATAATTTTACAATAAAAGGTTATCGATTTATATGATTGAATTGAGGATTTTATTAACATATATTCCTTTGTGAGAGACTGACTGGTGGCTCGTGCCTGTACTAAGTTAACCCTGTGTTACAGACTACAAGGCTTTCACCTATTTAATTAAAAAATCCCGCTGTTCCACTAACGAGGCTCTGGCAAATTAGGTCACAGCGTATTATAAGCTACCTATTCTAGGGAAATATCTCCACCTTACAGAATTCCGCATCCAAATAACAGTTCCTTTGAGGGTTATTGTGTTCCTGCGAGTGAGTGATGTTAGTAGGAAGGAAATAATTGCAGCGTTATTTTATGTTGCCAGCGTTTATATGGTTATATGACTATGGTAACCACTTCACATCAGGTAGATCGTATGTTTGTCTGCCATACAACGATGTAAAAAAAAATTACAAATTTTGTTAGTTAAAAAAAACATTTTGTACAAAGTTTTGGCAGTTCCCGGACAGTTTTTCTCTATGTGGTATGTTAATCAACAAGTTAACTCACTGCGTTAGAAATCACTAATTAAAAAGTTGTTTGCTAAACTTGCTATTATAATATAACACCCCGGTCACTCCATATAAATGTCGCGTCGTTAACTACTATATAAACAGTGACGTCTGTCAAAGCGTTCATGTACGTGCGGACCCATAGAAACTGTTCCTAATTCGTCTCAGAAGGGAGGTGAGGTCGATACGAGAGAGTGGCAAGGAGTGGTCGCACTGTATGTAGTACTAATACTTATACGGAGACTATAATAAATAAATAAATATTCCTGGACAAATTACACACGGCCATCTAGTCCTAAACTAATCGAAGCATGTACTATAGGCACTAGGTAACTGATATTATATATATACTGATATTATACTTAAATACATTTTTTTAATACATACATATAATACGTAGAAAACACCAAGACCAAGAGAAAAACACATGTTCATGCACACAAATATTTGTCCTGTGCGGGGATCGAACCAATCCCCGAAATCGAAATCGAAAGCGATCGACCATTCGACCACAGAGCTCGTCAACATAACGCAAATAAATCCAGTATTGTTTTTTATAATTTCATCTTCCAAATTATGTATTTTATAAAATAAATATGTTTGAATATTTGAACGCAAATATACTCTGTAACTATAATGGATTCTGGTTCACATTTATATTCTAGAATAATATTTGGAATGGATATAAAAAGGTTATAAGAAATTGGTCTAATTTTGTCTCAAGTGGATCTGATAAAAAAAGTAACAAGAAAATTAGATAATTTCATGAAATTATATATTATAAAATTGCTTCCATAGGGAGGCAGATAAAAAAACGAATGATAACAAAATCGGGGGATACAGTTTGGTGTTGCAGCTATATATTTATCATCGCCATCCAAAATTCAATCACACCACTGGATAGATGAAAGATCAAACAGTTTATTACGCTAAATAAGGACTATGGAACATCGCGTGCGGGGGAGGGGTAGGCGCTGCCATTTTGAGATAATTTTAGTGCATATAACGTATTCACGTACAACACACGGCCGTGTCCATGACACAGAAACACCCCATTTTTAACCGACTCCAACAAAAAGGGGAGGTTCTCAATTCGGCTGTACTTATTTTTTAAAAATGTTTGTTACTTAATCACTCCGTGATTTATAAACCTTTTTTTATTTGAAAGAGTATACTTCCAGATTGGTCCCATATTTTTTCATTATCATCATCAGCAGTATCTACCCACTGTTAGGTTTGTTATATCATTACTCCGTCATTTATAAACCGATTTTAAAAATAAAACTTTTTTTGTTTGAAAGAGTATATATACTTCCAGATTGGTCCCATATTTTTTCATTATCATCATCAGCAGTATCTACCCACTGTTAGGTTTGTTATATCATTACTCCGTCATTTATAAACCGATTTAAAAAAAAAACTTTTTTTGTTTGAAAGAGTATATATACTTCCAGATTGGTCCCATATTTTTTTCCTCATCATCAGCCTGTATCTACATACATAAATGTAGAGTAATGTTTGGAGTCTGTTTTTTTTGTTAAAATTATTTCTTAAACAACTAAGGTGGTAAATGAGTATACAGCCCATCTGATGGTAAGGAGTAATCTTTATTTATTTTGGTCTGGGTATTTTCTATGTATGATACGTATGTATGTACCAAAGAAAATGTATTTATTATATCAACTACGGGTACTAGGCCAGTAGCTAATATAGGCTTTGTTTAATCTAAAAAGGCGTTGTTTTTTTATTTTTTAGGGTTCCGTACCTCAAAAGGAAAAACGGAACCCTTATAAGATCACTTTGTTGTCCGTCTGTCTGTCTGTCTGTCTGTCGGTCTGTCTGTCTGTCTGTCCGTCTGTCTGTCAAGAATTTCTATGTCGAGAATGCGTGGAGGTATCAAGCTGAAATTTGAACTGTATACTCAGGTCTACGGTCCCATGAAGTTGTAAAAAAATCAAACTGCTAAGTTTACGTAAAAAAAAGTTACGGCCGTTTATTCAGCAAAAAACGCATATTTCGACACATTCTCAAGGGAATCAAAACCTATAGGGTACTTCCCGTTGACCTAGAACTATGAAATTTGGCAAGTAACATCGTTTTAGACTACAAGTACAGGAATAAATCTCAAAACTATACATTTGTAAATAGATCTTAAAAAATAGGGGGTCTATATGTTTTATAGGGTGTCGAAATTTCAAATTGAAACTACTAGTTCAAATGGGGTATCATATGAAAGGGCTTCATGTACACATTGCAAAATATATTTTATTTATTTTTTTCGACGCATTATTTCTTATTTATAATGAAAAATATCAAATTTAATATTGATACTACGTACGGAACCCTCGGTGGGCGAGTCCGACTCGCACTTGTCCGGTTTTTTTTTATATAAGAGGGGGGCACACGGGCATGTGGGTCACCTGATGGAAAGCAATTACAACTGCCCATGGAGATCAGCAACACCAAGGGGTCGCCGATCCATTGCCAGCCAATACTCCTTCCTTTCTTTCTGGTGACCGCAGAAACACAACAACCCTCAAGGTAATTGTCATTTGACTGCGGTATTCTGTGAGGTGGAGGTACTTCCCCAGTCTGGAAGCTGAATAAAATACGCTACGCTCTACCTATCTTTCCGCCAGAGCCTCGTTTGTTTAGTCAGTATGGTGCACCACGAGCAGGAGAGGTTGACTTTGGTTCAATGATGTTGATGATCCACATACACCTCAAAATTACGAGAAGTAGCTGCCGACCCCGATAAAATCTCTTGACACCCTTTTGGAAGAACTCTACTGACGTTTCTATTTTCTACAATAAAACCGTACTATTACTTATACTGTGGTAAAACTGTCTACAGTGGTTTCATTTATATGTCGTATTAGAGGAAGATGCTGCGATGGCAGCGGGGGTGGCGGCACGCGAGCGATATTTTATGTTGCGAGCGTTACTAAGGCTACGGTAATCGCTTCACATCAGGAGGGCCGTATGCTTATCTGCACCCGATGTAGTATGACTACCTGCTACCTTGGCCAGGCGGCCATTTTCCAGGCATCAGGTAATCAAGGTACGTAAAAATACTACTCACCTAATTTATATCATCATACTATACCTTATCACTATTCAATCATGCATATTTTGTTCATCAGAAAATAAGTAACGTCTGGCGGCCATGGGATCTTGGTTTATATTTCTTCTAAATTTACAAATAGAATCCACAAAAATTACCTGATACCTATCTAAAGCGATTGCAGTAATCGATATAATAGATACAAATATCGATATCGCCTGAATTGCTCCGCAAGCCTTATACAAGCTTGCCAGTCGGGCAGTGGCCAATGTTTAGTCCAAATTTCCATCAGCGTGGGAGGCGTGCCAACACAGTAGACCAGTGTATCGTAGACTGCGAAAACTTTCTACAGTGGTTTCATTGATATATCGTATTTCTTCTAAATTTATTATTGGAATCAACAACAATTACCTGATACCTATCCAAAGCGATTGCAGTAATCGATATAGTAGATACAAATATCGATATCGCCTGAATCGCTCCGCAAGCCTTGCACAAGCTTGGCCAGTCGGGCAGTGGCCAATGTTTGGTCAAAAGTTCCATCAGCGTGAGAGGCGTGCCAACACAGCAGACCAGTGCATCGGAGACTGCCAAGTTGACTATGAACATGTTTCTTGCTGTTCTCATTACCGGTTTTCTCACTACCTGTAACAAAGGATGGGTGTTCAATAAGGGAGAATTACCAAGCGTTCAGACGATTTTGCAATTCATATTATCGATGTGTTAGGTAACAATTCAATGTTTTAAATCCCCAATAGTGTTAGACACCTAAAATCTGTGGTACACGGCAGCCACAGAGTACTTTGTAATATACTGAAAACGGCAGCTGAGCTTCAGTTGACTAGCCATATCTTTACGTTTTTTAATGCCTTATTTGCCTTATTGCAGTCTCTCACATTGCTAAGACGGGAAGTCAAATTCCAAAAGCCTCTTACTCCTACTAATTTCTTCTGATAAAATTCGTTGTGAGTTCTAAAGCAGCTGTAGTCTTACTCACGGAACTGCAATGGATTTCATTGTTCATTGCCTTTTTTGGGGGTCGCCGCTGTTTATTCTGGCTACACAGGAGACAGTGGTGGGAATGTGTGATGGGCCCCCGTCCCATTTGGTGGCCATATTAAATTGTCTATTGGAACAAATGTGTCTCTTCCGGGATTTGAAAGAAAATACTCCATATGCCCATTGACATGAAGGTACACTTTCCGTTGATCAATATTCTTGCTTTACGTATCCGAAAGGTATTTTTTATACTTATACTACGTCTGATGGCACACAAGCGTACGGCCGGCCTAATGAAGCGGTTACCTGTAGCCATATTAACGCTGGCAACATGATACGTCGCATCTTTGACTCGGTGATCGAATGGTTACCAATTGCCACTTTGACTTCGAAGTCATCAACATACTTATATGTATTATGTATGTTGATGACTTCAAGTCAAAGTGGCCATTGGTATACATATATATGGGCATATACACGTATTTTTTTCTGCCAATGCTAGTATTGATCTAATAGGTATGCTAGCCAGCTTCTTGAGATAATTCTACTACATTACAATTTTACTTCGAAGTATGGTTGCATAACGACAGCCTACTCTAGTTTAATGTGTTACCCGACCAAGATATTAGGCAGATATATACTAGATCATCATCATCAGGTCATTTTAGTCTCCACTACAGGGGCACGACCCTCTCTCGTCCGTCCCAGACAGAAGGAGGATTTGGCCTACACTCCCCACGCTGGCTAGACGGGTTGGGGAGGCCTGATCGATGTTTTATAATGTATTTCCCTTAGTCGCCTTGTACGACATCCACGGGAAGAGACGGAGTGATTCTATTCTAGTCTGCCGGAAACCACACGGCCACTACACATACGGATATATACTACACATTCTGTTTATGCTCCTATTTATTTTGGTAGGACAATCTTTAAAGCCATATAAAGGTCCAAAATTACGTCGTATAAAGGCTTCCTCTATGAATACAATATGATGTTTCCTTGTTTCGTAGATAGTAACTTAATAGAATTTGGTTAGCCCGCCTGATGTGAAGCGGTTATCGAAGCCATATTCATAAATGTTCGGTATTCTAGCACGAATCTAGATCTAGGTCTCAATTTAGGAACAGATCGGATACAGTGTCAGAATCAGTGATGCGTATTTCATGACTGAGCTACTGTCGATTAAGGGGACACCATCCTGAGCAGCCTGAACAATTTTGTATGGGAAAAGCGCTACGAATCGACGGAAACGACGTAAATCGCTAGACATACCTCGTTCATATATTAACTAAACTAGCGGCCGCCCGCGACTTCGTACGCGTGGAGTTAGTTATTAGCACATATTTTTTAATTATATTCGAAAAAGCTAAAATACCTAATAAAGGAAATAATAAAAGAAAGCTAAAAACAATCGATATCTAGACGAATTGTTAGAATCAGTGAAGTAGACTGATATTATTTTTTCAAAACCTCTCTGTATAACCTTAACTACTTACTATTATAAGGAGGGATGTTTTATTATAACTATAAAAGGGATTTGTTTTCAATATTTGTTATACTTAAATACCATTTATAATCCTTCTGCCATAATTATATGGCAGAAGAGTTTTAAATGGTATGGATGTCTACACCCTATAAGAAACCTACCTGCGAAGTTTCAAGTTTGTATTTCGCTTATAAATATATAGATTTAAAATAACGTCTTTCGATAGATCCGTAGACCGTAGATTCCGTTCCGTTGTTGATCATCTGTTCTATACCATATAATTCCGCAACAATTATTGAACAGACCTATCCGATTTTTAAAAAATACAAAAATAAAGAGTGTATGTTGTACGTGAATATGTTATATGCACTAAAATTATCTCAAAATGGTAGCGCCCCCCCCCCCCCCCACGCGATGTTCCATGTTCCTTACTTAGCGTAATAAATTCTTTGATCCTTCATCTATCCAGTAGTGTGATTGAATTTTGGATGAAGATATGAATTTTGGATAAGTAGTTGCAGCACCAAACTGTATCCCACAATTTTGTTATCATTCGTTTTTTTTTAATTGCGTCCCTATAGCAGGTAGCAATAGGACGCATTCATGTCAAAAAATACAATAAGGGTAAACAAAAGAAAAAACTCTTGAAACAAGCTATCATTGATTATTAAAAAAAATCACAGATCTCGTGCTCTACACGACTTGATGGGCATTGAAAATGAATCTACCAAAGAATTTTTTTTTTCAAAACCAACTTTTCCAAAATATTTTTACATCATTTTAAAGTCCTTCGAATTCCGCGTCTTTTGAACTCTCATACGTCTTCGTGGCCGCATGCGAGCCGCACGCCGCGTGATATCGCACCTCGCGGCGCGCTAATCTGGCGCCTAAGGGCACCAGCTCTACAGCCTCAACCGTCACCAACATCGAAAAAAGTGTAATGACCTAAAATGCTCCTTGATTCAATACCGAGGTGTATTTTTTTTTTTTTCATATTTTTGAAATTCGGCCCCGTTCTCGAGGTATCGGAAATTTTCTGTGAAAACATACGATTTTTGGGTCGAAAAAAGTCGGTATTTTTCGATTTTCAAAAAAGTTTTTGACTTTTCCAAAATAATTTTTAGATTTTCTTAAAGCCCTTCAATTTACGCGTCTTTTGAGCCCTCATACGTCCTCGTGGCCCTAAACCTCAGGGTATCACGCGCGAGTCGCACTTTCAGCGAAAATGGGGGCCTACTGGAGCGAACGAAAAAAATATTTTCAATGTTAAAAGAAACTAGAAAGATACTTATTGCAGTTTTGCGCATCAAATCAAAAAAATCTTTCATTTGATTTATATCGTAGGAGTTAATGTGGAAATTATTAATGGCCAGCTTATACCGGCCGCCGCGGTAAAGGATTACAAATGACGGTATTTAAGTTTTATTATACTTTAATACTTTATTTGGAACACAGTTATTAAGTATATACAATTCAACATTGAAACGATGACATCTGCAGTAGTATAGAACTGTGTCGCAGATATCAACGCTCTCCTCCGAATACAACTCAAACACAAAAGTGAGCACTATTAGTTTATAACATACTATTTTAACAATATTTATTATAAACATACATAATCTTCCTTTTGTAGGAAGGGGAGATGTTAAATGGTGTGTATTTGGTGTGTGTGTAATCATGCAAGGCGACTGTGTCAAAATCTGACACTGAAAATTGGGTCAAATTTAACTTAGTTATAAGAGTTGATTACAGACATGCGATGAAACGTTTAATTAACAATAAGTGTACCTTGTATTTCTTATGTACGAGTAAGTGACTTTTTTGTATTCTTATAAAAAAATAAGCATCTTTAACTGCATTTAAAACGAATATAAGAAATTTTTACGCTCAGAAAATGTTAACAAGATATTAAAATATTTTATGTCTATAAAAATAAAAATGTACAATCAACTACCTCTATATATTACTAAATTACCAGCTACCAAATTTAAACACGAAATTATAAAGTTTTTTGAAATAAATCCGTTCTACAGTGTAAACGAATATATGTCGAAAGTAGCTAAACCTTCAAGTATTCTGTTTGGTACTAAAAGTGCACAATAGTAAGAACACGGCATTCATCGGCAAGATATTTACTGTTATGTGTATATATATTTGTCAATATGTAAATTAATCTTATTAGATACCATATATGTAAAAATGACGAGCTAAATGTAGTTTATGTACATGGCTAATAAATATATTTGATTTGATTTGTCATTATACCACCATTCAAAAATATGTTTCGGTTTAGAAGTGGTAGCGAAAAGTCCTAAAAATGACTATTTTGGGTCAACTAGATTTTAGGCACTAGTTAGACCTATCTTTGCATTAGATATCTAATGAAATATTTTATAAAAATAATCATAGATTAGAAAATATAAAACAAAATAAATTTTATATTATTTTAGGAAAACAATATCGGGACGGGAGCCCACAACACATTCCCACCACTGTGTCATAGGTAGCCAGAAAAACAGCGGCGACCACCAAAAAAGGCAATGGACAATGAAGTCCACTGCAGTCCCGGGGATAAGACTACAGCTGCTTTGAAACTCACAACTAATTTAATCAGAAGAAATTAGTAGACGTAGGAAGCTTTTGTAATTTGACTTCCTCTCTTAGCAATGTATATGTGTGAGACAGCAATTTGCCATATTGCTGTCTCACACATAAGGCATTTAAAGCCTAGGAAAACAATAGTTACGACGAAACTTATTATATCACGTAAGGCTTCTAACCTCCCCTTAATATCAAAGCTTGATTCAAAGCTGTCTAGTGCTGAAACCATCGATTTGTTGGAACACGGATTTCGTAACAGACACTACATTTAGCAGGTTTGTGTATGCCTCGTTGATTGAGTTCAGCTAAAGATCGAATCATGAATATTTACGCTTCATAGATTTGCAAGTTTCATCAGTGACAACCAACGCTTCGTCATTATGATTCTAGGTGAGAATACAAACTTGGAGAAGGACCGTATAATGCAACGCACGACCGTATAATGTAAACTTTTGCGTTGCATGATTTGTATAAATAACAATTTGAAAATCTATATATATAAACACTAGCTGACCTGGCAAACATTGTTTTGCCCTAAAAAATAGATATCAACCTATTCTCAGACCTACCCGATATACACACAAAATTTCATAAAAATCGGTCAAGCCGTTTCGGAGAAGTATGGTATTTAACATTGTGACACGAGAATTTTATATTTTAGATGAATCTCTATTTCCCTTGGTCATCGCATCACGCGTGAACGGATGGAACAACTTCGCTAATTCTTTTATGCTGTATTTCTTACTGTCGGAGAAGGTTCTTATGAAAGAAAACCATAAGAAAGTTGCGCGGAAAATTAGAAAATTTAAGAAAATTGAACAACCAAATCAAGTTTTCTAGTGTAACTTTATGTCATTTGACAGAACTGTCAGTCATTTAACAAATTGCACGAAACCAATTCGATTTCTATATTCCTTGTTATGAAGAAAGGACAACGTCTGTCGGATCAACTAGTAAGTAAGTACTAGGGGTGTAAGTGGTTTATCAGCATCTTTGAACCTAAGCCAACTTCACCTGCACGCGGTGCACCCTGCTGACTGACAAACGAAGCTCTGGCGAAAAGAGAGGTAGGGAGCCTAATTGTAAGCTACCCGACTGGATAATGTACCTCCACCTCACAGAATGCCGCAGCCAAATAACAATTCCCTTGAGGGTTGTTGTGTTCCTGCGAGTGAGTGAGGTCACCAGAAAGGAAGGAGATGCTGAGTTGGCAGCGGGGATGGCAGCGCGCGAGCGGCGATATTTTATGTTGCGAGCGTTAATATGGCTACGGCAACCGCTTCAAATCAGGCGGGCCGTATGCTTGTCTGCCACCCAACGTAGTATAAAAAAACTTGTAATCAATATTAATGAAGATTCATCGATTTCGGCAACAGAGGCAGAGATTCGGTACATCGCTGAGACAGCCAGCCTGTGACTACAGGTACAGAACCCTAACTATCTGAATGCCGTCATTTTACATAACATTAGACTCTAAATTACAATGGGGTCCACATATAGAAACGTTATCGGGTAGACTCAGCTCAGCAGCTTACGCCTTAAGGGCCCAGATTGCCTAGGCGCGACATCGTTTTTGAGCGACCGCAGCGCTACTGTTTACTGAAACAACCGACGGGGCGGGTGAATGACCCAAAGACAGCGCGATTTTCAAAATGTTTTGCGACAAACGTTCCACGTTGAGTTATATTGTTATTGAAGTTGAATATTTACAGCATAACAAAAATGGAAATACTAATTGGAAATAAACGACGAGTGTAAAATATTCTAAGACTAGTTTTTCGTTATAAAATGATCCTAATTACTAGAATAATAAGAGTAGTTGAGACACAATTTTTATGTTTTTCTATTTTTATTAAACAATCAAGAGCAGGTCCGGACTGACCTTTTTGTATTCTACTTACCAAAAATTCCAACTATGTATTTCTTTGTAATTTTACTACCAAAGTTTATTCTTATTTCGTAAAATATTAATTCAACAAAATAATTGCAAATTCAGTAGGAAGTACGGTCGAAATAACATCGAGCTTTCCTCGCTAGTGTATATCTGTACGCAAGGAAATGTGCCTATTGCGTAAACTCAAATAGGGTGGTGGCACCAATTATCGGCCATGTCAACTTTTTTTCAACTTTGTTTGCACTTTTGCTACGCTAGTATAGGAAAGTATAAAAATGATTCATATAATTAAAAGTAAGTAAACAATAACAAATATGAGTCGCCATCTAAAAAGCGTGCTAGGGTTGTACAAAAATAAATGAAACACAAGTTTATAAATTATTAATATACTAATTAAAAGTAAGTAAACAATAACAAAATATGAGTTCAAAATTCTACGATTACTGATCAAATTCTGATTTCTGCTAATTTGATGATAAAATCAATTGCTATTGCAAAACCTATCAGAATTAAAATGTTACCAGCTGCCCGATTCACGTAATAAAAACCGTAGCGTAGGGGCTTAAAAATGTCACATCATTTTTTGCAAATTAAGCCCTTTTAACCGACTTAAAAAAAGAAGAAGCTTCTCAATTCGCTGTATTTTTAAAACGATTTTGATGATTCTTTACACCAGGTAACTCTTCAAAATCATATAGGAATTGTATAGTAATTGAGCTATTGAAAGATTTATGACAATCCAAGACTAGATAAGTAAGTGCGTTTAAAACAGAAAACCAAAAGGCGATTTCTAAGTTTCTAAGTTAAAACGACTTTTGGACTGGCGTGTTTACGTGAATCGACCGGCTGGATAGTTAAGTTACCTCAGTCTCTTTCAAAATCATTAGGCGTTCTTCTCTTTCAAAACACGTAAAGCTCTTTCTTTCCTCTCTTTCATAGCCTCTATGATACTGGGCGCGTCACGAATGGGCATGCTTCGTGACTGCCGAGGATCAACTAATTCTGGAAGTAGGCAATCGTAATAAAACCTAACTAATTTCATCTCCATTTTCTCCTTCCAAAATTTGTCGTCCTTTTCTATAATATAAACTTTCATAGGTACAGTAGCACCAAACCAGATGCCAAGCATGCAAACGTTTCTTTTAGTAATATGTACCTGTCCCTGAATTTGGAAATACCAGTTATGATTTTTATTTATGACATAACCCTTGGAAGCCTTGTCCTTAACCCAAAAGGTATGTTTGGCCATTGCTTCATCAAGAGTCATGCCAGCTAAAGAATGTGGGCACTTAATTTCAATTAAACCGTTTGCATAAATGCCATCTGGTGTAGTACCAAGAAATTCATATTGATCGTCGACGAACAAACCGCAACCTTGTATACTAATATTCTCTTGAATTTCTAACTGTCTAATTGCGGTTTCTTCGTTTTCGATACCGTACCGTACAGCAGGCAAACTGGAGATATTACTACCATAAAC
Organism: Hypsopygia costalis; assembly: GCA_937001555.2. Lineage (NCBI taxonomy): Eukaryota > Metazoa > Arthropoda > Insecta > Lepidoptera > Pyralidae > Hypsopygia > Hypsopygia costalis. The sequence continues at coordinate 6,566,352 of OW443350.2, forward strand.
GATTTTACCAACAAGAGCAGCACAACTTGTGCTCTCTCGTTTTTTACAAACTTCCCCGAATGATGATGAGGTTAGTAATTTTCTCCTTGTACTCATCCACTCAGCACTACTTCTTTGCAAATGGGTCGACCTTTCAAGCTCCTCTCTTTCAGCACAAGACAACTTTAAATCGGCTAGAAAAGATGACTTGGCTTTCTCATATAATTCTGGACTCAGATCAGGTTTTTCGCAGTTTGGTCCATAGTGAGCGTCTTTCGATACAGCGTTGTGGCTTTTTTTCAATCTTAATTTAGGTTTAGCAATTAAACGGTTTCTACGATTACAATTTTCCACTTTCGCGATCAAAGGATTCGGACTACATTTAAATATGACTTCATGAGTTTTACTATGAATCGATCCCGTATTAAAAGACACAACAGCAGCTGCGCATCGGCCCGCATAAGAACCACGGGAAGGTTTGGGGGTTGATGCTACTCACGTCCGCAGGCTTTACCCTAGTTTCCCTGCACGTGACCCCTGGGTGGTGCTAAACGAGTAGCCTTTTTCCTGAGTGGTAGAGCCAAGCTGTAGTCGTTTAGTGTCTAGAACATGATCGCGGTCAAGTTTTGGACATTGAATGAATACAGCTCGTAATTGGGCCGGCTCGTCCGGGGCAGTACCACTCTCACGCAGAAGACCGGCGTGAAGTAATAGCTCGCGCTATTGCGTTTCGTACGGTGAGTGTTGAAACCCGGAGCCCAACCCAAACACCCCAACTCTAAATATGGCAGCGGTAGTAAAAAGAACAATACCCCAGGAGGGTACCGTCACCGCTGGTGACGGAGAATCCCTCCCTGAGCACCACTGCTCAGGCCGCCCGACGTATTCTGGGGCGGGCATTACGCCGCTCTATATTTCTGCCGGGAGCAAACGCAAGAAGAGTGTGGTGGCACCTCCCCCTGAGCTCTGCGTTGAGCTGTGTAACGTTAGGGGACTTAACTCCAACATCAATGCTGTCCACCATCATCTAGAGACGGCTAGGCCGGCCATACTCTTTTTGACGGAGACTCAGATATTCCCCCCTGCTGACATCTCATATCTGCGTTACCCAGGGTACAAAGTGGAACATCACTTTGTGCCACGAGCCGGTGTTTGCGCGTACATTCGGGAGAATATCTGTTGTCGACGTCTTGGCAGTCTTGAAGCGAGGGACCTGTCAATTATGTGGCTGCGCGCAGATTTTGAGGACCGCACTCGCATTTACGCGTGCCTCTACAGGTCCCACAGCGGAAATGTCGAAACGGAGCGTCTTGTGGAGCACATACAAACGACGACCGACAGTATACTCCAGCAGATGCCTTCTGCAGAGATTGTGGTACTGGGTGATTTTAATGCCCACCACGTCGAATGGCTAGGGTCTAGATCAACTGACCATGCTGGAAGAACTTTCCATGACTTTGCCTTGGCATATGGTCTGACACAGCTGGTTTCCTCGCCCACGCGGGTGCCGGATGTGTCGGAGCATATGGCGTCCCTTTTGGATCTTCTGCTGACCTCCCACCCTGAAAATTATCGTGTGTCTGTTGGCGCCCCTCTTGGGTCTTCGGATCATTGCCTCATAAAGAGTATTGTGCCACTCACACGCCAAAGGCGACCGCGCACAGCCAGCACACGTCGTGTGTGGCATTTTAGGTCAGCAGATTGGGATGGGCTGCGTAGTTTCCTGGCCTCCTACCCTTGGGGGCGGATTTGCTTTTCGCTGGAAGATCCCAGCGCCTGTGCTAATGCTGTCGCTGATGTGGTTCTGCAGGGCATGGAACTTTTTATTCCTAATTCTGCGGTGCCCATTGGTGGCAAATCTCGACCATGGTTCGGAGGGTCTTGCAAAGCCGCGTTGCGTCATAAGCAGGATTCTTACCGAGCCTGGTCCGAGGCTCAGGCAGCTGGAGATGCAAATACCGGTGTCCTTAAGAAGAATTACAACGCTGCGTCTAGATCCTTTAAGGGCTGCATCGCCAGGGCAAAGTCCAAATTCGTTAGCAAAATTGGCGAGAGATTAGTGCGCTTGCCCTCTGGGTCTCGTGCGTTCTGGTCGCTCGCCAAGGCTGTTCAAGGTAACTTCTGTCGGTCGTCGTTTCCACCATTGCACCGAGTGGATGACTCACTGGCCCATACTGCAAGGGAAAAGGCCGATCTTCTTGGACTTCTCTTTGCGTCTAACTCGACTCTCGATGATCAGGGAGCAACACCGCCAACCATCCCACGGTGTGAGAGCTCTATGCCAGACATTAAGTTCTCGCAAAGAGCTGTCCGTAGAGCACTCTTCTCCCTGGACATCCATAAGTCGAGTGGGCCGGATGGCATTCCACCTATTGTTTTAAAAACATGTGCTCCAGAGTTGGCTCCGATTTTAACACGCCTATTTCGGTACTCCTACTCACTTGGCGTGGTCCCCTGCTCATGGAAGGAGGCTTTAGTCCACCCGATCCCTAAAAAAGGCACTTGCTCAGATCCGTCCAATTACAGGCCTATTGCGATAACTTCCATATTTTCCAAAATCATGGAAGCTATCATTAACAAACAGCTGGTAGCCTACTTAGAGGATCACCAGCTGATAAATGATCGCCAATATGGTTTCCGCCATGGTCGCTCAGCTGGTGATCTTCTGGTATACTTGACTCACCGTTGGGCGGAGTCAGTGGAAAGCAAGGGCGAGGCATTGGCTGCTAGTCTGGACGTAGCAAAAGCTTTTGATCGGGTGTGGCATAAAGCATTACTTTCCAAGCTTCCTTCTTTTGGGCTACCTGAGAAGCTTTGCATATGGATTGCCAGTTTTCTATCTGAGCGTAGCATCAAAGTTGTAGTTGACGGAGCACGCTCGGACCCACTACGCTTGAATGCTGGCGTACCACAAGGCTGTGTATTGTCCCCCACGCTGTTTCTTCTGCATATCAATGACTTGCTGCTTATACACAATGTTCATTGCTATGCGGATGACAGTACAGTGAACGTAAGATACACTGGCCAATGTAATGTTTCTCGGGATTGCGTCGATGAGTACCGAACAAAACTTGTGTCTGAGATTGAGACGTCCCTTGGACACGTCTCGGATTGGGGTAGATTGAATTTGGTGCAGCTAAATCCCTCCAAGACACAGGTTTGTGCGTTTACCGCTAAAAAGTCCCCATTCGTCGTAGCTCCTAGTTTGGAAGGTACTCCCCTTAGTGTAAGAACTAGCATTACCATCTTGGGTGTCGACATATCGAGTGATGTTCAGTTTCGCGGTCACTTGGAATGCAAGGCCAAACTGGCTTCCAGGAAGATTGGTGTGATTAGTAAAGCCAGGCGGTATTTTACACCCCGACACCGCCTTCAACTATACAAAGCCCAGGTTCGACCTCACATGGAGTACTGTTCGCATCTCTGGGCCGGTGCGCCCCAGTACTTGCTTGCTCCATTTGACCGCATACAACGAAGAGCAGCTCGAATCGTCGGTGACCCAATGATCTCGGATCGATTGGACTCTCTCTCTACACGCAGAGATGTAGCGTCTCTTTGCGTTCTATACAAATTATATCACGGGGAGTGCTCCGATGAGCTGTTTGATTTGATACCTGCCGCTGAATTCCACTATCGTACAACTCGCCATAAATTAAAATTCCATCCATATCATCTTGATAATTGGCGATCTACTACAGTACGTTTCCTAAGACATTTCATACCACGAACAGTGAAACTGTGGAATCAACTTCCCTCAGCGGTATTTCCGAACAACTACGACATGGGTGCCTTCAAGAACAGAGTTTTCATTTTCCTTAAAAGGCTGGCAACGGATCGGCGACCCCTTGGTGTCGCTGGTCTCCATGGGCGGTGGTGATTGCTTTCCACCAGGTGACCCACATGCTCGTTTGCCCCCCTCTCACATAAAAAAAAAAAAAAAAAAAAAAAAAAAGAATAATTTACACGCTTACCCCCAACTAATTTGGCAATTACTCCGTTAAAACTTTCAACTATATTACTTGTGCAATTATGAATTAAACTTCTAGAATGATATGACAGTCTTTTACTTAAAATTTCTACCGCGTCCATTAATCCGCATCCAACAATTGCTGGAAGTAATCCAACAGGTTCTATTCGACGAGTATCAGGTCTACAGAAATACTCCTTGCAATGTTGGTGATTGCCAAATACGTGTTGTGGACCATTTAGGATATCTTCACTAAGATTTTTTATTTTTTCTTCGAGTGACTGATTTTGATCCGCCCAATATTTAATCGCGCATTTTACACCCGTTCTTAAACGCAAATACCTTTCTTTTAGGAATTTCCGCAATTCGCAAGGATACTTAGTGTCTTTCGACAGTTTCTCCAAGCTATTGCAGTAGTTTCGTAAAAGATGATTTTTGCATTCAATTTTCTCTACTATTAAATTATCGTACGGACGCGAATCTAATATTTTTTTATAAGTACTGGAATCGCCGTCTGCTACAAATTTATTATAAATTACACCGTGATCAACAATGGAACGTTTAAACCCCTCAACTATTATGGTCGATTCCATCCCGGTAGATGATCCTGAATAATTCTTGAAACAATGGTGTTCCGGGGGCTGACTGTTGTTCTTTGCGGCTCGTGCACAGACTACGCAGTATTTATTTTTAACTCCAAAAAACAATACTTTATTAGTTTTAATGCCAATTATCGCAGCTGCGCCGGATAAGGCGGAAAAATTCTTACCATAAGATCTCTTGCTCCAACAACCGTCAACAGCAACAGATATTAATGGTGTACCATTTTTATCAACACTACCTATAGACACTGAGTACTCTGCTTCTTCCTTGACAGCTTCTGCCATGGAATGTGCTGCTGTCTTTTCCCACCAATCGCAAACCGTATTATTAATTTCATTGTATAATGAAGGTGACATGATTGGTAGGGCTACTGCGGCAGTTAATGTTTTTAACTGAGATAAGCTCCCACCAGATGATATGATACCAGATACAATTTGATGATTCACTTCCATGCTATCTTCTTTCTTTTCAACCAAACACACAGTAAATTTCATACTACACATACTACATTTCATGATGAGTTTTGAGTCCAGACCAACTTTTACTTCACCTATTATACTGAGGTAACTTAACTTACAATCCATTGGACCGTGGTCCCCTATGGCCTGAAGAGCTTTAAAAAAAAAAGAAATATCTACTACTCTACGCCCAACTTCCACTTCATCCACCTTTCCCTCTTGACTGTTTTCAATAATTAGTTCCTGTAAAGAAAGATAATGGCTTTATTTTTTTTTTATAAAAAATAATTAAAAAAGAATGGGCCAAATTTCTTCAAATATAGCTAAGAACTCCCTTAGAATACATCTTTGAAACACATAACACTAGATCAAAATCTTGAACGTTTTATATAAATAAACGTAATAAAAACTGGTTGTTTGTAAAGTCGGTTTAGGACAATAATTTTATGGGATAACGTCAGGATCTAGTGAACAAAAAAAACCGGTTGTTTCATTTTTAACCTTATTAATATTCCTGTTAATATATAAAATAGCTAAACATGTTGTTTAGCGTTTTCATGCATTTTCCTAATGTCGGCCGGGTGGCCGATATTGGGATTTATCAATAAATAAAGATCCCTAACCTCGACCCTGCGATTATTTCATAAAAAAGACAAGTAAATGTAAAAACGTGTGTTTTTCTTCATTATAAAACAATATAAAATACCATAGTTCCATTGAAATACTAACTAACTCAATGCGTTCGCAACCGGGATTTGACTCGCCACTGCCACTAAACGACACAAGTCGGTACCGGCACGTGCTCTATTGCCAACTGAACGTCCAAATATTGAAGCACCCGCACCAAAATATGGATTATTCGTATATAGAGTCGCTTTTTGAATAAAAACTATTATAATTTTAGGGTTATTTTAATAGTTAGGGTAAGTGCTCCAGTGAATGAACACCCACCAGTGAATGAACAAAACACACATTTTTCAATATAATAAAAAATCTAAGCTTTTCTACTCAAGCCAGTATTTTTTTTCTCAATCGAAACATTATATTACGTCAACTGGACACACAGGTGTTTGCCTGTGACCTGTAGTTTCAAAATCGCGACCGCCTAAAATGAAAGTATTCTGTCGTATTTTTGATGGTATGGAGCAGAATTTAGGGCATTGCTGAGACTTCGTGTTTTGATATTCACTTTGTAGTCACTATAAGTGTGATAGTGTTAACAAAATTTGGTAGTAGGATGTAAAAAGGACTGTTTTATCTTATAAAAAGCAGATTGCATAAATTTTAATTATCATAAATAAATTATAGGGGTGTTCGATAATTGGATCACGAAATTGAAGAAAATCTAGTCAATGAACAGACGGTTCATTCATAGGAATTGACTTATTTTATAGTTTTAAGCATTTGGCATCTTAGCCTTAATGCAGTTGGCTAATTTTTTGTACACAGCTTTTATAAACGGTTGTCAATTTTTGGACCAATATTCGAACGAGGTGTTCTTTTATTATTACCAGTTTATCCTCCATACCTATGCCTAGCCTGATATCTTCAGTAACTTTTAGAAGTGCAGTAATAGTACTGTGCCCAGGACGAAAACCAGACGAAGTGAACTGATTAAATAAAATAAATAAAGATCTCCACATAGAAGTGCCTTTCAGCTAAAACGACCATGGAAAGACAGCAAAATGCAAGCTTAAAAAAATTTAATAAATAATGATGACATATAGAACCAATCTTCTATTATAGAAATATAATAGTTTAGAAGAGAAAGGAGAATCTAACATAATGAATGAATGAAAACATGAATAATAATATTAAATATTTTATAATAATAATCCAGTATTAATATTATGTTAGATAGTTCTCTTTAGGTTATAAAATATCAAGTAACACGAAATTATAATAGTAATCATATCGTCTATTATATCTACGAAGCGGTTACCGTAACCATATTAACGGTCGCAACATTAAATATCGCTCGCGCCATGCCATCAACGCAGCAACTCCATCCTCTCTGGTGACCTCACTCACTCGCAGGAACACAACAACCCTCAAGGAAATTGTTATTTGACTGCGGTATTCTGTGAGGTGGTGGTACTTCGTCAGTCGGGCTCTTAAAAAATACGCTATGTCCTACCTCTCTTTTCGTCAGAGCCTCGTCTGTCAGTCAGCAGGGTGTACCCCGTGTAGGTAAGATTGACTTTGGTTCAAAGATGTTGATGAACCACTTACACCCCCTTACATGTCCGACTAATAATTGAATAATGTCAGCCCTAGAGAACGTCACTCAAACATAGGCACGTGAGTGGCCGGGGTTTGATAAAATGCAGATTATCTCAATAACTATCAGCATTTATGCTAAAATATGTATACTGTATCAATCATGAATAAATTGTGAACATAATATAATAAAATATTTTTTGGTTAGGATCTCATAAGTAGCTGGCTGTAATTTTCAAAGTTTGGAATGCCCTTAAGGGTTCATTCAATTGAGCACTTACCCTATATTCCATTTTCTCGCAAAGGCCGATATTAGGAGGAGGCCGATACTAGGAGACTTCACCCTACTGAGATTTTGTCTTCGTCCATCACTAACTAGGTAGTTTGATTATTTATGTAATAAGTCTATTGGGGTGTAAGTGGTTCATCAACATCTTTGAACCAAAGCCAACTTCACCTGCTCGTGGTGCACCCTGCTGACTGACAAACGAAGTTCTGGCGAAAAGAGAGGTAGGGAGCGTAATTGTAAGCTACCCGACTGGGGAATGTACGTCCACCTCACAGAATACCGCCGCCAAATAACAATTCCCTTGAGGGTTGTTGTGTTCCTGCGAGTGAGTGAGGTCACCAGGAAAGAAGGAGATGCTGCGTTGGCAGCGGGGGTGGCGGCGCGCGAGCGATATTTTATGTTGCGAGCGTTAATATGGCTACGGTAACTGCTTCACATCAGGCGGGCCGTATGCTTGTCTGCCACCCAACGTAGTATAAAAAAAAAAAAAGTCTACAAGAATTACGTATAACAACTTACGTCTATACAGCGCGTAGCAGTGTTGCTCGTAGTCTCGGCCTGAAGGTTTTCTTTATTTTCAATACTGGAAATATTATTCATCATTATTATCCACTTTTTATTTATTTTGCAGTACAACACTAAGCCAGACCCTAGGCGCGTCGCGTCTCTTTGGCGGTAAGTATGTCGACAAAGCCGCGCGCCCGTGCTATTTCTGCTAAGAAACATACCTACTTCCTCAATCTGATATTTAGACAATAATGATGAACATGAAAACTAATAAAAATTGTTCCTATGGAAATTGACTTTATTACTTAAAATACAAACCAATATTTACATGCTATTGTATATGTCTGAATCAAGCGATCTAAATCATATGACATAGGTATTGTATTAGCTTTGTAATGTACCCTGTTCAAATGCAAATAAATTATATTATTATTACTACTTAGACAGGATAAGCACACAAATAAAACTAGGATTTTTACATGACACTTTCACAGAAATCTCGTAATTTTTTTCTAGGTAGGTATTTAGGACAAGACGTAGTAAAGTAGGCAGATAAATAAATAAGTAGGAAGGAACTTACATTTTATTCCGAGATCTTTTGGCTTTCATATTTTTATAATGCGTACTAAATTTTCTTTTCCCTGGCATGGCACTCAGCAAATTCAAATTCAATCAGTCCTGCGAAAAAAACCCTCGATTACCGACTAGATACGTTTATGATATTGGCTTTATCATGTTGAAATCATGTTTCAAGCCTGAATTGATACATACTTTACAAGGTTCATAAAATTACCTACTCAACAAAGTATCTAATTCATTCTTTGTATTTTTTACGATTTATATACATTCATTATATCGGTAAATTAGTTATACTTACAGTTTTTCACAAAAAACACAAATTCACAACACGTAATTTTGCTGGAGCATCTGACATGCGTGGTGTCACCTTGACATATAAAAACGCACTGGCGCGATTAGTGGCGACGCTGAGTACTAATTCGTAATATCGGAATGTGCGTTATTTTTCATACATTTTTCTATGGAGAATTTTCGTAAAACATATCTAGATTTTAGGGCTTTAAAAGAGGAAGTCTTTGTTTGTAAAGGTACAAAAAAAAAGTATATGTTATATTTATTGGTTTCTTCAGTATTCAAAAAGTGTTTCTTTTTATCAATTTGTGTTGATTTATTGGGTTAAATCTGAAAAATACGAAGGCATGTTTTTGCCATTTTTCTCAATTTTGTGCGTTTGTTGACCTTTATTATAAAACAACTATTAGGTTTTAAGAGTTTAATATAAGCATACCATAATTTTTGGTCTTTGATTGTAATATATACAAATTATCATTGATATCAATCATATCTAAATAGGTTAAATATGAAAAATCGTAACACTCTTTTCACAGTTTTCACGATCTGGCCCCTTAAGGAAAATACGTCAACTGACTGATGTTGACACTGCGCGTTTAGTTTATTTTAGCTATTTTCACAGCATTATGTCATATGGTTTATTGCTTTGGGGTAATGCCGCGGATGTAGACTCAATTTTTGTGCTCCAAAAACGAGCTATCCGTGCTATTTATATGATGAGTCCCAGGGAGACACTGAGAAATAAATTTAAAGAGATAAATATTATGACATTACATTCTCAATATATTTATGAAAATCTTATTTACGTTCATAAAAATCAAACAAAATTTAGGAAAAACAGTGATCTCCATCAATTAAATTTAAGAAATAAAAACAAACTCGCTGTGCATATTACTAGGCTCCATAAAATCTCTAACTCGTTCCCAGGTCAATGTATACGCTTCTACAATAAACTTCCAAACGACGCGTTTAAATTATCCATGGGTAAATTTAAGAAATATATCAAAACTAGACTATGTCAAAAGACTTACTATTGTATCTCAGATTACATAAATGATAAAAGTATTTGGAAATGAATTGCTCTTGTTATGTTATATTAATGATTGTATTTGTATTTAATGTAACGATATTGGCAATTAAAAGAGTCGGACTTGAGTTTCTTGCCAGTTCTTCTCAAGAAGCCCCGTCGCCGGAACTGGCACTTAAATTCACTTTCACATTCAAGATAGTGTGATGAAAGTGAATCTAAGCTCTGCGGATTTAGAGTAGTAATGATTTATACATGTTCTTATATTTAATTTGTATGACGTTTCTAAGTGCTTTATAAAGTCCAAGGAATAAAGAATTTTTGATTTGATTTACAATAGTAAAAAAAAACTTTACTTTTGACAGAACGAAGTCTATCCAGGTAGCTAGAAAATAATAAAAATAAATCGCGTTATATTTTTTAAGGTATTAAATTTGATAAAAAAAAGTTTCATTGCGTAAATGGATAACTTATCTTCTATTATTATCTTCTACTAATAGTAGTCTCGAAGTAATCAATCTATGCAAATAATCTAGAATAGACACTTCAATGAAAAAAAGTAAAAAGACGTGTTTTATTCCCGCGGTGAGTTCGTAAAAAATCCCTTTGATGAAGATAGCAAAAACATTGAACAAATTTACGATAGACGTGGATACATTTCAAAGGAAATTTGCGGCATCCCGAAATAAAACATATAGGCGCTGTTGCTGACTAAAACGTTTAATGTGCAGTGTGTTTGTTAATACGTATCACAATGCTTTGATATTAACGGTCAGATAAAGGTGGTAAATAACTGGCAAAATGGAGGGGACGCGACTAAGGGGGCGGTATCCAATGACTCTTACACACCACATACATAGCCTTGCCTTTGTGGGCCTATAACCATAAAGATTATGGTCTATGTAGAGCCAAAAGTCATCTTGATGACTTTTGAACAATCAAATTGAGATGAGGTCCCAATGAAAATAAAGCTCTAAAAATAGTTTACGCAAGTGTCACTTTAAGTGCTATCAATATTTGGCTAGACGGTCAAGAGTTCGATCATAGTCAAGATATGACGCGCGATTGTCTCCTGACGTCAATTCTGAATCTTCCATTATTTTCTTTTGATCTTTATGTAGGTATCATTGACAAAATAATACTCATAAAAATGTTAATTACTATAAATACTTTGAAAATTTGGGGTGTAAGTGGTTTATCAACATCTTTGAACCAAAGCCAACTTCACCTGCACGCGGTGCACCCTGCTGACTGACAAACGAAGCTCTGGCGAAAAGAGAGGTAGGGAGCGTAATTGTAAGCTACCCGACTGGGGAATGTACCTCCACCTCACAGAATACCGCAGCCAAATAATGGTTCCCTTGAGGGCTGTTGTGTTCCTGCGAGTGAGTGAGGTCACCAGAAAGGAAGGAGATGCTGCGATGGCAGCGGGGGTGACGGCGCGCGAGCGATATTTTATGTTGCGAGCGTTAATATGGCTACGGTAAACGCTTCACATCAAGCGGGCCGTATGCTTGTCTGGCACCCGACGTAGTATAAAAAAAAAAAAAAAAAGAAATAGAAAAGTGCAACTCCCCGCTAGATAGCTATGCCTTGTTTAGTAGTGTACCGTGCAGCACGTATTTTTCGTGTGAGGACACACACTAGTAGTAGTGTGGAGTTTCCATAGTTGCTGATTTATAACTGACGACCTCGGTGGTCGAATGGTTAGCAACTTTGACTTTGCAATTGAAGCAATTGCAAAGTCAATTTTGACTTGAATTGGTCGCGGGTTGGATTTCCGCACATTTGTGTGCATGAACATGTCTGTTTGTCTTGGTCTGGGTGTTTTCTATGTATTATAAGTATGTATTTACAAAAAAAAATATTTAAGTACATTTATTAGTTGTCTAGGACCCATAACACTAGCTTTGCGCTTAATTTGGGACTAGATGGCGTTGTGTAAATTGTCCAGAAATATTTATTTATTTAAACATGATGTGCGAGAAAACGTATATTGACCATTCTTATTAAGAGATAGCTGATATCAGCAGAATACATAATGTATTCTAAACATTTAACGTTCCAGTATTGAGTATTTTTATTTACCGGGCCATTCAGAAGAGCACAGCGGGTCAAAAATTGCCCGTAGGCCGCAGTTTGAGTATGACTGGTGTAGACCACTAATTTCCAAAGTGGTCTAAGGCATTTATATAACAATTTCAAAATATTATAGCAGGGGGTCTAGGGAAATCAGAAAATGTATATGGGGCATCTAGTGTAGATCAAGCCAAGAAGTTAAAATATTGAACTGTATAAATAAATCCATTAATTAATAAAAATAATTCATCCAAGAATAAAGATAAAACTGTCTTTGCATATCAAAAAGCTGACAAAGAAAGAATGCGACTGTTTCATTCTTAGATTATAGATAACGAATGCTATCCAAAAAGTGCAGAAAATTATTTTTACATCACTTAACCAGGATTTTAGAATGCCACAAATTGTTGATTTTTCAGGAATTGATCATATTTACCCGAAGTAGAATATTTTACCTATTGTAGGAATTATTTTTAACTTTTTTTATTTAATGGTCAAAACTATAATTTACACATTATATTTATTTAACTATTGTTTACACTATAAACTCTAGAAATATAGATACTTACGGATATAACAACCAAAGCATTGCCGACAGCGCCTATAACTACCAGGATGCCATAAAACGTGAGGAGTAGTGATCTTGTCGGGTCGTCGACTTTTCTGTTTTGTGAGAACTTTTCCAGGAGAACATTTGGTTGTTGGATGCCTTTGGACGTCTCTATTATCCATTTTGCAGACGCATTTAAGTCCAGGGTCATGCTGTTGTTCAGCATCTGAAACAATGAAAAGTATAGTTTGGTTACTTAAACATCATTGGGAGAAACGGTCTCACTTTGACTGGATGCGTATTTCACTGCAATGCTCCACAGTGTAGTGCTTAATTCATTCGTAAGGGTAGTGTGTACATATTTTCCAAATGTTTTCTATATTATTGCTTCTGTGACCTGTTATAGGTAGGCCGTCTAGCAGCTATATGTCCTACATCATCAGCAATATGAAAAGTGTGAGTCACATAGGCTCCTGCTAACATTTAAGTCTGGAAATTAAGAGCCGCAAGTCATACTAATAAGAAAAGAGATCTTTTTGACGTTAGGGAGTAAGGGTTGAACGGAATCAACATCCTATCCGACCCTAAAGTCAACCCCACTTGCACGCGCCGACAGGCGGCGGCGACAAATTTGTTGCTGCGGTGCTCCCTGCTAGACAACGGACGGGGCTCTGATGACCGAAACAGTGGCGGAATAACCACTCGCCTTGCCAGGAAACTGGTAAGAGAGGCTACAGCAGCATTGGGGTCTAAAAAACTTCTAAAATGTCTGGGGCAGAAGGCAACGGGAAACCACTGCTTCTATTTTTCCCATGGAGTCATGAAATGTTGCTTAACAGTAATACGAGAATGCTGGGCGATCCGCGTAGCGACCGGCGTTTTTGGTTTTCCGGGACTCAGGATGTGAAGTTGACCACCGGCTATAGGACTGCAGGTGACCAGGCAGCCTATTGCAGGAATGCTACTGGAAGATGAATACAACTACGAAACAACATCGGCGTAGGCTCTTGGAATGTGCGGGGTCTTTTTGAAGGATTGCGAGAGCAGCAACCGTCATGGAGAGCGACAATAAGTGACCACGACCACTCTGTCAAGAGTGAACGACTAGGAAAAAGTTTCTGTGATTGATTCGACCGACAATATTTTGGTAGGACACGAGGGAGATCAGAGAAAATCAGCAACAACATACACATAGCTTGCGTGAACGCATCAATGATTGCATTCGATACTTCTGCTACGGGGCCCTTGGTACCTCTGGATGCCTTTGGCTTTGTATTTGTTATTCCGTGCAATGTCAAGTCAGTTTTCGGTTTAACAGTTGTTGGAACAAAAAAAAATTATCTTGTCAAAGACGTAATGTTTGATGCATCATTAACTATCAAATTTTTATTATTCAGCATTAACTATTATTATTTTATGAATAAGAGTTGTCGACTCAACTCGACTAACTACCAAATTTTATTTGGTAATCAAGAGTTAAGCCGCTTAGACAACTTCATGTGTTTGTCTTTATACTACATTTTTTTTATCTATGAGGCAAACGAGGATGTGGGTCACCTGATGGAAAGCAATCACCACCGCCCATGGAGACCAGCGACACCAAGGGGTCGCCGATCCGTTGCCAGCCTATACTCCTTTCTATCTTTCTGGTGATTTCACTCACTCGCAGGAACACAAAAACCCTCAAGGGAATTGAATTTATTGGGTTTGGGAATTATTTACTGAGGTGGAGGTACTTCCCCAGTCGGGCAGCTTAAAAATAAGCTATGCCCTACCTGTCTTTTTGTAGAGCCTCGTTGGTGAGTCAGCAGGGTGCACCACGTGCAGGTGAGATTGGCTTTCGTTCAAAGATGATGATGAACCACTTACACCCCAAAAGCTAATATTTTTGTTATGTAAGAGCCGACATAAAGTGTATTTTAAGAAGAATCATACCATCCATCTCTTAATCTCATTATGGTCATATTCCAAAAAGGTGAAATTAATTTTACGAAATAAAGGTTGCATAATGAGGGGAACGCTCCATCGCCTTTGTAATAATTCATTTGGCGTAATTAGCTTAGGCAATTTGGACCAAGATTCAGAATTATGTATTCTATATGCGTCTCCTATAGTCTCCTTGACTGTCTATTATTTTACCTTTACTTGTAATATTGAGTCTATGGGATGGGGGTCCACCATATGTATGGTGGACCCCCATACATATGGTGGGAATGTTGACATGACCATTTTTTTATACGAGAGGGGGTAAATGAACATGTAGGTCACCTGATGGAAAGCAATCACCACCGCCTATGGAGATCAGCAACACTAAGAGGTCGCCGATTCGTTGCCAGCCTTTTAAGGGATTATATATAAACTCTGTTCTTGTATGTTGTAATTGTTCGGACATACAGCTGAGGGAAGTTAATTCCACAATTTCACCGTTCGTGGTATAAAATGTCAAAGGAAACGTACTGTAGTAGATTGCCAATTATCAAGATGATATGGACGGAATTTTAATTTATGGAGAGTAGTATGGTATGGTATCACAAGTGTCCATAGACTACTGTAGCTGTTTATTGGCAGGCATGCCATATGTTTGTTTGCTACTTACATTGTAAGATACTGAATCTGAATACAGCTTCATATAACACAACAACCCTCTAAGGTCGTCAGGAAATCTTTATTTGATTGCGGTCTTCTGTGAGGAGGTACATCCCCAGTCTGGCAGCTGTTAAATACGCTGTGCCCTATCTATATGGTGGAAATTACGTCGCTGATTAGTGTTGAAAATTAAAAGTCAATCAATAAGGTTGGAAGTAACGTCACTCAATTGACTTTTGGTGCCTAGAACGCAAGCCACTGGCTTCAATGACGGCTGGGACGAGGTGGGGCGAAGTGTGGCGAACAGATAAAAGCAGACAGAGCAGAGCGATACTACGTGGCGTGGACAGTCTTCTTCGCTGCGCGTGCACCTCGAGTAGACTTATCTGTTCTAAACGTATTAGTATAGTCATTGTTGTTAAAGCAATAAGTGCAACGTGTCTTTTTTTATGTCGTGCTAAACCCTTGTTGTTCAACATGGACAACGATACGCCCACAGTCGTAAGGAATACCTCTCATGTGACATATACATATATATTCTCGTATATTTCTATACATATCTCTATATATATTGAATATAGCACTCCGCGTTGTTGTATTTAAACAAGAACATTTATACCCGACGAAGCCTTAACAAAGCTTTCTTATCATTACAAACTTGAGAATTCCTGTTTTCTTTCATCTTTCGTCAATTAACATGAAATTGAATTCGCTGAACAATCTAAATTATATTTAATTGAATAACAGCGTAATAGAGGATGATCTCTATATACATATATATTATGACGAACTATGAATATTTTTTATGATGGGAACATTGAAATAAATTTCCCATTTTAGTGTTATTTATAAAATGACTAGCTGACGTTATTCTGTCTTCAACAACTCAAACGACATAAAGTTACATATGATTTGTTGGATTTGTCTCTGCTTTGAAAAGCAGAATAACTATTATAAACGTTGGAAAAAATATTACTTTCCTTTACTTCAGGGCTTATACAGCCGTAGAGCATTGCGGAATTCGGAATCAGAATTTGAGAATATGAATTCCCGTGTGTGAGTTCGCTAATGGAAATGTATGGAAAGACGTGCGTTCTGAATTCTCATTTTAAATTCTTAAGGTTCGTCGGCATCAGTGTGGCAAATCTGAAATAAATTAAGTTCCATGCGTTCTGAATCAATATTCTTTTCCTTCTTGAATTCTTGAATTCCGAGACGGATTCCAGATGTGTACGGCCAGACTAACGTTGCCTGGTAGCGTATTTCCAAAAGCGTATTCCAATATCTCCTTAATGTTATAGAATATGTCTAGTTCTCTATAAATAATCCAAATGTTGAAGGTATTTCTAGCCTAAAAGCTTAGTAATTAATGTAATATAAGGGTCCAGGGTTGGTAAGGGGAGAAATATGTGATATGGGGTACACCTTCGGGGACGTATATATTTCATCTACATTCTCCCTAAAGGACAAATTATCGTAATTATTTTACATCTTGGGGTACACATTGGGTTGTAAGGGGTTCTCCACCATGTTTAGAGTCAAAGCCGACATCACCTGTGCGTGGTGCACCCTGCCGACTAGAGACAGAGGCTCTGGCAAAAGTGTGGTAGGGCAGCGTATTTACAAGTTTCCCGACTAGGGAATTACCTCCAACTCACAGAATACCGCACCCAAATAATAATTCCCAATAAAAATATAAGTATAATATAATAAAAAAGGGTTGTTGTGTTTCTGCGAGTGAGTGAGGTTACTAGGAAAGAAGATATTTGATGCATCCGCAGCGGGGGTTGCAGCGTGCAAGCGATATTTCTTGTTTGGGTAGGTACAGGCAAATTTTCCAATGTATCTACAAAAATTTATTAGGCCGCAGCTAAGTAACAATGCCCTTGAGCGTTGTTGTGTTCCTGCGAGTGAGTGAGGGCCCCAGAAAGGAAAGAGTTGTGGCGTTGCAGTTGGAGTGGCAGAGCGTGACCGATATTTAAAGTTACGAGCGTTTATATGGCTACGGTAAGCGCCTTACACCATGCGGGCCGTATACTTGCCTGCCACCTAGTATAGATAAAAATATACATACTTATTTGGAACTTATTGTAAAGATTTGGGGTGTAAGTGGTTTAGGGGTGTAAGTGGTTCATCAACATCTTTGAACCAAAGCCAACTTCACCTGCACGCGGTGCACCCTGCTGACTGACAAACGAAGCTCTGGCGAAAAGAGAGGTAGGGAACGTAATAGTAAGCTACCCGACTGGGGAATGTACCTCCACCTCACAGAATACCGCAGCCAAATAACGGTTTCCTTGAGGACTGTTGTGTTCCTGCGAGTGAGTGAGGTCACCAGAAAGGAAGGAGATGCTGCGATGGTAGCGGGGGTGGCGGCGCGAGCGATATTTTATGTTGCGAGCGTTAATATGGCTACGGTAACCGCTTCACATCAGGCGGGCCGTATGCTTGTCTGCCACCCAAAGTAGTATAAAAAAAATTAAACCAAAAGTAGTATATAAAAAAGCCTGGCATTTCCATCTTCATTATTCCCAAAGTCGATATAACAAAGCTAACCAAATAAGAGTCGGACTGTCTAAGACGCCATTTTAATTGATTTCCTCTGTCATACAAATAGGATAATAATCATGCATTAACCTAAAAAAATAGTATTTCCTCGCATAATTATTTAAATAAATATTACACTGAACGAATTACTTATATTAATATTTATATTTCATTTTTTGTTCTTATAAAAGTTGTCAGTAATAAGTTATAGCGAATCTAAAAATTTTAAGAGTGATTGAAAATTGACCCACATTTACATAGCATACTTATGAAAAATATTGTTTCAAAAATTCGTAACTCCGCATTACCAACGTACAAAACCCAGTTCATTCGACCTTTGTGTTGGTAAAAAAATTAAAAAGCAGCTACATGCAAAAATGGGCACTATTCACTGACTTTCCTTCAACTTCTCGACAAAAACTCTCTACAGGCAATCCGTAGCTCATTTTCAGTTCAGGGTTTACAACAATCATTTTCTCGCTCGGCCGCAAGCTGCATAGAATGCCCAGAGAGATTAAGGCTGTGATGTTGGTACCTATTTACTTATGTTTTAAAAGGCTATTCACTCTTTTTTAGGGTTCCGTACCTGAAAAGGAAAAACCGAACCCTTATAAGATCACTTTGTTGTCCGTCTGTCTGTCTGTCTGTCTGTCTGTCCCTCTGTCTGTCAGTCAAGACCCTCTATGTCGAGAATGCGTGGAGATATCAAACTGAAATTTGAACTGTATACTCAAGTCTACGGTCCTATTAAGTTGTAATAAAATCAAACTGCTAACTTTACGTAAAAAAAAGTTACGGCCGTTTATTTAACAAAAACGCATATTTCGAAACATTCTCATAAGGGAATCAAAACCTATTATTATTATTTGGCAAGTAACATCGTTATAGACTACAAGTACAGGAACAAATTTCAAAACTATATATTTGTAATTAAATCTTAAAAAACAGGGGGTCTAAATTTTTTTTATAGATCGAAATATCAAATTGAAGCTAATAGTGCAAATGGGGTATCATATGAAAGGGCTTGCACATTGCAAATTTATTTTTTCCGATGCATTATTTCTTATTTATAATGAAAAATATCAAATTTATAATGATCCTACGTACGGAACCCTCGGTGGGCGATTCCGACTCGCACTTGGCCGGTTTTTTTTTTAGGATTCTGTGACAAAATTTGTTATTATATAACCCATGTGATCTCTGTTTGCCGTCTTACCGATTTCGTAAAACGCGACGCCGCGTGGCAGCCCTTGCGATCGGTTCCACATTCGACCCTGAGGGGAGGTGAGGTCGCCTTGTGAGAGTGAAGTACATTACTTATACTGTGTTAAAAGGCTCAATATCATATTTCAACCATAACTAACCTCATCTGTACATGGTGCAACATGTGGATTAACTAATAGAAGACCGCTTCGAAAATCCTTGCGGCCGATTTGAATTCATTTCAATGTTCTCACTGGCAGTGCCATCTATATTTATTTTATTTCAATTTTTATAAAACACATAAAGATTCTTATACAAGGCGTCCCTCGACCATGTCATGGAGGGAAAGTATAATAAATATTGAAGATGGGATATTTTACTGAAAGAAGACATCATTTTATTTTTAATAATAAGTAGAGCTGTATTCACAGATTTTTTGAAAATCGCATGCCTCAACCAAGAATCGAACTCGTGAAAAAAAAAACCACATGTATTTTATTATCTTCGAATTTTATTATAATCATAAGGATTATTTTTTCCTAACTAACATAGATCTTAAATGAAAGGAAGATCATGAAGTTAAACATTTTATTTAAAATAAGTAAACATGAACTACAATAAAAACGAAACGGTGCTAATATATTTAATATACTTTCCCTCCATGTGGCATGCCTGTGGGACACCCGGTATACAAAGGATTGATGTGGAATGTTTATGGCATTCCCATTTGAAAGTACTACAGCAATGTTTACTGTCCATGTACTTAACGTTTAAGACTATCTTGTAAGTACTTAAGAGATTTTAAGTGACTAGGGTTTAGAATTTCTCAATTGGGGATAAATAAAGCCTTGTAAAGTGAATTTTCGAGAACGAAATGCAAGATGGTAAAAAAAGGTTAAACGAAAGTCTTTTAAGTTATTTCTGTTTATCCAAGTTGTTATATAATGTAATTGTTATATAAAGATTTGGGATTAAAATCTTTCAAAGTTCAATTTAAAAAATATGCTAGAAGCTTGAATTGTATCACGAGCTCCGTGGTCGAATGGTTAGTAATGGCCACTTTGACTTCGAGGTAGGGTTCGATACCCGCACAAGACAAATATTTGTGTGTATGAACATCTCTGTTTTTCTTGGTCTGGGTATTTTCTACATTACATGTATGTATTTACAAACAAAAATACTTAATAAATTTAATAAAAAAAAAAAACTTTGCTTAGTTTGGCACTAGATGGCAGTGTGTTATTTGTACAGGAATACTTATTATTTATTTATAATAATAAATAAAAACTTTTTAGTAACGCTTTGGTAAAGAAGGAAAATGTTAAAAAAATTTAACCAGTTATCAAATGATAAAAGAAAAACTAAGACAAAACTGTTTTTTTAAATTTGTAATAATAACAAAAAACTCTCAAGAAATAATAAACACTGGACTAAGGGACGGGAGCCCACCACACATTCCCACCACTGTGTCTCCTGTGTAGCCAGGACTAACAGCGGCGACCGCCAAAAAGGCAATGAACAGTGAAGTCCATTGCAGTAAAACTACGGCTGCCTTAGAACTCACAACGAATTTAATCAGAAGAAATTAGTAGGAGTAAGATGCTTTTGGAATTTGATTACTCTGCTCTGGACTAAGTGAATATTATATATTTCTTTTCTTATGTTAAGTATTTCGTTTCTGTTATTTTCGCCCTTTGTGATCTTTAAATTATTTAAATTCCGCTTCTCTTCGATCTCATTACACCGCCACTTATTTCGCATTCCCGTCAAATACTCAAAGGTTGGCTGAAAGATCCCTTTGTACTATAAATATTTATTCATGTAAATTGGTTTACAGAAATGGACAATAAAAAAAACTTTTCTACGTTCATTTTAAATTTAGTTTTAATTTGTGAGGATTAGGATAGATAGGATTATAAATTCCCTGCTAATAGTGACCGATTTATGCTCGAGTTTTCTGTCTGAGGGATCGAATCCGAACCGAACGAAGAAATTCGACGGAGGATTTAAGGGGGTATGTGGTTCATCAAGATCTTTGAACCAAAGCCAACTTCACCTACACGTGGTGCACCCTGCTGACTGACAAACGAAGCTCTGGCGAAAAGAGAGGTAGGGAGCGTAATTTTAAGCTACCCGACTGGGGAATGTACCTCCACCTCACAGAATACCGCAGCCAAATTACAATTTCCTTGAGGGCTGTTGTGTTCCTGCGAGTGAGTGAGGTCACCAGAAAGAAAGGAAGGAGATGCTGCGTTGGCAGCGCGGGTGGCAGCGCGCAAGTGATATATTATGTTGCGAGCGTTAATACGGTTACGGTAACCGCTTCACATCAGGCGGGCCGTATGCTTGTCTGCCATCCGACGTAGTATAAAAAAATTACAAGCTTGGAGTCAAATCAAATCTTTTATACAATGTGAAAGTATGACTTTGTGGCAATCATACGCATAAATACATACAAAATAATTATAAAAAAATGTGCTTTTGAATTTAATGATAGCTAATATTATAATAAGCTATTTAGCTGCCTTCTTTCTGTAAGTTCTCGTTTCATTTTAACCTTACCTACATTTCTCTTACGAAGTAATTTTCCCCGACCCGAGCACTTAAAACGGGCGGCTAAGTGTGGTACTGCCTTTAATATTTCAGCGGTCCAGAAGGCTATTCGACCAAATTTATTACTGGGATATATCGGAAAATGGCAGTCACAAATAATGATATAATTTTCATAATGTCGAAATTTAGTTTAATAAATATATAAATAAATATTGTCAGACAAATTACACAGCGCCATCTAGCCCCAAAAATAAGCGAAGCTTGTGTTATGGGTACTAGACAACTGATAAACATACGTAAATGCATTTTTTTTTGTAATTACATACTTATGATACATAGAAAACACCCAGACTAAGACAAACAGACATGTTCATGCACACAAATGTTTGTCCTATGTGGGAATCGAACCCCACGAGCGTTGGTGTCGAAGCCGCGTCATTGACCGCTAGGCCACGCCACCGAGCTCGTCAATAAATTAATAATAATAATATATATTATTCATAATGTCGATACTGTTGAGAGTTGGCACTTTGTCAAGGACACATAAAACGTCCTTGCACTTGGTACGACTTTGGGGTGTAAGTTCATCAACATCTTTGAACCAAAACCAATTTCACCTGCACATAGTGCACCGTGCTGATTGATAAACGAGGCTCTGGCGAAAATAGAGGTAGAGCCTAGCATATTTTTTAAGCTGCCTGACTGGTAAGTACCTCCTCCTCATAGAATACCGCAGACAAATAATTCCCTTGAGGACTGTTATGTTCCTGCGAATGAGTGAGGTCGCGAGAAAGAAAGAAAGAAAGGAATAAAGAAACGAATATAGGCTAGCATCGGATCGCCGATTCTTTGGTGTTGCTGATCTCCAGTTTAGCGGTGGTTTTGCTTTCCATCAGGTGACCCACATGCTCGTTTGCCCCCTCTCATATAAAAAAAAAACTTTGTAGACATTATATTACAAGCATATTATTATCTAAAGAGTTTGATGGTATCGTTGTGCGGGTCAGTCTAATCGAGCACGCAAATTAAGCAACGTTAAACGTAGCCTATCTATGGATGGGTTTATTAATATTTCCTTTTTCTTTTTCCATTATGGTTCCATTATGCTTCGGAGAGTACGTTAAACCGTCGGTCCGGGCAGTTATCATTAAATCATAGTCGTTAAGCTATCAATGGTTAATCATCGTCAATGGCCTTTGGCCGGCTTGAAAACACTGGCCTATACCAACCAGCATTCGGCATTTTTACCTATTTTAATTAATTGTCATAAACGTCAGTGTCACCAGCTTGTTTGTGCAAACTAATTGCGAGGTAAGACTGTTGGCTCACTTTTCGGGTGTATGTTTTATATTGCATATCTATAGTATTAATAACATCATTGAGTATATAAAAAAATACATAAACGTTTTTATGAAAAATTCGCAGAAGAGATATTATAAAATCGACAATTCAGGGCAAACTTTATTACGGGCATATTAAAAGCGACGGGCGCGTCACAGAATTTACAACTAAAGCCTACACCATAACTCATTTTATCTCGATATTGCGTCTTTATTGCACGCATTGCATATCGGTACTGTCACGTTATCATTGATGTGCGGAAATTATGGAAACATAGTTTCTAATTTCGTGCTGACAGCTTGTGAAGTATTGAAAAGAATTTATGATGAAAGACGCGAGATGTTAGTTTTAATGCTTCGAAATACTATATATGTATTTAATAAATGGCTGTTTATATATTATATAGGTTCAAATTAAATATAAAGGTACATATTTATATTCATATTGGTAAAAAATTAACTAATTTTTATGTATATACTCTAAAAAAGGCATCTTATTTGAATTGAGTTATTTATAAAAATAACTCAATTCAAATTAGATGCCTTTTTTTATTTACTTATTAGTATTCATTTTAAGATTATTTTATTTTACGTTACTTTAGTTTGTAGTGTAAATTTATATGCTAATAATGTTAAAAATATTAATAAATTACAAATAAAATATAACTAAATTAAATACATATTACGTACAGAAAAGAAAAAATAAAATCATTATATTAATTGTCCCGCCAATTTTCGGGAATTGTGGCTAAAAGACTGTATTTCCACGCTGTATAGGGATGGAAATATTTTGACCTAGATATTGACCAGCTGTTTGGTCACCCGAAGCCAGGACCAGCTTTTTGGCAACCTCCTTGTACAACTCCCACGTCGATGGCCCCCACGCTCCTAACGTTTCTACGCCTAATGCCTTCTATGCCCAACGCCTTACATTACATATATATATAGCAAGTACTTCTCACACTTCAGGCGTACAGGTCCGTGTGCTCCTGAACCAGCCTCAAAGCCAGTTCCTTGGAGATGAGAGGATGCAAAAGTATCAACACAAGTTACATCAACTATACATTTGATTGTATAGTTGATTTCTTTCTTTGTTTCTTTTTTTTTGTAATTTTAGGACGCGGAGTTTCTTATTATGATGCGGAGAGTCAATAAATACAAGTATACATTTGCGGATACTAGGGCCTTAACAAACGTCAATAAATATATTAATAAATAGTACATTATGAAGATATGATTAGAAGCACATCACTCAACTAATTCACCACAAAAAGTTATTCAATGTATTTCCAGTCTATATCTAGAGGCTGTTCAGATATTATTATGAAAAAAGTTTTCATCCTCTTCGCAAAATATGAAGACCATTCTAAGTTGAATCCAATGTAGGAGGGATTACAGCAACAGTTTGACTTTCAGTGTCGGTTGAAGAGGTCGCGGTTACAAATTCATAGTTACGGGTACACATTTCTTACTTTCATGACTTTTATTTTTTTTTCCTATTAGGTAATTGTTCGGAAATATCGTTGAGGGAAGTTGATTCCACAGTTTTTGACCGTTCGTGGTATAAAATGTCTTAGAAACGTACTGTAGTCGATGGCCAATAGGCCCGTTGCCCATGTTACAAAATTATAAAAACTCTCTATCAGTAACGTAAAATACATAAAACTAGAACGATCTGCGATCTTAAAATTTTAATAACTTATGTTCGACGTGTTTTATGTTCGGTCAAAGTTTGGTGGGAATGTCCATTTTAAAGGTATGAAATTATAAAAAATAAACATTACCATTGTAGAAACAATAAAAAAATAATATAGCTTTTGTTACGGCACTGGCTACATAAACGCAATATTTAATATAGCTGTCGTACAAATTTCTGATTTAATGCATATAAAATAGCACGGTGTGACGTCATAACGTGGTGGCCTTTTGTATGGAGCGTTTTCGGGATAGTCCAAAATTGTGATCTTCAAGTTATCATATCTCGAGAAGTTTTTATGCAATCGAAGTAATTATTTCACCTATATTTATATTATTGTGACGTCGTTACATAACAAATCGAAAAAAAAAATGGGATACAAGCCTATTATCAAGATGATATGGATGGAATTTAAATTTATGGCGAGTTGTACGATAGTGGAACTAAGCGGCTGGTCCCAAATCAAACAGTTATGCGAGCGCTATCCGTGATATAATTTGTATAGATCACAAAGAGACGCTACACGTCTGTACGTGTAGAAGGGAGTCCAGTCGATTATTAAATTAGAATTCAGTTTTAACGAAAGAATAAGGCCAGTATCCCAGCAATGGGATGAACATGAGAGTAAGTAGAAAAAATGTGTCTTTTGTGACCCAGTCCCCAAAAACTGCACCTGGGCGAAGTCGTGCGGTTGCCTAGATATTTATAAAATTTAACTATTTGTTCTTACCCGCTTTACGCTAGGCTAAGTCTAGGCTGCTTCGCTAAGTAGTATTTCATCAGGCAATTTGACACAAAGGCAGCAGGATGGAAGCTTGTTAAAAAAAAACTGGTTGTCTGTAAAGTCGGTTTACGGACGATAATTGTACGTGATAACGTCATAAGAAAAGAAGATAGATGCGTCACAAGCCGCGCTTTCGCTTGCACGCTCGGCTCAGGCGGAACGTGACAATGAGTCATTTTTCGTGCGTGCAGCCGGCGTTCATCGATTTCTAAGACTTTATCACGTCAAAAAATGTTTTGGCTATCAATTGATCGGGAACCATATTGTTTGCCTTGCCAGATGTCAATAATGTAATTATAGTCCTTACGATTGGCTTGCATACCCGCCTCGAGCTATAATGTACTATTCACAGGAAAACGAGCTTGTAGTACCACAGTACTGAATGTGTTTTGAATAATGTACCAAGATACGGTCTGCAAAATAATGCTTTACTCTGTCTAGTATTTATTTAGTGTACAATATTGACACTAAGAGCACGATTGTACAAGTTGCCCGCCGCCGGAGCGCTGCGGGTAGGGCTGCCAACCGTCCCGCTATACGCGGGACGTCCCGTTTCTGAGACCCTTAACAAGACGTCCCACTCAGCGTGTGAGCGGACGCTAAATATCCCGCTTTTCGGAATTAGCTACGCACGAACATACCTACATCAAATGCGCAATCTCAAGACAAATACTCGTTTAAAAAGTAACTTACAGTTTTCACGATAAAGTGTAAATTATACTATAATTTTAGTCTATAACTGTCTTTTTAACTACCTTGTTAGTTAAATAATAGTCAACATTGACTAAAAATGTTGACTATTATTTAACTAACAAGGTGTCTTATTTTACTTCTCATCCTGATTTGTAAAGAAAAGTTCACATTTTTTGTATTCTTAACCCCGCTTTAGATCCCGCTTTTTAAATCCTTCTCCCGCATTTGAAATCAACATTTCCCGCAAACGCGGGCTGAATCCGCTTTCTAAATTTTACGATACTAAACCTACATTCCTTTGTTATTTTGGCCTAGTCTGAACTGGCCATATGCGAATATCACGGCAGTAAAAATAGGACTACAAGGCGCTTGAATCTCATATTATACATGCAGTGCGCAAAGAAAAGAAGAGAACATGAAGACACATTAAGGAATGGAATGAAATGGATGGAAGGAATGAAAGGAACTGAATGAATGCCAATTACCCTGCTTTCTTCTTACCACAATGAAAGCAGGTAGAACGTATCTATGGATAAAAACCAAAGACCAAGCATATAGTAGACATGGAATGTATGTCTGTGTCAACAGAATCAAAGATCGCATGTCGCAGTCGCATGCGTCATAAATCGTGGTAAATTGATTTTATGTGATTTAATCTGCTTTATGCTTTTATGACACATACGTACTATACATCAAACTAAACCTACTACAACTACTGCCTGTAGTTTTGAGAGTTTGGCACGATTAGTGCCCATACAAATCTAATTGCATACTATTTCCATTTGATTTTATTTCCGTGAAGTTTTAACATCTTAGCACCACATGCAGGTGAGGTTGGCGTTGGCTCTAACATGAGCCACTTACACTCCAAAAATAGAGATTTAGATAATTAATATAATATAGTAGACTTTATAAAATATTTTCATATAACACCGTGGCACATTGTTATGCGAATGTGACGGAAATGGGACGGGGGCCCACCACACATTCCCACCACTGTATCTCCTGTGTAGCCAGGATTAACAGCGGCGACCGCCAAAAAAGGCAATGAACAATGAAGTCCATTGCAGTCCCAGGGGTAAAACTACGGCTGCCTTGGAACTCACAACGAAATTAATCAGAAGAAATTAGAAGGAGTAGGAAGCTTTTGGAATTTGACTTCCCCTCTTAGCAATGTGAGAGACAGCAATATGGCAAATAAGGCATTAAAAGCCTAAAGAGATGGCTAGTCAAGTGAAGCTCAACTGCCGTGCACCACGGATTTTAAGTTTCTAACACTATTAGGGACCTAAAACATTGAGTTGTTACCTAACACATCGATTCCAATAATATGAATTGCAAAATCGTCTGAACGCTTGGTAATTCTCCCTTGTTGCTACCAAATCTGAATAGTATACTACCCCGGATGCAACTTGCAATGAATTCAACATGTCATCCCGCTCCCGCTGCCAAAGATCACACTCCCAGAGAACATGGTGTGCTGTTTGATCGAATTCAGAATTAGCAGTAGAACATTCGCATAAGGGCGACGGCACTAATTTAAACGAAAAGAGTTTAGCTTTAAAATTGCCATGTCCAGTTAAAAATTGCGCAACGGGGTGGTCTACTTCTAACCACTTTTTCTTTAATCTATCTCTTACCGATTGAAAGAACAGATACAAGTGGCGTCCTTTGGTAGAAGTTTCCCACCTTTCCTGCCATTCAGACAGCAATGTTTCAAATACTTCATTAATAGGTTTGAACAGTCTAACTATTTTTTCACGATCACGCGTTTTCAAGAAATCAGGGACCATATTTTTAGATGTATAGTACATTGAAGCGCGGCGTTGTACTTCTAAGTCTACCGGTAACACACCTGCTAGCACGGGTAGTGCCTCGGTGCATGTTGAATGTGACGGAAACTATTAATTTGTCTATAGTTTTTCTCTTTACATACGATCTATGTCTTTGACGTGTCTATACTTTTTTTTAGCTTAGTACTCATTCGCCAAGTATCTGGAACACGAAATATAGCATACCTATATAAATGCCATATAATCTATATAGTCGCCGCGAATACTAGCGAATAAATAAAATCCAGCATTTATCGCTTTATGCTGACTCTACATTGTACTAGGAGCGTTTCAACGAGCGCTGTTCGCTTTATAGCTTGTCAAGTTGCCAATGAGGGAAAGGAACGCATTTGTGAGAAACATTCACCAGTCTCTACGTTCCGTTCGTCTGCTTTAACGTTTGATTGAATTATGGCGTTTTATGGTGCAGTAAAGTAAGGAGGTTATTCGAACACAAAATATACCCGTTTGAACTAAATTACGTCATAAAATGTTACAAATTGGAATGAGTACTTGGGTCTAATTAATTTTTGAATGATGAGTAAATGTATTTTATCATTTGCCTTGTATTGCATACTAGCCGTGGCTTCGCCCGTGTAGTTCAGGGGTGCAGGGTTATCCGCTAGGTCAATTTAAAGATTGTCTGAAAATATCGTTGAAATCGAATCATTGTAAGTTTAGGGTCGTCGATAATTCTCATAGTCTTTGAATCAAATCAAAAGATCCAAGCTGGTATCCCGGTGGCCGCGCCCACAAGAGAAAACAGTCATTGATTTATTTAACAGTAACTTCGTAAGAACACAACTCTATGTCAGGACTTTGATATTGACAACCCTTATTTAACCCACTGCTGAGACAGTCTCGCCTCAATCTACTTTTCTATCTAGGTTTAGAGCATACTTAACCACGCTTCTCAACTGCCAGTTGGCGGAACAAATCAAATTAATATTATATATATTAATTTGATTTTTGACGCCCCGTATGTCGCAGCGAATCGTTGTGCGCCGCTCCTCTAGGTAGACCGATGACAAAGTATTAAGAGTTCTAGGTAGGTAGGAAATCTTAAGACTTTTTTTTATACTTTTTATTTATTTATTTGGGGTGTATGTGGTTCATCAACATCTTTGAACCAAAGCCAACTTCACCTGCACGCGGTGCACCCTGCTGACTGACAAACGAAGCTCTGGCGAAAAGAGAGGTAGGGAGCGTAATTGTAAGCTACCCGACTGGGGAATGTGCCTCCACCTCACAGAATACCGCAGCCAAATAACGGTTCCCTTGAGGGTTGTTGTGTTCCTGCGAGTGAGTGAGGTCACCAGAAAGGAAGGAGATGCTGCGATAGCAGCGGGGGTGGCGGCGCGCGAGCGATATTTTATGTTGCGAGCGTTAATATGGCTACGGTAATCGCTTCACATCAGGCGGGCCGTATGCTTGTCTGCCACCCCACGTAGTATAAAAAAAATAAAAAAAAATACTACGAAAGGAAAGCGGAGGATTGCATATGGTGGAAAGCATTAGGGCAGACCTATATCCAGCAGTGGATAGATACAGGCTGATAATAATGATGACGATGTTACACTCTTTCTGAATATTTATTCATGTGTGTATTTCACTTTTATTCATTAAACAAAGGTTTAATTCCCACAAGTAGGTTGCCATCTAACATGAGTGGTGTTACACTCGAAGTCATTATTTCAGCCGCCAGCAGCAATCATTTTGATGTGTGCTCATTATGTGGAGTAAATGTGAGGATTACCCGAGAGAATTAGTCTTATTACAAAAGAATTATACGTCTGTTGACTTCAACATGAGATGAAATTTTAGGTGAAATTATACGTCATTTGTTTTTTCATTAAAACCAATGTTTTATCGAGTATTCTTAATGAATATTCGTCATTATTCTTCTATACAGATTATGTCATTGCGTAGGCAATCCTACACATAGTTATTAACCCTTGACGCAAAAACGACGAAGTGTTATAATTTTGGCAATACAACTCGTAGTACAACTTTTTTAAGTAATATTTTTGAAGTGAAAACTTCTTTAGCGGCGTTGTGCACTTTTTGAGATGGGTAAAAAATGTTAAACTCGCGTTAGGACACGTGGCCTGATCGAAAATTCGTAAGACGGAGGGAGTGTAGACCGCCGGCGCGGCGTAGGAGAGGAAGTGATATCCCCTCTCGATGTACGATAGCGCAATAAATGAATATTGTATTTTACCACTTAAATCATAGTACTTTTATACTGATAAATAAAGAAATTCGTGCGAAATTATTCCCTAACCATTCTAAAGTATGAAAAAATACACAACGTTAATTTTCAAGTTTTTACTTCTGCCGGCACTCCCAGAGTGCAACTGGTTTTTATTTTTATATTGCAGTGAATGAACGATATTTTTGCAACATACTAAAGCGACGTATCGGTCACTGGTCAATTGTGACGTGTGATAAGAACAGCGTGGTAAGAAATATGTCAGTAAAATGATAACAGTAATTGTTAATTTGTAGAACCACTAGCAATTAAAAACTCATAAATTAACCTAAAAAACCATTCAACTTGATAATGAAATTCAATCTTTAATACATCTGTTTTATTCAGGAGGCGTTTTTGGTATACATTTCATCGATTTTGGTTGGTTTCAGTTATCTATGTTCTATATTATATAAAAGTGAATCCCTATTACCTTTCGTCACGGCATCACGCGTGAATAGCTGAGCCGATTTCACTGATTATTTTTTTTTGTTTTTCTCCCTAATGGTTTACAATCAATATAATATGGCCTCCAGTACCCGGCAGCCATGCTATTGAATGGAATTGTTTTTTTATTTGTGGTATTATGTGAGGTAAAGGTAGTTCCCCAGTCGGGCAGCTTACAAAATACTTTGCACGTCTCTTTTCGCCAGCCTCGTTGGCTTTTCTGCCACCCGACGTTGTATAAAAAAATAAGGATGTATTTCTTAGGTATGTATAAAACACGGTGTATTTTTTGTGAGTATTTTTTAAGGTTCGATTCATGGCTCTGTCACAAAAATCGACTGCAAAAAATACACCTCAAAATTTCGTTATTTTTTTTAATACAGCACCTGGGTGAATTGCACAAGCAAGAAAACCACACGGGAATCCTGAGAATGGTAGTGCGGAATGCTGTTTTATGATGGTTTATATTTTTTTTTAGTAAAGTAAATACTTCTCTACCTTGGCAAAAAAATCATTAAGTTACGGCCTCCATTACACATAAATAAAAAATTACAAAGTGTAATTTTATCATCACGGTGACCTGTCCTGTGACCAATTCCGCTCTAAAATTATCTTGGCATGATAATACGATTCATTAAGGTCTCTACCCATTACACCGTATCATACCATGACCGTGCTAGGAACGTGCCAGACACGAAAATAATACGACACGCTCTACCTTGCCCACTGAACGGATCGACGGCGTTCTGTACCCGTATGTAACGCGTATGATGACCGCATACAACCCGTAAGATATCCGTGTGTAACGTAGTTGATTCGGAGTCCGTCATTCTCATGTGCATATCAGACTGTAGCGGACGTGTGCTTTTATGTCACTGAATAATGGTTGGTTTAGTTGAACAGAAATTTCCTTCCAAGCCATTTCTTTTTTCAGACCATCCATGTATTTTGGGTGTTGTAAATTATATAAGAACTCATATTTGCGTACAAGTTCTATTAACTTTTCGTCATCCATCGCCACCACAACTATAGAGGTATACGTGTGTCTCGTTTAACGGATTTATTCAAACTGACAGAGACAGACAAAACAAGGCAACGCGTTGGTAACGCTTTTATAACGGTCATCATACGCGGCTAGAACCCGATTGCTCACCGGCTCGCCGCCTGCGCACAGCAGTTTGGCAACGTTGCGTGTCATGCACGGAGCGTATCAGCACTGGCAAAATATTCTCATCGAGAATAGTTGCCGCTCCGTGCATGACACGCGACGGTGTAGGTTGGTGACGGAACGGTCTAGTGAGCATAGTCCCATACTTTTCAATACAAAGAATACTTTTTTGTCTGACACATTCATAGCACGGTCATGGTATGATACGGTGTAATGGGTAGAGACCTTTAGATTGATTGAAATCGATTTTCATTTTATTAAATTGAATATTGTCTATCAGAAAAACGATTTAATCTTTGTTTTTCCTCCTTCTTATACATTTGACAGGCAGATAACTTTTGTCCGGAAAAAAGTTATCATTTCAGAGGACAGTAAGTTTTAGTAAAATATCTCCGTCAACATCGCATTCTTGCGCCACCCTTACCTTTACTCACTGCGGATCAGTCCGGCTCAAGCTCTCGTCGTGTTCCCACCGGTCACATTGTCTCGTGGTTTCCCGCCAAAAAAGTGAGTTTATCATTTCAGTGACATGGGGACAACTTTTACCATGTTTTTTTCATATCGGTGGTCATTTCATCTTTTAACATTTTAGAGATACTTTATCTCAAATATTCAATCATAAATTTGTAATGTACTTTTACCTTGGAGTATAGGTCCGATTTTTCGAATATATTTGATGCGTAGGTGTATAAAATACCTACTTAGTAAATGTATATACTTTTTGATAAACAATTGATGTGTGTGAGTGATGTGATGTGATCAGTAAGTAATCACCTCTACTTAATACTTTCTTATGAAGTAGGTGATCACCTGAACATGAACAATAGATTCACGCAATACGTACATTATTAAATGTGCCGATTAGCTGCTTCTCTCAAATTTATTTACTTTTATTAAATTGATCATGAGAACTCTATAGGTTAGAATTGAACGCAGAGTTCGATAAAACTAAATTGCATTACTTTTGTTAAGTAAAATTTAATTATGAATCGGTTTATTGTTCACCAGACAAACGTGAAATGGTGTATAATGGCATCGGCTAACTGCTGAAAAATCAAATGTTGATTCGGCCATTGAGTTGTAGTTCGGTTGGTCAGTTTAATAAAAGTAAATAATGTTGAGAGAAGCATAATGTTATAATAAAGCACTTCTACGTTGGTGATTGTATTTCTACAAATTAAGTACCTAGTTTAGTTTGGAACTATTGTGAGTGTGGTCATGGAAAAAGCGCAGGAGATGGAGTGGGTGGAGTATTAAAGAGAACGCTGAATAAACAGGTCTCATATCAATATGATATTACCAACATTGAATCACTGGTATAAATTTTACAATCTTCTGTTAAAGGTGTAAAAATCGAAATGATTTTAGCTACATCGCCCCATTAAAAACGTCAGATTATATTTTATCCGTAAATCCTGATTTCCGTCAAATTAAAAATAAACCAATCGCGCTCGAGTATTTCGAGGTAACGTTTTTTTACAACTTTGTGATTTGCCCATTTCCTTATGTCACGATCATATCGTCAGATTATTGAAATAATAGACTTTTCTCCATGTACTTAACTTACCTTATCTTATTCTGACGCGCTCGAGTTTTTTGAAGATCATTTTTTTTTCTACTAACGACCTGAGCGAATGCCCCTATAGTAAGGGTTCATATATAGTAGGGGGTACATTAGAAGATGTGAGGTTTCTCCCTATATGATTTTCTGACGAGCTCGAGTAATGCTCAAAATCCCTCTTGGGGTCCCCTACCATAATCGTGCAATCATAAAACAACATGATAAGAGATTATTTTCAAGCTACATCTACATATCTGAAAAATTGTTTTATTAGAGCCTAGAGAGATTTTATTTATAATTTGTACATTTATATAGCTAGGCACAACAGAACCTTGTTCGTTTTTTTTTTAATTTAGATATGTTACTGTATTGTTGTAGTGATATAAGATAACATGATCTCTTAATCAGGTTTTTTTGTTATCTTACCTACATACTTATTTATTTTTAAAATATTAAAAGTAAGGTAGCTCATTTGCTATAAATAAATATTTTGATAATGTTAGTATGTGTATACTTTTCATTTAAGTGGACTCATTAAAATTAAACCTTAAATATTTAAGTAAGTTTCGATGATAATAGGTGTCCACTCACGCACATGTTACAAAAAAGGTTAAAGTTTTATTTGTCACCCAAAAATGTGTAGAATAGCGTAGAATAAAAAATCTCACCGAAATGACAGATAAAAATGTCTTGTTGAGATTCACCCACCTACACTGTTTTACCTGTCTTATATTATATATTTGTGTATATATCTATGTGTTTGTAAAAAGCTGAAGGTAGAGTTTTTTTTATACTACGTCGGGTGGCAGACAAGCATACGGCCCGCCTGATATAAAGCGGCTACCGCCACCCCCGCTGCCAACGCAGCAATTCTTTTCCTTCTGGTGACTTCACTCACTCGCAGGAACATAACAACCATCAAAGAAATAGTTATTTGGCTGTGGTCTTCTGTAAGATGGACGTACTTCCGCAGTCAGCTAGCTTACTTACGCTAGCCTTACCTCTCTTAAAATAGTTCGTCTATTTTTCCATATTTTAAAGGTCTGCGCAGACAGGGGAGTATTGTCTGGGATTTTTTTTTTTTTACACAGCGCCATTTAGTCCCAAATTAAGCGCAAAGCTTGTGTTATGGGTACTAGACAACTGATAAATTTACTTAAATACATTTTTATTTTTTTGTAAATACATACATAAAATACATAGAAAAAAGACCAAGACAAACAGACATGTTCATGCACATAAATGTTTGTCTTGTGCGGGGAATCGAACCCGCGACCTCGGAGTCAAAGTGGCCTTTGCTAACCATTCGACCACTGAGCTCGTCTGGCAAATTTATGTCTGGCAACTTTTGATTTTGAGACTGCACATGCAGTTGTGATTGTGAACGATCTATTTCTGTGGACAAAACAGTCCGCGGACAATAGTTACTCGTCTGCTCAGGCTTTAACAGTTATTAAAATTTGATGTGGCACAAGCCGACATGAACGACCTAACAGACGTTGTCTTGCATTCTAAACAATATTCATTGTCATCAATATTCATTGTCTGGTCAGCCAGTACTGAATAAGAACACCATAGTAGGCGCATCGAATTCGTAGGCGCGAATACATCCCAGTTTTCCATACGATTTTTCAAAAATCTTTTTTTAATGGATACTACTACTACATTGTACTACTACATTGTATTATCTACATGTATGTTTAAAATCAGCCCGATCTATCGGTGATTTGAGCTGTGTGATGATCGATCAATCATCTAATCAGTTAGCTCTTTTATATAAATAGATTTATGAGATGATTGCGCACTAGGTCGAAAGACGTGTAAGTATGATTTGATTATTATTTATAAACACGATACATTGACGTGCTCGGTGGTCGAATGGCTAGCAATGGTCACTTTGACTTCGAGGTCGCGGGTTTGGTCCCCGCATATGACCAACATTTGTGTGCATAAACATGTGTTTGTCTGTCTGGGTGTTTTCTATGTACTATATGTATGTATTTGTAAGAAAAAATGTATTTTAGAATAGTATCAGTTATCGAGTACTCGTAGTACTTTGCTTAGTTTGAGACAAGATGGCAGTGTGTAATTTGTCCAGGAATATTTATTTATTTATGAACGACCATGAAAGTGAGTTTCGAAAAAGACACTGGTAAACAACACAATATTCTTTTATATCTTTTGGCAGAGCCATGAATAACAAAGAGCATTAATTCTGACATGGCTGAGTAGGCTTTTTAATAAATTAGGAGGGTATAAGATACTTGATAATACCATTCGTGTCGTGTTTACCTACGATGCGCTACAAAGCCTCGAAATGAACTTTTATACTAATTTTACGTAATTGTGCTTGTTGTATCGCCAGCTTAATATACTCGTATATAGCAAATATAGCTGTGTATGTAGCCACCTATCCGTGGTGGCCTTTAACACGCCTACTGTGTCACATGAAATATTTGTAGGGGCACAACTGTTGTGTCAAGCAGAAGTAATCCAAAAATAACAAAAGTTAAGCTATTTTTTTATATACCTATCGCCTTTGCATGTTCAAATATCTTGTGTTATTTCTGAAATAGCTTTTTAATGGTGAAAAAAAAAAGAATTAAAATTGATTCATGTCTTTCAGAGTTATTGGATTACAATGTGACTTCATACATACATGATTTTCCCTAAAAAATCATAAATATAAAAATTATATCATAAAGAGGAAAAAATATATGTTTAAAATTTGTATAAAAGTAGAACGAGCGCGATTTTTTTTTAGTTTATGTGTATGTGAAGAATAATTTCGGAAATTACTGCACCATGGAAATTATTACACACACAATTACTCCATCGGTTTGAGACAAAGGTCCTTTGAAAGAAAATGTCAGTAAAGATAAGGGACTGGTTACCTATACTGACTTATTATCTTAACATATCCATCTCCGACGAGCTCGGTGGCGTAGCGGTCAATGACGCGGCTTCGACACCAACGCTCGTGGGTTCGATTCCCACACAGGACAAACATTTGCGTGCATGAACATGTCTCTTTGTCTTGGTCTGGGTGTTTTCTATGTATCTTAAAGTATGTATTTACAAAAAAAAAATGTATTTACGTATGTTTATCAGTTGTCTAGTACCCATAACACAAGCTTCGCTTACTTTGGGGCTAGATGGTGCTGTATAATTTGTCTGACAAATATTAAAAAAAATATTAATTTAAAAATATTAAAAAAAACTCGGTTGTTTTAAAAAAAAAATAGTTTAAGACTAATTATATTCAAATATTCATTTTAGAAGAATTCAAATAAAAACAATTAGGTGATATTTAAGCATTTATTATGAAATTTTGTAAATCTTTATAATTTAGTTATGCCAACAAGAACGAAGATGTTAACGTATTAAATATATTGAAATAAACAAAAAAAAAGTTTATTTTTCTTGCCTCACTACGTTAGAAAAAATTACATTCCTATTTTTTTTTCAAGACAATTCGTTAAAAAAGTTCTTGTAAATAAATCGTCAAGAAGCTGTAAGCTCTCTTGTGTTGCGAAAGAGCTTTTCAAATATCCCTTAGCCGTGACGAAACACTTCTGGATTGCTTACTTGTCTCTTGACATTCATTGACATTCCTTCAACCCCTGACCCAAAAAGAGGGGTGTTATTGTGACGTCATCGTATAACAACATCTCGGTATACTTTTGTAGTACTCCATGTTTGGTATTGGTACTCTGTTTTGGTGGAAGGCATTGGGGAAGGCTTATATTCAGCAGTGGGCATCTACCCAACTAATCCATCCACTATCATCAGCCTGTATCTACAGGTTGATGATGATGATATACAATAACTGCACACATAGAGTTTATTTGTTATTAAAGCCCAATTTGTACAATTGTTTGTTTTGCTAAACAAATATAATAAAATTCAGAAAGAAAGAGCATGTTCATAAGGAGTCTGTACCAACCAACCATCGCAAGTGAGACTATTGTATGAAATTAAGTACATGACCATCTCATTAGATACGTACTCTAATACTACTACTTAATGCAACGAAATGCAGGTGTAATGCTAATGTAAATACATCAGTAGTCTAGCTATGAGAACACTCAGTGTATCATGTAAATATCCTGAAGGCGCAGTAAATACATAAAAAAGTACAACAACAACGTACTACACGTCTCCAATACAATTCCATCAATATAGGAGCCGACTGTTAAAATACCTACGTTACCGACTACCTCTCTGAGTTTATATGAAAAAAGCTCAATCGTGTTTCTGTGATATTGCAAAACTCGCCAAAGCTTTGATCTATTGATTGGAATGCACAACGCTACAGTTGACATAGTATTATTGTCTATGTGAAAGAAAAACTATTTTTTCCAAAGCTTCCAAATGGGGCTCCACTGAGATGAAGTCGAATAAAGTCAAGAGGAGAAGCTTATGCGAGGAGTGACGTGCTTCTTGGAGCGATACCGCCCCCGTGCATATCATTTAATTAAGTAGAGATGCGATGCGACAAATCTACTCATCTCTTCTCCGTTGTGCTATAATAACCTGCTCCGATGCAGTGGCAACATGCACTTCTTTTATTTGACACAGTTTCTCTTCGATCACAGTATTTCATCAGCCATCCGCTTTATTAGAACTGCAGCCTTGAGATAGTATAGCGGTAGCATGAGTAAGTGCGCCGATGCTAAAAGATTGTGGGAAGTTAGTGTACTACTCAATACATCTACTGTGCTCAGTGTTTTAATTCAGACAGACAGCTAGCGCTAGGGACAAACTTTGTGTACAAATTGAGATTATCCAAACTTTGCCGTATAACTCTCATCACGATTTCATCAGATATGGATGATTTTGTGAGTGGAATAATAATTGTATCCTTTTATATTCATAGCATACTGAAAGACTCATAAGGAGTCTCTAACAACGAGCCATCGTAAGTGAGATTATTATATGAATTTAAGTAGGTGAACATCTCATTAGACTCTAATAACTAAAATACGTACTCTAATAACCTAATGCGTCGAAACTCAGGTGCAATGGTTATGTAAGTACATTAGATGACCAATTCTCGTAATTCAACAAGGTCAACTTTTGTTCTCTAGATTGAAATCTCTAAATTGAATTGTGAAAAATGATATACTTGATTTAATTCCTTAATTATTGTCAGTTCTAATTATTAGCATAATAACATTCATTGATTGTGTAATTTTCGGTTATATTTTGATATAATTCCACTTAAATTAGACTTTGAAGTTTCATATATATATTTTCATATATATATAGTTACAGTGCTGCAGTGGAGTGTGTACGTGCAGTAATTTTTATGAAGTCTAAACTTTGCCGTATAACACAAGTCAGGATTTTGTCAGATATAGATGGTTTTGTGAGTGGAATAATAATTGTATCCTTTTATATTCTACGAAAGGATATTTTTTTATACTACGTAGGGTTGCAGATCAGAGGTCGGCCTGATGTGGAATTACTGTAGTCTATAACATAAATGACTCCTGTACAACTGCGGTGGTGCAGTGGATCTGTGGTGCGGTGCGTTGGTCGACGTGATCTCGACAAACATGGAATGCTTTATTCCTTACCGCCTAGTAGCCACTGCGAGAGCAACTGGTTTAATCGGGCTTGTAGAGAAGCCAAATTAGCCAAACAGGCCGTCTACAAGGCTTGGACTACGGCGTCTACGGCTCGTGATATTAGAGAGTCTGAATTGCAATTCTCGTAATTAAAATGTATTCAAAATTCAGTTCCGATCCAGTCTCGATCTCACAAATGTCAAATTTGGTATTCTCGTACCACATTAGGTAACTTCATTGTTTGATTTAAGTGGGATTATATCGAAATATGACCAAAAATTAAGCAAACTAAGAATGTTACTTTGTCTAGAATAAGAATAATGTAATCAAGTATATAATTTTAGTCAATTCATAATTCAATCTCGATTCGGTCAACTTTCAATCTGCGATCGTAGAAAAATTACGAGAATTGGCCTTCAGGTGTCTCTGAATTCAAACAATGGATTGTGTACGTAAGAGTTGTCCAATTTAATGGCTACAGTGTCCTTATACAGTCGCACCGCTTGCCACCGACAGGAAATTCACCCTCAAGGAGGAGTCAAGGAGTGCAGTTATAGAGAGGATTTCTTCCACAGTCTCTAAGGTTGTGAAATGAATTACCTGCCGATATTTTCCCAAGAAACTACAGCACAGATTTCATTAAGAAAGGAGTTTTTACAGGGTCGACAATGAGTCAGTGATACCTTTGGTATAGCGAGCGTCTATGACTGCTTACAATCAGGCGAGTCATATGCTTGTCTGCACCTTATTTGTATAAAGAAATAACATAACATCAAGTGGTCGCCGATTCGTTGCTAGCCTTTTAAGTCCGTTATGACATCTGTTTAGGTAATGCCTAAAAATATACATAGATAATAAATTCGTATGAACACAGGTATTTCCTATGAAGTATTTTTGTTCTTTCTTTTCTGCCTACGGTTCATTGATAAGACGTTGTATCAATATTGACAGATACGTCAAACATCATTATGATATAACAGCACTTAAGATAATGTTGTGAGGTCATGTTACACGCATCTGACGAATATACTGTGTAATCAATTGTAACTAACATAACAGGCCATCTGGCAACTAGATTTGACAGAAATAGGTATGTATATTTTTTAAATGAGAGTGGGGCAAACGAGCATGTGAGTCACCTGATGGAAAGCAATCACCACCGCCCATAGAGATCAGCAACACCAGGGGGTTGCCGATCTGTTGCCAGCCTATATACTCCTTCTTTTCTTTCTAGTGACTTCACTCACTTGCAGGAATGTAACA
This sequence comes from Hypsopygia costalis, assembly GCA_937001555.2. Classification (NCBI taxonomy): domain Eukaryota; kingdom Metazoa; phylum Arthropoda; class Insecta; order Lepidoptera; family Pyralidae; genus Hypsopygia; species Hypsopygia costalis. The sequence goes on from OW443350.2 coordinate 6,606,398, forward strand.
ACCGTCAAGGGAATTGTTGTTTGGTTGCGGTTTTCTGTGAGGTGGAGGTACTTCCCCAGTCGAGCAGCTTAATAATACGCTGTGCTCTACCTCTCTTTTCGCCAGAGCCTCGTTTGTCACCACGTACAGGTGAGGTTGGCTTTGGTTCAAAGATGTTGATGAACTACTTACATCCCAGTGAAACGTTTTCAAGGGTTTCTTTATATAAAATTTATGAAACATGTATGTATAAGGTATGTATGGAAAGTCCTGGAGTAGTCGGCGCGTATAGGGCGATTTTTGATCTTCACAGGTCTTGTACATATTTCAACTTACATTATTTTTTACTAATACATACATATATTTGCACTGGCATTTAAACTGGCAGAAAAGCATACGGCCCGCCTGATGTGAAGCGGTTACCGTAACTATATATTAACGCTCGCAATATAAAATATCGCTCGCGCATCGCCACCCCAGCTGCCAACGCAGCATCTTCTTTCTAACTGGTGACCTCACTCACTCGCAGGAACACAACAACCCTCAAGGGAATTGTTATTTGGCTGCGGTATTCTGTAAGGTGGAGGTACATGCCCCAGTCGGGTAGCTTACAATTACGCTCCCTACCTCTCTTCACGCCATAGCTTCGTTTGTTAGTCAGCAGGGTGCACCGTGTGCAGGTGAAGTTGGCTTTGGTTCAAAGATGTTGATGAACCACTTACACCCCTATATGCCTTGATACCTACAAATAACACATACAATTTTACAATACATTTGCGAGTTGATTGAGTATCTTAAAAACACCGGTGTAATATATTTAAATCTACCATAATTTCTCGTTGAAACATTTTAAAAACAATATGTCTTCGAGAAAAATACGTAAGTATATTGTAAACAATGGATTAGTCGGCACTGTCTGCATAATATCGAAAAATTTAAAATTTACCATACACTGCAGAGTTAAAGTACAATGTAATGTTTATGTTATTACCTTCTTAATACAAACAGTTCAGGCAACTAGTGAATTATTAAGTTAAACAAAAAATAACCGCTTAGCCTCACAAAATACACATTAATAATAAATATTCATGGACAAATTAAACAGGGTCATCTAGTCCCAAACTAAGTTAAGCCTGTACTATGGGTACTAGATAACTGATATTATACTTAATACATTTTTTTTAATAATATATATACCTACATATTATACATGGCCGTGTGATTTCCGTCAGACTAGAATAGAATCACTCCGTCTCTTACCGTGGATGTCGTACAAGGCGAATAAGAGAAATACATTATCAAACATCGATCAGGCCTCCCCAACCCTTTTGGCCAGCCTGATGATGATGATATATAGAAAAACAGCAGGCATGTTCATCCCGTATGTTGCCAAGACAACGTCACAAATTTGATTGTCAAAATCTCTCCTTTTTATACAAAAAAAAAACGAGTAGACCACACGACTGAAGTAAAACTTCTACTTATATCTCCCTCTCAACTGCCGTTCGCCTCGTCCGATCACACTTTTCGTAACGCTCTCGTCTCGCATTCACCAGCTTACTCCCCAAGTCCAGTGTGCGTAAAGAAGTTTTACTTCAATACAGCAGTTGACGTAGGCAAGTTCAACCCTCATGACTACATTTGTTGCTAAAGAACATACCTGATTTCTTTGTACCATGGTTGCTGCAACCAATATTAGGTATGCTCTGTTAGGTGTAGTATTATGATGGACTGAATGGATGGACCCATAGATATTTAAGGCTCAGTAGGCATATAAATCCTAACCTTTTTAGAAAATTATAAATAAATGAATATCTCGCCAAGGCACCGTTGACCGTTCGCGATTGATCTCCTTGTTGAGATGGAGTGCCGTTTGACCCAGTTTCCAAGAGTATAATGTCAGTGCAAACGAGCGCTAATGGGTTGACTTCGTTTTACAATATTAAATTGACGAGGTATTGACGGGTTTGGAAACACCCTAATATATGCAGGTAGAATATTTACGTGGAATATTTCGTGTATGGGCATATTCCGCAGTGTAAGCGATTTCGCTTTGCATATTGGGAATATTCAATGTGAATTGACGACCGCGGTGCGGCATTCAGAAAAACAAGAATCAACAAAATATTTTTTTGTTATATTATCTATGTATAAAAGTGAAATGTATAAAAATATATACTTACTACGTGAAGCAAAAACTTTGTGCCCGTTTTTACGAAAATTGCGTGGACGAAAGAGTATGAAATTTCGGACACTTTTTACAAAGTTTATATAGAGAAGGAGTGCAGAATGCTAATATTTTTTTAAAACTATTTAAAAAAAAAAAATACACACACTACCATGTATTTGACACACACTCGTATATATACTGTTATGTTTATTGTTATAATTTAAATTAATTATGGTTGAATTAAAATTAGATTAAGCTTTTTAATAAACTACCTAATGATCTGAAAACCGTATCTGGAAGATTTTAAAAATTCAGTTGCATGCCTTTTTATTGGAAAAATATTGTTATAGTGTTGACGAATTCTAATTTATTTTGACATTTTAAGTTTAAATAATTTTATTGTAACTGTTATTGACGAATTTTTGTAATTTATTATTCTATTTTTTATTATTATTGTATCATTTTTTGAATGTATGCTGTACAATGTAATTATTGTTATGACTAAATGAATGACTAGTAATTTTTATTAGATGTTAAAAAATAATAAAAATTGTGTTTCGATCATCAAACCTTTTCATTTCAATGAGTTTATCAACCTTTCAGTTGAAATTTTAGATCGCCATTTTGTGGCGCTCGCTGTATTGAATTTAAAATCATAGCATTTAGGTAAAAATACCCCTAGTATTTATTACAAGCTTTTACCGAATTCAATTTCACTGCCGTGTCTGTACCAGGGGTCCTACCGCCGAAACTGAAACCGATTGCCATCAAATATTTTGATATGAAAAAAAAGATCTTACTTTCTAGTCATTGATAAACAAGTTCAGCTTAGTCAGTAGAGCTCCAGAGTTTCTACCAGCTAAACTGAACACAAATCACATACATATAAAGTGAAGTAATGAAATCACATACAAATCACATACATATAAAGTGAAGTAATGAAGTTTGATTTTCGAAGTCAAAAAATCCGATGGGCATCGGATTCAGCTTAGGCGGTAGGGCTCCAGATCAAATCGATACCTCCAATGAACACTACGCCAACTCAAAACATACACATCCAGATACACACCGATAATATGAGTTATACATTTACTTAGCGGTTTGTATTTGTCGATTTTGTTGTGTCTGTGTGTCTTTTATACATAAAATTCAGGTAGCATAGTTACTGAAGTAATGAATCGATTTAGATAAAAAAGAAAACTATCGAAATTTTAGTTGGTGTAGTGTTCCTTGGAGGTATCGATATATTTGGTCCACTTGTATGATCAAGATGAAATTTGGCACACTGTAAGCACGAGAACCAAACGGGTACTCGTGATTACATGATTACCTAAATGTTGTCATTAAAAATTCAATAAAGCGGGCGTTACAAAATGGCGATCTAAAATTCCAGCTTAAGGTTAACAATTATAATTATTTGTTAGTTTTACATAATAGGCGAGACGACAATTATAAAAAATACCTATCAGTGTCATAAAATATACAAAACTAGAACGATCTGCGATGTTAAAATTTTAATAACTTATGTCCGACTTGTTCTATGATCGATCAAAGTGTAGTGGGAAAGTCCAATTTAAAACAATGAAATTATAAAAAATAAATATTAATTTTGGAAAAACAATCAAAAATACTATAACTTTTGTTAGGGCACTAGCTACATAAACACAGTATTTCATATAGCTGTCATACAAATTTTTGTTTTAACGTATACAAAATACATAAGTGTGACGTCATAATTCAGTAGCCTTTTGTATGGAGCGTTTTCGGGAAAGTTCAAAATTGTGATTTACAAGTTATCATATCTCGAGAAGTTTTTGTGCTATCGAAGTAATTCTTTCACCTATAGTTATATTATTGTGACGACCTTACATAACAAATCGAAAGAAAAAATTGTCGTCTAGCCTATTATATGCAATATCAATGTTTATATTAACATTTAAGATATTTTTTAAATAAAGCAATGTTTTGAAATGATAAAAGTCACGAAACAATACGAGAATGATATCAAAATAACCCTACTATCATTGTTTTGTCTGTTTTTGTATAATCATATCAGAAATTTCGATGTTACGTAAACTGCTTTTTTATATTACATTGTTTATTCTCATTGAGAAGAAATATTAACAGGCAATTTGATGTACACTACTTTGTGTGTTTCGCCACAAGTTAGTACATGCAAATTACTGCCGGCCCGGCTGGCACTCACCCACTACCGTAGGTATGTATCCTTCAACAGGGGCTACTTTGGTCGTCTCTGTTCCAGCTGCTGCGATAGTCTCTACGACTCTCCAGCATTTGAAACAGAAAAAGACATGCGACTGCCCCATCCGTGTTCCGCCTCTGTGGGAGGCAGCATCAAGAAATCTCTAGATGTTGATCGTTACAACAACAACCTACAAATTATTTCTAGTGTAGTGGTTGCCAACAATACCTTTCAATTGTGTAACTTGTTGTCTCATGTCATGGAATCTACGACATCATGTATGTCATTTGACAGCAATGAGTAGTGGTTGCCAACTTTAGCTTTCGTTTTTGTAATGTTGGCAATACAGTGCTTTAAATCACAGACATTCAATATAGTAAGCAGACTAAACATTAGAAGTTTGAATGCACGCCAAAACAAACATACATAATCACCACACACACAACCGCAAATACAGGGACGGAGTTACTAATCACGAAAAACATATTCACAAAAAAACAAAATCTAAAACAAATATTGCATTGTATCAAATCGCACATCGATCGTTATAGGAATATCCTAATGCAATAGTGTAGTATTCCTTTTATCACAACTTGTAATCTATTCCAAATAATACATAGAACTATTTAATTTTTGTGAATCCGCTCAGAATACAGGAGATGAAATCTAGCTTTTTCACTATAAGATGTAAGCTAATCTATAAGGCTCTAGCGCTGATTAATATTGAATCTGTCTACAGTTATAATCAATAAATAACTATTAATAGCCTTATTTTATAGTTATTATCAATGACTATTAATGTAATTATTTAATTATTCAGCCAGGATTTAAAAAAAATACTTAGTACTTATTTAACTGTTGAATCACTGTTTTCTACACACATTTTATTGTTAGCATTTAATTTAACCTTGCACAATGAATATAAATAATGTACAAGTTTCTAAATACGTCCCTATAACAATGACAAGTACATAACGGCATCTTAGCAAAATGGCGACCTTTCAAAACATAGGCATTTTTTTTTAACTATTCATGTACAGTGTTTGTATACGTGTAAAAACGGGATAGCAACATTCACTAACCCCCAAGAGCATGCTCGCATGCTCAAAAAAAAAAAGTGTGAGTTGATCTTTCCGTCTCGACGGAAAGATCAACTCACACTTTTTTATTTTTATTTTTTTTATTTTTTTATACTACGTCGGGTGGCAGACAAGCATACGGCCCGCCTGATGTGAAGCGGTTACCATAGCCATATTAACGCTCGCAACATAAAATATTGCTCGCGCGCCGCCATCGCAGCATCTCCTTCCTTCTGGTGACCTCACTCACTCGCAGGAACACAACAACCCTCAATGGAATTGTTATTTGGCTGCGGTATTCTGTGAGGTGGAGGTACATTCCCCAGTCGGGTAGCATACAATTTACGCTCCCTACCTCTCTTTTCGCCAGAGCTTCGTTTGTCAGTCAGCAGGGTGCACCTGAAGTTGGCTTTGGTTCAAAGATGTTGATGAACCACTTACACCCCAAAACACTAATATATTTTATGTCACGTCTGCTTACTATATTGAATGTCTGTGCTTTAAATTTGTTGTTGTCTCAAATCATGGAAACTACGTCAATTGCGACTGTATGCCATTTGACAGCAATGAGTAGAAGTTGCCAACCATAGCTTTCAACTTTGTAACGTAGGTAATACGGTGATTTAAATGCTGCGGTTGCCATTGATTAATAATTCTTCTCAATGAGACTTGGCAATCACCACACATTGTTGCCATTTGAAAACAATACGTAACGATTCACCATATACACCGCACTGATAGATACCCCAATGCTTAAAGACTAAAGTCTTCCGTCGTCCGTACGTCCTCCCTGCAATGACCTATGGTGCAGAGACTTAAGACACTGACCATCGGACTGGTCCACAGGCTAAAGGTCGCGCAGCGAGGGCTATGCTGCTGAGGGATCGAATCCGGAACGAAGAAATTCGAAGAAGAACTAAAGTTGTCGAAATAGCATTCAGAGTTTGCAAGCTGAAGTGGCAACGGGCGGGTCACATCTGCCAAGTAAGTGAGGGCAGATGGGGGAGGAAGGTATAGAGTGGAGGCCGCGCGTAGGACGACGAAGTGTTGGGCGTCCTCCTTCTAGACGGTCTGATGACCTTGAGAAAGCGGCTGGATGCGAAAGGCGGAGGATCGTATTTGATGGAAAGCATTGGGTAAGGCTAATATCCAGCAGTGGATAGATACAGGCTGATGATGATGATGATGATGACGTAATGATTGTCAACAATGACATGATGTTATATTGATAGTAACGCGCAATCTACAACCAGTGCCGGTTAAGGAGTTACTAACTGGTTAAGGTTTAAGGAGGATGGACTGGATTTAGTTAGAGATTTCATATCTTTTACAATTTTGAATCATTTTATTGACTTAGCATAATTTTAATATACGCAAGCCACAATATTCAAGTCACGGAATGAAATTATTTTGACAAAACGGATTTGAAACGGTGTAATGCAAGTAATTGAATATTTGAATAAAGCTGTTTTGCATATAAAAATATACGCGGTCCGTTACACTGAGCTGTGGTTTTAGAATAAATCTCTCATTTTTGTTTATATTATTTCCTGTTCTACATAAATATTAAAAATAAACGTTCACTTCGTGGTGGGTTTTATTTACTCGCAAAATTGGATATTGTTGGCGGCTTCAGTGAGAATTCAAATATTTATTATTGGCTTTTGTATACAGCAAGTGTTATAAGTGTGTTACTTTACCTTTATAACAGTGTACTATACTATATTATATAAACTAAATTAACTAAAAATAAACTAATCTTAAAATAAATATTATTATGTAAATAAAAAGAAAGAAAAAATAAAATTATTTACTAAACCGCGTCAAAAAATTCCTCCGCATCACCGTCAAGGCATCGTGCCCAGAACGCTGCTGGCAGCATTGCCACGCTGAATGGCAATGCTTATACAATACTTTACCTTTAACATTGAATAAAATATGTACCTATTGATTATGATTTAAACATTGAGTATTTAATCTGAATGCCAATTCTCGTAATTTTTCTACGAACGCAGACCGAATCGAGATTGAATTGTGAATTGACTAAAATTATATACTTGATTTCTTTAATTAATTATTATCAACGTCGATATTTCTCTACGTTATTATCAATTCTTGTTGTTGGCAAAGTAACATTCTTAGTTTGTTTAATTTTCACTCATATTTCGATATAATCTCGCTTAAATTTAATTTTGAAGTTACATATTGTGATAAGAGAATACCAAATGTGACATTTGTGAGATCGAGACTGGATCGAAACTAAATTTTGACTTTATTTTAATTACGAGAATTGCCTCTCTGTTTTGTAGCAATTCGCGGAGCTCAATGGAATCGTCAGTATAATCGAACACGCAAGTTAAGAAAAGTTGACTTTTGTTAACTTGATCAACTGACTCTCACTACTCAAGCTCGTTTGCGTCGTTCTGCGTGGCAGTATAATCGATCGCGAAAATCAAGCAACATCGACCGTAGCATGTCTATGGATGGGTGTATTTATCTCGAGCTCCCCGTGCTTAGGAGGGCATGTTAAGCCGTCGGTCTCGGCTGTTGTCATTAAATTACAGTCGTTAAGCCAAGTTAGTGGCCTCTAGGCGGCTTGAAAACTCTGGCCTCCGTCAATCCGCAGTTGAGCAGCGTAGTGGAGTATGGAAACCCTTTTGATTGAGGGGAGACCCGTATCCCAGCAGTGGGATGAATGTTTATGAAAAAGGAAGAAGAAGAAGGTTCAAAATTCTCAATTTGGCAATACTTTTAAATTGTTTGACAGACAATGCGTCAATCTTTTTTATGCGAACCCTACCTACTTCTTGCCTTATTCAGTTACCTAGAGGTTGTCTTGAAAAGAATGCTTTCAGCGATAAGGCCGCCTTGTTGCATATAAAAGCTGTGTTAAGATAACTGTTATTGTATTATCTGTAATGTATTGTGTAAATAAAGCATATTCTATCTATCTATCAATGCATGAGAAGTCCACTATACTAAAGCATGCCGATGATGCACTCAATATGCAAATTCCACAGGAATAGTTGATCAAAGAATCCTATGTATGCACGTGACACGGCGATCTCACATAACGCTCCAACACCCAGATCATATAAAAGAGACTAGAAGGGGCATCTATGCGTGTAAAGCGTTTCACAAATTTGGAGTGTAAGTGGTTCATCGATATCTTTGAACCGATGCCAACCTCACCTGCATGTGGTGCACCCTGCTGAGTGACAAACGACACTCTGGCGAAAAGAGAGGCATAGCGTATTATTTAAGTTCGAAGTATCTCCGCCTCACAGAATACGACAGCCAAATAAAAATTCCTTTGAGGGTTGTTGTGTTACTGCAAGTGAGGTGAGTGTCACCAGAAAGAAAGGAAGGAGTATAGGCCGGCAACGGATGGGGGACCCTTTGGTGTTGCTGATCTCCATGGGCGGTGGTGATTGCTTTTCAGATGACCCACGTGCTCGTTTGTCCCCCTCTCATATGAAAAAAACCGGACAAGTGCGAGTGCGAGACTCGCCTACTGAGGGTTCCGTATGTAGGATCATTATAAATTTGATATTTTTCATTTTAAATAAGAAATAATGTGTCGGAAAAATAAATAAAATTGATTTTGCAATGAGTCAAGCCGTTTCATAATAATATGATACCCCATTTGAACTAGTTCAATTTGAAACTTCGACCCCCTATAAAAAATATAGACCCCCTTTTTTTAGGATTTAATTACAAATGTACAGTTTTGAGATTTATTCTTGTACTTGTAGTCTATAACGATGTTACTTGCCAAATTTCATAGTTCTAGGTCAACGGAAAATACCCTATGACTTTTGATTCACTTGAGAATGTGTCGAAATATGCGTTTTTTTGCTGAATAAACGGCCATATCTTTTATGTTTGATTTTTTTACAACTTCATGGGACCGTAGACCTGAGTATACAGTTCAAATTTCAGCTTGATACGTCCACGCATTCTCGACATAGAGGGTCTTGACAGACAGATGGACAACAAAGTGATCTTACAAAGGGTTCCATTTTTCCTTTTGAGATACGGAACCCTAAAAATGACAAGAAAATTTTGTATAAAATATGTAAGACGTGTCGAAATGCCCAGAAAGGCAAAATAACAAAATTAATCATTTTATTTCATTTAAAACAGTGAAAGCAGATAAGTAATATTTTAATAAAACTTTCGTCGTAAAGTCTCTACATAAATAGGTAGAATATTAACAAAATTCGCACACAGTAAAGATTTAAATACAAGCGACTATTCTGCTGAAAACTGATTTATCGCACGTTTAAACTTTTCAGGATTTATAACTTTTCAGTTTTCAGGATTCATTTATCTAACGTAGATAACAGATATCTCAACGTAACTTGCACCAAAAAGAGTCGCTGAAATTACTTTATAATTTCAAAGGAGAGATCTATTTTCAGCTGTGGACGTCCTTATCCACTGCTGCTGCTGAACTACAGAATTATTAATAATACTTACGGTTGAACATGGGAGACCCATTTTCTTTTCTTTCACAATGTCAGAAATGACGAGCTCGGTGGTGGAATGATTAGCGATAGCCACTTTGACTCCGAGGTCAATCGTCAATCAAGGTTCCTTATCTTATATTTATAGTTCAAATATTTGTGTGCATGAACATTTCTATTTGTCTTGGTCTGAGTGATTTCTATGTATTAGCTATATGTATGTAATTACAGAAAAATATATGTAAGTATATTAAGAGTTATCTAGTACCTACCCATAGTACAAGCTTTGCTTAGTTTACCATAGACGAGCTCGGTGGCGCAGCGGTCAATGACGCGGCTTCGACAGTTTCGACACCAACGCTCGTGGGTTCGATTCCCACATAGGACAAACATTTGTGTGCATGAACATGTCTGTTTGTCTTAGTCTGGGTGTTTTCTCTATATCATAAGTATGTATTTACTAAAAAAAATGTATTTACGTATGTTTATTAGTTGTCTAGTACCCATAATACAAAGTTTCGCTTACTTTGGGGCTAGATGGCGCTGTGTAATTTGTCTGACAATATTTATTTATTTATTAGCTTAGGACTTAGATGGCCGTGTGTAATTTGTACAGGAAAAAAAAAATGTACGGTTTTGTTTTGTGTATATCCATAGCTTTGAGACTAGAAGTAAAGAAGACGAACATTTTTTTTTTTATCTACTTTATTATATCGAAAGGAACGAGATTTGTTAAAACAAGCTTTTATTTCTTATTGAGAAAATTATACGACTCATACGGCCGTATCTACCCTTCCTTATTATGGATACAACCTCACCCATTTGCATTTTACCCTTTTAATATTAAATAAACTAATACCACAGAGTAATAGTGCTACCGTATTCAGCATCAATCCACATTACATAAAAGTACACAAAGGTGAGCTTACCTCTAAAAGAGATTTCTTTCAGCAGACCCTATAGAGTCTATAGGGAGTCTATAGTATATAGACAGTAAGAGAAAGAGTCACTTGACGGATAATTACATTATGTGCGTACTTATTAATAAAGAGAGAGAGAAAAAATTACAGTAGAATCAAATGATATTTTAACCTTTTACAGAGTAATAGCAATAAGTACAAAAGAACATTAACTGAAAAATTTGCTTATCAAATAATATTAAGCACGAATACATATTATATTTTATCATTTGATACCAGTCAAGGAAACCGAAAATATATCCACTTGCGATTTTGTAAATAGCTTATTATGAGCGCGACATATCCTCGGAATCGTACTGTACATGCCTGTATTGGTTCTATATTTTTTAACAAAAAAGAGCTTAAAATTAATTATTCCGACACTACGACGGGGAATCACAAATTAGAAGTGTTCCAGTAATATACGTTATACGCATTGTATGGAGTGGGCGGGATGTGGTGACAGTAAATCTTCACAGATTTGTGTGAGCACCGAACAATTGTCTTAAATTTTACTCATATCTCATGTATAAAAATGCTAATATTACACATACTACTATGTATTTGACAGGCATATATACTATATATGGTCAAATTTCCATCAACTGGCGACCACTAGTTTATTGAAATACTTAAAATGTCGTCTTATATAATACCTACGGATTAAAGCAGAAATAACAAATTGTTATTTTTTTGCGACACCCATTTTTGATTGAAAATACACATACTTTAATCATACCTTGTCACGGAAAGAACACTAATGTGCCAAATTTCACCCCAATCGGACACTGAGTAGTGGATCAATTTAACTTGAATCAAATCTGATTAGAGGCACTGTGGTGAAACTAAATATTCCTGGACATGGGTACTAGATAACTGATTTTTTTTTGTAAATACATACATACATATAAAATACATAGAAAACACTCAGACCAAAACAGACATGTTCATGCACAAAAACATTTGTCTTTGACGGGGATCGAAACCGCGACCATGGAGTCAAAGTAACCATTGCTAACCATTCGACCACCGAGCTCGTTAATAAAACTAAATAAAAGCTTGGAAATAAAAACTTACTGCGAGCTATTTTTGAATAATAAAATATTTGATGAACCATGAATTAATGCATCAAACATTTTATTATTCGAAAAATAATAAATTTTAATTGTTTTCACATTTCTATCATAAATTCCGTTTATAAAAATAGTGTTAACGAAAATAGTCAGTTATTTTTTTTAACTAAAACTGATCGTGTATATTTTCATAATTGAATTAACGACTACAGAGCCGGTTTAAGATGTTTCTCTTATTGCGTTTATTTATTTTACATTTTATGGATACATCTGTGTTCAAAGTTCGTGTTCATTCGTTGCAAGGTTGCCTATACAAAGGATTAAAAAAAAACGGTTGTCTGTAAAGTCGGTTTACGGACGATAATTTACCGTAACAACGTCATAAGAAATCGTCGCCGGATGGATTGGAAGAGGGATAGATGCGCACAATCCGAATGCTTAGGCCGATCGTGCTTCTACATTGCTTGTTCCGCGCTCTCGCTTGCACGCTTGGCTCAGGCGGAACGTGACAATAAGTCATGCTTTTTCATGCATGTAGCCGGCGTTCATCGATTTATAAGACGTTATCACAACAGTTATATAAATATATCACAACAGTTATATAAATAAATAGTATATGTAGTATTTTTTACAACTAAAATGGTGAACTTTACGACAGTAAGCAGTTGTCACGATTTATGGACGCTAGTGACACTAGAGACATCGCTCACGCGTTGCCGTACCCGGGGGCCTACCGCCGAATCTGAAACCGATTACGATTGCATTTTTTGATTGCGAAAATCTACCTTCACGTTCAATTAGTGCTAAAAGTAATAAGCTTAGCCTGTAGGGACGGAGACGCTCTATTGATTAAACTAAATATATTTATCGCAAACTTAAAGAGAAGTCAGACATTCGTAATCAAAAATCCCAATTGGAATCGGCTTCAGCTTCGGTGGTAGGCCCCCCCGGTAACGCTCGTATGTAAAGGCTGTGCATTGCCACAAAATACGGTCGTGTTTGTATTTTATTTTATATACTGTACTGCATAGGCGGATCAAAGTGAAATCGGTGAGACGCGGCTGCTTTGTCCTACGTGCGTGCAAATTTCCCTGCATATCCGCCGCAAACAACAAAAGAATTCCACTCCGCTGCCAATTCACGCGACTAATTTCAAGGAAACTGATCGCTTTCGCTTTGCTTGGCGAATAGACGCGCGCGCCCCGAGCCCCGCGTGCGTTTGGTTATGTAGGACTATTCGATAGGCATCGACTGCCTGTCACAAAATACAGAGAGTATGGAAGTAAAGGTTACTTACAAAATGCTCTTCAAGAACGCACACGTTTAGCGTGTAAGAGGTTCATCCACTTCATTGAACAACTTCTCTTCTAAACTTGGGGTGTCAGTTGGTTCATCAACATCTTTGAACCAAAGCCAACTTCATCTGCACGCGGTGCACCCTGGTGACTGGGCAACGAAGCTCTGGCGAAAAGAGAGGTAGGGAGCGTAATTGTAAGCTACCTGACTGGTGAATGTACATACACCTCACAGAATACTGCAGACAAATAACAATTCCCTTGAGGGTTGTTGTGTTCCTGCAAGTGAGTGAGGTCACCAGAAAGGAAGGAGATGCTGTGTTGGCAGTGGGGGTGGCGACGCGCGAGCGATATTTTATACTGCCACCCGACGTAGTATAAAATAAAATAAAAACATCACCTGCAAGCGGTGCACCCTGCTGCATCCTAGAAACGATAGCAGACAGATACACGTCGCCACTGTCGAGGACCTTGGTGCGGACGGTGATCATTGAAACTCACACGCTTCTATGATCATCCTCAGTGCCTTGGCTCCTTTTATAATTTAATTTGACAATTCTTTTACAATATTAAACCACTTACTAACATATTTCTAAGTTTACTAACATTGATATGGATTCCTGTTGTCTGAAATAAACAAATTTATTTTTTTATTTATTTATTGCTTATACTGTACAAAATGTAATAAAATATCCATCAAACAGGTGTTCACTCTAGCATATTGCCGCAGCACAAGCTATGTCAGATTTACTTAAACTAAGTTCAGGTTTTATAGTTATTCCAGTTTTCCGATTTTCCAGTCGTTTCATCATTTACAATTGAATAAACTTCGTAGAATTCCTTATTTACGTAATAAAGTTGAATCAGAGATCGGAACATAAAGCGAACCCTTATGGGTCAGACAATTTCGACCTAAATATCCCAGCAAATATTTCGGTCGAATATTTGACCAAACATTCACAAATGTATCATTCTGTTTCTTTCTTATAAAACTGAGAAAGACAGCAATGTTTGGCCAATAAGATAATACAAAGTATAGCGGAGGTACGAGGTTTAATAGTTTCAAGATAAGGAAATGGCACATAAAAGTATACGGAAACATATTAAATTAAGATATTATTAAATTAATATAATATATATACAGATATTAGTCCAACCCAAAAAAGTATTATTAATAAATTGGATTCTGATCATTCTGGGCAAATGATAAGTATTCAAATAAATAATAAAAATGTAGTCAAGACAAAAAATACTTTTGTGCCAGTAACAGTTAGTCGCTTAGAACGAATGAGAGTAAACCTAACTAGTAACTTACCTTTTTTAGATAATGACTTGGAACCAAACTTGTTGTATAATTCATTTTTTAATGCATTTCTTCACGAATTTAATTCAATATTTACTTCCAAGGAAATTACTTTTACTAATAGCCTCGTCTTTGGTGACTGGGCAACCGTAGGTATTTATAAGAGTAGGCAAACTTTGTACATGTTATACTATGAATGACAATTCAATAATAGTAAGGAATTTAAAGAACATGTAAAATCATACTCAAAAATTTTTAAACGCGTTTGTCAAGTAGCAAAATCTATGTTTATTAAATCAAAAATTAGAAATAGTAGTAATAAAATTAAAGCCACTTGGACGGTTATCAATGAAGAGACTGGGAAGGGCAGGACAAAGGATTCAGAGTTTAAATTAAGTATCAATGGTCATGTTACCAAGTCAGATTTAGAAGTTGCCAATGCTTTTGAAAGTTTTTTTTTCTGCTTTCCCTGTTACTTTAACTAGTGCTTTGGGCTCTTCCACCTCCGTTGCAGAGTCATTAATTAAAGATAATGTGCCTGAATTTTATAACGATTTTCATTTCCGTCATGTAAATGGATCTGATCTTAAAGTCGCATTTAAATCACTTAATATTAAGAAAACGGCTGATCTATGGGGCATTTCTGTACATATTATAAAATCTTTATTTGACATTGTTGCTCCCGCTTTAATTGTGATATTTAATAGATGTATTGATTGTGGTGTGTTTCCTGACTTGATGAAATTGAGCAAAATTATTCCTTTGTTTAAATCAGGTAGTACATTAGACCCCACAAACTTCAGACCAATATCAATACTACCTACATTTAGTAAAATTTTTGAAAAACTAATTCTCGCACAGTTACTTAAATACTTTAACGAAAATAATCTGCTGCACACTAAACAATTCGGTTTCACTCGTGGACGGTCAACATGTGATGCTGGGGTAAAACTACTAGAATGTATATATGAGGCTTGGGAGGAGTCACGGGACGCCTATGGGGTGTTTTGTGACTTATCTAAGGCTTTTGATTGTGTGCAGCATGAAACTCTAGTCAGAAAATTACACCACTATGGTATAAGAGGCATCGCTCTTGATCTTCTTACTTCTTATCTGGGTGATAGGGTTCAGAAAGTAGATGTTAATGGAAAACGATCACATGGATCAGCTGTAGCGATGGGGGTGCCACAAGGCTCTATTTTGGGCCCTTTCCTGTTTCTCGTGTATATTAATTTTTTCGGCGGTAGGAGCAAAAATAATAAACAGTGCACTCTGCAGTATTAAATTTAATTATAATAGTTAAAGTAACTTACATCACTTCTTCTTCGTTTAGTTAACATCTAATAAGTGTAAATAACACACAAGAGTGTTATCTGCTATTTATATGAAGATCATCTAGTGTTCTCGCTGCACTGTCCTGTCGGGCACTTTCACACACTTTTCAACACGCACAAAGTTTAACGATGGCAAACTACACTGAAGTTATTGAGACGCAGCATGCCTTGGAAGCCACCTTATTACAGAAGTTCAGTGAATTTGAAGCTCAGTTGAAAGCCACCACTACTCCACAGGATACCAATTCCATCACTCGCCTGTATGCGGAGGTATGTGACTTTAAGACTCAGATATGGAACATATTGTCACTGCTGCGCCAACAGATCGCTGGACTCTCCAAGGCCATTGATGCTGTGGAAATGAGACATCGGAGAAAGTATCTACTGGTTAGTGGTGTCCCAGAGGATACAATCGATCTGCCTAAGTGTATGGCAGGCCTCTTTGTGGATAAACTTGGAGTAGACATTTCGCCTGAGAAGTTCACCGCTTGCCACCGTCTTGGCAGGTTGACGGAGGGTAAATGTCGACCGGTGCTGATTCGATTCGCGGAGTTTTCGTTACGGGCTTTAGTCTGGAGCAAAAAGACCGCGTTTAAAGGTACTCCACACACTGTCACAGAGTTCCTCACTCGCCACCGACAAGCACTTTTTGGTCGGGCGCGGAAGCGGTTTGGCATGAAGAGGTGTTGGACGATGGAAGGCAACATCACAGTCAAACTAAACGATGGCTCCAAACAGCGAATTTTCACGGAGGACGAACTTTCTGCTATCCCTGTGACGGAAGACGAACTTCAGCCAGATGGCCAGGGCTATTCAGTAACTGCAGCGTCACAGGAGATAATCACGAAGACAAAGAGGACCACCAGGAGAAAGTGATCACTCTATCCAGTCTTTCTTCGATGATAGTATATTACGGGTATAATTTTTAGTATTATTGATTGGAAGGTGCATAATATTTTTTATTTAATTTCTACCTCTTAATTTTTAACATTTCAATTTTCAAAAAGTACCTTTTTTATAATAATATTATTGTTATGTGACTAAAGTTTTACTTTTACCTTCTCCTTGTTATGTGTCACTGTCATTTAATGTGAAACAAATATTGGTACTGTCATGTCATCTTCTTTTAATTATGGCAATCACTCCGTACTAGGGACTTTTTGTCGTTATTGTGATCATTGTTAAGATATACATTGTATATTTTATTTTATTTTTTATTGTTGTTGTTAGTGATTAACCGGCAGGACTTGCAGTAATTGGTAAAAATATTATTATTATTATTTTATATATTAATTAATTTTTATATGCAAAACTTATTTATATTTATTATATTTTAGTGTTATAATTTATATATTTTTGTTATGTCTGATGATGATTCATTTCATTCTGCATTAAATTTCAATCTCTCTTCCAGTATTAGCTCTGACTCCCTTAGCGAACCGGAAACTTTACGCAACATACTCGACAACGCTATTATTTCTACACCTCACAGTTTTAATATCTGTCACATAAACGCACAAAGCATACCCGCCCATTATACAGATTTACTAGATACTTTCTCACCTTCCTCTTTTCATAGTATTCTTGTTTCAGAAAGCTGGTTTAAGCCATGTCAACCGTCTTCATCTTATGCACTACCTGGGTATGTTTTGATTCGCAATGACCGTATTGGCAAGGGTGGTGGAGGTGTAGCTATCTACTTGCGTAGTGACATTCCTTTTACCATTTTGGCCTCGTCACCTTCGGTCTATTCCGGTTCTGCGGAGTACCTTTTTCTTGAAGTTTCTATCAGCGGTACTAAAGTCGTTCTAGGGGTCGTGTATTGCCCTCCTACTATTGACTACTTCTCACATCTTGAGTCTGTCTTAGAACCTCTTTGTGTGGATTACAGGCATCACATAATTATGGGTGACTTCAATACTGATCTTCTAAGTAAATCCTCTCAATCTCAGAAACTTGTTGATATCATCAAATCAGTCAATTTATCTATTTTGCCATCTGGGGCTACTCATCACAATCCTATTTCTAATGATACATGGCTTGATTTGATTATTACATCTACTCCAGATCACGTGATCAAAAATGGTCAATTACCTGCCCCCGGCTTCTCCAAGCATGACCTTATTTTCGTCCAATACAAACTCAAACCGACAAAGCCTAAACCTACTACAGTGTGGATGCGTAACTTTGCACGCTTAAATATGACTAAACTGAGGGAGGATGCTGCTATGACAGATTACTCAGTAGTTTTTGAAGCCACAACAGTTAATGAAAAAGTAACCAAACTCAATCAGTATATTTTAAAACTATTCGATGATCATGCACCTTTGAAAGCTGTTAGGGTTAAGCGGCCGCCTTCTCCTTGGATCACTAAGGCAGTCCGTATGGCGATGACAAAGCGCGACCGCGCTTTTCGCACCTTCAAGCATGACAGGTCTGATGCAAACTGGAATCTTTATAAAATTGCACGAAATCGATGCAATCAAGTGGTAAGAACAGCTAAAAGACAATACTTTCATGATAATGTTGTTAATTCATCCTCGGCCAATATATGGAAGTTTCTACATTCACTTGGTGTTGGAAAATGTACGATGCAACCGCAATGTCCTTCCTTTTCTCCTAATGATTTTAATAATCACTTCGCTGCAACTCCTTCTCTTAATCCATACATTAAATGTTTAACAATTTCAAAAATTTCTTCCATGGCTAATTCCAGTTCTAACTCATTTTCTTTTTCCCCCGTAACAATAGATGAGATACGTAAAATAATCCTTTCTATTAAGTCTAAAGCAATCGGATGTGATGATGTGAGTAGGGAAATGGTAATCTGTATTATTGAACAAATTCTTCCGGTCATTGCTCACATCATCAATTTTTCCTTTTTGGTAGGTGATTTCCCTTTTCTCTGGCACAAGGCTTTTGTTATTCCTCTCCCGAAAATTCCCACGCCAATGCTTTTAAATAATTACAGGCCAATTTCAATTTTACCTTTTCTCTCCAAAATTTTAGAAGCCGCCGCACACAAACAAGTATCTTCATTTATTTACTCGAACTGCCTTCTCACCCCATTTCAGTCCGGCTTCCGCCCTGGGCACAGTACAACCACCGCACTTATTAAAATCACTGATGATATTAGATTGGGCATGGAGGATAAGCTGGTCACCATTCTCATACTCATTGATTTCTCAAACGCTTTTAATATGGTAGACCATGATATTCTGCTTGCTATTTTAGAACATCACAATTTCTCGCCCATAGTACTGGAATGGTTCTCTTCATACCTTCGTGGTCGTCAACAAGCAGTACGCTTGGGTGGCGAATTATCCGACTGGAAAGATCTATCTGCTGGTGTGCCACAGGGTGGAATTCTGTCTCCGTTACTATTTTCCATCTTTATAAATTTCCTGTCCTTTTCGCTCAGTTGTTCTTACCACTTTTATGCTGACGATCTACAAATATATGTGCAGACAACGGCTGAAAATGTGAACACCGCAATTGCAAACTTAAATGGTGACCTATGTAATATCAGTTCTTGGTCTAAAGATTTCGGTATACCTGTCAACCCAGCTAAATGTCAGGCTATTGTGGTTGGTAGTTCTAGGCAGATTGCTAAGATTGATTTCAGTTCTGCGTCGCCTGTTATGTTTGAAAATACTGTTATTACGTTTAATAATACTGTTAAAAATCTAGGCCTTCATATAGATTCAACTCTTAGCTGGACCTCGCAAATTGCCGAGGTGAGTCGTGCAGTCATATCGACATTGAGATTTCTTAATCGGTTTAGGAATTTTCTTCCAATTAGTACTAAGGTCATTCTTGTTAGATCGCTTATTTTCCCTATCATTGATTATGCTGATGTCTGTTATCCAGATCTAAATGTAGATCTTCTCAATAAGTTGGACCGGCTTATCAATAACGCTATACGTTTTATCTTCTGCCTTCGTAAATTTGACCATATCTCTTTATATCGGTCTCAACTTAAATGGCTCCCTATTCGTCAACGAAGGCAACAGAGATTGCTCTGCGTACTTCACACTATTCTCAATAGTCCTTTCTCTCCGGAATACTTAAAGTGCAAGTTTCAATTTCTCTGTGACTCTCATAGCCTTCAACTTCGTTCTGACAATACTCGTCAACTTTCCATTCCATTATTCCACTCTGGCTTTATGTCTGATTCCTTCACACTTCAAGCTTCACGACTCTGGAACGCGCTGCCTGTATCGCTTAGAAGGATTCCAAATAAATTTAATTTTAAAAAGAAAATCTATACTCTCCTTTTAGATGGTTTAATAAAGTACTGATCATCATCTTCCTATGTCTATGTATGTGTATGTATGTTTATTATAAAACAATATGTATGTATGTTTATTATTATTATTATTTTGTAAAGAATATATTATTATTTTACTTGATTATTTATCATCTCTATTTTCGAGATCTTATTTTCTTTCATTTGCTTTAGAACCGCATTTATGAATTTCTGCTATTCCCAAAGGTTGACTGGTAGAGAATGCTTTTAGCGTTAAGTCCGCCTTTTGTACCCTTATGTAATTTTGTGGTCAATAAAGTTTAAATAAATAAAAAAAATTAATGATCTACCTCATCTTGTAAAGAATAATCATGAAATAGTATTGTTTGCAGATGACACTTCTTTAGTTTTTAAGGTAAATAGACAACAATCAGAAATTGACGATGTAAACAATGCTCTTTCAAAAATAGTAAACTGGTTTAGTGCTAATAACCTGCTTTTAAATGGTAATAAAACCAAATATGTTAGATTTTTTACAAAAAATGTTAAACAAGTGAAAACCAGTGTGGTGATGGACAATGAGAGATTGGAATTGGTCAATAAGGTTGTTTTCCTTGGTATAACATTAGACTCTAAATTACAATGGGGCCCACATATAGAAACGTTATCAGCTAGACTCAGCTCAGCAGCTTACGCCGTAAGGAAAATACGTCAACTAACTGATGTTGACACTGCGCGTTTAGTTTATTTTAGCTATTTTCACAGCATTATGTCATATGGTTTATTGCTTTGGGGTAGTGCCGCGGATGTAGACTCAATTTTTGTGCTCCAGAAGCGAGCTATCCGTGCTATTTATATGATGAGTCCCAGGGAGACACTGAGAAATAAATTTAAAGAGATAAATATTATGACATTACATTCTCAATATATTTATGAAAATCTTATTTACGTTCATAAAAATCAAACCAAATTTAGGAAAAACAGTGATCTCCATCAATTAAATTTAAGAAATAAAAACAAACTCGCTATGCATATTACTAGGCTCCATAAAATCTCTAACTCGTTCCCAGGTCAATGTATACGCTTCTACAATAAACTTCCAAACGACGCGTTTAAATTATCCATGGGTAAATTTAAGAAATATATCAAAACTAGACTATGTCAAAAGGCTTACTATTGTATCTCGGATTACATAAATGATAAAAGTATTTGGGAATGAATTGCTCTTGTTATGTTATGTTAATGATTGTATTTGTATTTAATGTAACGATATTGGCAATTAAAAGAGTCGGCCTTGAGTTTCTTGCCAGTTCTTCTCAAGAAGCCCCGTCGCCGGAACTGGCACTTAAATTCACTTTCACATTCAAGATAGTTTGATGAAAGTGAATCTAAGCTCTGCGGATTTAGAGTAGTGATGATTTATACATATTCTTATATTTAATTTGTATGACGTTTCTAAGTGCTTTATAAAGTCCAAGGAATAAAGATATTTTGAATTTTGAATTTTGAATTTTTATTTTATGTAAATACCTTTTGAGGTAACTTCCTAACATCATCCGAGTCTGTTTCTTTAATTCTGTTAATTCTAAAGTTATCGTTGTCAATCCCATGCTAGAATACGCAGCTCTCCTCAATCGAAGGGGTTTTTAGAGCGTACTCCGCGACACTACTCAGCTGCGGGTTAGCGGAGGCCAGTGTTTTCAAGCCGCCTAAAGGCCATTGACTTGGCTTACCGACTGTCACCTAACGACAACCGCCAGGAATGATGTCTTAACATGCCCTACGGAGGAGCTCGAGATAAATAAATCCATCCATGGGCAGGCTACGGTCAACGTTGCTTTACTTGCGTGTTATTAGACTAACGCGCTCAACGACGCCATCGAGCTCCTCTAAGGTTATATTTTTATTTATTGAGTTCTGTCGCCAGATGAATTAAATTTTAATATATTTTTTCCGCAACTTAGACCACTTAGCGACACTCTACCATTATTTACACAGTTTGTGTAAATATTTCTGCTATCTTTCCCGATTCAACAACAAAGCTTTGTTTTACGTGAGGTATTTTACAAGCTTTTAATTAGTTTCACCGCAGCGTCTGTAATCATAGTCAAGATTAGAGCTGGGACAACAACCCTTTTAAATACCCGGTAAATTTCCAATGCGGGTAAAAACGGGTATTTATCCGGGTAAGTACTCGAACCGAATGAACTACATTACTTTTACAGTATGTAACATATATTAGCGATAAAATTCTATCGTATTAGTCAATTTAACATAATTATGTTTTGGGTATTGCAGATAAAATTAAACGTTTTACTATGAAGACGTTCAACATTTTGTTAATTATTTTCACCTAGCATGTACTTAGATAATATAAGGTATGTTGGGAATTTGAATTCCGATTCTGATATGAAATTTTAATTTCAATTCATTTCCGGCTCGAGTTCCGGTACACGTTTTGGTACCGGTTCTACTGTCAGTTCCGGATCCGATCCTGGTTCAGGTTTCGGTCGAAAATTACTTGAATCTTTTTAGGATATTTATATAACACTTATTTCTATTTAGGAAAAAACAGATTCAGGCGATATTTGACAATATTGACATTTTTAAATATTAATAATTGTAAGCGAGGAGACTTTAATTAACAAGAATTTAACCAATCCTTAAATGTAGGCCCTTATAGTAGGGACATAAGGGCGAAAATTCTTTGAATCTGTTTTTTCGAATTGGCATCGTTGCCCAAGATGAAAACATAGACTCAAGCCATTTTCGACCTTATAATATTAAGTATAAATATTTGCATTTGCCAGTGGCGAAACATAATAAACACGATACCAATCGTGTTTATTATGTTTCCCCAAAATCAACTAAATCAATATGGGCGAAAATAGATTGCATCTATTGTTTAGACTTAGAATCGTCACTAAAGCTGAAATTTAATATAATTATGAGTTCAAATCGGAATGGGAACCGGAATCGGGACTGAAAACGGAATCGGAACCGAAACTGAACTGGACCGGAACGTTTTGAATGAAGTATATGTTTATAAGGAGAAAATAGCGCCACATTGAATAAAATAATTGCATTAAGCATAAAATGATGTTCAGAATCAGAATTTTTTTACGTATACGGGCATTTTTGGCACTTTTCGTTGCTACTTCTAAAATGAAACATTTTATTTTACATAGGAATTTGTAATATTCATTCTAAATGCTAAGATATATTTTGTTATTCCAAGTGGCGCCACTTTCGCAGGTTTACGACTGTACATTTCCTAAAGGTTCTACGTAAGAAATGCACATGGAATTACTGAAAATCTGTTATTAATTCACGCCTGTATCCCCATGAATTTCAGATGGTCCGGTCTACCTCGAGCAATCAATTTGCAAATGAAATCGTTTTCCGTTCTCATACGAAATTCACTTAACGATGGTTGCATTATGAAATTGCTTCTATAAATAGTTTTGAATTGCAGAAAATAATTTGATTAGGATATGAATAGTAATAAATCAACGAGGAAAAGCCTTTACAGCATCTCTATATACAAATAAAATTAAGAGTGTTTTGTTTGTTCGTCTTCGGCAAATTTTGCCGGTTTTATCGGTTTTTTTATCAGTTTTACGAGCTCGGTGGTCGAATGGTTAGCAATGACCACATTGACTCCGAGATCGCAGGTTCGATTCCCTCACAAGACACACATTTGTGTGTATGAACATATCTGTTTCTGTTGGTCTGGGTGTTTTCTATATATTTTATGTACGTATTCCGTAATATATAAGATATATCGATTATCTAGTTCCCATAGTACAAGCTTTGCTTAGTTTGGGACTAGATGGCGCTGTGTAAAAAAAGACCACGGAATATAATCAAATGAAAATAGTGGCTAATAAAATTTGCTTAGCACCAAGTATGCCAAACTTAACCAACGATAAGCAAGACATACTACAATAATTTCGTTTTGTAATTGGTTGAACTTAGTTACTTATATAGTATTGTCTCATAAAGACATACAGCAGATTTAAAGCGTATAAAATCAATTTACCACGATATATTACGTATGCAACTAATAGAAATCCATATCTAAATACCTTATTATTACGATATTAAAAATTTCAATAATTCATTTTGTAGCTTTAATCCCTAGATATTAATTTAAGGAAATTTTTATTCCAATGTAAATGCGTGTTTCAAAATTAACGGTACGGTGGGTGGTACTTCACGTATGGCATTTGACTGTACGTAGTTATCGTCCTGCCAATTGAAATTATATTATCTGTTATTATTTGGTATACTAGCTGTCCCGGCGAGCCTCGTACCGCCTAACAGTCAATGAATGTCGTTTTACTTATTAGCTGAACGAATTTGTAATTTTATATAAGTAATACAATGAATATAAAAAATATATTAAGTTCAGTACTATATTAAGATAATAACACAAAAAAGTACAAATTAATATCTCAATCCACAAAACAATTTTCAAAACAAATCACCGACAACTTTCGTAAAACTGAGACCAATCGATTTGATATATTTATTTAATTAAGTCATTTGTTCACTTATTATTTGTTCTATATTTAAATAGCTTGATATAAATTTCTGAACGCACGCATAAATATTTGACAACCAGTAAATATCTCAATCCTTTTTCAACACTATTTGTATGGGAAAATGATTTTTCTTTTATTTTATATTATATATATAGATTATCATCGTATGTACTTCATTAATTGAAATGTTTCAAATCAAATCAAGTGTAATTTGAAGTTATTTCAGCTGAGAAATAAACATAGTTACGATACCCCAATGTCTCAACTAACCTTCTCTTTGACTGTTTATACAGTCAAAGAGAAACTGTTTAAAACAACAAATATTGACTATTGACTTATACAGCCAGAAATAACATAAAACTAACAGAAGGAAGCATTTAATAACGAGCGAATATCGAG
Organism: Hypsopygia costalis; assembly: GCA_937001555.2. Lineage (NCBI taxonomy): Eukaryota > Metazoa > Arthropoda > Insecta > Lepidoptera > Pyralidae > Hypsopygia > Hypsopygia costalis. The sequence continues at coordinate 6,631,457 of OW443350.2, forward strand.
TGTAATCAATTTCGGCCTTATTTTGGTAGCACTACCAAAGTAGTGGTCGCCATTTTGAGGCTTTCCATTTGCCACTATAATGGCCTGCCAGGGCCCTTGCATGAATTTCCGTTAAATCGAAGGGACATTTGATTGATAACAAAACTATGAAAGCTTTTTGCAGAACCGTCAACTTCCGGCATATATTCCACTAGCTTTCGCCCGCGGCTTCGCTCGCGTGACATTCGGGGCAAACACGTGTTTACTCATTAGTCAATAGAAGTACTCGTGTAAAATTTAGGATAAAATAGTCTTCTTCTTTTAAGATAATAATAATTTTCTGTTAGGATAATAATAGTAATCTTTTCCCATACAAACCAACTAATCTCGTTTTTCCCCCATACAAACTTTGGACCTCCGTTTCATCCTCTTAGAGGTAATATTTGAAAAATCTTTTTAAGTAGTTCGTGTCCACTATGTTATATTTTCAAATCGATGCCATTGTCGTAATTAACGTCCCAGAAAACCATAGAATCAACACCCATATTAATATTATGACATTTCAACCCCATTGCACCCCTACAGAGTTATCACGTCGGCTATGTTGGGTTATTAAATAGTTGTTTTTTTCATAATCAGCGACCCGATATACCATAAAAACAATACCTATGACGATTTTCAGACTTTTTTACCACATTTTAGACATTTCAACGCCATCGCACCTCAATAGGGGATGATGGTCACGTTACCGCCCTATGTGTACAATAACTTTAACAATCTTAGGTTTATCCTTTCCCAGGACTCAAGGTATCAAATTTCATCTAAATCGGTCCAGCGATTTAAGCGTGAAGAGGTATTCTGTCGCATTTATAATATTAGTATGGATTGGTGTTCCGAAAACCCGTAAAAACGATACATATGTATATTGATATATAGACATTTCAACCTCATCGCATCTCAATAGAGGATGATGGTCACGTTAGCCAAGTTGAATTTTAACATTGTTGTTGTTTTCGTAATCAGCGACCCGATAAACCATAAAAACAATACCTATGACGATTTTCAGACTTTTTCACCACATTTTAGACATTTCAACGCCATCGTACCCCAATAGGGGATGATGGTCACGTTACCGCCTTACGGGTACAATAAATAACAATAATAGGTAATTTCTGGGATAAAAACTATCATAGGTATGTCCTTTCCCAGGACTCAATGTATCTTATTATTATTTAAACTTGTATTTTTTTTATATGTTTAGTTATATTAGAGGTTTTAAACTTAGTTCGGCTACGGTGCTGTATTACTACTGCTGTATAATACTTGGCTAAATAAGTTAGACTTAAGCATAAAATTTGTGTATTTTTTCTGGAAATAAACTATTATTATTATTATTTAAATAGTTGTCTTGGCCAACTTGCCAGAATATTATAAATATTTTGAAAAATGGAATAACCACACTGTGACTCACGCAGTAGAATATAAGATGCAAAAATTCGTCAGCAACACAAACCTTCCTGGCAGCTCAGTTGGAAGAACACTCGACCGGTCATCCTCAACCAAATTTCATCTAAATCGGTCCAGCAATTTAGGCGTGAAGAGGTAACAGACATTCTGTCGCATTTATAATATATAGACATTTCAACCTCATCGCACCTCAATAGAGAATGATGGTCACGTTAGCCACGTAGAATTTTAAAATCGTTGTTGTTTTCGTAATCAGCGACCCGATAAACCATAAAAGCAATACCCATGACGATTTTCAGACTTTTTGACCCCATTTTACCCTTTTAGGGGTTGATATTTTCAAATCGATGCCATTTTTGTAATTGACGTCCCAGAAAACCATACCTCATAACATAATATCAATATACCCATATCAATATGGGTATATTGATATTATGACATTTTAACCCCACCGTACCCTCACAGGGGTGATTTTATGTCATGTCGGCTATGTTCAATTATAAAATAGTTGTTGTTTTCATAATCAGCGACTCGATAAACCATAAAAACAATACCCATGACGATTTCCAGATTTTTCACCCCGTTTTACCGCTTTAGGGGTTGAATTTGGAAAATCCTGAAGCATGTGTTTACTCATTTATCTATAGAAGTACTCGTGTAAAGTTTCGGATAAAATAGCCCAAATAATCTTGTTTCCCCATACAAACTTTGGACCCCCGTTTCACCCCCTTAGGGGATGAATTTTCAAAAATTCTTTCTTAGTGCACCCCGAGACATCATAAGAAACCTACGTGCCAAATTTGGAATCTCTAGACCCAGCAGTTTGGGCTGTGCGTTGATAAATATCAGTCAGTCACTCAGTTTCTTATTTTATATAATTCAACCCCATCGCATCCCCACAGGGGTGATTTTATGTTACCGTCGGCTATGTTAGATCATAAAATAGTTGTTGTTTTCGTAATCAGCGACTCGATAAACCATAAAAACCATGCCCATGACGATTTTCAGACTTTTTCACCCCATTTTACCCTTTTAGGGGATGAATTTTGAAAAATCCTGAAACAGGCGTTTATTCATTTATCTATAGAAGTACTCGTGTAAAGTTTCAGATAAAACAGTCCAACTAATCTTGTTTCCCCATACAAACTTTGAACCCCTGTTTCACCCCCTTAGGGGATGAATTTTGAAAAATCCTTTCTTAGTGCACCCCTAGACGTCATAAGGAACCTATGTGCCAAATTTGGAATCTATAGACCCAGCGGTTTGGGCTGTGCGTTGATATGTCAGTCAGTCAGTTTCTTCTTTTATATATTTAGATATTGAAAAAATTCTTCTTCAAAAAAAATCATTTAAAAAAAATAAAAATGTGGGGTGTCCAAGGATGGGTATATTTAACTCGAGTTCCTCCGTGCTTCGGAGAACAGGTTAAGCTGTCGGTCCCGGCTGCTAGTCATTAGATGAAAACAAGAGCAGTGAATGAAACCAGTCACATTAATGTTTATACAACGCTAGTTGCCAAACAAGCATGCGGCCCGCCTGATGTTACCAATTACTGTACCCACAGACACTTTTTGTCTAGTACCCATAACACAAGCCTTGTGCTTAATTTGGGATTAGATAGGGCTGAAATATTTATTTAATTATTTATATCGCTTGGGCCCAGTTAGGCTCCGTCACCCCCGCTGCCATCGCAGCAAACCTTTTCTTCCTAGTGACCTCACTCAGTCGCAAAATCACAATAACCCTCAAAAGAATAGTTATTTGTCTGCAGTATTCTATGAGGTAAGGCGGTACTTCCCCAGTCGGGAAGCTAACAAAATAACAAAATACGCAATAGCATATGTCTTTCATTTATGAATTTTGAATAATGTAACGTGAATGAGAATCAAGTTTATACCATGAAAATGTGGGGCTATATGCTGTGGCTGTATCTGACACGGCTGTGTGTTGTACATGAATACGTTATATATGCACTAAAATTATATTTTTTTTATACTACGTCGGGTGGCAGACAAGCATACGGCCCGCCTGATGTAAAGCGGTTACTATAGCCATATTAACGCTCGCAACATAAAATATCGCTCGTGCGCCACCACCCCCGCTGCCATCGCAGCATTCCTTTCTTTCTGGTGACCTCACTCACTCGCAGGAACACACAGCCCTCAAGGGAACCGTTATTTGGCTGCGGTATTCTGTGAGGTGAAGGTACATTCCCCAGTGGGGTAGCTTACAATTACGCTCTCTACCTCTCTTTTCGCCAGAGCTTCGTTTGTCTGTCAGCAGGGCGCACCGCGTGCAGGTGAAGTTGGCTTTGGTTCAAAGATGTTGATGAACCACTTACACCTCAAAATGCATCTCCAAATGTCAGCGCTTCCCCCTCCCACACGCGATGTTCAATAGTCCTTACTTAGCGTAATAAATTCTTTGATCCTTCATCCAGACCATTCCATCTATCCAGAGGTGTGATTTAATTTTGGATATAGGGCTCGAAACTACAATGATAAACTGTATCCCTCGATTTTGTTATCATTAGATTTTTTGGATTTTGATGATTTGTATGATTGCTATCATTTAAAGACGTATTCTAGACATAAGTCAGCGGCAGAAAACTAAATGAAGAAGTAAAATTTTTATTACGAAAATGTTACCGTAGTTCCGAAATAAAATTTATGTGCCAACCCTTAGATTTGACGATAAAAAGCTCACATAACTTTGTACCAAGTGAATTCCTACCCCTCAATGTTATGTAATAGGGTCAATGTTTTGGGAGAGGGTTGGTTCTACCTACCCTTTTAAACTTTGCGTCGAATGCGGTCTATGAAATGTATCGTATAGAACTGAGTCGATTTATCGTCATTCCATTCGTAATTAAATCTATATATAAAAAAGAAGCTCGATGGCGTCGTTGCGCGCGTTAGTCTAGTCGAACACGCAAGTTAAGCAACGACGATCGTAGCCTGTCCAAGGATGGGTTTATTTAACTCGAGTTCCTCCGTGCTTCAGCACTTCAGAGATAAAAGACTTAAGGCGCGCGCGCGACTACCTACTTACATCCGTACGTTAAGCATTTCGTGATATAAATATCGGAACTTATCTAAAAATAATATTTTCAGCTACATATTTTTTTCTTGTTTAATTTATTCACGATACTTCCAAATAGCGTAAATATTTTCTTCAAATGTTCAGTTACGCACAATTTACGAGGACTCGTGTTTCTGTTCATAAAAACTAAGCTTTCGAAAGTATTATAATTCCACAGAGTTATTCTTGTGTAAATTTCCGTCACAACGTGAAAATCAAATTGCTGTGAACCTTGTACCTTGTACTAAGCTTTCGAAAGTATTATAATTCCACAGAGTTATTTCTTATATAAATTTCCGTTACAACATGTAAATCAAATTGCTGTGAACCTTGTACTAGCTACTTTCGAGCCTATATCCTTCATCATAATTCTTCAGATACATATTTAGTATCTGCCCGCGGCATTGTCCTATGAAAACACTGTTGTTTACCCGTGTAAGAGGAACAAACATCTATACGCTTATCGTAACAAACTTTCGCGTTTTAGTTAGAGGCAGCGTATATATTACAGTCAAAACTAATATCCAGTCAAAACCACCTTTAATTGACTTATGCAGTTAAAAGTATTTTTCACTGAGGATGTTGGTTGCATTAAGTCATGCTTTGGATTCCCGGGCTCGTTTTTTTATATGAGAGGGGCAAACGAGCATGTGGGTCACCTGATGGAAAGCAATCACCACCGCCCATGGAGATCAGCAATACTAAGGGGTCTCTATTAGGGTCGCTTATTCATTGGTATGAATAAGCAATACATTCAGTTATTGAATCGCAATAAGAGATGGTGGTAAGGGGGCTGTACTCCTTACTTTCGTCAAGGATGAATGAATGAGAGCTGAATTTTCCATTCAGTCATCACACAAAATAATTCTTTATCTCTCGAGAGATATAAAAAACAACACAATGAGATGTTATTCAGCTATCTGTCTAGATGCGTGTTTGAGCCCTCCGTCATCTTAAATGATCATATCTCGAGTTAATTCCTTTTATCTTGATAAAAAGAAAATGTATCAATCAAAGTGTTTTCATGCAGCCAGAGCCATCAACAACTGGATTACGAGGTATTTGTAAATACAGAGCAAGCTGTGTAACCACAGAATACAGAGTATAAGGAAAAAAATAAAATTAAAAATTTCTTTTTTTTTTTTTTCAAATCAAATCAAATCATTTTATTTGCATAGAATAGGTTAACAGATCTTAAAATAATAATATGTGAGTACTCTATTCTGCTAACATACATTAACATGCAAAACTTTTAGGTTTAAGAATTTAAGAATTCATGCACACTATAAAAACAGGAAGCTATAAGCCACTGTTTTAGCTTCTTACACATGAGTCTCGAATGGTCTGTCTTATACATTTCTGGTATTTTATTGTAAACTCTAATGCACATACTGTAACAACTTTTAGTAAATAATGACGTTTTTGGAATAAAATCTAGTGCAAGTCTATTACAATTTCTAGTATTTCTAGGATGTACTTCTCTGGCCGTTTTAAAGAGATGAGGATGTTGTTTAACAAATTTAAAGACTTCGAGAATATACATTCCAGGCACAGTAAGTATTCCCAGCTTACGGAATAAAGGCTTACAACTTTCATATGGTGCTTTACAACATATAGCCCGAACACATTTTTTTTGAGCTATTAGAATTTTCTTAACATCTGTGCTGTTGCCCCACAGAAGGAGACCATACATAATATTTGAGGCAACATAACCATAATATGCACTCAGTGTAACATTCAGTGAAGTTATTTTCGTTAATCGTCGTAGAACGTATACGAATCTATTTATTTTACTACATACTTTATTAACACGAGTAGTAAAATTTAAAGTATCATTTAGTAATAAACCCAGAAACGGGATATTATTTGTATGTTCTATTGTTGTTCCATTATACTCTATGTTTAACTTAACTTTTTTACGTCCTTTAATATTAAATTGCACATATTTTGTTTTCGATAAGTTAACTTGCAAATTATTGTTGCTATGCCAGTCAATTACATTGTCAATAGTATTAATAATGTCATTTTCATAAATATTTTCATCAAAATTATTAGGATTAGATTTAATAATAATAGAAATGTCATCAGCGAACATAATACATTGATGCCTAGTTACACTCGGCAAGTCATTTATATACAGCAAGAATAATAAAGGACCTAATACAGTTCCTTGCGGAACACCATATTTATTTAATTTATAGCTAGAGCGGTGAGGTGTCACCACTCTGTTCTTATTTAACCGCTTTATTTCAACACACTGGCGTCTGTTCGCCAGGTATGTCTTATACCACGAAAGCGAGTTTCCTCGTAAGCCATACCTTTATAATTTTATAAATATGTATTTATAAAATGTAATTTATTATTCATTCTACATAATCTGTGAACGCGACGCCGCGTGGCGCGTCGCGCATGCGCATCACGCGTACTCTATCTGCAAATGGATTTATAAGTAAGAAATGAATTTATTTAAAATATTATTATCATCTATTTCATAAGATTAGATAAAGTAGTGTATGAAACTGCACATAATTAGATCTTAAAATACTCGTGTGTTGTATTATCACATTCGCCTTCGGGTCATGTGATAAACTCACACTCGTATTTTAAGAACCCTTATTATGCAACAGTTTCATAAACTACTATTATCTAATCTCATACTGAAATTTACACATTAAAAAACTAAACACAGTATCATAATGACAGTCTTTACGCACAAGCTGTCAAAATAAATTTAAAAAGTTATTTTTCGATACAGCTCTTCTATGGACAACTGTATCGTAAAATAACTTTTTTACCATTTCGATACAGCTTCAGCCCTGGATACAGGTATTTTAAACAGGTTGCAATGCAAATACATTGCAACTATGCAATTTTTTTCTACATAATCTGTGAACGCGGCGCCGCGCGGCGCGTCGCGCATGCGCACTACGTATGCTCGATCTGCAAATGGATTTATAAGTAAGAATTATGGCTGTTAAATTAACTTCATGGTTGTATTTAAAATATTATTATCATATATTTCATGAGATTAGATAAAGTAGTGTATGAAACTGCACATAATTAGGTATTAAAATACTCGTGTGGTATATTATAACACTCGCCTTCGGCTCATGTTATAAACTCACACTCGTATTTTAATAACCCTTATTATGCAACAGTTTCATAAACTACTATTATTTAATATTTCACAAATAGTAGATCAAGTTGACGGTGTCTTATGGCATCGTACCTCCAAAAAACGAAACCCTTATAGAATCACTTCGGTGTCCGTCCGTCCGTCTGTCAAGACCCTTTTTGTCAGGAGTGCGTGGAGGTATCAAGTTGAAATTAATATCACATACTCATGTCTATAATCTCTTAAAGCAGGGAAAAAATTAAGATTTTAGATCGACGCAATCAAAAGATACGGCCGTTTATCTGGGGGCACGGGAGTGCCCCCGCCAAGACGAGCCAAGCGGAGCGCAAGGGCACTACCTACCTTTTCTCGAAACGTTTCGTCGTTTTTTTGAATCCTCATAACTTTGGTTTGGATGATGCTAAATAGTCTGGGGGCACAGGAGTGCCCCCGCCAAGACGAGCCAAGCGGAGCGCAAGGGCACTACATACCTTTTCTCGAAACGTTTCGTCGTTTTTTTGAATCCTCATAACTTTGGTTTGGATGATGCTAAATAGTTAAAAATTTCAAGATATAATGATACCAGTACAATCATTAAACATACAAAGTTTGAATGTCGTAGCTATTATACTTTAGATTTTATTAATGTCTAAAAACCCCCGATTTCGTCAGTGATTCACTCACTGATCATCAAAATTCTTAAGGTACTTCCTGAAGTCCTAGAACGCTGAAATTTGGTATGTAAGCTAATATTGCTACAAAGACAACAAACAAATTAAAAAACCAAACCTGACCTAACCTATCCCCTCGGAATCGGAGGTGGAAGTTTGTATGAGAATTGCACTAAATTTGCACTACCTACATAATTATGCAGTAATAACTATTGTAATAAATAACTTATAAAAGCTAGATATAAATAAGTAATAACTTATAAAAGCTAGATATATGAAAAAAAAGTATTTCTTTTCTATTCTCAGATTTAATTTATTTAATTAACAATTCAAAAAACAACCGGCCGGTATATTCTGGTTGATTTATCAAAATTCCAGACGAAGGGTAAGGAGAAAGTAAAGACACGGGGTCAAAATAGGTTATTTTTAAACCCAAAAAAGTCCATTAACCAACTTACAAAAATAAATGAAATCCCACCAAAAACATTTTCATGTAAAAATGTTGCCAAGACGAGTCTACACAGCTTACCCTGTGAAAAAGTTATCAGATCTCATGTAGAGCCAAGATTCATCATCTATGCGCACTTACTTTACCAGGCCTAACTTCACATACTCTACATTTTAGTCAAAACGTGATGCTTGGCCGTTTTGCTACCGTTACGAAATTTCATAGGCATTCGTTCATCGTGTGTGAAATAAAACGGCCACGCATCACGTTTTGACTAAAATGTAGAGTATGTGAAGTTAGGCCTGGTAAAGTAAGTGCGCATAGATGATGAATCTTGGCTCTACATGAGATCTGATAACTTTTTCACAGGGTAAGCTGTGTAGACTCGTCTTGGCAACATTTTTACATGAAAATGTTTTTGGTGGGATATTCCATTTTATCGCATATTTTGATATTCGCAAAGGGAATCAAAACCCGTAGCACAGCTAAGTGTGCCCGTAGGGTACTTCCCGTTGACCTAGAGTCGTGAAATTTGGTAACAAGCAATGTCAGGTAGCACAAAGAATTAAATTCGAAATCCATAAATTAGTAGTTATATCACAAAAAATTTTTTTTTTTTTTTTTGTGAATTGAACTGCACATTTTACGGAACCCTCGTTGCGCGAGTCTGACTCGCATTTGACCGATTATTTTAGGCATAATATGCCTGTGCCAAGAGGCACCGCTCTTTCACAACAACTTAGTCAGATTGATCTTGATGTACATTGACACTTATAATTAAAATACGATGTAAGACATCAGGTTTATGTGCACAGTGTTGTGAGTTATATGCGTTTTAGTGTGTGAGTGTGTGTAGAATAGGTAGGTGGTTGAGAGATAAGAATGATGCGTGAGAGTGATCAATGATGCTGTATGATGAGTGATTATATTTAAACATGTAAGAATGCGAGATTTTTACGAGATTTTGCGAGATTTCGACGGTGCTCACGTAAATTATTGCAAAATACTCGTAAACTCGAAGTTACAAGAACCGTTTTTATGCCACTACGGTGGTATACAAGCATAAAGTCCGCCTGATGGAAAGCTACCGACCTATGGACGCCTGTAACACCAGAGGTATCACATGTCTTCTTCATCGTCATCACAACTTCCACATACATGTAATGGTGTATAACGCATTCAAAGGGCTTAAAATATTATTACTTCCCGGCTTTCCGTTCCTGTTCCCGAGGCACTTCCCAAAGGTTGACTGGTAGAGAATGTTTTGACATTATAAATAAAATATTTCTGGACAATTTTACACAGAGCCATCTAGTCCCAAATTAAGCACAAAGCTCGTGTTATGGGTACTAGACAACTGATAAATGTACTTAAATACATTTTTTTTTTTGTAAATACATACTTATAATACATAGAAAATACCCAGACCAAGACAAACAGACATGTTCATGTACACAAATGTTTGTCTTGTGCGGGAATCGAACCCGCGACGTCGGAGTCAAAGTGGCCATTGCTAACCATTCGACCACCGAGCTCGTTAAAATTTATACTTCGGTCATTCTTTCTATTTTTTTTTTAGTAAGCTGACATAAATAAGTAAGTAGTAATAAATAATTGTTGTATGTGTTTATTTATTTATTCATTTATTGCATCACATTATGTCATTAACAAATTCGAGATCTTATAGTAGTGTCATATAAGCATAATGCACCTTGATAGGTATAGCAATGTATGGAAGAGAGAGATGGCGATATTACAGGGTTACAATTGTGTTACAGCTAAAGAATCATTGACTACTGGTTTGATATTATGATAATATAAACTTTTTTTTTTTATACTACGTCGGGTGGCAGACAAGCATACGGCCCGCGAAAGCGGTTACCGTAGCCATATTAACTCTCGCAACATAAAATATCGCTCGCCCGCCGCCACCCCCGCTGCCATCGCAGCATCTCCTTCCTTTCTGGTGACCTCACTCACTCGCAGGAACACAACAGCCCTCAAGGGAACCGTTATTTGGCTGCGGTATTCTGTGAGGTGGAGGTAGATTCCCCAGTTGGGTAGCTTACAATTACGCTGCCTACCTCTCTTTTCGCCAGAGCTTCGTTTGTCAGTCAGCAGGGTGCACCTCGTGCAGGTGAAGTTGGCTTTGGTTCAAAGATGTTGATGAACCACTTACACCCCTGAACTTTGAATGTCCTACCATTTTTCATCCATATATTCGCCTACGGTATAATATGCTTTTTCAATTAAGAATTGTCTTAAAGTTTGTATGAATTTCATGTCTTTTATTTGGTTTTTTAAGATCGTCATCAGTTTATTATAAATTTTGAATATGCTTTATCATCAATTTCGATCCACCGTGTTACTGCAAATGAAGACATCTCATTTCATTTCAAATAGGCATCACGTCGTACGTTGCTCATAAAAATATTATTGTCCACACACAACTGAAAAGCTCATGATAGGCACGAAGATGAAACGTGATGGTAGCACACAATACCAGCTAAAAAAGATCTAATTTCAAGAAAGTCACAACAATAAATATTGTTCGACAATAAACGTCAATCGCTAACAAATGCCATATTGTTTGCTTACAGCCGCCCGCGGCTACGTTCTAGTGGATTTATTAATATTTATTAATAACTCCCTTGTTACTCGGCGTATTGAGACAAAACATTAGGGGTGTAAGTGGTTTATCAACATCTATGTACCAAAGCCAACTTCACCTGCTCGTGGTGCACCCTGCTGACTGACAAACGAAGCTCTGGCGAAAAGAGAGGTAGGGAGAGTAATTGTAAGCTACCCGACTGGGGAATGTACCTCCAGCTCACAGAATACCGCAGCCAAATAACAATTCCCTTGAGGGTTGTGTTCCTGCGAGTGAGTGAGGTCACCAGAAATGAATGAGATGCTGCGTTGGCAGCGAGGGTGGCGGCGCGCAAGTGATATATTATGTTGGGAGCGTTAATATGGCTCTCGGTAACCGCTTCACATCAGGCGGGCCGTATGCTTGTCTGCCACCCGACATAGTATAAAAAAAAATGCATCAAATTTTAAGTTAACGTCATTCTGTAAATCGCATACAATTTTGTGCAATAGAAAATTCACCTCCCCCACCTAGGTGGGATTTGAACCCACGACCTCTCGATGACCGGTCGAGTGCTCTTCTAACTGCTACCAGGTAGGTTTGTGTTTGTGACGAATTTTTGCATTTTATATTTTACTGCATGAGTCTCACTGTGTGTTTTAAAAACATTTCTATTATTCTAGCAAGTTGACCGAAAAGTACTATTTAAATAATTTGACGAGCTCGGTGGTCGAATGGTTAGCAATAGTCACTTTGACTCCGAGGTCGCGGGTTCGGTTCCCGCATAAGACCAACATTTGTGTGCATGAACATGCCTTTTTGTCTGGGTATGGGTGTTTTATATGTATTATAAGTATGTATTTACAAAAAAAAATGTATTTAAGTACATTTATCAGTTGTCAAGTACCCATGACACAAGCTTTGTGCTTAATTTGGGACTAGAGGTTCTGTAAGGGTAATTAAGTATGTACCTATTTTAAGTTCTATGTTATGTTTAATCTATGTACCCATTTATATTAAGAATATTAATCAAATATAGTCCAGTTCTACTCAAGATTTAGCTGGTTTCATTCGTCTCTATGCTCGCACCTTAGAGTTCTAAAGTGTGAGTATGCCCTCCCTGGCGATGGCGAGCGGTGCGAGTGTAGATAGATCTCTTTGGCACATATCGAAGAACTCCAAAGTGTGGCAAAAACGGGCTTAGACATACACAGGATTTGCTGATAAATAATAACGGATATCATGATATATACTAGGCCGGATTCGGCCCACGGGGCCCAAATCTAGGTTGAGTGGTAAATATATTTGATGATCATTCCTCAAGGACACGATCTATGTCAATTTTTTTTCGACACGAACCCCAAGCATGTCGAGGTTTTCAATTGTGACAATCAAAATCAGTTCAGTGGATTTGGAGCCTATTTAATTCCAAGAACGACTTTCCGGTATAAATAAGCGTTCCGCTCGCTCCGCTCAATTAGGATATATATTGGATATCTGATATTTTGATATTGATTATAAATATCTATATGTAAGTGTATTTTTTTGCAAATCCTGCAAATAAATACACGCGACTAAATACTATTACCCTCCCTTCTACGGTATTCGAGTAAAATCGACTTACGAACTTCTTCCTATCTCAAAGGCGAGTGAAAACAAACTATACGACCTCTATTTGACGACGTTAAGAAGATTTTTGATATTAAAATGGCCGATCCCAAGCTACCTTCAGGGAAAACTCCACAAAAGTAATTCTGAGAACATTGACATGACCCAAAAAGTTATTCTCATCGAAAGGGTTTTCAATCAATAAAGGACATAAGAGATATAATGATATTACGTGCATTTGTTCGTTATATATTGGCACGAATAAGTCTGGGTTTGTAATGGTTTTGTATGGAAATTAGTTCTCAATGTTTAAAATTTTCAAAACAGACGAAGAAGCGGACCCTGGGCTCCGAAGCGCAAGCTTAGGATGCAACCGGGACTTAACGCTTGAATGATGATGACCAGAGATATATTTATCACGTATGTTTTTTCACAGAATTTGCTTACTTTGACGCGTTTCAGTCAGGAGAAGTAAAGATTATAAATACCTTTTTAAAAATAACAAGCTTAGATTTATAGTTAGTTGATACTTGTTGATTGTTGGCACTTGGTGGAACATTATTATCATAATGTGATAATAAAACACTTGTACTGTTCCAATTCATCATCATCATCAGGTCATTTCAGTCTCCACTATAGGAGCACGACCCTCTCTCGTCCTTCACAAACAGGAGGACTGTTCCAATTAATTTAATTAAATGGAAGTACAGTACAAGTGTCTTATTATAACATTATGAAGCTTAGATTTAAGTTAGGAAGTAGAACAATAAATAAAATTATATGAAAATATTTCGAATTATAAATATGTTATTTTTAAGGAGAGGGAGGAAAACGACGTATGTGTTACCTGGTGGACAGCAATCACCACCGCCCATGGATATCAGCAACATCAAGGAGTCGCCGATCCGCTGCCGGGCTTTTAAGGGAAATAGAGATTCTGTTCTTGAAGACTCCCATGTCGTAATTGTTCGGAAATACTGCTGAGGGAAGTTGATTCCACAGTTTCGCCGTTCGTGGTATCATAAAATGTGCTAGGAAACGTACTGTAGTATATCGCCAATCATCAATTTGATATGGATGGAATTTAAGACAGATTGTAACAATATAGCTAATACTTAATTCATTATTGAAATAACTTTAGCGGTTTTAAAATATCTGTGATACCTTATAAACATTTCGTACTACAAGCTTTCCGAAAAGAATTAATTTCTAATCCATTACAAATTAAATGGAATTTCCTATAGATATTCTTAGTCTTTTGTCGTTTTGATTTCAATTTGCATTTCGGAAATCATTTGCAGTTTGGAAGAAGAAATATTGAAAGAAACTTGTCAGAGTGATTTTTTTTCCAGTTCATGAATTAGATATAATGATTACAAGCTAGCCAATAGAACAGAACGGAAGGAAAGTCCTGGACTAAAGGCCGCGTATAGGGCAATGAAGCGTGGAATTTCACCTCTCTAGATTGATCTCAAAACAGCGACTGGTTGCTTCTGGAAGCGGCTGGAAATGGCTAACTCCATGATGCTGAATTACTCCTATAAAATTATTAGTTATACTTTAAACAAATAATTTCATCATTATATCTTATCTTAGAGTGGGTCCAGTGCTGCAGCACCGGTGACACGTCGACCCTCATGGACCTTTTGTGCTCTCCCTAATCCTTTAGTCACCCTCCCCTGACTGTCTGGAGACATGTTCCATGTACTTAAGTATACTGCTTTTTGGGAAGAGCCTGAAGTCCTCCAGGTCCGGGTACGACTTTCCTAGGATTTCCATTCGTTTGCCGGCTAAGGCGCCACATTGACAAATCAGGTGTTTCATGGTCTCGTTAGACCCTTTGGATGTTCTGCACTCTTGACTATCATTACGTCTCGTATAGGTGTCCATGGCAGGCCTAATGGCCCGTCAGTGCCCCAAGCATGAGACATTAATCATTATAAAGATGACTGGGTACTCTTATTAAAGATGACGCGAAACATTATATCCCACGATGAGTATTAGTTGCACTCCTATTTAGTAACTCATCGTTGGAATTAAATGTGGAATTAAAGGTTCGGGATCGAAATATTTATGATGACACCAAAAATAATATTGATATTATAAGCTGTTTAAAAAAATATTTGGACTTTCATCCATTGGATATTAAAAGGAATTTTATATTTTCAAAAGTACAAACGTATCCTCTCATAAATTGGTTTCATAAAGGTTGTCCTTATAAAGGTTATTTGCATAAAAGTGAAGTTTTAAAGGTCCATAATTATAATGGTGTAGGGTTTGTTGAATATTCCTTTATACCCTTCTTTATGTTTCATTTTAATGGCTTTTAACCGTAAGACTTTTTAACCACAATATCATTTTTCGCAGTCAATATTACGGTAGATTTAATATCGCACTCACTATTGTTCTGATATTGTGTACATATACAATATTGCACATACAATATTACAATATTCCCTTATGGTCAGATACAAAGGTTAAGAAAATTATGAAGCGGAGTATGAGTGTCTTATAGTGTTATCTTGAGAGCTAAGCGGAATGTGAGTCTCTTACGGTGTTATCTCCCAAGATAACAAGGCGGTGGTGATTGCTTTCCATCAGGTGACCCATACATCGTTTTCGTCCCTCTCATAAAAAAATATTTATAATTCGAAATATTTTAATATAATTTTATTTGTTGTTTTACTTCTTAGATTAAATCAAAGCTTGCTTGTTTTTAAAAAAGGCATTTATAATATTTAATTGCCCTGATTGAAACGCATCAAAATAAATAAAATCGGTATAAAAATATCTCTGATAAATATATCTCTGGGGCCCTATAATTATATACCGCCATGACACTCACACTCCGGTCTGACTCACCATCGCTTCTGGTTTCTCTCTTAGCCTCTGGGATGGATCCCAAAGGCTAGGAGAGAAATCAGAAAATAGGAAATTAAAAATTTTGATGTCTCTTCGTAGAGTCACAATTGGAGGAACGAATCCGGAATGAAGTTCACAATATATTGATTTATAGTATAGTAACATCGTCATCAATCCATATTTTATCCTGGGATACGGGTCTCCCCTCAGTCGAAAACATTTAGATCGGCGGGTCGACGGAGGCTAGTGTTCAAGCCGCCCAAAGACCACTGAGTCAAAGCAGTCTGTCATCTAATGCACTAAAAAAGTCTTGTCAGCTCAGCATAGATATGGTGACATTGGAGACCACTGCGTTAATATTTACCGATAGTCGAATGGCTAGATTCTCGGTCGATAGCTTTACGAAGATCAGACAAGAGTCGCGAGTTGGTTTCTTGCACATGACAAACATTGTTAACATCTCTGTTTGACTTGATCTGGCTGATTTTTATGTTATCGTGGTCAACCCTTATTCACCCCACTGCTGGGATACGGGCCTCCTCTCAATCGATCGATCAAGAGGTTTATTGGGAAAATTCAAAGGAAATTCAGTGACAGTTCAGACTGTACTACCCGAAGCGGGAGAAAATATTCAATGTAAATGTGGAAATGCTGTTATTGAAGTCTTGAATACCCAGATGGAGCAAACAAATTACGGAAACATCACAAAGAGGCGGTTCCCCATCATAAATAAGAACCTATGTACATTTAAACGATGTTTGTAATCCAATAGACTACATCAAACTGCGAAACGTTTAGGGACTGAGACAATATTTCGCACCAAAACCTATGTCCATAGTCGATGAAATTATCAGTCAGCAACAACTAACATGCATCTACTAAAAGGTAGTGTGCTTACTTACTTAAAGTAGTGTAAATCAAATTGCTTGTAAATTTGACTTTCGCAAAATGATACCTGAATCAATTAACTATCAATAACTAAGCACTTGATGGCTAATTATTTTCGAGGCGACTTAAAGGGCGACTAACTATTTGCTACAAAAAAAAAATACTTTGGCAGCGATTAAATATTTTAGCAATAATTATATTAGTTGAGTGTCAAAATGCAGGGAATTGAAAAAGGTCAAATTTAAATCATAGACGGGGTACTATAAATAATGACTTGGCGACTAATATTAACAATGGGATTACAAACGTTGTATTATAAGGAGCTATAAACTTGCATATTTTTTTTTTTTTTTTTGTTTTTTTGTAAAGTATTATAACTTTAAAATATTACAATCTAGCTTATGGGCTAATAAGTAATTTAACTTTGACATAAACTTCTAAATATTATAGTCTAAGAATAATGTCCATTGACTTTTCTTAGTGTCTATTAAGGTGAAACACTTTCTTGTTGTGTTATATTTAATGCACTATCACTAGCATTGTCTCACTTATTACTACACTAACTCAAAAGGTTTTGTTCTTTTGAGTCTTCTCACTAGGTCTGTGTTATCGAGAAGTTTGACTACCTCTGGATTCACATGGTGATGAAGTCTAAGTTCATGAGCTTCTGCATATCTTTGTATCACTTTGTCCACAAACTCCACTTTAAGGTCCCGATGGAGATAGTCATTTTTGAAATACCACGGTGCATTTACAATGCCCCTGAGTACTTTATTTTGAAAGCGCTGAATAACTTGTTTGTTACTTTGTTTCGTACAGCCCCATAACTGTACTCCATAAGTCCAAACTGGCATAAGGACTTGTTTATACATCAGTAATTTATTGTGAATCGACAAGCTAGAGTTCCTCCCGAGCAGCCAATACATGTTTTTGTATCGTATCTCTAACTCCTCTCGTTTCTTCTTGACGTGAGCTTTCCAATGTAATTTCACGTCTAGGGTCATACCTAGATATTTGGCCGTATTGACATACGGGATCTGCTGATTATTTAAAAACACTGGATGGTAGTGCGGATTTTTGTTTGTGAAGTCAATATGAACCGATTTTGACTCATTTAGTTTAATTCGCCATTTTTGTGTCCAGTTGTGAACTTTTGTGATGGCAATTTGGGTTTTCTCAACTGCTTCTTTGTGTGTGTTCCCAACAGACATTATGGCAGTGTCGTCGGCAAAAGTCGCAATTGTATTATTTTCTAATTTGGGAATATCACAAGTGTATAATAGATACAGGACCGGACCTAAGACACTTCCTTGAGGTACCCCAGCTTTAATTTCCTTTAGATCAGAGTATGCGTCTTCTTGTCTGATTCTAAACATTCGGTGAGAGATATATGACTCTAGTATTGCTGCATACTGCTTTGGCAACATTTTGTTGATCTTATACATTAAACCTTTATGCCAAACTTTATCAAAAGCTTGTGCGACGTCCAGAAATACTGTGGAGCACACTTTCTTTTCTTCCAATGCTTTTTCTATAATATTTGTGATTCTGTGCACTTGGTCTATGGTAGAGTGTTTCTCTCTAAATCCAAACTGATGTTGCGGTATCAAACCTTTTTCATCTAGTATGAGTTTTAGTCGTTTAAGTAAAAGCTTTTCAAATAATTTAGACATAACTGGCAATAATGAAATCGGCCTGTATGATGTCGTTTCATGAGGCGGTTTACCCGGTTTTGCTATCATAATTACTTCAGCTACT
Organism: Hypsopygia costalis; assembly: GCA_937001555.2. NCBI lineage: Eukaryota > Metazoa > Arthropoda > Insecta > Lepidoptera > Pyralidae > Hypsopygia > Hypsopygia costalis. Next base: position 6,649,924 of record OW443350.2, read on the forward strand.
TTCCAGATATCCGGAACTAATTTTAACCTGAACGCAGCATTAATGAGGTTCGTTAATTTAACCAGAGCCTTATGAGGAAGATTAAGTACGACTTCTCCCGTTATGAGGTCGTAACCTGGTGCTTTCCTAGAATCAATATTGGTCTTTATTTCATTCGCTACTTCTTTTGGTGTTACAAACTTTATGTCTGCCTCTTCTTTCGAAGTATCGTGGCATCTCAGGTCATCAGATCCTTCATTGGGTTGAAAAATTTTTTCCAAGTGCTCAGCGAACCTTTTTGCTTTTTGTTCATTACTTATGGCCCATTTTCCATTTTCTTCCCTTATTGGGGGTATTTGCATAATTGGACTTTTTACAGTTTTAGTAGCTTTCCAGAGAGAATAGTTAGTCCTGCTATCACTGGTTAATTTTTCTAAGCGAGTTTTAAGAGATTCGTCTTTGAAAGTCTGTATCACTTTTCTAAGCATTTTAGTGAGGCTATTCAATATTTGTTTATCGCGAGGCGATCGTGTTTGATGCCAAATTTTTCTTTGTTTCCTTTTTTGAGCTACCAAATTCATAATTTCTTCCGGATATCTGTTTCCTTTGGGTTTTCTATGGATGTCTGGAGTGTTTTGCCATGCCGACAGTTGGATATCGACAGTAAATTTTTCTACTTCGAAATTTAGCTGCTCTTCATTGCGGAGCGGTACATTAAGATTAATTTTATTTTCTAAGTCTATTTGAAAACTCTCCCAATCAGTCCTTCTATTTACTAATGTTGGATTGTTTTCTTTATATATAACTGTATCACTTAGATTTAAAATAATAGGCGAATGATCTGAGCTCATATCATAACCGTCTTCCACACTCATATAATTAGTAGATATATTTTTACAGATAAAAAAATCAATCAGGTCTGGAATTTTTTGTGGATCAGTGGGCCAATAAGTTGGCTTTCCAGTCGATAATACGTCACATTGATTTTCTTTTATAGCTTTCAGTAATTCTCGTCCTTTGGTTGTGGTTAGTCTGGAACCCCAGTATACATTTTTGGCATTTAGGTCACCTCCAAGGATAAACCTGGTTCCAAGCTTTTGTAAGAAGTTAATATATTGATCTTTTTTCAGCGAGTATCTGGGCGGGCAATATATTGCTGAAACAGTAATCGGGTATTTTTTAGTTTTAATACATACCGCTACAGCTTGTATTTCTCGTTCTTCACACTTGTGGCATTCGTAGTGGTAGAGATTTTCTTTCACGATTATGGAACTACCTCCTCTTGCGCAGTTATCAGGATGTAGTGCGTGGTATATTTTGTATCCTTTTAATTGAATGAATGACTGTTTAGTGAAATGTGATTCAGAAATTAAACACACATCAATTTTTTCTGTATCTAGGACTAACTGCAATTCATTTTGATGTTGGAGTAGCCCATTGGAGTTCCAAGCCATGATTTTGAGAAAATAATTCATGATTTGATTTTAGTTATAGTCTTTTTAGTACTATTTTCCATCTTTTTAAGGCGCTCATCAAATGATGTCATTAATATGAGTACTTTATTTAATTTTTCTTCGATGTCAGTATTCGGCTGAGCATCATTTACTTTTTTGGCGGTGATTTGAGCGTAAGTCGTTTTTACAGTCTTACTTTTGTCTTGTTCCCATGGTTGTGGTACTGACTGCGTTGCTACACATGTTTTGTTTATATTTGTCATAGAGGATTGCTGTTGAGTATGTGGCTTTTTCTTCAAATTCTTGTTTTTGAAGCTTTGTAGCTCTTTGGCAACCACACACCCCCTGTAGTTTGCTGGGTGTTGTTCGCCACAGTGTATGCATTTTGGTTTATCTTGTGGTGACTTTTGGCAATCTTTGGTTAGGTGCTTGCCAGTACACTTAACACATCGTGGTTCTTTAGAACAGTATTTTTGTATATGACCGTAGGCCTGACAACGTTTACATTGAGGGACCAGCTTCGGTGTCTTAAGGGAGTGGATTTCTACTCTACATCCTAGTATACTTTTTATGTCAAAGATTTTATTAATGTCTTCTTCGTTCTTAAAAGTGAGCATAAACATATTTAATGGTTCTTTATTTTTCCATCTTAATTTGTTTACTGCACTTTCTATTTTATATCCTTTGAACTGTAATTCTTCAACTATTCTTTCTGGCATGCACGTATGGTGCAGTTTTTTAGCGATCACTCTTATAGGACGATCTTGCTTATTCTCATATGAGTGCCATGCACAGTTATTGGAGGTGAGACGTTTCGTGATTGACCTGTATGTTTCTTCATTGTCGGCGTTCACTTTTACACTATCCCCACTTAACATTTTTATTGTAAATGGGTCGCCTAATACGCCTTCTACCAAAAAATCATAAAATTTTTGGTAATCTTTAACTCCATCCACAATTATTGGCGGCGGGGACGGTATTTTTTTGTTTATTTTTAACTGGGGCTCATTTGTAATGCCCGGACTAGTAGTGGGGGACGGTGAGTTTATCAGCTTCCTTTTCTTTCTATTTTTTGCACGTACCCAACCAGTTTCTTTAGCCAACTCTTCTTCGTCCGTACAATATTCCGCAGGTTGAGAGGAGTTATATTTAGCATTGGTACTATCATTAGAAGAGATAGGAGGCTGTTCCTGCTCTTTATTTTTCTGCAGTTTCTCTATTTCTCGCTGCAGATTTTCTAGTTGTGTTTGCAAATGATGAACCTGACATTCTAGCTTTTCTCTTGCTGCTTTCTCATTTTTATAGTGAGAGTAGAGAATCATCTCATTCTCAGTAGTCACTTTAATCGTAGTTGGGGAACCACTTGCCATTTTTTTAGATTTACTGAACATATATTATTTTAAACGATATAGCTTCGCCTTAACAATTGTTCGCACAGCGTATTGCGTAAGTGGGTCATCGCGACGCGCACTGCACTGGTTAGCGGCGTGACGGCGGTAGCCGCTGCGTCGACACTTTTAACTAGAGCACTAGCGCCTTGCGTTCGACACGTTTGCTCTGCACAAAATCGAAAACCGAACCCATGCAACTAAAAACTTGCATATAAAAAAAAACACTGTCGAGTTTACAATTAGCAAACATCTTTAAAAAAATATTAAATGTAAAATGTGAAAATAAACTATTTGCCAAACTAGAAGTCGCGGCATTTAAAATATTAAATGACTAATATTTTGTATATAAACCATTCATTCATTTATAATAAATATATGTTTCTGCTCTATTGGCTGTGTGGTTTCCGGCAGACTAGAATAGAATCACTCCGTCTCTTCCCGTGGATGTCGTACAAGGCGACTAAGGGAAATACATAACAAAACATCGATCAGGTCTCCCCAACCCGTCTGGCCAGCGTGGGGAGTGTAGGCCAAATCCTCCTTCTGTCTGGGACGGAAGACAGAGAGTCGTGCTCCTATAGTGGAGACTAAAAAAAAAGGACCTGATGATGATATGTTTCTTCTCATAGCATGTATATTATCAGTATAGGCCGTGTTATGCCGTCAATAAGTATTGTGGGACCAATATACGTTTGCGAAGGAAAGCAATATCACGAACATTCGAATATACAAATATCCCGAAGATTCCTTGTATGTAACGAATAAATTGCTGTTTATAGACTTACTTACACAAACCGCAGGATTTGGAAAAAAAAAATATGTAGCTGTGTCACGGACACGGTCGTGTGTTGTTCGCGAATACGTTATATGCACTAAAATTATCTCAAAATGGCAGCGCTTCCCCCTCCCCCGCACGCGATGTTTAATAGCCCTTACTTAGCGTAATAAATTCTTTGATCCTTCATCTATCCAGTGGTGTGATTGAATTTTGGATGTAGAGCATAGATTCGAAACTACAACGCAAAACTGTATTCCTCGATTTTGTTAGCATTAGATTTTTTGGATTGCCCCCGTGTGGTAGCAAATTTAAAGAGGTATTCAAGTCAAAAATATAATGACGCATTGTAATGACTAATCACTACTTAGACAGAAAAAATAATAGACCATTGCCAAGGGAGAATTACCAAGCGTTCAGACGATTTTGCAATTCATATTATTGGAATCGATGTGTTAGGTAACAACGCAATGTTTTAGGTCCCCAATAGTGTTAGAAACTTAAAATCCGTGGTGCACGGCAGTTGAGCTTCACTTGACTAGCCATCTCTTTAGGCTTTTAATGCCTTATTTGTCATATTGCTGTCTCTCACATTGCTAACAGGGGAAGTCAAATTCCAAAAGCTTCCTACTCCGACTAATTTCTTCTGATTAAATTCGTTGTGAGTTCCAAGGCAGCCGTATTTTTACCCCCGGGACTGCAATGGACTTCATTGTTCATTGCCTTTTCGGCGGTCGCCGCTGTTAATCCTGGCTACACAGGAGACACAGTGGTGGAATGTCTGGTGGGCCCCCGTCCCATTTAGACCATTGCCTTTATCCAACAACGTCTATGGAAATGAGTCAGATTTTTTGTTTCGCGTCATGTGCTGGTTTTATCAATATTTATTTTTAACATGGAATTAAAAATAAGTACATAAAAAAAAATTGGTACTAGCTTTTATTGGATTTTAATAGAAAAGTACAAGAAGTTTACTTATGTACTGTATTTTTTTTATATAATGTTGGGTGGAAAACAAGTTCGCCTGTTCGTTCGGGCAGACGAGCATATGGCCCGCCTGATGTGAAGCGGTCACCATAGCCATATAAACTCTCGCAACATAAAATATTGCTCGCGCGCTGCCACCCCCGCTGCCAACGCAGCAACTCTTTCCTTCTTAGTGAACTCACTTACACGCAGGAATACCCTCAAGGGAATTGTTATTTGGCAGCGGTAATTTACTTCCCCAGTCGGGCAGCATACAAAAACGCTATGCCCTACCTTTATATCATAGTCTCGTTTATCAGTCAGCAGGGTGCACCACGTGATGAAAGTGAGGAATCTCGCTCATCAAGTCCTTTCATTTAATACCCATATTTTAAAATCGCCATTTTGTATCGGCTGCCATATTGGTTTACAAATGGTGGTAGTTCCGCAATTACACATCACGGGAACCCAATAAGGGTGCCACATTTCAGCTCGATTGGAAAGTGTAAAAATTTACTCTGAAAAATTTGATTATTGACACCGCTCTGAATCTACATAAATAAAAATTAAAAAAAAATTAAAGTTATTAATAGTAAAATATATATAGTAAAAATTAAACGTCTAAGTAAACGTCAATCTTCTTGACATTCATTAGTGTTAACTTCTTTTAGAGATACCAATATTTGAACAAGCACTGAAATGTGACGGGACGTTGATTTATAATTGAATAGACCAGTAATTTAATATTCCCGTCAATTTGGCCAGATTTGTTTGTAAGTCTTCTTGGAAAGTCCACAATTTAATATTAATTTAATTTTAACTTATTTGGTTTGACGAGATAATCAGTTTTGGAAAAATGGAGACCAGATTTTATGAAATTGTTCATTTTATTTACATGAATACTTGCTGTTATCCGCGGCTTCACCCGCGTGGTAATAATAATAAATTTCAATATCGATTATATCTTCTCTGACATATGAGATTTTTATTAAATTTTGTGTGCATATCGGGTAGGTCTGAGAATCGGCTAAATTCTATTTTCATACCCCTAAATGATAAGGGTGACCCACCCCAAATTTTTTTTTTTTTTATTAAGATTTAGCATTGAAAAATACATACAACTTCAAATTTTTACCCTTCTGCCATCAACCCCTAAATTGCCAGGTCAACTAGTATTCTATATGTATGCCAGATTGTATCCAAAGTCGTTTAGCATAGTAACATATATCCACACATTCAAAATTTCGTGCATCCTTACATCGTAGCGTATATAAACATTAATTATGAGAACGTTTAAAAAGTAATAGTAATAGAAAAAATAATGGCGGCTGTAGATCATCCTACGTCAGCAAACAAACGAACCAAACGACAATTTCGTGGACCAAACGACATTTTCTTAGAAGTAATCGATTGTAACAATTTTAGGTACCAATACGAACAAATAACAAAGGATTAGGTATGGCTTACGGAAGGACGATGACAATTCTCTTAAGCGCATCACGACATGTCGTAACCGACCCCAATATTACTCTGTCAGGGAAATCATTATCCCGCGCCAGGGTAAAATTGGGGATAAAGTTGTGTACAGATGAGGGAATCAACCAACGGCTTATACGGAACGCCGGCTCAGCGAGCCAAAGTGGATCTTAACGTCGACAATTGCGGCTTAATTCTCTCGTTATTGCAGCCTCGTGACCGTTTATGGAGTTTAATTTGCTTTTGGATGCAGTGTGGTGAAACGATAATCCATTCTCATACTATTATTTGGTAATTATTTCAGAGGGTGTGCAATATTCAATTTATGTTATATAGGTAGTTAAGGCTGGTGGTCAAATGACTAGCAATAGCCACTTTGACTCCGAAGTCGCGGGTTCGATCCCCGCCCCAAGACCAATATTTGTATGCATGAACATGTCTGCTTGTTTTGGTCTGGGTGTTTTCTATATTCATGAATAAAAAAATGTATTTAAGTATAATATCAGTTATCTAATACCCATAGTACAAGATTTGCTTAGTTTGGGACTAGATGGCCGTGTGTAATTTGTCCAGGAATATTCATTAATTTATTTCTTTACATTTTTTTTTTAATCTAGTCGTCTATTTTTTTCTTAACTCCTTCTATCGTGTCATATCCCAATTGTAATGCAATTTATTACGCTCTCGTCTCAATATACCACTTTAAAACCAATTTGAGCTACCAAACCTATTGTCACATGTATAGCCGTACCTTAACAGTTCCTTTCTTCGATTAACCTTGTCGTTATTCGGGTTTCCTTAAGGGCTTCGGCTCGGTTAACCTGGCAAGTCTATTTGCATGTTATGTTGGTATACTATTAGAGATAATAACGTTTATAGGAAAAACTTTATTGACCACAAAATAAGGGTAGAAAAAGCGGACTTAACGCTAAAAGCATTCTCTACCAACAACTCTACCAACCTTCGGGACAAGCACAAAATTACAAATGCGGTTCTGAAGAAGCAAAGCAAAAGCAAATTTAAGTACTAAAATATAATAAAGCCTAGCTTTAGGTTAGTTTAGATAGCTTAACTCGTTTTTGCTCCATCGAACACTGTTCTAGGAAAAAGTCTATATCTTATGTTATTCTTACAATTGAGACGGGTTAAATGATATCAACGTCGAAATCTGTCAAGCGTTTTAGTAGGTTCGGTATAAAACGTGTGAAAATATAATATTATATAATAATATAATTACACACTGCCATCTAGTCCAAAACTAAGCAAAGCTTGTACTATGGGTACTAGGTAACTGATATTATACATATATTTTTTATTGTAAATACATACAAATATTCCATAGAAAACACCAGACGTAGAGAAAGAGACATGTACATGCACACAAATATTAAACATTTGTGTGCATGAACATGTCTGTTTTATATGGGAACAATTTTTGTTTAATGCGGGAATAGAACCCGCGACTTCGGAGTCAAAGTTACCATTCCTAACCATTCGACCATCGAGCTCGTCTCGTAAAATATACATACATACTCTGGAAAAACATAACCCTCGTATCTTCCTCAGTCGGGTAAAACTAGGTAGAAACTGTAAACGGAAAACGCGTGTAACAATCCCTGCACGATAAAACCTTGAATAGAATGGGAGGGTCGCTTGCCGGTCGATTTACCATATTGGTTAAATATTCTTGGAAACTTCCTGCGGTAGGGCTATCGGGAATTGATTCTTAATGTTTATTTGGTAACTAAAGTTTATGTTAAACACTTTATACAGCCATTGACAATACTGTAGGGGTACTGGGTCTTTTGGCAGCACTGTAGCATAGGATTCAATCATTTGTCAATTCATAGCATCTTGTCAAATGTCTTGTTGACGTCTTGTGTTGTCTTGTCGTCTTAAAGTTCCACTTTTTTTTTTATATACTACGTCGGGTGGAAGACAAGCATACGGCCCGCCTGATGTGAAGCGGTTACCGTAGCCATATTAACGCTCGCAACATAAAATATCGCTCGCGCGCCGCCACCCCCGCTGCCACGCAGCATCTCCTTCCTTTCTGGTGACCTCACTCACTCGCAGGAACACAACAGCCCTCAAGGGAACCGTTATTTGGCTGCGGTAAAGTTTTCTTTCTTTCTTCCACTGTCAAAAAATTCAGATACATTTTGACAATCTGGACCCGACGCCTACCTAGCGACATCTAATGTCAGAAAAAATATCAAACATCCCCATTGTTCGCGAAAAAAAGCAGAAGCAGACTATCGTATGACAGTGTGACTATAATATGATGTAATAAACTCCTGAATAAAAAATAATTTGGTGTGTAAGTGGTTCATAATGATCTTAGAACCAAAGCCGGTTGGCTTTGGTTCTAAGTTCACCTGAAATTTAAGTAAGTGTTCTGACATTTAAGTAATTTGTAAAACGGGAGTCTTAGACTGGTTTGTACACACAGTTCGTAAGACCGAGCTTTAGGGCGTAAGTTGTTCTTAAACATCTTTGAACCAAAGCCAACCTCACCTGAACCTGGTGCACACTGCTGACTGACAAACGAGGTTCTGGCGAAAAGAGAGGTAGGGCATAGCGTATTTTTTAAGCTGCCCGACTGGGGACGTACTTCCACCTAACAGAATACCGCAGCCAAATAACAATTTCCTTGAGGGTCGTTGTGTTCCTGCGAGTAAGTGAGATCACCAGAAAGAAAGAAAGAATGAGAGGGCTGGCTTGGTTTTACTGCACTTTGAATGCTGTTATTAATCCTGTTTAATAAATATGCGTGGTTAGCAATGATATTATATTTCTACTAGTTGACCCGGCAAATTTTGGCAAGGTTTTGCCATATAAATTACTAGCTTTCGCCCGCGGCTTCGCTCGTGTGACATTCGGGGCAAACACGTGTTTACTCATTAATCAATAGAAGTACTCGTGTAAAATTTAGGATAAAATAGTCCAACTAATCTTTTCCCATACAAAACAATACCCATGACGATTTTCAGACTTTTTCACCCCGTTTTACCGCTTTTGGGGTTGAATTTGGAAAATCCTGAGACATGTGTTTACTCATTTATAGAAGTACTCGTGTAAAGTTTCGGATAAAATAGCCCAAATAATCTTGTTTCCCCATACAAACTTTGGACCCCCGTTTCACCCCCTTAGGGGTAAAATTTTCAAAAAATATTTTTTAGTGCACCCCGAGACATCATAAGAAACCTACGTGCCAAATTTGGAATCTCTAGACCCAGCCGTTTGGGCTGTGCGTTGATAAATATCAGTCAGTCACTCAGTTTCTTATTTTATATAATTCAACCCCATCGCATCCCCACAGGGGAGATTTTATGTTACCGTCAGCTATGTTAGATCATAAAATAGTTGTTGTTTTCGTAATCAGCGACCCGATAAACCATAAAAACTATGCCCTTGACGATTTTCAGACTTTTTCACCCCAGTTTACTCTTTTAGGGGTTGATATTTTCAAATCGATGCCATTTTTGTAATTGACGTCCCAGAAAACCAAACAATCAACACCCATATAGATATTATGACATTTTAACCCCACCGTACCCTCACAGGGGTGATTTTATGTCATGTCGGCTATGTTCGATTATAAAATAGTTGTTGTTTTCATAATCAGCGACCCGATAAACCATAAAAACAATACCCATGACGATTTTCAGACTTTTTCACCCCGTTTTACCGCTTTTGGGGTTGAATTTGAAAAATCCTGAAACATGTGTTTACTCATTTATAGAAGTACTCGTGTAAAGTTTCGGATAAAATAGCCCAAATAATCTTGTTTCCCCATACAAACTTTGGACCCCCGTTTCACCCCCTTAGGGGATGAATTTTCAAAAATTATTTCTTAGTGCACCCCGAGACATCATAAGAAACCTACGTGCCAAATTTGGAATCTCTAGACCCATCAGTTTGGGCTGTGCGTTGATAAATATCAGTCAGTCACTCAGTTTCTTATTTTATATAATTCAACCCCATCGCATCTCCACAGGGGTGATTTTATGTTACCGTCGGCTATGTTAGATCATAAAATAGTTGTTGTTTTCGTAATCAGCGACCCGATAAACCATAAAATACCATGCCCATGACGATTTTCAGACTTTTTCAACCCATTTTACCCTTTTAGGGGTTGAATTTTGAAAAATCCTGAAACACGTGTTTATTCATTTATCTGTAGAAGTACTCGTGTAAAGTTTCAGATAAAACAGTCCAATTAATCTTGTTTCCCCATACAAACTTTGGACCCCCGTTTCACCCCCTTAGGGGATGAATTTTGAAAAATCCTTTCTTAGTGCACCGCTAGACGTCATAAGGAACCTATGTGCCAAATTTGGAATCTATAGACCCAGCGGTTTGGGCTGTGCGTTGATATGTCAGTCAGTCAGTTTCTCCTTTTATATATTTAGATACTAATATCGCTATTATTAAAAAATAGGGGGGTTGATGGTAGAACTGAGAAAATTTTGGGTTATATCACAGTATAAATAATAGTACTAACGTATTTATATGTGTTTTATAAATCCTAGTAGGTATATAAAAATAAAAAATATTGCCCAAAAAATAAAAAAAATTGGTGGATCACTTAGGAGTACAAAAATAGATAACAACATATTCTTAGACCCACTGATTATACACATAAAATTTCTGTGACAAGAATTTTATATGTAGGGGTGTAAGTGGTTCATCAACACCTTTGAACCAAAGCCAACTTCACCTCCACGCGGTGCACCCTGCTGACTGACAAACGAAGCTCTGGCGAAAAGAGAGGTAACGAGCGTAATTGTAAGCTACCCGACTGGGGAATGTACCTCCACCTCACAGAATACCGCAGCCAAATAACAATTCCCTTGAGGGTTGTTGTGTTCCTGCGAGTGAGTGAGGTCACCAGAAAGGAAGGAGATGCTGCGTTGGCAGCGGAGGTGGCGGTGCGCAAGCGTTATTTTATGTTGCGAGCGTTAATATGGTTACGGCAACCGCTTCACATCAGGCGGGCCGTATACTTGTCTGCCACATGACGTAGTATAATATATATATATATATATATATATATATATATATATAAATTGGGGTGCACCACCCTTATCACTTAGGGGTATAAAAAATAGACAACCTTTTCTCAGACATATTGAATACACATCTAAAATATCATCAAAATCAGTCAAGTTTCGGAGTAGTACGGTAACTAAATATATCTTAGCCATGTGGTTTCCGGCAGACTAGAATAGATCACTCCGTCTCTTCCCGTGGATGTCGTATAAGGCGACTAAGGGAAATACGTTTTTAAACATCGATCAGGCCTCCCCAACCCGTCTGGCCAGCGTGGGGAGTGTAGGCCAAAACCTCCTTCTGTCTGGGATGGACGAGAGAGGGTCGTGCTCCTGTAGTGGAGACTAAAATGACCTAATGTTGATGATGAGGGGTGTAAGTGGTTCATTAACATGGGGTGTAAGTGGTTCATTAACATCTTAGAACCAAAGCCAACTTCACCTGCACGCGGTGCACCCTGCTGACTGACAAACGAAGCTCTGGCGAAAAGAGAGGTAGGGAGCGTAATTGTAAGCTACCCGACTGGGGAATGTACCTCCACCTCACAGAATACCGCAGCCAAATAACAATTCCCTTGAGGGTTGTTATGTTCCTGCGAGTGAGTGAGGTCACCAGAAAGGAAGGAGTTGCTGCGTTGGCAGCGGTGGTGGCGGCGCGCGAGCGATATTTCATGTTGCGAGCGTTAATATGGCTACGGTAACCGCTTCACATCAGGCGGGCCGTATGGTTGTCTGCCACGCGTCGTAGTATAAAAAAAAAAAAAAGATGCTGGTAACTATAACTGAGACGCGAGATTTTTATATATTACTTAGAGATAGATATGGCATACCCATACTAAATTGCGTCAAAAAACATTTCCTGCTGTTGCATGTATAGGTATGCTATTTACGTAGGTAGGGACATAGACTATCGCCATTCTTATCATATCAGTGATTTATGTTTATACTACGGCGGGTGGCAAACTGGGATACGGCCCGCCTGATGTGAAGCGGTTACCGTAGCCATATAAACGCTCGAAACACGAAACGTCCTCACGTGACGCCACCCGCGCTGCCAACGCAGCAACTTCTTGCTTTCTGGTGGTGTGTAGGAACACAATAACCTTCAAGGGAATTGTTATTTACAATGGCTACGGTGTTTTGTGAGGTGGAGATACTCCTCCAGTAGCTTATAAATACGCTGTACCCTACCTGTCTTTTGCAGAGCCTCATTCGCTAGTCGGCAGGATGCACTACGTGCAGGTGGATTTAGCTTTAGCTCTGAAGATCGTAGTGAGCCACTTACACCCCTAGCTTAGCTAACCTTAGCTGATCTCAATGAGCGAGTAGTTCGTTTAGCGTCATCACGCGCGATAACCTTATCAAACACGCAAGTCATCCAATATTGATAGTAGAATCTGTGGGTTTAGTGCCTAAATGGTAGCTAGTATACTCTTACTTTAACCACAGTATAAGTAATAGTACTACGTACAGTAAGGCCACTCCCTGCCGCTCTCTAGTGTCGACCTCACCTCCCCTCTGAGACAAATCAGGAACAGTTTGTATGGCACCGCACGCACACACGCTCATTTACGCTCTGCACAGACGTCATTGTTTATATAGTAGTAAACGACGCGACATTTGTATGGAGTGGCCGGGGTTTGCTTTAACACAAAAAATGAGGTTCTAAATAAAACAGTGTGACACTCCGGGAAAGCCGACAGAAGAGAAAACCGACGGCTTAACGTTCCGAAGCATCGAAGCTCGAGATATATAATTACCCCATCCATAGACAGACTACGGTCGACGTTGCTTAACTTGCGTGTTCGATTAGATTGACACGCGCAACGACGCCATCGAGCTCCCCTAAAAAAATCACCCAAAAAATGTATGAAGATAAATTTGACGAAACTTGAATGAAGCGTCATAACGTTTGGCAGTAGGTATTTCTTTGTCGATTGATTGAATACGTAAAATATTATTATCTAATAATCTATAATATAAAAATGAATCGCTGAATGTGTTGCTAAACGCAAATCTCGAGAACAGCTGAAGCGATTTTGCAAAATTTTATTTTAGAACATTCCTTGAAGTACGAGGATGGTTCTAACGCACAGAAAAATTTAAAAAATTGCGAGGAAAATAAAACACCACTTTTTACCAGTGCGAAGCCAGGGCGGGTAGCTAGTTATTAATAAGGAGTGTAAGTAGTTCATTAACATCTTTGAACCAAAGCCAACTTGACCTGCGCGCGGTGCACCCTGCTGACCGACAAAGGAAGCTCTGGCGAAAAGAGAGGTAGGTAGTTGTAAGCTACCCGACTGGGGAATGTACCTCCACCTCACAGAATACCGCAGCCAAATAACAATTCCATTGAGGCTTATTGTGTTCTTGAGAGTGAGGTCACAAGAAAGGAAGGAGATGCTGCGTTGGCAGCGATGATAGCGGTGCGCGAGTGATATTTTATATTGTGAGCGTAATATGGCTACGGTAATCGCTTCACATCAGGCGGGCTTATGCTTATCTACCACCCGACGTAGTATAAAAAAGCACCTTTTTCAGGTATTGCAAATGATGACAACAGCTAGTCCTACTCTACCCGAGTACTCTACAGATTCTCGGATTACAAATTGTCATTATCTCATTACAAATACATTGTCATTATGACATTACAAATTAAATATTATGTCAAAATACTGTTATTGGCTGTGTGGTTTCCGGCAGACTAGAATAGAATCACTCCGTTTCTTCCCGTGGATGTCACACAAGGCGACTAAGGGAAATACATTATCAAATATCGATCAGGCCTCCCCAACCCGTTTGGCCAGCGTGGGGAGTGTAGACCAAATCCTCCTTCCTTCTAGGACGGACGAGAGAGGGTCGTGCTCCTGTAGTGTAGACTAAAATGGACCTGATGATGATGAAGACTGTTATTGCATTTAAATGTAATTTTTTTCACTTAGATATTCCTTCACTGAGTAGTACTTACTTACACCCCATGTGCTAAATTGAACTGTATTTCCTATGTATGTAAATTACAATTTACATTTAACGTAATGAATTATGTAAATTACAATATTTACATTTAATGTAATGAATTTAATGTCGATAAAAAGCCCTGCTAAAACTTTTCATACTAAAACACCTCTTTTGTATGAAATTTCATGTGGTGGGCCGATAGGTAAGTCCGGGAGAGTATTTAAGAAGGACAAGTCGTAAAATGGAGTTGAGCGATATTATGGACACACATATTCAGTAAAACAGCATCCCCTAACTAATTATGCAGCACGTTATGAGACTCGTGCTTATCACCCCGAGACAGGCAACTACGCACTTCCTACTAAACCCATTTTGTCGAAATTATTATTTTAGGCTATGAGAATTTTATATGATACTAGCTGACACGGCAAACGTTGTTTCAACTTATAAATTAAACTAATATCGCTATTAAGTAATAGGGGTTGATGGTAGAAGGGTGAAAATTTAGGGTTTTATGTATTTTTAATGCCACGTAATAAAATAAAAAAATCCAAAAAATAAAAATGAACCCTTATCACTTAGGGGTGAACAAATAGACAAAAACCTATTCTTAGACTTACTAATTAGACATATAATAATTAATAAAAATCGGTTTTAAGTTTAAGTTTTGGAGGAGTATGGTAACTAAAACTGTGACACGAGAATTTTAAATATTAAAATAGATAAATGGCTTATTGTCGCTAGACAGATTCACTGGTCAACAATGGTTTTGTTGCCCTTGATGTGAAAGTGGTTTCGAATAATTTTATGCGTAGAATTTATAAAACTATGAATGATTTTGGAATATTGGCTCTGGTTTTTTTTTTAATTTTAATTTTCATATTAGACTACAAAACACAGAATGAAATAGTTAGTATATTTTTAAATGCCATTAATTTATTACAAAGTTTTACTAATGTTTTGTTTTAGTTTCTAATTAATGTACATAGAAATAAAAAGAGAAAAAAATCTTTAAAGCTTTTGTTATACATCAAAGAAACACCTTTTATAAGCTTTTCGTTTATATTTAATTTGGGGACAATTTCATGTTAAGGACCAGGAGTAATCTGCCATGACGTGACGATTCCATCTACCCTGATACCTTTCTTCCATCACTTTTAGGTCTTGGTGGAAGCGTTCTCCCTGTTCCTCATTGTAATATCCCAGATTATCTGGAAATCTATCCAGGTGACTGTGGAGAAAGTGTAGCTTTATGCTCATATTTGCTCCTAAAGTCTTGAAGCTTTCCAACATCTGTTGCACAAATTCTATATAATTTGGTGCTTTATAGTTAGCTAAAAAATTATTTTCTACCAACACAAAACTTCTCCATGCTTCTCGTTCAGCATCAGTCATAGCTTTTGTGAAATTTACATCTTTTATCAATGTTCGAATTTGACCACCGTCGAATATTCTTTTCCATACTCAGCTTAGGAAATGTTTTACAAATATATTTAAAAGCTTCTCCTTCCTTGTCCAACGCTTTGACGAAATGTTTCATCATACCTAACTTGATATGTAGTGGCGGAAGGACGATTTTTTTCTCTAGTTAACAGTGCCTCATTTATTACATTGGCTTTGGCAACTTTATGGATCCTCGCAAAGGCCAAACATTTTGTTCCTAGTGAACTGGCTTTGCTCTGCTGTCCCATAAACAAATAAAGCAAGGTTATTTGATGTATCCACTTTGTTGACCAAATAAAAAGTTCATCAACTTCAAAATCAACACAAACCCACCACTGATGTTCAGAGTAATTAATTTTTTGCAGAAGCAATTCAATATTTTGATATTCTTCATTATATTTTGTTGAATGGGTAATAGGGATTGATGTAAATCGATTTCCTTGTTCAATAAAACGCATTTTAAACTCCTTTTCTAAATAAAAAGTCGCCAATCAGTAGATTTATATTCACTTAAACCTATGTTTAATAATAAACACTTTTTAATAACTCGTGTTCTAAAGAGAGAGGACTACTTAACTGTTTGGTGTTTTAAATTTATAATAAACCAAATTAAAAAAAAAACTAGAGTCAATTAAATAATTTTCATGACTTTATTCGTAAACTGAGTACTTGAGATATATAAATCTGCAGAGATATCCAGGGCAACAAAAAAAAATTGATTTTTTGTTGACCTGTGATCGATCTAGATGATCTAGATTCATTAGGATATTCACATGCTACTTAAATCAGATGTCCATGACATGAACCATGATCACCTACTGGCATATTGTTAATACCGTTGATTGTTGGCACTTGGTGGAACATTATTAACATTCTGTTAGAAAACACTTGTACTGTTTGTTTGTTTGTTTGTAATATCTTTATTGCACTAAATAAAACAATAATAATATAAAAGTTTACAAATAAAATTACAAAGGCCGACTTATCCCTCTAAGGGATCTCTTCAGTCATCCTTTAAATATTTGAGAGGATTCAGTAAATATGTATATCCCGAGGGTGGAATGAGACTTCAAACAAAGAACAAGTTAAATTAACTCATTAGGTACACTAAGTAATATTGGAATTCAATATAGTTGTTACTAGCAGTTCAAGGTTTTATCATAGGATCTTTTTAACTTGTACTGTTCCACGGAATTAAATTTATTTTCACCGACCCTACCGGCTAAGCTGAAGCCTAACCTAATGATCTGAAAACTGTATCTAGCTTGAAGATTTTTAAAATTAAGTTGCACGCTCTTTTATTGGAAAAATGTTGTTATAGTGTCGACGAATTCTAATTTATTTTCTTATGTTGTACGGATTTTTATATGATTTGACTATTAATATTCTTTCTTTTGACATTTTAAGTATATACAATTTTTGTAACTGTTATTGACGAATTTCTGTAATTTATTATTCTATTTTATTATTATTGTATGATTATTTTTAATGTATGCTATGAAATTCAACACAATGTAAATTATTGTTATGAATAAATGAACTGAGAACTGAGCGGATTACCATCGGATTTTTTGATTGCGGAAATCAAAATTCATCTTAGATTTATGGTACATGTGTTCACCTTAGCTGGTAGAAACTCTGGAGTACTACCAAATAATAAGAAGATGTTGGTCAATAACTTAAACGTAGGACCTATTTTTAAAATCAAAATATTCAATGGTAATCGGCTACAGCTTCGGGACCCAGTTTCGCCTTAAGACATTATCAAGGTACCTACTGGTAATGGCCACTTTGACTCTAAGGTCGCGGGTTCGATTCCCGCACAAGGCAATATTTATGTGCATGTCTGTTGGTCATGGTCTGGGTATTTTCTATATACATGTATTTACAAAGAAAACGCATTTAATTATAATATCAGTGATCCATTGTACAAGCTCTGTTTGGTTAAGGACTAGATGGCAATGTGTAGTTTGCTCAAGAATATTAATTTATTAAATATATTATTACATATTAACAACAGAGTACGATATCTAGCGATGAAGACAATGTTCTTCTATATAGTGTGTAATAAAATTAAATCAACAAACTTTAAGAGTAAATCTAGTACGCGAAAATAAACAACTGGAACAAAGGGAAACCATAGTCACATCGTGACTAAAACAGCTGTTCAATATATTTTAGCTTATGAACATGTATAGGACAACTAACTGTTTTTATTCCACTGTATATGACTATGGCACGCTTTACAGCCTAAACCGCTTGGCGGATTTCAAAATATGAGGTGTCACTCGATTTGCCTCAGCTGTAACATCAAAATGTCGTATACTTTAATTGGATCCCAAAGGGCGCTTAACCTATCTAAAATTTATGGAATTCCGGTCATGTCTAACCCCAGCATAATATATACAAGTTTACGTAGTAAATAAATTAATTAATTTCTAGACAATTTAAACAGCGCCATCTAGTCCCAAACTAAGCGCAAAGCTTGTACTATGGGTACTAGACAACTGATAAATGTACTTATTTTTTTTTGTAAATACATACATATAATACATAGTAAACATCCAGACCAAGACAAACATACATGTTCATGCTTGTTCTGTGCGGGAATCGAACCCGCGACCTCGGAGTCAAATTAGCCCAATGGCTACTATGATGGTGGAGCAATCTCCACTATCATATTCTACCACCGAGCTCGTCAATACTATAATATTTCGTATAATATTATTTATTGCGATATCTTGTTCACTAGTACATACTTATCTAAACAGTATGAAGTGGATATCACTTAGATCCTCTTGTCTGAGTGATTAATGTGGCAGATAATAGATGGAGCATTAGGCACTTTGCATATTTTACCGCGGCTCATTTTGTTAATACAATAACTTAGAAAAAGTACCCTTTAATTAAAGTGTTCTTCTATAATCTCTTTTCTTTTTAATTTCTTTTCTTTTAATCTCTTTGTTTTTTATTCATTATAAGTATGTAGGTATTTATTTACAAAAAAAATGTATTTAAGTACATTTACCAGTTGTCTAGTACCCATAACACAAACTTTGCGCTTAATTTAGGACTAGATAACGCTCTGTAAATTGTCCAGAAACATTTATTTATTTATTATTATTATTTATTTAATGAAACAATAATTCTTCTTTAATGAAAGAAAATAATGAAAGTTTTTTTCAGACCCAACAAAACATTTAATATTGAAACAAATAACAAATATATTATACGCAAGTACTAATGAACAACATAAGTATAAACGATTTCAAGGCTTCAGCTTCGGTAGTAGGGCCCCTGAGGTATGATTTACGCGGTGAAGTTTCGTTTGTGAGTTGGCGAGAGATGTTGAGTGTGTGTTCTGTAGTACATTATCTAGTACCCATAGTACAAGCATTGCTTAATTTAGGACTAGATGGCAGTGTGTAATTTGTCCAGAAATATTTAATTTGATCGACTATAAAATACGTCAAACATAAGTTAATAAATTTAAATATAGCAGATCGTTCTAGTTTGTGTATTTTATGATACTAACTAATAGTTTTTATAACCTTAAAATGATGTTCACAAGCTTGTTACTAGTCATGCGGTTTTGGTTGTAACTTTAAAATTAATTTATTGTAACTAACGAAAATCTGAATTACGAAAATTTTGGGGTGTAAGAGGTTCATCAACATCTTTGAACCAATGCCAACTTCACCCGCACGCGGTGCACCCTGCTGACTTGTCAGTCAACGAAGCTCTGGCGAAAATAGAGGTAGGGAGCGTAATTGTAAGCGACCCGACTGGGGAAGTACCTCCACCTCACGGAGTACCGCAGCCAAATGCGTTGTTTCCTGAGCGAATAGGTATATTTGTACCTAACAGATACGTGTGGCGGCGACGTCAGCTGCAGTTGCTGGCTGTACCGCGTGCACGTACCAATCTACTGAGTGAAGCGCCACTGACGCGCGCATTTCGTATTATCAATCTCATGGCTAATGATTTGGACCTATTCTGTTGAGTGAACTCACAAGGGTATTACTTTTATTATAATTTATAAAATGTAATTATTTTCATTCATTTATATTGCTACACTGTCGCATTAGGTTCACACCTGTAGAGATAGTTGTAAGTTTGGCTAAATAAATAAATAAAAATATCAAATCCCTTGAGGGTTGTTGTGTTCTTGCGAGTGAATGAGGTCACCAGAAAGGAAGGAGATGCTGGGTTGGCAGCGGGGGTGGCGGCGCGCGAGCGATATTTTATGTTGCGAGCGTTAATATGGCTACGGTAACCGTTTCACATCAGGCGGGCCGTATGCTTGTCTGCCACCCGACGTAGTAGGTATAAAAAAAATCGACATATTGGGTTTTCAGTTAAATAATATCTTGTTAGAATTTACCTTCATAAAAGGTTTTTACAGGGTCGGCAACGCGAGTGTGATGCCCCTGGTGTTACAGGCGTTCATAGGCTACGGTAACTGCTTTCCATCAAGCGGGCCGTATGCTTGTTTGCCACTTTAGTAATATAAAAAAACCTTCGCTACTAACACAAATTTTTTAATAATGTCAACGTTAAAAGGGTTAACGTTGACATTATTAAAACTTTTAATAAAGCGCAATATACAAATAACACAAATTCTAACAAACAATGTAAAAAAAATATGTCGTATTACGTACTGAATGCCGAAAAAGATTAAAAATAATACAAACTCAAAAAATATTATAAATATCTTTGTAGATAAATTATTAGTTGTTGTACAACAGGTACTATAAAAAAGAAATAAAATAAAAATACGTAAATAGTACCTATACTAGTTATTGTTGTTTCCCTTATATACAAAGTAATTAAAAATGATTATATAACACATTGATTGTTCATATAAGCATAATATTATAAATCTTTATAATTTTATAATAATATGCTTATGTTTAAAAATAATAATAAAATTGCCACACATACAAAAGCAAGTACAGCCTCAATCTCCCATTTCTTACTCGAGTTACAGGATGTATTAAGAAAGAAAGCAAGCAGTTTGCACCGATATACCAACGCTTATCGGAACCAGCCTGCCTGGGTAATATAGTTATGTGGCGTAGAATTCCGGGCATTGTGGATAGATCTCCAATAAGCGCTCACAAATCCCCATTTGAAATTTATTTATTAGTAAATGGGCAATTATGCCCATTACTTGACAAAGAAATTATAGGCATAATTGCCCATTTACTGGGCCTTTACATAAAAAGGAAAATTATTTGGATTCTATATAAACAACAAATCGTCCATTTCTACACGCATCAAATTACTAGACAGTTACTTGCTTTCCAGTTAAGCGAGAAATAATTGCTGTTCCATAACTTTCTTTCAGGAGCCTCGTTGGTAATTGGAGGTATATGTCATGTAGGTGTTTATTATTATTTTAGTAGTAGTGTTTGACGAGCTCGGTGGCGTAGCGGTCAATGACGCGGCTTCGACACCAACGCTCGTGGGTTCGATTCCCACATAGGACAAACATTTGTGTGCATGAACATGTCTGCTTGTCTTAGTCTGGGTGTTTTCTATGTATCATAATTATGTATCATATTTACATACATATTACATATATATTGTATCATATTTACAAAAAAAATGTATTTACCTATGTTTATCAGTTGTCTAGTACTCATAACACAAACTTCGCTTACTTTGGGGCTAGATGGCGCTGCGTAATTTGTCTGACAATATTTATTTATATTTATAATAATTGATTTCGGTTAACGTGCCGGAACATTATAGGTATTTGTTCATAAAATTGAAAAATTCACCTCCCCCCCCCCCCCCCCCCCTAGGTGAGATTTGAACCGACGGCGGCGTGAGGTGATTTTTATCAGCTTCCAACGCAGAAACTCCTATCTTCTCCTCCTTGGTGACCTCACTCAATCGCACAAACACAACAACGCTCAATGTAATAGTTTTTTGGATGCGGTCCTCTCTGAGTTGGAGTTACTTCTCCAGTTGGGACACTTACTATTACGATCACCCTACCTCTCTTTCACCAGAGCCTCGTTAGTAAGTCAGATGGGTGCACCACATGCAGGTGAGATTGATTTAGGCTCAAAGGTGGTGATGAGCCACTTACACTCCAAAAATTTGATTTATTTTAAGTAACTATTAAATACCGTGGCCGTGTGGTTTCCGGCAGACTAGAATAGAATCACTCCGTCTCTTCCCGTGGATGTCGTACAAGGCGACTAACGGAAATACATTATAAAACATCGATCAGGCCTCCCCAACCCGTCTGGCCAGCGTGGGGAGTGTAAGCCAAATCCTCTTTCTGTCTGGGACGGACGAGAGAGTATCGTGCTCCTGTAGTGGAGACTAAAATGACCTGATGATGATGATAATTAAATACCGATATAATTGACAAAATGACGCAAGGCAAAGTGATATTAGTTAAATGTTGAGGAAGTGAGAAAGTAGAAAGATAACATCTAACAGAAGACCACAGCGCAATAACGATAAAAACAATAAAAAAATATTACTCTACCAGTATTCCTGCGATTAAACAAATTCACCAGGGCTCCGTTTGGATGTATTAAGCAGGAACAGTGTTAGAAACATACAAGTGATACTTGTAAATTCTTTATCATCAGGTGAGGTAGCTTCTTTGTTATGTTGCTAGTTATAAACGAACTTTTATATGGTACACTATTTGAAAAGTGTAATAGTTTCTATATTATCGAATTGTTTTAATAAAGTAAATACATTTTGGAAGTACTTTTTAGTTTTTTATAATATTAGGACGATGTGCACAACGCACTTCCTTTTTCATTTTTATATATAGTTGTCTTTGATATAATTTACTTTTTTGTAGGGTCTAAAAATAGCTTTTTTTTTGTTTGGTTTTTGATTTTCCTTGTGCAACAGTAGAATTCTCAATTTCCGTATTTTCATCACTATTATACAAAATATACCAGCTCCAATACAGTCCTTTATTAACAGTTTTGGTATTTAATTAATATTTAATTAGTAATCTTTAATAATATTTATTTGAAATTTATTAAACAATATCCTTTTATTGGAAAATAAAAATACATTTACAGACTTTTTATTTTCTAACATATTTTTATTTATAATGAATTTATCTATGAAATAAAGTTTCTATATAAGTTTTTTAAAAGATCAATATATTTAATTAATAAAAATTGTAATACGATTTTAGTTTCAAGTTGTTTTAAAACAAAAGTATAGTTTATACAACTTTTTAACAGCGCCATATTAACTTTATTTGAACAAAATATAACAAAGTCTTCAAAAATTATAATAAGTTTGTCTTAAATGTCAATAAATAAAAGAATACACTTACCGTTTCATCATAAAAAGGCATCAGGATAGTTAATATCCGATTTATGTGTATGTAACATAACGTCCAGTTTACATTGCCACCGCTACACGAAGGTGCACCCGACCAGACATCGCGATTCGTCTCCAACCCACCTATTTTGATGATCTACCACTGTTTTAATCATCGAAATAGCTCACGCTCACTGGCCACTCTGCGTCCTTCTAAGTTCAACAGTCAGTAAAGTAGAAAAAATCTAACTTTGAAAATTATTAATTAAAAGAAATAAGTTATTAATTAAAAGTAAATTCGCAACACTAAAGTAACTTTTAATTTAAATTTAGAATTAATTTAAGTTATTATTTTTATCTTATTTCAAATATAGAACTAAAAGTTTTCGCAGCGTATTTGCGATAACGAAAGCGCTACGAGCGTTCGCTACGACTCCTGAAACTCGACTGGCGCGCTTCAACCAGTATACTGAAAATCTGTAATGCCTGTAAGCGCAGCTATTACAACAATAGGCTATATTCACACGTACATGAGAGCCTACGAAACGTTTCTAATTTGGAATTTTGTGTATGTATTAAACAGTTATTGTGCGTTAACTTTTGTTTTAGTTCTTTTCTTTAATTTCTTGGTGATTAAGAGTTGTTACTCATTTTATCGAAATTCGTACGGTTCAGTAAGATGTTATCAACATCTGAGCTATGTGATAAAGCTATCAAACTGCCTGTTCTGTGGCAAGCAATGATAACGACCGATGGGGATTAACATGCCATTACATAGACTCGGCAAAAATGTTAGGTTTTCAGTTATGATATTATCGGTCTGTATGAAGAATTTTCAAAGAACTGAATTTTTTTTAATGACATTCTCGTTATATAGTTAGTCATGTTTAGTTCTATTTTAATTGTATATTCTTTATATTCTTAATTGTTAGTAATTTACTTTCATTATGTTCAATAAATTCTCGTTAATATACCCATCTACACTAATAGTAATAATAAGAGATAATTAAAAAAAAAAAAAAATCTCTTGTAGTAATATGCGTAGAAATATATTTAGCAAGTAACCTAGTATATATTTATATGCGAAGCTAGGATGAATTGCGAATATTTGATATTTTTAGATTAACGAGCCCGGTGTTCAAATTACTAGAAATAGCCCTTTGAGTCCGACGTCCCGGGTTCGATTCCTGGACACGACAAACATTTGTGCATATTTCTTTTGTCTTGATCTGGATGTTTTCAATATATTACTAGTACTAGCTTTGCATAGTTTGGAACTAGACTAGGGACTGTGTATTTGTCTAGGAATATTTATGTATTATTATTGTTTTAGAACTTTTTTTATTTATTTTTAATATTGGTAAATCCTAGAGTCTAGTATACCTTTTTTTATAAATGAGAGTGTTGCCCCTCTCTACCAGCATATGGGTCACCTGATGGCAAGCAATCACCCCCGCCCACGGAGATCAGCAATACCAAGGGGTCGCCGATCCGTTGTCAGCATATACTCCTTTCTTTATTTCTTTCTGGTGACCTCACTCACTCGCAAGAACGCAACGACCCTCATGGGAATTGTTATTTGGCTGCGCTATTCTGTGAGGTGGAGGTACTTCCTCAGTCGGGTAGCTTAAAAAATACGCTATGCCCTACCTCTCTTTTCGCGTTTGTCAGTTAGCAGGGTGCACCACGTGCAGGTGAGGTTGACTTTGGTTCGAAGATGTTGATGAACCTCTTATACCAAATCTTCCTTTTTAGCTTCCACTATGTTTGTAATATGGTATCATCTTCTGAACGTGAGCCTTAGATTAATAAAGTTTTCATTCATCAAATATCCTGAAAAGTGTTATTTAAATTGGACCATTGCCACATAATTTACATGTTTCCTTTTGTATATGAATATTTATTAAGCTTCGTAGTCATTAATTGATAATTGCACAATCCAACTCCGAATTAGGTCCTAATGGAAGCTATCGGTACAAGTCCATGGAGCGTATAAATAATGAATACGATCCCTAAACGAAAGAAGAAGAAGTAGATGAAACATGTATTGCAACATAACATAACACTATTACATAAATTACAAGTTAGCTGTATAAGGAAGAAAGAAAAATGAAACTAAATAGTGCTGCATGATGCGACAAATTGGACTCAACGCAGCCTAATGCCGTGGTCTGACAATGTCAGAACCGTCACGAGCGGACAAACAGACCAAATACAGGTATTTTAAATCTATATATATATATATATATATATATATAT
Source organism: Hypsopygia costalis (assembly GCA_937001555.2). Taxonomy (NCBI): domain Eukaryota; kingdom Metazoa; phylum Arthropoda; class Insecta; order Lepidoptera; family Pyralidae; genus Hypsopygia; species Hypsopygia costalis. The sequence continues at coordinate 6,674,993 of OW443350.2, forward strand.
ATATATATTATATGGCCGTGTGGTTGCCAGTAGACTAGAATAGAATCACTCCGTCTCTTCCCGTGGATGTCGTGGAAATACATCATCAAAATTGATCAGGCTTCCTCAACCCGTTTGGCCAGATTGGGGAGTGGACGAGAGAGGGTCGTGCTTCTGTAGTGGAGACTAAAATGACCTTATGATGATGATATATTTTATATACATACACATTATATATACATATATATATATATATATATATATATATATATATATATATATATATATATATATATATATATATGTGTAAATTATTATAGCGAATTCTGTGCCCTAACGGCACGGAAAGTGTGCGAATAATATTATAGTCAGAAACGTATATAGATCCATGTTATTTTTAATTTGGATTTATATAAAGCTGTGTAAACTCACAGGGCATATTGTTTAGAATAGTATGGTACTAGCAACTTCTTATATAATAAGGTCGGCAGGTCGGTCATGTCCGGGAATATGAAGGGACCGATGCCCATTGTTTATTCTGAAGTACCGTAAGGCCTCGTGGTTCCGAGGGCACGTTAAGCCATCGGTCTCGGCATTAGATGACAGTCGTTAAGCCAAGTCAGTGGCTTGAAAACACTGGCCTCCGCCAACCCGCCGTTGAGCAGCATAGTGCAGTATGCACTAAACGTCTTCGATTGAGAGTAGGCCCGGCAGAGTGGGATGAATTAAGGTTGACTGTCACGGAATTCAGAAACGGAATTTAAGAATCTGAATTCTGGTATGTATGAGTGCTCTCTTTAGAAATCTATGGAACGGCGTGCGTTCTCAATTCGTTATACTCACTCATCAGTTTTTAACCGACTTCAAAAAAGGAGGAGGTTCTTAATTCGACTGAATTTTTTTTTGTATGTAGGTATGTTATTTGATATAAAATAAATCCTTCCTTTCCCTTTCAAATAAAAAAATAATTTTGAAAATCGGTTCACAATTCTCGCGAACCGATTTTCAAAATTATTTTTTTATTTGAAATGGTTTGATTGCAAGGTGGTCCCATATTCACCAAGTCAGGATCTGATAATGGGATCCCAGGGAAATCAAGGGAAACTGTTTAATTTTATAAGCACGTAGGGTCAAATTCATTTTTTTTTTATTTGAAAGGGTATGATTGCGAGGTGGTCCCATATACACCAAGTCAGGGTCTGGTGAGGGAATCCCAGAAAAATCGATGGAAACCCTTAAATTTGCCCTTTGGTTGCCAGCAGAATAGAATTGCGCTACTCTATTGCTCTGCGCTGGATGTCGTACAAAGGAACTTATACATTCAAGGGCCCTATCGCCGTTAATCAGTAACTTTAGCCTAAGACCAATTAATGGAATCAAAAAATCCGATAGTAATCGGCTTCAGCTTCAGCGGTAGGGCCCTTGAATGTATAAGGCCTCATTTACGGAGACGCGGGGCGTCGCGCGTCGCGTGCTGCGGCCCGCACTTAATTCAAATATATGGTTTTGTATAAGTGCATTTACGGAGAAGCGATTTTTCACGCGTTTGCTTAAAATGGAGCGTGTTTTGTGGTGGAGCCCGCGGATGGCAACGACGCGTCGCACGCGGCGTTTGTCGCTGCTGCTCACGCAGCGGCGCCCGCGGCGGGAACCTTCTGCCAGTCAATTTGGAAATCGCACAAAGCAGACGTAGTCATCGTCGCAATGGAGTACAATATGATCGCCTTTTTTAGAAGAAATTTCTATGTTAAAAAATGAAATATTTAATATAAGAAACTGGTAGGACGTCGGTTCGAGTGTTGCCCCGCATGTGCGTGTGTGAATGCGCGCGGCGGGCATCGCTGCGGGCGCCGCGGCGGGCCCCGCCATTCTTCCCGTCCTGCGTCTCTATGAACACCGCCTGTCTATGAACGGAAAAAACGTCCCACCCGCAACGAAACGCCACGCCGCACGCGACGCGCGACGCCCCGCTCCTCCGTAAAATAGGCCTTAAGGTCCACGTCCTATGTCCCCTTTTAATTTTGTGGTTATATAATATTCTGTATAAGTACTCAAATTCTGCAGTCGCGACCAGTACAAGGAAACGAAGGATTTTTTCCTACAATACCACAATGCAAATTCAATTTAAATTTAATTAATAACTACAAAACCGCAATCAAATTCAATGCACGGACAAAATATTTATTTAATTGTAATACACTTAAATAATTATTAGTGATTACTGTTAATATGAAGTGGTATGATTAACTAGGTACATAGAACATGTTAAAAATAGCCATATTTGATATTTTTTAAATTATAATAATATAATTTTAATTTATTACTATTAGAATATAAATATACATACGGCCGCGGCTTGTTAGAAGATATAAACATTCTCCGCGATAATGGCGGTTATAATTCGCCAAACTTTTCGTCATACTTCTGGAAGAGCTAATTTTTTCGGACAGATCCCCTATTTTTTATCCTGAACTTTCATTATGATGTATGCATAATTTCATGGCAATTAGTTTTGTAGTTAAGATATAAAAGTGAAACAAACAAACTAACTTTCTCATTTATAATATTATTAGGGTCTTTTTGGACTCGCGCGTTTATTACCCCGCGTGCGGATTCATCATAGTAAAAAACACGCATGCGGATAATTTATTATGACAGATCCCGCATGCGGGGCGAAGAACGCATGACTATAAAAAGGTCCTTAAAGATTAAAGAAAAATAATATCCCTACTTTTTTTTAAGAGAGGTAGGGAGAGTAATTGTAAGCTACCCGACTGGGGAATGTACCTCCACCTCACAGAATACCGCAGCCAAATGACAATTCCCTTGAGGGTTGTTGTGTTCCTGTGAGTGAGTGAGGTCACCAGAAAGGAAGGAGTTGCTGCGTTGGCAGCGGGGGTGGCGGCGCGCGAGCGATATTTTATGTTGCGAGCGTTAATATGGCTACGGTAACCGCTTCACATCAGGCGGGCCGTATGCTTGTCTGCCACCCGACGTAGTATAAAAAAAAAACTTCCCTGCTAATCCCTACTAATATTATAAATCTGAATGTGAGTCTATTAGTTTCGCTTTCACGCCGAAACCACTTAATCTAGCATCATGAAACTTTGTACACATATTCTCAAAGCTAGGAAGGGTATTATAGGATACCTTTTATTAACAAAAAATAAACACGGGCGAAGCCGCGGATGGAAGCTAGTATTTATATATATTAGAGACATAAAATAAAAGTGAGTAAACGATATTATACTAGAAATTAATAAAAAAATCCACATATTTTTTAAAATTTGACAGAGTTTTTTTTTCTTTCAATTATATATTATTATATGTTATAATAGTGGTTTAATAAGATATTTGTCATCAAAATGAACGTTAAATTGTATATATTTTGATTTGATACCCTGTTTTGTATCACGTCGGATTATTTTTTTCCTCTTCAGGCCAAGCCCCTTATCTCCATCAGTTTTATGGATCCCTACTCGTGTCGTTTGAATTATTTACAAGGGGTTTTATATTTATTATCATGGGTTAAGATATACAACCTTATTTAGTTTCTGGATCTATTTGAGAAATAGCCAATATACATAGATGTATAATGCCATAGACAATAATACACTACGTTCTTTAGAGTGGTTGGTGTGGCAATCGTGAGATAGAAAATGTTGAGAAAAAAAAAAAGTTTCAAAAACAGTAAACTGACTACGGGGAAAATCACTTCGAGGTAAAAATAGATTCCACAAATCAACTACAAGATAAAAATAGAATAGAATAAAAAAAAACTGGACAAGTGCGAGTCGGACTCGCGCACGAAGGGTTGCGTACCATTTATCTATAAAAACGGCAAAAAAATCACGTTTGTTGTGTGGGAGCCATATATAACTAAGTATTATGTGAGTATTGCAAGCGTCTACTTATTACCGTTATCAATTGCAAGCAAAAACGAGCAAAATAATCACGTTATTTGTATGGGAGCCCCCTGAAATATTTATTTTATTCTATTTTCTAGTATTATTTGTTATAGCGGCAACAGAAATACATCATCTGTGAAAATTTCAACTGTCTAACTATCACGGTTCATGAGATACAGCCTGGTATCGGACGGACGGACCGACGGACGGACAGCGGAGCCTTAGTAATAGGGTTCCTTTTTACCCTTTGGGTACGGAACCCTAAAAAGCACGGGAGTAGATGAAGATTCATCGACTTCGGGAAAGGAGGCAGAGTCACATCGCTGAGACATTGAGCCTGTGACCACGGCAGGTGTACCCTGGTCGAAACGTCAGGCATTAAAGGTATGTAAATACCCTTACGCAAGATCGCGATAATTCCTGTCGTTATTTTTCATAAATCATGCAACGCGAAAGTTTAAAAGTTATTAAAAATAGATTCCTCGTTAAAATATAGATTATATTTTTTTTTTATATACTACGTCGGGTGACAGACAAGCATACGACCCGCATGATGTGAAGCGGTTACCGTAGCCATATTAACGCTCGTAATATAAAATATCGCTCGCGCGCCATCACCCCCGCTGCCAACGCAGCATCACTTTCCTTTCTGGTGACCTCACTCACTAGCAGGAACTCAACAACCCTCAAGGGAGTTGTTATTTGGCTGCGGTATTCTGTGAGGTGGAGGTACATACCCAGGTCGGGTAGCTTACAATTACGCTCCCTACCTCTTTTTTCGCCAGAGCTTCGTTTGTCAGTCAGCAGGGTGCACCGCGTGCAGGTGAAGTAGGCTTTGGTTCAAAGATGTCGATGAACCACTTACACCCCAAAATATTGTTAAATATAAATTAAATATTACCCGGGCCATTATAACTGATCGTTTGACACCTTATTCACTGAAATTAGATTAATAGTAGAATGCAATACAATATAATTTATTGCACCTAAAGAAAAGGAAAATACATCAGTAAAACATTAAGTACTAGTACAAAGGCGGTCTTATCGTCGAGCGATCTCTTCCAGACAACCTTAGGGTAGAGGACAAATAATATGAAATTAATAGAATAGCTTAGGGGTTACGGAGAAAAATACGTAAATACAAACATACATATATTCATACATAATATATTAGCATACGACCTGACGAGTTAGGTGGTCAAATGGTTAGCAATGGCCACTTTGACTAGCCGAGGTCGCGGGTTCGATCCCCGCACAAGACAAATAATTTGTGTGCATGAACATGTCTGTTTGTGTGCATGAACATGTCTGTTTGTCTTGGTCTGGGTATTGTCTATGTATTATATGTGTATATAAATTTACAAAAGAAAAATGTATTTAAGTATTATATCAGTTACCTAGTACCCATAGTACAAGCTTTGCCCAGAGTGCAGAACATGCAAAGGATCTAACGAGTCCATGAAACACTTGATGTGTCAATGTGACGCCCTAGCCGGCAAACGAATGGAAATCCTAGGAAAGGCGTACCCGGACCTGGAGGACTACAGACTCTTCCCAATAAGCGGCATACTGAAGTACATGGAACATGTCTCCAGACAGTCAGGGGAGAGTGACTAAAGGATTTGGGAGAGCACAAAAGATCCATGAGGGTCGACGTGTCACCGGTGCTTCAGCACTGGACCCACTCTAAGATAAGATAAGATAAGATAGTACCCATAGTACAAGCTTTGCTTAATTTGGGACTAGATGGCAGTGTGTAATTTCTTGTAATCTTACAATATTTACTTATTTATTTATACATAGATAAACTGCTAAAATCATAACCCCTTTTTTGGATTCCAGCACGTGACGCGAAACAAAAAATCATATCTCTCTGTCTCATTTCCATAAATGATGGTTATGTAAGTTTCGTTTTCTTGAGTAAATGCGATGGAAACTTTCAATATGTTGTCTATAGATTTCTCTGTCTACGTATGAGACACTACGTTTCAATGATTTGCTTGAAGAAGTTTTTGTATCATTGCATATTACGAGATCTATATATAAATATTGATCAATACGAGACGATGTGTTTAAGGACATTTTAGTTAAGTTCGACTGTGGTTTTTAAGATCTATAAATATAAATGATGTTATTCGCCGTAGACATAGAAGAAAATGTTAAAAGTAGGTATCTGAAAATGACGCGATTTTGTAAAAAAAAATTGGATTAAAGAAACTAATTATATTTTTTATCAAGCACAGTGTAGAATGTACACTTTCTGGAAAACTTTCTGATATTTTGAGCTATTTTTTACCAAACCAGTACACTTTCATATACGGACTCTTAAATTAGCATTGCTGTAGCTCAATCTTCCTATTCCTATCTTATACTTGGGGGTGGATTTTTCATACAAACTTTGTTATGACAATTATAACATAAAGAATAATATGTTTTTTTTTTCCTTAATATATGAATTCAGCTGTTCGGGATACAATTCCGATTTTCGAAATTAAAAAACTCGATGGAAATCGGCTTCAGCTTAGACGATAGGGCTCGAGAGGCCCTACCGTCGATGTTGAACCCGATTGCCATCGAATATTTTATTCCGAAAAATAAGTCTGACGTTTGAGATATTGACAAACATCTTCAGCTCGGTAGAACTCCAGGGTTTCTACTAGCTAAGCTAAACGCAATTACCAACAATCTAACTTTGATATTTTTTTTGATATTTCAAAAAAATCAGTTTCAGCGTTAGAGCTCCTGGCCTCCGCCAATCCGCAGTGAAGCAGCGTGTTGGATTTATTTCAATTGAAAAGTCCATATTCCAGCAGTAGGTATTATTGATTTTTAAATATCTATTTTCTAGAGTAAATAATTTAATAATCTTTGCTGAAACAAAATTATTATGTTCTAGGTTTAACTAAATAAAATTTATAAAATTTACAGTGATCACCAATTTATTAACCATTGTAATGAATCCCTGAACAGCTTGAGGGTCTATTTATAACTGTCACTTTGAGAAAGACCTAATAAATCCTGTTGATTTATTGATAACTATTACTTTAGAATACCTCGTTTTACTTACAAACAATGAAATTTAATATTCGTTTAATTAAGATCCCGTAGATCTAAAGCTGCTTGGACAAAAGCAAATAATACGAAATTGGTACATAGGAGATGTTAAGATAAAGTAGAATAGGACACAGTAGAATAACACCAGAATTCCGAATTCCCGTAATCATTTTACGATCATTTACTGAAACTTGACCGAATCGAAATTGAATTATGAATTGACAGAAAATGAAATACTTGACTTCATTAATTAATATCAATTCTGGTTGCAATACCACCAGAATACCATTCTAAGTTTGTTTAATTATCGGTCATAATTTTATATAATCACACTTTAATTAGGCTTTGAAGTTTCATATTGTGATACAAGAATACCAAATTTGGCATTTCGACGCTTCTGGATACAAAGTTCGTAAAAGCCATTTTGGCTTTTTGGCAAATGGCTTTTACGACCTTTGTATGCGGAAGCGTCGATTTGTGAGATTGAGACTCGATCGGAACTGAATTTTGACTACATTTTAATTACGAGAATGCTTGCAACATGAAATATCGCTCGCGCGCCACCATCTGCATAGCGCAGCAACATCTTCATTTCTCGTGTTTTCATTCACTCGCAGGAACGTAAGGACAACGCTCAAGAGTATAATTATTTGGCTGTAGTATTGTTTACGGTGGAGGAACTTCCACAATCGGATAGCTTATAAACACTCTACCTCTATCTTTTGCCAGAGCCAAGAGGCTCCCAAACCATACCCAGTCAACTAACGAAAGATCGTTAGTCGACAGGTAAGGATGATTTTAGCTCTAAACATAGTGGTGAGCTATTTACACCCCTAGATACCAATAGTTGTTTATTTGACAAGTTCAGTGGTCGAATGGTTAGCAATGGCCACTTTGACTCCGAGGTCGTGGGTTCGATTCCCGCACAAGACAAACATTTGTGTGCATGAACATGTCTGTCTTGGTCCGGGTGTTTTCTATGTATTATAAGTGTGTATTTACAAAAAAAAATGTATTTAAGTACATTTATTAGTTGCCTAGTACCCATAACACAAGCATTCTGCTTAATTTGGGAATATTAATCTGGCGCTGTGTAAATTGTCCAGAAATATTTAACCGACTTCAAAAAAGGAGGTTCTCAATTCGACTGAATATTTTTTTTGTATGTATGTTATTCGATATCTTGGCGAATTGTGAACCGATTTTCATAGTTCTTTTTTTATTTGAAAAGGTTTGATTGCAAGGTGGTCCCATATTCACCAAGTCTGGATCTGATGATGGGATGCCAGGGAAATCAAGAGAAACCCTTAAATTTTATAAGCACGTATAATCAAATTTATTTTTTTTATTTGAAAGGGTAATTGCGTGGTGTTCCCATATTCACGAAGTCAAGAAAAATCGAGGGAATCCCTTAAATTTGCCCTGTGGTAGCCGGCAGAATAGAATTGTGCCACTCGATTGCTCTGCGCTGGATGTCGTACAATGCGACTAAGGAATCTTGTGTCACGCGATAACTTTTCTCCCGGAAGACGGGCAGCAGCGTCTGCCGGGGTATTCCACCAATAAGCTGCGCTCGCCAACTGAAGTCGATTTCATATTATTATTATTTGAAGGCCACGTGAGAGTCATGGAGGACTAGTAACATCACAAAATTATCACTGACAGAAATATAATCGAAAATAATCAAGCCCGAATTCAGAATCTCAAAACGAGATACAAGACTCGGGGGAAATTAGACAAGAGATCAAAAATTGGTTAAAATTTTTCATTCAATTGTTTCATTCCACAAAAATACATATTTTACGAGGATTTAAAAATAATTTTGAAACGGGTGAAATTCATAATTTATAAATTGGATTCCCATTTTTTTTGCAACGTTTTTAACACGTTCGTGTTTGTTGTTTGCCAAGCATGTGGGGTCAGCTTTAGAATTTTCGTCACGTGGTTACAATTTCACATTCACGTGGTAATTTTGTAGTAAACTGTGGAGTTTCTCACGTCATTACAACTTCATTCCCTAGACGTTTCTTGGGGGAGGAACACACCGAAATTTAAGCAAATCTCAACAAAATCATTTGATTAAAATGTACATTGTGTTGTATATAAAAAAGATTTTGAACTGGGAAATCTATATATATAAAAGAAAGTCGTGTTTGTTACAACACTTATAACTCGAGAACGGCTGGACCGATTGCCATGGTTTTTGATTTGTTGGATTTGTTTCCGTCCCGAATAGCAGAATAACTCTTAAAAACATTGGAAAATTCTCGAAAAAATAAAATAAAAGAAAAAACATTTTCCCATACAAAATGTTCGTGGTTGTCGTAGCTGTCAAATGTGACAAATGTATGCGTGCGTTCAGAAATGTATATTAAGCTCATTATAGAACAAATGTCATAGATTAAAAACAAATGTTAACTCTATTGGTCTCATTTTTAAGTCTTGAAAGTTGGCTGTGATTTGTTTTGAAAACAGTTTTGTGGATTTAAATATTTATTGCAAAGAGAATGTAACCACTACGTTTTAAGAGACGGATGTGCCATACAAATAGCGTAATTCTAATATGTATGAAATGGAAGCGAAAACAATCAGAATTTGTACCAAATTCGCTTCCGATTCATAGAGTCGTTTTTTTACTTTGAGTTGCGCCAGGCTGATTTATTGGTTCTAAAATATTTATGCGTGAGTTCAGAAATTTAAATCAAGCTCCATAAATCTATATAATATATAAAATAATGTCGTGTCTTGTTCGGGAAAGTATTAAAAACATTGAAAAATTGACGAAAGAATTAAATAAAAGAAAAAACGTTTTCCCATACAAATAGTGCCAGTTAAAAAGGATTGGAATATTTATTGATTGTTATGTAAATGTCAAATCGATTGGTCTCACTTTTACGTCGCGAATGTTGTCTGTGATTTGTTTTGTGGATTGAAATATTTATTGTTGTCAATTGGTACTTTTTTTGTGACTTTGTAAAGTACTGAACTTATTATTTACCCACTGCTGGGATACGGGTCTTCCCTCAACCGAAGATGTTTAGAGCATACTCCAACACGCTGCTCAACTACGGGTTGGGCCACTAACTTGGCTTAAGGACTGCCATCTAATGATAAACACCAGGACCGACGGCTTAACGTGCCTTCCGAAGCACGGACGAGCTCGAGATAACATAAACTCATCCATGAACAGGCTACGGTTGACGTTGCTTAACTTGCGTGTACAATTAGACTGACACGTGCCTCACGCCATCGTGCTTCTCTATTATTTTCTATTATTCATTGTATTAATTTCAAGAAATCATAAATTTTGTTCATATATATATGTATATCACGACATTCATTGACTGTTAGGCGGTACGAAGTTCGCCGGGACAGCTAGTTAAATATAAGATAAAGTAAGGTTGAAAAGTTCAAATCTATATATACTAAACAGTATGATAAATATAATGTACGCTACAATTGCTATTATGGATTGCAATGTAGGAAACTGGAACTGATAATTTCGTGGATCCGACATCATTAGATGTTTACCCGATTCTGCACCTTTTTCCGGGTCTGGTTACCGATTTCGGATTCCAGTAGCTCGACGGCATCATTGCGCATGTAAGTAAAATACCACACGTAATGACAACACTTTCTTTCCTTGCAAGCCTAATTACTGGCCGTTAATATATTTCAGTGGTTGTTAATCACTCTGTAGCTGAACTCGGACTGCCCACTCGGCTGTATTTCCAACCGCCATCTTATCCATCCCCTCCTACTCTCCCTACCATTAAGAAAGAAAGAAGAAAGAAAGAAAATATGTTTATTAACATCACAACATGACACAATAGATTTCTACAATACACAATAACAATTATTACAATACGAACACCATGTACATCATTATGATGTTAACAGCGCCGGTATTCTGCGACAGCCATCTGGTGCCGACAGGGACCTCGTCGGTCGAGGTATACTTAAAAAAAAAAAAAAAAAATCAACGACGCATCCAAGACCGTCCAGCACGTATAATGGGACAGTTCCCCACAACACATGCCGGGCAGACAGACGGCACCGGACGGCAAAATATGTAGCACAGACACAATTCTACATAAAATGTATTATTGACAGCTTGACACATCACCTCCCCAATTCCTTGCGTTAAGTCAAGTTGACGACTTTTTAGACCAACTAATTATTATTCTGTGCATAATTTTAAAGCAAAAATATTTATGGAGAAATGTAATTTTAACAATTTATTTTAATCAGTGAATTATCATGCACTGCAACCTTACACGAACAACGTCGACCGTAGCCTGTCCGTGAATGGGTTCTTAACAATGAATATTATCAATCTCGAGCTCCTTCGTACTCGAGATCCTTCGTAATCGAGATCACGTTAAGTCGTCAGGTCACGTTAACTCGGCTATTGTCACTAGATGACAGTCAGTGGCCTTTAGGCGGCTTGAAAATAGTGACCTCCACCAACCTGCAGTTAAGCAGCGTAGTGCAGTATGCTATAACTTAGATTGAGGTTGAGTGTCGTGAGCTTGGTATATAAAAGTCGAAATATTACGTTTAATTTGTTATGGACTATAACGCCCGCGACTTTATCTGCATGAATGTCGGTTAAATTGTACATTTGTTGACAAGTCGACATTATGTCCTTCCTCGGGACGTACTCGTATATCTATGTCCATTCTAAATTTTATTCCAATGGGTGAATAGGTAACAAACAAACAAACATAGAGATACACTTAGGCTTTTATTTTGAACTAGCTAAACCGACAGATGCTGTCCAGTCTTAACAATGAATATTGAATTCGAACTGGTTTCACGCAATCTGTCAAATGACTGACTGTTCTGTCAAACGACATAATATTAAATTAGAAAAGTTAATATGATCATTCAGTTTTCTTAAATTTCTAATTGTCCGCGCAACTTTCTTATGTTTTTCTCTCATTAGAGCCTTATCCTGACAATAACAAATACAATATAAAAAGAAATAACGAAATCGGTCCAAGCGATCACGCGTGAATCGCGTGATGCCGTGATCAAGGTAAACTAGGATTCATTTTTATATACGACGGTCCCTACGTATAAAGCGACATGTCAAAAATGGCAATTTTTTTTTGTTGCGTAAATTGCTATAGCCTCCTGAGACTTGCAGTAGTATATATACAACATAAGAATAAAAATTCATTACACCTCCATCTGTTGAGTTTTAGTCGAAGTTTTGCAATAAGATCATTAGAGGAGATGTTGCTTTACTAAATTATGCGGCCATTTTTAACAACTTGTCATATTTTTTTTGACATTAGGCTACTTGTTCCGAACGATGGCAGAACAACGGCGGCCACGTGGTGAGTAATCTTTAAATTTTATACAAAGCTATAACATTTACTTTATATTTTTGGTGTGATACTATAATCCTAATAGTCTTCTTTGAAATCCAAACAATATTTTGCAGTTTAAATTACCTATGTTATATATTTACTACATCGGTTCTCAGTTCCGTACTTACATGTCCGAAGTCTGGATGTAGTACCTATACAACATTAGGAGATTTCATTTATTTTTGTCATTTTTAATTATTTATTTTTGGCAATTTTGACATGAAGCGCCGTTTATGACGGCGCTTCATGTCAAAATTGCCAAAAATAAATAATTAAAAATGACAAAAATATTCCGATAGATAATTACGATATATTTGATTTAAATTACCTATGTTATATATTTACTACATCGGTTCTCAGTTCCGTACTTACATGTCCGAAGTCTGGATGTAGTACCTATACAACATTAGGAGATTTCATTTATTTTTGTCATTTTTAATTATTTATTTTTGGCAATTTTGACATGAAGCGCCGTCATAAATAAATTACAATTAAATCATTTGACATAATTAATTATTCAATCGTATTTATTATTATAAATTTTATATATGCATGACTTCGTAATATTTGCATGCCGATTGTTGGCGCAACACGCTTGTTCTATCGAATTAGGTATTATTAACCTATTATATCATGTCTACCGTGTTTGCCTGCAAATAAATATATTTCATTTCATTTCAGTTTTGAGAGATGCAGACATTACCGATGCACTCGAAGATTCGGATGTGGATATTTTATCAGATGACGATGACAATGAACGGCCAGATGAGCTAACTCCTGTGAGAGAATTTAGTCCAAGTGACACAGGAACCGACGGGCTGACGTAAAACCTGTGCCTGGTGAACAGTTTCGCAAACACAAAGCTGAGCACTTAATAGACTACAGTGATAAGCAAAATCGATGCACTACAGCGTTTTGCATAAAATGCGAATTTTTTTTGTGCAGTACCCGAAAAAGGAATTGTTTTCTAAAATTTCATAAAAATTTGTAACCGTAGAGTAATAAGCTCTTCTCTTTATCTTTTTATTATTTTATTCTATGAAGGTAATAATAGGTAATTTTCGTTTAATTTCAAAAGAAGTAAAAAATTATGTTTTGTTTTATTATTCTATTGGGACTGAATATGTGTGATAAAGAGAGAGATTTACTAATAGATCTAAGGAAACGTGAGGCTAATCAGCTGACTGTGATTATTTAACAATAAGTTCGAGATTATGTTACTGAGTAGATACTAAAAAGTAAAAACAACAATAGCAAATCTGCTGGCTGTGATTACTAAACCATATACTACTATTGTTCTTAATATAAGTTTAATTAATAACGTCTAAAGATCTCAAAAATTGTTACGTTTTGATTAAATTCAGAATATTTTAGATAAAAATGGGTTTTAATTTCAATATTTCCGTAAATTTTGTAAAAAAACTTACTAAGTGTAGTTGGATTCGAGTTTAATTTCAGTAGTCATTGGGAACCGATGTTGTTTATACACAACATTGAGAAAATCCTAGTTTTCCACCAAAGATTTTTTATTTTATTTTTCCTGGTATCTATTAAGTTATTGTAGCCCACTGATCTGATTTTTATTAAATTTTCGAACTTAAAAAGTTCTGTGAGAAACATTTTCTTTTTTATTTTATTGATTGTATGTAATCAAAAAGTAAGAAATTAACTCATTTGTCCAATAATAATATTCTTTAATTACTATATCGTAGTATAAGCAGCCATGTGTGAAATGACATGTCGCTTTATACGTAGGGACCGTTGAATATAGATGATCTAATTTGGACTATAACATAACAAAAAACTTATTGAAAAAGAAATAATTTTCAGAGAAAATGTAAGGAAAAATTATTTTCATCTGATACTGTTCATAGTATATATTTTAATATCACACACACCGGCCTGATATCGTCGTGATTCTTTGGTAATGAGGCCATTTTACAAAGACCCATTGAACCCGAGAAGTCGACCCATTGGCAAAGAACAATAGTTGCCAAATTGAGGAAGTTATTAAGGGACGAAACATGGAGTGGGTATTCAATAACGTATTCGCATATATTATATATTATGTATATAAAACTCATTGTTGTCTGCTAGCATTATTTTGTTTATTTGTGTCATACACAACTGCGTCGTTCCTTTTAGACGCTCATTAATTAACACACCAATTTAATGCTAAAACCAATCACAGTAGAGACAGAAAATAAGAGTATATCAACTCTACGCACTCCATCCATTATACGATGAACTTTTTTAAATCACTAGGGCGGATAAGCATACGACCCGTCTGATGGTAAGCAGTCATCGCAGCCTATGAACGTTTGCGTCACCAGGACAACCAAGTTAGTATCCAAGTCCTATTAAAAATAGGATACCAAGACCAATAAGGAAGTGAAACTCAAATCTTTTTAAAACATAGCTAGCTAGGTGGCTTTTACATAAATGTTTTTATGACCTTAAAGAGTTTTTGACAGAAAACTATTAATCTATTTAAAAGTATTAATAATTGACATATATTAAATTGTATACGAGTATATATAAAAAATACGTAGGTACCTGTATTGTAAATGAAAAGCTGCCATACATTATATATCATTGGCCATGTGTTTTCATGCAGACTAGAATAGAATCACTCCGTTTCATCCCGTGGATGTCGTACAAGGCGATTAAAGGAAATACATTATCAAATATCGATCAGGCCTCCCCAACCCGTCTGGCCAGCGTGGGGAGTGTAGGCCAAATCCTCCTTCCGTCTAGGACGGACGAGAGAGGGTCGTGCTCCTGTAGTGGAGACTAAGATGGAAAGGTCTCGGGCTCCGTGAGGTTTATAGCAAAGAAAATTCTGGAAAAATTTGAAAAGAAAAGCGGGAAAATCTTTTTTCACATACAGCGCCATCTGGTGGCGAAACGGAGTTCGCCGGGTTTGCTAGTCACTACATAGTATAAAACAAAGTCGCTTTCTGATGATGATGATACATTATATATCTGTGTATGGATGTGTTGTCAATCATGTTGGCTGATATTTTAATTGTCAAAACGTATATACACAGCTAAATTGTTAGACAAAATGACCAACACAGCTAACATGTTGGTTAATGTCCGCAGCTTTAAGTTTTTGCATGCTAGTGTAATCCTGTCGGGACATGTATGAGCAATATAGCATCCGTTGTACTTATCATGTGCCATAGCAAATAAACAATTTCATTTCATTTCATGGTATCTATTACTCTCACGTAGCCGACCCCCTTTACGTCTTTCTTGAAAAATCCCATACTGTAATCTCTTGGGAAACCCTTAGCGGGGAGTTCATTCCACAAGTTGAGAGTTCGAGGTAGAAAACTCCTCTGGAAACGTACAGTACGTGACCATTGCGGCTCCAATGTGTGAAGATAATTTAGCAATTTAGTGCATTGCGAATTGCATTGGCGCGTTGGTTAGGGTCCAAGCAGACAGGCTACTTTGTAGTATTGGCGACCTACATTTCTGTGATTGATTCGATGCTCTATCACACTATGGCGACTTACTGCGTTCGATCGTGGTTAGGGTTGCCAAGCGTCCGGATAAAGCCGGACATAGTTAGGCTTTTTGATTGCGTGTCCGGTATAAACGGTGTACGGCTTGTCCGACTTTTGTTAGGCTTTTTACATTACGCAAACGAGCGAGAGCGCTGAGCGTGACCGAGCGCAGAGCGACTCGAGCATTGATTTTATATACAACGTACATACCTATTAATATTATATATATTATAGTCATAACCATAAACTGTCAATATGGGTTGTCATCACCTGAAATAAATATATTTTTAAACGGTTTTATTTAGCTCACCCCGTTTGTTTTATTATTTATTCTTGGGTCAAATTTAGTAATTCAAATTTCACCCTCTTCCTGTCAACCGATTAATTTGAAATTTTGTATACACTTTGGATTTTGGTGACAATACAATTAAATAAATTCTGTTTCATTGTAAATCCAAGATGGCCGCCGCTACAAAATGGCGGTTTACAAATTTTGTCACGACTACCTCAATATGGGTATCAAATGAAAGGGCTTGACTAGTAGAACACAGTTCACGTGAAAAAAAAATGAAAATCCAAGATGGCCGCCGCTACAAAATGGCGGTATACAAATTTTGTCACGACTACCTCAATATGGGTATCAAATGAAAAGGCTTGACTAGAAGAATACAGTTCACATGAAAAAAATTTAAATCCAAGATGGCTGCCTCTACAAAATGGCGGTTTACAAATTTTGTCACGACTGCCTCAATATGGGTATCAAATGAAAGGGCTTAACTAGTAGAACACAGTTCACGATGAATATTATAAAATCCAAGATGGCCGTCAACAAAATGGCCGGTTGGCGCGGTTACATATCTTCTCAATTTTCAATATGGGTATCATTTGATACCCATTTTTTCAATATGGGTAATCATTTGAATACAAGACAAATTTAAAAGTAAAAAAAATAATGACAAAAGTCAAATCTAAACTTAATAGAACGAAAGGTACTATGTAATGAAATTAGAAACTAAAAACTTGAAAATAAAAATTATGTAAAAAAACTTTTAATTTAAACGGTTTTATTGAAAATAGTGTACTAAAAGCTAAAAAATAATTCGGTAGGTCGGAGGTTTCAGTCATCACACCCCTCTCCCTCATCAGTCTAAGGCAATGATCAGACAAAATAATAAAATCGTTGGGCCCGTGTTTCCATCCAGTCAACTCAGTTTACGCTACGCCCAACGATTTTATTATTTTGTCTGATCATTGCCTTAGACTGATGAGGGAGAGGGGTGTGATGACTGAAACCTCCGACCTACCGAATTATTTTTTAGCTTTTAGTACACTATTTTCAATAAAACCGTTTAAATTAAAAGTTTTTTTACATAATTTTTATTTTATTTTATTTTATTTACCTATTAATAGTGAGACACAAAATCCACTATAATGTAGGGTGTCCGGCTTTTTAAACGGTTTTATTTAGCTCACCCCGTTTGTTTTATATTTATTATTATTTATTCTTGGGTCAAATCTAGTAATTGAAATTTGACCCCCTTCCTGTTGACAGATTGATCTGAAATTTGGTATGCACCTTTAGTTCTGGTGACAATACAATTAAATAAATTCTGTTTCATTGTAAATCCAAGATGGCCGCCGCTACAAAATGGCGGTTTACAAATTTTGTCACGACTACCTCAATATGGGTATCAAATGAAAGGGCTTAACTAGTAGAACACAGTTCACGATGAATATTATAATATCCAAGATGGCCGTCAACAAAATGGCCGGTTGGCGCGGTTACATATCGTCTCAATTTTCAATATGGGTATCATTTGATACCCATTTTTTCAATATGGGTATTCATTTGAATACAAGACAAATTTAAAAGTAAAAAAAATAATGACAAAAGTCATATCTAAACTTAATAGAACGAGAAGTACTATGTAATGAAATTAGAAACTAAAAACTTGAAAATAAAAATTATGTAAAAATAACTTTTAATTTAAACGGTTTTATTGAAAATAGTGTACTAAAAGCTAAAAAATAATTCGGTAGGTCGGAGGTTTCAGTCATCACACCCCTCTCCCTCATCAGTCTAAGGCATTGATCAGACAAAATAATAAAATCGTTGGGCCCGTGTTTCCATCCAGTCAACTCAGTTTACGCTACGCCCAACGATTTTATTATTTTGTCTGATCAATGCCTTAGACTGATGAGGGAGAGGGGTGTGATGACTGAAACCTCCGACCTACCGAAATATTTTTTAGCTTTTAGTACACTATTTTCAATAAAACCGTTTAAATTAAAAGTTATTTTTACATAATTTTTATTTACCCAAATGACCGGCCTAACTTGCTGGTCTGTGGCTATTAGGTTGGGCAACCTAGCAACCCTAGTCGCGGTACAGGAAACGTGCGTTTTAGCGACTGTATATCGACACTGCATCGTGTTCTGGCCCTGGCAAATGAGAGGTTCAGCACTGCGTTTGCTGCCCAACTGAAGTACCTCCACTTCACAGAATACCGCAGCCAAATAACAATTCCTTTGAGAGTTGTTGTGGTTCTGCGAGTGAGTAGGGTCACCAGAAAGGAAGGAAGTTGCGTTGGAAGAGGGGGTGGCAGCGCGCGAGCAAAAATATCATAATTATCAGTCTGTATCTAACCTCTGACCTTGTGGTTTCCGGCAGATTAGAATAGAACCACTCCGTTTCTTCCCGTGGATGTCGTACAAGGCGACTAAGGGAAATACATTATCAAATATCGATCAGGCCTCCCCAACCCGTCTGGCCAGCATGGGGAGTGTAGGCCAAATCCTTCTTCCGTCTAGGACGGACGAGAGAGGGTCGTGCTCCTGTAGTGGAGACTAAAATGGACCTGATGATGATGATGATGATCTAACCTCTGATCTAGATATCGGCCTTCTCCAATGCTTTCCACCAAATTAGATTCTCCGCCTTCCGGCTCTAGCCACTTCTAGTTTGAGATCATTCGTCCATCAGAACGGGAGAATTTTAAAACTCTTTGGCACCTCATACGTGGCGTCCATTCTAAAAACTTCTTTCCTATCTATCATCCCTAAGCCAGCAGATGTGACTATTTAAGTACGTGAAGCGAAAAACTTCAATAGTCTTCACCGTTCTAACTAATACAATTTGTTTTGAACCTTTTAGCTTTTATTATTGAACAGTAAAAAGTTTCATTTTTGAAGTATAACTTCTTTAGACACTGTGCACTATTTTTTGTTGGTGTAGTGAATGAGTCACGCTGGATATGTAACGCGCACGCTTAACTCTTTGGATTAAGTCGGCAAGAAGGGAGAGAGAGATCAAGTATTCGCTTCTGCCGTGTAGTTTATCAACACCCGTTTTTTTTATTCTGGCATCCGTTTGGTATCACACCGATAACATTAAAAAAGTATTTTAAAATACAGATACAACTTCCTTTGTGTACATAATTATGTATACGAATGTACCAGCGTAGCGTGAAACTGAAGTGCGTTTCTAAGTAAATAAAATTACCATACTATTTGTGAATGAAAAACATTTCTACATTCATTCATATATCTGCTTCATGGAAATCATTCACTCCACATAATTTATTTAGGAGAAACGATCTACAAATATTCGAAGCACAGAATGTTTATTTTGGTCCGATGATAATTATTATATTTCTATAGATATGTCAAAAACTCCGAAAAAAAAACCAATTATCTTACGAGTACCTCGCAATTAGTTCGCACAAGCAAGCCGACGAATCTGAGGTTTGTAACAATTGATTGAAATAGGTAAAAATGCAATCTTCTATATTTCGAAAATGCACAATTTATATTGATAAAGTAATTGAAGCCCAAGCGATTACATATCACACGAAAATACGCAATAATTTTATTTTAACACGTGTTCTAGTTAATTTTATATTTTTTTAAGAAAAATTGCCGCTATTTAGTGCTAGGCGAGGAAAAAAGATAGCAAGTATATTAAATCGCTGATATGATAAGGCTGGCGATAGTCTATGTCTCACCTACCACCTACGTACATAATTATAGCTATCCAAACAACAGCTGGAAACGTTTTCTAACTCCATTGAGTATGCCCTACCTATACTAATACTATATCATTGTTTTGGACTAACACCTCCGGTTGGATGTATATTAAAATAACTATTATTTGTTTGGTATCAATATCCGGAATCCATCTTGAGTCAAGCACCTGTCTTTCTTACCGTAAGTCAGCGTTTCCGGTACCCCTCCGCTAGCCGAATCCCCTCCACCTCCAGCGAGGCCACTTCGAGCGCACACCAGGTGATGGCTCCTCATTATAGCGTCGTTTTTCGCGCCGTTCACAAGTCAGCTCCGGTAATATTAGCAATGTAACGCGAAAAACTACTTAAATTTTTTAGTGTTTAAATTTTATTAACGTATTACCTCTCCGATAAAATATGGAGGACGAAAGTGTTGAGAACCTGACAAATGCAAGACAAGAGTCTAGTTTTCGAAAACGAAGTCGACCTTCATCATCGAGTTCCAGCATTGGAAGAAGTGAGTCGTCGGAAAAGCGAGCCCAGCGGGGGACGTAAGTAAAGGAGGCATAGTGAAACCGTGAGTTATGCACACCTTTAATGTTTATCCCAACAAGTGGCTTACTTTAATTTGTAGGTACCGACGCACGTTACAGATTCATTCTAGTGTGGGTACCACTGTGCAATGTTATTTTTTACTCTCGCAACAGCCTCAATTAATCTTCTATTGTTATAAAATTATGGGAATAGTAATTGTAAGTTTGGTTGTTTAAAATAAATATTTTTGTATTTGACGAATATCGTTACGGCAAGTACATACTTGCTTGACGAATCAAAATTCTGCTTCAAATGATACCAGCCTCTGGCGACTGGAGGGTAAATATAGAAGCATTCAACTTTATATTTTGTTCAAAATGAGCACTACGGTTAAAGATCCTGTATATGCGAAATCAAACAATGATTATTATTTGGAAAAAATAACCGTTTTTTGTAGCATGTCGGTCTTCGGATTTGGATCGTTGCAATTCAACGTTTTGAATTTGAGGGCTGGTATGCTATTAAGTTTTTGGATGCTCAAAAGAAATATTTGGTTACACCCGGGTTTGTAGAATTGAACGTTAATGACGAATTGAAGCGATTTGAATCCTCAGTGCTAAAGGAGGATACTCGTTCACATTTGTTAGAGCGTTCCTTTGCCGCTTTAACTAATGCTTTGGTGACCCAAAACAAAGCACATTACAAGCATTAGTCGATTGGGTCCATCGATACAAGGAGTCTTTAACTTCGAATATGTTATTTGATAAGTTGTTATATGTATGCTTTCTCCAAGGATTCTGGTTACAGTAAGGTAACGAAATCATATCCGCAAACTCAACCAGTAAAGCTGCGGATGAGCCGTTTTTTCAACCTACCTCTCTTCAAACCGCACGAGGGTTAGACGAAACAACAATCGCGACAAACAGAAGGGTAAAAAAACCACAAACACACGCCCCTTTTAAAAAATAAGCGTTGCGATTGATTCTTGTGCATTTTTAGTGGTTGTCTAAAGCAATTTCAGTATGTTTGGAGCAATCTGCGGGCACCAACAGAAATATGTCAACTGCTGTGTGGAAGTCGCATACCGTTTGTTTTAAAACCGCCTTTGTTTTTTCCAAATCCCATAGTTATGCGGTATTACAGAACCAAAAATCTTCATTCAAGGACTATGCAAATACAGGACATACTGGATACAGGAGTACTGGAGGAAGCAGAACTGAGCCCCAGTTATCTGTCGACTTTCTTCTTGGTGCCAAAGTCAGACGAGACTTTCAACCCTATCTTCAACCTAAAGCAGCTGAATCGGTTTGTACTGTCAAAACCATTTCAATTTTACTAACTTTCATATACCAGCATTTCTACAACATCAGTACTGAATGGCAAAGTTGGACGAGTAAGCCAAGCCTGCTTCTGCGTGCGTATTTTCAGCAGCATCGCAGATTCCTAAGGCTCAATTACCATCACGATCTGAGTCAACGTCGAATACTCCAAACGACCTGTCTTCAGCTCAGAGGACTTTCGCCTCCATAAACAATAAGGTAACGGAGTTTCTAAGAAGCCACGGCATCAGGTATTTATTTGGATGATTTCCTAGTTGTAAGTCAGTCAGGGCAGCAGCTGGACGACGACATAGCTTTCACACTGAACATAATATTACTGCTGGGCGGGACAGTCAAGTAAGGTTGGTGGTAAATTACAGCAAGTCTGTTTTGACCCCGACACAATTCGTCGAGTTCCTCGGGATAACATGGGACACAAAACGCAACGCAAGGTCCCTGTCCGAGCAGAAGTGCTTAACGCTACGCAAGGCACTTCAACTACAACTCGAAACAGGCAAGTGGTCTCTCAAACAGTATCAAACGCTAATGGGGAGACCCAACTTTGTAACAGTCGTGACGCGAAGAGGTCGCTTGACAATGCGTCGAGTTCTCGGGATAACATGGGACACAAAACGCAACGCAATGTCCCTGTCCGAGCAGAAGTGCTTAACGCTACGCAAGGCACTTCATCTACAACTCGAAAAAGGCAAGTAGTCTCTCTCAAACAGTAACAAACGGTAATGGGGAGACGCAACTTTGCAACATTCGTGACGCGAAGAGGTCACGTTCTCGTCGAACACTGCAACACTGCAGTCGACAGTTGCCAAAAAACCATCCATACCGCCAAGTGAGTATCCCTATTCCTGTTCTCTTTGAGATGGTGGGTCAAAAGTGTCAGGGTCAGACTCTTTGACACACCTGTTGACCACAGACGCGTCCAACATCGGCGCACATTTCGGAGACACCGAAATTGCAGGGACTTGGACACGGCAACAGCAGTCCTGGCATGCAAACCAAAAGGAAATATTCGCAGTTTATGCAGCGATACAGCATGAACGTCATCAACTACAGAATGCACAGTTATTTCTTCAGACAGACAATCGGACAGTGGTATCGTATATTGACAAAGTCGGCGGCACAAGTTCCAAGAAACTTCTAAAACAAACTCGACAACTTTTAGCATTGTTAGACTAACTGAATGTACATCTGACGGCTTATTTTCCAGGCAGATTCAATGCCGAAGTGTGAAATGCTCTTTTTTTGTCAACGAGTGGCATCGGACAGCAACAGCAATAACTTTTTCAAATGTGGGGCACGCCTCCAAAACAGCACATGTAGTACCTCGATACATCACTATAGACGTACACGACCAAGTGGCAATACGGCACAACCCATTTTGTCAGGTGGCACTATGGTCTGGCGCGGCTGATTCCACCACCGAATGTCATTCCCAGAGTTCAAAATCGCCTAAACCAGGCCAGAGAATAAATATTGATTGCTCCCATATGGAACAAAGTATTTTGGCGAGCAGATGTTCAAAATCGGACTCGCCAACCCCCTTATCTGATTCCAGATTTAGCACAGGTACTTTTAGATACAGGCAGGCAGCCGCCGGCGATACAAGATCTGTGTTTAGAGGTATGGTTGATTTTGGGTGGCATGACATTCTGTTAAAATGGACCGATCGGGAACAAGAGCTTCTGATGTCCAGCTGGCGGAGCTCCACTATCAACACTTACAAGCCGGCATGGAACAGATGGAGAAAATGGGTTGAGTCTCATGCTATTAATCATAATCTACCCTGACCAGGTAGCACGATTTGCCTAATCTACATTGTGACTAGTACTTGCCTATAGGACTATTCTGGCGCAAAAATCTGTAATTTCGACATTTACTCACATGACAACTAATGTAGATTTGTCATCAAATTTCTTTGTTAGTCATATGTTAAAAGCTATATCTGTTGCTCACGTAATAGCTGCTAAGCCGCCCATTTGGTATCCAAAAATACATGACCATGTATTATATATAGCCTTAGCGAAACTAATATTTACCAAGTTCTGAGACACACCACTACTTTATAATTATTGGCCACAGGTCGCAGGGTTCGCGACCTTACATTGTTATGTATCGACGAACATAGTTTAATAGATAAGGATGACACTATAGTTTTATGGCCGGTTTTTGGTTCGAAAACAGATAATTTTAGTCAACGGCAGTCTGGGTAGAGGCTTCGACAATATCCAGATAAAAGATCAAATGTCATTTTGTGGTTAAGACGGTTATTACAAATGTCTTAAAATCGTCGACAAAATGTTCATAACAGGGGTGAAGTGAAACCTGCGACTAAAACAATAATTTGGCGGTTGGGTGAAATCTCATAAAAGAAGCTGGCATCGAGACAACTGCAGGTTCTATTCGTTCTGTAGTAACTTCATTAAATTTTGTAGAGAATTTCTCTATTGAAAATCCTTACAACATGTAATTGGAAGATGATACATACTTTTCAAACGTATTACCAAAGAGAATTGATTAATCATAACGTTGTTAATATTAATAACGAATCAATGTCTTTGTCTAATTAAAGGGATTCTATCTTAATAGCATTTATAATAATAATGTACTTATTATGATATAACATAATTAAATACTGTTGTTGGTTTATACGAAAAATAATTATGATTATTGTTGCTATTCTAACACATTATAGCGTCTCTAGCTTACCAGCACCAGGTGATAACAAACACATCACTCAAGATGGATTCCGGATATTGATACCAAACAAATAATAGAGAGTTTTACCATCAAATAAAACTTACCTATTATTTTTTCATCAATATCCGGAATCCAGGTAAGGGCTACCTGGTGCATCATGAGCCTATAATGAGGAGCCATCACCTGGTGTGCGCTCGAAGTGGCCTCGCTGGAGGTGGAGGGGATTCGGCTAGCGGAGGGGTACCGGAAACGCTGACTTACGGTAAGAAAGACAGGTGCTTGACTCAAGATGGATTCCGGATATTGATGAAAAAATAATAGGTAAGTTTTATTTGATGGTAAAACTCTCTATTTTTGTCTATTTTACTCTACCAGAAAACTTTAAATATATGGATTTTGATTCAATATATTCATTCTGAAAAATAAAAACTTTGATCATAGTATACAAACAGAGCAGTAGTTGTATTTAACATTCGAAATGTCAGCACAGAGTGTTTAGTGCAAACTTTTTGTTCGCGTTCGATCATTTCAACGTAAACAAACCTACCAATTAGAGAGGAAGTCTCCTGTTGTGAATTTATAAGACACGTGTTACATTTCAAAATGATGTAGCTTACTTGCTCACATTTTGAAGTGATCAACCCGGCTAATTTGGATATGTGACACGCTTCTGGTGTATTTACAATATGAAACTTTTTCTCAATTTTGTCGGCTTGTATACGTTCGAATGTGATCAAGACTGATTCACGTTGCCTGACTCGATTCTGTACTATTTTTTTTTATACTACGTCGGGTGGCAGACAAGCATACAGTCCGCCTGATATGAAGCGGTTACCGTAGCCATATTAACGCTCGCAACATAAAACATCACTCGCGCGCCGCCACCCCTTACTCGCAGGAACACAGCAACCCTCAAGTTATTTGGCTGCGGTATTCTGTGAGGTGAAGTTGACGTTGGTTCAAAGATGTTAAATCACTTACACCCCAGAAGAAAAAGAAGAAGAAGACTCATATAATTGCGACAAAAGTTAATAAAGCATAAAATACAGAGTTTAGCAATATGGTTATTAGACAATAACAACACTGGTAGATGAATTAAAGAAAGGTATACTACATTACCTTTCTTCCACATCATCAAGATTTGTATACCATAAGGAAATCGAGAACATCCAACATAGGAATTATCTGGGCAAATATAAGCAGACGTGGATCTCTATAATATGAGCGTATCTCATTTGAAGCGATTATTAACTAAAATGGTTTTCCTCTGATTTCAGAATAATTTTGTAATGTTTATTTAGGTACTACTACGTAGTTGTACTACGTAGTTTTAATAAACTTTGCACAGTGTGTGCAGTTTGATCTAACTTGAGAGATAGCATAGTTTATAACTCATCGGAAATTAAAGTAGAAATATTTAAAGGCGATACGAAGTTCGCCGGGCCAGCTAGTAATCATATAAATAATAGTATCTACATATTATATGCAATATAGCGTTGGTGGGGGGGCAGCACGAAGAAAACTCAAGATAAAGAATATAAAAAACAATGTAATGCAGTACACTCGACACTATTTTAAAACTTGTACAAAGGCAGAACCAGTTAGACTTTTAAATTATCATTTTTTCGCCTTCTCGCGGTTGGCGCCACCCTGTCACTCTCTCTCGCTCACGGCCCCTGGCGGCCGGTCGGGTAACCACACTGGGGTGCCAGTGTGTGTTGCCAACGCCCGCTTTATGAACTGCCGCACGCTATACACTCCCCCTCGAGTTCCAGAGAACGTCCCCGCTCTTGAACTCGCATACAGGAAATGGTACATACAGGACAAACATGCTTACGAGGACGCCCTCTCTGGCGTTTAGGAACCACGGGACGAGGAGGCGAACTATCCCGACTATGAAACCTGGTAAGATCTGATACATGATACTTACCTAAAATATTCTCCGGATTATCTAAATTCGCGATCAAGTACGCTGTAGGACTAACTCTTTTCGCAATTACATAAGGACCGTCCTTTTTGGGAACAAACTTAGCTGTAATGTTCTTTGCTGCATTGCTAAGTACATGTGACTTTAAAAGTACCTGATCTCCGACTTCGAAGACTTCAGCAGCCCTTTTTGACTTATCAGCGCATTCCTTGCGTCGATCCTGCTGAGCTTCAACTCTTTCCCTTACAGCAATGAAAGAGTTAACAAAACTTTTTAAATAGGGTGTGATTTGAGGCACAAAATTATCTTTATTAAGTATCGACCGAATGTCGTGTTGTACGTCGAGTGGTGAGCGAAGCTCCCTAGCGAACGTTAAGTATGCTGGAGACACACCAGTAGTCTGACAAACCGCGGAGTTCATGGCGAACCTTATAGCAGGTAAGTGCTGTGGCCATGAAGAATGGTTCGTATCAACTAGACGAGACAACTGAAATTTTAAATCCCTATTCTTGCGCTCAGCTGGGTTAGCTGAGGGATGGTACAAAGGTAACAATTCCTGACCTATACCTAATACAAACATACACTGCTGCATAACAGCAGAGACAAACTGGACGCCATTGTCTGACACAATGCGTCGAGGAAGTCCGTAACGGAGAAAAAACTCTTCAATTAATGTGCGAGCGCACGCCTCTGAGGTTGCCTCCTTCAAAGCGTACAGCTCAGTCCAGCGAGTCGCGGTATCTTCCACTAACAATATCCACCGTTCTCCATTGTCTCCAATAGGAAGCGGACCGAAAAGGTCTATGGCCAACACTTCTCCCCTTTGATTCAGAACGGGAGTCTGTAACAGACCTGACGGTTTTTTGTTTGAAGCCTTATACCGCTGACAGGTAGCACAAGTCTTGATATAATCCGTTATGGCCCTACGCATGCCTGGAAAATAGAACCCTTGAGCGACTCTATTGTAAGTTCTGTCCACTCCATGATGACCAGCTATATCAGAGTCATGACATTCCTTTAGGATTTCGAGGCGCAGAGAAAGCGGAACAACCAGCTGTGGCTCTTCACTGTCAACATCGGGATTATACCTATACAAGACTCCTTGTTGCATGAAGTATCCTCTTTCAGACCAACGCTTAACACCTATAGACTCAGCATCAGATGTATCCTCTAGATCACTAACAATTTTCTTTAGTTCCAGGTCATCGAGCTGCGCGCGTCGGAGATCGGTAGGACTCCTAGCAGGTAAGTCCACAACAACAGAGCAAACTCCACACTGATCCTTGTTTTCTTCTTTACAGGTTGGGCGACTAAGCGTATCAGCAATAACATTAGCCTTTCCAGGCGTATACTGAAACTGAATGTTAAAGCACTGTAACTTTAAAGCCCATCGCGCCAGTCTACCAGACGGCGACTTTAAGGTAAGAAGCCACTTTAACGGCTGATGATCGCTACCTATGATAACCTCGTGTCCTTCTATGTAGCCTCTGAAACGTTCGACGGCCCACACGACAGCGAGAGCCTCACGCTCTGTAGTGCTGTAATTCCTTTCGGCTGGAACGAGAAGACGGCTAGCATACTCTATAGGGCGCTCATCTTTACCTTCACCTTGTAACAATACGGCTCCAATGGCATAGTTGCTAGCATCCGTCCTCAACACAAATGGCTTACTATAATCTGCTTGAATGAGAATCGGTGCCGACGACAGGCGCTTTTTCAACTCCTGAAAGGCACTAGCTTGGTCTGCATCCCAAGACCAAGGCTGATTCTTCTTTAGTAGGCGTGTTAAGGGCTCAGCGACAGCAGAAAAATTTGGAATGAATTTCCTAAACCACGAGCACGTCTGTAGAAAAGTTATTAAATGACGCAACGACGATGGTGCCTTCATGTGTAGGACTGCACGAACTTTGTCATCATCCGGTGACACACCATCTTGGGTGATGACATGACCAAGGTACTTTACCTTGTCTCGTGCAAAGACACACTTTTCTCTGTTCGCGCGTAACTTAAACAAATGTAACCTTTCGAACACAGTGCGCAAATCCGAAATATGCTTTTCAAAGCTACCCTCGGATATTATCAAGAGATCGTCTTGATATGCTAGAAGAGTCACATCCTTCAGCGAAGCACCCGTACGAAGTCTATCTATGAGACGCTGGAAGGTTGAAGGCGCGTTCTTCAACCCGAACGGCATTCGCTTGAAGCGAAAAGAACCAAATGGCGTCAAAAACGCTGTTTTGTCCCTATCCTGCTCACGTAATCTAACCTGCCAAAAACCACTGCGCATATCAATTGTACTCATGAAAGAGTGCTTTTTCGTTGACTGTACAAGCTCATCTATCAATGGCATCGGATAGACATCGGTCTTTGTTACCGAGTTGAGCTTCCTATAGTCCACACAAAAACGTACCTTACCATTCTTCTTGGGAATGAGAAGCGCCGGAGAACCCCATGCGGACTCACACTCTTCAACTATGTCGTCTGCCAGCATCTTATCCAACTCTGCCCGCATGACCTCTTTCTTAGCCGGTGTCAACCTATACGGCGGAACAGCAACGGGGGGGTGATCCCCTGTATCGATAATATGCTCGGCGAAAGGAGTCGCGTCTCCCCCTGGTGCGAAGATATCTTGGTGTTCTACTAGGAGGTGCGCGAGAACCTCACGTTGGCTACTGTTAAGCGAAGTTGCCTCATCATCCCGGAGCACCTCAGCCGCTGTTGAGGTGCTCCGGGATGATGAGGCAACTTCGCTTAACAGTAGCCAACACGAAGATGCAGGTGACTCCTTCTCAAACTGCATCTCGAATTTTTGTTTAATATTTTCGGCAAAGTGCCAACTGCTATCACCAAAATTGAAAACAAGATTGAATATGGTAAGAAAGTCGATACCTAACAAGCTTTCATTATTATTAGCTTCGGGAAAAACTAAAAATTTTATGACGCTAGTTTTATGTTGGAGCGTCACCTGCACCTCCGTGGTTAATACATTCATCTCCCTACATACACCATCTGCCAACCTAACAATTTGCGTTGACGGCAATAACGGGTGTCCTAACTTTAGTAGGAGAGCGTATAGCGTGTGACCGGCAATACAGCTTTTAGCAGCCGAATCAACTAAAGCAGTGCCACAATTACCTAGAATGCTTATATTTAACACAGGGCGACAAAAAGGTGCATTATTGTTTATTTTAACAACATTCTCACAACTATTGTAACTACGATTACAATCATAAAAACTAGACACACCTGTATTTACTTTAACCATATTATTGTCATAAACAAAACTGTTACTAACATCCGAACTTGATACGCAAGTATAAACATTACGAACATTATTGTTATAAACACAAGAGTTACAAAAATCACCCACGGCGCGCGTAGGGTTACCTTGCGTCGACACTGGCATTGACGGGTTAACTAGCGGCGGCTGCGCGGCGGCAGCGGCGGCCGAGGCGGCCGGGCTGCGCCGATGCCTGCGCGCATGCGCGGTCTCCGCGCGTGAATCGCGCAGCGAATGCAGCGATGCGGCCGCGTCACTATGACTGCTAGTGGACGTACTTATCACCCCGTCGTGTGACGTGAAGTTAACGGAATAAAACGACTGCTGACCACCCGACGAACAGTTTTTACACTTTGACTTGATAACGTTCGCCGCTCCACAACCGTAACATTTTATTTCACTTTCCCACTTTACCTTATTATTATCACTGTTATCACTATTTCGCTTTAGTTTCTCACATAACTCTTTGCGGTGACCTAATCGCTTGCAATATGAGCAAAATAACTTCTTTCCCTTGACGGCGACTGTTTCGGCGGACTCAGCGTTTGCGGGGGCGCCGGCGCTCGACGCATCAGAAACAGTAGGTACATCCCGCGCCGACGACGACGCTGTGCGCTTGTTGCTATGCGCCTGTAACCTCGCTTGAGTCGTGCTACTTGCCTGACCTTTTCCAGTTTCTTTTAGGGAATCTTCTATTATGCGACACTTATGAAGTAACTCGACGAAACTAATGACGCTTTCTCTCGTCACGCGTTTTCTAATGCGCGGACTAAGGAGACTGAACGCCATGTCTAATTGCACTTTTTCCGATAGGTCATCCTTTGGAAACTTTGATAATAAAGCACGTACCTTAGCGATAAAGAGATCCGTGTGCTCTTCTTCCTGGTTTAAACTGAACAACTTACGATAAAGTCGATGTGGCGGGTCATGCTGGCCGAAAGCACCTTCAATTTGTGTAAGGGCCTCCGACCACGTACTAGTCGATCTTTTAACTCCTTGCCACCACACAGCAGCAGGCCCCTCCAGCAACATCGAAAAACCTCGGAGAGCGTTCTCATCGGAAACATTTACGCAATCTTTATAAGTAACAATCGCGTCGATAAAGTTTTCCAACGACTCGTCCGCGCGTCCGCCAAAACGTGTCGAGCATTTCGCGAAGTTTCCGTTCGCGCCACAAGCGAAAGCCGATTCTTGATGGGCCTCGGAGACGTTATGCTGCGGCGTCGATGATCGTACTTCGCGTATCAACTGCTGGCAGAAATCATTCTGGGTTTGCTGTATTGTGGTGATAAAACTTGTGAGAGTTTCTTGCGACATTGTGATATTCATGGCGGCTCCACTACCGGCGGCGCCTCCATCGTTATCGGAGATATCTTCTGACCGTGTTCTTGGCATCTTGGACTCTGTAGACTCACACTAGTTCCTGAGTACCCACAGAACACAATCCTAGGTTCGACAACAGTCCCCTACGGTCACTTTTCGTGATCGTTGTAAGTTATTTCACTACACTCGTTTTATAATAACCTACACACGTTGGGCAGCCACTTATAGCGTTGGTGGGGGGGCAGCACGAAGAAAACTCAAGATAAAGAATATAAAAAACAATGTAATGCAGTACACTCGACACTATTTTAAAACTTGTACAAAGGCAGAACCAGTTAGACTTTTAAATTATCATTTTTTCGCCTTCTCGCGGTTGGCGCCACCCTGTCACTCTCTCTCGCTCACGGCCCCTGGCGGCCGGTCGGGTAACCACACTGGGGTGCCAGTGTGTGTTGCCAACGCCCGCTTTATGAACTGCCGCACGCTATAGCAATAAATTTTGACGAGCTCGGTAGCGTAGCGGTCCATGACGCGGCTTCAACACCAACGCTCGTGGGTTCGATTCCCACATAGGACAAACATTTGTGTGCATGAACATGTCTGTTTGTCTTAGTCTGGGTGTTTTCTATGTATCATAAGTATGTATTTACAAAAAAAAAATGTATTTACGTATCATAATGTTGTAATAAAGCACTTGTACTATTCCACGTTATTAAACAGATGGTGTTTGTGTTTCTACCAAGCAGAAACACAAACACCATCTGTTTACCTTGATAATGCCTTAGCGGCGAAACCGGTCGGTAATATTAAATATAAAAACGTGGAATAGTACAAGTGCTTTATTACAACATTATGATAATAATGTTCCACCAAGTGCCAACAATCAACAGTATCAACTGTATTTACGTATGTTTATCAGTTGTGTAGTACCCATAACACAAGTTTCGCTTACTTTGGGTCTAGATGGCGCTGTGTAATTTGTCTGACATATTTATTTATTTATAAAGATATTGAGAATTGAGTAAATGCTCGCAACATAAAATATCGAATGCACACTATTAGACGCCATGCGCCACCGCAATTCATGAATGTTGAATACTAATTAATCCTAACAATGTAAGTAATTGACACGTATTATGGATGTATGCGATGCGAATTTAATTAGTTGCGTCGCATAAATTTATAATAAATTGTAGTTGACATCAGTACCCATTGTAATAAATATAGTTTTCATCGTAATTATTTACGGTGATGGCCACAGTCTTTTAGAATTTCACTACTCGCTATCAGCCCCCTTACCACCATCTCTTATTGCGACTCAATAACTGAATAGATTGTTTATTCATACCAATGAATAAGCGACTCTATTTCAAATGGAATAGAGTCGCTTATTCGGAATGTTTGTAGTCGTAATAATAGTAAGTCGGAATGGTTGTAGTGGGTAAGTAAATTTTAAAATTACTACATGTTCATTAATCAAGTTTTTATTGTCTTACTAAATCAATTTAATTAAAAAAACTGTGATGTGATATTAAATAAACAAGAAGGCCAATTCTCATAATTATTTTACCATCGCAGAATGAAAGTTTTCTGAATTGAGATTGAATTGTGAATGGACTGAAAATTATATACTTGATTAATTTTCAGTTAATTAATTATTATCAATTCGTATTGTTAGCAAAATAACATACTTAGTTTGTTTAATATTCGGTCATATTTCTATATAATCTCACTTTAATTAAACTTTGAAGTTTCATATTGTGATACGAGAATACCAATATGACATTTGTGAGATCGAGACTGGATTGCAACTGAATTTTTACTACCTTTTAATTACAATAGGCTATTTGACTAACATTTTTTTCGGTTTGATATGTAGGGACGTCTCCATAATATAATCATAGGTGAAAGAATTACTTCGATAGCACAAAAATCTCTAAATCACAATTTTTAGACTGCCCCAAAACGATCCATTCAAAAGACTACCGAATTATGACGTCACAGGTTTGTATTTTGTATGCATCAAATCAGAAATTTGTACGATAACTATGTTAAATATTACGTTTATGTAATTAGTATCATAATAAAAGTTATAGCATTTTTTATTGCTTCTCCAATGGAAATATTATTTTTTAAATAATATTTCCATTGGAGAAGCATAAACTAGAGCAGCATAGTAATATTTAACATAGCTATCGTACAAATTTCTGATTTGATGCATACAAAATACAAATAATTTCATACATTTAAAATGGACTTTCCCGCCAAACTTTGATCGACGCTAAAAAAAAGTCTGACTGAAGATATTAGAATGAAAGTTTGCAGAACTTCATAGTTTTGTGTATTTTACGATATTGTTAATTTATTTATACAATTTTTAAACATTGGACAATAGCCTATTATTGCCCCCAAGAAACTGTACTGTACTAATACAACTCCTTAGGTTTAAAGATTTATTTATTTATTTAAACGTTATTGGCCGTGTGGTTTCGAACACTCTTTTTGAAAATGAACTTACTGGAAGATTCTCTGATGGCATCAGGTAACGTGTTTCATAGACGCGATGCTTGCAAAGTGAAAGAGTCTGACATGAAGCCAGATCGAAAAAGTGAAGTGCTTTTGCACCTTATCTAAGATTTGTAATAATACTTTTTAGTTCTAAAGCTTTTTTCTTAAAAAAGTATTAGATAGCGGCATTTTTTTTGCTAATGTAAAAGTTTTTTTCATTGTAAGTAGTAGTTAAATATTTGTTTAAGTAATATGTAACACGTAATTCACTTAGACATGTTCTTAGTATCTTGGAAAAGTTCAGGTAATAAAAAGTTACTTAGATTATTATTATTTAAATAGTTGTCTTGGCCAACTTTTGCCAGAATATCAATACATATAATAAAATCGTAACTGGCCGCTGTCTGTACATTGAAGATATATAAGAAAAACTAATATAGGGGGGCTTTATGAACGCAATAGAACCCAAAACAATGATTTTTAGAATTTTTGTCTGTTTGTCTGTATGTCCGTACGTTTGTGCACGCTAATCTCAGAAACGGCTTAACCTATTTGAATACGGATAATTTTCACTAATGCGTTAAGTTTTACTCAACTTAACATTTAGTGTTTGTTTCATTACAATCGGTTCATAAATAAAAAAGTTATATCAATCTAAAGAATCACATATAAAATGGTACAAAATAACCAATCAGTTGAATTGACTGAAACTTTATGAAGGTATTATGTTATCATCGTTAAAGTAAATAATACAATGAGAGAGATGCTTAGAGGTCGTAGCGCTAACGCAAGTTAAGCAACCCCTGTCCTGGTTCCAACTAGGATGGGTGACCACAATGTATGGGGAAATGTATGGGACTGGCAACACTGCCTCAAACAAGTCAAGTACGGCTCCGTATCTTATTTTATTTAAAAATATATTAGAGCATTGTAAAGTAACTTTAATAATAAATTAAGAAAGTTCAAGTGCAATTGAAAATGTGGATGTATTATCTACTCATACAAATTAAGAATTAATATGAAAACGGAAACAATAAAATTGCAGAGGAAATGAACTGAGTTATCATACAAAACAGTGAGTTTGCACAAGGAATTCTGTGAGTAAAGCATTTAATTATACCATAGCACCATAAGATGCAGTAGTAAACTAGAAGTGCACATATTTTATGACTAGAAATTCATATAATTAAGATACTTAAAAAAATATACAAACATCAACATCTACCGACTTAAATTTTTATTAATAACCGCTCATTCACCGCTACCCTGAACACTACGATAGGAAAACGATACTGTTGCAACTGACATAACTGATTATTGAGACTCGTGGTACGGGACCTGACTGATATTGCCGTTACCAAGAACGAAGCGACAGGAAAGCGATTGGAATTGATTGACATGTTCATGTCGTAATTTCTCATAGTACCTATGACTTTTATGACCTGTTTTACTTACGCTTTTTACGAAGATTAATTAGAAGAATATCTATATACTATGTATGAAATAATATTATAATTATGAAGAATAGTTATGTGCTTATTTGTGCATATATATATGAGGCGTGGTTTCGAGCTGTTTCTGACATATAATTATATTTATTTGACATAACTTGGTATTTCATCATTATATTAACATTGACGAATTCTGCATACAATAAGTAATTTACATTAGAAATCGTGAAAACAAAACGCTTAGTAAGCTCATTTCAATCTGAAACATTTTTTTGCTTGAAATAATTGACCCTTTGTTTTATTTTGAATACCACTCAACATCAGAAGAGTACTTACGATGTCCTCTAAACGAATTACATCAAAAACAAATATCGGTGACCACAAAATCGCCATACAGGTTAATTGTAATAAATGTAAAAATTCTGTTGATATTAATGATACTGTCCTATGTTCAGTGTGTAACAGCAGATATGAATTTGATTGTGTTGGCTACTCTAAAAAACTTTTTGGACTACGGGATCGTGAATCGAAAAAGAAATGGAAATGTAACACGTGCATTAAAAACACACCAACATCAAATAGTGAGCAGTCTAATGTCACGACTCGAAAAAAGCAAGTTACTCCAAAAAAGGCTCTCATATCTAAACACAATGACAACAGGAAGTCAAATATTGAGCAATCACGATCGTCACCTAATGACCCACATATTAGTCCGATGCATGACTCTCACATTCTCACAGAAGGTGAGTCCTCAGAAGAGTCATTTCTTTCACCTGATCCACTCTCAAGAAGTATGGATGGACAAAGAACGGATAAAATCTCACTACAAGAAATGAAAGAGACTATAATGCAACTCACATCAAATCTGCATAGTACACAAAATGAGCTTGAAAATGTCATAATTGAAAACAATGATCTCAACAGACAGATTAATAAATTAACAGCAGAAATCAAGCTACTAAAAGTCTTATGTCATCCATCTCCAGCAGGGAACACGATTAGTTGTAGTGCATCGAAAAAGAAAAAATATGTCATAAAATCTAACAGCCCATGTTCTACACCTTCTTCGTTGTTAAACACGCCGAAAAACACGTCCGGCACGGACGTGAAACTGTTACACCTGCAACAAAAAGTTACATACCTACAACAACAATTGGATATTGCTAATAAAGAGATCACAGAGCTTACAGTGCAAATAGAACAGTTTACGAAAAAATTGAACACATCCGATGTAAAAGTTCAATCTTCTACGCCTGTATGCCCTTTAACAGCAACTGCACAGGAAAGGGTAAAGGAAACAAGAAGAAAAATTGTGATTTTTGGAAGCCAGCAATGTGTTGGTTTGGCTTCGTTGATTTTGCGTTCAAGAAACTCAACTAAATATGAGAAGTATGAAGTTACTGCGGAAATTAAATCAAATGCAAATACCAGAGAAATATTGAAAAACTGTCGCGTTTTGCATCTAAACCCAGAAGATAAGCTTATTTTATGTGTAGGAGAAAATGACCAAAATATACAAGTTGTTTTGTCACAGCTACGGTCTATAATAGATTTTTTCTTCAATAACACTATTATTGTCATAAATGTTTTAAATAATGATTTGCTGAAAGTGAATGAATTAAATAAAAGTATTAATAAGTTGTGTAGTGAATATAAAAATTGTAACTTTGTAAATTCTAAGAAACTGTTTGACATTTGTAAATCAATTAATTATATTATTGACTGTAATGACTATGACAATAAGTATTTGAACTTTAGGGAACTTAAAAAACTAATGTTAAGTAATAAACCAAGTTCCATAGTAAAACAAACCATAGATAATCTGAAACAACGCACAATACCTTATTATTTCACCCGTAAAAGTAGTACAATAAATGAGAAGACCAATAAAGTTCCAAATAAGTGTTCAGAAGAATTAATAGTAAAATCAAACGTAGGTACCATACCTTTTTATTTTCCTGTAATAAATAAAAAAACGATTTTTCGAAGCTAAAAATTCTAAAACCACAAAATTCAAAATTCTCCATCAAAATATCGCCAGCGTTCTTTCAAAACAAGAAATATTAGAAATGACATTGTTAGATTTAAGAAAAGCGCACAACGAACCAGATGTTATATGTCTGTCAGAAACTTTCCTGAAAAGGGGACATGAAGGCTATTTAAAAATTAACAATTATAAGACAGCATCTAGTTTCTGTAGAGACAAGCAGCGAGGTGGAACTTGTATTCTGGTAAAGTATGGATTGCTTTATAAAGAATTACCTAATCTTAAAAAGTTTGCTACACAAAATGTATTTGAAGCTTGTGGTATAGAAATTCCATCATATCAATTAATCGTTGTTTGTGTCTATAGAACACCACAATCTAATCCAGATCATTTTTTTCATAAATTGAATAGCCTACTATATGAGTTAAGCAAATATAGTAAAAAGTCTCGATTAATAGTAGCAGGCGATTTGAACATAAATACTATGAAAAAAGGAAAGTTTACTAATGAGTTACGGGGTCTATCTCAAAATTATAATTTGAAAATTCATATAGATGTCCCTACACGCAAATCTTCTTGTATTGATCACATTTTAAGCAATATCCCTGATGCAACTGCTCAGGTTTTGCCACTGCACCTTTCAGACCATGAAACAGCGCAAGTCTTAAGTTTTTCGGTAGAGCATAAAGTGAAAACAAAATCCACTTACTACATATTTAAAATAGATTTTTGTAAAGACAACATTCGAAAATTTAAGGAGTGTTTAAAAAATTTATCATGGTCAGATATTTATAATGAAGCGGATCTAAATACAGCATTTAATAAATTTCACGATTTCTTAAGCTTGCTTTACAATCTCTGTTTTCCGAAAGTAAGAAGAAAAATTAACAATGAATTAAAACATAATCAAAATTGGATAAGTAAAGGACTAAAAAAAAGTTGTAGATTTAAACGTGTGCTGCGATATAATTATTATAAAAATAAGAATGAGCTGAATAAGAACAAGTACACTACTTATTCAACTATATTGAAAAAATGTATTTTTAGATCGAAAAAAAACGCAAATATACAATTTATAAATAAAAATGACAATAAATGTAAAGCAACATGGAAAGTGATTAAAAATGAAATATCAAACCCAATTGCCCAGGACATAGATAGGATAAAGATTGGAAGCAGTACCATAGGCGACCCTGTACATATAGCCACTGCTTTTAACGATCACTTTGTGGATTCGACTCGTCAGTCGAATAACAATATATCAACTGGTAGTTTTACTCAAAATACCAGAAGTAACTCTATGTTCTTAAAACCAATGTCTGAAAATGAGGTTTTATTGGAAGTCTTATCGTTAAAGAACACTAATTCCGAAGGGTATGATGGCATCAATACAAAAATCATAAAAACATGCATTCATGAACTGGTTGGTATTTTGACACATTTGGTAAACTTGTCTTTTTCATCAGGTACTTTTCCAACAGCGTTGAAAAGATTAATTGTGAAGCCACTATTTAAAAATGGTAAAAGGGATAACATTGGAAATTATCGTCCCATTACGTTAATACCGATCTTATCTAAACTTTTTGAAAAATGTATGCTTAAAAGGATTATCGAATTTTCTAATAAATATAACTTAATAAACACTGAACAGTATGGTTTCCAAAAGCAGAAATCTACTACTCTAGCAATTTTTTCTGTCCTAAAAACTATCTTGACTAAAATGAATAGCAGTTATTGGACTACTGCTTTGTTTTTCGACTTATCAAAAGCTTTTGATATGGTTTCGCATGACATATTAATTAAAAAAATTGAACGTCTAGGAATTAGAGGACCAACCCTTAAATGGTTAAAGTCCTACCTAGAAAATAGACAGCAATGTGTAACTATTAACAAAATTGACATAAATAATGAAATGACAACCTATTCATCTGAGTATAGGTGTAACAAACATGGAGTACCACAGGGAAGTATACTGGGACCAATGCTGTTTGTACTATATATAAATGACATTATTGACATTACGAATTTTAAATGTACCTTATTCGCTGATGACATTTCTATTATTGTAACAACTGACAAAAACGCTAATACTATTAAAGACCATGAAAATGATATTAATATGACAATTGATAAAATTATTAAATGGACAGATGCAAACAATTTGAAAATTAATTTGGATAAATCTAAATACATGCAATTTAATGGATTAGCAAATAGTGTAAATCGTATGCAACTAAATGTCCAAAAAATTCAAAATACAACCCAAATTAAATTCTTGGGAGTGAACATAGACCAAAATTTAGATTGGAAATCGCATGTTGAAATTGTAGTTAACAAAATTAACAAATTTGTGTATGCTTTAAGAAGAGTGAGAAATGTAACAAATCTTAAGACAGCTATTACTTGTTATCACGCCTATGCTGAGTCTGTATTACGGTACGGACTCATCCTGTGGGGTAACAGTACTGACAGGAAAAGAGCATTTGTTTCTCAAAAAAAATGTATAAGAGCATTATGTGGTCTTCCGCCAGACGATTCTTGTGAACCAATATTTAAAAAGCTTGGTTTATTACCACTTCCATCGTTATACATTTTCGAAGTTTGTATGTTTGTACACAAGCATAAACATTTGTTCAGAAATGTTTCTGATAATGTGCACTCAAGAAGTAGACGTAACCCATATAAACTTGTACTTGACGATAATCCCAGACTATCAAAATATAATAAAAATTGTATAGCTATGTGTGTAAAGATTTATAACATCATACCAAATGACATAAAATTGTTAAATATAAAATTGTTCAAGACAAAATTACAAGGATGGCTAAATGAAAAAAATTTTTACAATTTAAAGGATTTTCTTGACATGAGAAGTTTTTAAGATATGAGAATTAGGTAATTTGCTTGTTATTTGTATCGTTGCATGCTATCTCTCCGTTAGCAAAACATGAATGTTCTCAGACTAAATTTAAGACCTATGTATACCATGTTTTAAGCAATAAAGATTATTATTATTATTATTAAATGAAATTAGTTGAACTATTTTACCCTAAACTTTACACGAGTACTTCTATAGACGAGTGAGTAAACACGTATTTCAGGATTTTTCAAAATTCAATCCCTAAAAGGGTAAAATGGGGCCAAAAAGTCTGAAAATCGTCATGGGTATTGTTTTTATGGTTTATCGGGTCGCTGATTACGAAAAAAACTATTTAATAATCCAACATAGCCGACGTGACATAAAATCACACCTGTGGGGATGCGATGGCGTTGAAATGTCATAATATCAGTATGGGGGTTGATTCTATGGTTGCCTGGGACGTCAATTACGAAAATAGCATCGATTTGAAAATATAACACAGTGGACACGAAATTACTTCAAAGGATTTTTCATATTTTACCTCTAAGAGCGTGAAACGGAGGTCAAAAGTTTGTATGGGGCAACGAGATTAGTTGGACTATTTTATCCTAAACTTTACACGAGTACTTCTATAGATAAATGAGTAAACATGTATTACCCCAAATTTCACGCGAGCGAAGCCGCGGGCGAAAGCTAGTTATAAATATTTTTGAAAAATGGAAAAATTCACCTGCCCCCCACCACCTAGGGGGTTGAATTTTTCCATTTTTCATAAATATTTATAACAGTTACTTAGGCCGAAATACTAAGGTATTAAATTAAGGTGATAAATATAAACTAGATATATTTCCAGCTAGACTTTTGTTGCTGAATACAAAGTAAAATAAAAAGAATTAATGCCTTATTAAAACAGCGTCTGGAAATGGCTGGATGCGGAAGGCGGCGGATCGTATTTGGTGGAAAGCATTGGGGAAGGCTTATATCTAAGCGTTTTCTTGAGACGGCGCATTGATGAACGAAATGTCCCATACTTATTATACCTATTATGTCTTGCTATAACGCGCGATGGTTGGTTTTTTCTTAATAAAAAAAAAACTGTAATTTATTTTAATACGTAAATCAAATTGACATTTAAACGTGTATGGTTAGACTATCTTCTATAGGCAATTTAGAGGAATTCCTCTGTCCGGTATGCACATAGAACACAAAGGATAATAATAAATCCAAACTAAACAATGCCAAACGAGCGACTAAAATATTAGGCTAGGTTAGGTTTGGTATGTTTTACATCATCTTTAGTCACCAAGTTATTATAATAGTCATCCAGTTTTACAATTTTCGATACTTGTTTGATATTGACGAGCTTGGTGGTCGAATGGTTAGCATTGGCCACTTTGACTCCCAGGTAGCGGGTTCTATTTCCGCATAAGACTATTTATGTAAATAAACATATCTGTTTGTCTTCGTCTGAGTGTTTTTTATGTATTATATGTATGTATTTACAAAAAAATATATTTATATATTCTCAAACGTCAATTATCTAATACCCATAGTATAAGCTTTGCTTAGTTTGAGACTAGATGACAGTGTGTAATTTGTCCAGAAGTATTTATTTATTATCGTTTAATTACTAGCCAAATATAAATCTCTATTAAAAAAAAAAAGTTACTTTGTGATATCTTTTTCTGTTATAAATGTTAACAGTTCGTGTAATGCAACTGACAAAATGAGGTTCATTACATGGAGTATCAGGTAGTCAAAAATATATTCATGTGTTTTGTAATTGCTGAGAAAAAATAGGATCACTACCTTCAAAATCCCCAAGGCGTCGTCATGATACATTTTGATATTAAATGCAAATGTAACAAAGTATTTTATAAGCAAATATTCGTAAGTAACGGTAACCTGGGACCCTACCGACGAATCTGAAGCCGATTACCATCGAATATTTTGATTCGAAAAATAGCTCTTACGTTTTAGTTATTTAGAAATATTTTCACCTTAGTGGGTAGAGCGCCACGGCACCTACCAGCTAACCTAAGCACAATTACCATAAGTTTAAGCTGCAGTTAGATTTTCGCAATCAAATAATCATATGGTAATCGGCTTCAGCTTCGCCGGTAACGCCCTAGGGCCCAACCGGCCCCATGGAAGCCGATTCCCATCGGATTTAAAGATTGTAAATATCAAACTTCAACTTAAATTTATGGAACTTATAAAATATAAGTTCCATAAATTATATAAAATATATTATAAAATATAAGTTCCAGCTTAGCTGATATAAACCCTAAAAAACCCGTCAAAAATTGATACATTATTATTGCATCTATTTTTTTCAACCATAAAATGGTATTATTTACCATTGTATTGCATACCATTTATGGTATCCACATAAGTAAATAGCCGATTCCACTTGATAATATCTAATGAAATACATACAGTAGCCACTACTAATGTATATTCTGTGGTGAGCATACAAATAGCAATCATTAAATAAGATATCACAATGTTATTTCTCCCTCGCGTGCCGTCAAGAACATTATCTGCTTTACTGCTACAAGATAAATCCAATATGCTGTTCGACTTAACGATGCACTCAGCCGGATGACTCGACGTCTAGTTCAAATGCAATTCAGTACCGAATACAAATAGGAGCAGTTTGAATTGTCGATGACCTAATGATTTCGGATCGACTGGACACAATCTCTCTGCACGTAGAGATGTAGCGTCACTTTGCGTTCTATACAAATTATATCACGGGGAGTGCTCGGATGAGTTGTTTGATTCGATACTTGCCGTTGAGTTCCACTATCGTACAACTGGCCATTATCTAAAATTCCATCCATATTATCTTGATAATTGGCAATCTACCACAGTACGTTTCGTAAGACATTTTATCGACGAGAGACCACAAGCTCGGTGGCGTAGCGGTCAATGACGCGGCTTCGACACCAACGCTCGTGGGTTCGATTCCCACACAGGACAAACATTTGTGTGCATGAGCATGTCTGTTTGTCTTGGACTGGGTGTTTTCTATGTATCATAAGTATGTATTTAAACCTTTTCCGACTTAAATACCATCGCCCAAGCCCAGCGGCGAACATCAGCCGTGAAATGCTGTGCACAAGAAGGAATCCACTAGACGTTGCGTATGCCCTCAGACAAGTATACAGTGGCATATACTCGTCCAACACTCGGACACGGTCCCTGAAGCTGATGAGGTACAGAGAGTCGCAAATACCCACAAGCGCAGCCAACACCTTGTACCTGGTACATACTCAGGCCGAGAAAGAGCTACTGATCGGTCAAGGTTACGGCAGTGGCGCAGGGTCTCGTACTTTGACCATTCATGAAGCACAGGGACTGACATACGAGTCAGTGGTAATCATCAGGACATCGATGAAAAACCTTCAACTGCATAGTAGTGTCCCCCATGCAGTGGTGGCAGTTTCGAGACATACCTGTAGCTGTATATATTACACAGACTGCAGCGAACTATTCGACGCAACTGCAAAATTCATAAAACGTGCGGAAACTGCTACCACGGAAGCAATTCGGGACTACAATTTGCAAATGGCGATCTGGAGTCGGGATACACCCGTCGTGAAAGAATTGGCAAAGCAATAGGAAAGAAAACAAAAAATAGGAACGCGACTACTCAGTTCCGTACGGAACTGATGACACAGAAACGAGATGGTCGCCCATGCAATATCAGTGACAATGACAGACGGAATATGCTGGGTCAAAGAACGTAAGTATCTGGTGGGTGAGAGGGAGAGAAGGAGAAAGACCATAGGGAAATAAATAGAGGTTTTACTGTGCAGCCCTGACAGCCCAGGTAGTCATGCTCACTAAAGTGT
Source organism: Hypsopygia costalis (assembly GCA_937001555.2). NCBI lineage: Eukaryota > Metazoa > Arthropoda > Insecta > Lepidoptera > Pyralidae > Hypsopygia > Hypsopygia costalis. The sequence goes on from OW443350.2 coordinate 6,718,595, forward strand.
TCAAACTGGTGGTGGTGTCGTGTGGCGGGTCGCCGCATTCCCAATAAAATGGTTGAATGCGGTGATGGCTGCCCCATGCATCAACTCGTGAACGGGTGCTGCCAGAGGGGACTGGTCTGCCCTGGCTGTCATGGTTGCAAGGTAAACAATAGGAGCAATAGACAATAACATATAGTAGTAATAGACAATAATATAATTATTAGCATAATAGCGACGTGCAATTTATATTGTAAGAATATTGTAAGATAGAGATAAAGTATGTATTTAAAAAAAAATGTATTTACGTATGTTTATCAGTTGTCTAGAACCCATAACACAAGCTTCGCTTACTTTGGGGCTAGATGGCGCTGTGTAATTTGTCTGACAATATTTAATTTATACCACAAACTGTGAAGTTGTGGTATCAACTTCGCTCAGTGGTAATTCCGAATAATTACAACATGAGAGCCTTCAAGAACAGAGTATATATTTCTTAAAAGACTGGCAACGAGTTGGCGACCCCGTGATGTTACTGATCTCTATATATGGACGGTAGTGATTTCTTTTTATCAGGCGATGATGGCCCCTTTAGAAATATATTATCGATATAGTACGAATACCCTATCCATAGTCACCAATAATGGCTCGTCTGTATTTTAAGCAAAAAGTTCTATGCTGTATAAATGGAGTACAGATAAAGCCTAGCGCACATTAGCGTTTCCCAAGCGTTCCTACTTATGCGTTATTATAACGTGTGACGGGCGCATCACGGCAAATGAAACTCAGTATAATGAAAATGGATTTAGACGAAGAAGAAATTTTTGTTTACTAAAGAGAATTACAGAATCAGAAGTGTCGGAGAAAACCCATTACGTTCAGTAGACTTTTAGAAAACGTTTTTTTTTCATTTAATATATTGCAGACATATCAAAAGTAACTGAAGGTTTATACTGTCTACAATATGATTGGACTTTTACAGTTGATTTAGTATACTTTTCGACACCACCACATTATACCACCACTCAATACACTTTAAGAATGTCTATGTCATCTGGAGAAAGTTGAATAAAACCTGCTTATTACTGTAAGATATATCATAGTATTGCGGGTCCCTTGCCCAATAAACAAACCAGGCAAAGGGACTTTTATCCTCGATTAGTTTAGTACTCAACCACATCGGTGGCAGAACTAGCAGGTCATATCTCCTTTACACCTATAAAGAGGCTACGTAGATACTCCTAAGTCGAATACTATAACGTACGTATGTAGAAAGTAGTAAAGCGTCTGTTATTCTACGAGACATCGTGTCTATGTTTTTTTGTTTGGTCGTCTCGCTTACACATCACTATCACCGCACCACAGCATGCTATCTCATTCACCACGTAGCGTAATAACCGATGAATTAATTGTGAACACGTGCCCTCCCGTCTGTTTGAATGTAATACAATGCTCGCACTGCATGCACGTCATTGTCAATTTCACTTTAATCAGTTGGATGATCGCGCACGCTGAGAAAACGCTAGTGTATAGTAGGCATAAAAGAAAATCAGTCTCAAGCAGCTATATCTCTGACATCTGGTTTATATATATTATATAAACCAGATGTCACATGTATACGTCACGTGTACTGTGCCAAAAACAGATATAGTCACCTATTTTCTGTTAAACAAGATATTTTGGGCGAACATGCACGCTGAGGTAATGCTAGTGTATAGTATATACAGGCATGGTACAAAATCTGCCCCGAGCTGCTAAATTAAACGAGTATTTGTAAGCAAGTACAGAACTCAAATATTGTCACCTACTGAGAGAGAAATATAAATATAATTTATGTCTTCCATCTGTGAACAGTGATATGTATTTGAGAAGTGCATTTGTTCATGGTATATTAATATTTAATCGTTTGCCAAAAGATATTAAATATTTAGATGGACAATCATCCTTACTAATATTATAAATGCGAAAGTAACTCTGTCTGTCTGTCTGTCTGTCTGTCTGTCTGTCCTGCTTTCACGGCAAAACTACTGAACCGATTTAAATGAAATTTGGTACACAGATAGTTTAGAGCCTGAGGAAGGACATAGGCTACTTTTTAATGCAAAAAAAGGGTTGTAAGGGGTTAAAAGGGGGGGTGAAAGATTGTATGGAAATATCGTTATTTTTAGAGCTAGAAGCTTGAAACTTATTTTTTAGGCTGTTGATTCGATATAAATAAATATGACATTCAAAGTTTGTAAAAGTTTTACCCACACGGGGGTAAAATAACAATAGGGAATAGGGGATGAAAGTTTGTATGGAAATATGTAAGGTATAAATGAATGTTTTATAAGTTTGTTTGCCAAGAGACAAAATATTAGTGCTATCCTGATGTAGATAACATTTACGCAGTCATTACAAAATGAGAAACTGAAATTAACGCGAGTAAAAAACTTGCCAAGCATCGCGCCGTACTAGAGATGGGCAAAATGCCGGGCATTTACAATAAATGTCCAAAAAATAGTTATAAATTCCCTATTTATGCCCAAAACTAGGCATTTATTGGGCATTTACAGGTTCTTACTGGGCACTTATTGTAAATGCCAGGCATTTTGCCTATCTCAACGCCGTACACCACCCGTACACATTGAAAGCTGCCACGCGGGGGTCAGGGAGCGGGCCGGGGGTCGTTACGCGGTGTGGTACCACATGAGTAAAAAACGGTGGTACGGCACAGAAAAAATATGCCCAAGTGGGCTTGCCCAAACGTGCAGACACGTGACAATTATTATTTTTTCCTCTACAAATGCATTATTATTCACTGCACATTGTTTACAATTCGATTTGCTTACTTTAGTAGATAAGTTATTAAATATTTTTTTCTTTAGTTGGGTCATTATTTTATTTATTTCATTCGTTAAAAGTAGATTACTTTCGAGTTTAATTAGATGTTATTACGTCATTTTTTTTTGTTGCACATTTGTATGCTAGGCAGGTACCTAAGAACGGTAAGTTAATTGCCCTCACCAAATAAACAGTACTTTTTTGAGCATTGTACAAACAAAGCATTTGACCATCTGTGAATGTAAACAAAAGATAAGAAAGCTTAATAGTTTTATGAATGAGTCTTTATGCCTTTGCATGCCGACTCAGTCAGAAGTCGCAATATCCGAAAGGGATTTCTAGGAATCGGTTACAAATGGTTCATAAAAACCAGTTCTTAAGTACAAGTGTAAAAAGTTATACTTAGTATAGAGATTTTGTTTATTTGGGTCAATAAAATTAGTTAAATTTAATTCATTTGGGTTTATAATTTTTTTTAAATAGGTTTTTATACAATTAAATAAAATACTTAAATAAGTTATTTTCATAATAAGAAGTTTTGTTTTCTGTGTTTACGGTTAAAAGCAAAATAAAGTGTAAATAGTTATAGGGGTATAGCGCACTCGGTTCTAAAACTACCATTGAACTTAGCTGATGAGGACATGCCGGTATGTAACTATTAAGGAGTAGAGGACTGTATGATTAAGGAATGGAAACACGTAGATATATGTACAGTAAGAGAACCGAGTTTAATACGTTAATATTACTTGCTAGCACAAATGGAGCAGACACAATCAATACATGGAAACCGTAACTAAGTAAAACAATTTAAAAAATATGTCAAATACAAAATAATATTATTTATAAAAAGATTCTATCCAGCCAGTCGCCAACATCCTGGACCCCTGTGTGTCACACTAGCTGTTGGTGGCGACTGGCGGGGGCTCAGCATCAGCCTCAATTAAAATAAGCTTCCGGAGCGGTCGGGGTAGCGTGCGGCTTCTAGTGCGGACGTCCACTACGCGGACCGCTCCGTCAGGACCTCTGTAGGTCTTAACTACTCTCCCTAACGGCCATAAACCGCGAGGCAGAGTAGGGTCAGCGATAAGCACCACATCACCCTCGCTCAATGTCGACACGTTTCGTGAATAGCCTCTTGGTCTGAGCGTTGGTAGGTATTCGTGTAGCCATCGTGCCCAAAAATGATCGGCGAGGCGTAATACTCTCCTCCAGTTACATCTACGTGTTAAATCTGCATCTGTTAGCGAGCATGTCCACGGTGCTACTGATGAAGTCCCTAGAATGAAGTGAAATGGCGTCAATGCTTCAGGTACATCTGCTGAAGATGGTATGTACGTGAGTGGTCGTGAATTGACTATTGCTTCGGCCTCTATCAAAAACGTCATTAGTACATCTTCCTTTAATTTTTCATGAAGACATGATCTTAATGCTTTTTTTACACATCGCACAAGTCTCTCCCAGGCTCCTCCCATGAAAGGGGATGCAGGTGGAATGAAGCGCCATTCAATTTTGTGATTTGTTGCGAATTCTTCGACTGACTCGTCATGTAAAGATCGAAGTTCACGCGATGCGCCGACGAAATTAGTGCCATTGTCTGAGAATATGGTAGATGGAGAACCTCGGCGTGCAATGAAACGTCTTAAAGACATTATAGCGGCGTCAGATGACAGAGATGTGACTATTTCTAGATGAAGGGCTCTCGTGACCAAACACGTATAAAGAGCAACGTAGCGTTTCTCGTGGCGTCTAAGCACGGAGATTAGTATTGGGCCAAAGTAATCTAGGCCTACGTGAGTAAACGGTCTTTTGTGGTGGTCTAATCTTTCTAGAGGTAAATCGCCGGTCTGTGGCGTAATTGTTTGGCCTTTCCATCTTCGGCACCTAGTGCAAGCCCTCGCTACGCTGCGGATTGCGCTTCTTGCTTTTATTATCCAATATTTTTGTCGCAATTCGTTTAGGACAAGCTCGTTGAAACAGTGGGCTGCTTGAACATGGTGATGAAGGATCAACAAACGTGTTATATGGTGGTGCCCATCCAAAATTATAGATGATTTGGCGTTTTCAGTGACTCCTGGAGCAGATTTAATTCGTGTATCTAGGCGAAGCAAATTGTTGTTGTCGAGTACTGGTGCAAGTGCTGCTATACGACTTTTATTGGGCACGGGCTGCGTAGCTCGAAGGGCTTTCAGTTCTTCAGGAAAGCTGTCCATCTGAGCTTGTTGTAGAAGCATCGTTTCGGCTTGTATCATGTCTGACGCACGAAGCTGCGAGGAGGATGTGGCGCCATCTGTATACAATTTAGAATTTTGTGTTATAGGCCGAGATAGTTTTAATCGAAAGATTCGCGCACCCCGGAGAATCTGGGCGGTTGTGCGTAGCAAACGCAACCATGAACTAAATCGCGTCGGATTTGGTACCGGAAGATCTGGAAATGGGACGTGAATGAGCAGCCCCACAAGTTCCGTCTTTATTTCGGAATCTGGTGAGGTCTCATTCATGTCAATTATTTGCTCGGTCGGCCAACTACATAGTGGCTCTAACAGAAACTGTGGTCCACAAAACCATCTATGAGACGGAGTCAAATGCAGTTTCTTTGGTTTTGTTGCATCATCAGCAACGTTGAGAGAGGTAGGGAGCCACCTCCAATTGGACGGGTTAGTAGTCTCCAATATCTCTCCCAACCTATGAGCTACAAAAGGTTTAAATTTCCGCGCATCACTCCGTATCCACTTTAGTACGGTGGTTGAGTCCGTCCAAAAAGTGGTTGCGGAGGGCTTAAGACGATGAGCAAGTAAAATAGTTTGTGCGAACCGCGAAGCAATAAGTGCCGCTTGTAGCTCCAAGCGGGGAATAGATAGAGGCTTCAGTGGAGCAACTCGTGCTTTACTTCCTATAAGAGATGTGGATACAAAGCCATTATCGTAGCTAAAACGCCAATATGCTACACAGGCATACGCTTGCTCACCGCCGTCAGCTATTAAATGTAGTTGAATATCCGCGGGATCGGACTTGCTTAAGTAGCAACGCGGAATTTTAATATTGGCGGCATTCTGTAATTGAGTAAACCATTCATTACATTCAATAAGATAGTTATTTGTTATTGGTGTATCCCAGTCAATACCCGCCCGCCATAATTTCTGAATTAAAATTCTTCCCCAAATAATTACGGGCATTAGTAGACCTAGTGGGTCATACACTTTCATCACACTTGATAATAAACTTCGTTTAGTTATCATGCTGGAGGATACATCGGGTCCTGGGCGGAATCGCAAGGAGTCTTCCGATGGATTCCATTTGATTCCTAGAACTCCAACCTCACTATTATGTGGTAGACAAACGTCTGAACTCGCATTGCTTCTGAGTTCTTTAGGGACAAGGTTAAGTGCCTCAGGGAAGTTTGAAGTCCAAGCTCGCATTTCAAAACCGCATGATTTGTGAACTGTTACTATATCGGCGGCTAGCTGTGCGGCATCAGCAACGTTAGGGTGGCTGCCCAGATAGTCGTCCATATAGTGATCCTCAAGAATCGCTTTACATGCGGTAGGACACCTCACCTCAAACTCTTTAGCGTTCTTGTTTTTTACATGCATCGCGATAAATGGACTGCATATCGCACCAAAAATTAAACAGGTCATACGATACTCCATAATGTCGCCGTCTTTGTTGCGCCAGAGAAAACGTTGAGCATCTCTGTCTCTCGGTGCTACTTTCACTTGAGGGAACATTTCCCTGATGTCTGCATTCAGAGCTACGACACCTTCTCTGAAACGAAAGAGGATACTTAAAAGAGAACACAATAGGTCAGGACCTTGCAAAAGCAAGCTATTAAGGCTAATGCCTTTGGTAGCTGCGGCTGCATCATGTACAACTCTTAGTTTCCTTTTTTGAGGGTGGAAGACGCCAAATGTGGGTAGGTACCATCGAATAGTGCCGTCTGGGTTAACGCAAGAGACATTTGGTGGCATCCGTTTATAATAAGTCTGTGGATTACACTCTTCTGCGTAACCTTTCTTGACAATATCATTAATAAAATTTTGGTACGCTGTAGCAAATAATGGGTCTTTTGACATTTGTCGCTCAAGGGATTTGAAACGTGACAATGTTTGTGGGTAACTGTCCGGTATGATAGGCAAATCTCTTTTCCAAGGTAGACAAACCTCGAACCGACCGTCATCGAGTTCACGTGCTGAGGTATCAACAATGTCTACAGCCCGCTTATCATCTTCGTTGGGTCGGGGTATGCTCTTTGTAATACCTAATGAATCAATTTCGTATTGACTTTTTATTAGAGCATCTAGATTTTCACATTTTTTTTTTTTTTTTTTTTTTTTTTTTTTTTATACCACTAGAGTGGCAAACAAGCTTACGGCCCGCCTGATGGAAAGCAGCTACCGCAGCCTATGAACGCCTGTAACACCAGGGGCATCACACGCGCGTTGCCGACCCTGTAAAAACCTCTTCACGCCCTTTTTGAAGAACCCCATGCTGTAGTCTCCTGGGAAAACCTCGACAGGCAGTTCATTCCACAGCTTGACAGTACGCGGGAGAAAACTTCTCTGGAACCGCACAGTACGTGACCACTTAGGCTCCAATGTGTGAGGATGAATTCCCTGTCGATGGCGAGCGGTGCGACTGTAGAAGGAGGCCGTGGGCATCATGTCAAACAACTCCTCTGAACACACCCCATTGTACAATCGGTAGAACACACAAAGGGACGCAAAATCTCGTCTCAGACTTAACGGTTCTAAACCATCTGTAAGTTTGGGATCCTCAACAATCCTCACAGCACGCCTTTGGATCGAGTCACAAGGTGCAAGCTGGTATCTAGGCGCTCCCGCCCATAGATGGCAACAGTACTCCATATGCGGCCGAACTTGAGCTTTGTAAAGCATAAGTCTTTGCCGCGGGTTGAAGTACTGCTTTGCCCTGTTGAGCACACCTAGTTTCTTCGACGCCAGCTTGACCTTTCCCTCCAGGTGACAACGAAACTGAACGTCGCTGGAGATTTCAACTCCGAGAATCCCAATGTTTTTAGCGACGGTAAGGGGTGTGTTCTGGAATTGAGGAGCCACAGCAAAAGGGGTTTTCTTAGCGGTGAACGCGCAGACTTGTGTCTTTGTGGGATTGAACTGAACTAGGTTCTTTCGCCCCCAGTCGGACACACTATTCAGTGTGCTCTCCATTTCCGACACAAGTTGTTCGCGGCTCTCCTCCACCAGAGAGCGGGGGATATTGGCGCGGCCCGTGTAATAAGTGTCCCCGGTGCTGTCGTCGGCATAGCAATGAATGCTGTCAATAGACAACATATCATTGATATGCAGCAAAAACAGCGTCGGGGACAATACCGAGCCTTGCGGGACGCCAGCATTAATGTCCATGCTATCGGAGCAACTACCATCCACAACGGCTCTAATACTTCTGCAGGACAAGAAGCTAGCGACCCATTCGCACAAACCCTCAGGTAAACCGTATGCAGGTAACTTCGAAAGAAGACTGCGGTGCCAGACCCGATCGAACGCCTTCGCCATATCTAGACTAACAGCTAGTGCCTCACCTTGACTCTCCACGGCTGAAGCCCAGCGATGTGTAAGATACACTAGAAGATCACCAGTAGAGCGACCATGACGAAAGCCGTATTGATGGTCGCTGATCAAGTCGTGCTCTTCTAGGTATTTCAGGAGCCGGTTGTTGATCACGCGCTCCATTACCTTGGAGAGAAGGGAGGTAACGGCGATAGGCCTGTAATTCGATGGGTCTGATCTGTCACCCTTTTTGGGCACAGGGTGCACGTTCGCAGTCTTCCACGATGACGGAACCTGCCTGGTGGAATAAGAGAGCGCGAAAAGGCGCGTGAGAACTGGACACAACTCAGGAGCACACAGCTTTAACACCACTGCCGGAATGCCATCTGGCCCACTCGACTTATGAACGTCGAGGGATAGCAATACCCGCCGGACATCTCGCTGAGTAAATGAGATTTCCGGCATGGAATCACCACACCGTGGGATGGAAGGCGGTGCGGCGTCCCCGTCGTTCAAAGTCGAGTTTGAGGCAAAGAGATTCCCCAATAGATCGGCTTTCTCCTTTGCACTGTGGGCCAGACTACCATCCGGTTTTCGGAGTGGTGGAAAGGACGACTGACAAAAGTTTCCCTCGGCAGCCTTAGCAAGCGACCAAAAAGCACGGCTCCCAGATGGGTGCTTAGCTAGGCGCTCACCAATCCTGCCGATGAATTCAAACTTTGCCCTGGCAATTACTCTCTTACTGAACCTCGAGGCAGCATTGAATACGCGTTTCAAGTCAGAAACACCAGGATCTCCATTGATACGAGCCGTGGTCCAAGCCTCATATGCAGCTTGCTTGCGGAGTTTAGCTTCTCTACAAGGCCCATTAAACCACGGCCGCTTCTTAGCACCTGAAGTAGCCACCCGCCGGTTTGGAATAAATAATTCCATCCCAGCTAAAATCCCCTCGGCTACAGCAGATGCACAGGTGTCAGTATGTTCTGAATCGAAACAGAGCCGCCTCCACGGGTACGATGCGTAAAATTCACGCAGTCCATCCCAGTCTGCTGACTTATAGTGCCACATGCGACGCCATCCGATAGACCGGGGTGCGTCTGGGCTAGCACATGGCACTTGGGTCCGGATAAGGCAGTGGTCCGATGAGCCTAGTGGCGCATCCACAGAGATTGTATACCCATCCGGATGTGTGGTCAGCAGAAGGTCCAGTAGAGAGCTTGTATGGTCCTCTATATCTGGTATTCTCGTTGGAGAATGAACCAGCTGTGAGAAACCATAGGCCAGAGCAAAATCATGGAAAGACCTCCCCGCGAAGTCAGTGGACCGAGAGCTGAGCCACTCGGCATGGTGGGCATTGAAGTCTCCCAATATCACTAACTCCGCGGAGGGGTACCTCTCGATGACTCTGTCAGTCGCCAATTGCAGGTGCTCGATCAATCGAGTTGTGTCTGTATCACCGCTATGAGACCTGTATAGGCACGCGTAGATACGGGTGTGGCCGCCCTGCTCCACGCGTACCCACAACACTGACAGGTCCCTGTCTTCAAGGCCGTGAAGACGTCGACAGCAAATATCATCCCGGACGTACATACATACCCCGGCTCGACGTACAAAAGAATGTTCAAGTTTGTACCCGGGGTATAACAAGTAAGAAGTATCGCCCGGACAAGATATCTGCGTCTCCGTTAAAAAAAGCAGGGTCGGCTTTGCAGTCTCTAGGTGATGGTGAACTGCATTTAAGTTTGTGTGAAGTCCCCTAATGTTACAAAAGTCCACGTCGAATGTGGATGAGGACGCCGCTGCAGAAACCTTTCTTTTTTTCTTCCTAGCCATTATAAAGGGATAGAGGTTTAAAAATAAGAGAAGTTGTTCTGTCTGACGGCACAAGAGACAAAAAGCGCAGAGTCTACCGCCGCAGTACAGTGCAGGTTGTGCGGTTTGCTAGCGCGGCGGGCGGAAGGGCCCCCGGTCCCCCCCTGCTGCAGCAGCCGGGTCCACTCCGGTCTCCTCCTCCGGCACGACTACTACAACAAGGACTTTGCACAGGTTGGCGGTTCAGCCTCCCGGGGCGGAGATTACGTGATCCCCGGGTTCGGGAACCCTACTGACCTGCGGGCGGCCAGCGGACAGCCGTTTCACCGGGTCTCCCTGACCGCCGCGCCAACACGCCGCGCCTGCACCGTTAGCGCAGTTCACATACGTTATTTATAAATTCTAGCGGTTTGGACGAAACTGATAGAGCGCCGTGAAGCACCCAACCTAATAAAGTTTTCGAGGCGACAGGTTCATTCCTATTGCCACAACGTACTTCGCGGCTCAACGATAAATGCCAATCGGGGGCGCCGATAAGGACAGTAGGAGTTACGTTAGTATATGAAAGTTCGTCAGCTAGATCAGACAAGTGTGTAAAATCCATAAAATTTACTATATGTGGATTTTGAACACGTAGACCCAGAGGTTGAATAGCACGCGCATGCTCTACCAAATATCGGTCGGGTAAATTACGCCCACGAATGAAAAATTTTACGTAACTTACGTCGACGTCTTTTGTCATACCACCTACGCCTTCAATACGAAGCCGTTCTTGAGAAGTGGTGGTAGCTCCAATACGCGCTGCTACCTCGCCGTCGATCAACGTCGCCGTACTGCCCTCGTCCAGCAACGCTGTCGTTTCAAAATTGCCATTAGGGCCCTCCAGCACGATCGGCACTGTTTTCAGTAGACCAAGTGGACGTGAATACGACTGCGACCCTGTCACATTAATTAAAATATCAGAAGTGTTCGTAACTTTAACGGTTGGTTCAATGTTGTTCGCACCACCGCTTTCGTCACTAGTAATAGTTGACACATTGGAAGGTATTTGAGTTATACTCGTATTACATTGTGTAATAGGCGTCGGAGTTACTCCTGTATCGGCAGTTGCCGTGCCGTGAAGTAATGAATTATGTCGTCTAGTACACCCTTTAACACCGCAATGCTTAGCTCGACAATTGTTCCAAGTATGTGGATTTGATTTGAGACAGCGGTAGCATATTTTACTATCTCGAACCCAGCGCCATCTATCGTCTATTGCAAGAGACAAAAATGCTTTACACATTTTAATATTGTGAGGCCCTTGCTTACAACATGAACACTGAGGCGTTTTGTCACTTGAGGTAGTAGCATGTACATTAATCTCTTTCTTACTAAACGATTTTAAGAAGTGTGTCGGGTGTTGCGGTTTAGACGTACAATCGGATATGAAGTTATACCTTAGTTGCTTGTCGGCTTCGATCAGTAAAAACCGCGATAACAGCTCTAATTTTGCAACATTCTGTTGCTCAGGTATGTAAGTAGCTGCAAAGTCGGTAAAACGAGCTCTAGTGTGTTTGCTTAACTTAATTAAAATAGTGCGAAAGAGCTCTGGTGAGTAAAGGAATTCACTTTGATTTAATAATTTTAATGTACTTACAAAATTCCGTAATTTATTGGCCAGGAAGTTTAAATCTTCAGGAGAACTTAACTTTGTTATGGCGCGCAGAGTAGCAACCTCGCGCGTTACAAGTACTTCTGGTCGAGCGTAGGTTTGTTCCAAGGCGTCCATCACGTCTTGGGGATCGCAGGAAGTCCAGAATAGCGAAGCCACAGACTCGTACGCCAAACCACGAACAGTATTGTTAAGGCGTGATAAGTTCTCTGCTGCGGAAAAATAAATTTTAGTTTTGTCGTAGCTAGTTTTAAATGCCATCCATTGATTTATGTCTCCTGAAAAAGATAAAAGCTCTTGTTTCTTTGGGCGGTCAGATAGGGTATTAATGGCTTGGGCCAACTGAGTTATTGGGTCTAAAAAGGGAAGGTTAGCCTGTTGTCGCTCATGTTTATTTAAGCCGACATTTACGTTTGCGGGTTTCGACTGGTTTCCATGGTTGACATTTCGTGTATTGTAAAATGGTACCGCGTTGGCGGGGACAGGCTGCTGTGAACATACTTCTTGTGTGTTGTTCAAGATGTCAGCCGGTGTCTCGCCAGGTATGTTTTTTGCATGTGTCGCCATGGCTACATTTTGTTCAGAAACCCAGGTCGTGACGCGTTGCCGCTTGGAATGGTAAGAACTAGACCGAGATGACTTATCTGATGCTTCCAATGCAGCAAGCTTGGCTTCCAGATCCCTTTGCTCTGCCTCAGACTCCAAATGAGCCAGTTCGCGCTCACGCTCCGCCTGCTGGTGAGCGAGTTCGCGCTCACGCTCCGCCTGCTGGTGAGCGAGTTCGCGCTCACGCTCCGCCTGCTGTTGAGCGAGTTCCCGTTCCCGGTGAGCGAGTTCGCGCTCACGCTCCGCCTGCTGTTGAGCGAGTTCCCGTTCCCGCTGCAATCGATGCCGCAGAGCCTCCGCCTCGATAGATAGCTTCTTGGCACGAATAGTAGCGGAAGAATTTGAAGCATGTGAATGCTCGTTTGCGGACTGCATACTGCAAATACTACGTTCACTCCGAGATGGTGTTTGGACATTGCGATCGTGATGTTGACTAGTACTGCCACTTGGACGTTTGCCGGAGCGAGGATGTGCCCCGGAGGAGAGGGTGGCGTCCACAGGCTGTGTGACAGAACTAGCAGGCAATGCTAAAACACCATCCGTTACTGCTGCTGCAGCCGACCGGACACCACGCGGTGATCTTACGTATAGATCGCGCTGTATCTGCTCGACTTGCATAGCTGTCGCCAGGTTAGCAACCGATTTGCTCTTACTACGTGTCTCCATTATGGACGAAAATATGAATTCGTGAAATGAAATGAAAATGTATGACGTGAAAAATTTTGAAAATTTTTCGAGAAGGAAATGGTTTTTTGTTACTTACGGCAAGAATGGACCAAATATTAAGGAGTAGAGGACTGTATGATTAAGGAATGGAAACACGTAGATATATGTACAGTAAGAGAACCGAGTTTAATACGTTAATATTACTTGCTAGCACAAATGGAGCAGACACAATCAATACATGGAAACCGTAACTAAGTAAAACAATTTAAAAAATATGTCAAATACAAAATAATATTATTTATAAAAAGATTCTATCCAGCCAGTCGCCAACAGTAACATTAGCAAAAGCAGTGAGCGCGGAAGAAAGTTGCAGCTGTGTAAGCTGTTGGTTGGGATGAATGTTCAATGTTCCACAAAAGAGCTATATAAGCACTAGATGGCACACTGCAACTCATATAAGTATTAATACGTATGTGTCTTATTTGTAAAATAATTAGCCGAAATATTTAAAAATGCTGCCCAAAGACACTATTCCACGCGGACGAAGTCGCGGGCACAGCTAGTTCAAATATAAATTAAAAACCTGGCTACATCATAATGTTATTTATAATAATTATAAAATAATACTTTGACAATATAACTGACTAATAAGAATTTATTATGTAAATTATTGTGAAATTGGAATTTATTATGGAATGTGTAATTTAAATTTGAATTAAATAATTATAGATTTAAGTACCTTATGACACATTGTTGCATGCCCGATAGGGTATAATTGTGAAACTATTGTAAATTTTACATCAATATCATAATTTGTACAGCAATGAAATTTATTCTATTCTATACTGTTACTACTACATCCACTAATATCCAATTCACTACTGTGATATGGGTCTCCTTTATAATAGAAGGGGTTCAGACCATTCTCCACCATGCAGCTCACCTGCGGATCGGCAGCGGTCAGTGTTTGCAAAGCCCTCAAAAGCACTGACTTGGCTTAACGACTATCATCTAATGACAACTGCCGGACCGACGGCTTAACGTGCCCTCGGAAACACGCTGAAGATTGAGATAAATAAACCTATTTATAGACAGGATACACAGCCGAAGTTGCTTAACTTATATGTTCGATTAGATTCACATGCGTAACGACGGCATCGGCATCGGGCTCCTGTTATATTGTCCTATATTGTCACCTATTTTCTGTTAATCAAGATATTTACTTATACTTACGAAGGGAACAATGCCACACTGATTTGTATGACCAGTAACGTGATCTGTAGACGAAAATAGATCTATTCTGCGAAATTGTTGTGACGTACATCTAACGACACGAAGCAATACTCGTTGAAATCCTAATATAATCAATAATTCCATTCAATCAATTGTTATATGCGGACGAGTAAATGTGTATCGTTTGTTTTGTAACCAGTAACTAATTCTATGTATATATGTTACGGTGAATGTAATAAATTGGTCATTATTTATAGTGGCTGGCCAAAGTATAATTAAGCTTACTTGGCACCACATCATTAATCATCTAGGTTGACGGTATTTCCGGGGACAGGAGACAGGTCACAAGAAAACCCTAACCTAACCAAAAATGAACTCAAATCTAACCAAAATATGATTTATCACATTGACCAAGTATTAGTCAGTATGAATAATAACAAATTTATTAATACATTGACCAAAATAATAACAAATTTATTAATACATTGAAAAAAACATATACATTATTGTTATGTTTTCCAAATAAATAAGAATAAAAAATAATCTTCATAACTTTGACGTAGTATCTACCGTTTGCGTATATCCAATTTTACTAAACAAAATAAATAAATATTTCTGGACAATTTACACAGCGCCATCTAGTCCCAAATTAAGCGCAAAGCGTGTGTTATCGGTACTAGACAACTGATAAATGTACTTAAATACATTTATTTTTTTGTAAATATATATATATATATATATAATACATAGAAAACACCCAGACCAAGACAAACATACATGTTCATGCATACAAATGTATGTCTTGTGCGGGAATCGAACCCGCGACCTCGGAGTCAAAGTGGCCATTGCTAACCATTCGACCACCGAGCTCGTCATATTAATATAATATTAAAAATATTTCGGAAAAACCTCCTGGTAATCTTCGGCTTCAGCTTCGGCGGTAGGGCCCCGGTTACACCGGCCGTGGTCACAGGCTGACTATCTCAGCGATGTCCCTCTGCCTCCGTTACCGAGGTCGATGAATCTTCATCTACCCCCGTGTCGTTCGATAACCATGTTTGAAAAACTATTCAGGTGAGAAAAATATAAGATTGACAAGGCAAACGTAACCTAACTGAAAGATAGTTTTAAGACGAATTTTATACATGGGGTGTAATGGTTTATCAATATCTTTGAATCAAAGCCAACTTCACCTGCACGCGATGAGAGAGCAGAGCTTCGTTTGTCATTGAACAGAGTTGCTGAATGACAAACGAAGCTCTGGCGAAAAGAGGGGTAGGAGCGTGATTGTAACCTACCCGACTGGGGAATTGCCTTCACCTCACAGAATACGGCAGCCAAATAACAATTCCCTTGTGGGTTGTTGTGTTTCTGCGAGTGAGTGAGGTCACCAGAAAGGAAGGAGATGCTGAGTTGGCAGCGGGGGTGGCGGAGCGCGAGCGATATTTTGTGTTGCGAGCGTTAATATGTCTACGGTAACCTCTTCACATCAGGCGGGACGTATGCCTGTCTGCCACCCGCTGTAGCAAATAAAAAGACAATTTGCCTAAACTTAATCGTTATGTAAAGCGGCAGTTATACAAATTGGCTGCGACATCGCATTGTGTTCGCGCAGATATTTCAATTTGCTTATGCGAAAATAGTTCGACCTTATTATATATTCGACATAATCCCATTTTTCTCATTTTTACACATCGATGCTTTACTTAATAATTCTGTCATCTGGTGAGCTCTTAATACATTTTCGTATTAAGGCGACGTGTGTATCTAAATATCATATTTAAAACCGGATTAATTTAGTAACTATACGTGCTGAAGCTCGGTGAGGAGGTGAGGAGCTCGGTGTCATCGTTGCGTGTGTCAATCTAATTGAACACGCAAGTTAAGCAATGTTCACCGTAGCCTGTCCATGGATGGGTTTAATCATCTCGAGCTCTTTCGTGTTTCGGAGGGCCCGTTAAGCCGTCGGCTGTTGTCATTATAGACGACAGTCGTTAAGCCAATTTAGTGGCCTTTAAGGTGGCTTGAAAACACTGGGCTCCACCAACTTGCAATTGTGCAGCGTGGTGGAGTATGCTCTAAACCCTTTCATTTGAGGGGAGACCTATATCACTGTCGGATGCATAAGGGTTGACAACGACGACGTTCTGAAGCATTGTAAAAAATATATAATTTATTTGAATACCTAGTCGCACAGCGAGCAATGGAAAGACCAATGCTTAGGGTTTCTCTAAGGGATAGAATCCGGAACGAAGAAATTCGACGGAAAACCAAAGCGGACGACATAGCTCTCAGAGTCTCTCAGAGTCAAGCTAAAGAGGCTTTTGGGCTGGGCACTTCTGCTGCGTCAGCGATAGCAGATGGGGTAGGAAAGTTCTAGAGTGAAGGCCACCTATGGGACGACGAATCATAGGGCTCTCCCTCTCTAGATGGATCGACGACCTCAAAAAGTGGCTGGTAATGGTTGGATACGTAAAGCTGAGGATCGCATAAGGTGGAAAGCATTGGGAAAGAGCTATCTATATCCAGCAGTGGATGAAGGTGAGGTGGAGGTAATTCCCCAGTCGGGTAGCTTACAATCACGCTCCCTACCTCTCTTTTCGCCAGACAGGCTGATAATGATGATAATGATCTAATAAACACAACACAAAACATTAATAAAATCGCACCCCTTGCAAACGCAATTCTTCTCGTTATATGTAGTTTTATTATATAATAATAAATCCGGCCAAGTGCAAGTCGGACTCACGCACGAAGGGTTCCGTATTATTATCTATAAAAACGGTAAAAAAAAATCATGTCTGCTGTATTCGCCCCCGTTAAATAATTGTTTTATTTTAATTTCATTATTTATGTTTAAAGTGAATATATAACTAAATATTCTGTGAATATTTCAAGCGTCTACCTGTTGCCGTTATCAATATCGAGCAAAAAAAAATCAGTATGGATGTCCCCTTAAATATTAATTTAATTGTATTTTTTTTATTAGTTGTTATAGCGGTAACAGAAATACAATCATCTGTGAAAATTTCTACTAACTATCATGGTTCATGAGATACAGCCTGGTGACAGACGGACGGACGGACGGACAGCGGAGTCTCAGTAATACCCTTTGGGTACGGAACCCTAAAAAGGTATCAAAATAATGATCATTATGTATGTAAGCTACGTAGAGTCGAATGACTTTTAATTCAAGAGAATATTCATCCACACGTTACGCAAAAACCTCGAAAATCAATACTCAAAATTTCGAGTACTTATTTTTGAGAATGGCGAATTTGTCATTTAGAAACAGAAACGCGAACGTTGATTTTGCAGGTCGTTACTTAAATGTCAGTAAAAAAATTACGTAATGAGAATTATTTTCATATATTTTTATACTACGTCGGGTGGCAGACAAGCATAAAGCCCGCCTGATGTGAAGCGTTTCATCATCATCAGGTCATTTTAGTCTCCACTACAGGAGCATGACCCTCTCTCGTTCGTCCCTGACAGAAGGAGGATTTGGCCTACACTCCCCACGCGCTGGCCTGACGGATTGGGGAGTCCTGATCGATGTTTGATAATGCATTTCCCTTAGTCGCCTTGTACGACATCCACGGGAAGAGACGGAGTGATTCTATTCTAGTCTGCCGGAAACCACACGGCCAATAAAACGGTGAAGCGTTTACCGTAACCATATTAACGCTCGTAACATGAAATATCGCTCGCAAACCGAATTTTTTTTTTTCTGCAACTGACCTAAGACGAAAAACTAGATGTAAGCAATTTTCGACCTTATTGACTGATTTGAGATTTAGGTTTCTTTTTATTCTGGTACATTAAAAAATAAAAGTAAACCTTGCATGTTTCCTAATAGGATTTTTATTTTTATTTTTTAATGACTCAACAAAGTAAATAAAATTCTGAATAGCCTTAATATAAGTTTTAGCGGATTGTGGATCCAAATGGCATAGAAAAATAATAATGTTTTTGGAACTACTTATCTGTGGCTCGAATGGTATATAAAAATAATATTGTCCTTAAATCCCCTTAATGGTGGATTGAAACAAGCTTCGATCCAGACGTGGATACACGTATGGATCGAAGCTGTGAATCCAAATGGAAGGAGGGCTATGTTATGGATTCATGTTCACCATTTCAGTCGAGTGAAGTGACTGCCCTTAAGAAATAAATATTTTTAGAATTGTTCCATTTAATATTTTCAGCATTGCTTTTTATATCAATTTCTCAGAAATGTTGACAGACGTTTCTAAATAATAGTTCCAGAAGTGATGTTTATGTGATATACTTTTACAGAACCATTGAAATTTGTTTCTCTTATTTTTAGTTATGGCTGACACATATTACAATAGGTATGACAGCTCTAGTTTTACTTCTATCGTAGACTTTTTTATAACTTGCTGGGTGCCAAACAAACATAAGATCCACCGAATTTAAAGCGGTTACCGTAGAAAAGTGCTGACGACCTTTAAACGGATGAACTGATACTGATATGTAGTCTTACCACCGGGACTGTATTGGACTTCATTGTGCATTGCCTTTTTTGGTGGTCGCTACTGTTCTTCTTTCTGGCTACACAGGAGACACAGTGGTAGGTATGTGTGGTGGGCTTCCGTCCCTTTATATAAATAAATATTTCTGGACAATTTACACAGCGCCACCTAGCCGCAACTTAAGCGCAAAGCTTGTACTATGGGTACTTGATTACTGATAAATGTACTTAAATAGATTTTATTATTACTTACTTATATAATACATAGAAAACATGTTCATGTACACAAAATTTCCCATTGAAAAAGCATTTTGCAATGGGATAGTGTTCCTGCGAGTGAGTGAGGTCACCAGGAAGGAAGGAAATGCTGCGATGGCAACGGGGGTGGCGGCGCGCGAGCTATATTTTGTGTTGCGAGCGTTAATATGGCTACTGTAACCGCTTCACATCAAGCGGGCCGTATGCTTGTCTGCCATCCGACGTAGTATATAAAAAAAAAAACACCCAAACCACGACAAGCAGACATGTTCATGCACACAAATGTTTGTCTTGTGCAGGGATCGAACCCGCGAACTCGGAGTCAAAGTAGCCATTCGACCACCACCGGGCTCCTCGAAATAAACTATTGTCTTATACAAAAGGTGCATATGTTTTTTGTTTACTGAAAAAAAAAAAAATTTTAAAAATCATTTTACAAGGTAAAACTCAGATATAAAGCGCCTGCCGAGTCTAAACAGTAAAGCTGACGACACAAACTAAACCAACCAAAAAGTACAAGGCGTAAGGTCACAAACAAACAAAATAAAATTTGTCTCCCTGATAAAACTGTCCAACTTCAAAAACTCGTAACGGGGGTCGCGTCTTACTTTTTACATTATTTTTTCGTTTTAATTCCTTCTTGGTCCATGACTATGTTTTGTATAAGATATGGATATGTTTTAAAAGTCGATAGAGAGGCTAAATTTACCTAATTATTATTATTTGTTGTTTCGGCCAACTTGCCAGAATATTATAAATATTTTTAAAAATGGAAACTGTGACTCACGCAGTAAAATATAAAATGCAAAAATTCGTAACCAAGACAAACCTTCCTGGTAGCTCAAGTTGGAAGAGCACTCGACCGGTCATCGAGAGGTCGTGAGTTCAAAGGCGGAGAGGAGAATTTTTCCATTTTTAAAACTATTTATAATAAATTTACCTACTTACTTAATATCTTCTTGCTTAATCTATTAAAGCAGGATATACCAACAAATAATAAAATCAATCGTAGTCGTCAAACCTTATTTATCCCTCTGCTGGGATACGGGTCTCCTCTCAACCGAAAGAGTTTAGAGTATACTCCACGCATTGGCAAACATGTTGGACTAAATTTAATATTAATATTGACATATTGTATATGTACTATGTCTAAGCAAATAAATAAATGATTAAATGCCTTTTTTGTAAATATATACACATAATACATAGAAAACACACAGAAAAACCTCGAGCGGAGCTGTTTTCATAGCTCGCTGTGTGAATTTCGGTTTATAGACTAGTCCAACGGTCAGACCAAATGGAACGGGGGCCCACCACTGTGTCTCCTGTGTAGCCAGGATTAACAGCGGCGACCGCCAAAAATGGCAATGTACAGTGAAGTCCATTGCAATCCCGGGGTCAAAACTACGGCTGCCTTGGAATTCACAACGAATTTAATCAGAAGAAATTAGTAGGAGTAGGTAGCTTTTGGAATTTGACTTCCCCTCTTAGCAATGTGAGAGACAACAATATGGCAAATAAGGCATTAACGGTCAGATCAATGCCATCAAAAACATAACTTGTAAAAAAAACCAAGTCTCGCAACTCAGTTCTTCTACCGTAAAAAGTTGTGAGATCCATGTAATACCAAGTCGGTTAATTCATTCAGTCCCTACTTAAGGGACCTTCCCTCTTAACTTATTACGTAACTAGCTTTCGCCCGCGGCTTCGCTCGCGTGAAATTTGGGGTAATACATGTTTACTCATTTATCTATAGAAGTACTCGTGTAAAGTTTAGGATAAAATAGTCCAACTAATCTCGTTGCCCCATACAAACTTTTGACCTCCGTTTCACCCTCTTATGCTGCGGTTACAGTACCGTGATATGCCAATAATTATTGCCATAATTTCAACAACGCCTAGGTGTAACCACGATTTATGGCCATAATTTTACAATGCCAATCAATATGGCAAATGGCGGTAAACAATAGCTCCGGCGGCGGTCTTTTTTCGCACATCAAAGAGAATTACCGCAGTAATTAATGCGTTTGTGGCCACACTACCGTTTGTCCAGTGTGCAACATGAGCTCAACGGCGACCCACGTATCGAGCGACATGGAGTGGTCAAATGAAAAAAGCTTGAGTTTGGAATTATTCCAATGCGAACCGTATCTTTTTATGGGCTTTCAGTCGGGTATCCCCCGATAAAAATCGCGGTGTACAATGATGATTTGAAGAAGAAAAAAGACCGAAACCATCTAAATAAATTTAACAGCTGCAGCTTCAACCTCCATCTTGAAAAATGATATTTTTACCGCCTAATTTATTGACATATCTAGGTAAACTCTAGTGTGACCACACCACTTCACGCAGTAATTTTAACGGTAATTTAATGCCACAATTATTGCGGTAACAGCCCGGTAGACGGTAAGGTAGTGTAGCCGCAGCATTAGAGGTAAAATTTGAAAAATCATGTGAAGTAATTTCGTGTCCACTGTGTTATATTTTCAAATCGATGCCATTTTCGTAATTGACGTCCCAGGCAACCATAGAATCAACACCCATATTGATATTATGACATTTCAACCCCATCGCATCTCCACAGGGGTGATTTTATGTCACGTCGGCTATGTTGGATTATAAAATATTTGTTCTCTTTCGTAATTAGCGACCCGATAAACTATAAAAACAATACCCATTACGATTTTCAGACTTTTTCACCCCATTTTAGACATGTCGACCCCACCGTACCCCAAAAGGGGATGATGGTTACGTTAGCTACGTTGAATTTTAAAATCATTGTTGTTTTCGTAATCAGCGACCCGATAAACCATAAAAACTATACCCATGTCAATTTTCAGACTTTTTGGCCCCATTTTACCCTTTTTGGGGTTGAATTTTGGAAAAATACTAAAACACGTGTTTACTCATTTATATAGAGAAGTACTCGTGTAAATTTTAAGGTAAAATAGTCCAACTAATCTCGTTTCCCCATACAAACTTTGGACCTCCGTTTCACCCTCTTAGGAGTAAAATTAATAAAAAACCTTTTAGGTAATTTCGTGTACACTATTTATTTTCTATTCACTATTTATATTTTCAAATCGATGCCATTTTCAGAATTGACGTCCCAGAAAACCATGGCATCAACATCCATATTCATATTATGACATTTCTACCCCATTGCACCCCATAGGGGTGATTTTATGTCACGTCGGCTACGTTTCATTATAATTTAGTTGTTTTTTCGTACCCAGCGACCCAATAAACCATAAAAATAATACCCATGACGATATTCAGACATTTTCATCCCATTTTAGAAATTTCAACCCCATCGCACCCCAGGGATGATTCTTGACAATCATCCCCTATTGAGGTAGTTACCCACATTGAATTTTAAAATCGTTGTTGTTTTCGTAATCAGCGACCCGATAAACTATAAAAACAATACCCATGACGATTTATAGACTTTTTCACCCCACTTTACCCCTTTAGGGCTTGAATATTGAAAAATCCTGAAACACGTATTTACTCATTTATCTATAGAAGTACTTTTGAAAAGTTTCGGATAAAATAGTCTAACTAATCTTGTCTCCCCATACAAACTTTGAACCCCAGTTTCATCCCCTTAGGGGATGAATTTTGAAAAATTATTTCTTAATGTACCCCTAGACGTCATAAGGAACCTACGTGCCAAATTTGCAATCTCTAGACCCAGCGGTTTGGGTTGTGCGTTGATATATCAGTCAGTCAGTCAGTCAGGACTTAGAATTTTATGTACATAGATTCTTTAGATTGTTTTTTATTTATGAACCGATTGAAATGAAACAAACACTAAATGTTATGTAGAGCAAACCGTAACGCATTAGTGAAAACTGCGTTCAAATAGGTTAAGACGTTTCTAAGATTAGCGTGCACAAACGTACCGAGAAACAGACATACAGACAAAAATTCTAAAAATCATTGTTTTAGGTTCTTTTGCGTTCATGAAGCCCCCCTATAATAGATTTTCTTATATGTCTTCCATTTCTGCACACAGAGTTATTACTAAGCCAATTGATATATTTTTTGTGCCAATTGTGGTCACCCATCCTAGTTGGAACCACGACAGGGGTTGCTTAACTTGCGTTAGCGCTACGACCTCTAAGCATCTCTCATTGTATTATTTACTTTAACGATGATAACATAATACCTTCATAAAGTTTAAGTTAATTCAACTGAAAAGTTTCAGTCAATTCAATTGATTGGTTATTTTGTACCATTTTATATGTGATTCTTTAGATTGATATAACTTTTTTATTTATGAACCGATTGAAATGAAACAAACACTAAATGTTAAGTTGAGCAAACCTTAACGCATTAGTGAAAACCGTATTCAAATAGGTTAAGCCGTTTCTGAGATTAGCGTGCACAAACGTACGGACAAACAGACAAACAGACAAACAGACAAACCGACAAACAGACAAACAGACAAAAATTCTAAAAATCATTGTTTTGGGTTCTATTGCGTTCAAAAAGCCCCCCTATATTAGTTTTTCTTAAATATCTTCAATGTACAGACAGCGGCCAGTTACGATTTTATTATATGTATTGATTAGCTAACCAAACAACATCTTATACTGACCATATCAATATCAAAAATCTTTTATGTTGTAAATGAGCAGATTGACTTGGCCATCATTTGACATTGGGTGCGGACCTTGATGAATATTATATATATATATATATATATATATATATATATATATATATATATATATATATAGTCCTTTCGACGTGATAGAAGGACAAATGATTACAAAGTTTATTTTTTATCCCATGGAAATAAGATGTTTTTCCCGGATAAAAAGTAGCTTATGTCACTCTCCAGACCGTAAACTATCCCCGTTAAAAAAATCATGTCGGTACTTAGGTTCCTTTCGACGTGATAGAAGGACAAATGATTACAAAGTTTATTTTTTATCCCAGGGAAATAAGTGTTTTTCCCGGATAAAAAATAGCTTATGTCACTCTCCAGTCCGTAAACTATCCCCGTTAAAAAAAATATGTCGGTACCATTGAGATATAAGTACTACGTACTAGAGAAGCTATCTAATGTAATAGTTTTGTTCATTTTTAATTTTTTTTTTAAGCTAAAATCCGCTGAAGCGCTAAAACAATAAATATGTCGTCCAACCAAACAATTAAAACACAAAGCGCTAAAGCGCATCAAAGGTACACTCACAATGTGCCGTGATTGGTCGGTAGTATAATTTTACCCGTATAGATTAAGTAATACAGAAGGAACGACATTTATACCTATCTTAATTTGGGGTGTAAATAGTTCATCAATATCTTTGAACCAAAGCTATCTCCACCTGCACGCGGTGCATCCTGCTGACTGACAAACGAAGCTCTGGCTGAAATAGAGGTAGGTAGCGTAATTCTAAGCTACCCGGCTGGGGAATGTACCTCCACCTCAAAGAACATCGCAGCCAAATAACAATTAGATAATTTTTTTTTTTTTTTTTTTTTTTTTTTTTTTTTTTTTTTTCTTCGAGGGTAGGACAAGGACCCACACATACATAAAAAGCTCTGTATGTTTTTAAATTTAATTTAATATTATAAACAAGTATTTTACCTTATAAATAGTTTACATGATATAGCTAACCTGTGATCTCCGTCGTCAGCTAGTTACATCTTTATTTCCTTTCATATTTTTGGCAAGATCACATTAAACTTAGTACTTCAGTCAATTTCACTACGAAATAATGGATTCACTAAAGCAACTTCAGACGAATATGGATGAGATGACTGAGTTTTTTAAAACTAAGATTGCTTCATTTGAAACAACACTCGAAAGCAGCCAGCCCCAGGATGCATCAATCACCACTCTCACTAGTGAGTTTCACACTTTTAAAACTTTTATTTGGAAGGCAGTGTCCCAACTTAAAAAACAGATGGAGTTGATTCTTCTAACCCTGGACAATATGGAGATGAGGTCACGGTCTACAATGTTGCTGCTTCACGGTGTGCCCGAGAAATCCGAGGAGGACTTATGCCACTGTGTTACTGAGTTGTGCCAAAATACACTGATTGTATCCGATGTCACTCCACACGCAATTAACAGCTGCATGCGACTGGGAAGAAACGTAGGAACAGATACACCCCGGCCTATACTCATTCGCTTTGATAACTGTAAAGTCCGTGATCTCGTTTGGCATAGCAAAAAACTCCTTAAAGGTAGTGGGTTCACAGTATCCGAGTTCATGACGAGCACGCGTCATGCTGTTTTCGTAGAAGCTCGTAAAAAACTGGGAGTGAAAAGTTGTTGGACCAGTGGCGACGGACGAGTTGTTGTTATGACACCTAGTGGAACTAGGCATAAGATTGTTTCCATGAGTGAGCTGCAGTTGCTTCAAAACGAGTGCACACAAGCCACAGGGAAGCTTAACAATTCTGCCACTACTACGAGTTCCAGCGCCACGACACAAGCAGAACAACAAGGGCCGGCAACTCGTCAGCGAAGTACCAGATTGCCCAAATCTCATAAATAAGGTTCGTAGCTGACAGTGATTAACTGTTCGGGTGTTTGTGTTGGATCATTCTTCACAACTTTCTATGTCGTTATCACTGAATTCATTTTCTTGCTGGTACTTATAATCATTGGTTCCTGTACTTTGTTACTTTCAATTATCGGGTAGATCAATTATACAAAAGTAAATTTATACTAGTATACCCCACATAACTTAATAAAAATTACTCTCTGAATGTAAATAAAATAACCAAGCATGATGTTTATTGTAAGTTTGTTTTGATGCCATAAGTCATAGTTTCATAACGAGTAATGTCATTGTCATGTCATGATGTCATTGTGACAAGCACAGAATATATAAGTTTTTTATTTTTTTTCATTTTGCAATGGCAGCGAAGCACAAAAGTGAAGTTCTGTATTTTTAACTGACTGATTCACTTGTTAGTCTTTTTTTTTTCTGCTTTTTTTTTTTTTTTTTTGTATTTTATTTGAAGTATTCAAAGTGTTGATTGTAATATTCCCTTGCCATGTCGTTATTATGTAACAGCTGCCGGCGAATATTTGAGGCCGGATTCAATTGTTATAATTATTTAATTTAAGTTTATCTAGTAACTTTTTTTTTTTTTTTTTTCTCTTTTTTTTTATCTTTTTGGTACTGCAGTTTGAGCCATATTTCACTTATGTCAAGCATATCCTCCGATACCGAAGCCGAGTATCTTTCCTTTTCATCCTCGTCCGAGAGTCTTCACAGTGCATCCAGTGAGCCGTCCAATTTACTATCTTTAGGTCAGAAACTAAATTCACTTTTTTTGTCGCTATCAAAAAACTTCAATGTTGTCCATATTAATGCGCAGAGCATAGCTTCTCATTATGCTGAACTTTTGGATACTTTCTCATCTAAAGATATACACGCGATACTTATTTCCGAAACTTTCTTGAAACCTACACTCTCATCGAATCTTTATCCCTTGCCTGGTTATCGTCTGATACGGAATGATAGAACTTGCGTTAAAACAGTAGACGGCTCTAGCAGGATGGTGGGCTATGGCGGGGTAGCGATATATCTTAGAAGTGACATTCCTTGCGACATATTTTCTTTATCTGCCCCAGAATACCAGTCTCCTGAACATTTATTCCTGGAAGTATCTCTCCATCATGGTCGTATCCTTCTAGGTGTATACTACTGTCCTTCACTCCATATTAATTACTTTAATTCCTTGGATTCGCTCTTGGCCGATTTGCGACCGAAGTTCGATCATGTCATTGTAATGGGGGATTTTAATACTTGTTTATTAAAAGATGATTCCCGATCTAAAAAACTCCTATCTCTCCTTTACTCTTTAAATCTTCACAATCTCTCTCTAGATCCTACTCATTTTCCCCATAACAGTTCTCCTTCTCTACTAGATCTTATCATCACCTCCTCTCCTGATTTAGTTGCCGCCCACGGTCAATTTAATGCGCCAGGCTTCTCGGCCCACGATCTAATTTTCGCCTCTTTCAAATTACGTCCACCTAAACGAAAACATAAGACCCTTTTCCTACGCAATCTTGGAGCAATAGATATCAACAAGCTCCGGAATGATTTTAATTGTAGTGACTGGAGTTCAGTTACCTCGGCGTGTGATGTTGACTCCAAGATTGAAGCTTTTAATAAGATCCTGGTGGATATTTTTGATATACATGCACCTCTTAGGGCGATCAGAGTTAAGCACTATCCGGCTCCCTGGCTTACCGCTGAATTGAAGAACTTAATGGCTAAGAGGGACAGGGCTAAAATCAAATTGCGGCATAATCCTTCGGACGATGATCGGGCCAGGTATGTGGATTTACGCAACCGGTGCAGTAGATTGTGTAGAACTGCGAGGCGCAGGTATATCCACTCCTCGATCGAAAATTGCCCACCGAGTAAATTGTGGAAATTTCTTAGGAGTTTAGGTGTAGGTAAGAGTCAAAATAGTATGACTGATCACTTGGATGTCAATGCCATTAATAAACATTTTAGTACATCTCCAGTCTCTATTGATCAAGACATCAAACTGGACACTTTAACACATCTTGCTGATACTCCACTAGCCGACTGTCCTCAATTTGAACTTCCAATTATTACAGCTGCGGACATTGTAAGGATAATCGGCAAAATTAAGTCCAAGGCAATAGGGCTGGATGGTATCTCCCTCAATATGATTGAACTGATTCAGAACGAAATTGCTCACATACTTGCTCATATTTTAAATTTTTCTATTTCTTCTGGAGCTTTTCCTTCTTTGTGGAAACTTACACAGGTTATTCCACTTCCTAAAAAACCCAATCCTTCTTCTTTCTCTCAGTTTAGACCGATTTCTATCCTTCCAATGCTCTCCAAAATCTTAGAGCACTTTGTTCACCAACATCTCTCGAATCATCTACATCGTTTCGATCTGCTGAGTGAGCATCAATCGGGCTTTCGTAGTGGCCATAGCACCGTTTCAGCCTTAGTCAAAATTACAGAAGATATACGTGATAATATGGATCAGAAATATGTGACAGTCCTGACTCTGCTCGATTTTTCCAGCGCTTTTAACTCGGTGGACTTTGATTTACTTCTGGGAATTCTTCGAACTTTAAACCTCTCTCCTACCACTCTCTCTTGGTTTAGCTCGTATCTTAAGGGTAGACGTCAAATGGTAAAGATTGATGAGTGCAGATCGGACTGGTGTGAGTTGAGTGCTGGTGTTCCACAGGGAGGTGTTCTGTCTCCGCTTCTTTTTTCAATATTTATTAATGGTATTACATCTTCTCTCCTATCTTCCTTTCATTTATACGCAGACGATGTCCAAATCTATACAGCTACCTCACTTTCTGATATTTCTGATGCAATAAGGGTCATAAATACTGACTTGGCAACTATTGCTGAATGGTCTGAGCGTTTTGGTCTCCAAATTAACGCCTCCAAATCACAATGTATCGTTATTGGGAGTCCACATTTTATCGCCAAGTTGGGGTCCATGGTTGTTCCCAGGGTGGTTCTCAATAATACTGTTATACCATTCTCCTCTACGGTAACTAACCTGGGAATAGTTATGGATCAAACGTTGTCCTGGGCTCCTCAGGTTAATGAGGTAAGTCGGAAAGTGTTTGCGTCTCTGCATTCATTAAAGCGGTTGCAAAATTTCCTCCCGGTTACTACTAAGGCGATGCTTGCTCGCTCTCTTTTACTTCCTCTAATTGATTACGGCGATGTTGCTTTCTTGGACTGTACTGAAGAGTTACTGGATAAATTGGACCGGATACAAAATCAATGCATACGGTATGTATTTGGATTGAAAAAATTCGACCACATCTCCATGTTCCGTGAGCAACTTGGATGGTATCCAATCAGAATTCGAAGAAATTTCCACATAGCTTCATTTTTGTATAATGTACTTTTCAATCCCTCTGCACCTGGTTACTTGAGAGAGAGATTTCATTTTCGGGACGTGGATAACCGCTTGCGTTCATGTGGACGACTCCTCTTGGACATACCATTCTACAATAATCATATTTACGGCAAATCCTTTTGTATCCATGCGGCTAAGCTTTGGAACTCCTTACCATGTGATGTAAAAATGTCCTCTTCTGTGGATTCTTTCAAATCGGCTTTAAAAAGATCCTATGATAAAACCTTGAACTGCTAGTATCAAATATATTGAATTCAAATATCACTTAGTGTACCTAATAGGTTAATTTAACTTGTTCTTCGTTTGTAGTCTCATTCCACCCTCGGGATATACATATTTACTGAATCCTCTCAAATATTTAAAGGTTGACTGGAAGAGATCCCTTAGAGGGATAAGTCCGCCTTTGTACTTTTATTCTATGTAAACTTTTATATTATTGTTTTATTTAGTACAATAAAGATATTACAAACAAACAAACAAACAAATTAGCTTGAGGGTTGTTGTGTTCCTGCGAGTGAGTGAGGTCACCATAAAGGAACGAAATGCTGCGTTGGCAGCGGAGGTAGCGGCGCGCGAGCGATATTTTATGTAGCGAGCGTTAATATAGCTACGATAACCGCTTCACATCAGGCGGGCCGCATACTTGTCTGCTCGTTCGTGAATAATCTGACGGTAACCACGTTTCTTCGCTGCGATTCTTCTGAACAAATCTTATCCATGGTTCTCTTGTTTCATGACATGGCTGAGGAAACCTTTAAATCCAAATAGTAATAAAAATATTATCTTTAATGCATTTGAATAGGTATCTTCTAGGCAAGCGTGCTCCATCGTAGACCACATCATCGCTTAACACCAGGCGAGATAGTGGTCAAACGCAAGCCTATCTTGAATAAAAAAAAAATTAACATTTTCTTATCGTCATTATTATATTAATGTTAAGTCCGTATACGTCAACAGTGTCACCTCTGCGCAAATAAATGCTAGCTAATTACTCTTTGACATTCACAAACATGGCCGTCCATTCTAATACCAAAAACTAATACCACTGGTATTTGTTTGAACTCATATATATTTTCTATTCCAAACGGATACCACTTTTTAAATAATTAAATTTTATGTGCGAACGAATACCACCTTCTTGAATTTGGTGCAGTCAGTTCAGTAAATCCTAATCAAATTTTTGTTTTCTAATATTTTTATGTGATCGTAATATAATGCTTAAAGTTTCCAAAGTTAGATTTTAAGTCAATTATTCATATACATAATATGTTTTTGAAATAAAAAAGATTTGCTGATTCATTGCCTATGAATGTCGGTGATGACTGGATTATACAAAAAGTTGATTTTGGGTAATATATTGCAATTGTTAGATTGTAAGTGAATTATTATTATTATAAAGTATTTGAAAAAAAAAACACTAATTCATTGCTATGTAGGTGATAAATGACTGAATTGATTATACAAAAAGTTGATTTCCTGTGATATTTTACAATCGTTAGATAAAAAGTGATTTGTTTTTGTGAAAAATTTACCTGACATAGTTACATAGGTACATATCTAGTAATAACTATGTCATAACAATTTTTTTTATATACTACGTCGGGTGGCAGACAAGCATACGGCCCGCCTGATGTAAAGCGGTTACCGTAACCACAATGCAGCATCTCCTTCCTTTCTGGTGACCTCACTCACTCGCAGGAACACAACAACCCTCTAGTGAATTGTCATTTGGCTGCGGTATTCTGTGAGGTGGAGGTACATTCCCCAGTCGGGTAGCTTACAATTACGCTCCCTACCTCTCTTTTCGCCAGAGCTTCGTTTGTCAGTCAGCAGGGTGCACCACGTGCAGGTGAAGTTGGCTTTGGTTCAAAGATGTTGATGAACAACTCTGTCATTTTAATATAAATTAAGGGCTGATTTTCTGAGATATTTAGTGATTTTTAGATTGTAAGCAAACATTTTATTTATTATGAATGAATAAATGAAATGTTTGCTTTTAACAACTTTTGTTAAATTTTAATTTTTCGGATTTGACTGGTTTTTCTCTTCAATTAAAGGTCTTAAAATAACTTAAAAAATATTTTTACTGACTGTACCTTATATCATTGAACTTGTTTTGGTATTAGTTTGAACAATGGTATCCGTCAGGAATAGAAAATAAATATGAGTTGCAACAAATACCAGTGGTATTAGTTGTTGGTATTAGAATGGAATAAATCGTCGTAACAATTCATAAAATATACCTAATTAAAATAAGCATGTTTTAAAGATAATATTATATTGAACTTACTTGTGAAAGGTTATTCCTTGACTTTTACTTATGATTTTTGAGTTGTTAGAACAGTATCTCAATGCACACGAAGGCATATTTTAAGGATTAACTTCGCACTAAAGACACCTCACACGTGTACGCGCTTGGCACAGACTAAGTGAGGTTAAGTGTACGCACCCAACGTCGTCTTACAAACAATCGCGTTGAAGTGTCTCCTCTAGTACGTAGTACTTATATCTCAATGGTCGGTACTTAGGTTCCTTTCGACGTGATAGAAGGACAAATGATTACAAAGTTTATTTTTTATCCCATGGAAATAAGATGTTTTTCCGAGATTAAAAGTAACTTATGTCACTCTCCAGACCGTAAACTATCCCCGTTAAAAAAATCATGTCGGTACTTAGGTTCCTTTCGACGTGATAGAAGGACAAATGATTACAAAGATTATTTTTTATCCCATGGAAATAAGATGTTTTTCCGGGATAAAAAGTAGCTTATGTCACTCTCCAGACCGTAAACTACCCCTTTAAAAAAATCATGTCGGTACTTAGGTTCCTTTCGACGTTATAGAAGGACAAATGATTACAAAGTTTATTTTTTATCCCATGGAAATAAGATGTTTTTTCCGGGATAAAAAGTAGCTTATGTCACTCCCCAGACCGTAAACTATCCCCGTTAAAAAAATCATGCCGGTACTTAGGTTCCTTTCGACGTGATAGAAGAACAAATGATTACAAAGTTTATTTTTTATCCCATGGAAATAAGATGTCTTTCCAGGATAAAAAGCAGCTTAGGTCACTCTCCAGACCGTAAATAAACTATCTCCGTTAAAAAAATGATAATACAGGTATACTGATTCTTTTACCGCAAATGTAACTTTGTAATCCCATATATTTATATGGGATTACAAAGTTATTTATGCAGTTAGCGTATCTAGAAAACTGGACGGAAATTGCAAAATATTTTAATTTTTCCTTGATTTATACAGTAAACACAAATTGTATTCTAAATTTGAAGCTTCTATGTCTGCTAGAAGTGCCTTAGAATTTTGATGATCGGTGAGTCAGTGAGTGAGTGACAAAATTAAGGAACTTTGACTAGTTATAATTCTAAAACTACTGGTTCAAATTGAATTAAAATTTAAATATACCGTGTTTATACAATACCTGCTTGGTTACTAAAAAATCAGGCTCCTAGTTTTATCCACAACAAAGTTATAGGGGGTCGAAAAAGGCCTGAAGTGCTTCGAGAAAAGGATGGTAGGTAACGGCCGTGCCGCTTTTTGCTCGACTTGGTGGGGGCACTGCCGTGCCCCCAGATTAATGACCAAAAGAAAATGTCAGATGTGGGAGGAAAGTTGGAAGAAGTGGGAAGAAGAAACAGGAGGCCCCATGTGTAACGACTAAGTGTTGGAGAAGGACCGATGATGTCTATTGTATATACTTATGAATCGGACTTACGGAAAATATGGAACTTACTGTGATCGATTTTTATAATTTCCCGACATTGCTATACTGCGAAACAAACGCCATGTTCACGGGACTGACAGCCATCCCGTGACCATGGCGTTTGCAATTTTGTTTGTAAATCCCGTATTCTTTTTAGGGTTCCGAACCTCAAAAGGAAAAACGGAACCCTTATAAGATCACTTTGTTGTCCGTCTGTCTGTCTGTCTGTCTGTCTGTCAAGAATTTCTATGTCGAGAATGCGTGGAGGTATCAAGCTGAAATTTGAACTGTATACTCAGGTCTACGGTCCCATGAAGTTAAAAAAAAATCAAACTGCTAAGTTTACGTAGAAAAAAGTTACGGCCGTTTATTCAGCAAAAAACGCATATTTCGGCACACTCAAGGGAATCAAAACCTATAGGGTACTTCCCGTTGACCTAGAACTATGAAATTTGGCAAGTAACATCGTTATAGACTACAAGTACAGGAATAAATCTCAAAACTATACATTTGTAAATAGATCTTAAAAAATTGGTTGCCTGTAAAGTCGGTATACGGGCGAAAGTTTTACGTGACAACGACTTTGAGTGGTAAAATGTTTTCGAGTGGAAGGGACGCATGCCTTTCACTTTTTATGTCTGTCTCTCTCGCTCTTAGAAGGGACGCGTGCCTTTCACTCGCTCTCATTGTAAGCGCATAACGTGAGCCAGTTTCTTGAAGTGTCACCCGGCTAACCAATTTATAAGACGTTGTCACGTCAAAATAGGGGGTCTATATTTTTTATAGGGTGTCGAAATTTCAAATTGAAACTACTAGTTCAAATGGGGTATCATATGAAAGGGCTTGATGTACACATTGCAAAATATATTTTATTTATTTTTTTCGACGCATTATTTCTTATTTATACTGAAAAATATCAAATTTAATAATGATACTACGTACATACGGAACCCTCGGTGGGCGAGTCCGACTCGCACTTGTCCGGTTTTTTTTATTGGTAATAATTACCATGTACAGACCCCGACTTCCGTACCTTTTGCTAAAAATTTTCTATTTTTAACCGACTTCAAAAAAGGAGTGTCTCAATTCGACTGATTTTTTTTTTTGTATGTATGTTCTGCGATATCTTCGCCAATTGTGAACCGATTCTCAAAATTATTTTTTTATATGAAAGGGTATGATTGTAAGGTCAGAAAAATCGAGAGAAACCCTTAATTTTGCCGTGTGGTTGCCGGCAAAATAAAATTGCGCCACTCTCACGCTCTGCGCTGAATGTCGTACAACTAAATAGGAATCTTGTGTGACTCAATAAATTTTCTCCCAGAAGACGGGCAGCAGCGTCTCCCGGGACATACCACCAATAAGCTGCGCTCGCCAACTCAAGTCAGTTTTTTTTAATCAACTTTATTATTCACAATTTTCTAACAATTTATTACAGTTTCCAGTTTATTCATTAACAATATACATTGTGTTTGAAAATCATCTTAAAGCTAGGTAGTATTAATTGCACGTCGCTATTACGTTAACAATCATACCAATGCTACTTAATCTAAATCCTCCTAATGTTTACCTTGTAACCATGACAGCCTCAGCAGACCAGTCCGCTCTGGCAGCTCCCGTTCACAAGTTGATGCATGCTGCAGCCATTGCCGCATTGAACCATTATAATGGGAATGCTTTTGGCGGGTCGCCCTCCACACGCCACCAGCACCAATTTGTACACTTTAGTGAGCATAACTGTCAGAGCTGAATAGTGAAATCTCTATTTATTTCCCTATGATCTTTTTCTTTCTCTCCTTGTTCACCCACCAGATCCTTACATTGTTTGACCCAGCATATTCTGACCGTCGCGTTGCTGTCACTGACAAGCCCCGTATTTACAATAGCGATGACGTCTACCTATATCAACCATATCAGTCCTTTTATTGAGTGGCGCAAGTGAAGCCGGTCGCTCCATTCAATACGCTCATATACTCCGAAAAGTGACTCTTGGAAATGAATAGGCTCCAAAACCTCTGAACCAATTTTAATGAAATTTGTCACAATTAAAGACCAATTGCTCGTGTGTGTCGAAAAAAAATTGAGATCGATCATGTCGTTGAGGAATGATCATCAAATACATTTTCCATTGAAATCAATGGAAAACATACACTCAGCGAATCTACTCGCTCCACTCAACCTCGATCTCGGCCCCGTGGGCTAGAATCCGGCTTAGTTTATTATAGATTGAACACTATCTAAGGGCTATGTTTGGGCACCGAAACTGCCATGGTCATTAAGTAGCCACGTATTGTAATCGTACACGTAGTGTAATCTTTATAGTGAAAACATAGTAACAGCTATGTCGAGATGACTTCACAGTCAGATAATAAAGAGATCATAAACTGGACCGTAAAACCGTTCTGAACAGCTGGGGCACAATAAAAAGAATTGTTGACCTCATAGATATAAAAGCTCCAGATGTTAACACTTACATACCTACTGGACTAGCCTTTAACATACAAAGAAAACTATAGACAAATTTATAGTTTTCATCGTATTCACTTACATCCTACATGGCTACACAGGAGATACAGTGGTGGGAACGGCTGGTGGGCCCCCGTCCCGGAAAAAAAAAGTTTTATATACATTATTACAAGAACCAAACGAGTGTGCCACTTTCAGCTCAATGGAATACTGGGAAGTGGGTCAAATTTCACTTATAAGATTTGTTTACAGACACCCCGATGGAAATAAAAACTTGTGAAACGACAAAGTACCTTTGCTGCAAATGGAGAACTTAATATCATAATAAATCACATGTACTGTTCCAAGTAATTACATTTATTTTAATCCCAAACAGTGCCTACGCCTTAGCGGCGAAACCGGTCGTTAAATATAAAAATAAATGTAATTACATGAAACAGTACAAGTGCTTATTATTAATGTTAATAATGTTTCACCAAGTGCCAACAATCAACAGTACCAACTTTAATCTCTACACTCCATAGTCATCCACCACTACGACTTCAGTATGGGAAGAGCATATGAAACTGTGTCAGCATGGGCATAAGAACCTATCTCTGCAATCTGCAGTTGGAAGATCCAAAATTATTTACTCGACACATAGCTCTGTCACTTCAGCTTTCTAAATTTTAAGAGCTATATCAACACCAGCGTATTTCCAAGATCCTTCCAGAGGCTTTATATCAGTGTTTGATCTGTTATAAACTTAAAGTACAATAAAAAGCGAACACGTTTAATTTATCTGGATTATATTATTGTCTCAGATTTATCGCCAGTTGGAGTGGCGTCTTGTTTATTTCAACACGTTTCCACTTTCCTAGTTTTTTATATGTAAAAGAGGGGGCAAATGAGCATCTGAGTGAGCTAACCCACCACCTCCCATGGCTCCACCGACCACGCGGTCATATGAGCCGAATCGCGAGAGATGCACGCAGCACCGATGCTCTAAGGCTCTTTTGTGCCGCAGGCAATTCTTGACTCTCTACAAATTATTTAATCTATTTCGTTAGTCCTATTTGTGCCCTCTCCCCCTTCTGGGGCGGCGACAAATACATTTACGGCTCCGCTGCCGTCCGTTGGCGCACCACCTCCACTCTTCTCCATCCTTTCTTCGGCACTCCTTCGCGCTGAATGAGCATCATGGTAAGTCAAATCTTTTTCATCCCACAACTGGGATCGGGCCTCCCCTAAATCGAAGGAGTTTAGAGCATACTTCACCTCTCTGCTCAACTGCGGGTTGGCGGAGGCTACTGTTTTTAAACCGCCTAAAGGCCACTGACTTGGCTTGATGACTGTCATGTAATAACAACAGCCGGGACCGACGGCTTTATGTGCCCTCGGCGTGCCCCAAAACACGGAATCGGAACCAAGAGGTCTGTCACGGTGCTATCTCTTTTCTTGAAGACTCCCACATCGTTTTGTTCGGGAAAACCGTAGAGGGAAGTTGATTCCACAGATTCGTTGTCCGTGGTAGAAAAAGTCAAAAACCCTACTGTGGTAGACGGCCAATCATCAAGGTGGCATGGGTGGAATATCAATTTTTTGCGAGTGGTACGATAGTAGAACTTAGTGGCTGGATTTAAATTGAACAGTTCATACGAGAACTTCTCGTTGACTGTGAAATGAGATCTCACGATTATTTCATTGAAGTTTGGGGTATAAATAATTCATCACCATTCTCAGAGCTAAAGCCAACCTCGCCTGCACGTGGTGCGCCATGCTAATAATTGAAAGAGGCTCTAGCAAAATAAGAGGTATGACAGAGGATGTTGCGCCCGGCTGGGGAAATACCTTAATCTCACAGAAGGCCGCAGCCAAATTAAATGCGTTTAAGTATAGATTGTTATGTTCCTAGCCGCTCTTTTGCCCCCCAAAGTGAGCCCCCGCGCCCCCCCCCCCCGCGCAAAAACGCGGCGGAACGATGCCCATTTGTTTTTTGTTCCTACCTGCCCGGCGCCGCGGGTGGTCGGGGCCCCATAAAAACGGTCATTGAGACGCAACTTTGTTATTAAGTGCCTACAAGTGGTGTTTTTTACGTTTACTAAGAATAGCACTATACAATGCCGTCTTTTGTTGTTCAACACTCGACTATAGTGTAGAATTACGATGGTCTAAACATTCTCAAGTGGTGTTTCATAGCCCTACTTGTATTAAAAAAAATACCTTATGAACTAAGGCGATAACGTATAGTTTTTTATTTAAAAATACGCTAGGGAGATAAAACCCGATGTTAATAAACAAAAACCTACACTTACCTAAACAAAATAAGTTTTTATAGCACTTGACACCGGCCCGAACATCTGGCGCCGTTAAGGCGAGTCTCTTAAACCCCTTTTTTTATTATTTTTTCCATTGAGTTTATGATTCTTTGGCCTTAATCCGATAGCTAATATGGCGGAGAAACGAAAAAAACATAAACAAATGGGCCTAAATGTATGACAGATGAGTATTGTTCAATCTGCCCAAAACTGAACGCCAAACTGCAAATGTCGACCGTAGGTCGACACGGGCATTTCAAGCGTTTCAAGGTCGTGACGTCACATGTCGACCGTAGGTCGACACGGGCAATTCAGCGGCTAGGAGTGAATGCGGCCACCATACGCGGTGAGATGCTGCGTTAGCAGAGGGAGTTCCAGTACGCAAGCAACATTCCTTAATTTATTGTGAGAGACTATTCGCAACGACTATTTTTCATTAGGCAGTATGCTTGCTTGGCATTCGACGTGGTATAGAAAAATATACCTCAAAAAGTACTGCACTGCTTTACATTGGGCAGACTGCTTATTCGCCTCTCAATTAGTCTGCAGACTTAAAATAACACTAACATAACGTAAACTAAAATCAGCCCACGATTAGTATTTTAAATAAAATTCCTTCATTTTGACTAGCTCGGTGGTCGAATGGGTTAGCAATGAGCACTTCGACTCTGAGGTTGCGGGCTCCCCGCACGAAACAAATATTTGTGTGCATGAACATGTCTGTTTGTCTTGGTGTTATCTATGTATTATTTGTATGTATTTACAAAAAACATATATATCTAAGTATAATATCAGTTATCGAGTACCCATAGTACAAGCTTTGCTTAGTTTGGGACTAGATAACCGCGTGTAATTTGTCCAAGAATATTTATTTATTTATTTTATTTTTAAATAATTGAATTTTATAAGAAAAGGTAAAGTGCAGCAAATAAAATACAGATGGTAAATAAAATTACGTAACGTTTTTATTGATTGCACTTATCAAGCTTTATTCAGCGAAAAAGCACTTCTTGGATCTGAAAAGGCACTTCGAAAGTCTTTATACATGTTCTAGAATTTTCAAATTGATGTAGTTCTCCGCATCTACGTGTGTCATTTTATTGAAAAGCACTTGAAAGTCCGAGCTTAGCTAGGACTTTCAAGTTATTGGAAAATTTAAAGTTTTGTTTGTAAATTCCTTTTTGCATTAAATATACTAATCGAGACTTACTAATAGAGATTGAATTACGAATTGACTGGAAATACAGGTTGCATTGACAAGAAATAGAGTAGAAAGGCGGACTTATCCTTGGAAGGGATTTCTTTAAGTCAACCTTTGAGTCTCTGAAAGGAAATTGTGCTTTGGCGGTGAAGAAAATAAATCCTTATTACTTACTTATATTATAAATGTGAAAGCAACTAAACCGATTGCCATGATATTTTGCATCATCATCAGGTCATTTTAGTCTCCACTACAGGAGCACTCCTTCATCCTTCTTCAGTCTGGGACGGATGAGAGAGGGTTCTCTCATCCGTCCCAGACTGAAGGATGATTTGGCCTACACTCCACAAGCTGACCAGACAGGTTGGGGAGGCCTGATCGATATATGATAATGTATTTCCTTTAGTCGCCTTGTACGACATCTACGGGAAGAGACGGAGTGAATTTTGCATACGTCATAATAATTATTTACTTATAATAGGGGTATTTTTTTTGTAATACAGAACATCCCTATTAGATATCTTTTACCTTAGAAAAATGATCTCTTGCCAAGACCAAACTCTAAATGTTTCATATTTCTACTAATGTCTTCTAATTAAATTCGCTGTGAGTTCCAAGGCAGCCGTAGTTTTACCCTCGGCACTGTAGTCGATTTCATTGTTCTTTGTTTCTACGAGCATGTGGTTCACCTGATGGAAAGCAATCACCGCCGCCCATGGAGATCAGCAACACCAAGGGGTCGAGGTTCCGTTACCAGCCTATACTCCTTTCTTCTTTCCTTTCCTGGTGATCTCACTCACTCGCAGGAACACAACAACCCTCAAGAGAATTATTATTTGGCTGCGGTATTGTGTGATATGGAGGGACTTCCACAGTACGTTTATAGGAATGTGTACAGGCGAACTGAAAAAGAATAATATCTGCCGAGCGCCCCACTTCGTCACCTATATAAAGATAAAAAGTTAAAAATACTTAACGACGTTTTGACCTTTCCTTTACAGTAAGTACACTAAAAGATAAATTAATTACTTTAAACTTACAAAGTAAGCTGAAATAATAATAGCTTTAACTAGTTTCAGAAGACGATGGAACCGTTTTACGACGGTCTGGATCTTAATTTCTTCATTTTATTACATGTTACAGACGATATTTAATTTTGAAAGTATGTTAATACTGAAACAGTCTGTTTTATTTCATTCCTTTGTAATTTAAACATTTTTGTTCAACATTTTTTGTTATTATTAAAGAAGGCCCATCACACATTCCCACCACTGTATCTCCTGTGTAGCCAGGATTAACAGCGGCGACCGCCAAAAAAGACAATGAACAATGAAGTCCATTGCAGTCCCAGGGGTAAAACTACGGCTGCCTTGGAACTCACAACGAATTTAATCAGAAGAAATTAGTAGGAGTAGGAAGCTTTTGGAATTTGACTTCCCCTCTTAGCAATGTGAGAGACAGCAATATGGCAAATAAGGCATTAAAAGCCTAAAGAGATGGCTAGTCAAGTGAAGCTCAACTGCACGTGCACCACGGATTTTAAGTTTCTTACATTCTTTTTTATTATTCTTACAATTTTTGTTATTATTGTTAAGTGTATACGTTCCCATTTGGACAGTTTGTTCAGTCGTTAAGCCCAGTCAGTGGCATTTGGGCGGCCTGAAAACACTGCCCTCCACTAATTTTCAATTGAACAACGTGAGTATGCTATAAACCGCTTTGATTAGAGACCTGAAGGCTCGTAATTATTGCACATCGCTGAATGAAAGTTGATCTAATCGAGATTGAATAATGAACAGACTGAAAATTGTATATTTCATTTCGTGAAATTGTGAATAAACCCATGTTTATCCTACTGCGCACTTCTGGGATACGGGATTCCCTTTAGTTGAAGGGGGTTTTAGAGCATACTCCACCACGTTACTCAACTGCGGGTTGGTGGAGCTCAGTGTTATCAAGCCACAATGCCACAGACTTGGCTTAACGCACATACCGCCTGTGGCTTAACGACTGTCATCTAATGACAACAGTCGATACCGAAGACTTAACGTGCCGACCGACGCACGGAAGAGCTCGAGATTAATAAACTCGTACCTATAGACAATTTTATTAAATGACTGAATGGCTCACTTAGCGTATTCTATCGCCTATACCACGGAGAGTGCTCTGAAGAACTGTTTTCCCTTATCCCTTCCTTCCCTTTCCGTCACCGAACAACACGTACAGGCTTGCGGTACCACAAATTCACCGTTGGTATCATTCCGTCGCGTACTAAAAAGTTTGACAACTCCTATCTATGTCGAACTATTAAAAAGTGGAACGCGTTGCCGGCATATGTATTTCCTCAATCATACAATATGGGATCCTTCAAGCGAAGCGTGAAGAAGCATCTTGTGGGCCAGCATGGCAGCGTCAACTGACAAGACATCAAGAACTCTTGTCCGTTGCCGTTGCGATTGGGGCTCCTCTTTTCGCTTACCATCAGGTGAAGTGGAGCCAATATGCTGTGCTAATATAAAAAAAATGAAAATCTATAATAATTAATATTTTATTAAATATGAAAACAACTGTTTGCCTGTGCTAGTGAGTTTGTTCGCTTACCTGCGCCCTACTTGTCTCTTGCCAGAGACCCGTTCGTCAATCAGCAGGGTACACCGCGTGCATGCGAGGTTTTGGCTCACACACCATACATACAATTACATAATGATTCTATTTAGTTCAATAAAAAGTTGTTGAATATTTTTATATTATTTTATTAAAATAAGAATAATTTAACATCTCTCCCGCTTGTAGACATACCAATCTGAAAAAATAACAAAAACATATTTTATTATGAAAATATACAAAGTAGACAAGGATCTTCTGAGAAGGTGCTATATGGGCAGAGAAGGGGTAAACGCGAGCGACACCGTCGTCATCCCTTATACATCCCAATGTCTTCCAAGGTCTTCCTCAATCGAGTTTAGAGCTTACTCTACCACGCTGCTTAACTTTGGGTTGACGGTGACCAGTATTTTTAAGCCCAAAGGTCACTTGGCTAATTCTTGCATTTACAGGCTACTTGCTTGCTCAACAAAACAATTCTCAAGGGTATTGCTATTTAATTACGGTCCTCTGTAAAGTGGAGGTACTTCCCCAGTCCAGCTCGACATGCCCCACTTCGCTTTCACCAGAGCCTAGTTCCTCTAGTCGATAGCACGCATCACGTGCTGGTTCTTTAAATTTTTTTCCAGAATGCAGAACATGCAAGGGATCTATCGAGACAATAAAGCAGTTCATGTGATAACCCTAGCTGGCAAATGAATGGGAATCCAAGGAAAGGCGTACCCGGACCTGAAGGACTACAGGCTTTTCCCAATAAACGGCGTACTTAAAGTAGAAGTTTATCTGGCTGGAGACATGGGACATGTCTCCAGTCAGTCACAGGCGAGAGACTTTAGTAACAACTAGTAGTACATTTTTTTTAGAACAGGGAGTACACACAGGCGGCTTAATAATAAATAAATAATAATTATTACTGGACAAATTACACACGCATCTAGTCCCAAACTAAACAAAGCTTGTACTATGGGTACTAGATATTCTGATACATTTTTTTTGTAAATACGTACAAAACACCCAGACTAAGACAAACAGACATAAACATGTCTGTTTGCACACAAATATTTGTCTTTTGCGGGAATCGAACTCGCAACCATACCACTGACTCACAGTTAATCCACTTACACTGTGCACTCAAATACACGCACACAAGCAAGACCCATAAACATGTTTCTCTATAGTTATTACTCGGTCGCGAGCGCGCCCATCAGGCGACAGTTGAAAATACAACTACATACAACACTATACAACACATACTGTTTGTCTTGTGCGGGGATCGAACCCGCGACCTCGGAGTCAAAGTGGCCATTGCTAACCATTCGATTAGATTGGCAAGACATGAGCGCCCTACTTGAGCATCTAAAATCATTGCATACTATACTATGTTTTATGCAAATAAAGATTAATTTATTTGGATTTGTTTCCGCCTCGTATAACAGAATAACTATTAAAAAATGGGAAAAATTAACGTAAAAATATTTAAAGGCGATACGAAGTTCGCCGGGCCAGCTAGTCTACCTATATTTATTTTTGTATATCTCAGATTTGTTTGTTGAGATGTGGTTATTGTCTAAACCCTTTAAAATTAATTAACGTAGTTAACATATTTAATTAACAACGGAATACATTCATATGAAACACGTGTATTTATGAATTTTGAATTTATTAATGATGAGTGCGGTTTTCTTAATTGAGAAAATCTTATTTGTTGAAAATATGAAACAAACCGCGGTGTGGTTGACCGAGTTGTTAATAATATGTATGTATCGTTGAAACAAGTATTATAACCACATCAGAACATGGAATAGGCTACCTATATGACATTTTTTACTTTCTATTTG
The DNA here is from genome assembly GCA_937001555.2 of Hypsopygia costalis. NCBI lineage: Eukaryota > Metazoa > Arthropoda > Insecta > Lepidoptera > Pyralidae > Hypsopygia > Hypsopygia costalis. The sequence goes on from OW443350.2 coordinate 6,761,678, forward strand.
TTATGTAAGGACATTATTATTATATAATTATAGATGAAAGTATTACTTCGATAGCACAAAAATCTCTCGAGATATGTTAATTTGAAAATCACAATTTTCGACTTTCCCGAAAACGCTCCATACAAAAGGCTACTCAACTATGACGTCACAATTTTGTATTTTGTATGCACCAAATCCGAAATTTGTAGCGACAGCTATGTTAAATATTTCTTTTATGTAATTAGTATTATTACTTCTCCAATGGAAATATTATTTTTTGATAATTTCATACTTTTAAAATGGACTTTCCGGCCAAACTTTGATCGACCCTAAAGTAAGTCGGAAGGAAGGTATTACAATGAAAGTTTGCAGATCTTTACAGTTTGGGATACGAGTCTCAACCGATGGGGTTTAGAACATACTGCACCTCGCTGTTCAACTGCAGGTTGGCAGAGGCCATGGCTTTCAAGCCGCTAAGGCGGATGGTTTTATTTATCTCGAGCTCCTCTATACTCGGAGGACAAGTTAAGCCCTCGGTACCGGCCGTTGTAATTAGATGACAGTTGTTAATCAAAGTCAGTGGCCTTTAAGCGGCTTTAAATCACCTTACACACTACCTACACTCACACCCAAACACACCACACTTACACCCAAGAACACCTCACTCACACACAACCTTAATATACAACCTGTTACTGCAAAATGCACCTTTGAATATTATATTATATAATTAGGGAAATAAATGTGTCGCTATGGAAGAGCGACTCCTTCTGGTACAGGTGTTTGTACACACTTAAAAGAAGGAGTCAGCCTTTATGTTTTGTAACAACTGTCTATAACGAAATAAACATTTTTGTATTTCTAGGGTTCCGTACCCAAAGGAACCCTATTACTAAGGCTCCTCTGTCCGTCCGTCCGTCCGTCTGTCACCAGGCTGTATCTCATGAACTGTGATAGTTAGACAGTTGAAATTTTCACAGATGATGTATTTCTATTGCCGCTATAACAACAAATACTAAAAAACAGAATAAAATTAATATTTAAGGGGACTCCCATAAAACAAACGTGATTTTTTTGCTCGTTTTTGCATGCAATTTATAACGGTAATAGGTAGACGCTTGAAATACTCACATAATATTTAGTTATATATTCACTTTATAAATAAATAATTAAGTAAAAATAAAACAAATATTTAAGGGGGGCTCCCATACAACAAACGTGATTTTTTTTGCCGTTTTTATAGATATAATGGTACGGAACCCTTCGTGCGCGAATCCGACTCGCACTTGGCCGGTTTTATTTTGTATTTGTATTGAAAACACTGGCCTCCGCCAACTCGCAGTTGAGCAGCGTGGTGGAGTATGCTCTAAACTCCTTCGATTACAGCATTGGGATGAATATGAGCTGTGTCCATACCTGCCACCCAACGTAGTAAAAAAAAAACGGGTTGCACTCCGGGAGTGCCGGCAGAAGCGAAAACTTGAACATGAACGTTGTACATTTTTGAATGGTTAGTGAATAATTTCGCACGAATTGCTTTATTTATCAGTATAAAAGTACTATCATTTATGTGGTAAAATACAATATTCATTTATTGCGATATCGTACACAAACATGACAATTAATATTACATCTATATTATATAAAAGAAAGTCGTGTTTGTTACAACACTTATAACTCTAGAACGGCTGGACCGATTGCCATGGTTTTTGATTTGTTGGATTTGTCTCCGTCCAGAATAGCAGAATAACTAATAAAAACATTGGAAAATTTACGAAAAAAATAAAATAAAAGAAAAATCATTTTTCCATACAAAATGTTCGTGGACCTGTCAAACGTGACGTTAACGTGCGTACGTCAAATGTATGCTTGCGTTCAGAAATGTGGGTATAGGATAATAAGTATTAAAACATTGACAAAATTGTCGAAAAATTAAATTTGAAAACGGATTGGGATATTTATTGATTTTCAATTAAATGTCAAATCGATTGGTCTAACTTTTACGTCGCGAAAGTTGTCCGTTGTTGTTTTGAAAATTGTTTATGAATGAATGCTTGAAAATGAATATTAATTGGTTGTCAAGTGTCATGGTACTTTATTTTGTGACATAGTAAAATACTGAACTTAATATTTACCGACTGCTGGGTAATATTTACCCACTGCTGGGTAATATTAAATACGGGTCTTCCTTCAACTGAATATGTTTCGAGCATACTCCACCACGCTGCTCAACTGCGAGTTGGCGGACGCCAGTAATTTCAAGCCGCCTAAAGGCCACTTGGCTTAACGTAGTCGTTAAGCCAAGTGGCCATCTAATGATAACAACCAGGACCGACGGCTTAACGTGCCTTCCGAAGCACGGAGGAGCTCGAGATAATCTAATGATAACAACCGGGACCGACGGCTTACGTGCCTTCCGAATCACAGAGGAGCTCGAGATAATCTAATGATAACAACCGGGACCGACGCCTTACGTGCCTTCCGAAGCACGGAGGAGCTCGAGATAATCTAATGATAACAACCGGGACCGACGGATTAACGTGCCCTTCGAAGCACGGAGGACCTCGAGTTAATCTAATGATTACAACCGGGACCGACTGATTAACGTACCTTCCGAAGCACGGAGGAGCTCGAGATAATATAAACTCATCCATGGACAGGCTACGGTTGACGTTGCTTAACTTGCGTGTACAATTAGACTGACACGCGCAATGACGCCATCGTGCTTCTCTATTATTTTCTATTATTCATTATATTAATTTCAAGACATCATAAATTTTGTTCAACTAATATGTATACCACGACATTCATTGACAATTAGGCGGTACGAAGTTCGCCGGGCCAGCTAGTTAAAAATAAAAAGCAGGAGCAGGCATACATTTTCATGCCGAGGTAGAAAGAGAGGGGGTAATATCCCCCTCTCTTTCTACCTTTCCTGGCCTGATTGAAAATTAGTAACACGGAGGGAGAGTAGACCGCCATAGGAAAGGTAGAAAGAGAGGGGGAATTTACCCCTTCTATTTTCCTATATATTTTTTACCCATCCCAAAAAGTGCACAAAGCCGCTAAAGCAGTTTTCACTTCAGAAATACTCGTAACGCGGAGAAGTAGTATTAGGATCTTTTTTTTTTATCTTAGAGTGGGTCCAGTGCTGCAGCACCGGTGACACGTCGACCCTCATGGATCTTTTGTGTTCTCCCTAATCCTTTAGTCACTCTCCCCCGCCTGTCTGGAGACATGTTCCATGTACTTCAGTATGCCGCTTATAGGGATTGTATTAGGATACTACTTCTCCGCTTTGCAATGAAAGTCATTGAATGCATACTACTTTTATTAGCCATAACTTTAATATCAGTCTATTATTAACAACGTCTAGACAGCAGTATTTTACAATACCTACATCAGACTATATAACTATATTCATATTAAAATTGATATTAGTATGCACCGCAACACATTGGAGTGCTAGTGAAAAATTAAGCCTGTGATTTGGTCCTCGTAAATAAATAAAAAAATAAATGATAACAATAATAAACTAAAATTAGTGAGTGGCAAGCCACCGCCTGCCGCAAATAACTAGCAATAAAAGCAGTTATGGCAGGCGTCCGTCCCTTTTCTGTAATAGCCCGGTATTAAGTTCACCCAGATCTCATCTCCATAACCCATTTATTTTCCATCACACTTCGCAATAGTCTCAACGCCTGCCGAGACCTGCTCATGGGTATGTCGGACATTGACATATCCCGGAGCGGGTCACGGCGGTCGTACAACATTATATCAAACTTCTCAAAGGTGCATCTACTCGTTGGATCTATATCCCCGCGCACGCCTATCAAATGACCGGGCTAGACCCGTGATTTAAGAGAGATAAACTACAATTATTTTAAACAAACCCTTATTTGTTGTCAATAAAAAATAAAATAAAATAGTATTACACTCACGGAGATCAGCAACACCAAGGGTCGCCGATCCGTTGCCAGCCTATATACTCCTTCCTTTATTTCTGGTATCCTCACTCACTCGCAGGAACACAACAATACTCAAAGGGAATTGTTATTTGGCTGCGGTATTGTGTGAGGTAGAGGTACTTCCCCAGTCGGACAGCATAAAAAATATGCCATGCCCTACCTCTTTCTCTTCTCGCCAAAGCCTCGTTTGTCAGTCAGCAGGATACACCACGTGCTGGTGATGTTGACTTTGGTTCAAAGATGTTGATGATGAAAATCACTATACCCCAAAGAAAACATAAAAAGAACTACAAACTTTAGATTGTAGTTATTAAAAAAATACTTATTAGTAATAGTAGTAATCCACCTTTGAAGTCAGCTAATTGAATTCTGAAGTCTGTATCCTGAAGATAATGAAACTATCAAACAATCTTGGCTTCACTAATTTGTTCTCGTTTCTACAGAGAACTTAGTAAGCTCATTAGGGATCTAAGTGAGAAAGTGGTTCTTAAGTAATTCACAGACCGACAACTTTGTGATTGTCTTGTTACATCTGCGAAGGTAAAATTTCAGCAGTGTATTTCAGGTGGATTTACATAACCTTTTATATATAACAATGTTCATATAGCAGCAGCTAGTCCATTCTAATTAATTAGCGGTCCGCCAATGCTTCTTCCCATTCCCATTCTGATTCCCGTGGGTTTCCCATACAAACCTGATTCAGACAATGTCATACAAAATAAAAATAAACGAAATCCCTCGCGAAATGTATGTTAATGTTTTTTTTCGTAAATTTATCAAATAATTTAAGAGCTGTTAAATTATTAGAAAGACATATTAGAAAAAGTAACTAAACCGCCTTTGTTGTATAAACATATAGATGTAAATGTAACTCTTACTAAGTTAGATACAGACGAGCATACGGCCCGCCTGATGTGAAATGGTCACCGAAACCATGATAACGCCCGCAACGTCAGGCGGACCGTATGCTCATCTGATACAAGACGTAGTATGAACAACAAAAACTTTGACTCCGAGGTAATAGGTGCCCGTACAAGGCAAACATTTGTGTCAAACGTACATTTGACGAAGATACTACGTAATTAGCAAGGACTATTAAGTAATAGTATTTCTGTACTTCGTTTGCAACATGAAATGTCTCTCGCGTTCGCCACCCTTGCTGCCAACGCAACTACACCTTCTTTTCTAGTGACCTCACTACACACAACAACCCTCAAAGGATGTTGTGCTTGTTATTTGGCTGCGGTATTCTGTGAGGCCATGTGGTTTCCGGCAGACTAGAATAGAATCACTCCATCTCTTACCGTGTATGTCGTACAAGGCAACTAAGGGAAATACATTAGCAAACATCGATCAGGCCTCCCCAACCCCTCTGGCCAGCGTGAGGAGAGTAAGCCAAATCCTCCTTCTGTCTAGGACGGACAAGAGAGGGTCGTGCTCCTGTAGTGGAGACTAAAATGACCTGATGATGATGATGATGATGATGATGATGATTCTGTGAGGTGGATACTTCCCCAGCCGGGAAGCTTACAAATACGCTGTGCTCTACCTCCCTTTTGCCAGAGCCTCTTTCCCTAGTCGGCAGGGTGCAAGGGGAGCAACTTCCACCCCAATCGTTCGTTCAACCACCGAGCTTATATACTTAGTGTATGTACGAGTATGTTGTACTTGAAAACAAATTACTTACTCCTCCACGTGTTACAGTTTTCATATTGCATTTCACAATAATGAGCAAAGTTCCTGAAATCCCCACTGTAGCTTCGAGCACATATTTGTTGTGTTCTGAAATTTATGTAATTTGTAATTAGGGAGTTTTAAATAAGGTTTCTACACACTACCGACGTTCGCAAGATCGAGCTTAAGGGTGTAAGTGGTTCATCAACATATTTCAACCAAAGTCACCTGCAGGTGATGCACCCTGTTGTCTGACACACGAGGCTTTGGCGAAAAGAAAGGTAGGGCATAGCGTATTTTCGAAGCTGCCTGTTTAGGGAAGTACCTCTAGCTCATAGAATACCGCGGCCAAATGACAATTCCCTTGAGGATTGTTGTGTTCCTGCTAATAAGTCACTAGGTAAGGAGGTCACCAGGCTGGAAGGAGTTGCTGCGGTGGCATCGGTGGTGGCGGCACGCAAGCGATATTTCATGTTGCCAGATCAGGCGGGCCGTATGCTTGTCTGACAACCGGCGTAGTATAAAAAATAGACTATCACCATCACTAGCATGTAAACCTTTTACGTCCGTGTGCAATATGACGTATTACGTGTATAAAAAAAAACCATCAGTACCCCGGTCACTCCATACAAATGTCGCGTCGTTTATTACTACATAAACAATGACGTCTGTACTCAGCGTGAATGAGCGTACGTGCGTGCGGCTCCATACAAACTATTCCAGAATTGTGTCAAAGGGGAGGTGAGGTCGACATGAGAGAGCGGCAGGGAATGGCCATACTGTACACAGTACTATTACTTGTACTGTGCCAGTACGGTACGATCAACTATCAATGCAAGACGGATATCCTATGCACGTATACTTTCGATCAAATGAAAGAAGGAAAGGAAGGAATTTAGGATGGCAACGGATCAGCGACGAGGTGTTGCTGATCTCCATGGACGGCGGTGATTGCATTCAGTTAGGTGACCCACGTGCTCGTTTGTCCCCCTCTCATATAATAAAAAATTGAATTAAATAAAACGAGCCTAAATTTCCCTTATAAAGCCGGCAACGGATCGGCTACCCCTTTGGTATAGCTGATGTCCATATGCTCAGTTACATCAGGAGGATGGTAAGACGGGTTGATTGCCACGCGAGGTAGTATATAAAAAAGAAATGGTTAATATTAGCTGCCTACGCATTATTACATTATACAAGACGGGGGCCCACCACACATTCTCACCACTGTGGCTCCTGTGGCTCCTGTGTATTAACCGCGTCGACTGTCAAAAAAGGCAATGAACAGTGAAGCCCACTGCAGTCCCGGGAGTAAAACTACGGCTGCCTTGGAACTCACAACGAATTTAATCAGAAGAAAGTAGTAGGAGTAAGAAGCTTTTGGAATTTGACTTTCTCTCTTAGCAATGTGAGAGACAGCAATGTGGCAAATAAGGCATTAAAAGCCTAAAGAGATGGCGAGTCAAGGGAAACTCAACTGCCGTGCACCACGGATTTTATGTATCTAACAGTATCATAGTCCTACCTTATAACTACTGAAGAACATAATGGTGGTAGTGAACTGTATAAATGAAGAAATATGAAGAATTACGCTTAGTAAAAAGGATAGAAAATAAAATTTCTGAGATCACTTATGATGTACGAGAAATAAATAAATAAATATTTCTGGACAATTTACACAGCGCCATCTAGTACCAAATTAAGCACAAAGCTTGTACTATGGGTACTAAATAACTGATATTATACTTAAATACATTTTTTTTTTGTAAATACATACATAGAAATATAATACATAGAAAACAACCAGACCAAGACAAACAGACATGTTCATGCACACAAATATTTGTCTTGTGCGGGAATTGAACACGTGACCTAGTCAAAGTGGCCATTGCTAACCATTCGACCACCACCAGGCTCGTCAAGAAGAGCTATTAGACAAAGACAAGACAATAATATTATATAAGAACAGAACGTCACATATAATAAGTAAATATATATTGTGGGGTATAAGTGGTTCATCAACATCTTTGAACCAAAGCCAACTTCACCTGCACGCGGTGCACCCTGCTGACTGACAAACGAAGCTCTGGCCAAAAGAGAGATGGGGAGCGTAATCGTAAGCTACCAGACTGGGGAATGTACCTCCACCTCACAGAATACCGCAGCCAAATAACAATTCCCTTGCGAGTTGTTGTGTTCCTGCGAGTGAGTGAGGTCACCAGAAAGGAAGAAAAAGCTGCGTTGGCAGCGGGGGTGGCGGCGCGCGAGCGATATTTTATGTTGCGAGCGTTAATATGGCTACGGTAACCGCTTCACATCAGGCAGGCCGTATGCTTGTCTGCCACCCGACGTAGTATAAAAAATAATAATAATAATAATAGAAAAAGTATACATTGCAACCAGCCAGTCGCTAACACTACCTATCCCGCCTACACATCTATAATCTAAACTCGCCATAATTCAGTTCGACCTATGAACAATATACGAATACAAAATTGCTCTCTTAAAATTTATTAGTTAACATAGAAGTATTAATAAACTTTTTATTAAAAAAATAAACAAGATTCCTGAACGAATTACGGATTAGACACACCTGACTAAACGAGGTGCCGGAGCGTAAACAACCTATTTTTAGCCTTTTTGTTGAAAACTTGGCAAACTTCAGCCGATAAGATGAGTAGCCTTACGTATTTATAAGACTATAAGGTATTATCATCATCATCAGGACATTTTAGTCTCCACTACAGGAGCACGACCCTCTCTCGTCCGTGCAAGACAGAAGGAGGATTTAGCCTATACTCCCCACGCTGGCCAAACGGGTTGGGGAGGCCTGATCGATGTTTAGTAATGTTTTTCCCATAATCGCCTTGTACGACATCCACGGGAAGAGACGGAGTGATTTTATTCTAGTCTGTCGGAAACCACACGGCCAAAAAAAGTATTATATATCATATTATTATAAACTGTTGGGAATATCTCCACTTTACAAATGACGAGTTCGGTGGGCGAAAGGCTTGAATTGGCCACTTTGACTCTGAGATGGCGGATTCGATCCCTGCACTAGACATAATATATTAAATATATTACGTCATATAATACATAAAATAGTCAATATCTTATACATTTGTTTGTCTTATGCGGGGACCGAACCCGCGAACGACAAACAGACATGTTCACGCACACAAAATTTGTGGGTTGGGTGTTTTCTATGTATGAATTTACATTTTTTTGTAACTACATACATTCACAAAAAAAATGGATTTAAGTATTATATCAGTTATACAGTACTCACAGTACAGCCTTGCTTAGTTTGGGACTAGATGGCAGTGTGTTATTTGTCCAGGAATATTATTATATTTATGTGCACGTACATGTCTGTTTGTCTCCGTCTGGATATTTTCTATGTATTCTATGTTGCCTCAAAATGTATTTAAGTATTATATCAGTTATCTAGTACCCACCACTGAAACGTCTGCGGGAACCACCGCTATAGCACACTTTGTTTAATTTGGAACTAGATGGCAGTGTGGAAATTGTCCAGAAATAATAATTATTTATATAACAATAATAACAATAAGGAAAAATAATTGGGACAAAAATAGGATAGTTAATAAACTCTTTTAATTCAAAACTGATATATACACGTAGTGGCTTTAAAAGTAATGTCAAAGAATCAAACATACGTGTAATTATATATAAATAAATAAATATTGTCAGACAAATTACACAGCGCTATCTAACCCCAAAGTAAGCGAAGCTTGTGTTATGGGTATTGGACAACTGATAAACATACGTAAATACATTTTTTTTTGTAAATATCTACATACATAAGATACATAGAAAACACCCAGACAAAGACAAACAGATATGTTCATGCACACAAATGTTTGTCCTATGCGGTAATCGAACCCACGAGCGTTGGTGTCGAAGCCGCGTTTTTGACCGCTACGCCACCGAGCTCGTCAAACCGGTCAATTAATTATTTGGCCCAGTTAGTAATTCAGCAGGGTGCACCACGTGGTAGTGCACCTTGTAGATGAGGTTAGCTTTAGTTCAAAGATGTTGATGAACCACTTATACTCCAAAACATTACATCAATTTTTTCCCTTAAAAGGTTGGCAACTGATCGGTGATCCCATGTTGTTGCTGATTCCTATGTGATTACTTTCCATTGATATCTGATGTGCATCAGGTAAGTTTGGGGTGTAATTGGTTCATTACCATCTTTGAACCAAAGCCAACTTAACCTTCACGCGGTGCACCCTACTGACTGACAAACGAAGCTCTGGCGAAAAGAGAGGTAGGGAGCGTAATTGTAACCCGACTGGGGAATGTACCTCCATCTCACAGAATACCGCAGCCAAATAACGGTTCCCTTGAGGGTTGTTGTGTTCCTGCTAATGAGTGAGGTCACACGAAAGGAAGGAAATGCTGAGTTGGCAACGCGGGTGGCGGCCCGCGAGCTATATTTTATGTTGCGAGTGTTAATATGGCTACGGTAACCGCTTCACATCAGGCGGGCCGTATGCTTGTCTTCCACCGGACGTAGTATAAAGTCAACTTCTCCTGCACGTGGTGCAAGTGCAGGAGAAGTTGGCTTTGGTTCAAAGATGTTGATGAACCACTTACACCGCAAAGCTTGCACGCTCTGTTCAGGCGGAATGAGTCATGCTTTTTCGTGCGTGCAGCCGGCGTTCTTCGATTCATAAGTCGTTATCACGTCAAAAAAAAAATACAAATATAAAAATATTTACTTGTATGCTGCAGGGCAATTGTCAAGAAAATTATTACAGCCTTTTACAAAGAAATCCGTCGCCATAAATATTGTATCTTTCGGGTATTGCGGCATCGGCTTTCGGTATTGATTTCGGGATGACGTCATTGTTATCAGTACCAATAAATACAGGCAACCTGTAACAACAAAATGATAAAACATTTGAATAGGAATTATGGGAATTGACTGATTTTTGTAAAAGAAAATTTCACTTTAGGCTCTCTACAGACACGGTGAGTTTGATTAAAATAATTGTCAACTTTTTTGTTTCCAGTATAGTTGCTCTTTTCAGCAATTAAACTGTTTTCTTAAATAAAATGAGTTGCATTAATTGCAATGTTGGAACTAAAAAAAATAATATTCCTGGACAAATTGCACAGCGCCATCTGGTCCCACACGAAGCAAAGCTTATCCTATGGAAACTAGATAACTGATATATGTACTTATATACTTTTTTTTTTGAAAATACATAGAAACATAGAAAATACCTAGATCAATACAAACAGACATAATATTATAATAAAACACTTGTACTGTTCCACTTAATTATATTTAATTTTACCGACCGGTTTCGCCGCTTAGGCATTATCAAGGATAATGCCTTAGCGTAACAGTAGTGTAACAGTACAAGTGTTTTATTATGACATTATGATAATAATGTTCCACCAAGTGCCAACTGTTGTTGATACTGTTTATTAACAGTATCAACTTTACAATCAGACATGTTTATGCGCACAAATGTTTGTGTTGTGCGGGAATCGAACCCGCGACCTTGAAGTCAAAGTGGCTGTTACTAGCCATTCGACCACCGAGCTCGTCAAACTAGGACTAAAAAAGAAACGATTAAAAAATAGGGTTTAGTGTCATGAGCACTGCCGTATGTTGTACGTTATATGCACTAAAGTTATCTCAAAATGGCAGCGCTTCCCCCTCCCCCGTACGCGATGTTTCATAGTCCATAGGTACTTAGCGAAATAAATTCTTTGATCTTACAAGCGGTGTGATTGAATTTTGCATGGAGATGGTAGATTTGTATCTACAATACCATCATTGTGCTCGGTGGCGTAGCGGTCAATGACGCGGCTTCGACACCAACGCTCGTGGGTTCGATTCCCACACAGGACAAACATTTGTGTGCATGAACATGTCTGTTTGTCTTAGTCTGGGTGTTTTCTATGTATTATAAGTATGTATTTACAAAAAAAAAATGTATTTACGCATGTTTATCAGTTGTCTAGTACCCATAACACAAGCTTCGCTTACTTTGGAGCTAGATAGCGCTGTGTAATTTGTCTGACAATATTTATTTACTTATTTACTTATCATTTTTCTTTTTGATTCCGAAAATCAAACTTCAGCTTAGATTGGTGGTGTTGCTATCATTAAATTTAAAAACCTAATTTATGATTATTTTGTATGTATTTATGCGTATGATTGCCACAAAGTCATGATTTCACATTGTATATAAGATTTGATTTGACTCCCAGCACACCACTCACGATGAAGCACGCCAGTTTGAAGAGTGGGGGAGTGGTGGAGGAGGCAGGCGTCAACTTCATTCCAAGCGGAGCAAGCATCAGGCATTCGATATCGAGCGCTCGTACAGAACAGACAACACGTGTGTGAAATAAACGATCTCAAATGTCCGAATTAAATTAAGTATTACAGTTAAGGTACTCCTTGGAATAAAGTGAATGTCAAGCAAACATTAAGAGTTTAATTACTTTGAACAACCGTTTATAGTGGTAATTACGTTTAGCTTAGTTGGTAGAAACCCTAGAGCTCTATCCACTCAGCTGAACATATTGGTCCTTGATTTTACCTAAGACCAATTTTTTCTTTTATTTGTTTTGATGAGGTGCACGATGGCGTCGTTGCGCGTGTCAATCTATTCGAACAGGCAAGTCCATGTCCATGGATGGGTTTATATTATCTCGAGCTCCTCTGTGCTTTGGAGGGCATGTTATGCCGTCGATGCCGGCTGCTGTCATTAGATGACAGTCGTTAAACAAAGTCACTGGCGTTTAGCCGTCTTAAAAAAACCACTGGCTCCGCCAACCTGCAGTTGAGCAGCGTGGTGGAGTAGACTCTAAACCCCTTCAGTTCAGGGGAGACCGGTATCCCAGCAGTGGGAAGAGTAAGGGTTGACGACTATGAGTTTGTTCACGCGGGGCGAAACCTCGGGTAGAACGTACTAAACTTGTCTTCACAATGTTCTAAGGTGAACTTATCCTTGTTAGAGGTCTATTCCAGCTAATCTTACAACAACAAATGTAAATAAATAAAGAAATATTGTCAGACAAATTACACAGCGCCATCTAGCCCCAAAGTAAGCGAAGCTTGTGTTATGGGTACTAGACAACTGATAAACATAAGTAAAAACATTTTTTTTTTGTAAATACATACTTATGATACATAAAAAAACACCCAGACCAAGACAAACAGACATGTTCATGCACACAAATGTTTGTCCTGCGTGGGAATCGAACCCACGAGCGTCGGTGTCGAAGCCGCGTCATTGACCGCTACGCTACCGAGCTCGTCAAATATGCCTTCATAATATTGATTTATTTACACAAGTAATTGACAGTAATGAATCAATTTCAAATTATGTAAACTACTCAATAAACCTCGTTAATAAACTGCCAAAGCTGTTGTGTCTTGTAAATTTACAAATTAACTTCAAACAAGCTCCAATAATTGATTCGACATTTTCATCGGTAAACAATATTGATACTTTATTGATACTATATTTTACAAAGTTTGTTAACATTTATGAAAATTTGTTTTGGGAAATGAGAAACATGAAACACAAAATCTTTTTCTGTAACGCTTCGCATTTACAACGACACTTTACATTTTTTTTTTGCTTGAGAAATGTTTTGTTATAGCACTGTTATTTAGCCGGGACCGACGGTGCAACGCGTACTCCGAAGCACGGAGGAGCTCGAGATAGATAAACCCATCCAAGGCTACGGGCTTTGTTTAACTTGCGTTATCGATTAGAATGACCCGCGCCACGACGCCATCGATAACATCTATATATAATAATCAACATCTTTGAACCAAAGTCAACTTCACCTGCACGCGGCGCACCCTGTTGACTGACAAACGAAGCTCAGGCGAAAAGAGTGGTAGGGAGCGTAATTGTAAGCTACCCGACTGGGGAATGTACCTCCACCTCACAGAATACCGCAGCCAAATAACGGTTCCCTTGTGGGCTGTTGTGTTCCTGCGAGTGAGTGAGGTCACCCAGAAAGGAAGGAGATGCTGCATTGACAGCGGGGGTGGCGGCGCGCGCGCGATGTTTTATGTTGCGAGTGTTAATATGGCTACGGTAATCGCTTCACATCAGGCGGGCCGTATGCTTGTCTGCCACCCGACATAGTAAAAAAAAATGAAGTCGGGGACTTTCTTTTTTTTTTTTCACATAACATTTGTGTGCATGAACATGTCTGTTTGTTATCTATGTATTATACGAATTTATTTACAAAAAAAATGTGTTTATGTACATAGTTATATTAGTTATCTAGTACCCATAATACAAGCTTTGCTTAGTTTGGGACTAGATGGCGCGCGACGTCAAGGAATATTTACTTATTATTGTAATAGTCAGCGTCGATAATTGCCAGCGTAGAAGAACTGTTTCATCTAGCAAGAGTTAAGAAGAGATATACGTAGCTGTTAGTCTACTTCCAGTATTGGAGAATCGCAAGTACAGCCGATGATTTAGAAATCCATTTTTTTAAGCGGGACGGGGGCCCACCTCACGTTACCATCACTGTGTCTCCTGTGTAGCCAGGATCAACAGCGGCGACCACCAAAAAAGGCAATGAACAATGAAGTAAGTGTAAGTGGTTCATCAACATCTTTGAACCAAAGTCAACTTCACCTGCACGCGGTGCGCCCTGCTGACTGACAAACGAAGCTCTGGCGAAAAGAGAGGTAGGGAGCGTAATTGTAAGCTGCCCGACTGGGAAATGTACCTCCACCTCACAGAATACCGTAGCCAAATAACGGTTCCCTTAAGGGCTGTTGTGTTCCTGCGAGTGAGTGAGGTCACCCAGAAAGGAAGGAGATGCTGCATTGACAGCGGGGGTGGCGGCGCGCGCGCGATGTTTTATGTTGCGAGTGTTAATATGGCTACGGTAATCGCTTCACATCAGGCGGGCCGTATGCTTGTCTGCCACCCGACATAGTAAAAAAAAATGAAGTCGGGGACTTTCTTTTTTTTTTTTCACATAACATTTGTGTGCATGAACATGTCTGTTTGTTATCTATGTATTATACGAATTTATTTACAAAAAAAATGTATTTATGTACATAGTTATATTAGTTATCTAGTACCCATAATACAAGCTTTGCTTAGTTTGGGACTAGATGGCGCGCGACGTCAAGGAATATTTACTTATTATTGTAATAGTCAGCGTCGATAATTGCCAGCGTAGAAGAACTGTTTCATCTAGCAAGAGTTAAGAAGAGATATACGTAGCTGTTAGTCTACTTCCAGTATTGGAGAATCGCAAGTACAGCCGATGATTTAGAAATCCATTTTTTTAAGCGGGACGGGGGCCCACCTCACGTTACCATCACTGTGTCTCCTGTGTAGCCAGGATCAACAGCGGCGACCACCAAAAAAGGCAATGAACAATGAAGTAAGTGTAAGTGGTTCATCAACATCTTTGAACCAAAGTCAACTTCACCTGCACGCGGTGCGCCCTGCTGACTGACAAACGAAGCTCTGGCGAAAAGAGAGGTAGGGAGCGTAATTGTAAGCTGCCCGACTGGGAAATGTACCTCCACCTCACAGAATACCGTAGCCAAATAACGGTTCCCTTAAGGGCTGTTGTGTTCCTGCGAGTGAGTGAGGTCACCCAGAAAGGAAGGAGATGCTGCATTGACAGCGGGGGTGGCGGCGCGCGCGCGATGTTTTATGTTGCGAGTGTTAATATGGCTACGGTAATCGCTTCACATCAGGCGGGCCGTATGCTTGTCTGCCACCCGACATAGTAAAAAAAAATGAAGTCGGGGACTTTTTTTTTTTTTTTTCACATAACATTTGTGTGCATGAACATGTCTGTTTGTTATCTATGTATTATACGAATTTATTTACAAAAAAAATGTATTTATGTACATAGTTATATTAGTTATCTAGTACCCATAATACAAGCTTTGCTTAGTTTGGGACTAGATGGCGCGCGACGTCAAGGAATATTTACTTATTATTGTAATAGTCAGCGTCGATAATTGCCAGCGTAGAAGAACTGTTTCATCTAGCAAGAGTTAAGAAGAGATATACGTAGCTGTTAGTCTACTTCCAGTATTGGAGAATCGCAAGTACAGCCGATGATTTAGAAATCCATTTTTTTAAGCGGGACGGGGGCCCACCTCACGTTACCATCACTGTGTCTCCTGTGTAGCCAGGATCAACAGCGGCGACCACCAAAAAAGGCAATGAACAATGAAGTAAGTGTAAGTGGTTCATCAACATCTTTGAACCAAAGTCAACTTCACCTGCACGCGGTGCGCCCTGCTGACTGACAAACGAAGCTCTGGCGAAAAGAGAGGTAGGGAGCGTAATTGTAAGCTGCCCGACTGGGAAATGTACCTCCACCTCACAGAATACCGCAGCCAAATAACGGTTCCCTTAAGGGCTGTTGTGTTCCTACGAGTGAGTGAGATCACCAGAAAGAAGGAAGGAGATGCTGCGATGGCAGCGGGAGTGGCGTCGCGCGAGCGATATTTTATGTTGCGAGCGTTAATATGGCTACGGTAACCGCTTCACATCAGGCGGCCCGTATGCTTGTATTCCACCCGACGTAGTATATAAAAAAAAAACAAAAGTCCATTACCGAGGGTAAGATAACGGCTGCCGCAACCGCACATGAGCGTAGACGTGAGCAGAGGCTTTGTCAAGAAAAATAAACCATTACCAGAAGTCCATCGATCCATTATAGCCCGATACAATCCAAGTACAATGTACAGTCGTTAACACAGCGGTACAAATGTAACATCGGAGCCAGACGTCGAGAACCGTTTCACGAGTATTTATTGAGCTCATTTTTAACACAAACATATCGTTCTATTTCGATACTGACATTGGGTTAAACGTAGGTTTAAGTTGTCGGCGTAATGCTGAAGAAACATTTATCTGTAAAGCACATGAATTTGAGGATTTGTTAGCATTTTCTTTTGACATCTAAGGATTTTTGATATATTAGATTGAGATATTGGGCATAAAGGAAAGTAGGTAACGAATTTAATTTCAATTTTCATCTGCAAGTCTTTCGTTTATGAGTTATCCGAATAGACGATTTCGATAGCGCTTGAAAATACAGAGAACATAAATTAAATTATACAATGGCGTGCTTATCTCAAATAGGGATTTCTCCGAGTCAACCGTAGACTGGTTGAAAGGAATAGGTACTACATATTCGATCGGTTTGGTACATTGCGTTAACATGCACGCTTTATAAGTAAAGACATATAAGTACAATACAAAATACATACAAAACAGTTACATTATTAACATAAATAATTTTAATTATTAACACTAGAGTGCACGCGCGCTCTACTCTGGTAGATCGTACTTACTCATCTGCGTGTCACTCTTTCATTTCAAGACGTTTCCCCTCGCGCCCCTAGATAAGCCTCGACAACAAAATTATGCAACAGGTTAGTAACGCGCCTAGTGATAGCGCGGGCGCACACGACCATAATTACCCACCAAAATGACCATTCTACTATAGTAGTACGTGCGAGTATCGGTGTAACAAAAGTTAACGTAAGTAAATAAATTATTTAGCGAACCAATTAGCAATTTATAATAATAATATCACATTGTTACTGTAGTTTTGTGCGTGAGGTGTATACAGTAAGCAATTAACAATATATTTTGTTGATTATTTAGTAACTTTTGTCGCTCTGATGCAGTAAAAACTTGCTAAAATATGGATTCAGCTATGGAAAGAAACGTTTTAGGATGCTTGAAGAAGAGGATGATGATGGTGGTTCTTCGGAGTGAGTCAGATGATGGAGAACGTGAAGTAGCGCCCATACCGATGGAACAGGTTGGATCTGATCACTCACATTATTCTTCCGAAGATGACGTACCTCTTTCTGAACTTCCATCAAATAATCAGAGCAGAGATGTTTACGTGTCTACAAATGGAACGAGGTGGAGTAAAACATGTCCTCCAGAAACTCGGGTAAGACGTCAAAATATTAGGTTACGATCTCCAGGTCCAAAGGGTAACGCAAGAAATGTTGAAACACATGTATCTTGCTTCGAGTTATTTTTTGATGAAAAGTTTCTGGATACCGTGGTTTGTAGTAGAAATATTTACATCGATAAAATTAAGAACAGATTCCAAAGAGAAGGAGATGCAAAACAGACAGATTTGATAGAAATAAGAGTGATGATTGGCCTGTTATTAGCTATAGGATAGGATAGGAGTGTCACATTCTGGTCGGCGTAACGGGAAGAGCACCACGTTTTTGTGGACCGAAATCATCCACAAAAAAGTGGTGCAAACGTTGTGCCAGATGGATCTGCCCCGATCACCAAGCTGTCCCGTGTATTGAATTTGAGGATAATTAGAAAAAAACTCTAAATATTTTATACAATGCTATTATATAACGTTGCTTATTATTACTTGCCAACAATGTTGATTTTTAAAGACTGTTCTAAAAATGTTCCTAACGTATTATTTAAGTATTCAAATTGTTACTTTTCTCTATTATAGTACTTAATAATAAACCAATATATTAATTAATCCTCTTTTTTAATTTGAAAATCTTCCTGTTCAAAGGTAAAAGTAAGTTTCTTTTTCTACTCTGGTAGAGCACGCGAGCAAACATGTAAAAAAAGGGGGCGCGTGCGCTGTAGTGTTAATATAGCTTGACATTGACATCACAGGTCCTTACATATTGAGGTCACAGGTTGCACTGGAGCTTCACTGCCAGACATGGCGATGCAGTAGGGATGGCGGCGTAAGAGACTGTCCAACGGCAACTCCCAAGCTCTCTAGAAGAGTACTAGTTACTGTCTTGGTATCAAGTAATGGGGCTACTTGATACCAAGACAGTAACTAGTACAAGTATATAACAGGACAAGGGAAGGAGAAAGAACAACCACAAAAAATGATTATTCACAAAAGTCATATAATAGGTAGGGGAAAAAGTCTTTTCGCATTATAGTATGTATGAACTTGTAATAAAATCTCTTTGGTTATACCATTTGTATCTGGCAGGTTTTGATATCTTTAAAAAGTTTAAATTTTAAAAAAGATAATTCCAAATTCAAATTAGGTAAATGTGTGATTTTCATTTGTTTTTTTTACTGTCAAGATGAGTTAATCTAATGAAGAAATTCGATTCATTTTAAAATTTTACTACAAAAAAGGTAACAATGCAACGCAAGCTGCGAAAAAAATTTGTGACGTTTATGGACCTAGTGCAGTGTCTGTGAGAGTAGCACAAATTTGGTTTAAGCGTTTTCAATCAGGAAATTTTGATGTGAAAGATGCACGTCGTGCAAAATTTATGCCATTTTTGAAAAAATGGAGCAAGATCGGCATATCAGTAGTTATGACGTAGCTGAAGAATTAGGAATTGACCACAAAACAGTTTTGGCGCATTTGAAAAAAGCTGGGTACACTAAAAAGCTCGATATTTGGGTGCCTCACGATCTCACTGAAAGAAACCTAATGAACATTTGCGATTCTTTACTAAGACGTAATGAAAGCGAACCGTTTTTGAAGAAGCTTATAACTGGTGATGAAAAGTGGATCACGTACGACAAGAACGTGTGAAAAAGGTCGTAGTCAAAGGCCGGTCAGGGTTCACAGACTCTGGCAAAACCCGGGTTAACCCGCAACAAGGTGATGCTGTGTGTATGGTGGGATTGGAAGGGCATTATTCATTATGAGCTGTTACCGCCAGGCAGGACTATCGATTCTAAACTCTACTGTGAACAACTGATGAGATTAAAGCAAAAAGTTGAGAGAAAGCGGCCGGAATTAATTAACAGAAGGGGTGTGATTTTTCATCATGATAACGCTAGACCTCACACATCTTTAGCCACTCAGCAAAAATTAAGAGAGTTTGACTGGGAGGTGTTAATGCATCCGCCGTATAGTCCTGACCTTGCACCTTCTGATTTCCACCTGTTTTGGTCTCTTCAGAATACTTTAGGCAATGTCAGGTTAACATCACGAGAAGACTGCCAAAACCACTTGTCGTGGTTTTTTAAACAGAAGTCCCAAAATTTCTATAGTAATGGGATCATGTCTGTACCTACAAGATGGCAAAAAGTTATCGAACAAAATGGCACCTACATACTTTAGTTAAATGTAAATAAACTTTATTAAAAAATGTTTTGAATTTTCATATAAAATACGAAAAGACTTTTTCCCCAACCTAATATAAGGGGAAATAAGGAACCTGTAGCTTTATATCTTTCGGAACAAGTAATAATAAAATAAAAATTTATGTGATTGATACAGTAATTTTTACTTTATTTTTGTTTTGCGAAATGTGCAAGAGATTTTTTTTCTTAGAATATATTACATTTGTAATTATTTTTTTACGGTTTTGTTACGCGATCTAACTAAAAGAAAAGCTTATGAGGATTGATGTAATAATGGATGGATTTGGATGAAAGGCAAACTATTACTTACTATTTATATACAAAGTACTTTCGTAAACGGTTAAAGGCGTACATGTTATTGCCAAAATAGAGAAATACTAGAAATGCAACTGTATTTATAGTACTAGTAACAT
The DNA here is from genome assembly GCA_937001555.2 of Hypsopygia costalis. Classification (NCBI taxonomy): domain Eukaryota; kingdom Metazoa; phylum Arthropoda; class Insecta; order Lepidoptera; family Pyralidae; genus Hypsopygia; species Hypsopygia costalis. The sequence goes on from OW443350.2 coordinate 6,781,856, forward strand.
ACTTTTATATACAGCGCATCGGATTGACAATAAGTTATTTGTAATTTGTACCTTAATGTTCAAGTAAAAACCCAACGAACAACTACTCTGCATACTTTCAAACTTTTTTTTATACGATTAGTACCTACAAACAAGCGGACATTTATAACCTCAACATACTTAATGCATCCTGACTGGACATTCACTGTTACATTATAAGGACATTACATTTGATCCTTACAATTTGTTTCAATTCCAAATGTAATTACTTCTTGAGTTGAGTTTGTGCTGAAATTAGCCTCATATATTTTGGTATAATACTTATTTGTTTGTAATATCTTTATTGCACTAGAAAAAACAATCATATAAAAGTTACATAAAATAAAAGCCGTACAAAGGCGGACTTATCCCTTTAAGGGATCTCTTCCAGTCAACCTTTAAATATTTGAGAGGATTCAGTAAATGTGTATATCCCGAGGGTGGAATAAGAGTACAAACGCAAAATAAATTAAAATAACATATTAGGTACATTAAGTAATATATAAATACAATATAATTGGTACTAGCAATTCAAGGATTTATCATAGGATCTTTTTAAAGCCGATTTGAAAGAATCCACAGAAGAGGACATCTTTACATCTGAAGGTAAGGAGTTCCAAAGCTTAGCCGCAAGGATAGAAAAGGATTTGCCGTAAAAATGATTATTATAAAAAGGTATGTCCAAGAAAAGTCGTCCACATGAACGCAAGCGGTTATCTACGTCCCGAAAATGAAATCTCTCTTTCAAGTAACCTGGTGCAGAAGGATTGAAAAGAACATTATACAAAAATGTATGTGGAAATTTCTTCGAATTCTTATTGGATACCATCCAAGTTGGTCGCGGAACATGGAGATATGGTCGAACTTTTTCAGGCCAAACACATAGCGTATGCATTGATTTTGTGTCCGGTCCAACTTATCCAGCAACTCTTCAGTACAGTCCAAGAAAGCTACATCACCGTAATCAATCAGAGGAAGCAAAAGAGAACGAGCAAGCATCGCTTTAGTGGTAACCGGGAGGAAATTTTGCAACCGCTTTAATGAATGCAGAGACGCAAACACTTTCCGACTGATCTCACCAATCTGAGGACCCCAGGACAACGTTTGATCCATGACTATTCCCAGGTTAGTTACCGTAGAGGAGAATGGTATAATTTATTTATTTATATTTGGGACTCTTACAGCTCAATAGTTACATGCATAATTACAATAAATATTAATATGCCAATAACAAGTCTCCACCTATAGAGAAATATATATTTCGTAAAGTGATGTTATTGGGTTATATTTTTATATTATGCCGGCTTTTATTCCGCTTATTGGCCCGATGTTGAGTTGCAGGTCCGTTTGTATAATAAAGTACTGCTGTATATTAAAAGACGTAAGAAACTTTTTTGTCCTTTGAAGTTATTATTCACAAAAGAAAATTATACAAACTGTAAGCTTTGTTGACCTTTTCGGAAATATTAAAAAGGACATTTAAGAATATATTATCCCTTTCTAAGATAAACTGTTTGTGAACTCTGACTTTGTGAGTCAATAAAATCTATTATTCATTGCTGTTTTATGTCCAATACTTTTTGAATATGTATTGGGGTGGCGCAATATTTTTTTTTATGTTTTACAGCCACGTTATGGGAAGGTGATTTCAGTTGATAGTAAATATTTTTATTGTCAGATTTTGAATATATGCAAATAAAAATTGTGCAGGTGATTGTGCCTCTTAAGAACGATCGAGATTCGTATTTTTTGTGTTACATTCAATATAGTAAGAAGTCTGTGGTTACATATGGTGTAGATTTTTTTTTACCCATAGATACGTTTAACCAGCCTCCATTATGGCAAAAAGAAAGCAAAATAATTGCCCGGCAATCTCCTTTATTCTCTCTTATGTGACGCAGACGATGTTGCGCGGGTCAGCTAGTTAATATAACGTGAAGCAAAAAAATAGGCGAGAGAAATCATTTTTAAAGTTTCTTAGTAAACCGGAAATATAGAAATCTCTAATAAAATATTGATTTTTCACACGCTATGACACCAATACGCGATCTGATTCCGCGATCAATCGTGCATTAAAAAAAGTATCATTCAAAAAACATTGTTAAACTATATTTTCACTAACCGAGTAACCGCAGTCAAAGTAATGTATAAGTACCTACATGGGTATATATATATACCATATATATACCAATGGGTATGGTATGAGTATTCATAATTAAATTGCATAATTAACTAAATGACAAATGTTTCTACTAATTTATGAAAAATAACAATGGGTATTAACGCGATCATGCATAAGGGTATTTACATACCTTTATTATTTATATTATTATTTATTATAAGTCAGTTGTGACCACGGCCGGTGCAACCTGAGGACCAATTCTCCTAATTATTGTACGATAGCGGAATGACAGTTGACCAAATCGAGATTGAAGTGTGAATATTAACATAAAAATGTTTCATTTGATTATCAATTTTTGTTTAATTAATTAATTCATCATCATCAAGTCCATTTTAGTCTCCACTACAGGAGCACGACCCTCTCTCGTCCGTCCTAGACGGAAGGAGGATTTCGCCTACACTCCCCACGCTGGCCAAACGGGTTGGGGAGGCCTGATCGATATTTGATCACGTATTTATCCCTTAGTTGCCTTGTACGACTTCCACGGGAAGAAACGGAGTGGTTCTATTCTAGTCTGCCGGAAACCACACAGCCATTATTAATTAATTAATTAAAGTTAAATTATTATCAATTATTATTGTCAGCAAAATAACATTCTTAGTTTATTTAACTTTCGATACAATCTCGCTTAAATTAGACTTTGAAGTTTCACATTGTGATCGAATCGGAACTGAATTTTGACTACACTTTAATTATGAGTATTGGCCCTATGGTCGAAACGTCGGGCAATAATAAAAGTATGTAAATACCCTTAGGCATGTTCGAGTTAATTCCCGTTGTTATTTTTCATAAATCATGCAACGCGAAAGTTTAAAAGTTATGAAATGTTTCTATTCCCTTTTTTTTCTACCATTTCTACAATTTGATATAAATTAATAATTATAACAAGATATTGTATTAACTGACAAATATTATAGGTACAAATAAAATAATAATTTACATACGGACATATCTGTAATGACAATTAAGTTTTTGCATGCTAGTGTAACCCTGGCGGTACATGTATGAGCAATCTGACAAAAATGTAACACCGATGTACGCCATAGCAAATAAACGATTTCATTTCATTTCAAGAAAATATCCTTTGACCATCAGATTCACTTAACCTGACATTTATAATAAATTTGCTATTCATTTGTTATGCTCAAAATTGTTGAAAAAGGCAGAACACAATGGATCTGTTATTCATACCTATGTTTTTAGCTAAATGCGTCATTTGAATTTGAATACATTTTTTATACTACATTGGGTGGCAAGAAGTGATGACCGAAGCTATATAAACGCGTAACATGAAATACCGCTGCGCGCTGTTGCATCCGCTGCCAACGCAACTCCATCCATCATGGTGACTTCCTCGCAGAAACACAACAATCCTCAAGGGAATTGTTATTTGACGACGACAATCTGTGAAGTAGAGGTACTTCCTCTGTCGGGCAGCTTAAGGGTCCGTTCGCACAGACCGGCACGGAGAAGAGAGCAGATTTTGGTGGCGTTTAAAATTGAGTTTTGGGTCATTGGTATAAGGTTCATTTTTTAAATTCACTTTTATTGTTATATGATAGATGATGCACGAGAGCTTATGTGATTTTTTAAAGTAAACCTTATGCCAATGATACAAAGATCGATTTTAAACGCATTCAAAATCTGCTCTCCTCTCCGAGCCGGTTTGTTTGAACGGACCCTAATACTACGCTACCTTTCTTTCGCCAAAAGCTGTAAGTAGTGAGTAAACTGACGTTTGTAAAAAACATCGGACGCGCAGCATGCGCCACCATAGCGATTTTTTTTTTCCAAATCCCGAATTGGTATTGGAAAACCAAGGTCACTTTACATTACTGCTTTTTGATGCTCTACACGAATCAGAAGTCAGAATTTCAAAATTTTCAGTTTCATGGCAACGGACAGACAGAATGAACGGACGATTTCATAAGCTCAATGAATTTCGCTGAAAATACCGTACGGGAACTGTCAACACACAAGGGAACACGCAAGTCAAGCAACCTCGACCGTAGCCTGCTGATGGATGGGTTTTATTTACCTTGAGCTCCTCCGTGCTTCGGAGGGCACGTTAAGCCGTCGGTCCCGGCTGTTGTCGTTAGATGGCATCGTTAAGCTAAGTCAATGGCCATTAGGCGGCTTGAAAACATTTTAAGTACATTTATCAGTTGTCTAGTACTTTATAGCTTTGCGCTTAGTTTATGATTAGATGACGCTATTTAAATTATCTAGAAATATGGAATGAACTGCCTATCGAGGTTTTCCCAGGGGACTACAGCTTGGGTTTCTTCAAAAAGGGCGTAAAGAGGTTTTTACAGGGTCGGCAACGCGCGTGTGATGCCCCTGGTATTACAGGCGTTAATAGGCTGCGGTAGCTGCCTTCCATCAGGCGGGCCGTAAGCTTGTTTGCCATTGTAGTGGTATAAAAAAATATAAAAAAAAGTAAAGATAGTTTTAGCTTTTTTTTTGCATGAATATTTTAATGTATATCTCCTTATTCAAATGTCAAAAATAGATGAACATGATTCTATAGCCCCAATATAATCATTGAAGTATTCCGATCACATTTCTCTTTCAAAGCAATCACACTTGCTAGAGAATCTCACTAAAACTTTCGATAATCATACAAAATCATTCTACATTTCTATGAAAATTACATCAAAGCATATCACGTATATCTACTTCTGTATAATAAAGCATAATTTTGTAGAAAACATAATTCTATGTAATTCTAATCTTATACAATGTTGAAATGACAACACGCTGTTTTTTTTCTCGACAAGGACGTCTCTTTATTATGTTTTAATTTAAGTATATATGTTATGGTCAATGTAATAACTAATAAATTAGTTATTTATTTTTTTATACTACGTCGGGTGGCAGACAAGCATACGGCCCGCCTGATGTGAAGCGGTTACCGCAGCCATATTAACGCTCGCAACATTAAAAATATCGCTCGCGCGCCGCCACCCCCACTGCCAATGCAGCGTCTCCTTCCTTTCTGGTGACCTTACTCACTCGCTAGAACACAACAATCCTCAAGGGAATTGTTATTTGGCTGCGGTATTCTGTGAGGTGGAGATATATTCCCCAGTCGGGTAGCTTACAATTACGCTCCCTATCTCTCTTTTCGCCAGAGCTTCGTTTGTCAGTCAGCAAAGTGCAGCGCGTGCAGGTGAAGTTGGCTTTGGTTCACAGATGTTGATGAACCACTTACACATTAAAATAAAAGTTATTATTCATACTGACTAATACTTGATCAATGTGATAAATCCGTTTCAGACCCATGGCACAACCACTATGCTCAACTTGTTGTGCCGTGGGTACTTTTGATTCCCTTCTACACAACTTGAATCATGTTTTCGTTAGATTTGAGTTGAGTTTTGGTTAGGTTAGGGTTCTTTTGTGTCCTGTCATGGGAAATAGTCAACCTAGATGATGAATGATGTGGTGCCAATTGAGCTTAATTATTACATTTGCCAGCCTTTATGAATAATGACCAATTTATTATATTGACTGTAACATATTATATATACTTTGTTTTATGTCACAATTTGTCTTCTGGGCAAAATGAGTGGATTTGCGAGGAATTGTGGCGAAAACAAGATAAAAAGGACACATAATTAAAATGTTAATAAAAATATTTTTGCTTAAAAATACAGTTGCTTTAATGTAGCTAATCAACAACAAGCCAGGCGCCCAGGGGTAAAAAACACCCATGACAAACAGACATGTTGATAGACACAATGATTTGTCTTATGCTGGAATCGAACCCACTACCTCGGAGTCAAAGTGGCCATTGCTAACCATTCGACAACCGAGCTCGTCATTTAGGTTGAGGTTGTTAAATAAATACTTAACATCATCATCATCATCATCGGCCTGTATCTACCCACTGCTGGATATAAGCCTTCCCCAATGCCTTCCACCAGATATGATCCTCCGCCTTCCGCATCCAGCCGCTCCCAGCCGTTTTCTTAAGAAAGCGGTCTGGATGGTCCATCTAGAAGGAGGGCGCCCAACACATCGTCGTCCTACGCGCGGCCTCCACTCTTATACCTTCCTCCCCATCTGCCATCACTTACTCGGCAGATGTGACCGGCCCATTGCCACTTCAGCTTACAAACTCTGAAGGCTATGTCGACAACTTTGGTTCTCCGTCGAATTTCTTCGTTCGGGATTCGATCCCGCAGAGAAATCCCGAGCATAGCCCTCTCCATCGCTCGCTGCGCGACCTTTAGCCTGTGGACCAGTCCGATGGTCAGTATCCAAGTCTCTGCACCATAAGTCATCGCAGGGAGAATGCACTGGTTGAAGTCTTTAGTCTTCAATCACTGGGGTATCTGCGCGGCAAAGATGTGACGAAGCTTTCCAAAAGCTGCCCAGCCCAGTCGAATGCGTCTATCGATCTCTTTGTTGAAGTTACCTCGGCCAAGCTGTATGGAATGTCCGAGGTAGACATAGTCTTTAACTACTTCTATGGCTGCATTCTCTACATACTTAACAACCTACAAATAAATATTGTTAAATAAATATAATAAGCCCTTGTCCGCAGTTTTGCTTGAATGGGTGTCGTTCATATCGAAATCGAATCCAAAAGGTGGTTAAATTTCATTCAAATCAGTTCAGTCGTTTTGTCGTGAAATGGTCACAGGCAGACACACTTTCATATATCATATAATATAAATATTAAATGAAGATACACCTCAAATCTCTAACATTTCTTTTTATTTGCGAAGGAGGCAAAAGAGCATGTGGGTCACCTGAGCAATCACCGCCGCCTATAGACATCAGCAGCACCATGGGGTCGCCGGTCCGTTGCCAGTCTATACTCCTTCCTGTCTGTCTGGTGACCTCATTCACTCGCAGGAACACAACAACCCTCGAGGGAATTGTTATTTGGCTGCGATATTCTTTGAGGCGGTACTTCCTCGGTTGGACAGCTAAAAAAAACAGTATACCCTACTTCTCTTTTCGACAGAGCCTCGTATGTTAGTCAGCAGGGTGCAGCACGTGCAGGTGGGCTTTGGTTCAAAGATGTTGATGAACCACCTACACCCCAAATCAGTTTCACAAAATCTTCAGGATTTCCTGCAAAAAGACCAGTTCTCATAAATCTATGATTGTATTATAATTTATAGGAAAATTTAGTTACCTGTTCAAAGAGATTCGGCGTTATTTCGTATATTTTCGTCTTTCATAAAGGCGGTTCTGCACGCAGTAACCAGAATTATTAATAATTATTATACTAAGTTGATAAGATAAGATACGCTAAGATAAGACAACATTTATTGTAGAAACTGTGTTTACAAATTGTTGTTGAACATTATCTATTAACAGTCTCAAACAATTTGTCCCTTTCGAACGTAGGTACTGAAAATAACCTAAAATAACTAGGTATACCAAATCTAACTTAACCTATTATTTCAGTCGCCCATTTTGTATTTTTAGTCGCTCAATTTATTATTTACCATTATTATATAACCTAAAAATCGGTCAATATGCTGGTTGACATTTTTTTTCGATTTGTTATGTAAGGTCGTCACAACCTAACTATTGATAAAAGAGTTACCTCAACAGCTGAAAAACTTTTCGAGATATAATAACTTGAAAATCACAATTTTGGACTTTCGAAAAAGGTCCAAACGAAAGACTACAAAGCTATGACGTCACACCTATTTTATAGGCAATATACCAGTAATCTGTACGAGAGCTCTGTTAACAATAATGCATTTATGTAGTTAGTGCCATAACAAAAGTTATACTATTTTTTATTGTTTCTTCAATGGCTTCAATCAACATTTTTTTAATAATTTCATTCTTTTAAATTGGACTTTCCAATCAGACTTTGAACAACCAAAAAATTAAATGAATGTAAGTTGAAGCAATGAAAATATTGTTTTAGTTTTTTGTATTTTATGATAATTTAAATAAATACATATTTCTGAACAATTTACACAGCGTAGAGGGCGCGAGAGTAAGAGGAGGTTTAAACTTAAGCGCAAAGCTAGTACTGGACATCTGATAAAACAGACATGTTCATGCACACAAATGTTTGTCTTGTGCGGGGATCGAATGTGTCAAAATTCAGCTGCATCGGACACTGGGAAATGGGTCCTTGTCTCTCAAGATTTGATTTGGTTACAAATACAACGGTAAAGCTAAATAAAAGCTTCTAATATAGTTTAAATGTGAAACGCATAGTAAAAAAATACTACGTCTATGTGTGAAACTGCCTTAAAGTGTAGTTTAAAACATTTTTAGAATTTCCTTATCATTATTTATGACGGAATTTTATGGGAATTTTAGTTCAAAGAGGATAATTTTGCTGTCAACACCTTTGATATTTTAACGCGTTTACAGAATGAAATCTGTTACATGGGAGTATGATAAAAACAGAATTATTTATTCAAAGCTTCCTATATGATTGAAAAGAATCCGGGAAATCTATATATCGACCTTTCTTAGATTAGCTAGATTTTACGTGTGCAGGTTATATATCTGTTTGTTTGTTTGTATATTCTTTATTGCACTTTAACAGCAATACATAATGTAATATTAATCACTAGTATAATAGGCTATTTTCCAATGTTCAAAAATTGTATAAATTATTTAACAATATCGTAAAATACACAAAACTATAAAGATTGCAAAACTTTCACTCTAATATCATCAGTCAGACTTTTTTAGCGTTGATGAAAGTTTGGCGGGAAAGTCCATTTTAAAAGTATGAAATTATTAAAAAATAATATTTCCATTGGAGAAGCAATAAAAAATACTACTTTAAACTTTTATTATGATACTAATTACATAAACGTAATAAAACATAGATGTCGTACAAATTTTAGATTTGATGCATACAAAATACAAACATGTGACGTCATAATTCGGTAGTCTTTCGTATGGAGCGTTTTGGGGCAGTCTAAAAATTGTGATTTTCAAATTACCATATCTCGAGAGATTTTTGTGCTATCGAAGTAATTCTTTCACCTATGGTTATATTATGGAGACGTCCCTACATATCAAACAGAAAAAAATGTTAGTCAAATAGCCTATTGCGGAGTTATCCCATCAGGGATCTCTTCCAGTCAACCACAAAATACCCACAGGAGTCCGAAGTTTCGCGAGGCAGTTATATTTAGCACAATGTAATTAAATAATGACTATGTAATCATAGCTAAATACATATACTTAAACTATATACACACATAAATACACATACTTAAATACATTTATATACATACACATATATACATATACTTTTTTTTTTGGACGGGGGCCCACCACACATTCCCACCACTGTGTCTCCTGTGTAGCCAGGGTTAACAGCGGCGACCGCAAAAAAAGGCAATGAACAATGAAGTCCATTGCAGTCCCAGGAGTAAAACTACGGCTGTCTTGGAACTCACAACGAATTTATTCAGAAGAAATTAGTAGGAGTAGGAAGCTTTTGGAATTTGACTTCCCCTCTTTGCAATGTGAGAGACAGCAATATGGCAAATAAGGCATTAAAAGCCTAAAGAGATGGCTAGTCAAGTGAAGCTCAACTGCCGTGCACCACGGATTTTAAGTTTCTAACACTATTGGGGACCTAAAACATTGAGTTGTTACCTAACACATCGATTCCAATAATATGAATTGCAAAATCGTCTGAACGCTTGGTAATTCTCCCTTGTTGCTACCAAATCTGAATAGTATACTACCCCGGATGCAACTTGCAATGATACATATACTTATAAACATATACATACATACACCTGCATACTAGACTTTAACCACTGAATATATATAGAGAATAGATAAGTACATTATCACTTAGTCTGATGTGTTAGGACCTTGAAACCAGAGCTGTCTGTAATATGTTTTCAAACTCCTCTATAATATGTACGAGTATGTTTGTATATATCTACATCTATAATATGTTTGACGAGCTCGGTGGTCAAATGGTTAGCAATGGCCAGGTTGACTCCGAGGTCGCGGGTTCGATCCTCTCACAAGACAAATATTAGTGTGCATGAACATGTCTGTTTGCCTTGGTCTGGCTATGTTTTATGTATTATACGTATGTACTTACTAAACAAAAATGTATTTGAGTATATTGTCAGTTATCTAGAAGTAGTAATATTTTGCTTGATTGAGGCCGACTCAAAATTTCTTAGGTGTACTTAAATTAGTTTAAGAACTTAATTATTAAGGTCAATAAAAACACAGTTCATAATTTTTTTGCTTTTAATTTTTTTCGCCGTTTTATTTTTTTGTTAAAACGTTTTTATTTTATAATTTTTTGTGGCTATAATGTACTAATTACTACATGTACTTAATTTTTGATTACTTTTAAAATAGCTGGTCTGAAGCTCATTCTTCGTGAGTTTTTTTTTTTGTAATACACAACTCAGCAATAAAATCTGTGAATGAACTATAAATCATCTCCTGTTTTTCTACCATTGATTTGCATTTTTTTTCCAAGATTATATGGGACCAACGTCGAGTACAAATATTTCTCTTTCCCTCCTTCTTCTCTTTCCAATAAAAAAATAATTATCAAAATAGGACTACTCTATAAAAAAAGTGCGTGATTATACATAAAAAAATATATATATGCGACTTGAGAACCTCTTCCGTTTTTTCGTCGGTTAATAATGGTTACTATTGAAACTTTCACTTCGACATGGACATCTGAACTTCACTCTACTATATATATATACTAGCAAAGTACCCGTGCTCCGCTACGGGAACACTCCTGATTTGCGTCTATTTTTGTTTCGTATTGACCATTATCACAAACATACACCATTTAGGTTAAGACCAGCACCTTCGCACCAGGAGCCAAAATTCCAATGCTTCCAGGAGAACTTACTCCTGAGCAAACTACATACAACTGATCATGAGAGAAGCAGTCCTATCTCAATTCAACCCCAGCGACCTTTAGAGACTGCCCCTGAGCTTTGTTAATGGTCATAGCGAAACACCTTTATGGGAAATTGAAGTGAAATCTCTTAAATTTAACTGGGTGGTCTTATGGAATAATGGGAATGCGGGTTATCAAGAGAGATTCCTCAACAGCGCATCCTTTACTGTCCTCACTCAACAACTCATCGTTCCAGTTGTTTAATACGTGAACAATGGTGGCACGAACCTCCTGATGATACACCTCCATTCCATGCAAGTTGTAGGAGATGGAGCGGAACAGGCCAGCTCCATCACCTTCCAAAGCTATAATGGTATGGGGCATCATCACACCTTCCACAAATTTAAATTTAGTGAATCTTGACTTCATTGTTTGAAAAATACGGAAATTCTTATATTAAGTAGGTAAAAACCTATTCTAAGTACCGACTCTATGGGAAAGTCGGTACTTAGAATAGGTTTTTAATTAGTTTTCGACACCAGATGTAGCTTCATTTGAAGGACGCAGTTTCTTTTACGCCCTACGCGCGCGATGGATTCCCTCCGGGGATAACTACTGGAATGAGGTGAGCGCGATACCGTCATGGATAACCCCATGGTTTGAAATAATCTCTCGTATATACCCTTTCCTTAATAACGAAACCATAGCGCGCTGTACAAATGCTAGGTATAGCGCCATCTATTGATAAGTTAATTCAAATATAAATATAACAATTTTTGACATTTCTTGGCGGGGCGCTGGTCAAAAGTTAATCAGTTACCCATAAACATCCCCTTTTTTTATAAACAACTATTCTACTAAGTCTCAAAATCGTAGGTGAATCGGTTTCCAAGAGGGTTTTTTTTCAACCCCCTATTTTAACCTCTTAGAAGTGAAATTTCGGAAAATCCCGTCTTAGTGCGCGCTTACATTGTATAAGGAACACATATCCAAAGTTTCAGGTTTCTAGCTTCAGGGGTCTGGGCTGTGCGTTGATTAGTGAGTCAGTCAGTCAAATCAGTGAGGAGAAAGCTTTTTACTATCTAGCTTTTGCCTGCGGCTTCGCTCGCGTGAAGTTCGCGCTTTTTAGATTATCCAAGTCAAATCGAACACGCAACGCAACCACCCTCATGTAGCACCTATAATTGTACTAAATACGGATGCAAGAACTTTCCAGATAACTACTACTACACCCGTCCCGTCCTCACCGCGCCGACCGCCCGCGATCGTATAAGCACTGATTTACGCCAAATACAAACTTAAAAACCTATTAGTATAACACTTCAGTCAACACACAAGTCTCATTCCATCAGCTTAAAAAGGTTAAATCAATGTTTAAAAAAATTACATGATGATGGTCACGTTAGCCACGTTGAATTTTAAAATCGTTGTTGTTTTCGTAATCAGCGACCCGATAAAATATAAAAACAATAATATCCTTCATAATTTTCAGACTTTTTGACCCCATTTTACTCCTTTTTTTTGGGTTGAATTTCTAAAAATCCTGAAACACGTGTTCACTCATTTATCTATAGTCAAACTAATCTCGTTTCCCTACACAAACTTTGGACCTCCGTTTCACCCTTTTAGGGGAAAAATTTGAAAAATCCTTTTAAGTTATTTCGTGTCCACTGTGTTATATTTTCAAATCGATGCGATTTTCGTAATTGACGTCCCAGAAAACCATAGAATCAACACCCATATTGATATTATGACATTTCAACCCCATCGCACCCCCATAGGGGGATGATGATGATGAGGGGGGGATTTTATGTCACGTCGGCAATGTTGGATTATAAAATAGTTGTTGTTTTCGTAATCAGCGACCCGATAAACCATAAAAACAATACCCATGACGATTTTCAGACTTTTTCACTCCATTTTACCCCTTTAGTGGTTGAATTTTGAAAAATCCTGGAACACGTGTTTTTTCATATATCTATAGAAGTACTCGTGTAAAGTTTCGGATAAAATAGTCCAACTAATCTTGTTTCCCCATACAAACTTTGGACCCCCGTTTCACCCCCTTAGGGGATGAATTTTGAAAAATCCTTTCTTAATGCACCCCTAGACGTCATAAGGAACCTACTTGCCAAATTTGGAATCTCTAGACCCAGCGGTTTGGGCTGTGCGTTGATTAGTCAGTCAGTCAGTCAGTCAATCAGTCAGTCAGTCAGTGAGGACAAAGCCTTTTATTATTATAGATATAACGTCAATTCTATTATTGCTTAACAAACACACGCATAATCGTAAATCTCTGTTAGAAATGCAGCCATAACCCTATGCAATTTTACTTTTTTTATACTATCTACATCGGATGGCAGATAAGCATACGGCCCACTTGATGCAAAACGGTTACCGCATTCATACTAACGCTCGTAACATGAAATATCGCGTTGCCAGTTCTAATACTAACGCAGCAACACTTTCCTTTCTGGCGACCTCACTCACTCGCAGGAACCCAACAACATTCAAGGGAATTGTTATGTGGCTGCGGTATTCTGTGAGGTGAAGGTACTTCCTCAATCGAGTAGCATAGAAATACTCTGTACCCTACCTCTCTTTTGCAAGAGCGTCTTTCACTAGTCGGAAGGGTGCACTACGTGCAAGTTGGCATTGGCTCTAAAGATCGCTGTGAGTCACTTAGACCCCTAAAGTTATCTAAAAATTACCTAGTACCTAAAAGCAAATGCAAACATATCAAATATTCAGAAACACTGAGTTTAAACATTTGTTTAAAATATCAACCAACCGAGGGTTCAGAGAGCCAGCGCCTGTTTCTGACAGCGATAGACTTCATTTGTTATTAAAAGTGTTTCAGGAGTTTCAGGACCCTTGCCTGTATAAAACTTTGATAAACAAATTTATACTCGTACTAATATAAATGTAAAAGTTTGTGTAAGTAAGGATGTTTGTTAACGTTTTACTGGAATGTAGCACACATATATAATACTAGCTTTCGCCCGCGGCTTCGCTCGCGTGAAATTCGGGGCAAACACGTATTTACTCATTTATCTATAAAAGTACTCGTGTAAAGTTTAGGATAAAATAGTCCAACTAATCTCGTTTCCCCATACAATTTTGGACGTTTCACCTTCTTAGGGGTAAAATTTAAAACCTTTTAAGTAATTTCATATCCACTATGTTATATTTTCAAATTGATGCCATTTTCGTAATTGACATCCCAGAAAACCATAGAATCAACACCCATATTGATGTTATGACATTTCAACCCCATCGCACCCCCACAGGGGTGATTTTATGTCACGTCGGCTATGTTGGATTACAAAATAGTTGTTGTTTTGGTAATCAGCGACCCGATAAACTATGAAAACAATACCCATGACGATTTTCAGACCTTTTAACCCTAATTTAGACATTTCAATCCCAACGCACCCCAATAGGGGTTTTTGGTCACGTTAGCCACATTGAATTTCAAAATCGTTATTGTTTTCGTAATCAGCGACCTGATGCACCATAAAAACAATACCCATGAAGATTTTCACACTTTGTGGCCCTATATTACCCTTTTCGGGCTTGAATTTTGAAAAACCCTGAAATACGTGTTTACTCATTTATCTATAGAAGTACTCGTGTAAAATTTAGGATAATATAGTCAGACTAAACTCGTTTCCCCATACAAACTTTGGACCTCTGTTTCACTCTCTTAGGGGTAAAATTAGATAAATTATTTTAAGTAATTTTATGTCCACTATGTTATATTTTCAAATAGATGCCATTTTCGTAATTAACGTCCCAGAAAACCATAGAATCAATCAATCAATCATAAAATAGTCCAACTAATCTCGTTTCCCCATACAAACTTTGGACCCCTGTTTCACCCCCTTAGGGAATGAATTTTGAAAAATCCTTTCTTAGTGTACCCCTAGACGTCATAAGGAACCTACGTGCTAAATTTTTAATCTCTAGACACAGCGGTTAGGGCTGTGCGTTGATATATCAGTCAGTCAGTCAGTCAGTCAGTCAGTTAGTCAGGACTTTGAATTTTATATATCTAGATAAGGGTATAAGTGGCTCATTGCCATCTTTTCAGCCAAAGTCCACCTGACCTGCACGTGATGCAACCTGCTTACTAACAAACTAGGCACTGGCAACAGTGCGTTGCGTGGCGACTTAAGAGCATCTATTCTCAATGAATTTCACCCGAAATGTGTGTCCCGCAGTACCCAGTGGGCAGCTCTACTATCCCGGGCCAAGGTCTCTATGTAGTATGCAGGGCGGATACTGAGATTCCCCAGTCGATAGGCCACCACAACCAATTGACTATAGACACTTATAATATCCAGACCTTGCGGCGGGGTGAGGATGTGGGAGAGCTGGAAATAGAATAGAGATTCATCAAAAGATCCTGAGATTGTCAGAAATCCGACGGCGAGGCTCCCCTCGCTCTCCTCCAGATTCAGAAACAGGATCACGGTATCCTCCGATACCGTGATCCTGTTTCTGAATCTGTCAACCTCTTCTACTGCCGCGAAGGAGAACTCTCCCAGGGTGGTGTCGGGTTCCTCGTCCATAAAGTTCTCATCAAGAACTTAGTGGAGGTCTCTAGTGTGTCGCCGAAGGTAGCTTGTCTTGTACGAAAACTCACTCTGTGGATGTAGCACAGGTATATGCTCCAATGACGTCACATCCAGATGAAGAAGTCTAGGACATGTATGAAGATATTATAAAGACCATACGTAATACCACCGAGATCCACTTCACGGTTGTTGTCGGAGACTTCAATGCCAAGGTACAAAAATGCGATGATTCGGCTATCGTAGGGTTTGGCTTGGGGTCGAGAAATCACACGGAACAAATGCTGGTCAATTTCCTCCATATGGAGGATCTTTTTGATGAATTCATTCTTCAAAAAGAGACCCCAGAGGAGATGGACCTGGTAAAGCTCCGATTAAGGGATTAGGAATGAGAAAGACTTTCCTTTCCAGCTAATTCCCAAATGACTGGACTGGTATGAGGTAGAATAGGATGACTTGGATCTTGGTTAACTTATATTTATAGCCGGTGTATTGTAAGAACACCTACGATAGAATTGAATGATATAGCAGTATATCTGGAAATGTTTGAAAGGAAGAACACTATTATTTGGAGACTTAAGACTTTACCTACCTTTGTTTATTCCTCCCATAATGGGTTGTGTTCAGAGGAGTTGTTTGGCATACCAGCATTTTCCTTCTTCAATTGCATCGCTCGCCATCTTCAGGGAATCATCAGGGAATAATAGGACTGATCGTGTACAGTCCGCTCCAGAGATAATTTCTCCTATTCACTATCAAGTTGTGAAATTAACTCCCTATTGAGCTTTTTCTGAGAAACTATTGCATGAGGTTATACTTCACCAACCGTGTGAAGATATTTTTATAGGGTTGGCAAAGTAGGCGTAAGCGTTATCTAGTTTTAACTAATATCTACTACTGCTAATACTAATACTAATACTACTAAATATTTTCTATTTTCAAAAATAGCGGGCTGAATGATATGCATAGCTCACAGTGTAATACTGACACATATGTTACCTCATTCAATGCAAATAAACTCATTCAGTCATTCATTCATTCGTTCGTCCGTTCGTTCGTCCGTTCGTTCGTCCGTTCGTTCATTTGTTCGTTCGTTTGTTCGTTTATTCAAAACTATTTTACATTTACGTGATTCGATTGCGTACTACCGATTAAAGTCTCTATGGGAGGCACTCCCAGGTATTCCCTAACAGCATAGTTAAATTAAACTAATTTCTTGTATAACTATTTCTAATAATAAACGTAGCAGCAAATAAACTTAAGTCGATGACCGAAGGGTCGTTAAACTAATAAAAGTAATCCAACCCGTAGAAAACGTAAGTAATGCGTTGTACCGAGGGAAAACTACGAACATATCGTATTACGTTAGTGGAAACTTTATTAAGATTACTCATGGATGCAGTATGCTCTTTGCAGTACAATTGCGAAATGTAAATTATATATAAAAGTAGCTGACACTGCAAACGTTGTTCTGTCTTATAAATTGTAGGTATTTTTGTTGGCAATTAAGACACGTAAATAGAACATTTAATGGCTAGTCAAGTGAAGCTCAACTGCCGTGCACCACGGATTTTAAGTTTCTAACACTATTAGGGACCTAAAACATTGAGTTGTTACCTAACACATCGATTCCAATAATATGAATTGCAAAATCGTCTGAACGCTTGGTAATTCTCCCTGGTTGCTACCAAATCTGAATAGTATACTACCCCGGATGCAACTTGCAATAAATTCAACATGTCATCCCGCTCCCGCTGCCAAAGATCATACTCCCAGAGAACATGGTGTGCTGTTTGATCGAATTCAGAATTAGCAGTAGAACATTCGCATAAGGGCGACGGCACTAATTTAAACGAAAAGAGTTTAGCTTTAAAATTGCCATGTCCAGTTAAAAATTGCGTAACGGGGTGGTCGACTTCTAACCACTTTTTCTTTAATCTATCTCTTACCGATTGAAAGAACAGATACAAGTGGCGTCCTTTGGTAGAAGTTTCCCATCTTTCCTGCCATTCAGACAGCAATGTTTCAAATACTTCATTAATAGGTTTGAACAGTCTAACTATTTTTTCACGATCACGCGTTTTCAAGAAATCAGGGACCATATTTTTAGATGTATAGTACATTGAAGCGCGGCGTTGTACTTCTAAGTCTACCGGTAACACACCTGCTAGCACGGGTAGTGCCTCGGTGCTTACAGTTCTATACGACTTACGTAAAAATATCAGAGCAAGGCGCTGGCTTTGAAGCAATTTACGACGTGCTGCACCTATAGTAGCCCTATCTGCCCACGCAGGTGAACCGTACGTAACACAACCTAAGTATGTGGCGGTATAAATAGTTTTTAACGTTTTGAAAGTTAATCCCCACGTAGAGGTAGAAATTCGTGTTAAGGCATAGATATTCTTTTTTGTTTTTTCACCTACTTGCTTCATGTGCTCAATATAATTAAAATTTCTGTCCAAAAGCAAACCTAAGTAACAAACCGAAACCCTATTAGCAACAGATACTCCATTAAAATGAAATCGCGGTGAAACCTGTAAATTTACCTTAAGCAAGAGTTGATATGTTTTATGTGGCGCAAAATCGAGACGATTACGATAACCCCAATCTGAAATATGAGGTATGATATATAATTTACGACCTATTCCCATACGTATAAAATAAACATCAAAAAATCATAACAATCGGTCGAATTGTTTCGGCGGAATGCGGACCCCAAACACAGTGACACGAAATTTTTATATATTAAGAATATATAAAAATTAATAAATAAAAAGAATCTTCACGACAGGCAGGCTGCCTGGGGCCCTACCGCCGAAACTGAAGCCGATTACCATTTGATTTTTTGAGTGCGTAAATCAAACTTTAGCATATATAGCTTAAAGAAACCATAAAGCTCTACCGACTAAGCTAAAGAAGTTTGTCAATAACTTAAACCTAAGGTCTATATTCGCATTCAAAAAATCCACTGGTAATCGGTTTCAACTTCGGCGGTAGGGCCCCTGGTTCACGAGCTGAAAGTCACAGCGAGCCATCGCTCTTAGATAAACCCCAAGCCTAGCTGTCTCATCAGACAGCTAGGCTTGGGGTTTATCTAAGAGATAGAATTTAATGTCTATACTCTATAGTATTAATAATATCATTGCCCGAAACAAAAAAAACCGACTGAAAATTGTGACAGTTTATTTTGTTTTTATCTGCCATTTGTTTTTTCACGAATGTAATATTAAAATAATATATCCCATTTCACTTTCATAACTGAGATAAATCGAATGACACCTCATGTGTTGACTTCCGTCAAGCGGTTTAGGCTGGAGAGCGTGCCAAAGAAATATATACAGAAACACTCGAATAACAAACTTAATGCAATGTAAAAAACTTTACCCTCCACAGTTTTCATCAAAGGACATTTTTATTGCGAATTCTGGAAAAGTAAACAATTTTTATTACCATAAAAGTTCTATTTAAGTTGACTGAAATACCTAGACTGATGCTGAAGTTTTTAAAGTTACCCGTCCTTCTGTAACCCCGCCGTGAAACTTCCTTATATTTCCGACGCCCAGTTTGAAGATTCAAAGAGATTTGGAAAAGGATAGATAGGGCTTGTAAAAATATATTTGGTATGAAAACCAGGCGTGCAATATTTTTTTTTATAGGACTAAAGTGGAAAACAAGCATATGACAGTGGTTAATTTTTTCACCTTAGTGGTATAATTTTTTTTATACCACTAAGGTGAAAAATGGCGACAGGAATGCAGTTACCGCAGCCTATGGACGCTTGTAATATAAGGGGTATCAAACGCGAATTGCCGACCCTGTAAAAACCGCTTCAGCTCTTTTTGAAGAATCACATGCTGTAGTCTCCTGGGAAACCCTCGACAGGCACTGCATTCGACGGCTTGATAGTACGCAAAAGAAAACTTCTCTAGAAGCTTGATTTCGAAGACGCCACGCCACTGCCGTGCCATTTAGTGATCTTGCAATATAATAGAATATGTGTAATCGCGGCTTTGAGCTAAATTTATTGACCGAGTAAACAAATCAAGTGTAGGCCAAATCCTCCTTCTATCAGAGACGGACGAGAGAGGGTCGTGCTCCTGTAGTGTCCTGTAGTAAATCAAGTTCGGACGAAAGAAATCATGCTCTTGGGTTATGTACAATATATTTATGAACAGTCAAGAGTCATAAATGTCACCCATCTTTCCTTTAATTTGGAATAAAACACGCATACGATAATAAAATTTTATTAAATTAATTCCTAGAGTATGATTAGGACTAGACAAGACACCCGTGTCTCAGCAGAGGGATGAACATGGATTCACGCTGATAAATTATATTCTGAGGATGCGTTAAGACAGAAATCCGTGCGGGCGAAATTGCAGGCGGAAGCTAGACCCAAAAAACAAATGAGTTGTGCACATACATTATTGGGGATGATGAATGATTTTGATGAAACAATGGAAACACATTAAAACTTTGTATTTTTATAGTTCAGCAGTTTTCGAGATATAGAAATTTACGTTATAAAGTATTTTTTCAAAGCGATCATTCGCTAGGTCTCGGTTTGGCAGCGAACGAATAAATAGCTTCAACGGCAAGACTTGACACACATAAGTTTTGTGTACTGCACAATGATTTTGCACTATATTCACTTTCAAAACACGGCTCTCGGTATCTAATCTATTCCGAATCTATGCAAATTCTGCTGAGAAACTTTCGAGGAAGGGGAAAAGTGGGATAAAGTGAATTTATATTAGGAATAAAAGTTGAATAAAATTCTAATATATCATTTTTTTATACTACGTCGACACGTGTATGACAATAAAATATGGTATTACTCATAACCTCACTCCCTCGTCGAAACCTAGCAACCATCTAGACCTCAAGGAATTGTTATTTAAATGCTGTCTTTTTTTTTCATTTTGGTTTAGATTTATTTTCACACCCAGCCACTTTATACAAATATCGCGTCGTTTACTACTACATAAACAATAACGTTTGTGCAGAGCGCGAATGAGCGTGTGCGCGTGCGACGGCACACAAACTGTTCCAGATTTGTCTCAAAGGTGAGGTCGACACGAGAGAGCAGCAGGGAGTGGCATACTGTACGTAGTACTATTACTTATGTTGTGCTTATAATTAAAATGTGCTATACCTCTCTTTTGCAGATGATAAGTCATTTAAACCACTCATCTAAAAAGGTAGCAGATTTCCAAGAGATTTGTTGAGAATAGTTTTACTTACCTGAGTATTACGATAGATATTAGCAACAGTTAAAAGTTATTTTTATTGAAAATATAACCTGCATTTATGGTAGGTTGTTTGCATCCTTAATAAAATAAATAAATAGTCCGGGACAAATTACACACTGGGCGGTGGAAACTCTTCGGTAGTATTTTTCACTTCAAAGAGACTATGGAAACACAGGCTGTTTCCAACTCGAAATTTATGACTTCTTTTTTCTACTTAATAGTGTATAAAGAATATAAATATATAAATATTGTTGGACATATTGCACATGGCCATCTAGTCCCAAAGTAAGCAAAGTTTGTACTATGGGTACTAATCATAATGGATAATCGATGTTATAATTAAATACATCATCGGTGTTTTACACCCCGCCATCGCCTTCAGCTGTATTAGGGGTTTCTTCAACAGTGGCCACTGGAGCAGAGACGGCAAAGTAGCCATGGCATGCATCTACTAATGGTAGTGGGTGGGTGCCGGCTGGCAGTAATTTGCATGAACTAACTGGTGACCAAAGCACGCAATGTAGTGTAAATGGCAGTTCAAAATATTATCAAGAATATAATCAATGGTTCAGTGAAATAAATGTCGATAAACTATGTCAATATTTAAATACATAAGTTCAAATTATAATTATATTTCAAACAATAAATAAAAATATACAACCACTAGAAAATACAAATGACAAAGAAAAAAAACGTTAGGAAATCCTGCGTCAGCAACAGGGATGCAAGCGCGCGAATAATGCTCCTTGAATTGCGAGCATCATGCTAGACCAGCGTCTTACAAGAAAAAAAAAAACAGAACTACGAGATACATAGTATAATTTATTAGCCTGACTGTACAAATCAAACCAGATCAAATTATATCCGATAGATCATTTAAATAGCGAATCAGTAGTCCTACATTTACATTACTGTGGTGACCGTCGCGCGCGCTGTGTCTCCCTCTCGGTGGTTACAGTGAAAACTTGTGGTTACGGATCTGTGCTATTGAAAGTAAGTTTAGTGATCTGTTACTTTATAAAGGTATTCTTAAATCGAACATATCGTGGAATTTAAAAAGACCATTGAAGTATTTTGAAAAGATATGTTCACGTATTTTTGTGAATGAGTGTACATTGTGATTTTTTTTTCTTTATTTCACTATGGTGTTACACTATATTATATCACTATGGTGGTAAACAAGCATGCCGGCCTGATGGTAAACAACTACCGCAGCCCACAGTGAGTGCAACACCATGAGGGTCATTTGCGAGCTACCGACAAGGATGGTTAAATTTTTGTAAACTTTGTCGCAAAAGGTTTATGGCTACCCATTACAAAGTATAATATTTATACTCGTATCAATGTGAACAAATTTCCCTACAGCACTAGCATTGGCCGTGTGGTTTCCGGCAGACTAGAATAGAATCAATCCGTTTTTCCCGTGGATGTCGTACAGGGCGACTAAGGGAAATACATTATCAAATATCGATCAGGCCTCCCCAAACCGTTGAGCCAGCGTGGGGAGTGTACGCCAAATCCTCCTTCCGTCTAGGACGGATGAGAGAGGGTCGTGCTCCTGTAGTGGAGACTAAAATGGACCTGATGATGATGATGACTAGCATCGGAAGGTCTCTTTTTTATATATGAGAGGTCAGCAAGCCAACATGTGGATCACCTGCTGGAAAATAAACACCATCGCCCACTGAAATCCGCAAGATCATGGGGTCGGTGAACCATTGCCAGCCTTTTAAGGCAAAAAATGACTCTGTTCTTTAAGGCTCTTATGCCGTATTTATTTGGAAACACTGCTGAGGGAAGTTGATTCCACAATTTCACAGTTCATAGTACGTACGTTTCCTAAGACATTTTATACCACGAACAGTGAAACTGTGGAATCAACTTCCCTCAGCGGTAT
Source organism: Hypsopygia costalis (assembly GCA_937001555.2). Lineage (NCBI taxonomy): Eukaryota > Metazoa > Arthropoda > Insecta > Lepidoptera > Pyralidae > Hypsopygia > Hypsopygia costalis. The sequence goes on from OW443350.2 coordinate 6,804,627, forward strand.
TTCCGAACAAATACGACATGGGTGCCTTTAAGAACTGAGTTTTAATTTTCCATGAAAGGTTAGCAACGGATCGGCGGCCCCTTGGTGTCGCTGGTCTCCATGGGCGGTGGTGATTGCTTCCCACCAGGTGACCCACGTGCTCATTTGCCCCCCTCTCACATAAAAAAAGAACATCTCTACTTACAGAGTTTCAATACGATCAAATCAAGGTCAATTTTTTTATGAACATAGAAAAATCCTTTCATGAGCGCAGGAGGTGTTATTATTAACATACACAAGAAATACCTAATTAGTCGAAACAAATATTTTTTTTGTTATAATGCCTCAATTTTTTTTTTGCCGACGCCATCCCGAAGTTATATACTCTATGTCACACTCACATCTGAGACAAATGACACCTCATAGGTTGCAATCCATCAACTGGTTTAGGCTGTAGAGCATGCCAAAGAAATATACATACATCATTATAAAATAAATTATTATATTTTTTTATTCTACGACGGGTGGCAGACAAGCATACGGCCCGCCTGATGTGAAGCGGTTACCGTGACCATATTAACGCTCGCAACATAAAATATAGCTCGCGCGCCGCCACCCCCGCAGCCAATGCAGCAACTCCTTCCTTTCTGGTGACCTCACTCACTCACAGGAACACAACAACCCTTATGGGAATTGTTATTTGGCTGCGGTATTCTATGAGTTGGAGGTACATTCCCCAGTCCGGTAGCTTAAAATTACGCTACCTATCTCTCTTTTCGCCAGAGCTTCGTTTATCAGTGAGCAGGGTGCACCGCGTGCAGCTGAAGTTGGTTTTGGTTCAAAGATGTTGATGAATCACTTACACTCCAAAATAATATAAAGAATAATATCAGTTATCAATATAAAGTATAATATCAGTTATCTAGTACCCATAGTACAAGATTAGCTTAGCTTGCGATTAGGTAGTGTTATTTAAAAAATCGTCTTCATAGACTTCGTCCAAATGTATATAATCCAAAACGTAACCCTACTTTCTTCATCACTCGGTTAAAACACATACAATCGCTATGAGAACTTCTCTTTTCCGAAGTTGGTTAATAATTGAATATCGGCAATACCAAGAAATATTATCTCATTTTTTTCTATACGAAATTAACTTAAATATTTTTCCTCAATACAGTAAGCGATTTTTTAACAATACTCCTTGGATCTCTTATCAATATTCCATTAGAAGCCTAATTTCAATATTTTAATATCTTCGGCACACCTGAAAGATATCGTTCCTTTAATGCCTTCCTGGATCTTATATCTTTGCGAATAATTACCAGCGATTCTTTGAAAGATTAAGGAGCACGGCAGTGTTCTCGCCAAATCTCCACTGACACTACCAAATTGACTAGTTATCACAATGTTACTTTATTGAAATAACTCGAAGATTTGCTACTATAGTTATGCTATAGTGACATGAAAAGCTCTTTGTGTTCTTTGCAATATATTTTCAATAGAATAAAATAAAATGTTAAAATCTGTATGAAAAGACATTATAGTTAATTGATTCTCGAATTACAAATATATCTGTTTAAAAGTTAAATTAAAATTAATTAATCTATATTATTTATATATATTAATATCTTGATTTGACACACATTTTATCACCAATTTATTACAATAAAAAATAAAAAAGTCGAGTTTTGTAAAAGTTATCCACTACTCTCAAGTATCACATCATGGGAAAATTGTATTATTTATTTGATAATTGTTACATATATGTTGTAATTTTCTGTAAATCAATTTAAAACTATGGAATGATGGCATCGCTCGACTAGTTATATATGCATACCTTTAATACACACGTGATTTGTTATTTATTGTAAGTTACTAGAGCGAAGTTTCTCGCCGGCAGTGAAGTATCTAATGTAAGATAAAACTACTAAAACAAATATAAAATTAATAATGTATAATTTTAAATAGAAAGTATGATAGATGAGTGCAAGACTTGGCTCTGCACTAGATCTCAACTTTTACGACAGAAGAGACTTTGGCACCATTTGTTACATAAAATATTTTTGAGAAGATATTATTATTATGCTCAGCAGTAGCCGTCCTTTGTCCTGAAGTGATGGCGGCTGTTATTATTTCCAGAAACACTAAGGCGCCGGCCCCACTGCGGCGTTCTAGCGGTCAGAATTCCGAGTTCTGCGTTTACTATATCTGTATGCGGTGTTTTAGGACCTTACACGCACAAAAGCAGTCATACAGCGGCGGTAAAACTGAACGCGCGTTCTGTCCAAATTCATTTTTTTGTCAAAAGCTGGAAGGTCACGAAATCCGACGACATTGAAAAATTCATTGAATTGATGCAAAACAAAACGTTTCCTCTATGATTTGAGAGACAAGGACTTTTCTCAATTCGTTAATACCCAGTACCCAAACCCATTAATAAAATTTCATCTTCCGAAGATGGACGACTATAGAAAATGAGTGACATAAGTGACATTTTTAAGAAAGAAGAGCGTATGAGTGGTATAAATAATAAATATTTCTGGACAAATTACACTCGGCCATTTAGTCTCAAACTAAGCAAAGCTTGTACTATGGGTACCAGATAACTGATATTATACTTAAATACATTTTTTTTGTAAATACCTACATACATATAAATACATAGAAAACATCCAAACCACGACAAACAGACATGTTCACACAAATATTTGTCATGTGCGGAAATCAAACCCGCAATCTCGGAGTCAAAGTGGCCATTGCTAACCATTCGACCACCGGGCATCAAATTATTTATGCGGTATGTATTACAGAACTCTTGATTTCTACCGCTAGCTATGTGAGCAATTGTGAAGACGTAACGCAGAACTGGAAACACTGACCGCTGACCGCCCGCAGTGGGACCGGCGCCTTATGATAATAAAGACGATTCTCATGATACTTAATCTGGGGTATTACAAAAGACGATTCAGATGACATTTTTTTTTTTTTGATACTGTCAATCAAACTTGAGGAACGAGGAGCTCGAAGGCGTCGTTGCTCGTGATAATCTCATCGAACACGCAAGTTAAGCAACGTCGACCGTAGCCTGTCCATGAATGGGTTTATTTATCTCGAGCTTTTCCGTGTTTCGAAGGCCACGTCCTTGCTGTTGCCATTGGATAACAGTCGTTTAACTGGTAATTACTGGTCATCGCTAAGCCGCAGTGGAGCAGCTTGGATTATGTCCTATACCCCTTTGATTGAGGGGAGATCGTATCCCAGTTGCAAAATGAATAAAAGCTGACGATAATTAAACTTTGGGGTTAGTGGAAGTAAAAAGAATTGCCTCTCAGATCACAACCAGTATTCTTTTTATAAGAATACTCGTTGTGCTTATTATAGCCAGACATATCACTCACGAGTTGCCATCCCCGAAATTCCTTCAGGTCTTTGCTGAAGAACCCCATATTTTAGTGTAGTCTATTGGGATACCCTCGGTAGCTAATTCATTCCACGACTTGAGAGTTCACGGATAAAAAAGTCTCTTTGGCACCGTATAGTGCGTGACCACCTTAGCTCCAGCATGTGAGAATCTTTTCTCTATCCATAGCGAGCAGTGCTACTGTCACAGTATTACTATTTTTCATACAGTAGGGAATCGCCTTTGACGTGGCACGATGCCGCCGCCCGCGTAGGTATCCACGCGGTCGTTCGCCGATATGCAAGGGTTGTCACAAAATTCGAAATCAAATAATCTTTAATATTTTTATAATCATTTATCAACAAGAATATAATATACATATTTACAAATGTTGCACTGCTAAATATTTACGTGAAGGTTTATTTTTAGATTTCAATTTTCTATCATTAAATTTAACAATATAATGAATTCGCATTCGGATAAACAATTTGATCATGAAAATATGGGGGAAACATAAGCATGGCTGTGATATAAACTGTACTTGTTTTAATAATACCTACCTATAATTTATCTAAAAATATTGTTTCCTACAGCACCTGGTTGGTGTTGGTATGTTAACTTATTATGGCGAAGACAAAAGTCCCTATGTTCATTCGTAACTAATAAACGGCTGAACCAATTTTTATTAGTTGTAAAATTTTTCTTTATTGCGCCAGTGTCACGGAGTATATCAAAATTTAAAAAAAAATAGCGGATTTCTGGTGCCAGCCAAGTTGATGTAGGTACCAAACAATTAACGATTTAAATTTGATTACGACTTTACTCACTTCATTTTCGCAAGATACTTAATAATAGAAACTAGGAATATCAATACCCAAAATGCAATGACTGGATAGCAAAATTTACTGTATATATATAACTAAAATGTGTAAAATAAAAAAGTAAATAAAAATTATCAAAAAACGTGATTGCTTAAAAAAATTAAAAAAAAGAAACTAGCCCTGAAACAAAGATCTTAACTACTAGGTATGGATAGGCCATTCTAAGGAGATAATTTGTCACGAACCGATGAGTCATTTGGCTATTCGACAGCGAAAATAATAAATATGAGAGTGTAAGTTAAAAATTGGTGTCCCATTTGTTTATAAAGTTTATAGTGTACATTTACGTAACATAAACATACACATAGGTTCGTCCCTCACACAGCACGTGCATATAGTCGCAGAGACAAATTTTATGTTAGAAATGGCACAGCCATACGTAGTAATTAATATCTTTGCCCAGAAATCTTGAATATAGGTGAATATAGAACCTTGTCTTTTTCTGTCGGTTTAAATAAAATCATAACAGTTGGATATTAGACAAATACCTACTCCGTCTGTGTCCGACATCCCAACTATTAAGAAGGTGTAAACATAATAATTACACTTTGGGCAAGAGCATGCGCCGTAAATAATATATATACCTACATATTTACACTTGAAAACCCCGCTAGGTTGGAGTTCGAGTTACGAAGTACTTAACTATTTAGTCATCTGTCGTTGGAGCACAAGAATTCGGTTATTTGTTGTATACTTATAGTTGGAGTACCTTGCACTTCACCAACAATATAGCTACATACATTTCAACAAAACAAAGACGAAGTAGGTAGGTTTTTACGAAATTATAGAAAAAACTTACCTTGCGTCACGGGGAAATCTATAAAATTTTAAATTCTTGATGTGTTCCGACATCGAGTTACAACCGTATACAGAACAATTTGTATTCACCATCATAATAAATAGGAATCACTGAACGTAAATTAAAAAAAAACGTTTAAAACACTCAGTACGCGCACGTGACTGCCTTTCACGGTGGCTCCCACAAACTACGCTTGTTTGTGGGACGCTGACCGCACCGCCCGCTTCTCCGCGGGTTCCCCTCCCTTGCTCTGCGCAAGTACCTTCGCTTCCCAACTGTATGCTTTTAAAACTGTGCTACTGTATAAGAAGGCAGTAGACATCATGTCAAAGAAGTTTTTCAAACATAGCCCATTTTATATTAGAAAGACAAAGGGACTATTTCTCAAATTATTATTTTCAAAACTTGGCTTGTAGTGCACCAGCCAAGTTTTAAAAACAATGAGTTACTGCTTACATTGATAAATTACTCTAATTAAAATCTTCCGAGGGAAATAGTCAGCTCAGCATTAATTTGGAGTAAATCCAAACGTGACTAAAGGAACTGCCGCCTTGTCGTTTATCCTTTGTTACTGTAGGGTTGTCACTTTACTTAATAAAATTACATAAATAAAACTACTAGTATGTAGAATAATTTAAATTGTTTTAAATAATTAAAACTAAAATTTATTGATTTTTGGTCCATCCGGCAGACGAATGTCTACCTATTCGTTCAGATAAACCCCTTTAGGTTTTCGTATTTCGGCATCACTGTAATGTAAAAAAACAGGAAGAATTTTGAATATGAATGCCTAAAAAAAAATTATAATTATTACATTTCAAGCAAAAGTAGTGGATAAAACATCGATTAATTTTGCGTTATGAGAATCTAATTGATAAACCAAATGACTTTTAGGCGAAACAAGAAAATACTTAAATAAAATTTTCAGCCGAAACCATACACGAACAAAACTTTCGGTTTGGTCGCAGTCAAATTATGTTATAAATTCTTTACATATTTTATTTTGCATCTGCGACTTACGCGAGCGAGTAAAATTTACAGCTTCTGGGAAATATTGCGATACCAGATACAAGACAAACATATACAGCCGAAATTTTTTTTTTTTTTTTTTTTATACTACGTCGGGTGACAGACAAGCATACGGCTCGCCTGATGTGAAGCGGTTACCGTAGCCATATTAACGCTCGCAACATAAATTTTCGCTCGCGCGCCGCCACCCCCGCTGCCATCGCAGCATCGCAGTGAGGTCACCAGTAAGGAAGGAGTCCTTACTGGTGACCTCACTCACTCGCAGGAACACAACAGCCCTCAAGGGAACCGTTATTTGGCTGCGGTATTCTGTGAGGTGGAGGTACATTCCGCAGTCGGGTAGCTTACAATTACGCTCCCTACCTCTCTTTTCGCCAGAGCTTCGTTTGTCAGTCAGCAGGGTGCACCGCGTGCAGGTGAAGTTGGCTTTGGTTCAAAGATGTCGATGAACCACTTACACCCCAAAACGCTATAGTTTCTTTTCAATAGTCTTGCCATATTTTTATAATATCTTGCCGCCGAAGCTGATTAGCATCGGATTTTTTTAATGCGAAAATGAAACTACTGCTTATATCGTTGGTAATTATTCATTTATTTATTTAATCTTTATGCACATACAAACAATGTACAAAGGCGGACTTAATGCTATACAAGCATTCTCTACCAGTCAACCTTAGGGTGATGCAGAGATAAGACATGGTAGGTGCACAAGGCAAATATTGATATTAAAATTACTGACATATTAAATATAATAAGAAGCATTATCAATAAATAGTAATTTAGAATATAAATACATAACAGATAAAATACATAACATACGTATCAGTACTTAAATACATAAATACATATCCATAACTTTATACATACATACACATATATATACATACAAATACACATATACATACAAATGCACATATACATACAAATGCACATATACATACACACATACACACATATATACATCTACATACATATCCATTTAGAAACATATTATGTCTGTAGATCCTTTGTTATCTTGAAGAAATAGGTACGCGTCATAGATTTAAATGAGTTCCGAGTTAAAGCTCTTCTGATTTCAACAGTTATGTTTAGCTCAGCTGGTAGAAACTCTACAGCTCTACCGACTAAGCTGAAAATGTTTGTGAATAAATTATAACCTAGAACCAATTTTTCGAATCAAAAAAATCAAATGGTAATCGGCTTCAGCTTCTGCGGTATGTGGTTGGTGGTGGCGGTAGGTGGTTGTGGTAGGCGGTAGACCCAGTTTGTTGTGAAACTTAAATTAATAATTATATTTTTCAACAAAGTGTCAACCCTAACTACACGGGTAACATATCTAAATTGGATCGTTTTCGTCTTGTCGACATGATCCTAATTTACTCACTGTCTCACCATAACTATACTTATCACGTTTATACATTTAAGTTCTGCGGCTACTAAGGTTGTCACTTTGGGGTTGTATTTCTTTTAGGTAAAAATATGTACTTCAGTGTATATAATGTACGAGTAGATTATTTCAGTGTATTAACCAGTGACATAAAACTGTTTAATTGTAACTGATACGCTAATTTCTAGCTTCTCTCAAAAAATAAATAAAATAAAGTGCGAGTCGGACTCATACATGAAGGGTTCCGTACATCTGTATAATATAGCGTACACTGTGATAGACGGACAGACAGAGGAGTCTCAGGAATAAGCTCCCGTTGGACCCTTGCGATTCCATAACTGAATAGAATGCTTATTCATACCAATGAATAAGAGACACTATTCCATTGGAATAGAGTAAAATGTAAAATGTTGAAAGAGAGTAGTAATGGGGCCTTTATTTGTTCCCTATAGACATACTGCCAACAAAGTAATGCTATAAGGGTTAATTTTTTTCCTGTTACCTCAGATTGAAGAAAGGAAATCTAAATATTTTGGGGCGTAAGTGGTTGATCAACATCTTTGAACCAACGCCAACCTCACCAGAACATGGTGTATCCTGCTGACTGATAAACGAGGCTTTGACGAAAAGAGAGATAGGGCATAGTGTATTTTTTAAGCTGCCCAACTGGGGAAGTACCTTCACCTCACAGAATACCGCAGCCAAAAACAAAAAACAATTCTCTTGAGGGTTGTTGTCTGCGAGTGAGTGTGGTTACCAGAAAGAAAGGTCGGAGTATATGCTGGCAACGAATCGGCCACCCCTTGGTGTTGCTGATCTCCATGGGCGCTGGTGATTGCTTTCTACCAGGTGACCCACATGATCGTTTGCCCCCTTCACATATAAGGAGTATCGGCAGAAGTGAAAACTTGAACATTAACGTTGTGCATTTTTGAATATTTTGGAATGGTTAGGGAATAATTTCGCACGAATTGCTTTATTTATCAGTATATAAGTACTATCATTTATGTGGTAAAATACAATATTCATTTATTGCGCTATCGTACACTAACATGACAATTTATATTACATTAAAAATAAATAGCAGGAGCAGGCATACATATTAAAAAGGTAGAAAAAAAGTCCGTCTTGCGAATTTTCGATCAAATCAAATCAAAATATCTTTATTCCTTGGACTTTATAAAGCACTTAGAAACGTCATACAAATTAAATATAAGAACATGTATAAATCATTAGTACTCTAAATCCGCAGAGCTTAGATTCACTTTCATCACACTATCCTGAATGTGAATTGATCTTGATCAGGCCACGTGTCCCGACGCGAGTTCAACATTTTTTACCCATCCCAAAAAGTGTACAACGTCGCTAAAGAAGTTTTCACTTCAAAATGTACATACAGCACTATGACACAGGTAAGTAGCGTGTTTCATTCATCTGCCGTCCCTGAAACTTTCTAAACATGGCTCCCTGAGGTCAGAACTACCCAAAACTTCTCAATTATGAAGGTTATCAGACGTTAGCCGGATGGGTATCCGGCTAACGTCTGATAACGTGTAAAGAAAGCCCGATACAATAGCCGGGTGGCTATTGTATCGGGCTTTCTTTACACGTGATAGTTGACTGTACATAATGACTGCCCCCTTACCACCAATTCTTATTGCGATTCAATAACTGAATAGAATGCTTATTCATACCAATGAATAAGCGACTCTATTCTAGTTGAAATAGAGTCGCTTATTAATTGGTATGAATAAGCATTCTATTCAGTGAAATAGAGTCGCTTATTAATTGGTATGAATAAGCATTCTATTAGGTTGGGGAAAAAGCCTTTTCGTATTTTATATGAAAATTCAAAACATTTTTTAATAAAGTTTATTTACATTTAACTAAAGTATGTAGGTGCCATTTTGTTCGATAACTTTTTGCCATCTTGTAGGTACAGACATGATCCCATTACTATAGAAATTTTGGGACTTCTGTTTAAAAAACCACGACAAGTGGTTTTGGCAGTCTTCTCGTGATGTTAACCTGACATTGCCTAAAGTATTCTGAAGAGACCAAAACAGGTGGAAATCAGAAGGTGCAAGGTCAGGACTATACGGCGGATGCATTAACACCTCCCAGTCAAACTCTCTTGATTTTTGCTGAGTGGCTAAAGATGTGTGAGGTCTAGCGTTATCATGATGAAAAATCACACCCCTTCTGTTAATTAATTCCGGCCGCTTTCTCGCAACTTTTTGCTTTAATCTCATCAGTTGTTCACAGTAGAGTTCAGAATTGATAGTCCTGCCTGGCGGTAACAGCTCATAATGAATAATGCCCTTCCAATCCCACCATACACACAGCATCACCTTGTTGCGGGTTAACCCGGGTTTTGCCAGAGTCTGTGAAGCCTGACCGGCCTTTGACCACGACCTTTTTCGCACGTTCTTGTCGTACGTGATCCACTTCTCATCACCAGTTATAAGCTTCTTCAAAAACGGTTCGCTTTCATTACGTCTTAGTAAAGAATCGCAAATGAGTACACGGTTCATTAGGTTTCTTTCAGTGAGATCGTGAGGCACCCAAATATCGAACTTTTTAGTGTACCCAGCTTTTTTCAAATGGGCCAAAACTGTTTTGTGGTCAATTCCTAATTCTTCAGCTACGTCATAACTACTGCTTGCTCCATTTTTTCAAAAATGGCATCAATTTTATCCGTAACAGGGCGACCAGAGCGACGTGCATCTTTCACATCAAAATTTCCTGATTGAAAACGCTTAAACCAAATTTGTGCTACTCTCACAGACACTGCACTAGATCCATAAACGTCACAAATTTTTTTCCCAGCTTGCGTTGCATTGTTACCTTTTTTGTAGTAAAATTTTAAAATGAATCGAATTTCTTCATTAGATTCACTCATCTTGACAGTAAAAAAAACAAATGAAAATCACACATTTACCTAATTTGAATTTGGAATTATCTTTTTTAAAATTTAAACTTTTTAAAGATATCAAAACCAGCCAGACACAAATGGTATAACCAAAAAGATTTTATTACAAGTTCATACATACTATAATGCGAAAAGACTTTTTCCCCTACCTATTATTTAGTTATTGAATCGCAATAAGGGTTGGTGGTAAGGGGGCTGTTCAGTACAAAGAAGCTCGATGGCGTCGTTGCGCCTGGCAGTCTAATCAAACACACAAGTTAAGCAACGTCAGCCGTAACCTGTGCATGGATGGGTTTATTTATCATGATCTTGGGGTGTATGTGGTTCGTCAACATCTTTGAACCAAGGCCAACTTCACCTGCACGCGGTGCACCCTCCTGACTGTCAAACGAAGCTCTGGCGAAAAGAGAGGTAGGGAGCGTAATTGTAAGCTACCCGACTGGGGAATGTGCCCCCAGAAGTGCTCACAGAATACCGCAGCCAAATAACAATTCCCTTGAGAGTTGTTGTGTTCTTGCAAGTGAGTGGGTTCACCAGAAAGGAAGGAGATGCTGTGTTGGCAGCGAGGGTGGCGGTGCGCGAGCGATATATTATATTGCGAGCGTCAATATAACGATAACCGCTTCACATCAAGCGGTTCGTATGCTTGCCACCCGACTTAATATTAAAAAAAAAGTCGTTAAGCCAAGACAGTGGCCTTTATGCGCAGTTGAGCAGCTTGGTGGAGTATGCTCTAAACGCCTTCGATATGCATGGACAGGCTACGGTCGATGTTGCTTAACTTGCGTGATCGATTAGACCGACACGAATTTTCTTTTCATACATTTTTTTTCATATTAATTTATTTCGAAACAATACAATAATGTGTTGAAAATGCATAATGTCAATTTTAAATAAATGTCAAATTTAATTTAAGTTTAATATAAACAATATGTCAATTATCATTATCAGATGAATAATCAATTAGAATTAATAATATTAATAGACAAAATATAATAATACCTAACAGCCTCATGTCATAATCAGTGATCGGAATCAGGGGGCCGTTTTATACGTTATCATAAGGGGCTATCCATAAATTACGTCACACGAATTTCATGATTTTTTTACCCCTCCCCCGTCCTTGTCACAGCTGGTCACATTTGAGACTCCCCCCTTCCTAGTGTGACGTCACATATTTTGCAAATTATATCTAGAGTTGCAAATGTTTCTGAGTTTTTCGTTAATAATTCAAAGTTCGTGTTAACATTTAGATTATAATAGATTTTGAAATGTGACGTCACGAAATTTAGGACCCCTCCCACCCCCTTGTCCCTATGTCACATTTCATCGACCCTCTCCCTCCCCCTTAACGTGTGACGTAATTTATGAATGGCCCCTAACATGGATATTGTTATGACAAATTTAACTGGCCATCTACCGGGAATATTTATTTTCTAGATTTTCCATATTTTATTTTAATAAATGTACGTGCCACGACGCCATCGAGCTAAATAAATATAGTTACCTCCAAGAAACACTACGCCAACTACAATTTCGATAGTTTTCTTTTTTTATCTAAATCGATTCATTACTTCAGTAACATTATGCTACCTGAATTCTAATTATAAAAGACACACAGACACAACAAAATCGACAAATACAAACAGCTAAGTAAATGTATAACTCATATTAGCGGTGTGTATCTGAATGTGTATATTTTGAGTTGGCGCAGTGTTCATTGGAGGTATCGATATTATGTTCCCAAATATTATTCTATCAAAGTGTATAAGCAAAGCAATAGTGTTTCTATAGTTCGCGCCCTCTCAATTTAATTATTATCTCTGTAGAGAACTAGATTAGCGAATTTGCATGAAACGTGATTTAAATCGACTGAAGATGCGGCTGACTTGTTTTGCAAGGGATCGTGTTATACTCTTGTCAGAAACCCTAATAGGGTAGTTTCGACTAATACAGGTTGTATACGAGTAGATATCTATCAAACAGAAAGGGAAGTTTTATTCGTCTGTTTGCCAGTAATTTATTGTAGATATATAATAATAATTAAAGTAATATTCACAGAATATTTAGTTATATATTCACTTTAAAAATAAATTAAAATAAAACATGAAATGATATGACTCATTTTGTCATTTTGTCTTTCTGGGCATTTCGACACGTCTTACATGTTTTATAAATAATATTCTCATTTTTTGTCATTTTTAGGGTTCCGTACTCAAAGGGTAAAACGGACCCTATTACTGAGATTTCGCTGTCCGTCCGTCCGTCTGTCACCAGGCTGTAACTCATGAACCGTAGTTAGACAGTTGAAATTTTCACAGATGATGTATTTCTGCTGCCGCTATAACAACAAATACTAAAAACAGAATAAAATAAATATTTAAGGGGGCTCCCATACAACATACGTGATTTTTTTTTGCTCGTTTTTGCTTGATAGTGATAACGGCAACAGGTAGACGCTTGAAATATTCACAGAATCTTTAAAAATAAATAAATTAATTAATATAAAACAAATATTTAAAGGGCCATAAATAAAAAGCCATACATACAACAAACGTAATTTTTTTTGCTCGATATTGATAACGGCAACAGACGTGAAATATTCACATAATATTAAGTTATATTATTATCTTAAAAAAAAAATACAATAAATTTGCTCCCATTTTTATGAATAATGGAACGGAACCCTACGTGCGTGAGTCCGACTCGCTCTTGGCCGGTTTTTATTTCAACCTTGGACCGAGGAATGGTGCTGTTTCTTCACGACATATGATGATGATAATGAGAATGTCAAGAATTTGTATAGCATTGCCATATGACTGTTTCGTACTTTAATGTGTGTTCCTTTAACAAAACAAAAGTTTTGGGGTGTAAGTGGTTCATCAAAATCTTTGAACTAAAGCCAACTTCACCTGCAGGCGGTACACCCTGCTGACTGACAAACGAAGCTCTGGCGAAAAGAGAGGTAGGGAGCGTAATTGTAAGCTACCCGACTGGGATATGTACCTCCGCCTCACAGAATACCGCAGCCAAATAACAATTCCCTTGAGGGTTGTTGTGTTCCTGCGAGTGAGTGAGGTCACCAGAAATGAAGGAGTTGCTGCGGTGGCAGCGGGGGCGGCGCGTGAGAAATATGTTATGTTGCGAGCGTTAATATGGCTACGGTAACTGCTTCACATCAGGCGGGCCGTAAGCTTGTCTGCCACCCGACGTAGTATAAAAAATAGCACGTGATACGGAACAAAAATCGTATCAATCTCTCTCATTTCTTTACATGATGATGACGTACGTACGAGTAAGTTACTCCTTTTCTTGTGTGAATGCGATGGAATTTATATATACGTAGGTCACACTAAAAGTTTTGCGTAACTTAAAAAAACAACATGTTATAACCAAAGTATTATGTTTATTTCTTTTCAAAATACTCTTCTTTACATTTTAAACATTTTTTTATGCGATCGAACCATTTTTTAAAACAGGACGACCACAAATCTGAAGGCATGTTTTCTACGTGCTGATTGAACGCTACCACTGCCTCTTAGGAGTTGGTAAAAGTGAAACCTCTCATCATATCTTTGATTTTGGGGAAAATACAAAAATCACAGGGTGCTAGGTCGGGGCTATGTGCAGGCTGGGTGACGAGATGTACTTTTTCGGAAGCTAAAAATGATTTTGTTTTGTTGGCCGTGTGTGAAGAAGCGTTGTCATGATGTAGGAGAACGCGGCTTTTTGGTCGTCTTTCGCGAACTTTTTCTAACACCCTGGGTAAACTAATGGTAGAATACCACTCGGCATTAACACTCTTTTGATCTTCAAGTGAAATTGCGCAGATGGGACCCGTAGCTGAGAAAAAAAACGCGATCATTTTTCACCAACGTTTCTCGCCTGCCTCACTTTTGTTGGCCTGTTCTCATTTTCACACACCCATTCACAAGAATTCTGTTTTTTTTTTCGGGTTCAAAACAATAAATCCACGTTTCGTCTGCTGTGACAATGTCATAAACAGCATTAGAATGTCCGTGATCGTACTTCAGTAGCATCTGTGAGCACCATTCCACGCGAGCCCGCTTCTGCTCCGCTGTCAGTTCATGAGGGATCCAACGACAACAAAGTTTCCGAATTTTTAATTCTTTGTGTAAAATTTGTGTTGAATTTGGCTCATACCAATCCCCAATAGTCCTCGAATTGACTCCTATGTAATCCGCGGGTTTTCTTCAATTAGATGCTTAACAGTAGCCACATTATTTTCGTTGACGGCAGTTGAAGGCCGCCCTTCACGAAATTCGTCATGTAAAGAAACCCGACCTCTCTCAAATTCAGCAAACCATCGCCTCACGGTGCTTAAACAAGGTGCTTCTCTCCCAAAAGCATTTTGAAGACGAGCGGCACAGTATTGCGGAGAGTGAGAACTTTTAAAATCATAAAAAATCATCGCTAAAATCTTTTCGACTTAATTCCATTTTCGTCGCGTACGTAGAAATTTGATGTGTGATAAAAAACAATTGACAAATGATTTCCCGCCAATTTTTTTTTATTACTAAGAAGGTTGCAAGTCGTTTCAATAAATATAACATTCGAAATTAAAATAGTTCCGATTAGATATAAGTGCAAAACTTTTAGTGTGCCCCATGTTATAGTCTTTGGTCAAAAGTCAAAATACATGACGTTTCTGAACCTAAAATGCTTTACCTGATGGTGCGTTTACACGCCATCATTCAACGCGACATTCAACGGGCAACAAGCAGAGTCGAGAGCATGTAAACAAAAGGGTAATTCTCGTCATTAAAATTTAGTGTCGATCCAGTCTCGATCTCAAAAAATGTCAAATTTGGTTTTCTCGTATCACAACATTAATCTTCAAAGTCTAATTTAAGTTGGATTAGGTATATCGAATTATTACCGAAAATTAAACAAACTAAGAATGTTATTTTGCCAACAATAAGAATTGATAATAATTAATGATTATTATCACGTTTATAATAATTAGTCAATTCACAATTCAATCTCGATTCTGTCATTTCATTCTGCGATCGTAACATAATTACCAGAACTTGCCTTCAGATAGCTCTTATCCGCGCCCGTGCTTGTAATCGTGAATCCCATGCGTGTGATTGGCTGGCTTAATCCGCCGACTGGCGGCGGCGGTCCGCTTTGCATGCCGGGCGGCTTGCCGGGCTACGAGGCATTCGTTTAAACGTACCATGATAATATATTTATTAAATGCTTTGTATCTACCTGCCTCCACTTTGACTTCGAGGTCGCGGGTTACATTCCCGCTCAAGACAAACATTTGTGTGCATGAACATTATGTGTTTGTCTTGGACTGGGTATTTTCTATGCATTATAAGTAGGTATGTATTTACAAAAAAATGTATTTAAGTACATTTATCACTTGTCTAGTACCCATAACACAAGTTTTGCGCTTAATTTGGGACTAAATGGCGCTGTGTAAATTGTATAGAAATATTTATTTATTTATATTTATTTATTGTGGCAAGAAGAAAGCAAGGTAATTGCCCGACATTCACTCAGTCCTACGCCATATACCGCCGCGGCATGACATTAGCGTATCAAAAATGATTATAGAAAAGTTATAAAAAAAATGCCTTCCTGTGTGTTCGCGTTCTTTTCTTTCTTTGCGTACTGCTAAATAAAATAAACAAATAAAAATAAAATATTTGTTTATTTTGGCAACGATTAACAATTTGTCTTACACGCTAATATTAGTAAACATAAAAATTCTGAAAACAGGTACTGAGTAAGCGCTTTGTAGCCAATTTACTAGCAGATTAGCATAGCTGTAGCAATTTTACAATACTGCCGTGATGTTCGCTTATGCTCGACTATACAAAAAGTGTAGGCACTAATCATAAAAAAAGCGTTTGGCATTATAGTAATTTTTAGTTCAGACGATTCCATTAAATTTTAAGTGGATTTAAAACAAAGCCTCTGCCAAAACTGCGAGTTGCTTAATCCCTTTCTGTTTGAAAGAAAGCCCGGTTCTCGATTAATAATTGATGATGACAATATTGATAATGGACACTTAAAAATGGATTTAAAATTCCAAAAGGTATAAGAGAAGTTTGTCTAAGGCGGGAAAAAAATCATAAGACTGAAAAAAAGAAGAACTTAAGAAATAAAGAAAAAAAATTTTTATGAAAGAAAACTATGTTATATTAGTTTAAAAATATACCCAAATATATAAAGAAATCATGAACATACATTACGAAAGTCATGCATACCTACTCTAATAATCTTGGACATAGAAATTGGATAAATAGCGTGAGAGTCCGTGGCTGCCTTACGGTGGTTATTTTATTAACGCTGATAGTTTCACTATGTATACCTCTAATAGATGTAAGAACGATCAGCGAGTATGAAGTCTAGATCACCGTCACTTTGGCAGATATTCAAATCAATTATTTGCTAACCGGTAACAAAGATGTAAAAAAAAACAATTAACTATCGCAACTGTCTGGCTACTAAGGAAACATCTTTGCATACTTCACCAACTAATAGGTATATATAAAATGCATAACTACAACATAATATATATACAATTTATTAAAGTTTAACTATGTCTGGTAGATGATTGGCACAATACAATGTGTCTGTGAATGAATTACGTGATTTCCATCTGTACTCCGAAAAAACAACCAATAATTTTGTACTATATACTTTGAGAAGAAAGGGAGCAATGTTTACTATTTTAATATTATATTACACTAGCTGACTCGTGCAACTTCGTCTACGTCGGACAGAGCGATGAGAGTGAAGCGTATGGTTACCATTCGAAATGTTATAGCGAGCCATCTTAAAAGTCTTTTTTTTAGTACTTTTGAACAATATTTTCATCGTATAATTGTTGCGTAACTTAAACCGTTTACGCAGCGCACGCAACGGAAGCTCTCAAAAGGTCTCTCTCTATTCCCCCCCCCCCCCCTCCCATTTTTGCAACATTTTTCATTGGTGCTCCGCTCCTATTGGTAGTAGCATGGTGTTATATAGCCTATAGCCTTCCTCTAAAAATAAGCTATCTAACACTAAAATATTTTTTCAATTCGAATGAGTAGTTCCTGAGATTAGCGCGTTCAACCAAACAAACAAACTCTTCAGCTTTATAATATGCCATCAAAAACATAACGTGTAAAAAAACCAAGCCTCGTAACTCAGATCTTCTATCGTAAAATGTTATGAGATCCATGTAATACCAAGTCTGTTAATTTATTCAGTCCTTACTTAAGGGACCTTCTGTCTTAAGTTATTACGTAATTAGCTAACTTAACAAAATCTTATAGCGACCATATCAATATTAAAAGTCTTTTATGTCTTAAATAAACAGAAAACTTGGACATCGCATGAAAACAATGTATCTCACAAGTGATACATATTAATTACATTAGATTGTTTAGTGCGATTAAAATACTAAAAATTCAGGCTTCCAGTTTTATCCAGAACGTCGAAAATGGCCTGAATTGCTTCGAGAAAAGGATGGTACGGCCGTACCGCTTTTTGCTCGACTTGGCGGGGGCACTGCCGTGTCCCTAATTAGTATAGATTTGTTACGACTTGTTATCTACCAAAGCCACTATGAACTAAACTCCATACTCGCTGACCTTTCTACCTAAGTTAGCAGCATGTACAGAGCAACTTTAAAATTTTATAATATAACGGAGATCTGACGCTATTTTTATCACATACCTTGTTATCACAGACTTAGATGCATTTTCATATATTATATCTCATAATCGAGCGAAATAACGTATTTCTCATTAAAAGTTGGTTTTAAATGAATTACCGTTGAACATCTAGAGCGTTTTCAATAAAATTACACAGCATTTGTCCACGTAGCTCGCAAACTATAATTGCGCTATCAGATAGAAAACGATCTGTCTTTGCAAAGATTAAAGGGAAACTTTAAACAGACATGTCACTTGATATTGCGTATTTAACATTATATTTATTTATTTATTTCGAGTATGTACAGATTACGTAGTAACTATTATGTAATCGGTGGTACAGATTAACACAACTATAGATCTATATAAAATAATAGCGACCCGCCCACGCTTGGCTGTGGCTCAATCTTCCCGTTCCCATCTTATTCGTGTGTATTACCCATACGAACCTTGTCCTGACATTTTTTTTTTGCTAATTTGACGAATTCGGTGGTCGAATGGCTAACAATGTTCACTTCGACCCCGGGTCGCGGGTTCGATCCCCGCACAAAACAAATATTAGTGTGCATGAACATGTCTAGGTTTGCGTGTTTTCAATGTATGCATTTACAAAAAAAAATGTACTGCATGTAATGTATGCGAAAGCATATAGGTATGTCTATCGATTGGTTCACTATAACTTTTTTAATGGTAATCTTACGCTTCACTCTCAACCTTCTATCTTACACGCAGACGAAGTCACGCGGGTCAGCTAGTATAATACAATAAATAATAATTTCGGGAATATTGACGGAAGCCTCCCCCGGAAGTGCCGATACACCACGCGCTTCGGCTAATACTCCTCTTGCAGTCGACAGTCGACCCCTAGCGATCCTCACAACGAATACCTTGAAGCTGGCATTGTGGTTGAGTCCAGATGGTGTAGGTACACTCAACGTCAGATTGCTCATGATTCGAATGTATTCAACGATGTCCTACGCTGAAGTGGCGTGATGTAACCGGGACTGAACATTATTTAAAAAATGTGTAAGATACGTCTAAGTGCCCACAAGTGCCCAATGGCAGAATAAAATAAATTTCATTTCAATTTCAAATTCTTATCATACCAAATTTCAATAGCATGATTAAAACATTTATAATTCAATGAGATGTGATATTATTCCAATTTAACATATTAAATCTAAGTTAAAATATTAGTTCAGGCCGGTAGGCTTTAATGTTTATTTTATGAGTCGTCCTTTTTGTTATACATGGCGAAAAGCAGAATAATGTTATTATAGGATTTTCTAATTCGCTTTTGGTTTTGTCCTAATCCGCCTAACCGGTCGGTAAAATTAAATATAATTAAGTGGAACAGTATCTACAAGTGTTTTATTCATTATGATAATAATGTTCCACCAAGTGCCAACAATCAACAGTATCAACTTTTTAACTTAAATTAATAAATTAATTTTATTTACTAACATAAATTAATTAAATTGTTGTATTATCTGAATAATCAGATAATACAACAAGTTAATAATTAAGTCTTTTTTTTTAAATAAGACCCATATCTGTTTTATAATATATTTTATTAAAAAAGACCCATTTTGACTAAATAAACAAATGACAATAAATAAGAACATTATTTATAAAATGTGTAAGACATATCTACGTGCCCACAAGTGCTCAATGGCAGAATATAATAATTTCATTTCAATTTCAAACAATATCTTTTCACATATCATTTGGGGTGTAAGAGATCAACATCTTTGAACCAAAACTAACCTCACCTGCATGTGGAGCACCCTGTTGGCTGACAAACGAGGCTCTTGCCGAAAGAGAGATAGCATGGTATATTTTTTAAGTTGCTCGACTGGGGAGGTACCTTCACCTCACAGAATACCGCAACATAAGCTTCCCTTTTTAACCGACACCAATAAAAGGAGGAGGTTCTCAATTCGGCTGTATTTTTTTAAATGTTTGTTACTTAATTACTCCGTGATTTATAAACCGATTTGAAAAAAACTTTTTTTATTTGAAAGAGTATACTTCCAGATTGGTCCCATTTTTTTCCATTATCATCATCATTATCCTGTATTTACATACATAAATGTAGAATAATGTTTGAAGTCGGTTTTTTTTCTTAAAATTATCCGTCTGTCGAATAAACAGGTATCACCACACCACTGCGTTTTATTTACTAATCTTTGAGTTAAAATACGAGCGTCTCTTATGAGCGCTGCAAAAGTTTATTATTGATAGTAGACTCCCATAATGACATTAGTTTTAAACTCAAACAGGAAACTTGTTTATAGGTTCCCGTTTTACCATCGGGGTTATTTGCTGCCTTTTATTTTTATTCTTTTATTCTACGTAAGGTGAAAACATTTGACAGACAAGCATTTCTATGCTCTTCATTGCAGATATAGTGGCTTACTACGATCTTTAGAGATAAAGTAAACTTCACTTGTACGTGGTGCACCCTGCCGAAAGCGGCTCTGACAAAAGAGAGATAGGGTACAGCGAAATCGTAAGCTGCTCGACTGTGGAATTACCTCCACCTCACAAAATACCGCAGCGAAATAAATTTCCTTGAAGGTTGTTGTGTTCCTACGAGTCAGTGAGGTCACCAAAAAGAAAGGAAGGAGTTGCTGCGCTTGCAGTGGGGGTGGCGACGAGTGAGCAATGTTTCATGTTACTAGCGTATGGTTATGCGATATGGTTTTACCGTCGAAATTTCTTTGATCTTTGATGAAGAGTTCTACCGATTGTACAATGGGGTGTGTTCAGAGGAGTAGTTTTACATGATGCCCACGGCCTCATTCTACAGTCGCACTGCTCGCCATTGACAGGGAATGCATTAGAAACGAAGTGGTCCCGCACTGTGCGTTTCCAGAGAAGTTTTCTTCCACGAACTACCAACCTGTGGAATGAACTGCCCGTTGAGGTTTTCCCAGGAGACTACAGCATGGGTTCTACAAAAAGGTCCTAAAGAGGTTTTTACAGGGTCGGTCTCTGGTATTACAGGCGTCCATGGTAACTGCTTCCATCAGACGGACCATATGGTTATTTATCACCTTAGACCACTAATACTTTTATACCAATAAAAAAATATAGTATACATATAAATTAGGGTCCTTGTTTACAAAACCAGAATCATTAATTTATTATACGTAAATTTGTTACAGGAACAGAAATGGACACATTCAGAGTTTCCTCAACAATCCGCATAGTCATAATACTTATGATGGTACAACATATCACATGCGACGAAGACGGCTATCTCCGCTATGTTAAAGATGGCTGCTTTGTCAAAGGAGAAGCATTATCTTGTGTTAAATATAAAGCATTGAAAATAGCAACAAAATCTATATTCGGAAATACCATGCTATCAAATGAGACAATCAAAGCCAGCCAAATGATAAGCTTTGTTCCACTAGATGCTGATACTATAGAAAAACTGTCGGCGAATGATAAAAACGATTATAAAATAATTGAACCGAGAGGTTTTATGTCAGAATGGGCTGAATTAACGAAATATTTTATGAAAATAGTCAAAGATTTTTTTAAAGTTAAAGGATTGAGGGTCGACTTACCAGAAGGTGCTCGTACAGTTGCTGAAGAGGAAGAAGTCATTGATGATGGTAAGTATATCTAAGTTATGTCTTAATTATTCTTTCGCATGCCGCAAATTTTAGTGCTGTACCAAGCGCCGTATCAATGCTGTACCCACCATGGGACCGCGGCACGCGAGGGGTTAAAACCAAAGTTTTTAATCTGTGCGTCCTCACTGCTATGACCTACGGCCTACGGTGCAGAGACTTGGACGCTGACCGTTGGTTTGGTTGGAGACAGTCGCACGGCGAGCAATGGAGAAAGCAATGCTTGGAGTTTCTCTAAGGTATCGAATCCTTTAACCTTTAACATTTATCTTCCAAGTTACATGAATGTTAATATAATTAAAACCTTTGTCAAAGTTTGAGACTTTGACAAAGGTTTTAATTATATTAACAATAAGAAAGTACAAAACAGTTCAGCTAGTCAAATATATATTTTTTACTATTGGAAAGTTGTTGATAATTATGAGTGGAATCTTATCATTAGATCTATGACATTTTACATAGTGCCATAGAAAAACATTACGGCATTAAAAAGGTGCAACAAAGCGTTTACTCAAACTGTATCTCTTATTAACTGTACAATTACTATACTAAATATACTGGAAGGCATTTTCATCTTCAACTTTTCCATTAATTTTAATTAGCGCTAACGTCTTTCCGCGACGCCTGACGCCACGGCGTCTAAGTTTGTGAATGCCGGGCAATTACCCTGTTTTTTTCTTGTTCTTTTATATATTATCATGCATATTAGCATTAGATCCTCCTGTATCTTCAGTTTGAACCTCAAAGGAGTCAGCCGTCAGTCAGAATACGACAACTCTTATGGCCTGGACACAAAACTTTTAATTGAAAATTCCAATAAGTAATTCCACTATTTTTTTGTATGCTACGACGGCAGGTGACAGACAAGCATACGGCCCGCCTGATGTGAAGCAATAACCGTAGCCATATTAACGCTAGAAACGTGAAATATTGCACACGCGCTCCGTTAGTTTCTGGTGATCTCACTATACACACTAACACAGCAACCCTCAACGGAATTGTTATATGGCTGCAGTATTCTGTGAGGTGGAGGTACTTCCCCTTTCGGGTAGCTAACAAATGCGATGTGCAAGCGCCTCTTTCGCTAGTCGGCAGGGTGACCCACATACAGTTGGCTTTGGCTCTAAATATTTATTTATTTATTTAAAATCTTTATAAGGGTACAAAAGGCGGACTTAACGCTAAAAGCATTCTCTACCAGTCAACCTTCGGGACAAGCAGAAAATCAGGAAAGCAGTTCTGAAGAATCAAAACAAAAGCAGATTAACTACTAAAATATAATACTACAACTAATTAAATAGTATTTATAATTGCTGCAGAAAATATAAAAACATAGCATAATTATATATTTCATCATTCATCATCAGGTCCTATAAGTCTCCACTACAGGAGCACGACCCTCTCTCGTCCGTCCCTGACAGGAGGATTTGGCCGATCGATGTTTTATAATGTATTTCCCTTAGTCGCCTTGTACGACATCCACGGAAACAGACGGAGTGATTCTATTCTAGTCTGCCGGAAACCACGCAGCCAATATATAATATTTAATAAACATATATATACATACATGAATATGGTGATGAGCTACTTACAACTTATTTAAATAAATCCAAAATAGAAAACGAAATCAGAAATGTAAAATTTCCCTAACATTAACCCACAAAATTAAAATTACAAGTGAAAATCGAACCACAGAATAAAATAATAGACGAAATCGATAATCGATTTTTTAAAGCGTAAAATAAAAAAGTGCAATTTCGAAAATTACACACATAATTACTCAATTTAGAGATTTTATAGTTTAACAGTTGGTTGTCTGTGGTCACAGATGACCATTGAGAACAAACAGAGCAGAAAGTGACCACAATGCCCTTAGATATCTCATAAAATATCCATTATTGGTTTTAGAATCAATAGTGAAAAGTATTTATCGAAGCGGAATTTAAAACCGCCGTAGATCGAGAAAGAGCTCGATGTAGGTGTTACGCGTGTCAGTCTAATCGATTTATTTATTAAATAATAATAAATAAATATTATCAGACAAATTACACAGCGCCATCTAGCCCCAAAGTAAGCGAAGCTTGTGTTATGGGTATTAGACAACTGATAAACATACGTAAATACATTTTTTTTGTAAATACATACTTATGATACATAGAAAACACCCAGACCAAGAAAAACAGACATGTTCATGAACACAAATGTTTGTCCTATTTGGGAATCGAACTCACGAGCGGGGTGTCGAAGCCGCGTCATTGACCGTTACGCCACGGAGCTCGTCTATTTGCATTACATGTGTTAGGCCGCGCGTAGGACGACGAAGTGTTCGGCGCTCTCTTTTTTGATGGTCCGAAGACCTTAAGAAAGCGGCTGGGAGCCGCTGGATGCGAAAGGCGGATCGTATCTGGTGGACAGCATTGGGGAAGGCTTATATCCAGCAGTGGGTAGATACAGGCTGATGATGATGATTACATGTGTTACTGTTTTAAGCGTAGCAATATTTAAATTTAATTATTCCTGGACAAATTACACACGGCCATCTAGTCCCAAACTAAGCAAAGCTTGTACTATAGGTACTAGAGCACTGATATAATACCTAAATACATTTTTTGTTTGTAAATGTATACATATAATACAGAAGACACCCAGACCAAGACAAACAGACATGTTCATGCACAGAAATATTTGTCTAGTGCGGGGATCGAACCGCGACCTCGGAGTCAAAGTGACCATTGCTAACATTCGACCACCGAGCTCGTCGTATATGGATAAGAGGGAAGCAGATATCTATACAGTTTTGTCTTCGACGTATTCTCTGATGGTCCTAAAGGACTGTGGGTTGATTACGCAAGTTAAGCGACGTCGACTATAGCCTGTCTACGGATGGGTTTATTTACCTCAACTGATGACAGTCGATAAGCCAAGTTTGTGGCCTAATAAAAACACTGCCCGCTAATCCACAGTTGATCAGCGTGGTGGAGTACGTTGTAAAAGCCTTCGATTGAGGGGAGACAGGGGAGACACGTATTCCAGCAATAGATTGGATAAAATGTAATAGCATAAAACAAAAAAAAATGCACATTTAGGAGCTAGTTTTTAACCGACTCCAAAAATAAAGAGGAGCTTGTCAATTCGGCTGTATTTTTTTTTAATGTTTGTTACTTATTTACTCCGTGATTTATAAACCGATTTGAAATAAAACTTTTTTTTATTGGAATGAGTATACTTCCAGCCCCCTTACCACCATCTCTTATTGCGATTCAATAACTGAATAGAATGCTTATTCATACTAATGAATAAGCAATCCATTCAATTATTGAATCGCAATAAGAGATGGTGGTAAGGGGGCAGATTGGTCCCATATTTGTCCATCATCATCATCATCAGTCTGTATCTACATACCTAAATGTAGAGTAATGTTTGAAGTCGATTTTTTTTTTGGTAAAATTATAAAATAAATAAAATATTAAATAAATATTTCTGGACAATTTTACACAGCGCCATCTAGTCCCAAATTAAGCACAAAGTTTGTGTTATGGGTACTAGACAACTGATAAATGTACTTAAATACATTTTTTTTTTGTAAATACATACTTATAATACATAGAAAATACCCAGACCAAGACAAACAGACATATTCATGCACACAAATATTTGTCTTGTGCGGGAATCGAACCCGCGACCTCGGAGTCAAAGTGGCCATTGCTAACCATTCGACCACCGAGCTCGTCTAATAATAAATAATAATAAATAATGGTCAAAATTCTATACATTTGTGATAAACACTGTAATCTGCCGATTGTACCATGGAGTGTGTTCATGTTTGACATGATGCCCACGGCCTCCTTCTACAATCGCACTGCTCGCCATCAACAGGGAATTCAGCCTCATTCATTACAACCGAAGTGGTCACGTATTGTGCGGTTTCAGATAGGTTTTCTCTCACGTACTGTCAAGCTGTACAATGAAATGCTTATTATGGTTTTCCCAGGCAACACTGCTTGGGGTTTTTTAAAAAGGGCGTGAAGAGGAATCTCTCTTGCCAGAGTCTCTTTCGGTAATTGGCAGGGTCCACCGCATGCAGGTGAGGTTGGCTTTGACTCTAGACATCGTGATGAGCCACTTACATCCCATTCTAATTATACCCCGTTCTAATTATATGTAAGGGATATAGAATAATGGTGATGTTCGCCTATGATCCGTCTATATATAAAATGAAATAGCTATTTTGAGTATTACACGTTTCGTTCATGAGATTTCTTCTACCCTAAGGTTGTCTGGAAGAAATCTATTAGCGGTAAGACCGCCTTTGTACTATTTTAGCCCTCGACGCAAAAACGACGGGTTTATAAGTTTAACGTGTCTGGCTGTGGGTCAGTTTGAGTCTGTCCGCACTACTATGCAGTTCGGGAGCTACTGCTACCGAACGAATTTAGTTTTTATTTTTTTATTTGAAAGGTGAATTAGTCGGGAGTGTTCTTAGCAATGTTTGATGAAAATCGGTCCAAGATGACCAAAGTCAAAGTCAAATTTCTTTATTCTGTGGGCCCTCGCGGGCACTTAGACACGTCTTTTACAATTAGGTATATTTTTTATCTACCAGCATTTCTGAATGACCATTGACGAGAAGAAATGCAGAAAGAAACTCTGTCAATATAGGTCTTTTTTTTTATATAGCCATACAATATTTTCATAATACAATAAAAAGAAAAATGGTATTCAACCAAAATAAGAGAAAAAAAAAAATTAAGTAAAATGAAATAGTAAAAAAAATATAAAAATATCAAAAAAAACATAGTATAGAGTGTATATACATATTGTATAAAGTCTAAATATGTATATCCACAATACTACTTGTAAAGACCACCGCCACAAAATGGCGAATTAAATATATTTTGGGGTGTAAGTGGTTCATCAACATCTTTGAACCAAAGCCAACTTCACCTGCACGCGGTGCACCCTGCTGACTGACAAACGAAGCTCTGGCGAAAAGAGAGGTAGGGAGCGTAATTGTAAGCTACCCGACTGGGGAATGTACCTCCATCTCACAGAATACCGCAGCCAAATAACGGTTCCCTTGAGGGCTGTTGTGTTCCTGCGAGTGAGTGAGGTCACCAGAAAGGAAGGAGATGCTGCGATGGCAGCGGGGGTGGCGGCGCGCGAGCGATATTTTATGTTGCGAGCGTTAATATGGCTACGGTAACCGCTTCACATCAGGCGGGCCGTATGCTTGTCTGCCAACCGACGTAGTATAAAAAAAAAAAAAAAAAAAAAAAAAATTCATAACTCATTCAATATGGCTATCAAATGAAAGGGCCTGGCTAGACTAGAAGGTCGGAGGTTTTTTAAATGTTTAAATTAATTGTCCTGAATTGAATTATTATTTAACTTTTTAATATTCTTGTATTCTCTTTCTTCTTTAAAATAAAGGTATTTGTATTGTAATTTCTAAAGCAATATGTATAATATAGGTATGACATACAATGTTTTACAAAACAAGGACAGTAACGGGCTACCTACGCATTTTCTAAAAGACACGTAGGTACTCTATTTTAGATTCACGGTAATAATGTCACCGGAGTATGCGCAGAATTACCACTTGCTTGGTTTAAGTTATGAACTGAAGCGGTTTTTCTTTTTATTTTAAAGATTTTATTTTATAAACGTACCTGTAGTATAGCAATATTGGCAAATGGCTCTTTAATGAAATTTATAATACAGGGGCTAACAGGGGCGAAAACTTTCTAGGCCAAGTAGTAAGTCTTAATTCCATGAAGATTTGTTCTCTTTAAAAATCTCAATTTATAGCGCCACATAACACCATCAATAGTAATAAAAGCAATGTTTGTTTGATAATCTAACTAATATCAATATCAATTACTATGATACTGAAACAATTTTACTAAAAGTCACGAAGTCACGAATCGTCAATTCATTTGAACATACATATAGACAATATATATATATATATATATATATATATATATATATATATATATATATATATATATATATATATATATAACAATAATTAATAATGTATTATAGGTATGTTATTTTTTATAATCTAATAATATCTACTACTATTATAAAAATAAAAATAAATAAGACCTCTGAATTCAGCGTATCACTAGTTTTATTATAAAGAGTTAGACAGTCAGTTATGAAATAAATTACATTTATCTGTAACGATATCGAGTTCACATCTTACAACTTAGACCAAACATTCACAGCGGCATTCATTTTGATGACGTCATATTAAGGGTACGTGACATATCCATTACACGTTCCCGAACCGGTGGAAAATCTACGGTAGTATTTTTCACTTCAAAGAGACTACTGGAACAAAGGCTGGTTCGAAATTTATGAATTTTTTGTCAACTTAATTCTGCATAAAGTATAGGTAGCCTACATTTTGTACCTTTTATTTATTTGTCTGAACATTTTTCAAAATTCATATTGAATTTGAATGGATATAATAAGAGAGGAAGGGGTACCATCTATATATATAAAAGAAAGTCGTGTTTGTTACAACACTTATAACTCGAGAACGGCTGGACCGATTGCCATGGTTTTTGATTTGTTGGATTTGTCTCCGTCCAGAATAGCAGAATAACTATTAAAAACATTGGAAAATTTACGAAAAAAATAAAATAAAAGAAAAATCATTTTTCCATACAAAATGTTCGTGGATGTCGGACCTGTCAAACGTGACGTTAACGTGCGTACGTCAAATGTATGCGTGCGTTCAGAAATGTGGGTATAGGATAATAAGTATTAAAACATTGACAAAATTGTCGAAAAATTAAATTTGAAAACGGATTGGGATATTTATTGATTTTCAATTAAATGTCAAATCGATTGGTCTAACTTTTACGTCGCGAAAGTTGTCCGTTGTTGTTTTGAAAATTGTTTATGAATGAATGCTTGAAAATGAATATTAATTGGTTGTCAAGTGTCATGGTACTTTATTTTGTGACATAGTAAAATACTGAACTTAATATTTACCTACTGCTGGGTAATATTTACCCACTGCTGGGTAATATTAAATACGGGTCTTCCTTCAACTGAATATGTTTCGAGCATACTCCACCACGCTGCTCAACTGCGAGTTGGCGGACGCCAGTAATTTCAAGCCGCCTAAAGGCCACTTGGCTTAACGACTGCCATCTAATGATAACAACCAGGACCGACGGCTTAACGTGCCTTCCGAAGCACGGAGGAGCTCGAGATAATCTAATGATAACAACCGGGACCGACGGCTTACGTGCCTTCCGAAGCACAGAGGAGCTCGAGATAATCTAATGATAACAACCGGGACCGACGTCTTACGTGCCTTCCGAAGCACGGAGGAGCTCGAGATAATCTAATGATAACAACCGGGACCGACGGATTAACGTGCCCTCCGAAGCACGGAGGACCTCGAGTTAATCTAATGATTACAACCGGGACCGACGGATTAACGTACCTTCCGAAGCTCGGAGGAGCTCGAGATAATATAAACTCATCCATGGACAGGCTACGGTTGACGTTGCTTAACTTGCGTGTACAATTAGACTGACACGCGCAATGACGCCATCGTGCTTCTCTATTATTTTCTATTATTCATTATATTAATTTCAAGACATCATAAATTTTGTTCAACTAATATGTATACCACGACATTCATTGACAATTAGGCGGTACGAAGTTCGCCGGGCCAGCTAGTTATCTATAAAAACGGCAAAAACATAATGTCTGTTGTGTGGGAGCCCGCGTTAAATATTTGTTTTATTTTAATTTTATTATTTATTTTTAAAGTGAATATAATAATTAAATGTTCTGTTAATATTTCAAGCGTCTATCTACCTGTTGCCGTTATCAATATCGAGCAAAATCGATAAAAAAAAATCACGTTTGTTGTATGGAAGCCCCCTTAAATATTTATTTTATTCAATTTTTTTTTAGTATTTGTTGTTATAGCGGCAACAGAAATACATCATCTGTGAAATTCAACTGTCTAGCTATCACGGTTCATGAGATACAGCCTGGTGACAGACGGACGGACGAACGGACGGACACAAAGGGTAAAGCGGAGTCTTAGTAATGGGGAACCTATTACTAAGACTCCGCTTTACCCTTTGGGTACGGAACCCTAAAAAGAGATGATTGGGTTGTGTGAGAGATTATAATGGGTATGAAAGGGGTAACAGTAGATATTTTATGTCGGCTGGTAAGCGTAAATGGAAGGAAAATACATACTGAGTCGATCCCAAACAATGATGAAAGTACAGGCCCATAATGATGATGATTTTTCAAAATTCATCATTTTGCATTAAGTCGTAAACAACGTTGAAAGCGTGTTTATTTTTGGAATTTAGAGTTTATATTCGAAACTACAGTGACAAGTACAAAAGAGTAGAAAGGAAACTAAATTTATTAACAATACCAACGTTGTCCTTTTTCATACAAAAGTGCTCAAGGGTTGCCATGTGAGAACTGTTCTTGCGAAGAAAGTGGCGCCCCTATTTTTGTCTACTCTTTTGTGTCACACTGTATATACATAATACATCGAAATAAGGCTTATCACAAATCAAGATAAATAGAGACATCGTTATACAAGAAAGTAGGCGTAGCGAAGCGTTAAATTGAACCGTGGGTAGTTTTGTTAGAGAAATTGCTAGATAAATCTGTAGCAATTCATTTTACTAAAATTTCGATCTACTAAAACATCTTTACCTTAATATTTAAATATCGGCAATATTAAGGCCAATATTGATATATTAGACATTGTTATTAGAGAGTTAAATAGAGTACAGCGTATTTGTTAACTACCGACTGGGGTCTTCCCCAAGAGGTATTCCCTAGGAAGATAGAGGTACTTACTGTAAGTACCTCACAGAATACCACAGCCTGGTAACAATTCTCATTAGGGTTGTTTTGTTCCTGCGAGTGAGTGAGGTCATCAGAACGGAAGGAGTTGTTGGGTTGGCAGCGGTGGAGACGGCGCTTGCAATGAGCATATGGTTCACCTAATGGAAAGCAATCACCACCGCCCATAGAGATCAGCTACACCGAGGGGTCGCTGATCTGTTGCCAGCCTATACTCCTTCCTTTCTTTCTTTCTGGTGATCTCACTCACTCGCATCAACACAACAACCCTCAAGGGAAATATAAATAAAAATAAATCGCTAAACCGATTGTTTTTATTTATAGTATTGTAAACGAAGCTCTGGCGAAATGAGAGTGAGCTTCGTTTGTCAGTCAGCAGAGTGCACCACAGGTGAAGTTGGCTTTTGGTTCAAAGATGTTGATGAACTATTTATACCCCAAAAGCTACTTATTGCCAATAATGTTCGCCTATGGACCGTCTATATATAAAATGTCATAGTGATATACTATGCTGCTCTGAAATGTTAATAAATTAAACACTTGTCACGTACTTCCGTGCAGGTCTCCTGGCTGATCCAGAATAAGTAGTACCAGACATGTTGGACAATAATGGAAATGCACATATAATTTATGCAACATCAGAATATGTATGCACAGAGCTTTGCATGTATTCAGATACTTAGTCTGCCCTAAATTCTACCATATACGGAATTATGTCATATGACGTAGTATACGAAACGTGTGAAAAGACAGAATGAATAACTTTTTTTTTTATTTTTTTTTTATACTACGTCGGGTAGCTACAAGCATATCGCTCGCGCGCCGCCACCCCCGCTGCCATCGCAGCATCTCCTTCCTTTCTGGTGACCTCACTCACTCGCAGGAACACAACAGCCCTCAAGGGAACCGTTATTTGGCTGCGGTATTCTGTGAGGTGAAGGTACGTTCCCCAGTCGGGTAGCTTACAATTACGCTCCCTACCTCTCTTTTCGCCAGAGCTTCGTTTGTCAGTCAGCAGGGTGCACCGCGTGCAGGTGAAGTTGGCTTTGGTTCAAAGATCTTGATGAACCACTTACACCCCTTAACTTCGTTGTTAACCATTATTCATCCCACTACTGGGATACGGATGTCCCAATCTCAATCGAAGGAGTGTAGAGCATACTCCACCACGCTCACGCGCTGCCTTTGCTGCTACCGCAGCAACTCCTTCCTTTCTGATGACCTCACTCACTTGCAGGAGCACAACAATCCTCAAGGGAATTATTATTTGGCTGCGGTATTCTGTGAGGTTGAGGTACTTCACCAGTCTGGCAGCTCATAAAATAAATACGCTATATATACCTACTATAGTATATATAAATACTAGTACTTCTCTTTCGGTAGTCGGCAGGGTTGTACCACGTGGAGGTGAGGTTGAATTTTGCTCTAAAGATTTATTTTTTATTTTTTTATACCTACTACGTCGGGCGTCATACAAGCATACGGCCCGCTTGATGTGAAGCGGTTACCGTAGCCATATTAACGCTCACAACATAAAATATCGCTCACGCGCCGCCACCCCCGCTGCCAACGCAGCATCTCCTATCTTTCTAGTGACCTCACTCACTCGCAGGAACACAACAATCCTCAAGGGAATTGTTATTGCTGCGGTATTCTGTGAGGTGAAGTTACATTCCCCAGTCGGGTAGCTTACAATTACGCTTCCTACCTCTCTTTTCGCCAGAGCTTCGTTTGTCAGTCAGCAGCGTGCACCGCATGCAGGTGAAGTTGGCTTTGGTTCAAAGATCGTGGTGAACCACTTGCACCCATTTAAAAATAGCTTCATTGAACCCATTACCACCAGCGCTAAGCAAATCTCGTCATCGTCAACCCGTATTCAATACACTGCTGGGAAACGGGCCACCCCTCAATTGAAGTGGTTTAGAGCATACTCCACCACGCTGCTCAACTGCGGGTTGGCGGAGGCCAGTGTTTTCAAGCCGCCTAAAGGCCACTGATTTGACAATAGCCGAGGGCCATACCGACGAATCTGAAGCCGAATACCATCGATTGTTTTTATTCCAAAAATTGCTCTTAGGTTAAAGTTATTGATAAACATCTTCTACAATGACGAGCTCGGTGGCGTAGCGGTCAATGACACGGCTTCGACACCAACGCTCGTGGGTTCGATTCCCACATAGGACAAACATTTGTGTGCATGAACATGTCTGTTTGTCTTAGTCTGGGTGTTTTATATGTATCATAAGTATGTATTTACAAAAAAAAAAAAAAAAAAATTTACGTATGTTTATCAGTTGTCTAGTACCCATAACACAAGCTTCGCTCACTTTGGGGCTAAATGGCGCTGTGTAATTTGTCTGACAATATTTATTTATTATTTATCTTAGTCGGTAGAGGTCTAGAGTTTCTTCCAGCTGAGCTAAACATAATTAGCATCAATCTAAGCAGTAGTTTCATTTTCGCACTCAAAAATTGCGATGGTAATTGGTTTGAGCTTCGGCGTTAGGGCACCGGGACCGATGCGCTGCCCACACCGCACCGCGCTACGCGGGAGAGTGGTGCGCGCGACTATGACTTTCGTGCGCTCCGCTCTCCCGCGCAGAGAGGAAGGAAAATTCCAGTCGCCCCCGTGGGGACTGCCATCGGAGACAAATGGGAATGAGGCGCTGTCGGTGTGTGGCATCACGCGTGTTTCTATACAAACTGAAATTTTTCGGCACCACATTAAAAAAATCGATACCATTATCTATAAAAACGCCAAAAAGAATCACATTTGTTGTATGTATTTATTTATTATTATTTATTTAAATTTTCTTCCTGATATTGTCTTTTAGAATTTTTATTCACTAAATTTTCAACCCCAATCAGGTATCCGAAATTTCAGGTGGACATTGAATTTGCAAAATTTTAAAGCTTTCGTGATAAAGTTGCTGTGATGTTATGTAAATTAATTATTGTTTCTTGATTTGAGATTGTTTGCATAAGTTTGTACTTGGAAATTGAATAGGATAGCGCTAAAATCAGAACAGTGGATAGCGCTAAAATCGAAAGCAATATTTATGGGCTTTTGACAGGATATGACCACAGTACAAGTACTGACTGACTGTACTATGGGATTTTCAGAAAGAGTCCTTTAAAACAACCATCTTTTATAAATTACACCATACGACAATTTGAAATATTTAATACATATAATTCATTCACAGGAACGCCCACAAATTTGAATGAACGTAAATTATGCAAGCGGTCGCTTCTTTGAACTAGATTCTTACTATTTAGTAATGAAAATCTATTTATGATGGGGTTATATGGATATTAATATGACTACTGTAACCGCTTCACATCAGGCGGGCCGTTTGCTTGTCTGCTACCCGTCGTAATATAAAAATAAAACCGGCCAAGTGCGGTTCCGTACCATTATCTATAAAAACGACAAAAAAATCACGTTTGTTGTATGGGAGCTCCCCTTAAATATTTGTTTTATTTTTATTTAATTATTTATTTTTAAAGTGAATATATACTTAAATATTATGTGAGTATTTCAAGCGTCTATCTATTACCGTTATCAATTGCGAGCAAAAAAAATCACGTTTGTTGTATGGGAACGTTTCGTTCATGAGATTTCTTCTACCCTAAGGTTGTCTGGAAGAAATCTATTAGCGGTAAGACCGCCTTTGTACTATTTTAGCCCTCGACGCAAAAACGACGGGATTATAAGTTTAACGTGTCTGGCTGTGGGTCAGTGTGAGTCTGTCCGCACTACTATGCAGTTCGGGAGCTACTGCTCCCGAACGAATTTATTTTTTTTTTATTTGAAAGGTGAATAAGTCGGGAGTGTTCTTAGCAATGTTTGATGAAAATCGGTCCAAGATGACCAAAGTCAAAGTCAAATTTCTTTATTCTGTGGGCCCTCGCGGGCACTTAGACACGTCTTTTACAATTAGGTATATTTTTTATCTACCAGCATTTCTGAATGACCATTGACGAGAAGAAATGCAGAAAGAAACTCTGTCAATATAGGTCTTTTTTTTTATATAGCCATACAATATTTTCATAATACAATAAAAAGAAAAATGGTATTCAACCATAATAAGAGAAAAAAAAAAATTAAAGTAAAATGAAATAGTAAAAAAAATATAAAAATATAAAAAAAAACATAGTATAGAGTGTATATACATATTGTATAAAGTCTAAATATGTATATCCACAATACTACTTGTAAAGACCACCGCCACAAAATGGCGAATTAAATATATTTTTTTCATAACTCATTCAATATGGCTATCAAATGAAAGGGCCTGGCTAGACTAGAAGGTCGGAGGTTTTTTAAATGTTTAAATTAATTGTCCTGAATTGAATTATTATTTAACTTTTTAATATTCTTGTATTCTCTTTCTTCTTTAAAATAAAGGTATTTGTATTGTAATTTCTAAAGCAATATGTATAATATAGGTATGACATACAATGTTTTACAAAACAAAGACAGTAACGGGCTACCTACGCATTTTCTAAAAGACACGTAGGTACTCTATTTTAGATTCACGGTAATAATGTCACCGGAGTATGCGCAGAATTACCACTTGCTTGGTTTAAGTTATGAACTGAAGCGGTTTTTCTTTTTATTTTAAAGATTTTATTTTATAAACGTACCTGTAGTATAGCAATATTGGCAAATGGCTCTTTGATGAAATTTATAACAGGGGCGAAAACTTTCTAGGCCAAGTAGTAAGTCTTAATTCCATGAAAATTTGTTCTCTTTAAAAATCTCAATTTATAGCGCCACATAACACCATCAATAGTAATAAAAGCAATGTTTGTTTGATAATCTAACTAATATCAATATCAATTACTATGATACTGAAACAATTTTACTAAAAGTCACGAATCGTCAATTCATTTGAACATACATATAGACAATATATATATACATATATATATATATATATAACAATAATTAATAATGTATTATAGGTATGTTATTTTTTATAATCTAATAATATCTACTACTATTATAAAAATAAAAAAAAATAAGACCTCTGAATTCAGCGTATCACTAGTTTTATTATAAAGAGTTAGACAGTCAGTTATGAAATAAATTACATTTATCTGTAACGATATCGAGTTCACATCTTACAACTTAGACCAAACATTCACAGCGGCATTCATTTTGATGACGTCATATTAAGGGTACGTGACATATCCATTACACGTTCCCGAACCGGTGGAAAATCTACGGTAGTATTTTTCACTTCAAAGAGACTACTGGAACAAAGGCTGGTTCGAAATTTATGAATTTTTTGTCAACTTAATTCTGCATAAAGTATAGGTAGCCTACATTTTGTACCTTTTATTTATTTGTCTGAACATTTTTCAAAATTCGTATTGAATTTGAATGGATATAATAAGAGAGGAAGGGGTACCATTATCTATAAAAACGGCAAAAACATAATGTCTGTTGTGTGGGAGCCCGCGTTAAATATTTGTTTTATTTTAATTTTATTATTTATTTTTAAAGTGAATATATAATTAAATGTTCTGTTAATATTTCAAGCGTCTATCTACCTGTTGCCGTTATCAATATCGAGCAAAATCGATAAAAAAAAATCACGTTTGTTGTATGGAAGCCCCCTTAAATATTTATTTTATTCAATTTTTTTTTAGTATTTGTTGTTATAGCGGCAACAGAAATACATCATCTGTGAAATTCAACTGTCTACCTATCACGGTTCATGAGATACAGCCTGGTGACAGACGGACGGACGAACGGACGGACACAAAGGGAGTCTTAGTAATAGGGAACCTATTACTAAGACTCCGCTTTACCCTTTGGGTACGGAACCCTAAAATGAGATGATTGGGTTGTGTGAGAGATTATAATGGGTATGAAAGGGGTAACAGTAGATATTTTATGTCGGCTGGTAAGCGTAAATGGAAGGAAAATACATACTGATGATGATGAAAGTACAAACAATGATGAAAGTACAGGCCAATAATGATGATGATTTTTCAAAATTCATCATTTTGCATTAAGTCGTAAACAACGTTGAAAGCGTGTTTATTTTTGGAATTTAGAGTTTATATTCGAAACTACAGTGACAAGTACAAAAGAGTAGAAAGGACACTAAATTTATTAACAATACCAACGTTGTCCTTTTTCATACAAAAGTGCTCAAGGGTTGCCATGTGAGAACTGTTCTTGCGAAGAAAGTGGCGCCCCTATTTTTGTCTACTCTTTTGTGTCACACTGTATATACATATTACATCGAAATAAGGCTTATCACAAATCAAGATAAATAGAGACATCGTTATACAAGAAAGTAGGCGTAGCGACGCGTTAAATTGAACCGTGGTGGGTAGTTTTGTGTGAGAAATTGCTAGACAAATCTGTAGCAATTCATTTTACTAAAATTTCGATCTACTAAAACATCTTTACCTTAATATTTAAATATCGGCAATATTAAGGCCAATATTGATATATTAGACATTGTTATTAGAGAGGTAGATAGAGTACAGCGTATTTGTAAACTACCGACTGGGGTCTTCCCCAAGAGGTATTCCCTAGGAGGATGGAGGTACTTACTGTAAGTACCTCACAGAATACCACAGCCTGGTAACAATTCTCATTAGGGTTGTTTTGTTCCTGCGAGTGAGTGAGGTCATCAGAACGGAAGGAGTTGTTGGGTTGGCAGCGGTGGTGACGGCGCGCGTGCAATGAGCATATGGTTCACCTAATGGAAAGCAATCACCACCGCCCATTGAGATCAGCTGTTGCCAGCCTATATCTTTCTTTCTGGTGATCTCACTCACTCGCATCAACACAACAACCCTCAAGGGAAATATAAATAAAAATAAATCGCTAAACCGATTGTTTTGACGTGACAACGTCTTATAAATTGGTTAGCCGGGTGACACTTCAAGAAACTGGCTCACGTTATGCGCTTACAATGAGAGCGAGTGAAAGGCACGCGTCCCTTCTAAGAGCGAGAGAGACAGACATAAAAAGTGAAAGGCATGCCTTTCACTTTTTATGTCTGTCTCTCTCGCTCTTCCCTTCCACTCGAAAACATTTTACCACTCAAAGTCGTTGTCACGTAAAACTTTCGCCCGTATACCGACTTTACAGGCAACCAATTTTTTTATTTATAGTATTAGTAGAGTGAGCTTCGTTTGTCAGTCAGCAGGGTGCACCACAAGTGAAGTTGGCTTTTGGTTCAAAGATGTTGATGAACTATTTACACCCCAAAAGCTGCTTATTGCCAATAATATTCGCCTATGGACCGTCTTTATATAAAATGTCATAGTGATATACTATGCTGCTCTGAAATGTTAAGAAATTAAACACTTGTCACGTACTTCCGTGCAGGTCTCCTGGCTGATCCAGAATAAGTAGTACCAGACATGTTGGACAATAATGGAAATGCACATATAATTTATGCAACATCAGAATATGTATGCACAGAGCTTTGCATGTATTCGGATACTTAGTCTGCCCTAAATTCTACCATATACGGAATTATGTCATATGACGTAGTATACGAAACGTGTGAAAAGACAGAATAAATAACTTTTTTTTATTTTTTTTTTATTTTTATACTACGTCGGGTAGCAGACAAGCATACGGCCCGCCTGATCTGAAGCGGTTACCGTAGCCATATTAACGCTCGCAACATAAAATATCGCTCGCGCGCCGCCACCCCCGCTGCCATCGCAGCATCTCCTTCCTTTCTGGTGACCTCACTCACTCGCAGGAACACAACAGCCCTCAAGGGAACCGTTATTTGGCTGCGGTATTCTGTGAGGTGGAGGTACGTTCCCCAGTCGGGTAGCTTACAATTACGCTCCCTACCTCTCTTTTCGCCAGAGCTTCGTTTGTCAGTCAGCAGGGTGCACCGCGTGCAGGTGAAGTTGGCTTTGGTTCAAAGATCTTGATGAACCACTTACACCCCTTAACTTCGTTGTTAACCATTATTCATCCCACTACTGGGATACGGATGTCCCAATCTCAATCGAAGGAGTGTAGAGCATACTCCACCACGCTCACGAGCTGCCACCTTTGCTGCTAACGCAGCAACTCCTTCCTTTCTGATGACCTCACTCACTTGCAGGAGCACAACAATCCTCAAGGGAATTATTATTTGGCTGCGGTATTCTGTGAGGTTGAGGTACTTCACCAGTCTGGCAGCTCATAAAATAAATACGCTATATATACCTACTATAGTATATATAAATACTAGTACTTCTCTTTTGGTAGTCGGCAGGGTTGTACCACGTGGAGGTGAGGTTGAATTTGGCTCTAAAGATTTATTTTTTATTTTTTTATACCTACTACGTCGGGTGTCATACAAGCATACGGCCCGCTTGATGTGAAGCGGTTGCCATATTAACGCTCACAACATAAAATATCGCTCACGCGCCGCCACCCCCGCTGCCAACGCAGCATCTCCTATCTTTCTAGTGACCTCACTGACTCGCAGGAACACAACAATCCTCAAGGGAATTGTTATTTGGCTGCGGTATTCTGTGTACATTCCCCAGTCGGGTAGCTTACAATTACGCTTCCTACCTCTCTTTTCGCCAGAGCTTCGTTTGTGAGTTAGCAGCGTGCACCGCATGCAGGTGAAGTTGCCTTTGGTTCAAAGATCGTGGTGAACCACTTGCACCCATTTAAAAATAGCTTCATTGAACCCATTACCACCAGCGCTAAGCAAATCTCGTCATCGTCAACCCGTATTCAATACACTGTTGGGAAACGGGCCACCCCTCAATTGAAGTGGTTTAGAGCAAATTCCACCACGCTGCTCAACTGCGGGTTGGCGGAGGCCAGTGTTTTCAAGCCGCCTAAAGGCCACTGATTTGACAATAGCCGAGGGCCCTACCGACGAAGCTGAAGCCGAATACCATCGATTTTTTTTATTCCAAAAATTGCTCTTAGGTTAAAGTTATTGATAAACATCTTCTACAATGACGAGCTCGGTGGCGTAGCGGTCAATGACACGGCTTCGACACCAACGCTCGTGGGTTCGATTCCCACATAGGACAAACATTTGTGTGCATGAACATGTCTGTTTGTCTTAGTCTGGGTGTTTTATATGTATCATAAGTATGTATTTACAAAAAAAAAAAAAATATTTACGTATGTTTATCAGTTGTCTAGTACCCATAACACAAGCTTCGCTTACTTTGGGGCTAAATGGCGCTGTGTAATTTGTCTGACAATATTTATTTATTATTTATCTTAGTCGGTAGAGGTCTAGAGTTTCTTCCAGCTGAGCTAAACATAATTAGCATCAATTTAAGCAGTAGTTTCATTTTCGCACTCAAAAATTGCGATGGTAATTGGTTTGAGCTTCGGCGTTAGGGCACCGGGACCGATGCGCTGCCCACACCGCACCGCGCTACGCGGGAGAGCGGTGCGCACGACTATGACTTTCGTGCGCTCCGCTCTCCCGCGCAGAGAGGAATTCCAGTCGCCCCCGTGGGGACTGCCATCGGAGACAAATGGGAATGAGGCGCTGTCGGTGTGTGGCACCGCGCGTGTTTCTATACAAACTGAAATTTTTCGGCACCACATTAAAAAAATCGGTACCATTATCTATAAAAACGCCAAAAAAAATCACATTTGTTGTATGGGAGGGGAAAATATTTATTTTTAAAGTGAATATATAACTAAATATTCTGTGAATACTTCAAGCGTCTACCTTTTGTCATTATCAATATCGAGCAAAAAAAAAATCACGTTTATTGTTGGGGAGCCCCCTTAAATATTTATTTTATTCTATTTTTTTAGTATTTGTTGTTATAGCTGCAATAGAAAAACATCTGTGAAAATTTCAACTGTCTAACTATCACGGTTCATGAGATACAGCCTGGTGACAGACCGACGGACGGACACCGAAGTTTCAGTAATTTCAGTTTTACCCTTTGTGTATGGAACCCTAAAAACACTATCACGGGCACCGTTGCGCTGCGTGGAGTAGTGTGGGCAGCGCCTTATAGTGCCATACGAAGCATGAAACTCAGCTAAGCCATGCTAAGCTATGTAAATAATTGGTGAATATAATATAATATCATTAGCTAAGCTTATTAGCTAAGCTAGTTTAGCACAACCTTTGTGTAAATCCAAGCTCTCTCTCCCTTCTAAACTAAGTTCACAGCTGCGTTCAAGTAGTCAAGATAACTCCGCGGTTTCATTGTGAGTTTGAAATGCTATTGTCATTCAAGACGCATTGTCTGTGACATTTTATGAAGTTGTATGAAAACTCGAAGGACCAGAGATTTAATTCGTCGAAGGACTATACAAAACTTAACAAGATTCTCTTTACAAATCATATTAATACATATACAAGGCGTCACACGGCCATGCCACATGGAGGGAAAGTATATTAAATATTGAAGATAGAACATTTTACTGAAAGAAAACATCATTTTATTTTTAACAATAAGTAGAACTGCATTCATAGATTTTTTGTAAATCGCTTGCCTCAACCGGGAATCGAACTCGTGAAATGTGAAAAAAAAACACACTTGTATTTTATTATATCCTTCTACAGAGTTAATCATAAGGATTATTTTTTCCTAAATAATATAGCATCTTAAATGAAAGGAAGATGGTGAAATTTAACATTTTGTTTAAAATTTTGTTCAGGAAAATTTCCTCCGACTTGCCGTGCTTCCAACAACTAACATTATTATTTCAAATCATTTAAAATAATTAATTAAACACAGACTTGTAGTCCGTGTTTAATTAATTATTTAATATTATAAAACCAAACGGTGCTAGCTTTAAAAAATATATATAAAATGTTTAAAATGTGATCCATTCTTTAGTATACAAATTCTCACTCATTTAATAACTTCCTGTAGATTTGGAATAATTGCACACTGTCGTACCGCTTCTTGTAAACTAAATATTTTACATAATCACAAAAAAAATTCCAATGGGGTTAGATCTGGGGATCTTATCACTTATTGATATTTTTTTAATCACGCAAGACTAACGCTAAACATTATTGGCGACTTATAATTTCTATATTAAGTGGGTGGCTTCCACTTAAAATAGAAATTATAAGTCGCCAATAATGGCGGATGTAGGCAATAATGTTTGTCATCTAAACCGAACATTTTTTTTTCTGGTGGAAAGTATTGGCGAAGGCTTATAATAATAATAAACATTTATTTCGGAACCATAGTTTGTTAGTAATATATCCAGCAGTGGGTAGATACAGGCTGATGATGATGATGATGATGACCCAGACCAAGATAAACAAACATGTTCATGCACACAAATATTTGTCTTGTGCGGGGATCGAACCCGCAAGCTCGGAGTCAAAGTGGCCATCGCTAACCATTCGGCCACCGAGCTCGTCTAACTATAATAGCTTGTAAAATGTTGTAGTTTTGTACTAAGGTTTTGTACTGAACATTTAACAAATGCTGCCGTCAAAAGACATCCATTTGTGTCTTTCGAGTCGAAAGACACAAATGTTCTTCTTAAGACACAAATGTTTCTAAGATAGTTTCGACGTCGTATCTATCTTACTTGCAATGGAAGTGCAGCCGAGTCCAATAAAACGGATAGAAAGAAAAAAATGGTTCGTTTACATATAGAAAACGTTTGAAATTTTCAAAGACGAAAAATTGATTCGATATTTTACCTTGGGCGAATGTTACGTATTAGGATAGTAAGATCCAAAAACCTGGCAATAAGGCTATATACTTTTTTGAGTATTTTTTTTATATTACGTCGGGTGGCAGACAAGCATAGGCCCGACTGATGTGAAGCAGTTGCCGTAGCCATATTAACGCTCGCAACATCAAATATAGCTCGCGCGCCACCATCCCCGCTGCCAACGCAGCACCTCCTTCCTTTCTGGTGACCTCACTCATTCGCAGGAACACAACAACCCTCGAGGGAATTGTTATTTGACTGCTGTGAGGTGGAGGTATATTCCCCAGTCGGGTAGCTTACAATTACGCTCCCTACCTCTCTTTTCGCCAGAGCTTCGTTTGTCAGTCAGCAGGGTGCACCGCGTGCAGGTGAAGTTGGCTTTGGTTCAAAGATGTTGATGAACCTCTTACACCCCAAATGTTTAGGCCACTAAAACGGTTTAGACCACTCTCAATCCAAACATCAAAAGTACTTGCTGAAAGTACTTTTACTTATTTATTTTCACTCGACTTTTAAGTGAGTCTTCTTGGCACCCCTCGTCAAAATTACAATTTTCAAATGAAATGAAATTATAATTAATGACAATTAAGATATAATGAATGTCAATTTGGATATAGAGAGTGTCAAATTAGATTTAATAAAGGTTAATTTAGATATAATAATCTGATGTAATATATATATATTTTTTTTTATACTACGTCGGGTGGCAGACAAGCATACGGCCCGCCTGATGTGAAGCGGTTACCGTAACCGTATTAACGCTCGCAACATAATATATCACTTGCGCGCCGCCACCCCCGCTGCCAACGCAGCATCTTCTTTTCTGGTGACCTCACTCACTCGCAGGAACACAACAACCCTCAAGGGAATTGTTATTTGGCTGCGGTATTCTGTGAAGTGGAGGTACATTCCCCAGTCGGGTAGCTTACAATGACGCTCCCTACCTCTCTTTTCGCCAGAGCTTCGTTTGTCAGTCAGCAGGGTGCACCACGTGCAGGTAAAGTTGGCTTTGGTTCAAAGATGTTGATAAACCACTTACACCCCAATTTTTCCAAGAATCTAAATTGCGAAGAGCGAGAGAGACTAATAATTAACAGTGTCCTGAATACAGTTGTTTCATGTGTCTACTGTCACATTATTAGGCAGTGGACCAAAGAAATAATTTGAAATTTGTATAACTACTAACTTTAGCTTTTAAGACCTTTGTTACTAACTTAATAACAAATGTTTATTTCAGATAGATCTCAATCCATATGTTATTAGTTAATAACATATGGATTGAGATCTATCTGAAATAAACATTTGTTATTATTATACTATTACAAAACAGTCAATCTAAAAATAATGTATTTATATCAAATAAAGTCATGAGATACTTATGTCCAGATTGTAATTAATTGGTTATTATTTTCTCAGATAGATAATCCTTTATTGAATAATAACATTTATTTTTAATGATCATAAATTAATTTCGTTTTAAACCGTTTATAACCGATTAATTTGACCACCACGCTCGTCATGAGCGTGGTCGAATGGCTGACAATGGCTTCTTTGCATGAACATGTCTGTTTGTCTTGGTCTTGATGTTTACTATGTATTA
Organism: Hypsopygia costalis; assembly: GCA_937001555.2. NCBI lineage: Eukaryota > Metazoa > Arthropoda > Insecta > Lepidoptera > Pyralidae > Hypsopygia > Hypsopygia costalis. The sequence goes on from OW443350.2 coordinate 6,848,499, forward strand.
TAAGTACGTATTTACAAAACAAATGTATATAAGTGTATTTATCAGTTGTCTAGTACCTATAATACAACTTTAGCGCTTAATTTGGGACTAGATGGCGCTGTGTAAATTGTCCAGATATATTTATTTATTATTATTTATTTAAATTTTCTTCCTGACATTGTCTTTTAGAATTTTTATTCACTAAATTTTCAACCCCAATCAGGTATCCGAAATTTCAGATGGACATTGAATTTGCAAAATTTTAAAGCTTTCGTGATAAAGTTGCAGTGATGTTATGTAAATTAATTATTGTTTCTTGATTTGAGATTGTTTGCATAAGTTTGTACTTGGAAATTGAATAGGATAGCGCTAAAATCAGAACAATGGATAGCGCTAAAATCGAAAGCAATATTTATGGGTATTTTGACAGGATATGACCACAGTACAAGTACTGACTGACTGTACTATGGGATTTTCAGAAAGAGTCCTTTAAAACAACCATCTTTTATAAATTACACCATACGACAATTTGAAATATTTAATACATATAATTCATTCACAGGAACGCCCACAAATTTGAATGAACGTAAATAATGCAAGCGGTTGCTTCTTTGAACTAGATTCTTACTATTTAGTAATGAAAATCTATTTATGATGGGGTTATATGAATATTAATATGACTTCTGTAACCGCTTCACATCAGGCGGGCCGTTTGCTTGTCTGCTACCCGTCGTAGTATAAAAATAAAACCGGCCAAGTGCGAGTCGGACTCGCCCACGAAGGGTTCCGTACCATTATCTATAAAAACGACAAAAAAATCACGTTTGTTGTATGGGAGCTCCCCTTAAATATTTGTTTTATTTTTATTTAATTATTTATTTTTAAAGTGAATATATACTTAAATATTATGTGAGTATTTCAAGCGTCTATCTATTACCGTTATCAATTGCGAGCAAAAACGAGCAAAAAAAATCACGTTTGTTGTATGGGAGCCCCCTTAAATATTTATTTTATTCTGTTTTTTAGTATTTGTTGTTATAGCGGCAACAGAAATACATCATCTGTGAAAATTTCAACTGTCTATCACGGTTCATGAGATACAGCATGGTGACAGACGGACGGACGGACGGACAGCGGAGCCTTAGTAATAGGGTTCCTTTTTACCCTTTGGGTACGGAACCCTATAAATATTATGATAAACGAATATCTGGCTAAATAGAATACACAAATAGTATTTATACAGTTTATATTTATATAATTTGACATGCAAAGTTAAATCTTTGTTGTAGTTTTACAAACGTTCCGTCTTCAAATCAACTTGACCCAAATAATTACAATCTATGCATAATCAGGGCGTCAGAAATTAATTTGGTGTGCGCCACTTTAACTATTGGCACGTATATTTTTAAATTTATTTTTCTACATTTTACAATTACATTAGCTACAAAATTTGGCATTATGAGCATTTGGCGTTATGATAATTTGGCATTTTGCGATCGTTTCAAGTACTAAGTATTTTGCTGACGTTTTGCGTGTAAGGAAATGAACGGCTCAACTTTATATATGTACTTATTTTTAGATTTTGCTACCTTTTTTATGCTATTATAGTGACAAACAAGCATAAAATCTGCCTGATACCAGAAAGTATGTAGTTATTGTAGCTTATGGACGCAGACAACATTAAAGGTATTATTAACTCCTCACGTGTAATCTCCTGCAAAATCCCCTACACGCGTTTCTTGAAAAATCCCAAACTGTAGTCATCTCCAACTCAAGGAAAGTATCTCCATCTTATAATAAACCACAGCCAAAAAATAATACCCATGATGATTGTTATGTTTCTTCTAGTGAGGTTACCCGGTAGTTTGATACATTGAAAGGAACGCAAAGTCTCTACTAAGAATTAATACTTAATCCTCCTCACGTCGTGCACCTCTTTACTGAGGGTCGTGTTTACCCCACATAATCACCTTCTCTCCAGTTGTAGTGTCTATTGAGGGGTTTCTTGCTGATACTGATGATGATGGGCACCCAAGTCCTGCCACGGTAGACTTTATGACATGATCTAGTTCGTCATAATAATATCCTCTCTGTATAGTGACGTTCAGAGAGATCGGGTTAGTAGGTAGTAGGTAGCAAAACCCGTATGGGTTAACCGCCGCCTGAGCTTTGGGTTTTGCCCCATACGGGTTTTGCTGCTAGGTAGTTCTCCTTGCTTACCCTTCCTTAATTCAGACTTGGGACCGACAACGGCGGAGTTAATGAATGACAGAATGTACTATCAATAACCTTAAAAAAATTGTCTATAAAGTCGGTTTACGAACGATAATCTTACGTGATAAGCTCATAAGAAAACATCGGCCGATGTAGTGGAAGAGAGCTATCTCTCTTCCACTACATCTGCCGATGTTTTCTTGCGTCACAAGCCGAACGCTTAAGCCGCGCTCTCGCTGGCACGTGACAATGAGTCATGCTTATTCGTGTGTGCAGCCGGCGTTCATCACTACATTATAAAACAAAGTCGCTTCCCCTGTCTGTCCGTCCCTATGTATGCTTAGTTCTTAGTTTTAATAGAAAGAGTGTTTATTATGGAAGGTTTATATGTATAATACATGTATAACATAGTAGAGAAACACAGATAATTTTCGAGGTTTCCAATGTGATGTTGTAAATAAACACATTTTTTGCGTTTATATTGCAAACGCTGTCTAAACCTTACGAGATAGATCAAAATAATGTAGTACAGTACTGTTCACCTTAAAATGGTCTACAAAAAAGTCCGCGATGGTATATGTCTATCTCTTAGGGATAACCCACAATAACCGTTTTTTATCCTTTACTTTTTACGAGAAATAATGGCTTTCAAAATGTAGGGACATAACGGTTGTGGCGGTACCTGCCGGGACACTGCCGCCGCGCAGGCGGCGCGTGCTGTCTACTGGATACTGTCGACTAGATAGGACAATGCGCAAAGACCTTCTGTAGCATATTTAGTATCAGCATTGCATCCGTGCGAAGCCGGGGCGGGTCGCTAGTTGAATTATAAGAAGTTGTAACGTCAAAATCGCATCTACCGTACACCGCCCGACGCTCCAGAGATATCGTGGTTATGTCCGAACTGCACTAAATATTCATTAAATACGTCATCCTAATAGTAATGAGCTCGTAACCGGGTCGAAGCGTGGGATTTGACATTTAGATCAATTTCAATGGCAGATGGTCAATCTGTAGCTAATTTCTGTGTAATTGATTGATCGTCTATTTTAGGGCAACAAGTGGATTTGTGAAATAAATGGCGTTACCGCTATGATTCGATTGTATCTTTAACTTAATCAACCGACTTCAAAAAAGGAGATTCTCAATTCAGTTGTATTTTTGATGTGAAAAATTCTTTAGCGGCGTTGTGCACTTTTTGGGATGGGTAAAAAATGTTAAACTCGTGTCAGGACACGTGATCTGATCGAAAATTCGTAAGATGGAGCGGCGCGAACCGGTGCGGCGTAGGAGAGGAAGTAATATCCCCCTCTCTTTCTACCGCGCGGCGAAGATGTATGCCTGCTCCTGCTATTTATTTTTAATGTAATATAAATTGTCAAGTTGGTGTACGATAGCGCAATGAATGAATATTGTATTTTACCACATAAATGATAGTAGATTAGGCTAAAGACTTTTATACTGATAAATAAAGCAATTCGTGCGAAATTATCCCCTAACCTAAATATTCAAAAATGCTCAACGTTAATGTTCAAGTTTTCACTTCTGCCGGCACTCCCGGAGTGCAACCCGTTTTTTTAATGTTTGTTACTTTATTACTCCGTCATTTATAAACCAATAAAAACCTTTTTTTATTTGAAAGAGTATACTACCAGATTGGTCCCATTTTTTTTTCACATCATAAAATTCAGTCCGGATAGTGTTATTAACTTTTAAGTGGTGCTTGCGTTTGTAGAGTAATTATTGGAGTCGGTTTTTTTTTTAAATTATATAATTTTGTGGACACTTCTCGTTTGCGAACCAAGAGCATGGAGTCCGAAGGAGTGATTTTTTTCAAAAGTCACATACGAATATTTTTTTTGCGTTTCATGATACGCGACAACTTTGTCTGCATATGCATACCGCTAACGAACATCGAACATTTTTTTATTGCGAAAATCAGACCACAACTCAGATTTAATGTACTTGTGTTTGGCTTAGCTTGTAGAAGCCCCAGAGCTCTACCGACTAAGCTAAAGATGTTTGTCAATAACTAAAACGTGAGAACTAATTTTCGAAACGAATTATTGGATGGTAAACGAATAAAACATGTATTAATATAAAGTTATATGTGCAATAAGTAAGTGGAAGTGTTTTCAGTGAAATATAATCAGTGTAAATCAAAATATAAACAAATAAGTGTGGCAACAAAAATATTTGCAAAAACGATATGCTAAAGTAAAAACTATATATTTAAATATCAGTGCTAACAAAAACATGAAATAGGTTTTAATATTCAACAATAATACGTAAAAATAAATATGAACAATTATTAATAATTACTACAAAATAATAATAACATTTCTACAAAGTCATATTTTTTAACAGTTATTCGTTAGCGTTATGTTAACATGAACACGCAAACATACAGAGTTTTGTATAACAGGAACTATATTAAAAGTGAATAGTGCTATCTTATATATAAAAATGAATTGCTTTTTGTTAGTCTCGCTAAAACTCGAGAACGGCCAGGCCGATTTAGCTGATTAGGGTTTTGAAATGTTTGTCTTAGCCCAGGGAAGGTTTAAACGGTGAGAAATTTTGGAAAAAATTCAAGAAAGATAGTGAAAACAACGATTTTAATTTCCCATACAAAGTGTTCCTACTATAGTCGAATGTCATACCAGCAAAGATGGCGAACCTACCTATCAATAGTGTCATTGTCACAAAGGTCAAATATGACTTTCTCAGAAGTGATATAGAAATGACACAATACTAATAGACATCAAGAAAGGAGTTGAAATATGTAGTGACTGTTTATGGTAAATCATGCTTTGTATACAGTACTTAAGAATAAATAATAGAAATTTGTAAATTTCATAAACACTCGGATTGTAAATTACAAAAATGATTGCAAAAAATGTAACGAGTGTCAGCAATGCGAATAGACCAGAAAATGGGGGCTGAATGCAGAACTAGGTTTGTGGATTCACATAGAGTTGTATAACTTTGCATATGGTAAGACCTACATCACATTATATAGGTCTGTCATGTTAACCAAGGTGATACCTATTACAAAATAAAACGGATCCTCATTATTTTCTGAAGTACCTAAATCTGTAATTTTAATATAATCATATTTTATCATTTAGTCATAAATTTATTTGGCGAGAACTTTCTTTACTGAAGTCTAAAGGGCTGCCAGGTTTTTATATCGATATCATCCGAGACATGTACCGAAATTCCAAATCCATAGTTTAGACCTCTGTCGGAGAGGAGAGACAAAATTCCCATTAACGTCGGTGTTCTCCAGCGATCAGTCTTAGTCTGTTTTTGTTCATATTAGGCATATTCTTATATATTAGACATTTTTGGTTTCTTATATATTAGACGAATTGTCAAGTAGTATCATAGTTCCACATGGACCAGGGGGCTTACCGCCGAAGCTGAAGCCGATTACCATCGAATATTTTGATTCCAAAAATAGGTCTTACGTTTAAGTTATTGACAAGCATATTCAGCTTAGTCCGTAGAGCTCCAGAGTTACTGTCAGTTAAGCTAAACACAAGTACCATACTTCTAAGTTGAAGTTTGATTTTCGTGATCAGAAACACCGGTGGGGATCGTCTTCAGCTTAGCCGGTAGGTGTCCATGTATGCTGATATAATTGCACTGGCGGATGCGGATAGAGGGCAGTTGGTGCGATGAGTGAATTAATGGAAGACGTCACTTGAGAACTATGGGCTGAATCCGAATACGGAAAAGATCGAGTACTTGGGCTGCAAAACAACAGATCCCCGAACGACCGTGCACATAAGGATATGGTCGAATGCACGGACAGTTTAAGTACTTGGGATCTGTTCTTCGATCATCGGATAGAATCGACTGCAAGATTTCAGTAGGTTGGACTAAGTGGCTTGAGGTAACCAGTGACATCTGTGACTCCGAAATTTCGTCAAGTTGAGAGGACAAATATATAAATCCAAGATTAGACCATTATATAAGTTAGTGAAAAATCGTCAATACTTGAGCGACACGTACAGGTGTTGTCTTTCATGGAGTTGAATATGCTGCGCAGTATGCGCGAAATATCGTAGAAGGACCGCGTCAGGAATTCTCGGACATGGCAAGCAAACTGCAAGAGAGTCATTTAACAGGCAATTTGATCTACACTACTTTGCGTGCTTCCGCCACCAATTAGTTCATGCAAACTACTAGCGGCCGGCACCCGCCCACTACCGTTAGTAGTTGCATGCGACTGCCGTGGCTGCTTTGGTCGTCTCTGCTCCAGCTGCTGTGGTCGTCTCGGCGAATCTCCAACATCTGAAACAGAAGATACATGCGACCGCCGCTGCCCCGACTGCCCTGGTCGTCTCTGCGCCACGTGTTTCGCCTCTACGCGAGGCATCCTCAGGCGATCTGTGGATGTTGATGGTTAGAACAACAACCTACAAAAATAACACCTGAATCAATTAACTAGAGTCATTTAAGCGTGTTTTGTCAAATTTTATGGAAAGCGGCAAGTTAGGAAACAAATGTCTTGCAATGGCACATCCTCCAGGCTCGGGCACACAGGGTAGGCACTTCTTAAAGAGACACAGATCTTAGATCGTATATATTTTTTAAGTAGATAGATGTAGGTGAAACAAAGTTCACCGGGTCATCTAGTCTTATATATAAAAATGAATTGCTTTTTGTTAGTCTCGCTAAAACTCGAGAACGGCCGGGCCGATTTAGCTGATTTTGGTTTTGAAATGTTTGTCTTAGCCCAGGGAAGGTTTAAACGGTGAGAAATTATGGAAAAAATTCAAGAAAGATAGTGAAAACAACAATTTTAAATTCCCATACAAAGTGTTCCTACTATAGTCGAATGTCATAACAGCAAAGATGGCGAACCTACCTATCAATAGTGTCATTGTCACAAAGAATCGACGTCATATTTGTTGGTTACACAATACTAATAGACATCAAGAAAGGAGTTGAAATATGTAGTGACTGTTTATGGCAAATCATACTTTGTACAGTATTTTAGAATAAACAATGGAAATCTGCAAATTTCATAAACACTCGCATTGGAAATTACAAAAATGATTGCAATTGTAATCAGCGTCCGCAGTGCGAATAGTACCAGACAATGTGGGTTGAACGCAGAACGGGGTTTGGATTCACATAGAGTTGTATAACTTCGCATATGGTAAGACCAAAATCATATTCCAAAGACCAAGATTATATTACAAAATAAAACAGATTACTCATTATTTATTAAAAATTACAGATAGTAAATTAAATTAAATTTTAATTAAAATTAAATATAGTAATTCACATTTGTTGTTTAGTCACAAATTTATTGGGAGAACTTTCTTTACTGAGGTCTAAAGGGCTACCAGGGGCTTTTATCGACATCATCAGAGACATGTACCGAATATCAAATTCCATAGTTTAGACCTCTGTCGGAGAGACAAAATTCCCATTAACGTCGGAGTCCACCAAGGATCAGTCGTTAGTCTGATTTTGTTCATATTAGACATATTCTTATATATTAGACATTCGTGACATTAGACGAATTGTCAAGTAGTATCATGGATCGAAATGGACTACCTCTGCGGTGAATTCATGGGTTCATGTATGCTGATGATATTGTACTGGCGGATGCGGATAGGGGGCAGTTGGTGCGACGGGTGAATTAATGGAAGAAACCACTTCAGAACTATGGCCTGAATCTGAATGCGGTCAAGAGTACAATAAGAATATGGTCTAATTCACGGGCGGTTTAAGTACTTGGGATCAGTTCTTCGATCATCGGGTAACATCGACTGCGAGATTTCAGTAGCTTGGACTAAGTGGCTTGAGGTAACCAGTGTCATCTGTGACTCCAAAATTCCGCCAAAGTTAAAAGGACAAAGCTATAAATCGATGATTAGACCATTTTATACATTAGTAGCATCGTCAATACTTGAGCGACGACACGTGCGGTAGTTGCATTTCATGGTGTCGAATATGGTGCACAATATGCGCAAGGTTTTGTGGAAGGACCGCGTCAGGAATTCCCGGATCGGATATAGCTTCATGTCCGTGACATGGCAGGCAAACTGCAAGAGAGTCATCTAAGCTGTTATGGTCAAATTTTATGGAAACTGGCAAGATAAGAATCAAATGTCTTGCAATGCCATATCCTCCAGGTTCGGGAAAACAGGGTAGGCTTAAGAAGAAACACAGATCTTAGATCTTATATATTTATAAGTAGGTGAAACGAAGTTCACCGGGTCATCTAGTTATATTATAATAACTTACATAGTGTTTATAAATAATAAAGTGCGGGTGATATGTAAATAAAATGTAACGAACTATATAATGACTTATAAATACGTCATTTCAGAAATAATCTATACGCAAATTTCAAAGACTCGATTAACTCGTTGGTGGCGTACCGCGTAACACATTGTCTTGTTACGTCAAAATCTCCGAGTTCGATTCTACACCTGTTCCGGTGACTTTTTGGATGCCACTTTCTCATGGACTTGCTGGAACATCTTATAAATGTATCTAGTTACTGGTGCATGTAGTTTTTCTGCAAATATTGTTTTATTGTAAACTACAAAAATGAATTTCTTATTAGAAAATATCACATTACGTAGCCAACGGACACAATCATCAGCATCAATTGAAGATAAAAGGTTAAGCGATTCGCCGCTAGATGGCACCACAAGTAGCATACCAAACCTATCGGATAGTGAAAATGAAGATCAGTTACAGCACTTAAAACAGAAAATAAATAAACTTGAAGTAGAACTAGCAGCTGCGCACGAAAAGATTCACAATTTGTCCATCGAAAATACTGACTTAAAATTAAGTATTCAAGGATTGAATGTTGACAAGTCTCCAAAGAATACGACTAAAAAAAGGTCACGAAAGGCAAAAAATAAACAGTCTTCTATAACAACAAATAATAACACTTCACAGGAAAATACACAAGATATTCCGACAGTCAAGAAATTAAATTCACAGGAAAGAATCAAAATTTGTATGATAAGTACAGATAGAAACAATAGGATGTTGTCATTAGCAGAAAATACATTCGAAAACTGCAATATATGCCACTATCTAAAACCTAACAATGGTATAAAACTACTTGTTCAAGATATACAAGTAAAACTTAAAGATTACACACAACATGACTATTGTGTTATTTTCATTGGACCGGAAGACTTCAAGAAGACTAATAATTATTTTGACATAATATTGAACCTACGAGACACGCTGCTATCAGTCGCGCACACAAATATCATAATTTGTCTGCCTACATATGTATTTAACAACTATTCCATGATGTTTAACTGTAGAGTGGAAAGTTTCAATAACTTGTTGTATCTGGATAATCATACACACGGTTACGCATATATACTTGATTCAAACTTGGAATTATCGTATGACAAGGATATGTTCAATCAATTTAAAGGAACGCTGAACATTAATGGAATGAAAAATATATTTGAAAATTTAAAACAATTTATTTCAGATATACAGACCTGTGATAATAATGGTGCTAATGAAACCGAAACACCCGAAGAACTCTCAGATTCCTTTCGATCCTGACGATCGTTTGACACAAGTAAAAAATACCTTACATATTTTGCATCAAAATATTGCTGGGCTATTGAATAAATCGGATTTATTAGCTGTGCATTTAGATGAAATGAGATGCAAAAACAAAAAAATCGATGTTGTATGCATTACAGAACACTTCATGATGATGGGAGATGAAAAACTTTTGAATTTACATAACTATAGACTTGCTTCGTGCTATGCCAGAAAAGAAAAAAAGCGTGGAGGAGCCTGCATTCTAATCAAAAATGACTATCAATATAAGGAACTCAACTATATTGCGGATTATTCAGTTGATGGTGCTCTCGAATGTTGTGCGATTGAGTTAACACAGCACCAGTTAATAATATTATGCATTTACAGGCCACCATCCTCTAATAATCTGAATATTTTTTATAATGAATTGGATGTAATACTAAAAGCATTATGTTCTAATAATAATAAGCAACTTGTAATTTGTGGGGATTTCAACATAGACATCTTAAAAAGAAATAACGTAACTTTGGAATTTGAGTCTTTTCTCTTGAGTTTCAATCTTAAATTAACTATAAATGAACCGACAAGACTGATTAGCAAAACATGTTTGGATAATATTGCACACAATTTACGTTTTAAATGTACTACTCAAGTTATAGACTTCGCTTTATCTGATCATACTGCTCAAATAATAGAAATTAAAATAAATAATAATGAAAATCCTAAATTTTGGCGTATCAAGAAACGCGATCTATCAAAGGAGAACTTAAAAATGTTTAGAAATTATTTATATAGTCTATCTTTTAATGATATTTATAACATAGATGACCCCAATGCAGCATATGACATTTTTTTGGAACATTTTAAAATGTTATATGATCTTTGCTTTCCTTTTAAGAATATAAAAATAAATCTTAACAAAAGGGCAAAATGGATATCCCGAGGCATAAGAATTTGTAGCAGAAAAAAACGGTCACTTCTCTGGAAATATAGACAAAAACCATCCAGTCAGAACAAAGAAATATTCAAAAATTATTCTAAGAAACTTAAGAAAATTATCAACTTAACACAAAAAGCACAAAATACACATTACATAAATGGGTCACAGAACAAGTCAATGGCTACTTGGCAAGTAATAAATAATACCACGAAAATAAAACAACATATTTCAAATATCAAAATCGATAAAAATATAGTTACAGATCCAGTATCTATTGCCAATGCATTTAATGATCACTTCGTTGATCAAGTTGTAAAATCATCGAAGCCATTAAATAGCATAGTTCAAATTCCGAAAGAAGTTCAGTCTATGTATATGACTCCAGTAGTGCCCCAAGATATAAAAATTATAATTAAGACACTAAAAAACAAAAATAGTACCGGTTACGACGGAATAGCTACAAAAGTTATTAAATTTGTATGTGAATGTATTGCCGGTCCTTTATGTCACATAATCAACCTATGTATAGGTCATGGGGTATATCCTGAAAAACTGAAACCATTAATTGTAAAGCCTCTCCATAAAAAAGATGACAAGGACGATATTAATAATTATAGACCTATAGCATTATGTTCGATTTTCTCCAAAATATTTGAGAGGGTTATATATGACGCTCTTTATTTGTATTTGACCAAATATAAGATTCTATGTGACGAACAAAAGGGATTCAGGAAAAATATATCAATAAATAAGGCTATTTATGATTTACTTGACATTGTAATGAAAAATGTAGATAAAAAGATACCAATTTGTGCAATATACACTGACATGACAAAAGCTTTTGACTATGTTGACCATAAACGACTTTTAAATAAACTTGAGGAATATGGTATAAGAGGAAATATTTTGAATCTTCTAGAATCATACCTAAACGGGCGGTTACAATATGTTGAAATAACAAGAATAGCTCCCAAAACTAGGTATCAAAAAACGTATCTGTCAAACCCTAAACCAATCAAATATGGAGTTCCTCAGGGTAGCGTTCTTGGGCCATTGTTATTTCTCATTTATATAAATGATTTACCTAAATATACAGACCAACATATGGTATTATATGCTGACGAAAGTACAGCCTTAATAAAATGCAACAATATTAATGAATATGAAAATGACATAAACAATACATTGAATAAAATTATTACATGGTTGGACATAAACAATTTAAAAATCAATCTACAAAAAACTAAAATTATGCATTTCTATCAAAGGAAACAAATGGCCAGATTAAATATAAATTATAATGGTCAAAATATTGATACTGAACAAGTAACAAAATTCCTGGGACTTCTAATTGACAATCAGCTCACTTGGAAACCGCAAGCAGAACAAATATGCAAAAAATTGAGCAAATCTGCATATGCTTTATATCGACTGTCACATAAAGTTAACTTACAGGCAACATTGGTAGCATATCACGGTATCGTTGCATCAACACTACGATATGGTATAATATTTTGGGGTAACTCAAGTGAAAGAAGTAACATATTTAAGGCTCAAAAAAGATGCTTAAGATCAATGTGCGGACTTAAACCAACCGATAGTTGTGAACCTGTGTTTAGATCCCTCAAGTTGTTGACGTTGCCATCGTTGTATATATTGGAAATAAGTATTTTTGTAAAATCAAATCAGCATCTCTTTATGAAATTGACACAAACTAGGACGAGAACAATAGCTGTACGAGCCCAATATCAAAACCTGTTGACAGTTGGTGGATATAATACTGCAATGCTAAAAAAAAGTGTTGTCGGAATGGGGCCCATAGTTTATAATAAAATTCCAGACAGTATAAAACTTTTAAAATTTGAAATGTTTAAAAGACAATTGACGACACTTTTGATTGACAAATGTTATTATAGCATAAATGATTTTCTGAATGACATTTTATAAATTGTTATTAATTAATTTTTAGTGTGACATTTTGAGTATTGTTTTAATGGAATTTAGATGACATTTTTGTAATTTTAATGCTTATACCTATTAATTCCTCAGTTTTTGTATTTTAATTTTTCTTTTAAATATATATTTCTATTTGCAGCTTATTTGTTAATTCGTTGAATATTTGTTGTAGATGCTTAATTAAATAGATTCAACCATGTCTAAGTTTTGCATGCTTAAACTAAGCAAAATGTACAAGGGACATTATACACATTTATGACCTTCTATGTACCTACATTTTAAGCAAATAAAAATTATTATTATTATTATTTCGTATTTTTTAATTTTTCACAGCTTTTTAACGGCTGGTATGTATTAAATGACATTCACGGGCCAAAACCAAGTGAATGACATTGAGAGGGATTAATGTATTGAATTTCTGTCATTTGGCTATGATGTTGTATTTCCTATGTCCGGTAAATCCATGAACTTCCTGACAGTTCGGCATGTGTTCAGGATTGCAGCTTTCTGCATAGTTATGTAAGTGGTGGCGTGGAGGTCTAGAAGTTTTAATGAATGATGTAAATGATTTGGGATAATACCCGTCGTGGATAGAACTACTGGGACTATAAAAACTTTATCCTGTTTCCATATTCTTAAAACTTCCTCTTTTAAATCATTGTATTTATGTACTTTCTCGGTTATTGTTTTAGTTATGTTATGTGTATTTGGTACTGCGATATCTATGAGATATGTGATTTTATTTATTTTATCTTGTAGAGTGATATCCGGCCTATTATAATGTATGGTTTTATCTGTTAGTATACTACGATCATAGTATAATTTGTGCGTACTATTTTCCAGGACTGGGTCAGGTGTGTACTTATAGTATGGTGTATGTTTGTGTGATGCCTGTACGAGGTTGTGCTTCAGCGCTAATTTCTGATGAATGATGTTCGCTATTTGATTGTGTCTGTGTGTGTAGTCCGTTTGTGTGAGGTTTGGGCAGGCTCCAGTTATGTGTTGTATAGTTTCAGAGTGTTTATGACATTTACGACATCTATCATCGTTAGCACTAGGATCTTTGATAATATATTTTTTATAGTTTTTAGTATTAATAACCTGATCCTGAATGGCTATGGCGAATCCTTCAGTTTCTGGAAACAGTGCACCAATTTTGAGCCACTTATTTGAAGCTTCAGCATCAATATGTGGCTGCTGCAAATCATGTGGATGTCGGCCGTGTAGTGTTTTTTTCTTCCATTGCTCTATTTTATTGCTTTCCTTTTGTGTGCTTATAGTGTCCGGTGTGTCTGTCTGTCTGTCTATTAGATTAAGTGGTGTGTAGTTGGTGTCGTTGTGTACTATCGCTTTGTGTATATTGCTTGTAAGGGATTTTTTGTAGAAAAAGGTTTGAAGGGTTTGTATTTGTTTTTTCCATAGAGCGGTTATGTTAATCAGGCCCCGCCCACCATTTTCTCGTTTTATAACCATTCGTTCTATTGCTGATTTGGGATGTAGGTGATTGTGCTTAGTTAGTGTAGTTCTGGTTAGACGTTCTATTTTAGCTATATTAGATTTACTCCACTTTATGACACCGAAAGAATACGTAAGTATCGGTATACAGTATGTATTTATTGCTTTAATTAGATTTTTTCCTGTTAGCTGACTTCTTGCTATTTTTGTAACTCTTCGTCTGTATTCATTCTGTAATGTCTTTTTAATACCTGTATGATCTATACCTTTTAGTTGATAGTAACCTAAGTATTTATATAAATCATTTGGCTCCATTGCAGCTATTGTTTCGGTTTCGTTTACCGTGTATCCGCCAGAACGGATCTTGCCCTTTACTATGTGTAGTAATTTACATTTATCTAAACCAAATTGCATGTTAATATCTTTACTAAAAGTTGTAGTCGTGTCAATTAACTTATGAATTTCCCGTTCCGTTTTAGCATACAGTTTTATGTCGTCCATATAAATTAAATGCGTAATAGGTGTTTGTGTATTTTCATGTTTAAGACAATATCCGGCCGGCCGGCTGTTAAGCAAGTGCGATAATGGGTTAAGAGCTAGGCAAAACCATAAGGGGCTAAGGGAATCTCCTTGATATATTCCTTTTTTGATAGATATTTCTCTGGTAGTTATATAATTTTGGTGGTTGGTTAAGCAAAGGGTAGTTTTCCATTGTGCCATTGTATTTTGAAGAAAAGAAATTACGTGTCTGTCTATTTTATATATTTTTAGAATGTGTAGCAGCCAGGAGTGAGGTATACTATCAAAAGCTTTTTGATAATCGATGTAGGCACAATGTAAATTTCTTTTTTTTGTAGCTGCGTGTTTGTGAATAATGGAATCGATTATCAGTTGTTCTTTACATCCCATGTGCCCTTTTCTGCATCCCTTCTGTTCTTCTGCTAGTATGTTGTTTTGGTCAATGTGCATATTGATTTTAGAGGTGATGATAGATGTTATAATTTTGTATATAGTGGGTAAACAAGTAATTGGTCTATATTGTGATGGTTGTGTCGTGTATGCGCCTTTTGGTATCATATAAGTTAATCCCTTTGTGATGAACTGTGGTAAACTCTGTTTTCCTTGAATAACATCTGTAATGTTGATTGCCATTGTTTTGTGAAGTGTATAGAGTTTTTTGAACCAAAAATTATGAATTTTATCGACGCCTGGCGATTTCCAGTTATGCAATCTACTAGTTACGTTCTGAATATCTGTTTCGTTTATATCTTCAAAATTCATTTCTGTAATTTCTCTCCATTTATTTTCCTCCTCTGCTATCCATTCTGCCTCTGTGTTATGTTGAATATCTGTTTCCCATATCGATGACCAAAACTTTTCAAGCTCTTCTGTAGAAGGTATATCTGTGTTTACACTATGATTGCTGCTATCTGAGTTTAGGTTTCTATAGAAGGATTTTTCATTGGTTTTAAACATTATATTATCATTCTTTCTTTTAAAAGATTTGTTATACCTAGCCAGTCTATTCACTTTTAGTGCTAGTCTCTGCTTCAATGTATCTAGGAATTCTTCGGGTTTTTTATTATCACTGTCATATTTCGTATGTTTGCTCATGTTTTCAAATATTTCCTGTACGTGTTCTACGACATTCTTTGATCTATTGTTATTTATGTACTGTGTGAGTCTACCTATATCCGCTCTAAGCAACGTAACGTCTTTTTCTAGTCTGATTTGCCATGACGGTTTTCGATGTTTCTTGTATGGTTGTCCTTCTGTATTGTGTCCTATTTTGTATCCCAATTCTTGTAAAATTGTGAGTGCTGTACAATATATAAGTGTATGTGTATCGATTAATTGTAAGTCACTGGAAATAACTCGACTCAGTATCTGTTCATTAAATAAGTTAAGTAGTCTCGTTAGCTCTTTACTGTACCTAAGTTTTGGTAATTTTGGTCTAACTGTCGGATCCATTCCCCTATATTGCATTAAGGCTGATTGCAATTTTGTATACATTTGTTCTACTACGCTATCGGTGTTCTCAGCAGGTGTATGAAGACATTCAATTTCGTTTTCTAAGAGAATTGTTGTGTTATCTGTTTGTGTACTAATATGCGATATTTGAGTAGGGTTTACAATATCATGTGTGAGCATGATAGGGTCAAATTGGTCATACTGTATATCTATTTGGTTGTTTTGTATAAGTGGACTATGTACGGTATGTGTTACTGTGTTAGGTGTCGTTGCTAGGTTATTTATTTCTGTATGTCTGTGTTCCTGTACATTATCGCAATTACGTTCCAGTTCTCTTCTCACGTCGTCTTTTAGCTGATTTAACTCAGTTTCTGCAAGGTATTTATTGTTTATAATCGCTCTTTTTTGATCCGCAAGTCTTTGTTCAGATATATTCACTTCCGGGTATTGCTGACAGAAAAGTTCATGGAGTCTTTTCCTATACATAGTCATGTCTGTCTCGTTCTTAGTTATATAAAAGTATGTACGCATGATAAATTTGTTCACATCTGGGCTCCATTTCATACGTACTATTATTATTATTATTATTAAACGGCTTCAACTTCCGCGGTAGGGCCCCTGATCATTCATCATCTAGGTTGACGGAGCTTAGACTCGGACACAAGAAAACCCTAACCTAACCAAAAATCAACTCAAATCTAACCAAAACATGATTTATCGCATTGACCAAGTGTTAGTCAGTATGAATAATAACTAATTTATTACATTGACCATAACATATACATAAATAATTCTATGGTTACAGGTCGTGGCAGAAGAAAGAAGTTAGCTGTAGTGATTCCTCTGCTATCTCTTCTAGCTACGGTCAAGACGAAGATGCTCTTGATCCCAGTTCTCCTCTCCGTGATGCTGATTAAGAAAGTGCTGTTAATTGCTGCGCTGCTACTGCCCAATTTGTTGAACACATTGAAGGCTTGTAAGGTAAGCTGAAAGCATAATTTAAACATAAGTTAATTTGTTCCTCAAGTTTGATTGACAGTATCAAAAAAAAATGCCATCTGAATCGCCTTTTGTAATACCCCAGATTAAGTATCATGAGAATCGTCTTTATTATTATAAGGCGCCGGTCCCACTGCGGGCGGTCAGCGGTCAGTGTTTTGAATTCTGCGTTACGTCTTCACAATTGCTCAAATAGCTAGCGGTAGAAATCAAGAGTTCTGTAATCCATACCGCATAAATAATTTGACGCCCGGTAGTCGAATGGTTAGCTATGGCCACTTTGACTCCGAGGTCGCGGGTTCGATCCCCGCACATGACAAACATTTGTGTGCATGTACATGTCTGTTTGTCTTGGTGTGGGCGTTTTCTGTGTATTATATATATTTATTTACAAAAAAAAGAAAGTATTTATGTACATATATCAGTCATTTAGTACCCATAGTACAAGCTTTGCTTAGTTTGGGACTAGATGGCGCTGTGTAATTTGTCAAGTTATATTTCAAAAAATATATTTAATAACCTAATACAGACCTAAACTTTATACCCAATTATGTTATAAATACCCAACCTAAATTGCTTCAGACAACGGTCCCCGTCGTCTGGGAGATCTATGACTATCGCTATCCTTATCATCTCAGTGCTTTAGTATACTTGCTATTATCTCTTTCTCTCGCTGAGTACGTAATTGCTGCAATGGTGTCTTTTTTTCTTACAAAAATATGAAAATTATGTAAAATACGCGTTGTCAAAATATATTATTGTGTACTTTAGTGTGATAAAGTTAACGATTAGGTGTTAACTTTATCAATATTGTGCATTTTGGTAATACAGAAATCGGCACTTTTATCTATTTAAATCAATGAGGATCAGACACATACCAGGAGAATCCAATTATGACTAGTATTGGGCATTCGTTGTGATTTTTTGAGTATGACACTTTAAAACTTTTTGATATTCGTTCAAAAATGCCCAAGTTAGACAATAAAAAAAATAGACAGGGTATAGAAAACCGAAGCACAAACCATGAAATTTAACCGAGACAAAAAGCTAATAAAAAATAATATCTAACATTTTATGCAATAATAAAATACGATAAATACTTAAAATAAACTTAAAATAGATAAAATTAAATTCAATATTAAAATTAATATTTTACAAATAATAATATCGGAATATTACTTTTTATAAAAGCTTATTCCTGAAGGCTCCAAATCTTTGAAAGGTAACATTGTAATATTATAAATAACTTTTACGTACATTGACAAAACTTTTAATGGCCAATAAGTATTCGAAGTTGAATTGAAATTTTGCGTATGGTTATTAGATACTTGGTTATTCTACTAATAGTAGGACTACGTATTGAAAATCCAATTCACCTGAGGCCTAATTGAGAGTCTTGAAAAGTTTCATAAACTTTTTTATTAAGTACTTTGTGCAAAGGCTTTTCCAAAGATTTTGAGAGTATTCAGCCTGTCCAGCACGTAGATTTTTGAGCTGCCGCACAACCCGACGTAAAGATGGCAAAGGCTCGATTCCCTCTCCCCACAGCCAGTAGGCGAGCCCGCTCTGCTGGGTTAGTCGATGTGTAACAAAATTTTTGCGAGCTAACTGACAGAACAGTCAATTTCACTGTCTCTGAGAGGAATGCTTAACGGGCACATCAGATCTCGGACAGGCCACCTTCCAAGCATACGTGGCGTCTGTCAAACATGTCACCTACGAAGTAACACGTTTAATTATTAGTGCAACAGCAACGTGCAATTAATAGATTTTAAGAAAATTGTGACAAAAAAAAAATTGACGATTGTTAACAAAAGGTACGGACCCCGGGGTCTGCAGATTGTAACTATTATCAATAAAAAACATCGGACGCGCAGCATGCGCCACCATAGCGAATTTTCTTTTTTTTTTTCGAAGTCCCGAATTGATATCCGAAAACCAAGGTCACTTTACATTACTACTTTTTGATGCTCTACACGAATCCGAAGTCAGAATTTCGAAATTTTGAGATTCATGGCAACGGACGGACAGACAGAACGACTGAAAACTAAGGTCACTTTACATTACTACTTTTTAATGCTCTACACGAATCCGAAGTAGAATTTCTAAATTTTGAGTTTCATGGCAACGGACAGACAGCACGACCGGACGATTTTCTCAAGCTCAATGAATTTCGCTGAAAAGTAACCCGTGAAAAGAAGAGGATTTTCCGGGTCAATTCTTCGGTACTGTGCACCGAATAATTCTAAAGTCAAATACGTAATATTTTTCATTAGAAAATAAAACAAAATTATATGTTATGGATTTTACAAAAACTATTTAAATAAAATCACCATTGAAAAATAACGTAAGTACCTACTTAATTGTCAAAAAAATGCCTATTTACTAAAAAGGCTTGTCTTTTTGTTCGCCTTTCAAATAAACCTTAATATTTAACCTTAATATTTAAATATTATTTATTTAATAAAATATATTTTTTTAATACTAAAACGTTAATGTGTAGCAAATTAAAAAGTTCAAAAGCCCTTTCAGGGGTTTTGTCACACTGTCAACAAGTCATTTAAATTTATCAGTACCCATTAACACGGTATTGATCGTGTACCTAAAGGGGATTGTTTGTATTAAAAGCGCTTAAGAAGCGATAATATCACTCGGTTCGATGTATATAAAGTTACAGTTAAAACCCGTTTGCCGTCAGAACGCGTTTTCCCTAGTTAAAACTGGTAAAAAACTATTAGTAGTAGTAACAACTGTTAAAAACTAATAGTAAAAACTGGTTAAATACTATTAGTAGTAGTAACTGTTAGTAAAACTAGTTTTAACTAGGGAAAACGCGTTCTAACGACAAACGGGTTTTAACTGTAACATATATACGCAGAAGAATCCTTGGTTTAATTCGATTGAGAACTAAAGTTTTAATGTTAATAGTATTTAATACCTTCTGATTATGACCTATATGTAAAAAAGTGCCTTATTTGCTACAGCGAAATCTTAAATTATTTTCCAGCAGGATATAGCGATGTATGTATGTACGATGTACCTTA
Organism: Hypsopygia costalis; assembly: GCA_937001555.2. NCBI lineage: Eukaryota > Metazoa > Arthropoda > Insecta > Lepidoptera > Pyralidae > Hypsopygia > Hypsopygia costalis. The sequence continues at coordinate 6,868,614 of OW443350.2, forward strand.
AATTACCTTGATCAGCGGGGCCTTATTTTGATTTGACGTTTTCTGCCCATTTATTATAAAAGGAAAATGATAGGTTCTTTGATTAACGCCACCATGTTAGAAGTTGTAAAAGTTCATACATCGGCCAAAGTAAACGTTCGATAACTGAAAAAATACTAAAAACTTTAACCGGCCACGTGGACCAATGTCTAGTATACCCACTGTGACTCCGACGTCGCGGGATCGATCCCCGCACATGACAAACATTTGTATGCATGGACATGTCTGTTTCTCTTGGTCTGGGTGTCTTCTATGTATTATATCCAATACATATCCAACTATTTTTAACTGTCTTTTAAAGTACTCAGTTCATAATATATCCTCAATAAAGTGCCTATAATCCAAGATCCCTGAGCCGCCAAACGTCACTTATTTTCTGATGAACAAAATGGGCATGATTGAGTAGTGTTAGGGTGTACAAAAAATTTATAAATCGCACTTATATTCTGTGTGGTTTCCGGCAGACTAGAATAGAATCACTCCGTCTCTTCACGTGGATGTCGTACAAGGCTACTAAGGGAAATACATTATAAAACAATGATCAGGCCTCCCCAACCCGTCTGGCCAGCGTGGGGAGTGTAGGCCAAATCCTCCTTCCGTCTAGGACGGACGACAGAGGGTCGTGCTCCTGTAGTGGAGACTAAAATGGACCTGATGATGATGATGACTTATATTCGCGTGCAGCGACCTGTCAATTCTGTACTTTAATGTTGTACTAATAATGTTAATACACAGTGGTCCCCGAACAAAAAAAGGTAGCGAACCGCTCATTTAGATGATAGGTTGGGTGTCTAAAATTTCGTTTTTTCATACTCGGCCTTCCGTCCAGAAGTTTCCTCTCCCATCTCCAGTCACTAACTAAGAAAGTCACGTTACAAGATAAAATTACCCTTATTTTTTTATTTTTTTTATACTACGTCGGGTGGCAGACAAGCATACGGCCCGCCTGATGTAAAGCGGTTACCGTAGCCAAATTAACGCTCGTAACATAAAATATGGCTCGCGCGCCGCCACCCCCGCTGCCAACGCAGCAACTCCTTCTTTTCCGGTGACCTCACTCACTAGCAGGAACACAACAACCCTCAAGGGGATTGTTATTTGGCTGCGGTATTCTGTGAGGTGGAGGTACATTCCCCAGTCGGGTAGCTTACAATTACGCTCCCTACCTCTCTTTTCGCCAGAGCTTCGTTTGTCAGTCAGCAGGGTGCACCGGGTGCAGGTGAAGTTGGCTTTGGTTCAAAGATCTTGATGAACCCCTTACACCCCTAAATCTTTCTATTAGTTTTTAGTAGTAATAGTAGAAAACTTTATCATTATAAGGTTCAAGTAAGTCGGCTAATACGAGTATAAAGACGTTCTGGTGGGCGACAAGTAATTTTCAAGATGAGGGTGTAACACGTTCTAAAACAAATATAGACCATACTAACATTAACACCTTCTGGAGAGAACTTTACTACCTTGAACCGTAAAGAAACGCCCTTCAAGTTATTTTAGAGCATTCTAAAATAAAACTTTGAAATGGATCTCTGAAAACTTCCAGCCCGTAGGCGTTTATGGCATTTGAATTCAGAAAATTTCCAGTATTTCATTCGACGGCCAGGCACTGGGATTTATAAAATGTAAGATATTTTGTAATTCTGAATGGGTCACATACAGGATGTTAAAGAGAGTTACGTACTAAAAGCAAACCGACTAGTAACCTAAAATATTTCTACCTATCATCGTTGTCAACCCTTATTCATCCCACTGCTGGGATATGGGTCTCCCCTCAATTGCAAGGGTTTAGAGCATACTCCACCACGCTGCTCAACTGCAGGTTGGCGGAGACTAGTGTTTTCAAGCCGCCTAAAGGCCACTGACTTGGCTTAACGAACGTCATCTATAATGACAACAGCCCGGACCGACGCCTGAACGTGCCCTCCGAAGTTTTATGTGCCTCTATTGCGGCTAGATGAAAGCAAGGTAATTACCCGGAATTCACTCAGTCCCACGCCATTTACCGTCGCCGCAAGATGTTAGCCTTAATCAAAAACTATTATTGAAAATTTGTAGATAAAATGCCTTCTTGTGTGTTCACGTTCATTTCTGTGCATGAGACGAACTTCGTAGCTTCCATGGATTCACTGTGCGGGTGCCGGGTCCATCGTGTGGCAGAGAGAGAAACCCCAAGCAGATGCTGAGACTTGTGACACGGGTGTAGTTTTAAGGGGCCCCTTTCTGACGTACGTCAACACTCACCTTCACAACTTGTGTTTCTCTCCCTGCCCAGCCAAATCTGGTATGAACCTGCTAATGCAGCTTAAGATACTCGTTCTAATATAGAACTTACTGCACTTCTGGATAAGCCAGGGTCTTTCAGCAGGTTATAGAGAGATTTTGCTGGTATACCTCTCGCTTCTACTATGTATATATATACTCGTATATATAATAGGTAGGGGAAAAAGTCTTTTCGCATTATAGTATGTATGAACTTGTAATAAAATCTCTTTGGTTATACCATTTGTATCTAGCAGGTTTTGATATCTATAAAAAGTTTAAATTTTAAAAAAGATAATTCCAAATTCAAATTAGGTAAATGTGTGATTTTCATTTGTTTTTTTTACTGTCAAGATGAGTGAATCTAATGAAGAAATTCGATACATTTTAAAATTTTACTACAAAAAAGGTAAAAATTCAACGCAAGCTGCGAAAAAAATTTGTGATTATTATGGACCTAGTGCAGTGTCTGTGAGAGTAGCACAAATTTGGTTTAAGCGTTTTCAATCCGGAAATTTTGATGTCAAAGATGCACGTCGCTCTGGTCGCCCTGTTATGGATAAAATGGATGCCATTTCTGAAAAAGTGGAGCAAGATCGGCATATCAGTAGTTACGACGTAGCTGAAGAACTAGGAATTCACCACATAACAGTTTTGGCGCATAAAAAGGTCGTGGTCAAAGACCGGCCAGGCTTCAGAGACTCTGGCGAAACCCGGGTTAACCCGCAACAAGGTGATGCTGTGTGTATAGTGGGATTGGAAGGGAAGATATTCATTATGAGCTATTACCGCCAGGCAGGACTATCGATTCTGAACTCTACTGTGAACAATTGATGAGATTAAAGCAAAAAGTTGAGAGAAAGCGGCCGGAATTAATTAATAGAAGGGGTGTGATTTTTCATCATGATAACGCTAAACCTCACACATCTTCAGCCACTCAGCAAAAATTAAGAGAGTTTGACTGGGAGGTGTTAATGCATCCGCCGTATAGTCCTGACCTTGCACCTTCTGATTTCCACCTGTTTCGGTCTCTTAAGAATTCTTTAGGCAATGTCAGGTTAACATCACGAGACGACTGCCAAAACCACTTGTCGCGGTTTTTTGAACAGAAGTTTCAAAATTTCTATAGTAATGGGATCATGTCTCTACCTACAACTTCCTACAAGATGACAAAAAGTTATCGAACATAATGGCACCTACATACTTTAGTTAAATGTAAATAAACTTTATTAAAAAATGTTTTGAATTTTCATATAAAATACGAAAAGACTTTTTCCCCAACCTAATATATATACGTAAATGTGTATATACCTATATAGATTGAGTAAGCGCTTTCTAGCCGATGTTTACTGCCGTGATGTTCAGCTATGGCCCGTGTATTATATATAAAATGTCATGCCTGGGAACTATCTATATTTCATAGTAGACCACATAATAATTAGACTAATAGAGAGTTGTGTTGGTTTCTTGTGATTATGTGAGTGCGTGACTTCCCCAGTCAGGCGCAACGAGCTCCACATTATATAAAACCACAAGGATGTGGTCTTAATAACGATTAGGGTGTAAGTAGTTCAGCAACATGTTTGAACCAGATCCAACCTCACCTGCATGTGGTGCGCCCTGCTGATTGGCAAACGAGGTTCTGGCGAAAAGCGCGGTAGCGCATTTCGTATTTTGTATACTGTGAAAGTAACTCCACCTCACAGAATACCGCAGCCAAATAACAATTCCTTCGGTTGTTGTGTTTCTGCGAGTGAGTGAGGTCACTAAGAGGGAAGGAGTTGCTGCTTTGGCAGCGGAAGTGGCGGCGCGCGAACGATATTTCATGTTGCGAGCGTTTATATGGCTACGTTAACCGCCTCACATTAGGCAGGCCGTATGCTTGTCTACCACCCAACGTAGTAATACGATACTCTTAAGTGAGGATTGTTGTGTTCCTGCGAATTAGGTCTTATTGCCAGTGTCTATAGTCTACGCTAACCGGTTCATATCTGGCGGGCGAGCTATATGTGGAATCCAACGTGGTAAAAACTTGGTTGCCTGTCATAAGAAACATAGGCCCATCGTGCCTCTCTATCGCTTGTTCCGCACTCTCGCTTGCACGTTCGGCTCAGGCGGAACGTGACAATGAGTTATGCTTTTTCGTGAGTGCAGCCGGCGTTCATCGATTTATAAGACAAATTATATCAAAAAAATTATATCAAAAAAAGTATAAGACGAAGTTGATAAAAATACGCACCTCATATCACAACTGAATTTCGCTAGCCGCGCCATTACACATTAATATTATTAAGAGGTAAACCATGTTTCTTGTCAAGTATAATTTCGCCTCTCATCGAGAATAATATACACATACATTTTTAAACACATATATACAACATAATTTTGTAGACAGGCATACCCCTCGGTATACCTTCCTCGATCCATATCCGAAAAATCTCTAATTCGTTCCCTGGTCAATGTATACGCTTCTACAATAAACTTCCAAACGACGCGTTTAAATTATCCATGGGTAAATTTAAGAAATATATTAAAACTAGACTATGTCAAAAGGTTGTATAGTTGATATTGTATCTCAGATTACATAAATGATAAAAGTATTTGGAAGTGAATTGCTTTTGTTATGTTAATGATTGTATTTGTATTTAATGTAAAGTAAAATATTGGCAATTAAAAGAGTCGGCCTTGAGTTTCTTGCCAGTTCTTCTCAAGAAGCCCCGTCGCCGGAACTGGCACTTAAATTCACTTTCACATTCAAGATAGTGTGATGAAAGTGAATCTAAGCTCTGCGGATTTAGAGTAGTAATGATTTATACATGTTCTTATATTTAATTTGTATGACGTTTCTAAGTGCTTTATAAAGTCCAAGGAATAAAGATATTTTGATTTCATTTGATTTCAAAATATGATAAAGCTGAAATTGAAAAAAAAAAGTTCAATAGAAACTAAAAACCTTAATCGAAAGAACTTTCTATCATCTGGAAGAGTACTTTTGGAAAACATTAGTACTTCATCATCATCATCATCAGGTGCATTTTAGTCTCCAATAGAGGAGCACGACCCTCTCTCGTCCGTCCTAGACGGAAGGAGGATTTGGCCTACACTCCCCACGCTGGCCAAACGGGTTGGGGAGGTATTAGTACTTATTAATAATATTTCTGAACAATTTACACAGAGCCTCTAGTCCCAAATTAAGCGCAAAGCTTGTGCTATGGCTACTAGACAACTGATAAATGTACTTGAATACATTTTTTTTTTGTAAATATGTAATTTTTTTATTATTGATTTATATTACAATCTACAGACCCGGGGTCCGTACCTTTTATTAACAATGTTCTATTTTTTATCTTACAATATTCTTACAATTTATAAATTGCACGTCGCTATTATGCTAATAATTATATTATTGTCTATTACTACTTATATACGTACTTATAATACTTAGAAAGCACCCAGACCAAAAAAAAAAACAGACAAGATCATGCACATAAATGTTTGTCTTGTGCGGGGCTACCCTCGACTTCGGAGCCAAAATTCGAACACAGGGCTTGTCATATTTATATTTAAATATAATTTGCTTTACTTAACATATTCTAATTAATATTATATTATTTTTTATTTCATACCACCCTGTATAGTCGCAGGGAATGTTAGCTTTGTTACTAGATTTACTAAAATCGCAATTGGTAGTAAACGTTTATAAATTTTCAGTTTATTGCAGACTTAACTATTTAACTTTGAAATTATTATTTCGATCTATAAAAGAAAAAAAAAATGTTTTTTTTAAATATCATTTTAAATTGTCGATAAAAATAGAAACTATAACGATTACATCGTGTGTTTTGATTCACAAGCCCTTTCATTTGATATTAATATCATAGGGGATTATGTGAAAATTATAAATTGGCATTTTCCGACGACCGCCATATTGGGTTATAGTTGTTACAATAAGTCAAAATCTGATATTCTATACATTTTAAAAACAAACCAAAATAATTTAATGCATTATTTTACTAAAAAAAAACACGGATTGCACTCCGGGATTGCCGGCAGAAGTGAAAACTTGAACATTAACGTTGTGCATTTTTGAATATTTTGCAATGGTTAGGAAATAATTTCTCACGAATTGCATTATTTATCAGTATAAAAGTACTATCATTTGTGTGGAAAATACAATATTCATATATTGCGCTATCATGCACAAACATGACAATTTATATTATTACATTAAAAATTTAACACTTCTGAACTATTACAATTATTTTACGTTAAAAAGTTTATCTGCACAACGCCGTTACAGAAGTTTTCACTTCAAACAGATATTTTGTGTCTTACTGAAACAACATAAGAATTATAATAGAATGATGAAACACGTAGTGCCTATTAGGTAAAAGGGAATTGTAAAACCGCGCAAAATTTTGTAGCACCTAGACATCTAGCGTTAAATGGCGAAATTATTTCGAATAATTAAAATATTCAAAACAATCTCAATCGTATAGTCTTTGTTTAAAGTTGAATTTTGTAGTCTCGCGGCTTTGTCTTACGAATTTTCGATCAGGCCACGTGTCCTGACTCGAATTTAACAATTTTTACCCATCCTAAAAAATGCACAACGCCGCTCAAAAAGTTTTCACTTCAAAAAAAATGTTTCAACGCCTTGGACGATTTGGAACGATTACGTTTTTTGATTTGAAACTTTTACGTTTCAAATCGAAATTGGCTTCCACCGTAATATCACTCCCGCACTTAACGTCGCGTTTATCGATAGCAATTAGCCCCAAAGCAACATAAACTGAATTCATCCACTTGAACATAGGGAAAGAGGGTAGCTACCCCCATTTGTTCTGAAACAATTTCAAAGATCATTGACACTAAGGGTTTCATTTCGGTATTCCTCTTTTTAGCTATATAGCTAGTAATCGAATTGAATACTATTCAGGATTTAGGAAATTTCAGACATTTATATTCTTCAGGGATTTTATGTATCAACTTGAAAATTGTAATAGTTGAATTCGTCCAACTTTTCTGATTTTAATATTTTTTAAGAAAAATTCACCCAATGATAAAAAGTTTGCCTCCATTTCTGAAGAGTGCTGGGTGTAGTTATTGGGTGTGGTTAGTTGGTTAGTACTATAATGCCATATCCTTACGCTTGCCAAATAGCAAACAATAAACATCAGCGTGGATAGGTATTTTGTTGTTTGCTGTTTGTGTAACAAACGTCAAGCGGGTGGAGCAGTGTTTGTGCTGGGTGTTGTGTATGGCATGTGCTTGCTATTTCATAAATTTTTCATATAGTACCATTGTCAAACAATTTTATAAGTCGAAACAAGAAATTACATTAGAAACTTTCTTCCTGATTGGCACGATACGTAAATGTTTACATATTGACTTAACGTTACAATCGACCTTTTTCTAATATTTTGGTAACGAATCCCTTTCTTTCTTGTTTTCAGCACCACCATCCGATGACGCACTACTCCTACTTCGGAAGCAACGACAATTCAGATTTCAGCTCGGACTATGGAAGTACTTATTCTTACGGAGCAAACAGTAACTACGCGGCATCTAACAGGGCTTATTCTATACCAAAACAAAGGGCAACATCTGCCCCTGTTTACATAACAGCCCCAGGTCCAGCTGTGTGAGATATAAAGTCCCCAAAGTTCTTAAAAGCTAAGGTAATTTCAAATTCTTTGAGATGTTCCGCAAAAGTTAATTTTGTAAGTTTTTAGTGATGTAGAGTTTTTATTATCGATATTTATTCTGAATGAGAAACGAAAATATGGTACACGAATTAATAACTTATAGAAATGGTTTGTGCAATGAAAGTATTGTTATTAAACATGAATTTATGTAATTTTTCTTTGTCACTTTGAAACAAAATTTGTAATTGCGCCAAGTAGTATTTTGCTATATTTATACCTTTAAAAATATTCATAAATCAACACTTTTAGTAGTAAATTTCTTAGAAAAATATTATCAATTTCAAAGATATTACGTCCTGTCGCAAAATAACAATCGCTGAAATAACGCCAGTCCTTAAATAAATCAATGAAATATTTTTATTAAACAAACTTTAATGTTAGCTATTTTCCTATAGACTCGGTCATAATATTCTGTTTTAAGTTTCACATATTGAAGAAGTACCTGGAAAATACATAATATAGTAATAGCAATTTTTCAGTTTCAATAATTTACTTCGGCACCTTCGATATAGGGACTACAAATTATCGTTATTGTCAATATCGACAGCCTCACTTCACTATTGGTTGTAATAACATTGGTATACATACAGTCTTTTTAGTTAGCATGTACAAAACATATTACAAAGGCTTTCAAAGTTAATTACAAAAACATGGAATAATCACAAAAACATGGAATACTTACGTGCTTAGGTTATTTATGTATGAAATCATATTTTTTTGTTTGTTTCCATTATTTCGCTTACAACTTTGTTTAAGGGTTGTTTTTTGTATTAACCTTATATGATGTAGCTTTTATATTTATGTTGTGTTCGTAAGTATGACGATATCCTAGCCGCCTGTGTCTTCATTTACTTTGAATTTTATATTCGATACAAATCGATACATAACTATGTTGTTGCGATTAAGGAAAATGTTCTCTTGATTCGCAACTGGTTACGAACAAAGAATTAAAATTCTTAATTCGCAACTGGTTGGGAATCGCAGTTGCGACAACGGCCAGAGGGGTTTTTCCCTACTACAAATAATTCTTTGAAAATTTCATGGTAATTCTTTGCTTCAATTTAATGCTAAAAATCGCGACTATGGTATTAAAATTTGGTAGTTACTTATTTTTTCCACACTGTCATAGTGAAATTTAGTAAAATTGATGAGCAGTTTACTCTCAAATCTGAACTCTACAAATATGTAACTGAGAATTTATAAGAACATTCCAATATACATGGAACGAAAGTGCTCAGAAAAATACCTAATTGATATTTTTTTTAGCTCGTCGCAGACACTTATTTGCGACAAAAATTTATGTAAATATTGTGGAAACGTCCTTCATTAATCCGACTGCGTAAATAACTTGGTATTTTATAACAGTAGTATGAAATACAAATTTAATTAGGGAATTAGTAAAACGAACGTTATTGTTATCTTCGTAGCGGACAGTTGTATACATAAGCTTTCATCATCAACCCATAATCATCCCACTGTTGGGATATGGGTCTCCCCTCAATCGAAGGGGTTTAGAGCATACTCCACCACGCTGCTCAACTGCGGGTTGGTGGAGGTCAGTGTTTTCAAGCCACTTAAAGGCCATAACATATACATAAGCTTTATTTATACATAATATTTTCCATCATATACAAACTGCTACATAATAATATTTCGAAACTCTTCTTACTAATTACTTACATATAAATTTATTGTATAAAATAGACTGATAAATTATCATTATCATTTACATTAATTACATTGTAAATTATTTATTATAGTAATAAGAAAATATTTAATTATTTATTTTAGTTTTAATTTTGAATAATTGTACAAATAACGGCTTATTTATTAGACAGGCTGCATTGTATTTAACATAGTTTAATTAAGTTTAGTATATAATTCCTTATTTCTTTTTTGGTATACCTAATGCAGGGATAGCCAAAGGCTTTACTTAAGATATTGCATAATATTGATGTGCACTGTGTTTTGGGCGATGCATGTTTTTTTTATAAGAGATCAGCCACACTAAGGGGTCGCCGATCCGTTGCCAGCTTATAATCCTGCCTTTCTGTCTTTCTGGTGACCTCACTCACTCGCAGGAACACAACAACCCTCAAGAGAATTATTTTTTGGCCGCGGTATTCTGTGAGGTGGCGGTACTTTCCCAGTCGGGCAGCTTAAAAAATACGCTATGCCCTACCTCTCTTTTCACCAGAGCCTCGTTTGTCAGTCAATAGGGTGCACCACGTGCAGGTGAGGTTGGCTTTATTTTATGTAAGTGGTCGATGAACCTCTTACACCCCAAGCAAACAATAACGATCTAAATGTAATACAAGGCTGATTATTATGAGAAAGCTTTTCCACCCTTTGTACTCCTCTTCAGCGCAATCCGGAATAATTTATGACACAAATCAGTGTACCTACAACTTTTAATCGACAATTTATTTGCGTGTCTGTGGCAATGCATTTAGATATAGGTACACACAATCAAATTTATTATTAGGCGCGAAACACACGCGGCGGGGCGGGCCGGGCGGTCAAATTGACCGCGAACGATAGTGTAAAGGGAATCCTATACTACCAACGCACATGGAGGGCAAAAAGACCGCACCGCCGCCGGTGCCCGGAGGTCACTGGCGGCGCGGCATATTATATCGGCGGGCAGTCGCATCGACGACGTGAGACGCGGTCTTTATTGCTTTGCGGTCAAAAGCCCGCCCTGCCCCGCCGTATGATTGGCGCCTTATTCGATAAAAAAAAATCACTAACAAATATTGATTAAGTGATATATGTGAATTATTGACGAGCGCACACGCCTCTATTGACTAAATAGTTTAGTTGAATGAAAATCGCAACTACACAACTCGACTAAATAATTTTAGTCAATATGAAAGTTGTATTAAAAAAATGCTTAACACTCCAAAGTAAATGTTCATAATAAAAATTAAAGTGACTAATTGTTTCTTGTATTTCGCTATCTATTTATTTTTAATTTTAAGAGAACTTTGTGCTCAGTTATTGTTTAAAAAGGATGTGTGTATTTCTACAGATTTGTAGTGAATATAATATGCGACTGGTGATGGGATAAAATGTTTTTTGTTTTATAATTTATATTGTTTTATATTATCTACAGGTACTACAATTTCAAACTAAATAAATGTATAGTTAAAATAAACCAGTTCTTTTTATTTGAACATTGACACCAAAGAGAAGCATTAAATAGACATACGAGTCTTTTAAATTAAAAGTATTTTTTATACCATTATAATGGCAAACAAGCATACGGGCCGCCTGATGGAAAGCAGTTACAGTAGGCTATGAGCGCTTGTAACACCAGGGGCATCACATGCGCGTTGCCGACGTCTTCACACCCTTTTTGAAGAATTCCTTTTTGAAGGGGCATCTCCACCTCTCAGAATACCGCAGCCAAATAACAATTCCTTTGAGGGCTGTTGTGTTCCTGCGAGTGAGTGAGGTCACCACAGAAAGGAAGGAAGGAGTATTTGCTGGAAACGGTTCGGCGACCCCTTGGTGTTGCTGATCTACATGGGCGGTGGTGATTTCTTTCCATAAGGCGCCAAGACGACGTCTGATTTAGAAAGGATTTAGTTTATGATATTTTCATTTTTAGGGTTCCGTACCTCAAAAGAAAAACGGAACCCTTATAAGATCACTTTGTTGTCCGTCTGTCTGTCTGTCTGTCTGTCTGTTTGTCTGTCTGCTTGTCTGTCTGTCTGCTTGTCCGTCTGTCTGCTTGTCTGTCTGTCTGTCTGTCTGCTTGTCTGTCTGTCTGTCAAGACCCTCTATGTCGAAAATGCGTGGAGGTATCAAGCTGAAATTTGAACTGTATACTCAGGTCTACGGTCCCATGAGGTTGTAAAAAAATCAAACTGCTAAGTTTACGTAAAAAAAAGTTACAGCCGTTTATTGAGCAAAAAACGCATATTTCGACACATTCTCAAGGGAATCAAAACCTATAGGGTACTTCCCGTTGACCTAGAACTATGAAATTGGGCAAGTAACATCATTATAGACTACAAGTACAAGAATAAATCTCAAAACTATACATTTGTAATTAAATCTTAAAAACTAGGGGGTCTATATTTTTTTTTATAGGGGTCGAAATTTCTAATTGAAGCTACTAGTTCAAATGAGGTATCATATGAAAGGGCTTGATATGCACTTTGCAAAATATATTTTATTTATTTTTTCCGACGCATTATTTCTTATTTATAATGAAAAATATCAAATTTATAATGATCTTACGTACGGAACCCTCTGTGGGCGAGTCCGACTCGCACTTGGCCGATTTTTTTTTTGTAATCGTTAGTGACGTTTGCTCAGGTTGGCCAGGTTGATCAGGTTGACCTTGGCTCCAAAGATCGTATTAAGTCACTTACACTTCAAAAAACTTATGAAAGCTTGTTAACAAAAAAAAAATAGTTTATTCTTGTTGTTTACGCTCTGCACAATACATACATCTTTGCTTATGTAGTAGGTAGTACACGACGTGACATATTTGAATGGAGTGGCCAGGGTGTGGTTATACGTCACGCTTAGTTCAATAAGGAAATCGGTCATGAACTTAACCTCTCTAATCAATATCATGACCTCTACGTATTCTTGGATCTAATCTTTGAGTTAATTTTGGAACACTTAGAGATAATCCAACTGCTGTTGGATGAGTTAAGGGGCTCATGTTACGTACTTAATGGTGTACAATGTTGTGTCACATAATGGATAGGATTAGTAATAAACATTTTGATACAGGATATATTAGAAGGGATAACAAAATAAACTTAAGGTACGTTCATGCCGAAGATACCAATTTGCTATATCTCGCGGTCTCGATCAAGCCCTATCGCCGAAGCTGAAGCCGATTACTATCGAATGTTTTGATTCGAAAATACATCTTAGGTAATTTAATTTAATGACAAACAGCTTCGGCTCAGTGGGTAGAGCTTCGGAGTTTCTAACTAGCTAAGCTAAACTCAATTACCACCATTCTAAGTTGAAGTTTGATTTTTGGCAATCAAACAATCCTATGGTAATCGGCTTCAGCTGCAGAAGGGCCGCTACCTCGATGTCACCAAGAACAAATGTGTGGAATCAGACAAGCACGCATATCTCACAGCGATACATTGCTGCCTAAAGCGAGCACCTCTCGAGTGCAGCGCCCAACAGGGTTTTCAATTATTATTATATGAATATATAGAGACAAACTTCTTAGCTTCCATGGATTCACCGGGTCCATCGTGTGGCAGAGAGAGAAACCCTAAGCAGATCCCGAGACTTGTGACACGGGTGTAGGTTTAAGGGGCCCCTTTCCGACGTACGTCAACAGTCACCTTCACTACTTGTGTTTCTCTCCCTGGCCAGCCAAATCTGGTATGAACCTGTTAATGCAGCTTTAGATCCTCGCTCTAGTATAGAACTTACTGCACTTCTGGATTAGCCAAGGTCTTTCAGCAGGTTATAGAGATATTTTGCTGGTATACCTCTCGCTCCTACTTCTACAGCGAATAAATTAACTACATAGCCGGTTTTTGGTAATTCGTTTAGGAGGTTATAATATTTGTATTGTTTTATCGCGTGGTCTTTGGGCATGTTAGTTTCCCACGGTACGGTAAGCTCTACAAGGACTATGCGTTTTGTAACTCTGGAAGAAAGGAAAATGTCCGGTCTGGATGTCGAAACACCCGATTATGGTTGCAATATATGATTGAATATAGGGTCTCCTCATCAATTAAAACTATTTATAGAGCCAACTGCGGGTTGACAGATGTCAATGTTTCCCGATCGCCCAAAGCCATGAATATTATTGTTAAGATTGTTTAACTAACGACAACAGCCGAGACGAAGTGCAGACGGGGTAAGCTTTGGCTCTAAAGATCATAGTGAGCCATTTACACCCCAGAAGGTTGACATGCTTCAGAAGGTTCACGTTCGGTATTTTGAAGCGCAAAAAGAAGGACGCGTATGTGCGTATGTTGATACGAGCATATACGCGCAGAAAAAAAAACTGAAAGCGCTCTCGTGATAACGCATGATGTCCTGAAAGTTGGATGGTTACAAACTTTTCATCCATTATTCCTAACTAGATGCTAACTTAATAATCCAACGGGTAATTAGGGTAACTACAGACTCGCAACTTTCATCTTACATTCTGTTATATAATTTCTGGTTTAAGTAGTTCACTGTAACTTTTAGAGTCAAGCTCATCTGCACGTGGTACACCATCCCCAATAGCAAATGAGAAGTTTACGATAGACAATATGACCGGGGAAGTGGCACGCCTCACACAAGAACGTTGCAAAAATAATACCATTGTGGATTTTTAAGTTCCTATAGATGCTTTTTATACGTATACCAGACATAAAATTTTTGGGGTGTAATTGGTTCATCAACATCTTTGAATCAAAGCTAACTTCACGTGCACGCGGTGCACCCTGCTGACTGACTAACGAAGCTCTGGCGAAAAGAGAGGTAGGGATCGTAATTGTAAGCTACCTTTTTTTTATACTACGTCGGGTGGCAGACAAGCATACGGCCCGTCTGATGTGAAGCGGTTACCGTAGCCATATTAACGCTCGCAATAAAAAATATCGCTCGCGCGCCGCCACCCCCGCTGCCATCGCTGCAACTCTTGCATTTCTGGTAACCTCACTCACTCGCAGGAACACAACAACCCTCAAGGGAATTGTTATTTGGCTGCGGTATTCTGTGAGGTGGAGGTCCATCCCCAGTCGGGCAGCCTACAAAATACGCTATGCCCTACCTCTCTTATCGCCAGAGCCTCGTTTGTCTGTTAGCAGGGTGCACCACGCGCAGGTGAGGTTGGCTTTGGTTCAAAGATGTTGATGAATCACTTACACCCCAAAACCTACCTAACCTACCTACCTAACTGGGGAATGTACCTCCACTCACAGAAAACCGCAGCCAAATAACAATTCCCTTGAGGGTTGTTGTGAAGCGAGTGAGTGAGGTCGTCACGTCGAGGAAAAGAAGGAGATGCTGCGTTAGCATCGGGGGTGGCGCGCGCGAGCGATATATTTAATGTTACGAGCGTTAATATGGCTACGGTAACCGCTTCACATCAGGCGGGCCGTATGCTTGTCTGTAACCCAAAGGGGTAAAAAAAACCGAGATTTGATTAAGCGTACTTTATTTCATTAATAAATCAGAAATAATGCAAATTATGAATAGGTCGATGACTCCTCGTTTCGCGTGTCAGTATAATCGAACAGTTTTAGCCTGTCTATGGATGGATTTGTTTATCTTTAACTCCTCTTAAAACACTCCATACCAGTAGCTTTTGTCGATGCTTGGAAACATTGATCATCGCCAACCCGCAGTTAAGCAGCGTGGCGGAGTTAGACCTGAGGGGCAATTCTCGTAATTAAAATATATTCTAAATTCAGTTTCGATCCAGTCTCGATCTCACAAATGTCACATTTGGTATTCTCGTAACACAATATGTAACTTCAAAATTAAATTTAAGCGGGATTGTATCGAAATATGAGTGTCAACTTTCAATCTGCGTTCGTAGAAAAAATACGAGAATTGGCCTTCGGGTTTGTCAAAGTCAAAGTCAAATTCAAAATATCTTTATTCCTTGGACTTTATAAAGCACTTAGAAACGTCATACAAACTAAATATAAGAAACATGTGTAAATCATTTCTACTCTAAATCCGCAGAGCTTAGATTCACTTTCATCACACTATCTTGAATGTGAAAGTGAATTTAAGTGCCAGTTCCGGCGACGGGGCTTCTTGAGAAGAACTGGCAAGAAACTCAAGGCCGACTCTTTTAATTGCCAATATCGTTACATTAAATACAAATACAATCATTAATATAACATAACAAGAGCAATTCATTTCCAAATACTTTTATCATTTATGTAATCTGAGATACAATAGTAAGCCTTTTGACATAGTCTAGTTTTGATAAATCTTTTAAATTTACCCATGGATAATTTAAACGCGTCATTTGGAAGTTTATTGTAGAAGCGTATACATTGACCTGGGAACGAGTTAGAGATTTTATGGAGCCTAGTAATATGCATAGCGAGTTTGGTTTTATTTCTTAAATTTAATTGATGGAGATCACTGTTTTTCCTAAATTTAGTTTGATTTTTATGAACGTAAATAAGATTTTCATAAATATATTGAGAATGTAATGTCATAATATTTATCTCTTTAAATTTATTTCTCAGTGTCTCCCTGGGACTCATCATATAAATAGCACGGATAGCTCGCTTCTGGAGCACAAAAATTGAGTCTACATCCGCAGCACTACCCCAAAGCAATAAACCATATGACATAATGCTGTGAAAATAGCTAAAATAAACTAAACGCGCAGTGTCAACATCAGTCAGTTGACGTATTTTCCTTACGGCGTAAGCTGCTGAGCTGAGTCTACCTGATAACGTTTCTATATGTGGGCCCCATTGTAATTTAGAGTCTAATGTTATCCCAAGGAAGACAACCTTATTGACCAATTCCAATCTCTCATTGTCCATCACCACACTGGTTTTTACTTGTTTCACATTTTTTGTAAAAAATCTAACATATTTGGTTTTACTACCATTTAAAAGTAGGTTATTAGCACTAAACCAGTTAAAGACAAAAGCTCTAGCTCCTCTAATTAGAATAGGGCATACAACTATCTGTAACCGATAGTTGTATGCCCTATTCTAATTAGAGGAGCTAGAGCTTTTGTCTTCAAACCATACTCATTTAGCTGTTAGTATACGGGGTGTCCGCCTACCACCCGAAGGCCAATTCTCGTATTTTTTCTACGAACGCAGATTGAAAGTTGACACTCATATTTCGATACAATCCCGCTTAAATTTAATTTTGAAGTTACATATTGTGTTACGAGAATACCAAATGTGACATTTGTGAGATCGAAACTGAATTTAGAATATATTTTAATTACGAGAATTGCCCCTCAGGTCTAACTCCGCCACGCTGCTTAACTGCGGGTTGGCGATGATCAATGTTTCCAAGCATCGACAAAAGCTACTGGTATGGAGTGTTTTAAGAGGAGTTAAAGATAAACAAATCCATCCATAGACAGGCTAAAACTGTTCGATTATACTGACACGCGAAACGAGCAGTCATCGACCTATTCATAATTTGCATTATTTCTGATTTATTAATGAAATAAAGTACGCTTAATCAAATCTCGGTTTTTTTTTACCCCTTGGGGTTACAGACAAGCATACGGCCCGCCTGATGTGAAGCGGTTACCGTAGCCATATTAACGCTCGTAACATTAAATATATCGCTCGCGCGCGCCACCCCCCGATGCTAACGCAGCATCTCCTTCATTTCTGACGACCTCACTCACTCGCTTCACAACAACCCTCAAGGGAATTGTTATTTGGCTGCGGTTTTCTGTGAGTGGAGGTACATTCCCCAGTTAGGTAGGTAGGTTAGGTAGATTTTGGGGTGTAAGTGGTTCATCAACATCTTTGAACCAAAGCCAACCTCACCTGCGCGTGGTGCACCCTGCTAACAGACAAACGAGGCTCTGGCGATAAGAGAGGTAGGGCATAGCGTATTTTGTAGGCTGCCCGACTGGGGATGGACCTCCACCTCACAGAAAACCGCAGCCAAATAACAATTCCCTTGAGGGTTGTTGTGAAGCGAGTGAGTGAGGTCGTCAGAAAAGAAGGAGATGCTGCGTTAGCATCGGGGGTGGCGCGCGCGAGCGATATATTTAATGTTACGAGCGTTAATATGGCTACGGTAACCGCTTCACATCAGGCGGGCCGTATGCTTGTCTGTGGAAACCATTACCAACTTATTTGAAGTAAAATTTACTGTTAATGTCATAGTGTGAAGTGGCGTGGTGGCAAAAATACTTTTGTATACTAAATGTTTCTGCTGTCATAATCTATGGCACATATTAGTTTTTGGAACTGAAATAAAGTTGATAACTTCTAAACTGCCTCTGTTTGGAACAGTGTTCATAAACATTAACATCGTCTTCATATCAGCCCGTATTCGTCCACTGCTGTACATTCTTTAAAACTGAAGATATCCTGGAAAAGGATAATATTAGTAATAATCGTAAGTACGTAAGCAGCCTTAAACAGTCAGCAAATTGTGAATAAACTGCAAAATTACTTTCAAGGTACGTTACCATTTACTCACTTCTGTGATTAAATTTAAAAGTTTTACTTATCTGAAGATTAAAAGGATTATTTCAATTTACCCTGCAGAAGCAGTTTTAAATAATATATTTTTGTTTTTAAATAGAAAGAATGAGAAATACATATGTAGTTAAAAACAGCAAAGCAAGCTTTTCTTCTCTTCTTCACCTAGCAGAAGAATTTTTCAAAGAAAAGATTGGATATGATAATGAAACAAAAGGATTAGAAATTCAAAGATAATTTTTATACCACGTTAGGTACCAAATCGATACCTCCAAGGAACTTTCGATAGTTTTCTTTTTTTATCTAAATCGATTCATTACTTCAGTAACTTTATGCTACCTGAATTCTATTTATAAAAGACACACAGACACAACAAAATCGACAATTTTTTTTATTTTTTTTTTATACTTCGTCGGGTGGCAGACAAGCATACGGCCCACTTGATGTGAAGCGGCTACCGCAACCGTATTAATGCTCGCAACATAATATATCACTTGCGCGCCGCCACCCCCGCTGCCAACGCAGCATCTCCTTCTTTGCTGGTGACCTCACTCACTCGCAGGAACACAACAACCCTCAAGGGAATTGTTATTTGGCTGCGGTATTCTGTATTGAGGTGGAGGTACATTCCCCAGTCGGGTAGCGCTTGTTGCCCATGTTACAAAATTATAAAAACTCTCTATCAGTAACGTATAATACATAAAACTAGAACGATCTGCGATCTTAAAATTTTAATAACTTATGTCCGACGTGTTTTATCGTCGATCAAAGTTTGATGGGAAAGTCCATTTTGAAGGTATGAAATTATAAAAAATAAATATTACCATTGTAGAAACAATAAAAAATACTATAACTTTTGTTTCGGCACTGGCTACATAAACGCAATATTTAACATAGCTGTCGTACAAATTTCTGATTTAATGCATATAAAATAGCATGGTGTGACGTCATAACGTGGTGGCCTTTTGTATGGAGCGTTTTCGGGATAGTCCAAAATTGTGATCTTCAAGTTATCATATCTCGAGAAGTTTTTATGCTATCGAAGTAATTATTTCACCTATATTTATATTATTGTGACGTCTTTAAATAACAAATCGAAAAAAAAAATTGGGATACAAGCCTATTACGCTCCATACCTCTCTTTTCGCCAGAGCTTCGTTTGTCAGTCAGCAGAGTGCACCACGTGCAGGTGAAGTTTGCTTTGGTTCTAAGATGTTGATAAACCACTTACAAACCAAAATACAAACCGCTAAGTAAATGTATAATTCATATTAGCGGTGTGTATCTGGATGTGTATGTTTTGAGTTGGCGTAGTGTTTATTGGAGGTATCGAAGCGATTATCGTTGCCTATAGACCCTGACACTTTCTACTCCTACTATAGTATACTCCTAGTGTAATAAAATGGCGTGTGGCTGCATCATGGGCTCGGCCGTGTGTTGTACGTGAATACGTTATATGCATTAAAATTACCTCAAAATGGCAGCGCTTTGTTCCATTCCGCACGCGATGTTCCATAGTCCATATTTAGCGTAATAAATTCTTTGATCCTTCATCTATCCAGTGGTGTGATTGAATTTTGGATATAGATAATAGGTTTGTATAGCACAACACCAAACTGTACCCCTCGATTTTGTTATCATTCTTTTATTTTTTTTAATTGCCTCCCTATGGAAGCAATTGTAAAGACATATTCAGGTCAAAAATACATACAGGATACTTTACATCCCTGTAATGTATTCAAGCAGGTGAAGCCACGGCTAGAACCTAGTAGTACATACATTGACAAAGAACGTACATAATCCAATAAAGCCGCCGAAGGCTCCAGTTGTAAATCTTTACGGCAGAGCAAGTCCATAAATACGCGTCACGTAGATCCGAAGGTTTTATAGGATTCTACGTGGTTTAAATAAGTCGACCATAAAAAAAACTTTTGATGGTGTAAAGCAGTGTTTCTTAAACTGTGGTTCGCGGACCCCTGGGGGTCCGCTAGTATGTGTATGGGGGGACATCCGTCTTATCTATAAACATTTGAATTAATAAATAAAGCCAGCAAGACTTGCAAAAAAGCAGCACAAACCTTCATATTAATACAGTATTTTTTATTTTAATAAAAATGTAATTCGTTTTCTGTACTAACATAAATTGTCCTAAATTTATTCTTGTGCTTTTATTAACGGCTTGAGATTTTTCTTGATTTTCTAGGGGTCCGTGGACCGGAAAAGGTTAAGAAACGCTGGTGTAAAGGATAGACATAGGATACTTAGAGGAGTTGTTTGATATTGTGCCCACGGCCTCTTTCTATAGTCACACCGCTCTCTATAGGCAGGGAATTTATTCTCACACATTTGAACCTGACTGGGCGCGTACTGTACGGTTCCAGAGGAGTTTTCTACTCTGAACTTATATATTGAAAAACTGATTACCGACCCTGGAAATGCTTTACGAGCTCTGCTCTAACGCTCCCCTCAAACGAAGGGGTTTAGATACTCCACCACGCTGATCAACTGCGAGTTGGCGGAGGTCAGTGTTTTCAAGCCGCCTAAAGGGCACAGACTGACATTTGTTGAGCTATGATGCTACAGACTAACACGTGAAACTTATAAAGGCCCTCCTTTTTGAGTTAAAAAGTAGAAAAACTGTGGTAGCTATATTTTACAAAATAAAACTATTGTACCACAGTACTACAAAATAAATCTTTTCATTTTCTCATTAAGTCCAAATCGAGCTCAATTATAGTAAATGGGGACCCCTATATAGCGCAGCAAATCTGTTTATAACAGAACTCCTACACATTTTTCTACCTACGGAAAAATTAATAGCTCCCATTTGTTCTGATAGGAACATAGTATTGTGGTACAAGTTTGAAGCGGAAAGCGGTGAAGTCGAAATAACACAGTGGTCGCTAGCTAGACAAGGTTACTTTGATTTCGAGGTTGCGGATTCCACACACAAGGCAAAAATTTGTGTGCATGAACATAATGTGTTTGTCTTGGGCTCCCTTTCTATGTATGTTTTTTATTTTATTTGTAGTGAAAAAATGTAGAGGAAATTCCTTCTTCTTAAGTGATCAATATTTCTGGACTTGTTGTTGTTTACGTTTGTTACTATGGCTTCATGAGTACAAACACATTCTGGTATCTTGTTGCAATGTAAGTACATTGATAACTTGTTGCAATGTACTTACATTGCAACAAGTTATCAAACACAAAATATACATTTTAGTCATTATAGGCATCAACCCATAATCATCCCACTGTTAAGATACCGATCTTCCATCAATTCAAGGGGTTTAGAGCATACTCCACCATGCTGCTCAACTGCGAGTTGACAGAGGCCAGTGATTTCAAGCGTACTGACTTGGCTTAACCTGGTAATTCTTCATCGCAGCTCTCAGTGCTATTCTAAATCCTTTGCTGTCCTCGCTGCTAACCTTTGGAACAAACTGCCAGTGAATATCAAAATGTTACAGTCACTTTACTCGTTCAAATCTTAACTTCGAAAGCATTATGGTTGTACTCCTGATGTTTGAGCTATATATTTCAATTGTATACAAAATAGGTATGTAGCTTGTGTATCTATTTTGCATATATGAAATGTGGATATGCATTGTTGCATTGTACTAGTATAAATTAGATACTAGATATTAGTTATAATTCGTGTGTAATAAGGATTTACATGTTTTATTATTATTATTTTTAGTTAAAGCTCTATGTTGTACTCATGCATACTATTTTTTTTTTTTTATTGGGACGGGGGCCCACCACACATTCCCACCACTGTATCTCCTGTGTAGCCAGGATTAACAGCGGCGACCGCCAAAAAAGGCAATGAACAATGAAGTCTATTGCAGTCCCAGGGGTAAAACTACGGCTGCCTTGGAACTCACAACGAATTTAATCAGAAGAAATTAGTAGGAGTAGGAAGCTTTTGGAATTTGACTTCCCCTCTTAGCAATGTGAGAGACAGCAATATGGCAAATAAGGCATTAAAAGCCTAAAGAGATGGCTAGTCAAGTGAAGCTCAACTGCCGTGCACCACGGATTTTAAGTTTCTAACACTATTATGGACCTAAAACATTAAGTTGTTACCTAACACATCGATTCCAATAATATGAATTGCAAAATCGTCTGAACGCTTGGTAATTCTCCCTTGTTGCTACCAAATCTGAATAGTATACTACCCCGGATGCAACTTGCAATGAATTCAACATATCATCCCGCTCCCGCTGCCAAAGATCACACTCCCAGAGAACATGGTGTGCTGTTTGATCGAATTCAGAATTAGCAGTAGAACATTCGCATAAGGGCGACGGCACTAATTTAAACGAAAAGAGTTTAGCTTTAAAATTGCCATGTCCAGTTAAAAATTGCGCAACGGGGTGGTCGACTTCTAACCACTTTTTCTTTAATCTATCTCTTACCAATTGAAAGAACAGATACAAGTGGCGTCCTTTGGTAGAAGTTTCCCACCTTTCCTGCCATTCAGACAGCACCATGCATACTAATTACCAAACCCACGTCAATCTTCCTAATCAAGCATTATATATTATATTCATGTCTGACTGAAAGAAATCCCTGCATGGGATAAGTCCGCCACTGTATATGACATTTCTTCTGTATCTTCTATATGTATGTTTTAGTAGAATAAAGTTTACAAACAAACAAACTAACAGACTGTCGTCTAAAAACAACAACCAGGACCGACGCCTTAATGTGTCCTCCGAAGCACGGAGGAGTTCGAGATAAATAAACCTATCCATAGGCAGGCTACGTTCGACGTTGCTTAATTTGCGTGATTAATTAAACTGCCACGCGCAAACAACAACAACAACGCCCTCATACTCCTCATAAGAGATTCATTTAGGCATAATAATTCAGAATAGCAGCATATATGCATTATAAAACATCGATCAGGCCTCCCCAACCCGTCTGGCCAGCGTGGGGAGTGTAGCCCAAATCCTCCTTCTGTCTGGGACGGACGAGAGAGGGTCGTGTTCCTATAGTGGAGAGTAAAATGACCTGATGATGATGATGATGATGATGAATTCTGAACAGGCTATTACGCTATGAGTACGACTAAATTGATAGTCCTTACCGACCTACAAATATTAACATATTTGTAAGTTCAAAAGAAATGACAGAAGACATTCAAACTTTAGCAGTTTCTTAGGATTTTCTTATTGATGTAAATGGCTGTCAGTCAAATCACTTTACTGAGTCGAGAGTTATCGCGGCACAACCATACGTACAAACTTAGTATGAATATTTACAAACTTAAATAATTTTAACAAAAAAAACCGACTCCAACTTACTCTTCATTATGAAAACAAAAGATACAGGTTGATGATGATGATGAAAAAAATATGGGACCAATCTGGAAGTATACTCTTTCAAATAAAAATAGTTATTTCAAATCGGTTTATAAATGACGGAGTAATGAAGTAACAAACCTAACAGTGGGTAGATACAGGCTAATGATGATGATGAAAAAAATATGAGACCAATCTGAAAGTATACTCTTTCAAATAAAAAAGTCGGCTTATAAATGACCGAGTAATAAAGTAACAAACATTAAAAAAAAAATACAGCCGAATTGAGAACCTCCTCCTTTTTTGGAGTCGGTTAAAAACATATTTTTTGCTCCATCTTTGAAAAGAAACAAAAATGTCAAAGCACTAACCTAGTGGATAGAAGAGAATAAAGAATATATTCGTGGATTGAAGTGGAATTTTCAATAGAAAATAGAAAAATAAATATTTTTTACATTCTCTGTTATTTGGCTGTACCCTTCATAATATTATTATAAAGATATAATCGCTTATACTTGTACCATACTCGTTGTTTCATTAATTTTGGTCAATTCCCCTAACAACGTCCAAGATGTATCGCTTTTGATGAAACAGTAGTGTGATTTATACACTATCATTCAGATATCTGTTCTTTTTCACAAGCTTTGTTTTGATATTTACTTGCTAACCATAAAATCTACCATGAACTATGAACAATTTTGTCAAATAGGTTTTATAAAAATTTGTTCAATCGGCCAATTTAACCAAAATGACATAATTTGTATGAATGTTGCTTTTTTGTTTTACGACTAAGGTTGCAAACAAGCCACCTTAACGCCTGATGGAAAACAGTTATCCAGGGGTCCATAGCAGCCTATGGACCCCTGGAGCACAAGGAACATCACATCGCGTTGCCAATCTTGTAAAAATCTCTTGACGCTCACTTTGAAGAACCCTATGTTGTAGAAGCTCGTTGCGCCTGTCCGTCTAATCGAACACGCAAGTTAAGTTCTTAGTCTGTCCATGGATGGATTTATATTATTTCGAACTCCTCCATGCTTCGGAGGTTAAGCCGTCGGCGGTCCCGTCTGTTGTCATTAGATGATAGTCGTTAAGCTAAGTCAGCCAACTCGCAGTTGAGCTGCGTGGTGGAGTATGCTCTAAACCTCTTCAATTGAGGCGAGACCAGCAGCGCGATGAGCAAGAGTTGACGACGACATGCTGTAGTCTCCTGGGTATATTTTTTTGCTATCACCAAGAAGGAATCGATCATTATTCCGTATGTACGTATGGTTTCGACAATCTCCATAAAATATTGGTACAGTAAATCTAATTTTATATATAAAAAAAATGTATTGAAAAGATTGCTCTTAGTACAACAAATTATTATAATATAGTAGTTTATGTAACTGTTGCATAATAAGGGTTATTAAAATATGAGTGTGAGTTTATCACATGAGCCGAAGGCGAATTCATACACTACTTCATATAATCTCATGAAATAAATAGATGATAATAATATTTTGAATGGGTTATGTTGGCTTTGAGCCCTCAACTGTGGCTCCCATACCATCTCTCTCTCAAATGGCTTGTGCAGAATATCAATTGTGGTGTGAACTGTGTGGCACGTAGTGCCGCCCTGATGAGACCACACGTCGTTGGTGTCTAAATCATACAATTCAGGCCAAAAGAAGTTGGTAATCATCGACTTATAGCGCTCGCCGTTAGTAGTGATGGCCTAGCATCGTTGTCAAAGAAATATGGATCAATGACGCCGCCAGCCCAAAATCCATACCACAGCGACTTTTTTGGGATGCATTGGACGCTCTTGGATCTCAAATGACAGTAAGTGAGAACAATTTTATTATTTGCACGTATTGTTGAATGCTGTATCTTTCCATGATGATTTGGCAAAACAGGCTGAATAAAGGACAACTAATTTGATAGATGTACCTTTTCTTCCAATAGGGACTTCCGAACTTTAACAGCTAATAGCGGATATCTGCTATTAGCTGTTAAAGTTCGGAAGTCCCTATTGGAAGACCCGTTATAATAAAATTTATTGCAAAAATATTTTGAATTTACCGCGCTCCCGCGCGTTTTCGACTATTCCCGTACCACCATCTCTTATTGCGATTCAATAACTGGATAGAATGCTTATTCATACCAATGAATAAGCGACTCTATTTTGTTTGAAATAGAGTTGCTTATTATATAATAGAGTCAGTTATTGAATCGCAATGTCAGATGATGGTAAGGGGGCTGAGTGATGTATTTGAACGGCGCGGCAGGGTTTGGGTCGCTTGCCTACCTGTCAGCGGCCCGCTATGCCAACTCTACGATTGTGAGTGAAAAAAGTTTGTGTCAGTTAATTTACACGCAGTGATTTGACTTTGAGTAACTTACTTGTCGTATTGTTATCAATATTAACACAGGAGCAACTTAAGTAAATTAAATTTCAATTTCAATTTAAACAATTAAACAAACAATTTATTTACAAAATAACAACAACAAATACATACAACACATTTGCCTGTTATACATGTGAACATTTGAAATGTATGTTGTTTATTACACTTTTCTTTATTTTTTTAACCAGTGGTACCCACACTTAATGATTATATATTTGAAAGTTATTATAGGTCTCTAGACCAAAATGTGCATATTAAATTTCGAATCTAAATGTAATAATATTCAATTTCTATGCAGCGTAGAAACATATTTGAAAATTTAATAATAATATATAAACAAAATTTATAAAGAATAAATGGAATAAAATAAATAAATAAAGTAATCAAAATAAAATATAAATTTTATGCATGTTCCCTATTTCAGATAGATAGAGGGTTCTGTATTGTACAAAAAAAGGCATTTCAGGTGTTACAGTTACATACTTTTTTCTTAATATTACTTAATATTATTTTTTCATAAGGTAACCATGTTTTTTTATAGGGAACAAATGTCGCTATACAACGAGTGCCGGAAAATCTAGAACAAAAAAAAAGTTGATAACCTTATTTGTATGGACTACTGGAAAAAGTGGTGTGGTCAAAAAACAGTTTCCAGTAAAGAAGTGTGTTTGGCTGGCGATACTACAACTAGCCTTTCGGAGCTTTCTACCTCACACACAGCTCCGAACGTCGCAATCGAGGCGGTGCCACTGGCTGGCACCCCGTTTCATGTCTATGACCACCGTGCCTACGTTTAGTCTAGAACAGGGGGCCTACCGCCGAAGCTGAAGCCGATTCCCATTTGGATTTTTGATTGCGCAAATCGGACTTATCTTTAAGTTTGCGATAAATATCTTCAGTTTATTCGGTAGAGCGTCTCCGTCTCTATCGGCTAAGCTTATTACTATTAGCGCTAAGTTAAGGTTAAGTAAGTTTTTCGCAATCAAAAAATCCAATCGTAATCGGCTTCAGTTTCGGCGGTAGGGCTCCAGACCAGCTTGTCTGCTTCGTCATCAATGAGTCAATGAAATCTTAATTGAAATGGTGTCATTAAAAAACTACTTTTAATTATTTCATCAAGATCAAGCAATAAAAGAGTTAACTTATAAAGTAACTAGCTGACTCGCGCAACTTCGTATGCATGTAACAGAGCGTTGAGAGTGAAGCGTACGGTTACCATTTGAAAGGTTATAGTGAGCCAATCTTAAAAGATAGACATATGCTATCCCGGACATTTTTTTTTAAACTTTTTAAGATTAATAATTTTGTCGTAGGTATGTAATTGTTGCATAACTTGAACCGTTTACGCAGCGCACGTAAGGGAAGCTCTGAAAAGGTATAATATATTTATTACCAATTTTTGCAACATTTCTCATTGGTGCTCCGCACCTATTGATGGTAGCGTGATGTTATATAGCCTGCCTTTCTCGAAAAATAGGCTATCTAACAGTAAAATATTTTTTCAATTCGATGAGTAGTTCCTGAGATTAGCGCGTTCAACCAAACAAACAAACTTTACAGCTTTTTAATATTAGTATTGGATGGGACTCGCTGGAGAAGCCACTGCATTGCCCTGTTGCCAGCCTAGACGAAATCCTGTGACCCCAAGTAGTAGAAAGCACACACACTAACCTGGATATGTGAAGGACGTTGACGGGTTCACCAACGACGGGACATGTGTTCTGTCGACCGGTCAGCTAGTACACGAACGCTCACATATGTTGCACTTCCACTAGGTCAGGCAGAGATTGATCGTAGACCGAACAGTCAGTGAACTTCTAGCAAGTATTATATTACATGAAAGATTTTAATACATCACACGCGTCGGAGCTCAGTAGTTCATTTCTTCTCGTAATTTTTGAACCGAACTGTTCTACTATGTAACACGGGGTGGCGCGCGTGTCACGCGCACCAAACGTTGATTGGCCGACGCATTGAATATAGTTTGCGTCGGACGTATTGGCGGCAAATTTGAATTAGGAAAGGAAACATTTAGGATAGGAAATTAGACTAGGACTGGTTTGATGTCTGTACATTTCCCCCCACTTGAAATTCACTAGGATTTCACACGTTAAAGAATCTTCAATATTTTTTATAGTTGTGCTCGATATAACTTAATATTCATAAACTTAACTTAACTTAAAGAACAATACCATCGCAATAAGATAATATTGTTCACATATTTATATCTTAGAAAATTAATTACAAGGTAACGGACAGACCTTGACTACAGGTCGTCGCATAGTTTTTCCGTTTACAGTTCGGAGAGTAACCACCCGGACGATATCATCGGAGCCAGGATGAACTTGATCCACGCGGGCTAACTTCCAAAACAAGGGCGGAAGATTAGGTTCGTTGACAATTACCAAGTCGTCTACCTTTAGGTTAGGCGGACCAGGTTTATACCATTTAGTTTTTTGTTGAAGCGTGTGAAGATAATCACGCTGCCAAATACGCCAAAAACTTTGAGTGACCTGCTTAATCATTTGCCAACGAGAACGAGGGCATCGCGTATCATATAAAGGTTCCTCAGGGAGAGATACAAGAGGACCTCCCGTTAGAAAATGTCCAGGCGTTAAAACGTCTGATTCCTGAGGATCAGGAGACAATGAACAGAGTGGTCGAGAGTTTAGAACTGCTTCGACCTTTGTAAGAATTGTAGTAAATTCTTCTAGTGTTAAAACTTGAGCACCAATTGCCCGTTTAAGTAAGTACTTAGTTGACTTAATTCCACTCTCCATTATACCTGAAAAATGAGGGGCGGCCGGAGGATGGAATTGCCACTTAATTTGACGGTTAGCTAAGCCATCAGATATATCAGGGTAAAGTTTACGAAGTTCGTAATTAATTTCATTGAGATACCTATTTGCTCCAACGAAATTCGTCCCATTATCGCTTATAATTGTATGACAAATTCCGCGACGAGAAACAAATCTATCTAGTGCAGCGAGGAATGCTTCAGCGCTCAATTCAGTAGCGGGCTCTAAGTGAACAGCTTTCGAACTTAGACAAACAAATAAACAAAGATAAGCTTTATAAGTTTTTGCACCACGGCGACGACTTTCCTTGATTATAAATGGACCTCCGAAATCAATTCCGGTGGTATGAAAACAACGAGATGATTGCAGTCGCGCAGCAGGCAATTTACCCATCATGGGTGACATAAAAGCCGGTTTCACTTTGAAACAACGGACACACTTGGAAAGTACGCTACGTATTAGAAGTCTTATCCCGACAATCCAAAATTTTCTTTGAATTAAAGATTGTAGCGTGCGGGGACCACAATGAAGATATTTTAAATGAAAATGTTCGACAATAAGTCGCGACATAGGGCATTGTTTGGACAAAAGCAGAGGATGTAACGCTGATGAGGATAGTTTCGCCTCATCTATACGTCCCCCCACTCGCAATAAACTCTCCTCATCAAGGAAAGGAGATAACTTTTGAAGTGATTTTTCACATTGTTTATGATTCCGTACTTGATCGACTTGCGATGTCATATAATGATTTTGAGTAAACTGAACTAGTGCCTTGACAGAATTATTGAGCTCAGAACTGGTAAGTGCAGAGAATTTTCGATCTGCCTTAGCCGTTCTTGCGTTTGAAATAAACCGAAAACACCACGCTAAAACTCTTTGAAGTTTCGTGAAAGAAGAACATTTTTCTATGAGATTCGATAGTATATTATTTTGTACTTGAACAATGTGAAAACTCTCAGTGACTAAAGGTTTTAATTCAGGCAGCTCTTCTTTAGCTACCAGCACTTGCTTGGAAGGCCAAGAACTAGGTAGGGCTTGCAGCCAAGCAGGGCCCGTCCACCATAATGGATGGCTGGCAAGTTCCGTACAAGACACGCCGCGACTGCAGCAGTCAGCCGGATTGTCTTCCGTTGCAACGTGATACCAAAGTTCGGGACTGATCAAGGCCGTCGCCTGAACAACACGATTAGCAACGTACATTTTTAACAAATGTGGTGCTGTGTTTAACCACGACAAGGTAGTCATGCTATCGGAATAAGCTCGGACGGAGCTGATATGAATTTTATCTTTTAGAAGGTTATGCATGTGAGATAGTACTCGCGCTAGAAGCACCGCTGCGCTTAGCTCGAGTCTATTTACTGTAGTAGGTTTTATAGGAGCTACTCGAGACTTCCCTATCAACAAATTAGTAATGGTAGGAGATTCTACATTCGGTGTGACGACACACAAATATACACAGCAGCCATATCCTTTTAATGAACCATCACAGAATCCTACTAAATGTACCTCGATAGGATCGGAAGGTACAATATGTCTTGGAAGCGAAATATTTTGTAAGTCTGACAGATTTGCCGCTATGCAATGCCATCTTTTGGCTAAATCTTTCGGGATAGCTTCGTCCCATGACAAGTTTAAACGCCACATCTCTTGTAGTAGAGATTTAGCAGCAAATACAACCGGGCCGATCCAACCTAAGGGATCGAATATCCGGGCAACTATAGAAAGTATAGACCTTTTAGTGAACTGAACATCAAAAGAGTCCGAAAAAGTATACGAGAAGTTATCATCCGATGGATTCCAACGGATTCCTAATATTTTGACAAACTCCTTTCCCGATTCCTCGAAGGATTTGGAAGTTTGACAGTGATCCGGAGGAACATCGGACAAAAGACTCGGTTCGTTTGTACTCCACTTTCGAAGTTCAAAGTGACCTTTTGAAAGCAAGGACGTAATGTCTGCTTTTAACTGCCTAGCACCGTCAAGAGACGAACTTCCAGTTGTAACATCGTCCATGAAGGTTTCTTCGAACAGCACTTCAGATACACGACTCGCATATTCGGAGCCATGATCTTCCGCTAGTTGACGAAGAGTTCGGATGGCTAGATATGGGGAACTACTGACACCATATGTCACCGTATTTAGCTCGTATTCCTTTAACGGCTCGGTAGGCTCGGGTCGCCATAGGATGTGTTGATAGCACCTATTTTCAGGTCTAATTAAAATTTGCCGGTACATTTTACAAATGTCCGCGGTAAATACAACTTTATGTAGTCGGAATCTAGTAACTAAATCGATGATGTCGATTTGAAGTTTTGGTCCAACATGTACTATATTGTTTAAAGAAAAATTACTAGTAGTCTTACTACTAGCATCGAAGACTACTCGAAGACGTGTCGTAGAACTTTCAGGGCGTACGACGCAGTGATGAGGAATTACGTATCGATCAGTAGACGAAGAGTCTGCAGGCTGCATGTGTCCTAGGTCTTCGTACTGTCTCATAAATTCCTTATACTCGTCCTTCAACTCAGTTGGTTGACTAAGACGTTTTTCCAGGTTAAGAAAACGATTAAAAGCGTGACGGTATGAGTCTCCCAAAGGGGGAGCGTCATCCTTTAACATGATTGGTACTACATACCGACCCTCGGAAGTGCGGTAAGTACCGCTTTTATATTTTTGTTCACAAATATCATCCTCGGGAACGGAAATTGTACATTTCGGCGGTTCCTCGGACTCCCAGAACCGTTGAACGATCTCATCGAGCGAGCAAGAAGACGCGAGGAGTGACGTAACGGGTTCACTGGGAATTTTATTTTTTATGTTATGAAAATACTGACCGGTTATCACCCAGCCGAACACACTGGACAGCGCGCAGGGTAATTCGGGACCGGGAGTGAAACGCGACCCGGTGTATATTTGATCAAAACATTCAACACCTAATAAAAGATCGATCGGACCGGATTTATAAAATTCGCAGTCGGCGAGATCAAGGTGCATAAAATAATCTCTGACGGCTAACGGTAACGTTTTCGAAGGCAGAGCAGAAGTAATTTTAGGTAAAACTACTAATGGTAGGTCAAATTTAGGCGACTCACTCGTACGAGGTATTATCGAGCCGAAAGTGTAACCTTTTATATTACAAACAGTGTTTTGTCCAAGACCGGTAACACTTAAATTACATTTTTTAATGCGTAAACCCAATCGCCGTGCGCACGCACTCGTTATAAAAGAATCCATCGAACCACTGTCAATAAGGGCGCGCGCATACTGAAGTGAGCCATCCGCGTGATAGACGCGCACTATCGCCGAGCCTAATATTTTTGTACGATTAACCGAGGTACGACTTAAATTCTCCGACTCTGTGGCGCTAGCGAGTGTTGTACTCGTGCTAGGGTCAACTAAGTTTGAATTAACCGTATGAGCTAATAAACTTTTGTTTTCGACATGCAAAAGAGTATTATGTTTCGCGTTACAAATAAAACAAGTGGCTTTGGATCTACAACTAATATCGTCGTGACCAGACCTTAAACAATTTTTACACAGATTTGATTTTTGAACGAAATTTTTACGCTGTTCAATAGTCATTGAATGCAGTTTACCACATCGATAAATTGAATGATTTTCATTACAACATAAACAAACATAATGACTTGATTTATTATTATTATTGGAAGCGACAAATGATGATCTTTGTACAAACTTTGTAGGATGTGTACTACTGTCCTTACGCGTACTATCGACTTTCTGATTCATACTACGAAATTGTTTATTTTTCGTGTCTGGTGAAGTGGTCGAAATGGGCTGACTAACTTCTAGAATTTTTATATAATTTTGTAAATAAACAACTAAGTCGTTGAATTTAGGAATATCATTACTATTTTGCAACTCAAAACGTTTTTTAGTTTCATGGTCAAGTGACCTTGATGCAATATAGAACAAAATGAACTCGAGTAAATCATCAATTTTTAATGCGCGCAAGGCGTTGACACTCTCATAAAGTACATCCGTAAACTCAGATAAGTTAGATAAAGACGGCTTATTGAGCGGCGTTAGCTTCAATAATTTATCCAAATAAGTTGTCGCTAAAATACGCTTGTTGTCGTATCTTTCTAATAAAGCACTATAGACTACAGAGTAATTAGCTAAAGTTATAGGAACGCCTTTAGCAAGTGTTAATGCGCTTCCCGATAAACACGAAAGTAAATAATGGAATTTTTCAATATCTGACAGTGCGATATTATTATGTATAAGCGGGACGTACCTATCTTTAAAGCATTCCCAATTTTCAATATTTCCATCGTACTTGGGAATATCTAATTTGGGCAAGCGAACCTGGGCAATAGACGAATGACTAGGCCCATCGCTAGACTTAGAAACAGTCGATGTGCCAAGCGAATCGGCAAACTCGACGGCTAAGTAATATAACTCGTCGAAGGACAACAAGGATTTATTATCGTATTCATGATTCGGATTCACTAATAATTGTAATCGATTTAAGTTTTCATGTGAATCGATAAAATTCTCCCTAATTTTCTCAATCGACTTATATCGAGCCTTAAATGCCGATATTTTGGTTTTATCTTTATTGGCATTTATAGATAAATCATAAATAATTTGCATACTTTTAAACTGATATTCACGTCTATTTATGTATTGCTGCAATTCAACTTTCCCGGCTTCCGTCATCTTGTTTTAGTTTTGTAAATAATTGAAGTAAAATAGTAGTTAATATCGCCAAGTACCAATCTCCCAACGGCAATCGGTAACAAGTAAGTAACAACAATCTAAGTAGGAAGATATTTAAATATAATTAGGTACACAGCCGTACCCAACATTAAATAAAACTTGAAAAAATGTATTAGCCGATGTACCCGGTACGTAGGTATGCAGGTACAAGTGAACAACTAGACTATTTATTATATTTTCGAGCACAACTAATTAAAGAAGAAACTCCAAAAACCCGCATCAGTCAATGCAGCAGCTTTAATTCCTTTTTATTAGCGATATAACAACGTGAATAATGATATTTAGTTTTAAAATACTTTGAAATAATTCGTTACGTAATATTAGGTAACGATATTAGTTAGAAAATATTAGGTATGACAGCCGCGTTACGCGGCCGCAATTATTACGGAACAAGTAGGTAAGTAGATATTTGACGCGTATACTGCGAATTCACTAAGAAATCAGTGAATCTGAGGTTATTTTTTACCACTTATGGTATTCACTGGATCTATTATGAATATAAGAATAAGATTAATTTAATTTAAGACGTAAATACATGACTTTTAATGAGATTATGCGAGGTTTTGAGTCCTCACAGGAGGCACCATTTAATGGATGGGACTCGCTGGAGAAGCCACTGCATTGCCCTGTTGCCAGCCTAGACGAAATCCTGTGACCCCAAGTAGTAGAAAGCACACACACTAACCTGGATATGTGAAGGACGTTGACGGGTTCACCAACGACGGGACATGTGTTCTGTCGACCGGTCAGCTATTACACGAACGCTCACATATGTTGCACTTCCACTAGGTCAGGCAGAGATTGATCGTAGACCGAACAGTCAGTGAACTTCTAGCAAGTATTATATTACATGAAAGATTTTGAATACATCACACGCGTCGGGGCTCAGTAGTTCATTTTTTCTCGAAATTTTTGAACCGAACTGTTCTACTATGTAACACGGGGTGGCGCGCGTGTCACGCGCACCAAACGTTGATTGGCCGACGCATTGAATATAGTTTGCGTCGGACGTATTGGCGGCAAATTTGAATTAGGAAAGGAAACATTTAGGATAGGAAATTAGACTAGGACTGGTTTGATGTCTGTACAAGTATAGATATAAAAGATAGATCAGCAGCCTTATTGTTAAAAACAATTTTTTGAAGACAACCTTTAGGTAACGGATATGTGTATGACAGTGGCAGGTTTCGCAATATATTGAAAGGGTACATACAAAACTGTATACCTATACAACTATATATATGTAATTTAAGTTCAATTTAACATTTGTTTTAATGTTTGAGAGAGAAATCCCTCTGTAAAACTGTGTGAAATGAATTGTCTGTCGAGGTTTTTCCTACACTATTAGGTACAGGACTACAGTATTGCTAGCGTCCATAGACTGCGGTGACCGCATCCTATCTGGCAGGCCGTAAGCTTGTTTAGTGTATAATAATATATAATAAGCTTGTTATGTGTATAAATAGTTAGTGGTATAAAAACAAAAAGATTCGTTTAAAGACGCCTGCTGTTTATTTTACGCCAAATTCAGTGTTCCAAAGAATTTGCTACTTGTATTTGTCAAGGCGCTTTCTTTATTTTATGTTTTCTTAGCCTATTTATTTTACAGCTACTTGTTCCAAGAACACAACAGCTCGGGAATCTAATTATTGAGTTTGTTAAACTACTTTGTCGCAGGTACAGGATGTGTCGATTGTTTATCGGAAAACTAAGTAAAACTATATTAAGTAATAATGGAAAAACCTTTTTGGTTATATTTAGTTCGTTCAGTCTATTCAATTTAGGTATATAAAAACTTCTAAATCTATATGGACGGGCCCGGTGGTCGAATGGCTATCAAGTTCGATCCCCGCACAAGGCAAACATTTGCACACAAGTGCATGAACATGTCTCTATGTCTTGGCCTGGGTGTTTTCTATATAATTATTATAAGTAGGTATGTATTTACAAAAAAAAATGTATTTAAGTACTTATATCAGTTGTCTAGTACCCATAGTACACGCTTTGCGCTTAATTTGGGACTAGATGGCGCTGAGTAAATTGTCCAGAAATATTTATTATTACATAGATAGATAAAATAAAATTGGAGTATACACTCCAATTTTATTTATCTATAATATAATAATGTTTTAATAAAAATGTTTTATTACGAGTAAGTATTAAAACAACCGCTTTTTACTAAATGCGTATACACGGTACATATACCAAAAACATATTATTTACAGTTTTTGTCTGTCTGTCTGTCTGTTTGTTTGTTTCGGCTATTCTCTGAAACGGCTGGACTGGATTTTGACGGGACTTCCACTGGCAGATATGTAATAAGGAGTAATTTAGACTACTTTTATTTTAGAAACACACATTTTACCAATTTTTGAGTTTCAGTTTTAACTTTTTTTTCTATTTTTGTGTGAAAATCTTAATGCGGTTCCATATATCATACTAATACATCTATGTACTAACTTACCAAGTTTCAACAGTATAGTTCTTATAGTTTCGGAAAAAAGTAGCTGTGACATACGGACGGACAGACAGACATGACGAATCCGTAAGGGTTTCGTATTTTGCTATTTGGCTACGGAACCCTAAAAAGGATAATTCTATAGTACCTATAATGTTATTTTAGTCACATTACCTGGAATTCCAGGTTATTAGCGTAAAGTATTAAAGTAAGTACTTATTAAAGTAAGCGAGCTTTCTTCATACACATTAATCTTGTATTGTCTATCTTTTATAGGTATTTTATAGAAATCAAAGGAATCTACAGCAGCATAAATGAATTTAATAACCCTCTCGACCGTCGACCAGCCTTCTAAAGGTCGATTTCATAGAACGCGCATGTCGATCCATCCCGACATTCTCGACACATTTTAGACAGAAAAATGAATCTTTAAAAATACATCTGTACTGCTCACACTTTAACAACGTATATGAAAAATGATAAGGATAGAATGTATCGTCAAGTGCTATTCAACTAGCATCAAATAACACCGGTGAAGTAGGTTTGTTTTATTCTACGGTGAACTTCTGTTCGTGTAGTCGTGTCAACAAATTTTGTAGCGTGATTGTTAGTTTTTTTATTTGAATTGTTTCAAGAAATTGATTGTTTATCATGGACGGGTAAGTGTTAAACAGTTTTTAATTCATAGCTTGCGTTTTAAACAAAGATTTTAGGCAAAAAATGTAATGTTTAACAAACATCGTAACACATGTCGCTCACCATCTGTGCTCACTATGCTCCTACATTTTCACTTATTCTGAATAAACAAAATGCAGTTAGAGCAAAATGTCATTATTAACATCATTTACACGTATAATACATACGTATATAGCATTTAATTTGTATTTCTTTATTTGGATTTTGTGAAAAGCACATAAATAAAAGTACGCCACCCAAACAGGCCTCTTAGAGATGTATCGACGTATGGGGCCAAGGTCAGTGCACCGCCGCGCCATTTTGTTCGATGGTTGGAATAATACGGAGAAGGAATAATTTTGGATAATTTTTTTAGTGATTGAAATATTTTGTTTATGAATCTTTTACAAATAATTCTAATTAAGTTTTATAAATGTGCATTTTTTTTTGTTTTATTTTCATTATTATTACTTATTTTTAACTAGTGTAAGAAATCATGCTCGCACTCGTGGACCTCGACGAGGTAGAGGGATAAGTGTGCAACTACCGGTGCCGGTAGGGGTGGAGGAAGAGGTTCAGCGTGGTCGCAGTGGTGTCAGACGTCGTGGTGGTCATGGTAGCCGAGGTGGTCGCTCCCGAGGTCCCAATCAGCGTCCTGGGCCTTGCACTATTGACGAGTGAGAGAATTATTATATTACCTATCATCACTCTTCTTCACTTACACATCGAAATTTCCGTATTACTCTTGTAAAATCACTTCTTTTAAAACACTGTTCTGCCACTCTACTTGCACTGCTTCCTCCTGTAACCACACAGAACACACATGTTGATCTTACCCACCGTTTGGCTTAATACCCGTTAGTAAACCCTAACTGCGGGCATGCAAAATTTGTAAAAAAAACATGTAGGTACATACGTTCTGTGTTGGTTGCAGCAAAATTGTATGTATTGATCCCTGCTTTCTTGCTTTACATGGCGTGGCGGCTGGTGGGTTATCGGACTGGTGGTGAACTATACTTGCTCACTAAGTATTAAAAACTGTAACAAAACAACAAATTACATAATATATATATATTTTTTATTTTATTTTTTACATTAAATCAATGCGACGCCATTTTTCTGAAGCGAAATGTTCAATCACCTTCACCTTTTTATTAAAATCGGGTATTGTTGGTATATATTTTTTCAATTCTGACTACAGAAAGCGCATTTTAGCCGATCCTGAGACATGGCCGCCCGCGAATTTTCAAACATCGGGTGCTCTCGGTAATCTTCGGTTCGTGTGTGCGGCCACAGTATAAGTAATAGTGTACCGCGCACGAGAACAGACCCATTACTCGGTACATTTCTATGAATTATCTTTTGTTTCACGCGTCAGGCATATTCGCTTGTCACCCGTACAAGTTATATTAGCAGTCCTCATGCGAGAATTTTTGTTTACAGGGAAAATAAGTCTTAATAGTTTAGCAAAGCGCTTAAATTGTTTCGTCATAGTTGGATATTATATTTGTTATATGTTTTGGTATGTTTAAAAAAATAATATTATTATGGTATTTTAAAAATAAAAATGAAGTAATATTATGTAATTTTTGAATCTTTTGAACTTGTGGTTCAGCGCACTTAAGGTACAGCTGCCACTAGTGCACACACACCACATACATAATTATGTTAAATTTATACAAAATGTGTATGTATATATATATACCAAATCAATATCAATAGATGAGCCCTGTGGTGTAATGCTTAGAACTGTCGCCTTAGCACCACGTGTTCGATCTCCACACAATACAAACATTTGTGTGCATGAACATGTCTGTTTGTCTTGCTCTGGGTGTTTTCTATGTATGGTAAGTATATATTTACGAAAAAGAACTATTTAAGTAAGTTAATAAATAAATATCTACTACTACTACTAGGTACTAGATAACTGATAAACACAGTTATCTAGTACCTATATATTTTTTTATTTAAAATACGTATGTACGTCTATTTTTACTACAATACATATATTTACCTACACCACACCTTGGTTAGATTTTTTATACTAGGTCGAGTGATAAACAACCTTTCACCTGATGTGAAGCGGTTACCGTAGCCTATGCTTGCAACTCTCCCAGTACTCGTCAGAATCTGCATGACACGGATGCAGTAGCACCACCATATTCGCCTTCTTCTGCAATGTCTTCCTCATCAGCAATGTAATGTGTGCCACTTCCAGATTTTTCCTCTTAGCTCTAAAGAAATAGGTACTAGAACACTTTTGTTTCAGGTTCGTGGTAGATGGACAATCCGCCCGGAGCACGCCATCCGGCTCACAAATGCCGCGTCCTCTACCTCGTCGTAGCCAGAATCGAAGTGACGAAGACATCGCCTTGCCACTCAATTTCGGTAAATAACAACTGTTTTAGCTTGGCGTACGTTTTTGGTCTCAATTAGATTGTGTATCCACTAATTTAGACACCCTCACACACACGCGTGCACACACAGACTAGCATACATACATACAGCAAATATTATTGTAATGTTAGACTATATGCGTAACTCACAATGTGAAAAAAAAATCCAGTTGAATTGGTACAATCCAAGAGAGGGCCTGGAGATCTGTAATACAGGTTTCGACTTAGTTCAGACTCCAGACTCTCACTAGGATTAATATTAAAATTGATAAATCTAACATTGTAAATAAATAAATTTATTACAGGAATAATAAATATTTGTTACAGGAAGCGATGCAAGCTCTGATGGGAGCGACGATGAGACGGTGTCTCCATTCATCCCTAGGGTGTATAGAAGCGTCTTGGAGACACCAATGGACGATGACGCTGACGACCGTACCTTCGACCAGCGTACTGTTGGTGATGCTGTTCTCGCCCATGTCCCTAAGCTAGAAATTGCAGATATATCGGCTGCTGTAGAAGATGTTTCTCCAACAGCGACGGAACAGCCTTGCAGTATATTTGATTTTGTTTGGAGAATGTTTCCAAATCCTCCAATTTCCCCTGAATCGAGGCGAGAAACATTTTCTCAAATCAATGTTGGTCCGACAACTCCTCATGTCGACCCATATGACATTTTCGTTGCTATATGGGATCGGCAATTTATGGAGCACATTGCCACGGAAACAAATAGGTATGCTCAGCAGGTAGCAAAGCAGATGATGGACAACAACAGCCTCCATCCCAATAGCCGCATCAACCAGTGGCATGAAACTACTGTTGATGAGCTGTACGTTTATTTCGCCATCATTATTGCGATGGGGGTTGTTGTTAAGTCCAGAATGGAGGAATACTGGAATGTGACCTCTGGCATATTCTGTACTCCCGGTTTTGGCGCACATATGTCTATAAATCGTTTTATACTTTTAAACAAATTTTTACATTTTAATAATAACGAAGACATGTTTGCGTCACAACTGGTCGTTTCTGAGGCCAAATTATTTAAGATACAGCCATTATTGTCACATCTAAATCGAAAATTCCAATCAATGTACAATCTAAGGCAAAATATCGTAGTA
Organism: Hypsopygia costalis; assembly: GCA_937001555.2. Lineage (NCBI taxonomy): Eukaryota > Metazoa > Arthropoda > Insecta > Lepidoptera > Pyralidae > Hypsopygia > Hypsopygia costalis. The sequence continues at coordinate 6,908,652 of OW443350.2, forward strand.
GACGAATCTCTTCTGCAGTGGAAAGGTTGGTTAGACATTAACCAATTCGTTCCCAATAAAGCTGCAAAGATGGGAATCAAATCTTATGAAATTTGTGAATCTCAAACTGGCTACCTATGGCGGTTTGAGATTCACGCACATAAGAGATCTCCACCGCAGCAGTTGGAAGATCTATTAAAAGCATCCACCCCTTCAATTGTTTTAAGGCTTACACATGGTCTTGAGAACAAAGGACACACATTGTGGATGGACAACTTCTACAATTCCCCATGTCTTGCTCGGCGTCTCAAGGGATGGGGAATAGATTGTGTAGGAACCCTACGGACAAATCGTCAGTTTGTTCCGCGGGTCCTGCACAACCTCACAAAGGGGGACATGCACTCAGGTCAAATCACTGGACTTACCTCAGGGGACATCGATATCTTGGTATGGAGGGACAAAAATAGAGTCTCTATGATCTCTACATATCATGGTAACGCTGTTGTACAAGTCGAAGATTCCACCAAACCCAGCGTGATATTGGATTACAATATCATGATGGGTGGAGTGGATAAAAAAGACCAGATGCTTGCTATGTACCCTATTGAAAGAAAACGAACTAGGGTGTGGTATAAAAAATTATTTCGAAGACTTCTGAACGTCTCTGTATTAAATTCTTATATTATCCATCATCACTCTTCTTCACTTACACATCGAAATTTCCGTTTTACTCTTGTAAAATCACTTCTTTTAAAACACTGTTCTGCCACTCCACTTGTAACCACACAGAACAGATATGTTGATCTTACCCACCGCTTGGCTGAGTATCCGTTAGGAAACCACCAACGCCAACGGCGGGTATGCAAAATTTGTAAAAAACGTGTACATACGTTCTGTGTTGGTTGCAGCATAACTGTATGTATTGATCCCTGCTTTCTTGCTTTGCATGCATAATTATGTAAAATTTATACAAAATGTGTATGTATATATATACAAAATCAATATCAATAGACGAGCCCGGTGGTGTAATGGTTAGAACTGTCGCCTTAGCACCAAGTGTTCTATCTCTACACAAAACAAACATTTGTGTGCATGAACATGTCTGTTTGTCTTGGTCTGGGTGTTTTCTATGTATGGTAAGTATATATTTACGAAAAAAAAAGTATTTAAGTAGATTTATCAGTTATATGTCTTTTTTTACTACGATATATACAATGTGTCTCGTTCACTTAGGGACAAACTTTGATCCCGAAAACTAGACATAAAATAATCGAGAAAAATGATAAATATTTTTCTAAATAACCATGGTATTCAATTTTATGGCAATTTTAAAGTTAGTGACAATGAAAGTTACCTCAATAGGTGTTAGTAAAGATATTGTAATCTGCCCTTCAATTAAAAATAAATATCTTTTCTAGGTAAAACGCACCAATAGCTAGCAATTAAAAATTAAAAATAAGGTGTGTCCTTGGAATAAAAAAAAATGTAACTAATCTCGTATCTCGAAATCAACAAAACTACGAAAATTATTTATACTCAAAATTTATTGAATACTCTGTCGCATGCTTTTTTTGTTGCGTCACATAAACGCAGGTATAAACCTGTTTCAATATGAACCCCGGTGAATCAGTTCCCACTTAGTTCCGACGCTGTGAGCAGCTGTGCGTAATTTTCGGATGTCTTTTTCATTAGTTTGATGAGGAGGTACAGGTTTGCAATGTTCCAAGATATTGTTTGTATGATTAAGTACTTTATTAATAATAGTTCTAAAATTGATGTTAACTGGTACAAGGTACACAAGTTACACAACAGTTTTCTTGATTTTTCGGAGTAAATAAAAAGAATACAAAATTTATGTAGAGTTTCTGAGATTAGTAGCATTATTTTTTATTACAAGGACATAATATCTGATTTTTAATTTCTAATTGCTAGCTGACAGTATGTTTTACATAGAAAATAAAAATAAAAATAGATATGTATAAAGCTGTTTTTTTCCCCTAAATGCTTTTACCTGTTAGAGTAAACATTTGTGTCAATCTTTGAAATGTCCATTAAAATTAAATACAATGGTTATTTTAAAAATAATTTTACGTCTACTTTTCGGGATAAAAGTTTGTCCCTAAGTGAACGAGACACATTGTATATTTATCTACAACTACACCTTAGTTCGATTTTTTATACTAGGACGAGTGATAAACAAGTATGTGGTTCACCTGATGTGAAGCGGTTACCGTAGCCTATGGACGCTTGCGACTCTCCCAGTACGCGCAAATTGAAGTTATTTTTTGTTGTCTATTTAAAGTAAATAGTACTTCCTCAGAAGGGCTATCGCTACATTACCGTACATTACCTCTCTTTCGCCAGGGCCTCGTTTGCTTATCGGCAGGATGCACCACGTGTAGGTGAGGTTTGACCCTTTTAAAAAGCTGTAAATGGCTCATTTTTTAAAAGATCACCACAATCTTACACTTACTTTAATTTCATATACCTACCTATTTTAAGGTTGAGATGTGACAGTATTGGTGTGTCCACAAAACTTTATTATTAGTTCTGTATTTTATATTCTAATGTATCCATACTATATGAGCATGTACTTAGTGATATTTCTAGTGAAATTGTTTGTTTTAGATGTTAATTTCTGAAATGATTTTGTATTGCAGTTTGACCTTTTTATTGTAATTTTCAGTTTGTAAATATCATGAGATTGTCAAATTTAAAAGTTAATTTAAAATAAACGTAACAGAATTTGGAGCAAATTCTATTACGTTTACTATATAAAGGTATTATAATGTTTGAGTCGACCTTGTGCTTATTTTCGAGTGCTTGGTTTTTTTGTTCAAATTTTGTAAACTAGCCTAACTTTGTTTGCGATAAGTGCATGGACCAAACTAGAAAATAAATAAGTCGTATTAGACAATAATATAATTATTAGCGCAACAGCGACGTTTTTGTTTCGACGATACTTCGGGACTTGGCCAAGGAGTTTTGTCGCCGTCACATGCTGACGTGTTTATATTTACTGGTGGGCGTGGTGGAACCCGACCGGGTAGTTTACCGGGTATGCGTGAGCGCGCCTTACGGGTACCCGTTGATGTACCCCGTCCGGGACCTGAGTTTAGAAATATATCGTGCTCCTAAGAGCTGCTTTAGAGCTGCAGTTCTCACTTCCAGAGGAGTACCCTGTGTGCGTTACGGTGTATCGGTCGCCGCACGACTTCTTCTGGATCCTCGAATTGGAGGAGAAAACATTCGAGCAGGAGACTAATGAATAGTCTGTAAGGTTTTGTGTTGTTTTTGTGTAGTTGGTAAGTTTTATTTTTTTCTTTATTAAGTAATTATAATTTCTACATTTTCGTTGTTTTGTTTAATTACTTGGTAAGGGATGAGTACACTGGGCCTAATTTATCTCTTACTTGTTTTTTGATTGAAACTAAATCACCTGATTTGTAGCTAATAGGGTTACATTTTTGATCATACCTAGTTTTTCTCTTTTCTTTACTTAAAATTAAATTATTCCTAGCATCCGCTTGGGATTTTTGTAACCTATATCTTAATTCTAATGGGTATGAATCGTAATTATATAATGGTTCTACATCACTACTTAAAATATTACTGGGTAATCTACAATTTTTCCCAAACACCAATTCAAAAGGTGTATATTACTTGCCGTATGCACGGACGAGGAGCACCAATACTGTAACCAATCGCTCCACGTATGAATCTCATTATTTGTTTGTATTCTAAAGTACGCCCCTAATGACTTATGGGAATTTTCTGAAGACCCTATGGGTTCATGGTGGTATGCGGTTGATTGCAGTGGTTTGACGTTCAATATTTGGGAAATTTGACTTGGGGTGTAAGTGGTTCATCAAGATCTTTGAATCAAAGCCAACTTCACCTGTACGTGGTGCACCCTGCTGACTGACAAACGAAGCTCTGGGGAAAAGAGAGGTAGAGAGCATAATTGTAAGCTACCCGACTGGGGAATGTACCTCCACCTCACAGAATACCGCAGCCAAATAACAATTCCCTTGAGGGTTGTTGTGTTCCTGCGAGTGAGTGATGTCACCAGAAAGAAAGGAAGGAGATGCTGCGTTGGCAGCGGGGGTGGCGGCGCGCGAGCAATATTTTATGATGCAAGCGTTAATATGGCTACGGTAACCGTTTCACATCAGGCGGGCCGTATGCTTGTCTGCCACCCGACGTAGTATAATAAAAAAAAATTTCACGCATGGTGGTTGAAATAAATTCACTACCCCTGTCCGTTGCGATTTCGCGGATGATCCCGTATCGCAATATAAAATTATGCGACTGTCTCAGTTTATTTGTTTAGTAGCGGATACGCCTCTACGTACTTTGTGAGCTCACACTGAAGAGTAAGTATATAGCTGTATCCTTTCGAGTCCTTGGATATGGGACCTACTAAATCTAAGAAGACTATCAAAGGCTGAGGTTGCCGTACTTGCTATACACATTGGTTGTTTAACATGTTTGTGATATTTATGTTTTTGACACATATCGCATGTTGTCACAAATTTGTATGTGTCATTATTCATGCCTGGCCAATAGTGACGTTTAATATTATTCGTCATTTTACGTTTTCGCATACTGAAGTACATGGACCATGTCTCCAGACAAGCAGGGGAGAGTGACTAAAGGATTAGGGAGAACACAAAAGATCCATGAGGGTCGACGTGTCACCGGTGCTGCAGCACTGGACCCACTCTAAGATAAGATAAGATGCCTGCGTGACCACTGGTCGGCAAAATATTGAAGTCGTTTAATATGACGCGCCTGTCGTCTTTATTATTTACTTTAGAGACACCTTGTATTATACATTTATTTATATATTGAGCTAGCTCTTTAATTATATTTTCTGTGTCTTTATTACGTATTATGCATACTACATTTATTTTTAGTGTCTTGCAAAATGCATCTAATTCATTCACGAAGAAAGCTCGTTTCGTACACGATCCTGGCAGGGTCGCCATGTAATGTTGCACGGGGAGGTGACTTAATGAAAGACATTGACGGGTTGTATCTAACTGTCTTTATTGTGGAAAATCATGGGTTTATATACAGTTCTAAATTAGGGCATTACAATGATGTAGGCTAAGGATGGATGACCTACATAACGAGGTGAACTACATTGGAATGAGGTTTAAGTATAAGGCAATTAGAAAGAGAATGACGCGTGTGTCGTCACAGTACAAATGTATATAGCCACTTAGCCCTCAGTGTTCCGGGAATTGAAATGTTAACATACCCTTTTTATTCGTCCGGCACTTGGGGTCGCCTAAACGAGACATGTGATTGAAAAGCTTGTGGTACGGTTGTCCAGTTTCGTTGAAACCTGAAGGGGAAGGTCAAGCAGGCATCGAAGAAACTAGGTATGATCAACGGAGCAAAGCAGTACTTGAACCCGCGACAAAGACTTTTTATTTACAAAGCTCAAGTACGACAGCAGTACTCCATAACTGCTGCCATCTACGAGCGGGAGCGCCCAGATACCAGCTTGCAGCTTGTGACTTGATTCAAAGGCGAGCTTGCATGGCACATGTATGTGTGTGAAAGCAAGTATGCCATTGTATTTATTAATGCAATACTGATCTTACTTGTATAAATACTGATGGCATATATAGATTTAAATATTTGGCAAAAAATAATTTATATTCTATCATGCTGAATAATACCTATATGTACTATGATGAGCTCGGTGGTCGAATGGTTAACAATGGCCACCATGACTCCAAGGTCGTGGGTTCGATCCCCGCACATTTGTATGAATGAACATGTCTGTTTGTCTTAGTCTGGGTGTTTTCTATGTATTATAGGTATGTATTAAAAAAATGTATTTAAGTATTTATATATATCAGTTATCTAGTACCCATAGTACCTACAGGTTTTGCTTAGTTTGGTACTAGATGGCAGTGCGTAATTTGTCCAGGAATATAATTATATTTTTTATTTTTATGGATATTCTACAGTTTTCACGTACATATCTCTGCATTTTAATGGCTTCACATCATTTCTTGATCCATTATTTAATTAACATTGTACTATTTTGTATTGCATTTGGACCTTTCCAGTTAGCCCTGGCCCGTATAAACCCTTTCATACAAGTCAACTTCTATAGCATAACCTTGTACGTAAACAAACACGCAATATTCCTAAGTTCTCTTTATTACGTATCCCTTAACTAAATTAATACGCATAATATATCACAGTAATCCCGAAAGAACGTATTATGTGTGAGACTTACTGTGACGTTGAAGATTGTCCTTTAACCTTCCAATGCCCACGCCATTTATACACCTATACCCACGTACGGTCTCGTAGACCGAATGTTCGGAAGTTTCTGTTTCTTAACTTTTTACTAAGTAAATCTACGTGAATATCATTTTTTTTATTATATCATAAATATTGCTGTAATAGTCATTAATCGGCATCATCATCATCATTATCAGCCATCACTCCACTGCTAGATATTGGCCTGCCTTCCACAATATCAATCTTCCTCTTTCTGCATCCACCCGCTTACAGCTGCTTTTTTTGGGGTTATCGGTCGATCTAGAGAAGGGCTGCCCAAGGCTTCGTTACGCCGTACGGGCTTTTAGTCCTGCGACATCTGTCATCAGTGACTTGGCAGATGTGGCCTACCTAGTGCCCTTCAGCTTTCTGTTTATAAGAGCTTTCTGATTATTTTTTTATTTTATGTGTTTTTATTTTTTATATTGACAACTTTGGTTCTTCGTCTGATTTCCTCGCTCTGGATTCGATCCCTGAGAAAAACTCCGAGCATACATAGCTCTTTCCATCATAGTGCAATTTTTAGCTTGTGAATCAGCCCGACGGTGAGTGCCGTATATCATAGCGGGGAGGAGGCATTGGTTGAAGCCATTACTCTTCAAGCATTAGGATATCCGTGCGGTGAAGATGTACCGAAGGTTTCCGAAAGCTGTCCGGCCGAGTCGAATGCGTCTATAGATCTATTTGTTAAAATTACGCCGACGAAGAAGAATAATTTGCCCGAGGTTAACAATAAGTGCCCGTCGTTAAGAAGTAAGTTTACGACGACGAGTGGACAGTTTAAAGCCAAAATTTTTACTAATACTTTTAAAAATTTCTACGTTAATTTTTCCGATGAGTTAAAAACTATCCTATCTCTCAAGTTGGATCAAACTGCACACATTGTGCAAAATTTTTATAAAATTGGTTCAGTAGTTTAGGATTCCATCGCGGACAAACAAAGTGACACGAAATTTTTATATATTAAGAAGATAATATATTACTTTTACAACGTTTCTTGTAATATAGCTTAAATGACAACTAAACATTTGGAATGTAAGTAAAATCAAAGACAAAGAAATATATAAAAAAAGTTTGCACACAACCAGCCAGTCGCCAACAGATGCATTCTCTACGATAACTGGGTCAAGAAAATAATAATTATCTGTCTGAACTTGCCTACAGCTGGATATAGACCATGCTTAATGCTTTCCACTAGGTGTGCGATCCTCCGCTTTCTGCATCCAGCCTCTTTCAGACGATTTTTTTGGACTTGACTTAACTTGGTATATACTAAAACTTGTATCCTACTTTGTGATAGTGTTTGATGTTAGTTTATGTATTAAATTTGTTTATTATTTCTATTGGTTCTTAATTGAAATATTAATAATATACAGTAATATTTTCTAAACCGCCAGTCACAAGTTCCATTTGGGAATGCCAAATGGAACTTGTGAAGAAATTCCTCTTTTAATATACAAGTCCATCATTATAAATAACTTGTAATTTATTATATGCTTTAAGTTTATATAGTTGCTTGCAATAAACAAACACATGTAGACTTTTTTCAAGTTATCTACAGATAGATGATTTTATACTTACACAAATAATTGCACCATAATCGGGCTGTATGTACTACAATGAAGCTAGCTAATAAATAAAAAAATCGGCAACTAATAAAATACCCAACTGTCGAGCATTTCCGAAAAGAAATACAAAATTTAAAAAAAAACCGACTTCATTCGGCAAGCGCAGCTTATTGGTGGAATACCCCGGGAGACACTGCTGCCCGTCTTCCGGGATAAAAGTTATTGCGTCACACAAGATTCCTTAGTCGCCTTGCACGACATCCAGCGCAGAGCAATGGAGTGGCGCAATTTTATTTTGCCGGCAAGCACACGACAAATTTAACGGTTTCCCTCTTTTTCTTCTTTTCTGGGATCCCATCATCAGACCCTGACTTGGTGAATATGGGTCCACCTTGCAATCATACCCTTTCAAATAAAAAAAGAATTTTATAATCGGTTCACAATTCGCGAAGTTATCGAATAACATACATACAAAAAAAAAATTCAGTCGAATTGAGAACCTCCTCCTTTTTTTGAATTCGGTTAAAATGATCCGTCGGTCTCCTAGATCAACGCACGGTACGGGAAGGTTGTAATTATCACGAGAGTAATTTAGTAATTTCGTGTATTTACTCTTCAACTCGAGTGTAATAATGCGTGTATTCTTTCTGGCGATGTGTGTAAAGAAATAAATTACGTTACAAGTGTACTTTTGGGAACGGAACGGCCAAATGTGACCCGTGATACAGGTTCTTCGGATACCTCGTCCGGGCGTCAGCCCCCTTACCACCATCTCTTATTGCGACTCAATAACTGAACAGATTGCTTATATATAAAAGATAGATAGAGAAAGATAAGAATTATATATAGATATAGATAGATAAGGTATGAAAGGGTTTGTACGGGCCAGGGCTAACTGGGAAGGTCCAAATGCAATGCAAAATAGTACAATGTTAAATAATGGATCAAGAAATGATGTGAAACCATTAAAATGCAAAGATATAGACGAGCTCGGTGGCGTAGCGGTCAATAACGCGGCTTCGACACCAACGCTCGTGGGTTCGATTCCCACACAGGACAAACATTTGTGTGCATGAACATGTCTGTTTGTCTTGGTCTGGGTGTTTTCTATGTATCATAAGTATGTATTTACAAAAAAAATGTATGCAAACAGACATGTTCATGCATACAAATGTCTGCCTTGTGTGGGGATCGAACCCACGACCTCGGAGTCAAAGTGGCCATTGTTAACAATTCGTCCACCGAGCTCATCATAGTACATATATTATTCAGCGTGATAGAAGAACATAAATTATTTTTTGCCAAATATTTAAATCATAACATTTAAATTAAATATATATGCCATCAGTATTTATACAAGTAAGATCAGTATTGCATTAATAAATACAATGGCATACTTGCTTTCACACACGTATGTGTCAATATGCTTTGCACAAAGGTTATGTTTGATTTGGTCGATTACCATCAACTTAAATACATTTTTTTGGGGTGTAAGTGGTTTATCAACATCTTTGAACCAAAGCCAACTTCACCTGCACGTGGTGCACCCTGCTGACTGACAAACGAAGCTCTGGCGAAAAGAGAGGTAGGGAGCGTAATTGTAAGCTACCCGACTGGGGAATGTACCTCCACCTCACAGAAACTGCAGCCAAATAACAATTCCCTTGAGGGTTGTTGTGTTCCTGCGAGTGAGTGAGGTCACCAGAAAAGAAAAGAAGGAGATGCTGCGTTGGCAGCGGGGGTTGCGGCGCGCAAGTGATATATTATGTTGCGAGCGTTAATACGGTTACGGTAACCGTTTCACATCAGGCGGGCCGTATGCTTGTCTGCCACCCGAGGTAGTATAAAAAAAAAACTTTAGAATTCAAGGCAAGTTTCGGTACGTGCTCCATTTCACAGAAAATCACAAGCAAATAATTTATCTCATAACAGTATTTCTACGTGTAAGCAATTACTTATACTGTGGTGTAAGTAAACTCAGTGCTTAGTGCGAGTTATTAGGTTATATTCGAACGCATGGGCGTACCCAGGTTCTGGGCCAAGGGGGGGCAAATCAGATTTTTTAAGGTGCTTAAAAAGAAAAAAAAACTTAAATTAAAATAGATAATGTATAATAAATTCTTTAACTAGACAATGGCTATTTTACAAGCTTTAATTTAACTTGCAATGTATGTTTGTCCGGGTGGAACCTTGCAACTTAATTTTGAACCAGTTATCTTCAACCGATTGAGCTGAAATTTTGTATACACGCTTAGTTTATATGACAATGCATGGTTAGCTATGTGATGTCATTGTAAATCCAATATGGCGGATTATCCAAGATGGTGGACTAGCATTTTTTTCTGCACTACCACAATATGGGTATCAAATAAAAGGGCTTGCTAAGGAGCATATGAAAAATAATACTACGTTACATTAAATCCAATACGGCAGATAATACAAGATGGCGGACTCGTTATTTTTTCTGCACTACCACAATATGGGTAATAAATAAAAGGGCTTGCTAAGTAGAACATGAAAAATATGCCCAATAATAACTAAAAATAAATAAACTGAAAAAAAAAACTTTTTAAAACAAGCTTTTAATTAAATGACCTAAAAAGATGAAAATAAACTTTTAATTAAATCTAACTAATCAATACATTACTACTACAATACATTAGTACTATGTACCTATAACACATTTAAAGTTTTATAAGAGCTTGTCGCGAGATGTGCCTTTATCTAGCTCGTTATGACACAATATTGACTTGACATAATAAGAAATAATATGTATCTTAGAAAATAAGTAGATAAATATCGCGACAAGCTTTTATAAAATTTTAATTACTATTGTACTATATAAGTTTTTTTTTTTTACAGTTTATTTATTAAAAGCAACTTTCGAGGGTCTTCAGCGAAACGATTTATGACGTCTCCCGTGAAAGAATCGCTCATACCATTTACAAATTTTCTGTGTACACTGAGCATACAAAGCCCATTTAGTCTCTCTTCGGTCATGGTCGATCTTAGCCACGTTTTTACACGTCTAAGTGTGCTGAACGACCTTTCAATTGTAGCAGTGGAATAAGGCATTGCCAGCAAAATTTCTAGGGCTACCTTCACCTTCGGGTAAAAAGAATCTGCTTCTTGTATTAACTCCGCTATTCCAATACTTTCAAAATCCTGCTGCTGCTTATTTATCCAAAAAGTGCGCCATAGTTCGGCTTCAAATGTGATCCCTTCTAATTCATAAAAATCTGATACTTCCTCCATACATTTTTGTAATTTAGGAACTGTAATTTTAATTATCTGACTAGGGTGTAACAATGAAAGATTAAACGCTGGTGAATGCTGTTTGTTAAATCTCGCCTCTAATGAAGATGACAAAGAATCCAAATAAGGCACGTATAACGAGCGACGAAAATACTCGCTAAGGGAAGCAGCTGGTTGATTTGCCCTATGTTGTTGGCGGCTTGCTGTTCTTGGTAAACGTAGCTCAATGTTTAAAGCCGTAGCAATTTCTTCAGCTGATTTGATTAAATCTTCGCTCCCTTCTTCCGCGGCACGCCGGTGTTCTGCCACTGCAGTAGTTATTGTTTGTATATGTTCTGCACATCTTAATATGTCCAGCGTTTTAGATTGCAATATGTTTGCGACGGGTTGCAGCATAGAATTATATTTGTCTATGATACATAGAGAAAATATAAATGTAGTTTGGTTAACAGCAGATAGTAACTGGAAAGCTACTTTCCTTGTCGCAGAATTACCTTCCCGAGAAAGTTTTTCTAAACCTTCTGTAATTTCGACAAAATGTTTCTTAAATATCGAAATACTTTGGTATTTATGGGACCATCTTGTTTCACACAACAATGGTATTTTTGGTGCATATTTTTGACGCAGAACCGATTCCCTGAAAAATTTTATCGTATCTTTTACTGTTCCAATGCAGTTGCGGATCTCAGAAACATTATTTAAATCGTTTACCACGAGGTTTAATCTGTGGCAGGCGCAGTGAAAATATAAACCCTTTTTATAAGTTTCTCTCAATATTTTTTGGACTCCACCATCTTTTCCCGCCATAGTAGCACATCCATCATAGCCCTGTCCCACGCATTTATTAGCGTCAATATTTAGCGTATTAATAAATCTATTAATTTCAGCAGCTATCGTTTGGGCATCCATTTTTTCCAACTCCACAAAACCCATAAATTCTTCTTTAACATTTTTTTCCTTTTGATCGTAATATCGAAGACCTATTGCTAGTTGTTCCTTACCAGATATATCTGCTGATTCATCAGCCAAAATACTAAAAGCACTTGCGGCTCTAATGTTATCGACCAGTTTTTCTCTTATTAGGATACCGCATATGTTTAATATTTCATTTTGTATTTTCGGGGACGTATATTGAGCATTCTTTTTACCCTTCTCTAAATGTTGCCGCAAAATCTCATCACCAGATTTAATTTTTAATTGAAGCAAATCTTGAAAAACGCCGTCATCTTTTTCTTTTCCTCTCAATGGCAAATCATGTGTTCCACAAAAAACTATTGTACTGATTATAGGTTGCAATGCATTTCTATTATCTTCAATAATTTTTTCGTGGCCGGTTTGCAAAGCAACTTGCACATTTGTTTTAATGTTGCTAAAAGAATTGGCAGACGCACTCGACTCTCTGTGCCATTGAGTATCTACATGCGCTTTACAATAAATATGTATATCTTTATACTTAGTAAAAGGTCGAACAATTAGAGATCCCTGTACACCACGTGCAACTTTCGGCGGAAATAAAACACAAAACAAGCAAAACGCACCTTTCAATCTCTTTGAGTAAGTAAGCCATGGTTTGTATATTTCTAACCAAGAGTGGTTAAATTTGCGTTTTAAATGTGTAGCATCACCAGCAAAATCATAAGTTTCTGGAGGTACCCAGCATCGCTTTAACATTTCCATTCTCTTCTCGGTTGTCAATACGAAAGACCGTCCAACCCATCGACCGATATCGTTTTCATGGGAATTTTTTCCATCATCCAGAATGGACGTAGATGTAGATGCACGAGATTCAGAAGCTACTTCATTAACAATATTGCAAGAATTTACGGTTTCCGATTCTGAATCTTGCGAGTTTACAAATGAGTTACACATTTTTTTATTATCAGAATAAGATTGTGTTATTGGCGCTGAATCCACCTCACTAGACTGCTGCAACTGCTTACTGCAACTGGCATCATCATCCTCTGTACTTGTAATTTTCCGTTTTTTTGCTGCAAAAATGAAATACGGTATAGGTACGGTAATGAAGCTACAAAAAATATATTTATTTTTTCGGCATGACTAAAAAAAAAGTTAAAACCGCCTTCAGACAACCAAGAGGCGCCAAAGACCAACCTAGACTACATGAATTATGTCTTTTCTTTTCACACCGACTCCAGTGGCTGTTAGAATCTGAAGGCGGTTTTTATTTAATTATTTTTAATTTTCTCATGCATCCTGTCATCGGCACTAAACCAAATTAAAAAATCGAAGTGATTCCTCGTTTTTGGGAGTTAGCTAAAAAAACGATTACATTTGTGCGTCATGCATGCCTATTAATTAAGCCGAAGTTACGTTACGAAACTAGAGAAATTTGACGTGTAAACGTCCAGTTTTACAATGCATGCATTAGTAACAATTGACATACCTAAGTAACAAAATACGTTTGAAGCATCAAACTCTAAAATCTTATTTCATACATTGCTAAAGGTTATTAAAAAAATAAGAGTAGATAAACACGAAATCCTATAAACAATTGTGATTGTTTTGTTTTATTAAAACATTAAAATAATAGACACATTAAGTAAGTAGTAATAGAAAATACTTACAAAAAAAGTTCCGAATATCCATTTTCATTCAACGTTTTATTATTGTACAACAGAATATAAATAGAAATACATATATCACAATAGGTACTACAACTCAGTAACAAAACCTTATTTATTTTTAATTTAACCAAAACTCGTGTATTTTGAAAACAACAAGTCAAAGCTCGTACTCTCCCGATTTCGCGCCACACGATGTCGCTCGGTTAGATTCGGTAATATTCGTGTCGTGTCGTGCAGGCACGGGCGGGCCTCGCAGCGCTTGTGGCGCTGCTAGCGGCTGTTATAGGTAGGTAGGTATCTAACGAACGCGCTGCGTAATTTTTAGTTGTAAAAATATTGTATTGCAAACAAATGGCAAAAAATTCGTTTTCGTATTTTTTATCGATAAAAGTACTAGATAAGATACTTGGACGTCAACATTATCCAGGGGGGGGCAGCTGCCCCCCCCTGCCCCTCCCTGGGTACGCCCATGTTCGAACGTGTAAATATTTAGAAGCCGACCAAATTCTGAAAAAGTATCATATTGTGAATTTACCAGATGCGTGTTACATATCCAAATTAGCCGGGTTAATCACTTCAAAATGCGAGTAAGCCACATAACTTTTGATATGTAACATGTACGTTTTATAAATTCTCTAAAAAAAAAAAGTCAGACAAATTACACAGCGCCATCTAGCCCTAAAGTAAGCGAAGCTTGTGTTATGTATACTAGACAACTGATAAACATACGTAAATACATTTTTTATTTGTAAATACATACTTATGATACATAGAGAACACCCAGACCAAGACAAACAGACATGTTCATGCACACAAATGTTTGTCCTATGTGGGAATCGAATCCACGAGCGTTGGTGTCGAAGCCGCGTCATTGACCGCTACGTCACCGAGCTCGTCTTTAGTTAGGGTTTGTTTACGTTGGCATGATCGAATGCGAATAAAAACTTGCACTATGCATGCTGATTGCCATGACGATCGCTCACAACGAAGTGAAGTTCGTTGTCCTTGTATGTATGTATATAATATCTTTATTATACCCCAAAACAATACAAATAAGTAGACAAATAAATTAAACAGTATAAAGGCCGGCTTATCTCTGAGAGAGACCTCTTCCAGCCTACCGTAGAGTGCTTGAAAGGATTCATAATGGGCATGGTTAAAACAAATAGATTAATAATGTAAAGAAGAAATACGAGTATATATTTATGATTTGATTTATAAATTAAAAAGAGAAAGAAAAATAAATTGTAATAATAGTAATATCAGTAGTAAGAATGAATTAAAGAAGAATCTATATATATAAAAGAAAGTCGTGTTTGTTACAACACTTATAACTCGAGAACGGCTGGACCGATTGCCATGGTTTTTGATTTGTTGGATTTGTTTCCGTCCCGAATAGCAGAATAACTATGAAAAACATTGGAAAATTGACGAAAAAATAAAATAAAAGGATAAACATTTTCCCATACAAATAAAAGTGTCAGTTGAAAAAGGATTGCGATATTTATTGGTTGTCAAATATCAAAATGTCAAATCGATTGGTGTCACTTTTATGTCGCGAAAGTTGTCTGTGATTTGTTTTGAAAAATGTCAAATGGATTGGGGTGAAAACGCTTGGCCCATGGAGTCCGAGCGCAAGAATCAAATCAGAGTAAACAACAAAAGAAATGACAATTACAAATCACCAAAACGATTAAACCGATTTCAAAACTAATAAATAAAACAAAACGTTTTTTTATTTTTTTTGATTAAACCATAAGGAAATCTTTATTTTTACGAAATCTTCAGTTTTTATGGATACGGGTCTTCTCTCAACCGAAGGGGTTTAGAGCATACTCCAACACGCTGCTCAACTGCGGGTTGGCGGAGGCCAGTGTTTTCGAACCGCGTAGAGGCCACTAACTTGGCTTAACGACTGTCATCTAATGATAACAACCAGGACCGACGGTTTAACGTGCCTTCCGAAGCACGGAGGAGTTCAAGATAATCTAATGATAACAACCGGGACCGACGGCTTAACGTGTCTTTCGAAGCACGGAGGAGCTCGAGGTAATATAAACCCATTCGTGTACGGGCTACAGTCGACGTTGCTTAACTTGCGTGTTCAATTAGACTGACACGCGCAATTATGCCATCGAGCTTCTCTATTATTTTCTATTTTTTTTTATACTACGTCGGGTGGCAGACAAGCATACGGCCCGCCTGATGTGAAGCGGTTATCATAGCCATATTAAAGCTCGCAACATAAAATATCGCTCGCGCGCCGCTACCCCCGCTGCCATCGCAGCATCTCCTTCCTTTCTGGTGACCTCACTCACTCGCAGGAACACAACAGCCCTCAAGGGAGCCGTTATTTGCCTGCGGTATTCTGTGAGGTGGAGGTACATTCCCCAGTCGGGTAGCTTACAATTACGCTCTCTACCTTTCTTTTCGCAAGAGCTTCGTTTGTCAGTCAGCAGGGTGCACCGCGTGCAGGTGAAGTTGGCTTTGGTTCAAAGATGTTGATGAACCACTTACACCCAAATATTATCATCATAATTATTATAAACCAAACTTAATCATTGTTTTAATTCCATAAAATCATAAATTTAGTTCAGCTAATATGTACCACGACATTCATTGATTGTTAGGCGGTACGAAGTTCGCCGGGACAGCTAGTATATTTATAAATACAATGGCCGTGTGTTTTCCGGCAGACTAGAATAGAATCACTCTGTCTCCTCCCGTGGATGTCGTACAAGGTGACTAACGGAAATACATTATCAAACCTCGATCATGCCTCCCCAACCCGTTTGGCCAGCGTGGGGAGTGTAGGCCAAATCCTCCTTTTGTCTGGGACGGACGAGAGAGGGTCGTGCTCCTGTAGTGGAGACTAAAATGACCTGATATGATGATATTTATAAATAATAAAATGATTAACAGAAGGGTAAATACACATACATATAGAATGATGAGATAAACTCCAAACTAATCAATTAAATATAATATATTATTATATTTTAGCTCTCAAGCAGTTATGTAAGTGGAAGCTTAAACGAGTCTACCTTGTTTTAATTTTACACTAATATTTTGACATTGAAAATACAAACAACCAAATATACATAAATCCTTAATCAAATAGATAAAAACTAAAACCACGATTAAATAAACATGGAAGTGATACCGATAAACTGTGAAGTGAGATAATGCAAAGTTTGTATCCGAAAAACAAATAATTACGGAAATAGTAAGTTGGGCTTTGTGAAAATAAATAGCAGTATGTAAACGCTTATTTTCGCTCATGAAACATCCATTTTTGAGTTGTTATTAGCTAGAGTTATATTTTGCGGCGTTTGCAGTGGAAACGCTCGGTCCATGGTCGTCCGACATGAAAGCTTTCGTGAAGGACATCTCCACCAGACTGGTCCACGCCTCAGGCGACTTTAAAGGTGGTGCCTATTTCGCTCAGCAGCTAAGCCTTGCTATCCAGCGAGGTAACGCCGCCAGCGTAATGGGCACTATACCCCAGGGAAGAGGGTTAACTGAAACTTTTTTATTGTAAGTTTGTTTTTGGTATTATTATTATTGTTTATTTTTAAGTATTTAAGTTGATGTTACGTAATTTATTGTTTAATATTAAAGTATATATAGCTAGATATATCTCAAAAGCTAGAATCTCGGAGGAGAGGAGTTACTCCGGAAAGACATTTAATTTAGCTTAGGCGCTGGTTTCTCTGACCGCCCGCCACCTGAAAGAGGCTCTGGGGAAAGTGGTACAGCGTAGGTCGACCTTTACTAGAGAAGTACTTCCACCCTACAGAAGACCGCAGTTAAATAAAATTACTGTTATGTTCCTGCGAGTTAGTGAGGTTACCAGATGTAAAAAGGTGCATCGTCTATATAGATGTTTGCAAGATAAGGAGGATTGCTCGCGTTGGCACCCATACTTTAGCTAGAATAACAGCTATACGTCACACGGGTTGTATGCTTGCCTGACACCATACGTTGTATAAAATAAATTCGACTCCTGCCATTAGAAATGTTACTACTATTGTTACCTAAATTTTATATACGATTCTCTTATCCACCAGACTTTCAGATACGGTAATTTAGATTATACTCGTATGGCGAAACGTCCAAATAGTCCCCACGGACACCGTCTAGACAAGTTTATGTCATTTGGGTACCGCAGTCGGGAAGTGCGACGGGCAAAGACATGCACAATAAATTGACGAACTAAAATATTGCAATGGAATATTCAAGTTTTGACAATGTAATAATATAACTCCTCAGCATCGAGATATAAGTACTAAGTAGGTACTTATATCTCAATGCTCCTCAGTAGGTTTTTTGAAGTGAAAACTTCTTTGTGCGTGATGGGCATTTTTTTGCAATGTTTGGGGTGTAAGTATAAGTAGGAACCTAGTACTCATAGTACAAGATTTGCTTAGTTTGGGACTAGATGGCAGTGCGTAATTTGTCCAGCAATATTTATTTATTTATCAGAACCAAAGCCAACTTCACCTGCAAGCGGTGCAAGAGAGGTAGGGAGCGTAATTGTAAGCTACTCGATCTGGGGAATGTACCTTACAGGAAACCGCAGCCAAGTATAAAAAAATTTAAGTAAAATTAATCTATATAAGTCGAGATATGTCTTAACTTCTATATTGGTCAACGTTGGCTCTCACATCTTCCAGGAAGATGACAATCTTGGCATCTGGTGGTAGCCGGCAGCATTTTTTATAAACCATTAATCCCAATCTCCTCGTATCATACGAATATCATGAAGAGTCGCCTGGTGCAGTTGTACGAAGACACGGTACCCCAAATAACGGGAACAGGGAATGGCAAAGAAGGAGACGATCACCTTTTTTAAATAGAGATTTATATTTTAAAGACCTATAGGATAAAGGAAGTCCTCTAATTTTCCTATATATAGATACGTTAATTACAAACTACTATATAGGTTATAGCCCTAGCCTAAATAGATTTCTCAAAGAACATACTTCGAAACCCCAGTTGGATTTTTTAAAATATGTCACAGATTTTTATTTAAGAGGAAAACGCTAGGGGCAGGGCGTGTTTCCGTATGAATTAAACCATTTTTATGAAATTATTCCATACCAAGATTCCATACAACATGAAATGTATTTGATTTCGTCGCTTCCATTCCTGAATTTCAGTGTCCTGAGAACTATTGCTTAGGCGCTGGAAATCACATGCAATAAAAAAAAATGTGGCACTCCGGGAGTGCCGACAGAAGTGAAAACTTGAACAATTACATGTGTAGTTTTTGAATTGTCTGGAAATATTTTGCACTATTGAAAGCATTCCCTTTTTCTATCTCTCGTACGTGTATTTCCGGAACGAGAATAGCGTGGACCCAATGCGGAGAGCAAAGGTCGACTGACTGAACCAATAGCGCACAGGCAGTACCTCATACTGCACCAAATAGACCGGTGTCGGTTACGGTAACTGTGTCGCGAATTCAATGGTTTTTTGATTAATCCGCCATGCTAATTGAAGCCTATCGAAAAAAAATAGGTATTAGCAGCTACACAATAGCTAATTATAAAATACCGTACATATCCTCGATATTATGAATCTGGCGCACCAAATACTGTATGTGTAACCCATGGCCAATGGACAAGAACACACCGTTGTATCGCGTGTTTGCTACAAACTGGGCGATGGTCTTGAATATAGATTTCTTAGCAAAAATAGATTAGAAATAATTAACACTTTGGGACTTGCACTTTTATTTTGACACAAATATTCGCTTCCAGGTCCACTAAAACCAGTTTTCTTATATGAGAGGGGGGCAAGCGAGCATGTGGATCACCTGATGGAAAGCAATAACCACCACCCATAGAAATCAGCAACACCAAGGGGTCGCCGATGCGTTGCCGGCTTAGAGTATACATATAGCTTGCTTATGTATACTCTAGGGTTGCCACCCTTTTAAAGGAAAAAAAGTATCGTCGACAACCTTTATTCTAGAGCCATTGGAGAGGTTTAGGGCATACTCCACCACGTTGCTCAACTGCGGGTTGGCGAAGGACAGTGTTTTCAAGCCGACTAAAGGCCATTGACTTGGCTTAACGACTGTCATCTAATGACAACAGCCGTGACCGACGGTTTAACGTGCCCTCCTATAAATAAACCCATCCATGGACAGACTACGGTCGACGTTACTTAACATGTGTGTTCGATTAGACTGACACGCGCAATGACGCCATCGAGCATCTCATGTATGTATCTCAACCTGCGAATGAGGTATGTATGTATTAATAATGAGTCGAGTTGTAAACTTAACTTCTATAAACTCTTTTATATACTACGTTGGGTGTCAGACAAGCATACGACCATCTGATGTGAAGCGGTTACCGTAGCCATATTAACGCTCGCAACATAAAATATCGCTCGCACGCCGCCACCCCCGCTGCCAACGCAGCATCTTCTTCCTTTCTGGTGACCTCACTCACTCGCAGGAACACAAAAACTCTCAAGGGAATTGTTATTTGGATGCGGTATTCTGTGAGGTGGAGATACATTCCCCAGTCAGGTAACTTACAATAACGCTCCCTACCTCTCTTTTCGCCAGAGCTTCGTTTGTCAGTCAGTCAGGGTGCACCGCGTGCAGGTGAAGTTGATTTTGCTTCAAAGATGTGGATGAACCACTTACACCCCAATATTTTTTTATATTGTTATAATTTTTGTTATATTGTTATCAACAAAAAAGCTCCTCATGTCACAACTTGAGTATTACTTAACAAAACAACTTCATTACTCTGTGAACTACGTACCTACCCCTTAAAACTAATTTCTACAGGAGCTGTACCTAACATAGAATTCTACTTGGAAGTATTAGATAAACATGTTCCCGACTCTCGCTGTAGTTATGAAAACTACTTTAAAATGTGTAATACAGTTTTAAACAGTTTGACTTTTAAAGTAAAAGTTTATAACAGTTTATAATTATATTTATCTACTCTCATACTAAAATTTAGAGTTAGAAAACTAAATACATTTTACGCACAAGCCATCAAAATAAATTTAAAAAGTTACTGTATCGTAAATACAGCTCGTTATGGACAACTGTATCGAAAAATAACTTTTTTTCCATTTCGATACATCACCAAGCAGATTGCAATGTAAATGCATGCGTAAAACAGTCAACCAAGGCCGATAGTAGGCATCTCGCTACAAAATCGATAAAGTAGTGTATGAAACTGCACATAATATTAGGTCTTAAAATACTCGTGTAAACTACTTTTGCTTTATTATGCAACAGTTTCATAAACTAGTAAATAAGTAGGTACCTATTTTATAACATACGTTTTCTGTCATGCACGATGAAATTCTTGAACGGGTGGGAAACAAGCATACGTCCCGCCTGATGTGGAGCGGTTACCGTAGTCATATAAACGCTCGCAACATGTAAAATCGCTCGCGCGCTGCCACCCCCGCTGCCGTCGCTGCAACACCTTTCATTCTGGTGACCTCACTAACTGGCAGGAGTACAACAAGGCAATTGTTATATATATTATTCTGTGACCGGTGGAGGTACTTCCCCATATACCATTTACACCCCTATTTCTTGTTTTAGCTAGACTAGTTGCTCGATTAATTCAGCAGTGTGTCGCAGTAAAAGAGAGTTTATAAAAGCTTTTCAACAGCGCATTGTCCATAGTCGTATTGTTCCCTAGGATTCATTCACCACAATACGCCTTCAGTAATAATGGTTATGCGTACTTTTGCTTCTAGACATCTTTGCGTACGTTTTAGCCTAAAATATTAAAGATTTTAATCAATATAATGCTTTTCTTTGAGGGATCGAATCCGGAACGAAGAAACCAAATTTGTCAATATAGCCTTCAGAGTTTGCAAGCTGAAGTGAAGTAAGGCCCTGGGTCATTTTAAGCAAAACCATTTTGGCAAATTTTAATCACCTTTTATTAATTATATATTTAATTAACTTTTATTAATAATAACATTAACAGATACAGAAAGCTGTTCTCCTCTGCACGGAACGTATTGTGAGGAGGTTTCTGTCTCTGTGACCTTGACCACCGATAGTTTGGACCTTGTTCCCGCTATCGGGGGGATTCTGTTTTTGTATATTTTTTAATGTATTTTTTTTATATATTATATATTAAAAAATGTATGAAATAAGATATTAAAAATAAATAAATGCAATTAATAAAAGTAATATTTCTTTTTATATATACAATATTTTATTTGCGAAAATGTAATGAAAATGCTTACTAGTGCTAATTTTCTGTTTCCTTGTTTCATAGAGTTGGTTTTTATTTTCCTGTTATGAAAATTTATCTATATTTATTTACCAATCGCTTTATTTGCCATATTGTTGTCTCTCATATTGCTAAGAGGGGAAGAGTAATTCCAAAAGCTTCCTACTCCTAATTTCTTCTGATTAAATTCGTTGTGAGTAAAACTACGTTTACCCCCGGGACTGCAATAGACTTCACTGTTCATTGTCTTTTTTGGCGGTCACCGCTGTTAATCCTGGCTACACAGGAGATACAGTAGTGGGAATGTGTCGTGGGCAGCCGTCCCGAAACAATACAATACTGTTTAGTGCACAAAAAGAGTAAAGTTTTAACAATAATTACTTGAAATTAGCACAAAAGGCGGCCTTATCGCTTAGTGATCTCGTCCAGGTAACTATTGGGTAGCCCAATGGTTACTTAGTGATCTAGGTAACCATTGGGCTACTATTGGGCTACTGGAGGCCTGAATCTCCAGTGATCTCTTCCAGGTAACCATTGGGTAGCCCAATGGTTATCGTTGTCTCTTAGTGATCTCTTAGTGATAAAGGTAGACGGCGCAGCATATGCTATATATCTATTCAACTATATAAATATAAACTTACATAAACATACACATAATAATATTCATTTTAAGATTAGTTTAGTAACTTATTTTAGTTTTTAGTTACTATAGTTTGATTCAAACTAAAAAAAATCTAATCTAAGAATATGCAAGCGTTCCATCGATTGGTTATTTTACATCACCGGAACTACCAAATCACTTGCTTTCTGATTGACAGCAAACCGATTAAGGAAGAAGTTTTTAAGGCAGGACATTGTTGCCATACGCATAAAATTACATAAAATTTGAAACGTCAAAAAGCAATCACGCGATCAAGTTTGCAGCTGAAAATGGTCTTTTATTTTTTCCTAACAGAAGACCTCATGTTTATTCTCGCTATACATAACAGACTAATAATTACTATCTGGTATTTTGTCGCGTGCCGCGATGCCGTGCGGCTTTCTTATTCATCTGCGACATGAAAGTATTTTTTCAACGATGTATTTTCCCCTCTGTTATGTTGCGTTTCATTATGAATACTGTATTGACTCTCGTTCTTTGCGAATAATTGGATCTTTGTTCGCACTTATGATGAAAATTATATTTTGTTTTAAGGTTTATTTCGCTTGACTTCTGAAACGGACAAGTTCTTTTAATTTGAAATGTTTATAAAAGACTATACGACGGCTTTCAAGAGCGATAAAACAATTTTATTGTCGGAAATTAAAATAAATATGATAATGTTATTTAATGTACTGATGATAATGATGACTCGTATCATCATCATCATCATCAGCTTGTATCTACCCACTGTTGGATAAAAGCCTTCCCCAATGCTTTTCACCGCCGCGTGGTTTCCGGCAGACTAGAATAGAATCACTCCGTCTCTTCCCGTGGATGTCGTACAAAGCGACTAAGGAAAATACATTATAAAACATCGATCAGGCCTCCCCAACCCGTCTGGCCAGCGTGGGAAGTGTAGGCCAAATCCTCCTTCTGTCTGAGACGGACGAGAGAGGGTCGTGCTCCTGTAGTGGATACTAAAATGACCTGATTATTTCCGCCGTTACTATATAGGAGCATGGCGCCCAATGCTTCGTCGTCCTACGAGCGGTCTCCACTCTAATACTTTCCTCCCTCATCTGCCATCACTTACTCGGCAAATGTGACCGGCCTATTGCCACTTCAGCTTGCAAACTCTGAAGACTATGTCGACAACTTTGGTTCTCTGTCGAATCTTCGTGCTGGATTCGATCCCTCAGAGACACTCCTAGCATAGTACTCTCCATCGCTCGCTGCGCGACCTTTAGCCTGAGGACCAGTCCGATGTCCAAGGCCATCCAAACCATTTGTCTTATTGGTACATAATATTATATACCTCACACAGAACCAAACCTTGATTTCACAGAGCAAATATACATTGGGTTAAGTATAATTAATTAAATTTATTAAAGGCCTTTAATTAAATTAATTAAAGGCCTTTAATTTTCAATTAACATTCAAATATATATAAACAGGCAATCAAAATTCAATAATAGGTAGATAATATTATCAGTGATCGGAATAGGTAGAGTGATTTGTTGTACTTGCGTAATGCTGTCATAATATGGTATGCCTTTTTAATGAACTGTTATCGAAAAATTTCAGGATTTCATTAAATATTATTTAGGTCGTGATTTAGTAGCAATTGTATTTGAAATTATAGGTTACGATAGCAAAGCACTTTTAAGTAGTACTTTATTTGCTAATGTATGTAAAATTTAAAAAAAAACTGAGTAACTAACGGAATCCTATGTTTGGACTTAGCTTTGGTAAGCACGTAAAGCTAGATAGCTTTACGTGCTTACCAAAGCAACCGGAACCCCGGAGAATTAAAGCCTCAATAGTTTCGAAAAATCCCAGAGGTATGTCCATATTCATATCAGCGTTTGAGATTATTATCTCTATCTATTCCGATCTCTGATTATTATACATCCATTAAATGTTATTTGAATTTGTTTGTCCACTGTTGGATAGAACAACTGATGTAAATAAAATAATGTGTACAATTAAAAATAATTAATCTTTTATCTGTATTTTTATCCGTTTTAATTATGAACATTATTTTATTTAAATGAAGTTTGTAAAATTTTCTTTTTGAACTATTCACTATTTTATTTTATTTATTTCATGTCTCATGAAATAGAGCAACTACATATATATTTTTATATTTTTTTCGTGAGTACTAAACCTACTCCTAAAACTTTTAATTACCATATATAACTAGCAGGGCCACCTGCTGGTGAGTAACGACACCAAGGGTACCGAATCTCTAGAGAGTCGGTGGTCATTGTCTTACTCTCCGGCTTGCCTTCGTCGGTTGCAGTGGAAACTCAACGCCCAGGACACCCAGGTCTAGCCTGTCTTCATTGGCCATCTGAAATCGTTAGGCTGTATGCTCCAGGGGTGGAAATGTTAAAGAGCAAAACGCCGCAATAAATTTAATAGGAAACGTAGTATGTACACCTCTCGACGCCACCGAGTCACTAATATCATGAAAGTACATATACAAAATATCTAGTTTTCTTCCGATTTTGAGCCGGAACAATAAAAAAAAACAATTAATACAAAATTTTAATTATTATTAACTAGCTGGTACCAGTATCTTCATGATCTACATCCGCGCGAGATTTTGACCCTTTAATTTATTTTTGCTATGTACTTTTTAACTATTGCTCGAAGCTGAGTTTCATAATCTATTTGTAAAAACCGCACATAAGAAATCTGTTCAGTAGTTTTAGAGATTAGTGTAGGTACATACCGACGCGACGTACAGCTAGACACACAAAATTTTAAAATAAACTTAAATAAATTTCTTAATACACACAAAAAAGTTAAAATTATTATAAAATAACTTTATTAAAATATTTTCACCACCGCAAAAACACAAAATCTTTTATGTACAAAAAAAAAGTTTTTTATTTTACGTTCTGAAAAATAATCTTTTATTATTATTTTTATATGAGAGGGGGCCAAACGTGCATGTGGGTTACCTGATGGAAAGCAATCACCAGCGCCCATGGATCAGCGGCACCAAGATGTCGCCGATCGGTTGCCAGCCTATACTCCTTCCTTTCTTTCTTTCTAGTGACTCGCAGGAACACAACAACCTTCAAGGGAATTGTTATTATTTTGGCTGCGATATTCTGTGAGGCGGAGGTACTTCCCCAGTTGGGTAGCTTTAAAAATACGCTATGCCCTACCTCTCTTTTCGTCGGAGCTTCGTTTGTCAGTTAACAGGGTGCACCGCGTGCAGGTTAGGTTGGCTATAGTTCAAAGATGTTGATAAACCACTTACACCCCAAACATTCGAAACATTATGCAAATTTTCCATGACGAATCGTAAGAAATCATTGTTTTTATGACCTATTGTCCTCATTCGTCGTGTGTATTTGAAGAAATTTGTATACTATTTGTTATTAGTTTCAAACTCTATAAATAGCTGAGAAAGCGTCGTTATATCTCATAGTTTTCCAGTGAATGGATACTAATTGAATGGAACCGTCATGGATGACGTCAATACGCAACGAGTCACGAAATACTCCACTGCCAAAATCATTATTTAAAAATTGGAACAAAACAAACATACTTTTAGTATTTTTAATATTAATAGAATTATCATCATCATCAGGTCATTTATGTCTCCACTACAGGAGCACGACCCTCTCTCGTCCGTCCTAGACAGAAGGAGGATTTGGCACCACGCTGGCCAAACGGGTTGGTGAGGCCTGATCGATTGTTGATAATGTATTTCCCTTAGGGCCGAAACACATAACCGCGTCGCGGCAACGCGCCGTAACGCAACGCTCAATCGAGCGTTGCGTTGCGGCGCCGCGAAATAAAGCGTTGCCATACATGGCAACCATTTCTTTGTGTTTTTTTAATGTTGTTGAATGTATGTAAGAAAAATAATCAAAAATGTTACATTTCCTTAACGTTAAAGTTTGATTAAACGCTTACTTTTTGTACACTATGTGCGGCGCAGTGCACCGCTAAATTTTGCGTAGCGGCGGGCGGCACTGCTGATTTTAGCGGTGTGGTGCCGCAACACGGATAACTGCGTTGCGGCACCACACCTTACCGTGTTAATCACTCCGTCTCTTCCCGTGGCCCTTAGTCCCCTTGTACGGCATCCACGGGAAGAGACGGAGTGATTCTATTCTAGTCTGCCGGAAACCACACGGAGGCATATTAATAGAATGAGTTTATTTAATATAATAATAAATATTCCTGGACAAATTACACATCTAGTCCCAAACTAAGCAAAGCTTGTTCTATGGGTACTAGATAACTAACCTTTTTTTTGTAAATACATATAATACATAGAAAACACCCAGACCAAGGGAAACAGACATGTTCATGCACACAAATGTTTGTCTTGTGCGGAGATCGAACCCGCGACCTCGGAGTCAAAGTAGACATTGCTAACCATTCGACCAACGAGCTCGTCCATTATTGAAAGAAAGTTTGTTGTTACTGTTTATTATTGGCGCTTGGTGGAACATTGTTAACATAAGGCATTATGTAACAAAACACAATGAGTCTACAAAACATGTTGTAGAAACACAAACATTTTTTTTTGGGGTGTAAGTGGTTCATCAACATCCTTGAACCAAAGCCAACTTCACCTGCACGCGGTACACCCTGCTGACTGACTAACGAAGCTCTGGCGAAAAGAGAGGTAGGGATACCTAATTGTAAGCTACCCGACTGGGGAATGTACCTCCACCTCACAGAATACTGCAAAATAGCAATTCCCTTGAGGTTTGTTGTGTTCCTGCGAGTGAGTGAGGTCACCAGACAGGAAGGAGATGCTGCGTTGGCAGCGGGGGTGGCGGCGCGAGAGTGATATTTTATGTTGCGAGCGTTAATATGGCTACGGTAACTGCTTCACATCAGGCGGTATAAGTTCAGGAATATTTATTTATTTATTATTTCGGTGATTATGCCGAATTACGAGTAATGGTCGAAAGTTATACTAATAATTACCATTATTAGTTTTGCTCGCAATTACAATTGACAATAATTAATGAATGAAACAATTTTCAGTTCAATTAATCTCGATTCGGTCAACTTTCATTTAACAAAGTGAAATAATTACGAGAAAATAGCCAACATATATTGATAACGTCACACGCGTGTTTTCACAACGCAAATTTACAAATTTTCTTCATTTTCTACGCGGCAGTAGTGCGCGAATGACTTTTATATTTTACACATTTGGGGTGTAAATGGTTCATCAACATCTTTGAACCAAAGCCAACTTTACCTGTACGCCGTGCACCCTGCTGACTGACAAACGAAGCTATGCCGAAAAGAGAGGTAGGGAGCGTAAAATTGTAAGCTACCCGAATGGGTAAATGTACCTCCACCTCACAGAATACCGCAGCTAAATAACAATTCCCTTGAGAGTTGTTGTGTTCCTGCGAGTAAGTGAGGTCATCAGAAAGGAAGGAGATGCTGCATTGGCAGCGGAGGTGGCGGCGCGCAAGCGATATTTTATGTTGCGAGCGTTAATAGGGCTACGGTAGCTGCTTTACATCAGGCGGGCCGTATGCTTGTCTGCCACCCGACGTAGTATAATAAAAAAAAAAACATGACAACAATACCTGGGTAATTGTATTTTTTAAATACTTAGTTGATTTCGGCTAATTTGTCAGAATATTATTATTTTTTAAATGAGAAAATCACCTCCCACGCCTTAATAAATAATGCGAGTTTAATAGTGTAATATTTAATAGGTAGATGGCGCCACAATGCAACTTCACAGCAGTAAAATATAAAATGCAAAAATTCGCCACCATCACAAATCTTCCTTGTAGCACAGTTGGAAGGGTACTCGACCGGTAATCGAGTCGTGGGTTCAAATTCCACCCAGGCGAGGGAGGTGAATTTTTCAATTTTGAAAATATTTTTAATACCTAACTGTATATTTCAACACAAAATAGAAGAGATCCAGATCTTAATACTGAAAGCAATAGCTGGCGCGCATCTATTATATTATTTGAGGATCGCATTCGGCGGAAAGCATTGGAGAAGGCCTATATCCAGCAGTGCCTAGATACAGGCTTTTTTTTTTTTTTTTTTTGTAAAGTATTATAACTTTAAAATATTACAATCTAGCTTATGGGCTAATAAGTAATTTAACTTTAACATAAACTTCTAAATATTATAGTCTAAGAATAATGTCCATTGACTTTTCTTAGTGTCTATTAAGGTGAAACACTTTCTTGTTGTGTTATATTTAATGCACTACCACTAGCATTGTCTCACTTATTACTACACTAACTCAAAAGGTTTTGTTCTTTTGAGTCTTCTCACTAGGTCTGTGTTATCGAGAAGTTTGACTACCTCTGGATTCACATGGTGATGAAGTCTAAGTTCATGAGCTTTTAATGAGAATCTATTTGAGAGAAACTATGATTGCAGAACGGAGTCTGGGGCACTAGGGTACAGGACAGATATTTCATGAAAAGGATTGATCAAGTCAAGGCTACGTTAGGTAGGTAGTCCTCACCATCTCTCTCTCGTATAAATCAGTGAACTATATCTCTCACTAGAGAGAATATCAGCAAAATGAGAGGAGTACTTCTGCTTCTTCGCTTCGCTCTTGATAGAGCGATCCTGGAGCCCTACCGCTTAAGCAGAAGCCGATTTCCAATGTATTTTTTTCCACTCCCACCGCCTGGGAGATCACACTCCCATAGAACATTGTGTGCCGTCTGATCTAATTCATGATTTACAGTAAAATATTCGCATAAGGACGACGGCACTAGTTTAAACGAAAACAGTTTAGTCTTAAAATTACCATTCCATTACAGTAGTGCTTCTGTACTTACAGTTCTATATGATTTACATAAAATATCAGAGGAAGGCGCTAGCTTTGAAGCAATTTAAGACGAGCGGCACCTATAATACCCTGTCAGCCCATGCAGGAGAACCGTATGTTATGTAACCTAAATATTTGGCGATGTACCTTTTAACGTTTTGAAAGTTAATCACTATGAAATGGACAGCAATACGCTTTTTGGGAGTGGTTATTTTAGCACAGGTCGTAGAACTGAACTAACAAAGTGGACGGTTTAGGAAAGGGTCCTTTTAGAAGTGGACCTTTTAGGAAATGTTATAGGAAGTAGACCAAATTAGGAAGTGGACGTTGAGAACCGAACGTTGTGAGTAGTTTCATCATCGTCAGTTTCTTAATACTTTTCACCATATGCAATCCTCTCCACCCTTCCTCTCCACAATTTTCTCCCCCATCCGCTGTCGCTGACTCGGCAGATGTGGCTGGCGTACTGTCATTTAAACTTGCTTATTTCCACAGACCTGACGACAATTTTGGTTCTTTGAAGAAATTTTCTAATTCTGGATTTGAGACCTTAGACTCCTTAGAGAAACCCGGGACAAAGCTCTCTCCATTGCTCGCTATCGTAATTCATCAATTTTTTCTAGAAATCGCCGTATAGAAGTACTATCAGTATTGAGTCAACGGGTTAGAATTAATTAAAACTTATCCACGTAAAAGAGAGCATAATAGTACCTTAAATCTTAACAGTTTGTTTACAATGTTTACACCTACAAATTCTACCTAATGTTTACAGATTCACTTGTTTATGTTTACCGCAATAGGAGATAAAATTTTATGAGACCAACGAACGATTTCGTTATCAGAAGATAGGAATTGGAATTGGAAAATAGGGGTCCTATTTTGGCTTATTTGTTAGGAACTAGTTAATCTAGGCGAACCGTTTATTTTATTTTTCTTTCGAGTATTAAAAACAAGTCTTATTAAAAATGGTATGGTTTTGGGGTGTCATCAACATCTTTGAACGAAAGCCAACCTCATCTACACCTGGTGCACCCTGATGGAAGACAAACGAGGCTCTGGCGAAAAGAAAGGTAGAGCATAGCGTATTTTTTAAGCTGCCCGACTGGGGCAGTACGTCCTCCACCTCACAGACCACCGTAGCCAAAAAACAATCCCTTGAGCAACCCTCAAGTGAATTGTTATTTGGCTTGTATTCCTGCGAGTGAATGAGGTCACCAGAAAGAAAGAAAAAAAAGGAGTATAGGCTGGCAACGGATCGGCGACCCCTTGATGTTGCCGAACTCCATGGGCGGTAGTTCCATCAGATGATGAGGTGACCCATATGCTCGTTCGGATATTTGGGGCTGTATTGGAAAACCACAATGATTATAAGCACCACTATGACACGTAAAAGACTCACTACCATTTTTTGAGTCTAATCCAATCTCAGCACATGGTGCAACCTGGCTTGCGTGATTGGTGAAACAGTTTTTGGCGAAAGAGAGATATAGATCGGTACCTCACAGAAGACAGCAACCAAATAATAAAACAGTTAAGGATTGTTGTGTTCCTGTGAGTGAGGTAATGCATTAGCAGTTTGTATATCGCAAATTGACATAACATGATTATTTTTCTAATCAATCTTGATATCTCAAAAAGTAGTATATCAATTACAACGCCTGAGCCAGGCCTAACGTGACAAATATACGCACTGGTCTGGTGTGGCAACTTATATATTTGTCACGTTACGCCTGAGCCGAGCGTGTCAACGAGAGCGCTGAACAAGCGATGGATAGGCACGATCGGCCTAAGCGTTCGGCTTGTGACGCATCTACCTCTCTTCCACTGCATCGGTAGATGTTTTCTTGATTGTTTCTCTTTTGGTTTGGACGCTTTTGACGACATCCATTAGAAGGGAGATCAATAATACTTATATTAAAAAACCATCCAGACTGAAAAACTCAAGGAGAAGCTAGTGATTTCGAGACCTACATTGAAGTGTAGACATCTGCGATTAAAGTCTTTGTCCTGAAAGATATTATTCGTTCAGAATAAGTGACGAATGAATGAACTTGAAAGAATCATATTTTTTACTTCAACGGACTTTTTTAGAAGCAAAAAATCAAAACTAGTGGTTAGTGCTTTATATAAGTCGCAGTGAAATGAGGAAACCAGGAATTTCACAAAATCCTTAGGGATATCACGAAATCACTGTAAATGTCAAATCATCTTCTTACTAAAAATGTTTAGTAATTAGACAAATCCCTAAACTCGTTTAGTAAAATGATGAAATAGACCATTTACTGAAGCAGTGCCTTCGATTAAGTTAAAACTTAATTCATTATTTTTTTCTTTTAAAAAGGGTGTGGGTACCTCATCTCCTCTGTACCTCATCAAGAAAGGATTGTCCATTAAGCAGACTCTGACATAATCACGCTGTCCCGATGAGTGGTGTGGTATCCTTAACGGTTTTTCCCACGTTAAAAAGAAAGGCTTGTGACCATGAAAAGCTGAGTGAGCGAGGCGGACAGCGTGATTATGTCGGAGTCTGCTGCCATCTCCACGATCTCCTTCTCTCTGCCGGTCGGCGAAGTTACGGGAACTGCGATAGCCTAACCGCGACCTAGCCGATCCGCGACCCGCTAGCGATGGTCCATGGAGACCCTTCTTCTTGGACCCCGAGTTTCTCTCCCTCCTCGACCAGTGGCGCACTGGGAGAAATACGGTACGCCGACTACTAGGGTTATTTTTTTAACGAGGTTTTCTTCCTTTACTGCTTGGGGCCAATGAAGTCGGTTCTCCGGGCATCGACGGACATTTCCGGCCTCGGTTTCACCTCCCTTCACCTTAGTAATTTTTTAACAAGTTTTTCTTCCTCGACGTTTTCAACGCAGAGCACCCCTCAATCGAGGAACTTGATGGCGTCGTTGCGCGTGTCAGTTTAATCGAACACGCACGTTAAGCGTAGCCTGTCCGTGGATGGGTTTATTTATCTCGAGCCCCTCGTGCTTCGGAGGGCACGTTAAGCCGTCGGTTACGGCTGTTGTCATTAACATGATGAGATGACAGTTGTTAAACTAAGTGAGTGACCTTTAGGCCTATGGGCGGCTTGAAAACACTGATGGACGCCAGTGTTTTCAAGCCGCTCATAGCAACCAGCAGTTGAGCAGCGTAGTGGAGTGCTCTAAAGCCTCTCAATTGAAGGGAGACCCGTACCCCAGCAGAGGGATGAATAGGTCTTTGAGTAATTGAAAAATTGAGTTTTGTATGAAGATTTTTCAAAGAACTGGGTTTTCCATGAAAATCTCTTCGCCTTTATTTTGAAATTAGTTGACCTGATAAAATTGTATACGTAGGTGCTTTTAAATATCCAGTGCATGTACAGTGAAATGATTATATAAATACATATATTGATAATTACAGCAAATCAATATATAACTAAGAAACTAATACAATAATTTAGCTTCGGGTGACCAAAGGGCTGGCCAATATCTAGGGGAAAATATTTCCATCGCCATATAGCGTGGAAATGCGGCCAGCTTTTTGTCTACAATCCCCGAAAATCGGGACAGTTAATATAAAGATTTTTTTCTGTGTATTTTATTATACTTTTAGATTTTAACTTAGTTATATATAATTTTTAATTTAATTTTACGTTGTACAAGTTAATTAATATTTAGTTTTACTTTTTTTTTGACGTACATAATATTAAGTTATTTGTTATCTGTTCTATATATAAGGAGCCTGATATAAGTTGTGTGTATTATAAAAAAAAATTGTAATTAACGATAAATAAGTAATTTTGTTAGGACAAAATGGTGTTACAGGCGTTCATAGACTACGGTAACTGCTTTCCATCAGGCGGGCCGTATGCTTGTTTGCCACTTTAGTGGTAAAAAAAAAAAAACAATAAACATTAAAAGCGGCAATAAAGCACAACGTTACATGAGCTCTAAATGGAATTCATTTACATGTATTAAATTATAAGAAAAAAAATGTTGTGTATGAAATTTTAACTATATACTACATTTTTACCAGGACGAGCCCTGTGGTAGAATGGTTACTTTGATTCTGAGGTCGCGAGATCCCTGCACAATAACAGAAATCTAACATCTGTTTAAATATTTAAGAGGTTAGGAGTAATTGGGTTTAGGATAGGTATTAGGAGTCCTGGAACTCTAGATGAACTGAGAAGATTTGTCATTAGCTAGCTTAATTATTTTTTTAATCAAGAATATTGATCGGTGTCGGTTTCAGCTTACCTAGTATCGAATAGAGCGCCTACGATTTAGGATTCTTTTTACAATAGATAGAGACACCCCGGATCATTAATCAAATAATTAATCTATATTAAAACGAGGTCAGTGGTCGAATGGTTAGCAATGGCCACTTTGAGTCCGAGGTTGCGGGTTCGATCTCCGCACAAGACGAACATTTGTGTGCATGAACATGTCTGTTTGTCTTGGCCAGGGCGTTTTATATGTATTATATATATGTTATTACAAAAAAATGTATTTAAGTTTTATATCAGTTATCTAGTACAAGCCTTGCTTAGTTTGGGACTAGACGACCAGTATTTTGTCCAGGAATATTTCATCATCATCAGGTCATTTTGGTCTCCACTACAGGAGCACGACCCTCTCTCGTCCGTCCCAGACTTGATGAGACTTGACTTGGAGGATTTGGCCTACACTTCCTACGCTGGGTTGGGGAGAAGCAGGAATATTTATTTATTATTTATTTATTAATGAGGAACTGTGTTCCGACGTCGTGTTCCGGGGACACTGTATCTACATTAACAGGAGCAAATCTATACTTGTTTGTAATGTAGATATCTCAATATTCGCCTCGTTATTATTGTAATGAAATTTAGTGTAAATTAATAGTACTAAAAATAATTATTATTGTGAGAAATTTCGAAGTGAATAAATGTTATCGTGTAGTGAAGTACATATAACAAATACCCTCACTTAAAATTTTTGTCTCTCTCACTTTAATGTAGCAAACATTTATTCATTTGTTTATTGCTTTCATGTGGTACATTAGGTCTTAAAACTTGATAGCAGCCGTAACATGAACCCTGTAAGGGCATCGCAACAATTTGTCACTATAATTATGTACTATTTCAACTTAACATTTTTCAATTAAAAAGTCTGTATAGGGCACAGCAAACGCTAACATTAATAATAAAATGCATTTTTGGAAATAAATTAAATTAAATTATGTTATACAATATCATTAATAGTGAATGTCAATTTATTATGTCATATAATTGTAAATAATGAATGTAATGTCGATTTATTATATAATTATACATTGTCAACTTAGAATAAAATGCTGTAAATATATTAAGTTTAGTCAATACTACTATAAATACCATTTATAATGTCAATATTAAAGTAATTAATTTTATTATATTTATTGTACATATCAGATTCATTTGTTTCGACTACCATTAAAAAAACTAATTTAGTGAATAATAACATTTTGCAATCAATAGCTTTTTCAATAATCGTTTGAATTTTAATGCTATTAGCATTAAGACCGCCTATGTACCCTTAAATTGTGGTAAATAAAGTTTAAATAAATAAATAAATAAATAAATTTTAGAGCATTTTCTTCCGATTTTATGTCGCTAGGTAACTTGTTAAAAACATGTTTCATCTTAATATCTAAAACCAGGACGTTTACGTAAATGTTAAGATGTGACTTATGCATTACAGTATTCTGTTTTTGAGACATAAATGTCTTAAACCATTGTAATAATTTTTTTAATTGCAATAATTGTATTTTTTGATATTACAATATTATGTATGAATATTACAGTCATACTGCAGAATCACTTAGTACCCCACTGCGTGATCATTCAACCGTTTACGTATAAAGTCATACGTGCGCTGACACTTCTGCATTTGCTGTGTTACATTTGTGCACGCCGAGCTTAGTGTGCACAGATTATAAATCGAATTTAAAAGTGTCAGCACTCAGTGCTAGTGAAGTGACAGACTTTTAATCGACTATTAAAAATGAAGAGCGCTTTTTTGTTATCGATTCTTTTGTTCGGGATCGTAAGATCGAGTGAAATTGACAATGAGGTGAGTTGTGTATTGATATTTTTGATTAATATTATTTTGTGAACAGAGGATTTTATTATCAAACTAAGAAGATTAGGTAATCTATTATTTGTCAAAATGATATGAGCTAGCAGTGGTTTAATTCTATGCTGCAATGAACGGTAATTGAATAATTTTATATTGAATAGATTAAATTTGCTACACACTATTTCAATTAGAATCTGTTAATTAATCTTATTATCATTGATGTGATTTGAAAATCCTAGCAGTGTACTTATGTTTATTGATGTGTTGTTGTTGACAAAATTGTCTGTATTTTCTCAATTCCATTGAAAGGTTTTTTGAAAGTTCATTAAAATCTATAGCAAAAATTCATAAATCTACACACTTTATTAATAAATTCTAGCTTGATTTAACAAATGATGTAGAATAGTTTAAATTTAATATTCACTAGTACATGAAACGCTGATTGAATAGTTACAACTTTAGCAATTTGTCTAAATTGTCTGATTTGTTTATAAAACATAAAATATCCTTTGATCTGTTAAAAGTTATTATATTTGTATTACATGACAGTTGTAAAACCGTGGCAATTACTTTTAAAGCAAATGATTTTTGTACACTCATTCTATTTATTTAGTCGAATAGACAGCGTAATCCAATTCTACTTAAATTTAAATTCTAAATCACACAATTAATGTATTAAATGTTGCGTGTATCGCACTACTAATTCAAAACTATTAATTCATACCTAAAACATATTTAATTTAACATTATAATTAAATTTTTAATTTAACACTTATTATTATGATATTTTAACCTAATTTATTGTGTAGTCCTTAATTCAAAAATCGATATTAAAAATACATATCGATATATTATATGTATTTTTTTTATTCAACTCTAGCATTTTACATCACACACATTATGAGTATTTATGTGTTATGCAATCAAAAAGGATATTTTATGTTTTATAAACAAATCAGACAATTTAGACAAATTGCTAAAGTTGTAACTAAACTTTAGCAATTTGTCTAAATTGTCTGATTTGTTTATAAAACATAAAATATCCTTTGATCTGTTAAAAGTTATTATATTTGTATTACATGACAGTTGTAAAACCGTGGCAATTACTTTTAAAGCAAATGATTTTTGTACACTCATTCTATTTATTTAGTCGAATAGACAGCGTAATCCAATTCTACTTAAATTTAAATTCTAAATCACACAATTAATGTATTAAATGGTGCGTGTATCGCACTACTAATTCAAAACTATTAATTCATACCTAAAACATATTTAATTTAACATTATAATTAAATTTTTAATTTAACACTTATTATTATGATATTTTAACCTAATTTATTGTGTAGTCCTTAATTCAAAAATCGATATTAAAAATACATATCGATATATTATATGTATTTTTTTTATTCAACTCTAGCATTTTACATCACACACATTATGAGTATTTATGTGTTATGCAATCAAAAAGATGCAAATTATTCCAGCAACGATTAAAATGATGTAGGCAAAACAGCGGTTACTTATAACGCAGTTACAACTTATCTTTTTCTTATTTTGGTGTCATTTCCTAAAGGAGGTCAGAGATCATTATAATTCTCGAGACCGTTGCCCTAAATACGGATTTGGTGTGGTATTTAGCCTGAACCAATCTTTAAGATTTTCAAGCCAGGATGTGCGTCTTCGACGTGAATATGGTCTACGGCCATCTTCTTTCCCTGGTCCTTCATGATTATAAGTTGCAGCAAGTCATATTTAATACTAGTTTGCGCTGGACTTTGTATACGTTTATCCCGGTATCCTACAGGAAAGTGGCCCTACTGCCAGAGCTGAAGCAGATTACCATCGAATTATTGATTCGAAAAATAGGTCTTACCTTTTAGTTATTTCTAAACATCTTCAGGTTAGTTGGTAGAGCTCCAGAGTGTCTACTAAACATAAATATCATACATCTAAGGTGAAGTTTGATTGTCACAAACAAAAAACTCGATGAAAATCGGTTTCAGCTTTGACGATAGGCCCCCTGGTATGTCAAGTGGTTTGAACGTTGATAGATCAGCCAGGATGGGTACCTTTTATAGATAGAGAAAGTTTACCACTTTCTCATATACTAAAATAATTGTAATTGTAAATACATTTATTTATAATTGATGTTCGCTTAAAAGAAGGAATTCAGTATTGTTATGCTTTCATGAACCTCTTAAGAAAAAACTGCTTTAATCACGCTATTTATCAACGTATTGAAGTATATGACGGTTTCGATGTCACGCAATGCGTAAATTTTATAGTACCTACTGTAAAAAAATTGTAAGACATTACAAAGTATTCAAGAATACAAAGTATCAAATAATTTAATCGTAGTTTCATTCGGGCAGACATTCAATTCTCTTTTCATTCCGGCGATTCAGGTAGGCATTACTGGGACTCTAAACAAACGTAAATTAATATAACGAAGATTTATTTGTTTTTTATTGAATCTCCTAATTTCTAAAATTACCTTATCTTTTTTTTTGTATTTGATAGTCCAATTCTTGAGTGCTCTAAAATTAACTTAGCATATGGCATCGAAAGAAAAGTATTGAGGGGTGGGATGTTTTTACAGGGTCGGCAACGTGCGTGTGATATCCTGGTGTTACAGTTACAGGCGTTCATAGGCTACGGTAACTGTTTTCCATCAGGCGGGCCGTATGCTTCTTTTCCACTATAGTGGTATAAACAATTAAAATAGGATCCCATAAGTATATTACTGATATGTTTAAAAGTAATTTGACTTAAATAAATTGTCAAATTAACTCGTCAAAGTGGTCGTAACTTATTTTTACAATTAATGTTTTTTTTTTATATTCATAACGTTGGTTTTTTAAATGATCGAAGCGGACGACCAAGAACGTGCTCTATCGCCTCTGTCGCCTTTATAAGTTTTGACAAAATTCCCTAATAAACGTAAATCCATGACAGAGAAAGCTATAGACAAATTGATAGTATCCCGATGGATTTCATTCAGTTAGATGTATGTTGAAATAAGTTTATTTCATATCTTGTACCGCAGACTAATTCCGAACTTCGCGCGACTTTTATTTACGTTGATCTATTACATTTGACAGTAAAAATAGACCTTCGTAATTGGAAAAATTCAAACGAATACCAGTCTAAAGGTGATAGACTACTTATTTGACTCACTGTACTACAGACGGATTTTTAGTTTAACTTGTTTACTTTGTTTTTGACTTACTTTTATTCAAAATTAATTTCAAAAATCTTTTTTGAACTAGATTTCGTGATGACTAGAGCGTTAAAATCCTGACCGTAATTTTTTAAATGTAAAATGTAAAATTATATAGATATAGCCCCAGTTTCATGAAGTAAGTTACAGTAGGTTGAATGGAACACTAAGTAAACTAGTACCTAAAATCTGACTGAGTATTCAGACTAACTATACGAAATTCAAGTTAGTTTGTTATCTCTGAATAGGAAGTTTGGGATATTTGTAAACAAGGCCCTAGTTTTGAATGTCTCATTCAGCTGTTGGCAGTATAGCCTTTACACATAACTAGCTGTGCCTCGCGGTTTCACCTGGCTTTTCAGTAAATAGACGTCTCGTGATGTTTATTATATACACTTATAAACTTACCAGTAGGCTATTGAATACATATCTTTTTTCAAATATGTCTGGCAGTTCTAAAGATTAACGCACATTTAAACAAACCTATAAACTTTATTATATTAATATAAATGTAAAATTTGTTTAGATGTAACAATTTACGCCAAATATACCTACTAGGTTACACAATATAATAGTAATAATAATAATTATATTGTGATTTGTGTAACCTGCAGGTTACACAAGTCACAATATACGTTAGTCAGAATTAGGTATATTGACGAACATGGTCTATATGCTTAGTAAAAAGTATTCATTGTATAGCTATATCTAATTGCAGGCAATAAGAATCTATTAGTATTATTTCATGTAAGTTTTCTTTGTTAAATAATTAGCAGTGATTTTTTAATTAATACATATCGTGAGCGTACGGTATCATAATATACACAGTTGTTCATAAAACGCCGTAGAGGATAGAAAAGAAAACAAAATATTATCGGAATAAAATAATGAAACTGAAGATGTGAAATGTTATTACTAACGCCGAAAATATACGTTTAATTTTTTTATTATTTAATATTGAATCATTCAAGCAATCATCAATTTTGGGGTGTACGTAGTTCATCATAATCTTTGAATCAAAGCCAACTTCACCTGCACGCGTTGCACCCTGCTGACTGACAAACGAAGCTCTGGCGACTGGAGAATGTACCTCCACCTCAAAGAATATCGCAGCCAAATAACAATTCCTTTGAGGGTTGTTGTGTTCCTGCGAGTGAGTGAGGTCACCAGAAAGGAAGGAGATGCTGCGTTGGCAGCGGGGGTGGCGGCGCGCGAGCGATATTTTATGTTGCGAGCGTTAATATGGCTACAGTAGCCGCTTCACATCAGGCGGGCCGTATGCTTGTCTGCCACCCGAAGTATAAAAAAAAAATCATCATTAGATTCATCAGAATTTATCTTTGTAATGATGCAAAAAATCATAGTTCGATGTCTGATTATTTACTGTCGTCTAAACACATCTTTTTGTTTTATTATTTCCCTGTGACGGAAAAATAGTAAAAATAATTGACTAATTGGGAAAGAAGGTGGTAATCTTTGACTTCAACGTTCAACGAAAAACATTCAACGTTCTTTCTAAGTCTCAAAAGATATCAAGCTCTGTCTGCAAGCATAATTGAACTCAATTCGATTTTATCTCAAACCATATACATCATTGATGTAAATAATTGTGTAAATCATTTAACAATAAATTACAATTATTAACATCAATACTTTAAACAAATTTAAATTACAATACTTTAAACAAACCAAATAAATGATAAAAAATTTCTAAAATGTAATAAAAGTTTACTGTGTCTTAGCATGATATGGTGTTGTAATTTTTAATTTCACTATGTCGATGATATTTGATAAAATATGTATAATTAAGAAAACCGAAAGTTCGCCGATCTCATTGTCCGTGTGTAGGAATTTCAACGTGTACGTACTAAATGCATTGTAATGCATCGTTAACAACTGCAATTACAGTTAGTTAAACAGATTAATTGTGGATTCTTGGATATTTATGAACGCCTTTCGCTTGAAATTAAGATTTATTAATTAGATCCATAATGATATCGCTTCTTGGATTTAACACGCATATACATATATGTACTAATTTTACAAAGTTAGTGTATCTTATTTATATACACGACTGTAGAAAAAAGAAGTGTGATGTTTTCAGCGTTAATGTATAATTGCCTAAGTAGATAAACAATATTGTGTGCTTTTTTATATACTGTGTCAAGTGGTAATCAAGCATTCGACCCGCCTGTTGTGAAGCAGTTACTGTAGGTATATAAACGCGCGCAAAATGAAATGATAGCTCGCGCGCCGCCACTCCAGCTGCCAACGCAGCAACTCCTTCCATCCTAGTGACCTCACTTACTCGCAGGAACAAACTCAACAAACTCACTTTCGCATTTATAGTATTATATTAGTAAGGAATAAGGATATTCATGTACACTGAAGAATTCTGACCAATTATTTTACTCAGACGACACCTGGGGGGGCCTATCGCCTAAGCTGAAGTCGATTCCCACCACTATTTTTATTTTTTATTTTTTCGGGAGTAGACAAGCATACGGCCCGCCTGATGTGAAGCGGTTACCGTAACCGTATTAACGCTCGCAACATAATATATCACTTGCACGCCGCCACCCTCGCTGCCAACGCAGCATCTCCTTCTTTTCTGGTGACCTCACTCACTCGCAGGAACATAACAACCCTCAAGGGAATTGTTATTTGGCTGCGGTATTCTGTGAGGTGGAGGTACACTCCCCAGTCGGGTAGCTTACAATTGCGCTCCCTACCTCTCTTTTCGCCAGAGCTTCGTTTGTCAGTCAGCAGGGTGCACCACGTGCAGGTGAAGTTGGCTTTGGTTCAAAGATGTTGATAAACTACTTACACCCCTAAACCACGTTTTGGCATTGCAAAAATCTGAGTTATAATTAAATTTGTGATAAACATATGCAGTTCAATCGGTAGAGCGCCTCCGTCCCTACCGGCTAAGCTTATTACCATTAGCACTAATTTTATTTAAGATGAAGTTAGATTTTCGCAATCAAATCAAATCAAATTTTGGGGTGTAAGTGGTTCATCAAGATCTTTGAACCAAAGCCAACTTCACCTGCACGTGGTGCACCCTGCTGACAGACAAACGAAGCTCTGGCGAAAAGACAGGTAGGGAGCCTAATTGTAAGCTACCCGACTGGGGAATGTACCTCCACCTCACAGAATACCGCAGCCAAATAACAATTCCCTTGAGGGTTGTTGTGTTCCTGCGAGTGAGTGAGGTCACCAGAAAGAAAGGAAGGAGATTCTGCGTTGGCAGCGGGGGTGGCGGCGCGCGATCAATATTTTATGTTGCAAGCGTTAATATGGCTACGGTAACCGCTTCACATCAGGCGGGCCGTATGCTTGTCTGCCACCCGACGTAGTATAAAAAAAATCAAAAAATCCGATCGTAATCGGCTTCAGCGTACCCGGTAGGGCCCCAGGAGCCCTACCGGGTAAGCTGAAGCCCATTGCCAACAGGATTTATGATTGCGAAAATCAAACTTCAGCCTTAATTTATGATACTTGTGTTTAGGTTAGCTGGTAGATACCCTGGAACTCTACCGACGAAGCTAAAGATGTTTGTCAATAACTAAAACGTAAGACCTATTTTTTGAATCAAAATATTCCTTCCGCCGAAGCTGTAGCCGATTACCAGCAGAATTATTGAATGAGATTTCATCTTAAATTTGTGTTAATAGTAATAAGTTTAGCCGGTAGGAGGCGCTCTACCGATTGAATTGCTTATGTTTTTTTTTATATATATACTAGCGGCCCGACCACGCTTCGCTGTGGGTCAATCTTTTCGTTTCCATCAATTTCCTTAGAGATGGCGCTGTATGTGAAAAAAGATTTTCCCGCTTTTCTTTTCAAAATTTTCCAGAATTTTCTTTGCTATAAACCTCACGGAGCCCGAGACCTTTCCAACGAATGCAAAACCGTGGAAATCGGTTCGTGCGTTCTGGAGTTATAGCGTCAGGAAGGAAAACCCGACTTATTTTTATATAGTAGATGAGAGGAGGGCAAGCGAGCGATTACCAGCAGAATTTTTGAATGCGAAAATAAAAGTACTGATTAGATTCTTGCTAATTATGTTTAACTTAGCTGGTAGAAACCCTAGAGCTCTGCCAACTAAGTTGAAGATGTTTGTCAATAACGTTAACTTACGACCAATTTTAAGGAATAAAACAAACTGTAATCAGTAATCAGGTAATCAGCTTCAGCTTCGGCAGTAGGCCCCCAGATCTATCATTCATTACCATCGCACATAACAATACACACGTTATTCTTACCACAAGCCACAAATTTTCCCTCACAAGGTGGTATTTAACACTCGGCTATCCACTTTCTCGACATCGGACCGTGTCATTTTACAGTGAGGTATCAATTATAGAGGTGAAAAGTGGAAAACTGGTGCACGGTAACTCGATGATTCTCAGAGCGATTGGCTTCTCTACTTATTAAGTCTAAGTTTCTTTTTTAAA
This sequence comes from Hypsopygia costalis, assembly GCA_937001555.2. Classification (NCBI taxonomy): domain Eukaryota; kingdom Metazoa; phylum Arthropoda; class Insecta; order Lepidoptera; family Pyralidae; genus Hypsopygia; species Hypsopygia costalis. Next base: position 6,951,790 of record OW443350.2, read on the forward strand.
CCTTTTTTAAAGTGGTTTGAAACCATTATTCTGAATGTACTTATTTTGTAAATTGGTCATCTGTATGTCTGAATGAAATCTTAATTCAAAGAATTTAATTGGTGACTAGAGCATGGACTTTTCTTAGAGAAAACAGAAATAATATTAGCTAATTACAACTGCCTCGCTAACTTCGGTCTCTTCTGGATATTCTGTGATTGACTGGAAGAGATCCCTGATGGGATAAATCTATAAAAAATATTGATGTATTTATTAGGATGATTATACAAACAAAGGGGTTTTCAAGTCAGGTAAAGAGTGCATGAACCCTCTGGCGTTGCATGCTTCCATGACAATTTTTTATCATCATCAACCTCCTGTAGTCGTATTAATAAATAATCTCCATCTAATTAATAATTTTGCATTTGATAACGATGCATGCTGTCAAATAATCATTCCATTTAACAAATTGGTAAACATGTGTGCCCTGTTTGGATTCTACAAAGCACATACGAGTATGCACTATTGTATTTCCTGTGTATCCAGTAGACACAGTGGTGGGAATGTTTGGCATTCCTGTCCCATTTGATTAGGCTGACTTGCGGCATCGAGCTCCTCAATCCCTCTTGTTTATATATATATATGTGTGTGTGTATGTGTATATATATATATATATATATATATATATATATATATATATATATATATATATATATATTATATTATATATATGTTATTGTCAGGAGAAGGTTCTAATGAAAGAAAAAAATAAGAAAATTGAGCGGAAAATTAGAAACTTTAAAAAAACTGAACGACTATAATTAACTTTTCTGATGTAACATTGTTATGTCGTTTGCCAGAACTGTCGGTCATTTGACAGCGTGCGCGATTACATATTCATAGTTAGGAAGACAGGACAATGTCTGTCGGGTCAGCTAGTCCGTGGATAAAAATAGCACAAATTGTCAAAGACAATTTAAACATAACAAGAAATAAACCATAGACATGAATAATAATAATAAATAATAATAAATCTCGGTCACAATCCGGAAATTTGACCCGAGCCAAGCGACAGGCCGCGATGGCTGCACAGTAGAGTATCGAGTGTGTATCAGCAAGGTCTCGGCTACATTCCAAGTAGGATTAAATAAATAATAATAAATCTTTGCATAAGATATGGTATACAAAGGTGATACAGTTGTGTTGAGAACTCACATCTCGCCAATAAACTTAGCATGCAAATTTTTTTACATAACTATGACTATAGTACCTACAATTAGACCCAGAACAGTGATTATTTAATTTTTTTTCTTAAGGAGTGCTTCGATACAATAAAAATTTTTTTCATTTAGCCATTTATATAGTTTCTTTTTAAATTGAGTATATAATTAAATAAATTCAGAATGACAAATCAAAACAATATGCTTACACAAGAGGCGTCTAATATCAAAATATATGACCCTTCTCTTCCTACGCCAAACGAAGGGACATAACAGGAACACTCGTGATTGCCATCGACAAATATAATGAGGTCCTTTGAACGTTCAGTCAAGGTTTGTGTTATAGATATGTTATTATGTTTTTGACTTCTTTATTTGTTTTTTCTTTGATCTAAACCATTATTAACGAAAGAATATACAATGTATTATATTTTTTTATAAAGAGACTTATTATTTATTTTATAAATAGTAAGCCTTGTTCTGGAAGACAGTATTACCCCCAAATCTGATTCTGAAAAATCAACGAGTATGTGGTGAATAAATGTTTTGTATGGAATTCCGTGCGTCCGGAATTAACATTAAATAAATAAATAAATATATCTGGACAATATACACAACGCCATCTAGTCCCAAATTAAGCGCAAAGCGTGTAGGTACTATGGGTACTAGATAACTGATAAATGTACATAAAGACATTTTTTTTGGAAATTCATACTTATAATACATAGAAAAAACCCAGACCAAGACAAACAGACATGTTCACGCACACAAATATTTGTCTTTTGCGGGGATCGAACCCGCGAACTCGGAGTCAAAGTAGCCATTGCTAGCCATTCGACCACCGGGCTCGTCATTCTTAATTCTGTTTATGAATTCCGGCACAGATTCCGGCACAGATTCCGGCACAGATTCCGGCACAGATTCCGGCATGATAAACACAATTTTTGAAATATAAACATGATAAAACTAATTTTAAACACAATTTCTGTCAAAGCAACCCACGACGAGTCTACGTACACGTGACAAAATGTCATTGTATGCTTTAGTATGAGTGAACTGACCTCTCTATGCTTAACTGAATTTATGGCTTTAAAAAGCGCGATACTGAGATAACTCGATTAAATTGTTAAACTCAGTAAAGGTTCCCCTTTACTGATTTTAACATTTTAATATAATGACTTTTTAGTCCCTTTTTTCACGTATGGGTGTGAAAATAACGCCTACAATTGAAGGGTACAAGTAAAGAACAGGGAATATCACAATTTTTGTGATATTCTCTGATTTATGACGAGCTCGTGGGTTCGATTCCAATATAGGTCAAACATTTGTGTGCATGAACATGTCTGTTTGTCTTGGTCTGGGTGCTTTCTATGTATCATAAGTATGTATTTACAAAAAAAAAATGTATTTACGTATGTTAATCAGTTGTCTAGTACCCATAACACAAACTTCGCATGACAATATTTATTTATTTATTGGAAGTAAATCTTTATCTATGGTATGTAGTTTTCAATCCCTAACTTTAAAAAAAAGTAAACAATGGCGTCAAAAAGGCACAGTAAAAGTTACTACAAACGCTGATTTCAATGTAAATTGTAAATACTTCTGCACTTTTAACTGTGTTTTTCTTAAAGTCTATGCATTAGGACATTCCCTGATCTTTGCCTTTTCCCCTTCAATTGATTGGCTCATCTCCTCATTGCCGTCACACATATAAACCAATAAGTGCAAAAATTGTTTTTTTTTTTATTCATCTCCTTTTTGTTTAACGTCACAGGTATGTACAAGCTCTTGAGCATGTTTCTGCGTCATATTTACCATTGAATATGTAAAAAGCCAGATGTAAAAATAGCTGTCTCCAAAAATCTCCGGTTCACAACAGGAAGTCGATAAGGACGAGGAAAGAGAGGAAGAAGTTTGCGCACACTTTCGATAACTTTCCACCTCAGATTTAGAGAGATTAGATAGGTACGGCTTATTCATTACGGGAACGTTTAAAGCCGTGTTTGCTTCGCCTACAAAAAGAGATAGCTCAAAAAATAAATTGAGGAGAATCTCCTCAATTTATACGCCACGGCATCTACCACCTAAGCTGAAGCCGATTTCTATCGAATATTTTGTTTCCAAAAATAGGTATTAGGTTTAAGTTAACCACAAACATCTTCAGCTTATCTCGATAGAGCTCTAAGGCGTATCCCAGCTTAGCTAAACATAATTACCAATAAACTAAACTAGCGTCTGATTTTCGCCACCAAAACTGCGATGGGAATTGAATACGTCACGAGATTTGTTACCGTCGCATTTGATCACTAGTTAACGTTACTATGCGTTTCTGAATCACAAGTTATGAGTTATGCTAGTAAGATTAAGCTTGCGGTATCTACCCTACATTAAATGCGTGGTTACAACTCTCACGTACTAAGTTTGGCTCGTTTTCAAAGTCTTTGATTACAGTGACGACAAGTTTCCTTCAATTCCGAGATGCGTAGGATATGAATGTGGCAAATTTAACTTTATTTTATTCAGACAAAGTTTGCGTTAACTTAATTCATTAACTTAATACCATTTTGGACGTGACAATAGATGTAACTCGTCGTGGTATAGGCATGTAATAGGGAGGGATGAAAGACATGTGTCAAAGAGAACGAAGAATTAGAATGTGAGTGGATATGACGAGAGAGGAAGACCAAAAAGGAAGTGGTTGTTTTGTGTGAGTGAAGATATTGATAAGAAGGGGGTAGCTGTAGATATGATGGCTGATGAGGACCAATAGGAGAAAAATAAATACTGAGTTAGTTCACCAGGATGGTTGCTGCGTTGGCAGCGGTGTTGTTGTTGCGAGCGTTTATATAGCTACGATAACCGCTTTAAATCAGGCGGGCCGTATTATTGTTTGTCACCCGACGTAGTATAAAAAAGTTATCTTCTAAGGCCAGTGAAACTCAACAAAAATTAACAAAATGTTAACAATTTTCTACTACGTGCCAACAATCTACAGCATCAATAATACAGCATTTTTATTCAGTGAAAACTTTTACAGACGAATGAATACTTTCTAAAAATATTATTTTGTATATTTTTCAGACGAGATCACCTACAGAAGAGTCTCTAAAGCGGGGCTTGAGCAACAAATGTGCTGCCAAAGAAACCTCGTCATGCATCGCGTATGAACTGGTTGGGTACGTCGACAGGATGCTGAGGACAGCCTCCTTCCAGCTTAGTGAAGATGCCATGATTATGGATGAGAGGTAAGAAAATCACTTACTACGTTGGGTGGTAGACAAGCGTGTGTCCCACCTAATGTGAAACAGTTACCGTAGCTTGCATGAAACATCGCTCGCGCGCCGCCATCCCCCGCTACCAACCCAACACCTGCTTCCTTGCTGGTGACCTCACTCATTCGCAGAAACACGACAATTCTCAAGGGAATTGTTATTTGACTGCAATATTCTGTGAGGTAATTCTCCAGTCGGCCAGCATGATAACAGTCGGGCAGCTTAAAAAATACGCTATGCCCTACCTCTCTTTTCGCCATAGTCTCGTTTGTCAGTCAGCAGGGTGCACCACATGCAGGTGAAGTGCAGGTGAGGTTAGCATTGGTTCAAAGATGTTGATGAACCATTTACACCCGACTAAATAAGTCTGTCGCGTGAGTTTTGACGAGTTATTAGGCTGAACAGACATACAGTAACTGAAAGCGACTTTATTTTCTTCTATGTATATAACATCTATGTATACTATTTATATAGATGTTGGGATGGTGCTGCTTATACGGGACGGGGGCCCACCACACTTTCCCACCACTGTGTCTCCTGTGTAGCCAGGATTAACAGCGGCGACCGCCATAAAAGGCAATCAACAATGAAGTCCATTGCAGTCCCGGGGGTAAAACTACGGCTGCCTTGGAACTCACAACGAATTTAATCAGAAGAAAATTAGTAGGAGTAGGAAGCTTTTGGAATTTGACTTCCCATCTTAGCAATGTCAGTGACAGCAATATGGCAAATAAGGCATTAAAATTATGGCAAATAAGGTAATATGGCAAATACAGCATGGTGCTACTTATGCTGAAAACTTCAAAATATCAAAAAGACCATTACCAGGGGCCCTACCGCCGAAGCTGAAGCCGATTACCATCGGAGTTTTTTAATGTGAAAATTAAACTACTGCATAGATTGTAGCTAATTATGTTTAGCTCAGTTGGAAGAAACCCTAGAGCTCAATTTTTGCTGTCAATAGCTTCAAACTACGAATTATTGGAATGAAAAAAACTTTGGTAATCGCCTTGAGCTTCAGCGGTAAGCTTCCAGGTTTGAATAGCTATTTATCTGTTTTCGATATTGCCAAAATATGCACTGGAATTAAATCATTGAATTCTAATCAAATCAAATCAAAATATCTTTATTCCTTGGACTTTATAAAGCACTTAGAAACGTCATACAATTTATATATAAGAACATGTAGTTTCTAGATTATATTACCTGCATACCAAACACCATTTCAGTACATGGCTCACGTATTTGGAATCAACTGAATTGAATGTATAATCCAATGTGCTCGGCACTGATCAACAGAACTACTGCGGTTTAGTTGCCAACGTTCGCTTGATGAAAATTGCATACATCTCGTTAATGTTCCTGCTGAATCAGGTGTACAAAAGCCCGTCAATTTTTACCCGACTGATGATCTGAGAGAGACGGAGGGTTATGTTTTTCGATTGTATACATAAACTAGCTGACCCGGCAAACGTTCTTTTGCCATATACATTAATCATTTAGGGGTATAAAAATAGATGATGGCCGATTCTCAGACGTACCCCGATATGCACATAAAATTTCATAAAAATCGATTCAGCCGTTTCGGAGGAGTTCGGCAACAAACACCGCCACATGAGAATTTTATATATTAGAAGATATTCCTGGACAAGTTACACACTGCCATCTAGTCCCAAACTAAGCAAAACTCGTATAATGGGTAACTGATAATTATACTTAAATATTTTGTTTTTTTTTTCTAAATATATACATATAATACATAGAAAGAACCTAGACGACGACAAATAGACATGCTCATGCTTATAAATATTTGTCTTATGCTGGAATCAAGCCCGCGACTTCGGAATCAAAATGGCGATTGCTAACCATTCGTATATTTTTTTATTTAGATTATTTTATTAGAGTGTATGTATGTATATTTTATTTATAATCATACTGCTTCTGACAGTAGCTAATTCACACATAAACATAAACGGAGTAGTGAGATAAAATGGGATGCGGCTGTATGATAGACATGGCCGTGTGTTGTACGTGAATACGTTATATGCACTAAAATTATCTCAAAATGGCAGCTTTCCCCTCCTTCTCACGCGATGTTCCATAATACTTACTAAGCGTAATAAATTATTTGGTCCTTCATCTATCCAGTGGTGTGATTGAAGTTTGAATGGAGATGTTAGATTCGTAGCTGCAACACCAAACTGTATCCCCCGATTTTGATAACATTCGTTTTTTTAGGGTTCCGTACCCGAAGGGTAAAAAGAAACCCTATCACTAAGGCTCCGCTGTGCGTCCGTTCGTCCGTCCGTCCGTCACCCGTATCTCATGAACCGTGATAGTTAGACAGTTGAAATTTTCACAGATGATGTATTTCTATTGCCGCTATAACAGCAAATACTAAAAAACAGAATAAAATTAATATTAAAGGGGCTCCCATACTACAAACGTGATTTTTTTTTCTCGTTTTTGCTCGCAATTGATAACGGTAATAGGTAGACGCTTGAAATACTCACATAATATTTAGATATACATTCTCTTTAAAAATAAATAATTAAATTAAAATAAAACAAATATTTAAGGAGGGCTCCCATACAACAAACGTGATTTTTTGCCTTTTTTATAGATAATGGTACGGAACCCTTCGTGCGCGAGTCCGACTCGCACTTGGCCGGTTTTGTTTAATGATATGGAAGCAATTTTAAAGACGTATTCACGTGCCATTAGCTGCGATGACTGATGGTACTGAGGTCAGCAGTACAAAAAAAACAATAGATGTCGCGCACTATTGGTATTAATCTTATCTAAGTAGTTATTGTTTTATATAATAGTCTTATTCTCAATATTATAATATTATTATTAGTTGACGAGCTCGGTGGCCGAATGGTTAGCAATGGCCACTTTGACTCCGAGGTCGCGGGTTCGATTCCCGCACAAGGCAAACATTTGTGTGCATTAACATGTCTGTTTGTCTTGGTCTGGGTGTTTTCAATGTATTATAAGTAGGTATGTATTTACAAAAAAAAAATGTATTTAAGTACATTTATCAGTTGTCAAGTACCCATAACACAAGCTTTGCGCTTAATTTGGGACTAGATGGCGCTGTGTAAATTGTCCAGAAATATTTATTTATTTATTTATTTATTATAGCTTTCCTAACTTCTAAACTATTGCAATTTCAGTAACGGTGCTGCAGCAGAGTCTCAAGTGATGCCAGAGACTCTGGCGAGAGCTGGATCTACTATTGAAGATCAAGCACAGCAGTTGATCAGCGACAAATTGTGGCGCTTCGCCACCACCAGGTCGCTCAGATACAGGCTCCTGGACAATGCTGATCTTGTCATAGCTGGAAAGGAAGAAAAGGATGGAAGCCTTGGTGTTGGTAAGTAATCTGTAGCTAAGTAATCTATAAAAGGCAGACTTTACTGATTTATATCAACGCACAGTTCATACCACTAGTTTCACCGAATTGAAATTTGACATACGACGAGGTAGCTTTTGTGACGTAAACGGTAAGAAAGGATTTTCGGAAATTCTTATGATCATTGTCTTGTTCACTGGCGATCCAGTAGACATATCTTCTTACCTCTTTCGAAAAATTCTATGCCGTTTTTAAAACCATTGGCAATTAGTAATTTGAGATATATTTAATTATAGCGGTCTTAAACAGTTAAAAAAATATGAAAAATAGCATTTTGTTTTGATTTTTATATAGGTAGTTTTTGAAATATAAATTTGCTTTTCTTTAATGTATCTCCTGTCTGAAAGGGATTTTATTGCATTACACATCACCAAATAATGTTAGTAATTTAATCATCCGCTCCAATTTATAGTTATCCCAGGTTAAATTGCGTAAGTACGGATGAAGGATGTGGTAGTATTTTTATTATTACAATTAGAAAATTTAAGAAAACGAATCGACCATAATATTAACTTTTCTGATGTCAAATTCGTCGAGCGAAATTTTCAAATTCGACGAGCTCGGTGGCGTAGCTGTCAATGACGCGGCTTCGACTCCAACGCTCGTGGGTTCGATTCCCACATAGGACAAACATTTGTGTGCATGAATATGTCTGTTTGTCTTAGTCTGGGTGTTTTCTATGTGTCATTAGTATGTATTTACAAAAAAAAAATGTATTTACGTATGTTAATCAGTTGTCTAGTACCCATAACACAAACTTCGCTTACTTTGGGGCTAGATGGCGCTGTGTAATTTGTCTGACAATATTTATTTATTTATTTATAATGTTTTGAGTATGTGTCGTATGATACTGTCAGTCATTTAACAGATTGCACGAAACTAATTCGAATTCAATATTCATTATTAAGCAGACAAGACACCGTCTGTCCTGTCAGTTAGTACCAAATAAAAATACTGGCTATATAGAGCCATCATTTCTTTATCCAAAAGAAAAACAAATATACGGAAAACATAATGTACTCGTATATTATTTAATCACTCATATTTTCCTCTCTTGTGGAACAATTTGCCTTTGGTAAACAAACCCAACAACTTGAAGGTACTAGAATTCTAATATAACTTCTCCATATTCATATATATCTGTTTACAATTATTGTTATATTAAGCTTGTGTTTACTTTCCAAGTTATATTATTGGAAGAAACAATATATGTTGAACATAGTAGTAGAATATGAATTATAAATGTAAATATATATTCACATTTTGACGTTGTATTTGAAAACCAATAAAGCTTTATTGAATAAAGTCGCATAGGTATAAGTTGAAAAATGGCAGCTGCCGAGCGTCGAGTTGAATATCAAATAAATTTCAAGCAAATATTTGTAGCACTGAAATTTGGTGAAATACTCCCCTTAAAACTAAACCGTAAAGTCTATATAGGCAAAAATTTACAAGAAAATGAAATGGCTGATAAATATTTGCACTCGTTGCCGTTTGGCACTCCATCCTTTTTTATATTTAGATTCTATATTATACTTATTTAAAGTTAATTTAAGTATTTCTTGATGTAGTATTGTAGATATGTTAATATATCGTCTATGTATTTATTCATAGTAGAAGTAGTCCTATTTTGTCGTGTATTCTGTTTTATTTATTTTATATTTTGCATTTTTGCGTTGTCTATCCTTCCAATAATGTATTGTTTCGAATACAACCAATAAGGTAGGTAAGAAGAGATCTATCGTAGAGATAATATATTCGCAAAGAAGAAGAAGCCCTATACCCTATACCCTGAATTATGGCCTTGGTAGTATAGGGAGTTATCAAATTGATGAATATTCCCTAAATACGTCCTTTTTTATCATTTATGCTAAGCAAACAAAAAAAAAAATATTTTTGTCGAATAGCCCTATTACAATCGGAAGCAACTTAATAATAAATTATTGACTCTTTCTAAGTTAATGTACATTAATTTAGTATTATTATTTTAATTTTCAGGTGTGTCCCTGAAAGCACCAAAAGCAATCGAGACGGGTAGAGGACGCAACAAGAACTTCGGCCCGTTCTTGGCGGCAGCAGCCCTCAAATTCGGTCTTCTTGGAGCCCTCACATTCAAGGGTCTAACCCTGATGGTCGGGAAGGCCCTCCTGATCTCCAAGATAGCTCTTCTCTTGGCCACCATCATAGGACTGAAGAAATTATTCTCACATCAGGTGACAGATTAAAAATATTTATAATGCATGATTAAATGTATGCATGCCATGTATTTCTTTTTATTTCTCTGCAAAAATAACAAATTATGGAGAGGTGATTATTTTATATTTCTTTTTCTCCTTCTTCGTTGCAATCTGTCACCATCAGGATATTAAGCAATCAGTATATATGTTACAGTCAATGTAATAAATTGGTCATTATTTATAATGGCTGGTCAATGTGATAAATTGTCAATTATTAATAATTAAGCTTACTTGGCACCACATCATTCATCATCTAGGTTGACGAAGATCCGCTTCGTGGAGCTCCTATTTCCGGTGACAGGACACAAAAAACCCTAACCTAACCAAAAATCAACTCAAATCTAACCAAAACATGATTTATCACATTGACCAAGTATTAGTCAGTATGAATAATAACTAATTTATTACATTGACCATAACATATATAAACTTGTGCCAAGTCCAGTATCTTGGCCAGCTCAGCCCCCTTACCACCATCTCTTATTGCGATTCACTAACTGAATAGAATGCTTATTCATACCAATGAATAAGCGACTCTATTTCAAATGGAATAGTCCTTGGTATAATATATCCTTGTAATAATGGAATATTCCATTTGAAATAGAGTCGCTTATTCATTGGTATGAATAAGCAATCTATTCAAAGATGGTGGTAAGGGGGCAGTTCATTTTGGTACAGGTGTATAATTTTGTGATCTTCATGTCAGTTGAGTAGGTTCAAAAGAGGACTTCCTTTTTAATCTGTAGGGTACCTATCTCTATTTTATGAGACTAGTTGCAAGTTCATTTAAATGATTCATGATACAGTCTTTGTGATTTGGCATTCTGTTCTTGATCAAGACTTAGAGTCTAAAATTGACTTTATTTCAATTGGCTTCAATATTTATCTCAAGCTCTTTAGCAGATAAGCACTGATTAGTATACAATAATAGCTGGGAAGGAAAGTCTTAGAAAAAAGTCCACGTGCGGGGCGACTAAGCGTTCGTCGCCCCACTCTAGATGGACGGATTACTTTAAGTGTATTGTCGGAGTTGGCAATGAATGTGACGGATCACATATATTTTTTTTTACGTAAGAGGAGGGCAAACGAGCATGTGGATCACCTGAAATGAAGCAATCACCACCCTCCATGGAGATCAGCACCAAGGGGTCCTTTCTTCCTTTCTCACTTTCTGCAAAACTACTTTAGGGAAGGCCTATATCCAACAGTGAATTGAGGCAAGCCGATGATGAATTCTGGGCGTGATGTAAAATTTACCAGAAAAATTAGTACCTACGACTTTACTATGTTTTGTGTGGTGAAGCATAAATGTCGGCTCTACGGACAATGAATTTTTTTTTGCACCACGGCTCGTGACTGACATGTATTATGGGAGGCATTTGGGTAGGCCTATGTGCAGCAGTGTGTAGATACAGGCTGATGATGATGATGATAAACTCAGTATGATTTATACAGATAATAAATGAATGAAACTTTTAACAAAATAATATAGAAATATTTAATATTTTGTTATAAAATATCGACTTTGTTTAAGATACTCCCAATATCCAAGGATATAACCCATCGAACTATGGGGTCGTTTGAAATACCTTATGGCATGTTTTATGGACTTCGATACACATTTTGGTGCCCGATGGCGGAGCTGATAATCTTTATGCTAGCGATCACATACTTTGTCACAGTCCAATAAACACTGATACTGTTTTATTACACTCATAATGTGTCACAGCTTTAATAAAGACAGACGTTTTAAAAAAGTAAGAACTTGAATAAGTAAAAAATATTTTAAAACAATTCTTTATTAATTAAAATATGGATGCTTAATTATTTAACAAAATAATTTAATAAAATAAATAATTTAATAAAAACGTAGAATATTTAATTATAACAAATATATACGCATAATGACATCTAGTTTGATTTAAGTCAACTATCGGTATATAATAAATTTGTACATGGGTAGTTGTACATAATATAATTATTTCTGGTAAAAAACAAAAGACAATACGAATTTAATAGATATATATAATGTAAATGTTATATCCATGCATCATAAGATTATTCGTTTACTATATTTTAATTATATACCTAGCTATTTATTCTTTAGTTTCAGTAAATAAATGATTAATCATCAATACAACATTTCAAGCAAAAAAAAATGTATTGAGCATTTATGTTTCATTAAATCATTGTTCTAAAGGGAATACGAACGAAAATGAAATTTAAATTAAATTGAATACATCTTGAAATTAGAATTCGAGAAAATTAAGAACCTCTTGAATAAAATGCAACAGAATTGTAAAATGGTTTATTATTAATAATTTCGCAAAGGGTGTTAGGTTAGGTTAATTGTTCTCGGGATGTTTTATCGACTACTACCAGCGCCAACTTTGCCTGTATAATGAATATTCATTGTTCTAGTCAATGTACTAAAGCAATATTCATATGATATAAAATTATAGCTATTCCCTCACAAAGCAGCAGCGTCTCGCCTCGGGATAGCGCGCGATTGCGCTTCAAATCATTTATAAAATGCTTCGTGGTGTAACATACTCGTAGTAGCCTAAAATACAATTACTTATGGGGTGTAAGTGGTTCACCAACATCTTTAACCGAAGCCAACTTCACTGCACGTGGTGCACCCTGCCGACTGACAAACGAAGCTCTGGCGAAAAGAGAGGTAGGGAGCGTAATTGTAAGCTACCCGACTGGGGAATGTACCTCCACCTCACAGAATGCCGCAGCCAAATAACAAATCCCTTGAGGGTTGTTGTGTTCCTGCGAGTGAGTGAGGTCACCAGAAAGGAAGAAGATGTTGCGATGGCAGCGGGGGTGGCGGCGCGCGAGCTATATTTTATGTAGCGAGCGTTAATATGGCTATGGTAACCGCTTCACATCAGGTGGGCCGTATGCTTATCTGCCACCCGACGTAGTATAAAAAAAAAAGAAAAATACTGACAGGCTTTCGTCGTTTTAGAAAAGCTGAAAGTTTCTCTATCCATGCCCAAAGGTTTTTTTTGTGAGAGGGGTTAGTGGTGTTTTTATGTGAGAGGGGGGCAAAAGAGAATGTGGGTCACCTGATGGAAAGTAATCACCACCGCCCATGGAGATCAGCAATACCAAGGGGTCACCGATCCGTTGCCGGCCTATACTCCTTCCTTTCTTTCTTTCTGGTGACCTCACTCATTCGCAGGAATACAACAACTCTCAAGGGAATTGTTATTTGGCTGCGGTATTCTGTGAGGTAGAAGTACTTCTCCAGTCAGGCAAGTTCAAAAATATGCTATGACCTTCTTTTCACCAGAGCCTCGTTTATTAGTCAGTAAGGTGCACCACGTACAGGTACAGAATAATATACGTACAGGTGAAGTTGGTTTTGGTTTAAAGTCGTTGATGAACAACTTACACCCCAAAATAACAAACTTCAAGTACGAAATTAAGATTAAGATAAATAATTAAGATTTCCGATGATCTTATGATGATGATGATCAGCATGTATGACACATACATGCTGATCATTCTTTAGATAACAGGTAACAAATAAGAAAAAAAAAAACTCCCAAAATATTCAAATTATGAAGTACAAAATCATTTTAGTTTTCTTCGAGATAATATCACAAATCACTTCCTTGCCAGACACTTTGTATCGTGTCAACTCTCTGCCAGACACACTTAAACGTATTAGGGGCATGCACAGAGAAACTTTCAGCTTTTATAAAACGGCAAAGGTGCAACAGTCACGGGCTCTTACTCTATAGTCATGAACAGCTAACACGGCCTTCTTTTAGAACGTTTTAAGAGAAACATACACGCTTTTGCAATTTTAACTATTTACACAATGTAAGCTATGAAAACTCGGAGAAAGAGTATTTTGTTCGCCTTAATTCACAAAATTTTGCGAAAACTGATATATTATTAAAACACACAAGAGAAATCATAATAACTTATTAATAGTAATTAAATTAAATGGGCCACTCACGTATTTTTGTCGGTAAAGCCAATTAGTTTGGATCTCATAAGGTGATCATACTTATAATGCTGACGAGCTCGGTGTTCGAATGGTTAGCAATGGCCACTTTGACTCCGAGGTCGCGGGTTCGATTCCTGCATAAGACAAATATTTGTATCCATGAACATGTATGACGTCTTCGTCTGGGTGGTTTCTATGTATTACATGTATGTATTTACATTATAAAATAAGTATAATATCAGTTACCAAGTACCCATAGTATAAGCTTTGTTTAGTTTGAGACTAGATGGCAGTGTGAAATTTGTTCAAGAATATATATTCATTCATACATAAATAATCACATCTTAAATACACAGTAGGTTAAGTCATTTGCACAAAAAACGTGACTAAAATGTTTTTATTATTTATTTTCCAATATTCTCAAGAGGTTTATTACGTAGCACCAGCTTTTGTATTTCAATACTTATTTTTTTCCCGCATTATAAAAATTTACGAAGCGCCTGAAGGAAAAATTTTCAAGTAAACACAATATTTGCACAGCCCACGCTTTTTATTTTACGCTTTTTCACAAGAGAATATTTATTTTGGGCAACGCAACTAGAATTAATGTATATAGTTTAATTTATTCTCCATTTATATTTTTTTTTCTCTGTTTTAGTTTATATATTTGTCATATTTTAACATATTTTTTATATTCTATTTTGTTTATAAAACCATATTTATATATTTTTTGTAAATATTTTTATTAATTTACGAGAATTATAGCTAACTCTTCGCTCCGCAATTTTCTTTAGTATAAGCAAAAAAAAAAGCATTCGTAATGTGAACTTTGTTAAATATTATATTTATTGTATACTTTAACAAAATAAGGGTATTTTATTCATCTATTATTTTAGTCTAGTAAAAATGTTGAAAGGGTATTTATGGTGTCAAATTATGAGAAGATAATTGAATAATTAACTGCTTTTCACCAGTTACATTCGGAATAATTGAAGTATTAATTAAATTATTCATTTGTATATTTCGATATGTATGTATACCTAATTAAATATAAAATAAAGTTACAAACACGGAAATGAAATCAAATGAAAATTGTATGCAATTACATTTGTATGGCACCAAGCGTGCCAAACTTACAGATCGACTACCAAACCAATATGAGTATACTTCTAATAACTTAGTGTTGTAATTGGTTCAATTTGGTTGTATAGTTTTGTGTCATAAAAGCATAGAGCTTAAAGCTTATGAAATCAATTTACCACGATTTAATACGTAGGCAACTAATAGATAATCCATACTAGCTAACGCTTAGCTATTCCCTATTTCATTATAGTACATATTTATATGACTGAAATATTATGTATAATAGTATTTTTAATCGGTGAAAATAATTATAATATATGCTTGTGCTTTTATATTTTATACAGCGGTTTGCTATTATGTAGTGGGAACGTATTGTAGTTTATATTAATTTAATTAACAAACATTATTATTGTATAATTAATTAAAATTTATTTCAATAAAATGTGCTCCAATGACGTATCTCTTTTACAGCACGTCGGAAATGCTTAGATGGCTCAGGAGTATTCGATAGGAGTTGCGGAGTGAGGAGTACCAACATGGTTTTATAAGCCCCGGTGTATTTATTTTTAATTTAAACCCACCAATACTTTTAACTGGCCTTACGATAACTGAACTGTTATTTAAAGGGAGTAAAGTACCGACACGTTTCAGGCTGTCATCAAAAAGGACTAGAGACTAGAAAAAGGACTAGACAAAACGTCGATTGCGAATTGACGGAGTCTCGGGCCGGTGGTTTGAAAATTTACCTCAGCTTAATAAATTAACCAGTTAATTGATTATTTATATCACATTTTATTAATGATTAAAAACTAAGAATCTGATTAAAAGACTATCAATCATTAATTTGATTGTGAAACACTATTTCATTAATATAATGAAACTATATTTTGGTTTAGTGATATAACAATATACGTAAGTATACTGAAGGAGATTCTTAGTAAAATATGTTATATGTTTTTTTTTCACAAAAAATGTGATATAAATAATACATTTACAAATGTTGTCAGAAAACTGAAAGAATAAGCGACACAGTAAAGTTATAAAAATTAAATAAATATTCAGTTAACTGTCAACTTTTATGCGATTTTCTTGTTAATAATAAGTACATATACATACGTAACTAAAAATGTAAATAACACATATTTATTATAACCTAGATTGTATACTTTGTACTAACTTGTAAAATAAAGCTGATTTCGCATTTATACAAATAAAAAAGCCTTAATAATAATAATTTATGTAATTTATTAATTTATTTTTGCATTAATTTGTACTAACGCGTATTTATTGCGGATTAAATGAATTGATCATCAATGCTTGTACTTTATTAATCCTCTTAAAATTTAAATCTACTTCAATAATTTCCTTTCATATTTTTATTAACACTATTATATGTTATGTTTCAATATTTTAACAATTTTACCATGCATTTTAAAACATAAGTAACGTCTTCGTGTGACTGAGTTTTAACCTATTCCGGATTCTAGCCCACGGGGCCGAAATTAAGTTTGAGTGGAGCGAGTAAATTCGCTTAGTGTATGTTTTCCATTGATTTCGATTGAAAATGTATATGAAGATCATTCCTCGAGGACATGGTCGATCTCAATTTTTAGGGTTCCGTACCCAAAGTGTAAAAAGGAACCCTATTACTAAGGCTCCGCTGTCTATCCGTCCGTCCGTCTGTCACCAGGCTATATCTCATTAACCGTGATAGTTAGATAGTTTAAATTTTCACAGATGATGTATTTCTGTTGCCGCTATAACAACAAATACTTAAAAACATAATAAAATTAATATTTAAGCGGACTCCCATACAACTAACGTGATTTTTTTTGCCGTTTTTATAGATAATGGTATGGAACCCTTCATGCGCGAGTCCGACTCGCACTCGGCCAAGTGCGAGTCGGACTCGCGCATGAAGGGTTCCATACCATTATCTATAAAAACGGCAAAAAAATCACGTTAGTTGTATGGGAGTCCCCTTAAATATCCCCGTTTTTTTTTCCACTCAAACCTCAAGCAATGTCGAAGTCTTCAATTGTGACAAGTTTCATCAAAATCGGTTCAGTGGTTTTGGAGCCTATTCATTTCCAAGAATAACTTTTCAGCGTATATAAGCGTTTCGCTCGATCCGCCCGCTCCACTGAAATATTTTTATTTCATGAAAAATTTAATTAAAAGTTAATTTAGGCTAACTTACCAGACTTTGTTTCAAACATATTTAAATAATAACATCTAAGTATCAAAATTAATACAGAAATGTTCAAGTAGGTTGGATTTAATAATGGCCGTGTGGTTTCCGGCAGACTAGAATAGAATCACTCCATCTCTTCCCGTGGATGTCGTACAAGGCGACTAAGGGAAATACATTATAAAACATCGATCAGGCCTCCCCAACCCGTTTGGCCGATATCTAATCCGAACTCTTATAAGGATGATACTTTTTTGATTGTTACACGTTTGATTGCCTCACGTCCGTTTCTTTACTTCCTGTAGAGTACAATTCTCTTTGGTAGCGTTGAATAAAAGAGAATCTAAGTAGAGCTCTCTCACACAATCCTATATGTCCGAATGCTCCCGCAATGCCAACAAGAGTCGCCATTCGTAATGACCTGCCCATGAACACGACCACTCTGCCAAGAGTGTCTAATTGAGAAGATAATAGTAAAGCTAAGCACATCTTTGTACATTTCTGATGGAACTATACTCTGTTAGTTTTATATGCAATAATTTTTATGTGAAGCAATTATAAATTCATATAAATAAAAGAAGATATTAGCACAAGTATGAATCTATATTATTAAATCCATCATCATCATCATCAGGTCATTTTAGTCTCCACTACAGTAGTACGACCCTCTCTCGTCTGTTCCAGACA
The DNA here is from genome assembly GCA_937001555.2 of Hypsopygia costalis. NCBI lineage: Eukaryota > Metazoa > Arthropoda > Insecta > Lepidoptera > Pyralidae > Hypsopygia > Hypsopygia costalis. The sequence continues at coordinate 6,969,850 of OW443350.2, forward strand.
GGAGGATTTGGTCTACACTCCCCACGTTGGCCAGACGGGTTGGGGAGGCCTGATCGATGTTTTATAATGTATTTCCCTTAGTCGCCTTGTACGACATCCACGGGAAGAGACGGAGTGATTCTATTCTAGTCTGCCGGAAACCACACGGCCACTCCAATAATTGTTAAAAACACCACGTTCCTGTTATTATATTATGTTATTTTAGCAGTGATCATGTTATTTTATTTTGGCATACAGCTTAAAGTGATCGATAGACGTATTCGATGGGGCTGGGCAGCTTTTCGAAAGCTTCGGAACTTCATCGCCGCGCAGATAGCCCAATGCTTGAAGACTAAATTCTTCAACCAATTCGTCCTCCCTTCAAAGACCTATGGTGCAGAGACTTCGCCACTGGTTATCGGACTAGTCCGCAGGTTCGAAGTTTCGTTCGAAAGGTTCGCAGCGAGCGATGGAGAGGGCTATGCACGGGGTTTCTCTGAGGGATCTAATCCTGAACGAAGAAATTCGACGGAGAGCCAAAGTCGTATACATAGCCTTCAGAATTTGCAAGCTGAAGTGGCAATGGGCCGGTCACATCTGCCAAGTAAGTGATGGCAGATGGGGGAGGAAGGTATTAGAGAGGAGGTCGCGCGCAGGACGACGAAGCGTTGGACGCCCTCCTTCCTTCTAGATGGTCTGATGACCTTATGAAAGCGGCTGGATGCGGAAGGCGGAGGATCATTTTTGATGGAAGGAACTGGGAAAGGCTTATAGTCAGTTAGCAGTGGGTAGATACAAGCTAATGACGATTTTAGCAATTTCTCTCTAATTGAACTCGGTGACTAATCGAAGACGTAAGTAGACCGTAGCCTGTCCATGGATGCGTTTATTTATCTCGAGCTCCTCCATGCTTCGGAAGCCATGTTAAGCCATCGGTCCCGGCTATTGTCATTATAGATGACAGTCGTTAAGCCAAGGTATTGGCCTTTAGGCGGCTTGAAAACACTGGTCTCTGCCAACCCATAGTTGAGCAGCGTGGTGGAGTATGCGCTAAACCCCTTCAATTGAGAGCGGCCCATATCCCAGTAATGGAAATAAAACAATCGAACTCGACTGGGTTTTAGACCCCATTTCTAGATGAGGTACTAACAACTTGATGCAGTACAGATAAAAAAAAACGGGTTAACGGGTTACACTCCGTGAGTGCCGGCAGAAGTGAAAACTTGAACATTAACGTTGTGCATTTTTGAATATTTTGGAATAATTAGGGAATAATTTCGTATGAATTGCTTTATGTATCAGTATAAAAGTACTATCATTTATGTGGTAAAATACAATATTCATTTAACGCGCTATCGTACACATGACATGACTAGTTATATGACATTAAAAATAAACAACAGGAGCAGGCATACAATTTCGCCGCGCGGTAGAAAGAAAGGGGAATATTACTTCCTCTCCTACGCCGCGCCGGTCCGCGCCGCTCCGTCTTACGAATTTTCGATCAGGCCACGTGGCCTGATCGAAAATTCGTATTTTACCACATAAATGATAGTACTTTTATACTGATACATAAAGCAATTCATACGAAATTATTCCCTAATTATTCCAAAATATTCATAAATGCACAACGTTAATGTTCAAGTTTTCACTTCTGCCGGCACTCACGGAGTGTAACCCGTTAACCCGTTTTTTTTTATCTGTACTGCATCAAGTTGTTAGTACCTCATCTAGAAATGGGGTCTAAAACCCAGTCGAGTTCGATTGTTTTATTTCCATTACTGGGATATGGGCCGCTCTCAATTGAAGGGGTTTAGCGCATGTCCTGACGCGAGTTTAACATTTTTTACGCATCCCAATAAGTGCATAACGCCGCTAAAGAAGTTTTCACTTCACAAAATTCAGATGTGTGTTATTTTCAGCGAAAGTTTTTCTATACCTTCATTTTCCTTTTCTTCATTATAAATACTCTTTTGCCGATTCAAAATTGCCTCAATATCTTGTTTAGACATCAGACAGTACTTGGCATACAGTTGGAATGAGGCGAAAAAAAGTACCTAACATTTTTTCTACCCAATTGGTAGGTTTTGTATGTAATTAAGCTACCCTACAGTCATATAAATATATGTATGTGTGTATACGTATGTATATTTCAATGTGTAGTAGGTATATGTTTTTATCTATGTTCTATGTATGATTTGTATGTGTTATATACTCATTATTTTATTACATATTATATAGCATTTAATTTATAATTTAGTTATGTTTTTCTTAATTTACGAACGCTACTTACTTCATGCCTTATTCAGTTACATAAAGATTGCCTTGAAAAGATTGCTTTAAGGCCGCCTTGTTGACATAAAACATAAAAGTTATGTTACGAAAAATTTTAATTGTATTCTCTGTAATTTATTACACAAATTATAAAGCATATCTATCTATCTAAATGTTCGCAACTAATTAACTAAAATCAATATTCATTAGACCTTTTTTGATCCTCTACAAACAACAAAATATTTCGTGTAGTGTTGGTATTTAAATTGTAGTACCCGAGCGATTTTCTGATTGCTTATGTTTTTTTTTCATACTATATCGGGTGAGAAACAAGCTAAACGACCCGCTTCATGTGAAGCGGTTACCATACTAATATAAAAACTCATAACATGAAATATCACGCGCTACCATCCCCGCTGCCGACGCAGCAACTCCTTCCAACTTCACTCACTCGCAGGGACAGTACAATAGTTCAAGGGAATTGCTTTTCTCTTTTTATGTAATGCTTGTTTGCCACCCGACGTAACCTAAAAAAATGTTGACAACATATTACAAAAGGATACAAATATCAGATATACACTACGAAGATACGATACACAAGCGCATCATAGACTAAGAAGATTCGATACATTTAGAGCGAGATACTGCTACATGTGTGTAAGAGACGGTGATATAGCCTCTCTTGTCTCACCTTATAGCAGAGAAATGCTTTAAATATATCGTATGCTATAAGTATTCCTTAACAGTCAAGCTATAGGAAAACCAGACATTTAGAAATGAGATTCTGAAGTAAACAGAATTAGATTTACTTATTTAAACAGTTAATAAAATGATTTATGCTTCTTACACAAAAAAAGTAAATTTAAATGGGAGATAAATAATAAGCTTGTTGCCCATGTTACAAAATTATAAAAACTCTCTATCAGTAACGTAAAATACATAAAACTAGAACGATCTGCGATCTTAAAATTTTAATAACTTATGTCCGACGTGTTTTATGTGCGGTCAAAGTTTGGTGGGAAAGTCCATTTTAAAGGTATGAAATTATAAAAAATAAATATTACCATTGTAGAAACAATAAAAAATACTATAACTTTTGTTACGGCACTGGCTACATAAACGCAATATTTAACATAGCTGTCGTACAAATTTCTGATTTAATGCATATAAAATGACGTCATAACTTGGTGGCCTTTTGTATGGAGCGCTTTCGGGATAGTCCAAAATTGTGATCTTCAAGTTATCATATCTCGAGAAGTTTTTATGCAATCGAAGTAATTATTTCACCTATATTTATATTATTGTGACGTCTTTAAATAACAAATCAAAAAAAAAAATGGGATACAAGCCTATTAAAAGAAAAGATTATATGGTTACGGTAACCGCTTCACATCAGGCGGGCCGTATGCTTGTAAGTAACTAAAATTCAAATAACACATGATACTGTGTCATTTGAAATTAAATTAGTATTAATTTAATATTAAATTAAACTTAATTAAAAATAACTAACTAACCCCTCTATGGATGAGTTACCTTCGAAATAAATGGTTATTTATTTTGTTTATTTATAAACAGACGAAGAATGTTACGTATGAGATCTTCGCCGGGTACCATCCACATCACGACTGGGAACACTGGAGAAGAAACTTCGAAGATATCATCAAGACAACGACAGTTAACGTGGATGAACATTAAATTAATAAACACTTATTAATTAATTAGTTTGATTAATTTATATTAAATACCTATTGACGAGCCCGGTGGTCGAATGGTTAGCAATGGCCACTTTGACTCCGAGGTCGCGGGTTCGATCCCCGCACAAGACAAACATTTGTGTGCAATGACGCGGCTTCGACACCAACTCTCGTGGGTTCGATTCCCACATAGGACAAACATTTGTGTGCATGAACATGTCTGATTGTCTTAGTCTGGGTGTTTTCTATGTATCATAAGTATGTATTTACAAAAAAAAAATGTATTTACGTATGTTTATCAGTTGTCTAGTACCCATAACATAACACAAGCTTCGCTTACTTTGGGGCTAGATGGCGCTGTGTGTGATGATGTAATAACCGTATAAAATAAAAATAAAATAACTAGTTACTTATTTTTTTATGGCAAGGTGCTAAACAAGCATACGGCTTGCCTGATGTGAAGCCGTTAATGTAGCCCTATAAACGCTCGCAACATGCAACATCACTTGCGCGCCTCCACCGCAGCTACCAACGCAGCAAATCCATCCTACATGGTAACCTTGTACCTACGCAGAAACACAACAATCGTCAGGGGAATTATTATTTGGTTGCGGTATTCTGTGAAGCGTAGGTTCCCCATTTAAGTAGCTTTTAAATACGTTATGCTCCCACGCAGAAACGCAACAACCCTTATGGGAAGTATTATGTGGTATTTTGTGAACTGATGGTACTTTCCCATCCTCGTTTGTCAGTCAGCAAGGTGCACCACGTGGGAAGATGATATTGAAGCACTTACACCCCATGTGCAGTCTTCCCTAGATATAATCGAATTTCAACAAAATATATAGGTACCTTACTAGATATTATTATTAAGGAATCTAATATTCATCGAACTCCCCGAGGTATGCAAAGATTGTGAACATTTCCACGTGTTTCCACTTAACCTTGTAATGCTTAATAATAAAGTATTACTACTAATACCGTGTAGATGTGATTGGTTCATATCGATAACATACATACCTCGCTCGCATCTCGATGCGACGATGCTCGATGCTCCTCGGAGCTCGATGGCGTCGTTGAGCGTGTTACTCTAGTCGAACACGCTAGTTAAGCAACCTCGACCGTAGCCTGTCCATGCATGGGTTTATATTATCTCAAGCTTCGTGCTTCGGAGGGCACGTTAAGCCGTCGGTCCCGGCTGTTGTCATTAGATGGCAGTCATTAAGCCAAGTCAGTGGCCTTTAGGCGGCTTGAAAACACTGACCTCTGCCAACCCGCAGTTGAGCAGCGTGCTAAACCTAAACCCTCAATTGAAGAGGGTTTAGAGCATACTCCGCAGTATGCTCTAAATTCTCTTCAATTAAGGGAAGGCCCGTATCCCAGCAGTGGGATGAGTAACGGTTGAGGGCTACGACATACATACTTACAGTTTTTTTTATATTGTATTGCCTGTCGTTGACCAAATATATTTACCTTTATTAAGTTCAAAGGCACTGTTAAGTAGTTTAATTAACCCGAGGTGCCGTGAACCTGACGTTCTAATTAGATTCACTATTGAGTTGATGTTCTAATCCTTTAAGAATTCTTTGATTCGGGAACGATGCCAACCCTACTGCAAGTATAAAAGGAAGGATAAGGATGGGAAAGTTATAAAAGGGCTAACAAATGTTCAAACTGAAAGCAAGCCGCAAGAATCGCAAGTACGCAGAATGCACTACATGCAGGCGTATGTAGTGCATTCTGCGTACTGATTAAAAGCTGCCATACATTAACCAACTCACCCTGGTTGCTACCAGACTGACCTTTAAAGGGCGAATCAGGCTTTAACTGACTAAAAACAGCCTGCCTAACTACTTTTAGCCACGATTGCTTTAAAATCGTAACTGATAACACGTTCATACACAGCTAAATTGTTAGACAAAATGACCAACACGGCTGGTTAGTACATTAAGTACTAACTTAACGAGCTTTAACGAGGCTCTGGCGAAAGATAGGTAGTGCGACTTCACAAAAGACCGCAGTCATATAACAATTCCCTTGAAGGTTGTTGTATTCCTGCGAGTAAATGAAGTCTATTTGTTTAAATCGACTCATCCGTAGAATAAAATGCGATCTGTATTTTTTGTTGTTCACTTTCGAACGTTTTTATGGGGAGCTAATGTCAGATTGATAGTATTCGATTCTAAATATCGAAAGATACATGAGATAGAAAATCCTAAAAAACGTACGTCTGTAGAATTCATATTCCTCTCGACAAGTTTTTTAACTTGTTTTTGTGCCATGATCACATTGGACTCTGTTTTACGGAGTAACCGCGGTAGCGAGGTAACGGTAACCGTTTCGCATCAGGTGGGCCCTATGCTTATCTGCCACCCGACGTAGTATGAAAAGAAATATTAGGAACGGAAACCTAAAGTACAGTAGAGTCTAGAGAGATCAATAATCAATTATTAGCAGAATTGTACTAAATTTTTCACCTCACAAACCTATTTAAGCTGATTGTAATGGTCTCAATTAACAGTATAAATAAATAGTATATAGGATCTGATGACGGATCAGGCAAAAAAACATCAGGCGATTAACTACTAAACAATGCTTTTGAATTTGTGCCCCAAGGTGATAATGAAATATGTGTAATACGCCGTGCAATGATACATTGAGGCTATTAGTCTCAATGTGTCATTGCTGTCGATTTTTGTCAGGCGTTTTGATTAATTAAATACCTAAATAATTCATTACAATTCAATTCTCATTCATTAAATTTCTTTTTAATAAATTACAATCTATTTTATTTAAATATCAAATTAAATAAAAATCATTTCTTTTAAAAATTATAATTCTTTAATAATAGGTTCCCTAACATAGTAGGTGTTTAATCTATCGGTCATTGAATGCTGAAATTAACTATCTAGTATTATTATAGATATTAGTTAATATTAATAACCGAGACTAACTATATATAATTAAGTATAATACTAAGAGTGCGTCATGGGCAATTGTGTGGGGTTAACTACAGCATAGGGTTCTTCAAAAAGGGCGTGAAGAGGTTTTTACAGTTTTTACCTGTGATCCCCTGGTGTTACAGGCGTTCATATGCTACGGTAACTGCTTTTCATCAGGAGTACCGTATGCTTGTTTGCCACTTTAGTGGTATAAAAAAAAATCATTGAGATCCATGAAATCCAACTGGTGGTGGTGACAAGGAACGAAATCTAAGAATCCTCATTATTACTAAAAGTAGAAATCGGATGTTTTGGCCAAAAGTTCAAATTATTTATTTTTAATATGAATTTCATCAATGCTTTCCACCAGATACGATCCTCCGCCTTCCGCATCCAGCCGCTTCCAGCCGCTTTCTTAAGGTCATCGGACCATCTAGAAGGAGGGCGCCCAACACTTCGTCGTCCTACACGCGGCCTCCGCTCTAATATCGCTTCCTCCCCCATCTGCCATCACTTACTCAGCTGATGTGACCGGCCAATTGCCACTTGAGCTTGCAAACTCTGAAGGCTATGTCGACAACTTTGGTTCTCCGTCGAATTTCTTCGTTCCGGATTTTAATACTATCATCATCATCTCAGCCATTGGATGTCTACTGCTGGACATAGGCCTCCCCTCTAGATCTCCAATAAGACCGGTTGGAAGCGGCTTGCATCGCATTGTAGGATCGCGCTCCTATGGTCATAATGAGGCCGTCTGTCCACCTTGTGGGTGGACAGACGATTATTATTACTATACTGGCAGTTATTACTGAAAAAGTGGCGCCTCTTTGTAGAATTACAAAAATACCGTATAATACCATAAATAATAAATAAATAAATATTGTCACACAAATTACACAGCGCCATCTAGCCCCAAAGTAAGCGAAGCTTGTGTTATGGGTACTAGACAACTGATAAACATACGTAAATACACTTTTTTTTTGTAAATACATACTTATGATACATAGAAAACACCCAGACCAAGACAAACAGACATGTTCATGCACACAAATGTTTGTCCCGTGTGGGAATCGAACCCACGAGCGTTGGTGTCGAAGCCGCGTCATTGACCGCTACGCCACCGAGCTTGTCAAATACCATACATCGTCGTCAACCCTTATTCATCCCGATGCTGGGATACGGGTCTCTCTTCAATCGAAGGGGTTTAGAGCATACTCCACCAAGCTACTCAATAGCGGAAACCTGAACCTTTGGGGTGTAAGAGGTTCATCAATATCTTTGAAACAAAGCCAACTTCACCTGCACGCGGTGCACCCTGCAGACTGACAAACGTAGCTCTGGCGAAAGGAGAGGTAGGGAGCGTAACTGTAAGCTACCCGACTGGGGAAGGTACTTCCACCTCACAGAATACCGTAGCCAAATGACAATTCCCTTGAGGGTTTTGTGTTCCTACGAGTGAGTGAGGTCGCCAGAAAGGACGGATATGCTGCGTTGGCAGCATATCCGCGGGGTAGCGGCGCGCGAGCGATATTTTATGTCGCGAGCGTTAATATGGCTGCGGTAACCGCTTCACATCAGGCGGGCCGAATGCTTGTCAGCCACCCGACGTAGTTATAAAAATATCGCTCGCGCGCCGCCACCCCCACTGCTAATGCAGCATCTCCTTCCTTTCTGGTGACCTCACTCACTCGCAGGAACACAACAACCCTCAAGGGAATTGTTATTTGGCTGCGGTATTCTGTGAGGTGGAGGTGCATTCCTCAGTCGTGTAGATTACAATTACGCTCCCTACCTCTCTTTTCGCCAGAGCTTCGTTTGTCAGTCAGCAGGGCGTGCAGGTGATCTTGATGAACTACTTACACCTTAAATATAATATATGTATGTGTTTATTACAATATCATTGAATATATTAGTAAGTGTCAGTCTAATAAACACAGACATTATTAAGCATCATCATTTTTATCTTGAGTAAAAAAAAACATTTAGAATAAATATCACAAATTCTTACACTCTCTTTGTTACCAAGACAAATAAAGTATTGCTACACCATTGTACCAGCAACCAGTACTCAAACCATTGGCTTATTCAGTTTATCCACCCTAAGGTGGACATTCGGGAAACGCGTGCTCGTCTATACACTCTTATAAGTAAGATATTATGTGAATTCCGATTATCAATCCCGTTCAGGGTGAATAGATGAAATTAGGGTGGATAAACAGAATCCTCCGTTCTTCGGAGCGCACGTTAAGCCGTAGGTCCCGGCTGTTGTTATTAGATGACAGTCGTTAAGCCAAGTCAGTGGCCATTATGCGGCTTGAAAATACTGGCCTTCGTCAACCCGCAATTGAGCAGCGTGGAGTATGCTCCAAACCCCTTTTAATGAGGGGATATCGGTATCCCAGTAGTAGGAAGAATTTTAGAAGTAGTAGCGAAAAGTGTTAAATTCGGCCGTTCTTGATACTTTTCGCTTAAACAGAAAAAACCTCTTTCACCCATCAACATCTTTGAACCAAAGCCAACTCACCTGCACGCGGTGCACCCTGCTGACTGACAAACGAAGCTCTGGCGAAAATAGAGGTAGGGAGCGTAATTGTAAGCTACCCGACTGGGGAATGTACCTCCACCTCACAGAACACCGCAGCCAAATAACAATTCCATTGAGGGTTGTTGTGTTCCTGCGAGTGAGTGAGGTCACCAGGAAGGAAGGAGATGCTGCGATGGCAGCGGAGGTGGCGGCGCGCGAGCGATATTCTATGTTCAGAGCGTTAAAATGGCTACGGTAACCGCTTCACATCAGGCGGGCCATATGCTTGTCTGCCACCCGACTTAGTATAAAAAAAAAAAACAATTATCCTAGCCAAAACATCGCTATATATTTGTCTGTAAGATTTTTAGTAACTGCCGTTAGGTTCATTACAAGGATTTTTATGAGTGAATTCTTAGCTGCGTTATAAAAATCAATTCAGTGGATAATGAAATGCAGCGATACAAAATGAGAAAGAAATTATTCAGTAAATTTTCAGTTTACTCTATTAAACTTTTCTTTCATCTTTATTTTAATTTACAACTAAAAATTATATTTATAGTAGAGTTCGTGCAGCCATACCTCATTGGTACATTACAAAGAACTTATTGCCAGTTCTTAGTGTCATAAAATACCCCTATTTCTAGCTGTTTGTTAAATCGCTTTTGAATTCAAAACTAAATTTGATAAAAATAGCCCCCAAAAGCATCTGCTTCTTGGAAAGATTTTATCGATTGTATTATAAATGACAAAGTTAATTGAAGATATAAAATATATTCTGTGGACTTCAGAATGATTTAATCTACAAAGTTTATAATATTTATCAGCATATTGATGAAAGAGGTTAATTTTAAACCAAAAAATATTTACCTTTTAATCCATTTCCAGATTCATAAACTTGACATATTTTTGGTAAAGGAATTTTTGATAAAATGAAACAAAACAGTTGATCGTATCGTTTATTTTTATTCATCTACGTGCTGAATAAATAATCCTTATATTACATTTAAAATAAATTATTAAATAACTAAATAAAGTCGACGGGCTCGCGCTTAAAATAATTCAGTCTTTAGAAAATGAAGAATAGGAATCATCCTTAACTAACAAAATAATTAAATTGATGCAGATTTTACGCAATGTTTTCAATTACCTGGACTTTAAAAGTAAAGTAGATAATTTGAACATTGAACAAGAATGCAAGGAAAGTCCAGCAATAAAAAACATTGCAACTGCTATTGATTTTTGCTAAATGTCAGATCGCCACGCACAATACTTATCACAAGCAACGGATCAAGTTGGCGTGGCAACCTGACATTTAGCTGATTTTCTACTAAATGACGCCACTTGATCCAAACTAACGTCCATATGTCCAATTATGCTTGAGCCGCCGGCATAGCCATGTTTGCCATAGCCTGGCCGTACATGTCTGGGTTGTACATTTGCGGCATCGCGTACATTGGTATTGTCATTGACTGGGAATGACTCAGTGGTGGGAGTTCTGGTAAGCCAAATAGGAATCTGAAGTAGCGCGCGAGCTTCCATAAAACATTGGACGTCTCCGGTATCCTGCATATTAAAATATTCAATTACAACATGTTACAAATATCAATTCAAATATGTTGGAAAGCAGATTAAATAGCAATAATTTCTTATCAAAACAATGTCTTGCATTTTTTATGATTTGCGATATGTTTTTAGGTAAATGTCGTAATAAGAATTTATTGCTGATTAATAGCTTTCTTTGTATGAATCTAAATAAAATAAATTAGGTTACACATTAATATAACGCAAAATAAAATATAGATAAAATAACAAGAAATGTAGCTTTGAACTTGTTCATTAGGCAGACATTGAATCTTTGTGACAGAGACATTTTGTAAGAAAATGACAGTACCATCACGTAACTGAAGAAATATTTATGCACAGAAATGGATATTATACATGTGGCCATATACTATAAGGAAAATAATTCACATGCATAAGCATTTTTGCAATAACATAGTATAATAAATTATTTCACCGTTTTGCAGTTCGAGATAATATCGAAAACATAACATCGATCGAACTTTAGGCATTACGGTGACCACTGACTATGTCTAGTTATAAATGCTGTGATTTGCCCTAGTTTATGAATATAATGCTAATTAAATTACCCAGTACCTGTAACTAAAAATACGATAAATGCTTGCTCTATGTCAAAATATTTGTCTTAAACTATATTGGTATTATTGCAAAAACCCTCAGCATGTGATATGAATTTAGATGAGGAAATTGTCAATTTTGTTCTTCATACGATATAGGATCTATTAAATATGAAAAACATATTTTCATTGATATTTACAATCAAAATGCACCCATTAAAATATAACATTACAATATACTAATTACTAATAAATTTACCACCACCAAAATGATGACAAAAGAGATGACGACTGAACAGTTTTAGTTTTAGAATCATTTTCATCAGAATTTTGTTTCGTTTTACTTTTAGTATTTTTCTTTGCGGTAGATTTTTTATTACTTGTTGTAACATTTTCACTTTTGAAACCCATAACATCGGTTACCTCCTCCTCCATTGTAAAAATCTCGTCAAGCACTTCAAAACTCCAATATAACATTTTATATATAGCGCTAAAATACTTCGGTGGAGGGTCTGCATCGCTAGCAGATTCTTTAAGAACAGATTTTGCATAATCTTTTACCTTTTTGGCTAGTGATGTTGCAAAATCAGACTCTAACAAAGATTCAAAAATATCTAAAAATCCTTTGGCTTGAGATTTATCTTTTCTTTGTGGATTGTTGAAAGTTACGTTGCGAAAAGTGACTTCATAAACTTTCTCTGTATCAATACTTCTCTTTATTCTATTACGCAAATTGATATGAGACTTTCTATTCAATTTACTAGTATTATTTTTATTTACATTAGTAACATTGGCTGATAAAACTGGATGATTTGCAAATACTACTATTGGTTTCCATTCATTTGAGTTACTAGCCAAAATTTCATTAGGTGTTGAAATATTTGGGCTCAAATTTTGGATTTTGTATGAAATAAGCCTGCTAATATTTCGCCTAACAAATGTGTTGGGATTTACAAAGTATTGGACTCTAGGGTAAAAGTATGTGTGCGGATAATTATATTTATATTTTTTTGTTTTAATATATTCATATAGATCTTTATTATGTTTTAATCTATCAAGGTTTATTTTCAGTTCTGTATATTTTTTTGGTCTTGTTCTTACATTTTTTCTCAACGTCATTTTCCTTTGGGCTATAAATCTAGGCTGTGGTATAAGTATTTGTTTTTTCACTGTCTCCTCAGTGACTTCGGCTTCGTAACTTTTTGTTGTGGAAACATCAGAATTCAATCCTCTGAATGTAGCTGGCATTGAGTAAAACACGTTGGCGATGGGATCTACGAAGCTCCTGATGCTTCCTATTAAGGGTTCGAGGTATTTTAGTAGTTTTGACTTACCGTCCCATCTTTCTGCTGCTCGTGTTGAATTTAGTATAAGTGTTGGTGCTTGTTGCGACTGTTGTGCACTAGGATCGTTTTGTTGAAGCAGCTCGTGGGATTGCGGGTGCGATCCGAGAGCAGTCGGATTGTACATCTCTGGTGACCCAAATTGGGGACTGACACCGCTTACTGAATATGCATGCGAGGTTGCACTTGGAAAATCGATCGGATATTGCGAGTAAAGGTATGGGTGATTTAAACCGACACTGGAACGCAAACAAATTTTTTGTTAAGACTTCTGATAGCGTTTTCATATTATTTGGGTAATAGTCATTACATATGTTCTAGTATCCGGAATAGCTCGTCATGTCTCTCAATTTTATGAACCCGTTACAGTCACAGTTCTGTCATGTCTTAAATATTTTAACAGCCGTGTAAGTCCTATTTCATATCTACTGAAAAGTCAACTTTGTCATTTTCGTGTCAATGTAAATTAATAATAGCACTACTTCATTGTCTATAAAATCTGTGCAATCTGTTTAATCTATTCTTAGCCACTGTACCAATTTGGGTACACTTATTAGGGACAGAAAAATAAAGCGTTTACATTTTGTATAGTTAAAAGTATAGTGATTAAATATAGGATAAAAGGATTCAAGTGATATTGAGTTTTATTTATAATTATTTTCTGTAAATTTTTCTATCAAGACTCGCATGAAGGTTAAGTATTGTTTTATAATTGCCTATTATAATGTTAAGACAAATATCACCAAGATTATTTACAATATATAAAATTCAATAAATAATGATCATAGTACCATATCGCATTTAATTATAATAACATTTAAAGATTTTTTTTAATATTCAAAACATTACTGTACCGATTCGGGTACAGCGGCCGCAAGAGTACCCCAGTTTATCCTTTTTACTCAGAATTTGAAAACGGCTCGTAGATGAAAATTTGATAATTTACAACGTTTAGAGATGGCCTTATACTCCGCCATAGGAGATAGTTTGTTTAGTTACAATTTCTCCAGAACCTAGTGTTGCCACCGAATAGGAGGATGGTATTGTTGACGATGATCCATGTAACTTTCCGAATGATATTCTTGGAAGAATTGAGGTATTTGGTCATAATGTTGATATTTTTTTGGATACAGGAAATAGTAGCAATGATATGCCAAGAGAGCCCGGTTTAGTTCCAATGAATCTCAAATAAAAGACTACAAATTAGACGAATACCTACATGGAATCTGACAATCAAATACTGAATGAAAGTTGCAGGAAAGAAGCAGTTAAAGATTTTTATTTATTTTTTAATAAAATATAATTTTTTGAAAGGTTTTGACGACAAAGCTCTTTTATAATTCATGAGAATTAGATGATTAAAAATGAAGTATGACTAATTGGCTTGAATCTGGTGGATATTATTCATTTTTAAATGATCGATTGATAGCCATTTCAAACGCCTGACGATTATACATACATTCCAGCAAAGAAACCATAGACCAACTATATGTCTACGAAACATAGCCAGATTTTATCTGAAGCAATGCCCCCAAAGACACTATGCTCGTCCTTTAGTATCTAAGATACAGGGTTTGCAACTCAATGGCTCCGATTTCGTAATTAAAAAGCTCCTGAAAAGTGCCTTGTGTTAATTACTAAGATAGAAACCGTTGACACTGCAAAATATTGTAAGAAACCCATGTGCATTTTTTATTTTATTTTTTTATACTACGTCGGGTGGCAGACAAGCGTACGGCCCGCCTGATATGAAGCGGTTACCGTAGCCATATTAACGCTCGCAACATAAAATATCGCTCGCGCGCCGCCAGTTATTTGGCTGCGGTATTCTGTGAGGTGGAGGTACATTCCCCAGTTGAGTAGCTTACAATTACGCTCCCTACCTCTCTTTTCGCTAGAGCTTCGTTTGTCAGTCAGCAGGGTGCACCGCGTGCAGGTGAAGTTGGCTTTGGTGCAAAGATGTTGATGAACCACTTACACCCCAATTTAGAAACTTTGCTTAAAAAATATCTTTCTTATGCGGCCACTCCTATGTGTCAATTTGGGTACACACTGCTGTTCACGTTGCTGTCAAAATTATCACTCTTAAGTGCCCACTGTGCCAATTTGAGTACAAAACCCCTTGTAAAATACTGAAAAAATATTTTTCTTGTGTTTTTTTTTGCATCCTTTATAATAAATAAATAATATTTTTTTCTAATACATCGTTGTATATATTGTTTGGCCAATGGGTTAATTAAATTTTTATATAAAATTTTGTATGTCTGGTCAAAGAGGACGTATGTATCCTCTTTAGTCTGGTATTTGACGAGGTTGGTGGTCAATTGGTTAGAAATGGCCACTTTAACTCCGAGGTCGCGGGTTCGATCCCCGCATAAAACAAACATTTGCGTGCATGAACATGAACATTAAAAAAAAAGTATTTATGTACATATATCAGCTATTTAGTACCCATAGTACAAGCTTTGCTTAGTTCGGGACTAGATGGCGCTGTGTAATTTGTCAAGTAATATTTATTTATTATTATTAAATATTTAAATTGATGTTTCTATACAACTCAGTTACGTCACGAATAATTAGGTACAAGTTACGTCTAGCAATTTATACTGTAATTAATATACAACTAAAATTAATAATACAATCATTAAATTCTGTTTGATGGTTATCCGTTTAAGTTTTAATTATAATTAATTTAATACTAAGTAGAATTTCGCGAAAATTGATTTAATTAATTTTAGAATCACTTTATTTTAAAATTACTTGTCCATGATTTTATTATCAAGTATCAAATTTTTCTTTTGAATTATTAAATGAAAATTTGTAATTAATTGTAACAAGAATTTATAGAATTTGTCACTCTCAAATTTTCAAAAAAAAATTCATCACAATGAAAATAACTAAGCAATTGTTAAAAAATATTACTTTCTCTAGTAAATTCATGTACAAGATAATAGTTTAAATTACTTTGAAAAACTGAGCGATAATAGGCTATTTTCCAATGTTTAAAAATTGTATAAATTATTTAACAATATCGTAAAATACACAAAAGTATAAAGATCTGCAAACTTTCATTCTAATTTCTTCCGTCCGATTTGTTTTAGGGTCGATCAAAGTTTGGCTGGAAAGTCCATTTTAAAAGTATGATATTATTAAAAAATAATATTTCCATTGGAGAAGCAACAAAAAATACAACAACTTTCATTATTACTAATTACTAATTACATAAAAGTAAAATTTTACATAGCTGTCGTACAAATTTCTGATTTGATGCATACAAAATACAAACTTTGTATGGAGCATTTTCGGGAAAGTCCAAAATTGTGATTTGCAAATTAACATATCTCGAGAGATTTTTGTGTTAACGAAGTAATTCTTTCACCTATGGTTATATTATTCAGACGTCCCTACATATAAAACCGAAAAAATCTTTTAATACCCTATTGTGTATTTATTTTGTAGAATCATCTCGCTTGTTCGTCTATATGTCCACAAACAAAAACAGCATAAACTTACCGTATAGGAAACTAAAACTTGGCATGTATATAAAACCGAATATTTTTATTGTCTTGGCCAGGGTGTTTTTTATTTAATATATCTACCTATGTATTTACAAAAAAATGTATTTAAGTATTATATCAGTTATCTAGTACCAATAGTACAAGCTTTGCCTAATTTAGGTTCTTTGTTTTTTTTATGTTGTACAAGTTGTGGGGTTTATACTATGATAATTGCTGGATGATCTTCTAATTCAAATAATTCTTTACTAGGGGAATTCTTTATTAGGGTATAGGAACTGTTGACTGATTGTTTAAAATTGTCCAGAGTTCTAACAATAGAACTGTTTCTATTGTTAGAACTATATACAGTATCTGTATACAGACAGAACAATACAAAACAAAACAGAGACTCACTGATGAGAAAATTAAAATTGAACATTAACGATGTGGGATTGGCTCAATGTATATTGACTAATCCTACATCACTGAGTCTCTAGGATTAGGGTATGATGGGACTGGCATATCTGGAACAGATATAAGCCCCTAAAAAAAGATATATAAAAAAATGGAACTGTTGAAGGATTGTTTAAAATTGTTCAGAGTTCTAAGATTAGAAAATATGTATCAGTTATTATTAGCACTCTTTCACTATGTTGCAGTTGCAATAGCTCTCTATTTGTGCAATGCCTTATTAGATTAGTGCAAGTAAGTCACGTATAGTTAAGTGAAATCATGAATAATCAACAAAAAAAAATGCGATTGGATATCGCTATCTATGAAGCGAAAGTGGCAAAGAAAGTATATTAATGACATTTGCGTGTTTGGTATCTTGAATAAAAACACATCATGCAAACTTCTACATCGATTGGTCGAGCGGAACTTCCATCGATTGTCTATTTAAGGTATGATACACACGGGTAGATTTGCACGTGCTAGTGATCGTGCCAGTCCATACCGCATCCATTTTGTTTTTGGTAAAAAACATGGCAATTAAAATGTCACCAATATTTATAGCTTGAAAATTGTATATCGTTCTCAAGAAAATATGAGATAAGCTGTGTACTTACGAATGAACACGAATATCATGAACACGATCATTTGAGATATACGTATGGCCGTAAATTTGTTGTTACGTAACATTTTTTTTAAACGGGACTGGGGCTCACCACATTTTTCCACCACTGTGTCTCCTGTGTAGCCAGTATTAACAGCGACGACCACCAAAAAAAGGCAATGAACAATGTAGTCTACTACAGAGCCGGGGGTAAAACTACGGCTGCCTTGGAACTTACAACGAATTTAATCAGAAGAAATTAGTAAGAGTAGGAAGCTTTAGAAATCTGACTTCCCCTCTTTTCAATGTAAGAGACGGCAATGACTAAAATATAAATATGACAAATAAGGCATTTGCCATACGTTACATTTACGTAACATTTATCAAATAGCATTCAAAGAAGAACATAATTAGATTCCCGACGAACTTTTTTGTCGAACACAACATTCGATGTTCGTTAGCGGTACGCATACTATGTAAACAATGTTACTGCGTATCTTGAAACGCAATAAATTCGTTCATACGTGCGTACATAGCATATTGTTTTTGTTTATATTTAGGTTTCGAAATTAACGAATCAAATTTTATGTTTGTTTTTGATCTTAAATAAACTCAAACAATTGTTTAGAAAATTGTAATTGAGTTTCATAAACCTATTATTAGATACATTATAACTCTAATTAATCTCATCTCACCATTGTTTTCTCGGTAACATCCTGTTTTGTCGGGTAAATTAATACATAAATTAAAAATATTAAGCTCACATTTTTATTTTTACAACGAATTCCGACAATATTTGTAGAAATTCAAAAGTCAATATTTATATTGACTTTTGAATTTCGGAATTTATTCCGAGATTCGTTTCTGGCTTTAAAACTGCAATAAACGTGGGTGTTTAATTTCAAATCGCGTGTTTTAATAAAGGCTCGTTGGTTATTTGGGGATGCGTGTTGTTTATTCTCGTGTATCCGATCTAAAT
Source organism: Hypsopygia costalis (assembly GCA_937001555.2). Taxonomy (NCBI): domain Eukaryota; kingdom Metazoa; phylum Arthropoda; class Insecta; order Lepidoptera; family Pyralidae; genus Hypsopygia; species Hypsopygia costalis. The sequence continues at coordinate 6,988,277 of OW443350.2, forward strand.
AAAGTTCAGTGTGTGTGGGATTTTATATACATCGTGAGTCGAGCGTGTCAGTCAATCAGTCAAATCAACAGTTATTATACAGTAGAGTCCACAACTGTAACTAGAACACCATATTAGCATGTCATAAGAAATAACAATTGTCTAGAAAAAAATGCTTTCTGCTTTCGTAACGTAAATGTATTGTATGATTATAAACTAGATCGCTTAGCGTTTCATCACTTTAAACTAGTTCTTAGTGTTTAAACAACAGAAAGCCATTTTGTTCTACGGACAGATTTATTATACATATTTTTATACAGATGAATAATAAATAATACAAATGCTATACTTTGTTTTCATAATAAAATTATCGAACATCATTATTATTTTATAAAAATATGTTTTTAAATAATAATTCGGCGATTGATATATTATTCAACTGTATAAAATTGAATTATACACACATTTGAGAATTAATTATAGCTATTTTTATACTTCAATGAGAAATTGATGAAAAAAAAAAATGACAAGAAATGGAAATCTTTTAAATTTTTACTAATAGTAGCGAAAGTTAATTAAAGAAATCATGAAAGTGTATGCTCTTTATTATTATCTAATATAACAATTTCGTGCAATAGAAATTGTTTTCTAATTTTATACTAACGTGCAATTACATCTTATTAAAATTGCACTGAACGATAATCCGTGTGATAAATGATCTGTGTTTAAAGAATATGTCAGCCCCCTTACCACCATCTCTTATAGCGATTCAATAACTGAATAGAATGCTTATTCATACCAATGAATAAGCGACTCTATTTCAAATAGAATAGAGTCGCTGATTCATTGGTATGAATAAGCATGCAATTCAGTTATTGAGTCGCAATAAGAGATGGTGGTAAGGGGGCAGATCCTCACTAATGTGAGAAGAATACGTGTCAGGGACCATTGAAGCTAAAGTCGATTATCGTCGGATTTTTTTAATGAGAAAATGACAGTATTGCTTGGATTACAATTCCTTTGATGGTTGTTGTGTTCCTGCGAATGAGTGAGGTCACCAGAAAGGAAGGTTGATGCTGCGTTGGCAGCGAGGGTGGCGGCGCGCGAGCGATATTTTATGCTGCGAGCGTTAATATGGCTACGGTAACCGCTTCACATAAGCAGTATGCTTGTCTGCCACCCGTCGTAGTATAAAAATATATTATATAAAAAAAAAAAGATTGTTATGTTTAGCTCAGCTGGAAGATACCCAAGAGCTCTATTGACTAAGCTGGAGATGTTTGTCAATAACTTTAAGTTAAGACCACTTTTTGGAATCGAAAAATCCGATGGTAATCGGTGGTTGGACCCCTGGTCCTCACATTTTTTTTTATACTACGTCAGGTGGCAGACAAGCATATGTGAAGCGGTTACCGTAGCCATATTACCGCTTGCAACATAAAACATTGCTCGCGCGCCGCCACCCCCGCTGCCAACGCAGCATCTCCTTCCTTTCGTTCTGGTGACCTCACTCACTCGCAGGAACACAACAACCCTCAAGGGGATTGTTATTTGGCTGCGGTATTCTGTGAGGTGGAGGTACATTCCCCAGTCGGGTAGCTTACAATTACGCTCCCTACCTCTCTTTTCGCCAGAGCTTCGTTTGTCAGTCAGCAGGGTGCACCACGTGCAGGTGAAGTTGGTTTTGGTTCAAAGATCTTAATGAACTACTTACACCACATATTCGTCAAACTCAGAAAATACTCCCCTCATCGACTTTACAAGCCATATAACTTTCGCTACTACCAGTATCCTAGTTTTCAAACCCTTGTACTTAACTTAACTTAACTGCATTTGGATAAAAATTTTAGACAAAAAATTTTACTCACCCACTGCTATAGGACTCGTACAGTTTCTTCAGAGCCATGCCCACTGTGACTCCAAGAGCCAGCTTACTGGCGACGAAAGCCTTGAGAGTCAGAACAGTGACTAATGCCATTGCAAATAATACCACTGCAGTTGATTTCATACCAAATAATAATGGTACTATTGCCATTAGAACCTTTTTCTTATGTCTCCGTCCTGAAAATAAAAAAAATATTTCAGTTACTTTCACAGCAATATGATATTTTTGTAGCTTGTTGAGGAGCTTGATGGCGTAGTTGGGAGTGTCAGTCTAATCGATTACGCAGGTTAAGCAACGTCAACTGTAGTCTATCTACGGATGGGTTTAGTTATGGTGAGCTCCTCCTCCTCCGTGCTCCGGAGGGCAAGTTAAGCCGTCGGTCCCGGCTGTTGTCATTAGATGACAGTCGTTAAGCCAAGTCAGTGGCCTTTGAGCGGCTTGAAAACACTGGCCTCCGCCAACCCGCAGTTGAGCAGCGTGGTGGAGTACGCTTTAAACCCCTTCGATTGACGGGAGACCCGTATCCCAACAGTGGGATAATATGCAAGTACCATAAATCTAAGTTGTAGTTTCATATTTGCAATCAAAAAATCAAAAAAATTGGCCGTGTGGTTTCCGGCAGACTAGAATAGAATCACTCCATCTCTTCCCGAGGATGTCGTACAAGGCGACTAAGGGAAATACATTATCAAACATCGATCAGGCCTCCCCAACCCGTTTGGCCAGCGTGGGGAGTATAGGCCAAATCCTCCTTCTGTCTGGAACAGACGAGAGAGGATCGTGCTCCTGTAGTGGAGACTAAAATGATCTGATGATGATGAATCAAAAAATCCGATCTTAATCAGCTTCAGCTTCGGCGATAGGGCTCCAGAATTGGAACAGTGAAGTAAATAAAAGCTTGTAAAAACACTTACGAATAATAAGGCGGTCGTAAATCCGTATTCTCCCCATTTCGCTATTATTTTGTCAGTATTCTGACAGGCGTGTTTATCGCTTTATCATGATTTATGACATGACTTCTTAGTCTATTTCTGCTTCGGTTACAGTACTTCGGTTTGTATTAAGACAAATTAGGTTTGTTTGATTTTTTTTATAACTTTTTTCTTTTTTGAATATTTATTAAGGAAGTTTTTCTTTATAGGGCAACCAATAGCTATACTCCACCATCGGGAAGTATTAATAGAGGAAAAACATTCATTTTGATGTGAATAAATTCATATATGAACATAATATATATAAATATGAGGTATAAAAAAAGTTGATAAATTTTGTTTTTCAAAAGAAATTTTATGTAGATTAATAGTTAAAAAGACATTTAGAATATAGTATTCTTTTACCACTAAAGTGGCAAACAAGCACACGGCCCGCATAATGAAAAGCAGGTACCCTAGCCTATGAACACCTGTAACACCAGAGGAATCACAGTTGCCGACCCTGTAAAAACCTCTTTGTAATTGTAGCGATACAATAATATTTATCATATTATATATATCGCTACACCTTTTTGAAGAACCCCATGCTGTAGTCTCCTGGAGAAACCTCAACAGGCAGTTCATTCTACAGCTTGATAGTACATGGTAGAAAACTTATCTGGAACCGCACGGTACGTGACCACTTCGGTTCTAATGTATGAAGATGAATTCACTGTCGAAGGCGAGCGGTGCGACAGTAGAAGGAGGTCGTGGACATCATGTCAAATAACTCCCACCCCATTCTACAATCGATAGAACAATCGGTAGAAGAATTTTTATACAATATCATAAACTAGCGACCCGCCCCGGCTTCGCACGGGTGCAATGCTGATACTAAAAGTACTACAGAAGGTCTTTGCGCTTTGTCCTATCCAGTCCTTCCCCAGTTATAGGCACACGCCGCCGGCTCCGCGGCCGGTACCGCCACAGCCGTTATGTCCCTGCATTTTAAATGTGTAATATCTTCTAAACTATTCATTTAAATTACATGCTGTGAAGGGCCATATTGATCTATATTAAATGCGCAATGTATTTAAGGTACTTAATTGGATAAGGATTAATTCTGTATTGCTTAAAATCGCTTCGTAAATAAGGCATTATTTCTTGTAAAAAGCAAAGGATAAAATAACGGTTATTGTGTGTTACCACTAAGAGATAGACATATACCATCGCGAACTTTTTTGTAGACCATTTTAAGGTGAACAATACTGTACTACATTATTTTGATCTATCTCGTTGGGTTCAGCCAGCGTTTGCAATGAAAGAGCAAAAAAATGTGTTTATTTACGACATCACATTAGAAACCTCTAAATTATCAGTGTTTTTCTACTATGTTATGCATATATTATACATATAAACTTTCCAGTTGAATCACTCTATCTATTAAAAAAAACCGCATCATAATCCGTTGTGTAGTTTCAAAGATTTAAGCATACAAAGGGACATAGGGACAGAGAAAGCGACTTTGTTTTATACTATGTAGTGATAAATAATAATAAATAAATATTTCTGGACAAGTTACACAGCGCCATCTAGTCCCAAATTAAACGCAAAGCTTGTGTTATGGGTACTAGATAACTGATATTATACCTAAATATTTTTTTTGGCTGTCCCATCCCGTGGATGTCGTATACGACGACTAAGGGAAAAACATTAGCAAACATCGATCAGGCCTCCCCAACCCGTTTGGCCAGCACACTCCCGGTGTAGGCCAAATCCTCTTTCTGTCTGGGACGGACGAGAGAGGGTCGTGCTCCTGTAGTGGAGACTAAAATGACCTGATGATGATGATGATTTTTTTTGTAAATAGATACATATTATACATAGAAAACACCCAGGCCAAGACAAACAGATATGTTCATGCACACAAATATTTGTCTTGGGCGGGAATCGAATCCGCGACGTCTGAGTCAAAGTGGCCATTGCTAAACATTCGACCACCGAGCTCGTCACTAAGTTTATTTACTTAACATAACAAATTCAGTTTACGTGAAATGTAACTCTATAAGAATAGTAAAGAGAACAGTCGTAAAACATTTGAAAGATACGGGCTACAATAACCTAGCTGTCGAAGGTCAATTGATGTTCAATAAAACACAATAAATTTACGCTTTATGGTAAGCAATCATTAGAATTTATGGGTTTAGTGTTTGCCACTGAATTGGCGTAGTAAAAAATATTGGTTTATAGGCGGTCTTCATGATTTATGGGGTGAATACATAATCAAAATCGGCTAAGACTAAGCAAGGGCGGATCCAGCCTTCCAGTCAGAGGGTGGTCATTTAAAAGACAAACTCTTACCTTGACTTGAGTGTGAATTTACTTTTTTATGACGCACAAATAAAAAGACAAGTCCCGCGAGTAGAGGTGCGCGATGGAAAAAATAGAATGGGATTTTTTGTGTAAAACCCCTAATTGACGGAGATTTTCATTGATTTTATAATAATATGGATACAGCGTATTTGTAAGTTGCTCGTCTTGGGAAGTACCTCCATCTCATGGAATACCGCAACCAAATAACAATTTCCTTTAGGGTTGTTGTGTTATTGCGAGTGAGTGAAGTCACCAGAAAGGAAATGAAAATTGCGTATGCTTGTCTGCCACCCAACGTAGTAAAAGAAAAAAAAATATCATGCATTTTTAAGGTCCCTGTTTCGAAATCATTATGGGATCACTGTCCGTCCCCCATACTGTAGGTAATCGTACTCGTATATTACCGTCTACCTTGCTTTGTCATTTATTATGGTATTTTCTTTGAACTTTTTATAATGACAAAGTGATTAAGCTTACAACTGTAAGGAATTTTACATGAGATAAAACATTATTTTACTCCAAAAAATAAAATACAATATTACAATATAATACATAGCGACTCGATATTATTCGTTACGTTTACAGCTCTAAGCGAGCTATTATATAATAAAGATTTCTTCATATACTGTCGTTAATAGAAATGCTATAAAATTAACCATCAATGTCTTTGTAGAACACATTGATAGATTCAATGGAAAAAATAATTCTTTTTAATTACAGTAATTATCATTATTTTCTTAAATACAAAGAAAAGATATTGTACACGTAGTAGAAAGTGAAATCCAAACAATGTAAGTAGGTATATCATGCAGCCATTTTTCCGAGAAGTAGTTTTATTAGTCTTATTATGTAGTTAACGACAATTATAAAGTTTTCTCGAAGAGCTCGACAACCATATTATTATCACGAGCATTATTCGAACACGCAAGTAAAGCCAAATAGACCGTAGGCTTGTTTATTAGTGTAATACTTAATAGATAAATGGCGCCACACTACGAATTCATAGCAGTAAAATACAAAATGCAAAAAATTGTCACCATGACAAACCTTCCTGGTAGGTAGCTCATTTGGAAGAGCATTCGACCGGTAATCGGGAGGTCGTGGATTCCAACTCCAACTAGGCGGGGGAGGTGAATTTTATATTTTTAAAATATTTATAATAGACCGTAGGCTATCCATGGATGGTTATGAGATACACCAATGCATGCTACATTCAAACGAATTTGGATTATATTAGGTAGTATATCGATATGAGCTAATGCTGGTTAACAGATTAAGCCAAATCCAATTCTATCATATCTAAACGGGTTACAACTTCTTGAGTCGTACGCAAACAAACCACACATAATCGGAAGTTCATTACTTAAATTATATGCAATGAAATATTTTTTCACCCAGTTTTAACAGAAAAATGTAAAATACCTATTTCAATACATTTTGCTGTAAAATTATTATTGATCTCGATTAAATTTGTTTTTGCGTTAGAAACTTTTAACATAAAAGCGAAGCAGCTATTACAAGGTAACATAAGAAAAAAAATCCGTCGAAATCTACAGGAAAATCCTTTCTCCATGCTCCGACATATTACAGAAATAAAGAGGTTGCCGAAAAAATACTTTATATTCCCATCTAGGCAACGATGCGAACATCATATATGTGAAGGTATTTCATATATCGCAATGTATTGTACATTGCATATATAGTGTATGAAAATTATTCTGCTATCTATTCAAAGGGGAAGTTTTCTTCTGTATCTGTCAACTTATTAAATAAGGCAACTGATAATGACTAATCTATCAACCAAGGGCGGATCCAGGGGGAGGGTCATGGGGGTCATGACCCCCCCCCTGGGCTGGGTCCACGACCTAGATAACTACTAATTAAAATTCTTAAACCTAACGTTTTTAAATATATTTTTGTCACAATATAGATTAAGTATAGTACCTACATACATTAATAAAATACCTACTTTTTACCTGTATCTATTTTTGTTTTTTTTTTTTTTTTTTTTTTCAGACAAATTACACAGCGCCATCTAGCCCCAAAGTAAGCGAAGCTTGTGTTATGGGTACTAGACAACTGATAAACATACGTAAATACATTTTTTTTTGTAAATACATACTTATGATACATAGAAAACATCCAGACCAAGACAAACAGACATGTTCATGCACACAAATGTTTGTCCTGTGTGGGAATCGAACCCACGAGCGTTGGTGTCAAAGCCGCGTCATTGACCGCTACGCCACCGAGCTCGTCAAATATGTATCTATTATTATCAAAATTAAATTATAACTTGAGTGTGACTTAACCACAACTGTGTGACCTCCCGCTGGCGCCAAAGCTGGATCCGCCCTTGCTATCAACGCACATCAAACTACTTGACGGGTCTGGGGCCCTACCGCCGAAGCTGAAGCCAATTGCCATCGGATATTTTGATTCGAAAAATTGGTCTTACGGCTTATTTATTGACTTCTTCAGCGTAAACAGTAAAGTTCCGGGGTTTCTACCACCTAAGCTAAACAAGTACCATAAATCTAAGCTAAAGTTTGATTTTCACAATCAAATTTGGGGTGTAAGTGGTTCATCAACATCTTTGAACCAAAGCCAACTTCACTTGCACGCGGTGCACCTTGCTGTCTGACAAACGAAGCTCCGGCGAAAAGAGAGGTAGGGAGTGTAATTGTACGCTACCCGACTGGGGAACGTACCTCCACCTCACAGAATACCGCAGCCAAATAACCGTTCCCTTGAGGGTTGTTGTGTTCCTGCGAGTGAGGTCACCAGAAAAGAAGGAGATGGTGCGTTGGCAGCGGGGGTGGCGGCGCGCAAGCGAAATTTTATGTTGCGAGCGTTAATATAGCTACGGTAACCGCTTCACATCAGTATAAAAAATCGTAGACGTAGTATAAAAAATATTCTTATTCTTTAAAAAAACCGTTGGGAATCGGCTTCAGCTTAGCGGTAGCGCACCTGGGACCCTACCGCCGCAGCTGAAGCCGATTACCATCGGTTTTTTTGATTCCTCAAGTTGGTCTTTGGTTAAAGTTATTGACAAACATCTTCAGCTTAGTCGGTAGAGCTCTAGGATTTCTTCCAGCTGAGCTAAATATAATTACCAACAATCTAAGTAGTATTGTCAATTTCATATTTAAAAAATCCAATGGTAATCAGCTTCAGCTGCGGCGGTAGGGCCCCGGGTTGAATACAGGTAGCTATGACGTAGGCATCTGCTAAGAAATGATTTTTGAAAAATCCCATAGGATACAGAGATACGCGCGCCTGAAGGCGTGAGCGCTCGCTTTTTTTATATGGGTGGGGGCAAACGAGCATGTGTTCACCTGAAAGAAAGCAATCACCACCTCCCATAGAGATCAGCAACACCAACAGGGTCACCGATCCGTTGCCAGCCTTTTAAGGGAAATATAGACTCTGTTCTTGAAGGACTTGTCGTAATTGTTCAGAAATACCGCTGAGGGAAGTTGATTCCACAATTCACAGCTTGTGGTGTAAAATGTGGTAAAAACTGTGGTAGATTGCGAATTATCAAGATGATATGGATGGAATTTTAATATATAGTGAGTTGTACGAAAATGGAACTCAGCGGCAGGTATCAAATTAAAAAGTTCATGCGTGCACTCGCCGTTATATAATTTGTATAGAACTCAAAGAGACGCTACATCTCTGTACATTTACTGAGAGAGTCCAGTCGATCCGACATCATTGGGTCACCGACGATGGAATTGTTCTTGGTTCTAGTCTTAAATAAACGTCAAGTGATCTCCGTGACATATCATCGCACTGAATGTTTAGTAGATGGATATATTTTTTTGAGCCTCCATCGTCAAGGATTCTCTCTATTACTTCTTGGTATGGGCACAGTATATAATAGTACTACATACATTTAGGCCACTCCCTGCCGCTCTCTAATATCGACCTCACCTCCCCTCTGAGACGGAACTGGAACAGTTAGTATGGCGCCGCACGCACACATGCTTAATCATGCTCTGCACAGACGTCATTGTTTATGTAGTAGTTATCAGAGTGCGGTATGGGTCTTGTCTATGTAGGTATAGATATGTATTTCAAAGAATGTATTTATATGTATAATATCAGTTATCCAGTACCCATATCACAAGCTTTGAGAGTAGATGAAAGTGTGTAATTTGTCCAGGTATATTTATTATTTATTAGCAATATGACGCTACCGTAACACTTGATTTTACTTTCCATCAAATTTTCGTACCGCGAGTTGAAGAGCCATCAACATAGGTACTCTAGACTTTGACAAATTAATAATGTCATTATGCGTAAACCTACATATTAGTCTTATTCATAGTAAGTATAAAGTGTGTATAGTATAATCAGAGTTCACAAACTGACGAATAGAAGATTAATGTTTAAACAATGTAACGCGACGCGTAATCACATTATCACGGTATAGTATGCACGTTCTCAAAATTCCCCGAAGTGTCTCATTTTACACTCTCATGCTAGCACACATTGTCAGCACGGGGAGAATTTCGCCTCCAAAATGTCTGTACGCAAAATATATGCATACTCGAATAATTGTGTGTGGATTGGAGTGGGAAGGATTTTATTGCTCGCTATTTTTAGGATCAAAGATTTTTTTGATATTTTTAGCTTATTCCTTTTAACCACTGATATTGGAGCTCGATAGCGACGTTGAGCGTGGTAGTCTAATCATGATGCAAGTCAAGCAACGTCGACCGTAGCCTGTCCATGGATGCGTTTATTTATCTCGAGCTTGTCCTTCAGTAGGTACGTTAAGCCGTCGGTCCCGGCTGTTGTCGGTACATGACAGTCGTTTCCAAGTCAGTGGCCTATAGGCGGCCTGTACTACTGTTAGTCTTGGGTAGGCGTCCTCTGGGCGCCGAGAAGTGAGCGTGCCTTATACAGCTCCGGTACCTGTCATGGACATCAGGTAGCCAGCTAACTGGCGCCCCAGTGTGGGTACAGAAACACTAGATGTACTGGTGCGTCGAGAAGAGAGCATGCCTACAGCTCCGATACCCATCATGGAGATTGCGGAGTGGTGGTAGGGTCCCGATGCTTGGAAAACCGAGCGTCGGTTCGCCACGAGCTACTCGACTTAAGAGTACCCGATTAGCCTGCATGCAGATGGAAGGGGAGTAGGACCTGATACCAATCCGCTTGCGTGCTCGGTTGGTTTACTGAGCGTAAGAGCGGTGCGGGTCCTCTCGTCTGGTTGGTTTACTGGACGAGAGACTCGCAATCCTGTGATATAATGGGAAGGTTGGTACACAGGGGCGCATTAGCAGCTAGGTTTAGGGTACGAGTCCTTACTTAGTGTAATAAATTCTTTGATCCTTCATCTATCCAGTGTTGGGATTAAATTTGGATTGTATCCCCCGATTTTGATAACATTCGTTTTTAGGGTTCCGTACCTCAACAGGAAAAACGGAACCCTTATAAGATCACTTTGTTGTCCGTCTGTCTGTCTGTCTGTCTGTCTGTCTGTCCGTCTGTCTGTCAAGAATTTCTATGTCGAGAATGCGTGGAGGTATCAAGCTGAAATTTGAACTGTATACTCAGGTCTACGGTCCCATGAAGTTGTAAAATAATCAAACTGCTAAGTTTACGTAGAAAAAAGTTACGGTCGTTTATTCAGCAAAAAACGCATATTTCGACACACTCAAGGGAATCAAAACCTATAGGGTACTTCCCGTTGACCTAGAACTATGAAATTTGGCAAGTAACATCTATAACGATATAGACTACAAGTACAGGAATAAATCTGATAACTATACAATTGTAAATAGATCTTAAAAAATAGGGGGTCTATATTTTTTATAGGGTGTCGAAATTTCAAATTGAAACTCAAATGGGGTATCATATGAAAGGGCTTGATGTACACATTGCAAAATATATTTTATTTATTTTTTTCGACGCATTATTTCTTATTTATAATGAAAAATATCAAATTTAATAATGATACTACGTACCAACGGAACCCTCGGTAGGCGAGTCCGACTCGCACTTGTCCGATTTTTTTTTTAATTGCCTCCCTATGGAAGCAATTTTAAAGACCTATTCTCGTCAAAAGTAACTTTCTGTGTTTCGGTTATCAAGCCCTTTCGTCAAATCATAAATCGCCATGTTGTGGCAGCCGTATTGGATTAAGAATTTGTATAGATGATAGGAACAAGAAGAATTGAAGTCAGTATGGATATTCGACTATTTCTGAACTTTAGGCCTTATCTCTACAGAGCCACACACCCTTATCCTAAGCAACCTGCACCCATCCACTTCCTGCAACTCTCTTGAGGTCGTCGCTTCATCAAGTGCGAGTCGTCCCACACTGCTTCCACCAATACGAGGTCACTTGAGAACTATTTTTTTTCCAGCGGTTGGCGGTTCTATGAGCTTTGTTGGTTGGCTTGACAATCTTCAGCCAACCACAAAAATAAGAAGAAATATATATGTATGTTTATTACTTACTGAGACCTTTGGGGACTTTGTCTTCTTCTTTCTCTTCTACAAGCTTGCTTGCTGATTTCTTCGGATTCGTATCCGAAACATCTGAAAATATGAAAAATAAAATATATTGTAATGTGTATTGTTATTCACTTTATGATATGTGTGAAGGCTGCCACCAAAATCATCATCATCAGGTCATTTTAGTCTCCACTACAGGAGCACGACCCTCTCTCGTCCGTCCTAGATAGAAGGAGGATTTGGCCTACACTCCCCACGCTGGCCAGACGGGTTGGGGAGGCCTGATCGATGTTTTATAATGTATTTCCCTAAGTCGCATTGTGCGACATCCACGGGAAGAGACGGAGTGATTCCATTCTAGTCTGCCGGAAACCACACGGCCACACAAAATACTATAGTCCAATGTTCCCGTAATGCCACGTAATGCTGAAGATCGCAACAAGTGGAGGCGTACCGCGAGTTATCCAGAGACGCATCATCATGAAACCACGATCACGCTGTCAAGAGAGAACGACTGAGGAGGATTGTTATTCATTTGTGTTGGTGGAGGCCAGTATCTCCAAACTCCACTGAGTTGGCTTAACTACTGTCGTCTAAAAACAACAACCGGTACCGACGGACCGGTTGTTGTTTTACACACACGTCGACAGACTACGGTCGACGCTGCTTAACTTGCGTGATCGATTAGGCTGACACGCGCAACGACGCCATCGAGCTCCTCAAAGAAGGAGTGTTACAGGGAAATGCTTATTCACCATTACGTCGAACACAGCATCGAACATAAATGTTACATTACATTGTAAAGCTCGACAAAATGCTGTAGCGTATACTCATCCTGCTCTCAATTCAATTGGGCTGTAAGTGGTTCATAATCATCTTTGAACCAAAATCACCTTCACCTGCTCGCGGTGCACCCTGCTGACTGACAAACGAAGCTCTTGCGAAAAGAGACGTAGGGAGCGTAATTGTAAGCTACTCGACTGGGGAATGTACCTCCACCTCACAGAATACTTGAGTTGTTGTGTACCTATGAGTGAGTGAGGTCACCAGAAAGGAAGGAGATGCTGCATGGGCAGCGAGCGTTAATATGGCTACGGTAACCACTTCACATCAGGCAGGCTGTATGCTTGTCTGCCACCCGACGTAGTATAAAAAAATAATGATTTACCAAATAATTATCTCTCATTTGGAATATACCGATTCTATTTTTCGGAAATACGTGCAACGTTATTCGTTTCAACAAACAAGTGGCCAAATGTGGTTTTAATATAAATTATACTTTGTTACACCCTTTGATCGAATTCTGCTTTGTAACAAATTACAGAGAATTTGTTTACGCCGCGTGTGATCCTCAAAGCGTCAAATTCGATTCAACGTAATTTAAATTAATTAAATTAAACGAATGTTAAATTGCAATTTCCTAAATAGAAAATAATTACCCACCACGTAAACGTAGGTAATTATGGGAATTCGATAATGTTTGGTAATAAATTAATTGATTTCCTTCGTACGAATTGATCTATATGCGTATAATATAGATATTTTTACATTAGAAATGTTCATAAGGTCGTTTAGTTTTCTTAATTTTCCGTGCAACTTTCTTAGATTTTACTTTCACCTGATAATAACAAATACTACATAAAAAGAAGTTGCGAAATGCGTTCTAGCCGTTCCTAGCGAGGGAGGTCACCAAAAAAGGAGTTGCTGAAGGAAATGTGGACATGTTTTAATATGTGTTCCTCATTCTTTTTTCAAATAGCTTTACGGCTCTGGAAAGAATGTCCTTTTGACACTGTCTATGTATTATTTCTATAACTTATTCCTGACTTCAGGGACCTGCCGTCAATAGTAAAACCGATAATAATGCAATTTTTCTGCAGTTTTGAACGACTACTTGGAATGACTCTGTAGCTCGGATTCAGACACTTTTAATCAAAGATTCTATATATTTATAGGAGATGAAATCTGTACCTACAAGAAATGGACCATAAGTCAGCAATAAATAATAACTGATTTATTAGTCTAGTCTAGATAATAGCATAAAAAGTTATCAGTCAATATTCGCGAAATAATCATCATGAAGTGTCATGAATGATGCATTCTGCACAACCTGGGACCGTACCGCTGAAGTTGAAGCCGATTACCATCGATTATTTTGATTAAAAAAATGGGTTTATTTATTAATAAACATATTCAGCTTAGTCGGTAGACCTCCAGAGTTTCTACCAGCTAAGCTAAACACTGGAAATGTAGACCTTAATCTAAGCTGAAGTTTGGTTTTCGCAACCAAAAAATCCACCGAGAATCGGCTTCAGTTCAGCCGGTAGAGTCCTGGGATGCGGGGCGCTACAGGCTAAGCTGGCGTAAAAGGCTGCGAACCTGTGCAGTGCGTCTACGTTGCGAACTGCTTGGTGATTCTTCTCCTTGCTTTCTGGCAACGTTACTCACAGCAACACAACAATCCTCAAAAGAATTTTTATTTGGCTCTGGTATTCTGTGAGGTGGAGGTACATTCCTAGTCGGGCAGCTTACAAATACATTGTATTCTTTCGCTAGTCGACAGGGAGTGCATGCGAGGTTGGCTTTGGCTTACACAAACGCTTGTTTGACGAGTCATAGTGTTTAAATGCAGAAATCAAACACATATTTCTTGTATTAAAATAATACCTTTGTTAGCCACCGGAAATTCGTGAATCAATTGTGCTGAATTTCATCAATTAATTTCAGCTGATATCTGAAAGTAAACCTACTGAGTCATGAACAATTTTCGAATTTCCAAGCGTAAGTCATAGCCTTTTACTGATTCAATGTTAATTAATTTTGGTTTGTTGCAATGATCCTATAATTAATAGATATGCCACAAGCCGCAAAAACGTACACCCGAAAATTGAGCCAACTGTCTCACCTAGAAGTTTGTTCACACCAGGGAGCTGACGAAACTGACGTTTGTGATATTTGATTAAAATAGATAAAAATGCCGTCGTCTGTATTATGAAAATGCACAATTTTATGTTGTAAAAGTAAATAAAAACAAAGGATTACAAATTTAAAGTACACAATAATATTTGATTTTAACGCGTATTTTAAGTTAATTTCATATTTTTGCAAGAAATAAAACGCCATTGCGCCGATTACATACTCAGCGAGTAAAAGAGATAACAAGTATATTAAAGTGCAGAAATGATAAGGATAGACTCCCAGAGCAGAGCAGTTTTCTGGGGACGGTGCAATTTAGTGTGGGTATACCATATCTATAGTATTATGTTATTACATCATTGGTTCGTGGAAAATGTATGTTTCACAAATGTAATATTTTTCTTTGTCTTAATTAGAAATTTACAATGATTATATGGATGATACACAGGAAAACGAAGACATTTCCTTTGAGATGCGGAAAATTTTAATTAAAGAGATTCCGTAGTTACATTTTCTTTTCTAACATGATATTGTACATGGTAATATAGTTCTGAAATGTATTTTTTTTATACTGCGTCGGGTGGCAGACAAGCATACGGCCCGCTTGGTATGAAGCGGCTACCGTAGCCATATTAAAGCTCGCAATATGAAATATCGCTCGCGCGCCGTCACAGCGAGTCCTTCCTTTCTGGTTACCTCACTCACTCGCAGGAACACAACAACCCTGAAGGGAGTTGTTATTTGGCTGCGGTATACGGTGAGCAGGAGGTACATTCATCAGTCGGGTAGTTTACCATTACGCTCCCTACCTCTCTTTTCGCCAGAGCTTCGTTTGTCAGTCAGCACGGTGCACTGCGTGCAGGTGAAGTTGACTTTGGTTCAAAGATGTTGATGAACCACTTACACCCCAAATAATGAATATTCGAATTTCGAAGGAATTATTCTAAGATGATCATTCTTGGTTACAATTAAACATGCTCTGGTTAATAAGTATAACGAGCATTGAAATAAATACATACCCAAACTAGACGAAATTTTTTTCATACTAGCTCGGGTGGTAAACAAGCATACGGCTGTCTGATGTGAATCGGTTACCGTAGCCATATTAACGCTCGCAACATAAAATATCGCTCGCGTGCCGCCACAGCAACTCCTTGGGTTTCTTGGAGCCCGATTTTTTGTATTATTTTTGTAAAGTTTCTGTGCTGTGTCCTGTGTTTTCTAATTAAAGTTTACAATGTTATATGTGCCATAATATGTATGTGTATGTATTTTGTATTTATTTATTCGTCAACAAAAAATATTGTGTTCGAATGCATATTATAATCAAAAGTTAATACTACTTAAACTAATACCATACATTAAAATTCTTCCAATTAGTAACAACATTTATTCACAAGAAGAGCTCTTAATTTTGTGTTAAAAGTTTTTCGACCACGTACACTTTTTAACTCTATAGATAGGCAGCCTGTTAAAAAGAACCACTGTTTGGTAACGTACACCTTGCTTTATCACTTTCAGATTAGGATGCATTCCTGTCTTAATATTCTTCCTGCGTGTCTTTTCTGTATGTTGTATTATATGTATGTATGTGTATATAGATTTAAATAGATGTATTGTGACTGTTTGTCCGTCCGTGGTGTCACAAACTGGTCCCAGCTGAAAATCTGCGCTTGAGTCAGACATAGTCAGACCACGGCATAATGCTGAGTTGGGTCCAATTTGGGGCATCATGCAGCATTTTGTTCTTCTTTCTATCTTAATTATAGAGCTATCTTGTAATTTGTATAATAGTGTTGTATTATGTTCCAATAAATGTTTTCTTCTTTTTCTTCTTCTTCGTTGATTTCAGGTGAATGAATGAATGATATTTATTTCACATTGAGTTGTGGTGACAAAGGTGGAACACGTAATAAAGTAACAGATCGCACACTTAACCGGTTTCGGTAAGCAAAATTAAATTTAAATAACAAATTGTATTAAACAAATTAAATTACACGATAATGCTATGTCAATTTAAATTTTCAATATTTCAGTACAATAAAATATTTATGTCAAGCAAATTACAATATAAGGTCAATATATAAGGTGACCTCATTCACTTAAAATGCTGACCTAAAAACAATTCTGTATAGATTTTGAATCACAAAAATACGTTCAAATATAAAAATTGAGGGGAAATTCTCGTAATTAAAATGTAGTCAAAATTCAGTTTCGATCTAGTCTCGATCTCACAAATGTCACATTTGGTATTCTCGTATCACAATACGTTAGGTACTTCAAAGTTTAATTTAACTGGGACTATATCGAAATATGACCGAAAATTTAACAAACTAAGAAAGTTAATTTGCCAATAATAATAATTTGATAATAATTAATTAATTAAATCAAGTATAATAATTTTAGTCAATTCACAATTCAATCTCGATTCGGTCAACATTCAATTTGCGTTCGTAGAAAAATTACGAGAATTGGCCTTCTGCCCCCGTACCACCATCTCTTATTGCGGTTCAATAACTGAATAGAAAGCTTATTCATACCAATGATAAAGCGACCCTATTTCAAATGGAATAGAGTCGCTTATTCATCGGTATGAATAAGCAATCTATTCAGTTATTGAATCGCAATAAGAGATGGTGGTAAGGGGGCTGGTCTTTTCGATATATTTGAGTGGAGCGAGCGAAACGCTTATACATATACGCCGAAAAGCCATTCTCAAAAACCACTAAACCGACTGATTGTCATAATTAACCACCTCTACATGCTTGAGGTTTGTGTTAAAAAAAATGAGATCTATCATATCCTTGACGAGCTCGGTGGTCGCAATGGCCACATTGACTCCGAGGTCGCGGGTTCGATTCCCGTACAAGACAAACATTTGTATGGATGGACATGTCTGTTTGTCTTGGTCTGGGTGTTTTCTATGTATTATAAGTATGTATATACAAAAAAAAACTCTATACATGTACATTTATCAGTTGTCTAGTACCCATAACACAAGCTTTGCGCTTAATCTGGGACTAGATGGCGCTGTGTAAACTGTCAAGAAATATTTATTTATTATTTATTTATTGAGGAATGATCATCAAATAGATTATCCATTGAAATCAATGGAAAACATACACTCAGCTAAACTACTCGCTCCATTTCGTCCCCATGGGCTAGAATCCGGCCAAGTTATTTAAATTAGTATTCAAGTTGCCAATTTAGTATTTCTAGTCGCTCTATTTATTTATTTTCTATAAAAAGAATATCATTCTTTTTTTTTTTTTATACTACGACGGTTGGCAGACAAGCATACGGCCCGCCTGATGTGAAGCGGTTACCGTAGCCATATTAACGCTCGCAACATAAAATATTGCTCGCGCGCCGCCATCCCCGCTGCCAACGCAGCATCTCCTTCCTTTCTTTCTGGTGACCTCACTCACTCGCAGGAACACAACAACCCTCAAGGGAATTGTTATTTGGCTGCGGTATTCTGTGAGGTGGAGGTACATTCTCCAGTCGGGTAGCTTACAATTACGCTCCCTACCTCTCTTTTCGCCAGAGCTTCGTTTGTCAGTTAGCAGGGTGCACCACGTGCAGGTGAAGTTGGCTTTGGTTCAAAGATCTTGATGAACCACTTACACCCCAAAATCATACTAATTCATAGTAATATTATAAATGTGAAAGTTAAATATACAAACATCCTCACATGATGAATAGGTATATGTATGTTTGTTACTCTTTCACGGATAAACAGCTGAAAGGATTTAGTTGAAATTGGGTATATAGAATTACTATCATAATATTTTAATAAAACACTTGTACTGTTCAACGTTATTATATTAAATAACCGGTCGTTAAAATTGAATTTTAAGTTTAACGACAAACTTGGTTTCTTTATTAGGTAAAGACACAAATAAACAGATTGTATTTGTATCTCTACCTAATAAAGAAACCAAATACCATCAGCCCCCTTACCACCATCTCTAATTGCGATTCAATAATTGAATAGATTGCTTATTCATACCAAAGAAATAAGCGACTCTATTCTATTTGAAATAGAGTCGCTTATTCATTGGTATGAATAAGCATTCTATTCAGTTATTGAATCGCAATAAGAGATGGTTAGAATAGACTCGCTTATTTATTGGTATGAATAAGCAATCTATTCAATTATTGAATCGCAATAAGAGATGGTGGTAAGGGGGCTGTTTACCTTGATAATGCCTTAGCGGCGAAACCGGTCGGTAAAATTAAATATAATTACATGGAACAGTACAAGTGTTTTATTAAAACAATATGAAATATCATATTGTTAATAAAGCTAATAAGCTTTAATATGGCTACGTTAAGTTTACTACTACATATACAATGACATCTGTACAGAGAGAGAATGAGCGTGTGTGCGTGCCGCGCCATACAAACTTTTCCAGATCAGTCTCAGAGGGGAGGGAGGTGAGGTCGATACGATAGCGTAGCCATACAGAAGGTCGTCGCCAGCCGATGGCCAAGGGGAGGGGGGGGGGGGGGGGGGGCAAGTTGATATGGAGAATGAGAAAAGTATGAATTGTAAGTAAAGTCGAGAGTTCATGAAGCTTTTCACTTGTAGTATGAGCCTTACATCTACAGTGATTGATGCTTCACGAGTTCTTGACTGTACAAAAAATAAAACTTGGGGGGGGGGGGGGGGGGCTGCTCCTCCCTGTACCCCCTTGGCGTCGCCCATACTATACATTAGTACTATACGTTAGTTTCTAAGACATAGGATACTTTTCATCCATGTACTGTGTACACACAGCTAGTATTAAATATAGTACTAAATTGTTCGTGAGTTTATAAACATTTTGAAGCGTATCTGAGGCTAATAAATTGCGGACCCAATCGAGCTTTTGCCTTGTTTGAAGTGCCTTAATTAATTGCCTGTCAGAGCAGATTTTTACTAACTCAGGATTTATTTTAGGTCAATTATTTCATAAAAGTAGACGACGAGAAGAGTTCTCCCACTCAGTATCATAATAGCCCGAATTCCTCATTGGCTGTGTTAATATGAAGTAATAATATTCCTTTTATTCGACGGAGAACCAGTTGCCGACATAGCCTTCAGAGTTTGCAAGCTGAAGTGGCAATGGGCCAGTCACATCTGCCGAGTAAGTGATGGCAGATTTGAGAAAAAGGTTTCGAGTGGAGGCCGCGCGTTGGAAGACGAAGCTTTGAACGCCCTCCTTCTAGATGGTCCGATGACCTTAAGAAAGCGGCTGGATGCGGAAGACGGAGGATCATATTTGGCGGAAAGCATCGGGGAAGGATTATATCCAGCAGCGGGTAGATACAGGCTGATGATGATGATGATGATGAATAATATAACTAAGTATGTTTAGGGCGTTCAGCGATTGAGGTGTAAGTGGTGCATCGATATCTTTGAACCAATGCGAAACCAAACCAAAACCGTGTGTGAGTGACAAACGAGGCTCTGGTGAAAAGAGAGGTATAGCGTATTTTGTAAGCTGTTCGACTGAGGCAGTACCTCCACCTCACAAAATACAGCAGCCAACTAGCCATTCCCTTGAGGATTGTTCTATTCCTGCGAATGAGTGAGATCAACAGAAAGAAAGGACCATGAGTTGGCAGCGGAATGTCGGCGCGCGAGCGAATTTTTTTTCTGCGAGCGTTTATATAGCTACGGTAACCGCTTCACATCAGGCGGGACGAACTTGTCTGCCACCCGACGTAGTATAAAAAAAACTAAAACATTATCGTATATCATATATTAATAAAGCTAATAAGCTTTAATATGGCTACGTTAAGTTTACTACTACATAAACAATGACATCTGTACAGAGAGAGAATGAGCGTGTGTGCGTGCCGCGCCATACAAACTTTTCCAGATCAGTCTCAGAGGGGAGGGAGGTGAGGTCGATACGATAGCGTAGCCATACAGAAGGTCGTCGCCAGCCGATGGCCAAGGGGAGGGGGGGGGGGGGGCAAGTTGATATGGAGAATGAGAAAAGTATGAATTGTAAGTAAAGTCGAGAGTTCATGAAGCTTTTCACTTGTAGTATGAGCCTTACATCTACAGTACGTTAGTTTCTAAGACATAGGATACTTTTCATCCATGTACTGTGTACACACAGCTAGTCACTACATACTCGTAGTATAAAACAAAGTCGCTTTCTCTGTCCCTATGTCCCCATGTATGCTTAAATCTTTGAAACTACGCAACGGATTATGATGCGGTTTTTTTTTAATAGATAGAGTGATTCAACTGGAAAGTTTATATGTATAATATATGCATAACATAGTAGAAAAACACTGATAATTTAGAGGTTTCTAATGTGATGTCGTAAATAAACACATTTTTTTGCTCTTTCATTGCAAACGCTGGCTGAACCCAACGAGATAGATCAAAATAATGTAGTACAGTATTGTTCACCTTAAAATGGTCTACAAAAAAGTTCGCGATGGTATATGTCTATCTCTTAGTGGTAACACACAATAACCGTTATTTTATCCTTTGCTTTTTACAAGAAATAATGCCTTATTTACGAAGCGATTTTAAGCAATACAGAATTAATCCTTATCCAATTAAGTACCTTAAATACATTGCGCATTTAATATAGATCAATATGGCCCTTCACAGCATGTAATTTAAATGAATAGTTTAGAAGATATTACACATTTAAAATGCAGGGACATAACGGCTGTGGCGGTACCGGCCGCGGAGCCGGCGGCGTGTGCTTATAACTGGGGAAGGACTGGATAGGACAAAGCGCAAAGACCTTCTGTAGTACATTTAGTATCAGCATTGCACCCGTGCGAAGCCGGGGCGGGTCGCTAGTATTAAATGTAGTACTAAATTGTTCGTGAGTTTATAAACATTTTGAAGCGTATCTGAGGCTAATAAATTGCGGACCCAATCGAGCTTTTGCCTTGTTTGAAGTGCCTTAATTAATTGCCTGTCAGAGCAGATTTTTACTAACTCAGGATTTATTTTAGGTCAATTATTTCATAAAAGTAGACGACGAGAAGAGTTCTCCCACTCAGTATCATAATAGCCCGAATTCCTCATTGGCTGTGTTAATATGAAGTAATAATATTCCTTTTATTCGACGGAGAACCAGTTGCCGACATAGCCTTCAGAGTTTGCAAGCTGAAGTGGCAATGGGCCAGTCACATCTGCCGAGTAAGTGATGGCAGATTTGGGAAAAAGGTTTCGAGTGGAGGCCGCGCGTTGGAAGACGAAGCTTTGAACGCCCTCCATCTAGATGGTCCGATGACCTTAAGAAAGCGGCTGGATGCGGAAGACGGAGGATCATATTTGGCGGAAAGCATCGGGGAAGGATTATATCCAGCAGCGGGTAGATACAGGCTGATGATGATGATGATGATGAATAATATAACTAAGTATGTTTAGGGCGTTCAGCGATTGAGGTGTAAGTGGTGCATCGATATCTTTGAACCAATGCGAAACCAAACCAAAACCGTGTGTGAGTGACAAACGAGGCTCTGGTGAAAAGAGAGGTATAGCGTATTTTGTAAGCTGTTCGACTGAGGCAGTACCTCCACCTCACAGAATACAGCAGCCAACTAGCCATTCCCTTGAGGATTGTTCTATTCCTGCGAATGAGTGAGATCAACAGAAAGAAAGGACCATGCGTTGGCAGCGGAATGTCGGCGCGCGAGCGAATTTTTTTTCTGCGAGCGTTTATATAGCTACGGTAACCGCTTCACATCAGGCGGGACGAACTTGTCTGCCACCCGACGTAGTATAAAAAAAACTAAAACATTATCGACTTTGTAAAAATCTACAATTTTGGCACGGTGTCGATTTCACAACCCGAGAGATTGCAGTAGAAAATGATTACACGGAATACAAACTAACCATCATTTTAAATAAATATCTCTACAGTATCAAATCACATAATAAATCTATACTTTCTCATTTACTCACCATACCATAGATGTAATCAGTCAATCATTAGCATATTTTTCTTACTTTCATTTCGCTATCATCAATAACAAATCGCAAATCATTAGGTTCCGAATGATCATAGCGAAGATTTTCCTCTCGAAAGGTAAATACATTTTTGTTGATTGATTGAGCAGGTAATGAATTGCTTTTTCCAAGATTGATTGTTTCAGATTATTACGGAAGTAATTAATAACACCAGACTGAATCTATACAGAAAAATATCTTGGAAGGGTGAAATTTCAGAAGCTTCGTTTTATATTCGATTATTTTACTTGATATGAGATGAGATGAGATGAAGCTTTTAAAAGACCCGCCCTAGTTAACTCAATTACCTACCGTTTTGCGGGTCATAGACGGGTATCATGGCAGTAAAAATTGGTTACAAAGCGCTTAATCAATACTTATCATCATTACCAGACAGTGTCTACCCACTGTTGGATATAGGCCTTTCCCAATGCTTTTCACCATTATGCGATCCTCCGCTTTCCGCATCTAACCGCTACCAGCCGCTCTCTTTAGATTATCGGACCATCTAGAGGGAGGGCGCCCAACACTTCGTCGTCCTACGCGCGGCCTCCACTCTTATACCTTCCTCCCCCACTTTTTTGGGGTCGTCGGTCCATCTAGAGAGGGGCGCCCCACGCTATGTCGCCTCATATCTATATAATGTATACTTATGCATGTATTTAATATTGATCGTTCGGATGTGTCCACATCCGAACTCAATTTTGCGATTTATTAGCTGACATGCTATACACAAAGAAAAGTACGTGAACACACAGGATGGCGTTTTATTTACAACGTTTCAATAATGATTTTTAATTATACTTAACGTCTTGCCGCGACGGTAAGTGACGTGGGACTGACTGAATACCGGGCAATTACCTTGATTTTCTCTTGTCTTTAGTTTTTTAGTCACTCAAAGCTTAGCTAAGCCCTTAATGTATCATGTATGAACATATATTACATTTATTATTCCTTTCCTGATACATTTATGTATATTGATGCGAAGAAAAAAAATACTTCATTGTATTTTTATTAAATTTCATTGTTTACTATTTTATTAAATGTTTAGTCACTCAAAATTAAACCCATTTATTTATTAGGACCAACTACTCAAGTTATTACTCATTCATGATTCTGTTAGTCAAAGGTCGATGTAAAATGACCCTTTTAGCGGTTAAATTACCCTTTTGGTGTGATTTAGGGTAAATTGGAACACAATTTTAAGATTTATTAGCTCAGATGAAAGGCGCCTAAGTCATTTATCACACCGCGCCTTTAGAATGGCTTACTATTGAGTATATTCTCAAGAAACGTATCATCATCATAAGGCTAATTCTCGTAATTATTTTACATCACATGATGGATGGAACGGATGAAATTTGACTGAATCGAGATGGAATTTTGAATTTATAAAAAGTTGATTTAAAAAAAAAATTGAAACTGACTTCAGTTGGCGAACGCAGCTTATTGGTGGAATACCCCGGCAGGCGCTGCTGCCCTTCTTCCAGGAGAAAAGTTATAGCGTGACACAAGATTCCTTAGAGTCGCCTTGTACGACATCCAGCGCAGAGCAATGGAGTGGCACAATTTTATTCTGCCGGCTACCAAAGGGCAAATTTAAGGGTTTCTCTCGATTTTTCTGGGATCCCATCATCAGACCCTGACTTGGTGAATATGAAACTACCTCGCAATTACCCTTTCAAATAAAAAAAAATTATTTGACCATACGTGCTTATAAAATTTAAGGGTTTCCCTTGATTTCAACCATCCCTGTCCCCATCATCAGATCCTGACTTGGTGAATATGGGACTACCTTGCAATCATACCCTTTCAAATAAAAAAAGAATTATGAAAATCGGTTCACAATTCGTAAAGATATCGAATAACATACATACAGAAAAAAATTCAGTCGAATTGATAACCTCCTCCTTTTTTGAAGTCGGTTAAAAAATATATACTTGATTTATATAAATAGACAATGTAGGTAATAACTGAACGATATATTCACGCACTCATATTGGGTAGAATAAGCGGAACTTAAAAATGTAACATATGTACCTCTATTAATTACCTTATTTTTATGAATAAACGAATTTTATCTTATCGTCTATATTTAATTAATGTCAATTCTTATTTCGATCAGAACACCATTCTTAGTTAGTTTAATTTTCGGTCAAAATCACATTTTAATTGAACTTTCTTTGAATTGAACAAATGAAACTGAAGTTTCATTTGTTTTTTTTTATACTACGTCGGGCGGCAGATAAGCACGTATGCTTCAAATCAGGCAGATTGTAGTCTGCCTGATTTGAAGTATGTTATATTGAATTTGTGACAAAACAGAAATAAATACTAAGATGTTTATACTTATAGATGCATTCTACCTTCCTACAATTGTGGTAAGACGAAATCAGGCTAATTGCCCGACATTCAATCAGTCACGCGTCATTTACAATCGCATCAAGACGTTAGCGTTAATCAAAATCAATTATTGAATAGTTGTAGATAAAATTCCTTCCTGTGTGTTCGCGCTCTTTTTGCAACTTGGCGTACTGCATGTATTATGTACATGCGTACATATTGAGTAAGCGCTTTGTAGATATTTTTTACTGCCGGTATGTTTGCCTATCAATCACATAGAGTAAATATCTGATGTTTGTTGTGCCGTAAGAAATAGTGATGAAGTCGAACGAAAGTCGTATTAAAAAAAAATCCATAATACATAAAAAACGCTAGTAGGTTTTTTGCCTTAAAGACATGGGTAGAGTAACATCGGTAGATTAACATTAGATTGATCACTGGTTTCACTGGTATTATTCTTACCATGTTGGTAACTACGCAATGTACTCCTACTCGGGCGATTTACTCTATCCGTGTACGTTAGGCTTTATCCAATGAGACCTATCTCGCTTAGCTTGCTAGCATAAAAAAAATAACTTATCAATTACAAAAAAAAAATATACAGAATAATATCTTGGAAAGGTAAAATTACAGAAGCTTTGTTTACCTTATTTGCCATATTGCTGTCTCTCACATTGCTAAGAGGGATGTCAAATTCTAAAAGCTTCCTACTCCTACTAATTTCTTCTGATTAAATTCGTTGTGAGTTCCAAGGCAGCCGTAGTTGTATCCCCGGGACTGCAATGGGTTAATCCTGTCTACACAGGAGACGCAGTGGTGAGAATGTGTGGTGGACCCCCGTCCCGTTTAAAAAAAAAGGTTTGTTTAATATTCGCTTTTTTACTTGATTTGTTTTTAAAAAAATGCTGCTTGAGTTATCTAGGGCGACGGAATAATAATTAATTTATCAATAAGATAATATCACCAGAAGGCTGGTCATTACCTTGTTCAGAGTATTAGTATTACTATCCAGCCAGGTAATGCTGCCAATCTTCTGGGGACACTGCCCACTGGCAACGATCTTGGGGATATTATTTATTTGTAGGTAAATCTCTGTTTATTTATTTATTTGTTTATATCGCGTATTTTTTTCTATTCTTTATAGATAAAATATATAGGTTTTTAGATTAGTTTTAGTTTAATTTAATTTTCTATAATTAGATTGTATTTGTTCATTGTTAAAAATAATATAATATACATTCTGATAAGAAAAAAAAAATATATCAACTACGTCGACTTCCATTAACAAACTTTCAAAAGTGCTTATATAAATTATGTTTCAATTAGAGCATAGGTCCAATCTAGTACTTTACAAGTAGGACTTTCTTGCTGAAACTTGTTTCAAAGTTTCGTCTAATTGTTGAAAGGAATGAAACTTTGAATATCAAGTCACACTCTACTGAAAACTTAACGACCCTTCTTATATAAAGGTAGTATTATTTAAGTACACAACTCACCTCTTTTACAGTCTGAAAATGTTATGATATGTATTATTTTTGGACTTCTTTTGCTTAGAGAGCTCCGTGTTTTTTTTTGTAGTGACAACTTCTTTAGGCTTCAGTGGATTTTGTTTTGTGGTCAGTGAGACCGAGTCGTCTCGCTCGAGTATGTAATACGTCACGCTCGGCTTTGTAACGCTCGTTCGGGTAAAGTTGGTAGTGAGGGAGTGAGACAGAGCGAGAGATGAAGCTTTCACTTCTGTCGTGTAGTCAAGAGACACCGTTTTTGTTTTTGTATATTTTACTACCTTGCACTTCGAACCCGCGTGTCCCGGTATCCCGTGGGAATTTAAAAAAAAACCTATCTTATGATAATGCAATGAAATGGGGGTGCTGTTATACTGAACTAGGGTTGCCACCTTTTTTTTTGCAATTTAAGTACATTAGTTATTTCAGATAAGAAAAAAATGTACATGGTATCAAAATAAAGTACAAATTTATTTTTGTTTATTATTCGTCTGATTTTAAGGCGGTATCGCAAGTCTTGACCAACAAGACACTTCTAACTGTACGTTTCAAAAATTTAGTATACTCTGAAATTGGAGACATAACACCGGTTCCCAATATAAATTACTGAACCAGTTAGATCGAGTCTACGTTTTTTGGATTCTTACCCAACTTAATTCACCAATTGCATATTGTTGCCATCGTTTTTCATCTCTAATTTTAATATATGTAAGCATCATCATCATCATCATCATGTCCATTTTAGTCTCGACTACAGGAGCACGACCCTTTCTCGTCCATCCTAGACGGAAGAAGGATTTGGGGAGGCCTGATCGATATTTTATAATGTATTTCCCTTAGTCGCCTTGTAGTCGTACAAGGCGACTAATATATATACTATCCACGGGAAGAAACGGAGTGATTCTATTCTAGTCTGCCGGAAACCACACGGCCAGTTCACACATTGTTCACAAATTGAAAGTGATTTTCTTAATACTTTGATGGAGTGACTAAAAAGTACCATGCGACCAGTGTAGCAGAGGTAATTGAGAACCCCATCTACTTGTCAACGAATTCCGGTACCCCTCAGTTCTTTGATTAATCAGTTCTATACCTACACAGGGAAGAGTTCCGGAGACGTCAACCCTCCTTGGCGTACGCCGCAATCTAGTCTATATTCACAAGACGTATTCCCTCATTTCGCGTAATTTGTTTGGTTTCCGTAGCAGGACCTAAAGGTTGTTTTCGTCCATAACTCGGCGTGAAGCACAAAATTTTGTGAACATGTACAGGTAAATTTGAGTATAAACATATATGAGATACAATATTTACAAAATTACCAACATGATGAGGTAGTCATCTTTTGTAAGTATAATAATATATTCTCAAATGTCATAACGCCAAGGAGCGTGGTTATAACGGGTGGAGGATCTCAGTCGAGAAAACGCATCGTCATGGCTAAATTTACTATGAGGCAACTTGGTCGCATATTGGGCCTATGGGAACATTACACGAAAGCCAAAGATCAGAATAAAATACTCTGATCTTTACTTGCTTGCTTTGGTGTTCTCCGTCCTACTCTACGAAGCGGAAACGTGGTCATTAAGAAAAGCCGATTGTTTGCTCATTGATGCATTTGAAATGTGGTGTTGCAGGTTTTTTGCTCCATAATATTTTGGACAGTACGCAAGTCCAATGCACCTGCTTTCGAAGATCGAATATTTTGGCCACGTTGCCAGGAAAAGTGTAGACAACTTTGAAAAATACTAATAACAGCAAAAACAAGGGGAAGCGATCAAGGGGCCGGAGTCCGATGCGTTTTGTTGGAGCAATCAGGTTCGGTCAATGCTCAACACTGTCTGCGAGACCCTTCATACTGCAGCAGACAGAAACAAATGGATCATAAGGGACAACACTCATCAGTGAGGAAAACGACTTGACAAGGAGAAGGACTTATATTAGTTGTTTTTTTTTTTAATTTGTTCATTATACAAAATTTGATTTAGTTTAAGTGTAAATTTATAAATTGAGATTGCTAAGTCTATGTATGATATTGTATGCCTATCTCTTTGTTTGTATTTTTGCGCATCTGTTTGTTGCATTGAACATTTTTGTCCATGACCTGTTTGTCTTGGTCTGGGTGTTTTCTATGTACCTATTATAAGTATGTATTAACAAAAAAATATATATTTAAGTACAGCAGTTGTCTAGTAACCGTAGTACAAGCTTTACGCTTAATTTGGGACTAGATGGAGCTGTATAAATTGTCCAGAAATATTTATTTCTATTTATATTATTATTTGTGCCCATCGCATTACACACCTCTCACGTAATGCTGCAGCGAATGTGACATAGTAATATATTTCCTCCACGTTTGTGCAATTTGTTCTGCAAATGATTTTATGGACGTGCGTTTGACGCAAATGCGACCTATGAGGGCTTGCTGACAACTTCCGCATTTATATAATGTTGCTATCGTGTATCATATCTTAGAGAGTTTGATACTAAAATAAAAGCGATTAGTTCAAACAATTATAAGACCATATTCGCAAAACATAACATTCTCCAAACATCATATTTTCAAGAAGGTAATTAAAAAAAGTTATAAATACATCAGTGACTGTACTTTGAATGTGGTATCATAAGAATATTGTATTTTGCGAATGTGGTCTTATAAAGATCAACATATTTTGAGAATATGATGTTGTAAGAAAATGATGTTTTGCGAATATCATGTTTTGCGAATGTGGTGGTTTATATAATGTGGTCTTATGAGAATATGATATTCAGCGACGGAGGAATTAAAAGGGCTTTATTGCAAAGACCGGCAAATAGGTAATTACAGGAATTTTTTGAAGGCCGAGACGGAAGCGAAGAATCAGACGTATTAAGAACTTTACTCTCATGTCGCCATACATACTACATATAATTTCCAGTCAGTAGGTAAATATAAAACCAAGATGCCAATGCGATGGGAGTCTTAGGCATGTGATTAAAGATTTTTGAGATGCCAATGGACGGCCGCGATATTGAATGGGTTGATTGTTGCGTAGATATAGCTGTAATATTTGTATGAATTCGTTTTTCATTAAATATAAATAAAATATTTCTGGGCAATTTACATAGCTTTCTTTTTTATAAATTAAAAAATAAATGACATAGCGCCATCATAAAACCAAATTAAGCACATATTTTGTACTATGGGCACTGATAAATGTACTTAAAAATCTTTTTTTTTAAATACCTACATACTTATAATACATAGAAGACACTCACACAAGACCAACAGACATATTCATGCACACAAATGTTTGTCCGGTGCGGGGATCGAACCCGCAACCCCGGAGTCCAAGTAGCCATTGCTAGCCATTCGACCACCGGGCATGTCAATTCAACAGTAAAAATCGAAAAATCTATTGACGTAATTCTATTAAATTTTTTATTTTTATAACAAACGCTTAGGAACATAGAAATATTAGCCCAACATTAAGTTGTATGGTACGATATAAAATTTATGCGATCCAATAAATTTTGCCGTTCGGCACGCAGCAAATATGTTCGAGATATTGCCCTATAAATAAACAATATCCTCTAACACGTACCTGGTAACACCTAAATTTTGTATTATAGATCAATTTTTATATGCCAATAACGTACTTAAATAAAATTACATAACAAAAAATATATTCCTCGTCATCATAATTTTAGCCACCGCAAATACTGAGCCTATTTCCTGTGGGCAAAGTTACTGTGGGCTAATATGGGCATAATCTGTGGGAATTTTATATGTCAATAGTGTACGTAAATAAAATTATATAAAAAAATGTGATCGTTACCAATATAATTTTGGGCAAAATTTCTGTGGGCCAATGTGGGCATAATTTGTGAGCCATTTTTGTTTGTCAATAATGTACGTAAATAAATTACATAAAAATTAATATGTTCATCATAATCATCATAATTTTGCCCACAGCAAATACTGTGCGTATTTGCTGTAGGCAAAGTTACGACGGTTGAATTCTCCAGAACATGTCAGTCTGGAATCCATTTTGGAAAATTGTGATTGTCATTGTATTATAGATCATTTTTTATACACCAGTGTCTAAAACGTACGTAAATATCAATATTTTTATAGAAAAAATGCGTTTGTTATCATCACAATTTTTCCCACAGCAAATACTGAGCGTATTTGCTGCGGGCAAAGTTACAATGGTTGAATTCTCCAGAACATGTCAATTTGGAAGCCATTTTGGAAAAGTTATAAATTTCCAAGTAACTGAATGTTTTTGCAGAAACGAGAAAACTATTTATATAATAATGCTGTAAAAGCGAAACCAATCGGTAAAAATAATTTAATTTAATAATACGATTGATTTTATTAATACAAAATATTGAAATAGTTCCACCAAGTGACAACAATCACTAGTATCACCATATGTCATATTGCTGTCTCTCATATTGCTAAGAGGGAAAGACAAATTCCAAAAGCTTCTTACCCCTACTAATTTCTTTTGATTAAATTCGTTGTACGGCTACCTTGGAACTCACAAAGTCACAACGAATTTAAACAGAAGAAATTAGTAAGAGTAAGAAGCTTTTCGAATTTGATTTCCCCTCTAGCATTGTGAGAGACAGCAATATGGCAAATAAGACAAATGAATAACTTAAAATTATGATTAATCATATAAAATACTTTGAACACGGAATCAATAGCATCAATTATTTTGCCAATATGTTTTTATTGACCCAAATACCAGTTAATCCCCTCTTAATCCACATTAATCAGATCATGTCTCTATGAATTATTCAGTCTGTTTTCTAGGACATTAGTATCGCTATGAGTCAAGTTCTTTCACGCAATAACAACAAGTGGTACAGAAAAATTAGATATTGTGACGGTGCGCATAATGACATGACATGCGTTTTAATTGCATCCGTTTTGTACTGTCGTATAATTGGCTTAGTTAATATTGTAAGATCCTATTGCAAAAAATATTTAAAAAAAACTAAATGTTTTTCTAGATTCTAATATATCTTTACTATTGGTATATATATTGAAATTATATTCTTTACTATTATTATATGTAAAGGTTAACTGTAAGAAATGTCTTAAAAAATAAGCTCGCTCTTGTACATCATTTATATTACACTATTTTTGTGTAATCATTTTATATACTTCCACCCGAGGCATCGCCCGCGTTTTCTTTTTTTTTTCTAATAAAAAGTATCCTTTGTCCTTCCTGATACCTCTGAGAATATGTGTACAAAGTTTCATGATGATCGGCTGAGTAATTTTGGCATGAAGGTGTAACAAACAAACTCACATTCACATTTATAATATTAGTAGGGAATTAGTTATAAAGAATTATATAGATTGCAATTCTCAATGATGTTAATTTCTTGCAAAATTATTGACATAATTGTCAAATTCTTTAAACAATTGATTCATCATTTAGATTTTGCTTCTTTTTATAAGAAAATAATCTGGCGATTAATTTCTCAGTATTTAATTAATAATAATAATAGTAATTGAATTGTATCTTATATCGTTACTCAATATTAAAATACTTAAAGTGTATAAAGTGACGAATATATTAAGTAGGTAATTAATAATAGGAGTCATGATATTTATATATGAAAGGCAAACAATTATATAGTTCGCACAGTATACATATACCTACTACTCGTAAAGGTGTAGATGATCTCTCATAGCTCAAGATAGACACTACCAGCTCATTTCACAGTTCAGGGGCCTTACCACAAGCTCTAAACGCAGGAATGGAACCATCATGGTTGCGAATTTATGAATGAAATTCATTGATAAATACGCAACCATCATAGTTTTATTCCTGCTATTAGAGCTTGTGGTAAGGCCCCTGTTCAACATATATTTGTATTTGTTTAATTTAATTACAGTAATGCTAATCAGGATAAATATATTCACAAAGCAGCACACCCCGGCCACTCCATACAAATGTCGCGTCGTTTACTACTACATATGCCATGCCGTCTGTACAGAACGCGAATGAGCGCGTGTGCGTGCAGCGCCAAACAAACTGTTCCAGTTTGTCTCAGAGGGGAGGTGAGGTCGACACGAGAGAGCGGCAGGGAGCGGCCATACTGTACGTAGTACTATTACCTATACTGTGATTGTAGCTTACATTGGCGCATTCAACAAAAAAGTAAACCAATTCATTAGTAATTTAAAAATAATTAAGTCAATTATCGTGCAACATGATAATTCAAACTATTTAATTATCCTAGAAATTGACAATCGAATGTCACGAAAACATGTCGATTGTTTGAAATTTTTGCACGACGCAACTGAACGAGAAAATCTTATCCGAGAATTCCTTGAAGGAAAGTCGGAACATGCAATTTCTTACTGATTGAAATAATTGCTCGCAATGTTGCCGGCACGATAGATATTAAGTGGTATGCACATGGGCATCATTGTAGATATTGGACTTATGTTAACTTAGAATGGTTGATCTCTTATTATTTTTGAGGTCACAAAACGTCCAGATTTTATCATTCAAACACATCAAATTAGATTTTAGTTATTTGAAAGGTAATTAAAATTATCTAATTACTACAAAAAATATTATCATAAGGCCCCTTTTATATAGATTTAAAGGAAAAGTATCCAGCATAAAAACGTTTAGAACTAGAATAATCAATAATAAACCTGATAATCATCAAATTATGACACTACTTTCTAACTCTTCTCTGTTACTCTTAGATCATCTATGTGTAACTTATCAAGTTAAAACAAAATAAGTTATGGGCCGATTATTTGAGGTCCAGAATTCTCCAGAAAGTATAAACTCTAACTAAACATAGGAGGAAAAGTTACAACTTAGTAGTAACAATAAAAATGTTTTCATCTTTGTTTTATATCTGTCTAGTTTATGTACACTAGCCTTTATGAATGCAACAAAGCGTGCAGGCGATGCATTATTGGAATAGACGCGTTTATGTTCAATGTTAATTATTTTTACGCTACTGTTAACACTGCGTTATAGTTTATTTGATAGTCTATTACACTGATTAGATATATTTAAAAAAAAGTTATTTATTGTCTAATTTGTTATTTTTGTAAACATCACAGTATCTTTTAATTTCATATTGCATTTTATTAGAATTAACTTATTAGAATTTTTATAGTCAAAAAATATATAAAATAAGTAAATTATTAAAAATCAATAAAACTTACCTCTAGCAGATCTTCCTTCAAAAACTTCAAAATCTACGACGTCACTTCTGGCTTCTGGTCTTGATATTCTAAACGTCAAATCACCCCAGTCGTAACTAAATGCGTGGTTCTTCAGGAATCTCGATAGTGGCCCCTCATTTGATCTTCCTTGCCTCCTTTCCAGAGGCTCAATAGTCAGACTGTCGAACAGCTTCACTGACCTTCGTTCCTTCAAATTTCTCACTACCTCCCTAGCCATATGATCAATACACGTTGCATTGTCACTACAGCTTAATTCAACTACAGCGGTTGCATGTCCCAGCATTAAAGCGAACAAGAAAACTAATGCAGTCATTTTGAACACTTCAACGTTTGTAACACAAACACTTTCTCACTGGTCGTCACCAATCCATTTGTGGGTCACGTGTCCAATTTTTGCACCACCCTCATCGGTGGTTAGTCCGTCAATGAGGTCTTGTATGGACTGTAGATGATTTTTATTCGCCGTCACGCTGCACTGCTTCTACCGGGCGTGCATTTTTTTCAACATCTTCACTTGTGTTCGTATTCCATTTTATTTGCACTTCACCACTTTTCTTTCCACTGGAACGGTTGCATTCAATAGTTTTTCCTACTTCGTCACTATAAGGTACAATGTGCGATATCAGACATGAAAATTTATGCGAAAAAAACTTGCTTCGGAATATGTACTACACAATGATTAGGTTTGGAGAAATAATATTTTACTTTCATATGTACTGGAGGAAAAAAGAGGCGACTAACATTATTAATAAAAATCTAAACTATATTTGAGTATGGTTATGTGCTACCTAGAGTCTTACTTCATTGCGTATAGCATAACATTAGTATTTTACTTAATTTAGCTAATGCTAGCTTGTTGACATTGCGAATGAATGTACGTTTGATTGGTTTAACTTTGTTACGGATTTCTAAATGATTGGTTCAAGAATGAGTACATACGTAGAACTTGACTCACCAACATTGCTCTAAGGAACAAAGGACCAATAGACTAAATTGACTATGAGCAAAACAAATGTCCGTTGGAGCAGAAAAGTTTTGAGTTGGGGATTATGGACCGGAAAGCGCCGTGTACTGACTATCTGGTAACGATTACAGAAAAAAATTGGATACAACTATAACAACGTAGATCATTGAGAAAGACTATAACCCCACATCTGGCTCTTATCTTTAATCAATGCATAGATGCGGGTGTATTCCCAGATTTAATGAAATATAGGAAATTAATACCACTGTTCAAGTCAAAAGAAAAGAATGAGTTGGAGAATTATAGACCATATCTATATTTAAAAGTTTTGAGTTAGATATTTGAAAAGATAATGTTTAAACAAATAAAACCCTATTTCAAGACCAATGAAATCTTTCATAATGCGCAATATGGTTTTATTGCAGGTAGATTCACTTCAGACGCAGGAGTTGCGTTTTTATTGGTAAAGCATATTCTTAACGCATGGGAGGGATCGCAGGAGGCTATCAGTATTTTCTGTGATCTTTCTAAAGCCTTTGATTGTACTGACCACCAGACTTCACTGCTCAAACTAGAACCCTATGGAGTTAGAGGCATGGCTCAAAATTTCATTGCATTTTATCTAAACAACAGATTGCAGACTGTTAATATAAACGGTGTTAAGTCCAAAGCGACAGATGTGAATTGAGGTGCCCCAGGGTTCCATTTTGGGTCCCTTTCTATTTTTAGTATATGTAATTGATATTTTTTTTTATACCACTAGAGTGGGAAACAAGCATACGGCCTTTTTGAAGAACCCCATGCTGTAGTCTCCTGCGACAACCTCGACAGGCAGTTCATTCCACAGCTTGACCGTACGCGGGAGAAAACTTCTCTGGAAACGCACGGTACGCGACCACTTATGCTCCAATGTGTGAGGATGAATTCCCTGTCGATGGCGAGCGATGCGACTGTAGAAGGAGGCCGTGGGCATCATGTCAAACAACTCCTCTGAACACACCCCATTGTACAATCGGTAGAACACACAAAGGAACGCAAAATCTCTCCTCAGACTTAAAGGTTCTAAACCGTCTGTCAGTTTGGGATCGTCGACAATCCTCACAGCACGCCTCTGAATCGAGTCACAAGGTGCAAGCTGGTATCTAGGCGCTCTCGCCCATAGATGACAACAGTACTCCATATGCGGCCGAACTTAAGCTTTGTAAAGCAGAAGCCTTTGCCGCGGATTGAAGTACTGCTTCGCCCTGTTGAGCACACCTAGTTTTTTCGACGCCAGCTTGACCTTCCCCTCCAGGTGACAACGAAACTGGAGTCGCTGGAGATTTCAACTCCTAGAATCCCAATACTTTTGGCGATGGTAAGGGGTGTATTCAGGAAGTGTGGAGCCACAGCAAATGGAGTTTTCTTAGCGTTGAACGCGCAGACTTGTGACTTAGAGGGATTAAATCGCACTAAGTTCTGTCGCCCCCAGTCGGACACTAACGCTTCTGAACGGCTCTAATGCTTCTGCTGGACAAAAAACTAGCGACCCATTCGCATAAAACCCTCCGGTAGACCGTATGCAGGCAACTTCGAAAGAAGACTACGGTGCCAGACCCGATCGAACGCCTTCGCCATATCCAGACTGACAGCCAATGCCTCACCTTGATTCTCCACAGCCGAAGCCCAGCGATGTGTAAGATACACTAGAAGATCACCAGTCGAGCGACCATGACGAAAGCCGTATTGATGGTCGCTGATTAAGTCGTGCTCTTCTAGGTATTATAGGAGCCAGTTGTTAATGATGCGCTCCATTATCTTGGAGAGAAGGGAGGTAATGGCGATAGGCCTGTAATTCGATGGGACTGATCTGTCACCCTTTTTGGGCACAGGGTGCACGTTCGCAGTCTTCCACGATGAAGGAACTTGCCTGGCGGTATAAGAGAGCGCGAAAAAGCGCGTAAGCACAACTCAGGAGCACACAGCTTTAGCACCACTGCCGGAATGCCATCTGGCCCACTCGACTTATGAACGTCGAGGGATAATAATGCCCGCCGAACATCTCGTTGAGAAAACGAGACTTTTGTTGCGAGTTATGTTAAAAACAAGAGCCATCCGATTTATTTATAACATGGGTTCCAGAGAATCACTAATATAATTTTATAAATAATCAAAAGTGGAAAAATTTATCTCCCTCGCCTACATGGGATTCGAACCGATGACCTCTGCATTTTATATTTACTGCTGTGAAGTCACAGTGTGGCGCCATCTATCTATTAAGTAATAATTTCGTCTCGTTTCGTCGCGTCTCTTCTTGTCTCGTCTCGTCGTACGGACCGCGGGTCCTGCAGATAGTAATTATATCAATAAAAAAATAAATATATAGATCAATAGATGTTGGTTTCAGCAAAAAGAAGCCCATTTTCTTATTTTTCATTATTAGGTACATAAGCAGTTATGAGCTATATAAGTAGCCGTACCCACCCATGGTGTACAAACAAATTCACATACTGCGAAAAAAAAAAAAATAAGTATTGCCTGACTTTTCTTAGAATATCAGCATACTATACAAAACTGTGACTATACCATTGCCCCAGTATCATTATTTTCCTCTGCTATTAATGAACACTCCATCTAAAATCTGTATTTGGAAAGGCTAAGCAAATATAGTTTGTTGTCAATTATTTTCCTAATGGTGCCATTGCTTTATATTAGTAGGATTTCCAATACATGCAATATAGTAATAGTGAATAATAAATTAATATTGTCAGTATATTAGATAAACAATACTTATTTACTGTTGTATGCTATCGTTACTTTGTAAGAGAAATGGAAAATTTGTCGGATCAACACGCACTCTTGTATATCTTTCGTAGTTTGTATGCTCTACCAATTTTCTGACGAAGTACTGAAGATCGTCGATCGTCTACCAGTTATATAGGCCAAGTTCAGACAGTTTTTTTTAATATAATGGTGCTTACAATCTCATACAACCTCACTACTAGTTATTGGCTGGGAATTGTCACATTAAAGAACCAAAATAA
Organism: Hypsopygia costalis; assembly: GCA_937001555.2. Lineage (NCBI taxonomy): Eukaryota > Metazoa > Arthropoda > Insecta > Lepidoptera > Pyralidae > Hypsopygia > Hypsopygia costalis. The sequence continues at coordinate 7,025,850 of OW443350.2, forward strand.
TCACGTACCTGCTGCATTTTCAACGCCGAATACACTTCGTCGACAACCCCTATTCATCCTACTGCTGGGATACAGGTTTCTCCTCAATCTAAGGGGTTTAGTTTATCTAAGAGGGGAGCATACTCCACCACGCTGCTCAACTGAGGGTTGGCGCAGGCCACCTAAAGGCTCGTTAACCCAAGTCAGTAGACTTGGGTTAACGACTGTCATCTAATAAAACAACCCGCACCGACTGCTTACCGTGCCCTCTGGAGCACGGAGGAACTCGAGATAAATAAACCCAACAATAGACAGGCTACGGTCGACGTTGCTTAAATTGCGTAATCGATTAGATTGACATTCGCACCGACGCCATCTTCCTCCGCTATATCATTGGTTATATACCTATCTATATATAAAATTCACTATCAGCCAGCACTCATATGTTAACCAGTATTATTGACTACTCGCAGTTTTTGGTTTTTCTGTATAATTACGTTATACTATTACTTACTGTGGTATAATGCTGAGTGAGACATTTTTATAATATGTACTTCGGGCGTTTCACACCTTCACATTTCACATTTCGGGGGGCACCCCCGTGATGTGAAACTGTTATTCTAACCATAATAATACTCGCAACATGAAATATCGCTCGCACGCAGACACCTTCGCTGCCAACACAACAACTAGGTATGTTCTTTCTCGTCACTCACTCGCAGGAACAAAACAACCCTCAAGGCTATTGTAATTTGGTTGTCCTATTCTGTAAGATTTAGGTATTTCCCCTAATTATATCTCCAACTAATGTTTTATCCATTTTGGTACGCTTTGGACATAATGCATGCAGAGTGGTTGTCTATTGAGAATTGGTAATCACAAATTCTTCTCTCAACGTCAGTTATTCTGGTCTCAATGTCAGTGGTTCTGGTCAGTCGCAAGACGGAGACGACCGCCTAATACATCCTTGATCTGGGGCCCTACCGCCGAAACTAAAGCCAAAGCTGAAGTCAAAGCTGAAGCCGAAACTGAAGCCAAGGCTGAAGCCAAAGCTGAAGCCAAAGCTGAAGCCGAAACTGAAGCCAAGGCTGAAGCCAAAGCTGAAGCCAAAGCTGAAGCCGAAACTGAAGCCAAAGCTGAAGCCAAAGCTGAAGCCAAAGCTGAAGCCGAAACTGAAGCCAAAGCTGAAGCCAAAGCTGAAGCCAAAGCTGAAGCCGAAACTGAAGCCAAAGCTGAAGCCAAAGCTGAAGCCAAAGCTGAAGCCGAAACTGAAGCCAAAGCTGAAGCCAAAGCTGAAGCCGAAACTGAAGCCAAAGCTGAAGCCAAAGCTGAAGCCAAAGCTGAAGCCGAAACTGAAGCCAAAGCTGAAGCCAAAGCTGAAGCCGAAACTGAAGCCAAAGCTGAAGCCAAAGCTGAAGCCGAAACTGAAGCCAAAGCTAAAGCCGAAACTGAAGCCAAAGCTGAAGCCAAAGCTGAAGCCAAAGCTGAAGCCAAAGCTGAAGCCGAAGCTGAACCACTGGATTTTTAATTCCATAAATTGGTCTTAGCTTAAAGTTATTGAAAACTATCTTCAGTTTAGTAGATAGAGCTCTAGGGTTTCTAACAGCTGAGTTAAACATAATTACTAAGAATCTAAGCACCAAATTTTTGGAAACCAAACAACCGATGGTAATCGGCTTCAGCTTCGGCGGTAGGGCCCCTGGTCAGATGTCTCATTTAGGGGCCCTAGTGTACATGACCCTGACCAATAGGCATGCATGATGTTGAGTACGTGGAGTCTGAACTAGTTTGGATAAATAAATGGATATGGTTTATATATATATATACTAGCAAACCCGGCGAACTCCGTTTCGCCACCAGATGGCGCTGTATGTGAAAATAGATTTTCCCGCTTTTCTTTTAAAATTTTTCCAGAATTTTCTTTGCTATAAACCTCACGGAGCCCGAGACCTTTCCAACGAATGCAAAACCGTGGAAATCGGTTCGTGCGTTCTGGAGTTATAGCGTCAGGAAGGAAAACCCGACTTATTTTTATATAGTAGATAACATTGGTTTTCGGCAGACTAGAATAGAATCACTCCGTCTCTTCCCGTGGATGTCGTACAAGGAGACTGAGGGAAATACACGTGTGTTTGTGTGCGTTGATATATAAGTCAGTCAGTCAGTTTCTTCTTTTATATTTTAGATATAAAGATATATAGCAAGGCTGAATGACATTAACATATGGCATAAACGTTTACGTAGCTGTTATATACAACGTATACATATGTAACACAGCTGTAAATTGTGTTGTACAGTATAATTAATAATTTATTTATTTGAAATTTCGCGCACTTACGTGGGCAAAATTTCATACTTCTCAGTCCTAAGGAGTACAAAGGTTTTGCTTCACGTATTAATATAATGATGCTCTTTTGCAGAAGTACAGTATAAGTAATAGTACTACGTACAGTATGGCCACTCCCTGCCGCTCTCACAAGGCGACTTCACCTCCCACTGAGACTAATCTGGAACAATTTGTATGGCGCCGCACGCTCATTCACGCTCTGCACAAATTTATTGTTCATGTAGGAGTAAACGTCGCAACATTTGTACGGTGTGGCCAGCGTGTGGCAGAAGTCAAGATAGTGGACACCGCCTAAACTGGTACAGAGACGCACCTCAGCACTCCACACAAAAACCCTGCAGTTCATAAACAAATATTATTTGTGTAAAGCAAATTCGGGTATGTGCTTGCTGCGTCGAAAAAAATGATCCAGATTTGAGTCAGAACAACGTTCTGTCAAAGAATAACTGACACCGGGAATGGACTTCGACACGTGAAAATGTTATTATAGGGTCTGTAGCGTACGAGTGATGCTCATGGTGTTGTACACCAAGGACATCATCGCATGGACGCCTTAACGCATCCATGCGGTAACCGCTTTACATCAGGCGGATCGTATATTTGTTTGGCATCAGACGTGTTATGAAAAAAATATGACCTGAACGTTTATTATGTCCTACTAGCATTCACGACATGATTTTATCTATGTCGTTTCTTTTTGTCTGTCAAGGTCTCCCACAAAACATCATGGAGGTTTTTATATGAATTATAACATGATTTTCGCGATGTAGATGTCTTAGGAAACCACAATGCGGTGCGAACTCTTTTTTTGCTCAATGAACATTTTTGGTTTATTGACTATTCTTTTTTTGTGAGAGGGAGGCAAACGAGCATGTGGGTCACCTGATGGAAAGCAATCACCGCCGCCCAAAGATATCAACAACACCAAACGGTTGCCGATCCGTTGTCAGCCTATACTACTTCCTTTCTTTCTGGTGACCTCACTCACTCGCAGGAACACACCAACCCTCAAGGGAATTATTATTTGGCTGCGGTATTCTGTACTTTCCCAGTCGGGCAGCTTAAAAATACTTCTCATTTCGTCAGAGCCTCGCTTGTCAGTCAGCAGGGTTGCACCACGTGCAGGTGAGGTTGAGTTTGGCTCAAAGATATTGATGAACCTCTTACTATATGACAAGCTCGGTGGTCGAATGGTTAGAATGGCCACTTTAACTCCTAGGTCGCGGGTTCCATTCCCGCACAAGACAAATATTTGTGTGCATGAAGATGTCTTTTTGTCTTGGTCTGGGTGTTTTCTATGTATTATATGTATGTATTTACAAAAACAAATGTATTTAAGTATAATATCAGTTATCTAGTAGCCATAGTACAAGCTTTGCGCTTAATTTGGGACTAGATGGCGCTGTATAAATTGTCCAGAAATATTTATTTATTATAAATCTTTATTTATTTATCTTACACCCCAAAACAAAATTCACAATACACTATTATCACCACTTCTAAAACGATCTATACTACGCCATTTGCCACCATGTGCATCAGCTTCCTACAATGTAGCATAATTATGTAGCATAATAACATGGCATCCTTTAAATTAAACTTAACTATACGAACGTCGCATGATCAAATAAACAAGCTATATTGTTGAAAATTGTATGTATGCACTTAATGACCCATGACAGTCTTGTTATAAGACCATCAAAACGTTAGTAAACGTAACAAAACTAGGCTAAGGAAACAGATTGCGGACAACGATATAGAAAAAATAGGAATAGTGTAACCGCACGCACAAACTAAGACATGAAATAATTAGCTTCCTTGATCATAGAATAGCAAAATCGTGTAGAAGAGACAGTGTGGAAAGTAGATTAAGGCGGGGTGGTACCAGTGGTACTGCAAAAACCACTACTTAGAATTCATCTTTGAAGTAATAAACAGAGAATTAAAATCTAGGAAAATTATATTGATGGGAACATATCCGATGGAAACATGATTTGATGAAGTTGACTCGATAAAATAAATTCACAAAGTTACCTCTTTTCGTGTCATTTTATCTTCTATTCTTGGTTTTATTCTTAAAATAAGTAATTTGACATTATAAGTCATGTAATAAAAAAAATGTCATAAATAACTGGAGGTAATATACCCAATAGATTTTTTTTATTACATCTTTAAGATTTTTAATCGATTATTCAATATATTTTCAACTCGCCAGAGTCGCCAGTGTCTCGCGGAATTGTCATATTGTTTCTGGCGCTGGGTCACCCGCGTCGTTTAGTACTACATAAACAATGACGTCTGTACAGTGTGTGTGCGTACGGCGCCATACAAACTGTTCCAGATTTGTCTCAGAGGCGAGGTGAGGTCGACACGAGAGAGCGGCAGGGAACGGCCTGACTGTACGTAGTACTATTAAATTATACTGTGCTTGTAGTGTCCTGTGTTTGATATAATAGACTTGCACCATGCCTTGTGGTTATCTTATGAGCCGGTATGAGTAAGTAAAAAAAAACTCATGTAGGTACCGGAACAGCACTGACGGATCATAATGCTATCACCAATTCGCCTGCCAAGCGTGGTAATTATGGCAAATCTCCCCAACATGAATGCACACCTTAGTATGAGCCTCAGTTGAAAGCTCAAGTTTTCACGGCGATTACTCTGTCGCGCGGCATTTACCATGACGGCAAGACATTGACGTTAACCAAAAACAACTATGCTAGATTCTAGCCCACAGGGCCGAAATCGAGGTTGTGTGGAGCGTTTTCCATTGATTTCAATAGAATATGTATTGGATGATTATTCCTCAAGGATATGATCGATCTCGATTTTTTTTTCTCGCTTATCCTTAGTCGCCTTATACGACATCCAATTGAACTGTTGTGAGGTTCGCCTATGGCTCGTCTATATATGTATAACATCTCATAGGTGGAAGATTTATAACGTACAAAGTCACGAAAACCTTTCAAGTGCACACCCTTTAGTAATATAGAACACAAAGAAAAGATATTAGGAACCTCTTAATGTAATTTTCTAGAGCCCTTAAGCGAGGCGGTAAGGTCGCTAATTGGGGCACAGGCTTAATTTAAGTACCTAGTAATTGAGTGTTATACCAATTATGATCAAGTTACGGTGAAACTGACATTATTCTAAGATTAAAACAATATTTTATATATAAACATTGGATGCGCAGCATGCGCCACCATAGCGATTTTTTTTTTTTTTTTTTCGAAATCCCGAATAGATAGTTATCGGAAAACCAAGGTCACTTTATATAACTACTTTTTGATGCTCTACACGAATCCGAAGTGAGAATTTCGAAATTTTGAGTTTCATGTCAACGAACATACAGAACAACCGGACAATTTCATAAGCTCTATGAATTTCGCTGAAAATCTTGTGTCGCGATGTTTGTTGATCGTGCTATTATGATTGCAAACCCAGTACACTCCATCGATGGTAAAAAAAAACGTGGTGTAACTGTGTTATGGACACGGCCGTGTGTTGTACGTGAATACGTTATATGCACTAAAATTGACAGCGTTTCCCCCTCCCCCTTACGTGGTGTTCCATAGTCCTTACTTAGCGTAACAAATTCCTTGATCCTTCATCTATCTAGTGAGGTGATTGAATTTTGAATGGAAATGATAGATTTATTAGCTGAAACTCCAAACTGTTTCCCCCGATTTTGTTATCAATCGTTTTTTTAATTGCCTCCTTATGGCAGCAATTCTAACGGCGTATTCACGTAAAAAACGTTTTTGGGGTATAAGTGGTTCATCAACATCTTTGAACCAAAGTCAACTTTACCTGCACGCGATGCACCCTGCTGACTGACAAACGAAGCTCTGGCGAAAAGAGAGGTAGGGAGCGTAATTGTAAGCTACCCGACTGGGGAATGTACCTCCACTTCACATAATACCGCAGCCAAATAACGGTTTCCTTGAGGGCTGTTGTGTTCCTGCGAGTGAGTGAGGTCACCAGAAAAGAAGGAGATGCTGCGATGGCAGCGAGGGTGGCGGCGAGCGAGCGATATTTTATGTTGCGAGCGTTAATATGGCTACGGTAACCGCTTCACATCAGGCGGGTCGTATGCTTGTCTGCCATCCGACGTAGTATATATATAAAAAAAAACTGCTGCCTATTTTGCTGACCCTAGACCGACAGTTCTCAGTGATAACCACGTTATAAATCAGCGCATTCAAACCCGTGACACATCTATATCTTTACTCTTTGCCATCTATCACTCGATAACAATTATCCAGCACAACGATCACGTACCTATTAATTGTACCCTGGGTTTGTTTGAAATTTCCGTTCGATCGCGGAAACCTCTATTCTATTAACATAATATATCGTGTTTATAGCTTCGTGGTAGAAACGTAAACGGTCTATAATTGTTATTTGCACACGTTTATTAAACTATAAATCAGTGTTACTGTCACCATCCTAGCTGATGAGAGATTTTATCGCTTAACTGTTATATATCATTCAACAACGGTAGGGATGAAATGCGGTAAAATTCGGTAATTTTCGGTATAACTTATTACGTATTTTACGTAATTTTCGGTAAAATTTGTATGTTTGGTAACCAGCCAGAGGTACTAACCGAACTGTATATGAACTGGTGAACTAACAAAGGCTTAAATAATACAATGTTCTTAGTTTGAACTGGGTTTTAATTGAACTACAATGTGACAATGTTCTATATCAGCCAATCCTGTGGGCCTAGCCAGTCCTAGCCTAGCCTTAGCCAATATGCGCGATCTATGTATATTGCCACGCCTAATATACCATCATTCATCTTAAATTGAAGTAGATAAATTCTATCATCTATTTATACCTAGCAATATTTATTTTGTAATTAACTTTTTGGGAAGATTTTCTACTCTAAGGCAGTATGTACTTATTTTCTTTTTAGGGTTCCGAACCTCAAAAGGAAAAACGGAACCCTTATAAGATCACTTTGTTGTCCGTCTGTCTGTCTGTCTGTCTGTCTGTCTGTCTGTCTGTCTGTCTGTCTGTCTGTCTGTCTGTCTGTCTGTCTGTCAAGAATTTCTATGTCGAGAATGCGTGGAGGTATCAAGCTGAAATTTGAACTGTATACTCAGGTCTACGGTCCCATGAAGTAAAAAAAAAATCAAACTGCTAAGTTTACGTAGAAAAAAGTTACGGCCGTTTATTCAGCAAAAAACGCATATTTCGACACACTCAAGGGAATCAAAACCTATAGGGTACTTCCCGTTGACCTAGAACTATGAAATTTGGCAAGTAACATCGTTATAGACTACAAGTACAGGAATAAATCTCAAAACTATACATTTGTAAATATATCTTAAAAAATAGGGGGTCTATATTTTTTATAGGGTGTCGAAATTTCAAATTGAAACTACTAGTTCAAGTGGGGTATCATATGAAAGGGCTTGATGTACACATTGCAAAATATATTTTATTTATTTTTTTCGACGCATTATTTCTTATTTATAATGAAAAATATCAAATTTAATAATGATACTACGTACCTACGGAACCCTCGGTGGGCGAGTCCGACTCGCACTTGTCCGGTTTTTTTTTTAGGGTTCCGAACCTCAAAAGGAAAAACGGAACCCTTATAAGATCACTTTGTTGTCCGTCTGTCTGTCTGTCTGTCTGTCTGTCTGTCTGTCTGTCAAGAATTTCTATGTCGAGAATGCGTGGAGGTATCAAGCTGAAATTTGAACTGTATACTCAGGTCTACGGTCCCATGAAGTAAAAAAAAAATCAAACTGCTAAGTTTACGTAGAAAAAAGTTACGGCCGTTTATTCAGCAAAAAACGCATATTTCGACACACTCAAGGGAATCAAAACCTATAGGGTACTTCCCGTTGACCTAGAACTATGAAATTTGGCAAGTAACATCGTTATAGACTACAAGTACAGGAATAAATCTCAAAACTATACATTTGTAAATATATCTTAAAAAATAGGGGGTCTATATTTTTTATAGGGTGTCGAAATTTCAAATTGAAACTACTAGTTCAAGTGGGGTATCATATGAAAGGGCTTAATGTACACATTGCAAAATATATTTTATTTATTTTTTTCGACGCATTATTTCTTATTTATAATGAAAAATATCAAATTTAATAATGATACTACGTACCTACGGAACCCTCGGTGGGCGAGTCCGACTCGCACTTGTCCGGTTTTTTTTTTAGGGTTCCGAACCTCAAAAGGAAAAACGGAACCCTTATAAGATCACTTTGTTGTCCGTCTGTCTGTCTGTCTGTCTGTCTGTCTGTCTGTCTGTCTGTCTGTCAAGAATTTCTATGTCGAGAATGCGTGGAGGTATCAAGCTGAAATTTGAACTGTATACTCAGGTCTACGGTCCCATGAGTTAAAAAAAAAATCAAACTGCTAAGTTTACGTAGAAAAAAGTTACGGCCGTTTATTCAGCAAAAAACGCATATTTCGACACACTCAAGGGAATCAAAACCTATAGGGTACTTCCCGTTGACCTAGAACTATGAAATTTGGCAAGTAACATCGTTATAGACTACAAGTATAGGAATAAATCTCAAAACTATACATTTGTAAATAGATCTTAAAAAATAGGGGGTCTATATTTTTTATAGGGTGTCGAAATTTCAAATTGAAATTACTAGTTCAAATGGGGTATCATATGAAAGGGCTTGATGTACACATCGCAAAATATATTTTATTTATTTTTTTCGACGCATTATTTCATAATTAATAATGATACTACGTATCTACGGAACCCTCGGTGGGCGAGTCGGACTCGCACTTGTCCGGTTTTTTTCAATGGCATCTGAATGCTTGCCTGATTGTTCAATTACATTTTTGTCTTGAGGCCAAGAAAGTAATATAAGCATTCTATACGTTACACTGAATTGTATGTAATAGTATGATTTTTTGCTGTATCAATGGCGAACCCATTATTCGCCAAACTTTTTACGTGATTCGATCCGGTTAATTATATAGATCAAATGACTTTATGTTAGCAATGGAAATGTTCACTGGTAGTCATTTGGTACCTACTTTAACAGATTTTTAGGTGCCAATAGGCTATTTGACTAACATTTTTTTCGGTTTGGTATGTAGGGACGTCTCCATAATATAACCATAGGTGAAAGAATTACTTCGATACCATAAAAACCTCTCGAGATATGTTAATTTGAAAATCACAATTTTTAGACTGCCCCAAAACGCTCCATACAAAAGACTACCGAATTATGACGTCACAGGTTTGTATTTTGTATGCATCAAATCAGAAATTTGTACGATAGCTATGTTAAATATTACGTTTATGTAATTAGTATCATAATAAAAGTTATAGCATTTTTTATTGCCTCTCTAATGTTAATATTATTTTTAGGGTTCCGTACCTCAAAAGGAAAAACTGAACTCTTAAAAGATCACTTTGTTGTCCGTCTATCTGTCTGTCTGTCTGTCTGTCAAGAATTTCTATGTCGAGAATGCGTGGAGGTATCAAGCTAAAATTTGAACTGTATACTCAGGTCTACGGTCCCATGAAGTTGTAAAATAATCAAACTGCTAAGTTTACGTAGAAAAAAGTTACGGCCGTTTATTCAGCAAAAAACATGCGTTTTTTGCTGAATAAACGGCCGTAACTTTTTTCCCTTGAGTGTGTCGAAATATGCATTTCGACACACTCAAGGGAATCAAAACCTATAGGGTACTTCCCGTTGACCTAGAACTATGAAATTTGGCAAGTAACATCGTTATAGACTACAAGTACAGGAATAAATCTCAAAACTATACATTTGTAAATAGATCTTAAAAAATAGGGGGTCATTATTTTTTATAGGGTGTCGAAATTTCAAATTGAAACTACAATACAATACAATACAATAACGCTTTATTGCACCAAATAAAATACAGACACAAAATAAAACAAAAGATAATACAATAGGCGGTCTTATCGCTCTAAGCAATCTCTTCCAGGCAACCTTAGGGCAGGAAAGTATAAATGCAAATTTGAACAGGTGGGTGGCGCAGTGAAAATAAAACAAAAATCATTAAATGTCTTCAGTAAAACATTAGGAATAAATACACATACATTACATACTACTACACCTATACATACACACATACATACATATACATACATATATACACACATACACATACATAAACATAAATACAAATAATATACATATAAACAGTTTTACAAAATGCCAGGAATTTACAGAACATCAAGTAATTGTGACAGGTAATGAGATTTCACATTATTTTTAAAACATGTAAGTGTTTGAGCTTGCCGAATGCGGAGCGGTAAGGAATTCCAGAGCCGTACAGCCTCAATAGAGAAGGAGTCGCTATAAAACTTTGTGAAGTGAGAAGGAGTTTTCAGACGAAGAGAGACAGTGCTACGAAAGATGGAACTTTGGACTTCTTTGAGAAATGTAAAACGTTCTTTCAAGTAGAAAGGAGTGTTAGGGTTGAAAAGAACTGAGTACAGTAGAGAAAGTATATGCAAATTCCGACGAAGCCGAATTGGGAGCCACTTGAGCTGAGATCGATAAAGAGAGATGTGGTCGTATTTACGTAGACCGAAAATAAAGCGTATACAGATATTTTGAAGTCTATCTAGCTTATCAAGTTGTTCTTGATTGAGATCCAAATAACAAGTGTCAGCATAGTCTAGGATAGGAAGGAGTAAAGACTGAGCCAGCGCAATCTTGGTATCGATAGGCAAAAATACTGGAGCCGTCTAAGGGAACCAACTGCAGCAAATAGTTTTCTACTCATTTCTGCCAGCTGAGGAAACCACGACAAAGTTTTGTCCATATATATACCAAGATTTTTCACCTTATCGCTAAGATGTATGTGAGACCCATTAAAAACGATAGGAGCGAGGTCCGGCCAGTTAATTCGCGATATAAATCTAGGACTGCCAATAATGATAGCCTGTGTTTTTGTAGGGTTTACGATGAGCCCATGAGCCAAGCAAACTTTTTCCCTGTTAACTATTTCACAGCTACCCGCCGAATCCCCTACTAGTTCAAATGGGGTATCATATGAAAGGGCTTGATGTACACATTGCAAAATATATTTCATTTATTTTTTTCGACGCATTATTTCTTGTTTATAATGAAAAATATCAAATTTAATAATGATACTACGTACCTACGGAACCCTCGGTGGGCGAGTCCGACTCGCACTTGTCCGGTTTTTTAATAATTTCATACTTTTAAAATGGACTTTCCCGCCAAACTTTGATCGACGCTAGAAAAAAGTCTGACTGAAGATATTGGAATTAAAGTTTGCAGATCTTTATAGTTTAGTGTATTTTACGATATTGTTAATTTATTTATACAATTTTTAAACATTGGAAAATAGCCTATTTTCCATTATGGCAGCACGAGCGGCCTTTGCCGCTTATTTTATATCGCGTATCTTTATACGGGGTGGCAAAATAGAAATTCGGAAAAAACGCGTTGCAATCTATAAAATCATAAATTTTTGAAGTTAAAATCATTTTTATTAATATTCTTTGAGCACCAAATTATCGAGTCTTTAATTTAGCGGTCCCATAGTACTAATGTACCGTTAGGGGACGCTCGCTAAAGTTACTATGCTATAATTATTTAAGGCTGATAGAAAATTAATTAAAAACAATTTTCAAAACCCGAGCAACGCCACGACTTTTATACTTACTTCGACTTTGTATAATTTATTCCATTTAACTTCATAAACTCTCAACTCCGCAGCTTGTTACATGTTTTATGCAATTTGTACATTCATAAGTACAGTTTAGAAGTTCATAACAGATCGCTAACAATTTTGCTTTCATTAAAATATTCCTTATCATTTGAGCGACTTCTTCTTGTTTTTAATTGATGCAATCAATCCCCACTAAAGGAATATTTTTGTTATTATCATGTGTTTTCGATTACGTTAGCCCCAGCGAGACTTAAAACACCATAAAAATTGACGATGTAATAAGTTTATTCTTTTATTTTGTTCAGCACAATTTTTGAAAAAAAAAAAAAAAAAAACACGCACGCCATGTACGTAATGTATCCACACTTCGAAAAGAATCTATACGCATATTTCACTAATATGTAAGTGTGAACGGCTGATTTAAGTAATTTCTATTGTAAATACATGCTTATAATACATAAACTTCCAGATCAAGACTAACAAACAGACATCTTCATGCACCAAATGTTTGTCTTGTGCGGTAGTTATTGCTAAGAATGGCTAGCAATACCTTCCGCACAAGACCACCGAGCTCATCAAATATATTTGTATAATAAGCACAGTATAAATAATAGTACTACATACAGTATTGACCATTCCCTGCCGCTGTCTCGTGCAGGGATTGAATAACCGAAAAAATTTGGATATATCGGTTAAAGGTATGACGTCATACCTTTAAATTTCGATACCTTAAAGTAAAGGTATCTTAATAATTTCGGTATTGTAATATTCCGGTATCGTTATTTTTTTAGATATCTAAATTATAAAATAAAGGTTTTAAATTTCGATACCTTAAGCATACGGCCCGCCTGATGGAAAGCACTTACCGTAGCCTATGAATGTGTGGCCTCTCTAACTCGCAGGAAAACAACAACCCTCAAGGGAATTGTTATTTGGCTGAGGTATCCAGTGAGGTGGAGATACTTCGTGCGGTCGGGCAGCTTAAAAAAATACGTTATACCCTACCTCTCTTCTTATAATTCTATGTACAAGAAGTTAATTATATAGTCTATAACACTGATAAATAACGTGGCTTTCTATTGGTAAAAGAATTTTCCAAATCAGTTTAGAAGATCCAGAGATTACCCCTACAATAAATAAATAAATATTTCTGGACAATTTACACAGCGCCAACTAGTCCCAAATTAAGCGCAAAGCTTGTGTTATGGGTACTAGAAAACTGATAAATGTACTTAAATATATATATTTTTTGTAAATACATACTTATAATACATAGAAAACACCCAGACCAAGACAAACAGATATGTTCATGCACACAAATTCACAACACAGTCTTGTGCAGGAATCAAACCCGCGACCTCGGAGTCAAAGTGGCCATTGCTAACCATTCGACCACCGAGCTCGTCAAACTCACAAAACTCACAAACATTACCTCTTTGTAATGTTAGTATAGATTATATAAAACGCATAGTTAAAATTCACTGACTTTATGCTGATTCATCAATCCAATATAAATGGATGACCATAGAAATTTTACGTTTGGTAGAAGAGTTCTTTTTGCATGTAGAGATGAAATCTAAGCTATTAAAGTGAGAGCGTATTTTTTTTTTTGTTTGTTTGTTTATAAAACTAGCTTTTTTAGTTTGTTTGTTTTGATTGAATGCTCTAATCTTAAAAACTACTAGTACGAATTAGTGTACTATGTAAGTACATTTATCAGTTATCTAATACACTCATAGTCTATTATTAACATAATGTATTGAACATCTATATAATTATTATTATTTCCAACGGGGACGCCGGCTGTCGGGCGGGTGATCAGCCTTACCTGAGGCCATTTCACCCATTTCCCCTGGTCCTCCCTTTTGGGGGAGGATGTGGGTTTATCCGGCAATCACGGCGTTCCGTCGAACCTACCTGTTTCCTTGCAAAACCTTACGATCTGTTCCACCTTCAGGTCTTCTAGGTCTTCTTTGTCTAACGTGTCCACCCCCATGGTCTCCCATCTTATCCGTGAGTACATGGGGCACTCGGCAAGCAGGTGGAAGCTTGTTTCGTCGTCATCCATGCACTCTGGGCATTTGGGGTTGGTATTCACGCCTATTAGTGTCAGGTGCCTGTTCAATCGGCAGTGTCCTGTTAACACTTCTATGACGAGCCTCATGTTGCCTCTGGAGAGTTTCATCAGTTGGCTGGTCCTTCTTTTGTCTAGGCCTTTGATGAAGATCTTCGACTGTCTCATGTCTGTCGAGGACTCCCATCTTTGGTTGGTCTCTACTACTGTTCTTCGGCTGATTACTCCCTTTGTTATTTTGTGGGCGATTGGTAGCCTTGGCTCCGGGCCCACCTGGTTTTCGTCAGCCCCTTTCCTAGCCAGTTCATCAGCTATTTCGTTGCCCGTATTACCCTCATGTCCGGGTACCCAGGCAATCGTCACATCAGCTGTTCTGGACAGCCTTTCTAATGCATTTTTGCATTCTTTGACAATTGCTGATGTTGTTTCTGTTTTAGCAAGTGCCTTCAGCGCTGCCTGGCTGTCGCTGTAGATGGTGACTTTTCCCGTATTGTTTAGGGAGCCTACCATTTCTGCGCATTCCTTTATAGCAAAGATTTCTGCTTGGAAGACACTTGCATACTTTCCTAGAGATATTGACCTGTTTGTTTCTGTTCCGTCTTCACATTTTATGTGTATTCCGGAGCCAGAGAGCTTGGTTGTTTCCTTTCTGGAGCCGTCTGTGTAGCAGATGGTGCCACTGGTGTCCATCTGCCAGTCGTCTCTCGGTCCTATGTGTATTCTATATTTCTTGTCAAAGATCCTTTCCTTTCTTATTAAATCGTTGTTTGAAAAGATCATTGAGAGCTTTCCTTCGTAATCTTGACTGATCTTAGCATGGCCCTCATCCATGGTGTTGCCAGTCCAGAGACCCGTGCTTCTTAGTTTGAACCACTGTTCAGTGGCTCTCTTTTTTGCTTCTAAGTCCAAGGGGTTCAGACCCAGTATGGTCTCCAGCGCGGCCGTGGGTGTAGTCCTCATCGCGCCGGTGGTTATCAGGGCCGCCAGTCTTTGAACTTTATCTAGTTCTTGTTTGTTCCTCTGTATGTCGCAGGCTTTATGCCACCATACCTGGGCACCATGTAGGATTCTCGGCATAATGATTGCCTTGTAGATCCATAGTGCTGTGGCTGGTTTCATACCCCAGCTTCTTCCTATTGCTCTTTTGCATTGCATCATGGCTATTTTTGCTTTTGAGCATGTATTACTTATATGAGTCTTGAAGGTCAATTTGCTGTCCAGTGTAACACCCAGATATTTGACTTCCTTTACTACTTCCAGGTCATGGTTATCTAGTCGTACCGGTTCAGTTCGTCCTATTTTCCTTTTCTTAGTAAAAAGAACTAGTTTGGTTTTTTCAGGATTCAGGTTAAGGCCTTTGTTCCTGCACCATTCTAGTGCTACTTTCAGACCCCTGTTCATGATGTTACACATGACACTGAGGACTTTACCTGTGATCAGAAGCACCCCATCGTCAGAGTATACCTGTGTGTATATGTGCATTCTGTTGATCTTGTTCACTAGTTCGTCTATTAGCAGGCACCATAGTAGTGGAGATAGGCATCCTCCTTGTGGGAAGCCTCTTCTTGCTATCACAGTGTGTTTTGTCCCTGCTATCTCTGCCTGTATCAGCCGGTGTTTTAGCATACATTTCACCCATTCTGATATGTCTTTGTCTATGCCTTCACGATTTAGGGTTTCCTCTATCGAGGCCGGGGTTGCTTTATCGAAAGCGCCCTCGACGTCAAAGAAACAACCCAGTGCGTATTCTGTGCTACTTATTGATCTCTGCACTCTGTTAACCAAGTTATGGAGTGCTGTCTCAGTCGACTTGCCGTCCATGTATGCGTGCTGGTTATTGTGGAGTGGAGATCCGCTGCTGGCTATTTGTTCTCTTATTATTCGATCTAAGATTTTCTCTAGGGTCTTGAGTAGAAACGAAGACAGGCTGATGCATCGGAAGCTTTTAGCCTCTTGGTATGTCGCCTTGCCTGGTTTCGGTATGAAGACAGCTCTTATTTTTCTCCACTTCTTTGGAATGTATTTCTTCCTGATACTGCTGTTGTACAGGATCAGAAGATCATCGCTTATGTACTTGATGGCTATTTGTAGCATTTTCGGGAAGATCTCGTCCGGTCCTGCTGCCTTGTATGGCTGGAATGACCTGACGCTCCATAGTAAATGCTCTTTTGTAATTAGTGCCTTCTCCTCCGTGTCCGCTGTGGGATTCGTATCGATTGGCGTTTCGTTACCTTTGTATGCTTCGCATTCTGGAAAGTGTGTATCCAGCATCACTTCCAGTATCTTTCCCGGGTCCGTTATTAATTCGTCTCCGTTCTTAATACTTCCTAGTTTGCAGGTGTTCGTTTTGGAGAACATTTTCACTAGCCGTGCTGCGTCAGGATATTTTTCTACTCCTTCGCAGAATGCTTTCCAGCTTTTGTTGTTCTCCCTTCTGCATTCTTTCTTGAATGTGTTTCTTTCTTTTTTGTATATAAGCCAGCTTTCAGCATCGCCCTTTTTCTGGGCCGTCCTGAGAGCTTGTCTCGTCTTTTTCCTTTTCTTTTCTAGTGCCTTTGTCCACCAGGGTTGTCCCTTTCCTGGTCTGATCTCCTTAAGTGGACATGCCTTGTGGTATGCCTCCCTCATGGCCTCCTCTAGTCGGTTGGCTTCTCTTTCGATATCTGTGGTGTCTTTTAACGAGTTATGGCCGCCTGGACTCCACTTTTTAATGTGTTGTTCATATATCGTCCAGTCGGTTTTCCTCGCGTTTCTAAATAGGGTTTTCTCGATTTTGGCTCCCAGACTGAAGGTTATTCGTCTGTGATCCGACTTGGAGTCTCTTTCGTCTACTTTCCAGTCTGTGATGTGCCGGCTTATATTGTCCGTTGCAATAGTGATATCCAGCACTTCTCTTCTGGCTTCGGTTACGAATGTAGGTGTATTTCCTACATTCAGTATGTCTAAGCCTGTTGCGCTGATAAAATCTAGAAGTAAGTCGCCTTTTTTATTGCAGTCCGTGCTGCCCCACACCACGTGGTGGGCGTTGGCATCACATCCTAGAATAATAGGAATGTTCTTACCTTGGTATTTTCTTATTATTTCTTCCATTTCTGGCGATGGTGGTCTGTAGTCTTTTTCACTTTGTAGGTACGCGGAGACCAGAATCACCCTCTCTTTTTTGCCTGTGTTGAGCTGTATTGTTGCTGTGGCGCTGGCAAGGTCACTGTAACAATCTGCTTTAATTATTCCTAACGATCTTACCCTACTGCTGGCATATATGCATGCCCTAGGAGTTGACTCTAACGAACATCTATATAATAGTAGTTTATGAAACTGTTGCATAATAAGGGTTATTAAAATACGAGTGTGAGTTTAAAACATGAGCCGAAGGCGAGTGTTTTAATAGACCACACGAGTATTTTAATACCTAATTATGTGCAGTTTCATACACTATTTTATCTAATCTCATGAAATATATGATAATAATATTTTAAATACAACCATGAAGTTAATTTAACAGCTATAATTCTTACCTATAAATCCATTTGCAGATCGAGCATGCGTAGTGCGCATGCGCGACGCGCCGCGCGGCGCCGCGTTCACAGATTATGTAGAAAAATTTTGCATAGTTGCAATGTATTTGCATTGAAACCTGTTTAAAATACCTGTATCCAGGGCTGAAGCTGTATCGAAATGGTAAAAAAGTTATTTTACGATACAGTTGTCCATAGAAGAGCTGTATCGAAAAATAACTTTTTAAATTTATTTTGATAGCTTGTGCGTAAAGACTGTCATTATGATACTGTGTTCAGTTTTTTAATGTGTAAATTTCAGTATGAGATTAGATAAAATATATTACTATATCAGTCCAAACTCTAATATACTCGTACAAGATGAAAAGTAATAAATCCGTTGCAGTGAAATCATCCCTCATATGGCGACCGTTGCCATTTGAGATGCGGCGCGTGTATCTTCCAAAGTGTGCGTCTTACTATATATATAAACCTATGTAGAACACAGATTTTATAAAATTCAGAAGGTTTCTGGAACCACTAGTCATTTCAGATTATTACTTTTTATACGAAACGGGTACCAATAACATATCGCTCGCGCGCCGCCACCTCCACTCCTTCTTTTCTGGTGACTTCACTCACTTGCAGAAACACAACAACCCTCAAGGGAATTGTTATTTGGCTGCGGTATTCTGTGAGGTGGAGGTACTTCTTCCGACAGACAGCTTAAAAATACGCTATACCTCTTTTTTCACCACAGCATCGTTTGTCAATCAGCAACCACGTACATGTGAAGTAGACTTTAGTTCAAAGACGTTGATGCACCACTTACACCCCAAAAAATACAAACAAAAAAAAAACACATACAAACCTCCTGTTTTCATATTATCATATATGTTACAATAGATAGTGTAAGTAAACGATCCATCTGTTGCAATGCGGTTTTAAGTACATTATTTTCGTATAAAGTTTACGTGTTATAATGAATTATTACGTCGTAAGAGCTGCCTAATGGCGTATCCGACCGTCTGATCTAAGTTTAGAATGTACAAACTTGATACTAATTGCCTGAATAACATTCTTATGTAATACTCGTATTAATACATACTTGGTGTTGGAGTAAAGGAAAGAAAGGAAGGTGTAATGCTGGCAACGGATCAGCAACCTCTTGGTGTTACAGATCTTCATGGTCGGTGGCGATTGCTAGACAAGCATACGACCCGCCTGATGTGAAGCGGTTACCATAGTATTAACGCATATTAACGCTCGCAACTTAAAATATCGCTCGCGTGTGGCCACCCCAGCTGCCACCGCAGCATCTCCCTCCTTTCTGGAGACCTCACTCACTCGCAGGAACACAACAGCCCTCAAGGGAACCGGGAACTTATTTGGCTGCGGTATTCTGTGAGGTGGAGGTACATTCACCAGTCGGGTAGCATACAATTACGCTCCCTACCTTTCTTTTCGCCAGAGCTTCGTTTGTCAGTCGGCAGGGTGCACCGCGTGCAGGTGAAGTTGGCTTTGGTTCAAAGATGTTGATGAACCACTTACACCCTTTGTTTCATCTTCAGCTTCCCATCAGGTAACCCACATACTTGCCTACACCCCCCCCCCCCCCCTCATATCTCATATAATTCGAGTTATGGCTTATTAAACTTTAATACAGATAAGGTCATGTTCATCCCTAAACCAGCTGATTGCGTATAAAACCGGCACTTCTAATTACTATAAAATAGTCGACGATGTCAACTTTTACTCCCTTTTCATTCCATTGCTGAGATACGGGTCTCCACTTAAATGAAGGGGTTTAGAGCATAGACTGACCTGAACAACTGTCATCGAATTACAACAGCCGGGACCGACGGCTTGACGTGCCCTCCGAAGCACAGAATAAAGTAGTATACCGGTACAATTATAAAGTACTAGCTGTTACCCGCGGCTTCGCCCGCGTGGTCCAGGGAAGCCTGCTGCCATTGATTTGTGTATATTTTTATTTTGTTGTATTTTTTTTTACTTAGTGGGATAAAAAGTAGTACCAGTATGTACAATTTTTAATGATGATTGGCTGCATAGTTAAGGCATGAAAAAATAACAAACAAACGAATTTACTTTAAGACTTATAATATTTGTATGGATGGAACGCCCACACTCAAGAGATAATAATTGTTAATCACATAAATGTTTGCCCTCTTTATTTTTCCTTCGAATAAAAAAGTAGCCAATGCCACTCTCCATACCGTAAACGTACGTTACGTTTACGGTATGGAGAGTGGCATTGGCTACTTTTTATCCAGGAAAAACATCTTATTTCTACGGGAAAATACATACTTTGTAATCATTTGCCCTTCTTTTAAGTCGAAAGGAACCTAAGTACCGACATGATTTTTTTTAACGGGATAATTACGTAGTAGAGTACGGACATGACTTTTTAAAATGGGGATAGTTTACTGTTTGGAAAGTGACATAGGCTACCTTTTATCCCGCAAAAACATCTTAATCCCATGGGAAAAAATAAACTTTCTAATCATTTGGCATTCTATCATGTCGAAAGGAACGTAAGTACCGACATGATTTTTTTAACAGGGGATAGTTTCCGGTCTGGATAGTAACATAGGCTACTTTTTATCCAGGAAAAAACATTTTATTCCCACGGAAAAAAAAATTCGATCCCCGCAGAGGGCAATCATTTACGTGGTGAACAATTTTTTTTGTCTTGATCCATACTAATACTATAAGTGTTAAAGTAAGTAAATTCGTTTGTTTCTTAACGCTCTATGTAGCCGATCATCATTAAACTTTGTACCTATTTTTCTTTTGTTCTATTTTTTTTTACTTCGTGAGATATTACTATTTATATAATATTGATAATACTATTTAAGGAACGTTTGTTATTACTATTTATATCTCACGAATTAAAATAATACAACATAATAATACAACAATAATGATGATCGGCTACATAGAGCGTTAAGAAGTAACAAACAAACGAATACTTACTTTAACACTTACAGTATTAGTATGGATCAAGACAAAAAAAATTGTTCACCACGTAGATTGCCCTCTGCGAGGATCGAATTATTTTTTCCGTGGGAATAAAATGTTTTTTCCTGGATAAAAAGTAGCTTATGTTACTATCCAGACCGGGAACTATCCCTTGTTAAAAAAATCATGTCGGTACTTACGTTCCTTTCGACATGATAGAATGCCAAATGATTAGAAAGTTTATTTTTTCCCATGGGATTAAGATGTTTTTGCGGGATAAAAGGTAGCCTATGTCACTTTCCAAACAGTAAACTATCCCCATTTTAAAAAGTCATGCCCGTACTCTACTACGTAACTATCCCGTTAAAAAAATCATGTCGGTACTTAGGTTCCTTTCGACTTAAAAGAAGGGCAAATGATTACTAAGTATGTATTTTCCCGTAGAAATAAGATGTTTTTAGTGGATAAAAAGTAGCCAATGCCACTCTCCATACCGTAAACGTACGTTATTAAAAAATGAAGTTCATTTGTCCTTCTTTCACGTCAAAAGAAACCTAAGTACAGACATGAATTTTTAATTGGGTAATCTAGAGAGTGACATAAGCTACTTTTTATCCCGGAAAAACAATTTAATCCCATGGGAAAAAATAAACTTTGTAATCATTTGTCCTTCTATCACGTCGAAAGGAACTTAAGTACTGACGTGATGTTTTAACAGGGGATAGTTTCCGGTCTGGAGAGTGACATAGGTTATTTTTTATCCAGGAAAAATATTTTATTCGAAGGAAAAATAAAGAGGGCAAACATTTATGTGGTTAACAATTATTTTCTCTTGAGTGTGGGCGTTCCATCCATACAAATATTATAAGTGTTACAGTAAATTCGTTTGTTTGTTATTTCTTCATGCCTTAACTATGCAGCCAATCATCATTAAAATTTGTACATACTGGTACTACTTTTTATCCCACGAAGTAAAAAAAAAATACAACAAAAGAAAAATATACACAAATCAATGGCAGCAGGCTTCCCTGAACCACGCGGGCGAAGCCGCGGATAACAGCTAGTTTTATATATAAAATTAATCTATACTATCTAATTCTATACTAATATTATAAACCTGAAGAGTGTGTTTGGTTGAACGCGCTAATCTCAGGAACTACTCTTGAAAAAATATTTTAGTGTTAGATACTTAGCCTATATTTCAAGGAAGGCTATAGGCTATATAACATCACGCTACGACCAATAGGAGCGGAGCACCGGTGAAAAATAGGAAAAAAATATTCCTTTTGAGGGCTTATGTCGCGTGCGCTGCGTAAACGGTTGAAGTTACACATAAATCAATATAACGGAATTGTTCCTCTTTAAAAGTTCTAAAAAAAAGTCCGCGACAGTATATGTCTATCTTTTAAGATTGACACACTATAACGTTTTTTCATGGTAATCAATAGGAGAAAGTAGGTAAAAAAAGGTTATAGTGAGTTAATCTTAAAAGATAGACATATGCTGTCGCGGACTTTTTTTTAGAACTTTTAAAGAGGAATAAATCCGTCATACATGATTTTTGCGTAACTTCAACCGTTTACGCAGCGCACGCGACGTAAGCCCTCAAAAGGAATATTTTTTTCCTATTTTTCACTGGTGCTCCGCTCCTATGAGTCGTAGCGTGATGCTATATAGCCTATAGCCTTCCTTGAAATATAGGCTACCTAACACAAAAAGATTTTTTCAATTCGAACCAGTAGTCCCTGAGATTAGCGCGTTCAAACAAACAAACAAACAAACAAACAAACAAACTCTTCAGCTTTATAATATTAGTATAGATAATAACATCGATTCTGAATCCTTATTGATAATTTAATGGCTGTACTATTTTGGATCAAATTTATAACATACATTCTGGATTGACAAAAATGACACTTTTTATCCAAGTACTGTGCTTACGTAGAGCGAAGTGGCTAGTAAAAGCTAATAACATAATATAAAAAAGAATTTATGATAAGAAACAAAAAAGCCTGATTATGAAAATATCAACTACAAAACGAAAAAAAAATTTTTAGAGTACTTTTTTTCGGGTGCTACCATCTCTACACTACTCCCTCTCCTAAGATGACTCTAATGACACTTCTTATGTTGAAAATAGGGGTGTAAGTGGTTCATCAACATCTTTGAACCAATGTCAACCTCACCTGCACGTGGTGCACCCTGCTGACTGACAGAAGAGGCTCTGGTGAAAAGAGAGGTAGGGCCTAGCGTATTTCTTAAGCTGCCCGACTGGGGAAGTACCTCCACCTCACAGAATACCGCAGCCAAATAACAATTCCCTTGAGGGTTGTTGTGTTCCTGCGAGTGAGTGAGGTCAACAGAAAGGTAGGAGTTGCTAGTTGGCAGCGGGGGTGGCAGTGCGCGAGCGATATTTTATGTTGCAAGCGTTAATATGGCTACGGTAACCGCTTCACATCAGGTGGGCCGTATATGTACATGTGGCCGACATAGTATAAAAAAAAACTCTCAAACAGTTTAGGATGTATTTAGTGTAGAGCATGCCAAAGAATTAAACATACATTCATGCATACATACGCTCTATTCTTCGGCAGTCGGTTAAAAATACATTGTTTTATAAAGCAAAAAAAAGGTGTCGCTGTTGCATGGACACGGCCGTGTGTTATAAGTGAATACGTTATATACACTAAAATTATCTCAAAATGGCAGCGCTTGCCCCTCTCCCGCATGCGATGTTCCATAGTAACAACTATGTAAGACTAAGTAAGGACTTAACGTAACAAATTCTTTGATTTTGTTTTCATTTGTTTTTTTTTTTATTTATAAGCAATTTTAAAGACGCATTCACGCCAAAAAATGTCTATAGTTAGTTTGGTTTTATTTCGAGTTCCTTTTACGAATAAATTTTGGAAGCTACAAAAACCTTCAGTTTAACTTTTTATTTTTATTTTTTCTAAACCACTAGAGTACTTAGCTTACGTAGAAAGCAGCTACCGCAGCCTATGAACGCCTGTAACACCAGGGGCATAACACGCGCGTTGTCGACCCTGTAAAAAGCTCTTCACGCCCTTTTTGAAGAACCCCATGCTGTATCTCAAAATGATTCATGCATTAACTTCGCCATAGTCGGTTTATAAACAACATATTTATGTTTTTATACAGCTCCATTCACTCGGTAAGTATAGAATCATATCAAAACAGAACTCAGTCAACTTTTTTTACACTATGTCCAAGTAATTTGTAATAATGAATCATTCGTATAACTTCGGACGTTTCGTAACTCGATTTCTACAAAAAAACTACTAAAACTACTAAATAGAACATCGATATTCAATTCTTTTGTTGTAGTAGAAAAAAAAAAAAAGAATTGGCGTGCTTTCTACACTATAGCTGTTATGCCTCACTTTCACTCTTCGTAATAGTGAATGAGTTTTGTATAACTGTCTCTTTTCATCCCGATCGCTTGTTAAGTATTATTGGTATTATCTAGCACTTTTCAGCAATGTGTATTGTCGAAATGTTGTAATAGCAAAATGTAAGTTATTTTTAGAAAAAAAAAACTATCAACTGGAGTGTAGGTGACCGACCATTTGTAAAGCGAAAACAATTTCACCTGCGGATGATATATTTTACTTTTTTTATCAGGACGGAGGCCCACCATACATTCCCATCACTGTGTCTCCTGTATAGCCAGGATTAACAGCGGCGACCACCAATAATAGGCAATGAACAATGAAGTCCACTGCGTCCCGGGGGTAAAATGGTTGCCTTGGAACTCACAATGAATTTAATCAAATTAGTAGGAGTAGGAAGCGTTTGGAATTTAACTTTCCCTCTTGGCAATGTGAGAGACAGGTATGTGGCAAATAAGGCATTAAAAGCCTAAAGAGATGGCTAGTCAAGTGCAGCTGAACTGCTGTGCACCACGAATTTTTAATATCTAACACTATTGTGATATTAAAAATTCGTGGTGCACAGCACTCATTGTTTTAACAATGAGTTTGTTACTTAATACATCGATTCCAATAATATATAGACATATGGCTTATCTGGCTCGACGGAGGAATTCCTTCCATCTCATAGAAGACCTCAACCAAATAAAAAAAACCCTTAAGGGTTGTTGTGTTCCTGCAACTGAGTGTGGTCATTAGCTGCAAAGAGATGCAGCTAGCAGCGAGGATGGCAGCGAACGATACCTACTCCTTGAATGGTAAACTATGTAAACCACTTTACATCAGGCGGGCTGTGTTGTTGGCAACTGGCATGGTTTAAAAAAAACTGTTTTTTTTTTAATATACTACGTCGGGTGGCAGACAAGCATACGGCCCGCCTGATGTGAAGCGGTTACCTTAGCCATATTAACGCTCGCAACATAAAATATCCACCCCCGCTGCCACCGCAGCATCTCCTTCCTTTCTGGTGACCTCACTCACTCGCAGGAACACAACAGCCCTCAAGGGAACAGTTTTTCTGGCTGCGGTATTCTGTGAGGTAGAGGCACATTCACCAGTCGGGTAGCTTACAATTACGCTCCCTACCTCTCTTTTCGCCAGAGCTTCGTTTGTCAGTCAGCAGGGTGCACCGCGTGCAGGTGAAGTTGGCTTTATACCCTGGAGTCTAATAGAGCTGCAAACTGCAAAGATTAGCTTCGTCAAGATTACTTTACGACATCTAAATTTATTTATTTAAGATGGGGCAATCGAGCATGTGTGTCGCCTGGTGGAAAACGATTACCACCGCCCATAGAGATCAGCAACACCAAAGGGTCGCCGACGAGTTGGTCCCTGTATCATCATCACATAATACAGGTCCTTGATGTCATCATGACATAAAGGATATCTCCACGGCTATTACTCTATGTTACTTCTTTATTTACATATAAATACGCAAGCCATATTAATTCAAAAACATATTATCATAGTACATTCAACTTTTATGTAAATACGTATAATTACTTTATTAGAGTGAAGAAATAAATTACATAATAGTTATCACATGAATACAATTTTTATTCAACATTATGCAATAACTGTTACGGATGTACTCGTAAAGTGTATTTAAAATAATCAATGATGTTATATTTCTATAGATATGCCACTAAAAACTGCCATACATTAACCAACATGTTAGCCGTGTTGGTTTTACATATCCATACACAGCTAAATTGTTAGACAACATGACCAACATGGCTAACATGTTGTTTAATTTAATGTTTTAAGTGTCAAAAACGAACACCCGAAAAGTGTGCCAATTGCCTTACCTCGCAATTAGTTCGTGCAAGCACGTCAACGATACTAACGTTTGTGACTGACTGAAATAGGTAAAAATGCCCCTTCTTCAAAATCTTCTTTATTACGAAAATGCATAATTTATGTTGATAAAGTAATTAAAGCCCAATGGATCACATATCGTACGAAACATACACAATAATAATTGATTTTATATTTACTTCAGTTTATTTAATGTTATTGCAAGTATTATGTTTACAGTACATATTAAATTATTTGTTTGGAATAGACGCAATCGTGTTACTCTGCACTCCCAATGGTTGACTGGTAGAGAATGTAATAGTATTAAGTCCGCCTTTTGTATCATTTTATTGTGGTCAATAAAGTTTTAAATAATAAAAAAACACTACGAGAAATTTATCTGAGTCTGAGAATAGATTATGCGTCCCTTTGTGTGTTCTACCGATTGTACAATGGGGTGTGTTCAAAGGAGTTATTTGACATGATGCCCACGGCCTCCTTCTACAGTCGCACCGCTCGCCATCGACAGGGAATTCATTCTCACACATTGGAGCCTAAGTGGTCCCGTACTGTTCATTTCCAGAGAAGTTTTCTCCCGAGTACTATCAAGCTGTGGAATGAACTGCCTATCATGGTTTTCTCAGGAGACTACAGCATGGGGTTCTTCAAAAAGGACGTGAAGAAGTTTTTACAGGGTCGGCAATGCGCGTGTGATGGCCCTGCTGTTCTTTACGGCAACTGCTTTCCATCAGATGGGCCGTATGCTTGTTTGTCACTTTAGTGGTATAAAAAAAAGGTTTAGAAAAGTATCGTAAAAAGAAATTCTATATGTATTAATTATATATAGAGAGAATGTACATAAAGGTCGGTCACGACCGGAAATGTGAAGTAAGCCGATGCTCTTTATATTTATTCTGAATACTGATACAGTAAATACGTTCTGTAATGTAAATGAAATCCAATGTAATGTAAATAAAATGATTTGATTAAATTTAATAAAAGTACATATTTACACAAGCAATTTACCCGGCAATTGGTAATGGATCATTACGGGGAAATTAATACAGTGATCTGGAGCAATCCAAATGAACTGTAAATAAAAGCTTTTAAAATAAGTTCGGTGATATCGCGCGTACTCTTATCACTGCTCAGAAGGCCAATTCTCGTAATTTTTCTACAAACGCAGATTAAAAGTTGACCGAATCGAGATTGAACTGTGAATTGACTAAAATTATATAGTTGATTTCATTAAGTAATTAATTATTATCAATTCTTGTTGTTGGCAAAGTAACATTCTTAGTTTGTTTAATTTTCACTCATATTTCGATACAATCCCGCTTATACTTAATTTTGAAGTTACATATTGTGTTACGAGAATACCAAATGTGACATTTATAAGATCGAGACTGGATCGAAACTGAATTTTGACTATATTTTAATTACGAGAATTGCCCCTCAGGCATTTAGCATACATACAATTTTTCTTTCTCTCTAACACAGCTTGAAGAATAAGAAACGTTTTTATATCCAGGCAATTTGATCTACACTACGGTCTTGTCACTGAGGTCGTCTCGGCGAATCTCCAAAATCTGAAAAGAAGATACGTGCTATTGCTGCCGCCCCGACTGCCGTGGTTGTCTCTGGGACACGTGTTTCGCCTCTACCCGAGGCATCCTCTGGCGATCTGTAGATGTTGATGGTTATATTAATAATAAATAAAAAATAAAAATAAACATGTCAAAAATAATAAAAGCGGAGGATCGCATATGGCGGAAGTCATTAGGGAGTGCCTATGTCCAGCAGTAGATGATGATGTAGGAGAGAAAGAGTGCGTTGAGGACATCCAACAACCATTATCGAGACGAGCTCGGTGGCGTAGCGGTCAATGACGCGGCTTCGACACCAACGCTCGTGGGTTCGATTCCCACACAGGATAAACATTTGTGTTCATGAACATGTCTGTTTGTCTTGGTCTGGGTGTTTTCTATATATCATAAGTATATATACAAAAAAAAAATGTATTTACGTATGTTTATCAGTTGTCTAGTACCCTTAACACAAGCTTCGCTTACTTTAGGGCTAGATGGCGCTGTGTAATTTGTCTGACATTACTTATTTATTTATTATCGTCAGTCAGAATAGACATGATCAAAAAGAAGAAGATAATGATGATATAATTTATCTCTAAGGACAATCTATTGATTTACACTTTCCCACGCATTATATCTATATATCTATGATACGAAGTCTGTGATAGTTCGTATTGGGCCCTTGATTAAAACTTTCCGTCCTAACACTCTCACTTGAGGCAAAAAGAGCAAAAGGAAAATGTGCGTTTATTTCTCGCCGACGGTGAAAAACGCTCCATCTGAGGTATTTTACCATCTATTTACAATGATCTAAAATCAATAATAACTAGATGTAACAATATTTATAGTGTATTGACCAGTTGTTTACGATCTATTTCACTATACTTAGTATAATCTATATATAAAATTGGCCGTGTGGGTTCCGGCAGACTAGAATAGAATCACTCCGTCTCTTCCCGTGGATGTCGTACAAGGCGGATAAGGGAAATACATTATCAAATATCGATCAGGCCTCCCCAACCCGTCTGGCCAGCGTGGGGAGTGTAGGCCAAATCCTCCTTCCGTCTAGGACGGACGAGAGAGGGTCGTGCTCCTGTAGTGGAGACTAAAATGGTCCTGATGATGATGATGATGATAAAAAATAATCCCTATTTCCTTGGTCACGGCATCACGCGTGAACGGCAGGACCGAATTCGCTATCCTTTTTGTTGTATTTGTTATTGTCAGTAGAAGGTTCATAGGAAAGAAAAAATTAAGAAGTTGTGTGGAAAATTAGTTTGTATCTTTATGAGGCTTTATGTAGCTTTATGTTGACAAAACTGTCAGTCATTTGACAGATTGCGCGAAACCAATACGAATTCATTATTCATTGTTAAGAAAACAGGACAATGTCTGTCGGGTCAGCTAGTTATGTATAACCCAAAACCACTGATTCAATTTAAAATCTAAGTACTGATAATTGTTTTAGTGACATTAACATTAAGAGTTAATCTCATTATAATGGTCCCGCAGAATGGAAACACATTCAATTTTTATTTTTAATTGAAATATCTAATTCCACGCGAACGAAGTCCCTTGCAGAGTACGAGTATTTATTAATACGTCTTATGCTTATTTACTAGGTACTTATATGTATTTTTTTTATATTTTGTTAAGTTTTTCCCACACTAGTGTGTGGGAAAACTTTAACAAAATATATAAATAAATTAAATAACATCAAATTATAACATTCAACAAAGAAACAAAAATAACAATAAATGCATTTTTTTAAAACTTTGATCATAAACGGGGTCCTTATTTTTAATTAAAGAAACAAAACTATCAAAAATAACATTGTGTTATAATGTTACATTGTTATGGGAGCATCTATATGTAATATTTATAGTTATCGACACTATAGGAAGAGCTTTGATACTCTTCCTTAAAAAGAAAGGTCTTAACAGGCAGGTTTTTACATCCACACTTCCATAAAAAGAAGGGTCTTAACAGACAGGTAGACTGAAGGCTTCGTAGCAATTGTACAAGCGATTATGTTTTACTTTTGCAGCACGAAACCCTAAAAATGAAACACTTTTGTTTTGTGGAATAAACTACGTCCAACCTCTATGCCACATCCAGTAAATTTAATCCACACTCCAACATCAGCCAGTGTAAACTATTGTTTTACTTTTATTTACAAGTGGTTTCAATGTCGTGATCTTGAACGGGTTATTCTAATACCTTTCTCTAAATTTGTGGTAGAGTTTGTTTTGATAAAATTCGTTGGTAAGAGTGATATTAATTATATACGAATTATGTACGAGTATATATATTATCGAGAGGAGCTCGATGGCGTCGTTACGTGTATCACGTCTAATCGAACATGTAAGTTAAGCAACGTCGACCGTAGCCTATCCATGGATGGGTTTATTTATCTCGAGCTCCTCCGTGCATCGGAGGGCACGTTAAATCGTCAGTTCCGGCTGTTGCCATTAGACGACAGTCGTTAAGCCAAGTCAGTGGCCTTTAGGCGGCTTGACAATACTGGCCTCCGCCAACCCGCAGTTGAGCAGTGTGGTGGAGTATGCTCTAAACCCGTTCGATTGAGGGGAGACCCGTATCCCAACAGTGGGATGATTATAGGTTGATACCGAATATATATTTTTACACTCTCTTTTCCTTGGGATAAGTTACCCACTAACAACTTAAAGTCAAGTTATTACTGTTATTACTGCGCGCATGCGCGACGCGCCGCGCGGCGCCGCGTTCATAGATTATGTAGAAAAATTTTGCATAGTTGCAATGTATTTGCATTGCAACCTGTTTAAAATACCTGAATCCAGGGCTGAAGCTGTATCGAAATGGTAAAAAAGTTATTTTACGATACAGTTGTCCATAGAAGAGCTGTATCGAAAAATAACTTTTCAAATTTATTTTGATAGCTTGTGCGTAAAGACTGTCATTAAGATACTGTGTTTAGTTTTTTAATGTGTAAATTTCAGTATGAGATTAGATAAAACATTTTTACTTTTCAAACTAACACGTATATCTGCCTAAAATACGCTCTGTTTTTGTACAGATACTTTGATGTTATAACATCTACAAAAAAATGATAAAAGACTACACAAACATACATAAATGTTTATTTTTATTTTTTTGGTATTGGTATATAAGATTTGCATTCCAAACTAACATATACATCTGACTAAAAACACTCTACATATTAAGAATTGACCATCTACGATTTTATCTAAAGCGTTGCAGAATGCGCCTTCACTTTTTATTCGCCAACGCTTCGGCAAAGCAATTGACTTTGTTGTTGTCATTTTTTTGAAAGCTATAACTATATAAGCATTCCTAGCTCTCTTTCTGTCTTATTGCTAAACTGACTTTAGACTAAAATGTATCGAGAATTGTTCTTCTCGACCCTCATAACAGCAGCCTTAGGAGGCTTTCTGGACGGTGACCTACAACTAGGAGATGGTGTGAAATTAGTTGGGATACCAGTGTCGAACAGTTTAGAAGATGAAGGAAGATCTTTCGGAGACCATTCGGTTCTATACAGAATGGCAAAGTTCCTACAAGGACACGAATTGCAAGTGAAACTTCCGAATTTGATAGAAAAGGATAAATTGACTCAGATATTTGCTGAATCGCTAAAGGCTGTTGATGCATCGTACAAGGAAAATTCAGGTGAGTATTTTTAGTTAGTTACTTTATTGGTGAACTAGCGACCCGCCCCGGCTTCGCACGGGTGCAATGCTGATACTAAATGTACTACAGAAGGTCTTTGCGCTTTGTCCTATCCAGTCCTTCCCCAGTTATAGGCACACGCCGCCGGCTCCGCGGCCGGTACCGCCACAGCCGTTATGTCCCTGCATTTTAAATGTGTAATATCTTCTAAACTATTCATTTAAATTACATGCTGTGAAGGGCCATATTGATCTATATTAAATGCGCAATGTATTTAAGGTACTTAATTGGATAAGGATTAATTCTGTATTGCTTAAAATCGCTTCGTAAATAGGGCATTATTTCTTGTAAAAAGCAAAGGATAAAATAACGGTTATTGTGTGTTACCACTAAGAGATAGACATATACCATCGCGAACTTTTTTGTAGACCATTTTAAGGTGAACAATACTGTACTACATTATTTTGATCTATCTCGTTGGGTTCAGCCAGCGTTTGCAATGAAAGAGCAAAAAAATGTGTTTATTTACGACATCACATTAGAAACCTCTAAATTATCAGTGTTTTTCTACTATGTTATGCATATATTATACATATAAACTTTCCAGTTGAATCACTCTATCTATTAAAAAAAACCGCATCATAATCCGTTGCGTAGTTTCAAAGATTTAAGCATACATAGGGACATAGGGACAGAGAAAGCGACTTTGTTTTATACTATGTAGTGATGTAGAAAGTGATTGTGATTGTTTGTTAACAAACTGGGGGCCTATCGCCTAAGCTGAAGCCGATTACGATCGGTTTTTTTGATTGCGAAAATCTGACTTCACCCTAAATTTGTGCTAATATAAATAAGCTTAACCGGTAGGGACGGAGACGCTCTTCCGATATAATTGAAAATGTTTATCACAAATTTAAAAATAAGTCTGATTTCCACAATCCTAAAGTCCAGATGGGGATCAGCTTCAACTTAGGCAGAACGCCACATGGAGTCCTACCGTCGAAGCTGAAGCTGGTTACCATCGAATATTTTTATTCGAAAAATAGGTCTTACGTTTAAGTAAGACAAACATCCTCAGCTTACTTGCTAGAGCTCCAAGATCAGCTAAGCTAATCATAAGTACCATTAACTACGTTGAAGTTTGATTTTTGCTGTCTAAAAATCCGATGGTAATTGGCTTCAGCTTACCCGGTAGGCCCCTCTTATCTGGCTATCACTCTAAAGAGGTAGTCAGATCAGTAAAAAATATAGATCTTATGAACGATCCGTGACAAATCGTTCTTTTTTTTTATTGTAGTGAAAGTGTAGAGTTAAGCTTAGTATTTGCATTATATTTAAAAAAAAAAATGTAGACAAGAAATACACGCGCAAAAAATGTCTGTGTCCATTGCACGCATCACACAAAAACTATAACTGCTCAATATTGGATAAGAATCTACGGTTTTCATATTGTATAGCCAGAGAATTAGTTTAAATCTGTGGGACAATTCTCGTAATTAAAATGTAGTCGAAATTCAATCGAGTTTAGATCACACAATCTGATTTTGATTGGTATTCTCGTATCACAATATGAAACAACAAAGCCAAATATATATAATAGGTAGGGGAAAAAGTCTTTTCGCATTATAGTATGTATGAACTTGTAATAAAATCTCTTTGGTTATACCATTTGTGTCTGGCAGGATTTGATATCTTTAAAAACTAAAAGTCAACTGCGCTTTGAAACTCACGTGGTGAATCTGGTTAGATCATGCTTCTATCGCCTAAAAGTTCTATACCGAATCCGACGCTTTCTTAGCGAAAAAGTACGATGCCTGTTATGTGAATCCCTTGTCTTATCTAAATTAAATTATGGAGACTTAGTTTACGGTCCACGACTACAGTCCAAAACGCGTAGGCTTATCCAGCGTGTCCAAAATGCTTCTTGCCGGTTCTGCTACGACATCCCCCCAAGAAGCCATATAACACCATATTTAAACAAAGCATCAATTTTGAATATGTCTTCGCGACGACACCTACATCTTGCTAGTCTGTTATTTGATGTCATAAAATTTGAAAAACCTGCATACCTTTTCTCTAAACTGAAAACATCTAAATTCCACGATCGATACGGCACAAGATCTACACGCAACACCCTAGCAGTGCACAAACATAGGACTGTAGCATTTACCGGCAGTTTCCGCTACTTTGCGACCAAATGTTGGAACAATATTCCTCCCCCTCTGAGACATATTAGATCTAAATATTCATTCAAAAAACAATTTAAATCTTTCCTGTTACATAAACAGAATTTGGGTATTCCTCAAGGTTATTCGGTGGCGGATTTTGCCGTGTGAACATCATATGGACGTACATTACATTAATAAAATAATACAATGAATACAATGCATTGAATAATGAAGAAATAGATCGCCTCATCAGATAGACATATACCGTTCCACAATACACACACCCATACACAACAATAACACACAAACTGCACAATGTTTTACACAAATACACTGTTTACACAAGTACACTTACATTAAAATCACATACTATACAGACACTATAATATTCAGTAAGGCGATTAGTGCCCAACCCGCTCCCTGGGTAGTGGCAGAATACCAGTGTTTCACTCATATTGTCTATGAGTGGAGGTACACACTGAGCCACGGCCTGATTTGCATTACTGCAGCGCACACGTGCATAAATCTCTGTATCTGTTGACTGTACTACAATATGTCTATGACTGTCTGTGTAACAATTCTATGTACGTGTGTGTTCCAAAATGCAAATAAACGTTATATCTATCTATCTATCTATCTAAAAAGTTTATATTTTAAAAAAGATAATTCCAAATTCAAATTAGGTAAATGTGTGATTTTCATTTGTTTTTTTTACTGTCAAGATGAGTGAATCTAATGAAGAAATTCGATTCATTTTAAAATTTTACTACAAAAAAGGTAAAAATGCAACGCAAGCTACGAATAAAATTTGTGACGTTTATGGACCTAGTGCAGTGTCTGTGAGAGTAGCACAAATTTGGTTTAAGCGTTTTCAATCAGGAAATTTTGATGTGAAAGATGCACGTCGCTCTGGTCGCCCTGTTACGGATAAAATGGATGCCATTTTTGAAAAAGTGGAGCAAGAGCGGCATATCAGTAGTTACGACGTAGCTGAAGAATTAGGAATTGACCACAAAACAGTTTTGGCGCAATTGAAAAAAGCTGGGTACACTAAAAAGCTCGATATTTGGGTGCCTCACGATCTCACTGAAAGAAACCTAATGAACCGTGTACTCATTTGCGATTTTTTACTACGACGTAATGAAAGCGAACAGTTTTTGAAGAAGCTTATAACTGGTGATGAAAAGTGGATCACGTACGACAATAACGTGCGAAAAAGGTCGTGGTCAAAGGCCGGTCAGACTTCACAGACTCTGGCAAAACCCGGGTTAACCCGCAACAAGGTGATGCTGTGTGTATGGTGGGATTGGAAGGGTATTATTCATTATGAGCTGTTACCGCCAGGCAGGACTATCGATTCTGAACTCTACTGTGAACAACTGATGAGATTAAAGCAAAAAGTTGAGAGAAAGCGGCCGGAATTAATTAACAGAAGGGGTGTGATTTTTCATCATGATAACGCTAGACCTCACACATCTTTAGCCACTCAGCAAAAATTAAGAGAGTTTGACTGGGAGGTGTTAATGCATCCGCCGTATAGTCCTGACCTTGCACCTTCTGATTTCCACCTGTTTCGGTCTCTTCAGAATTCTTTAGGCAATGTCAGGTTACCATCACGAGAAGACTGCCAAAACCACATGTCGTGGTTTTTTGAACAAAAGTCCCAAAATTTCTATAGTAATGGGGTCATGTCTCTACCTACAAGATGGCCAAAAGTTATCGAACAAAATGGCACCTACATACTTTAGTTAAATGTAAATAAACTTTATTAAAAAATGTTTTGAATTTTCATATAAAATACGAAAAGACTTTTTCCCCAACCTAATATATATAACCCAAAATTACACAAACTAAGAATGTTATTTTGCTAACAATTAGAATTGACAATAATTAATTAATTAAATCAAGTATATAATTTTAATCAATTCACAATTCAATCTCGATTCGGTTAACTCTTGTTCTGCTACCATAAAATAATTACGAGAATTTGTAATCAGCCCCCTTACCACCAACTCTTATTGCGATTCAATAACTGAATAGAATGCTTATTCATACCAATGAATAAGTGACTTTATTTCAACATGAATAGAGTCGCTTATTCATTGGTATGAATAAGCAATCTATTCAGTTATTGAATCGCAATAAGAGATGGTGGTAAGGGGGCTGGTGTTTTATCCTGATATGTAGTACAGAAGTGGAGTTATTAAAAACGAATACCTAATTGCCTCATCGATATCAATTCAATGTATATTATGAAGTGATATTTTTGCTTAATTCCTATAAATAAATATTCCTGTATAAATTACACACTGCCATCACACTGCCATCTAGTCCCAAACTAAGCAGAGTTTGTCCTATATAATATACTGTCTGCTTGTCTTGGTCTGGTTGCTTTCTATGTATTATACGTATGCAATTACAAAAAAATATATTTATGTATAATACTCTATGTGTACGAGATAATTAATATTATACTTAAAGATAATCCTTTTTCATCCCACTGCTGGGATACGGGTCTCCTCTCAATCGATGGGGTTTAGAGTACACCGCACTGCTCAACTGCGGGTTGGCGGACACGACAACGATTCTTCAATACATTTTTTTTGTCAATGCATATGTATAATACATATAAAACACCCAGACCATGACAAATATACATTTATATTATAGTACTCATGGTCTATTCTGGTATATTTTTCGTTAGATATAATCGTAATAAAAGGCAGCGTGGGGAGTATAGGTCAAATCCTCCTTCCGTCTAGGACGGACGAGAGAGGGTCGTGCTCCTGTTGGAGACTAAAATGGACCTGATGGTGATAATTGTAATCACAGTATTACAATATAGGTATCTAACAAAGCCGCTTCTAACTTCATCATAATACTTGTTAATATTTTTTTAGTGTAGCAAAATCAAATGGGGTCCATACACTGCTTTAGGTTAGACCAGGAGAAGATATTCTACATTTTAATTATATTTTTCTTGCACAATTTATAATAATTTGATAATAATAATTTATTATCAAATTTACATAATTATAAAACTAAATCTATGATTTTTTTATGATAACTATAATTTATTTTAATGATTATTATTTAAAAAAAAATCATAGTTACAAATAGTAATTTATTACATACTGGAAAAAGTTATTAATGATGACAAATTAAATAAATATAATCACAACATCTAAGAAAAAGGACACTCATGAAGAAAAACGTATAAAATACAAATGACGCAATAATTATACGTCAGAGATGTTCTAAAATAACATAATACTCTCACAAAATAAATAAAAAAATAATCCGATTAAACGAATTAGGCCGGCCACAAACAACCAGTACAGCGCGACGTGAATTTTTAGAGAGTACAGAACTGCGTACAAATTTTCCACTCACATGCTACTTACCTACCCATTGACGTGAATACGTCTTTAAAATTGCTTCCAGGAGGCAATTAAAAAAAACCGGCCAAGTGCGAGTCGGACTAGCGCACGAAGGGTTCCGTACCATTATCTATAAAAACTCTGCCTTATCTCTGCGTCGGAAGGTTCCATAGCGAACGGCGTGTTTCGATACGAGCGCCATCTAGCCTCTGGTAATGTACTACACAATTCTATTCGTCGTGCAATACATTTTATAAGTTCGTCGGCTATTACTCAGTAACTTGTAAAGTCAACTTAGCCGTGATAGTTTTCCTTTTAAATTCACTTTAAGGACTACTTCCATGATTTTTTTCACATTTGTAAATATAACAGTTTCGTTGATACAGGGGGGGGGGGGGAACACTTGCGTCTAACAAATTAAATTTGCACGTTAAATGGTGCAGACAAAAAAAAAATCATCCCTATTTTACGTGTAGGGGAGGTATCACGAAAAAAAATATTTTACAAAATTTTATTCTATCACTTTGTCAGTATAGTTAATATGTGTATACATGCCAAACTACAGCTTTCTAGTATCAAGCGTCTCTGAGCTAGGCCGCGGACGGACGGACGGACGGACAGACGGGCATGGCGAAACTATAAGGGTTCCTTGTTTACTACGGAACGTATTATGGTGCAAGTAATCATTACAGTGCATAAAATTAATACAATCTTTGATTAAAAGGGTATGAATCGGGGCTGTTGAGTGTTGAGTCATTCAAATAAGTCGCGCGAAACAGCAGAAGAATTGCACTATCTATTTATTACTGTTGACTTATAAGTCAATGTAATAACAAGTACCTAATAGAGGAACAAGAAGCACTAAATTGCACTATCTATTTATTACTGTTGACTTATAAGTCAATGTAATAACAAGTACCTAATAGAGGAACAAGAAGATTACAAATACAGATTTTCATAATTTTATTCTACGACTTTGTCAGTATAGTTAATATGTGTCTACATGCCAAACTACAGCTTTCTAGTATCAAGCGTCTCTGAGCTAGGCCGCGGACGGACGGACGGACGGACAGACGGGCATGGCGAAACTATAAGGGTTCCTTGTTTACTACTGAACCCTAAAAAACGAATCATAACAAAATCGAGGATACGGTTTGTTTTTACAGTTACAAATCTATCATCTCCATTCAAAATTTAATCACACCACTGGATAGATGAAGGATCAAATAAATTATTACACTAAGTATGGACTATAGAACAGCGTCTTCAGCGTACGGGGAAGGGGGAAGCGCTGCCATTTTAGTGCATATAACGTATTTGCATACAACACACGGCCGTGTACATGATACAGACACATCTCATTTCTAGTCAAATTCTGAATTCCGACAGATAACAGCCGACGGACAGATAAGTCGGCTGTGTAAGAGCCGCCTTAGTGAAAGTATTTATGCATGTAATGGAAAATGTGTGTGGGTTATAATTTGATGTTAAAACAAAAGAAAATATATTGATATATTGCTCGCTTAATCGTGTCAGTATTTAAGCTGTCACTATGAGTATGACACTGAACTAGCATATTCAATGAAAAAACGTCATAAAAACACGTCTATTCTGTCGCGCGACAAACCAATCAAGATTAATTGGCGAAGAAAATGAGTCATAAGTATTAGAAAGATCTTTTAATAAGTTTTAGACGATGGCGTCATTGCGCGTGTCAGTCATTAGACTGTCACGCACGCACGCAAGTTAAGCAATGTCGATCATAGCCTATCCATGGATGGGTTGATATTATCTCGAGCTCTGTACTTCGGAGGGCGGAAAAGAAAAGGTTAACGTAACCATCTCTGTTTGAGATCATCATCAAGACAAATGTTTTTAATCATTAAGTGACTTTTTATCCTGTAAGCATGCCATTGTATGAAACCGACATCAACTTCTTACATTATTGACATTAATGTTTTTTGACACGTTATTAAATAACTTTTTTTATTTAACTTTTTATTTTTTTCAATTTAATAATTTAATTAACTATTCTCGAATGTATACAACTTTGCACGCCATCAAAATATGGCAAAATATGAGAACTGTAATTAACAAGTAAGATCTGTAAAACCATAATGCAAAACATTATGCAATAAATTATCTTTATTTTATCTCTTTTCCTCATTGAGAACGTCAATTTTTCATGAAAAAATATGAAATAATAAATCAAATAATATTGTATATTTTCGTGTTTCTTGGGCTTTAAATATTTAATTAACATAAATTATATATTTTTGAAATACAGAGGACGGCATTTTTTCCTATTTCAATCATTTGTCATGAACGTCAGATTCGTCGGTTTGCTTGTGCGAACTAATTCCAAGGTGAGACAGTTGGTTCACTATTCGGGTGTTCGTTTTTGACTCATAGTCAGAGGCTGATTTAGGGCCATGGTCGCCCTAGGCCCTATGATATCAGCCGCCCCCTCTCAACCAATCATTTACGCTATATCCGATTTTATGTTCAAATGCAATGAAATCAGTTAAACGCAAAGATGAAGAAAACAATCGTAAAAGAGAGTTTTTTTTATACTACGACGGGAGGCAGACAAGTATACGGCCTGCCTGATGTGAAGCGGTTACCGTAGGCATATTAACGCTCGCAACGTAAAATATCGCTCGCGCGCCGCCACCCCCGCTGCCGACGCGGCATTTCCTTCCTTTCTGGTGACCTCACTCACTCGCAGGAACACAGCAACCCTCAAGGGAATTGATATTTGGCTGCGGTATTCTGAGAAGTGAAGGTACTTTCCCAGTCGGGTAGCATACAAATATGCTGTACCCTAACCTATTTTACTAGAGCCTCTTTCGTTACTCGGCAGGGTGCACCACGTGAAGGTGAGGTTAGATTTAGCTTTAAAGATCGTGTTGAGCCACTTACTCTATTATAATATTATTCTAATAAAAAATTCAAAGCAAAAACCTCCAAACAGAGCACTGAAGCGTCACTTCCGAGATTTACCGGAGCGGCGGCGGCGTACCGGACGAAATTCGAACAATGGGGCGAAAGCGTGACGCGACGGAAAGATTAGTCATTTTGGTAACGTTAATAAATTATGTTTATGTGAGTAACGGCGGGAAAATGGAAGGAAGGTAAAATAGGGAGAGAACACTGGGATAGAAAATGTACTTATAAGCGAAATTAAAGCTAGAAATGCTAAATTTGATTATCAGTTGTAAATCAATGTTTTTTTTTTTTTATATTGTCAGACTAATTACACCAAGCCCCAAAGTAAGCGAAGCTTGTGTTATGGGTACTAGACAACTGGATAAACATACGTAAATACATTTTTTTTGTAAATACATACTTATGATACATAGAAAACACCCAGACTAAGACAAACAGATATGTTCCTGCACACAAATGTTTGTCCCACCCACGAGCGTTGGTGTCGAAGCCGCGTCATTGACCGCTACGCCACCGAGCTCGTCAAAATTTAATTTTGATTCACTAAGTTCGTCCTCCTCGCGATGGCAGATGGGGAGGAAGGTTCTAGAATGAAAGCCGCGCATCGGGTCGACGAAGCGTGGGGCGCTCCCTTTCGATAGACCTTAGGAAAGCGGTTGGAAGCGGATAGCGTAGGATCGCATATGATGAAAATTATTGGAGAAGGCTCATATCCAGCAGTGGATAGATACAGGCTGATGATGATGATGATGTTCGTAAAGAAGCATGTGATTGTCCTGATGGTTCATCAGCTGTCATCAAAGTTAACTGAAATCTAACCTTAGTAACCTGAACAAAAGGGTTTTGACACATTGAAATGAAGACTCATTTTATAATGTATATATATTATAATATATTATGTATATACATATATACTTCATTCAGTTCATTAAATATACTCATGTATATATATGTTTATATGTGTGTGTATATGTCTATGTAATTGTTACTTTGTGTGTGTTTTGTAATGTTCAATTTTAATGTATGCAAATGAGTCATGTTACAAGAAATAAATGAATTCATTAATAATTAATTTATCCTTTAAGCAGAAAGCTAGAGTACCTAGAAGTACGGAACCTAAGAAACAGTATAATCACATATTGCTATAAATACTTCGTTCCATAGGCACCAAAATATTACTGTCCTGTAGCCTCAATTTTTCCGCCCCAAAACCGGAATCTGCCGAGTGTCTATTTCCGTCAATACATAGCTTCCGGCTTCCAGACATTAATGACGTCCTGTATTTTCGTGTATTGAAAATGACTATGACCCGATTTTCTCTATATATATTTTCTGGACATACTTCTTGGGGTGACAAAGTGGTAGTAGTAGTAGGGTGAAAACGAACGTTGAGGTTCCTAAATCGATAGCCGTATCCCAACAGTGGGGTGATATAACATGTTCTCTGTAGTTTGCAGATTTATTTAAGTAGATTACCAGTTTTTCAGCTCCCCGCTTGCACTATAATTTTCTCTATCTTATCTTAGATTGCGTCCAGTGCTGCAGCTCTGATGTCACGTCGACCCTCTATACTGAAGAGCTATGTAGTTCGGAATTTACTCAAACAAAAAATGCTTTTTAACCCCTTCAGGACCAAAGCAGCCCATCGGCATCCCAAAAATATTTAATTCCATTCTAAAGACACCTATCGGCTTCTAGGTTTTGTATTAAATGTCTAGGCTGCATAGTATGTATGGCGGCATGAAGGTAAAATCCTTAATATGTAAGCCGGCAATGAATGGGTTAACTAATCAGTAAGATCAGATAATACACACTCGTTACCTACTTAATTTTGTTACCTAATAAATTGGGCGTGTGGTTTCCGGTAGACTAGAATAGAATCACTCCGTTTCTTCCCGTGGATGTCGTACAAGGCGACTAAGGGAAATACATTATCAAATATCGATCAGGCCTCCTCAACCCGTTTGGCCAGCGTGGGGAGTGTATGCCAAATCCTCCTTCCGTCTAGGACGGACGAGAGAGAGTCGTACTCCTGTAGTGGAGACAAAAATGGACCTGATGATGATGACCTATTTAATACAATAAATAGCTAAAAAATCTGTGTTTTGCTCCCTGAGCAACGTTATCCCTGAGTATAGCATAGTTAGGACATAGTAAGTCGATGGCGCCGTTGCGCGTGTCAGTCTAATCGATCACGTAAGTTAAGCAAATCGACTGTAGCCTGTCTATTGTTTATTTATCTCGAGCTCCATCGTGCTTCGAAGGATACGTTAAGCTGTCGGTACCCGCTGTTGTTATTAGATGGCAGTCATTAAGCCAAGTCCAAGTGGTCTTTAGGCGGCTCGAAAACACTGGCCTCCGCCAACCCGCAGTTGAGCAGCATGGTGGAGTATGCTCCAAACCCCTACGATTGAGGAGAGATCAATATCCCAACAATGGAATGA
Source organism: Hypsopygia costalis (assembly GCA_937001555.2). NCBI lineage: Eukaryota > Metazoa > Arthropoda > Insecta > Lepidoptera > Pyralidae > Hypsopygia > Hypsopygia costalis. The sequence goes on from OW443350.2 coordinate 7,067,864, forward strand.
TTATGTGTTGGTGCCGAACCATTATTATTGAAAACAATCGTGTGACACATATGCGTGAAAGTTATTGCAAAAACCTCGCTGATTCCCTTTTGAAACCTTCAACTCATTTTATATAAATTTTCTTCGCATTTGTATCACAGGGTACAATCCGGTTTTAGCGTGCGGTTTCACAAGCTTCCAGAAAGCGTTCAATCTTCCTACATGCAAATTTAATAAGAAAAGGGTTTAATACTAGCGGACTCGCCCCACGTACGTTAGTTAATTTAAATATTTTTTTTTTTTTTCAAGGAAAATTGGTGCCCGTTTTTACGTTTAAAGTTGCGTAATTATCTGAAAATATCACTTATTCTTTTAAGAGTAAACACTGAATTTGTTTGTTACAGTAACTGGTAGAGGAAAGGGCGATGGAGGAGGATCTGTGGCACTTCTTGGCCTGATGATGGCTAAAGCTCTCGGCGCTGCCGGTATCGGTGGGTTGGGTCTTCTAACTATGAAGGTAAGGTTTAAAATTGTTTAAGAAAATTTGAAGAATAAAATACGAGCATGTATGTATGAAAAAACTGTTACACACACATGTGCACTTGAGACTTAAAGATTTTCATAAAAATACACTTTTTTTGGAGAGTCTTTGTGTTAAGAATTAGTTTTTTCAGAGAAATGTCCGGTGACTTTTATTTACTACGACTTTACAGTATTAAATAGAAATGGAAGAATTAGTCACCATCTAAAACCTACCTGGTAGTACCTGCTGGTCATTCAGTGTGTTTAAATCCCGCCAAGACGAAAGAGCAGATTTTTTGACGTGACAATGTCTTATAATTCGATGGAGCCGGCTGCACGCACGAAAAAACATTACGTATGCGGCGTTACCTCGCTCTGAGGCGTTCCATTAAAATTTTCTTTCGAAAAATGCAAACATTCCATCAGTATTTTCTTATGACGTTGTCACGTTCAACTATCGTCAGTAAACCGACTTTACAGACAACAGATTTTTTCATTTAAAAAATATGTAATGCTAGCTTTTGGCCGCGGATTCGCTCGCGTGAAATTCTTTTTCGAAAAAAAAATATTTTTTTTACAAGTTTTTTTTTAATTTAACTTGCAATGTATATATGTTTATCCGGGTGGAATCTTGCAACTTAATTTTGAACCAGTTATTTAATAAAAAGTATCCTATGTTACTAGGGATATCCATAAATCAATGGGATAGTTTAGTTACCAGTTACCACTAATATATTATTGCAAGATTGATTTGGCAATTATGTTATCGTCAGACGTAGACTCCTCTTGCTTTTTTTTTCGAGTATATGTAAATGCATGTTCCTTTGGCACGCTCTAAAGCCTACTGCTTGACGGATTTCAACGTATAAAGTATCATTAGATTAGCCATTACTGTGTTATAATTTTGCAGTCGAGTTTTTACTTTCAGTAAATAAATTCTTCTGTTGGCAAAAACTATAACGATTAAGATTTTTTCTCTTTGTATCAATGAATGATGCCTTACCATACTATCAGGTAGATAGTACGCTGGTTTGTTACCCTAGTCGTATAAAAAAATTAACTGCGAAAAATCAATCAATTTATTTGCGCAAAATCTAGGTACTTAGGATGACATATATTATTTTCCCATATACATTTTGTCTTCTCTGAGAGATGCAAATTATATAAAACATGAAATAAAACTTAGAATCTAGTTACACAAAAAAAAAAAAAAAAAAAAATTTAATGTCATTTAAAAAATCATTTACAAAATGATTTCTACGTACAATTATGTCGTTCAAGAGTTCTATATCTCTTCTATATCGATATTATAGATATTATATGTAATTCTAGTTCAAGGGTACAGGGCCGAAGCTGAAGCCGATTACCATTAGATTTTTTGATTGCGAAAATCAAACTTTAGCTTAAATTGGCGGTAATTGTGTTTAGCTTAGCTGATAGAAATCCTATGATTTATATCAGCTAAGCTAAACAAAATTACCTCTATAGCTCTACCGACATAGTAGAGCTCTATAGCTCTACCGACATAGTAGAGCTCTATAGCTCTACCGACATAGTAGAGCTCTATAGCTCTACCGACATAGTAGAGCTCTATAGCTCTACCGACATAGTAGAGCTCTATAGCTCTACCGACTAAGCCTATTTGACGTTTGTCATTAACTTTTGGGGTGTAAGTGGTTCATAAACACCTTTGAACCAAAGCCAACTTCACCTGCACGCGGTGCACCCTGCTGACTGACAAACGAATCTCTGGCGAAAAGAGAGGTAGGGAGCGTAATTGTAAGCTACCCGACTGGGGAATGTACCTCCACCTTACAGAATACCGCAGCCAAATAACAATTCCCTTGAGGGTTGTTGTGTTCCTGCGAGTGAGTGAGGTCACCAGAAAGGAAGGAGATGCTGCATTGGCAGCGGGGGTGGCGGCGCGCAAGCGATATTTTATGTTGCGAGCGTTAATATGGCTACGGCAACTGCTTCACATCAGGCGGGCCGTATGCTTGTCTGCCACCCGAAGTAGTATAAAAAAAAAAAAAAAAAAAAAACTTAAACCTAAAGTCAATTTTCGCGAACAAAAAATCCGACGGTAATCGGCTTCAGCTTCGGCGGTAGGGCCCCTGATCGGAACTCAAACTGACTTATAAAGTTACAATATGATTACAATTACACGGACAACAGTAACTTCATAGTGTATGGTCCGTTAATTGGTAAAAGTGAATAATTGCGAGACCGCGATGCTCGGAAGCGGAACGGCGGCGGAGAAATGTATGTACGAGTATACTGCTTACCGGATATATCTAGCATTCACCTATAACAACGGCTTCATAATTAAATTTGCCGTATATTTATTGCCGGTTAAGATTTTGTATCTGTGAGAATGAAGAATATTGATAGTTTAATTAATTTTATTTGTATCCGCATGGTCTTTTGTATTTATCGTTAATTTTATCTGGATTAAATACGGTATCTATGTCGCAGCCAATTCGTAAAATCCGCCGCATTACATAACGTCTAGCTGTTTCAAAAAAATTATTTCAACCCGCCTTTTTATCATAATGATTACACGACCAAATTGTTACCAGATGGTGTATCACCAAGAATAATATAATAATATAATCAAATAGCTTGGCTATTTCTAATTACGGATATAATAACATAAACCTAACCAAAAGATAATTTAAATGCAATCTGCCTAAAGTTAGCCGTTTTGTAATGTGGCGGTTCTACCACAGTTGTGTGTGTTGGCTGCGACATCAATATTATAAATTTGTATGCGTATCATTCACAGTTTAAGATGCGTTCAATACTTTCTCCGTTTAATAAGAATATACCCGAAAAGGGAGCGTACCTTAAAATGGTTACATTTGGATTTATGGGGACATGGAACTGATTGGAGTAACGTCTTTACCTGGCAAAAAAACTGATCCACATAATAGTGAACATAAAGAAAACAGACAGGGGTAAACCTTATTTTGAAAAACTTCGAATCCTAACTCTACCGAGCATCTACATATTTGAAACATGTAAATTCGTACATAAATACCCAGACTTGTACATGAAAAGGAAAGACAGAACTGCAAAGTATACAATGAGATACCAAAACGAATACCAACTTCTCGCCTTGAGCTGCATTCATCTTGCCCTCAGGCTATGTCGATAAGAAAGCTGCCTGAAACTATAAAAATCATTGAGAACAAGAAATTATTTCTATCACAAATTAAAGAGCTATTGGTTAAACAAGCCTATTGAATATCTTAGCGATAAATCAATTAAATAATAGTAATATCAATCAAACAATCATTTTATCAATCAGAAATAATATAATACAATACAATTCAAAAAAATATACCTACCTAATTAATTATAAGATAAAATATGACATCACGACACAAAACTCAACTGATGTTGGGAGGATTTGGGGTGTAAGTGGTTCATCAACATCTATGAACCAAAGCCAACTTCACCTGCACGCGGTGCACCCTGCTGACTGACAAACGAAGCTTTGGCGAAAAGAGAGGTAGGGAGCGTAATTGTAAGACTGGGGAATGTACCTCCACCTCACAGAATACCGCAGCCAAATAACAATTCCCTTGAGGGTTGTTGTGTTCCTGCGAGTGAGTGAGGTCACCAGAAATGAAGGAGATGCTGCGTTGGCAGCGGGAGTGGCGGCGCGCGAGCGATATTTAATGTTGCAATCGTTAATATGGCTACAGTAACCGCTTCACATAGACGGGGCCGTATGCTTGTCTGCCACCCGATTTAGTATTAAAAAAAAATGTTGAAGCGCTGCCATTTTGAGATAATTTTAGTGCACCTATTCACGTACGGCACACGGCCGTGTCCATGATACAGCCACATCCCATTTTTTCAGTTAAGGATTACAAGTACCAGTAAACATGATTAGTAAAATTTAACGACATTCCGTAACAAACGCAGCGAAACGTCGAATACATGACGTCATGATTGCATACAGCTCGGTTTACATGGCGCTTATTTTTATTATTAGTACAGAAACCGTTTAACGAATGTTTAGGTAAACAACGTTTTATCTCATTCACACTTTGAATCATTCTCCTCGATTGTGACAGTGACAAAACATAAATAATTAAATATTTTAGGACAAATTACACAGCGCTATCTAGTGACAAACTAAGCAAAGCTTGTTATATGGGTACTAGATAATTGACATTATACTTAGATACATTTTTTCAATGTTCATAAAGGTTTTGGAGTAAGGCTGTTACGTCCATAAAATTTTTGTGAATAGGCAAACTTTCAGTGGGACTCTTATATATATACTAACTATTTATTACTAAATCTGTGCACCACGGGTTCTATATATATATCGCACACTGAGAACGAAAATGACCTAATCCAAAATTTACGGAAATCGAGTTTCACACAAAAATAGACTTAAAAAGAGCATTCCTTTTTAAGTCTATTTTTGTGTGAAACTCGATTTCCGTAAATTTTGGATTTTGGATTGAAATCGAGTTTCACACAAAAATAGACTTAAAAAGAGCATTCCTTTTTAAGTCTATTTTTGTGTGAAACTCGATTTCCGTAAATTTTGGATTAGGTCATTTTCGTTCTCAGCGTGCGATATATATATATATATATATATATATCGATGCCTAACAGCCGAAAAGGGATAAGCGCCATTTTTTGGAGAATGGACTTATATATATGGCCAGAATCGTCTTTTTTTTCTGCGTCGTTTGGTCTGGGTTACATGTTTCTAAGTGACACTTTATGTCGCTTAGGCGGTAGTAATAATAGGGTCATGAGCTAAATTTATTCGCTGTAAACGACAGAAATTTTGAAGTTTTTTTTTTTTTTGGTTGTTGATCAAAGAATATTTGAAAACAAAATAACTTATGCTTTTTGGGCTCTCTGTAATATTCAATCACTAGAACCTTAACCTATTTTTGCTGGAAGCAAACATTCAGAAACATACGTTTATGATATTTTGCTTATAAATAATTATTTGTTAAATTCGGGTTAGTATTTTATGCCTGTTCCTATAAAAAATATATTGGTCGTTTATTGTAATTAGGCCACATTTTTGAGACTAAATTTGGCGTTTAGTATATTTTTCCCGTTTCATAAATAGAAAGCAAAAAGGAGGTTATTACATATAGCCCCTGTAAATATTTAGAATTAGTTTGTCGCTTATCCTTTTTTTCCCTCCCAATAATTAAACGATTCCGGCGGTTAGATAAAAAGGTAGAACTAAAAGTTATCCTTATACCAGTCCATTCTCAACGTCTTTGTCGTTTACCTGTTCAATAATAATTTTCAAATGTCAGTTGTCGGTATCGTTTTATTGAAACTACGGGTCCAAGCGACAACAAGACGAACCTTCAATTATGATAATTCTATAAAGATCAAATTATATTTTTGTTACACTCCTATAGTTGATACTTTAAAATATTTTATGAATAAAACAAAGACTTGAGACAAACAATTGTGATATTAATAACTAATCTTAAGAATACTTGTATATACTTAAATTAACGTTGTAAACTTCAATTTCATAATTAACTAGCTTTCGCCCGCGACTTCGCTCGCGTGACATTCGGGGCAAACACATGTTTACTCATTAATCAATAGAACCATACAATACCCATGACAATTTTCAGACTTTTTGACCCCCATTTTACCCTTTTAGGGGTTGATATTTTCGAATAAATCGATGCCATTTTTGTAATTGACTTCCCAGAAAACCATAGAATCAATACCCATCAATATGGGTATATCAATATAATTATGACATTTTAACCCCACGGTACCCCCCACAGGGGTGATTTTAAGTCATGTCGGCTATGTTGGATTATAAAATAGTTGTTGTTTTCGTAATCAGCGACCCGATAAACCATAAAAACAATACCCATGACGATTTTCAGACTTTTTCACCCTGTTTTACAGCTTTAGGGGTTGAATTTTGAAAAATCCTAAAACATGTGTTTACTAATTTATCTATAGAAGTACTCGTGTAAAGTTTCGGATAAAATAGTCCAACTAATCTTGTTTCCCCATACAAACTTTGGACCCCCGTTTCACCCCCTTAGGGGATGAATTTTGAAAAATAATATCTTAGTGCACCCTTAGACATCATAAGGAACCTACGTGCCAAATTTTGAAGCTCTAGACCCAGCAGTTTGGGCTGTGCGTTGATATATATTATATCATCAGTCACTCAGTTTCTTCTTTTACATATTTCAACCCCATCGCATCCCCACAGGAGTGATTTTATGTCACGTCGGCTATGTTACATCATAAAATAGTTGTTGTTTTCGTAATCAGCGACCCGATAAACCATAAAAACAATACCCATGATGATTTTCAGACTCATACAACCCTTTTTACCCTTTTAGGGGTTGAATTTTGAAAAATCCTGAAACACGTATTTACTCATTTCTCAATAGAAGTACTCATGTAAAGTTTCGGATAAAATAGTCCAACTAATCTTGTTTCCCCATACAAGCTTTGGAACCTCGTTTCACCCCCTTAGGGGTAGAATTTTGAAAAATCCTTTCTTAGTGCACCCCTAGACGTCATACGGAACCTTCTTGCCAAATTTGGAATCTCTAGACCCAGCGGCTTGGGCTGTGCGTTGATATATAAGTCAGTCAGTCAGTTGCTTCTTTTATAGATTTAGATAGATAAATGAAAATTGATTTCGACTAGATATTTCAATTGTGATAATTCTAAGTTGATTTGATCTCGGGTACTTATGACCGTAATTAGAGCGTTTATTACAAACAATTGTTATTAAGTATTACCTATTACATTTTAGTATGTGGCATTCATTTCTGTGTCAATTAAAGACTGATTTGATTATTTTTTTTTTTCATTTTAGTACCCCTAGTACCTGAAATCTTTTCTACACGAAAAAATATTTTTTAAGAAGAAACACATCGAAAGATATATGCAAATTATTCCTATTAAAAAAATCTACTTAATACAATTTCGCATTCAGTAAATTTTCATTTGATAGCTGGTTATACCATATTTCCTCAATTTTATTTCCAATAATCACACACTTGTGCTATTTTAGTTCAATTATAATGAAAGATGAGGTGTAGTTATATCATTTTTGCTGGAAGCGAAGAATTCTTGTATTTTCATTTACGACATTTTGCCTGTTTGTGAAATGAGATCATTTGAGGATTACCGACAGTAAATGGGGGTTGCAAGTTGAATTATAAAAAAATAACACTGTAATTCAATAGATAGTATGTTAAATACAACATAAGCAAATTTCCAGCCTCTCGGGAACTAAACTATAGTTTTTATGAATTTTTTTCATAAAATTTTAACTTTAAATCACTCTCCTGTAAAGTTTGAAATATGGCGCTTATCCCTTTTCGGCTGTAAGGCATCGATATATATATATAAATATATATGTACGTATGTTATAATCTGCTGTCACATATTTATGTGACAGCAGATTATAACATACGTACATTTGTACCTACTCTCGTTTATTTTTAGAAAGATGAGTAATTATTGTAAAATATCTTTACACACATTATTGCACACAATCTTAGAGCGTCAGTATATGCATACAACACAAGTAATATCATGCTTAGCCCATTCCCCGCCAAACGATGAATTCCACGCCAATAGGTAGCACGTAGTAACACTTCGCATATCTCGTCTGCACCGTGGTGGTTTACAATAAGCACTACGTATATAATGATAGTATCAAACTTGATTATCCCTTGTTTATTGTTACAGTGAATTGTTTGGTACTAAATGTTACATTTATTTAGGTAAAAAATGAGCACACTTCTGATTAAATTAAATTTATATAGTTAATTAATTAGTACCAGAACCTATAAAAAATTAGGTAGTTTACTACGCGCTAGGTTTTAATATTTTAGCATAGTTGGTTAACAAATTATGTATATTTCAAGCCCTATACAAATAAATAATAATAACAATTAATATTCCAAGGCAAAATACACGAAGCGCCAACTAAGCAAAGCTTATATTATGGGTATTGATAACTGATAAATGTACTTAAATACATACATATAATAAATAAAAAGCACCCAGAACAATGCAAACAAATATGTTCATGCACACACATGCTAGTCTTATGCGGGGATCGAACCAGCGACTTCGGAGTCAAAGTAGCCATTGTTGACCAGTCGAACACTAGGTTCGTCAAATATTTCCTTTCCTTATTATTTTTAATATAAAAGTAGATGTCATGTGAACCAGTCTCAATTGTTAATGTTTGACACGCTTGCTATGTGTAACCGCACTCTAATTTCGTCACGCACTCTAAATAAATCCTGTGAACTACAAACGTAATTATACTAGTGTCTAATTAAGATAACATGGGGTTTACTAATTCAAAATAGAAACCTATGTTGAAGCCACAGACATATTAATTGGCTGTCTTACCTTTTGATGTCGCTCATTTTGTTTAAAATAAAACTTTTTTTTCTACTTTCTTAAATTCTTTTGTTTCTTTTATTAAAATAATTAGAGTGTCAAAAAGTGACTGTCTAATTATTTTAATATATCAAACGATACGACAATGATTTATAAATCAATTCAGTGATATAAAAGTAAAGAATCAGTAAAAAAAATAAGGCCAATTAAGCACCAAAATAATATGACGCTTACGCTAGTAACAAGAAACTCAATGATTATTCTCTTATTTTGTGTAGCCATGTAAAAAATACTATTTCTCTTTGATTAAATAAAATTATATTTTACTTTAATAAAAAGTCCCCCTATGTCCCAATTATATGCTTATTAATTATGTCTGAATGCGCTATAATTAAAAGAATATCATAAGAAATTCTGACGTCTTAGTAATTTGTACTTCAAAATCAAAAATCTAAATATTTTATTTAAATAAAAGGAAAATTATGCTACGATACAGTTACTTAAATATAATAATACTAGCTGCCCGCCCCAGCTTCGCATGAGTAGAAAGTGGTGTTTTATTTTCCTCGCAAATTTTACGTCTTTTCTCTCCATAAGAACCTTTATTATACCTTAACGAAAATATTAAAATAAAAATTTGCAGAATTGGTCGAAACCTCTAATTTTATCAGTGTTTCTCTACAATATTATGCATGTATTATACATTCGTATAAACCTTCCTCTTGAATCACTCTATCTATTAAAAAAACCGCTTCAAAATCCGTTGCGTAGTTTTAAAGTTTTAATCATATATAGGGACAGACAGACAGCGACCGCGACTTTGTTTTATAATAAGTAGTGAAGAGATCTTCTAAACCAAGGTATGTAGCCTCTGATTTATCAGTGGTCCCACACTAAGCAGAAATGCCTGTCCTGTGGTGACCTTGATTCCTTTAACAAGAGAGAATTATTAATGACTTATTATTACTTATTGGAGCAAAATTTCATAATGGTCTTTATATTATTGCTAGGTTGAAGAAAATGAACAGTAAATAATATATGATAAGTACCTAAATCTTGGTCGATTGCCGGAGCTTGCCCATAGAAATCAATAACACCAAGGGGTCGCCGATCAGGGACCCTACCGCCTAAGCTGAAGCCGATTCCCACCGTATTTTTTGATTGCGAATATCAAAGTGCTGCACTTAGATTTATGGTACCTGTGTTTAGTTTACATGGTAGAGACCCTGGAGCTCTACCAATTAAGCTGAAGATTGATGTCAATACCTAAAACATAAGACTTATTTTTCAAATCAAAATATTCGGTGGTAATCGGCTACAGCTTCGGCGGTAGGGCCCCCGTTGTCAGCCTTTTAAGGGGAAAATTGACTCTATTCTTGAAGGCTCTCATGTCGTATTTATTTGGGAATACTGCTGAGGGATGTTGATTTCACAACCTCATAGTTCATGGTAGAAAATGTCATAAAAAGCGTACTGTAGTAGATTGCCAATTAGCAAAATGATATGAATGGAATTTTAATTTATAGCGATTTGTACGTTAGTGGAACTCAGCGACAAGTATTGCTAAGTGGCAGTGACGCGTGATGTGGCTTGACAGAGACATTAAGGGTTTTGGGTGGGGTAGCCTGTACATTCTCTGTTGTTTTGTTAAGCTCATCAACTTCATGAATATTTCCAAGTAGAGTCATGGTTGAGTTAGATAACTTTAGGGAGCGATATCGGACGTGTATTTCTATAATCACCCAGTTTTTTTTTGTACTACGTCTGGTGGCAGACAAGCATACGGCCCGCCTGATGTGAAGCGGTTACCGTAGCCATATTGCTCGCAACATAAAATATCGCTCGCGCGCCGCTATCCCGCTGCCAATGTAGCTTCCTTTCTGGTGACCTCACTCACTTGCAGGAACAAAACAACCCCCAAGGGAATTGTTATATGGCGGTGGTATTCTGTGAGGTGGAGGTACATTCCCCAGTTGGGTAGCTTAAAATTACGCCCACTACCTCTCTTTTCGCCAGAGCTTTGTTTGTCAGTCAGCAGGGTGCATCGCGTGCAGGTGAAGAATGGCTTTGGTTCAAAAATGTTGATGAACCACTTACACCCCAAAATTCGCATTCTATTATTTGTTTACGGTAGCACTGCGAGTGCTGTACATACCCTATTAGAAAAAAGGAGGATAAATAACATCATTGGATAAAAATTATAAAAAGAGAGAGCAAGGGCCCATGTGAGTCAAATGTGGAATCCACACCAAAAAGTCACATTTCTATCTTAAACTAGCTGTCCCGGCGAACTTCGTACCGCCTAACAATCAATGAATGTCGTGGTACATATTAGCTGAACTAAATTTATGATTTTATGGAATTAAAACAATGAATAGTAGAAAATAATAGAGAAGCTCGATGGCGTCATTGCGCGTGTCAGTCTAATTGAACACGCAAGTTAAGCAACGTCGACCGTAGCCTGTACACGGATGGGTTTATATTACCTCGAGCTCCTCCGTGATTCGAAAGACACGTTAAGCCGTCGGTCCCGGTTGTTATCATTAGCTCATCTTGAACTCCTCCGTGCTTCGGAAGGCACGTTAAGCCGTCGGTCCCGGTTGTTATCATTAGCTCATCTTGAGCTCCTCCGTGCTTCGGAAGGCACGTTAAGCCATCGGTCCCGGTTGTTATCATTAGCTCATCTTGAGCTCCTCCGTGCTTCGGAAGGCACGTTAAGCCGTCGGTCCCGGTTGTTATCATTAGCTCATCTTGAGCTCCTCCGTGCTTCGGAAGGCATGTTAAGCCGTCGGTCCCGGTTGTTATCATTAGCTCATCTTGAGCTCCTCCGTGCTTCGGAAGGCACGTTAAGCCGTCGGTCCCGGTTGTTATCATTAGCTCATCTTGAGCTCGTCCGTGCTTCGGAAGGCACGTTAAGCTGTCGGTCCCGGTTGTTATCATTTAATGACAGTCGTTAAGTTAAGTCAGTGGCCTTTAGGCGGTTCGAAATCACTGGCCTCCGCCAACCCGCAGTTGAGCAGCGTGTTGGAGTACGCTCTAAATCCCTTCGGTTGAGGGAAGACCCGTATCCATAAAAACTGAAGATTTCATAAAAATAAAGATTTCCTTATTGTTAATTTTTTTTAAAAAAAACGTTTCGTTTTATTTTTTTTAGTTTTGAAATAGGTTTTATCATTTTGGTGATTTGTAATTGTCATTTCTTTTGATGTTTACTCTGATTTGATTCTTGCGCTCACTCGAACCCCATGGGAAAAGCGTTTTCACCCCTATCGATTTGACATTTTTAAATTTTCATAACAAATCACAGACAACTTTCGCGACATAAAAGTGATACCAATCGATTTGACGTTTTGATATTTGACAACCAATAAATATCGTAATCCCTTTTTCAACTGACACTTTCATTTGTATGGGAAAAAGTTTTTTCTTTTATTTTATTTTTTCGAGAATTTTCCAATGTTTTTAAGAGTTATTCTGCTATTCGGGACGGAAACAAATCCAACAAATCAAAAACCATGGCAATCGGTCCAGCCGTTCTCGAGTTATAAGTGTTGTAACAAACACGACTTTCTTTTATATATATAGATTATTATTTTGGGGTCAACGTGGCTCATTACGATATTTAGAGCCAAAGCCAACCTCGCTTGCACGTGGTACACCCTACTGACTAGCGAAAGAAGCTCTTGCAAAAGAGAGGTAAAGCACAACGTATTTGTACGCGAAAGAAAACTTCTCGGTAACCGTTCAGTATGCGACCACTTAAGCACCAATGTGTGAGAATGACTTTCCTGTCGATGGCGAGCGGTGCGAGTGTAGAAGGAGGCCATGGCCTGATGCCCATGGCCTTCTTCTACAAACAACTCCTCGGAACGTACCCCATTGTACTATCGGTAGAACACAGAAAGGGATGCACAATATCTTGAATATCTATATGTACTTAATATTATAAAGATAAAGAGTTTGTTTGTTTGTTTGAACACGCTGTTCTCAGGTACTACTCATTCGAATTGAAACATTCTTTTAGTGTTAGATAGCCTATTTTTCGAGGAAGGCTATAGGCTATGTAACGTCACGCTACCACTAATAGGAGCGGAATACCAAAGAAAAATGTTGCAAAAATGCGGGAAAAAATCCTTTTGAGAGCTTGCGTATCGTAAACGGTTCAAGTTATGCAGCAATTATATACGACGGATTTATTCATCTTAAAAAGTTCTAAAAAAAGTCCGTGACAGCATATGTCTATCTTTTAAGCTCGCCATGACCTTACAAATGGTACCTTTCACTTTCATCGCTCTGTCACACGCAGACGAAGTTGCGCGAGTCAGCTATTATTAAAAATAAAATATATTATGCAAATATTAAAATAAAAAACCCGACAAGTGCGAGTCGGACTCGCCCACCGAGGGTTCCGTACGTATCATTATTAAATTTGATATTTTTAATTATAAATAAGAAATAATGCGTCGAAAAAAATAAATAAAATATATTTTGCAATGTGTACATCACCCTTTCATACGATACCCCATTTGAACTAGTAGTTTCAATTTGAAATTTCGACACCCTATAAAAAATATAGACCCCCTATTTTTTAAGATCTATTTACAAATGTATAGCTTTGAGATTAATTCCTGTACTTGTAGTCTATAACGATGTTACTTGCCAAATTTCATAGTTCTAGGTCAACGGGAAATACCCTATTAGTTTTGATTCCCTTGAGAATGCGAAATATGGGTTTTTTGCTGAATAAACGGCCGTAACTTTTTTTTACGTAAACTTAGCAGTTTGATTTTTTTACAACTTCATGGGACCGTAGACCTGAGTATACAGTTCAAATTTCAGCTTGATACCTCCACGCATTCTCGACATAGAAATTCTTGACATACAAACAGACAGACAGACAGACAGACGGACAACAAAGTGATCTTATAAGGGTTCCGTTTTTCCTTTTGAGGTACGGAACCCTAAAAAAAGAATGGACAAATTCAATAAACACTAAAAACTTAGGAACTAGAGTAGGAGCGACTAAAATACGACTAGTTCTAGCCACAAAATAGCAAAATTCATGACACTATAAACTCTCCAAGTAATAGAGGACACATACAGATAAAATACACACACGATAAAATTTGAAACTGAATTCAGTATGGGCGTGACCTACTGAATTCACGTTTTATTACCACTTTGTTCTTTACATCCAGTTATTTCGGTTATTGGGTGCCTTTGCATCATTTGTAACGTTAATAGGCTCGTTTGATGATCGTTTTTTAGGGTTCCGTACCCAAAGGGTGAAACGGACCTTATTACTGAGCTTCCGCTGTCCGTCCGTCCGTTCATCTGGCACCAGGCTGTATCTCATGGACCGTGATAGTTAGACAGTTGAAATTTTCACAGATGATGTATTTCTGTTGCCGTTATATCAACAAATACTAAAAAACAGAATAAAATAAATATTTAAGGGGGCTACTAAACAAACGTGATTTTTTTGCTCGTTTTTGTTCGATATTGATAATGGCAATAGGTAAACGCTTGAAATATTCACAAAATATTTAGTTATATATTCACTTTAAAAATAAATAATTAAATTAAAATAAATCAAATATTTAAGGCCCATAAAACAAACCGTTTTTATAGATAATTGTACGAAACCCTTCATGTGCGAGTCCGACTCGCACTTGGCTGGTTTTAGGACATGTTTTTTATACCAGCGCGGTGAAAATGTATGCCTGCTCCTGCTGTTTATTTTGAGTTTAATGTAATATAAATTGTCATGTTTGTGTACGATAGCGCAATAAATGAATATTGTATTTTACCACATAAATGATGGTACTTTTATAATGATAAATAAAGCAAACCATCCCGTTTTATATACCACGCTGGTTATCAGAGTAGCATAAATAAATAAATATTTCTGGACAATTTACTAGTCCCAAATTAAGCGTAAAGCTTGTGTTATGTATGGGTACTAGACAATTGATAAATGTACTTATATACATTTTTTTCTTGTAAATTTATACTTACAAATAATACACAGAAAATAACCAGACCAAGACAAACAGATATGTTCATGCACACAAATGTTTGTCATGTGCGGGGATCGAACCCGCGACCTCGAAGTCAAAGTGGCCATTGCTAGCCACCGAGCTCGTCACGCATACGGCCCTCGTGTTGTAAAGCGGGATTTTACTATTAAAATAGTTAGCTCGCGTTGGCACAGCAGTACTTGGACACTATAAGAGAAACGACCAATATGAGTTTTTTCAACTCATAATACAAACGACGATCCAACGTAAAAGGAGGTCCAAACGCAAGAGAACATCATGGTTTTAGATGCCGTCTTCTGTAAATTTAAGTTAATTCAGGGAGATCCCCGGTCGGGATCGGCTTGCCATCTCTCTCTCCCTTCTACCGGAGCCTATCTCGATAGCCCGCAGGGTGTGCCACGTGCAAGTGAGGTTGGCTTTGGCTGTTAAGATAAATTATGTTCCTTAATAGACCCTTCTATACTCTTGACTAAAAGGTATTACTTCCATTGCCTACAAAGTAAAATAAGGGACATTGCAGACATGCTTTCAGCATCGACGATTGGCGGTTTTGCGGTAACATAGATGTGGCCATGTCGCATCGCGTTTTAGCGACTTGCTGCGTTCGATCGCGGTATTGGAAACGCACGATTTAGCGATTGTGTCGAAACTAAATCGCATATTTGCGACCTCTTTCGTTCGGTGTCGTGGTACGGTAAAAAAGCTGCTGCGCTTATCATCAGAATAATAAATGTATATTCCTCGACAAATTACAGCTAAGCAAAGCATGTACTTTGAATACCAGATAAGTGATATAATATGTAGTTAAATACATATTTTTTATAAATACATACATACCCAGTTGACACTCAGAGGAGATGACAGAACATTGTCTGAACATTTCTCTGTCTTAAACAGTGAACACAAATGTTTGTCATGTGCGGGGATCGAACGCGCGACCTCGAAGCCAAAGAGACTATTGCTAGTCATTTGACCACCGGGCTCGATAGCGAAAATTATGTCAGTGACGTGTAGCGTTCAGTCGCAGCATCGAGCATCCAAAAGTAGCCGCGACTGGCATTCAAACGTGCTTTTACGCGTGTGGTGCGAAGCGTTTCGAAAAACCGCTAAACAGTCGATCGCCAATGCTAAAAGTAGTAAGTCTGATGAGGCCCTAACCTCTCCCAATCCCGGCAGTAACATGTCAGCATTTACTTAACTATGAAACAGGACGGCGGCGACGTGACATCATAAACACGTGCGTGACATTACATACTAATTTCGACTCAAAACACTAAGCATTTTATTCATGGGTCCAACAGCCTACATTTTATTAACACTTGCAAACATTAAACTTATGAATTTCTGTACGGTCGACTAAGAAAGTAAATATAAATATAAATAAATATTTCTGGACAATTTACTCAGCGCCATCTAGTCCCAAATTAAGCGCAAAGCTTGTGTTATGGGTTACAAGACAACTGATAAATGTACTTAAATACATTTTTTTTTCGTAAATATACTTATAATACATAGAAATCACCCAAACGAAGACAAACAGACATTTTCATGCACACGAATTTTTGTCTTGTGCGGGAATCGAACCCGCGACCTCTGAGTCAAAGTGGCCATTGCTAACCATTCGGCCACCGAGCTCGTCGTCCGAGATGTTGACAAAACTTCCTAAATATTAAGCACAATGTAATACGTGTTAACTGCCTAGCTTTAAAATGATTTTCCAGCACATAATTTATATACAACACACAATCCATATGTGTTTTTATTTGGGTACAACAAGCAGCGTTACAATATTTAAACAATTATATTATTTATATTTATATAAATTACATAAATAATAGGGAATAGTGTAATTGCGATATCAACAGCCTACAGCACAGTATTGAAAAGAAAAGGATATATTGAAAGAGGATCTGCGACTCCTTGGTGTTGCTGATCCCCATGGGCAGTTGTAATTGCTTTCCATCAGGTGACCCACATGCTCATTTGCCACCATCTCACATAAAAAAAGCCTTTAATGCTTGTGAATTAACATAATATTCCTTTTTTCCAGGCGCTCGCTGTATCAGCCCTAGCGTTGATGCTCTCAGCAATAGTCGGAGTCAAGAAGCTAGCATCTCACGATGATCACGACGATCACCAAGTTATCTACGCTGGCCATCACGGGCACCATAGACGAAGACGAGATTTAAACACCCCTCTGCCATATAAAGGATGGGCAGAATATGTTCGAAAAACGTCATAACTTTTAGTTTAATAAGTAGTACTGGAGACCAATTTTAGGCATTTTATTTCCTGGTAGACGAATGGTTAGCATTGTAGTCATTGTAGGCTAGTAATATGGGTACCAACTGAGGGTTGGGAGTTCTATTACAGGATAAGATTAGTGCATGCAATGGTCGCCTTGGAGTGGTGTGAACGGTGCGGTTGTACCATTCGCTATCACTGGGGCGCTGAAATCAACTGAAACTGCAGCGGCAACCGCCAAAAAAGCAATATAGCTACCGTACCTAATACTCTACCATTCCATTTTCAACCACTTCTTTCCAACCAGCTAAAGGCCAATAAATTCTCCATTTGCAGACTATAATTGAGGTTACGAAGCTATGGTACCCATATATACTTTCACAGGAGTATTTCATCATCAGGTCCATTTTAGTCTCCATTACAGGAGCACGACCCTTCTCGTCCGTCCTAGACGGAAGGAGGATTGGCCTACATTCCCCACGCTGGCCAGACGGGTTGGGACAGGAGTATTTATTAACTACTTATTTTTAGGTACGCAACAAAACGGGGTTTGGTATTTGGCTACTAAAGATCAATCCTTACTCATCCCACAGCTGGGATAAGAGTCTTTCCTCTGTCGAAGGTGTTTAGAGTATACTCTTACATTTGGCTACAAGCGAAGAGGAAAATGAGAGTTACTTCCCAACATTACCAGTTGTAGACAGAAGTATGTACAGAAAAAGAAAAATATTATCAAATATTGTCACAAATTGGTCTCTAGTATATTATTATTAAATTAATTATTAATGTAAATACGACGTTCATAGTGAGCGTCAACGAATTATGGAACGAGCGAATAATTAATTTATTGTTATTTATGTAAATTAAATTATGTTTTATAAGAATTTGCATTTATTTATAACCCTCAGTTTTTTATAACACTAAACTGGCAAACAAGCATACTTTCCGCCTGATGGAAAGCAGTCACAGCATATTGTCGCCTGTAACACCAGGGGCATCACTTGCGCATTGGCGACCATGTAAAAACTTCTTCACGCCCTCTTTGAAGAACCCCATGCTGTAATCTCTTGGGCAAACCTCGAGAGGCAGTTCATTCCACAGCTTGAGAGTACGAGGGAGAAAAATTCTCTGGAACCGCACAGTAAACGACCACTTAGGCTCCAGTACACTGGTATGAGGATGAATTCTCTGTCGATGACGAGGGGTGCGACTGTAGAAGAAAGCCGTGGGCATCATGTCAAGTGTTCATTACGCAGTTTAATAGCTTAGGGGAGACAATACAGTAGGTACGTGACCACTTCGATTCTAATTCATGATGTGCAGTAGAACATTCATATAAGGGCGACAACACTCATTTAAACGAAAAAAGCCTTAGAGACTTAAGCCTAAAATTGCCATGCCCAGTTAAAAATTTGCTGTATAATGTAAAGCACATAGCCAAGCTACGTATCCTAGCAGTGACAAGGATATTGATTGAAGCAGATTCTTCTTGCAAACAAGCAAACATCTCATTACATTCAGTCATGACATAGAGTCAGGGAAGCAGTGAGATGGGAGGTGTGGAGGTGGTGTGTCAGGCTGTCAATTGCATAATGTCAGTAGAGTCGTGTCTGTGCCACACTCAGTGCCATCCGGTGCCGTCGGTCAGTTCGGTAAGTGTTGTGGGGAACTGTCCCTGGAGAGAGCTGGATTCATCGATTTTTTTAAACGAGGTTCGTGTCAGCACCTGTTGGCTATCGCAGAATGCCAGCGCTGTGTGTATTAAGGTACTATTCCGTGGATCGCGACCGTTCGCAGCCGCGCGCGGCCTACGATACGACTGTCGTCGGTCGCTCGCGACAATAGTCAGAGTATGGAAATGTATGGCACTGCTTCCGAGGCCCGCGACAGACGCGCGCGGCCGACGACTGTCGTGAGCCGCGCGCGGCCGTGCGTGTCTCGACATGCTCGGCGCTCAGTAACACCGTGGATTTCATGGTTCTTTCTTCTTCAAGAATGTCAATTAGCACTTCGACCATGATTTGACTTCGGTAGACACACGTCTAGAGGGAGCTGACGAACAACACCGACGGACTTCGATTACTACTATTATATTATACTATTCCGTGCGTGTCTCGAAGTCAGTCGGTGTTGTTCGCCAGCTCCCTCTAGACGTGTGTCTACCGAAGTCAAATCATGGTCGAAGTGCTATTTGACATTCTTGAAGAAGAAAGAACCATGAAATCAAAGGCGTTACTGAGCGCCGAGCATGTCGAGACACGCACGGCCGCGCGCGGCTCACGACATTCGTCGGCCGCGCGCGTCTGTCGCGGGCCTCGGAAGCAGTGCCATACATTTCCATACTCTGACTATTGTCGCGAGCGACCGACGACAGTCGTAGGCCGCGCGCGGCTGCGAACGGTCCAAAGAGTAAAGTAAGTATAGTGGAAAAGAGTGGCAACTCTGAAAATTTCTTGCATGTATGGAAAGTGCTGCTCCAAGGCAAACATTTGGTTACTAAAGCTATACCTATACGTACCTAGGTATAATACCATGTCGTATTTATATATAGGTACCTATCAAGTGAAGTATCAGTTAAAACTGATTTTAGAGTTTTTAGAATCGGGCGCCTTTAGTCTCGCCTGCCAATTTGTTATAGGTAAGAACCCGCACGATGTAAGGTCAACTACCTATCACAAATTCGCTAGCTAGACTAGACATGCCCGACTCGAAACTCCAAAATCAGTTTTAACCAATACTTCACTTGATTGATTCTCTTGTATTTACACTATCATAACTTCAGTTGAATAATAGAAGTACTTGGATTGAATTTAGATATTTATTATGTTGAAAATTATCAAAATTCTGTCAAAGTACTTCTATCTAGTCGGATATCCAGCAAGGAAATGTAACTCCACGACGGGGACATAGTAAGAGGTTAGGTAGGCCAGAGGGGCAAGATGGCCGTCGAATTAGTACCCATACGGTTTGATAGATAGCGCAGCTTTATATAAAATCGACGTTCTTCGAACATAACTGGCCCTGGAACGGTCGCGATCCACGGAATAGTACCTTTACACAGCATTACGAGCGATGGCCAAATTAACATTATAATTATGTAGATGTTGTTTGAAATGTTATATGTTATTGTGTATTATCAATTTATTGTCTCACTAGCTGTGCCCGCGACTTCGTCCGCGTGGAATAGTGTCTTTGGGCAGCATTTTTAAATATTTCGGCTAATTATTTTACAAATAAGACACATACGTATTAATACTTATATGAGTTGCAGTGTGCCATCTAGTGCTTATATAGCTCTTTTGTGGAACATTGAACATTCATCCCAACCAACAGCTTACACAGCTGCAACTTTCTTCCGCGCTCACTGCTTTTGCTAATGTTACATACCGGCATGTCCTCATCAGCTAAGTTCAATGGTAGTTTTAGAACCGAGTGCGCTATACCCCTATAACTATTTACACTTTATTTTGCTTTTAACTGTAAACACAGAAAACAAAACTTCTTATTATGAAAATAACTTATTTAAGTATTTTATTTAATTGTATAAAAACCTATTTAAAAAAAATTATAAACCCAAATGAATTAAATTTAACTAATTTTATTGACCCAAATAAACAAAATCTCTATACTAAGTATAACTTTTTACACTTGTACTTAAGAACTTGTTTTTATGAACCATTTGTAACCGATTCCTAGAAATCCCTTTCGGATATTGCGACTTCTGACTGAGTCGGCATGCAAAGGCATAAAGACTCATTCATAAAACTATTAAGCTTTCTTATCTTTTGTTTACATTCACAGATGGTCAAATGCTTTGTTTGTACAATGCTCAAAAAAGTACTGTTTATTTGGTGAGGGCAATTAACTTACCGTTCTTAGGTACCTGCCTAGCATACAAATGTGCAACAAAAAAAAATGACGTAATAACATCTAATTAAACTCGAAAGTAATCTACTTTTAACGAATGAAATAAATAAAACAATGACCCAACTAAAGAAAAAAATATTTAATAACTTATCTACTAAAGTAAGCAAATCGAATTGTAAACAATGTGCAGTGAATAATAATGCATTTGTAGCGGAAAAAATAATAATTGTCACGTGTCTGCACGTTTGGGCAAGCCCACTTGGGCATATTTTTTCTGTGCCGTACCACCGTTTTTTACTCATGTGGTACCACGCCGCGTAACGACCCCCGGCCCGCTCCCTGACCCCCGCGTGGCAGCTTTCAATGTGTACGGGTGGTGTACGGCGTTGAGATAGGCAAAATGCCTGGCATTTACAATAAGTGCCCAGTAAGAACCTGTAAATGCCCAATAAATGCCTAGTTTTGGGCATAAATAGGGAATTTATAACTATTTTTTGGACATTTATTGTAAATGCCCGGCAATTTGCCCATCTCTAGTACGGCGCGATGCTTGGCAAGTTTTTTACTCGCGTTAATTTCAGTTTCTCATTTTGTAATGACTGCGTAAATGTTATCTACATCAGGATAGCACTAATATTTTGTCTCTTGGCAAACAAACTTATAAAACATTCATTTATACCTTACATATTTCCATACAAACTTTCATCCCCTATTCCCTATTGTTATTTTACCCCCATGTGGGTAAAACTTTTACAAACTTTGAATGTCATATTTATTTATATCGAATCAACAGCCTAAAAAATAAGTTTCAAGCTTCTAGCTCTAAAAATAACGATATTTCCATACAATCTTTCACCCCCCCTTTTAACCCCTTACAACCCTTTTTTTGCATTAAAAAGTAGCCTATGTCCTTCCTCAGGCTCTAAACTATCTGTGTACCAAATTTCATTTAAATCGGTTCAGTAGTTTTGCCGTGAAAGCAGGACAGACAGACAGACAGACAGAGTTACTTTCGCATTTATAATATTATATATAATATATATATATATAGTAAGGAAGTAAGGATATCGAATCAACAGCCTAAAAAATAAGTTTCAAGCTTCTAGCTCTAAAAATAACGATATTTCCATACAATCTTTCACCCCCCCTTTTAACCCCTTACAACCCTTTTTTTGCATTAAAAAGTAGCCTATGTCCTTCCTCAGGCTCTAAACTATCTGTGTACCAAATTTCATTTAAATCGGTTCAGTAGTTTTGCCGTGAAAGCAGGACAGACAGACAGACAGACAGACAGACAGAGTTACTTTCGCATTTATAATATTAGTAAGGAGTAAGGATGTTGTGATGTTAATAAACATATTTATTTTCTTTCATTCATTCATTAGGTGATACCATAGAATAAGTAATAATCTATATATATAAAATTCAAAGTCCTGACTGACTGACTGACTGACTGATATATCAACGCACAGCCCAAACCGCTGGGTCTAGAGATTCCAAATTTGGCACGTAGGTTTCGTATGACGTCTAGGGGTACACTAAGAAAGGATTTTACAAAATTCATCCCCTAAGGGGGTGAAATGGGGGTCCAAAGTTTGTATGGGGAAACGAGATTAGTTGGACTATTTTATCCGAAACTTTACACGAGTACTTCTATAGATAAATGAGTAAACACGTGTTTCAGGATTTTTCAATATTCAACCCCTAAAGAGGTGAAATGGGGTGAAAAAGTCTGAAAATCGTCATAGGTATTGTTTTTATAGTTTATCGGATAGCTGATTACGAAAATAACAACTATTTTCTAGTCAAATGTAGCCGACGTGACATAAAATCCCTCCTGTGGGAGTGCGATGGGGTGGAAATGTCTAAAAAGGGGTGACAAAAACGTCATAGGTATTGTTTTTATGGCTTACCGGATCGCTGATTACGAAAACAACAACGATTTTAAAATTCAACGTGGCTCACGTGACCATCATCTGGGGGGGCAATGGGGTTGAAATGTCTAAAATGCTGTGAAAAAGTCTGAAAATCGTCATGGGTATTGTGTTTATAGCTTATCGGGTCGCTGATTACGAAAATAACAACTATTTCATGATCTAACATAGCCGACGTGACATAAAATCACCCCTGTGGGGATGCGATGGGGTTGAAATATATAAAAGAAGAAACTGAATGACTGACTGATATATATCAACGAACAGCGCAAACTGCTGGGTCTAGAGATACCCAATTTGGCACGTAGGTTCCTTATGATGTCTAGGGGTGCACTAAAAAAGGATTTTTCATAACTCATCCCCTAAGGGAGTGAAACGGGGGTCCAAAGTTTGTATGGGGAAACAAGATTAGTTGGACTATTTTATCCAAAACTTTACACGAGTACTTCTATGGATTAATGAGTAAACACGTGTTTGCCCCGCATGTCACGCGAGCGAAGCCGCGGGCGAAAGCTAGTTATTTTATAAGTTGAGTGATAACAAAAAAAGCAGAATTTCATCTGCAACGATCGATTGCTATACTTTTTACCCGACTACGGCGAAGCAAAAAGGAGGGTTATGATTTTGACCTGTATGTATGTATGTAAGTATGTATGTATGTATGTGGCTATGGATGTTCATCTGTTCCCTCATTACTTCTAAGCTAGTTATCATAATTAGACAAATGAGGTGTCGTTGGAAGCCTCTTGATCGTCCGCTGGTTATAGGCTACATGACGTTACGTTAAAATTGCTACAGCGCCCTCTAGTGGACATAAAGTAAAGAAGTAAAAAAAAATTTTTTCGTGACGGTGTCGTGAGGGGTATCAAATGAAAGAGCTTTGTTAGCACGATTCAAATATATAAACATTATTAGCTGTTGCTCACAGGTTTACTTGCAATCACCTGATAATTGCAAGAATTTATAAAACGCCGTGGTCGTATGCCACTTTGATTTAATTTCATTAATATAATGAATCTGTTTTGCTACAGTAGGTGGCATACGACCACGACTATCCTTTTTAAACATATCTCTATCAGTATGATGTATAAAAAACTACGTTAAAATATACTAAGTGTAAGTAAGTTGTTTATTTAAAAGTCGGTAATTGTGTTATAGTATGTACATAATAATTTCAGCGGAGACTATTTTCTTGTTTCGTACTTTTTAGAGCGTGTTTATAGTAGTCGGGTTTTAGTTTTTTAAATTTTATTTTTATTATAGTAGTGTAATACTTAATAGGTAGATGGCGCCACACTGCGGCTACACAGCAGTAAAATTTATAATGCAAAAAATCGTCCTCTTCACAAATCTTCCTGGTAGCTCAGTTAGAAGAGCACTCGACCGCTCATCCAGAGGTCGTAGGTTCAAATCCCATCTAGGCGGGGCAGGTGAATTTTTCCATTTTTTACCCGACTACGACGAAGCAAAAAGGAGGGTTATGATTTTGACCTGTATGTATGTATTAGGGTTTGGGTCCCGGGACGTCTCGAGTCTCGAAGTCCCGGGACTTTTCGTAATTTTAGTTGTCTCGAGTCCCGGGACTTGAGACTCGAGACTCGAGACGAGACAAGATTATCGAAATTCATTTTTATTCTCAAATAATTGAAGGAGAATAGCGCCATCTGTAAGTTTATTGAATAACTGCGTGGTCTGCTAAGTAACTACCGGTTCACTAATAGGCCTTTTCATCACATTTTTTTTTATGCGCAAACGTTAGCATCAGCCATCTTTTTCGTACTGTTTTTTGTAAACAACCATACTAAAGTACCCGCTACCCGTACCAAAAATTTAAATATTAATTGAAACCGATTAATTTTTTGGAAAAAGTGAAAAAAAAAAGGAATGTTAGGATAATTGACTTTTTGACTCAGCAATACATTTGAACTTTCATTGGGCGTGTTTAAGATATTTAGCCATTTCCCCTTGTCAACTGTTTGGTCCACTGGCACATTATTCTTAATTGCATTTTTGACACTGTAAATATCATAAATCTTTTATATATTATCTCATAATAAACATTTCCTTTATGATAAAAACTACTAAACATATTCAATTCAGCATTTACATTTGTCTAATTAATAACCTCAAATATAGATTATAGCCCCAAAATATTAATTACTTATTTTATAAATTATTTACTCCCATAAATAATACTCAAAATATATTTTCAATTCATACAAATAAATTAACATTATTAATAAGAATAAAATTGTAAATATTATGTAATTTCGTTATAAGTTTTAAGCTAGTAAACAACTGTTGATGCCCAACTACTTTTTTTTGACGAGCTCGGTGGCGTAGCGGTCAATGACGCGGCTTCGACACCAACGCTCGTGGATTCGATTCCCACATAAGACAAACATTTGTGTGCATGAACATGTCTGTTTGTCTGGGTGTTTTCTATGTATCATAAGTATGTATTTACAAACAAAAAAAAATGTATTTATGTATGTTTATCAGTTGTCTAGTACCCATAACACAAGCTTCGCTTAGGGGTTAGCTTTGGGGCTAGATGGCGGTGTGTAATTTGTCTGACAATATTTATTAAAAAAAAAAAAACTACTCAAACAGCTCACTTTTAATGGAATTCATTTAATAACACTAAGTAAACATTTAATTTTCTGTACAATAACAGTTATTTTTTTTACAAAATATTGCCATATTTAATAGGTACAATTTTAAATAAAAAACTAACTTAATTACAATTTTACGAAAGCCCCACTAAAAAAAACAAAATGTCTCGAAGTCCCGGGAATTCCCGGGACTTTGACTGTAGGCTGTCTCGTGTCCCGGGACTTTGAACTTGTCGGGAATTCCCAAACCCTAGTATGTATGTTTGTATAAGGCTATGGATGTTCATCTGTTCCCTCATAACTTCTAAAATAGTTATCATAATTAGACAAATGAGGTGTCGTTGGAAGCCTCTTGATCGTCCGCTGGTTATAGACTACATGACGTCACGTTAAAAATGCTACAGCGCCCTCTAGGGGACATAAAGTAAAGAAGTAAAAAAATATTTTTCCTTGACAGTGTCGTGTGGGGTATCAAATGAAAGAGCTTTGTTAGCACATTTCAAATATATAAATATTATTAGCTGTTGGTCACAGGTTTGCTTGCAATCACCTGATAATTGCAAGAATTTATAAATTCAGGCATCAAATGTAATAAAAACCAAACATGTGTAACAATAACAACATAGGCAGGAAGTACCTCCACGTTATACGTTACACACGAATTCACATAACTCCAAAATAAGTTAAATAAAAATAAAGTTTAAAAAACTAAAACCCGACTACTAAAAACACTCTCTAAAAAATATGAAACAAGAAAATAGTCTCCGCTGAAATTATTATGTACATACTATAAAACAATTACCGACTTTTAAGTAAACAACTTACTTCACGTAGTATATTTTAACGTAGTTTTTTATACATCATACTGATAGAGATATTATGTTTAAAGGTTAGCCGTGGTCGTATGCCACCTACTGTAGCAAAACAGATTCATTTTAATAATGAAATTGGCAAATTGAAATCAAAGTGGCATACGACCACGGCTATCCTTTACACATATCTCTATCAGTATGATGTATAAAAAACTACGTTAAAATATACTACGTGAAGTAAGTTGTTTACTTAAAAGTCGGTAATTGTTTTATAGTATGTACATAATAATTTCAGCGGAGACTATTTTCTTGTTTCGTACTTTTTAGAGCGTGTTTTTAGTAGTCGGGTTTTAGTTTTTTAAACTTTATTTTTTAAAATCTATACTAATATTATAAAATTGAAGAGTTTCTTTGGTTGAACGCGCAAATCTCAGGACCTACTCAATCGAATTAAAAAATATTTTAGTGTTAGATAGCCTATATTTCAAGGAAGGCTATATAATATCACGCTACCACCAATAGGAGCGGAGCACTAATAAAAAATGTTGCAAAAATGGGAAAAAAATATTCCTTTTGAGAGCTTACGTTGCGTGGACTGCGTAAACGGTTCAAGTTACGCAACAATCATATACGACGGAATTATTCATCTTAAAAAGTTCTAAAAAAAAGTCCGTGATAGCATGTATGTATCTCTTAAAATTGGCTCACTATAACCTTTCAAATGGTAAGCTCACGCTTCACTCCCAACTCTCTGTCTCACGCAGACGAAGTTGCGCGATTCAGCTAGTATTTATAATATTCTGGCAAGTGGACCTAAAATCATCTGTGCCTAAATCAACTATTTAGGCACAGAATAATATATTTAGGGTCCGTTCGCACAGACCGGCTCGGAGAGGAGAGCAGATTTTGGTGGCGTTTAAAACAGAGTTTTAGAACTTTGGTATAAGGTTTATTATTTAAATTCACTTCTTTTGTTAAATTAGAATGGTCGAGAGCCGATGTGGATTTTTAAAGTAAACCTTATGCCAATGACACAAAACTCTATTTTAAACGCATACGAAATCTGCTCTCCTCTCCCGAGCCGGTTTGTTTGAACGGACCCTTTTAAAGTAATAGTATCGTGGCAATAAATTTACTTGACTAACAAAAAAATAATTAAACAACTTTAATTGGAAATAACGAATCACGACGTTCATGTTGCATTATATTGTTCAATGAACAACTCTTTCTTCAATTATTCTGTACACGTCAACCCCTATTATTTGCGTGTATCAACATTCCACTTGGTCCGCACGATTTCCTGCATAACCAACCTCGCTTCCCCGTCGCATTCGTGCATTCTATTTATGCACATTTTTTTATTAAACAAACTAGGAAATACATACATAAGATACTAAAGGGTCATTTCCCGTCCAATGAAAGACACGAAAGACACTATATTTTCAGCGAAATTTATTGAGCTTATAAAATCGTCCGGTCGTTCTGTCTGTCCGTCCGTTGCCATGAAACTCAAAATTTCGAAATTCTGACTTCGGATTCGTGTAGAACATCAAAAAGTTAAAGTGACGTTGGTTTTCCGATATCAATTCGGGAAAGTGGCCAAAATAAATAAATAATTAAAATAAATAAATTTCGCTATGGTGGTGGCGCATGCTGCGCGTCCGATGTTTTTAAATGAAAACTTCTTTAGCGGCGTTGTGCACTTTTTGTGATGGGTAAAAAATGTTAAACTCGCGTCAGAACACGTGGTCTGATCGAAAATTCGTAAGACGGAGGTAGCGTTGACCGCCGGCGCTGCGTAGGAGAGGAAGTGATATCCCCCTCTCTTTCTACCGCGCGGCGAAAATGTACGCCTGCTCCTGCTGTTTATTAATGTAATATAAATTGTCATGTTTGTGTACGATAGCGCAATAAATGAATATTGTATTTTACCACATAAATGATAGTCCTTTTATACTGATAAATAAAGCAATTCGTGCGAAATTATTCCTTAATCATTCCAAAATATACAAAAATGCACAACGTTAATGTTCAAGTTTTCACTTCTGCCGAACTCCCGAAGTGCAACCCGTGTTTTTTAGGGCTCCGAACCTCAAAAGGAAAAACGGAACCCTTATAAGATCACTTTGTTGTCCGTCTGTCTGTCTGTCTGTCTGTCTGTCTGTCAAGAATTTCTATGTCGAGAATGCGTGGAGGTATCAAGCTGAAATTTGAACTGTATACTCAGGTCTACGGTCCCATGAAGTGAAAAAAAAATCAAACTGCTAAGTTTACGTAGAAAAAAGTTACGGCCGTTTATTCAGCAAAAAACGCATATTTCGACACACTCAAGGGAATCAAAACCTATAGGGTACTTCCCGTTGACCTAGAACTATGAAATTTGACAAATAACATCGTTATAGACTACAAGTACAGGAATAAATCTCAAAACTATACATTTGTAAATAGATCTTAAAAAATAGGGGGTCTATATTTTTTATAGGGTGTCGAAATTTCAAATTGAAACTACTAGTTCAAATGGGGTATCATATGAAAGGGCTTGATGTACACATTGCAAAATATATTTTATTTATTTTTTTCGAGGCTTTATTTCTTATTTATAATGAAAAATATCAAATTTAATAATGATATTACGTACCTACGGAACCCTCGGTGGGCGAGTCCGACTCGCACTTGTCCGGTTTTTTTTATACACTCAATAGCATCTATGGAAGCGGGCGTGAATGTTGGATTATCGCGCCCAGGGGTACCTGTGGATGAAAATGAACGAACAAATAGACAGACGCGCTCTCAGTTTTTTTATACCGCCAAAGTGACAAACACGCATACCCGCCTGCCTCATGGAAAGCAGTTACCGAAGCTTATGTACGCCTGTAACACCAGGGGTCTAACGCGCGTTTGATGACACGCGCGTACGATGGTGTGTTCAGAGGAGTTATTTGACATGATGGATGATATTTGACTTTACTGGAAGAAATGGAATAATTTCATTAAATGTAAAATCATATTATGAAACTGACTTAATTTAAGTTAAAGGTTTTAATAATTAACGATACGAGTATATGTATATTGATTTGGATGAAATGGGTTTGTCATTTTATTTAAAGCAGTTTATCTAAGTACAAATTTATCTATTACTAACAACATTTATATCGTAACATTGCAGATACCAGGGGCACATTTTTCAAACATAAATGATAATTTCGAAAAGTTCTTTCTTTGGCATCATTCAATATTTTTTAGGGTTCCGTATCCAAAGGGTAAAACGGACCCTGTTACTGAGACTACGCTGTCCGTCCGTGCGTCCGTCTGTCACCGGCTGTATCTCATGGATCGTAATAGTGAGACAGTTGAAATTTTTCACAGATGATGTATTTCTGTTGCCGCTATAACAACAAATACTAAAAAAATATAGTTTCTACCAGCTAGGCTAAACACAATTGCTGCCAATATAATCTAATTTTTAATTTTCGCAATAAAAAAAAATCCGATCGTAATCGGCTTCAGCTTCGGCGGTAGGTCCCCAGGAAAAAAACGCTTGACAAAAAGTGGTTAGAACAGACGGTCCTGAAGGATAATACGAGGCAGAGAGAGTGTAATAAAGATTTGCAAAAAAAAAAACATACAAAGTACAAACTATACCTTTGTTACAAACGTCCATAACATGCGTACACAACTGTTCAACATTACATGTTCTACAATATCATAGTATCAAATCAAATACTTTCTGAAATTCACAAGGCAAAAATATAGAGTTTTAATAGTGTTCGAAACAGTAACGTCTTTCCAATAGAATCCCATGAGATTTGACGACAAAATCGATTCCTGATCACGTTAATAATAATTTAACTAGCGTTCGGCCCGGCTTTGCATGGTAGAGATGTATTGGCTTACGCGACGCACGCTAGAAATATTCCAGTTTGGTAAGATCTTTTCTAACATTGTCAACAATCATCGTCATATTTCGACCAATTTACACGAAATTGTAATGAATACATACACCTAACACTTCCTCAAGAATAACTTCGTCCATTGGTGGAAATCGTATGAAAATGCGTTGATTCGGTTTTGAATTCTCGCGATCAAACAAACAACAACGCCTGCACTATTTGTGTTAGCAATCTATTATATCTACTGAACACCGTTGCTGTTAAAAATTAAAGAGGCTTTAATCAAACGACTTGAAATTTGTGTTGAATTTAAATTCTGGAAAAAATAAATCACAGTTATGAACTAACATTGCATTTTGTATCTGTTGGGTAGTAACAGCTTCAAATATTTATGACTTCCGTAAACATTCGAAGTTTCTAAGAACTCATAACTGTATTTACCAAAAATAAATCTGCTTTCCTTTCCGCATATTCTATTATAGTATTTCGCCCACATCACCGCCTAATCTGTATACCACAGAGTACATTTAGTACATTATTGCGTCTTGTCTTGTATTTTGTACGGGCGCCAAACCAAAACTCGTAAAACCTATAACGTAATCTATAAACGTTAACAATAGAAGAAGTATTGCCTGCACACCCCTGCTGCTAACGTACCATCTCCACCTCATGTGTGCTCATTCGCAGGAATACAACAAACTTCAATACAATTGTATAATTATATGGCTGCGGTCTTCTATGAGGTGGAGGGAGACATGCTTAGCGGCTTGGCAAGCATGTCGCTTATACTACAGATGCCCTATAATTCCTTTGCCAGAGCCTCATTAGTTATGCAGCTGGGTATAACATGTGCAGGTGAGGTTGACTTTGGTTCTAAAAATAGCGTAGACAACACCAACTTGCTATGCAAGTATACATGTTTTGAATGAATATCACCAATTTATCAATGTAAAACAACCGAATTAATTTTTCCTTCTAAACACTACTTATAAATTTTACCACTAGATGGCGATTTCTATAGGTTTTCTAGATGGGGGAGTACCTTCAAGAGAAAGCAAGTTGCTTTCTCCCGCCTGCATAAACTTGCTTTTACTTTTACAAAATCTTTCAGATTTTGTTTATAGATGGCGTTAATACAGTTCTTATAGTTTCTCGTCTACTTTCACTCATTTTACAAATTAAAATAAAGATGGCGCTGTAACTATATATTAATGTCTAAAAATACTTTCACCCATATTTGCCACTTGCAATTCAGTTATAGATGGCGCTGCTTGGAAAACTATCGATACCAGCTGAATGATACGGAAACTATGTACTTTGTGGAAAGCGACTAGGCTGTTATAGTGCTGATAAATATCAATCACACTTATGGTTGCCAACTTTTTTTACAAGAAAAACAGTATATTAAAAGCTGCGTAGTAAAACAAACAGTATACTAAGGTCCAGTGCATGCGGAGCAGTACAATAAACAGTGCTATGGTCAAATGAAGTTTTTTTCAACAGCACAAGCACAGAAAACAGTATAATACTGTTTTTAACAGTATGGTTGGCAACCCTAATCACACGTTAAAGTATCACTCACTTGCTACTACTCTCACTGTTATAGCACTACCAGTGCCACTCTTGATGCTATTAGAGATTAAGCACACTAGGAAACCCTATACTCATACGACATCACTCCAATCTGTGATGTGATTATACTGTGATTATAGCTAGGCTAAACACAAGTACCCTAAATCTAAATTGAAGTTTGATTTTCGCAAAAAAATATACATTGAAACCAGCCAGTCGCTAGATACAGATTTAAACATCGGACGCGCAGCGTGCGCCACCATAGCGAAATTTTTTTTCTTTTTTTTTTGTAATCCCGAATTGATGTCGTAAAACGAAGCTCACTTTACAATACTACTTTTTAATGCTCAACACGAATCCGAAGTCAGAATTTCGAAATTTTGAGTTTCATGGCAACGGACGGACAGACAGAACGACTTTTTTTCGGAAAACCAAGGTCACTTTACGTTACTACTTTTTGATGCTCTACACGACTCCGAAGTCAGAATTTCGAAATTTGAGTTTCATGGCAACGGACGGACAGACAGAACGACTTTTTTTTCGAAATCCCGAATTGATATCGGAAACCAAGGTCACTTTACAGTACTCCTTTTTGATGCTCTACACGAATCCGAAGTCAGAATTTCTAAATTTTGAGTTTCATGGCAACGGACAGACAGAACGACCGGACGATTTCTTATGCTCAATGAATTTCGCTGAAAAGTGATTGTTCAAATATCAGTGCATGGATAATAACAGATTAAAGCTACTTATATTCATTTCACATAAATAAACGGTTGTGTAAAGCAGGTTAAGATCAGGCGCTAGTGATGGACGTGGGGTAATGGAAAGCTGTCGATAAATTTATTTTTTACTTCTAGAAGTTATTAAAGAATTAAATCTTAATTTTGACGTTACGTGTGTGTATTTTGAAACCTGTTTGATGTCAAAAAATAAATACTTGAATTCTTATATTTTTTAGATTCGGTAACATTTTTACTATTCAATAAATCTTATTGGTAGGCATTTTTATACGCGAAACGAAACCAAATCTTTGTCACTGTTGTATGCTATTATTTGCTGCTCAATCATAAAGATAATGAAACTAAAAACTACTAAAAATTTGCTAAATTCGAACGAATGGATTGCAATTGAACCAACCAAATGTAAACAAAAATAGACCAATACCTAAGTACTTTCTACTACAAATCATTACCTCACTTTAGCTTCACAGTAATAAAATATTAGTGACTGTGCCTTATTATAAGGAGCAACTTATGATTCGGTTCAGAGACTACCTGTGATGATTATCGACGATGTCACTCTCACAGACGGTACCGAGTCATTAAGAAGCTATTTCTCTGATTGTGTATTTGACATACCTGTACTATGGATTTATCTTCAGATTATTATTGACATCATTATCTGCCTTCTTCTGGAATCGCACTACCTACTCTCATTTGGCAAGAAATTAGAGAGTAGTAAGAGATTTTCCAGAAAACTATAGCATATTCTTCGAAAAGAGCTGGTGGGCTAAGCCCGATGAATGCAGATGCTAGTGTAAGCATCACAGAAGATCATCGTACCAGCGGACGATCTATTTGCTAGTTTGCCTCCTTAGTAGGTTACAAAAATATATGTAATCTCTTAAGCAATTATCTATCACTTATTGCAAGATATATTTATCGATAAACTATGACAGACATCTCCCCATCTCTACGTGTAATGTGGGAGCATAGTTTTATAGCTATAAGAACTATGTCAGAAGGTGACCTGAGTGACTTACTGATCGCTGATCTCGATCATCATGCATTTGCATAGATCGTTTAGATAAATTCTAATGATCATTGCTGTTGACGATTGTGATTCCAAAGAATACGGAAATATTATTCGATACACAATGATTGTGGCTTTCTCGACATTGTTGTTACTTATTAAAGACAAAGAGGCTATTTGACAATGTTCAATAATTGTATAAACTATTTAATAATATCGTCAAATACACAAACCTATAAAGATCTGCAAACTTTCATTCTAATATCTTCCGTCCGACTTATTTTAGGGTTGATCTAAGTTTGGCGGGAAAGTCCATTTTAAAAGTATGAAGTTATTAAAAAATGATATTTCCATTGGAGAAGCAATAAAAAATACTATAAATTTTATTATGATACACAAACGTAATATTTAACATAGCGACAGTTGTGTTAAATATTACGTTTATGTAATACGACAGTACTAATTTCTGATTTGATGCATACAAAATACAAACCTGTGACGTCATAACTCAGTAGCCTTTTGTATGGAGCGTTTTCGGGAAAGTTCAAAATTGTGATTTTCAAATTAACATATCTCGAGAGATTTTTGTGCTATCGAAGTAGGTAAGTCTTTCACCTATGGTTATATTACTGAGACGTCCCTAAATATCAAACCGAAAAAATGTTGGTCAAATAGCCCACTTTAACTCCATTGTTTGATCCCCGCTCAAGTCAAATATTTGTGTGCATGAACATGTCTATTTATCTTGGTCTGGGTGTTTTCTACGTATTTTATGTATGGATATACAAAAAGAAATCTAGGTAAGTATAATATTAGTGATCTAGTACCCATAGTACAAGCTTTGCTTGGTTTGGTACTGGCGCTGTGTAATATGTCCTACCTACACGTTGTGCACCCTGTTGACTAACTAAGCACTACTTCACGTGATTCCGCCATATGGGAAGGGCTTATCAGACGACGAGATTTTCAGACTGTCTATTACAGTTCCATAAATGCCCACGGCCTCTTTGTATAGTCACACAGCTCTCTAGAGGCAGGGAATTCATCCTCACATTTGGGAGCCTAAATGGGCACGTACTGCGTACAGTACGATGTAAAAACTACTCTGGAACCGTAGTTTCAGATGTAAAAAAGTCTCTGGAACCATAGTCCCAGATTAGTTTTTTACATCATACTGTAATCATAAGTTTTTTTAGGCTGTGGAATGATCTCCATATTATAATTATCCCAGGAGACTAAAATATAAGGTTTTTCAATAAAGATGTTAAGGATTTTTGCTGATTTGGCAATGCGTGAGAGATGCCTCTGGTGTCGCAAGCGTCGATAAAGTGCGATAACTGCTTTCCATCAGGCGGGTCGTACACTTGTTTTTCACCCTAGTGGTATAAAAAAGTGTCGCCTCGTTTACATCTTACTAGTAAAACGTCACCATGATAAACTGTCTGATAACTTATTACATAATGTAATAGGCACTCTAGTTCATGCAAACGAATACCGGCCGGCACCTACACTCTACCTAACTTTCTACAGTAACCACATGTTGTGTTACAAATCGGTAATATAATGTTGCATAGTTACGAGTTACGAGTTGTTTGTAGGTGCATGTTGCACCAGCAATCTATAAAATGCATTGAACACTGCACGTGGTTTCACTAGAACAAGGTCAGTGCCGCGAGGCAAGTGCGGTACACTTCGACTGACTTTTTAACACGCTTTTATTTTGACGAGCTCGGTGGCGTAGCGGTCAATGACGCGGCTTCGACACCAACGCTCGTGGGTTCGATTCCCACACAGGACAAACATTTGTGTGCATGAACATGTCTGTTTGTCTTGGTCTGGGTATTTTCTATGTATTATTTGTATATATTTACAAAAAAAAAAATTAAGTACATTTATCAGTTGTCTAGTACCCATAGTAAGTAGTAGCTTTGCGCTTAATTTGGGACTAGTTGGCGCTGTGTAAATTGTCTAGAAATATTTATTTATTTATTTTATTAGCTGCACATGTAACCGACTTCTTTGAACTTGATTTTGAACGGTCAGATTTAATTTAAACTTTGTATAATGTTATAATAAAGCACTTGTACTGTTCCACGTAATTACATTTATTTTTCACCGACCGGTTTCGCCGTTAAGACATTATCAAGGTAACCAGATGGTGTCTACGTTTTTGCTCAGAATCCTTAGTGGGAGATTTTTGTTTGCGTTCTATCATGTCAACGTAAACAAACCGACCAAATAGAGAAGAACTCTCTTATTTTGAATTTATAGGACGCGTGTTACATATCAATATTATGCGGCTTACTCGCATTTTGAAATGAGCAACCCAGCTAATTTGTACATGTGACACGCATCTGGTAAATACACAATATGAAACTTTTTCTCAATTTGGTCGGCTTGTAAACGTTAACAGGTTCGAATGTGACCAAAAAAACTAGCACTAAGCCCTCTGCCCCCTTACCACCATCTCTTATTGCGATTCAACAATTGAATAGATTGCTTATTCATACCAATGAATAAGCGACTCTATTCCATTTGAAATAGAGTCGCTTATTCATTGGTGTGAATAAGCAACTCTATACCATTTGAAATAGATTCGCTTATTCATTGGTATGAATAAGCATTCTATTCAGTTATTGAATCGCAATAAGAGATGGTGGTAAGGGGGCTGTACAGACGCCAAACGTTTTTTTTCCCGACGAGTCACACCCCTGCTAGTGTTGTAAGAGACTCGAGTCTTGGAGTCTTATTTAATAAGACTTGAGCTTTTTTTGATGACTCGAGTCTTATAAATAAAACTTAGAGCTCAAGTCCTTCAGAATTTGGAGTCTTTTGTCTAAAGACTTGAATCCTGCCAAAAAGAACTCAAAGACTGAGTCTTTTTAAAGAACTCATGACTGAGTCCTCTAAATTCATGGTTGTATAGTTTAGCAATAAAATAGCAATGAACAAATTGTTATTGGTATTTATTAGGTACTATTATATAATTCTAAATCAACGCAATCAAAAGATATAGCCGTTTATGTTCCGTTTTTCATACAAATGAAGCCTCGCCAAAAAGCTATACCTATACTTCCGGTTGTGCTAAAATCATGAAATTTGGAAAATAAATCTGAAAACTGGAAATTTGTAGTTACTTCTTCTTCTTTGATCATCCAATAT
Organism: Hypsopygia costalis; assembly: GCA_937001555.2. Classification (NCBI taxonomy): domain Eukaryota; kingdom Metazoa; phylum Arthropoda; class Insecta; order Lepidoptera; family Pyralidae; genus Hypsopygia; species Hypsopygia costalis. The sequence goes on from OW443350.2 coordinate 7,104,663, forward strand.
AATGTGACCCTAGTGTTGGTACATTTTACATTGATATACGGCTCTTTTTAGACCGGTTTTTAAATTAAAGTGTATTTTATCGCTGTTACGCTTAATGTGCGGTTGACTGTACCTATTGGATAATATAATATAATACCCCAACTCAAGTTCATGGCTCAGTCTAGCTCAAAGAACTTAAGACTCGAAAGGACTCGGAAGACTCAAAAGACTCGGACTCATGTGACTAACAAGTCCTAGTCTTGAAAAGAGACTCAAGTCTCGAAATGAATACTAAAAGACTCGAGTTTCTTACAACTCTAACCCCTGCTCTTAGGGTGTGACTTGTTAGGAACAAGTATAAAAAGTTGTCCCATCGAGTAACAGTGTGACTCGTTGGGATTTTTGTTCCCCAACCAGTCACAGTGTTACAGATGTGGGTGTGACTCGTTGGGAACAATCGCATTGTTCGTTTATGTAATAGTCAACGATGCGACATTTGTATAGAGTGGCCAGGGTGTGGTTGATATTCATGATATTATTACGAGCGACTGTACAACAAGATAAGTCCGGTCCGGTAGTAGAAAACTGCTCTCCCATAATGGCCGTACTCATTGGTATTGCGGATGTCCTTTACAACACTTTATAGAAACGCAGCTATGTGCGTCGCTTTGTGCCTTTACATTTTTATTAGATAATTACCTCAAAATAACTTCGTACCGCATCAGAAACAAACAGTCTGTGTTCATGATATCAAAGACCCGCTCAAAAGATGGTAAAGGTAATTTGGTAATTTAATGGTAATTTATTTATTAATTTATTAAACTCACACATAAATTTACAGTATGCAACCAAAACATTTATGTGGTAAGTAGATTATAAAATTTGTAATTAAACTAAAATTTATAATTTAAAATAATAACAATAATAAATAATTTTATTAAGACGAGCTCGGTGGCGTAGCGGTCAATGACGCGGCTTCGACACCAACGCTCGTGGGTTCGATTCCCACACAGGACAAACATTTGTGTGCATGAACATGTCTGTTTGTCTTGGTCTGGGTGTTTTCTATGTATCATAAGTATGTATTTACAAAAAAAAAATGTATTTACGTATGTTTATCAGTTATCTAGTACCCATAACACAAGCTTCGCTTACTTTGGGGCTAGATGGCGCTGTGTAATTTGTCTGACAATATTTATTTATTTATTATTTAAACCTCTCTCACAAATTAATTCATAAGAACTATTAAATAGGTTCACTTTGATTTTAGGCTGGAGTGTGTGAGAGACTGGTGCCTGAGCTAGGTATAACCCTGTGTTACAAGTTTAAAGATGAATGTTCATCATTCATCTTTAAACGTGTAATGTTCATCATAATTTTATAAGTTTATTGGGATGTATGTGGCTCATCAACATCTTTGAACCCAAGCCAACTTCATCTGCACGCGGTGCACCCTGCTGAATGACAAACAAAGCTCTGGCGAAAAGAGAGACAGGGAGAGTAGTTGTAAGCTACCCGACTAGAGAATGTACGAGTACCTCCATCTCACAGAATACCGCAGCCAAATAACAATTCCCTTGAGGTTTGTTGTGTTCCTGTGAGTGAGTGAGGTCACCTGAAAGGATGGAGATGCTGCGTTGGCAGCGGGGGTGGCGGCGCACGATATTTTATATTGCGATCGTTAATATTAACGATAACGATAACGCCTAGCGGCTGTATGCTTGTCAAAAAATGTAAACTACATAAGGCCTTAAGAGGAAAACAGAAGCTAACTAGCGCCATCATTGAATAAAAAAATTGTAGCACGCAAACGATTTCGAAGATGAAAATTGTAGAACACTATTCGCTCCTTCCTTTCTGGTGACTTCACTCATTCGCAGGAAAACCCACAATGGAATTGTTATTTGGCTACGGTATATGTGAGGTAGGTACATTCCCCAGTCGGGTACCTTACAACATAGAGTAAATAAATTAACAATTACGCTCCCTACTTCTCTTTTCGCCAGAGCTTCATTACAGTCAGAAGGGTGGACCGCACAAATACTTTCCATCAGGTTTAACTTGTGTTTGTAGTACCATAATTATATATAATTAACCGACTATTAAAATATATATAGGTATATTGTTCAACTTTTCTTTTAATTACGTTTTTTTTTTTTTTGCAAATACATAAATACGTACTCATGTCTCGCTATAGTTTCTTCATACACAATTAAATTGGTATCTATCGTCCCCTTAAGACACTTTCTTCGACATAATATTAACTTCTGTGTGCAAATATGAGAATAAATACGTGAGAATATCACTTCATTCTATGTCTAGCTCATAGTACGTGACAACCTATGGACACATCTCGTGTTCTCGTACGAGTGGGTAATTTGTGTAGAAAGTCACGGCGGCGATTTACCTCAAAACACAGAAAACGTGCGTGGATGCATATATACGTATATACGTATATCCAGAGTGTTAATGTTGAATGTAAATCATCATTATCAGCTACTATTGCGAGATTTCTTTCTAGTCCTTCCCCAGTGCTTTCGACTGAGAGCTTGGTGGCCGGAATTCTGTTGTTTTTTTTATATTATATATGAAAGGGGGGCGACGAGCATGTGGGTAGCAATCATTAACGCCCATGGAGATCAGCAACACCAAGGGGTCGCCGATCCGTTGCCTGTCATTTCAGGAAAATGTTGAGGGGTTTGGGCTCCGCGACTCAAAAGAAAAGAAATTCGAAAGTTTTTTTCTTATTTCTTTATAACTTTATTGACCACAATAAACGGGTACAATAGGAGGACTTAATGCTAATTTCATTCTGTAGCAGTCAACCATTGGAGGCGGAGAAAATTAAGAATGCAATTAAATGATGGATAAATAACATAGTAAGTACTACAAACACAATATAAAAACACATATATTTTTCAGTTAGTTGGTACTAATAGGACAAGAGAGACTAGAACGTACTCAACCACACTTGTGACAGTCGGAACCAACGGCTTAATCTCCTTTCCGAAGCACGAAGGAGTTTGAGATAAATAAACATAAATATCAATAGACAATAATAATTAGATTACGGTTAGCGTTGCGTAACTTGCGTGGAGTCAGTCAAAATGAGTGATTTTTGGTACATCCCGGAAACTCCATACAAATGTCCCGACATTTACTACTACATAAACAAGGACGTCTGTGCAAAGCGTGAATATGCGTGTGTGCGTGCGGCGCCATAGAAACGGTTCCAGACTTGTCTCACAGGGGAGGTGAGGTCGATACCATAGAGCGGCAGGGAGTGGCCATACTGTTCATTACTTATACTGTTCTTCTGGACAGTTTGAAAGCATCTCGTTAACCCGCAATTGAGCATCGTGGTGAAGTACGTACTTTGTTGAGGGGAGACCCGTATCACAGCAGTAGGGGAGACTCGTATCACAGCAGTAGGGGAGACTCGTATGACAGCAGTGGGATGAATGTGAGTTGATGCTGAACTGAAAGATTGGAACTGAAAAACTGGGTAAACCCGCGGGGTACAGGGTACAGCTGTAGTGATAGTATTATTGTTATTGGAGAATTCATCAGAAAGGCACATAAACGAACTCATTTTAATTAAGTACCACACATACTGTTCTTATAATAATTATTTTCTAAAACTTCAAATATAACCTTCTAATTATGGTTTCTTCAAGTCATAATACGTCCAATTATGTACACCATAATCAAAATTTATGTTGCGCAACTACTTTCACTTACTGAAGTGTCTTCTTGATGTTGTGATGATGCTTTCTTTTGTATATGACACAGGGTGCCAAACTAAGCGTACGGCACGCCTGATGAAAAGTTACCACAGCCATAAAGATACCTGCGATATCAGATGTATGCTCCCATACCATTATGCCTGCTAAGGACACATTTACAAAATGAGACGCGTTGATAGCCCAGAGTGCAGAACATGCAAAGGGTCTAACGAAACCATAACACTCTTGATGTGTCAATTTGACGCCCTAGCCGGCAAACGAATGGAAATCCTAGGAAAGGCATACCCGGACCTGGAGGACTACAGGCTCTTCCCAATAAGCGGCATACTAAAATACATGGAACATGTCTCCAGAGGAGAGTGACTAATGGATTAGGGACATCACAAAAGATCATGAGGGTATACGTGTCACCGGTGCTGCAGCACTGGACCCTCTCTAAGATAAGTTAATAAGTATTGTTCACGTGCTGATACCTTCGCTGCCAATGTAGTATCTCCTTACATCTATCACACTCACTTTAAGGAACAGAATAATATTCAAGGTTTTCAACTTAAATAAGGTTACCAGACCCTCGTTGGTGAGTTTGAATTTGGCTCAAAAGTTAGTAGTGAGAACTTACGCCCCAATACTTCGAGGCTAAATTAATTTTTAACCGACTGCAAAAAAGGAGAAGCTTCTCTATTTTATTCGGCTGTATTTTTTTTAATGTATGTTAGTTAATTACTCCGTGATTTAAAAACCGATTTGAAAAAAACTTTTCTTTATTTAAAACAGTATACTTCCAGATTGGTCCTATATTTTTTTCATCATCGTCATCATCAACATCAGCCTGTATCTACCCACTGTTTGGTTTGATATTTCATTACTCCGTCATTTATAAACCGATTTGAAAAAAAACCTTTTTTATTTGAAAAAGTATACTTCCAGATTGGTCCCATATTTTTTTCATCATCATCATCAGTGTGTATCTACATACATAAATGTACAGTAATGTTTGGAGTCGGTTTTTTTGTTAAAATTATATGAATAAAACACATGAATAAATTTGTCTAGTTTATGGCTTTGTTAAAGTATCATTTTAACCTATTATTATATACTGTTAGACACATTTCTCACCGATTTTTTGCATGATCAGTTCAATGTCATCTACCTGCCAGCCAGGACTGCCTGCGATTTTGAACACGACATCAGCCCTTCTCCTAGATGTTAGATCTACACTGCGCTTCCCTATATGTGGTATCCATTCCACAATTTTTCCTATCTGCCATCCGATCTTTGCGCTATGTGGCCTGCTTATTTCACTTCACCTCGCTAATCCTCTCGGCCTTAATTCTACGGTATCCCATTATCTCCTTGAATATCTCTATATACGTTAGCGAAACTAAATGTTCATATCTTAAAAACGCCAAGATAATATATGTATACATTTACATAGATGAAATAAAGTGACGATATTAATGTCAGATGATTACTGCATTAACCCTGTAATAGATGGGCTCGCACCTTCTTCTTGAAAGTAAATTTATTGGGAAGCACCGAATAGATTCTGGTAATGCATTCCAAAGACTGGAATCTTGAAGACCAAAGAGTTGGATATAAAGCCGGAATGGAAAAGTCGGATTAAGAATACTTAAGAATTGTTTGAACGAAGTTCAAGGCTATGCGAGTCGCAAAGATACTGAAACATACATTTCATGTATTCTGGAGAATGAGAATTGAAGAGATTTTTTACACACCATTATAATACACTGTCTTTAATTATGGACTACTTACTATGCCTCAATTTCAAATTAGCAAAGTCGATGTTATGTTTTTTTCGTTGCATGATATTTTTCTACGTGATAAATGACAGACTGTACAATAGGTAGCAACAATAGATAGCCAATTATCCACACATTTTTGCCTCTCGATAGAAAATATTAATGGTATTGTGTTGATTAACCTTATAAGTATTGTACTTTTTACAGTTAACGAAGAGAGATTGTTAAAGAGACATATAACACATTGAACAGATAATAAAAGTCGGACAATAAAAGTGATTGTGCTTTCATATATGAAAACTCATAGAGTTAAATAGACAAATCACAAAGATCATGCGACAGTTATGTAATATTATTTTTTTTCAATGATTTGGATATCTAATTACGTAATTTATAGGAAATTGGTGTTATATATTTGGGGTTTAAGTAGTTCATCAACATCTATGACCAAAGCCAACTTCACCTGCACGCGGTGCACCCTGTTGACTGACAAACGAAGCTCTGGCGAAAAGAGAGGTAGGGAGCGTAATTGCAAGCTACCTGACTCGAGAAGTACCTCCACCTCAAAGAATACCGCAGCCAAATAACAATTCCATTGAAGGTTGTTGTGTCCCTGCGAGTGAGTGAGGTCACCAGAAAGAAAGAAAGGAAGGAAGGAGATGCTGCGTTGTGGGTGGCAGCGCGCGAGCGATATTATATGTTTCGAGCGTATGGCTACGGTAACCGCTTCACATCAAGCGAGCCGTATGCTTATCTGCCACCCGACGTAGTATAAAATAAAATATGGTTTAAGACATTTATTACTCAAAAACAGAATGCACTATTCACTTACATTGAAAAGCACTAGAAAATATTAAAATTTTAGACTCGATCGTATGGATCGAGAAGCGGAGTGGTGGTAATTATTATTATTTATTACAACATTTAGAAATTGTACATACTTACGTAATATCTTCAAAAGTTACCCAAAGACTACGCGATAAAATAAAACAAATTTTATGACCTCCTAAACGAATTAACAAAAAGCGACTATGTAGTTAATCTATACGCAGTAGAAGTAGAAGCGAGAGGTATACCAGCAAAATCTCTCTATAACCTGCTGAAAGACCTTGGCTTGTCCAGAAGTGCAGTAAGTTCTATACTAGAACGAGTATCTAAAGCTGCATTAGCAGGTTCTTATCAGATTTGGCTGGGCAGGGAGAGAAACACAAGTAGTGAAGGTGAGTGTTGATGTACGTCGGAAAGGGGCCCCTTAAACCTACACCCGTGTCACAAGTCTCGGGATCTGCTTGGGGTTTCTCTCTCTGCCACACGATGGACTCGGCACCCGCACGGTGAATCCATGGAAGCTAAGAAGTTCGTCTCTACGTAGAGTTGGTAGGTAACTACATAACTGTAATGCATAAGTCACATCTTAACATCTAGGTAAAACGTCCAGGTTTTAGATATTAAAATGAAACATGTTATAAAAGCTGTGTAATTGCTTTCAAAGTTAAAGGAAGTCCGGTTCTAAAGGAACTACAACGTCTAATTCCGCTATTCATAATAAATAATGGGGCCGCACCAATCACCTTTTATATACAAAAACGTGACAAAACCTTATTGAACAACTATAGACCGATCTCAATTCTGACCCACGTTTTTAAACTTTAGCTATGGACACCTATTTTGTAACACTAGCAGAGACATGGAGTCTGGCAGACCTCTATATTTTGAAATGTAATATTTATGTAATAGGTTAAACAAATGATTAAAAAAGTGGTTAAATGAGTTGTAAGGGTTGTAAATAATGATATCTCAAATAGTTTTATACAATATTTATTACAAAAATCTAATTATTACAAGACGAGATTAAAGCTGCTTTCAATGCTTATCATGGATTCTCTCGCTCTAAAGCGTATCTGCATAATTGACAAAGAAGAACTTATAGTCTAAGAATGTAAAACCTCTTATTTTAATTATTGAAATTAATATTATTTGCATACGTTTAAATTTATACTATATCTAAATTAACATTTTAATTATCAATTATTCCACTGTTGAGATAAGTTATTTGCGTAGTAAAAAGTTCGTAAACTCATACCCCTGGCGCACCATTTAAAAGTGGAGCACCTGATGGCACATGTGTTTCCTCCGTCTAACATGAGATCCTTCAAACGAATCATGAAGAAGCACTTCGCGAGCGAGCATGTCAGTGTTGATAGAATACTGTTGTCAAGTCTCTTGTTAGTTGCCGGTGTAATTTTAAATCTATGTATTTGTATGTACGTTTAGAGCAGGTTTAGAGTAATGATATATTCTTATGTATGTTTTATGTTATTCGACTGAGTAATGTCGTTTTTTTTTTCTTTCTCTTAGTTGAATAGTCATTACATATATCTATTTTCTAGACACTATTATATTTTTTTAATCTAATTTTGAACTGCATACGTGTATTTCTGCTATTCCCAAAGGTTGACTGGTAGACAATGCTTTTAGCGTTAAGTCCGCCTTTTGTACCTTTATGTAATTTTGTGGTCAAATAAGTTTCAATAAATAAATAAATAAATTGAGCTCCTGTTTGCGCTTTATAGACACTATGCTATTAATTTTATATTAATTAAAAAAACTTATTATTAATTTAATTAGTTGTTTCGTCCAGTGTTGCCAGAATATTTTAACTATTTTTGAAATCGACGAGATCGAGAGTTCAAATCCCACCTGGGGGGCTGGGGGGTTAGGTGAATTTTTAATTTTCAAAAATATTTATAAAAATCAGGTTTCATAAATACGTAGGCGTATTTCATCGATAAAACAGTGTACAATTATAATAATGTACGTAATTTGATAAAATAAAATAATAATAATTATAAGAAAATTATTCTCTTAGCAAGCAAATTGGGTCAATTTTTATTGCTTGTTAAAACATGTGTAAATAAATGATAAAGTGAAATCTAATGATAATAACTATATAATCAGGCACTCACTTTAGCACGCAGATAAATCCAATTGTCGAAATGAAAGTACTTTTTAAAATTCACACGTTCTTCATCTGTGAAGTCGGGAAACTCATTGTCTGATGATTATCTGAATGATTGTGATCAAATCGTATACATTTCAAGGAAAGTAAATTTTAAACGCTACCTACCCTATACTTACCTACAGCACAGTATAAGTAATAAATAGTACTACGAATAATATGCCACACCCTACAGCTCTTACGTATCGACTCCCCTCTGAATCGAATCTGAAACAGATCACCAAGGGTTGTCACCCTTCTACGTCACGTATTACGACACTTCGTTCGTAATATATATATGTCAAATGAGGTTTCAATATGTAAAATGATTAATTTCTCATTAATACATCAGTGAGCAACATAGATTATATTTTATTCCAACCGCGCAAAGCTTCGGCAGATTACAAGTATTAGTAATAAAATTGGATAGTAGACAAAGATAGAGATGTTACTTTTCGTAAATGATACTAAAACTAGTAAAGTTAGTTATATTTTAAGGAATATTATTGGCATTAATACTTGTATACTTTGTACTTCGGTAAAAGAATTTACTCAAACGAAGTCCCATGTAGAAATTAGTAGGTAGAACAAAATTTAAAAATATCGAGTTATCGCTAACCTCACTTGCTTATAACGTCGAGACATATATACATATGTCGCGATCTAGCAAGATATGAAGATGCGGTTCCACTGAGACATTTTGAGAATTTATTTTATTATTTTCACAGAAGAACATAAAAAAAATAAAATAACAGAGACAACCTAACACGCCAATGGAGCGTAGGTTGTTATCTCGAATAAAAAAGGCGTGTTGATATACTGCCCTATATATTTACTGTGACGGAACATGCTCACAAAACAAAACTTAAGTACAGTCGAAATCGAGAACTACTCATTTCTATTGCTCGATCTACGAACCATATCAAGATTACGCAAGGAGTACTGTCAGGGTCTGTGTACCAAATATACCAAACAAGTATATAAAAATAACGGGTTGCACTCCGGGAGAGCCGGTAGAAGTGAAAATTTGAACATTAATGTTGTGCATTTTTGAATATTTTGGAATAGTTAGGGAATAATTTCGCAGAAATTTCTTTAATTATCAGTATAAAAGTACTATCATTTATATGGTAAAATACGATATTAATTTATTGAACATGACAATTTATATTCCATTAAAAATAAACAGCAGGAGCCGGCATACATTTTCGCCGCGCGGTAGAAAGAGAGGGGGATGTTACTTCCTCTCCTACGCCGCGCCGGCGGTCTATTCCCCCCTCATCTAACGAATTTTCGATCAGGGCACGTGTCCTGATGCGAGTTTAAAACTTTTTACCCATCACAAAAAGTGCACAACACTATCAAGTTTTTGCAGTGATTCCGGAATATTCACACAGACTCTAACTGATGACTTTTATACCGTCTGCGGAAGAAGATCAAGTCGTATCTGAAAATGTTGCGGGCTAATAATAGACTCCTGAAAATAGTGGCTGAAGATATAAATGCAGCTGTACGGAGGCAACTATTTTTAATAGACGTAATAAAATATATCAAAACACTTGAAGCGTTCGTCCACTACGTTGGTCACGGTTTCAGCATTTTGACGGACCTAAGCAGTGGCCTATGTATTTGGTATGGACCGCTGCTTGTCCCCACGGTCCGTCAATAATATAGATGCCGAATCTCGTGCGTGTGGACAACAGTCCACACAAATATATGCGGCGCTTCTTAGTCCGTTAAAATACCGGATCGCTCTTACACGATATTCTAGTGAAATAGTAAATACCCTTAACACTTTAGCAGCGCAGTGTATCCTATGCGATTATACCTAAGCTGTTGCGACGAGTCCGTGTACCTTATGAGGTACACAAGTCGAATGTAGTTCTATAAGCTTTGATAACACGGACTCGCGAAGTATGTTTGTATATAATAACTGGACTTGTGACAAATGTTCTAATATTAAAAAAATGTTTATTAATAGTGTCATATCACACCCCGGCCACTCCATCATAGTCAATGACGTCTGTACACAGCGTGAATGAGCGTGTGTTCGTGTGACGCAATACAAACTGTTCCAGATCTGTCTCAGAGGGGAGGTGAGGTCGACACGAGAGAGCGGCAGGGAGGGGCCATACTGTACGTTGTACTATTACTTATACTGTGATAGTGTTGTCAAGTTAAAAATAAAACGATAGATCGCGTTGTCAACAGTTCTTATAATGGTAGACTGCTAACAGGTTAAGCTCTCTAATCTCTAACGTATTATGTATAGTCACCTAGGATTATTATTGTATGCGCTAAGAAATAATTTGACCAGAATCTGCAACATATTTCAAGGTCCGCTTCCAGAGAAAGTGAGTGAAAGTCGAGGGCTGCAACAAAGTGCATTCTTAAAGTAACTAGGTAAACTAGAGCCTCTGCTATGGGTGTAACTGGCTCACCACGATCTTTAAAGCCAAAGTCAATCTCATCTGCATGTGGTGTACTCTGGCGATTAGTGAAAGAGGCACTGGCAAAAGAGAGGTAGGGTACAGCGCATTAGCGCACCCCGGCCACTTCATACAAATGTCGCGTCAGTAACTACTACATAAACAATGATGTCTGTACAGCATGAAAAAGCGTGCCTGCGTGCGGCGCCATACGAACTGTTCCAGATCCGTCTCAAAGGGGGGGAGATGAGGTCGACACGAGAGAGCGGCAGGGAATAGCCATTCTCTACGTGATACTATTTTTAGGGTTCCGAACCTCAAAAGGAAAAACGGAACCCTTATAAGATCACTTTGTTGTCCGTCTGTCTGTCTGTCTGTCTGTCTGTCAAGAATTTCTATTTCGAGAATGCGTGGAGGTATCAAGCTGAAATTTGAACTGTATACTCAGGTCTACGGTCCCATGAAGTTAAAAAAAAATCAAACTGCTAAGTTTACGTAGAAAAAAGTTACGGCCGTTTATTCAGCAAAAAACGCATATTTCGACACACTCAAGGGAATCAAAACCTATAGGGTACTTCCCGTTGACCTAGAACTATGACATTTGGCAAGTAACATCGTTATAGACTACAAGTACAGGAATAAATCTCAAAACTATACATTTGTAAATAGATCTTAAAAAATAGGGGGTCTATATTTTTTATAGGGTGTCGAAATTTCAAATTGAAACTACTAGTTCAAATGGGGTATCATATGAAAGGGCTTGATGTACACATTGCAAAATATATTTTATTAATTTTTTTCGACGCATTATTTCTTATTTATAATGAAAAATATCAAATTTAATAATGATACTACGTACCTACGGAACCCTCGGTGGGCGAGTCCGACTCGCACTTGTCCGGTTTTTTTATACTGGCATCGGTAAGTTGCCGGACGAAGTACCTCCACCTCACAAAATATCGCGGTCAATTAACAACAATTCCTATGAGGATTATTATGTTTCTGCGAGTGAGTGGAGTCACCAGAAAGAAAGGAGTTGCTGCATTGGCAGCCTGAATTATGCAAAATTTCATGTTGCAAGCGTTAATATGGCTACGTTATCTGCTTTATTTCAAGTTATACTGCTTTATATGAAATTTATTTTTGTACTTGTAGTCTATAACGATGTTACTTGCCAAATTTCATAGTTCTAGGTCAACAGGAAGTACCCTTTAGGTTTTGATTCCCTTGAGAATGTGTCGAAATATGCGTTTTTTGCTGAATAAACAGCCGTATTTTTTTTTACGTAAACTTAGTAGTTTGATTTTTTTACAACTTCATGGGACCGCAGACCTGTGTATACAGTTCAAATTTCAGCTTGATACCTTCACGCATTCTCGGCTTAGAGGGTCTTGACAGACAGACAGACGGACAACAAAGTGATCTTATAAGGGTTCCGTTTTTCCCTTTGAGGTACGGAACCCTAAAAACGAAGGCAGGTTAGTTTCAAGCATTTCTTCTTTGCCAATAAACTGTGACCACTATACTTTGTAGAGTTAGGTAGGTACATTATTTCGCATATCGCTATCATGAAGCCTTACAGCCTTATAGCTTCACGATTCACAAATATCAAACAGTTCGGATAACTTACGTCACAGATAATAATATATCATTGATAGCTTTCAGTACATCCTCATTTTTAACACGTGGTATTGTATGGTACATTATTATGTATTATTGCTTTTGATATACTATTTCAGCTCGTCGCTATTGTTGGGCCTATCGAGGTTATGAAGCCATCAGCTCTGTGTCAATCTAATTTCAATATTGCATTGAATATATCTACAATATATAAATGTTCAGTAGAAATAAAATAAATGCTTTTATTTCAACAAATAAAAATAAATGCTTTTATTTCAACATATAAAATATTAGATAGATAGATAGAATATGTTTTATTTGCACTATACAAACTACGGAAACAATTTAGTCAGCATACAGAAAATAACCTATTTAAAATATGTTTGTAGTAACAATAATGTAACCTTGGCATATGCAGGAATTAAATATAACGTTTCTAGAAGCATTATAGTTTCTAGATTTTTTTATACTACGACGGGTGGTAGACAAGCATACGGCCCGCTTGATGTGAAGCGGTTACCTATTTTTCAAACCAAATGACTGTACTGTATGTCTTATAACTACAATCTGTATTATGTAATATTAAATGCTATAAAGATTTTACTAACAAACAAACAAAAAAATTATAACAATATGCAATTTTCGTATGCGTCTTTAAGACGCAGGTTATCTTTCTAGGGTTTAAAAATTACATAGGTCATTCTACCTAATGTATTTGATAAATTCCGACATTCCATTCCTATTGTTTGGCATATCTCCACCATAAAGTCTATAAACGACACTAATCAATCAACCAGCGATGCTAGCCACCGGGGTCGTCATAACAATGAATAATTTTTGTATGCGTCTTTAAGACGTAGGTTATCTTTCTAGGGTTAAAGATTACATAATACATTCTACTTAATGTATTTGATAAGTTCCGACTTCCCCAACTTATGGTCCCCTCCCATTCCTATTGTTTGGCATGTCGCCATCAAGAAGTCTACCAACCTTACTAATCAATGTAGACGTCGACCTGTATAACATCAAGTTCAACAGTTTGAATGTCTCATGCTCGAGATATGCCATTGTTGTCGTGTGAACTTGTGCTAAGTGTTGTTTAATGTGTTTTATCATTTGGTGGATAATGACCCTAAATGTCAACGTGATACGGACATTGACGTTGAAGGAAAACAAGCTTCTACTAGACTACCCACTAGACACTAAACCAGTTCTTGTCTAAAACTGGCTATACAAACTTGACATTAAGCTGGTGGCACACCAAAAAAATCATGATGACATTACAACAAACATTATATTATTTTTTAAACAATGCATGTGACTCTTTCTATATAAATAAAGACATTTTTTTACCTTCACTAACCCACAGTTGAGCAGTGTTGTGGAGTACGCCCTAATACCTTCGGTTGAGGGGAGACCCGTATCCTAGTAGTGGGATGAATATGGGTTGATGCTAGATAATTTATAAAAATTACATGAATTTTTTATAAAAATTACTTGTTTAGAGATATAAGTAAAAACTTAGCTAAGAAAAACTAGTGTCCCACAGAACGACACTGTGTAAGTTAAAAAAAAACAAATGTAACATCACATATTAAAAAGAACGAAGTATATTACCTACTACTTTCAAATTAGTGTTTTATTAATTTTAATATACGGAATGTAATTATAAGTCTTAAGTTGTACTCTAAGAAAAGCTTTTTTTCCACTTTCTCACGTCTAGTAGATACTTCCGATCTAAGTATATTGCCCAGTAGACTAAACAGTTGGTCACTTGGAACACTAGTAGACGGAACGGATATATGCTGCTGGTGAAATAACAATATATGTAAATAATAATAATAATAAATAAATATTTCTGCACAATTTACACAGCGCCATCTAGTCCCAAATTAAGCGTATAAGCTTGTGTTATGGGTACTAGACAACTGATAAATGTACTCAAGTTCTTTTTTTTTTTGTAAATACATACTTATAATACATAGAAAACACCCAGACCAAGACAAACAGACATGTTCATGCACACAAATGTTTGTCTTGTGCGGGAATCGAACCCGCGAACTCGGAGTCAAAGTGACCATTGCTAATCATTCGACCACCGAGCATGTCGGCATTGCGTTGCAATAATGGCACCGACAGATAAGATTGAATACATGATTATTCACACACACTCGAGTTTTGGCGTGGCCGAATGTTTGGGCCATTTTTGGCCGAAACCGTAACTACAGCGGAAACTAGATTATTTAGCCGAAATTGGCCGAAACTGAATCCAAATTTTTGGTACGTCACCATGAACAGAAACAGTCAGCAGAAAATTATTCACGTAACGGTTTTGCAACCTTAAAGATTTATATTCACTATAAAAGGTTAAGAAATACAATTCAATTACATATACTTAAACGTAAAAAATTTATAAAAAAAATATATTCATATTTTTATTTCCACTCGTTGTCACTCCTGCATTAAAACATATTTGTATATTGCGTTAGCACCTCGTAAATATTCTGTTGTATTATGCTATTTGCATAATATAATGACAAATATGTACAAACATAGTCACATAATATTTTACATAAATATTTTCTTACTCTCAATTTGTTCTACACTATTTTGCGTTGTTAGTTGATGCAAACTATTGCCTGCCGACACCAACACACTACCGTTAGTAGATACATGCGAGTACCGTCCCTGTTTTGATTGTCTCATCTCCTGCTTTTTTTTTTTTTTATACTACGTCGGGTGGTAGACAAGCATACGGCCCGCCTGGTGTGAAGCGGTTGGGGTAGCCATATTAACGCTCGCAACATAAAATATCGCTCGCGCGCTGCCACCTCCGCTGCTAACGCAGCATCTCCTTCCTTTCTGGTGACCTCACTCACTCGCAGGAACAACACAACCCTCAAGGGAATTGTTATTTGGCTGCGGTATTCTGTGAGGTGGAGGTATATTCCCCAGTCGGGTAGCTTATAATAAAATTACGCTCCCTACCTCTCTTTTCGCCAGAGCTTCGTTTGTCAGTCAGCAGGGTGCACCGCGTGCAGGTGAAGTTGGCTTTGGTTCAACGGTGTTGATGAACCACTTATACCCCGAGTCCTGCTGCGGTCGTCTCGGCGAATCTCAAACATCTGAAACAGAAGAAACGTGCAATTGCTGCCGCCCTGACTGCCGTGGTCGTCTCTGCGACACTCTTTCCTACTGTGTCGCTTTTGCTCGGGATTCCTTAGTGATATTCTGGAAAGTATTCAGTGTATTGTTTATATTATTCCAATAATATGATCCGATTAAGATAGTTACGGTACAGTGAATTTTTTTAAGCTGCCCGACTGGTGAAGTATCTCCACAGAATGCCGTAGCCTAATAACAGGGTTGAGGTGAGAGTTGTTGTGCATTCGTTTTCCGCATTGAGAAGTTGAAATTGTCCATGTATTAGAGTGTAAGTGGTTCATTAACATCTTTGAACCAAAGCCAACCTCACCTGCACGCAGTGCAAACTGCTGACGGACAGACGAGGCTCTGGCGAAAAGAAAGTTAGGACATAGCATATTTTTTAAGCTGCCCGACTGAGGAAGTACCTTCACAGAATACCGCAGCCAAATAACAATTCCCTTGAGGGTTGTTGTGTTCCTGGAAATGAGTGAGGTCACCAAAAAGAAAAGAAGTAGGTAGTATAGAATGGCAACGGATCGGCGACCCTTTAGTGTGGCTGATATCAATGGGTAGTGGTGATTGCTTTCCATTAGGTGACCCATATGCTCGTTTGCTCCCCTATCATATAAATAATTATATATATATATATTATATATATATATAATTATCAAACTTAGTGGCACACTAAAGATCCTAAAGATGTCTCCAGACTTACTTGATCGCCCTTGATTGGCACGACCTAGTGACCATGACGATGAAGTTCTGTCAGTAGGTCAAATCGATTATTGTCGGTACCTTTTTAGTAAACATCGTTCGCCGCAAACAGATCTGACGATTGTTTGTACCCGACTACGGGGAAGTCAAAAAAAAGGAAGGGTACAAATACAAACATACATACATGTTTGTAAATTATACATTACAATGGTTGTATTTACTTATTCCTAAACTATTCAGCCTAAACTATTCATCGGATATAATACAATACGATATAAAAACACTTTATTGCGCCAATACAAAAAAATACAAGTACAGAATTAGGCCATGTGGTTTCCGGCAGACTAGAATAGAATCAATACATTATAAAACATCGATCAGGCCTCCCCAACCCGTTTGACCAGCGTGGGGAGTGTAGGCCAAATCCTCCTTCTGTCTGTGACGGACGAGAGAGGGTCGTGCTCCTGTGGTGGAGAGTAAAATGACCTGATGATGATGACATAATTAGAGTACAAAGGGCGGCCTTTCTTCCACACAACCATATTGTAGATGAACGATGAGTTCTTATACACACGTATAACCAGCATTGCGAGATTCTTTTTTTTATGCTGCATTGGGTGGCAGATAAGCGTACAGCCCGCCTGATGTGAAGGGGTTACCGTAACATAAAATATCACTCGCGCGCCGCCACCCTGCTGCCAATGCAGCAAACTCCTTCCTTTCTGATGAGCTGACTCTCACTCACAATATCACAACAACCCTCAAGGGAATTGTTATTTGGTTGCGTTATTCTGTGTGTGTGTTTAGTGGAGGTACTTCTCCTGTCGGGCTGCTTACAAATACACCGTGTCCTACTTCTCTTTTGCCAGAGCCTCTGTCTCTAGTCGGCAAGCTGCACCACGTGCAGGTTAGGTTGGCTTTGGCTCTACAGATCATGGTGAGCCACTTACATCCCAAATGGGGTGTAAGTGGTTTATCAACATTTTTGAACCAAAAGCAAGCGGTACACCCTGCTGACTCACAAACGAAGCTCTGGCGAAAAGAGAGGTAGGGTGTGTAATTGTAAGCTACCCGACTGAAAAATGTACATGAATACCTCCATTTTACAGAGTCATCATCATTATCATCATCAGGTCATTTTAGTCTTAACTACAGGAACACGACCCTCTCTCGTCCGTCCCAGACAGAAGGAGGATTTGGCATACACTCCCCACGCTGTCCAGACGGGTTGGGGAAACCGAATCGGTATTTGTTCATGTATTTCCCTTAGTTGCCTTGTACTGCATCCACGGGAAGAGACGGAGTGATTCTATTCTAGTCTGCCGGAAACCACACGGCCTACAGGGTACCGCAGCCAAATAATAATTCCCTTGAGGGTTGTTGTGTTCCTGCGTGTGAGTGAGGTCAAGGAAAGGAGATGCTGCGATGGTAGCGGGGGTGGCGGCGCGCTAGCGATATTTTATGTTGCGAGCGTTAATATGGCTACAGTAACCGCTTCACATTAGGCGGGCCGTATGCTTGTCTGCCATCCGACGTAGTATAAAAAAATAGACAAAAAACACTATTTTTAAATCAGTTAAGAAAGTACTTTCAAGAGATTAAAAATCTCGTGATTTAGTAGCCTTTAATTGGTCACTAAAATACTATGTCGTCATCATAAAGCCCATCTTCATTCACATAAAATCTGCGATATCACCCATACCTTTGTATTTTAACAATTCATATTCTCGTACTTTCTCCCATCGAAATAACGTCGAGAGGTGCATGGTTTTAGGGGTCCGTAGCCATCAGAACGAATTCATTTGTCATGGGAGAGTGGAAACGAGCCTATCGGACCACATAGAATGAACAAAACATGAACAAAACAGCTTGAGACTGTCTATATTATTTGACGGAGCAGATGATTCTCTTAGTTTTTTGCCATGCTTCCAATCAAAGTTGCCCAAGTCATGTACTGTTTTTTCTTCTTTCAAATTGTTGTATGGTTTATCTTTTATTTTTACAATGTGATTTTAATTAAAACGTATATATAAATTTGAAAAAATGTGAATACTTTATTAATTAATATATATATATATATATACCTACATACATACGAATATATAAAAATTAATCCCTATTTCCCTATGTCATGACATCACGCGTGAACGGCTGGACCGATTTCACTGATTCTTTTTTCCTTGTCTTTGTTATTGTCAGAAGAAGGTTCTATTGAAGAAAAAAAAATAAGAATGTTGCGCGGAAAATTACAAAATGTAAGAAAACTGAAAGACCATATTAACATTTCTATTGTAACTTTTTGGCGTTTAACAAAACTGTCAGTCATTTGACAGATAGCACGACACCAATTTAATATTCATTGTTAAGAAGACAGGACGACGTGTGTCGGGTCAGCTACTGGGAAATAAAATGGATACTATTTAACGTAACGTCAAATAAATGCATTGCTAACCTAACCTAACCTATTTTGCGCATAAAAAATACTTACTGGACATCGAATGCAGCATTTCATGTGCTATCAGATTAATTTTATATGCAAATCCTGTTATTTTAGTGGATCAATTTAATATTTTCCTAATAAGGATAAAATAAAAATGCAATTAACAATTCATATTCAAAACATTTTTCGTCATAAAAATCATAGTCATATGTCAGTCAATTTATACATAACTTTAATTATTTAATTTCGGTAGTTATGTTTTTGAGCCGTTTGGGGTGGAAACGCTTGGCCCATGGGGTCCGAGCGCAAAAATTTTATTTAGGGACATCTCCAAACGGTTAGTCGACTCTTCCCGCGACCAGATGCCAGAGGGCTGGCCTATTTCTCGCTCAGCGAATAAGCATTGCCATCCAGCGTGGCAATGCTGCTAGCCTTCTGGCCACGTTACCCTTTGATGGCGATGCGGAAGAATTTTTTGATGCTATTTAGATATTATATTTTATTAATTTTAATTAGTTTTTGTTATTTCCGTTTCTTTTTTTGTTTGTATATATAGTTAGTCATATTTAGTATTTCTTTTAATTGTATATTTAATGATTAAAGACTAAAATATATAGAAAACACTTTAATAAATTATATACCTGAACCTTCTTCATGAATCTTTCCGTTCATGATTGATTCATTGAAAACTGGATGCGAATCCGTTTAGTATTTTTTTGTGTTACTCGCGTTCTGATAGACCGACAGATGTGGTAGAGGTCTTTATTTTACGCTAATTAGTAGTAGTGACTCATAAAATTCACATATAACATTCATACGGAACCCATGATATAAATTCTAGACTGTACCTCCACGTATTCTCCCATACATATTTATCAACGAGTACGCCAAGTAATCACAAATTATTAAGAGTCATTGAACTTACTCTTAAAAGTGAAAGGTGATGTCGGGGAATCTTCGAAAAATCTTCGTGCGTAAGACGTATGGGAAAGGTTCCGCAGGTTGATTTTTTATACTTGTTGCCGTGAACTTAGACCTTTAGATACTGAATCTTTATCGTCCAAAAAAACATTTAATGAGTTTTTAATTACCTACTAAATGTGTTCAATATAACATGAAATCGTAGTGTATATAGTCTACATAGACATCAGTGCTATTTAGTCTTCGTCGTCAACCCTTGCTCATCCCACTGCTGGGATACAGGTCTTCTCGCAATTGAAGAGGTTTAGAGCGTACTCCACCACGTTGCTCAGCTGCGGGTTGGCGGAATCCAGTATTTTCAAGCCACCTAAAGGCCACTTACTAAGTTTAACGACTGTCATATAATGACAACCGACGGTTTACCGCGCCCTCCGAAGCACATGGGATAATTATGGCTTGATGCCGACACCGTCAAAGGGAATGAACTAGCAATCAAAATTTACTCAGTGCTTCTCGATTGCTTCACGTTAGTATGCATTGGTTCGTTTTGAAAAGCCAGACTGTCTACTGACGCCTTGTTTCTCGATCGTATTGGTAAATCCTGGATCCATCGCCTATCGCTAAGTCCTAAATGTTCCCACACGAGCCTGCTTCAAATTTTCTTCAATTCATGTCATGTGCACACGGGACTGCTTCTGGGCTTCAGTGGGGTTGTGCGCCACTAAACGCAAAATTATTCTCCTCATGCTGTTATAGCTCATGTTCATATAGAATTGTATACTGAATCTCTTCGTGTATAATTCGCTTAATTAATGGAATAAAATTTTTAGCCTGATAGCAGGTTTTGTTCGGTAACAGCAGTCGAGTTACGACCATTTCGTTCTTCAATCCCCAAAGTTAGATGACCGCGCTTAATTCATTATGCCAGTACATGGTTCTTTCAGAAGGTCCTTTATTTATTTATAAGTACAATTTGAAATTGATCAAACGACTCATTCAACTTTAGGCCACATTTGAAATCAGAAAAAATCTTCACAGACACGATAATTCAATTTAGCTCTGAAAAAGTGAAGAGAATTTCAAATTTCGAACGATGTTTTTATTCTCACTATTAAAATAATCATATCTTTAAAAACAATTATAATCGGTCAGGTACAAAAGTATAGGTATATTTTTTTTTGTTAAACTTTCTAAGTGCCCTGGTATATTGCATCATTATTTATTTTACATACATAAGTAGATTAAAGAAACTCCATTGTTAGACCGGGTCAAGGATAATCAATCATCTCACAGAACCAGCCACATGACCATGCTCTTGAGGGTTGTTGTGTTTCTGCGAGTAAAAGAGGTTACCAGATGTGAGATCTCGCATTAGCAACGGGAGTGCCCGCAAATGAACTCTTTTGCTGCAAGTGTCTATAGGCTACGGTAACTGCTTTACATCAGATGAGGCGTTTAAATTTGCCATATTCGTCTTTCTCAGCCCGTTGTCTCCCATTGTTGGGTACAGGATATTTGGTACCAGACGTGATATAAAAAAATATATTACTTACGGCTTAGCTCTGTCATTCCTTAGAATGAATTTGAATGTGTAATAAAAATATTGTAAATTGCTATTTTTTTACAAACCAAATAAATTATAATAAGGAAATGTATTTCTGCATTACGTAACTTCTATATACTATTATTATTAACTAGCGTTTCGCTGCGACTCAATCATCCCGTTCCCATCTCATTCCTGTAGATTTCACATACCAATCTCGTTCTCACCATTACATCATAAGTTTTGTTTCGTTAATTTTTCTGATATATGAATAATTCATTTTCAATTTGTGGATCAGCCCAACGGTCAGAGTCCAAGTTCCTGCACCGCAGGTCATTCCCGGGAGGATGCACTAGTTGAAGACTTTGTCACTAACCCAACAATGTTTATATGTATAGAATGTATAAATTCAAATACTAATATTGCTAATATTAGTTTATTTAACCGTGCATATCCCAATACATAATGTAATACAGATTAAGTTATATTTTTAGCTCTACTTTTGTAATCCACTAGGTTTTAAATGGTACTCCCGCTAAATATATTAAACAGAAATATGGTTCCGTGAATGACTAATCTCAATGGATTCCAACTTTCTTGTAATATTATGTCAATGACTCAACAGGGTTGGTTGACAACAGGCTGTTTTCCAACAGTGACATACTCGTACATACTTCGGACATGTGCTCATCTTTTCTCAAAGGTTTCCTGCACTTGGAGCAACCAAAACAATTTATAAACATTATTGACACAAATAACGAGGGAAACAGCTTCGTTGGTTTTTTTTATGAGAGGGAGGCAAAGGAGCATGTGGGTCACCTGATGGAAAGCAATCATCAGCGTCCATGGAGATCAGCAACGCCAAGGGTTCGCCAATCGGTTGCCAGCCTTTCTTTCTTCTTCTTTGGTTTCTTTCATAAAAAGAGTGCATTGAAATCGATATAAATTTTTATTTAGAACATTCTGATTCACCACGGATCCCCAAATCATAGAAACATCAAGTGCGATGAATGTTTCAGTACAAGTACGATAGGTGAGCACTTTTACTATTCATGTGAACACTTAAAGTATTTGCAGACAATGGAAAGGTAATGAAGTGACGTCTAAAGGTTTTTTTCGTAATTAGCTATTTCAAAATAGAAATAAGTTACTATCATATCTTGCTTGTTGTTGAACATCAGTAGTATCAACTTGAAAACTTATTAAAAGAAGAGAAATCTAATTTGCCAGTTAGGCAGATTCATTTCCATGGTACCGGGGACCTGAAGTTAATTCCCATCGGATTTTTGATTGCGAAAATAAAACTTCAGCTTAGATTAATAGTAACTGTGTTAGGATTAATGTTCTACCAACTAAACTGTAGATGTGTACTATTAACTTAAATCTAAGAGCAAAGGAGGCTGTTGGGTGCCGATGCGCTCAGCACGCTTTCGTACTGCATGTAACTATAAAAGTGTACGCACCGATGACGCGATCATATATGCAATGTTGCACTAAAACCAGTTCTTACATCGATGAACCAGCTCATCATTCATCCCACCATCATTGATTCTTCAGCTGCTTTTAAGTTCTATCTTCTTCTTCTTCTTTAGAAATCTTTCATTATCTTTTATAAATATGTCATCATTAATATTAAGAGGACCCAGATCTATGCCAGACGCAATTATTTGGCTGCGGGATTCTGTGAGGTAAAGGTGCTTTCCCATATGAATAGCTTACAAAATACGCTATGCCCTACCTTTTCTTTCGCCGGACCCTCGTTTGTCAGTCACAGAGTGCACCACCGCGTGCATGTGATGTTGGATTTGATCTAAACGTCTTTACGTTTATGAATCTTTTACACCGTCTCACCAAGAACTTTTTATTTTTATTTTATTTAATTTATTATTAGAATAAGTTTGTTTAACTCTCCATGTCTGAGGATGTGTCACAAACGTGAACTCTTTTCCTTGGCTCTTATTAGGAAACATGCATTTCAAATCACTGGCTTGTGCTTTTCCATTATTTATGGTTGTGTCAATATGTCTTTTTTCTTCCATTTACCCCAATCAACCGATCTACAGTTGCCAAGTTTGTGTGTCACACACAATCCATTCACCTCTTCTGTGGTCTTCCTCTCTCATTCTATCCATTCACATTTAAATTCTTCGTTCTCTTTGCCACATCCCTACGCATTACATGCCCATACCTCAAAAGGCGAGTTCCTCAAACTTGCATTTAAAATTTACTTTTAAATCACCAGGAAACTTGCTTATATTTTTCTATACTTAAATATTATTAATGATAGATCGACTAGTATGTATGTAAATATTGACTTTTTTATGTAAATATTAACTGACGATTAAGTCCATTGATGTTGTTTTATAACTTGTAATAATAATAAGCCCATTTATTTCCAATCATTTACAATCACACTAGAAGATAAAAAAGAGATAGCGGGAGAGGATTGGAGAAAAAGTGCAAAAAAAAACTCCAATCCGGAGAGGATTGGAGAAAAAGTACATTTTTTCTCCAATCCAGAGAGGAATGGAGAAAAAGTGCTCTCCCGCTATTTCTTTTACATCTTCTATTCACCGTTTTCTAGGGCGTCTTCTTCTCTATTTTCCTGTGGGTCCGTCCCATTTAACCATCTCTAGTGTCCATATTTTGTCCGTGTATCGCGCCAGAAAACTTGCTAATCTCATTAAGTCATGGTAGATCGGCTAGTATGTAAATATTGACTTTTTTTATGTAAATATTAACTATGCCCATTGATGTTGTTTTATAACTTAATGGTTTTAAATTGTATAGTAATCGATTTGTTCAAATGAATCATTCAATAACCGAGGCTAATAACACTTTGAAACACGGTACTTCTTTGCATAAGAGTACTTAAATACATTGCGAACCGGTTCCACGTTTACGAGTATTTTAACTGCTATTTGTTTATAAATAAGTCTTTTAACGTGAATACATTAAAATATTCGTTTTACTGTTTAAAATGACCCCTATTAGCTTATCGGAAATGCGACTACTCAGCTTCATAAGGAACTGATAACATTGACGCGAGATGGTCGCCCTTGCAATATCAGTCAGTGACAGCGACGCGACGGACTGAATATGCTGGGTCAAACAATATAAGTATCTGGTGGGTGAAGTAGGAAAGGAAAAGGATAATAGGGAAATAAATAGAGGTTTTACTGTGCAGCCCTGACAGCTTTTTTTTTACTACGTCAGGTGGCAGACAAGCATATGGCCCGCCTGATGTGAAGCGGTTACCGTAGCCATATTAACGCTCGCAACATAAAATATCGCTCGCGCGCCGCCACCCCCGCTGCCATCGCAGCATTTCCTTCATTTCTGGTGACCTCACTCACTCGCAGGAACACAACAGCCCTCAAGGGAACCGTTATTTGGCTGCGGTATTCTGTGAGGTTGAGGTACATTCTCCAGTCGGGTAGCTTACAATTACGCTCCCTACCTCTCTTTTCGCCAGAGCTTCATTTTTCAGTCAGCGGGGTACACCGCGTGCAGGTAAAGTTGGCTTTTTTTAGGGTTCCGAACCTCAAAAGGAAAAACGGAACCCTTATAAGATCACTTTGTTGTCCGTCTGTCTGTCTGTCTGTCTGTCTGTCTGTCTGTCTGTCTGTCTGTCTGTCAAGAATTTCTATATCAAGAATGCGTGGAGGTATCAAGCTGAAATTTGAACTGTATACTCAGGTCTACGGTCCCATGAAGTTAAAAAAAAATCAAACTGCTAAGTTTACGTAGAAAAAAGTTACGGCCGTTTATTCAGCAAAAAACGCATATTTCGACACACTCAAGGGAATCAAAACCTATAGGGTACTTCCCGTTGACCTAGAACTATGAAATTTGGCAAGTAACATCGTTATAGACTACAAGTACAGGAATAAATCTCAAAACTATACATTTGTAAATAGATCTTAAAAAATAGGGGGTCTATATTTTTTATAGGGTGTCAAAATTTCAAATTGAAACTACTAGTTCAAATGGGGTATCATATGAAAGGGCTTGATGTACACATTGCAAAATATATTTTATTTATTTTTTTCGACGCATTATTTCTTATTTATAATGAAAAATATCAAATTTAATAATGATACTGCGTACCTACGGAACCCTCGGTGGGCGAGTCCGACTCGCACTTGTCCGGTTTTTTTTTTATACTACGAAGGGTGGCAGACAAGCATATGGCCCACCTGTTGTGAAGCGGTTACCGTAGCCATATTAACGCTCGCAACATAAAATATTGCTCGCGCGCCGCCACCCCCGCTCCCAACGCAGCATCTCCTTCCTTTCTTTCTTTCTGGTGACCTCACTCACTCGCAGGAACACAACAACCCTCAAGGAAATTGTTATTTGGCTGCGGTATTCTTTGAGGTGGAGGTACATTCCCCAGTCGGGTAGCTTACAATTACGCTCCCTTCCTCTCTTTTCGCCAGAGCTTCGTTCGTCAGTCAGCAGGGTGCACCACGTGCAGGTGAAGTTGGCTTTGGTTCAAAGATCTTGATGGATCACTTACACCCCTGATGGACCACTTACACCCCAATTTTGGTTCAATGGTGTTAATGAACCGCTTACACCCCTAAATAGCTCAGGTAGTCATGCTCACTAAAGTGTTGAAACTGGTAGTGGTACCGTGTGACGGGTCGCCCCATTCCCAATAAAATGGTTGTATGCGGCGTTGGGTATCCCATGCATCAACACGTGAACGGGTGCTGCCAAAGGAGACTGATCTGCCGTGGTTGTCATGGTTGCAAGGCAAACAGCAGGAGGTTTTAGATTAAGTAGTAGTAGTATTAGACGATAGTATAATTACTAGCATAACATCGACGTGCGATTAATAAATTGTAAGAAAATTGTGACAGAAAAATAGACGATTGTTAACAAATAATACGGACCCCGGGGAATCTACAGAAGATTGTAATTGTTATCAATAAAAAAAAAAACAGGAGCTTATGTACTAACGACATCTCGTCCATGTGTGATCGAAATTTCGTTTGCCCTAAAACTCTCTTATATATAGATGTATCCACGTAGCATTAAGTATACCTTTCATCAAACTCATGACAATGTTCCCCATCAAGCATTCTATGTGACTGGTAGAAATCCCTGCATGGTATAAGTCCGCCATTGTATACGACATTTTTTTTGTATCATCTATACCTATGTATGTTTTATGATATAAATTAGTGATATATCCAGTTCCATATCCAGCAGTGGGTAAAAGAATCAGACTTCTTTTACCCATTGCTTGATATAGGCCTTTCTTGTTTGTTTGTTTGTTGATGATGAACTTGTTGTTTAAATGATGACTGATGATGATAATTACTATTTTTTTTATATATATACTACGTCGGGTGGCAGACAAGCATACGGCCCGCCTGATATGAAGCGGTTACCGTAGCCATATCAACGCTGGCAACATAAAATATCGCTCGCGCGCCGCCACCCCCGCTGCCAATGCATGCTCCTTCCTTTCTGGTGACCTCGCTCACTCGCAGGAACACAACAACCCTCAAGGGAATTGTTATTTGGCTGCGGTATTCTGTGAGGTAGAGGTACATTCCCCAGTCGGGTAGCTTACAATTACGCTCCCTACCTCTCTTTTCGCCAGAGCTTCGTTTGTCTGTCAGCAAGGTGCACCGCGTGCAGGTGAAGATGGCTTTTGTTCAAAGATGTTGATGAACCACATACACCCCAACAACTATTTCACTGCGGTTCTTAAAAAAACCCATTTCTTCAGTCGGACAAATATAATGATCCCACTCAGCAATTAGATCAATAACCTATATCTTTTTTGGTATAAAATTCAAATATTTAACAAGCCAACCGCATTTCCATTGAGTAATCTTACCGCAGAAGTTCTACAAACCTGAACTTGAACTGTTAAACCTGACCTCCTTGCCATCTACTTGTCTTTTACTTCGTTTCTGTTTATACTATTACGTTCTTTTTCTTTTTAGTTTGTTTTTACTGCGTTTGCACTCAAGACTTTCTTCTTTTTTGTAGTCAGCTTTCGGAGTAATAGCTTATGTAATATAATTCCTGCTATTTTTGATTTGTTTAGCTCTACGCAATAATGTTTCTTACCGGTTTTTTTTATTACGTTGCGTGGAAATTAGGCTCGCTGCCTAAATTGATTACAGCAGTTGCTTGCATCACGAAATGCATCTCCGCCGCGAAAGTAGATACTAACTTACTTAGGAGCATGAAATACCGCTCGCGCGATACCACCTCTGCTGCCAACGTAACAAATTCTTCCTTTCTGGTGACTTCGCTTAGTAGCAAGAACACAACAACGCTCAAAGGAATTGTTATTTGGCCGTGCTATTCTGTGAGGTGGAGGTCCTTCCCTAGTTGGATAGCTTACAAATACGCTGTACCCTACCTCCCTTTTGCCAGAGCCTCTTTCGCTAGTCAGCACGGTGCATCATGTGCAGGCGAGGTTGACTTTGGCTCTAAAGATCGTGGACACCCCATATACAAAAACAATCTACTTACACCCCAAAAACTTCTGGGAATATTCATTTTCTCCTAAAGATATAGAGCAAAGCTTTCCTTAGTATTTATTTATTATAAGTACAAAGCTTTCTAACTTTCGATCGTAACAAACGGGTTCTGCAGTGTTTCCCGTAATCGGGGTAGCACGTTCGATTCTAGATCGCTCGTTTAGGATGTTAAATTATCAGAGTGCTTAGTGCGAGTTTTTTGTTCGCGTTCGTTCATGTCAACGTAAACAAACCGACCAAATAGAGAAGAACTCTCCTGTTGTGAATTTATTAAATGCGTGTATTATCAAAATTATGTAGCTTACTTGCTCAAATTTTGAATTTCCAATGTTTCAAATTCAAAAAACTCAAAAGTATTCTAAATTTCAAATTCCAATGCTAATGTCTAATAAGAGCCAAAAAAGAGACGTTTAATGACCGCTATTGAGAAGCGCAGTGTTCTAAAGGAAACACTAAAAAAAGGAAAAAAAATCCTTAAAAGGAAGGAAAACCTCATTGCTTCTATATTTATACTCCTTTACAGAAATTGATTTTTACATATTTCTATAAATTTATAAAAAAAATCTGATGTTTCACAAGCTTTTATTTGAACGCTTTTGCCAATCAAATCTTTTATAGTTGATTTTTCGGCAACTTCATCTTTTTCCAAATCCGCTATTGAGAACCTACCTGAGAGAGGCTACGTGTTCAGGCCACATCCTCAAACATGGAGTTAAACAAAATTATTCTGAAAGAAAAGATAGAAGGAACAAGAAGCAGAGGGCTGAGGGGACAACATATAACCCAGTGTAAGGAATGGTGATCTAACCATACATGCCAGGAGACGACGATGGCAGCTCAGAACAGACTAAATGGAGAATGCTGCAACGACAGAGGTCTGAGCTATCTTAATATTGATGTTGATGAATCGTATGAAATATTGTAATATAATTAACTAGCGCTGCGATAAGACGGCTGAGCGACTTAGGATTAAGAAATATAGTGTTATCCGTCCCGAATAATTATTATATATTCCTCCATTCGGGGTCGAAGCCCTTGGTCCATGGAGTCACAGCACAAAAACCTTTGTAAAAGAATCAGGAAAAACATTCGTCGACGTAACTGATGACCCAAGATCTGACACATTCCTCGCCCAACGGATTAGTTTAACCATCCAGCGAGGTAATGCTGCTAGCATCTTGGGAACTATGCCACATGGGCCAAACTTTTTACATTTAATTTAGTTTTAGGTTAGTTTTATTTGAATTTTTAGGGTTCCGAACCTCAAAAGGAAAAACGGAACCCTTATAAGATCACTTTGTTGTCCGTCTGTCTGTCTGTCTGTCTGTCTGTCTGTCTGTCAAGAATTTCTATGTCGAGAATGCGTGGAGGTATCAAGCTGAAATTTGAACTGTATATATGTCTACGGTCCCATGAAGTAAAAAAAAAATCAAACTGCTAAGTTTACGTAGAAAAAAGTTACGGCCGTTTATTCATCAAAAAACGCATATTTCGACACACTCAAGGGAATCAAAACCTATAGGGTACTTCCCGTTGACCTAGAACTATGAAATTTGGCAAGTAACATCGTCATAGACTACAAGTACAGGAATAAATCTCAAAACTATACATTTGTAAATAGATTTTAAAAAATAGGGGGTCTATTTTTTTATAGGATGTCGAAATTTTAAATTGAAACTACTAGTTCAAATGGGGTATCATATGAAAGGGCTTGATGTACACATTGCAAAATATATTTTATTTATTTTTTTCGACGCATTATTTCTTATTTATAATGAAAAATATCAAATTTAATAATGATATTACGTACCTACGGAACCCTCGGTGGGCGAGTCCGACTCGCACTTGTCCGGTTTTTTAGTTTTAGGTACCTAATTTAGTTTTATAGTTGTTATATTCTGTTGCATATTTATGTAATATTTTGTAAATATAGTTGTTTTAACCCCATGTTTTTAAGTAGTTATGATAAATGTGCACATACATTATATTTATAATTAGCATGTTACAGTAATTCAAAATAGATTTTCACACGGCGGCCTCTGGTGCTGCAAATGTTCATATGACTTGGTAACCGCTTAACATCAGACGGGTCATATGTTTGCATCCTTAACCGTAGCTAAAGCTCGTTATATAACTGTCTTGCTTAGCGTTAATTATATAAAAATATAATTATCTAGGCCAGTAAACATGGATTTGTGCATCTAATCTACTATATAATTAAAAGTAAAAAAAACTTTTTAAAAACAAGCTTTTATTTGAATGCTCTAAAAAGAAAAAAATAAACTTTTACACTAAAACTTTTGCTGTTAACTTATAACGTCATTTCAAATTTAACACATTTGACACAATTTATATAATATAAAAGCTTGTCGCGATATTTAAATACTCGTATTTATTTGCTGCCTATTAAAATTTTCGAACTGAGGAAATACGAGTACCTACTTAAATATCGCGACAAGCTTTTATATTATATAAATTGTGTCAAATGTGTTAAATTTGAAATGACGTTATAAGTTAACAGCAAAAGTTTTAGTGTAAAAGTTTATTTTTTTCTTTTTAGAGCATTCAAATAAAAGCTTGTTTTAAAAAGTTTTTTTTACTTTTAATTTTATTTTTTACTTTTTAGTATTCTAGATCCTAGAAACAGAATGAATATGAAAGATCTTTTCATAATTAAAGTAAATGTAACTATTTACTTCAATCAGATTTGATAATCTCAGCAAAACATTCAACACTGGACCAAGATGAACTGTTCTTTATCTGTACAATAATTCGATTTCAGACTATCTTGTCACAGCAAAATATACTAATGTACAAAGGATTGCTTCTGAACTTGAATGCAAAATTTCAGCTCAATCAGACATATTTGTATCAAAATTGATTCTCAAGCTTTAAAAGTCCGCCATATTGCATTAAGAGTGACGTCATATTTTTTTTCTAGTTATTCTCAACAAGTCCTTTCATTTGATATCCATATTGTAGGAATGCATTAAAAATGGTTGGTCCGCCATTTTGGTTATGCCGCCATGTTGGATTTAGAATGACGTCACACAGTTAATCATGCATTGTCATCCGAACTGAACGTGCATACAAAATTTCAGCTCGATCGGATAATAGGAAGTGGTCGAAAAATCGATTACAAAAATCCACCCATACAGAAAAATAAATAAACTAACAGAGTGAGTCTAATAAAAGCTTGTAAAAATAAAAGCTTGTAAAAATAAAAATAAGTCGGGTTTTCCTTCCTGACGCTATAACTCCAGAACGCTCGAACCGATTTCCACGGTTTTGCATTCGTTGGAAAGGTCTCGGGCTCCGTGAGGTTTATAGCAAAGAAAATTCTGGAAAAATTTGAAAAGAAAAGCGGGAAAATCTTTTTTCACATACAGCGCCATCTCTAAGGAAATGGATGGAAACGAAAAGATTGAGCCACAGCGAAGCGTGGTCGGGCCGCTAGTTTTTAATAGAGATTAGATGCTCAAAACCCATGTTTACTGGCCTAGATAATTATATTTTTCCTTCCTTTCGGGTGACCTAACTCACTCGCAGGAACACAACAACCCTCAAGGGAATTGTTATTTGGCTGCGGTATTCTGTAAGGTGGAGGTACATTCCCCAGTCGGGTAGCTTACAATTACGCTCCCTACCTCTCTTTTCGCCAGAGCTTCGATTGTCAGTCAGCAGGGTGCATCGCGTGCAGGTGAAGTTGACTTTGTTCATCTTGGTTCTAAGATTTTGATGAACTACATACACCCCAAAATATTATGTATGTTGTTTAAAGAAATATTATGTAGTTAAGTGGCATCAACTTATATTGATGTTAAGAGGTTAGTAGCTGCGTGTTTTAACTTTAAGTCTGAAAAATATAATTCGCGTCTCTTTGTGTGTTCTATTATAAAATGGGGTGTGTTCTATCCCGATTGTACAATGGAAGTCAGAGGAGTTGTTTGACATGATGCCCACGGCCTCCTTCTTCAGTCGCACCGCTCGCCATCGACAGGGAATTCATCCTCACACATGAAGCCTAAATGGTCGCATACTGTGCGGTTCCAGAGAATTTTTCTCCCGCGTATTGATAGGCTGTGGAATGAATTGGCTACCGAGGTTTTCTCAGGAGACTACAGCATCTTCAAAAAGGTCGTGAAGAGGTTTTTATAGAGTCGGCAACACGCGTGTGGTGCCCCTGGTGTTACAGACGTTCATAGGCTTCGATAACTTCTTTCCATAAGGCGAAGAGAAAAAATGTGTGGGGGCTGGTTATTGGGCAAAGGATTAGTATTGCTATCTAGTGGGGTAATCCTGCCAGTCTTCTCTGATCGCTACCAGTGCATAAGGATTTAGGATTTTAGACTTTATCCTATTTGTAATATACTTTATCCTATAATATATAATACATGTATATATATTATGTAGAATAGTCTATGAATATTTTATTATTTTAGAAATAAGTTCAGTACATGAAAACTTTTTCTATAGAGGTTTGGTTTGTTCTAGAATATTAAAGTTATTGGTGTTAATATGGTTTCTATTTTACATAATCCGAATTTACACTAATCTATATAGCTTTTAGCATAGCTTTTAGCATAACGTCTTTTTAATGTAATGTGAAAAACATTACATTAAAAATGTATTTCACACTAGAATAAAAAAGTTTCATTAGTTCGTTCGAAGATTGAAACAATCAGAGGGGCAATTCACGTATATAATATGTAATCAAAATTCAGTTCCGATCCAGTCTCAATCCCACAAAAGTCACATTTGGTATTCTCATATTACAATATGAAATTTTAAATGTAAATTTAATTGTTTTTTTTTATATGAAAGGGGATCATACCAGCATGTGGGTCACCCGATATAAAGCAATCACCACCACCCATCAGCAACACCAAGGGGTCGCCGATCCGTTGCCAGCCTATACTCCTTCCCTTCTTTCCTTCTGGTGACCTCACTCACTCGCAGAAACACAACAACCCTCAAGGGAATTGTTGGCTTCGGTATTCCGCGAGGTGGAGGCACCTCCCTAGTCGGGCAGCTTAAAAATACGCTATACCCTACCTCTCTTTTTGCCAAAGCCTCGTTTGTCAGTCAACATGGTGCACGACATGCAGATGAGATTGTCTTTGGTTCAAAGATGTTGAAGAACCACGTACACCCCAATTGTAATTAAATCGAAATATGACCGAAATTAGAAAAACTAAGAATAACAGAATGCTATCAAAAATAATTAATATTAAATCAAGTAGGTATATCATTTTT
Source organism: Hypsopygia costalis (assembly GCA_937001555.2). NCBI lineage: Eukaryota > Metazoa > Arthropoda > Insecta > Lepidoptera > Pyralidae > Hypsopygia > Hypsopygia costalis. The sequence goes on from OW443350.2 coordinate 7,137,728, forward strand.
TGCCAATTCATAGTTCAATCTCGATTCGGCCAACTTTCATTCTGCGATCGTAAAATAATTACGATAATTGGTTTTCAGGTATAATAACGATGCGGACAGGTAAACCTAAAAAAGCTTCTAAAATAATAATATATTTAGACTTTTCGTACCTATAGATATATAAACTGATACTTAATGACGAGCTCGGTGGTCGAAAAAGCAATGGCCACTTTGACTCCGAGGTCGCGGGTTCGATTCCCGCACAAAACAAACATTTGTGTGCATGAACATGTCTGTTTATCTTGGTCTGGATGTTTTCTATATATTAGAAGTATGTATTTACAAAAAAAAATGTATTTAAGTACATTTTTATCAGTTGTCTAGTACCAAGCTTTGAGATTAATTTGGGATTAGATGGCGCTGTGTAAATTGTCCAGAAAATAATAATTATTATAAATTCATATAAAATCTCTTTCTGCTATACACATTGAAAACCCAGCACCGTATAAGGCAATGATCCCGTTATAAATATTTAATTTCAGTTTGGGGTGTAAGGTCCAAATCTTACCTGCATGTGGTTCACACTTTCGACTAGCGAAACAGGCTCTGGCGAATGCGAGGTAGGCTACAGCATATTTGTAAGTGGCTTGACTGGGGAATTACCTCCACCTCATAGAATACTGGAACCAAATGACAATATAAAAAAAAGAAATAAATAATCTTTGACATATTACCACAGTATAAGTAATAGTAACAGCGCCATTTAGTCCCAAACCAAGCCAAGCTTGTGCGATGGGTACTGGATAACTGATATATGTATATAAATACATTTTTTTGTAAATATATACGTACAATACATAGAAAACACCCGATGACAAACAGACATGTCCATGCACACAAATATTTGTCATGTGCGGGGATCGAACTCGCGACCTCGGAGTCAAAGTGACTATTGCTAGCCATTCGACTACCGAGTTCATCAAATAATTTATAAAAAAATGAATATATAAAAAAAAACATTAAAGTTCCATAAACCAACAAATTGATTTTACCTTTTTTGGTTTTTACAGAGTTTTAGTTACGATTTAAATCTTGAAATACTTAAAAAAATATCGATGTCTTGAATACAAAATATTTTAATTCATTCTACAGCATGTTTCATACAAGCAGTATTTACTCTCACTTTCTCGTTTAATTATTATATTCTTAAAACAAGAACCGTAAAATTACATAATTTTTGCAACGAAACTCATTCAGAGCGCAGCGGACGATATAAACACAAGTAACCTTACTTAATGACCTTTGCAATGACCGCATAAGGCTAAGCTTTCGCAAGCATTATGAAACCTGGACATTACTTTTACTCACTGAGAAAGTCCTCAGTATTTCGGTGCGTTTTTTTCAAGACGTCTGAGGGGTGCAGAGACTATATAAGAAAGCTGCAGTTAGCGCCGCGCTCACAGTTAATGCATAAACTTTGAACGATGTGGAGGACTGTTGTGTTTCTCGCCGCGGTAACCGCAAGCTTAGCGATCCCCGCCCAAGATACAGGACACACGGAAAATGATCTCGAAGGATTAGGAGACTGTCTCAAAAAGGATTCCACATCATGCTTAAAATACAAGTTCTTTTCCTACGTCGACAAGATGCTCGGACAGAAGGAATCATTCTCCTTGACTGATGGAGTTACTGTTGTTAGAGCATCAGATGTTCCTGTCGAAACTGGTGCACCTAGAGCCTTGGATCCTGTGTCAAGATTGAAGAGATACTTCGAAACGCATTCGCTAAGAGTTGAAGTTAAAGGATCGGATGTTGTTGATGCGGTGTCGAGTGCTGGACGGGCTTTAGAAGATACTGTGTCATCGTTTGCTGATGATGATGAGGAAGGCAGAGGAAAGAAAAAGAAAGCGGCTAAGATGTTGGGGCCATTACTGGCAGCATTAGCGATGAAACTGATGGCTTTAACGCCTCTAGCGATTGGTGCTATTGCTTTGATTGCCGGAAAGGCGTTGCTGATTGGTAAATTGGCTTTAGTGCTGTCAGCTATAATTGGATTGAAGAAATTGCTCTCTCAACAGAAGCATGTGACGTACGAAGTGGTTGCTCATCCTCATCATACATCCAGTCATACATCAAGCCATGATTACGGTGGTACCAGTGGATATGGAGGTGATTCCAGCAGCGGTGGTTACAGCAGCGGTGGTGGCGGAGGCGGAGGAGGAAGTAGTGGCCACGGAGGCGGCTGGGGAAGATCAATCGAAGCTCAAAGCTTAGCGTACTCAGCGCAAAAACCTCAATAAGCTACGACCTAGTTATATGACCTCTTTCGAACGATTTCTCCAACGACTAGCGTTTGTTCATAGCATTTTATTGTGTGAGTGCGAGTGCGTTTGTATTTATTTTGACTGAATTATTGTTTAAGTATTTTATGCCATTCTCAGCTCAATTTCTTAGTCATTCTAAGTAAAACCTTGTAGGTGACCCGTGTAACTATTGTTATAGTGTATGTATTATATTATTATGACTATTATATACCTAAGATTACTATGTATATTCTACTTATATGTATAATACGTATAGTTTAGATTACTTAAAAAGTATTTATGGTTTTCAAACCAGTACCTGGCTTTAATATTATTAAGTATTACATAATATGTAAGTTTGTATATAATATATTTTAATTATTATATTTATACGTACGTATAAGTGATTATAAGATATTTATGACCGCTAAGTCATTTATACCCATGGGTATGATATCTCACCTCTCTAAGTAATTTATTTATTATTTATAAAATCATCACATTCATCACCGTCATCATCATCATGTTTATTAAATTATGATCATTAATTATCATTATATCGAAAAGTATTATAAATAATAAAAATGTTATTTATTACAATTAAATAATAAAGACATGCTCTGAGTTTCATTTTGTTCCTATAAAATTAATATTATTCGAAGACAATTTTTCAAAGATCGTAATGACCTAAAAGCTACAAATGTTTTAGCAAACATTTGCAACAAACACTGCCAACGTAACATTTCTTAGATGCTAACAGAATATCTTAATAGTTCACATCTAAATTGCTATTCGTGTGGAAAATGTTACAAGTGAAAAGCGGATATTCATTCTAGGTCGAAAACATTAATGTGGTAGAAATACTCGTACAACCATTTATATACATTGAGTCCAGTTTTCCTTTAATGTGAAATCATGGTTGTCATACAATTTATGGTAGTAACACGACCTGTTCAATGACTATGCCGCAAAAAAGTTCTGAATAGACTGCACGCTGTCAACTTTCTTACGTTTTTCTCGCAAATGATCTGGCATTCGCAACAGACGAATAATGACATGCAATTTATTACATTTCTAATCGTTCTTTTTAACGGCCTGTAATATTAATATTAGATACCTATAGATATCATACCAGATATAAAAATGAGAGTAAAGGTTTTTCAGATCAATGATTTGGATAGAAAAAGTTGGTATTATATTTTGTCGAGTAATATTATTATATTATGGTTATAAAATAACTAAGTATTATTCTATTACAAGTTTATTAGTGTCGATTGTTATATATTTTTTTTTCATAATTATGGATTAAGTTACCAATTAAAGCTATGATATAATTTTTATTACAAAAATAAATGCAGTCCACTATATAATATTTTTTGTGATTCTCTAAAATTCCATAAAAAAGTTATGATTAGGTTTTCTAATTACCACGAACCGAAAAAATAATACAAATAATAGAAACAAATTACTATCTTGCATTCCTAGTTATTTTAAATTTATTTATACTTTATTACAAGGCAATAACTTCTAAAGAATTTTCTAAAATTAAATTATAAAAATTACAAACTTTACTGTTGGGATCGCTCCCGCTTATGCACCGCGCCGCTTGCATCTTTTGGCTTGTACAGGCATCCCCGCAGCTTTCCTTGAATCCAGGTCGGATGTTTGCCCTCTAGAGAAAGGTAAGACGGGTGAAATCATAGCATTGGTCACGTTTTCAACATTGCATTAAAAGTAAAACCTGTGATTTGGACAACATATGTCACAACACTAGATAGTGCATAGTATCTACGAGTACTTAGTATAAGTTTAGCCATCGTAAGTCAAAAATAATAATGCTAGTCATCTACGAGTCAGTTTACTTACGGGAATATTCCTGATATAAAGCGGTTCTCACCATCATCATCATTCATCGTCATCATCAGGTCATTTTTGTCGCCACTACAGGAGCACGACCCTCTCTCGTCCGTCCCAGACAGAAGGAGGATTTGGCCTACACTCCCCACGCTGGCCAGACGGGTTGGGGAGGCCTGATCGATGTTTTATAATGTATTTCCCTTAGTCGCCTGGTACGACATTAACGGGAAGAGACGGAGTGATTCTATTTTAGTCTGCCGGAAACCAAACGGCCATCATCATTATCAGCCTGTATCTACCCACTGATTGATATAGGCCTTCCCCAATGCTTCGTCGTCCCATACGCGGTTTCTCTCTAGGACCTTCCTCTTCCATCTGCCATCACTGACACGGCAGATGTGGCCAGCCCACTGCCAGTTCAACTTTGAGAACTATGTCGACAACTTTGGCTCTCCGTTAAATATCCTAGTTCCGGATTCGATCCCGCGTATAATATTAACGTTAAAAATAATAATGCTAGTCAATAGTTACGAGGATATTCAAGGTAGAATGGAAGCACAAAGCTTAACTTCTTAACCGTTGTAGTTACAGGATTACATTCTTACGAGGTTCTTCTTTGTCGCTTCACTCTTGCTAGAGTGGTGGTAGCTATCATTATAAGGCAGCAGATAGGAGTCGCCTCACGACGTCTCGCCACCTCTGCCTGCTGGTCGTCAATCGGGTACATTCGTGTATTGGGGCGCCCACCACCGCCTTCACCTGATCGGTCCAACGCATGTGGGATCTGCCCCGTGGTCTTGTGCCTTCAATCTTCTCCTGTACAACAAGTCTCTCTATAGAGTCGTTTCCGCCGCGACTAACATGTCCAAAGAACCGCAAAATACGACTCTGCACCAAGGTGGATAGACGTTCTTTAATGCCTAGTTCAGCAAGGATGGAGGAATTTGTGCGGTATTCAGTCCACGAAACTCGGAGCATCCTCTTCCAACACCACATTTCCAAGGCGTCAAATTTCTTTGTTTGTTTCTTACGAGATTCATCATCATCATCAGGTCAATTTTAGTCTCCACTACAGGAGCACGACCCTCTCTCGTCCGTCCTAGACAGAAGGAGGATCTGGCCTACACTCCCCACGCTGGACAAACGGGTTGGGAAGGCCTGATCGATATTTCATAATGTATTTCACTTAGTCTCCTTGTACGACATCCAATCCACGGGAAGAAACGGAGTAATTATATTCTAGTCTGCCGGAAACCACACGGCAAGAGTAAATATCTTACGAGATTAACTTTAGCTATTAGGGGTATTTCCATCTGCATTCTTAGATTTAAGAAACGTAAAAAAAAATAGTCCAATGTAATGACTCTATTGAATCAACTAATTTTGTTCGAATCGACAACATCAACTGGAAGAGATCTTTTGGTATAAGTCCGCCATTGTTTTTGATATTCTGTACTTGTAATTTTATTTCTTTGTACAAATTGTAACAAGACTCCAAGTTTCACGAAATTTGCAATTGTGTATTCATTTGTAGTAACAAAAGGGCTGGTCACATAGAACAAAAAAAAAACAATTTCGAACGAATACCATGTTATTATTTTATTCGCTATGAGAACGGTACTTTCGTTTATTCCCATTATTCCACAAAAAGTTTCACACAATTTGAGAAAGCTGTTAATATCAAGCATTAAAATATATTATTATTATTTAAATAGTTGTCTTGGCCAACTTGCCAGATAAATATTTTTTGAAAAATTGAAAAATTCACCTGCGCCTCCTAGGTGGGATTTGAACCCACGACCTCTCGATATGTGACTCACACAGTAGAAATATAAGATAAAAAAATTTGTCATAAACATAAACCTTCCTGGTAGCTCAGTTGGAAGAGCACTCGACCGGTCATCGAGAGGTCGTGGATTCAAATCCCACCTAGGCGGGGCAGGTGAATTTTTCCATTTTTCATTAAAATATAGCCAATTGTTAATATGATTTGTTATCTATATATTCTTCTTCTTTGTCGCTTCACTCTTGCCAGAGTGGTTGTGGTTATCATGATGAGGAAGCAGACAGGACTCGCCTCACGACGTCTCGCCACTTCTGCCTGATCTATGACGAAACCTATAGATTATATAGCATACGTCCCGCCTGATGTAAAGCAGTTCATCATCATTATCGGACTGTATCTACCTACTACTTGATATAAGCCGTTCCCAAGTCATCCCACCATATGTGATCCTCCGCTTTCAGTATCCACGCGCTTCCAGCCGCTTTCCTGAGGTCATCAGTCCATCTAGAGAGGAAGCGTCCCACTCTTCGTTGCCCCATATGCGGCCTCCGCTCTAGGACCTTCCTTTTCCATCTGCCATCACTGACATGGCAGATGTGGTCAGCCCACTAACACTTCAGCTTAGAGAACTATGTCGGCAACTTTGGTTCTCCGTCAAATTTCCACCTTCCGGATTCGATTCCGCAGAACTCTTTTTTCTTTTAAGTATCCATAAACAGTGTTATAACAGAAAAAAAACGTACATATGACGCAATTTTTCAGACTTTAGAGCCAAAGCCAAAAGTCACTTGCACGTGGTGCAACAAGCAAAAGCGGAAAAATACGCTAGACCATACTCTCTTTTCGACAGACCCACGTTTGCCACTGGCTCACTTGCACTTGGTGCATCTTGCTGCCTCAGCAGGGTGCACCACGTGCAGTAGGCTTTGGTTCAAAGATGTTGATGAACCACATCTAACTAGTTGATTTACACGATTACATGAATGGAGAATTCTCCATTCATGTGTCAATGCCCTTATTAGCTATAAAGTTTTTATATGCATTATCAAGCTTTGTCTTAAGCTTTATGTTCCCACCCTCTATGTCGTAGAAATTACTATCTCCTGTGAATCGGGTGACCGAAGTCAGTGGAGCGTGGTAATATTGGGGCCTCAATTCGATTCCCGGACTTCTTTCCCGACTACCGAATAAGGGGAGGGGGGAGGTACTGTTTTAGTAAGAGTAGGCATCTTGTCTTACTCACTATAATACTTATAATCTTTGGGGCATGGCAACAGCTCTGTTTGACTAGTCATCTCTTGAACAAATCTTACAATCAGAAGAAATCAAAATCAGTCATTGAAGCCCAGCTAGGCAGGGGCAATTTCAACAAGGAGATCGATAGACGTATTCGACTGGATTTTGGGAAGCTTCGGTATATCCTCATCGCAGATATACTAAAAAATTTGAAGACCAAAGTGTTCCGTGAAGCCAAAATTCCTCCCTAAAGTTTGTTTCATAAGAGCGACATCCGAGCAATGGTATGACTATGGATTAATACAGCACAGCTGAACAGTCTCGCAAAAAAAAAACTCGCAGGAAAAATATTTGTATTGGGGTGTAAGTGGTTCACCAATATCTTTGAACCAAAGCCAACTTCACCTGCACGCGGTGCACCCTGCTGACTGACAAACGAAGCTCTGACGAAATGAGAGGTAGGGAGCATATTGTAAGCTACCCGACCTGGGAATGTACCTCCACCTCACAGAATACCGCAGCCAAATAACAACTCCCTTGAGGGTTGTTGTGTTTCTGCGAGTGAGTGAGGTCACCAGTAAGGAAGGAGATGCTGCGTTGGCAGCGGGGGTGGCGGCGCGTGTGCGATATTTTATGCTGCGAGCGTTAATATGGCTACGGTAACCGCTTCATATCAGGCGGGCCGTATGCTTGTCTGCCACCCGACGTAGTATAAAAACAAAAAAGATAACGGCGCTCTGTCTCACGCCTCTGTGCAGTTTGCTAGCAAACTTTCCTACGTCACTCATCCATCATGCACAAAAAGTGCTTTAATAATAATTCGTCTATCTTGTATACATTGTCTATGCGCTCTGATAGTTTCCACTTTTATTATCACTGTTTATGTGAAAATTTGAATGTTAAAACAACATTTGGTTACAATCTAATAATTTTGATTTGACACTTCATTGTTATACTATTTATGGTCACAATAATAATATTGGATTATACGATACGATGGGGGGTGTAAGTGGTTCATCAACATTTTTGAACCAAAGCCAACTTAACCTGCGCGCGGTGCACCCTGCTGACTGACAGACGAAGCTCTGGCGAAAAGAGAGCTAAGGAGCGTAATTGTAAGCTACCCGACTGGGGAATGTACCTCCACCTCACAGAATACCGCAGCGAAATAACAATTCCCTTGAGGGTTACGGTTTACGGTAACCGCTTCACATCAGGCGGGCCGTATGCTTGTCTGCCACCCAACATAGTATAAAAAATAAAATACATCCATACATTAGGTATATTTAACGATCCCGGTGGTCGAATGGCTACTTTGACTCCGAGGTCGCGGGTTCGATTCCCGCACAAGACAAATATTTGTGTGCACGAACATGTCAGTTTATCTTGCCCTGTATGTTTTATATGTAACATTTATGCAAGTATTTATTTATGAGTGGGGAAGTTCCTGCGAGTGAGTTAGGTCACCAGAAAGGAAGTAGTTGCTGCATTGGCAACGGGTTTGTAAGCGTTACTAAGGTTACGGTAACCGCTTCTCATCAAGCGAGCCGTGTGCTTGTCCGCCAGCCAATGTAAAGTAAAAAAACATTATTTGTATTTTGTTTTAATAGGCTATTTGACCAATTTCTTTTTTTTATTTTAAGAGACATGTAAGTAATGGATATCGTGGAATCATTAAGGTCTATTTCCAATCTGTTCACTAGGCACCTAATGATTCGGAAAATGCAAGCCACCATCAGTGTTATGTCGTAAATTTTTTTATTGTCCAATAAACTTTATTTTTGGCTTCAAAATTGGCTCACTATATTTCGTATATCTTATCTTATCTTGAAATGGGTCCAGCGCAGCAGCACCGGTGGCACGTAGACCCTCTTGGATCTTTTGTGCGCTCCCTAATCTTTAGTAACTCTCCCCTGGGTGTCTGAGGACATGTTCCATGACGTAATTGGTACGCCTTTAAAAGGGAAGAGCCTGAAGTTTTCCAGGTATGGGTACGCCTTTCCAAACGCCTTACCATTCGTTTGCCAGCTAGGACATCACATTGACACATCAAGTGCTTCATGGTCTCGTCCAAGGTCCCTTGCATGTACTGAATTCTGGGCTATTGACAAGTCTCATCTTGTATAAGTACCCACAGCAGGCATAATGCCCAGTCAGTGCCCCAAGGATATTTGGTATATACCCCCAATGCTTGAAGACCAAAGTGATCAATCAGTGCGTCTTCCTCGCTATGACCTATGGTGCAGAGACTTGGACGTTGACCGTTGGGCAAGTTCACAGACTAAAAGTCGCACAGCGAGCGATGGAGAGAGCAATATTTGGAGATACTCTGTGGGATCGAATCCGGAACGAAGAAATTCGACGAAGATCCAAAGTGGTCGACATAGCTCTCAGAGTCAGCAAGTTGAAGTGGCAGTCGGCTGGCTACATCTGCCGAGTCAGCGATGGCAGATGAATGAGCAAAGTCCTAGAGTGTAGGCCACGTATGGGGCGACGAAGCGTAGCACGCCCCCTCTCCCGATGATCTCAAAAAAGTGGCTGGTTGCGGGTGGAAGAGGAGAGCGGATCACATATGGACAGCATTGGGAAAGGCCTATACCCAGCAGTGGATAGATACAGGCTGATCTTCTGCACTTGATACACCTTGTCGGCTGGCGAAACGAAACTTGAGACGAAAGAAAGGTGAAGATATGGAGTCCGACTGGTGAAGTCCTTTTTTTTTTTATACTACGTCTGATGGCAGACAAGCATACGACCCGCCTGATGTGAAGCGGTTACCGTAGCCATATTAACGCTTGCAACATAAAATATTGCACGCGCGCCGTCACCCCCGCTGCCAACGCAGCATCTCTTTCCTTTCTTTCTGGTGACCTCACTCACTCGCAGGAACACAACAACCCTCAAGGGAATTGTTATTTGGCTGCGGTATTCTGTGTGGTGGAGGTACATTCCCCAGTCGGGTAGCTTACAATTACGCTCCCTACCTCTCTTTTCGCCAAAGCTTCGTTTGTCAGTCAGCAGGGTGTACCACTTGCAGGTGAAGTTGGCTTTGGTTCAAAGATCTTGATGAACCACTTACACTCCAAGCATCCTTCAACCTCACGAAATACGACAGCCAAATAACAATTCCCTTGAGGGTTGTTGTGTTCCTACGAATGAGTGAGTTCACCAGAAAGAAAGGAAAAGAAGGTTGCTGCGTTGGCAGCAGGGTTTCTCGCGAGCGATATAATATCAGGTTGCGAGCGTTAATATGGCTACGTTACTCGCTTCACATTAGGCGGGCCGTATACTTGTCTAAAACCCGATGTAGTATAAAAAACCGGCCAAGTTCGAGTCGGGCTCGCGCACCAAGGGTAAAGAATATTCCATACCAATATCTATAAAACGGCAAATAAAATCACGTTTCTTGTGAAGTGTTGAGTGTCCTTACTGGAGGACCTTATATAAACTAAATATTCTGTGAATATTTCAACCGTCTACCTATCATCATCAGGTCATTTTAGTCTCCACTACAGGAGCACGACCCTTTCTCGTCCATCCCAGACAGAAAGTGGATTTGGCCTACACTCCCCACGCTGGCCAGACGGGTTGGGGAGGCCTGATCGTTGTTTTATTATGTATTTCCCTTAGTTGCCTTGCACGACATCAACGGGAAGAGACAGAGTGATTCTATTCTAGTCTGCCGGAAACCACACGGCCACGTCTACCTATTGCCGATATCAATATCGAGCAAAATGAGCAAAAAAAATCACGTTTGTTGAATGGCGGACTTATCCATCGTTGATATCTCCATTCAACCATAGAATACCCAAGAAACTGAAAGTTTAGCCAGGCAGATTGATTTGATTTTTTTACGGGGATAGTAGTTATAAAATTTGCAGAATGTCATTGGCTACATTTTATCCCGGATTTTTTTTAAACCCGGTTGAATAATATAAAATATTTCAATGGGTAACTTTTTTTCTGTTTCCTGGAAATCCAGAGACGAAGTTAGCAGTGTATTCACGTAAGTGATACTTTTAAAATTGCAAGCTTCTGTACGCAATCCATGGAATTGCACCTACGTTTCTTTGTAATGTAAAAGTAAGAGGAATATAAAAGCATTCAGTTACAAAATATGAACAAAACAAAATCATAATAAACCTTACACAATTTTACAACAAAATAAAATAAAAATCCCAGTTACGCCATCTTGCCGCCGCCGTATGCAATAAAACAAACTCAAGATCACGATTGGCGAGTATAGTAACCTTGACAGAGAAAAGATTTCATTCAAACGAAATAAAAAGAATAAAAAAGTTCACGCATTTGAGGTTGTTGGCTTTACAATGATATTGATACTTTTTATTTTTTATTAGTTTCATCAAAGAGATGCAATAATAAAAAGAAAGAAAAACATCCTAGACATTAAAAGGCGAGTTTTGAATTAAAAAAAAAAAAAACAGAACAACATTATTAGTGGCCAATACTTGAATCAAGTACAAATAGTTGCAGTCTTTTTTGTAACAAAATTACTGGCTAGTTTTAAAATAAGAAGAAATTAATAAAAGAAAAAGCAACAGAGTTGAATGACTTAGAATAGCAGAACCTTGAACCAGCTTGAGGCGTACGATGTAAACAAACTTGACCGTGAAGTTAGTTCGTCACATTTCTACTAGATGGCGGTAAAAGTCATTAGAATGTTTCCGACTATACATACTTATTCGAAAATAAAAAGTGAGGTATTGATAAGCAAAGAAGTTCTATTGTTATTTGCAGATGGCGTTGTAACTAATAAAAGTAACAAAAAGTTTCTCAAAAGAAAGTACCTAAGTTCTTTGAATTTAGGTAAATTCTACGCTGACTCTATATTTTCTTAAAATCGGCAATTTTGAACATAGCTATATTTTAAAGATGATCAATTTGATTATAACCGATAAAATCACGAGATCATAATTTTAATTTCTTACAAATGCATTACAATGATACATAATAACAATTATATTTTTAATAATGCAATGCGAAAGTTTAAAAGTTATTTATTAACGTATTAATGCAGTTCTGCAAGTATAGAGAAGTTTTATATAGGATCTGACAAAAGAAATAGCGTATAAGTACGCTATTTCTTTTAGCTACTAGCCGACTAACGAAGTACCTCCAATCTTGCGAATTGAATTAATTGATTATTTTGCGAATTTTTCTATTAGATTCTGACAAAACTTATTATAATATGGAACTAAGGTTATCAACATACCGGTGGGTATGGATTTTTTGAGATTTGTATCAGATATGATACAGAAACAAATTGTAAAGACATTTTTTATATTATCATTAACGCGTAAACAATATGAGTGAATCTTATTGAGCCGTAATGCAGTTGAGCAGAGGCATTATACTAATTTTATAGTTGTATTGATACAAAGTCACTTATTTGATTCAATTTGATCTTACAAATGATACATAGAACAAATTGAATTGAAATAGATACGAAAATTCGTGGTGTGCCCTGCTAATTGGAGTATAAGTGACTCCACAATCTTTAGAGCTAAAGTAACCTCACCTACACGTGGTACACCCTGCCGATTAGCGAATGAGACTCTGGCAAAAGAGAGGTAGGACAGCGTATTTACTAGTATAAGCTGCCTGACAAGGGAAGTACCGTCACCTCACAGAATACCGCAGCCAAATAACAATTCACATCAGACGGATCGTATGTGTGTATGCCACTCGACGTTGTATAAAAAAGTAATAATAATATAAGTAAGCGTGTTCTAGAATGGAGACATCGTTCGCAAAAACGCTGTGGCAGTTAGTACTGTTAATAACAGAACACCACCTTACACGTATAAATACCTCATTTGAACTACATAGTAGCTTCAATTTGAAATTTCGACCACGTATAAAAAAATATAGACACCCTATTTTTAAAGATTTAATTACAAATGTATAGTTTTGAAATTTATTTTTGTACTTGTATAATGATGTTACTTGCCAAATTTCATAGTTCTAGTCCACGGGAAGTACTCTATGAGTTTTGATTCCATTGAGAATGTGTCGAAATATGTGGTTTTTGCTGAATAAACGGTAGCAGTTTGATTTTTTTACAACTTCATGGGACCGTAGACCTGAGTATACAGTCCAAATTTCAGCTTAATGCTCCTCCTTTTTTGGAATCGGTTAAAAATGTTTCGTCGCAGGGCACTAAAAATGTTCGTAAAAATAGTGTGTGTTCATATTCCATACGCCCAATAGAATTATAACTCCTCTCTTCTCTTCATGTTGAGTTAGGTAGACCATCCGCCAGATGATCCAATGACATCAATGATACAGCGGACCCTACGTGGAAAAGAAAGACAGCAGTAGAACTCTCTCGGTAAAATTTTCACATTAGTGGAAATTTAAGCGAGAGATGCTCAATTTCAATATCAAACAAATCATCTTGTTCTTTAGCTGGAATGGATGGATGGAATAAAAAACTCTACACAAAGTTCATTTATTACAAAAAAACTGCATTTCGTCGTTAACCCTTATGCATCCTACTTTTGGCATATGGGTCTCCCCTCATTCGAAGGAGTAGAGCATACTCTACCACGCTGCTTAACTGCGGGTTGGCGGAGGTCAGTGTTTTCAAACTGCCTAAAGGCTACTGACTTTACTTAACGACAGTGATTTAATGACAACAGCTGGGACCGACTGCTTAACGTACCCTCCGAAGCACAGAGGAGCTCGAGATAAATAAACCCATCCATGGACAGGCTACGGTCGACGTTGCTTAACTTGCGTGTTGGATTAGACTGCCACACGCAACGATGCCACCGAGCTCTTCGTCTATAAAAATCTCTAAAAAAAAGCTGCATGTTTCTTTGTTATTCACTTGTTTGAATGAATGAATGAATATTTCTTTGCCAGAATAAGATTTTTGTACAGTTGTCATTTTGTCAATATGTTCCATATTATTCTGCCATCGATAATGGCGTGCAAATATTATACAAGGATATTGTACCAGTTGGGGCAATTGCCTCAAAAATATAATTGTAGGTTTAGACAACTTTGTGTATAATTGTCACAATTAAATTAGGTAGGCCTTTCTAGACATTTAAATCTCTAAAACACGGTCACCTACACAAATGACCAGTATAACCGCCTTACCCAAACTATGTAGGATAGACACGCGGACAACGAGCTCTACATAATGATTTTATGCCATTGATTTTGGTCGGAATGTTGTTAATGTCATTGTTTAGTTATGAATCATGTGACTGTTTAATAAGGAATTTTATTGACCGACTTCATATAAAGCGTGTTCCCTGTGTGAACTGTATGTATGTGTGTACTTGCGGTGCAAGTAGTGGCTCACCATGATCTTTAAACCTTGACAGTTCATTCCATGACTTGCCATTGAGCGTGACCAATAATTTCTGTATATGCATATTTCCACCCTGATGTTTCGTGATGGCTTGAAACATAATATTTTCAATCGAATTGGAAGATTTTTTTTCACTATGTCGGACGGCATCTAAGCATACGGCCCGACTGACTGATGTGACGCGTTCCCCCAACGCTTCCAATGCAGTAACTTCTTCCTTTCTGGTGACATCACTCAGTCGTAGAAACACAACAACACTCAAGGGAATTGTTATTTGGCTGCGGCACCACGTGCAGCCGAGGTTAGCTTTGACTCTAAAGATCGTAGTAAGCCGCTTTCACCCCAATGATACTCTAGACTTGCCAACAGCGAGCGGTATCTTTATGTACAAGGACACTTTACATATCATATCAACTCTTTTGAACCCTAGTGTCCCCCAGCTAGCGTCTTCTGATCCGTGAGGAATATTGACGATGTCAAGCTTAAGCATATGTGAAACCAAATGAATTAAGAGGTTAAATAAATGAAGATCAGTTCATCGTCAAATTTCACATCGTGAATAAAATTTATCGAAAACTCATCATAAAAAACGTAATCTAAGCATTTGCAGCGCAAACATAAACTAATGTGTGAATAACATAATCCATACATATACTACAGGTGGTTTCACATGGTACCGTAATGATGTATATGAAATCGAAAGCGTTTGTTTTATAGGGCATTGTTTGCGGTCGCGCTTTACTTTCTGTTAACATGTGATAACATCTCTTATTTTACATACCCTACATGTTAATAAAGCTTAAACGATTACCAACGTTTCCCATTAATCGAGATTCCTACGTTTTGCGGCGGATTGTGTAAGTGGTCTATCGTTGTCGTCAACCCTTATTCATCCCACTGCTGGGATGATTTTCCCCTCAATTGAAGGGGTTTAGAGCATACTCCACCACGCTGCTCAACTGCGGGTGGGCGGAGGCCAGTGTTTTCAAGCCACCAAAAGTCCACTGACTTGGCTTAACGACTGTCATATATAATGACAACAGCCGGGACCGACGGCTTAACGTGCGGGAGCTCGAGATAAATAAATCTATCCATGGACAAGCTGCGAACGACGTTGCTTAACTTGCGTGTTCGATTAGACTAACACACGCAACGGTGGCATCGAGCTTCTCCTCCAAAAATGATCTATATTTCCCTTAAAAGGCTGGCAACGGATCGGAAACCCCTTGGTGTTGCTGTTATTTATGGGCGATGGTGATTGCTTTCAGCTGACCCACATGCTCCCCCTCCCCCCCCTTCTTATATAAAAAAAAATGCTCATGTATTTGGTAATCTGTATCTATGAAAGCTGTTACTGACTGATTAATCAACGCACAGCTCGAATCACTGGACAGATTGGGTTGAAACACAGAAAACGGGTAGCTTTTATAACGTAGGTGTCATCATCATCAGCTTGGATCTATTCACTGCTTTCCCCAATGCTTTCCACTAAATACGATCCTCCGCCTTCCGTATCCAGCCGTTTCCAGCCGCTTTCTTAAGGTCATCGGACCATCTCGAAGGAGGGCGTCCAACGCTTCGTCGGTCTACCGCCACTCTAATATCGTCCTCCCCATCTGCCATCGCTTACTCGGCAGATCGACGTCGAATTTCTTCGTTCCGGATTCGATCCCTCAGAGAAACTCCGAGCGGGCTCTCCATAACTCGCTGCGCGACCTTTAGCCTGTGGACCACTCCGATGGTCAGTGTCCAAATGTTTGCTCCATAGGTCATTGCAGGAAGGACGCACTGATTTAAGACTTTAGTCTTCAAGCATTGTACGTTGACGATATTAAAAAAGCATTTTTTTTAAACTTCCGCGGTAGACCTGGAACGCGATTACGAAATCGCGGACGCAAGCATGCTCATGTATGTATGTTTTTGAATCTAAGAAATACCAATAATCCTAAAGTCGGTATTTTTATTTGTGGTATATGGTGCACCCATGAACGTGAATTACGGTAACTACCGGAGCCTATAGACATTTGCAACGTAAAGTATCACTCGTGCGTACCACCTCCTCTACTGTCTCAACAACTTCTACCTTCCTTGCAACATCACCTTGTTTACTTATTACGTCGCACCGTGTGGAAAATAAGATACGACCCGCCTGATGTGCAGAGGTTAGCGTGCGCCATCCCGGTCTCCAATGCAGCAATGGTATTTTGAGCTATTTAACCACATATTTCTGGTTCGTAAGATTCATTATTGAGAGTTGCGAATGTTCGGGATGAAAGGGATAGTAGCAATCTCAAACGTCTCTCTACAAATTAGTGCATGTAGTATTTACATCTCAAATAGTGGCATTCTACAATATACTGGTAAAAGTATGTTGACTTTGGGCTATTTTATTACTTTTTACATGGTTTCTATCTAGAAGTTCACAGTTCTTATATGAACTGTCATGGTGTATGAATGGTGTAACTAAATAAAAGCTCGTAAAAGACAAGATTTAACCATGTTAAACCATGTTATATAACCAAACCAAACCAAGTTAAACCATGGTGTATTATGGTGTAGACACCAAGGTGTCTGTAATCAAATCTTGTAATTTAAATTTGACCCACTTCCCAATATCCAATTGAGCCGAAATTTGGTACACTTGTTTGGTTTCTGTGAGAATAATATCTAAGGATAGCAATTTTTAATGCAATATGACAAAAAGGCGAATTAAAATTTTAACATTAACCCCTATGACATCTACGGTAAATATTTTTTTTAATATTTTTTTTTAACTAATAAAGTATAACTCCTTTCCTGGTGGTCTTACTCTTTCACAGGTACACGACAACCCTCAAAGGAATGGTTATTTAGCTACGGTATTCTGTGAGGTAGAGCTACCTCCCCAGTCGAGATACTTAAAAATTGCGCTGTTACCTACCTTTCTTTTGCCAAATGCCAATATACTAAATAACAATTTCGAAATTATAACGAATGTCATTTTTAATTCAAAACTAAAACAAACGGAATTTAATTTGCGTTCATGAAATGCGTCTAGATTATATTACTTTTTTATTTTAATTGGAAAATTTTAATTGTAAAACAGAGAAATTCAAGCACGTAAGTATTTGCTTATGCTTACTTTTGAAATTACTGCCCACTTTGAATGTTAATTCGTGATACTGTTTAGTTTAATAACGCTTATGTTTGTTTGTTATATCTTTATTGTACACCATAATACAAATAGAGGATCAGTAATGATTTTAAAGAAAAAATAAAAACCGACTTCAGCTGACAACAGGGCAAATCTAAGGGCTTCTATCGATTTTTCTGGGTTCCCCTCACCAGACCCTGACTTGGTGAATGGTGCTAGTGGTCCCATACCACCTCGCAATCATACCCTTTCAAATAAAAAAAAAAGAATTTGACCATACGTGCTTATAAAATTTAAGAGTTTCCCTTGATTTCCCTAGGATCCCATTATTAGATCCTGACTTGGTGAATATGGGACCACCTTGCAATCATACCCTTTCAAATAAAAAAAGAATTTTGAAAATCGGTTCACAATTCGCGAAGATATCAAATAACATACATACAAAAAAAAAATCTGTCGAATTGAGAACCTCCTCCTTTTTTGAAGTCGGTTAAAAATAAATAATAATTCTTATTTTTATCTCTGTAAGAGATCTCTCTTTTTCTATACCATCCAAGGGGCAAACAAGCATACGTCCTGCCAGATGGAAAGCAGATACCGTAGCCTATGAACGCCTGTTACAACAGGGGCATCACACGTTGCCGACCGTGTAAAAACCTCTTTACGCCCTTTTTGAACAACCCCATGCTGTAGTGTCGTGAGTAAACCTCGACGGACAGTTCATTCCATGCTGTAGTCTCCTGAGAAAATCTCGGCAGGCAGTTCATTCCATGCTGTAGTCTCCTGAGAAAATCGCGGCAGGCAGTTCATTCCATGCTGTAGTCTCCTGAGAAAATCTCGGCAGGCAGTTCATTCCATGCTGTAGTCTCCTGAGAAAATCTCGGCAGGCAGTTCATTACATGCTGTAGTCTCCTGAGAAAATCTCGGCAGGCAGTTCATTCCATGCTGTAGTCTCCTGAGAAAATCTCGGCAGGCAGTTCATTCCATGGTGTAGTCTCCTGAGAAAATCTCGGCAGGCAGTTCATTCCATGCTGCAATCTCCTGAGAAAATCTCGGCAGGCAGTTCATTCCATGGTGTAGTCTCCTGAGAAAATCTCGATAGACAGTTAATTCCACAGCTTGACAGTACGCTAGAGAAAACTTCTCTACGCGTCAACCTTCGGGAGATGCATGGATATTATAATAGCCTTAGGGAACTTTTTTTTTTCGTTTTGTTATTTTGGGGTGTAAGTGGTTCATCAACATCTTTGAACCAAAGCCAACTTCACCTGCACGCGGTGCACCCTACTGTCTGACAAACGAAGCTCTGGCGAAAAGAGAGGTAGGGAGCGTAATTGTAAGCTATCCGACTGGGGAATGTACCTCCACCTCACAGAATACCGCAGCCAAATAACAATTCCGTTGAGGGTTGTTGTGTTCCTGCGAGTGAGTGAGGTCACCAGAAAGGAAGGAGATGCTGCGTTGGCAGCGGGGGTGGCGGCGCGCGAGCGATATTTCATATTGCGAGTGTTAATATGGCTACGGTAACGGCTTCAAATCAGACGGGCCGTATGCTTGTCTGCCACCCGACGTAGTATAAAAAAAAAAAAAAAAAGACGTCTCAACAATATAACTCTAGGTGAAAGAATTACTTCGATTGCATAAAAACTTCTCGAGATATGATAACTTGAAGATCACAATTTTGGACTATCCCGAAAACGCTCCATACAAAAGGGCTACAATGTTATGACGTCCCACCCAATTATTTTATATGCATTAAATCAGAAATTTGTATGACAGCTATTGCGTTTATGTAGGTGGTGCTGTAACAAAAGTTATAGTATTTTTATTGTTTCTATAATGGTAATATTTATTTTTTATAATTCTCTAAACATTTAAAATGGGCTTTCCCACCAAACTTTGATCGACGATAAAACACGTCGGACATAGGTACGTTATTAAAATTTTAAGATCGCAGATCGTTCTAGTTTTATGTATTTTACGTTACTGATACAGAGTTTTTATAATTTTAGAACTTTGTTCACATGCCTATTTCGAGTTGCGAGGACATCGAGATAAAATTAAAAAGGGTAAACAGAAAATGTCATCGCAACTTATGGACGCCTGTGACACCGGAGGCATCACTCACGCTTTGCAGTTTTCTGCAATAAACCGGCAAGCGAACATGTTGGTCACCTCATGGAAAGTAAACACCACTGCTCATAGAAATCTGCAACACCATGGGGTCGCTGATCCGTTACCAGCCTTTTAAGGGAAAAATTGACTATGTTCTTGAAGACTCACATGTCGTATTTATTTGGGAATACCGCTAATGATACCAATGGAGGAATTCCCTGCCTTTAGAATAATAGATTATAATATTGTTAGATAAATAAATAAATATTGTTAGACATAATAAATAAATATTTATTTATTTATTTATTAATAAATTCTAGCATATCAGATTACTCTTAATGGCCTGAAAAATGTGACTGGTAGCGGTTGGATGCAGAAAGTGGAAGATAACATATGGTGGAAAGCATTAGGAAAAGCCTATAGTCAGCTGTGGTAAATACAGGCTGATAATGATGATGACAGATCGTAATAAAAACAAATATATAAACATTCCTAAACATATAACACAGCGCACTCTACGAGTAGCCCCAAACTAATCAAAGCTTGTTCTACGGGTACTAGATAAGTGATATAATACTTAAATACATTTTTTTTTGGAAATACATATATATAATACAAATTAAACACCTAAACCAAGACAAACAGACATGTTCATGCACACAAATATTTGTCTTGTGCGGGGATCGAACCCGCGACCTTGGAGTCATATTGGCCATTCCACCACCGCGATCATCAAGAGCTCGTCAAGAAAAAGTAAATATGACCCGATGAGCCTATACATACCTTCATTTTGATAGGTACCACAACTTCAAGATACTGCTTTAGGGCCTGTCATGTTGAAGTATATTTATGTTTCAATTATATGGTTAAATTTGATAGACGTTAAGATCATTGGAGAAATCTTTAAGAGTATTATTTCTGGGTTAATTTTAAATGCTCCGACTCGAAAAGTATCATGTTATAAAAACCATACTCTAAGCGGAAAACAGTTTCCTCATGGGCAATCCAGCGGCCCTACCGGCTAAGCTCTAGCCGATTGCCAACTGATTTTTCGATTGCGAATGTCAAATTTCAGTGTACATTTAGAGTACTTGGGTTTAGCTTAGGGCGGCTGGATACGAAAAGCGAAGGATCGCATATGGTAGAAAGCATTAGGGAATGCCTATATCCAGCAGTAGGATCGTAAACGTATCCCGTTTCTATCCTACTGCTGGGGATAATGATGATGATGAATGATATCAGAAGACTTCTCCACATCATTTTTTTTAAATATAATTATCTTATCTTATCTTAGAGTGGGTCCAGTGCTGCAGCACCGGTGACACGTCGACCCTCAATGGATCTTTTGTGTTCTCCCTAATCGTTTAGCCACTCTCCCCTGACTGTCTGGAGACATGTTCCTTGTACTTCAGTATGCCGCTTAATGGAAAGAGCCTGTAGTCCTCCAGGTCCGGGTAAGCCTTTCCTAGGATTTTCATTCGTTTGCCGGCTAGGGCACACATCACACATCAAGTGTTTCATGGTCTCGTTATACCCTTTGCATGTTTTGCACTCTGGGCTATCAACACGCGTCATCTTGTACAGGGTGTCCTTGACAGGCATAGTGGCCCGTCAGTGCACCAAGCATGAGACGCATCCGTTTTCTGTCATATTTATGTATATATCTGTACCAATTCGTTGTAGCTTCGCCAATGGTTTGGTTGTGGTAACATTCCACTCATCTCCTTCCATTCAGCCTGATGCCTAGATTTCGCCCTGCTAAATATAATTAAGACTCCATTCACAAATTCGTTACCCTAAGGTTGAAAAGATTGCCCTCAGCAATAAGGCCGACTTGTTGCATATATACAATTCTGTAATAATTTATTGATTCACTGTACTTTAAATTTATATTATGCAAATAATGTATACTCTATCTATCTATGGAAATAATCAAGCATACGACCCGCCTGATGGTAAGCAGTCATCGTAGCGTATGGACGTTCGCAACACCACAACTAAACACTTTTTATAATGTACATTTTCAACAACTGTATTTCCGTTAAATGAAAGCTTTATTTTATCAATATCTATTTCAAGCGAGCTTAAACTTCCTATTTTCTCCAGCCAATCGGTTTAATACTATAGCATCTTTGTTTGTTGACCCCAGATTTCTCTTTTACATAATTTATGATTATACGACTTGCAAAGGTCAATAAATTATAAGGTCTATAGCCGTGCCAGGTGAGGAATCTGAAAGTTCTCTTGTTCTATACCACTAGCCATATATTTATTAGCAAGATTTATAGGACAATGGTTATAGAGAGAAACATTAACATTAATGTAATTATCACCTGGATGCAAGTACAGGTAAATTACATAATACTTGATTCTACGAGCAAGTTTATTGTACCTGACTTGTTACTTGATAATTTAATAAAGTGAACTTTTACTTAAAAAAGAAAACAAAAGTGAATCACAGGTGAAACAGTACTGAATAGTTTTCTTTTTATAATCCTGGACAAAGTACACATTGCCATCCAGTACCAAACTAAGCAAAGCTTGTACTATGGGTACTAGGTAACTGATATAATACTTAAATACACTACTTTTTTTTTAAATACATAGAAAAAACCCAGACAAAGACACACAGACATATTCATGCACACAAATATTTGTCGTGTGCGGGGATCGAACCCGCAACCCTCTGAGTCAAAGTGGATATTGCTACCAATTCGACCACCGGACTCGTCGTTTTCTGTCAATACACTTATTGCAATCCAGAGGTAAACCATTGAGTCAATATAAATAATTAACTTATGAGTTATCGCTCACATAGATATGTTATCCGATGTAGACTGATAATCACAGGTACATTTTGAAATTTAAATAATCGTCCTGGCCGAATGAACCTTTTATGCAAGTTTAAGCACTCTAATGTTTGGACATTAGTGGTGACTATTCCTGGATCTAAATATACATATTTTATAAATCATGGTATTGTTATTTTTAAATTGTAACTTATTTCAAGCTTGGTATGTACTTAAGTAAAGTCTCTTCTTGATTATGATTCTCTCGGAAGTCCCCTTCGTTCGTAAGGGTTATAAGTAGGTTATATTTAAATCATACACAAAGTTTATAAATGACTATTATATTTTTATTTTATTTATGGATGGTTTTATACACGTTATTTCATGTAATAAAAAGAAAGGAAGTACTTTGTACAACTCAGAAGGGCATCACCAAATTATATATATAAAAAATATGAAAGAGCTACAAACATGATATTAGAATATACATATCTATAAATTATATAAATACATATTTAAATATATAATTGTTGTACATATACTATAGTAATTATACTGTACACAAATAAATTAATAGAATATTAAATATATAAAATATCACAAACGAAGATGCAAAAAAAAATATTTTACGTATATACTTTCATAAGAAGCATATTTACAAAAGCACAATATGAAACATATAAACTTATATAAAAGAAATAAATAATAAAAATTATATAATTTATAATACAAAGAGGAAAAAACAAATAATGAATACGACTAGGCAATATGAACACAAAAATAATGACTAAAAGAGCATAAAATAAATTAAAGCTATGAAGTACTTAAAAAAATTACTATTTGTACTGTAGTGGAAAGAAAATAAACTTAAATTTAAAAACAGGTACAAGACAGAGGTAAAGTATTAGATATTTAAATAAACGAAATATCAATACATAAAATAATATAACAGGCGATGCTTTGGGAAGTCCTTAGACAGCAAAACTCACTCATTCAACAATTAAATATTTCAACAACGTTTAAAATAATTTAAATAAATTATTAATAAATTAAATCTCAATTATTTGAGGTCCGTACTAGACTAACCAAAGATATAGACTATGGCCCTGCGTAAGGTCTAACAGTCTTCTAAATCTATCTTAGGTATTTAGTTTGAGTAGGCACTGTACGCCAGTGTCTGGGGGTCTTGCGAGGATCGTCCCCATCCACCGTGACCTCCTCCATGGCTGTAGTGCTCCTCATGATGAGGGTGAGCGACTACTTCGTAACTTTCATGGTGCTCGTGCTTTGACAGCAGCTTCTTCAATAAAACTAGAGCTGAAGCAACAAGAGCGGCCTTGGCCAACATTAGACCCTTGATGGCAGCGAAGGCAATGATTCCAAGGAACACCGGGATGAGAGACTGAACCTTCAATTGGAGCAGAGCGAGGATGGGAAGCAGCTGCTTAATCTTCTTCTTCTTACCACGGCCTGAGAACAAGAAAATAAATTGTTAATTGACAATTCCATTAAAATGATATAAGGGAGACCACTGCATCGTTATGGTTAGTTAAGTGAGCTTCACTATTTGTTATCTAACAACGAAATAACGAAGAAGAAAATAATGCGTAATTGAGATAAGTATCCGAAAGATTAAGTCCCACTAAAGTCATTTCACCTAATTGTGAACAAGTGGGACATCAATAGGAACTGTATAAAAAAGCGAAGTGTCAATGCAATCAATAAACATTCAACGTATGTCAATTGTTTCAAATCTAATTCGAATTCAAAATAGCTCGACACAGGCTGGCCTGAAATTTAAAACAATGTCGCTTTCATTGAAATTCAAGCTGTTACGTCCAGTTTGCATAACAACCTCGTTCATCTAGAAAGTGCGATTACCGGACGTTACAATTCGAAAGCTTTGGGCCTACTTCCACATTTCGTTAACGAGATTCTGCCTGGAGCGAGACTTTTACTCGATTCTCAATCAAGATTTCGATCACGGTACTCAGTACTAACGGAACTCTAAAACTAGTTACGCAGTCCTACATACGTACAAGCTATGTAGGTACTATGGAAATCTAGCAAAAACTAGATTTGCCCGCCCGTCCGCTTTTCACCACAATCAACCTTGTTAATAGGTTGGAGAAATTCCTACTAAACCCGTTTGGCTATGGCGATTTCTAGTGTCTTCTTCTCAAGGCATATCTTGCGTAGGATACGGATGTCCGTCAAAGATTTTACGATTTATCACAGCAATTCACTCCATAAAAATTACACTTATACATACTCATTTATTTTAATATGTAATTAATTTTGCGCCCAAGATGACTAACTTTCTATTTTAAAATTCCCACCTCGGGGAGTTGCTCAACCGGTTCAAGCTCAACTTTTTTAATTTGTAACTTAGCGAGAGCGTTATAACTGCTAAAATGATAAGTGAATACAACTGTAGGTTTACATAATGCAATTTTTTTCACTTTTGGTATAATTGATCGCATATGTATATGAAATTTCTACACAGTTGTCTTTTATAACAGCAATAAAATTGTTTTTACTTATCTCAAAAGTGTTAGAAGTATCTACAATTGATATTATTATTAAAATTATGAATTGCACTTTTTGTACACTGAGCTGGTGATAAAAATAAAAGTCATCGGTGTCAAAGTGTGATACCATCAAATTTAGTACGGTGATTGTTGAATGGAACTCACGACACCGAAACCAGTTATACAAATATGTGAAAGATTTTTTTTAACGTTATCTAACAATGTCGATGTCATAATGTTTTGTA
This sequence comes from Hypsopygia costalis, assembly GCA_937001555.2. Classification (NCBI taxonomy): domain Eukaryota; kingdom Metazoa; phylum Arthropoda; class Insecta; order Lepidoptera; family Pyralidae; genus Hypsopygia; species Hypsopygia costalis. Next base: position 7,163,047 of record OW443350.2, read on the forward strand.
AGCAATGACCGATTCAAATTTGAACAATCGAAAAATTGTGGCTAATGATTTTGTATATGCTACTGATTTGTGTCAGAATTTGTATGCAGGTGTGTCGTTACATGATGCTTTTAACAATGTAGGCAATAGATTTAGAATGCTTATAGTACAGCAACTACGTACATTCTTTTGTGTAATATTAACATTATGTTATTTCCAAAAGCTTCTAAATCTAGAAAGTAGATGTAATTGATACAATCACGATGTTTTAAGGTTGTGTGTACACATAATTTCTTGCTCACATTAAAGTTTGATATAAACATGTGATTAAAGTATCAAGCCTACTTTCACTAGCGGAGTAATGACCAAATTGGTATAATTGCCTAAATCATAGGACGCATTTAGTCAAATTGAGATGTTTGATATGTGATATTAAAAATTTAGGTCAATTATAAAGGAAATTCTTTTTCAGAACACATTGCCTGTAATAGGATAGGGGGATTTATCTATTTCGTTTCGCTAACTTCAATAAAAAGTAGTAATGCTTTTATGATTTTACTCATTATTTCATGAACGAAAATGGCAGTGAACTTGACCAAATGAGATTATAATGGGCAGTGTGTCTAGACTAAAGCACACCATTACATCAGTTACTTAACGATCTATTAGCTATTCCAAAGCTTCGAAGCTTTGCTTTCTTTTTTGTCCGCGTTATGAACGCTCATTATGTAAATTATGCTAAAGTCAATGTACAGTCGACTGCTGATCTGGCACTATATTTTGATCTTTAGACTATTCCATTATTCTGTTGTGATAGTGATGGTTTTGCAGTGCAGCTGTTACATTTAATGTGCAGTTGATCGTAATATAGAAATTTTTAATGAAATTCTATGTTTATATGTTGTAAGTAAATTTTTCAGTAAGTTTTTTCATTTCGAATTGATTACTAGTCAAGTCTATAATAATTATTAATTTATCCTTATATCTTCGTTTTTGTGAAAATCAGAAAAGTTTGTGAGATAATTTTATAAAACGAGATTATAATCAGATTTTTTTTGCAGTAAACTTTTACTTAGATTACTCCCGACATCGCCTATTACCTAATAACCGTATCATCATTGCTTCAGTTGTTTTAAAAACTAGCCCACTTAGACTAACAGCGAACTCCACAGGCAGATATTCCAAAAGCAGGACTAATGTTCTTACCTATTATACATTGTTGGATAGATGTAACCCAAATTTTATTTTCTACGTGTTAATATGATGAAAGTTAATAAACGTCTCAGCATTGCTCGTAATAAGCATTTACTTATATTTTAACGAGGCGTTGAGACTAATTTGACCTCAAACAGCGTAAGGAATCGAGTTTATTGCTTAGAAAATATACAGTAGAGAGTATTTGATAGTTGTTTTAATTATAATAACCGGTCTGATGTAAAAGATTACTTCTAAGAACGAGGATTTAGGGTATAAGTCTTGAATTTAAACCTGACCCAATAAACGTTACCGTAAATATTTCTCGATTTCAAATCTTCTTAAAGTTCCATAATTTTGATAAAATGTGAGCTTTCTAAAGATCAAAATCTACAAGGCTTTTAAAGATACGGAACTTTAAGATAAGTACCAATCTGTAAGCATTTTATTCTAGAATGTAGTTATTTTTTGGTTTAATATGCTACATTTAAATTATTCTGTATGTTTGTATAACATGTAGAATTTGTAGATATGTATCTTGATTCGGTCGAGTGATGTTTGGACTAGAAATTTTAAAGTGTGTTGTAGACTAAGGTGCTAATAACTAAGATAATATCTAAGGCTGATTATCTCCCATCTAATTCACAAATATCTGTGCAGGTACTGTGTCATAGCCTGTAATATATGCGTGTTCTATAATAATGACGAAGACTATGACAATACTGTTCAGTCCTGTTTATGAGTTCAGACCAAATTGTCTCTAACATAATAGGAATTATATGATTTTATAGTATTACACAAAAAAAATTGAAGTTGAAATAATTTGTAACTTACCTTCTTCAAGAGATCGCTTGACATCATCTACGGTGCTTTTTGGTACACGGAGCTGAATGACATGGTTCTCCAAGAACTCAGCGGCAGCATCCACAAGTCTGTTTTCGACTTGGGTCTCCCTAGCCCTAGGTTCCTCAGATAGAGGCTCAAAGGACCGTGCTGACCGAGGAGATCCATTTCCAAGAAGGCTGATTCCGTCGACAATGTTGACTTCCCTGGCTGTGTTGAGGTTGTCTACGTATTTAAGGGCTCTCTCCTGTGACAAAATTTGTTTAAATTTAGTATCAGAATGCTTAATATTAGTTTAAATCGTATAAATATTAGACTAAGCTAAATTCTTTTTGCAAACATTACGATGTTCAAATATTTGATCAGTACGAGTAATTGGATAAACATTACTTGATAAACATTTATAAACATTTATCTTATTTTTCTTTTTTACAAAATGTACAATTGGTAGATAATTTGATTAAACTTTTTGCGTGCAAATTATCAAAAAGAAATTAAAACTTAGTAATGAATTTAGCACTTTTTTTTTGTTAATTGATATCCTCCAAATAGTCCAATTTAGGAGATCCAATCCGCAACACTTGGATACACTATCACACACACCTTAAGACACAAAGAGACATCTTCTTCAGAACAGCTCTTCATCACTCTCATGACGGATCCAATGACGTCATCGTTGTCACCTGTCGGCTTGGAGCTCACGACTGCGACACTCACTAGTACTAAAAGGAAGGTCTTCATCTTTGGTCCTTGGACTCGCCTTCGGTGGTGATAAGTGAAATGTAATGATGGAGTGGTGCTAAGCGGTTTTATTCCGCGTACCCCCACTGCGGGCTATGAGTTCCCGCCAAAATGCGCGTACGCATGTGCGGAGTACCTGCCGTCATGGCTTACGAATTTAGTAGAGGCGGCAGCAGTTTTTGATATCATTTAACTTTTTTTATTCAGTTAGCAAAAAAGTTTTAATTAAATTATTTATTATTTTTATTTTAATCATGAAAATTTATTTGCATTGATATCACGCAGTAATTAATGTAAGGTCCGTAGCTGTACCTTATAATATATAATTAATTGTTTATTTTAAAAATAAGACACAATATATTAAATAAAAAAAAATCAATTCAGAGTTCAAAATTGAGTTTTTTTTTCATTTCGAGACTAAAATATTTTTTTCTTGTCCGGGCATATCTCATAAACTCAAGTAAGTATTAGTATTGCCGAGGAAAAAAAATCAGTCTTCGTTCACAATATGTGTGTTAACGTATTCCCATAAAAAAAAAAAAAAAGTTAGGAATTCTAGTCTTTCATACATCCTGCGGCGCTACTCAAATGTTTGAATTTACATTCATATGTATGACACATTAACAGTGGATCGTGTGTGGGATTTAATGCGGAGTAGGTTAATAGGCGAGGAGGATACGTCCTTTATCAAAGTAATAATAATGCAATCTGGGTGCATATCTTTTATGGTTTCTATCTTTAGTGAATTTTTACTAGAAATGTCCCGGAAACTGATTTTACTACTCGACTTATTGGACATTTTTATTACATTCATTACACTTGGCCATTTAAATCACGAGTTAAAGAAATGTCATTAAAGAAGCATAGAGCTATAATTTATAAAAATATATATTTTTTATTATTAAACAAATGGTCCTTCTATTCTATTTGTTTAATAATATATATTTTTTTAATATATTTTATCACATTTTGTTAAGGTGTTCCGTGATAAAGACAAAATAAAATGCGGTAATATGTACGGTACCAAAATGATACTGAGAACAAAAAAAGTACATTTAATAAAAAAAAAAATTCATCGTCTAAAAATGCGGGACCCGTGCATAAATTTTACCCACATTTGCACGTGGTGCATCGCCATCTAGTAAACTAGTATAAAGTAGTACTAAAGAACTAGCAGTACCTACTAGTAGTAACGAAGAAAAAAGATAGGAAATGTCAAGACTCTTGAGGATTGTCATACTCTTGCGAATTCGTGAGGTCACGAGACATGAAGTGATGCTGCGTTAGCAGTGGGGCTGTCAAATACTCCTATTATTGTATGCGGCTGTAGGCTACTGTAACCACATTAAATTAGGCGAGCTGTATATTTGTTTTGCACTCGATGTGATGATAAAGAGTTTTGCGCTCGATGATACGAGTTGCTTGTAAAAAAATACCGTCACAGTGTCCATCATTATACCTATCAAACTGCCGTACTATATAAAGTAATATTTTTACCCGACTGACTGACACGAAGAAAGGTTATGTTTTTCGAGTCTATATATGTATGCAATACATATTCTGTAAAACATTGAAATTTCAGTCGGGTTTTTATTTTGTTAATAATGTCATGTTTATCTATTCTATTAATAACAGTATGCACTATTATTACATTTTTAATATAGAGTGTCATAACATACATTACGGAAGTACTGTACTTATGCTGCTAACTTCAATAACCATGAATTCTCATTACTTGTGCCTGTCATTGATATTCAATATGTCAATCAGTTTACCTTTTACAGAAGTACTTATTCGTCAATACCTTGGTATGTATTTGTTTAACAAACAACTGAATAATAATATAAATTATGTAATCTAAAGTCATCGAAATTTTTAAAGAAAGTGAGCTCTTCAATATTGCCATTGTACAAGTAATAGTAGTTACGTTCTACATGTTTTGTCCACTCACTTTTCTATCTGGAACTTAAAGAATTCATTCCGGAATTTTAATAATAATAATGTATTTATTGTTCTCTCCACAAAGGTAACAGGAATATTAACTAACATACAACTTTTGATATTCGAGATTAAAACTGTGGAGAGAACTGGTGCCTGAGCTAGATAGGCAGGGCCCACCTGTATTACAAGTCACCAGTATTTTGATCTGTATTTTAAGTATCTTCCTTGTCTTTTTTTTTGTGCTTGAGTTTGACATGAAAACCATCACGCTATGAGTTAATACTTGTCTTCCCATGATTTTTACTTGTGATTAAGGCAATATTAATTATTATGCATATTACGAACCAATTGTTTGCTTAATCTATACCAACTTATTTTGTGGAATTAAGCTATTAGTTTCGTTGCAAACTGAGACCTCGTGAATGTTTTTCAAATTAATTTTGATATTTCAAAAACTACTAAAATCGATTACAATATTCAATGACTATGCGAAATGTATAGACACAACTTATTTACCAAGTTTCATTAAAATTAAATCATCAAATATGAACATCTCAACAACTATTGAACCGATGTCGTTGCCTAACGAATTTACAAATTTTATTCGTTTCCTACATATATAAATTTTATGTAAGAGTACTTAATCGAAAAGTACGTGACACAAACAATATACAAATTTCCAAAAAAAAAAAAAAAATCATTTGAACTCGATCTATGACTCGAATTATTCTTGAGAAAGATTTTGAGTTTTTGTTTTTAATTTAGTTGGTTTTGTGTGATTACAAAATCATATAATTTGCTATTTGCTTAGTAGTAAATTTTTATAACGAGAGAGATTCGTAACACTGCACAAAACCAATTTATACTAAATATTTTTGTAAGTAGATCACTACACAAAAATAATTTAAAAGAAATAAATTCGGACATTGAGCAACGTAGTGGTGGACGCCACAAATCGCTTCAAATGAGGTGCAACTCATATCCCAGCACATGGATGAATATGAGTTGAAGTGAAAAAAAAAAATGGTTGTCTGTAAAATCGGTTTATGGACGATAATTTTACGTGATAACGTCATAAGGAAACATGGGCCAATAGAGTGGAAGAGTGATAGATACGTCACAAGCCGAACGCTTAGGCCGATCGTGCCTTACTATCTCTTGTTTTGCGCTCTCGCTTACACGCTCGGCTCCGGCGGAACGTGACAATGAGTCATGCTTTTCCGTACGTGCAGCCGGCGTTTATTCATTTATAAGACGTTATTACGTGAAAAAAAAAAAATATCTGAGCCAATCTGCCGCATCTAAATCATTCTATATCCACAATCGTCCAAGTTCTTACAGTCTGGCATTTGATTGGCCAAACTGATTCATCGGTCGCCATGGCGATTTTCTACGCAAATTAATATTTATGCTATGTTTTCTAAAATTACATAACTCACAACTGGTCGATATACATATTGAATGTATAATTCGCGATTATAATTTTGATTTTCATTGTGTAACGGTTTCCTAATATTTTACGGTTGACGCAATAATTTGCGAGTTTCCGGATGTCATTGATTAGGTCAGGCCCACCAGATATTTTTAGGGTCACGCCTTCAACAGTAAGGATTATAAGAAAAAAAAATGGGTAATTAGTAGGATTTTTTTTTATACACCACCAAAGTGGAAAACACTCCCAAACAGACCCTCGTCTGCATAGCCCTTAAGACTCCAAATGTCAAACTTGACTGTAAAAGATGGTTCAATATGTTCAGATTTTTTTTGATACTACGTCGGGCGGAAGACAAGCATACGGTCCGCCAGATGGAAAGCAGTTACAGTAGCCTATGAACGCGTATAAACCAGGGGCATCACACGCGCGTTGCCGACCCTATAAAAACCTCTTCACGCCCTTTTTGAAGAACCCCATGCTGTAGTCTCCTGAGAAAACCTCGACAGGCAGTTCATTCCACTGCTTGACAGTACGCACGACGAAAACTTTTCTGGAACCGCACAGTTAGTGACCACTTAGGTTCCAATGTGTGAGGATGAATTCCCTGTTGATGGCGAGCGGTGCGACTGTAGAAGAATGTACTAAACTACAACAGTACGTTTCCTAAGACATTATACCACGAACAGTGAAACAGTGGAATCAACTTCCCTCAGCGGTATTTCCGAACAACTACGAGATGGGTGCCTTCAATAACATAATCTTCATTTCCCTTAAAAGGCTGGCAACGGATCGGCGACCCTTTGGTGTTGCTGATCTCAATACGCGGTGGTGATTGCTTTCCGCCAAGTGGCCCACATGCTTCTTTTCCCCCCATCTATAATAAAAAAGGCAGTGGTCATCATGTCAAACAACTCCTTTGAACACACCCTAATACACAAAAGTTTATTTCGATGCCTCCAAGGAACACTACGCCAACTAAAATTTCAATAGTTTTATTATTTTATCTAAATCGATTCATTACTTCTGTAACATTGTGCTACCTGAATTTGATTTATAAAAGACACACAGACACAATAAAATCGACAAATACAAACCGCTAAGTAAATGCAAAACTCATATTAGCTCTCATATCTGGATGTGTATGTTTTGAGTTGGCGTAGTGTTCATTGGAGGCATCGATTTATCTACTAGCTACTACCTGCGACTTTATATGCAAGGATCCTGGTTTCTCGTAGGAATTAACAAAAAATCTTTTTTTAGCAGATGCCTACGTCATAATAGCTATATGTATGCCCAATTTCAACCAAATCCGTCCAGTGGTTTGAGCTGTGCGTTGATATATCAGTCAGTAACTATTACCTTATTTTTTGGGGTGTAAGTGGTTCATCAACATATTTGAACCAAAGCCAACTTCACCTTCACGCGGTGAACTCTGCTGTTTGACAAACGAAGCTCTGGCGAAAAGAGAGGTAGGGAGCGTAATTGTAAATAAGCTACCAGATTGGAGAATGTACCTCCACCTCACAGAATACCGCAGCCAAATGACAATTCTCTTGAGGATTGTTGTGTTAGAGATATTTAATGTTGCGAGCGTTAATATGGCTACGGTAACCGCTTCACATCAGGCAGCCCTTATGCTTATCTGAATGTCTGCCACCAGACGTAGTATAAAAAAAAATTGGCTGAGTTCTTATATTCTATAACCATTTCGAAATGTAATTGGCTTACCACGATCTTGAAAGCCAAAGCCAATCTCACCTGCATATGGTGCGTCCTGCTGCTTTAAGCAAACGAGGCTCTGGTAAAAGCGAGGTAGGATATTTCGAGCCCAACTGTGCAAATACCACCTGTATTGCAAATAACCGTGCCCTTGTTGTGTTCATGTGAGCGAATAAGATCATTAGATGTAAGGATATGCTGCGTTATAAGCTGGTGTGCGAGCCCGCGCGTAATACTCAGCGAGTGTGTTTGTAGCTACGGTAAGAGCTTAACATCAGGCGGGCCGTAAGGTTGCGTTGGTTATAATTTATCTAAATTTTACTTTACAAAATATATAATGACATGACAATTTTCCTGAATAAATTTGTTTATTTGGGATGAAATAAAACAACCTTATCGAAGTTACAAATTTATAAAATGTCAATAATAATTAATAAAACACTATTAATTTATAATTTCAGTCCCTGAAATTTGATTATACTGATTTATTTTTACAAGATTTATTTTTATTTTTGGCCGTGTGATTTCCGGCAGACTAGAATAGAATCACTCCGTTTCTTCCCATGGATATCGTACAAGGCGACTAAGTGAAATACATTATCAAATATCGATCAGGCCTCCCCAACCCGTCTGGCCAGCGTGGGGAATGTAGGCCAAATCCTCCTTCCGTCTAGGACGGATGAGAGAGGGTCGTGCTCCTGTAGTGGAGACTAAAATTGACCTGATGATGATGATGATGATTTTTACAAGCTCCTATTTAGTTTCACCGCGATGTCTGTTATCAAAACTTCATCATCAGCCTGTATCTACCCACTGCTGGATATAAGCATTCCCGAAGGCTTTCCACCATATACGATCCCCCGCCTTCAGCATCCAGCCTCTTCCAACCACTTTCTTAAGGTCATCGGACAATCTACAAGGAGGGCGTCCAACGCTTCGTCGTCCTACGCGCGGCCTCCACTTTAATATCTTCCTCCCCATCTGCCATCACTTACTCGGCAGATGTGACCGGCCCGTTGCAACTTTAGCTTGCAAATTCTGAAGACTATGTCGACAACTTTGGTTCTCTGTCGAATTTCTTCGTTCCGGATTCGATCCCTCAGAGAAACTCCGAGCATAGCCCTTTCCATCGCTCGCTGTGCGACTTTTAGCCTATGGACCAGTCCGATGGTCAGTGTCCAAGTGTTTCTGCACCATAGGTCAATGAAGAGAGGATGTACTCGTACTTGTTGAAAAGTAAGATTTCTTCTACCATATATACATATAGACGAGCTCGGTGGTCGAATGGTTAGCAATGCCAACTTTGACTCCGAGGTCGTGGGTTCGATCCCCGCACAAGGCAAACATTTGTGTGCATGAACATGTTTGTTTGTCTTGGTCTGGGTGTTGTCTATGTATGTATAATAAGTATGTATTTAAAAAAAAATGTATTTAAGTACATTTATCAGTTTACTAGTACCCATAACACAAGCTTTGCGCTTAATTTGGGACTAGATGGCGCTGTGTAAATTGTCTAGAAATATTTATTTATTTATTTATAATATGGTATAAAAAAATATAAGAAACCTTACTAGCCTAAATTTATTCAGTCAATGTTAATTGAACATATTAAATTTGAATATCTGAATTATTCAACGGTATATTGGCTACATAATTAATGGCTAATTTATTATTATTGCTCTGAATTAGTTGGGTATAGTTATGTAATTTAGTTTCATTTTTACCATAAAATACAATAAAACGAGTTCAATATCCTTTTTACATCCTACTTTAAGGGTTATTAAAATTTAAAGCTTTATCCAGAGAAAGAAGCGTATCACGCGCTATTTTAGAATAACGCGTTACTTGCATACCCTTTGATTTTCGAAGCTGTGGTTTCCCACAGTTGAGAAAAAACCACAGCGAATTAGTTATGATTTATTGAACCAGCTATATTAATATATAGCTGGTTCAATAAATCATAACGGTGCTATTGTTTATCCTCCGGGAAAAGCTAATGCTTATCCCGTAGGATAAACAATAGCACCGTTACTTGCTTACCCTTTGATTTTCGGAGCTGTGGTTTTCCGCAGCTAAGAAAATACTATATATAGCAAAATAGTTGTGATTATTGAACTAGCTAAACATTAGCTTATCTCGAAGGATAAGCGAATAACTCGATATTTTAGAATAGCGCGTCCTGACCTGAGGTTTGCCACAACTAAGAAAATACTACAGCAAATTGGTTAAGATTAGTGAACCGGCGAAAATAATCTAAATAAAAATATTAGATTGTAAATATTACCAGAAAAACTGTACTTGTTATTAGCTGACGTTTGGATTTGTTAACAAACCATGTATCATAGTTGCTAGTGAGCCAGCTGCGAGTATCTTATACTTCAACTAGCTAGTTAATTGGCTACTGGGTGAGTGGTATTGTGTGTCATCGATATTATTGCATTAGCTGACTAACCCCATTTTTAACACACTTTTATTAGGTCGACCTGTATGTAACTAACTATGTAATGGAATCTAAGGTAACTAATTTAACAATCTCCCAAAGATCGTAGCGTAATGACAATTGGCAGCTGTATGTAGTTCTGACGACAATGCAATAATATGGTACTGTCGAACTGATCTCATGATGGAGCCGAAAGATATGAACTGGAACTTCATGATGGAACATCGTATCATAGCTGTTTTTGGATTTCTTAGAAAAGTCTTGTAATGAACTTTGACCACGATTAGGTTTCAAGGTCTGATGATGAAGCGGCAAGATAGGCACCGGCATTCTATGATGGAATATCGTATCATAGTCGTATTTGCACTTGTGAGAAAGGCCACGTAATGGACTTTGAACACGATCAGGTGCATTTATAAAAGCGTGTTTTTGTAGTGTTTTTTAAACTATTAATTTATATATTTACCCGCTACTGGCTCATCAGGTCATTTTAGTCTCCACTACAGGAGCACGACCCTCTCTCGTCCGTCCCAGACAGAAGAAGGATTTGGCCTGCACTCCCCACGCTAAGTTTAAGTAAAAAAAGTTACGGCCATTCAGCAAAAAACGCATATTTCGACACATTCTTAAGGGAATCAAAACCAATAGGGTACTTTCCGTTGACCTAGAGCTATGAAATTTGGCAAGGAACATCGTTATTGACTACAAATACAAGAATAAATCTCAAAACTATACATTTGTAATTAAATCTTAACAAATAGGGGGTCTATATTTTTCGAAATTTCAAATTGAAGCTACTAGTTCAAATATGGTATCATTTGAACGGCCTTCATGTGCACATTGCAAAATATATTTTATTTATTTTTTCCGACGCATTATTTCTCATTTATAATGAAAAATATCAAAATTATAATGATCCTACGTACGGAACCCTCAGTGGGCGAGTCCGACTCGCACTTGGCCGGTTTTTTTTTTAATAAAAACTATCCTATGTCCTTCCTAAATAAATATATTAGATTGTTAACAATCTACCAGAAAAATTTAAAGCCGCGCTACTGTACTTCTTATTAGCTACTGTACTTGTTATATTGTATTGAGAATATGTGGACAACGTTTCATAATAATCGGTTGAGTAGTTTCGGTGTGAACGCGTAACAAACAAACTCACATTCACATTTATAATATTAGTAGGGATTATGTATTTATTGTAAGCGCATTCGAAAATTTCCGATGTTCCCAAAGACATATTATTATTATAATATGTTTCTCTTTTTAATCTCGGGTCAAGCCCGGTAATTTGATAGGCCTGCTCGGGGATATGGATCCAACCCGTAGAGGCCCCTTTGAGGAGTTTGATGTAATGTTTACGACCGCCGTGACCCGCTCCAGGATATACTCGTATCAATGGCACGATATACCCATGAGCAGGTTTCAGCAGGCGACGAGATTATTACAAAGTGTGATGGAAAATTAATGGGCTATGGAGATGAGATCTGGGTGAACTAAATACCGGGCTATTACAGAAGAGGGACGGGCACTTGCCATAATTGCTTCTATTGCTAGTTATTTGCGGCAGGTGGTGGCTTGCCACTCACTAGTTGGGCCCCATATTATTATTCTGTCTATTGTACCTTTAATTTTGAGGTCAATAAATTTTAAATAAATAAAATTAGCGTTGGATAACCTCAATGAGACGATCACACACTCGCCTGTGCATCGTCGTAATTCGCTATGAATCGCAGCGTGACCGCAGCGGTTGTTAGTAAGCCACGACAACTTCCGCGGGTCTCGCGGCGAGCGTACTTCAAGTGTCGCGTCTCTTGTGGACGCTGCATGGCGTGTAGTCATATTATATAGGTAACTTTATATTCTGATTCCTTTGATTTACGTTCCCATATCATATTAATCAACTATAAGATAAGATAAGATCAAATAATATTAATAAAAAAAAGATAAAAAAAAAACAACTCCTCGCGGATGAAGTCGCGAGCATAGCTAGTTAAAAATAAATAAAAAATATGTATTTTTGCGAGGAGTGAGGAAGAATCAATTTTAGATTGAGCAATATTTGCCAGAAACGATATACCTATCCACAACATCTTACATCTTATGTCGTAAATTTATCATACAATTTGCATTAGTATTAAAAAACTGTTATTCTGAAGTCTTGATCAGTAACGTCTTGCTTGTAAAAATATATGTAATAGCCGCATAGTTACGTCGATTTCCTTACAAATTTCCTTACAAAATTATTATATCAAAACGAATGCAAATAATTATTAGTGATAGCGTGCTACTCCTCGATTGTGTGATCTAATCGGAAACGAGGATATGGCCGTTACATGCGGATGTCCGTAGATATATAATTGATGTAGATTGACCAGCTGATGTACGTAGAACAAATACAATCTCTCATTGGAGGGAATTAGACTAATTTTCTACATTTATTATAATTGATATTAGCACAATTATTAACTGAGAAAATACAATCTAAATGTAGAAAACTAAATTAAACTAAAACATTTATTAACATTTTTCATACAATTATTTCTGAGAAACTAAATTAAAAATAAAAATAAAACTACATATTATCTAAAAAAGGCCCCCGTGGCATTGTACCGATGATGCTGGCAGCGTTTCCTCGTTGTATGGGAATACTAATGCGTTGTGCGAGAAAGCCGCCAGCTCTTCGGTCACCAGTGGTCTCGACCAGGCGCTTGGAGAGCTTATTCATTAATTTAAGCGTATTAGGACCCCACGAACCCAGGGTCTCGACTCCGAAAGGCACAAAAGTGTATCTCTCATTTGCTATGAGAACTATTAGTATAAGTTAATATAAGTAGGTATCAAAATATTTTTTTACGTGAATACGTCATTAAAATAGCTTCCATAGGAGGCAATTAAAAAAAAAAACCGAACAAGTGCGAGTCGGACTCGCCCACCGAGGGTTCCGTACGTAGTATCAATATTAAATTTGATATTTTTCATTATAAAGAAGAAATAATGCGTCGAAAAAAATAAATAAAATATATTTTGCAATGTGTACATCAAGCTCTTTCATATGATACCCCATTTGAACTAGTAGTTTCAATTTAAAATTTCGACACCCTATAAAAAATATAGACCCCCTATTTTTTAAGATCTATTTACAAATGTATAGTTTTGAGATTTATTCATGTACTTGTAGTCTATAACGATGTTACATGCCAAATTTCATAGTTCTAGGTCAACGGGAAGTACCCTATAGGTTTTGATTCCCTTGAGAATGTGTCTAAATATGCGTTTTTTGCTGAATTGAACTTTTTTTTACGTAAACTTAGCAGTTTGATTTTTTTACAACTTCATGGGACCGTAGACCTGAGTATACAGATCAAATTTCAGCTTGATACCTCCACGCATTCTCGACATAGAAATTCTTAACAGACAGACAGACAGACGGACAACAAAGTGATCTTATAAGGGTTCCGTTTTTCCTTTTGAGCTACGGAACCCTAAAAACGAATGACAATAAAATCGGGGGATATAATTTGATGTTGGAGCTACAAATCTATCCCAAATTCATTCACACTGGGGAGAGGGAAGCGTTGACATTTTGAGATAATGTTAGTGCATATAATGTATTCACTTACATCATACGGTCGTGTATGTGTGTTTGTGTCATTTTGGATTTTGTTACTTATACTAAAAGCGCCCTCTGTAGTTAAGACTACAGAGGGCGCTTTTAGTATAGTTGGTCTGTAGTTAAGACTGACTTTATTTAAAAAAAGGTTATCTTACTAAGGTAAGATAACCTTTTTTTGTTATCTTACTAAGGTAAGATAACCTTTTTTTAAATAAAGTCAGTCGAGTCTGTATTTTTTTATTAATAGTTGCGAACCTTATTCTTCTCTTGTAACTGGTTACGAAAGTTTAGTTACCTAAGTGGAAGAAGGGTCTTAATCGTGTTTTATTAGGTTATGAAAATATCACCAATTTATCAGTTTTTTTAGAAGTGTAAAATATATAAATTATGCACGTAATTTCGTGGAAATAGGAATACGAACTATATTGCTAGTGTTATATATATATATAACACTAGCATAAAATGATATATATATATATATATGCAAGTTACTAAGTATTGGTATTCCCATATGCGATCCTCCGCTTTCCGCATCCAACCGCTACCAGCCCCACACGTAACCTCCATTCTAGGAATTTCCTCCCAGATCTGCTTTCACTGAAGGCAGATGTGGTCAGCCCACTGCCATTTCAGCTTGCTGACTCTGAGCACTATGTCGACCAGTTTGGTTCTCCGTCGATTTTCTTCGTTCCGTATTCGATCCCTTAGAAAAGCCCCCAAACATAGCTCTCTTCATCATTTGCTGCTTCTAGTTTGTTAATCAGCCCGACCTACAAATTTGATACCCTCATTATTTCATCAAATTACTGTGAACCTATTCCGATCTTATGTCTTACTTTTAAATAAAAAAATCTATTGGCACGTTTGGCAACATTTTTATAGATAAAATCTTATGAGTTTGCGTCATCGACTTGCTAATTCGACAGGTGACAATTTAACCATTGATTTTAAGTTTTCACTTTTGTCAGCAGTTCTCAATGAATGACTATTATATTTTGTTTAGAATGGATTTAGTTTGAAAATAGACTTGATCAAATGTGTTATACCAAAATTCTGAATCAACAAGAACTGTACAGCCATTTGAAGGTTATCAGTAGTTTTCTTACGTTAGTTTATGAAAGGACATGAGCAACTTTCACAGGTCTATACGACTCCAAATTTAATATACTGTTACTTTAATTATATGGCAAGATCATGGTAAATCTTAACTGTTGCTGCAATATTGCTTGGGATCTACAGAACACTCAAATTTTCACCAACTTTTATATATATTTCATCGCATCGATTAACACAAATTACAGCATGCTTACAGATACTATTGTGCTCAAGTTCAGTAGAATAGTTTTGATGAATGGGTGATAGATGTCGATCAGCGTCTGATAATGGAGGAGGAAGAAGAATTTTTGGTGCCATCGGGACCCTATTACCAAAGTATTGCTCTCTGTCCATTTGGCTGTCACAGGGATGTATATTTGGTCCTGAATAGATAATCACATGAAATATATGAGGTGTGTTTTTTTTTCTCGATTTATGTAATCAGAAATAGGTAAATACTATAGTTTTAAACTCTAAAACTGTGTAAGTTTGATTCGCATATGTTTGGTTTTCAGTATCTTTCTTTATATATATTTTTAGAACTTATTTATTAGTCTTAAACTATTCTCATTTATTCGTCAAACATGTAATGTTAGCAAATTCAATTAGACTTTGAACTAAGTAAGAATATTATTACAGAAGCGTTAAGTTTACTGCGCCTACTAATTTACACTTTTACTTCTGCGAAAATGCAAATTCAATTATAGCTACATAAGCGTGCCAAAGTACTTTATATCAAGAGGCGTAAAATTTCAAATCCTGATTAGGAATGACAGCTGCCTTTCGCTAATAGTTTCGCCTTCTATTCCCACGGTGAAATTAACTTGGACAGTCGGATAAGAAATTAGTTTATCCGTCTCATTAACATCTATTACACAAAGTATATAAATGAGCCTGTTGAAGCCTCAAATTATGTCAGACTGTCTACTAGAAGATTTTTATCTAGTTCCAAATGTAGATTCAGAAAATATTATGACATTACAAGGTATAGCGGTGATAGAGATTAAAGAGATTGACGGAGAGCCAGGTTGTTTTTGTTTGAAGATGGTGATGAGACTTACACCCCTAAATATTTTTACATTTACAACGAATTTTAAGGCAAGTAAACGCAAAAAAATATATCATTTACCCAAATATAAATTACTATGCAGTCCATTTTTATACATCATTTGTTTTATCTGACCTCGGACTTTTTGTCGTGAACTTCGTGAGTGCAGTTGGGCTTCTAAACAAATTTTCATAATTTAATGTATAATGATATTGTTTCATAATAGAGATAGTGTATTATGGTACAAGTAAACATTTGAGTGCATAAAACTAGTAGAATCTTTGATTAAATGTGTTTGAATCGGTGCTGCCGAGTCATTCCACCGCCCAGTTCAGTTTCAGTCCTTTTACCGCTCGCCATCGGCAGGAAATTCATACTCACACATTAGAACCGAAGTGGTCACGTACTGTGCGGTTCCAAAGAAGTTTTTTCCACGTACTACCAAGCTGTGGAATAAACTGCCTGTTGAGGTTTTCCCAGGAGACAACTCCATGGGGTTCTTCAAAAAGGGCGTAAAGAGGTTTTCACAGGGCCGGCAACGCGCATGTGATGCCTCTGGTGTTGCAAGCGTCCATAGGCTGATGGAAAGCAGTTACCATCAGGCGAACCGTATGACTGTTTTTCACCTTTTATATTTGTTTTTTTTTTATACTACTGTATAAAAAAAATCCAAGAAGTCGTGCAAAACAGCAGAAAAATTGCACTATCGGTTTTACTGTTGATTTATTACAAATAATGGAAGAACAAGAGGATTCCTGACGAGATTTTTCGGCATGTCCCTGACGCCGGGAATTAGACAGGTTAGGTTAGGTTTAGGTTTTTTTTAGTTTAGTTGGCGAGAGACTCCCAATCCTGCATTATAACTAAAAGGTTGGTGCACAAGGGAGCATTAGCTATAGCCTATGGGCATAGGGTCCGTTGTTAATAACAACACTAATTCACGACATAAAATACCTTCGTACTAATTCGTTGTAAAAATAATAATGAATCATCACTGTACTTCAACATTTAATGGAAAGTAAATGTATGTAGAGCGTCACAGAATTTCCATACACTCTCCCTGTTAACTTTTTTCTATCTGTTAATCACTAATTAAAGTTTTTAACATTTTAGGGTTGGGTACCTCCAATTGAAAAAAAACGGATCCCCTATAGGATCACTTCGTTGACCGTCCGTTCGTCTGTCAAGAACCTTTTTCTCAGGAATGCGTGGAAGTATCAAGTTGTAATTAATATCATATACTAAGGTCTGCGATCTCTAGAAGCAGTGAAAAAATCCAGCTTCTAAATCGACGCAATCAAAAGATACGGCCGTGTATGTTCCATTTATAAATATGTATTTACAAAAAAATAAATCATATCATATAGGGTACTTCCCGTTGACTAAGAATCATGAAATTTGGCAAGAAGCAATGTCATGTAGCATAAGTAAAGGAAAAAATCGGAAAACTGCAAACGTGTAGTTATAAAAAAAAAATTGGTGAATGTACTCTGCACATTTTTTTGCTTACACGGAATCCTCTTGCGGTAGTCCGACTCGCACTTGACCGGCTTTTTTTTATTTATTATACCATCCGTGTTTTTTTGCTGCGTTGATGTTATCTAATTGTGTAAGCTATACTTTACAATTGTGTACATTTAGACTGGGTATCCATTAGGTAAATATTATGCTGATGACGATTTGCCTTTGTTTTATTCATATTTTTGCGTGGTGCTTATAGAAACTCTGGAATTCTACCGACTAAGATTAAGATTTTTGTCAACAGCTAAAATTTAAATAGCAAAAAATTTAATTCATTTGTGGTGAGAGTTCCAACCCACCATCTATCGACTTTTAAGGGAGGAATTTTGGCAGGAAGGAGTCAGATTTCGGAAGTTCCGAGATCGGTAGTCGAATGCAACGCGATACACGTCGCCGACTGAACGTGGAGTTAAATTAGTTTAGTAATTATTTTATATGTATGTTAGTTTTTAGGTATTTGACTTTTGTTGACTTGTTGTTTTTGTTGTTTGTTTTGTTTGTTGTTGGTTGACTTATATTTATTATTAATTGTAAACGTGTTGGTCTGCAATAAATGATTTTTATTTTATTTATTACTGAACAAATTACACACTGCCATGTGTAATTTGTCCAGGAATATTTATTTATTATTTATATCTTACTGGCTGTTACCCGCGGCTTCGCCCGTGTGGTCATTGTTTTCATGAAACTTTTTTCCCCGTGTTCCCCCCGGCTAAGATGGAAAGGATTCGGTCTAAAAGTTTTTTTTTAAATTCCTACGTTTTAACACACCCCGGCCACTCCTTACAAATGTTGCGCCGTTTACTACTACATAAACGATGATACTCGTATCTGTGCAGAGCGCGAATGAAAGTATGTGTGTGCGGCGCCATACAAACTGTTCTAGATTTGTCTCAGAGCGGAGGTCTTCACGAGAGAGAGATTTCCCAAATTTTGTTACATTTTTGGGGTATAAGTGGCTTATCATCAGCACGCATCAGTGCCGAGTGACAAATGAGACCCTGGAAAAAGGAAGGTAGTCGTTGTCAAGCCTTAATCATCCCACTACACACACGACGAGCACGGTGGTCGAATGGTTAGCAATGGCCACTTTGACTCCGAGGTCGCGGGTTCAATTCCCGCACAAGACAAACATTTGTGTGCATGAACATGTCTGTTTGTCTTGGTCTGGGTGTTTTCTATGTATTATAAGTATGTATTTACAAAAAAAATGTATTTAAGTACATTTATCAGTTGTATATTACCCATAATATAAGCTTTGTGCTTAATTTGGGACTAGATGGCGCTGTGTAAATTGTCCAGAAATATCTATCTATCTATAGTTTCATGCATGAATATACTGAGAACTAATTACATAAAATCATGTTATATTATATATATCCCACTGCTCAGATACGGGTCTCCCTTAAATCCAAGGTGTTTAGCATACTCCACCACGCTGTTCCACTTGCTCGTTAGCAGAGATTAAATGAAGATTGGCAGGTTTGTTTTAGGGTTCCGTATTCAAAGGGTAAAACGAACCCAATTAATAATACTTCGCTGTCCGTCCGTCCGTTCGTCTGTCACCAGGTTGTATCACATGAACCGTGATAGTTAGACAGTTGAAATTTTCACAGATGATGTATATCTGTGAAAATTTCCGTTATGAACAAATACTAAAAACAGAATAAAATAAATATTTAACGCGGCTCCCATACAACAAACGGGTTTTTTTTTTGGCTCGTTTTTGCTCGATATTGACAACACGCTTGAAATATTCACAGAATATTTAGTTATACTCGTATTCACTTTAAAATAAATAATTTAATTAAAATAACTAAGGGAATGAAATAATTAAGGAAATGGAAGCTTCCATACAACAAACGTGATTTATTTTTCCGTTTTTATAGATAATGGTACGGAACCCTTCGTGTGCGAGTCCGACTCGGACTTGACTGGTTTTTATTATTAAATTGATGATTAATATTAAATTGATTTTTTTTGTATTATCTTGTTTTTAACAAGATCTTAACTATATACACGGCGTCTGTTTGTCTGCATAATTCTATCCACATAACTCTTGTCGGCACCCATTCACCGAGATACGTAATACGTAAACTTATGCAATCGACTCGAGTGGCAAGTGTAAGGTCAATTACGTAAAGACTCAATACATGATAAATTCAAACCATCATCATCATCATCAGGTCATTTTAGTCTCCACTACAGGAGCACGACCCTCTCTCGTCCGTCCCAGACAGAAGGAGGATTTGGCCTACACTCCCCACGCTGGCCAGATGGGTTGCGGAGGCCTGATCGATGTTTTATAATGTATTTCCCTTAGTCGCCTTGTACGACATCCACGGGAAGAGACGGAGTGATTATATTCTAGTCTGCCGGAAACATCTAGAACATACCCCAAATGAAATGAATTGGGGTATGTGCTCGATAGCCGGAGACCATACGGCAAATTCAAATATATGACGAGAAGTATATTTTGAAGTAAAACTTTTTTTTTATACTACGTTGGGTGGCAGACAAGCATACGGCCCGTCTGATTTGAAGCGGTTGCCGTAGCCATATTAACACTCGCAACGTAAAATATCGCTCGCGCGCCGTCACCCCCGCTGCCAACTCAGCATCTACTTCCTTTCTGGTGACCTCACTCACTCACAGGAACACAACAACCCTCAAGGGAATTGGTATTTGGCTGCGGTATTCTGTGAGGTGGAGGTACATTACCCAGTCGGGTAGCTTACAATTAGGCTCCCTACCTCTCTTTTCGCCAGAGCTTCGTTTGTCAGTCAGCAGGGTGCACCGCGTGCAGGTGAAGTTGGCTTAGGTTCAAAGATGTTGATGAACCACTTACACCCCAAAACTAGTTTGCGCACGCTTGCCTTGCGGAGTGAGCTGGTGAATGCGTGATGAGAGGTTACGGAAAGCGAACGAAAGTTCAGAGAGAGATATAAGTTAGTGAAGATAGATGGTGAGAGAGTTACGTTTCATATAGGTCGTATATGTATTATACATATATAAACAGATATATATACATACATATAGATGGAGCTAAAAAAGTTTTACTTCAGTCGTGTGGTTTAAAGCATGCTTGTTTTGCCCGCCTGATGGAAAGCAGTTAGCGCTGCGTATGGACGCATACACCATTGACATCTTCCGTTGTCGATCCTATAAAAATCTTTACCCTTTTTACCCGACTGCGCAACGCAAAGGAGGGTAATGAGTTTATTGAAGAATCCGATGCTCTTCCAGGAAAAATCAATTTCATTCCACAATTTAAAAGTGCGCGTGAGAAATCCCCGTTGTAAACGAAATGTAAGCGACTATTTTGGTTCCTAAGTGTAGGATTAATTTCCTGCCCATGGTGACCAGTGAGATTATTACAAGGAAGCCCTTGGCATCTTATCAATGTATTTTACGGCTCTGTTTTTCGTTGTCCGTATCGCCAAAACCAACTATATGACGCTAGAAGGGAAATATGGAATACATTATATAAAGTAAAATGTATCTCTCTATTCGACGTATCGCTTATCACTCTGTACTGAAAATTCGAAGCTCTCCAGAACGTCGTCGTCATTGTCAATTGAAGGAGTTTATAGCATACTCCATCACGCTGCTCAACTCCGGGTTAGCGGAGGCTACTGTTTTCAACCCGCCTAAAGACCACTGATTTAGCTTAACGACTGCCATGACAAGAGTCGGGACCGAAGGCTTAGCGTGCTTACCTAAGCACGGAAGAGCTTAAGATAACATAAGCTACAGTCGACATTGCATAACTAGCGTGTTCGATCAGACTGACATAGCAACGACGCCATCCACCTCCTCAATTGCAATTGCAGAATGCTTAAAAATAATAAGGAAAACTCTTTACTATCGTGCGAAACTGAAAATGAAAATTCTTATTTTTATGACATTATAACTGTTTATAATATATATATACTATATTTCCTTAATGTGTTTTTTTCATTTAAAGCTAGCCTCCACACTAGGCAAAAGTCATATGTGGGATAAGAATATACTTATCCCCCAGGGATATAGACGTTTGTTATCAGTTATCATTACACGATATACAACTAGGCTCTGTATTATGTCAATAAAATTATGATAAAATTTAGTGTAATAAAAAGCATTTTCTACTTAGGACCGAATTAAAGTAAATATTGTATCTTTCATCCCACTCTTCGTGCACTTTACTAATGTACTCGTACGTCGCCGGGTGACGAACAAGCCTACAGCCCGTCTGATGTGAAGAAAAAATTGAAAGAAACGAGAAATCGCTCGCACGCCATAATAACATCTCCCTCTTTCCCGGTGACCTCACTCACTCGCAGGAACACAGCAACCCTCAAGATAATTGTTATTTGGCTGCAGTGTTCTGTTAAGTGGAGGCCTTTGGCTCAAAGATGGTCTCCACTAGCCACTTACATATCAAATCATTTTATGTTAAAACTTTCTCTTTTCCATGTCTTTATTTTACTTTTTCTAAATTTACCATAAACTTAAAGAGACTTTTTTTAAATAGTAAAATTTCTTTACCACTAAAGTGGAAAACAACCATACAAACCGCTTGATGGAGGCAGTTACCGTAGCCTATGAACACCTGTAACACCAGAGACATCACACGCGCGTTGCCGACCCTATATAAACCTCTTCACGCCCTTTTTGTAGAACCCCATGCTGTAGTCGCCTAAGAAAACTTCGACAGATAATTCATTCCACAGCTTGATAGTACGCGGGAGAAGACTTCTTTGGAACCGCACAGTATGCGACCACTTAGGCACCAATGTGTGAGGATGAATTCCCTGTCGATGCCGAACTTCGACAAGAACTTGTAAACTTTCTTGTTTATACATGAACTTATTGTTCATGGTTGGTAGAATTTTCTGTTCAATTTTAAATATACCTAATTAACCTAGTGGGTTATGCATAACATTTTTAGACATGAAATTTACCTATTTTTGTTAAGAAAATATGCATTTATCCATAATGTATAGAGACATTACAAAGATTAAAATCAGCAGAAATATAATTTCACATAGTCATGAGTTGCGCAAGCTGAAAACGAACACTTTTAACGCAAGACTTCATCTTAGCTCGCTCGTAATATAGATTACTCTCCGGTTTATTCGTTTAACCAGTACAAAGTCTACACAGTTCAAATGGATGTGGTATCTATTATTTAATTTTTTTGTGTTGTTATGTGTGAATTGTAGCTGGTCTTATTTCTAGTAGTCAGTCAGCTTAAAATAAATACCTATTAGCTACAATGACATATAGTAAGTAACCTTCTGAAAATAAATGCTACCCTTAATGTAAAGGTGAGATTACCTACACCTACCTACACCTAATATTAGTTCATTTACTATACTTTGTTTTAAGTATCTATTATATTTTTGTTTGTGATATACGTATGTTTCTGTTGATGTTTTCATCTATTTGGGGTGTAAGTGGTTCATCAACATCTTTGAACCAAAGCCAACTTCACCTGCACGCGGTGCACCCTGCTGACTGACAAACGAAGCTCTGGCGAAAAGAGAGGTAGGGAGCGTAATTGTAAGCTACCCGACTGGGGAATGTACCTCCACCTCACAGAATACCGCAGCCAAATAACAATTCCCTTGAGGGTTGTTGTGTTCCTGCGCGTGAGTGAGGCCACCAGAAAGGAAGGAGATGCTGCGTGGGCATCGGAGGTGGCGGCGCGCGAGCGATATTTTATGTTGCGAGCGTTTATATGGCTACGGCAACCGCTTCACATCAGGCGGGCCGTATGCTTGTCTGCCACCCGACGTAGTATAAAAAAAAAAAAAAAAAAAAAACAGGCTTATAATGTTGATTACATGCGTAAGTATTAAGTAAGCCCTTTGTAGCCAATTTTTACTACCTTGATGTTTGCGAAGTAGACCAGCTCTCTCAGAGCGGTGTTGGTTTCCGTGTCCATTGAACCCTAGTCAACAGCCTAATGGAACTCTTCAGTGTGTCGTCTAGGGCATATCTTGTTCTAAAACTGACATAGAGGTATTCTCTAAGAGCGATACAAGTTTATCTACAACAACGGCACATCCGGATGATGAGGTCGAGGACATGTATGAAGATATCACTAAGGCCCACTTCACAGTTGTTGTCGGAACTAAGATGGGAGTACAAGAAGACGATGAATCAATAATAATCAAAGGGTTTGGTTTGGGGTCGAGGAATCACAGAGGCAAATGCTAGTTAATTTACTCCATATGAAGAGGTTTTATTTGATAAATTCAACAAAGAGATCGATAGACGCATTGGGCAGCATTCAGGAAACTTCGGCACATTTTCACAGAAATGAAAAAAATCACCACTTCCGCCTACGTGACTGTTTTCATTTTTAAACAATATTTATATTATTCTGGCTGAAAATAAAACTGCCCGTTTACCGCATCCATTTAAGCTCTCAAATTATAACTCTATGTTATTCAAGCACGTGTTATGTATTATTAAAATACGTCACGCGAACGATCAAGATATCGATAAATTACTAGCATACATAATCAACTTTCATCTAATCGATATAAAAATCGATAACAATAGCCTAGTGGTAATTGATGTTTCGCTATAGTGTAATTTATTGGTTTTGTATTAAGTCACGTGAGAATATCTTCTATAGAATTATTGATTTCTAAAATTAATGAAATTAGGTATGTTTATGGGAAGTAAAAATTGGAAAAAATGTAGTCTAAAGTTTTTTTTTATATGAGAGGGCGGCAAGCGAGCATCTGATCACCTGATGGAAAACAATCATCACTGCCCATAGAAATCAGCAACACCAAGGGGGTCGCTGATCCTTTCCCAGCTTTTTATGGGAAAAATTGACTCCGTTCTTGAAGACTCCCATGTCGTATTTATTTGGGAATACTGCTGAGGGAAGTGATATTCCTAGGGGTATAAGTAGCTTACCACCATCTTTGAGCCAAAGACACCTCGCATTCGTGATTTTCTCCACTCCCAATGGTCGTCGTCGTCAACCCTTATTCATCTCACTCTCTCCCCTCAATTGAAGAAGCTTAGACCACACTCCACCACTCTGCTCAACTGAGGGTTGGCAAAAGCCAGTGATTTCAAGTCGCATAAACGCCACTGATTTGACTTTACGACTGTCATCTAATGACAACAGCCGGGACCGATGGCTTAACGTGCCTTTCGAAGCACGGAAGAGCTCGAGATAAATAAACCCATCTATGGACAGGCTGTGGTCGACGTTGCTTAACTTGCGTGTTCGATTAGATTGATACGCGCAACGACGCTATCGAGCTTCTAATGGTTAACTGGTGGAGAATGCTTAATGCTTAGCTTAGCATTAAGCTTTTTTACATCACTAGAGTGGCAAACAGCATACGACCTGCCTGATGGAAAGAGTTGTGGCGATGAGCAGCGAAGACGTTGGCACGAGAAGGACTCCTCGCATTCGTCATTTTCTCCACTCCCAATGGTTGACTGGTAGATAATGCTTAACATGAAGTTTTTTTTACACCACTAGAATGGAAAACAGTATTCGACCTCGTATGATGGTAAGCAGTGATCTCAGCCTATGGATTATTGTGACACCTGGAGCAACCAATAAGTGTTGTCTAACCAGTAAGAACCCCTTCTCGCCTCTCTTGAGGAACCGCATACTGTAGTCTCCTGGAAAAACCTTGGCACACAAATTGTTAAGTTGTCTTTAAGTCCGCCTTTTGACCTAATTATTATGGAGAATAAAGTTTTAATAAATAACCTTATAGGTATTACAATAGTATATAGGCTACAGTAACCGCTTCACATTAGGCGGGTCGTACGTTTCTCTGCAACCAAACGTAAGTAGTATTTGAAAATTCCTGCAAAGTCACGTTCAGTGACAATTACGAATTACTTAGCACCACATAGGTCATTTAGACCGAATTCCATATATAAATTTTCTCTCACGTCCGGTCAAATCACTTGTATGTTGAATACATATCGTTGGATTTATCGTGGCGGTCGTGATTGAAAACGATATTGTCTTTTAATGCAAAGCGAAAAAGTGAAGTTTGCAGCACATTTTTGCATAAGTACTTTGAGTCAGATTGAAAAAGATTTTCAAACGACGAACGAGAGTTTGTGGACTCTGTGGCTCCGCGGTGGAACTAAATAAAAATTTGTAAATATTAATTAAAAAGTTAAACACCTTTCAATATAGGGTTAAGAGTAAGTGAGGCATTTATTTTGATTATGTTTTGTCATCATCATTATCATCAGGTTATTTTAGTCTCCACTACAGGAGCACAACTCTCTCTCGTCCGTCCCTGACAGAAGGAGGATTTGGCCTACACTCCCCACTCTGGCCAGACGGGTTGGGGAGGCCTGATCGATGTTTTATAATGTATTTCCCTTATTCGTCTTGTACGACATCAACGGGAAGAGACGGATTCTACTCTAGTCTGCCGGAAACCACACGGCCGAATATGTTTTGTGAATAAATAAATAAAGACAAATTACACACTGCCATCTAGTCCCAAACTAAGCAAAGCTACTACTAGTACGGGTGCTAGTACCACGGGTACTACGTATAGTACCCGTAGTACAACTGATATATGTACTTATTTTTTTTCTTTGTAAATACATACATTAGAATGAATAGAAAACAACCATAGCAAGACAAACAACATGCTCATGCACACAAATGTGTTTCTTGTGCGGGGATCGAACGCGTGACCTCGGAGTCAAAGTGGCCATTACTAGTCATTCGACCACTGAGCTCGTCATAATATAGGTATATCAACTTTATAGCTAAAAAATCTTTGAACTATTTACATCATTAGTCATAGTCATAGACATTAGGCTATGTTTTTTATAATCTGCAAAAAATACAGCCGAATCGACCTTCTCCTTTTTTGGAGTCGGTTAAAAAGCGTGCACAGTGGTGCCCTGTGGTATTAACACAACACTATTTCACTACGATGAAAGCAGCATAAGTCGTGCTTAGCGGATGATTTAGGTGCCGGTGCTAGTGGATGCTTTCAACTAGTCCGGTAAAAACTTTCACCTTTCTACAGTAGATGGCGTTTCTCACTGTCTAGTTTCTTGGATGAGAACGGATGTAAAATGCCTTGACGAGCGTCGACGGGCTAAGCTTTTTTGACCACGCGAAACTGACCCGCGCTCGCTCGTTAACTAATGTAAAACGTTTTGATGTTTGTAAGCCCCATTTAAAGCTATAATAAAGTTTACGAACATTATAGTGGCCGGCCATTAACAAAGTAGCTGGAAACCGGAAATGAAAATCTGAAGTTTGACCGAGAGTTCGTATGAGCTTTTATTTAGGCTTAGGCAGCGAGGAGAGCGCGGCGCGAGAGCGCTATTTTATGTTGCGACCATTTATATAGCTATGATAACCGCTTCACATCAGACGAGCCGTATGCTTTTTGCAGGGGAGTTACGGGGCTGAACCTACGGGTCCGGCTTTTTGGACCTAGGGGAATAGCTGACAAGCCCATAATTTACCCGTAATGGGTCCGAATTCGAGGTGGCTTTATGTGCGTGTAATCACTCACGAGCATTTGATTTAGCTACAGAGGTTGAGCATGTTCGTCTGCCTTGTCATAATTGTCGGCCGGGCGTTCGACCTCACGCGTAGCGAGTGGGCGACTGCTGGCCTAAGGCGAAAGGGCTGGCTTTCCCAAGCCGGCTGCACAGATCGGGTACTTTCCTGCTTAGTAAGAGGATGACGGGCGATCGCTTCCATCGGCCCGGTCACCCTATCGTAGGCCAGGGGTTCACAGCTCCGGTACCTGTCATGGATATAAAGTACCCTGCTATCTGGCGTCCAAGTGTGGGTAGGTACAATTACAGCAGGCGCACTGAGTGCTACGGAAAGTGTGCGAGTGACCCTCTTTAGGAGAGCGCGTTATATAGCTCTGGTCAAGTATCCATCATGGAGATTGGGAAATGGTAGTAGGGCCCGATGCTTGGGAATAAGTAGTCTGCTTGGAGGCGCAAAGGGTGTAAGACACATGATATTGACCAATCCGCTTGAGTACCTAGTTGGTTTACGTGGCGAGAAACTCGCAATCCAGTGATATAACCATAAGGTGGTGCACAGGGGAGCATTAGCTGTAAGGCTTAGGGTCGTTAACGTAGCACACAAAGAAAACGTTTCTATCGTTTTAACGGATTTGTATCAAAACCTATTTCCATATGTCCTCTATAATATCAATTATTCTTCTAACTTCGCATCTTCTTATCGGAATAGGACCCTTGTACTTTGTATACCGAATCTAATAGCAAACTTGAAAGCAAGATATAAACAGACGCAAGGGCGGGGAACATGTTTGATCTTTCTTTCGTCAGAGTTGCTTTCTTCAATCATCAGGATGCACCACGTGCAGGTGGTGTTGGCTTTGGCGCTGTAGATAGGTATGTTGAACTACGTGGGTAAAATAAACAAAATGAAAATAAATGCTGTTTTGCAGTCCAGACACTAATGAAAATTCTGGGTAGCGATTATAGAGCACCCTATCTCAAAACATGATGATTTCCTCAATACCACGCCATCTCCAGAGAATAAACTATATGTATTTCCGCAGTTACAGCCATAAACCTAACCATAAATTTATTAATTATGTGAATACATAACGAGTTAAATCATTGACAAAAAAAAAAGAAAGTTTTGTAAAGTTACTAGGTTTCTTGCATCATTCTTGCATCAGCCAAACTCAACTTACAAAAAGAACAGTAGCTTTCCGGTCTGAGAAAAAGGAGAATAAAAAGTTTCATCATCATCATTTGCAGCCAAATGACGTCCATTGCAGACCTACGCCGTACATCTACAATGATCGGTTTTGTGCCGTTTACACCCATCGACTTCCTGCAATCTTTATCAGAACAGCGGCGTTGGTTCATCTAGTGGGGGAGAGGGGGGCACAGTCGCCATTCCAGAACTTTCGCTTCCCTTCGGCCGGCAGTCTATGGCTTGCCCACTGCTATTCAATCATTCAGTGGAATCTCGGATACGAGAAGATCGTTCGCAATTTTCCGAAGACTACCCGTCTTCAGAAAATTGCGAACGATCTTGTCGTCCAAAATACCTCAATATTTCTAGATGATATACGGCACAGAGATGTTCCTTACTGTAGACCTCATTCGAAAGCCCGTGATTGCACAGCGTGCAATGGAGAGAGCTATGCTCGGAGTATCTCTACGTTCCAAATCCCCCATGCGTTGGACTGCTCAGGTGAAGGCGGCGGTGCGCGCCCCGGTACACGAATGTACCCGATTGACGACCAGCTGGCAGAGGTGTCAAGACATCCTGAGGAGAGTCTTGTCTGATTCCTCATCATGATAACCACGATGAGTAGTCGTGGAGGGGCAAGAGTGAAGCGACAAAGAAGATATGTATACCACACAAATGTTAATTGATACAAACGAATCCCAACCATCGAATTACGGTCATCGATTCTAAAATATCTTTCTAATCTAATTATCGAGATCGTCGCCATCATTATAAGAAAAGTAGACCTCATGACCTACATAAAGGTACGTAGAATTACATGTGTATGTACGTGCATGCTTGAATTAATATCGAATAAAGAACATGCGTGGGGCCTGTGAAAGTGATCGTTTCGCGCTTCCGAAGCACCTGCACGTACACACACTGACAGTTATTACGACAAACATATTGGAGAACATTATGAGCATGTCGAACATACATCCTTCTTCTTCGTAAATTCATTCGTTCATTTTTTTCGTAAATTTATCTTTTTCTTACTTTTATTTTAATTTAAAATATTTTTATTGCAGTTCCATATGAGTAGCGATCGCTAGCGCACGCTATTAATTCAAATAATTGAAAAACCCGCTAGGTATACATAATTTTCAATATTAATCTAGCTCTGTACCAATTATATGCTGTTATAATGGCGTTCATGTCGATTGTAATCAGTCTTTAACAAATAAATAAATACAAAACTATGAATTGCAAATTTCGGTTCAGTAATGATTAGGAGCATCATATTCAAAGCTTCCTTCTATTGTAAATTTCTTTTGATTAATATTGTAGCTTCTAATGAAGCCATTAATTTCGCTCCCGGGACTGCAATAAGTTCATCAGCAATGTTTCGTTATTTTGGTGATTGACATAGTAATGACTGCAGAGACAGAGAATAGACCTTTCTTTGATAGCCCTCAAAATATCGACCATACTGACTAATTATATCGTCGCTATTTAAACACCGAGTTCGTTATAACTTAGATGATAATCAGCGAATAAACTTAAAATCTGTGATATATACCGGATTGTATAGCATGATATCATAGTGAATACTTTTCTAGGTGCATTTAGTTTCTAGATCAGCTTCACTGCATAATTACTATAAAAATCGTGAGCACATCATTAGCGACCATAACGGTACACATTAAAGGAACATTAGACATACCGAAGATTTTTAGGAATCATTAGAAAAATGACTAAAAATCTATGAAATGCACTCTCGAATGACTTCTTGCATACTATTTTGTTAAAAAAAAAAATCATCTTCTCGCTTCTTACTGAATTTCCCATTCAAAAACTATGTAGAGCTATAAGTTTTAATTTACTTGCGAGTGTCGATTTTTTTTCATGTTTAGTTTGACGTAGACCATTCAGATTCCCTACTGAAGAGCTATACCAAACCTCTGGACTTCTGACTATACGAAAGTTATATATTCTCTTGCTTGCTCTTGGAGTACACAAAACCACCTTATTCGATCCCAACAAAATACAACATAGAAGAAATAGCAAGGTTGTCCCTCCATGTGTTGTGAAGACTACTTTTGCCAAACGACAATACATAAATCAATCGTCACACATATACAATATCCTTAATAAAGAATTAGAAATCTACCCTTTGACATCTATACAATGTAAAATACATGTAACAAATTGGCTAAAAACTATAAACTATGATGACGTAGAACGTCTTATTCATAAAGTGATTTCCTGACCATTGGCATTTAGTACAAGTTAGTGGAAGCTGTTACATCCTAGCAACTTCCGATCCCAAGACATTGTCGCAGGGCTAACAAAAACAATAACAAAAACAAATCAAAACGGTAATAATTACTACATACGCATGTAGATATACAGCAGGAAATCAATTTATTCCTACACTACTTTTATGTGAAATCTCATAATTTCTACCTACCCATGCCCTGCACACGGTACAGACATAACTATGCCCATTATATTTATACCAGACACACTCACA
The DNA here is from genome assembly GCA_937001555.2 of Hypsopygia costalis. NCBI lineage: Eukaryota > Metazoa > Arthropoda > Insecta > Lepidoptera > Pyralidae > Hypsopygia > Hypsopygia costalis. Next base: position 7,193,848 of record OW443350.2, read on the forward strand.
TCCTTTCCTTTATTTCATACATCACACTGTATACACTCACTGATCACAATTTTAAACACCGTTTGTGTTTTACATACACACAGCCGTGTTTAATTGTATTCACATACAATTATCCCGGGGTTTTTTGAACACACAGTGTACACACACGCATGCACACACACACACATACACACACACACACACACACACACACACACAAAGTTGCATGTTTAATATCATTGTTCTAAATTTATACAAAAAAAAAATCTAGGTATAATTATTATGTATTTTATTTTTTCAATATGTCAACTATTGTCAACAATGTTTGTTATAGAAGAGGGGTGTTCCCAACCACAAGCACTGTAGCTTAAATGGGGACACCAGCAATCGTTAATGTGTAATATTTAAGTTGATGAATAAAGCATTATTATTATTATATATATATATTATTACGTAGAACTAGAAATTTGATTTTTTTAAGAGAATGCAAACTTGATATATTTTGAAAAAATGGGTCATTCATGAGCTAGATAGGTCATGACCCTTTTTCTCAAAATATATCAAGTTTAACAGATGGTAACAGATGTTAACACTAGTATTCCTGTAGGAAGACAACAGAATTATGCTCGTGTTTCCTTTTTCACTTATGGCAACAAGAAATTTAAGTAAAGGAGTATTTTTTTGGACATATTACACAATGCCATCTACTCCCAAGCTAAGCAACATAATAAATATACTTAAATACATTTTTTTAGCGTAGCGTAGGGCGCCCCCTCTCTAGATGGACCGACGATCTCAAAAAGGTGGCTGGTAGCGGTTGGATGCGGAAAGCGGAGGATCGCATATGGTGGAAAGCATTGAGAAAGGCCTATATCCAACAGTGGGTAGATACAGGCTGATAGTGATGATGATGATGACATTTTTTTTTAAATAATACGAATAATACATAGAAAACACCCAGACCAAGACGAACAGACATGTTCATGCTCACAAATATTTGTCTTACGCGGGTCATTTACGAATATTTGCAGCAAATATTTGAAATTGTATAGAAAGCAGTTATAATTATAACACAAGGCTATGGCTGTTCATAGTTACGTTTGTAGTATAAATATTTATTGAGCTGTTACAAGCTTGTTCACCAAATACATTTCCCGTGTGTATACAATTTTACGTTACAACCAGTTTTCTTCAGAAGTCACCGACCGCAGTCAGACGAGATTAATAATAAAACCGGACAAGTGCGAGTCGGACTCGCCCACCGAGGGTTCTGTACGTTGGATCATTATAAATTTGATATTTTTCATTATAAATAAGAAATAACGCGTCGGAAAAAATAAAGAAAATATATTTTGCAATATGCACATCAGGCCCTTTCATATCATACCCCATTTGAACTATAGCTTCAATTTGAAATTTCGATCCCCTATTAAAAATATACACCCCTATTTTTAAAGATTTAATTAAAAATTTATATTTTTGAGATTTATTCTTGTAGCGACGTCCAGTTTCGTTGTCACCTGGAGAGGAAGGTCAAGCTGGCGTCGAAGAAACTAGGTGTGCTCAACAGGGCGAAGCAGTACTTCAATCCGCGGCAAAGGCTGCTCTACAAAGCTCAAGTACGGCCGCATATGGAGTACTGTTGTCATCTATGGGCGGGAGTGCCTAGATACCAGCTTGCACCTTGTGACTCGATTCAGAGGCGTGCTGTGAGATTGTCGACGATCCCAAACTGACAGACGGTTTAGAACCTTTGAGTCTGAGGAGAGATTTTGCGTCCCTTTGTGTGTTCTACCGATTGTAATGGGGTGTGTTCAGAGGAGTTGTTTGACATGATGCCCACGGCCTCTTTCTACAGTCGCACCGCTCGCCATCGACAGGGAATTCATCCTCACACATTGGAGCCTAAGTGGTCGCGTACCGTGCGGTTCCAGAGAAGTTTTCTCCCGCGTACGGTCAGGCTGTGGAATGAACTGCCTGTGGAGGTTTTCTCAGGAGACTACAGCATGACGTTCTTCAAAAAGGGCGTGAAGAGGTTTTTACAGGGTCGGCAACGCGCGTGTGATGCCCCTGGTGTTACAGACGTTCATAGGCTACGGTAACTGCTTTCCATCAGACGGACCGCATGGTTGTTTTCCACTCTAGTGGTATATAAAAAAAATAACTTGTAGTCTATAACGACGTTACTTGCCAAATTTCATAGTTCTCGGTCAACGGGAAGTACCCTATGAGTTTTGATTCCCTTCCGAATGTGTCGAAATATGCGTTTTTTGCTGAATGGCCTTATCTTTTTTTACGTAAACTTAGCAATTTGATTTTTTTTTTTAACTTCATGGGATCGTAGACCTGAGTATACAGTTCAAATTTCAGCTTGATACGACAATCCACGTATTCTCGACATAGAGGTTCTTGACATACAGACAGACAAACGGACAACAAAGTGATCTTATAAGGGTTCCGTTTTTCCTTTTGAGGTACGGAACCCTAAAAAAATACTTCTGACAAGAACAAGTTATACTTACGTAATTTATATGAATGCCTTAGTTTGACATGTTTTTAGTAAATTCACAGTGAGAGCCATACATCCGCTTTTATGACCTTCTTATACTAGCATTGCCTTTTAGTTTCTCTCGCTATTCAGTAGCGTTGATAGTATTGTATATAATATGACCTTTCTGATTTGCTGCTGATTAGATTTAAGTTATTTGTCGAATCATTAATTGTTGGATCAGCAAAAAATACTGGGTAGGCTGAATCAATTTGCAATTTAGTATCGTTAACTATATATTTTCTCTTTTATTTTAGTATTTATTTAATCTTTTATTATATGTATCTCTTTTTTTATCACGGGTCAAGCACGGTCATTTGATAAGCGTGCGCGGGGGATCCAACGCGTATAGGCCCCTTTGAGACGTTTGATATAATGTTGTACGCCCGCCGCGCCGTGACCCGCTCCAGGATATGTCAACAATCAATATGGAACGATATACTCATGAGCATATCTCAACAGGCGTTGAGATTATTACAAAATATGATGGAAAATAAATGGGCTATGGAGATGAGATCTGGGTGAACTAAATACAGGGCTATTACAGAACAGACGCCTGCCATAACTGGTTCTATTGCTAGTTATTTGTGGCAGGCGGTGGCTTGCCACTCACTAGATGAGGAAATTGCCCAGGGGTACATCGGTGTGAATGACTCAGGGGTGTCGAGAAGTGAGCTGCGCTTTCTCCGAAGTTACCAGCGGCGTTAAGCCCTTTAACACTGCCACCCCTGGAGCATATAGCTCCAACGACTTCTCTCTAGCCGGCCAATGAAGGCAAGCCAGAGCTGAGAGTCCTGTGCGGCCTTCTTGTGTTTACACTCCGACCAATGAAGACACGCCGGAGACGAACACCCTGACCGACTCTCTGGAGATTCGGGTCCGTGGTGTCGTTACACACCAACAGCTAGCCACAAGCTGTCCTGCGGGCTTATTATTTTGCTGTAGTTTGGGGTGTAAGTAGTTCATCAACATCTTTGAACCAAAACTAAATTCACCTGCACGCTGTGCACCCTGCTGACTGATAAACTAAGCTCTGGCGAAAAGAGATGTAGGGAGCGTAATTGTAAGCTACCCGACTGTTGAATGTACCACCACCACACAAAATACCGCAGCAAAACAATTCCCTTGAGGGTTGTTGTGTTCTTGCGAGTGAGTGAGGTCACCAGAAATGAAGGAGATGCTGCGTTGGTAGCGGAGGTGGCGGCGCGCGAGCGATATTTATGTTGCGAGCGTTAATGAAATCACAGGAATTTGGCTGCGGTACTCTGTCAGGTGGAGTCAATTCCCCAGTTTGGCATACAATTACGCTAGCCCTACCTCTTTTACGCCAAGCCTCTTTACTCATATAGTAGGGTGCACCACATGTAGGAAAGGTTGACTTTGGCTTTTAAGGTGGTGGTAAGTAACTTACACCCCAACAACACAAATGTGCCATGTTTATGCTTAATAATGACTAAAAGTTAAATAATTCATGCACTTTCACTTGTTGCGAGTTTTCGAGTAATGCTACATCATCGAGCCTCAATGGGGGGCAGGTAGTGAGAGTAAAAGTGACTTCGGATCCGCTTTAACGTGACTTACCTATATATATATATATATATATATATATATATATATATATATATATATACCCATATAATATTACATATATAAAAGACTTTTTCACGTCAAAAATATGACGAAATTGTCTGTAAAATATTTGTATGGGAAATCCACAGAATGAGATGGAAACGGGAAGATTAAGCCACAGCAAAGCGTGGTGGGCCGCTAGTATATATGTTTGTCATCTGACGTAGTATAATATATACCGCCCGCGCTATCAACGCAGCAACTTTTTCCTTTCTGTCTATATAAAGACGAATAATTCGTCTATAGATAGATAGAAAGAGATAATATAGAATAATAGAAATAGAAATTCATCTTATGTCTTCTTTATGTATATGTTATGACGAGCTCGGTGGTCGAATGGTTAGCAATGGCCACTTTGACTCCGAGGTCGCGGGTTCGATTCCCGCACAAGACAAAGACAATAGCCAAAGACATGTTCATGCACACATTTGTGTGCATGAACATGTCTGTTTGTCCTGGTCTGGGTGTTTTATATGTATTTAAGTACATTTATCAGTTGTCTAGTACCCATAATACAAGCTTTGCGCTTAATTTGGGACTAGATGGCGCTGTGTAAATTGTCCAGAAATATTTATTTTATTTATGTCTTTATAGACAGAAAGGAAAAAGATCAAAATAAAGAGCTTGATGAAGCCATTCCTAAAATATATAACACATATAGTAAAATGCTCAAGCATGAGTTTGACTCTGATAAAAATGACTTGGCCATCGCATGAAAACACAATGTATCATCTCACAAGTGATACATCTATCTATATATATATAAATCAATGCCACTTTTCCTTGTAATTTTATAACTCAAGAACGGGCACACCTATCAAAACCAAATGTTTAGGCTTTGTTTGGACTATTTAGTAGATAGTTTATGTGAAGTTTGCACAAAATCGGTAGAGCGGTTCTTCATTTATCACATTTTTTGTAACAAATGAATTCAATAAATGGCGGATCATTTTGTTAATGGGGATTTTGCTGTCAAATTGAAAGTTTTTTCAGATGGGGATTGTGCTGTCAAATTGAAACTTTTTTCAGTGTTGACAGTACAATCATGTTGTTATGTCATTCATGCGGTCATTTCATCTTGGACGTGCTTCGACTTTATGTTGCCTGTTCCAGAGTCGGTACCCCCAGCCGTTTGTTTATTCATGCTTCATTCATGCAAAGTGGAAAAACAAAAAATATTGTTTATCCAAATGTTTTGGATTAAGTTTTAAAATAGCTAGCAATTAATAAAATATTTTTTTGTTTGAATAAATGAATTTGATGTTAGAATTAATTATTTTTAGTATTTCACTTTATACGTAGCGAAGCACGTACCGGGCCGCTAGTATTATATTAAATTAAGATTGTTTAGTGCGATTGCCAAGTCAATCTGTTTATTTAAATAAACAGATTTATCTGTTCTAATCTGTTTATTTAAATAAAACATAAAAGATTTTTAATATTGATATAGTCGCTATAAGATTTTGTTTAGCTGATTACGTAATAACTTAAGACAGAAGGTCCCTTAAGTAGGGTTTGAATAAATTAACCGACTTGGTATTTATTACATGGATCTCATAACTTTTTACGGTAGAAGATCTGAGTTGCGAGACTTGGTTTTTTTACAAGTTATGTTTTTGATGGCATCCCATATCTTTTTGTTGCTAGTGCTCCTCTTTTTCTTTTCCGGTACTATTTATTGAGCTTCAGCTATAGTTTTTCTCAAAGCCTGTCTTCATGGGTTTTTTCTCGGATCCGATCCGAGTTAAGGAATTATATACACCTAATCTAGCGTTTTATAAGAATCTCTATGAGAGTTTTAGTCACTAGTTGTTAATACATGCGTCTTCTTCATCATCATCTTCTTCTTAGAGCCAAAGTCAACTTCATCAGTAAACGGGGTTGTTGTAATCCTGCGAGTGAGTGCGGTTACTAGGCATGAGAAGATTCCGCGTTAGTAGCGAGAGTCCCAGCGCGTAACTCTTTGTAATGCGAGCATCTATGGTAACCGCTTTACATCAGGTGAGCTGTAAACTTGTTTGGCCCGTGGCATCATATTTAACGAGCCCGGTGGTCGAATAGCTAGCAATGGTCACTTTGACTTCGAGGTCGCGGGTACATTCCCCGCACAAGGCAAATATTTGTGTGCATGAATATACTTGTTTGTATTGGTCTGGGTGGTTTCTATGTTGTACGAGTATATGTATGTATTTACAAAAAAAGTATTTGGGTATTATATCAGTTAGCTAGTAATTCATTGCACAAGCTTTGCTTAGTTCGGGAGTAGATGGCAATGTATAATATTTTGTCCAAGAATATTTATTTATTATTTATATATATAAAATAAAATTGAGGCTTTCTCAAACATTGTCTTTTCTTTCAGTAATATATAATTCATCCAGGAATATTCATTTATACATAAAAAAATCGAGGCTTTCTAAAACATTAAGTTTTTTTGATTTTGCCGTGGTCCGGTAAAAATCTTTTCTAAATATAATTAAAATCGTTCAACATAATGTACAACTAAGTAAGAGTATAAAATATTAGTTAAGGTTAGTCATTGTGTCTTGTTCGACTTTAATGGGCCTTCCCCAGGTAGGCATTCTTGTACCACTTCAACTTCCGATATTAACTAGGATTATATCTGCATTTCAATGCAAACTTTTGGGTCAATCTCTTGATTTCCCTACAAGACAAATGTCAGCTGTTCTCAAGAAGAAATCGACCCTGTGACCTTTCTCCTTGACTCTCTATAGACTCTAGATCAACCGGTTCCTTATTCAGGGCTAAACAAAGTTCTATAGATTTATGTGACTTTATAAGCATAGATTATGCGTCGATTGCAATGAAGTTGATTTCTCTTTCTACATAAAAAATAGTTTTTTTTACATAATTTTAGTTTTTCAGTACAGACCACATTCTCACCATTGCGTCTCCTGTGCAGCTAGGATTAACAGCGGTTACCACGAAATAGGCAATGAACAGCGGAGTCCACTATGTTCCCGGTGTTGAAAACTACGGCTGCCTTGAAAGTCACAACGAATTTAATCAGAAGAAATTAGTAGAAGTAGGAAGCTTTTGGCATTTGACTTGCGAGGGCAAGTCAAATTCCAAAAGCTTCCCACTTGGTAATGGCAGAAATTTTAGTTTACAGAATATCTCCAGATTTGTTCATTAGATCCTGATAAAGGAACTATCACTAGGTAGCATCCTTTTTCAAATTTTTGTTTAATTTCATCGTAGTGCCTGTAATCAAAGCTTGCAAGTTAAAGACTACATAAAGAAAACATTTATCCCTAAAAGCGACGTTTTCAAAGAAGTCGGTTTCTTTTTTTGTAATTTACTAAACACATTTTGTTAAGACGAAGGCACGACGCCTTGACAATTTTTGAAGACAAGAATCTGGATTTTTCTCTGCAATTACAAAACATACTATGATGAAAGAGAATGTAATTTTTGACTCCCTGATACTTCTATTGCCATTACACGAATTGTTAGGTTTAATAGAAAAAAGTAACTTCCTTTTAATAATTTTACAGGCATACAGAACAGAGGAATTCCTCAAATTTTCCTATACCAACTTAAGTATTAGCACATACTTCAACATGCCAGTTGCATTTTTAAAAAATAAGTTATAGATTTTTTTATGATAGGATTACCAGGAGCAGTGCGCGTTAGTATGAAACAATAGGTTTCACCCACACGCGTCCTAACGCTTAACTTAGCATCGATTTCTATCAGTCCCATACGTAAGAAATAATTGTAAATTGGTTTTATATAGTTTAATCTGCTTTATGTTTATAAGATACAATAGTTACTATATAACTAAATTCATTTAATTACAACAAGACGTTGATAGTATTACACTCATATTGCTTGCCTGTCATTGAGTAAGTTTGGTGCCATACAAATCTAATTGCATACCATTTCCATTTGATTTCATTTCCGAGGTATCGTTAGTATAGAAATAATTGTTCATCAATGCGTCCCCTTAAATAAAGAGATCTACTGATAATGGAAAGTTAGCAATGAAGCAAGATGACCGCAAAGGTCTGTTGTCTCTCACTTAAATCACTTAAACTTGAAATTAGTAAACACACTGGAGCCGGCGTTTATTGAATACTGGAATTCGGACACCTACTTTTTACTGCATATTATTACCATCTCAACAGAATTACCGCCAAATTCTTTTTCCGTGTGTATTTGCGAATGTTTCTGGTATAAAGAAGCGTACAGACATACCGAGGCGACAATATCGCAGCCAAATAACAATTACCTTGAGTGTTATTATGTCTTGCGAGCGAGTGAGGCTACCAGGACGTAAGTTGCTGTGTTGACAGCGGAGGTCGCGGCGTACGAGTGAATATTTCGTGTTGCGAGCATTTATATGGCTATGGTAACCACTTCACATTTGGCCCACAGGTCGTATGCTTGTTTGTCATGCGACGTAGTAAAAAAAAAAGGGTATGGCTGTGTCATGAACACGGCCGTGTGTTGTACGTGAGTAAGTCATAGGTAGTAAAATTATCACAAAATGGCAGCGCTTCCCTCTCCCCCGCATGCTTCCATAGTCCTTATTTAGCGTAATAAATTCTATGATCCTTCATCTATCCAGTGGTGTGATTGAATTTTAGATGTAGGACATAGATATTGTTATCATTAGATTTTTTGGATTGCCCCCGTTTGGTAATTTATAGACGTATTCAAGTCAAAAATCAGTAATTGATTTTTTTTTTTCTATAAAGCAGAAGTAGCTAACTGACTAACACATCAACATACAGTCCAAACCGCTGGGTCGTACACACACATGTACAAATAACTACTGTCTGTATTTGTGGATGAGATTTGAGAATCCAAATTTGGCACGTGAATTCCTTGTGAGGTAGGCCTCATAAGGAATTAATTTACCAAATTTGGATTCTTTCTTTTTCCCAACCATAACCATAACCATAGATGGTTGCACTACCAAAGATTTTTTGAAAATTCTCACGGGACACCGAGATAGGTGCGTACGGCGCTGCTGGCTGAAACTAGTATAAATATAAATACTCTATACACTTTCTTATCATGCAATTCGTCAAAAGCTGTTTTTATTTTATATATTACAAACCGACACTTAAATTATTTAAATTATATTTTTATAGAATAGAGATTTCCCAGTCGGGAGGAGCTCGATGGTGTCGTTACCAGTGTCAGTCTATTCGAACCCGCAAGTTAAGCAACGTTGGCCGTAGCCTGTTCATTAATGGGTTTTTTATTTATCTGGAGCTCTTCTGTGCTTCGGAGGGCAGGTTAAGCTGTCGGTCCCGAACACTGTCAGTAGATGACAGTCGTTAAGCCAAGTCAATGGACTTTGTGCAGCTTGAAAACACTGGCCTCCGCCAACTCGCAAATGATTAGCGTGATGGAATACGCTCTAAACCCCTCGATTGACGGGAGGCTTGCATTCCAGCAGTGGGATGAATAAGGATTGACGACGTATAGAATAATAAATAAATAAAATATATTTCTGGACAATTTACACAGCGCCATCTAGTCCCAAATTAAGCGTAAAGCTTGTGTTATGGATACTAGACAACTGATAAATGTACAACTGATAAATGTTTTAAAATAACTCAACCAGGGGGAAGTATAGCTCTACCTGACCCTGTTGCATGTCGATCAACACCAGCAAAGAAAGGTACAATACCACACTATTTTTTTCGTAAATAATATTCAAACAAAACCTTCTTCATCTTTCAAAATTTTGCATCAAAATATTGCTAGTATACTTTCAAAACAAGAACTACTTGAAATAACGTTACATGAACTAAAAGAGACAGACAACTACCCCGATATAATTTGTCTTTCTGAAACGTTTCTCCAGAATGGCCACGAGACATACTTAGGAATTCACAACTATGAACTAATTGCCGCATTTTGTAGAGAGCAGCAACGGGGAGGGACTTGTATACTGGCAAGACGAGACATAATCTGTAGCGAAGTAACTAAATTTAAACATTACGCAATTCCAAAATCGTTTGAGATCTGTGGTATTGAAATTCCATCGCATAAATTGATAGTGATTTGTGTATACAGAACTCCTGCATCAGAACCTTCTGTCTTCTTAGAAAAGCTAGACAGGGTCTTACATGACATATCCAAGCTCAAACCGAACGCTAATATTGTACTTACTGGTGATTTTAATATCAATACTCTGAAACCAGGAATCATCACCAAAAGACTAGAAGAAGTTTGTCTTAATTATAATCTGCAAATGCATATTAACGTTCCAACTAGAAAGGACTCCTGCATTGATCATGTCATGAGTAACATAAAATTTGCAACAGCTACCGTATTACCTCTCCATCTCTCGGATCATGACACAGCGCAATTATTAAGTATTCCTACACAAAATAAAAATAGTATCCCGAAATCATATTTCACATACAAAAAAGATTACAGTTTAGAAAACATACTGAAATTTAAAGAATGTCTCAAAAGTCTTTCGTGGTCGGAAATATTTCTAGAGAGTGACCTAAATGTAGCCTTCTTCAGATTTCACGAACAATTGTTGTTGTTTTACAATTTATGTTTTCCTAAAATTCGAATAAAAATTAACACTAATAAAAGAAAACGAACGTGGATAACGAAAGGTATAAAAAATAGTTGTAAAACTAAAAGATCTTTACGTTTTATATACTATAAAAATAAAACGGTAATAAATAGAAATAAATATTTAAGATACTCTAATATCTTAAAAAAATGCATATTTAAGTCAAAAATGCAGTCCAATGTAAAGAGAATTAAGAATAGTAAAAATAAATGCAAAGCAACTTGGTCAGTTATAAAGAATGAAATTTCTAATTCTAATACAGACAACGATATTACGTCACTCAAGATAGATAATAAAAATGTCACAGATCCAATTTCCATTGCTACTGCATTTAATGATTATTTCATTACATTAACTAATAAATCACAGTCTAAATCTAATAAGAATATAAAAACCACCAATGTGTTGCCTAACTCAATATTTTTAATACCAATGACGGAAGATGAGGTAAAAAAAGAAATTATGTCTCTGAATAGTACTAACTCGGAAGGGTATGATGGTATTAGTACAAAAATAATCAAGACCTGTGTTCTCGAACTAGTAAAAGTATTGACATACGTAATAAATCTATCATTCACGAGTGGAATCTTTCCAGAATTGCTAAAACTATCTATTGTAAGACCCTTATATAAGAAAGGCGACAAGGATGATGTAAATAATTATCGCCCGATAACACTCGTCCCAATTCTATCAAAAATTTTTGAAAAGTGTATGTATAAAAGACTTGTAGATTTCTGTAGTAAATTTAACTTAATTAAAAAAGAACAATTTGGGTTCCAAAAGCATAAGTCTACAACGTTGGCAATTTATAATTTAATAAGCATAGTACTTGCAAACATCAATAAGAACAACCTTACGACGGGTCTCTTTTTTGATCTGTCGTTGTTTTTTGAGCATTTCACTTTGTCTCACATGATCGGCTTTTGACGAAATTGGAAAAATATGGTATTAGAGGGATGGCATTGCAATGGATTTCATCTTACCTAAAAAACCGACAACAATGCGTCTCCATTCATAAAATAGTAGATAATGAAATGCAATCCTACTTATCTGAGTATAAAATAAACAAACACGGCGTCCCACAAGGAAGCGTTTTGGGACCCCTGTTGTTTATATTATATATAAACGATATAATTGAAGTTACAAATCATAAATGTATCTTGTTTGCGGATGACATATCAATCATTGTGACTTCTAATAAAACCCTTAATTCGGATATCGACAATCATGAAACTGATATAAATAATACAATCGATAATATAATAGCATGGCTAGATGAAAACAATTTACAAATTAATCTTGACAAATCAAATTTTATACAATTTAATCAATCAAAACATAATCAATTTAATTTTAAACTAAATGTAAGAAAAATCAAAGAAGTGACGCACACCAAATTTTTAGGTGTTATCATAGACCAAGACCTAAATTGGAAATTACATGTTGATAATGTATGCAAAAGAATAAATAGGTTTGTATATGCACTTAAGAAAATTAAAAATGTAACCAATATAAAAACCGCTACTTTGTTGTATTATGCGTATATAGAGAGTATTCTACGATACGGAATCATAGTGTGGGGCAATGGAATAGACAAACAGAGGGCATTCATTGCACAAAAGAAGTGCATCAGAGCTTTGAGCGGAATTCCACCTGGTGAGTCCTGTAAACATTATTTTAGGAATTTGGGTTTATTGACGTTACCAGCGCTCTATATATATGAAGTGTGTAATTTTGTATACAAGAATACGGAACTGTTCAAAAGAGCATGTCAAATTAATTCTAGATTAAAAAGGAATCCACAGAGACTTGTGTTGTATGATACACCTAAGTCTGCGAAATATGCAAAAAATTGCATCGCAATGTGTGTCAGCATTTATAATAAGATACCTAATGACATAAAAACGCTTAATTACAATTTATTTAAACGCAAACTATGTGATTGGCTAAAGAAATACAATTTCTATAATATTAAAGATTTGACCGAAAATATAAAAATTAAATCAGAATGTATATGAACATTTGTATGTTTTAATTTTCAATATAATTGACGAATGGTGTATATATAATTAATTGGAGATATATGTTTTAGTGACTACATACTTAAATTATTGTCAATGTCAAATGTCATAATCAACATAATATTGCATGCTAAATTGTATTAGCTAAACATGCGCACATTTCACGATGTACCACCTTTATACCATGTTTTAAGCAATAAATGAATTGTATTATTGTATTATTACTTAAATACATTTTTTTTTGTAAATATATACTTATAATACATAGAAAACACCCAGACCAAGACAAACAGACATGTTCATGCACACAAATGTTTGACTTGTGCGGGAATCGAACCCACGACGTCGGAGTCAGAGTGGCCATTGCTAACCATTACCACCACGACCACCGAGCTCGTCAAATAAAATCAAAAGAATGGAACAGATAGGTATATACATTAAATTGCAAAATATTAAAAAGGATGGATGCACTAAATGGTGGAAATTCAATGTTGATGCGGTCAGCCGTGGAAATGGCTGTAATTATAATGTAAAAAAATAATAATCGCCTCGCTTAGTGTGATATCACCTTTATATGTGATTAATATGTAAGTTTATGGAGGAAGTGATTTTAATATTCAACTTACATGTGCGCGGATATTTTGCATAAAATTCCATCAACTTTTCTTTTATTCGGTTTTGTTATTTGTTATAAGGTGGTGCAACATTTTTAATATTTAAAATTGAATGAGATTTCAATCTTGACCATTTATAATTCTGATTCTGAGATAGGGTATTAATCTGATTTAGACTGTAATGAGCTACTAGGTTATTTATAACCTAATATAATAATCCTAAATTTTAATATAGGATTTACAAAGTTGTTCTTACATATGTCAGCTTTCAACTCTGTCACAGAATAACTATGCCGATCAAAGTGATAATGTCCCAGTCACTTGACTCCTTTAAACTTCAAGCGAAGAAACATTCCGAGTCTGCCTCTGAAATTTATTCTTAGAATGTCTTAAGTATAAAATTTTGTTTAGTTTTTTTTTTATTTGTAGATTTTAGATGATAACCATGTATTGCTCCAAAGCCCAAAACTGACAACTCTCTTTCAAGCATTCTATGGTTTACTGGAAGAGATCCCTATTGGGAAAAATTCGCTATTGTATAGTGTGTAATGATTTTTGTATATTAAGTACTTCATCCTCATCATCCAAGCGTTAAGTCCCGGTTGCATCATAAGCTTGCGCTTCGGAGCCCAGGGTCCGCTTTCTTACTTTTTCTCCTCCACTTCGCCCGGTCTTCGGCATCCTTTTGTGTGAGACCATTGGCCCGCATGTCATCCACTACGACATCAAGCCAGCATTTCTTTGGCCTTCCCCTTCTACCGGGTCCCGGCGGGGGCGGCATAGCTAGACATTTGTTACCCACATAGCCTGTATAATAAGTACTTATCAATATTAAAAAAAAATGAAAAATTCACCTCCTCCCCTCTGACTTCGACTGAGATAGCTGGAGGATCTCAGTCGAATGCTTAACGATCTCTATGCCGCTTCTCGAGGCTTGGGGCGGGTGATGGATTTGTACAAGACAATAGTCATGTATAACAAGACAATAGTCATGTATAAAGGATCCCTATCCCAGTGGTTGTGGAAAATACGGCAATTGAAGTGGTTAAAAACTACATCTAACTCGGACCAGTGATAGTGCTTGGCCGGTTTAATACAACTTCAATAACTTCACTGTATTATTTTATTTTTAACCAATTCCAAAAAAGGAGGAGGTTCTCAATTTAGCTGTATTTTAATATTATATAATAAAGTTTGAAAAACTTTTTTTATTTAAACTTCCAGATTGGTCCCATATTTTTTTCATCATCATCATCATCATCAGCCTGTATCTACATACATAATGTTCGGAGTCGGTTTTTTTTTTGTTAAAATTATTAATAAAGTATATGTAAATGTAAGCTATTATACAAAGGTCAAATGGAAATATATGTAATTACAAGTATGTGGCTAAAAATAAAACCATTGAGAAATGAGCGTAAAAGTAGATCAGTAAAAGGTTAACTTTTACTGTAGCCCTAGGGCTGTATTAAGTTGTATCTGCGATGAAAGATTGTGGGCATTTATCGTGGGAAAGTCAATAACATTCAATTAGTGGCAAATATACATTTTAATGTGCTTTTATTAGGTTTCAGATGAAGAATTTTAGTAATAGATAGATATAATATTTGTGGTATACAAACTACAGAAACAATTTAGTTAGCATACACAAAATATTCACTTATAAAATATGTATGTGCAACAAGGCGGCCTTATTGCTAAAAGCAATCTTTTCAAGGTAACCTTAAGGTAAGAGTATGCTTCCAGATTGGTCCCATATTTTTGTTATCATCGTCAGCCTGTATCTACATACATAAATGTAGAGTAATGTTTGGAGTCGGTTTTTTTTTATACTACGTCGGGTGACGAACAAGCAATCGACCCTCTTGATGTGAAGCGGTTACCGTAGCCATATTAACGCTCGCAACATAAAATATGAAGCCGCCAAAGATGAAGCCCATTACCATCGAATATTTTGATTCAAATAATAAAAAAAAAACTGACTCCAAACATTACTCTACATTTATGTATGTAGATACAGGCTGACGATGATAAAAAAAATATGGGACCAATCTGGAAGCATACTCTTTCAAACAAAAAAAGTTTTTTTCAAGTCGGTTTATAAATCACGGAGTAATTAAGTATCAAACTTTAAAAAAAATACAGCCGAATTAAGAACCTCCTCCTTTTTTGGAGTCGGTTAAAAATATGTCGTATGTTTTAGTTACTGACAAGTATCTTTAGCTTAGTTGATAGAGCTCTACTGTTTCTACCAACTAAGCTAAACACAGGCACCATTAATCTAACCTGAAGTTTGATATCTATATATATAAAAGAAAGTCGTGTTTGTTACAACACTTATAACTCGAGAACGGCTGGACCGATTGCCATGGTTTTTGATTTGTTGGATTTGTTTCCGTCCCGAATAGCAGAATAACTCTTAAAAACATTGGAAAATTCTCGAAAAAATAAAATAAAAAAAAAACATTTTCCCATACAAAATGTTCGTGGTTGCCAAATGTATGCGTGCGTTCAGAAATGTATATTAAGCTCATTATAGAACAAATGTCATAGATTAAAAACAAATGTTAACTCTATTGGTCTCATTTTTACGTCTTGAAAGTTGGCTGTGATTTGTTTTGAAAACAGTTTTGTGGATTTAAATATTTATTGCAAAGAGAATGTAACCACTACGTTTTAAGAGACGGATGTGCCATACAAATAGCGTAATTCTAATATGTATGAAATGGAAGCGAAAACAATCAGAATTTGTACCAAATTCGCTTCCGATTCATAGAGTCGTTTTTTTACTTTGAGTTGCGCCAGGCTGATTTATTGGTTCTAAAATATTTATGCGTGCGTTCAGAAATTTAAATCAAGCTCCATAAATCTATATAATATATAAAATAATGTCGTGTCTTGGTCGGGAAAGTATTAAAAACATTGAAAAATTGACGAAAGAATTAAATAAAAGAAAAAACGTTTTCCCATACAAATAGTGCCAGTTAAAAAGGATTGGAATATTTATTGATTGTTATGTAAATGTCAAATCGATTGGTCTCACTTTTACGTCGCGAATGTTGTCTGTGATTTGTTTTGTGGATTGAAATATTTATTGTTGTCAATTGGTACTTTTTTTGTGACTTTGTAAAGTACTGAACTTATTATTTACCCACTGCTGGGATACGGGTCTTCCCTCAACCGAAGATGTTTAGAGCATACTCCAACACGCTGCTCAACTACGGGTTGGGCCACTAACTTAGCTTAAGGACTTCCATCTAATGATAAACACCAGGACCGACGGCTTAACGTGCCTTCCGAAGCACGAACGAGCTCGAGATAACATAAACTCATCCATGAACAGGCTACGGTTGACGTTGCTTAACTTGCGTGTACAATTAGACTGACACGTGCCTCACGCCATCGTGCTTCTCTATTATTTTCTATTATTCATTGTATTAATTTCAAGAAATCATAAATTTTGTTCATATATATATGTACATCACGACATTCATTGACTGTTAGGCGGTACGAAGTTCGCCGGGACAGCTAGTTCACAATAAAAAATCCGACGATAATCGGGTTGACGAACAAGGGAATTTTTGAATGCGAAATTGAAACTACCTACTGCTTAGATTGTTGCTAATGATGTTTAGCTCAGCAGGAAGAAACTCTAGAGCTCTACCGACTAAGCTGAAGATGTTTGTCAATAACCCCAACCTAAGACCAAATTTTATTGTAATCGGCTTCAGCTTCGGCGGTAGGCCCCCTGTCCCCTAGCCAAGTGTAATTCGTAGCGTAACGAACGTTACATAGATCACGTGACATTTGTCAATTCGAACATTTTAGTATGAGCTCCACAGTTCAAATTAGCGATCGCTACGCTTTTCTACTTCGCAAACTGCCATTTGGCTAGCCCCCCAGGTAAGGTTAGCTTTCGCTTTAACAATGGTGGCAAACACCTTAACCCCACCTTCCCCCCTCCCCATACCTCAACCCATCCCCCCGACGACACCTATACTAGTTTAGGTGTTTTCAAATAGGCTTGGACGCTTAAAGCATAAACCATATTTCCCACATGACGAGCTCGGTGGTCGAATGATTAGCAATGGCCGCTTTGACTCCGAGGTCGCGGGTTCGATCCCCGCACAAGACAAATATTTGTGTGCATGAACATATCTGTTTGTTTTGCTCTGGGTGTTTTCTATGTATTATATGTACGAGTATGTATTTACAAACAAAATCTATTTAAGTATAATATCAGTTATCTAGTACCCATAGTAGAAGATTTGCTTAGTTTGGGACTAGATGGCAGTGTGTAATTTGTCCAGGAATAATTATTTATTTACGTAATGATACCAGAGACCTATATTTATTCCCGATTTACGAGAAAAAAATTCTGCGTAGATATAAAAAAAAAACCGGACAAGTGCGAGTCGGACTCGCCCACCGAGGGTTCCGTAGGTACGTAGTATCATTATTAAATTTGATATTTTTCATTATAAATAAGAAATCATGCGTCGAAAAAAATAAATAAAATATATTTTGCAATGTGTACATCAAGCCCTTTCATATGATACCCCATTTGAACTAGTAGTTTCAATTTGAAATTTCGACACCCTATAAAAAATATAGACCCCCTATTTTTTAAGATCTATTTACAATTGTATAGTTTTGAGATTTATTCCTGTACTTGTAGTCTATAACGATGTTACTTACCAAATTTCATAGTTCTAGGTCAACGGGAAGTACCCTATAGGTTTTGATACCCTTGAGTGTGTCGAAATATGCGTTTTTTGCTGAATAAACGGCCGTAACTTTTTTCTACGTAAACTTAGCAGTTTGATTATTTTACAACTTCATGGGACCGTAGACCTGAGTATACAGTTCAAATTTCAGCTTGATACCTCCACGCATTCTCGACATAGAAATTCTTGACAGACAGACAGACAGACAGACAGACAGACGGACAACAAAGTGATCTTATAAGGGTTCCGTTTTTCCTTTTGAGGTACGGAACCCTAAAAAGCTAATCTATGTCATAAGCATTTATGTGTAACAAAAACCTTCAATTAAAACGTTTCTAAGCGAAAGTTATTTTTTCTCTCCGTAAACAATGGTATAGTCGTGTGAAAAATTACAAAACACTTTTCTTTTCTCATTGTTAGTTACATTAAAACTTAAAATTTTCCCATTTATTTGGGAAAATCACCGATATGGCTTCGTCTTTAATTAGGTTGTTATAATCTATGGTGTAGTCATTGTATTGTTTTATTTTTATTTGATAATGCGTGGGAAAACAAAGGTAAAATTGTTATTTGATTGTTAGAAATGTAATTTATAATAACAGCTATGATGTGGGATTATATATGGCTTAAGAAAGGTTTTTTTCATGTGCGAGGGGGGCAAACGAGGATGTGGGTCACCTAATGGAAAGCAATCGCCACCGTCCA
This sequence comes from Hypsopygia costalis, assembly GCA_937001555.2. Classification (NCBI taxonomy): domain Eukaryota; kingdom Metazoa; phylum Arthropoda; class Insecta; order Lepidoptera; family Pyralidae; genus Hypsopygia; species Hypsopygia costalis. The sequence continues at coordinate 7,212,645 of OW443350.2, forward strand.
AGGAGATCAGCAACACCAAGGAATCGCTGTTCCGTTGCCAGACTATACTCCATCCATTCTTTCTCACTCGCAGGAACACAACCGAGGGTGGTTGTACAAATCTAATTGCATACCATTTCCATTTGATTTCATTTCTGTGGTATCATCAGTAGGAAATAAGTGTTCATCTTTTTTTTTATCATAGTGAGGGCAAACGAGCACGTGGGTCACCTGATGGAAAGCAATCACCACCGCCCATAGAGATCAGAAACACCAAGGCATCGCCGATCCGTTGCCAGCCTATACTCCTTTCTTTCTGGTGACTTCACTCACTCGCATGAACACAACAACTTTCAAGGCAATTCTTACTTGGTTGCGGTATTCTGTGAGGTGTATGTACTTCGCCAGTCGGGCAGCTTAAAAAATGTCCTACCTCTCTTTTCACCACAGCCTCGTTTGTAAGTCAGCAGGGTGCGTGCAGGTGATGGGTGGGTGGTGGGTTTTGCTTCAAAGATGTTGACTAATATCACCCCAAAGTTTCTTTATTCACAAATTTATTATTATGTTATTCTTGTTTTTTTTATTCGTCTTTTTACCAACCAGAACAGATTTTCACAACGAGCTCTCAGGTTACAGAATGAACTCCCGCCAAGATTTTTCCAAAAGACTAGAGTATTGACGAAGTCACTGGTAAAATGGCTGACCAATGTCCACTTTGACTCCTAGGTTTTATTTTAAATATCTAACACTATTGGGGGCCTAAAACAGTGAGTTTGTTACCTAACGCATCGATTCCAATAATAGCTGTTAATATGGCTACGTTAACCGCTTCACATCAGGCGGGCCGTATGCTTGTCTGCCACCCGACGTAGTATAAAAAAAATAGGAACACGGACAGTGTGGACATGTCGGATTCCTGCCCGACGTGTAAAGGGATACTTAAGCTTAAAATTACGGTGTGACCCTATTTTGCCAAAGCCTCGTTATTATTTCAGCAAGGTGCACCAAGTGCAGGTGATGTTGGCTAATTTAGCTCAATTATATGAGACTATATGCATATATGTAAATAATATATAGGCCAGTAGAGTATGTGTGTAATTGTGCAGTTTAATGTGCAGCTTATTTACAATGTAAACTCAAACAAGTAGATCAAACTGTCTAATGAATACAAAGTGGGAGTATAATGAGCTTGAGTATACTGTTATGATGGGAAATATTATAACAATAAGAAAATACAATGTAAGCAGATTCTCTCCAACACATAAACATTATTTGATTATGAACCTCTAACCCATTGGTGTCGTTGGTGCATATGCGCACTTTTAAAAATGTTCCGTATCTATGAATCTATGTTTGTATTTATTTAATTATGTGTCTTTAGTTTAATTTTTTTTGGGCCCACCACACATTCCCACCACTGTGTCTCCTGTGTAGCCAGGATTAACAGCAGCAACCGCCAAAAAAGGCATTGAACAACGAAGTCCATTGCAGTCCCGGGGGTAAAACTACGGCGGCCTTGGAACTCACAACGAATTTAATCAGAAGAAATTAGTAGGAGTAGGAAGCTTTTGGAATTTGTTGTGAGAGACAGCAATATGGCAAATAAGGCATTAAAAGCCTAAAGAGATGGCTAGTCAAGTCTTTAGTTTAAGTAAAATGTATGACAGCGACCCAATACATGTTACCTATCTATTTGAGGTGAAAGTGGCTTACCACAAATTCACACAGCCAAGCCAATTCACAGAGCCAAGGCCAACCAACACGTGGTGCCGACTAGCAACAGAGGCTCTGGCAAAAGATAAATAATTAAATAAATATTCCTGGATACTTTACACAGCGCCATCTAGCCCAAATTAAGCGAAAAGCTTGTACTATGGGTATTAGATAACAGGCATAATACTTAAATGCACTTTTTTAATTAAATATATACATATAATTCAGGTAGCCAAATCTAGATAGGCCAGTCCTCTTTGTGTCTGTCTTTGAAGGAGGCCTTCACCTACAGACGGGTTGTTGCAGAAGTTAGGTTTTAGGGTTAATAATTTTATAATATTAAAAATATTTAGATATGTAAAAATCAAAACTAACAACAAAATTAAGAAACCAAACTTAAATACTAACATAAAACTATATATACATATATAATAGGTAGGGGAAAAAGTCTTTTCGCATTATAGTATGTATGAACTTGTAATAAAATCTCTTTGGTTATACCATTTGTGTCTGGCAGGTTTTGATATCTTTAAAAAGTTTATATTTTAAAAAAGATAATTCCAAATTCAAATTAGGTAAATGTGTGATTTTCATTTGTTTTTTTTACTGTCAAGATGAGTGAATCTAATGAAGAAATTCGATTCATTTTAAAATTTTACTACAAAAAAGGTAAAAATGCAACGCAAGCTACGAATAAAATTTGTGACGTTTATGGACCTAGTGCAGTGTCTGTGAGAGTAGCACAAATTTGGTTTAAGCGTTTTCAATCAGGAAATTTTGATGTGAAAGATGCACGTCGCTCTGGTCGCCCTGTTACGGATAAAATGGATGCCATTTTTGAAAAAGTGGAGCAAGAGCGGCATATCAGTAGTTACGACGTAGCTGAAGAATTAGGAATTGACCACAAAACAGTTTTGGCGCAATTGAAAAAAGCTGGGTACACTAAAAAGCTCGATATTTGGGTGCCTCACGATCTCACTGAAAGAAACCTAATGAACCGTGTACTCATTTGCGATTCTTTACTACGACGTAATGAAAGCGAACAGTTTTTGAAGAAGCTTATAACTGGTGATGAAAAGTGGATCACGTACGACAAGAACGTGCGCAAAAGGTCGTGGTCAAAGGCCCGTCAGGCTTCACAGACTCTGGCAAAACCCGGGTTAACCCGCAACAAGGTGATGCTGTGTGTATGGTGGGATTGGAAGGGTATTATTCATTATGAGCTGTTACCGCCAGGCAGGACTATCGATTCTGAACTCTACTGTGAACAACTGATGAGATTAAAGCAAAAAGTTGAGAGAAAGCGGCCGGAATTAATTAATAGAAGGGGTGTGATTTTTCATCATGATAACGCTAAACCTCACACATCTTTAGCCACTCAGCAAAAAATAAGAGAGTTTGACTGGGAGGTGTTAATGCATCCGCCGTATAGTCCTGACCTTGCACCTTCTGATTTCCACCTGTTTCGGTCTCTTAAGAATTCTTTAGGCAATGTTAGGTTAACATCACGAGAAGACTGCCAAAACCACTTGTCGTGGTTTTTTGAACAGAAGTCCCAAAATTTCTATAGTAATGGGATCATGTCTCTACCTACAAGATGGCCAAAAGTTATTGAACAAAATGGTACCTACATACTTTAGTTAAATGTAAATAAACTTTATTAAAAAATGTTTTGAATTTTCATATAAAATACGAAAAGACTTTTTCCCCAACCTAATATATACATGAAATTTAAATTTAAACTTATCTATGTAATCTGTAAGAAATAAAAAGGCTTTTTAATTATTATTTTTTAATTCAATTTAATTTAATATACTTAAAATACATAGAAAACGCCCAGACCAAGACAAACAGACATGTTCATGCATACAAATGTTTGTCTTGTGTGGGGATCGAACCCGCGACCTCGGAATCAACGTGACCATTGCTAACCATTCGACCATCGAGCTCGTCAAAGAGAGGTAATAGAAGACGGTATAGTGTATTTGTAAGCTGCCCGACTGAGAAAGTACCTCCATCTCACAGAATATCGCTGCCAAATAACAAATTCATTGAGGGTTCTTGTATTCCTGTGAGTGAGTGAGGTCACCGGGAAGGAGTTGCTGCTTTGGTAGCGGGGATGGCGGTACGTGAGCAATATTTCATGTTGCGAACGTTAATATGGCTATGGTAACCACTTCACATCAGGCGGGCCGTATGCATGTCTGGCATCCGACGTAGTATATAGAGAAAAAGTACGATAACGATATTTTCTACAATGCGTCTGCAGATGGGTTTATCGGATATCTTATCTATTTGGTATACCGCCAGACGTTGTCCTGTCTTCTTACAAAGAATATTGAATTCGATTTGGTCTCGCCCAAACTGTCAAATGACTGACAGCTCTGTCAAACGAATAGATAAAACGGATAACGTTATTCATAAGTCGATCCAATAATAGACATCAAAAAATCAATAATTGGATGAAAAGTGAATCGAAAAGAGTAACCTTCATGGTATTTGGAAAGCAAAATGTGATGTCCCTGGTGTTACAGGCGTTCATAAATAAATAAATAAATATTGTCAGACAAATTACACAGCGCCATCTAGCCCCAAAGTAAGCGAAGCTTGTGTTATACTAGACAACTGATAAACATACGTATTTTTTTTTTTTTTGTAAATACATACTTATAATACATAGAAAACGCCCAGGCTAAGACAAACAGACATGTTCATGCACACAAATGTTTGTCCTATGTGGGAATCGAACCCACGAGCGTTGGTATCGAAGCCGCGTCATTGACCGCTACGCCACCGAGCTCGTTCATAGGCTACGGTAACTGCTTTCTTTCAAGGCCGTATGCTTGTTTGCTACTTTAGTGGTATAAAAATTCCTTAACTGGTCAAGGATTCCTAAAGCTCTTACTTATTGTGAGTTTCAATGCAGCCATAGTTTCATTTACGATCTAACTCTGATGTCGTTTTGGTGGCTGCCCCGACTAATTCAGGATAATATATAGGAGACACAGCGGAGGGAGACTGTTGTGGACCTGTTGCTTTAATAAAAAAGGGGTGTGGCTGTGGCATGGACACGGCGGTGTGTTTTACGTGAATACATTATATGCACTAAAACTATCTCAAAATGGCATCGGTACCCCGCACGCGATGTTCCAGAGTCCTTACTTAGTGTAATAAATTCTTTGATCCTTCATCTATCCAGTGGTGTGATTGAATTTTGGATGGACATGATAGATATATAGCTGCAATACCAAACTGTATCCCCCCGATTTTTTTATCATTAGTTTTTTTGAATTATCATCATAATATGGAAGCAATTTTAAAGACGCAGTCACGTCAAAAACCTATTCTGAGGTATTTTCCTTCATCGCAGTACGTATAGTAGGTATATGTGGCATTATTTAACAGTAAACTCAATAGAAAACAGCTTTGATATATGACCGAAATAAGTCATCTTGTCAGAGAGCAACGTCAACCATCAGACTGCCAGTCTTAATTCGTAGCAAGAAACTGGAATAGGCTGTGATGAAACATGATAAAATATTTCGAATGAAACTTGCTTTCAGACCAGTCTTTCGAGTTTCGAATGCAAATTTTTTGCTTGCATGTTTTTGATGACTCAGCTAGAAGAAAACATTGTTTGTTTTTAACTAGAATAGCTAGATATGGGGAAAACATCCTCAAAAATACCTGGTGTTTTTAAACAAAAGCTGGTTTGTCCAGATCACCCGTGTAATTTTCTATTTTTGCATCTCTCAAAATTCACATCTATAAGAGCTTAGAGAAATTATCAGTTCTTTTGTGTGTTCTACCGATTGTACAATGGGACAACCCATTCTGAGGAGTTATTTGACATGATGTCCACGGCCTCCTTCTACTGTCACACCGCACGCCATTGACACAGAATTCATCTTCGAACACATTAGAACCGAAGTGGCCACATACTGTGCAGTCCCAGAGAAGTTTTCTGACATGATGACATGATGTCCACGGCCTCCTTCTAGTGTCACACCGCACGCCATTGACACAGAATTCATCTTCACACATTAGAACTGAAGTGGCCACATACTGTGCGGTTCCAGAGAAGTTTTCTACCACGTACTATCAATACTCAATACTCAATATCTTTATTGCATATAATATGTAGGTACATGTCGATCTTAAAATACATGTTAGTTTTAAGTTATTACATATTATGACCCTATAAGGGTATGGCAACAGTCTGAAGTGTACGGAACGGTTTATTAAATGTCATCTAATTTATAATTAAAAAATTCGTCAAGCGTATAATAACATTTGGCTTCCAGTAAGGTCTTTAATATTTTTTTTTTTCTTTTAATAAAGCTTGCTTCTTGGTCTATATCAAGCTGTGGAATGAACTGCCTGTTGAGGTTTTCCCAGGAGACTGCAGTATAATTATGGTTCTTCAAAAAGGCCGTGAAAACGTCGTACAGGGTCGGCAAAGCGCATACGATGTCTCTGGTGTTACAGGCGTCCATAGGCTACGGTAACTCCTTCCCATCAGGCTTGTTTATCACATTTGTGGTATAAAAAAATCAGAACCGTATTGGTTTCCTCATCATTGTGTGTTTGATCTTTATCTATTATTTGGCGTCGGTGCTATATTCGTTTAGTCAATATCAATACAAAAATACGCAAACATAGTAAACTAGCATGTCGCTAATATTTTTAATACGTTGTTAGGTCCCTTGAGAGTAGTTTAATGATCATGTTTGATTATCTATCTCCGCAATATCTCCACCACCAATGGACCAGAATATCAAATTGTAGGAAAGGAGGCTTTCTTAAAGGAAGGCTTTTTTGGTGCAATTTGAGCCTAACTAGCAAGAAATGCAAGGCGAGTAACTAGCAACCAGCTTTCAATGTAATATATTTGAGCATAAACTGTTCTCAAAGGATGTTACAAATCTATAAAAAATCGTAGATACATACTCGTTTGCGATGTTTGATGTCGGTATTGAATGAACTGTATTGCGCAGTATGAAGTGTATGACGGACTTGTATGACGTTTCTAAGTGCTTTAGAAAGTCCAAGGAATAAAGATATTTTGATTTGATTTGATTTGCAGTATATTCATAATTATTCGTAAAGTTATAAAAAACATAATCAGAGATATCAGTGTAAACTTTAAAAATAAACATAATGATTATTTTAAATATATCCCCATACAGCGTGGAACAGCGTTGCCAGCCTTTTGTCCACAATTCCCGAAAATTGTCGGCACGGTTAATATTAGGTTGGGGAAAAAGTCTTTTCGTATTTTATATGAAAATTCAAAACATTTTTTAATAAAGTTTATTTACATTTAACTAAAGTATGTAGGTGCCATTATGTTCGATAACTTTTTGTCATCTTGTAGGTAGAGACATGATCCCATTACTATAGAAATTTTGGGACTTCTGTTCAAAAAACCGCGACAAGTGGTTTTGGCAGTCTTCTCGTGATGTTAACCTAACATTGCCTAAAGAATTCTTAAGAGACCGAAACAGGTGGAAATCAGAAGGTGCAAGGTCAGGACTATACGGCGGATGCATTAACACCTCCCAGTCAAACTCTCTTATTTTTTGCTGAGTGGCTAAAGATGTGTGAGGTTTAGCGTTATCATGATGAAAAATCACACCCCTTCTATTAATTAATTCCGGCCGCTTTCTCTCAACTTTTTGCTTTAATCTCATCAGTTGTTCACAGTAGAGTTCAGAATCGATAGTCCTGCCTGGCGGTAACAGCTCATAATGAATATCTTCCCTTCCAATCCCACCATACACACAGCATCACCTTGTTGCGGGTTAACCCGGGTTTCGCCAGAGTCTCTGAAGCCTGGCCGGTCTTTGACCACAACCTTTTTATGCGCTAAAACTGTTATGTGGTCAATTCCTAGTTCTTCAGCTACGTCGTAACTACTGATATGCCGATCTTGCTCCACTTTTTCAGAAATGGCATCCATTTTATCCGTAACAGGGCGACCAGAGCGACGTGCATCTTTGACATCAAAATTTCCGGATTGAAAACGCTTAAACCAAATTTGTGCTACTCTCACAGACACTGCACTAGGTCCATAATAATCACAAATTTTTTTCGCAGCTTGCGTTGAATTTTTACCTTTTTTGTAGTAAAATTTTAAAATGTATCGAATTTCTTCATTAGATTCACTCATCTTGACAGTAAAAAAAACAAATGAAAATCACACATTTACCTAATTTGAATTTGGAATTATCTTTTTTAAAATTTAAACTTTTTATAGATATCAAAACCTGCTAGATACAAATGGTATAACCAAAGAGATTTTATTACAAGTTCATACATACTATAATGCGAAAAGACTTTTTCCCCTACCTATTATAATGATTTTATTTGTATGTGTTTTATTATAATTTTAGTCTTTAATTTTGTTATATTTTATTTTTAATTTAATTTTAAATTATGTATATGTCATTTTAGTTTATTTATAATATAGCTTGTTACTTATATATTATGAATTAATACTTACCTTTCTGGTTGAATGGAAAATTCAAAAAGAGGTTACTAACATTTTAGTAAACATAACAATATCCCTAAAAGGCGTTATATAGAAAATCAGACATAAACTATTAGGCAACCTACACAAACGTAATTCCAAATTAACATTCCGACAAAGATGATACCAACTCTGCCCTCGAAGACATAGAAAGTAAACAATTTAAAGAATTCATTCAAGAAACGGTTGAAAGTCATCAAGGCGAAGAAAACGAAAGTTCGACTTGCTACGATCTAAGCCAGCCAATATGTCGTGTTTGAGATGAGTCTCAAAAATCCATATTGCTCGGTAGATTTCTTTACACAATCCGGTTCAACCGTTGTCTACTAAAGATTGTAAGCGGAGCTGTGTATTATTGACTACTGTGCTCGCGACTTCATCATTTTTTTATATTAATAAAAATAAACAAAATTTCTGAAATAATAATACTCTAAGTTACTTTTTAATACATCAGCTATCTGCCGTTGAAAGGCCCGTCAAAATCGATCCAGCCGTTTCAGAACTAACTAGATGAGCCGGAACAAACACTCAGACAGAGAGACAAAAATTGTAAAAAAATATATTTTGGTATATGTACCGTGTACATGTATATGCATTTAGTAAAAATCTGTTATTTTAATATTACAAACAGACACTCCAATTAAAAAAACTGTATTTTTCATAACTAGTAGTATAAGAATACAGTTTCTTTGTTAGTTTAGTTAGGTGATAAACATGTCTGATGGTAAGCAGTCTTTGCAATCTTTAAGCAAGTCAAGTCTATACAATGTAGTCTATGTAATAACGTGATTAATACTGTGTCTATATATACCGTGTATCCAGGCATCGGCTAAAACAACTCTTTGGAATTCTCGTCTGTTTTTTTAATCGCGTATTTTGGGACGATGGCAATGTTGAGATTATTCTATTTTTTTTTTATAGATTGTGTTTTTTTTTATGAGAAGGGGCAAACGAGCCAGTGAGTTACCTGATGGAAAGCAATCACTACCGCCCATGAAGATCAGCAACACCAAGGGGCCGCCCATCATTTGCCAGCCTATACTCCTTCCTTTCTTGTGATTTCACTCACTCGCAGGAACATAACAACTCTCAAGGGAATTGTTAATTGGCTGCGGTATTCTGTGAGGTGGAGGTACTTCCCCAGTCGGGCAGCTTAAACAATACGCTATGCCCTAACTCTTTTTTCGGCAGAGACTAGTTTGTCAGTCAGCAGTGTGCATCACGTACAGGTGAGGTTGGCTTTGGTTCAAAAATATTGATAAACATTGCTGGTGATGTTGTGTGATGTTGTGTAAATACGCATACACCTCAGTCACGTGCTCAGTCACACACGATGCCAATATATACATAGTACCTACCTAGTTTATTTTGTTACAAGATGGAGTGTATGTAAGTGGTTCATCGACATCTGAAGTACGATTTCCGAAACCAAAAAATAAATAAAAACAAATCTTGTGTACAAATAAAAAAAAACAAAAAAATCTTGTCTACGTCTACTTTAGCTCAAGTAATAAGCCTCAGGTCATTGTGAACCTTTCACGGTAATGAACTTGAATGAATTTGTTAGATAGAAAATAAAAATAAAGGAGAGTTTACGAGCTTACGAGAGATAAGACATAACATGATAGGAAGGAGTAAAGATAACGAATCGGCGACCCCTTGGGCGGTGGTGATTGCTTACCATCAGGTTACCCACATGCTCGTTTGCCCCCCTGTCATATAATGACGGATCAATTACGGAAGTACTCTTATAGAAGACTGCAACCCAATAACGATTGCCCAGAAGAACATTGGTACATAGTATCTTATTTATATGTCAATTAAGATAAAGTGACAGGCTTTTGAGTTATTGAGTATTTTAATTTCAAGTTCTAAGCAAAACACCACTAGGGTTGTGTCTGTAATTTCGGTGGTATAAAATAGAAGGAACGAAAAGTTACGAGTGCGTGGCGTCGCGTAACACCAACAACCGTCCCGAATCGCCAGACAGCATTAAATGTTTGGTATCGAAAATATGGTAGAACCACGTGGTACAAATTAGACCTAGCCAGGATTATGCCGTAGTGGTAGTCTGGGACAAAAGGTGAATGAATGTATACCTGCGAATAAAAAAGTATATGGGGTGTAAGTGGTTCATCAACATCTTTGAACCAAAGCCAACTTCACCTGCACGTGGTGCACCCTGCTGACTGACAAACGAAGCTCTGGCGAAAAGAGAGGTAAGGAGCGTAATTGTAAGCTACCCGACTGGGGTATGTACCTCCACCTCACAGAATACCGCAGCCAAATAACAATTCCCTTGAGGATTGTTGTGTTCCTGCGAGTGAGTGAGGTCACCAGACAGAAAGAAATGAAGGAGATGCTGCGTTGGCAGCGGGGGTGGCGGCGCGCGAGCAATATTTTATGTTGCAAGCGTTAATATGGCTACGGTAACCGCTTCACATCAGGCGGGCCGTATGCTTGTCTGCCACCCGACGTAGTATAAATATATATATATATATACCGGAGCTTATGTGGTACAGGTACAGCGTTGCCAGATTTATTTTTAGATCAAACCAGGATTTTAGACTTTAGAAATTAAAAAATGCGGGACTACAATAAAAATAAATATAGTTAATCATTTGTAGGTTGTTGTTCTAACTATCAACATCTGCAGATTGCTTTAGGATGCCTCGCGTAGAGGCGAAACACATGTCACAGAGACGACCACGGCAGTCGGGGCGGCAGCAGTCGCATGTTTATTTTGTTTCAAATGTTGGAGATTCGCCGAGACGACCACAGCAGCTGGAGCAGAGACGACCAAAGCAGCCAGTCGTATGCAACTACTAACGGTAGTGGATGAGTGCCGGCCGGCAGTAGTTTATATGATTTAATTGGTGGCGGAAGCACGCAAAGTAGTGTAGATCAAATTGCCTGTAAATTTGACTTCCGCAAAATAACACCTAAATCAATTAACTAAATATTAGTTTGCCAGATTTTTTTATAGAATTAATGGGTAAGTGTTTTAGCATTAGTGTAAACAATCAAAACTCAATAAATTTCAGTTTGTTAAAGTTTAAATTGCTTATATTTTTCCATAGATTCAAATTCTGGCATTCCGCTCATTAATTAAGTTGATGAAATCATAATTTTTGGCGTCCACTGTCAAAAGTGGGATATGTGGTGTCTCGCGCGGGACATTACACAATTACACTTTAGCTTAAAACAGCCGCAAAAATCGGCACATCTAATACCGCTGTACATGCACAGTGGTACCACAGTATAAATAACAGTACTACATATAGTATGGCCTCTCCCTGCCGCTCTCTCGTGTCGACCTCACCTCCCCTCTGAGACAAATCTGGAACAGTTTGTATGGCGCCGCACGCACACAGGCTTATTCAAGCGCTGCACAGATGTCTTTATTTATGTAGTAGTAAACGACGCGAAATACTCAATACTCAATATCTTTATTGCATTTCATATGTAGTACATAGTTATAAGGATGTTTATACAGTATACAGATTATTACATACATATGAACCCTGTTGGGCATTGCAAAGATGTGTTAGCGGTTTTTGAGGTACGGCAGATGGATTTAGGCGTTTCTCTGATTATTAATTTTTATTAAAAAAACAAATATGACAATTAATCTTATATATATGTAAAGAATGTGTTTGTTAAAAAAAATACATTTAGAACAAAATTAAATGTATAAATAAGTTTTGATTTCAATCATTGTCTATTCATTGTTAATATCAATATTTTGTCTATTTATGTAGGTATTATAAATGGCCGGGGTATGGTGGTACTTTGCTAGAAATAAGGATAGAGCTATACTGTTGTACTGCAAGCGCATATATGAAGTATTACACGGATCGTACGCTTCTTTGTCATCAGATCGTATAAAAAAATAAACGATCATTTACTTGAAGCGTTAGATTATAATTAAACCCAACACCTCGTCACGGTTATGGTCTTTTTAATGTTATTTTATACCTTATAGGCTTAGCAGATTTGGCAGAGTGGAACAATCTCATGCATAATTTCGGATCAAAGAAAGTTAAGGTGAGATTATAATAGGGAAATAGGAGTATAATAAATAGAAAGTCCCTGTTTATATGTAAATGATGAGGTTTTATTACATTACTTTATTAAGGCATTGTTTGTGGAAACAAAGATGAATTTGTAATTATCTGCACCTTCATAAATGAAAAGTATTGAGTGTAAGTGACATGAGTTTGGTAGCTGAATATTGGTGCTAGCATTAAAATAAATGTAAATAAATATTCCTGAAGAAATTACACCATCCATCCATCTAGTCCCGAACTTTGCAAAGCTTGTAGTATGGGGACTAGGTAACTGAAATTATACTTAAATATTTTTTTTTTCTAAATACGTACATAGGAAACACCCAGACCAAGACAAACAGATATGTTCATGCACACAAATATTTGTCTTGTGCTGGGATCGAACCCGCAACCTCGGAGTCAAAGTGGTCATTGCTAAACATTCGACCACCGAGATCGTCAAAAAAAATCTCAAACCCGTTAAACATAAGCACATAATTTCCTTTAAAGAATGTAAATTTGGTAGGGTAGTAAAGGTGTTTCGATACATAACTATAAAACACTATAAAATAAAAAAAAATATACAAGACTTTCTTCAAAAAAGACCCATGATATCTGACAAATAAGTTTTGAGAAATACTCATTGAAAAACTGAAATCTGTGTTGAGAATCATTTTGCTTTTTATATCTACAAAACTGACATGCATTTCTATAAATTTGGCCCTAAACATTAGAAACACAAAACAAGAAGGACTCTCAGCTCTGGCTTGCCTTTATTGGCCGTCCCGAGAGGAGTTGTTAGAGCTATGTACTTCATGGGTGGAAGTGTTAAAGCGCATAACGCCACTAGTACCTTCGAAGAAAGCGCACCACACCTCTCGACACCCCCGAGTCACTTACACTGGTGTTGCCCGCGGCCGATTTCCTGGCATTTCGGAGGCCCATCTAGTGAGTGGCGAGCCACCACCTGCCGCAAATAACGAGCAATGGCAGGCGTCCGTCCCTCTTCTGCAATAGGCCAGTGTAAAATCCACCAAAACTATCGTCATAATCCATTTATTCTTTAACACATTATGCAATAGTTACAATGCCTGCCGAGACCTGCTCATGGGTATATCCTTTCATTGATATATCCTGGAGCGGGTCACGGCAGGTGTACAACATCACATTAAACTTCTCTAAGGATCCTCTACGCGTTGGATCCTTATGCCCGCCTACTAAATGACCGGGTTTAAGCCAGTGAGTCCATAAGATCTTAACAACAATCGAAAGTTAAAATCGGATAGCAATCGATACGTGTAAATGAACCTAACGGTCCCTCGTCATCTGCATCAAACTTTCGATATCGATCGATTATGTTACATTCATCTCTTTCTAACAAAATAAAACCTTTCCATCTTCCTCTTTCACTCGCATCTATAACATCTCTTTTCTAACTACGCATTAATATTTCACAACTTCGTTAATTGTTTTATAACTTTCTACGTCACACGCATGTCGTATTTTTAGAACGTAGAAACTAGACTGCTAATTAAATTGTATGAAAAAAACGGAAGTTGTAAATGCCATGTCTAAAAATAAATTTTGCCGTTATTAATCTTAGACGCTCTAGTAGCAATAGATTAAGACCAATTTGATTAATGATGCTATAGTATTTTTACGTGCAGTATTACTATTGTATTGTTATTGTTTTTTTTTTTATCTTTATTTTATTTAGGGACTTCGGTCTTTAAAAGACATGTCAGTCCCATCGTACCTTATCCTATTTTACACTTTAAATTTCATACACATATTTACATTACACGCACACAAAAACACACATATACTATCTTTTGATACATTTTTTTCATTAATTTAAATCACATTTTTTTTATAGGTTTCTATATCTTGTTAACGTGAATACGTCTTCAAAATTGCTTCCATAGCGAGGCTATTTAAAAAAAAACGATAGATAACAAAATCGGGGGATTCAGTTTGGTATTGCAGCTACATATCTATCATCTCCATCCAAAATTCAATTACACCACTTGATAGATGAAGGATCAAAGAATTTATTACGCTAAGTAATGACTATGGAACACCGATTGCGGGGGAGAGGGAAGCGCTGCCATTTTGAGTAATTTTAGTGCATATAACGTATTCACGTACAACACACAGCCGTGTCCATGACACGGCCACACCCCATTTTCTTACACCACTTCTGGTGCTAATTAAACATAAAACCCGCTTGATGGAAAGCGATTACCTTAGCTATATAGACGCCTGAAGTACAAAGGATTTTGCTCCCGCACTGGCAAACACAACCCGCTACTAACGCAACATCTCCTCGCGTATGGTAATCACACTCGTTCACGTGAACACAACAATTCTCAAGAGTCTTGATATAGGTCACCTTATGGAAAGCAATCACCACCGCCCATGGAGATCAGCAACACCAAGGGATCACTGATCGGTTACCGGCTTTTTAGAGAAAATATAGACTCTGTTCTTGAAGGCTCCCATGTCGTAATTATTCGGAAATAAAGCTGAGGGAAGTTGATTCCATGATTTCACAGTTAGTGGTTTAAAATGTCTTAGGAAACGTACTGCGGTAGATTGCCAATTATCAAGATGATATGGCCGCAATGTAAACTTAAGGCGAGTTGTATGTTGGTGGAATTCAGCGGCAGGTATCAATTCAAACAGCTCATGCGAGCACTCCCCGTTATATAATTTCTATAGAACGCAAAGTGACGCTAGATCTCTACATGTACAGAGAGACAGAGTCCAATCGATCCGAGATTATTGGATCACCGAAGATTTGAACAACTTTTTGTTTTATTCGGTCAAATAGAACAAGCAAGTACTGGAGCTCACCGGCCCAGAGATGTGAACATTATTCCATGTCTTATAGTTAGCACGGCGGTAACGAGATAAATATAAGATCGTGGTTGTGGTGGGGAAAGTGGAAGGAAAAAGATCTCGTGGGCTGTTACCTGGCCGATGGTCCCACCAAGTCAAGAACTTCACTGGTCTCTCTATAAGGCAGGGCAGCATGGAAAAAACTGGTTATCTGGTCCACAGAATCCTCTCAAGGTGTGCACGACCTTCAATAATAAAGTTATTCTAATAGATCAAAATTTACAATATTTTGTAGTGGCATTTAACTGTTCAAATTTATCTTGAAAATGTAGGCTTAAAAAACTATAACATTATCTATAAATTAATATCCATGTCTTTTAATATCTTCATTCGCAGCCTCCACTTCAGGAGTTTAAGAGCTACGTAGAGAATTTTAGTTCTACATCAAAGTTCCGGCAGGACACCGCCCTGGGAGAGCCGGTCTCCTTCGCGGTTGTACAAGATGTTGGCAGATTTAAGCATCAGGGTGTCCTGAACACTTTGATCCTCTCGTCACATTTCCGACACTCCTACAATCTGACAATTGATGGGCCTCAATTCTTTTTTCAGCTCCCCCACATCTTCATCACGTCCGTGTGTTAGACATATATGGCCAGTTTATGGAGGTACCCTGGCCATCAGAGATTTTTTGAACCTACTGCCCTACCGTAACGAATACCTTGGCCCAGAAGAGCCGGCTGCCGGGTACTGCGGTCCATGTACATATTGTGATTGTAACTCATTAGAGAGTAATGCCCTTAAATCGCCAAGTTGCTGGGCAGGCGGGTTGGCGATTATCGCTAGAGCCACTTTCGGTAGTCGGGATGGTGCACCACGTGCAGTTGAGGTCGACTTAGACTCTAAAGATATCGGTGAGTCCCTTACTCCCCTTACATCGGCCTATGTTCGTAATGAGAGAGGGTCACATTCGTGACTTTCATTTAAGCGATTTTGAAATTGTTAAATGAAAGTGACAATTATGGCCATCGCAGAGCTAAGTGACTGGTCATCTGTATGGGTGATTGGAATTAGTAAATGACATTTAAACACATGATTGATTCGTGATAGCACCATTTTTATACTACGTCGGGCAGACAAATACCCTCAGCATATCAGGGGACGGTTTTCGGGAGTGAAAGTCCGGAAGTTATGTCAAGTTCTAGGTCTTGGTCACAACCGATTTCGCTAGTTACGTATAGGTTCGGTTAGGTTTGATATTTTTCAGTTCATTGCAAGGCAATGCAAATTAAAACGAAAAATTATATGAATTGATCATTCCGCACCGAGGCCTGGGATCCTTTTATTGCAAGCGTACCCGCTTCACATGAGGCGGGCCGTAACTTATTTGCTTGGGTGGTATTATTATTTGTTGCTAGTCTGTTTTGAATAGTAACTGAATGTAGTATATAACAGATAAATAATAAATAAATAAATAATAAATAAATATTGTCAGACAAACTACACAGCGCCATCTAGCCCCAAAGTAAGCGATGCTTGTGTTATGGGTACTAGACAACTGATAAACATACGTAAATACATTTTTTTTTTTGTAAATACATACCTAAGATACATAGAAAACACTCAGACCAAGACAAACAGACATGTCACGACACCGAGACACGCCACCGAGCTCATCTTAGATAGGTATCATTGAGTTTATTTTCTAGTAAACAACTGGAAACATAGCCGTAAAATAAACATCGAATATGTTTATAATACGCCGATTTATCATTCTGCTCTGCATTCACTAGACAATTTATGAAGATGGACAGTTTGACATTTTGCCGTATAATTTTACCATAAACGGCGACAGATTGTTGACGGAATAGACAAAGGGGAAATCATTGTTGGGGAAAATAAATATTTCTACACGATATACGAGCAAGTTGTGCATGGAAGTAGTATAAGTGACTCACTGCCATATTCTTTTTTGTTATTATACTATAAAGATAATATATAAATACAGATAAATTTATCAGAGCAATTACAATGTCTAGGCAACAAATACAACAACGTACAGACTAAACTAAAGTAACTAAAAATAAACTAATCTTAAAACTACTTAAAATTAAAACTAACAATAAAAAAAAACGTAACTTATGAAATACGTGGTCACAGGCTGACTGCGACCACGGCCGGTGCAACCTGGTCGAAACGTCAGGCAATAATAAAGGTATGTACATACCCTTATGCATGATCGCGTTAATTCCCGTTCTTATATTTCATAAATCATGCAACGCGAAAGTTTAAAAGTTATTTATTATAAACATAACTATGGTTCAAAAATATCGCTCCCATGCGACAGGGAGGCAAGAACACTGGCTGCGTTTCCTCGCTGATTCGCAATACTGACTTTTTGAGCAAAGAAAGAGCCAAACACACTGTGTCCAGAGATGGCAACCAGTTTTGGAAATATTACTGAAAGAAAGCTTTTTGCAGATGAGCCCCATGGACCGAATGTCTCGACTCCAAACTGCATAAACATGTATTCTCCTGAGAAGCATTCATAAGTAAATAAATAAATATTTCTGAACAATTTACACAGCGCCATCTAGTCCCAAATTAAGCACAAAGCTTGTGTTTTGGGTACTAGATAACTGATAAATGTACTTAAATACATTTTTTTTTGTAAATACATACTTATAATACATAGAAAATACCCAGACCAAGACAAACAGACATGTTCATGCACACAAATGTGTTTCTTGTGCGGGGATCGAACGCGTGACCTCAGAGTCAAAGTGGCCATTACTAGTCATTCGACCACTGAGCTCGTCATAATATAGGTATATCAACTTTATGGCTAAAATATCTTTAAGCTATTTACGTCAGTGGACATTAGGGTATGTCCGCGATCTCGGAGTCAAAGTGGCTATTGCTAAGCATTCGACCACCGAGCTCGTCTATTCTCTATTCATATTTACGCTGTTTATGTTGTTCCTCCCCAGTTGCCTCCCCAGCTCTCATCACAGATGCAATAGGGCGCAAGTGTCTCAACGCGTTCCCAAGGAAGTTGCGTCGCACCATCGGGCCTCTTACCATCAGTACGGTTTATGACCCTAGGTTCTAGGAACGTTAATGGTGACAAGAGTCCTTGTAGTGACGTCGTTAAGAGTATTGTCTTTTTTTTGACTAGCGTTTTATATGAGCACATAAGCATGTTATTTGAAGCGCGTATAGGCACGCCTTTTGCCACACGCGCAACTTCTACGAGCGTTGGCACGCTTGCTCGCGAGTCGCGCCAGGCGGTTCCAGTGTATACGCCAGAAGAAATGCCCATATACACACGTAAATTTTTTTCAAACGCGAAATGAAGCGCGGATCTAAGCGCGTATGCTGAAATTACACGAATTTTAGGGGACTTATTTATTTATTTATTTATTTAAACTTTATTGACCACAAAATTACATAAGGGTACAAAAGGCGGACTTAACGCTAAAAGCATTCTCTACCAGTCAACCTTTGGGAATAGCAGAAATACACGAATGCGGTTCTATAGCAGATAAAATAAAAATAGAACAGTGTCTAGAAAATATAGATATTATGTAGTGACTGTTCAACTAAGAAAAAGAGAAAAATAATAATAAACGACATTACTCCTTGGTATAAAATAAACATACTTACATAATAATATATCACAATCATAAACGTACATACAAATACATAAATAAATAATATACACATACATAGATGGATAAATATAGGAAGATGATGATTCAGTTCTTCGTTAAACCGTCCAAAAGATAAGCGTGGATTTTCTTTTTGAAATTGTATTTATTTGATATCCTTCTGAGTGATTCAGGCAGCGCGTTCCATAGACGTGAAGCTTGCAGTGTGAAGGAATCAGACATGAAGCCAGAATGGTAAAGGGGAATGGAAAGCTGACGAGTATTGTCAGAACGAAGTGGGAGGCTGTGTGAGTCACAGAGAAATTGAAATTTGCTTTTCAAGTATTTCGGGGAGAGAGGACTAGTTAGTATAGTGTGAAGTACGCAGAGTAATCTCTGCTGCCTCCGTTGACGAATAGGAAGCCAATTAAGTTGAGATCGATATGAGGAGATATGATCAAATTTGCGAAGACAGTAGATAAAACGGATAGCGTTGTTTATAAGTCGATCCAACTTATTGAGAAGATCTACATTTAGATCTGGATAACAGACATCAGCATAATCAATGAGAGGGAGAATAAGCGATCTAACAAGAATGACCTTAGTGCTAATTGGGAGAAAGTGCCTAAACCGATTAAGGAAACTCAATGCCGATATGACTGCACGACTCACCTCAGCTATTTGCGAGGTCCAACTAAGAGTGGAATCTATATAAAGACCTAGGTTTTTGACAGTATTACTGAAGGGGATGATAGTATTTTCAAACATAACAGGCGACACAGAGCTGAAATCAATCTTGGCAATCTGCCTAGAGCTACCAAGTACAATAGCCTGGCATTTAGCTGGATTTACAGGTATGCCGAAATCTCTAGACCAATAGCTGATGTTACGTAGGTTATCATTTAAATTTGTAATTGCAGTGTTCACATTCTCTGTCGTTGTCTGCACATATATTTGGAGATCATCAGCATAAAAGTGGTAAGAACAACTGAGCGAAAGGGACAGGAAATTAACAAAAATAGAAAATAGTAACGGGGAAAGGATTCCACCCTGTGGTACACCAGCAGAGAGATCCTTCCAATCGGACAATTCACCTCCCAAGCGCACTGCTTGTTGACGACCACGAAGGTAAGATGAAAACCATTCTAGTGCAGTAGGTGAGAAATTGTGATACTCTAATATGGCATGCAGAATATCGTGGTCAACCATATTGAATGCATTAGAGAAATCAATAAGTATGAGAATGGTGACCAACCTATTCTCCATGCCCAGTCTGATATCATCGGTAACTTTAATAAGTGCGGTAGTCGTACTATGCCCAGGGCGGAAACCGGATTGAAATGGAGAAAGAAGGGAGTTCGAGTAAATATATGCAGACACCTGTCTGTGTGCAGCGGCTTCTGAAATTTTGGAAAGAAAAGGTAAAATTGAAATTGGCCTGTAATTATTCAATTGCAAAGGTGTCGAAATTTTTGGGAGTGGAATAACAAAAGCCTTGTGCCAGAGAAAAGGAAAATCACCTACCAAAAAGGAGAAATTGAGGATGTGAGCAATGACTGGAAGAATCTGTTCAACAATACAGATAACCATTTCCCTACTCACATCATCGCAACCAACTGCTTTAGATTTAATTGAAAGGATTATTTTACGGACCTCATCCATCGAAACTGGAGAAAAAGAAAAGGTGCTAGAATTGGAATTAGCCATGGAAGAAATTTTTAAAATTGTTGTAGATTTAATAGAAGGGTCAAGAGAAGGAGTTGTAGCGAAGTGGTTATTGAAATCATTAGGAGAAAAGGAAGTAATATGCGGTTGCGTTGTACATTTTCCAATACCAAGCGAATGAAGGAACTTCCATATATTGGCCAAGGACGAGTTAACTATATTTTCATGATAGTATTGCCTTTTGGCTGTTCTTACCACTTGATTGCATCGATTCCGTGCTATTTTGTATAAACTCCAGTTTGCATCGGACCTGTCATGCTTGAAAGTTCGAAAAGCACGATCGCGCCTAGTCATCGCCATACGGACTGCTTTTGTGATCCAAGGTGAAGGCGGCCGCTTCACCCTAACAGCTTTCAGAGGGGCGTGAACATCGTACAATTTTAAAATGCAAAGGTTGAACTTCGTGACTTTTTCGCTAACCGTTGTGGCATCAAAAACTTCAGAGAAGTCAGTCATACCGGCATCCTCCCTCAATTTGGTCCTATTTATGCGTGCAAAGTTTCGCATCCACACTGTAGTGGGTTTAAGCTTTGTTGGTTTAAGTTTATATTGAAGGAAAATAAGGTCATGCTTGGAAAATCCAGGGGCAGGTAATTGACCATATTTGATGACGTGGTCTGGTGAAGATGTAATGATCAAATCAAGCCATGTATCATTGGAAATAGGATTGTGATGAGTAGCCTCCAATGGCAAAATAGATAAATTGACTGATTTGATGATATTAATGAGTTTATTAGATTGAGAAGATCTACTTAAAAGATCAGTATTTAGGTCACCCATGATTATGTGATGCCGGTAATCGACACAAAGAGGTTCCAAGATGGATTCGAGATGAGAGAAGTAGTCAATGGTTGGAGGACAATAGACAACCCCTAGCACGGCCTTAGTACCCCCAATAGAAATTTCAAGAAACAAGTACTCTGCAGAACCGGAATATACCGAGGGTGAAGATGCCAAAATAGTAAAGGGAACGTCACTACGCAAGTAGATAGCAACACCACCTCCGCCCTTGCCAATACGATCATTGCGAATCAGAACATACCCAGGAAGCGCATAAGATGACGATAGTAGACATGGTTTAAACCAGCTTTCTGAAATAAGGATACTGTGAAAAGAGGAAGATGAGAAAGTGTCTAATAAATCAGTATAATGAGCGGGTATGCTCTGAGCGTTCAGGTGACAGACATTAAAACAATTAGGTGTAGCAATGATGACATTGTTCAGTGAGTCGCGTAATGTTTCCGGTTCGCTTAGAGAGTCAGAGCTATTACTAAAAGTAAGACTAAAATCCAATGCAGATTGAAATGATTCATCATCAGACATAACAAAATTATATAAATTATAATAATATAAATAATATAATAAATAATAATAATAATATATATATATAAATAGGGAATATATCGATGCCTTACAGCCGAAAAGGGATAAGCGCCATTTTTTGGAGAATGGACTTATATATATGGCCAGAATCGTCTTTTTTTTCTGCGTCGTTTGGTCTGGGTTACATGTTTCTAAGTGACACTTTGTGTCGCTTAGGCGGTAGTAATAATAGGGTCATGAGCTAAATTTATTCGCTGTAAACGACAGAAATTTTGAAGTTTTTTTTTTTTTGGTTGTTGATCAAAGAATATTTGAAAACAAAATAACTTATGCTTTTTGGGCTCTCTGTAATATTCAATCACTAGAACCTTAACCTATTTTTGCTGGAATCAAATATTCAGAAACATACGTTTATGATATTTTGCTTATAAATAATTATTTGTTAAATTCGGGTTAGTATTTTATGCCTGTTCCTTTATAAAATATATTGGTCGTTTATTGTAATTAGGCCACATTTTTGAGACTTTATTTGGCGTTTAGTATATTTTTCCCGTTTCATAAATAGAAAGCAAAAAGGAGGTTATTACATATAGCCCCTGTAAATATTTAGAATTAGTTTGTCGCTTATACTTTTTTTCCCTCACAATAATTAAACGATTCCGGCGGTTAAATAAAAAGGTAGAACTAAAAGTTATCCTTATACCAGTCCATTCTCAACGTCTTTGTCGTTTACCTGTTCAATAATAATTTTCAAATGTCAGTTGTCGGTATCGTTTTATTGAAACTACGGGTCCAAGCGACAACAAGACGAACCTTCAATTATGATAATTCTATAAAGATCAAGTTATATTTTTGTTACACTCCTATAGTTGATACTTTAAAATATTTTATGAATAAAACAAAGACTTGAGACAAACAATTGTGATATTAACAGTGTACTAATCTTAAGAATACTTGTATATACTTAAATTAACGTTGTAAACTTCAATTTCATAATTAACTAGCTTTCGCCCGCCACTTCGCTCGCGTGACATTCGGGGCAAACACATGTTTACTCATTAATCAATAGAACCATACAATACCCATGACAATTTTCAGACTTTTTGACCCCCATTTTACCCTTTTAGGAGTTGATATTTTCAAATCGATGCCATTTTTGTAATTGACTTCCCAGAAAACCATAGAATCAATACCCATCAATATGGGTATATCAATATAATTATGACATTTTAACCCCAACGTACCCCACAGGGGTGATTTTAAGTCATGTCGGCTATGTTGTATTATAAAATAGTTGTTGTTTTCGTAATCAGCGACCCGATAAACCATAAAAACAATACCCATGACGATTTTCAGACTTTTTCACCCTGTTTTACCGCTTTATGGGTTGAATTTTGAAAAATCCTGAAACATGTGTTTACTAATTTGTCTATAGAAGTACTCGTGCAAAGTTTCGGATAAAATAGTCCAACTAATCTTGTTTCCCCATACAAACTTTGGACCCCCGTTTCACCCCCTTAGGGGATGAATTTTGAAAAATCTTTTTTTAGTACACCCCTAGACATCATAACGAACCTACGTGCCAAATTTTGAAGCTCTAGACCCAGCAGTTTGGGCTGTGCGTTGATATATATCATCAGTCACTCAGTTTCTTCTTTTACATATTTCAACCCCATCGCATCCCCACAGGAGTGATTTATGTCACGTCGGCTATGTTACATCATAAAATAATTGTTGTTTACCCGATAAACCCATATGATTAATACAATACCCATGATGATTTTCAGACTCATACAACCCTTTTTACCCTTTTAGGGGTTGAATTTTGAAAAATCCTGAAACACGTATTTACTCATTTCTCAATAGAAGTACTCATGTAAAGTTTCGGATAAAATAGTCCAACTAATCTTGTTTCCCCATACAAGCTTTGGAACCTCGTTTCACCCCCTTAGGGGTAGAATTTTGAAAAATCCTTTCTTAGTGCACCCATAGACGTCATAAGGAACCTACTTGCCAAATTTGGAATCTCTAGACCCAGCGGCTTGGGCTGTGCGTTGATATATAAGTCAGTCAGTCAGTTGCTTCTTTTATAGATTTAGATAGATAAATGAAAATTGATTTCGACTATATATTTCAATTGTGATAATTCTAAGTTGATTTGATCTCGGGTACTTATGACCGTAATAAGAGCGTTTATTACAAACAATTGTTATTAAGTATTACCTATTACATTTTAGTATGTGGCATTCATTTCTGTGTCAATTAAAGACTGATTTGATTCATTTTTTGTTTCATTTTAGTACCCCTAGGGCGAACCTGAAATCTTTTCTACACGAAAAAATATTTTTTAAGAAGAAACACATCGAAAGAGTATTCTAATATGCAAATTATTCCTATTAAAAAAATCTACTTAATACAATTTCGCATTCAGTAAATTTTCATTTGATAGCTGGTTAAACCATATTTCCTCAATTTTATTTCCAATAATCACACACTTGTGCTATTTTAGTTCAATTATAATGAAAGATGAGGTGTAGTTATATCATTTTTGCTGGAAGCGAATAATTCTTGTATTTTCATTTACGACATTTTGGCTGTTTGTGAAATGAGATCATTTGAGGATTACCGACAGTAAATAGGGGTTGCAAGTTGAATTATAAAAAAATAAGACTGTAATTCAATAGATAGTATGTTAAATACAACATAAACAAATTTCCAGCCTCTCGGGAACTAAACTATAGTTTTTATGAATTTTTTTCATAAAATTTTAACTTTAAATCACTCTCCTGTAAAGTTTGAAATATGTCGCTTATCCCTTTTCGGCTGTAAGGCATCGATATAAATGTATTAATGCATTTACTGCAAGTCCTGCCGGTCCACCACACACAACAACTACAAAAATTACTTGTATACTAGCCTGAAATTAAACAATGAGTCAAAGTAAGCAAAAATAATCGTCAACTAACAAGTGATTGCCAAAAATTAACAAAGAAAATTAAGACATTAACAGTGACAGTCAGTGACGTTTTTCATTTTTGACTTTTGAATAATATTGTGATTTGACTTTCGAAAGGTACTTTTTAAAAAATAAAAATAATAATCTAGAAGAGGTAGAAATAAGTTAAAATATAAATGTAACTACCTTATAATGGAATCATTAAAAATGTAACAACGAAGAGAGATTGGATTGTATGATCACTTTTTTCTGGTGGTCCTTTTTGTCTTCGTACTAAACTCCTGTGATGCTGTAACTAGTGAAGAGCTCTGCTCGACCGGCTGAAGTTCGTCTTCTAAAATAGATATAGCAGCAAGATCACCCTCAGTGTAAATGCGCTGTTTAGAACCATCCTTTAGTTTGACGATGATATTGCCTTCCATCGTCCAACATCTCTTCATGCCAAACCGCTTCCGTGCCTGACCAAAAAGTGCCTGCCGGTGGCGAGTGAGAAATTCTGCGACAGTGTGAGGAGTCCCCTTAAATCCAGTCTTTTTACTCCACACTAAAGCCCGTGTCGAGAACTCTGAAAATCGAACCAAGACCGGTCGACACTTTTCATCTGTCTGCTTACCGAGACGGTGACAAGCGATGAATTTATCTGCCGTGATGTCCACTCCAATTTTGTCCTGCAAGAGGCCCGCAGTAAATTTGGGCAGGTCAACTGTATCCTCCGGAATGCCACTAATCAGGAGATATTTCTTCCGATGCCTTGTTTCCACAGCGTCGATGGCCTTGGTGAGTCCAGATATCTGCTGGCGTAACAGTGAGAGAATACTCCAAACTTGAGACTTGAACTCACATACTTCCTCACGCAAGCGAGCGATGGTATTAGCATCCTGTGGAGTAGCCTTCAGCTGAGCCTCAAATTCACTGAATTTCTGGAGTAAGGTGGCTTCCAAAGCATGTTGCGTCTCGAGAACTTCTGTGTAGTTTGCCATAGTTAGATTTTGTGAGTGATGACAGTGTATGAGGTGCCCGACAGGACAGTGCAGCAAGAAACACTAGTTATCTAACATATAATTTGCAGATAACACTCTTGTGTGTTATTTACACCTATTAGAAGTTGATTTCACAGTAAAGAGATGATGTAAGTTATTTAAACTATTTAAATTATATTTTATACTGAAGAGTGAACTTTTTATTTGTTTTGCTCCTACCGCCGAAAAAAGTTTAATGGACTTGGTTACTAAATATATTTAGTATTCCAGCAGTGACATGAAGAAAGCAGTATACTGCTTTCTTCATGTCACTGCTGGAATACGGGTCTTCCCTCGACCGAAGAAGTTTAAAGCATACTCCACCACGATGCTCAAAAGCGGGTTGGCGCAATGTTTTCAAGCCGCCTAAATACCACTGACTTGGTTTAACGACTGTCATGTAATGATTACAGCCAGGACCGACGGCTTAACGTGCCCTCCGAAGTATGGAGGAGCTCGAGATAAATAAACCCATCCATGGACAGGGTGTGGTCGATGTTGCTTAACTTGTGTGTTCGATTAACACACGCAACGACGCCATCGAAACTCCTCAAATTTATTCTATGTTTATTTTTTTTCTACTTACATAGCGTAATTAGATTATATTGTTAACTTAGCTTCTAGCTAAGAAAATAAGCATACAGTCCGCCTGATAGTAAGTATTTACTGCTATCTATGCATACTTGCAACATGACTCCGGAATCAGAGTCTCTCGTATTTTGCCGATCATGCATTTATGCGTACATGCATTTTTACTCTTATTCCCTTTTTAAAAATACCAATGCAGATTCTTTTGGAAAACCTAGATAGACAATTCCATAACTTGATAGTGCAGGGGAGAAAACCTCTCTGAAACCGCCTAGTTAACGGCCATTTCAATATCAGCGAGCATGAAGTCTCTGCCGATGGCGAGCAGTGTGATTAATGTGATTATAGTAAGAAGCAAAGCAAAGCAAAGGAGTTGTTTGATATGACACCCACGGCGGGTGTCATATCAAACAACTCCTTTGAAAGTAATCCATTGTAGAAACAGTTAGAGAAGACAAAGGGGCGTAATGTCTCTCCAAGCGGAGAGTGTATTTTATCAAGAACAGAGTTTTCATTTTTCTTAAAAGGCTGGCAACGGATCGGCGATCCCTTGGTGTCGCTGGTCTCCATGGGCGGTGGTGATTGCTTTCCACCAGGTGACCCAAATGCTCGTTTGCCCCCCTCTCACATAAAAAAAAGTGTTCCTTTATTGTAGCAAAAAGCAGTCATTGTCATTTCAAACAACACTTTTAAATAGAACTCTATACAAACAGTAAAGCACACAAAAGGGCGTAACTGTCTCCTAGTGGAAAGTAATCCTTCATTATAGCAGAAAATCGTGGGCGTATCACACAACTACTTTGATAGAACTCATTATATAAACAGTAATCATACAAAGGGGCGTAACTCTATCCTAGTGTAGCCATGAAACCCAACTCCTTTGAATTGAACTCCATAATACAGCACACAAAGGGGCGTAAACTCTCTCCTTGCGGAGGTGATCCTTCATTGTAGCTATTAGCCCGTGGGTGTAATATCAAACAATACATTGTACAAACAGTAGAACACGCAAAGGGGCGTAAACTCTATCCTAGGGGAGAGTGATCGTTCATTATAGCAGAAAGCCAGGAAGCCCAGCTTCTTTGATTAGAACCCATTATTTATTATCATTGTATAAGCACGTAAAGTGGCGTAAACTCTCTTCTAGGGTAGACAAATCCTTGTACAAACAGTAGAGCACACAAAGAGGCGTAAACCTCTCCTAGGGGAGAGTGACCCTTGATGATGCCGACAACTCTAAAAAAAGAGGCCACCTAAGAAGATAGTCTAAAATACATATTGAACAACAACACAAAATGCAAAAGCTCTGGACGGAACGTTCAGACATGTCAAGCTAAAGATCTGTATTAAACTAGTATTTATTACGTATGTATGTATTGTATATTTGTATGTTCCTAACAAAAATATTGATAAAAAGAAATTGTAAAGTGCGTGCGTCTATCTTCCTTGAAAATTTGTAAACTCCTGTGAGCATTTCATGGCTGACTGGAAGAGATCCCTGAAGGGATAAATCCGCCATTGTACAGCATATTTTTTGCATATACCTATTTGTTATTGCTGTATTTACAATTTAGTTTTTACAAACATAAAAGCTTTGAAACGCTCATTTCAGGATTATTTATTCAGAAGTTGTACCCGATAATTCTCCAATATTTAATAAATTGCTTAAATATTATAATTTTAGATAGCTTCAAAATCTTTGTTTGCGTAACTCTGTGATATAACAACAAGAGAAATGTTTTTAAAATAGTTAAACTGGTTTTACATGGCAGTATTAATTTCTATTTGCAATAATAATGTGGCCAAGAAGCTCGTATGCGGTTATTTGACTTGGTAATGAGCTCGTTCACCGTAATATTATATTTGTCTTTGAGAGTCATTGTGAATTTGTAAGTACAGTCAAAATCACTTTTTAGGGTGCCAATACGGCGTAATAATTTAAGGTAATTTAAGGCTCACTCCATTTAAGTACTTATGGCATACCCTTGAGGCAAACTTACCAGCCCTCTTGGACTGGTAAGTTTGTCTCAGAAAAGTTAATGATATTATCGTTGTTTTTAATACGTAGTCATGACTTTTTTATTTTTAATGTGAATACGTTTTTAAAATCCCATATGGTAATTCAAAAAAATGAATGGTAACAAAATCGGGAGATACAGTTAGGTGTTACAGCTACATATTATCTATTATCTACATCCAAAATTCATTCACACCAATATGGATAGCCGAAGGATCAAAGATTTTATTACGCTAAGTAAGGTCTATGGAATATCGCGTGCGGGGGAGGAGCAAGCGCTGCCATTTTGAGATAATTTTAGTGCATAATCACGTAAAACAAACACACTGCCGTGACACAGCCACACCCCATTTTCTCATATACAACTACGGTGGAAAACAAACATATGACCTGCCTGATCGTGAGGAGTCTTCCCAGCTTATGAACGCTCGCGACATCAAAGGCATCACCCAGTTTATTATTCTCAATGGAGGTCCTAAGTAAAGCAATAAGGAATAGTCAAGTTTATTGAAAAACATGAGGTCAGGTTTAAGTACATACAAAATAAAAGTGTTTTCTCAGGAACTGAAGTAATGATTTTCTCTGTTGAGTACATTGAGTTTCATAGAGCACATCTTGGTCTTCTTCACCAAGTGACTTCGGAAATGGAAGTAGAAGTACATCAACTCCGACGATATCAATGCTCTTGGCAATAGTGAGTGGTGTGCTCTAGAATTAAATCCACAATAAATGGGGATTTTTAGGGGTAAATGCAGAGACCTGCGTTTTAGTGGACTTGAACTAGATCAAGTTTAGTCACCTCAAATTGGACACGCTGGATTTCTAAAATAAACTATACCTAGATTATTTTGTGTAGTTAGTTAATAAACTAAACAAAATGACAATCGAAATCAAGACCAAGATATTGGAGAGTTATCGGGTACAACTTCTGAATCCTGGAATGAGCGTATAATAGCTTATGTTGTACTTATACTATGTATTTTGTGTAACAAAAAAAATTGGTTGCCTGTAAAGTCGGTATACGGGCGAAAGTTTTACGTGACAACGACTTTGAGTGGTAAAATGTTTTCGAGTGGAAGGGACGCATGCCTTTCACTTTTTATGTCTGTCTCTCTCGCTCTTAGAAGGGACACGCGTCCACGACACGCTTACAATGAGAGCGAGTGAAAGGCACGCGCCTTTCACTCGCTCTCATTGTAAGCGCATAACGTGACCCAGTTTCTTGAAGTGTCACCCGGCTAACCAATTTATAAGACGTTGTCACGTCAATAAGTTGTTTGATATGGCACCCACTGTCAATGGATTAGGATCTATTTTTTTTTGAATCGATGTAGGATCCATAGGCTACGATGACTGCTTTTCATCAATAGAAATAGCATTGAATTTTGCACCATCTTTAATTTGCAAACTTTAAAAGAGTTAATTAAATTTAAATATCACAATCGACGAATTGATATTTTCTTTTCTACTGTGTCGGGGGCAAATAAGCAAATGGCCCCTCTAATGTAAAGCGATTACCGTTGCCTATAGATGCTTACAACATCTTGTTGTGAATTTAATAAAAAATATCTTCGCAAAACCATGTCGAATAAATTTAAAAAAATATACCCACCATTAAGACATCCTAAAACTGTCCCCTTCACTAACGGTATAAAGATTATCGCTGACATATTTCAAAACCCATCCTTGAAGTGTCCCAAAATCGTCACCGAAGACTATCCTTAACACATCTCAAAAACCATCCTTAGTATGCCCCTCAACAACGACATTAAAACTATCTCTAATACTTCTTAAACCCCATCTTTATGACATCCAAAACCATGACCAACATAAATTTTATAAAACAATCACTAACACATCTCAAAATCCATCCATAATCACTCCCAAATCATTATCCACACAAATATTAAACTTATCCATACCCGTACATCAAATTACCCATACACAGCGCCCCAAAATCGTCACAAAATCAATCAACGACACAAAATAGTAAAACTATCAAAACACATCTATAATGCATCCCAAAACCACCGACCCAAACATTAAAACAAATTAAAAACTAAACCAACACCAACATACAAATTAAAAACGTCATAAACACATTTAAAAATAGTTATTAAAACTGGTCCCCAATATAAATATTAAAATCACTTTTAATTTTATCTTAAAACCTTTTTATTTCGTGCCAAAATTTTATTATTATCAACACTTATTTAATGGACTGGTCCTTTATTACCTTGATTATACTTTATTTACGAGAACTTTAATTGACCACACAATTATTAAATCGATAATAATTTTAACAAAAAAAAAAGACTTCATAAATTACTCTACAATCGTAACCACCACTAAAAGTTAAAAACACTATCCGAACTGAATTTTATGATATGAAAAAAAGGGGACCAATCTCTTTCAATTATAAAAAGTTTTTTTTTTCAAATCGGTTTATAAATGACGGAGTATTGAAGTAAACAAAAACATTTAAAAAAATCAGCCTTATTGAGAACCTCCTCCTTTTTTGGAGTCGGTTAAAAAGACGGAGTTGATGCTAATATAATTCTATATTTTCAACCTTTGTGGTATAAATATACCGAGACCATAATTTAACGAATGACTTTTGTTCCACTCGACAAATTAAAATTTAAAGTGACATATTTTTATAATGGTATAAAATTTTATGAAAATTTAGGCTCTCTATGATATATTATACACAACAATATACACAAAAAATAAACAGTAGTTAATGTTAAGAGGTCGTATTATTTTTCAAAATTATTCGATGAATTTTTATTACAATACTTACTAAGACAAATTCGTTCTAAACGGGTTATATAACAAACAATACTTCGTTACCTTGTTTTTTAATAAATTATAACTTCGCCAGAAATGTTCAATATTTTTTTCCTTCTCAGGATGGCGAGTAAAAAGAACCTAATCTCAAAGGACTTCTTAAATTTAACCTTCTCTCTCCTCTATTATCAGATCGACACAACAGTAAGAAAAATATTAATATCAAGTTAAATGAGAGTGTCTTTCAACCATCAGTATCTAACTTGACACATAATATATAATTTATAAATTTAAATGCAGAAAAGATGTAACAATATTAATTCACCAAAAAATATTCATGAAACAATAAAAATTCATAAACGCGCTAAAATTACATACTTTACCTTATAAATAAACTTTTACTATATCCTCACTGTACTATAAACTCGACCCTACAAACCTTCCGTAAATTATCTCTACAAAATGAACCTATTTGCATGCATATTAGGGTTCATTCTAAATCAAATTTCATCTTAACCCAGATGAGAGCTTCATATGGCGAGTAACGTCGAGCTCAGGTGGGGGGAGAAATGATAAAACTGTATTGCAGACTCGCCACTACGCCAAACATAGTTTGACATCACTGGATGTCAGGAAATTGACCGGCCAGTGACCATAAAAAAAAATAAAAAAAATGAAGATCACCTTCTTAATTGTGGCTGCTTTAGCCGCCTTCGCAGCAGCCGAAGACAGTGACAACACTATGGAAATTGCCCTTAGTTTCGTAAAGGACTGCAAAGGAGATTACATTTTATGTGTTAAGGTTCTTGCATTTTATTATTAAGTGAAAGTGCATTAGTGAGAACGAAACGTGTTATTAGTGCTGTGGAATCAAGTTTCTCGTGGATTGTTTCACATAATTTCACCTGCTACTGTCATTGTGCTACAATTTTAATCGTTATATAATTTAAAATTTGGAATTAAAACAAAAATTTTGTTTCACAGGAAAAGCTTCTTAAAATTGTCGACAATCTAAGATCATCGAGAAGCATATCGATTGCTGAAGGCTTTATTCTTAAAGGGGAGCCAGACAAGAGGGCTCCTAAGAAGTTAGATGCCTTACCCGTGGACCCTAGTGCTAGGGATGCTGAAGTAAACTACAGACTTATGGATGGCGTCGTGAGCCTTTTCGAGACCCACGCTGTTGAGCTTAAGATGAATGAGGCTGATAAAGAAACCATTCAGAGGTCACTTGAAGAAGGTAATTATTCATTTTAAATTATCAGTCATTAACGACCTCATAGAAAATTCAATTACTGAACACACTTTTGAAAAAATATACGTAAATTGCCAAATAATTACTTAAAGCTGTAGTGAATTTGGCTATGGTAATTAATTATAATCAAGCAGGTCGGACACTTGCTTACTACATAAAGAAATACAAAATAGAACAGTACCGTTCGAAAACACCATACCAATACGATTACCATAATAACATAATTTATACTACATGAATGATCTTTACTACGTTTAAAAAAAAATACTTTTGGTAATAACTTTTACAGGTGAAATATTAAACTAGATACCATCTCAGGAGCCGGTTACCTAATTTATGATTACTTGTAGCTACGTAATCAACAAATTGTCTAAGTGAGATAAAATATAAAAAAAACAGTTAAGTACAGATCGCGTTTCGTGCGTCGACTTCTGGTTTCGTATGTAAACAAAACAGTTAACTTTTATTCATATTGAAAATATACGATATAAATTAACCAGATAACTTTAATTCAGTTAAGAAAATAGTCGAGTATTTGTGTATTTTTATAAAAGCACTAATATATTACCAATATTATCGTAGAAAAAGTGAGGTTTAAGAAATACCACAACATATGTATATAAGCCTTCACATACGACTTCATAAGTCATCATACAATATTACTTCGGTTCATATAAAATCAGTATCCCGCCAAATATCCTTAATATCAAGTCTAAAAGGTATTCCTTTTAGTGTTTAAATTCTAACAAATTTCATGTCTCTATCAACTGTTTAAGCTGGTTTTTCAAGAGTAAATTCGTGAAGTAAAACTTTTCTTCTTGAATTTTACGCAATATGTACCTATAAAGCTCAAGCAGAAAAGTTTCAACTCACAACATACACACGCAGTTTTAAGAAACTGACGCTTTTATGTTACAAGTCATGTTATAGTTTTTTTTAGCATAATCACATTTTCTGTACTCCAAATGCTACAGTCTTTCCCTTGTAAGCAATTGTAAACCCGTACTGTTTTTGTTTGTACATGTGTTTGAATTGTACGGACAAGCAGACATTGAGTTGGCCATAAGACATTTTTCTAATTTTGCTACAGAACATTAAAAATGGTCTTACGAATACTTGCAAATGTAATCCGGTTCACGAATAGAAAAAAAAATATAAGTTTATGTAACCGGTCCTTGTTTTTTAAAATTTGATTATGAAGTCCGAATTTATATTACCGAGTTATATCAATAATCGTAATACCAGACCATAACAAATACTTTTTCAATTTTCCAGGCCGTGGTAAGGGAAAGAAAGGAGGTGGTATGGGCGCTATTCTGGGTCTCCTCGGTGCTAAAGTGCTTCTGGGCAAACTGCTCATCGTTAAACTTATCGCTCTCAAAGCCTTAGCAACCGCCAAGATTGCTCTAGTCCTGGCCGTCATTCTCTTCGTCGCCTGGTGCTTGAAACACGACCACAGCAAGACAACATACGAAGTCATCCCACATGCTCACCACCATGAATCTCACCACCCAGTTCATGTCGAACATCTTTCACACGATGCTCATGGACATGGAGGTGGTGGATACTCCAGCTATGGAGCCGACTGGAACAAGAATCTCGATGAGGCACAGAGCCTGGCCTACAACGCCTATTCTCATAACAAGTAGATAGAACAATACCAAACAAGGCACACTCGCCTGAACCTTTAACCTCTGTTGTACAAAGACTTATTTATATTATTTATTTAATTTATTGCCATTAACTTATTGTTTATAAATAAATTATTGATTTTGTTCTTAATGTTTCATTTCGAATAAAAAAGGAAAGTAACGAATTAAGTGAAGCGTTTCAATAGATAATCATCGCAGATGTAGATCAAGAAACAAAATTGTTTGCGACGTAACTAGATGAAGGTTTATTAGCTATAATCATATCAGAGAGTATATCAATTTCGAACTAATGACAAACATGTTTATGAACTTTCATTGAAATTACATATTCGATAAACAAGCGAAAACAAGCGGATAGTTTAGAAAATTTGAATAATTTTGCCTTCATTATCATCTTAATAAGAGCCGGAAATATGAACATCTCAGTTTGGAAATGGCTCCAGAACTTCACTCTCTCTTATATGTTTATTTATATGTTCCACATATTAATATCAGCATACTATTAGGCGTTAGAGAGATTTCAACATACCGGGCCAGCGGTTAACGAAGTCACTTGTTTATAAGCAGGTAAAGACTGAAACAGGTTTAAAGCAGATATTCATTAAAGGCTCGCTTTCTATAGTTTCACACGAATCGTCCAATTTCCAAGACGAAAGTGATATAAACAACATAAGTATAGTCATTTGTAACAACATTGACAAACTCTTGTACGAGGATGATTAAATTGCCATAGCTTTAATTAAGGCACTACAAAGAGATAATATCAAATTAGATAGTTCACAAATAGACAGTTTATCTTTTATCTGTGACGATAATTACGATTTCTTTATTTGTATAATAAATACTGTTGGGGTTATAGCTACTATAGTAGCTCATACTTGCCCATCTGAACCAATTGGCTCTTAAATATTTGCTGATGTTTCAAATTCAGAAACCATACCAACTAAACATTTCAACATCCCAAATCTATCCAGGATGACATACCCAATTTTGTCTCATATACCCAAATAGTAATAACTTATACCAATAAGAATATTAGAAACCTAATTAGTTAGAAAGAAAGCTAGTGTATCAAAATTTTC
This sequence comes from Hypsopygia costalis, assembly GCA_937001555.2. Taxonomy (NCBI): domain Eukaryota; kingdom Metazoa; phylum Arthropoda; class Insecta; order Lepidoptera; family Pyralidae; genus Hypsopygia; species Hypsopygia costalis. Next base: position 7,247,813 of record OW443350.2, read on the forward strand.
CACTAAAACTGTCCACTCCCAAGATGTCAAACCAGACATCGATATAAAAAAAGATTGACCACAAATCAAGATAAAACTACTTTAGTATAAGTTACTACAATAAATTAACTGGTTGTCTATTTTTAGACACACATGTGAAATGGACAAAAAAACGAAGTATTTTGTTTTTGTTTTGATTATAAAAGTGTTCCTACTTCTTTGTTTATGCGTTGTTACTGGCAGTGCAGAACGATAGTTTGTTTATATTGTAGATCTATCCAGTGGTGTGATAATTGGTAGTAAAACATGTCTAGCTTTTTGCTTCCGCCCAATTTGTTTAGAATTTCCATAATTAAGCCGGATTCAATTCTGGCTGAACTAAAACGATGAACGCTGGCTGGTTATTACAGTTAACGAAAATGGGACTATTTGTTTCTTTTTTTTTCACCCATATTCATTTACGTGTATAAAGGTGATTATAGAATACATATTATCCATTAGCTAACGAGGTCCTAACGAACATGTAAAGAACCCATTAAACATATTTATTGCCTGTTATTACAATAAACAAAATATTATAATTCATAGCTAACATATCTCTCGAAGAAAACAATAGTCCATCAAGATATACTCGAGAAGTAAAAGTGACGAGAAATCTATGGGTTAAAGATCAATAAATTACATCTTGTTGATCTGACATGAACCATCAATGCTCGGCATCGTTACGATTCATACAAAGTTTTTATAGAACAATATGCAATTATTCCATCAAAATACTAGAAGATGAAAATAATAGAGAAAGTTAATAAACTTGGAACATATACGTAATAAAACCTGTTAAGGGTATTTGGAAAGTTATGATATGGTTCCGTGGTTATTTGGGAATTAGAACGATGTTTGGTACGTAGTTACTGGCTAATCGATTGTCAGGCCGGAGTAGAATTTCCTTTGATGTTTGGTATAAATACAAAAAAAAAAGTTTTACATTATCGGTGACGTTTGAGTGATACGTCTGGTAATGCAAGCACCACTGTCATCAGTGACTGCTTGGCATCGGACATATTGTATAATTTCAGACAATTTGATCTACAATAACCTACAATATGACAATAATGTTGTTCTAACGATCACCATCTACGGATCGCCTGATGATGCCTCGCGTAGAGGTGAAACACGTGTCGCAGAGACAACCACGGCAGCCGGCGGTAGTCGCATGTTTCTTCTGTATCAGATAGTAGAAAGTCGCAGAGACGATCGCAAGAACTGGATCAGAGACAACCAAAACAGCCACGGCATACGCATGCATCTACTAATGGCAGTGAGTGGGTGCCAGCCAGCAGTCGTTTACACGAACTAACTAATGGCGGAAGCACGAAAAGTTGTGTTTTTTTTTTTTTTTTTATACTACGTCGGGTGGCAGACAAGCATACGGCCCGCCTGATGTGAAGCGGTTGCCGTAGCCATATTAACGCTCGCAACATAAAATATCGCTCGCGCGCCGCCACCCCCGCTGCCAACGCAGCATCTCCTTCCTTTCTGGTGACCTCACTCACTCGCAGGAACACAACAACCCTCAAGGGAATTGTTATGTGGCTGCGGTATTCTGTAAGGTGGAGGTACATTCCCCAGTCGGGTAGCTTACAATTACGCTCCCTACCTCTCTTTAAATTGCCTGTAAATTGTATATCAAATTTGTGTAAAGTGTATATCAAATTGCCTGTAAATTTGACTTCCGCAAAATAACATCTGAATTAATTAACTAGATCATATACTTGCTTTTAACCTTAGATGTAAAAGCGGTTAACTTAATTAAATACTTGCTATGTATGTAGTGATTGCACAGTCATGTCTACAAACAGACGAATGTATTAAAAAATATCACACAATTTTTTTTCGTCAGCAGGCTGTAGTGGCAGTGGGCTGGCCACATGTGCCGAGTAATAGATGGTAGATGGAGAAGGAAAGTCCTAAAGTGGAGCCCTCGTATGTGCGCCCCCCCCCCCCCCCCCCTTCGCTGGACCGATGACCTCAAAAGAACGGCCGAAAGTGGGTGCGGAAAGCGGATCATGGCATATGGTGGAAGGCATTAGGAAAGGCCTATGTCCAGCTGTGGACAGATACAGGCTGATGATGACTCTTTTAAGTCCTCATAGGGGTAACCCCAAGCGGAAGCTAACTTAATATTTAAAACATCGATCAGGCCTCTCCAACCCGTTTGGCCTGCGTGGGGAGTGTAGGCCAAATTCTCCTGTTTGTGACGGACGAGACAGGGCCGTGCTCCTGTAGTGGAGACTAAAATGACCTGATGATGATGATGAAGTTTATTTGTTTCAGTTTGTCATCAGTAAGTGTGGATACATTTGTTTATCTCATTTTTTGGGTACTGTTCACTCAGGGGGTTTATATTGTTTAAAATCAAACCTACAATTGTATAATGTACTTTTCATGTTTTCAATCCTTCTGCACCAAGTTACTTGAAAGAGAGATTTCATTTTCGTGACGTGAATAACCGCTTGCGTTCATCTGGACGGCTCTTCTTGTCCAAGAAGAGAGACATACCTTTCTATAATAATCATATTTACGGCAAATCCTTTTCCATCCTTGCGGCTATGCTTTGGAACTCCTTACAATCTGATGTAAAGATGTCCTCTTCTGTGGATTCTTTCAAATCGGCTTTAAAAAGATCGATAAAACCTTGAACTGCTAGTACCAACTATATTGTATTTAAATATTAGGTACTTAGTGTACCTAATACGTTAATTTAATTTGTTCTGCGATTGTAGTCTCATTCCACCTTCGGGATATACATATTTAGAATCCTCTCAAATATTTAAAGGTTAATTGGAAGAGATCCCTTAGAGGGATAAGTCTTTGTACGGCTTTTATTCTAAGTTAACTTTTATATTATTATTGTTTAGATTTTATTTGTCATTAGTTTTTACAATCAATATCGATATAATCGAGAAAAAACTAACCTAGAAGAATTTTACATAATAATCTATATAAACTATGTACTTACCAATAATTAAAAATATACAATTAAATTAAAAACTAAATATGGCTAACTATATATACAAACAAAACGGAAATGACAAAAACTAATCAATAGTAATAAAATATGGTAAACTAAATGGCGTCAAAATATTCCTCCGCATCGCTGTCAAAAGGTTAAGTTATTGTTTTATTTAGTGAATAAAGATATTACAAACAAACAATACATACTTTCTACAAAAAATACAACAATAATAAATAATTTCTATTGCGTTTTTTTTTACGCTTCACGGAATCCTAATTGATATGTCGTGATTGGTGGCAATGACCATGTTATATCAATCTGCTGTAATATTTAGACGTGTTCACACTATAATTTGAGGCTGTTAGAGGCAATATCGTGGTTGTACGTAATAGGTTTTATTTGAAATTGTCTTTATTTTTCAAAGTTTAATTTTATTATTGTGCACTGTAACTAGATGAGTTCGATAGCGTGAATACGTCAATAAATTACATCTTGTTGATCTGACATGAACCATCAATGCTCGGCATCGTTACGATTCATACAAAGTTTTTATAGAACAATATGCAAATTTTATTCCATCAAAAGTCTAGAAGATGAAAATAGATCTATTGATTTCATTATTCCTGTCAGTCTAAACGAACAAGCAACGTTGAGTGTAGTTTAATACTACGTCGGGTGGCAGACAAGCATACGGCCGGCCTGATATGAAGCGGTTGCCGTTGCCATATTAACGCTCGCAATATAAAATATCGCTCGCGCGCCGCCACCTCCGCTGCCAACGCAGCATTTCCTTCCTTTCTGGTGACCTCACTCACTCGCAGGAATACAACAACCCTCAAGGAAATTGCTATTTGGCTGCGGTATTCTGTGAGGTGGAGGTACATTCCCCAGTCGGGCAGCTTACAATTACGCTCCCTACCTCTCTTTTCGCCTGAGCTTAGTTTGTCTGTCAGCAGGGTGCACCGCGTGCAGGTGAAGTTGGCTTTGGTTCAAAGGCGTTGATGAACCACTTACACTCCAAACTCCAGCGTGGTGGAGTATGCTCCAATTCGATTGAAGGGAGACCAGTATCCCATCAGAGGGATGACAAATGGTAGCAACTTCGACTGTACCCTTTCAATAGATGGATTGATTCAGCTTGAGCTTCGCATTTGTGAGAATAATACAGAATAAAATAGATATTTTATTCATTCTTTGACGAGCTCAGTGGTCGAATGGTAACAATGGCCACTTTGACTCCCAGGTCACGGGTTCGATTCCCGCACAAGACAAACATTTGTGTGCATGAACATGTCTGTTTGTCTTGGTCTGGGTGTTTTCTATGTATTATAAGTATGCATTTACAAAAAAAAAATGTATTTAAGTACATTTATCAGTTGTCTAGTACCCATAACACAAGTTTTGCGCTTAATTTTGGACTAGATGGCGCTGTGTAAATTGTCCTGTCCAGACATATTTATATATTTATTTACTTATTCTATAGACCTGGGGCCCTACCACCTGAATCCGATTACCATTGAATTTTTTTGATTCCGAAAATCAAACTTTAGCTTAGATTGGCGGTATAAATTGTGTTTAGTTAAATTGGTAAAAATTATAGAGCTCTACCAATTAAGCTGAATATGTTTGTCATACCTTAAACTTAAGATCTATTTTCGCGATTAAAACATCCGATGGTAAACGGCTTCAGCTTCGACGTTAGGGCTACAGCACGGTGGTCGGATGGCTAACAATGGCTACTTTAAAATGAAATGAAATGAGATGAGATATTTTTTTTTATACTACGTCGGGTAGCAGACAAGCATACGGCCCGCCTGATGTGAAGCGGTTACCGTAGCCATATTAACGCTCGCAATATTATATATCGCTCGCGCGCCGCCACCCCTGTTGACAACGCAGCATCTTCTTCCTTTCTGGTGACCTCACTCACTCGCAGGAAAACAACAACCCTCAAGGGGATTGTTATTTGGCTGCGGTATTCTGTGAGGTGAAGGTACCTACGTTCCCCAGTCGGGTAGCTTACAATTCCGCTCCCTACCTCTCTTTTCGCCAGAGCTTCGTTTGTCAGACAGCAGGGTGCACCGCGTGCAGGTGAAGTTGGCTTTGGTTCAAAGATGTTGATGAACCACTTACACCCCATTACAAGACGAGAAGAGATGAAAGAATTTTTTAAACCCTTAGTCCAATATCTAATTTTTATTTATTTGTAATTGTAAGCTACCCGACAGGAATGTACTCCACCTCACAGAATACCACAGCCAAATAACAATTCCCTTAAGGGTTGTTGTGTTCCTGCGAGCGAGTGAGGTCACCAGAAGGGAAGGAGATGCTGTGACGGCAGCGGGGGTGGCGCCCCGCGAGCGATATTTTATGTTGTGAGCGTTAATATGGCTACGGTAACAGCTTCACATCAGGCGGGCCGTATGCTTGTCTCCCACCCGACGTAGTATAAGAAAAATCTATAGAAATATAACATATTGTTTCTCAACTACATAATAATGTTATTGAAACAAAGATAGAACCCAATGTCTTTATAAATCACACTTGATCGAGAAAGTGTACATAAAATAGAAATTGACAATAGGCGAAATCAACTGACAGCAACTCTATATATACAATGACAATCATCGCAACAGAATTATGGGTATTACTTACTTTCATTCGAGCCAATCATGGCGTGATGTGTAAGAAAAATGCTTATGTGTAATAGGAAAAGTGTACGGCCTACCTTATTTATAACAATTTATAACGACTTAATAATTTGTTTTTGTAACATTACGACCTGCGGTGCAGAGACTTGGCCGCTGATCGTTGGGCTGGTTCACAGACGTCGCTTAAAAAAAAAGTCCAAAAGTCGCACAGCAAGCAATGCAAAAAGATCGAATCGGGAATGAAGAAATTCGACAGAGAACCAAAGTGGCCGACTCTCAGAGTCAGCGAGTTGAAGTGGCGGCAGTGGACTGGCCGCATCTACCGAGTCAGCGATGGCAGATAAGGTAGGAAAGTGCTAGAGTGGAGGCCACGTATGGGGCGACTAACCCACCGACGACCTTAAAAAAGTGGTAGTTAGTAGTTGGATGCGGAAAGCGGAGGATCGCATATCGTGGAAAGCATTGGGAAAGGCTATATAGTGGGTTGATAATGATGATGATGATGATAAATATCAATACTAATAAATAATAAATACTAAATAATTTATAATAATAAATAATGATAATAAATACCATAAGGGCACAGTTGTAAAGTGTATTGAATTCTATTAGATAACTGCTTGGGATCGGCAGGGATGTCGTCCTCATACTTTGGAAGCGAAAGCGTCGCATACAGTGTGGTTCCAGATGGGCTTTCTCTTGCGCACTACTAATTTGTGGAATTAACCCCTGTCGAGGTTATATCGGGAGACCATAGCATGGGGTTCTTGAAAAAGGATGCGAAGAAGGTTATCTCTGGTGTTGCTCGCTGGTAACTCTATAGGCCGCAAACAATAATGAAAAAAAAAACACATAATGAAGTGACTAGAAATTGCCACGTTGCTGTGTCAAGTTATGAAATGAGTTGCCTGCCGAAGTCTTCTCATGTGACTACAGCATAGGGTTTTGTAAAGAGTACATGAAGAGATTTTTATAGGATCGGCAACGCTAGTGTGACCGTCCTTGGTTTCACATGCGTTCATAATTGTGGTGCTTTCCACCAGCCCGGCCGTATGCTTGTTTGTCACCTTTGTGATATAAAAATAGATACTCGTAGATACTTAATGTGATTGTGTGTCAAAATTATATAATACACAAAAAATACTTCATAACAGATCCATTCCATTACTCAAAAGCAATGGCCCAGGAAGACTGTCCTCCACGGCACATAAATAATGTACATATTTTTTCTCGGGTTTAATTGTATGCAAGTTTTCAATTTTAATATTTAATGTTTTTATAAACAAACAAACACATAAGAGGTTTATTTATACTAAGTCGGATGGCAGACAAGCACACGACTCGCCTTACGGGAAGCGGTTACCGTAGCCATATAAACGCTCGCAACATGAAATATCGCTCGCGCGCCGCCATCCTTGCTGTCAACGTAGCAACTCCTATTCTTCTGGTGACCTCACTCACTTGTAGGAACACAGTAACCCTCAAGGAAATTGTTGCTTTGATGCTTTATTTTGTGAGGTCGAATTACAGTCGGGCAGCTTACCAATACGCTGTAACTTTCTTTTGCCAGACCCTCTTTTGCTAGTTGGCACAGCGTACCACGTTCACGTGTTGTTGACTTTGTATCACCATCGTTGTGAGCCACCTACTATGACTATGTTACTAGAAATTGCCAGTGACTATCAAGGTGTAGAATATGAACTATCTGTCGAGGATCTCCCTGGAGACCATAGCATGGGTGCTAATAATATTTTGTGACATGGGGTTCTTTTTAGAGGACATGAAGAGATATTTCATCGAGCCATACATACGACCAAGACCCACTTCACCGTTGTTATGGGGGACTTCAATGCTAAGTTGGGCAAGAAAAGCGATGATGAGTTGAGAGTGGGGCAATTTAGATATGGAGAACGGAACCCTAGGGGACAGAAGCTGGCCGACTTTCTGGAGAAGGAGGGACTCTTCATAATGAACTCTTTCTTCCAGAAGCCGCCTCACAGGAAATGGACCTGGATAAGTCCCGATGGTTCCACGAGAAACGAGATCGATTTCATCATGACCAGCGAGAAACGAATATTCAATGATGTCTCCGTGATCCACAGGGTGAAAACCGGTAGCGATCACAGGATGGTAAGAGGCACATTGAATATTAACGTTAAACTCGAAAGGTCCCGCTTGATGAAGTCCACGCTCCGACCTACTCGTGTCGATATCCAAAGCCCCGAGAACTTTCAGCTCGAGCTCTCTAATCGCTTTGATTGCCTGGAGAACGTAGCATCAGTGGACGAGATTAACAACAGGCTCGTAGAAACTGTTCAAACGGTAGGTTCTAAGTTCTTTAGACCCCGCCGTTCAAATAGACCTCAGAAACTTTCCGATCACACTCTAAACCTCATGGCTGAACGACGCTCGCTGAGACTGCAGTCTTCCTATGACGCACAGTCATACAGGCGGCTCAATAGACAGATCTCGAAATCCTTGCGGCACGATATACGTGTCTTTATTAGGAAATATATTAAAGAGACGATAGAGCGGAACAAAGGCTCCAAAGTGTTTGCAAGGAATCTGTCTATAGGGCAAAGCCAATTGACCAAGCTGAAGAGAGAAGATGGCAGTTTAGCGTCGACCAAGGCCGAAAGGCGACACCACCTTATTAAAGAACTATAGACCCATCTCGCTTCCGACCCATGTTTATAAGCTGTTTTCAAGGTCATTACCAACCGTCTCGAGCGCAGGCTTGATGACTTCCAGCCTTCCGAACAAGCCGGTTTCCGAAGAGGCTTTAGTACCATAGACCACATCCACACGCTGCGGCAGGTTATACAGAAGACCAAAGAGTATAACTTGCCACTTTGCTTAGCGTTTGTGGACTATGAGAAAGCCTTTGATTCGGTCGAGACATGGGCTGTGCTTGAGTCTCTCCAGCGATGCCGTATTGACTATCGATAAATCGAAGTGTTGAAGTGTTTGTATAATAACGCCACTATGTCGGTACGAGTACAGGAACAGAGCTCGAAGGCGATCCCTTTGAAAAGAGGCGTAAGACTGGGTGATGTGATATCTCCGAAACTGTTTACGGCCACTTTGGAGAACGCCTTCAAGCTCCTGGAATGGAAAGGATTCGGCATCAATGTTAACGGCGAATACATCACTCACCTTCGGTTTGCCGACAATATCGTAGTCATGGCAAATTCGATGGAAGATCTCAGCACGATGCTCGAAGGCCTCAATCAAGTTTCTCAACAAGTGGGTCTCAAAATGAACATGTACAAGACGAAGGTAATGTGTAATGCCCATGTTGTACCCACTCCAATATCTGTTGAGAGCTCGGTTCTTGAAGTTGTTGACTCGTACGTCTACCTAGGACAAGTAGTCTAGTTAGGTAGGTCCAACTTCAAGAAAGACGTCAGTCGCCGAATCCAACTCGGCTGGGCAGCGTTCGGAAAATTGCGTGATGTCTTCTCGTCCGACATACCGCAGTGCCTCAAGTCGAAAGTTTTCGATCACTGTGTATTACCAGTGATGACTTACGGCACTGAAACGTAGTCCCTCACTATGGGCCTTATGAACAAGCTCAAAGTAGCCCAACGAGCTATGGAGAGGGCTATGCTCGGAGTCTCACTGCGAGATCGAATCAGAAATGAGGAGATCCGTAGAAGAACCAAGGTTACCGACATAGCCCAGCGGATTAGCATGTTAAAGTGGCAGTGGGCAGGGCACATAGCACGGAGGACGGATGACCGATGGGGTCGAAAGGTTCTCGAGTGGAGACCACGTACCGGCAAGCGCAGCGTAGGTCCACCCACAAGGTGGACAGACGACCTCATTAAGACCGTAGGATCGCGCTGGATGCAAGACGCTTCCAACCGGTCTTATTGGAGATCTAGAGGGGAGGCCTATGTCCAGCAGTGGACTTTCAATGGCTGAGAAGAAGAAGAACAAGAAGAGATATTTATGGGGTTGGTAACATTCATGTGATGTCCTTAATGTTTCTTTGTATTGCACGCTTCCAGGCTTCTGTCAAGGCTGGGAATATGGCTGAAATAATTTTCAGGCAATTTGATCTACACTATTATGCATGTTACAATACAACCAATTCGTTCATGCAAACTACTACCGGCCGGCACACACCCACTACCGTTAGTTGATGCATGCGACTGCCGTGGCTCCTGCGTGAGCATCAAAGTAGTAAAAAAATAGTAGTATAAATCAAATTGCCTGTAAATTTGACTTACGCAAAATACCACCTGAATCAATTAGCTAATGATCTTTCGAAAAAAAAAAACAATTCTGATAGAGAAATATAATATATTATTTTGTATTGAATGACTGTACTGTATTAATGTTCCGCATAAGAACGTCATAATTGCAAAAAAAAAAAAAAAAAAATCTGTAAGTTGTTTAACACAATCATCACTAATTAGTAACTAGGTCAGTAACGGCATTGTTAGAAACTTTGGAGCAGACGAAAAAGGCAGTAGCCAAAAGCTCAACTCAGATTGTGATAGTTTAAATAAAAATTAATGTAAAAAAACATTACTAGGCACAATATATTACAAAAGAAATGATCTTCAAATGGATGAAAAAAGTTTCTTAAATTGTAATAATTTAAATAGATAAAGTTGAACTTATATTAGAACCTAGCTGCGGACCCCGGCTTGTAGGTAGAATGTGGTGATTTATTTTCTTTGAAATTTTTTACGAATTTTTCTCCCTAAGAACCTTCCTTACACATACCTTAATGACAATATTTAAACAAAAATTAGCAGAATTGGTCGAGGCGTTCTGGAGTTTTGCGCCTAGCAAATTCATTTTTATTTAAATAGATAAAATCACTTTTATGCTACTCATAATAAATGAGCGCACACAAAACTTCGTTGAGTTGAGTTGGAGGCCTGATCGATGGTTTATAATGTATTTCTCTTAGTCGCCTTGTACGACATCCACGGGAAGAGATGGAGTGCTTCTTTTCTACTCTGCCGGAAACCACACGGCGCATTACACACACTATTGTATATGACTTTAATATCACGACTTGTTGATAAAATTCTGCCTATTATCACAGTTTTGCTAGTTAGGATGGCTACGGTTGCCGCCTTTACATAAGACGGGCCATACACTTGTTTGGCACTCGGCATCGGAAAAAATAAATGGGGTGTGGCTGTGTCATAGACACGGCCTGGTGTTGTACGTGAATATGTTATATGCACTAAACTTATCTCAAAATGGCAGCGCTTCCCCGTCCCGTGCACACGATGTTCCATAGTCCTTACTTAGCGTACTAAATTCTTTGATCCCTCATCTATCCAGTGGTGTGATTGAATTTTGGATGGAGATGATAGATATGTAGCTGTAACACCAAACTATATCTATATATCCACCGATTTTGTTATTATTCGATTGTTTTCAGTTGCCTCAGTATGGAATCAATTTTAAAGACGTGTTTGGGGTGTAATTGGTTTATCAACATCTTTGAACCAAAGCCAACTTCACCTGCACGTGGTGCACCCTGCTGACTGACAAACGAAGCTCTGGCGAAAAGAGTGGTAGGGAGCGTAATTGTAAGCTACCCTGGGAAATGTACCTCCACCTCACAGAATACCGCAGCCAAATAACAATTCCCTTGAGGATTGTTGTGTTTCTGCGAGTGAGTGAGGTCACCAGAAAAGAAGGAGATGCTGCGTTGGCAGCGGGGGTGGCGGCGCGCAAGTGATACATTATGTTGCGAGCGTCAGGCGGGCCGTATGCTTGTCTACCACCCGACGTAGTATAAAAAAAAAGACGTATTCATGTCAAAAAACCTGAAGAACTGTTATAAGAAAACCTCATAGTGCTCACGTTTGCCATGTCTGCGAGAGCTCATCTTATACTGGAACTGTAACGATTTACGTGTCGTTGACCGTGCATGTTACATCAGTCCCAAACATAGCGTGAATAATAACAATCAAGTAAAATCTCAAATCATGGACTAATAAAAAAAAACTTTCTTTTTGAGATCGTTAACCAGCACGTTTCGGAGTTGGATGAACAACAACAATTAACTAATACGAATATTTTTTGGGGAAATAACTGTACTTTAAAACGCATGCTGCAGTGATGTTTTTATGAATTGGTCGTTATGATTTTTTTAAAGTGATAATTTTAACAAAAAAGAAACCGACTCCAAACATTACTCTACATTTATGTATGTAGATACATGCTGATGATGATGATGAAAAAAATATGGGACCAATCTGGAAGTATACATATATATAGTAGTAAGTATACGCTTTCAAATATAAAAAGTATTTTTCAAATCGGTTTATAAATCACAAAGTAATTAAGTAACGAACATTAAAAAAAAATACAGCCTGATTGAGAGTCTCCTTCTTTTTTGGAGTCGGTTAAAAATATATTTAGACTTAAGCAACACCCCGGCCACACTTTACAAAAAACTACTATATAAACAGACCACGTCTGTATATGTATGTATGATGTATGTAATGATGATGAATTAGTATAAAGAATATTACGACCCATATTAACCCCACTTCCAAACTACCTAGGTTTTCATTAAACCTAAACAGGTTTTCATTAACCCATAAAGTCTGGTGTAAGCTGAATAGTCTGAGAACCGGATGTGGTCGAAATCGAGCTTTTTGGCTCAAATGTGGTTGGAGGGAATCGCCCCTCTGCGACTGCAGAGCTGGTATTCAGGCCGTCGAGCACATCATCAGCGCCTGCCTTCTCATCAAATAAGATGGCAAATCGGCAGACCTCTAAAAACGATGCTATCTAATGGATTCAGGCACATTACCACTTTAATTAAAATAAATTAAGCTATAAAAGAGAAAGTATGTATGTATGTTCGTATAGACTCCGAAACGGCTGGACCGATTTCAACGAAATTTTCAGACAATCTTTAGATTGACCCAGCGGATAATCCTGCTCCCCTGGACTACGCGGGCGAAGCCGCGGGTAACAGCTAGTAGTTTATAAAAAAAAAACAATAGGTACAAAAAATAAAATTGCAGTACATAAAAGAAGGTAGAGATTCCGCTTGCCATTTCTGTCAGATTCGACCCTCAGTCATAACGAAATAACTTAGAAGAAGAAGCCTATGAATCGCTATGAACAAAACAGTATGAAAAAATAAGTTTTATAAATAAGTGAAGACATCGTACATGGTATTCATTTGATCCATATTTGGAATATTCAATTCTAAAAATAAAAACAAGATAACACATTTACCATTTAAAGATTTCACGAAAACAAAACGGACTTTTACTTTCCTTTTTCCATATAAATTTGGCGCGGCCCTATTTTGGATCCAATGAGGAACTAAATTTCAAAAATTATAAAACTCTGCTTCAGATGTTTGGAATATCATCATAAAAATGATGACTAAGACAAAATTGTGATTTCTCAGGTTCACAAAAATAAATGTGAATATATTTTTTAATAAGACTGTACATAAATTCTTTCTATTATTCATTATTGTTCTTTTCAACAGAGTCTTGTTTGCCGTTCAATAGGGTGCACCACGTGCATGTGAAACTGGCTTTGATTCAGAGATGATCACGTTTTTATTTACTATTCAGACATATTTCTATTTCCTATTCAGTTTCATACTAAAGTACAGAGCAGGCCAATTCAACGCGGTCCAACTATATTGCTTTGCATGTCCACAATGGTCAATTACCCACCATAAAGACTTGTTACTTGTCCATCTCTTACCGCACAACACGCTTTTATTTTTACCACATTCTCAATTTACAACCGAGAATAATTTGTCATTTAAACTTGTAATCATCATAAACGGCATGGTATTTTGAGGTGTAAGTGGCTCCCTCCCATCTTTGAGTTAAATTCAACTTCACATGCACGTAGTATTCCCTGCTGATAGACGAATGAGGCTTAGTATTTATGAGCTACTCGACAGAAAATACTTCTACCTCACAGAGTACCACATCCAAACACTAATTCTATCTGCCTGCACTTTCAATATGGGATAGGCCTTAGGAAGTATTCTAAGGTATCCTTAGGAGGTATGGTGAAATTCAGTAGAATTCATTACATTACAGGCAAATCTACTTTGCGTGCTTCCACCACCAATTATTTCATGCAAACTACTGTTGGGCGGCACTCACCCACTAGTAGATGGTCGACTTTCCTCCAGCTGCTGCAGTCGTCTCTGCAACTCTCCAACATCTGTACATACTGAGACGTACACAGCAGCTGGAGCAGAGACGATGATGCCGGTCGGCAGTAGTTTTCATGAATTGATTGATGGCGGAAGCACGCAAAGTTCGCAAAATAACACCTGAATCAATTAACTCTCTCATTATTTATACGAGATTATTTATCGCAACAAAGTTAATTTTAAAAACAATAAATTTGTTGCGATAAAGAATCTCGCTGTAAACATCTCTGTTGTATTAAATTTCATGGGATGGGTCGATAGATATGTCCAGGAGTATACTTAGTTGAAATAACTTTTCATCAATGAATCAATAAATAAATCTATATTAATATTATAAAGAGGCAAAGTTTATGAGTTTGTTTGTGAGAACCGATTTTTGAAATTCTTTTACCAATAGAAAGCCACGTTATTTGTGAATGCCATAACGTATATTATTACTATTCAGCTGAAAAATTAAAAGACTTTTTCTTAAAAATGTTTACCGCCCAACGAATTGGGCACACATCAGCTAGTTCTTCACGAATTAGACATCGTAACGCCTGACTTTATATTCATATCAATGTTGCATATAGTGATTGTCAAGGCCGAAGAAAGGCGCTAGGGAAAGTGAATAAAACAGTCACTTGGGCTGATATGAGACTTCTTGCAGCTATGTTTTTTATAGGCGTTACATTACAGATACGGTAGTGAACCCAATTACTTATAGCTCGTAAAAACAAGCTATAAGTATTTAGGGGTGTAAGTGGTTCATCAACATCTTTGAACCAAAGCCAACTTCACCTGCACGCGGTGCACCCTGCTGACTGACAAACGAAGTTCTGGCGAAAAGTGAGGTAGGGAGCGTAATTGTAAGCTACCCGACTGGGGAATGTACCTCCACCTCACAGAATACCGCAGCCAAATAACAATTCCCTTGAGAGTTTTTGTGTTCCTGCGAGTGAGTGAGGTCACCAGAAAAGGAGTTGCTGCTTTGGCAGCGGGGGTGGCGGCGCGCAAGTGATATATTATGTTGCGAGCGTGAATACGGTTGCGGTAACCGCTTCACATCAGGCGGGCCGTATGCTTGTCTGCCACCCGACGTAGTATAAAAAAAAAATTGTGACGACCTCAAAAATATTACTTCAAGCGGATGGATGCGGAGAGCGGAGAATTGCATATGATGGAAAGCATTAAAGAAGGCCTATATCCGGTGGATATATACAGGCTGATAATGATGATTCCTGGTTACTTGTTTTGCGCATATCATGCTTAATAGACAATCCGATTGTAACTCATAATACGTACTCCATAGGAACGATACAAAGGCTAAAGTGTCAAAGTTAAAGCGCTCTTAACTGTACAGCGTTGATATGAATGATATTAATATTGATATGAAGCCTTAAGTATAAATGGACCTTGTTATGCAGAATAGATCCAACCGACAAACTACGCCCACAGAATACCGCAGCCAAATTTTATTTAATACGGTTTACAATTTTAGTTAATACGGTTACGGTAACCGCTTCACATCAGGCGGGCCGTATGCAACATAGTAGACTAGTGGCGAAAAGAGGGGTATGGCATAGCGTATTATTTGCTTTGACGAGCCCGGTGGTCGAATGGTTAGCACTGGCCACTTTGACTCCGAGGTCGCGGGCTCGATCCCCGCACAAGACAAATATTTATGTGCATGAACATGTCTGTTTGTCTTGGTCTGGGTATTTTCTATGTATTATATAAGTATGTATTTACAAAAAAAAATGTATTTAAGTATTATATCAGTTATCTAGTACCCATAGTACAAGCTTTGCTTAGTTTGGGACTAGATGGCCGTGTGTAATTAAGTCCTGGAATATTATTTAAGCTGCCCGACTGGGGAAATACCTCCTAGAATATCGCAGCCAAATAACAATTCCTTTGAGGGTTGTTGTGTTCCTGCGAGTGAGTGAGGTCACCAGAAAGAAACAAAGGCAGGAGTAGGTTGGCGACCTCTTGGTTTTGCTGATCTCCGTGGGCGGTGTTGGTTGCTTTCCATCAAATGACCCACTTACTCATTTGGCCCCCTATTACATATTAAAAAAAACCGGACAAGTGCGAGTCGGACTCGCCCACCGAGGGTTCCGTACGTAGTATCATTATTAAATTTGATATTTTTCATTATAAATAAGAAATAATGCGTCGAAAAAAAAAATATATATATTTTGCAATGTGTACATCAAGCCCTTTCATATGATACCCCATTTGAACTAGTAGTTTCAATTTGAAATTTCGACACCCTATAAAAAATATAGACCCCCTATTTTTTAAGTTCTATTTACAAATGTATAGTTTTGAGATTTATTCCTGTACTTGTAGTCTATAACGATGTTACTTGCCAAATTTCATAGTTCTAGGTCAACGGGAAGTACCCTATAGGTTTTGATTCCCTTGAGTGTGTCGAAATATGCGTTTTTTGCTGAATAAACGGCTGTAACTTTTTTCTACGTAAACTTAGCAGTTTGATTTTTTTTTTACTTCATGGGACCGTAGACCTGAGTATACAGTTCAAATTTCATCTTGATACCTCCACGCATTCTCGACATAGAAATTCTTGACAGACAGACAGACGGACAACAAAGTGATCTTATAAGGGTTCCGTTTTTCCTTTTGAGGTTCGGAACCCTAAAAAGACTGGGGAAGTATCCCCACTTCACAGGGAAGTATCCCCACTTCACAGAGAAGTCATATAACAGCTACGAGCTACTATCAGGAAACTTAACTTTACTTATGATATTGAACTTCTCATTTATCTAAGGATTAATTCTGACGATATTGAAAATTAAGGTTATTAAGGAAATAAAAGATTGTAATTTTATTTTGTATAAATGCTGTTTGGTTTATTTCTTAAAAGGTAACATTATTATTCGAAGAGTATAAATAATCAGGCACTCACACAAACACACAAATATACATTTTATTTCGTGATACACGATACTGTACGTATTGTAATAGTAATAAAAAAAACATAATAATAATATTAAAATACTTTTTCTGTACATATTTTAAATGCAAAGATGTATAGAAAAACAATAAATAAACATATATTAAAATCAAAAATAGAGATCAATATACAATAATTGGTCAAAATAAACACAATTTATATAAAACCACATACGTACACATAATATATTTATGTAAATATATAGTAATAAATATCTAAAAATAATAAAAATAAAAAAGTATCGAAATAATGATACTAATATAATTATATATAATATCTTCTGGCTAAAAATCTATTTCTTCCTTTCTGTATTGGTGCCCTGATCATTGATATATCGGCGGGTGACTCTTGATATATTTTTAAATATACTTTTTATATTAATCATATTTAAATATATAAAAAGTTAAATGTACTTGATATTAAATATATTAAAATTACATAATATACATTTCTTAATAATATTAGTATTTGGTATTATTTTATATACAAAAATATGTACATAAATAGCATAATAAATAATAATAAAACGATAATAAAATAAATTATCACACATATAAAATTCCTAATATAACATTGGATGATTCCTTTTCGGTCAAATTGACGAATCATTATTAACAAATAATACATTTAATAAAAAAGTAAAATGGCCGAAAAGAAAAAGGAATGTCGTAAAACAAAAAACACTCGAATCATACACACAAACATAAACACACTCACACAGAATAAATAAATAAGTTAAGTCATAATAATCAATGTGGGATTGTCTATCATAATGCTATAACATATTCTTATGGTTGGCCTAACCATTTTTTTGTCTAATTATATTTCTGCATATAAAGAACTTCCATAATTTCTCAGAAATATAATGTGGACTACAACTTTCTGTGTGTTCTAACACCAAGTTGTAGTCTATAGAAATTTATTTTCTGTGTATTGTAGTACACAAAGATTTACTTTTTGTGTTCTATATTATAAACATCAGCTTTACTTGCCAGCTGGGAGCCATTGAGTTACATCATTTAGCATAGACAATTAATACCCGGTACATTTTGGTCTTACTTATTATAGTGCGAGTAGGCCATGTTACCAGCATCCTTTGAGCGAGACCAGCCGCCTTCCCATCCGTGTCCATGTTCTTCATGGGGGATCCAACCGTGCTCTTCCTCATGCCATCCATGTTTCTTAGCCAGGAGAGCCTTGAGGATTGCAATAGCCTTGACGATGAAGGCAATTTTGGCAAGCATGGCAAGCTTGTACAGAGAGGCTGCGATAACTACCAGGGACAGCACGACTACAGCGACAGCCTTTGCTTTAGCGAGCAGGAGCAGAGGAATGAGGATTTTTAGCTTCTTCTTGGCTTCCTTTTTCTTACCACGGCCTTCTTCGGTTACTAAAGGAAAGGAAATATCATTATTAAATAATTAATTTAGAGAACAGATTTTTATAATTCTAATATTAAAGAAAAAGTGTCTGAAAAAAATTTTTTTGTTGTGTCAGTAGCTTGTTAGCAATTTTGAGCCAACGTCAACCTCGCCTAAGGAGCAGTAGGAGAAAGTATATCCACCTAACAGAATACCGTAGCCAAATAACCATTCCCTTGAGGATTGTTGTGTTCCTGCGAGTAAGTCAGGAGAATGTAGCTTGTTAGTAGCTGGAGTGCCAACGCGCAAGCAATGCACCTTGTATTGTAAGCTTGAGGGTTACGGCGGTAACCACTTTTCACCATTGGGACTTATGCTTGTTTGCCACCCAGCGTAATATAACAAATCTGTTCTTAAAAATGCTGTTTGTAAAAAAATTGTTATTAAAAATGCTGGAATAATCAAGAATTTCACATGAGTATGAAAGTGATAACTATTTTCAAGCTTATCCAAAACCAACATTACATGCCTGTGGAATAATCAAGACCAAAGTTAAAAAGAGAAAGGCATAGCTTGTCATGTGTTTTTGTTTTGTCTTTTTCCGAATTGAGAATAATTTTTTTTTTTATTAAAAATATTTTTTTATTCGGAACAATCGTGATCAGTAGGGAATGAGAACAATAGGGATACTCTACCTAACAGAAAACCGTATGACTTAAAACTTCTTTAGGCGCACTTTATTCTACAGTGAATGAAACTGAGTCATCACGCTCCGCTCTGTAACGCTGATTCGGGCAAAGACGGCAGGAATGGAGCACGACAGAGCGAGAGCTATAGTTTTTACTTCTACCGTGTGATTAAGCACACACCAATTTTTTTTTGCAGAATGTAATTTACAATATTTTATGATTATATTCCGGCATTGATGATTTGCCATTTAATTTTTTTTTTTATAGTTTTCCTATACACCGTTAAATTAGTTTATAACTACAAGGGTTATCTAAGTTCATCGACTATATCTCTTCCAAAATATATATATATATTGTCTATGTTTAGATTTCAAACAATAGTTAAAATTTGATTTAAAAAATAGAAAATCCATTCATCCATCTGTGAAAGCAATCAATGACCGGTCTACTTTACTATTATTCACCACAAAATACCAATGAACTTGTACACAAGTTCATAACCTCGATATCTATGCCACTATGGCTTTCGATTTCCTCATTATAGCGTACGGACTTGTCCGACAACAACAAATCAATTGGTTCTTTACTAAAAGTTACGACTTTGTACCACTTTTGTAAAACTATTCTTTTCGAAATCTGTTTTTATCTAAGTAATAAAATTATGTGGGCCATCTTACTAAAACTAGTCAAAATGTATATGTTTATAAAAGTTGTATTGTTTAGTGTAGTGTAATACTTAATAGGTACATGGCGCCACATGGCAACTTGACAGCAGTAAAAATATAAAAATGCAAAAATTCGTAACCATCACAAACCTTTCTGGTAGCTCAGTTAGAAGAGCACTCGACCGGTCATCGAGAGGTCATGCGATCAAATCCCACCTAAGCAGGGGAGGTGATTTTTCAATTTTTAAAATATTTATAATATAGAAAAGTTACTGAAATTAGATTTTTCTTTTTTATTGACGTCATATGAAAGCAAAGGCAATATAGAATATACATCGTCCGTCATAATGTAAAAGATGTAAAATGCTTTTTTATATTCACGTTACCGTGGTCTATATGAGATCATGTTGTTTTGCTGCAAACCCACTCATAAGTCAATTTACGCAGCCTGTCCTTATTAAAGTTTTATATGGAAAAGTGAGATTGTTTGTTTATTTGTTCTTCTTTCATGCTTTAACCACTACATCGATTGCCATGAAATTTTACATATAAGAAGACCAGAATAAATAATGGGATACATTTTCTTCCGACAAAATGAGCTAAGCTGAGGCTGAGGAGCAGAAGCTAGTTGCATATAAAATTCCAATATTCGGTCAGAAAAAGTTTTTTTTACACTACGTCGGATGGCAGACAAGCATACGGCCCGTCTGATGTGAAGCAGTTACCGTAGCCATATTAACGCTCGCAACATGAAATATCGTTCGCGTGCAGCCACCCTGGCTGTCAAAGCAGCAACTCTTTCTATTCTGAGTTGAGAGAACACTGCTAAATGCATTTCATATTTACATTTCTAAAAACAATGTTGATGCTTTTGATTGTATACATAATATTATCTAACTTAATTTTGACTTTGTTACTAAATTTTGCGATATAACAATTAAAACCGATTTCTTGTGAGAATTGTCTAATACCTAAGTTTTTGTAGATGAATATAATAACAATATGTAAAACATATTAGGTATATGAATAATAGGAATGAAATCTGCATGCTTATGAAGTAACTATTATGAATATAAACAGACATGATACTTTGAATAACTGGGTTGTTGAATAAAAAAAAGAATA
Organism: Hypsopygia costalis; assembly: GCA_937001555.2. Classification (NCBI taxonomy): domain Eukaryota; kingdom Metazoa; phylum Arthropoda; class Insecta; order Lepidoptera; family Pyralidae; genus Hypsopygia; species Hypsopygia costalis. Next base: position 7,268,440 of record OW443350.2, read on the forward strand.
GATATTACAGATCAGATCAAGATCTGTCCTCTTATCGCAATATATACTGTTCTGACTGTTTGTTTGTATTTTTTATGTATACTATAATTTTTTTTTACTTTATCTGGTCATAGAATGGAATCTTTAAATAATGCTAAAGTATTTTCACATCTTGGTAAATAGAAGTATTATTTTTATTCTACTACAAAAATAAAAATTACTCTGATATATTACAAGTCATTTACGTAAAGCTCCACGAAATATACTGCAGTTTTTTTAATGGCATAGCCTAAGGTATAAGAATCCTGTATATAACTGATGTATTTCTGGTTATCTTCTAAAGAAGTTCATTCTTGAGTTAATTATAGCGAACCCTACACTTTTTACCATTTGAGTAGGTAGTATAATCAAATATGAAGAATAATTTTACAAAAGAATACTAGCTCAGCGAATCAAATTAGTAATAAAATCTGTATTACTTGCTGTACCTTCACCGATAGCTCTAGATTCTTCTTCGTCTCCAGCAGCAGCATAGCTGAGTTCCAATTCGCTCTGTTGAAAGAGATCAGAAGTGCTTGCCCATAGCCTCTCAGTAACCTGTTTGTTCCTCTCTTCTGGATCAGTTGGCAAGTTATCTAGACTGCGAGCTTCTTTAGGGCTATTATTAAGAATGGTGACTCCATCGTAGATCTTCAATTTGCGAACAGTTCCAAGTCTCTCAGCTGCTTTGAGGGCATTTTCCTGTAAACAATAACAAGTGTCCAGATTAAAGAAATTTTTCCACTGGTTAATTGCAGCCTAACTATAAATTTCACTAAAACAATAAGTAAGCGTGACATTGATTATATCGTGACTCTAATTATGCATAAACAAAATCGAATTCGTTTAAAGATTATCATTACGAATCGTGATTTATCGAACTTTCGAGACACGATATCATTGGATCTGTTGTTTACATCCGATTTTAACAAACTTTCATTTAAAAGTTCACATGGGTTTTTATATTACATTGTTTACCGTTATTTAACCTGTTTTCGAAAGTATTATGTGGAAACTGATACAATGTATTTATAATAATAAACTTTATCGGGAATATATTGATGCACAAAATATACGATTTGGACATTATTAATATATGTCAGTTTATACTTTTAAGTTTATAATAATTTAAAAATTACAAAATAAATTTGGAATTATCTTCATGACTTTTAAAAGGCCATGTACTTCATTTCATGTTTTCTTTTGTTATTATTTTTTTATATTTTGAGATTTTTGTTTTTATTTGTGTATCTTTTAATGTAAGGGATATTAAAGATACACAAATAAAAACAAAAATACAGACAAACACAAATAAAAATAATAACATTAATATTTTGGTTGGACCCTTTCTACATGAACCCTTATAAAGGGATTTATTCAGAACCAATCTGATAATATAATGAGGTTAATGGTTCTTAGTGCTGTTATGTTTATTTAAAAACTACTTAAACAATAAAAAGATTATTTTCTTAGCTATTACAGCTAAGAAAATAATCTTTTTATTTTTTGTGTATCATTGAAGTAGAAGTGATTGCAGTCAACGATCAGCCTTGACTTGCGTAACTCGGTCAATATCAAGGCGAACTATTCATAATCGCTCTCTATTTTTAGATTCACTAAGTTATTATTTATATAACATACACCAATATTGTGTAACTTATGATTTGTCAGCAAGAAAATTTATTAACAACATCATCTATTTTTATTTTATCACTTTGAAAGTTTTTAATATACTGTTTATATTAAACCACTTTTAAAACTTAATCCGCTATAACTTGTTTATTAACACCAATTTTTTTGCTGACGAATCCAATAAGACACTGCACATCCACTTTTCATACCTTCAAACACAAACTTAGATCACTGTTAACGCAATTCACAAAATTTGAAGCAACTAAACGGATCACCGAATCATCTTGCACTACTGGATTACACTTCACCAACACAATAACACTAAGAAGTAATCCAAAGACCTTCATTTTGTTGTTGGGATGCGTCCTCAACTAAGAGCAATCGTACTGTGATGACCGCTTGATTGGTAACAGTTTTTTATCCAAATTCCCCCCACTAAGCCGTTTCGCTGTATTAACATATTATACCAATATACTCCATGTGAAATTTAGATGACACTATGCCATAGTGACCGGCACAGATAATTTTCATTAATATTAATTTCGATATTTCACGTTCATTCTTACTTTTCTCTTGATAGCTTTATATAGTAGATATCAATGCATTTATTTTTTTTGTTTAAATTTATTTTACTTGTATGATTGTATATGGATCAATAATATGTAAATGTAAAAAAAGTCACATGGTTTATTGTCCGAATTGATACAAACACTATAATTTATGTTATCGTTCTTTAATCGTACTTGACCTAAGTAATGAAGTTAAATTTACATTGTATTTATTTTATGAAAACGATAAAATGACATGTTTTTATGAAATTTATAGAAAATGCGTAGGTTGGGCTTGGTAAATATTACAAATAAAATAAAGGTAAATTTTACCTTTGTTTACGCATTACGGGAAAATATCATTAACATTTTACATTTCTTCTTCTTTCTTCATCCCTGGTCCTATTAATTGGGGTCAGACCTCTTGCGCCAGAATAATCTATGCTACATTGTCGGTTCGGTCAAACGGACTTGCATGAGGTCTCCTTCTATTTTTCTTCAGCAGGCCATTGGCAGGCGACCTACCTTTTTTGTTTGGGTAATTGCAGTGCTAATTGTAAAACCACCTGACGCGATTTTCGGTAAGTTACGAGCTATCGCTATAGTTACGTGGCAACGTGTCGCCACGTCAACATCTGGCCTAACCCACTGCATGTGGCAGTTTAAATCATCGTGGATAACAGCGACTACATTAAACTTGACATTCTAATTTTAATCCTTCTTTTATTTTTATACCAGCTCATTAAATAGTACCGTTATGCTATAATCGGTATTTATTCGGCATAATAATAGTACAAACATATCCTGGAGCGGGTCACGGCGGACGTACAACATTACATCAAGCTTCTCAAAGGGGCCTCTACGCGTTGGATCCATATCCCCGCGCACGCCTATCAAATGACCGGGCTTGACCCGTGATTCAAAAGAGGTACAAATAGTATCAGTATATAAAAACTTCTGGGTTAGACTACTGTTCATTAGGCAAACAGTTTGTGGCTGATCGGTTCCTTCCATAAAGATAAAGCGTTTATGCAATACGTAGGTACTGGACGTAGTTTGCGGCATTTTGCCTGCCAACATATTCAGCAACCGATTTGTTACATTGGCAGTTCATTTCGTTTGCAGCTATTTTGTATCTAAAATTTTGATAGCCAACAGGTAGCCGCAAACTATTTGCTTAATGACACCTTGACACCGCAACCGATACCGAGACAAAATTAACGAAACTGTTAAAAAATCAAGTTTAATATTGTCTTAGATATATTTTCAACTTCTTTCTGCATAAATGCATCCTAATTATACAGGTTGATACAAAATAACCAACAATGTTTCAGATTTTAATGAAAAAAAATTGAATTACTTGAAAAATTCAAAAATTTGAGCGAGCGTTTTTATCAACCTTTATTTATGCCACTTCTCCTACTTGGACGAGCTGGGGTACATGTACGGAGGGACTTATCACAGTATATAAAATAGTACTTTGCTATAATAGGTACGGTCGATTTTTTAAAATAATCAGATAATAAGATCTTAAGATATTTTTTCCATACAGTTCAGTATATACCATGGTACAATGGCGATCAAAATATATAATAAATTACCTAGAAAAAAACTTGCACAAATAGCAAATTTAAGAATGGCTAATTAATCGGTGTTTTCATACTATCCAGGACTATTTTGCATATTGCCTGTAATAATGACAATTTGTGTTCTAATGTCAGTAATGATGACTAAATGTGTAAAATGATTATATACTACTATGTACATCTATATACTACATTTAATTCTAAAATAATTTCATTCATTCATTCCTTCATTCATACAGCTCGTTATTGCGGATTTGAAAAATCCGCTTGTTTATTTCTAAAATATATCTAATCATCAGAAATATAAGTATTTGAATAAATTAATAAAAACATAGTTTTATTGTATTAAAAATAAATTTAATTTATAAATAAACTGAGGTACTCATACATGGCAACGATAAATAACTCACAACACACAATAAATACACACACCTAAATACTGATTTGGTTACTGCAATTGTCCACCATAAGCTAAAGATTGAGCATCACTGGCCTGTCTGCTCCATCCTTGGCTAGCTGGCTCGTAATTGTATCCTGGATGTTCTTCGTGATGATGAGGGGAGTAGCTTATTGTAGATGAAGAACCTCCGCCCTTTGCTAGCAATTTCCTGATCACATTGAAGGCATTCATGGCGAAGGCAATCTTGCCTAGGAAGAGGGCTTTGACAGCAGCGAAGGCGATGATACCCAGGAAGAGAGGAACAAGAGCAGCCAACTTGACCTTCAACAGCAGGAGAAGGGGAAGGAGCTGCTTGATCTTCTTCTTCTTTTTGCCACGACCTGGAAGCAATGTGAAGGAAAGTATTAGTTAAAATAATAGTGGATGACGTCTCATATTATGGAGAGGCTGTTTAGACCCATTTCGTGAACATGGTTCGGCTTAAAATATTGCATTTCGCAACTGCAGTGGAGCAGTTTGGCGCAGTAAGAAGAAGAATTATGTGCCTGTTTAAAGTATAGGTGAGCAGTCTAATACTAAATACATGATGTCAAATGACCCCACGTAACATTTGCCTAATTATACATCTTGCACTTGGGCCTTAGACCAATGTTTATTCATTCAATTTTCTTTATAATAGTTCATTGTTATGGACTGAAGAGCATTTTATTCATCAAAATATCTTGCAGTTCTAATTTATTATGCGCTATGCAACTATATCCCTATTGATAATCTATTAAGTTTATCAATTAGGATAAAAGGATGCATTGAACTGATCAACTTAGCTGATTCTCATACCTATGCATAGAATATCATGGGATTGATAGACTGGACATGAGAGTGAGATTGGAAAATCGTAAGTATAAAATTAATGTCATTGTGAGAATGGGGGATCTTTTCAATATAGTAAATATATACAACTGCAGTACTGGCTACGATTTTGTATTTGTGACAAATTGAAAATGTGCTGTGGAGAAACCGAACTAATGTTTTCTATCCTTGCTAATCGACCTGTCAATGTGTGGGGGAGAAATAATTCGATACTTTTAATGAGGGGAGAAACGGTAATACTACTCTAAAGCTACCACCTTAGTTGTATAAAGAAAATGCAAAGAATACTATACTATTTTAGGTAGTAATAATAGATCAGGTTAATGTTTAGTTAACCATTACATCTTCTTAAAATAATGTTCTTATATATATGTATATTCTTTTGTTTCTTTAGAAACATTTTTGTATACAATTAGTGAAGTCTCAGCAGACTAGTAAAGAGCATAGTTCAAATCGGGACTTTGTATGCAAATGTTATCTGGAAGAGAAAGCTCACGTTCGTTTAATGTGCACGTGAGAAAACATAACTCGAGTGAGTTAACTTAAAACTTGAAATACCCAAACCAATGTTTTCATAATACGTGTTGTGAACTTTTGTTCACATTGATTAATATTGAAGTCACTTTTTATCCACTGCTAGTGCTATACTTTTATTTGTACACGAAACCCCATTCATAGTCGTTTCTTATTAAAATTTTATAGACATATATATTTTTTTCAAAATAGTTAGCAACACCCTGATTTCATGAAATTAACATAAATTTGTCATCTATACTACGTACAGCTTAAGTCAATATATTCTGGATAAGTCAAAAAGGAACTTAGTGATCATGAGCTATATAACAAAAAAAATCCAGTAAGTTAAGTCACGCTTTTTGAACCCTTGAACCTCAGTTAATAGAAGACTATATAGACAAAAATATTAGATATCTAAAAACATATTCTATCAATTTTTGAATGACGTATAGTACCCCTAAATAGTATTTTTAAGATTCATAAGTACCAGGAGTACTGAGCTTCACTAGGTGTTTTTTTTTAAAGAGAAAACGTATTTTCCCAAAGTCCTATTCCAAAGTCTTAGCTAGATCGATATCTCGCCCCCGTATACCCTCTATTGTAAATTTCATCGAATTCATTAGAGCCGTTTGTTAGATCGTCGTATTTAATTTTATATAATGTCATGACCATGTCTTATTTAACCTTTTTTTTAAATTAAAGTAATTGCGTATTATTAAAATTTCCATGAGAGCTATTTTCGTAGGGTATATATATATATATATGTTATGAGCAAAATATGGTATCACATTTTGCTCATAACTATAATCTATTTTATTCTATTGCTTTCTTTAGCCTGCAGTATTTTTTTTATATTTATGCTTTTATATTTACCTTCTTCGTCTAACTCCCGAGATTCATTTTCAGGTTCAGTTAAACGCATCTGCAGTACGTGACCATCAAGGAAGTCTCCAATATTGTTCGCTATCCTCTCTTCAAGTTGGAGTTCCCTCGCCTTCGGTTCCTCAGCAAGGGGTTCATAGCTTCGAGCAGACCTGGCAGATCCTGTGTTCACCAGGCTCATGCCTTCAAAAAGGTTTACATCCTTCGTTAGCGCCAGACGTTCGGTTATTTTGAATGCTTTTTCCTGAAACAAGACAGGAACATTTTAGACTTTTTTGGTATTATTTTTAGTTTTGTTTTTTTTTTGTTATATACTTATTATTTGACCATCTAGACAAATAATTTCCATTTTATATAATGAATTAGAAGAAAGCGCATATTTAAGTTACGCATATTTTTTTTAGTTTAGTCTCCACCAATTCACAGTTGAGCAGCGTGCGTGGTGGAGTATGCTCTAAACCCCTTTGATTGAGGGGAGACCCATATCCCAGCACTGGGATGAATAAGGGTTGACGACAACGACGATGTGCATATTTTAGTAGATTTTGCGATTTTTATTCTAAGAAGACATTTATGCCTAAAAATTACATTTTAAGCATTGAGATAACTGAAGTTTTAATTTATAACAACATGATGATGGTGATGAATGCCCCAGAAAATATTGAAAACTACTTAATTTTGGAGAATTATACGAATGGTTTGATTATCAATTAGCGTATAACTAGCCGTTTAAAAGAACGACAAACAAAACAGTCTCGGGCTAACCACTATTACGAAGCTTTCGATTAGGTTTTTTACACACTACATCACTTCGCACTTAACACATAATCACTTTTATTCACCTTTAAGCATAAAGCTGTATCTTGCTCTATGCACTCCGACACGGCACCCACAAAATTTTCAGCAATGCCATTTTCTTTCACTGGGTTACAATGCACTGATGCCAAAATGGCCGACAATGCTATTATTTTCCACATAATTTCTTTTATGTGACACACTTCAACCGACGCTGGGCAAGTTATGATGTTTTTCCAAAAAAGTGATGGATTTTATCCTTGTTACCCCCACTACCTTTGTTACTGTGACGTAAGGCGTGTGCGCCGTTTGATGTCGTACGTTAACTGACTGACTGCCATAAGGTTCATACGGCAGGATAAGTAGAAAAATAAATATTTGTTGATAGAAAGCGAAGCTCGCGTTTACGACATCCCAATACGCACTCTTACGCTATTTGCTAACTTAGTGTAAATGAAACGAAAGAAAAAGTGCGATTGTTTGATATCTCATATCTACACAAACTGTTCGAGTGAAAATGACCATCGTAACCGTTGTTTGGTTATCGTATATAGAATCTTAAATTTTTATGGGTTTTCAAATGTGAAATTCATTGTTCACTGTTGCATCAACATCTCCTAATTTTATATGTAGCTATTTTTTAATTCTACGAAATTCGGGGTCATGTCAAAACCGGAAAGGTTTAGTATCATGGCCGAGAAAATAACTTTCTGTTGCAACGTCTCTACGGTTTTCTTGTATTTTAACAAAATTTCCAAATTGATAAACACGTGTGATTTTGAAATAGCATTTTGGATTAAAAAACGGTGACGTACAACAATACATAATGGCTTCATAATTTAGTTACTTTCTCTGTAGATTTTCTGTATACTAAGATTTTATTATGAGTAGGTACCTAAATATTGTAACTAATGATAGCAGGACTATTATAGTCTCAATGTTATGGCCGTAAGAATTTATAATAAGGTACCCAAAAACATAAAAAAAACGAACAGTGTTCGAAGGGTTGCTTAACACACTGTTCATTTCCAAATGTTAATAATAAACATTAGAGGAGTGTTACATCAACAAGAATATCGGTCTGTCTGCCTCATAAAGTTGTTATACCCTTCCAGGCTCATATGTGAACCTATACATATTTATATACCATCTATTATAATTACACGTGTGAATGCAATAAATAAATAAATGGTGTCATATTATATTGTATACCAAACAAGGGCTAAAATATTATAGTACATATGTATATAATATAAACATATGCTATTTCTCTCAGTATTACAATAATTACAAAACCTATATATTTTATCTGTAAAGAATAGAAAAAGTTAAGCGATAAAAAAAACTAAGAGAAATTTACTTACAAATAAAATATATTTCCAAGATCGTTGCCTGTCGGCAGGGTCCTCAATAGAAAAATAAATTATATAGTTTAATTTACGATATTAGTTTATTATTAATGTATGAAAGACTTAATTTATTTAGATAAACTGAATGATTATGTATCGATCTTTAAATATTCAGGAATAATAATTTTCAAAACACGAAGGTAAACACGTGTACTCGATAAGAAACAATCTATACGCTAGCAACACCAAATATAACTAAATAAATAAATATTCCTGGACAAATTACTTACTGCCATCTAGTCCTAAACTAATCAAGGCTTGTACTATGGGTACTAGATAACTGATATTACACTTAAACACATTTTTTTTTGTAAATACATATATATAATACATAGAAAACATCCAGACGAAGACAAACAGATATGTTCATGCACACTAATATTTGTCTTGTGCGGGGATCCAACCAACTACCCCGAACTCAAAGTGACCATTACCAGATAAACCAGATATAAATATAAATATTCCTGAACAAATTACACACTGCCGTCTTAGTTCCAAACTAAGCAAAGCTTGTACTACGGGTTCTAGATAACTGGTTTTACTTAAATACATTTTTTTTTGTAAAAACATACATATAATACATTGTAAACACCCAGACCAAGACAAACAGATGAAACAGACATGTTCATGCACAGAAATATTTGTCTTGAGCGGGGATCGAACCCGCAACCTTGGAGTCAAAGTTGCCACTCGACCACCGAGCTCGTTAAAATAAAATCTCTACAACTTTCAACATTTATATAGATCTCCAATAAACTATATTATTATAAAGTAAAGAAATGCAATTACGAAATTATTTTGAGTAGAATCACTGTTTTTTTCTGTAAAATTTAAATAATAGAGCGAACTGGTGCCTGAGCTAGGTGCCTGTGTACCCACCTGTATTACAGGGCACCTATTAACAAATAACCTAGTAGGCATATCAACCTTTTCATTGGTATAGGCTAAATAGTTGCCAATCGGTTTTTTCATTAAATACTACTTCTAAATTAATCCATACTAACCATAAATAAGGCGCAAATAGGCAAAGATTTCGCCACGTATGAACTTTTTTTTATACTACGACGGGTGACAGACAAGCATACGATCCATCTGATGTGGAGCGGTTACCGTGACCATATTAACGCTCGCAACATGAAATATCGCTCGCGCCCCGCCACTCCTACTGCCAACGTGGCAACTTCTTCCTTCCTGGTGACCTTACTCACTCGCAGGACAGAACAACCCTCAAAGGAATTGTTATTTACCTGTGGTGTTCTGTGCCTTGGAGGTACTTCCCCAGTCGGGCAGCTTACAAATTCGCTGTTCCCTACCTCTTTTTTGCTAATTGCCTCTTTCGCTAGTCGGCAGGATGGTCCACGTGCAGGCGAGGTTGGCTTCGGCTCTAAAGGACATAGTGAGCCACATACACCCCAAACAAACAATGAATAACTTATTTTCATGTTTTAAATTTTTTTGTTTGCCTATAAATTCTCTCGTCACCCTACTACTCGTGGTTTTGATAACTCATTGCCATCTATCTATTGCCATCATTGCCATCTGCCCGTGAAAGGGTATATAAGGTATATAATAAATGCTATATAAGGGTATACAAATAATCTATCAATAGAGTCATGCATATAGTAATGTGGAAGGATGAAAGATATGTGACAAAGAGAACGATGAATTTAGATGTCAATGAATATAATAAGAGAAGAAGACCCAAAAAGGGGTGGTTGGATTGTGTGAGAAATTATGCGGGTAAGAAAGGGATAACTGTAGATATGGTAGTTGATAATGGGGAATGGAAGTAAAAGACATATTATTATGTGCCGACCCCAAATCATAGGAAAAGGGTCAAGCCAATGATCACACATACAACAATACAAAAAAAAACAACTTAAAAACACTAAGTGATATTGGCAATAATAAAAATTGTTGGTATCAGTTTTGCTGTTCAGTTATTTTAAGAAATCGAGGAACCACGTACAACCAAAAATACGTGAGTGACCCGTTTAATTTAATTAATTAATTAACAACAACCTTATTTACGGTAAAAATAAGAGAAGAAAAATTCTGAAGAAGACAGAATGTGACCGGTTGTGAACATATTGTCCACGCTTTCCTTCTACCAGAACATCAGTCAAAGATCAGCAAAATCCCCGCGACTGGAAGTAACTGACCGTTATTACCCAAGGTGCACCTTTGCTATTGCTAACACGTCGTTCCAATATCCAGCAAAACAAACGAGCCAACAACAATCCCGAGCACATGAAGAAATTTTCTTAGCATCCCAATCTAACATAACCTAACCTAATCTAACAAATTCCTAACCTAACAACACCACATTTTTTCTTATTTTATATGATAACAAATATGGTCCAACAATAAATATGGTCCAACGAGCAGGTATGGTCCAACGACCTTTTTGGAAAGCAATCACGATAGCGACGATCAGCAACAAAAAGGGGTTGCCGATCCGTTGCCAGCCTATACGCTTTCCTTTCTTTCTGGTGACCTCCCTCACTCGCAAAAACACAACAACCCTCAATGGAATTGATATTTGGCTGCAGTATTCTCTGAGGTGGAGGTACTTCGCCAGTCGGGTAGCTTAAAAAATCCGCAATGCCCTACCTCTCTTTTCGCCAGAGCCTTGTTTGACAGTCAGGAGAGTGCACCACGTGCATGTGAGGTTGGCTATGGTGCAAAGATGTTGATGAACCTCTTACACTCCAATTGTGTTTACTTTACCAATTTTCACAGTTACTCATCTTACATATACTTTGCATATCAAAACCTTGATATTTTGAACCAAAACATCTCTAATTACACATGCAAACACGTTTTGTAATAACTGTCATTACTATCTCCATCCATTGTATAAATGCTCGCATCTAAAATAACACTTCTTAGAACAATGATCACTCTCGTTGGTGAGAAATGTAATAAATTACCGACTATTATACTCACTGTATGTTTGTGCAAAAACCACGTGAATTGCGATGATAATGACCTAGTTGATGAACAATGTCGGTTAATTTAAGACGACGTTACAATAGATAATAAATAAATATAAATAAATATTTCTGGACAATTTACAAAGCGCCATCTAGTCCCAAATTAAGCGCAAAGCTTGTGTTATGGGTACTAGACAACTGATAAATCTACTTAAATACATATTTTTTTTTGTAAATACATACATATAATACATAGATCTGGCCGTATTACGAACAATTATTTATAAAAATAAATAAATATTTCATTACTATCTCATAAACGATGAACAATAATTTCGATAAAATTAACATTACAAGATAATAATGGTACGGCAAATTATTAGGTGCATATACTTATATTAAATCCATAATACGCATATGTTTCATTAATTACTCTAAACTGGACATACATTTCAAACGGAATCATCTTCCTGATCTTCCTCTTGGCTCCTTCAGAAATATATTAGAAAAAGTACTGAAATCTTCATATTTTTATTACAAATAATTTTGCAGGCTCATTCTGCCCCCTTCTAAATTTTTCTTCTGTTATTTTTACCATAAATAAGATTTTTGTTCTTATTGTCTCTTTTATATTTTATCAGTTTAAACGTGTATTTGATTGACCGTTTCTATCAAAAAGATTTCTTGTAGAGTTATTCTCACCTTGTACACTTCTGTTGTGTATTTTATTTAATATACTTTGTAGAGTGGTTCATCATCATCTTTGAACCAAAGCCAACTTCGCCTGCGCGCGGTGCATCCTGCTGACTGACAAACGAAGCTCTGGCGAAAAGAGAGGTAGGGTGCGTAATTGTAAGCTACCCGACTGAGGATGTACCTCCACCTCACAGAATAGCGCAGCCAAATAGCAATTTCCTTGAGGGACGTTGTGTTCCTGCGAGTAAGTGAGATCACCAAAAAGGAAGGAGATGCTGCGTTGGCAGCGGGGGTCGCGCCGCGCGAGTGATTTTTTATTTTGCGAGCGTTAATATGGCTAAGGTAACCTCTTCACATCAGGCGGGCCGTATGATTGTCTGCCACCCGACGTAGCATAAAAAAATACTTGCGATAATGAATATATTATTCTTTATGTTTCATTGACCTGGCGCCGACCAATACAAAAACAAGAGCTAGATATTATATTTTTAAAATGGTCAACAGCGATTGCTTCATTCATACCAAATTCAGACATAAGTACCTCCATTCCTTTGTATGTTTGACAGTGAAAAATCTCTCTTAGATCAAGCTTTAGTGAGAACAGACCATCGGAAGTTTGCTTTTAGTCGTGTGAACATTTAACATTTTCTAACTTTTTTTGTTATTTGTAGGCTCTTGTTTATCTATAGTATAAGATACCGAGAGTTCAGTATTTAATTGGTATGTTTCGTTCAGAAATCTGAGCTGTTAGCGCTTATTCATTTCTATTGTTCTTACTTTCCTAAACGGTTGTTTTATGAACTTTCGACTACATCGTCATGGGGTTTCATATTACTTTGTAAAATATCTTACGTAAATTGCGCGGACGGTGGAGTCTGAAATTTCGCTCACTTATAAAGAAGGAGTGCAGAATGATAATATTATTTTAAGATTATGCATAAAAATACATTAAACCAATAAAAAACCATTACCAACACTATCATGGATGTGACACACACACGCATATATACTCTTTTGTTTATTTGTTAAAGTCATAATTTAAATTAATTATGGTCTAATTTAGAGCACTAAGGCACAATGACATATGGTGCAGAGACTTGGACACTGACCATCGGGCTGGTCCACAGGCTAAAGGTCGCGCAGCGAGCGATGGAGAGCTATGTTCGGGGTTTCTCTGCGGGATCGAATCCGGAACGAAGAAATTCGACGGAGAACCAAAGTTGTCGACATAGCCTTCAGAGTTTGCAAGCTGAAGTGGCAATTGGCCGGTCACATCTGCCGAGTAAGTGATGGCAGATGGGGGAGGAAGGTATTAGAGTGGAGGCCGCGCGTAGGACGACGAAGTGTTGGGCGCCCTTTTTCTAGATGGTCCAATGACCTTACGAAAGCGGCTGAAAGCGCCTGGATGCGAAAGGCGGAGGATCGTATTTGGTGGAAATCATTGGGGAAGGCTTATATCCAGCAGTGGGTTATTACAGGCTGATGATGATGATGATGAAGGGACCACTAGTTATAATATTTTTTAAGGACAGTTTTTCCCTAAAAATACTGCCATTAAAAATTATTATAATTATATAATATATGTTATGAAACGCTCATAACATTCATTTTAATACCGTTAATAAGTTTTTTCATTAACATACCCTTTTACCATTCATAAAAGCGTTGTGTAAAACACGTATACGCAAAAGAACCCAATATGGTCAGGTTCAAGAAACTCGAAGGATACCGGCAAGAATTCGAGGCTTTCTTTTTCTAAATTAGGTAATCGACACACAAATTTCCCTTTCTATCCACCCGCTATACATGATTTCACCTTTTAAGATGCTAAATTTATTTAATATGCAACGAATTTTTAGGACTAAAAGTGTACAAATGACCACCCGCTACCGGTTTGCTGTCTACGATGTTTCTATTAACATTAATTTAATTTGATCGTAAAATGATAACGATTGTAATAAATAAATATAAATATTTTTGGACAATTTACACAGCGCCATCTAGTCCCAAATTAAGCTAGCTAGACAACTGATAAATCTACTTAAATACATTTTTATTTGTAAATACATACTCATAATACATAGAAAACACCCAGACCAGACATGTTCATGCACACAAATATTTGTATTGTGCGGGAATCGAACCCGCGACCTCGGAGCCAAAGTGGCCATTGCTAACCATTCGACCACCGAGCTCGTCGAATAATATAAAAATTGGACATATTATTATATTGTATTAATAAGCTCCATGTAAAATTTGATGTAAATGAATTTTATACCTAAGCACGAAGATGTTTTTTAATTGCAATGTTTGTATATGTATTTCTTTAGGTCAAATCTTGCAAGTAGAATTAGAATCAACAGAAAGTGTAACGGGTTACATTATTACATTTTTTTATCATCATCATTATCATCAGGTCCATTTTAGTCTCCACTACAGGAGCACGACCCTCTCTCGTCCGTCCCTAACGGAAGGAGGATTCGGCCTACACTCCCCACGCTGGCCAGACGGGTTGGGGAGGAGTGATCGATGTTTTATAATGTATTTCCCTTAGTCGACATCCACGGGAAGAGACGGAGTGATTCTATTCTAGTCTGCCGGAAACCACACGGCCACTGGGTAATCATTTACTCACAAACTAAGCAAAGCTTGTGCTGTTGGGGTGTCCGTCTAGGAAAAAGTCTAAGTTTAGATAAGAAGATTGCTGAAACTGTAAAGGCAAAATACATTTAATCTGAAAACGAATATCAACTAAGGCGGTATGGCATGGTCCGTAGTTTATGTTGTTTGTAGATTAGGTGCTATTAAAGTCAAATGAAGCAATCTATCACCTACCAATCTGTCGACTGAAGCTTGGAATCAGTGAATTCTTACTTAATTTAATAGATTATTAAATAGAAATAGTAAATTATTGGTAATATTTATATTAAAATTAGCTATATTAACAACTATAGATGATAAATATTGCCAGGTACAAAATGTACAACATATCAAAAAAATAATGATTTTGTAGGAAATTAGTTCCCTAAAAATTCTTATTTTTGTGTATTCAGTAAGTATTCAGCTTCTTTGGTAACGTGAAGGCATTGCTAATTCTTCTTGGCTGTGGTGAGTATTACTTTCTATCAAGTGACCAACTTGCTCGCTTGCCACTCGTATAAAAATATAAATAAAATAAGAAAATCCTAAAAACATTTGGATGTCTTTACGCCTTACTAGCTGAAAAATATAGGTTAAAATAGTTGAACATGATGTTAATTACAAAATTACAGAATTTGAAAAATCACTTGCATTTTTAATTTGTATGCAACTGAGTGATTTTAGAAAATTCAGGCTCTGAATTTCATCTACTCCGGCTGTTTGAGGCCAGCTTAAAGCCGGCAAAACAAAATCAGATTGCAATCGTGCATCTCGATAAATTTTCAGTTCATCAAATTCACTATCGCACGATTTCAATCCAATTTCAACTACACTGCAATAACATTCGGAAATCAACTCAAGTGCATTATTAAATACAAAAATTACAAATCCGAATTTCCGAACATTAAATCATGTTTTTTTAAGTGTGATATTATCACAGCACTGCGCCGCGATCCTCCTCTTGATCCACCAAATAACTTTCATGTACCCCTTCATGTTGTAAGTTGAATTCTACAGTGCAACAGAGAAATCATATTATGGAACTATATACCTACTATGTAATAAAAAGAGGTAGGGAGCGTATCTGTAAGTTACCCGACTGGGGAATGTATCTCTACCTCACAGAATACCGCAGCCAAATAACAATTCCCTTGAGGATTGTTGTGTTCCTGCGAGTGAGTGAGGTCACCAGAAAGGAAGGAGATGTTGCGTTGGCAGCGGGGCTGGCGGCGCGCGAGCGATATTTTATATTGCGAGCGTTACTACGGCTACGGTAACCGCACCACATCAGGCGGGCCGTAATATAAAAAAATGTTAATCCAGTGTCTGGAATTCGTTCTCGGCTAAGAATGATTGGTTCTGCTTACAGAATCATAATGGAAGGAAGTCCCCCTACCTTCTACTGTCGCCCGGCAATGTCAACAGGCCACGGTCAGAAAGGTAGGCTGAATGGATTAGATGTCAATGCCTGTCAAGTTGAATTCTACAGTGCAACAGAGAAATTAAATTATGTATCTATTTACTATGCAAATCTGACGTCTGGAATACTATCTTCTATAAGAACAATTGGTTCTGCTTACAGAATCATATGGGAGCAGGTCCCCCTACCTTCTACTGTCGCCCGGTAATGTCAACAGGCCACGGTCAGAAAGGTAGGCTGAATGGATTAGATGTCAATGCCTGTCAAGTTGAATTCTACAGTGCAACAGAGAAATTAAATTATGTGTCCATTTACTATGCAAATCTGACGTCTGGAATACTATCTTCTATAAGAACAATTGGTTCTGCTTACAGAATCATATGGGAGCAGGTCCCCCTACCTTCTACTGTCGCCCGGCAATGTCAACAGGCCACGGTCAGAAAGGTAGGCTGAATGGATTAGATGTCAATGCCTGTCAAGTTGAATTCTACAGTGCAACAGAGAAATTAAATTATGTGTCCATTTACTATGCAAATCTGACGTCTGGAATACTATCTTCTATAAGAACAATTGGTTCTGCTTACAGAATCATATGGAAGCAGGTCCCCCTACCTTCTACTGTCGCCCGGTAATGTCAACAGGCCACGGTCAGAAAGGTAGGCTGTATGGATTAGATGTCAATGCCTCATACTGTGCCGATTGCAGATGAGGTCTACTTTTCCACAAAAATGTTGTTTGACTGCTTACACTTTCTTTATTTAACAAAATCTTTCAATTTAACCTAGTATACGATGTTAAATGGGGGCAGGTTTTACGAGTAATGTAAATTTTACAATTGATATTATTTTTACTATAGATATCTAACTTAAAAAAAAACCGGTTGTGTGTAAAGTCGGTTTACTGACGATAGTTGAACGTGACAACGTCATAAGAAAATACTGATGGAATGTTTGCATTTTTCAAAAGAAAATTTTAATGGAACGCCTCAGAGCGAGGTAACGCCGCATGAGTCATGTTTTTTCGTGCGTGCAGCCGGCTCCATCGAATTATAAGACGTTGTCACGTCAAAAACTTTTCATATGATAAAATTTATTAGGTTTGTCTGGAAGAAATCATTTTACGATAAAACCACCTCTAAACCATTACTGTTAATTTTCTCTAACTTGTATTTCTTTTCTCCGTTGTATATGTCTAAAACAACAAAAGCCAGCTGCCACAACCAGTAATTAAAATGTTCTACATAATATTATAAAACTATTAAATAACAGTTCAAGACATCAATTGCAAATCTGACGCAATGTTACATTGACGAAGTGAAAGTGGTGTGGTGATTTTTTGCGGTTTCGCGACAGGTTCATGGGGTGGCATGTGGAACTGGTGATTTTAATGATACGTTGCAAGATAAAATTACTTTTTATTATGACCGCTGTTTATATAAAGTGCCGGTAAGCATACGCCAACTTGAAATATAAATATTGCAGGCGAAAACCCTCCTCTGCTTGAAAGAAACGCGGGTATCTTTACGATTTGACCTCATTATCTCCACCTCTGGGCGAGACCACCCAAGTACCAGCACCTTTATTGCTAAATACTATGGATTTCACTATTGCTATGTTCGATTTTAGATGCTTATTATATCAGGGGTCTAGTATCAAAGTTAGCAAACTCCAAAGTAAATCATTTTTGGAGAACTGAAAATCTTACTTTTTAGCTTCTATAATGTATTATTTTGGGTTACTGGATTTGGGTCATCCAAATCCAGTAACCCATAATAATACATTTATTTCATTTCACTATTTCTATGCCTTTCGATTTTAGATGCTTATTATAATTATTACGAGCTATGGTTACAGCCTCATTAATTAATACCAAAATTCAAACATTTCGTCCTTCCTTCTATTTCGTCCTTCCTTCTATAACCTATATGATATAAAATACATGACTTAGACGTAGAGCGTCACTGGTTCACATTCACACACTAAAAGCCTCACAGCGAGCAATTGAAATAATATGCTTATATAGAGATTTTTCTAAGAGAATCCAGGAGGAAGAAATTCGACAGAGAACCAAATTCGTTGTCATAGATCTCAGAGTCAGCATGCTGAAGTGTTATAATAGCTGTCTCTCACATTGGTAAGTCGAGAAGTAAAATTCCAAAAGTTTTCTACTCCTACTAATTTCTTCTGATTAAATTCGTCGTGAGTTCCAAGGCAGCCGTAGTTACCTCACCTTCGGGACTGCGGTAGCATTGTTCATTGCCTTTTTCGGTGGTCGCCGCTGTTAATAGACGAGCTCGGTGACCGAATGGCTAGCAATGGCACTTTGACTCCGAGGTCGCGGGTTCGAACCCCGCACAAGACAAATATTTGTGCAGACATGTTCATGTATGTCTGTTTGTCTTGGTCTGGGTGTTTTCTATGTATTATATGTATGTATTTACAAAAAAAAGTATTTAAGTACAATATCAGTTTACAAAAAAAATGTGTATGTTAAATATAGTATCAGTTACCTAGTACCCATAGTGCAAGTTTTGCTTAATTTGGGACTAGATGGCAGTGTGTAATTTGTCCAGGGATATTTATACATGCCTGTTTGTCATTTTCATGCACATAAATATGATATTATATATATATGAACATGGCTGTTTGTCATTACTATGTCATTTATAAACCGATTAGAAAACAAACTTTTTTTATTTGAAAGAGTATACTTCCAGATTGATCCCATTTTTATTTTATCATAAAATTTAGTTCTGATAGTGTTTTTAAATTTTTAGTGGTGCTTACGATTGTAGAGTAATTTTTTGAGTAGTTTTTTTTTGTTAAAATTATTATTTTTAAGCTATTGCATAGCTTCTATCGCGGGCCTTGAGCGCGGGGACCGAATCCAGAAATTCCGTAACGAAAAAACCTCACGCTCCCCACTCCGACGGGCAAGGAGGTGTGGCTTGAAGGCCGTGCATCGTCTAACGTCGTTTCAGTTCGGCAGTCTTCGACACGGCGTTGTGTGCGTGCGATTAGACGTATTGTACGACTCTACGAAACTCGTTTTATTTATTTAATAATAGAAAAATTTGTTTTCTTATCGGTCACCACGCTCAAAAAGAGTAACTTGAATTAATATCAAAGAAAAAGCAATACTGCATGAATAAAATAAATAAATAAAATTATAATTGCATAAGTTGATACGAAATGCTATGCAATAGCTTTACCGCGGCAGTCCCCGAGTGCCACACGTCTTTTTTATTTTTTACTTACGACTAAATGATCCATGTGGTTATATTGAAAATTAACATGCTCACCAGTTCGATTTTAAATAAGTATTTAGAAAACGCATTAAGAATCACGGTCAATGGCCTTTCTTTTAAGCCCTACCTTAACTTAAGCTTTCTATTTGTAAGTTTAAAAAATGTACTTTTAAAGACATTTGGCTAATTGCTGATTTTGTATGCCTTATATGCACCTCACTTCTAAATAAGGTTTGAAGTTTGTACATACTAATTTACAAGTCGTAGTATTATAATCGTATAAAGCGACATGTCAAAAATTGCATTTTTTTCCATGATAATTGAAGAATAATATTCTTTTCTTCCAACTATGCTTTAATTTCATCACAATCACACTAAAAACTCAGTACAAAACGAGTCTTTAATGCTCTAGAGCAATAAAAATGTATGAAATTTCATTATTGCACAGTTTTTTTTTATCGCACCAAAAGGTGCCAATCCCAATGGATTAGCTCTATTCAGCCAGCCGATATCAATACTTTTTTTTTCGTCCGTATTATTCGTTTCTATCCTACTTGTTCCAAATTTAAAAAATGATTGCTGCTAACTCTGAGATAGAAATGAAAGAAATTTAAAAAAGTGATTTGGCGGGAACTTTGTTAATTTTGCTTGACAATATTTTTGGAAACGATAAAAGTGTGATACTATCTGATTTTGAGTGCTTCGGCTTCGAATTAAAATGGAATCATCTAGCGACACATTAACTCCGGAAAACATTCTAAATGAAGCCGACAGTGTTATAGAAACTTCTATTTTAACTGTTTGATATGAGTTTCTTTTATCTACTATTCCTATAGGTATTAGTTGAAAGAAAAGCAGATTATGCACCTCGCCTTAAGTAATTTATATTGCCCTCGTGCCTGTTAGATTAGAGCCCTCGCTGACGCTCGGGCTCTAAATCAGGCACTCGGTGCAATAATAAATTACTTTGTGCTCGATGCAATAATCTACTATCAATGTGTTTTAATTTGTGCAATAATTTAAAACACAATAGCACAAATGAGTTAATTTCGTACTTTTTAATTATATACAATCAATTTTAAAAAGAAATTATTTTTTTACGGATAATCTACAGCAGTTTATGCAATAAAAAAATTTTTACTTTTTTGACATGTCGCTTTGTACGTAGGGACCGTCGAATATTTTAGTACTTTAAATTGCTTTTGTTTTGCTTCTTCTGAACCGCATTCGTGAATTTCTGTTTGTCCCAAAGGGTTTTAGATCATACTCCAACACGCTGCTCAACTGCGAGTTGGCGGAGGCCAGTGTTTTCAAGCCGCCTAAAGGCTATACTTGTCTTAACGGCTATCATGTAAAGGCAACAGCCGGGACCGACGGCTTAACATGCCCTCCGCATGGAGGAGCTCGAGATAATACAAACCCATCCATGGACAGGCTACGGTTGACGTTGCTTAACTTTCGTTTTCGATTAGACTGACACGCGCAATGACGTCATCGAGCTCTTCCTATAAGATCGTCCTAGCATATATTATATATAATAAATAAATAAATACTCCTGGACAAAGTACACATTGCCATCTAGTCTATGTCTAGTTGTACTATGGGTAATAAGCATAGAGTAAATAAGTAACCGATATAATAGTTAAATGTACTGTTTTTTTTGGAAATACATACATATAATGACGAGCTCGGTGGCGTAGCGGTCAATGACGCGGCTTCGACACCAACGCTCGTGGGTTCGATTCCCACATAGGACAAACATTTGTGTGCATGAACATGTTTGTTTGTCTTAGTCTGAGTGTTTTATATGTATCATAAGTATGTATTTAGAAAAAAAATGTATTTAATTTACGTATGTTTATCAGTTGTACCCATAACACAAGCTTCGCTTACTTTGGGGCTAGATGGCGCTGTGCAATTTGTCTGACAATATTTATTCATTTATTTTATAATACATAGAAAACACCCGGACCAAGACAAACAGACATGTTCATGCACACAAATATTTGTCTTATGCGGGGATCGAACGCGCTACCCCGGAGTTAAAGTGGACATTAGCCATTCGACCACCGGGTTCGTCATAATACATAATATATAAGAATAGTATGTACAGGATAAAAGCGTGAAAGCGTCATGCGTCAAAGTATTTGTTGTTCCAAGTCATTTACCTACACGGTTACAGAGGCATCAAAGCAGCCATAGTAAGTAATGTCCGGCTTGAGGCTGTGATAAAATGCCCATTTAACAACTTAGTAATGTAAGTACGCAGTACTCAAGTATAATAAGTAAAGGGCGTGAACTACAGACTCTTCCCAATAAGCGGCATACTGAAGTACATGGAATATGTCTCCAGACAGTCAGGGGAGAGTGACTAAAGGATTAGGGAGAGCACAAAAGATCCATGAGGGTCGACGTGTCACCGGTGCTTCAGCACTGGACCCACTCTAAGATAAGATAAGATAAAGGGCGTGAAGATTTTGTATTGTGGTTTATACTGAGTGGAATTTTTAAAGAGAGGTAGGGAGCGTAATTGTAAGCTACCCGACTGGGAAATGTACCTCCACCTCACAGAATACCACAGCCAAATAACAATTCCCTTGAGTGAGGTCTCCAGAAAGGAAGGAGTTGCTGCGTTGGCAGCAGGGGTGGCGGGGCGCGAGCGATATTTCATGTTGCGAGCGTTAATATAGCTACGGTAACCGCTTCACATCAGGCGGGCCGTATGCTTGTCTGCCACCCGTCGTAGTATAAAAAAAAAATCCTTTTAAATTAGACACGTGGACACACATGTTGATAGTTATATATATGTAAACGTGTTTCTTCAATACAATAATTTATTGTGTTGTATACTTCTGTAAGTGTCTGTTTACTTAATGTAATAAACTTTTCGTTCATTCATTCATTTAATTCATTTTCTACATGGCCTGCTACTGATGTTGCAGCCATCTATAGGCTGCGGTAACTGCTTTATATCAGGCGGGCTATATGCTTGGTTTACCTTAGTGGTATAAAAAATAAAACAATACAATACTCTTTAATTGCTTTAAAAACAAAGTAATATATCTTTTTGTAAGTTGGCATTGGAGACTTTATTATACTACAACAGGTGTCAAACAAGTATACGGCCTGCCAGATATAAAGCGATTATTGTAGCTTATGGACGCTTGCAATACGAGAAGTAAGCCCGCACCACAGAATAAGAAATACCCGCGCGCTGTAACTTTCTGTGTTGATGCAGCAGCTCCTCACTGGTGACCTGATCCACTCGCAGGAGCACAATAATGTTCATAGGTACGGTTTTATTTATTTATTTATTTAAACTTTATTTACCACAATTTAAGGGTACATAGGCGGTCTTAATGCTAAAAGCATTCTCTACCAGACAACCTTTGGGAGTGCAGATATACACGAATGCGGCATAAAAAATAAATTAACAACAATATAGTACAGTACAACAGAAAATATACATACATACACATTGCATAAATACAAAATATATGATACATATAACATAATATAAACATAATGAATAGGAGGTTTTCATGGGTATTGGTCTACTGTGTGGTGGAGGTACTTCCCCAGTCAAGCTTGATTTGCCCTACCTCTCTTTCGCCAGCTTTGTTAGTAAGTCCACATAAAGGCATTAAAAAATTACATAGATAATGACTTGGATAAAATGTATCAAACTGAAGATATTATTTTTTTCGCGATGTGGCAATGGTCTTTATAAAAAAAAAATATTATCGTGCACTAAACTTGTCCATAAACGAATTGCAGTTAATTATTTTGCAACTTATGAGTACGTTTTCTATTTTATACATGAATACGTTATATGCACTAAAATTATCTCAAAAAGGCAGCGCTTCCCCCTCCTCCGCACGCTATTTTCCATAGTCATTACATAGCGTAATAAATTATTTGACCCTTCATCTATCCAGACGTGTGATTGAATTTTGGATGAAGATGATAGATTTGTGGCTACAACACCAAACTGTATCCCCCGATTTTGTTATCATTCGTTTTTTTGAATTGCCTCCCTATGGAAGCAATTTTATAAACGTAATTTTTTTTCATTTCATTTTTTTTAGAGAAAACTGCATAGCTATGTCTTTGCCTACGCACTACACAGATAAACTAAGCCACGTACAAAATAACAGTTCATTACCTACATATCCGTGTAATAAAGAGCTGTAAAGATCCATGCGATTATGATACTTATTACTTATGCATGACATACCTGCCATAGGTGACATTCCATTGAGAAGAAAGTGCTCATGATGAGTCAAGTTGTGGGCAAGCGCTGTGACCTTGAGCAACGGGACTTCAGGTGCAGTCCGTGTTGTTACACACTAGTTGATTTTATTTTTTAGTTATTGTCATTATTTTTTGGCAATTTTATTTCTCTATAACCGTCCTAACGTTTATATACATGAGGATAATGTTGTCCATGCGCAGCAATAAATAAAAGCTCTGATTCAAATATTTTTGGGTTGATCGGTATTATTATAAAATCATAAAAATAAAGAAGGACCTTTGATTTATTTATTTTTGGTGGTATAAAGCACATCTAAAATTTTGTCATTTCTGTTATTTTGTTCATTTTTGTAACACACACCACAATCCCACTACAGAGTGCACTTTTTGATATGGCGTCGTCACCACCACACGTCGTAGTTTATTCCACTATGAGGGTCAGCCAGGAAATAAAGCAGAATCGAAATTAAAATGTGTTTTATTCCTTTTTCACATAGCATTTAAACATTACTTCCACAAATACTAAAAAAAAAAAATTGATACGAGTCACACAATTATTAACATCTTCTTCATAAACCAATAGTGAACTGCTAAAATTAGTCAAAAATTCCTATTTAGGTATATACAAATTATTTAAATTTTCAATTTTGACTCGAATTTACTTTTCTGTTACAATATTTTTTCTAAAAATAAACACAACGGCCAGTAATGACATCACTGACTAAAAAGTAGCAGATACAATATAATAAATGTGGCCTTTACCACACTATATAACTAAAACGGGAACGAGCTCGGTGGTCGAATGCTACTCTAGAAATGGCTACTTTGACTCCGTGGTCGCGGGTTCGATCCCCGCACAAGGCAAATATTTGTGTGCATGTCTGTTTGTCTTGGTCTGGGTGTTGTCTATGTATTATAAGTATTTATTTACAAAAAAATGTATTTAAGTACATTTATTAGTTGTCTAGTACCCATAGTTCAAGCGCTTAAATTGGGACTAGAAGGTCTGTAAAGTGTCCATTAATATTTATTTATTTATTTAAAGAAATGCACATAAATAGCCATGCAGGCGATGGCCATTTAGTGGGTATTTCTTTTTAAATCACTTCTGCACAATCGGGTAAAAAATTCACCTAGTGTGTATACACAGTTTAGCAATGGGTGCGGTCGGAACTTTCGCGGCGCGCCTATACCAGTACGGGTCACGAATACGTGCCGTGAGGATACCGATATACTGCGTACGTACGGATATACCCAATGTGATAATTTGAATGATACAACGTTTATGTAATGTATGTGATTACTCAAATTCATTTTGAGACTAGGCTTTGGTGTAATCTTAAGTCAATATTTATTGAAACAATTTTGCAATATTAGAGATCTGCGGGTTTGATGCTATATTGAATTCTTTTTATCGGCGTTTTGTCTTACAATGTATGAGTTATTATTAGAGATATAATTATTTATTATTTAAATATTTGATTTCATCCAACTTCTTAGAATGTTCTAGTATTAATGATCGAAGTCAGAATATTATAAATATTAAAAAAAAATGGAAATAGTAAAAAATGGAAATTTGGAGGTACAAGTGGTTCATCCACATCCTTGAAACAAAGTCAACTTCACCTGCATGCGGTGCACCCTGCTGACTGACAAACGAAGCTCTGGCGAAAAGAGAGGTAAGGAGCGTAATATTGTAAGCTACCCGACTGGGGAATGTACCTCCACCTCACAGAATACCGCAGCCAAATAATAATTCCCTTGGGTTGTGTTCCTGCGAGTGAGTGAGGTCACCAGAAAGGAAGGAGATGCTGCTTTGGCGGCGGTGGCAGCACGCGAGCGTTTTTGATGTTGCGAGCGTTAATATGGCTACGGTAATCGCTTCACATCAGGCGGGCCGTATGCTTGTCTGCAACCTGACGTAGTATAAAAAAAATAGTCACCTCGCCTAGGTGGGATTAGGACCCACGACCTCTCGATTACCGGTCGCGTGCTCTTCACCTAGGTGGGGAAGGTGAATTTTTCCATTGTTATAAATATTTACATTATTCTGGCCTAAATCAACTATTTAAATAATAATTATCTAATAAGTTTGGTGTTATCAAAAAATAGCCGAATTTAATCTGCAACAATGGAGTGCTATGAGTTTCTTAGTAGTGTAATACTTAAAAGGTAGATGGCGCCACACTGCGACAAATTCGCCACCATCACAAACTTCCCGGTAGCTCAGTTGGAAAAGCACTCGACCGGTAATTGAGAGGTTGTGGGTTCAAATCCCACTTAAGCGGGGGAGGTGAATTTTTGCATTTTAAAAATCATCATCATCATCAGGTCATTTTAGTCTCCACTACAGGAGCACGACCCTCTCTCGTCCGTCCCAGACAGAAGGAGGATGTGGCCTACACTCCCCACGCTGGCCAGA
Source organism: Hypsopygia costalis (assembly GCA_937001555.2). Lineage (NCBI taxonomy): Eukaryota > Metazoa > Arthropoda > Insecta > Lepidoptera > Pyralidae > Hypsopygia > Hypsopygia costalis. The sequence goes on from OW443350.2 coordinate 7,294,711, forward strand.
CGGGTTGGGGAGGCCTGATCGATGTTTTATAATGTATTTCCCTTAGTCACCTTGTACGACATCCACGGGAAGAGACGGAATGATTCTATTCTAGTCTGCCGGAAACCACACGGCCAAAAATAATTATAATTGTTTATTAAGCCCAAACCAGAGACCCAATCGCTAACGCTGAAGCCGATTCCCAGCAGGATTTTTTATAGCAAAAATCAAACTTTGGAATTAGATTAGTGGTAATTGCCTTACGTGATTTAGCAGAAACCCTGAAGGTCTACCGAAGGAAGTTGAACAGATTTGACGATAGCTTAAACCAAAGATCAATTTTTGGTTTAAAATTATTCCATGGGAATCGGCTTCAGCTTAAGCGTTAGGGTCCGGGGAGGGCACATTTGGAACTAGTATCCGCAAGCGACTTCGCCCGCATAATGTCACGCAAATTTTTGGTCATCCTTCGGGAACCGTATTTTTTTCGGGATAAAAGTTATTATATTATTTATTCTTCTAATATGATGTATGCAAAATTTCATAGCAATCTGTAGTTAAGATGTGATAGTCAACAAACTCACTTTCCCGTTTAAAAAATTATTGAAGTTATAGGGATGAAACTGGAAATTATAAATCTAAATTCGTGACGGTTGCTATATTGGATAAAAAGTGCGGCATTTATATAATCGACAACGCGCGTGTGATGCCTCTGGTGCTACAGACGTTCATAGGCTACGGTAACTCCTTTTCATCGGGCGGGCCGTATGCTTGTTTACTACTTTAGTGGTATTAAAAATTCGTGCATTCTCACGAGAACCTAACTACAGTGTCAAATTTTAGTACAATCGGACACAGGGAAGTGGTTTAAATTTAACTTGCAAGATTTGACTTAACTACTGTCACCTAATGACAGCAGCCGGGTCCCATGGCTTAACGGACTGACACACGCAACGGCGCCATGGAGCTTCTCATTCTTCAATTCATTCAAATTGATCCTATACCGATTTATAATAATTATGTCTAATTATATTTGCGGCTTCGATCATTAGTACTATATTCATGATCGAAGATTTGCGGGAGTAATTATTCTGTAAAAACGATTATTATTTATATTTTATTTATATTCATTCATATTTAGTTTAAGGGGACAATAATCACCGAAACAATTTTATTTGGGTACTATTGCGAGTCGACTGCGTAAAGTACAAAAAAAAAACCGAAAATATTTTTATTATTGTGTGAATATACTTTTTTTTGTATTATATATGTATAAGCCGTATTGGCCGTGTGGCTTCCGGTAGACTAGAATAGAATCACTCCGTCTCTTCCCGTGGATGTCGTACAAGGCGACTAAGGGAAATACATTACCAAACATCGATCAAGCCTTCCCAACCCGTCTGGCCAGCGTGGGGAGTGTAGGCCAAATCCTCCTTCTGTCTGGGACGGACGAGAGAGTGCTACGTGCTACGTGTAACCTGTAGTGGAGACTAAAATGACCTGATGATGATTGTAAAAGCAGCTTCAGAGAGAGAGAGAGAGAGAGCGAAGCAATATATGAGTGATAATATGTATCAGATATGAAAAATATATAATAATCATCATCATCATTATCAGCCTGTATCTATCCACTGGAATAAAAGACATGAAATGAAATTATTTATTCTGTCATTGGGCTCTAGGATGTATAATATTGAGACGATATCGCTGTCACTTTCCAGAATAGTTCAATTGAACATTGTAAACAAACTTGGCACTCAATTTCAATATCCGGTTTGACATGTACATGGTACAGTCGGAAGAATAGAAATAGGTGAGTTTTATTGTAGCCTGATAAAACATAGTAAGAAAACTAATTTCCATTAGCGGTTTTTTTTTTTTTATTTTTAATTCTGTATCCGAATTGGTCTTTAAAATTATTTGAAACTAATTAATCAATAAAGACCCATCCTTTATTGATAACTTTATTATATTAACTAGCTTTCGCCCGCGGCTTCGCTCGCGTGAAATTCGATCATTTTATTATTCAAGCCAAGTCTAACACGCAGCGCAACCACCTTGATGTAGCACCTTTAATTGTACTACATATACAATTATGCAGTTTAGATTTTTTCATACAACATTTTTTTCCCGCTAACTGTCGTTCCCATGGGAATTTTTCAAAATACAGCCACCTCTACGGTACCTAAGCTACGTACCTTCCAAATTTCAAGTGCCTACGTTTAGCCGTTTAGGCTGTGCGTTGATATGTCAGTCAGTCAGTTTCTCCTTTTATATATTTAGATAACTGTCGTTTCCATGGGAATTTTTCAAAATACAGCCATAACTAAAATTTATATTTACTAAGGTATGTATGCATGCTAGATAAGGTATGCATGCATGCTAGATTGAAAACATCTATCTTACGTGATTTAGATTTTTACATACAAAAGTTTTTTCCCGCTAACTCCCGTTCCCGTGGGAATTTTGCAATATCCTGTTGCAACTAAGCTTTAAGTTTACTAAGGTACCTGCATGCCAAATTTCAAGCGTCTAACTTAAGCGGTTTAGATTTTTCATACAAAAGGATTTTCCCGCTAATTCCCGTTCCCGTGGGAATTTCGGGAATTCCTTTCTTAGTGCACCTCTACGGTACCTAAGCTACGTCCCTTCCAAATTTCAAGTGCCTACGTTTAGCCGTTTAGGCTGTGCGTTGATATGTCAGTCAGTCAGTTTCTCCTTTTATATATTTAGATTAGTATATGAATGAATGAACTGCCTGTCGAGGTTTTCTCAGGGGACTACAGTATGGGGTTCTTCAAAAAGGGCGTGAAGAGGTTTTTACAGGGTCGGCAACGCGCGTGTGATGCCTCTGGTGTTACAGGCGTTCATAGTACGGTAACTGCTTTCCATCAGGCGGGCCATATGTTTGTTTGCCACACAGGTGGTATAAAAAAACAATAATAATAATTTGATGACCCCGATAGTCGAATGGCTAGCAATGTCTACTTTGACTTCGAGGTCGCGGGTTCGATCCCCACACAAGACAAATATTTGTATGCATGGACATTGGTTTGTCTTGGTCTGAGTGTTTTGTATATATAAATGCATATATTTATTAAAAAATACTGTATTTAGGTACACCCATCAGTTATCTAGTATCCATGGTACAAGCTTAGTTTGAGACTAGATGGCGCTATGTAATTTGTCCAGGAATGTGTAATAAATATTTTATTTATCCTTTGATAATTAGATATCTATGCTAATATTATAAAGCTGAAGAGTATGTTTGTTTGTTTGGTTGAACGCGCTATTCTCAAGAACTACTAGTTCGAATTGAAAAATTATTTCTGTGTTGGATAGCCCATTCTTCGAGGAAAGTATAGGTTATATATAATTATATATATAACATGGTAACATCATGTTACATAGCCTATACCTTCCTCGGGCAATAGATATGGAGCACCGATGAAAAACGTTACAAAAACGGTAGCGAAATATTCCTTTTGAGAGCTTCCGTTGCGTGCATTACGTAAACGGTTAAAGTTACATAACAAATATATCTGAGGGGTTGTTCGTCTTAAAGAATGATACAAAAAACTCCGCGCGTTGACCCACTATTGGGGTGTAAGTGGTTCATCAACATATTTGAACCAAAGCTAACCTCATCTGCATGTGGTGCACCTTGCCGACTGACAAACGAGGCTCTGGCGAAGAGAGGTAGGACCTAGCGTTTTTTTTTTTAAACTGTCCGCCTGGAAAAGTTCATCCACCTTACAGAATACCGCAGCGAAATAACAATTCCCTTGAGGGTTGTTGTATTAATGCGAGCGAGTGAGGTCACCAGAAAGAAAGAATGGAAGGAGTACAGGGTGGCAACAGATCGGCGACCCCTTGGTGTTGCTCATCTCCATGGGCGGTGTGATTGCTTTCCATCAGGTGACCCACATGCTCGATTGCCACCCTCTCATATAAAAAAATGGGGTGTGGCTGTGTTATGGACACGCCGTGTGTTGTACATGAATACGTTATATGCAATAAAATTATTATATCAAAATGGCAGCGCTTCGTCCTGCCCCGCGCGCGATGTTTCATAGTCTTTACTTAGCATAATAAATTATTTGATCCTTTATCTATCTCGTTCGCCCATTCTAATATATAAAAAGAAAACTATAACGTATTTACGTATCCTACGCTTCGCTCTCAACACTGTCACGCAGACGAAGTTGCTCGGGTCAGGTGGTACTAAATAATAAAACACTATCAGAAATAATGAAGAGCGCCATCAACTATTATAAAAGAAAAGCAAAATACATAGGCATAGGTAAGCTATAACTTCACTCTCAATATCACATATCAAGCTATTAAAAAAAATTACACCCATTTTGTTCAAAACTAAACGCAGCCGATTTATCAAGCTTTTGCGGCGACATTTGCTATAGAAATTTCTAAAATGGTGAGACGGTGATTTTATTCAGATCAAGTTAAGTGTAACCACAAAATGGCTGGTCATGAAATTAAATATCCACTGTAATAATACTTATATTAAAAACATAAGTTTCACGTACGCACTCGTAGTGTTTGGTATGTTTTTAAAAAAATACTTTACTAGACTACAAATTAGTTTTTTTTTTTTGCGTTTGCTTCCAACGAGTCACAACCCCAACTGTGACACTGTTACACTGGATGAGAAAAAAAAAACCAACGAGTCACACTGTTACTCGATGGAACAACTTTTTATACTTGTTTCTAACAAGTCATACCCTAAGAGCAGGATGTGACTCATTGGGAGAAAATTGTTCGCAACCATTTACACTGTTACAAGTTGCCACTACTTTCTTCTCATCCTGTAACTCTGTTAATTAGGATTTTTAAAGTAATTTTATATAGGAAAGATTATTTGTCCAATTGTCCGAGCTCTATTTGTAGAGCGACTAGCGAAAGATTCTATGCTGCTGATTAGAAAGCGTCTGTCAGATTGTTGATGATCCCAAACTGACAGACAGGTTTAGAACCTTTAAGTCTGAGAAGAGATTTCGCGTCTCTTTGTGTGTTCTACCGATTGTATAATGGGGTGTGTTCAGAGGAGTTGTTTGACATGATGCCCACGGCCTCTTTCTACAGTCGCACCGCTCGCCATCGACAGGGAATTCATCCTCACACATTGGAGCCTAAGTAGTCGCGTACTGTGCGGTTCTAGAAAAGTTTTCTCCCGCGTACTGTCAAACTGTGGAATGAACTGCCTGTCGAGGTTTTCTCAGGAGACTACAGCATGGGGTTCTTCAAAAAGGGCGTGAAGAGGTTTTTACAGGGTCGGCAACGCGCGTGTGATGCCCCTGGTGTTATAGGCGTTCATAGGCTACAGTAACTGCTTTCCATCAGGCGAGCCGTATGCTTGTTTTCCACTTTAGTGGCATAAAAAAAAAGATTCTATGGCAAAAGAGAATTAGGGCACAGCGTATTTGTAAGCTGCCCAACTTACAAATACGCTTAAGTACCTTCACCTCACAGAATACCGCAGCAAACTAACAATACCGTTGAGGGTTGTTGTGTTCCTGCGAGTAGGTGAGGTCACAAGAAAGGAAGGAGTTGATGCGCTGGTAGCAAGGGTGACGGCGCGTGAGCCATATTTAATTTTGCAGGCATTATTATGGCTACGGTAACTATTTAACATCAAGCGGGTCCTATTTTTATATGTCACCCAACATAGTATAAAAAAACTAAGAGAGAGATAAAAAATATTATTTTTTCACATTAACTGTACACGACTCTCTTAGAAAATGCTAATAACACCTTAGCACTCCTCACGTACTGTTACCTCGTATGTTTAAATTACTTGTTGGTTGAAGATAGGAGACTGTGGTCATAGTCATCTTAGTCACGAGTCTTTGATAGACTTTCGGTTGACTAAATACAGAACAAGGAGATATGACGAAATATCCACTCATGGTATCCTTCCAAATATACTAAGTTCGGTTATAGAGATTTTTATGAAGATTTTTTTTTATATACTACGTCGGGTGGCAGACAAGCATACGGCCTGATGTGAAGCGGTTACCGTAGTCATATTAACGCTCGCAACATAAAATATCGCTCGCGCGCCGCCACCCCCGCTGCCAACGCAGCATCTCTTTTCTTTCATTCTGGTGACCTCACTCACTCGCAGGAACACAACAACCCTCAAGGGAATTGTTATTTGGCTGCGGTATTCTGTGAGGTGGAGGTACATTCCCCAGTCGGGTGGCTTACAATTACGCTCCCTACCTCTCTAATCGCCAGAGCTTCGTTTGGCATGTCAGTCAGCAGGGTGCACCACATGCAGGTGAAGTTGACTTTCGAACAAAGATCTTGATGAACCACTTACACCCTAAATAATAAATAAGTCCATCTTGGTATTTTATTTATATAATAAATAAATAAATATTTCTGGGTAATTTACACAGCACCATTTACTCACAAACTAAGCAAAGTTTATGCTGTGGGTACTAGATAACTGATATTATACTTAAATTGTACATTTTTTGTACGAGTATGTATAATACATAGAATCAACACCCATATCAACACAAATATATATGTCCATGCACACAAATATTTGTCTTATGCGGGGATCAAACCCGCGACCTCCGAGTCAAAGTGGCCATTGCTAGCCACTCGACTACCGGGCTCCGGGTTGTACAACATAGAGTCAAAATCGCGAAAATGTCCATTACAGGTAATATGTTCCAAATCGACGCCACCGAACTTTGTTTATTTTTGACAATCCGCTATGAATTTCTTGCACTGAGTATGATTATTTCCTTCTAATAGTATGTGAGAAGTAAAAGATATACAAGAAAAAAAAAAGGATTTTGATTATTATATTATGTTTGAAAATGATTCCAGACGCGTTTGGTGAAGTTTTGAAAACACAAAATTTGGTAGTAGTTTATGGTATAATTTTCTTCTATTAATTGTTTCTTTTATACATGTTTACTAGGTATAATATTATTGGTATTTAATTTAAAAAAAAAATGGGATCTAATTGCTTCACTATGATCTTTGGAGTCAAAGCCAATGTCGCCTAAACGTGGTGCATCCTGTAGACTAGCGAAAGAGGCTAGAGCAAAAGAGAGGTAGGGTAGCGTAAGCTGCTCGACTGGGGAAGTACCTCCACCTCACAGAATACCGCAGCCAAATGACAATTAACTTGAGGGTTGTTGTATTCCTACGAGTGAGTGAGATCACCAGAAAGAAAGGAGTTGTTGCATTGGCAGCGGAGGAGGCGGCACGCGAACGATATTTTATATTGCCAGCGTTAATATGGCCACGGTAACCGCTTCTACTAACGCTAAACAAATAATTTACCAATAACAGGCAAAATCGTTACAATAGAAGTTGGAAGCATGAACTTTGTAACGCGTGAATTTTTAATTGTGGCACTTATTTCAGGCTTAAATACATATTACATTGTTTTGGGAATGTGTAAACATTTCTTGTTTACGAAGAGAGATGTTGACGTTTCGTTTGACAGTCTGCTGTTCCGACAGCTGATCTAATTTTTGCTTTTGCAGAATTGCGGACCCTGGAAGGCCCGCACTTGTCGATGGTCGGCTCGAGAGTTTTGTTTCTCGTTCGTAGATTTAGATATTCGTTAATCATTTTTTTAAAGGATATTGGAGTTGCTGAGAGGAATTGACGGGCGAGTTGGATTTTCTCTTGAAGATAAACCATTTGAGAGACTTTCGTTTACGAATGGAATGGTCTTGTACAATTGTTCTAATCTTAATTTTAAAGTAGTTTTGATTTTTCTAATCGTGTTTGTTAGCTGTCGTGTTTTGTGATGGAAGGCAAGAAGCCTCTCCAGGCTTCTACGTTCCATTCGTGAATGGAGTGCGTGATTCGGCTTCCGAATTCAAGTTGAGATGGTCGCTTCTGTTAGTTTTAGTAATATGTGATTTGTTGAAGGTGGTTGCCAACAAGTTTATGAAAGGAAGCGTTGTCGTTGACTCTAGAGTTACGTATTGTCGATGGCGGAAGCGTACAATAGCTTTATTGAAATCCTAAAAAATAATTTTGTTATTGTTAAAAGGAGGCATCTTTAATGTTCTGGAAGATTCCATATACATTTTGGAGTGGGGATTGGTGGCAATGACAAAACGGGTCCGCGCGCTCGGGGCGGCCTTTTTCCTTCGTTGTAGCCCCCAAGTAGCAAGACACCAGACTCGCCGAGCGTCGGCAGGACACGTCGAAGACTGTGATTCCAGGCACCCGTGAGCACAATTCGCAAGCGGTTAGGGCGTCGTCTTCTTGGTATAGTCGTGTTACCGATGCGGTGTGTTGTTGCAGAATTCGACGTCAGCCCGAAGCGCCTGACGAATCAGCCCGCCCGGGACGGTCCACATAACCTCGTTCGACTGAACCGGTGAGTTGGTATCGGCGAATAGGCATGGGACGAGAAACCAGTGCCCGTACTGTTTGTGAATTGTGAAAATGGTGAATTTCTACTACGTCACTCCGGGTTCGACGTGCATATCCTGTCGCGTTCCCCTTGACGGCGCATCCTGCAGCGCGGCGTATCAACGCGCTTTCTGCGGCGCCATTCGGCCGCGCTATTCCCCAGGCCGTGGATCGAACCTCCAGTCGGTATGTAAATTTTGTTAATTGCTTAGGGCAGTGTTAGATTAGGCGCACAAGTGATTCCCTGTGCTAATGGCGGGCATATTGTCCACAGGGAGGTTTTTTTTATATACCCTCTTCACTCTGGTCGTGAGACTGACTGCGCAGTGGTGACGTGGCACGCAGTCCGAGCCACTCCGACACTCGGGTCAGCTTGATACAGCGGCCTCAAGACCGTATCGCTTGAGTACAGCTAAGTGGTGTTACCGATCGAGCAATTTATGTGGACTTTTGCCGTAATAGTGAATTTCTGTACTAAACCGTTTATATTATGATCGCAATAAGAATGTAGGCTTTCTGACTCATCGCCCTGAGAAACTAAATTGTAACTTGCTCTGCCGCTGCTTATAATTACTGTATTTTTGACCTGGCATAAACAGGTCTGGCGCCCATTAGATATTTTGTTAACTGAATATTGTAAAATTAGCTTTTAATATATATGAAATGTGAATTTGTTATGTGGGAGACAATGGAGAGGTTTTGAACCATAGGAATAAACTCTGTCTGGCGATTTGTAACTTTCATTTATTTCCCACCCTCAGATTTGTGTACTAAACTTATACTGAGAGAGCGCTTACCATAAGCGGGTCTCTTACCTTACTGTTACTTATACTTCAAATTTCAGGTTTCTGTACTATTACTTACTTTACTCTCTCTACCTTTATTTTCATTCTACTCTTCAATTTACTTACTTACTTTTTCCTTTTAAAACCCACTTCCAATTATTAAACATTACAACTTTGAGAACGGTATAAGAACATCTAGCGCAATGGTCAAGTACAGCAGGAAGTAGAAGAGTAGAAGTTGGAGAAGAAAGAAAAAAGAAGCTGAAAACATAAAACTTGGTCAGTAGGATGGGAGGAGAGATGATAGTTGGAAGGTATATAGATTAATGACCTAGCAGTGTAAAAAAAATTGAATTTTCTGAAAATGAAGTGGGAATGTGGTCAACAAAGGAGCTCAGCGTAGCGGGGCTAAATAAAAATATTAATAATTATGGAAAATATCTGTATTAAAAATAAGCGATCATGTCAACATTCAATCAAATGATTAGATGTCATTAAATAAAATGTATAATTAATGATTTATTATACGACTATGTCAAAATATTGTTTATCTAATCTCATACTGAAATTTACATATTAAAAAACTGAACACAGTATCATAATGCCAGTCTTTACGCACAAGCTATCAAAATAACTTTAAAAAGTTATTTTTCGATACAGCTCTTCTATGGACAACTGTATCGTAAAATAACTTTTTTACCATTTCGATACAGCTTCCGCCCTGGATACAGGTATTTTAAACAGGTTTCAATGCAAATACATTGCAACTATGCAAATTTTTTCTACATAATCTGTGAACGCGGCGCCGCGCGGCGCGTCGCGCATGCGCACTACGCATGCTCGATCTGCAAATGGATTTATAGGTAAGAATTATAGCTGTTAAATTAACTTCATGGTTGTATTTAAAATATTATTATCATATATTTCATGAGATTAGATAAAGTAGTGTATGAAACTGCACATAATTAGGTATTAAAATACTCGTGTGGTCTATTAAAACACTCGCCTTCGGCTCATGTTTTAAACTAACACTCGTATTTTAATAACCCTTATTATGCAACAGTTTCATAAACTACTATAAATCAACTAGAAATTAATAATTATGAATTATGGTAATTTAATCAGTCAAATCTATAAATTGTCAAATCTAGGCTATGTAAAATAATTTAACATTGGCGATCGATAAATAATCCTACTCTTTATCAACCTTTATTCATCCCACTGCTGGGATACGGGTCTCCCCTTAATCAATGGGGTTTAGAGCATACTCCATCACGCTGTTCAACTGCGGTTGGCGGAGGCCAGTGTTTTCAAACCGCCTAAAGGCCACTGACTAGGCATAACGACTGTCATCTAACGACAACAGCCGGGACTGGCGGCTTAACGTGTCTTCCGAAGCACGGAGGAGCTCTAGATAAATAGACATCCATAGACAGGCTACCTACCATCTACTGTTGATCATGTCTTGGTTTTGGTATAGTAATCATTCATATAAACGTACGTACGTATATAAACTTAAACATTCATTCTCCATCCTTTATCACTTACTACTTAGAGAGCGCTAAAATTTGACACTTCATCAAACCCATGTTCTTCCAACCACAGGTGCTCTGCAAAATTGGAATCAGTTCTTTTCAACTTTCAGAATCTACAATGCTCATTAATCCGTTTGAAATAATGTCCTTATTTGCCCTATGTCATTTTTATTCATCGATTTTTTGTTTGAAAGCTGACGTGATCTTAGTGATGTGCCATCAATATTGCCCAAACAGAAAGCTTTTTTAAGGGAAATTTTTGGAAATGTTCTCAATTTTGGTAATTTTTCCGACAATTTTCGCAATATTGCCTGGCTATATTCACATATCACTAAGACCACGTCAGCTTTAAAACATAAAAAAAAAAAAAAAAAAAAAAAAAACAATTTGTTTAAGAGCAACGATGCCACAGGTAAACACGAGACGAGGGCCCACCACTATGCCTTCTGTGTAGCCAGGATTAACAGCACCAAAAAAGGCAATGAACAATAAAGTCCACTACAGTCCCGGGGGTAAAACTACGACTACCTTGGAACTCACAGCGAATTTAATCAGAAGAAATTACTAGGACTAGGAAGCTATTGGAATTTGACTTCCACTATTGGCAATGTAGAGACACATATAGACACGTTGAACTTATGTCACTTCTCTTATTGTTTGTTTGCATAACTTTATTGCAATATATTCTAAAGATATAATTTGCAAAGACGGGCTTGTGCTTTAGAGTAATCTATTCTAGTCAACAATTGTCTTCTTGACAATTCTGACTTACTGAATCGAATAATAATTGTTCATTATTATTCGATTATTACATTATTGTGTAATAATAATAATGGTTCAGAAATTTAAAACCATAGAGAAAGTTTGACGAGCTCGGTGGTCGAATGGTTAGCAATGGCCACTTTGGCTCCGAGGTCATGGGTTCGATTCCCGCACAAGACAAACATTATTGTGCATGAACATGTCTGTTTGTCTTGCTCTGGGTGTTTTCTATGTATTATAAGTATGTATTTACAAAAAATAATACATACTTATAATACATAACACAAGCTTTGCGCTTAATTTGGGACTAGATGGCGCTGTGTAAATTGTCCAGAAACATTTATCATTTATTTATTTTAGTTATATTCATAAGCTAAATCAAAATAGGTAATAGTACGTAGCAGAACCTAGAAGCAATGTCAGATGAGTGTTATTTCTGTTAGAGATGGGTTGATATTAGAAATGGGGAAAATGCCAATAAGCGCCCATTATTACCCGGTTTTTGGGCACAAATAGGAAATTCAAGGGCGCTTATAGGGAATTTATCAAAAATATCCGGTATTTTGCACATCTCTAGTTGATATGCTTAAAAATAAAATAAACGCCAGAATCATGAGTATATTATTTATTTTTTTACGTGGATCCATCGTAAAATAAATTACTTATTGTTATTATATTGTCAACATCATTCAGCTCATTCAATAAATAAATTCGTTTGGTAATAAATACTTGACTCAGTAAACACTCATACAAATAAAATAACAAAATAAAAAATAAAAAAACTAAAATAAAGTAAGAAACTAAAAGAAATATCAGTATCTTTGGAACAAAACTTAAAAATATTTGGTAATACTAGTTGTCACACTAGATCTTCCACAAGAAGAAAAACTTAAATACATTGTTATGAAAATAAACTTAAATACGTTATAATACATAAATACACACATATATACATAAATACATACACTAAATAATACAATAAAAAATAAATCAGTCGCGATACTTAACAAAACTATAAATTATGACAAAATACTGACACATACACACATCAAGCATTACCAAAGTTAAATAATACGGTGGTTAAAATCAAAGAAAATGTCAGATTAAACCCAAGACATTTTGCAATGAACCATAGAATACTTGCAGTTTTTGCCCAGCTAAGTATCGCCGTGGCACAACAAGTATTGTATAAATGCCATGCCACAAAAAATGCCTTTTGTGACTCGTCCTAGCGAGTGACAAAACGAAGCATTTTGGGATACGACGCATTGCAACACAGATGTTAGACGCGTCAATAATGATGCAATTGCATTTCTTTCTTGAAACTATCCATGACCCTAAGCGATTCGATCCTTTTTTTCTTTGCAAAACGGAAATTCTTAGGAAAATAAAATCGCGTCGCATACGCTACGCGACTACCAAAATCATTTATTCGAGGCAACTAAAATTGAAATAATTATGATCCGCGTTGCATCGTGCTGCGTTGCGTCGCGTTTTATCGTGTTATATACATAGAACAACTGGTTAAATGGGCACTGCGACTAACCTAAGAATAATTTAAATTATTATCTACGCTTGCTTAGCATGAGCACTGTACGCCAGATTTTGGGCAGTCTGGGTATCTTGTGACCTTCCCCATCCACCGCCACTTTCCCATCCGTGTTCTTCATGAGCAGGCTCAGACCAGCCGCCGTGTTTCTTGGAGTCAAACAGCTTTTTCAGTGCTCCGAAGGCGGCAGCGATGAAAGCGATCTTTCCGAGCAGGTAGGCCTTGAAGACAGCGAAGGCGATGATACCAAGGAACAAGGGTACGAGAGCTGCCAGCTTCAGTTTGATAAGAGCCAAGATGGGAAGGAGTTTCTTCAACTTCTTCTTCTTCTTTCCACGACCTGTAATTGATAAAATTAAATATATATAACTTGACTACGTAATTATCAATAAATGCGTTTTCTTAAAACATGTCAATAGCCACACTACCATAGGGGAGGTCTGATGAAAGGGATTACCATCACTACATAGTATAAAACAAAGTCGCTTTCTCTGTCCCTATGTCCCTTTGTATGCTTAAATCTTTGAAACTACGCAACGGATTATGATGCGGTTTTTTTTAATAGATAGAGTGATTCAACTGGAAAGTTTATATGTATAATATATGCATAACATAGTAGAAAAACACTGATAATTTAGAGGTTTCTAATGTGATGTCGTAAATAAACACATTTTTTTGCTCTTTCATTGCAAACGCTGGCTGAACCCAACGAGATAGATCAAAATAATGTAGTACAGTATTGTTCACCTTAAAATGGTCTACAAAAAAGTTCGCGATGGTATATGTCTATCTCTTAGTGGTAACACACAATAACCGTTATTTTATCCTTTGCTTTTTACAAGAAATAATGCCTTATTTACGAAGCGATTTTAAGCAATACAGAATTAATCCTTATCCAATTAAGTACCTTAAATACATTGCGCATTTAATATAGATCAATATGGCCCTTCACTGCATGTAATTTAAATGAATAGTTTAGAAGATATTACACATTTAAAATGCAGGGACATAACGGCTGTGGCGGTACCGGCCGCGGAGCCGGCGGCGTGTGCATATAACTGGGGAAGGACTGGATAGGACAAAGCGCAAAGACCTTCTGTAGTACATTTAGTATCAGCATTGCACCCGTGCGAAGCCGGGGCGGGTCGCTAGTAGTTTATAAACGCTTGCGTGGCCTCATCTTTTTTTTATACTATGTCGGGTGGCAGACAAGCATACAGCCCGCCTGATGTGAAGTAGTTACCGTAGCGTTGAGGGCCTTTTTATATCCCTAGGATGACAAACAAGCATACGACCTGCCTGATGGTAGGCAGTCATCACAGACGTATCACTTTGTTTTATAATATGTAATATGTATCATCACTATCCTTTTCTGTCAAATCAAGCAACATAGCCTCAGTAAAATTCCAACAAAAAAACTGAGTGACATTTAGTTATAAACGTTTAAGTGTTAGCATCTTAACGACTTAACACTGAAATAAAATAAAAAAACTAAAAAGTATTTCAGGTAATTTTGGTAACTATTATTGTTGTCGATGTTCATAAGAATAGAAAAAGTCCATTCATAAACGAAAGTGAAGTTAAATACTTCTTTTTGAATGAAATCTGAGAAAGTTGAAAATATTAGAAGGTGAAGTTTCGTTGACATCTGTCGAGTCGGTTATGGTTGACGGGGAGGAAGGAAGGAGGCGGAGTGTAAACTAGCGAAACATTAAACCCCCTTGTGAGGTGCTTGTCATCTCACAAGGTTCATTGTCTTGTTAGGTTAGGCTAGTCAAGTAAGGAGTTGCTGCGATATAATTAGAATGGTGGTGCGTAAGTAATCGCAGGGGTCCATTGCGGTGGGGAAGCAGCCGCTTGCGGTGGGACCTCCCGAGGGGAATCCAGCGCTGCTTGCAGTGCTGGAATCCCCACGGTCGGGAGGATCCTGCAGAACCATCGCGGGGGCTCGCTGGTGTTTGACCCTTCGGGCTGAGTGCACTCGGCATTCGCCCTCCCTCTCACTAGGTTAGTTTTCGCTTTAAAAGCCTTCGGGCTAAAAGCATAGGTATCCATTTAAAAAAAAAACATAACTAATAATTTATCTTGCAGATGTCTATATGCTGCGGTAACCGCTTCACATCAAGCGTGCTGTACGCCTATTTGCCACTTGACGTAGTATAAAAAAATATCTAGGATCTTTGTAAGAGCAAGTACAGGTATTATTAAAATTTTTATTGGTCTGTTTGTCTTTATGCACAACATACAAAATCTCCAGGAAATTGGATTCTGTATTGCTCGAAATATATATCAAAAATCTGAACATCAATTCACGTAATTATTTTACGATCGCAGAATGTAAATACCTACTTGTACTAGATTTAATTAATTAATTCTTATCAATTCTTAATGCTAGCAAAATGTCGTTCTTAGTTTGCTTTATTTTCGGTAATTTTTCGATAAAATTTTTCTTTAGTTAAACATCGAAATGTCTTCGAAGTGACACGAGAATATCAAATGTGACATTTGTGAGATCGATATTTGATCAAAATTGAATATTGACTACATTTTAATTACGGGAATTGCCTGTCTGATATTTTACCGATAATTGTTTATTTTGTCATGCCAGAAGAAATCGCTACTTTCTAATAATAAGTTCCTCCCATGACTAAAACGTAATTCCTACATTCCAAAATAAAGTTCACACGAAATTGTTAATAATGACAGCTATCTCTACATTAGTCTCGGAGCCAGTGGGTGTTCTTGAAATCTTGGCTTACACCGTGCTCGAGAACCGGTACACACACACTTTGTAAATAGAAAAGCAAGAACTGTCAATAATGTTACTTTTTTATTTGTTTAGGCGATGTGTCAGGTATTGTGTCATTTTAGCTAACCGACTTTAATGTAAGAAATTCGCAACGCCTCTGTACATGTTTTATTGTTCATGTTTGTTGAATAACTCACCCGTTTCTTAAACAATTTTTATTATTATTTTTACATTTGTATAGTATATAAACCTCAGTTGAGCAGCGTGGTAACCTGATCAGAATTGACATAGTAAGCATCAAAACAATTAAGGGTAATAAATAATAGACAACTTAATTTACTTCCATTACAGAATAAGCAATGATACTACACTACACTAAGATACCTACGCGCGACATACTCTACCTTTCTTTGCTGAGAGCAAAAACTCTTTTGTTTATTAGCAAGGTGCACCACGCGCAGGCGAAGTTGGTTTTGGGCCTAAAGTGATGAGTGATTGACCCCAAAAGTAAAAGTAGTGATCCCTTTATAAAAAATGCTGGGAAACACTGAGATACTATCATTAGCCCATGGCCTATACTGATCTAGATCCAGTTAGTAACAAAAAGTGCCATTTATGAAAAGCTGGAGACAATAGGTAACCTAGAGTTTCTTCAACACAAGATTTAAGTCGAGATCGTGTGAACAAGACTAATAGCTCCATACTGTTATAATGAGTCGTTAATATTCTTTTGTAATTATGACAAAACTGCTATGTTATTAAGTTATTTAGTTGTTATCTACCTATTTATGTATAAATATTAGTAAATTTTCGTGGTTTCGTGAAATGGTTTTTTGTTTGTCTAAGTAGAAAGGGTATATAAAAATCCTACATTAATTAAAACTTTTGTGACTTGCGAATTCTATTTATAATTTTAACACTTCATAATAGATTTTTTTTTCCACATCGATACAACCATTCTCTAGTGATACGTTTCTCCTACAACCCTCGAACATTATTTAATTTTTATCTAGAATAATGTTTTGATTGTAATAAATTTAGTACTAGAGATAATACAACATTTCTAAGCCGTGGCTCGAATATATCTTGAATCTTAGTAAATGCGTTTTTTTTAATTACAATCTACAGACCCCGGAGTCCAACCTTTAACTTTTGTTAAAAATCTTCTATTTTTAACCAACTTCAAAAAAGGAGGAGGTTCTCAATTCGACTGATTTTTTTTTTATGTCACAATTATCTAACAATATATTAATTTAGCTATTATGCTAATAATCATACTTCTATTATTACAAATAGTAATATAAACTATCTAATACTACCACTACCTTGCAATCCCTTCGAATCACAGACCTAGAATTTCACTACACTCGAATAAAATCGCGAGTGGAATCGCCTGTCACATAATAAAATCGTAAATGACAATTTATTACAATATGATAGAATTCTTTATGGCAAAAACTCTCAATGTCGAAAGATTGGAGACAATTTATTCAAATTCTGACGCAAATAATTAATAGTTGTTAACAGTTTCCGGTATTTATGAATATTTATCATTTAGGCTTATAAAATGTGGATCTTTTATCTAAAAAGAGAGTCTCGTAAATTTCTTTAACATTGTTACCAAGTGTCATCTTCCTTTTAATATTATTTGTGTGGTATTAACTATTCTGGGACATTATGTTATCTCGTTTAGCTATATGATTTATACGAAGATCCTGTTAAGGCTTAATTTTATAGGAGAATTTATTGTAAAATGGTAATTTGTTAGTTTTCTAGTTAGGCAATATTATGTATTCAAACTATTAAGATTAATTTTGTCTTTTCTGTCGCTATTATGATCGTTGTAATTACATTTATGGGGTATTTCTTTATTTTCATAAAGTATAATAAAAATAATATATATTGGTGTGTTAATTTCACAAATTTTTAGTACTTTGAAATCTTTATTTTTTCATTGATTGTTTAGTTTTTTTATTTTACTTTTACCAGTAAAAAATTCGACAGTAGAGTTTTGTATTGTAAGCCCGTCTAAATCCCCTTTCATATAGGATTAGTAGTTTTTAGGAAAATTGCGAACAAAGTAATGTTCTTATTATTTTTTTTAATAATAAATTAGTACCTAACTAATTTATTATTAACTTAAAAGATGGATTTTCAAAAAAATAGGTTCATAAAGACCTTCAAATTCTGAAATTGATTAAGAATATAAATAAAATAATTTAAGTTAAATAAATAATTAGAAGATATATATTTTTTTTCTACATACCTTCTTCATCGATGGAGTTGTCTTCTTCAAAAGATTTCGGCATTCTCAGCTGCAGAACATGGCTGTCTAAGAAGTCCACAACGTTGTCCATAATTCTCTCCTCGATCTGGAGTTCCCTGGCCTTAGGCTCCTCAGGTAAAGGTTCATAACTCCTAGCTGATCTTGGGCTTCCAGTCCTTGAAAAGGACACTCCATCAACTAGGGTTAGCTCCTTTGACATCGCTAGGTTTTCTGACAATTTCATTGCTTTTTCCTGTGAAATATAAAATTTTATATTTAATGAAGAATAAAACTATTTATTTCTATTTATTTTTCTGTGATAATTTCATCCGGAATTTATATCCCGATCAGGACTTTTTTTTGCAATTATTATATTTTTGAATTTTAAATAAGGATATAGTTCAGAAATCTAATTATATTAGCATCAATTTTATGTTTAAATAATCTTAACCTACTTTTCAGATGCTAGGTATTTTTTTAAAGATCTTAAAAGTGATATGAAACGATGATTCAATAAAAAATTACGCAACTGTTATCAACAAAAATTAATCGCTCTAAACGCAGACGGAGTGTCTGCGGAATAACAAATTAAATTGAACTTCAACTTGGGTCTAACGTGTAATCACTCATTCTTTATTAATAGATGTGACAGCTTGACATCTTTATCACACATCAGTTCAATTACTCTGCGCGAGTTAATTGAATTCACCAAACCTGACAACCCTAAAACATCCTTTAATGAGATCCCGATCGAGATTAAAAATCCGTATCACTATCCACAAAACACTTCACATCACTACACTGCACTTCACACACCTTAAGGCACAGCATTGTATCCGCTTCCACGCACTCCCTCAGGGCTGACACAAAACGTTCCATAGGTCCTTCTTCCTTCGCCATGGGGAGAGCCCCGACGGCTGCTATAACACACAATACCACGAAGGCTTTCATCTTCGCTGGCAAACTTAGTACAATTGTTGGAGATGCCTGTACTCCGTCAGTTTTATTTTGCGTTCCCCCTCCTTAAATCTCCATATGTCACCGATGTCGAAACGCAAACGTTGGGTCCGTAGTCAAGCATTAAATGTATTAACACGTATTTGCTAGGCTTTTAATGCTAAAAAAGTATGTTATGATGACTGAATATCGGGGACATGGTTTGGAATTCTTAGGTTTAGGTTAGGGAAAATGTGACCCAGTTTAGATTTAATTAAGTATGGCATGATTAGCGATTTTTATTAAAGTTAGTATTAGTTTATCATTATTTTGGAGCTTTTAACAGTTATGTCCTTTTTTATTGTTTGACCTAAATTATTTTCATTTTCTTTTTTGTCTTGGTTGCGGCCAGAGGAGTTGTTCGACATGACGCCCTCAGACGCACCTCTCGCCTTAGGCAAGGAATTCACATATTGAAACGAAAATGGTAATGTATGGTAATATGCAGCTCCTGGGAGGGTTACTACCGCAATGTTTTAGATTTTCAGGAGTTCAATACTCTAAAGTTTAAATACTGCATAGATACTCCCTGGAAATTATAGTATGGGATTTTTAAAGAATGGTGTAGAGATTTTACTATGTCCGAAACTCGTGAGTGATGCCTCTGGTGTTGCAAGTGTCCATATGCTGAGCATCAGCTGTTTACCATCAGGCATATCTTATGCTTAATTTCCAAATTAGTAGTATAAAAAATATGATAATAAAGTGTAACATTAATTTATTTAAAGGCAAAAATTTCAAAGTTTCAATTGAAATACTACAAAATAAATAATGAACTAATTAAAAACAGAAAAAATGTCACGAAAATAAACTTAATTACAAAAACAAAAAACCTTACTATTTAGCTATAATAGTAATTATATCGAAATGATAAAATTATTAATGAAATTAGCTAAAAGCTTCACAAAACATCAAAGTCGCAAAATAATGTTAATAAAAAAAGCAACCTACATTACATTACCTCATTTTGTCGCAATTACTAACAAGTCAGTAAATATATATTTTTTATATATTCTGTTACATCGAAAAGGAATTTCATCCGGATTTCCGTACAAACCTTCCACAAAATCACTTTCTAAATCATTACTAAAACTCCGTATTGACTACTTACGGAATCTCTATAACCTGACTCATTTGTATTCTATATAATATCATTATTAGTCTATTTAGAAGCTTTATCACATACAGCGAAAGCAATACGCGATCGCAGAAGTCCTCATTTTATCGCATATAAACGATAAAATTATCAGAAGAATTACTTCCTAACACCTGCGTTTAATTCTTTTGGTGTTGCTAGGCCTGTTACTTTATCTTACATAATTCTAGCTTTCTTCATTGACATGAATAATGTATGCCATGTATCAATGGTTTCGGATCCCTTTGGTGACATAATATTTTATGTCATACTTAGTATATTCTCACTTATATAAAATCTACGTTAATGTTCAATGGTAAAATTATTTAATTAATTTAAATTACGACCTAATATGCGCATGCATAATTAATCATTGACTTGTAACCATAACTTTGTATGTTGGTCATTGTTCTTGACAAAACTGGTCAGGCAAGTCAACTATTGGACAAAAATGATTTTTAAACCATAAATCTGCAGCCTTACTGCTTAGCTGGTGCTGATCTGGTCCTTTGGAATTTTTTGATTCTGATAATCAACCTTTAGCTTAGATTAGTCGTACCTAATTGTATTTAACTTAGCTGGTAGAAACTATGGAGCTCTATATACTAAGCTCAAGATATTAGTCATTAACTTAAACGTAAGACCTATTTTTGGAATCAAAATATTCGACCTGAATCTGTTTTAATTTAGGCGTTAGGGCCTCAAATCTGACTGTCTTGGGTAACATTTTTTTTTATATATAAGAGGGCGCAAACGAGCATGTGGGTCACCTGGTGGAAAGCAATCACCACCGCCCATGGAGGTCAGCAACACCAAAGGATCACCGATCCGTTGCCAGTTTTTTAAAGGAAATATAAATGTCAAGCAAAAGCTTAGGTATAGGTAGTGAAAATAATCTAAAATAAACCTTAGTCTACATCACCTCAAATATTGCTGTTTATAGATATACTAGCTTTTGCCAGCGACTTCTTATGCGTGAATCCTACATAATATGTGTATATTATTTTTAAACTCCTTTCATAGCCTTTAATTGCCAACTGTGTGTCATGATTCGTTCGCCTGATCCAACCAGTAGTCTAACTTTTTGTTGATCGATCTGCTTAGAATAGTTTTTTTTTTGTGATAAATTGGAGTATAACTTCTCTTCTAATAGATATTACGCATGAAGTATAACTTGGCATTGCCTAATCGCAAGAAGGCATAATGTAAAATTACGCGATTTGATCTTGACTATTGTCTTGTCATTGGTTGACGGTTTATTAAGCCAAAACATCTCACTTTGAAAACATAAGCTTCCGCTCCAGCAAGTCAGTAAATAAGCAGAACGTAATATGTATGACAGAAGTATGTATTTTAGATTTTTTTATTGTAAAATTGCCATTGCCGGAGAAGTGACTGGTATGAATATTTGACCACGATAATAATGCATCATGTACAATCAATTGCTTGTAGACCATACTACTATGGATGCTTCTTAAGCAGACCTAATCTAACAACATAACTGATTAAGCTAGCAAGATCATCTTATACTGGATGTGTTACGTTCTATACATGGTTTACTGTATTCCAAAGTAATACTTCAATAATCATAATCTAAAGCCTTGTCTGTTTGTGCCACCCACGCAGCCAACGCTACTTGCTTTCTTCCTGGTCTTTTTTTTTCGCAACACAACAACCCGAAAGGGAATTGTTATTTGGCTGCCGTATTCTGTGCAGCTTATAAATCTACTTCTCTATTGCCAAAGCCTCCTTTGTGAGTCAGCAAGGTACACCGCATGCAGCTTGGCTTTGTCTCAAAGATAGAAGTAAGCTACTCACACAAAACCAGATTATGGTATAGTATAATGAATATAGTGGTGACCACAGAACACTTAATTGAGGTTAGAAAGGCGATCGTTGCTCTTTCCCTACGAAACCGATGTCTAGACCCTATTTTTACTACTACACATGCAAAGTAAGACTCTTTATATATTATGTGATCGTGACATAACTCTCTAATATACAACTAACTACTGAAATATTTGATTATTACGAGTAATAAGCCTTATAGAGTACTCCATTGCCACTTCAGCTTGCATACTCTGAAGGCTATGTCGAATTTCTTCATTCCGGATTCGATCCCTCAGAGAAACCCCGAGCATAGCCGCACACTATAGCAATATGTCGGTCACATCTGCCGAGTAAGTGATGGCAGATGTGGGAGGAAGGTATTAGAGTGGAGGACGCGCATAGGACGACAAAGCGTTAGACACCCTCCTAATAGATGTTCCGATGACCTTAAGAAAGCGGTTGGAGTGGCTGGATGTGGAAGGGATCACATCTGGTGGAAAGCATTGGGAAAGGCTTTATATCCAGCAGCGGGAAGATGCAGGCTGATGATGATGATACTAATCTATTGTTATTATCAGATTCTATTGATAGCTAATGAAATTTTTTATCATCCTACCACTTCAAAAACATTTCTAAATTCCTTGCTGTTTTGTTAAGTCATATTGTCATTGTTATTCAGGTTGTTGAGGTATATAAAATAACGGTCGTCACAATGCAATTATTCATAGTGGTAATGCTGACTCATTCGTAAGTTGAAAGTGAAAATGAGGACTTCAAGTTATTGTAACTTGAGAATAGGTGATCGGGGTGGTAACTCGTCGTATATCACAAAGATATTTATTATTGTTTTGAATATACATAAAATAACATAGAGTTTTTCAATAAAGCCGTAAGGGGGTTTTACAGGGACAGGGATACCAGCAGAGATAAGTACATCAAACGCAGTAGCTCTCAATAATTATATTTCGTTCATATCCTATAGTGACACACTTAGTTATAACAAGCAATATAGAAACCTTGCTTATTTTAAATCGGTGTCTTATGATTAAATATAGAAGTTTCTTTTTAATTATGGTTATAACAATAAATGAAATTCCATCAAATGGCGACAGGTATCAGGAACTATGTGATTTTTATTTAGTATTTAGATTTTCTTTTAACCGGAAGATTATAACTAAGTGTATAAGAAATATAACTATTGAGAGTTATTCCGTTTGATGCACTTATCTCTGCTAGTATCCACATCTATATCTGCATCCTATAACTGGATCGTAATTTACAACACCATTTCATCCGACCCGAGCTTATTTGGTACATGACGTCACGGTTTAGGTTAAAAATACATATTATTTCAGTTATTCATGTAGGTAAATAATGTTGATTCATTCGTAAGTTGAAAGTGAAAACGAGGACTTCAAGATATTGTAACTTGAAGAAAAAAATAATATTACGTCGGGGTGGTACCGCGTTGTGTGTTACAAACATGTAAATTTTTTACATACTATGTCGGGCGGCAGACAAATATAAAGCCCGTATGATGTGAAGCGGTTACTGAAGCCATATTAATGCTCGCAACATCAAAATTTTTGGGGTGTAAGTTCTTCATCAACATCTTTGAACCTAAGCCAACTTCACCTGGACCCGGTACACCCTGCTGACTGACAAACGAAGCTCTGGTTAATAGAGAGGTAGGGAGCGTAATTGTAAGCTACCCGACTAGGGAATGTGCTTCCTCCTCACAGTTTAGGGTTGTTGTCTTCCTGTGAGTGAGTGAGGCCTCAAGAAAGGATAAAGTGATTGTATGTAAATCCTAAAATATATAAGCAGCGTTTTTATCACCTTCATAGATGTATTACGATGCAAGTGTATTACTGTAATAAATCGTATTCTTTAATAAGTATTTCACAAATTATTAAATTGTTATTCTATCGCTGATCGTGACCTACCATGATGGCCAGCATCACTCACGCGTTGCCGATCCCATTATAAAGCCCGTTACGCCTTTATTGGAAACCCTCCTAATCTCCCTCATGGCAAACCTCATCGTTCATTCCACAAGCTGAGAATTTGCGGAAATTTTTGTCAGGAATTTTAACTTAAATTTCCGCGTATCTTTTGTCTTGTACCGTTTTAATGTTATGTCCAGTGAAACCTCGGGCAGAAGCAAATGCCTATAAAAGGGAACCGTTATTGACTGATCAATCAACGCATAACTCAAATTACTTGGACGAATCGGGTTTAAATTTGGCATACAGCTGTTCTTCCCTGGTGAAACTGCAGAGACTAGTCTGCTGTGCAGTCACGGAAGCATTCCCCACTACGCCCATAGCAACAATGGAAGTGATCCTCGATCTCTTACCATTACATTTATTCATTGAAGCTTGTAAAGCTTTACACAGGATAGAAACGACTGGTCTATGGGACAGACATTCTCCTTAGACCAGGCATACACATATAGAGTCCGAATTAGAACTCAAGAGGAGGATGGAAATATGCAGTGATAAGATGTTGCCGAAGTACATCTTCAAGAAGAACTACAGAATACATCTTCCAACCAGAGATCACTGTAGCGAGAAACGCGCGTACGAATCCGCGGACTGTGTAATAATGAAGTGTTAAAAATAGCAGGTAGTTTTTTGAATATACACAACAACAGTGTTATTTCGAACAAGAAATGCTATTTATAGCCTTTATATTCAAAGCACGCAGGTGTACCTTACGTAGAAAGTATCCGTTTGAGTTTGTTTCGTCATAATAACTTGCTATTATCATCTATTGCTGATGTGTGTTTATCAATTTACACTTATGAAACTACTCATGCCATAAATGTCTTAGTAGTAGTAAGCTTGCTTTAAGTTTATTCTGAATCATTTTTTTTTATGTGAGAGGGGGGGGCAAACGAGTACTTGGGTCACTCGATGAAAAGCAATCACCACCACTCATGGAGACCAGCGACACCAAGCGATCGCCGAACCGTTGTCAGGTTATACTCCTTCCTTTCTTCATTTCTGAAATTAATCAATACTTTATTTTAATATTTCAATAGTTTTACAAGCTATTGTTTATTTTGTCCCGGTGGTTGTAAACAAATCTTGCAGGTTAAATTTGACGCACTTTTATTTATTTATTTAAACTTCGTTTATCACAAGTTAAGGGTACATAGGTGGTCTTAATCTAATATCGTAAAACATAACATCAGATCAAACAAAACAATCAATTGGAAATATAATAACACTAATCAGAAACAAAACTGTCCAAACCAAAGTCATCAATGAACATAAAAACTCAATGTGTGTTGAGACCGCAGGCAACTATTGTTTCATTCAGAGCTGATCGTCAATCATTTGACAATCAATCAGTCACCATCACTAATGCCTTCTAACATATAACAGAGTATAATTGCTCAGAATAACGGCTCAAAAGGCCCTATAGACAGACATCAGCTCACAATGACATTTAAATCGGAGAGAGTTCATTGTCCATATTCAACAAGATAGTTAAAGATCGTTTAAGTAAATTCACCTTTATTCTTGATAAGGTTAAGTTTTAAATTGAATTTAAGCATGTTATTTTAGATAAAACGTTTTCTAGGTACAAACTTGGCTTAGAAGACAGTAAGGCCTGTCCACTACCTGAATGTGTAAGTGCATAGGGAAACTTCTCGAGAATTTCAAGTGTTAATATTTCATGAGTTGTCGCAAACATTGTAATTTGTTTCCCTAGTTGTGGCTTTTGGTCTTGTACTTTGTTAAGTTCTAATTGCAGTAAGTCCATTTCACTTGTATTTTCTTTCATATAGTCAACAAGGATTTAGACTTTTTAAAGTACTGTCGCCCAATAAAGTGTTATAACAGTTTTGCCTATACTTCCTAATCAACGTGAATATTACTAACGTTGATCTTCTATTATTTTGGGAGTAAAAATATACCTTTTAACTAATGTCAACCTAGAGCTGGTACTCGTACACTCTTATACTGAGAGAGATCATGCGTTGTGTTGTTCCGAATGACAAGGATGTTATGCATAAAATTTCTTTATGCACAGTAGGGTTGACTGGAAGAAATCTCTTGAAGAGATAAGCTCACTTTGTATACTTGTCTGTTCACAAATTTTTGTATTGTTTGTTATGCAATAAAGAATATATAAATAAATGACTGGCCGTGAGTTTACGGCAGACTAGAACATAATCACTCCGTCTCTTCCCATGGATGTCGTACAAGGCGACTCAGGGAAATACATTATAAAATATCAATCAGGCCTCCCCAAGGCCAGCGTGGGGAGTGTAGGCCAAACCCTTCTTCTGTCTGGGACGGACGAGAGAGAGTCGTGCTCCTGTAGTGGAGACTAAAATGACCTGTTGATGATAAAATAAATGACTAAGGTCACTAGAAAGCACAATTATAGTAGCGTCATGGATAAAAAAAAAATCTTGATTTCATTAATAGTATTGGCAAAAGCACTATGGCAATTTCACATTGTGAAATAATTTCTCACAAAATCACAATTTTCCGTTGGAAAATACAACTTTCATGAACTCTCCGTCACGTACGTTTCTTCGGATGTGGTCATTACTTACGTAGATTAGCTGCAGCCAAGACATGTAGTTTAACAGCTTCAGAATTTTAATGTATGTTTTCTAGACCAGGAATACTTTACTTTCCTTCATTTGTTATAATAGAACGTGAGATTTTTAAAATTCTATAAGAGAATTTCACAGCAAGTGCAAATATTAAAAATTTCTATATGACCGCGCAAACGTTGTTTTGCTATATACATTTAGGGGTTGATCGTAGAGGGGTGAAAATTTGGGGTTGTATGTTTCAATGCTAAATCATAATTAAATAAAAATTAAATAAAAATCAATAAAATAAAGTTACAGGTAGGTCACCCTTGTCATTTAGTGGTATTAAAAATACATTTTAGCCGATTCTCAGACCTACCCGATATGCACACAAAATTTCATAAAAATCGCTCCAGCCGTTTCGGGGGAGTTTTGTAACAAACGACACGATTATTTTATATTTTAAATTATGTTTTTTTTTTATGTGAGAGGGGGGCAAACGAGCATGTGGGTCACCTGGTAGAAAGCAATCACCACCGCCCATGGAGACCAGCTATTATAAGTATGAATGTTGTAAGTTACTATTTATTTATAATGCTTCCTTAACTGTTTTACATTCAATATATCATTAATTTAATATCAATATTCGCCTTGTGCACCTACCATGTCTAACCTCTGCATCACCCTAAAGTCGACTGGTAGAGAATGCTTGTATAGTATTAAGTCCGCCTTTGTACATTGTTTTTTTATGTGCGATTAAATAATTAAATAAAATAAAATAAATATTAATAGGTCAAATTGAAGAATACTTATGAATGTATTTCATTCAATTTATGTTTTTACATGCTACTTTTCGAGATAACATCGATTATTTATTTATTTAAACTCTCCTAAATCACGGATCAAGCCCGGTCATTTGATAGGCGTGCGAGGGGATATGGATCCAACGCGTAGAGGCCCCTTTGAGAAGTTAGATGCAATGTTGTACGCCCGCCGTGACCCGCTCCAGGATATGTCATTGGAACGATATACCCATGAGCAGGTCTCGGCAGGCGTCGAGACCATTGCGAAGTGTGATGGAAAATAAATGGGCTATGGAGATGAGATCTGGGTGAACTTAATACCGGGCTATTACAGAGGAGGGACGGACGCCTGCCATAACTGCTTTTATTGCTAGTTATTTGCGGCAGGCGGTGGCTTGCCACTCACTAGATGGGCCGGGAGCAACACCGGTGTGAGTGACTCAGGGATGTCGAGACGTGTGCTGCGCTTTCTCGGAAGTTACTCGCGGCGTTATGCCCTTTCACACTACCACCCTTGGAGCATATAGCTCTAGCAGCTCCTCTCTGGACGGTCAATGAAGGCAAGCCAGAGCTGAGAGTCCTGCGGGCCTTCTTGTGTTTACACTCCGACCGATTAAGACACGTCGGAGACGAAGGCCCTGACAGACTCTCTGGAGACTCGGGTCCGTGGTGTCGCTACTTTCACAACAGCTCGCCACAAGCTGCTCTGCGAATTATTTAAACTCTTTATTAAACACAGTAAGCAATGATACAAAAGGCGGACATAATGGTAGAAGCTTTCTCTACCAGTCAATCTTCGGGAAATGCAGATATCCACGAATGCGGTTTAAACTATATTACAAAACAAGAAACATAAATAATGACTAACATACTATACATAAACTATACTTAAACATATACATACATATTATATCATACATACATTAATAAAAAAAATTAAAACCAACACGCTGTGTACAGCGTGTTGTAGCAAACAAACAACCTCGACTACGAGCTTTGTAGTCAATGGCCACAAGAATGGTTAGCAATGGCCACTTTGACTCCGAGGGTTCGATCCCCGCACAAGATAAATTATATAATTAGATATTTAGTTCCGTATTGTGTGTGATGATCATGTATGATCATCACACACAATACGGAACTAAATATCTAATTGTTTGCTACCCCTATAAAAAAAGTCCTGCATGGTAATCCATGCATTATGTTACTCATTTCTCGCTTGGAAAAATTATCATACCTGATTTCTCCCGCGCAAGAATTAATGCATCTTTTTTCTCCTTACAACAATTATTATTATAAAGATTACATATTAGTTTTGTAATAAAACTGTCGCCATTATTACACTAACTAGGTGTTACTCGCGACTTAGCCCGCATGGACATCGTCATCAACCATTATTCACCCCACTGCTGGGATACGGGTATCATCTCAAACGAAGGGGTTTAGAGCATACTCCACCACGCTGCTCAACTGCGGGTTGGCGGACGAAAGTTTTCAAACCGCCTAAAGGCCACTGACTTGATTTTATGACTGTCATTTAATGACAGTCATAAAAAAAAAGCACGGAGGAGCTCGAGATAAATAAACTCATCCATGGGCAGGCCACGGTCGACTTTGATTAACTTGCGTATTCGATTAGACTGACACGCGCAATAACGCCATTGTATCAATGTAATAATATACCCAGCAGCAGGTCTCGGCAAGCATTGGAACTATTGCAAAGTATGTTAGAAAAATAATGGGCTAAGAATATGATTTGTGTGGACTAAATACTGGGCTATTGCAGAAGATGGACGGTCGCCTGCCATAACTAAAGCTATCGATCGTTACTTGCGGCGATGGCTCGCCAGTCACTAGGTCTTCCCCGGTACTTCTCCAGTTGAGCAGCTAAAAAAATGGGCTATGCCCTACCCCTCTTTTCGTCAGAGCCTCAGTTAGCAGGGTGCACCACGTGCAGGTGAGGTTGGCTTTGGTTCAAAGATATTGATGAACTCCTTACACCCCAAATAATTAAAGATATTAATGAACCTCTTACACCTGATATAAATAATTAATTCACAATGAATCACTTGAATTTTATTAATATTATTCATCCTTACAAAGGAATCGAACCCACAAGCTTTCGTACCTTCACAAACATTTGTTTAGCCTATTAACATTGACGTTTCAAATTTCACGTTCAAGTTACGAGTTAAACATGCTCTTTGCTCTATTGTTCACTGTCGTATGTAGGCAGAAAAGGTTCCGGGACCGCCTATGACATGCAGTGTCCGAAGAAAGTCGCGTGTCATAAGAGCCAAACATGATTCAACTATTATAAGCTACTTGTGAAAAGCATTGTGAATCTGATAAAATTGTGACTTGAATGTTTTTGCTTCACACCTACATTGTTTGTACAATTTTAGATAAGAAAAACAATTGACGAAAATAGCACTTTCCAAAGGTGATCTATCCGAATCGAACGCGCCGATTGAACGAAAAGAATCGAATTTTAGAATTCTTTGAAATTTTATGGCACCTCGCACACTTCCCTTTCCTTTCCATTGGAATGATTCGACGTGGATAGATGTGCGAGGTGTCACAAGATTTCATACAAAAGAATTCTAAAATTCTATTCGTTCGGTTCATTCGGCGCGTTCAGCTTAAACTCGTCGCTATCTAATTAGTTTCTAGAAAAAAAGCGGAACAGTGGTCCACCATACATTTACACCACTGTGTCTTCTGCGTAGCGAGGATTACCAGTCGCGA
This sequence comes from Hypsopygia costalis, assembly GCA_937001555.2. Lineage (NCBI taxonomy): Eukaryota > Metazoa > Arthropoda > Insecta > Lepidoptera > Pyralidae > Hypsopygia > Hypsopygia costalis. Next base: position 7,324,827 of record OW443350.2, read on the forward strand.
CCAAATATTAAAAAATGCAATAAACAAAGAAGTCCACTGCAGACCTAAAGATCGGCTGAAGTGGCAGTGGGCAGGCCACATAGCTCGGGAGAACATAGACGGAGCAGAAAGGTTTTGGTGTGGCGACCGTGGACCGGAATTCATAGAGAAGGATGGTCCCCCACTGATCTGATAAAGATGCAGGGATCCGATGGATGCCAACGGTACAGAACTGAGCATTGTGGATGATTATGGGGGTGGTTTATGTTCAGCAGTGAACGTCCTTTTGCCGAAATGATGATGATGATGATCGGCAGATAGGCTACGGTCGACGTTGATTAACTCGCATGTTAAATTACACTGATACACGCAACAAAAAAGGGGGTAGTGTACTGTTCTGATCTGGTAGCAACAAGGGATAATTACCAAGCGTTCAGACGGTTTTGGAATTATTATCGGAATCGATGTGTTAGGTAACAACTCAATGTTTTAGGTTCCCAATAGTGTTAGATACTTAAAATCCGTGGTACACGGCAGTTAAGCTTTATTTGACTAGCCATTTCTTTAGGCTTTTAATACCTTAATAATAATATTTAATATAAATATCCCTGTGAGGGATAAGTCCGCCTTTGTACTTTTTCTTTAAATTACTGTGTTAAATTTATTTTATGTAGATTAAAGATATTACAAACAAACAAACAAACCTTATTTGCCATATTGGTGTCTATCACATTGCTAAGAGGGAAGTCAAATTCCAAAAGCTCCTTAGTACTACTAATTTTTTGAGATTAAATTCGTTGTGAGTTCCAATGCAGCCGTAGTTTTACCCTCGGGACTGCAATGGACTTGATTGTTCATTGCCTTTCACAGTGGTGAGAATGTGTTGTGAGCCCCTGTCCCGTTTGACACGCGCATCGACGATTGAGCTCCTCACACATGCCAAACCTGCTGCGCCTGCGACGACGTTTACGATTCGAGCTACACTGCCGCTCTCACTGGTAGCGCCATCTATCAAACGTTTACGGCTTGTTAAAAATCATGTGCTTTTTAGATTTCCCAAACTATTGTATGAAGTTTGTAAAGGCTTATCGGTCCATAATGGTTCTCTAGGGAAGCTTAGAGAACCATTATGGACCGATAAGCTTAGCTTAGTTCAGCAGTGAACGAATACGGGCTGATATATTGATAAAAAAAACATAATATATTGTATGTATGATATAGTCAGCACTTGAAATCTAGTCGCTCCTAGGTTTGACTAGTTAAACCACGGGTACCTGTACAAACTACTTTTAACTGAAAAAAATGCTAAAAATAAGTTTGTATTGATTTTGGGTGGTAAGTAGTTCATGAACATATTTGAACCAAAGCCAAATTCACCTGCATGCGATACACCCTGCTGACTGACAAACGAAGCTCTGGCGAAAAGAGAGGTAGGGAGCGTAATTGTAAGCTGCCCGACTGGGGAATGTACCTCCAACTCACAGAATACCGCAGCCAAATAACGGTTTCCTTGAGGGCTGTTGTGTTCCTGCGAGTGAGTGAGGTCACCAGAAAGGAAGGAGATGCTGCGATGGCAGCAAGGGTGGCGGGGCGCGAGCGATTTATGTTGCGAGCGTTAATATGGCTATGGTAGCCGCTTCATATCAGGCGGGCCGTATGCTTGTCTGCCACCCGACGTAGTATAAAAAAAAAATTGGCAAAGAACGTTGGTCAAAACCTCTTTTAACTGACTTATGCAACCAAAAGTACTCTTAATCCCGCAGTCAAAACTGTTAAACTCGGTCAAGGGATGTTGGTCCAACAATAACCGAGCGAACGAAGCGAGCGATGCTTGAATATCGCTCGCGTGATCTCTTTCCTTTCTGGTGCCCTCAATCTTTCACAAGAACACAACAACGCTCAAAAGAATTGTTATTTGGTTGCAGTATTCTGTGAGGTAGAGGTACTTCCTCAGTCGGGCAGCTTACAAATACGCTGTATCCTACCTCTCTTTCCTACGGTTGTCCCATAACCTAAAAATTACGAGCAACTTCACCTGCACCATCATTATCAACCTGTAATACCCACTGCTGGATATGGGCCTTCTTCAATGCTTTCCACCAAATGCAATCCTCCGCTTTCCACATTCAGTTTTTTCTATGTATTACATATATGTATGCATTTATAAAAAAATATGTATCTAAGTATAATATTCATTAAGTGCCCATAGTACAAGCTTTGCTTAGTTGGACTAAATGGTATTTGTTCAGGAATCTTTAATTATTTATTGCTGTCAAAGATTCTCATCAAAGTATAATAGTGAAAATAAGTGAAAATAGCAGCAACATGTGTTAAATATTGACTCTTTGAAAATATTTATCAGTAGGTATCGCAATATATACAAAACTAGAACGATCTGCGAATCTTGAAATTTTAATAAGTTATGTCCGACTTGTTTTATGGTCGATCAAAGTTTGGTGGGAAAGTCCAATTTAAAAGAATGAAATTATATAAAAAATATATTAACTTTGGAAAAACAATCAAAAATATAATAGCTGTCGTACAAATTTCTGTTTTAACGTATAGAAAATACCTAAGTGTGACGTCATAATTCAGTAGCCTTTCTTTTTTATGGATCGTTTTCGGAAAAGTCCAAAATTGTGATTTTCAAGTTATCATATCTCGAGAAGTTTTTATGCTATCGAAGTAATTCTTTCACTTATAGTTATATTATAATGACGTCCTTACAAAACACATCGAAAGAAAAAATCGTCGTCTAACCTATTGTGTATGGCACGATCGGTCTATATTACAGAATTTATTATGTAATGTAACCATAAGGTCGGAAGGAAATTGAAACTTCACATTTAAATATTATTTGTTTTACAATTAACAATCTAATTATAATTTATCAAAAAAAAATATATTTTAAAAACAAATATCGGTACAAGCTCCTGTTGAAATGCTCAAGGCAGAAGCAACGGAACATCGCAAAGCTGTTGCGCAATTGCTTGGAGCTATAAACTTAGTAGCAACTATTTTACGTTTCAAAATATAACTGTGTACTTTGTAGTTTTTCTATTTTCTTTTTTATTATCCCATAATATTTTAAATTCAGCGTTGAAACTATTATTTGATTTTAGAAGAAAACAATAAATCGAGCAACTAAACATAGTAAATGGGCGACTGAAATTATCACAGTTAGGTTATGTTTTAATCATCTTTTGTCGCCAAGTTAGTATAATAGTCGCCCAGTTTTAAAATTTTGCTGGCCAAACGGGTTGGGGAGGCCTGATCAGTGTTTGATTATGTATTTCCCTTAGTCGCCTTGTACGACATCCACGGGAAGAGACGGAGTGATTCTATTCTAGTCTGCCGGAAACCACACGGCCACGTCGCTACATAAAATATGAAGTTATATTACTTATTTTTTGACGAGCCCGCTGATTGAATGGCTAGCAACGGTCACTTTGACTCCGGGGTATCCGGTTCGATCCCCGTACAAGACAAATATTTGTGTGCATGAACATGTCTATTTCTCTTGGTTTGGCTGTTGTCTATGTATTATTATGTATGTTTTTACAAAAAATAATAGTATTTTAGTATAATATCAGTTATCTAGTACCCATAGTACAAGCTTTGTTTAGTTTGGGACTAGATGGCAGTGTGTAATTCGTCCAAGAATATTTATTTATTTATGGAAAACCAATGGTAGCCATTGTATAAGCAAATAAACAAACCGACACATACAGAAAAAAAGTTATTGTGTATTAACATAGTGAACGTGGTAAACTTTGACCTCAGTTTAAATCTTAACTACTTCATTGACGGTTTATTGCATACTTGGGTTTTTTAAGTTGAGGTATGAGTTAAAGTTTCAATTTTTTTTATGCAATTGCAGCCTTTTATTTAGTACAAGTTATGATTTTTAAAATTCTGTTCACTTTAACACTTTTTTGCTGTTTTATAGCGGCTTGGTATAACACCGGATGTCACATCTGCAGCCTGCCTAATAGTAAATAGGTTACCATACCTTATAGATGCTTGAAATACAAAGAGTAGTATCCGCACGAAGGCATGAAAATTTTTTTTCACTGCAATTAATTTTATGATACCGATTTATTGCAGTAATAAATTTATGATACCCTTTCTTTTTGATCATTGAAATATACGTTGTTATGAAAACGTTACTACGAGTATTTGGTCTTTCTTGTCAAATACAATTAAAATCCGTAAAGTATTTCTACATATTTCTTTTTCTTTATATCCTTTCTTCTTTAGAGAAGAAAGTTGAACAGATAAAGCAGCTTGATTGTTTGCCACTCGATGTAATATAAAATATATATCTCAACTCTACTTTTTATACTACGTCGGGTGGCAGACAAGCCGTATGCTTTTCTTCCTTAATTTCTCCTAAATACTAACTTGAAGGACTACAAAGGCTTTTTAACAAGTTTTGTACTGAAAAATATAGACCATGTCGTCAGGCGAAACATGTGGGTGAATCAGAGAATTGAAGAATCCTTGAAGATCCAGACTTACCTCTTGTTCGGTAGTGCAGCGCTAGATCCATACCGTACCCAAGAGCCCTACCGCCGAAGCTAAAGGACTTCAAATATCAAGGAATACCTCGAAGATAACACTATAGATGTCTTCCTCCCTCCTATCCATATTGCTATGCCTGAAAAGGTACATGTGCATGTATGTGCTGTGTAATATTATGTAATCAGTAACACATGTAATGCAATTATTGAATAAATAAATATTTTGATTGCAAAAATAAAACTTTAGCTTAGATTGGCGGCAATTGTGTTTAGCTTAGCTGGTAGAATCCATAAATAATAATAATAATCGTTTATTTCAGACAATTGTTATGTAAACAAAACAAGTCCATATTATAAATACCTTAAACTAAAAATATATATTTATATAATTGTTCATTTTGTTGACAATATCTATAATTAGACGCGCTTAGTCGGCAGCGTATTCCGCGCGGTGTCCTGTAACCGGCCACGAAAGCGGCGGAACAAAACACCTTTCGGCCAGAATTCCTCCTTCGTGAAGGTCGAAAGATGTTCTGTTGGAACCCTCACCACGAAGGAATTGAAGTTCACTCGGTGGCGCGATTCCAACCTTTCGACTCTACAATTGAAGTTGGTCTTCACTCGGATATACTCTACAATCTCCTCGTCCTTTGTAGAGTAATGCAGGCGGGACACATACAGCAACGTCGTCGGCACGGCCGGACGCAGCAGGTGTCTGGGTCCTGTCGGTGCGGTGCCGCACTTGTTGCGGCTGGTGGGCTTCTTCCTTCTCTCCACTTTGATGAAGCCCTCAGGGTCGCACTGGTCCTTTCGTGAGCCCTGGAGCGCATTTACACAGGGCTTGTTAGGATTTCGTTTCTCCCTTTGTGTCGTAAGCCGCTTTGGTGGCTTAGCGGCGGCGGCGGCGTATGCACGATCGGGAGTTGTCGTGCCTATTCGTGACGTTTCCGGCGGCGGCGGGGCCGAGGTGCGGGCTGCGGGACGCGGTGTCACCGGCGAAGTGATGGCCGACGCAAAACTGCTGACGGCCGCAGGTTGCGCCCCGTGTCGTGCAATCACACCAGAGACCTCGTGTGACCCACTTTCCGAGCCAACGCCGCGCAACGACGCTACCTCGGCACGCAGCTCACTTATGGTGGTCTCGGAAGCCTCCAATCTGGACTGCACTGCGGCTAGGCTGGCTGTCAGACTTCTAACATCCTTAAGCAGCACTAGTACATCGACGTGGTCGTAGCTGTATGGCGGGAGCTTATGAAGTTCCTTCGCCACAAAAGCGGGCACGTCATCGGGATCAGTCCCCTTTAAGAGTGAGATAATATCTTGGAGACTTTTCTCACCCTTTTCGTCCCTTCTGCGGGACGGCATCCGGTCGGTCATCCCGAGCGTCTCGTACAGCAGCACCTTGGCACTGCAAATTTCTTCTACTTTGAAGTTAGTCTTGCAGAGCTGCAGAACACTAACTTCATCCATGGTGTCGATGGCGTTCTGGATAAACGCCAGTACTTCGTTGGCTATGAGCTGTTCGGAACTCATAGCGGCAGTCGTGCAGCGGCTATAGCCGCGCGGATCGCGAATTAAAAATTCGTATGCAGTGTGGCGCGTTCGTCATCGAACGCGCACTGCACTGCACTAAATAAAGCTCTACCGACTAAGCTGAAGGTGTTTGTCATTAACTTAAACCTAATTAATATCTTTTTTCGCGGTCAAAAAATCCGCTTCTGCTTCGGCGGTAGGGCCCCAGGCCACCAAATGTCGCGTCGTCGCCACATGCCTTTTTTGCCATATTACTGTATCTTACATTGCCAGGAGGGAAAATCAAATTCCAAAAGCTTCCTACCCTTACTAATTTCTTCTGATTAAATTCGTTGTGGATCCAATGCAGCTGTAGTTTTATGGGACTGCAGTGGACTTCATTCTTTATTGCCTTTTGGGGATCGCCGCTATTAGCCTATTAGTCAATTACACGAGCGGCAGATTTTCAATGGCACAGGCAACTGCAGCCCTCAATGGCGCATCGACGGCAATATGGTGCTCGTGTATGTGAGCCCTTCATCGTTTATACATCGGAGACACAGTGGATTTCGGCTTTATAAGGCCGGCCTATCCCCATAGGCTCCCCCGAGCCATATGTTCAGCAATAGATATCCTTTGATTGAAATGATGATGATGAGGCTTTTGTTACATGAATTTCTCACGTATCTTCTAATAATTCCTAAAGATTTCATTGTAGTTAAAATTCCCAGCAGTCCCATTAACTTTTAGGAACACAAATCTCAGTAGTCCACGTAAGAGACGACCGAAGTAGTCCAAGTAAGAGGCTACTACTGAGAGACTGATGGGTGTTACATAGACCGTTCAACTAGGTTGCTCTTCTGCAGGTTTCCTGTACGTATCTAGACTGTTTCTTTTTTTTATGCCACGTCGGCTGGCGAACAAACATACAGCCCAACGAGTGAAGCGGTTATCATAAGGCGCACATGAAATATAGCTCGCGCGCCGCCAGAGCTCGCGCGCCGCCATCTCTGATCCCAACGCAGCAAGTTCTTCCTTCCTGATGACGTCACTCAATGGCAGGAAGACAACAATTTTGAAGGGATTTGTTATTTGATCAGTTATATGCTATTCGCATCCATCGGCTCCCTGTGATCAACATGCTTAGTCCGAGTTTTTTTTCGTATTCGTTTTCGACAAAGTTAACTTAATTTTGTATGAAATTGGCATAGCGCCATCTACTGACAATCAGTCAAAGTAGTGTCAAATGTCATACCGCAGTATAAGTAATAGTACTCCCATAATAATTGAAGTTAACGTTGTTAAAATCGATTACATTAAAGAAACTCGCAGTAGGTATCCAGATCTTCGGTCGATCAGGTAGAAGGCTGTCCTATGCCTTTTACTGATCTGTCCGTCGCCATCCCAAAACTTTCCCGCCCATTGGCCATCAGATGCATGTTATGTGCCATGTCCAGTGCCACTTCAGCCTGCTGATCCCTGAGGATAGATCTGAATCTATGTCAGTAACTTTAGTTCTACTACGGATATACTCGTGTCTTTTCGTATGAACATACCTATATAATATTCAAAACATATGTGTTGATATTCGAACACACCACTCTATGAGGTAAAGGTTCTCCTAATCGGAATAATATAAATCAAATCATCAAAATCAGTTTCTCCTTTTGGAAATAAGGATAAGATAATCACGACGACGACAACTGGGGTTAAAAATAAAAAAACTGTTGGAAAAAATGAAAAGAAAACAAAGTAATTTTTTAGTTCTTTATTTGTACGACACGTTTGAGAGATACGTAAAAAATAATGAAGAATATGTTACAAAATAAATACATAAAGCTTATAAAAAGGCGGCATGATAACATATAAAAAAAAATATGATGGAAAATATGACATGACGAATAAATAAATATCACAAATAATAAATATTATTATAAAGTAAAATAAGTGCTTAATAAAGATGATATAATAATTATCCTATGTTGTACTTTATAAAGATATATTACATATATACAAAATTATTTACAAATTAATAATATATCACATTAGAAATAATTTACACATGTACTGGACAATATACATAATAATGCCATTATTAAACTAAGACAATAGGCTGATTTTACACCTATATTCTTAGATAAAATAAGTATAGATATACTCGATAATATAATAAAGCCATTACCATAATCAAGAAAACAAATAAATAATAAAATAATGACTCTAAATAATAAAATAGGACTTAGTAAAATAAGACTAGATAAAAAAACAGGTGAACGTAAAATTAACGAAATAAACTAAAATAAATAAAATTTGTAAAACAAAATACACAAATACGGATACCGTATAGGGTGTTGAAAGTATACTAATATAGTACAACGAAATAGACCATACAAATAAGAACAAATTTTTGGAAAACAAAACAATCTCGTTCGGTAAGCATCCCTTACGAAGGAACGTCGTTTAATAAATAGTCAATAAATACCCCTTAAGACTAAAAATAAATAGACTGTTTACACTCTTGTACTTCGATAGATTGGAGATATTAAAAAATAATTGAGTCTAAATGACTCCTCGTATAGTCCATTATATCGTACATACTAAGTCTTAGTCCATCTTTGCATGAGCAGCGTACGCTAGATTTTGGGCTTCGTCGATTGATCTGCCCCAGCCGTGACCACCGCCGCCGGCATAGTGTTCCTCGTGATGTGGGTGAGCAACGACCTCGTAGCTTGTCTCATGGTGCTTGTGCGCCAGGAGTTTCTTCAATGCAATAATACCAGCGACCAGGAGCGAGATCTTGGCCAGGAACAGAGCCTTGGCGGCGGCGAAAGCGATGATACCAAGGAACAGTGGAATGAGGGCAGTTATCTTGAGTTTAGCCAAAGCTAGGAGAGGGATCAGCTGCTTGATCTTCTTCTTTTTGCCTCGAGCTGAAAGAATATACAATTTTAGTTATTAATTGATATGATGCTTGTTATATTAGGACAGTGCCTATTGCACTGGTAATTATATCTTTGGCAGTATACATGGATGGTAATTATATATCTGAATTATAATTTCAAAAATACACTTCGCATATTTCAACATCTTTAATAGCTTCATTGCTAATAAAAGAGATAGAATATAAAATTTTGTATTATGAGTCTCGGAACATATTTTATGATCAATAAATACAACACCAAGTGAATATTCCAAAATTGGTTGCTGGATTTGCTATTTATATAATGCTACATATTTCATGTCTATTATTAAAAATAAATGGTGCGCAAATTGTGTAAAGTTAGGTGAAATTGACCGCATTATTTTCATTATGATTATATAACATGTTTTCGTGATGTGATGTTACGTAATAATGCATTTTAAGTTCCTCTTTCCGGTTGTATCTTATTAGTCACACAGCATTCACCAATGATGTAAGATACTCATATGTATGCTAATGTTTTTGCGTGCCGTCATCTCTTTTGTTTTGGTAATTTCTTTTTTCTGTTTTCGGTCGTATGTAGGTTGCCGTATTCCTCATTATCTTTAAATATTATGTAATCTACTTAAGCCGGCATAAATTTATCATAAGCTGTTTTTATAATTTCAGTTATTTCATATTCTTTTTTATTTATGTCAAAATTATATCTATCATTTTTCACATGCTTCAATTAGCAATTTGCGTTTCATGGTCAACCGTTATTCATCCCACTGTTGGGATACTGGTCTCCCCCTATCGAAGGGATTTAGAGCATACTCCACCACGCTGCTCAACTGCGGGTTGGCGGAAGAATTTGCATTTTGATAAAGTCAATATGTTGACATAAGCAAAATCTATCTATAATTTTGTTGCCGATATAACTTTATTACACTTTGTAGCTTCAAGAAATTAAACCTAATAGAATGTACAATTTCCTAGCCCTACTTTCATAATAACTTTTAACATTATTTGTTTTCTCTTACACGTTTTCTCATCTGATATAGGGTCTAATGACGGTGCGTTATATTCCAGTGACTGATAGCATAGTAAGATCAAAGAAAACAATAGGCTGACTGGATTCTTACCGATTTCATTTACCTACAATAGCGCAAGTTCTAGATTCAGTTCCGATTTGGATATTGTAAAAAAACGTGTACAGTGTCCATTTATAGATAAATAAAACATACAGATATAAAATTTAGTATTAAGCTTCTGGGAACATATTCTAAGATCAATGAATACAACATCAAGTGAATGTTTCAAAATTGGTTGCTAAATTTGTTGTTTATAGAATAAATAAATAAATATTTCTGGACAAAATACACACCACCATCTCGTCCCAAATTAAGCATAAAGCTTGTACTATGGGTACTAGACAACTGATAAGTGTTTTAAATAACAGACATGTTCATGCACACAAATGTTTAGTAACCATTGCTCGTCTATATAGAATGTTACTCAATTTGTCTATTAAGAAAATATTCTTTGAGATCAGCTATTTATAGTTTTTAATTTTATTATTTATAGTTTAGAATTTCTCTATCACACTAGATCTAAACTACTCTAATTTCTCTATCACACTAGATAGAACAAAATTTTATACAGTAAAATAGTCATTAAAATGTCTCAGATTTATTTAGATATCCGGTAGATTAGGCAGCAGGCAAGAGGATGGAAAATTTTATAAAGGAGGAAAGTTATTCGACGATAAACCATGTATAGAAAAGACGACTGAAGCACAGTCTACTACATTTTTTTTCACTACATAGCTACATTATGTGAAGCGGTTACCATAGCCATATAAGCCCTCAAAACATGAAATATCGCTTGCGCTTCTCCACCCCCGATATCAACGCAACAACTATTTCCTTTCTGATGACCTCACTCACATGCAGAAACACATCAACCCTAGGAAATTGTTATTTGCCTGCGGTATTCTGGGAGGTACTTTCCCGGTCCGGCAGTTTTTAAATAAAAACTACCTTAAGTGGAGAAAGAAAAGAGAGATTATAATCATACTAGACTGGACTGCAAAGCTTTTTTGTAAGTGAATATCCTATAAATATTTAACCAAATATGACGCAACTTTCGTTTTACAGATTTTGATGTGTTAATTTATTGCATGTTATAAAAACGCAATTAAAACCGTGAAAAGTTAGTGAAAGTTTTAATATTATTAACATAACTATTTATAAACTAAGAAAAGTAAACAACATTAAGCTAAATAATAAAAATACCGTACAACTAGAAAACGTTAAAGTATTTATACATAAATCGGTTCAGTGGGTTACGGAAGTGAGACAATTATAGCTTAATTGTCCTACATACTGATAGGATTGGCATTATCAGCTATAATTTATAAATTAGAAACCATTAATTTAAACAACTTATATGAATTGAACGCGATCTGATTGAAGACTTCAAAGCCGGTAACAGAAGAAACATAATCTTCGGGACGGGGGCCCACCACACATTCCCACCACTATGTCTCCTGTGTAGCCAGGATTAACAGCGGCGACCGCCAAAAAAGGCAATGAACAGTGAAGTCCATTGCAGTCCCGGGGGTACAACTACGGCTGCCTTAGAACTCACAACGAATTTAATCAGAAGAAATTATTAGGAGTAGGAAGCTTTTGAAATTTGAATTTTATGAATTGCTAGCTTGCTTACTTCGTACCAAATCTTCAAAAAATGAAAAATTAATGATTAAAAAATGGACGAGCTGGTTGTATGGTTAGCAATGGCCACTTTGACTCCTAGGTTGCGGGTTCGATCCCCGCACAAGACAAATATTTGTGCACATGAACATGTCTGTTTGCCTTGATCTGGGTGTTTTCTATGTATTATATGTAAGTATTTAAGTACAATATCAGTTTACAAAAAAAATGTGTATGTTAAGTATAGTATCAGTTATCTAGTACCCATAGTGCAAGTTTTGCTTAATTTGGGACTAGATGGCAATGTGTAATTTGTCAAGGTATATCTATTTATTATTTAATCATCGTATCGAATTTGGCTGAATGTATTTAGATTTCACGATCAGATACAAATAATTAATAAGAACAAGTATGAAATTATACAATTAGCGAAATATAGTCTCTTGAAATCTTCCTTTTTTTCCGCCGTCAAATAAATACTAGGCAGAATTCTAGCCCACGGGGCCGAAATCGAGGTTGAGTGGCGCGGTTAAATTCGCTGAGTGTAATTTTTCCATTGATTTCAATGGAAAATGTATTTGATGATCATTCATCAAGATATCAATTTTTATTTCGACACAAACTTCAAGCATGTCGAGGTCTTTAATTGTGACAAGTTTCATTAAAATCGGTTCATTAGTTTTGGAGCCTATTCATTTCCAAGAGTGACTTTTCGGCGTATAAGCATTCCGCTCACTCCCACTCAATAAAATGCCAAAAATTTACATAAGTTAATAAATTTGAGGCCTTTGATGTACTGAAGCTATCATTAAAGGCTTTTCCGAAGCATGAACGAACTTGCGTTTTGTTACTCAGCATGACTGCGCTTTACTGGATTTGCTTGAGCTCTTTTAATTGGCTAAATTACATGTTAGTTCAATTCCATTTAAAAACTAGGAACTAAATATTTACTGCATAAGTAAGTAATCTCAACCCACATACTACGTCTATTACTCTGCGCGTGTAGTTGTTTTAGCTGTTTTTGTTTACTCGTGCACGTATAATTATTCCGATGCTAACACGTATTTCCTGTTTTTTTGAATCACCGCTTGTGCTTAGTGACCTGGTTTCATTACGGGATCCTGAGAAACTAGTCTTCTGTTATGGTTCCGGATATTTCTTTTCCTAGCTGTATTTGGTGAGATACTAGATCAAGTGGTGTGATTCAAGGTATTTGGGATTAATGGCAAGTTACTGGATGTCAATCAAGTCAAGATCAATGGGATCGTCGTTGGGTTCGTTCGTCAAATGCTAAGAATAATAACTTTTGCACCCAAGGTCGTGAGTTCTAACAAATATTTGTATGCGTAAACATGTCTGATTGTATTATTATGTCTTTTAACTACATAATAAGAATTTTTAATACTTGTATTAGTTGTATTTGTCAGTAACATTATTATCTATGGTACAAGATTTTCTTAGTTTAAGACCTAATAGGATTGTATAATTTGTATAAAAAAAAACATTTCACTTTTTATAAATCAGTTATAACTGAATCTTTTATTTTCTAATATTGATACAACAGGTGTCGCTTGCTGTTTGGCCTTTAGTCAAACATATACTATTTTTCAAAGTACTAGAAATGGTTATCAGAAATTAAATTAAAATATGAATAATAAAAAGCCTAAAATTTCCAAAATTTTATGAGTCAGTTGAAAATTCGTACGTAGTGGACTTACTATAGTGGAAACTGTTGAAAAGACTTTTAGGCAAAGTTTCATAAAACTCGTTTAGATTAATCTAAATTCTCACAAATTAATTAAGGCAGCCTTGTAAAATATTAAATAAAATCATAAATTAATCAAATCTACGTAATTAAAGAAATGCTACATCGTAAGTTTTAAAATTGGATCATCCACATTCCAAGTTGTGGCATAAACTTGACAAACGAGCCTATCAATCTCATTAAAATGAGGTATGGATACATTTAAATTGATGGCGTAATGCTACCAATCGATACATTTAATCATAACATATGAGAAACGCCGAAAGGTTAATATAATGGACTTATTGGAAAGGCAATACAACTTTCTTTAAGAAGAGTCTTGGGAGCGGCTTGTTATGGCTCGATTTCACGATGACTCGTCCGGACAGTGAGTAAACAGGTTTTACCTTGAAAGTTCAGTACAGAAGGACCCTTATATACAGAACTTGTCTAATGACCGTACCAGGAATGCAGTGCCACTTTCATGACCCAGTGACAAAGTAATATTTACACCTGTACGTGATAGTACGCTAGTGTTTGTCGAGAATATTAAACGAGTTTTGGACGTAGATAAAATTGTTTATGAACCTAGAAATAATATACCTGCGAATTTAAATAATCTAAATCAAAATTACTGACAAGTTTGAATACTCAGAAATTTTCTTAAAATAGGAAACAATAAATTAGGTGATATTTTGACAAGGTTAACACTTTAAGTGAAAATAATAATATGATTTATTATGAAGTGATGGATCGTGTAGAGATAATAATCATGACTGCACAAGAGTGCATTTGGAGCACGGCAAAGAATCCTATTGAAATACACGTCCGGGAAGGTTTATAACTCAATTACGACACTAACTTGCAAATTTTACTTCAAATGCTATCATAAATTTTGCAAATAAATATAAAAGTAATAGTATATAATTTGTTAAAGAAACACTAACAATACAAATCAAAACATTTAAATCTAACAACAATAATGAGTAATCATTATTGTTGTTAGATTTAAATGTTTTGCGTGCGTGTAACATCGCAAATCGTTAGTAATATTATGAAGCGAGAATACGGTGACTTAACATTTGAGTAGCGGCCAAGTCCTTGAATGCGTTACAAGTTCATGATGGAGCAAGTTTTACCGTTGCGTGAAAGTAAATGAACAACACTTGTAAACATGACATTGTCTTTGATTCATATACATTAAGTCAAGTGGACCTGACTTTGCTATTGTTGTTTTCAATTGTTTCTAGTTTCTATACACCTCCAGGTAGTAGATCGTTTCGTTTTTAGATATCCTAGATGGATTTTTTACGGATAAGTAATTAATTTTGTGGACTTGGGTAAATATAAGTAACTTTTGCAAATTTTTGTGTTATATTATTATATAATTTTCATTTCTTCCCTTTATATATAGAGTCTATCAAAAATAGCGTCAAAGCATATCAAGCAAATAGGTATTATATTATATCGGATAGGTGTATGGGAATTGTGTTGAATCGAAAAAATCGCCTCCATCACACAAACGGTCAGTTGTTCAAATGATTTCTATAGCGACATTAAAATATTGCCTGAATTCCAAAATTAATTTCAAATATTTATTAATTTGTATTTAATCAATACATTGCTGAATAGAATCTCTTTTAGCGTTACATAATATATAACCCTAATAGAGTTTTTTGTTCACAAAAACAATAACATGAGAAAGTCTCGAACGCGAAAATTTCGCGATCCAAGTGTCTATATAATAAATGAATAAATAAATAATCAAGTTCACATAATCGAGAAAAACGTTCCAATTTCAGATTTCGGCGAAATGAATCAAGATGAGTTAAATTAAAACGAAAAAGTAAAAGTCATATTTATTACGATTAATATAACGAAACGGAGAGATCTGAATACCGGAACGTGACTAAAGACCGAGGTATCTCAACTACGATCATTGCTTTGCTCTATTTGTTTAGATCATTATAAAACATAGTGTGATATTAAATCATTGTTTCTTTCTTTTATTTCTATCGTTTGTGATACTTTATTTCTATTATGTCTTCTTTTTAACTGATTTCTTTCTTATTAAGTCATTAATTCTTCAATTAGATTAGCCTCTATTATTTTTTATTATGCGTTTCTTATGCAACTTAAGTTTTAAAATAGGCCATAAACGGACGCTTGACATTCTCATCATATACTAGTAAATCTATTAACTTTCTGACATGGACTAAAATTTATAAAAGATATCATTAACTGTTTTTCCTTGTTTAGTAAAATTTATGCCTTTTTGTTTTATTTTTTATTGTGTATCTATTTCTTGTGTAACTTTAATATTTTAAAAAGATACCTTATTAGGACGTTAATCTATTCATATGATATGGGCTAAAAATTAATACTTGTATCCTTATCTTTCAAGATTTCTTGTAATATTTTGTTTTTATGCTAACTTTCGTATGACTTTTCTGCTGTATATAATAGAGGCACTTACATAATACATAGATCATGTATTTTTCATCGTAACTTTTCTCATTGTTTCGCTGCCGTGATTTTACGTAACTATTAGAAAAGGAAAGTTCACCTTCCTTAACGAGTAAACTTGAATTTTGACCATAAATTAGCATATATTATTTTTTATGTGTATTTTAAAGTACATGTTGAACTTGTCAACAAATAGGTATACTTAAAGGCATGTCAAGCTTGATTCTTTGACCTTTGTATCGTATTTATGCCGTACTTAATAAGAGCTATAGTCATACGGCAATTGTCAACAGTTATGTGCAAATAACTACGTGGTGTTCTGCAAATTGATTAAATAAATGACCGACGCGTTAAATTTATGTGTGCCTTTACTTAATTTTTATTTGGTTGTTATTTTAATAAATTAAATTATTTTCTGGTTTTATTTACTGAGCTGCATAATGTTTATTAATTATAAAATACGTTATCAAGAATACTTTTTAACGACATTTCATATTTGTTCCATGATGTTTACATTTGTAACTAATTTTATGCATTTTTTATTTTAGTCTAATTTTATTTTAGTTTAATAAATCACACATTTTAAAATATATGTAGTGAAAAGAATTGTAATAAAACTATTTTATACTTATTTACTTTTGAAATAAAAATTCAATAAAAAAAATGGATCTAATTAATATAATACTAAACTGAATACATACCTTCTTCGAGCGATCGCTTCATGCCTTCAACAGCTGATGATGGCAGTCTGAATTGGATGACATGGTTCTCCAGGAAGTCAGCAGCAATATCCACAAGTCTGGACTCCACTTGCGCTTCCCTCGCTTTGGGCTCCTCAGAAAGAGGCTCCAATGACCTGGCAGACCTGGGCGATCCATTTCCAAGTAGAGTAACACCATCAGCCAAGCTCATCTCCCTCGCAGACGTAAGTGTCTCCGCATATTTCAATGCCTTCTCCTGCAACCAAAAAACAAACTTAATATTTCTACACAAAACACAAATTCACTTCACATCACTGCACAAATCGAACCTTCAAGCACAAGGATACGTCTCCTTCGACACATTCTTTGACGACACTTAATACGCTGCCAACTAATCCAGGGTCATTAGCGTCCTTATCTATTGCAGGCATAGCCTGCGCCAGCGCTATGAAAAATAGGACAGCTATGTGCTTCATGTCTGAGCCTTTACCACCCCTACGCTAAGTTGAACACAAAGTGTGGCGACGGACTATAGACCACCTTGTTTTAAGTCCGATACCCCACTCCACGCTCGGTGAGACGCGAGCCTAAAAGCAGTCGATTAAACTGGTACTACCGAAATTATATTATGATAATTCGAGCAGTTGCGTGTACGCAGCTTTTTGGGGTTCATTCACACTAGTGTGTTATGTCTAGGGGGGTGTTTGTGTGTGTGTCACGGATCAATGGAGGTAGACAGTTGCGTGAGTTGGCTCGATGCGCCGTGTCAGGTGGCAGCTAGTTAATCAATGTATTGCATATTTAATTTAAGTTATGTAATTGTTAAATATAAATTTAAAATTGCTGTTTTATATTTATAGATTATATAAAGCTATAAATATTTATTATTTATTATCTAATGTTCACGTTATGTTTGAAACGGAAGCTTTTTATTTAGTTTCACCGCGACGTTAGTAAGTTAAATTTAACCTATTTCTCAGTATCCACTCGAGATGAAACTTGGGACAATCGTTGAGTTTTCGTGGCAGTGCATAATCACCCTAGTTGCCATTTTTTTTTTATTAATTTGGCAGATGCCAGAAAATGGCGGACATGACATTAACCCTTATGTTACTGAATATCAATTGATAAGCGGAGCACACTGAGTAAACATATTAGTTTGTTTTTATTAACTACTTATCTTTAATTATTTTTGATTATCTTATTTTACAATAATATTTGTCAACTATATTAGTGGTTACACAAATAAAGCTACTGATGGTAAACAGTCACTATATCCTGGATTGATTGACTTGTAGCAGACAGAACCTGGTACTGGAACGGTGTGATTGTACTCATTAATATTGTATTAGAAAGTTGTATTGTAAAATAAAGTATTTAAATTTTACTTTGAAAATTGATCCCTTTATTCGAATTCATACGACCAGATTTGTACACGGAAGTTGATTATTATTTGAGATTTTTAATAACTTTTAACAGAACATCAGCATAACAGAATTTGACACCTTCTCAAACCTACCTGATAGCTCAGTTGGAAAAAGAGCACTCGATCAATTATCGAGAGTTCGTGGATATCAGGTCATCCACTTATCGAGAGGACGTGGGTTCAAGTATCGGGTAATCGAGGATGTGAATTTTTCCACTTTAAAAATATTTCAAACGAATCTTTGTCGAATAGCGTTAGGGTTAGCGTTAGGTTAGGGCATATTCAGCCCGACTAGGAAAGTAAGTACCTCAATCTCACAACAGGCCGAAGTTAAATACCTTTAAAAATTTTTGTGTCCTGTCTTGGAGCGATGATACTATCAGACGTAAGGTTAGTAGCGGGGGTGCCGGGATGTGAGTACTACTTTTATAGTACCTTCTTGTCAATCGTAATGATATTGCATCAGGCCGGCTTTATTCTTGATTTACAATATAAGGTAGCAAACAAGAATTACGATCAGCCTGATGCCTGCGATACCAGAGGCATCACACAGGTACTGCCGAACCTATAAAAGCATTTCACGCTTTTGAAGAAACACATGTTGGAGTGTCTCTTGGGAGTTCTACAACTGGAGAGTTTGTAGAAGAGTTCTGCTCTGGAAAATTACAGCGCGATCATTCTGAGTTCAATTTGAAAGAATAAATCCACTGCATATCTAACAATGGAACTATAGAAAGAGGCCTTGGGCATCATATAAAACAACTCCTCTGAACACACCGCCGAAATCCCCACCACCGCACTATGGGGAATTTGACTCATTTTCATCTCATAAATCTGTAACTTCCGTGTTAATAAAGATATTCATATAATTATTTTTCCTAATAATCTTGAATATATACGCTTTTAAATAATGTATACTTTGTGATTGAAAGTTTATTTCTAACAGTTAAAAAAAATCAGGAATACTAAAAATATAGAATTTGAAAATTTGTATATCTATGGTCTAAGAAGTTTTTAAAGGAATAAAAAGAAGTAACTGCTTAAAATATCTAAAACATACAAAGATAGGTTAAAAGCCACTCAAGAACTCGTTTTCTTAAAAATGCTGAGAGCTTCGTCTTTTTAGTAAGCAGTTGTGTGTGGCGGCTCACTAAGGAAATTACTACGTTACGCACATTTCACTTTTTTTTCTGCCGGCAATGCTCGTAAAATTTCAACAATAAATGCTTCTTCTGCTTCGCCACGAGACCTCAAACCCTATACGTATGAGTCAGTATAAAATCATGACCACAAGTGTCAAGCAACTCCTTGTTTTTCCGTTTCTTTGAATGCTCTGAACTCTTTTCATATGTTTTAAAAGTTTTTCTTCTCCTTTTCTCTGTCGATGTAGAAAGTCGGTTTTTCCAGATTTACGGCCGCCATCCAACCAACTGCTATTTTGATTTAAAAACTTCCTTTCGATTTAGTAAAGCGTTGACGAAATTGAGTTATGAAGAACTTTTGAATATTTGCGATAATTTCGGAAATATTCTCTATATCCTCTGAAGGATGAAATATCCTCTGAAGATTCAGTAAAATTGTTTCGCATATAGTTTGCAATAGAAACAACATAATTTGTATCACTATCAATTAATACGCCACTTAAGTCGCGTCTCGTGCACGAGAATTCACTCATTGCGGAGAAATAGTTAACAAACTATTAATTATGACAAAAACTAATGAAGAACTATAATATTTCGTATTCGAATGATCTATTTCATATTTAATAATGATGAAAGACGTGTGCATAATTACTTGATAAAAACTATTTACCATTCTGCGGTTATGCGGTGTTTACTGCTTCTCTATGGGGATGGGAACTGCATACTGTGTGAAATACTCGATAAACTTAGCTCCAAAAATAAAATAAAATGTAACAATTGGGCTACAAGTGTTTTTTTGGATGTCCATGCTGAGAATCATAAATAAAAAGAACTTTTAACATGCGCCCTTGAAAAAATATATATTCTCACCTTGATATTCTAATAAATTTAAATATGTTGTGCACTGAAGTCGCAAAAAAAGAACTATTGCCGTCAAACTATGTTGTATTTCCTACGAAATAACATAAAAAACAGAACTTCGGCAAGCTTCGGCAACTGTCAAAACTCCAAATTAAAGTTAGAGACGCGAAAATAGCACCTAAAATGATAAAAGTGTCTCTGATTAAGTAATGTTCAACTAAATTGCTTATTTTTTTGATTTTTAGTAAAGTACACATTCCGAGCTTTCTAAAATGGTATCACACTCATAGGACTTCTATTGTTATGATATGATAAAATCATACCAAACAAATTAAAATTACACAATTATTTTCGTATATTTTTCATTCCTTGATTTTAGACGTTCTTTTCTATAAAATGCGGACAATCAAAGATTTGAGTCTTATTTATAATAATAGAGTAACTCTTTAGCTACAACTTGATATATAATATATGCATTTCCGCGGAGTTTTGAAAAAAGTATTTATGAGATGGCTTTGTTAGGCGGGTACCCATAGTGCACCGCTGAAATCGGCAGAACATCGGTAGAGATTTTTTGGCACATTTTTTTTATGCTACGTCGGGTGGCCGACCAGCATACGGCCCGCCTGATGTGAAGCAGTTACCGTGGCCATATTAACGCTCGCAACATAAAATATCGATAGCGCGCCGCCACCCGCGCTGCCATCGCAGCATCTCCTTCCTTCCTGGTGACTTCACTCACTCGTAGGAACACAACAACCCTCAATGGAATTGTTATTTGGCTGCGGTGTTCTGTGAAGTGGAGGTACATTCCCCAGTCGGGTAGCTTACAATTTCACTCCCTACTACTCTTTTCGCCAGAGCTTCGTCTGTCTTCTGACAGACGAAGCTCTGGCGAAAAGAGTAGTAGGGAGTGAAATTGAAAGAGTGAAAGGCAGGGTGCACAGCGTGCAGGTGAAGTTGGCTTTGGTTCAAAGATGTTAATGATCCACTTACACCCCACATAAACGAACTTGCACATTAACTAACGTGACAAAAACAACGTCATAACGGACAAGAAAAACACCGGCAAGTGCGAATTGAATTCGCATTAAGCGGGTTCCGTAAGATATACAGGGAGTGATGACCTAGACCTAGATTCTAAGTCAAAGCAATTGAATATAGCCAATAATTTACATCAAAATTTGGCTTAACATGTGGTTTCTGGAATAAAGCAATTGAAAAGGATGTTCTTCCATACATTCTTACTGCAAATGTAGGTTTGTACGGCACGTTTGTGATAACATGTTATATTTTTTTTATACTACGAAGGGTGGGAGACAAACATACGGCCCGCCTATTGTGAAGCGGTTACTGTAGCAATATTAAAGCTCGGAACGCAAAATATCGCTCACGCTCCGCCACCACGCTGCCAATGCAGTATCTCCTTCCTTTCTGGAGACTTCACTCACTCGCAGGAACACAACAACTCTCAAGGAAATTGTTATTTGGCCGCGGTATTCTGTAAGGTAGAGGTACATTCGGGTGGCTTACAATTACGCTCCCTACCTCTCTTATCGCTAGTGCTTCGTTTGTCAGTTAGCAGGGTGTACCGCATGCAGGTGAAGTTGGCTTAGATTCAGAGATGTTGATGAACCACTTACACGCCAAATAATAACATGTTATCTCTTAATAATGACAAATTTCGTTGTCGACCCTTATCCATCCCGCTGCTGGGGGTGTCTCCTCAATTGAAGGGGTTTAGAACATACTCCACCACGCTGCTCAACTGCGGGTTGGCGAGAAATGAGAAATTTACCACGTTATTTTACGACCATTTAAATTACTTATCAATTCAACTTATTTTGTAAATAAAATACAAAATAAGTTATTGCTTACAAGATAAGCAATAACTTATTTTGTTTTTTTTTTACAAAATTAGTAGTTTAAGAGATAATTAGGAAGATTGATAAATCGTCAAAAAGACTTCTAATTATCATAGTTTTACTCATAAGTGTTATATATTTACACCTATTTCGCTGTAAAATACGAATAAAAAAACAATAATAAATAAAAATATAAAATAAATATATCGTTGTCGTCAACTTTTATTTATCCTACTGCTGGGATATGCGTTTTCCCTGAGCAGGGGCAATTTATTGCATTGGGGGGTTTAAGGCATACTCCACCTGCGGTTCAACTGAGGTTTGTCGCAATCCAGTGTTTTCAAGTCGCCTAAAGATCAATGACTTGGCTTAACGACAGTCTTCTAATGACAACAGCAGGGACAGACTTAACGTGTCCTCCGAAGCATGGAGGAGCTCAAGATAAATTAGCCCATCCACAGACAGACAACAATCGCCGCTGCTTCACTAGCGTGTTCCATTAGACTGACAGGCGCAACAACCCCATCGAGGTCATATAAATATATACCTATTTGATTATATTTGGAACTTTTTCACACAACCCTTTCATTTGATATCACACAAGAGGCAGCTAGAAGAACTTTATTTTTAAATAAAAATCTAGAGAAATGTCGAATTTGCTCTCCATTCCTCGTATTCAAAACACCTATATTTATTTACTTTATACATCTGTGTTTATAAATAATCTTGGCCAAGTTACATAGCGCTACCAAGTCCCAAACTAAGTAAAACTTGTGCTATGGGTCCTAAATAACAGATAAAGAAACATACATAAAGAAATTGATACCTGTATCAAAATTCATACCTCTATCAAAATACTTAATTTTCAAAGGATCTCTTCTTGAGGTTCAGTAGAACCGTAAAGACTGACTGACGAATACACTCGAGTGACCCTAAAAGGGTTTCTTCCGTTGTTTTTTATACGGGCGTAACCCTAAAAATGGTGATGTAAGTACGTATCGTATCACATTTTTGTGACTTTCCAATGGAGTCGAATTTAATTATATTTTTTTGCACCTTTCTTCTGCTGATTGATTAAGTAAATGGAATGGAAGAAAATATTTGCTAAAAGGTTGTATCAACAAAAAGCATAAATGAAACCATTTAGCAATACAGAAAAACAACTCTTCAATTAAAGTTCATAAACTGTTAAAATCAATGTCTCCGTGTTTGATCGGATAATCGACTATAATACGAGTATCTTAAAGATCATTTTATTCCCGCTAATGCCGAAAACTATTGAAGCGACTTCCTAAAAGGATTTAATCCATATAATAATAAATGAATAAACATTGTCAGACAAATTACACAGCACCATCTAGCCCCAAAGTAAGCGAAGCTGGAGTTATGGATACTAGACAACTGATAAACATACGTAAATACATTTTTTTTTGTAAATACATACTTATTATACATAGAAAACACCCAGACCAAGACAAACAGACATGTTCATGCACACAAATGTTTGTCCTGTGTGGGAATCGAACCCACGAACGTTGATCGAAGCCGCGTCATTAACCGCTATGCCACCGAGCTCGTCAAATAATATAGAAGAAAGAAAGAAAGGAAGGAGTATAGTCTGGTAACGGATCGGCATGGTAAGCACCAACAGTTACGTAAAAGCAATCAACTCCAGCTTCAGCGAACATCCCCGACGCGCTTCAGTATCATGGCAGCCCCATTAGCCTGCTAAACGCGTTGTTATATTAAACGTGCAGGGCGCTATTTCCTGTGTCTAATCAACCCACAGGCTGCTCGTGTACAATGCTGAACAATAAGCTCGAAATAGTGTTATTTTAACTTCAGTGGAACAACGAGCAAACCTGCGGGAAATTATATTGACTCAAACTGATAGCGTCCTACGCTCTCTATCGACATCTGTATTGTATTTCATATCGAAAGTCACCCAATGTTCCAAATACTTGAACTGATTCGTTCTGAGTGGAGTTCCATTCTTCGAATAATGGGAACATTGCGCGTATATTTCCTTCCGGGATGAAAGACAATACATTCAGTACGTAATAATTAATATACTTTTCAGTACGTTATATTTAAACCCGTGGCTGGCGGCATGGCGTTAACATATCGTTACCTGCTTATTTAAGCCTGTCGTCTGCATAACTAATGTTATTCAATCGTTCATCATCAATATGGCAGCCGACATGCGTGCTGTTGAGCTCCTCAATTGGTGCGTTCACATACAGGTTACATTACATAGGGGTATAAGTGGTTCATCAACATCTTTGAACCAAAGCCAACTTCACCTGCACGCGGAGGGTGCACCGCGTGACAACAACCGCTGACTGACAAACGAAACTCTGGCGAAAAGAAAGGTAGGGAGCGTAATTATAAGCTACCCGAATGGGGAATTACCTCCACCTCACAGAATACCGCAGCCAAATAATAATTCCATTGAGGGTTGTTGTTTTCCTGCGAGTGACTGAGGTCACCAGAAAAGAAGGAGATGCTACGTTGGCAGCGGGGGTGGCGGCGCGCGAGCGATATTACATGTTGCGACCCTTAATATGGCTGCGGGGACCGCTTCACATCAGGCGGGCCGTATGCTTGTCTGCCTCCCGAAGTAGTATAAAAAAAAGGTTGAAGAGCTTGGGTAAGAACAGACCACTTTGTCGCACTCTGCACCATCTCTGCATCATCTCTCACCAAATCTTGAAGATGTTATATAACTATGTTGGCACTTTCATATCATCCAGCTTTTGCCACAAAATATTGTAACAAACCCGGTCGAATGCTTTCGAAAGGTCCAAAAAACATCGAAAAACCGGAGTTTTTCGATGTATAGTATAGTACTTGAGAGTCTAGTACAGTACAGTACTTGATAGTCTGCTTTAAATACAAAATTGCTGATTCCGTGGTCAGACCCGGCCTGAAACTAAACTGGTTATGGTGAATGTTCAGGTATCTGTTCAAATTTGAGTTAAGCAGACTATCAAATACCTTTGCGACCATTGTGGCTAGTGAGATGGATCTTTAATTCGTTTTATCACTCTATTTTTCACAATGGGTACCACCACAGTCCTCATCATTTCGGCAGGTAAATATGAATGACTCATATACAGTGAAAAGAACATTGGTAATGTCAGTGGTAAGTGAGGTCCAGCGTGCTGAAGATGCTCAACAATGTGACCGTCGTGACCAGGAGATTTGCCTCTCGTCATCGAACTGATGATCTTACTTAAGTCAATAGCTGTAAATCGGATACACCTTGACTGTTCACGAGGTCCAGCACCACACTCCGACTGTGATGATCCCAATAGTGATTTAACAAAGAAGTGTTCTTTAAAAATATCAGCAATTAGAGTATGGTCACTAACACCATCGACACTCACAGGAAGACCTTTTCTTTTTTTTTTCTTTTTTTTTTTCCTACGTCGGGTGGCAGACAAGCATACGGCCCGCCTGATGTGAAGCGGTTACCGTAGCCATATTAACGCTCGCAACATAAAATATCGCTCGCGCGCCGCCACCCCCGCTGCCATCGCAGCATCTCCTTCCTTTCTGGTGACCTCACTCACTCGCAGGAACACAACAGCCCTCAAGGGAACCGTTATTTGGCTGCGGTATTCTGTGAGGTGGAGGTACATTCCCCAGTCGGGTAGCTTACAATTACGCTCCCTACCTCTCTTTTCGCCAGAGCTTCGTTTGTCAGTCAGCAGGGTGCACCGCGTGCAGGTGAAGTTGGCTTTGGTTCAAAGATATTGATGAACCACTTACACTCCAAAAAGACCTGGTTTAATCGCAAGCCTATTTGTAGACTTCCATAAATTTCGAAAATCATTCTTAGAATGGTGTGATGCAATGATGTTCATTTTCAATTGCTCCTTGTTGTTTTGGCAACATTTCAAATGAGATTTAAAAATTTTCTGACTTTCTTTCATAATATAAAATTTCTTAATGACTTGAATAATTAAGAAATTTTATACGGAACCCAATTTTGGTTTGTTTTCAATAACCACATCTGAAATTTACTCCGGGATTCCCTGTAATTCTGGCTCACGTGCCGATTCCAGCCCACAATAGGTTTCTTTTTATTATAAACCCATTTTCTCGAATTGCATGTGATGGGTGCCGCCTAACTTAAGGCATATATTATGTCATTATACAGCTTATTAATAATACACCTATGATTTATGTCATCGCACATGACTCGCAACAGTTACTAAGTTCGTCTGGAAAGTTGATTAATCTCAATTTCTATCTCGCTACATTCGTCATGGTACCTATCTATTTGTTCAGGTTTTCTGTCATCCCAAATAATTTTATCATTCATTAATATATTATCACAAAATATTACGGGATCAATTATATACAAATTACATTTAATTATTAACGGAAAATGATGAAACCAATGGCTTGTGCGATTAGTATGGACTATTCAAATGCTAGAGGGACATATTTTGATGGTTGTTCGATTGCTGATCTTCAAGTCTCCCACTTGGTTGAGATTTAGTAGTTAGGAGTCAAATTAAGGAGTTTGCTGTATAAATTTAGATATACTGTAGTCATTGATCTAACCATTGTCTCCTAACAAAAGTTACCATCAAACTGGTATGAATTGCTTCGTTACCCACCTGCATAATCATTCTTGATTCATTACCCAGCCAACATAATAGTATGTACCCGTTGTTCAACGGCAACTGCTATAATAGTATGGACATCAAACTGGCATTCCACAAGGCTCCATACTGATGCCTATTCTAGCTTTAATTTATTACATTTTTTTCTATTACAAAATTAATTTACTAATTTAATTTCATACGTCATGTTGTATGTAAAATTTTCTTGCTCATGAATATTTCAAAAGAAAGGTGGAATTAAATAGTCATAACTTATAACATCTCAATGTGCTATCACGCAAGAGAAATTGAATGGACAATCAATAGGCATTTCCGTTACTAATATTACTTATTAACATTGCTCATTAAATTTATTACTGAATACATAAAAACTTTCTTCATAAATTCCGTTTGCTCAACATTGTATATAATTATTATTGCTGGACCTTGAATTGGGTTACTTTTTAACCGGCTCCAAAAAAGGAGGAGGTTCTTTTTTTTTTTAAATATTTGGTACTACATTACTCCGTCATATAGAAACCGATTTGAAAAAAAATTGAAAGAGTATTGAATTGAATAGACTTCCAGATTAGACCTATTTTTTTTTTCATATAATAAAATTCAGTTCAGATACTGTTTTTAACTTTTTAGTAGTGCATTGTAGAGTATTTTTTGAAGAGTATGTTTTTTTTGTTAAAATTATAATACCGGAATTACTTAAGAATTCTTGATTATTGTCGTAATATTTCCATATAAAGAGACAAAAACGAAAACCCGAAAAGTGAGGTATTTGTCTCACCTCGCAATTAGTTCGCATAGGCAATTACTCTACATTTATGTATGTAGATACAGGCTGATGATGATGATGATGATGATGATAAAAAAATATGGGACCAATCTGGAAGTATATATATTCTATTACCGAGTTATTCTATTGTATTCTAGTCTTTTTACAAATACCAACGCATCTCTTAGTTATGTAATTATACTCTTTGAAATAAAAATAAAAAAAATTCAAATCGTTTTACAAATGACGGAGTAATGAAATAACAAACCTAACAGTGGGTAGATACAAGCTTACGATGATGATGAAAAAAATATGGGACCAATCTGGAAGCATACCCTTTCAATTTTTTTTTTTGTTCAAATTGGTTTATAAATCACGGAATAGGTAATTAAGAAACATACATAAAAAAAAATACAGCCGAATTAAGAACCTCCTCCTGTTTTGGAGTCAGTTAAAAATAAATTTAATTAAGCGGAATAGTGCAATTGATTTTATTATAGCAAAATGTTAAAAAAGTTTCATCGAGTATATAAACATTATAAACAGACATGTTCATGTACACAAATGTATGTCTTTCAGATATCAAACCCAAAACCTTGGTGCCAAAGTGGAATTCGACTACCGGGCTCGTCTCGTATTCTCCACGGTGTTACCCACAAAAAAAAAAAATAGGTCTAATCTGGAAGTCTATTCAATTCAATAGAATTGAATAGACTTCCAGATTAGACCTATTTTTTTTTTCATATAATAAAATTCAGTTCAGATACTGTTTTTAACTTTTTAGTAGTGCATTGTAGAGTATTTTTTGAAGAGTATGTTTTTTTTGTTAAAATTATAATACCGGAATTACTTAAGAATTCTTGATTATTGTCGAAAATACTCTAGAATCAATTATGTTGTAATATTTCCATATAAAGAGACAAAAACGAAAACCCGAAAAGTGAGGTATTTGTCTCACCTCGCAATTAGTTCGCATAGGCAATTACTCTACATTTATGTATGTAGATACAGGCTGATGATGATGATGATGATGATGATAAAAAAATATGGGACCAATCTGGAAGTATATATATTCTATTACCGAGTTATTCTATTGTATTCTAGTCTTTTTACAAATACCAACGCATCTCATAGTTATGTAATTATACTCTTTGAAATAAAAATAAAAAAAATTCAAATCGTTTTACAAATGACGGAGTAATGAAATAACAAACCTAACAGTGGGTAGATACAAGCTTACGATGATGATGAAAAAAATATGGGACCAATCTGGAAGCATATCCTTTCAATTTTTTTTTTGTTCAAATTGGTTTATAAATCACGGAATAGGTAATTAAGAAACATACATAAAAAAAATACAGCCGAATTAAGAACCTCCTCCTGTTTTGGAGTCAGTTAAAAATAAATTTAATTAAGCGGAATAGTGCAATTGATTTTATTATAGCAAAATGTTAAAAAAGTTTCATCGAGTATATAAACATTATAAACAGACATGTTCATGTACACAAATGTATGTCTTGTGATATCAAACCCAAAACCCTGGTGCCAAAGTGGAATTCGACTACCGGGCTCGTCTCGTATTCTCCACGGTGTTACCCACAAAAAAGACAAAAAGAAATACGTGGTCTAAGCAAACCCACTAGTTGTATAGTAACGTATATAATTTATAAACAAACTAATGCAGTATCATTAAATGATCTACCTCGTCACCTGGCATAACTAGCTTTACGCGTTTCACACTATAGTCCTGGAGACAGTAGTTGAGATCATTTTGATAATAACATGTATTAATTCAATAAATCGTAATGACGAAATTTACGTAGTTTAAAAATGGAACAATATAATGCAGTATATTCCACTTTCTAATTGACGCCTCAAGGTGGCATAAACCCTTTGTTCCCTAATTAAATATCCTCCTAGATCTCAGTATTTTACTGCACCACACCAAATTGCATTCAAAGTCTATGTTTTAGAACATTTATAGTATTGAACTTTTAAGTTTTGAGAGAGAATTTGCTTTCTTTTGTGTATTCTACTGATTATACAAAGGGTTGTGTTCGGAAGAGTTATTTGAAATGATGGACATCATATCAAAACTCTTACGAGCATATTATTCCGTATACTTTCAGGAAAACAAAGGGTAGTTTTGTAATTTTTAACAAAATCTGCGCAATATCCAATATCACACATTTACATTAAGCAGGCCGTCTGCCACTTGACGTACTATAAAATTAAAAATATTTCAAGTATTCTGTGTTTGTACTATCAAAAACGTGGCTGGTAGTGGTTGGATGCGGAAAGCGGAGGATCGCATATGATGGAAAACATTGGGAAAGGCCTATAGCTGGATGACGATGATGAGTATTTTTTTATACTACGTCGGGTGGCAGACAAGCATACGGCCAACCTGATGTGAAGCGGTACTGTAGCCATATTAACGCTCGCAACATAAAACATCACGCACGCGCCGCCACCCCCGCTGCCAACGCAGCAACTTCTTCCTTTCTGGTGAAGACCCTTACTACCTCACTCACTGGCAGGAACACAACAACCCTCAAGGGAATTGTTATTTGGCTGCGGTATTCTGTGAGTTGGAGGTACTTCCCCAGCAGCAGCTTAAACATACGCTATGCCCTACCTCTCTTTTTGCCAGAGCTTCGTTTGTCAGTCAGCAGGGTGCACCGCGCGCAGGTGAAGTTGGCTTTGGTTCAAAGATGTTGATGAACCACTTATACCCCACATCAATCTATTTATAGTCCTACGAATTAAGCCTAGCTCCTACACTATTACACTTTCTTTTAAAAATAAATGACTACAAGTG
Source organism: Hypsopygia costalis (assembly GCA_937001555.2). Classification (NCBI taxonomy): domain Eukaryota; kingdom Metazoa; phylum Arthropoda; class Insecta; order Lepidoptera; family Pyralidae; genus Hypsopygia; species Hypsopygia costalis. Next base: position 7,354,886 of record OW443350.2, read on the forward strand.
TTCGTGATGTAACCTCATTTTTTTTCTATTACCGAGTTATTCTATTGTATTCTATTCTTTTTACAAATACCAACGCATCTCATAGTTATGTAATTTTTGTAGGTCATTATCAGTCTGTATTAAGTGTTTTTTGTACGTTTTATTTTTTTCTTGATTATTTGCTCGGCGTTATAGTTTTTTGTGCATCGAAAAGTAGCGTTAGGAGTGTAAGTGACCACAATCTTTAGAGCTAGGTTTTTTGTCCTTCAATAAGTAGCATTAGAGGTGTAAGTGGCTCACCAGGATCTTAAGAGCCAAAGCCGATTTCAGCTGTACGTGGTGCATCCTGCCAACTAGCGAAAGAGGCTCTGGTAAAAAAGAGGTTAGCTAGCGTATTTGTAAACTGCCCGACTGGGGAAGTACCTCCACCACACAGCATGCCGCTGCCAAATAAAAATACCCTTGAGGGTTGTTGTGTTCCTGCGAGTGAGGTCACCAGAAAGGAATGAGTTGCTGCGTTGGCAGCGTGGATTGCGGTACCCATTGTAACGACCCCCCCTGAAATATGGACGATGCAGCTACTCCCCTGAACGTCTCGTCAGCCTGCTGCCGTCTTGGCAGGTTATATGGCGCTTATAGACGGTTAGACCCCAATCCTACAAGAGTATACACATGTAAGATATACCCTATGACGAAGTATACCCCGTTCTTCTGTTAACCGGATGTGATATTAAGAATTTGGACCGTGTATTTGGCAGTGTGATCATCTAGAGTGGACCCTTATATTATTGTTGTGACCGTTAGTAAACCCAGGACTTTATGAGTGAATTATGGTTCATAGCATGACACTTTAACACAAGAATTCTTACATTTCTACTAGCAAAACAGTACCAACAAACAACCTATTTGCAATCACTAATACAGCTTTGCAGTGGTTTTAGACGTGCAGTTAGGCCCGTGCCTTTTACATTATTTTGCAAACTGTGGTGGCTCCGCCGTTCTGTCTGATGAGGATCATCGGCATCTTAATATAGGCCTCTGACCCAGTCAGCCCTACCCCTCCCCTTCGGAACTCGGGTTCCATCCAGGTACCCAGCCATGATTCCACAGGGTGAAGCTACTTTCTTACTTTACAACTGCCAGTTGCATTATATGCAATTGGAGGTAATATATCAATGCAAACGCGAATTGTTGAAACTGCTTCGCTGTATTATGGTGATTTTATCACCAAAGTGATGTGGGTTAATACCCCAAGTCAGTAGAGCCTAAATTGGCTAGTATTTGAAGGGTTAATTCCCTTAAGTATTAAAATAGTAATGGTTATCCAACGATGATAGGCAAAACGCCTTAGTAAAGCCTGAATTGGCTAGTATTTGAAGGGTTAATTCCCTTAAGTATTAAAATAGTAATGGTTATCCAACGATGATAGGCAAAACGCCTTAGTAATAGCATGGTGATTCCTCTGGTGCCACTGAACAGTCAGGGCCAATAATGTTGTATGTAGATGATGTGTACAATCAAGCTTAGCAAGTCTCCAAGCCACGTGTCGTTATTATAACACAGCTGACGATCAGAGGCTCTATTGAATCACACTGAGGTCAACTTATTGAGGGTAGCCATTGAAACTGCCGTATGCTATGAATTGTACAATATGGTGGGTTATTATTACCCATAAAAATAATATGTTGCGGCGGATTCCTGTGCCGTAATATGAATTTAATAGGTCAAGACGAACAGCGACAGCCAGGGTTATCACCAAAGCTTTCACATTTGAGTAAATAGAAAATATAATTGTGCAGTAAATAATTATAACAGTGAAGCCATATTGGAAAGGGCTCACCCATCTTCCTTGACAGCTCTGCCAGTCCTTTTTCATAAGTGCTCTGGTATCTACCTTACACTTAAACTATTTTTGACGATTCTTAGCTCCAAGCTTCGACCTCTCTCCAGCGCCTCCCAACCAAAAGTAAATTCCCTCGCTCATCATCTCAGCCTTCAAGGCTCGCGTCCTCCCACCCCTTCATACGCTCTTTGCGCCAAACCCCGTCAGCCAATCAAAATGTACTTCCGTATTTAACGTCAGTAGGAGTTTTATCAAAATGTCCCAAAATATGGGTTAATTGAATTAATAATTCGTTTTATAATCTAATTAGATTATTTTAGCATATTTGGGTTGAACTGCCCCAGTAACTCCATTAAAATCATTCGAAGTATCATAATTGACAATTACTTTTTCTCATATTAATTTATAAATTATTATAAAAATATATATTTAATTCATGAATCAAATTATAAAAGATAAAATCAAACCAATTGAATTATTTTCTGTTTGATTTACATTTATTAAACTAATATTTAAGTTTTTTATTTCAAAACCACCCGAACAAAACCATAGATTCATACCACAGATTAAAATCATAATTTATCTTTTGTGAACCAAGATCACTTAAAGGTAGCGTACCCACGTGCAAGACGGTCTGTACCGTTACACACAACCCCCGAAAGTATTTAATTGACTTGATAAAGTCTATTAAAACTTTCCCTAACTCTCCCTCTAACTCTGAAATGGCTAAAATTTCAGTTAAAAAATAAAACTACAATTTAAAATGTTAATATAATTTTTAATATTTAATATTACCTTCATGAGCACAAACCACCTTTACCTTTCCTAAAAATCGCGGTTACTATGTCTAATCCCCTGTCGATACATTCCTCGAATTTTACCATGTGTGTGGTGTGTATTTATACCTGGCATATCATATATAATAAGCCGGGAAATTCCATCAAAGCAAGATGTCTCCTCATTGAACCAGCAGAATTTACATCCTGACACATGAATCCAAGATAAGCCTGTGGTTGTGAGGCACAGCGACTCAGCTATGACTCAAAATCCAACCGACAAGCACGCCAACAAGTACACCCAAAGCATTCCTCGCCAGCGGACTAACCTTGACTGACATAAGAGGAGTTGGAATTGGTATGCACGCTGTCGCCCCATCAGTCATGTCCTTAAGTCAAACCGAATAGTTAATATACTACCCCAACTCTTTTCCTCGCCAGCGGACTAACCTTGACTGACACAGGAGTACTTCAAGTGGGATCGCATACTTTCGCTCTCCAAAATCCATGTGCTTCTTCAGATGCAAATGATACAAGTGCAATGCAAGTCATCCTTTTACCATAAAGGAACCCAGACCCACTATATAGTCAATACCAGGAGATTGTGGAGTGTCCAATCAGAGATAGTGTCAGCTTCTTGTAGAGTGTCAACTTACAAGCTTTGTTCTTATAATAGAAAAGAACTTTGCTTAAAAGTTGTTTTTGTGAAAACCAATCCAAGTTCAATACCGCCAGGGACTTCCCCGTTCTATCGTAACTAAAGTCTCGGATCACTATACCTAAGTATTCAGAGACACGATTCCCCAGTAGACAACTGAACCAAGGAAGTTAAATTCATTTATATACAAATTCATTTCCATAATCGAAACTAAAACAGGTTAATAAATCAAGAGCCTTAAATAAAACGAATTCCAAAAAAATTTTTTTTTGTTTTATTAGTTGGGTTGGAAGTAGGCCTTTCTGCCATCCAAAATGTGTCTTTACTGTACTCCACATACTTACGTTATCGTTTTTTTTTTTAACCAACTGACCTGATTTCAATAAACCTGAAATTTCAATTGTATTTTACATTACTCACTCACAAAACTCCTGTCCTGTAACTATCCATATCAACGTCACATAAATGTAACAATGCTGCAACTAACCCAAGTGTTGGACTAACTTGATGATGATGATGATCATGGCTCATCCATATCAATGTCATTGAATTGTAACAATATCGCAAATAATCCAACTTTTGGACTAACTAGCTTGATGGTGATGATGATTATGATGATAATTATGGCCTATCCATACCAATGTCACATAATCCCAAGTCTTGGACTAACTTGATGATGATAATTATGATGATGATGATAACCATGGCTCATCCATGTCAATGTTACATAATTGTAACAATGCTGCAACTAACCCAAGTCTTGGACTAACTTGATGGTGATGATATTAATCATGATGATGATGATAATAATGGCTCATCCATATCAAATGTCACATAATTGTAACAATATCGCAACTATTCCAAGTCTTGGACTAACTTGATGATGATAATTATGATGATGATGATGATAACCATGGCTCATCCATGTCAATGTCATTCAATTGTAATAATATCGCAACTAATCCAAGTCCTGGACTGACTAACTTGGTGATGATGATGATAATTATGAATCAATCATATCAATGTCACATAATTGTAACAATGGTGCAACTACTCCAAGTCCTGGACTGACCAACATGATGATGATGATGATGATAATTATGGTCCATCAACACTAGATGATCACGGCCTATCAACCTGCATCTAATAATCCGCTCTTTACCGCTCAATGTCTAGCCCGATCCATTGGTGTATACTTCATTCGACATCTAAATCATGAAATTATAATAATGCTATATATAGTTATGTATAATTAGTCCCTCCTGGTTCACACGGACAACCGCGCCAAAACACTAACAGTATTAAGAAGGCAACTGTCTCAAAACGCCAACATCCAAAATGACAATCTCCCAAATCTACAACTTCCCAATACTGTCTTTATGGGACAACGCCTGTCGGTATCAGGCGGGCTGTATGCTTGCTTTATACAAAACGGTTACAGTAACCTATTAAACACCAACAGTATTAAAAAGGTAACTGTCTCAAAACGCCAACATCTCAAAACGACAATCCTCCAAATCTACAATTTCCCAAAGCTGTCTTGTCTTTATGGGACATCGCCTGTCGGTATCAGGCGGGCTGTATGCTTACTTTATACAAATCGGTTACAGTAGCCTATTAAACACCAACAGTATTAAAAAGGTAACCGTTTCAAAACGCCAACATCCCAAAACGACAATCTCCCAAATCTACAACTTTCCAAAGCTGTCTTGTCTTTATGGGACAACGCCTGTCGGTATCAGGCGGGCTGTATGCTTGCTTTATACAAATCGGTTACAGTAGCATATTAAACACCAACAGTATTAAAAAGGTAACTGTCTCAAAACACCAACATCCCAAAACGACAATCTCCCAAATCTACAATTTCCCAAAGCTGTCTTTATGGGACAACGCCTGTCGGTATCAGGCGGGCTGTATGCTTGCTTTATACAAATCGGTTACAGTAGCCTATTAAACACCAACAGTATTAAAAAGGTAACCGTCTCAAAACGCCAACATCCCAAAACGACAATCTTCCAATTCTACAATTTCCCAAAGCTGTCTTTATGGGACAACGCCTGTCGGTATCAGGCGGGCTGTATGCTTGCTTTATACAAATCGGTTACAGTAGCCTATTAATGCTAGCAACGCACACATATTGTGTTACTCGCGCTTAGTTGCCCGCACTGCCGACGCTGCAATTCCTCAACCTCTGGTCACATCACTCACTCGTATGATCCCAACAATCCTCCAGGGATTCCTCACTCATTCGCATGAACACAACCATCTTCCAGGAAATCCTCACCCACTCGCATGAACACAACAACCCTCCAGGGAATCCACAGCAATCTTCTGACAGGTGGAAATACTTTCCCTGTCAATCTATCCTTCTGCCATACCTATCGTCCGTCAAAGCCTTGTTCGTCAACTGACAGGGTGCACCATATGCAGATAAATTTGGCATAGGGTATTATAATGACATTAATAAGACTTCATAATTGTCTATAAAATTTAATATTATGGTCCAAGGTCCAGGTGCGGTAATTATCATTTGTCTATAGACGCTTGCAGATATGAAATGTACCGTTCACGAGTTGCTACCCCTGCTGCCAACCTACAGTTTCTCAATTGTCTGGAACTGAACAATAAAGTTGGAAAGTTGCCGATCTAGGGAGCCAGCATCCCGGGAAGCAAATTTTATAAATTGACCATTTGGGAAAATGACGTCTCGGCACAGCTGCCAACACGAATCACCAGGGACTAAACTCTCTGTACAAACTGTATAACTAACCCTAGGAATGCCATAAGCCACTTAAATTTTCTAAACATAGGAACATCTTAAAATGCTTGAAATTAATTAAAATCGGTTTTCATGAATTGTACTGAGGAACCCTAATTTTAAAAACATCTTTTATCCTACATCAGTAACAGTTAAGCATACGGCCTACCCAATGTGAAGCAGTTCCCGCAGCATAAAATATTGTTAGTGTGACTTTACTCACTCACAAAAGCAATCAACCCCCAAAGTAGGAAACTGTTGCCCATATGCAAACTATTAACAGATTTAAACTAAAATTCCAAAACTAGTAGTCTAGGCAAACCATTTATTCAAGCATATACCTACATACCACACTTTTGCCACTGTAGGTCTAGTATATCTTGCCAGAATATTATTTTATTTCATCCAAATCAAAAATGAAAACCATAGTATGTTTTAGAATCAGAAACAACCAATGGATCAAGCCGGATCAAAGATTTAAAATTGAAACTAATTTCCTTATGAATTCAAACACACTAATTTTGATTAATGTGTCCTGTCTTTCACTCATAAGTTTTGTTAGAAGTAAGTATGTACATTAGTCGCAGTTATAGTTGAATTGACCTTACCTACTCATCTTAAACTAACACTGACACTGCTAATATTAATTTCCTTAATCTGTTTGAAATAACTACCACCTAATCAGTAATACCCTTTTATCCATTTTCTATAACTAAGGTGTCAAACAGGCTCATGACCCTCCCGATGGTAAGCACTCATTGCAACCTATGATATATTGTTCCAATAATTAATCTTTTGTCAATGTTTATTTAATTAAAATACACAGTTGTTAGTCATACAGCCTCGTTTATAATTGATACAAAATACATCTGCAATTTTTAACAGAAGTAACTTTATTTATATTATAAAGACGTGGTTAAATATATTTTAAGCAATTTATGACTAACCTTCATGGTGAAGGGCAATCTAACAATTTCAGTGCAAGCCGTGGCAAAATATGTACTAAACTTGAAAAAGACTATCAACAAAACTGTTTTGGTATTTTACTGAATTGTTAATTTTCTTTAGAAATGGATTATGATTGTTGTGTTGAAATTTGCAAAACAATGGAATAAATAAAACATTGTTGTTCATTGCACGTGTTTGACAAGTTTACTTTGGTATTAATATGGCACTTACCACTCTTATCACACACACATATACAAAACTATTAAAGTAATTATAGCGCTTTAACTAGGTAGCAAAATGAACCACAGAAAGTACTTCCATTTAAACTTATTTTGTTGGGTGTTAATATCACGTTTGACGAATTAACTTGGCTCATATTAAGTAACTCTGGCTGTTACTTCTTAGTTCTTCTACACCCCGTATATGCCGTGCTAATACAATGTTTTAGCCATTTATTATTGTTTGAGGTTAGAAACTTAACATTCGTTTTAGTAAACGTTTGATGATATCCACTTTTTTACTACTTATCATAAAATAGGATGACACTCCAACCACAATTTATTTTAGGTGACGACATTTTTAGCTCTTTAGCACAATAAACAATAAAATATTTAGGTAATTTAGTCACATATTTGCCGCTACTCTTACTCTCTTACTGCTGTCACCAGTGTCACCATCACCACTCGATGTAAACAAAGCAAATAGTTTTTCATTCTTTTCCTCGTTGGCAATCACTCTTCAGTCGAAATTTATTATAAATTTTCAATAAAATTGATACTAGATAAAGGTCGTATGTATGTCTATGAACTAATTTGAATTGAATGAGAAATATTTATTTGTTTTTTATAACTGGTGGTATCAAATTATTATTTTTCTTTGAATATTTATAATCGCTATAGAGTTGATCCCATAAATTAATCGTTTTTATTTTTACTAAATAAAATTAATTAAAAATTATCTTTCTTTGAATATACCGCGCTGCTGTTGAGTTGTTTCATATATAATTTTTTTATTATTATCTTTTCTAAATAGCAACAATATAATTCTTAAATGTGATAATTCATTCTATTTAAATAAAATCTCATACATTTCAGTCTTCCGACATCAAAGAACCCATCTTTACACAGTAGCCTATGGTAAAACGAGAAAATTTAATTTCAATAACTAATCCGTTTTCCTCTCTAATAATGTGCAAATATTTTTGACTACATCATACATCTAAAATAATTTGGTTCTCTAGCTCGATAGGCTAAAATATCATTAAAGTTAATATTAATAACAATTATGGCAACCCCCAAATATTGCAACTAGAAACATCGAAAATCTATCAAAAATAGATTTATAAATCGATTAAATTCTTTTAACATGAAAAATCAACTAATTGATATTTGTTTGAAAAATAATTAATCGACCCCTCTTTTTTTTCTAATTTCCAATAAATTTCAAACTAAACGTCATAAATATTATACTAATCAGATTTATTAATTAAAAATAAACAACAAATAAACAAATTTTTAAATAATCGATACGCATTTAAATTTATTATTAGTATAACAAATTAAATAAGTTCTAGTTATTATCGGAAGACCAGCGCTACATTGATAACTAAAGTAGCAGTTAAATTTAAACTATCGAAATAAAAGCTAGGAATCCGCAGGTAACGAATTCAAAAATAAAAGCTTCACAAACTATTGTAGATGCACAGGTATCGAATGTAATATTAATCGATTGAATAGTAAATATCAATTCGCGTTCCGGGCTCTAGTAGATCAACCATAACATTAAGTAACAGGCAAAATCGATTTTATGTATTTTTTTTTTTAAATCGACTGTTTCTTTATACAATTACTTTGTTACGTCCCTATTTTTCCCTCTCAAATACTAACAAGTCTAAACTATTTTGATAATTTATTATTTAACTTTTGAGTAATTTAAGATATAAAAGCAATCTGGAAATGAAGTAAACATTTTGTAAAATAAAGAGTTGTATCTATAATAAGGTACGTATCTACTTAAAGTAATGTTAATGTTTTGTTTCATATAAAATAACATACTGTTAAACTTATGCGCAATTCAAATGTTTCTTGTTACAGGTTTAAAAGTTGATTTTATATTTGGAAGATTCTGCATTACAAGAACTACGCATGTTCTGAAACTATACAGCTATTCAAGTACAAGAATATTGTAAAATGTAAACGCATCATTGAATGACTGAAAGTAACCTAAAATATTTGTAAACAGATATAATAATGTGAATATGGTACCTACTGAATACTAAAGACTCAACTATGATATATAATATTGACTTCGTGATACGTATAACTTATATTGGAACTACGGTGCAATAAAACTAATAAAATGAATGAACTGTCAAAATCTACCTATTATGATATATATCTAATCTTGTTGTGATAGTATAATATTCCTTGTATGGAGATGTGGAGTGGTTATGAGTATTATATAATATAAAATCATTCCACAAATGTCTACACAGTATTAAGTTAGCAGAGTGAAAAGTTGGCAAACCATAGTAAAGTACGAATACCATGTATTTTTATCAAGAATTATGTGTACGGCATACAATACTATCCTTTGAGAGAGAGAAAAATAAAGATATTATAATATTATGCAACAGTTAATCTGACCGAGTATACATAACTAAAGAAGCAAGATTTAACCACCCGGGGACTTGCTTTCTGTGATTTCAAAGCGGTTGTGAATTGAAGTCCACCACAAGACATCACATATACTATTATGTTCTGAGACCAGACATTTACATGAGAACTGAGTATATTTTGGATTGAAATTCATACTTTCGACAAGATTTATAAGAATTTAAATAAATATAAGTGTTTTGTGATATGTGTATAAGCAAATTGTGAAGTGAATAAATATCTCTAGTGTTTACTATTTATTTATTTTTTTAAATAGTGACAATATCTATTTGATTATATTATTTTGTGGAGTATGGTTAAGTGAATAGGTAAATATTTTTGTTACATTTTGTTTTTTTTCTTATTTGGCTAGAAGTAAAATGCTTAACTATATATTTTTATGTTGATTACTAGTTTCATTCCACCGTTTCTTTAATATTCAATTCAATAAAAAGGAACTGATAGTGATTCATGTTTACTTCTAATTATTCAACAAAGATATTTCTGTTGAAGTAAAAACTAATTCTGAACTCAACCCCCAATTTATATAATAAAAGACAGATTATTTAATATAACATTATATGTTTAGCAATACAATAGAATCTAGTTAATTACTACAGTAATGAATCATACAGTTTTACCCGAACAAATAATTTGAAGTAGGGTTTTAATATGTGTATGATTTTCTTTTTATTGTTTTGTCGCATGATAATTCTGTAGATGCAAGAACTAATTTGGAACTAGTATGAGTAATAAACACATGACTATAATAATAATGATTATTTCCTACGGTTGGTAGGAATATAGCAGGCACTGTATTTTATTATTTTAAATGCCTGCGCAGTTAACTAAAATGTTCAGATTTATTAATATCTTATGATTTCTACTTTTAGATGTATATTCTACTGCATAAATTAATTACATTATATATATATCATGTGATAATAATCACTCAGCATGTTTTAAAATAAAGTTTTACTATTATGAATTCTTTTTCTTTTCTTTGTATCGACAAATACCTCAGAAATACCTGTAAAATCATTGCTTGATTTGAAACTAAAGTATTTATTTATAACTATTACCTACTGCTCCTGTCTAGTACATTTTATTCAATTAACGGCCTAATATTATGTATATCAAGTAAATCGCTCAGAATTCTAAGAGAACTTCTTTCATAAGTAGGTTAATTTTAATATCAATACCAACCCCCTGTCTCTATAACATTTTAATTTCAATACCAAACCCCCATCTATAATTTAAACCCATAAATATTATATATAGTATTAGATGTATATATTATGTTTAATAGAACATACATACATTTATTTAACTCAACATAGCAAATAGAGTATTAGTGTTTTCAGCATTATAGATACAGATTTTTCTTGATTGATTTGACAACTACCTAGAGCATTTCCGGAGTGTGAACTTCAACTAGAATATTTTTGTTATTTTACCTGCCTATACTAATGATTTTGCACTAATGAATGTAATAGTACTGCGCTAACTGTTTTTTTCTCAAGAGAACGCTTGTCATACCCTCATTATACTAATAAAATGTTATAAAATAAGTCTGAATTTTCTTTATTAGTTACTGTATGTAATACTTTCAGCCAACGTCAATGTAAGCATCTGTATTGGTGTTAACCGACCTATAATAATGTGTCATACAACTGAACCGCTTCTCTCATCCATTTTCACGAGCAACAAATTGTGACTTTTAGTCACTTGATATAGATCTTTACATCCTGGTCACGGCACCAAATTGTAACGACCCCCCCTGAAATATGGACGATGCAGCTACTCCCCTGAACGTCTCGTCAGCCTGCTGCCGTCTTGGCAGGTTATATGGCGCTTATAGACGGTTAGACCCCAATCCTACAAGAGTATACACATGTAAGATATACCCTATGACGAAGTATACCCCGTTCTTCTGTTAACCGGATGTGATATTAAGAATTTGGACCGTGTATTTGGCAGTGTGATCATCTAGAGTGGACCCTTATATTATTGTTGTGACCGTTAGTAAACCCAGGACTTTATGAGTGAATTATGGTTCATAGCATGACACTTTAACACAAGAATTCTTACATTTCTACTAGCAAAACAGTACCAACAAACAACCTATTTGCAATCACTAATACAGCTTTGCAGTGGTTTTAGACGTGCAGTTAGGCCCGTGCCTTTTACATTATTTTGCAAACTGTGGTGGCTCCGCCGTTCTGTCTGATGAGGATCATCGGCATCTTAATATAGGCCTCTGACCCAGTCAGCCCTACCCCTCCCCTTCGGAACTCGGGTTCCATCCAGGTACCCAGCCATGATTCCACAGGGTGAAGCTACTTTCTTACTTTACAACTGCCAGTTGCATTATATGCAATTGGAGGTAATATATCAATGCAAACGCGAATTGTTGAAACTGCTTCGCTGTATTATGGTGATTTTATCACCAAAGTGATGTGGGTTAATACCCCAAGTCAGTAGAGCCTAAATTGGCTAGTATTTGAAGGGTTAATTCCCTTAAGTATTAAAATAGTAATGGTTATCCAACGATGATAGGCAAAACGCCTTAGTAAAGCCTGAATTGGCTAGTATTTGAAGGGTTAATTCCCTTAAGTATTAAAATAGTAATGGTTATCCAACGATGATAGGCAAAACGCCTTAGTAATAGCATGGTGATTCCTCTGGTGCCACTGAACAGTCAGGGCCAATAATGTTGTATGTAGATGATGTGTACAATCAAGCTTAGCAAGTCTCCAAGCCACGTGTCGTTATTATAACACAGCTGACGATCAGAGGCTCTATTGAATCACACTGAGGTCAACTTATTGAGGGTAGCCATTGAAACTGCCGTATGCTATGAATTGTACAATATGGTGGGTTATTATTACCCATAAAAATAATATGTTGCGGCGGATTCCTGTGCCGTAATATGAATTTAATAGGTCAAGACGAACAGCGACAGCCAGGGTTATCACCAAAGCTTTCACATTTGAGTAAATAGAAAATATAATTGTGCAGTAAATAATTATAACAGTGAAGCCATATTGGAAAGGGCTCACCCATCTTCCTTGACAGCTCTGCCAGTCCTTTTTCATAAGTGCTCTGGTATCTACCTTACACTTAAACTATTTTTGACGATTCTTAGCTCCAAGCTTCGACCTCTCTCCAGCGCCTCCCAACCAAAAGTAAATTCCCTCGCTCATCATCTCAGCCTTCAAGGCTCGCGTCCTCCCACCCCTTCATACGCTCTTTGCGCCAAACCCCGTCAGCCAATCAAAATGTACTTCCGTATTTAACGTCAGTAGGAGTTTTATCAAAATGTCCCAAAATATGGGTTAATTGAATTAATAATTCGTTTTATAATCTAATTAGATTATTTTAGCATATTTGGGTTGAACTGCCCCAGTAACTCCATTAAAATCATTCGAAGTATCATAATTGACAATTACTTTTTCTCATATTAATTTATAAATTATTATAAAAATATATATTTAATTCATGAATCAAATTATAAAAGATAAAATCAAACCAATTGAATTATTTTCTGTTTGATTTACATTTATTAAACTAATATTTAAGTTTTTTATTTCAAAACCACCCGAACAAAACCATAGATTCATACCACAGATTAAAATCATAATTTATCTTTTGTGAACCAAGATCACTTAAAGGTAGCGTACCCACGTGCAAGACGGTCTGTACCGTTACACCATATTTCATTTGTAAGTCAGGCAAGCCGCATGCTTGTTTACCACCTTAGAGATATAAAAAATATTTCACTTGCATTTCAATTGATGCACGCAAAGTAAAGGCGTCTGACATGTAGCCAGATCGATAATGTCGCGTATGTCTCGTGTAGAGTTTAAAATGTATATAAAATTTAGCTTTAACAAAATGCATTTAATACATTGTAGAAAACATGTCAAGATCTCGTACCTACTTACCATTTTCAATAAATACTATTTACATACCTTTAGTAATCCGTAAAGTCATAAGAAACCTTCTAGCTAAACCATTCTTCTGCAATTATTGTTTATATTTTTCATGCAAAATGCTGCCTTCCCACTCGATGGACCGACGTACTTACTCTGAGAGATACGCAAATGGTTTAAAACTGATCATTGTATAAATTTAAGGCCCGGTATACCTCGACCACTCAATACAAATGCCGTGTCGTTGGCTATTAAACAAAGACGTCTGTAGAGGTGTATAAATCAGATCTGAATGGCGCAAAGATTCAGATCAATTGAAATTTAGCTGTTGAGCCGCAGCTCATTTTCTCTCTTTGTTTGTCATCCTAATCATCCTTAACATTGTGAAAACCGAATAAATAGAAAACTCGTACTAAGTACTCTGATCTAGATTCGCCTCGGAGAGGAGATGAGTTAGAATAGAATAGAATAAATTTTATTGCTAACTGTGTACAAATTCTGATATTGATGTAAAATTTACGATAGTTTCACAATTAAACCCTCTCGGGCATGCAAGAATATGTCATAAGGTACTTAAATCTATAATTATTTTATACAAATTTAAATTACACATTCAAGGAGGGTTTGGCCTACACTCCCCACGCTGGCCAAACGGGTTGGGGAGGCCTGATCGATGTTTGATAATGTATTTCCCTTAGTCGCCTTGTACGATATCCACGGGAAGAGACGGAGTGATTCTATTTTAGTCTGCTGGAAACCACACGGCAAGAAGAGATTGCAACTGCCAAATAGTATTCCATTTCACTATTATGAAAATTCATCTTCATAATATTATTATTCAAATAAACATAAATTATGCGAAATTGAACAAAATGGCGTGTCTAAGGAATTTTACTGACGTTTATTGTAGTAACTTATCAAATTGTAAGAGAAAGCAAATAATATAGGACAATTTATTGTATTAAATCCATTGTTTCACTTAAGTATTATCGATAGTTATAACTTTCCATACCGGGGTTTCACTCGCACGTATTTAGTACACAAATTTCAGGGGCCTTTTCTTGCCTACTATTGACTTAACTATTTGCGCTGTATAAACCAAACGTATAATATATAGAAAACACCCATTATTAACTACGCCAACCCGCAGTTGAGCAGCGTGGTGGAGTACGCTCTAAACCCCTATGATTGAGGGGAGACTCATAGCCCAGCAGTGGGATGAATAAGGGTTGACGACGACCCATTATTAAAACCCAGTTGAGACATTACAATAAATTAATTGATTATATTAAACGGGTCACTCATGTATATTTGTCGGGAAAGCCGGCTAGTTTCAATCTCAAACGGTGATCTTCATCAGGGCGAGTGTATAGACGCGTCTTGTCATAGTCGGCAGGGTCCATCACTTGCAAGTGATGTTGACTTTGCCTCTAAAGATAGTGGTCACCACTTACACTCTAAAAATCAATTTCGTAATAATTGTTAATAAGAAGCTCGATAAGTCTAAGTGTCAAACCACACTAAGCCGAAACTCCGCGGTCGAAATACTGCGTGATTAAGAATGGTATGTAAAAAAACGCAACGTAATTTTGGTCAAATGTGTCGATAGTCATTGAAAAAGTATTGCAGGCGCAATGACGTCGAACTTCGGTCTCGTATCTTCGGTATAGTGTGTTTAGACACTTAGAGAACACTTTTGAGGCTGACGTTGGCTTTGGGTCTAAAGTGTTTTTGTGGTGAGGAACTTACACCCCAATAATCAAATTCGTAATAATGGCACATTTCATACCATTGGCTTCGACCAATTTTAAACTTTAATTATATCATCATAAAGACTACTTATTTGAATTGTATGTGGAAGTATAGTGATGTTTTTGGCAACTTACTTACAATGCATTATGCATGAGTCAATACAAATTTTCGATTGCATTGTAACGTGATTTCATTCAATAATGGAACAAAAAATTTGCATTACAGAGAAAGTTATTCCATTTTAAATGTTATTATGAATATATTACAGTTAAATGTGAACGGCGAATACATCTCATACCTGCAGTTTGTAGATGACGAAATCATAACGGGACAATCGCTGAAGGATCTCAGTCGAATGCTAAACATTACAATGATTTTGTTATGCCGCAGTGCCGACATCGCAAACAACGCAGCCGTGGAAGTGGTTGAATACCTCGGTTAGGTCATACAGTTGCTAGCTGGGCCGGAATCACATCAACAAAAAGATCGATGAGTGCATTCGAGTAGGCTGCGCAGCTTTTGAAGACCTTCGGCCCATTCTCACTGCGGATATTCCGCCATGTTTTTGATCAATCAGTGCGTCTTCTCCGCTATGACTAACGGTGCAGAAACTTGGACATGGGCTGGTTCACTGACTATAAGTCGCACAGTAAGCCATTCGGGATTCTCTAACTAAGTAAACGAATAAAGAACTAAGAAATTCGTCGGATAATAAAAGTTGTTGAAATATCTCTCAGATACAGAAAGCTGGAACGGCAATGGGCCGGCTATATCAGTCGAGCCGTGGCAGATAGCGTAGGCAAGTCTTAGAGTAGAATGTGGTGGAAAATGGGGATAAAGCCTACATCTCACAGTGTGTATGTAGGATAGAGGCTGATAATGACGACTACGAAATAGGGATTCTTCTTCTTATTCGGGACACTTTTGCCAGAGTGGTCATGGTCATCATTGTGAGTGACGATGAGTGATCATTTGGGTAATACAGCGCCATTCATCCGCGTACTGCAGCTTTCCGGGTGCACTCGCAAACCGAGCACTCAGTTTCGGCCTTGGCATAATTAAAATGGCCGTGTGGTTTCCGGCAGACTAGAATAGAATCACTCCGTTTCTTCTCGTGGATGTCATACAAGGCGACTAAGGGAAAGACATTACCAAATATCGCTCAGGCCTCCCCAGTTTGGCTAGCGTGAGGAGTGTAAGCCAAATCCTCCTTCCGTCTAGGACGGACGAGAGACGGTCGTGCTCCTGTAGTGGAGACTAAAATGGACCTGATGATGATGATGATTATAATTAAAATAAAATCTCAGTTTCTGTTACCAACAGTTTTATTATCAACATTCGGTTATACGAGTAAATTAGTTGAAATGACTTAATTGGCCACAAAATGTAACAAATTAACTTAGAACATATATAAAACGATAAACATATAAATGAATTACATATCAATATTTATTTATTTACATTGTATCAAATGAGCACCATAATTCATTTATTTATATTAATTAACAGAAGAAAGAATAAAAATAAATATGAGATCAGTAACTTAAATTGAATTATAAATATTATTTGGTTCTTTAATACTTCAAATATTTATTAAGGATATTAAATAAATGCAATATTCTATTTACATATGTACATAGTATATTATAAATATTGATATTCGCATACATATATAAATAAATCAATAGCTATTTTATTATACAATTTATAATATATACGTGTTATTAATACTTGTAAATATGTTTTATATTAATAATGTAATACATATCATAAAAAAACTTGTTTGTTATAAAAAAAATAGAGCAATACTAATAAAAGATCAATAGATATTAATAAATATTTATGCCCATTTTGTACACACAATACTTATATACATTTAAATACTATAATAAAATATAACCATAAACATAAAATAAATTATTATTATTTATATTTTATTGTAATAAACGTATATAATTTGCAAATATATTAAAGCAACTTCCAAAGGCTTACGTAAATTGTACATAAATATTATATACTCTTACATTATATGCTGTTGGTCTTATTAATAAATAAGTTATAGATTAAATAATAATTTACACTTTAGTTTTTTCCGCATATAAGTATTGAGGTACTTCCAATTATTCATTGGAGAAAAAATAAATAATAAATTTAACACAAATACTGTCAACGTTATTGCAAAATCTTTGATCCTTTTTTCCTAGCCGTGTATTCTGAGTTTATCCATATTATTTATCCATTTTATTAGTATAATACTGACCAATTCTGTAATAAATTAAATTAAATGGAAATAAATTACAAATTACTTTCTTCAGATTTCAATAAATATGGTATGTAAATGTGATCCTTTTTTTCTTTTAGAAATAAAAACGTTCTTTTTTTTCAATAAGTTTAGAATGGATTTTGTGATATAATATTACATGGTACCATCGATATTATTCTGATCTGTTTGAGGTATTAATGATACTAATAAATTATACCTTTTACTTATCAGTTGAGGCAACTGTATCCTTAAAATTCGCATAAATTAATAAAATTGGTGGGTGTGTGGCTATTGGGTGTACGCCTTGTACGCTAAGTCCTGAGACTTCTCGAGCGACCTGAAACGGATAATTTGTAGAATATTAATCATAACGTAATCTTTTTTTTATCTGGGAGGTGGGCAAACGAGCATGTTGGTCACCTGATGGAAATCAATCACCACCATCATCACCAGGGATCATCCCTTTCTTTCTTTCCGGTGACCTCACTCATTCGCAGGAACACAACAATCCTCACTTAAGGTTATTTTCGCTGCTGTCTTCTGTGTGGAGGTACTTCTCCCTGTTTTCCATGCCCTACCTCTATATTTGCCAGAGCCTTTTTATTTATTTACATGGTGCTCTCTGCGAATAAACTTAAACAACAGGCGCAGACGAGGTTTGCTTTGGACTTAAGGATGGTGATGAGCACTTACAACCCAGATAGTAGTAGATAGTATGAGAAACGTCAACTAGACAACACATAATTACGAATAGGTGAATTAAATGTTTACTTAGAGATGCAACGGAAGTCGACTTTCCCGACAGATCAAGAATAAACTTGTCTAAGTCGATTATAATAATGACATGATTGCAATGATTTACGTCGACATTGACATTTTCTAATTATCAACCATAGAATGATTTATTGACGATTTGCACTTTGTTGATGAAAGGTTTAGAAATGTAAAACGAATGAATTTCAGCTATCTACTGTATACTTTTATTGCAATTTTATTTGCTGAAATTTTCTTAACTTCTCCACTTGTTTAAAGACATCTCTAAACGTTTAGTCGATTCTTCTCGCAACCAGAGGACTGGCCTTTTTCTCGCCCGGTGAATAAACATTGCCATCCAGGATAGCAGCGTGGCAGCTAGCCTTCTGGGGATATTGTCCTTGACGGCGATGCGTAAGAGTTTTTTGACGCAATGTAGGGTTTCTTTCTGTTTAAAGGTATACTGTATATATTTTTAGTTGTATACATTAAGTTTAGAAAGGTTTTTATAATTAACAAGACTAAATAATAGTAGATTAGTAGCCAAGGGCTGTAAGGCATCAATTGCAGCCCGAGATATTTAGGCGCACGAGCGCAGCGAGGGCGCCTATAGTTCGAGGGTGCAATTGATGCTTACACCCGAGCTAACTACTCTGCTTTACATCTCGATTGTAAGGTAAGTAGAAAAAAACCGGGATTACAAGAATAAAAGACTTTTTTTTCCTAATTAGCACGTAATTATATAAAAAATCCCGAAAACAAACAATATTAAAAGTAAAAGTTTCTATTCCCGCCTTTTTTCATCTCTTTTTTTTTATTTTATTTTCTTTTTTCTAGAAGGAAATTGAGCTTCGCCGTTCGATATTTAAATTGATGACTATTATACTCATACGAAGACACGGCTGAATAGCGAAGCGACCTCTTTTGTCATTGAGCTGAATGCATGATGTCTATTGCCAGTATGATGGTTAGATGTACGCGAACTTTTTGAAAGAGTGAAGTGTTTTTTTTTTAATTACTTACCGCCCTAGAGCCTTTTGTAGCTACATTATTACCCTAGAGCTCTAATTGGTCACCTACAAGCCCCATTTGGGGGTAATAAGGATCTACTTACCGAATATGAGAGATGTAAATATATATTGTACTTCTCCACTCTGTTAATGATATTTTTTTTTGTGAATGCATATTTTCTTTTAAATTCTTTGGTTAGATAATCGTTCAGATAAACTAATTATTGCTAAATTATAGTAAATCGTTGGGATGTGTTAATTTGTGTTTAAAATAACGAACAAAGTATGGAAATGAAGAAAGAAAATGAACCTAAAATAAGTACGTAAATTCGTCCCTGAATGAAAAATAAAAGAAATTTAACACGCTTTTATTAGGTCGACGTGTATCTAAACAACAAGTAATGGAACTTTAGGAATTAAATTTCACCCACGATTATCTTGAAACTTGGAAGTTATACCATAGTTTGATGACAATACAATAATTTGGTATCAAGCTGATGTGATAATGGAGCTGGAAGTCTGGTAGTAAAACTCAAACGGATCAACATGTCCTATTAATGTTTGGGATTGTTAGAACGGTTCATGGGATATAGGTATTTTGACCAAGGGTGATTTCCGGAGTATGATGATGAAGCAAGTATGCAAGCACTGTAGCTCTATAAAGGCGTTCAACGTATCTAACTAGATAGTATTCTAACAAGCCGAAATATAACTGTATTTCGGCTTGTTAGAATGCTCTTGGGAGGTACTTTGACCACGGATAGTTTCTTGGGTCTGATGATAAAGCAGGCATACTGGAGCGCGTTTTTTAGATTTTTTAAATTACATATTTATTATTTATTAATATTTTCTAGAACTACAAACCTACTACTATTTTCCTTATGATTACATTTGATCGTAAAATACTGTCACGATTATCTATCGGTCAAAGCTAACTCTCCTGTACATGATGTACTGTGATAAATCACAAACGAGGCTCTGGTAAAAAAAAGTACAGAGCAAATTACTACTAGTTGAAAGCGACCTCACTGGTTAAATTTCAACCTTACAGAAGACAGCAGCCAAATAACAATTCATTAGAAAGTGTAATCACCAGGAAGGCTTTGCGACGTTGGCAGCAAACGAGCCCGCAGGCCAGGGATAATTAATTGTTGCGAGAATCTATTTAGCCTAAGGTAAAGCATATGCGTTGTCTTCATCGTCATCCACTCGTATTCATCCCACTCCTGGGATACGGATCTTCGTCAGTCGAAGGGGTTTAGAGCATACTCCACCACGCTGCTGAACTGCGGGTAGGCGGAGGCCAGTGTTTTGAAGCCGCCTAAAGGCCACTGACTTGATTTAATGACCGTCATCTAATGACAACAGCCGGGACCGACTGCTTAACCTGCTCTCCGATGGATTGAGGAGCTCGAAATAAATAAATCCATCCATGAACTCGCTACGGCCGACGTTGCTTAACTTGCATGTTCGATCGAGATAAAGCATATGCTTATTATGCCATTATATAAAAAAATATAAGAGAAATCTTATATCCTCACCTGCTCCACCCTGAACCTCCATGAGCTCCAGTCGACACTACGACCTCATGTGACTCTCCAGTACCGCTTGGCGATAGCAGTTTCTTCAAACCGATGATACCAGCCAGCACCAGTGCCAGTTTGGACACGATGAGAGCCTTGCCAGCAAGCAGTGCTAGAGCTCCGAAGGCGAGTGGTACCAGCATGCCACCGATGAGGAGTGGTATGACGAGTAGTGGAGCAAGCTTCTTTCTTCTACCACGGCCTTCTTCCAAGTCTTGCTGGAGATCCGAGCCTGGGAACTTGACCTGGAATGTTGAGAAGAGTATATAAATTTAATATGAAATTTATTTAAGAACATTTTTAGTTTATCATTTAAATTCAAGATAGTCGACAATGTTTATCACAAGCCTGTGGCTTTGCTGGTTTGAATACACAGGCGAGATCAATCCTAATCTACATGTTAATTTAGAATATATTCTATATCTATATTTGTTTGCCAAATATTATATAAATTCATCTAGACAAATTAATCAATTATATTAAGCGGGTAACTCACGAATATTTCTCGGATAGGCAAACTAGTTTCGATCTCAAATGGATATTACCTTCATCAGGATGAGTGTCCAAACGTGTCCACCCTTTCTCGATTGCAACTAACACGTTCATTGAGTGATAGTCTTCGTCGCGATCGAGAAAACGCATCTGGATACTGACTAGAGAAGGTCTCGATTTGAGATAGAAATTTGTCGGCTTTCCCGACAAACACGTGAGTGACCCGTTTAGTATAGATTAGAAGAGAAGAAATTTTATTGCTAACTATTGTATATATTCTGACAAATATAATTAATTAGTTTAGTATGATGCCTCACGTAAGTTTTTGTAATATTAGTCGTCTAGCCGTTACGCGTGATGAAGCCACAGAGATAGTTTCAGTCTTTTAAGTTTAAAAGGTCAGAGAACGATCGGCTTCGCAGAATTAATGGCTGTTGGTGAATTGGGTGTAAAAGCGCAGCATAGAATTGGATAATCAGATGAAGATCGCATGGAGCTGCAAGACACAAAATTGATCCTTGTGGAACTTTATAGTATATCGGCATAAATTACTATGACTGAGATAATAATTATTACATGTCTGATAGAATGAATGTTGATTTTTTGTTGGATTTAGAATAAAGGCACTATCATTAATTTTAATTACTAGTATACTACAATTGAATCGGGTTCCTTGACAAACATTCTGACTTCAAGCTATTAACCAAACGTAACTTAGAACAATTTTTTGAGGGCGAATAAACTATGCTAACAGACCTGGGGCCCTACCGCCGAGCTGAAGCCGATTACCGACGGATTTTTTGATCGCGAAAATAGATCTTAGGTTTAAGTTGATGACAAATATCTTCAGCTTAGTCGATTCAGTTATAACTTAAGGCCATTTTTTGGAAACAAAAATATTGAGGGGAATCGACTTAGCTTGGAAGGTAGGGCCCCTGGACTAATGAATAACAATAAATTCCATATATTACTAAACGAATATACTTTTGAATTTGAATTAAAGTATGTCTAAAATTGTTTTCTTTTTTTTTTTTTTATACTACGTCGGGTGGCAGACAAGCATACGGCCCGCCTGATGTGAAGCGGTTACCGTAGCCATATTAACGCTCGCAACTTATAATATCGCTCGCGCGCCGCCACCCCCGCTGCCAACGCAGCATCTCCTTCATTTCTGGTGACCTCACTCACTCGCAGGAACACAACAACCCTCAAGGGAATTGCTATTTGGCTGCGGTATTCTGTAAGGTGGAGGTACATTCTCCAGTCGGGTAGCTTACAATTACGCTCCCTACCTCTCTTTTCGCCAGAGCTTCGTTTGTCAGTCAGCAGGGTGCACCGCGTGCAGGTGAAGTTGGCTTTGATTCAAAGGTGTTGATGAACCACTTACACCCCAAAACTTACTGTTTAGCCAGCAATAAAATTGCTAGACTTATTAATCGACCTAGCCTGGATTAAATTCTACCCAGTATGTTATTTTTTTTGTAAAAATCGACTCACAAATGAGCATTCTGATAGTAATTACTATTGTGAATACTAATCGCACGCAATAAACCCCGACCGGAGTGAAAGTAGTTGATAGATTTCCTAAATTCCGGCTTCCTGTGATTGCGATTTTTTTTGTCTTATAACGGATATGCAGTTATAGTTTTATTAATATAACAATATGATGATTTACCTTGTTTTAATTTTTCAACTAAATCAAAGAATAGCTATTTTGATAGCAAAACTTGCAAGATAGATAGAGTAACAAAAGCACTAATCGATGCGGAAATTTGTAGCAGATTTTAATGAGCGAGGATATCAAAAGTGTTATTAGTTCCGTCTAAGGAAGACGGAAATCTATAAAATTTTACGGTACGGACGTTGTACGGACGGTTAATTGACGACCCCTGTGGTCGAATGGCTAATCATATCCACTTTGACTCCGGGTTGAGGATTCCATCCCCGCACATGACAAATATTTGTGTGCGTGAACATGTCTGTTTGTCTTGGTCTGGGTGTTTTCTATGTATTATATGCATGTTTAAAAATGTATTTAACTTTAACATGTCGTAGGTACCTATAGCACAAGCTTTGCTTAGTTTGGAACTAAATGGCAATGTGTGTGGCATATAAGAATATTAATTTATTCAATATTACGATTATTACGTGGTTAGTTTACTTTTGTTTTTTGTTAAAGGTGTGCTATCACCAGCTGCGTGTAAATTTATTTTGCGAATATATTTAGAACCCCTACCAAAACTAAAAAAATCAAGAAAATAATAAGAAAAGTACAGTTGTATTTGCTCTATTATCTAAGTTAACTTGTCACGCATACACACTCTAATTAAAAGAAATCGCATTAAGTAGGCTGGACTTAAGAAAACTGCTTAATAGACTGTGTCAAGCAAAAAGTGAAGATGAATTAATTGCATGCAATTACCAAGATGCAGCTAGAAAGCCGTCACGGTGCGTCGACTAACGGTATGGCCAGTTTCGAATGCAATTCGTGCATTGCAATGTAAGTCACATGTCTACCATAAGCTCTAGACTCATATTAATAAAGTGTTATTACCATGAGATTAATATTCTTATTAAAAATAACAACGGTGACAGTCAAAACTGCGAAAAATATGTCGAAGAATACCACGAACATTAATCAGTAATACACATATACATCCAAATCACAGAATAAGAAACAGTATTTAAATTCATAACGGCAGAGCTTGCATCCGGCACAGAATCAAAATGCGGACAAGGTCACACACAGACTGTTGTAACACAAGTCTTTGTTTTCTAGAACTAACCCTTAGGTATATGGCTATATAATAATGACTATTGAAACAGAGTATGATTAACTGCTCCATGTATTCTGGCAAGTCAATAATTATTAAATAAAAAAAAATATTGAATTAAATGATGTTAGTAGGAAAAATTACCATATTGTAATTACACTATCGAAGTATCAGAGAAATAATACATGCCATTATAGATATAGTAATAAAACATGTCGATATTGGAATGCCAATTTCGGCAGTAAAATAAAAAGCAGTAGTGAAAATATATTACTAAAACAGCATAAGAGAAAAAGATGTTAAGAAAAGAGTCAAAAAATGATATTAGTCTTGTAAATGACAAATGCTTTCCTAATAAATCAAATTATTGCCACTAATGAAATATGTACTACAAATTACATGATATTCTGGGTCTGAATTAGCTATAAAAAAATATGTCATTATTATCTCTTTTTCTTCGTTTGAGGAAATACAGATCTTCTTCAACTCGGCGTGGCTTTGTTCTCCGTGACGTAGCACCACGTTAGTAAAGGTCGCTGTTTTCAGTCCTCAGGTCACTGATTTAACTATATAGAAACATCCTCTAACAGTTTACGATTAATACCAGAATTTGTGATTTAGCGTTCTTTTAAATTCCAGGGAAAGGATTCGTAGTCCTTTCCAAACGATAAACTGTACACTACCTAACCTCAGGACAAATACGGAATACTTGACCTTAAAACTCATAACCGATTAGAATATGCGGATACAATGAGGGCATTGGCCTCCTTTTTATTCCAAGCATACTCATACACATAGTAAAATGCATAACATATCAGGATCTTTATGAAATAACATAAGGTAAGGAAATAAGAAAAATAGAAGAAGACCGAAAAAAAAATAAAGCAATTGCCATAGTAAAGAAAGGGAAAAGCAAAAAGCCAGTTAATGAAATGAAAAATGATCTCGACAAAGACTATTTTACTGAAAAAGAAAAGATAAATTCAAAGATATCCATCTAATTGATCTGTTAATGATCTTAAGTAGGTACCATTATGTCTAAAACGATACTTTAGTCTTTATTTCGATGCTTTATATCTTTGGCATCCATCCCTAGTCAATCATATTACTGTTATATCTTAATTTTTAATATGACATCACTTTATATCACATTACTCCATTATGATATAATCATCAATTTAGTTGTCCATTAAACTGTCATACTTTTGGCTTAGTTAACTCTGTCTATTCTGTGTTCATGATATGAATAATAATATACCCATTGTGACTCGTGCCTCAATAAGGCTGACATTAAAATTACATCATTATCATTATATTGTGTTAGATAATCTTTCTTTTATATTTGCCTCTGTCGTAGCTATTATGAACTAACAGTCAATTTATCTTGTGACTTTTTATTTCAAATATCTTTTCTGAATTTGTATCTTTGGCTACTATGGATTATTAGAACAACTTTTTATAGCTGTATTCTATCGCATTTGACTACCTTCAATTTTTGGTGTTTAATGTAATAAAAATATTGTGGTTTTTTCATACTTACGAGATCATGACAATATCTTACGTATCTTTAATATTATTACGAGTACTTACTTATACGCTACGCTGAAGTTGAGTTTGAATTTTGTCACTTGCTTTTTCGCTTAGATTTCTTAGTATTACACATAGTATGTTTGATTGTCTGACAGATGACAATAAATTTATTGAATTTGATTACTTACCTCCAGATTCTATCCAAAAATGTATGAGATGTACTACAAGATTATACTGAAAGGTATCACTGTACATTATAAAATACATAGTTCTTATAGTTTCTTATATTAATGTTAGAATTATAGATTCCAATCAATTAATAGATTAATCTCGTTTTACTTTCCTTTTCTTTTTTAATCTACAAAATCTCATACATTTTTACTTGTAACTCTGAAGTATGCAATCTGTCTTAATTTTTCAACTTATTTTAATTGAAGTAATTTACAGTTCTATATTGAAAGAGATCATGGATTACCTGGACGGTATGAGTCTGCATGAATCCAATGATCTTGTCCATGATGAGGTTGTCCAAGGATCCTTCATCAAGACCTCTTGGAACCGCCTCCTCCACCACCGCTTCTTCAGCTTGTGCATCCTTATCCTTAGTGATTGTAACCCCACTTAGTAAGGACAACTCATCACTTTTTGCTATCCTAGTGAGTGCCTTCGCCAACCTCCTCTTGAGACAATGTAAAATTTCCCCACCACTACAGTCTTTGTAGGTCTCATATGCAATTTTAAGGTCTCCTAGAACTGTGTCTTCTGAACTTCTGTTTTCGTCTACTTTGTTTTGGCTTGTGGTTGCGGTTCTTGCGCTGACAGCCACCGCCAAGGTGAAGACCAGGAGGTAATGTGGTACCATATTGACGCTGTACACACGTCTTCGGCGATATAGGCACTGTGTTTAAATCTAGAGCACTGGTAGCGTTTATATGCGCTTAGAGTCACGGTACAGTGGTCGTTACTAAGAGGGATGCGTTGATGCATATATGCAGTTGGATAGTCAAGAAGAAAAGTGAATCAGACTTAACTTTAAAACTTCAATGCCATACAAAAATAAGATATCTTATTTACATACATATTACAACTATAGGTTGTGATCGTCGATTTCATAAAATGCAATGTTTAGTTTATAACTTTAGTAATGTGTAGTCCGATGCTTGTAATAAATTATATGTATATATGTCATTTTATAGTTAATTGCTTCAGGTGTTATTTTGCGTAAGTCAAATTTGCAGGCAATTTGATCTACACTACTTTGCATGCTTCCGCCAATAGTTCATGCAAAACACTGCCGTCCGGCACCCACGCACTACCGTTAGTAGATGCTTGCAACTGCCATTGCTGCTTTGGTCGTCTCTGCTCCAGCTGCTGCGGTCATCTCGGCGAAGCTCCAACATCTGATACAGGAAGAAACAACGTGCGACTACTACGGATCCGACTGCCGTGGTCATCTCTGCGACACGTGTTTCGCCTCTACGCGAGGCATCCTCAGGCGGTCTGTTGTTGTTGATAGTTAGAACATCAACCTACAAATGACAAATCTATCGCATTATCTCCCTTTATATGGTGTTTGAAATGGAGGGGGTAAAGGGGTAATGGAAATATATTATGGATAGGAGAATTCTTAACGTCAAGTTGTTTATTAATTAAAGGAATTTTTGAATTTAGATTTTTTATTATTTCTAATTATTCTCTAATATTAAGTACTAGTACTTTGTCTGTTGTGTGTAGTATTTTGTATGAATTATTGGGGGATAAATTGTGTCCTCCGTCTAAAAGATGTTTAGCGAAGTGTGACTTTTCTGGATGGTTGTTTCTATAAGCTGATATGTTCGTTAAATATTGCTTGAAAATTGCGTCCAGTTTGACAAAAATTAACGTGTTGACATCAAAAAACAACTTATAGACTTTTACGAGTATAACTCATAGATTTTAATTGGGAGGTATTTTATCTTTACTATAGCATAGTGATTTGAATAAATTATTTGTTTTGAGGGCAACCTGAATATTATTTTTTCTGAACTAATTGGCTATTTTGTCGGTGATTTTTCAGAGGTATGACAATCATTTTATAAGATATCATAAAGGATGATTTACAAATACGTTATGGCTTTCCAAAAAAACTTTGTCGAGAATCAAATATTAAATTTTTTACACTATTCTACTACTACGATTATTTCGACTAGTCCGTATATGAAATCAGTTTCGATATAAAATAATATCATAGGTATTTTATTCGTAGCCAGCAATAGCAATTGGAAATTTTTCGTCCATTTTGGATGTATTAAGGATGGTTTTGTGATGTATTAGAGAAAGTTTTAAAATGTGTTATGGGTGGTTTTGAGATATGTTAGGGGTGGTTTTGAGATGCGTTAAGGCTGGTTTTGAAATGTAATTTAAACTTTTCGTCCGTGTTGGATATTTCAAACAAAATGTATTAGAGATAGTTTTAAGATGTGTTAGCATGGTTATGAGATTTATTAGGGATGGTTTTGAGATATATTAGGGATGGTCTGGAGATGCGTTAGGGATGGTTTTAAGATATTTTACTTGCTCCACTTGACCGCATATAATACGGTCTAGAATACAAGTAGAGATCAGAGCGATACCGTAGAGCGGTTCGAATTGTCGTAACCCGGTAATCTCTAACCGGCTGGATTCACGATCGACACGCAGAAATGTGTCCTTACCCTCCGTGGTATAATTTGTAAATCACACAAATTCTTTAGAAATCATACAACAAGGAGTGCTCGAATGAGCTTGTCAAATTAATACCAGCCACTACATTCCACTATCGTACCACTCGCAAAAAAATCCAGCCATGGCATCTTGACGAATTGCCATCTACGTAAGTCATAGTACGGTTTTTGTTTCCCTCAACGGTTTTCCCAAACAAATACGATTTGAGAGCTTTCAATACCTTTTGGTGTTACTGATGTCCATGCGCTGTGATGATTGCATTATCAGGTAACTCACATGCTCGTTTGCCCCCTCTTCTATAAAAAAAATCTATGCACTTATGTTTGTAAACTGGTTTGAAATAATTTGAAATATTAAGGGGGGTATCTCACCACGATCTTTATTGCCAAAGCCGGGCCACTTGCCACCACAAGAGGCTCTGGTGAAGTAGTATATAGCGTATTTGAAAGAGGCCTGACTGGGGAAGTACTTCCACTTCACAGAATACCGCAGGCAAATACAAACAATTCCCTTAAGAGTGAGGTCATCAGGAAGGAAGGAGTTGCTGCGTTGGCAGCGGTGGTGGCGGCGCGTTAACAATATTACAAGTTGCGAGCGTAAATATCCTTCACATCAGCCGAGCCGTATGTTTGTCTGATACCCGACGTAGTATAAAAATAAATCAATATTATTAAGAACTGATCATGAAATTTGTTGATATTATAGATTATAAAATAAAAATTGAAAAATAAAATATTTTACATAGAAGAAGAAACCGAGTTCACGGAAGTTGACGCGTATATCTCTATTTACCTCTATGAAGTCCGGTTCTATCGAGTCGGAAACAAAACATTTAAAATAATTTGTTTGATCATTTTGTTCTGACTACTTTTCCTCCGCACTGTACAATGCGTCCTGTCTAGAAGCGAGGTGTGTAAAATGTGTTTCCGAACCATAACAA
Organism: Hypsopygia costalis; assembly: GCA_937001555.2. NCBI lineage: Eukaryota > Metazoa > Arthropoda > Insecta > Lepidoptera > Pyralidae > Hypsopygia > Hypsopygia costalis. Next base: position 7,384,237 of record OW443350.2, read on the forward strand.
CAGGAAATAATAAAGCCCCTTGTTTATAGAATGTTTGTTTAATGTAATGACTATTATAATAATGACTATTATAATATGTTACCATAATATTACAAGCTATCACGTTTCTTGTATATTATCCTATATTGTCTGGAACATATCTCTAAAAGAGATTTTGAAGAGAGAGACGCCCGCCTTTGTACATAACATTTCGTTATAATATTGTAATTATGGTTTTCTTGGCGTACAATAAAAAATTAAAATATAACAACAACAGCTTTTATTTAGTTTCACCGTAGTTTCACCATTTTCAAATTATGCAAATTAAATTTGACCCATCTCTCTGTGTCCGATTGAACTGAAATTTGGCAGACAGCAGGTTCTCGTGATAATACACGATTATCCACATGCTATTATTTGTAATCCAAAATGTCGGTTCCAATAAAAAACCGATTAATGATTTCCACAGTAACCCCTGTGATATGGGTATCAAATGAAACGGCTTGATGAACAAAATACACTAAGTGAACTTTTTTTTTTCTTTTCTTAGTTAACTCTTATTCATCACACTAACGGGATACGAAACACTCTTTAATCGAAGGTCTTTAGAGCATACTCCACCACGCTACCCAACTGCAAATCGGCGGAGGCCAGTGTTTACAAACCGACTAAAGGCCACTAACCTAGCTTAACGACATCAGCCGGGACCGAAATTTTTGAGTTAAAAAAAACTTACAGTCAGCAGACTTTTGATTTTACAACACTGGCTTACACGAGGGGTTTTTACAGGGTTGGCATCATGTGGGTGATGCCTTTGGCGTAGTATTTATCCGAATATTCGGTCAAGCTTCAGTTTTTTTTTATACTACGTCGTCTGGCAGACAAGCATACGGCCCGCCTGATGTAAAGCGGTTACCGTAACCATAATAACGCTCACAACATAAAATGTTACTCGTGCGCCGCCACCCCCGCTGCCATCGCAGCATTTCCTTCCTTTCTGGTGACCTCACTCACTCGCAGCAACACAACAACCCTCAAGGGAATTGTTATTTAGCTGGGGTATTCTGTGAGGTGGAGGTACTTTCCCAGCCGGACAGCTTAAAAAATATGCTATGCGCTACCTCTCTTTTCGCCAGAGCCTCGTTTGTCAGTCAGCTGGGTGCACCCACGTGCAGGTAAGGTTGGCTTTGGTTTAAAGATGTTGATGAACCACTAACACCGCAAAGGGCGCGGCAGACGAGAATAAAATTACTTAGAGGGAGGAGATGGCGCGGGAGAGCTGGATTTAATATTAACGAATAAAAGAAGCAACGGAAGACACATATCACAAGCCTAGGTCATTAGCACATGAAACTAACTTCATTGTATAAACAAATGAGATGAGTAGCTATTCGGACAGTAAGTCGAGGTGACGTCGTCGCCGACCAGCCATGAACTGCCATGTCTCTGTCTTAAAAGACTGAACGTGGAAACGGGAAAGACGTAGGAACGACTTATGTAATTAGGGCTGTACTGACGGCAACAATATGGTACCACAGAGTTTACGGAGTATGCTTTTTTTTTTATATACTATGTCGGGTGGAAGACAAGCATACGGCCCGCCTGATTTGAAGCGGTTACCGCAGCGCGCGCACCGACACCCCTGCTGCCAACACAGCATCTCCCTCCCTTCTTTCTGGTGACCTCACTCACTCGCAGGAACACAACAACCCTCAAGGGAATTGTTATTTGGCTGCGGTATTCTGTGAGGTGGAGTTACATTCCTCAGTCGGGTAGCTTACATTTACGCTCCCTACCTCTCTTTTCGCCAGAGCTTTGTTTGTCAGTCAGCAGGGTGCACCGCGTGCAGGTGAAGTTGGCTTTGGTTCAAAGATCTTGATGAACCACTTACACTCCAAAATGCTCCAAAATTTAACAAGCTCTAGAAACTTATGCGGCTGCGGCTGATACCGTGCACAAGGCGGACTGTGGTCTGCCAAAATCTAATAAAAAAACCGGCCAAATGCGAGTCGGACTCGCGCACGAGGGGTTCCGTACCATTATCTATAAAAAAGGCAAAATATCACGTTTGTTATATGGGATCCCCCCTTGAATATTTGTTTTATTTTTATTTAATTATTTATAAAGTGAATATAAAACTAAATATTATGCTTGAAATATGTGAGTATTTCAAGCATCTACCTATTACCTTTATAAATTGCGAGCAAAATCGAGCTAAAAAATCACGTTTGTTGTATTGGAGCCCCCTTAAATATTTATTTTATTCTATTTTTTAGTATTTGTTGTTATAGCGGCAACAGAAATACATCATCTGTAAAAATTTCAACTGTCTAACTATGGTTCATGAGCCTGGTGACAGCGGAGCCTTAGTAATAGGGTTCCTTTTTACCCTTTGGGTACGGAACCCTAAAAAGGGGGTGTGACTGTGTCACGGCCGTGTGTTGTACGTCAATACGTGATATGCACTAAAGTTATCTCAAAATGGCAGTGCTTCCCCCTCCTCCGGACGCGATGTTCTATAGGTCTTACTTATCGTAATAAATTATTTGATCCTTCATCTATCCAGTGGTTTGGTTGAATTTTGGATGGAGATGATAGATTGTAGCTGCAACACCAAACTGTATCCCTGGATTAATTACACAGCGTCATCTAGTCTCAAACTAAACACAGTTTGTACTATGGGATATTATACTTATTTTTTTTGTAAATACATACATGTATATGTCGAAATCACCCAGACTAACACAAACTGACATGTTCATGCATACAAATGATTGTCTTGTGCGGGAATCGAACCGCGACCTCGGAGTCAAAGTGGCCATTCAACCACCGAGCTCGTCAATTTCAAGACATTTTGCACCCCACAGCCTTATAGTTTTATTGTTTGTATTATCATGAAGTCCATTCTATTTCTGAAGTTGCACAGGCTATGGCCTGTTTTCCGAACTTCCGGCATGGGTGTTGCAGGCCGGAAGTTAGTCTTTACATTCATGTTAATATGTTACTTTTAATGGTTAACTTTAACTGCGTGTAAGCCTGAATGATACCAGAAACGTATGGTCCATTATCAACTAATTACTTGCATGATAGGAAGTGGCGAGTGATTAATTTGTACTCGTATAGCTATGTTTACGTCCTATACAGTGCAGAATATAATTAATAATAAATGTTCCTGGACATATTATACAACGCCATCTAGTCCCAAATTAAGCAAATCTTGTACTATGGGTAATAGATTACTGATATTATACTGAAATACATTTTTTTTTAAATGCATACATGAACAAAAAAATGGCACGCCACTCTCAACGACATTATACGTCGCTCTCTTGCCAGCGTCAATGTACCGGCTATCTTAGAGCCCAAGGTATCACACGTGACGATAGCAAGAGGCCTGATGGTATGTCTCTCGTTCCCTGGAAGATGGGTAGAGTCTTCGTGTGGGACTCCACATGCGTAGACACCTTGGCTCCTTCTCATCTTGCAGGAACAAGAAATCGTGCTGGCGCGGCGGCTGAGATGGCTGAGCGACTTAAAATAAAATAAAAATTGTATTATCGGCTTCGAATATTCATTTGTTCCATTCGGGGTCGAAACCCTTGGTCCATGGGGTCCCGGCGCAAAAAACTTTGTAAGAGAATTGGGGAAAAAGATTGGTCAACGTAACTGTTGACCCAAGATCTGGCACATTCCTCGCCCAAACAATCAGTTTAGCCATCCAGCGAGGTAATGCTGCTAACATCTTGGGAACGATGCCACAAAGGCCAAACTTTTTACATTTATTTTAGTTTTATTTTAGTATTATAAATAAATATTTGTCTTGTGCGGGGATCGACCCGGAGTCAAAGTGGACATTGCTAGCTATTCGATCACCGGGCTCCATACACAACAGGAGAAACGAGGGCAAACCATATTTAGAGGACTGTGAGGTGGAGTTACATTCCTCAGTCGGGTAGCTTACATTTACGCTCGCTACCTCTCTTTTCGCCAGAGCTTTGTTTGTCAGTCAGGGTGCACCGCGTGTAAATCAGATTTACCCAAGACTGAAACACATTCCAAAAAAAAAAAGTAATTAAATAATAATAATTTTAAAGTCAATTTGATCTACATACCGAGTTATCCTGACGTTTATGAGTTATGACTGACGAGCTCGGTGGCGTAGCGATCAATGACGCGGCTTCGACACCAACGCTCGTGGGTTCGATTCCCACACAGGACAAACATTTGTGTGCATGAACATGTCTGTTTGTCTTGGTCTGGGTGTTTTCTATGTATCATAAGTATGTATTTACAAAAAAAAATGAATTTATGTATGTTTATCAGTTGTGTAGTACCCATAACACAAGCTTCGCTTACTTTCGAGCTAGATGATGGACGCTGTGTAATTTGTCTGACAATATTTATTTATTTATCCGTAGAATAAAATCCGATCTGTATTGTTGATAGTTCACTTTCGCGTGTTTTTATGGGGAGCTAATGTCAGACTGAACATTATTTGATTCTAAATATCGGAAGATAAATGAGATAACAAAAATGTCAAAATGAGACATTTTGACCATTCACATTTACTGCAGTGCCGCGGAGGTCGTAATGTTCCGTTTTGCGATGACTCGTGTGATATTATTGGGTTATCATTGTCACGAGTTGAGGTTTTGCCTGGAGACTACAGCATGGGGTTCTTCAAAAAGGGCGTAAAGAGGTCTTTACAGGGTCACAGGCAACGTGCATATGATGCCTCTGTTGTTACATAGGCTACGGTAACTGCTTTCCATCAGGCGGACCGAATACTTGTTTGTCACCTGAGAGGTATTAAATAAAACGATCAATTAATTAGCCTGTATATAGCTTGAGTGAAACTGATCCTGGATCCTGGATGAATGGATCCTGGGAGAGGTTGTTATCTGTAAATTTTAAGATGATGTGGTTTCAGTGATTTTCAAATTAATATAACAATCTAATTTTTATCCCCGTAACACAATATTTTTTACTAGCTTTCGCCCGCGGTTTCGCACGCGTGAAATTCGGGACAAACACGTGTTTAGTCATTTATCTATAGAAGTAGTCGTGTAAAGTTTAAGATAAAATAGCCAACTAGTCTCGTTTCCCCATAAAATTTTTGAACCTCGGTTTCACCCTCTTAGGGGTAAAATTTGAAAATACCTTTTAACTAATTTTATGTCCAATATGTTATATTTACAAATCGATGCCATTTTCGTAGTTAACGTTCCAGAAAACCATAGAATCAACACCCATATTGTTTTTATGGCATTTCAACCCGATCGCACTCCCACAGGGGGGATTTTATGTCACGTCGGCTACGTTTGATTAGAAAATATTTGTTATTTTCGTAATCAGCGACCCGATAAACCATAAAAACAATACCCATGATGATTTTCAGACCTTTTTACCCCATTTTAGACATTTCCATCCCATCGCACCCCCACAAGGGCGACTTTTTATCACGTCGGCTATGTTTGATTAGATAATAGTTGTTATTTTCGTAATCAGCGACCCGATAAACTATAAAACCAATACCCATGACGATTTTCAGACTTTTTCATCCCATTTCACCCCTTTAGGGGTTGAATATTGAAAAATCCTGAAACACGTATTTACTCATTTATCTATAGAAGTACTTGTGTAAAGTTTCGGATAAAATAGTCCAACTAATCTCGTTTCATCTCATACCAACTTTGGACCCCCGTTTCACCCCCTTAGGGGATGAATTTTGAAAAATTATTTCTTAGTGTACCCCTAGACGTCATAAGGAACCTACGTGCCAAATTTCGAATCTCTAGACCCAGCGGTTTGGGCTGTGCGTTGATATATCAGTCAGTCAGTCAGTCAGGACTTTGAATTTTATATTTATAGATTGAAATCTGTCAAGTAGTTTCAATGAAAACTTACTGTAAACTGAGGGGTAAGCGTTCATGTTTTATTTATTTAATTTGTATTGACTACAGAAATATATAAAAATACGAAAGGCAGACTTAACGTTAAAAACATTTTCTCTCATTGAAACTTTAGGAAAAGCAGAAATTCATAAATACTGTTCTAAAGGGAAGTAAAACAGAACAAATTTAGAAAATAGATAAAATAACTATTCAACAAAATAACACTATTAATTATTTTATTGAAATAAAGTAAACATAAATTTATTACACAAATAGTCGGACAACGGCCTATTTACAAGATCGGTTTTTACGATACTGCAATAATGTATATTATTTTCCTATTTTTATAGTAAAATAATTTTTACGTCTCATATGAACATTACTTTTAATTTCAATATTAAGAAATCTTATCTGGAAAAATTGCTGCTAACTAATTACATGCACGCAAAACGAAGCGCAAGCGTGGACGCACAGCTAGCCAGCCCACAAAATCACATGCGTTTAAATGGTGTGTGTTACTCGAGCAACACCTAGTTTTATTAAAGTCTCGACAGCAAGCCATATTCATTCCACTGCTGGGATATAGGTCCCCCATCAGTCAAAGTATACGCCTCCGGGCATTTGCAGAAACCAGTGTTATCAAGTTATTGAGGACCTTAACAACGCTGGTTTCTACCAATACTTCCGTCATAGCTTAATAACTGTCAACTGATGGTAACTTGTTTACATGTTAGGAATATTTTTTTAACTTCTGTATTAATAGCTCACAATTCGAAATTTACTTTATCCGTATATACCTAATAAAAACTACATAGTAACACACAAAGTAATGAGTACTTTGAGTGTTACAAAAATAATTCGCATTAACTCTGTCGTCTCTAAATAATATTGGAGCATTTGTCAATATTATTTAGAGACGCCCAACCCGTCTGGCCAGCGCAGCGTGGGGAGTGTAGGCCAAATCCTCCTGTCTGTAATGGACGAGAGTGGGTCATGCTCCTGTAGTGGAGACTAAAAATGATGATGATGATATCTCAATAACGGCAAATTTATCTAATGTAATATATGTATATCATTCAAAATTGCATTCCATTTGTGTGTTTAATAATAAGTCAGATTTACCCAAGACTGAAACACATTCCAAAAAAAAAAAGTTATTAAATAATAATAATTTTAAAGTCAATTTGATCTACACTATTTTGCGTGCTTCCGCCACCAATTAGTTCATGCAAACTACTGCCGGCCGGCACCCACCCACTACCGTTAGTAGTTGCATGCGACTGCCGTGGCTGCTTTGGTCGTCTCTGCTCCAGCTGCTGTCGTCGTCTCTGCGAATCTCCAACATCTGAAACAGAAGATACATGCGACCGCCACTGCCCCGACTGCCGTGGTCGTCTCTGCGACACGTGTTTCGCCTCTACGCGAGGCATCCTCAGGCGATCTATAGATGTTGACGGTTAGAACAACAACCTACAAATGACAAGTCCATCGCATTGCCGGCCTTTATATAGTGTTGTGAAAAAATAGAATATATAGACTCACCCATATACTGGTATTATTTTTACAGATTATAATTTGAATCATATACAGAAGACATTACGATAAATCTGCAATTTTTTTATTCAATAAGAGTATGAGCTTTGATTACTCCACATTTTTTTTTTAAATATTCGGAGTAGACATTATAATTAAGTTTCCTCTGTTTTGTTCATGTTAATTTGATACACATCGCCAATATTACGTATATATAACCTAGTTTAGTTTAATACGTTTTAACAGTGTTAAAGTATTTATCTATGGACTCATGTTTGTGATTGTTTGTAAATGAGTTGGTCTGCAATAAATGATTTATTATATTAATTCTTCACGTTTTCTCACATTTTTTACATTATTAAATTGACAGTTTATAAAAAATACATTTAAAATATAACGACTTTTTTATATTTTAAATGTATTTTTTATTTCCATCCGCCGTTAGCCGAGCGAAGACCCAAACTGCAGCGGTCAGGGCTCCATAATGAGAAACTTTATTTTTTATTATCTCATTTAAATAGTTTTATAATTAATACATTTTTATTATATCATATAAAAATACATTGTATTTTTTATTAATTAATAAGAGAGAAGCATAACTGACCATGCCAACATAACGGACACATAGATGTAGACAGATGCCGTTGTACGTTGTGTGGGCCAGCATGCTACTGATCATGCATTACCAAGTAATAAGAAAAAAAGAATGCGATCGTCGAACGCGAACCACGTTCATATCTCTCGTATAGTTTACGAGTTTTTTTGCATGTTTTTTTTTATTCTTGCACTCTTTGTTGTCAATGTTTTTGCTCAATTGATATCTATGTTAAATTAGTCTTATTAGTATTTAGTGATCTACTCATCAACTTTTAGTCGGGAAATCTAATACAATAAATTTAATTTTAGTTATTAATTAATTAACATCGTTAGTCGATTTTCTATTACTGTGTCCTACTTCTTTCTCTTCTCTATAAACCATGTGCCAGTCGAGTAGGCTGTAACTCTTATGACTTCGTTATCTAAAGATCATTTTGTTACTAATTTCATTTTAATGTAAGACTAATTTTATCTTAGATTGGGTACATTGCTGCAGCACCGGTGACACGTCGACCCTCTCGGATCTTTTGTGCTCTCCTTAATGTTTTAGTCACTCTGCCCTGACTGTGTGGAGACATGTTCCATATACTTGTATGTATGCCGTTTATTGCGAAGAGCCTGTAGTCCTCCACGGGCCCTGCCGGCTAAGCTGAAGCCGATTCATGTCGAATTTTTTGATCGCAAAAATCAAACTATAGCTTAGATATATGACAGTTGTGTTTAGATTATCGGTTAGAAACTCTGAAGCTGTACAGACTAAGTTGATGATGTATGTCAATAACTAAAACGTAAGATCTGTGTCCACCTCATAGAGTACCGCAGCCAAATAACAATTCCCTTGAGTGAGTGAGAGAGAGTGAGGTCAGGAGTAGAGGCTGGCAACGGATCAGCGACCCCGTGGTGTTACTGATCTCCATCTCCATGATGATTGTTTGCCATCAGGTGATCCACACGCTCGTTTGCCCACCTCTCACATAAAAAAATATGTCACAGATATCAAATCACAGCAAAACATAGTATTATTATCTTTGTCACATAAACAACTAGTTTCTATGAGAGAAGCTACAATTTACCTAGATCAACTAAGAGATCTCACACGCAAATGAGAGAGTAAGCAGATATATCAGTAAGCAACCGGAACTCATTTGTAACTTTAGCTTTACTGAGAATCGTGATTGTATAGCTATACATATATAATTTAGTTAATCAATGAATCTAGCTAGATTCATTGACTAACTACATTTGTATGAAAATCCTGTGCCTTTTCATTCCCTTTGAAATTGTAAGATACAAAAGACATCAACGCGTGTGAAAAAAATTCAGTTTATTATTTTTAATTATTTTCTTAAAAAGTAAACTTAAAAAAGTACTAAATCTAGATCTGTACAGTAACACCTACAAGGAATCTAATGAATAATAAATATTCTTGGACAAATTACACACTGCTATCTAATCCCAAACTAAGCAAAGCTTATACTATGGTAGGTACTAGATAACTGATATTATACTTAAATACATATAATACACTGGCCGTGTGGTTTCCGGCAGACTAGAATAGAATCACTCCGTTTCTTCCCTTGGATGTCGTACAAGGCGACTAAGGGAAAGAGATTATCAAATATCGATCAGGCCTCCCCAACCCGTTTGGCGAGCGTGTGGAGTGTAGGCCAAATCCTCCTTCTGTCTAGGGCGGACGAGAGAGGATCGTGCTCCTGTAGTGGAGACTAAAATGGACGCCATGATGATGATCATGATGACAAATAATACATAGAAAACATGTACAACAATGTACCTACAAAATGTCATTTTGTATGTACATTGCGTACAGTGTCAATGTACCTACAAAATGTCATTTTGTAGGTACATTGACACGTTTTAAGATTTTTCAACTAAAATATTAAGTTCGCTTTTGAGATAGTTGATTAATACTTCTCGTTCGTCTTATCTAGGCCAGGCCAGGTACCTGTCCGTCACTTCTCGTATATATTCATCGTACGGAATCCTCACCAGACGAGTTCAACTCACCTCAATTTTTACTATTTCTTACCTGAAACTTTCAATAGGATCAAATATCGAACACTAAATCAATATATACCGAACGCTATCAAGACATCATTTCCTTACATAAGTGGATATCTAGTCAAAAATAAGTAGGTTGCGCGCATTAATTCAAACCTCCTAATTGCCTAACAATCTAATCAAATTTACAAACAGACGACACGAGAGTGGTCACGTAATGTCTACATCCTGTCACAGAATCCGTACAGTACTTTCCCATTTTATTATGCGTATAAATTGACAACTTTATCAAGAGTACTGCTATATTTAGTTTTTCTTAATAACCTGCAATTATAGTGTAATTTTTCAAAAAATATTAAATGTTTATCATTTTCATATAATAAATTCCTTTTATTTATAAAATTTTGGTCATACATCGCAATTTAAAGTGACTGAACAAACAATTTCAAAATTCCATGTCATGTTTCTGCCAACATATTACCGGACAACTTATCGCGGCCAGACTGCATCTCAGTCTGGCCTCGGTAAGTTTTCTGGTCAGTTCTCTATTCTAGATATGTTTGGGCATGTCCTGCAGAGACCCGATAACCATGTTGTTAAAAAGTGCCTTTCCATAGCTACACAAAAGAGAGGGAGGGACACGCCACAGACGACATGGATGACGAAAGTCCAGAAGGACACGAAGGAATGTGGCCTGTCGGTCAACGATGCTAAAAGCGGACTAGATGGCGCCTCAAAGTCTTGAAAACCGACCCCGCGTAACGTATAAATTGACAACTTTAACGGGATAACAACGGGATAAGGCGGGGAAAAAGAAGCTGTTTCTGCCAACATGAAGAGTGACGCATACTGACGAGTCTAGTTATAACCACAAACGAGCGCCGGATACTATGTGAATGAATGACGCACTCGTTGCGTCTTACTATCAAGTGTAGTACTATAGTTTCTATACGGATGTTCGTTATATCATTCATTTTCAAGTGTACATATATTTTTGCAACAATATGTAAATTTAACATTTTAAGAATGAAATGTTTTGTAATATTAGTTTAATGTTATAGTCTTTTTGTCGGTGTCTTCATCATCATCATCAACCTGTATGTTTCCGCTCCTGGATATAAGACTTCCCCAATGCTTTCCACCAAATACGATACTCCGCCTTCCGCATTCAGCTGCTTCCAACTTATTCTTTTTTAAGGTTTGTCTGTGCAATATATATCATATATTGGGGAGGAAGTGGCTCCTCACTTGCATGTGACGTCAGTAAGCAAAAGGGACTCTGGCGAAGGACATATCAATGACCCATCTGATTTCACGGACATCCTTACATCCAGTAAGGACAACGATCTATCCGCTTCCATTTCATAAGTGTCCCTCATTTTCGGGTGAATGGAATTGAGATGTTGAATAATTATACTGATCCACTTCCTGTTTGCTTCCTCTGATGATAGTAAAAATATCATCTATGGTCATATATGGTGCAAAGTGCAAAAGCATTGTATCTATATACAAACTTATAATGATGATTATTTAGAAGTTATCTTATTTTATAATTTCTCCAGTGCTATAGCATCGGGGGCAGGTGTAACCTTCTGGATCTTTTGTCCACTTCCTGATTTCCTGACTTTTATTTACTCTCCCATGACAATCTGAAGACATGTTCCATGTACTTAATAAATAAATAAATATCCTTAGACGAATTACACATTTCCATCTAGTCCCAAACTAAGCAAAGCCTGTGTACGAGTACTAGATAACTGATATTATACTTAAAATACATTTTATTTTGTACATACATATATATGATACATAGAAATACCCAGACAAAGAAAAACAGTCATGTTCTTCCACACAAATATTTGTCTTGTGCGGGGATCTAACCCGCGACCTCGGAGTTAAAATACTAACTATTTGATCACCGAGCTCGTCATTACTTAAACGTACGTCGCTTATTGGAAAGATCCTGTAGTCCTCCAGGCCCAGGAAAGCCTTTCCTAGGATTTCTATTCGCATACCAGCTAGGGCGTCACATAGATACGTCACTGATTGAGAAGTTATAATTGAATAAACAAACGCACAGACATATTTTCGTTACTCTACTTTCTTTAGATAGTGGTGTAAAGTGATTCATTACAAATAACCGTGTCCTAACCTACCATAAAATATTACATCAACTAAAAGAATTTATGTCAAACTCACGACATCCTTTATTTCTTTTGAATAAACGAAAGAAAGTTTTCTTCTCACGCCTTCCTGCGTCCGGTTTGCATCAGACGATTTTCCTTTAAAGCATACATCTATCACTTCATACTTCATTATCACTGTCACGCAACACTCAACTCTATGCTATTGAAATAGAGTCGATGTGAATTATGCTGACAGCAAAAGAAATTTGCCTTATATTGTCCATCGAACAAGTTCATTGGAGCCTTGAAAATTTTAAATCAAGGAATTTTATAACTTATTCGGTTGATATAGAGTTCAATAACGATGATAAAGTTTATCCAGAAGATTCAAGAGCTGAAAACGAAGAATATGTTTACAAACTTAATTTGGTTATTGAGAAATATGTTGTAAACGAGTTTGGACTCTAACGTGTTAATTTGAAAGGTTTGGTTATTGGAATTTTCGAATGTGAGACGAAAGGTGCGGATGGTCCGAATGCGTGGGAGAGTAAAGAGGGGGAGGTTACATAAAACATGTGAGATACAGAAAGCCGACGAGCCTCAGGCGACAACGGCGAAAGCCACTCGTCGATGACTAATAGTTGAAACCCGTAGGGCTGGCGAGTAATTTGGGACACCAACAATTTAAATATAGGTCGATGTGAATAAATTTTTAAAAAATACAGAAAAATGAAACTGTTATTGACCGAGTGATGAATGAAAGAGAGGTCTATAATTTCGGACATGGGGTGACTTTTTTTTTTTTAATGAAATTAGTGCGTAGTAATTTAAATGTAATTTTCAATGAAAATATCATTATATTACTAGCAAACGCCTCTTCTAAATTCGATGAAACTGTATGTTTAAGTACCAGTAAAACCATTTAAAGTACTGGACATCACAATTCTACACATTTATTTTTACAAAGGAAACTATTACATATTTACATATTTTTATTAAAAGTGTTGTTTTCCCTTACAAATTAGGCGTATTGCTAGCTCATGTTTTTGCGAGCATTTATAAATATGGCTAAGGTAACCGCTTCACATTAGGTGGCCGTATGCTTGTCTGTAACCCAACGTGGTAAAAGAAAAAAAGTTTTCTAATTAATAAAGTATTTTTTGTGCCTACAATCAGCATTAAAAATATTATTTTGTTTTTCTTCATTTCATTATTAAAAAGAAAAGTAACAGCTGAATACACTGATATTATGGTAACAAAGGATATTGTAACAAATTAAAAGAAGCTAAGTTCAAGATGTCATGTCTTAGTGGCGCCATCTCTATTTAATTATTCATTGTAAAATTAATAAAAGCACTTCTTAGCAGTACGGAGACGACATAACTTGTTCGTACGAGTACAATAATATTTAAGTCAAAAATTTTGAAATATGTAGTCTCAAATGACCATTAATTAGTTAAAAGAATATTGGAGCATACCATGCTATGTGTTACTTATGTTGTTATTCTAGAAGAATATCACAAACAAGAACCAATTAGCAAAATTAAATAAACTATAAATTAAGTATTTGATCAAATATTCAAGACCAAAGATCAGATGAAATATCATAAAAGTGAAAACATTATAAATTTTTTAAATTATTTTTTATATTAACATAAAAAAGAACATTAACATTTAACTGCACGCGACAACATTATCAGCTTCATTTAAGTTTTTGCATATTTTTTAATGGAAATTATGAAAAAGAAAAAGATGTTATGATAATTACATCCCGAGTAATCGACATACGCAATCAGCAATAAAAATCACTGAGTGATCACGAAACGAACAAGAAAATACTGGAACCAATGTCATTGTAAACTCGAGAAACTATTACATCACACTCAACTTTTACTAAGGTGAGCAGAGCCGGACGTATGAAAAAATATACTTTCACTTCTTCAAAAGTCGAAAATGACAAAGACTTAACCATGTCTTAACTTACACTGCAAAGTGAACCATAACGGTGAAACGTTAGAAATCAATTTAGAACTTTTACAACATAGTAATTAGGATCATGTGAAATTAGCTAAGCTAGCAGGTTGAGAGACAATGCAGGGGTCAAAGGCTTCACAAGCCTTGGCTAGTTAAGATGTCACACAATATACATTAGAAAAATTGATAAATACTGGACACATTTGCTGACATTTTAGTAATAAGTCTTTGTAAAACTATGATTCTCTATTTCAATGCTCACTTTTTTTTTATTCTACGTTGGGTGGCAGACGTATGTGGCAGAATCATACGGCCCGCCTGATGTGAAGCGGTTACCGTAACCGTATTAACGCTGCGGTATTCTGTGAGGTGGAGGTACATTCTCCAGTCGGGTAGCTTACAATTACGCTCCCTACCTCTCTTTTCGCCAGAGCTTCGTTTGTCAGTCAGCAGGGTGCGCCACGTGCAGGTGAAATTGGCTTTGGTTCAAAGATGTTTATAAACCACTTACACCCCTCATTTCCAGTTAGTAAATAATATGAAATGTCAAAAGACAGTCTTCAATCCTAGGATTCAAGATAAATTGACAATTAACTAGTGCGTAAGAACTGTGTGACTATATTATAAATAGAAAGGGCGCAATAATAATACCCATAGCTAGTAACTATAGAATTAGAAAATGATCTGCTAAGAAGATTTGAAGCCACTAGATCTACTTATTTTAAAAATACATCAAAAAGGGTAATAAAGACCCTGAAACTGTCTATAACATATACGAATACAGCTATTATTAAATGAATGTTTCGACTATTAGAAATCTGGAACTCGAGAGATTCAGATTCCTGGAACGTCACAGGACTTTTAAACTTTTTCGATCTAAGATAGAAATAAAACATTTACTGATAATGAATTTTAAATTGTATATTTTTTTTTTAATTCACGACTTTATTGACGACGTTATTTCGTTACAAGTTATATTTTCCTTTTATTCGATGTCAAACACAATTCAAATATTTTTTTAATAATGAATTTATATATGTAGTACGTCGTTTCATTCTCTCGATTTTTAGGGTTCCGTACCCTAAGGGTAAACGGACCCTATTACTGAGACTCCGCTATCCGTCCGTCCGTCCGTCCGTCTGTCATCAGGCTGTATCTCTAAACTATTCTTCCCGCAGATCATCATCATCATCAGATCATTTTAGTCTCCACTACAGGAGCACGACCCTCTCTCGTCCGTCCCAGACAGAAGGAGGATTTGGCCTACACTCCCCACGCTGGCCAGACGGGTTGGGGAGGCCTGATCGATGTTTGATAATGTATTTCCCTTAGTTGCCTTGTACGACATCCACGGGAAGAGACGGAGTGATTCTATTCTAGTCTGCCGGAAACTACGTGGCCGATAACTGTTGATTCTTACAATTATTTATGTATCTCTCTTAATTCACGGGTCAAGCATGGTCATTTGATAGGCATACGCGGGGATATAGATCCAACACGTAGAGGCCCCTTTGAGAAGTTTGATGTAATGTTGTACGCCCGCCGTGACCCGCTCCAGAATATATCAATGGAACGATATACCCATGAGCAGGTCTCGGCAGGCGTTGAGACTATTGCGAAGTGTGATGGAAAATAAATGGGCTATGGAGATGAGATCTGGGTGAACTTAATACCGGGCTATTACAGAAGAGGGACGGACGCCTGCCATAACTGCTTTTATTGCTAGTTATTTGCGGCAGGCGGTGGCTTGCCACTCACTAGATGGGCCTCCGAAATGCCAGGAAAACAACACCGGTGTGAGTGACTCAGGGGTGTCGAGAGGTGTGCTGCGCTTTCTCCGAAGTTACTCGCGGCGTGATGCCCTTTAACACTTCCACCCCTGGAGCATATAGCTCTAGCGGCTCCTCTCTGGACGGCCAATGAAGGCAAGCCAGAGCTGAGAGTCAGACCGATGAAGACACGCCGGAGACGAAGGCCCTGACCGACTCTCTGGAGACTCGGGTCCGTGGTGTCGCTACTCACACAACAGCTCGCCACACAAGCTGCCCTGCGGACTATTATTACAATTATTATTATGAAAAATATCAAAATAAATATTTACGACACAATTTCAAAGTACTAATTGCAATATTAATTAGTCTCATTTCGAGTCCCAATGTAGAGGACCCGGGATGGACGGGGGCCCACCACACATTCCCACCACTGCGTCTCCTGTGTAGCCAGGATTAACAGCGGCGACCACCAAAAAAGGCAATGAACAGTAAAGTCCTTTGCAGTCCAGGGGGTACAACTACGGCTGGACCCGGGATATGAGATAACTTGGATGGTCATGGTGGATTTCAATACATCAGACGTCAAGCTTTATTCAATACGCATATTATCAAAAATTATGCCCGCAAAACAATACGAAGTCCTAAAGCGCACTACTGTTTTACTATATTAGCCAAGAATAGAGCAAGTTTTAGTCCGTATTAGAGTTAAGACGGCATACTACTAGTTACCAGGCTATCTATATATTTTTATTTATTTATTACAATCTCTAAAATATAAAGATCATATATCGACATTTTTCCACTGTTAATCAAACTATAACAATAGACTCAGCGAGGTAATGTAAGCAACAGTCTTGTGTGAACATTGCCTAAAGGACAATTATTTATAAGTTTATAGAATTTTAAATTATTCGATATTTATTTATAGCTTTTTATTATATTGTTTAAGTTTATTTTTTTTTTGAAGTTTGTTCCTTTTCTGATTATTACTTTTATTGTATTAGGTTACGAGTAGATAATTCTATATTTTATTAATAATCTGTGTTATTTAATTGATTTGATGAACTTTTAAATTTGAATCTTGAAAATGGAAAGCTTAAAAACTTAAATTATGATTTTCCTTATGACCATGGCTTCATCGTCGATCATTACAAAGTTATTGAGTCAACATCAGTTTGGAACATGTTACCTGCAGGTAAACCAAATAATCACGAAAATCAATTCAATTGACAAAAATGCAGGCCAGCATTAGGATTTAAAACTTAAAAATGAAACCTTGCTAATATTGAAATTTAGTAATAAATATAGATAAAAGATCAGGAAAGAAATACACTTGTAAATGTTAGTTGATTAAATGAAGATAAAAATTATCAAAGGAAATAAATAACCTAAGCTATAAATAATAAAATTTTGAATCAAGACAAAGAAAAAAATTCTATCAACGGTTGCATCAGATACAACAATTCAAAAATACTACACAATTCAGCGTACGTAATCAAAATTACGAATATTATGCAATGTTCTGTAACAGTTATACGCGAATCAGAGATCACTCTCACAGATAGCAAATTATCTACATCGAATTTTCACCCTATTGTTGGTCCGGACGTGGGAACAACCCGTGACGGAGCCTCAAGAGTTCCTCGCCAAAACAATGGCAAAGTTCACCGAGACATAACAAGGAAAGTCTATAAAACACTCGTATACCGGCAACTATTTCGTTATACGTAATATCTGTAGCAGCACCAGCGGTGGTGTATGCAAAGTGTGGTCCTGGAAATGTAGTTGTGTCAAAAAGGATTAATACTTCATTGTGTTCTTCAAAAATGTCTCCTTTATCCGCAAAATTTGTTTTTCTAGTTATGTCACTGAATGTTATTCAAGTTATACCCATACAGTTGCAATTACAAGAAGGTGAAGAATTGAAACAGAATATTGTGGAAAATTCTGAGCTCAACGAATGTATTAGTGTTAAAAGAGGTGCTGAAATGGGTGTTTGTTTTGGCAAAGAGATATTAAATGAACTCACTAAGTACAATGAAGCAGACACATTTAGTTTGGCGACTGGTGTGTCATTTGTAAGAGATGAAAAAACTCCACGAGATTTTGCAAGTTTCTTAGATAAGGATCCTATGGATTTTCGGTATATTTTACAATTTGATTGGCACTTTTTGTAACTTCACCATTTTGAATAAATTTTTGTTATCCATTCCATATGCTTTAGTAAAATGAAAAGATTAAGTTAATTTAATGTCTTACTCAATTTCTCTATCAGTATCAATATACTTTATTAACTGTAATATTTAAATTATTTCAAAATGCAATGATTTTTTTTCTACAATGATATTTCTTCTACAATTAGATTTGTTAAAAACTTATGATAAAGCATCAATTTCATTGATTTTCTCATCAAAAATCTTGGCTCCGTTGCTTTCTAAGGAAATATTTCTAGTATGCTTATTCCAATCCTCCAATAACTGTTCAAATACACAATTTCTAGTACCATGATGGAGGACGCAAGCAATCTGATTTCCAAAAGGTCGTTGCACTGGGATCTGAGTACATTGTACCCAGGACTAGTAATGAGAGTTGGTCCGACCTTGGCCAATGGAGTGTTAGAATTTGTCATGGACCCAAGAGTGAAAGATCGAGCATATCATCCTCAAGGCGAAGTGTCGACTGGTAAGTTATGATAAAGTTTTATTTTCCGTGGTCAAGGTGTAATGACAATATCCATTCAATATTTTATACCCGTTCATTAATCGATATTATAAATTTTATCCAATGCTTTGCGATTGGATTGCCACACAAAAAAAAAGAATTTATGTACATGGACATGTGGAATTTGTATTAATTGGGCTGCATTATAACTATTATGAGCATAAATTGCATCTACAATTACTATGATATACACATTTAAAAATAATAATTGACTTTTCTGTCCAATAATTACTATCAAGCAGAGGAATTGTTTGTATTGTCATTAAATTAGTATATATTACTTAAAATAAGGAATTTTATATTAATAATCTTAACCATTTTTTATTCAGAATTGAGACCTACCTAAACTATTTTTCGTCCATTTAATTCCCCATATCATAAATGTAATCATTATCGTTAGAGCTTTTTGAGAGAGTATAAGTATTATATTTTTTTGACATAAAAATATGCTCATTATCATATATTATGTCGAGGAGCTCAGTGGCGTCGTTGCGTGTATCAGTCTAATCCAACATGCAAGTTAAGCAATGTGGTACGTAGTCTGTTCGTGGATGGGTTTATATATCTCGAGCTCCTCCGTGCTTCGGAGGGCACGTTAAGCCGTCGGTCCCAGCTCTTGTCATTATAGATGACAGTCGTTAAGCCAAGTCAGTGGCCATTAGGTGGCTCAATTAAGATTAGACCTATATTCCATCAGAAGGGATGAAGTTGACGACGAATGCAGCAAAAGGAAATTATTTGCTTAGTTTTCTACTTAATAGTGTTGTGTAATTTATTCGGAAATGTTTATTTAGTATCAATGCCATTTCAGTATCTATAAAGAAAAATCTGATAAAATAAAATTCAAAATATTTAAGTATAACAATATTATTTAGAAGTTCTAAACATTTCTAGTCCTAAATTAGAACTGCCCCCTTACCACCATCTCTTATTGCGATTAAATAATTGAATAGATTGCTTATTCATACCAATGAATAAACGACTCTATTTCAAATGGAATAGAGTCGCTTATTCATTGATGTGAATAAGCAATCTGTTTCAATAACTGAATAGATTGCTTATTCATACCAATGAATAAACGACTCTATTTCAAATGGAATAGAGTCGCTTATTCATTGATGTGAATAAGCAATCTATTCAGTTATTGAATCGCAATAAGAATTGGTGGTGAGGGGGCTGTACCTGCTTTGAGATTGAATAAGAAATCTTCTGAAAATTATCAGTTTATCTTTATAACAAGGCTGTATTATACCGATTACATACAAAGCTTTTGTTGTAAATAAAAACCAATCAAAAATAATAATGAACTGCATTGAAAGTTTAAAAAGTAATTCTGAAAAACATGAATCCCTAGAACTATATTTAGATCTTCGATAATATAAGTTAAGTTGTAAATAAATAAATATTCTCAGACAAATTACACAGCGCCATCTAGCCCCAAAGTAAGCGAAGCTTGTGTTATGGGTACTAGCCAACTGATAAACATACGTAAATACAATTTTTTTTTGTACATACATACTTAATGATACATACAAATTATATTATAAGTTTTAAGTATTTGGCGAACAGGGTAAAAAAAATACTTTAAAAAATATATGAAAGAGATAAAATAGATAGGGTTAGAGAGGAGCATACTACCCATGTAGCATTTTGAGACATGTTGTTGTTACATGACATACGTATACGGATGGGAAAAATTGCCAAAAACCCGGCATTTTTGCCAAAAGTACTTATAAATTCCCTATTTATGCCCAAAACTAGGCACTTATTGGGCATTTACAGGTACTTATTGGGCACTATATATTGTAAATGCCCGGCTTTTTGCCCTTCTCTACATACGTACATACACTATATGCGTACAATATATATGTGTTCATTTATTTTTTTTACCAAATGGTAAGAGATTTCATTATTTAAACAAATTATTAGTTATTGGTAGCAATATTTGAAGATTTTCCTTTTTTCATACAATCTGTTGAAATAACTCCATTGTTTATGACTGTCATAAATATAAAACAATTATTGATACAATTTATTTTTTGCTAAAGTTTCAAGACATTGTTATAAAGTTTCAAAATTTAAAAAAAAAATCACAAAATTCTTCTCACAAATCGAAAACAGTAAACTTAACAAAGTTTTTTTGTATTAGATTATAACAAAGTGAGAATGTAAAAACAAATGTTACATTTACTACTTTGGTAATAAAAGCAAGCGATTAAACAATTTAATTTATATAATATACAAATAAGTATGTAGGTACGTATGTAGTTTTATTTTTCTTATTTAGATTTATATAGAAAATAGTTTTTCGTGCACACATCGCCATCTACCGTATTACCTTGAAACTAAAAATATTACCAAGTATCAAGATCTAGAAGACATTGAACTTGAAAGTGCGTCTCCATCTAGTGATTAAATTGTGAACTTAAAACTTTCTTTTAGTTGCTTTATCATATCACTAAGTTATGATATAGGGTTTTATGTAAAAGCAAAAATAATCCCTATGTACCTTTTCCGTCAAGAAAAAAACGATAATTATTTCTAATTAAAGTGCCTACGAAAAACGTATATTATGAATGATTTAAAATGGATATTGAAAGAATTCACCTAATAAAATGCTATGAATTTGAACAATATGCATATGCATAGGTAGGTACTAATGAATGTTTTAGAAAAATTGAAAATATTTCTAGTACATAATCACCATTATAGGGTTTGTTAGATATAACGTTAAATATTAATGTTAAATGCATTTTGTAGGAATGTAGGTCATGAGAAGCTCGGTGGCGTCGTTGCCGGATTGCAGTCTAATCGATCACCCAAGTTAAGCAACGTCGACCATAGGCTGTCTATGGATGGGTTTGATTTACCTCGAACTTCTGAGTGCACGTTAGCCGCCGGTCGGTTATTGTCTTTAGACGACAGTCGTCAGTGGCCTTTGGGCAGTTTGAAAAACACTGGCCTCCGCCATTCCGCAGTAGAGCAGCGTAGTGGAGTATGCTCTAAACTCCTTGGATTAATGGGAGACCTGTATCCCAACAGTGGGATGGGTTGATGCCGTGCCGCCGGCGTAGGTCAAGTACACTATATTACTATTTTCCACGGATATAACATCGGCGAGAGCATTGTTCAATAAGACATTAGTCATTAAAAAAAACCGGCCAAGTGCAAAACGGCAAAAAAATTACGTTTGTTGTATGGGAGCCCCTCTTAAATATTTCTTTTATTTTTATTTAATTATTTAATTTTAAAGTGAAGTATTTCATGTGGCTACCTATTGCCTTTAGCAATTGCGAGCAAAAACGAGCCAAAAAAACACGTTTGTTGTATGGGAGCCCCCATAAATATTTATTTTATTCTGTTTTTTAGTATTTGCTGTTATAGCGGTAACAGAAATACATCATCTGTGAAAATTTCAACTGTCTAACTATCACGGTTCATGAGATACAGCCTGGTGATAGACGGACGGACGGACGGACGGACAGCGGAGCCTTAGTAATAGGGTTCCTTTTTACCCTTTGGGTACGGAACCCTAAAAATGCCTTTTCCAGAAAACCTCCAATTTATAAATTAATAAGTAAAATAAATAAATATTCCTGGAGAAATTACACCAACATCTAGTTGCAAACAAACCAAAGCTTGTACTATGGGTACCTACTAGATAACTGATATAATACTTGAATACGTTCAATGATCTTCAGTATTTAATATTTGTTTTATTTTCAGGTCGATTACTAGCAAGAAACCTCCTCGTTCCATTCTTACTTGGTTTCAAATTCCAATTATCAACTTTACTGCCACTGCTATTGGGTGTATTATTAATTGCAAGTAAAAAGGCATTCGTTTTAGCCAAAATAGCTTTATTGGCAGTGACGGTGTTTGGGGGTAGTTCAAGTTTCGGAGGGCATTATGGGGGAGGTTCATATGGAGGTTTTACTGGCCCAGCATTATCTTCTTACTCATCATTGGATGGTCCTCACCATCATGATCATCATTCTGGAGGTCAGTATTAAATAACACCCTTGTTATCTTCTTAATATATAAAAACATCGTGCCATGTTGTTTGTCCGCGATGGAATCCTAAACTAGTGGACCGATTTTAATAAAATTTTGCACAGTGTATGCAGTTTGATCCAAGTTGAAAGATAGGATAGTTTATAACTCATCGGCAAAATCAACGTAAAAATATTTAAAGGCGATACGAAGTTCGCCGGGCTAGCTAGTCTCTAATAGTATCCATATTAGAAGTCTTTTTATATATAAAACAGGGAGACAAATTAGAATGTGAATCCCCAGAAGGTCAATTTTCGTATTTAAAATGTAGTCGAAATTCAGTTTCGATTCTGTCTCACAAATGTCACATTTGGTATTCTCTTATCACATTAAGAATCTTTAAAGTTTAATGAAAGTGATATATCGATTAAAGACCTAAAATAAAACAAACTGATAATAACTATTCAGTTAGAAAAGATGTTAATTAATGATTGAAATCAAGCATATAATTTTAAGTGAATTAAATCTCGATCGATGTTATAATTCTGCGATCACAAAATAATTACGAGAATTGTTCTTCTGACTGTAATACCAAAATCTTAAAGATCGACTGTTGGCCTTTTTGGGAAATATTGACTCTTTTCTTGTCCCAAGTCATATTTATTTGGAACCATCGGTGAAAGAAGTTTATTTATTTATTATATTTGGGTCAATAAACAGTAGCACAATGTATACATAAATACATTAAACATAATTAATGTGGCTAACGTATTGTGCCACCAACACCGTTAACCTCAGTTTCCTGTGTGAACATTCAAAAATAGTATATAATATAGTAGATCATACACTTAAATTCGATAATTTTCTTTCATTTGTCAAATAAAATGATCGAATTTAAGTGAATTTAAGTTAAAGTTTTCACTTAAAGACTGAAATAAGATAAAATTAAATTAGATAATTTCAAATTAAATAATATTTTCTTATTTTTTTAGTAATAATAATTATAGATTAATATGCATTTAAACACGATTATTTACCGTCATTTAAAATATTTTTTTTTATACCACTAAAGTGGCTAACAAGCATACAGCCCGCCTGATGTAACACAGTTACCGTAGCATATGAACGCCTGTAATACCAGGGGCATCACACGCGAGTTGCCGACCCTGTAAAAACCTCTTGACGCCTTTCTTTAAGAACCCCATATATGTACATGCAAATTTCTAATGTGAGCGTGAATATTGTACACTATAGTGAAGTTAGGGCATACAATAACAAAGTTACCTTTGTTGTACTTGGTAGAATATATTATATCTTAACGACGTACAGTGGCAAACAATTTATCATTAACCCTAGAATGGCTGCGTCTTAGAATGTCATCCACATTAGTATGGTATGGATGAAATTTCAGTTATTGGCGAGTGTCTGTTACACATTTATCATAATTACGGTCAGTTTCCTAAGATAACTGACTCTGCCATACAGTTCAGTATAGCAGTAGTAGTGCTATACTGAAATGTATGGCACAGTGCTATACTGAAATGTATAGCATAGTGCTTTACCGAAATGTATAGCATAGTGCTATACTGAAACGTATGGCAAAGTGGTCAGTTATCTAAAGAACCGACTGTACCTTAATGTTAGGTAGTTTTCAAATAGCATTGGAAACATTCTACACCTTCTTTGGTCCCAGGTGATTTGACTTCATGCCGATGCATAGTAATAAAACCTACTTCTAATGCATATGGGTCAAACCTATGAAAATGTCTCCAAAATCACTGTTCGTGAGTACCTTCTTGTTCTTATAATCAATTGCAAGACTACTCATTTGTATACTATTGTGTAATTTTAATTAAATCACAGCTTTAACGCCTCGCGTACCGCGACCTGTCAATTCTGTGCCAAGCGCTGTACCAACGGTATACCCACTATGGGATAGCGGCACACGAAAGATTAATAAAGCAATCGTTTCCTTTCATTGAATACAATATACGTCGAAACAATAAGTCCAAAAAAGTTCTTTGTCTTGCTATTAATTTTATTATAAAAATTCAAATTCTAGAAACTTGAAGTTTTGTTTCCTCTTATGTAAGAAGTAAAACAAAAAATCGATTACAAAAATCCACCCATACAGAAAAATAAATAAACTAACAGAGTGAGTCTAATAAAAGCTTGTAAAAAGTTTTTGTTTTAATTCTATAGGGTAACGAGTATAGGTATATATTCAAATTCAAATTCAAAATATATAATATATTTATTCCTTGGACTTTATAAAGCACTTAGAAACGTCATACAAATTAAATATAAGAATATGTATAAATCATTACTACTCTAAATCCGCAGAGCTTAGATTCACTTTCATCACAGTATCTTGAATGTGAAAGTGAATTTAAGTGCCAGTTCCGGCGACGGGGCTTCTTGAGAAGAACTGGCAAGAAACTCAAGGCCGACTCTTTTAATTGCCAATATCGTTACATTAAATACAAATACAATCATTAACATAACATAACAAGAGCAATTCATTTCCAAATACGTTTATCATTTATGTAATCTGAGATACAATAGTAAGCCTTTTGACATAGTCTAGTTATACGATGACGATATAATGAGATACGTGGACAATATATAGATCGTTACGGGGAATCAAATATAAAAACAATACCCTCCAGTCACAATAATAACTTACTATCAAACAGACCATAATTTCCTGATAATGACTCTGTATATAATATGTTATGTCGGTGGCATCATTCCAAAATCCACGTTAATGGGTCTATACGAAATCAATTTACTCATTAAGGGCCTGCGCTCATTATCAGTACAGCGGCACGGCAAGGCTCTCTCTGCATGCTTACTTGACGCTCACCAACGACTATTATTGCCGAAGCATCTTTAGGCATGACGAGACGCCCTTAGGCATACCGAAGCGGCCTTAACGATACAGTAGCATACAAGCATGGCATCGCAACAGACTGGTCTCGTTATACCTAAGAATGCCTTGGCATTAATTGCGAGTGGTGTGCGACTGAGCGTAGGCATCTTGAGGAATCCCTTGCCATGTCGTGCGGATAATGGGCGCAGGTCCTAACGAAGTCCTAGAGCAGCATTCTACGGCTTTGTCTGCTCGATAGCCCTAGCAGATAGATAGATATTCATTTAGTAATTCATATAATTAACAAACGATATCGATATTTACTTGTCTTCAATCGTCTCCGTATAGATATTTTTGATTTCAGGGTACTATAACAGAAGGCCACATCACGCAGAATATTACTACAGAGAAAAATCATCAGAACAATCCACAGCAATACCAATAACTCCAGATGAACTAAGAGATAGACTAGAAAGACTTTTTGTTACTAAAAAAGAATTAGATGAACCTAGAGAAGACGAGAAAATTAGAAATGCCAGAACTTTTGCATGGACGCCTATAAATACTGGATGATATGACAATGACTAATCATTAAACTGGCTTAGATTTTTTAAATTTTAGTGTAATACAAAATGTTTATATAGAATACGTATATATATTATATATATTTCTTGCTTTATTTATTTGTCAATCCTTAGTTTCATAGTCAAATCTTAATTGCTTAGTTTCACAGGTTTACTTGTTTTATGTGTATGTAAGTTAAACTATGTATCTAATTACATATTTTTACATTCAATATTTTCTATATTGATAACACTTCTCTTGGAGGACTGGGATAAAGGTATATCTGTTGGAGGAAAGATATGTAACATAAGATAAGCTGATGATAACACTCTTCTAACAACGTCTAAAGAAGATATGAAGAGCTCTTGAACTGCCTAGAAACAAACAGCGTCAACTTTGGGCTAAATATTAATCATGATAAGACCTAAATATTGACAGTGGACAGGGCCGATAATAACCAATTTTCTGTCAAAAGTACGGCTAACTCTGACGTTGTCCAATGATGTTTGGGCTCCAATATAACCAATACCGGTGTGAGGATGAGAGTCGGAGGCGTTGTGCTATAACGCGATCTGCTGTCGAAAAGCTCATATAAATTTGGAAAGATCGCAGAGTACCAAAAAATACTAAGATGCGACTGATGCGAAGTCTCGTATTTCCAATCTACTGAGCTGAGACATGGATCTTGAGGCAAGGAGAATGAAGAGAATGGAAATTGAGGGAAGGAGAAAAATCTATGCCCTGGAGATTTGGTGCTAGAAATAACTGCTGAAAATTCCGAGGACTTCCGAACCAGTGCATCGATCTTAAAGGAACTTCATATCAAGGAAAGATTATCATCAGCTGTGCACTTATGTGTACTTATTTTAAACTTCTTCGAGAGGACTCAATGAATCCAAGGCTAGATGGAAGACAATAGACCCTGTGGTCGCTCTCCAACCAGATGGACAGGCATAACAAAAACTGTCACTACATCCTCCATATCTCACTGCTCCCACAATGCCTCCAACAGAATCAAATAGAGGCCAATATCAAGAGCCGCCATTCGTGATAACCTGCCCATGACCACGACCACCCTGCCAAGAGTTTACGACAGAGAAGAAAATATTATCTATATGCACTATTATTATTCTGTAAAAAGTTCACATTCTTCTAGTCATGTCAATAATTTATCCAGCGTAGCTTTTTTGCTGAATTTGGAACTATTTCTTATGTGAACGATTTTCGTCTTTCTCATTATGTTATTTTTCAGAGTGATTCGTGCGAGTTTTTTTGATCAAAGTTGAACGTATTAACGTTTACAAGGCGACCTAATTGAGAAAAAGTTTCATATTGTGAATTTACCAGACGCGTGTTACATATCCAACTAAGCCTGGTTGCTCACTTCAAAATGTGTACAAGTAAGCCATATAATTTTGATGTGTAACACACTTATAAATTCTCAACGTGAGAGTTCTTCTCTGTTTGGTCGGTTTGTTTACGTTGACATGATCGAAGGCGTACAAAAATCTTGCACTAAGCACTCTGTTTCATGAATTTGATTACGTCACGTATTGGTCTTGTGTCTTCATAATATATTTCTTAATACTTTACATATTAAGACTTTGTATTTAGAAATAAACAAAATAAATATTTCTGGACAAATTATTACACACTGCCATCTAGTCCCAAACTAAGCAAACCTTGTACTATAGGTACTAGATAACTTGATATTATACTTAAATACATTTTGTTTAAACGGCATCGACTGTAGCCTGTCTATCAATGGGTTTACTTATTTCGAGCTCCTCTGTGCTTCTGAGGGTACGTTAAGCCGAATCAGTGGTCTTAGGGCGGCTCGAAAATACCGCCAAACTGCAGTTGAGCAGCGTAGTGGAGTATGCTCTAAACTCCTACAATTGAGATGAGATCCCTATCCCAGCAGTGGGATGTGTAAGGGTTGTCGACGACTTACCCAGTAAAAAGCAACGTGCTCTACCTCTCGTTTCGCATTTTTTTTATACTACGTCGGGTGACAGAAAAGCATACGGCCCGCCTGATGTGAAGCGATTACCGTAGCCATATTAATGCTCGCAACAACTGCCAACGCAGCATCTTCTTTCTTCCTTTCTGGTGACCTCACACACTCGCAGGAACCCAACACAACCCTCAAGGTAATTGTTATTTGACTGCGGTATTCTGTGAGGTGGAGGTACATTCCTCAGTCGGGTAGCTTAAAATTACGCTCCTTAGCACTCTTTTCGGCAGAGCTTCGTTTGTCAGTCAGCAGGGTGCACCATGTGCAGGTGAGGTTTTGGTTCAAAGATGTTGATGAACCACTTACACCCCAAAATATAGCTGGTAGAAACCCCGGAGCTCTACCGACAAAGCTAAAAATGTTTGTCAATAACTCAAACCGAAGACCAATTGGAATTCAAATATTCAATGGGAATGGGATTCAGCCAACTTCGCCTCTTTTGGTAATTAACAGGAAGCACCACGTGCTGTTAGTGGATAAGCGACTTACACCTTAAAGGCTGGAAACGGATCGGCGATCCTTTGGTGTTGCTGATCTCCACGTGCGGTGGTGATTGCTTGTGAAAAAAAAAAAAAAAAACCTTAATAAGCTTTCTCTGTTGAGAACATTATCGATTTATTACTCCTCTAGTGAGTCCGATACATTTTCACGCGACCCCATTGCTGCATCCTGTACTGTCTTTGTGATTACACGGTCTGTTTACTTCGAAACTGCTGTTAATTTACTTGAATCACACATGCCGTAGGAAGTGTTTCCTATTTTAAAGAATAAATCGCAAGAAAGTCTTAATACTGGCGATACGGAACGAGGTTATAGCATTATTTGTGCACTAATAATATACGTATTCATATATTTTTTATCGAGAAAATATGTTTTTAATTTCTTGATAAAAGTTTTAATTCAAACTATCTCAAGAGATAATTTAAAATGAGTTATATCCAAGACCTATATATATTTAAGTCACAATAAGGTAATGAAGTTCATATTTATTTTGTTTAAATTTTATATAATAATCTATATAAACTACTTACCAATAATTAAAAACATACAATTAAATTAAAAACTAAATAATCATCAAAATGAGTTTGTACTATCAATATATCAAGATAATACAAACTCATTTTTAACCGACTCCAAAAAAGGAGGTTCTCAATTCAGCTGTTTTTTTTTTAATGTTTGTTACGTTATTTGTCAATTACTCCGTGATTTGTAAACCGATTTGACAAAAATCTTGTTTTACTTGAAAGAGTATATATAGATTGGTCCCATATTTTTTTCATTATAATCATCACCATCAGCCTGTAACTACATACATGAATGTAGAGCAATAATTGGAGTCGGTTTATTTTTTGTTAAAATTATAATTTAAAAAGGAGTTTACTATGATTTAGTACTATCAATATTAATTAATGATTAAAATCTAGTAAATCAATTATAGTCGATTCAAAATTCAATCTCGAATCGGTTAACTACCATTCTGTGATCGTAAAATAACATCATGTGAACAAAATCAACCAAGGTGTCAAGTTTGTTACTTTTTTGAGAGCTACACGCACTTAAAAAAATAACAAACCTGAACCATGTAGCCATATTAACGCTCGCAATATGAAATATCGCTTGCACGTTGGTATCATTCCGTCGCATTCTAAAAAGTTTGGCAACTCCTATCTATGTCGCACTATTAAAAAGTGGAACGCGTTTCCGGCATATGTATTTCCTCAATCATACAATATGGGATCCTTCAAGCGAAGCGTGAAGAAGCATCTTGTAGGCCAGCATGGCAGCGTCAACTGACAAGACATCAAGGTCTCTTGTCCGTTGCCGTTGCGATTGGGGATCCTCTTTTCGCTTACCATCAGGCGAAGTGGAGCCAATATGCTGAGCTAATAAAAAAAAATTTAAAAAAGTTAAGTCAGTGACCTCTCGGCGACTTCAAAGCCTTAGCAAACTCGGAATTAAACTCTGGGGTCTCTCGCTTACCCTGAAGCTGACTCAAATATATTTTTGATGACAAAAATCTAACATCGTCTTAATATTTCCGGTAATTGTGTTTAGCGTAGCCGGTAAAAACCCTGGTGCTCTACAAAATAAGCTGAATTTATTCAGAACTAAAAGGTATCAAAATCCGATTGTCGAAAAAAAAGCAACTTGAAACAGCTTCAACTTAAGCGTCAAGACCCCTGCTTATGCGAAGAATATTTACGTTAGCTACTCAACATAGAAAATTGGATTAACAGTAATGTCTTGCTCTACCTCCCCTAGTAGTGGGGACGCTAATTAACTACCGACATCTTGCACAGACTAAAAGTCGCACAGCGAGCGATGGATAGAGCAATGTTTGGAGTTTTTCTAAGGGATCGAATCCGGAACGAAGAAATTCGACGGAGAACCAAAGTGGTCGACATAGCTATCAGAGTCAGCGAGTTGAAGTGGCAGTGGGCTGGCCACATCTGCCGAGTCAGCGATGGCAGATGAGGGAGGAAAGTCCTAGAGTGGAGGCCACGTATTGGGTGACGAAGCGTAGGGCGCCCCCTCTCTAGATGGACCGACGATCTCAAAAAAGCAGCTGGTAGCGGTTGGATGCGGAAATCGGAGGATCGCGTGTGGTTGAAAGCATTAGGAAAGGCCTATATCCAGCAGTGGGTAGATACAAGCTGATGATGATGATGATGATCTTGCATTGCCAGCGACTGTAGTAGTCACTGCTTTTGTGGTTTTGTTAACCGATTTGGTGAAAATATTTAATCGATCTCTGATGTGCAAATCCGAAGTTTCGGGTGAAAGTTCCGACAATTTCGGATACGAATTTCCTTCGATTGGAACTCGATTGGTCCTGTGGATGTTCTTTACCATCGAATATTATGATCAGAAAAATAAGTCTTACGTTTTAGTTATTGACAAACATCTTCAGCTTAGTCGGTAGAGCTTCTACCAGCTAAGTTAAACATAAGTACCATAAATTTTAGCTGAAGTTTGATTTTAGCAATCAAATAATCTGACGGTAATCGGCTTCAGCATCCACCTGGTGAATGGTGGATAGTGGATATTGTTAGATGCTGTTGTCTTTTCGTCCAAGACCGACACTGACTTAACATGCCCTACGAAGAACGAAGCAACTCGAGATAATATAAACCCACCCATGGACAGGCTACGGTCGAGGTTGCTTAACTTGCGTGTTCGATTAGAGTAACACGCGCAACGATGCCACCGAGCTGCTCACGCCACCGAGCTCCTCTTTTCTAAAATTGGTCTAACTAACAGTATTGTCTTGCTCCAACTCTTCCATCTAGATTTAATTGCCAACGGTATCGATAACGTATACAGTCATTACAGGCTTACAGTTAATGTTAATGAACACACGTTTTTCTATTACTTCCTTAAGTATTTCGATGTTATTTCTAATCGCGTGACTATCATCGTCAATCATATAGATTGGCATAGTTATATCACTTATATATCTATTCAACCAAAGATTGCTTTTGGGGCTAAAATTCATAAATAATAATAAATAAATATTTCTGGACAATTTACACAGCGCCATCTAGCCCCAAATTAAGCGCAAAGCTTGTGTTATGGCTACTAGACAACTGATAAATGGACTTAAATACATTTTTTTTTATAAATTCATACTTATAATAGGTACATAGTAAACACCCAGACCAAGACAAACAGACATGTTCATGCACACAAATGTTTGTCTTGTCCGGGAATCGCACCCACGACCTCGGAGTCAAAGTGGCCATTCCTAACCATTCGACGACCGAGCTCGTCATAAAATCTACCCATCTATTTAATGCAAAATAATTTACAGCATTTATTCTAGAAGCAAATTTCTCAAGGAGGGTCATTTTCAAATATTAGAATTGAATCATCTTATTTTATTTATTTAGTACATTAATTCAAAAACTTCATCGCGTCTTTTTTTAAAAACCACATACAAAAATTTCGATGAAATCCTCGATCTAACAAAACTTCTTTTTTTCACTATTTTTTAGGTAAGATCTACATTATCAAACAATTGTTCAGAATAAAATCCAGTGTATGTCTGATAGAACATAAAATGAAACGGAGACTGGAAAAAGTCCTCAGATTTAATACTTCATTGACAAGTACATTTACGGTATCAGTAGTCCGTAGCACGTCTTTGGATCTGGCTCGTTAAAGGTTCAAACAGAGGAGCAATTCTCGTAATTAAAATGTAGTCAAAATTCTGTTTCGATCCAGTCACGATCTCACAAATGTCAAATTTGGTTTTCTCGTATCACACTATGCAAATTCAAAGTTTATAACAAAGTGTGATTATATCGAATTATGACTGAACATTAAACAAACTAAAAGTGGCATTCTGCTAGCAATAAGAATTGGTATTAATTAATGATTTAAATCAACTAAATATTTATTAATCAATTCACAATTCAATTTCGATTCGGTCAATGTTCGTAATACGATCCTAGAAAAATTACGAGAATTGGCATTCTGGTATCTGGTGGTTTCCGCCCAAATGACTAACGTACGTAACGTAAGACGTGACTTAAGTATAATGTATGATACCTAAGATCTAAGTGCTGCTTACTAGGAAGATATGACTTGATTTGATTTAAAATATTTTTTCTTAACATTACCACCTTATAACGTAATACTACATATCAAATATGTAATTGTATTGCATGTATATGATCAATTACCTGTAATTGCCCGACACGAGATATTGACTCGTAAGTTGAATGAACGAATGAAACACGTAATTTGTTTTTAATAATTAGTTAACAATATCACGACAGCATTTTTTATATCAACGCAGAAAATGGTTTGACCGTTTCTAATAGAGAGGTGATAATTTCCTCAACGTTGTCCCCGAACAAATCTAACACGGGAACCTCTGAGAGAGTCTATGTGCTTCTAAAAAAGCTCGCAACAGATTAGCGACTTCTTCGGATCGGCAATGTGATAGACAAGGCAATGTTTATCGGCGGTGGTGATTACTATTCATCAGATGACCTGCATATACTCAGCCTGCATTGCCCTGTATGAGTATAGGATAATATAAAAAGATAAATAAAAAGTTATACACATTATAAAAGGGGGGCTGGCCCCCCTTTTATAATGTGTATAACTTTTTCGCGCTTTTGTGTCTGT
The DNA here is from genome assembly GCA_937001555.2 of Hypsopygia costalis. Lineage (NCBI taxonomy): Eukaryota > Metazoa > Arthropoda > Insecta > Lepidoptera > Pyralidae > Hypsopygia > Hypsopygia costalis. The sequence goes on from OW443350.2 coordinate 7,417,434, forward strand.
AATCAAATTTTGCAGGTGAAATTTAACCCACTTTCCAGGGTCCAACTAAGCTGAAATTTGGCACACTCGCTGGGTTGTCGTGACAATTAAATGATTATCTAAATATCGCCATTTTAAATTAAATATGGCGGCCGTAAAATGAAGATTGCTAAGTCAACTTTTATTTGTTAGTAACATAACTAATACGTAAAGTTTGTTTCAATTTTTTTTTGTTCATTTTTGTTAATTTATGAAAATTAATCTTGACTGTTCTATGGCTTTCTCAAAAGTCCTTTTACTACGTTTACCTCATCTTATATAACTTTACGCCCCCAACTTCGTACGCATTAATGCCGATGTTCGACGATCTCGATGGTCGAATGGCTAGCAATGACACTTTGACTCCGAAATCGCAAGCAATCACAAATATTTTTTTACGGGGAACGAACCCCGTAAACAAATATTTGTGTGCATTAACATGTCTGTTTGTCTTGGTCTTGACGTTTTTTATTTATTATATGTATGTATTTGCAGAATGTAGTATCATCATTGGCTTGTCCTTTTTCCATTATTTTCGACGCAGTATGTCTTTTTTTCCATTCTCCTTATCAGCCGCTATATCTACTAAATCTACACTTAAGGGCTGACTTACCCATATCAAATCTCACAATCCAACCACCTCTTTTTTGTCTTCTTATCTCATTATATCCATTCACATTCAAATTCATTCGTTCTCTTTGTCACATATCTTTAAGTTACTCTTCATAGAAACTGGTAGTATGTATCATCTAAAATTATCTAGTGAGGATCGTTCTACTCTCTAACTGTAACAGAATATTCTGGAATGCGAAGCATCCAATGACGCGTGCCGGCATGCATGCCGGCTTTTCTCTTCGCTATGTACCATCACGCTATATTGTTTAATGGGATAGTTAAATAGTTTACACACGTGATTTATTGTATTTAATTATTCAATTTATAATTATACCTTATAAGGTAAATAATTGATGTATAAATGCACAGCTCAAACCACTGCTCTGAATATTAATCATACAGATAGTTACTATGATTTAGGCATCCGGTAAAAATTGATTTTGACGCAGGCAAAATATAGTTTAAAAAAAAAAAGTAAATTTAATTTTTAAATATCTTAGTATGTTTAAAAAACCGTTAGGATAATTTTAATTCAGGTGTAATATGTGATGATAAATGTGTTATTATTGTTCAAATATTTTAATATAATAGTTACTCGTATTTTAAAAATAATGCAATGAATATTATCCACTATGACTATATTCCATCTTATAACTATTGTCATCATTTTTACTAATTAATAGTCAATAATGATCAGTCAATTATTGTTAAAACAGCATCATTAAAATTATGTACAGCTAAGCGCTCATTACGCCAAATAGCTAAAGTAAAACTGAAACTTTAGCTTTAATCCCCTGTGGCATAGAAACTATAGAAACATCAAACTTGACATCCTATAAATCGCCTCTGAATCACAATATACTTATGTACCTAACGTGTACGATATTTTCGGCGCAAATGCATCTCTATACGCATAAGAATATTATTAATTTAATTATATATTTTTTGTATAACTTAAATTGGGGCAAATAAAACAAACAAATGGCATATCAATTCAATATATTCGATTCCGCCATGCCAACCACAAACACCCAAAATAAAACAAGAAAAGAGTTTCAATGTTTTCATTCAACCATTCCATCACTTAAGAATATCTTTCATCATCATAAAATTATCTATTAAGCTATTATTATATTTATACTCATTATACAATCAGTTATATAATATTTTGTAAATAAATACTTATATAAAAGGTACTCGCGTAACCACCTTATCAATAAAAATGATATATACGATTCAAATCTAATAAAAACATTGATCTACTTAATCTAAGCAGCACCTAAATATACAACTTAATAATACTTATAAGTTATTTTTACAAAATTGGACAATTGAACGTTATGGGATAGAAATGCATAGGACCCGTCGACTAGCCTATATTCTATACCTAACTATAAAATAATATCTGTATTAATAACGCTATTAATAATTGATTATTATCAAATAATAATAAATAATAATTGATTATTATCAACCCCAATATACGCAATACTTCAAAATTACATTTGGTGCAAGTGATTACAATATATTCACTATTTTCTATATAGTATAACCAAATATAAATTATCTTATTTACATTAAATATCTTTATATCAACATAACCATTTTCCTTTATATATTCGATTAAATATTGCCATCAAATAACGTAACGCATAAATGTCGTCCAATAAATACTTTTCTTATGTCGTTAGCATTACAATATATAATTTATATAATCTTTGTTTCCTATTTGCTACAGCAAAGGGGCCAAAATACATTCAGAGTATTATAATGCCCAAATCGATGTTGTATTATTTGTTAAGAGTCGTAAGCCATATTTCCTATGATATTTAGTTTACTGCTGCTTAGAGTACGCTCTGTAAGCTCTATCCTGGGCTGCTGCTTCATCTTCTACGCTTCTTCTGTAATGTCCACCAGGTCCAGTGGTGTCGAAGTCATTTCCGTAGTGCGAAGACGAATAAGTATGACTCTGGGAGACCTGAGGATGCTTCACAATTTCATAAGTAGTCTTCTCATGAGTTTCCCCTCCAGACACCAATTTCTTCAATCCGATAATCGCTGACAATAGCAACGCTATCTTGCCAATAAGCAGAGCTTTGCCAGCAATCAAAGCTATCGCCTGGAATGCTATAGCCAAAAATCCTCCCTTAATCGCAACACCAGCCATTATAGGACCAATCATCTTCTTCAATTTCCCCCTGGCTTCATCCATCGACCTTGCTACATCTTCACCGATAGTTGTAGGCGACAAAATAACTCGATGAGTCTGCATAAGCTTTGTCGTAGCTAAATTCAAGTATTTATCCACTTGATCTGATGGCAGAGCATTCAAATCGCCTTCAGGAAGTGAAGAAGGAAAGGCCCTTCCTATATCCGATCTTCGAACTAAAGATACGCCGTCAACAATGGGAAGACTTTCCATCCTGGCGGCACGGTCGACGAACTTGGCTGCATGGATCTTGAAGCACTTAACGATCTCCTGTGACCTTTCACAGCTGTCGTACACCCTTCCCAAGAGCTTCAACCCTGCTCCAAAGTCAGCAGAAGCTGCAGCGAGGACACTTAAACACAACAGGACGCAACTTCCGCGGTACTGCATCATGTTTGGAAACCGCGGCTGTCCTATCAAAACTCACTGGACAGATGTCCAGTCGTAGCGATTGCGTCTATTGAAATGTGTAGAAAATACATGAGCACTGGCATTTATCTATTTTCACCGGGAACTGCATTTATCTATAAATCTTTTAGAGCGTGCAATCGTTGCATCGTATGGCCGTGCACTGAGGCGTACGTGTGCATGGAGCCGGCTGGTGTGTGGGTGAACTTGCACTTTGGATTTACTAAGCAGTATACTAACTTCTTATTAACTGCTGTCTTAAGACTTACCCCATAGAATACTCTTTAACGACTTACACAGGTTATCTAGCTTCAACCTAAGCAAAGCAGTAATAAACTGATATAATTTTTTTGTTTTTTTTTGCAAAGTAATAGTCATAGCCGAGCCCGGTGGTCGAACGACTAGCAATGGCGACTTTGAAGCCGAGGAGGCCGCGAATTTGATCCCTGCACAAGACAATTAATTGTGACATGAACATGTGTGTGAACATGTGACTTGATCTGGTTGTTTTCTATGGTTTGTACGTATGTATTTTTCTCGTCCAACCCGTAGTTGAGCAGCGTGGTTGAGTATGCTCTAAACCCCTTCAATTGAAGGCAGACCCGTTTCCAACAGTAGGGTAAATAATCATTGTGGTCGCACTCCTCCGAAACGGTTCGACCGAATTTTTTGGTTATTTATTTGTGTAAATAAATAAGCAAAAAAATCTCAAAAATAGGTCGCATAGTATATTCCATTATTTTATATGACAGAACAACGCTTGCCGGATCAGCTAGTAATAATATAATTATGGTCATCATCATCATCATCATCAGGTCCATTTTAGTCTCCACTACAGGAGCACGACCCTCTCTCGTCCGTCCTAGACGGTAGGAGGATTTGGCCTACACTCCCCACGCTGGCCAAACGGGTTGGGGAGGCCTGATCGATATTTCATAATGTATTTCCCTTAGTTGCCTTGTACGACATCCACGGGAAGAGACGGAGTGATTCTATTCTAGTCTGCCGGAAACCACACGGCCAATATATGTTTATGTTATATATATAACATAAATATATTATCCACATAATTATGTTATCTGTGTATAATACATAGATAATACTCAGATCCAGACATGCCCCTCTCCACAATCGTTTGACTTATGTGAGGATTGAACCCGCAAGGATCAGCAATATCGCAGCCTAGGAAATGCTCGGCGCTCCTGTCCCTACTAATCGTCGGGGACGTCAATGTTTTATTTTTTTTAATGACGTTTTAATAAGTTTAAATATATGTCTAAGGAAAGCGGTATTTCCCGACCCGTGAAAGGCATCGCCCTACTAGTAATTTGTATATGGGGGCGTAAGTAGTTCATCAAAATCGTTAAACTAAAGCCAACCTCACTCGCACATGTTGCAATTTGCTGACTAACAAACGAGGCTCTAACGAAAAGAGAGCTAAAGAGCTTAATTGTATGCTGCCCGACTGTGGGAGTACCTCCACCTCACAGAATACCGCATAATATCAAAATAACAATTTCCTTGAGGCTTGTTGTATTTCTGCGAGTGAGTAAGGTCACCAGAGAGAAAGGAGATGCTGCGTTGGCAGCAGGGGTGGTGGCTTTTCGAATAAAAAAATAATCGATGATGCCATAGATAAATTGTTGAACATTTTATTAACAGTAAGTATTCTGCAATTTTAAAACGTATTTACAAATCGGGTAAAAAAAAACATTACAATTGGACATTTGATGCTTACTTGAGATAATATATTAATATAAAACATTACAAATATTCGCAATATACTAGCTGAACCGACAGACATTATCCTGTCTACTCAACAATGAATCTTGAATTCGAATTGATTTCGCGCAATCTGGCAAATGACTGATAGTTCTGTCAAACGACATAAAGTTACATTAGAAAAGTTGATATGGTCGTTCAGTTTTCTTAAATTTTCGAATCTTCACTGCAACTGTAACAAACACAACATAAAAAGAAATTGCAAAATCGGTCCAGCCGTTCACATGTGATGCCGTGATCAAGGGAAATAGGGATTCATTTTTATCATCATCATCATCAGGTCCATTTTAGTCTCCACTATAGAAGCACGACCCTCTCTTGTCCGTCCTAGACGGAAGGAGGAACTGGCCTACACTCCCCATGCTGGCCAAACGGGTTGGGGAGGCCTGATCAATATTTGATAATGTATTTCCCTTAGTCGCCTTGTACGACATCTACGGGAAGAAACGGAGTGATTCTATTCTACTCTGCCGGAAACCACACGGCCAATTAATTTTTATATATAGGTATTATTGTATAGATATAATATAATTATTTTTATGGTATTATTTGACAAAAAATTTGTGAAATTTTCTACAAAACAGATTCGGTGAGTTAAAAGCTTTACATACTGTACAAAATAACTTTTGTAATATTTTCTTAACAAGAAGTCGTTTTAAAATATTTCTTGATACTACCATACTCTGACCACTTCTTATAAATGTCGCGTTGTTAACTATTACATAAACAATGGCCTCTGATAGGGTATGAATGAGCTTGTGTCCATACTGTGTACGGTGCCGAATAATGTGTTCCAGATACAGCTCACAGGAGAGGTGAGGTCGATACCAGAGAACGGCAAGCAGTGGCAATTTTGATGTGACATAAATGAAAGACTTTTATAAGTACAGACCCAAATAACATAAGAAAATCTTAGAGAACCTACAATAAAAAAATTAAGCTTATAACCGCTAGAGTATTGAACCTAGATCCCTAAACCATTAACCATTCGTTTAATGGAGTATGGGTACTCCATGCTTTTGCAATTCATATATGTGCCCGTTGTCCAAAACCCCGACTTCTTCTAATACCAGCGAATAATAAATAATTTTGGGGTGTAAGTGCTTCATCAATATATTTGAACCGAAGTCAACTTCACCTGCACGCGGTGCACCCTGCTGACTGACAAACGAAGCTCTGGCGAAAAGACAGGTAGGGAGCGTAAATTGTAAGCTACCCGACCTCTTCTAATACCTTCATAAATATTGATATTAATTTTGGATATATCGCGGATAATCGCCGTTTGACAGACTAAGGCTTAGTAATTGTGTAACTTTTTGACCCAAGGAATAATCATTGACGAGCCCGCTGGTCGAATGGCTAGCAATTGATTCAATTGTGGAATGGATAGCAAATGGATGAAACTTTGATTGCCTAGGTCGCGGTTTCGGTCACCGCACAAGACAAACATTTGTGACATGAACATATCTGTTTGTTTTTATCTGGGGGTTTTCTGTGGACCATATGTATACATTTACAAAAAAGATACTTACGTATATTTATCAATTATATAGTACCATTCTATGGTACTATGTATGTATGAACTACTGAACGACCATTTATGTAACTTTTCTAATATAACTTTATGTCGTTTGACAGAACTGTCAGAAATTTGACAGATTGCGCGAAACAATTTCGAGTTCATTATTCATTGTTAAGAAGACAGGACCGTGGGTGGCGTTGGCCGTGTGTTTCCCGGCAGACTAGAATAGAATCACTCCGTCTCTTCCCGTGGATGTCGTACAAGGCGACTAAGGTAAATACATTATTAAACATCGATCAGGCCTCCCCAACCCGTCTGGCCAGCGTGGGGAGTGTAGGCCAAATCCTCCTTCTGTCTGGGACGGACGAGAGAGGGCCGTGCTCCTGTAGTGGAGACTAAAATGACCTGACGATGAAGAAGACAGCACAGCGTCTGTCAGATCAGCTAGTGACTTACAAAAAAGGAAGATTTTATTTGACTTATGTATTACACGGCTGTCACTGACATACTGTTTGCTATATATTTTATTTTGTGAGCATGTGTTGCCCAGTGGTAGCTCTCAAGCTGACGATGCGGATTATGTGGTCAATGTCAAGATCATTGCCGCTGTTTAGGGTAATTTGCGAACTGTCTAGATTCGAACAAATAAATAATTTTAATGTACAAAATTAGGTTATGTAAAAAATATTTAAAAAGTAATAACTCAGGTTTGTCGATTTATCTCGAGCTCTTCCGTGCTTCAGAGGGTACGTTAAGCTGTCGGTCTCGGCGGTCATTAGATGACAGTCGTTAAACCAAGTCAGTGGCCTTTAGGCGCTCCTGAAAGTATTGCCTATGACGTCATTCACACGCAGTTTTTTTTATGCCAATCTAGTGTAAAGTCTGCCTGATGTAAAGCGATCATTCTTGCCATATAGACGCTAGCAAGACAATCAATGCTCGCTGACCTCCCACTGCAAGTTAACCAGAATATCTCGTCTTAGTGAAGTCGCCTATTATAATAATAATACTTGTTGCCCCCTGCCGTTTTCCTGGCATTTCGGGGGCCCATCTAGTGAGTGGCAAGCCACCGCCTGCCACAAATAACTAGCAATAAAAGCAGTTATGGCAGGCGTCCGTCCCTCTTCTGTAATAGCCCGGTATTAAGTTCACCCAGATCTCACCTCCATAGCTCATTTATTTTCCATCAAACTTCGCAATAGTCTCAACGCCTGCCGAGACCTGCTCATGGGTATGTCGTTCCATTGACATATCCTGGAGCGGGTCACGGCGGGCGTACAACATTACATCAAACTTCTCAAAGGGGCCTCTACGCATTGGATCCATATCCCGCGCATGCCTATCAAATGACCGGGCTTAACCCCTGATTAAAAAGAGATACATAATTATAATAATAATCAGTTATAATTATAATAGTATTATTATGTATCTCTTTTTAATCACGGGTCAAGCCCGGTCATTTGATAGGCGTTCGCGGGGATATGGATCCAACGCGTAGAGGCCCCTTTGAGAAGTTTGATGTAATGTTGTACGCCCGCCGTGACCCGCTCCAGGATATGTCAATGGAACGACATACCCATGAGCAGGTCTCGGCAAGCGTTGAGACTATTGCGAAGTGTAATGGAAAATAAATGGGCTATGGAGATGAGATCTGGGTGAATTTAATACCGGACTATTACAGAAGAGGGACGGACGCCTACCATAACTGCTTTTATTGCTAGTTATTTGCGGCAGGCGGTGGCTTGCCACTCACTGGATGGGCCCCCGAAATGCCAGGAAAACGGCCGGGGGCAACACCGGTGTGAGTGACTCAGGGGTGTCGAGAGGTGTGCTGCGCTTTCTCCGAAGTTACTCGCAGCGTGATGCCCTTTAACACCACCCCTGGAGCATATAGCTCTAGCGGCTCCTCTCTGGACGGCCAATGAAGGCAAGCCAGAGCTGAGAGCCCTGCCGTCGGAGACGAAGGCCCTGACCGACTCTCTGGAGACTCAGGTCCGTGGTGTCGCTACTCACACAACAGCTCGCCACAAGCTGCCCTGCGGGTTTTATTATTATTATTATAACCGGGCTTGACCCGTGAATTAAGAGAAACATAATAATAAATATTTCTTGACGTATTACACAGTTCCATCTAGTCCCAAACTAATCAAAGCTTGAACTAAGGGTATTAGAAAACTGAAATAAATGTTTTTTTTTCAATTGTTGTTTTTTTTTTGTAAAGAAATACATATAATACATACCAAACATCCTGACCATGACAAACAGACATGTTCATGCACACAATTTTTTGTCTTGTGCGGGTATCTATCGAACCCGCGACCTCATAATCAAAGTGACCATTGCTAGCCATTCAACCACCGGGCCTGTCAAACTTGTTTTTTGTAAAATTATAATAAACGAATTTCGTATAGAGAGATTTGATAGGTTAAAATATGGGAATTATCCTATTTGCCGCATTATTTAAAAGTGCCTGCGACAATGCGGGATGCGTAATCTGGTCTCAATTACGCTTTGATCACTGAGTCTAGCATTACACTTTACATCCGTTTTAAAACACAGGTAGGATGTTGTAAAATTAAAAAGGGAAATTTTATTATTCCTATATGTGATAGTAACAAAAGAACTCGGCATCAGACAGCGTCCATCAACCACATGACAGTGCAGTCACGCAATCTGACCTTCTTCGGCCATGTATCTCGTCGTGGTGATGACTCCGTAGAGCGTCTCGTAGTGCAGGGAAAAGTTGAAGGCACCAGACCACGTGATAGATCACCAATGAGATGGACGGACCAGAGACCTTACCGCCGATGCTGAAGCCGATTCATCATCATCATCATCAGGTCATTTTAGTCTCCACTACAGGAGCACGACCCTCTCTCGCCCGTCACAGACAGAAGGAGGAATTGGCCTACACTCCCCACGCTGGCCAAAACGGGTTGGGAAGGCCTGATCGGTGTTTGATAATGTATTTCCCTTAGTCGCCTTGTACGACATCCACGGGAAGAGACGGAGTGATTCTATTCTAGTCTGCTGGAAACCACACGACAGAGCCGTGTGGTTGGACTAGTGCTGAAGCCGATTACTAACGAATATTTTGATTCGAAAAATAGGCCGTAAGTTTAAGTTATTGACAAACATCTTCAGCTTAGTCGGTAGGGATCCAAGGTTACTATCAGATAAGCTAAACACACGTAAGTACTATAAATCTAAGTTAAAGTTTGAATTTCGCAATCAAAAAATGGAAATCGGCTTCAGCTTAGCCGGTACGGCCCTAGATCAAGTGCTCGATTTGCGAATGAACCCGGAAAGCTGAAGTCCACGACGAATTGAGCTGTATTACCAAAATCATCATCATCCTCATCAAGTCATTTTAGTCTCCACTACAGAACCAAGACCCTCTCTCGTCCGTACCCAAACAGGAGGATTTGGCCTACACTCCCCACGCTGGCCAGACGGGTTGGGGAGGCTTGATCGATGTTTTATAATGTATTTCCATTAGTCGCCTTGTACGACATCCACGGGAAGAGACGGAGTGATTCTAGTCTGCCGGAAACCACACGGCCTAAAATCATCAATCATCGTGATTCACATTGAAGACCACGACCACTCTGGCAAGAGTGTACCGACTAAGAAGATGTGATGGTTTGGTTGGTTTATGTATAACATCTAAACAGCATAAAAACATACGACCGGCATGATAATAAGCAATAATAGGCGGAACAGCGACTGCGAGTCGCCGATCATTTACAATCGGGTGTGGCTGTGTCTGTGTCTTGAACACGGCCGTGTGTTGTACGTGAATACGTTATGCACTAAAATTATCTCAAAATGGCAGTGCTTCCCCCGCCCCCGCAAGCGATGTTCCATGGCTAATAAGCTAATAAGCTCTGTGAACCTTCATCTATCCAGTGGCGTGATTGAATTTTGGATGAAGATGAGATTTGTAGCTGCAACACCAACAACAACGTATTTAATTAAAACGAAAGATAACTTATCTTTCGTTTTTTTGAATTGCAATTGTAATGCGTAGCGAGCTTTGTAGGCAATTTTAAAGACATATTCACTTCAAAGACTCTCACGCCATTTTAAAGAACCCTACTCAGTAATTTTCTGAAAAAACCTCGGCAGTACAAAGGTGAACTTGAATGTATCTCAAGAGGTGGAGTGGTCTGGTATGTAAGTAGCTCATCATATCTTTTGAGCTAAAACCAAGCTCGCCTGCACGAGGTGCACCCTTCCGACTATTTAACAAGGCACTGGCGAAAGAGAGGAAGAACCCAGCGAGAGGTAATGTTGTGACTTGCTCATAACAATGATTCTTGGTGGGGGTAAGGCATAGCGAGACATGTCGCTCAAACCCTGGCCTGCATTCGCCTGGAGATGTACCTCCATATCGTGGAACGTCGCAGCCATAATGGGCTTTGCCTTTATGTTCTTGCGAGTGACCTAGGTGACCAGAGCTACTAAATGAGTCATTATACCGACAGTTGGGGGATCAGTGGATATCGCAACGCCACTAACGGTGTAGGAGCAGCGTGCTAGCGCAGCGGTCAGGGAGACTAGTTAAAACAGCTATACATTACCCACCCGCAAGTCAGTAAGGCTCACGGACACAGGGATTACCCTAATCTCCACCCTGGGAGGCTGGCCTGCTAACCTACTAAAAAATCCTGCAGTAGTAGTCGTGAGTCGTGCCGTCCTCATTGCTGATTTGGAGGAGCCAAGAGTAGGAGACATCTTTATGTCCAAAGAAAATGTATTCCACAGTTATGCCGCTTGCACGGAAAATGATTTGGTTGAAGTTAAGCTTAATTATGTAGAGGAATTTTCAGCAAAGGATCCACGGAACAACGCAAACGGTTATCTATTATATGTCGCGAAATTGAAACTTTTCACTTAATTAACCTGGAGCCCTACCGGTTAAGCTGAAGCCGATTCCCATTGCATTTTTTGAATGCGAAAATCAAACTTTAACTTAGATTTATGGTACTTGTGTTTAGCTTAGCTGGTAGTAACAATGGAGCTCTGACAACTAAGCTGAAGATGTTTGCCAATAACTTAAACGTAAGACCTATATTTCGAATCAAAATATTCGATGGTAATCGGCTTCAACTTCGGCGGTTGGGCCCTTGGAGCAGAAGGATTAAAGAGTTCATTGATATTTGTTGTCGATTTTGAGAGGCTGAAAGGTTCTATTCATTTCGTTTCGCCCATTTTTTTATGTCGTCTGGCCAGCATATTGGAGGTCTTCTAGAAATACGCTTTTCGCTCCAGGGTCTCCACTCGTCTCGATGTAATAAGATTTTTTTAAATTCACAATTTTTTTTCGAAAAATAGGTAATATTGAAAAACATGCCATCTACAAGTTTTGCTGTGTACTACAATGTTATTACGAGCAACGCAACTGGAGAAAGCATGGACATACTTTTTTCAAAGCAAGTCGTATACAACACAAACTGTTCTCATATTTTTTTTATATCACGCCGGTGCCAAACCCTAGCTATACTTACACGGCCTTCCTGATGTAGAGCGGTTACAATAAATAAATAAATATTACTAACTAGACAAACAAAACCGAAAGTGACAAAACCTTACTTATATAAAGATCCCATATTTAAGTATTGGATTTCTGTCTACTGTAAAATTACTTTGATACTAATTATGTTACAATTTGACGCAAATTTGACACGTTTACATGCCTACTAATTAAATGACTGATGGTGTTATACTGTATGCTATTTTATTAGTTACATACATTTATATGGGTATTTTGCCTGCAATAAAGACAATTCTATTTTTATTTTATTATTATTTATATGCATAGTTCCTAAGCGAGAAAGAGACAGAGCATAATGTATCGGCGTGACCACAGACCGAGGATTTCTACGCTTCTGTGTGAGGATGAATTCCCTGCCGATGACTATTAAAGCACTGATGATGGATTTCAATGATTCCGTATAGACGAGCTCAGTCGTCGAATGGTTAGCAATGTTCACTTTGACTCTGAGGTTGGGGGTTCGATCCCCGCACAAGACAAATATTTGTGTGCATGTCTGTTTGTCTTGTTTGTTTTGGGGTTGTTATTTAAGTGTAATATCAGTTATCTAGTACCCATAGTACAAACTTTGCTTAGTTTGGGACTAAAATGCCGAGTGTAATTTATCCAAGAATATTATTCAATATAAATAGTAAACTAGGCATTATTGTTCTTACTGTAATTAAACCAACTTTTAAAGTTGTTCATGTTTCAGGCAATTAAAAGTGCAAGTTAAATTATCATGCCGGAATGACATTTAGTCATTAGTTACTTTCAAACAAATGAACACTAATAATTTCCTAGTCAGTTAATTATAATTGATGGTATAGACTTCATAATTATTACAGGTACCTGGAATTGTAATGTATGATACTACAATTTATCATAATCATTATCAGCCTGTATCTACCCACTACTGGATTTAGGCTTTTCCCAATGGTTTCCACCATATACGATCCTCCACTTCACTCCACATCCCACCGCAGAGGTGTTAATATTTAGAGTCAAAGCCAACCTCACCTGCACGTGAAGCACCGCGCGGACAAGAGAAAGAGGATTTGACAAAGGAGAGGTAGGGCACAGCGTTGTAAGCTGTACGACTGGGGGAGTACCTTCACCTCACTGAATACCGCAGCAATAATAATTTCCTTGAAAGTGGTAGTACCAGCAGGGATGGCGTTCGCGAGCGTCTTATCATGTTACGAGTGTTTCTATGGTTACAGTAACCGCTTCACATCAGGCGGGCCGTATGCTTGTCTGCCACCCGACGTAGTACAAAAAGTAGCTTTATAAAGCGTGACCCTATATTTTGACCTCAAATACAGTTATTCAATAACAGATACGACATAACTATGTCGTATCCATAATAATAAGCACCATTTCTTCTGCTTTCAAGGACCATTTCTCTACAATAGTATACACCGTAAATTAGATATCCTTCCTTTAACCACATATCAATGCAAACTTAAATTAACAAAATACCTTCAAACTCTTAGTTACGCTGATACAGAAAAACTCCTCCTTCCCCGTAGTTAAATGCAGTCACATCGATTAAAGATTTGCTTTACTCATGCATACCTAATCACATTACCTATGCCTAATTACACATAGTGTATATATGTATATATGTGTATGTGTGTGTGTGTGTGTGTGTATGTATATGTATATATATGTATGTATGTATATGTGTATGTATATGTATGTGTGTGTTTAGATGTATATTAGTTGCAATGTTACATAGATGTGCCCGTGGGTATCTAGGTTTATCTGATAGTAGTTATAAGCATTATTATTGCTATGTATAGAATGATAGTTTTATCATAGCTTGGCTAGCTGAGTAGATTGTACGATTCCTCTTACTCCCTTTGATTTGTTTTGCAAACTGCTATATGTACGTATCTTATATTTTATAGTGCCTGTCTATACTTAAAGTTCCGTGATTTATGTATGGTATGTAAATTGTTCCGTCTTGACCGAGAGGTGAGCACTGGTGCGCTGAGATACAGGCTTATGCCAAGTTCAGAGGCTCCAGTCTCAAGCAGTCGATACTACCAATGTTTATTGTCGCATTGATGTATTTACCTGATTGTTTAATTGCACGTACAGATTGTGTTTGTTTTGATTAGTGAGAAAATAAAACATTTTATTATTATTATTATAATAATAAGGACCAGAAAACGTAGTGTAGTGTATATCCAATCGTTGGTCATGACACAACCCTTTGAGGGGGTTGTGGAATCTGTGCTGGGGCTACAGCCCCTCTACGAAGTTTCCTTCGTTATATGTGAATACGTCTAGCGATTTTCTGGCGTTTTTTTCTTAGGCAGCGCGGTCGACGTCGCCCGCTAGTAATTCGCGGACGTATAGTCGTCCTATCAGAGGGGCATGCGTGCAGGCAAGTTTTTACTATGGTGCAGGGATGCCAGGTTGCGTATATGACCCAAACCCGACACGTCCGCTCGCTCAGTGTAGTGTATGAAATCTTGTGCTTGCTTTTATATGCGCGTTAGTAGTACTTATCATATGTACAGCCGCTAGAGATACTGGCATTTCGGTTTTACTTTAATGTCGTTTTGTACATTTCCGTGTAATTTATTGGTTGTTGTATTTTATACTACTTTGTTATTTCATAATACTCTATTAGTTTGAGTCTAGATGATACATTTTCGCAGAGTGCATCTATGGCAAGAGAATCTTGTACGTGCGTAAGTCTAGAGTCCGGACTAAAGATCAATCGTTCTAAGGTCAAAATGCTGATAGAGGATTGCGCTAACAGTCGTCGTCAACACTTACTCATCCCACTGCTGGGATACGGGTCTCCCTTCAATTTTTTTTTTTTATACTACGTCGGGTGGCAGACAAGCATACGGCCCGCCTGATGTGAAGCGGTTACCGTGGCCATATTAACGCTTGCAAAATAAAATATTGCTCGCGCGCCGCCACCCCCGCTGCCAACGCAGTATCTCCTTCCATTCTTTCTGGTGACCTCACTCACTCGCAGGTACACAACAACCCTTAAGGGAATTGTTATTTGGCTGCGGTATTCTGTGAGGTGGACGTACATTCCCCAGTCGGGTAGCTTACAATTACGCTCCCTACCTCTCTTAAAATCAATTGAAGGGGTTTAGAGCATACTACACAACGCTGCTCAAATGCGGATTGGCGGAGCGCTAACAGTAACTTTCCCGAAGTAACTCAAATTGCAAACTATGTATCCTATTATTTTTCAAAAATATTTATAATATGTATCAAATTCTAGAGAAGTAGCTTCAACTCACAGAAGAATGCAGCCAAATATACACTTAAAAATTATTGTATTCCTGCAAATTTACAAAGATATCAGATAGGTGCGATACTCCGTTAGCGCGGGGTATAACAACCATTTCTAGGCTCGTTCGCCACTGAAACTACGTCCCCATGTCCTGTCCCCAACTTGGGGACAGGAGCCATCCTTCTACTCTGACCAACTAAACCGATCTCCTTTTTGTGCTGAATTCAATGAAGGTTTTTCCAATTAAGCCAACTTATTAATCATATATTTTTATAAGTATTTCTAACTAAATAAATATACGAAGAATGGGTGAATAAAACAACTCAACTAACGACAATTTCATTTCTTTTCTAAGATATTTTTATTCGTTCTACATGCCTTCATTTTGTCAAGAAAACAAGGTAATTGCCCGACATTCATACCTGCGTGTGTGCTGCATGATGTGCGTCAACTACCGTCGCGGTAAGACGTTAGCGCTAATCAAAAACAATTATTGATACGTTGTAGGTAAAATGCCTTCTTCTAATGATCAATATAGTTTCGGTTTCGGTTACGGAGCTCCAAAATATCCTTACTTAATGTAAGGATATTTTGGAGCTCCGTAACCGAAACCGAAACTATCGGATATCCGAAATAAAAATTTATCCGGAACCGTAACCAAAACCGATATAAAAGTTTCAAATAATTTCGGATAGAGGCAGAATCTAAATGAGACACGTTTTGATAGGTTTTCGGCGGCCAAGACGACATACCAGCTGCGTCGCTAGCATCGTTTACTTACATAATAATTACATACTTCTCCATATATGTCATCTCTATTCTTGTGAGACTAAAATTACTTAAAAAAAGGTAGATCCAATCTTCAGACATTAGAGGGGATATGATATTTTCTTAGTCCATAAGTTGCTTTTAGTGATTTGCTGATTTACTTGAAGCAGGTTTCTATGTTTTAAAGGGTTACCTTGTATTAAATTTTTCCTTTAATAATTAACATCCGTATCGGAAACTATCCGTAACTATCGAATAATACGAAATAATTTCATATACGTAACCGTAACCGAAACCGATGTAATATTATTTACATATCCGTAACAGTAGCCGAATCCAAAATTTCATATCCACAACGTTCCTGATCTTAAGTACAATGCTCCACTTTTATATTGCCGGAATTTAAAAAAAAACCTCCAGAATTTTACAAACAATATACTTAAAAAAATTACCACAGAGCGAAACCACGTTCGCTTGCGTCTGTACATTGTACAGTGTGAATGAAAGTGAAAAAGTAATGAATATAATACTTTTAAAAGCTTTTAATTGAGTAGAAATTCTAAATAACGTTAGAACTTTATCGGCAATAAAGTTTATTCGCTGAAATTATTACTTTCAGGTACTTCATAGATTTTTTTTATAGAAATAAGAGATATTGTAATAAGTAGATATTTATAAAAGATATTGTTTGGGGTGTAAGCCGTTCATCTACATCTTCGAACCAAAATTAACTTTATGCAGGTAAAGTTAATTTTGGAGCACTCCGCTGATTGACAAACAAGGTTCTCACAAAAGAGAGGTAGGGTACAGTGTAATTGTAAGCTGCCCGACTGGGGAAGTACCTCCAATTCACAGAATACCAGAGCGAAATAACAGTTCCCTTAAAACTTTAAATATCGTAGTAAATACATATTCTATTCAATGTTAAATCTAAGGTAGGCGGTATTGTAGACTGACCTGTATGACCATGGACTGTACATTGCTGAACACAAAGTTCAGTACCGAATGCACTATCCTTCAGCATGTATTTACATAATCGGAAATCCTCCAACGTTTTTCAGATCGTCTATCTATTTAGAAGCGGTCCTTTCTGCTCCATCAGCCGTCATTTCTCCGAGCTATTAGACCTGTCCACTACCACTTCCTTACTTAATTTACTTTACTTGCGTACATCAGTCTAATTGAACACGCCAGTTAAGCAACGTCGACTATAGCCTGCTCATGGATGGGTTTATTTATCTAGAGCTCTTCCGGATTCGAAGGGCACGTTTCTTAATTACTATATTTTGTAAAATTGTTGATGTAGGAATCGCTTTAATTTTCCTCATTATTCTTTTCGTCAAAATAACAATTTGTTATATTTGATGTAAAATATGATTTTTTTTATATTTATTTTAATACTAGGATATGTTTTTATTTTATATTTATTTAATCCGTAGTCTATTATACAATTAAAATAAATACTAAATATGACTAACTATATATACAAACAAAAAAAGAAACGGAAATAACAAAAACTAATTATAATTAATAAAATATAATATCTAAATAGCATCAAAAAATTCTTCCGCATCGCCATCAAAGGGTAACGCGATTTTAATCCGTAGTTGGATTAAAATCGCGGATGGTATAATTACCGTCCGCAATTTTAGTCCAACTACGGATACTCATTCCAAAGTTTGTCACGTAAAAACATTCCAAGATTGATGATGATGAATGTACAATGAAGGGTACAAGTAATATACACATATTACACTATTAGATATCTACATTAAATAAAGTGCAGTGACAATGTACAGAAATAAATGCTGACAATGAAAAAAGTATACTTTTAATAATAGCTCATCATAAAGGTTAAGAGAAAGTAGAATGGGTGAACTGTCGTCTTCCCATGGCAAATTTTTATAGCAGCCAATTTACTGTTGCAATCTTAGAAAATGTGTGATTTGTGTTAGACATTTTTTTTTATTTCGTTTCTAAAAACATGGGACATGGGACATGGGTCACCCCATGAAACCCTAATTTGTTTTTATAAGGGATTGTCATAAAAATATTATATATATATATATAAAATTTTCGTGTCGCGGTGTTTGTTGCCAAACTCCTACGAAACGACTAGACCGATTTTTATGAAATTTTTTGTGCATATCAGGTAGATCTGAGAATCGGCCAACATCTTTTTTTTATATCCCTAAATGATAAGGTGATCCATCCCTAACTTTTTATTTTATTTTATTGAAAAAAATGTTTATTTTCATTTTATTATGATCTCGCATTAAAAATACAACTTCTATACCAATATCCTTTTTCGAATACAAAAAAAAATGGTTTCATAAACACGATCACTATCGCATAACATACATAAAAACACATTCGACTTGAGAATCTTATATCTTGTAGTTTCTTAATATAATTTCTTTCACGATTCTATTATATTGATTAAACGAAACCAAGCAAAATGTGAACATATGACCTTTGTTTATGGAACCCTTTATTTTGGCATTGGCCTTTTATTCCTTTCCCATCGTTTAAAATACCTATCAATCATTTTGATTTCTAACTACTAGTGGAACTCATCACTATAATAATAAAATTCGTCAGTGTGTCATTACAAGAAAGCTGTATACGCACATTACCTTAGATGCGATGAACGTGCTTTAGAGTACGCAAGTTCACGGAAAGGTGAAATGGGCGGAGGTTTGATCGGCAGCGGATAACTACAAGCGGGTTTTACTTCTAAGTAATGTGCGAATATAACAGAAAATATATTAAAAAAACGGGCCAAGTGTGAGTCGAACTCGCGCACGAAGGGTTCCGTACCATGTTGTATGAGAGCCCCCCTTAAATATTTGTTTTATTTTTATTTAATTATTTATTTACATATACATATATACACATATACATATTACTTAATATTATGTGAGTATTTCAAGCGTCTACCTATTACCGTTATTAATTGCGAGCAAAAACGAGCAAGAAAATCACGCTTGTTGTACGGGAGCCCCCTTAAATATTTATTTTATTCTATATTTTAGTGTTTGTTGTTATAGCGGCAACAGAAATACATCATCTGTGAAAATTTCAACTGTCTAACTATCACGGTTCATGAGATACAGCCTGGTGACAGACGGACGGACGGACGGACAGCGGAGCCTTAGTACTATTACTGACTTATGGAACCCTGAAAAGAAAGAAAAAAATAATTTGACTACAGGAATATTTTCGAGAACTCCCAAGACATCCGCCTCGCTGATCCTACTTTCAATATTCCATCCTAGGTGCAAATGTTACTACTGGGAGTCGACTTTCTTTGGCAAGTACTTAAACCTAGTAGAAATACCCTTAGGCAAGAACAAGCCGACTTTAATTAAAACAACATTAGGGTGGTTAGTCTCTAAGTGTATGCAAGTTCCAAACAAAAATAAACAAAACATACATCATTTCACTGTCATTTACTTAACTGTAAAAACGCAATAACATTATGTAGTATGTATAATACTAAAATGTCCCCAACTCAGCATATCATGACGTCGAGTGCACGAGTGCCCCTATGGGGTTCAACCAGACCGTTCAACTGAAAGCACTATCTCAATGATTCCTTCATGAATGTAAAAAAAACCGCCCAAGTGCGAGTCGGACTCGCGCACGAAGGATTCCGTACCATTATCTATAAAAACGGCAAAAAAAAACACGTTTGTTCTATGGCCCCCCTTAAATATTTGTTTTATTTTTATTTAATTACTTATTTTTAAAGTGAATATATTACTAAATATTATGTGAGTATTTCAAGCGGTTACCTATTGCTGTTATCAATTGCAAGCAAAAACGAGCAAATTATCACGTTTGTTGTATAGGTGCCCCCTTAAATATTAATTTTATCCTATTTTTTAGTATTTGTTGTTATAGCGGCAACAGAAATACATCATCTGTGAAAATTTCAACTGTCTAACTATCCCGGTTCATGAGATACAGCCTGGTGACAGACGGACGGACGGACAGCGGAGCCTTAGTAATAGGTTTCCTTTTTACCCTTTGGGTACGGAACTCTAAAAAATATTACGCCCAAGTAGAGAATTAAATCGTACACTCTAAAAATATACAAATTTAAATATACTAAACGGTAAAATTATTTTTAAACCACTAAGGAAGCCTTACATCATATGGCCTAATTGATATAACCGTAGTCTAAGCTTCTTCCTCTTCGTATTCTTCACTACTGAAGGTCGTGTCCTTGAAAGTTTCTCGTGTCTCAATAACTTATATCCTTAGGACACACTCACGTTATAAATAGTATTGCACGCAGGCTGTCACCCTTGATGTACATAGCATTCTCTTACATCTGGTGATGTCACTTTACTCACAGGAATATAGCAATCTTCAAGACTTTTACATACATATGGGTCGTGCAACATAAGTTGCGAAAAGCCCTCGAGTAACAATTCTTTGCCTAGACTGTCTCGCGTGAGTTGAGTATTATTCGTATGTATGTAAGACGAAATTGGGTTAGACCGAACGACACAACACATGAAGGAGGGGTGGGATGGGTACTTGTGGCGGGGAACGCCGCAGAAGAACCCAAGAACAAAATTTGCAGGCAATGACAATGACCGAAACATTCCACAAACATTCCAAACTTTTGTTCTGTGAGGTTGGGGTAGTAGTACTCTGGTCGCACTCAATACGCCTTATGTCTTTTTCACTTCATCTTTTTTTTATGCCACTAAAGTAGCAAACAAGCATACGGCCCGCCTGATGGAAAGCAGTTACCGTAGCCTATGAACGCCTGTAACACCAGAGGCATCACACGCGCGTTGCCGACCCTGTAAAAACCTCTTCACGCCCTTTTTGAAGAACCCCATGCTGTAGTCTCCTGACAAAACCTCGACAGGCAGTTCATTCCACAGTTTGACAGTACGCAGGAGAAAACTTCTCTGGAATCATACTGTACGCGACCACTTTGGCTCCAATGTGTGAGGATGAATTCCCTGTCGATGGCGAGCGATGCAACTGTAGAAGGAGGCCGTGGGCATGATGTCAAACAACTCCTCTGAACACACCCCATTATCGTTAGATAATCAGCACGATGCACTATTACAAGATAAGTCATCTTAAGTTCTAAAGATGGTGATTAGTCCCTTACATCCATTAGAGTTTTTGAAAACAGCTATAATTGTAACCAATGTTTCTTTATCTGTTCATCGTAATTATATCTATGCTCTAGTACCGACTACGGTATTTGTGCTGACTGTAATGTATTTTATGTGGTGGTGGTGTTGTGTGGCGGGTCGCCGCATTCACAATAAAATGGTTGAATGCGGCGGTGGCTGCCTATACATCAACTTGTAAATGGGTGCTGCCAGAGGAGACTGGTCTGCTGTGGCTGTCATGGTTGCAAGGTAAACAATAGGAGGATTTAGGTTAAGTAGTGATAGACAATAATATGATTATTAGCATAATAGCGGCGTGTCGCTTCTCAATATATTTATGTAAATATTATGTACGTCCGTAAAAATATTTCGAATTTTACAAAAGTATGTGATATAACTAATGTCAACTTGCGGAACAAACACAAATTGGTTATTCCAAAACATAGACTGGGGAAGGTCAATAATTCTTTTGTCGTAAATTGCATTCGCTACTACAATAAGTTGCCGGAGTCGGTCCTGATTTTACCCGACACTAAATTCAAACAGCTTATTAAGACCACCTTATGTAAAAAGGCTTACTACAGCACCGACGATTACTTTAATGATAAAAATGTATGGCAAATTCTCGGCAAGGATGTGAAGCACAGGCGTCTTATCTTTACAAGTAGTATTGTGGATATACATATTTAGACTTTTATACAATATGTATACACTCTATACTATGATTTTTTATATTTTATTTATTTTTTTAGCTATTTTATTTTACTTTTTTATTTTTTTCCTCTTATTTTGGTTGAATACCATTTTTTTCTTATTGTATTATGATAATATTGTATGGCGACTTAAAAAAGACCTATATTTGACAGAGTTTCTTTCGGCATTTCTTCTCGTCAATGATCATTAAAATAATATACTTAATTGTAAAAAAATAATATACTTAATTGTAAAAGACGTGTCTAAGTGCCCGCGAGGGCCCACAGAATAAAGAATTTTGACTTTGACTTTGAATAAATTGTAAAAATATTGTAAGATGAAAATTAAAAAAAAAATGATAGTTAATTGATTCAGGTGTTATTTTGCGGAAGTCAAATTTACAGGCAATTTGATCTACACTACTTTGTGTGCTTCCGCCACCAATTAGTTCATGCAAACTACTGCCGGCCGGCACCCACCCACTACCGTTAGTATAGTTACTATACTAACGGTATAGTAACTATACTAACGGTAGTGGGTGGGTGCCGGCCGTACTAACTGTTAGTAGTGGATTTGAGTCGCCTACAAACTTAGTAATTTTCGAGATATTATTTAACAAGAAAAAAAATATAGGTAGTATTTTTCAATAAAATATATAATAAAAAAGAAACTAAAAATAAACAATCGCTCGTCATATTTCAACCAACTGAATTCTGGGGCCAATTTACACAATATCATAAAGAGTAATATACCTGAATCTACTTTAAGAATCACTCCATCTATTGATAAAAATGTTATGAAAATTCTTTTGGTTTTTTGAGAATTTTTTTATTATTTATTGATTATTGAGTATATCGCAAGTGAAAGTGTTTATTTAATTAAAGCAAATTAACCAGCAAGTGCGCCTATCGCTTTTTAGCTCTAGACAAGGCCTTTGCCTTATTCTGAACAAGCAATCTAGCACAGACTCTATTACATCTCATTGTCTAAGACATAGTTAATTATGATTCCACGAGAAATACAATTAGTGTGCAGTATCAGTTGTTGAACTGTAAGCATTGTTTGGCATTGAGTTTTTGTTGAACATTCCCAGAGATTTCATGTTTTCTTTTTATACGAGTCGCATTGCTAGCACATAGCTCGATCAAAATAGGTTAGCATGGTATACAGAGCTGTAGTGGTGATGCGGTCGTGCATGTGGCTACAGCTGACACAAAACTTCTTCAGCAGCTTGCTGATCATGTTATTGGCGAGATCTTAAAACATATACCCTTAAGGGAATTGTTATTTCACTGCAGTAAGAATACTGCAGCCTAACATTTGCCTTAAGGGTTATTGCTTTCCTGCGAGTGAGTGAGGTCCTCAGAAAGAAAGGAAGGAATATAGGCTGGCAACAGACCGGCGACCCCTTGGTGTTGCTGACCTTCATGGGCGGTGGAGATTGCTTTCCATCAGGTGATCCACATGTTAGTTTGCCCCCCTATCATTAAAAAAAAACACATGTTTTCTTTCTATACTAATCGTATTGCAAGTAAGGTCGATGTCAATAGGTAAACATATGCACAGTCGTAGTGGGTATGCAGTCGTTTCCCGCGTTACCTCCTCCTCTGCTGATGAAAATCTTCCTCAGGAGCTTGCTGGACATCTTATTTACAAGAAAATAATAACAAATCACAAGGTGAAGAATTCTGTTAGACAAATAAATAAATATTCTTGGACAAATTACACTGGCAACTACATCTAGTCCCAAACTAAGCAAAGCTTGTACTATGGATACTAGATAACTGATTATTATACTTTTAAACAACACCCAGACCAAAACAAACAGACATGTTCATACACACTTTAATGTTTTAAGAGAGGTAGGGAGCGTCATTGTAAGCTACCCGGCTGGGGAATGTACCTCCACCTCACAGAATACCGCAGCCAAATAACAATTCTCTTGAGAGTTGTTGTGTTCCTGCGAGTGAGTGACGTCACAAGAAAGGAAGGAGATGCTGCGTTTGCAGCGGGGGTGGCGGCGCGCGAGCGATATTTTATTTTGCGAGAGTTAATATGGCTACGGTAAACGCTTCACATCAGGCGGGCCGTATATTTTGGGGTGTAAGTGGTTCATCAACATCTTTGAACCAAAGTAAACTTCACCTGCACGCGGTGCACCCTGCTGACTGACAAAGAAAGCTCTGGCGAAAAGAGAGGTAGCGAGCGTAATTGTAAGCTACCCGACTGGGGAATGTACCTCCACCTCACAGAATACCGCAGCCAAATAGCAATTCCCTTGAGAGTTGTTGTGTTCCTGCGAGTGAGTGAGGTCACCAGAAAGGAAGGAGATGCTGCGTTGGCAGCGGGGGTGGCGGCGCGCGCGCGATATTTTATTTTACGAGCGTTAATATGGCTACAGTAACCGCTTCACATCAGGCGGGCCGTATGCTTGTCTGCCACCCGATGTAATATAAAAAAAATGCTTGTCTGCCACCCGACGTAGTATATAAAAAAAAACACACACACACAAATATTTGTCATGTGCGGGGATCGAACCCGCAACCTCGGAGTCAAAGTGACCATTGCTAACCATAAGACCATCGAGCTCGTCATAATAGAATAAAATAGTCATAGGAGTGTTTTGGGAGTACAGCTCTGCTCCTAATTCAGCAACTAATATCGTTATCTGTCTCTTGATAGAGCCACATTCGCTAATCGGTAGCCATCTTGCTCTTTGATATACTGCTTTGTCAAGTATTTCACGGTCTCATTGTAAGCTTCTGCATATTCTTGCTTTAGACTATCGACTAGTCTCATCTTGTATGCCCACGGCAGGTATGATAGTCCGTTAGTGCCCCAAGCATTAGACACACTTCGTCTATCTTATTGGCCTACTTTTCCTAGTTATATCTGGTCTATTAGCATCAAAATCACCTATGTCAACTCATCATGATCATAATAATACTAACATCATAGGCACTACCTCTTCAAAAACACAATGCCCATAATAATTCACGGGTCATTGTCACCCTATGTTTCAACTTTCAAACACTCGAAAGCAATGTAAAAAGCATCAAGTGTTATTAAAGAATTTATCGCATTGTAGGCCCATTGTAGGTGTTTTAAGGTCACCATTCAGCAACGTTATGGTAGGTTAACTTGAGAAGTGACGATTCTATGTGTGGCACAGAGATGAAATGTGCATAGCCAAAAAAATGTCACACGTTTCACGTTTCAGGCAATTGAAATCCGTGATATGTTTAATGATAAGGAATTATTATAGAATAGACTGACTAAGGTACCTCCGTACCTCTATCTCACAAAAGACCACAGCTAAATAAGAAAGCCTAGAGTAGAGGCCCAGAAGGTTGTTGTACAATGTTACATCTTCATCATCATATCTTAAGTCATCATCTTGAGGGGTTGTAATTGGTTCCTGTGAATGAGTGAGGTTACTAGAAGGCCAATTCTCGTAAGTTATTCTTCTTCCGCCCTTCTGATAGCCTTTCTGAATTTCACTAAGTTTATAAATAATAAATATCCCCTTAACCAAATTTTTGAATTTTTTTCCAAATAATGTTTGTGAGCTGACGAAATTTCTCTACCTTGAACGGCTAAAGTATGTGCGTAATTGAACATATTTACGCCAATTGGGGCATTCCGAAGATGCCATAGTACCTTTGAGGTGTAAGTGAGTCAGCAACATCTTTGAACCAAAGCCAACCTCACCTGCATGTGGTGCACTGACAAACGAGGCTCTGGCAGAAAGAGTGAAGTTACTAGAAAGATAGGAAGGAGGCATGGCAACGGATTGGGGACCCCTTGGTGCTGCTGATCTCCAAGACCAAGTGCCAAACGCCAACGGCCAAGTGCGAGTCCGACTCGCACTTGGCCGGTTTTTTTATATGAGATGGTGGAAAACGAGCATGTGGGTCACCGGATGGTGAACAATCACCACCGGTCTTGGAGAACAGCAGCACCAAGGGGTCCCCAATCCGTTGGGTGGCGATTGTTCACCATCCGGTGACCCACATGGTCGTTTTCCACCCTCTCATATAAAAAAACCGGCCAAGTGCGAGTCGGACTCGTACACGAAGGGTTCCAAACCATTATTACAGATAATGGTATGGAAAACGGCAAAAAAATCAGGTTTGTTGTATGGGAGCCCCCCTTTAATATTTGTTTTATTTTTATTTAATTATTTATTTTTGAAGTGAATATATAACTAAATATTATGTGAGTATTTCAAGCGTCTACCTATTACCGTTATCAATTGCGAGCAAAAAGGAGCAAAAAAATCATGTTTGTTGTATGGGAGCCCCCTTAAATATTTATTTTATTCTATTTTTTAGTATTTGTTGTTATAGCGGCTAAAGAAATACATCATCTGTGAAAATTTCAACTGTCTAACTATCACAGTTCATGAGATACAGCCTGGTGACTAACGGACGGACGGACGGACAGCCGAGCCTTAGTAATAAGGTTCCTTTTTATCCTTTGGGTACAGAACCCTAACAACCCATCAAACCTAACAATCCAGTCTTATAACTCTTCAAGTTTTTCTGGTGTTAAATAATAGAGAGAAAGCTGTACATTATTAGTTTAACGAAATCAATCGTGACTTTAAAAAGCTCTTCAATTTTTTGTTTTAACAAAACGTAACATACGTTAGACACGGCGTTTAAAATGATGATTACGCATAAAAAAAAGAAAGTTCGTGTCATAATGCAAATTACAGTAGTAAAAACATTATTTTTTATTGCAATTTGTAGTATATCAAAAATGGCTGACACTATGTGCGCTGTATGTGGCTCATCAGTATCTTTAGGGCCATAGGTGGCGTACCCTGCTAGTGAGACTAGTAGTATAAAAAAGTGACCTAACTCACTCGCAGGAAAACAACAACTCTTAAGGGATTTGTTATTTGGCTGCGGTACCTATTCTGTGAGGTTTCCCAGTCGTCCATATTAAAAAATCGAATAAATATAAATTTATTTCGATTATGTAAATGAATGTGAACTTTTCATCCAGTAGGACCTAGTTTATTGTCTAAATAACGCAATAAATATGAAACATTGACAATTCTTTTCTAGAAGACGAATAATCTAAACTTTCAGCCGAAATTTATCATTACATCGCCTGATATAGAACGCAATGGAAGATCGTCGAGGAGGCCAAGGTCCACAAAGGGTTGCAGCACCGTAAGATATAAATAAGTAGATAACTAAAAATAGATATCATATAAACTCCACATATATACCGTGCACATAGCATCTGAGGTTATATACTTTTCTGATTTGTTTGCAACAAGGGAGAATTGCCAGGCGTTTAAGCGATTTTTAACTGACTCCAAAAAAGGAGGAGGCTCTCAATTCGGATGTATTTTTTTTTATTGTTTGTTACTTAATTACTCCGTGATTTTTAAACCGATTTAAAAAAAACGTTTTTTTTATTTGAAAAAGTATACTTCCCTAATGGCCCCATATTTTTTCATCATTATTATCATCATCAGCCTGTATCTACATACATAAATGTAGAGTAATGTTTGGAGACGGTTTTTTTTTTATTAAAATTATGTTTCTGGAATCAATATGATAGGTGGCTACTCGGAGTTGTAGGTCCCCAATGACGTAAAATTAATCATACGAGGTGCAAGTCAGTTAAGCTTCACTTGACTAGCCATTTCTTTAAAGGCTTTGAATGTCTTATTTGTCATATTGCTGAATTTCACATTACCAAGGGGAAGCCAAACTCTAAAGCTTCCTACTCATACTAATTTCTTCTGATTAAATTTATTGTGAGTTCTAAGGCAACCGTAGTTTTACCCTCAGGACTGCAGGCTTCATTGTTCATTGCTTTTTTGATGGGTACCGCTGTTAATCCTTGCTACACAGGAGACACAGTGGTGGAAATATGTGGTGGGCCCCCGCGGTGGAAAAAAAACTCGGCCGGGCATCTCATCAATATTGAGTTTATAATGAGAACATTACCACAATGCTCTTCACAAAGTTAATTCATGCAAACTATAAAGAAAGCGAATTAACCGAGGGTATAATTAAGATGTCACTATCTTAACAAGATATAATTATTCAACTAGTGATGAAAGTTATGGACGGTAATGTACTCGTGCGCCCTTGTTATGTAGATTTTTATTGAGGCTCGTGCTGATGTATGGAGACAATTGTAGCCTATAGAATTAAATAAATAAATAGGTATAAATATTTTTGGACAATTTACACAGCGCCAACTAGTCTCAAATTAAGCGCTTGCGTTATGGGTGATAGACAGTTGTCTATTTATTATTATTTATCAGTTGATAAATAATAATGATATTAATAATATACTTATTTATATTTATCAGTTGATAAATGTACATAAATACTTTTTTTTTTGTAAAGACATACTTATAATAGATAGAAAACACTCAGACCTAGACAAACAGACATGTTCATGCACACAAATGTTTGTCTTGTGCGAGAATCGAACCCGTGGAGAAAGAGAAAGAAGGAGAAAGAGGAGTCAAAGTGGCCATTGCTAACCATTCGACCACCGAGCTCGTCAAATTGACGACTGATTTAAATTTTCATTTAGTATTTTACATAATTTAAAGTACTTGCGTTGCTGGTTGCGTGTATTAGTCTAATCGAACACGAAAGTTAAGCAACGTGTGCCGTAGCCTGTCCGTGAATGAGTTTATTTATTTCAAGCTCCTGCGTACTTCGGAGGGCACGTTAAGCCGTCGGTTCCGGCTGTTGTCATTATAGATGACAGTCATTAAGCCAAGTCAGTGGCCTTTAGGTGGCTTGAAAATATTGGCCTCCGCCAATCCGCAGTTGAGCAGTGTGCTGGAGTATGTACTAAACTCTAATTAAAGGAAGGGAGACCCATATCCTAGCAATGGAATGAATGAGTGTTGAGGATACTGACTGTTAGTACTTGGTAGAATTCTGTAGATATTTTATATTAATGGAATAATAGCACAATTGACTACATTACTATATAAAAAATGTCATCATCTCCGGGCTGATACGTGATCCATTTGTCCGCATACAACGAAAAATAGTTTGAATCGTCGGTGACCCAATGATTTCTGATCGGCTGGACTCGCAAACGAGAGATATTGCATCTCTTTATGTTCTATGTAAATTATACCACGGGGAGTGCTCGGATGAGCTATATGATTTGACTAGCTTTCACTCGCGGCTTCGCCCGCGTTTAATTTTTTTAGTATCCTATGTCCTTCCTAATACCTTAAAGAATATGTGTACAAAGTTTCATGATGATGAATACACCCAACCACCTTCATGTAGTACTTTTAATTGTACTAAATACGGATGCAAGAACTTTAACGATAACTACTACACCTCGCTCCCGCCGCGCGCCCCGCGATCGCATAAGCACTGATTGACGCCAAATACAAATTTAAAATTCTATTAGGATAACACAACTCTTAATCCATCAGCTTAAAAAGGATAAATCAAACTTTAAAAAAATGACACCGACGTCAAAAATCTCAGAAGGTAGGTAGTAGTTATTGGGTATCATTTAAGCTATCGCCAATTTAATTAGTTTGGTGTTTCTTAACTAATAGTGTTTGCCCGCAAAATAATAGATTTGTCACCAAAATGTAGTCATCAAACAATATAAAATCGATTCCTCAATAAATCACCTAAAATCATGGAGATGTAGGGTCTAGTACCAAATAAATGTTTTTGTATGTATTATATTGTCAATTATTAATAATTAAGCTTACTTGGCACCACATCATTTGACGAGCTCGGTGGCCTAATGGTTAGCAATGGCCACTTTGACTCCGAGGTCGCGGGTTCGATCCCCGCACAAGGCAAACATTTGTGTGCATGAACATGTCTGTTTGTCTTGGTCTGGGCGTTTCTATGTATTTAAGTATGTATTTACAAAAAAAAATGTATTTAAGTACATTTATCAGTTGTCTAGTACCCATAACACAAGCTTTGCGCTTAATTTGGGACTAGATGGCGCTGTGTAAATTGTCCAGAAACATTTACATATTTATTATTTATTTTATTTATCATTCATCATGTAGGTTGACGGAGCTCCGCTTCGCGGAGCTCCTTTTTCCGATGACAGGACGCAAGGAAACCCTAACCTAACCGAAAATCAACTCAAATCTAACCAAAACATGATTTATTACATTGACCAAGTATTGGTAAGACTCGTCAGTGAATATGACGCCAATTTGACTTCGCCCCTATTAGTTTTTCATTAAATTAAGGAGCTGATCTATTTATTTGGTGACAGATCTATTATTTTGATGATCAAACGAATTAAATTATACTAAAAGTTTGTTAAGCTGATGATTTATATTTAGAGACAGTTATAATTAAAATGATGACTAATATATTTCTTGGGCATAGATATTATTATTAGGGTACTGCAGATTAGTGACACATCTAAACTTAGGTGACAGAAAATATTGTTCCCGTAGTTATTTTTGGCTTTTTCTTGTCAGTATTTTGTAGTTTGTTTCATTTTTTTTTTAAGTTTATTTCATTTTAGTGAATATTTTTTTTAACTATTTATTATAATAATGGGTAAGTAGTAGTGACATGGTGCCTTCTAGACGAAAATACATTAATTTATTTAATTAAGAAGCACTCAACACTATTGCCTAACTGTTCCTCATCAGATCAGCAGTGTCACAAGATGCCTTCCAAATGCAAATTATGTAACCTAATGTCATCAGAAAACTCGTCAATTACTGTATCCATGCCCATGCCTATAAATTTCAACCCTTTCTCACGAATTGCCAGGGAGTCCATCATCAGATCCTGATTTGATTAATATGGGACCACTTGAATAGTGTGCCCTTCAAACAAATAAGAATGATTAAAATTGCAGTTCAATTAACGGAGAATTCATTAAAATATTTAAAAAATACATACCGTCGAACACAGAACCGCCCTACAGGTAGAATAAATAACAATTACAGGTAATTTCTGGGATAAAAACTATTATGAGTTCTTTCCCAGGACTCAAGGTATCTCTCAACCAAATTTCATCTAAATCGGTCCAGCGATTTAAGCGTGAAGAGGTAACTGACATTCTGTCGCATTTATAATATTAGTATGGATTGGCGTTCCGAAAACCGCTATCATATTGATATATAGATCTTTCAACCCTATCGCACCATAACAGAGGATGATGGTCACGTCAGCCATGTTGAATTTTAAAATCGTTGTTGTTTTCGTAATCAGCGACCCGATAAACCATAAAAGCAATACCCATGACGATTTTCAGACTTTTTGACCCCATTTTACCCTTTTAGGGGTTGATATTTTCAAATCGATGCCATTTTTGTAATTGACGTCCCAGAAAACTAAAGAAACAACACCCATATTGATATTATGACATTTTAACCCCACCGCACCCCCACAGGGGTGATTTATATCATGTCGGCTATGTTGGATTATAAAATAGTTGTTGTTATCGTAATCAGCGACCCGATAAACCATAAAAACAATACCCATGACGATTTTCAGACTTTTTCACCCCGCTTTACCGCTTTAGGTGTTGAATTTGGAAAAATCCTGAAACATATGTTTACTCATTTATCTATAGAAGTACTCTTGTAAAGTTTCGGATAAAATAGTCCAACTAATCTTGTTTCCCCATACAAACTTTGGACCCCAGTTTCACCCCCTTCGGGGATGAATTTTGAAAAGTCCTTTCTTAGTGCACCCCTAGACATCATAAGGAACCTACGTGCCAAATTTGGAATCTCTAGACCCAGCAGTTTGGGCTGTGCGTTGATATATATCAGTCAGTCATTCAGTTTCCTCTTTTATATATTTCAACCCCATCGCATCTCCACAGGGGTGATTTTATGACACGTCAGCTATGTTAGATCATAAAATAGTTGTTGTTTTCGTAATCAGCAACCCGATAAACCATAAAAACCATACCCATGACGATTTTCAGACTTTTTCTCCCCATTTTACCCCTTTAGGGATTGAATTTTGAAAAATCCTGAAACACGTGTTTAGTCATTTCTCTATAGAAGTACTCATGTAAAGTTTCGGATAAAATAGTCCAACTAATCTTGTCTCCCCATACAAACTTTGGACCCCCGTTTGACCCCCTTAGGGGATGAATTTTGAAAAATCCTTTCTTAGTGCACCCCTAGACGTCATAAGGAACCTACGTGCCAAATTTGGAATCTCTAGACCCAGCGGTTTGGGCTGTGCGTTGATATATATATCAGTCAGTCAGTCAGTCAGTCAGTCAGTCAGTCAGTCAGTCAGTTTCTTCTTTTATATATTTAGATACCTGCCGCTTAGTTCCACTATCGTACAAATCGCCATAAATTAAAATTCCATAAACATAATCTTGATAATTGGCGATCAACCAGTACGCTTTTTAAGACATTTTCAACCACGAACTGTGAAATTGTGGAATCAACTTAATAAATAGCTAAGCAGCTGTATTCCCAAATAAGTACGGCATGGGCGCCTTCAAGAATAGAGCCAATTTTTCCCATAAAAGGCTGGCAACGGATCGGGGATCCCACGGTGTTCAGTTGCTGATTTCTTTTGGCGGTGGCGATTACTTTCCATCAGGTGACTCACATCCTTGCTTGCCCCCTCTCATATATAAAAAAAACCGGCCAAGTGCGAGTCGGACTTGCGCACGAAGGGTTCCGTACCATTATCATCTATAAAAACGGCTAAAAAAATCACGTTTGTTGTATAGGAGCTCCCCTTAAATATTTGTTTTATTTTTATTTAATTATTTATTTTTAAAATGAATATGTAACTAAATATTATGGGAGTATTTCAAACGTCTACCTATTGCCGTTATCATTTGCGAGCAAAAACGAGCAAAAAAATAACGTTTGTTGTATGGGAGCCCCCTTAAATATTTATTTTATTCCATTTTTTGGTATTTGTTATAGCGGCAACAGAAATACATCATCTGTGAAAATTTGAACTATCTAACTATCACGGTTCATGAGATACAGCCTGGTGACAGACGGACGGACGGGCGGACGGACGGACAGCGGAGCCTTAGTAATAGGGTTCCTTTTCACCCTTTGGGTACGGAACCCTAAAAACGTGTGGGCTAATCGCACAAAAATCTAAATTTAAGTTGTTCTAGCTGGTTCACTGGTTCAATAGTCGCACATCGAACGTTGGAGAAAGCTATGCTCGGAATTTCTTTAAGGGATCAACCGAAATGAAGAAATTCGATGGACAACCAAAGTTATCGACATAGTCTTCCGAAGTAGCAAGCTTAGAAGTGGCCGTGGGCAGGCCAATCTGCCTTGTCACTGATGGCAAATGGTGCCACGTGTGAGACGAAGCGTTGGTCGCTCTTTTCTAGATAAATAAATAAATATTCCTGGACAAATTACATATTGTCATCTGATCCCAAACTAGGCAAGCTTGTACTATGGGTACTAGATAATTGACATAGAAAATACATAGAAAACACCCTGACTAAGGCAAACAGACATGTTCATGCACATAAATATTTGTCTTGTGCGGGGATTGAACCCGCAACCTAGGAGTGGCCATAGCTAGCCATTCGACCACCGAGCTCGTCAGATGATCCGATGACCACAAAAAAGGTGCTAGAAATGGATGGATGCGGAAGGGGGAGTTTTGCATTTGATGGAAAGCATTGGAGAAGATTCATCGACCTCGACAACGGAGACAGAGTAACACCGCTGAGACAGTCAGCCTGTGACCACGGCCGGTGCAACCTGGTCGAAACGTCAGGCAATAATAAAGGTATGTAAATACTATAGTTAATTCCCGTTCTTATATTTCATAAAGCATTGGAGAAGCCCTATATCCGTAGCGGATAGATACGAGCTGATGAAGATGTTTTTTTTTATCAAATTAAGATCTAATTATTCAACCAGTGATGAAAGTTATGGACAGTAATGTAGTCGTATGCGTTTGTTATGCAGATTTTTATTGCGGCTCGTGCTGATGTATGGAGACAGCCGTAGCTAATTGACGTTTAATTAAAATGTTTATCTGGTAGAATAAAGTACATTTTACAGATATATAAAATGTTAATAATAATAATATTATATAATAGTCGATGGCGTCGTTACGCGTATCAGTCTCATCTAAACACGCAAGTTAACCACACCCCGCTTACCACTATCTCTTATTGCGATTCAATAATTGAATAGATTGCTTATTCATACCAATGAATAAGCGACTCTATTCCATAAGGGGGCCTTCTATCCGTAAGGGGGCCTGCACTGACGCAGTCCAGGGTCGCAGGGTTTATATATCTCGAGCTTGTCCGTGCTTCAGAGAGCACATTAGAATTATAATATATATTAAGTCGTCGGACCCGGCTATTGATTAGATTAGATGACAGTCGTTAAGTCAGTGCGTTTAGGCGGCTTGAAAACACTGGCCTCCGCCAGCCCGCAGTTGAGCAGCCTGGTGGAGTATGCTCTCCGCCAACCCACATTTGAGTAGCGTGGTGGAGGAAGAAACCCCTTCAAATGAGGAGAGACCCATATCCCAGCAATGGCATGAATAAAGGCTGACGACGACGACGACTTAAGGTACAATAAAACATCACTTGTCCTTACTTACTTGCTTCACTTGCTGACTTTAATTACTTGCCACTTGTCCACACATGTGACGGATAGCTCTTGTGATTTCAACTAGTCAGCATCATCAGCAGTATTTTGAATGGAAAATGACAGCTTTTGACAACTAAACTGCATTCAGAAGCAACGAGGTTATTTAAGTATCTTTTAATCCACGTCATACTCTTCGGAAAATTATCAAATATTTTTTAAAATAACATGTTTTCATGTAAAATTTTTAAATAACATTTTTTTTTTTCATAAAAAAAATTGTTTGACTATATTTTCATTTCGAAAAATATCATTTTTTTTAACATCTATAGCAAGGTAGCTCTGGCGAAAACGAAGCTCTGGCGAAAAGAGAGGTAGGGAGCGTAATTGTAAGCTACCCGACTGGGGAATGTACCTCCACCTCACAGAATACCGCAGCCAAATAACGGTTCCCTTGAGGGCTGTTGTGTTTCTGCGAGTGAGTGAGGTCACCAGAAAGGAAGGAGATGCTGCGATGGCAGCGGGGGTGGCGGCGTGTGAGCGATATTTTATGTTGCGAGCGTTAATATGGCTACGGTAACCGCTTCACATCAGGCGGGCCGTATGCTTGTCTGCCACCCGACGTAGTATAAAAAAAAAAAAAAAAAAAAAGGTAGATGTAGATATAAAAATAAATGTATTCCCATAGTAACAAAGTTGCATTCTGCGAGAGAGCGTTAACAGTTTTAATGACATACAATTGTATAGCGTCCTAGGATATCTAGCTGCAACTGTTGACCTGGTAATTATGTTTAAGGCTCTTCGCTAGTATAAGTAAATATAAAATAAATATTTCTGGACAATTTACACAGCGCCATCTAGTCCCAAATTAAGCGCAAAGCTTGTGTTATGGGTACTAGACAACTGATAAATGTACTTAAATACATTTTTTTTCGTAAATACATACATATAAATAGAAAACACTCAGACCAATACAAACAGACGTGTCTGATTCACAAAAATAATTGTCTTGTGCGGGGATACAACCCGCGATCTGGAATCAAAGTGGATATTGCTACCAATTCGACCACCGGGCT
This sequence comes from Hypsopygia costalis, assembly GCA_937001555.2. Taxonomy (NCBI): domain Eukaryota; kingdom Metazoa; phylum Arthropoda; class Insecta; order Lepidoptera; family Pyralidae; genus Hypsopygia; species Hypsopygia costalis. The sequence continues at coordinate 7,453,050 of OW443350.2, forward strand.
CATTGAATTATTATTAATACATATTTTTGTTATGTCACCTGATGGTAAACAGTCCAGACTATAATTTGTAAAAAAAAACCGGACAAGTGCGAGTCGGATTCGCCCACCGAGGGTTCCGTAGGTACGTAGTATCATTATTAAATTTGATATTTTTCATTATAAATAAGAAATAATGCGTCGAAAAAAATAAATAAAATATATTTTGCAATGTGTACATCAAGCCCTTTCATATGATACCCCATTTGAACTAGTAGTTTCAATTTGAAATTTCGACACCCTATATAAAATATAGACCCCCTATTTTTTAAGATCTATTTACAAATGTATAGTTTTCAGATTTATTCCTGTACTTGTAGTCTATAACGATGTTACTTGCCAAATTTCATAGTTCTAAGTCAACGGGAAGTACCCTATAGGTTTTGATTCCCTTGAGTGTGTCGAAATATGCGTTTTTTGCTGAATAAACGGCCGTAACTTTTTTCTACGTAAACTTAGCAGTTTGATTTTTTTTTAACTTCATGGGACCGTAGACCTGAGTATACAGTTCAAATTTCAGCTTGATACCTCCACGCATTCTCGACATAGAAATTCTTGACAGACAGACAGACAGACAGACAGACAGACAGACAGACAGACAGACAGACAGACAGACAGACAGACAGACAGACAGACAGACAGACAGACAGACAGACAGACAGACAGACAGACGGACAACAAAGTGATCTTATAAGGGTTCCGTTTTTCCTTTTGAGGTTCGGAACCCTAAAAATGAGGTAAAGTAGCTCACCAAGATCTTTAAAGACAAATTCAATCTCATCTGCACGTGGTGCACCCTGCCGACTAGATAAAGATGCTCTGGTGAAAGAGTACAGCGTATTTGTAAGCTACCCGACTGGGGAAGTATTTGGCTATTCTATGAGGTAGAGGATATAGAATAGCCAAATAGCAATTCCTTTGAGAATTGTTGTGTTCCTGTGAGTGAGTGAAGTCTCCAGAAAGGAAGCAGTTAATGCGTTGGCAGCGGTCGTGGCGGCGCGCGAACGATATTTCATGTTGCGAGCGTTAATATGGCTACGGTAACTTCACATCAGGCGGGTCGTATTCTTGCCTGCCGACGTACCTAGTATAAAAAAACGCATGTAATATCAGAGATCTCTCTTACTCGTTGTTGATCCCGTAAAAATTTCTTCACCCTCTTTTCTAAGACTTCCTTGGTGTAGTCCAAACAATGAACATCATCTATAGATGAGAACTACACCACATGTAGGTGAAGCTGGCTTTGGCTCCAAAATGGTGATGAATTATTTACACCCCCAAATGTAAAATAAATATTTTGAACATTTTTACTGTAGATATAGAAATTTTCGACTTTCTTATACGTACCTATCCTAACTATTATGTCACATTATCACACTCAAACGACACACATACGCACAACACACTCATCATCTCATCATAACACACTCTTTTAGGTATATGTAGATACCTCTGCATAATCACATTTTCAGGTCAAAAAGTCTGAAAGTCTCTTTGTTGCACACTTTGTTTGGCGCTGTTTTATGCCCTCTCGGTAATTTAGTGGTTTTTCTAAAGGTGGGAGTTGAAAATCAGTGCTTTGCCTTTAGGGGTAATAATTATCACTGAGCCTCTAATCCATTGGTGTTGCCGGAACACATGCGCGCTTTTAAACAGGTTCCTAATTTGTTAATTTTTGTTTACATTTATTTAAGTACTGTCACACTGTACACTGTCTTAGATTTAGTAAAATCTATAACAGCGACCCAATAAATACTATATCTATCTATGTATTAACTCATTACCAACAAATTATTACATATTTAAGATTATTGCTTCAAAACAGACCTGCTGCGTACCAAGATTATTCAAAAATTTATTTACGTTGAGAAAGTTTTAAAGTCTTTTGATAACATCTCATCATTCTGACTTTCATCATGAAAAAATTACGGCAAATGTACAATTTAGTACGTAGCAGGCATAAGAATTGCATAATTTACTACAGTGCATGAATTTTTAATATGAAAAATAGAAATGCAATGTATTATCCAAGAGAATATTATATTATCATTCTGTTCGGTATTATTTCAATTTAATTTTATAGGCGTAAATATTTCTAAATGTATCATATCATAAATATTTGAACTACGCATCGTCGTCCCACGGGCAGCCTTCATTCTAATACCTTCTTACGTCATCCGCCTTACGGCAGATGTGGCCAATAACTTTGGTTCTCAGTCGAATTTCTTCTTTCCGGATTCGATTCCTAAAAGAAATACCGACCATAGCCTTCTTCATCGCTCGCGCCTATGGTCAGTTCACTGCAGGAAGGACACACTATTTGAACACTTTAGTCTTCAAGCATTGGGGTATCTGTGCGAAGATATGCCAAAGCTTTCCAAACGCTGTCCTGCCCAAACGAAAGCATCTGTCGATGTCTTTGTTGATATTACCCCGGCCAAGATGCCTATAGCTCACTCAAAAGTACACAAACCACCTCTTTTGCCACATTGATTTGTAATTTGACGGATTGCAAAATAGTATTTTTTTTTAATCCGAATTATAAATGGTCTGTACTCTCATGGAATACTCCACAAATGGACAAATTTGATAGCCGTGATGCAAAAAGTTCTAGAATCGGAGTCCAATTTCTCTAAAAGGCTCTATGATAGCTGTTTCTCTTTTCGAGAGAATGAACAAGAAAATAATAATAATAAAAAAAAACCTTACGTAAACAAAACATAACTTATGCAAAATTATTATAGTTACATATACATAAACATAACAATATAACGATAACAATTAATTACTTTGAGAAATTCTTCAAAAGATTAGCATTTTTTTTATATGAGAGGGGGAGGGGAGGGGGCAAGCGAGCATGTGGGTCACCTGGTGGAAAGCAATCACCACCGCCCATAGAGATCAGCAACACCAAGGGCCGCCGATCAGTTGCCAGCCTTTCAAGGGAAAAAAAGACTGTTCTTAAGGCTACCATGTAGTCGGCATCGACTCATGATGATTCCACATTTGAAACACGGATCTCCCCTCAATCAAAGAAGTATAGAGCATATGATCCGGAGATCCGGAGATCCCATGTAATGTAAGTTGATTCCACAGTTTCACCGTTCGTGGAATAAAATGTCTTAGGAAACATACTGTAGTAGATCGTCAATTATCAAGGTGATATAGATGGAATTTGGCCGTGTGGTTTCCGGTAGACTAGAATAGAATCACTCCATTTCTTCCCGTGGATGTCATACAAGGCGACTAAGGGAAATACATTATCAATTATCGATCAGGCCTCCCCAACCCGTTTGGCCAGCGTGGAGAGTGTAGACCAAATCCTCCTTCCGTCTAGGACGGACGAGAGAGGGTCGTGCTCCTGTAGCGGAGACTAAAATAGACCTGATGATGATAGATGGAATTTAAATTTATGGCAAGTTGTACGATAATGGAACTCAGCGGCAGGTATCAAACCAAACAGCTCAACCACCAAGCGGGATTTTTACTTTTGAAGTTTCCTATAAAATCCTGTGCTTTTGAGAAATCAAATAACAACTTCCTTGAGGGCTGTTGTGTTCCTGCGAGTGAGTGAGTAAATCATAAAACACCTTTCCGTATTCAAGCTAAACTGTGCGGAGGGCCTAATAAGAACCATATTGTTAGAGAAAGTCCAAAGCGAAGCATAATAACTTTTACTAGCAAATCGAGAGCATTTTTAGAATTTATTTACAGTTTTAATTCAGTTTTATAGACCCATCTACATTCAAAACACTGTTGTAAGAGTTAACAGTCATACGTTTTGTTCTATAAATTGTTAATTATTAGGTTTGTACGGAGTGTAACGGAGTAGAATATTGAAAACATGGTTATAAAATGTGGTAATAAAAATTATTAATTAAATATTCTTGGACGAATCACACACTGCCATCTAGTCCCAAACTAAGCAAAGCTTGTACTATGGGAACTAGATAACTGATATTATACTAAAATATATATTTTTTGTAAATACATACTTACATATAATACTTAGAAAACACCTAGACCAAGACAAACAGACATGTTCATGCACACAAATGTTTGGTTTGTGCGGGGATCGAACCTGCTACCCCTGCGAGTCAAAGTGGACATGGTTAGCCATCTGACCACCAGGGTCGTCAATTAACTTTACTATTGCGTTATGTAAAGGCAATGAATAAATCGATACAGTCCGATGAACACTACGCCAACTCAAAACATACACATCCAGATACACACCGCTAATATGAGTTATACATTTACTTAGCGGTTTGTATTGGTCGATTTTGTTGTGTCTGTGTTTCTTTTATAAATAGAATTCAGGTAGCATAATGTTACTGAAGTAATGAATCGATTTAGATAAAAAAAGAAAACTATCGAAATTTTAGTTGGCGTAGTGTAACTTGGAGGCATCGAAATATTAACTGATTATTATTTTCCACAGTCCAGTGCAATGTTTTACTAACTCAACATCGATCCATAATCATCCCACTGTTGGAATACGGGTCTCCCGTCAATTGAAGGGGTTAGAGCATACTCCACCACGCTGCTCAACTGCGGGTTGGCGGAAGGCCAAGTTTTCAAGCCGCCCAAAGGCCACTGACTTGGCTTAACGACTGTCATCTAATTACAGCTGGGACCGATGGCTTGACATACTCTCCGAAGCACGGAGGAGCTCGAGATAATTAAACCCATCCATAGACAGCTTAACTTGCGTGTTTTTTAGGGTTCCGAACCTCAAAAGGAAAAACGGAACCCTTATAAGATCACTTTGTTGTCCGTCTGTCTGTCTGTCTGTCTGTCTGTCAAGAATTTCTATGTCGAGAATGCGTGGAGGTATCAAGCTGAAATTTGAACTGTATACTCAGGTCTACGGTCCCATGAAGTTAAAAAAAAATCAAACTGCTAAGTTTACGTAGAAAAAAGTTACGGCCGTTTATTCAGCAAAAAACGCATATTTCGACATACTCAAGGGAATCAAAACCTATAGGGTACTTCCCGTTGACCTAGATTCTAGGTAGGACGATGTTACTTGCCAAATTTCATAGTTCTAGGTCCTAGAACTATGAAATTTGGCAAGTAACATCGTTATAGACTACAAGTACAGGAATAAATCTCAAAACTATACATTTATAAATAGATGTTAAAAAATAGGGGGTCTATATTTTTTACGGGGTGTCGAAATTTCAAATTGAAGCTACTAGTTCAAATGGGGTATCACATGAAAGGGCTTGATGTACACATTGCAAAATATATTTTATTTATTTTTTCGACGCATTATTTCTTATTTATAATGAAAAATATCTAATATAATAATGATCCTACGTACGGAACCCTCGGTGGGCGAGTCCGACTCGCACTTGCCCGGTTTTTTTTTTTATAAGAGAGGGGTTATATGAGAGGTGATCGATTAGACTGACAACCGCAACGACGCCATCGAGCTCCTTATTCTTTTACTAAAACAGTATGTTTTTTACACAACTATAGAGTAGAAATCAAGCATCCTGCCTGATGCTAAGCAATAATCGCGCTATATAGACGCTTTCACTAAAGACATCACTCACGCGTGCGAACCTACACTGAAAAACCTTCTTGAAGGTACTATTGAGTCTTCTTCGTCCTGCCCATGTTCCCATTTTATTTGGGGTCGGGCCTCCTTGTACTCCTGCGCCAGGATATACGATCCTGGGTTGTCTTATATGTGAGGTTAAGGGCCTTGATGTCACGTTCTACCGTGGACCACCATGTCGAGACCGGTCTTCCTCTACTTCGGGGCTGAGATGGAATATTCAGTACAGTTTTAACGGAGTAGTTTTCGTCCCTTCTCATTATATGGCCGTACCATCGAAGCCTTGATTCTTTAAGTTTTTCCCCTATAGGCGCTATCTTGAACGATCCTCTTACATACTCATTGCGAACCCTGTCCAAACGGGTCACACCCCCTGCCCAGCGTAACATTTTCATTTCATTTGTATGTAATTGTTGTTCATGCTTCTTAAGCGTGGTCCAGCACTCAGCTCCGTAAAGCATTGCTGGTCTCACAGCGGTCTTATAAATTTTCCCTTTAGTTTTTACGGGCATTTTAGTGTCACAAAGTACGCCGGACAGTGATCTCCACTTCATCCATGCTGCATTAATTCGGTGGTTCACGTCATCGTTTATACGTCCATCAGTCGATAGTGTAGAGCCCAGATACCTAAAGTGAGTCACCTTTGGTAGGTCGGTGTCATCGAGTTTCAAATTAGTTCCTAATTCTTCGGTGCCCCCGAAGTCACACTCCATGTATTCTGTTTTCGAACGACTAATACGTAAGCCATGGATCTCGAGTTCTTTTATCCATATATTAAAGGTGTTTTGCAGCGACAGTGGGTGTTTATCAATGAGGACAATATCATCAGCATAGAGCATGCACCATGGGATGTCAGTCTGGAGGCTTTTGGTGATATAATCCATTGCTAAGTTGAAAAGAAGTGGGCTCAGCGCGGATCCCTGATGTACTCCGACCTTAATCAGAAAAGGATCACTAATGCCCGCCTGGCTTTTAATTTTTGTGGTGATAGCATCATACATGTCCTGAATTAAAGCTATGTATGTCTCAGGTATGTTTTGGGAGCGCAAAGCTTGCCAGACCAGTTTCCTGGGGATTCTATCAAATGCTTTTTCTAGGTCGATAAAAGCAAGGTACAGGTTTTCAGAATTGCTTCTACATTTTTCCATAAGTATACGTATACACTGTATGGCTTCTGTGGTTGATCTGTTAGCTGTGAATCCGAATTGGTTTTGGGTTATGTTTATCAGGGCCGTCAGGCGTGCTCCTAAGACTCTCTCCCAAAGTTTCAGAGTATGCGATGTTAATTTGATACCTCTATAGTTATTACAGTTTGCAATATCACCTTTGTTTTTATAAATAGGGCATAAGTAGCTTTCACGCCAGGATTTCGGTATTTTTCCCTCCACAGCAATATCATTAAAGAAGTTTGTTAACCAAGGTAGTGCTCCATCCTTAAGCAGTTTCCAAATATCAGCAGGAATGTTATCAGGTCCCAGAGCTTTATGATAGTCCATTTTGGCCATAGCCACTTTCACTTCAGAGGGCTGAATACTATTTAACGGGCCTAGAGTCGGTGGTAGCTCTTGATAGGTATCATGAGGAAATTCCTCAATTAGAAGCTTGTGATAGTACTCTTTCCACCGATCATTGATTGCTTCATTTGATGTGAGTAATTTGCCTTTCTCATCTTTGATATATTTATTGAACTTCACATCCTGTGATGATCTATTGCGCTGCTTGGCCAATTTAAAGATGGAATTTTCGTTAGGTGCATTTTCTAGTTGTGTGTAGAAGTTCTCCCTTGATTTAGCTCTGGTCTGAGCAACTGCTGACTTTGCTAGTTTTTTAAAGTACTAAAGTAGTGAAGTACTTTTTTAAAGTAGTGAAGGTACTATTGAGTCCTGGGAATAATTTGACAGAGAAACAAAATAGGGAATACTATTAGTACAGAACTCGTACTTTCTAAGATCATTTAAATAAAGAGCGACTCTAGACACGACGCAATAAAGAGCATTTCAACTCGCACTCCGTTGCGCGCCTGTCTGCCTAGTAGGGAGGTCATTTCACAACCTAAATGCTAAAAGTCAGTACGGTTGACGTTGTTTGACTTAAATGATTGATTAGTCTGATCCGCACGATCACGCCATCTAACTCCGCACGGTTCAACTACATTAACAACTATATTGATAAAGTGCAAGTATGATTGTCAAATACTTTGCCATTTTTGGCGTGAAAGTGACCACCAACACCTTTAGAATCAACCTCAGCCTTCTGTAGCACCCTGCTGTTAAGTACTGGTTTCTGTCTTTTAGAACACGTACAAACGTACAAGAAAAAGGAACACCGAGCGTTCCATATACAACTGTGTACAATGGGCAATTTGACCAACGTTTTTTTCGATTTTATATGTAAGGACGTCACAATATAAAATCACACGTGAAAGAATTACTTTGATAGCACAAAAATCTCTTTATCTACACTCAAATCGAAAAATTCGAATTACGAATTCAAAGACGGTTCTATACAGACGCAGATTATAAACGCATATACATAAAATTAAAAATAAAACTCATTATAGTACTGCCAACTGTATCATAAAACTCATTATAGTATCGCTATCTTTTTTTTTTAGTTTAATTCATTAAACTAGTCTATGGTTTTAGGCTGAACATGAAAAAAAAGGCGCACGCATGCGCAGTTCGAACTGTGAAAAAAATGGCGCACGCATGAGTAGTTTGAACTTAATTACCCGCGCTTCCCATACATTTTTTTGCCGATCGTGTTTTTGTTTGATAAATAGACTCTCGTGTTTAAACCCCTTCTTATATGACAGTTGCATAAACTACTATTATGTTAATTTGAAAATTACAATTTTGGAGTTCCCCGAAAACGCTCCATACAACAGGTTATGACGTCACAAGCAAGTATTTTGTATACAGCAAATCAGAAATTTGTACGACAGCTATGTTAAATATTACGTTTATGTAATTAGTATCATAATAAAAGTTATATATTTTTTATTGCTTACAATATTATTTATTTAATAATTTCATACTTTTATCGATCCCGAAATAAGTCGGACGGAAGATATTAGACTGAAAATTTATACAATTTCTGAACATTGTCAAAAAGGCCATTGTGAGTCTTAAAAGCGAAAATGCTCACTTGTAACTGTAAGTTGTTATATATTATATAACAAGAACTAAAACCACGAATGAGGTTGTATATTTAAACCCCATTCGAGAATGTGTGCACTTCCCGAAGGCTGACTGGCGGAGAATGCTTTTAGCACTAAGTCTGCCTTTTGAACCATTGGTCTTACTGTGGTCAATAAAGAGTTTTAATAAATAATAATTTTAACAAAAAAAAAACGACTTCAAATATTACTCTACATTAATGTACGTAGATACAGACTGATGATGATGATGAAAAATATATGGAACCAATCTGGAAGTATACTTAAAGTTTTATTCAAATCGGTTTGAAAAATAAATGAATAAATATAAATGACGGAGTAATTAAGTAACAAACATTAAAAAAAAATACAGCCGCATTGAGAATCTCCTCCTTTTTTGGAGTCGGTTAAAAATAAATGATGTTGCTCGGGTCAGCTAGTGTCACATATATAACGATAACGATAATATGATGCACCGGCTATTGCCGCGCACATTATTTATAAATTATAACAAAATTTTAGTTATAAGTGATGCTACATTAAACCCGTTAAATCATAAATATTTTAATAGGTTGCTTTGTTTATTTAAGTTTCGTATTTAAATATAGATGCATATCTTTCTATAAAATGCCTCATATTGTTTATACTATGAGCATTTCCCATGACATTAACAATAATGAAAGCAAAAGCCAAACTAAATATGGCAAAGACTATGTCCGTGTGAATTTCAAATTCTACAAATTAAAAAAAAAATCATATTAGAAGTATAAGCATATGTTTAGGTGAGTGTAGTTAGTTACTAATCACTAACAATCAACTACCCTCTATTCTAAAAACCGATAGCTATTTCTAAGGCTTATTTGTCATGCGATTGTTAGACAAACAATAATTAAACATGTGAAATTAACGTGGGTAAACTCTCATTAAACTATGCTTGCGCTTATGGAACCGGTGCAGTGCAGGAGATATGAAAATGCGATATGGCATTAGAAGAACAATTTTTATATGCTATTGTATAAAGCGTGCAAAAAAATTTGCATTGAATGGATTATAATAATACATTAGAATATCTAAAAAAAATTGCATGTTATTCAAAGACTGAAATCGAGAGTAACATAGTGTACGGATACAATGTTACTTTCCATTTCAGTGTGAGAGAGTATGTTTCATACATTTTGAACTGAAAGTTTACACAGTATATCGTATGTTAATCGTTATCGTCCACGATATTGTGGACTTTAACGATTGTGGTGCAATGTCGGTGAACGACACAGTCAAGAATGAAGCAGTTAGCATGGGGGATGTGCAATAGACGGCTTTATGCAAGATGTTGCTTCCAATTTATCAAAGAGAAATGAATATGGATTCATAGAATAGGATCAGCTTAAGATGTGTCAACAGAATTTCAAGTGTTTTGCTGCCGAAGATGCCTGTCGTCAGTTTCCATGAGCATCTCATAACCTAGTAAATAGCAATTGCTCAAAAGGACCTTATCATTATTCTATGTTTATTTTAAGATGATATCTTTATGATATAAGCTGATATCTTTATGATATAGCTGTCAGTTTATGATATAAAGCCAAAATAAAAAGATTATTGCGATTGCTAATCCAATCCTTTATTTCATAGATTTTTTTTTAATTTTCGGTTTAGAAATCATCAGGAAATAAATTATGTATGTAAAGTAATGGAAAATAAAAAAAATTTTATTTATAATTAAAATGGGAACAATTTTACTATTTTAACTTCGTATTTTATACCTCACAGCTGGTATAACAACCCGTATTTAGGTCCCTAATAGTGTTAGATATTTAAAATCCATGATACACGTCAGTTGAACTTCACTTGACTAGCCATCTCTTTAGGCTTTTAATGCCTTTTATTTGCCATATCGCTGTCTTTCACATTGCCAAGAAAGGAAGTCAAATTCCAAAAACTTCCTACTCCTACTAATTGCTTCTAATTAAATTCGTTGTGAGTTCCAAGGCAACCGAAGTTTTACCCCCGGGATTGCAGTGGACTTCATTGTTTATTGCCTTTTTTGGTGGTCGCCGCTGTTAATCCTGGCTACACAGGAGACGCAGTGATGGCAATGTGTGGTGGCCCCCCCTCAATTTCAGTGTATGTAAGGCCTTCTTTTTTATTTAATTTATTTGTAGTACCTTATACTAATATATACATGAGGTACTACAAACAAAATCTATTTTACGCTGATTGTAATAAAAAAAATTACGAATAGTTAATATTTTATTAAAATTCTAATTGCCATATGAGTTTGAATAGAAAGCAGTTATCTAAATGGCACCGACTGATAATCACATTTTTTTATATATAGTAAAGAAGAAAAGATCGCGATAATTTCATTCAAAGATCAACCTAAAAATTCACATGACCTAGAATATTTTGTTTCATTTACTTTTGCTTTCCTTGAATTTAATGAGAAACGTTCTTACAATTAAAAAATTACTTAAATAGAAAGATACGCATCTACATTTGCCACTGTATGAACCATTATAAAAAAAGCAATCCATTAAAAGATCTTATAAAGGGTCTATTTTGGCAACATAGAAGTTCACTAACACTTTTAAAAATATAATAATACTAGCTTCAACCCGGAGCTTCGCCCACGTATACATTTTTTTAATAAAAAGTATCATAAGGCCTTCCTAATACTTTTGAGAATATTAGTACAAATCGTCATAATGATCGGATGAGTAGTTTCGGCGTGAAAGCGTAACAAACAAATTAACATTCACATTTATAATATTAGTAGGTAGTAGGGATAGCAGGGATATTCATTCTTGCACATAACACGAATATACTTAAATATACATTAGATATGTATAAGATTAGTAACAGTTCAGTAACCTTTTGGTGTTACTGATGTCCATGAGCTGCGGTGAATGCTTACCATCAGGTGACTCACATGCTGGTTTGCCCACCTCTATTATAAATATATATATATATATATATATATATATATATCTATAAGGAAAACTTGTACTCCTAGCAACCCTACAAGCAATTCAATAATTTAATTAAAATATTTTCTGGACATAATTTGACACACTGCCATCTTGTTCTAACTAAGCAAAGCTTGTACTATGAGTACTAGATAACTGATATAATACTTAAATACTTTTCTTTCATAAATACATAGAAAACTTCCAGATCAAGTTAAACACATGTTTATTCCCTCTCGTATTTGTCTTCAGCGGGGATCGAACCCGCGACCTCTGAGTCAAAGTGCTCATTGCTAGACAATCGGACATCGATCTCGTCATAACTAACATGTAAGTTAATATAGAAAAAACAAATTGCAGCTATTCGAATCAGTCGATTTATATATCTACAAACGGAGTTGACTGAAGAGTGACTTAAATGATAAAAAAAATAAGAGGCATCCATTATCAAAACAATACATAGAAAAAAAAAATTATAAACTAACTAACCATTCTAAATATTAAAAAAATGCAAAATTATTAAATTTTACATATTTAACAACCATAACACAGCGAACGTCTAATTGATGATTTTCATTCGATTTTTTTTAAATATTTTTAATAATAAAAATGGAGTAATTCGTATTATCTTAAATTGCATTTCATATGTGATTTTTTTAAATATAATATTATCAGTATTTTTTTTAAATGCGTTTCTTGTGTACCTACTAGATTCGATTTTTGTAATTGTCCTTGTAAAGATTGGCTACAGCATATTAATAAAAATTAACATTATATAACATAGAATATTATATAACATAGAATAGTCCAAATTGATAACGAAATAATAACAATTACTTACATTTTTATCAAAACATTTAATACATTATTACAATGTCTATACAAATCTAAAAATAGACGATTAAAAATAGTCTCATTTCTCGTACATTTTTTTATAATTAATCACAATGTAATTAAAACATTTTTCACGCACTAATTTACGTGACCAAATAGAACAGTTGTTATTTTATTACACTGTATTTGAATTTCCAAGTATTTCTAACTATCGGTATAATACCTTCACTACGAATGTGAGCAGAGGCTCCAATTACTACGCTCTTTTTTGATAGCTCTCGAAGTTCAACACACAATACCACCTCCACCCCTGAACTTGGTTCCCTTCCCGTGACCTATACAACTACGACAATTTTCCATATCGTTACACACTCACACAGCTGTCACGTAAACATGCCTTCACACTTGTAAAACGCTATACACCGCGAACCGTTTGCATTCCCGCTCCATTCATAACTCGCCTAGTGTAGTCACTCCGCTAGCGTACCCCCGATCTCGAATGCAATTCTTTTTGTAGTCATTACATAGCCTATAAATACGCGTAGCGTACTGTATTCGCTAACAGTCTTTTTTATAACACCGTCACGTGAACATCAGTCAAAGTTCAAAATGTTTGCCAAAGTGTTACTGTTGTCTATTGCATGCACAGTAGTGCAATCATCTGTGAGAGACGATATGGGAATGCGATATGTTATGCGGATATACGAAGATTGCCAGCGATCTGATGGGATCTTCCCATGCTTGAAGAAGAAGGCAATTTTGTTCTTCGATAGAGCAGCAAGATTGGATGCGATACCATTAATTGACGGTGTTGACATAGTGAAGACTTCCGAACCTGAAATTAGTCCTATAAGTGAAAATGAAATTGAATCGAATTTACCAAGGAATTTTAATGACAAAAATGAGGCTTTGACAGAAATGCTTTGGGACAGGATAGCTTCCTTCGCCAATTCCAGGACTATCCAGCTTTCTTTGCCGAAGATCACCGGTCAGGATCTGAATAAAGGTGTTGAAGAAGGTAAGAACGTATTTTAATTCCATCCCTTAATTCCTCTATTTATTTCTCTACTACTATTTATATAACCTTTTAATTGTATAAATAAGTCAATCGTATTATAAGTTAAAGAGGTCAAATTTGCATAAAATTTTACAACTCATCATTTGTTACTTATCTGTTTATGAACATACTAATATAATATATATTTTATATGCATCGAATCCTATATAAGAATAACCATAAGAAGGACCTAAAAACAACATACAACATTACTGTGAAAGGACTAATTCTAATCATTTTCTTTCGTCATTTAAGAAAGTTAACATGTGGTTTAGTCAGTTAAAATTATGGTAATGACTAAAATTTCTAGAGCACAAACAATTATGAACGATCGTTCTGTAATATACTTTGAGGGCTTTTAATTTTGACGCCATTTTTATTCATAACAATTATTTAAAATTCAATGGGCTTTTAGAAATTCTGATATAAATCTGGTTGTGTTTTATTTTAGTATTATCTCCTAGTCTAGTGGAAAGTTGGTTCGACTACTTTATCTAGTACCCGAAAAGTTGCATACTTAAATTGTTGCAGAGAAGTACTCTTTTCTCCACTACCAAATTGTGGAAAGAACTCCTCGACAAGATGACTAGGAATGTAGCATAAAATTATTTTAAAAAGGCGAGAAGAAATTTTTAATAGTGTTTGCAACGTAGATGTAATGTAATGCCCGTCATATTACTAAAGTCCATAGGCTACGGTCGAGCTATGAGAAGGGCGGTGTGCTGCTATTGTAGCCTATGGCCCCACTTACAACCAGGAAACAACAATTCTCTTAACCCGTTGGGAAATTGTAAGTTAGTTGCGGTCTTCTGTGAGGTGTTACTTCCCCAATCGGGCGTCTTATAACCTATGCACTAATTCTGTTTTGTCAAAGGCTCGTTAGATATTTAGCGGGGTGTACCACGCGCAAGTGAGGTTGGCCATAGTTCAAAGATAATTGTTAGCTACTCACGCACCTAAAGTCTTAAATTATGTTATTAGTCAAGGGCATAATAAAGCTATCGACTAATAAACATTGAGAAAAGCATGGTTATCTCTAACTGAAGAATATTTTTTTCTGTTTTTTAAAGAAATTTCTGACAGCTAATCTTAAATGTGTTCCTACAACGAATACAGCGAATAATGGCAGTGGATATACCTATTACAAATGAAGCTTATTCCAAGGAATCTTCAAAAAACGCATGAAGGGAATTTATGGAATCGGCAACGCCTGAGTATGTGTTGCAATCAATAGTCTGTGGTAACTGATTAGCAATGTCGTGTAGTAAGATGTAGGTCGTATGACGGATTAGGTGACCCTTTGTATGTAAAACACATATCAAAGATTACCAATGAGATGATGCGCTGAGAAGCGCCAAATTAAAAGTACCAAGAACCAACAAGGCCTGATGCTTAAACAGGAGTGCAAACAAATTGAAAGAGATTGAAAGAGATATATTGGCCGTGTGGTATTCGGCAGACTAGAATAGAATCACCCCGTCTCAACCCGTGGATGTCGTACAAGGCGACTAAGGAAAATACATTAAAAAACTTCGATCAGGCCTCCCCGACCCGTCTGACCAGCGTAGGGAGTGTAGGCCAAACCCTCCTTCTGTCTGGGACGGACTAGAGAGGGTCGTGCTCCTGTAGTGGAGACTAAAATGACCTGATGAAGATGAAAGAGATATGGCACCTGACATTCCAAGTCTAGTAGAGGGCCTGATGTTCGGTGATCATCATCATTTATAATGGTGTAAACAGAAACAGTAGGATGTCAGTGCAAAGCTTTTATCATTAGAGATCTCACTAGCACTCTCTGTTCTCCGTCAATATTTGACATTGTCTATTTTCGTCTACCTACCTCTCTTATACGTATTGTAACTTCTTGGTTCTCTTAACGCTCCTTTTTTCTCTTTTCTCTTCATTAGGGTCTGTATAAAGTTGTCATATCTTTTCAAGTCGGCACATTTTCTGCAGCTTCCAACATTATTCGGTCTCGTCGTCCAATTTAATGACGATAATGTTGTATGAAATTCTTAAAAATTGCAAAACTTTATAAGAAAAAATAAACTTTATAAGAATGAAGGTAGAAAACAAAGGTGTTGGCAGTTTTTGTATACTTATCATATTACTACCTAGCATCTTTGCGAATTTCATTTTATTGTGTAGTGTAGTAGAATATGTCTGCTATATATTTATATAAAATTTGATATGTAAATGACATTCCGTTATCTGTAAAGATGCCATAGCTAAGATTGGTTGTATCCAAAGGCAAGCTCACCGAGGTCTAGTGCGTCTACTGCATCCTGTTTATTGATAAACGTGCCTCTAATAAAAATATTTTTAAACATTGATATTTTAAATAAGATCATTTAGTTGGGGAAGTACCTCCACTACGCAATATTCCACAGCCTAGACTAATAGATCCTGCAGCTGAGAGACGATGAAACGATGTCTAAGGTAACAGCCTAATTAAATGGACTCTATGCTTATTCGACAAATTTGTGGTAAACATCATTTACGTGGATTAAATATATTTGTTTTGATCATCATATAATTAAAAATCAGACTTAGTTCGACATTCGGCATTTTACGCTATGGTTTCTACTATTTTTCAGACGACACATACAGTCGGTTCCCTAAGATCACTGGCTACTCTACCATACATTTCAGTATGACAAGGTAATCAGTTATCTTAGGCAACCGACCACACTACACAACACTGCGAGTGAGTGAGGTCACCAGAAAGAAAGAAAAGAAGGAGTATAGGCTGGCAACGGATCGGCAATCCCTTGGTATTGCTGATCTCCGTGGGCGGTGGAGATTGCTTTCCTTCAGGTGACCCACACGCTCGTTTGCCTCCCTCTCATATATAAAAAAATCAAGTGGCTTATAATATAAGTCATGCCACCAAAAAACTTTTTTTTTATGTACGATGTATAGACCAAGTGATCACTGTTTATATACGTTACTGTATAAAGACTGATAAGATCTTCAAGAGAAATGAAATTTAGTTAGATTTACAGTTAATTTATTCAGTTTATTTGCATTAATTTGGATATATGTAATGCAAATAACAAGGTAACGTTTTCAGTTTAACTTTGAATTGTGTAGTAATGAAAGATTAGATCATTTGCAGTGAGAGTCTTCTTTATGTGATTATTGTATACCATTCTATTATAGAACAGGACATATAATTGATTGGATCCCTTTGAGGGATGAAAATAACTCCGCTGTGATTCGACCTTTATATATATTTATCTACGATCTACGATCTAGTGTCTTGAACTAGTGGAAATGAAGGATATTTTTCATGTAGAGTTTAGCCTAATCAGATTGAAGGCCTCGTCTAGGGTAATTTATTTATATAATATTCTATGGGGGTAAATTACCTATAAGAGAAATTATTTAAGAACAAAAATGGATTAACCGATTTAAGAAATGAAAGATATTAACTTCAAGCATAAAGAAAATGCTATAGTCTATGTCAGAAAGCACCTCAGTGTAATGTTCTTGTAGACCATAAAGTTGCTATAATGTTTATGACAATCCGTTAAACAAAATGGTCTTCGCTCCGTTGTACGCTGATCCGTTTTCTAATAACAGTCATATTGTATGTTATATACATTACTTTAATCTTATAAACATTTGTCAGATGACGAAGCAAAGTCTAGTGAAAATGTTTGATCTGCTATCAAAAAAAAAATATTTTCAGTGAAGATGTAGAATGTCAAAATGCTCAACCATTAAAAGTAAAAGGAAATGTAATCATCGTTAACAATTTCTTGTATTGTACTAATAGAAAGTTAGGCATATTCTTCTGTACAATCACGAAAAGGTCAAGCCATTTTTGCGTAATAAACTAAATATAATGACGGACATCTATCAAAACCACAAAAGATGAATGTTAAAGTAACATCAATTATTTTTTAATCATTGCGATTTTCACAGCCTTTATATCACATAAACTTTAACACACATTCATATTGAATCGAAAATATCATCAAGCTATATTATATTTCAGGCATTCTATAGTAGATAGGAGAAGACTTTTATTTAATACTTCTGGTATTATGTGATTAGTTTCCATTATATATAAAAGGAAACTTATAATATCTAATAATTCGTTAAGTTTCATTTCACCATCTGATGATGGTATCAGGCTAATAATGATTTATCAGCCTGTGATCTACCCACTGCTGCATATAGGTAGGCCTTTTCCAATGCTATCTATCATAAGCGATCCTCCGCTTTCCGCTTCCAGCCGGTAACAGACACTTCTTTAGGTCGTCGGTCCATCTATAGAGGGCACCCTATGCTTCGTCGCTCCATACGTGGCATCCACTCTAGGACTTTCCTCCCTCATATGCCATCACTGACTCGGCAGATGCCAGCCTACTGCCACTTCAACTCGCTGATTCTGAGAGCTATGTCGACCACTTTGGTTCTCCGTCAAATTTCTTCGTTCAGGATTCTATCCCTCAGAGAAACTCCAAGCACTACTCTCTTCATTACTCGCTATACGACTTTTAGTCTGTGAACCCAAAGTTTCATTTATATTATGAGAATCTAGACGTACATATTTACAAAATATTTGACATATTGCATATTGTTGTAGAAAATCACATATTGCATATTGTAATTTTAAAATCAATAATTGAACACAATTACTTAAAAGTGTGATTATTATACCTTACACAGCTGATAGAAACATCTTGATAGACCATACTGCTTGGAAATAAAAAAAACTCGTAAAGCACATAAAACGTATAGCAATTTGTATATGACAAAAATTTTATAATAAATGCATTTCTTATATTTCAATGCAGCAGCATTTTCAATTTTAATAACAAATGGAACTAAAATGGACAACAATCACGCAATAGCAACATTCTTAGACACAAATGATAACAAAGTTGGTCGATTTTTCATTTTTCCTCATTGTAATGTCGTCGACATGCAAATTGATTGATTTTGCCTTCCTTTAAACATGATTTGTCTATAAAATTAGACATATTTGGGGTGCAAGTAGCTCCCCACGATCTTTAGACCGAAAACGCTAGGGTACAGCGTTTTTGTATGCTGCCCGACTGGAGAAGTACCTCTATCTCACAGAGTACTGCAGCCAAATAACAATTCCCTTCGGGGTTGTTGTATTTTTGCAAGTGGGTGAGGTCACTAGAAAGAAAGGAAGCAGTTGCTGCATTGGCAGAAGAGGTGGCGGCGCGTGAGTGATATTTTATGTTGCGAGCGTTATTATAGCTCCGGTAAACGTTTGACATCAGGCGGGTTGTATGCTTGTCTGTCACTCGACGTCGTAATTGTTCGAAAATACTGCCGAGGGAAGTTGATTCCACAGTTTCATCGATCGTGGTATAAAGATCTATATCTTTACTATAACTTAACTATAAATCGAAGAACGAGATCTTTACTATAACTTAAGTATAAATTCAGGAAGGTCATTTTAATGGCTACCCTGACTCGAATTTGTAATGACCTCTTCAGTAACTTTATTTACAGCATTATCTGTAAAGATATCTTGAATTTCAACGTTGCATTCTTATCATCAAGGAACATTGTTTAGACTTCAGGAATGCTTGAAACATTTCCTCGGAGTAAACTTTCTAACTAAACTAGTTTTATTGATCTGGAAACTTAGTCGCAAATAATCTTATTTTCAATTGATTAAAATTCATAAGACTGACTTTATAGATAGTTTTAAATGTGAAAGATACTCATTACTAAGCCCCACAAAAACGCGGTTTTATAAAGGTTTCAAAAATATGTAATCTGTATCTGGACAAATCCGCCGTGTGGTTTCCGGCAGACTAGAATAGAATCACCCCGTTTTTCCCGTGGATGTCGTACAAGGCGACTAAGGGAAATACGTACGACTAAGGGAAATCGTAGGCCACACCCTCTTTCTGTCTGGGATGAACGAGAGAGTGTCGTGCTCCTGTAGTGGAGACTAAAATGACCAGATGATGATGATCTGGCCAAAACAAGATAAATTCTTTTTTCTGAGGATTTTTCTGATGGCCATGAATAGCCAGGCTTTTCTTGATTCGAATATTCTGACGGTCATGAACAAATAGCTTCATATAATGTTATTAGACTAAAAACTAAAAAAAGATATTCTTCTGTAATGTTGTATTACTAGCGCATTTCGCTATATCTAATTTTACGTACATCTAGTACAATTAAATTAAATTCCTCGTCCGAATACTGAAAGCGAAATCTTCTTCAAATTATACTTGTGTTATACCGTGGTTGCTTATTGTCCTTGGCCGTGTGGTTTCCGGCAGACTAGAATAGAATCACTCCGTTTCTTTCCGTGGATGTCATACAAGGCGACTAAGGAAAATACATTATCGAATATCGATCAGGCCTCCCCAACCCGCTTGGCCAGCGTGGGGAGTGTAGGCCAAATCCTCCTTCCGTCTAGGACGGACGAGGAGGGTCGTGCTCCTGTAGTGGAGACTAAAATGGACCTGATGATTATACCGTGGTTGTTCAGCCTTGCGAACGTCATGATGCTGTTTCCCGCAGATAACGGGAAAAATATACCTACTATAAGTTTTTGTATGTTAGAATAGTATCGTAATGTCATTTATATATAAACATACAAAATCAAACCTCATTTTGAAATCTACTTAAATTTTGATTACATAATAGTTTTCAAAGTTAATATTTACATTTATAGCGCAATTTTAAAGGATTACCCTCAATAATATGATCGAATTGCATTTTCCAGGTCGAGGAAAAATGAAGAAGATGATGGGCATGATGATGATGGGAGCCAGTATGAAAATGGCAGCGATGATTCCACTGGCGATCGCTGGTCTATTCATCTTAGCAGGGAAGGCTTTAATTACCGCAAAGGTACTTTAAATCTTTTATATATCTTATGAAATTTTTACAATTTTATATTAAAAGTACTGACAAGCTTTTACAGGTTGCTTCCCTACACTACACTGAACAACTTTTGTTTTGCGACTTTTTGACGGTTATTGTAACATCTGTTTTAAAAAGTGTTAGAACAAAAGTTGTTTATTATAGCAAAAGGAAGATGAGTCTATCTTGCATTTATAGACGAGCTCGGTGGTCGAATGGTTAGCAATGGCCACTTTGACTCCGAGGTCGCGAGTTCGATTCCCGCACAAGACAAACATTTGTGTGCATGAACATGTCTGTTTGTCTTGGTCTGGGTGTTTTCTATGTATTATAAGTATTTATTTACAAAAAAAAATGTATTTAAGTACATTTATCAGTTGTCTAGTACCCATAACACAAGCTTTGCGCTTAATTTGGGACTAGATGGCGCTGTGTAAATTGTCCAGAAATATTTATTTATTTATTTTTCAAGTAACCCAGTATGAAGAAAATATCTTTGAAAGCGATCTTTCTTGTTCATGGTGTTGCCTATGCTGTTCTTAATTTCTCATAGGATTATAAAAGTATTAAAAAAATATAATTCACTAGTATAGAGTTACTAATCAAGTAGTAATTATAAAGCACTACCAATCAGACTTCTAAAATTCAGTACGTATTCTTGTAATTAAACTATTTGATATCAGTAATTTATTTTATGCTACTGATGTTACAAACAAGCATAATTATCCTTTTAATGGCAAACAGTTAAAGTTGCTTATTGTTCTTTGCCAAACGAGGGGTATCACTCATAATGTTGACGACCCTGTACAAACTTATATAATAAATTAATAATGTATTTGTATTTTTCAAGAAGTACGCCCAGATAAAATACAAAAAAAAAAATCTAAATATTTAATTAACATGGTATATTAAATCTCAATAAAAATAAGTGGAAGACAATTAAAACAATTATCAACATCCGACCATCAGGCTGATGTAGGCAGTTTCACTGCATCAGCTCATTTTAACGAAAGTGAGCAGACAATTAAAATAGGCATTTAAATATTTTATTCAAACTATCCAACAACCGGTGAGAATAAAAGTGCCACATAATTTGGTTTGCCACGAAACGTCTATTATTCCCATGGCTTTCACAATGATTGTTGATGCATGAAGACCTATAACCATTTCCAGAAATGACATTTAGACCTTTAAACTTTTTACTTAAAATATGTACTATCTTGATAAAAAAAAAGTTGGAGAAAACTAGCAATTAAAATATTAATTGTGTATAATTTCATTGGTATACATGAACTATCATCTATTGTTGAGCATAGTTCACAAAGATGCGTGAGAACTATTCTATTAGGTAGACCATTATGTGACATGAAGTTAAATTGTGAGAGTTTACCTTCTTGATTTATGCCAAGATAAATCCTATGCTCCACATTTTCTGCGTGCTTGGTGAAATTGTGCCCCAGCCCTTAAATCTTTCCGTTGCATGTAAAATCTTGGTCTAGATCTAAATACGAAAGTGGTTTCTATTTGATTTCATTGTTTTTATAACAACATTTAGATCTTACTATTTCTTAAATAATCACATTTGACATTAGTCGTGGTTATGGAGCTTTCTTCACGACTATGATGTTACGTGCTTCATCACCATCATCATCATCTTAAGCCATATTCAACCAATTTTTTGGTGTAGGCCTCCATCAATCCATTTTGTTTTATTTTGGGCAATTGATATCCATTTATATCCCGCCACAGCAACTATGTCATATTGCCGTCCTGTAGGTCATTTGCGACGTTATTGCTTGTTAATACTTAATTACCGATTATTAAATTAGTTATAGTTCTATGGTCTATCTTCAAAATCTGTATGTAACATTTCAATCTGTAAAATAGTTATATTATTTAAAAACGTAACAAATATTGAACCATCTGCTAATACTTTCACATTAGTAATATTGTTCGTAAGGTTAGAATGTACTTCGTCGGTATTGATAAAATTTAGGACTGTAGGTATTGTATGTATTATTAGCTATCATTGTCACTCAGACATCTGCTTGACGCTTCTATTCAATTAATCTTGACATTGTTGGCTAGAAAAGTATGCCTTTTGACCCTCATTTCTACAAATGATAAATGTCATTATTAACTTTCATTTCTTTTTCATCTGTGAGAACATCTCGATTAGATTACATCAAAGAAACATTGGTAATGAAGGGAATGGGAAATATTTTGACCCTGAAATTTGTAGGGAAATATTTGCTCGTATTTTTTTCTATTGTTCTTACATTTGTTGTTTCAAATTTAGACTAGGTGTATCGTATCTAACTATTTATATAGTAGGTTAAGCAACTGCAACTGCAACCATTAAGCAACTGCTTGTTTTTAATTATTGACATTTACTTAGATTATGCAATTCAGACCAAAAGTTCCTAATTTAATGTTGGATTATTTTTGTCTATTCTTATAACATTATTATTGACTATAACTACTTATGCAGGTATATTGTAGTTTTATGTGAATTTCGAAAACTCTGAATGCGTTATTTCTTATCATAATGGGAATAGAATAAAAGTGAGTTTTTAAAGTCGAAATGACAAATTTACAATGTGTTACTAAGTTCGCTAAAACATTTCAAATGATAAGTAAACATTCACATCTCAAATAAACTATAGTAAGTTAGCACATATTATGTTAATTCGAATAAAAAAAATCAAGTGCCAAATGATGGTAAAAATATAAAGGCTCTAGAAATATCAATAACACTTGACAGAAGTATCAATAAATGTCAAACAACTTAAACACTTACTAGTGACACAGTTTGTAAATGATAGCTACTTAGCCGCGGGTTCTATAGTGCTAGGCTTCTAAATTGTGGTTAATATTACCGGTTAGGTAATGTCTGCATGTTAGGGTAAGAGAATAAATTTGATAAACAATGAAATTATGGAACATCTTTCTCACAAAATACGTTTTATGATCTTTACGTTCATTATGATGTTTATGAGACAAATGGCTAAGAACACAAAATAAATCTCCAAAAAAGAGACATTTCAAATTATAAACGAGAGTAGTTACATCAGAAATTAAAGATACTGGCTAATAAATTAGTTGATGTATTTTATTTATTGAATCAATTCAATATAAACATACAGTTGTCCTACTATGACAGTAATAGGAAAGAAAGTTTCACAGTCGTAGAAATTAAAGCCTATTTTAACCCGACTGCGACAGAAGGAGGGTTATGTTTTTCGAGAGTATGTATGTATGTATGTATGTATGTATAATTGTTTGGCGCGGTCTGCAGCCTGAACGGCTCGATGTATTTTCGCTTGTGAGGTGTCGTTAGATTCGTATTTGCTGTGAGAGTGACATTGCATATCAAAAATAAATAAAACTAAAAAACATGAAATAAAAACGGTAATTTAAAAAATTAAAAACTCCGACTGCTTTTCTATGTAATTTGGAAATGAAAAACCCCTAAAACAAGAAAACATGTAGCAGTCGGGACCCTACATGTGCTCTAAATTCACTAAACCTCCATTTCTAGAATGGGTCCCGACGAATGGGTCACGCGTGAATGGCTGGACCGATTTCGCTATTTTTTTATGATGTATTTGTTGTCATAAGAGTCAAAAGAAGGTCTTAGAAGTCATAAGAAGGTTCTTATGAAAGTTAAAAATAAGAAAATTGCACGGGATAATTTGAAAATTTAAGAAAACTGAACGACTATATTGAATTTTCTAATGTAACTTTATGTTGTTTTACAGAACTGCCAATCATTTAACAGATGGCGCGAAACCAATTTGAAATCAATATTCATTTGTTAAGAAGACAGGATAACGTCTGTCGGGTCAGCTAGTTGTGTAATCATTTTATACCACAGCTGAAACCACAGTCTGCTTTCATTTCTTTTATTTCTCCAAAAATATCACGTCATGTCTCTGACAGTAAAGCTATGCAAAGTGTCATGACTTTAGATAAACATTAGATACTCTTTTAACTAGTTTCCTTTGCGAATAAACACTCTTATTTGTAACTTTCGATCATTTCTATAGATGTAATCCAAGCACACTAAGTCTCTGATACAAGCTAGGCGAAGGCATGACTTTTAAAATTATTTTCTTTTACTAATTTCCATTGCAAATAAAATACTCTCATTTGCAACCTTCGATAATAACTATTGAATAGGCCACTATCATGGTTCTTAACTACACTGAACGCTACAAATTAGTTAAAGAAATGGTTACTCTAACCTCTTCAACTAGCACAATGATGATCAGAAATTTAAACACGTTTTCATTTATGGCAAGCTTTTTCGCTCCAGAGTCTTTTTTTATACCACTAGATGGAGAACAAGCATACGACCCGCCTAATGGCAAGTACTCATCGCAGTCTATTGACGTTGCGACACCAGCGATATAGAGAGAGAGACTCACGAGTCATCGACTCTGTTTTTACAGAGTTTTGAGAGGGGTTTTCCCCTCAAAACTAAAATCAAAGTATTACGTCAATATCATAAATCTATAAGAAAATTATTACATGCATAAAATTGCATTTATATCACTTTTTTTTTTTATTTAATGTGTAAACATCTGCTTCATCAAATATTTTTGTAAAAAAATATTCTTCCGCAATATAACACCTGAATCAATTAACTATCAAATATTTTTCTGTTTCATATCGAAACCGTTTACCCAAAAATTTTATTTTGCGCATATCAAATTTCAATACCTTTTCTTCTGACGCTACTGTTACTTGGAAATACTGCATTATAACAGAAACAACGCTGTTCTATTTTATTTCTGGAACAGTAGAGACACGATCTTGCCATCGTACATTCTCTGGGAGAACTAACATTCTCTTAGATATATTATCTTAGTTTAAGACCTGCAGTTAATGCAATTCGCCTGCAGCGACAGCATTTTACTTTATTGTACTGGTACCTATATACTCGTACCTACATTCTGGTCATCAAAGAAATGAATGCACGTCAATACATCTATTTACTTCTGACTGAAACTATTATAACAATAATCTCCCTAATTATCTGGTTTGGGCGAGGAAATAAATAGTAAATCTATTAATAAATATAAAATTTAATTTATACATTATAGAAAATTTCGGGGTATGTTATATGTTTATGCGGCAATTGTTTTAATTAATAGTATGTTTAGCCAATTTTTTAATGTCCAAAAGCAATAATGTTACACTGTGGTACCCCTTGAGTTCAATGCTATGTAAGCAAAATTTATGAAATTAACAAAAGATCCAAGATTTTACTAAGATTACAGTAAGATTTACTACTCAGCAAAATACGAAATAACATTTATTTGTTACCTACAAGAAGGTAATACTATTTGCTAACCATAAATGATATAGAAACTATTTCACATTTGGCGGATAAAATAGCAAAAGAAAATGTTTATTCAAAATACAACTTCGTAAAATACAAAGTATTGAAGATCCTGTCTAATATCAGTCACAAGATCTAGGTAATGATACAGAAAACGTATTCATTTCCCTACATAACACTTCTCGACTACATTAACGTGTATTTATCGATCATGAACTAGGAAATGCGGCTGCATAAATAGGGTCACACGAGATGAAAACAGATGAAATTATTTTCCCCATCACGTCACACAAACCTCCATCCGATGACAACAAAAACAATGTAAATGACATTGGCGTTGATATAACCAATGGCACAGTTTACACGAGGTATCTAAGAAAATGCGAACAATAATGAGAAATTAATCGCATGCGATACTAGGGCAACTTTTTGAGTGATCATTGAACGTGCTGAGATGTTTCTGAACTAGGTTGTGACTTTGAAAATTATGGGTCACATGCTTGCAGCCGCGATTAATTTATATAGGGTTACCAACAATTGTTTCCACTGATACACTTATTTAAGACAGTTCTAGGTCTTAATTCTAAATCTAACAATTATCTAAAGGCAAACACAGCATGTATAATTTCTAGGAAATATTTGCAACTAATAATAAATTAAATTAAAATATAACTAGGTACATACATACATAGGTATATTTTTTATGAAATTAAAATAATGAAATCCTACCTTAATAAATTTAAGCAAAGTAAAGTGACCCAACTGAGGCAACTGTATATTTTCTTTAAAAAAAAACTGTTTTGGCTATTAAAATGTACGTCAATTTGATCATAACAGCTGTATCACTCAGCAAAATCTTACTATGGGAGAATTAGTTCCTAAGACAGTTCTACGAAGTGGAGGATAAAGTAGTGTTATGGGTTTTCGTACGCACACGGTATTCCGCGGGAATTTAACAAAAAACCTTTCTTAGCTGATGCCTGCGTTATAACAGCTACCTGTATGTCAAATTCCAACCCGATCCTTCTATTGGTTTTAGCTGTGCGTTGATAGATCAGTCAGTAACGGTTGTATTTTATAGATAATTGCTATCTTTAGCATAGGCTAGATATGGCTTGCTTTACGACGTCGAGTGCCATAGGGACCATTTGATGTAAAAGGGTAGATACCGGTTCTTGTAATAGAAGGAGTTATTAAAGCACTTCACATTCCATAGCTAAATCAGCATCGAATCACGTCTGGTGATCTCACTCACTCTCTAAAATTTAATAATTTTGAAGTGTATTTTTATTTGGACAGTTCTATATGATCTTACCTATTTATATAAAGCCACGTTTCCTAATCGGTTGGGTAAATGTTGGTGAGCCAGTTTATACCACGTTTTATATAGTGGTAGTATTCAAATTGTTAATTTGAACCAGCTTAGAGTCAACTAATCGTCAGTAAGCCGCAAAAATACCTGATGCTATAGCCTTAAGGTCATCTCAGTTTTTTTTGTAGCATTTCATTGAATTGCTATTGCTAAATAAGTAGACAAAATATAGACAGATTATCAACAGTACTGTTGTGACAAAGTAGTGCTATTTATTTCTAAAATCATTATAAAACCACTATCGAAATATTAGATAGATCTATGCTTTATTTGGACTGCACAAACTTACAGATATAATTTAGACAGTATACAGAAAATATTTACTTTAAAAACACGTATGTGCAACAAGGCGGCCTTATTGCTAAAGGCAATATTTTCTAGTTCAATCGTGAGGTAACGGATGTATTAAATATATTATATAATACATATAAAAATATTTTTAGAAATTAACCATGGTAACCTTTAAAATGGTTTTAGCGTTCTCAACATAAAACCAATAATAATTCAAATAACTACTTTTCCCAGGGCAATTTCACCATAAGATGAGTGTTTCAAAAGTTTACTTTCTGATATATCTCTTTATAATGATCCACTACGCTTTAGTGATTTGCTTCTTCACTTCGCCAATTATGGACAGGAGAACAATCACGGCTTTTGATGAATGTAAATTTTGAAATAGGTAGTTCTTTATCCAATGACTTGCTTTTATTGTCAAATTTAGGTAGTCATTTTATACACATTATTAGTATTCAATAAAAAAGTATTTATTAAAAAACGAGGAGCTCGATGCGCGTGTCAGTCTAAGCGAACACGCAAGTTAAGCAACGTCGGGCGTAGCCTGTCCATGCATGGATTTATTTTATCTCGAGCTCGGATACTTCGGAGGGTACGTTAATCCGCGGTCCCAGCTGTTGTCATTAGATGATAGTCGTTAAGCCTAGTCCACTGCCTTTAGGCGGCTTGAAAACACTGGCCTCCGCAACCCGCAGTTGAACAGCGTGTATGCTCTAAACCACTTCTATTGAGGGTAGACCCATAACCCAACAGTGGGATCAGTAGGGGTTGACGACGACGACGATTAAAAAAAATTAGATATTGTTTCATAATAATTGTAAAAAAAATCTAAATCTGATTCGATCGCTCACGTGAGATTATCTCTGACCAGAAGTGTTCAGAGGTTATCACTTGATCTCAAAACTAGCTTCGTCATTCCTGCAAACTGTTTTGTACTAAAGTCTTATTTAATTTTGTCTTAGTCATGCATATTGAGTAGTTCTTGATTATTATTATTCGACAACCCTTATGCCCGTAGGTATCACAGCAATGGGACGACCCATTGCTGTGATACCTACGGGTTTCCATTCATCCCAAGAAGCGTACTCTTCCACGCTCTTCAACAGCTGGTTGGCGGAGATTATTATGTAATTATTTTGAAGTGATTACCTTTACGTCGTCACCTACCCTTATTCATCCCATGGAGGTATACGGGTCTCCCCTTAATCGAAGAGGGTTGCTGCTGCTGCTTGCTGCGGGAAGGCTACTTAGCTTAACGACTGCCGTCTAACAACAGCAGTTGTCTATACGTATCTACGTACGAGTTAATTCCATTAATCTCTCATTCTTCATTCTAGAAATAAATATTGTACCAGAAAACTAAAGCGTAGCCAAAGTTATGAAGGCAACGTATACTTCTTGGAAAGCTATGAAGGGTTACAAGTAATTATTTGACCCGGGGCCAGTTGATGTTTGAAAGTGAGCGTGCAGTATGAACGTGACCGTCTAATTTTGACCTCCTTGTGCAAATTACATTTTTTATTTTTGAT
The DNA here is from genome assembly GCA_937001555.2 of Hypsopygia costalis. Taxonomy (NCBI): domain Eukaryota; kingdom Metazoa; phylum Arthropoda; class Insecta; order Lepidoptera; family Pyralidae; genus Hypsopygia; species Hypsopygia costalis. The sequence continues at coordinate 7,482,078 of OW443350.2, forward strand.
GCGCCTAAAGTCATGTCTATGATATCTAATTTTATAATAATTGATTTCAGTGCTTTCTAGTTAATGAGGTTTGCTCCGTAGTGTTTCTACGTATTCGGATTGTTTAGTGATAACCGTTCAGTGCATTTTAGTCACAATTATTTACACTTGTAGCTGCAGATGTATTGTTTTTCAAATTTAAAATAGTGTTAACAATATTTCTTTCAAAAAGTTACATATTAGTTGACTATAGAAAATCTTAACCAATTTCGATAGATGGATTCAAATTTAATGATATTTTCGCTATTCCATATTTTTTAGAAAAGTTTTAAGCTAGCGGGTATTAAGTTTTTGTTTCTCATAGTTAATTACAATAAAGACTGTTAATATTTTTGATCATAAGTATATAATTTTTTTAGGTTTACTAGTGAGCTCTTGCGACCAATAGTGTGATTTTCTTAATGCGCTTAATTTAGGGTTAAGTATAATTTGATTCTAAAAAGAAGCTAATACTTTATCTTCGTTTATTGTTTAGTCATTATTACTGCCGAAATCCACTGACATTGAAATATACTTTTGCATGCAACTATTTCTGTACCAGCAATACCACTAAGTACCATAACAGGACTAGGTACATTATAGAAAGGTTCCAATACAATTAATATTACTGACATTCACAAATGATTCACAAATGTTTTCTGTATATCGCATTTAATCATCTTTTGTTCTTATCAGAGAAAGTAATTTATCATTTTTCTCACAATTATCTAATTTGATTGACCGTTCGTGACCGTTATTGATTTCGTTATTTTAACTCCTATTGTTGTAAGTTTCTCTTCAATAGTTGAGCTGTCATCAATGAGATTGTTGATAATAGCCATGATTATTTTCAGATCTTTGATTAACATTGTCGCAGTTACTGTTTACAATACATTACGTTCTTTAAGAGTTTTCTTTCAAATTGCTGTCACGTTTCTTTTTAGGTTGCTATTTTTATTTAATCTTTATACTAATACGTGAAGCAAAATCTTTGTACCCCGTTTTACGAAAATTGCGCGGACGGAGGAGTATGAAATTTTGCACACTTATAATCTCCACAAATTACAGAAAAATACATAGTTGAGATTTTGTTATAACAGTATATAAATATATGCAATTTATGAGAGATCCGGAGAGCCCCCCAGAGGTCGGCACCCCCGTCAATTTTTGATGGTTGATAGATACAGATTATTTTAGAAATTACTTTGATTTCAGTTGAAAGCTATAACAATGTGATACATTGAAAGCTATAAAGGAAGCAGTAGATAAAAATAATAAAATAAAAATAAATATTTCTGGACAATTTATACAGCGCTATCTAGTCCCTAGTTAAGCGCAAAGCTTGTGTTATGGGTACTAGACAACTGATAAATGCGCTTCAATACATTTTTTTTGTAAATACATACTTATAATACATAGAAAACACCCCGACTAAGACAAACTGCAATGTTCAAGCAAACAAATATTTGTCTTATGTGGGAATCGAACCCGCGACCTCGGAGTCAAAGTGGCCATTGCTAACCATTCGACCACTGAGCTCGTCAAAGAAAAAAGATAAAAGTAATGACCCTATAAATCGGTTCCACAGACATATAAAAGGTAGCAGACCAAACATTACGCACAGAACGCGAAGCCATTTTTTTTACTCGTTTTTTTGATTGCTTATAATAACTACTATTTACTACTACTAATAAACAATAAATATTCGTGTTTTGTGTACTAGACACTCTTTCATAAGTACCATATTTTACCACTTTTGTTCCAAATATGATCAATTAAATTATAGAAAACAAAAACAAAGGATATGTAGATTATTTGTAATTCCATAGTATAACACAATCTGTACGAGTATTGTACAAGTTTTATTGAGTCTGCTTCCCTTTATATATCTGTGATCGAATGATATCAGATTTTTTTTTATGTGAAAATTATGCTTCGGTTTCAATTTGTAGCAATTGTCATAAGACCCGCCGGTTTTGCCGACTGAGGTAAAAAGTTTGCCACTAACATGAAAGGAACTCCGCTTTTGCACTATTTCACTTTTTCTTGTTCACTGAATTTCAGTACTAGTTTCTTACCTCATCTGACATCGCTTACTCGGTAGATCTGGCCAGCCCATTGCCACTTCTGGTTGCTGACTCTGAGAGAAATATCGACCACCTTGTCATTCGAAGACCACTTCGTTATTATTTCCCGGTTAAAGTAGGCTTAGACCTTTTAACCGACTTCAACAATAGGAGGAGTGTAACACCTTAGTGTCTTTTCGGTAGTCCAGTTACAGTCTTTTTTTACTTTTTCTTGTTAACTGTTTCAGAAAGCCGTTTCATTTCTTAGTAATAATTAATACTATTTTATTAATTATATAGTAAATACGAGTATACTCCGTTCAAATGCCATATAGAACCATTCCCTTAATGATGTTCAAGACCTCGATATAAGAGTAGGTCGTTGTTGTTATATCGATAATGTCAAATGACTGACTTTCTTCAGCTATTATGAAAGTATAGGAAATATTGTTGGCTGTACTTTCTCGAGAAAACCATGATCCATTCTTCATTAGTTTGCAGTATTTCTGGTTAACAAACAAGTGATAGTCATTAAGTAAGAATAGATGTAGTAGAAAGGCTTTCTTACAAAGGTTGTTGGAAAACCAAAGTAACACCTGTCAATGCATTTCACATACATTTACTACTCGTTCATTGACAATTGGTACCTTAAAATTTATTTTTCAATATATGATAGATGATATGGGAAAAAACGGGGCAACTGTAGATATGATGGCTGATAAGAGTAAATTGAAGAAAAAAACAAATACTGCGCAGACCCCTAATAACGGGAAAAGAACAAGCTAATAATGATGATGATGAACGCGTTGTATAAACGGAACCCATGTAAAGATAAACTCAGTCGAAGTTACTCGTCTTGCGTGTTCTTTTAGACTAACAAGCATGTCGTATCGATCCCTAGTTGCATCTCTACATTGTCTCTTAAATTATATCTCACGAACAACTGATACACGCACGCCGCGGTTTGAACACGGTTGAATAAAAGTTTTTACAACTATGAATAATCTCCAGACTGGTCTTCAATTTCAGCACATAGTTCGATAGTAGTCTAGCCCTTTGACCCATAATCATTCCACCATTGGGATACGGCTCTCCCTTTTATCAAAAGGTGTAGAGCATATTCCACCACACTGCTCAACTGCGGCTTGGCGCAGGCCAGTGTTTTCAAGCTGCCTAAAAGCCACTGACTCAACGACTGTCATCTAACGACAACAGCCGGGCTTAACTTTCTTTGATCGAATGGCTAGTAATAACTATTTGGGCACCATGCCAATCCTTAAACAACCAACCATAATAAAGGGAACAAACGTTCAATCCTGGCATGAAATTAGGACAAGACTAAAATAAATAGGCATATTCATGCAAAACATTTTTGTGCATGAACATGACTATTTGTCCTATTGACAAATTATTTGAATATATTTATTTTGTTTGGTTTGAGATTAGAGGACGCAGTGGAATATTTATCCGTTTAATTTTAACTCATATGCTTGCTATAAGATCTAGTTGCCATATGAATACAAAATCAAAGTGTCACACTTGTTTGATACACTCGTACCAGTACAAACTAAGCTTTACTTTGTATGAGACTAGATGGCGTTGTATAATTTTACAGTGGAATGAATTGAATATTTATTTATTTAATTTTAACTCCTATTACATTCGCCATATTACATAGTACCGATACAAATCTCTTTAGACTTTTAATGCCTTATTTGCCATATTGCTATCTCTCATATTGCTAAGAGGGGAAGTCAAATTCCAAAAGCTTCTTACTCCTACTAATTTCTTCTGAATAAATTCGTTGCGAGTTCCAAGGCAGCCGTAGTTTTACCCGCGAGATTGCAATGGACTTCACTGTTAATTACCTTATTTGGCGGTCGCCGCTGTTAATCCTGGCTACACAGGAGACACAGTGGTAGGAATGTCTGGTGGGCGCCCGTCCCGATTAAAAAAAGTACTGATACAAAATCTTAATGTCATACTTGCAGCAATACAAACTTTTGAACCAATTAGAGCACTGCGCGGCCTGCGGCGTCTCACCGCTTCGTGTGTAACTACCTTAAACATGCATGCGCTACGGATATTTCTAAAATAACGACACGTAGTAAGGTCCCACTTTCTAAGACCTATAACCTTCCACATCTTGGTGCAGTGTACTTTCATGACTCATTATTTCTGTCTTTAACGTAACAAGAAGGTAATTCTGGACTATTTTTGGTAATTGCATTGTTTACATTGTGAAAGTTACCTCGCGGCGACAAACTAGGTATTATTTAAGGCAAATATTTTCACAAAGTGCCAGTCTAATCGATCACGCACGTTAAGCAACGTCGACTGTAGCCTGTCAATGGAAGGGTTTATTTATCTCGAGCTCGTCCTGGGTATTATAATTAGATGATAGTCGTTAAGTCAGTGGCTTTTGAGCGACGTTAAGACACATCTCCGTCAACTCGCAGTTGAGTAGCGTGGTGGAGTACGTTCTAAACCCCTTTGATTGAGAGCCATAACGCAGCAGTGGGATAAATATGAATTGATGCTGAGAACTAACGGTACTTATTTTCTTTCTACTACGTCTGGAATCAGGCAGGCATAATACAGCTCAGCTGATGAGCAGCAGCTTAAGCTACGGTGTCTACGTTAACAATTTACTCTATTTATAGTAAATATAATATCACTCGCGCGATGCCATCGTCGCTGCTAACACACCAACTTCATTTTTGGTGACTGCACTCACTCACATAAACACAACAACCGGTCGTCTTTTGTGAATTAGAGGCTTTCCTCAGTCGGATTAAAAAAATATTCTGTACAAATATTCTGTACATTTGCCGTTACATATTTCTGATAAGAAATTATGTCAGGGCTGTTAATATATAATCAAAACAAGACTACTGAACAGTATGCAAATAAACTCATAAGTTGGTAAACAAAACAATAATGTGTACTCACTCGTACAACGTGTTAACACTATCAGCATATGTTGTAACCTTGTATGGAACAATGTGGAGTATGTTGCAGGCACTGTAGAAATTTTGACAATTTAGAAAATGTCTATTATTTCCAAAAAAAAAGGCAAAATGTTTTGGTAAAAATATGGAATTACCTATTATTAAATTAATTAGGCTAATAGGTTGCATGGAAGAGATTGCGTAGCGATAAGGCCTCCTATTGTACTTTAATATGCTACTTTGTAATATCTATATTGTTGGTGCAATAAAGAGTATTGTGTTGTAATTATGTTAACTTGTTATTTAGTATTTAACTACATGAGCTACGTACGAATAGCAGTAGTTTAATAATAACAGGCTAACAAAATGGTAAGTCAATAAAAAAATAAGATAGACGATAGTGGACCTTATGTGATATCTTTTTAAGAGAAACTATTGTACAATACATTATATCTATTTATAACTAGTTACGCAGCTCATTCCATGGAAGCACGACAAGGAATTTTAACCTTATTTTAGTAATACGTTCTTAAAATAAAGCTTAAGCTTCCTAGATAATATCTTGTTGAATTAAAATGAAACTCTGTAATATAGTATTTTCTAAAATTAGCCTTTAACACATTAATTAATATATAACATCAGAATGTAATTCCAAAATTTCCAAATTTTCTAGCACTTAAAAGAAGTATATTTGCTTTTTTTTATACTACGACGGGTGGCAGACAAGCATACGCCCCGCCTGATGTGAAGCGGTTACCGTAGCCATATTAACGCTCGCAATATAAGATATCGCTCGCGCGCCTCCACCCCTACTACCAACGCAGCATCTCCTTCCTGTCTGGTGACCTCACTCACTCACAGTAACACAACAACCTTCAAGAGAATTGTTATTTGGCTACAATGTTCTGTGAGGCGGAGGTACATTCCCCAGTCGGGTAGCTTATAATTACGCTCCCTACCTCTCTTTTCGCCAGAGTTTCGTTTATCAGTCAGCAGAGTGCACCGCGTGCAGGGGAAGTTGGCTTTGGTTCATAGATGTTGATGAACCACTTACACCCCAAACTTTAACTTTACTTACAAGACGAAATACATAAAACATGTTTCCACAAATATCCTACTTTTTGAAATTAGCAATATCATTGTGATAAGAAATAAAAAATATGTCGAAATCAAGACTGAAAAGTAATTTTAAATATTACATCAAATCAGTTTTTTTCATTTTTTTTGAAATCTAAACCAGTAAACTTTAAACCGACTGTAAACTGTCAAAATATAGACATTTGTTGAAATTACCGATATTTGACCTGTAGCACCAAACAAAAGATTAGTCATACGAAACGTGTACACAAATATTACGAATTTCCGCTCTCGGAATTTTAACTGTCATTAATTTAACGTAATTTTAGACTTCATTATATCAGGCGGCCGTATGCTTGTTTGGCATTCGACATGCTATAAAAATCTATCTGAAGCGAAATTGTGCAAGTTCCCAATTACCAACATTATTTTAAATTTGTATTTTTTACTTTAGGCATATCGTTTGAAAAAACATGCGTGACAAATTCTAATAGGCATAGCGAGGAAAGGAGAGTTCTTATTTTATTTAACTTCGTACAAAAACTGCGCTCTACCATTTATATAATATCTGTAAATATAATGTCTAGCTTTCAAGCCATGGAATGAATTCTCCCTCAAGATTTTCCCAGGACACTTACCCAGGACGGGCTTTACAGGGTTGGTTACGTGAGAATGATGCACCTGGTGATACAAGCGTCCATAGGCAAAAATGATGTTTGCTTATTAAGCAGGTTGTAAAAATAGGTTGTAATAAGACGAATGTGAGTACATTATATAAACCTGTAAAGGTTTTCAAGGTACAATAAGAAGGTGTAATAATTTGTAAATCTATTCATAAACAAATTAAAAACAAAAAGATACAAAATATTTGGCTTGGTTAGATAAATGTGAATCAAATCGCGAATTTTGTTGAAAAACGATCAAGTTACACTGCTATTAAAATCACCTAATAATTTATTGCTTTTATATTCATAAAACGAGTTGTTAAATCGTCTTAAGGATATGTGGGATAACGAAATAAGCAATTTTGAATCATATGCTCATAGGAATAGAGATGATTAAGAAAAATCATGGTGTTAGTGAATAGGAATTTAATAAGTTTGAAATACACTACATTGATGACCTTCGGTGGACCGTTTTCATTCCATTCGCTTCGCCTGCGCATTGTAATGAGGTTTGGTGTTGCTATGTTTAAAATTTACCTAAGTTATGGGTGAATATTATGACATTTTTATCTAGGCCTCGATTTATGTTTTCTATTGTGTTTATTATCGAAAGCAACTTTTTTTCCATATTATTTGCTTACAATAATGGAATTAATAAAACTCTTTGAATTTGCTCAAATTTTACAGACATAATATTTGTTATGATAGTAATGGTTTCAATTTATTATTATTTATATGAATGACAATCGTTGCTATCTCTATTCTGGTCTATACAGTTGTGGCCATTATTTTTATTTTTTATTTTCAATGAATCAAAATTATAACGTAATACTTAAATAGAATATTTTATAGATGTACTTTATTTTTGTACATATTATGTAATAAAAATATCTACTATCTAAATGTGCACGTTTTCGTGTTTTTTTTTTTAAATTCTTAAATTGAATTCATGTAATATACCTACATTATAAATATCTACGCATTTTTATGTCTAATTTAGAAGCAATGATTGACAAAGATAACTAAAGAAATACATATTAGTAATATTGCAGTCTCATACATTGGGTAAATTAAATAGTGTCTGTCTTGGAACTCACAGTGAGTTTAATCACAGCAGGAACGGTTAATAAAATACATATAGATAAGCTAACACAGATAACAAAATCTCCATCTGTATATTTAATTATGTGAACAAATACGTTAATATTATTCAATATAACAATTAAATAGTTTTTAAAACTATGGGAAATTATGTCAAGAAACTAGCAATACCATATTAAGGCAGCAGTCATCTTATTACTGTGGAACGTAATAGTCGTCGTATACAGATTTTTATTTGAACACCGAAGCCTAGTTTTTACTGTCGCTTCAAGTAAATCTCGTGCGGCTTATTATTATTTAAGCCGTTCGATATTTATTTCGAGTGATAGTAAAATAATCAGCCGAGTTTCTTTTTTTTTTTTTTGTTTTTTTTTCAAGATTAGCGGTATGTTTACCTTCTTTCTTTTAGTTTAAAATTTTGTTTTGTTTTTATAGAATAAAATTAACCTTGCTATTCAATAGATGTAATCTTTAACAGTTATACTAGAACAGTTCATCAGTACCTTTGGGCCTTGAAACACTTAGCAAGTTATTGTATGTTTTTTCTAATACTAAGACACTGCGATTTGTTTTTTTATAGATGAATTTGTATATTGAGTCGAGAGAGTTATATTTACATTTCATATTAGAATATATATATTTTTACCATCGATTCATAAAAAAAAATCAGTTCAAAATGTTTGAATTCTTCGCCTTACTTAAATACAAATATCTTTATTGTTGAATTTAGGTATTTATAGGTAACACATTACACTCTATCAGTCTCACCATGTCTTATCTTTGGTTGGACGTACAATAATTAAAACGAACATTTAATATTTTTCTCTTCCAAATTATACTTAAAACTGATTCTCTATGAATTTTAAATAAAAATAAACAACGTCCAATTAAAATTAGAATCAAATTATATTCTACTATTTCAATTATTAATAAACTCATTCTATTCTTAATAATTGATATCATTTGTTTTTGGCACGTTGCCGTTGGAAATATAAAATTAAGCCAGGATAAGTACCCCAAAGCCCTTAGCGCTTTGACTAAAAAAGACATATCTTATCATATGATGACAGCAATCAGTAATTCCTACGTACTGACGTTATCAGGATAGGAAAGATTTAAGTTATTATAATAACAATCAGATCAAAGCAGCTTTGCTGTTCTATTGAAAAGTATCAAAAAAGGCATTTTTAGCACTTTTCACTGCTCAATATAATGATGATTATTTTAATTATTTTCACTACTAATTATAATGATCACAAGCAAACATTTTTAACGTGATAACGTCTTATAAATCAAGAACGCCCTCTGCACGAACGCAAAAGCATGACTCATGTTCACGTTCCGCCTGAGCCGAGGGTTGTACGCTCGGCTCAGGCGGAACGTGAATGTTCCGGCCGGCCGGAACGGCGAGAGCACGACCGGCCTAAGCGTTCAGCTTGTGACGCATTTATCTCTCTTGCACTCCATCGGCCGATGTTTTCTTATGACGATATCACGTAAAATTATCGCCCGTAAACCGACTTTACAGACAACCAATTTTTTTGATATATATTCTCTACCGTACGATACGATTTTTTCTCCAAAAACGCGCCACTTTCACAATACTGAGGACCATAGCCAAGTACAAGTACAATTCTGTACACCAGTGTTATTGATTTCAAATATAACCTGATTCCCTTTTGTTACAGATCGCTCTCCTTCTGTCCGGCATCATCGCGCTGAAGAAGCTAATGTCACAGAAGGGAGGTGGTGGTGGTGGTCACGAAAGCCATGGATGGTCATCAGGCGGTAGCAGCGGTGGCTGGGACCGTAGAACATACAATGATGCATCTGACTTAGCTTACTCGGCTTATAAAACGGACTAATTTTTATAAACCAGACTTAAGTATTTTTAATATATATATTTTTTTCATTTTTCGTTCGTTACTTGTCTTGGAAAGTGTACTTTTCGAGATTAAGTAAAAGAAGGTATTCCTATTATTTTTTGTTGTGATAATATTTTATATTTTTACCCACCTCTTCGGTATATGGATTTATTTTGTAATAAAAATGTTAGCGGAACGCTAGAATTATTACTAGGTATAAAATTGGCCTAATAATGGCTGATTAACGGTACTTTTTATTAAAAGATTATTTATTCTAGAGTTAAGTAATGACTGTATTATAGAATAATTTATTTATTATTATTTATTGAAAAACTGTGCCTGAATACTCATTAATTTATTTACAAAATAACGTTATGTGACACAAAATGATTTATATTTTAAATTGATTTTGTTTTATTTTCGTTTTTTTTTTATATTTTTGCTTTTCATATCATTTTTGTTTTATGTTTAAAATATTGTTTGTTTTTGTACATTGCATTTGTAATATAATGAAAGAAATAAACGTTATTTTGATTGCAAATTATATAAATAGTCTTTATCATCATCCTAATCAAATAAATAAATCAAAATATAGGTATAAATTGTGGCAGTTCTTCTGTTTGGATGTTTGTGACTCAATAACATAAATAAAAAACCGGACAAGTGCGAGTCGGACTCGCCCGCCGAGGGTTCCGTAGGTACGTAGTATCATTATTAAATTTGATATTTTTCATTATAAATAAGAAATAATGCGTCGAAAAAAATAAATAAAATATATTTTGCAATGTGTACATCAAGCCCTTTCATATGATACCCCATTTGAACTAGTAGTTTCAATTTGAAATTTCGACACCCTATAAAAAATATAGACCCCCTATTTTTTAAGATCTATTTACAAATGTATAGTTTTGAGATTTATTCCTGTACTTGTAGTCTATAACGATGTTACCTGCCAAATTTCATAGTCAACGGGAAGTACCCTATAGGTTTTGATTCCCCTGAGTGTGTCGAAATATGCGTTTTTTGCTGAATAAACGGCCATAACTTTTTTCTACGTAAACTTAGCAGTTTGATTTTTTTTTAACTTCATGGGACCGTAGACCTGAGTATACAGTTCAAATTTCAGCTTGATACCTCCACGCATTCTCGACATAGAAATTCTTGACAGACAGACAGACAGACAGACAGACAGACCGACAGACAGACAGACAGACAGACGGACAACAAAGTGATCTTATAAGGGTTCCGTTTTTCCTTTTGAGGTACGGAACCCTAAAAAGACTGAACGATGTGAATTAAAACATTTGGCACACATATTCCTTACTGTATTCCAATACAGTGACGAATAATGATGATACTGAACCGCTATATATTCGCATTTTTTTTTATACTACGTCGGGTGGCAGACAAGCATACGGCCCGCCTGATGTGAAGCGGTTACCGTAGCCATATTAATTCTCGCAACATAAAATATCGCTAACGCGCCGCCACCCCCGCTGCCAACATCTCCTTCCTTTCTGGTGACCTCACTCACTCGCAGGAACACAACAACCCTCAAGGGGATTGTTATTTGGCTGCGGTATTCTGTGAGGTGGAGGTACATTCCCCAGTCGGGCATCTTAAAAAATACGCTATGTCCTACTTCTCTTAAAAGTAATCTTGAGTGTAGAGTTAGTTATAATTTGTACATAGTTTTTTTCTTTTAATTTTATATATATAATAATAAAATGTCTAATATATATAACGTACTGATAGGTAGATAGACACAGGAGAGAACTTATACACTAGGAACCAGAACGCAGAATAAAAGATGTATGTGTGTGCTGCAGCAAGAAAATGGCCGCAGCTAAGTGTGACTTTTTTGCACATTGTGGAAAAAACACAGATTTTCAGCTGTCGCCTGATGAGCGCACGCGCGCGACTGACTGATAATAGAATGGTTTCTAATTACATCAACAGCCAACGTGAATGTGAACAAGTAATATAAATAATAATTAATATTTCTGGACAATATACACAGCACCATCTAGTCCCAAATTATACGCAAAGCTTGTGTTATGGGTTTTAGACAACTGATCATGATCATCAGGTCCATTTTAGTACGTTAAAAAAAACTAATACTATAATACTAATTAATTTTAGTACGTTTTTTTAGTGTTATTTTAGCACGACCCAAAATAATAAGATGACATACATACGTCTTCTTATTATTTGGCACGCTCTACAGCCTAAACCGTTTGACAGATTTCAACATAAGAGGTGTCGTTAGATTCGTCTTAATCACGCGAGTGACATAGGCTTTAACAAATATATTAAAAAAAAAATGGCGGTTGTGAGCCGCAAAATTGTCGTTCGAGTCATTTTTTTTTTCTTTTAAATATATCGATATGGGTATCAAAATAAAGGCCTCGATGACCTAATTTCAAATATATATTTGATATAATAGTTTTTGCCTGCGGCTTTGCTTGTGTGGAATTATATTATTGTTGCGTACCTTTCCAAGGGAATATTCAAAAAATTTATGCCATATATAAAAAGAAATAATAATAATAATCTGATCTGGATTTCTTGGACAAAAGTGGTCGAAAGATAAAAAATAATATTGTATTCGTATATCACTCACTGTTAATACCACTGGCCGTGTGGTTTCCGGCAGACTAGAATAGAATCACTCCGTCTCTTCCCGAGGATCGTACAAGGCGACTAAGGGAAATACATTATAAAACATCGATCAGCCTCCCCAACCCGTTGGCCAGCGTGGGGAGTGTAGGCCAAATCCTCCTTCTGTCTGGGACGGACGAGAGAGGGTCGTAGTGGAGACTATAATGACCTGATGATGATATCACTCACTAGCTTCTGCCCGCGACTACACTCCACGTGAACATATTACTAGGATGAAAACCCCTTAAAATGTGTTAATCTAGAGCATATATTTTGTATGCCAATTTTCATTCAAATCTTATAAGCCGTTTATACGTGAAAGAGTAACAAACATCCATACATCCTCTCAAACTTTTACATTTACATAGGAGTAGGTATTGTAGGGTTGGCGGAACCCGCAGTTGCTGCAGCGTGGTGGAGTATGCGCCAAACCCCTTCGATTAAACCGTATCCTGACAGTGGGATGATTATGGGTTGATGTACAGGTCTTGTAGTATAGCCCGGCTGATGAAGCGGTTACCATACCTATATAAATGCTCGCAACATGAAATATCGCTTGCACGCCGCCTATTCCGCTGTCAATGTATTAACTATTTCTTTCCTGGTGACCTCACTCACTTGCAGAACAACAATCTTCAAGGAAATTGCTATTTGGCTGCGGTATTCTGTGAGGCACATCACCAGTCGCGCCAGCTTATTGCCAGAGCCTCGTTTGTCAGAAAGCAAAGTGCACCACGTGCAAGTTGGCTTAGACCCTAACGATGGATACTGGCGCATTTATACCCCCAAATTAAGGCTTGTTGCTTGAAAACACTAGGCTCAACAAAGCTATACCTTGTTATTCAGATTTCTGTGTCGACGTTATAGTCAATGCCTGAAATCTAGGCGTTCCTATGTTTGACTAGTTAAGCCTGAGGTACTTCACCTCCCTCTTCTAAAGCAAGTGGAGCCTCACTCGCTTCCTTCGTTTGGCTTTAGTTGATCACCAGCTTAACCTAATCTAACTACTTGACTTGATTTTGGAGAGGGAAATAAGAGCGCCTAGATTTCGGGTATTGACTACTATATTTCAATTAAAGAGACCCGTATACTTGGTCTGTGCCTGGTGATACACCAGCATCAGGTCTTTTTCAGTCTCCACTACAGGAGCACGACCCTCTCTCGTCCGTCCCAGACAGAAGAAGGATGATGTGGCATACACTCCCCACGCTGGCCAAACGGGTTGGAGAGGCCTGATCGATGTTTTATAATGTATTTCCCTCTAGTAAGTCCTCTAATTCTAGTCTGCCGGAAACCACACGGCCAATCTGGTATACACCAGAGTGAGATAAATAAATAGACAGTTAATTGATTCTGATGTTATTTTGCGGAAGTCAAATTTACAGGCAATCTGATCTACACTACTTTGCGTGCTTCCGGCACTAGTTCATGCACATTAGTGTCGGCCGGAAGGAAATGGAAAAATCTGAAGGAGGCATACAGCAGTCTGTTGGTAGACAGCGGCTGAAAAGAAAAAGAAGAAGAAAGAAAGAAATATTCCTGGCCAAATTACACACTGCGCTCATGGCAATCAGACCTAAAGCTTCTAACCCGTTCCAAACTAAGCAAAGTCTATACCTACTAGATAACTGATATACTTAAATAACTTTTTTTTTGTAGATACACTCATATAGAATAATTAGAAAACACTCAGACGAAGACAAGCAGTCATATTCGGGCGCACAAATGTTTATCATACGCGGAGATCGAACAGACGACACGTCAGAGCCAAACTGGCCATTCGATCACCGAGCGCGTCAATGGTATGCCGTTTGGGATAGCATACGATATGCCTATTGTCTTTGCTATTGTTAAGTTAGTCATCGTAGTCTACGCTTGCAACAGTAGAGGCATCACTTATGTTACTAATCCTGCATACCTATCCACGCAATACTTCGGCCGGGAGGTATTTTTTTCTTACTGATGTACAACAATAACCATAACCTATAGAGGCACACAACACCTACCTCTCTTTTACCAGAGTTTCAATTACTAATCGACAGGCACAACATGCAAAATTCCTCTGGTTTTTTTTTATTGTATTATGAAAACCTTCGCGTTGGGACTTAAATAATTTTAATTTAATTATATCTGTTTACATCTTAGAAGTCCCTTTAGTGTTCTACCGATAGTACAATGGGGTGTGTTCAGAGGAGTTATTTATCATGATGCCCACGGCCTCCTTCTATTATTCGCACCGCTCGCCATCGACAGGGAATTCATCCTCAGACATTAGAACCAAAGTGGTCATGCACTGTACGGTTCCAGAGAAGTTTTCGTCACGTACTATCAAGCTGAGGAATGATCTGGAGACTACAGTATGGAGTTCTTCAAAAAGGGTGTGAAGAGGTTTTTACAGGGTCGGCAACGCGCATGTGTTGCTTTTGGTGTTACGCCTGTAAGACCAGAAGTCCACAGGCTACCGTAACTGCTTTCTATCAGGCGGACCGTATGCTTGTTGGTCACTACTGATATAAAAAAATAGAAAGAAATAAATAAATTATTAGTTACTGTATACAAATCTAATGAATGAGTGATTATTTACGTAAAATTAAACTCGCTACACCGCCATCTATAGGACACACTTTCAACTAAATATCTACAGAGATGCTTCATAGAACGCAACAAAATAGATGCTTTCTAACATAGCTACATCAATGTTTGCTATTTATTGTACCCATAATGTTTTTATTTAATACTAGCTGATCCGACAGACGTGGTCTGCTCAGCGTTTATCGTTATCGTAATCAGGCTGCTCCTAAAACGATAATTTAATTATTATATTCATTTATTCCTTTAGTATCTCCTATTTATTACATTTTTAAATATAAATAAATAAATAAATAATACATTTAAAAATATAAAAAAAAGGGGCACCCGCCGGTAGCGGAGCGAAGATCCAAACTACCGGTGGTCAGGGCTCCAGAGTGAGGAACCTTCTCACGATGCGGGCCGTGTCCAGGAGAACCGCCTTCTGTATCTGGTTCTTGACCCAACTGCCTAACAAGAGCCTCTCGAGGTGATGGTCGAGGCTCATAGCTATATATTATAATTATTATTATATTCTTGATTGCATATAGCTACGGCTGTCACATTCGTTGTGAGTTCTAAAGCAGCCTTTTTTTTATACTACGTCGGGTGGCAGACAAGCATACGGTCCGCCTGATGTGAAGCGGTTATTGTAGCCATATTAACGCTCGCAACATAAAATATAGCTCGCGCGCCGCCACCCCCGCTGCAACCGCAGCATCTCCTTTCTGGTGACCTCACTCACTCGCAGGAACACAACAACCCTCAAGGGAATTGCCTTAGTTTTACAACCTGTTTTTTTATACTATGACAGACAAGTATACAGAGTACCTGATAATTTACTTCACATCAGGGGGCCGTATACTTGCTGCCGCCACCACCGATGCTAGCGCAGCAACTTCTATCTTCTTCGTGAGCTCACTCACTCGTAGGAACACAACAACCCTCAAGGGAATTGCTATTTGGCTGTAGTATTCTGTAAGATACTTCTCTAGTCGTACACCTTATAATTACGTTGCCCTACCTCTCTTTATGGAAGAGATTCTTTCTTTCCTGTGAGCCGCCCTGAAAATGGCACTTGCTCAGATCCGTCCAAATATAGGCCCATTGCGATAACCTCCATATACTTCGTCTTCGTTTTTGTACTAGAAGTCTGAGACGTCCTAATGCGCTATGTGTCCCTAACTGCGCAACCAATTACAGAAATAATATTTCTTCGTTCGATCTGCAAACACTTTTATTAAATTGGTTGGCGATCCCGAACTGAATCTTTTTAATACAAATCCAAAATTTTTTAAACACAAATAGACTAGGGATTGGTTTGATGTGACTCCCAAAAACTAACAAATTTGGCAAATTTAATTAATTTAGGCATTATGTAATTCAAACAAACAAGCATATATAGCTACTTGTATGTGAAATCATGTTGTGTTATTTGTTATTTATATAGTTTTTATAACCATGTTATTTACACTGTAATGTTTTCCAAATAAAATAAAATATTTTCCAAAATCATGAAAGTTAACAAACAGCTGGTAGCCTACTTAGAAGATGACCAGCTGATAAATGATCGCTAATATGGCTACCTCTCTTTATGCCAGAGATTCGTCAGTAAATCAGCAGGGTGCACCACGTGCGGGTGAGGCTGGCTTAGGTTCTAAACATGATGATGAGCCTACACCCCTAAGATTTAGGTTGTTGCTTTTCCATCCTGAATGAAAATGACAACGATGACGAGATTTCACGAGCCCTTTGGTCGAATGGTTAGCAATGGTTACTTTGACTCCGAGTTCGCGAGTTCAATCCCCGCACAAGACATACATTTGTGTACATGAACATGTCTGTTTGTGTTAGCCTGGGTGTTTTTTTATGTATTATTATAGGTATATGTAAGTATTTACAAAAAAATGTATTTAAGTACCTTCATCTATCATCTAGTACCCATAGTACAAGCTTTGCGCTTAATTTGGGACTAGATGGCGCTGTGTAAATTGTCCAGAAATATTTATTATTTAGAATAACTTCCTATGTAACTCCTTATTTGCATGCATGCATGCATACTAGCTTCCTAATTCTTAGTTAGCGTTACGGCAAATAAATGTGTAGAAAATTGTATGGAAACAGTTTGGCGCATGCGATACGCGTTATGTACGCTCGAACTGTTTTGTTAACTATGAAATACCCGCGGGTTCTTCTACGTAAACCTATTTTTTGAAGGCAACTTGATCTACACTACTTTGCGTGCTTCCGCCACCAATTAGTTCATGCAAACTACTAACGGTAGTGGTGGGTGCCCGCCAGCAATAGTTTGCAAGAACTAATTGGTGGCGGAAGCACGCAAAGTAGTGTAGATCAATTTGCCTGTAAAATTGACTTCCGCAAAATAACACCTGAATCAATTAACTATCTATTTATTAAATACTAGCTGCCCGCATACACTTAGATGTTCCCGTTCCCATCTCATTCCTGTGGATTTCCCATAAAGATTTGTATGGGAAATCCACAGGAAAGAGATGGGAACGGTCCTGACGATTTCAAATTCAAACATCAAAAAACTATTGTGTATGCTAAGTATGTTTTATTTTTTATTTCTCATCACTCAGTCGCATGAACACAACAACCCTCAAGGGAGTTGTTATTTGGCTGCGGTATTCTGTGAATTAGAGGTACATACCCAGGTCGGGTAGCTTACAATTACGCTCCCTACCTCTCTTTTCGCCAGAGCTTCGTTTGTCAGGCAGCAGGGTGCACCACGAGCAGGTGAAGTTGGCTTTGGTTCAAAGATGTTGATGAACCACTTACACCCCAGCCAATAAATAGTAAATCCAACAAATGAAAGATCATATAAATCGATCCAGCGGTTCTTGAATTTTATATGGTGTTTTATACTAACCCGACTTTGTGACATTACACGTATATAGATATGCAGACAATCTGACGAGCTCGGAGTGGTCGAATGGCTATAAATGGCCTCTTTGATACCGAGTTCACGGCTTCTTTCTCTGCACAAAACAAATACTTGTGTGCAAGAACTTGTCTACTTATCTTTTTACATAGTCAAGTCAAAGTCAAAGTCAAAATATCTTTATTCCTTGGACTTTATAAAGCACTTAGAAACGTCATACAAATTAAATATATAATAATAAACATTTTTTTTATATACAAGCGGGGGTAAACAAGCATGTGGGTCACCTGATGGAGAGCAATCAACACCAAGGGGTCACCGATCCGTTCCCAGCCTTTTGAATGGGAAATGAGGGAATTTGATTCCACAGTTTTACCGTTCGTGGCATAAAATATCTTAGGAAACGTAATGTAGTAAATTGCCCATTATCAAGACAATATGGACGGAATAAATATTTAATTTATGGCGAGTTGTAAGATAGTGGAACTTAGAGGCAGGTATCAAATCAAACAGCTCATCCGAGCACTGCCCGTGGTATAATTTGTATAGAACGCAAAGAGACGCTACATCTCTGCTTGTAGAGAGAGAGTCCAGTCGATCCGAGATCATTGGATCACCGACGTTTTGACGTGCTCTTTGTTTTATACGGTCAAATGGAGCAAGTAAGTACTGGGGCGCACATGCCTAGAGATGCGAGCAGTAATACATGTGAAGTCCAACCTGAGGCCCTAACGCCTAAACTGAAGACGATTGCCACCGGAATTGCGAAATCAAACTTCAGCTTAGATTTGTGGTGATTGTGTTTAGTTTAGCTTTTTTTTTATACTACGTTGGTGGCAGACAAGCATACGGCCCGCCTGATATGAAGCGGTTACCGTAGCCACAACATAAAATATCGCTCGCGTGCCGCCACCCCCGCCAACGCAGCATCTCCTTCTCTTCTGGTGACCTCACTGGTTGACTGCGGTATTCTGTGAGGTGGAGGTACATTCCCCAGTCGGATAGCTTACAATTACGCTCCCTACCTCTCTTTTCGCCAGAGTTTCGTTTGTCAGTCAGCAGGGTGCACCGCGTGCAGGTGAAGTTGGCTTTGGTTCAAAGATGTTGGTGAACCACTTACACCCCAAAATATAGCTAGTAGAAACCCTGGAGCTCTACCGACAAAGCTAAAAATATTTGTCAATAACTCAAACCGAAGACCAATTGGAATTCAAATATTCAATGGGAATGTAATACAGCTTAGGCGGTAGGGTTTTCCTCATTCATACAATATGGGATCCTTCAAGAGAAGCGTGAAGAAGCATCTTGTAGGCCAGCATGGCAGCGTCAAATGACAAGACATCAAGGTCTCTTGTCTGTTGCCGATGCGATTGGAGCTCCTCTTTTTGCTTACCATCAGGAAAAACGGAGCCAATATGCTGACCTGAAAAAAAAAAGGGTCCTTGGACTAAAACTGCAAATGCATACATATTCCTGTTCTACTTCTATTATAGCTCGCATAATTTTTTTTAGAATTTAAATTTTTCCGTTTGTTTCCACTCCATTTATGATATCAACATACAAACTGACAAAGAAATCAGTGTTTATATTAATGTGAATACCTGCGAAGACAAATATACAACCAATTTTCACGCATTACTGCACTTTATGTACTGTCGTGAGCGATATTGTTAGATTAATAAGCCATTCAACGGCTCAGAACAAAATGATTATGAAGTAATTGTATTTTTTTAATTACTCTAATTCTTAACAGACAGATAGATAGACATTCTTTTAAATATATATAATATAATAATAATAACAAAAATACTTTATTTTCTCAAACGAATTTTACGATTTGTTTCAATTATGCCTTATAAACTAATGGTTAAGTAACATAGTAGGGCGTAAAATTGGGTGAGACTGGAGCCAGTTGAATGGCTCCACCATTCAACTAGGCAGAGAGCCTATATCTCAAGGCACCAGGGCTCACCCCTCGAGATGAAAAGTACATGAACTAGAGGGGGGGGGGGATATACTAGAGAGGAGCAAACAAGCATGTGGATTACATGATAGAAAGCAATCAACCTCGCTCATGAAGATCAGCAACAACAAGGAGTTGCCTATACTCCTTCATTTCTTTATTACTGGTGACCTCACTCATTCCGCAGGAATACAACAACCTTCCAGGGAATTTTTTGGTTGCGGAATTCTGTCAGGTGGAGGTACAATCCCCAGTCGGGTAGCTTACAATTACACTCCCCACCTATCTTTTCGCCAGAGTGCACTGCGTGCAAGTGAAGTTGGCTTTGGTTCAAAGATGTTGATGAACCTCTTACACCCCATATTATAAAAATTGTGATATAAAATGATTTATGAATTAATTGTATTTCTTTAATTTCTCTAAATTCTTAAGTAATAAATAGATAAATATGCCTTTTTATATTTATCATTTTATATTTATATATTTGAGAGGGCGCAAACGAGCATGTGGGTCACCTGTTGGAAAGTAATCACCCCCGCCAATGGAGATCAGCTACACCAAGAGGTCGCTAAAGGGGGAACACAACAACCCTCAAAGGAATTGGGTTGTTTCCAATGTTTAAAAATTGTACAAATAAATTAACAATATCGTAAAATACACAAAACTATAAAGATCTGCAAACTTTCATTCTAATATCTTCAGTCAGACTTTTTTTAGCGTCGATCAAAGTTTGGCGGGAAAGTCCATTTTAAAAGTATGAAATTATTAAAAAATAATATTTCCATTGGAGAAGCAATAAAAAATGCTATAACTTTTATTATGATACTAATCACATAAACGTAATATTTAACATAGCTGTCGTACAAATTTCTGATTTGATGCATACAAAATACAGATCTGTGACGTCATAATTCAGTAGTCTTTTGTATTGAGCGTTTTGGGGCAGTCTAAAAATTGTGATTTTCAAATTACCATATCTCGAGAGATTTTTGTGCTATCGAAGTAATTCTTTCACCTATGGTTATATTATGGAGACGTCCCTACATATCAAACAGAAAAAAATGTTAGTCAAATACCCAATTGTTATTTGGTTGAGGTATTCTGTGAGATGGAGGTACTTCCCCAGTCAGGTAGCTTAAAATTGCCCGATCTCTCTTTCACCGGAGTCTCGTTAGTAAATCAGCAGGAGGCGCGACGTGTAGGTGAGGCTGGCTTTGGCTCCACTACAATGGTAAACATCCCCAAATATTAAATAAATAATTTGAATAGTTTTCCCCAGTCGAGCAGCTCTATTCCAAGCTTTATTTCCGAATTACAAATTAAGCAGAAAACACAAAAATCAACTTCTGTAATTATTGAGATCGGTAATGTAGGCTATACCCGACTCATAAGAACGAAACTATTGACACCTTATTCATCAAAACTGGATGCATAGTTTAGGCACTACGGAGAAACATATGTACGTACATACAAAAATACATACAACATGACGAGCTCGGTGGCGTAGCGGTCAATGACGCGGCTTCGACACCAACGCTCGTGGGTTCCATTCCCACACAGGACAAACATTTGTGTGCATGAAAATGTCTGTTTGTCTTGGTCTAGATGTTTTCTATGTATCATAAGTATGTATTTACAAAAAAAAATGTATTTACGTATGTTTATAACATACACAATCTTCGTTTACTTTGGGACTAGATGGCGCTGTGTAATTTGTTTGAGAATATTTATTTATTTATTTAATATTCTTTAGTTCGATTGTACATGTTACTTACTTACTTTAAGTTACATGTCGCGTGTATAAAATATAGGTTCGTGTAACAATTCCGTATAACTGAAACGAATTGATTTATACAACACTCGCTAAAAGCCTGGCGTTCCACGGATAAAATTGAAGTTTTTCCCTTTCCACCTTCACACAACCTGTGCCTATGTGCACAGTTGTATACATAGGCACAGTCGTTGTCCTTTACAAAACTCTTAAAATTCCTAATTGACCCCATGCCTTCTTTCCCGTTTCCACATGTGTCAACCCAACGCCCCTGTCTCTTCAAATCAAATATAGACCATCTTCTCACTGCCTGTTTGAGCTGAAATTTGGCACACTCGTTTGATTCACATAACAATACACAATTACCTAAATGTCGCCTTTTTTTTTTGCGGCCGCCATAAAACGGCGATGTAGAATTTCCTCATTTACTCGCATGGGTATGAAATGAAAGAACTTTATGAGCAAATAAATAAACTTATTAGTTTTTTTTCTTAATTCTTCTTTGATTTTTTATTTCGCACTATTTTATTCCGTATACAGTAATCGTCCTTTGATTGACGCAGTGGCAATCGAAATGTGTCGCATCGCAATGTTATAATTTTAACAAAAAAAAACCGACTCTATGTAGATACGGGCTGATGATGAATATGATGATGAAAAAAATATGGGACCACTTTGAAAGTATACTCATTCAAATAAAAAAAGTTTTTTTTCAAATCGGTCTATAAATGACGGAATAATGAAATAACAAACCTAATAGTGGGTAGTACACGCTGATGATGATGATGATGAACAAACTATGGGACCAATCTGGAAGTATACTCTTTCAAATAAAAAAGCTTTTTCAAATCGGTTTATAAATCACGGGAAATTAAGTAACAAACATTTAAAAAAATACAGTCGAATTGAGAGCCTCCTCCTTTCGTGGAGTCGGTTAAAATAGTATGCGTCTATCGCAATGCGTCTTCCGCAGCGTATATCGCAAAAAGCAACCGCGCGCATTAAAATCCAATATATGGTTGTCTATGAATATATGACGCATTTCATAGACAATACACAGCAAAGCTATGTTATCTAAAAGAAATTAAGATGCACACACTGATTATCCTCCAGAGTGGAACAGAGACAAATAAATCGCCTGATCGTCATGTAACGGTTAACCATTAATTGAAATGAGTATTACGTGCCGTGCTATGCTGTTTTTATCCTTATTATTATATGCACAAAGAATACTAATTAATAATAATTGACGAGCTTGGTGGCCACTTTGACTCCAAGGTCGCGGGTTAGATCCCAGCACATGACAAACATTTGTGTGTATGAACATGTGTGTTTGTCTTGGTCTGGGTGTTTTCTATGTATACGTGTAGTATCAGTTATCTAGTACCCATAGTACAAGCCTTGCTAAGTTTGGGACTAGAATGGCAGTGTGTAATTTGTTCAGGAATTATTTATGTACTCTCATACTAAAATTTAGAGATTAAAAAACTAAACACAGATTCTTAATGTCAGTCTTCTAAGCACAAGCTATCAAAATAAATTCAAAAAGTTACTTTTCGATACAGCTCTTTATGGATACAGCAGCAAGCAGGTTGCAATGCAAATGCATTGCAACTTTGCAAAAGATTTCTACATAATCTGTGAACGCGAATGGATTTGTTAGTAAGAAATGAACTTCATGATTTTATTTAAAATATTATTATCATATATTTCATGAGATTAGATAAGGTAGTGTATGATACTGCATATAATTAGGTTTTAAAATACTCGTGTGATCCTACTATCACACTCGCCTTCGGCTCATGTGATAAACTCACACTCGTATTTTAAGAACCCTAATTATGCAACAGTTTCATAAACTACTATTATTTAACATCTTTAAAAATAGATAAAATATGTTTATTTGCATAATACAAATTTAAAGTACAGTGAAATAATAAATTATTACAGATTTGTATATACGTAGAAGAAACAAGGTTACCGACATAGCGCAGCGGATTAGCAAGTTGAAGTGGCAGTGGGCAGGGCACATAGCACGGAGGACGGATGACCGATGGGAATGAATGAATGAATGAATGAATTTATTTATTTATTATGGGGTCGAAAGGTTCTCGAGTGGAGACCACGTACCGGCAAGCGCAGCGTAGGACGTCCACCCACAAGGTGGACAGACGACCTCATTAAAGACCGTAGGATCGCGCTGGATGCAAGCCGCTTCCAACCGGTCTTATTTGAGATCTAGAGGAGGCCTACGTCCAGCAGTGGACTTTCAATGGCTGAGATGATGATGTATATATGCAACAAGACGGCCTTATTTCTGGGAGCATTATTTGCAAGGCAACCGTAGGGTAACAAATTTGTGCATGGCGTGAGCGGGATTCGCAATTCAAAAGAAATTAATGAAATTTTGAAGTTTAATAATATTATAAGAATCATTAATATGTATAGACGAAGATGTGTAACCTATACTATATTACAAGCTTTGCTTTGTTTGGGACTAAATGGCGGCATATAATTTGCATTGCATCAAATCAAAACAAATATATTGGCATATTCCGTCACCTTGATAATTATGTCTTATATCATACGTCACTGTCATTGCCACTGGCATATAATCAAAAGGTATTCTCCAATGTGAGTTTACTGGAGCGAAGCGGAACTGCGATATTCATACAAGAGTTCAGACACCTAATATTGACACTAATTATATAATCAATAGAAAGTTGTTGTGTTCCTGCGAGTGAGTGAGTTACCAAAAAGGAACGAGTTGCTGAGTTGGCAGCGGGTTTGGCGGCACGAACGTTAATATAGCTACGGACACCGCTTTGCATCAGGCGGGCCGTATTGTCTACCAACCATACGTAGTATAAATAAAACAATTTTATCTACACTCATCGTTATTAACCACCTAATATAGCATAGCGCGAAATCCTAGGTCTGTGCATAGTAGTGTGCATCATCATCATCAGATCATCGATGTGTAATTTTGCCAGGAATATTTATCTTTTTAATTATTAATAATAGTGAAAAATGACGACCACGTACTGCAGGACCGTTGTTTGGCCGTGTGGTTTCCGGCAGACTAGAATAGAATCACTCCGTTTCTTCCCGTGGATGTCGTACAATGCGACTAAGGGAAATACATTATCAAATATCGATCAGACCATCCCAACCCGTCTGGCCAGCGTGGGGAGTGTAGGCCAAATCCTCCTTCCGTCTAGGATGGACGAGAGTCGGGACCTCTGGGATCGATAAAATAAAGCAAAGCTAGTACTATGGATAATAACGTAATGGTAACTGGTAAATACATGTTTAGTAAATGCATACAATAATACATTGGGGTGTAAGTGGTTCATCAACGTATTTGAACCAAAGCCTCACCTCACCTGCACGCGGTGCACCCTGCTGACAGACAAAAGTGGCCCTGGCGAAAAGAGAGGTAGGGCATAGCGTATATTTAAGCTGCCCGACTGGGAAAGTACCTCCACCTCACAGACTACCGCAGCTAAATAACAATTCCCTTGAGGTTGTATTCCTGCGAGTGAGTGAGGTCACCAGAAACAAAAAAAGGAAGGAGAATAGGCTGGCAACGGATCGGCGACCCCTTGGTGTTGCTGATCTCCATGGGCGGTGGTGATTGCTTTCCATCAGGTGACCCACATGCTCGTTTGCTACCCTCTCATATAAAAAAAAACATAGAAAACACACCCAGACTCAGACACACAAATATTATGTTCATGCACATAAACTAACCATTCGGCCACCGAGCTCGTCGATTATTCGAATAATAATAATAATATTGGCATCGGTCGGAGTGTAAACACAAGAAGGCCCGCAGGATTCTCAGCTCTGGCTTGCCTTCATTGGCCGTCTAAAGAGGAGCCGCTAGAGCTATATGCTCCAGGGGTAGAAGTGTTAAAGGGCATCACGCCGCGAGTAACTTCTGAGAAAGCGCAGCACACCTCTCGACATCCCTGACTCACTCACACCGGTGTTGCCCCCGGCCGTTTTCCTTTCATTTCGGGGGCCCATCTAGTGAGTGGCAAGCCACCGCCTGCCGCAAATAACTGGCAATAAAAGCAGTTATGGCAGGCGTCCGTCCCTCTTCTGTAATAGCCCGGTATTTAGTTCACCCAGATCTCATTTCCATAGTCCATTAATTCCATCACACTTTGTAATAACCTCAACGCCTGCTGAGACCTGCTCATGGGTATATCGTTCCATTGATATATCCTGGAGCGGGTCACGGTGGGCGTAGAACATTACATCAAACTTCTCGAAGGGGCCTCTACGCGTTGGATCTATATCCTCGCGCACGCCTATCAAATGACCGGGCTTGACCCGTGATTAAAAAGAGATAAAAATAATATTGGATTAATGCTTGTTTTGAACATGTAATTAAAAAAATGTATTTTAAGTACAATATAAGTTATCTAGTACCCATAGTAATTTACTTAGCTTTGCTTAGTTTGGGACTAGAAGTCGGAGATAGAGGAATTTTATTAGTTAATACTACTCTGAATAAATTAAATTTATCACGTGCAGACATAACACTTCATTGTCTTGAGTATGTTTATAGCTGTTATAATTTCTACGGCGGCAGGAAATCAAATGCTTTCCGCAATAATCATAACTTAATTGCTATAAACAGGCGAACAACACAGTTCTTCAGTGAACTAATTGTACCTACATGTGAATATGTCTAAAATCAGTACACTACTTGGCATAGTTTGCTAAATATTTGCTGTATATATTAAAGGCCGGTATGTATTGATGTTTCAGAATATAAATAAATAAACATAAGTAAATATTCCTGGATAAATCACACACCGCCATCTAGTTTCATACTAAGCAAAGCTACATAACAGATAGAGACTTAAATACAAACATTTTGTGTAAATACATATATATATATAATACATAGAAAACACCCAGACCAAGACAAACAGACATGTTCATGCACAGAAATGCTTGCCTTGTGCGGGGATAGAACCTGCGACCTCCGCGTCAAAGTAGCGATTCGACTAATGATCTCGTCATGATGAAGAACTTTTAGAATGAGAGCAACTTTTTATATTTTACACAACTAAGGTGCAAATAAGTATACGACCTGCCTGATAGTAAGCAGTTATTGTAGTATATGAATGCTTGCGACACCAACAAACCAACTCACACGTTGCCTATGAGAACTCCTTTACGCTCTTCTTGATTTTTTTTTATACCACTAGCGTGGCAAACAAGCTTACGGCCCGCCTGGTGGAAAGCAGCTACCGCAGCCTATGAACGCCTGTAACACCAGGGGCATCACACGCGCGTTGCCGACCCTGTAAAAACCTCTTCACGCCCTTTTTGAAGAACCCCATGCTGTAGTCTCCTGGGAAAACCTCCACAGGCAGTTCATTCCACAGCTTGACAGTACGCGGGAGAAAGCTTCTCTGGAACCGCACAGTACGCGACCACTTGGGCTCCAATGTGTGAGGATGAATTCCCTGTCGATGGCGAGCGGTGCGACTGTAGAAGGAGGCCGTGGGCATCATGTCAAACAACTCCTCTGAACACACCCCATTGTACAATCGGTAGAACACACAAAGGGACGCAAAATCTCGTCTCAGACTAAACGGTTCTAAACCCGTAAGTTTGGGATCCTCAACAATCACAGCCTTTGGATTGAGTCACAAGGTGCAAGCTGGTATCTAGGCGCTCCCGCCCATAGATGGCAACAGTACTCCATATGCGGCCGAACTTGAGCTTTGTAAAGCATAAGTCTTTGCCGCGGGTTGAAGTACTGCTTTGCCCTGTTGAGCACACCTAGTTTCTTCGACGCCAGCTTGACCTTTCCCTCCAGGTGACAACGAAACTGAACGTCGCTGGAGATTTCAACTCCGAGGATCCCAATGTTTCTAGCGACGGTAAGGGGTTTGTTCTGGAATTGAGGAGCCACAGCAAAAGGGGTTTTCTTAGCGGTGAACGCGCAGACTTGTGTCTTTGTGGGATTGAACTGAACTAGGTTCTTTCGTCCCCAGTCGGACACACTATTCAGTGTGCTCTCCATTTCCGACACAAGTTGTTCGCGGCTCTCCTCCACCAGAGAGCGAGGGATATTGGCGCGGCCTGTGTAATAGTGTAGCAATGAATGCTGTCAATAGACAACATATCATTGATATGCAGCAAAAACAGCGTCGGGGACAATATCGAGCCTTGCGGGACGCCAGCATTAATGTCCATGCAATCGGAGCAACTACCATCCACATCGGCTCTAATACTTCTGCAGGACAAGACGCTAGCGACCCATTCGCACAAACCCTCAGGTAAACCGTATGCAGGTAACTTCGAAAGAAGACTGCGGTGCCAGACCCGAATTGATCAACTCCAGTCTCCTGGGAACCCTTATTGAAAACCTTAGCAATGAGTTCTTTACATAATCTAAGAGCTTGAGGTAGAAAACTCCTCTGGAACCAGGCCGTGCGCGACAATTCCAATATTTGTTGTTGTTGTTGTAAAATCTTTATTGTACAAAGAAATACAAACATGTTATAAAAATAGGATATTTACATGTACAATGGCGGACTTATCCCACATGGGACTTCTTCCAGCCAACCATTTAATATACAAAAGGAAAAACATATGTAACATGGCGAACTTAGGTACAATACGCTTACATGGTAACAATAAAACAAAAAGAATAATGTGATATTAATTAAGAATAGACTTAACCTACTAAATACACGAACGACATCACTAATTAGATGCACCGTCCAGATGCTTCCTCAGGTGCAGCTTGAACCTTTGATGATGAATTCTGAGCCTATAGAAAGCAGTGCGACTATGGAAAGAGGAAGTAGGCATAATATCAAAAAGCTCCTCTGAACCTGAACTACTTTACAATCAGTAAAGTATGCATAGAGACGCAAAGCCTCTTTTCATACCTAATGGCTCGATACCTATTTGTCGTCGTCAATCCTTACTCATCCCACTGCTGGGATACGGGTCTCCTCTCAATTGAAGGGGGTTTAGAGTATACTCCAACACGCTGCTCAACTGTGGGTTGGTGGAGGCCAGTGTTTTCAAGCCGCCTAAAGACTTGGCTTAACGACTGTCATCTAATGACAACAGACGGGACCGACGGCTTAACGTGCCCTCCGAAGCACAAAGGAGCTCAAGATAATATAAACCCATCCATGGACAGGCTACGGTCGAGGTTGCTTAACACGCGCAACGACGCCATCGAGCTCCTAATCGATCAATAGCTATTTGTGAGTTTGGAATCGACCACTTTCCTCAGAACTCGTTTCTGAACCGAGTCAAGGTATTATCTGGTACTCGGGTGCTCCCGCCATTGAGGTGACAGCAGGCCTCCATGTTAGGTCGCACATACGCTTTATTTTGTCTTTATTTTTTTATACTACGTCGGGTGGCAGACAAGCATACGGCCCGCCTGATGTGAAGTGGTTACCGTAACTGTATTAACGCACGCAACATAATATATCACTTGCGCGCCGCCACCCCCGCTGCCAACGCAGCATCTCCTGCTTTTCTGGTGACCTCACTCACTCGCAGGAACACAACAACCCTCAAGGGAATTGTTATTTGCCCCAGTCGGGTAGCTTACAATTATGCTCCCTACCTCTCTTTTCGCTATAGCTTCGTTTGTCAGTCAGCAGGGTGCGCCACGTGCAGGTGAAGTTGGCTTTGGTTCAAAGATATTGATAAACCACTTACACCCTAAAACGCTTTATAAAATGGAAGTCTTTGCTGTGGGCAGAAGTACTGCTTGGTGCTATTGAGTACACCCAGTTTTTGCGAACTTGACCGTATTCTCCAGGTGACTTCGGAACTGGACGTCGTTAGAGATATCGATGCCTAGGGTCTCAATATTTCTAATACGTGGAACCACGGTACAAATCAGCTATTCCTTATATTTTGAACGAGTAGGTTAATTTTTTTTTACCATTATTCGTGTTTCTGCACTGTTTAAATATACCTAGCTTGAAAATCTCTTCTTTGTAAAATATTTTTGTAACAAAATACATGAGTTTCTTCAACTGAAAATAATAGGTAACAAGACCAGCAGATATTTTTTTGTCGTAGTCAAAGTTGTTGCAAGATTACGTTAACCGCTTATGCAGTTACGGTAATTTCTGTACAATTTTGCGTTAGGAACTCGGGAATAAAATTTCTTAGAAGATATTTCAAGATCAAATAAGACATAGGAAACTTCAAGGGCCGTACTTTGATAATAGGATGGTGTTGTTTATGTCTATGGGCCGTGGAATCTACCATATAATTAGCCACGTTCTGCATTGCCTGCCTTTATATATAGTGAAATTCGATGGTTATGGTTTACATATGAATTTAAACTGCTTTATTTCACCAAAATAATACGTAATAGAGATCTGTCTGTAAATGTCTCATTTTGTCAAAAACGCTCTCGATTTTACTATCCTGTCAGCTTCTATAACATCAAATTAGTCAGCCTAAAGAGCGTACGAAATGATTCCTGACATGAAAATCACGTCAAATGACGACTTGATAACGACATCACAAATTACCTGTATATCAGAGAAAACCGTATTGAAACAGCAAGGAACTATTATCGGAAGAAGCGGCGCGTACAACACGCGACCGGCGCAGTTTTTATTTCGGTCTCTTCAATTTTTCCCTTACATCGGAATAGCAACTTAGGTGAGGAAGCCCACCGACCCGACCGACCGTAAACTCTCTGGAAAAACGCAACTTTATATTACACATGTATAAATATAACGTCTTGCAACGATAGTGATTCAGTTTTGCGCGATCGCTTGTAACAAAATGATGCTTTCAGCGGGCGGGGTGACAATTTAAATCGAAGAAAGTGAAGTGACATTAGTGCCTAGTGACGTTATAGCTGATCAATTAATCGATGAAAATGAAAATGTTGCGATTAGAGACTTTGTTTGTGTTGTGTTTTGTCGTATTATCGACGGCCGATGAAGATTACGAGAACAAATTGACGAAGCTATGGTCATTATCCAGTGCATCGAATAGTGATGGGTCAGTTAACGTGACGAGTACATCGATTGTGATCCAGCCGAACTACGAGCAAACAAGACAATCGAGATTAAACAGTAAATATTCTTTCAAACCACGCGCTATACCACTCATAAGAGAGGAACCTTCCCAAGTTGAGAGGAATGTTTACTATTCACAAGATGTGAACAAGTACAAGCCAAAGATGCTTTTCCCTGGTAATTATTTACCAATTGCCAAAGCGAAAAGCAATAAAAACCTAACAGAGAAATCTACATACAGTTCGCTCGATAAAGAGCCTTTCCACCCAAGAGCAATACCGTTGATCAGGAATCAGGAATTCCAAAGGAGGTCACTGGATGTTGATGAGGAGCCTATTATAGAAAAGCCTGAAGGATTCTCAGAAGTTACAGCATCTCGAAGATCATTATCATGTAAGTACTTCTATTTCTCCTCCAACATCCGCCAGCGCGCAGTTGAGTAGCGTGGTGGAGTATGCTCTAAACCCATTTGATTGAGGGGAGACCCGTATCCCAGCAGTGGGATGAATAAGGGTTGACGAAGAAGACTTCCAATTCTATTACTTTAATTTAACTGAATTTGAAGCTAAACACTAAACGAGTATATCCTAATATATAAAAAATTCTCGTGTCACAATGTTAGTTACCATACTCCTCCGAAACGGCTTGACCGATTTTTATGAAATTTTAAATGTATATTCAGTAGGTCTGAGAATAGGTTGTTATCTATTTTTTATGACAAAACAACGTTTGCCGGGTCATCTAGTATAGTCTATAAATGTACATTCCATAAAGCGTTGCAGTAGTGTGTAGTATTTATTATATTACGTAATAACTTGATAAAATCATTTTAATAAATACTAAATGCCTACAATTATATAGATAAACTAATAGTACATTATTACTGCAACATACAATATAACCAAGATATATAAATACTACAAAATCAAAATGAAAATAAACGTATAATGTGAGTCATAAAGCATTAATATGCTTAATAGTCATGCGTTTTATTGCTGTGATTGACAATTAATTAGTACATAAAAAAGAATTAGAATTTGCACTCATCGAGTGTTTTTTTACTCTTTTCTTCTGAATATATATAATTTATCCAATTTAGAAGTTTATGATATTACTCGAATTCTTGAGTCAGCTCTTTATCTACATATAGTGTGAATAAATAATTATTAAATAAATATTCCTGGCCAAATTACACACGGCTTTCTAGTCCCAAACTAAGCAAAGCTTGCACTATGGGTACTAGATAACTGACATAATACTTAAACACATTTTTTTAATACTTGTATTATATCATCATCATCATCACCATCAGCCTGTATCTACCCATTGCTAGATATAAGCCTTCCCCAATGCTTTCCACCAGATACGATCCTCCGCCTTCCGCATCCAGCCGCTCCCAGCCGCTCTCTTTAGGTCATCGGACCATCTAGAGGGAGGGCGCCCAACACTTCGTCGTCCTACGCGCGGCCTCCACTCTAATACCTTCTTCCCCCATCTGCCATCACTTACTCGGCAGATGAGACCCGCCCATAGCCACTTCAGCTTGCAAACTCTGAAGGCTATGTCGACAACTTTAGTTCTCCGTCGAATTTCTTCGTTCCTGATTTGATCCCGCAGAGAAACCCCGAGCATAGCCCTCTCCATCGCTCGCTGCGCGACATTTAGCCTGTGGACCAGTCTTATGGTCAGTGTCCAAGTCTCTGCACCATATGTCATTACAGGGAGGACGCACTGGATGAAGACTTTAGTCTTCAAGCATTGGGGTATCTGTGCGGCGAAGATGTACCGAAGCTTTCCAAAAGCTGCCCAGCCCAGTCGAATACGTCTATCGATCTCTTTGTTGAAATTATCCCGGCCAAGCTATATGGAATGTCCGAGGTAGACATAGTCTTTAACCATTTCAATAGCGGCATTCTCTACTATAACCGGGCTAGGGATGACAAAGTCGTTACATGACATACATGACTTTCGTCTTGCCGAAATTCATCCCCAGCCATACACGTCGAGAAGCAGCATTGAGATTGACCAACATACGACTGAGATCCTCCAGCAATTCAGCCATTATGACCACGTCGTCGGCAAACCGAAGATATGAGATGTACTCACCATTCACACTGACGCCCCGTTTTTTCCAGTCCAGCGTCTTGAATACGTCATCCAGAGCAGCGGTGAATAGTTTCGGAGAAATGACATCTCCTTGACGTACTCCCCGCTGCAGCTGGATAGGCTTAGACTGTTGGCCCTGGACGCGGACAGTCATTGTCGCAGCGCTATATAGCCATCCAGCACCTCGATATAGCGGTGGTCGACTTGGATCCGCTGTAAGGATTCTAGAATAGACCAAGTTTCGATCGATCGATCGAAGGCTTTCTCGTAGTCCACAAAAGCCACGCAGAGCGGCAAATTGTCGTTTGTGGTTTTCTGCACAATCTGTCGCAATGTATAAACATTGGAGAGAAATGCCCTTGAGTCGCCACACTGGGCAGGTGGGTTGGCAACTTTCGCCAGAGCCTCGTCCGCTTATCTGCAAGGTGTACCACGTGCAGGTGAGGTAGGCTTTGGCTTCGAAGATAGTATTGAGCCACTTACACCCCTATATGAAATATCTTTCGCGCACTACCACTACTGCTACCAACACAGCAACTCCTTTCTTCCTGGTGACCTCACTCACTCGTTAATACAACAATCCTCAAAGGAATTGTTATTTGGATGCGGTAGGTTTTTCCCAAATCGACCAGCTTACAAAATGCAAGATGCTTCATATACAGGTGAGGTTGGCTTTAGTTCAATGATGTTGATGAGCTACTTACACCCCAAATAATGTTATAGATGTGTCTGTGCTATATCACCAGCATCTTGCACTGATGGAAGAATTTCATCTTCAGACACTATGGTATGACGCACAAGAAGATATTTCATAATTTTTCGTATGCTGTCTATCGCCAATCTACCAGGATTCCACGAGGATTATATATACATATTATATTCTTTAATGCACATGAATAAACGTTCACAGATTATGTAGAAAAAATTTGCAAAGTTGCAATGTATTTGCATTGCAACCTGTTTAAAATACCTGTATCCAGGGCTGAAGCTGTATCGAAATGGTAAAAAAGTTATTTTACGATACAATTCAAAGAGAATGTAACCACTACGTTTTAAGAGACGGATGTGCCATACAAATAGCGTAAATTCTAAATGTATGAAATGGGAGCGAAAACAATCAGAATTTGTACCAAATTCGCTTCCGATTCATAGAGTCGTTTTTTTACCTTGAGTTGCGCCAGGCTGATACAATTGTCCATAAAAGAGCTGTATCGAAAAATAACTTTTTAAATTTATTTTGATAGCTTGTGCGTAAAGATACTGTGTTTAATTCTTTATTGTGTAAATTTCAGTATGAGATTAGATATAATACATAACTAGTGTAACTGTTACAAATAAACACAATATACAAATTCTTAAAACTAATACAAATGCAAAAGTTTGTAGTTTTGCAAAGGCGAGCTTGTCTCTCTAAAAGATCTCTTCCAGCCAGCCTGTGCTGTGAACTGCTGTGGAATGTTTTGTACGATGTCGTTTTTAATTATTTTTGTAGAATAAACTTCTAAACTAAACTATTTCCTGAAGAACCCCATGTTATGGAGTCCTTCAAGAAAGTATAGACGTTGTTATGGAGTCGGTAACGCATCAGTGATTTTTCTGGTGCTACCAGAGCGTCTATAAAGTACAATAATCTAATTAATATTAGACGATTATTGTACTTTATAGACGCTCTGGTATAGGAGAGTATTTGCTTATTTACCACCTTATCAGTATTATGAGGAGACTGTAGCATGTGGTTCTTGAACCATTTTAGTTTTTTTCTTGATATAAACGGATATTTCAGATATCTTGATATAAACGGGGATTTTTCACCTCATATTTCCGTAAAATAGTATACCCAAAATGTTTGGGGATAACTAACTAACCTAACCTAACCTAACCTAACCTAACCATCTTGAAAAAAGATGGTCTTCATGTCGATTTTTTTTTGTAATGTTTGCTACGCGTTAAACATTTAGATATATATCTAGATTATTGTATAACTATACCTACAACTCAAAATAAGGTGTTATTATCACAGAGTACAGTTTATAGGTAGTTATGTTTTCCACCATCTTGAAAGCACGGACTTAGCTAATTCGGCTATGAACCAAAACCAATAAAAAAAGGGGTGTGGCTGTGTCATGGACACGTGAATACGTATACTAAAATTATCTCAAAATGGCTGCGCTTCACCTTCCCCCACACGCGATATTCAATAGTCCTTACTTAGCGTAAATTATTTGATTCTTCATCTATACAGTGGTGTGATTGAAAGTCGGATGTAGAGCATAGATTCGAAACTACAACGCCAAACTGTATCCCCCGATTTTGTTATCTCTATCGCTTGTTCCGCGCTCTCGCTTGCACGCTCGGCTCATGCGGAACGTGACAATGAGTCATGCTTTTTCATGCGTGCACCAGGCGTTCATCGGTTTATAAGACGTTATTTATTACGTCAAAAATGTATG
This sequence comes from Hypsopygia costalis, assembly GCA_937001555.2. Lineage (NCBI taxonomy): Eukaryota > Metazoa > Arthropoda > Insecta > Lepidoptera > Pyralidae > Hypsopygia > Hypsopygia costalis. Next base: position 7,517,292 of record OW443350.2, read on the forward strand.
AACAACAAAATTACAATGTACAACAACATTCACTAAATTTAACTTTAAAATATACCCAAAACTATATAAAAAATTCTTACTTTCCCTTATTTTTGAAAATGCCTTTCCATCGTTACGCAGTAGAAATTGCACTATCAAAACCCGTTCTGCTCCAATCAACTCCAAACTTCACAAAATTTGAAGAAGTTCGAGTATGATTAACGTCCACCTGTCAGCGCTCTCTCCTTGATTTTATCAATGGTGCAACTAGTAATCATTTCCGCTCGTGGACTATAAAATCTAAATATCTATTATAACAGTATCGAGACCCGGTAATCGTTACTTCGTCACGGTGCAGTGATATTACCTTGTTATAACATCGGACAGTCCTCAAATCTTAGTGGAACGTGTAGGCATACTTACATACTGTACTAGAATTATTATTACGTGGCAAGTACATTGTAACCTATAGGTAATAAATATTTTCCGCTGGAAATCCAAAAAAACATGGGTCAATAACAAAGTCCTTAAGGGGGCCTTAGCGCCGAAGCTGAAGTCCCTAAAGGGGCCTTAGCGCCGAAGCTGAAGCCGATTCCCAGCGGATTTTTTGATAGCGAAAATCAAACTTCAGTTCAGATTTATGGTACTGGTGTTTGGCTTCTTCTTCTTTCTTCTTTTCAGCATATACGCGTCCACTGCTGAACGTATGCCTCTTGCATGGATTTCCAGGTTTCTCTGTCTGCGGCGTATCTCGTCCAGGTCGGCCCTGCCGTCTTCTTAATGTCGTCCGACCATCGGGCCGCTGGTCTGCCTACGTTTCGGCTTCCCGATCGGGTTGTCGGTCGTTGATCGGGGTCGGTGTTTGGCTTAGGTGGTAGAAATCCTGCAACTCTACCGACTAAGCTGAAGATGTTTGGCAATAACTAAAACGTAAAAGATCAAAATAGTTGATGATAATCGGCTTCAGCTTCGGCGGTAGGGGCCCTGGTCTACTTACTTTATTACATATTATAATACTCGTAGGTTGATAGACGTATAATTGATTAGGGACCCTACCGCAGCTCTAGGGTTTCTACCAGATAAATCCTATGGTAATCGGCTTTAGCTTCGGCGATATGGCCGCTGGTTAAGTAATACAAAGGGGCTAGGAGCTACTACCGAACCGTGATTTGTTATATTTAGATACCTTTTTAGGACAATGCCTACTACATAGTTTGTTTCCTGTTTCTCACATTGCCAACGCGATCAGTAAATATCTAAGTTTCTTAAATCTAATTTCTTCGAATAAAGCATAGCGCCCACCAATTTCATGGCGGTGCGACACGTCTTTATAGCCCACATATTCTTTAGACGATCTTCAAGTTGCTTCGACAGGCTAAGGTATACAAGAATGCTAAAGAAGCGCTCGGGCAGCTCCGGCAGCTTTGTGTATCAGTATTGAGCACTCAAAATATTTAGTTGAAGTTTATCTTTACCTTCAAGTTGAAGAAGAATGAATAATATGCGCCACTCTAACTTAAATATTCATGACTAGCAAAGTACCCGTGCTTCGCTACGGGAACACTTCTGATTTGCATGTATTTTTATTTCATATTGACCAATATCACAAACATACACCATTTAGGTTAAGACGTCCCGGTAAACAATATTTTGGCATTCGCACCAGGAGCCAAAATTGCAAGGCTTCCAGGAGAACTTACTCCTGAGCAAGCTACATACAACTGATCATGAGAGAAGTAGTCCTGTCTCAAGTCAACCCCAGCAACCTTTAGAGACTGCCCCTGAGATTTGTTAATGGTCATAACGAAACACCTTTATGGAAAATTGAAGTGAAGTCTCTTAAATTGAACTGGGTGATCTTATGGAATAATGGGAATGCGGGTTATCAAGAGAGATTCCTCAACAACGCATCCTTTACTGTCCTCACTCAACAACTCATCGTTCCAGTTGTTTAATACGTGAACAATGGTGGTACGAACCTCCTGATGATACACCTCCGTTCCATGCAAGTGGTAGGAGATGGAGCGGAACAGGCCAGCTCCATCACCTTTCAAAGCTATTATGGTATGGGGCATCATCACACCTTCCACAAATATAAATTTAGTGAATCTTGACTTCATTGTTTGAAAAATACTGAAATTCTTATATTAAGTAGGTATATCCCATAAAGTCGGTACTTAGAATAGGTTTTTCAATTAGTTTTCGATACCAGATGTAGCTTCATTTGAAGGACGCAGTTTCTTTTACGCCCTAAGCGCGCTATGGATTACCTCCGGGGGTAACTACTGGAATGAGGTGAGCGATAAACCGTCATGGATAACCCCATGGTTTGACTAAAAACCGCCTGCCTAACTACTTTTAGCCACGATGGCTTTAAAAGCGCAAACGGAAATAATCTATCGTATATACCCTTTCCTTAATAACGAAACCATAGCGCGCTGTACAAATGCTAGGTACTCGTATAGTGCCATCTAGTGATGAATTAATTCAAATATAAATATAACATTTCTTGGCTGGGCGCTGGTCAAAAGTTAATCAGTTACCCATAAACATCCCCTTTTTTTATAAACAACTATTCCACCAAGTCTCAAAATCGTAGGTGAATCGGTTTCCAAGAGGGTTTCTTTCAACCCCCTATTTTAACCTCTTGAGTGAAATTTCGCAAAATCCCGTCTTAGTGCGCGCTTACATTGTATAAGGAACACATATCCAAAGTTTCAGGTTTCTAGCTTCAGGGGTCTGGGCTGTGCGTTGATTAGTGAGTCAGTCAGTCAAGTCAGTGAGGACAAAGCCTATACTATATAGATTACTATCTAGCTTTTGCTTGCGGCTTCGCTCGCGTGAAGTTCGCGCTTGTTAGATTATCCAAGTCAAGTCTAACATGCAACGCAACCACCCTCATGTAGCACCTATAATTGTACTAAATACGGATGCAAGAACTTTCCAGATAACTACTACTACACCCGTCCCGTCCTCGCCGCGCCGGCCGCTCGCGATCGTATAAGCACTAATTGCCAAATACAAATTTAAAAACCTATTAGGATAACGCTTCAATCAACACACAAGTCTCTTTCCATCAACTTAAAAAGGTTAAATCAAAGTTTAAAAAAATTACATGATGATGGTCACGTTAGCCACGTTGAATTTTAAAATCGTTGTTATTTTCGTAATCAGCGACCCGATAAAATATAAAAACAATAATATCCTTCATGATTTTCAGACTTTTTGACCCCATTTTACTCTTCTTTTTTGGGTTGAATTTCGAAAAATGCTGAAACACGTGTTCACACATTTACCTATAGTCAAACTAATCTCGTTTCCCTACACAAACTTTGGACCTCCGTTTCACCCTTTAGGGGAAAAATTGAAAAATCCTTTTAAGTTATTTCGTGTCCACTGTGTTATATTTTCAAATCGATGCGATTTTCGTAATTGACGTCCCAGAAAACCATAGAATCAACACCCATATTGATATTATGACATTCCAACCCCATCGCACCCCCATGGGGGGATGATGATGATGAGGGGGGGCGATTTTATGTCACGTCGGCTATGTTGGATTAGAAAATAGTTGTTGTTTTCGTAATCAGCGACCCGATAAACCATAAAAACAATACCCATGACGATTTTCAGACTTTTTCACTCCATTTTACCCCTTTAGGGGTTGAATTTTGAAAAATCCTGAAACACGTGTTTACTCATTTATCTATAGAAGTACTCGTGTAAAGTTTCGGATAAAATAGTCCAACTAATCTTGTTTCCCCATACAAACTTTGGACCCTCGTTTCACCCCCTTAGGGGATGAATTTTGAAAAATCCTTTCTTTGTGCACCCCTAGACGTCATAAGGAACCTACTTGCCAAATTTGGAATCTCTAGACCCAGCGGTTTGGGCTGTGCGTTGATTAGTGAGTCAGTGAGGACAAAGCCTTTTCATACAAACTTTGGACCCCCGTTTCACCCTCTTAGGGGATGAATTTTGAAAAATCCTTTCTTAGTGCACCCCTAGACGTCATAAGGAACCTACTTGCCAAATTTGGAAATTCTAGACCCAGCGGTTTGGGCTGTGCGTTGATTAGTGAGTCAGTGAGGACAAAGCCTTTTATTATTATAGATATTGACCTGCAACATTACAACTTTTCTGAAGAAAAACTAAGCGCCTGCTGCGACGATGATGGTATGCTTCGATATGCCAAAGGACGCTCCGGTATATCTAAAAACACCGCTACATGCGTAAACGCACCGCCATTAGAAATTGATCTCTGTATGAGTAAGTAAGGATGCCGAACGATACTTACTTTGCCGAGTCGTGCCGATAGTGGACGCCGAGCTTTAGCTAAGATGCTAAGAGATCGGTTTGCCAACAATGGATTTTACGACAGGGCCGATATGAAATGCTGTCTTTTTTATGACTTCTTAAGAACAATTCCGTCTTATATGATTGTTGCGTAACCTTGAGTTTAAGCAGCGCACATAACGGAAGCTCCCAAAAGGAATATTTTTCTCCTATTTTACAGCATTTATCATTCGTGTTCCGTTCCTATCGATCGTAGCATACTATTGTATAGCCTACCTCGAAAAATGGGCTTCCTTATCTTATATATCTTTTAGATTAAAAAGATTTTTCAATATGTGCCTGAGATTAGCGCGTTCAACTAAACAAACAAACTCATCAGCTAAATAATATTAGAATAGATAAAATAAATAAATAAGGTGATAATAGACAAAGACACTGGCATCTGTTAGTATACTATGTTATATGCTTTCAATATATTCTTTGCATCATGGGTCAAGACCGGTCATTTGATAGGCGTGCGCGGGGATATGGATCCAAAGCGTAGAGGCCCTTTGAGAAAGATAATGTAACGATAATGTACACCCGCCATGACCCGCTCTAGGATACATCAATGGAACAATATACCCATGAGCAGGTCTCGGCAGGCTATATTTCTGTTATTGTCAATATTAACATTATTATTTTTTTATCGTTAACTTTATTGTTAGTCATACATACAAGAACTAAAAACTGGTCATCCCAAATAACTGACTTAATTCCTACACTTCGTCTTTGTGGCATCCGCATGACTGCATGCCACAAAGATGAAGGCATAGATAAATACATGCCTTACAACATGTCTTATATTTAATTTGTATGACGTTTCTAAGTGCTTTATAAAGTCCAAGGAATAAAGATATTTTGACTTTGACTTTGACTTTAAAATAAATATTATTTTAGATATGTATGCTTAAGGACTTCGTATCACATAGTTGCATACATAGATTTATAAATAGACCTTCCACATGAAAATATATTAATAAATGAGAATGCAGCAAAAAATTATACGCCAAATTACGTCCCAGTCTAGTTTTCTAATTGTAACTATTTTTCATATATATATTTAGTTGTATGAAAAATCGTGAAAAACAAAAACTGTCAAGAAAAAGTTGTCAACATATTTTTTACATTACTTTAGCAAATAGGTTGTTTGACAATGTTCTAAAATTATAAATAAATAAATAAACATTCCTGGACAAATTACACATTGCCATTTTGTCCCAAACCACAGTATAAGTAATAGTACTGCAAAACTTGTACTATGGGTACTAGGTTATTGATATTATACTTATTTTTTTTGTAAATACACACATATAATACATAGAAAACAGCCAGATGATGTCTTCGTCGTGTTCATGCACACAAATATTTGTCTTATGCGGAAATCGTACCCGAGACCTCGGAGTCAAAGTGGCCATTGCTAACCATTCGATTACCGAGCTCGTCGTGTATATGTTACGGTAATTGTGATTACTATGGTTATTATTAATAATAACTAGTAATTATTAATACTTACCTCATGATATGGTAAATGTGATGAAAACTGTGAAATTCATCACTTTTACTGGTTTTTATTAATATTTGACTATGTGGTGTGGTAAAAGTAATAAAACAAACAAGAAACAATTTGTGTTGGTCAATATTTATATATAATAATGCAAATGTAATAAATTGTCAACTATTAATAATTAAGCTTTCTTGGCACCACTTCATTCATCATCTAGATTGACGGAGCTCCGCTTGGCTCCTATTTCAAATAGCAGGATACATGAAAACCTTAACCTAACCAAAAATCAACTCAAATCTAACCAAAACATGTTTTATTACATTACCGCCTGCCTCAGTTGCTTGAAACGAATGCTTAGCATACGTTATTTTTTAAAATTTATTACATTTACCAAAAGTAAGGTTTAACTATTAATAATAACCGATAAAAGTAAACAATTCATTACTTTTGCCTTCAACTATCGTTAATTAATAATTATCAACTATTATTAATAATTACTAAATTATTAAAAATAGTTGATAATTATTAATAATTTTCAATTAATCACACTTACCGTGACATATATATCAGTATCGTAAAATACACAAACTAGAACGACCTGCAATCTTAAAATTTAAATACCTTTTGTGGGACTTGTTTTATGGTCACAGTTTAGTGGGAAATTTCGAAAACTGTATAGTCGGCTAGAGTTAATAAGGGACGTCTGCAATGCAACGATGAATGCTTTCAATAACAAGATACAGGATGCAGCTATAATATACATCCGCGAGACGTATGATTATCTTTTGTGTGATTTTTTACAAGATGTAACTTAATGTATGTAACTAAATGTATTTAACATACAATAAGATTATCCTAAATATATACAAATCAAAAGTATCTATCAATACGTAACAATTGAATTGAGTATTAATATGTAAGAATTGAAGACTGATAGTCTTATTAAAAGTGGCTGTAGAAGCAGTAAATTTTTTTTTTATATATTATTTTAATGTTGTTTTTCATTGTTGTGCTAAGGTTAAAATATGTAAAAATATATCTTTTATTTCATAGCATAATTATTATAATAATCGAATACGCAAGCCAAGCTGCGAGACGGTAAACTAGCCAGTCATTAAACCTATCAGTGAGTTCAAAAGCCTGAAATCTCACACTATCTCATGTTTTATTCATTCCCATCTGTTATCGGCATTATACAATTGAAATCTAATTAACAAAGCACTATCAATTACGTGTTAGTTATTGACGTCCAACTTTCTGTTCGGTTGCGTGTTCTCAGCTCGTCTTGCCGTCGAGATAAATGATAATTTTGCCAATTATCTCTGTGTTGTATGCGTAAATGTCTTCTTGTTATTATGTATTGTTATTTACTTTTCTCCTAATTAAGATAAAAATCCTGCGTGAGCAATTCTTGTTTATATATTATGTACCCGCAGATTCACCCATGCGGTCATTATTTAAAAAATACTGATTAAAACTACCATTGAAAAAAATCAAAAAAATATGATGAAATTGTCAGAATAAGGTTTGTATTATGGGAAATCCACCCAAGAGAATGAAATGGGAACAGGAAGTATGAATTTTAGGGTTCAGTGCATTTGTAAGCTGCCCGACTGGGGAAGTACCTTCACCTTACAGATTACTGCAGCCAAATAACCATTACCTTGAGGGTTGTTATGTTCCTGTGAGTGAGTGTGGTCCTTAGAAAAAAAAAGAGTTGCTGCATAGGCAGCGGGAGTAGCGGGTAAGCGATGTTTCATGTTGCGAGCGATAATATGGCTACGGTACCCGCTTCACATCAGGCGGGCCGTATGCTTATCTACCACCTAACGTAATATAAAAAGAAGAAAGAGCCACATCGAAGCATGAGCGGGCTAGTTTTTAATATTAATATGGATAAATCTGTCAATCAATAGCAGTTAATTTAATCAGACGTTTTTTGCGGAAGTCAAAGTTACTAGGAAATTATATTCACTACTTTGCAATGCTTTGCGCGCTTCCGCAGTTTGCTCATGTTAACTGCTGCCATCCGGCACTCACCCACTGCCGTTAGTAGATGCATGGAAGTCATGCAACTGCCAACACTATGGCTGCTATGGTCGTCTTTTCGCAATGACGGTAATGCTCTGCAGACTATTATTACATACTTTTATTCTGTTTCACTGCGGTGTTCTCATTTGACTCTCTTCCCAATGCCTGACTGAGTTGAAATGTGGCACGCTCGTTTGGTTCTCGTGACAATGCACACCGCGATGTACGCTATTAAACATATTAGCCGCTATGATATGGCTATGAAAAGAAAAGGTTTGACGAATTAAATAGTAAGTAAAATTTTAGTTCCTTTTTTGTTCAGAGAAGCTTTAAAAAAACTTTCTTTTCTTATTAAGATTTTATTTAGTTTCATCGCCGATAACATCAACATACGCCGCCGAGCTTAGGACGCTAGCGTAAGCAGTTTTCCTTCACCAACTGTTACTGTGTGTAAAGCACCGCCGCCACTGCCGCCCGCACTCCAGATAGGAAGACGACGTCCAATGTCGACTAAAGGGGAAAAAGCGAAGCCTATGTGTGCCTGCTCCTAAGGTTGATCCACCGTGTCCTCGACAGGACAAGAATCAGTGCAATGGCTTCATCAATGTGGAGATAATGAAGACAAAGAAGCTCGCCAGCCGCAATCTTTGCGGTATCGCACCGACCGGACCATGCCAGCTACGTGTAGTAACAAAATCGACGCAGCTGTATGTTTTGCGATTGCACTGATCTACAAAGGCAAAGGATATTGAGAAACGCGTGCGAAGGAAGACAATGTTCATCTTAAGGGTGGAGTGAGTAAGGTGAATTTTAATTAATTTGTGGTGAGAGTGCTAGACCCACCATTTATCGATTAAAGGGAGGAATTTTGGCCCGAGGCGTTGTATTCCGGAAGTTCCGAGGTCAGTTGCCGAATGTAATGTTATACACGTCGCTGTCTCTACGTCTAATTTAGTTTTAGATTGTTATATATTACATACATATAGATACACAAAATAATATTACCATTGTCGAAATAAAAATTACTTGATAACTTGCACTATGCTCTTGTAAGGTGGGTAACTATTACAAGTAACTATCTGTTTATTTCTGGAACTTTATTTAAAGGTGACTACAGGCGTAGGCAGTTTTGACATTATGACAGTTTAAATACCCTGTGATATATGTGTAGTGAGTTAAATTTAACTTTCAAGATTATTGAAACTATATAAAACCTGCAAAAAGAGAAAAAACGCTATACTAGATTAATGGGATGCCATAATGATGGCACAAATTCAATTTTGTATGGCAATCAACATGAGTCGCCTGTGTGATTTACCAGAAAGGTCTCATTATAAAAAAATACAGAATTAAAAATAAATAGAAGTGTGGCTCCCTAGATTATTATTGAATACATCTATTATTCTGTTCGCAATATCCCATATTGAAAAGTACAGTAATTTTCAAATACGTGATTATGCTAATTTGTTTTTTTTTTAGATATTGTATGAAATATTCTAAAAAAAACGGCCATGATGAATACCCAGGTTTTGACATGTAGATTACTTTAAAAAATAAAAGAAAATATTTTATGTAAATAAATAAATATTGTCACACAAATTACACAGCGCCATCTAGCCCCAAAGTAAGCGAAGCTTGTGTTATGGGTACTAGACAACTGATAAACATACGTAAATACACTTTTTTTTTGTAAATACATACTTATGATACATAGAAAATACCCAGACCAAAACAGACATGTTCATGCACACAAATTTTTGTCCCGTGTGGGAATCGAACACACGAGCGTTGGTGTCGAAGCCGCGTCATTGACCGCTACGCCACCGAGCTCGTCGAATGCTCGTCGTTATGTATTATGTTACAAAAGAAATGACTAGGACAAATGGTTAGCTCTTTATTCGACATTGACGTCTACCGTCCCATTAAATCAACAAAAACTAGGCAGCTTGATTAAGTCAATCATAATGATATTAACGTTAATGATCTTAGTTTTCTATTTGTTCATCATGCTCTAATATCCATAGATTGGATGAAAGAAGTAAGAGGGATGAAAGACTTATGACAAAGATGAATTTGTATACATAAATAGATATAATATGTATCAGAAGCATCGGACAAAACAATTGTTCTGGTAGTATAGATATCAATGCTGGCGGCGCGCAAGCTTTTGTGTTGTCGCCAACGTTATTTCGGCTGCATATTGAGCATTGTAATGAAGATGATGATGAATAATGATGATGAATAATGAAGTCTAAGCCCCGTCTAATAAGGGGAGTATTCGCTGGGAGTGGGTTGAATATAGACGACCAAAAAATAAGTAGCTAGATTGAGAGATGAATGGGTAAGATAGGAGTAACTGTAGATATGATGGCTGATAATATTGTATGGAAGAAAAAGACATACTGCGCTGAATCCAAAGAATAGGAAAAAGACAACCCAATGATGATATTGATTGGATGTAAGTTTCTATAGCATTTAAAGTTTCTGAATAAATTTGTTTGATGAAACACATTAACTGAAACTCTACTAAGTCGGACACTTATGAAATACATACCAATATTAATTTAGTCTTTTCTAAAATACTCATCACCTTCACCTAATTTAATTGCACCTATATTTCTAGCAATTAAATGTCTATGAGTATTATTTTGATTAAAGTAACTTTGTAAACCTTTTTATTATGCAAAAACAAACATTATTATTTAAAACGCTGTTTAATTTTTACATTTCTTGTATCTAGTCGCTCTTGCCTCTCGTCTATTTCATTTCCTGTAATTTCTTTCTAGTGCCCTAAAATATAAGTACTTATTATGCTTATACCCAAAAAAACCGAACAATTTAGCAATACCATCCCTAATCTTTTTACTTAATTTTATTTTATGCTCTATTTATTCTCTTTGTTTCCTAATTTAATTTTGTATACATCACGTATTAACTATCCTATTTCTTCCATCACTACAGTTCTCCGCTTCGATTCGAGCTCACTCCTTCTTCCTCTTATCCCATTCTATCTCATCATCATCAGTTGTACGTTTTTAGCTTTAGTAGTTTCTGCTCTGACTTACAAATTTTTTATTATTTTTATCTGACTTACAAAATTTTTATTATTTGTATCGTATTGATCTTATTAATCCGAATTATTTTCTATTTTTATTAGGTTTATTATCAACATAATCTCTGTTAATTATTACCCGTAATCTGTTTATAATTACCCGTAATTATCTCGTCCGTTCCGGACAGGAGGATTTGGCCTACATTCCCCCACGCTGGCCAGACGGGTTGGCGAGGCCTGATCGATGTTTTAAAATGTATGTTCCTTAGTCGCCTTGTACGATATCCACGGGAAGAGACAGAGCGATTCTATTCTAGTCTGCCGGAAACCACACGGCCAATCAACTGCATTACGCTGAGCGAAATCTACAAATACTTCTTTACACTTTAAGTTCCTCGTGGCTTCTAACAAAATGTTGGCAGTTTATTTCTTTTATTTTCATTGATAATAATTACAATGTACATACCCAGGGGTCCGTACCTTTTATTAACAATCTATATATTTATTTATCACAAATAAACTATATTTATCTGTCACAAATTCCTTACAATTTATTATTTGCACGTCGGTTTAATGCTAATAATCTTAAATAATATATAAGCTCTAACACCAAAGTTGAATTTATTTATCAATAATTTAAACTTAAGGCTTATTTTTTGAATCGAAGTATCTGGTCGGTTATAGCACAGGCAGTACGACTTAGGCATAAGCATTTATATGCTTATGGTTATCCATAAGCTATTACCTAAGTAAAGTTTTACGTATCTCTGACTAATATATTCTTTGTTTTATTTTCAGATATGTTAGGCCTAGAAGATGGCGATGTTGAAGAAGAAGAGGAAGAAGACGATGGTGAATACGAAGAAGCAAAAGGAAGTAAGAAGAAAATAAAAAAAGGCATCAAGGTCAAACCACACAAGTTAAAGAAATACGTCGTTCCCTTACTAATGGCCTACAAGATGAAGTACTTCGCATTAGTACCTGTGATGATTGGAGGCTTAATTCTATTAGTTGGAGCAACAGGATTAGCAGGCTTCTTCTTTGCACTGTTTGCAGCGGTAATGGGTTTACAGAAAGGAGGATATTAAGTAACAAATAGTTAAATAAAGTCGACATACTCGCAGTTGCCATCCAAACTAAGTTAATTTTGGGATTCGTGATTTTTTTTACTACTAGTCTGGCTAATATAGTTGGATATTATCCACCGATTGATTCATTGGCAGTAATAATATCAGCTTTACTATTACCTAATATGTTATTATGATCTTTTTTATAACTGTCACTTTAATTGTGATCACGTGATATCTGTATATCATTTTCTGATAGTTTTTGTCATCTGTTGTAGTTAGGTGCTCGCGCATTGTAAATATCTTAATAAAGCTACAATAGTAGTGTAATTTTAATTATTTATTAACTAATTTATTGTTAGTAAGTAGTCGAATGTAATGATGTTTTGCAAATGATAGATACGTCGTAATATTTTTATTTATATTGTCCTAAGATTTTGTAATAAATACGCAGAGCATTATATAACTTAAGACAAAGATAATACTGAAATATTGTAAGACATATCTACTGATGTATAAAACGTTGTTAATGTACTATATAAATAGTAAACTAATGTAGTTACCAATGATATTATAGGCAGAAAACGTATGTAGTATTATAATATAAAGGAGATAAAAGAATAATGATGCAATTATCATATTATACACCATGCTTTGAGTTTTAAAGTCTTTTATTCTCATCATCATCATATAAAAGAAGTAACTGACAGGCTGAAAAAAGAAGAGGTTTTAAAAGAGAGGTAGGGAGCGTAATTGTAAGCTACCCGACTGGGGAATGTACCTCCACCTCACAGAATACCGCAGCCAAATAACGGTTCCCTTGAGGGCTGTTGTGTTCCTGCGAGTGAGTGAGGTCGCCAGAAAGGAAGGAGATGCTGCGATGGCAGCGGGGGTGGCGGCGCGCGAGCGATATTTTATGTTGCGAGCGTTAATATGGCTACGGTAACCGCTTCACATCAGGCGGCCCGTATGCTTGTCTGCCACCCGACGTAGTATAAAAAAAAAAAAAAAAAAAAGGCTGACTGGCCAACTCGACCAACGCACACCACTATATGCATCGGGCTGAAATTTGTCATACTGAGTGCTTTAGGTGTGTTTTTTTATCACATTCGATAATAACGTTTACAAGCCGATAAAATTGAGAAAAGGTTTCGAATTGTGAATTTACCAGACGCGTGTCAAATTAGCCGGCTTGCTCACTTCAAAATGTGAGCAAGTAAGCCACATAATTTTGATATGTAACACGTGGCTTATAAATTCACAAAATGAGAGTTCTTCTCTATTTCGTCGGAACGCGAACAAAAAATTCGCTCTAAGCACTCAGGTAGCTATTTCGAGTATGACATAAGCATTAAATAAGAGAAGATTTTTAAAATATCTCACTAGAGACTAGCACACTAGTGTACAACAAATGTGCGTGTAGACACAGCAATGAATTTACATATAATTACATTTGAAAAAAAAAATACGAAAAAAATATGACCACCACTATTACAATATTATAGTGTTCCTATAAAATTACATAATAATGGATTTCTTTCAAAGAAATTGTGCACTATAGCGGATTCTGCGAAATCAACATTGCTTACACATAAATTACAAGGTACACGACGCGCTCCACTAACCATAGCAATGGCAAATTTCCAATCTTCGTGGTTTCCATCAAAGAAAATTATTTGTAGGGATCAAGAATTTTCATATTTATGTTGTAAGGTAAAAATTTAAATTGATTTACTTAAATCGATCTAGATAAGATGCACTTTCTATATACCAAACAGAAAAACAACCATACCGACTTACCTAATGGTAAATAGTCAACGTAGCTTAGTATCATCATCATCATCATCATCAGGTCATTTTAGTCTCCACTGCACAGGAGCACGACCCTCTCTCGTCCGTCCTAGACGGAAGGAGGATTTGGCCTACACTCCCCACGCTGGCCAAACGGGTTGGGGAGGCCTGATCGATGTTTTATACTGTATTTCCCTTAGTCGCTTTGTACGACATCCACGGGAAGAGACGGAGTGATTCTATTCTAGTCTGCCGGAAACCACACGGCCATATAGCTTAGTATGTATCCTTGAAACTCCAGACACACAGTATAAATAACAGTACTACGTAGAGTATGGCTACTCCCTACCGCTCTCTCGTATCGACCTCCCCTCCCCTCTGAGACAAATCTGGAACAGTTTGTATGGCGCCGCACGCATGCGCGCTCATTGACGCTCTACACAGATGCCATTGTTTATGTAATAGTGTTCGACGCGACATTAGTATGGAGTGGCCAGAGTATGCTAGAGGCATCATTCACGCGATATCCACCGTCTAAAAATTTTTCAAGCCATATCCCATTATTGAGTTTTAGTCACAACGAATATGATTTATTTTGATATGCAAAGTTAAGCATTCTTATCTTTAGTTAAGATTTCTTTACACGAGTTAAAAGAAGGATTCATTCAAGTCATTAAATCAAACCACAGACTCAAAACATTTTAGCAGTGAATATATACTATTACTTACTTCCTTATGAATCGGATTACGTACTAAAAATTGTTAAAAAAGCAGAAGTTGCCATCCCAAAAATCCCATCAATTCTTAATTTACTCTTTTAATTATTTGAACTATGTAGAGGTACATACCTGTACTATATTAATCTTTGGTATACTTATATAAAATCAAAAAGTAATATATTACCACAGTATAAGTAATATTACATAAAAAATAATAATTTTTTTTTATGTGAGAAACGAGCATGTGGGTCACCTGATGGAAAGCACCACCGCCCATGGAGATTAGCAACACCAAGGGGTCGCCGATCAGTTGTCAGCCTATACTCCTCCTTTTCTTTCTGTCTGGTGACCTCACTCACTCGCAGGGACAGAAGAACCCTCAAGGAAATTCTTATTTGGCTGGGGTGTTCTGTGAGGTCGAGATACTTCCCCAGTCGGGCAGCTTAATAAATACGCTGTGCTTACTACATATCTTAAAATTATCATAATATTTGACAGGACATCTTAATAGAAATGGAAAAATGTTATGTAAATACAAGCCTAAAAGAAACATTACAATTAATAAGAAGGTTAAGTTCAATGTCAACACAGCTTTCTCTAGAATTAAATCCACCAAATGAGTAATTAAGGCGGAAAAAACAATTAAAACTGAATGCATGATAGGCCACAATGAACTCATTGAACTAGTATAAATGTCAACGATGTGGTTAAATGCTACCATAATGGTTGATTCTTGAGACGGCTTAGACGCTATACTTGAAAAACTGTGAATAAATTTATTAGTAAGCGATAAACATAAAATTACAAGAAAATCAGATAACATATAAAAAACCAGTGTCCTACATGAAGATTTTAATAGTAATAAAGATACAAAAGTCGTTATGAAAGATAGTAATCTAAATATGTCTATATACTAGAAGATAATAAAATTAATTATTGATTTTGAACAGTCAGATCTTCTTGATATTTTTGGTGACAGGAAAATGCTACCGTATTCTCGAGGAATTATTTTGGATAATACAAATAATTATGGAATTGTAAAAACTGAGACTGTTTTTGGATTTGGACCCTCTAATCATGATAATTATGTCAAAGAGGCTTTAAACGCATCGGAACCATTGGAATGGATTCTTACACATGGGAATTTCGAGCAGAGATCTTTGCCAGGTAAGATAATCCTACCAATATTATAAATATGACAGTTTTTTTATATGAGAGGGGGGGGGGGGGGTAAAAGAGCATGTGGGTCACCTGGTGAAAAGCAATCACCACCGCCCATGGAGATCAGCATTACCAAGGGGTTGCCGTTCCGCTGCCAACCTTGTAAGGGAAATAAAGTTTGTAACTATGAATGTATGGATGGATGTGTGCTACTGTTTCACGAATAAATGGTTGAAAGCATTTGGATGGAATTTGGCATACGAGTACATGTCAAATTATATCTGGGTTTGTGGGTTTGCCACATAGAATACTTATTTTCCCGATACTCTCTTAACACGGGACCTAACTGCGGGCAGAAGTTAGCATTTTGCTAGTATGTATATAAAATTAGTGGAAGAGATTTTGCATTAGGCCTTTAGGATTTTACATACAATGGGGTGTGCGTGGTTCATCAACATGAAACAAAGCCAACCTCATCTGCACGCGGTGCACTCTGCTGACTGACAAACGAGGCTCTGGCGAAAATGGCGGTGGTGATTGCTTTCCATCAGGTAACCCACATCATGGGGGCAAACGAGCATCTGGGTCACATGATCGTTTGTCTCCCTCTCATATAAAACAAGGCCAAGCCCTTATTATAAAACTTGAATTAATTGATCCCAAAAAGTCCCATTTCAAAATTATAAAAACAGATTTTTGTTTTATTTATATATATATATATTTACATAGACGCTCTACATTAGCGAAAATCAATGCTATATTATTTTTATGTTTGTTGATTGTTGACAAGCTTAAGCGAAATATAAATACTAGATATATACTACCAGAACACCACTATGCACTATATACTAGACGACTTTTCTCCCGTTGAGATAGTCAACCTTTGAAATTGGTTCATTGGTCAATCTTTGAAAGTTCTTGCGGTAATACAGTTGGCTTACAAGTACAGTTGGCTTTGTAGTGGCTTTTGATATGCAATATAGCAAGCATTGTTTTTGAATGAAAAAGAAACTAAGAAGCCTAAAGGCAATGTCCAAATATTAAAGTATACAAATTTGTTAGGACACAACGTATCTATAAACATTTAAGAAATATATCTTTTTTTATATATATGAGACGAAGGCAAACGAGCATGTGAGTTACCTGATGGAAATCAATCACCACCGTCCATAGAGATCAGCAACACCAAGGGGTCGTCGATCCGTTGCCAGCCTTCCTTTCTTTCTGGTGACCTCACTCACTCTCAGGAATACAACAAGCTTAAACACAACAAAAGATCTAGACTAGAATAAAGACTAAATAAGACTTTTTTCACGAAAATCTTACAATATTTACAGAAAAAGTTGAACCAAGAGCACTTAAAAAAACGCCTGCTAAAGAAGCAAAAAGCCTACATCAATCTAAAAAAAAAGGCAAAGGTAAAAAGGCCAAAGGGGCTAATAAAAAGAAAAGGAAAGGGAAAGGAAAGAAATGTATTTATAAGATTATCAATAGTTCTAAAAAGAAAAATAGAGGTAACAAATTCAAGAAACAAAAGAAATACATTCTGCCTCTAATTTTAGGACTATTTGCGGCGAAGAGTCTGTTGATTCCTATCGCATTGAAAGCACTTGCTTTTCTGTCTGCCAAAGGTAAGAAAGATGTTATATTATAATCACTAGTTAACCTGGAAAACGTTGTTCTGCCATATAAATTAATGGAATATACTTTACGACATATTCTCATACCCACCAAATATACATCAAAAAATCATAAAAATCGGTCATCGGTCGACCCCCTTCGGAGAAGTGCGACCACAAACACCTTGATACCAAATTTTGAGTTATATTTAGATGTTATTCAGATGATCCAGATGTAGACGGTATACAACATGGAGCTGTACATATATATATGACGGTATACAAACGATTATATAAATTAATCACAAAAACAATACACCAATTCTATCGTTATGACAATTTTTAGCATTAATATATACCTGGGCAATTTTTTATACTACTAAAGTAGCAAACAAGGATACGATCCGCCTGATAGAAAGCAGTGACAGTAGTCTATGAACCGTTACCGACCCTTAACAAACCTCTCCACGCCCTTTTTGATGAACCCCATGCTGTAGTCTCCCGAGAAAACTTCGACAGGCAGTTCATTCTACAGCTTGACAGTACGCGGGAAAAAACTTCTCTGGAACCACACAGTACGCGACCTCCTAGCCTGTGTTAACCATGTATACATTAATACCACATTCGCCAAAAATTCATTCGGTCAAGCTGTGGAATGAACTGCCTGTCGAGGTTTTCTCAGGAGACTACAGCATGGGGTTCTTCAAAAAGGGCGTGAAGAGGTTTTTACAGGGTCGGCAACGCGCGTGTGATGCCCCTGGTGTTACAGGCGTTCATAGGCTACGGTAACTGCTTTCCATCAGGCGGACCGTATGCTTGTTTGCCACTTTAGTAGTATAAAAAAAAAAAAAAAAAAAAAAAATTCGCATTCCGCATTAGTCAGGACTGATGATTTTTGAATTACTACACCAAGATATAAATCAAAATTCATAAATTCGGAATTATAGAAATAAAACGTGAACTTTTTATTGTATCTTCTTCTAGGTCTAATGATGGGCTTCTTCTCCACTGTCATGGCGTCTGTCCTCAGCCTCAAAGGAATGTTTGACCATTCTCATGGTTATCAAAACCGAAAAGACGACACGAAGACTCAAGTGGAAATAATACAAGTCCCGACCAAGAGTGAAGACCATGTTTACTACGATGATCATTATAAAAGAGGAGATTTTCTACCAATTGTAAATAGATATGAAACAGCTATGTAGTTATGTTAGGTTAACCTTAAATCTGCATTCACTTTATATGAAATTCCATTAAATCATACATTAAATAATCGTGGATAATGTTGGTAATGAACTAAAAGTAGACCAGTGGCGTAACTACAGGGTGGCAGAGCTGGCAAAATGCCACGGGCCCCTGAACCAAAGGGGCCCCAGGCTCGAAGCTTACTACAAAATAGTATTTTTTTAAGTTAGGCTATAAATATACAACATACAAAATTTTATTAGGTAGGTATATACGAGTACACTACCTATCATATTTCTTGAAAATAAAATTATAGATTATTAACCACAAATGTACAAAATATGTACTTCTTTAGTGTTGGTTACTTCGATGATTTATTAGAGGGTCCCATCCTCTGAGGGCTCATCAGATGAATTTGCCACGGGCCTCAGATGGTATAGTTACGCCACTGAAGTAGACCATTCTTTGAAGATCAGAATTCATATTATGAAAGTTTAGGGCTAAGTCTTTATAGGTAAGTCGTGATCATAAAAATAAATAAGGGAGTCAGTTGTACGCTAAAAAGTGCAAAACGTTTCTTGTTTGACATATAGTTTATTGTTGTTGTTCCATGAAACAGCAATTTCTTTTTCATGATTTCGGAATTGATGCTGTAGTAAAAGTTATCTGAATATCAATTACTAAGTATTTTGAACTTATAATAATGATATTTCTAACGACTATAGTTCATATGTGACACCGAGAAAAAATCGTGTAGGCAATTTATTTGATCAACACTACTTTGCGTGCTTCCGCCACCAAATATTTTTAATAAATAATTGGTGGCTGAAGCACACAAAGTAGTGTTGATCAAATTGCCTGTAAATTAGACTTCCGCAAAATAACACCTGAATCAATTAACTATCTAAAAAAGATTATATCCGGATGAAACCATGTGATTCTATGATGAAATAAAATATAACCATTATACGTAGCATATATAGCACAACGCGGTAGTGCTATCGTTTCATACTGGCAGTGTTACGTTCTATGATGAAACAAAATATAATATCCATTATACGTAGCACTACGCGATAGTGCTACTATTTCATGCGGACAGTGTTACGATCTTGAAGTGGTTGACTGTACATAAATAGGTCAACCAGGATGAAACGCGTGCCGCCGTGCCATTTCATGCTGGTTGACCTAGAAAGACTAGAGAGACCTAGAGATTCTATAGTAGAGAAAGGGAGCTCTATAAAGAATATATTTAATGTAATTTTATATGTGTAACCAAAGATACTGCATTTTGTAATATTAAATGATTGTTATTTATTGATAATTTAATAAAATGTTCCACAATTTAGTGCTTTTCATTTGCAGCACCATTTTAACTCATCATCATCAGGTCATTTTAGTCTCCACTACAGGAGCACGACCCTCTCTCGTTCGTCACAGACAGGAGGATTTGGCCTACACTGCCCATGCTGGCCAGACGGGTTGGGAAGGCCTGATCGATATTTTATAATGTACTTCCCTTAGTCGCCTTGTACGACATCCACGGGAAGAGATGGAGTGATTCTATTTTAGTCTGCCGGAAACCACACGGCCAAACTTTCTAATTATTGGGCTGCAAAAATAAAAGGCCCCCCTCCCTACCCATATTTCCATAGAAAAGTAACATTTAACGTTGCACAACTTTCCAAGGTAATAACAGGAAAATGACTGAAGCAATAAGACAGTTTTCCAGACTTCGTTGCAAAATTAACCAGAATTAACAGAATATCCTACTATGTGATAGCAGGCTGAAGTGGCAGTGGGGAACAATGCCGAGTTAACGATGGCACATGGGGGAGGAAAGTCCTCGAGTGAAGGCCGTGTATAGAGCGACGAAATGTTGAGGGCCACACTTTTAAAATGAAGAAAGTGGGGGCATGCAGAAAGCGGAGGATTTCCGCTGTGTTTAGCAACTACCAAGCCGAATGATAATGTGCGGCAGTTGAGTGAATTTTTATTCCCGAATATTCACCTAGATATATTAGATTTTACCGCCCGGCTCTGCCGATTAATTCCGGCCCGCTTATGTGTGTAGTAATCAAACTTAATAGGTAGATGGCGCCACAATGCGTCTTCACAACAGTAAATATTTAAAAAGAAATATTCAAAAATTGATCAGTTGGAAAGAGCACTCGACCGTTAATCAATAAGGTCGTGGGTTCGAATCCCACCTAAGGCGGAGTAGGGGATTTTTACCTTTTCTTATATTTATAAAATTGAATTTAATGATCTGTTAACAATAATAATGATAATGAATTCTAAAAAAAAAATTTGAGCACAGCGATATTGATAAAAGTATCTATCTGACCTCTACTCGACTGTAGTCGAACTAGCGGGACACCACAGAAAACTCTTTTGTGAGGTGCTGCATTAACAGCGTGTGTTTTAACACGCGAATAACACTTTCTATGTCCCAAATTTCTGTATGTTAAGGTAACCACTACACATCAGGCGGATAAATATTTAATCATGTCACCGTAAAAACATATTGCACCCATACGACCCGCCTGCTGGTATCTCCGCTGTTAACATAGCATATCCTTACGTCTGATATATCTGTCTGATGTATCGATCCCTGAGAAGGATTCCGAACATAAATCTCTCCATAGCTCGATGTGTGACTTTTAGCTTGTGAACCAGCCCGACGATCAGTGTCCAAACCTCTGCATCGTAGGTCCCAGAGACGGACTGGTTGAAGAATTAAGTTAATCTGTTTCAACTGATAGGTTCAGTTAGTCGAAGTATAAGGCGGGCTCGTTGGCTAGTCAGTAGGGTGCACCATGTGCAGGTACGGTTAGCTTAAGATGATGTTATAGTTTACAAATCTTATGTAGTGAATAAAACCAAAAAATAATACCCATTCTATCGTTTTATTTTCCACCTGTTCAAACACCACATTTCACACAAAAATTTCTATTGAATTGTACATCGGTCTTCATAAAACTGTGCGCTGAAAGGGTTATCCAGGGCCATAGTGCTCTCTGCAATTTTATCTTTCACTTTATCCGACACCATATAGATACCACCCATCATTTTCCTGACTCCTCTTTCTATGGCAAACTTAGGATTATGTTTATGGAAGAAGGCTTTCATTTTCCTCTGCCTTATTACCATTTTTCTTTTAATCGGATGAGGTCTACTGAAAACGGAACGTTTTTTCTTTGGGAATATTCTTCTGCGTCGTCTGCCCATTCTTCTTAAGAGATTTTTCTTCTGTTTTAGTGGTACCACTTACTATTTCTCCTCACCCGTCTTCGTCTGTAGTCATTTTCTATTTCTATTTTCGTGGCGGATTGGAAAATAAATAAAAATAAGTGCTTTTTTATAATTTACATTCTGTTCCAGTCATTGTGCTTTGTGGTGTCAAAAATACACGTCAAATTTATTATACTTCTTGTTCGCTTTTGTTTTTAATAATAGTATAAGTAAAGAAGGTTTAATATATTAACAACTAGCTTTTGCTGTCGACTTCGAATAAGTCAAAGAGATAGGCGATAATAATTAATGTCTTTGGTATGTCTATGCGCAAATCAATCGTGACAATTGGCTACAGTTCCCTATGCTTTTTTTTGTACCACTAAGGTGACAAACAAGCATACTGTCCGCCTGATGGAAAGCAGTTACCGTAGCCCATGGACGCCTGTAACACCAGAGACATCACATGCGCGTTGCCGACCCTGTAAAAACCTCTTTACGCCCTTTTTGAAGGACTCCATGCTGTAGTCTCCTGGTTTTTGCCACTCGACATAATATAAAAAAAATATTTAAAAACATGTATCCACCTAGGGGGAAATCCGAAGTATCGGACGAACTTTATTTAATTCATTCGAATGTGAATTGTCGGTTCAACTAGTGATACAATAAAGATGAAATGTCCACAGTCGTTTTGACGTAGATCGTTTTAGAAAAATCCGAACATTCGGAATACGAATTTAGGCCCCCTGTTAACGAAATTTCCAAAAACACTGGGAAATAAGGAGATGTTTATAAAGCCGGTATTGATTGAAGCAGCTGGTGTTGCAAATTTCCATAGTCTGTTTGTTTGTTGGTAATATCTCTATTGTACTAAATAAAACAATAAAAATTAAAAGCTTACATAGAATAAAAACCGTACAAAGACGGACTCATCCCTCTAAGGTATCTCTTTCAATCAATCTTTAAATATCTGAGAGGATTCTGTAAATATGCCCCGAGGGTGAACTGAAACTACAAACGCAGAACAAATAATATTAACATATACTAAGTAATATACTATTAATTGGCCGTGTGGTTTCCGGCAGACTAGAATAGAATTACTCCGTTTCTTCCCGTGGATGTCGTACAAGGCGACTAAAGGAATTAAAATATCATAAATCGCGCAGGCCACCCCAACCCGTTTGGCCAGCGTGGGGAGTATAGGCAAAATCCTCCTTCCGTCTAGGACGGACGAGAGAGGGTCGTGCTCCTGTAGTGGAGACTAAAATGGACCTGATGATGATACTATTAATTATACTATGGTAGTATTGCAATACAATATAGTTGATACTAGCAGTATAAGGTTTTATCAAAGGATCTTTTTAAAGCCGATTTAAAAGAAACCCGACGAAGAAGTCTACACTATATAAGACGTCTAATGACAGGCAGCTACTGTGTATAGTGCCACAAACTTATCAGGCCCGGTGGCGGGGGCGGTGCGATCGACTTAAGTGTTGCCATTAAACGAAATGCCGCCCGTTTTAGAGGAAACATTAAAAATCAATGAAATATATACACTGCTAAAATAATAGCATTGATATACTTATTAATTGTGTTGTGTGGAGTTTCAATTAAATATCAATTGCCTTCTATTTTTTGTTGATTAGTTTTTAAAATGTACCACGTTAAGTCGCGATCATAGCTATTATATAATATTAGAGAGTTATAATATTGCACAGAAACAACTCGCTGACGATTTTTTTATTGTAAGAAATGAAATATGTGTAGAAAAAGATAATACGTATTTAAAAAAATACACCTCAATGGAATGTGCATACGCGGTAAGTAAATTAATTGTACCTGGGAATACTACATTCCAAGATGGCGGCTTTAGTTCTAAATTTGGCCACCGGGTCAGATAAGTTTGTAGCACTGTATACTCTACATTAACTGCCAATCATTAGACATCTTTAAGCGTGTCATCTTGAAGGTAAAGAACAAATATCCCCGACTAATAGTTCGACCAGTAGCTGTTATTATTACAGAAATCCTCGTAATCTGAGAGCATCTGTTATTTAACCAAAGTATGCCAACGTACTCAGAACCAGTATAATATTGTGTAATACTCACCCATTACTTATTCTATTCACAGAGACAGTATACTTATAAAAAACACATAAAACACTTCATATTTCTTATTGGTCAAATAAGAGTATTGATCTGAGATTCTACGTTCTTGTTATTATTAGAATAAAAAAATCGTACTTCATTTGTATATCCACTACACTGCCTGTATATATTTCTATATATACAGGCAGAATAAAAGTTACTGTTATTTTTCGGCCGCATTCGAGTAGGTCTGATTTTCCTAAACTTTGACATACCTAAGTTATTAAATAAAATAATTTTTTTAGTGAACACTATTTGAAGGTACGATTTAGTGCTATCTTCATTCGTAACATAATATTCGATCCGTTAGATTAGTTTATTTCCACGGCCCAGGCTAGGGAGACCATAATAATTATTTATATTTATTATATACCGCGTCGGGTGACAGACAAGCATACGGCCCGCCTGATGTAAAGCGGTTACCGTAGCCATATTAACGCTTGCAAACATGCAATATATTTATTTATAATCAAATTATCACAGAGTAATTATCTCGAGTGTGTAGTCCATGAACTTAATCAAAATTTTTTCACTGTCATGTAGCTACTGTATGAAAAATCTATCTCGCAGATGAATATAGAACCTCTTCCAATCAATTAAAGAACTGACTCAAGGAATAGTGATGAAAAATTTATCTCAAATTCTTGTGTGTACTATATGCAGTACAAATAGAAAGTAACCGATCGGAGTTCATTGGCGCGGCCTTGACTATGTAAGATGCATCTCATGCATTCGATGCAGTGGTTCGGTGAAAGTTGAGACCTTGACACCTTTGGACTCTCAAAACACATGAGTTTTGGACCCACGTTTGCTCAGATTTGTTCGGAATTACTTTTGGAAATGGAGAATCTTTGAGAGAAAATTATCTCGGTGGTCGAATAGCTAACAAAGTCTACTTTGCCTACGAGGTCGCGGGTTTGATACCCGCACATGACAAATATTTGTTATGCATGAACATTTCCGGTTGTCATGGGCTGGGTGTTTTCTGTGTATTGTATGTATTTATTTACAAAAAAAATGTATTTAAGTATGATATTAGTTATCTTCAAGCTTTGCTTAGTTTGGAACTAGATGGCTGTGAGTAATTTGTCCGGGAATATTTATTAATTTATTTAGTATATCGAATTTTTTTGTGCTAAACAAGTATACGATCTGCCTGATGTCAATAACATACCGTAGCGTATAGACGCTCGTAATACAAGGAATATAACTCGCTCGCTGGCACACCCGGTGCTCATGCAGCATCCCCTCTCGCCTGTTGAGCTCACTGATTGACAGGAATACAGCAATCTCCTGGGAAAACCTCAACAGCCAGGTTATTGCAAAGCTTGAAAATACTTTTTTTTTAACATGTGAGGGGGGCAAACGAGCATATACGTCACCTGATGGAAAGCAACCTCCACCGCCCATGGAGACCAGCAACACCAAGGGGTCGCCGATCCGTTGCCAGCCTATACAGGAGTAAAGGCTGGCAACGGATCGGCGACCCGTTTCCTTACTGTCTTTCTGGTGACCTCACTCCCTCGCTCACAGCAACTCTCAAGGGAATTGTTATTTAGCTGCGGTATTCCGTGAGATGGAGATACGTCCCCAGTCTGGTAGCTTAAAAAATATGCTATGCCCTACCTCTCTTTTTACCAGAACCTCGTTTGAAAAAAACCTCTCTGGAACCGCACAGTACGTGACTACTTCTGTTCTAATATATGAAAAAGAATTCCGTGTCGATGGCGATCATTATTAGCCAAACATACATATAATTCATCTTGTCGTTCAGCTAACGAGGTGATAACGAAACAGGATGAATAGGAGATAGTTTTTACTTAATTTGACATAGTCGACGTAGAGAAGTACCTCCAGCATATAGAAAATCGAAGGTAATTTTATAGAGGCCTAGAGTTGAGTTACCTTTCTCAGGGCGTGTGGTTGCTTTTCGCGACATGTGCTGCGGAAGACGCATTACGTTAGGATGGGCAAATGCCGAGCATATAGGTACGATAAATTCCCAAAAAGTACTTACAAATTCCCTATTTATGCCCAAAACTAGGCATTTATTGGGCATTTACAGGTACTTACTGGGCACTTATTGTAAATGCCTGGCATTTTGCCCATCTCTAATTACGATAGACGCGCGCTACCGTCTCACGCTACGACTACCGCTGCGCAAAACGTCAAAAATGCACGTTAATCCATACTTCCATACTTCTTACCTATCTTCATCAGGTCATTTTAGTCTCCACTACAGGAGCACGACCCTCTTTCATCCGTCCCAGACAGTAGCAGGATTTGGCCTACACTCCCCACGCTGGTTTGGCCAGGGTTGGGGAGGCCTGATCGATGTTTGATAAATAATGTATTTCCCTTAGTCGCCTTGTACGACATCCACGGGAAGAGAGGGAGTGATTCTATTCTAGTCTGCCGGAAACCACACGGCTTCTTACTTATAATATTATATATAGCTGAGCCGGCAAACGTTGTTTTGCCATAAAAAAATAGATAAGAACCTATTCTCAGACCTACTGAATATACATATAAAATTTCATCAAAATCGGTCAAGCCGTTTCGGAGGAGTATGGTAACTAACACTGTGACATGAGAATTTTATATATATATACATATGTGGCGGATCAAATAAAGTTACTATTCATCCTGAGGAGCTCGATGGTTATGTTGCGAGTGTCAGTCTTAATCGATCACACAAGTTAAGCAACGGCAACCGTAGCTTATCTACGGATGGGTTTATTTATCTTCAGCTCCTTCGTGCATCGCATGGCACGTGAAACTCCTGATTGCTGTCATTAGATGACGGTCGTTGAGTCAATTTGGATGGATTGAAAACACAGGCCTCCGTCAACGCGGTGTTGAGCTGCGTGGTGGAATATGCTCTAAACCTCTTCGATTAAGGGGAGACCTGTACCCCAGCAATGGAATGAATATGGGTTGATGCACATGGATTTTTATCCAGGTACTGGTGTTCACGAGTGGCAATGTCATCATCATCATTATCAGCATGTGTCTACCCACTGCTGGATATGAGCCTTCCCCAAAATATGTATATTTTTATATTTTTGACGAGCTCGGTGGTCGAATGGTTAGCAATGGCCACTTTGACTATGAGGTCGCAGGTTCGATTCCCGCACTAGACAAATATTTGTGTACATGAACATGTCTGTTTGTTTTGATCTGGGTGTATTATATGTATCGTTGACAACCCTTATTCATCCCACTGCTGGGATACGGGTCTCCCCTCAATCGAAGGGGGTTTAGAGCATACTCCACCACGCTGCTCAACTGCGGGTTGGTGGAGGTATTATATGTATGTATTTACAAAAAAAAATGTATTTAAGTATAATATCAGTTACCTAGTACCCATAGTACAAGCTTTGCGCTTAATTTGGGACTAGATGGCGCTGTGTAAATTGTCCAAAAATATTTATTTATTGTTGGATTAGGTACTTACTTTCGTTTAGGTTTACGGACGATAATTTTACGTGATAACGTCATAAGAAAACATTGGCCGATGGAATAGAAGAGAGATAAATGCGTCACAAGCCGAATGCTTAAGCCGATCGTGTTTCTCTATCGCTTGTTCCGCGCTCTCGGTTGCACCATCAGCTCAGGCGGAACGTGATAATGTGTCATGATTTTTCGTGCGTGCAGCCGGCGTACAGCGATTTATAAGACGTTATCATGTCAAAAAAATATTAATAAAACATTTTATTTTCAAACGATTTTTTTTATACTACGTCGGGTGGCAGACAGACGGCTTGCCTGATGTGAAGCGGTTACCGTAGCCATATTAACGCTCGCAACATAAAATATCGCTCGCGCGCCGCCAACCCCGCTGCCAACGCAGCATCTCCTTCCTTTCTGGTGCCTCACTCACTCGCAGGAACACAACAACGCTCAAGGGAATTGTTATTTGGCTGCGGTATTCTGTGAGGTGGAGGTACATGCCCCAGTCGGGTAGCTTACAATTACGCTCCCTACCTATCTTTTCGCCAGAGCTTCGTTTGTCAGTCAGCAGGGTGCACCGCGTGCAGGTGAAGATGGCTTTGGTTCAAAGATGTTGATGAACGACTTACACCCCAAAAAAAATTGAACGCGTGGGATGAGTTGACCTCTAACCCGAACCAAAATATTTACAAGTATGAGTAACCAAATATGTTTATTCGTTTTATGTGCTGTAAGAAAATGAGGATCCTTGTGAAAGTGAAATAAATTCGTTATTTTCAATTTATTTGACACAGAATGCTTGAATGAAGTGTCTTGAGCCAAGAACGTTTCTCTTGCAAAATATGGGACCATTTGGTTGGTACTTCTTATAGGCGGATTTAAAATACAAACGAAACATAATGTTTTATTGTCTACTTGTGTGGCAAATGATCTACCCGACTGTGGTGGAGCAAAAATGGAGTTGGAGCAAAATATGGAGTGTAAGTGGTTCATCAACATCTTTGAAACAAAGCCTACCTCACCTGCACATGGTGCACCCTACTGACTGACAAGCAAGGCTCTGGCGAAAAGAGAGGTAGGGTATAGCGTATTTTTTAAGCTGCCCGACTGGAGAAGTACCTCCACCTCACAGAATACCGCAGCCAAATAATAATTTCCTTGAGGGTTGTTGTGTTCCTGAGAGTGAGTGAAGTCACCAGAGAGAAAGGAACGACTATAAGCTGGCAACCAAACCATGTTCGATGATTTTATATTCGGCGTCGTTCGTTGCAAGCGTCCACAGGCTCCTTACCGATAAGCGGGTCGTATGCTTGTTTGTCTATAGAAACCTCTTCACGCCATTTTAAAAACCCTATGCTATAATCTTATTATTAATATTGTACAACCTAGTTGAGAAGTTCTTGGTTGCAACCTTCACCTTGCGAAAGATTGCAGCTAAGCAACTTCTTCAGTGGTTAATATGTGGTATTTTGCATTGGCAAACGTGCATGTGGGTCACCTGATGGAAAGCAATCACCACCGCCCATGGAACTCAGCAACACCAAGGAGTCGCCGCACCATTGCCAGCGTATTCTCCTTCTTTTCTTTCTTTCTGTGAAATAGTGGTTAATGGTTATTATGTTCACACAAGTGAGTGAGGTTATCAGATTTAATTCTTTGTATAGCTAGCATATAGACTAATGTAACCACTTCACGTCTAGTAAACCATACGCTTGCTTGAAGCGCTTACTGTAGCCATATAAACGCCCGCAACATGATACATAGCTCGCGCGCCGCCACTCGCAGCCAACGCAGCAGCACTAACTTGTTTCCTGGTGATCTCCCTCACTCGCAAGAACGCAACAACTCTCATGGGAATTCTTAATTGACTGCGGTATCCTCTGAGGTGAGGAAGGTACTTCCCCAGTCGAGTAGTTTATAATGAGAATACGCTGTGCCCTAACTCATTTGCCAGAGCCTCTTTCGCTAGTCGTCAGGGTATATAGTGCAGGTGATGCTGGCTTTAGCTCTAAAGATCTAAAGACATGTTAACATAACATTCCAAAAATCCTAATCCAATAATTCTGTACGAAAGAAGCGAAAGTTTTCATTATTATTGCCTGTTACTATAAATAGAAATTGTATGCGAATACTGGAGCCAATTTTATAGAATTGTATTTTCATATATTTTTAATATGAAATAAAGTAGTTTATGCTTTATTGTTATGTAGGTAGAGTATTTATTGTTTTAGTCAGTGAAGCTAGTTTAGTACAAGTTGACAATACGCCTTTTTGTTGAATGTGTTGATAGAACAACGCGCCCGCGCATTTGAGCGTATGAATGAAGCGCTTAAACTTCATACTGTGACTGCAACGCCTTGATATTTGAGAGGTATTTTTGTGACAAAATACACTGTAAGGAAAAATGTTGTGATTTTGTTTAAAGAGCATGATATGTATTTTGTTTTATATTATGCTGGACATCAAATAAGCATACTTAGAAAATAAGATTTGAAGCGGTTACCTTACGTTTAAAAGATGATGATGATCATCATTTTAATAAATATTTACTATTTTATACACATAATAAACTAAAATAAACTATGGTTCATACAAAAATTTGCGTGAAGGTTAAAAATATACAAGTAATAATACAGTAAATAAAAAAATTATTGACTCCCCTCACAATCTCTTTAAATTACTTTTACATATACAATAGTGAAAAAAATTTAACCGGAATGAAGAAATCTTGCGAGAGAAACTGGCGCGTGGTAGGTTTCAAAGAAATCCTAGAAAGGATCACTAGTAAATAAGTATTCTAAAATAATTAATTAATTTTCTCTATTAGCATACATTACTTACTTATGATATCGAAATACTATTTTTACAGAAAACAAACCAATTTCAGTAATAGAATATTTTTCTTACTTATTCATATAAGCATATGCTTAATAGTTATTTTTATTATGTATAATTTATACAATATCTTTAAGTACGTTTATCACTAGATATCAGCTGTGTAATTTCCAAAAAAAAAAAATTATTGTGGTAATTTAATAATTATGATATTTACAATGATACGTATTTTGTTATTTTATCATTTTGTTAAATTATGTACATATTTATATTACTATTTAAGAAAAACATATGGAGCTTAAATTTGGAGCCAAATATTCAAGTATCAAGACTATTCCGCCCTACGCTTCACGGAACTCCATACAACCTTAGCGTCAATTTCAAAACACAGTCTTTCCTCCTCCCATATAAAAGCACAAGTGCCCCTGGGTGCTCCTCACTTGACCTCCATCTACGAAGCAGGAAGGATCTCTGAAAAAAAAAAATATTTTGAAAATGAGAGTGTTGTGTTTGGTTTTGATCGTAGCTGTGGTAGCCTGCAGGGCAGCACCTGGGAGCAGCAATGAAGACGAAGGAAGGATAGAGCTTTTTTCAGGGGTTGCTATTGAAAGGTGCGTATATATAATTTATTATCCATTAAAAAATAAAGCTATTTTTTTTATTATGAAAACAGTATTTCAAATGGTTTATTTGAAGTAATAATTTGAGTGATTGTATACTATTTTTTTGTAAATAGATATGAATACTAGCGATCTGCCCTGGCTTCCCATCGGTGTAATAACATATAGCTATGTTTCTGGCTGATCATGTAGCTTTTTATAAGCGGAAAAAAATCGGGTCAGGAGTTTAAAAAAACTTAACTTAAAAACAAAAAAGCACAAAAATACAAATCAATTTTCTTCTAAAAATCGTCTTGGTATCTAAACTCAAAGAATTAATGGTTAATTTTGCATATACTTTTAATTCTCATGAGTACTTTATGCAGTAAATACACGAATACTATAAAACAGTATTATAAGTGGAATATGAACCATATTCAAAGATCTAGTAGGAAAAAAACATTTTTTATTAGCTTTATATTTAGCCTATTTTGATATATTTTTATACGAATTTGTAAAATTCGATTCGTCTTTCGTTATTTACCTATTTACTTAACAAAAAATATCTAAATACATAGACATAATCTTATTAAAAAATAAATCTCTGTTTCGATAGATCGATTTCGATAATTCTTTTTTGTCATGTATGTTATTATTAGGAGAAGATGAAAGTAAAAAATAAGAAAGTTCCATGGAAAATTTATGAAAATTTAACGACCATATTTACTTTTAATGTAACTTTATGGTATTTAGCAGAACATGTTTATGTTTTGTCGAGTGAATGTGTAGAATAATGCGGATCTTTTATTGAGTGGAGCTGTGGAGCAAGCGGAATGCTTATACATGCCGAAAAGTCACTCTTGGAATTGAATAAGCTCCGATACTACTGAACCGATTTTGATGTATCTTGTCACAATTAAAGATCTCGATATGCTGGAGGTTTGTGTCGAAAAAAAAATTGAGATCGATCATGTCCTTGAGGAATAATCATCAAATACATCTTCCATTGAAATCAATGGAAAACATATTCAGCGAATCTACTCGCTCTACGCAACATCGATTTCCGCCCCGTGGGCTAGAATTGTTTGTCTAGTATTGTTATATCCTTGCGATAAGGTCAATAAAGCGAAAATCCGAACTTTATAGGTTCGATAGATCACAGGTTAAAAACCATAGGTTATCAAGTGATAAAATGCCCACGCGCGTGTGTATAGCTAATTGTATGCTTCTTTAGCATCCCAGTTTGTATTAAAAAAGAGCTAAAATCAAACTGCAAACGTCACGCGTACCTTATACTTATAAATACCCTTTGATGTACAACCGAGCTGGAGGAAATCTGTCGAAGTCATTTCCATAAAATAAGGCAAATTCGCATATGGGTCTGTTAGAGAGGTATATGAAATAGTCCTATCATCCTAATATCTCCTGTGTAATCGAAGGAGATGAATGGAATGCTACACTCCAAGGAAACCATTGGCGAAGATACAGTGAATTGGTACAGACATGTACATAAATATGACTGGAAACGAATGCATCTTATGTTTGGGGCACTGACAGGCCATTATGCCTGCTATGGACACCTATACAAAATAAGACGTGTTGATAGCCCAGAGTGCAGAACATGCAAACAGATCTAACGAGACCATGACTCACTTGATGTGTCAGTGTGACGTCCTAGCCGGTAAACAAATGGAAATCTTAGGCATACCCGGACCTGGAGGACTACAGGCTCTTCCCAATAAGCGGCTTACTGAAGTACATAGAACTGTCTCCAGACAGTCAGGAGAGATTAAGGATTATAAAGGATTATAGAGAGCACAAAAGATCCATGAGGGTCGACGTGTCACCGATGCTGCAGCACTAAACCTACTCTAAGATAAAATAAGATCTCCTGTACCTTTAACCACAAAAAAGTTCCCGTTTGTCGTAGCTCCACGATTAGAAGGCATTCCTCTTAGCGTTGCCTCTGGCATTAATATCCTGGATGTCGACATATCGAGCGATGTTCAGTTTTGTAGTCACTTAGAGTGTAAAGCCAAATTTTCTTCTGTAAAGATTAGTGTTAACCAGAACTAACAGTAGCCACGACCAAAATGACAATGAACAGTGATGTTTCATTGTAGTCTCAGAGATAAATCAATCTAAACCTACCCTACAACTCATTAAGATTTAATCAGAGGAAATTTGTAAGTGGTAGTAGTGGATTGACGTTGACTTGCCTCTTTGGCAATATGAGAGACAGTAATAAGACAATTATGGCATTAAAAGACTATGGAGTTGGCTAGTTCAGCGAAGCCTAATTGCAACAACCAACCACAGCTTTAGTTGTCTAATACAAAAATTATGAGCTAATACTCATTTGTGTAATATAACTGGGGTGTAAGGGGCTCACCATGATCTTTAGGGCCAAAAGCCAACCTCTCCTGCACGTGGTGCACCCTGCTGATTGATTAACGAGGCTCTGGCGAAAGATAGGGTACAACGTATTTGTAAGCTGCACGTGAAGTAGGTTCAGCTCACAGAATACCGCAGGCAAATAACAATTCCCTTGAGGGTTGTTGATTTCTTGAGAGTGAGTGAGGTCACAAGAAAGCACGGAGTGGCAGCGGGGGTGGCGGCGCGCGAGCGATATTTCATGTTGCAAGCGTTAATATGGCTACGGTAACCGCTTTACATCGCGCGGGACGTCTGCCGCCCGATGTGCTATAAAAAATGGTTTTTAAGACATTTTTTACTATGGACGGTGTACCTTCTAACTTCCCTCAACGGAATCTTCAAGAAAAGGGCTTATAATACTCTAAACAAGCAGGCAACTGATCTGCGACCTTTTGGCATTATTGACGTCCATGGACTGTGATTGCTTACCATCAGTGACTCATGCTAGTTTGACTCACTGTTTTATAAAAAAGTAAAATGTAAAGAGTGATAGAAAGAGATAGAGAAATTTAGACCAACAACGACAGTTCAATAAATAATAATAATAATAAACAATAACCATTTCTTGACAATTTACACAGCGCCATCTAGTCCCAAATTAAGCTCAAATCTTGTGTTTTGCGTACTAGACAACTGATAAATGTACTTAAATACATTTTTTGTTTTTTGTAAATAAATACTTATAATACATAGAAAACACTTTCAATCAACTAAAGTAAACATTTCAGAGTGAGTTTTCTTTTACAAAACGTAACTTCAGCGATGTTGTAACAAACATAGAAGTAAAAAGTCATTTGGAAAACTCAAAACAAATCAATGAAACAATGCGATGCTGACAGTTTTGTCACCTACTAGGCAAATTAGTGTAACAAGTAGTAATTTCACTTAGAAAGTTGTTTACTGTAATGTATTGTTTTGTAAACGTTACGTCAAATATGTAAAACAGTATAGCCGATTTAAATAGATGAGTAATTTACGCATTTTTTAACTCTTAGTTACTCGCATGACGATAATTACATAACTGCCCACATGGGGTCACTGGTAACCCCAAATTAAATGACTAATTTTGCATATAATATATATTAAATATATAAGTATATAAAACTATTTTAATGTTAAAGTACTTTATTAAATATATAATATTTAAAGGTACAACTTGAAATAATATATAATTAAACAGAAACAAGCTAATTAAAATAAGTATCAAAAATTAACAGTTTGTACTTTTATCGAGATCAAAGTTTATAAATATGTAAATAAAGACACGGGAACAAAGTGACTTCAAGTTAATAGCGACAGTAAGAAAATTGTCGATGGACACATTCATTGTAATCATCATCATCATCATCTCAGCCATTGAAAGTCCACTGCTGGACATAGGCGTCCCCTCAAGATCTCCAATAAGACCGGTTGGAAGCGGCTTGCATCCAGCGCGTTCATTGTAATACCACAGTATAATTATAAACAACAAATAAATGTTTGTTTCAAAAATAGTTTTATGTTCTTAATGTAATTTGCTTTTCACATTGTATTTCCTTAGCGTTCGCCCACAATATGTTTAAATTGAGATACTCTATTATACATTTCACCAAGCATATCCTCTTTGGAATTTTCCTTACTAACGTAACATCGTAACTAATTATTATATGCTCGAGTAACTTAGTGCGTTGACATTTTCAAGTGTATTTTCGCCTTGGCTCCAAAAATAGATGGTAATTATGGTGCGAAACTCTTTTTACTTAACTTGTTTAGTAACACCTTTATTTAGACGAGCTCTGTGGTCGAATGGTTAGCAATGGCCACTTTGACTCCGAGGTTGCGGGTTCGATCACCGCACAAGACAATTATTTGATGTGCATGAACATGTCTATTTGTCTTAGTCTGGGTGTTTTCTATGTATTATATTTACCTATGTATTTACAAAAATATTTGCTTAAGTATTATATATATTATATTAGTTTATAAGTAATTTATCACCCATAAATACAAACTTTGCTTAGTTTGAGACTAGATAGATGGCCGTGTGTAATTTGTCCAGGAATATTTATTTACTATTATTATTATTTTTGCCGTTAATACACTTACTCATCCCACTGCTGGGATACGGTTTCCCCTAAATCGAAGACGTTTAGAGCATACTTCACTACACTGCTCCACAGCGGGTTAGCAGCGACCACCTTTATTTAAATTTGTTAAAATAAAAATGTGAGTAATAAACGGTAATAATGAAATTCTCTCTGTCTCGAGTCGGTTCCTCATATCTGAGGATCGTGGTCAGCATCAGGGTTGCATCTGGAGCGAATGATCTTCTTCCACCGGTTTCTGTCTAACGGGTCTCTTACAACAGTATGAAATTTAGAAGACGACGAGTCTTTCACTTGATCCATCTTGTTGGTGAACGTCAACTCTTGCCTTCGGTATTCCCAACCACCATAATTTTTAATTATTGTTATTACTCAATTGACGAATATCTCCGACATAAAATTGTGATTTAATTTATGACATATTAATAATATATTCAATACACTGTAAATAAATGTAATAATAATTGAACGATATATTCACACGCCCTTATTGGGTAGAATAAGCGAAACTAAAAAAATGTAACACGTGTATTTATTACCTTACTTTTGTGAATAAATGAATTTTATCTTATCTTTATCTTTATCAGTTTTTCCAAATTATCGTGGTCTCTGCGCCTAATGAAATTAATATGGCAATTTGATCCTTACAGTTTCGGACACATGAATGGTATAACCTGTACAAATTACACACTGCCATCTAGTCCCAAACTAAGCAAAGCTTGTACTATGGGTACTAGATAACTGATATTATACTTAAATACATGTTTTTTTTATTACACATACAATGTGTACTATGTTTTAGACATAGAAAACACCCAGACCAAGACAAACAGACATGTTCATGCACACAAATATTTGTCTTGTGGGGGAATCGAACCCGCCAAAGTGACCTCTGCTGACTATTCGACCACACAGCTTTGTTTTACGTTCGTATATACATAAAACTTCATCATCATCAGGTCATTTCAGTCTCCACTACAGGAGCACGACCCTCTCTTGTCCGTCCCAGACAGAAGGATTTGGCCTACACTCTCCACGCTGGCCAAAACGGGTTGGGGAGGCCTGATCGATGTTTTATATTTCCCTTAGTCGCCTTGTACGACATCCACGGGAAGAGACGGAGTGATTCTATTCTAGTCTACCGGAAACCACACGGCCAACATAAAACTTACATCTTTCTTATTTCAACCAAACCTGTGACGTCCACGTATTATGCCGTATTTGTCGTTTGAATGTAATAAATAATAAAGCGTATTCTACTGTAATCCTATTATTTATTATACCCGTTGACAAATGAATCACATCAAATCAGTTTCAAAAAGTGGCAATCGCATAATGTAACATGCAGCACGGATTATTCAATTATACAGTATTGCACTACATAAGGTATTGTGTTAAGAATGATTTATTCCTCCCATTCATGGTAATACATATTTACATAAGCAACTTTCCCTCGGATTATATTCAAGACAATGACGCTTTATATACAGAGTGCTTCGTGCGAGTTTTTTGTTCGCGTTGGATCATGTCAATGTAAACAAACCGACCAAATAGAGAACAACTCTCTTGTTATAAATTTATAAGAAGAAAATTTATATAATTTTGATATGAAACACTATCAAAATTATATAAATTTTTATACTACGTCGGGTGGCAGACAAGCATACGGCCCGCCTAATGTAAGGCGGTTACCGTAGCCATATGAACGCTCGCAACATAAAATATCGCTCGCACGCCGCCAGCCCCGCTGCCAACGCAGTATTTCCTTCCTTTCTTTCTGGTGACTTCACTTACTCGCAGGATCACAACAACAAAAGAAAAAAATTGACAGTTAGATCTATCTATAAATATAAAATTCAAAGTCCTGACTGACTGACTGACCGACTGACTGACTGATATATCAACGCACAGCCCAAACCGCTGGGTCTAGAGAATCCAAATTTGGCACGTAGGTTCTTTATGAAGTCTAGGGGTACACTAAGAAAGGATTTTTCAAAATTCATCCCCTAAGGGGGTGAAACGGGGGTCCAAAGTTTGTATGGGGAAACGAGATTAGTTGGACTATTTTATCCGAAACTTTACACGAGTACTACTGTAGATAAATGAGTAAACACGTGTTTAAGGTTTTTTCAATATTCAACCCCTAAAGGGGTAAGACGGGGTGAAAAAGTCTGAAAATCGACATGGGTAGGGTTTTTATAGTTTTTCGGGTCGCTGATTACGAAAACAACAACTATTTTATAATCCAACATAGCTGACGTGTCATAAAATCACGTTGTGGGGGTGCGGTGGGGTTGAAATGTCATAATATCAATATGAGTGTTGATTTTATGGTTTTCTGGGACGTCAATTACAAAAATGGCATCGATTTGAAAATATCAACCCCGAAAAGTGTAAAATGGGTCAAAAAGTCTGAAAATTGTCATGGGTATTGTTTTTATGGTTTATCGGGTCGCTGATTACGAAAACAACAACGATTTTAAAATTCAACGTGGCTAACGTGACCCTCATCCTCTATTGAGGTGCGATGAGGTTGAAATGTCTATCTATATCATTAAATGTGTCGTTTTTACGGGTTTTCGGAACGCCAATCCATAAATGTCTGTTACTCTTCACGCTTAAATCGCTGGATCGATTTAGATGAAATTTGGTTGAGAGATAGCTTGAGTCCTGGGAATGGTGGAACCTATGATAGTTTTTATTTCAGCAATTACCTATTATTGTTATTTTATTTATTGTACGGCTGTAACGTGACCGTCATCCCCTATTGGCGTGCGATGGCGTTGAAATGTCTGAAATGTGGTGAAAAAGTGTGAAAATCGTCATAGGTTTTGTTTTTATGGTATATCGGGTCGCTGATTACGAAAAAAACAGCTATTTAAGAATCCAACAAAGCCGACGTGACAACTCTGTAGGGCTGCAATGGGGTTGAAATGACATAAAATCAATATGGGTGTTGATTCTTAGGTTATCTGGGACGTTAATTACGACAATGGCATCGATTTGAAAATATAACGTAGTGGACACGAATTACTTAAAGATTTTTCAAATTTTACCTCTAAGAGGGTGAAACGGAGGTCCAAAGTTTGTATGGGAAAACGAGATTAGTTGGACTATTTTATCCTAAATTTTTCACAAGTACTTCTATTGATTAATGAGTAAATACGTGTTTGCCCCGAATGTCACGCGAGCGAAGCCGCGGGCGAAAGCTAGTTCTGTATAACAGGATAAGGATTTTCGAGTTCGAGCGTAGGGTACGCTCGAACTACTAGAAAACCCCTTTTGCTGTGGCTCCTCAATTCCAAAACACACCCCTTACCATCGCCAAAAACATTGGGATTCTTGGAGTTGAAATCTCCAGCGACGTCCAGTTTCGTTGTCACTTGGAGGGGAAGGTCAAGCTGGCGTCGAAGAAACTAGGGGTGCTCAATAGGGCCAAGCAGTACTTCAATCCGCGGCAAAGGCTTCTGCTCTACAAAGCTCAAGTACGGCCGCATATGGAGTACTGTTGCCATCTGTGGGCGGGAGCGCCTAGATACCAGCTTGCACCTTGTGACTCGATTCAGAGGCTGTTGACGTGTGACGTTGCTGTGAGGATTGTTGACGATCCCAAACTGACAGACGGTTTAGAACCCTTAAGTCTGAGGAGAGATTTTGCATCCCTTTGTGTGTTCTACCGTCTGTACAATGGGGTGTGTTCAGAGGAGTTGTTTGACATGATGCCCACGGCCTCCTTCTACAGTCGCACCGCTCGCCATCGACAGGAAATTTATCCTCACACATTGGAGCCTAAGTGGTCGCGTACCGTGCGGTTCTAGAGAAGTTTTCTCCCGCGTACGGTCAAGCTGTGGAATGAACTGCCTGTCGAGGTTTTCTCAGGAGACTACAGCATGGGGTTCTTCAAAAAGGGCGTGAAGAGGTTTTTACAAGGTCGGCAACGCGCGTGTGATGCCCCTGGTGTTACAGGCGTTCATAGGCTACGGTAACTGCTTTCCATCAGGTGGTATGCTTGTTTGCCACTTTAGTGGTATATAAAAAAAACTCGAAAATCCTTATCCTCCTTTTTTTGGTAGCCGGATAAAAATCTGATAAATGATTATTTTTTGGGTAGTAATAAACAAAGCATGTAAAATGGCTACTTATTTAATTATTTATTTATTGTTGTATGTACCATAACTTACAACAATAAATAAACAATAGTAGTAGGATACATAGGCGGTCTTAATGAGTAGCATTAAGACCGCAGCATTCTCTACCATACAAACTTTGGGAAAAGCAGATATACACGAAAGCGGCATACAAAAATAAATTCATATTTATTACAATATAAAATATACATAACAATATGCATTTAAAGATAAAACATTCCAAACCTAACCTAATATTTTTCTGGCTTATGATAACCAGTATTTCAGTGGCTTATGATTTGTTTCTTTTCAGGGATGCCTCAGGGGAAGATAAACTGAACGTGAAATTCGAGCCCGGTGAACTTAGAGATGCGGCTAGAACTTTTGAAGAAGGTACGTGTTTTAAGAGTTGAACAAAAATTCTTTTTGTGGTTTAGGAAAAGTTAATAAAGATAAACACTGAGAGAACAACGCGAAAAGCGACTTTATTAACACGCTCTTATTAGCTTCCCTGTATGTTTGCTTGTTTGTCAGTTTGCAACCGACTTGTTTGAACTTGATTTTGAACGTTCAGATTTAAATTAAACTTTGTATACTTATCAAGGACCGATGAAAAAATACAATAATTTGATAAGTTTATTTAATTATCCTGGTAAGGATCGCCGGGATTAATTATTTTCCTCACATATCACAACGAACTGAAAAGTGGAAAGTAAATATAGTATGGAGAACCCCCAATTGTTTGTGTGAAATCGTTCACAGAATACATCAACTTACCAAGTTTCAACAGTATAGTTTTTATAGTTTCGGAAAAAAGTGGCTGTGACATACGGACGGACAGACAGACATACATAACGAATCCATATGGGTTCAGTTTTTTCCCATTTGGCTACCCCTAAAAACCCTAAAAACACGCTTTCATGATCAATCAAATCGACAAATGAAAAATATGGCACAAAGTACCCATGCTTTTTTAGGGTTCCGTACCCAAAGGGTAAATAGGAACCCTATTACTAAGGCTCCGCTGTCCGTCCGTCCGTCTGTCTGTCACCAGGCTGTATCTCATGAATCGTGATAGTTAGAGGGTTGAAATTTTCACAGATGATGTATTTCTGTTGCCGTTATAACAACTAAAAAATAGAATAAAATAAATATTTAAGGGGGCTCCCATACAACAAACTGATTTTTTTTTGCTCGTTTTTCCTCGCAATTGATAACGGCAATAGGTAGACACTTGAAATACTCACATAATATTTAGTTAAGTATTCTAAATAAATAAATAAGTATTCCAAATATAAAAATAAAACAAATATTTAAGGGGGGGCTTCCATGCATGTGATTTTTTTGCCGTTTTTATAGATAATGGTACGGAACCCTTCGTGCACGAGTCCGACTCGCACTTGGCTGGTTTTTTTCACAATAATACCTACTTACAAATCTTTTACATTTATTTATATTTTCTGCCTATATTAAAAAATATATATTTTATTTTTTAGTATTAGTAATTTTGCCCCGTATGGTTTCCGGCAGACTAGAATAGAATCACTCCTTCCCTTCCCGTGGATGTCCGTACAAGGTGACTAAGGGAAATAAATACATTATAAAACATGGATCAGGCCTCCCCAACCCGTCTGGCCAGCGTGGGGAGTGTAGGCCAAATCCTCCTTCTGTCACGGACGGACGAGAGAGGGTCGTGCTTCTGTAGTGGAGACTAAAATGGACCTGATGATGATGAATTTCTATGTATAGACTGTATCCTAATGAATGACTCTCTCACCGACTAGTGGTAACTTGTTAAGTAGATTTAGACCAAGTCTGATCGTATCACGATAAAACAAAAAATGTATTCATGTTCCGTTCGCAAAATCAGCTGTCGACCGTCGAGTAGCCGACGAAACCGGTCAGAGTGGTTCACTGACCTGTTACGTGAAAGCACGCAAGCTTGTAGGTCAAGGTTGTCTTGACGGACCGACATAAAGACTTTATTGAATTACTTTAGATCGTAAGTGATTACTTAAAGAGCTAAACATATTTTTTAAACATATAAGTCAAATGTTAAACACCTCTCGACCGTAGCATGTGCACGGATGGGTTTATTTATCTTGAACTCCTCCGTGCTTCGTATGGCACGTCAAGACGTAGGTCCCGGCTGTTGTTATTAGATAGTAGTTAAGCCAAGTCAGTGGCATTTAAGCGACATGTAAACACTGATCTCAGCCAACCCGCAGTTGAGCAGCGTGGTGGTGTATGCTCTAAACCCCTCGGATTGAGGGAAGACCCATATCCCAGCAGTGGGATGAATAAGGGTTGAGAACGACAGGTGTCAAACCGTGTTATTATGTTGTTTTTTTATTTTTTTCTTTACTACGTCGGGTGGCAGACAAGCAAGCGGCCCGCCTGATGTAAAGCGGTTACCGTAGCCATATTAACGCTCGCAACATAAAATATCACTCGCGCGCCGCCACCCCCGCTGCCATCGCAGCATCTCCTTCCTTTCTGGTGACCTCACTCACTCGCAGGACACAATAGCCCTCAAGGGAACCGTTATTTGGCTGCGGTATTCTGTGGGGTGGAGGTACATTCCCCAGTCGGGTAGCTTACAATTACGCTCCCTACCTCTCTTTTCGCCAGAGCTTCGTTTGTCAGTCAGCAGGGTGCACCTACGTGCAGGTGAAGTTGGCTTTGGTTCAAAGATGTTAATGAACCACTTACAACCCAATGTGCCATTGTCGTTAGATAAGTCTAAGGGTCCATTCAAACGAACCGGCGGCGCGAAGAGGAGAGCAGATTTTGGATGCGTTTAAAATGTAGTTTGATACCATTGGCATAAGGTTTACTTTAAAAATCCACATCGTCTCTCAACCATTCTCATATAACTAAAGAAGTCAATTTAAGAAATAAACCTTATACCAATGACCTAAAACTCAGTTTTAAACGCCACCAAAATCTGCTCTCCTCTCCGAGCCGGTCTGTGGGAACGGACCCTTAGTCGACCGTAGCCTATCCATGGATGGATTTATTTATCTTGAGCTCCTTCCATGCATCGGAGGGCACGTGAAGCAGTCGGTCACGGCTGCTGTCATTAGATAATAGTCGCTAAGTAAAGTCAGTGACCTTTAGGCGGCTTGAAAACATTGACCGCGAGCGATATTTTATGTTTATGCGTTAATGGCTACGGTTACCGCTTCTCATCAGGCGCGCCGTATGCTTGTCAGCCACCCGACGTAGTATAAAAAAAAACCCTACAGCAAGTGACTCATCAGTGTCTATGCACTCGTATATGTATGTGAGTCAATGTGTATGTAAAAACTTTGTTTTCTTTTATTTCCAGCTCGAGGCAAGATCAAGAAGTACACACCACTACTAGCGGGATTTGGCGTTAAAGTCATCGCCGTCTTAGGTCTCCTATTCGGTGGTTTGACACTGCTCGTGACTAAGGCATTGGTGATAGCGAAGCTGGCGTTCCTTGCTGCTGCTGCTCTTGGTGTGCAGAAACTGCTGAGTGGAGGTGGACTTAATAGTATTAGTGGAAAGGTATGTAATGGTACCCACAAAAACTAAAAAAAATGTATAAATGGGTCACCACGATCTTTAGAACCAAAGCCAACCTCACCTGCACTTGGTGCATCCTGATGACTAATAGGGAACGGGGGCCCATCACACATTCCCATCATTGTGTCTCCTGTGTACCCAGGATTAACAGCAGAGACCGTCAAAAAAGGCAATGATCAGTGAAGTCCATTGCAGTCCCTGGGGTAGAACTACGGCTGCCTTGGAACTTGGAACTGACAACGAATTTAATCAGAAGAAATTAGTAGTAGTAAAAAGCTTTTGGCCTGACCACTAGCTAAAGAGATTCTGGAAAAAGAGAGGTAGGGTACAGCGTATTTGTTAACTGCCCGACTGGGGAAGTACCTCCGCCTCGCATAATACCACAGTCAAATAACAATTCTCTTAAGGGTTGTTATGTTCCTGTGAGTGAGTGAAGTTTTTTTTTATACCACTAGAGTGGCAAACAAGCATACGGCCCGCCTGATGAAAATCAGTTACCGTAGCCCATGAACGCATGTAACACTAGGGACATCACAGGAAGTCACCAGAAAGAAAGGAGTTGCTGCGTTAGCAGCGGAGATGGAGGCGCGCGAGCGATATTTATTCATGTTACGAGTGTCAATATGACTATGGTAACCGCGCAACATCAGACGGGCCGCATGCTTATCTGCTTGCCGACGTAGTATAAAAAAATGGTATGTAAAAAACCGTCGTGCACAGCAATTGACTCTCCTTCCGAGCCATTCCTTTTGAGACTGCAATTAATTTAAATGTTCACTTTCTTCGATCAAGTATTTGTCTAAATAAGCCCTGTAAAATCATGATATACGGTATATGGCAATCAAGTTCTTCAGAAGTCAAACTTCAGTCAACTAACCATCTCCTTAAGTTGCCTACTGGTTTTATTACACACAGCAACCCGTAAACAACACATAAGAAAGAGCTAAACTGTCTCTTACAATTTTTATTCATTACACCCTCAAAATAATACCCATCTAGGTGTCTTAGAGAATCGCTATTGCTCATGTTACCCCTGAGTATTAGTGAAGTAGCAAGCTTCGCGTACTAAAAAGTTTGGCAAATCCTATCTATGTCACACTATTAATAAAAACGGTAATTTAAAAAACTAAAAAACCCGACTGCTTTTCTATGTAATTTGAAAATGAAAAACCCCTAAAACAAGAAAACATGTAGCATTCGGGACCCATTCTAGAAATGGAGGCTTAGTGAATT
The DNA here is from genome assembly GCA_937001555.2 of Hypsopygia costalis. Taxonomy (NCBI): domain Eukaryota; kingdom Metazoa; phylum Arthropoda; class Insecta; order Lepidoptera; family Pyralidae; genus Hypsopygia; species Hypsopygia costalis. The sequence continues at coordinate 7,561,436 of OW443350.2, forward strand.
TAGAGCACATGTATGGTCCCGAGTCACGAGCGTTGGTGTCGTAACCGCGTCACTGACCGCTACGCCACCGAGCTCGTCAAAAATGTTTTTTTTTTCTTCTTCTCTTACCGTTCATGGCCTTGTTAGATCAGCAGAAAACACCGCATACACATGACGAGCTTAAAGCACACACAAACATACGAGCACAAGAGATTGACGAGCTCGGTGGCGTAGCGGTCAATGACGCGGCTAAGACACCAACGCTCGTGGGTTCGATTCCCACATAGGACAAACATTTGTGTGCATGAACATGTCTGTTTGTCTTGGTCTGGGTGTTTTCTATGTATCATAAGTATGTATTTACAAAAAAAAATGTATTTACGTATGTTTATCAGTTGTCTAGTACCCATAACACAAGCTTCGCTTTGGGGCTAGGTGGCGCTGTGTAATTTGTCTGACAATATTTAAAAAAAAACATAAGGTAGACATCGGCAAGTTGATTGGTTGGATAAAGATAGTGATAACCCATCATAATATTAAAATATTTCTTGTTGCCATGAAATATATATTTTCAGATCGCTGGATTCCAGTCTTCGCCTCAGCAATGGTCATCACCCACAGCATCAGCGGGATCTTATCCATACGCTAGATCATCAAACATTGCCCAAGACGCTAATGACCTAGCCTACAAGGCTCAAATAACCTCCTAAGGGTTAGGCTAAATATTAGGGTAAATGCAATAGTCAACGATGAGGAGTCATTTTATATCCGGACAAATCACTGCCAGTTTAAAAAGACGACTGATGTTTTTTATTTTAGTTTTATTAATGGATCTATTGAAATTATCTGATAAATAGTTTTATTAGATATCTAATATTATAAAAATAAATGTTTCTAAAATTTGGAAAAATATATAATTAATAATGAATGTCTCACGAAATTGCTCTTAAATATGGACAATAAACCGTTTTTTTTTTATCTATTCAAGGATCATGTAGTCGTGTATAATAATATTTAAATTAAGATTTTTTGATACACCTACATGAATTATTTGAGGTAAGTAATGCTAGATAAATATCAACCAGGAACCGGGCATGACTATGACTCGTTTAAAAGTTTTATTAAACATATTTAAATAAAATAAATTATAAACTTATATGTCAAAATAAAAATATAAAAAACGTCATTTTAAAATGCCTAGTTCAATAATTTATAAGAAGAAAAATGTATGGTAGTGTGTTAGCAGATTTTCCAATGATCTTTAATAATTTAATTATTATTTTAGAATTTAAATGTAATATTTAAATATGTTAAGCTTTAATAAATTTATTATAGTTTAAATGCTGAATTATGGTGCATAAAATGGTTGTAAAGTACAAATTTTATATCTCTTCGTTACATAACTCTTTGGGTTAACTCTGTTTTAGTTAGTGGTCCTATTTTCTGAACAATAACATCTTTATCGAAAACAGTCAATTAATAGTGTGTCATATTTTGCATTTACGTTGAAATATTCAAAATATTTATTTTCTTCAAACTGCATTCCTTTAGGTTGAGGGTTAAAAATAGGTAATAAATATAATTAATATAAATTATTATTGTTAATAAATAAAATTGTACAAAATAACAAACATGGATAGCGACAGGGTAATGAGAATTTAAAAAAATTAAATAACAAAATGTCATCAGATTTCAATTGTTAACAATAAAATTAGCGACTATTAAATATAACTATAGTATACTATTATATAATCAGATAGCTATAACTGATTTTCTAAATTGTAAATCTGCGCAATTTATTCAATTGTAACAAATGTTGGAGTTCCAAATTAAATGAAAATAAAATAAAACACCGGCTATTTGAAAAGATAAAAAGTTATATTAAAAATATCTTTATTCGGTAGTTTATTAAAATAAAGACTAAAGATATTTTTAATATAACTAAACTAATCTATTCCTGTCAAACATGTATAATTTCTAATCGCTCATTTTATTGTATTCCGTTTTAATTAAAATATTTTTTTATATAAGTTAATAATGAGAAAATTAAATACATATTATTTATTGATATAGTTGTTTATGAATATAGATGTATAAATATATACGGGTTTATATTGTGTCATAATATTATAAACCAAACTATTATTTAATAAAATGTATTAAAATTAAGTTTTCTAAAGAGACTGTATCCGTAGCCATAAGCGTAGATATTAAGATCAGAATAACAAATTATAAATAAATATATGTGAAATATATATATTATTTTCATTTAAGTATAGGTACTATCCCGGACTAGTTTTTAATGTTATTATCAAAAAACAAAAATTCTATAGACTAATTGTAAAGTAGAGAAGAATTCTATGAACTTATGTTTATGGTTAAACAACGTATATAAACAGTATTTTACTCTAAGCTTTCAGCACCAGCATCATCCCATAGTCGTCCCACTTTTGGGATACGGGTCTGCCCTCAACCGAAGGAGTTTAGAGCATGCTCCACCATGATGCTCAACTGAGGGTTGGCTGAGGCCAGTGTTTTCAAGTCGCTCAAAGGCCACTGACTTGGCTTAACGACTGTCATCTAATGTCAACAGCCGATACCGACGGCTTAACGTGCCCTCCTGCTCGGTCTACGGTCGAGGTTGTTTAACTTGCGTGATCGATTAGAGTGCAACGACGGCATCGAGCTCTAAGCTTTACGTATGTGAAATTCAGTAAATTATCTAATCGTCATCATCATCATCATCAGGTCATTTTAGTCTCCACTACAGGAGCACAACCCTCTCTCGTCCGTCCCTGACAGATGGAGGATTTGGCCTACACTCCTCACGCTGGCCAGACGGGTTGGGGAGGCCAACTATCTAATCTACAAATTACATAATAAATCTTAACATCAAAATCAAACTCTAGGCGACTTTTTTTGAAATGCCTTTGTGGTTAAAAAAATTAGCTCGATCAAATCGAGTGATACAAATACAGACAAACATTTAAAAGCACTTATTCATAGCTATGATATTTACCAAAAGCCAATAGTTCTATGGGTATAATGGATTATTACAATCAAATATTTATTGTACCATATTTAATTATTTTACAGAGATAATACAACAACAATACAAAAGGCGGTCTTATCGCTAAATAATCTCTTTTAGACAACCTTAAGATAGAAGAAACGAGAATAATAGAAAGCAGTAGGAGTCGTATACTCTTCTCAATGTCACAAGCAGTTTGACTTTTTGTTTAAATTTATTTTATTCATGAGAATAAATGGCAAAAGTTGTCTAACGTTTTATAAAATACATTTATGTAAAACTTCTTATACATTTATTAATATACAGTAATATATAACAGTTTTATAAAAGGGCCTCGTTTACAAAACTCTGTCAGAATAATGCATACAAGAAATAATACCAACTTATCTTGCTTCATCACAAACTGGTATTTAAAAACTGCTAACGCCATCTATTGGCAGCTTTGAGTAACATGTATGTAAAAACTCGATAATAGTCATGAACTGAGTGTTATATTTACGTACAAAAGTATGGCATTAGCTCTACTCTGCGATTTTAATGTCATTATTAAGTAAAAACTGAAAAAAAAAAGATATTTTGACGTAAATACGTCTATAAAATTGCTTACATAGGGAGGCAATTCAAAAAATCTAAAGATAACAAAATCAGGGGATACAGTTTGGTGTAGCAGCTGCATATCTATCATCTCTATCCAAAATTCAATCACACCACTGGATAGATGGAGGATCAAAGAATTTATTACGCTAAGTAAGAACTATGGAACATCGCGTGCGGGGGAGGGTTACCGCTGCCATTTTGAGATAGTTTTAGTGCATATAACGTATTCACGTACAACACACGGCCGTGTCCATGACACAGCCACACCACATTTTTTATATTTGTTTGCTATGGATATAATATTATGTATACTTAACAAAACAATAATGCCAGTATATGCGTCTATATATAAAAAAACAAGATAAAAAAATAGTTCGTGAATATTTACAAAAATGAAAGGCAAATTGTTTATAGGTACGTCGGATGCCAAGCAAACACACCGCACGCCTAATGTAAAGCAATTAGCTTAGTGTTTTCATATAAACGTATGCAATACTGCACGCACACAGGACACGCACAGTTGATGAGACTTTTGGAGACCCAGACTTCCATAGTCAAGCTCGTCATCAATTCTTAGTCATTACACTGATGGGAGCTCAATGGCGTTGTTGTGCGTATCAATCTAATCGAACTCGCGTTGTTAAGCAACGTCGACCGCAGCCTGTCCATGGATGGGTTTATTTCTCTCGAGTTGCTCCATGCTTCAGAGGGCACGTTAAGCCGTCGGTCCCAGCTGTTGTCATTAAATGACAGTCGTTAAGTTAGTCAGAGCCTTTAGGCACCTTGAAAACACTGGCCTCCGCCAACCCGCATTTGAGCAGGGTGGTGGAGTATGCTCTAAATCCATTCAATTGAGGGGAGACCCATATTCTAGCAGTGGGATGAATAAGGGTTGATGACGATGACGACCTCTGATGGGATACGCCTCACTTCAATCGTAGGGGTTAAGAGCATACTCCACCACGCTGCTTAATCGCGTCTTGGCTGCAGTCGACCTCAATATGGCCTAAATGTTGTACGTTAAAGCTTAGACCTAGAGGCAGATCACTCATAGACCGACCAGATAAAAAACTGTTATGAGCGGCCCTGTAAGAAACCCCTTTACGCCTTTCTTGAAGGACCGAATGCTGTAATCTCCTTGGACTTGCTAGGCAGTACATTCGATCACACACACAAATTTAAGGAAGAAACTTCCTTTGGAACTGTATTTTTTTATACTACGTCGGGTGGCAGACAAGCAGGGTGCACCGCGTGCAGGTGAAGTTGTCTTTGGTTCAAAGATGTTGATGAACCACTTACACCCCAAAGTACTTGTGTTAGGATGGTGGAATACTCAATACTAGGAAATACTGTAACTGGAAAGAATTCGTGACTATTCCGATTGTCATGTCTAATTTAAAACGAAATGTTTATTGAATTGATTACAACTATATGCGGAAACTAAACGAACAATTTCTTTCCTCATTATTATCATGAAAGCACAATATTTTAGACATTCTGCTCTATAATTGGAAATACGGAATGTTTATGAAATTGGCACGAAGCTGACATACATACGAATGTAGAATAGAACGTAGGTATTTGTTGAAATTTAAATATAGATTTTCATCGGGACTGGATCGACACTGAATTTAAACTTTAATTACGAGAATTACTTCTCTTAGCCGATGGCGTGGGTTAGCGATAGTTTGGGAATTCGACCATGGACCAGGGGCCCTACCGCTAAAGCTGAAGCCAATTACCATCAGAATTTTTGAAAAAACTGGTAATCGGTTTCCGTCTAAGCTGAAGCTGATTCCCATGGACTTTTTTAAATGTGAAAATCAAAATTCAGCTTTGATTATTACATTTACTTTATTTTATTTTGTTAGAAGACCAACACGTACCCTATACCTAACAGCTAATGCGCCCCTGTGTGCCAACCTTCCGGTTCTATCACAGGATTGCGTCTCTCGTCCAGTAAACCAACCAGACCTTTACGCGCACCGCTCTTGCGCTCAGTAAACCAACCGAGCACGCAAGTGGATTGGTAGCAGGTCTTACTCCCTTTTCACCTGCATGCATGCTAATTAGATACTCTTAAGTCGAGTAGCTCGCGACGAACAGACGCTCGATTTCCCAAGCATCGGGACCCTACCACCTCTTCCCAATATCCATGATGAGTACCGGAGCTGTAACCACGCTCGCTTCCCTACGCACCAGTACATCTAGTGTTTCTGTAGCCACACTGGGGCGCCAGTTAGCTGGCTACCTGATGACCATGACAGGCACCGCAGCTGTATAAGGCACGCTCACTTCTCAACGCCCGGAGGACGCCTACCCCTGGTCTACGATAGGGTGACTGGTTAGAAGACCAACAGCTTCATATAAGTAAATCATCATCATCATCATCATCAGGTCCATTTTAGTCTCCACTACAGGATCACAACCCTCTCTCGTCCGTCCGAGACGGAAGGAGGATTTGGCCTACACTCCCCACGCTGGCCAAACGGGTTGGGGAGGCTTGATCGATATTTGATAATGTATTTCCCTTAGTCGCCTTGTACGACATCCACGGGAAGAAACGGAGTGATTCTATTCTAGTCTACCGGAAACCACACGGCCAAATATAATAGTAATAATAATAAATAGTAATAATAAATTAATATAATACTAAGAAAACCTCTTGCCACATCCACAATATGGGACTTTGTTTAAATCTTAAGTCTAATTAAAAAATTACGTACCAAGAAACAATGGATAAATGAATTGAAAATTGTTATGTCATACAAACAAAATAATACTACTTACATTTTTTTTACAGCATCGTCAAAGCGTGAGTGATGCCTCTGATGTAGCTAGCGTCCATAGGCTGGGATGACAGCTTACCATCAGACGGGTCGTAGGCTTGTTTTCCATCTTAGTTGTATAAAACACATGCAATAGTAACACAAATCTCGTGTAAATAGTATTCTTAAAACCAACATCGTACCAAAGGTAATTGCAGAATATATTAACAAATTCAACTAATATTATTAATACATAATAGATATTAATTATTAAGATGATATACTTTATATACACATGATTACATATATTTATATACAAATAATATTCTCGAATAATTCATAAAATTACTTAAAATTAGGCTTTAGTAATAACAGTTTTTATAGCTACTTAATACAAATTTATTAAATTTTCATCTCTTTTCTTCAATTGAATATTTATACGTTAATTTATTTATTCAAATTAAAATAACTAAATAATAGAACTTACAATCAAATACTATTAATATAAATAAATAAACAAAGAGAAACAAGCAACTTCATTTTAATTTGTATATACTTAGGGTTACATACAAATTAAAATTAAGTTGAGTCTGAATATGTTTACTTATATATAATTTTTATCTCTTATTTTATTACATTTTTGAATATAAGAAAAATACATTTAAAACTAGAAAATAGGGAACTACGCCCCGGAAGCGAAATCCTAAACTACAAGTGCTTAAGAGAGAGTAACCTCCTCACAGTGCGGACTGAGTCCAGAAGTACTGCATAAGTACTATTATTTTTTTTAATTTCTGGGCATATGACACACTGCCATCTAGTCCCAAACTAAGCAAAGCTTGTACATGGTAATGAAAAACTGTTATAATACTTTAATAAATTATTTTTATAAATACATACACATACTATAAAGACAGCACCCAGACCAAGACAAATAGACATGTTCATGCACATAAATATTTGTCTTGTGCGGGGATCGAACCCGCGACCTCGGAGTCAAAGTGCCATTGCTAGCCATTCGACCACCGAGCTCGTCGAAAATTATTGATATTTAAAAAAAATATAATTAATTAAAAAATGTACATTAGTAATTAAACTATATAGTGACTTTCACCGACATTAATTCTATCGGTACTGAAAATCATACAACATGCTAGCATCAACTCTGTTTAGAAACTAAGAAGTATAAACGCACAAACCCACTTTTATACTAATTTTCAATAGAATAGAATGCATAAAAAACTACATACCATCTTCACTCACACGTAAAATAAGTGCGTGGGTACGTTAGTGTATGTATACGCCTTTCACTCACACACACTTGTATAAAATATACTGGAACAGCGAAAGATATTAAGTAGTTATGAGTAGTAAATATTTATTATGTAGAAACATCATTTGATTTTGTGTCATATTTCAATTTTTATTATATAGGGAAAAATGCGTTTTCGTATTTTTAGTGGGACGTAATTACTGCTCAATAAGAGCATATTCATTTTAATTTACTTTAGTTTTATTAATTTAATGCTTGGCAACGATTTGTAGTGCATAATGTCGAAACTTTACGTGGTTGTAATGGCAAATACGATCCCTAATTTGTAAACAATGCTTACGTTTTGCTAATTAAGAACATTATAAAAATATTTTGAAGTCGATACGTGTCCTTTTTTTTTGTATTTGCATCTCTATAATATTTTAATACTACGAAGTTTTCATATGTTACCACTACTTAATGAATGACAAAATATTGAAAATTGTAAATACACATTATACCAATTACTTTACTATAATATTATTTTTATTATAGTTGTTGTAAATAATCATTCATATATTTACTCCACCCGTTTCACTGTTCCATTCCGGAGGTGGCTAACTTTCTCTACCACTACATAGCTGAAGTGTTTATGTGTGAGTGACACTTTCACTCGTTTACATTTTTGTTTTATTTTTCTTTGATTTCTTATTTTCAGATGAAATCATGTCCGTTTTAATATTTTTATTACAAATTATAGATTAACTTTAATACAAAGATATATGTAAGAGCAGGTTTATTCTTTCGTATATCAGCCGCCAAGCAATTTTAGCTTAATAATGTTTAAATTTGAAGATCAGTAGAGAGCAATTTGGCATAATATGTTATACCATACTTTTAGAATTTAACATATGTACTTTCTTCCTTCTTCGGACTTTTTCAACCTCTATTCATCCCACGTATCGTACGTGGAACGGTACAAGTTCTTTATTAATAACAAAATCTTATTCATACCACTATTGGGATATGGGTCTCCCTTTAATCAAAGGAGGTTAGAGCATACTCCACCACGCTGGTCAACTGCGAATTGGCAGATGCCAGTGTTTTCATGCCGCCCAAAGACCACTTGACTTAACGACTGTCATTAAATGACACCAGCCGGGACCGACGGCTTAACGTGCCCTTCGAAACACTAAGGAGCTAGATATAAATAAACCCATCCACGAACAGACTACAGTAGACATTGCTTAACTTGCATGTTCGATTAGGCTGGCACGCGCAACGACGCCATCGTGTTCCTCAATTTCTTCATCTTTTTTATCTTTCGTCCTTCTTAATTTCTTATATTAAATAATATAAGAAATTAAGAAGGACGAAAGATAACAGGGAAAGCTTCAAATAATTGTATGTATGTATGTATGTAATCTCTTTATTATACCACAAAACAATACAAATAAATTAAACAGTATAAAGGTTCTCTATGAAAGAGATCTCTTCCAGCCTACCGTAGAGTGCTTGAAAGGATTTATCATAGGCGTGGTTAAAACAAATAGATTAATAACGTAAAGAAGAAATATATTTGTATATAATTAATATACGCGTAACAACTACCTCATTGAATTTCATGATGAAAATATAACTTAAGTATAATACATACATTGATACATTTCATATATGCGGCCGTGTGGTTTCCGGCAGACTAGAATAGAATCACTCCGTCTCTTCCCGTAGATGTCGTACAAGACGACTAAGGGAAATACATTATAAAACATCGATCAGGTCTCCCCAAACCGTCTGGCCAGCGTGGGGAGTGTAGGCCAAGTCCTCCTGTAACGGACGAGAGAGAGTCGTGCTCCTGTAGTGGAGACTAAAATGACCTGATAATGATGATACATTTATAGAAACCCTGACTGTGTAGCTTCTTGTTGCTATATCAAAAACCCCCAAACTCTTTTTAGCTAAAATCATACCAATTAAATAATTATAATATCGGTTCGTCCGTTTTCGTTACTTTAACGATATCGTAGACAGATGCACAGAGAAGGACTTCAAACTTATAATGCTCCTAATTTTTAATTAATAGCAAAAATATATGATTTTCTTAAAATATCTATTTTTATATCATTTTAATATATGTGGAAAATTAGCCGCTTGCTGAAAAGCACTTTCTCGTAATCTATAAATACTTGGTATACTAAAATTATCGCTTGCTCGTTACTACTCCTGGATTCTTTTTTTTTTTCAATAAGCATACAACCCGCCAGTTGGTAAACGGTCATCTCAGCTTATGGATGCTTCCGACACCAGATATGTTTATCCTCGGAACTTTAATGTCATTAACTCACGAAAATATAAATTATCCTACGGGATCCAATACAATATGGAAATTTAATAATATGCAATTTTTTAAAATTATGTTTTAGGATTATTTTTTTACATATTATAGAGAGATATTTAATTTTTAGATATTATAAAATAAAGAAAGCTTTGGTGCCAGAATTGAAAAGATATATTTAATTAGTTTGTAATATATATACATTTTTTATACATTTTTTTTTCTGACATCTATATTAGCTATTACAATTATAAAGCATAAAGGAAAGTTTTATTTTAGCATCTATTTTACAAAAAATTTTTTAGCTATCTGTATTTTTGTATCAAAATAAAATATTTTATTTTTTATTACAATAATCTTCTTAGGCTATTTTATACTATATCAGTCACATCTTTTAGAACGGAAGTCAAATAATCTTTAAAAGATACAGTCAAGAAGAATTTAGTTAACTTTAAAAGCAAACTAGAAAATAACTGATATAAGTTAAGTTCTGTTAGCCTATAGTGACCAAATTTACAAAAGAATTACATTTTATATTAGACTAAATTTGGTCCGAGACATACACATCTATCTCGGTGTTTGTTGAGAATTTTAAAACTTAAGCACTTATGTCTACCGAAACGATTTTACGAAAAAAAAAATAACAAGACGCAAATGCAGCAAATGCCTACCCAGGCATAATAAAACGCATGGCATAAAACATTCCAAAACAAATTGATCCCAAGCATCAAAATCATTTTCCATAAAACCCTTAATTATACAACACCTATATTAATATCAGACATAGAAAACTACAACCAATATATCGAGAAAACCCTATACACCTGCCGGCTACCATTAAGTAAAAAAAAAAACCTTCTTTCACCAGCATCGGAATTTGGGTCCAGTGACCTCACTTATGCCTTTCTCTCGACTTTCTACTTAAGATCGGGTAAACATAGTGCCCTCAATGTATGATTAAAATCATAATGTCGTATACATCTATGGGAATATCAAAGGAATTTAAAGCGTAAGTCATAGGAAATTGAGTCTCAATTGGGTTATAAAGGTATAATGGTATGTGTTAGAAACAGGTATTTTCTTTACGAGTCTAGTACTAACTTCTATAGTAATGCTTGTGTTCCTTCCGTTCTTGAAGTGTTCTAAGAAGAGTTGAACTGGAATCTACTTTAAAAAGTAGAAATAAAAATTCGTAACTACAGTCAGGTACACATTGGTTTATGTTAACCCTAAATTTTGGACTATTACTTATACTGTGATTTTGGTTTATACTTTTACTGAATTTTATCATCATATGTCATCTAAAGTCAGTAGTCGTTCCAGGCTATTGTCATTAGAGTCATCTAAAGTCAATTGTCATCTAAAGTCGTTAAGCCAAGTCAGTGGCCTTTAGACGGCTTGAAAACACTGGCCTCCGCTAACCAAAAATACGTTAATCCTCTATAAAGTAAATTATATAGAGATTTTCTTTTAACACAGTATGTCTTAGCAGAATTTTATAATATAAATAACAACATGAAGAAGAATAAGTTAATATTTTCATCATTTTTTAATAGAATAGCTGATGGATTTATTATACTATTAGTTTCCACCCGCTGCTTTGCCCGCGTTTACGTTTTTTTTTAATTAAAACTATCCTATGTCCTTTCTAATACCTTTGAAAATATGTGTACAAAGTTTCATGACGATCGGTTGAGTAGTTTCGGTGTGAAAGCGTAACAAACAAACTCACATTCACATTTATAACATTAGTAGGGATATGCAAGTTTTTATGCTCAATAATAAATATTCCTGAATAAATTACACACTACCATCTAGTCCCAAGCTAAGCAAAGCTTGCACTATGGGCACCAGATAACTGATATAATTCTTAAATACATTTTTTTTGTAAATATATACATATAATACGTAGAAAACACCCAGCAAAAGACAAACAGACATGTTCATGCACACAAATATTTGTCTTGTGCGGGGATCGAGCTATTATGCCCATGATTTATTCTTCTACGAAAACCTATGAAAAGCTGCTCTAGCGATGTGTGTTTTTATATATAATAAAATTCCGGACGAGTTCAATAATTTAAATACCACTCAATTAATACTGTATTAATGCATTACTTGAACTTAAGTTTTAAATGAATATTTGCATGATTGGTAAGACATGAGCGCCTTACTTACAACGAGGAAACGCTGCCAGCATCTTCGGTACAATGCCACGGGGGCCTTTTTTAGATAATATTATGTAGTTTTATTTTTATTTTTTATTTAGTTTTTAACTTAGTTTCTTAGAAATAATTGTATTTGATATAATAAATATGCGCCTTACTTGAACACTTAAGACCATTATTATACCATTTTTTTATACAAATAAAGATTTATTTAATTTTCGACTTTTTTGTTTTATTTTTTTAAGTTTTAAAACTTAAAAAAATAAAACAAAAAAGTCGTACTTTTTCGACGAGCTCGGCGGTCGAATAGTTAGCAATGGCTACTTTGACTCCGAGGTCACGGGTTCGATCCCCGCACAAGACAAACATTTGTGTGCATTAACATGTTTGACTTTGACTTGGTCTGGGCGTTTTCTATGTATTATAATGTATGTATTTACAAAAAAAAATATATATTTAAGTATTATATCATTTATCTGGTGCCCATAGTACAAGCTTTGCTTAGTTTGGGACTCGATGGCAGTGTGTAATTTGTCCAGGAATATTTAAGTTTTTTTTATAAAGTCCAAAATTGTGTAGGTATATTATATCATTTTTTCAGTACACCTAGCACCATTACATCCTATTACGACTGCTCAGGTGGTCGGTGTTTCGCAACGACCGGATGCCACTTTTTGCTTGAAGGTGAAAGTAGGTGATTTCGACGGACAGAAATTCGAAAGTATGAGAAAGTGAGCTATGCTTGAGTGTGCGTGTGTTTTGGTTGTAATATGAGATGTGTGAGTAATTGTATACTATTTGTGTGTAATTATTGATGTAGTCTTAATGACGCTCAAGGAGTGCGTCCTCTAGATATTTTACGAGCATTTATCTCCATTCCGATTTTTTATACTACGTCAAATATAATACCCCGCCTGATGTGAAGGAACCGCTGTAACTGTAACACGGAATACAAGAACTTATCACTCGCGTGTTGAGCACTCAATTGCTGATGCAGTAACTCCACAGTAGCTTACTGGTTACCTCGCTTACTCGCAGAAATACAACATTCCGTCTGAATTTGCGAATAGAATTGGTACCGTTGAGGCTTTATATTATCATCGTTTGTTAGTAGGGTGTGTCACTCGGAGATGAAGTTGGCTCTGGCTCTATCATCATTTACCCAGCGATTACCGAGGAAAGAAGAATATATATTTTTTTCATGCTCATCATCAAAAACTATACAATACAAGGTGGTTCTTTACTCATTTCAGCAACCAAAAGCAGAGAGAAAATTTAATGTTATGAATACACCATCAAAAGGATTTTTCTTTTGATTCCCTTGCCAAGGATATCTATAATAGAATATATAATAATATAAATAGACAGGATATTTAATCATAATAATTTATTTATTTCCCCACAAATACAATATTTCGCTTACATAGACACTAGAATTAAAATTACATTAATCGTCATCAGAATTAATAAATTCTGTTGACGATTAATTAATTAATCATAAATTGTAACAATTGGATATTAGGTGTACCAATTGACAATGCATAGCTATGAATGCTTTTAACACCAGAGGCATCCCCCACTTAGTAAAAACCCCATCATGACTTTTTTAAAGAACCCTTATTGTGCTTTTATGTTTGATTTTCATTTTTACACTGCTGAATTTCAGAATGGATTTTAATGAAAATAGGCATAGAGTTGAGAAGCTCGATGGTGTCGTTACCCGTGTCAGTATAATCGAACACACAAGTTAAGCAACGTCGGCCGTAGCCTGTCCATGTATAAGTTTATATATATATCTCGAGTTTCTCTGTGTTTCAGAGGACATATTAAGCTGTCGGTCCTGGCTATTCTCGTTAGATGATAGTCGTTAAGCCAAGTCAGTGGCCTTTAGACGATTTGAAAGCACTGATCTCTGGCAATCCGCAGTTGAGCAGCGTGGTGGAGTATGCTCTAAGTGGGCTGAATTAGAGTTGGCGAAGAAGGCAAAGAAAGCATAGAGGTTGTCGAAACTCTGGAAAAATATTCAGGCTACTTGATAGTAAATTTTGTCTCTGGCGTAGGCTAGTAACTATATACAATCTTCAAAGTATCATTTTTTGAAGAATATTTAAAAATATAAGTAAAGTAGCTAATTATTTTTTTACTATCTTATTCCACAGAATAAGCGATAGTATTACTTCTATCTCAGTTTCGTATGTTTAAAGCCAGAATATATTCAGTATGGATGTATGCCAAATTTACAGGAACAAAATGTCCATATAGGTAATTTTTTTTTAATTTACTTGAGACATTGTAGTTGGTTTTTCCGACAAAATTACGCGAGTGACTCTTTAATTTAATTAATTAATTTTCTAAATGTCTATAATTATGTAAGTATAAATTCATAAAATATCACATTTAGAAAAAATGGTAGAATCTATTTTCATTTGTAAAAAAAATACAGAATTTTCGGCAAAATTTATTACTATTAAAAATATCTAAAATACCACTACAAAAACTTTTATCTTCTGACATCACTTTCATGACAACATCCTTTGTAAAGTTATATAACTCCACAAGATGGCGTCCACGTGAAAGTCGGTCATCGAACCCGGGCGGCACACTTGTACAGAAATCTTCGTTTCGACGTCGAGTTCCGATTGTATGCCTATATTATTACTATACATAAATGGTTATATTATTATGAAACTTGCTGCAGACATGACCAGACGCCTTAAGAAACTTTTTTTTTTCAGGTAGATATAGTAGCTTGTTTTAGCAGTTTGACGTTGATATAAACATACATTACATTATTTGTTGAGATAACAGAGGGTTAAACAACCCGCACTTGAACTGCGAACTACAGCAGCCTATAGACATCAGTAACACAGTTCATTGATTCATATCCAGCATTTTTAGAGAGATGTAGGCTCTTGACTTGAAGATTCCCAAGTCTACTTGTTCGGGAATCTCGTTGAGGGAAGTTCATTGTATTTGATACACAATGAGACTACCTTGAGATTTCGTTCAGAGACTGTCTGTAAGGATTGCCGGCGATGTCAAGTTTACAGACAGTATTAAGCGATGGAGAGAGCTATCATCGGCATTTCTCTACGGGACCGAATCAACGAAGAAATTCGATGGAGAACCAAAGTAGCATAGCTCTCAGAGTCAACAGGTTGAAGTGGTAGTGTGCCGGCTACATCTGCCGAGTTAATGATGGCAGATGGGGGAGGTAACTCCTAGAGTGGAGACTTCGTATGTACCCCTCCGGATAGGCGGGTTGTCGGAAGCCAGCGTATTTATATATGTAAATATATATATAATATATATATGCGTAATATATATATATTTACAAAAATATATATGTAAAGTATAGTATCAGTTATCTATTAGTTTGAGACTAGATCCCTAGAGATATTAATATTGGAATAATATTAAATATATATAAAACTAAACATTAAAAAAAAATGGGGTGTGGTTGTGTCATGGACACGGACGGTGTTATACCTGAATACGTTATATCAGTTATATGCACTAAAATTATCTCAAAATGGCACCGCTTTCCACTCCCCCGTACGCGATGTTCCACAGTCGTTACTTAGTGTAATAAATTCTTTGATTCTTCATCTATCCAGTGGTGTGATTGAATTTGGATGGACATGATAGATTTGTTGCTGCAACACCATTTTGTTATTATTTGTTTTTTTTTTAATTGCCTCCCTATGGAAGCAATTTTAAAGACGTGTTCACGTCATAAGAACCAAACGTAAAATACAGTATACGTTTTGGGGTGTAAGTGGTTTATCAACATCTTTGAACCAAAGCCAACTTCACCTGCATGCGGTGCACCCTGCTGACTGACAAACATAGCTCTGGCGAAAAGAGAGGTAGGGAGCGTAATTGTAAGCTCCCTACTGGGGAATGTACCTCCACCTCAGAGAATACCGCAGCCAAATAACAATTCCCTTGAGGGTTGTTGTGTTCCTGCGAGTGAGTGAGGTCACCAGAAAAGTAGGAGATGCTGGGTTGGCAGCGGGGGTGGCGGCGCGCAAGTGATATATTATGTTGCGAGCGTTAATACGGTTACGGTAACCGCTTCACATCAGGCGGGCCGTATGCTTGTCTGCCACCCGACGTAGTATAAAAAAAAATACGCTATACACGAGAATACACTTTCTCAATGAAATCGGCTGCCATTGGCATTCACGCACACTTGAACATGTACGGCGCGTCTGTGTAAATTACTATGTATTTATGTATCTGGGTAGTCTGCCAGTTTATCGGCGCGGATGTGACTCTTCCGTGTTTCGAACATCATTTGATGATATTTACAGTATATGGACAGGAATGTGATAAACGTGGTGTAAGTGGCTCAACATGATCTATAGAGCCAAAGCCAAACTCACCTGCATGTGGTGAATCCTATCGAGTAACGAAAGAGGCTGTAGCAGAAGAGAGTGGTATGGTACAGCATATTTGTGAGCTGTCCGATTTTAATGATGATAAAATTTCACCCGTGCAACACGAGTAATGCAAGAAGTTATCACTCTCGCGTTGGGATTTTAATAATGGAATAGCTTCACAGGAGCTTACCAGTAACCTCACTCACTCACAGAAAAACAATCAGTCAGTCATATTTTTTTTATACCACATTATAGAATCTTATAATCTACTATAAAAAAATACTCTATAGTAAAAGGAAAAATATTTTTTTATACTACCTACATCGGATGGCAGACAAGCATTCGGTCCGCCATATGTAAAGCGGTTACCGTAGCCATATCAATGCTCGCAACATGAAAGATTGCTCGCGCGCCGCCACCCTCGCTGCCAAAGCAGCAACTCCCTCCTTTCTGGTGACCTCACTCACTTGCAAGAACGCAATAACCATCAATGGAAGTGTTATTTGACTACAGTATTCTGTGAGGTTGAGGTACTTTTCCAGTCGGGCACAAATTCGCTGTTCTCTTTTGCAAGAACCTATTTCTCTAGTCGTCAGGGTGCACCACGTGTAGACGAGGTTTGCTTTGGCCCTAAAGATCATGGTGAGACACTTACACCTCTAAAGATCTTTTTGGGTGTAAATTATTATTTCAAAAGGTCACTTGGACCATTTAAATCTATATAAAAAATTACATCCATTACATAACATGAAAGAACTTAACACATTTGTCATTCGTGACGGGTTAAAAAATGTAATCCTCAAAATACTACCTTTATACTAAGACGATAGAGTTAAAATTGGCTTGTATTTCGGAAACTTCAAAGCGGCCAAAAATGAAAGTGCTAGAAAGTGAGCACCTGTGTTGTGACACTTATGTAGTTACATAAGTTAAAAAGTCAGTTTCGGATATGGATTTTTTTTTAATTTTCGAGTTGAGTATTATTGCTGAATATCATGTTATGAGATTTAAATGGTTTTTAAATGCATAGTCAAAGAGCCCGACTTTTTGTTTCCTCAAATTCCTCAATGCCATATCTTTAACTTACACTGTAAAGCTATAGAGCTCCTACTAGTTAAGTGAATGATAATTAGTACTAAATTAAGCTGAAATTATAATCGTCTTCAACTTAGTCGGTAGGGCTGGGTATTCTCATTAGATGACAGTATTTAAGCCAATTCAGTGGCCTCTGAACGGCAATGAAACACAGGGGCCCGACCGCCGAAGCTGTAGCCGATTACCACTGATTTTTTTGATTGCGAAAATCAAAGTTTAGCTTAGATTGGCGGTAATTGTGTTTAGCTTAACTGGTAGAAACCATAGAGCTCTGCCGACTAACCTGAAGATGTTTGACATGACGAGCTCGGTGGCGTAGCGGTCAATGACGCGACTTCGACGCCAACGCTCGTGGGTTCAATTCCCACATAGAACAAACATTTGTGTGCATGAACATGTCTGTTTGTCTTAGTCTGGGTGTTTTCTATGTATAATAAGTATGTATTTACAAAAAAAAAAATTACGTATGTTTATCAGTTGTCTAGTACCCATAACACAAGCTTCGCTTACTTTGGGGCTAGATGGCGCTGTCTAATTTGTCTGACAATATTTATTTATTATTATTTATTTAACTTAAACCTAAGATCTATTTTGGCGATCAAAAAATCCAATGGTTGGCTTTAGCTTCGGCGGTAGCCCCCCTGGTCCCTGCCCACCCACCACTCCACGACACTGTTCAAGCCACTGTTGAACAGTGTCGTGGAGTATTCTCTAAACCCCTTCGATGGAGTGGAGAGCCATATCTCAATAGTGCGATGAATATGTAATAAGCATTAATGCCGAAAATATATTTTTTATAGGTTTAGTACCTTTAAAACCTCTAAATAGTAAAGAAATACTTATAAAAAAGAGTTCGTACAAAAGACATCAACGTGTCTTATGTTATATTATGTCTTTGGAATGTACGCGAACCAAATTGTTTACTTTATGTACTTCACCATATATTTTTAATAAAAATCGAATAACTGTAGTAGTTTAAAGCATATGAATGTTTCGGTTGCTCAACGCTTAATGTCTAAAATTAACAAACGAAAAATTGTGTTCAAAATGCAAACATGTCCCAAAAATTACTACATTTTTTTTATTATGTAAATTCATTAAAGATAACAAACATAATATGGCTGACCTGATAACTAAATACTAAAATAGCCACCGCCTATAAACCTTAGCTTGCAACGACAAATGTCAAAATCTCATTGACGACGCTGTTTAAAACTCTATGAGTGATTTTTTGTAAAATCTATTATTGTAGACTCATTGACAGTAGTTGATAAAAATAAAAGAAAAAAAAATGAGATTAAGAAATAAAATCTATCAATATCGGGGACAATTTAAAGTAAATCTACGGGGGAAAAGCAAAGATTTTCTACGTTTGTCTTCCGAAGAAACATAATTACTGGTCTGTACCTATACTAAAATTATTTATCACAATTCTTAAATTATGCGAAAAATATTTTTTTAATAAAATTATCTCATTTCAGTTATTTACCTTTAAGTATAATAACAACCCACTCTATTATTATGAAAGTAACTAACAGTCACGATTTGCATTTTTTCTCTTTTTGTCTTAAATCGTTACGACTACCGCCATCTAGTGCGCATCAGTGGTAAAAATCTATATTAAAAGTGCCATCTATAGAGCACTGCTGCAAACATCAATCGATGGTAACCAAAAAGTAAAAGAGAGCATTGTGTACGTCACTAGCCGCTAGAGAGAGCTATTGATGCTTTTTTCTTTTTTTATCACGTAGTTCTTTGAAAATGAAACTAAAAAATTGGCTAGTCATTTTGTTCGTTCTATTTTGATTAATACGTAGTTTTTTATGATGTAAAAAGTAATTAAAGAAATTATATTAAAGCATTTTAGTATGACATATTAGGTTGGCAATTGTTATGAATTCGTTCCAAACTTTGACTAAGTAGGAATATGTGCTTATGATATTGTTATAAAATATAGCAATATTAATATAAATTATTTACATTTTAGAAGCATAGATAGGTTTTCTACCGCGTACTGTCAAGCTGTGGAATGAACTGCCTGTCAAGATTTTCTCAGGAGTGTACAGCATGATTGGGTTCATCAAAAAGAGCGTGATGAGGTTTATACAAGGTCGGCAATGCGCGTGTGATGCCTCTGGTGTTACAGACTACAGAATTTTATAAGCTCCGGTAACTGCTTTCTTTTGCTTGTTTCTCACTTTAGTGGCATAAAAAAAAAAACATTTTCAAGTAGGTTTGTGTGTGCTTTTAAATTTATGGGTATATTTTTCATTTTAATATCTTTGGGGTGTAAGTAGCTCTTCACCGTCGTTAAAGACAAATCTAGTCTTACCGGTACGTGGTAAACCTTGTCGACTCGAAAACGAGGCTCTTCTGAAAGAAAGGTAGAGCGTATAGAGACCGGCTGTGAAAAAAAAATCGTCGGTGAATAGGTTTTTTTTTTATACTACGTCGGGTGGCAGACAAGCATACGGCCCGCCTGATGTGAAGCGGTTACCGTAGCCATATTAACGCTCGCAACATAAAATATCGCTCGCGCGCCGCCACGCCCTCTGCCAACGCATCATCTCGTTCCTTTCTGGTGACCTCACTTACTCGCAGGAACACAACAACACTCAAGGGAATTGTTATTTGGCTGCGGTATTCTGTGAGGTGGAGGTACATTCCCCAGTCGGGTAGCTTACAATTACGCTCCCTACCTCTCTTTTCGCCAGTACTTCGTTTGTCAGTCAGCAGGGTGCACCGCGTGCAGGTGAAGTTGGCTTTGGTTCAAAGATGTTGATGAACCACTTACATCCCATAATCGCTTACGACTGATATCTCGACACGCGCCACGCTATCACGCTCAAAAAAAGGAGAGGATAATGGGATAAGTAAGCGAGGGGGATAAGCATCAACCCATAATAAGCCCACTGTTGGAGGTGGGTCATTTATCCCCTTAATCGACAGTGTTTAGGGGGGGAACAAATTAGAGTCATTCGACTCAAATTTGCCCTCGCCCCCGTTCGCTTCCTAAGCTTAGTGACTGTCATCTAATGACAACCGACGTCTGACGGCTTAACGTGCCCTCCGAAGCACGGACGAGCTAGAGATATAATTCAACCGCTTCCCTCCTTTTATACACAATATTGTTTCCCTATTTTGTGTGTCAATTAAATAGATTTAATTAAATTAAATTAGTTTTAGAATTTGTTATGACATAGTTAGTATTTTTTTTTCTTTGTATTTAATATGATGTCCGCATGGATTATGACATGATTATTTTTTTGTATTTTGCTGTTATTATTATATTTAATCTATTAATATTATTAATTCTAATTGATTATTATTGATCTGATAATGATAATTGACATATTGTTAAATTAGACATGTTCTTATATTATTGACATATTGTTATATTTTATGTTAGTTTTCAATTTAATTTATGATTTATGTATTTAAAATTGACATTATGCATTTTCAACACAATATTGTATTGTTACGAAATAAATGAATAAAAATATGATAAATAGTCGACGTTGCTTAACTTGTGTGATCGATGACACGCGCAACGACGCTATTGAGCTCTAAAAATGTTTGCTACAGTCTAATTTACGTACTTATAAATAAACTAGCGGTGTACTAGCGGCGGTAAAGTTTCTAATCGAAATTGTACGCACATCATAAAGAAAAATTACATCTGTGGTTTAAATTTTTGACACAAATTTAATACGCTTGAGTAGTTTTATAGAAAAAAGTAAATAACTGAACAATTTAGGAATCCGTTTCGCGGTAAGCGCCGTGTTGACTTGAGTTTTAAGTGGAAGTGGTTTTAAGTGGGGTGAGGCTTCTTTGTAAGCGATAAATATATTTTATCAACACATTTGCTATTTGCTCATAAAGTGGCTGTAATTTCACCGCAATTAGGCACATAATGACTGACTTTTTCATTGCTATTATTCACAATAATATTCACATGTGAGTAATAGTTTTTTTTTTTTATGTTATTGGTTCAGTTGCTTTGTTCTTAAAAAAGTTTCGATACAAAAAATATCGTGTTCGATAGTACCAATAAATTAATGTACCTACCTATTGCTTGCTCATTTCATGCAACTTCGTATTTAAATATGTATATCTATTTAAAAGCGAAGTTAAAGAAAATTTCAACTTGTACGTTATCTTTCACTCAAGTATAACTATTGTTTTCTCTATAATAAAGATTCTTTAAATTCCGCGTTTTGTACGTGGCTAAACGCTATCCACGAAAAGCCAAAACAAAAGAAACCTCATTCTTTTAGTCTATGACCAATCACTACTGTTTCATTTTTCCCGCCATTGCGAAAACATTTTCACAACTCGTTTTCACTGTTGAAATTTCAGTTATTTATTAATTAAAATGTCTACAAGTACTAATTATGAAGAAAATAATAACAGAACACGAAAATATTTCAGTAAATAATCTATCTGATGAGACCACTATGCCATCAAAAACAGTTAATTGTAATTTTACTAACTGCACATTTACTAATTGTTTCTCTAAATAAACTATTTATCTACCAAAATAAAATGTTTTTTTATTTTCTTTACAAGTGTGTTGAAAAACGTCGTATGATACACGTGTGTATTGATGATTATCGTCCTCGACTCTCTTAAAACCCTCTCCTAACGTCTCGGGTCTCAATGGCGCCTCAGCGGTAATTACCAACATTACACACTTGTACCATAATGTACTATTATAATACTACTAGCTGCTCGCCCTGGCTTCGCACGGGTAGAAATTGGTGTTCTTACTATTACGTTTTTTAACCAAAATATTAAAAAAAAAAATACCAAAATTGGTCAAGCCGTTCTCGAGTTTTGCGCTTAGCAACATTCATTTTTATTTCCATAGATTTATGTGCAAAAGAAAATATATTATTCTTAATAGTCTTCTTATGATAAATATGTTATCTAATACTACTCTAAAACTCGGTTAATATTAGAACATACAATTTCTAATTAAAACGGAACAATAAATTCGGGTGTTAACATAGAAACTAAATATCGTCGAAGATTTCTTATTTTTATTAAACTGGAAAAATTAAATTTATTTTCGAATAAAATAACGAATCTTGGGGTGTAAGTGGTTTATCAACATCTTTGAACCAAAGCCAACTTCACCTTCACCACGCGGTGCACCCTGCTGACTGACAAACGAAGCTCTGACGAAAAGAGGTAGGGAGCGTAATTGTAAGCTACCCGACTGGGGAATGTACCTCCACCTCACAGAATACCGCAGCCAAATAACAATTTCCTTGAGGGTTGTTGTGTTCCTGCGAGTGAGTGAAGTCACCAGAAGGGAAGGAGATGCTGCGATGGCAGCGGGGGTGGCGGCGCGCGAACGACATTTCATAATAAATGAATATGGCTTCGGTAATCACATCAGGTGCGCCGTCGTCTAAACATCGTACGTCGTACGTCGTATAAAAAAAATATTTTCTTTATGCACACATATAAAGAAAAAAGATTATTTTATTTTCTCTACGCATATAGGTACAAGCCATATACATATAGCGATTTTAGTGCAAAAAAAATCGCTAAAAAACACGACTTAAATATACGAACTCAGAAAAAAATCGTATGACATGAACGCATGTCATACGATTTTTTTGTGAGTTCGTATATTTAAGTCGTGTTTTTCTAAATCTCTAACAATGAAGCCTCAACCTTAGCACCACCAGTAACCACAGAGTAGACATCGAACGTACATACATTTCTAACCGACAATTTCCGGTGAGTACTCCGACTGTGAAGTTCACTGCCAAGTATCAAGGTTTTGTACTTGTGTAACATATTAACATAATTTATACTAATATTTAACATTTCTCCTGAATTACCTCGTATCTTTTTAGAGTTCCGTACGTGTGAATGAAAAAATAATATGTGTCTGCCCATCTGTCATTCTTTTTGCCCCTTTTCCTTACCTACGAAACCGTTACAAAATTAGGTACCTAATATACGTATTTATGTACCCAGTTTTTTTTTGTAAACTGTTGTATAAAGAAAATGAATGAATATTGACTATGACGGGGGGGGGGGGGGGGGGAGCAAACGAGCATGGGGGTCACCTGATGGAAAGCAATCACCACCGCCCATGAAGATCGGCAACACTAAGGGTCGCCGATCTGCCAGCCTATACTCTTATCTTTCTTTCTTTCTCTCTGGTGAACTCACTCACTCGCAGGAACACACTGGCGAGTTGTACGATAGTCGAACCCAGCGGCAGGATTCAAATCAAACATATACACATTTTGGGGTTTAAGTGGTTTATCAACATCTTTGAACCAAAGCCAACTTCACCTGCACGTGGTGCACCCTGCTGACTGACAAACGAAGCTCTGGAAAAAAGAGAGGTAGGGAGATAATTGTAAGCTACCCGACTGGGGAATGTACCTCCACCTCACAGAATACCGCAGCCAAATAACAATTTCCTTGAGGGTTGTTGTGTTCCTGCGAGTGAGTGAGGTCACCAGAAAAGAAGGAGATGCTGCGTTGGCAGCGGGGGTGGCGGCGACGCGCAAGTGATATGTTACGAGCGTTAATACGGTTACGGTCGCGTACTGTGCGGTTCCAGAGAAGTTTTCTCCCGCGTACCTACTGTCAAGCTGTGGAATGAATTGCCTGTCGAGGTTTTCTCAGGAGACTACAGTTCTTCAAAAAGGGCGTGAAGATTTTTACGGCGTCGGCAATGCACGTGTGATGTCCATGGTGTTACAGACGTTCATAGGTTACGGTAACTGCTTTCCATCAGGCGAGCTGTATATATGTTTGCCACTTTAGTGTTATAAAAAAAACTCGAGCGACGAGAAAAGATGGGGTGTGGATAAGTCATGGACACGGCCGTGTGTTGTACGTGAATACGTTATATGCACTAAAATTATCTCAAAATAGCAGCGCTTCCTACTCCCCCGCACGCGATGTTCAATAGCCATTACTTAGCGCAGTAAATTCTGTGATCCTTCATCTATCCAGTGGTGTGATTGAATTTTAGATGTAGAGCATAGATTCGAAACTACAACACCAAACTGTATCCCCCGATTTTGTTATCAATAGCTTGATAGCAAATTTAAAGACATACTGACGAGCTCGGTGGCGTAACGGTCAATGACGCGGCTTCGACACCAACGCTCGTGGGTTCGATTCCCACACAGGACATACATTTGTGTGCTTGAACATGTCTGTTTGTCTTGGTCTGGGTGTTTTCTATGTATCATAAGTATGTATTTTTACAAAAAAAAATGTATTTACGTATGTTTATCAGTTGTCTTGTCTAGTACCCATAACACAAGCTTCGCTTACTTTAGGGCGAGGTGGAGCTGTGTAATTTGTCTGACAATATTATTTATTTATTTTATATTCATGCCAAAAAATTGTACCAGAAACTTCGAAAGTGCACTGCTACACTGAAAACTAATATTATTATGACCACACGACGATGACGTCATGGTACAGATTTTGGGCAGAAAGCGAGAAGCCAGGTGTGTATAATAACACTCGTGTCACGATGTTCTTCAAGCATGATGTTTAATAAATGAAATTGTATGTAACACTCCAAGTAATGTTAGAGTATTTGAACCTAAATGAAAAGTCACTTTTGGAAATGAATAGCCACCAAAACCTCTGACCAACTGTTTGTATCGAAAAAAAAATTGAGATTGATCATGTCCTTGAGGAATGATCATGGAAAACATACACTCATTGAATCTACTCGCTCCACTCAACCTCGATGTCGGCCCCGTGGGCTAGAATCCGGCCTAGTGTATTATTATTATTGTTATTTTATTTATATTTTGTCTCTCACCGCGGATTACGATTTCCATCCAGTGACTCAAAAGCAACGGTGGACAGGAAGAGATTCATTCACGGAATAAGATCGCCCTTGCAAATATTATTTTATGTATACGGCTTACTTCCATTGTATCTTATTGCAATAAAGTTTTACAAACAAACAAAACAATCACTATGAGTCTGTATCTACCCACTGCTGGATAAAGGCATTCCCCAATCCTTCCACCACATGCTATCTGCTTTCCTCCTCTTGCCTCACTACTAGTCGCTTCCAGCCGCCTGTTTGATATCGTCTGTAAAGAGCAGGCTGCCAACGCTTCAATAATAACGCAATATAATCTTTGCTAAAGCTTGAAGGACCGACGCAAAATCGACGCACTAGAAATGTGGTGCTGGCGACGACTGCTACGAATCCCTTGGACTGCGTTTCGAACCAATATCTCAATCGTGGAAGAGCTTAAAATTAAGGATAGATCATCGTGGACTGTGCAACTACGAATCCTCAAATACTTCGGAGACATTGTTCAAAACGAGAACTCTGTGGAGTGACTCATTGTCCAGTGGCAAGTGGAGGGCAAGCGGTCCAGAGGTCGATCACCTACGCGTTGGATAGACTGTATAAAGGCTGCCACACAAGACACTATAGTCCAATGTTCCCGTAACACTGAAGATCGCAACAAGTGGAGGCGCATCGCGAGGGCTACGTTATCCAGAGACGCATCGTCATGAAACCACGACCACTCTGTCAAGAGTGACCGACTGAGGAGGAGGAATATATAAAACTTTATTCCTATTTCTCTTGGTTAGGGCATCACGCGTGAACAGCTAGACCGATTTTGACATTGCTTCATATGTTGTATTTGTAACTATCAGGAGAAGTTTCGTGTGCAAGAAAAATCTTGTGAATAAAAAAGTTGCGTGGAATATTTAAAAATTTAAGAAAGCTGAACCATATTAACTTTTTTAATGTAACTTTGTGTCATTAGACAGATTGCGCGAAACTAATTCGAATTCAATATTCTTTATTAAAGACAGGACAACGTCTGTCAGGTCATCATCATCATCAGGTCATTTTAGTCTCCACTACAGGAGCACGACCCTCTCTCGTCCGTCCAGACAGAAGGAGGATTTGGCCTGCACTCCCCACGCTGGCCAGACGGGTTGGGGAGGCCTGATCGATGTTTAGTAATGTATTTCCCTTAGTCTCCTTGTACGACATCCACGGGAACAGACGGATTGATTCTATTCTAGTCCGCCGGAAACCACACGGCCGAGTGAGACTGTCGGGTCAGCTAGTGCTTAAATAAGTATCAAATGCCATATGCACAACGAGTGTGTAAAGGTAAAAAAAGAAACCAACGTGTCGTTTACAAAACGAACTGTTATTAACAAAGTGATACATACTGTCCCTTTTTATAGCTGTATTGGAAAATATTGTAACCTAGAATTTGCGTGCTATGAATAAATACTTTACGCACCAGTAACTGAAGGCAAATCAGTCTGCTGTTTGTTTTTATGAACCTCATGACAAGAAATAGCAAAGACCATAAGGCATTTTATACCACGAACGGTGAAACTGTGGAATCAACTTACCTCAGCAGTGTTTCGGAACGACATGGGAGCTTTCAAGAACAGAGCCTTTATTTCTCTTAAAAGACTGGTAATGGATCGGCGACCCTTTGTTGCTGATCTGATCACAACATGAGAATTGGAGGTAAAAACTCCTCTAGAACCGTTCAGTGCGCGGTCGATTTGGTTCCAGTATGTGAGAGTGCCGTGTGGTGTCCGGCAGACTAGAATAGGATCACTCGGTCTCTTCCCGTGGATGTCGTACAAGGCGACTAAGGGAAATACATTATAAAACATCGATCAGGCCTCCCCAACCCGGACGGCTAGCATGGGGAGTGTAGGCCAAATCCTCCTTCTGTCTGGGACGGACGAGAGAGGGTCGTGCTCCTGTAGTGGAGACTAAAATGACCCGATGATGATGTGAGATTGAACTCCCTGACTATGGCAAGCTGTGCGTTTATAGGAAGAGGCCGTGGGCATCGGGTGCGCCAAAGTTCACCTAAATTTTCAACTCCGATAATTAGAAATCCGAAAATGTTCTTCTTAACATTTTTCATCCTAACAATCACAATTCCTAACTACTCAGTTTCTTATGTTCATAATTCCGAATCGTTCAATTTCATAATGTCATTAGCAATAAACATCTATTATACTATTATTTGTTTTCCTATATTTTCTCAACATAACCGTCTTTTTTACACTATTGTTCAAAGTCTTTCTTTTTTATTTAGATTTGTTTTTATTATCAACAGTGCCGCTTATAAACTCTCTTAGATTAGCGAGGATATTAATTACAATTTTCGGGAACATGACTGTTATGGACATCATCGGTAGTACTACAAATTTTATGAATGAAAACTTCAGGAAGAAAAATTATAGGAAGAGTGATTCAGATTACAAATCGGTATGAAAAATAATTTCGGATAAAGAACTTTAGGTGAGCCTATATGTACCCGTGGGTGTCATATCAAACAACTCCTCTGAACATAACCCATTATACAGTCGGTAGAATATGCAAACTTAACAACATAATAGGTCCGGGTGGAAAACAAGCATACGGCCCGCCTGATGTAAAGCCATATTAACGTTCGCAACGTGCAATATCGCTCGCGGGCCACTACTCCGACTGCCACGATATCAACCCATAATCATGCGTTTACTGTTGGGATACGCATCTCCTCTCAATCGAAGGGGTTTAGACAACTACCGGGTTCTATGAATTAACGTGCCCTCCGAAGCACAGAGAAGCTCAAGATAAATAAACCCATCCATAGACAGGCTACAGTCGACGTTGCATAACTTGCGTGATCGATTAGACCGACCGTTATGCGCAACAATGCTATCGAGCTCCTCGCCCTACTGCCTACGCATTCTTAATTTGATAAGTGGTTTTGTGTATGGCTCAGTAGTTACGAACTCTGGAGCTCTCTGTATCAGTTAATCTGAAGATGCCTAGTAGTAACTAAAAACGAAGCTTAAATCGACTGAAACTTTGGCGGTAAGTAGGGTTGC
This sequence comes from Hypsopygia costalis, assembly GCA_937001555.2. Lineage (NCBI taxonomy): Eukaryota > Metazoa > Arthropoda > Insecta > Lepidoptera > Pyralidae > Hypsopygia > Hypsopygia costalis. The sequence goes on from OW443350.2 coordinate 7,589,933, forward strand.
CATCTCTGAACGCTAGCAACCAAGACAAGATGCGTAAAATCTCCGGATTTTTAATGTGGATTTTAACATTAAAAATCCGTGACGGACGTGTCATCAATGTTTTTAGGACTAGTACATTTTTTTATTCTGGGATGAGACGGTTATTCGCAGCATGGAGCGGGCGGTAGTGATTTAAAACTTTGAATTCCGGACGCTCCCCTGACGCCCTCCAAATTATTGTCCTAGTTTGGAGGGCGTCAGGGGAGTAGTAGGTATCAATAGTAGGGTGCTCACGGTATCCCTGTGACAAAATTGACTGAGCAAGAGAAATAGAGGAAGTCTAAGGCAATTTTTTTTTTCTTTTTATTCATTGCCTTGAGGGTTGTTGTGTTCTCGCGAGTGAGTGAGGTCAAAAAGAAAGAACTTGCCACGTTGGCGGCGCGCGAGCGATTATATGGCTACGGTAACCGCTTCACATCAGGCGGACCGTATGCTAGTCTGCCATCCGACGTAGTATAAAAAATGCTATTAGCCGATGCAAAAAGTAGCTTCTCTACGTGTGGTCCTTAAATTTACAAGCCGAATAGAAGAAGAAAACACCCTTATCCCAGCAGTGGGATGAGTAAGGGTTGACGAAGAAGAAGAAGCTATAGAACTAATAAACTTATTAAACCCTTTTTTAAGCAATCGGATTACGTTTCAAGAATAAATTTCATATTATTGGAATCGATGTGTTAGGTAACATCTCAATGTTTTATTTCCCCTATAGTGTTAGATACTTAAAATCCGTGCACGGCAGTTGAGCTTCAATTGACTAGCCATCTCATTAGGCTTTTAAAGCAATGTGAGAGACAGCAATATTGCAAGTCTCTCACATTGCTGCGTACTAATTTCTTCTGATTAAATTCATTGTGAGTTCCAAGGCAGCCGTAGTTTTACCACCGGGACTGCAATGGACTTCACTGTTCATTGTCTTTTTTGGTGGTCGCCGCTGTTAATCCTGGCTACACAGGAGACGCAGTGGTGAGAATGTGCGGTGGGCCCGTACATAAAAAAATAAACCAATAAAAAGATTTTATATGTTATGTGCTTTCTTAAAACGAATAGATTTTCACCTCATAAATTCAACTTTAATCACATCTCCTAAAAGAAACAAAATGGCTACAATAAAATAAATTACACAATAAAAACAAAATACACGTAATACGAGTCGCATCAATGGAGACCTAGAAACATATTATTAACCTTCTACAAAGATGTCCTTACCTCTTTCTTTAAGAACAAATCTAAATTCTTGTCGAAATACATCTCCAATTTTGTTAGCAAAACTTTGTTTCTTGTTAGCAACTAACTTCAATGGCTATCAAACACAGCGATGTAACTTTCACTATCTTCATGCAAATCAATATCAAGCTCATTCCATTCATAACTTGTGTACAGTGTAGCAATGAAAAGGGAAAAGTGCAATTATGTTTCTTTTGTTTTGTCTCACGTTTTTATCAATATACGCTCTCTTTCTAATATTTCTTTGATTTCAAAGACATCAATGCGATTAGCTTTAACCACATATTCTCAAACGTTCCTTATTATCGTTCGTTTCGAGAATCAAAACGTGTCCTATCGCCTTCTTTTTAGGGTTCCGTACCCAAAAGGTAAAAAGGAACCCTATTACTAAGACTCCGCTGTCCGTCCGTCCGTCCGTCTGTTACCAGGCTGTATCTCATGAACCGTGATAATTAGACAGTTGAAATTTTTACAGATGATGTATTTCTTTTGCCGCTATAACAACAAATAGTAAAAAATAGATTAAATTAAATATTTAAGGGGGCTCCCATACAATAAACGTGATTTTTTTTACTCGTTTTTGCTCGCAATTGATAACGGCAATAGGTAGACGCTTGAAATACTTACTCACATAATATTTAGTTATATATTCACTTTAAAAATAAATAATTAAATTAAAATAAAACAAATATTTAAGGGAGCCCCCCTTAAATATTTGTTTTATTTTCCATACAACAAACGTGTTTTTTTTGCAGTTTTTATAGATAATGGTACGGAACCCTACGTGCGCGAGTCCGACTCGCTCTTGGCCGGTTTTTTATTATATTTTAGTTTGAAATATCAGTAAAATTATTTTAAATCAGCCACCTAGCTACGATTAGATATCCATCTATTTGAATTTGAATGTATAGTTATAATCAGAGAGGAAGATAAAAAAAAGTGGATGGATTGTATGGGAGATGGTACGGGTAAGAAAGAAGTAACTATAGAGATAGTACATATAACAGTTGGTAAAGGGAATGGAAGAAAAAGACATACTGCATCTATTCCAAATAAAGGAAAAATGACAAGCTAATGATGAGGATGATGTTGATGACGATGATGATGATGAGTCATCTAGTTAGACAGAGTTAGTACCGGTCTCAACCATAGCGGAGTTGAGTGGAATTAGATGTGTTTTCATATATCTAACATTTTGACAACAAGTGCAGTGTCAAGCGAAATACAACGAGGCGTATAATGTACAATTGAGGTCATAATACAAAGTGCATTATGTTTTCACAAGTTTTAATTCAGTTCCACCAGTCCTGGTTACTGTAATCAAATCTTGCAAGTAGATATTACCCAAATTAAGCTAGCTAAAATATGCCACTCGCATTTGGTTCTGACGAAAATCTAAATGGCGCTATTTTTAGTCTAATATAATGGCCACCACATTAACCCTTATGATATGTATGAAATAGAAGGGCTTGATGAGCGAAATATAGTAAGTAAACTGTTTAATTCTGTATTTGAGACAGGTAGTAAAGGTTTGTTTTTTTTTTTATATGTTTTACTAGCGACCCGCCCCGGCTTCGCACGGGTGCAATGCTGATACTAAATGTACTACAGAAGGTCTTTGCGCTTTGTCCTATCCAGTCCTTCCCCAGTTATAGGCACACGCCGCCGGCTCCGCGGCCGGTACCGCCACAGCCGTTATGTCCCTGCATTTTAAATGTGTAATATCTTCTAAACTATTCATTTAAATTACATGCTGTGAAGGGCCATATTGATCTATATTAAATGCGCAATGTATTTAAGGTACTTAATTGGATAAGGATTAATTCTGTATTGCTTAAAATCGCTTCGTAAATAAGGCATTATTTCTTGTAAAAAGCAAAGGATAAAATAACTGTTATTGTGTGTTACCACTAAGAGATAGACATATACCATCGCGAACTTTTTTGTAGACCATTTTAAGGTGAACAATACTGTACTACATTATTTTGATCTATCTCGTTGGGTTCAGCCAGCGTTTGCAATGAAAGAGCAAAAAAATGTGTTTATTTACGACATCACATTAGAAACCTCTAAATTATCAGTGTTTTTCTACTATGTTATGCATATATTATACATATAAACTTTCCAGTTGAATCACTCTATCTATTAAAAAAAACCGCATCATAATCCGTTGCGTAGTTTCAAAGATTTAAGCATACAAAGGGACATAGGGACAGAGAAAGCGACTTTGTTTTATACTATGTAGTGATGTAGTGAAGCCTTCTATCGCTTATTGCTATTAGCGCCCCACAAGGGGATCTTTCGTCCACTTTGAGAACCACTGCCGTAAACGCACTAATGAGAGAAAATATTGTTTATATCGTTCCTATGATTTTCACCCTTTAATTCGAAACATCATTGTGATGTATGTTTGATTGTCATAGTTTTCTTTATTTTCTTCATTAGCATTCTGTGTTTCTATTACAATTATTGTTGTAGTTCATTCTTCTCAGATTCATGAGGTCCTAAGTTCTTATTCTATTTTAAAAAGGAATGGTGGCAATATGAAAACAAAGTAAGGAATTTACACTTTGTTAAAAGCAATAGCATAAAACAAAGGTATCTAAAAATGTAACATTCTAAAAATTGTTACAAACAATTTGCATAAAATTCAATGATTAACATTAGAAAAATTTAATTACCTACAAAAAGTTTTACTTATCAGTTAGAGTTACCATATACAAATTGTGATCTTTTATGTTCTTTTATTTAAATATTTGATGTAATGTTTATTGAACAGATTTTTTCCTTATCATTAAATTGAATAGTATTCATAAAAGTGACCCAATGTTTTCTTTTTAGCTTTTAGCATGTTCGATTCCTGTTTTAATTTTTAGTAAATTAAAATAAAAAGTCAGCTGTTTCATCATGTATATGATAAATTTTATATCATAATAATCCACTCTCGCACGCGTCTAAATGCGTTCATGTAATAATTGAAGTACTCACGGTACTTCTTGCTGCTTTTTTGCTTATTAACTTTGTACGTAAACCTTTTTATAGATACAGTATATTGACTAATCAATTTTGTAAAAAATCATAGTAGGTACTATTAAAAAATCGATCTAAAATTTTACACCCAACCACGAGCGGCAAGTGAAAGAGCTTAATCTTCTTCAACACTACAATATATAATTGTATATAAACGTTCAGCTACTGAACATCTGTCAAAATAAAAGTCCAAAAACATTTACATTCAAAATTTAAAACAAAATCAACCATACATTCTGAGCGATAGAGAATTATTTCCCATACAAAATTGTTTCTGACGCGAGTAGTCCACTAACGATCCTATGAAAATGTGAGTATTAAACAAAGTTATTATTGCTTACACCTAATGTAGTCCATGGCACAGATTGCGAACTTATGAGCCAGGGAATAAAGTTGAACAAAAAATGTACAGTGAACTTAGTAATGATGAACTTAAGGTTGCAACAAATCGGAATCGCAGACCAAGACACGCGCTTGTCTGGAGTAATCATCCAACCACAAGATACAAAATATAAAAGGGTGACAATATAACGGATGATCATAGTAATAACGCCAACTGACCACAGTGGACGTGTAGTTTTCAAAATGTTCCAATTTTTCTTACTGGTCTTAATACCATGTGCGTTTGCTATGCCGAATCCTGAAACAATCGAACCGACGGCCGCGACTCCACCGCGAGTGTCAAAAAAGGATTGTACCAATGGATTTTTTAACCCGATGTGTCTGAAAATTGGAGCTATTTCATTATTGGAGAAGCTAAATAGCAAGGATGAAGTTGCTTTGATTCCTGGTGTTAGTCTCGTGAAAGAAGGCAGCGATCCAAAAGCCGAATCTGTAGCAGCAGAATTAGCAAGATCCATGTCTGAACCCGATGAACGACTGGACAAATATCTTCTTTACCACATTGGGACGTTCTTGGACACTCATTCAGTGAAATTGAGGCTTCTAGATGAATCTGCTATGGAAGATGCTAGAAGCATGATTAGTGAAGGAAGAGCAAAGAGTCCTTTGTCAATGGGAGGCAAGAAAGGCGGTATGGGGGGACTTATAGCTATGGCTATGATGATGAAAGGTAAGCGAATTGCATAATTGTATCCTATAGAGTAAAATAAATATTGCATATACATTCATTATTAAAGAAATAATTAACATAGATAAAGGTATCGATGAATCTGCGATGATTTTTTTAGATATAAAATTTGTAAGTCTTACAACAATTGCAACTCTAAACTATTTAATACATAATAATTGCAAATGTGCATACAATGTGCGCTTATTTGCAAATCTGCGAATGACTAGACATTATTAAAAATAATATTATCAAAGTCACTACAGGAAGGCTTGAATAGATTGCAATGTACATTTCTATTCAGACTTAATAGGCAACTTTTTACAAACAAGTCACTGTAATAGTGCAAAAAGTGACGGGCAAAAGATCAGATGAAGATGTAACACATATTTTATTAATGATTGAACTGAAAGGCGCCGAAATGAAAATCTAATCTCATTTTACTTTACACTGAAAAAACGATTTGATCAGTAGAGAGAATATGCTTTATTTGCAACTATAGTAAAGATTCTTAAAAATAAAAATTGTAATATGATGGATAATAAGAATGAACTAATGGCCAATCCGAACTAATCTGAAGCAATCCGAATAATTTGTGGGTAAAAACACCGTCATACATTGTTTGCACACAAATTGAGTTTTTTTCTATCTTTATGAACTTAATAAACCTCAGTATTAAGAAATTGGGACTAAAAGTTACAATTTCTGCCAATATATAAATATATGATAAAAAAAGTATGTATTCACATATTTTTTTATCATTATTGTTATCATAATAATTTATTTTATACATTTTTATTTTAACGACAGTATTATTAAAAACTGCATAATAATCATCAACCTGTGTCACCTCCTACTGCATAGAGGCCTTTTTTATACCACTAAAGTGGTAAACAAGCATACGGCCCGTCTGATGGAAAGCAGTTACCGTAGCCTACGACCGCCTGTAACACCAGGGGCATCACACGTATGTTTCCGACCTTGTAAAAGCCTCTTCACGCCCTGTTTGAAGAACCTCATGTTGTATATAATCTCCTGGGATTTCTCCAATGCTTATAAAAAAACTGTATAATTGTGTTTAATATTCAAATTAAGATTAAAGTTTACTACCACAAAAACATAACTAAAATTTTGCGAATTTTAAATTTTCATAAACGTAATCTCACATCAACATTAGTTTCTCAAAATTTCGACTCAACAAACCGTAACTTGGTGCTAAAATAAACGTAACTTGGATTTTAATGATATTGTAGTTTGACAGTATAGTGTACCGACCGAACACGTTTGTCCAGTTACATTTCAATACAAAAAATACAAAATATCTTTATTTGGTACAATTTTGTGAACAAATAATTTGTGATTGGAATCTCCTACAAACGTAGAAAGAGAATTAATTCGTTATTTGATTTGCATCCATCCAAAACTATGGATGACATGGATTAATTCCAACATAATAAGTATTAAGCTTATTGTCACAGTTAAAAAAACATTAATGTAGTAATTATAAGCCTTGAAAATAATAAATTTTTTTAACACCAATTTTTACTCAACTTTGGTTGTAAATAATGATAAATATGCCTGGACAAATTACACACGGCCATCTAGTCCCAAACTAAGCAAAGCTTGCACTATGGGTACTAGATAAATGATATTTTTTTTGTAAATACATATCCTCCATGTTTCGTTATCCTCAGATTTGAGGGTCGTGACCTCCACCAGGAAGCATCTTTTCTCTGATGATATTGCGCCATTTATGTCGATCTCCGGCAGACTTTAAAGCATTTATTCAAACTGTAAATTCAAATCTGTTCAAAGAAATGCAACCATTTGACCAATTTGCAATTAAAATAAGGTAACATATTAGGTTGGGGAAAAAGTCTTTTCGTATTTTATATGAAAATTCAAAACATTTTTTAATAAAGTTTATTTACGTTTAACTAAAGTATGTAGGTGCCATTATGTTCGATAACTTTTTGTCATCTTGTAGGTAGAGACATGATCCCATTACTATAGCAATCTTGGGACTTCTGTTCAAAAAACCGCGACAAGTGGTTTTGGCAGTCTTCTCGTGATGTTAACCTGACATTGCCTAAAGAATTCTTAAGAGACCGAAACAGGTGGAAATCAGAAGGTGCAAGGGCAGGACTATACGGCGGATGCATTAACACCTCCCAGTCAAACTCTCTTAATTTTTGCTGAGTGGCTAAAGATGTGTGAGGTCTAGCGTTATCATGATGAAAAATCACACCCCTTCTATTAATTAATTCCGGCCGCTTTCTCTCAACTTTTTGCTTTAATCTCATCAGTTGTTCACAGTAGAGTTCAGAATCTATAGTCCTGCCTGGCGGTAACAGCTCATAATGAATATCTTCCCTTCCAATCCCACCATACACACAGCATCACCTTGTTGCGGGTTAACCCGGATTTCGCCAGAGTCTGTGAAGCCTGGCCGGCCTTTGACCACGACCTTTTTATGCGCCAAAACTGTTATGTGGTCAATTCCTAGTTCTTCAGCTACGTCGTAACTACTGATTGGCCGATCTTGCTCCACTTTTTCAGAAATGGCATCCATTTTATCCGTAACAGGGCGAACAGAGCGACGTGCATCTTTGACATCAAAATTTCCGGATTGAAAACGCTTAAACCAAATTTGTGCTACTCTCACAGACACTGCACTAGGTCCATAAACGTCACAAATTTTTTTCGCAGCTTGCGTTGAATATTTACCTTTTTTGTAGTAAAATGTTAAAATGTATCGAATTTCTTCATTAGATTCACTCATCTTGACAGTAAAAAAAACAAATGAAAATCACACATTTACCTAATTTGAATTTGGAATTATCTTTTTTAAAATTTAAACTTTTTAAAGATATCAAAACCTTTCAGATACAAATGGTATAACCAAAGAGATTTTATTACAAGTTCATACATACTATAATGCGAAAAGACTTTTTCCCCTACCTATTATGTTGTATAATTTTGCCGGCTTGCATAATGTCACCGTAATTTGGTTAAATTGCATATTCTTTAGTTTTTTTTTTTTTAGTATTCATCTAAAATCAGTCTGCTTTTAATCGGCGTCTACAGGTTACATAACTTCACATCAGATTGTCTGTCAAATTTATAAGCGGTTTCCAGAAATTGTAGATGCCTATAATAACTAATAGTTACGAAAATAAACCGCAATGTTATTTTCTAAACTGCCAATTCAGAACCCGTAAGAAGTTCTAGCAAATGAACTACATAATTGTAAGTTGAAAAATGAAAAAAAAAACCGGACAAGTGCAAGTCGGGCTCACCCACCGAGGGTTCCGTACGTAGGATCATTATAAATTTGATATTTTTCATTATAAATAAGAAATAATGCGTCGGAAAAAATAAATAAAATATACTTTGCAATGTGCACATCAAGCCCTTTCATATGATACCCCATTTGAACTAGTAGAATCAATTTGAAATTTCGATCCCTTATAAAAAATATAGACCCCCTATTTTTTAAGATTTAATTACAAATGTATAGTTTTGAGATTTATTCTTGTACTGGTAGTCTATAACGATGTTACTTGCCAAATTTCATAGTTCTAGGTCAACGGGAAGTACCCTATGAGTTTTGATTCCCTTGAGAATGTCGAAATATGCATTTTATGCTGAATAAACGGCCGTATCCTTTTTTACGTAAACTTAGGAGTTAGATTTTTTTACAACTTCATGGGACTGTAGACCTGAGTATACAGTTCAAATTTCAGCTTGATACATCCACGCATTCTCGACATAGAGGGTCTTGACAGACAGACAAACAGACAGACAGACGGACAACAAAGTTATCTTATAAGGGTTCCGTTTTTCCTTTTGAGGTACGGAACCCTAAAAATGAAAAATATTTATTCACAGTATCATAAGTCATTTTCACATAAATCGTTGAGACCAGCCTATTAAGTATTCAAGATGCTTGTGCCAGGAGGTCTCGCAAAAGTTACACTTACCATTGCACATACTTTCGTCTCCAAACAGAGAGAAACAAACAAAAATGTCACATGTGATACTCTCTCTATCGTAATACTAGCGGCCCGTCCCGGCTTCACACGGATGGACATAAGATTTTTTTTTATATTTTACCTTTTATTTAGCAATAAATATAGCCTATGTTACTCAGGATGAATGTAGCTTTCCAACGGTGAAAGATTTTTTGAAATCGGCACAGTAGTTTTTGAGTTTATTCATTACAAACAAACACACACATAAATACAAATTTTTCCTCTTTATAATAATAGTGTAGATGAAATTTTAAAGTTTAATTAAACCGAAAATTAAAACAAATTCAGAACGATATTCTGCTAGAAATAAGTTTTAGATATTAATTAACTAATGAGATCAACTATTAAATTTTAGTCAATTCATAATTCAAACTCGATCCGATCAACTTTCATTCCGTGATCATAAAATAATTACGAGAACAGCCTTCTGTTATCTATGACAGACCACAGATGTGGTTTGTCTACTGCCATTTCAGCCTGGTGATGTTGAGATCCATCGACAACTTCGATTCGAGTTTCGACTCCTGACGAATGACAACCCTACTCCTTAGTAGGGTTGTCATTGTGCGAGAAGAATGATTTTTTCTTTCATAGATCAAATTATTTCCATTTTTGTAATTCGAAATATTAGTTTATTAAATATATAATATATATAACATTCAAATGTTGGCTACACAGGACACACATATGAAGATGTGCAGTAAGATTGTCGGTCTCTTTAAAATACATTTAAATCTAAATGCTACAGATGAGTACTCCAATTAGATGTCATGGCTATAACTTAAAATTTATCACTCACTAATGACAAATTATCTAAAGAAATTACTAATAAATTAAAGCAAATTAAGCGTCCTACTGCATAGATTGGTTGGAAGAGATCTCTGAGAGAGATAAGCTCGCCTTTGCAAAATTACAAACTGTTGCATTTGTATTTGTTTTAAGAATTTGTATAATGTATTTGTTTGTAACAGTTACACTTGTTATGTATTTTATTTATGTGCAATCATCATCATCATCATCAGGTCAATTTTAGTCTCCAATACAGGAGCATGACCCTCTCTCGTCCGCCCTAGACGGAAGGAGGATTTGGCCTACACTCCCCACGCTGGCCAAACGGGTTGGGGAGGCCTAATCGATATTTGATAATGTATTTCCCTTAGTCGCCTTGTACGACATCCACGGGAAGAAACGGAGAGTTTTATTCTAGTCTACCGGAAACCACACAGCCTTATACGTGCAATAAAGAATATATACTGTTTTCCATACCATGAAGTATACGTGTGCAGTTATTCCATTTCATGAAATACAACCATTTTATGAAATAATCGGCAACAACATGATGTGGTCAATTCTAAGATCTAACCACGACATAGATGATATAGATATTTTTAAAAGTGTAAAGTAATGATGTAATTTCGTATTATAACGTATTTTGAATATACGAGTAAATAATATATTACGCGATTATAACGTCCGTCTTGAAGACTGTCGTTACATAAAAATCATTTCATACTAATTATATAGAATGTATCTGCAAAAACGTGTACTTCTTTTTTCGTTTGTTCTTTTAGGGATCCGCAGTAAAGACTGAACATTTTACTTAATATATTTTCCTGTATTCTGGATTAGTAATATCAAAAATTATTATCTTTCTTGTGTACATAAATATTTATGACCACTTGTGTGGTTATTATACAATCTGGCCAAATAACTTAGTTATCTCTTAAAAAAAAGTTTAGGTACATCGCATAAATGCTTCTCCCATGAAATAATAACGATATCTACGTAAAATTTTATTAATAAACAAAAAAAAAATCAATTGAAAATATAGAAACTATCAAAAAAGAAAATGAAATGAAAAAATACATTATTTTTTGGATTATAAACTATTCGCGCAAATAGTTTAAAATTATAAAGAAATATATTATGTTTTCGAAACTAATATTCCTACTAGATAGGTAACTAAAAATGTAATAAACAAAATTATTTTTTAATATCTCTGCAAAAGATTTTTTTTATAAAAATGCCCTAATATAGTAGTAAACATAAAACATTTAAAATAAAATAAAATATTTTTTTTTCTCCTTATTTAGTTTGGGGGCTTTGGTCTTAAAAACATGTCAGTCCCATCGTCCTTATAATTTAGTTTTCATAAACACATATACGTTATATGAATACATACATATAGACGTATGCACATAGTCACATGTACGTATAAAATATGCCTGCACACACTATACGTACATACAACATGATCAATTTATTCAAAACGAATACATATTAAATATTTAGCAATACGGAACCCTCCTTTATAAACTCAAACATATTTTGTTGCATTTAGTTATTTGAAATTATACTTAGTTTATGGTAAGTAAAAGCAATTTTTTCGTCTGCTGCTCCGGTAATTGAAAGTCTAGCCTTTTTTTTAATAATGAAAGTGAAGCGTTTTTTTTTCACAATACATATTACAATTTGCAGAGTTTTGCAATTATAGTTAACAAGAAAGCTCACGCGTATAACTTATATTTACAACGTATATTCACAATTATTTCGTCGTCAACCCTTACTCATACCACCACTGGTTTACGGGTCTCCTCTCAACTGAAGGGTGTTTAGAGCGTACTCCATGCTGCTCAAGTGTGGGTTGGCGGAGGCCAGTGTTTTCAAAACTCCTAAACGCTGACTGACTTGGCTTAACGACTGTCATGTAATGGCAATAAACGGGAGCGACTTAACGTGCCATCCAAAGCACGGAGGAGCTCGAGATAATACAAACCCATCCACGGACAGGCTACCGCCGACGTTGCTTAACTTGCATGTTCGATTAGACACGCGCCACGATGCCCGCGCCATCGAGCTCCTCATTACAATTTATTTATTAATTTCAAACTTTGACTCATAATGAATGACAATCCTATCTATACTAACATTATTAATGCGAATGTCTGTTTGTTACCTCATCATCATCATCATCATCAGCCTGTGTCTACCCACTGCTGGATGTATGTCTTCCCCAATGCTTTCCACCAAATACGATCCTCAGCCTTCCGCATCTAACTGCTTTCTTAAAGTCATGGGACCATCTAGAAGGAGGGCGTCCAACACTTTATCGTCCTTTGCGCTTCAAAATAAATACTTATATAGAAATTCCCCGTATAAGTAATAAAATAAGTACAGATAGATACAGTATAGTATAGTAGGTATGTACTCACTACTCGGGGTTCGGTTCATCGCGCCGCTGAACCACGCCGCGCCGCCCGGGCATTTTAACGCGTGGAATTATCAAACCGCTGAACCGATTTGAAAGAAATTTGAAATGCTAGCGAGCTAGCAAAGCTGCGGGCGCAGCTAGTCATCAATAAATAGTATTCCAGGTATGTCTGCGACGGATTTCATGCTGTTTTCACTATCGTTTACGGAATGTCTTTCAGAAGGTTTATTTGTATAACACATTTGTATTATCGGAGTCGGATGAAGTTGGAGCGCTCTACTACTCTATTGTAATAAAGATGAAGAGTTTGTTTGTATTTGTTACGCGCTATGGGGCCATCCATAAGTTACGTCACACGTTAAGGGGGAAGGAGGGGGTCGACGAAGTGTGACATTGTGTGACAAGGAGGTGGGAGGGGTCCTAAATTTTGTGACGTAAAATTTCAAAATCTATTATAATCTAAGTGTTAAAACACGAACTTTGAACTATTAACGAAAAAGTCAACATTTGCAACTCTAGATGTAAAATTTCAAAATATGTAACGTCACACTAGGGAAGGGGGGAGTCTCACAAGTGTGACCAGCTATGACACGTGTGACGTAATTTGTGGATGGCCCCTAATTAGGAGAAACGCGCTTTTCACGGCCATTAAGAGCAGAAACGGCAAGCAGAACCACGAGGCAACCTAGTCTTAAATAATTTCAAGCCTATCTAATTATATTCCGAGTAGGTAAATAAATAGAAATATATGAATTCTTAAGTTATACCTATGTTATGCTTTTTACAAGCTTTCAATTTGCAGTGTTCATAAGTATATGTTTTCCTTCCGGTACGACTTTGTAATGGATTTACCGGCTAGTTACAAGTTTCCGGTCGAGCTTTTTATATTTTTTTTTATATAAAAAAGGTGCAAACTTGTAAGTTACTTGATGATAAATAATCACCATATAAGGAACTAGATGGCGTCGTAGCGAGTGTCAGTCTAATTGAACACGCAAGTTAAGCAACGTCGACCGCAGTCTGTCTATAATGGGTTTATATATCTCGAGCTCCTCCGTGCTTTGGAAGACTCGTTAAGCCGTCGATCTCGGCTGTTGTCATTAGGTGACAGTCGTTAAGCTAATCAATGGCCTTAGGGCGGCTTGAAAACACTGGCCTCCGCCCATCCGCAGTTGAGCGGCGTGGTGCAGTATGTTCTAAACCTCTTCGTTTCAGGAGAGACCCGTATCCCAACAGTGGGATGATTATAGTTTGATGACGTAAATAATCCCCACATAGACCACCAAAAACAATCAACCATCAGCAACACCAAAAGGTCACTGATCCTGTGACAGTCTTTTTATGGAAATCAAATCAAAATATCTTTATTCCTTGGACTTTATAAAGCACTTAGAAACGTCATACAAATTAAATATAAGAACATGTATCTAAATCATTACTACTTCTATCTAATCCGCAGAGCTTAGATTCACTTTCATCACACTATCTTGAATGTGAAAGTGAATTTAACTGCTAGTTCCGGCGATGGGGCTTCTTGAGAAGAACTGGCAAGAAACTCAAGGGAAATGTGATCTTTTCTTGAATACTCCCAAGTCATTTGTTCGGAAAAATTATATGTAGTTTTTCGTTGGGGTGTCTGGTTGAACCTCATAGGGGCGCTAGTGCAGTTGCTAAGATGATTCGAACTAAAAATCAGGCTGAACTTTAGCTATGTAGAAAATGTAGAGATAGAAACATTTAGGTGACACAAACAACTAAAGACTATATATTTATGAATAAATAAATATTTCTGGACAATTTACACAGCGCCATCTAGCCCCAAATTAAGCGCAAAGCTTGTACTATGGGTACTACATAACTGATACTATACTTAAATACCTTTTTTTTATACATACATATATTACATAGAAAACGCACAGACCAAGACTAACATACATGTTCATGCACACAAATATTTGTCTTGTGCGGGAATCGAACCCGCGACCTCGGAGTCAAAGTGGTGCTAACCATTCGACCACCGAGCTCGTCATTTATTGTCACTGTAGTTCTAGGTACTTTAATGTTGTTAAATAAAATTAATTTCTTTCATTCGTTCTTTCTAGTTTAGTTAACGATCTCTACCATAACATAACTAAATAGTCAGAAGTCTTAGTTTAATATTATTCCGTCTCGACTCTGAAACTATACTTGACTAATAAGTATATCATTGTGTCTATAACGGTTATCGAGCTCGGTGGTCGAATGGCCAGCAATTGACTCCGAGGTCGCGCATTCGATCCCCTCACAAGACAAATATTTGTGTACAAACATGTCTGTTTGTCTTGGTGTTTTCTCTGTATTATTTGTAAGTCAGTTATTAGTACCCATAGTACAAAACTTTGTTTAATTTGGAAATAGATAACAGTATGTAAGTTGTACAGGAATATTTATTTATTTATTATAAACAGGAGTTTTAAATTTAGAGGAATTTCATGTTAGTAATAACATCATTTGGCCGTGTGGTTTTCGGCAGACTAGAACAGAATCACTCCGTTTCTTCCCGTGGATGCCGTACAAGGCGACTAAGAGAAATATATTATGAAATGCATATCGATCAGGCCTCCCCAACCCGTTTGCCCAGCGTGGGGAGTGTAGGCCAAATCCTCCTTCCGTCTACGACGGACGAGAGAGGGTCGTACTCCTGTAGTGGAGACTAAAATGGACCTGACGATGATGAATAACATCATTGGAAGAAGAAGAAAACATTTATTGGCACATTGCACAACATTATACAAACAAGTCAAAAAGACACAATTAATATATAAGAAAATTTGAAGTATAAAAACCGATATCTGTAATAGACTCGGCTGCAGCCGTAGAATTTACTGAGTAATTCAATCATGGACATCTACATATAAAAAAAACACGGGTTGCACTCCGGGACTGCCGGCAGAAGTGAAAACTTGAACATCAACGTTGTGCATTTCTGAATATTTTGGAATGGTTAGGGAATAATTTCGCACGAATTGCTTTATTTATCGGTATAAAAGTACTATCATTTATGTGGTAAAATACAATATTCATTTATTGCGCTATCCTACACAAATATGACAATTTATGTTACATTAAAAATAAACAGCAGGGATATTACTTCCTCTCCTACGCCGCGCCGACGGTCTACTCTCCCTCCGTCTTACGAATTTTCGATCAGGTCACGTGTCCTAGCGCGAGTTTAACATTTTTTACCCATCCCAAAAATTGCACAACGCCGCTAAAGAAGTTTTTAATTCAAAAATTACATTCTACATAATCACCACGAAGTATTTACCTATCCGAAGTACATATTTACTTATTCAACTATAATTTATTTTTCTTTTCGCTTCACTGACCTTCACTACTCATAACTTATGAACTACTTACGTAGAAGTGCAAATGTTTTTTTTTTTTTATGTTTTACATAAACTTCTACTATGAATAAGATAGGCACTATCTACTTAATAGTGAATGGCACCTTCACTTTTGAGTTTGTGCTCGAATTTTGAGTTTTTATCGGTCGTATCTCGTAGTAGAGGAGCTCGATCGCGTCGTTTGACGTGTCAAATCTAGTTAGGCAATGTTAGCCGCAGCCTGTCTATTGATGGGCTTGTCTTTTTTTTATATCACGTCGGGTGGCAGTCGAGCCTACAGCCGGCTTATGTAAAGCGGTTACATGAAACATGAAAAGTCGCTTGCGCGCCTTCCATCCCCGTTGTCCAACCTCATTCACTTGCAGGAACACAACACCTCAAGTGAAGCGTTTACTGTAGCCCATAACTTTGACTTCATATCCGGGATAATTTGTCGGAACAGGCCCACGACATATTCCCGCCACTGTGTCACTTGTGTAGACAGAATTAATAGTGGCTACCACTAAAAAGCAATGGACAATGAAGTTCACTGCAGTCCCTGTATACGGGGTAAAACTACGGCTGCCTTGGAACTTACGACGAATTTAATCAGAAGAAATTAGTAGGAGTAGCGATATTTGTAATTTGACGAGTGACAGTAAAGATCTGTTGTCATAAATGAGCTTCCTGCAATTTTTTAGCAAAGATTTCTATCTTGATACTTCTATGAGGTCGTTATCCTAGTCAAGGGAACTGGAAACAATATATATGTATTATAATGATGTATCTTTATATGCTCACCTCACCTGCACGTGGTACACACTGCCGACTAGCGAAAGCGGATCTGGAAAAAGATAGGTATACGTATTTGTAAGCTGCCATCACCATCGCCCATGGGTGACCCATGTAAACAAAACCAAGGGGTCGCCAATCCGTTGCCAGCCTTTTAAGGGAGATATAGACTCTGTTCTTGAAGACTCCCATGTCATAAATGTTCGGATATACCGCTGAGGGATGTTGATTCTACAATTGCACCATTCGTGGTATAAAATGTCTTAAAAAACGCACTGTGGTGAAGGGTGTGGTGTGTGGCTAAAAACACTTCTTTATATTACCATATAATACCAACAACTGTATTGTTGGTGCTGGCAATTGTTGATTAGTTCTTTCTTATTAATATTTCTATTGAATCACGTGTTAATGTTGAATTTTTTGAAAAAATCTTGTAAAATAAATAACCGTGAGTTCATCGAAACATTTAAATTAATTAATTAATTATGAGATATAATTATTATGCAAACGACTCGCAATATATTTTCTCTACTCAATTATTTTCGCGACGTTTCCTCGAGCCTTTGTATGACATAATTGTTGCTACCGTTATGTGATCTAGTTGCTTTAGTATAGTTAATATATTACATAAACGATCGATATATATTACAATAAATAATCCATATAATTTAATAATATCATTTTTTGCAATATATAAATGTATTAAATGCATTTCATTTTAATAAGTTCAATTACATTAAAAATAATAAAGCATTACATGCGCACAAATTACCATATATAATTAATGTTATTAAAGATAACTTCTTTCGTCAAAACTCACATAGTGAATACTAGATATACATCGGAAACCTATTCCGTTTACCTCTAAAACCATCCCGAAATCCACCAAACCGACAAACAAATACAGACCTTAATGCATACTAGTTACGATGTAAATTAGACTGCGAAGATATCGACTTTTTGCAATCAGTCTTCTATGAAAATATAATTGTCATAAGACATGTGCTGTGAGATATATAAAAGCAGAGCTTAGCAATCACGTTATCAAACAGTACTCGCATTTGAATCGGAACACACGTGCGGTAGAAAAAAATGTATCAAGTGCTCGGTTTAGTATTCGTGGCCACCGCCCTGGCTTTACCTAATCCTGAAATCCGCGACTCTGGATCTAACAATGAACACACCCTGGAAACAGCAGCTAGGGCTATGGGAAAGGACTGCAGCGGTGGAATCTTCAGCCCTACGTGCCTGAAAATAGAAGCTATTTCAGTGTTGGATCGTCTCAGTGCTAAAGAAGAACTTCGTCTTCTCCCTGGAGTGAGTTTAGTGAAGGAGGAGTCGAAAGAAAATGAGAAAAAGGCTGAAGAGTTTGCCTCTGAATTGGCGAGATCTTTGCCTTCAAAGCCTGAAGAACGATTGGACAAGTACTTGTTGTACAAACTTGGAAATTACTTGGAAACTCATACAGTGAAATTGAGGCTGTTAGATGAGAATGCGACTGAAGAAGCTAGAGCTTTGGTTGGTGAAGCCAGGGGAAGTAAGGGTGGTCTAGGTGGCAAGAAAGGTGGAATGGGTGGACTCCTGGCCCTTGGACTCTTATTCAAAGGTATGCATATAAATAATTTAAAACGGTTTTGGTATACAGTAAAACGGTTGTGATCTTAAAAAAATATTTTCAGATTTTTTTACGACCTAGCATAAACCTTTTTCACTAAAATTTAACAAAGTAATTTATTTTCATTTATTCAACTACTAAAAAAATGTATTAACTGTCTGTATATTAATAGTAATGAGGATCAGTATATCCTTGGATACACCTTTTAAAAAAAACCGACTTAATATTTTTTTTATAAAGAAGTGTAAGCGGATTGCTATCTTCTTGAAAGCTAAATCGAAACGTAGATGCACGTGGTGTAGTCTGCCAGTGTATAACTTAGCCCTAACGGATATATGACCGTGATAGGCTATACGGCTATATGTAGGGAAGAGAAGGTACATTTCCTTACAGCAGTAGACTTCATCTACTAACTGTCCGTAATATTCTGTATAATTGAATACTTGCGAGTAAATGAGGTAATCACGAAAAACTCCTATAGGGATGCAAATATCTAATGGCTTCGTCAGTATGGACTAGATATGGGTGGAAAATGCCGGGCATTTACGATAAATGTCCAAAAAGTACTTATAAATTCCCTATTTATGCCCAAAACTAGTCATTTATTGGGCATTTACAGGTACTTACTGGGCACTTATTGTAAATGCCTTGCATTTTGCCCATCTAGTACGGACTATGCTTCTTTAGGTTATCTACACGAATATTACAAAGCGAGAAAATTTGTTGTTGTGTATTTTTATTTGTAGTCCATAAACTCACCACTACTGAACCTAATTTAAAAAGGAAAAGAATAACGTGAGCTACAGAAATACTAGGTTAAGTTAGGTTTGGTATGTTTTATATCAACTTTAGTCGCCAAGTTAGTATAATAGTCGTCTAATTTCATAATTTCAGATGCTCGGTTTATTACTACCCTTTCAAAAATTCTTTCACCTATAGAAAGCGACATAATCAGCGAGTAACATATGCGACATTTTAATGCACTCGCGTGAAACCGGGGTTGTTACTATCACATAATAAAATAATTTATTTTTGCTCTAGAAACAATTTCTAGAGTCAATGTATTATATTGACTATCCAGATGGTAGAGTAACTAGCACAGGCTTCTTTAACATCAAGGTTCGTAAGTTCAATTCCCGTTCAAGACAAGTTAAATTAGTGTCCATGAACATGTCTGTTTGTCATAGCCTTGATGTTTTTCTTGACATCTTTAAGTAAGTATATATAAATAATATTTATTATGCAGTACCAGCTTTACTTAGTTTGTAACAAGATGTCGTTGTATATTTATGATAGTGCTGGTTTTTTATTCCTCCATTATAGAAAACGGTATTTCATTCAAACTTAAAGTCTATTTTTATGCCCTGATGGTTTGATTTTTTTTTTATCTTTTATACGCAAATGCTAGACAGAGTTGTTTCGAGTATAGGTCAACAGTGCTTTTAATATTTTGTATGTATTTTACTTACATATATTTTAGCTTCAATAGCAATTTAATTCCATTAATTTATTCAACGACATAATCAAAATTCAATTAACACTTTTAATAATTTTAATAAATTTACATATAATTATAATTTACATAATTTGTGTTATGTATACCTAAATTATTTACAGATTCTTTTAGTTTGTCATTTTCCAAATTTTATACAAACTTGCACCTAAAATTAAAATAATGGGATTAAGTGTGTATAATTAGAGTTAGCATTAATTTTGATACAGGTAAACGAGGATATAGATCCAATATGTAGAGACCTATTTAGGTTTTAGATTTGAGTAGATTGTTATTACATAAGGGTAGCTGAAGTTAGTACTGTAGATTATTATTATTATTCGTAGATTCATAAATCATAGACTGCAAACATTTTTTTATTTTTTATTTATTTGTTTATTCATCAAAAACTTACAGCTATCATTACAGGTAGAACCAATGCGACAGTGCAGTACATGAATACATGTCCTGCACTGTAGCATTGGTATAAACATGCAAGGGACCTCACGGGACCATGAATCATTTGATGTATTAATGTGATCGCCTAGGTTGCAAATGAATGGAAATCATAGGAAAGACGTACCCGGATCTCATTGCACGTTCTTCCCAATACGAAGCGTACTGAGGTACATGGACCATGGAATGATGAAAGGATCAGAGTATGCACAAATCTGTGGCACGTGGACCCTCTTGGATCTCATACACATCTTTCCCCTTTCATCAATCTAAGTTTGACTGCTAAACCAGCGAGTACAGCTAGAGCTTTCCGGGAGTCATAATTTTTATACGACCCAAAGTGTAACGACCTAAAGTCAATCTTGGCCTCCGACACCAGATGACACCAAGCATTTCGATCCTTTTTTTCCGTACCTCAAAAGGAAAAACGGAACCCCTTATAAGATCACTCTGTTGTCCGTCCGTCTGTCTGTCTGTCTGTCAAGAGCCTTTATCTCGAGAATGCGTGGAGGTATCAAGCTGAAATTTTAACTGTATACTCAGGTCTACGGTCCCATGAAGTTGTAAAAAAATCAAACTGCTAAGTTTACGTAAAAAAAAGTAACGGCAATTTATTCTGCAAAAAACGCTGATTTCGACACATTCTCAAGGGAATCAAAATCTATAGGGTACTTCCCGTTGACCGAGAACTATGAAATTTGGCAAGTAACATCGTTATAGACTACAAGTACAAGAATAAATCTCAAAACTATACATTTGTAATTAAATCTTAAAAAATAGAGGGTCTATATTTTTTATAGGTCGAAATTTAAAATTGAAGAAGCTACTAGTTCAAATGGGGTATCATATGAAAGGACTCGATGTGCATATTGCAAAATATATTTTATTTATTTTATCCGACGCATTATTTCTTATTTATAATGAAAAATATAAAATTTATAATGATCCTACGTACGGAACCCTCCGTGGGCGAGTCCGATTCGCACTTGGCCGTTTTTTTTTTCGATGAAATATGCTCATGCATCCCACGCGGTAGGGGACGACGACGTGGGTATGTCGGACTCCTATATATGCATTTCGATCCTGGGTCAACTCTCGCCAATTGCCAATTCCGAGGTTCCGCAGGTCCTTCAGCACCTCGTCACCCCAGCGGTACCTCGGGCGCCCTATCGCTCGGGTACCACTTGGTCGTCCCAAGAAAGCTCTTTTACGACACGATCCTCCCCTATTTGTATGGTAAATGCAAACGATGTAAAGTAATAATGTCATGAATATTTGTTCATTTCCAATAAATTAATTAAATGTATTCGCTTTTTCTAAAGCTTTGGCTACTAATGCCCTTGCTAAATGGATTTTCGTGTCTCCTAAAAAAAAAAAAAATATTTATTTAAACTCTTTATTAACCACAGTAAGACCAATGGTACAAAAGGTGGACTTAATGCTCTAAGCATCTCTATCCGTCAACTTTCGGGAAGTGCAGACATCCATAAATGCGATTTAAAAATATTTTAACAAGAAATATAAAAAGTGACTAAAATAAGTACTCTACATCCAGGGCCGTGTTTATTCTATTGGAGAGCATATAAGACATAATTATAACAGAATTATGAAATCATACATAATATTCACACGTCGTGCTATCGATGAAATATGTAAGGCCACTCAATAAAATAAAATAAAATAAAACATGAAATTCATCCATATCCCGTTTAATTATAATACGTAATAATTCTGATTTAGATTTTTTTCTAGATATTTTATAACGGTGCTCATATCGTGTAGTTACGTCAAAGGACTGCTTTGTTGAACCACGGAAAAGGGCTAAAAACAGAACTAGATTTAAGCAGATTTACATATGCACACAAGCATCGAAAAAACATTTTCAAAAATTCTGCCCCGTTACAGTTTAATACATGGGTAATTTGGATTATTTTTTTGGAAGGGACTGTTCCATCATTCACGGTACCCTAGGAGGCCTGGGAACTTAACCAAAGAGCCCAGTGGAAAATAGGGTCCTGAATATACTACTATCGAGTACATGAATATAACTGCTATTGATAGTACATGTACATATTTTGAGAAAATACTAATGATGCTTATAAGGAATCTTACACACAAAAATAGCATAACCACGCATTGCGAATATTTTTATGTCCTATGCATAGCTGTGACCGTAGTCTAAAAACATTTGCAACTCAAGAATAATACACTCGTATGATAGATATCTCATAAAAACAATAAAAAACACTAATGCCCGTTTTTTTACCGTTAACTCAAAAAGTGACACATAACTTTCATCTTGATTTTAGAAAAATAAGAAAAAAAAAACAATATAAGTGTCCTAATTTAATATAATATATTTAGTTCGATTAAATATATATTATTACTTAGAGCATTAAAGTTTCTGGACAATACATTTGACACGTTGTGTCAAAGTCGTGTTTTAAACATCTTTTCTGTTTAAAAATAAAACTTATTAAATATTACAAACATAAAGATACGTTTCTTGCAATTTATTTAAAACAGGGTAAATCAATGGGGATTTTCAAGTCGGCAATATTTTTTTCTTTGTTCTTAAGAAAAATAAAACATTATCATTAACTAAATTACCATTTATATAGTCATCAATTATATTTTCTGAAAAGAAGCTATGTAATTACAGGAAATAAATATATTAGTATTAACTTCAGAAAAAAGTTGTAAATATAAATCTCGGATATACCTGAAAAGAGACTCAAAATATGTCATTAAAGAAATATTGTATACGAACATTACTACCAATTATTTGTTTAAAATAACATTAACTCAAATGTGTTAGTAATTTTATTCAAGAGTTTTAAAAAATAATTAATTAGTTAATAAGACACGAGCAACGAGCAAGAAACGTGTACCTAAGAAGCATGTATGGTTAATTTCAGGATTATGTAACAACCACCGCAAGATTCTCGTAAACTCGCAAAAAAAGGAGTAAAATTGTTTTTTTTTTTTTTTATTGTATTGTATTTTTAACTCTTTTGGGTAATATTTTGAAATTAAAAAGAGTGTACGAAAACTTTAAGAATTAATTATAACTTTACCCTACTCTTCTGTAAAGTTACTAAAAGATACTTACGGTGATATTCTGGGCAAGTGTTGATACCTATATGAATAAAAAATCACCAACCAAGAACTGATAAAAAAGAAACAATTCGTATTATTTTTATTCGTATTCCTCGTATTTTAATTCTTATTTCGTAAGGCATAGTAACTGTACAAAGTTCGACATGTTAAGCTTTTTGTACTTTTAGCTGTACAATAGACTACTACAGATCAAAATATAATCTGCTGACCCTTGAACCGTTATTATGTCATCGTAATAGTAACGAACTTTGCAGTACGATGATTTTTTTTTTGTATGAGTGGGCAAATGAGCATGTGAGATACCTGATGGAAAGCAATCACCACCGGCCATGGAGAACAGCAACACCAAACGGTCGCCGATTCGTGGCCAGCCTACATATATTCCTTCCTTTCTAGCCTATCAATGAATCATCAGCCCATATCTATCCACTGCTGGACATAGGCCTTCCCTAATGCCTTCCACCACATGCGACCATCCGCTTTCCGTGACCAGCCGCTTCCGGCCATTCCCTTGACATCTTTCGGTCCATCTAAATTGGGTCTCCGTCGCATTGCCCCGTTTCCATTCTAGGACTTTTCTTCATCTGCCATCACTGACTGGTTTATTGCCACTTCAGTCTGCTGACTCTGAGAGCAATTTCTTTGGTTCTCCGTCGAATTTATTCGATCCCTTAGAATGCCGACAATATCTCTCTTCAACTATCTATACGATGATAGAAAAACTACAGTCCAATATCAACCCTTTAGTTATGTTCTCGATGCATTAGTAAACTTCATTTACTTTACAAGATATATTTTTAAATTTCAGCTTAAAACTGTATCTGAATTGCAAATCTGACATGTTAAAACAGAACAACACTAGACTTTCAGGTTGTCTAGAGTGTACACTAACATTAAAATCTATTTGATAAGATCTTATAGAAAGCGAAAATAATTTTACGTCGCGCAGGAATCAGAGCATTGAAGTAATAGGGCAAAACAATATTTTTGTCGACACACATTCCTAATTATATAGTGAGTAAATGACACATGACATGCCGTGACAAATTACTTTGTTGATGACTCTATTGGGTGAATACTATTTATGGTGGTTAAACCTAGCACTTATTTGGTTACCACCAAATAAATACTGCATTTGGGCACCAATTTCGACTATTATTGGAACCATTACTACTATATTAATAATAGCATAGGTAACAGGGAAACTGCTTTATTTTCATGAACAAGTCATGTAACTGTATGTAAGTGTTAAAGATTTTGTACAGGGTGAAAATAAAAATCTTCCAGCGCATAATTATCTAAGGTTAATAATTTCAGAAAGCAAAAATTTTAATGGGATAAAAACCGCATCGTTTGTTGTGTAAAATTACATAATAAATTCAGAAACATAACGGCGACAGTTTAAAATTGTAACTTTTGCGGCTCATATTCTTTTTTACCCGACTGCCGAATATTAAAGGAATGGATATTGTTTTTTGTAATTATGTATCTCTATTAAGTTGGTATGCTTTACAGCTAAAACAGATAAACGAATTTGATTCGCCTCGGAATGAAAGGGACATAGAGTATAAATATTTCAATACGGTTATAATAGCGAGATTTTTTTTTCATTTTTGTCAGTATATTATAACGCAGCCGGTTTTTTGACCCATTCGATAATAATTTAAATATTCTTTCATTATTATATTTATAAAGGTACATATTATTACACATTTTTTTATTTACAAAACGAGAGGAAAGGATTCAGACATATCCATCCTGTATATCTCATAATGTTTCACCGATAGATAATAATTAAGTACGGATTCGCGGGAATATTGTACCCGGGTATTAAAGAGATATCTTGTAATAAATAATAAATATTTCTGGACAATTTACACAGCGTCATCTAGTCCCTAATGAAACGCAAAGCTTGTGTTATGGGTACTAGACAAATGATAAATGAACTTAAATACATTTTTTTTTTGTAAATACATACTTATAATAAATAGAAAACACCCAGACCAAGACTAACAGACATGTTCATGCACACAAATTTTTGTCTTGTGCGGGGATCGAACCCGCGACCTCGGAGTCAAAGTGGCCATTGCTAACCATTCGACCACTGAGCTCGTCTCAACATCTTATGTGCCAATCCAGATCATCTTGTTTAATTACGTCAAATTTTATTTAAATCAGTGCAGCTGTTTACGTATGATAGGTTACCATATATGTATATAATACGTTATATTGTATATGTATATAATAATTGCAGTTTTTTTCAAATTTCTGAATATTAATAGAATACATGATAAGTACGGAAAAACTCTAGGGCTTTAATATAAAGTGACTAACGCAGCACCTCTACAGGCACTTCCTGATAACTTCGCTTTATCGCAGAAATAAATACCTCTTGCTTTCTGTAAATTGTTCAACTTTTAACAAATATATTATTAAGGCTGGAAGAGATTGTGGATATCTCTTAAAGATAAGCTTACCTTTGAACAGTGAAGAACTCTTACGTGAAGATCTTGTAACCTTTTATAATCTATATGTCGCAGCCAATTCGTATAATCTGCCGCATTACATAACGTCTAGCTGTTTTAAAAAATGTCGGACCTATTATTTCAACCCGCCTTTCTATCATAATATGATTACACGAGTGAATTATTACCTGATGGTGCATCACCAAGAATACTTTTAATAGAATTAAATAGTTTGGCTATTTCTAATCAGAGCACAAACCTATCCAAACCTAACCAACAGATATTTAAATACAATCTGCCTAAACTTAGCCGTTTTGTAATGTGGCGGTTCTACCAATTGGCAGCGACATATATACGAGTATATATAAATGAATCTATTTCCCTTGGTCACGGTATCACGCGTGAATGGCTGGACCGATTGTGTTATTTCTTTTTATGTTGCATTTGTTATTGCTAGGAGAAGATTCTTATGCAAAAAAAAAATATAAGAAAAATCAGAAAATTTAAGAAAGCTGAACGACCATATTGACTTTTCTAATGTAATTTTATGTCATTTGACAGAACTGTCAGTCATTTGTCAGATTCATCATCATCATCATCACCAGGTCCATTTTAATCTCCACTACAGGAGCACGACCCTTTCTCGTCCGTCCCTGACAGAAGGAGGATTTGGCCTACACTCCCCACGCTGGCCAGACGGGTTGGGGAGGCCTGATCGATGTTTTATAATGTATTTCCCTTAGTCGCCTTGTACGACATCCACGGGAAGAGATGGAGTGATTCTATTCTAGTCTGCCGGAAACCACACGGCTCTTTGTCTTGTGTGAAACTAATTCGAATTCAATATACATTATTAAGAAGACAGGACAACATCTGTCTGTGTCTGTGTATTATATATATACTAGCTGACCCGACAGTTATATATATTTATATATATTATATTTAAACAGTCATATATATAGTCCTATATATATATATAACTGTTTCACATTAGTTGCAAGTTTGACTGACTTAATCTAACCATGATTTGTATTTTTTTTTATTTATCCATTTTAATAGAAAGTATTATTTATTTTCAGGTACCCTCATGTCAATCGGTCTCGGTGCCCTCGCTCTCCTCGCTGGCAAGGCCCTCATGACTGCAATGATGTCCCTCCTCCTGTCTGCTATCATCGGCATCAAGTCACTCTCCGGAGGCCAGAAGTCCACCACATATGAAATTGTCTCCAAACCTGTATACAGCCACAGTCATTCCCACTCCACGGCTCATGAAGATGTCGGCGGATATGGACATTCTGGCTATGGCAGGAGTTTAAATACTAGGAGACGCTAGACCAAAAATATTTAAGTTATTTATTTCGAATTTAACGACTTGGGTTAAAACAATTTCGCTATTTTCAAGTAATTTATAAGTTCTCGCTTCTCTTCCTTTCACGTTTTTTCTTTTATCAATATTATTTATTTTTCTTTATAAATGAATTTCATCTTTTTATTATCGTTTATTATCAATCTCATTTTTATTAATGCCTCCACTATATTGCCTTTATGCTCAATCTTTTCCTTTATAAGAATCAGATAATATCTCAAATGTTTGTATTTTATTCGTTTATCATTTTATTATTTATGATTTCATTTGTATTTTATTCTTTATAATCATCAAATCTATATTTTCATCTCCTTTATAAATTTACTTGAAAATAGCGATATGTTACAATAAACTGTATTTTGATTATGTAAATTATTTCAAACTGTTATGTTTAGATAATCAAAGTGACTAGCGAACTATTTATTAGTTATTTATTGACCCTATTTATTACTAGGTTAAGTTTTCACTTTTATGATCATGCATTTCTTTTGTTTTTTTGTTTATCATTTTTCATCTTTTTTCATATCATTATAATCATTTACTTTATGATTGTTTGTATGTAATTATAATTTATTGTGTATGTGTATATTTTTTATATATTTTATTTCTTTAAATATTATTTATTTTATGTATTTTTGTAGCTTTCTCATCATTACTTTCATAATTCATTTTTTGCTTGATAAATTTATATTTTTTTATTTATATGTATTCAGTAATTATTGGTTTATATATTATATTTTCGTGTATAGGTTATCATATTTATTCATATTTTATATTTATTTCCATATGTATATACATATATAAAATATCTGTATCATCTCATCATATATATTTTATGTATGGATTTTATTGTAATTTTCATATATGTATTAGGTACATGATCTATGATTTTTCTTTTATTTTTATATATATTTGAATAATGGTGTTTTATTTTATTTTACTTTTTATGTATCATTGTCATAATATTTCTTTATTTATTTCATTTTGTTATATATTACATCTTTATATTATTACAAGACTGGTATGTATTATGATATTAGTATTATATATGAAAGTCTTAGTCATTTTAATAGTTATGTTATAATAATTATTGTATATGTGTAAATAACATGTATTAGATATATCTATATGTATAGCTGTGTATGTATGCGTGTCATTTTTAATTTATGTTGCAATTAATTTCATTGTTATCTATTTTTTGGCACAAAAATAAATCGATGTTATGAAATATACTCTGTATGTATTTTTTATTCACAAGTACCTGAGGTTATTCAATAATGCGTTATATTTTTTAACGTACTTTGTATAATATTATTTAAAGTCACGTGAGACATTATTTAATAAATTTAGTATTTTGTATGTTAATGTTCCATCAAACGACCAATATGAGTTTTGTAAATTGAATCGAACCGATACATATATGACCTGACAAACATTGTTCTGTCTTCTAAACAGTGAATATTTATTACGAATTGGTTCCGCGCAATCTGTCAAATGACTGACAGTTCTGTCAAACGACATAAAGTTACATCAGAAAAATTAATAACATTTTCGTTCAGTTTTCTAATTTTCCACACAATTTTCTTATTTCTTTCTTTCATTAGAACCTTCTCCTGATAATGACAAATACAACATAAAAAGAAACAGCGAAATCGGTCCATCCGTTCAGCCGTGATGCCGTGACCGAAGGAAATATGGATTCATTTTAATATAAGTAATTATATAGATTAAAATATAGATTACATCGCCCGCGATTTCGTCTACGTGAACTTTATATTTATTAGATAAAAACTACTGCCTTTTCTTCAGGGTATATTTCTTCAGGCATAAAGTCAAAGTCAAAGTCAAAGTCAAAATTCTTTATTCTGTGGGCCCTCGCGGGCACTTAGACACGTCTTTTACAATTAGGTATATTTTTTATCTACCAGCATTTCGGAATGACCATTGACGAGAAGAAGTTGCTCATTACCATCCTTAGGTGTAAGATAAACATTTGTGTGCAAAGAACATGTCTGTTCGTCTTGGTCTGGGATTTTTTTATGTATTATATGTATGTATTTAAAAAAAAACTATTCCGCGCGGATGAAGTCGCGGCCACAACTAGTTGCAAAATTTATAATGTGTGAGGTGAGACTAAACTAGACGAGACCAGTGTCGCTCTGTGTAAAACACTTCCAGTGTTGCCTTTCCAAATCTGAACTGGCAACTAAAATTGAAAGTGCGCCTGGATTGGCAGGTCTATGAAAAATAGACGAATTCTGTCGACTTTCTTTCTGATTGGCTACATCTGACTGCATCGTAATCTCAGTCTTTTTGTTTTAGATTCGCGTACCGTAACGAAGTTAGTCTGTTCTCGCAGAGCAAAAGATAGTATGAACCGAGCATCTAAAATTATTAAACTGGGTGACTATTATGCTAACTTGGCGATTATAGATGATAAAATATACCAAAACCACAGTATAAGTAATAATACTACGTACAATAAGAGATGGTGGTAAGGGGGCAGTATGGCCGTTCGCTGCTGCTCGACCTCACCTCACCTCTGAGACAAGTCTGGAACAGTTTGCAATGGGTCGCTTGCGCACACGCTCATTCACGCTCTGCACAGACGTCATTGTTTATGTAGTAGTAAATGACGCGAAATTTGTGTGAAGTGGCCGTGGTGTGGTAAAACCTAACCTTTCTAACCTAGTATTTCAGTCGCCCATATAGCAATTTTAATTAATTTTAATTATTGTGTATTGCCGTGTGGTTTCCGGCAGACTAGAATTGAGTCACTCCGTCTCTTCCCGTGGATGTCGTACAAGGCGACTACGGGAAATACATTATAAAACATCGATCAGGCCTCCCCAACCCGTCTGGCCAGCGAGGGGAGTGTAGGCCAAATCCTCCTTCTGTCTGGGACGGACGAGAGAGGGTCGTGCTTCTGTAGTGGAGACAAAAATGACCTGATGATGTTGATGATATAGCAATTTTAGTCGCTGAAGTTATTACGTACATGTAAGCAACTTTTTATGTTTTCTTTGATTTGTGCGCATGAACACTTTACAGTATTTGATTATAATTAACAAGTTAAAGCTTCTGGGTGGTGGTGGCTCGCCGCCATCTTTAAGCCAAAGCCAACCTCATCTGCATATGATGCACAACAGCTGATTAACTAATAAGGATCTAGCATAATAGAGGTAGGATAGTTAGGACACAAGCTATAAGCTGTCTGACTGGGGAAGTACCTCCACTATATAACAATTCTCAGGAGTCGAGAGGAATGTTGTTTTTCTGCAAGTGACTAGGCTAGGGCGCGGGAGTTCTACTTTATGTCGCAAGTGCCTATAGGCTACTGCTACCAGTAACTATTCCACATCAGTACCGTACGCTTATTGGTCACTTGATAATACTTGATATATAAAAAAAAAACTTTAAAAATCGGAATGCGATACATGAAAATTTCACTGAGTGATAACTTTAGTTTTAGTCCTGATTAAAATGACGTTAAAATATTTTATTATCTTAGTATCAAATGGAGAACCCTTATTCATCCCACTAATAGTATACGGGTCTCCCCTCAATTGAAGGGGTTCAGAGCTTACTCCACCACGCTGCTCAACTGCGGGTTGGCGGTGGCCAGTGTTTTCAAACCGCCTAAAGGCCACTGACTTGGCTTAACGACTGTCATCTAATGACAACAGCTGAGACCGACGGCTTAATATACCCTAAGCACGGAGGTGCTCGATATATGGTAAACTCATCCATGAGCAGGGTACGTTACTACGTCGACGTTGCTTAACTTGCGTATTCGATTAGACTGGCGCGCGCAACGACGCCAACGAACTCCTCACAAATCGAGTTTGAGTTCTTTAATCATAATCTTTATTTGCTGTAAATGAGATAACAGTCATGTGGGTGTTAGATTTACAACAAAGTCGCTTATCTTATATATATATGCCTTGACGTGCGTGAGTCCGACTCACACGTGGCCGGTCTTTCACAGACGGACGGACGGACAGCGGAGCCTTAGTAATAGGGTTCCTTTTTACCCTTTGGGTACGGCACCCTAACAATGAATCCCTATTTCCCTTGGTCACGTCATCACGCATGAACAGCTGGACCGATTTCGCAATTTCATTTTGTATTGTATTTGTTATTATCAGGAGAAGGTGCTAATGAAAGAAAAAAAATAAGAAAGTTGCACGGAAAATTAGAAAATTTAAGAAAACTCAACAACCATATTAAGTTTCTTAATGTAACTTTATATCGTTTGACAGAACTGTCGGTCATTTGACAGATTACGAGACACCAATTCGAATTCAATATTGATTGTTAAGAAGACGGGACAATGTCTGTCGGGTCAGCTAGTTTTCAATATATACAGACACGTTTTTTTGTATACTATGTCAGGTGGGAGCATAGCATACGGCCCGCCGGATGTGAAGCGGTTACCGCAGCCGTATTAACGCTCGCAACATTAAAAATATCGCTCGCGCGCCGCCACCCCCACTGCCAATGCAACATCTCCTTCCTTTCTGGTGACCTCACTCACTGGCAGGAACACAACAATCCTCAAGGGAATTGTTATTTGGCTGCGGTATTCTGTGAGGTGGAGGTACATTCCCCAGTCGGGTAGCTTACAATTACGCTCCCTACCTCTCTTTTCGCCAGAGCTTCGTTTGTCAATCAGCAGGGTGCACCGCGTGCAGGTGAAGTTGGCTTTGGTTCACAGATGTTGATGAACCACTTACACCCTAAATTCTCTTTCTATCCAAAGAAGCGTCACATTACGCAGCGGGTATCACCTTAAGCGCGTCGGAAGTCACGTAAAAGAAACATAATAAGCACCGACCGAAAGGTAATAAACTATTTATTATACGAACTCCATCCATTTGATACTTGATACAAACTATCGTATTGTAGTGTCGGGGAGTGATTAATACGACTGATTTCTTAGAGTGTTCGTTTAATACTGTCTTAATATTTTTCCATTACATTACATATTATACATTTGTCCACCACATCATCACCCTTTACAAAAAAAAAAGCACAAAACTTTAATTACGTTATAATAAGCGTTTAGTTATGAGAGAAAGCAATTATAGTGATACAAATCACGTAATGTTATATTTATTATCATGGCAAGTATCTCCTTATACAGATTCAACGTTTTTTTTTATTGGACTGCAAACCGTACAACAGCTATTGCACGCGGGCCACTTACATTATATTATTTATATTCATTTATGGCCCGCTGAGTTTGCCTGAATGTCCGGGATTCAGGCAAGCTCAGCGGGCCGTATATGGCCCGTGGGCCACAGATTGAGTATGACTGCCTTAGCTAATGGGATAAGCATATGGCCTGCCTGGTGTAAAGGGGTTACCGCAGCCTTTTACGCTAGAAAAACCAGGATTAATACTAAGAAAATAGCATCTGTTAATTCAGGTGGAAAACAATGCTACTGATGCACAGCGGTTAACCTATAGATTGTTATTTAGCTGGGATTTTCTGAAAGGTCCGAATGGAGGTACTTCCCTGTTTAGGCTCGATATGTCCTACTTCTGTTTCATACAAATCCACACATTTTAAACGTGCTTGTTCTATTTAATGAAAAAGATTTTAATCAATGCGATAAAATAACTTTCCCAAATTGATAAACCCTTATTCTGTTTCTTGTTATGATTTTATAGTAGATTATTGCATCGAGCACAGGCTCTAATCTAACAGGCACGAGGGCAATATAAATTACTTAAGGCGAGGTGCATAATCTGCTTTTCTTTCAACTTATACCTATAGGAATAGTAGATAAAAGAAACTCATATCAAACAGTTAAAATAGAAGTTTCTATAACACTGTCGGCTTCATTTAGAATTTTCCGGAGTTAATGTGTCGCTAGATGATTCCATTTTAATTCGAAGCCGAAGCACTCAAAATCAGATAGTATCACACTTTTGTCGTTTCCAAAAATATTGTCAAGCAAAGTTAACAAAGTTCCCGCCAAATCACTTTTTTAAATTTCTTTCATTTTTAACTCAGAGTTAGCAGCAATCATTTTTTAAATTTGGAACAAGTAGGATAGAAACGAATAATACGCACGAAAAAAAAAGTATTGATATCGGCTGGCTGAATAGAGCTAATCCATTGAGATTGGCACCTTTTGGTGCGATTAAAAAAAACTGTGCAATAATGAAATTTCATACATTTTTATTGCTCTAGCTAGAGCATTAAAGACTCGTTTTGTACTGAGTTTTTAGTGTGATTGTGATGAAATTAAAGCATAGTTGGAAGAAAAGTCATTTAAATTATAAAAATGAATTCGAAATTCGTTCCATTCAGAACATTCTTTCATTCTTTCAGAACATTGTCTCATTATTGACCAAAGTAACATTGTATTTCTGTATGTAACAAAAATACAATGTTTTTTCGACACGACGTTTTTTTGTAATGATGAAATGAATGAATGATAAAATCAATATATCGGCATCAATCCAAAGTTGTTATAAGAGTTTTCTTTTCCTTATGAGTTACGGAACTCTAAAAGTAGTTGACGTACTTTCATACTGCATGTTTGTTTAGAATTGTTTCGCTACATATATATTGTATATAATTACTCCATGCTGGATATTGGCATTCCCCAATGCTTCTACCATAATGCATATGCATAGTTAAATACAAAACTATAATGAGATGTTAAATCAAAATGCAACTATTATTTTAACAACATTTTATTATAGTAAGTACTTGTAAACACGAATACAATAAGTACAAACTCAAATATCTCACAATTTGAGTAAATTTTAGTGCAATTGAACATCTGTAAAAACTTTAAAAATAACTTACAAAAAGTATTTGTGGTTACGATAATCAATAACACTTTCAGATTATCGCCGAAGGAGGCAGCAAAAACGACTTAGTACTTCAAACTTTTCCATTTGTTTACTATTCGAAAGTGCCTCAGTTTCGCCGTAACAATACTCCCAAACCAATCGTCCAATTTTGCTCTTTTTGCCATTTCCAACTTATCACCTTGTTCGTTTTACATTTATCTCTTGGAGTATAAATAAATTGCCTTCACTGCAATTGGATCAGTACAGTGAAGTCATCGAACGAAATGGTATAGATATCACAGGGCTAACCATACCAGTGCAGTGCAATAGTGACAAAATGTTCGACAAAAATGTGTACGCAATTATAGTGATAGTGTGTTATGTGCATACAATCAAAGGACTGATCGATACTGGAACCCAACCTAACTTGATACCGACTGTGGAAGAACCCAAAAATGTTTCCCATGGAGAAAGGACTGGACGATTACTTCATAAGGAATGCAATAATTTATTAAGCTCAAAGTGTCTGAAAATACACGTCTTATCCTTCTTAGAGGACTTGAGCTCTCGGGACGAGCTTGCTTTACTACCAGGACTTAGTATTATAAAGGAAAACCTGACTTCAAATAATCCTAGTCCTGAAGAAATGGCTGCAGAATTATCACGTCAGTTTCCTGGAAAACCTGAGGAGAAACTAAACAGGTTCATTTTGTATCGATTGCAAGATTACCTTGATGGTCATTCTTTGAGGTATAAGCTTCTTGATCCTCAAACGACTAAGGAAGCAATGAATATGGCTAAAGGAGACAAGGAGTCCATTGGCAGGAAATCTGGAGGAGGAGGTGGTGGTGGTTTTGGCGGCGGTAAAGGCGGTGGAGGCGCTCTCATTGCTGCTGCTATGATGATGAAAGGTAAGCATGATAATGCACTTTCATCGATTCATAATTTCGCCATTTTAGAAAAGTTTCCTATTAATTTCAATACATACAGTACAAGTATAAGAAATATGATTTTATAAGTTTGAAATAATTTTGGCATTAGCTCAATAGTTTAATGTAAGAGACTGATAATGTAATGGTATATTTTTGTAACAGTATCTTATGGCCTTTATCGTTTTATTACTTTTGTATTTTGATCATAGTCACAATATCTTTTGCATCAATACTCTCTTTCTATACAACTAAATGCATATAAAGCTTGATGATATAATTTATAACTCCTATTGTAGCAATGTGTAGCACAAGGGCTGTAAAATATAGAAGAGTTTAACAAGTTTCACATGATCATAACCGTACTTCCCTTAACCTAAATTTGAATCATGGTTTCTTCCCTGTTTCTTATTAATCCCACTTATTAGACATGTCACATATTTTTACAGGTGCTCTAGCTGCAGCTGCTCTTGGAGCTTTAGCACTTCTAGCAGGAAAAGCCCTCATGACTGCTCTGATGTCACTATTGCTATCTGCACTGGTGGGGCTCAAAGGAGGCGGAGGCCACAAATCGACCACATACGAGATCATTACCAAACCTGAAGTCTCTCATCATCATTCTCACAGCCATGAGGAGCATCATGAACACGATGGTCATCACGGAGGATATAGAAGGGCTTACGATTTGGGATACAATAGTTACATGCCCTACGACACGACTAGTAGTAATTAGATCTATTATTAATATTAAGTCTATTTATTGTATAGATTTAAGTAATTTATTTCGTTCTTCATCTTCGTTGTTGTGAATTTAATTATTAATAGCAGTTTCTGTTGGTGCGTTAAAGGTTATGCTATTGTCAATTTTATATGTGATTGCTTGTTATATATAATTATGTATATTGTTTGTTTATTTATTTATATGTTTTCATTTTATGTAAGTATAATTATTATGCCAAACTCACCACGCTGCTGGGATGCGGATCTTCAATCGAAGAGGTTTATGACATTATATATATATAAATACGAGTATGATATATTCCCACCGCAAGTTCTCTAGCACATTTATTTTTTTATTCACATCGTATTTTTCATTGTATTGATCTTTGATTGAGTATTGATATTTATTATCCATATTTGTGTCATATTTTTTATTTGGTTTTATGATAAGTATGTATATATATTAAATTGAATGTATATATCAAATCTGTATATAAATATTGTAAGTATCTACCTCACGCTCATATATCTAATTATTTTTTTAATTAGAGTTTAACTACATATTGTATTTAATTTTGTTTATTGCTTGTATATTATAATTTTATATATTGTTTACATACTTAAATTTGTATATATTTATTTGTAGATTTGTAATTATTTCATCTCAATTTTATGAGATAACTGTATTATTTGTTACTTTTTAAGCGGTATTTATAACTGTGATATTATATATACTTTTGCTTATAAATACTCTATAAACCAAATACTATGCTACTTGATGTTAATAACTTATTTCTTTAATTTATTGAACAAGAAAATAATAAAATTATTACCGATTATTTTATTATAATCCTTAATTTTTTTTTAAGAAAGAAAGTGGAATATATTTTTATTTTTTTGCGTTCCTTTCACTCTCACATTAGAATAATGAAAAATAGAATTATTATATTATTACTTGAAGCAATAACTTTGAACTCATTTTTTATGAAAATTGCGCGGACGGAGGTGTATGAAATTTCTAACACTTATTATTATAGTTTATTTAAAGAAGAACAGCAGATTAGTATTCACTCCTTCTCTATATAAACTATATATTTTTTTAATTATGCATAAAAGTACATTAAATCAATATATAAAAAAAATTACACGCACCACCATGTATACACTCACATACGTGTATACTCTTTTGTCATAATTTAAATTAATTGTGATCGAATTTCTACCAATGGGCGACCACTAGTTCCTATAAATTTATATTTCTGCATTTATCATCTTATATCTCTGCATCGTCTACATGTCTAAAGTATTTTACTTGGTGTAAAATTTGTGAACTAGAGTAGCGTAGAAAAATTAGGAAAAAATATTGAGGACACAATAAATGGACTTATAACCGTATGGCAAATCAAGCTCTTTAAAATGAGATAGATGCAACGAGTTTACAAGTGCCCGCAAAGGCCAGTAGCACTAACAGAATTTCATATACGATTTTATAATCGATTATTTATACAAGTTCGAGTGGTGTTTATACATCACTCGATACATACAGCCCGTTTGATGCGAAGCACTTCATCATCAGCTTGTATCTATCCAATGCCGGGTATAAGCCTTCCCCAAAGCTTTCCACCAAATACGATCCTCCGCCTTCCGCATCCAGCCGCTTTTTTAAGGTTATCGGACCATTTAGAAGGAGGGCGTCTAACGCTTCGCCGTCATATGCACGGCCTCCGTTCTAATACCTTCCTCCCCTATCTGCCATCACTTACTCGGCAGATGTGACCGGCCAATTGCCACTTCAACTTGCAAACTCTGAAGGCTATGTCGACAACTGTGGTTCACCTCTCGCGAAGCACCGTAGCCATACAAACGCTCGCAAAATGAAAAATGACTCGCGCGCCGTGACCGCCTTCCTTTATTCCTGGTGATGTCGCTCACTCACAGGAACACAAGTACCCTCAAATGATTATGTTATTCGGCTGCAGTATTCTGTGAGGTGGAGGTACTTCCCCAGGGCAGCTTATAAATACGCTGAGTCACCCTATCTCTATTTCACCACAGCTTCGTTTATTAGTTAGCCGGGTGCACTACATGCCGGTGGATTTGGATTTGGCTCAAAGGATTTTTATTTAAGTAATGATTCGTGTGGAATTTTATCTCCAAAAGTAATCAGCAATTAGAAGCAATCTAATTGCTTTCAACTACTTTCAAACTTAAATTGTTGATTAAATTTCTAAGGTCAAATCGCAATAAGGACTTATAATTATGTGTCTTCGAATATCGTGGACAGTTTCCACCAAAAGCAACCTTCAACAATTTTAGAATGAATTTAAAATCGTATATCGTAATCATAGGAATTATGTTTGTCCAGAAATATTTCTTGGAATTGATGTTTTCTAAGTATTATAATTTGTATGTATGTATTTAATATATTTAAGTAATTATATCAGTTATCTAGTACCCATAGTACAAGCTCTTCTAGTTTGGGACTAGATAGCAGGGTGTAATTTGTCCACGAATATTTATTTATTTAAACAATAAATTCAATAAATATATTACGAACAAATAAAGCCCATATTAAGACAAACCTTTCTTTAGTCTTTAGCAATGAAACTATTAATAAATAAAGAGAAATCAACTTTATTACTCCAGCAATAAAGTAGTGATATAAAGGACAAGACTAAAACCTTTCGCAGTATGGGCCTTATAATTTTCTTCAGATCCGCAACTTACCGCAAACATTCTTGTCTACTCTTAACAAAATTATCTATGTTCATCCCCACATCGTGACTTTTGACCTTAAATCCTATTAACACAAAGAAAATAAATAATGCTAACCTAGTGCCTGACTTTTCATTTGATTTCCATCCTTCACTACCCGTTGACATCAAAATGGCTTTTGACAAAGTAATTCTTGAACTGCTGTGTATTATTTTAATAGATTCTTTAGTTATTGGACATGAATACGAAAAAGACAGAGATCTAAATAGTGATATAGTATCTAATGAAATAGACAGAGAAGATGATAATAAACTATCTGATGTATTCAACGGAGTTTATACAGAATGTTTTTTTCATTTATCGTATTCATGTTTGCAGAAAAAGACACTGTTGTATTTAAGAGAATTGAATAAGCTAAGTGAAGTTTCTGTTATTGGTGATTATGTGAAGTTTGGTAAGTACGATTTTACATTTGACTTAATGAAACTAAAAATTAAAAAGACCATCGTCTATTATATTATATCGGTCTATCGCCGTTTGTAAATGCATCAGCAAAGTTTCGTACAAATGCAAATATTTGAGATGTTACAAAGTTTTGTGTGACCTTCCATTTAGATTTACAGAGTAAAAAAATATTCAAAGTCATGTTTGTGATATGTCATTAGAATTAAAATTTGATAGGCTATTGTCGAAACTATATCTAAAATCACCTACCTATCTCTTTCTGCGAAAGCATGGACTATTGGCTCAGTTTTGCTGTTTTGAGAAAATCTTCTATTTAGTGTTATTTACACACATCCGTGTAAATGTCTTTGATCTAAAGCTAATTGATATTAAAACAACCTAAGAAATAATCTTTAAAGTTGATAGACTGATATTTTGAGTCCAAAAGTTATACTGTCTTTACAAGTAACTTGCATGCTAAAATATATATGTAACAAGATGATGTTTTCATCCGCGGATAATTAGAAAGTTTCTTTATTAGAGAATGCAAAAAATTCAATTTCCAGAATATAAATTACACAATATTTTATTTTTCAGTAAAATTAAATATTTCAGAAGATGCTAACAATCAAACATTAGAAGAATTTATCGACGAAAATAGTCCAGGAGAACTATCAATTATGATTGATAAAGCTGTGAATAATTTTTTTGATAACCATATAATGAAATTCAGTGCTCTGGGTAAAAACGTGTCAATACCAAACACAGGTAAAATATAATTAACTTTAACATGTAGTAATAGATAATATAGAAAGCAAACCTGCTTTGGAGATAATAATAATTATTTGGTAGTTAAAACTAAAGGTATGGTTGTAAAACCTTGATGACTTTCAAGCCTGAGATTTCGAATAAACATTACTTATATAATGTTGCACAATTTAACTATAAAATTAATATAAACATGTTAATGTTACAGTAGCCGAAGGATTTGTTGGTAGAAAAAAACGAAAAGGGGGAGGAGGTGGTGGTGATGGTCATGACTCTGATGGCAAGAAGAAAATGATGATGATGGCGATGATGTGTATGAAGATGAAGTTTATGATGGTACGTACAATACTAAAATGATATTTGCGAACTAAG
Organism: Hypsopygia costalis; assembly: GCA_937001555.2. Classification (NCBI taxonomy): domain Eukaryota; kingdom Metazoa; phylum Arthropoda; class Insecta; order Lepidoptera; family Pyralidae; genus Hypsopygia; species Hypsopygia costalis. The sequence continues at coordinate 7,629,972 of OW443350.2, forward strand.
ATTACACTTATGATATAATATTCACGCAATATTGACCGTACTAGTAGATATATACAGTCAGCAGCACAGCGTTTCCTGACCTTTTTCTGTCCACGGACTTCTAGAAAATGAAGTACAATTTCAATGACCTCTTGATAAAAAACACAGGAATAAATTTAGAACCACTTATTTTAGTACTGAAAACTAATTAATTAATTACATTTTGATAAAAATTAAAAATACTGTATTAATGAGAAGGTTGGTGCTACTTTTTGCGAGTTTGGCATTATTAATTAATTCAAATGTTCATAGATAAGACGGCGGAGCCCCACACACATAATCGCGGACCCCCAGGGATCTGCGGTTATGTGTATGGAGGTCCAAATGGAGGTAAACACTGGTCTAGTACTATTTCTTATTCTATGCTGCAGGTACTGTAACATAGCTAAGCAAATGAGTTGCCTTGATATTTATTAAATACATGTTTTCTGCATTACAAAATTGCTGTCATATTTTCAATCTTGAGTCAGATTCATTGATAATGAACGTGATCAAAGATTAATTGACTTACTTCGATTGACATTCCGAATATACTTTAGTTAATAATCATCTTTACCAGTTTCAATTATCCTATGTCAGTTCATTAAACCTTTTCCTTTGTAACGTCTCTATCGTTTATCACAACAAATAATAGTTACGAGTTACGATATTTGGATTTCTATTAAATCATTTTTTTTTCATTGTTATTTTGCAGATGGTGCCGGCTATGATGGGGATGATGGGAATGATGTCTTTTAAAGGAATGATGTTTAGTATGATGTCGTTTATGTTATCCAAAGTAAGTATTAGTTCGTTAAAAAGTAGTACAGACATAAAATTAAGCTGATGAAACACGTGCGTGGTTTTGCCATTAAAACACCTATACAAATTTAGTTATAATTAGAGAGAGTGTGTGTATGTATTAAATATGTTTGTCAAAGGTGCTAAAATTTAATATTTAATAATATTATATTTAAATAAACTTGAAATTTGTACTGATATTATTGCTTTAATATTCCAGATGATGCTCTTAATGAAACTTTTGGAGAAAAAAGGCGGAGGATTCGGAGGAGGTGGAGGTGGGGGAGACGGTGTAAGTTTTAAAAAAATAAATCAACTAAGTATTCACACATACATAATCAATAAGTAACGTTTGATGTATTTTGACTATTTTAACAGCTCTGCTAGCTATGATGTATCAGGCGTTTGATATAATTTATGTCTACTTAATTCAATTATTAATCTATACAATTGATTCACAAAGTGCAGAAGTCGATTCAAGTAATCTATGAAATCTATAAAAAAAATCATATACTAGTAGGGCAGAGCGAAAATATCAACGGGTCTACGAAACAAAAACCTTTGAGACCTCTGACCTAGATAATAGCAAACATGCAAACAATAACAAAAACACTAATGATATCTTTGTTTCTAACTTGATTAAAGGTATTTGTTGTAAATTCTGAATTCTTGGCGGAACGTTAAGTATAATATGATTAATATTCAGCCACGGATATTTTGTATTTCTATGTATTATAAATAATAATTGTTGGAACAGACATAAAGATGCTATTATAATCCTCATTATTATCATTTTAGCCGCGAAAGCTCCACTGCTGAACAAAAACTTCGTCCTTAGACTTCAACAACGATCCATTTTGATCATATTATCAAAATTGCCAAAATAAACTTGTGTAGATCAAACGCCTGAAATAACATACGCAGCAGAATTGTCAAACTTTGGCTCCCGGGTTTAAAATTTTTTGGCCTAAAATTAAATTTCAGAGAAATCGACTCAGTTATTTTTTCTATTACTATTGTTTAGATACATATTATATGATTATAAATACACAGAACTACGCATGTATTAACTTTATCTTAATGAGTATTAATAATCAGAACAGAGTAATTTTGAAGCCACTTGAGTTTAAATTCACTTTAAGAACTGATTTTTTTTTTAGAGCTATATTCTCTACCTTATAAAGATTTGTCACATGCTAAGGTCTTTTTAATTGTGTACGTTGCGATTCTAAATTAGATTTTTTCCTTCATAATGTAAATTTTTGGACATTTTGGATTATCAAGACAGCCCTTCTTCACTCATCAGCCTGTTGTAGCAGTCTCATCCAAACTTCATTAGCTTTGATCCATTAACAAACCTGCATAGTGCGAAATAGTGCGAGATTTAATAGTTTTATTAAATTTTCTATATCACTGAGCATTTAATCGTTTATAAGTATTAAAAAAAAAAAAATCGCCACCAAGGTGAGTTTGTGAATTTTTCCATTTTTTTTTTAAATATTTATAATATTCTGGCAAGTTGGCCGAAATCAACTATTTAAATATTAATCATTTAACCGACATCACTAAGTTCTATTTTTATTTAAATTTTGTTACTATTATAATCACTTGTATGCTCTACCCACTTCATTAAAATTATTTTTACAGTAATTGTCAGAAAAAAAAGGTCTTTTCGTTTCTACAGAATAATATTTTGTGATTTTATTTAAACATATCTGTAGCGACGCATCAAAATAAAATGGCAACTATAACCGTTACCAACGCTTATTTTAATCTTTTATTTAGATAATTATTGTTCTTTGTTTAACAGGGCTGGCCAGCAGGAGGTGGGGGTGGAGGAGGTGGAGCCTGGATGCCAGCAGGTATTATTCCTATATAGTCACATATATACAAAACTTGACTGCCAATAAAAACAAAACCTTGCCTTCAGGTGGACAAGATTACGGCGGTGGAGGCTACGATGCTAATGGACAATGGCAAAGCCGTTCCATTATAGATTTTAATAGAGAACTAGAAAACACAAAATTGGAAAACAAGCCTATCATATCATATGTTATTCCAAATATAAGGTACAGCAATAACGTTAATAAAAATTTGCGAAAGATAGGAAAAACATTAGACGATGAATTTGACAAAGTAAAAATTATACCGACATCTCGAAAGAAAAGAAGTGCTTCAGTCGAAGAATTTAATGAAATTGAGAATGATAAGCCAAAATCAAGAAAGAAAAGAGGTATAATTGATACTCTACAGAATGCATATTTATATTGGATTAACCAAGTACTAGGATCAGGAAATAGAAGAAAATCAAACTTCTCAAGATATAAAATTGTGAATGGAATTAAATATGTTTATTACCCAAGAGTGCCACAGAAATTTAAAATGCCACAACCTCAAATTGCTAACAATGTGAAAATCAATGACGACAGTTTAAGACCTATAATAATTGCTGAAGATTTCAATAAAGGTGAAACAGTTGAAGGTCCAATCGAAAGTCGAATGAATAGGAAGAAATTTCACAAAATGAAAAATACTATGACTGACGCAGTTGAAGAGAATCCGTGGGAATGACTATATTATTTGATGAAATTCTACGTTTTGGAGAACATTGTGGTTCCTGATTTTAAATCGTACATGTTTCTATAAAGACTTTGTTACAAAGTAATGTAATATTTTAGAATAAGTTATTGGTGTATATTTAGCTTTACTAGTGGTCGCCAGCCCCCTTACCACCATCTCTTATTGCGATTCAATAACTGGATAGAAAGCTTATTCATACCAATGAATAAGCGACTCTATTTCAAATGTAATAGAGTCGCTTATTCATTGGTATGAATAAGCATTCTATTCAGTTATTGAATCGCAATAAGAGATGGTGGTAAGGGGGCTGGTGGTCGAAATTCGACCATAATTAGTTTAAATTATAAGTATGAATATTATTAAGGTTATGAGTGTATGCGTCAAATACATGGTAAAGTGTGTAATGTTTTTTTTTTATTGATTTAATGTATTTTTATGCATAATATTTTTAAAAATATTAGCATTGTGTACGAAATTTCATATGCCTCCGTCCGCGCAATTTTCGTAAAAAGGGTTACAAAGTTTTTGCTTCTGTATTAAAATAGATATAACTTAAGTTTAATTTCGCTTTATTTATGTTGTTTATAACGAGTCAATAAATATTATTCTTTGGGTTATGCTGTTTTAGAATTATTAAAATATTTTTAAATGTCATAATGAGTAAAGTTAAGCACCTATCGCAAGGAGTCGTCCAGCGAGTACGGGGGCCCACCACACATTGTCATCACTGTGTCTCCTGTGTAGCCAGGATTAATAGTGACGACGACCACCAAAAAAGGGAATGAACAGTGAACTCTAAAGCAGTTTCTTGTGAGTTCCAAGGCAGATGTAGTTTTCCCGGTGGTAAAACTACATCTGCCTTGGAACTCACAAGAAATTTAATCAGAAGAAATTAGTACGAGTAAGAAGATTTTGGAATTAGACTTTCCCTCTTAGTGTGAGATACAGCAATATGGCAAATAAGGCATTAGAAGCCTAAGCTACTCGTTCGACGACTACATAGGTGTCTATGTTTTTGCAGGAGTGTCTTGCTTGTCGTAACAAGCAACAAGGAAAGTCGTATCTTTCCTTCGAAAGAAATATTTGAGTATTAGGCTAGAATATATCCCAGCTATTAAAATAAATATTAGTTATTATACTATATTCTATGTAGTTTTATTAAAAAAAAAGTCGTAGCAACTTTTTTACACTCTCTTGGGTGCCAAGTCAACATAATGTCCGCTTGATGGAAAACGATTACCGCAGTCAGATAGACATTTGCAGTACAGAGAGCGTTACTCGCGCACTCGCTAAACACAACCCGCTGCTAACGCAGCATCTCCTTACGTCTGGTAATCACTTTCATTTACATGAACACAACAAACCTCAAGAGTCTTTATATATGAAGTAGGTGTAGATCATAGATTAACAATAGGTCGCCGCTCCGAGAGGAGCGGAGACCAATTGATAATCTAAGGTATAGATATAGTCCTAGAAATGTTTCACTACCTAAAAAAAAACTTTTTTAAAATTTAAATACCTATTTACATTACGATGTTTTCAGACATTCTATCATTGTGTTGTCTCGCTTACACCTCACTAATACTTGCTCCCAGGTTCAACTCCCTACCAGAAACAAAAAATAACTGGCAATTTGTTCTAAACACTACTTTGCGTACTCCTGTGGTAAGTTAATTCATACAAACTACTGCCGGCCTGCAACCAACCACTACCGTTTTCAGTCATATAATAATATATGAACTAACTGCTGGCACAAGCACGTATAGTAGTGTAGATCAAATACCCTGTAAATTTGACTTCCGCAAAATAACACCTGACTCAATTAACTCGCGTTAACAATTATGTCCGCGGACCACAGTGGTCCGTGATACATACTTATAATGAAAGAGATTGAGCACTATTATACAAAATACTAAAATCTTGAGTTACAGAAAAATTGATTTATAAGACACTCGGGGACAGACACTCACCCTACACCCAACAAAAACCTCGTAGTGGTCCGCGATTAAATAAAGGTTGGGAACCACTGATCTAAATTAGACTAAGTTGGGTGGCAGATAAGCATAGGGCCCGTCTGATGTGAAACGGTTACCGTAGGCATATTAATACTTGCCACAGATATTGAGGGAAAACCGAGAGCACTATAACTAATAGCCAATTTGACAGTCAGCAGATTTGCTCGCAGCTCGAAACAGGGACTCAAACAATACAATCCTACCGCCGAAGCCGATTACCATTTGATATTTTTATTGCGAAAATTAGACTTCAGCTTAGATTTATGGTACTTGTATTTAGCTTAGCTTCTAGAAACCCTGGAGCTCTACTGAGTGAGCTGTTGATGTTTGTCTGGACTACAAATGAAACCCCAGCCCGCGAAGCACGGAGCTTTGCGGGCGCCCTCCAAACTAGGACAAATCCGGGGAAACCCGGACGGATAGCAACCGACTTTTGTAGGACCCTGTACCTACAGGTAATGCTCCCCTGTGCACAAACTTCGCTGGATTGCGAGTCTCTCGTGCAGTAAACCAATAAGGCAAAAGGACCTTTATCCGCCCCGCTATCGCGCCCAGTAAACCAACCAAGCATTCGAGCGGATTGGTAGCAGGGTATCATTGAAGCTGAAGCCATTACCACCGATTTTTTTGATAGCGAAAATCAAAATTTAGCTTAGATTGGAGGTAATTGTGTTTAGCTTAACTGGTAGAAACCATTGAGCTCTGCCGACTAAGCTCAAGATGTTTGTCATTAACTTAAACCTAAGATCTATTTTCTCGATTAAAAAAATCCGATGGTAAAGGGCTTCAGCTTCGGCGGTAGGGCTACTGCTACCAATCCTTTTGAGTGCTTGGTTGTCTTACTCCCCTTTTGCCTGGAAGCAGACTACTTGGGCAGTCTTAAGTCGCCTTAAGTCCTGTACTTATGTATAATAACGCCTTAAGGGTGTTGCTGCGGCTTCCTAGTTACTCTAGCGCTTCGGGGATGTTCGCTGAGGAGTGCGATGACTATTTTTCCTGCCATTCTTCGCAAGAGAGCGGCGTCTATAGTGTTGCAGATAAAAAGGACGGCCCGTTTCTAAGACACAGGATGGCATTCAGTCATTCTTGGCTCCAGTACCTACTACGCTGCGAATTTCACCATTTTATTGTCTGATTGATTGTATTATCTTTATTAATAAGTATAAATATTTAAACGAGTACATAAAAACACCTATAATATAGATGTACAAACTAATCTCTAATTTATTTATTTATTTATTTATTCGTTCAATTGCTTGCTGTACTAACAGTTTGACCCAAAACGTACAGCAAGCCACAGTACAATTACATTCATACACAATAATAATCATAATAACAACATTAAATTCATTAATACCTACACATTACATTAATTATAATAATTCAAATAATTAATAAATAATAATAAGATTTATGGAATAAATATAATAATAATACATTTATAATTCAAATAATAATTCAATTAATATTATTAATAACATTAAATTCATTAAATACCTACACATTACATTAATTATAATAATTCAAATAATAATAATACATTTTTACGAATTGATTAACATTGAGACGAAATATATCCAGATCAGAATACTGAGCAATCATAGCGTTGAACTCGTTCATAGCTCGATTGGTTGGCGCAAATTGTGACGTACACGATCGCGTTAGAGGAACGGCAAAAAGGCGACGCGAGCGCAGCCTCATGTACTGTTCAGGAGCGTACAGATTACATCTACATAGAACAGTAGGATTATCAATCTTACCATTCAGAAGCTGATGATAATGGGATACAAGAGCCATTTTACGTCTAGATTCCAACGTATCTATGCCTACCATGCCGGAAACAAAGAGAGACGGATATAGGTAGGGATAGTAACCATACATCTTATTATACAGCTGTCTGGCAAATTTACGCTGAACACGCTCCAACATCAGCTTATACTTTACTTCATGTGGGTCCCAAATTATTTTATTATATTCGAGTATACTCCTAACAAAGGAAAAGTACAAGATAATAGTTGCCTCTCTGTCCCGAAACCTCGCGGATTGCCTCATAACGAAACCTAGAGCTTTGAAAGCGCGACCACATATGTTAACGATGTGCGGATTAAAGGTGAGCTCGGTGTCTATTATTAAGCCTAAGTCGCGTGTCTGTGTAACGCGATCAAGGGAAGTTCCAGCAACTGTGTACCTATACTGCGTTGGGGTGTGAGATCTAGTCAAAGTCATGATCTTGCATTTTAATGCGTTGAAATCTAGTTGGTTGTGTTTTCCCCATGTTACTACACTATCAATGTCATTCTGCAGAGCTTGGCAGTCTTCGATGGTATTGACGGCCAAGAATAATTTAACATCGTCTGCAAACATCAGGCACCGGGCCGTGCTAACTGCGTCCGGCAAGTCGTTGATCATGATCAAGAATAGCGTCGGACCTAGAGTACTACCTTGACTTACACCAGAACAGGTCTCATATGGCTCAGAACTATAGCCAGACAGCTGGACATATTGCGTACGGTTAGAAAAGTAACTGGCAAATAGTTTAACCAGTTTAGGTGTGAATCCCACTGCAAATAATTTTTTTAATAGCACATCATTATGGACTCGATCGAATGCTTTTTTAAAGTCGAGATACGCGACGTCTACTTGTTTGCTTTGATCCATTCCAACAGCAGTATAATCCACAAAGTCGACGAGGTTAGTAACGGTAGACTTACCAGTTCTGAACCCGTGCTGATATTCATTAAGTTGTGGCTGAATCTGTAAAGTTACATACCGATTAATGATCGATTCATATAACTTGTCAAACGCTGAAAGCACGGCAATTGGTCTATAGTTATGTATTTGCGAAACAGAACCATCCTTATGTATCGGCTTTACTCTCGATACGTTCCATAAAATCGGGTAAGTCTCAGTATGTAATGACAAGTTCATAATGTAAAGAAGAGGTTTTTCAAATACACCTATGCAATCTTTTATAATAAAAGATGGGATGCCGTCCGGTCCTATGGATGCCGTATCTTTAATACGCTTTACAGCATATAACAGATCAGCGGATGTGATGTGGTCTAATGCAATGCGATAGTGACTAACTGTACCCGCTGCCTCCCTCTCAGCGCTTGTTGCCGACAGAGTAGGTTTAGAGGTCAAAAATACCGATTTGAAGTACTCTGCAAAAGCATTGGCAGCTTCCAAGCCAGACACAGGTTTACCGTGAAAGTCAAATTCCTGACATGTATGCCCAGATGACCGCTGGTCCTTTACAAACGACCAGAAGTTCTTTGGATCGTTCCTAATATTCGATTCAGTACGTTTAATAAAATCGTTATAAGCTTGTTTTATTAACTGTTTAGTTCGTTGCCTATAATATTTGAACATATCTCTATTAAAATTATTATTAAATATTTTAAACTGTTTTAAATGAGAGTATTTCATTTTTATATTATCAATAATTTCTTTATTATACCAAGTTGGATAATTATATTTTGAATCACGCATATTCTTCCTTATAGGAACATTACATTTTATAAAACAATTCTTTAAATTGGAATAAAAAAATTCTAGGGCTTCATTTACGTCAGTTATCTTATACAATAGGCTAGACGACAATTTTTTCTTTCGGCTTGTTATGTAAGGACGTCACAATAATATAACTATAGGTGAAAGAATTACTTCGATAGCATAAAAACTTCTCGAGATATGATAACTTGAAAATCACAATTTTGGACTTTCCTGAAAACGCTCCATACAAAAGGCTACATAATTATGACGTCACACTTATGTATTTTGTATACGTTAAAACAGAAATTTGTACGACAGCTATGTGAAATACTGCGTTTATGTAGCTAGTGCCCATAACAAAAGTTACAGTATTTTTGATTGTTTTTCCAAAATTAATATTTTTTTTTTATAATTTCATTCTTTTAAATTGGACTTTCCTACTACACTTTGATCGATCATAGAACAAGTCGGACATAAGTTATCAAAATTTCAAGATCACATATCGTTCTAGTTTTGCATATTTTATGACACTGCTATGTACTTTTTATAATTTTTTATCATTGTCGTCTAGCCTATTCGGTCCATGTTATATGAGCAATCGATTCATAAAGTAAAGTATAGTCAATTTTATAAAAATTCCATCGTGGCATAAACTCATTCCCAAAAAGAATCTGTTGCTGATTCGCGCAAGACCCCGAGGGCGCTTGCGCCGTAGTTCGCGGGACGTTAAATTGGATGCTGAGCGGCGGGTGGTGCGAGTCCGCTGGTACTAGCGGCTCCACATCATCGCTAACTTCAAGAAATTCACTGCTCAGACTGCTCAATACCAGATCCAGTATATTACCTAATTTATTTGTGACATTATTATATTGAACCAGTTTGCAAAAGGTGAGAAAGTAACTGAACTGCATACTTACATTTTGACTACACGAATTTAAGTTGAAATCACCTAAAATCATTACGTCCAAATTGGAATGCCTTTCGACAACATTTTCAAGCACCTGAAGGATGCTCAAATATTTGTCATCGTTCGAATTCGGCGGAATGTAAACAACACAAAACAGATACTTTTTCTTATGTAACGAAACAATTGCCATGATAATTTCCATGTCTTCTGAGTATCCATCAATTTCAGTTATCAACCGTACACTACACTGAGAAGAACGAACGGCTAACAATACTCCTCCCCAACCAGCATCGTTAACGCGATCACGGCGTACAACAGTGTACCCTTTAGGAAACACTTCTGCATCACTAACACCACTTACTAAGAAGGTTTCAGTCAGAGCGTATAATTATGTCGGCTGCTTCGCTTAAAATTGATTGTTTACATTCATCCAACTTCGAACGAAGACCTCTAACGTTTTGGTAGAATATGCAGTATGATTTAATTTTGAGGTGCTTGGTCGGCTTGACGTCGAAATCCACTACGCCATGGCTTGATGTGGACATCCTCAGCCCAATTTTCTGCTGCCAAATACATATCCCTATGCTTTGTAGGCACCGTCAACTTAAATGAGGCATAATCGCCTCGAGGTTTTAACGTCTCGACTGCACAAACATCTTCGGCACAAATATTATGGAGATGGTCCAATACCTGATTATCTGTTGTTCCGACTTTTACATAATATAAGTGCAGATACGATTTGCGGTCAGCAGCCGATAATGTACTAGGTCCCACACCCGTACCACGAGTCACATTCACACGCGAGCGTCGAGAGCGATGTCGCTCCACCGTTGTCCAATCATCCGAATTCTTGTTGTTATCGATCTCGTTACGCGTTTCGATCGGCAGAACGAGTTGCGGTATCTGCGGCGCATTCGTAGTAGGGGACACACACGATGACGTTGTAGTTGTACGTCCTGTATTGGTCGCATTTCTCACCGTCTTCCGAGTGCCGGCGGAGATAGCCGACAATGCACGAACACGGGCCTCGCGGATTGGGCGTGCTGATGTATCCACCGTTGGAAATGTTGGGATACCCTCACCTTCTGCAGATATAGGTGTAATGGCTACAGATTCATCGCCAACGAATTTCTTAATTAACTTATTTTGCTCCATCACAAGCTTTTCCAGCGATGACACTTTACTAAGTAGCAGTTGAACGGTCTTATGTAACTCGCGAATAGAAACTTCGGCACCTTTCGACGACATTTCTATTATTTATAAACAAATAACACAGAGCCCTTCTAATCAGCTGTTTCTCGCAGGAGTGAGCGAGACTGTATACTAATAAACTGTGGAGTTTATATTTACATAAATATATAATAATAAATTTGTAATAGATACTAAAGTAAAATTAGTAAAATAATTCTGGAGATGTGAAAAGAACTAAGTACTTGCTGAGATTATTCCACGAGACAGAGAGTATCTATAGGTATGCTATAGGATAATCTTCGGAAAAGAGATAAAAGGGATTGACAGGCTCGACAACATGTGAGGCCCCTGGTAATTGCACAGTTGCCTATACTATTGCATCAGGGAGGTCGTATGTTTGTGTAGAACCTTAATAATATAAAACATAAATAATAAAAACTTGATAAAACTACACATCACAAGAATTAATATAAAGCATAATAAAAATGAATAAAATCATAATTTATTTCAACGTATAATATATTGTTAAAGGGCATAAAGGTTCTTATGAAGTTGAAATAACCATCGAAATAAAAATAATGGCTGCAATAAAGAACACTTTAATAGTGTACACTGCCATCTAGGAAATATTTAAGAAACTATCAATATGATAAAATAAGCAAAAAGCAATATAATAGCAATACTAAATTATAATATTAATTGGTTGGGATAGAGATAGCAGATGGCGCTAAAACGTCAAAATAATTTTTTTAATGTTTTGCATTAAGTACAATAATAACAATTTCTTTAGTTAATTATACCACAAAACGTACCACGAACTCCCACGGTCGGACACGGACACGGACGTTGCTCCCACGGACCGGAGGATTGTTTTGATGTTATACATATTTTTATTAGCTTCATCACATTATAATATTCATGAACACCTGCTTTAAATATTTTGCCACCTGTTGGCAATTTATTGAACTATTAGGCATCTCAAAGTGTATAAAAAAAAATAGATGGCGCGTAAACATATTAAGATCAGCCTGTGAATGAGTGTGAAAATTAGTTTGTTGTATAAATTATTTGTTTTCTTTAAACTTCACATCTCTAAATTATTAGTTTTCTTGATCAATTTTAATTAAAAGTATTAAAAGATTATATTCTGAACGCAATGAACAATGTATTCTATAATTTCGAAATATGTCTTGTCGTCCGATATGGTCTAGTGGCTAGGATACCTGGCTCTCACCCAGGAGGCTCGGGTTCGATTCCCGGTATCGGAATAGCTTTTTGCTTTGATTATAAGATTTTCCTACTTATTTTATACTTAGGTTGATCTTTCCGTCGTCTTGCCAACCTACTTTTATTTAAATAAACTTTAGCTATAAACAATACATACAATTCAACTATAAAACTAAAATACCTAAAATTAAGTTATACAAAAATAATACTAAAAAGAATGTAAATTCGTAATCTTAAATTTGCCTTGGAAAGATTGCTTTTTGCAAGAGTATTTTACCTATCTATCAAAGTTTGAAGAATACTATAAAGAGTCTTTTGGGAAGCTTCGGCACATCCTCACCGCAGATATACCCCAATGCTTGAAGACTAAAGTGTTCAATCAATGCGTCCTCCCCGCTATGACCTACGGTGCAGAGACTTGGACGCTGACCGTTGGGCTGGTTCACAGACTAAAAGTCGCACAGCGAGCGATGGAGAGAGCAATGCTTGGAGTTTCTCTAAGGGATAGAATCCGGAACGAAGACATTCGACGAAGAACCAAAGTGGTCGACATAGCTCTCAAAGTCAGCGAGTTGAAGGGGCGGTGGGCTGGCCACATCTGCCGAGTCAGCGATGGCAGATGGGGTAGGAAAGTCCTAGAGTGGAGGCCACGTATAGGGCGACGAAGCGTAGGGCGGCCCCTCTCTAGATGGACCGACGATTTCAAAAAGGTGGCTGGTAGCGGTTGGATGCGGAAAGCGGAGGATTGTATATGGTGGAAAGCATTGGGAAAGGCCTATATCCAACAGTGGGTTGATGCAGGCTGATGATGAAGATTAAGAGTCTCCTGTCTACTATTCTTGAAACCCCAATTTGAATTAATTCGGAAATCAAGACGCTAATTACACCACTGAAAGAAAATTGACCGAAGCGACTCTATTTCAACTTTAATGCTTATTCATACCAATGAATAAGCGACTCTATTTCAACTGTCATGGAGTCGCTTATTCATTGGTATGAATAAGCAATCTATTCAGTTATTGAATCGCAATAAGAGTTGGTGGTAAGGGAGCTGAAAACTTCATTCATTCGTCCTTTTCCTTCATTATTGTTATTGCGAGCAGAATACGTACGGTACACTGAAGAATTTCAATCGGCATCAGCCCATAATCATCCCACTATTGGGATATGGGTCTCCACTCAATCGAAGAGGTATAGAGCATACTCAACTGCTCAACTGCGGGTTGGCAGAGACCAGTGTTTTCAAGCCGCCTAAAGGCCACTGATTTGGCTTAACGTTTGTCGTCTATAATGACAACAGCCGGGACTAACTACTTAACTCCCTCCCAAGCACTGAAGAGCTCAATATAAATATACCCATCCATGGACAGGCTACGGCCGATGTTGCTTAACTTTCATGTTCGATTAGATTGACACACGCAAAGATGCCACCGAGTTTCTCCGTACATGCATATAATACATAGTAAATATACAGACGAAAACATTAAACAAACAGTCAATGTTCATGCATGCAAATGTTTGTCTTGTGCGCCAAAGTAACCATTGCTAGCCAGTCAACCTCTTGTCTCGTCGACAAGGGAACTGGATCTGGGGTGTAAGTAGTTCATCAACATCTTAGAACCAAAGCCAACTTCACTTGCTCGCGGTGCAACCTGCTAACTGACAAACGAAGCTCTGGCGACAAGAGACGTAGGGAGCGTAATTGTAAGCTACCCGACTGGGGAATGTACCTCCACCTCACAGAATACCGCAGCAAAATAACAATCCCCTTGAGGGTTGTTGTGTTCCTGCGAGTGAGTGAGGTCACCAAAGAGGAAGGAGATGCTGCGGTGGCAGCGGGGGTGGCGGCGCGCGAGCGATATTTTAAGTTGCGAGCGTTAACACATCAAGCGGGCCGTATGCTTGTCTGCCATCCGACGTAGTATAATAAAAAAAAATAAAAAATAAACTGGAACTATTAATAGAAAAACATTTTAGGGAGATGATATTTGATATTTCACTCTCCCCACCAGACTGAACTGTTCCTCTTCAAAAACTTCTATCTGTTCCCACTGGAAAAGCGCTAGAATGTTTATTTGTTTCTTGCACAAGCTTAGAAGTTAATGTTGAGTGGTATTTGTTTGCCTAGAATCTTTGAAAAAGTTAAGGAAATGCATAATAATGATTGGCCGTGTGGTTTCCGGCAGACTAGAATAGAATCACTCCGTCTCTTCCCGTGGATGTCGTATAAGCACAGAATAATATACTCTAAGTATAAGGCGATTAAGGGAAATACATTATAACACATCGATCAGGCCTCCCCAACCCGTCTGGCTAGCGTGGGGAGTGTAGGCCAAATCCTCCTTCTGTCAGTAACGGACGAGAGAGGGTCGTGCTCCTGTAGTGGAGACTAAAATGACCTGATGATGATGATGATAATAATTGACGACGACGAAGTTTTATTTACAAATAAGAAAATGTATTTAAGTATATCTAATAGTTTTCTAGTACCCATAGTACAATATATTATGTTTAATTTGAGACCTGATGATGGTGTGTAATTATTTCTCCTTCACTATTTATTATTATTTATTTTTGGACAACAAACTTAATATTTCTAAAAAGTTGATTTAGATTTGATTGAAAAGAAAATTGATTTGCGACTTTTCGCAAAAGAAATATTTTAATTGAATGAACCGAACGATTTAGCGGAAGTCAAAGTCAAAATTCTTTATTCTGTGGGCCCTCGCGGGCACTTAGACACGTCTTTTACAATTAGGTATATTTTTGTATCTACCAGAAGTGTCCCTTACACCTCAAAATTTTCAAATTCGTCAATCATTTCGTAAGTATTTTATTTCCTTAAATAGAAATCGATCATTCACTTACTTTCACCAATTCTTGCAACTTCGGTACAAGCTGAAAATAGTTTTTATTTAAATTCATTGAATTTCGTCTCTTATAAGGCGATTAATGCCGTTAAAAACCAGCATTGAATTAAAAAACAGTAGTTTGTAAACGAATGTAAAAGCGTATCTAAGAAATTGGGGTATAAGTAGTTCATCAACATCTTTGAACCAAAGTCAACATCACCTGCACGTGGTGCACCATGGTGACTGACAAACGAGGGTCTGGCAAAAAGGGAGGCAGGGCATAGCGTATTTTTCAAGCTACCCGAATGGGGAGATCCCCAGTCGGGTAGCTTGAAAAATACGCGATTTGACTGCGGTATTCTGTTAGGTAGAGGAGTCTTCTTACCATCAGGTGACACACATGCTCGTTGCCCCCCCCCCCCCCCCCCCTCATATAAAAAAAATCCATAACTAGGGCCCGCGACTTCGTAAGCGTTTATCCCGATACTCTGTGGAAATTTTCATAAATCCTTTCTTAATGGATGCCTACGTCATAATAGCAATCTATATGCCAAATTGCCCCTACCGCCGAAGCTAAAGCGGATTTTTTTATTGCGAAAATCAAACTTCAACTTAGATTTATGCTACTTGTGTTTAGCTTAGCTGGTAGAAACGATGGAGCTCTACCGACTAATCTGGAGGTGTTTGGCAATAACTTAAACGTAAGACCTATTTTTCGAATCAAGATATTCGGTGGTAATCGGCTTCAGCTTCGGCGGTAGGACCCCGGATCCGTACAGTAGTTTGACCTGCCCCCTTACCACCATCTCTTATTGTGATTCAATAACTGAATAGAATGCTTATTCATACCAATGAATAAGCGACTCTATTTCAAATAGAATTTAGGGTGTAAGTGGTTCATTAGCATCCTTGAACCAAAGCCAACTTCACCTGCACGCGGTGCACCCTGCTGACTGACAAACGAAGCTCTGGCGGAGAGGTAGGGAGCGTAATTGTAAGCTACCCGACTGGGGATTGTACCTCCACCTCACAGAATACCGCAGCCAAATAACAATTCCCTTCAGGATTGTTGTGTTCCTGCGAGTGAGTGAGGTCACCAGAAAGGAAGGAAATACTGCGTTGGCAGTGGAGGTGGCGGCGCGCGAGCGATATTTTATGTTGCCAGCGTTAATATGGCTACGGTAACCGCTTCACATCAGGCGGGCCGTATGCTTGTCTGCCACCCGACGTAGTATAAAAAAAAAAATAGAGTCGCTTATTCATTGGTGGTGGTACGGGGGCTGTACGTTGATAGATCAGTCAGTAACGGTTGTCTTTTATAGATTTTTTTTTACTACTTCGGGTGGCAGACAAGCATACGGCTCGCGTGATATGAAGCAGTTACCGTGGCCATATTAACGGTCGCATAATATCGCTCGCGCGCCGCCACATGATACGATAGAGAAGAACATCAAAGTTATCAAACGATATAAGTTATCTTTTTAAGGCGGGGTGGTACCAGTGGTACTGCAAAATCCACAATTTAGAATTCTTTGAAGTAATAAACAGAGAATTAAAATCTAGGAAAATTATATTCATATTGTTGAGGATATATACTAGGGAATATATCCGATGGAAATTTGATGAAGTTGACTCGATAAAATAAATTCACAAAGTTACCTCTTTTCGTGTCTTTCTGTCGTGTATGCGCCGCCTCTACTCTAATACCTTCCTCCCCCATCTGCCATCACTTACTCGGCAGATGTGACCGGCCCATTGTCACTTCAGCTTCAGCAAACTCTGAATGCTATGTCGACAACTTTAGTTCTCCGTCGAATTTCTTCGTTCCGGATTCGATCCCGCAGAGAAACCCCGAGCATAGCCCTCTCCACCGAGCATAGGTCGCTGCACGACCTTTAGCCTGTGGACCAGACCGATGATCAGTGTCCAAGTCTCTGCACCATACCTCCTCCGTAGGTACGAAGATGCTCGAAATAAATAAACCCATCCATAGACAGGCTGCGGTCGACCTTGCTTAACTTGCGTGTTCGATTAGACTAACACCCGCAACGACGCCATCGAAGTTCTCAAAATATAATATAATATAGTGACTAGAAATAGGCAAAATGCCGAGCATTTACGATAAATGCCCAAAAAGTACTTATAAATTCCCTATTTATGCCAAAACTAGACATTTACAGGTACTTACTGGTCACTTGTAATTATAAATGCCTATTATTTTTCCCATCTCTAATAGTGACATAATATTGTACCATTAGCTTAGATGAGTACGCTTTAAAGTTCCAATGTATCTCGTATATCGCTATAATGGCCCACACAAGCAAGAATCATAAAGTACATTTCTTGTGGAATAGGAAAATGTTTAAACTGCAGTTTTTGCTAATTAATGTGTGTACAACCAATTTGTGGAAATATGTGTTTGGTATTCATTCAGCGATTAAGATGACTGTCCGCACCCAAAGAAGGCTGTCGCTTTCGAAAAGAAATGGTCGGGTCACACCAACTATAGTTAATCAGAAGTTAAACTGGACTCTCTTTTCGTAGGTTGAGAAGTGTTGACTTTTGCTTAGACTTTTGTTTAGGTATGGGTATTTTGTTTATGTAATATATATTTATTTAAAAAAACGTATTTAGCTATGTGTGCCCGTAGTAAAGCAAAACCAAACTTTTGGCAGATGGGGAGAAAGTATTAGAGTGGAGGCCGCGCGTAGAACGACGAAGTGTTGGATGATCTCTTTCTAGATGGTTCGATGACCTTAAGAAAGTGGCTGGAAGCGGCTGGATTCAGAAGGCGGATACGGAGGATCGTATTTAGTGGAAAGCATTGGGGAAGGCTTATATCCAGCAGTAGGTAGATACGGGCTGATGACGATGATGATGATGAAGCTTTGCTAAATTTGGGCACAGAATAATATACTCTAACAGAAGTTTCACTTCCGACACAATTGGAATAATCACAATTAAAATATCAACCTTCGATACGCGCTAATACGGTCCAAAATAATTCTGCAGCTGTACTCGTACCTGAGTATTTCAGCGGCAGGGACAATCGAAAGTAACCCCTATATCTAACGCGTTACGAGCGACAGCCGCTGCTTTTACAAAATGGTTTGTCTCGGCTTTGACGTAACTCGGCAGCGTGTCGCTCATAGGGTTGAACCAAAACGCTCGCGACCGAGCCGCGTAGATAGGTATAAATACATACGCTTGTTTATTAATGTTCAATAAAATACATAATTAAAATACCAAAAATTAGTAGTAGGTTTACGTATGTGTACGTTTATTACTCTGTTGTACTTACTTATGTTACTATATCATACTCTGTGATTATTAAGTACATAGGTAGGTACTTAGTAACAATAAGGTTAGGTAATGTTGACACTGATATAATGTATAATTTTGGTGTAAGTTTTAACAGGAATCATGACTGTACGTACTTACAGATCAGGTTTACTATTCACGTTGTCCCAATAATAGCTGGGATGTATCTTTAATACGGAAAGTATTTGTAACATTGGTAGGTATTGGTAGGTATGGTATGTATTTTAAGTCTCTAATCTACTAAAGTCATAATGTCAGCAGAACTCACGCGCCGATAGATCAATTAGGGTACATTTTTAACAGGTGCGAGTGTTCGCCCGTGGCACACACACACTACTTAAAATTAAAACTCTTTAAAATTTGTGTTCGAGCATCCGAATGCAGAACAGTAACGATTTTGTTTAATCATCTTGGTCGCGTCGCATAGCGCGTGTGAGATCGCGCGTGAGTGACACTCGACTAAATTGTGCAGCCGGCAGCGTCGGGCTTGTAGGTAAATAACTCGGCCGAATGGCGGAGTGACACAGGCCTGATTTGGGTCTAGATGTCACTTTATTAAAACTTTCGTAAATTTTCATTCAATTATTTGGCGGCGCTTTTTTGGAGGCTCCTTAAAATAACTTATGACTTTGTCGTGCTTTGCAAATATAGCAAAGCAATATTTGTAAATTAATATACATAGCAATGAAGCCCGTTATCTGAGGAAACCGACTCAAAATTCTTTTTCCTTTTCAACAGATTCTATTTAAAAGTTGGATTTAACTCCAAAGATAATGATGAATCACTTACATGCCAATAGTCTCTGAAACGATAGGATTTTTCTTTCGAAAAGTTGTTATCTTTGACGTTTGATTCGGCTACTACATAAGTGTTATCCCAAAATAGTCTCTTACTTAATATAATATTTATTATTTTTTTGTAAATAAATCACCCTTATATAAATAAATGCCGAAATCTTATTAACTGATAGTTAACTGTTACTTGAGTGAATGGTGCTCACAGCCGTAGGTTTGCGGTCAAAGACCCAGATCTTCACCTTGCTCTTGAACGTGGTCTGAGTTTGACAAATCATGGTGATGTGCGTTGTACGACTATCGATATCGATAGATGAGCCAAAAAAGTTGTTGCTTTTTTTCAATTTGGCTTAATAAATTTAATAATTAGTTTAGAGAACTTTTTATGATATTTTTTTGATAATGCTGCAATGAATTACGATTTATTTTCTCCATTCTATGGTTGTCTCGAAGAGTTCCCATAAGAATAAGGCCACCTGTTATACTTTACCTTTCATTGTTTTTTTTATCCTTTTCTATTTTAAGGTTTGGTGCAATAAAGAATATGGCATAAGCGAGTTAGCAAATACTTATCGCATTGTTTTTACTGCGCCAGTCGGCGAACGATCGTAAGACAGTTGCCACATAAATTTATCATTCATCCACCATCACGTAACTCATTCCATCCTGGTTACATTTACATCACTCACTCACTAACCCTCGAAACCTCTAGAAAATAGTTAATTAAATGTGAGGTCTTTTACCCGGTAATGATTATTTTTAATACTGTATTTCCTCAGTTGCACAACTTATAAACTGTGTATTTTCTTTTACCAGGTCCTCCTTTGTTAATTAGCATCGTGCACTGCCTACAAGAGAAGTTGATTTTAACTCAAGTCACACTACGTCCATAAACAAAGACGTCTGTGCATAGCGTGTATGCATGCGTTGCCATACAAACTGTTCCACATTCTCGACTTAAGCATAGTATAAATAGAGAAGTAGGAGAACTCAAGCCCCGAGCGGGAGATAATAGCCTAAACACGTAGGGCTGTCGCATAATAGTTTATTCAACCGTCAAAAATACTTAGTCAATCTCTATTATATAAAATTAAGTAAGGTACAAAATACAAAATTAAGTAGGGTAAGTGTTAGGGATCTGTAACAAAAAGCCGGCCAAGTGCGAGTCGGACTCGGTCACGAAGGGTTCCGTACCAAAAACGACACACAATCACGTTTGTTGTATGGGAGCCCCCCTTAAATATTTATTTTATTCTGTTTTTATTATCTGTTGTTATAGCGCCAACAGAAATACATCATTTGTGAAAATTTTAACTGTCTAGCTACCACGGTTCATGAGATACCTACAGCCCTTGGTGACAGACGGACACCGGAGTCTTAGTAATAGGGTCCCGTTTTACCCTTTGGGTGTGGAAATCTAAAAATAATTATTTTTGTACATACACCAGGAGTGACTGCAATTTTTTCATTACCTACATTTTAATGCATGCTTACTCAGTGACAAACGAGCAGACAGCCCACCTGATGGTGAGCGGTAATAAAATTGTCGCCCATAACATCCACGATTCACGCATTCAAGCTGTTGGCAATAAAAATGCAGAATCGCAGGTGCGTTGTCCTTCAAACCGGAACACAAAACACAACAATGCAAGCATTGTTGGTTGGCGGCAGTAATAGATAAGGCAGTGGTCCTCACCCATGCGGACTCCTACCATTTGATAAAACCTACTTAGGAATAGGATTAATTAAAACGTAGCTTTACTGAATCATAATATTTATTCAAATAATCAAAATTATTATTATAATATATTTTTATTAAGTACCTATTATATATTATTTTTTACACTAAACTATTTTTAATACTTTTTAATTTACACACTTATCATGTGATTATTAGGAGAGTCGGTGGCCGAATGGTTAGGGTATCCGACAAATTGTTATTGAGACATCCATGAACACTGCCATGTTTTTTATGGCTAGTCGACTTTGTAGCCATCTTAAACGAATTTGTAGTTATATACGACGTAGGTAGGTACCTAAATGTTCAAATTATTAACGAACGTCAGCGCAGGCGCGAATCTTGCGCGGTTTTGCGTACGGCGCAGCTCCGACCCCGACTGGCGCTCCATATAACCTCCTATAAATGTTGTCAGTGTGTGCGTGCGACGGCCATACGTACGGGCGCGCTCACATACAAACCGCGCTCGGTGCGTTTGTATGAAGTTACCTTACTTCTCTATTTATACTATGACTTAAGTTACCAATTTGCTTGCGTGCTCGTTTGGTTTACTAAGCGCAAGGGCGGTATGGGTAAAGTTCCTCTCGTCTGGTTGGTTTACTAGACGAGAGACTCGCAATCCTGTGATATAACTGGAAGGTTGGTGCACAGGGACGCATTAATAGCTGGTAGAGGCTACGTTGTTCCAAATTCCTCTCGGGGGGAGATGTAGTCGATACGAGAGGGAGTGGCCATACTGCACATAGTTCTATTACTTATACTGTGCTCAAAGTAGACAAGAGTAGTAAGAGCTATAGCAAAAAACATCAATAAGTTGCACCTTCCCATCCTTATTCCAACCGCGCGAAAGAGTAAACCGCCTCTGTCCCTCTCACCGGCCGCAAAGATAACTTAGTAAGTTAGCGTTTTCATTTGATCGTGGATGTGTTTGTCTCTCTCGACCCGTTTTCATACGTAAACAAAACTACGATAGTGACTGTGCATGGAAGATACAGGATTAGGACGAACCATTTCACAAGTAAGTTTTATTTTGTGATATTAATTAAATTATCTTACAACTGTGTCTATAAAATATAGTAATTGGTTAGCTAGATCGTGCTCTACTATTCGAGATATTTTTTTTTTTTCACGAAGAGTGGAAAGTGGGTTTTGCATTTTATTATCGATAATTTGCATTTTGGTATTTTACTAATATTTAAGTACGTATATATTTGTTGATTTATAGGTCAAGCGTATATATAATATAAGCGTATATAGTATAGGGAGTTCGATGACGTCGTTGCACGTGTCAGTCTAATCGAACACGCAAGGTAAGCAACGTCGACCGCGGTCTGTCTATAGATGGGTTTATTTATCACGAGCTTCTCCGTGGGCTTCGGAGGGCACGTTCAGCCGTCGGTCCCGGCTGTTGTCATTAGATAACAGCTGTTGTTAAGCCAAGTCAGTGGCCGTGGCTTGAAAACACTGGCCTCCGCCAACCAGCAGTTGATCAGCTTGGTGGAGTATCGCAACAGATTATAGATTGATGTCGATGGGTTAAGCGTGTGTTTGTATGAAAATCATGTTCACTTTTAACATTCAGTGATCAGAAACGGAAAAGATATTTTAAGGTCTAAAGATCTTTATGGTAAGTAAATCAATCATCGTAATAACGTAAGATGGGTGACCATCTACGCGATTTAGGTTTTCCGTGGTACGTAGTGGATAAACTTGACCAAAACCACTATCTATAGAACCTAACCAGACGTCACCTGCACGTGCTACACCCTGCCGACTCTAACAAGGCTCCGGCGAAAGACTGGTAGGGCCTGTCGAGCCTGTGCCTCCACCTCACAGAAGAACGCAGTATAGCTCGAGGGTATTGCTGTATTCCTGGGAATGTGAATAGAATCACTAGACGGAAGGAAGACTATAGTTACTTGATAGTATGGGGTGTAAGGGGTTCATCAACATCTTTGAACCAAAGCCAACTTCACCAGCATGCGGTGCACTCTGCTGACTGACAAACGAAGCTCTGGCGAAAAGAGAGGTAGGGAGAGTAACTGTAAGCTACTCGACTGGGGAATGTACCTCCATCACACAGAATACCGCAGCCAAATAACAATTCCCTTGAGGATTGTTGTGTTCCTGCGAGCGAATGTGGTCACCAGAAAGAAAGGTTCATGTTGCGAGCGTTAGTATGGCTACGGTGACCGCTTCACATCAAGTGGGCTGTATGCTTGTCTGCCACACGACGTAGTATAAAAAAAAGTTACAGTATTATTTGCACTGTAAATGTCTATGACCTACGGTGCAGAGACTTGGACGCTGACCGTTGGGCTGGTTAGTTTCTCTAAGGGATCGAATCCCGAACGAAGAAATTCGACGGAGAACCAAAGTGGTCGTCATAGCTCTCTGAATCAGCGAGTTGAAGTGGCAATGAGCTGGCCATACCTGGCGAGTAAGCGATGGTAGTTAGAGGAAGAAAGCCCTAGAATGGAGGCCACGTATGGGCTGACGAAGCGTAGGGCGCCCCCTCTCTAGATGGATCGACGACCTCAAAAAAGTTGCTGGTAGCGGTTGGATGCAAAAAGCAGAGGGTCACATATAGTGGAAAACATAAAGGAAGGCCTGTATCCAGCAGTGCGTAGCGCTGATAATGATGATGATGATGTTCACAGGCACAGTAACCGAGGCGTATGCGTAACATTTGACCGTATGCTTGCTTAGCACCAGGTTTAAAAAAAATATTTTTATAACTGTGCCCTCTCTTTCGATAGAGCCTCGTTAGCTAACCGGCATGGCCCACCACGTGCAGGTGAGCTTTGCTTTTAAAAACGAATGTTGAACGAATAGAATCTGCGCACAGTACTCATGATAACAAACAATTTAGGGTTTGTTTAAATTTAGGGCTGTTGTAAGCCTATGAATGCCTGTAACGCTAGGAGCATCACACGCGCGTTGTCGAACCTATAAAAACCTATTAACTGCCTTTTTGAAGAATCCCTTGCCGTAGACTCCTGGGAAGACCTCGACAGGCAGTTCATTCCACTGCTTGATAGTACGTGGGAGAAAATCTCTCTGAAACCGCACAGTACGTGACTACTTCACTTCGGCTCTGATGTGTGGGGATAAATTTCCTGTCGATGGCAAGAAGTGAAGTAGAGATAGGCAAACGCGCAAACTAAAGTCTCGAGTCTTAGTGGGGTTGAATTGGTCTATGTTCTGTCGCCCTTAATCAGACACTCCATTCAGAGTGCTCTCGATTTCTTATTTTTTTTTATACTACGTCGGGTGGCAGACAAGCATACGGCCCGCCTGATGTGAAGCGATTACCGTAGCCATATTAACGCTCGCAACATAAGATATCGCTCGCGCGCCGCCACCCCTGCTGCCATCGCAGCATCTTCTTCCTTTCTGGTGACCTCACTCACTCGCAGGAACACAACAGCCCTCAAGGGAACCGTTATTTGGCTGCGGTATTCTGTTAGGTGGAGGTACATTCCCCAATCGGGTAGCTTACAATTACGCTCCCTACCTCTCATTTCGCCAGAGCTTTGTTTGTCAGTCAGCAAGGTGCACCGCGTGCAGATGAAGTTGGCTTTGGTTCAAAGATGTTGATGAAAAACTTACACCCCCTAACTTCACCCCCCTTCTGACACAAGTTGTTTAAGACTTTCCTCCACCAGAGGCCGAGGGGTATTAACACGACCCGTGAAATTAGTATCCCCGGTGCTGTTGTTTCGATAGCAAGGAATGCTGTTAATAGACAACATATCATTGATATACAGCAAAATTAACGTCGGGTACAAACGCAGAACCTTGCGAGACGGCAGCATTAATGCCCATGCTATCGAAGCAACTGCCACTCACCACAACGGCTATAATGCATCTGCTGGTCAAAAAGAGCGACCCATTCGCATGAACATTCCAGCGAGTGAATTAGGTCACCAGGAGTGGCTACCAGCACGTGAACAATCCCTGTTTATTGACAATGCCTATAAGCTACGGCAACTACTTTGCATCTTGTTTGTTTGGCACCTGACGCGGTATATAAAAACATCCCAACGGATGGGTCATAACACATTATTATACCCTTCACTTCACATCAGGCATATGCATAAGAATATGCCTGAATAATCTGCATCCGATGTGGTACAAAAAAAAAATAAAAAAAAAAACAAAGAAACCTCGAAACCAGCACAAAATTTTATGGAATTGTTATTAATATAAACTAAAACATTTTTTCAATTAAACTACAAATGCAATTCAAATGTATGTTAAGTTTATCTAAGAATCTTCACATCATTCAATGCAGAATAACATGATGATTAAAACGGTATAAAAATCCAATTTAGATGAAACTCAAGTTAGATCCATTTTCACTGGAGGCATAGAATTTTGTTTTACAGTTTGTGTAGCCAATCGTTACTAAGATAACCGTGATTTATCTATTACCATCGAATAATCAACCAGATAGAACATTTAGCCGCGCCAATCAATCGCACGCAACTAGAGGTGGGCAAAATGACGGGCATTTACGATAAATGCTCAAAAAGTGCTTATAAATTCCATATTTATGCCCAAATCTAGGCATTTATTGGGGTACTTACTGGGCCCTTCTTGTAAATTGCTGTCATTTTGCCCATGTTTACACGCAACGCAACAAGTATCTAGACGTGACAAACAGCCTCAACTAACTTGGTCTTCATTACTTTGAGAGTTTATATTTTGACGTGAACATCATCATCGGGTTAGTTTAGTCTCCACTACAGGAGCACGACCCTCTCTCGTCCGTCCTAGACGGAAGGAGAATTTGGCCTACACTCCCCACGCTGGCCAGAAGGGTTGGGGAGGCCTGATCGATATTTGATAATGCCCTTAGTCGCCTTGTACGACATTCACGGGAACCGTTTCTTCCCGTGAATGTCGTACAAGGCGACTAAGGCAGTTAGACATAACAAGTATCTAGACGTGATAGTTAGACAGTTGAAATTTTCACAGATGATGTGTTTCTGTTGCCGCTATAACAACAAATACTAAAAAAACAGAATAAAAATAAATATTTAAGTGGGCTCCCATACAACCAAAGTGAATTTTTTTTCTCGTTTTTGCTCGATATTGATCACGGCAACATGTAGGCGCTTGAAATATTCACATAATATTTAGTTATTTAAGTATATTCACTTTAAAAATAATAAATTATTTTATAATAACATAAATATTTAACCGAGCTCCCATACAACAAATGCGATTTTTTTTTTTGCCGTTTTTATAGATAATGTTACGGAACTAATTATTATGTAGTATGGAAACAATTTCAAACACGTGTTCATGTCAAAATATAGACTCTCAAAGTAATGAAGACCAAGTTAGTTGAGGCTATTTGTCACGTCTAGATACTTGTTGCGTTGCGTGTAGAGATGGGCAAAATGACAGCAATTTACAACAAGGGCCCAGTAAGTACCTGTAAATGCCTAGATTTGGGCATAAATATGGAATTTATAAGCACTTTTTTTTTTTGGTCACTTGGCCGTGTGGTTTCCGGCATAATGGAATAGTACTAGAGATACAAAGTTGTGTCAATTGTACCATCAATGGTACTAGTCAATGGTACTACTGATTCTAAGGGGAATAGAATCACTCCGTTTCTTCTCGTGGATGTCGTACAAGGCGACTAAGGGAAAGACATTATCAAATATCGATCAGGCCTCCCCAACCCGTTTGGCCAGCGTGGGGAGTGTAGGCCAAATTCTCCTTCCGTCTAGGACGGACGAGAGAGGGTCGTGCTCCTGTAGTGGAGTCCAGCCAACCCGAAGTTGAGAAGCGTGGAGTATGCTCTAAACCTCTTCAGTTGAAAGAGTTAATTAAGTAAAAAGTAGCTCAGCCTGAAGAACTACACACTGTTTCTATAATTAATAGTCGTCGACAATCTTTATTCAGGTAGGCGTCCCATGTTCATAGAAGATTGAAAAACACTGCTCTAAATAATCCGTGCCGATGTCCTCATAAAAGCACCTGGAAGTAGCTGATTGCGGAAGTCGGAGAAGCGCATTTGGTAAAACGCATTGGGGAAGGTCTATCCGACAGTAGTAACACAATACAAATTCACTCTTCTAGTAGTCTTGTATCAGGTTTTCTGGTTTTCTCAGGAGACTACAGCATGGGGTTCTTCATAAAGGGCGTAACTAGGTTTCTAAGGGTCGTCAAAGCGCGTGTGAAGCCCCTGGTGTTACAAGCGTTGATAGGAACTGCTTTCCGTCATGCTTTCCGTATGCTTGTTTCCCACTTTACTCGTAGTAGTATAAAAAAAAACCGGACAAGTGCGAGTCGGACTCGCCCACCGAGGGTTCCGTAGGTACGTAGTATCATTATTAAATTTGATATTTTGCATTATAAATAAGAAATAAAGCGTCGAAAAAAATTAATAAAATATATTTTGCAATGTGTACATCAAGCCCTTTCATATGATACCCCATTTGAACTAGTAGTTTCAATTTGAAATTTCGACACCCTATAAAAATATAGACTCCCTATTTTTTAACATCTATTTACAAATGTATAGTTTTGAGATTTATTCCTGTACTTGTAGTCTATAACGATGTTACTTGCCAAATTTCATAGTTCTAGGTCAACGGGAAGTACCCCATAGGTTTTGATTCCCTTGAGTGTGTCGAAATATGCGTTTTTTGCTGAATAAACGGCCGTAACTTTTTTCTACGTAAACTTAGCAGTTTGATTTTTTTTTTACTTCATGGGACCGTAGACCTGAGTATACAGTTCAAATTTCAGCTTGATACCTCCACGCATTCTCGACATAGAAATTCTTGACAGACAGACAGACAGACAGACAGACAGACAGACAGACAGACGGACAACAAAGTGATCTTATAAGGGTTCCGTTTTTCCTTTTGAGGTTCGGAACCCTAAAAAACAACGTGAAGATTCAGTATCGCTCATTACTAATCTAACCATTATTGGTTACCTCTCTTATGAGAGGCCTAAATGGTTACTTCTGAGTTCAGTTGTCAATAATTTAAAAATACAAGATATCGTTAAAATAAAAGAAATTTGAATAGTCCTATGGTAACAATATTCATATTATGCGAAAACCAGTTCCGTATTAGTCGGTCAAATGCAAATATAATCCAGTTCTCTCCCCAGTCTCGAATACATAATTCCATTTTAATTAGGCCTCAGTGGTCGCATTTTTTTATTTTCCTCTATTAAAAATGGTATAGCTAAATCATTTGAATTTGGTGCATCTCAATTCAAAAAGAAAGAACATCGTATTCTTGGAGAATCTGGGAAACTCCAAAATCATAGGAATTCTTCTGTACCCTCCGTACCCACCGTCATAGTATCCACAGTCTTGACCCACAAGCGAATTCTTGGCTACTTTTATCCCCACTTAAATCCACGGGTGGATCCTCGGATATATTTCCTCTCCACTTCTATCCTCAGGTGGATTGAGGTATAGTTCTTTTTGCATTTTAAATTACTATGTTGATTCGTATATATATGCCTGAAAAGGTACATGTGTGTGTATGTGCTGTGTAATACTATGTAACCAGTATGTAATCAGTAACACATGTAATGCAATTATTGAATAAATAAATAAATAAATAAATATTCAATACATTATCTATAGATACAGATAAATAAAATTGGAGTGTCTGTTTGTAATATTAAAATAACCACTTTTTACTAAATGCATATAGATGTATACACGGTACATATACTACGAGTACATGTACCGTGTATGCATAATAACATTTTTAACTATTTTTGTCTGTCTGTTTGTTCCGGCAAATTTATGAAACGGCTGGACCGATTTTGACGGGACTTTCACTGGCAGATAGCTGATGTAATAAGGAATAAGTAATACTACTTTTATTTTACAAATTTTATTTATTTTTATTATTATTAAATAAATAATAGAATAATATCTATACCATGCGGACAAGTAGCGGGCACAACTAGTATTCTATATATCATTATCATTGTCATTCTTATCATTGGGTTGCAACAACGTCATAATTATAGTCAACATGCATTTTACGAACGTCATTTTGGTATTTATTTTGATATACCATTTCTACTTTCAGATTCTTCTTAATAGGCTTATAACGTTTTAGAAGTACCTAATTATTATTTTATTTTATTATTGTTGCAATTAATAAGTGTTATTTAGTTGGACAATCACAAAAGTGATCTAAGTGCAACAATGACATAAATATATGTTGTGTACATATTGCAGCCAATGAGCGATATAACCGGTGGTAATTTTCCTCATAGAACTATTTTCCCTGATATCATGTGCACAGTATTAGTCATAGAGACCGGAGCCTAAAGATTTTAGAACAGGTTTCCGGCTGCAGTATCTCAGTTTACTCATTTAACCAAAGGGCAGTGTTTTTAGCGCACTTTCACTGCTCAACCGGAATTGAACGCGAGTGTGACACAAGCCTTCGCATCATCATCATAATAATGAAATGAACATAAGTATAGCGATTAGGATTTGCCCCATATTTTTTATACTACGTCTGGTGGCAGACAAGCCTACGGACTGCCTGATGTGAAGCGGTTACCGTAACCATATTAACGCTCGTAACATAAAATATCACTCGCGCGCCTTCATCTCCACCTCCAACGCAGCATCTCCTTCCTTTCTGGTGACCTCACTCACTCGCAGGAACACTACAACCCTCAAGGGAATTATTATTTAGCTGCGGTATTCTGAGAGGTGGAGGTACATTCCCCAATCGGGTAGCTTATAATTACGCTCCCTACCTCTCTTTTCGGAAGAGCTTCGTTTGTCAGTCAGCTTGCTTGTACCGCGTGTAGGTGAAGTTGGCTTTGGTTCAAAGATGTTGATGAAGCACTTATATCCCAAAATAATATACTTTATTTTATAATATATTAATGTGAGGACCGCCATCACTGTGATTAGTGCAGCGGGCTTTTGGATGTCCTATGTTTAGGCATAGGACCGGCAGACTAGAATAGAATCACTCCGTCTCTTCCTGTGGATGTCGTACAAGGCGACTAAGGGAAATACATTATCAAATATCGATCAGGCCTCCCCAACCCGTTTGGCCAGCGTGGTGAGGGTAGGCCAAATCCTCCTTCCGTCTAGTACTGACGAGAGTTGGTCGTGCTCCTGTAGTGGAGACTAAAATGGACTTGATGATGATGTTTATAATATTTCTTTACACTTCATCTGAATCGGCCAGGCTTACAGAAAACAAGTATAGGCCTAGTTGCGGCCATTTTCTCAACTTTATAGTTCGACAGAGAAACGAATTGACAAACTTTTTTTAGCGTTAGGATAATATCTCGATGCCTCCAAGGAACACTACGCCAACCAAAATTTTGATAGTTTTCTTTTTTTATCTAAATCGATTCATTACTTCAGTAACATTATGCTACCTGATTTTTATTTATAAAAGACACACAGACACAACAAAATCGACAAATATAAACCACTAAGTAAATGTATATTTCATATTAGCGGTGTGTATCTGAATGTGTATGTTTTGAGTTGGCGTAGTTTCATTGGAGGTATCGATCTGTTTATATTGTTATTTTTTTATAGGTACATATAATTGAGGCTAGGGAGCATGTGGGTCACCTGATGGAAAGTAATCACCACCACCCATAGAAAACAGCAACACCATAGGGCTGCCGATCCGTTCCCGGTATACACCCTTCCTTTCTCTCTTTCTGGTGACCTCAAGGAACACAACAATCCTCAAGTGAATTGTTATTTGGCTGCGGTATTCTTTCCATCTTATAGGCATCCAAATACCAGATTTGGATCCCTCCAGTAGATGAGGTACAAAACTTACGTCACGCTGCTTCCGTAAAACTTTCCATGCAATCTTTAACTTTCCGCATTCAGCCAGTTCATCATTTTGCGATTAATTTCATATAGGTACACTTCTATCGGAATTATTTTTACCTCTGTACAGCTGTATTTTTAGAAACATCAGAAGGCCAATTCTCGTAATTTTTCTACGAACGCCGATTGAAAGTTGACCGAATCGAGATTGAATTGTGAATTGACTAAAATTATATACTTGATTTCATTAATTAATTATTATCAATTCTGGTTGTTGGCAAAGTAACATTCTTAGTTTGTTTAATTTTCACTCATATTTCGATATAATCCCGCTTAAATTTAATTTTGAAGTTACATATTATTGTGTTACGAGAATACCAAATGTGACATTTGTGAGATCGAGACTGGATCGAAACTGAATTTTGACTATATTTTAATTACGAGAATTAGATTTTCCCAGGATCAACAATAACGTGAGATGTAGTGCGTATCTATGATCTGTGCGTGTCTATCTATTATGGCGTAGGCTAATATATTTGCTAACAGATATTGTTATCAAATAGCATTAAATATAGAATATAAACATTTCTGGACAATTTACACAGTGCCATCTAGTCCCAAATTAGGCGCAAAGCTTGTATTGTAGGTACTAGACAACTGATGAATGTACATAAATACATTTTCTTTTTTGTAAATACATACTTATAATACATCCTAACATGTACACAAATTTAATGTTGGTCTTGTACGAGGATCGAACTCGTGACCTCGGAGTCAAAGTGCCCATTGTCAGCCAATCAACCACTGTGCTCATCGATAACATAGAGTGAATGCATTTATGTACCTGTTTTAACTCACATCATCTTTAACAAGGTTTCAAACCAGATTCTTCCGAAAATCCGGTTCGCCTCGTCGAATTAACTTGCGACTTGTCTTTTTCATTACTTGACCACCAGAATACACCAAGTGAAAGTGATTCAAGCTAAATAGGAAAAAAACCACAAGTCCCTGTGGTCGAGTAGCTAACACTGGCTTGATTTGTTCTGTATTTTTTATACAACAAAAGTGGCAAACATGCATACGGCCCACCTGATGGAAAGCAGTTACCGTAGCCTATGTACGTCTGTAACACCCGGACCCTGTAAAAACCTCTTCACGCTCTTTTTGAAGAACTCCATGATGTAGTCTCCTGAGAAAACTTCGATCGGCATTTCATTCCACAGCTTGACAGTACGCGGGATAAAACTTCTCAGAAACCGCACAGTACGCGACCAGTGAGGCTCCAATGTGTGATGATGAATTCCCTGTCGATGGCGAGCGGTGCGACTGTAGTAGGAGGCCGTGCGCATTATGTCTAATAACTGCTCTAAACTCACCCCATTGTACAATCGGTAGAACTCACACAGGTATTGAAGGTACCGTGTATAAATTTCTATGACAAACCTTTGGATGGTGGTTAAAGGAAGGGATGCCAATGATTATAAATACTATAGACATGATGCATGCCACAAGCGTCAAAAAAATACCCGAAAAGTGAGCTAATTGAAGACAATTACCTCACTTTTTGCTAGTAACTTTTTTCTAACTAATTGCTAGGTAATAACCTAGCAATAAGTTCGCACAAGCAAGCCGACGAATGTGACATATGATTAAAATGGGTAAAAATATTTAAATACACAATTTGTGTTGATGAAGTAATTATGATGACCTTAGACTACTTATTACAATACACTGGCGTATGCTTGTATTATATTCTTGTATTGAAATTCCCACTATAGATAAGTATTGAAATTTTGACTATAATGTAATTCTAAAGTAGAATATCATAAAGATCTACCCACACATGTCATATTATATTTACAAGCCCAATCCGGGCCAACCTAACTTTGAATTTTATCGTAAAGCCGTTTGTGACCAAGTTGATAGCTAGAAGAATATCATACTGTTTTTATTATGGGAAATGATCTTATCATCAATCGTGCAATGCCCGAATTAGGTAGTAACTGCTTTATAAAAATCATATCTCCGAAAGAAAGCTCCCAACAATAATATCCCTACTTCCCTACTTAATGTTATAAATGTGAATGTGAGTTTGTTTGTTATGCCATCACGCCGAAACTACTCAACCAATCATCATGAAACTTTGTATACATATTCTCAGAGGTATTAGGAAGCACATAGGATACTTTTTATTAAAAAAAAAGTAAACACGGGCGAAGCCACGGGTGGAAGCTAGTTATATTTATATAAGACAGTATCATCAAGACTTAAGTCTCAGAAGATTTGAAACAATGAATAAAAATGCGATAGATGGAAAATTTTGTTTGTTGTTTGGAAAGATCAGAATGCCAATTCTGACATATCAAATTTGACCGAATCGAGATCGAATTATGAATTGACTGATAATTATATACCTACTTGATTTCATTCATTAATTCATATCAATTCCTATTGCGACCTGCATACCATTCTTAGTTTCAGCCATAGGTATCACAATAAATTTCAACCTAATCACACTTTAATAAATATTTTAAGCTCCGTTATATGATACGAGTATAGCAAAGTGACATTTGTGAGACCAAGAGTAGATCGAAACTGTATTATTTATTTATGAGAATTGCCCCTCTGAAGTAGAGTATGGTGAAGGCCCTATGTGCTGCGAAAGCGGCGCTTCACCTGACTTGAACAAAATATCGTGTCGTAGCGTAAAAGATACCTAAATATAAAACCACCTACGCTCACATAAAAAACTATTAGACGGTCACTTTTTGGCTCTTCCAGGGGGATTTTGGTTCATTACACAACCTTGGAGCTAAGCGACCATATATGTCAATCAATTTTTTTTTAATACTACTAAAGTGGCAAACAATCATAGTTTTTATTACATCAGTCATTTTATAAAGTTATTCAACGTATATATATATTATATATATTAATTCTGATAAAAACTGGCCAAGTAAAATCTAACCTACTTTAAAATCTCTCATTTTTTTTAAATAACAGCAAATTGTTATAGTTATCCAATAAAGCAAAGAAATAGAGTTTAATACTAGTTCATAATGTTACTTTGTTCCTATAAATACATATTTGGATTTTGCATAGAACTTGGCACTCATTTAGATCTCCATTCTTTTTGCGGCGAAGCCCACAGCCAAGCATAATTTTTGTATTGAACTTGGCTCTCCTTTTTTACATTTATGTTTTTGGTGGGATAATGTATTTCTCTTAGTCGCTTTGTACGACATCCACGGGAAGAGACGGAGTGATTCTATTCTAGTCTGCCGGAAACCACACTATTACTTATACTGTGGTATAATAGTACTCAATCTCTTTCAGTATAAGTTTGTGCTAAGGACCATAATTTACCTCTCACGGACCACTGGTGGTCCGCGGACTACCGGTTGGGAACCTCTGGTCTAGATTGTGAATTACTTGAGCCATGCGCAATAATGTCGCTATAGTAACATACTTTTAAAAAGTTTGCATTTTGTTACAAACAGTTATTAAAAAGACAGTATGTGTAGCATTGGTAAACCAATTGAATATGAACTTTATTAGAATGCGGCTATGGTTTCTATTTAAATAATAAAAACTTGATTTTTAAATATTTGAACACAGTTAATCCCGCTACTTATTTATTTAGAAAATAAAAACTTAAAAATAATACAAATATATTTTTTTAATTTGCATTCTCGATAGAAATTTAGACAGATAGATAAAACACCCCTAAATACATACTTAGGTCATGCTAACAAACAGCCTTACACTTTCTACATCGAAACTACGTGATAAAACAACACAGTTTACTGCTAAACGACTTACTGTGTTCCTTCTTTAAAAAGGCCTTTACTAGGTTTCTCAATACACGCACGTCTATACAAAAGTGAACTTTAACGAAATGTAATAAGAGCTTTTTGTTGTCGCATAAAGGTTTCCATATATGAAAATATCTGTGGGTATGTATGTCAAGTGTATTCATAAGGAACTTATGAATAAGTTACAGAAAGTTGATTTATGTTAATGATTATGGTATTTTTTGTGTTTTTAGTTGTAAAATCGATTTTGTGAGAATTTTGATTTAATATAGTGTATCAGCGGGGGTTCTTCTATGGTAGCACCTCTGGCCATAGCCAAGCATCAGTAGGAACTTCATCCTCACACATTAAAACCCGTTGACGTCGGCGGGAGATGACCGGCTGGAGTCTACACGCAGAGATGTTGCATCGCTATTTGCGAGCTATTGGATTTGATACCTGCCGCTGAGTTCCACTATCGTACAACTCGCCTTAAATTAAAATTCCATCCATATCATCTTGATATTTGGCGATCTACTACAGTACGCTTTTTAAGACATTTTCTACCACAAACTGTGAAGTTGTGGAATCAACTTCCCACAGTAGTATTCCCAAATAAATACGACATAGTGGCTTTCAATAACAAACAATATTTCCCAAGGCTGGCAACGGATCGGCGACCCCTTAGTGTTAATGATTTCTATGGGCGGTGGTGATTGCATTCCATCAGGTGACCCACATGCTCGCTTGCCCCCTCGTATAAAAAAAACGTCATTAGGAGCCCGATGGCGTCGACTTGGCTAATCGATCACTTATGGTAAGCAACGTCGACCATAGACTGTCTATAGATAGATCTATTTTTTTGCGTGCACGCGGTACACCCTGCTGACTGACAAACGAAGCTCTGGCGAAAAGAGAGGTAGGGAGCGTAATTGTAAGCTACCCGATTGGGGAATGTACCTCCACCTCACAGAATACCGCAGCCAAATAGCAATTCCCTTGAGGGTTGTTGTGTTCCTGCGAGTGAGTGAGGTCACCAGAAAAGAAGGAGATGCTGCGTTGGCAGCGGGGGTGGCGGCGCGCGAGCGATATTTTATGTTGCGAGCATTAATAAGGCTACGGTAACCGCTTCACATCAGGCGGGCCGTATACTTGTCCGCCATCCGACGTAGTATAAAAAAAAAAAAGAGTTCCAAGGTTACCCCCGGGACTGCAATGGACTTCACTGTTCATTGCCATTTTTGGTGGTCGGCTCTGTTAATCCTGACTACACAGGAGGCACAGTGGTGGGAATGTGTGGTGGACCCCAGTCCCGTTAAAAAGTAAGAAGTGAAGGTTTTGTAAGTAGTTAAATCAAAATCAAAAATCAAAATATCTTTATTCCTTGGACTTTATATAGCATTTAGAAACGTCATACAAATTAAATATAAGAACATTAGTAAGTTAAGTACGTATACGTAATTTGACCCTCTTTATTAGTTAACTATAAAAAAAAACTTAATACTCGACAAACTCTCTGCTATAAAAAACCTACTACGTTCATTGTTATGCGATATCGATTTTAAGCCAAGTTTTTAGAGTTCCGCAGCCATATAGTATATCGGCCCTTACTTTTGTTTTACTTTGAAAATAAGAAGCTGGTATTATATTTATGTGGTAATTTAAGTAGGTGATGAAACGTTTTAAAGTATTTGTTGCTTTGGTTATTTGTCAGCAGGTACACAAACTATTTACTTTCGGCTCTCTCATAAATTAATTTGAATTTGAGAAAAAACATATTTTGCTGATGTAAATTAATTTAATAACTCTGGCCATAATGCCGGCTTATAATAATTTATTAGCCGGCATTATGGCCAGAGTTATTGCGTTAAAATATGTATATTATGGTAATTTTTCTTTCTCTTTGCGACGATGTGCAGTTGTGCAGTTGGCCCATAGGTGTTGTATAGATATTTGCACATGAAGGAAATATCGGACAATAAAAAGAGAAAGATGCAGGCCACATTACCGCAATATCATTTATAACAATTCAGAATCGACCAAGTCGATAATATCGAATGCACCTGTATAGGTACCCTAAAGGCATAATTCATCAGCAGACGCAAGCGACCACTTGATGTGTCGCCGCGACACGCTGGTTCGTTTCTAAAAAAAAAACTTCCATAGCTGCTTGGTCTTTCACTTCTTCACGACACTTCTTGTCTGCTGCTGCCGTCTGCATTCGACTACGGCATTAAACTTGAACAAACAGGGCTCCTGCCGCTGAAGCTGAAGCCGATTGCCATCAGATTTTTTGCTTCCAAAAATTGGTAGGTTTAAATTATTAACAAACATCCTCAGCCTAGTCGCTATAGCTCTAGGGTTTCTTCCATCGGAGTTAAACATAATTATCAACAATCTAATTCATCTCATTTTCGCATTAAAAAAAATCGATGGTAATTCAGCTTCGGCGGCAGGGTCTCAGAAAACTGATGAGACTTACGGAACACTCGCACGCAATCAAACAAACGCTTGACCGATACATTTCTTCTTATTTGTTTTCTCTCAAAAATAAACAAGTAATCGACTTTCTTGCACGTTGCTAGAAACTCTCACGCATTACTTATCAATCCGATTGTCGTTAATGTTTGATATCTGGTCCAACGTTCGAAAGTAAGAGGTTTAGGATTGAATTGGATTGGAATTTGGATTTTAATTTTCCAATTTTAGTGTTTCCATGTTGAATTTGAATTATAGGGTGCCAGTTATGGCCATAGCAGACATGCTCTTAGCATTGGTGAATAGCGATTTTGCGATTGCATCGATAGTGCATTGTGCATCGCGTTTTGGCGACTGCGTTCGGTCGCAGTATCGAAAACACGCGATTTAGCGACTACATTGATCGCGTTTTAGTCACGACATGCGTGTGTTTTTTTGTGAAGTAAAACTTCTTTACGCACGCTTAACTGGGGAGTAAGCTGGTGAATGCGGGACGAGAGCGTTACGAAAAGTGTGATCGGACGAGGCCAACTTTGAGTGTCGTATATAAACTGCGGAATGCCACATTTATATCCGACACTCAAAATTTGACTGGCAGAGATCTCATATAGAGATAAGCCTGCCTTTGTACATCTATATTTTAAGTATTTAACAATTATTTACAATAAAGATAGTACAAACAAACAAACAAATACACCTTACTGTTCTGGAATTTCCATATACTTGTTTTTGTCTACAAATTATACACCACGGTGGCTAGAGCAGGGGCGTACCTACTGCCGTATCACCTGTATCAATGATACGGGGCCCTCGGGCTATAAGGGCCCCCAGCGTATTCGGTTCGAGTGGATAGAAAAGCCCCTCAGTCCTAAAGTGTTTGGGTAGAAGGACCCACCACCAAGTTTTGATACATGGCCCATCTAGCGTAAGCCTCCAGGCCAAAGTACATACACTACACACACAGACGAGCTCGGTGGCGTAGCGGTCAATGATGCGGCTTCGACACCAACGGTCGTGGGTTCGATTCCCACATAGGACAAACATTTGTGTGCATGAACGTTTGTCTTAGTCTGGGTGTTTTCTATGTATCATAAGTATGTATTTACAAAAAAAATGTATTTACGTATGTTTATCAGTTGTCTATAGTACCCACAACACAAGCATAATACTTTGGGGCTAGATGGCGCTGTGTAATTTGTCTGACAATATTTGAACTTAAAAGTTTTGTTTACAATTACTCTGACGATCTCGGTGGTCGTCATCATCATCATCATTATCAGCCTGTATCTACCCACTGTTGGATATAGGCCTTTCCCAATGCTTTCCACCATATGCGATCCTACGCTTTCCGCATCCAACAAAATCAACGGTGGTCGAATGGCTATCAATTGACCTTGAGTCCGAGGTCCGATCGAACAAGATCAAATATTTGTATGCATGAACATGTCTGAACGTGGGTGTTTTTTTATGTATTATATGTAAATATTTACAAAAACAAAATGTATTTAAGTATAATATCAGTAATCTAATATCCATAATACAAGCTTTGCTTAGTTTGGGACTTGATGAAGCTGAGTAAACTGTAAAAAAATGTTTAGCATCAGACTAAAGTAACCGAGGTGTTGACCTAAAAAAAGTAGATTCCTCTTTTCATAGTTTTATTTTTAAACTCTTTAGGGTTCCGTACCCAAAGGGTAAAAAGGAACCCAATTACTAAGGCTCCGCTGTCCGTCCGTCATCGTCATGAACCGTGAAAATTTCAACTGTTTAACTGACAGTTGAAATTTTCACAGATGTATTTCTGTTGCCGCTATAACAGCAAATACTAAAAAACAGAATAAAATAAATATTTAAGGGGGCTCCCATACAACAAACGTGATTTTTTAGCCGTTTTTATAGATAAAGATACGGAACCCTTCGTGCGCGAGTCCGACTCGCACTTGGCCGGTTTTTTGTTTATTCTCGAAGTCAAAGTAAAACACAAGCAAAATTTAATTTGTACAAAATGGCTTCGAGCGAAGCCACTGCGTGCAGTGCCCTTTTTATTGTTTATTTATTGAAACTTTATTGACCATAGAATAATAATAAAAGGCGAACTTAATTCTAAGATCAGACTCTACCAGTCAACCTTTGAGAACTTTGTCAGTCACGCAAAGAAGGCCCCGCCTCTTTATAATATTAGTGTAAATATTTCAAGTTTTTAAGTTCGGATCATAATGAAATTATAAGAAACTACCGTTGGAACATTATCTTTTGAACACAAAAATAGTAATGAAAATCATTTCACAAAACCTCCGCCAAATATTACACAATTATTTTAGTTCAAGTCTTTAAATTATGTATGAAAATTTTACGAATTGGAGCACTCTGTTTTGAACACAAAATATATAATCTACTTTATAATAAGTTTGTTAAAAATGTTTACAATCTCATTAGTTTCAAATGACATAATTTCATCCATTTTAATTAGCAACAAATTATTTCGATACAGCAAAAGGTGCTTTGTATACTTTTATTTTCATTCCTTATCCGCCTTCACTACTTTCTCCATAGCAATCAAGAATGTAGCGATGCATTCTATGGAATTTCTCCACAATATATCAATGTCATAACTTGTAGTATAAAATATTTAATTACAATTTAAGAATGTATTTCGTTCGGAACGTTTATTCTTAAACTTGGAGTTGTTGCCTTGGCAGCGGGAATGGCAGCGCGTGAGCGATATTTCATGTTGCGAACGTTAATATGGCTACGGTAACCGCTTTTACATCAGGCGGGCTGTATACTTGTCTGCCACCCGTCGTCGTATAAAAAAAATTAAACGCGTTTAATTTCGGGGGCGCCGCAGTACCTCATCACCATCTTCAGAGCTGAATTAAACCGTGCACGTGGTGTCCCCTGTCAACTAAAAAACGAGATACTAGCAAAAGAGATACTCGGATACATTATAAGTTATATACCTACCTTATAAACCATACCACCGGCGATAAAATTATTATTTTCAAATGGTAGTGCATGAGGTCACCAGGATGGAAGAACCTTCTGCGGCGGCTGCGGGGGTGCCGGCCCGCGAGCAATATTTCGTGTTGCGAGCGTTAATATGGCTACTGTAACTGCTTCACACGGCGGGCCGTATACTTGCCTGCCACCCGACGTAGATTAACTCGAGGTCCTCCGTGCTTCGGAGGGCACGTTAATCCGTCGGTCCCGGTTGTTATCATTAGATTATCTCGAGCTCCTCCGTGCTTCGGAAGGCACGTAAGACGTCGGTCCCGGTTGTTATCATTAGATTATCTCGAGCTCCTCTGTGCTTCGGAAGGCACGTAAGACGTCGGTCCCGGTTGTTATCATTAGATTATCTCGAGCTCCTCCGTGCTTCGGAAGGCACGTTAAGCCGTCGGTCCTGGTTGTTATCATTAGATGGCAGTCGTTAAGCCAAGTGGCCTTTAGGCGGCTTGCAATTACTGGCGTCCGCCAACTCGCAGTTGAGCAGCGTGGTGGAGTATGCCCGAAACATATTCAGTTGAAGGAAGACCCGTATTTAATATTACCCAGCAGTGGGTAAATATTACCCAGCAGTGGGTAAATATTAAGTTCAGTATTTTACTATGTCACAAAATAAAGTACCATGACACTTGACAACCAATTAATATTCATTTTCAAGCATTCATTCATAAACAATTTTCAAAACAACAACGGACAACTTTCGCGACGTAAAAGTTAGACAAATCGATTTGACATTTAACTGAAAATCAATAAATATCCCAATCCGTTTTCAAATTTAATTTTTTGACAATTTTGTCAATGTTTTAATACTTATTATCCTATACCCACATTTCTGAACGCACGCATACATTTGACGTACGCACGTTAACGTCACGTTTGACAGGTCCGACATCCACGAACATTTTGTATGGAAAAATGATTTTTCTTTTATTTTATTTTTTTCGTAAATTTTCCAATGTTTTTAATAGTTATTCTGCTATTCTGGACGGAGACAAATCCAACAAATCAAAAACCATGGCAATCGGTCCAGCCGTTCTCGAGTTATAAGTGTTGTAACAAACACGACTTTCTTTTATATATATAGATTTTAAGCTCCGTTATATGATACGAGTATAGCAAAGTGACATTTGTGAGACCAAGACTAGATCGAAACTGTATTATTTATTTATGAGAATTGCCCCTCTGAAGTAGAGTATAATGAAGGCCCTATGTGCTGCGAAAGCGGCGCTTCACCTGACTTGAACAAAATATCGCGTCGTAGCGTAAAAGATACCTAAATATAAAACCACCTACGCTCACATAAAAAACTATTAGACGGTCACTTTTTGGCTCTTCCAGGGGGATTTTGGGAAGTTCATTACACAACCTTGGAGCTAAGCGACCATATTTATAAAGTTATTCAACGTATATATATATATATATTAATAAGTTCGAACTAACACATATATATATATATATATATATATATATATATATATAGATTTTAAAGTAGGTTAGATTTGACTTGGCCAGTTTTTATCAGAATTAATATATATATATGTATATATATAATCTAACCTACTTTAAAATCTCTATTTTTTTTTTAAATAACAGCAAATTGTTATAGGTATCCAATAAAGCAAAGAAATAGAGTTTAATACTTGTTCGTAATGTTACTTTGTTCCTATAAATACATATTTGGATTTTGCATAGAACTTGGCACTCATTTAGATCTCCATTCTTTTTGCGGCGAAGCCCACAGCCAAGCATAATTTTTGTATTGAACTTGGCTCTCCTTTTTTACATTTATGTTTTTGGTGGGATAATGTATTTCTCTTAGTCGCTTTGTACGACATCCACGGGAAGAGACGGAGTGATTCTATTCTAGTCTGCCGGAAACCACACTATTACTTATACTGTGGTATAATAGTAGTCAATCTCTTTCAGTATAAGTTTGTGCTAAGGATCATAATTTACCTCTCACGGACCACTGGTGGTCCGCGGACTACCGGTTGGGAACCTCTGGTCTAGATTGTGAATTACTTGAGCCATGCGCAATAATGTCGCTATAGTAACATACTTTTAAAAAGTTTGCATTTTGTTACAAACAGTAATTAAAAAGGCAGTATGTATAGCATTGGTAAACCAATTGAATATGAACTTTATTAGAATGCGGTTATGGTTTCTATTTAAATAATAAAAACTTGATTTTTACATATTTGAACACAGTTAATCCCGCTACTTATTTATTTAGAAAATAAAAACTTAAAAATAATACAAATATATTTTTTTAATTTGCATTCTCGATAGAAATTTAGACAGATAGATAAAACACCCCTAAATACATACTTAGGTCATGCTAACAAACAGCCTTACACTTTCTACATCGAAACTACGTGATAAAACAACACAGTTTACTGCTAAACGACTTACTGTGTTCCTTCTTTAAAAAGGCCTTTACTAGGTTTCTCAATACACGCACATCTATACAAAAGTGAACTTTAACGAAATGTAATAAGAGCTTTTTGTTGTCGCATAAAGGTTTCCATATATGAAAATATCTGTGGGTATGTATGTCAAGTGTATTCATAAGGAACTTATGAATAAGTTACAGAAAGTTGATTTATGTTAATGATTATGGTATTTTTTGTGTTTTTAGTTGTAAAATCGATTTTGTGAGAATTTTGATTTAATATAGTGTATCAGCGGGGGTTCTTCTATGGTAGCACCTCTGGCCATAGCCAAGCATCAGTAGGAACTTCATCCTCACACATTAAAACCCGTTGACGTCGGCGGGAGATGACCGACTGGAGTCTACACGCAGAGATGTTGCATCGCTATTTGCGAGCTATTGGATTTGATCTGAGTTCT
This sequence comes from Hypsopygia costalis, assembly GCA_937001555.2. Classification (NCBI taxonomy): domain Eukaryota; kingdom Metazoa; phylum Arthropoda; class Insecta; order Lepidoptera; family Pyralidae; genus Hypsopygia; species Hypsopygia costalis. The sequence continues at coordinate 7,672,862 of OW443350.2, forward strand.
GAGCTGAGTTCCACTATCGTACAACTCGCCTTAAATTAAAATTCCATCCATATCATCTTGATATTTGGCATTCTACTACAGTACGCTTTTTAAGACATTTTTTACCACAAACTGTGAAGTTGTGGATCAACTTCCCACAGTAGTATTCCCATATAAATACGACATATTGGCTTTCAATAACAAACAATATTTCCCTTAAAAGGCTGGCAACGGATCGGCGACCCCTTGGTGTTAATGATTTCTATGGCCGGTGGTCATTGCATTCCATCAGGTGAACCACATGCTCGCTTGCCCTCCTCGTATAAAAAAAACGTCATTAGGAGCCCGATGGCGTCGACTTGGCTAATCGATCACTTATGGTAAGCAACGTCGACCATAGACTGTCTATAGATAGATCTATTTTTTTGCGTACACGCGGTACACCCTGCTGACTGACAAACGAAGCTCTGGCGAAAAGAGAGGTAGGGAGCGTAATTGTAAGCTACCCGATTGGGGAATGTACCTCCACCTCACAGAATACCGCAGCCAAATAGCAATTCCCTTGAGGGTTGTTGTGTTCCTGCGAGTGAGTGAGGTCACCAGAAAAGAAGGAGATGCTGCGTTGGCAGCGGGGGTGGCGGCGCGCGAGCGATATTTTATGTTGCGAGCATTAATAAGGCTACGGTAACCGCTTCACATCAGGCGGGCCGTATACTTGTCCGCCATCCGACGTAGTATAAAAAAAAAAAGAGTTCCAAGGTTACCCCCGGGACTGCAATGGACTTCACTGTTCATTGCCATTTTTGGTGGTCGGCTCTGTTAATCCTGACTACACAGGAGGCACAGTGGTGGGAATGTGTGGTGGACCCCCGTTCCGTTAAAAAGTAAGAAGTGAAGGTTTTGTAAGTAGTTAAATCAAAATCAAAAATCAAAATATCTTTATTCCTTGGACTTTATATAGCATTTAGAAACGTCATACAAATTAAATATAAGAACATTAGTAAGTTAAGTACGTATACGTAATTTGACCCTCTTTATTAGTTAACTATAAAAAAAAACTTAATACTCGACAAACTCTCTGCTATAAAAAACCTACTACGTTCATTGTTATGCGATATCGATTTTAAGCCAAGTTTTTAGAGTTCCGCAGCCATATAATGATCGGCCCATACTTTTGTTTTACTTTGAAAATAAGAAGCTGGTATTATATTTATGTGGTAATTTAAGTAGGTGATGAAACGTTTTAAAGTATTTGTTGCTTTGTTTATTTGTCAGCAGGTACACAAACTATTTACTTTCGGCTCTCTCGGGTTTTTGCAAAAGAAGCGCGGTATTAAATTAATTTGAATTTGAGAAAAAACATATTTTGCCAATGCAAATTAATTTAATAACTCTGGCCATAATGCCGGCTTATAATAATTTATTAGCCTGCATTATGGCCAGAGTTATTCCGTTAAAATATGTATATTATGGTAATTTTTCTTTCTCTTTGCGACTATGTGCAGTTGTGCAGTTGGCCCATAGGTGTTGTATAGATATTTGCACATGAAGGAAATATCGGACAATAAAAAGAGAAAGATGCAGGCCACATTACCGCAATATCATTTATAACAATTCAGAATCGACCAAGTCGATAATATCGAATGCACCTGTATAGGTACCCTAAAGGCATAATTCATCAGCAGACGCAAGCGACCACTTGATGTGTCGCCGCGACACGCTGGTTCGTTTCTAAAAAAAAAACTTCCATAGCTGCTTGGTCTTTCACTTCTTCACGACACTTCTTGTCTGCTGCTGCCGTCTGCATTCGACTACGGCATTAAACTTGAACAAACAGGGCTCCTGCCGCTGAAGCTGAAGCCGATTGCCATCAGATTTTTTGCTTCCAAAAATTGGTAGGTTTAAATTATTAACAAACATCCTCAGCCTAGTCGCTATAGCTCTAGGGTTTCTTCCATCGGAGTTAAACATAATTATCAACAATCTAATTCATCTCATTTTCGCATTAAAAAAAATCGATGGTAATTCAGCTTCGGCGGCAGGGTCTCAGAAAACTGATGAGACTTACGGAACACCCGCACGCAATCAAACAAACGCTTGACCGATACATTTCTTCTTATTTGTTTTCTCTCAAAAATAAACAAGTAATCGACTTTCTTGCACGTTGCTAGAAACTCTCACGCATTACTTATCAATCCGATTGTCGTTAATGTTTGATATCTGGTCCAACGTTCGAAAGTAAGAGGTTTAGGATTGAATTGGATTGGAATTTGGATTTTAATTTTCCAATTTTAGTGTTTCCATGTTGAATTTGAATTATAGGGTGCCAGTTATGGCCATAGCAGACATGCTCTTAGCATTGGTGAATAGCGATTTTGCGATTGCATCGATAGTGCATTGTGCATCGCGTTTTGGCGACTGCGTTCGGTCGCAGTATCGAAAACACGCGATTTAGCGACTACATTGATCGCGTTTTAGTCACGACATGCGTGTGTTTTTTTGTGAAGTAAAACTTCTTTACGCACGCTTAACTGGGGAGTAAGCTGGTGAATGCGGGACGAGAGCGTTACGAAAAGTGTGATCGGACGAGGCCAACTTTGAGTGTCGTATATAAACTGCGGAATGCCACATTTATATCCGACACTCAAAGTTTGACTGGCAGAGATCTCATATAGAGATAAGCCTGCCTTTGTACATCTATATTTTAAGTATTTAACAATTATTTACAATAAAGATAGTACAAACAAACAAACAAATACACCTTACTGTTCTGGAATTTCCATATACTTGTTTTTGTCTACAAATTATACACCACGGTGGCTAGAGCAGGGGCGTACCTACTGCCGTATCACCTGTATCAATGATACGGGGCCCTCGGGCTATAAGGGCCCCCAGCGTATTCGGTTCCAGTGGATAGAAAAGCCCCTCAGTTCTAAAGTGTTTGGGTAGAAGGACCCACCACCAAGTTTTGATACATGGCCCATCTAGCGTAAGCCTCCAGGCCAAAGTACATACACTACACACACAGACGAGCTCGGTGGCGTAGCGGTCAATGACGCGGCATCGACACCAACGGTCGTGGGTTCGATTCCCACATAGGACAAACATTTGTGTGCATGAACATATCTGTTTGTCTTAGTCTGGGTGTTTTCTATGTATCATAAGTATGTATTTACAAAAAAAATGTATTTACGTATGTTTATCAGTTGTCTATAGTACCCACAACACAAGCATAATACTTTGGGGCTAGATGGCGCTGTGTAATTTGTCTGACAATATTTGAACTTGAAAGTTTTGTTTACAATTACTCTGACGATCTCGGTGGTCGTCATCATCATCATCATCATCAGCCTGTATCTACCCACTGTTGGATATAGGCCTTTCCCAATGCTTTCCACCATATGCGATCCTACGCTTTCCGCATCCAACAAAATCAACGGTGGTCGAATGGCTATCAATTGACCTTGAGTCCGAGGTCCGATCGAACAAGATCAAATATTTGTATGCATGAACATGTCTGAACGTGGGTGTTTTTTTATGTATTATATGTAAATATTTACAAAAACAAAATGTATTTAAGTATAATATCAGTAATCTAATATCCATAATACAAGCTTTGCTTAGTTTGGGACTTGATGAAGCTGAGTAAACTGTAAAAAAATGTTTAGCATCAGACTAAAGTAACCGAGGTGTTGACCTAAAAAAAGTAGATTCCTCTTTTCATAGTTTTATTTTTAAACTCTTTAGGGTTCCGTACCCAAAGGGTAAAAAGGAACCCTATTACTAAGGCTCCGCTGTCCGTCCGTCATCGTCATGAACCGTGAAAATTTCAACTGTTTAACTGACAGTTGAAATTTTCACAGATGTATTTCTGTTGCCGCTATAACAGCAAATACTAAAAACAGAATAAAATAAATATTTAAGGGGGCTCCCATACAACAAACGTGATTTTTTAGCCGTTTTTATAGATAAAGATACGGAACCCTTCGTGCGCGAGTCCGACTCGCACTTGGCCGGTTTTTTGTTTATTCTCGAAGTCAAAGTAAAACACAAGCAAAATTTAATTTGTACAAAATGGCTTCGAGCGAAGCCACTGCGTGCAGTGCCCTTTTTATTGTTTATTTATTGAAACTTTATTGACCATAGAATAATAATAAAAGGCGAACTTAATTCTAAGATCAGACTCTACCAGTCAACCTTTGAGAACTTTGTCAGTCACGCAAAGAAGGCCCCGCCTCTTTATAATATTAGTGTAAATATTTCAAGTTTTTAAGTTCGGATCATAATGAAATTATAAGAAACTACCGTTGGAACATTATCTTTTGAACACAAAAATAGTAATGAAAATCATTTCACAAAACCTCCGCCAAATATTACACAATTATTTTAGTTCAAGTCTTTAAATTATGTATGAAAATTTTACGAATTGGAGCACTCTGTTTTGAACACAAAATATATAATCTACTTTATAATAAGTTTGTTAAAAATGTTTACAATCTCATTAGTTTCAAATGACATAATTTCATCCATTTTAATTAGCAACAAATTATTTCGATACAGCAAAAGGTGCTTTGTATACTTTTATTTTCATTCCTTATCCGCCTTCACTACTTTCTCCATAGCAATCAAGAATGTAGCGATGCATTCTATGGAATTTCTCCACAATATATCAATGTCATAACTTGTAGTATAAAATATTTAATTACAATTTAAGAATGTATTTCGTTCGGAACGTTTATTCTTAAACTTGGAGTTGTTGCCTTGGCAGCGGGAATGGCAGCGCGTGAGCGATATTTCATGTTGCGAACGTTAATATGGCTACGGTAACCGCTTTTACATCAGGCGGGCTGTATACTTGTCTGCCACCCGTCGTCGTATAAAAAAAATTAAACGCGTTTAATTTCGGGGGCGCCGCAGTACCTCATCACCATCTTCAGAGCTGAATTAAACCGTGCACGTGGTGTCCCCTGTCAACTAAAAAACGAGATACTAGCAAAAGAGATACTCGGATACATTATAAGTTATATACCTACCTTATAAACCATACCACCGGCGATAAAATTATTATTTTCAAATGGTAGTGCATGAGGTCACCAGGATGGAAGAACCTTCTGCGGCGGCTGCGGGGGTGCCGGCCCGCGAGCAATATTTCGTGTTGCGAGCGTTAATATGGCTACTGTAACTGCTTCACACGGCGGGCCGTATACTTGCCTGCCACCCGACGTATCATAAAAAAATATATAAAAATAGATAGATATAAAAATAGATAACTCTGACTTAATTAAATTTAATGATCAAAGTGCATAATTATGCAATATATAATAGCAGCTGACCCGACAGACATTGAATATTGAATTCGAATTGGTTTCCCCCAATCTGTCAAACGAAATAAAGTTACATTAGGACAGTTAATATGGTCGGTCAGTTTTCTTAATTTTATAAAAATGTTGCCGTTATCAATATCGATCAATATGAGAGCCCCCTTAAATATTTATTTTATTCTGTTTTTTAGTATTTGTTGACATAGCGGCAAATGAAATACATCCTTGGTGACAGACGGACGGATGGACGGACGGACAGCGGGGTCTCAGTAATAGGGTCCGTTTTACCCTTTGGGTGCGGAACCCTAAAAAGAAGCACTACTATACTCATGACGAGTGATAAGTTTAAATTAATATGTTATTATTACACAGATACTAAAATATTATGCGTAACGTGTTTGACTCCCAGCCATATAAAATTTCTTTCTTTATACACCGTAAGGTTGTCTATAAGAAATCTCTTAGAGAGATAAATCACCTTTGTATACTTGTCTTTTCACTAATATCTGTATTGGTTGTTATATTATGTACTAGCAAAGTACCCGTGCTTCGCTACGGGACCACTCCTGATTTGCGTCTATTTTTGTTTCGATTCCAGATATTTAATTTTTTCCCCATAAAGGACTGTTTCGTATTGACCATTAATACAAACATACACCATTTAGGTTAAGACGTCCCGGTAAACAATATTTTTGGCATTCGCACCAGGAGCCAAAATTGCAAGGCCTCCAGGAGAACTTACTCTTGAGCAAGCTACATACAATTGATCATGAGAGAAGCAGTCCTGTATCAAGTCAAACCCAGCGACCTTTAGAGACTGCCCCTGATCTTTGTTAATGGTCATAGCGAAACACCTTTATGGGAAATTGAAATCTCTTAAATTGAACGGGGTGGTCTGATGGAATAATGGGAATGCTGGGTATAAAGAGAGATTCCTCAACAGCGCATCCCTTACTGTCCTCACTCAACAACTCATCTTTCCAGTTGTTGAACACGTGAACAATGGTGGCACGAACCTCCTGATGATATACCTCCGTTCCATGCCAGTGGTAGGAGATGGAGCGGAACAGGCCAGCTCCATCACCTTCCACAGCTATAATGGTATAGGGCATCATCACACCTTCCACAAGTATAAATTTAGTCAATCTTGACGTCATTGTTTAAAAAATACCGAAATTCTTATATTAAGTAGGTATACCCCATAAAGTCGGTACTTAGAATAGGTTTTTCAATTAGTTTTCGGTACCAGATGTAGCTTTATTTGAAAGACGCAGTTTTTTTTACGCCCTACTCGCGCGATGGAAAACCTCTGGGGGTGACTACAGGGATGAGGTAAGCGATAAAAATATAAAAACAATAATATCCTTGATGATTTTCAGACTTGGCATGTAAGAGGTTTATCTACATCTTTAAATCAAAGCCAACTTCACCTGCACGCGGTGCACCCTGCTGACTGACAAACGAAGCTCTGGCGAAAAGAGAGGTAGGGAGCGTAATTGTAAGATACCCGGCTGGTGAATGTACCTCCACCTCACAGAATACCGCAGCCATATAACAATTCCCTTGAGGGTTGTTGTGTTCCTGCGAGTGAGTGAGGTCAGCAGATAGGAAGGAGATGCTGCTTTGGCAGCGGGGGTGGCGGCGCGTAAGCGATATTTTATGTTGGGAGCGTTAATATGGCTACGGTAACCGCTTCACATCAGGCGGACCGTATGCTTGTCTGCCACCCGACGTAGTACAAAAAAGAACTTTTTGACCCCATTTTACTCCTTTTTTTTACTATAAAATAGTCCAACTAATCTCGTTTCCCCATACAAACTTTGGACCTCCGTTTCACCCTCTTAGGGGTAAAATTTGAAAAATATAACATAGTGGACACGAAATAAGTAATTTCGTGTCCACTATGTTATATTTTCAAATCGATGCCATTTTCGTAATTGACGTCCCAGAAAACCATAGAATCAACACCCATATTGATATTATGACATTTCAACCCCATCGCACCCCATTAGGGGTGATTTTATGTCACGTCCAATAGCTGTTTCTTTTCTTTCTTTTCGTAATCAGCGACCCGATAAACCATAAAAACAATACCCATGTCGATTTTCAGACTTTTTCACCCCATTTCACCCCTTTTGGGGTTGAATTTTGAAAAATCTTGAAACACGTGTTTACTCATTTATCTATAGAAGTACTCGTGTAAAGTTTCGGATAAAATAGTCCAACTAATCTGGTTTCCCCATACAAACTTTGGACCCTCGTTTCACCCCTTTAGGGGATGAATTTTGAAAAATCCTTTCTTAGTGCACCCCTAGACATCATAAGGAACCTACTTGCCAAATTTGGAATCTCTAGACCCAGCGGTTTGGGCTGTGCGTTGATTAGTGAGTCAGTCAGTCAGTCAGTCAGTCAGTCAGTCAGTCAGTGAGGACAAAGCCTTTTATTATTATAGATTAAAAGACTATACAATAAAGAACTTTTTATTTTATTTTTTGAATGAGATTCCATTTGTGTATGAGACGAACTTCTTAGCTTTCATGAATGCACCGTGCGGGTGCCGGGTCCATCGTGTGGTAGAGAGAGAAACCCAAGCAGATCCCGAGATTTTTGACACGGGTGTAGGTTTTTGACACGGGTAAGGGGCCCCTTTCCGACGTACGTCAACACTCACCTTCACTACTTGTGTTTCTCTCCCTGCCCAGCCAAATCTGGTATGAACCTGCTAATGCAGCTTTAGATACTTGTTCTAGTATAGAACTTACTGCACTTCTGGACAAGCCAAGGTCTTTCAGCAGGTTATAGAGAGATTTTACTGGTATACCTCTCGCTCCTAAGTAGGAGCGAGAGGTAGAAGGTAGAAGTCTACAGCGTATAGATTAACAATATGTTAAAATTATCGACATCATGATGTGATTTATTTTTAAAATCTCGTATTAACCAAGCGAGTAGAATCTACGGCTACTTGCGTATTTCGCATTCACATAATGTGTAAATAACTACTTTCTAGGTGAAAGTCAATTAGCATCTTTTACATGTCTCGTGTAAGCATTACCTTTGTATATTCCTTCTAAAAGCAAGATCAAGTAATTTCAAGAGTATGCTTATCGTATGAAGTACAGAAACAAATCTCTTACCAATAAATAAATAAATGAAATTGAACACTAGGCGGTGAGTGCTCGTTTGAAAACGGGACAGAAAGCAAATTGAACCGAGCTCGAGGCAAGTGCGATATATGTAGTTACTCGTAATACTTGAAATATTTGTTTTCATATTGTTCACATTTCAAACTACTCTGAACGCTTAGTGCGAGTATTTCGTTCGCGTTCAATCATGTCAACGTAAACAAACCAATCAAATAGAAAATAACTCTTATATTGTGAATTTATTGGACACGTGTGTGTCAAAATTATATGGCTTACTTAACTCACATTTTGAAGTGAGCAACCCGGCTAATTTGGATACGTACCACGCGGCTGGTAAATTCACAATATGAAACTTTTTTCTCAATGTCGTCGGCTTGTAAACGTTAACACGTTCGAATGTTACTCCACCTCACAGAATACCGCAGCCAAATAACAATTCCCTTGAGGGTTGTTGTGTTCCTGCGAGTGAGTGAGGTCACCAGAAAGGAAGGAGATGCTGCGTTGGCAGCGGGGAAGGCAGCGCGCGAGCGATATTTAATGTTGCGAGTGTTAATATGGCTACGGTAGCCGCTTCACATCAGGCGGGCCGTATGCTTGTCTGACACTCAACGTAGTATATATATAAAAATAAAAAAAATGTCATCAAACAACTCACACTAAGCACTCTGACTTCAATCGTTACCGACCGCGACGGGCGCAAATCGCGCGCTCCTCCTAAAGTCGCAAATTCACGTCAGCATTTACTCATTGCCTCGTTCACGCATTGCCCAGGCCTACATGTTTGTAACTAGCACTAGCTCTTTTGTCTTGTTGTGGTCATTGTCGTTGTCTTGTCGTGTCATCGCTATGTCTTTGTCATGTCGGGTCATCGTCGTCGTCTGGTCTTCGTCATCGTCTGGTCTTCGTCACTGGCTGTTCTCCGTCACTGTCTGTAACAATCGTCTTTGGGTGTGTGTGTGTTATGCCAACAAATAGTCTATCGACAACTAATCTGCACATTCCTTTAAAGTGATTGGCATTTTGAACTCCCTAATCAATAGAGACACTATGCATCCTTGGGGAACGCCAGCATTAATACAAAAGATGTAACACATAATTTATTTGTACCTACTATTATAGCATCAGTTGCCTCTTCATTGAATCTGAAATGATGATATTATTATTCTGATGTTCACATTTCCAGTATATTCCATAGCTTTGGACATTTCACTGAATCAAACGCCTCTCTTAGATTTATCTGGCCTACTCGCGAATTTGTGTAGGATGAGAATTACTTCCTAAGTGTTACTTAGACCTCATATTACCTGGGTTTATTGAACTTGTAAAAATATCATCTCCCAGACGACTTTTTCACATGCGTACTGCATTCTCCATTGACGTTAGATATATAAAATCTATGTAGCCCCAAGCTATAAATAAACTAGCTAAGCGTCTATATAGAGAGAGGCGTTGTATTTATAGTTATTTTGAGAGCGGTCATTGACAGTCAGATATACGTTATTTGCAACGAGTATTAAGTCAGTCTACACTACATAACTGCAGTTTCTAGTTTTTTTAATCACACTTGATAGGTCTACTCGATAGCGGGTTTAGTAGATAATACTAAGATGACATTCATAAAATGTCATGGCATCAATCTATATATCATCCTACTGTTAAGATACCGGTCAATCGAAGGGGGTTTAGATTAGAGCATACTCCACCACGCTGCTCAACTGCGGATTGCCAGAGATCAGTGCTTTCAAATCGCCTAAAGGCCACTGACTTGGCTTAACGACTATCATTTAACGACAATAGCCAGGAGCGACGGCTTAATATGTCCTCCGAAACACAGAGAAACTCGAGATATATAAACTTATACATGGACAGGCTACGGCCGACGTTGCTTAACTTGTGTGTTCGATTAGACTGACACGCGTAACGACGCCATCGAGATTCTCTAGACTTGGCTTAACGACTGTCGTCTAAAGACAACAACCGGGACAACACATCCATAGACAGTCTATGGTCGACGTTGCTTAACTTGCGTGATCGATTAGACAGACACGCGGAAGGACGCCATCGAGCTCCTCTTTTCTAATGGCTATTGTAGACTAGTAAGAACAACGGTAAGAAATCTGTTATGCTTTTTACATCACTTTTGATCATATACTCTCCGCTTGCCCAATAAAAGTTAAAAAGTCTCAACATACATAACGGGCACCCAGACGGAACAGGCCGGGCACCTCAATTTGATAACGACCTGAATTGACTTTAATAAAGTATTATTTCATTCACTATTTTTCATCATGCCATGTCCTGATTGGGGAAGGGCGTGATGGCATTTGAAAACAATGATTTGGAATAATACCTTATCAACTTAGAATAATTAGTTGATCTATTTCCTAAGGTTATATGAATAGTATAAAATGTCATCACAGTATTTTACCATCATACAGGCAGAAGTCTGATGGCCACTGTCCAATAAGTGAGCTGCGGAATGATCCGTTCCGCTTTCAGATAACTGCGTGCCGAGATAGTCGCGTGGCTACAAAGATATAGTGCGGTTTAATGATGCAATTTAGATTCAATAAACGAGTGTATTTTTATCGTACTGCAGATTATAGTAATGCTATAGATAATATGGTTAAGCTAATTTTGTCTATTTTTAGTTTAGTGTAGACTTAACAACAGAAGAGTTCATTAGGATAAGTCATAATAATTACTGAATTATTCAGGAGGCTAAGATAGTCGGGCTCAGGAGCTTCAGGAAAAGTGTCATGTCACTTGACAGAGTATCGACTTGGAGGCGACCTTGTGATCTCATCCATTTACGAAGGTTTTTCGTAAATGGATGAGATCACAAGGTCGCCGACCTTGTGATCTCATCCACGAAACGAAAGTGCACACTTGACAATAGAAGATCACATTGGGTTGGGATAAGTCATAATAACATATCTACATAATTGAGTTCTTTATGACTTTGATGTTCCTTTGTATATTTATAATTGCTATTTTTACAGTTTTCATCTATTTGAAAAATTTTACCGCAATGGTGAATACTATCATAAGTGGTCATGCCCTTAAAGGGAATGCCGAAAGCCAAATATTCCGTTACGCAAGGATGAAATTATTATTTAGCAATATTTTCATACATAGACATCGTTGAATCTTTTGAATTTATTCATATCTCCTTTCGTTGTACTGTCAGAATGTACTACGAAAGCAGATATGAATAAATTCAATATAGTAAATGTGGAGATAACGCATCGCCATGTCAGCAGCCAACTTAATCCGCCACATGATGTTTAACATCAAAAATAGATGTGCAAGTAAATTTCTACAATCTCAGTATTACTGATCGTTCTTTCCAATAGATTTATCTCTGTGACGCTATCACGCTACGCTTGAATAAATTGGTATGCGCTATTGGCACTACGCTCCACCGAATCCTATATCTCTTCTAGTAAATCTAATTCCACAACAATGCAATCGACTTTTGATTTCGAGAGCAATATAGTAGTGAAATTATTGTAGATCGGTGGAGTAGCCATATAATGAAGTAATTATTTTAATAGACTTAGCAGAAATATTATTTTTAATTATGTTAGTAATTCTTGCTTGTTAGTGATTCTTCGAAAAAAATAAATCGTTCTAAGTCAGTGGAGAGGGACAGGCAATCGGGTTTCGTGTATGAAATTGCTATAATAATCTATACTCTGTTTAATGTTCAATATTTTAGATGTGCGAGATACCTACAAATATTAAAAAAAACTCTAACAATAAAATATGTTACACGAATTACGTAATAAACTTAAAACTAATAAACTTAAACTTTCTATATTTGTTGTTTTATACAAAGTGACAGTTTTTATCCTCTAATTTCCATCACCTGTTGCATATTATGTCTGTTAGGTATTTTTATTCCTGTATTATTCGATACATTGGCAATTAAACGATTTGGAAGTTCAGTCATGTAAACAGTCAAGTCCCGGAAAGAGAAAAAGAGGAACTAGTATGCCATATCATGTGGGATATATAACAATATGACTGAGATCAATATGATTTTTTGTTTCGCGGCGCGTGCCTATTTTTAACAAAGTAAGCTTATCGATGATTCACACGGAAATGACAGCGTTATTCAAAATCTACAACATTCTCTATCTCATGTGGCTTCCCCAAATCGAGGTCTATATAACGTAGTGTATTTCATGTCTATGGCTAGATTAGATTAACTATGACAAATTATTTTAAACTATGATAATCAATGAACGTGAAGACAGTATTTACACGGCTATTAACCTGACCTATTGTGTAATTATGGTCAAAGTCAAGGTCGAACAATTATGCAAATAAGGTCGCGTTACGTAACGTTACGTAGAAATTATGCCTTGCTGCGTAACGACAAATATTGCAAACGTAAACAAGCGGAACAAAATACCCTGTAGTTATAAAGCCAAATGGTTTCTATCAGTGAAACATAAGTATATATTCAAATTCAAAATCATTATTTGCGAGAGTAAATATGTTCTTAAGTTATTACAGATCACTTAGCGAGTGTATCCAACCTGCTTATATGGAAGCATGCAAATATTAATAAAAGCCGTTTAATAATAAATTTTCTACTAGCCACAATTAAATTGTCAAATTTTATTTTAAAAAAATCCTATTTGTAAATTTTATATCATGTCCCATTGGTAAATTATTCTTACACAGATTTATTCCATTGGCTCTGTCATAATAAACAATAAATTATAATATACCTATATAAATCATAATACATGATGGCAAGAGACCTGATGGAATGATTCTGTTGCCCTGGAGGCGGGGACGCGCCTTAGTTTGGGACGTTACATGCGTCGATACCCTAGCCCCGTCTCACCTCTCGGCAACAGGGTTTAAGGCCGGTGCCGCAGCGGCTTCTGCAGAATGCCTCAAACGCCGCAAATATAGTAATTTAAGCAATAGTTACATATTTGAGCCGTTTGGGGTTGTGGGGCCCGTCAGCCCACAAATTATTTAGAGACATTTCTCAAAAATTGGTCGACACGTCTTATAACCAGAAGGCTGGCCATTACCTTGCTCTGAGAATAAGTATAGCTATCCAGCGAGGTAATGCTGCCAGTGTTCTGGGGACACTGCCGAAAGACAACGATCTTGGGGATATTTTTTATTTGTAAATAAATTTGTATTTATTTATATATAATTTTTTTATCCCATAAGTTTTTCTTTGTTTTGTAGATAAATTAGATAGGCTTTTAGATTAATCATAATATAAGTATGAATTAACCTGACGGCATCTCAAGCGATCACATGTGTCCATATATTTATATGACACTAACTGACCCGGCGAACTTCGTACCGCCTAACAGTCAATGAATGTCGTATTACTTATTAGTTAAACTAAATTTATGATTTTATGGAAATAATACAATGAATATAAAATAAATATTAAGTTTAGAACTTTTCTAAGACAATATCCTAAAAAAAAAAACATAAATATACAAAAAAACCTATGTATTAGAGTTTTATTAAATTATGTCAAAGAGCAATATTATGGAATTAAAAACAGATCTGGCCACAAACAAAAAAGTTACATACAAACGTTGATACCTCTTTTGACCCAAAACCCCTTTTTTCGCAAAATCCCTTCTTAGTGGACCTTCATAAAAGGAAGCCACGGTCCAAATATCACGTTTCTAACTTCAATAGTTTTACTAGTGAATTGATTCAGACAGTCAGGACATGTTATTTTATTTATATGACATTCTATATACATGCATAACATTACACAAGTAAGTAAGTTAAAGACGTTTGCGTGGACCCCAAATAATGTGAAAAGGACAAGCCAATGACCACGTCCATAATTTTGAGTCTCCGTCGCATTTCCTCATTCCGGATTCCGTCCAAGAGAAACTCCGAGCATCGCTCGCTGTGCGACTTTTAGCCTGTGAAACAGCTCGGCGGGCGGTCAGCACCCAAGTTTCTGCACCACAGGTCATATTGAGGTAAATTTAAGTGTAGCCTTTGGCTATAAAAAATATTATTTTATCTGTATATATATCTATAGATATATAATTCTACTGTACGTGTGTATGTCACTGAACTTCTCCTAAACGGCTGAGCAGATTTGAATGATTTTTTTTGTATGCGCCCTGGATGGTTACAATTCAGCCCGGCAGGACAACGTCTGTAGCGTCCGCTAGTATAGGTATCTATAAATGAATTTCTATTTCCCTTGGTCATCGCATCACGCGTGAACGGCTGAATCTGTTTCGCTAAATTTATTTTTGTTGTGTTTGTTATTGTCATGAGAAAGTTCTTATGAAGGAAAAAAATAATAAAAAGCGCGGATTAGATTAGGAAATTTAAGAAAACTTAACCTCTTATGTAAACTTTTCTGATGTAATTTTATCGCATTTGACAGAACTGTCACTTGAAAGCATGCGCGATACCAATTCGAATTCAATGTGGTTTCTGGCAGACTAGAATAGAATCGCTCCGTTTCTTCCCGTGGATGTCGTACAAGGCGACTATGGGAAATAAATTATGAAATACTAGCGACCCGCCCCGGCTTCGCACGGGTGCAATGCTGATACTAAATGTACTACCCACTCGCGTGTACTGGGATTCCAGTCTATCCCGAGAAAAAAGTAGACCCGCATGATCTGGGTATAGTCCCCTATCCCAGCGCGCCGACCCTATTTCAAAAATTTATTTTTCCAACTTCTCATTATCCAGAACCTTGAAACTTTTATTAAGAATAAGATGGATATAGTCTACTACGCGTCAAAAATTTAAAAAGTGACACTGGCAATACAAAATTTTTAAGAAACCAAAAGTTTTGTCTATTATTGTCAAGTTTTTTGCGCGCCGGCATTACGGTTAGCGGGCGGCACGGGTATTTTAGCTATTTATTGTGATTAAAGTGTTTCTTTCTACGGTTATTATATATCAAAAGAATCGTTGTGATGTGTACTTCGTGTGTGTGTTTAGTTAAATGAGTTTCGAAACACTCATGTTTATTTATGAACACGAAAAGTGGGCGCGCGCGGAAAACGGAACTATGGCGGTGTTGTGTTTGTTTGTTTACAATAATTAATATGCTATTTTAGTGTTTTAAAAGCAAGATAAGTGAATAATAGTGTATTGTAAACATATAAAAAATAGTTTTTAATAGAAATATAGTGGTATGTGTAAATAATGACATTTTATGTCAGCGCGCCCGCCGGTTTTCGGTCGTGATTTTTGTATGGAAACGAATCCGTGACTGGTGAGTAGTACTGATACTATTTATTTTATTTCTCCACGCTGTGTAAACCTACGAAAGATATTAATATGTCATTTTAAAGCTGAAATAGTGTAGTTTATTTCAATATAAGTCTGATTGCTTCGAAATGAAAAGTTTATTGATAAAAACTTGTTCGAAAAAAAATTTTCGAGCAAAATGTTGATATACTTGACTTTTACTTTGTTTATTTTTTACTTTAGCTTCAATTATAGCAATTTGTGACAATGTAGTCTCATTCTGTATATTATAAGCTATCCATAGGTATTTTTTATTTCAATATAGCTGTAGTATTACGCCAGTTATAACGATTTTTGTTTGTATCGTCCGTATTTTGGGCATAACCGTTCGGCGGACACGCGAGGCCTCCTTGGGTTGCGAACCTGGACACGCGAGTGGCAGAAGGTCTTTGCGCTTTGTCCTATCCAGTCCTTCCCCAGTTATAGGCACACGCTGCCGGCTCCGCGGCCGGTACCGCCACAGCCGTTATGTCCCTGCATTTTAAATGTGTAATATCTTCTAAACTATTCATTTAAATTACATGCTGTGAAGGGCCATATTGATCTATATTAAATGCGCAATGTATTTAAGGTACTTAATTGGATAAGGATTAATTCTGTATTGCTTAAAATCGCTTCGTAAATAAGGCATTATTTCTTGTAAAAAGCGAAGGATAAAATAACGGTTATTGTGTGTTACCACTAAGAGATAGACATATACCATCGCGAACTTTTTTGTAGACCATTTTAAGGTGAACAATACTGTACTACATTATTTTGATCTATCTCGTTGGGTTCAGCCAGCGTTTGCAATGAAAGAGCAAAAACCTCTAAATTATCAGTGTTTTTCTACTATGTTATGCATATATTATACATATAAACTTTCCAGTGGAATCACTCTATCTATTAAAAAAAACCGCATCATAATCCGTTGCGTAGTTTCAAAGATTTAAGCATACAAAGGGACATAGGGACAGAGAAAGCGACTTTGTTTTATACTATGTAGTGATTGATAGGCCTCCCCAACCCGTTTGGCCAGCGTGGGAAGTGTAGGCCAAATCCTCCTTCCGTCTAGGACGGACAAGAGAGGGTAGTGCTCCTGTAGTGGAGACTAAAATGGACCTAATGATGATGATTCATAGTTAGGGAGACAGGACAACGTCTGTCGTCTCAGCTAGTAATAGATCATATTTGAAATAAATAATGGGCTGTTTATCGACATACTTGGGGTAGGTTACGTTACTACCATCATAATGATTGTAAGTACCAAAATTCGAACTTGACCTTTTTTTGAAGAAGAGAGAGGTGATGTACACCCTTTCCTAAAGTAACAGAGTCGAACCTCGCTCGCTTCGTACGCTCGGCTTTTTATATCCAGGGCCCTACCGCTGAAGCGGCAATCGATTACTATCAAATATTTTGATTCAAAAAACAGGTCTTACGATTTAGTTATTGACAGACATCTTCAGCTTAGTCGGTAGAGCTCCAGGTTTTCTACCAGCTAAACTAAACACAATACCATAAATCTAAGCTGAAGATTGATACTCGAAATCAAAAAATCCAATGGGATTCGGCTTTGGCGGTAGCTTTGGCGGTAGCCCGCCCCAGAAGCATAAACCTAACCTAACCTAACCTAACTATGTTGAACCTAACGTGTAATAACTATGTTCACTATTGCTATCTACATTTTTAGCTAAGGGACCGCGGCTAATTTAAGTTAACATTCACACCTACCTTTACTCGCAACATAAACAATAATAATTATTTTTTATATGAAAAGGGTCAAACTAGCACGTGGTAGTAGTCACCTGATGGAAAGCAATCACCACCGCCCATGGAGATCAGCAACACCAAGGAGTCGCCGATCCGTTGCCAGCTTATACTCCTTCCTTTCTTTCTGGTGTCCTCACTCGTAACAATACACCCTCAAGGGAATTTTTATTTGGCTGCGGTATTCTGTGAGGTGGATGTACTTCCCCAGACGAGCAGCTTAAAAAAACGCTATGCCCTACCTCTCTTTTCACCAGAGCCTCTTTTGTCAGTCAGTAGGGTACACCACGTGCAGGTGAAGTGAAATTAGCTTTGGTTCAAAGATGTCGATGAACCCCAAAATATATTTTTGAAACTTCAATTTCCCTTTCTGCTGTTACCATATGGCATTTTTTGTACAAACAAGACCACAAGATGTTCTTGTAGAAACTCGTATCATTTATATAAAAGTGTGCTCTTTAAGTGTGTCTGTCGGTCGCATGAGTAGCCGGTCTGGTTCGAGGTAATGACGAGGGTGAATGAAGATTTTCCTTTCTTATTTTCTTGTATGTATGTATGTCTGTAATTGTATGGCACGTTAAGTTGCCCGTCCCGGCTGTTGTCCTTAGATTATAGTCGTTAAACCAAGTCAGTGGCCTTTAGGCGGCTCGAAAAGACTGGCCTCCGTCAACCCGCTGTTGAGCATTGAGTCAACGGACTATGCTCTAAACCCTTTCGATTGAGGGGAGGCTCGTATCCCAAAAGTGGGATGAATAAGTGTTGACGATGATTAAATCTTTCAGAAGACCCCTTTACCAGACTATATAAAGTTTCATCTATACGAGTTAGTTTTTCAGCATCTAAAAACTTTCTTAGTGACCCACATATCATCATCATCATCAGGTCATTTTAGTCTCCACTACATGAGCACGACCCTCTCTCTTCCGTCCCGGACAGAAGGAGGACTTGGCCTACACTCCCCACGCTGGCCAGACGGGGAGGCCTGACCGATGTTTGGTAATGTATTTCCCTTAGTCGCCTTGTACGACGTCCACGAGAAGAGACAGAGTGATTCTGTTTTAATCTGCCGGAAACTACTCGACCAGACTCACATATAGGTACCTACTCGAAAAAATAGCCCTCCCTTTTTCATCAGTTGCGTAAAAATTAAAGAGATAAGTAGCTACACAGGAAACGTATTTTTGCCAAAACGTCATAAGGTAAACTTAACTGAACACAATGAAATTACAAAACATATATATATGTCAATAATTATAGGTACACGTACTCTTTATGAAGATAATTTCGTCTCACATTCGAAAGTAAGTTTGGTAAGTTGCAAACCAGTTTTAACCTTGTAAGTTTTTTCTTCTTTGTTTTCGGATATATTAAAAACTAGCGACCTGCCCACGCTTCGCTGTGGTTCCATCTTCCCGTTCCCATAATAAAGATAACCCGTAAGCTTAGCATTTCAAAGGTTATAGTGAGCCAATTTTAAAAGATAGATGTATGATATCACGGATTTTTTTAGATAATAGTATATAGGTAATTGTTGCGTAACTTGAACCGTTTACGCAGCGCACGCAACGAAAGCTCTCAAAAGTAATAGTTTTGTTTCCATTTTTACAACATTTTTCATTGGTGCTCCGCTGCTCTCGGTAGCGAGATATTATATAGCCTATTACAGCCTTCCTCGAATTCGAACGAGTAGTTTCTGAGATTAGCGCGTTCAACCAAACAAACAAACTCGCCAGCTTTGTAATATTAGTATAGATATAAAAGTAAAATCAACAATCAGAATTTTCACCCTTTTTGAATACAATTTGTTTCTTAGAATAATACATTATGAAAATATACTAATGTTCTAACTAATGAGAAAGTATTTCACGCTTAAATATAATGATAATTTTCATAATTTTTACTTAATTAATTTTTATATATTCTGTACTGACGTTGCATGTGTTGTGGGGAACTGTCCCATTATACGTGCTGGACGGTCCGATGGTCTTGGATGCGTCGTTGTTTTTTTGTTTTTTTTTTTTAAAGTATACCTCGGCCGACGAGGTCCGTGTCGGCACCTGATGGCTGTCGCAGAATACCGGCGCTGTGTGTACATGGGGCACACTAAAAGTTTTGCACTTCTAGCTAATCGGAACTATTTTAATTTGGAATGTTATATTTTTTGAAACGACTTGGAACCTTCTTAGTAATAAAAAAAAAATTGGCGGAAAATCATTTGTCAATTGTTTTTTATCACTAATCAAAGTTCTACGTACGCAACGAAAATGGAATTAAGTCGAAAAGATTTTAGAACGATGATTTTTTATGATTTTAAAAGTTCTCTCTCTCCGCAAGACTGTGCCGCTCGTCTTCAAAATGCTTTTGGGAGAGAAGCACCTTGTTTAAGTACCGTGAGGCGATGGTTTGCTGAATTTGAGAGAGGTCGGGTTTCTTTACATGACGAATTTCGTGAAGGGCGGCCTTCAACTGCCGTCAACGAAAATAATGTGGCTACTGTTAAGCGGCTAATTGAAGCAAACCCGCAGATTACCTATGAGACAATTCAAGGACTATTGGGGATTGGTATGAGCCAAATTCAGAAAAAATTACACGAAGAATTAAAAGTTCGGAAACTTTGTTGTCGTTGGATCCCTCATGAACTGACAGCGGAGCAGAAGCGGGCTCGCGTGGAATGGTGCTCACAGATGCTACTGAAGTACGTCCACGGACATTCTAATGCTGTTTATGACATTGTCACAGGAGACGAAACGTGGATTTATTGTTTTGAACCCGAAAAAAAACAGCAATCTTGTGAATGGGTGTTTGGAAATGAGAACAGGCCAACAAAAGTGAGGCAGGCGAGAAACGTTGGTACAAAAATGATCGCGATTTTTTTCTCAGCTACGGGTCCCATCTGCACAATTTCACTTGAAGATCAAAAGAGTGTTAATGCTGAGTGATATTCTACCATTAGTTTACCCAGGGTGTTAGAAAAAGTTCGCGAAAGACGACCAAAAAGCCGCGTTCTCCTACATCATGACAACGCTTCTTCACACACGGCCAACAAAACAAAGTCATTTTTAGCTTCCGAAAAAGTACAACTGGTCACCCATTCTGCACATAGCCCCGACCTAGCACCTTGTGATTTCTGTATTTTCCCCAAAATCAAAGATTTGATGAGAGGTTTCACTTTTACCAACTCCGAAGAGGCAGTGATAGCGTTCAATCAGCACGTAGAAAACATGCCTTCAGATCTGTGGTCCTCCTGTTTAAAAAAATGGTTCGATCGCATAAAAAAATGTTTAAAATGTAATGGAGAGTATTTTGAAAAGCAATAAACATAATACTTTGGTTATAACATGTTGTTTTTCTAAGTTACGCAAAACTTTTAGTGTGACCTACGTATTACACAGCATTAATGCCGAGCGATGGCCAATTAACATCATAATGATGTACATGGTGTTCGAAATGTAATAATTGTTATTGTGTATTGTAATCTATTGTGTCATGTTGTGATGTTAATAAACATATTTTCTTTCTTTCTTTCCGAAATATTTATAATCACTTTTACTTTTATGCAATGGCTGGATGTGTGTTCGTTGCAATCGTGCTCCGCAGAAGTGAGCGAGATATTGTATTAGCAACAGGGGTACCAGGGCACGAGAAACACTTGCGTACGTCTTAAAATTTGGTTGATACTGTTGATTGTTGGCACTTGGTGGAACATTATTATCATAGAAACACAAACACCATCTGTTTACCTTGATAATGCCTTAGCGGCGAAACCGGTCGGTAATATTAAATATAATAACGTGGAATAGTACAAGTGCTTTATTATAATATTATGATCTTTAAATTTGCTTCCATAGGGAGGCAATTCAAAAAAACGATTGATGAACGCCTCCGTATGGTAGCAAATTTAAATATATATTCATGTCAAAATAACTTTTAAACTTTCGCGTTGCATGATTTATGAAATATAAGAACGGGAATTAACGCGATCATGCATAATTACATACCTTATAGGTATTTACATACCTTTATTATTGCCTGATGTTTCGACCAGGTTGCACCGGCCGTGGTCACAGGCTGACTGTGTAAATACCGTTATGCATGATAGGCATGATCGCGTTAATTCCCGTTCTTATATTTCATAAATTCCCGTCAAAATGTTTATTCTGTCATTGGGCCTTTGCAAGCACATACCATAAGGGCCCTTAATGAAGAATTTCCATAGTTATTTTTTAGGGTTCCGTACTTCAAAAGGTAAAACGGAACCCTTATAAGATTACTTTGTTGTCCGTCTGTCTGTCTGTCAAGAATTTCTATGTCGAGAATGCGTGGAGGTATCAAGCTGACATTTGAACTATATACTTAGGTCTATGGTCCCATGAAGTTGTAAAAAAATCAAACTGCTAAGTTTACGTAGAAAAAAGTTACGGCCGTTTATTCAGCAAAAAACGCATATTTCGACACACTCAAGGGAATCCAAACTTATAGGGTACTTCCCGTTGACCAAGAACTATGAAATTTGGCAAGTAACATCGGTATAGACTACAAGTACAGGAATAAATCTCAAAACTATAGATTTGTAAATAGATCTTAAAAAATAGGGGGTCTATATTTTTTATAGGGTGTCGAAATTTCAAATTGAAACTACTAGTTCAAATGGGGTATCATATGAAAGGGCTTGATGTACACATTGCAAAATATATTTTATTTATTTTATTCGACGCATTATTTCTTATTTATAATGAAAAATATCAAATTTAATAATGATGCTACGTACGGAACCCTCGGTGGGCGAGTCCGACTCGCACTTGTCCGGTTTTTTTTTAGGATTTAGGATTGTTCCGTTGTTATCTGATATTATCTAACGGAGCACGTCAAAACTTTAGCGGTAACTCCGTTACATTTCACACAACATAATGGTTGCTCTAGTTTACTGACTTCCAAATTGTTTATACTATTATTAAAACGAGCCATGTGAACAACTAGATCTTATAAAAATATAACATGAAACGGTGGAAAGTTATACAACATAAATAACAATAAATAAATGTTTCTATACAATTTACAGTCCCGAAATAAGCGCAAAGCTTGTACTATGGGTACTGCACCCTTACCACCATCTCTTATTGCGATTCAATAACTGAATAGAATGCTTATTTATACCAATGAATAAGCGGCTCTAGTTCGAAATAGATTATTGTTAATATACCATTTTTTTATTATACCAATGAATAAGCGACTCTATTTCGAAATAGAGTCGCTTATTCATTGGTATGATTGGTATAAGCATTCTATTCAGTTATTGAATCGCAATAAGAGATGGTGGTAAGGGGCTGATTTCTAGTACCGTACGTACAATATTCCCCAATTCATCATTAAATGCTAAATGATGTCAACTACTGAATACAGGACGTCTATAATGATCGGTTTTGTGACATTTGCATCTATCTATCCTGCGATCGTCGATCCATCTAGTGGGGGGGACCCTACGTTTTCCGATTCGCTGTCGCTATACTTAATTAAACTTCAGCTTAGATTGGTGGCAATTGTATTTACCATAGCAGCTATGGTATAAATCATTAAGCTATACCGACAACGCTAAACATCATCATCATCATCATCAGGTCCATTTTAGTCACCACTACAGGAGCACGACCCTCTCTCGTCCGTCCTAGATGGAAGGAGGATTTGGCCTACACTCCCCACGCTGGCCAAACGGGTTGGGGCGGCCTTATCGATATTTGATAATGTATTTCCCTTAGTCGCCTTGTACGACATCCATGGGATTTTATTCTAGTCTGCCGGAAACCACACGGACAAGCTAAACATATTTGTCAATAACTCAAACCTTACTTTTTGGGAATCAATAATGGATGGCAATCGTCATCACCGTAGGCGGTAGAACCCTCGATCTGTCCAGTGCAATGCTTTGAGCTATGGGGTTCATAGATCATTCAGTAACAGTTTTCTTTCGTAGATACAGACTAATAAAAATATTTATATTTGGCCGTGAGGTTTCCGGCAGACTAGAATAGAATCACTCCGTTTCTTCCCGTGGATGTCGTACAAGGCGACTAAGGGAAATACATTATCAAATATCGATCAGACCTCCCCAACCCGTTTGGCCAGCGTGGGGGAGTGTAGGCTAAATCCTCCTTCTGTCTAGGACGGACAAGAGAGGGTCGTGCTCCTGTAGTGGAGACTAAAATAGACCTGATGATGATGATAATGATGAAAAATATTTATAAAAATTTTGTTTATTCATTCATATTTTAGGAGCAACTTAGGCCGTAACAAACAGCCCCTTACCACCATCTCTTATTGCGTTTCAATAATTGATAGATTGCTTATCCATACCAATGAATAAACGACTCTATTCCATTTGAAATAGAGTCGCTTATTCATTGGTATGAATAAGCATTCTATTCAGTTATTGAATCACAATAAGAGATGGTGGTAAGGGGGCTGATTAAAATAATTGAGTGGTTATATACGCCGACAAGTCACTCTTGGAAATGAATAGGCTCCAAAACCACTAAACCGATTTTGATGAAACTTGTCACAATTAAAGACCTCGACATGCTTGAGGTTTGAGTTGAAAAAAAATTGAGATCTATCATGTCATTGAGGAATGATCATCAAATACATTTACCATTGAAATCAATGGAAAACATACACTGAGCGAATTTACTCACTCCACTCAACATCGATTTCGACCCCGTGGCCTAGAATCCGGCCAAGATAGATAGATAAAAGCTTTATTTACCCTATACAAACTACAGAAACAATTTAGTTAGCATGCAGAAAATATATGTTACATACATAGAATATGTATGTGCAACAAGGCGGCCTTATTGCTAAAAGCAACCTTAAGGTAACGGATACATAAAATGAAGTAGGTAAGGTTCGCAAGACGACGGAAAGATGAAAATACCTAATAACATAATACATTTGGGGTGTAAGTGGTTCATCAACATCTTTGAACCAAAGCCACCTTCACCTGCACGCGGTGCACCCTGCTGACTGACAAACGAAGCTCTGGCGAAAAGAGAGGTAGGGAGCGTAATTGTAAGCTACCCGACTGGGGAATGTATCTCCACCTCACAGAATACCGCAGCCAAATAACGGTTTCCTTGAGGGCTGTTGTGTTCCAGTGAGTGAGGTCACCAGAAAGGAAGGAGATGCTGCGATGGCAGCGGGGGTGACGGCGCGCGTGCGATATTTTATGTTGCGAGTGTTAATATGGCTACGGCAACCGCTTCACATCAGGCGGGCCGTATGCTTGTCAGCCACCCGACATAGTATAAAAAAAAAAAACAAACAAATTTGTAGTATGACCTAGTACCTAGTATTACGATTCGATTTCAAAATCACGCAAGCAAGTAAAGCGTAGTAGCAATCTCTACCGGAGTCTTTTAACGAACAATAGCGTCAGAGAAATTCATGCATTTCTGGCGATACAAGCGCGCTGTCATGCGATTTGTCGGGAATGTCGCTTCGTCGCTTTCAAACGATACGCGACGCGTGATTCAGTAGTATCAATATTGTCGGCAATAACTTTTGTAGTAACACGGAAAATTTCACTGACATACTTTGGAATAAAATAATGGATAAAGATAGAGATATATTTATTTGTTAACATGTGTACGTGCAAGGTGTTCATTTTATAAACATCGGCCGCGCAGCATGCGCCACCATAGCGAATTTTATTATTATTATCATTTTTTTTCGAAATCCCGAACTGATATCGGAAAACTTTACATTACTACTTTGAATTGATGCTCTACCACGAATCCGAAGTCAGAATTTCTAAATTTTGAGTTTCATGGTATACCACTTAATATCAGAAAAAGGTATAAAAATAATGACGCAGCCGTATTTAAATATTGCAAGGTGATTAATGTTTTCGATAAAGTGAAACTCCTTGTACTTTCGGAATGTAAACAACCAAGTCAATTAGTGCTAAAATCAAGACCTATAAATTTAAGAAATTTGAAATCGAACACATATGTGCTGCCTAAATTTATTAACACTTATGGTACACGAACTTCTGACTACCTTATTGCATGTTACCTGAACGAAACTGCACCAGAAATTCAAAACATGTACACAAAAGGTAATATATCTGTTGTCAAAAAATTGCTGAAATCACTGTATGTCAACGACCAGCCGACACTAAGATAAGCCCTGCGAGGCTTGTAAGGTGCGGTGTTATATACAACATATGTATCATGAAAGTATTTTGAATAAATGACAGACAGAACGACTTTTTTTCGGAAAACCAAAGTTACTTTACATTACTACTTTTGGATGCTCTACACGAATCCGAAGTCAGAATTTGTAAATTTTGAATTTCATGGCAACGAACAGACAGAACGACCGGACGATTTCATAAGCTCAATGAATTTCGCTGAAAATCGTACCTATATGTTATGCTTTTACAAGCATATAAAATTTTAAAAATATTACAAAAGTTATATTTATTCCATTTTTCATACCCAAAGGGTAAAATTACAGAGGATCTGTTGTCCGTATGTCTGTCCTTCTGCCACCAGGCTGTATCTCATGAACCATGATAGTTTCACAGATGATGTATTTCTGTTGCCGCTATAACAACAAATACTAAAAAACTGAATAAAATAAATATTTAAGGGGCTCCCATACAACAAACGTGATTTTTTTGCTCGTTTTTGCTCGATATTGATAACGGCAACAGGTAGACGCTTGAAATATTCTCAGAATAATTAGTTATTTATTCACTTTAATAATTAAAATAAAACAAATATTCAAGGGAGGCTCCACTACAAGAAACGTGATTATTTTTGCTCGATATTTTTATTTATTTAGTATTTACCTAAAAGGTATTTTAATTTATTATAGATAACTGTATTTTTTTTTTATTTTAAAAATAAAATGTAGAATAATTACTCCTATTATATTAAATAAATAAATATTTCTAGACAAATTGCGCACTGCCATCTAGTACCAAACTAAGTAAACTAAGTAAAACTATGGTTACTCGATCACTGATATATATACCTATATACAATTTTTGTAAATACATACATGTAATACATAGAAAATACCCAGACCAAGACAAACAGACAAGTTCATGCAAATAAATGTTTGCCTCGTGCGGGGATCGAACCCGCGACCTCGGAGTTAAAGTAGCCATTGCTACCCATTCGACCACCGGGCTCGTCAATATATTATCCTCATCATCAGGTCCATTTTAGTCTCCACTACAGGAGAACGACCCGCTTTCGTCCGTCATAGACGGAAGGAGGTCTATATATTTATATAGACCTCCTTCCGTCTATGACGGACGAAAGAGAAAACTGAATAAAATAAATAATAATATATATTTATTTTATTCAGTTTTCTCTTATATATATATATACTAGCTGGCCCGGCGAACTTCGTACCGCCTAATTGTCAATGAATGTCGTGGTATACATATTAGTTGAACAAAATTTATGATGTCTTGAAATTAATATAATGAATAATAGAAAATAATAGAGAAGCACGATGGCGTCATTGCGCGTGTCAGTCTAATTGTACACGCAAGTTAAGCAACGTCAACCGTAGCCTGTCCATGGATGAGTTTATATTATCTCGAGCTCCTCCGTGCTTCGGAAGGTACGTTAATCCGTCGGTCCCGGTTGTAATCATTAGATTAACTCGAGGTCCTCCGTGCTTCGGAGGGCACGTTAATCCGTCGGTCCCGGTTGTTATCATTAGATTATCTCGAGCTCCTCCGTGCTTCGGAAGGCACGTAAGACGTCGGTCCCGGTTGTTATCATTAGATTATCTCGAGCTCCTCTGTGCTTCGGAAGGCACGTAAGCCGTCGGTCCCGGTTGTTATCATTAGATTATCTCGAGCTCCTCCGTGCTTCGGAAGGCACGTTAAGCCGTCGGTCCTGGTTGTTATCATTAGATGGCAGTCGTTAAGCCAAGTGGCCTTTAGGCGGCTTGAAATTACTGGCGTCCGCCAACTCGCAGTTGAGCAGCGTGGTGGAGTATGCTCGAAACATATTCAGTTGAAGGAAGACCCGTATTTAATATTACCCAGCAGTTGGTAAATATTACCCAGCAGTGGGTAAATATTAAGTTCAGTATTTTACTATGTCACAAAATAAAGTACCATGACACTTGACAACCAATTAATATTCATTTTCAAGCATTCATTCATAAACAATTTTCAAAACAACAACGGACAACTTTCGCGACGTAAAAGTTAGACCAATCGATTTGACATTTAATTGAAAATCAATAAATATCCCAATCCGTTTACAAATTTAATTTTTCGACAATTTTGTCAATGTTTTAATACTTATTATCCTATACCCACATTTCTGAACGCACGCATACATTTGACGTACGCACGTTAACGTCACGTTTGACAGGTCCGACATCCACGAACATTTTGTATGGAAAAATGATTTTTCTTTGATTTTATTTTTTTCGTAAATTTTCCAATGCTTTTAATAGTTATTCTGCTATTCTGGACGGAGACAAATCCAACAAATCAAAAACCATGGCAATCGGTCCAGCCGTTCTCGAGTTATAAGTGTTGTAACAAACACGACTTTCTTTTATATATATAGATATATATATATATCATATTTGAAACACATAAAAGTATAGGTTTCTATTACAGGCAATGTGTTTTGAATTAATAATGATGTCACGTATCCCCCTTTTTTTAGATGTGTCACCTTTAGATATAAGATTAACGTTAGATGAATATTTAACGGATACTTACGCACATCCGGAACTAACCTAGATCATGATTGCCGTTTAGATTTTTTTATATATATGAGACGGGGGCAAACTAGCATGTGGGTCACCTGATGGAAAACAATCACATAAGTATACATAGAAAATGGATGTGGATAACAATAAAAGCGTGTTTTGGAGTATTAGTGAAAGTCAAACAAAAAATTTAAAAGTAAATCCTAAACAGCAAACGAAACGGATTTTACATAAAACAAAGTTATGACTCATGCGCCCAAAGAACTGTTCAAAATTGTTGAATTATTCCAAAATATTTACGGAATATTCCAAAACGTTAACATGAAAGTTTCACTAGAGAGAACAAGAATACAATCTAGGTACCTATTTAAAATTATACTAACTAAGTATGGTTATTTCCTCCAATCTTGTTGTCTAACAAAATTTCTCTTTTTGTTTCAGATGAGCTGCCGAAACAAATACGGGTTACCCATCTGATTGCAATTTTCCAGAAAGTGACGAACAATACGACTGATGTACGACATACTTTCCAATATTAATATTTATAACTACGACCTGGAGAGAATGGATTTAATATTCCAATGCTTGAACAATAGTGACATCTAATATGCCCTTTGTTTGCATTGAAAAATATATAACCGAGGTAAACACTAAGTATTTGACAGTGATGCTGTGACAATGGCCCGGATAGATAGTGTTCCTTTAGAGCCTGGAAGAACAGCGAGACGATTGAAATCAGTGACATTACTAAATATAACACAAGTGACTGTAGTTTTAATATTAGTAATTAATGTAAAATATATAGAATGTAGTCAAAATTCTACTAGTGATACTGAAACGGTTGATAAAGTAGATATAGCTAAAAAAGTGAAACTAATTGAAGCGGTTTCTGGCAGATTCTTTGGTAATATTTACGAAAATGGCACATTCAGGACTGGAAATTCTTTATGGGACGATATATTGAACAAGTGTACAGTGAATCCATCAGTGAGTTGTTTGCAAAAGAATTTCTATTCGTATTTGGATGACAAACTTAAGTATAACGGTGATGTGAACTTTGGAAATAGTGTGCGTTTCGAAAAAAATAGTGTGGATGTAAATAAATATAGTAAAGAAGCCAATATCATCTACCTCACTGGAAATAGGAACGGCGATAAATCAAACGTGAGATCAATAGATGAGGAGAATGAGATTCACGATGAAGAAGAATCGGGTAAGTGCATTTACTTTTAAACCTATTACTAATATTAATAAATACGTCTTTGTTGTGCAAGGACACTATATAGCACTTAGGTCAACATAATATTTTCTTCTTCTGTCGTTTTTGATCTAACAACATATGCCAGCCTTGTCGTTTCCTAAGAAAGAGCTCACAAAATGAATGTCTAATATTGATTGAAATCGATTATTCAGGACCATGTTATCTAGGGTTCCTGCGTTCGGTTCTGATATGATATTCAAGAATGTTCCCGTATCGTATTTTTGTATTCCTGAATTATTGACTCTCTGACTCGGTCATTCCGGACCCACTCCACAGGCAAATGTTGTACATCTTTAAATTTATTGCAATCTAAAAAAATTGGTGACTCAATCTTACCAAAAATTTTAAGACGTAATGACTTAAGATCTCTAAGTTAGCAGGCACTGGATATTCTTATACCGTTTTCAATTTTCTTTACTTTTTTCATCAACCAATACAGTACTAAAATGTCTAGTATATTTCTAATGTAGAAAGTATACTTTATATGTTTTTCTAACAACTTAATGATGAAGTTATCTTAATTTTAGAAGGGACTTTTAATTGTAATTTTCTTAATAAAGAGTTTCTCTTTTGCCTGCTCTTGACACAATCCCTCAAGTCAAAGTTATCTTTGCATCGAAACTGTCTTTGCGTCGGATAGATTAACTGATCAACTGATCATCAAATCATATAATAATTAATATTACGACTTTAATAGAAATATTAAATATTTATATATACTATAGATACGCTGCTCACACATACCTGTTAGTCGCTTCTAATTTTTATATACAAGTTATACATGTAGAAGATGTATAAATTATTTCCGAATTTCGACTTTTTGAAATTTGTCTACCTGATTTTCATAAATAATTTCTAAATTAGAACAGTGTAAAACTAATTCAACTCTGTAGCCCTAGTTTGGATATGCTTCGCCGAAGGTTTACACTCATTTGATAGTCAGGGCATCACAATGGTGCATTAAGTGATCCAGTGATCCAGTTATCTCATTTAAACTCTCATATGCACAGGCTATCGACCTACATCAACTTATAAATGTAAATAACCCTAAATCACGATGCAATGCGAAAGTTTTTGAATACATTATCTTGTCAAATAAATCATTTTCTTGCGGCTAGAAATTTAACAAATGTGGCCAAAATCTCGAAGAATTTTGTTGGATTATTCGGAATCGAAGAGGGCAAGAATATGGAATATATAAAGCCGATTCCTCTTTTCATGCATATCTTCTATAGAAAAGTAATAAATTGAGCTTCTAACAAATGCTAAATAGACTGGTTGGGTTTAGTGTCTTTTATATCATCGTAAGTCGCCAATTACTTGCCTAATTAATTTCTAGCCTATTCTATATGAAATAGTTTGTTTGAGGGTTATGTTTGGATCTGTCACATCTTCGGCTCTTTTTAATCAGATTATATTTAGGGAGTTTTATCTATCACATCCTTATTGGAATGATCTTAAAATAATATAGCACTCTAGTTACTCTCGAAATTATAGCAGCCAAAAATACTATCAAACATTGCTAGATCAAATGAGTTTAGCTGCAACAGCTGAATTTACAGGGTCACAGTCCAGTGTATGTCCAGTGTCCACTGTGTTGTATACGTCCGTGTACTCCATATTGGATATTGGTATCTTTTTATTGTACCCCATTTATGTTTGTGAAAGTAAACTTGGACGTCAGGGTTTTTAAACCATTATGTATGAGTAAACGTATTAAAATTTGTCTTGTATCTACATTCCGAACATCCATCAGACGATTATGTATATCCTCCTCTACATTATTAAGATATTAGCATGATGTTATATCAGCTCATAAAGTTATATGACTAACAATTTTATAAATAGAAACACAAAAAATCACATTAAACTTTTAAGAAAAGTGAAACTCATTCCATTGAATGCGCACAGGTGGACGTCAAGTTGTCATTCATTATGTGTTTTGTGTCTGCGTTTCGTGTCCAAATTATTTATTACCTGTCCCGTCTGTGCGTGTTATGTCGTAGCGCTAGTTCATTACCGATGACATCTGATGATTTATTGTTTTGAACTGATATGCCTTAATTTTATATGACAGGGTCAGGAGTTGGGATTAGTATACCATCTTTATCTTATTCTGTGTGTTGGTGCGATTGATGTAAATTCTGTCGTTTATGATTTTTTTAACCGACTACAAATTAGAATGTGTGTAGTGTATATTACAACTTTCCAATTTCTTGCACAGTAAAAATTGTTACTCATAGCGTGCTTTCAATACTCGCACTGACATATGAACGTCCATGCACTAAACCATTGGAGAGTCTTTCTCCTCCTCCACCTCGCATGGACGCCTCATTAATGAGGGTTGTGATTTCTCTGCAGGATCACCTTCTCTGTAATCATCTCCCATGCACTTTTGTAATCTTTAGCAGTGTCGAGGGTATTATGGAGATACGAGTCTCGACTCGTTGGTTTGACAAACTCGAATGGTTTGACATAGTCCACGCACTTCTCGAAGTGTGTGGACTATGTCAAACCATTTCAAAAGCCTGCGGACTTTTCACTCTTAGTCATTTGTCACTATAGTTACTATTATTTTCTGTGATACTATTCACCGCATTTTAACAATCAATATGTTTATCTTAGTGACAAATATGGTTGTAGGTTGGGTTGCTATCTTTAAACGCTAGCAACCAGGACAAGATGCATGAAAACTGCGGAGTTTTCATGCA
This sequence comes from Hypsopygia costalis, assembly GCA_937001555.2. Lineage (NCBI taxonomy): Eukaryota > Metazoa > Arthropoda > Insecta > Lepidoptera > Pyralidae > Hypsopygia > Hypsopygia costalis. The sequence continues at coordinate 7,705,059 of OW443350.2, forward strand.
TCTTGTCCTGGTTGCTAGTTTGAATATTAAAATCCGGACATGTCATCAGTGTTTTTAGTACTAGTACTATTTTTACCCGACTGCGCCAGAAGGAGGGTTATGTTTTTCGAAAGTATGTATGTATAATTGTTTGGCACGCTATGCAGCCTGAACAGCTCGATGGATTTTGGCTTGAGAGGTGTCGTTAGATTCGTATTTACTGTGGGAGTGACACTGGGTATATCAAAATAAATAAATCTAAAAAACATAAAATAAAAACGGTAATTTAAAAAACTAAAAAACCAGACTGCTTTTCTGTGTAATTTGGAAATGGAAAACCCCTAAAACAAGAAAACATGTAGCAGTCGGGACCCTACATGTGCTCTAAATTCACTAAGCCTCCATTTCTAGAATGGGTCCCGACTGCTACATGTTTTCTTGTTTTAGGGGTTTTTCATTTCCAATTTATAAGCTGTCGGGTTTTTTAGTTTTTACCCGACTGCGACAGAAGGAGGGTTATGTTTTTCGAGAGTATGTATGTTTTAAATTACCGTTTTTATTTAATCTGTAATAATCTGGTTATAAGCAGCATGGAGCCGGTGGTAGTGATTTAAAACTTTGAACCATGGACTACAAATGATAACCATGGACTACAAATGAAACCCCACGTGGACGCTCGACAGACGCCCTTGAAACTAGGACAAATCCGGGGAAACCCGGGCTGATGGCAACCCTAGTTTTAGTGATAGAATAGCATTAACTAGACTCCGTATTCCAGTTAAAGACAATAAGCAAATTACTTAACCATAGCATCTGACATTGGTCGTTGAGTTTCTACAATAGCATACGCACTTTACCGTGAAAACGTATTTGCATGTGAAGACAATAGTCCATACATTTATATGCATGTCACATAAGTTGTCCGTAGAAAACCGAGTCGTAACAGGACCTCAATGCTCCTTAGGTTAGCGACATGTTTTCTACTTTCTTCAACTAACAATTGGCAATCAAGTGCTAAGTTATTATTAATATTTAACATCATTAGTAGGTAGCTCATGTTCGTAACTAGCTAATGCTTCTTGGTCTGTGTAGTTTATTTGCATTGAGATGGTATGACTTCGATTTATGCTTATAAGTCTCTGCAAATCCCTCAAATGGTATATACCATTATTATACCATTAATATTATTATTTTTTATACTGGCGTTGGGTGGCATACAAGCATACAGCCCGCCTGATGTGAAGCGGTTACCGTAGCCATATTAACGCTCGCAACATAAAATATTGCTCGCGCGCCGCCACCCCCTCTGCCAATGCAGCATCTCCTTTCTTCCTGGTGACCTTACTCACTCGCAGCAACACAACAACCCTCAAGGGAATTGTTATTTGGCTGCGGTATTCTGTGAGGTTGAGGTACATTCCCCGGTCGAGTAGCTTACAATTATGCTCTCTACCTCTCTTTTCGCCAGAGCTTCGTTCGTCAGTCAGCAGGTGAAGTTGGCTTTAGTTCAAAGATGTTGACGAACCACTTACACCACAAAACGAACCACTTACACCCCAAATCTCTCAGATGGTATGTAAAGTCGATGTTCTTAAGTTCAGTACCACCTTCCCGTACTCCTTTAACATTGAATAAATTATGTATTTATTTTTATTGCCGGGTCAGCAGGTAGGTAACCTGCTGACCCGGCGAACTTCGTACCGCCTAACAGTCAATGAATGTCGTGTTACTTATTAGCTGAACTAAATTTATGATTTTATGGAAATAATAAATAAGTTATTACTGGACATTTACAGCGCCATCTAGTCCCAAATTAAGCGCAAAGCTTGTGTGGGTACTAGACAACTGATGAATGTGCTTGAACGTTTTTTTGTAAATGCATACTTATAATACATAGAAAACACCTAGACCAAGACAAACAGACATGTTCATGCACACAAATGTTTGTCTTGTGCGGGGATCGAACCCGCGACCTCGGAGTCAAAGTGGCCATTGCTAACCATTCGACCACCGAGCTCGAAATAATACAATGAATAAAATAAATATTAAATTCACCACAAACCCGACTTTGTTTTTTATATATAGATAAATTATACAGGTAATATGCATAATATAATTATGCAAATACGAGCTTATCTCTTGAAGAGTTCACTTTCAGCTATCCTGTGCAGTGGAATGATTTGTAAAATAACAGATAGCAAAGTAGGTATAATATACGAAGAATATTACTACTGTTTATACTGTTCCATAGTCTGAACAACATATCTTTTTATTATGCTATAAAATAAATGAAATAAATTTTAATTATCGTAATAAACTGCATGCAGTATGCGGTGCATTACTATAACGCTAGCTCCTCTTATTGCGCGAACTATTTTCTTCTATAATTCTTTCTATTATCTATATATTATATATAGTATAAGTAATAGTACTACGTACAGTATGGCCACTCCCTGCTGCTCTCTCGTGTCGTCCTCACCATCCCTCTGAGACAAATCGGGAACAGTTTGTATGGCGCCGCACGCACATACGCTCATTCGCGCTCTGCACAGACATCATTGTTTATGTAGTAGTAATCGCCGCGACATTTGTATGGAGTGGCCGGGGTGTGCTATTATCGTGCTGAACGTACCTTCTCATATTCTTGATGCCCGTCTGTCATTTCCATTAAAAAAATACTGAAATGCCACTATTTATCGATCATCACGTAGGTATCTATATAATGTTTATCTACACTCAAATCGAAAAATTCGAATTACGAATTCAAAGGCGGTTCTATAAAGACGCAGTTTATAAACGCATATACATACAATTAAAACATAGTACCGCCAACTGTATCATAAAACTCATTATAGTACCGCTGTTCTTTTGTTTTAGGCTGAATATGAAAAAAATGGCGCAATTTAATACCTAAGTTATATACTTAGGTATTAAAATACTCGAATCAAACTATTATCGCATTCGGCTTCGCCTCATGCGATAAACAGACTCTCGTGTTTTAATACCCCTTCTTATATGACAGTTGCATAAACTACTATTATAAGTATGTATGAATACTCATACATACTCATAAACATACAAAATGATACCATTTTATAGGCATTCATTTAAGGAATTTTAAAATATCACAATATTTAATAGTATATCCTTATCAATTGTCTAGTGGCTAAGGTTGGTGTCTAGTACCCGTAAAGTTTTACCCAGTTTGGGTATACGTAATTTGTACAGGGATATTTACTCAAGCAAGAATCTATTAAAATATCGATAATATTCTAAGTAGGTATAATATCAATCTAATATGTGTGCATGAACATGTCTGTTTGTCTTGGTCTGGGTGTTTTCTATATATTTATTAAAAATATTTATGTATTTATTATAAGTATGTATTTACAAAAAAAAAATGTATTTAAGTACATTTATCAGTTGTCTAGTACCCATAACACAAGCTTTGCGCTTAATTTGGGACTAGATGGCGCTGTGTAAATTGTCCAGAAATATCTATAAATATCTATCTATATTATATTATAAGGTGTGAATGAATGATAAATGTTCTCAATGTACTAACTCATTCGCATATTATCGACATTATATTCATCGATGTTCAAATAGTAGATTCGTGGTTTTATAGTGATGTTAATATGGATACAATACGTATTACGTAAACTAAGCAAAGCTTGTACTATGGATACTAGATAACTGATATTATACTTATTTTTTTTTTTTTTTTGTAAATACATATGATACATAGAAAACACACAAAACAAGGCAAATTGACATGTTCATGCACACAAATATTTGCCTTGTGCGGGGATCGAACCCGCGACCTCGGAGTCAAAATGGCCATTGCTAACCATTCCACCACCGAGCTCGTCAATATAATATGAAGAAGAAACAATAGAAAACGACAACGTTACGTTTATTCATAAATTTAGTTTAGCTCGAACGAGAGAAGAACAATAGAAAACGACAACGTTACGTTTATTCATAAATTTAGTTTAGCTCGAACGAGAGAAGAAACAATAGAAAACGACAACGTTACGTTTATTCATAAATTTAGTTTAGCTCGAACGAGAGAAGGAACAATAGAAAACGACAACGTTACGTTTATTCATAAATTTAGTTTAGCTCGAACGAGAGAAGGAACAATAGAAAACGACAACGTTACGTTTATTGTTACGTATTACGTAATAGAAAACGACAACGTTACGTTTATTGTTACGTATTACGTAACAATAAACGTAACGTTGTCGTTTTCTATTTCTTCTTCATATTATATTGACGAGCTCGGTGGTGGAATGGTTAGCAATGACCATTTTGACTCCGAGGTCGCGGGTTCGATCCCCGCACAAGGCAAATATTTGTGTGCATGAACATGTCAATTTGCCTTGTTTTGTGTGTTTTCTATGTATCATATGTATTTACAAAAAAATATATATTTAAGTATAATATCAGTTATTTGTAGTACCCATAGTACAAGCTTTGCTTAGTTTGGAACTAGATGGCCGTGTGTAATTTGTCCAGGAATATTTATTATTATTCATTTCTATTTACATTGGGTAGACAACAGATGACCAGTTCTCGTAATTATTATACGATTACAGAACAAAAGTTGACTGAATCGAGACTTGAATGGTGAATTGACTACAAATTAAATGTGTACTTGATTTAAGCACAGGTACCATAAATCTAAACTGCCCCCTTACCACCATCTCTTATTGCGATTCAATAACTGAATAGAATGCTTAATAAGCAATCTATTCAATTATTGAATCGCAATAAGACATAGTGGTAAGGGGACTGAAGTTAGATTTTCGCAATTAAAAAATTGGATGAAAATCGGATTCAGCTTCGGCGATAGAACCCCAGAGCCCTACCGACCAAGCTGAAGTCGATTCCCATAGGCTTTTTTAAGTGTTAATATCAAATTTCAGCTTAGTATGGGCCTGTGTTTACCTTAGCTGGTAGAAACTCTTGAGCTCTACTGACTAAGCTGGAGACGTTTGTCAATAACAAAAACGTAAGGTCTATATTTCGAATCAAAATATTCGATGATAATCGGTTTCAGCTTCGGCGGTAGGCCCCTGGGGCCCTACTGCCGAAGCTAAAGCTAAAGCCGATTACCGCTGGGTTTTTTGATTCCAAAAATTGCTTTTAGCTTAGAACTATTAGCAAACTCTTTCGCTACCAGCTTAGCTAAAAATAATTAAAATATATATATAATTAAAATAAACCAACAATCTAAGCAGTAGTTTCATTTTCACATTCAAAAAATCCGATGTAATCGGCTTCATCTTCGGCGGTAGGGCCCCTGATCTATATAGCAAGGTAGGCGGCTTTACATCGGGCAAGTTAAAAGCACAAGTCACTGTTTGATTTCTACATCGATTGAGTGTCAATCGATCACGCCCCGTCAATCTTGATGTGTACTTTCAACTCGTTGAGAATTGAGACGACAAAGTCAACAATCGAATTGAATTGACAAATCGAATACAACTTGAATATTGTAAACAATATAATTGATCAAAGAGCATGCCCAGTTCAGACATGTGTAGAGTAATTCAGGAAGTAGCAGATAGGAGGTACGTTATTAATTAGTATTCCTTATTCCAGCAAAGCTTTTTTTGTATCATACTGGGTACTGCGAAGAGTTTATGACAATCGCTACGGACTGGCCATATAACATATAGTACGAAGTTTGCACACTTAAATAATTTTGGAAGTAAAAGAAAAACAAGACAGTCTACAGAAAAAACGAGTTTCACTCCGGGAGAGCCGGCAGAAGTGAAAACTTGAAAATTAATTTTGTGTATTTTTGAATATTTTGGCATGGTTAGGGAATAATTTCGCACGTATTGCTTTATTTATCAGTATAAAATTACTATCATTTATGTGGTAAAATAAAATATTCATTTATTGCGCTATTGTACACAAACATGACAATTTATAATTGTATTAAAAATAAACAGCAGGTGCAGGCATACATTTTCGCCGCGCGGTAGAAAGAGAGGGGGATATTAGTTCCTCTCCTATGCCGCTCCGTCTTACGAATTTTCGATCAGGCCACGTGTCCTGAACTCCTGACGCGAGTTTAACATTTTTACCCGTCGCAAAAACAACGCCACTAAAGAAGTTTTCACTTCAAAAAGGGTTGTCTGTGAAGTCGATTTACGGACGATAGTTTTACGTGCTAACATCATAAGAAAACATCGGCCAATGGAGTCGAAGAGAGATAGATGCATCATAAGCCTACGCATAGGCCGACCATGCTTCTCTATGCCTTGTTCCGCGCTCTCGCTTGACGCTCGGATCAGATGGAACGTGACAATGAATCTTTCTTTTTCGTGCGTGCAGCCGGCGTTCAACGACGTCAAAAAAATAGAAGATTATTGAGAACTCAATGCGTACGACATATGACCCTGTAGTAATAAAAATGTCACATCCTGTAATAAAAAATATAAGTTGTGAATGTTATTTTATTTACTACTCAACCGGTCATCATGAAACTTGTACACACATTCTCAAAGATATTAGTAAGGACATAGGATACTTTAAATTAAAAAATTAAAAAGAAACGCGGGCGAAGCCGCGGGTGAGCGCTAGTATTTTTTAAGGTAAATATACTTATTGTATAGCAGTTAATTGAAAACTTATTTATTGTTTTATTTAAAAACAGTAGCAGATGCTACAGTAGCATACAGGGATACGGTCCGCCTGATGTAAAGCGGTTTTCTTAGCCTATAGTGTTTGCAATACAAGGAGTATTGAATACCGCTCGCGCATTGTTATCCCAGCTGCTGATGCAGCATCTGTTTACATCTGACCTTACTCACTCGTAGGAACAGAACAATCCTCAAGGACATTGTTATTTATCTGCGGTATGCTGTGAGGAAGAACCTTCCTTTCGCCAGAGCGTTTGCAGGGTGCATCACGTGCAGATGAAGTTAACTTTGGCTCTAAAGATTAAGCTACTTACACACTAAATAAGTAGAAAATCAGAGATATATCTCAATAAAAGATTCAACATAATAATATATTACAAAACAACCACAGTAAGATAAGAACAGTATACTACAAATTACGATGATGCAATCGAATACAATCTTTAAGCCCTCGTAATAAAGGTAACAATTGCACAACACTAATATAAATAAATACGCCTTGATTTTGGGCAAAAAAATTTCGATTGTAGACCTTAAAACAAGGGAATAAGAATGAAAATTTAAAAGGCAAATAATTGTTTTCGTCTCTTTTGCTTTCACTGAAGTTCTGAATGCTTTCCAATTGCTTATACTTATGTGAAATAGCAGATATAGATATCGAAAGTTGAAAGTGAAACGTGACGGCAAATTTCAGTGTGACTTTGAAGGTCATTGGTTCGATTCTAAGCTGAATCACCATTAATAATAGCAGATGTATTAAATTAGACATGGTCACTTATTAGTGGAAATGTTTTTTACCCGACTGCCGAAGGAGGGTTAAGTTTTTTGAGAATATGTATGTATGTCTTATTATTTGGCACGCTCTAGAGCCTAAACCGTTTGACAGATTTCAACATAAGAGGTGTCGTTAGATTCGTCTTAATCACGCGAGTGACATAGGCTATATCAAATATAAAAAAAATCAATATGGCAGCTGTGAGCCGCAAAATTGTCGATGGAGTAAATTTTTTTTTTCTTCAAAATATATCGATATGGGTATCAAAATAAAGGTCTCGATGACCCGATTTCTAATATATATTTGATATATTAGTTTTTGCTTGTGTGGAATTATTATTATTGTTGTGCGTGATTAATAAATGTTTTGTAGGTGCAGTCGGGGTTTTTTTTTTTTAAATTAACTTAACTTGTTTATCTTGGTTCATTATAACGGATCTCCAGCTACTAATTACTCCACCACAGTACAAAAAAGTAAACTGTTGTATGTAGAATTAGCTCCAAATTTCGCAGTTGCATTTCGGCCGTTTTGTACGAATACGCAATACTGTTTGTTTTTTTATACTGTGGCTCTGCCGACCTCACGCACGGTTATGTATATGAAAAGAAATAAGGGAGAAGCTCATGACATGGTGTCACCGTCAGATTTAGAGCCTAATAGCACTAGTAGTTAAAACCTTCGATAATAGAAAGAAATTCTGGCGAAAAGAGAGGTAGGGAGCGTAATTGTAAGCTACCCGACTGGGGAATGTACCTCCACCTCACAGAATACCGCAGCCAAATAACAATTCTCTTGAGTGAATGAATGAATGAATATTTATTTGCCAGAATAAGGTTTTTTTACAGTTGTCGTTTAGTCATTATGTTCCATATTATTCTGCCATAGACAATGGTGTGCAAATATTAAAATCATAGTAATTGAACTGAATAAATCACTGATAAATAAAATCATCAGTGTCACAAGATAAATAAATGTGAGGCTTGTTCTGTTCCTGCGAGTGATTGAGGTCACCAGAAAAGAAGGAGATGCTGCATTTGCAGCGGGGGTGGCGGCGTGCAAGTGATATATTATGTTGCGAGCGTTAATACGGTTACGGTAACCGCTTCACATCAGGCGGGCCGTATGCTTGTCTGCCACCCGACGTAGTATAAAAAAAAAAACAAGATAGCGAGAAATAACGTTATTAATATCGGTATCATTGAGTTACGTTGCTTTTAACAATATTTCTAGGTATCGATACTTTCGTCGTTAATCCTTATTCATCCCACTTCTGGGACACGGCCCTCCCCTATATCGAAGGGGTTTAGAGCATACTCCATCACGCTACTCAAATGCGGGTTGGCGGAGACCAGCCCCCTTACCACCATCTCTTATTGCGATTCAATAACTGAATAGAATGCTTATTCATACCAATGAATAAGCGACTCTATTCCATTGGAAATAGAGTCGCTTGGAATAGAGTCGCTTATTCATTGGTATGAATAAGCATTCTATTCAGTTATTGAATCGCAATAAGAGATGGTGGTAAGGGGGTTGTGCTTACAAGCCGCCTACAGGCCACTGATTTGGCTTAACGACTGTCATCTAATGACAACATCCGGGACCGACGGTTTAAAGTGCCCCCGAAGCACGGAGGAGCTCGATATAAATAAACCTATACATGTACGTACAGGCTACGGTCGACGTTGCTTAACCCGCGTGTTCGATTAGGCTGACGCGCGTACTAACCCATCATGCTCGTCATGTATCGATACTTTAAAATACTGGTATTTCGGATTTTAGTCACAACCTGAACACTCCATACAAAAAATGACTAAGTACACAAACAGACCGCGACTGTATACGTGCATATGTGTGTGTGTGTGTCTTAAGGTTGACTGCTAACAAACAAAGTAGGTACCTACCTCGCGTTGTGACGTAAGATGTTATACTTTTAAATATTGTAGGTAATATTGTAGGTAATAATATCTTTTCACGTTTATTTTGATTGATTACGATTATGAGATTTGATTAAATCCAGCTAAGTTAGGGTTGTAATTGGTCATTACTCATTATACAATTTAATGACATGGTTGTCTATTGAAAATATATAATAAATATAAATATTTCACTTCTAATCGAATCAATAATTTCGATATAGTAGATTCAATATGTAAAATTCTTTGTTAAAACTGGAAAAAAATAAATTGATTTTGCAGTGAAAAAACGAACATATCAATGGTAATGATTAAATAGTTAGACATAAATCATTTTGCTATTAAAATGTTCAATTGAGAATAGATTACTACGAACGAACTTTCATTATACGTAGCGCCACATGGCGGCCCTTTCAATCGGTTCCACATTCTCGGAGTGCTTTGCGATTTTTTTCTTCGCTTTCGATCATGACATGTCATGTCATGTTTGATGAGCTCGGTGGTCGAATGGTTAGCAATGGCCACTTTGGACTCCGAGGTCGCGGGTTCGATTCCCGCACAAGACAAACATTCGTGTGCAAAAGATGAACATGTCTGTTTATCTTGGTCTGGGCGTTTTCTATATGTATGTATTTACAAAAAAAAAATGTATTTAAGTACATTTATCAGTTGACTAGACAACCCATAACACAAGCTTTGCGCTTAAATTGCGACTAGATGGCGATGTGTAAAATTGTCCAGAAATATTTATTTATTTATATAGGTCAATGTAAACAAATCGACCAGATAGAGAAGAACTCATAAGATGTGAATTAATAAGACGCGTGTTACATATCAAAATTATTTGGCTTACTTGCTCACATTTTGAAGTGAGCAACCCGGCTAATTTGGACATGTAACACGCGTATGGTAAATTCACAATATGAAACATTTTCTCAATTTGGTCGACTTGTAAACGTTAACAGCCCCCTTACCGCCATCTCTTGGTGCGATTCAATAACTGAATAGAATGCTTATTCATACCAATGAATAAGCGACTCTATTTCAAATTGGATAGAGTCGCTTATTCATTGGTATGAATAAGCATTCTATTTAGTTATTGAATCGCATTTAGAGATGGTGGTAAGGGGGCTGGATCGAATATAAAACGAACGAAGAAATAAAAGAAGAAGGTTGGCAACGGATTGGCGATCCCTTGGTGTTGCTGCTATCTCCATGGGCGGTGGTGATTGCTTTCCATCAGGTGATCCACATGCTCGTTTGTCACTAAGCACTCAAAGAGGAGGTGAGGTGACCTTATGAGAGCGACAGGGAATGGCCATATAGTACGTAGTACTATTACTTATACTGTGCTTATACTTTGACGAGCTCGGTGGTCGAATAGTTAGCAATGGCCACTTTGACTCCGAGGTCGCGGGTTCGATTCCCGCACAAGACAAACATTTGTGTGCAAAAGATGAACATGTCTGTTTGTCTTGGTCTGGGCGTTTTCTATGTATTATAAGTATGTATTTACATAAAAAAAATGTATTTAAGTACATTTATCAGTTGTCTAGTACCCATAGCACAAGTTTTACGCTTAATTTGGGACTAGATGGCGCTGTGTAAATTGTCCAGAAATATTTATTTATTTATATATACTGTGCCCAGAGGCCCTACCTCCGAAACTGAAGCCGATTCCCATCGAAACTTTTCAAAAATATGTCTTAATTTAAAGTTATTGACAAACATCTTCAGCTTAGTCGGTAGAGCTCTAGTGTTTCTTCCAGCTGAGCTAAACATAATTACCAACAATCTAAGCAGTAGCACACCCTGGCTACTCCATACAAATGTCGCGTCGTTTACGACTACATAATCAATGGCGTCTGTGCAGAGTGTGAATGGGCTTGTGTGCGTGCGATGCCATACAAACTGTTCCAGATTTGTCTCAGAGGGGAGGTGAGGTCGACACGATAGAGCGGCAGGGAGTGGCCATACTGTACGTAGTACTATTACTTATACTGTGGCAGTAGTTTCATTTTCGCATTCAAAAAATCCGATGGTAATCGGCATGAATTTCGGCGGTAAATGAAATGAAACGCAATGAAGTCTTTATTTGCTCAGATAAAGGTACATAATGGTCTTATGAGATAAATACATAGCTTCCTTCATCTGTTACTTGAATAGCATGCAAATATAATTAAATTACAATTGTCTGAATATCGAACCTCAAATTGTTTTTAATCAATTTTCATATTATAGGTAGGGCCACTGGTCCACGATATGCATATATATATAGCATCACTTGAATTTCTTCGCGGAACTAACAATACAGTTTATTGTCTAGCTAGGTTAATAGCCTGTTTCCATTTATGCCTACGCCACCACAAATCGCAGGCCACAAAAGGTTAAATGCCGTAAAACCACAGTGTCTAGTTAACCATAACTAGTTTTATTTTTTAAGGGGACGACAGCTGCCTATATAATATTACTAGTTGTTGCTCGCGACTTCGTCTGCGTGAATATCAGTTATCGTGGTAAGACCATAGGAAATCAAGTACAAGTGCTTAACATAACCGTATAATTAAGAAAAAAACTTATGGTGAATAATTTATGTAGGTACCTACTATTTTTTTAATTATTTACTAGCTACCCGAACAGACTTCGTTCTGTCAAAAGTGAAGTTTTTTTTACTATTATCTATGCAATTTTTATATTTTCTCGTTATTAAAACTTTCCGTGTGCCTTCAGTGAAAATACGAAAAAACAAAATAGCAAAACATCGCTGGCGCGCCGTTTCATGTTCAGAGTGTCAGGAGTTCGGTGACCAGACCACCCCCGCTGCTAACGCAGCAACTCTTTCTTTTATCATTATAGCTCTAGGGTCCAGAGATTCTATTGTGATTTGTGCTTATGGTGACGCCACAGGTACAAGTGTAGGCGTTTACACAATTTTGTTTGGGGAAAACGTCGCAAGTCGTCATTTTAACCGATTTAATTTTTAACTCCAAAAAAGGAGGAGATTCTCAATTCGGCTATTTTTTTTAATGTTTGTTACTTAATTACTCCGTGATTTATAAACCTATTTGAAAAAAACTTTTTTTATTTGAAACAGTATACTTCCAGATTGGTCCCATATTTTTTTCATCATCATCATCATCTGCCAACATACATAAATGTAGAGTAATGTTTGGAGATTTTTATAGAGTAACGAGTTACATCACAGCGCGAGTGTCTAATAATGTCACGGGTAGTAAAAAATATCGCGTGATACAGATTTCTTTAGATATTTTCGATAATATCTATTATGTAGTCGATTGTTGAACATTACTCGCTTTCTTTTATCGCATGTTTATAAGAAATTTCATATATGGTCGTGATTTTGATTATGCTTTTATTTTTTATTATATAATTTGTAATTCGGGAATAGAAATGTAACTGAGTTTTCATGCTTAATTACTTACGTAATAACTGTTGTTTGTAGTTGCACCTCTATTATATAATAATAATAAGAAAGATACTAAGCCCGCAGGGCAGCTTGTGGCGAGCTGTGGTGAGTAACGACACCACGGCTACCGAATCTCCAGAGAGTCGGTCAGGGCCTTCGTCTCGGGCGTGTGTTCATCGGTCGGAGTGTAAACACAGGAAGGCCCGCAGGACTTTCAGCTGTGGCTTGCTTATCTGGCCTTGCCTTGTATGCTCCAGGGGTGGAAGTGTTACAGAGCATAACGCCACGAGTAACTTCGGAGAAAGCGGAGCGCACCTCACGATATCCCTGTGTCACTTACACCGTACCGATGTTGCCCCCGGTCGATTTTCTGACATTTCGGAGGGCCATCTCACTAGATGGCCACTCACTGAGTGGCGAGCCGCCCCCTGCCGCAAATAACGAGCAATAGAAGCAGTTATGGCAGGCATCCGTGTCTCTTTTGCAATAGCCCAGTGTTAAGTTCACCATAATCATCCTTATAACCCACTAGCTGTTGCCCGCGACTTCGTCCGCGTGAATATCAGTTATCATGGGAAGACCAGAAATCAAGTACTTAACATAACCGTATAATTAAGAAAAAAAACTTAATAATAATAATAATAATCGTTTATTTTAACTTATGGTGAATAATTTATGTATGTACCTACTAATTTTATGCCTGCTTTCAAATTTATTTACCAATAATGCATTAATTGCAAACAAATTTGATACCATAAAAAAAGGTTATAGTGAGTCAATCTTAAAAGATAGACATATGCGGTCGCGGATTATAAAATCGTCCGGTCGTTCCGTCTGTCCGTTACCATGAAACTCAAATTTTAGAAATTCTGACTTCGGATTCGTGTAGAGCATCAAAAAGTAGTACTCTAAAGTGACCTTGGTTTTCCGACATCAATTCGGGATTTCGAAAAAATTCGCTATGGTGGCGCATGCTGCGCGTCCGATGTTTTTTTTTAGAACTTTTAAAGAGGAACAATTCCACCATACATGAATTTTGCGTAACTTCAAACGTTTACGCAGCGCACGCAACGTAAACCCTCAACAGGAATATTTTTTTCCTATTTTTCATTGATGCTCCGCTCCTATTGGTGGCAGCGTGATGTTATATAGCCTATAGCCTTCCTTGAAATATAGGCTATCTAACATTAAAAAAAATTTCCAATTCGAATCAGTAGTTCCTGAGATTAGCGCGTTCAAACAAACAAACAAATTCTTCAGCTTTATAATATTAGTATAGATAGTATAGACACTTTGCAATAGTTACAATCCCTGCCGAGACCTGCTCATGGGTATATTGTTCCATTGATATATACTGGAGCGGGTCACGGCGGGTGTATAACATTACATCAAACTTCTCAAAGGGGCCTCTACACTTTGGATCCATATCCCCGCGCACACCTAAATGACCGGGCTTGACCCGTGATAGAGAGATAATAACAATAGTGGCGCGCCACCGCCTGCCGCAAATAACGAGCAACAGAAGAAGTTATGGCAGGCGTCCGTGTCTCTTCTGCAATAGCCCAGTGTAAAGTCCACCAAAAGAAATTTGCTCGTATGCTGGCACCTCCGCTGCTGACACAGTATCTATCGGATCGGATGACCTAACTATTTTTTTTTATACTGGCAGACATGCATACGGCCCGCCTGACGTTAAGCGGTTACCCACCCCCGCTGCCAACGCAGCATCTCCTTCTTTTCTGGTGACCTCACTCACTCGCAGGAACACAACCACCCTCAAGGGAATTGTTATTTGGCTGCGGTATTCTGTGAGGTGGAGGTACATTCCCCAGTCGGGTAGCCTACAATTACGCTCCCTACCTCTCTTTTCGCCAGAGCTTCGGTTGTCAGTCAGCATGGTGCACCACGTGCAGGTGAAGTTGGCTTTGGTTCAAAGATGTTGATAAACCACTTACACCCCAAAATTTCTCAGTGAGGGAGGTGATTCGAAAAATGAAGATTATCAGTCAGATCGTTCGATGCATATTGTCCGTTGATTCGGCTGCCCATTAATACCTGTATCATTCATGTAGGGCAGGGGTTCCCAACCGGTGACCGCGGACCACCAGTGGTCCTTGAGAGGTCCGTGGTACAAACTTATAATGAAACAGATTGACCCTTATTATACAAAATACTAAAATATCGAGTTGTACTCGTAGAATAATACGTAGTATATGACACTCGTGGACCCTACACTCAACAAAAACCTCTTAGTGGTCCGAGATTAAAAAAAGGTTCGGAACCATTGATGTAGGGTGACAATATTATAAATATACATTACTCTGTTTAATTAACTGTTTCTGGCGCGTGTCAGTCTAATCACGCAAGTTTTTCGCGCCTGATGGAAACGCAATGACCATTAAGGAAAAAAGTGTCATGTTGCAATACTAATCGGCAGTACAAAATAGAAGGCGCTTCTAATTTTACCGCCAACAACCATTATAAAATTACCCATTCTCATTCGGCATTCATACAAAGTGTATCTCTGCGCATATTATTTCCAAAATTAAATAGATTTCAAGCAGTTTTCAAGTGTTTTGAGTTCTCACCGAATTCCTTAATGTCCACTACGAGACACAAGTTAAGCAACATTTACCGTAGCCTGTCTGCGGATGGGTTTAATTATCTCGAGTTCCTCCATGCTTTGATGGGCACATTAAGCCGTCAGTTAAGGTTATAAAAGTTATTAGAAAATGGAAAAAGTTTTAAACCGATCAATGACACGAAATCTAGAGCGTGTAACTGAAGAAAGTACTAATAACAATGAATAGGAAATCATCGAGATACAAGTGAAGTTACATAAGTGAAATACGTCTTCCGATAGCATGGAAAGTGTGTAATTATGAATTGTCTATCAACATGGAACTTATTTATTAATAACATCCCACGGCTTTCGAAGTTGGAAACATTTCTGTGTTCATTATTTAATTATGTTAATGTTATTGTTAAGTTGGAATGAATTGACCTACTGAATGAAGATCTACTCTATAGATAGACCTTATCTATATCTATACATATAAAAGCGAAATACCACTCACTGATATATCACGAAATCTCAGAAACTATAACACCTACAAACTTGAAATTTGGCAAGTACGTTCCTTAAAGGGTATAGACATCTGCTAAGAACGGATTTTACGAAACTCCACCCCTAAGGGGGGTAAAACAGGGTTGGAAGTTTGTATGAAAGTTCTAGGCTTTTGAAGTAAGAGACTTAAAATATAAAATGTATGCTCTATAGATGGTATGGAGGTGTACTAATAATGTATCTTTAGAAATCAACCCATTTTTAGGGTTAAAAAGGGGGTTGGAAGTTTGTATGAAAGTCCTATGTTTTTGAAGCAAGAGACTTGAAATTTAAAATGTATGCTTTATAGATTGTGTGGAGGTGTACTAATAATGTATCTTTATAAATCAACCATTTTTTGGGGTAAAACGGGGGATGGCAGTTTGTTTGAAAGTTCAATGTTATTGTAATTAAAGTAATTATTGCAGAATAAATTTTGGATATGAAATGGTATAAGAATTATTGAAGACAACTAAATACTTACTATTATAAGGAGGTGTTTTATTATAACACTATAAAGTATTTTAGGTTTTACAGAGAGGTTTTGAAAAAATAATATACGTCGACTTCATTGATTCTAAAAATTCGTCTAGATGTTGATTGTTTTTTATCTTTCTTATATTTTTTCCTTTCATTAGGTATTAAGCTTTTTCGAATATAATAACAATTTATGTGCAAATAACTAACTAGTTATTTGCAAATAACTAACCCGCGACTTCGTACGCGTGGAGTTCCACGCGTACGAAGTCGCGGGCGGCCGCTAGTATGTATATAAAACAAAGGGTTTGTTCGAACACTTATAACTCGAGAACGGTGAGACCGATTTCTATGGTTTTTAAGGTTGTAGGGATTTATCTCAGGATCTACTAAACCGATTTTGAAAATTCTTTTACCAATAGAAAGCCGCGTTATTTGTGAGTGTCATTGGCTATAACCCTAATATACCGATAATAACCCGAAAAATGATAAGACATTTTCGTAAACGCGGGCGAAGCCACGGATGGACGGCTAGTATCTACTATAATTATATAGTATCTACAAATATCTCAATTATTATCTAATCTGTCTATGTATATATGTATAAAAATGCACAAACTCATTTAAAAAAAAGTGTGTGAGAATTATCGAGAACATAGAATGTACTGAAAGCTGCAAAGTACAATAAAAAAATAGAATATTTTAACGTCTTTATATATATTACATATTGTGCATGTAAATCCGTACGAAAATACCCACATTTTTTTTTTCCAAAAGCTAACGGATATCTCGCGAAGATATCCACTACAACAAAAAAAATATTATGTTTACCTAAATCTACTTTAAAATTGCACAGTACAAGCGCCAGAGCTATATGGCCGTAAGAATTGAAAGGTCTCCGAAAACATAAAAACCGAACAGTCAGACGGAGTGTTTGAATGGTTGTTAAAAACATTCTTCTCTCTCGTCAATCCTTATTCATCCCACTGCTGGGATACGGGTCTCCCCTAAATCGAAGGGGTTTAGAGCATACTCCAGCACACTGCTCAACTGCGGGTTGGCGGATGTCAGTGTTTTCAAGTCGACTAAAGGCCACTGACTTGTCTTAACGACTGTCATCTAACGACAACAGCCGGGACCGACGGCTTAACGTGCCCTCGGAAGCACGAAAAAGCCCGAGATAAATAAACCCATCCATGGATAGGCTGCGGTCGACATTGCTTGACTTGCGTGATCGATTAGACAGCCACGCGAAACGACGCCATCGAGCTTCTCGCGCTAAAAACAATGCTTATTAACAATTGTACATATTAAACATTAGACGAGATTTGCAACGACAAGAACATCAGCTGCTAATAAAATTGTTATCCTGGAAGGAGATAACAGTTTTAGGTCATATGTGGTCCTACGCATATTTATATACCATCTATAATAATAACACATGTGAGTACAATAAGTAAATCTATTAGGAATTATGCCTATTCAGAAAATTCTGAATAGGCAGAATTTGCCTATAAAATTTTGCATATTAGGAGCTTTGCCTACAGGCAGCGGTTTATTAGATTAGTTTTGATTTTATTTTATTGTAATGTATGTGGTAATTTACATGTATTTATTTAATTTTATCTAATTTTAAGTTGTATTTATCATGTTTCAAATATAACATATAAGTTCAAATATATTCTTAGTAATATTATTATTAATAAGAAAATCTATATATTAGGTTGGGGAAAAAGTCTTTTCGTATTTTATATGAAAATTCAAAACATTTTTTAATAAAGTTTATTTACATTTAACTAAAGTATGTAGGTGCCATTTTGTTCGATAACTTTTGGCCATCTTGTAGGTAGAGACATGATCCCATTACTATAGAAATTTTGGGACTTCTGTTCAAAAAACCACGACAAGTGGTTTTGGCAGTCTTCTCGTGATGGTAACCTGACATTGCCTAAAGAATTCTGAAGAGACCGAAACAGGTGGAAATCAGAAGGTGCAAGGTCAGGACTATACGGCGGATGCATTAACACCTCCCAGTCAAACTCTCTTAATTTTTGCTGAGTGGCTAAAGATGTGTGAGGTCTAGCGTTATCATGATGAAAAATCACACCCCTTCTGTTAATTAATTCCGGCCGCTTTCTCTCAACTTTTTGCTTTAATCTCATCAGTTGTTCACAGTAGAGTTCAGAATCGATAGTCCTGCCTGGCGGTAACAGCTCATAATGAATAATACCCTTCCAATCCCACCATACACACAACATCACCTTGTTGCGGGTTAACCCGGGTTTTGCCAGAGTCTGTGAAGCCTGACCGGCCTTTGACCACGACCTTTTTCGCACGTTCTTGTCGTACGTGATCCACTTTTCATCACCAGTTATAAGCTTCTTCAAAAACTGTTCGCTTTCATTACGTCGTAGTAAAGAATCGCAAATGAGTACACGGTTCATTAGGTTTCTTTCAGTGAGATCGTGAGGCACCCAAATATCGAGCTTTTTAGTGTACCCAGCTTTTTTCAATTGCGCCAAAACTGTTTTGTGGTCAATTCCTAATTCTTCAGCTACGTCGTAACTACTGATATGCCGCTCTTGCTCCACTTTTTCAAAAATGGCATCCATTTTATCCGTAACAGGGCGACCAGAGCGACGTGCATCTTTCACATCAAAATTTCCTGATTGAAAACGCTTAAACCAAATTTGTGCTACTCTCACAGACACTGCACTAGGTCCATAAACGTCACAAATTTTATTCGCAGCTTGCGTTGCATTTTTACCTTTTTTGTAGTAAAATTTCAAAATGTATCGAATTTCTTCATTAGATTCACTCATCTTGACAGTAAAAAAACAAATGAAAATCACACATTTACCTAATTTGAATTTGGAATTATCTTTTTTAAAATATAAACTTTTTAAAGATATCAAAACCTGCCAGACACAAATGGTATAACCAAAGAGATTTTATTACAAGTTCATACATACTATAATGCGAAAAGACTTTTTCCCCTACCTATTATTAATAAGTGAAGCAAAAATTTTGTACACCTTTTAACGAAAATTGCGCAGACGGAGGAGTAGAAATTTTGTACACTTATAGTTTATGTAGAGAAGGAGTGCAGCGTCTCCGAACTAATTGGGGGACATGGGTGTTCGAATAACCGGTATATTCGGATAATCGAACTACTATATGTATAACCAAATGCGAGTCGGACTCACGCACTAAGGGTTACCATTATCTATAACGTATGTTTAATCGGTGCCCCCCTTAAATATTTGTTTTATTTTAATTTAATTATTTATTTTTAAAATAAATATGTAACTAAATATTCTGTGAATATTTCAAGCGTCTACCTGTTGTCGTTATTAATATCTAGCAAAAAAAAAACACTTTTTTTGTATGGGAGTCCCTTTGAATATTTATTTTATTCTCTATTTTAATACCTATTTGTTGTTATAGCGGCAAAAGAAATACATCATCTGTGAAAATTTTAACTGTCTAACTAACACGGTTCTTGAGATACAGCCTGGGACGGACGGACGGACCTACAGCGGAGTCTATAGGGTTCGTTTTACCCATTGGGTACGGAACCCTAAAAAAACGTGCAGACAATCTTGTAGTGAAACATGTATGTACTAGGTACAATGCTTAAAGAGATCTTCGTTTGCCGAAGCAACCCTACCCGCTTACGGGTGGCTTAGGTCTTAGGTCACGTATTTTTTTTAGGACAAATATTTGATACTGGTCGCTTTCAGCCAGTGTTTCATTCAAACCAAAGCAAGGCAATATTTAAGCAAGGAATCGCTTCAGAAGCACCAATTATCATTTCGTCTTCATTATTTGAACTTGTAGTTGAACTTGCGGTCGTTCGGTTAAGCGACGTTCGGATAATCGACGCTCCACTGTATTTGTATAAAAATACATTAAATCAATAAAACAAACATTACACTCACTACTATGTATTTGACACACACACGCATATATACCCTTTTGTTTATTGTTAAAGATACAAGATACAAGATATTTTTATTTTTGTTAAACATGTGTAGTGCACGAATACAGGTGTTATATAGTTTATTTTGTTCTACATGTTTGGCTGGTTGAGCATACAAAAATCAGAGTAGATAGCAATTAGCAATTTCAAACAGATAATGTTAGTCTCAATTCAATACAAAATTATGTCAGATAATAATACAAAATGATGTCAAATAATAATACAAAATTGTCATATAAATATACAAAATTATGTCAGTTTATGATACCAAAATTTTGTCACTTAATAATTCAATATAATATGTCAGTTATTTATACATAATTAATTCTATGACACATTATCATTCTTCTAATTTCATTATTTATATTTTGTCGTTCATAAATTGTGTGATAGAATAATAGCATTTCTCTGTTAATGTTTTCTTTAATCTCGACTTAAATATATTGATGGGAAGTTCTTTTAAAGTCATATTTAAATTAGTTATGGTCGACTTTCTACCACTGGGCGACCACTAGTTATGTTAATTGTCTGTTATGAAAGAAACTGTTCTGAAAAACAACATTAAGAGTTGAAGTACATATGTTCTTAGTACTAAATAAATCTCGTGTCACAGTATTTGTGGTCGCACTCCTCTGAAATCAGATTTTTATGGTATCATTTATTTGTATATTTGGTAGGCATGAGAATTGTTGTAAATTATATTTCATACAACTAAAAATTTTAATTAGTTTTGTTATTTCCGGTCTGTTTGTATATATAGTTAACTATATTTACTTTTTATTTTAATTGTATATTTTTAATAATTAGTAAGTTATTTTCATTGTGTTCAATTGATAATAATTAATTAATAAACTACCTGAAGAAATTATAAATAAATAAAAACTAAGAATCAATTATAATTATATCGCTGCGTGAATCACGGTGTATAGTCATTGTTATGTCCAAGTCCATAGAGATATTATAATTTGTATGGCTGAATAACGTTAGCCGGGTCAGCTAATATACTATAATATATAGCTGAAACGTTGGTTTGCTTGAATGCCGTCACCAGATGACCAATTCTCGTAATTATTTTTCGATCGCAGAACAAAAGTTGTTTGAATCGAGGTTGAATTGTGAATTGACTAAAACATATATAATGTACCTACTTGATTTAATTAATTAATTATTGTCAATTCTAAGTTAGCAAAATAACATTCTCAGTTTGTGTAATTTTCGGTCATATTTCGATATAATCTTAATTTAAATAAACTTTGGTATTCCGCTACGAGAATACCAAATTTGACATTTGCGAGATCGGGACCTGATCGAAACTGAATCTTTACTACATTTTAATTACGACATAACCCTTTAAAACAATAGTTTTGGAAAAATATTTTTTTTCAAATGAGTAGTTAGGAGAAAAGTATAGACCATTTAATACCATGATATGACCATTAGGAGTCGAAAGGTCAAGAAATCCAGCACACGTCTAATACTAAATAATCAATAGTATTTATTTATACCACTAAGGTGGCAAACAAGCATACATCCCGCCTGATGGAAAGCAGTTACCGTAGCATATGAACGCCTGTAACGCCAGGGGCCTCACACGCGCTTTGCCGATGCTGTAAAAACCTAGTAACTTTCATATTTATAATGACGACGAGCCTGGTCGCCGAATTCCTAACAATGGCCACTCTGACTCCGAGGTCGCGAGTTCGATCCTCGCACATGACTTACATTTGTGTGCATGAACATGTCTGTTTGTCTTGGCCTGTATCTTTACATATATCAGTTATCTAGTATCAATAGCAGGAGCTTTTCTTAGTTTAACACCAGATGGCGCTGTATAATTTGTTGATCAATATTAATTAATAATATTTAATTAAGTACGACATAGAATAAAATCCGTTGGTTTATTTTAAATCTAATATTAAATATTAATAATGAAGTAAGTAACAATCATTTATCTGTTCCAGAATCACCATTAGAAGAAATGACAGACGCACTATATGACAAAGGAGTAAAATTTCTAGTGACTCATGATATGAAATTAAAGTTACCTGAATTTTTCTTCAACGGGGCTGTGCTGAAGTTATCTCCGAGGGCGCTGACGAAAACCGGAGCACTGGTGCATATTGATTTAGAACCAAGAGAAAGCAATGGAGAAGGAAGAATATTTTTTCATAAAATTAGTAAGTCAAATTCCAAAAGCTACCTACTGCTAAATAATTTGTTCTGATTGACTTCGTCGTGAATTCCAAGGTCCCCAATAGTAGTACCTACTTAAAATCTGTCGTACACGGCAGTTGAGCTTCACTTGACTAGCCATCTTTTTTAATGTCTTATTTGCCATATTGCTGTCTCTCACATTGCTAAGAGGGGAAGTCGAATTCCAAAAGCTTCTTACACCTACTAATTTCTTCTGATTAAACTTGTTGTGAGTTCTAAGGCAGCCGTAGTTTTACCTCTTGGACTGTAATGGACTTCATTGTTCATTGCCTTTTTTGGTGATCGCTGATGTTAATCCGGGCTACACAGGATGTTTCCTGTGTAGTCCGGATTAGATCAGACAGAATAGATCAGACGGAATAGATCAGACAGATCAGACAGACAGACATACACAGTGGTAGGAATGTGTGTTAGATTTGTCCCGATTTCTCATTGTGTTTTTCCAGTTCTACTTCTTTCCCACAGTTAATTTTATGTTTTTTGCCATTTCTTATAAAAGGATGATTACGGGTACATTGCTATTAGTATGCCAATATTCTAAAATATTAAATTTATAATATTATTGCATGATTGCAATAATATTATAAATTTAATATTATAGAATATTACTCTATACTTTTATTATAAAGAGGTAAAGTTTTTGAGTTTGTGTGGTTGCAGGGGATAGTCGCTGGATACACTGAACCGATTTTGAAAATTATTTTACCAATAGAAAGCCACGTTATATGTGAGTGCCATGGGCTATATATCAACCTGAAAAATTAAAAGACTTTTTCGCGGGCGAAGCCGCGAGCGGTAGCTATTTATACTAAACTAGCGGACCCGACAAACGTTGTCCTTTTATGAATCTAAACCATCCAGGGCGCCACCTAAACGCGTACAAAAAAAAAAACATTCAAATCTGTCCAGCCGTTTCGGAGGAGTGACATACACACGTACTGTAGAATTATAGTATATTTATACTAAATTAATAAAGCACAGTACCTAATCTTGACGTTGACGTTGACAGTAAGATACTAAAATCGATGATTTAAATTTCCGATTTTAGTATAAAATTGGAAATGATTTAAATTTCTTAACAAATAAAAATGGAAGGTGGGATCCCACCTAGGGGAGGCAGGTGAATTTTTCCATTTTTCAAAAAATATTTATCTGGCAAGCTATAGATAATAATAAAATAAGAATCGTTTGTTATCCGCAAATGATTCTGATTTGTTATGGAAATTTTAAAATATTGTTTTAAAAGCATTGTACGCAGTGACCTCAATTTTATATGTTTTTTTGTATCTTGTTTTACAGAAAAAATGCTCAAAAGGAAGCTAGTGACAGCTCTAATAGGGATCATATTGGTCGTTAAGCTGATTGCACTCAAGCTTGTGTTTGTATTACCAATCATTTTCGGTATAACTACTGCGAAGAAGATGTTCTTGAAGTTCCTACTGTTTCTGTTCCCTGCCCTCAGCCATATCTTCAAGCTTTGCTCTTGGTACCACCAGAACTACCACACTACGAAATACCATCATCATCATCATCTGATTACACATCATCATAAGGTATGTTCAAGAATTTTTCAATCTTGTAGGCCAGCATGGCAATGTCACCTGACAAGATATCAAGATCTCTTGTCCGTTGCCGATGCGATAGGGGCTCCTCTTTTCGCTTGCCATCATGCGAAGCGGAGACAATATGTTGAGGTAATATAAAAAAAAAAATGAGGTGAATCGTCTTTAAAATTGCTTCCATAGGGAGGCTATTCAAAAAAACGAACGAAATCGAGGGATACAGTTTGGTGTTGCAGCTACAAATCTATCATCTCCATCCAAAATTAAATCACACCACTGGATAGATGAAGGATTAAAGAGTTTATTACGCTAAGTAAGGACTAATGAATATCGCGTGCCGGGGAGGAGAACGCGCTGCCATTTTGAGTTAATTTTAGTGCATATAATGTATTCACGTACAACACACGGCCGTGTCCATGACACAGCCACAACCCATTTTTGTTCACGTTTTTGTCAATTTATTGTACTATCGATGTCTTTTAACTACCCCCTGGAATTCTTTCTTTTCTTCCTCATACAATATTGCCGTTAAAATTTACTTAGTGTAGTTTTATTTCTTTATTTTATTCTGAGGCTATCACAAACAGCAATATCTAACCTTGTCTGGCTTTGGCTGGCAAATTGACTTCAAGATTTATTCTGAATATGTTACGGGACCTTATCCGTGTTCAGGTTACTGTTATTCGATTTTGGGGTGTAAGTAGCTCATCAACATCTTTGAACCAAAGCCAACTTCACCTGCACGCGGTGCACCCTGCTGACTGACAAACGAAACTCTGGCGAAAAGAGAGGTAGGGAGCGTAATTGTAAGCTACCCGACTGGGGAATGTACGTCCACCTCACATTGACATTGCTTAACTTGCGTGTTCAATTAGATTAGACTGACACGCGCAATGATGCCATCGAGCTTCTCTGTTATTTTCTATTATTCATTGCATTAATTTCATAAAATCATAAATTTAGTTCAGCTAAAATGTACCACGATATTCATTGACTGTTAGGCGGTACGAAGTTCGCCAGGGCAACTAGTTTAACATAATTTGCAAACAAAAGTACCTACAACAATTATACAACGTATGGGAACATACAGTGATACAGCAAACATATTAAGGAATAATAACAATAGCCGTCAATGCCAACCGTGTCGCAGAGAACAATATGAAAGGAACTCACTAAGCATTAGCCGTGGTGATTAAGCCAGGCGTTGGTATTCTGTGAGTCCTTATGACCTGGTATTCTGTGAAACCCTGGTATTCTGTGAGACCTTATGACCTGGTATTCTGTGAAACCCTGGTATTCTGTGAGACCTTTGGACAGATTATCCATCGACCAATTCGAATAAAATTATCTGTAGAATCAATTCAAAATAACAAATAGCAATCTTGGATTTTAACAAATTTTCTTTTGTGACTGTGATGATTATTTTTAAAGTCAGTATTCAATTTAACCACAGTATAAGCAATAGTACTACGTATAGTATGGCCTCTCCCTGCCGCTCTCTCGTGTCGACCTCACCTCCCCTCTGAGACGAATCTGGAACAGTTTGTATGGCGCCGCACGCACACACATTCATTCACACACGTAATTGTAAACGACGCGACATTTGTATGGAGTAGCCGGGGTGTGATTTAACTTAAGAATGTGCAAGATTTTATTCGAAAGGTTTTACAAGTTACTAGCGAAAGAGAGGTAGGGTAAAGCGTATTTGTAAACTGCCCGTCTGGGGAAGTACCTCCACCTTAGAGAATACCACGGTCAAATAACAGATCCCTTGAGGATTGTTGTGTTCCTACGAATGGGTGAGGTCACGAGAAAGGAAAGTGTTGTTGCGTTGGCAGCGGTGATGACTTGAGATTTTTTATGAGCGTTAATATGCCTACGGTAACCCCTTCACATCAGGCGGGCCCCGATGCTTGTCGACGACGCAGTATGATAGATAAACAAGACACTGCTAAGCGAGCTGGAATTACTTCAGTTAGTTAGTGAAAAATAATAATCAATATTTTCTAACATTCATGGATTTTGTTCATATTCTAGCCTACCCACGGCCACTATGCAGGAGGTTATTCTTACCCTGCACCATCAGGTTCATCATCAGTGGTAGTGAAACCACATGCTTCTGGCCCTCCAGCAACATCAGATTTTTATCCTCAAGAATGGGAGTTATCAGGACCTGGGCTTGGTAGTGAGTGAGTAATGTTTATGTCTGTCTCTGTCTTCTAGTGTTAGCATTTATTATGTCTTTCTTGCGTATTTGTTGTGTCTATTAATTACATTTGTTTTGTCTGCTAAGAGCAAAGTCTTAAGACTTAATACATTTCTTGACTCTTTGGACGTCATTATATCAATTTCAAGGCTATGAGTAGTCAAACGTAAATAGTCATTTCAGATACTCAACGATTTAATGAATAGATTCTACGTGATTAGAGATGGGCAAAATTCATTTACAATAAGTGCCCAGTACCTGTAAATGCCCAATAAATGCCTAGTTTTGGGCATAAATAGGGAATATAAAAGTACTTTTTGGGCATTCATGGTAAATGCCTGGCATTTTGCCCATCTCTTTACGATAAATAAATAACTACTTATTATATTAAGTGATCCGTCTCTTCCCGTGGATGTCGTAGAAGGCGACTAAGGGAAATACATTATGAAACATCGATCAGGCCTCCCCAACCCGTCTGGCCCGCGTGGGGAGTGTAGGCCAAATCCTCCTTCTGTCAGGGACGGACGAAAGAGGGTCGTGCTCCTGTAATGGAGACTAAAATGACCTGATGATGATGATGAAATAGTTTTATATTCATTTGTACCGTTAATCGTAGCCTGTCCATGGATGGAATTATTTATCTCGATCCCTTGGACATTTCGAGTACTTTTCTGCTGTATGGTATTTTAAAATGATAAATAAAGAATGTTGTCGACAATATTAATATTTTTGGAGGATCTATTACCACTCCTCAAATGTTTTTCAATACCTTTATTTTAACGAATTGAAAGTGGATGAAAAAATAGACATGTAAGGGATCAAAGTGGACGAATGGAATATATGCCAGGAAATTTATTTCATATTCTAATTTATCGTGTTTCTCTTCGCAGTGTTTGCACATTTCCTACTACTATTTCTATTTCTACTTACTTCTTACTACTTGTTGACTAATTGTTGACGTTTAAATCTTATTTTCAGGTATATAGCATCGGATATACATCGCAATGCCATAGCCAATTTCAAACCTCATATGAACGACATGAATGATATCAACTCTTGGGGTCTTGGTATGCCTCCAGGTATGATTTTTTATACTTAATTTAGTATAATAAGTTCAACATTCAGTATATATAAAAATTTCATCAACCAGGTCAGTGTTTTTCAAAGTGTGGGTCGCGATCTCATGGGGGGTCTCCAAGCCTCTATAATGGGGTCGCGGACGGAAGGTCGCGAAGTTGGAAAAAAGCAACGTTCAAGTACATATTTTTCAATGATGATATTTATTGTATTTAATCAGGGTCCTTAAATATATATAATAAATAACAAATGACTTAATAATATGTATGTCAAAAAAAAACTAAAATTACATTATTAACTATTACTTGTACAACATACTTGTAAAATGTATTTATGTAATGATTCTTAATTATGAAAATATATAAAAATGTACGGATTTGATATTTACAATATAATAAAATACTTACAGATTATGAATTTTGAAGGGGGTCTCTAAATATGTTTACATACATAAGGTCGGGCCATGGAAAAGTTTGAAAAACACTGATCTAGCTCTTATATATAGTTACATATCATCTACAATATAATACAGAGAAGTAATAGGAGTTTATTGTTAAAACTTACTGATTAGTAAGGGTAAAGCCCAGGGCAAGAGTACTGAATCTGCTACATTTATCAGTGTGTGTGCTGTGTGGTTTCCGGCAGACTAGAATAGAATCACTCCGTCTCTTCCCATGGATGTCGTACAAGGCGACTAAAGGAATTACATTATCAATTATCGATCAGGCCTCCCCAACCCGTCTGGCCAGCGTGGGGAGTGTAGGCCAAATCCTCTGTCTGTGACGGACGAGAGAGGGTCGTGCTCCTGTAGTGGAGACTAAAATGATCTAATGATGATGATGATGATGTGCTGTGTGCGTGGGTGTGAGTGGTTTACCGTGGTTTTTAGAGCCAACGCCAACCTGTGTAAAGCGTATTTGTAAGCTAACTCCAGCTCACAGAATACCTTAGCTAAATAACAATTCCCTTGAAGGTTGTTGTGTTCCTGCGAGTGAGTGAGGTCACCAGAAAGGATGGAGGTGATTGTCGGCAGCGACGGTGGCGACGCGCGAGCGATATTTTATGTTGCGAGCGTTAATATGGCTACGGTAACCGCTTCATATCAGACGCGCCGTATTCTTATCTGCCAATGACGCAGTATAAAAAATATCGGCCTTTTCACCGCATCCAGCCGTTCTTTGAGCTCGTCAGTCCATCTAGAAAGGGGTTGCCCGTCCTCCAGTCTAAGACTTTTCTCGTCCATCTGCCATTACTTTATACTACATCGGGTGGCAGACAAGCATACGGCCCGCCTATGTGAAACGGTTACCGTAGCCATATTAACGCTCGCAACATAAAATATCGCTCGCGCGCCGCTACCCCCACTGCCAACGCAGCATCTCCTTCATTTCTGGTGACCTCACTCACTCGCAGGAACACAACAACCCTCAAGGGAATTGTTATTTGGCTGCGGTATTCTGTGAGGTGGTGGTACATTCCCCAATCGGGTAGCTTATAATTACGCTCCCTACCTCTCTTTTCGCCAGAGCTTCGTTTGTCAGTCAGCAGGGTGCACTGCGTGCAGGTGAAGTTGGCTTTAGTTCAAAGATGTTGATGAACCACTTAAATTACTGACGCGGTTCACTGCTACTGAACTTTAGTAATTAAAGTTGATACTGTTGATTGTTGGCACTTGGTGGAACATTATTATCATAATGTTATAATAAAGCACTTGTACTGTTCCACGTTATTACATTTATTTTTACCGACCGGTTTCGCCTCTAAGGCATTATCAAGGTAAGCAGATGGTGTTTGTGTTTCTACTCTATTATAATGCCTTAGCGGCGAAACCGGTTGATAAAAATAAATGTAATTGCGTGAAACAGCACAAGTACTTTATTATAACATTTAGTAATTAACTTATAATAAATGGTCGCTAGTGAGCCATTGAAGTCAATATTTGATTGCTCTGGTACAAATAACTCTACAAATAATAATCTAAAAAACAAACTCAAATATCATTTGCAATTATAAGTAACCCTTTGGTTGCTTATAATTGCAAATGATATTTGAGTTTGTTATATTGTTGTTTATCTTACACTTATTATGAAATAATGGGTCTAGGACTTTTCCTAGACCCATTATTTCATAATAAGTGTAAGATGTTAACGTTCAAGTAATGTAGACATTTTTTTATAACTGCTAATGATACGGATTTGGTTAATTTTTAATTTTTAATAGTGATGTTATGTTTTTTCAGGTCATTCGATGAATGTTGGTGAATACACAAGTAGTAACAACGTAGTGCCAACTATCGTTACTCCTAACGGAAAAAGGGTCACCCCTCATGTTGTTGGACGGTAAGCACCTTTCATTTTTATTGAAATCTCACCATTTCCTTCTCTCCGGCGATTGGTGGGGCCACGGGAACTGCGAAAGCATATCACCCGCGAGCCGCCGCTGTCTATAAGTTCCCTTCTCGAACTAAGGGCGAGAAATTCTGGTTCTCCAGAAGGATCTGCGAAACCAGAATTTCTCGCCCTCCTCGATTACTGGCGCACCGGGAGGCATACGGCACGCCGACACCAAGGGTTATTTTTAACAAGGTTTTCTTCCTCGACTGCTTGGGGCTGATGAATCCAGCAAGACAAACAAGCCAACAATAGTCCCGAGTACACGAGGAGGTTTTCCTTTTTTTACATGGGGAAATCCGTTAAGGATACCACGCCGCCCATGGGTGCAGCGTTGTTATGTCGGAGTCTGCTGCCATGGGGAAGTGGTAGCCATACCGACTAAAACCCCATGAACACCTCCTCTTTTGTGTGTAGGTATTACGACCTTACGGGCCTTCAACTTTAGAGATTCTGATACGTAACTATACAATCACGTGCGAGCGATGCAGACGGCAATGGTCGGAGTTTCTTTGATGGACGAATCCGGAACGAAGATATTCGACGGAGAACCAAAGTTTTTGATATAGCCTTCAGAGTTTGCAAGCTGATGTGGCAATGTGCCGATCACATCTGCTCAGTAAGTGACGGCACATCTGCCATCACTTATTCGGCAGATCTGAATCTAATCCCTTCCTCCCCCATCGGGGAGAAAGGGATTAGAGTGCATAAGACGACGAAGCGTTGGACGCCCTCCTTTTAGATGATCCGATGACCTTAAGAAAGCGGGTGGAAGCGGCTGGACGCGAAAGGCGGAGGATCGTATTTGATGAAAAGCATTAGCGAAAACTTATATCCAGCAGTGGATAGATACAGGCTGATGAAGAACTATAAAATCAAACAGTAGTTTAGCTAAACAATGTTGCATTGCGTGCATTGTACATTTAACATGCACTTGTCCAACACTTTCCTCCAATTACCATTTTCGTGTCCAATCGATTACATGTCAATGTTTCCAAACGCTGTAATTATGTGCAGTCATTCTTGCATGAATAATCAATTTCAATAATTAATTCCCGCTGGTAATTACTTACTTTACAAGGAAAACAGATAATAAAGCGATTTAATTATAACAACCCACACATAGGTATAATAACATTGTTTTTAGATAGGGTTGCCAACAGTACGGGTTTTTCCGGATTTGTCCTAGTTTGGAGAGCGTCCGGGGAGCATTCCGGCGGGGTTCCAGGGTAAAAAGTTTAAAATCACTACTGCCCGCTCCATGCTGCGAATAATCGTCTTGTCACAGAATAAAAAATAGTACTAAAAACACTGATGACATGTCCAGGTTTTACGATTAAAAATCCGGTGTTTTCACGCATCTTGTCCTGGTTGTGAGCGTATAGAGATGGCAACCCTATTTTTAGATTTCATGTCTACACATGTATATGTGTATTTCATGACGGCCCCTAACCTCACTCACTCGCAGGAACACAACAACCCTGAATTGTTATTTGGCTGCGGTATTCTGTGAGGTGAAGGTACATTCCCCAGTCGGGAAGCTTACAATTACGCTTCCTACCTCTCTTTTCGCCAGAGCTTCGTTTGTCAGTCATCAAAGTGCACCGCGTGCAGGTGAAGTTGGCTTTGGTTCAAAGATGATGATGAACCAGTTACACCCCAGAATGTGTGGTGGGCTCGTGTCCCGATTTTCTATTGATTGTAATACTAATAAAATTTATTCTCTTATAATTTCAGGCCTGTTGGACCACCTAATCCTTACTATCGAAATAAGAAGCAACCAAAAGATCCAGCGCAAGCAGAGAAAGACGCTCTGGTAAGATGTTTTCATATCTATAAGACGGCAAACAAGGATACGACCTGCCTGATGTTAGGCAGCCATCGTCGCCTATGTACGCTTGCGTTACTCTTGGTTTGCAAACTTTACGTGTGATGTACCTTTTGTCTCGGAACGCCAAAGTTGCAAAATTGCATACAAATGCAGAATCTTTGCGTCTCAAAACGACTAAACTTGGAAATTGTAGGTAGATATACAAAAATACAATCGTGGTCGTTAACCCTTAGTCATCCGGGATACGAGTCTGCCGGCATACGGGTCTCCCTTCAATTGAAGAGGTTTAGATCATACAAAGGCCGTGTGGTTTCCGGCAGACTAGAATAGAATCACTCCGTCTCTTCCCGTGGATGTCGTACAAGGCGACTAGGGAAATACATTATCAAACATCGATCAGGCCTCCCCAACCCTTCTGGCCAGCGTGGGGAGTGTAGGCCAAATCCTCCATCTGTCTGGGACGGACGAGAGAGGTTCGGGCTCCTGTAGTGGAGACTAATATGACCTGATGATGATGATGAGATCATACAAGGTTTTTTCTTTTTTAATTTTTACATTTTTTTAATTCGCTATTATTATTATACCTATAACAAAAGATTATTACGATATAAATTAACTTTAAAAAAAAAAATGTCTTACAGATTCGAGCAGCAACATTGGCGGCGAAAGCACCACCTTCGCCAATCAGAGACGAGTTGTTACGAGTGTCTGCTGCTAGGTTAACGGAGAATAATCGAGTCAAAACCGAAACAGAGTTGGTGAAGCAACAGCAACAGATACTGGCTGCACATGACCCAGTAAGATCATTGCATTTTTTTTATTTATGTGAGAGGGGAGCGTGTGGGTCACCTGATGGAAAGCAATCACCACCGCCATGAAAATCAGCTACACGAAGGGATCGCCGATCCGTTCCAGCCTACAATACTATACTCCTTTCTTTCTTTCTTTCTGGTCTCTCACTCACTCACAGGACACAAACAACCCTCAAGTAAATTGTTTTTTGGCTGCGGTATTCTGTAAATTGGAGGTTCCCTTGTCGGGCAGCTCGAAAAATACGCTATGCCTTACCTCTTTTTTCGCCAGAGCCTCGTCTGTAAGTTAGCAGGTTGCATCACATGCAGGTGAAGTTGGCTTTGGTTCAAAGATGTTGATGAACCACTTACCAATTTACTTACTATAATACTACCACAATATGCTGGTATTTAAGACAATCGTTTTAAGTAGTGTTACTTAATAGGTTGATGACGCCACACTGCGACTCACGCAGTAGAATATAAGATGCAAAAATTCGTCAGCCCGGTAGCTCAGTTGGAAGAACACTCGACCAGTCATCGAGAGGTCGTGGGTTCAAATCCCACCTAGGGGGGCGGCAGGTGAATTTTCCATTTTTAAAAAATATTTATAATGATTAAATAATTTTAAAGCCCATGACATCTTCGATTCTTATCTAATGAACTGCTCACTCAAATTTGATTTTCTCCACTCCCAAAGGTTGACTGGTTGAGAATGCTATTAGCATTAAGTCCGCCTTTTGTACCAAATTATTGTAGTCTATAAAGTTTCAAATAAATAAATTCTGGGCCTAGATTACACAAACACAAAATTGGGAATTAGCACGATGCGATTTCATGCGAAATTGCATCTCACTGCTTTAGCACCTGCCGCTCTCTCGTGTCGACCTCACCTCTCCTTCTGAGACAAATCTGGAACAGTTTGTATGGCTTCGCACGCATACATACTCATTCGCGCTCTGCACAGACGTCATTATTTATGTAGTGCATGGTAAACGACGCGACATTTGTATGGACTGGCCGGGATGCCGCCTTAATTTAGACTATCATTCCTTTGATGATTTTTAACGGTTATACATTAATTAGGAATGATATCTATAGATACCTCTTAGAGATATGACATAGCCACACTAAATTGCGTCAGAAGACAGTTCCTGTCGTCTGGGACATCTATGACTACAGCCGGTCGGTCGGCCGGTGATCTAATGGAAACAGCCGGGACCGACGGCTTAACGTGCCCTTCAAAACACTGAGGAGCTCAAAAAAACTAAACCCATCCATGGACATGCTGGTGTTAACGTTGCTTAACTTGGGTGCTCGATTAAACCAAAAAAGAAAAATTTCCCAAAATTCCCACTTCACCCTCCACACCTTTTCTCTTCCTCCTCCTCCTACTCCTCCAAACTTCAATGGCTATGAAAGCTAAAAATAAATAAAATTGTTGGTGCCATTTGCATTCGATTTTGTTGACACAAAAATTAAGAAGAGAAATCATTTGCTTATAGATTTGAGTTGATGAGTTATTGAATAACATGGCGACCCACAGTTTGAAAATCACTGGTTTAGACTGGCACGCGCAACAACGCCATCGAACTCTTCATTTGATTAATCATTATCTAATTATTCCAGGAAACCCAAGCAGCCGAGAAATTCTACGGAAATTTGATGGAGAGAGTTGACAAAATTCTCACTACTTTAGGAGCAGGCGATCCTGGCTGCAAAGACCGAGCCGTCTGCTCTTTGTACAGAGATCCTTTCAACCACGCGCCGTATAGCAATCTAGTCTCCAATGAACTTAGCAAGTAAGTCGGACTTATTTTTAAATTTTTATTTGATATTTTACAGACTTCTGATTGAAAGAGTTGAGTAATTATGAGAACTAGCTATTTGGTTGCAAAGACTGAACCGTCTGTGTTATATTCCTATAGAAATCCTTTCAATTACGCGCCCTATAGCAATCTAGTCTCCAATGAACTAAGTAAGTTGAAATTATACTCAGGTTTTTGATATTCTTCGAAACTCTGATGGAGTTCAGTATATGAGAACGAACAATACTAACTAGTAACAAAGAGGGAGTTGTCTGTTCTTTGCATAGGGATTATTTTAACCACGCGCCGTATAGCAATCTATGTCTCCAATGTCTCCAATGAACGTAGCGACTAAGTTGGAATTGTGTTCAGGTTTTTATGATATTTTTTGAAGCTCTGTTGGAGTTCAGTATACCTATATAAGAACGAGCAATAGCAATCTAGTCTCCAATGAACGTAGCAACTAAGATGGAATTATGTTCTGGTATTTATGATACTTTTTGAAGCTCTGTTAGTTCTCATATACTGAACCAAGAGTTCATATACTGAATCAAGACTGTTAGTTTTCATATACTGAACCAAGAGTTCAGTATATGAGAACTAACAGTCTTGATTGACGACAAAGAACGAGTCGTCTGTTCTTTGTATAGAGATCCATTCAACCACTCGATGTATAGCAATTTAGTCTCCTACTAACTTAGCAAGTAAATTGGACTAGTGATATAGTGTGTCTTTTATAATTTTCAGGTAGTAAGTAAATGTTGACGTTAATTGAGATTCACTGAAATATTAATAAATTCTAAAAATAATTTGTAACCATTACTTTGGGTTTTTAATGAGTTTGTCATTTAATATTATAACAAATCAACATGTATTGTAAACCTGTTTGTGGTTCATACAATTAATTAAAAAAACTCTTGGGTGAACGAAACGTAAACGAAACGTAAAGAGCGAACGAGGCTTTGGACAAAGGAGAGGTAGGTTACAGCGTATTTGTAATGTGACCGACTGGAAAAGTAACTCGCAGTATGTCGTAGCCAAATAACAATTCCCTTGAGAATTGTTGTATTTCTGCGAGTGAGTGAGGTCACCAGAAAGAAAGGAAGGAGTTATAGGCTGGCAATCGGTGACCCCTTGGTGTTGCTGATCTCCATGGGCGGTGGTGATGGCTTACCATCAGATGACCTACATGCTCGTTTGCCCCGTCTCATATAAAAAAGTCAAACATATTCTGTCTATGTATCTAGGTACAGGGGCGCCGCCTTTTAGAAAACCTCATGGGTGCTCATGGTCATTTGACGACTCGAAAAAGTAGCGAAGTGTGAGAAGAGAAATGCACACTGATCGACCGACAAATAAATAAATGTCCTACTTACATACGGCGTACTTAATTACTAATTATGGTTGATAAAGATATAAAATGAAACCATTATATAAAAATGAAACTATGGAAACCAGGAACAACGAAGGTACCACAAACACCCAGACCCAACACAAATATCTGTTTCATCAACAAACATTTGTGTTGGTACGAGAGTCGAATCCGCGCACCTTGCGTCTCAATCGGCGTTCTAAACCACTGCGCTAAACAGGTCGTCGACAAATGAAAAAACGCCCATCCCTAAAAAGCGATGACTGATCTGTTTCTTGATGTCTATTCTCAGGAGTGCTCGGCACCCACTGTATATTTATTCTCATGGATACTCGAGACCCCGAGCACCCACGGAGTTGGCGCCCCTGTCGATTAAAAACATACGAATCAGCATTAAATATTTGAGCCATAGTGAAAGTAAGCAGTGAACAGTAAACTATGCAAGTGAACGCCCCGATTTCATTTCACTATTACTCGAATAGTCAGAATGCCATTGGATATATGGACCGGTCTTAATCAGATCTTTAGAGAGTATGCAAATGACGGAGCATTAGTCATTATTAATCCTAAAACCATTTATAGATGTAATAACCACGTGAAGTCACGGTAAGGTGATGTGGCAAGCATATGGCTCGCCTGATGTGAAGCGGATACCGTAGTCATATTTGGGCTCGGAACATGAAATATGGCTTGCGCGCCGCCTCCCATGCTATCAACTCAGCAATTCCCTCCCGTCTGGTCACTTCATTCACTCGCAGGAACACAACAACCCTCAAGGGAATTGTTACTTAGCTGCAATATTCCGTTATTAAGTGGAGATAGTTCCCCAGTCAGCTTATAACTACGCCGTGTCCCACTTTCCACATCACGCGATTTGCGCATAAAGTTGGCTTTGGCTCTAAAGATCTTGGTGAGCCACATACACACTATAATTATAGTGAGTAATAATATAATGTAAAAGATTTATTTTTGAAATTTCAAGTACTAGTCAGCAATTATTAAATGTTTAGGATATCGTGTGCTAATGTGCATATAAGAATATAAGAATATACGAGTATATTTATATATATATATATACGAGTATATAAAAGAAAGTCGTGTTAGTTACACCATTTATAACTCAAGAACGGCTGGACCGATTTTTATGATTTTTGTGTTTTTGGATTTGCCTTCGTGGGGAATAGGATAATAAGTATTAAAAATATTGGTAAAATTAACGAAAAAAAAAAAAAAAGAAAAAAAAATCCCATACAATAGTGCTAGTTGAAAAGTGTCAAATCGATTGGATTTGTTTTGAGAATTGTTTTGTGGTTAAGATATTTATTGGTATTAAATATATATTATATATTTATAGTGATATACATTTTTTTTGCGTATTTTATTGCGTATCTTAATAAAGTACTGAACCCGCAGCTGAACAGCATGGTGGAGTATGCTCTAAAAGCCCTTCGATCGAGGGGAGACCCGCATCCTAGCAGTGGGATGAATAAGGGTTGACGAAGAAGAAGAATAAGTAACATGACATTCATTGACTGTTAGGCGGTACGAAGTTCGCCGGGGCAGCTAGTAATTCATAAATCATGCAACGCGAAAGTTTTATCGTATGCGATGTTATTTAGTACCTATCAAACTAGATGCATCAAACAAATAAGTTGTAAGCTACAACAGATATCATCATCGCTAAAAATAAACGTATTCTCTATACTAAAGTTATCCTATCTATACAAAATTTTTAACAACTATTACTACGAAACCTACTTCAAAATCGTAAATTTGGGATGTAAGTGGTTCATCGAGCAGAAAATCAGTGATCTGGAGTTTGTGTATAATATAAATTCTAAACTATTCATTCCCATTTTCCAGAGATTCCAGCGAACTGTTACCACCCGCTGACAGCAAGATGGCGCTTCGCTACTACAGATATGTCCAAGCAGCTAGAGATGGCCAGGAACAAAAAGACTGCATCGTATCGTATCCTCATTGTACTATTGACTACAATAAGAAATAAACATTGTATTATTATTAGATGTACCACTGTTATGTACTGTGAAATAAGTAAAGGCAGTTCACTACATTTACAGATATAAGATGACATCTAAGACACATTAAAATAGTGATGTGACTTATGTAGGTCGATTTAATATCGAAAAAAATATCGTCAAGCTATGAGTTTTACTTTAAAAAAAAACTCATTTTAATTGAATATTGAAATGAAAATACCTATCGTTTCTTTGCCTCTTTTTTGTGTGATAAAGTCTTTTTATTATGTGCATCACTATTTAATATGATGAACAGCAATTGTTTGTTCAAATTATATAATGAATAAATACATGAAAAATAAAGCGATATAAAGGCGGACTTATCCCACATGAGGATATGTTCCATCAACTTTAGAGTACTGCAATTAGTACCTTCAAAAGTAGTTGTTAATTTTTACGAAACGTCATGAGCTGACAAATATCATAGATGCTATCTTAACGTGTGGAAAGAATAGTGTCACATCCGATGCGTTTTCTAAATAAAATTACTAATGTATGAATAAAGGGATGGGAAACACATTGATAATAAATTCAAGGCGAGCTATATTGTAGCAGAATGTGGACAATGTTAATAAAATATGTTATAATAACGCCATCTAGTAGTACGTTAGTAGCACCTTCTCGGATTAGCTTTGCATTACCCACAGCATTATCTGTCCAATTGAATCTACGTTAATATTTTATTAAAAAGCAACATTTTAACCCATGTTCTTTTGAACACCAGGGACGAAAAAATACAAGACAATAAAATGGTATATGGGCCTTTTACGAGCACTGATAATTTAACCTAGATTCTTATGAACTTATGGTTTGCATTTTATTTATTTAAATATTCTAGTTCCCCTAGGAGCTAATGTTGTTGCATTTATGATCAAATTATTTATTTTACAGCGGTGTCCAAAACTTAGCTTTAGTTCTGAAAAAAAATTAAGTATTTATTTCTAATATAAGTTTATTTATTGAATTTATAATAAGTTATGTTCAGATAGAAGAAAAAATGTTTTCTCATCAACAGATATTGTGAAAACCTTTTTTTTAATTCTCTATGAAGTATTTTATTTTTAATAATGGCGGATAGTAAACTAAGGCAGCAGAATTGAGTTGGATAACATTCTCTAAAATATTTCTTTACTTACTAGAACTTAAGTCTCAGGTGGATGGTAAACGCCTATATTACATAGAAATTAAATACAGTTTATTTATATCGATGCTGCCTCTATTTTTAAAACGTTCTTGACATAAATTTTATTTTTTTCCACTGTAGTGGGAGTAATCTATTTTCGACCCGTGTCGTTGCTACTGTATTCGTTTTAAATTTAAATATTTGTTGTGATCACCTTAAAAAAAAACATTGTACTCAATGAATTATTTTTTTGACATTAAAATCATCATCATCATCTTCATCATTTATTTTATTTATTTATTTAGTTTTTAGTATCACCCAGTCACTAGGACATTAGATATTTACAGATTAAATAAACTATGTAAAGGCGACCCCCAACAAAGATCATTTACCTTCATTTTGTACCTTTCTCTATCAAAGTTGCCTGGTTATTTGTCACGAGTTTGTTTGTCAAATGCCATATAAAATACAGCTGTTCAAATCACGTGACCACATCTGCCTGTAAAGAATACACCTGGTGTTTCTCTTAATGAGTTTTCAGCGAATAAGCAGTTAAATTAGATTAAATTACTTAGGTATTTATTCAAAAATTCACAAAAATTTAGTTTGCGGATTTTATAATTTTTACTAATAACAGAAGTTTATCACGATCAAACTACTATAACTCATTTTTTTTTAAGTACTCGTGATGATTAGCATGGTAAGGTAAGCGTTCACTACTCTGCGTCGATTGCAACGAACGCACGGGACGCAACGGGTTTTGATTTGCTTTTGCTATTTCTATAGCACTGCGTTTCCTACGGTACTGCACGCACGGAATGTATTTCATTCGATTCATTGCGTGCCGTGAGCGCATTGCGGCCATCGCGATCTAGTCGACGCATACCTTAAATTCTCTCTTTAGTCTGGGGGTTTAAATATATAGGTACAGTTTAATAACCCTGTGTAATTCAAAAATTAATATTGTTTATTACTTTATGCAATAATGAACTGAAATTAAATATAATTCTGATAATTTAAATGTGTTTTATTTCATCAAGTATTTTTTCCCCGCGGCTTCGCAGCGTACTCTCTACTCTCTACCGTATGTACTCTCTACCGGGATAACAAGTACATTTATGGAATACGAACTACCTGATTCTAAGCGGTCATTGCTGGTTATGGACGCTATTTCATAGTTTTTTTTTTTATCGGGACGGCGGCCCACCACATTCCCATTACTGTGTCTCCTATGTAGCCAGGATTAACAGCGGCGACCGGCAAAAAAGGCAATGAACAATGAAGTCCACTGCAATCCTGGGGGTAAAACTACGGCTGCATTGGAACTTACAACGAATTTAATCAGAAAAAAAAAATAGGAGTAGGAAGCTTTCAGAATTTTACTTATTATGGTTATGGCCACCAGGGACATCACTCGTGCGTTGCTTTTGGTATGGAGTGGCCAGGGTGTGGTCGAGTTATGCAATATTAAGTGGCTGCCGGCATCATGTCGGACCATTTGCTAGACACAACCTATTGTACGATCGGTAAAACACACAAAAAGAGAAAAAGTCAGATTTAATTGGTCAACCAGTCTCTGATAGAGAATGTAAACAATTCTCTGGTCAGGCCGTAAATTTGATGAAATCGTTGTCACATTTAATATTATATTCTTGTGCACTATCTATATACCCATCATAAAGTTCCGATTTAAGTATTGGTGAATGAATTTAAAAAAATCTGATGTTTTGTTTGTTTTTTTTTTTATACTACGTCGGGTAGCAGACAAGCATACAGCCTGCCTGATGTGAAACGGTTACCGTAGCCATATTAACGCTCGCAACATAAAATATCGTTCGCGCGCCGCCACCCCCGCTGCCAACGCAGCATCTCCTATCAAAAGTAAAGGAAAGTATCCGAAAACCGTAATTTTGTAGTTATTTCGCAAACAAAAAATAAAACAAATTTTGCTTAACTGCTTACACGGAACCCTCGTTGCGCGAGTCTGACTCGCACTTGGCCGGCTTGTTTTTATTAACATGATGGGTGATTGATTTAATGTAAGAGATCTTCCTATCTACATCGTAATTTACAAACTTATCTCTCTCTTATTAATTAATAATAAATAAATATTTCTGGACAATTTACACAGCGCCATCTAGTCCTAAATTAAGCGCAAAGCTTGTGTTATGGGTACTAGACAACTGATAAATGTACTTACATATTTTTTTTTTGTAAATACATACTTATAATATATAGAACACCCAGACCAAGACAAACAGACATGTTCATGCACACAATTTTTTGTCTTGTGCGGGAATCGAACCCGAGACCTCGGAGTCAAAGTGGCCATTGCTAACCATTCGACCACCGAGCTCGTCATATTGTCTCTTAATATTGTCGACTTTGCACAAAAATATGTAAAATTATGTGTACCCCTCCTAGGTACACATAATTTTACATATTCTTGTGGAAAGTTTTATATTCTTAAAACATCAGAGTCGGTAATATACAAATATCTATTTTACCCCTTCCTTCCATGACCAAAAATTTCCAGACTCATTGATAATTTTGAATTTGTTGTGAAGGTTCTAAATTTTTGAGACTAATGTTTACTAATTATCAAGTCAACGATCAACTTTCAAAGCAAACAAATAAGCATTCCAATTTAGCGGAACAAATAAGACTGAGTTGCCATTTAATCAACTTGTGCCATATTTTCAGGATAACTTTAAAAAGCATATTCGTGAATCTGGACCAGACTTTGATCTTCTTTTTTTTTGCTCTCGTCATCATTAATATATTTCTTCAGTCCTGTTTTCATTGTTATATTGCATGTTCTTCATTGCGCCCGTCTCTTTTCTCATCTGTCTTTTTTCTTATTCTTCGTCAGCTAAAGAAGCTGACGTTTCTTTTTGTTCTTCTTTCCCTGCTTAATGCAGACGACATATCACTTGCTGCTCAGCTCAGACAGAAGCAATTCTGAAGAAGCAGTTCCTTACAAGTTATTTGGTGATCACAGTCCTTTGTCTATTTGAATATTTTTTTTGTCGCACTGTGTGTCTGTATGTAGACAGGCATACAGCCCGCCTGATGTGAAGCGGTTACCCTAGCCATAATAACGCTCGCAACATGAAAAATCACTCGCGCGCCGCCACCGATTCTATAACTAAAAGCTTTTGTGGCTAAGAAATGCTAACAATTCTGTCTCTATAAGTGCTAAATACCACTAAAATATCACCCAAATAACTCCTGACGCAGTATTTATCGCCATTGTCTCTCCATACTACTGCTCAAACTGTTAATTATCGCTTCTATCTCGCCATCTTATCAATTTTAGAGTTCGTTATCGCTATAGTAGAGCTATTGCCCCTTAGGGCGTTAATGATCGCTCATATGTCACACTTTTAAAGTTCATTACCGCTATTGCAGCGCTAATGAAACTCTCATATATCTCTTAATCAAGTTTTATAACTCTTATGTATCGCCATTGTAGAACCTAAGACTATAAAAAGTTATGCCCAATCCGGGGGTATATCAGAGCTATAGCACGCTATAACTCTAGTTCTTAGCGCTCCGAAATGCCTTTAAGCGTTTGTTAGCGTTTAAATAGATCTCTTATAACTCTTATCTTAGCGCCTAAATGTTACTTGGTTCGCTACCAATGCTGCAACTCCTTGCTATCTGGTGTCATCACTCACTCGCAGAAAGACAATAACTCTCAGAATTATTATTTGGCTGTGGCATTCCGTGAGGTGGAGGGAATATCTATACATAATAATATTTCGGTCCTACTTCAATGTTGCGATTTTGAATTCTTTGTGAAGTTTCTAATTTCTTGTATTAACAGTTTATTTAACTTTTTAACCCGAAATGTCTGAGATATAAGACGTACCTACAACATCGAGCTCACAAATCGCTCATTTGGTGCAACAACGACACAATCGAAGTCGCCATGCATTTTTCAAACGTCTATTTGGTATTTATTTTAATATGCTAATTCTACTTCCTGATTCTTCTTAACTTAGAAATATTATTTTAGAAGACCTAATTATTTTTTATTTTATTTTGTTGTAATTAATTTTAAATGTACGTTGTAACAACGATATAAATGTACGTTGTGACCTTATTGCAGCCAATGAGCGAAATGTTCCGCGATTTAAAGGTTAATAGCTTTATTGAAATAATATATAAATGATATAAAGGAAAATTTATATAAGTTTCCCTTCAATCGGTCCAGTATATTTTTTGTCATATATATATATATATATATATATATATAGTAAGCGTGGACTCGGGTCCATCTTCGCTTAGCTCTAAGCAAAATATTGTTGGCAAAGATATTCCTCAGATCACTATTGATCTGAGGAATATCTTTGCTAACAATATTTTTAGCAAAGAGTCTAACTAAAGTAGAGACTATTCTCTACTCGAGTAGTAACAACCTCTAATC
Source organism: Hypsopygia costalis (assembly GCA_937001555.2). Classification (NCBI taxonomy): domain Eukaryota; kingdom Metazoa; phylum Arthropoda; class Insecta; order Lepidoptera; family Pyralidae; genus Hypsopygia; species Hypsopygia costalis. The sequence goes on from OW443350.2 coordinate 7,748,225, forward strand.
TTCTTACTCCTACTAATTCCTTCAAATTAAATTCGTTGAGTTCCAAGGCAGTCGTAGATTTACCCCGGGGACTGCATTGTTCATTGCCTTTTTTGGTGGTCGCCGCTGTTAATCCTGGCTTCACAGGAGACAGTGGAGGGAATGTGTGATGGACCCCATCCAGTTAATAACAACTTCTACCAACAACAGAACAACATCTATTATTCTATTAGATTACATTAAGTTCTTTTAAGTTATATTTAATTAAAGGACCTATAAATATTATAATTAAAAAGTTACAATCCCATTATACCCACTTTTTCGTACTGGCTTTATGTCAAACTCCATCACTTCGATAGCATCAGAAGAATCGCGAATAATGTTAATTTCAAAATGAAAGTTCATTCTTACCTCTTGGACAATTTGCCAAAACTATGAATCATCTTCCTATTCATATGTATATTTATATATAACTAGCTTTTGCCCGCGGCTTCGCTCGCGTGAAATTCAGGCATTTTAGATTATCCAAGCCAATTCTAACACGCAACGCAACCACCTTCATGTTTCATCTTTAATTATACTACATACGGATGCAAGAACTTTCTCGATAACTATTACACCCGTCCCGCTCCCGTTGGTAATTTCATATCCACTAGGTATGTTATATTTTCAAATCGATGCCATTTTCGTAAATGACGTCCAAGAAAACCATAGAATCCCACCATAGAGCCCATATTGATATTATGACATTTCAACCCCATCTCACCCCCTTAGGGGATGAATTTTGAAAAATCCTTTCTTAGTGCACCCCTAGACATCATAGGAACCTACATAGCAAATTTGGAATCTCTAGACCCAGTGGTTTGGGCTGTGCGTTGATATATATATGAGCCAGTCAGTCAGTACGTTTCTTCATTTATATATTTAGATTACTAGCTGACCTGGCAAACGTTGTTTTGCCATATAAATTTAGGGGTTGATGGTAGAAGGGTGAAAATTTGAATTTGTATGTATTTTTCAATGCCACATTATAAAAAAAATATTTTTTGTCAAAATAATTTAAAAATAAATGTTAGGGGTGGACAACCCTTATCAGTTAGGGGTATGAAAAATAGATAGTAGCCGACTCTCAGACCTACTGAATATGTTTAAAAAATAAAAACAAAAAAAATTGTCAATAAAATAAAGTAAAAATATTTAGGGGTAGGCACCTTTATCAGTTAGGGGTATGAAAAATAAATGTTGGTCGATTCCCAGACCTACCCGATACGCACACAAAATTTCATAAAAAGCGGTCCAGCCGTTACGGAGGAGTTTAGTAACAAACACCGCGATATGAAAATTTTATATATTAGATATACCTATGTATTATATTGGCAGTGTGGCTTCCGGTAGACTAGAACAGAATCACTCCGTCTCTTCCCGTGGATGTCGTACAAGGCGACTAAGGGAAATACATTATAAAACATCGATCAAGCCTCCCCAACCCGTCTGACCAGCGTGGGGAGTGTAGGCCAAATCCTCCTTCTGTCTGGGACGGACGAGAGAGGATCGTGCTCCTGTAGTGGCATATTTTATTATTTATGTAATGTGAATGTATGTATATTTTCTGTTATACTATATAATATTGTTATCAATTTATTTTTGCATGCCGCATTCGTGTATATTTGCTTTTCCCAAAGCATGTCTGGTAGAGAATGCTATTAGCATTAAGACCGCCTATGTACCCTTAAATTGTGGTAAATAAAGTATAAATAAATAAATACATACATAAACGTCCCTCTAGCACCTTTTCACTAAGAAGGGTAATTTTAAAAACAACTGGCAACATTCCATTGTATTATTCGACGTCTATAAAGCCACCATGAGTACATCAAAACAAAAGTACAAGTGCTATCATGGCGGACACAATATTGGTTTTAAATCAATGGTTACTACGATGGTAATTTTTTTGTTTATCTATATCTATACTAATATTGTATAGAGACTAGCTGGCCCGGCAAACGTTGTTTTGTCATATAAATTTAGGAGTTGAAGGTAGAAGGGTGAAAATTTGAAGTTGTATGTATTTTTCAATGCTACATTATAAAAAAATAATTTTTTGTCCAAAAAATTTAAAAATAAATGTTAGGGGTGGACAACCCTTATCACTTAGGGGTATGAAAAATAGATAGTAGCCGACTCTCAGACCTACTGAATATGTTTATAAACTTTAAAATAAAATAGGTTAAGCCGTTTCGGAGGAGTATGGTAACCAACATTGTGACTCGACAATTTTATATAAGTATATTACTAGATAATGTTTGTGAGATTTTGAAGTTGTACGGGGTAATCTCTGGATCTACTATACCGATTTTTTTTTATATGAGAGGAGGGCAAACGAGCATGTGGGTCACCTGATGGAAAGCTTGTGTTCCTGCGAGTGAGTGAGGTCACCAGAAAGGAAGGAGATGCAGCGTTGGCAGCGGAGGTGGCTGTGCGCGAGCGATATTTTATGTTGCGAGCGTTAATATGGCTACGGTAACCACTTCACATCAGGCGGGCCGTATGCTTGTCTGCCACCCGACGTAGTATAAAAAAAAAAAAAAAAAAAAGCAATCACCATCGCCCATGGAGATCAGCAACATCATGGGGTCGCCATTCCGTTGCCAGCCTATACTCCTTCCTTTCTGGTGACTTCACTCACTCGCAGGTACACAACAACCCTCAAGGGAATTGTTATTTGACTGCGATATTCTGTGAGGTGGAGGTACTTCCTCAGACGGGCAGCTTTAAAACGCTATGCCCTACCTCTCTTTTCGCCAGAGCCTCGTTTGTCAGTCAGCAGAGTGCAGGTGAGTTTGACTTTGGTTCAAAGATGTTGGTGAACTACTTACACCCCAACATAGATTTTAATAGCTAGGATATAGGTTTATAACGTTCACAGGTTCCTCGTCATGCAAGCAGTTTTAGTTACAATACGAGCCCAGGTACCTGACAATCCTATCGAGAGGGAGCATGCTCCGGGTAAATTTACGACGGAAGGCAGTAGCATCGTTGGCAATGGTAGCGATGTTACCATACCCCCATCTTGGGCCACCCCAGACTTCAGGATTGAGCAGCCATTGCTAGAGGGCAGGTCTATTTACTACGGAGAACATCACAGGCCATTTCGGATGTCACCATTTTGGAAACAACAAGGCAAATGGTGGGGTAGGGTATGTTTTTTTATTTTTATTTTTTTATACCACTAAAGTGACAAACAAGCATACGGCCCGCCTGATGGAAAGCAGTTACCGTAGCCTATGAAAGCCTGTAACACCAGGGGCACCACACGCGCGTTGCCGAGCCTGTAAAAATTTCTTCATACCCTTCTTGAAGAACCCCATGCTGTAGTCTCCTGAGCTGTGTGCATTGAGGCAACGCAACGGATCGGTGACCCTTTGGTGTTGCTGATTTCTATGGGCGGTGGTGATTGCTTTCCATCAGGTGACCCACATGCTCGCTTGCCCCCTTCTCATATAAAGAAAAAAAAATGAAAACTTCGACAGGCAGTTCATTCCACAGCTTGACAGTACGCGGGAGAAAACTTCTTTGGAACCGCACAGTACGCGACCACTATGTATTAGGGTGTCCCTTATTTTTCAAAGTTTTTATTTTTTAACGCATAGGTCTTAGTTATGTTCCTTTGCTTCTAAAACACTCGGAAATAAATTTTTAGCTTATTTGGAATACGATAACCCGTGCCGACTTACATCGAATGATGTTCATACAAGTTGCGCGAAAGTAGCGGCGCGTACTTGCGGGATTTGTCATTTGTTCTCAGTGATTATCGTGATTAACACGTATTATTTTATATTTAAAATATGACAATCTAATTAAGATGCATTAATAAAAGTATTTTCTTAGTTGATGCCATAAATTATCAAATAGCAGGCGCAAAGCTACCGTCTAACCGTCAAGTTCTTGCAGTACTTTTTTAAGATTCGTGAAGTTAAATTGACTGTTAGTGAAAGCGCAAATCTCGTCATTCGAGAGTGTATTATATTTTTGGAAAAAGGTTAGAATCCTTACCAGGGCTATACCTAACTGTGTAAAACAACTTGTGGATCTTCACCATACTTGGAGCGAGTTGCAAAAAAAAAAAAATACAAAAAAATACAAGATTTTTACAAGCGCCGTGGGAGGATTTCCAAAACAATTTAGATATTTTAATATATAGATAATTTATTCGATATAGCACATGCTGATGCTTTGGAAAGAATGAAAATAGAAGACGATAAAATATTTTTATTAAAACAAAGAGAACCAGGGGCGTCCAGGATGTTTGGCGAGTTTAGACAAAAAGTACGCCGAAAAGGAAGGATTTTTACTACACAAGATTTTACACAAACGCAAGGACCTGATAATAAACCAACCAGTTCTGTTGAAAGCCTTAAGGAAACCTTGCCATCCACCTGACAAAAGGTAAGTTCTGGAACTACTACAAAAAGAGGAAGGAAAGACTATATCGCGCCTAAGTTAGTTGGAACATTAGATAGATGTCAATTAAGCATAAGGGATTCTGTCTATATACTCGCACTTTAGGCTGTGGTAGAAGCACTATATCTAAGCTGTGATGATTTTCCGACAAACAAATCGTCCTTTCAACGCATTCGCACAGAGTAGAAAAGTTACAGTGCAATCTATAAAATCAGATTTTCAGAATAATATGCCTGAAATGGTGACCGTTCACTGTGATGGGAAATTATTACCTGGACTGGATGTCAGAAGTTCTAAAGAAGAACGTCTGTCAATTTTAATTTCATTTGGAGAAAATGAACAACTTCTGGCTGTACCCAAACTGGAGAGCTCTACCGGCCAGATTCAAGCTAAAGCTGTGTTAAACGCACTTTATGACTGGAACCTCGACGACAAAGTCCACATAATGTGCTGTGTTTAATACAGGGCGATTGAAAGGAGCTTTTGTACTTTTGGAACAAAAACTACTCTTTGCTTGCCGCCAAAACATGTATTGCTTGATCACTGTAAAGAAAGAATAAAAACAATTTTTGCGACTCTTTGTCCGAGAACACAGAAACACCAGAAATCTGTTTTCAGGCTGTAAAAGAGACCCTTAAAAGAAAATATCCTGCCTGATCTGTAATGTTATCTTTAATAATAAATATTTTATGAAATATAAATATTTATATATATATTTTAATTTCTTTAGCTACATAACAGTCAGGGTTAAAAACAGGAATTTTCGAAATCTTCAAGCTTCTGTCGGCACGGGTTAATGTTGACGTAGGAAGATATAATTTTGTATTAAAGTAAGTCTGGGCAGTTTAAAAAGAATTAGGGGGTATGCGTTTCGATATTAAAAAAAAAATTTTTTTTACCCATATAAGGGACACCCTACTATGTATGTTATGTTATGCCACAGTATACGAGTATACGAGTACGTGTCGATCTCACCTCCCCTCTGAGACAAATCTGGAACAGTTTGTATGGCGTCGCACGCACACACGCTCATTCGCGCTCTGCACAGACGTCATTGTTTATGTAGTAGTATACGACGCGACATTGGTATGGAGTGGCTGGCGTGTGGTTGTATAAAGTCCTTTTCATCACAAGCTGTGTGTGAGAGGGGCATAAACGGGCATATGGGTCACCTGATGGAAAGCAATCACCACCGCCTATGGAGATCAGCAACACCAAAGGGTCACCGATCCGTTGCCTCAATGCACACAGCTCAGGAGACTACATCATGGGGTTCTTCAAGAAGGGCGTGAAGAGGTTTTTACAGGGTCGGTAACGCGCGTATGATGACCCCGGTGTTACAGGCGTTCATAGGCTACGGTAGCTCAGTTGGAAGAGGACTCGACCGAACATCGAAAGATCGTGGGTTCAAATCCCACCTAGGCGGGGAGGTGAATTTTTACAATTTTAAAATTATCTATAATATTCTTAAGACCTCCATTGCATTTGAAATAGAGTCGCTTAATCATTAGTATCAATAAGCATTCTATTCAGTTATTGAATCGCAATAAGTGATGGTGGTCAGATCACGTAAAGTTATCGTCCGTAAACCGACTTTACAGACGACGAGCTCGGTGGTCAAATGGTTAGCAATGACCACTTTGACTCCGAGGTCGCGAGTTCGATCCCCGCACAAGACAAATATTTGTGTGCATGAACATGTCTATTTGTGTGTTTTATATGTATTAACAAAAAAAATGTATTCAAGTATAATATCAGTTATCTAGTGCCCATAGTACAAGCTTTGCTTAGTTGGGACTAGTCGGCCGTGTGTAATTTGTCCAGGAAAAAAAACATATTTTTTTAAGGACAATCCAGAGCTGTGGGGATGTTACTGCACTACCGTGTTTAAACGGTTGCATTTGCTTGCTGGATGTGCAGTGATAACTACGAGGCATCTTCTCACCACGGCGACTTCCACTGAGATGATACTCAGGAAACGATTGCACTTTAGAACTCTTGAGAACGTCCTCGGCGCTTGGTACGACCATAATGGAAACACATATAATTCCTCTGTATATATGACTCCGTGTAAGATAAATTATCATCCCAGGGTAAGTCATTAACCATTCGTAGTGCACAAACTCTGTCCGCTTTTAAAAATCTTGTGAAAGCTCACTATCTCTCACTTGTCTCTGTGTAACTTTTCATATTGTATGTACTTATCATGTATCTTATGTAATATTTTTTTACACTATAGTTATATCTATATATATAAAAATCAATGCCACTTTTCGTTATAATTTTATAACTCAAGAACGGGCTCACCTATCCAAACCAAATGTTTAGGCTTTGTTCGGACTATTTAGTAGATGGTTTATGTGAAGTTTGCACAAAATCGGTAGAGCGGTTTTTAATTTATCACATTTTTTGTAACAAATGAATTCAATAAATGGCGTATCATTTTGTTAATGGGGATTTTGCTGTCAAATTGAAACTTTTATTCAGATAGGGATTGTGCTTACAAATTGAAACTTTTTTCAGTGTTGACAGTACAATCATGTTGTTATGTCATTCATGCGGTCATTTCATTTTGGACGTGCTTCGACTTTATGTTGCCTGTTCCCCAGCGGTTTGTTTATTCATGCTCAAAATGGAAAAACAAGAAATGTTGTTTATCCAAATGTTTTGGATTAAATTTTAAAATAGCTAGCAATTAATAAAATATTTTTTGTTTCAATAAATGAATTAGATGTTCCAATTTTTTTTTTTTTAGTATTTCACTTTATACATAGCGAAGCACGTACCGGGCCGCTAGTATTGTATATGTATTGTTGGATTTAAAATCGACTCTGGAAATCAATCGATTGTTAGTTAGGGCGTAATCGAGCTTGCTGGTTGGCAGCACTCGTTTCGCCGGTGCGCGCCGTCAGGGGGCGCGCGCGCGGCAGTCACTAATGGTCGCGGCGCGCGGCGCGCTTCTGGAAAGTGCTTATAGACTCCCCGTTCTGGAAGGCGGTTGTTGTGTTGTGTTGCTCTGGGATAGGCCTCGCACGGGAGTCTCGCGACCTGGAGTTCGCGTAGCAGTCGCTAGTAGGCTCTGATAGGCCGCGGTACGCACTCGAACCGTTCTGGAAAGCGGTTGTTGTGTCGAGTTTCTTTGCTTGGCTTCGGGATAGGCCTCGCAGCACATACGGGAGTCTCGCGACCTGGAGTTCGCGTAGCAGTCGCTAGCGGTCTCTCGTAGCCGCTGTGCAGAATCGAACCGTTCTGGAAAGCGGTTGTTGTGTCGAGTTGCTTTGTTTGGCTTCGGGATAGGCCTCGCAGCACATACGGGAGTCTTGCGACCTGGAGTTCGCGTAGTAGTCGCTAGTGGTCGCCCGTAGTTCGCTGGATGGACACGGGCCTGACAAATATTAGTAATCTAGCAACGTGGCGGCGCGCGGCGCGCTTCTGGTACGCCGGGTTTTTGTTGTTGTGCTTAGCTTCCGGATAAGCTACAGCACATACGGGAATTCGCGACCTGGAGTTCGCGTAATAACTTCTGGAACCGCGCTGGACCGCGAATCGACGCCGGGACGCGTCGAAAGTTTGGACAGTGTTAACAATGAGTGATTGATCGCTGGGCGACCTTGGAACTCTGGATTATTGTGGTGAACGTATTCCCTATTAATATATATATTTTCCTGTCCTTAAACCCTTAATCCTGTCTCCCGTGAGTCCGTCTGGATTACGGTGAACCAGCGTCGGGAATCGGGTAAGTTTAGATGTAAGTTCAAATTATAGTTATTAGGATTGAGTACGCAATTACTCAACATGTATGTATGTATGTAGGTACGTTTATGTAGTTTATGCGCCTCCTACTTGCTTACTGGCATTCTTGTTTCCTCTACCTTAAGGTTGTCTGGAAGAGATCCCTTAGCGATAAGACCGCCTTTTATATATTACATTATATTACATTAATACATATACATTGTATAAGTAGGTAGCGCAATCTAAAGACGAATAGATAAAATACAGGTTGGCGTTTTCGCGATCCGTTCATGTTACCCGCTTTTCCCGCCTCGTTTTCTGCTGGCCACTCAAAACTGTTCAGACCAATGTACAGCGCTCCCGCGGTTTCCACTGTCTACTTGTATGTCCTGCTAACGTTCCGCTTGCGTGCTCAATTGGTTTACCGAGCGCAATAGCGGTGCGGGTAAAGGTCCTCTCGTCTGCTTGGTTTACTGAACGGGAGACTCGCAATCCTGTATATAACCGGAAGGTTGGCACACAGGGGCGCACCAGGGTAGGGTACGTGTCTATGTCCGTAAATACCTAATGTGTTTTTATTACAGTATACTTTTCCGCAAAATGTAAATCGTTCACACCCCCTACCTGTGATGTTCGATCTGGCTGTGTGGACGGCTACCTACCGATTTATAGGAACCGCATGGACGTCCCGTAAAGCTGTCCTCTGCCAGCGCGGTGGTGCCCACAAGTAAGTACTAAAGGGCCTATTCATCATCATCAACATCATCATCAGGTCATTTTAGTCTCCACTACAGGAGCACGACCCTCTCTCGTCCGTCCCAGACAGAAGGAGGATTTGGCCTACACTCCCCACGCTGGCCAGACGGGTCGGGGAGAACTGATCGATGTTTGATAATGTATTTCCCATAGTCGCCTTGTACGACATCCACGGGAAGGGACAGAGTGATTCTATTCTAGTCTGCCTGAAACCACAAGGAAATAATTTAGTTTATTTAAATTCCTTTGTATCATAAATTTTGTACAGTGTATATTTGTTTGCATTATAAATTTGTACAGCGTATTGTGTGTCTCATATACAAACATGTAAGTGAGAGACAACTGTTGTTTACAAAAAAGGTAAGTTTTTATTAGTATGAATATCAACCACTAATAAATTCCAAATTTAGACACGGTAACACATCTATCTTTTTTTTTTTTTTTTTTTTTTTATTAAAGGAGCTTAGTCACACTTGTGACTATGTCGCTCCGTTATGCATCCTTATGTTAATTACTGCCTGTGTTTGAGGCCTAACCTAACCAATTTGTATAGTAGCCTTGCTGACTCCGACGTTGGAGTCGCCAGAATACTGTTACAACCTCCTATTTCTGACTGGACTATAAGTATATTGTCAAAAACTTGTCTTCTGAATGGTTCGTTTCGAACACACTCCATTAGTATGTGATACGCGTCTTCGATAACATCACATTCAGAGCAATTTGGGGATGGTACCTTACCCATCATAAACCCAAATTTGTTCAATGGAATGTGTCCTCATCTATCTTCTATAATATATAAATGAATCGCTGAATGTGTTGCTAAGCACATATCTCTAGAACAGCTGAACCGATTTTGCTAATTCTTTTTTTACAATATTCCTTGAAGTACGAGGATGATTTTAACGCAGAGAATTTTATTTAAAATTGTCTGAAAAAGTAGTAGTATACAACACTTTTCTATACTCCCATACAAACGATTCGTAATCATACTTAAAAGTCAATTTGAACTTTAATACCATACCATAAAGATGAAGTGTTAGTGGAGAGGTTCCGGGAAGGCAAAACAATTGCTAAGCGCAAAACTCGAGAACGGCTCGACCAATAGGCCTGTGAACCACTTTTTTTTTTCGATTTGTTATTTTGGTTTTCTTATGGAGAGGAAGATTTAAAACTTGCAAGGAAACTAAAATACCACTTTCTACCCCTGCGAAGCCGAGGCGGGCAGGTAGTATTACAATACGAATCTTAAATCAAATAAAATCAAAATATCTTTATTCCTTGGACTTTGTATAGCACTTAGAAGCGTCATACAAATTAAATATAAGAACATGTATCTAAATCATTAATAAGTACTCTAAATCCGCAGAGCTTAGATTCACTTTCATCACACTATCTTGAATGTGAAAGTGAATTTAAGTGCCAGTTCCGGCGACGAGGCTTCTTGAGAAGAACTGGCAAGAAACTCAAGGCCGACTTATGACGAAATTATGACCGAATATAGCCTGTATCTACGCACTGCTGATATAGGCCTTTCCCAATGCTTTCCACCATATGCAATCCTCCGCCTTCCGACGGTTACGGTCGTAACGTAGTTGAAACAGTATAAAATAATTTCAAAAACCCCGACTTAAAGAATTGATGCTATGAACTTAATAAAAAAAAATCCGTCGGGGGCTGCCATCTCTATTTAAAATTTCAATATAAATATAAATAAGTATATGTACTTACAACTAATTATAAAACTGCTAAACTAGTTCATTTAATGGTAGCCCCAATGGATTTTCTTACATTTTTTATTAAGTTTATAACATAAATTCTTTAAGTCGGGGGTTTCAAAATTATGTTATACTTTTTCGTCGTGGGTTTTTTCAAAATTTTCAATTTTGTTTTTATGGTCTGTGAACCAGCCCAACGGTCAGCGTCCAAATCTCTGCACCGTAGGTCATATGAACAAATTAATGTCAATTTGTAAATTGTAAGTCACAAAATTGTATAATATAGATATGTTAATATCTCCAAGACGTTGTAGCTCTTCCCCCGTTAACTTGACTTAAAAGGTTGGTACTTGGAAGGCTACAGAACAACAACTTATATTTATGTATTTCTAAATCTTTAAATCGCTCTCCTGTAAAGTTGCTAAAATTGAGTTACAATGTTATTCCTTGCAGGTTTCGTAAACGCAAATGCTCTATGAACACGCAGTTATCAAAAAACTGCCGTTAAATTAAATATATATTTACAGTCAAAGCTCATAATCGATCAAAATCAACAAAAACTGGCCAAAAATAGTTTTGACTAAAAACGTTGGTCAAAACCACTTTTTACTGACTTACTAGTTACTTACGCAGTTAAAGTAGTTTTGGCCTAGGACGTTGGTTAGATTAGGTAGCATACCATTCTAAGATTTGAGTTCTGCCCCTTCAATCTAATTTCTAAATTCTATACAATTTGAAATAGAGTCGCTTATTCATTGGTATGAATAAGCATTATATTCAGTTATTGAATCGCAATAAGAGTTGGTAGTAAGGGGGCTGACTGAGATAATCTAACATCTGGATTCATGGACATGTACCCTACTCCCAATAATGCTATATTCTTATAAACATGGCATACTCATACTAAATTGCACCAGAAAACTGTTTCTGCTATTGCAGAGCTAGTTATACGTAGGTTGGGACATATACTCGTTATCTCTTTTTCTCACCGGGCGCAAAATGGCGCCAATTTACCGGGCAATAATATGAAATGAATTAAAGCACGTGTTAATGTCAATTTCCGTACCTCAAAAGAAAAACGGAACCCTAATAATATCACTTTGTTATCTGTCAAGACCCTCTATGTCGAGAACACGTGGAGGTAGCAAGCTGAAATTTTAACTGCATACTCAGGTGGGCCCACGGCCGTTTATTCAGCAAAAACGCATTATGTCGACATATTCTCAAGAGAATCAAAACTCATAGGGTACTTCCCGTTGACATAGAACTATAAAATTTGGCAAGTAACATCTAATATACATAATTCATAAACTACAAGTACAAGAATAAATCTCAAAACTATTCATTTGTAATTAAATCTTAAAATATAGGGGGATTAGAGATTCCTGAACTATTTATAATGATCCTACGTACGGAACCCTCGGTGGGCAAGTTCAACTCGCACTTATGCGGTTTTGTGTATTTTCGTATGATATGTGATTCCTTGAGTTTTAATTACTTTATCAATATAAATTATGCATTTTCGACATAAAGAAGTTTTTACCTATTTTAATCAATTTTTAGTGGTTAGTTAGTGGCATCTTTATAGAAATATAACATTATTGATTACTCCCCTTACTATCTTCTTTCTTTCTGTCTGTTCACATGATAATAGCCCTGACGTTACATTACAGATGGGAGTTCGCACCGTCAACTCCGAATCCTGGAGAGTTAGCGCATATTTTTGGATTTCAATTCATCAGAGCCTATAACAGAAAACCGATGCCTTGGTTCCGGTACATGGTGCGAACAATAGAACACGTATATCCATGCCCAAAGGTATGAAACAAAAAATTTTTCATTCAATCGACTCATCTAAGAATAAAGTCCGATGTGGTGATGGAGCAAAAACGAACGAAATAACATGTAAAAAAGTGGAAAAAAACCTAGACGAGATAAGGATTTTTTTTAAATTAATCGTTTTTAAAATTTTCTTATTTATTATTTTCCGATATTCAGAATCAAATAAAGTTCAAACTGATATTAGCTCCCCATAAAAACGCACGAAGTGAACTGCTATCCACTCTACATATCGGATTTTATTCTTCGAAAATGTTTGAGCTGGTGATTGTAAGACAGTATAAAGTCCTGTTTCATATTCTAAAGCTACTATATACTAGAACCGGCACTCCCAACGGAACAGGTGGTAAACAAGCATACCACCCTCTCTATTTTCGGGCCCAGCAAGTCAGTTCAGTGCGAGTGAAAGGTTTCCATATGGAAACCTTTCTGGGGTTCTAAATACTGAAAGGGTTTCCATATACGCGGCGCTGTCTGGACTTTTTCGGGTAGTCAATACATGAGGCCATACCACCGAAGCTGAAGCCGATTACAATCGAATATTTCAATTCGAAAAATAGGTCTTACGTTTTAGTTATTGACAAACATCAACAGCTCAGTCGGTAGAGCTCCAGGGTTTCTACGAGCTAAGCTAAACACAAGTACCATTAATGTAAGCTGAAGTTTGATTTTTACGATCATAAAATCCGATGTGAATTGGACGTAGTTTCTCAAAAAGAAGCCATTCCACAAAATTGTCAAAATCGAGTTAAATATGTCAGTGTCTATAATGTCAATACTTTCAATCAGAAAAAAAAAACCTACGCCAAAGTCAAGCGATTTTGCCCTTTATAGTGCGCCTAGTACCATCCCACTTGCACTGAAGGCGATGTTTTTAATTCAAAGTAAAGCTCCAGTTGTCTTAGATCGTTTTAGATAAAATAGTCAAATAAAGAAAACGATTTAAAAATAATAAGTATGTCTAAAAGAATCCACTCTGCTTAGATCCTTTTTGAGAAATAACATTCTATGAATATTACAAATTAAAGAAATCATATAAACAACCCAGACTTTTTAGACCGTTTTTGTTTTTTTTGTTTTGTACTCATTTAGAGTTTTATTTTAAACAACAAAAAGGATCTAAAATGCATAATCCCTTAATGTTAAATATAAAACAAAATAAAATTAAAGTGTCTGACCAATTAATTATTTTAGGCAAAAAATATAAAGGGAATTTTTTTAAACATTGGGTCAGCAATAAAAATCTACTTGGAAAGTTCTTTGAGCACCTCATAACTACTCCAAGATCAAACAATCATTATCCTATAACCATACCATAACCAACCCATGTCCTCACCATGACCACCTCATGACCAGTCCATAGCTACACCATGACCACTCCGTAACCTCCCATAATCACCCCATGGTGAACCTGTAACCACACCGTGATCATCCCATGACCACCTCAAGACCACACCATAAATTAACGAAAATTATCATGACTACGAACAAACGAAAAAACGAACTACAAACTAATAATCATAAATCACCTATATCAATATTTTCATAGATCAGCACCAATAGTCCTTTAAATATAGCTTGAATAATATGACAGCTGTCAACAAAACTGATAATGTATGGATGATAAACCTAGCAGTAGCGGCCAACGAATAGTTTATTTTGCATTGGCCAATTTGCTACGTCCTTATCGGCTTCAGCTTAGCCGGTAGAGCCCCAGTTTGTTACATCGTCTAACAGGGATGTCAAAGGCACGGCCCTCAGCTTATATTTGTGCAGCCCGTGACGTTTTTTTGCATTTACCGGTATCTATACCTACAGTTTTTTACAGCTATGGGTTTTGTACAACGAACCTGACTAAAAATTATATATTTTTAGAATAATTAAAGTTTTAATTAACTAGGTATAACTAAACTTAAACTTTCCAAGGAGGAAGTAAAAAATGTCAAGTAGATATTTGTTTCTGGGCCATAATCTGTTTAGTAATTTAATAATGGCCCGGTATTGTATTTGGTTTGGACAGCCCTGGTCTAAAGTAACGACCAACAGTGTCAATAATCCACAGCGAACTGACTTACTGTTGATCCAGTATCTAGGTCAGAAATTCCAGGCCAGAAATTCCAGGTCAGAAATTCCAGGTCAGAAATTCTGTTGCTAGGTCAGAAATTCTGAGTCATTTTTTGCATACGACCCGCCTGATGTAAAGCGGTTACCGTAGCCATATTAACGCTCGCAATATAAAATATCGCTGGCGCGCCGCCACCCCCGCTGCCAACGCAGCATCTCCTTCCTTTCTGGTGACCTCACTCACTCGCAGGAACACAACAACCCTCAAGGGAATTGTTATTTGGCTGCGGTATTTTGTGAGCTGGAGATACATTCCCCATTAGGGTAGCTTACAATTACGCTCCCTACCTCTCTTTTCGCCAGAGCTTCGTTTGTCAGTCAGCAAGATGGAGCGCGTGCAGGCGAAGTTGGCTTTGGTTCAAAGATCTTGATGAACCACTTACACCCCATAATCCCTAATGCAGCAGGTCAGGCCGTCTCGAGGCGTAGCGTCGAGTCTCCACGCTCTGTTACTTTATTTACGAATCGTCGAGGCAGTATATATATTTTTTTATAATTTCTAATACGGTTTCAGGTTGAATGGGGATGGTACCACTGCTATGGGGGATACTGGGCACCTCTTGGCTTAGACAATGGCGCGGCTCTACATTTAACTTTGAGGAACAAGGGCTGGCGATACGATGGCCTTATTGGTCTTAACGTAGTATCAATGAAGCTGCGATCTAAAGGCCTCGTCCATTACTTTATCAACTTAGACTCACACCCTGTTTTGGACTTTTTGTATGATGTGTATTGTGGGAAACAAGAACCCCGATTTTTTGATATAAGATTCCAAGACAAGCCAGGTTACAGCCCTGAAGCTAAAAAAGAATACAAGATACCGTGGAATTATCCAGAAGGTCAAGAAGTATATTTTGAAGACCCAATGGTGTAAAATGAATTTATTATTAAGGCGTTTGAACACTGCCTTCCCGAGTGTTCTGTAATATGTATGTATAATAAATTAAAATTACTGTAAATTAGTTTTTTCAATATCTTGTATGATTTAAAAGTAAACGAGTAAGATTATATATGAAGGGTATATACGTGGGGTGTTATTTATAATGGGTGTTCATCAACATCTTTGAACCAAAGCCAACTTCACCTGCACGCGTTGTACCCTGCTGACTGACAAACGAAGCTCTGGCGAAAAGAGAGGTAGGGAGCGTAATTGTAAGCTACCCGACTGGAGAGTGTATCTCCGCCAAATACCGCAGCCAAATAGCAATCCCCTTGAGGGTTGTTGTGTTCCTGCGAATGAGTGAGGTCACCAGAAAGGAAGGAGATGCTACGTCGGTAGCGGGGGTGGTGGCGCATGAGCGATATTTTATGTTGCGAGCGTTAATATGGCTACGGTAACCGTTTCACATCAGCAGGGCCGTATGCTTGTCTGCCCGACGTAGTATAAAAAAACATACAAAGATCAGTGAATGTCCAAATGAATAGATTTTAAGATAATTTTACCAAAAATCCGACTCCTAACATTACTCTACCTTTATGTATGTAGTATACAGGCTGGTGATAATGAAAAATATGGGATCATTCTGGAAGTATACTCTTTCAAATAAAAAAATACAGCCGAATTGAGAACCTCCTCTTTTTTTGGAGTCGGTCAACATCTTTGAACCAAAGCCAACTTCACCTGCACGCGTTGTACCCTGTTGACAGACAAACGAAACTCTGGCAAAAAGAGAGGTAGGGAGCGTAATTGTAAGCTACCCGACTGGGGTACCTCCGCCAAATACCGCAGCCAACACAGTCAAAAATTCAGAAGTATTAAAATTTACAGTGAATACAACGTATGTAGTTATTTTGAATTTTTGGCGCCATCTGTTTACTTTTTTTTAAGTTAGGGATTGGAAACTAAATTACTATAGTTAAAGATTTACTTTAAATAAAAAAAAAAGAAAAATCAAATTAGGCTATTTGACCAACATTTTTTCAGTTTGATATGTCGAGACTTCTCAAAAATAACCATAGGTGGAAGAGATAGCACAAAAATCTCTCGAGATGTTAATTTGAAAATCACAATTTTGGACTTTCCCGAAAACGCTCCATACAAAGTTATGACGTCACAGGTTTGCATTTTATATGCATCAAATCAGGAATTTGTACGACAGCTATGTTAAATATTACGTTTATATAATTAGTACCATAATAAAAGTTATAGTAGGTAGGTATTTTTTAATGCTTCTCCAATGGAAATATTATTTTTTAATAATTTTATACTTTAAAAATAGACTTTCCCGCCAAAATTTGATCGACCCATCATCATCATCATCATCATCAGGTCATTTTAGTCTCCACTACAGGAGCACCACCCTCTCTTGTCCGTTCCAGACAGAAGGAGAATTTGGCCTATACTCCCCACGCTGGCCAGACAGGTTGGGGAGGCCTGATCGATGTTTTATAATATATTTTCTTTAGTCGCCTTGTACGACATCCACGGGAAGAGACGGAGTGATTCTATTCTAGTCTGCCGGAAACCACACGGCCAATGTTAATTATAACGTTTATGTTATTAGTATCACAATAAAAGTTACTTATAGTATTTTTTATTGCTTCTCCTATGGAAATATTATCTTTTAATAATTTCATACTTCTAAAATGGACTTTCCCGCCAAACTTTGATCGATCCTAAAATAAGTCGGAAGGAATATATTAGAATGAAAGTTTGCAGATCTTTATAGTTTTATGTATTTTACGATATTGTTAAATAATTTATACAATTTTAGAACATTGTCAAATAGCCTATTGTGACATTCCCTGTTCTTTGCCTGTACCCTTCATATCGTTTCCCCATACCGTTTTTGACAGCCCTATTTCAATGCCTTTGTAAATATTTTGAAAGTTGCATGATTAAGTCATTGTGTACCTTTCATAACAGTCCTAAGATTGTTCCGAGTATGAATTATAATTGGTGCTGGATTTTCGCAATTATATTCACAGGGGTAAGAGTTTTTTTTTAACCGACTCCAAAAAAAGAGGAGGTTCTCAATTCGGTTGTATTTTTTTTATATGTTTGTAACTTCGTTACTCCGACATTTATCAACCGATTTGAAAAAAACACTTTTTTATTTGAGAAAGTATAGTTCCTGATAGTGTTTGTAACTTTTTAACCGACTTCAATAAAGGAGGAGGTTCTCAATTCGACTGTTTTGTTTTTGTATGTATGTTATTTGATATCATCGCGAATTGTGAACCGATTTTCAAAATTCTTTTTTTATTTGAAAGGGTATGATTGCAAGGTGGTCCCATATTCACCAAGTCAGGATCTGATGATGGAATCCCAGGGAAATCAACGAAAACTCTTAAATTTTAAAGCACGTATGGTCAAATTCTTTTTTTTTTATTTGAAAGGGTATGATTGCGAGGTGATCCCATATTCACCAAGTCAGGGTCTGGTGAGGGGATCCCAGAAAAATCGATGGAAACCCTTAAATTTGCCCTGTTGCCAGCTGAAGTCGGTTTTTATTTTTTCTTAAAAATCATTTGTGTGATTAGTGATTAGATTGTAATTTTTGGCATCAGTTTTTTTTTTGTTATTAATAAGCATTTTTTAGTTTCACCGCAGTGTATGTAATCAAATTTTGTAAGTCTAAGAGCTACTTCCCAGTGTTTAATTAAGCGAAATTTTGGCGCAGTCACTTGGGTCTCGCGACAATGCACGATTCCCTAAATGCCGCTATTTTAAATCTCATATGTCGCATGCCACAAAAAGGCAATGTATATTTTTCTACTTTAACCCTGTGTAGTTAATGAAATAAACAGTTCAATATGATTGTAATTATTTAATGATCTTAGCGTGTACATTACCATCGTAGTCTAGCACAAGAAGGGACGCCGCTTCCCTCCAAAACCATCATCTAATCAGTCACTATGACAGTGACAGCTGTCAATCAACTTGGCAATTTATTATATATTCACATCTCCTTCTTTAACTTTTACAAAGTTTACAAACAAAAGAGGTTATTTATTTTTAGTAACATGAATATAAAGATACAAAACTAAAACTAGTCATAATCAGTTAACCATTGAGGCTTTTTAACAATTCTACCACTCCTAGTTGTTTGTATCCCATCAGACTCAGGAACATGAACATTATTTAAATTATTGTCAACATTTGCATCGTTTTGAGGTACTTCAAGTTGTGGACTTGTGTGTGAACTATAAGAGATATTGTTATTGTCAGGCAAACTTTCACAATCTGTTCCAATGTCATCACTTATTGCTCTAGTTAATGAACTATCTTGCCCCACAGAGTTGTCTAATAAATTTGATTTTTTTATATGTATTGTATTTCTTTCTATTACTCTCCCCTGATTATTAAGTATCTTATAAGATCTAGGTCTATTCAATCGTTCTAATACCCTTCCTGGTTCCCATTCTTTAGTTACTATATTGCGGTAAGTTACCCTATCCCCTACTTGAAATGACTTATCTTTAGTTGCATGTAAATTATAACTACTTTCTACTTTTTCCTTTCGTAACTTCTGTTGCTGATATGCCTTTGCTACAATATTCTCTGGTTCCAAATGCCTTCTTACTGTTGGTAATTTGGTGCGGAGAAGTCTACTCATTAACATTTGAGAAGGTGCGTAATCAGTACCCGCAACAGGAGTTACTCTATATTCTAATAAAGCTTCATACAATTCTTGACGTGATTTACATTTCCTTAACATGTTTTTTGCAATACCTACTGCTTTTTCTGCCATTCCATTTGACTTTGGATAATATGGTGACGAATGAATTACATCTATGTTATGATTTTTACAGAATGAATGAAATTTGAAAGATTTAAATGGAGTATTATCACATATAATTTGTTTTGGCAGCCTATGAACCGAAAACAACTCCAACAGTGTTTCATTTATATGTTCTATAGACTTATTATTTAAATAAGCAATATCAAACCATTTGGAAAAATAATCTACAACTATTAAGTAACTTTTGCCTGCATATTCTGCTATATCTAATCCAAGTTTCATATAAGGTAAGTTAGGAACATTGTGGCTAATAATAGTTTCCTTTCTATTTATGGTTTGATGTCTGCTGCAAGTTGAACATTTTTTTACATAGTCTTCAATCATATTAGACATATTTTGCCAATACAATAAAGCTCGTGCTCTTTTTTTACATTTATCAATACCTAAATGAGCCTTTCCATGAATTTGAGTTAGTATTTCCACATACATAGACTTGGGAACAACAACTTTATCTTTGTAAAACAAAATGTTTTCCTTAACAAACAAATCATCCTTTAATTTATAGAAATTATGAACTTTTTGGTCAGCTTTACAATAATTTACCCATCCTGACAAGGTATACTTAATTACTTTAGATAACACTTCATCTCTGTCAGTTTCACACTTTAACATTTTTAGCTTTGTTTCACTAATTGGTAGGTACTCACATAAACTAACAGAGTGAACAACATCTTGCATGTCTGGATCATCCTGTACAGAATCAGTTACATAGTTTCTAGATAAAAAATCTGACACAAACATAAGTTTTCCTGGTACATACTCTATATCAAATTGATATTTTAAAAGTTTTAATAACATTCTTTGAATTCTATTAGTAGATTTATGTATCTCTTTCTTTACAATGCTAATGAGTGGTTTGTGATCGGTCTGAATGTTAAAGTTATGCCCATACAGGAAGTAATGAAATTTAGAGACAGCAAAACATATACCCAGTAGTTCCTTTTCCACCATACTATAATTCTGTTCTGCAGAAGTTAAGCTTCTAGACACATATGCAAGTGGTCTGCTATCTTGCATTAAACATGCACCGAGCCCGCTTTTACTGGCATCTGTTTGTACAGTCAATGGTTTATTTACATCAAAATATGTTAAGGTAGGTGCTTTACTGACTGCCTGTTTTAACCTGTTAAAAGATTGTTGTTGGTCTTCATCCCATTTCCACTGTATATCTTTCTTAAGCAATAACCGCAGTGGAGCTGCTAAACTAGACATATTTGGAATAAATTTATGCAAAAATGTAACAACGCCTAGAAACTTTTGGAGTGCTTTTTTATTTTCAGGTTCTTTGATTCGCTGTATTGATTCTATTTGTTTAGGATCTGGCCTGAATCCCTTTTCTGAAAAAATAAAGCCAAGATAAGACACCTCATTCACTTTGTACTGTAATTTGTTGGAATTAAATTTTACATTACATTTTAAAGCACGCTCCATGACTAATCTCAATATTTGTTCATGTTCCTCTTTGGTCTTTGTTGCCACTATTATGTCGTCAAAGTAAACTTGGACACCCCTGATATCTCCAAATATTTTTGTGTTTTCCCGT
Organism: Hypsopygia costalis; assembly: GCA_937001555.2. Classification (NCBI taxonomy): domain Eukaryota; kingdom Metazoa; phylum Arthropoda; class Insecta; order Lepidoptera; family Pyralidae; genus Hypsopygia; species Hypsopygia costalis. The sequence goes on from OW443350.2 coordinate 7,769,119, forward strand.
TGAAAGATTTCGGGGCTGGAACAAAGACCAAAAGGCATCCTATTAAATTTATACCTTCCAAAGGGTGTATTAAATGTACAAAGCAAGGAAGAGCCTTTATCTAAAGGAATTTGATGAAAGCCATCTTTCATATCTAAAACTGTAAAGTATTTCATTCCTGATAAATTAGCTGTCAGTTCATCAATTGTTGGGATACTATAATGTTCTCTCATTACATATTTATTAAGCTCCAAAGGACTCAGGCACAGACGTAAGCTTCCATTTGGTTTCTCAACAATAATCAAATCGTTTACCCACTCGGTTGGCTCTAACACTTTAGAAATAATATTTTGTTTTTCCAACAGATTTAATGATTCTCGTAATCTTTGTTTTAATTTTTCAGGAACCCTACGACAAGGCTTAACTACAGGAATAGCATCATGTCTCAGTTTGATTTTATATTCGAAAGGCAATTTTCCTAGACCAGAGAAAGATTTACTAAATTGATTAACAAACTCACCTTTATCGGAATGTTCACTTTTTACTTCTAGTACTCTATGCACTAAATCTAACAGAACACAGGAATTTCTACCTAGGATTGGTGTTGCATCATTTTTTACAATTATGAATTCAAGATTTCTTACAGGTCTCCCCTGAGGTTTGCAAAGCAATTTTGCTACTCCTACAGTTTCAATTTGAAAACCCCCAAATGCTAGTAATGTTCTTGAATTTCGTTGCAATGTTTCCCCTTTACTAACTTCTTGAAACATAGTTAGTGGCAGCACATTCACATCAGCGCCAGTGTCAATCTTGAAGTTGATGTTTATACCATTGATAGCAACTGGATGCATCCATCTCTTGATAGGATATGAAGTCTCATTGAAAATCGCTTCAATTCTTAAAGTATCAATCTCTCCATCCTGGCTGTTATTGATTTCCCTAATGTTTGTACGCCTGCATTTTTTGACAAAATGATTTAACTTATTGCAATTATGACACCGTTGCCCATATGCAGGACACTCGTTAATACTATGCCATTGACCACAGTTGCTACAATTGAATTTTTTCTTTTGACTTGGCATGTCTCTTTTCCTATATTTAATTAGATCTACTTCTTTTTCTTTATTTCTTACAATGTCAATCTCTTTCTTACTCTCTTCAAACGCCTTGCATGTCATTATTGTTTTCTCCAACGTTAAATCGTCCTCTCTCAGTAGTTTTTCCTGCAGACCTGCATCTCTCAAGCCTAAGATAAATATATCTCTGATAAGAGACTCTCGTTGACTATCAAACTCACACTTAGTTGCAAGTATTTTCAACTCCGTTACAAAGTTATCACATGATTCACCTTCTCTTTGGGCCCGCTTAATAAATTTGTAACGATGGAACACAGTGTTCTTTCGTGGCATGCAATAATTGGAAAATCGTAACAAGAGTTTATCTAATGTTAATGCTGCTTCGTCTTCTTTTGTGTATTGGAAAGAATTGTAAATTTTCAATGCTTCTGGTCCTAGGCAGTTTAGAAACATAGCAATTTTTATTTTGTCCGTCTTCTTTTCGCATTCATTGGCCGTGATAAATAGTTCAAACTGTTGCTTGAACAGGGTCCAGTTTTCGGCTACATCCCCCTCTAAGGAAAATCCACTTGGCGGCTTGAACTCCATCATATTTATTGTTATTGATATTCACACACCTGACACCATGTGTAGTTAATGAAATAAACAGTTCAATATGATTGTAATTATTTAATGATCTTAGCGTGTACATTACCATCGTAGTCTAGCACAAGAAGGGACGCCGCTTCCCTCCAAAACCATCATCTAATCAGTCACTATGACAGTGACAGCTGTCAATCAACTTGGCAATTTATTATATATTCACAAACCCTATATATGTATATCAAATTGATGGCTTGATGAGCAACACAGAGTAAAATTTTTAGTTTTTTTTTTATTAACAACTCATATTATTTTTCCATAACTTTTTAAATTAAATTAAGGTTAAGGCTCACCACTATCTTTAGCTGTGGTCTTTATAGGTAACCTCAGCTGTATGCGGTGCATTCTGCCCAGGCTCTAAAGAAAAAGATCAATGTCGCATAACTAACATTTTTAGCTTAGATGCAAATGGATTTATTACGTAGATGAACTGTTGTCATTAAATAACATTCATTTCAAAATTTATTTGTTTTTCATTTGCTTTTTTTTTAAATTCAGAATTAAAGAATTGAATATATTCCAAACTAGCTGTTACCCGCGGCTTCGCCCGCGTGGTCTAGGAGAGCTGCCATTGACTTGTGTATATTCCAAATGTGTGTCAAATTCCCTAATACAAATCATGCTGATGGCTTGTATCCATCCATGTTCACAAACAAAATCTATATAATTATTGATACGTGAAGCAAAAAACTTTGTACCCCTAATAATATACATTAAATCAATAGAAAAAAACATTTCACACAATACCATGTATTTGTCACACACGCATATATACTCTTTTGTTTATTGTTAAAGTCATCATCATCATCATCATCAGGTCATTTTAATCTCCACTACAGGAGCACGACCCTCTCTCGTCCGTCCCAGACAGAAGGAGGATTTAGCCTACACTCACTACGCTGGCCAAACGGGTTGGGGAGGTCTGATTGATGTTTGGTAATGTACGACATCCACGGGAAGAGTCGGAGTGATTCTATTCTAGTCTGCTGGAAACCACACGGCAATTTTATTGTTAAAATTATTATAATAGTTAAAGTCATAATTAAAATTTTTTTTGGTCGAATTTCGACCACTGGGCGATGACACTAATACACATAGTTCAATTCTTCATGGATATCACTTGCCATTATCTATGTCGCCATAGTAAGCGTTGAGTTTTTTTTTATAACGAGGTCGCCACTTTCGCACCTTCTGCCTATTTGTGGATGTCCTTTTTGTGACACAAATTCCAAAGGATATCGACTCGCATCGAAATGAACCCTAAGCAAAGAAAGTGAAACTAAGTAGGTGTATCCTGCCTTACTTTTCGCACTCGATGTAGGACAAGTAATTGGTATGCACGAAGGACACATATCCGGCTTTAGTTGCGAAGGAATTTCTGATGGGCACAAGACATCCTTGTGCCCATCCCGTTTGTGTAGACACTGTAAACAAGCATCATCATCATTATCAGCCTGTATGTACCCACTGCTGGATATAGACCTTTCCCAATGCATTCCACCATATGCTGTCTGCATCCAACCGCTACCAGCCACTTTTTTGAGATCGTTGTTCCATCTAGAGAGGGTAAACAAACACGCTTTCATTCAATTCAGTTGATGGAAAATACAGATTTACCTTTTTTTTGTCCCAAGTGTAGTAAACAAGCATACGACATGCCTGCATGCTGTCATCGCAGCATGGACGCTTGCGATACCAGAATAACGTTAAGTTACTCTGTAGGTAACTTTGAAAAAAATCTTGACGTTTAACATATTCTTGATTCTGTCTAATTATTAAAAACATAGGAGCTAGAAGTAGGTACAACACCAATAATTATAGGTGTAAATAAACATACTTAGAAAATTGTTCCTATTTCTTTAAAGGCATTCTTGGTTTTCCATGTTTAGCATTATTATTCCATCCTTAGCTATAAATCTTTATAATGAAAATAGTCAGACTAGATTAAATTACTAGCCATTACATAGTCTTCGATAATAAATACTACTGTCAACTGCACATCAACATCAAGTGTACAACAGTTATTAATGCGACATAAGTTGACAAAAGAACGGATCAAAAGTCCAACTGAGGCTCTACCGATTAAGCTGAAGCCGATTCACATCGGATTTTATGATTGCGAAAATCAAACTTCAGCTTAGATTTATGGTACTTGTGTTTAACGTAGCTGGTAGAAATCCTAGAGCTCTACCAAATAAGCTGAAGATGTTTGACAATAACTAAAATGTAAGACCTGTTTTTGGAATCAAAATATTCAATGGTAATCAATCGGCTTCAGCTTCGGCGGTAGGACCCTTCATCCATATAGGTCATTGTATAGTGATATTTTTGTTTGACTATTGTAATTCATTCCTCACTATATCACATATAATTTTTATCATGCACATAAAATTTATTTGTGTCTATTTTTTATGGTTTCTTTGTCTGCAGATGACAGATAGCAAACATATAAGAAAAAGGGATACAATAAATAACTTCAATGCGTTATTGGATCTTTACAAGTTAAACCCACTAAAACACTCAAATGTGTTTAAAAAATTTGCCGACAGTATTATGTTGCCCAGTCGAGTCACGGAGTCAAATGCCGTAACACATACTGATTCAAATGAAAGTGCAAGAGAAATTCAAAATCCTATTGATATGTATTTTAGATGTATTGGAAAGAGTATTCACATACACACAACACATCCACCTGTTCTAAACATAAACTTGCCAGAACATAAAGGGAATGCTACCGAAAAACTACAAGAAAATATATGCGATCGTATGGAAACAAATAAAATTAATGCAACTATTAATACTAAATTACTGCCTGTCTATAAGGCTGCTTTTAAAGAACTGGATTTATCTTCGTCTACAAAAATAGCTGAATTATACATTGATAAGGAAGCAGGAAACAACGATGAAAGGGAATTGGACACTAATCAAATCGAAGAGGTAGTTATTTTCTGATGTGGATTAGGGTCTATAAAATAAACTACTCGTCACCATCAATTGAAACTTACTTTATACAGATTTATTTACAGTGTAAAAATAAATAAATAAATAATAAATTAATCAGAGGTCCGTCTAAAGTTAAAGCTTTCATTTTATATTTGTGCTGAGTATGCAATTTCGTGGGCGTCCTCGTACGATCTGGCTTGATAAGGCCCATGGGCATCCCAAGCTGGCGCATGGTGGTCCACGTGATGTTCAACGTGATGCTGAGGAAGGTGGATAACTTCGTAATTCACGACCTTGGGCTTCGTGAATTTGAAGATGACCATGGCACCTGTGAAATATCAAATAAATAACGTCAGTACCATACATTCGATTATTTATGGTTTATTTCAAGATAATAAAATATTAATGCAGTATTAATTTTGTTTATTAAGCTCTATACTTCTATTTGTAAGAAGAAACTCACCAGATAAAACAAGGGAGATAAGACCGAGTGTCAGAGCCTTCCAGGTCTTCAAAGCGATGAGAGCAAGAGCCAAGGGAACCAACACTGACGCCTTGAACTTCAATCCGAGTAGGAAAGGAAGCAGTATCTTCTTGATGAATCCGTGTTCTGTAAAATAATTCAATTATTCATTAAATTTTGTTGCAAAATACCTTCAGTGAAATCATTATTTATGTAAGTAAACTTACTGCTCTTAATCCTCAAGGGTTTGGGCAACTTAATCTTCTTTTTCCTGCCCTCAAATTCTTCAATTTTTTCTTCCCCATCCAAAGGCATATTCAACTCAGATGGTAAGTCTGTAAGAAGAGATCTTGGCACGTATTCTGAAGCAGCACTGTTAGAGATCTCTTCCGGAACTTTCACTTTCAGGCTGTGTGTCTGCATGAATTTGTCCACTTTGTCGAATAACTCATACGTTGGCTCCTTTGCCATCCTAGGATCAACTTGTACGTCATCTTCAATCGCTCCAGTTTTTAAAATACTAAGATCATCCGTGATTTTGATCTCGTTATCGTTGGCCACTTGAGAAATCCACTGCAGGGTTCTTGGCTTTACACATTCCACCGAGTACTGACTGAGGCATTCTTTATAAATGTTCTTGACTAATCTCGAAGCCGAATATGATTGAGCACTAGTAAAGGCAACTAATGATAATATCACTAGGAGTTTGGCCATGTTGCACTTTTTTATTTTCACCATTTGTTTTTAATTTGATGGCAGAGGCGTCTTGCTGCCGTCCGATAAACAGTCACAATGTATGCCATGGAAGTTCAGGGCTTGGTTTATATACGAGCATTAATACGTGATGTGGTGTCAGAATGCGTGATAGTACTATCTTCGGCGTTATATGTGTGATCGTATGCCTGTGGCACATGTTAATCGTATGTGTGAAGAGTGACATTGTATTGGAAAACTATCACTTCGTACTTTAAGCCTGTTGTCTCTTTAATTAGCAAGCCTTTAATCTAGATTTGCAGCAAAACAATTTGGGTTTTCAAATTTCAAATTAAAATATTTTTGATAATCATCTTGTTACTACTAGACCAGTAAAAATTAAATCGAGAATTAGATATTTTCATCTTCATCTTAATAAATAGAGGTGTAAGTGGTTGATCAATATCTTTGAACCAAAAGCCAACTTCACCTGCGCGCGGTGCACCCTGCTGACTGACAAATGAAGCTCTGGCGCTACCCGACTGGGGAAGTACCTACACCTCACAGAAAACCGCAGCCAAATAACAATTCCCGGGAGCGTTGTTGTGTTCCTGCGAGTGAGTGAGGTTACCAGAATAGAAAGGAAGGAGATACTGCGTTGGCAGCGGGGGTGGCGGCGCGCGAGCGATATTTTATGTTTCTAGTGTTAATATGGCTACGATAACTGCTTCACGTCAGGCGGGCCGTATGTTTGTCTGCCACCCGACGTAGTATAAAGAAAAAAACATCAATTACGTCATTAGGGCACGGGTTGGGACCCATTTACACCCCGTGAGTTCCGAGGCAGCCGTATCCGTAGGTTTACCCGCAGGACTGCAGTGGACTTCATTGTTCATTGCCTTTTTGGTGGTCGCCACTGTTAATCCTGGCTACAAAATGAGACACAGTAGAGGCAATGTGTGGTGAGCCCCCGTCCCGACTAGATATACCACTAGAGCGACAAATAACCACCTAATAGTAAGCAGTCTTCGCAGCTTGTGGACATTAGTGACACCAAGGACATCACTCATTGTTGCTGACCCTATAAGAACCGTTGAAGCGGTTCTTGAAGAACTCCATACTGTAGTCTGGGAAAACCTTGCCAGGGAGTTCCCAACTTAAAAGTTCAAGGTAGAAAGCTTTTCTGGAATAGTCCAGTAGAGTCGAAATGGTCACCATTACGGCTCCAATGAGTGAGGATGAATTTCCTGCCCTCAGAAATCTAAGGGTGTATCACTGATAAATGTACTTAAATACATATTTTTTTTGTAAATATATACATATATACAATAAACCACCCACACCAAGACAAACAGACATGTGTGTGCATACAAATGTAATGTAAATTGATGAAGCGTAGGGCGGTCCCTCTTTAGCTGGTGCGACGACATCAATAAATTGGCTGTTAGTGGTTGGCTGCAGAAACCCAGGATAGCATTTGGTGGAAGGCATTGCGGAAGGTCCATATCCAGCAGTGATACAGGCTGATAACCGTTCGCCTGCCGTGAATTTTAGCGCTGTACCAAGTCCCGTAACAACGTTGTGCCCATCATGGGATCGTTGCACGCAAGAGGATAATGATAATGACGATGACGATGTACCCATAGTAGAACAACACTTTCTTCAGTGTTGTTCTACTATGGGTACATACTTAGGTACTTGACGAGCCCTGTAGTCGAATGGCTAGCAAAGGCAACTTTGACTCCGAGATCGCGGGTTCGTTTCGATCTCCGGACAAGACACACATTTGTATGCATGAACAGGTCTGTTTGTCTTGGTCTGGGTGTTTTCTATGTATTGTATATAAGTATATACTTACAAAAAAAATATGTATTTAAGTACATTTATCAGTTGTCTAGTACCAATAGTACAAACTTTGCGCTTAATTTGGGACATTATAATGTTTATGAATTCCCTATATATGTCTATAAGAATTAACGTATCGATGATGCAAAGAAAAAGTAACAATAAGATCAAACAATGCGATCAAATTCCTTACGTAACTTGCCACATTTCTTATGTTTTGCATTCAAGTCATAGGTTTAAGTGAAAGATGTCCGCGCACAAAACGGATGCGTGCCCGCGTGGTGAGGTTTTTAATTACTTCTTTCGTGTCCCATATGTTTGTATTAGGGTGACCAAATATTATTTATTTATATTTGGGAGTCTTAGAGCTCAATAGTTACATACACAATTACAATAAATATCAATTAGCCAATAACAAGTCTCCACCTACGAGTATATATAGAAAAACAAAAACGGTTACACAGGACAAAACAAAAGCTTAAAAGATAACAATTATGTTCATATAGACACAACAAGAGGTAAACAGTAAGTGCATAGTCTATGCTGCTATAAAGAAGCTGTTGGCTGTATTGCACTTTATATTTGCTGCTGGTACAAAACAGATCAATATTGATTGTACTAATAATGAAACTGGCAATTTGATCTACACTACTTTCCGTGCTTCCGCCACCAATTTGATCATGCAAATTACTGCCGGCCGGCACCCACCCACTACCGTTATGCATGCGACTGCCGTAGCTGCTTTGGTCGTCTCTGCTCCAGCTGCTGCAGTCTCTGCTGCTGCAAATTTGACTTCCGCAAAATAAAACCTGAATCAATTAACTACCTATTTAATAATGAAACTGATATCTACATTTATTTCGAAAAAAAGTAGCCTACTAAGAAACTAAACTTTATTACCATATCATTTAGTTGCGGTCATCATCATCATCATTAGACTGTATCTACCCACTGCTGGATATAGGCCTTCCCTAATGCTCCACTAAACACGCTTTCAGCATACCACCGCTATCAGCCGCTTTTTTGAAGTTCTCGGTCCTTCTAGACCCTACTATGGACCCGCTAAAGAAAAATAAAGCACACTTATTGACATGTAATTGGCCGTGTGGTTCCCGGCAGACTAGAATAAAATCACTCCGTCTCTTCCCGTGGATATTCTTCCCGTGTCGTACAAGGCGACTAAGGGAAATACATTATCAAACATCGATCAGGCCTCCCCAACCCGTTTGGCCAACAAATCCTCCTTCCGTCTAAGACGGACGAAAGAGGGTCATGCTCCTGTAGTGGAGACTAAAATGGACCTAATGATGATGATGATGATTGACATGGAAGTAGCTCGGCTGAGGAACTACCTTCTCGTTTCTAACGTTACAGAAAGCCACAGTGCTTTAATTCCCATAAATGTTCAACCACTACGATATCGTATAAGCTTAGTTGTAGAAGCTCTTGGATATGTTATCTACGAGTATCATTTTCATATACTGCAAAAGAATGTTCTATGCCAACTAAGCCACAAATTATTTAACTATATATAATCATTAGGATAGATAACTATATAATCATTAGGATATTACCAGAGATTTGTAAGTTAAGAACTTATTATCTATATATATCTATGGCTGGCCACCAGGTTCTGAGGAAGTAAGGAGTAAAAAACAGAAGAAGAGTTGACCCCGGTGGTAGTCGCATGGCTAACCATGTTCACTTTGCCTCCGGGGTCGCAGGTTCGATCCCCGCACTAGATAAATATTTTTGTGCATGAACATGTCTGTTTGTCTTGGTCTGGATGTTTTCTAGGGTTGTAACGGAACTTCACCTCCGCCTCCGATACTGCGGAAGTTCCGCAAGAAATAGTACCTTCGCCTCCGCCTCCGCCTCCGTACAATTTTTGCGGAGTTGTAACGGAGGTTTATTTAATTAATCATAGAACAATAAAGCGTGAGCAGCGACGCTCGACGATAACTTAGCCCTCCGGTCGCGTGATGCGCGCAAATAGTTAAATTCTGGGGGCATTTGCGCGCGGAATGGTCAAGTTAAGAATCAAACGAGTTAGATTTATGTTTTAGAGCGGGTGCTGTATGGAGTTGAGTGTGCAAAATATGAGGACCGCATTCTATAAACAGTTTTGAATTCAGAAAAGCTTGTAGATTATGATTCTTAATGTTGCCAGGAAGTTTCTTGGTCCAATTTTTTTTTATACCCCATTCCCTTGGATATCAAGTAAATGGATTGAACAAATGCTTTACAACAATTTTAATCATTGTTTTATTGAAAATTTTCAATTGTTTCTTATGATTAAAGATACTTATAGTTACTAAGTGGAAATAAAAAAACAAAAAAAAAATGTTGAAAAAAAAAATTACATAAAAGGATATTTTATGTAATATTTTTTTTATAAAAAGACGTGTTTCTGGACATACAAACAGCCTTTGATAAGGTGTGGCACACAAAGGCCTCCTGTGCAAGACAAGGACATCTCTACCCCATAGCTATTATATACTTGTAGAGTGCTGTCTCGCAAATCGAATATTTCAGGTGAGAGAGGAAGGAGAACTGACTGAACGGACTTCCATAATATAATAGTAGGAGTTCCACATGGATCAGTGCCGACTTCCCAGAAACACTGATGTAGAAAATAAATCAAAGATCAAATGTAAATGCCAATCACTTTTATAATAAGGAAAACAAAGGAGTAATTTATAAAATGCACTTGAATGTACAATAACGCATAACAAATAGCAAAAGGAAGTTTGCATACTCAAAATGTGAGGACCGGCAATACACTTTCCATTTTTTGGAGAATGTGTATCTACATTTTGCATAATAAGGATTTGCATGTTTTGTTAGTATCTCTTTTTAATCACGGGTCAAGCCCGGTCATTTGATAGGCGTGCGCGGGGATATGGATCCAACGCGTAGAGGCCCTTTGAGAAGTTTGATGTAATGTTGTACGTCCGTCGTGACCCGCTCCAGGATATGTCAATGGAACGACATACCCATGAGCAGGAATCGGCAGGCGTTGAGACTATTGCGAAGTGTGATGGAAAATAAATGGGCTATGGAGATGAGATCTGGGTGAACTTAATACCGGGCTATTACAGAAGAGGGACGGACGCCTGCCATAACTGCTTTTATTGCTAGTTATTTGCGGCAGGCGGTGGCTTGCCACTCACTAGATGGGCCCCCGAAATGCCAGGAAAACGGCCGGGGGCAACACCGGTGTGAGTGACTCAGGGATGTCGAGAGGTGTGCAGCGCTTTCTCCGAAGTTACTCGCGGCGTGATGCCCTTTAACACTTCCACCCCTGGAGCATATAGCTCTAGCGGCTCCTCTCTGGACGGCCAATGAAGGCAAGCCAGAGCTGAGAGTCCTGCGGGCCTTCTTGTGTTTACACTCCGACCGATGAAGACACGTCGGATACGAAGGCCCTGACCGACTCTCTGGAGACTCGGGTCCGTGGTGTCGCTACTCACACAACAGCTCGCCACACAAGCTGCCCTGCGGACTTGTTAGTATTATTATTATTATTTCTTTTTAATACTTTTTTATTTTTACCCGCGTCGGAATGGAGACGGTAGATGCGTTTGGGGTGCTAGGATGTTTGTGCAAATCAATGTTGCCATTTATCTCCAAAACTACGAGTCCGATTTAGATGCGGTTTTCAGTGATGGGTTCGGGTTTGATTGTTGCATGTTCTTAGATAGGTGTTACGGTGACAAATCACCAGGGGGCGCTGCAGTAAGCATTTGTTTGTAAAACCAATGTTGCCATTTATCTCCAAAACGTCGAGTCCGATTTAGATGCGGTTTTCAGTGACGGGTTTGGTTTTGATTGGTGCATGTTCTTAGATAGGTATTACGGTGACAACTCACCAGGGGGCGCTGCAGTAAACATTTGTTTGTGAAACCGATGTTGCCATTTATCTCCAAAACTACGAGTCCGATTTTAATGCGGTTTTCAGTGATGGGTCCGAGTTTTATTTGTGCATGTTCTTAGATAGGTGTTACAATGACAACTCACCAGAGGGCGCTACAGGAAACATTTGTTTGTGCAACCGATGTTGCCATTTATCTCCAAAACTACGAGTCCGATTTTGATGCGGTTTTCAGCGATGGGTCCGAGTTTTATTTGTGCATGTTCTTAGATAGGATAGGATTGTTTGTGCAAAACCAAAACTACTAGTCTGATTCTGATGCGGTTTACAATTGTAATACCTACGCATGCTCTCTAAAAAGTTTGAAATAAAAACAAAATTAAAAATTTTGAAAAAACACACGACTGTTAAAACGTAGTTGAAAAAGGATAAAATAATTTTGAAACCCCCGACTTAAAGAATTTATGCTATGAACTTAATAAAAAATCCAAGAAAATCCGTCGGGGGCTGCCATCTCTATTTTAAATTTCAATATATACATAAAGAAGTATACAAGTTACTAAAAAACTGCCAAACTAGTTCATTTATTGGCAGCCCCAACGGATTTTCTTGAGTTTTTTTATTAAGTTCAAAGCATAAATTCTTTAAGTCGGGGGTTTCAAAATTATTTTATCCTTTTTCATCTACGTTTTAACCGTCGTGGGTTTTTTCAAAATTTTTAATTTTGCTTTTATTTCAAACATTTTAAAGAGCAAGCATAGGTATTACAATTGAAAACCGCATTAGAATCAGACTAGTAGTTTTGGAGATAATTGGCAACATTGATTTGCACAAGCATCCTAGCACCCCAAACGCATATACCGTCTCCGTTCCGTCGCGGGTAAAAAAACAAACTGTACAAATATAATTTAAAATTTTTGATTACTTATGTAAAAATTTCCTTTTATGTTTTTTTTTCAGCAATATTTGTTATTTTTTTTTTTTTGTTTTTTATTTCCACTTAGTTGCTATAAGTATCTTTAATCATAAGAAACAATTGGATATTTTCAATAAAACAATGATTAAAATTGTTGTAAAGCATTTGTTCAGTCCGTTTACTCGATATCCAAGGGAATGGGATATAAAAAAAAATTGGACCAAGAAACTTCCTGGCAATATTCAGAATCATAATCTACAAGCTTTTCTGAATTCAAAACTGTTTACAGAATGCGGTCCTCATATTTTGCACACTCAACTACCTCTGGCGCCTGCACTATTTGAAGTTTTACGTAACGTACGTTTAGATGTAACGTAATTTTCATTGAACCGCGATTGTTATAAGTAAATTAGTGCAAAATAATTGTTCTGTTTATTTAAGTCATACAATGTAGCCGAAAACAAGTGAGATTTGGCAGCTTTAAAATATTTTTTTTGAACTTTGAATAGTTGTAATGAACCATAAATTACTATTTTCTACTTCCATTTTCACCCTCGCCTCTGCCTCCGTTAACCTCCGCATCCGCGGAGGTGAAACTCGTCGCCTCCGCATGCGCCTCCGCCTCCGCTAAGAAGGCCTCCGTTACGTATAGAAAACACTGTTTTCTATGTATTATAATGTATGGATTTACAAAAAAAAATGTATTTCATTATAATATCAGTTATCTAGTACCCATAGTACATGCTTTGCTTAGTTTGGGACTAGATGACAGTGTGTAATTCGTCCAAAAATATTTATATTTTTATATTCATATTTATTTAAAAGTGCTGCACTGAGATCACGCTTATAGTAAAGCGCTAACAAGTGGAAATCCCAGTTTACTGCTATCGCTTGGTCACTCTAGCTGATATATTCATCATTACAATATAGGTGTGCCCTGTATAGCACGTTGCAAGCAGAAACAGCTGATTTATTGTTTTTATGTGACGACGTCGAACAATGTTTTATGATCACTCTGTGGTTATTTGGAACATGTTTTAAGGCTACTGGCAACATTAGAGTGAAAAAAAGATAACAGTACAATGTTTCAGTACAGAAAAAAAAATTGAGTGTAAGCGGTTCAGCAACATCTTTGAACCAAAGCCAACCTCACCTGCACGTAGTGTATCCTTCTGACTGACAAAAAAGGCTCTGGCGAAAAGTAGCATTTTTTTCAGGCTGCCCGACTGGGGAAGTACCTCCACCACACAGAATACCGCAGCCAAATAAAAAGTCCCTTGAGGGTTGTTGTGTTCCTGCGAGTAAGTGAGGTCAACAGAAAGAAAGGAAGAAGTATAGGCTGGCAACGAATCGGTTACCCCTTGGTGTTGCTGATCTCCATGGGCGGTGGTGATTGCTTTCATCAGGTGAGTCATTATGTTCGTTTGCTCCCCTCACATACAAAAAAAATTAATCACCTTGCCTTATGAATGAGAACGCAAAGTGAGGTGATGATCAAATGAAAACTATATAGTGAAAAAGTAACTATCTTTAGAGGCAAAGCCAACCTCACCTGCTCCTAATGCCCCTGCGGCCTAGCAAACGAGCTTATGACGAAAGACAGTAGGGGTCGAACCGTGAGTGATATCACCAAACGTGAAGAGTTGCTGTGTTAGCAGCAGGGATGCTTAATACTCGTTGTATTTCCATCGACATACTACCTACAAGATTTGCTTCGTTTGGGCACAGTATAAGTAATAGTAATAATTATGACGAGCCTGGTGGTTAGCAATGGCCACTTTGACTCGTGGTCGCGAGTTCGATCCTCGCACAAGACAATTTGCGTGTATGAACATGTTTGTTTGTCTTGGTCTGGATATTTTCTATGTATTATACGTATGTACATATTTACAAAAAAAAATGTATTTCAGTATTATATTAGTTATCTAGTACCCATAGTACAAGCTTTGCTTAGTTTGGATCTAGATGGTCGTGTGTAATTTGTCCTGAAGGCCAATTCTCCTAAATTTTCTACGATCGCAGATTGAAAGCTGACCGAATCGAGATTGAATTGTGAATTGACTAAAATTATACACTTGATTTTATTAATTCATTATAAGCAATTCTTATTGTTGACAAAGTAACATTCTTAATTTGCTTAATTTTCGGTCATAATTCGATATAATCCCACTTAAATTAAACTTTGAAGTTACATAATGTGATACGAGAATACCGAATTTGACATTTGTGAGATTGAGACTGGATCGAAACTGAATTTTGACTACATTTTAATTACGAGAATTGCCCCTCTGGAATATTTATTTATTTATATTAGTACTGTTTGGGACAGATCAGTGTTTCCTAACCTTTTCCGTATGACTCTTATGACCAATATTGGAAACTGATTTTACCCCCTCCTTCAGTTCCTCGACCAGCCCTCTTACCACCATCTCTTTTTGCGATTCAATAACTGAATAGAATGCTTATTGAATAGTTTAATTTATGAATAAGCGACTCTATTCCATTACCAGAATTGAGTCACTTATTCATTATAATAATATAATAATAATCTTTATTTAAAATTATTGATTATACACTGTTACATATTTTAACACTTACAATATATACGGTGACATTGTTTATTACTATTACAGAGTGTTTAATTTACAGAGTATTTAATATCTTTTTATTAATATCCAAAATGGTACCTATAACAGTGAATACAATGACCACTACCCCCCGCGCTAGTAGAAACTGTGTTACGGCTGGGTAGTACCATCGCTCACTATAATTCTTAAAATATTAATTGTGTAGTTTTCTATAGCTAACTTTTTATTTTCGATACCTATGTTTATTTGCCATTGTAGGCGGTGAATGAGACACGCAATTATACACGTCGCGTGCCAACCATTCTATATTCAACAGATTATCGTAATAAAGTATGTACTCACCTAACCACTTAGTTTTTCAAAAAATAAACTGTTACAACAACATCACCTCACCGTGCATTCATAACTTACACTATAATTTATATTATAAAGGCAAGGTATAACATTTATTTACTACAACATATCGAAAATACATACATTCCATAATATAATTTGTCTTATATTTTTGAATAATACAACGATATAACGGAGTCGCTCGCTGGCGAGCACACGGAGTGGACGTATCGCAAAATTTATCTTTATATTAATTTAAACATAGTAGTGAAAGATTAACTTTGTGACAAACATAACACAACGCATTTTTGATTGAAAGTAAAAGTGTAACAAGTCACGTTTTAACACCAAATACAGCACTTAGCGGCACCGCACCTCACTTCGGATAAAGAGACGGCCTCCGGCACAGTGATTTTTCTACCCGCTTTTAACTAAGATAAGTAGCTACATATAATTATTTGTTTTGCACTACGACAAATGGCCGTGCAACATTCACCTAGTAAGGGTCCGATTAAGTATGGCGATGGCAATGAGATGATAGCAAGTCGTTCCGATTCACTACCGGACCTTAAAAAGTTGGTGCAGGTGGACTCCGAGACTAACAAAATTCCATCCCGTAAAAGAAAGACATCAGAGGATGACCTTGTCCATAGATTTGATAAATTCGAGAGTAAAATCCTGTCAATAATAACAAATATGAGCCAGTCACATGCCGAAAAATTGGATAAAATATCTGAACAAGTCTCAACGATAACAGATCAGATCAACCAAATTAAATCTACCACTGACCATCTCTCTATAGAACAAGTTAAGGTCAAGGACGAATTAGCTAAAATACAAGTAGCCAAAAACGACCTGGAGAAAAAATTGCATGACCTAAATATAGATTTCGAAAACTTCAAAGTTTCTACCTCCTGCAACAGCCAGACCACTAACAACGCTACTAAAGAAAATATTATTGCTGAAATTCATGACCGGTTCCAAAGGGAGAAAAACATTGTTATAAATGGTATACAAGAGATAGAATCCCGAGACGCAGCTGTGAGAATCGCATACGATAAACAAGACGTCATCAAAATTATAAAGTTGGCTGATCCCGGTTGTGCAGAACCTATAAAATGTTTTCGGTTGGAAAAATATGACAGCAAAAAAAGCCGTCCTATAAAAGCTTGTTTTGCATCCGCCAATACGGCTAAGACAATACTGCGCAATCAGAGTCATATTTCAAAGGAGATAGATAACATCAAATGCTACTCTGACCTTACACAGTCGCAGAAAGAAGAAATGTCAAGACTACGAGCAGAGTTGAATAAAAGGACCGCGGAAGGCGAACAGAATTTAACTATTAAATATGTTAAGGGCACACCTAAAATAATGAATATCACGTCAAAAAACTGAATCAACCAGAACTGGCAAAACACGAAGCATCTGCAGGCAATTATATCACATATCAATTATCAAGTGCACACGATAATATAGTCAAAAATAGGAAATCCTTAAAATGTTTATACGCCAACGTACGCAGTATAGTAAGCCCAGGTAAACTGGATGAACTGAAATGTATTATACAAACTGTACCAAGTACACTACACCTAATAATATTGACTGAAACATGGATAAAAAGCGACTCTGAAGCTGAAAGTCTCGCTTTGACGGATTATAGTCATTATTATAACTACCGAAGTAATGGAAGGGGAGGTGGTGTGTCGATTTATGTGCATTCCAGTCTCCAACATAATTTTGTCGAAGATCTATATGAAGACGACAACCATTTCCTATGGATCCACCTAAAGAAGTTTTCCCTAGACATTGGCGGAATTTACAAACCGGAAAGAACCAATGACGAAAAATTCTTTGAAACATACTCATTACAGTTACAGAGACGAAAACGGGCAGTCGTATTTGGAGACTTCAACTATAACTTACTCAAAAAAAGTTCATCAACTACCGACTACAAAATACTCGTACAAGAAAATGGATTTAATATATTGGGGAAAAAGTCTTTTCGTATTTTATATGAAAATTCAAAACATTTTTTAATAAAGTTTATTTACATTTAACTAAAGTATGTAGGTGCCATTATGTTCGATAACTTTTTGCCATCTTGTAGGTAGAGACATGATCCCATTACTATCGAAATTTTGGGACTTCTGTTCAAAAAACCGCGACAAGTGGTTTTGGCAGTCTTCTCGTGATGTTAACCTGACATTGCCTAAAGAATTCTGAAGAGACCGAAACAGGTGGAAATCAGAAGGTGCAAGGTCAGGACTATACGGCGGATGCATTAACACCTCCCAGTCAAACTCTCTTAATTTTTGCTGAGTGGCTAAAGATGTGTGAGGTCTAGCGTTATCATGATGAAAAATCACACCCCTTCTATTAATTAATTCCGGCCGCTTTCTCTCAACTTTTTGCTTTAATCTCATCAGTTGTTCACAGTAGAGTTCAGAATCGATAGTCCTGCCTGGCGGTAACAGCTCATAATGAATATCTTCCCTTCCAATCCCACCATACACACAGCATCACCTTGTTGCGGGTTAACCCGGGTTTCGCCAGAGTCTCTGAAGCCTGGCCGGTCTTTGACCACGACCTTTTTATGCGCCAAAACTGTTATGTGGTCAATTCCTAGTTCTTCAGCTACGTCGTAACTACTGAAATGCCGATCTTGTTCCACTTTTTCAGAAATGGCATCCATTTTATCCATAACAGGGCGACCAGAGCGACGTGCATCTTTGACATCAAAATTTCCGGATTGAAAACGCTTAAACCAAATTTGTGCTACTCTCACAGACACTGCACTAGGTCCATAAACGTCACAAATTTTTTTCGCAGCTTGCGTTGAATTTTTACCTTTTTTGTAGTAAAATTTTAAAATGTATCGAATTTCTTCATTAGATTCACTCATCTTGACAGTAAAAAAAACAAATGAAAATCACACATTTACCTAATTTGAATTTGGAATTATCTTTTTTAAAATTTAAACTTTTTAAAGATATCAAAACCTGCTACATACAAATGGTATAACCAAAGAGATTTTATTACAAGTTCATACATACTATAATGCGAAAAGACTTTTTCCCCTACCTATATTAAACAAAATCAACCCTAATCATTGCACGAGGGAAACATCGAGTACTCAAACAATTCTGGATCATGTTGCATCCAATATCAAGAATAATAAGTTTCATCTAGCTATCGTGGACTCAGCGATGTCTGACCATAAACATATATACCTTGAAATTGATAAATATAAACCAGTAAAGAAGAAAAAGATCAGATACTCGTCTACGGACTATCAAATGCTCTATAAGACAATTGCACAGGACCTGTCACAACTTCACAATTTAAATTATGAGCAACTCGAAGCTACATTGATGGCGGCGATAAGAAAGAGCAGTATCTGTAAGAATAAAATACAAAATCCACCAAAATGAGACCGGATTAATAAAAATATTATTGATGCCATCAACAAAAGAAATCAAATATTAAAAATGCGAAACAAAACAACATATGCCGATAATAAAGTACAGGAAGAACAGATTAATACAGAATTATCAAAGGCAAGAAAGGAGGTACGAGAAAAAATACAAAATGCCAAGTGCAATTATTACCAAAAAGCTTTTAAGAACTGTGAAAAAAAACCTCTCAAAATGTGGAAATTAATTAACTCATTGAATAGTAACAAAACAAAAAAAACCACAGCTCCATCTAAACTTGAAACGCCATCTGGCTGCTACACTGACACACTTGACATCTGCAATTGTTTTAATTCTTTCTTTGCTAATGTGGGTGCTATATTAGCAAACAAAATTCCTACACAATATCATGACAGTGAAGCATACAGAGAGTTATACAGTAACAAAACTACATCAAATATGCCTACACTATGTAAGTTCGAAACTGCCACAGTCCAAGAATTGCTGACTTCTTGGACTGTGGCAGTTTCGAATAATAGATAACCTAAATTCAAATACAACGACCGGTCTCGATGGTATATCATGCAAAGTAATTAAGGTTGTAAAAGAACTAATACTTGAAAAGCTCGTAATTTGTATTAATAATTGTCTGGAAGCTGGGTTCTTTCCTGATCCTCTGAAAATAGCTAAAGTTATCTAAAATGTAAACTAGACAATAAACACATAGCTCTTGCAATATTTATAGACCTAAAAAAGGCATTCGATACAATTAGTCATAAACTTCTCCTTCAGAAACTATTGGATATCGGCATCACTGAGTCTGCACTTAAAATGATAAAGTCATATCTCTCTAATAGACATCAGATAGTTAAAATAGATGATGTTAGAAGTACATCCGAACCAATAACATACGGTGTACCTCAAGGTTCCATTCTCGGGCCTCTACTGTTCTTGATTTATATCAATAATATTAAAGACCTAGGTCTCACTGCAGATGTAACTCTCTATGCAGACGACACTTGTCTTTTTTACTACGGAAATAATGTTCAGGAAATTGTCACAGGAGCTCAAAATGATCTGGATAACTTGCACACATGGTTTCAATATAATTTGTTAACTATTAACGTGGCCAAAACGAATTATATGATTTTTAGGGCAAAAAATAAGAAAATCTTAAATACTCATCCTCTACGTATAAATAATGAATCTCTAAAACTAGTGGAATCTGAAAAATACCTTGGCCTCACATTAGATAGTCACCTAACTTGGAAACCACATTTGGATAAGATACGCTCAAAATTATCGTCATTAATGGGTATACTAAGGGGCACAGTTCGTTGTTTTCCTAAATCAGTTAGATATATAATATATAATTCTCTCATTAAAACTCACCTGACATACCTAATTGAAGTTTGGGGTTCTGCCGCAAAAAGTAATTTAAAGAAATTACAAATTACTCAAAATAAAATCATAAAATTACTATTTCATCTGAATTATTTAACACCTACAAAAACAGTTTATAATAAAACTAAATTAATAACGCTTGCACAAATGTACAAATTTCATACCTGTTTGTTAATAAGAAAAATATTAACGAAAAACACACATTCTCATATAATTTTTACTAAAAAAGCACAAATTCAAACTCGGAAAATGAGAAACGCAAACAATATCTGCCTTTTCAATCCGCGAACCAACTACGGTGTTAGGAATATTAGGTATGAGGGTACCAAAATTTATAATAGCCTCCCCAAAGATATAAAAGAGATACAATCTTTCCCACTATTTAAAAAGAAACTGCAATTCCATATTATGAGAAACGAATGGTAATTGCTATCAATTGTCATTATGATAGGAACTGTGTTCCAATACGTATTGAGGACACTGCACATGGATAGGTACTGTACAGTCACAAATCTATATTTGTTTGTATTGTGTTTATTAAATGTAATGGTGTAATTTAATTTAATTAATAATAATAATAATTGATACTAACAATAATTATTTATTGTGAGAATATAATAGAAATTTAGAAGTGAATAAATGTTATGAGAATGAAGTAATAAGACAAATATCCTCACTTGTTACAAACACGTTTGTGGTAACTACCTCGCCAGCGCATGTGTAATTTTTGAGGATATTATTATTATTATGTAAGTACATACAATTTCTAAATGTAATTAGTAATTATAATTAATGTAATAATTCGGTACTACCGCTCCGTTTCTCGATCCTTGCGATCGGCTACAAATTTTATAATGTATTCTGATATTTCTCTGTAAGTGAATAATGTATTCTGTTTTGAGAAATAAATGTCTTAAACCATATATAACATTAACTATCATAACAATATTATAAATGTAGGTAGTCGTGACCAATCTGCGTGCCCATGTTACGATAGTATGATCATTGGTATGAATAAGCAATCTATTCAATTATTGAATCGCAATAAGAGATGGTGGTAAAGGGGCTGATCTTATGGGTCTGAAGCTAAACTAATTTGTTATCTTTTATCAGCTTCACCCCTACAGAAACCCTATTTTACCTCTGTGGGGGTAATTAGGAAAGTAGGTTGGGTAACACTGCCTTAGATTGATGCAGAGATAAGACATCGCAGGTACGCAATAAGAGTACAATTAAGTGTCTCACCTATAACAATGTTAAGCTAATTGATGATAGCATAGTCCCATAGTAAGTTTAATATTCATCGAGCGCTTCGGCGAAATCGACCTGAATACTTTCCGATGCTCAATTCATCAATTTTCATTTCTATAGGTGCCTACTAGAGTAGGTGTCAGTAATCGATCACGCAAGTTAAGCAACGACGACTATAGCCGGTCTGTGGATGGGTTTATACACATCGAGCTCTTTCGCCATTGTAGTCATTAGATGATTATTTTTATTTTATTTATTTATTACACCAGTTTACAAAAACATTAAACATAACAATATTGACGCATTTCATAAACCACTGAGGTTTGACACAAACGCAACAAGATCTACATCAAGCATCTGCTATTACAATAAAAAAAAAACAAAAAATGTTTTTTCATCTCCACAAATTACAGAAAGATATATACAGTTCTTTGTTAGAAAAGAATACAAAATAAATGCAATCTGTGAGAGATCTGGAGCCTAAACTAAGCCGTGGCTTGTATTTTATAGCACCAGAACATCATAACAACATAAAAAAAAAACCGTAATAATTATATAAAATAGTAGGTAAGTGCGCATTTAACTACAACCAGTGACCGGGCAAGTATCTGTCAAGGTCTGTGGATGGGTTTATACACATCGAGCTCTTTCGCCATTGTAGTCATTAGATGATTATTTTTATTTTATTTATTTATTACACCAGTTTACAAAAACATTAAACATAACAATATTGACGCATTTCATAAACCACTGAGGTTTGACACAAACGCAACAAGATCTACATCAAGCATCTGCTATTACAATAAAAAAAAAACAAAAAATGTTTTTTCATCTCCACAAATTACAGAAAGATATATACAGTTCTTTGTTAGAAAAGAATACAAAATAAATGCAATCTGTGAGAGATCTGGAGCCTAAACTAAGCCGTGGCTTGTATTTTATAGCACCAGAACATCATAACAACATAAAAAAAAAACCGTAATAATTATATAAAATAGTAGGTAAGTGCGCATTTAACTACAACCAGTGACCGGGCAAGTACGTTCGAAAACATATGTTAGGATAACATACGTGGGTAGGTAATATAATATAATGACGATAATTTAATATGATTTAGTTTATTCAATAAATATGTAATATATTTAATGATTTTATGACAGTCGTTGAAGACAGTCGTTGAAGTCAGTTGAGGAGCTCGACGGCATCGTTGCGCGTGTTTATTTATCTCGAACTCCACCGTGCTTCGGAGGGCATGTTATGCCGTCGGTCCCGGCTGTTGTCATTAGATGACAGTCGTTAAGCCAAGTCAGTGGCCTTTGGGCGGCTTGAAATACTGGCCTCTGGCAATCCGCAGTTGAGCAGCGTGGTGGAGCATACTCTACACCCCTTCGATTGAGGGAATGCCCGTATCCCAACAGTTGGATGAATAAGGTTCCCTACGATGACGTTAAGCCAACTCAGTGGCCTTTGAGCGGCTTGAAAAGACTGCCAACTAGCAATAGAGCAGTGAGGTGGAGAATACTATAAGCGGTCCCTTCGTTTAAGGGGTGACCCGTATCTCAGCAGGGATGAATATGGGTAGATACATCAGGTGCCTACTTACACGTCCTGTCTGGAGAGTTGAAGATACTATTATATAATGGATAGCAATACTTGAATGTATATATGAGGCTTGGGAGGAGTCACGGGACGCCTATGGGGTGTTTTGTGACTTATCTAAGGCTTTTGATTGTGTGCAGCATGAAACTCTAGTCAGAAAACTACACCACTATGGTATAAGAGGCATCGCTCTTGATCTTCTTGCTTCTTATCTGAGTGATAGGGTTCAGAAAGTAGATGTTAATGGAAAGCGATCACATGGATCAACTGTAGCGATGGGGGTGCCACAAGGCTCTATTTTGGGCCCTTTCCTGTTTCTCGTGTACATTAATGATCTACCTCATCTTGTAAAGAATAATCACGAAATAGTATTGTTTGCAGATGACACTTCTTTAATTTTTAAGGTAAATAGACAACAATCAGAAATTGACGATGTAAATCATGCTCTTTCAAAAATAGTAAACTGATTTAGTGCTAATAACCTACTTTTAAATGGTAGTAAAACCAAATATGTTAGATTTTTTACAAAAAATGTGAAACAAGTAAAAACCAGTGTGGTGATGGACAATGAGAGATTGGAATTGGTCAATAAGGTTGTCTTCCTTGGAATAACATTAGACTCTAAATTACAATGGGGCCCACATATAGAAACGTTATCAGGTAGACTCAGCTCAGCAGCGTACGCCGTAAGGAAAATACGTCAACTGACTGATGTTGACACTGCGCGTTTAGTTTATTTTAGCTATTTTCACAGCATTATGTCATATGGTTTATTGCTTTGGGGTAGTGCTGCGGATGTAGACTCAATTTTTGTGCTCCAGAAGCGAGCTATCCGTGCTATTTATATGATGAGTCCCAGGGAGACACTGAGAAATAAATTTAAAGAGATAAATATTATGACATTACATTCTCAATATATTTATGAAAATCTTATTTACGTTCATAAAAATCAAACTAAATTTAGGAAAAACAGTGATCTCCATCAATTAAATTTAAGAAATAAAAACAAACTCGCTGTGCATATTACCAGGCTCCATAAAATCTCTAACTCGTTCCCAGGTCAATGTATACGCTTCTACAATAAACTTCCAAATGACGCGTTTAAATTATCCATGGGTAAATTTAACAGATTTATCAAAACTAGACTATGTCAAAAGGCTTACTATTGTATCTCAGATTACATAAATGATAAAAGTATTTGGAAATGAATTGCTCTTGTTATGTTAATGATTGTATTTGTGTTTAATGTAACGATATTGGCAATTAAAAGAGTCGGCCTTGAGTTTCTTGCCAGTTCTTCTCAAGAAGCCCCGTCGCCGGAACTGGCACTTAAATTCACTTTCACAGATAGTGTTATGAAAGTGCATCTAAGCTCTGCGGATTTAAGTAGATAGTAATGATTTAGATACATGTCTTATATTTAATTTGTATGACGTTTCTAAGTGCTTTATAAAGTCCAAGGAATAAAGATATTTTGACTTTGACTTTGACTTTGACTTTAATAAACCAAGCATTTAATATTATGAAGCAAATCTATCATAGGTAGGTACTAACCTCGCTAAACCTGAATAAAGATGTAAAGGTAATTTTTGATGTGAATTTATACCAATAAGGTGGATAATAAGCGTACGACCTGCCTATGGTAAGCAGTAATCGCAGCCTATGGATGCTTAGGACAGCGTTAGTCGTTGAAACTTGAAGTATTCGATTCGAATTTTTCAATATTATGTACCTATATCATACATAATAATATTCTATACATGTATGGTCAAACCTTTTTTATTTATTTGAACGGGTAATGGCGAGGTGGTCCCATATTCACCAAGTCTGATGATGGGATCCCAGAAAAATCGAGAGAAACCCTTAAATTTGCCCAATATATATAAAAAAATAAAATATTTTTTCATGTTAACGCAAAAATCTCAAAGAGTACTGAACTCATTTTTTTGTACCAAACTCAAAATCGGAGCAACCGTACGAGAGATATTGCCCCACATGAAACATATAAAAATGTTACTTCGTTCTCTCGGTTATTCGTTAAACATATTATGTACTAAAATGACAAAATTTGTACAGACTGCTTGCCACGACTAAAATAAGAAGAAGACATGAGAAGCATCTGTGACAGTCTTGCTGTCAGCATTCATGTCATGTCATCTGATCGTAAATCAGAGTTACCGTTTTCAGTAGTTCGATAACAATTATAGTAGATTTGTACGAGTTAGCTTTGTCGTTGTTTTTATTATTTTGGTATATTAAACTTATTGAAAAAGAGCTCAAAGCCCATCTCAAAAAGGAAAAACATTAGGGGAAAGTTTAAGTTAGTGGGAAAGCCACAGATTTAAAAATTGTTTTAAATCTGTGGCTAAAATCTTTGCGTAGATTTTCATATAATTCTGCTACAAAAAAAGAAGACAAAAAAGAATCGGAAACTATAGACCGATTGATATGCGAAAATTTTATAGGATCACCAAAATACTTGATTAGCAACAACATATTACGAGGTCGATTTCAAAAAAGGGTTCTTATCTGTACACCACAAGTAGATACAGTGAAACTATTACTATTTTTTTATACTACGTCTGGTGGCCGACAATTATACGGCCTATCTGATGTGAAGCGATTACAGTAGCCATATTAACGCCCACAACATGAAATATTGCCACGCGCCGCCACTTCCGCTGCCAATGCATCAACTCTTTCCATCCTGGTGACATGTTCTGCGAGTGAGTAAACTCGCAGAAACACAACAACTCTCAAGGTAATTGTTATATTATTGACCGGAATGTGTTTAACACGTATATTATTATATATTTTTAACCGAATTCAAAAAAAAAGGAGAAGGTTTTTACTCGAAGACTCCTGAACCGATTTGGAAAATTCTTTTTTTAATCAAAAAAGTATGGTTCCCAGGTGGTCCCAGTGCCAGCATGTCATGATCTGATGATGGAATCCCCAAGAAATCGAGGGCAATCCTCAAATTTTATAGGCACATATAATGTTTTTTTTAATACACCAGTATTTACGCCTGATCGTAATAATTTTATGTGGCTGAACTGATGATGGAAGGTCAACTCCTCAATGGTTAGGAGTTAAAGAATAATTCTTTCACTACTGTACGCATATTCAGACTGTTATATTGTAAGTAGCTAATCAGGTGTTCTGATGAGGGAAGGTCGTGAATAAAAATAAAGGGGTACAATACTGAACCCAGATAAATCTACCGGTCTTGGGCAGAAATGAGATTTCTCAAGCGCCGCGGGCATCGGAATCGAACACTCCCGATTCATTCCTGCGATGCACTGCAACTGTAACAGCATTGCAAATATTCCGTCAGTGTTAACATTACTCTCGAAAAATTCTAATAAACCATTTTTTACGTTAGGGTAACCTTCACTACTGTTGTCATTCTCGAGATGACCATTATAATGCTGCTTCATAATTAACGGAAATATATTTTACAGACCGCCTATCAAAAATAAGTCGTGGTGGTAGCTCTGTCACAGCTAAGTACTCACGATTTACTTCGCCATCGTTTCAATATTATTCTATCTACTGTTAGAATCCAGAGCCCTTAAAATACGCACTTTAAGTATTAAAAAGAAAAAGTCTCTCCCTCTGTCCCATGGTGTCGATGTACGAACAAAAGCTACGAATAAAATATTTCATTTGGCATTTGAGTTCTCTGATTTACCTTAAATTAACAATAGGTTATGGGCCCAGAGGCTCACTCAGCCAGATGGCATAGAAAGTAGCATAGGAAAGTAACAGCAAGTGCAAAATAAAAGTTAAAAATAGTACGCGGTCTCGTGTAAGTAAAAATGGCGTCGCCGGTTCAAGTCTCAGCTTACCAATTATTAACACCGGAAAACTTCTCAAACTGGATATTCCGAGTGCAAATTATGATAGAAGAGAAAGGTTGTATAGAAGCTTTGAAGAAAAATATGCAAGATGTAAAAAATCTAAATGAAAAAGATAGAAAATCATTTGACCACATGGACGCTAAGGCAAAAAATGTAATCGTGCAGTCATTGCCGGACAATCAACTTGATTATGTCAAAGAGTGTACCACAGCACAAGATATGATTACTAGACTAAGAGAAATTCATGAAAGAAAAAGTACATTGTCCTCACTTTACCTACG
Source organism: Hypsopygia costalis (assembly GCA_937001555.2). Taxonomy (NCBI): domain Eukaryota; kingdom Metazoa; phylum Arthropoda; class Insecta; order Lepidoptera; family Pyralidae; genus Hypsopygia; species Hypsopygia costalis. The sequence goes on from OW443350.2 coordinate 7,796,285, forward strand.
AAGAAAATTAAATTCTATGAAAACAAATATGAACGAAAATCTGCAAGACCACTTTAATAATTTCGAAAAACTCATACGCGATTTGGAAAATAATGGTAGCAAAATGAGTGAAGCTGATAAAATCTGTCATTTGTTTATGACCCTACCGAGTGAGTATGAGGCCACAATAACGGCACTAGAAACTATGAGCGCAGATCTTACCTTGACTAACATAAAAGTGAAATTATTAGATGTGGAACTAAAAATAAAAGAAAACTTGAGCAAAACAGTAAGCACAAATGAAAATAATTACTCTCTGAATAGTGAATCATTTAAATGCTATGCATGTGGCAAGCCAAACCACTATGCTAGGGATTGCAAAGAGAAAAATAAAGCTCGTGGAAGAGGAAGATATAGAGGCAGGTCAAGATCTAACTGGTCGAGAGGTTATCGAAATAGAGGATATTCAGCATCGGGACAGACAGCAGAAACAAACAGAGACACCGCACTTATAGCTATGTTATCAGAAAAAGCATATGATGAAAGTAAAGAGGTTAAATTTATAATTGACTCTGGCGCTACAGAACACCTTATTCAAGAAAGATATGAGAAATATATGAGCAGTATAGAAGAATTGAAAAAGCCAATAAAAATAAGAATTGCTAATGGAAATTTCTTAATATCTACGAAGAAGGGAACACTACGAACAATTATCAATAATATAAATACCAAAATAGAAGGACTAATAGTAGAAGGTTTAGCAAATAATCTACTAAGCGTAAGGCAAATAAATGAAAAGGGGTACAGTGTAATATTTAACAAGAGAGGATTGAAACTAACTAATCAAGATAAAATATTCTATGGAGAAAAAGATGAGAGAAATCTGTTTATATTGAAAGGTATTTTAAATGAAGAAAAGTTTGAAAAAGCATATACAGCAGAAGATCTTTGGCATAAAAGAATGGGTCACTTAAATAAAAAATCTTTGAAAATAATGAATCTACCATTCAGCAAGAAAATATGTGGAACTTGTGTAGAAAACAAAAGTACAAGGCAACCATTTAAAAGAAATAATAAAGTAAAATCAAGAGCGATAGGAGAATTGATACATACAGACATAGCAGGGCCTATGAGACAAAGAACTAAAGAAGGATATCTTTACTATCAGACAATAATAGATGACTACTCTCACTATGTAGTTGTTTATCCGCTCAAGAGTAAAAATGAAGCTGAAACAAATATTAAAGACTATGTTACAAGATTTGAAACTGAAAAAGGATTAAAAATAAAAAGAATTCGATGTGATAATGGTGGAGAATTCACATCATCATGGTTTAAAAATTATTGCTCAAAGAAAGGAATATCAATTGAATATACATACCCATATAGTCCACAACAAAACGGCACAGCCGAAAGAATGAATCGTACCTTAAACGATAAAGCAAGAACAATGTTGAATGAATCCAACCTACCAAGGCATTTATGGGCAGAGGCCATATTATGTGCTGCATATTTACTAAATCGTTCACCATCGCAGGCTATTGAAAATGATATACCAGCAAAAAGATTTGGAAGAGAAATAAAAATGGAAATAATAAGAATATTTGGTTCAAAGGCATGGTATACCACAATACCAAAAGGAGACAAATTTGATCAAAGAGCAAAGGAATCAAGGATGGTTGGATATGCTAAAACTGGTTTTAAACTATGGGATCCGACAACAGATACTGTCATTGAATCGAGAGATGTAAGATTTGATGAAAACGATTTGAAATATAATACAATAAAGAATATGAAAAGCTTCAGAAATGAAATTCCGATAAGAGAAGAAGAAACACTTATAGAGTACGAAGACAGCAACCCACCTGAAACAATAAAAGAGACAAGTCAACAAAAAGAATTACCAATGTCAGAGGAAGAAAATCATGAAGAGACAGAATCAGAATATGAAGAATGTGATAAAGAAACACCAAAGAGAAGAATTACCCGAGTACCAAACAAATATAAAGAATTCGAGATGTACATAGCTTATGCACTCATAACAGAAATAGAAGGAGATCCTATAAGTTATGAACAAGCAATCAAAGAAGGAACAATATGGACAGAAGCTATAGAAAAAGAAATTGAATCCATGAAAAACATGAGAGTATGGACAGAAACTAAATTTCTACCAGAAGACCAAAAGTCTATTGACACAAAATGGATATTTTAAAACAAAACAGGACGGCACTAAGAAAGCTAGATTAGTAGCCAGAGGCTTCCAACAAAATCAGTCAAACTCATCTTATAATGTATACTCACCAGTAGCGAACATGAGTACCATTCGACTCGCATTATCATATGCTATTTCAAACAATTGGCAAATAAGACAACTTGATATACCCACAGCATTTCTAAATGGCGAGCTAGAATCTGAGGTCTATATTAAAATACCAGAAGGAGTAAAAGTTCAAAAAGGAACAACAGTACTGAAATTAAGAAAAGCTCTCTATGGACTAAAAGAGTCACCGAAATGTTGGAATCAAAAATTTAATAACTTCTGCAAAACTACTCTGAACATGAAGAGATCTAGTTATGATACATGTTTATATATAGGAAAAGACATATGGTTAATAATATTTGTTGATGATATACTACTTATTGGAGAACAGAAAGAAATTGAGAGAATAATTAAATTACTACAACAAGAATTCAAAGCTAAAGATATGGGAAAAGTAACAAGATACTTGGGAATGGATATAAAATTAAAATCCAACACATTGGAAATTTCACAACAAAGTTTTATTGAAAAAATATTACAGAAATTCAAAATGACAGAATGTAATACCTCAACAACACCTATGGAGTACAATTTTCAGGCAATAGATAGTAAACAAATAAATGTGCCATATAGAGAACTCATTGGATGCTTGAACTACATATCAATGATCAGCCGACCAGATATTACATTTGCTACATCATACTTGAGTCGCTATCTTGACAGACCAACAGCAGAATTGTGGACAGCTGCAAAAAGAATATTACGTTATTTGAAAGGCACTTCAGAGTTATCGCTTATATACAGAAAGACTTGTATTGGAAAAATCACAGCTTATACAGATGCAGACTGGGCTGGAGACGTGGACAGGAAGAGTACCAGTGGTGCAGCAATCTATCATGGAGAGAATATTGTTTCCTGGAGCTCGAAGAAACAGCAAGCCGTGGCACTTTCATCATCCGAAGCCGAGTATCTCGCAGCAGCTTTGTGTACTTCAGAACTTATTTATTTGAAAGGACTTTGTAATGAATTTAGTGAGTGCAGTGCAGTGTTATGTTGTGACAATAAAAGTGCAATTAAAATGATGTCAACTTATGAGAACACTAAAAGATCTAAACATATTGATGTGAAGTATCATTTTATAAAAGACATTATAGGACAAAGAAAAATTACTGTGAACTATGTGAAAACAAGTGATAATATTGCTGACATTTTAACGAAAGCCTTACAGAGTGTTAAATTTAAGTATTTTCGTGAAAAACTATTAATGTAAGAAATAATTGTTGCATAACAAATGTATGTGAAGTTAGGTTAGTAATATTTTGAGGTTATATGTATGTTTACATTTTGTAAATGACAGATGAGAGATGACAATTGAATGACGTTTCTGAAAATGTAATTGACAGTTTCAATGTTACCATACTATTATTTGTAATTACTACCAGTGTAACAGTAATTAGCAATTTTAAGTTTTTTTGAAAATAAGTTTTAAAGAGAAAATTAAAATTGAAGGGGGGTGTTAGAATCCAGAGCCCTTAAAATACGCACTTTAAGTATTAAAAAGAAAAAGTCTCTCCCTCTGTCCCATGGTGTCGATGTACGAACAAAAGCTACGAATAAAATATTTCATTTGGCATTTGAGTTCTCTGATTTACCTTAAATTAACAATATCTACTACTTCATAACGTAGTAGATATAATAGATATAAAGGTTTAGTAGGTATTAAGCTAAATTGTATGTATTTAATAGAATATAAAATTCGTGTAGAAGATGGGTTAATTACGGTTTTTGTTTATTTTACTTAGTTATAATAACAATTATTATGTAAATATTTTATTTTAAAACATTTTTTTGTGTTAAAAATCTAAGTATGATTATTTTTTACCTTATAGTGAGTTTTGAAGTCGGTTAATTTTTTTTTTTTCTAAATTATTTCAAGTATTTTAATTTATGATAAATTAAGAGACTAAATAAAATTAACAGTTTTTCTTTTTATTTATTTTTTTATTGTATTTTTTTAATGTATGTATTAAGAACTTGATTTAAATATTTAATAAAAAAAACAATGTTTGCGATGCCTGGGACGTAATTGGTTAACTTTATGATTTTTATGGTAGAATTAGGTAGCCTGGTACTTTTTAGTAGATTTTTGGAATAATTTTAGTACATTTCGAAATTTGAGAAGGTTAACACTATCATCACTGTCGTAAATGTCATCTTCGGACGGTGACGTACTTATGGTCATATCGCTCTCTCAAGTAGTCAGTTTTTACAGAAAGAAATCTTCTGATAATTGTAAAATAATAATTTACCTTTCGTTACATTGTGACTGTTGAATACGCTGAGAATATGATAAACTCCTAACACATGTGTTGTCCTTGATTTGTTCGTATTTGGACTTTGACTTGAATATAAGTGACAATGGCAAACAATCGTGTTCCTTCTGGACCCAACACGCCAGGTAGTCAGCAAACGCCCACTCAACAAGGAATAAAGATATTTATACAAAGGGACTACTCAGAAGGTACAGCGGTAAAATTCCAAACAAGGTTTCCACCGGAATTAGAAGATAGGGTAAGTGAAAGTGGTACACGATCCTGTTTGTTTATTTGATGTCGCCTACTTCTTAATGGTGCTTTGCGAATTTGGAACGTGAGAACTTTACTATGTATTTGCTATTATTCGTTAATTAAGGCCGTTTTTTAGCTGTAGGATATGGAAATACAGTTTCTTTTGCTTGGTGTTGTAAACTTAAGACACACCCCGGTCATTCCATACAAATGTCGCATCGTTAACTACTACGTAAACAATTGCGTCTGTGCAGAGCGTAAATGAGCGAGTGTGCGTGCGCCATACAAACTGTTCCAGATTCGTCTCAGATGGGAGGTGAGGTTGATACAAGCGACCGGCAAGGAGAGTCCTTACTATACGTAGTACTATTACTTATACTGTGCTTAAGATGTGTTATAGGTTCCTATTACACTATCACACTGATGGACTATGGCTAAAGCGGGCTCTAGGCAACATTGTATTTCCAAACCTACTAAAGCGTAAACGATTAGCTAAACCATAGAAAATATGTAAAAAGTATTAATATAGTTAATTAATTTCAGATAGATTTGTAGATTTGATTTTTATTTTATTATTAAAAGAATTGTAACATTGTGACATTATAACATTTGTACATCTGCATGCAGGTCAAATACTGGAACTCACCAATCTTATGTAATATCTGTAAAAAAAAATGTATTCTAGCAAATAAATATCTTTATCTTTAAGAAGTTTTTACTTCCAAAATAAAAATCAAAAAAGCCCGAAAATTACGGGCCATAGGCTGCCTAGGCATTAGTCTGCCCCTGCACTATCTGATAATATGATTATAGGTCTAGGAGTCGATTATGAATGGCATATAACATAAATACGTAGCGTAGTGGTCAATGTCCCACATTGGACAAACATTTGTGTGCATGAACATGTCTTGTTTGTCTTGGTCTGGGTGTTTTCTATGTATCATAAGTATGTATTTAAAAAAAAAAAGTATTTATTTATGTGTTTATCATTTGTATAGTACCCAGAACACAAGCTTCGCTTACTGTGGGGCTAGATGGAGCTGTCTAATATGTCTGACAATATTTATTTATTAACATTTAAAGAAAATAATAAAAAAATATATCATTGTGGTATCAACCAAAGACACTAATCATATGTATACACAATCATAGATTATGTCTTATTTATTCGACTCTTAGAATGTGATTATGAATAGTGTAATAGAAGCCTTATCATTGAGATTCTAATACTACAAATGAATCAGTGTTAAGTACATAAAATTTTAACAGCTGATTCCGCTATAGACGATTCTTGAAATCAATTTTTCAATCACAGTATTTATTACTTTTTTGTGAACTAATACAAAAAACTATGTAAATAATCTATATAATATAATATGTAAATAATTTAGATAAATTTATTTACAAAACAATTTTTATGGACCTAATTTCATACAAAATTTTGTCACATTCTTTGAAAAATTATCATTTGCAAACTTGTTAGAAACTGAAAATCTATACCTGATAACACAAGTGCAAAATAGCTTTTTGTAACACATTAAAGTTTTGTTTTACTGATCAATTGTTTAGTGGAAAGATTTATTGATTTATGCAAAAACATGTGAATATTTGATACCACTTTTAATAGAATAGAATAGAATATTTATTTATTTGCAAGAACAAAGTTACAAATAACACGTGTTGTGGTTTCAATGAAAAAATGTTTGTTTGTTTGTTTGTAATTAATATCTTTATTGTACATAAAATAAAATTTACAATATAGTAAATTAAATTAAATGTTTGCCTCTTTCTCACAGGCATGCAAATATTGGTCATTGATTACTTTTTAAATTTAGTTAACTAGCTACATAATTAAAAATATATTGGAATAGCCATAATACATTGAATAATAATTGAATACACATGTCTTTCTGGATATAATAAAATTAATAATATTTTAGAATGTCAAGAAGAAATTAAGTAACATAGACTACAAGAACCTTTTGTTAGTTTGTTGCGCCCGTGATCGCAACCACAAAAGTTCATACTTGTATAATAAATACGCTGTGCCCTACTTCTCTTTTGCCAGAGCCTCTTCGCTAGTCTGAAGGGTGCACCTTGGGCAGATGAGGTCGGCTTTGGCTTTAAAGATAGTGGTGTGCCAGTTACACCCCAATCCTAATCTAATCCTGGGGCCATACTAGCTAAGCCGAAGCCGATACCCACTGGATTTTTTGATTGTGAAAATAAAACTTCAGCTCAGATTTATGGCACTTGTGTTTGGCTTACCTGACAGAAACCCTGGAGCTCTACCGACTAAGCTGAAAATGTTTGTTAATAACTAAAACAGGCACAAGACCACGGAGCAGATCCCCCATGAGTTGGACCGATCAGGTGAAGGCGGCGGTGGGCGCCCCGGTACACGAATGTACCCAATTGACGACCAGCAGGCAGAGTTAGCGAGATGTGAGGCGAGCTGCTGCCTCATCATGATAACCACGACCACTCTGGCAAGAGTGAAGCGACAAAGAAGAAAGAAGAAAACATAAGACCTAATTTTCCAATCAAAATATTTGATGGTAACCAGCTTCAGCTTCGGCAGTAGGGCCCCTGATCAGTTGCATGCAATTCATCCTAACAATGTATGTAAAATACTTATAAGCTTAAATTTGATTTACAGATAGACAGACAATCCTTTGAGTATACAATGGAGAAATTGAATGAACACTTTGAAATGGCAGAAACGGCAGACTGCAGTACGTACTGTGAAGGATGCCTCGCATGTCTCACAGCTTACTTCATCTACATATGCACAGAAACACATTATGAGAAGGTGTGTATATTTAAAACTAGTTGACATGTGCGACTTCATTTGCATGTGAGAATAAAGGTCATGCCTGATTATACCGGCTCCGCAGCTGTATTTAGGCTACGGCTAGCTCCCAGCGCACTAACTATGCGTCGACGTCAAGGTGCAAGCTCGCATTTCCCGCACAGATCACGAGGTGCAAGCATTGCTTCAGTTGCAGTTTAGGAACGAGTTGCAGAAACATAGGCTTTTTCATATTGACATTATGAAATATACAACGCCCAATTAAATGCTCTAATTTGAATTATGGAGATCACAAACACCAAGGGGTCGCTGATCTGTTGCCAGCTTATACTCGTTACTTGCAGGAACACAACAACCCTCAAGGGAATTGTTGCTTGGCTGCGGTATTTTGTGAGGGTGAGTACTTTCCCAGTCAGGCAGCTTAAAAATACGCTATGCCCTCTTATCGTCAGATAGAGTGAGGTTGGCTTTGGTTCAAAGATGTTGAAAAACCACTTACACCCGAAACTTGCATCTAAGCAAAATACTTTTTCACCTCACTAGCTCGTAAAAACTCTGTTTATCATTCGAAATCTGCGTGGAAAATCGCACTTTATCCGCTAGCGTGGAAAGTGTTTTTAAAATTCGAATATTTTTATTCAATAAAGGTTTCGTACAATAAATTACATATATATAGAACCTCATTGGTTTCGTAATAGTTTATATTCTCTGCAGCCAGTCCATTGATGATTATTTATTAAAACTGTTTTTCTTGCACCTAACATTTTCCTCGCTTTAGTGAGGTGAAAAGTTGTGTGTTGCGCTCGGCAGCAAAGTTATTTAGCGTCTCGTACCTTTGAAACCCTCGCTACGCTCAGGATTCTATATTTGAACCACTCGCTTCGCTCGTGGCTCAATCCTAGGATCCTTCGCTTGCTCAGGTTTCAATACAAGGTACTCGCGCCAAAAATTAACTTTGCAGCCTTGCATAACAAATAACTATTGCATAGCAAATGCAAACAATTGTGGCTATTTTAACCTTAAAAATACCGGAACGAAATGCATTCATGGTTGGCGTCGTTGCGTCATCAGATCATCACTCAATGATTCATTTGTTGATATTTTAAAACAAACAGAACATCAATATTAGAGACTAGCTTCGGCTCGCTGCTTCGCCTGCATGAATGTTGATTATCGCGCGACAAAAGAATAAAATTTTCGTCTGTCATTCCTCGGGAACAGCTAATTTTTTCAAGATAAATAATTATTTTTATTTATTCTGGCCTTTTAAGAGGCCATATATGATGTACTAGCTGTGTCCGCGCGGAATAGTATTTTTTTATTATTATTGATTTATATTAATAAAATTAAATAAAATTTCTAAAGTAAAAGTAGCCTAAGTTACTCCTTATTACATCAGCTATCTGCCAGTGAAAGTCCGTTCAAAATCAGTCCAGCCGTTTCAGAGATTAAACGGAACAAGCAGACAAAAATTGTAAAAAAAAATATATGGCTTAACAGATTTCTACCTATGGTGTTATCGACCTCTGTTCATCTTGTCGAACGCTGTGATACCATGATTCACATGTTCTCAAAGAGGAATCAACTGATCAAACTGATTGGTTATCAATTCTTATCTAATACAAAGTGAGGTTCAACATGACTCAATGAAAATGGACGATAACGGCGACACATTTTTTTTAATACTACGTCGCGTGGCAGACAAGCATACGGCCGCCTGAAGTGAAGCGGTCACCGGAGCCGCATATTAACGCTCGTAACATAAAATATCGCCAGCACTAAATAACCTTCCTGGTAGTTCAGTTGGAAGAGCACTCGACCGGGTCATCGAAAGATCGTGAGTTCAAACCCCACCTACGCGTGGGAGGTGAATTTTTCCATTTTAAAAATATTTACAGGCAATTTGATCTACACTACTTTGCGTGCTTCCGCCACCAATTAGTTAATGTAAACTACTGCCGGCCGGCACCACCACCGTTAGTAGTTGCATGCGACTGCCGTGGCTGCTTTGGTCGTCTCTGCTCCAGTTGCTGTGGTGGGAGATTCGCCGAGACGACGGCAGTCGCATGCAACTACTAACGGTAGTGGGTGGGTGCCGGCCAGTAGTAGTAGATCAAATTGAATGTAAATTTGACTTCCGCAAAATAACACCTGAATCAATTAACTATCTTAAAAATATTTATAATCAAATTGCATGTCAATTTGACTTTTGCAAAATAACACCTGAGTCAATTGACTATCAATCAGTATTAGTCCCGTGCTGAACACATGCTTGCCCATCACCCTAAAGCTTTGGTCTCTTGATCGTGCCACACTACGCTGCGGTATCCGGCTCAGGTTAAGGCTCTTGTTAATGTTTTTGACGAGCTCGGTGGTCGAATGGTTAGCAATGTCCACTTTGATTCCGAGGTCGTGGGTTCGATTCCCGCACAAGACAAACATTTGTGTGCATGAACATGTCTGTTTGTCTTGGTCTGGGTGTTTTCTATGTAAAATAAATATGTATTTACAAAAAAAAAATGTATTTAAGTACATTTATCAGTTGTCTAGTACCCATAACACAAGCTTTGTGCTTAATTTGGGACTAGATGGCGCTGTGTAAATTGTCCAGAGATATTTATTTATTTATTATTTATTAATGTACCACTTTTAACGCAAATAAATTCTATTCTAATTCTAAGCGTCAGGACGTAGCGTCCACCATCTCTGCGGAGAAGTGGTCTGTTGATTTTGCTGCAGCTACCAAAGTAGTTTAAAGCAATTTTCTTTGATTATTAAACTTTTATGTTTTTATAAAAACACCATCTGTTTACCTTGGTAATGTCTTAGCAGCGAAACCGGTCGGTAATATTAAATATAATAACGTGGAACAGTACAAGTACTTTGTTATAACATTATGATAATAATGTTCCACCAAGTGCCAACAGGCAACATCAATTTTATGGTTTTGTCTATATTTTTACCCGACTGCCGAAGCAGGGTTATTATTTGGCACGCTCTACAACGTAAACCGTTTGACAGATCTCAACATAGGAGGTTCGTTAGATTCGTCTTAATCACGCGAGTGACATAGGCTATATCAAGTATGAAAAAATCAATATGGCGGCTGTGAGCCGCAAAATTGTCGTTTGAGTAAATTTCATTTTCTTCTAAATACATATATCGATATGGGTATCAAAATAAAGGTCTCCATGACCTGATTTCAAATATATATTTGATATATTAGTTTTTGCCTGCGGCTTTGCTTGTGTGGTATATTATTGTTGCGTGTGATTAATAAATCTGTTGTAGGTGTAGTCGGGTTTTTAGATGTTTTTAATTAACTTAACTTTTTATATACGCAAGGATAATAAAGACCAAAGCTTAACTTCATCATCATCAGGTCATTTTAGTCCCCACTACAGGAGCACGACCCTCTCTCGTCCGTCCCTGACACTAGGAGGATTTGGCCTACACTCCCCACGCTGGCCAGACGGGTTGGGGAGGCCTGATCGATGTTTTATAATGTATTTATTTCCCTTAGTCGCCTTGTATGACATCCACGAGATGGGAGAGAAAGGAAGAGAAGGAGTGATTCTATTCTAGTCTACCGGAAACCACACGGCTAAAGCTTAACTTACTAAAATTAAACTATTTTTAAATTCCAGCATCTACGGAAAGTATCAAAATTCATCGCGACACAGAACGAGAGGGTATACAATCCGCGTGGTATACACATTACGGATCCGATCCTCCGGGGGTTGAGGGTGATAGAGATAACGGTAATCGACGTCCCCTGCCAGAGTCCCACGGGTAACTCCAACAGCAACCAGTTGAGACACACTTGACCACCACATGAGAACAGGGAGTTCTTTATGTAACATTCGCGGTATTGGTTCTAAAACTATGTTATATTTGAGATTTCAATGTACAGTATGTGATATTTGAGTATATTATTGGTGATTTTTGAGTAACGGCGGTGTCATCATCATCATCAGGTCCATTTTAACAGAGTAAAAAAAATATATATATTTGCTTCTATGGAATATGTACCTACTATAAACGCAGGTGGGCTGAAAGTCGGGTATAAATTAGAGTTGTTTATGTCTATTTAGTCATATTATACATATCATCATCATCATTATCAGGTCATTTTAGTCTCCACTACAGGAGCACGACCCTCTCTCGTCCGTCCTAGACGGAAGGGTGATTTGGCCTACACTCCCCACGCTGCTGGCCAAACGGGTTGGAAAGGCCTGATCGATATTTGATAATGTATTTCCCTTAGTCGCCTTGTACGACATCCACGGGAAGAGACGGAGTGATTCTATTCTAGTCTGCCGGAAACAACACGGCCAACGACGGTGTAACTAAGGATTATTATTTAAATAGTTGGCCGACTTGCCAGAATATATAATACTTAATAAATATTTTAAAAATGGAAAAGTCACCTCCTCCGCCTAGGTGGGATTTGAACTCACGACCTCTCAATGACCGGTTGATTGCTCTATCAACTGAGCTACCAGGAAGGTTTGTGATGGTGACGATTTTTTGCATTTTATATTTTACCTATTAAGTATTACTAAACAATAAAATATACTAAGGATGTTCCGAAAAGAGCGTTATGCTAACTTAATAGTAGTTTATGAAACTGTTGCATAATAAGGGTTATTAAAACACGAGTGTGAGTTTATAACATGAGCCGAAGGCGAATGTTATAATAGACCACACGAGTATTTTAATACCTAATTATGTGCAGTTTCATACACTACTTTATCTAATCTCATGAAATATATGATAATAATATTTTAAATACAACCATGAAGTTAATTTAACAGCTATAATTCTTACATAAAAATCCATTTGCAGATCGAGCATGCGTAGTGCGCATCCGCGACGCGCCGCGCGGCGCCGCGTTCACAGATTATGTAGAAAAATTTTGCAAAGTTGCAATGTATTTGCATTGCAACCTGTTTAAAATACCTGTATCCAGGGCTGAAGCTGTATCGAAATGTTAAAAAAGTTATTTTACGATACAGTTGTCCATACAAGAGCTGTATCGAAAAATAACTTTTTAAATTTATTTTGATAGCTTGTGCGTAAAGACTGTCATTAAGATACTGTGTTTAGTTTTTTAATGTGTAAATTTCAGTATGAGATTAGATTAATATCTTTATATAGTACATTTTTAATAGTCGTCGTCAATCCTTATTTATCCCACTGCTGGGATACGGGTGTCTCCTCAATCGAAGGGGTTTAGACCATACTCCACCACGCTCCACCATGCTCAACTGCGGGTTGGCGGAGGTCAGTATTTTCAAGCTGCCTACAGGCCACTGACTTGGCTTTACGACTGTCATCTAACGACAACAGAACAGAAAATTAACGTGCCCCTCTTCACATCAGGTGGGCCGTATGCTTGTCTGCCACGCGCCGTAGTAAAAAAAACAATGTATGTTGACTGGTCTCGTAAGTACACTTTTCGAAGCAATATGCTGAAAATCTCATTTTCATATTTGTTACGCACAGTCGACAATGGGCATGTACTTCTTTTTTATATCATTAATATAGCAGACAAGAAAATGGTCAACCTACAGCTAATGCTCCCCTGTGAAGCAACCTTCAGGTTGCTTCACAGGGGAGCATTAGCTGTATTGGGCGAGAGAATCACAGGATTGCGAGTCTCTCGCCCAGTAAACCAACCAGCCTCCTTACCACCATCTCTTATTGCGATTCAATAACTGAATAAAACGCTTATTCATACCAATGAATAAGCGATTCTATTTCAAATGGAATAGAGTAGCTTATTCATTGGTATGAATAAGCAATCTATTCAATTATTGAATCGCAATAAGAGATGGTGGCAAGGGGGCAGGTTCTCAAGTGGATTGGTAGCAGAACAAGAATGTGGTCAGCCTTAGGGCATCACATGCGTGTTATTAAAATATTTTCACGCCCTTTTTGAAGAACCCATGCTATAGTCTACATTTCAAGATGTTACCGTCGTTACTCGTAGATTACTGACTGTTAATATTCAAATTTTTAACATATTTATTGACATCCGCCTAGCAAACAATACATTTTTATTAAAATATTGATAAAATTTTTGCAAAGCTATTCAATAATTCAGTGTAAAGTATGATTTACTCTATATTCATAGAGGTTCGTGGACTTGAATACCGAATATCGTGTAACCATAAGGCTTGCTGCCCATTGAAACGGACCAGTACGGGAATTTTCAGTTGTCGGTTGAGATCAGAGGAGTTTTTAAAAGTACGTTGCTTCCTTGTTTGCCTCGGTAAAACATAAAAATTTATTAGTCAATACGGAGCCAACTATGTATTTTTAAAAATATCAACGATATGAGCTTAGTAAAAACGAACAGGGCAATTGCATGTAGTAAGAATGAATTTTCCATAAAATATATTGGCTTATAATGTTATAATAAAACACTTGTACTGTTCCACGTAATTAAAAATTAATTACATGGAACATTACAAGTGCTTTATTATAATAACATTAACATATGATAATAATGTTCCACAAAGTGCAAACAATCAACAGTATCAACTTTATATTGGCTTAGTAATTAATGCTCGTTTGATGCTCGTCGATGTTCATAAATATGTTAAAAATTCTTGACTGTATCAGATTCAAATTGTATTTTATTGTAAAATACTGTATAATAGCTAAGGCTGAGGATATACTACGTCTCAACGCGACTTGCGAATCATGATAAATAGAAACTATAGGTAAATCTACTTACTAGATTGCAAATATCAAGAGGTATTGACATTCTGATAGTTTTATGGCATGTTTTCCAAATTATACTTACATTCCCATCATACATAAAGCGCATGTTATAAATTCTCAACCTCTGTTCTCTTCAATATTAAAAAAATCGGTATCCATATACCGACTTTTTTACTTTTTTTAATTTAAATGAAATTGAAAATGGATGAGCTGATCAACTCATCCATTTAGTAGTTAGCGGCCCGGCCACGCTTCGCTGTGGTTCAATCTTACCTTTCCCATCTCATTTCAGTGGATTTCCCATAGAAACCTTGTACTGACAATAAGGAACACCACAAAAAAAAACCAATTTCATGCAGCCTTTCGAAAGTTATGCGCGTACATATATTTCTGAGATTCATTTTTGATTCTATTTTATATTAAAAATCAGAAAACTATTTGTCTGGAATAAAAATATGGAAACTGGCCACTACTAATATTTATGAATGCAAGCTCATAGAACCTGTAAGGAAAAAGTCGTAAAAGACGCGTTGCGGCCTAATGTAGCGTTAGCTTTAGAGGCGAAATAAATTGTGAAGGTAAAAGTCGACTGGCCCGCGTCGCACGCATGATAGGGAAAACTCATGTGATCGTTGCAGACAAAGTTTATGAGAATTCAAGCTGAAATTTATTGAGCGGTCAACATGCGATAACGGGTCTGTCTACACATTCCATAATAGGCTCTTTCAACAATTGCACTGTGCCGTATCATAACCGTATTATGACAGAAAACACTTGAATTAACAATAGTGGTACTAACAAATTAATTTCGTCAGTTTAGGTCTAGCATGCGACCGTGTTGATCAGGGACGCAACGAATGATATCTCTTATTATTTTCTTCTCTGGTGTACGGTTATGGTACGGAGTGATGCATAAGGGCCCTTATGCCAGGTATTCAACCACAACTGAGAGGGGATGGAGCGCTGGGGTATGGAAGACAATTGTATAGTTAGTGTCTCTCCGTACCGCTATTGTTGCGTGAAACGCGAATCCGCCCTCTCTCGCACTGCTCCCTGAAGACAAGCTGAGAATTTATCTGTAAATTTAAAATATACCTACATACTTTGACTTTATAATACTTGAAATATAACATGTTTTGTGAACCAATTTGGTAATCTTAAGGTTACAGTGAGTTACGAATTTTAGAACGGTTATTTAGATGTAACCCTTTTTGTAACTTTTTGATACGCTTTAATATCATTGTCCCCACTGAATATCCTCACACCTTACTGGCTAAACTGAAGCCGATAGGGTTACTCGTGGTTTTGAAAATTGAATTTGATATCTAGTAAGCTACAACTTTCGCGCTAGCTTACACTGAAGTTCTATTTTCGAATTCCCCCAATTTGAGTGCTTAGTGTCGGTTTTTTGTTCGCGTTCTATCACGTCAACGTAAACAAACCGATCAAATAAAAAAGAACTCTCATGTTGTGCATTTATACGGCGCGTGTTACACATCAAAATTATGTGGCTTATTTGCTCACATTTAGAAGTAAGCAACCCGGCTAAATTGGATATGTAACACGGGTCTGGTAAATTCACAATATTAAACTTATTCTCAATTCTGTCGGCTCGTAAACGTTAACACACTCGAATCTGACCAAAAAAACTCGCATTAAACACTCTGATCGCCAGATTTCGTAAATTTTTAGACCAGTAGTAATCGCTATAGCCAGTATATATCTAAATGTATTTACGGCTTTTATCATTTTTTTTACTGACTGATACAATTCAATTTGTACTAACTCTTACACTCGATTCGTCATGTTTCGCAATGCCCCCTCATCAACAATAATAATTGTCGGTGGTGATTGTCAGTGGGGGCAGTATCAAACACCTATATAGACCCCACTCCTCGCCCCATATTCATGAAAACGTATTTTTGGCAATCCGTTATTTCGACGTGTTTCTATTATTTGAAACTTTAAATATCTGCGAACACAGAATAGGCTCCTTACCAAGAAGTATTATTGTCTAAAATATGTAATGTCTATAATAACTTTTAAACTTTCACCTTGCATGAAATAAAATTATAATAACCGCGGGAATTAACGCGATCATGCATGTAAGGTAGTTTTACATACCTTTATTAGTCAGGCTGTGAACACGGCCGGTCTCTACGTCCTGCAACCTGAGGGGCAATTCTCGTAATTAAAATGTAGTCAAAATTCAGTTTCGATCCACAAATGTCACATTTGGTATTCTCGATATATAACTTCAAAATTAAATTTAAGCGGGATTATATCGAAATATGAGTGAAAATTAAACAAACTAAGAATGTTACTTTGCCAACAACAAGAATTGATAATAATTAATTAATTAATGAAATCAAGTATATAATTTTAGTCAATTCCCAATTCAATCTCGATTCGGTTAACTTTTAATCTGCGTTCGTAGAAAAATTACGAGGATTGGCCTTCTGGTTGAAACGTCAGGCAATAATAAAGGTATGTAAAACTACCTTACATGCATGATCGCGTTAATTCCTGTGGTTATGTGTAATGTCTATTTGAAGTTTGTAGTGTTTTTGAACTGTATTAAGGTTCCAAATACTTAAAATGTCATGCTGATCTTAGTCCATCCAGTGAATGCTTCCACGGTAGGACCCTAAGGGTCCGTTCAAACAAAACGGCTCTGAGAGGAGAGCAGATTTTGAATGCGTTTAAAATAGAGCTATGTTTCATTGGCATAAGATTTACTTTAAAAATTCACATCGGCTCTCGTGCATTTTCATATAACAAAAGAAGTAAGTTAAAAAAAACCTTATACCAATGACTTAAAACTCTATTTTAAACGCCACCTAAATCTGCTCTCCTCTCTGAGCCGGTCTGTGCGAACGGAAATACTTGCTTTAAAACATAACATGCGAATCTTAAATTAATAAATGGCTCAGATTTGATTTTATCAAAAGTTATACTAAGGAATACTTGTCTTAAATTACTTGTTAATATCCATAAGTTTAATAAAAAAATAATTTTGCAACGTATGACAAAATTCATTTTGACTAATGATTAAGTCATTTATAATAATGACTGTAACATATTTGTGACGAATATGGGGTGTAACTTAAATTACAATGTCGCTTTGTTAAAATCGCGATGTCAAAATGTTAATCACTTTAGTCGAATAAGACCTCTCGCTCACTTGTCAGTACGGTATTCTCAAATACAAGAATAGGCTAGATGACAATTTTTTGGTTAGATTTGTTATGTAAGGACGTCATTAAAATATAACTTTAGGTGAAAGAATTACTTCGATAGCATAAAACTTCTCGAGATATGATAATTTGAAAAATCACAATTTTGGACTTTCCCGAAAACGCTCCATACGAAAGGCTACTTAATTATGAACGTCACACTTAGGTATTTTGTATACGTTAAAACAGAAATTTGTACGAATTAAATACTGCGTTTATGTAGCTAAAAATAGTGTCGTAACAAAAGTTATAGTATTTTTGATTGTGTTTCCAAAGTAAATATTTTTTTTTTTATAATTTCATTCTTTTAAATTGGACTTTCCCACCACACTTTCATCGATCATAAAACAAGTCGGACATAAGTTTTTAAAATTTCAAGATCGCATATCGTTTTGTACATTTTACGATACTGATAAATGTTTTGTATAATCTTTGATCATTGTCATCTAGCCTATTCAAATGCACAGAACAGATGGTGTGTAGACCGAGACACGGCATTACGTTTCGATACCGCACCTCAGCCGTATTGACAAATGGGAATTGACCTTTATGTGATGTCTTGCAACACCCTGTAATTTCCCTAAACCTCGTGACCCTTGAGTTGAAACTTTGGACTGAATTTATTATTTTCTTACGTTGAACTCCCTATGCCAAAATGTTCTTCCAAGTCTTGTGGGGACATAGATTATAAAATTAGATAGATATAGTAATTGGATGTGGTGGGAATTACCGTTGTGATTCATATAATTTATGTTATTATAGTTGTACGGCCAATAACTTTAGATATTTGATTATTTATGGGCATGAAACAAATGTTTTTATTTTTTTGCGTGCGATTTTTCTACGTACAGAATTGTGTTCATTTTACTATACTAAATGGGTGAACGTCATGTGCGTTGAGATCATAGTTTCGCCGCTCAAAAAGACATTTGTTTGTAGCCTTGCGTATGTAACATTTGGTTGTAATTTTGTATAACGCTTGTGATAAGGATTTGTTGGTAATTGCATAAAAAGTGATGCTAAATGTGGGTGTGGACAGACCGCGAGGTCTAAGATGAACATTGCGTCTATGTGAGTGGTCGCCTATCGCAGAGGCGAATTGCGGAAAGTACGTGGCAGGCTATCGCGTTCTAACGCGATTGTCTCTAGACAGACATCACTTTAAGTTGGGTTTCGCAAAGCAATAAATAATCGGTTTTGATTGAATAATCGGACGGGCTGCATTTCAAGTCGACTACCATTTTACACTATTCGTATACACTCAGATAAATGCAATTCCCATCTTAGGTCTCGCAGACTGTAATGTATGGCATAACAATAAAAGAACGATAATTATGATATGATTTCATCAAGCATTTACTGATTTGCAAAAAAAAAAAAAAAATATTTGTTATAATTTCGTAAATTCAAAATAACTTTTATATAAAATTATTATATGTGTAAGGCGAATAAAAATTTCATCACCTCAATGTTGTTGTCTTTCAAAATGAGAATCTTTTGTATTTATACCAAATGGTATGCACTCCTAAATTATGTTTTGTACTATAATTAAAACTTTTGTATAGGTACGCTTTTCACTTATTTCGAGAATTTTGTATCAAATATTTTATTTAAAAATAATATTTTAAAATTCTTTCTCGAAGTTGTGCTCGTGCTAACTTTGTCCTCCCCAGTGAGGATAAAAGAGGTAGTTATGAGCTTTATTTCTAGATAGTACAATTTTTAGACCATGTAAAACTCATCGAGTGTTCTGGACCGGATGTTACAAAAAAATCAATCAAAATTATGTTTTCAGAATTTTGTTAGATTTTTTGTCAATCAAAAAATTATTTTTTTCGAAACGCGCGGTATCTCGCTAAAACAAACATGCGTATCTAATCTTATAAACAGTAAAATTGTGAAGTGACGTCAAGTGACGTAAAAGCGCTTATTAGGTACATCACGAATTGGGAATATTTCAGTATTAAAATCGCAGCGTTAATAACGTAGGCTGCCTGTGTAAATGAGATAGCATGCTTTAATAAATGAAGAGTTAGCGATTCGACTCTTTAAGACATTTAGATGTAGACAGTCTCAATAAGCGCGTAACTTTGTCAAGCACGTACATTCGGATTGTCTGGTTCAAGCTATTTGTACTCGTCACATTACAAGATATATATAAAGGCTGTATCAAACGTGTATTCTTCAATTGACGCTTTAAGCATGAACATTGTCTAGGGTTGCCATCCGACCGGGTTTCCCCGGATTTGTCCTAGTTTGGAGGGCGTTCGGGGAGCGTCCGGGCGGGGTTTCATTTGTAGTCCAGGGTAAAAATCACTACCGCCCGCTCCATATTGCGAATAACCGTCTTGTAACAATAAAAATAGTACTAGGACTAAAAACACTACGATTCAAAATCCGGAGTTTTCACGCATCTTGTCCTGGTTCCTAGCGTTTATACATGGCAACCCAAACATTAACTAACGTTCGATGATTGACTCAGATAAAAATCTACGCGCTTGACTCAGGACTCTTGATCCGTACTCGTTTGACTCATCCCTACAAATGCGTCGCAATGCCGTATAACACTCTTTGTACTTCAACGCACCAAATGTTTGTAAAATGCAATCGTGGATTGCATTTGGAAAACATGGTTCCAAAAATCAATGAGGTAGGTAAAGATTACATTGATCTCTGACCAGTATGACAAAATAATGAAATTATTACTAAAAGGTTGTTTTCTTAGATATGTCTTCGGTTATTTCATAAATATAAAGTAATATTTAAAAAGTTATTTTGTTAAAAAAACTTTTTTAATAATACTTTTTTAAAGAACTATACTTATTACAGTTCAAATTAGTCTGGATTGTTTGAGTGTAGTATGATCTCGGAATTGTTTTTTTCCGACGTTGGCTTCTTCAGATTCTTCGTCGTTTAAGTTAGGTTTACGCTAGACGGTATTAAAATTTGATCCTTCTATCATTGATACGTCGTAGCTTCGTCCCTAGTAGAACAAAGAAAGAGTAATATTTTATTAATACACTTATCGCCAACTCAAAATCTGGAAGTGTTTACTTTTTTTTATTAATTTCAAATATCTAAAGTTCCCATGGCCATTTTGTACTGTTAACTCGTGTGTACAGTTGCCTTTAGATTTTTATACGAATGCATCATATTTCTTCACAAGCAATAGAATGTCAGCACTATTGTAGAATTCTCCGCCTGAAATACACTTTAAGTAAATTGTCATAGAGATTGGATTTGTAGGTTTTTAAGACGGTTTTTGAACTGATCACAAAGCACAGCTCCCAAATCATCAACTATATGTGAGGGTATTTTTAGACTCGTGCGTTTATCGCCACGCGTGCGGAAAACACGCATGCGGATAATTCACGATGACAGATCCCGCATGCGGGGCGAAAAACGCATGACGTTAAAAAGACCCTGAGTGCATGCTCTTTTTAGTAAATATGTTTGTGAGACTAGGACATTTGTTTCTTCCCTTTACCGCCATTTCTTTCGCAGTATTATATATTTGTAATCTTACATTGCAGAACGAATGCTGTGAGATTAGGTTGTTATTTTGCGACTGTGTTCAGACAAATTGAGTGTACAATCGTCTCTTATTCTTTGAATATTCATGTTACTGGTATTGTGTTAAATCCATTAATTTTGTATAATTCCCAGCAAATGTAATAAAGGTTGATTAGACGTGTAAATTACAATTTAAAATCCATTTAAATTACATTGTCATATGTATCACAGAATATTTAAGTAGAAAGTCATGGTGTTGGAAATCTTATTCGCGGTTTGCAATTCGTTCCTGACCTAATCATAAAGAACTTATTTTTTTAATTAAGGAATAGTTTCTATATTTATTGAAGGTACTAGCGACTTCACCCACATGAATATCGATTATATCTTTCCCTTCTTCGGGATATAATCTATGTCTATATCAAATTTCATACAAAAAAGTTCAGCCGTTTTGGCGTGTAAAAGTAACAAACAGTCAGACAGGCACTCTTTCGCATTTATAATTATTATATAAATATTATTAGCAGGAAAGTATGGATTTTCCACATAACCTGTCACCATTGGACTTTTTAAATTTTGCATGGGAATTCTACACAATGCCGGATTATACACATTCCTGGTGATCCAATACTAAAATTTATTACATACACATACATTATGAATTCCAAGTTTAATAGTTTTTTTTTTATTATGCAGTAATACATAAATCCATATCATAATATTCTAATTTAGTTTTAACATTAAATCCAAAAAGCGAAAGTAATATTTTTTGACACGATATAGTTAGACAAAAATATGTGATCTTTCTGAAGATATGCGAAAGCACTAAGGCTCAAAACTGTTTATAGCAACATGTCGCCTTTATTATCTTGGGGGAAAAAAAGGTTGAGTTAGTGAAACTAGCCTTTTTTTTTTGACGCTTTCATTTTCGCAACTATATAAGGATCTTAATTTTCTAATTGCAAAATATCATTTTGTCTTTGTGACCTCGCAGGTCGGCATTTACTTTGAATGTACCTATCATAGATTTAAATTATTTTTGTATGTCTATCATTTTTTTTATTATTTAATCGTTCTATGCTTAACAGCTTAAATAAGCCCTGCTTAATTATGGGCAGAGTAAAGCACATAATATTATAACATGTGTCATTGGGTGGATTGCGGTAAGCTACCTATAATATGTCAAACCACAAAAATCGGAAATACCTACGAAAGTATATTTTTTTGTTGTTAACCAAAAGTTAACCACATAAAAAGTCGTGAACTAGTCGTGAAAAGTTATTGTAAAAAAAAATATTATAAAGTTGCTATCAAAATCAGTAGAAAATTTTAAAATAAACACCATTTGATTTTATAATATTGTATTATTTATAGGGTTTTGTCCGTGTCATTTTCATATTGCATAACAAAAGAAAAAATCGTAAAAAAAAATATCTACAGTATTTTTTAAAATATTTTTATCATGGCTCGCTCGTGGTTTGATGTATTATTACCTAGTATCGCCCCCTTTGAGGGGAAAAAGGAACTATCTTCTCGCTTTTTATACCAATATACGGCCAATGGCAATAGTAATATAACGTAGTGTTATTCTTCAAAACCTACGGCTTCGTACATTTTCCATTATATTTTACTTTAGTATTTTTTACCTATTTATAACTGGCAATTAGAGAGTTTTGTGAAATGATTGATTTTGCATATTAACAGCAACATCAGTATGCCCGTTGGTTCGTACGATCATTATACGTAAACGTACTATTGCGTGCGCGATGCGGTGGTGTGTGTAGCTTTAAAAGTTGATGTTACTGATCGTTGCTGTAAATAGTATAATACAAAAATGTCTATTTTTTTTAATCGAAGAGATAGCTTTAGTCATTTTTAGGGTTGTGGTCTATATGGTTGTACTCGCCGAAATCTAATAACAAATTGTGCTTGTACCTCTTTATTTTGCAATATAAGTAATAAATGCGAAGCAAGCTTTGCAATATAAGAAATAGAAGAGAACTAATTCCAGTCACCTTTTATTTGTGGGTATGGGAACGCACCGTCATATGGATTGCAACCTTTAAGCTTAGTTGATAATTTGTAATGGATTGATAACCACATAAGAGTATTATTTTGCCTAAGGCTGTATTTACACCGCCGCGGAATGGAATCGAAGCGACTTTATGTAACGAAATTCTACATATCATAATTAACTTTGTCAATTGTAATAACATATAAATTTTTAGTAGCTAGAGAAATTCTCGAGAATTCCACGGAAGACGCGCGTCCTTTTTGGCTCGTTTACATTTTTTTTTTATACTACCTTGCGTGGCAGACAAGCATACTGCCCACCTGATGTGAAGCGGTTACCATAGCCATTTTAACGCGAGCAACATAAAATATCGCTCGCGCGCCGCCACCCCCGCTGCCATCGCAGCATCTCCTTCCTTTCTGGTGACCTCACTAACTCGCAGGAACACAACAGCCCTCAAGGGAACCGAAAGGGAATTTGGCTGCGGTATTCTGTGACGTGGAGGTACATTCCCCAGTCGGGTAGCTTACAATTACGCTCCCTACCTCTCTTTTCGCCAGAGCTTCGTTTGTCAGTCAGCAGGGTGCACAGCGTGCAGGTGAAGTTGGCTTTGGTTCAAAGATGTTGATGACCCACTTACACCGCAATAAATAATTACATGTTATAAAGTTGATTATGCTATGAACAATGTCGTTGCAAAAAGTCGCTTCCATTTGCGGTCGCGGTGTAAATTGAGCCTAACTGCTCATGTAAATTGGGTATTAATTTCATCGTATTTTTTGTTTGTTTGATACTTTAAAGCTATATCTTTGATTTTAAATTTAAAATGCGCTCATTGGATTCGTACGATATGGTATGTTGGAGTTAAATGGATAGGAAATGTATAGATGTATTGATTGTTATATTTAGCCTTACGGTTTGTAAGTAACTTACATTGTATATGTATAAAATGCACAGATTATTTGAGAATTGATATTAGTTATAAAATCCTAAATTTTAAATCCTTCTGTATTGTACTAATGTTTAGTATTAAGACGAAATAGTTATATTGTAAAATTTAATATGGACTCTTATTAAATATTTGAAATTATATATATTTTTGTTATTATTTATATCGCTATAGGTCGCTATAGGATCGCGTGTGGTGGAAAGCATTGGGAAATGCCTATATCCAGCAGTGGGTAGATACAGGCTGATGACGATGATGTTATTATTTGTCTTCGAATAGTTAGCAACTACATGTTAGGGATGTAAGTGGTTCATCATCTTTGAACCAAAGCCAACCTCACGTGTTCGTGGTGCACCCTGCTGACTGGCAAACGAGGCTCTCGAAAAGAGAGGTAGGGCATAGCGTATTTTTGTAAGCTGTCCGACTGGGGAAGTACCTCAACTTCACAGAATACCGCGGCCAAATAATTCCCTTGAGGGTTGTGTTCCTGCGAGCGATTGAGGTCACCAGAAAGAAAGGAAGGAGTATAGACGAGCAACGGATTGGCGACCTTGATGTTGCTGATCTCCATGGGTGGTGATTGCTTTCCATCAGGTGACCCACATGGTCGTTTGCGCCTCATATAAAATAAGCAGTCGGTTGTGCAGTTCGAGAGAGCTTTTCATTCATGGACTCTCAAGTTGTTGAATGCATTACCTGCCAAGGTTTTCCCAAGAGACTACAAAATAGGGTTCTTGAAGTAAGGCGTGAAGAGGTTTTTACGGCTACGCGTGAGTGATATCTCTGGTGTTGCGAGCGTCTATAGGCGACGTTGACTGCTTATAACTTCACAGAATACCGCGGCCAAATAATTCCCTTGAGGGTTGTGTTCCTGCGAGCGATTGAGGTCACCAGAAAGAAAGGAAGGAGTATAGACGAGCAACGGATTGGCGACCTTGATGTTGCTGATCTCCATGGGTGGTGATTGCTTTCCATCAGGTGACCCACATGGTCGTTTGCCCCTCATATAAAATAAGCAGTCGGTTGTGCAGTTCGAGAGAGCTTTTCATTCAGGGACTCTCAAGTTGTTGAATGCATTACCTGCCAAGGTTTTCCCAAGAGACTACAAAATAGGGTTCTTGAAGTAAGGCGTGAAGAGGTTTTTACGGCTACGCGTGAGTGATATCTCTGGTGTTGCGAGCGTCTATAGGCGACGTTGACTGCTTATTAAGGCAGGTCGTATGCTTGTTTGTCCACCTTAGTGGTATAAAAAGTCTCCGCTGAACTGGGATGACTTTTTTTATCGGGACAGTCCCACCACACATTACCACTATTATGTCCTGTGTAGCCAGTACTAATAGACGTGACGAACAAAAAGGCAATGAACAAATCCATTAAAGTCCCGGGGAAAAAACTACGGCTGCCTTGGAACTCGCAACGAATTTAATCAAGGGAAATTACTTAGTAGAAGGAGGAAGTTTTGGAATTTAGCTTAGGGGAAGTCAAATGATATGGCAATGGGATAACAATATGGCAAATAAGACTTTATAAGCCTAGAGATGGCACGAATATGACATACTAATAGTCATCTCAGGTAGGTACTCGTGAGTGATGCTTCTGGTGGTGCAAGCACCCCCGCGATCCTCATGGACCAACTATCTACAACAACAGTAAATTTGTAATATGAGTTTTTTTTATACTACGTCGGGTGGCAGACAAGCATACGGCCCGCCTGATGTGAAGCGGTTACCGTAGGCATATTAACGCTCGCAACATAAAATATCGCTCGCGCGCCGCTACCCCCGCTGCCAACGCAGCATCTCCTTCCTTTCTGGTGACCTCACTCACTCGTAGGAACACAAAAACCCTAACGGGAATTGTTAAGTTAATTGGCTGCGGTATTCTGAGGTGGAAGTACATTCCCCAGTCGGGTAGCTTAAAATTACGCTCCCTACTTCTCTTTTCGTCAAAGCTTCGTTTGTCAGCGTGCACCGCGTGCAGGACAAGTTGGCTTTGTTGATGTTGATGAACCACTTACACCCTAAAACAACAATGTGTAAAAAATGTGTACCTACAACAGTAGTTAAGTAGTTAATTATATGAGTGTTCGTATAATTAACTACTTAACTATCACAGTACTATATTTCGACGGTCCCTACGTATAAAGCGACATGTCATTTCAGACATGTCTGCTTATACTACGATATAGTAATTAAAGAATATTATTATTGGACAAATGAGTTAATTTCTTACTTTTTAATTATATGAATGGAATGGGAGTGACTTTTTGCGAGTTAATCGCTCAATATTTTGTGTTCATGTATTGCCCATTTCATACTGCCACGGAATGGAATGGGAGTGACTTTTGCAACGATATTGTACATGGCAACTTTATGTCAATTGTATGTAGGTATAAAATATAAGTTTAAATATTATCTATAGGGGAATTCTCGAGAATGCGCAAGAATTCCCCGAAAGACGCGCGTTCTTTTTTGGCTCGTATCTAATCGAATATATAAAATTCTCGAGTCACAGTGTTAGTTACCATACTCCTCCGAAACGGCTTGACTGATTTTGATGAAATTTTATATGTATATTCAGTAGGTTTGAGAATAGGTTCTTTTCTATTTTGTTATGGCAAAACAGCCTTTGTCGGGTCAGCTAGTATGTTAAATATACAATTTGACATAAAGTTCATTATGCTACGAACACGTAGGTACCCTATACTTAACGGCTAATGCGCCCCTGTGTGCCAACCTTCCGGTTATATCACAGGATTGTGAGTGTCTCGTCCAGAAAACCAACCAGGGGGGCTAGCCAAATGGCCGTCTGCGAAGTAGAAAAGCGTAGCGATCCCTCATTTGAACTGTGGAGCTCATACTAAAATGTTCGAATTGACAAATGTCATGTGATCTATCTAACGTTAGTTACGCTACGAATTACACTTGACTATGGGGGCAGACGAGAGGACCTTTAGCCGCACCGCTCTTGCGCTCAGTAAACCACCGAGCACGCAAGCGGATTGGTAGCAGGGGCCCTACCGCCGAAGCTGAAGCCGTTTACCATCGGATTTTTAGATTGCGAAAATCAATCATCAACTCAGATTTATGCTACTTGTGTTTACCTTAGCTGGTAGAAATGATGGAGCTCTACCGATTAAGCTGAAGGTGTTTGGCAATAACTTAAACGTAAGACCTATTTTTCGAGTCAAAATGATCGGTGGTAATCGGCTTCAGATTCGGCGGTAGGGCACCAGGTCTTACTTCCCTTTTATCTGATTCGGCTAATCAGGTACTCTTAAGTTAAATTGAGCATAAGCTATGAACAATTTCGTTGCAAAAAGTCGCTTCCATTGTATTCCAATGTAATTCCCGGTGTAAATTGAGCCTTAGCGACATTGTTTCTACAGTAGCCCCCATACCAATGAATAAGCGACTCTATTCAGTTATTGAATAGCAATAAGAGTTGGTGGTAAGGGGGCTGATGCCTCGAGCAGCTTTACTAACTCCGTTCACAACTACGATTTTCAATGGCGGAGTTGGTACTGAATAAACTCTTATAATATAATCCCGAGCATTGTTTCAGAAACAACCCAAAGTTCTATTGTATTCAGAGTATATGAAATAAATAGGAACAAAGTACATAACACCGAGCGTTTGTTCAGTGAAACTTTGATGAACATTGAACGCAAACAAACAACGCAGGTAACAAAGTAGGGTTTTGTTCTAGTTATATTTCAATTTTAAACACAACCGTTTTACTGAACACACTTCAAGCTCTATCTATCATATCTTAATCATAATCTTTCGTGGTCAAACCAGAAGACCAATACTCGTAATTATTTTACGTTCTCTATGATGAAAGTTGATGAATGAAAGTTGAAAAAATGAAAGTTGACCGAATCGAGATTGAATCATATAGATATAATCTATAATCGTAATAAGGGGCCATCCATAAATTACGTCACACGAATTTCATGATTTTTTGACCCCTCCCCCGTCCTTGTCACAGCGGGTCACATTTGTGAGACTCATCCCTAGTGTGACGTCACATATTTTCCAATTTCACATCTAGAGTTGCAAATGTTTTATAGTTTTTCGTTAATAGTTCAAAGTTCGTGTTTTAACACTTAGATTATCATCAATATCAATACATCAATACATATAATAAAACAGTAGAAACCGCGTGTCTGTACATTTGATAAAATGCACAAAAAATTAGTGTGGGCGATAAAAAAAGAGTAACAGAACACAAAAAAGATTTTTTTGATTTTTTTGTCTGTCTGTCTGTCTGTCTGTATGTACTCGCTATTCTTTAAAACTATTGAACAGATTTTTACGCGGTTTTCACTAAAAGATTAAGCTCATCCCTGAGCAACATATAGGCTTTGTTTCATCGAAATCTAATGTCAGATTAAAAAGTTATCGTCATTTAAAGTTTAAAGAAAATTTTTCTTTATAGAAAATCACTCATCACGAAATCTCAGAAACTATAAGTGCTAGGAGTATCAAATTTTGTATGGGGGTTCCTTTCAGGACGTAGATGCTCACTAAGACGGGAATTTGGAAAATTCAACCCCTAAGGGGGTGAAACGGGGGTCCAAAGTTTGTACGGGGAACCAAGATTAGTTGGACTATTTTATACGAAACTTTACACGAGAACTTCTGTAGATAAATGAGTAAACACGTGTTTCAGGATTTTTCAAAATTCAACCCCTAAAGGGGTGGAATGAGGTGCAAACGTCTGAAAATCGACATGGGTATTGTTTTTATGGTTTATCGGGTCGCTGATTCCGAAAATAACAGCTATTTTATAATCTAACATAATCGACGTGACACAAGAGCACTCCTGTGGGGGTGCGATGGGGTTGAAATGTCATAATATCAATATGGGTGTTGATTCTATGGTTTTCTGAAATGTCAATTACGAAAATGGCATCGATTTGAAAACGTGGACACGAAATTTCCATCTCGGTATAAAAATCCAAGATTTAGAGCACCTGATGCAGAACCATAATGGTTCAGCTAAACTATAAGGAATATAATAATGACGCCTTAGCAAAAGTTGTTCAGCCTGATGAGCATAAATAGTTTAACAAAATGTTGATTGTATTGTAAATAAAATAATAATTTAAAAAACAAAAAACCCGCCTGCATGGATAACTACAATTAAAAATCAACTGAAAAGACTGAAACAAGATAAAAATTCAATGATAAGGTATTTAAAAAAGCAATGATTAGGTAGGTACTTAAAACTAGAAACGTAAATTGAAACACTACAAAACCTATGTACCTACGTATTGTACACTTAGAAATATCAGCACGGTAGTCTTTCAATTTTTTGCAACAGTATAAACAGAATTGCAGTCGGAGGCATGCGCAAAGAGATAATAATTTATCATATAGAAGCACTTAATTTCATGCCTCCGACTGCAATTCTGTTTATACTGTTGCAAAAAATTGAAAGACTACCGTGCTGATATTTCTAAGTGTACAATACGTAGGTACATAGGTTTTGTAGTGTTTCAATTTACGTTTCTAGTTTTAAGTACCTACCTAATCATTGCTTTTTTAAATACCTTATCATTGAATTTTTATCTTGTTTCAGTCTTTTCAGTTGATTTTTAATTGTAGTTATCCATGCAGGCGGGTTTTTTGTTTTTTAATTTATTATTTTATTTATGTCTTTTTAGTTAAGAAAGATTACGTAACCGGATTAATTCCTTAAATGAGTTTATGTCATGTGGTTGATTTAGCAATTTTTTAGCGTCAAGAGAACTGATAGCAAGTCCGGAGAGAGTCTTTACTCTACTCAAAGCAACGTAGGCTTGACCTTTTGCAAATAAGTTTTTACTTAAATCTACAACTGCTCGGTCTAAAGTTGTGCCCTGTAATTTATGCACCGTCACTGCCCAGCATAAAATTAAGGGAAGCATTCGTCGCTCGATCTTGCCTTTACCACGTAAAGCATCAAATTCTGTAGCACAAGGCTCGATCCGGACTCCAATTCCAGGTAGGTTCCCTGTTATACTTGGATCATCGAACTCCACAAATACCGCTTGTGGAAGTTCTCCCGGCTCCAACTGCTCTCTGCGTAGTGCTGGCTAGTCATTGGTATCATTGGTAGTCTATTCGTCGGATAACACCCATGGCACCGTTAACCAGCCCATGGTTAACATTGATGTTCCGTCTTAGCATGGCTCGAGAACCTACACCTAATTTGAGTTGGTTTAGTATACCACCTGTTTTATTGGGATCTTCAGGTATGTATTCCTCTCGTGGTTTTTGACCATATGTTTTAGGATCCAATGAGATATCTACAGCACTAACAGTGTATACTTGTGTGAGCTTTTCTAACTTTTCTGTCATGGTCGCGTTATAT
Organism: Hypsopygia costalis; assembly: GCA_937001555.2. Lineage (NCBI taxonomy): Eukaryota > Metazoa > Arthropoda > Insecta > Lepidoptera > Pyralidae > Hypsopygia > Hypsopygia costalis. The sequence continues at coordinate 7,826,707 of OW443350.2, forward strand.
GCATCAACCAGTCTAGTTGTTGGGAAAATTCTGACAGCTTCTCCATCCTCAAATGGCCCTATCAATGAAAGTTATGATTTTTATGTCACTTTGAGTACGTTATTCATTTTTTTATTATCGTTCTATTTAGAATTCAAACTACAAGTAATATATAAAAAAAACATATATTTAGAATCAATATATTTATTAGAATCAGAGATTAAAATCCTTCATTTTGATACCCCACTCGATATGCTTGGTAGAAAAAAATATTTAATTCTTTTTTTATTTATCGTTCCATTTAATATTAAAAATGCAAGTTATGTACATACTTAGAATCAGTGTTTAAAATCCTTCATTTTGATACCCCACTTAATATGCCTGGTAGATTTATTTTTATTTCCTCACATTATGGCTTCAAACAGCCGCTATATTGTTTTTTTTTTATATTTCACCTACCTAAGAACACTCGGGCTATTAAGACAAATCTAACGATACCTCAAATGTGAAAATCCATTCAACGGTTCTAGAGATACAAGGTAATAAAGAATATTACATATCCCTCCCTCCTGGCAGTCGGGTAAAAAATAACCGCGCAGTGCTACTTTTATTCTTACCTGCTATATAATTTTATATATATATATATATATATATATATATATATATATATATATATATATATATATATATATATATATATATATATATATATTATATATATATATATAAATATAAAATTATATATATAAAGGTAACGTGGTCTGTTTAGTCAGTTTTATATAGATAATATAAATTTATTATATATATATATATATATACGTTATATATATATATAACGTAAATAAATAAAACTATTGCGTCTAACTTGTAGCAGGTAAGAATAAAAGTAGCACTGCGCGGTTATTTTTTACCCGACTGCCAGGAGGGAGGGATATGTAATATTCTTTATTACCTTGTATCTCTAGAACCGTTGAATGGATTTTCACATTTGAGGTATCGTTAGATTTGTCTTAATAGCCCGAGTGTTCTTAGGTAGGTGAAATATAAAAAAAAAACAATATAGCGGCTGTTTGAAGCCATAATGTGAGGAAATAAAAATAAATCTACCAGGCATATTAAGTGGGGTATCAAAATGAAGGATTTTAAACACTGATTCTAAGTATGTACATAACTTGCATTTTTAATATTAAATGGAACGATAAATAAAAAAAGAATTAAATATTTTTTTCTACCAAGCATATCGAGTGGGGTATCAAAATGAAGGATTTTAATCTCTGATTCTAATAAATATATTGATTCTAAATATATGTTTTTTTTATATATTACTTGTAGTTTGAATTCTAAATAGAACGATAATAAAAAAATGAATAACGTACTCAAAGTGACATAAAAATCATAACTTTCATTGATAGGGCCATTTGAGGATGGAGAAGCTGTCAGAATTTTCCCAACAACTAGACTGGTTGATGCATATAACGCGACCATGACAGAAAAGTTAGAAAAGCTCACACAAGTATACACTGTTAGTGCTGTAGATATCTCATTGGATCCTAAAACATATGGTCAAAAACCACGAGAGGAATACATACCTGAAGATCCCAATAAAACAGGTGGTATACTAAACCAACTCAAATTAGGTGTAGGTTCTCGAGCCATGCTAAGACGGAACATCAATGTTAACCATGGGCTGGTTAACGGTGCCATGGGTGTTATCCGACGAATAGACTACCAATGATACCAATGACTAGCCAGCACTACGCAGAGAGCAGTTGGAGCCGGGAGAACTTCCACAAGCGGTATTTGTGGAGTTCGATGATCCAAGTATAACAGGGAACCTACCTGGAATTGGAGTCCGGATCGAGCCTTGTGCTACAGAATTTGATGCTTTACGTGGTAAAGGCAAGATCGAGCGACGAATGCTTCCCTTAATTTTATGCTGGGCAGTGACGGTGCATAAATTACAGGGCACAACTTTAGACCGAGCAGTTGTAGATTTAAGTAAAAACTTATTTGCAAAAGGTCAAGCCTACGTTGCTTTGAGTAGAGTAAAGACTCTCTCCGGACTTGCTATCAGTTCTCTTGACGCTAAAAAATTGCTAAATCAACCACATGACATAAACTCATTTAAGGAATTAATCCGGTTACGTAATCTTTCTTAACTAAAAAGACATAAATAAAATAATAAATTAAAAAACAAAAAACCCGCCTGCATGGATAACTACAATTAAAAATCAACTGAAAAGACTGAAACAAGATAAAAATTCAATGATAAGGTATTTAAAAAAGCAATGATTAGGTAGGTACTTAAAACTAGAAACGTAAATTGAAACACTACAAAACCTATGTACCTACGTATTGTACACTTAGAAATATCAGCACGGTAGTCTTTCAATTTTTTGCAACAGTATAAACAGAATTGCAGTCGGAGGCATGAAATTAAGTGCTTCTATATGATAAATTATTATCTCTTTGCGCACGTTACCTTTATATATATAATTTTATATTTATATATATATATATAATATATATATATATATATATATATATATATATATATATATATATATATATATATATATATATATATATATATTAGGGTGGTCCTTATTTTTCGACTTTCGAAATGTCTCCGGGGCACTTTCTAATTTGATTATGTACTCCTAAATTTGAAATAAGATTTGCTTTTTTTTGTTTTTCCAGCCCAGCAACCAGCAATCAAAGTTTTTACAAAAAGCGATGAAGGACAGCGGTTTAACTAATGTTTCATTTAAGATTTTAATTTACATTTTACGTGCAAGTGAAACACTTTCCTTATATGAGGAGAGGCCCCTCCTCTCCCCGACCCCTTTTCTGAACCGAAGCGTCAAGATAGCCCGCCCCGCACATCAGTTCTAATAAGTCATTATCGAGACCGCACGCGTTTTGTAACTGTAGATCCAATTGCCAATTCGGTATCAGGACATGGAGTTGATCAAGTTCTAGCAGTTCCAAAATTGGAACGTGGAACGAGCGAGACATGTGCGTCAGCTGTCTACGAAACAATAAATTCATGGAATTTGAGCGATAAGGTAATGTTTGTGTTTTGACACTACTGCTGTAAATACCAGCTGAAGAAGTGGAGTATGCGTTCTTTTGGAACAAAAATTGGATAATAATATGCTTTGGCTTGCTTGTCGCCAATACATTTAGAAATAATTGGAATACTATTGATCAAAGCGACCACAAAACAATATCAGATGATGCTGAGGCAAATATTCTTGCAGAAGTGGCCGCAGACACAGTTTCTTTTGCCAAAAAACAACTACAAGTACATTAACCTCGAAATGACTACAGGGAATTGATGAATCTCACAATCATTTTCTTAGGAGGTGTTTCTGAAAAAGGCGTTTTATTTAGAAGACCTGTTGGTCTATATCGGGCTAGATAAATAGCAAGAGCTTTATACTGTTTTTTTATTTATTTAAACATCAGTTTAAGCTTAATAAGAAGAACGGAATGGCTGAAGATAAATATGCATTTTCACGGTGATTATTTATGTTAAATATTAGTTTCAAGCCCCTACCGGAAGATCAGAACCAAGAAACGACTTCCAATTATTGAAAAGCCTTATCGCATTTGAAAACTTTAACAAAAATACAGCTATTGTTGCGCTGAAAAAAATTCTAAATCATTTGTGGTATTGGTCAGAAGAGCTGGTTTTGTAACCCTTTTTCGATGACGAACTTTCAGTTCAACAGAAGAAAAAATGGTAGAAGCACTGAAAATTGAAGGCACAGAAGATTGCTTCAAAAGAAGAGCGCGGTGACGCTTTAATCGAAGAATATAATAAATTGATTACAACCAATGAAGAACAAAAGCACTATTTACTTTTGTTAGTGAAAGAGTATAGGAAGAAGTACCCTCATACTAACAAGCCAATCCTTGTATTTTAAAAAATAATGATAATAATGGATTTAGATATCTACATATCTTAATTCATAACAGCAACAATAATTTTGTAAATTTTTTTAGTCCTGCATATAGAATCCAAAAAATACAGATTTTGAGTTTTTACTTGAAGTTCAAATCTTGGTAGCGACCCCTAAATGTCATTTAAAAAACTCAAAAAAAATACTGTAATAGTTTCTTATGGTACATACTCAAACTATGTGGTGCCCCGCGAAATTAATGAAAAAAAATTTTTTTCTTAGGAATAAGGACCACCCTAATATATATATATATTTGGGATATACTCGCACAAACCAGAAGAATGCGTGCATTTGCGTGACGCTATGTAGCAAGATTTTGTGACTCAAAGTCTTTTAAACAACGAGGGGAAACTGTTTTTCTCACATGTTTCAGGAGGGACTGGAAAAACATATCTGACGAGAGCAATCCTCGCTGAAATCAGGCGCCAAAATAATATCACAAAGCAGCATCGCCAGGTATTGCAGCCATAATATTACCTCTAGACGGAAGGACGCAAATACAATGTTCAATATTCTACTCGATTTATACAGAACTGAAACGCCGACATGCTTTGTGACACGAAACTGTGACAAAGCGAAAATGTTTCAGGATTGCTGTCTAATCGTTTCAGATGAATGCGAAATGGCCAAGAATGTGGCTTTATCGAGGATTAGTAACGCTTCTGGTCTTTTTATATTAGCTCCCGAAGGAAAGACTCATTCATTTATTTTATAATTTTTTTTTAAACTATGGTTACTATCTTAAATAAAAATAATAATTTGTTGACTTTTAACGTGTAATACTGCCCCAAATATTTTCTTATGTATCTACTTTAGTTCGTATTTGTGTTAATACGCCGGAATCATAAAGTCCACGCGAACGAAGTCGCGGGCATCAGCTAGTACTTAATAGATTTTGAAACGTCACGTCACGAAATTTAGGACCCCTCCCACCCCCTTGTCACACAATGTCACACTTCGTCACCTCCCTCCCCCTTAACGTGTGACGTAATTTTTGGATGGAAAAAGAAAATCATATAGAAAAAACCCTCGTTCGGTCAATTAGTAACTTCCTAAGCCCATCAGCAGTCTATGACCCCCTCACGCCCTTCGCTTAGGTCTGCGTCTGGCACCCTCTTGAAATTGCCGCCCCGGTATTCAAACTTCTGTCTGTAAAACCGTTTTCATGTTAAAATTTAACTCTAACAGCCTCTCGACGGCCAAATGGCGGCGCATCAATTACTTCAAGACGTACTTAAGCCATCAATCGACTCCTCATAACGCCTCTCACGAATTTGATCTCATCCCATAATTCTCGGAGAGCACTCGTAAACATAACTTTTTATGGGATCTAATTACATGAAGTTATGGCTTGGTGTAGGCTGAAGGGGTCGCTGTGTTCTTGACGATGTAAATGAAGGAAAATTTTGTGAAAACCTGTTTTAGATCATCAAATGATGAGTTAAGGTGCTGTCTAGATAGACCGATGACATCAAAAAAGCAGCTGGAAGTAAAAGGTTTTTCTCATCTGACATAATTAAATGGAGCGGAACGCCGAAAAGTCGCTTTTGGAAATGAATAAGCTCCAAACCGATTTTGATGAAACTTGTCACAATGAAAACCCTCGACATGCTTGAGGTTTATGTCGAAAAAAAATTGAGATCGATCCTGGAAGAATGATCAGCTAATAGCATTTTCCATTGAAAGCAATGGAAAACATAAACTCAGTGAATCTACTCCGTTCCACTCGCTCACTCATCCTCGATTTCGGCCCCGTGGGCTAGAATTCGGCCTAGTAAGTATTATCAGCATGGAATGTTTTGTTCAACAATGCGTCACCTAAAATCAGTGCCATTTCGTCCCAAGGAACATGTATACTATTTGTGAAGCGATACAAGGTTTTCTCCCCGTAGTGGATTCTTAACTAAAAAACCAAAATTAGGTTTCTCAAAGTGTGTTCATAACTGACGATCCAAATTACGTTTTAGAGTAAATCTGTTTCGATATATCGCACATCCAATGGGTAGGTGTTCCTAATTGGAGTTAGTAATTGGAGTTAGTTGGTAATTTATTACGGGTACTCCCCGACCATCCATACAAATGTCGCATCGATAACTACTACATAAATAATGACGTCTGTGTAGAGCGTGAATGAGCGTGTGTGCGTGCGGCGCCATACAAATTGTTCCAGATACGTCTCAGAGGGGAGGGGAGGTCGATATGAGAGAGCGGCAGGGAGTGGCCGTATTGTACATAGTACTATTACTTATATGTGGTACAGGGTTGTTTGTATCAATCGTTTCTGCTACTTTCTTTTGTGTTCTTATAAATATTTTTTTTTTACCACAAGTAATTTCAAGAACGCCAAATTAATCGGCATCGGCATAAACCCATAATCATGCCACTGTTGAGATACAGGTCTCCCTTTAATCGAAGGAGTTTAGAGCATACTCCACCACGATGCTCAACTGCGGATTGGCGGAGATCCTCGGAGACTTGGCGTAACGACTGTCATCTAGTGACAACCAGAACCAATGGCTTAACGTGTCTTCCGAAGCACAGAATTAACAATATAAAGTAACCCGTGAACAAAGCGAACGTCACCTGCTCGTGGTGCACCCTGCTGACTTGCGAAACAGGCTCAGGCGAAAAAGGGGTAGGGTACAGCGTATTTGCACGCGGGCAAATAACAATTCCCTTGAGGGTTGTTCTGTTCCTACGAGTGAGTGAGGTCACCAGAAAGGAAGAAGTTGCTGCGCTGGCAGCGGGGATGGCGGTGCGCGAGTGATATTTTATGTTGCCAACGTTGATGTATCTACGGTAACCGTTTCACATCAAGCAGACCGTATGCTTGTCTGCCACCCGACGTAGTATAAAAAACAAGTTATTAGAGATCGGTATAAAATTTCTGATATATGGAATTATGAATTTCAGGAAAGCTAATGAACATAAATTATCTCATCAAAATCTCCTTCATTTAGATACATCTTTATTAAATAAAGTAAAATGAACGAAAATAAAATCAAATACCATTTTCATTTCGCCGCCCGCCGTATACGCAAGGTCGTTCAAAATGAAGTAAAAGATCGTAAAATTCACGTTCATCAAGCAATTGATTGTAAAAGTATATTCTGAAGCCAAAGCCACGGATCTAGAGTAAACTAGATACCGCAAATATTTAGTCCAAACATGTTACCGATGTTTTGCACAAGCTTACTGTGCATTTTCTTTAATTTATGTTAAAATACATCAGTGGAAAAAAAATTCGTTGTCTGTAAAGTCGGTTTACGGACGATAATTTTACATAATAATGTCATAAGAAACAGGCCAATCATGTCTCTCTATCGCTTCTTCCGCGCTCCCGCTTCGCTCGTGCTCGCGTTCAGGCGGAACGTGACAGTCATACTTTTTCGTGCATGCAGCCGGCGTTCAATTCGATTTATAAGACATTATCACGTCAAAAACTCACTAATACCACAGAATAAGAAATGATACTAATACTGTCACATCTGTAACGTTCGCTCGGTCTACAGAAAGAGACTTGCTGCTTGCCAAAGACATTCAATATAAATTTCTTTGCTGCGTGCAAATAAAAGATCAAATTCTCTTTTCTTTACACATGGAAATTTCTTAATTGTAATTTTAAATAACTTTGAAACTTATAATTGCAAACTTCTATTCGTTAGTTTCGTTACGTCGCGTTCAGATAAGTTCTTATGCTCTCGATATGCGTCTTTTCCATTTTGATTTTATGTTTAACATTTTTCCTTTGCAAGCTTATTAATATCTTTGCAAGCTTATTAATTATTATTAACATCTTTGTTTTCACATGGAAATTTTGTTATTATACAGTTTTCAATTGTATTCTCTGAACTCTGCATGGTACAAATGATACATCTTCTATGGAATCCAGAGACGTAAAGAATCTACATCAATGTCTCTGAAATGAGTTATCTGAATCCATCACAAAAACTCTAACATTTCAAATTTCCAAACGAATATTTCTTAGTTAAGTTAAACTCTCATAAAATTGTTCAGAATGTAAATGATATTGTTAAAATTTAAATATTTACGTTTACTTACTGTGGCTGTGACAGCCGTGAAATTTAAGTTGTATGTTCATGACTCAAGGATAAAAAAGTTTGATTTATGTCTACGTTGATATTTTTTATACTACGTCGAGTGGCATACAATCATACGGCCCGCCTCAAGTAAAACGGTAACCATAGCCATAGTAACGATCGCAACATGAAATATCGCGTAAAATATAACAAAGTGAATTGTTATTTGGCTGCGGTATTCTGTGAGGTGGTACTTCGCTAGTCGGATAGCGTACGAATACGATGTATGTACTCTTCCTCTCTTTTGCCAGACTCGCTTTCGTTAGTCGGCAGGGTGCACCACGTGCAGGTGTCTCTGGCTTTGGCTCTAAAGATCGTGCAACCCTTACACCCCAAATTGCAGATTTATGTGTGCGTTGATATTATACGGTATCTACTATTCTTTAAGTCTGTGACTCAAGTAGAGAAAAAAAATATACCTTCGTTCTGTGATTTTTATGAGGTCACAAATGGATCTTGTTTAATTTATTGCGGAAATGGAAGAGTATACTTGATATTTACTTGAAAGGTAATTTATTCCCATGATGATACTTCACATCATCATCATTGGGGCATAATTGGTTTGGGCATGAAGTAAATATAACTTTTACGTTATATAATGGTCAGTTGAGGTCAAATGTAAGACATAATAAGCAAAACATAGAACATTTACATATAGTAAGGATTTTATGACCCGTCCGATATATCGGACCAGTGCATTCCTATAAAGTAGACTTGGGTGGAATAAATAAAACAGAGGAGTATTTAGCAAAGTTTATTATAACGTCTAATACAAATAAATTATTGAATATGGTAGTCCATAAAGTACTTACTTACTTACGTCACATTTTACACATACTAATTTAGCCTTTCCTCCGCATTTACTTGCCCAGAGGCGATGATCTGTGCTTATGAGTACCATCCAGTGACCTTTACCATCATACCGGGTGTTAGATAAAGGTTTGGCTGGCTTTTGCCCTTGATGGGGCGGAGTTCCATGTGTTGTCAGCAAGCTGCGAGCCACATATCTTCTAAATGCAAATAGGGATTCCGTCTCTTTATTAGACCCATTTTTCTTGCAACTAGCCAACTGTTCACAATGGCTAAATCTAGAAAGTTGGCAAAAATTAGCCAACACCATTTTCTAATATGCATTCTTGTATGCTACAGCTTGATCACATTGACCCCACCCATGTACTTATTGTAACTTGCTATCAGTGAAGATTGGGGATTGCAACTTTTGCCTTCTTTTCATTGGACCAGCGCGTGGTCGATGTCAACACCCAGTTTTCAAAATTAGTTGCCACTGTGACTGCGTTATTATCGTTCCAGCGACAGACAAACACATCCTCTGACATCCGTTATTCGCTATAGCCGCGTTCTTCTCGCTTGAACTGGTTGACATCTTTTATTGGACAGTTTTCAACACGATTGGACCTTATTGTGCCAGTCGCGTAGTAGCCCCGTTTGCGCGCTTCTAGAGAAGAAAGTGGCTTGTTATCTTCATCGTCGCTCCTCCTTCCTTACTTGATAATGGTTCATCCGCATTAGATGATAGGATTTTTATCATATCTCTATATATCTCGTTGTTCGTAAACGTTGTAACTCACATTTACTTTGAAGCAAGTTGCGGCCCGAGTGGTTTCGATTAGCACCATGTTCATCGTCTGAAGCATCACTGTCCTCATCCGTAGCCTGTCCACTCCGGTCAATAGGTGGTTCAACATAATTAAGGTTTTCTTAAGTCTCAATATCATCTTCGTATTCTAAAGCAGATAAAATTTCACGCACCTTCAAGTAAAAAGAAACAAGAAAACCACGCCTTGGTGCCCGACATGCTTAGCGTCCGATATATCGGACGAGATCCAAATCTCGCTCATAACATACAAAGCAGCGATATTCATAAGAAAAATAAGTATTATTTACGTAGCTGAATTTTATTTAAATATATAAATATTATTTACGTAGCTTTACAGTAGTTGAATAAACAGAACAAGTTTTATTTATTCCATCTATAAAAAAATTACAAGAAAATTAAAATAATGCTTACCACTTTCTCACAATGCTCCGACTTTGCTCCGCCATATTCGAAAAAATAATCATTGACAAGCTTTTCTTATTTCAATATTCACGCGATGTTGCCAAATACAAAAATATTTAACTTTCATTCGCAAACAAATATCTGTCAAATATAATTAGTTTTATTTTGCAAATGGTCAATTATATTGCGTCCGATTTATCGGACGTTATGCACTAATGGGTGTATCACTCTATGTGTCCCAGATATACGCGTGGAGTCGTCGCTAGCCGCAGTTACTGGCCGGCAAAGTGCCTTCCAAGCGTTGCGTACTCTCAACGAAATAGCGAAGAGAATCGATCCGGGTGCTTAATGTCAGTTCTTTGGTCACTTTCGAACGTGTTAACGTTTACAAGCCGTCCAAATTGAGAAAAGGTTTCATATTGTGAATTTACCAAATGCGTGTTACATGTCCAAATTAGCCGGGTTGCTCACTTCAAAATGTGAGCAAGTAAGCCACATAATTTTTACGGCACCCCTTCGGCCCTACCGTCTAAGTTGAAGCCGTTTTCCACCGGATTTTTGATTACAAAAATCCAACAATCCAACTCCAGAATAGATTATTGACAATTGTATTTTTTTTATACTACGTCATGTGGCAGACAAGCATGCGGCCCGCCTGATGTGAAGCTGTTACCGTAGCCATATTAACGCTCGCAACATAAAATATTGCTCAAGCGCCGCCACCCCCGCTGCCAACACAGCATCTCCTTTCTTTCTTTCTGGTGACCTCACTCACTCGCAGGAACACAACAACCCTCAAGGGAATTGTTATTTGACTGCGGTATTCTGTGAGGTGGAGGTACATTCCCCAGTCGGGTAGCTTACTCTTCTACCTCTTTTTTCCGCTCCCTACCTCTCTTTTCGCCAGAGCTTCGTTTGTCATTCAGCAGGGTGCACCACGTGCAGCTGAAGTTGGTTATGGTTCAAAGATCTTGATGAACCACTTACACCCCCAAATGTCATTATTGTAATTAACTTAGCTGGCAGAAACCCTAAAGCTTTACCGAATGTTAATAACTTAATCCTAACTGATCTATTAGTGGGAATCAAAATATTCGATGGGAATCGGCTACAGCTTATGCGGTAGGGACTCAGGGGACCTACCGCCGAAGGTGAAGCCGATTACCATCGGAATTCTTGAATGAGAAAATGATACTACTGGTTAGATTATTGCTAATTATGTTTAGCTTAGCTGATAGAATCCCTAAAGCTATACCGAATAAGCTGAAGATGTTTGTCAAAAACTTTAACCTAAGGCTAGTCCCTGCCTAAGGCCAATTTTTGGAATCAAAACTTTGCTGGCCTTATCGGCTTGGCTACCCCTGTTCTGTGTACTATGCCGTCTACCCACTGCCACTTCAACCCTCTGATCAAGATCGTTGCTACAAATCCTTGGACCTATTTTGGTAACTCTTACTTGGATATTCTCATTCCTGAAATAATCACGTAAAATAATCTTAACAAGCTTCCATCCGCGGTTTAGCCAGCGTTTTCTTTTTAATAAAAACCATATATCATTCTTAGTACCTTTGAGAATGTGTACAAAGTTTCAATGTGATCGGTTGAGTAGTTTCGGCGTGAAAGGGTAACAAACAAACTTTCATTCACATTTATAATATTAAGTAGGGATAGTAGGGATATCAATCTTCAATGCAAAACAGCGGGCAGAAGGCGAGCAGGGTTGGGTTTTGACGCAATTAATTCATCCCCGCGCTGTTAATGCGGTCCCTTTGTCTAGATTAATGCAATTTATTCCAATGTATTATTCACTAGGAACGATTTATATACTGTGACGGCATTTTGATTGACCCAGAATTCCAGATTTAATACAAAATATTGCACAGTTAAGTTAAAGTAAATAGTAATTACACTTTTGACGTGACAACGTATTATAAATTGATGAACGCCGCCGGCTGCACGCACGAAAAAGCATGAGAGCGGAACAATCGATAGAGAGGCACGATCGGCCTAAGCGTTCGGCTTGTGACGAATCTGTCTCTCTTTAACTCCATCAGCCAATGTTTTCGTAAGACGTTATTACGTAAAATTATCGTCCGTAAACCGACTTTACAGACGACCAATTATCTATATATATGAAACAAAGTCGGGTTTGTTCGAACACTTATAACTAGAGAACTGCGGGTCCAATTTTCATGGTTTTTGATTTGTTGGATTTGTCTACGTCTCGAATAGCACAATAACTCTTAAAAACATTGGAAAATTCAAAACTAAAAAAAACCGGACAAGTGCGAGTCGGACTCGCCCACCGAGGGTTCCGTACGTAGTATCATTATTAAATTTGATATTTTTCATTATAAATAAGAAATAATGCCTCGAAAAAAACAAATAAAATTCATTTTACAATGTGTACATCAAGCCCTTTCATATGATACCCCATTTGAACTAGTAGTTTCAACTTGAAATTTCGACACCCTAAAAAAAATTTAGACCCCCTATTTTTTAAGATCTATTTACAAATGTATAGTTTTGAGATTTATTCCTGTACTTGTAGTCTATAGCGATGTTACTTGCCAAATTTCATAGTTCTAGGTCAACGGGAAGTACCCTATAGGTTTTGATTCCCTTGAGTGTGTCGAAATATGCGTTTTTTGTTGAATAAACGGCCGTAACTTTTTTCTACGTAAACTTAGCAGTTTGATTTTTTTTTTAACTTCATGGGACCGTAGACCTGAGTATACAGTTCAAATTTCAGCTTGATACCTCCACGCATTCTCGACATAGAAATTCTTGACAGACAGACAGACAGACGGACAACAAAGTGATCTTATAAGGGTTCCGTTTTTCCTTTTGAGGTTCGGAACCCTAAAAATAAAACTAAACGATTTTTTTGATTAAACACTAAGGAAATCTTTATTTTTATGAAATCTTCAGTTTTTATGGACACGAGTCTTCCCTCAACCGAATGAGTTTTAGAGCATACTCCATCACGCTGCTCAACTGCGGGTTGTCGGAGACCAGTGTTTTCGAGCCGCCTAAAGGCCACTAACTTAGCTTAACGACTGTCATCTAATGATAACAACCGGGACCGACGGCTTAACGTGCCTTTCGAAGCCCGGAGGATCCATCCGTGTACAGGCTACGGTTGACGTTGCTTAACTTACGTGTTCTCTCATCATTCATCTCTATTATTTTCTATTATTCATTGTATTAATTCCATAGCTGGGCACCGTTAATCAAACAGTTAACTTCGTTAATCGCTAATCCGTTACTGAAAAAGTTAACTTCGTTAAAAGTTAAAGCGTTACATTTCAGAATATTTAACGGGAGTTAACGTTAATCGTTAATCCGTTAACACGTGATAAAAATTGCATATTATAAAAACTGTTGGTTCTGGAAGTTAACAGGTTAGAAACAAAAAAGACGGGTATAATTATTAGAGTGTGTATATAGGCATGTCGACAAACTATGGTTTTTTATTAATTAGGATTAAGATTCATCTGTTGTATGTGAAGAACGTTTCGGCTGTAGTATATCCTTGCCCGTGGAGAAAAGACGTTCAACTGCAGCGTTTGAGGGTATAGCAGTATTATATTTAATAAATAGATTTGCGAATATCCGTTCCCCGAGGAATGCCGCATCATTTAACAAGTCTTTCGACTTCATGTCTAGCCACATTTTGACGAGACTTTGATTTGTGGCTCTTAGGTTTTTCTTTAGACTGAAGGACAGAATTACTCACGTTGCTTCCTCCGCCACTTAAACTATCTCCGTCCTTCGAACTTTCGACAGCAAAATAGTGTCATTTCACTCGCTGCATGCGCCGCGCCGCTCTAATCAATCGGGTCGAGCATAGTAGGTATATGTCAGAGCGGTGTGCTGGATTAACGATTAACGGACTTTGTGAAATTTAACGGAAGTTAACGAGTCCGTTAACATATTTTTAAGTTAACTTAAAAGTTAATCCGTTACTCGAAATGTTAACTTCGTTAATTAACGATTAACGAGTTAATGCCCACCTATGATTAATTCCATAAAAACATAAATTTAGTTCTGCTAATATGTACCACGACATTCATTGATTGTTGTGCGGTACGAAGTTCGCCGGGACAGCTAATTTGAAATAAAAACTACTTTAACGGCATTGTACACTTTTTGGAATGGGTAAAAAATGTTAAACTCGCGTCAGAACACGTGGCCTGATCGATTTGTAAGAGGAGCGTAGATCGCCGCCGGCGCGGCGTAAGAGAGGAAGTAGTCCTCCTGTCTTTCTACCGCGCGGCGAAAATGTATGCCTGCTCCTGCTGTTTATTTTTAATGTAATATAAATTGTCAAGTTTGTGTACGATAGCGCAATAAATGAATATTGTATTTTATCACATGAATGATAGTACTTTTATATTAATAAATAAAGCAATTCGTGCGAAATTATTCCCTAATCATTCCAAAATATTTAAAAATGCACAACGTTAATGTTCAAGTTTTCACTTCTGCCGGCACTCCCGGAGTGCAACCCATTTTTTTACAAGCTTTTATTTAACTTGCAATGTATGTATGTTTGTCCGGATGGAATCTTGCAACTTAATTTTGAGCCAGTTATCTTCAACCGATTGAGCTGAAAATTTGTATATACGCTTAGTTTAGATGACAATGCATGGTTAGCTATGTGGAGGTACATTCTCCAGTCTTACAATTACGCTCCCTCTCTCTCTTTTCGCCAGAGCTTCGTTTGTCAGTCAGCAGGGTGTACCGCGTGCAGGTAAGGTTGGCTTTGGTTCAAAGATGTTGATGAACCACTTACACCCCTAAACTAAAAAAAAAGTTCTTGACTTAGTCTTGACATTTCTTCTTCCATTCATTTAGATATATTGCAGAGTCTAGAATCATTACGTGGGAAGTCGCGAGCATTAGCTAGTAAGACATAATTCGTGTTGACGTTCCCTCCGGCGTGTAACGAGGTGAACCGGAAGTGTGCCGGCGGACAGGAAATAATCAGCGCGGACGCGTGATGGACCTTTTATGTACCTTTGGCATAGAGTAGAGATGTGAGACATGTTTCAGTCGATGTATAGATTAAGCTGAGCTTTGAGCGACATATAGGCTTTTTTTCACGAAAATTTGATAAATAAATAAATATTTCTGGACAAATTACACACGGCCATCTAATCCCAAATTAAGCAAAGCTTGTACTATGGGTACTAGATAACTGATTTATACTTAAATACATTTTTTTCTGTAAATTCATACATAGAAAACACCCAGACCAAGATAAACAGACATGTAATGCATATAAATGTTTGTCTTGTGCGGGGATCGAACCCGCAAACTCGGAATCAAAGTGGCGCAAATTCGACTACTGAGCTCGTCAATTGTACGGAATATCTAGTGTTTCTATACAATTTCGAAATAATTAGCAACCACTACGCCAAGGTAATCTACTGTATCCAATAGGATACAGTACAGTACGATCAGTCAGAAATGTTTGCCATAAATATATGGCAAACATTTCTGACTGATCGTTTTTTATTATATTGCTATGAGCTTTTATATCTGATTGTTATTGATAAAATGCCTTCCTGTGTGTTCACGTTCTTTTCCTTTCTTTGCGTACTGCATGTGTAATATAAATCCTTTACATTGAGTGAGCATTTGGTAGCCAATTTTTACTGCGGTGATGTTTGCCTATTGCCCCACTGTTTGACTTTACATATGAGAAGGCGTTACAAAAAATTGTAGATTCTCCACGTCACAGAATACCGCAGCCAAATAACAATTCCCTTGAGGATTGATGTGTTCCTGCGAGTGAGTGAGGTCACCAGGAAGGAAGGAGTTGCTGCGACGGCAGCAGGAGTGATATTTCAAGCGATATTTCGAGCGAGCGTTAATAACCGCTTCAGATCGGATGGGCCGTATGCTTCTCTGCCACCCGGCGTAGCACAAAAAAAAGATTCACAAACTGAACGGTGAGGTGAGGTGGACTTTTAGAACGATATAGATCGTAAAGTTTTAGTACCATAAAGCCGGACTATACACTTGGTGTTTGCCGCAAACACTAGAATCCAAATACATGCCAAACATCTTCACAAACACTCAACATAAACACTGCTCCTGCTGCCTACTACAATCATATTTTTTTTATACTACGTATATTATATATTAGACAAGTATACTTAAGCCGGCTCTTGGCATTTGCCACAAACACGGAACGCTTTGTGTTCGCTGATCACTGGCGACATAAACACAAACAAGAAAACACAAAGAAAAACATACAAACACCCATCCACAGGTTGGTGTTTATTATTTGCTGTTTGTCATTGTCCAAAAAGCATGTGCTGCTCCATATACTTGGTAAACATCAAGGGCAAAGGCACAGATAATAAATAAGAAATTTTTTGTCATCTCCAATAAAACTTGCACCAATATCATCAAACTTGAGACAACTTTCTTATCTCTCCGCAACAGTTGTAACGTCATGTGGAATTGGCCTTAAAGTGAGTAACAATTTGTAACTCTCGACAGATTTATGTCTTTGTAAGCAGTACACGAATATTTTGTGAAGACCACTCGGTGCAGCAGACGGCATTAATGAAATCTTGCATATTGAGTACATGAAACTGTGTATTTGTGTTGGGTGCTTGTAGTCTGTGTTTGGCACGTATGATTTTGGTGTTTGAGGCAAACAAATCCTGCACATTGAGTAGGTACACGAAACCGAGTGTTTGTAGTGTTTGTGTTGGGAGTTTGTAATCGGTGTTTGGCACGTATGATTCCGGTGTTTGCGGCAAACAAATCTTGCACATTACACGAAGTACGTACTTGCACATACGAGTACACGAAACCGAGTGGTTGTATTGGGTGTTTGTAGTCGGTATTTGGCATGTATGATTCTGGTTTTTGCGGCAAATACAAAGTGTATGGAGCCGACTTAAGTTTACTTGTCCAAACTGCGATTTTTGTAGGCACAGTTGGCATATGTTCGTTCGTGATGGAGTATGCTCTAAATCCCTTCGATTGAGGGGAGACCCGTATCTAGCAGTGGGTTGAATAAGAGTTGACGACGACCCATCAACACGTTGCTGTTTATTGGTGTTTATTCTTTGTTGTTTGCCATTGCTTGACAAGCGTGTGGAGCTTCATATGCTTGGTAAACAACAAGCGTATGGAGCAGTGTTTTTGTTGGGTGTTCGTAGTCGGTATTTGGCACGTGTGATTCTGGTGTTTGCGGCAAACACCAAGTGTATAGAGCTGGCTTAAGTATACTTGTCTGAACTGTGATTGTTGTAGGCACAGTTTGCACATATGTTCGTAATCTGTATTTAACAGCACCATCCAAACTTTCGCACCACAAAGTTGTTACACCAATTATAACATCCACAGGCATTTACGAAGCATTTAAACTGAGATGAAAACTTTCTTATGTCCTACGAGTAACATGTAAAATGAAATTATATTTGGATATCAGGAACTTGATGGCGTCGTTGCACGTGTCAGTCTAATCGATCACGCAGGTTAAACAACTTCAACTATAGGCTGTCTATGGATGGATTTATTAAGCTCGAGCTCCGTGCTTCGGAGGACACGTTAAGCTGTCGGTCCAGGCTGTTGTCGTTAAGCCAAGTCAGTGGCCTTTAGGTGGCTTGAAAACACTGGTCTTCGCCATCCAACCCGCAGTTGAGCAGCGTGGTGGAGTATGCTCTAAACCCCTTCAATTGAGGGGAGACCCGTATCTCAACAGTGGGATGATTATGGGTTGATGCCGAAGTTAACTAGACACACTAAAAGAAACAAACACAGACTAAAAGAAGCTAAAAGAGCACTAACCTTAATGTGATAAGTTTAAATTAGGTAGTATTGTTAAAAAAAATATTAAAATGTTATGCATAGCTTACTTGACTTCCAGTCGTGTAAAATTTCTTTATGAACAGTAGGGTTGGCTGAAAGAAATCCCCTTTGTATACATACCTGTTCACTAATTTGTGTATTTGATGTCATGCATTAAGTAAAAGCCACTTGCCAAAAAGCCAAAATGACTTTTACAACCTTTGTATCCGGAAGCCATTTTGGCTTTTTGGCAAATGGCTTTTACTACCTTCGTATCCGGAAGCGTCGATATATGTTATGGACAATATAATAAATTGGGCATTATTCATAATGTTCGGACAATTTAATAAATTGTCAATTATCAATAATAATAAGGCTTACTTGGTATCATATCATTCATCATCTAGGTTGACGGTGCGCGGAGATCCTATTTCCGGTGACAGGACACAAGAAAACCCTAACCTAACCAAAAATCAACTGAAATCTAACCAAAACATGATTTATTACTTTGACGAAGTATTATCCAGTATGAATAATCCTTGAGGGTTGTTGTGTTACTGCGAGTGAGTGAGGTCACCAGAAAGGGAGAAGATGCTGCGTAGGCAGCGCGGGTGGCGGCGCGCGAGCGATATTTTATATTGCGAGCGTTAATATGACTACGGTAACTGCTTCACATCAAGCGAGCCGTATGCTTGTCTGCCACCCGACGTAGTAGTTAGGTATAAAAAAAAAGAATAATAACTACTTTATCAAATTGACCATAACATATAGACATTATAGACTAAATAGATACAACTCAAAGAACATATATCTCATTGCAAAGTGAAAATAGAACAAATTAACTCATCCAATTATAACTCCGACCCAAACTTGTTCAAGTCTGGCACTATCGTTAAATAACCACAGGCATTCTCTATTTCAGAAGTTGAGTTAGTTATTTAACTGAGCTGTATTGAGTCGACCTACTTTAGTGTAATCAACTCGGTGTGATTTAAATCCAATATTCTCTAACAGAGCAAGTCCAGTGTGGGGTGTAAGTGGTTCATCAATATCTTTGAACTAAATCCAACCTTACCTGTACGTGGTGCACCCTTATTAACTATTATGTGTTCAATGCCTCCTATAGGCAAATAATTGACAAAATTTTAAATACAAAAGTAGATGATCAAACTATCATAGTAATTTTAATTGGAAATTGTAATATTAATAAATTTTTTTTTTGAAAAGAAGGGTACGTTAACCTTTGGTTCCGGCTTGTCATTAGATGACAGTTAGCCAAGTCAGTGGTCTTTAGGGGGCTTGAAAACACTGTCCTCCCTGAACCCGCAGTTGAGCAGCTTGGTGGAGTATGCTCTAAATTCCTTCGATTGAGGGGAGGCCCGTACCCCAACAGCAAGAACAAGGATTGACAACGACTACAAGTTTTCTTCCACGTACTATCAAGCTGTGGAATGAACTGACTGTTGAGGTTTTCTCATGAGACGTGATGAGCATGGGGTCTTCAAAAAGGGCGTAAGTGTCGGCATCGCGCATGTGATGCCTCTGGTGTTACAGGCGTCCATAGGCTACGGTAACTGCTTTCCATCAGGCGGACCGTATGCTTTGTTACCTTAGTGCAGTGTTCCGCAAAGCATCTCCTTCCGTTCTGATGACATCACTCACTCGCAGGAACACAACAATCCTCAAGGGGATTGTTATTTTGTGGTTATTTGGCTGCGGTATTCTGTGAGCTGGAGGTACATTCCCCAGTCGGGTAGCTTACAATTACGCTCCCTACCTCTCTTTTCGCCAGAGCTTCGTTTGTTAGTCAGTAGGGTGCACCGCGTGCAGGTGAAGTTGGCTTTGATTCAAAGATGTTGATGAACCACTTACACCCCTAAACATCAATAAATTCCGAGAAGAGTGCTGCCTTGCGGTATTACATTTGTATGGATATTCGGGCACACGATAGGACACTTGATGACAAATGCCAAGTCAGTAGACCCAATTTTCGCATTACCCATTCTAGTGGCGAGTTAGGTCCGGAATGTTGAGTGGGGATGCTACTTGTAGGTAAACTTTACATAATATTACGTTAGTACTATTACTTGTACTTTGATAATATTCTAAGTTAAGGCGCTTTATGCAGTAGAAGTGGCCGTATGTTTGTTTTTTTTTTTTTTTTTGTACCACTTAAGTGGGAAATAAGCAAACGGCCCGCCTGATGGAAAGCAATTACCGTAGCTATATTAACGCTCGCAACATAAAATATCGGTCGCGCGCTGCCACCCCCGCTGCCAACCAGCAACTCCTTCCTTTCTGTTGACCTCACTCACTCGCAGGAACACAACAACCCTCAAGGGAATTGTTATTTGGCTGCGGTATTCTGTGAGGTTCCCCAGTCGGGCAGCTTAAGAAATACGCTAGGCCCTACTTCTCTTTTCGCCAGAGCCTCTTCTGTCTATGAACGCCTCTAACACCACGGGCATCACACGCGCGTTGCCGACCCTGTAAAAACCTCATCACGCCCTTTTTGAACACCTCCATGCTGAATTCTCCTGACAAAATCTCGACAGGCAGTTCATATCACACTTTGACAGTACGTGGGAGAAAACTTCTCTGGAACCGCACAGTACGCGACCACTTAGGCTCCAATGTGTGAGGATGAATTCCCTGTCGATGGCGAGCGGTGCGACTGTAAAAGGAGGCCGTGGGCATCATGTCAAACGACTCCTTAGTATAAATATCAAGCATTGGCTTTGATTCAAAGATAAGGAACGAAAGAGTTTGTTTGTAAGTTCTTTAATGCAATAACAATATGTAATACAATTCTTAAAAGTAAAGAGTAATACATAGGCGGACTTATCCCTAATAGAGATCTCTTCCAGTCAACCTTACAGTCATTGAGTTTTGCTGTTTTAGCGAAAAGTAGCAAAAACAACCGTTTTTACTTCTGGATACATACTAAAATGAAATATTTTGAGTGTTAGTATAATAACGTAAAAATACTTTATTGTCTTATTATCAGACTGAATATAGATTTTTTTTTTGAAATTGATAAAATATTGCTATCAAAACATATAAACGTAAATCAATGCGGTAAATGTCAATATATATTTTCTTCTGATGTACACAATATATTTACCCTATAATTTTTGCTATCAAAGAACAATGACATGTGCAGATACGACTTTAATAAGCTAATGTCTCTATCATTCATTATACAAATTTTGTATAGTGTCGGTTTTGAAATAAGTGTGCAATATTATTATTATATTATATATATATTAATTGCGCACATTGTTCATTGTGCAATAAGTTTTTTTTATACTAAGTCGGTTGGCAGACAAGTATACGGCCCGCCTGATGTGAAGCGGTTGCCGTAGCCATATTAACGCTCGCAACATAAAATATCGCTCGCGCGCCGCCACCCCCACCGCCAGCGCAGCATCTCCCTCCTTTCTGGTGACCTCACTTACTCGCAGGAACACAACAATCCTCAAGGGAATTGTTATTTGGCTGCGGTATTCTGTGAGGTGGAGGTACATTCCCCAGTCGGGTAGCTTACAATTACGCTCCCTACCTCTCTTTTCGCCAGAGCTTCGTTTGTTAGTCAGCAGGGTGCACCTCGTGCAGGTGAAGTTGGCTTTGGTTCAAAGATGTTGATGAACCATTTACACCCCAAAGTTATTGTATTTTATTGTGTTTTGGACATGTTTTCAACTAGTTAATTAGTTCGTTAATTCCATCTACCTTTACAGTCAAGACCATAGTTTTAACTAAAATAAACACAAATTATACGCAGTAGGAAACTACGATGAGAGTTATAAATTCAAGTCACAGCTTGAGTTAGCTAACTAAAGTTTAATGAGAAACCAAATTGTGTTTTGTGTTAGGAGTCATGTTATTTAACAAAACTGCGTTGTTTTTAAAGGTTTCATTTATATATAACACAGTACATAATTAAAAGAGTCACATCCAGAATATATTCTATAATGTATGCCAAATTTTGTCAAAATCTGTTCAGCTGTTTTCCCGTGATAGAGTAACAAATATCTGTATATCCTCACAGAAATACCTCACAAAAGACCGCAGTTGTATAACTATTTCCTAGAAGCCTATACTGTTATAGTCCTGCTTGTAAAAGAGATTAGGAAGGAGTTTTTATTCGGGACGGGGGCCCACCACACATTCCCACCACTGTGTCTCCTGTTTAACCGCCAAAAAAGGCAATGAACAGTGAAGTCCATTGCAGTCCCGGGGGTAAAACTACCGCTGCCTTGGTTCACACAACGAATTTAATCTGAAGAAATTAGTAGGAGTAAGAAGCTTTTGAAATTTGACATCCCCTCTTAGCAATGTGAGAGGCAGCAATATGACAAAAAAGGCATTAAAGCCTAAAGAAAAGGCTAGTCAAGTGGGGTTCTAAAATCTTGAAATTGAGGACCTAAGGGATTGAATTGTTATTTAATATATCGATTCCAATAATATAAATTCCAAAGTCGTCTGAACGCTTGATAATTCTCACTTGTTGCTACCAAATCAGAAAGGAGTTGCTGCAATTGTAGCGGGAGTGGCGACGCATGAGCCCTGCCTTAATATACAAGCATCTATAGGTGACAGTTATCGCTTTACATCGGGCGAATCGTTTGATTTTCTGCCACCCGACATAGTAAATCAATTCGATGTATATAATGTGAACTCTCGAAAAGATTCCCATCAAGAACTTCTAACATTAAAGCATTCAAAAATCAGTCGGAAAAATCTCTACAAAATAAAATTCAAAACTCAAATTGAACGGTCGTTCATAACGCTCAAGGAAAAAAAAATGTGCAAACTTTTTGTATAAAAGTGTGTTTTCTCATGAAACTTTGTCTTTAGTATTTGGTGATCACTTCACGAAGTGTCACCGAGAGTTGAGGCACAGGCACAATTCAGATTGTCGACAGTAAGGACACATTGTTGTTGTTGATTCAATCATTGACTCTATGTATATATTCTTTATTGCATAACAACAAATACAGAAATTAGTGAACAGACAAGTACATATTGTATAAAGGTGAGCTTATCTCTTCAAGAGATTTCTTACAGCCAACCCTATTGTGCATAAAGAAATTTCACATGGTTTGTATCAAGCAAGCTATGCATAACATTTTAGTATATTTTTAACAATACGAGAAAAATACAAATTTAACCTTATCATTCTTCATGAGTAAGGTTCAAGCTCCTTTAGCTTTTTTTTAAAGTAACGACAGTATCTACGGCTATCTCTAATATGTCCTATCATATCATCTGACTGCCAGAGGATGAAAAATTTGAGTTATGCTTTTGTATGTAAATTTTGATATGAAATTTAATTTAATAAGAAATATATTTTTTGGTATTTTAGGTCAATAAATTGCGACGAGTTGTTTTGGAAATCCCTCTGGATTTTAACCTTACTACCTTACACTACCCAAAGAAATCTGAAGAGACGGATACAAATTGCAATTTGAGGGTGTGAATTCAGGACTATTATGGGGGATTCATTAACGCCGGCTAGTACACTACTATAACAGTTTAACTCTACTGTAACTCTTAAAATTTTTGCAGAGGAGGTAAAGGTGTGTGTGATCTGGAGTTATTCTATTAAAAGACTACACCCTTCCTGTAGAGTTTTCGAGTAATATTGCCGAAATCCGCACATCTCTAAGTGTCACAGTTACAGTCATAACTTGTAAAGGGGACAATGATGCGAGTGAACGCTTTAGCGAGGTAAATAATAAATAGAAAACCGAATTGAACAACAATATATGTATTTACGTTACATGACACTAAAGCAATGTAAAAACAAAAAAGACAATTTAAAAAGATGACAGCTGACAAAGTCAGAGTAAATACTGAAAAATCAATATTTTAATTTATAATATTTTTATTTAAAATAATTTTAATAGAATTATGTGTGCAAGTTGCTTTCGGCATCAAATTTGATTTCCAAAGAATATAAATTCGAGGATACGTGAAAACCTACAAAATCATCACATCACATAAAACAAACACATACGTGCGTGGACACACCAGAAGGGATTTACTGTAAGAATAATCAACAGGAACACTACATACCTATCTCCACAAGAACAATTTTAATAGCTCATAGTCTACCCGAATATCCTACTGACAATTCATTTTCCAACAGATTTTTTTTTAAGAATCCTACTGCTAAAGATTGAGAAGATGCTCCTGGACACCTATAATCAAAGCTCTTATTTTTTTTGTGATTCATAAGCTAAGTGGTTTTACTTAATTATTTATAATTTATACAAGATATTGAAGAACTGTTTACTGATCCTGAAATTGCATCACAAGCTCTATCAAACCATATTAGTGGTCTAAACTTCAAAGTGTTTCATGTTGTTTTGTGTTTTATATATACATATTTAAGTTGGTGTTATTATGTTTTTACCTATTTTACATAAGTATTTTTAATTGTTTTGTGGATGCAGCCCGGCTCTCTATCCGCAGACAGCACATCTTCATCAAATCACACATGTAGGAACTGTAGTAAATCATTTCATACTCTACGTGGCCTCCATATTCATTCTTCGAAAGTTCACAAAAATTTTAACTCACTAAATACCTCCTCATCTGTACCACCACAATCGCAAACATCTGCCTCCAATCCAACGCACTACAACATCGCCGCCTTTCATCTACACCTCAGCCACCTGAAAAATAATATTCCCGTTGTGAAACGTATTCCACGCGGTGCCAGGATTGCCGTAGCAACCAGATTATCCCACCTCATCAATAACTGCGTTGAGAACAATAGTTCACAATCCTGGCAGGAACTACTAACTTTTTCATTCTCAACTCTACATGCTCCATCAGACAATAGCCAAGTGTCTTTTTCCCAAAAAATTAAAAATAATTGTTCCATTCCCATCCGTCATTACCCACCCACCAACAGTAATACTCCCATTCAAAATAGAAAATCCCATTCCAAATATAATCTAAAAAAAAATGTAGAATTGAAAGTTAGCAACGGGGATTTAAAAGGCGCCGCCAGACTTCTTTTCACTAGTGATGTGCTGTCTCCGGACACACCAGAAACCCTCTCGGCTTTACAAACTAAACATCCACCAGCTCCAGCTATACCTTACTTCCTAGATCCGCCTACTACACCTGACGTCTGTCTCCGCATCCAAGATAAAGACACAGTGAATGCAATTCATTCATTCAAAACCGGTTCAGCTGCAGGTCTTGATGGAATTTCTCCTCAACACCTGAAAGACTTAACGTCACACTGTGTGGGCGATGCAGGTAAACTTTTGATCAGATCCTTAACAAAATTATTAAATGTAATGCTTTCAGGAAATGTCAACCCCGAAATTGTCCCTTTAATTTATGGCGCAAATCTGATCGCCCTGACAAAAAAGGACGGAGGAGTAAGGCCAATAGCAGTGGGTTCAACTTTTCGGCGTTTGGCTTCTAAAATTGCGGTACGTTACATATCATCCTCTCTTCAAAAACAATTTGAACCAATACAGGTAGGCTTTGGCACTAAAGGTGGTTGCGAAGCAGCGGTTCACGCCCTACGCACCTATTTACAAGATGACCAATGTGAGGTATTGCTCAAAATTGACATAAAAAACGCTTTTAATTCGGTTAACAGGGACACCCTGCTGAATGAAATTAGAAATAATATCCCGGAAATTTATAACTACTTACTTAATTGCTATGCCGAACCTACAAAATTAATATACAAAAATTACGAACTCTCGTCAGAAGTTGGTTGCCAGCAGGGTGATCCCCTCGGACCAGCCATTTTTAGCCTAGCCATTAACCCTATAATTCAAAATCTAAAATCTAAATTTAATGTATGGTACTTAGATGATGGGACCCTAGGGGGTGACGCCGACACCGTTTTATTGGACCTTTTAGAAATCAAAAATAAATTCAGCTCTATCGGTTTGGATCTAAACTACAACAAATGTGAACTTTACATACACAATACAAATAGTCATAGTGACATATTTCAGCGATTCAACGCACTTACCTCAAACATAAAAATAGTAAATAAACAATCATTAAACCTTCTAGGGTCACCAGTTTTCGAAGATGCCATACCCGACGTAATCACTCAAACAATCACAAAATTCAAAAACTGCGCAGACCGCTTATATGAAATCAATTCACATACGGCAATTACCCTTTTAAAATTCTGCCTTTTCGTTCCAAAATCTACATATCTGCTCCGCTGTTGTCCTTTCTGGAAACATCAAAATTCCCTAATTCCGATTGACACCCTTATAAAATCCACATTAGAATCTGTTTTGAACATCCAACTCAGCGAGCAATCTTGGACCCAAGCATCTCTTCCCATCAGATATGGTGGGCTAGGGATTCGCAAAATTTCCAGTGTGGCTCTGCCGGCGTTCCTATCATCTGTCCATAGCACGACCGATCTCGTAGGTAAAATCCTGAAGACCTGCTCTTCTAACTATGAGACGGCGGGCTTGAACGATGCTCGGAATGCCTGGCAAATGGCTTGTCCGGGTCAAAATTTCCCCTTACTGACAAAATCTCAAAGGAGCTGGGATGATTTTATCTGTAAAATTAAAAGCTCAGCGCTCTTAGACTCCAGCTCGGGTTCAGCTCGCGCCAGACTGTTGGCCGCAGGAAGAAAAGAATCCGGGTATTGGCTTCATGCCTATCCCTGTGCTAACAATGGTACTTTTCTGGAACCTGATACCTTGAGACTGGCAGTCAGCCTGAGACTGGGAGTGCCGGTCTGTGCCTCACACAAATGCCCTTGTGGCAAGGATGTCGACCAGTTAGGACACCACGGACTCTCCTGTCAGCTAAGCGCAGGACGCTTTTCGAGGCACGCCGCCGTCAATGACATAATCCGCCGCTCTCTTGCCACCGTCAATGTACCTGCATTACTTGAACCAAACGGTATTTCGAGAGACGATGGTAAGAGACCGGACGGCATGACCCTGATTCCGTGGAGCATGGGACGGGCGTTGGTTTGGGACGCTACTTGCGCCGATACTCTGGCCCCGTCTCATCTCCAGGGAACTACACACAAGGCAGGCGCTGCGGCGGAGGCGGCCGAGAAAAGAAAAATTACGAAATATTGCGGTCTCGGCTCGGAATACACTTTTGTGCCTTTCGGAGTCGAGACCCTGGGTTCGTGGGGTCCTAATGCGCTTAAATTCATGAATGAGCTCTCCAAGCGCCTGGTAGAAGCCACTGGTGACCGAAGAGCTGGCGGCTTTCTCGCACAACGGATTAGTATTGCTATACAACGAGGAAACGCTGCCAGCATCTTCGGTACAATGCCACGGGGGCCTTTTTTAGATAATATGTAGTTTTATTTTTATTTTTAATTTAGTTTTTAATTTAGTTTCTTAGAAATAATTGTATGAGTTTTTAGAGATAAGTATGTGATTTTATTGATATTTGGTTATTTAAAAATTATTCAAAGTTAATATTTTGTGTTCCTTAAATATAAATTAAATACCTAGTTAAATAAAGTTCGCGAACGAAGATAAATTTGCAAAATGCTATAGTTAAGTAAATCTATCCACGCGGCAGTAAAGCAGTAGATACTTTTTCTGTCTACATTTAGAATTAATTGAATACCTTTAAGATAATTATATATCAACATAACTGATTATTAAAATATATGTGAAGAGAACACGCGAGTCATAGAGTTTAAGTTGCGGTATAAATGACCAAACAGCCATTGTAAATCAAATTAGAGCGGAAATAATTCAAATATAAACAATAAAATATAATGGGGTGTAAGTGGTTCATCAACATCTTTGAACCAAAGCCAACTTCACCTGCACGCGGTGCACCCTGCTAACTGACAAACGAAGCTCTGGCGAAAAGAGAGGTAGGGAGCGTAATTGTAAGCTACCCGACTGGGAAATGTACCTCCACCTCACAGAATACCGCAGCCAAATAACAATTCCCTTGAGGGTTGTGTTCCTGCGAGTGAGTGAGGTCACCAGAAATGAAGGAGATGCTGCGTTGGCAGCGGGGGTGACGGCGCGCGAGCGATATTTTATACGCTACGCTACTGGCTACGGTAACCGCTTCACATCAGGCGGGCCGTATGCTTGTCTGTCACCCGACGTAGTATAAAAATATATATATATATTACAAAGGAATCTACAACTTCTATAGATTCAACATTCTGTTTCATTTTACTTATATTGTGTCATCGCCCTGAGAATTGAGGCATGCCATCGAAAGTGGTTTTACGAGGGTGGCTCTCTCTAAAATTGTACCTTCAGGAGTTGTAACTGCCCCGAGTGGCCGTTCGCTATAAAAGTTATATGGCGCTGAACGATTGTGCGTTTGAGTTTATTTCAAGCGTTTAGATTTGTTGTTGAAGAGATACTGCTAGTTAGGTTGAAGTGATTATGTTCAGATTTTTGGATACCAAAAATTTTTCTTCAATTATTTTATACTATGTCGGGTGTAAAACAAGCGTACGGCCGGCCTGATGTGAAGTGGATACCGTATTCTACTATATGCAATTACCCATATAAATATAATATTTTAGTTTAAATAATATATATAAGATATGTATATTTAAATATACAATATACAAAGTAGTTCGATGGCGACGTTGCGTGTGTTAGTTTAATCGAACACGCAAGTTAAGCAACGTCGGTCGTAGCCTGTCCATGGATGGGTTTGTTTATCTCAAGTTCCTCGGTGCTACAGAGGGAACGTTAAGCCGTCGGTCCCGGCTGTTGTCATTAGGAGATAGTCGTTAAGCCCAGTCAGTGGCGTTTAGGCGGCTTAAAAACACTGGCCTCCGCCAACCCGCAGTTGAGCAGCGTGGTGGAGTATGCTCTAAACCCATTCAATTGAGGGAGACTCATATCCCAGCAGTGGGATGAATAAGGGTTGTCGACGATGATGATCATGATCATCAGTGATGGATGATCAATCATGCCAATCCACCTTCGAGCCGACGAGCTCGGTGGCGTAGCGGCCAATGATGCGTCTTCCACAGCAACGCTCGTGGGTTCGATTCCCACACAGGACAAACATTTATGTGCATAAACATGTCTGTTTCATGTCTTGGTCTGGGTGTTTCCTATGTATCATCATTTATTCATCATTCACATTTTTTTTGTAAATACATATTTACAAAAAAAAAATGTATTTACGTATGTTTATCAGTTGTCTAGTACCCATAACACAAGCTTCGCTTACTTTGGGGCTAGATGGCGCTGTGTAATTTGTCTGACAATATTTATTTATTATTTACCTGACACATGCGGTACTTACGAACTTATACGCGGGAACGGCAATGCGCGAGTTTAATTTTCTACCTCCATGGTGCGAGTGATACTTTTTGTGTTACCAACATATATACCTCTTCTTTAAAGGACTCAGTTCAACATTCTAATAACGACGGCAGCTAATTCTCCTCCAAAGTAGGATTACGAACAATTTGCATATTTTGAATGGTACTCCCAACTAAATAACTTATTCCTTTTCTATCTAACAACCTCTATTGCCAATGCTATAAAGTCCATATTACAGTATTTTTTGCAAACGGTATTGTCCAATAACCAATTTATCTCCTTCGCTCGTATAAGCCTTTATTCCTATAGTCATATGGTTCATATTGTTGTTTTAAGTGTATATGTTAAAAGTATTGACAACGGCACGGTCTTACTGCGATCTCCTGTGGAATACTGAATAGCTCTTTGTATTTTTCTTGTTAGCTTTTTGGTAAAACAAAAGATTTTTGTCTTAGTTATATTTATTTGGAGTTTTTTTATAGCAAGTCGGATGGTAAACAAGCATACGGTCCACCTGAATTAATATAGTTACCATAGCTCAGGGGTTTAAACATTTATGGAAGCAAAACAACAACCAACACTCAACTATATATAGTTATATAAAACAAAATCGGGTCACACCCTGGCCACTCCATACAAATGACGCGTCATTCGCTACTACATAAACAAAGATGTGTGTGCAGAGCGTGAATGATCGTGTGTGCGTGCGGCGCCATACAAATTGTTCCAGATTTGTCTCAGAGGGGAGGTGAGGTGGACACGAGAGAGCGGCAGGGAGTGGCCATACTGTACGTAGTACTGGTACTATTACTTATACTGTGGTCGAGTTACATTATATCCCAGAAATCGGTCAGAAATACCATTTAAAACCCAGAAATCGGTCATTAATCGGCCCAGCTGGGACTAATTTTTATGATCTTTGATTCGTTGGATTTGTCTTCATCCTGAACAGCAGCACAGCTATTCATTGTGCCTAGCGAGCGGAACTCTTATATACGAAAAGTCACTTTTTAAAATGTATAAGGTCTAAAACCACTGAACCTATTTTGATGAAACTTGTCACAATTGAAGACTTCGACATGCTCGAGGTTTGTATCAAAAAAAATTGAGATCGATCATGTTCTTGAGGAATGATCATCAAATACATTTTCCATTGAAATCGATGGAAAACATACACTCAACGAATCCACTCGGTCTACTTAACCTCGATTTCAGCCCCGTGGTCTAGAATCCGGCCTAGTACCTATGGCTATATGTAAATACATGTAAGAAAAATTAACGAATAAAAAAATATGATGACATTGCCAGGTGAGCAACTTAATTCGCCCCAAAGGCATATAATGTAACTAACCGTGCCCGCGGTTTCACCCGCGTGAAATTAATTTTAATACACAGTTTTTAAATCGCGCGTCCAATGAAAACAGTTTTAGCCGACTTCTAAAAAAGAAGGAGGTTTTCAATTCGACTGTATATACTTTTTTGAAGTGAAAACTTCTTCAGCAGCGTTGTGCACTTTTTGGGATGGGTTAAAAATGTTAAACTCGCGTCACGATACGTTATACCTGTAACGTTGTACCTGATCGAAAATTCGTAAAACGAAGGGAGAGTAGACCGCCGGCGAGGCGTAGGAGAGGAAGTAATATCCCCTCTATTTCTACCGCGCGGCAAAAATGTAACCTGCAGCTTGTAATATAAATTGTCATGTTTGTGTACGATAGCGCAATAAATGAATATTGTATTTTACCACATATATGATAGTACTTTTATACTGATAAATAAAGCAATTCGTGCGAAATTATTCCCTAACCATTCCAAAATATTCAAATATGCACAACGTTAATGTTCAAGTTTTCACTTGTGCTCGCACTGCCGGTGTCAGTGCAACCCGTTTATTTTTTGTATATTAGGCGATAACTCCGGCAAATATGAACGGATTTCAAAAAAAACAAAGAACCAATTGTGAAGGCAAAATCCTGGCATCGAAACAATGTTATCCGCCCCAAAAGATGTCATATGGAAGCATGTATTGTATTTATTTCCTTGTTTTTTTAGAAAACGGCGAAACTCATCAAATTTATAAGAGAAAAGTTCTCTAAGAACTTCAACTGGCTCGTCTAATGTTGAAAGGGCTACTTTTCCCCGAACAACATGCCTGCAGGTTCCTCTTTCTATTTAAGAGCACCGCAAAATTTGCATTCTTTATTCATCGCATCTATATTTTTTATAAGATTGTGGCTTTATGTAAAGCCTCGTCGTACTCAAATGCAGCTTTATCGAATACTCCTCACGTGTTTCTTGTGAACATTAGACGCCACTGTTCTGCTCTTTTGCTTTCAGCGACAGCGTATCTGCGTGATTCAACAGTTTCTGTAGCTAAGGGTCGCCATGTAAGTTGCCTGCTGAATACGCCGAGGTGCCTGTTGAGACGCTAGATACTCAGCCAGTATGCTGTCGACGTCGATCTTGGAACTGTTCTGGTGTCTCGTCAGCTCCTTGAGAAGCCAGATATTCAGCATGCTGTTTGCCGAGCTTGAAACTGCTCTGGTGTCTCAGCAGCTCTGTGAGCTGCCTTACACATCGTTATATTTTGGAAAATTCACACAATATGTTTATTAATTATATCTTATATGTTATTCTGATATATAAGCTATATTATTGTAAAGTTTCATTAAAATCCATTCAGTAGTTTTTGCGTGAAATAGTAACAAACATCCATCCACACATACTCACAAACTTTCGTATTTATAGTATTAGTAGGATTATGAATGTCAGCGTAGGTCACACTAAGAGCAAAGAGAAACGTAACAAGTCTCGCTTCGCTTCGTTCATGTCGCCCAACCAATGATGTTCTATTTCTATAGATACGGCTTACCCATAACACACCCCAGCCACTCCATACAAATGTTGCGTCGTCATACTACTACATAAACAATGACGTCTGCGCAGAGCGTAAATGAGCGCGTGTGCGTGCGGCGCCATACAAACTGTTCTAGATTTGACTCAGAGGAGAGGTGAGGTCGATACGAGAGAGCGGCAGGAAGTAGACATACTGTACGTAGTACTATTACTTATACTGCAGTAGTAGAAAACGACGCGACGTTTGTATGGAGTGTTCGGGGTGCGTCAAAAAACGGTCACGAGAGCTAGCTATAATTAGCTATGTAGGTTGGGACATCGACTATCGCCATCCTTATCATATCAGTGATTTAATATACTTGCTATCTCCTTTCCTTGCCGAGTGTAAAATGGCGCCAATTTTCATTCACACATTCCTGTGCCACTTACCATCGCGACAAGACGTTAGCAGTCGTTAGCGCTATTCAAAAACAGTTAGTGAAAAGTTGTAGATAAAATGCCTTCCTGTATGCACATGTTCTTTTACTTTCTGTTTATGTTCGCCGATGGTCCATCTATATATAAAATGTCATGAAATTAGTACCATAGTTTATCAAAGTTCATTTATTTTATGCACCCTTAATTCTTTTTTATGAACTAAAATGTAATACTTAACTTACTTTTATGACAAGTGTGGAAAATGTCAAATGTTTATCTTTATTGTTTATCGTTGTTTGTACACAATTACGGTCAGACATTAAATGTTATATTACAGACTGAACTTTTAATGGAAGCCACAATCTATGTACTTAATTCTAAATATTGTTACGAGCTAGGGTTCTAGATTTGGATGTAAAACGCCAATGACAACTTCCAAGGATTTATTAACGCAGGGTCTCGTCTGCAGGTCTTCACAACACGAAGTCCACACGAAGATTCCAAATC
Organism: Hypsopygia costalis; assembly: GCA_937001555.2. Taxonomy (NCBI): domain Eukaryota; kingdom Metazoa; phylum Arthropoda; class Insecta; order Lepidoptera; family Pyralidae; genus Hypsopygia; species Hypsopygia costalis. The sequence continues at coordinate 7,859,666 of OW443350.2, forward strand.
GCAGGTCAAATCGAAGCCCAATAGTATCGCTGAGGTCTTAGGTTATCACTTGTCTCGCAGGTAGATTCGCTCGAAGTTTACACTTCCGAAGTCCAAACTGCCCCCTTACCACCATCTCTTATTGCGACTCAATAACTGAATAGATCCATTACTCATTACATTACATACTCTATTTCAAATGCAATAGAGTCGCTTATTCATTGCTATGAATAAGCAATCTATTCAATTATTGAGTCGCAATAAGAGATGGTGGTAAGGGGGCTGAACTCAACTATGCGCCGCTGCGGTCGCTACTTATATCCGCCGGCAAGGGTTCCCGAATGTTCTCGTATGTACATGTACGTACTTCCCTTCGGTAAGACATCGTAATGTCTCGAACATTTTAATGTCATAGTGTTATGAACCTTATGGTAGTAGACATACGGGTCGTTATTGCTTGCAACGAAGTATGCGGCGACTATTCTAGAAGGTTTCATTCTAGATGATTCGCCACAGGACCGCGACAATATGTATATATTTCCAAGACTATGAACGTTTGACGCGATTACGTCTTTAAATTTGCTACCATACGGGGCAATCCAAAAAATCTAACGATAACAAAATTTTGGGGTGTAGTGGTTCATCAACATCTTTGAACCAAAGCCAACTTCACCTGCACGCGGTGCACCCTGCTGACTGACAAACGAAGCTCTGGCGAAAAGAGAGGTAGGGAGCGTAATTGTAAGCTGGGGAAAGTACCTCCACCTCACAGAATACCGCAGCCAAATAACGGTTCCCTTGAGGGCTGTTGTGTTATTGCGAGTGAGTGAGGTCACCAGAAATGAAGGAGATGCTGCGTTGGCAGCGGGGGTGGCGGCGCGTGAATGATGTTTTATGTTGCGAGCGTTAATATGGCTACGGTAACCGCTTCACATCAGGCGGGCCGTATGCTTGTCTGCCACCCGACGTAGTATAGAAAAAAAGATAACAAAATCGGGGGATACAGTTGGGCGTTGCAGTTTCGAATATATGTTCTTCATCCAAAATTCAATCACACCACTGGATAGATAGATGAAGGATCAAAGAATTTATTACGCTAAGTATGGGATAAGACGAGCTCGGTAGCGTAGCGGTCAATGACGCGGCTTCGACACCAACGCTCGTGGGTTCGATTCCCACATAGAACAAACATTTTGTGTGCATGAACATGTCTGTTTGTCTTAGTCTGGGTGTTTTCTATGTATCTTAAGTATGTATTTTTTTTTTATTTATTTTTTTTATACTACGTCGGGTGGCAGACAAGCATACGGCCCGCCTGATGTGAAGCGGTTACCGTAGCCATATTAACGCTCGCAACATAAAAAATCTTCATCTTTCTTAACTTCCTTAATGTACTATTAAAATCGAATACATACTATCCACTATATATACTAATACGATGTACGATTAAAATCGATATGTATATATTAAAATCGACGAGACAACAATGAAGCCGTTTTCAAAAATATTTCATAAAAAAATCTATATAAAAGTAACAGAGATAGGTTTAATTTTCTTCCGCACGGAAAAGACAGTTTTGGTGTTCAAAAACTCGCAGCATAATCGATTTTTCTAGCGAGCGTGCGACAAAGTAACTTTCTAATAGTAGATTCAGGGACATACATACTATTTTTTTTAGAGTAAATTTAGTTTTTTATTTCTTATCTGTTTATATCTTAGGTTCAAGTTATTGACAAACATCTTTAGCTTTGTCGGTAGAGATTCAGAGTTTCTACCAGCTGAGGTAAACACGCAAGTAATTTAAGCTGAGATTTTATTTTCGCAATCAAAAATTCCGACAGGTATCGGCTTCAGTTTGGGCCAGTGGTGCCCAACTTGTAATGCTCCAAGGGCTATTTTGAAAATCCCGATACGCCACGCGGGCACCGCCGAGTTAATAAAAAACTAAGTGATTTTTATTTATTTTGTTAACATGATTTATTTAGTATCATGTTCACTTCAAAACAGAATAGATCAGAACAGCAAAAAGCTAATGCGATACTTGGCTGTTCACGTTTTCAGAAAGCTTCTTAATGTCTGGTTTGTTTATCCGATTTTGTTCGCTGGCGCCCAGAATACAAGTTGCGGATTACCAGGTGCCCGCGAGCTACCGGTGGGGCACCATGGGTTGAGGCGGTAGCACAGTAGGTATAAGTAATAGTACAGTATGGCCACTCCCTGCTGCTCTTTCGTGTCAACCTCACCTCCCCTCTGAGACGAATCTGGAACAGTTTGTATGGCGCTGCACGCCCACACACTCATTCACGCACTGCACAGGCGTCATTTTTATGTTACCGACGCGACAATTGTATGGAATGGCCGGGGTGCGGCGGTAGGGTAGATTAGATCATGATTCCCCCGATCACTATTTAGGTATATATACCAGTATATATGAAGTATGATAGATGAAAATACGGTATTTTCGAAAAGATCGTATTACTCCATAAACTACTAGCTGTTACACGCGGATTCGCTCGCGTGGTCATAATTTTGATAAAACTTTTTTCCCATGGGAATGAGATGTTTTTCCAGAATAAAAAGTAGCCTTTGTCACTCATCAGACATTGAACTATCTCTGTAAACAAATCATGTCAATCCATCGGTTCCTTTCGACGTGATAGAAGGATACACAACCAAACAATTACGGAGTCTAGCGTCGCCCACGTGGTCATTATTTTAATTAAAATTTCAATTAATATAATGACCACTTAAAAAGCATTATATTTCCACGGGGAGGGAATATGATGTTTTTCCGGAATTAATGTCATTCCCCAGACCTTGAACTAAAAAATCTTCCCTTTCGACGTGATATATATATACACACTCACCAATAAAAAGTAGCCTTCCATCTTGTTGAACTATTTCAGAAAAATGTCGCCGTCTAGTCCCAAATTAAGCGCAAAGTTTGTACAATGGGTACTAGACAAGTGATAAATGTACTTAAATACATTTTTTTGTAAATACATACTTATAATATAATACATAGAAAACACCCAGACCAAGACAAACAGACATGTTCATGCACAAAAATGTCGTCAACGCTTATTCATTCCACAGCTGAGATACGAGTCTCCCCTTAATCGAAGGGGTTTAGAGCATACTCCAACACGCTGCCCTACTCCGGGTTGGCGGAGATTATATAGTTTCGTTTCCTTTTTACGTGGTTTTCTAAACTGTGAAAATTTTGTTAGTAGTACATAGTGTCTGGCCGTGTGGTTTCCGGCAGACTAGAAAAGAATCACTCCGTCTCTTCCCGTGGATGTCGTACAAGGCGACTAAGGGAAATACATTATCAAACATGACGAGCTCGGTGGCGTAGCGGTCAATGACGCGGCTTCGACACCAACGCTCGTGGGTTCGATTCCCACATAGGACAAACATTTGTGTGCATGAACATGTCTGTTTGTCTTAGTCGGGGTGTTTTCCACAGAACATAAAAAACGTTCTGTGGTGTTTTCTATGTATCACAAGTATGTATTTATAAAAAAAAATGTATTTACGTATGTTTATCAGTTGTCTAGTACCCATAACACATGCTTCGGGGCTAGTTACTTTGGGGCTAGTTGGGACTGTGTAATTTGTGTGACAATATTTATTTACAATATTTATTTAAACATCGATCAGGCCTCCCCAACCCGTCTGGCCAGCGTGGGGAGTGTAGGCCAAATCCTCCTTCTGTCTGGGACGGATGAGAGAGGGTCGTGCTCCTGTAGTGGAGACTAAAATGACCTGATGATGATGAGTACATAGTACTATAAAGGAGGTACTGTGAGGAGCTCCATGGCGTCATTGCGCGTATCAATCTAATCGATTACGTAAGTTAAGCAATGTCGGCCGTAGCCTGCCTACGTGCCGTGCTTTCGTGTTGTCTTTTTTTTTATGTTTTTAATTAGATGACAGTTATATTGTTAAAACTCACGTGAGACATTATACTACATTAATTAAATTAATTAAAAGGGTCACTCACGTCTTTTTTTGTCGGGAAAGCCAACTAGTTTCGATCTCAAAAGGTTTCTTTCACTCACCCTTTGTTGAGTGTCCGGCGCGAGAGACAAAGGGTGGATGTGTCTGGACATTCGCCCTGATGAAGGTCTCCTTTTGAGATCGAAACTAATCGGCTTTCCCGACAAAAAAAAACGTGAGTGACCCGTTTAATTTATTTAATTAATTTAAATGACATTTGTTAAGCTAAGTAAGTGGTATTTGGACGGCCTAAAAACACTGGCCTCCGCCAACCCGCAGTTGACGCATGGCTACGGTGACTGCTTCACATCAGGCGAGTCGTATGCTTGTTTTCCACCCGACGTATTATAAAAAAAAAGTAAGGCAGTAAACCAATTTTTGTAGACATAGGTTGAGTAATTTTTTTGTCTCATTTCCATTTCTCATATTTGTCATAACCAAATAATGATACCCATAACGGGCAATTGTGTTTGCAAAACGTATTTACATTGCAAATTACAATCTGACCATGATTGCGTACATCATTTACATTAAAAGGCTACTTACTTTTTCCTTATACCAACAGGTGTTACTTGGATGAAGATCGCGCCAATAAAAATGACTTATTTTTGTGAATTTACATTGTTTGCCTTCAGATTTCTTGAGACCTACTCTCAATCTGCGACCTTACCGCCTAACCTGAAGGCGATTACCATCAAATATTTTGATTTTCTATACTACTTCTATACTATGTCGGGTGGCAGACAAGCATACGGCCCGCCTGATATGAAGCGATTACCGTAGCCATATGAACGCTCGCAACATAAAATATCGCCCGCGCGCCGCCACCCCCGCTGCCAACGCAGCAACTCCTTCATTTCTGGTGACCTCACTCACTCGCAGGAACACAACAACCCTCAAGTGAATTGTTATTTGGCTGCGGTATTCTGTGAGGTGGAGGTACATTCTCCAGCCAGGTAGCTTACAATTACGCTCCCTACCTCTCTTTTCGCCAGTGCTTAGTTTGTCAGTCAGCAAGGTGCACCGCATGCAGGTGAAGTTGGCTTTGGTTCAAAGATGTTGATGAATAACTTACACCCCATAATTGATCCCCAAAAATATGTGTTAGGTTTGAGTTATTGACAAATATTATTATCTTTGTCGGTAGAGCTTCATGGTTTCCGTTTGTTCCCAACGAGTCACACCCTCAACTGCAACACTGTGACTCGCTGAGAAAAGAATTCCCAACGAGTCACACTGTTACTCCTCGATGGGAATAAAATATTCCCAACCAGTTACACTCTTACAAGTTGGCACTACTTTTATGTACTTTTATCCGTTTGTTCCCAACGAGTCACACCCTCATCTGTAACACTGTGACTGGTTGGGAAAAAAAATCCCAACGAGTCACATTGTTACTCGATGGGAATAAAATATTCCCAATCAGTCACACTGTTACAAGGTCGCACTACTTTCTTCCCATCCTGCAACACTGTTAATTAGCTACCAACTAAGCTGAACATATATTATATGACCAACGTTTTTTTCGGTTTTCTATGTAAGAACATCACAATAATAAAACCACACGTGAAAGAATTACTTTGATAGCACAAAAATCTCTCGAGATATGTTAAATTGAAAATTACAATTTTGGACTTTCCCGAAAACGCTCCTTAAAACAGGCTACTAAGTTATGACGTCACAATATTGTATGTAATCCATAGATTAAATCAGAAATTTGTACGACAGCTATGTTAAATATTATGTTTATGTAATTAGTATCATAATAAAAGTTATAGTATTTTTTATTGCTTCTCCAATGGGAATATTTTTTTTTAATAATTTCATACTTTTAAAATGGACTTTCCCGCCAAACTTTGATCGACCCTAAAATAAGTCGGACGGAAGATATTAGAATGAAAGTTTGCAGGTCTTTATAGTTTTGTGTATGTTATCGTTAAATAATTTATACAATTTTTGAACATTGTCAAATAGCCTATTGCCACTAATATAAGATGAAGTTTGATTTTCCCGGTACCCTGTATAGTCAAATACATTACAGTACTATGTCGTCATCAACCCTTTGAATAAGGGTTGATGACGACATAGTACTGTCCCACTGCTGGGATACGGGTCTCCACTCAATCGAAGGGGTTTAGAGCATACTCCACCACGCTGTTTCACTCCGAGTTGACGGAGGCAACGGAGGCCAGTGTTTTCTAGCCGCCTAAAGGCCATTGACTTGGCTTAACGACAGTCATCTAATGACAACATTAACGTGGACTACGCAGCACAAAGTAGCTCGAGATAAATAAACCCATCCATGGACAGGCTGTGGTCGACGTTGCTTAACTTGCATATTCGATTAGATTGTCATACACAACGATGCTATCGAACAAAGAGAGGTAGGGCAGCGTAATTATATACAAGTGTAAACAATGACGGTTTCTACTATCAAAACGGATTCTTTGTATATTTACTTGTTCAATGTACTTTAGGTTACAGTTATCTATGAGCTAACATTACAACAGATAATGGTAATATAAACGTCACTCGAGGTAATTAATTCCATGGTAATTGTTCTATTACGTAGGTATCGCAATTCACGGTCATTTAATTTAAAAAGAATGGGGGATACTTTCTTCAGGTCATTTAATTAAGAAATATGGATACCCCATAATTAATATATTAAGTATGGGGTATAATTTCATAGTGTCATTTAATTAAGAAAGTATGGAGGATACTTTCTTAAGGTCATTTAATTAAGAAAGTATGGAGGAGAAGGAGGAAAATTCATGGATTTTTTCCATATCCCATATCCCATAGATTTCAAATCCCTCCTGACATTTGTCAACTCCTTTTCTCTAGTTTTGTTGTTGTAAATATTTTGTACAAAAATTTTGTACTTGTAATTTTTTTTTGTATAATTTTGTTTTATAATCAAACAAACAAAACAGTTGTAGTACAAACAATGACAAAAATGTTGACATACAATTTGTTCAAAGGCGGACTTATAGGGGGACCAAAAAGGGATCTCTTTCAGCCAACCTTCGAGCATTTTAAATGACACATTTTATCTTGATCGCATCTGGTTGGTTTGACTGTCCCAGCGCACTGGGTAGCAGTTGTCACTGGTAGAGTCAAGTGAATTACAATACAAACATATTTTGGGTTGTAACTCACTTGTATGTCGCTTAATAAAATTTCTTCACTACACATTGTTACTAACCTAGTTACAAGATTTTCAATGTTACTAACCCCTATATGAAAGTCTTGCGTCCGAAATAAATGGTTATTTATTTTGTTTTATTTCTTCTTCTTCTTTGTCACTTCATTCTTGCCAGAGTGGTCGTGGTTATCATGGTGAGGCTCGCCTCACGACGTCTCGCCACCTCTGCCTGCTGGTCGTCAATTGGGCACATTCGTGTACCGGGGCGCCCACCGCCGCCTTCACCTGATCGGTCCAACGCATGGGGGATCTGCCCCGTGGTCTTGTGCCTTCAACATTCCCCTGCACAACAAGTCTCTCTATGGAGTCGTTTCCGCGGCGATTAACATGTCCAAAGAACCGCAAAATACGACTGTTTTATTTATTATTATTTATATTATTATTATTATTTATTTATTATTATTTACGATATTAAACTATCACTTATTTGTCAAATAACTAACTAACACTTTGAGTTGTGTCTTATACGTTGTCTTTTGTTTTAGTTATGTCAATAGGGACCCTACCGCCAAAGCTGAAGCTGATTGCCGTTGGATTTTTTGATTGCGAAAATCAAACTTGAACTTAGATGTATGCTACTTGTGCTTAGCTTAGCTGGTAGAAACGATGGAGCTCTATCGACTAAGCTGAAGGTGTTTGGCAATAACTTAAATGCAAGACCTATTTTTCGAATCAAGATATTCGGTGGTAATCGGCTTCAGCTTCGGCGGTAGGGCCCCGTATCTTCGGAATTGTTTTATCATTTTTTTAAATTTCTAATAATTGTACACTCACAAAGCCATTTCGTTATCGCAGAGTCACTAACTAAGCATAGTCACCTACTGACACACATAGGTAGTGAAATAAATTAAATAACATTGTTATTGGCGGGAATACCAATATCGCCATGAAGAATAATTGAATTGAATTGAAATAAGAAAGTATTTGAATGAACGAATGAAACATTTATTTGTATCTCCAGCACACACATAATCAGTTATTTGCAGTCTAACAATAATTTATATCTATAATATAATATAATATATAATATATATTTATAAAAGAAAGTCGTGTTTGTTACAACACTTATAACTCGAGAACGGTTGGACCGATTGCCATGGTTTTTGATTTGTTGGATTTGTTTCCGTCCCGAATAGCAGAATAACTCTTAAAAACATTGGAAAATTCTCGAAAAAATAAAATAAAAGAAAAAACATTTTCCCATACAAAATGTTCGTGGTTGTCTGTCAAATGTGACGTTGTCGTACGTGCGTACGCCAAATGTATGCGTGCGTTCAGAAATGTATATTAAGCTCATTATAGAACAAATGTCATAGATTAAAAACAAATGTTAACTCTATTGGTCTCATTTTTACGTCTTGAAAGTTGGCTGTGATTTGTTTTGAAAACAGTTTTGTGGATTTAAATATTTATTGCAAAGAGAATGTAACCACTACGTTTTAAGAGACGGATGTGCCATACAAATAGCGTAATTCTAATATGTATGAAATGGAAGCGAAAACAATCAGAATTTGTACCAAATTTGCTTCCGATTCATAGAGTCGTTTTTTTACTTTGAGTTGCGCCAGGATGATTTATTGGTTCTAAAATATTTATGCGTGCGTTCAGAAATTTAAATCAAGCTCCATAAATCTATATAATATATAAAATAATGTCGTGTCTTGGTCGGGAAAGTGTTAAAAACATTGAAAAATTGACGAAAGAATTAAATAAAAGAAAAAACGTTTTCCCATACAAATAGTGCCAGTTAAAAAGGATTGGAATATTTATTGATTGTTATGTAAATGTCAAATCGATTGGTCTCACTTTTACGTCGCGAATGTTGTCTGTGATTTGTTTTGTGGATTGAAATATTTATTGTTGTCAATTGGTACTTTTTTTGTGACTTTGTAAAGTACTGAACTTATTATTTACCCACTGCTGGGATACGGGTCTTCCCTCAACCGAAGATGTTTAGAGCATACTCCAACACACTGCTCAACTACGGGTTGGGCCACTAACTTGGCTTAAGGACTGCCATCTAATGATAAACACCAGGACCGACGGCTTAACGTGCCTTCCGAAGCACGGAGGAGCGCAAGATAATCTAATGATAACAACCGGGACCGACGGCTTAACGTGTCTTTCGAAGCACGGAGGAGCTCGAGGTAATATAAACCCATCCGTGTACAGGATTCGATCGACGTTGCTTTACTTGCGTGTCCGATTAGACTGACATGCGCAATTATGCCATCGAGCTTCACTATTATTTTCTATTATTCATTGTTTTAATTCCATAAAATCATAAATTTTGTTCAGCCAATTTGTACCACGACATTCATTGATTGTTAGGCGGTACGAAGTTCGCCGGGGCAGCTAGTATGTATATAAAAATCAATCTTTATTTTCGTTGGTCATCGCATCACGCGTGAACGGCTGGATCGATTTCGCAATTTTTTGTTTGTTATTCCCAGGAGAAGGTTATTATGAAAGAAAAAAAATAGAAAATTGGGTAGAAAATTAGAAAATTTAAGAAAACGTTAAGTTTTCTTAAATTCAAAACGCTACGTTTCCGGCAGACTAGAATAGAATCACTCCATCTCTTCCCCTTGGATGTCGTACAAGGTGACTAAGGGAAATACATTATAAAACATCGATCAGGCCTCCCCAACCCGTCTGGCCAGCGTGGGGAGTGTAGGCCAAATCCTCCTTCTGTCTCCGGACGGACGAGGGAGGGTCGTGCTCCTGTAGTGGAGACTAAAATAACCTGATGATGATGATGTGTTAAACCGTACATACACGCATCGATCATAATCCACTCTGTACATCTAACACTATTTTTGGTTTTATTTTAAGACTTATAAACTCTTGGCTTACATTGATGTGAAATATTTGTGATTGTGATAATAAATATAATTTAGCTGTTAAGGGGCATCCACACTGAAATCACTTTTTGAAGTAAAACTTCTTTACGCACGCTGGCGTTGGGGAGTAATCTTCTGGTGAATGCCTGACGAGAGCGTTACGAAAAGTGATCGGGCGAGCCGAACGGAAGTTGAAAGGGAGATATAAGTTAGTAGAGCTAAAGAAGTTTTACTTCAGTCGTGTGGTCTAAAGCTCACTCGTTGTTTTTATCAGACTACGGTGAAGCCAAAATGAAGGCTTATGATTTTAATAGTCAATCATCATCATCATCATCATCAGGTCATTTTAGTCTCCACTACAGGAGCACGACCCGTCCGTCCCAGACAGAAGCAGGATTTGGCCTACACTCCCCACGATGGCCAGACGGGTTGGGGAGGCCTGATCGATGTTTTATAATGTATTTCCCTTAGTCGCCTTGTGGACGACATCCACGGGAAGAGACGTAGTGATTGTATTCTAGTCGGCCGGAAACCACACGGCCAATAATAATAATATGTTATGTTATGTTATGTTCTTGTTAGCACTTAAAATATTCATCCGATTTGATGAATAAGGTGTCAATCGATTCGTTATTATGACCGGGGTACCATAGGCAACATTTTAACCGATTTCAACATTACGACGATTTGATTTTAATCTATTAGTGTTTTTTTCCGTAGTAGGATTTCAGTTTTTGTAACGTTTTGTAGAGCAATAGTTAGTAATATGATAACATTTTTAAGCTTTACTGTCGTTTGAATATCTATTTAAGTAAATTTTAATATCACAAATTACAAGTGTGTAGTTAAAAGCAATCGTAAACATTTTTACTAACTTTTTTCTGCTTTGTTCTTTGAAATGATCGCTCATTCAAAAAACTGACCAGAAAAAATAGTTTGTATTGTCTATATAAATATTGTATACATATATGATATAACGATTATTTCGATCACCTAATATTTTTTTTCCTAAATAATTACTACACAAGTAAATACATATTTTATTTTTATTTTGAACGCACGAAATAGCGTTGTCACGTTTCGCCTGAGCCGAGCGTGCAAGTGAGAGCGCGGAACAAGTGATGCGTCTATCTCTCTTCCACTCCATCGGCCGATATTTTCTTATGACGTTATCACGTAAAATTATCGTCTGTAAACCGACTTTACAGACAACCATTATTTTTTCCATTTAAAGACATCTATTTTGTTGTTACAAATACCGTATTTTAATAATCCAAAGAAGGTCTGTGTGTTCATATAGAACATAATTATTATCAATGTAATGAACTTACATATTGTATATACATAGACATAAATACTTACATTGCTTAGAAAAATCGTCTGAAAGTTTATCAATAATAGTTTTTTTTGTTAACATTTGTTCACGAACGTGACTACAAATAGTGACTTCAGTGTGGATGCACCGTAATCTATTTATCCTGTCTATACTAACTGCTCTATGTCCAGAATTCGCAGGCAGCGTGCCTGGGCGGGCGGCGCGGTGTGCGGGGAGATAGGACCGCGATTCCCCGGTACCTCGTCAAGCCTTCAGTTTGCCTCTGAGCGTTGTGAGGAGATTTTGTCGCTCGCTCCTCCGACGAACTTAAAATAATCGCGTGCCGCTAAAAAAATAATTTCCTCAATTAAATCGCGTGTGAAAACCTTTTTGGTTTCATGTTTTGTTTTTTTTTATCCTGTGACGTCACTGGCGCACCTGGAACTGTTTTCGTAGCACCGCGCGTCAATACGGTGTACGTAACTCGATCTCTTTGAGGGTTGTAGAAAATTTCAACAATAGTAAGTACATTTGTGTTGTTGCGTTTTGAGTGTTATTTTTCTTTTTATTTATATTATTTTGGTTAGTAGATAGAAATATTTTATTGCTTTTTTTTTGCCAAAATTTTTTTGCCTATTTTGACATTCATAGGATATTAACGTATCTACTAGTAATGAGCAAAGTACAAAGAAGATATGGCATTCAAGAATATGTATTGAAAAATTTAAATAAATTATAGGTACAATATAAATTTCGATGTATTTTCTATATTATAAAAAAAATATAGATGACAATTTATTGTTTCAAAAATTTGTTGAATTTTTTTTTGCAGCTTTAGGTCCTTAATTTGTTTGTCTCAAGCGTGATAGAAAATACATTATAAAAAAAAATCGACTACAACATTTCATTTAGCCTATTTCACCTTTTTGATTGATAATAATTTTAACCGTGGCACGCACATTAAAGCAATAATACTTTGAGAGATTTATTTATTACATTGAAAATTAACCATACTTTCTATACAGTTGTAAAATTATATTAAGTTCAGCTCTTGGTCTTCCGAATAAAAAATAAATAATTTTATTGTCACAGGTTCTCAGAATTGTCGCTTGTTAGGTACCTGTGTTTATGTATAAAGTAACATATACATATAACAAAATATACAACCATATAATAAAGATTATTTTTTTCTATCATCAACATAAAGGGAGATTTTTCATCTGAATCAAGAAAATCCAATTTTTCATGCCAAATATATTTTTTATACTACGTAGGGTGGCAAACTTCGATCAACAATATTGTTGTTCGAAGGTGGCAAACAAGCATACGGCCAGCCTGATGTGAATACTACATATTTTATGGATATGTCAAAGAAATTAAGGACTATTTACATTTTAATCGTCATAATCCTTCTGTATCTTGTGTCTTTTTACTGCTGGATATAAATTTCTACTCTAATTTCTTCTGGTGGAGCCCGAAGACGTTGTCCCGTCTTACCACATCAACATACTTACTTACTCCGTATAAATTGTTATGGCCAAGACTTTGTTCTTTATCTTGAAAAAGGGAGACTTTCATCTCTATCAAGTAAAAATATTAATTAATTAAAGTAATGGACGAACCCGGTGGTCGAATGGCTAGCAATAGCTACTTTGACTCCGAGGTCTCGGGTTCGATCCCCGCACAAGACAAACATTTGTGTACATGAATATGTCTGTTTGTCTTGGTCTTGATGTTTTCTATGTGCTATACATAATGTATTTACAAATAAAAATGTATATACTTGAGTACAATTATCAGTTGTTTAGTAGGTACCCATAGCGCAAGCTTTGGGACTAGAAGCTGTGCAAATTGTCCAGAAATATTTATTTAATTACAATATAATACACTATTCTTTATTGCATCAAATAAAAGATTTTACAGTTATATTAATATAATAAAAGTACAAAAGGCGGTCTTATCGCTAAGCGATCTCTTCAAGACAACCTAGTAGAGGAAATGAGAATGATAGTAAGCAAGTAGGCGGCGCATAAACTACATAAACATACCTACATACACATACATTACTTATATAATTATGATGTAAAATATTCTGAATTTTATTGATCCTATGAAGAAATTCAGGTCAATTTCCATTTTGATTGTCATCATCATTCTGTAACTGTCTATCTACTGCTGGAGATAAGCGCAACGGATATAAGGCTTCCCTAATTTCCTCCGAAGGAGTTTGAAGTACGCTTACCCCGCCTATCAGCATATCCCTGTATAACTTGTTACAGACTTTGTCCTTTGTCTTGAAAAAGGTAGAGTTTTCTTTTCAACCAAGTAAAAATATTTTTCCAAAGAATAAAACTAACTAGAAAAAGGGGGAGTTTTCTTCTCAACCAACTAAAAATATTTTTTCCGCCGAATAAGACTTTTTTGAAATAAAGATAAAAGAACTATGTCCCATTTAACGGTTTCAAAAGAGAGGAGAAGGTACCTAACTCGATTCGTATATTTTATACATAATGATGATGGTATATAATTAAAAAGTTGATATGCATAACTTTTTACGCGATAGACTTATTTTATAAAAAAATGTTTTTCTTGAATTTGAGGTACTGTACTGCCCATTGCATCGAAATCGATCGTATTCTTTAATTTTGAATATCGATTTTGGTTAGTATTAATCAATCTCATAGACTCTCTCGAGCCTTATTCGCTTAGCTGGAATTAGCAATGAATTAGAATTAGAAATTTGATGAATAACGTCTTAAATCTAGTGAATTATTCACTATCGACTCGACCCAGCTTAGTTCGTTTGATAATATGCATGTAATATATATATGTAAAGCTTGCGCAAGCAATTCTAGAAGCGATATTTAAGACTGCATTAAAACATCGTAGTAATTTGCTTTCAGCGTCGCTGATAGAGTTTCAGAAATCCTTGACAGCTGAAGCTTGACACAACACTTGACTTGAACTAAAAGTAGTTGATTGGGATCTGAATCTGAACTTAAATAATTATGTAAATATTAAGAGCCATAATACATTTGCACGCTGACGAGCTCTCGCGCAGTACTAAACCCGCGTAGGCCGCCGGTGCATCGTTTTTTGTAGTAATTTTGAAGTTATATTTATCGTATTTATTGAAACAAGATAATAAATTCATGCTACAAAGTTTATTCATCATGAAGTCCCAATTATTCTCGTATAAATTTTGCTCAATAATATTATCGTTTATTCGAGAAATTAACAGTTTACTTTAAGCGATTTTCGAAGTTTTTTTGGTTAACAGAATATTTTTTTTCTATATTAATCAATGATATTTCAAAATTCCGAGGCCGCTATGTACTATAGGACTAAATAACAAATAACATTCTATTTTTTTTATTTCATTTGTTTGGAACAGTAGTACAATCCAGGAGCTCAAAATAGTGAATGCGCGCATTTTATGAAAATCTTTCTCTGCAATTTTGGGTTTATTTAAAAAGTTAAGCAAAATTTACAAAAAGCGAGGCCGCTATGTACTATGCCAATAGCTATTCTGTACTATTCAATAAGTCAACATTGTTAATGTATTTTTGTTTCCGAGATCGAGAACGCCAAAATTGGCCATTTTACGCAAAAATCACAGTCAAAATGTAATATGGCCCTTAAGAAAAAAATGCCTAAGTTCTCTTTATCGACGGTTACATTTAATAATTTGAAGTAGTTGTAATTATAAAATTATATCAAGGAGGAGTATACTGGCAACGGATCGACGACATCGTGGTGTTGTTAATCTCCATGGGCGGTGGTGATTGCTTTCCATCAGGTGACCCACATGCTCGTTTGCTTAATCTCATATAAAAAAATACATATATTACGGTATTATTACGGTTTCGTCTCCAATCTAAACTGATATCGTTTGATATAAATATTTATCAGATTATTCCATGTATAAGAAAAAATATTGTTATAGTAAAAGTTACGAATAAATAAATAACAATATTAAACAAGATTATACGAATTCTCATAATTATTTTATCTCGCTGAATAACAGTTCACTGACTGGAGATTGAATTACGAATTGAAAATTGGTATTCTTAGGAGAAGAACTAAAGGGCATGGTCTCGTTTGTTATTGTTGTCTGTTCTTATTGTGAACTGAACAACATTATTAGTTTGTTAAATTTATTCACATGTCGATAATCACAGTACAATTCAATACTAATGCTTGGTTAACGAGAATACCAAGTTGGAGTCACGATCTAATACGTGAATGTCTGTTTACTTTTCCAGTTCTGTAAGTCTAAGTGCATTTATTGTACATTGCCGAGATACCTAATTGCATATACATATAATACATCTCTAAGCGTTTAGCCGACTTTTCTCGCGACCAGAGGGCTGGCCTTTTTTTCGCCTAGCGAATAAGCTTTTGCCGTGTGGTTTCCGGCAGACTGGAATAGAATCACTTCGTCTCTTCCCGTGGATGTCGTGCAAGGCGACTAAGGTAAATATATTATAAAACATCGATCAGGCCTTCCCAACCAGTCTAGCCAGCGTGGGGAGTGTAGGCCAAATCCTCCTTCTGTCTAGGACGGACGAAAGAGGGTCGTGCTCCTGTAGTGGCGACTAAGATGATCTGATGATGAATAAGCATTGCCATCCAGCGTGGCCATGCTGTTTGTGTTCTGGGAACATTACCCCTTGATGGCGATGCGGAGGAGTTTTTTGATGCAACTTAGCTTTTCTTTCTTTTTACAGATATACAGTATATATATTTTTGTATATATTATATTGGAGATATTGTCTTTCAACATGATAAATTCATTATACTAATTATATCAGATTTTTTTGGTAATTATTTTTTTAGAAAATAGAAGTTTGGTAGGTACTTATCCCAACAGAAAAACGTAATAAAAAAATCAAAGTAAATAAATCAATGAGAAAAATGCTCACATTTTTCTATTCTTCTTTTAATTTCTTGATTTAAGTTTTTTTTTATGTATACATAGTTTTTCCATGTATATTAATTAGTTTTAAACGTGTTTATTTTTATTTACTACCTCTACATATTATATTCCAAAGCGGTTTGCAGTATTATCCATACAATGTTATTGCCTTGACCAGAAAAATATCCCAACATATTAAATCAGCTTATCTTGCCTAGACAACTGATATGATTGTATTATTGACAATACAAGAGCAGTTAGATAGCGATAACGACCTTTATAATACACCTGAATCGATACTCAGATACGGTTTTCAAGAACTCTCTAAAAGTCAAAATCTTCCGCATTGCAGCGCTCAACTCTGGAGATACGGAACAACTCCAATAAATTCAAATTCAGTTTATATTAGGGGCCATCCATAAATGACGTCACATGTTAAGGGGGAGAGTGGGGGTCGATGAAGTGTGACATTGTGTGACAAAGGGTGGGAGGGACCCTAAATTTCATGACGTGACATTTCAAAATCTATTATAATCTAAGTGTAGGTAAAACACGAACTTTGAACTATTAACGAAAAACTCAAAATCACTTGCAACTCTAGATGTAAATTTGCAAAATATGTGACGTCATACTAGGGGTAGGTGACATATTATACTCCCCCATGGGAGTCTTACAAATGTGACCAGCTGTGACAAAGACCGGGGAAGGGGTCAAAAATCATGAAATTTGTGTAACGTAATTTATGTATCATCATCATCATCAGGTCATTTTAGTCTCCACTACAGGAGCACGACCCTCTCTCGTCCGTCATAGACAGGAGGATTTGGCCTAAACTTCCCACGCTGGCCAGACGGGTTGGGGAAGTCTGATCGATGTTTGATAACGTATTTCCCTTAGTCGCCTTGTACGACATCCACGGGAAGAGACGGAGTGATTCTATTCTAGTCTGCCGGAAACCACACGGCCAATTTATGGATGGCCCCTACCAATTCATCCATTCATTTCATTCATCTAAGCCTTTCTTTAACCATGCTGCGTTCCCTCTGATCTGTTTTGGGCTACGTTCCTCCAGTTCGTGCCCACCAACTTCACGATGTCGTCCTTACATCGCATCTGTGGTCGCCCGGGAGGTCTATTTCTCTCCCAGGGTCTCCATTCCAGAACCGTTTTGCACCACGGGTCTGACTATGATTTATAGACTATGAAATTACCAAGAACAAGGCTTTTTTATTTACTACGACGGTGGCAGACAAACATACAGCCCGCCTAATATGAAGCGCGTACCATGTTAACGCTCGCAACATAAAATATCGCTCGTGCGCCGCCACCCCCGCATCTCCTTCCTTTCTGGTGACCTCACTAACTCGCAGAAACACAACAAGCCTCAAGGGAATTAGTATTTGGCTGCGGTATTCAGTGTGGTGAAGGTACATTCCCCAGTCGGGTAGCTTACAATTACGCTACCTACTTTCTTTTCGCCAGAGCTTCGTTTGTTAGTCAGCAGAGCGCACCGCATGCAGGTGAAGTTGGCTTCGGTTCAAAGATGTTGATGAACGACTTACACCCCAAAGGTTAGTTTACGCCATTTGCATTATAGTTTAAAGGTTAGTTTACAATGATTTAGGAATCTCCTCTGTTAAGTTGAAATAACACGTATTAGAGGAGCCCCCTCTTCTCCGTGGCAATTTTAATCTTGTAATACATAACAAATTAAAGGTAACATTATTTTACAAAATTATGATCATACAGTATTATGCTAATCCGGGGTCCTACCGCTGATGCTGAAGCGGATTACCATCGATTTCTTTTATTCTAAAAATTGGTCTTTTGTTAAAGCTATTGACAAACATCTTCAGATTTGTGGGTAGAGATCTAGAGGTTCTACTTGCTGAGCTAAACATATATAGAGTTTTTAGTACGAGTTTTTTGATCGCATTCGATCATGTCAACGTAAACAAACCGACCAAATAGCGAAGAACCCTCATGTTGTGAATTTATAAGACGCGTTTTTATCTAAATTATTTTGCTTATGTGTTCACATTTTGAAGTGCAGAAAGATTTTGTATATGTAACACGCGTCTGGTACACTCACAATATGAAACTTTTTCTCAATTTGGTCGCCTTGTAAATGTTGTAAACGTTCGCATGTGACCAAAACACTCACACTAAGCACTCTGCCTTGCTATCGCTCGGTGTCGTTCGGCTAGCTAGCCCAGTGAAGGCAATCGCCAGCATGAATAGAGCTCATTTGGCGTAGCTTGGCACAACTCGCAGTCGATCGCGATCACTTGTGTCTAGAGATGGGCGAAATGCCGTGCATTTACGATAAATTTCCAATAAGTATATTTAAAAAAATGCCCAGTTTTTGGTCACAACTACGGTATTTATATGTACTTATTGGGCATTTATTTTAAATGCCCAGCATTTCACCCATTTCTATTTGTATTACTTCGAAGCAGTAATGGCTTTTTTAAGGGAAAAGTGGATCCCAAAATGACAGCGGCAACCGACTAAAGATTAGACAACAGTATTCAGTCGGTTAACACTGTGATTGAATTTTGGATGGAAATGATAGATTTGTCGCTGCAACAGCAAATTATCCCCCGATTATGTTATCATTCGTTTTTTTTAATTGCCTTCCTATGGAAGTACTTCTAAAGACGTACTTATTTACGACAAAAATTAATATGGACATTCAAATACTGCCTTAATGTTTTCAAGTAGGTACTAAACTGTCGTGGTAATAAAATTTAGTGCTCGTTCAGCGGACACAGTAGACATATTGCAGTAGTATGTCTATATTATCGTTCAAAATCGATGGACCTATGGCCCATTTAAGTATATAAGAGGGTAATGTGATGCGCGTCATGTTATGAATTCATATAATATTTTGAACGCACGTATTTTTTTAGAATGATCAAATGTATACAACAAATAGCCGCAAACTATTTACTTGGGGCCCCAAGTAAATCGTTTGCGGCTATTTGTCGCCTAGTTGATTCAGATCTGCGAATTACATCCAATTTCAAGATGACATGGCAACTGTAGAAAATTGGTCGATGACTGAATGAATAGGCATATGAAACACTGCAAACTGTACAGCAGGTATGTATTACATGAACGTTCTATCTAAAATATAGCACATCGTAAGTAACCGGAAACTAATTACATAATAGGACCTTCTGGAGACGCAGCGCTTAGAATCATTCAACGCGGTGATTCTCTGAATGGCTGCGTTGATTTCCGAGTTGAAATACTGTTTTTCTTGTCTACTGTGCAGCAATTGTCCAGGGAACGTTAATTTAACGTTAATGGAAATCAAACAGTGCCGACCAAACTGACGCAAAGGCGGGTGTGGACACAATTTGCGTAATTCGATACAGGATATACTTTATGTAAACAGCACACATCAACCTGGATTGTTTGAACTTTTATTTGACGTTAACACACACAGCTCACGGTCGCCTCGTGCGACACGCAAATCATACTGACTTTTGATCTGATAACGTCTTTGAAATCGATGAACGCCGGCTGTATGCACGAAAAAGAATGACTTATTGTCACGTTCCGTCTGAGGCGAGCGTGTAAGCGAGAGCACGGAACTAGCGATAGAGAGCCACGATCGGCCTAAGCGCTCGGCTTGTGACGCATCTATCTCTTTTCCACTCCATCGGCGGATGTTTTCTTATGACGTTATTAGGTAAAATTGTCGTCCGTAAACCGACTTTACAGATACCCATTTTTTCCGGCGAACTTCGTACCGCCTAACAATCAATGAATGTAATAGTACATATTAGCTGAACAAAATTTAGGATTTTATGGAATTAATACATGAATAATAGAAAATAATAGAGATGGCGTCATTGCGCGTGTCGGTCTAATTGAACACGCAAGTTAAGGAACGTCGACCGTATCCTGTACACGGATGGGTTTATACTACCCCGAGCTCCTCCGTGCTTCGTAAGACACGTTAAGCCGTTGGTCCCGGTTGTTATCATTAGATCATCTTGAGCTCCTCCGTGCTTCGCAAGGCACGTTAAGCCGTCGGTTCAGGTTGTTATCATTAAATGACAGTCCTTAAGCCAAGTTAGCGTGTTAGTGACCTTTAGGCGGCTCGAAAACACTGGCCTCACCCAACCACTGGCGCCAACCCGCAGTTGGGCAGCGTGTTGGAGTATGCTCTAAAGCCCTTCGGTTGAGGGAAGACCCGTGTACATAAAATCTGAAGATTTCATAAAAATAAAGATTTCATTATTGTTTAATCGAAAAAATAAAAAAAGCGTTTTGTTTTGAAATCGGTTTTATTGTTTTGGTGATTTGTAATTGTCATTTCTTTGATGTTTACTCTGGTTTGATTTTTGCGACCCCATGGATCAAGCGTTTTCTTCAATTTTCAATAACAAATCACAGACAACTTTCGCGACATAAAAGTGACACCAATCGATTTGACATTTTGATATTTGACAACCAATGAATATCGCTATAGTGGAAAGTGTTTTTTGTTTTATTTTATTTTTTCGTCAATTTTCCAATGTGAAAACGGGACGGAGACAAATCCAACAAATCAAACACCATGAAAATCGGTCGTGCGGTTCTCGAGTTTATATAGATAATTAGATAGATAAGTAAAGTATAAGTTAAGTGCAACTCAATTTGGTTTTCATAAGGGCAGTTCCGCAGCACTAGCTTGTTTCAATTTAGTACGAACTGTTAGCGAAAGTATTAATCAAAAAACTCCAATTGCAGCTGTTTTCTTGGACATGAGCAAAGCTTTTGACTTTGTTGATCATAGAAAACTGCTAATTAAGTTAGAACAATATGGTATAAGGGGTAAAGCAAATGAATGGATTAGCAGCTTTTTACAAAATAGACAGCAGTGTACAGAAGTGTCGAAAATATGTCATAAAAACCAGATTCACACAAAAAATCTTTTTCGGTCGAGGTTTTTGACAAATAAATCTGGTGTCCCTCAGGGAAACGTACTTGGTCCGTTGCTATTTTATTATATATAAATGATTTACCTAACGCCACCACAGAGGATTGTATTTTGTTTGCAGATGATACCACACTTATAATTAAACGCGATAACATGTATTTACTAGATAACGCTGTCAATAAATCTCTTAATGATGTCATTGAATGGATGAAGCTAAATAATTTAAACGTTAATATAAGCAAAACCAAACTAATACATTTCCAATCCTATAACTCAAGATTGACTCCATTAAATATTGCTCATGACAATGCACGCATAGAACAAGTTGACTACGTAAATTTTTTAGGCATAAATATTGACAAAAATCTTAATTGGAGACAGCATGTTGACATAACTTGTAAAAAGCTCGGCCGTTTTGTATATGCCTTAAAGAAATTAAGACAATCAGTATCGACCAATGCCGCGTTAACCGCTTATCACGGTTACGTTAGCTCGATATTAAGCTATGGTCTTTTATTGTGGGGTAATTCGGTAGACATAGAAAGAGCTTTTAAGTTGCAAAAAAAATGTGTACGGGCAATAGACAAGGCATGGTTTCGTGACAGTTGTTTACCATTATTAAAAAAAATTAAAATACTACCGCTACCATGCATGTACATTATGGACGTTTGCTTATTTGTTAAAACTCACCCTCAGTTTTTTAAGAAACGCGGTGAAGGTAACTTGAGACCAATTAGGACCAAGCACATAAACCTATTACAGAGACCCTCTTGTGCTACTGACATATATCAACGAAATGTGTTTAACATGTGCACTTTAATTTTTAACAAATTGCCGGATGAAATAAAATTATTAAAGCTGGGGATACACATGCTGGTAAATCGGGAAAGTAGCTGGTATGAAAGTTACTGGTATGTACAAGAAACTGGCACACTGCGGATACATTTGCAAGTAATACTGGCATGCATACTGTGCCCTTGCATGCCAGTATTACCATCGCGTATACACAGGACAGTTCGTGAGAGTATTTCGTACCTACCTATTCTTGCGCGCAAAACATGGATAACAATCGAAGTGAATTAAACAAAATAGTATTGTTATTAGCAATTGAATGTGTAGCTAAATTAAGGAGAGATAAAAAGAAAAAACGAAGACGGGTTTGGGTAAGAGATTGGATTAGTAGAAGGGAAGATTTTGGAGCAAGTAGTTGTCTGCTTAAAGAAATGCGTCAAGAAGATCATGGTGGTTACAGAAACCATTTGAGAATGCTCCCAGAGAACTACTGGCATGCCCGTAGCTGTCGCGTCTGTTCACACGTGCCAGGTTAGCAGCCCCCCGCGTCCCCTCCCTCAACGGGCATGCAAGAAAATCAAATGTTGTGCTAGCTACTCGCAACTAGCTAGCTTCCAGTTACAGGCATGCCAGTTAGTGAATACACATGACTGTAGCTGGCACTTGCAAGGAGCTGGTATGCTAGTGTGCAAGCTACGGGCATGTGTAACCCCGGCTTAAATATAAAAAAGTTTAAATGTACTTTGAATAAATGGCTTATAGATAACTGCTTCTATACTGTGCACGAATACTTAAATAAAAAGTAGGACATTTATAATTATGAATTTGTATTGACATGTAATTTATGGTACCTATCTAATTTAATAATTTAATGTATTTTATTTTTATTTTTTATTATTTGATTAAAAGAAATGGACATTATTGTAATTTAATATTGTAATCTGACAAATGACATACTATAAATAATTTAAACTAATGTAAATATTTGCACACCTGCATGCAGGTTGAATACTACAGTTATACTCGTACACGTAAAACAATGTATATTTTGACAACTGCAACTGTAATAATATGTGACTATGTATTCTTGCAAATAAATAAATTGATTGATTGATTGATATAGAGGTCTTCGATGGCGTTTTTGCGTATGTAGTCTAATCGATCACACAAGTTAAGCAACGTATACGTAAGCCTATCGGTGTATGGTTTTAATATTCTCGAGCTCCTCCGTTCATCCGGAAGTACCTCAGATAAAATATAGGGTAGGAAAAAATAGGGTATTTTTTAAGCTGCCCTGTCGGGCAAGTAGCCGCTAAATAACAATTTCCATTGAGGGCTGTTATGTTCCTGCGAGTGAGTGAGATCCCCAGAAAGGAAGTATTTATTAAAATATTTCATATTGCGAGCGCTACGGTAACAGCTTCACATCATGCGGGACGTATGCTTATCTGCCACCCGACGTAGTATAAAAAAATCGTAGATCAATCACCGCAATCAGATTTTTATCGCAAATCGTCAGCTGAATGACATGGCAGATTTTGCAGAATTCAGTCCATGTTTTCGAACTTCCTCATCAAATGCCTTTTGATAACATAATACTCAAAAGTTACAAATAAAAAAATTATAATATTAAAAAAAAGATTATACTAAATTCTCAATAATTATTTTACATCGCTGAAGCAAAGCTTGTACTAGATAACTGATATTATACTTAAATACTTTTTTTTTCTAAATACATACATGTATACATAGAAAATACCCAGACCAAGACAAACAGACATGTTCATGCATACAAATGTTTGTCTTGTGTGTGTGGGCGGGGGAAGGGATGGGGGATCTCCCTCGTCTCGTCGTTTCGAAAAATAGGGCTTACGTTTGAGTTATTTCCAAACACCTTCAGATTAGTCGGTAGAGCTCCATCGTTCCTACCAGCTAAGCTAAATACAAGTATCATAAATCAAAAAATCCTATGGTAATCGGCTTCAGCTTCGGCGGTAAAGTCCCTGTACACATAAGGTTAAAATTATATAGAGAGTATAGTGTACGTACGCTTGTTTGACACTTTTGTGGTATCATTTTCAATTTGCGTGCATTATTTATACATTAAGATAAAATAACTTGATATAAATAAAGCAATGCAATTTAAATTTTAATCAATTTAAATAGCATCAGCAAACGGCAATTCAATTAGGTTGCAAAAATCCGTGGAAATCGTTTGCAAGCGGCGAGATAGAATGGCGGCGCGTCTCGAGGGATTAGCATACGATTGATCAGAGCTTTATGTCAATGACAGCGACTTCGCTTCGTAATGTTGGCAACATATTTGAGGACTAGCTTGCAGCCGCGACTTCGTACGTTCGGGATTCGCGCTATCCCGCTAGCCTGTGGAAATTTTCAAAAATCCTCTTTTAATTGATGCCTTCATCATAATAGCTACTGGAATGGCAACACAATCCGTCCAGTGATTTGAGATGTGCGTTGATAGATCAGTCAACAACGGTTGCTTTTTATTGATACAGATAGAAGAATATACCCAAATTGGGGGAAGGGGGATATTTATTACCCCTGTTTATTAGTGAAGAACATCGTGGTGGGTGTAAATGCTTCATTACCATTTAAAACCAAAGCCAAACTCGCATGGACGTGGTGTACCTTGCCGCCTAGCAAACGTGGTTCTGACGGCTTGTTGAGCACAACTGGGGAATTATCTCTACCTTACAGAACACCACACCTGAATAAAGTAAAGTGGTTACCGTAGCTGTATAGATGCACGCACTGATTTAAATATCTCATCTCTCCTATCAGCTGAATCTTGAACAGTTTGTATGGCGCCTCACGCAAACACGCTCATTCATGCTTTGCATAAACGTCCTTGTTTACAAATAATGCAATAGTTAAATAATGTTATAGTTAGCCATGGTGTGTCGTTTGGACCAAATTATATTTTTAATAATAAGTTATTTCATAGTGTACTCGTAGTACTTAAATTGTCCTATTTGGCACCTATGATTTATTTATCTTATTTCGGATATCATTTCAGAGTTCCCTATTAGAAAATTCCCTTAGCCTAAAATGATATAATTTAACAAAATGACTACGACCCATAAAGATAAATAGCCTGGCCATAGACTGAACATCAAGCCAGGAAAAATTGGCTACAAAGCGCTTACTCAATATCTACGGAGATATATATATATGCAGAACTTAAACACTGACAGGAAAAGAACGTGAACACGCAGGAAGGCATTTTATCTACAAATTTTTACACGCGACGGCACGGAGACGGTATATGCGTTTGGGGTGCTAGGATGTTTGTGCAAATC
This sequence comes from Hypsopygia costalis, assembly GCA_937001555.2. NCBI lineage: Eukaryota > Metazoa > Arthropoda > Insecta > Lepidoptera > Pyralidae > Hypsopygia > Hypsopygia costalis. The sequence goes on from OW443350.2 coordinate 7,884,982, forward strand.
AATGTTGCCAGTTATCTCCAAAACTACGAGTTCGATTTTCAAACAAATCAAAACAAAGACAACTCACCAGGGGGCGCTGCAGTAAATATTTTCAGTAATTGTTTTTGATTGTCGTCGATGTCTTGTCGAAATAAATAGCGCGGGACTGAGTGAATGAGAAGTTCGATGGCGTCGTTGCGCATGTCAATTTAATCGAACACGCAAGTTAAGCAACGTCGACCGTATGGATGGGTTTATATTATCTCGAGCTCCACCGTGCTTCGGAGGGCACGTTAAGTCGTAGGTCCTGGCTGTTGTTATTCGATGGCAGTCGTTAAGCCAAGTCAGTGGTCTTTAGGCGGCTTGAAAACACTGGCCTCCGCCAACTCGCAGTTGAGCAGCGTGGTGGAGTATGCTCTAAATCCCTTCGTTTGAGAGAAGACCTGTATCCCAGCAGCGGAATGAGTAAGGGTTGACGTCGAGTGAATGTCAGGCAATTACCTTGCTTTCTGCTGCCATAATGGACGCAGGTAGAACGCATCTATAGGTAAAACATCTTAGGTACCTTAGATAGTTTAGTTTGTTTAGCCCGCGTGACATTGTAGTCACAACGTTTGCGGGTCAAACGTGTCCCGGTCAAGTTCTTGTCGGAAAAGTTGCAGAATACCAACTTTAGAAGTTACAGAATATTTTCGCTTCATCTTGTATTATTTCACGCCCGCTTACCTCTCGACACGTGACCAAATACTTTTGTGCCCGACTGCAAAAATGGAGGAGGTTCTCAAGACTTAATAATCATCATTCATCATCAGGTCCATTTTAGTCTCCACTACAGGAGCACGACCCTCTCTCATACGTTCTAGACGGAAAGAGGATTTTGCCTACACTCCCCACGCTGGCCAAACGGGTTGGGGAGGCCTGATCGATATTTGATAATGTATTTCCCTTAGTGGCCTTGTACGACATCCACGGGAAGAAACGGAGTGATTCTATTCTAGTCTGCCGGAAACCACTCGGCCAGACTTAATAATAATAAATAATAAATATTGGCAGACAAATTACACAGCGCCATCCAGCCCCAAAGTAAGCGAAGCTTGTGTTATGGGTACTAGACAACTGATAAATATACGTAAATACATTTTTTTTTGTAAATATATACTTATGATACACAGAAAACACCCAGACTAAGAAAAAACAGACGTGTTCATGCACACGAATATCTGTCCTATGTGGGAATCGAACCCACGAGCTTTGGTGTCGAAGCCGCGTCATTGACCGCTACGCTACCGAGCTCGTCTTATCCCATACTTAGCGTAATAAATTCTTTGATCCTTTGTATCTTCTTTGTATTTGATCCAAAAGAGTAGGGTACAGCCTATTTGTAAGCTGCCCGACGGGGAAAGAAACCCACCTAGGTAGAGTTACCAAACGTCCGTGTTTCCCAATTTGTCCTAGTTTGGAGGGCGTTCCGGAAGCGGCCGGGTGAACTTTCATTTCAAGTCCACGGTTAAAAGTTTTAAATCACTACCGTCCGCTCCATATTGCGAATGTCTTGTCACAGATTAAAAATAGTACTAGTACTAAAAACACTGATGACTTGTCCGGGGTTTAAGATTCAAAATCCGGAGTATTCACGCATCGTGTCCTGGTTGCTAGCGTTTAGAGATGGCAACCCTACACCTAGATGGGGGCGGTAAATTTTTCCATTTTTTTTAATATTTACAATACTTTTTTTTTTATACTACGTCAGGTGGCAGACAAGCATACGGCCCACCTGATGTGAAGTACCGTAGCCATATTAACGCTTGTATCATAAAATATTGCTAGCGCGCCGCCACCCCCGTTGCCAACGCAGCATTTCCTTCTTTTCTGGTGACGTCACTCTTTCGCAGGAACACAACAACTCTCAAGGGGATTGTTATTTGGCTGCGGTATTCTGTGAGGTGGAGGTACATTCGAAACAATAATATAATTTCAATAAGATTTTGTTGAGTCGAAATTATAAAAGATTCCCTCCCGCTCCAATACATTGGGTTTCCAGGATGCCGTCATTCACTCAATTAAACAGAGGAAAACCTATTATCCTTATATTTATCGCCTCATTCACAATACAACATTAACATACAATAATCAATTAACAGTTATGTCAAATAATAACGTAATAATTATGCTATGATATGATTACTGCGTCGAACCTCATTATTCTTAGCGCTTGTTATTTCTGTCATTATTTCTACATTAACCCATATTCATCCCACCGCTAAGATATGGGTTTCCCCTCAATTACTTAGTTTCAGCTTAGCTACTCATCTGCAGGTTGGTAGTGGCCAGTGCTTTCAAGGAGCTCGATGGCGTCGTTTGGATAAAAGATGTCACTCTAATCGAACAAGCAAGTTAAGCAACGTCAGCCGTAGCCTGCCCATGGATGGGTTTATTTATCTCGAGCTCATCCGTGCTTCGGAGGCCACGGTTGTGGATTTTAGATGACTTTTTGGCCTCCGCCAACCCGCACTTGAGCAGCGTGATGGAGTATGTTCTAAACCCCTTTGATTAAAGGAAGACCAAGTATCCCAGCAGTGCGATGATTATGGGTATGATGCCGTACAAAAAAAAAATGAACTTTTTTTTAATACTACTAAAGTGGCAAACAAGCATACGGCCCGCCTGATGGAAAGCAGTCACCGTAGCCTATGAACGCCTGTAACACCAGGGGCATCACACGCGCGTTGCGGACCCTGTAAAAACCTCTTCACACCCTTCTTGAAGAACCCCATGCTGAACTAGATAAAACAAACTTTTATCTAATATCTATTACATTATTTAAGTGAATTCAAATTCCAAAAACTTCTTACTCCTACTAATTTCCTCAAATTAAATTCGTTGCGAGTTCCAAGGCAGCCGTAGTTTTATTCTCGGGACTGCAATGGACTTCACTATTCATTGCCTTTTTTGGCGGTCGCCGCTGTTAATCCTGTTAATACAGGAGACACAGTGGTGGGAAAACGTGGTGGGCGCACGTCGCGATTAATTGCAATTATTTCGGAAACAAAGTAATTGATCGATATATAATCCAATTAATTAGGTAACTAATATCTTATTACGCTCCTCAAACTCGTAGGTAGAATCTATGTGTATAAATGCTTTATATTTGAATTATGCGCTCGTGTACATTACTTAAATACTTCTTCTCCTTCGTCAGCCCTTATTCCATGACAGTCTCATGCATCTAACTAACGATAGTGGGTAAGTAGCCGTAGCCGACCAGCAGTAGTTTACAGGTATTAACTAATGGCGGAAGCACGCAAAGTAATACAGCGTCGTTGTCAAACCAAAATCAGCTATGTGCATTTTTTATAATTTTAACATTTTGTCAATTGCGACTGGTAAATTAACCAAACCATCGTATGAAAAAACTGCTATGTGCTTAATAGTTGTCATAGTGCGTCGTATAATACTTAAGCACATAATTCAAAAATACAAATTAAGATCTATTAGATCCAATTGCCTGAAAATTTGACTTCCGCTAAATAGCACCTGAATCAATTAACTAATTTCGGAGTTTATCGCAGACAAACTACGTGAGATGTGATTTTTATTTACTTAAGTCGTCGTCAATCCTTATTCAATGCTGGGATATGGATCCCCTCAATTGATGGGATTTAGACTTTTAGAGCAGAATTCCACCACGCTGCTCCACTGCGGGTTTGTGGGTCAGTGTTTGCAAACCGCCTAAAGGCCACTTATTTGGTTTAACGACTGTCATCAAACGACAACATCCGGCACCAACGGCTTAACTTGCCCTTCGAAGCACATAGGAGCTTGTGATAAATAAACCCATCCACAGACAGGCTGCGGTCGACCTTGCTTAACTTGCGTGTTCGATTAGACTGACACCGACACGCGCAACGCCGCCATCGAGCTCTTCTAAGCTCCGGCACAGTATAGATAAATAGTACTATGTACAGTATGGCCAGTCCCTGCCGGTCTCTCGTGTCGGCCTCACCTCCCCTCTGAGACAATCTGGAACAGTTTGTATGGCGCCGCACGCACACACGCTCATTCACGCTGTGCACGGACAGCATTGTTTATGTATGTAGTAGTAAACGAAGTGACATTTGTATGGATTGGCCGGGGTGTGGCTCCGGGAAAATTCGTTTTCGTATAAAAAAAACTCGAGCAAAGTTAAATTACCCAAGTGCTTGACTTCTAATATGCTTTGTAGGGATAGCCGCGAGTGTAATAGTATTGACAGTGACGTGACATCAAGAGACACGCCGAGATAAATACAATAAACCGTACGGATTACGGGAAACAATGTTTGCCTCGTTGACCAAATAATCTATGTAGCTTAGGGGACAGGGGACGAAATGTTAGCAATTACATGTTTAATAATAAATCTAGTAGGTTATGTAAAAAAAAAATGTTGTTTGTAGAGTCGGTTTACGGACGATAAGTTTACGGGATAACGTCATAAGAAAACATAGGCCGATGGAGTGGAAGAGAGATAGATGCGTGACAAGTCTTCATATGTCGATCGTGCCTCTCTATCGCTTGTTCCGCGCTCTCGCTTGCATGCTCGGCTCTGGCGGAACGTGATGAGTAATGGTTTTTTCTGCATGTAGCCGGTGTTTATCGATTTAAGACGTTATAACGTCAAAAATCTTTGGAGTTCATAATGAACTGCGGTGAAAAAAACTGTTTTTTTTTTATATATATACTACGTCGGGTGGCAGACAAGCATACGGTCCGCCTGATGTGAAGCGGTTACGGTAGCCATATTAACGCTCGCGACATAAAATATCACTCGCGAGCCGCCATCCCCGCTGCTAACGCAGCATCTCCTTCCTTTCTGGTGACCTCACTCACTCGCAGGAACACAACAACCCTCAAGGGAATTGTTATTTGGCTGCGGTATTCTGTAAGGTGGAGGTACATTCCCTAGTCGGGTAGCTTACAATTACGCTCCCTACCTCTCTCTTCGCCAGAGCTTCGTTTGTCAGTCAGCAGGGTGCACCGCGTGCAGGTGAAGTTGGCTTTGGTTCAAAGATGTTGATGAACCAGTTACACCCCAAAAAAAAGGTCAAGAGCGACCGGTCTTGAGCATCAAGGATCGGCACTAAATATCTTCTTGGTTTCCTCATGGCTGAGGGTCGTGTCTGACAGGAATGGTCGACTTCAGTTTGACAAATAATAGAGGTTATAGGTATATTTCATAATATGTTGGTTAATTTAATACTGTCATCATCATGTCATGTTTTTTAAGAGAGGTAGGGCGGCTAACTGTATTTATTCGCTGCCCGACTGGGGAAGGTTTCCCCAAGCAGGGCAGGCCCCTTTCTTATGGAATGCTTACGTCATAATAGCTACCTGTGTTGCCGTATTGCTGTCTCTCACATTGCTAAGAGGGGAAGTCAAATTCCAATAGCCCTCTACTCCTACTAATTTCTTCTGATTAAATTCGTTGTGAGTTTCAAGGCAGCCGTAGTTTTACCCCCGAGACCTCATTGTTCATTGCCTTTTTTGGCGGTCGCCGCTGTTAATCCTGGCTACACAGGAGACACAGTGGTGGGTCCCTGTCCCGAAAAAAAAAGGTACCTGTGTGTCAAATTTCAGCTCGATTCGTCCAGTGGTTTGAATTGTGCGTTGATAGATCAGTCAGTGACAATCGCCTTTTACAGATCACTCACTCGCAGCAACACAATAATCCTCAAGGGAATCGTTATTTGGCTGCGGTATTCTGTGAGGTGGAGGTACTTCCCCAGTCGGACAGCTTACGATTACGCTCCCTACCTGTCTTTAAAAATAGCTGTATTTACCTCGTCCGCGTGAGCCTACTCCACACAAGCGGTAGGTCCACAGTAGACGTCAAACACATGAACGGCACATTGCCAACGACAAAGACTAGTCTTACTCCCTAATCTCTAATAGGAGTCCGTTTGACCCCATTGGGTAGAAATCCCAAAAAAAGGTTGTCCCGTTATAAGTTCAGCCTCACTATTTCAATTGTAATAGTATTCTACTAGTATTATTTATTGTTCTGTGGCAAACAGTATTAATTGATAAGTAAGAAAAGGCTTGCTACAAATAATATTTCTTTTAAATTTCCAAACAGTATTAATTATTTCAAACAAACACTCTACCCGAACACGAGCCGCAGCCCAAAATCAATAACAAGATAATTTATTTGGCTAATTATAGGAACCACGTCTCCCTGCCTAATTTAGGAACCATATTTGATAATGTGAAACTTACATATTATTATATGAAGAACTAGCTTCCAACAGTGGTTTCGCCTCGTGTGAACACAGTAAAGAGTATCCTGTTGTTAATTCAGAATCTATAGTATAATGTATGCCAAATATCTTTTTTTTACATGTGAGGGGGGCAAACGAGCATGTGGGTCACATGACGGAAAGCAATCACCACCGCCCATGGAAATCAGAAACACCAAGGGGTTGTCGATCCGTTCCCAGCCTATATACTTTCTTTAATTCTGGACATTTACTTATTACTTTCAGTAATTCTGGAGACCTCACTCATTCGCAGGAACGCAACAATCCTCAAGGGAATTGTTATTTGACGGTATTCTGTAAGGTGGAGGTACTTTCCAGTCGAGCAGCTAAACAAACGCTATGCCCTACCTCTCTTTTCGGCTGAGCCTCGTTTGTCAGTCAGCAGCGTGCACCACGCGTAGGTGAGGTTAGCGTTGGTTCTAAGATGTTGATGAATCACTTACACCCTAATGTTTACATCTAAATTCGTTCAGCTGTTTATAGTTCGAAGAGTAACAAATGTCCATCTATACTTCTACATATTCATCCTAAATGTAGAAATTGTGTTACATTTTTTTATGAATTGATCATAGAATTAGGACCGATTTTTGCTTCAATGTCCCCGTTTGCTTGTTACTAAATTTTGTTCTGTCTGTGTATGTAGAAATTATTTCACTTTTTTTTAAAATTAAGTTATAAATTGAATTGATCACAGCATTACGGCCAATTACTGTCCGGGGGATAGTAAAAACATCTTACTAGATTATGTTTTGCCTATCATGTCTAAATATAAAAATTATGTTCAATTTTTTTAAATTAAGTTTTAAATTGAATTGATCACAGTATTATAGCAAATTTTTGCTTAAATGTCCCCCATTTGCTTATTACTAAATTTTATTCTGTCTATCAAGTCTAAATGTAAAAATTGTATGCGATTTTTTTTATGAATTGATCACAGAATTAGAATAAATTTTTGCTTCAATGTCCCCCATTTGCTTGTTACTAAATTTTGTTTTGTCTATCATGTCTTTTAAACATTTAGTTCACTTTTGTTACCACAAATTAAATGGCATTCCCGCTCATACATTTTATAGCTATTAATTTTGATTTAAAAAGACACCCGGAGTTTTCTCTGAAATTAATGTTCATTAGTGTGACAGTTTCAACAAAAGTTTCTCGCTTGATGTTCGGGAAAGTTTTAAGGATGAAAAATTGATGTATGTTGGTATCAGAGAACTTGGGAAATTAGAAGCTGATTTTGACGGGAATTGAATACGTTCTTAAAATTGCTTCCATAGGGGGGCAATTAAAAAAAAACCGGACAAGTGCGAGTCGGACTCGCCCACCGAGGGTTCCGTAGGTACGTTGTATCATTATTAAATTTGATATTTTTCATTATAAATAAGAAATAATGCGTCGAAAAAAATAAATAAAATATATTTTGCAATGTGTACATCAAGCCCTTTCATATGATACCCCATTTGAACTAGTAGTTTCAATTTGAAATTTCGATACCCTATAAAAAATATAGACCCCCTATTTTTTAAGATCTATTTACAAATGTATAGTTTTGAGATTTATTCCTGTACTTGTAGTCTATAACGATGTTACTTGCCAAATTTCATAGTTCTAGGTCAACGGGAAGTACCCTATAGGTTTTGATTCCCTTGAGTGTGTCGAAATATGTGTTTTTTGCTGAATAAACGGCCGTAACTTTTTTCTACGTAAACTTAGCAGTTTCATTTTTTTTTAACTTCATGGGACCGTAGACCTGAGTATACAGTTAAAATTTCAGCTTGATACCTCCACGCATTCTCGACATAGAAATTCTTGACAGACAGACAGACAGACAGACAGACAGACAGACAGACAGACAGACAGACAGACAGACAGACAGACAGACGGACAACAAAGTGATCTTATAAGGGTTCCGTTTTTCCTTTTGAGGTTCGGAACCCTAAAAACGAATGATAACAAAATTGGAGGATACAGTTTTGTGTTACAGCTACATATCTATCATTTCCATCCAAAAAATTCAATAACACGGTAGATGAAGGATCAAATAATTTATTACGCTAAGTAAGGAAGGGGGAGGGGCAAGCGCTGCCGTTTTGAGACAATTTTAATGCATATAACGTATTCACGTACCTACAACACACGGCCATGTCACAGCCGCACTTTTTTTACACGAAAAACAGGGTTGCCAACTTTTTTTACAAGAAAAACAGTATAATAAAAGCTGCGTAGTAAAACAAACAGTATACTAAGGCCCAGTGCATGCGGAGCAGTACAATAAACAGTGCTATGGTCAAATTAAGTTTTTTTCAACAGTATTAAAGCATAGAAAACAGTATAATACTGTTTTTAACAGTATGGTTGGCAACCCTAGCCGCACCCCATGTTTTTGTAGCTACCCATTTTGGATAAAAGATGCAGTAAATCACATGTTCATGTATATTACTAACACCGTGGTAAGTAGAATGCAACCACGAAATAATGTTAATTTCAAGGACATGTTAATAGTAAAAAAAAGAATAGAGCCCCAATAAGAAACAGTACTAGGTAGAGCTATCGATTTCGTAAAGCACAGCGATATTTTATTTTAAGGGCAGGCCGGATAGGCAAGCGCTATTGCAGTATATATGTACATTTCATCATCATCATGATCAGGTTATTTTAGTCTCCACTGCAGGAGCACGACCCTCTCTCTTCTGTCCCAGACAGAAGGAGGATTTGGCCTACACTCCCCACGCTGGCCAGACGGGTTGGGGAGGCCTGATATCGAGGTTTGATAATGTATTCCCCTTAGTCGCCTTGTACGACATCCACGGGAAGAGACAGAGTGATTCTATTCTAGTCTGCCGGAAACCACACGGCCAATATGTACATTTATTCCATCATAATTAATAATTAATAAGTACTGCCGTGGTTTCCATAGAAACAAAGTTAAACTTTGGCCCATAGCTTAAAAAATACGCTTTGTCTCTCTTTTCGCCAGAGCCTCGTTTATCAGTCAGCAAGGTGCACCACGTGCATTTAAGGTGGACTTTGGTTCAAAGATGTTGATGAACTACTTACAATTAAACTTTTTACTATAAAAACAGGAAAAATATTTGAAAGTAAATTCAAAAACTATTGAATTTTTATTTTGTCGAAATTGACATATTTTTCTTAAAAAAACGATCTACATATTGCGAAAGAGACGTTTTGCAAAAGAGACATTATGCCGTGCGAAAGCGATCTTTTGCGAAGTATGTAGGCGTTCTGCGCCAAAGACGGAAACGGAAACGGAAATATAAATTCAACTGTATCGACTGAGCATTCGTGATACATTTCTATTCCATATAATTCTATAATCGTCATTAGCCTGTATCTACACTGCTGGATATATGCCTTTCTCAATGCTTTCCATCATATGCGATCCTCCGGTTTCCGCATCCAACCGCTACCAGCCACTTTTTTGAGATCGACGGTCCATCTAGAGTGGGCCTTACGCTTTGTCGTGCCATATGTGGCCTCCACTCTAGGGCTTTCCTCCCACATATTTCATCGATGTGGCCAGATGTGGCCAGACCACTGCCACTTCAACTCTTGACTCTGAGAGATATGTCGACAACTATGGTTCTCCGCCGAATTTCTTCGTTCCGGATTCGATCCCTTAGAGAAACTCCAAGCATTGCTGTCTCCATCGCTCGCTGTGCGACTTTTAGTCTATGAACCAGCAGTGGGATCCACATGCTGTATACTATACATTTTTTATTTATTTATTTAAACTTCATGCACAAAATTGTACACAGGCGGACTTAATGCTATACAAGCATTCTCTACCAGTCAACCATAGGGTGCAGAGATAATACATGGCAGGTGCACAGGAAAGGTATACTTAATAGAAAATTAAAGTGTTAATTTAGGTTTATTATAAATTTATACGAATGTTCCCCCCGCCATATTTGGAGCTGTACCCATTTGGGAACATTGTGTCATATAGCTGTAGATTTCTAAAAGTGATAAATTCAAAATTAACTGTATTTACCCGCATAGTTGTATTGAATAAAAAGAGCTAGTCTTTGCATATAGGATATTTTAATCAAATCCCACGTTTTAATACTCAATAATTAACGGTCTCGATTTTCATATAACCTCCAATCATAGGTAGAAAATCGAGGTTGTAACAGTGGTAATTTTGTTTGATCTAAGATTTTACCTCATATAAATATCCAAATCGATACACTTGAGTTTACGCGTAGTTTTGACTGGCCTTGTACTGGATTACATCATTTTATCCTTATCAACAATCTCGTCCTTGTTCCCCCAATTTAAGGCTTAGAAATATTTTATGGCATTTGATTTAATTAAAACTCGAAGGATTTGCTTCGAATGTTTATCTGATGGAGCATGCACGCTATCATCAACTTTAGGCTGTACTTACCCATTGCTGGCTGCCTTCGCTAAAGCTTTCTACTAAGGTAATGCAATCGTCAGCTTACCTCATCTAGTTATTTCTTTTAGTCGCTTTTCTGTGGTCAATCTCTCGTCGAAGTCTCTCGAAGTCGGTCAATCTCACCCCCCCCCCCCCTCCACGAATGAACCCGTGGAGGGGGAGGGGGGGGGGTCCAACGCTTCGTCATTCCACACGTGGTCCACTTTAGAAACTTCTTCCCCATCTGCCATCACTGACTCTATTGCCAATCCACTGCCACTTTGGCTTGCTGCTTTTAAAGGCTATGTCGACCACTTATGAATCGAATTTCTTCGTTTCGCATTCGATCCCCTAAATAAACTCCGAGCACAGCTCTTTCCATAGCTCGCGTGATTTTATGACTGTGAACCACCGTAACAAACGGTCGGAGTCCAAGTCACTTACGAAGTTACGCCTTACCGACCCTGTACAAATATCTTCAATCCTTCCATAAAGAACCCGATATTGTAGTCAGATGCCCAGGTCAATCCACAACTTAAAGAACTCCCGTAAGAAAACCCCTGGAACCGCAATGTACTTCTTCTTCTCCTCAGCTTTTTCCCATCATCTGGGGTCAGCTCTCCTTGTCAGTCTCTTCCATCTAGTTCTGTTCTGCACTGTTGCTGCGTCAATTTGTTCGTCCATCAGGTCTTTCTGGACCGTCGTCAACCAGGTGGCGGGAAGTCTGCCGCGGCGACACGTTGTCGTTTAGGGCTACGTTTACCGTATCGCCTGTAGGACGGCGTAGTATATGGCCATACCATTGCAAGCGGCGATCGTTCACCTTGTCAATATCTGGAACCGCACTGTACATGACTATTTTGGTTTTAATTTGAATGAATGAATTCTCTGCTGATGGATGAGTATTTTATTGTCAATTACATTAAAATAATATGTATTTACCCTTGAAACAAATTCTTAGATAACACGTGAGATACGTATCTTAGATAACAAGATGTGACATAAGACAGAATAAGATTATGCAAGAAGCTAATGGTAAAGTGGTGTGACGTATTAAACGTTTGTTCCTGCTGTTGAGGAGTTGTTAAACCCTAGTCAGTCACCCTAGTACAGCGTTTCTTAACCTTTTTCAGTCTATGTTTTTTTTTATATACTACGTAGGGTGGAAGACAAGCGTACGGCCCGCCTGATGTGAAGCGGTTACCGTAGCCATATTAACGCTCGCAACATAAAATATTGCTTTCGCGCCACCACCCCCGCTGCCAACGCGGCATCTCCTTGCATTCTGGTGACCTCACTCACATGCAGGAACACAACAACCCTCAAAGGAATTGTTATTTGGCTGTGGTATTCTGTGAGGTGGAGGTACATTCCCCAGTCGGGTAGCTTACAATTACGCTCCCTACCTCTCTTTTCGCCAGAGCTTCGTTTGTCAGTCAGCAGGGTGCTCCGCGTGCAGGTGAAGTTGGCTTTGGTTCAAAGATGTTGATTAACCACTACGTACCAAGTAATCAAGCAGAAATTTTATTTATTTTAGTTTATTTTAGTACTGAGAAAATAAAAGACATTTTTCTAAAAAAAATGTACATACTGTATAATTATAAAATAAAATATATACTGTATTAATGTGAAGGTTGATGCTGCTTTTTGCAAGTCTTGCTGGTATTATTTATTAATTCAAATGTTCATAGATAAGACGGCGGACCCCCCACACGTGCTCTCGGAACCTCAGGGGTCCGCGGACAACAGGTTAAGAAACACTGCCCTTGATTGAAACGGTAGAGTTTGGTCTATTTGTATTCATAAACTTCGTGATAAAAGACATTTTAAAATTACCTTCAATTAGAAATAAGATTGATATTTCACCCCAACCTCTACATAAAAATGTCGCGTCGCTACCACAGACATTCAATATTGAAATTGAAAGTCTGTGGTCGCTACCTATTACATAAAAATGATGTCTGTGTAGGGCGTGAACATGTGTGCATGAGGCGGCGCAGAGGAGAGACAAGGTTCATACGAGAGAGTGGCAGAGAGTGGCCATACTGCAGTAGTAGGTACTATTAGGTACTTATATTGTGCTTATATACCTAAATGGTTTTGGTTAATGATGATGTAATTTCTTTGGTTGCACCATTTTACTATGGCATTCGTCATGTTTGTGGAAATTGACAATTTCTCAGAACAGTTTTCGATCATTTTAACTACGGTAAATGCAAAATATCGGAAAGCAGTGGCAAATATTAAATTCTATGCAAAGAGGTCGCGCGTAAATCCAATAATAAAGTCCTAATTGCATATGGAAGCGGATGGCATGCATGCAGTCTGCATCTCACTTATCTTGGAAGACAGTAAAGTAAACCTTTCACAATCGATACTATCACATACGATACTTATTTTTATATATTCAATCCGTATATTAGAATACACGTTCCATTAAGACCGTCATCAAAATATTTTCTTTTTAATATATGACAGTTAATCGCACAGCGGAGAAGACTCCCTAAGTCAAAAAATTAAGCGAAAATAGTACGTTTGGGCCCTTGTGGCCATTTTGACACGTATTACACTTTTTTTATAAATTGCTTGCTGGTCGAATTTGACGAGCTTGGTGGTCGAATGATTAGCAATGGCCACTTTGACTCAGAGGTCGCGGGTTCGATTCCCGCACAAGATAAACATATGTGTGCATGAACATGTATGTTTGTCTTGGTCTGGCTGTTTTCTATGTATTATAAGTATGTATTTACAAAAAAAAATGTATTTATGTACATTTATCAGTTGTCTAGTACCCATAACACAAGCTTTGCGCTTAATTTCGGACTAGATGGCGCTGTGTAAATTGTCCAGAAATATCTATCTTTATCTATATATATGGTGAAATATGGTGAAATAAATATTATTTTTATTTTTTGTTATTTTTTTAATTTACTAGCATTTCGATAATGACCATTGGCGAAGGAGAAATACATAAAGTACAAGTGCTCTTAGCTGTCTCCTAAACATATTTTCATAGAGGCTCTTACCATCTACTCAGGGTGCTTTTCTTGTTTTATTTTTCATAATATCACCTTTCTTTGTAAAAATTAAACCTACTTCTCCCAGCTTTATTTCAAATACAACAAAATGTAGCGTATCATCCACGCTAAGCACTTCTAGACTAATTTTACAAGAAAATTGAACACCTGTGTTTTCGCAAGCAAAACAAATAAGTTTCGAAGACTTCTCGGCGGCGAATGCGGAAATTTTGCAAACCAAATACGAGTACAAAGTCGGTAGGTCCTTTCAAGTTTGAATCTTTTATTTTGATACCCAAAAGTTACGATTTGGAAAATAATATTGTGTGTGCGTTAGACACGGTAACAGACGGATTAAATTTAAGAAAACCCAAAGCCGAAGAAGTGGAGAAAATTTATTTCTTTTACACTTGCTCATGTATTTTATATTCTCGAGCTTTTCCCCTGGTTATGCATATAAGCAGATTATAGCAATATAAATAGAGCATCAAAGTGTTAGAAATAGCTCTCAGAGTTAAGAAGTTAAAACCGAACCTGGAGGACTACAGACTCTTCCCAATAAGCGGCATACTGAAGTACATGGAACATGTCTCCAGACAGTCAGGGGAGAGTGACTAAAGGATTAGGGAGAGCACAAAAGATCCATGAGGGTCGACGTGTCACCGGTGCTTGTGCACTGGACCCACTCTAAGATAAGATAAGATACGAAGTTAAAGTGGCAGTGGGCTGGTCACATGTGCCGAGTCAGTGATGGTAGATGGGAGAGAAAAGTCCTAGCGTGATGGCCACGAACTGTAGATCTCTCTCTTTAGATGGACCGGCGACCTCAAAAAAGTGGCTGGTAGCGGTTGGATGCGGAAAGTGGAGGATCCTTCACTTTCCGCATCCAACCGCTACCAGCATATGGTGAAAAGCATTGGGAAAGGCCTATATCCAGCAGTGGGTAGATACAGGCTGATAATGATGATGATGATAGGAATAGCTAGGCAGTGCTAGCCTTGACAACACCACTTCTGAAAATCTGTTGGTCACTTTCTTTCAGGGACAATGTGTACGGTAAACTGGTAAATTAGGAAGATCGTTTTCTTAAAAGGGAGAAAGTTTTTAAAGCAATAAAGATTACGCAAAGCAGCTACAACCATCTGGCAATTGCTGAAGACCTATACTTGCTAGCTTAGTACAGAGTATTGATGTGCAGTCCAAGCAATATCTATGTACAATGTAATTAATATAAGCCTCGTTTGAATTTTAATACCACAAATATTATGCATGGTAAAAGTTATTTTTGTACTGTCTTCTTCAATATAAAAATGCTTCTCAAAACGGGTTACTGTAAATTGTGTAAATCCGTTGAAAGCACCTTTAGTCAATTCATTCACTAAACTGTCATGATCAGGGTACCCCACGTCTAGATTTTGGCTCAGATTATGTTCCCATTTAGATATCGCACAAATCCGTTACAAAGGGTGTGAATTGACCACCGATCAATAATCTCCAACACTTTGCCTCAGACACTTCGGTGCTTAAATCTTTCCTCGAAATTGTCTCGACGTTTAAAGGTAAGGTCACACTTAGCTATAAATTTATATAGGTATATTTCCGTCGCCTTGAAATTTCCTCAAGATGAAGTTTAGAACTTTTAGTTTTATAACCCACAAGGTATTATACTTTGAGATTCTTCGTGTTGTCGCTGTAATAAAGTCACTGTTGAAATAGTGTGAGTTCTTACCAACCAACTTTGGATTATTTCCAAGAAAGTATCTTCGATTTCCAGTTGCTGGTTCAATGTTCAATGGTGATATTTGAGTGGACCGAGCGAAACGCTTATATAGGCCGAAAAGTCACTCTTGGAAATGAATAGGCTCCAAAAAAAGCACTCAACAGATTTTGATGAAATTTTTCATAATTAAAGACATGCTTGAGGTTTGTGTCGAAAAAAAATTGAGATCGATCATGTTCTTGAGGAATGATTTTCCATTGAAACCAATGGAAAACATACATACACTCAGCGAGTCTACTCGCTCCACTCTACCTGGATTTCAGCCCCATGGGCTAGATTCCGGCCTGGTTTGTGTTTGTTATCCGGCCTATTTCAAAGTCTTTGATTGATATTTTTCTTAATCCTTACATGAATGACGTAGTTGTATAAGGAAATACGTTACGTACGTTATGTGATTGGTCAAGACAAGTATCTCAGAGATAACTCTGAGGTTCTATGATAACGTTATTCGTCACTTTGAATCTTGCGAAGCAAGTTAATCCAACGTGAAAACATTCTCCATACTCCTGTCATTTTTCCTGTTCTATATATACGTGCCAATTTCTGGAAACAATACTTTTATAGTCTCTAATTAACGTTTTACAAAAGCACAATAAGAGATTACGTAAAATGCCACCAGTACATAGATACGCGTTTTAATATTTTGGACGAATTTACATTCATGCAGCGGTCCTCACGATACCAGTTAAGGGTTTAAGTTCTGCTCCGATAACGATCGGTTTTCTGCCGTTTGCATTCATCAGCTTTCTGCAATCTTTATCAGTTCGCGATTGACTTTCCAAAAAAAATCTGGCCAATCCATCGTCAGTTCTGCTTGGTGTGTTGCCTACCCAATGCCACTTTACCCAGTTACACAAATCATTACAATGTATTTATTTTTAAGAATTATTCCTTTTTAAAGAGATATGCGGGAGATTGATCGAGGCTTCATGCGACTAGAGGGCTGGCCGTTACCTTGCTCAGAGGATTAGCATTGCTATTCAGCGAGGTAATGCTGCCAGCATTCTTGGTACGCTATCGACAGACAACGATTTAAGGGATTTTATTTTATTTATAATTTGTTTTCTTTTGTTTCTTTTGAGGTGAATACGTCTTTAAATGTATGGAATGAAAAGAAAAAATAATTTCTTTAATTTTTCTTTTAATTCCATACGGGATCAATAAAAAAAATTTAATGATAACAAAATCGGGAGATACAGTTTGGTGTTGTAATTTCGAATCTATGCTCTACATCCAAAATTCAATCACACCACTGGATCTATCCAGTGGTGTGATAGATTAAGGATCAAAGAATTTATTACGCTAAGTAAGGACTATGGAATATCGCGTGCGGGGGAGAGGGAAAGCGCTGCCATTGACATAATTTTAGTGCATATAACGTATTCACGTACAACACACGGCCGTGTCCATGACAATCTTTATCAGTTCGCGATTGACTTTCCAAAAAAAATCTGCCCAATCCATCGTCAGTTCTGCTTGGTGTGTTGCCTACCCAATGCCACTTTACCCAGTTACACAAATCATTACAATGTATTTATTTTTAAGAATTATTCCTTTTTAAAGAGATATGCGGGAGATTGGTCGAGGCTTCATGCGACTAGAGGGCTGGCCGTTACCTTGCTCAGAGGATTAGCATTGCTATTCAGCGAGGTAATGCTGCCAGCATTCTTGGTACGCTATCGACAGACAACGATTTAAGGGATTTTATTTTATTTATAATTTGTTTTCTTTTGTTTCTTTTGAGGTGAATACGTCTTTAAATGTATGGAATGAAAAGAAAAAATAATTTCTTTAATTTTTCTTTTAATTCCATACGGGATCAATAAAAAAAATTTAATGATAACAAAATCGGGAGATACAGTTTGGTGTTGTAATTTCGAATCTATGCTCTACATCCAAAATTCAATCACACCACTGGATCTATCCAGTGGTGTGATAGATTAAGGATCAAAGAATTTATTACGCTAAGTAAGGACTATGGAATATCGCGTGCGGGGGAGAGGGAAAGCGCTGCCATTGACATAATTTTAGTGCATATAACGTATTCACGTACAACACACGGCCGTGTCCATGACACAGCCACACCCCATTTTTTTGACGAAGATTTGTTTGCCTTATTTTTTGAGCAAACAAGATACTATCATTATTATACAGTTTGGTAAAACAATACGCACGTAACCTTAATATCTCGCCTCAACTTATCTCTTCAACATAAAATCAATGACATGTCAGCTCCAATCTCTTATCGCGCCTCATGATAAATTTAATCTCAATAGACTGTTCCGCTGCCTTTGATGTTTATTGTTTGTTTTCGAAATTCAAAAGTATTCTGGTGTTGAGATGGCAGCGCTGTGTTTATAAATAGCAATAAATTTTATTAATTCATGGCATGCCAGTGTAATTGGGCCAATGTTTGAACAAATATCATCTATATTTGTTCAAACATTGGTCCAATTTATATATTATATTATACAGTTTATATTCAGATCATATTCTTAATTGCACGTAAATTATTATTACGTAGTTACATCCAAAAGTGTACAAAGGTGAGGTTATCTCTACAAGAGATCTCTTCCAGCCGACCCTATACTATAGGCAGTAAGAGAAATAGTCATTTGACGGATAATTACAATATATGCGTACTTATTAATAAACAGAAAGAAAAAAATAATACAATCAAATATAATTCCTATTTTGATTTAAAAAAAAATGATTGCGATTTTATTTCTTAAAATATTTTATTAGTATATCATTATGTGGTAGCAAACATTTTTTTTTATACTACGTCGGGTGGCAGACAATCTTACGGCCCACATGACGTGAAGCTGTTACCGTAGCGTTTATTAACGTTTTCAACATGAAGTATCGTAACGTAGGAAGGAGCTAAGAAAGGATTTTTGAATATATCTACGGGACACTGGGATACGTGCAAAGTCGCGGGCGCAAGCTATTCATTCATAATGATCTCTTCTGCAACCTGGGAAAACATAAAGGATAGATATCATCATCATCAGCCTGTATCTACCCACTGCTAGGCTACTTTGACAGACATGAATTAGTTATGATGAAACTATGGCTGCCACATGCTTTTTAGGTCATTTATAAAAAAAACAATACTTTATTTCGTCCAAAGGGATCGAATAAATTTCTTTTTTTGACTTTCCATGTGTTGCGATATCCATCCACTGCACAAGTAACTCCCATCTTTTACTCCCATATTTTAAACTGAATGAAGAATAAAATACAAGCGACGTCAATTTGTAGGACGTTGCATCCATTGCGAAAGGTTCCACATCGGTCTCAGAGGGGAGGTGAGGTCGACTAGTGAGAGCGGCAGGGAGTGGCCATACTGTACGTAGTACTATTAGCTATACTGTGGTAAAGGCCTTCCCCAATGCTATCCTCATCCACCTTCCGCATCCAGCCGCCTCCAGCCTCCTAAGGCCATCGAACCATCTGGAAAGAGGGCGTCCAACGCTCCGTCGTCCTACTCGCGGCCTCTCCTCTAATACCTTCCTCCTCCATCTGCCATCATTTACTCGGCAGATGTGGCCGGCCCATTCAGCTTGCAATATTAACTTAATATTAGTCTATCTATATATAAAATATCACTGTTAGCTTGTTTGTACACGCATTAAAATTCCTACTTTTAATCATCCTTGCAAGAATTATGTCCCAACCGATTACTGTGTTATCTCCATTTATGCAGATTATACTAGGGTTGCCAACCATCCTGTTTTCCCCAGGACATTTACTGGTTTTTAGTACAAGTTTATGGAGTCTCCTGTGGTGACCTGGGGCCCTACCGCCGAAGCTGAAGCCGATTACTATCGGTGTTTCTGATTCCAAAAAATTGTCTTATTTTAAAGATATTGACAAACATCTTCAGCTTAGTGGGTAGAGCTCTAGCGTTTCTACCAACTGATCTAAACATGATTACCAACAATGTAAGCAGTAGTAAGTAAGTAATTTTCGCATTAAAAAAATCTAATGGCATTTTTTATTTATACTACGACGGGTGGGAGACAAATATACGGCTCGCCTGATGTGAAGCGGTTACCGTAGCCATATTAACGCTCGCAACATAAAATATCGTTCGCGCGCTGCCACTCCCGTTGCCAACGTAGCATCTCCTTTCTTTCTGGTGACCTCACTCACTCGCAAGAACACAACAACCCTCAAGGGAATTGTTATTTGGCTGCGGGATTCTGTGAGGTGGATGGTACGAGTACATTCCCCAGTCGGATAGCTTACAATTACGCTCCCTACCTCTCTTTTCGCCAGAGCTTCGTTTGTCAGTCAGCAGGGAGCACCGCGTGCAGGTGGAGTTGGTTCATAGATGTTGATGAACTACTTACACCCCGAAATAATTGGCTTCATTTTAAGCGGCGTCCTAGGTATTCAAAGCGCTCTGATTTCCAAAAGATGATAAGGGAAGCCAATTTCAAAGAAAATTAAGAAGGTAATCGAAATAATAATAAATATTAGATTTCATTGTACTTATTATCGTTTAATATTTTTATATTGCTACTATTTTAATGCGTCCTGTTTTTTAATTTATCCTGGTTTTTAGAACTTCAAATCCTTGTTTTTGAAATCTGTTGTTTGCAACCCTAGATTATACGAATACAACAAAGCCTGAACTGTAATTAGCTCACCATCATTTTTATAGCCTAAGCCAACCCCACATGCACGTAGTGCACTTTGCTGATTCACTGACGAGGCTCTAGCACAAGGAGTGGTATGGCAGCGTAATTTTAGACATATACACAGATAACGGCGCGATGTAACATATAAGTACGTGAGCAAAAACAAATCTCGCCTGTTTTTGATATCATACATTCAGTCAAAAAAGTATCGAGAATGGATGATTTGTTTATGATTCCAAATTCAATTTTTTTGTTTTTTTGATTTGTTGGATTGGCACTACTTTTTTCCATTTTGGAGCGGAGTTTGAGTTGTATCTGTCATTTATATTTAATACAGTGCTGTTTTTAATTGTATCATATCTAGTGTATATTGCGATTTATTGTTATACGGCGTTTAAGGGAGCAAATTCGACGAAAAAGACCAGATTTGTGGGAAGAAAAATCTTGGATTTTGCACCACGATAATGCGCCTTCGCACAAGGCTATTATTGTGAACGAATTTCTGACCAAAACTCCACAAATATCATCGAGCAACCACCTTATTCACCAGATATGATAGATGGCTCCATGAGACTTTTTTCTTTTTCCTAAACTCAAATTACCATTTCGTGGTACCCGTTTCCATTCGATAGAAGACATAAAGGAGAATTCGCGGCGAGAACTGTACTCAATTCCGGCAAAAAGCGTTTAAAAAAAGTTTTGATCATTGGATTATTCGTTGGCGTAAGTGTATCGTTTCTGAAGGAGCATATTTTGAAGATGATAAAATAAATTTGGATGAATAATTACCATTTTGTGTATTGTTGATCTTTTCCCACAGGTGAAATTGGCTTTGGCTCTTAACATGGCAATGAGCTTATATCATTTTTTTGCAAAAATATTCCATGTGCAGACACGGAAAGTCTGCGATTTCATTACATGAATAGATGTTGAACATACAGCATGATTTATTTTCCATGTAAGAAAATAGCAGAGCAATTAATAACATGTTAGCTCGCTAGAAGCACTACAAAGCCAGGGGAATTACGCAGAAAGAATTTCTCGCAATATGATACATGTAATATTGTGTCGGGTGTCAGCAATTAATCTCGAAGTTTCACTCGCTTGCTCGCTCTCGGCGTTAAAATTAAAACGTTTCTCCGCTTTGAAGTTTGTTTGAACGCAAAATGGATTCTTTTTGGTTATTCCAACTTGCTTTTGTGGGAAAAAATATTATTATTAATCACTTTTTAATCACGGGTCAAGCCCGGTCATTTGAAAGTTGTTCGCGGAGATATGGGTCCAATGCGTAGAGGCCCCTTGAGAATGTTAATGTAATGTTGTATACCCTCCGTGACCCGCTTTTTGATATATCAATGGAACAATATACCGATGAAGAGGTCTTGGCAAACATTGAGACTGTTGCTTAATGTATTGGAAATTATATGGGGTATGGATCCAATGCGTAAAGCCCCCTTAAGAATGTTAATGTAATGTTGTACACCCGCCGTGACCCGCTCGTGGATATATCAATGGAACAATATACCCATAAATAGGTCTCGGCAAGCATGAGACTGCTGCATAATGTATTGGAAATTATATGGGCTATGGATCCAATGCGTAAAGCCCCCTTAAAGATGTTAATGTAATGTTGTACACCCACCGTGATCCGCTCGTGAATATATCAATGAGACAATATAGACTATGAGTAGATCTCGGCAAGCATAATGTGTTGGAAATTATATAGGCTATGGAAATGAGTTCTGGGTGGACTAGGAAATGATCTGTTACGGTAGATGGACGGACGCATTATTATTAATTATAATTAGTGACACCTAGTTTTAAACTAAGCAAATATTATGAGTACTAGAAACCTGACAATATATCGCTGTTAATCCTGGCTACACAGGAGACAGTGGCAGGAATGTATGGTGGGCAACAGTCCCGCTAAAAAACTGATAATATGCTTAGATATGTTTTTAGTATAGGGTCGGCAAGGCTTGATGTCTTTGGCTTTGTAAGTATCCAGTAAGTATCCCTAAATGCATACCAGCAGCACAGAATAAGTAATAGTTGTATCAGCAGGCAGATTATTGGTTAATTTTCACACAGTTGATATTAAAAATAATCAATAACTGTCGTTCAAACTAACCGGCTCGGAGAGGAGAGCAGATTTTGGATGCGTTTAAAATAGAGTTTTGTATAATTGTCATAAGGTGTACTTTAAAAATCCACATCGGCTCTCGACTATTCTCATATGACAAAAGAAGTGAATTTAAAAAATAAACCTTATGCCAATGATCTAAAATTTTGTTTTAAACGCCACCAAAATCTGCTCTCCTCTCCGAGCCGGTCTGTGCGAACGGACCCTAAGAGTCATGTTCACTTCGTCACTTTCTACGAAATCTCGTTTCCTTTGCTCACCGACAAGATGTACTGCATGCAGTACCATTTATACTTAAATATTATAAGTATACTCGTACGTGTCCGGTGGTCGAATGGCTAGCAATATCCACTTTGACTCGGAGTCACGGGTTCGGTCCACTTGAAAGCGGCTGGAAGCGGCTGAATGCGTAAGGCGTAGGATCGTATTTGGAGAAAACATTGGGGATGGCCTATATCCAGCAGTGGGTAGATACAGGCTGATGATAATGATGATGATGGTACTGCATGGGGTACATCTTGTCGGTGAGCAAAGAAAACGACAAGACTTATTAGTCATTGTTTCAAATATTTTTGTGTTCATGAACATGTCTGTTTGTCTTGGTCTGTGCATTTTATGTCTATGTATTTACAAAAAAAAACACTTTATGTATAGTATTAGTTATTTAACCCATAGTACGAGCTTTGCTTAGTTTAGGAATAGATGTCAATGTGTAATTTGTCCAGGAATATTTATTTATTTAATAAATTATGTTAATATATCATATCTCCGTCAACAGTTGAGCATCGCGGTAGAGTATTCTCTAAACCTTCGGGAGGATCGTATCCCAGCAGTGGAATGAATAACGGCTGACGACTACGAATATATCATTTATTTCCAAAGACAACTCTACATTGTATAGGATCATAATTGCATAACAAAATCACATCGCATTATTATATTATAGGTACAATTAGGTCATAGTCATACATAATTAATTTGTTTACGTTAAGATTACAATACGTTAATTGACACTCAAATAACCTACAATGGAATAATACAAGTTATTCTAATCAAATTTGCATTCAATTTAACTTAAAAATAAAATAACACCATGTATATTTTTAAAAGTACATGTCATTGACTGCGAATAAAATCGTTTTTTCTTCAGACAATTCCCAAAACGGCCGATATTGATTTTTGTCCGATTTTTTTATTACTTTCCGGTTGATCTTTTTAGGGTTCCGAACCTCAAAAGGAAAAACGGAACCCTTATAAGATCACTTTGTTGTCCGTCTGTCTGTCTGTCTGTCTGTCTGTCTGTCTGTCTGTCTGTCTGTCTGTCAAGAATTTCTATGTCGAGAATGCGTGGAGGTATCAAGCTGAAATTTGAACTGTATACTCAGGTCTACGGTCCCATGAAGTTAAAAAAAAATCAAACTGCTAAGTTTACGTAGAAAAAAGTTACGACCGTCTATTCAGCAAAAAACGCATATTTCGACACACTCAATGGAATCAAAACCTACAGGGTACTTCCCGTTGACCTAGAACTATGAAATTTGGGAAGTAACATCGTTATAGACTACAAGTACAGGAATAAATCTCAAAACTATACATTTGTAAATAGATCTTAAAAAATAGGGGGTCTATATTTTTATAGGGTGTCGAAATTTCAAATTGAAACTACTAGTTCAAATGGGGTATCATATGAAAGGGCTTGATGTACACATTGCAAAATATATTTTATTTATTTTTTTCGACGCATTATTTCTTATTTATAATGAAAAATATCTAATTTAATAATCATACTACGTACCTACGGAACCCTCGGTGGGCGAGTCCGACTCGCACTTGTCCGGTTTTTTTTTTATTAAATTACATAATATCAACAAGACATATGGTGTAACAATGTCCCAACTCTGCCACTCCATAGAAATGTCGTTGATAACTACTACATAAACAATAAGGCCTGTGCAGAGTGTAAATGAGCGTGTGTGCGTGCGGCGCTATACAAACATTTCCAGAGGGGACGTGACGTCGACACGAGAGAGAGAAGCAGAGATAGTCCATACTGTTCGTGTTTGTAGTTACATATATTGTGACAATGTATATACAATATTTTTAATTTCTTGTAATTGCTTTACGAACTCTAATCATAGTATGAAAATAAAAATTGTGTCCTTCTATATGATATAATCTACCTAAGTCTATACCATATTTCATTCGAATCGATCCAGCAATTTAGTCGTGAAATAGTAGTTTATGATACTGTTGCTTATTAAGGGTTCTTAAAATAGACCACACGAGTATTTTAAGACCTAATTATGTGCAGTTTCATACACTACTTTATCTAATCTCATGAAATATATTATAATAATATTTTAAATACAACCATGAAGTTAATTTAACAGCTTTATTTCTTACTTATAAATCCATTTGCAGATCGAGCAAGCGTAGTGCGCATGCGCGACGCGCCGCGCCGCGCGGCCGCCGCGTTCACAGATTATGTAGAAAAAAATTGCAAAGTTGCAATGTATTTGCATTGCAACCTGTTTAAAATACCTGTATCCAGGGCTGAAGCAGTATCGAAATGGAAAAAAAGTATTTTGATAGCTTGTGCGTAAAGACTGTCATTAAGATACTGTGTTTAGTTTTTTAATGTCTAAATTTCAGTATGAGAGTCGATAAAGGTATTTATATATCAGTATGGATTGGATATATGCTCATGGTAGTCTCAAAAAACCATAGGAATAAGTCAGTGAAGTTTCATTTAAATTAATTTTTAATAAATAATTTATTTTTCTAAAAAAAGATATTCGAGCTTAAATTTATTTTGTGTTTTTAACCTAAGGGTAAAGGTCTCACCATACATATGGGGAAAATACCTCGGACGGGGCTGACACGTCAAGTAGATAACGACCTAAAGTGACGGTAAGAAGGTAAAATATTTTTTCCTCCCGTTTAGGAGCAGGAAGGCCCAAATCGCAAAATGTACAGCAGTAGTAAAATGTCCGGATAGAAAATGCCCAATTTGCAAAATGACCAGTTCGCATAACGGTAAATTTTTACTTAATACGGACCCCTTACATCATCTACCAGATGTTTTCTTATCTAAGGCCTGAATCACCCAATACTTATTACGTCAAAGGCTGTAAAAAGTGAAATACGCAAAGATTAAATTGTCACGGTTATTTAGTTAGGATTAAATTGTATATTTCACAAAAAATATTATCTTTCATACTTTAACAGCGATGATCTAATTCACTCTAGTTTTTGGTCTCTCTCATGACGTCAATCGCAAATTTGAAAACTGTGAAATCATCTGTTCAAAAAAATTTATGGTATAAGTAACTCGTCATCAACTTTAAGCCAATGTCGCACATTTGATGCCCTAGGTGTTGAAGGCGCCTACAGGCTACCTGCTTTCCACAATTAGCAGTTACCTGCTTTCCATCAGACTTTCCGTATGCTTGTTTGCAACCTTAGCGGTATAAAAAATCTCACATGCACGTGCACCCTGCTGGTTATCTAACCAGGCTCTGGCAAAAAAAGAGATAGGGCACAGCTTACTTATAAGTTTCGGGAAGTACCTCTACTTCACAAAAGACTATAGGGTTGTTGTGTTTCTGCAAGTGAGTGAGGTTAATACTATTTAATTTTTTGCACAACAGTTATACGAATAAATCTATATATACTATTAATACGTGAATCAAAAACTTTGTACCTCATTTTACGAAAATTGAGGACGCGGGTTGTAAGTGGTTCATCAAGATCTTTGAACCAAAGCCAACTTCACCTGCACGCGGTGCACCCTGCTGACTGACAAACGAAGCTCTGGCGAAAAGAGAGGTAGGGAGCGTAATTGTAAGCTACCCCACTAGGGAATGTACCTCCACCTCACAGAATACCGTAGCCAAATAACAATTCCCCTGAGGGTTGTTGTGTTCCTGCGAGTGAGTGGGGTCACCAGAAGGAAAGGAAGGAGATGCTGCGTTGGCAGCGGGGGTGGCGGCGCGCGAGCAATATTTTATGTTGCAAGCGTTAATATGGCTACGGTAACCGCTTCACATCAGGCGGGCCGTATGCTTGTCTGCCAACCGAAGTAGTATAAAAAAAAAAAAAAAAAAAAACGCGGACGGAGGAGTATGAAATTTCTCATACTAAGGGTCCGTTCCCACAAACCGGCTCGGAGAGGAGAACAGATTATGGATCCATTTGAAATAGAGTTTTGTGTCATTGGCATAAGGTATACTTTAAAAATCCACATTATCACTCGAGCATTCTCATATAACAAAAGAAGTAAATTTGAAAAATAAACCTTATCCCAATGTCCCAAAACTCTGTTTTAAACGCCACCAAAATCTATTCTCATCTATGAGCCGGTCTGTGAACGGAGCCTTAAGGTTTGTATAGATAGAGAAGGAGTGCAGAACGCTAATATTATTTTAATTATGCATAAAAAATACATTAAATCAATAAAAAAAACAGTACACACACTACCATGTATTTGATACACACACGCATATATTCTCTTTTTAAATACATATAATTTCGAACGATTATATTGAGTTCATAAACTGCTATAAACATGTCTACTTTGGCGACGGTATACCTATTTGCGCCATTTAGACCATCAACTAACCTTAATCCGTATGTCCTTCCACGGCTTCTCGATCCAACTAAAGGTCTAGTTACATCTGTCACTAAGATACTTCAAGTTCAAAAGTTTGTTGTGTTGTGATCGACTCCAAAAAGATAAAACCGCCTACCGCCGAAGCTGTAGGGCCCCGGTACAGGGGACGAGACGTAGCTTGGCCTACTATTGAAACTATTTATTACATCGGATTTTATGCTTCTAAAAAAAATAAAAAAAGATCCCGACGAATTGAGAACCTCCTCCTTTTTTTGAAGTCGGTTAAAAATCTTAGTCGGTTAGGTCTTAGATTAAAGTTATTGACAAACATCTTCAGCTTAGTCGGTAAAGCTCTAGGGTTTTTACTCGCTGAGCTAAACATAATTAGCAAAAATCTAAGAAGTACTTTCATTTTTGCAATCAAAAATTCCAATGGTAATCGGCTTCAGCTTCGGCGGTAGGGCCTCAGTATGTATACTAATATTATAAAGCTGAAGAGTTTGTTTGTTTAGTGGAACGCGCTAATCTCAGGAATTACTCTTTGGAATTGAAAAAATATTTTAATGTTAGACAGCCTATTTTTTGACGAAGGCTCTCAGGAATTACTCATTGGAATTGAAAAAATATTTTTAATGTTAGCCAGCCTATTTTTCGACGAAGGCTATAGGTTATATAACATCATGCTACCGCCAATAGGAGCGGAGCAGCAATGAAAAATGTTGCAAAAATGGGAAATAAATATTCCTTTTGAGGGCTTCCGTTGCGTGCGCTGCGTAAACGGTTCAAGTTACGCAACAATTATTTACGACGGAATTATTAATCTTAAAACGTACTAAAAAAAAGTTCGTGACAGCATATGTCTATCTTTTAACCTTTCATGTGCCGCAGTCCCATAGTGGGTAGTTGTTGGTACTGCGCTTAGTACAGCACTACAATTCACGGCACGCAAGGGGATAAGGGATGGTTCACTATAGCCTTTCGAATGGTAGCCTTCGCTTCACTCTCAACGCTCTGTTACACGCAGACGAAGTTGCGCGAGTTAGATACTCATCTAGTACTATTAAAGCTGATACTAAGCTCTTGGTGAGCCACTTACACCGCAGTTGTTTCTGTCTAGGTACTCTTTTGTATCTTCTAGCTTTGCCCGAGTGGCAATTTAAATCCTAGATTAAACGTTGTTCTGGAATAACACGGTAAACCTTCGAGAACGAGCGCTGGGGGCGCTTTGTACGGCGTGTCAACAAGATGCAAGACGTAATGTAATATCATACAAATGCATTGCACTTGGTATTTACATATGGCATACTAATATAGCGTTAGCTGAAATCGTGCTATACACATACATATATCAAATCATATCATTTATTTGTAGAAGAAGGTATATACAATAGGTTTTTACAATTAATGCATTGACCAAACCACTTCCTGCTCTAAAAAGAACATAAAAATATTAATAACTAGCTGGCCCGGCGAACTTCGTACCGCGTGGTACCGCCTAATTGTCAATGAATGTCGTGGTATACATATTAGTTGAACAAAATTTATGATGTCTTGAAATTAATATAATGAATAATAGAAAATATTAGAGAAGCACGATGGCGTCATTGCACGTGTCAGTCTAATTGTACACGCAAGTTAAGCAACGTCAACCGTAGCCTGTCCATGGATGAGTTTATATTATCTCGAGCTCCTCCGTGCTTCGGAAGGTACGTTAATCCGTCGGTCCCGGTTGTAATGATTAGATTAACTCGAGGTCCTCCGTGCTTCGGAGGGCACGTTAATCCGTCGGTCCCGGTTGTTATCATTAGATTATCTCGAGCTCCTCCGTGCTTCGGAAGGCACGTAAGACGTCGGTCCCGGTTGTTATCATTAGATTATCTCGAGCTCCTCTGTGCTTCGGAAGGCACGTAAGACGTCGGTCCCGGTTGTTATCATTAGATTATCTCGAGCTCCTCCGTGCTTCGGAAGGCACGTAAGACGTCGGTCCCGGTTGTTATCATTAGATTATCTCGAGCTCCTCTGTGCTTCGGAAGGCACGTAATACGTCGGTCCCGGTTGTTATCATTAGATTATCTCGAGCTCCTCCGTGCTTCGGAAGGCACGTTAAGCCGTCGGTCCTGGTTGTTATCATTAGATGGCAGTCGTTAAGCCAAGTGGCCTTTAGGCGGCTTGAAATTACTGGCATCCGCCAACTCGCAGTTGAGCAGCGTGGTGGAGTATGCTCGAAACATATTCAGTTGAAGGAAGACCCGTATTTAATATTACCCAGCAGTGGGTAAATATTACCCAGCAGTGGGTAAATATTAAGTTCAGTATTTTACTATGTCACAAAATAAAGTACCATGACACTTGACAACCAATTAATATTCATTTTCAAGCATTCATTCATAAACAATTTTCAAAACAACAACGGACAACTTTCGCGACGTAAAAGTTAGACCAATCGATTTGACATTTAATTGAAAATCAATAAATATCCCAATCCGTTTTCAAATTTAATTTTTCGACAATTTTGTCAATGTTTTAATACTTATTATCCTATACCCACATTTCTGAACGCACGCATACATTTGACGTACGCACGTTAACGTCACGTTTGACAGGTCCGACATCCACGAACATTTTGTATGGAAAAATGATTTTTCTTTTATTTTATTTTTTTCGTAAATTTTCCAATGTTTTTAATAGTTATTCTGCTATTCTGGACGGAGACAAATCCAACAAATCAAAAACCATGGCAATCTCAGCCGTTCTCGCGTTATAAGTGTTGTAACAAACACGACTTTCTTTTATATATATAGATATAACAGTATTCAGTTACAAATCAATCTACAATATTTACAGTAATGCATTTCAAGTTAATATTCATCATCATTTTAGTCTCCACTACAGGGGCACGACCCTCTCTCATCCGTCCCAGACAGAAGGAAGATTTGGCCTCCACTCCCCACGCTGCTGGCCAGACGGGTTGGGGAGGCCTGATCGATGTTTGATAATGTATTTCCCTTAGTCGCCTTGTACGACATCAACGGAAAGAGACGGAGTGATTCTATTCTAGTCTGCCGGAAACCACACGGCCAAGTTAATATTCATGTCATAATTATTTAAAATTTACTTATTATAAAATTTTTTGTCATCGCGATTGAGACAGGGTGGACGCGTCTGGACATTTGGCCTGATGAAGGTCTCCGTTTGAGATCGAATCTAGTCGGCTTTCCCGACAAATATTATGTGAGTGACCCATTTAATATAAGTAATTAATTTACAGCCGACAGAGCCCAACCCATTTTTCTATTTCACTATATAATAGTAAAGATAACTTGTATTTTAAAGCTATCCCTTCAATGCGAGTGGATGATAGTCATAACTGCCGTAACTATCGATTTCCGGCCACAAAGAAAGCCATTGTCGCATCTCGGACAAGAATATTACGTTGAAAAATTGTGTGACAAAGATAAACTTATTGCTTGGTACTCTTTACTCTTCAATGTTCTATTTTTAAACACTTTTACGGTTTCGATATCGACCATTGGTGGACAACTCAATTCCTATCAATATCCACTGGTAGAAGGTTCAATGGGATTAAATATTTTTTAATTAATAAATAATAATGAAGCACCGCCAAATCGTTACCCACTTGAAAAGTGCCTAAAAGGCTGGCAGCATTGCCACGTTGAATGGCAATGCTGCTTCATTATTTATAGTTATTTATTTCTAAGTTATATTTAAGTAGGTATTTTATTTATAAGTTATTCATATTGTTTTAAAATTTAGAAATAAATATATATAAATGAATAAAAAAAATTAAAATAATAATAATAATAAGTCCGCAGGGCAGCTTGTGTGGCGAGCTGTTGTGTGAGTAGCGACACCACGGACCCGAGTCTCCAGAGAGCCGGTCAGGGCCTTCGTCTCCGGCGTGTCTTCATCGGTCGGAGTGTAAACACAAGAAGGCCCGCAGGACTCTCAGCTCTGGCTCGCCTTCATTGGCCGTCCAGAGAGGAGCCGCTAGAGCTATATGCTCCAGGGGTGGAAGTGTTAAAGGGCATCACGCCGCGAGTAACTTCGGAGAAAGCGCAGCACACCTCTCGATATCCCTTAGTCACTCACACCGGTGTTGCCCCCGGCCGTTTTCCTGGCATTTCGGGGGCCCATCTAGTGAGTGGCAAGCCACCGCCTGCCGCCAATAACTAGCAATAAAAGCAGTTATGGCAGGTGTCCGTCCCTCTTCTGTAATAGCCCGGTATTAAGTTCACCCAGGCCTCATCTCCATAGCCCATTTATTTTCCATCACACTTCGCAATAGTCTCAACACCTGCCGAGACCTGCTCATGGGTATGTCGTTCCATTGACATATCCTGGAGCGGGTCACGGCGGGCGTACAACATTACATCAAACTTCTCAAAGGGGCCTCTACGCGTTGGATCCATATCCCCGCGCATGCCTATCAAATGACCGGGCTTGACCCGTGATTAAAAAGAGATAATTATAATAACTAATAATAAATATTTCTTAAATAATTTTAAAAAAGATCTACAAAGTTTACTAATCGACATAATTATGTTACTATCACATAGATGATTTTTTAATTGACAAATTGTAATGACCCAATATAATTATAATAGCATTAGCGCATTTACCTGACATATTATTATTTCTATGACAAATTTTATTACTATTACTATTTTAATTGACATGTCACTGATATTTATGTAATTCCTAAAAACCTATGTAATATCTTTAAAATTTTGTACGCTTGAAAAAGCATAACATGTAGATACTATGTATACATCTAATGAACATCTTCCATGTACACATGTTAACAAATAAATATATCTTTATCTTTATCTGGACAATTTACACAGCGCCATCTAGTCCCAAATTAAGCTCAAAGCTTGTGTTATGGGTACTAGACAACTGATAAATTTACTTAAATACATTTTTTTTGTAAATACATACTTATAATACATAGAAAACGCCCAAACCAAGACAAGCAGACATGTTCATGCTCACAAATGTTTGTCTTGTGCGGGAATCGAACCCGCGACCTCGGAATCAAAGTGGCCATTGCTAACCATTTGACTACCGAGATCGTCGTGTTAATAAATAACTGCTTAAGTCACACTTTTTTAGTAGACAGTCGTTAAGCTAAATCAGTAGCCTATGGGCGGCTTGAAAACACTGACCTACGTCAACCCGCAGTTGAGCAGCATGGTGGAGAGTATTAAGTAATAAGTACCTACCGTATAAAGTAAGTGGTTCATGGACACCTTTGAACCTAAGCCAACTTCACCTGCACGCGGTGCACCCTGCTGACTGACAAACGAAGCTCTGGCGAAAAGAGAGTTAGGGAGCATAACTGTAAGCTACCCGATTGGGGAATGTACCTCCACCTCACAGAACACCGCAGCCAAATAACAATTCCATTGAGGGTTGTTGTGTTCCTGCGAGTGAGTGAGGTCACTGCGGGTCGTATTATGGTCACTATGTGAGCGACGCGTCGACCATAATACGACCCGCAACGGACTACGACAACTAAAGTAACCATTATAGTTTTTTTTATACTACGTCAGGTGGCAGACAAGCATACGGCCCTCCTGATGTGAAGCAATTACCGTAGCCATATTAACGCTCGCAACATGAAATATCGCTTAGCCAACGCAGCAACTCCTTCCTCTCTGGTGACCTCACTCACTCGCTGGAACACAACAACCCTCAAGGGAATTGTTCTTTGGCTGCGGTATTCTGTGAGGTGGAGGTACTGCCCCAGTCGTATAGGCTAACAACGGATCGGCGACCCCTCGATGTTGCTGGTGTTCATGGGCGGTGGTGATTGCTCTCCATCAGGTAAACCACATGTTCGTTCGACCCCCTCTCATATAAAAAAGATAATAAATAATATTAATAAATATTCCTGGACAAATTACACACTGCCATCTAGTCCCAAACTAAGCAAAGCATGTACTATGGATACTAAATAAGATAAGTGATATAATACTTAAATACATTTTTTTTTGTAAATTCATACATCATAGAAAACACCCAGAGCAAGACAAACAGACATGTTCATGCACACAAATATTTGTCGTGTGCGGGTGTCGAACCTGCGACCTCGGAGTCAAAGTGGCTATTTGTAGCCATTAGACCCCAGCTCGTCATGAGATGATGATGATCATGATGACGTTCCTGTTTTACTAGGTATGTTTATATTCTGAATACTCGTAAATACAAACGTGTGGAAGCGTACACCATAACCGCAATTATGTTTTTTTGCCATTTTCCCTATATTTCAGCTAACAACATAGTGTTCTGTGCCAAAGTCCACCAGATAAAGAAGCATGCAGATGTATATGTCGCAGCCAATTCGTAGAACCCGCCACATTACATAACGGCTAACTGTTTTATAAAATGGCCAAGCCATTATTTCAAACCGCCCTTTTATCATATTAGTGAATTGTCACCAGACATGCGGCTAGCTATCTGGTGACAATTTACTTTGGTATCCATTAAGTTTGTGGAACCTCGCATTTCTAATTAATCAAAAGACAAACCTAATTAAAAGATTATTTAAAGACAATCCGCCTTAAGTTAGCCGTTATGTAATGCGGCGGGTTCTACGAATTGGCTGCGACATATGCATCTGTCGTGATTTTATTTATTAAAAACTTGAAATTCCTGAAACTTGAAACGGAAGGAGTTATAGGTTGACCACAGACCGGCGACCCCTTGGTGTTACCACAGTATAAGTAATAGTACTACGTATAGTATGTCCACACCCTGCCGCTCTCTCGTGTCGACCTCACCTCCCCTCTGAGACGAATCTGTAACAGTTTGTATGGCGCCGCACGCACACACGCTCATTGGCGCTCTGCACAGACACCATTGTTTATGTAGTAGTAATCGACGCGACATTTGTATGGAGTGTCCGGAGTGTGGTGTTACTGATCTCCATGGGCGGTGGTGATTGCTTTCCATCGCTCACACACCCGTAAACAAAAATTGACTGTCTGTAAAGTCGGTTTACAGACGATAATTTTACGTGATAACGTCTTAAGAAAACATCGGCAGATGGAGTGGAAGAGAGATAGATGCATCAGAAGCCGAACGCTTAGGCCAATCGTGCCTCTCTATCGCTTATTCCGCGTTCTCGCTTGCACGCTCGGCTCAGGCGGAACGTGACAATGAGTCATACTTTTTTATGCGTGCAGCCGCCGTTCATCGATATATAACACGGTGTCACGTCAAAAATGTAGCTGTGCCCGCGACGCTGTCCGCGTGGAGGTTTGATAAGAATGGTTAGACATAAAGCTGTTATATTCTTGTCAGTTTAGTATACTGTGGGGTATAAGTGTTCATCAACATCTTTGAACCAGTCAACCTCACCTGCACGTGGTGCACCGTGCTGACTGACTGACGAGGCTCTGGCGAAAAGAGAGTTAGGGCATAGCATATTTTTAAGCTGCCCGACTGGGGAAATACTTCCTCCGCCACCTCACAGAATACCGCAGCCAAATAACAATTCCCTTGAGGGTTTTGTGTTCCTGCGAGTGAGTGAGGTCACCAGAAAGGAAGAAGTTATATTTCATGTTGTGAGTTAATGTGGCTACGGTACGGTTACCGTGTGAAGTGTGGTGACACATCGGTATCGGTCTTCACATCAGGCGGGCCGTATGCTTGTCTACCACCCAACGTAGTTTAAAAAAAAAACAATAACGGTTACTTAGTGACCATATACGTCTTGCAGTGTCGCAATGATCTAGAGCTTACTCCATCACGCTGCTCAACTGCAGGTTGGTGGAGGCCTACGGTAACCGCTTCACATCAGGTGGTCCATATGGTTGTCTGCCACCCGACGTAGTATAAAAAAAAATCCTTGTAGGTTAGTTTAAACACACACCATAAGAAAACAGCTAGTGCAATTTGATGACATCTTATTCTATCACACTAGTAATCGCCTAGCACATATCAAAGTAATTTTTTCCTCTTGTCGCGTGTGAAATACCCTTAAAATGCATTGAATGCAGTAAACTGAACATCAAAGGTTATTTACGTCGCCGAGACAGTTTTGGTATCGCGTGTGACCGCTTTTTAGGTCAAGACTGGCGGCCACTACCTTGTAGGGTTGTCACTAACATCTATAATATAAAAACCGGCCAAGTGCGAGTCGGACTCGCGCACGAAGGGTTCCGTAGCATTATCTATAAAAACGGCAAAAAAAATCACGTTTGTTGTATGGGAGCCCCCTTTAAATATTTATTTTATTTTTATTTAAGTTTTAAAGTAAATATACCTACAACTAAATACCCTTATTTCTGACAAATATGTTCAATGTACCATCAAGGACGTCAAGGCCTTACCAGTTTAAGAATATCCTTGAAAGTAAATCCCCAATGTCCCTAAAAACTTATTAGGTCGTGAGCGATATGTACCATTTCAACTTCATTGTTTTTGGACCTTATCTCTGCGTCGTAAGGTTCAATAGCGAACGGCGTGTTTCGGTACGAGCGCCATCTAGCCTCTGGTAATGTACTACACAATTCTATTCGTCTTGCAATACATTTTATAAGTTCGTCGGCTATTACTTAGTAACTTGTAAAGTCTACTTAGCCGTGATAGTTTTCCTTTCAAATTCATGTCCACTATATGGACTACTTCCATGATTTTTTTAACATTTCTAAATACAACAGTTTCGTTGATACGGGGGGGGGGGGGGGGGGGGAATCACTTGCGTCTAACAAAAATTTGCACGATAAATGTAAATAATTCGCAAACTGATTACTATATCGAAAAATAATCTTCCCACACTAATGTTTCTAAAAAACCTATCCAACGACACCCCACACCATGAGGTAGGTGTAGAAAAAAAAATCATCCCCATTTTACGTGTACCCCGGTACCCCGAAAAAAAAATATTGTTCAAAATTTTATTCTACCACTTTGTTAATATGTATCTACATGCCAAACTACAGCTTTCTAGTATCAAGCGTCTCTGAGCTAGGCCGCGGACGGACAGACGGACATGGCGAAACTATAAGGGTTCCTTGTTTACTAGGAAACCTTAAAAATTAATCGCTGAAATCGTTGCTAAGAGCAATTCTTGAGAACAGCTGAACCTATTCGCAAATTTTTTTTTTACAATATTCCTTGAAGTACGAGGATGGTTCTTACGAAGAGAAAATTTTTTAAAAATGCCTGAAAATATTTAAAAAAATACAATTTTCTATACCCCCATGCAAACGATTTGTAATAATACTTAAAAGTCAATTTGAACTTTTATACCATACCATAAAGTTCAAGTGGGAGAGGTTCCAGGAAGGCAAAACAATTACTAAGCGCAAATCTCAAGAACGGCTCGACCATTTCTGCAAATTTTTATTTTCATAAAA
Source organism: Hypsopygia costalis (assembly GCA_937001555.2). NCBI lineage: Eukaryota > Metazoa > Arthropoda > Insecta > Lepidoptera > Pyralidae > Hypsopygia > Hypsopygia costalis. The sequence continues at coordinate 7,921,240 of OW443350.2, forward strand.
CAGTGTTTTGTCTTCATCATCATTATTATCTACAATTTCAATCAAACGTCGACTACTATTGTATATAGAGTTCCTAGAGTTTTTTTTTTCGATAGCTATATAATTATTAAAAAAAAATATATATATGTTTTGCAATATGCACATCAAGCCCTTTGATATGATACCCCATTTGAACTGAATGCTACAATTAGAAATTTCGACCCCCTTTAAAAATATAGACCCCCTATTTTTTAAGATTTAATTACAAATGTATAGTTTTTAGCAGTTTGGTTTTTTTACAACTTCATGGGACCGTAGACCTGAGTATACAGTTTAAATTTCAGCTTGATACCTCCACGCATTCTCGACTTAGAGCAGACAGACAGACAGACGGACAACAAAGTGATCTTATAAGGGTTCCGTTTTTCCTTTTGAAGTACGGAACCCTAAAAAGAATGCTCTTATTTTCTATATATTATACGTATGTGTTTACAAAAAAAAATATTTTAGTGCATATATCTGTTATGTAATCCCCATAGTACAAGATTTGTTTAGTTTGGGACTAGATGGAGCTGTGTAATTAGACTAAGAATATTCGTTTATTCTTCCATTTATATTGTTACGTAGTACTATTACTTATTAGCCGTGTGGTTTCCGGTAGACTAGAATAGAATCACTCCGTCTCTTCCCGTTGATGTCGTACCAGACGACTAAGGGAAATACATTATAAAAAATCGATCAGGCCTCCCCAACACGTCTGGCCAGCGTGGGGAGTGTAGGCCAAATCCTCCTTCTGTCTGGGACGGACGAGAGAGGATCGTGCTCCTGTAGTGGAGACTAAAATAACCTGGTAATGATGATGATGATGACTATTACATACACTGTGGTTTAGTCACAACTAGATCAACGATTCTCGGTTGGAGTCTAAAGAGGTCGATACGTCGCCCTGGCCATACCTGGCGCTCGTATCACTAACGATTTACTTACTCTTTATGATTTTATTTTTAATTGTATTATAATTTGGGGTTTAAGCAGCTCACCACGATCTTTAGAGCCAAAGCGAACCTAATTAGGCTTCTCCTCGTGAACCACCTGCACGTGGTACACCCTGCTGATTGACTAACGAGGTTATCGCAAAAGAGAAGTAGGTTACAGCGTATTTGTAAGCTGCCCGGCTGGAGAAGTACGTCCACCTAACAGAATATCGCAGTCAAATAACAATTCCCTTGAGGGTTGTTGTGTTCCTGCGAGTGAATGGAGTCACCAGAAAGGAAGGAGTTGCTGCGTTGGCAGTGGAAGTGGCAACGCGCGAGCGATTTTCACGTTGATATTTCATCATAAGCGTGATATGGTTACGGTAACCGCTCTACCTCAGGCGGGCCGTATACTTGTCTGCCATCCGATTTAGTGTTAAAAAAATAGTAAAGCGACAGCCCTAACGAAGATGCAAGCATACGACGACTGTCACCAAGAATAATATGAAAGTAAAATATGGTTGAAGACCAGCTGAATGGAAGACATTGTACAATGCGAATAGTACTAAAAGTAATTAATAATTACAACCACAAACAAGGCTGGTAGGCAAGCACACGGCCTGATGTGAAGCGGTTACCGCAAACATATAAACGCTCGTAAATCACAACCATGAAATATTGCAAATTTCGCTCGAGCGCAGCCACCCTCGCTGCCAACGAAGCAACTCCTTCTTTCCTGGTTACCTCACTCACTCGTTGATACTACTACGGTAACCGCTTCATATCAGGAGTATGCGTAGGATCGAATCCGGAACGAATAAATTCGACGGAGAACCAAAATGGTTGAAATAGCTCTCAGAGTCAGCAAGCTAAAGTGGCAGTGGGCTGACCATATCTGCCGACTCAGCGATGGCTGCTGGGGCGGAAAGTCTTGAAGTGAAGGCCACGTATGAGACGAAGAATATGACGCGTAAGGCCCCCTCTGTAAATGGACCGCCGACGTCAAAAAAGTGGCTGATAGCGGTTAGATACGGAACGCGGAGGATCGCATATGGTGGAAAGCATTGAGAGAGGCCTAAATCCAGCAGTGGCTGATTATAGGCTGATAATGAAGTATACATGCGCAGGTAAACGTATTGTAGCCACTTTTTACAGTCGTCATGTGCGTCTATAGCTCGTCTATATATAAAAATGTCAGTGTTGTATGTAATAAACTTAACAAGATAAACATGGGAAAGTTTGAGTTAGTTCAAAGTTTTAGTTCTATCTAGAGTTCTAGACCTAGGTCTTTAGACCTTTAGGGCTAGAACTAACTATAAACTAACAAGCTCCTGTTGTTGTTATTAAGTTATATAGACAAACGTGTCTTATAACATTGCTTAGTGTATCTACACAGGCATTCGAGCAGCAAGCAATGGAGAGGACTATACTCGAGGTTTCTCTAATTTATCAAATTCGGCACGACGGCGAACCAAAGTTGTCGACATAGCATTTTTTTTTATACTACGTCGGATGGCAGACAAGCATACGGCCCGCCTGATGTTAAGCGGTTACCGTAGCCATATTAACGCTGGCAACATAAAATATCTCTCGCGCGCGGCCACCCCTGCTGCCAACGCAGCATCTTCTTCCTTTCTGGTGACCTCACTCACTCGCAGGGACAAAACAACCCTGAAGGGAATCGTTATTTGGCTACGGTATTCTGTGAGCAGCTTACAAATACGCTGTACCCTACCTCTCGTTTGCAAAATCCCCCTAGAGAGTCACTAAAAACAAAATAAACTTAAAATTAATATTAACTTTGTTACTTATTTTGAACAATTAACTGGAATCAATTTATTGTTGTTACAATATTGGAAAACATTTTCTTTTTTTCTCTCGAAGATGTTTCCATTATAGACATTTCTGTGAAACGCCTCGACTAGTTCATTATCTCAAGTGCTCTTGCTAACTAATGGCAAAAACTCTACGGCTACAAATTGATTGCCAACAATGGAAAAAAATGTCAATAAGAGCAATCACAAACTAGCATCATTTCATGAGAACTATTTTTACTTTGAAATATTCAATAAGTATTCTACATTAACGCACTTGGGAACGATGGAACGCGGGAGGGTGCTAGTGTGGGACGCAACTCGTGGGGATACACTAGCTTCCTCTCACCGGCGGCAGTGGTCCGTGAGAGGTAGATTATGGTCCGTGGTACAGGCTTATAATAAAATAGATTGAACACTATTATCATCATCATCATCAGGTCATTTTAGTCGCCACTACAGGAGCAGGACCCTCTTTCGTCCGTCCAAAAGACAGAAGGAGGTTTTGGCCTACACTCCCTACGCTGGCCAGACGGGTTGGGGAGGCCTGATCGATGTTTGATGTATTTCCCTTAGTCGCCTTGTACGATATCCACGGGAAGAGACGGAGTGATTCTATTCTAGTCTGCCGGAAACTACACGGCCAACACTATTATACACAATACTAAAACCTCGAGTTTATAGAATAATGGATTTACATTACACTCGGGGACACTACACCCAACAAAAACCTCTTAGTGGCAAATAAAAAAAGGTTGGGAACCATTGCCTTAGAGAGAGACTGTCGCAAGAGCAGGGGCAGCAGCTGAAACCATCAACACAGCATAGTAATACAACCAGTACTTTGACTTCATACTAGCGCTAGCGCCCAAATCGGCGCACGCCCACAGGCAAGCGTCATTTACACGACCGCTCAGGTAGATTTGGTGGTGTGCCTTATTTCGGCACTGCCCAGGTCTCAGATCTTGATTTTAACTAGACAAAAAATTAGTCGTTAATTTGTCGAAATTTGTCGCCCAAAGCAAAAAATTTGTCGGGGTCCCGTTAAAGAGTTATAAGGTTTTTTTTGTGGCAGTGCCGAAATAAGCTTATTTCGGCACTGCCCACTCGGGATCTATTAAACTACAAAACATAGCGAACATATGATTTTCCCCAGAATTAGTCGTCAATTTGTCGAATTCAGACACCAAGTATCAGAATTAGTCGACCTCCCGTTAAAAAGTTATAAGTATTTCTTTGTGGCAGTGCCGAAATAAGCCTTATTTCGGCACTGCCCAAAAAAACTACACCACCTAGCGAAAATCTGATTTCACCCAGATGTTGCCTTGAATTTGTCGAAATTTGTCGGATATAAAACACAACTGGTCGACGCGTAATTAAAAAGTTACACGCATTTTAATAATTCGCGTTGTAGTCAGAGAGCCTAACGTAGGCAGAGTAGAATAACACCACCCCATTCACATATGGCTATCGTAAAAAGCCACTAATGTAGTGCTAAAGAACACCTAAAGCATTCGTAGATCAGAAAACAGTTGCATGCATTGACAAACTTTGCCAGACTCTGAAAAAGGAAGGAAATGAAACGTTTACTGTTGCATTTTGTGCATGATATAATTTTGATGCAAGATCTCGGACTATATTTACTATGAGAATTATTAAAATGCGTGTAACTTTTTAATTACGCATCGACCAGTTGTGTTTTATATCCGACAAATTTCGACAAATTCAAGGCAACATCTGGGTGAAATCAGATTTTCGCTAGGTGGTGTAGTTTTTTTGGGCAGTGCCGAAATAAGGCTTATTTCGGCACTGCCACAAAGAAATACTTATAACTTTTTAACGGGAGGTCGACTAATTCTGATACTTGGTGTCTGAATTCGACAAATTGACGACTAATTCTGGGGAAAATCATATGTTCGCTATGTTTTGTAGTTTAATAGATCCCGAGTGGGCAGTGCCGAAATAAGCTTATTTCGGCACTGCCACAAAAAAAACCTTATAACTCTTTAACGGGACCCCGACAAATTTTTTGCTTTGGGCGACAAATTTCGACAAATTAACGACTAATTTTTTGTCTAGTTAAAATCAAGATCTGAGACCTGGGCAGTGCCGAAATAAGGCACACGATTTGGTGCGCGAAACAACGTACTGTCAGTTCAGTGTCGTGCGATCAGTGAAGTGTGTTCTTAGATGCCAACCCTAACGCTCCGTCGAGCACTAGGTATACATTTCAAAAATACGTCGGAGTCAAACTACTGGTTCTCTCAGTGCCATCAAGATCAACAAACGGCGCAAACAGAAATCTCTCACACAAGAGTACATATTATTTTATCCTGTAGTAGACTAGACTAGACATTCGGTCCATGGGGTCCGAGTCCGACTTCGATGATAAAAAATCTCTTCGCGTTTGGTCTTCGCCGCCTGGGGCAAGAAGGCTGGCTCTTTCTTTTTCCAGAGAGTAAGCATTGCTCAGCGAGGAAGTACAGCTAGCGTTCTTGCCACCATGCCAAGCAAGCACGATTTTTTTAAAATTTTCAATTATTGGCATTCAGGTGCTATTCTGCGAAAGTCAAATTTAGAGACAATTTGATATACACTACTTTGCGTACTTCCGCCAGCAATTAAGTCATGTAAACTACTGCCGGCCGGCACCCACCCACTACAGTTAGTAGATGCATGCGGCTGCCGTGGCTGTTTTGGTTGTCGGTTAAAACATAAAATTGTTTTCAATTCGCTGCCTAGACTAGAATTTCACGGACCTTTGTTAATATATAAAACACGTTCATTATGATATTACGAATAAATAAAGGTATTCGCTCACTGGGTACTAAATTTTCACAATGACATCACAACGATCAAAAGACGAGCTCGGTGGTCGAATAGTTAACAATGGCCACTTTGACTCCGAGGTCGCGGGTTCGATCCCCGCACAAGACAAACATTTGTGTGCCTTAACATGTCTGTTTGTCTTGCTCTGGGTTTTGTCTATGTATTTACAAAAATAAAATGTAGGTATACAAGTACTATATCAGGTATCTAGTACCCATAGACAAGCTTTGCTTAGTTTGGGACTAGATGGCCGTGTGTACGAGTAATTTGTCCAGGAACATTTATTATTATAATGACTACGCCAAGACATCTGTCGGTCTCTTTGTAAAGATACGATAGTTGCATAATGTCAGCCGAGTCGCATGCTCGTTTGCTACCTTACCGGTATAAAGAGAATACAAAATCTGAACTTTTCAGACGATAACTTCAAAAACTATAAACAATACAACAAAATTCATTGAATATGAATAATGCGTAGTTCTCGTGATTAGAAATGAATAAATATGACACAGTTAGTAACAAGGAAAACAACTTTGTGTACTAATTGTTAATAACCTCATTATTATTACTCTTGTGTGGTATCAGTTTTAACTGGTCATACAGACGAATATCATCTGGAATAATAGTTAAACTGATTACGACATTTATTAAATAACAATATTTCATTTAGATTCAGAATTATGATTATGTTTTGTGACTGTATGGGATAATAAGTATGTAACCAAATGACTCAAAAAAGTTTTTCCTGTACCAACATTTTGATAGAATACTTAGAATTATATTTCAGGGAGCAATAGCTGCCTGAAATATAATTCTATATTTCGAATTAATATATAATTCTAAAACTTGGTCGTGTTGTTTCCGGCAGAATAGAATAGAATCACTCCGTTTCTTCCCGTGGATGTCGTACAAGGCGACTAAAGGAAATACATTATCAAATATCGATCAGGCCTCCCCAACCCGTTTGGCCAGCGTGGGGAGCGTAAGCCAAATCGTTCTTTCGTCTAGAACGGAAGAGAGAGAGTCGTGCTCCTGTAGTGGAGACTAAAATGGACCTGATGATGATGATATAATTCTAAGTATTAACTAATAAGGTATCTATAGGATGAGTACAGGGCAGACGCTAGACAACCTATCTAATCTTCTTTTTTTTTTTTAATACTACGTCGGGTGGCAGACAAGCATACGGCCCGCCTGATGTGAAGCGGTTACCGTAACCGTATTAACGGTCGCAATATAATATATCACTTGCGCGCCGCCACCCCCACTGCCAACGCAGCATCTCCTTCCTTTCTAGTGACCTCACTCACTCGCAGGAACACAACAACCCTCAAGTGAATTGTTATTTGGCTGCGGTATTCTGTGAGGTGGAGGTACATTCCCCAGTTGGGTAGCTTACAATTACGCTCCCTGCCTCTCTTTTCGCCAGAGCTTCGTTTGTCAGTCAGCAGGGTGCACCGCGTGCAGGTGAAGTTGGCTTTGGTTCAAAGATGTTGATGAACCACTTACACCCCAAACAACTATATTATGTTAATTATGATGACAACTATATGTTAAAAGTAAACTTAACTAACTAAAGCATACGTGGATATAAATGTATTTCATTAATTTGCTTGTGGTATCTCTCAAGATGTACAGGGTGATAACGAAAAGTGATCCCACTCGATTTTTTCTAAACTTTACAAGCTTTTCAATGAGCCCGGTGGTCGAATAGCTACCATTGGTTACTTTGACTCCGAGGTCATGGTTCGATCCCCGCACAAGACAAACATTTTTGTGCATGAACATGTCTGTTTGTCGTGGTCTGGGTGTATTATATGTATTACTAGGTGCCACCCACGGCTTCGCCCGTGTTTACTTTTTTTGATACCGTACACTAAAAGTACCCTATGTATGACCTTCCTAACACCTTTGAGAATATGTGTACAAAGTTTCATGATGAAACTACTAAGTTTCGGCGTGAACATGAACAAACAAACTAACATTCACTTTTATAATATAAAATAGGGATAATATAGTAGGTATGTATTTACAAAAAAAACATGTATTTATGTATTAGGTATTATAAGTTATATGAGCTTTGCCTAGTTTGGGACTAGATGGCGGTGTGTAATTTATCCAGGAATATTTATTTGTTTCCATATTAAAAAACAGTGCCTACCGAACCTGAAATAGCTTCACGAGATCTATGAATGGTATGAATAATAGTTATCAATAATGGTATCAATCAACGTGGTCAATAGAAAATATTTTTCAGAAAAAAAAAAAAAATATATTATATTATGATAGATATCCCGTTTCGACGGGACCAAACGAAACCTCCCGATTTGTTTTTTTTTTTTAATTCTAACTATATTTTGACGAGACGATGGTTTAAAACACCTGAATAAAAATGAAACAAATCTCATTTAAAATTCAGTAGACGTGTGCCCATTCCATAATACCTCTTTATAAAAATATATTTAAACCCCTATAATTTAATTGAAATTCTTATGAAAATCCATCTATTAATTTAAATGGCGGCGCCGGGCAAGTAATTGCTGAAACGCGCTCGTATTTAAATTGCCTGAGCGCTGGGTCTGACCCAGTAATGATCTGCTAGAGGGTTCTAATTAGATTCCCAGAGATTATGCAGCGCTGGCTGCGCTGCACGGGGTGAAGTACACGTGATTCTGGATTAGAGATGGGAGCGGATTATGTCGATGGAAATGCAAATGAAGTATTTTCGACGCGCACTTTATACAAACGGAGAGGGATGAAATTTCGAGACACGATTCAAAACATAAATTGTAATGTGGATTTACTTTTAAAATTCGAATGGTCCAAAAATGTGTGATTATACATTTTTGGACGGAGTATTTAAGCAACTTTTAACAAACAACGAAAGACTGACAGAGATTTTCAAGTAGACTGTATTTTTAACGCATGTAACGCTAGGGTCGATGTTTACGAATCGATTTTCAATAGTTTTGTTTCACACTACATTTTTTTACATCATTAAGTTTGTATGCGTGATAAGCAGATGGCATATAATTTATAAAGCCTTATTGTTAACCATATTCTGTGTAAAGTATCATTCATTCAGCAATTACCTTAGTTAACCTATGCGCCACAATTAATCCATGCTGATAATCTCCTCGCTCTCTTTTCGAAAATTTCAGTTAGGAAATCCTCGTCAGGAATAATATCGATACTTCTAATTAAGACTTGTGTACATCACTAATCTGTCGCCGTATATCGACGTGAGCAGTAACCTATTGCGTATGATACCCAGTTAATTTAGATGCCTCGTACAGATATGAAGAAATGGTTATATTATATGTAGTGTGCAATAATACAATGGCGTATAAGTGGTTCATCAACATCTTTGAACCAAAGCCAACTTCAGCTGCACGCGATGCACCCTGCTGACTGACAAACGAAGCTCTGGCGAAAAGAGAGGTAGGGAACGTAATTGTAAGCTACCCGACTGGGGAATGTACCTCCACCTCACAGAATACCGCAGCCAAATAAGAATTCCCTTGAGGGTTGTTGTGTTCCTGTGAATGAGTGAGGTCACCAGAAAGGAAGGAGATGCTGCGTTGGCAGCGGGGGTAGCGTCGCGCGAGCGATATTTTATGTTGCGAGCGTTAATATGGCTACGGTAACCGCTTCACATCAGGCGGGCCGTATGCTTGTCTGCCACCCGTCGTAGTATAAATAAAATAAAATAAAAAAATATACAATGCAGTAAATATATTTTTTTACACAACGCTGAGTGCTAAATAAGTATACCTGAAGCATGAAGCTAATAAGCTGAAGTGAACACTACCAACTAACGAAGCAATTCCCAATAGCGAATCCAGGCGGGCCTACTCTGAAGTGAAAGCCTGAAGATTTTAAAGTTTAAATTATAAATTTTGCATCACTACATATTATAAAACAAAGTCGCTTCCCCTGTCTGTCCGTCCCTTTAGTTAGGTCTTTAAAACTACTAAACGGATTTTGATGCGGTTTTTTTTAATAGAGTGTTTATTATGGAAAGTTTATACGTAATACATGCATAACATAGTAGAGAAACACTGATAATTTTCGAGGTTTCCAATGTGATGTCGTAAATAAACACATTTGTTTTTAGTATCAGCATTGCACCCGTGCGAAGCCGGGGCGGGTCGCTAGTTTTGTATAATTTGCTAATGAAGTCCTATATACTGCCATAAGGCGGACTTACACGCGTCTTACGGTTTATTTTTAAGTATATAATTATGTTTACATTTTTTATTCTACTATCATTTCGGCAAAGCCGATTACCTCGTGAAACAAAATTAATCTGAGCATTAAATTATTTCGTCAATTAATATTTCAAACAAGCAATCATGAACGTCGAATTAATCAGCGACCAGCGAATTGGAAAACATTTACGAAGAAAATTTTAATGGTCCCCATTAATAAAACATCGTAAGCTATTTTTAGGAGAGGAGCTCGATGGCGTCGTGGCGCGACACGCAAGTCAAGCAATGTCGACCGCAGCCAGTCCATGGATGGGTTTAATTATCTTATATTTTTTTGTCTGTATCTCTTACAACAGACAATTTTCGTAGAAGTCACTATTTTTTTGTTTAAAAAGTTATTTAATCGACCCTCAAAAAAGAACGGATATAAAAAAACCGGCCAAGTGCGAGTCGGACTCGCGCACGTAGGGTTCCGCACCATTATCTATAAAAACGGCAAAAAAATCACGTTTGTTGTATGGGAGCCCCCCTTAAATATTTGTTTTATTTTAATTTAATTATTTATTTTTATAGTGAATATATAACTAAACATTATGTGAGTATTTCAAGCGTCTACCTATTACCGTTATGAATTGCGAGCAAAAACGAGCAAATAAATCACGTTTGTTGTATGGGAGCCCCTTAAATATTTATTTTATTCCGGTTTTTAGTATTTGTTGTTATAGCGGCAATAGAAATACATCATGTGAAAATTTCAACTGCCTAACTATCACGGTTCATGAGATACAGCCTGGTGACAGACGGACGGACGGACGGACGGACGGACGGACAGCGGAGCCTTAGTAATAGGGTTCCTTTTTACCCTTCGGTTATGGAACCCTAAAAAAGAAATAAGGACAGCCTTCCATAAAATAAAACTCCAGAGAGAGGTAACAGAAAACAAATTGACATACCATTTCTCGAAATTGTGTCATTAAAGCGGCGACATATGCTTTATTGCCCTATTATACGTATTATGTATATTCGTTCTGCCATTCCGCCAGAATAAAATCCTTTATACGTCATACGTAATATGAAATTTTATGAAACGGCTCTCTTTGTATGCAGGTTGTGCGTGAAATTCAGTACGTGACAGTTTGAAGGGTTCTGTAAAAATCGTACTTGCAAACCAGAAATTTCCGGCTGAATTCTTTAGATGCGAATTCCGACGGTGGGTTTGGACTTTTCTTTCAGTATGGCCATAGAGCATATACGGAATCGAGAGCAAAGTATATATACATATACAGGGCGTCCCACGGCCATGCCACATGGAGGGAAAGTATATTAAATGCTGAAGATAGAATATTTTACTGGAAGAAGACATCATTTTATTTTAATTATAAGTAGAATTGCATTCAAAGATTTTTAGAAAATCGCCTGCCTCAATACGCTCCTAGGTTTAACTAGTTAAACCACGGGTACCTCACCTACAAAATGCGATGAATCAATCAATTACGGTCGGATTTCTTGAATGCGAAAATCACACATAGTGAGACAAGCACAGTATAGTGCTACGTACTAATAGCAATAAGCTTAGCCGGTAGGGAAGGAAGTGCTCTACCGATTAAATAGAAGATACTTGCACAAATGTAAACAGAAGTCCGATTTTCGCATTCAAAAAACCCCATGGGAATCGGCTTCAGCTTAAGCGGTAGAGCACCTGGAGCCCTACCGCCGAAGCTGAAGCCGATTACCATCGTATTTTTGGATTGCGAAAATCGAATTGGCGGTAATTGTGTTTAGCTTAACTGCTAGAAACCATAGAATTCTACCGACTAAGCTGAATATTTAATTGATTCAGGTGTTATTTTGCGGAAGTAAAATTTACAGGCAATTTGGTCTACACTACTTTGCGTGCTTCCGTCATCAATTATTTCATGCAAAATACTGCCGGCCGGCACCCACCCACTACCGTTAGTTGATGCATGCGACAGCCGTGGCTGGTTTGGTCGTCGCGGTCAAAGAAGAACAACAACCTACAATTTTTGTAGGTTGTTTTTCTAACCATCAACATCTACAGATCGCCTGAGGATGTCTCGCATATAGACGAAACACGTGTCGCAGAGATGACCACGGCAGTTTATAAATAAATATAAATAAATATCACTACATATTATAAAACAAAGTCGCTTTCTCTGTCCCTATGTCCCTTTGTATGCTTAAATCTTTGAAACTACGCAACGGATTATGATGCGGTTTTTTTAATAGATAGAGTGATTGAACTGGAAAGTTTATATGTATAATATATGCATAACATAGTAAAAAAACACTGATAATTTAGAGGTTTCTAATGTGATGTCGTAAATAAACACATTTTTTGCTCTTTCATTGCAAACGCTGGCTGAACCCAACGAGATAGATCAAAATAATGTAGTACAGTATTGTTCACCTTAAAATGGTCTACAAAAAAGTTCGCGATGGTATATGTCTATCTCTTAGTGGTAACACACAATAACCGTTATTTTATCCTTTGCTTTTTACAAGAAATAATGCCTTATTTATGAAGCGATTTTAAGCAATACAGAATTAATCCTTATCCAATTAAGTACCTTAAATACATTGCGCATTTAATATAGATCAATATGGCCCTTCACAGCATGTAATTTAAATGAATAGTTTAGAAGATATTACACATTTAAAATGCAGGGGCATAACGGCTGTGGCGGTACAGGCCGCGGAGCCGGCGGCGTGTGCCTATAACTGGGGAAGGACTGGATAGGACAAAGCGCAAAGACCTTCTGTAGTACATTTAGTATCAGCATTGCACCCGTGCGAAGCCGGGGCGGGTCGCTAGTTGTCAGATAAATTACAAAGCGCCATCTAGCCCCAAAGTAAGCGAAGCTTGTGTATAGGGTACTAGACAACTGATAAACATACGTAAATACATTTTTTTTTTTTGTAAATACATACTTATACATAGAAAACACCCACACTAAGACAAACAGACATGTTCATGCACACAAATGTTTGTCCTATGTGGGAATCGAACCCACGAGCGTTGGTGTCGAAGCCGCGTCATTGACCGCTACGCCACCGAGCTCGTCAAGTTATTAAACTAAACCGAAGATCTATTTTCGCGATCAAAAAATCCGAAAGTAAACGGCTTTAGCTGCGGCGGTAGGTCCCCTGGTCGCTCCATCTGGGTGCTCTTTTAATACCGGAATTCTAATTCCTTATTTCGGTTTCGATCGCGTATTCATACTAAATTTGCGAAAATCAATCAAATATTTTAGTCCCTGGATTACATCGCGATATAGTAGGACACGTCATATATTCTGCATTAGAGCCTTTAGCTTGACACAGATTTACGTTACCATTGCAAAGGTTTACTTTAGGGATGGGCCGAAAATTTCACATTCGGTTCAACCGATTTATCGGCTGTTTGAATCGAAGTTCGGCATTCGCCCGAGGTTACGTTTAAATGCCGAATATTCGGTACAAGAAAAAATTATTGGTGAAAAGATTACATTTGTAAAAAATCTCTAAAAAAATACGTGTCAGACAAGCGTAGGGCCCGCCTGATGTGAAGCGGTTACCGTAGCTATATTAATGCCCGCAACATGAAATATCGCTCGCGCGCCGCTTTCCCCGCTGCCAACATAGCAATTCCTTCCTTTCTAGTGACCTCACTCACCCGCACGAACACAACAACCCTCAAGGGAATTGTTATTTGTCAGCGATACTCTGCGAGGAGGAGGTACTTCCCCAGTCGATAAGCTTACAAATACGCTTATCCTACCTCTATTTCACCACAGCCTCTTTCGTTAGCTGACAGGGTGCACCACGTGCAGGCGAGGTTGGCTTTTGCTCTAAATATCACTTACACCTCCTGTCTTTCAAAATTTATTTGATTACAAACCTTCGATCATAAATTAATGATCTTCGAACTCCTCTTTACAACTACACAGTTACCAAACTTAGTTACCGAACAGGAAAATCCTTCACCCAATTCATACAAACACAAGATCCAGAACAGCAGTGGTTGCGTCAACCCACCTGAATATTTTATTTTTCACGGACCCTGAAACAAAAAGCTATAACTATTCAAACGGTCCATTCTGACTCTCGTTTGAGTGATTGCCTCACTCATTCTGAATGAAAGACTACAGTTTTTATTCTGTTTCCGACACAATAACTGCGTCACGATTGACGTCACAGATAAAATTGGATAAATGAAAAAAAGGAGTGTCTTTTTATATGGATATTGAAATTCTGTGAACAAAACTTGAAGCATACACCGGCCACACCATACAAATGTCGCGTCTTGCACTATTATGTAAACAACTAGCGTCGTTATGCGTGTTGGTCTGAATTGATCACGCAAGTTAAACAACGACGACCGTAGCCTATCTATGGATGGGTTTGTTTATCTCGAGCTCCTTCTTATCGGAAGACGCGTAAAAAGTAAAACCGTCAGTTCCGGACTCCGGTTATTTTCATTAGATGAAAGTATAAAGATTTTTGTATGGAGCGTTGTCGTATGTAGCGTATGCGAAAGATTTAAATTGTGATTTTCATAGTAACATATCTAGAAAAGTTTTATACTATCGGAGTACTTTCACTTAAATTGACATTAATGTGACGTCATAACAAACCGGAAAAAATGGAGCATGGCTGTGTCATGGACACGGCCGTGTGTTGTACGAGAATACGTTAAATGCACTGAAATTATCTCAAAATGGCTGCCATTTCCGGCTCTCCGCATGCCATGAAAAATATAATATAATAATAATTATCCATAATAATATAATATAATAATAATGATTTTTTTTTTTTTATAATAATGATTTTAAATATTTATATTAACTAACAATATAGGCAGTTATGGCAGGCGTCCGTCCCTCTTCTGTAATAGCCCGTTATTAAGTTCACCCAGATCTCATCTCCATATATCGTTCCATTGACATATCCTGGAGCGGGTCACGGCGGGCGTACAACATTACATCAAACTTCTCAAAGGGGCCTCTACACGTTGAATCCATATCCCCGCGCACGCATATCAAATGACCGGGCTTGACCCGTGAATTAAGAGAGAATGATTTATTATTATTATATTAGCCTAAGCCCTTACTTAGCGTAATAAATTCTTTGATCCTTCATCTATCTAGTGGATGTGATGAAAGTGTGATTGAATTTTGGATGGAGATGATAGATTGATAGCTGCAACACCGAACTGTATCTCACGATTTTATTATCATTAGTTTTTGACGTGACAACGTCTTATAATTCGATGGAGCCGGCTGCACGCACGAAAAAACATGACTCATGCGGTGTTACCTCGCTCTGAGGCGTTCCATTAAAATATTATTTTGAAAAATGCAAACATTCCATCAGTATTTTCTTATGACGTTGTCACGTTCAACTATCGTCAGTAAACTGACTTTACAGACAACCGATTTTTTTGAATTGCCTCCCTACCTACTGAAGCAATTTTAAACTCACATCAAATCAGTCATTCAATAGCCTAATGCCCTGATGCAGGACAAAAACAACAGTATAAATAAATTAGACGGAAGCAGTCAATAGCAATCGCGTGATTCGTCGCATTATCAGATGCTTCTCTACCAAGATAACGAGGATCAATTAGCAGAAGACAATTAATTATTTCTGCAAGAATACTGGACTCGCTTACTCATACCTTTTTCTGTTTTCCTTGTACTTGATACGTTTAAACTCGGTAACGTGCGAGTTATCTTGGTGTTGCACGCGTTCATAGCAGGCGGTAACTGCTTATCTGCATATGAAGAACCTTATGATAAGCAGTTATGATAACTATTCATTGTGTGGTAACTTTATTTATCACAAATTAAGAACACACTATTGATACACAACATTTTACGATATTTTATTGCAGAAGAAACAAAATTCATTTTACCAAAAAACCATTTTACTAAATATTAAAATTTTTGGTATGCTCGAACAGTCTTCTGGAAGTAAAAAAGTCCTTGTTTTAGTATAATGTCACAGCAGAGCATGATGGTAGAAATGGAGGTGAAAAGCCATGGTTGCGTTACATTAAAAATAATGTAGAATGCAGTATACTTTTAAATGCATTAAGATTATGTTACATTTTTTATATAATTAGAAAAACATTATCGGGACGTGGGCCCACCACACATTCCCACCACTGTATCTCCTGAGTAGCCAGGATTACAGGCAGCAACGACCACCAAAAAAAGGCAATGAACAATGAAGTCCATTGCAGTCCCGGGGGTAAGACTACGGCTGCCTTGGAACTCACAACGAATTTAATCAGAAGAAATTAGTAGGAGTAATAGGCTTCTGGAATTTGACTTCTCCTCATAGCAATGTGAATGATAGTAATATGGCAAATACGGCATTAAAAGCCTAAAGAGATGGCTGGTCAAGTGAAGTTCAGCTGCCTTACACGTTACACTAATAGATTTGAAATAAATCCTCACTATCCATACTAAATGCGAAAGTGTCTGTGTTTTTACTAAACGGTTGAACCGATTTGAATTTGTCATGAATCCCGACGAAGGACATAGACTACCTTTTGGCATGATATTTTTTTTTATTCCACTAGGGTGGCTAAAAGACTTAACGAATGATTAACCGACCTTCAATTTGTAGCTTCATTCAAAATTTTGAGTTAAGTTTCAGTAGAATTAAATACATGTAAAAATAAAGTTATTATAAATAAATAAACATTCCTGAAAGAATTACACACTGCACTTGTCTAACACTAAGCACAGCTACACTATACTTTAAGCAATGCAATACATACTAGATAACTGATATTATACATAAATACATTTTTTTTGTAATTAACATACATAGAAAACACCAAGACCAAGACAAACAGACATGTTCAGTTCATGCACACAAATATTTGTCTTTTGCGGGGATGGAACCCGCAACCTGGGAGTCAAAGTGGCCATTGCTAACCATTCAACCACCGAGCTCGTCGCTCGAGTCGTGTCGTGTCGAATTAATTGCATATTGTATCTAGCTTGTATGTAACGCGCCATAGACAAAGAATAATTAGGCATTAGATTCGCCTTTCTGTATTATCCCACTAGATACCTACTTAGTCTACGCTCAAAAGGTTATTGTTTAGTTTTTTGCGCGTTATTTTTCAATGGCGGATTATCGCCTTATCTGTAGGATTAACTTCTTATCTTCGGGAACATCATGCCTTAAGTTTGAAATTTTCCACAACTTTTCAGGATTTTCTGCTCTTGATGACAGAACTTATAAATTAACAACAAAAACGAATGAATGGCATACTAAAGTGCGTCATGAAACGGTTCCTCGGCTGGTAGGCGGACTATCGTTATCCTTATCATCTCGGCACTTTACTTATACTTGCTATCCATATCCCTCGCTGAGTGTGTAATCGGCGCAATGGCGTCTTTTTTCTTTCAAAAATATGATTATGTAGGTACTTTCGTTGAAATATGAAATGAAAATGAAATATGAAATGAAATATCTTTATTTGCTGTAACACGGTGGATCGAAATCGGTTATAAGTCATATATAGAACAAGCGTGTCACACCAATACTTGGCATGCAAATGTCTTAAACAATTGTTAATTTATTACTACTATAAATGATGTCAGCTTACTAATAAAACAAAATAATATAAAATAAAAAATATAAATTAATACAGAGAATGTCCAAATTAGAAATGTCATATAAATCAAATTAATATTTCAACAATTAACAAGTACACACAAAATTTATGAATATTTGTCATAATGGTAGTTATCTTTTAATAAACAGTAATCAGATTTTAATTTTTTTAAATTCTTCAATACTATAGATACATTCTTTTGAGAGAATATTGTATAGCGACTTTTTAAAAGTGTTAAACGGCAGTGTCTTTATATACTCTGGTAGCAAGTTATATAGCATTACAGACATATTGAAGCTATTTTTTGAAAAACAGGCTGTACTACGTGAGGGCACGACCAATCTGTTAGGGTACCTAGTAGGGAAGTTTAAAATTTCCTGTTTCGTAGTATATAAGGCCGAATTTTGCTTCACGAATTTGCAAATCTCATAGATATACATAGCAGGCAATGTCAGGAGATTTAATTTTCTGAAAAGTGGTCGACAAGATTCCAGAGGATTTGCACCACATAAAGCCCTTATACATTTCTTTTGGATGATGAATGCGCGATTGACATCTACAGAGTTCCCCCACATGACAAGCCCATATCTTAATGAGGAACAAACGAACCCATGATAAGCCATCAAAGCCGTCTCCAGATCACAAATTTGAGTCAGACGACGCAAGGCAAAAACAAACCTGTTTATTTTTTTGCAGACTGCCTCTACGTGTTGTTTCCAGGTTAGCTGTGAATCCAAAACTATACCTAGAAATTTCACTTCTTTCGCTTCAGCGATGGGCTCGTTTCGATTAGTTACTGTTACACTCGACGGTTTCGCATTTTTATTGTAAAATTGTATGATTTTAGTTTTATTAGTGTTAATGTTTAAATTATTAGATTCCATCCAATGAACTATTATGTCAATTGTGTTATTTATTTCATTTTCGTAGTCAATGTCAAATTTATTATTTATTATAATTGAAATATCGTCAGCAAACAATGTACATGGATAATCTGTTACGTCTGGGAGATCATTAATATATATCAGAAAGAGCAAAGGTCCCAGAATGCTACCCTGAGGCACGCCGTATTCATTTTTTAAAACTTCTGACTGATACTTAGTGTTTTCTAGATTGTTATTAATTTTGTTTATTTCAACACATTGAGTTCTTTCACAAAGGTAACTTTTTAACCATTCATATGCTAGTCCACGAATTCCATTGTTTTCAAGCTTGGCCAAAAGTATTTTATGGGAAACGTGGTCAAAGGCCTTGCTCATATCGAATAGAATGGCAGATACTGGTATCTTTCTATCCATGAACTGCGATATTTTCCTAACTACAGAGAAGCAAGCCTGAGAAGTGGATTTTTCTTTTTGAAATCCATACTGTTCCAATCGAATGATTTTATGCTTGGAAAAAAAGGAAGTCAGTCGTTTATGCATTATTCTTTCAAAAATTTTGGACAGAATTGGAATAAGAGTGATAGGGCGATAATTATTTACGTCATGTTTTTCTCCACTTTTAAACAATGGTCTAACTATTGAAAATTTTAGTGGAGTAGGAAACTTACCACTAGTAAAAGACATATTAATTAAGTATGCTAGAATGGGAGATAATTCGTCAACACAAGCTTTTATAGTCTTTGTACATAATTCGTCATAACCAGTAGAGTTTGTATTCTTGAGCGATAGTATTACTGACTTTACCTCTTGCTCATCTGTCGGAGATAGAAATATGCTTGCTCTATTACTTGATGTATTTATTTTTCTTTGATTACTATGATTTTTATTTATATTTGTGAAATGTTTGTTAAAACGTGATGCGATTTCTTTTGGGTCCTCAATTTTATCATTTTCAAGCGATATATAGTCAATATTATTTACAGTCTGTGAATAGTTTTTCTTATCCTTGATTACATTCCACGCAGCCTTACATTTGTTTTTTGATGTTTTCATATAATTATTGTTACATTTTTTTTGTGAAATTTGCATACATTTCTTTAAAATTTTATTATATTCTCTATATATTTTTTTGTTAGTCTGTGTTTTATTTTTATAATAAGCTAATCTCAGTTTTCTTTTAGTCCTGCATGACAATTTTAAACCTTTAGTTAGCCATATTGAAGAATTTCTATTGGTATTTTTTATTTTAACTCGTCGTTCTGGGAAACATAAATGGAAAAATAGTTGCAGTTCATCATGGAAAGTCTTAAAAGCTATTTCAAAGTCATCACTATTTAGAACATCAGACCATGTACAGGCAGCCAGTAAGTCCCTAAATTTTTTCATATTTTCGCTACTATAATCTCTCTTACGTTCGAACCAATGATTTATAGATTCTTGGCGTTTTTTAACTGGTACAGTCAAGATCTGGGCCGTATCGTGATCAGATATGTACAATGGCAAAGTTTTACCAACGGCGTCCTGAAGACTACTAGCAAAATGATCTATACAAGTTTTTAAGCGTGTTGGTGTGTTTATATGGAGTTTAAGATTATAGCTTTCAAGGGTAGTTATTAGGTCTCTTGTCAAAGGCGTTGGGCAAAGAGTGTCAATATTCCAATCGCCGGTTATGATTATATTTTTATTTGTTTTTTTTCTTAATTTGTCTAATAGAATGTTAAGATTGTCAAGAAAAATGTTTGTGTTAGCCCTAGGTATTCTATAAATGCAAACTATAATTATTCCATATCGAATAATCTCTAGTCCACAACATTCAAAGGTTAGTTCTTTAGCCATACCACGCACAAAGGGAAGTTCTTTGATTTCTATTGAACTTTTATGTAATA
The DNA here is from genome assembly GCA_937001555.2 of Hypsopygia costalis. Taxonomy (NCBI): domain Eukaryota; kingdom Metazoa; phylum Arthropoda; class Insecta; order Lepidoptera; family Pyralidae; genus Hypsopygia; species Hypsopygia costalis. The sequence continues at coordinate 7,941,453 of OW443350.2, forward strand.
TACATACACCACCTCTTTTCTGCCGTTTTCTACAGAAGGACGCGCCTAAATTGTATCCATTTAGCTTTATATTTGATTCATTAGTATGTTCAATGAAAGTTTCTGATAGGCAAAGTACATCTATCGGTTGTTTCCGAAATGATAAATCAATCAGTGTCGCCTCTAGCAAATCTTTCTTACTTAAGAACCCTCCCATATTTTGGTGCATGATACGCACCGCGCAACCATCTATAAAAAATGATCGCCGTCTTGTTTCTGCGAAGTATTAAATTCTCGCTGGTTTTTTTCCGAATATGGACTAGAAAAATGGGTATCGAACTCCTTTTCTCGCGACAAGTTGTTACAGATCGTCTTGTTTATAGATTCATTTAAATGCTGTGTATGAATTGTATGCATGACATCCCTGAGAATCGCAAATCCCAAGTTTGAAACAAAATATTTGACATGTGATCCCTTGGGCTATTTTTACTTTATCAATATAAATTGTGTAATTTCTTAATAAGAAAGATGGCATTTTTACCTGTTTCAATCAATTGTCATATAAGTTAGATTCGCCGGTTTGCTTGTGCGAACTGTGAACTAATTGCGAGGTGAGACAATTACCTCACTTTTCGACTTAGTGATATATCTATAGAAATATAACATTATTACATTACATACATATTAATAAAGCACTTGTTCCACGTAATTAAATTTATTTTTACCGATCTCTTTCGCCTTATGGCAATAGCAAGGTAAAAAGATGATGTTTGTCTAATGTTCCACTAAGTGCCAACAATCAAGAGTACCACCAAAATAGCGAATGATTTTGAGCAGTGGGACAAACAGGTGCCCCTATTTTACAAAATGATCTATGTCATTTAAAGTCATTGACCAGTCTCTTTGATTGTGATGGTTTGCGGCATAGAGGACGTGACGCGCCGTGCAATGGAGTTAGGAGTATCTACGCGATAAACGCAGGCTAGAATGAGTATATTCATAGTAGAAGGAGAATTACGGACATAGCTCTATTGGTGTAGATCGGCCATTTTAAAAGCCTTTATTTAATGTCACCGCGTTGTCTGTAATCAAATCTTTTCTCTCTCTCTCTCTCTCTCTCAGATCAATCTCTTTTGAAATATATGTGCCTTATGAATATGCTACCTGTATTGCGGTTTGCGACCTATGAATTGGGAAATTGAACTTTATCGTTATGGCTTTATTTTTAACCGACTTCAAAAAAGGAGGAGGTTCTCAATACGACTGAATTTTTTTTTTGTATGTATGTTATTCGATATCTTCGGGAATTGTGAACCGATTTTCAAAATTATTTTTTTATTTAAAAGGGTATGATTGCAAGGCGGTCCCATATTCACCAAGTCAGGATCTGATGATGGGATCCCAGGGAAATCAAGGAAAACCCTAAAATTTTATAAGCACTTATGGTCAAATTCTATTTTTTTATTTGAAAGGGTATGATTGCGAGGTTACCCCATATTCACCAAGTCAGGGTCTGATGATGGGATCCCAGAAAAATCGAGGGGAAACCCTTAAATTTGCCCTGTGGTTGCCGGCAGAATAGAATTGCGCCACTCTATTGCTCTGCGCTGGATGTCATACAAAGGAATCTTGTGTGACGCAATAACTTTTCTCCCGGAAGACGGACAGCAGCGTCTCCCGAGGTACCTATTCCACCAATAAGCTGAGCTCGCGAACTGAAGTAGGTTTTTTTTTTTTTTTAAACAACTTTATTGTTATGCATGCAACATTTGTGCTTGTGCACGTTTTCCCGCTCACGTTTCTTGTATATGTTCCTACCAAACACATAAAGGTTGGCTGATAGAGATCTTTAATAGAGATAAGCCCGCCTTTGTACGTAACATATCCTTATAATATTATAATTATAGTTTTCTTGGTGTATAATAAAGAGAATACAAAAATTGGTTGCCTGTAAAGTCGGTATACGGGCGAAAGTTTTACGTGACAACGACTTTGAGTGGTAAAATGTTTTCGAGTGGAAGGGACGCATGCCTTTCACTTTTTATGTCTGTCTCTCTCGCTCTTAGGCAGGCTAACCATGCCCGAGTGGAAGGGACGCGTGCCTCTCACTCGCTCTCATTGTGAGCGCATAACGTGAGCGCGGAGCGTAACGCAGTTTCTTGAAGTGTCACCCGGCTAACCAATTTATAAGACGTTGTCACGTCAAAAACAACAACAACAACGAATCTTGGAAAATAAATTTGACCCACTTTCCAGTGTCCAGTTGACTTGATATTTAACATACTTGTTTGGTTTTCATGACAGTGAATTACCAAGGCCGCCATTTTTAATTCAACATGGCGACCGCAACAAAATGGCGATTCATAATTTCCACAACAACCCTTATGTTATGGGTATCAAATGAAAGGGCTTGAAGAGCAAAACACGGTAAAATTGTTATTTATTTCTTTTTAGCGTTCCGGTTTACGGAAATCCGGAAGCCCTCATAGGATTATGCAATAAATAATATAATTATATATAATTTATTTAGGATCTGATTATATCCAACATTGCGTAGATACGGGCTGATAATGGTATGATATCATACAGTCGGTTCCCTAAGATAACTAGCCACTTTGTCATACAATACATGCATGGCAAAGTACATTAGTTATCCTAGTTAATCGATTGTATAGTCTGTTCAAACATAAATTTGCAGAAAACGCTTGAGATTTTATTAAGGTTATAATGACTTAGCACTAGACGTTTTCTATCAAGTAAACCACATGTTTACCTGATGGAAAGCAATCACCACCACTCATGGAGATCAGCAGCACCAAGGGGTCACTGATCCGTTGCCAGACCATACTCCTTCCTTCCTTTCTTTCTTTCTGGTGAGCTCACTCACTCGCAGGAACACAAGAAACCCTCAAGGGAATTCGTGAGATGAAGGTACTTCCCCGATCAGGCAGCTTAAAAATACGCTATGCCCTACCTCTCTTTTCGCCAGGGCCTCGTTTGTCAGTCAGCAGGGTGCACCACGTGTAGGCGAGGTTGGCTTTGGTTCAAAAATGTTGATGAACCACTTACACTCCAAATATCGATAAGGGCTCAAGTGTTTTCTGCAAAATTATTCCTAAATCTACTGTACATTTCTTTTAACACTAATTCCATAATCGTAAATATCATTCCCAATAAAGCAATAAACGTTTGAAAACAAAACAACAAGGTAAACAAGCAAATCTCTATCCTTGGAGAGGCCATGTCTCACTTCCAAACGGTTGCCGCTAAATATTCACGTCTGGCATCGATCGTATATTGTCCAGTTGCATGACATACTGCTGAGCGAAACGACTAACTTAGCAATGTAAACCAGGTTGTTCAATACAATACAGTAAATAGATATCTCTTAAATTCTTATTTTTTACTTTACGCCAAGCCAAAATACATACGAAAGTCAGAATCAATAGTAGAGCCAAATAATAAAATAAAAAGTAAAATTGTAGTAAAAAAAGAACAGAATATAAAAGGCTAGACCAGTTGTCGGTCTCCAACAAACTCTTTATTTCGAAATTTCGCGTTCTTATCCGTAATTGTTTTTACGCAATGTTTCGAGCCATTTCTTATTGTTAACTATTGCCGTTAATATTCGCGTCCATCTATGGTACATTGCCCAGTTGTGTTACATACCTACTGATAGATAGATAGATAGAGATAGAGATAGGGCTAGCATCGCAATGTTAACCAGTTAAGAAATGTATAAAGATAAAAGCACAAAGTTAAAAAGAAGCACAAAGACCTAGACATTGCATGCTCCATACCCTCCGCAATGCAGATAAGAATAATGATTAGTTATCTACTTAAAAATATGTGAAGGGAAAAAAACTATGGTTCGACAATATGGTCCCATGCGGCAAAGAGCGAATAATACTGGCTCTGTCCTCTCTGAATCACAATACTAATTTGTAAATTTGTAAGCAAAGAAAATCCAGCCCTCCTTCCTCCAAAAACACCAGTTTCTAGAATATTTTGGAAATAAACTTCTTTGCAATTAAGCCTTATGAAAAAATCTTACGAGCAATCATAACAGACAAAGTGGAACCAAGACTCTCGACTCTAAACGGCAAAACATTGTCCAAAAATCCTAATAACATTCCTCTTGTTCACCAAACTTATTGTCTGTGTGTACGGTTTGTAAGCAATACGGGGCAATAAAGCAATTGTGGCTGTCCGATCGTTACGCAATCTTGCAAGGATCGGCTAATAGGGAAAGTGAATGAGCCCCGTGGCCCGGTGGCCAGTAACGACATTGTCCTGTACGAGTGGATTTAGGTGGGTTATAGTGGGTCTATTTTCTTTGGTAGCGTATTTTTAGTCCGAAATTGTTTGAGTTTTAGAAGGGAAAGCTTCTTTAAGCGAGCTGTGCACTTTATTTTGTAGTTAGTGCCCGAGACTGAGTATGTAATATGTATATTACGCTTGGGTATGTAACGCGTCACGCTCGACTCAGTAACGCTTGTTCGGGTAAACTCGGGAGAACTAGACAGAGCGAGAGATGAAATTTAAACTACAGAGTGCTTAGTGCGAGGTAGATTTATAAGAATTTAGAAACGCTAGTTAGAATTTCAAAAATGCGTGTTACATATCTAAATTAGCCGGGTTGCTCACTCCAATTGTGAACAAGTAAGCCACGTAATTTTGATACGTAACACGCGTCTTATAAATTCACAACGTGAGAGTTCTTCTCTATTTGGTCGGTTTGTTTACTTTGACATGACCGAACACGAACAAAACACTCGTACTAAGGACTCTGACGTATAGTCAAGCCCACATCGTTTTTTTTAATTAGTAGCTGATGTATGTGGCTCTAACAAGGTGAACAAGAATAAACAAAAAATAATAATCAAAGAGATTCCATAAGTTACAATCATCTATATCACACCCCGGTCCCTTCATAGAAGTGCCGCGGTCGTCGTAATACCTACTACTAGGTATTACCACAGTATAAGTAATAGTACTACGTACAGTATGGCCGCTCTTGTTGACCTCACCTCCCCTACGAGACAAATCTGGAACAGTTTGTATGGCGTCGCACACACACACGCTTTTTTTTTAAACTACGTCGGGTGGGAGACAAGCATACGGCCCGCCTGATGTGAAGCGGTTACCGCAGCCATATTAACGCTCCCAACATAAAATATCGCTCGCGCGCCGCCACCCCCGCTGCCTTTGCAGCATCTCCTTCCTTTCTAGTGACATCACTCACTCGCAGGAACACAACAGCCCTCAAGGGAACCGTTATTTGGCTGTGGTATTCTGTAAGGTGGAGGTATATTCCCCAATCGGCTAGCTTACAATTACGCTCCCTACCTCTCTTTTCGCCGGAGCTTCGTTTGTCAGTCAGCAGGGTGCACCGCGTGTAGGTGAAGTTGGCTTTGGTTCAAAGATGTTGATGGACAACTTACACCCCATAATTAACGCTTATTCACGCTCTGCACAGACGTCATTGTTAAGTAGCCGGAGTGTCCGGGATGTGGTAGATATTACATAAACAGATGATGAATGTGCAACTCGTGAATGCGTATGGCATTGAAGAAACTTCCAAATTGGGCTCAAAGAAGAGGTGAGATCGATTTGAGAAAGCCACAGAGCGTGTCCATAGTGTACAGAAGTACTAGCACTTATCGGCCTTGTGACTATAAACTACTCTTTACAACAGGTTCGCTATATTCTTGTTTGCAACTCAAATGGTATAAAAAGGATACTTACGTAACCGATAGCCCTGTGTACTCTATTTATAGCAAAACAAAACCAAGCGCGAGTTAGGATTGCTCGTAGTGGGTTCTCGACTGAGTCTTATAATGTTTTATTTATTTACTTAAATTTTATTTAGGTATTATCCGCAACTTCATCCGCAGAAATATTCCCATAGAGAATTTGTTTGCCAGGAAGTCGCGGATTCGATCCCCGCACAAGACAAACATTTGTTACATGAATGTGTCTGTTGTGTCTTGGTTTGGGTGTTTTCTAAGTATATATTTTAAATATGTATTTACAAAAATGTGTTTAAGTTATTCCAATTCAAATTGTCCATTTTAGAAAACTTATTGGCCATTCTAGATATCTCATCGTCCACCTCGAATTTCATTGTCTCTATTAAAACTTAAAATTTTTATATTTTGTTATGTCTAATAAAACTTATACCACAGCTTATACTGAACTTCGCTACGAGTGTAACTGATGATTGAAAAACGAAGCTTGTGGCAACTGCCCCCTTACCACCATCTCTTATTGCGATTCAATAATTGAATAGATTGCTTATTCATACCAATGAATAAGCGACTCTATTCCATTTGAAATAGAGTCGCTTATTCATTGGTATGAATAAGCATTCTATTGAAGAGATAGATAGACTCTATAGAAGTGTTGAGCGACTCTATTTCATTTGAAATAGAGTCGCTTATTCATTGGTATGAATAAGCATTCTATTCAGTTATTGAATCGCAATAAGAAATGGTGGTAAGGGGGCAGATCAGATGATAGTAGTATAAACGGTTGTTCAAAGTAATGAAACTCTTGATGTTTCTTGATATTCACTTTATTCCAAGGAGTACCTTAACTGTAATACTTAATTTAACTCTGACAGTTGAGATCGTTTATTTCACACACGTGTTGTCTGTACGAGCGCTCGATATCGAATGCCTGACGCTTGCTTCGCTTGGAATGAAGTTGACGTCTGCCTCCTCCACCACTCCCCCGCTCTTCAAACTGGCGTGCTTCATCGTGAGTGGTGTGCTGGCGCAACGAATTACAAGCTTGGAGTCAAATCAAATCTTTTAGACAATGTGAAATCATGACTTTGTAGCAATCATACGCATAAATACATACAATATAGTAATTATAACTTATGCTTTCAATTTTAATGATAGCTAACAGTAGTAATCTTTATTTAAAAAAATATTGATAGACAAAAACATACATAATAATATATTAAAATTAACTGAATGCTTATGTATATTTTTAATAGGAACCTCGGATTTGACGGCACGATTTGCTGGGATAATCCACCATCACCATTAGCCGAGGTGCGTCTCAACGCTATTATTAGAGCCAAAGCCATCCCTACCTGCGCCTTTTTGATTAGACTATCGAAAGAGAGGCAGGATATATGTCGAGCACCACTGGGGAAATACCCACCTCGCCACGTTACAGAATACCGCAGCCAAATGACAATACCATTGAGGAATAGTATGTTCCTGCGAGAGAATGAGGTTACCAGGTGTGAGGAGATGCTGCGTTATAAGCAGGGGTGCTAGCGCGGAGTAACCGCTTCAGTTCAAGTAGGTCGTATTCTTTTTTTTCCAACCAGGGATGTATAAATAAGGTAGTATAGTAAGTATGCTTTTTCTATTTTGGCACGGAACCCTAAAGGAATAAGTAATTTTATAGCCATTGGGGAGATGGTTGTAATTAAAGATAATGGAGGTCAAATTCGAGTTAATTGCTGCGAACCGACGACTTTGGAGGCTGTATACAGGACATACTCTCCTTCTGAATATTACTGGGACAAAAATGCCTTAAAATGTCGCTTCACAAACAAATTAAGTGGATAGTTGAGGCCATGGTGGAAAGAAACCAGGTATGTTCTTTACTGACAGATGTGGTCACGTGATTTGAACATGCTTCCGTCATCAGTTGTATTTTGTATGCAATTTGACAAGTTAACTCGTGACGTAATCTTGGCAATATGTCACGGAAAGGACATACATGATCTATTTCTGCCTAGAATGTTAGGTGGGAGATTAAATGATGAATTCAAGTCAAATTAATATCCTACAAAACTCGAAGACTTGTGTTTAGGACCAGACCTATTCTTCCTGTACTAACATAAGCATGCGGAACGTGGACCCTTACTGCCAGGGTGCTGCACATGCTAAAAGTAGTACAGATAGCTATGGAACGTTCTTTGCTTGGTATCTCTGCGGGATAGAATACGAAACGGCATCATATGCCGAAGGACGGTCACCGATATTGATGAAAGAGTCGTATGTCTAAAAATGGCAATGGGCTGGACATATCTACCGCAAAGATGATGACAGCTGGAGCCAGAAAGTCCTGTATGGGCGACCCCGGACAGGAAGACGAAACGTAGGCAGACCAGCAGTCAGATGATCGGACGATATAAAAAGACGGCAGGGCTGGGGCCCTACCGCCTAAGCTGAAGCCATGATTACCATCGGATTTTTTGATCGCGAAAATAGATCTTACGTTTAAGTTATTGACAAACATTTTAAGGTTAGTCGGTAGAGATCTATCATGCAGCTAAGCTGAACACAATTACCGCTAATCTAAGTTAAACTTTGATTTTCGCAATCAAAAAATCTGATGGCAATCGGTTTCAGCTTCGGCGGTAGGCTCCCGGATCTGGACCAGAACGGCCGCATCAAGAACTAAATGGAAAGCTATGGAAGAGGCATATGTTCAGCAGTGGACGTAATTATGCTGAGAAGAAGAAGAGAAGTAAACTTATAGGCCTGTAATGCTCTCCTTTGAAAAAACCGGCATACGACGAAAAACGAAAACACGTATCTATATGACTCCTTTCCTTATTTGATAAAGACGTAGTTACTCTTTTTCTCATGTGAATGCGATATAAATTTGTCTATAATTTTCTATGACCTACGGTGCAGAAACTTAGATGCTGATCGTTGGGTTAGTTCACAGACTAAAAGTCGCACAGCGAGCGAAGGATAGAGCAATGATGGAGGTTCTCTAAGGAATCGAAGCCGGAACGAAGAAATTTCACAGAGAACCAAAGTGGTCGACATAGCTCTCAGAGTCAGCGAGTTGAAGTGGCAGTGGGCTTTCCACATCTGCCGAGTCAGCGATGGCAGATGGGGAGGAAAGTCTTAGAGTGGAGGCCACATATGGGGCGACGAAGCGTAGGGCGCTTCCTCTCTAGATGAACCAACAATCTAAAAAAGTGAGTGAGTAAAAGAGTAGCGGTTGGATGCGGAAAGCGGAGGATCGCATATGATGGAAAGCATTGGGAAAGGCCTATCCAGCAGTGGGTAGATACAGGCTGATAATGATGATGATAGTTTTCTCTGCCTACGATGTATAACAACCTACTTGCCTTCAAAATATTTAGCTGTGACAAATTTTCCCTGGAAAATGCCGTTTGATCTACGTAAACAAATTAAGGTAATTGACGCGTAGGTAGAGCCATCAAAATCAACCTTATTTAGTAACAAATGAGAGAATTATTTCTGTAATGTTTTTATTTATGATTGAGAAGGTAGGTGTAATTTTTTCTTATCTTAAAAAAAATCTCTTTACTCTGTTTGTTTGTTTGTGGAGAATTTATTACTATTAACATTTTTCATTCAATTATTTCTAAGAAACTAAATTAAAAATAAAACTACATAATTATCTAAAAAAAGGACCCCGTGGCATTGTACTGTATTGTGTTTCCTCGTTGTATGGTAATACTAATTTTCCCGGCCGGCGTTGATTTGTTTATATCTTTATTGTACATAAAATAAATTTACAACACAGTGATTTAAAGGAAAAGTACAAAGGCGGACTTATCCCTCACAGGGATCTCTCCAGCCAACCTTAACCCGAATATCTGAGTTGAGAGGATTTCATGAATAGGCAAGTGGAGTACCAAACACTTACACTTATAAATACATATGTACATGCATATAATATATAATACAATATTATAGGAGAAGAATATAATAAACACTGTGCAAATTAATAAATTTATTTCGTTTTCTAATCAGAATTCGGCAAAGAACCTTCTCGGCGCTTCTCTGTTTATTTTTTCTAAGCTTCGTCCATTTAGATTTAATTTTTTTAGATAGATACGTTTTTTTGACAAGCTCGGTGGTGGAATAGTTAGCAATGGCCACTTTGACTCCGAGGTCGCGGGTTCGATTCCCGCCCGAGACAAATATGTGTGTACATGAACATGTCTGTTTGTCTTGGTCTGGGTGTTTTCTATTTATTATAATACTAGTTGTCCCGGCGAACTTCGTACCGCCTAACAATCAATGAATGTCGTGGATGCACCACGCATTAGCTGAACTAAATTTATGATTTTATGGAATTAATACAATGAATAATAGAAAATAATAAAGATGGTGTAATGACATGATGATGAGTGTCAGTCTAATTGAACACGCAAGTTAAGCAACGTCGACCGTTGCCTGTACACGGATGGGTTTATATTACCTCGAGCTGCCCCGTGATTCGAAAGACACGTTAAGCCGTCGGTCCCGGTTGTTATCGTTTGATTATCTTGAACTCCTCCATGCTTCGGAAGGCACGTTAAGCCGTCGGTCCCAATTGTTATCATTAGATGACAGTCGTTAAGCCAAGTTAGTGGACTTTAGGCGGCTCGAAAACACTGGCCTCCGCCAACGCGCAGTTGAGCAGCGTGTTGGAGTATGCTCTAAACCCCTTCGGTTGAGGGAAGATCCGTATCCATAAACTGAAAATTTCATAAAAATAAAGATTTCCTTATTTTTTAATCAAAAAAATTAAAAAAAACGTTTTGATTTATTTTTTAGTTTTGAAATCGGTTTTATCGTTTTGGTGATTTATAATTGTCATTTCTTTTTATGTTTACACTGATATGATTCTTGCGACCCCATGGACCAAGCGTTTTCACCCCAAACGATTTGACAAAATATCGCAATCCTTTTTCACAAATCCAACAAATCAAAAACCATGAAAATCGGTCCTGCGGTTCTCGAGTTATAAGTGTTCGAACAAACCCGACTTTGTTTTATATATATAGATGTATGTATTTTAAAAAATAAGTATAATATTAGTTATCCAGTACTAGTACCCATGATACAAGCTTTGCTTAGTGTGGGACTAGATGGCAGTGTGTAATTTGTCCAGGAATAATAATAAATATTTCTGGACAATTTACACAGCGCCATCTAGTCCCAAATTAAGCACAAAGCTTGTGTTATGGGTACTAGACAACTGATAAATGTACTTAAATACATTTTTTTTTTGTAAATACATACTTATAATACATAAAAAAACACCCAGACCAAGACAAACAGACATGTTCATGCACACAAATGTTTGTCTGGTACGGGAATCGAACCCGCGACTTCGGAGTCAAAGTGGCCATTGCTAACCATTCGACCACCGAGCTCGTCAAATGAATATTTATATTTATTATTATTTATTTTTTATCTTACATTGTAATGCATGATAACGTAGAACATTGTATGAATGTAATGTTATGTGTATATGTTACAGGCAATACCCAAAATCTAGGCGTCCCTAGATTTGACTAGTTAAACCTTGGGTACCTCACCTCGTTCATCAAACTAAAGCGTCGCTCGCTTCGCTCGCTCGATTGGGCGTGTTAGCCCGTAAGCCAATAGCAGACAGGATAGCTTTTTTTTTTATATATATATATGAGAGGGAGGCAAACGAGCATGTGCATCACCTGATGGAAAGCAATCACTACCGCTCACTAAGATCCTATGTTTCTTTCTTTCTGGTGACCTCACTCATTCGCAAGAACACAACAACGCTCAAGAGAATTGTTATTTGGCTGCGGTATTCTGTGAGGTGGTACATCACCAGTCGGGCAGCTTAAAAAAATACGCTATGCCCTAACTCTCTTTTCGCCAGAGCCTCGTTTGTCAGTCAGCAGGCTGCACCACGTGTAGGTTTTTTTTTATACTACGGGTGGCAGACAAGCACACGGCCCGCCTGATGTGAAGCTGTTACCGTAGCCATATTAACGCTCGCAACATAAAATATTGTTCGCGTGCCGCCACCCCAGCTGCCAACGCAGCATCTCCTTCCTTTCTGGTGACCTCACTAACTCGCAGGAACACAACAACCCTCAAGGGGATTGTTATTTGGCTGCGCTATTCTGTGAGGTGGGTCCCAGTCGGGCAGCTTAAAAAAATACGCTATGCTCTACCTCTCTTTTCGCCAGAGCCTCGTTTGTCAGTCAGCAGGCTGCACCACGTGTAGGTGAGGTGAGGTTGGCTTTAGTTCAAAGATGTTGATGAACCACTTATACCCAGGTTTTACGTCACATGGATATTTTAGTAACATAATCATCACAAGGTTGCAACTGTGTTTCGTAAAGTGCTTTCCTATAACGTATCCCGAACACGTACTTCTTACACGATGTTCTTACTCCAAGTTCACTCCTGGCTTACGAAGTATATTTTAAAATCGTTGTATTTTGTGCTATTTTATGTTTGATTCTATTTACTCCACTGCAGCATATTAGGGGCATGCATTGATGAACGAAAACCAATGCTTACTTGGACTAAAGACTATTATCTATGAAATATCATTAGATGATAGCCTTTAAGCCAAGTCAGTCTTTTTTTATACGTATACGGGTCTCCCCTTAATTGAAGGGGTTTAGAGCATACTCCACCGCTATGTCAACTGCGGGTTGGGGAAGCCCAGTGTTTACAAACCGCCTAAAAGCCACTGACTTGACGTAATGACTGTCATCTATTGAAGCACGGAGGACTCAAGATAAATAAACCCATCCATGGACAGGCTGCGGACGACGTTGCTTAACTTGCGTGTTCGATTACATTGATGCCCTTGAGCTCCTCAGAATGCTATTCTAGTAGCATAGTACATAAATATACTTAGATATCGTCTTGTATTTTATATAGAATCCCTTCTAACAAACTTCTCGCATAAGTGACATGAAAGATAATTTGCGAGAAATGACTCTCATTTGTTCAAATGGAAGTATGATAACAGGCCCACTCTCATTTGACATTCATTAGTAATAACTTGCCGTCGTTTAGACATCAAAGTCGCTAACATTATCATTTACATTTTTTGCGTCGTAATATTCGCCGTTGCAGAGTTGTTTTCAGTAAAGTGATATGACTTTAACATGTTTTGTAAATAATCTATGAAAACAGTTGACCTAGTGAGTGAAGCGACCTTTTTTCACTCGGTCAACTACAGATGCCCGCTGAAGCTGAAGCCGATTACCATTGGATTTACCTAATACAAAAATGACATTACCGCATAGATTTATTGCTAATTATGTTTAGCTTAGCTAGTAGAAACGATAGAGCTCTTCTGACTAAATAAATAAATATTTCTGGACAATTTACACAGCGCCATCTAGTCCCAAATTAAGTGCAAAGCTTGTGTTATGGGTACTAGACAACTGATAAATGTAAGTACTTAAATACATTTTTTTTGTAAATACATACTTATAATACATAGAAAACACGCAGACCAAGATAAACAGAGATGTTCATGCACACAAATGTTTGTTTTGTGCCGGAATCGAACCCGCGACCTCGGAGTCAAATTGGCCATTGCTAACTATTCAACCACCGAGGTCGTCTAAGCTGAAGATATTTGTCAATAACGAACTAAAATCTAAGATCAATTTTTGGGAATTAAAAAATCAGATGGTAATCGGTTTCAGCTTCGGCAGAAGGGCCCCAGGTCAGGGTCAAGAGAGGTAGCATAGGCCATATAAGTAGCTGATAAGGTTACATTTGCCTTTTCCCATAAACTCTCCACGTACTCGTCAAATTATATCAATAGAAAGAACCAAAAAATAACATCGAACATCACATTACTGCGAAATAGACTACTTATACGGACATCGTCCGCTATAGAAACATAAATACAATGAAAATGACACAAAAACCAAATTACCGCACACTTGACACATCTATTTCCCCCAAATAAAAATATCGACAGCGAAATATCTCCAATCAAAAGGGACAATAACAAAAACAATTTCGCGAAGATGTCACACAAGTTTACTACATGACGGACTATGGGTACAGCCTAAATTATTTCAGTAATATCACTGTAATATAACTGCTTCGATTTGTACAGTTTTTGCGTCTTTTTAAGCGACGCCAAAAAAGGAGAAGGTTCTCAATTCGGTTGTATTTTTTTTTAATGTTTGTTACTTTTATATACCTATTTGAAAAAAACTTTTTTTATTTGAAAGAGTATACTTCCAGATGGGTCCTATTTATTTTTTCATATAATAAAATTCAGTTCTGATCGTGTTTTTAACTTTTTAGTGGTGCTTTAAGATTGTAGAGTAATTTTTGGAGTCGGTTTTTTTTTGTTAAAATTATTTTATTCTGTGGTTGTTGCTACTAAAAGCCACAGAAATACGTATTAGTATTAATTTATTGTTACCGTCCTAAAGACTTATATCGCAACATAGATAGTATACAGGCCTTGATAGAAAAAGGATGTGGTCACGTGATTTAAACTTGCCTACGTCATTAGCTGTATTTTGTATGGAGTTTGACAACCAAACTCGTGACATAGTCTTGTCTTGTCATGTCAAGGGTCTTCCCTTGACACTGAACCCATCCCATGATATTTTTTCCTGAATCATAGTAGAAAAATACCAGGCCATGTTATTTTTGCCTGAATCATGTTCTTACATGCCTGGTATTTTTCTACTATGATTCAGGCAAAAATATCATGGGATGGGTTCAGTGCTATAGTACCGGTGGTTGCATGTTAACTCTTATGGATATTACAGACAGGACAGAAATAATAAGATTCTTATTCATATGACATATTTGGAAAGGCGCGAACCATGTATCGCGATTTGTGCCCTAGCGCGGACTTGCCTTAATTAGTTAATTGATTCGGGTGTTTTTTTGCGAAAGTCAATTTTACAGGCAATTTGTTATAGTCAATAGTCGACATCTAGGCGCTCCTAGGTTTGACCAGTGAAATCTCATATGTACCACACCTCTCTCTCTCTAAAAGCAAGTCGGGGTTAGGTTAGGTTAAGCTTGTGATCAAAAAAGACAAGCGAGCGCGGTTCGACTTGCATTTGAAGAGGGAGGTACACGCCCCTAGGTTTAACCAGTGTCGTCTAGATTTCCAGTATAGACTATAACATATACACTACGTTACGTACTTCCGCCACCAGTTAGTTCACGCAAACTACTGCCGGGCGACACTAACCAGCTACCATTAGTATATGCACGCAGCTGGCATAGCCGCTTTGATCCATGCTTATTTGGGTGATAAACAAGTTACACCTAGTTATAATTTTGTTTGACTTTTGTGTCCAAAATCACAGTCAACATTTAAGGCTTGTTTTTGGAGCGAGTTTAGTATTAATAAGAAATGAGTCTGCTGTCTTTATTACACTATGCTATGGGCGTCAGATATGAAATAGGGGCGATAATGTCCCACCCAACCTAAATAATGTCCTTCGTGGAACTATTTGATGTTAAGAGAGAATTGGCCCGTAAATTGCTATGTACGAAACTGATGGATTTGCTGATTCTTCTCATATAGAATAGGGTACTAATGCAGATGATGTTATATTTTTACATTGAATTTAATTGGGATTATTGAAATGCTAACTATTTTAAAATTAATAAATACAAATTACAAAGTGCTAATTATATTCTCTAACAATGCTTGTACTATGGGTTCCGATAGATAAATAATGCACTTACATAGTTTTTTTTTTTTTGTAAATACATACGTAACACCTAAATCAAGACAAAAAGACGTGTTCATGCACCCAAATATTTGTGTTGTGCGATACATGAACCCGCGCTTTCGGAGTCAATGTAGCGTATAAATAATGTAACATATAGTGTCTAAGTAAATTAATATCATTTTTTATTTATTTACAGGTATCAACATAGAGTGACACAAAACAAGAAATGTTGGGCAACGTTCACTCCGAAACTCACTACAAACCCACCGAGATCCACTAAACCTGCCATGACATCCGAGGAGCCTATTGATGTCGTTACAAAAAAGGCCGACAGTAAAAAGCCAGATGACTGCGCTAAGTTCGCAGAAGAAATCCAAAAGAACGGCAAAAGAGAAACGAACACAGAGGGACAGAAACAAAAGAGATCACAAGAGCTAATGAGATTAGTCTACGAACTACCAGAAGAAATTAAGAATACAGAAATCAACGAAAATAACAATATGCTTAAAGAAAACCCACCAATTACAATCGTTGAGTTCCCAAAACAAAATGGTTGTGAGACAGAGCTAGAAAGTGCCAGGCAATGTGATAACGATGTTTACATTAAAGTTATAGATGGATCTAGTCCAGAAGATTTAGGGAATAAGGTTGTACTTGATGTTTTAGCTACTAATGAACTTATAATGCAATGTTCTGATGAGTTTAAAGAGGTTATAGAAAGATCTTCTCCAGAAGATGTATCAGACGAAGAGTTATTAGAATTAAAGAAACTTTTAGAAAGTAAACCTAAGGTTTTGGAGAGGTATATACGTGAATGTGCGAGTTCTGATGAAGTAAATAGGCTTCACAACTTGACGTCATGTGGGCCACTGTCTCCGAGGCCTCGACATGAAGCTAGAAGTACTTCTATGACGTCAGATTTGATCCAACTATGGCTGGCGTCGTCTCCAGTTAAGGTAAGTGATAAATATTAAAAGGTCTGTTTTAATGACGCTAATATAATTATATCTTGAAGTATAAGTAACATGTGGCCTATTAGAACGTGGATTGCATTCAACTGTATTATTTATTGTATTTACGTATCAGACACGTTCGGATTTGGTGTACCAATAATTATATAAGTTTTGAATGACGTCCATCATCTTAAGTTAATATCACTACGTACGTTAATAACAGAATAACTAGATTTTTAAGTACCAAATGACGTCAAACTTACTACTAAACCAAGGTCTTTTAACACTAAGAACTTTAGGATTTTGAAAATAATATCATCTTAAACAATGTTGAGTTGATTTTAAAATCAAAGCTAATCAGGCGTCATCATTTAAGGCGACAGTCAAGTTCTATAAATAGAGTCGAAATTATTTTTTCTTGGAAACGATTTTTAGAACTATTTTATCCAACGGCAATAAACTGGGAGTTGTCTAAAAAATTTCGTTTGTAAAATTTTAAAAACCCTGAAGAGATATGTTAATACGCTTTTAGTAATAAGATACTGTTTTTAAATCTTGTGCGTACGTAGTAGGCTTTGTTATTATTTCATAGTGTGATCTGGGAATAAAACGGAACAGTGACAAAATTCTTCTAAAATTGAACACTAAAAAAATCTTTCATCTTCAGTTTTCCCATGACCATGGCATTTGCAACGTCGGGAAAATACAAAAATCGATCGCGAACCGTATAATATACGGAATGTATGTACCCCGATAGATTTTTGTATTTTCCCGACGTTGCAAATGCCATGGTAATGGGAAAACTGAAGACGAAAGAAAGTTTATAGTAGACCTCAATAGAGTTGTTGTCGATACTTGTAAATTTATTCGTTGGTGAAAATCTAAACTATACCGTTGGAAGACGATTTTTTAGGCACTGTTGTATATACAACGGTATAGTCTAGATTTTCACCAACGAATAAATTTACAAGTATCGAAAACAACTCTATTGAGGTCTAATATAAACTCTTCTTAAAGATAACATAAGTCGACAAAAACAACATAATCATAACATTTATCCTTACCAGACCCAACAAGCAATGCTATGACATAAACAAAAACCTATATTATCTGAACATTGTTATCTCATCGAAACCCTATACCTGCTTGTTTACCTCTTCAGTTAACGTCATAAGTGTAACCTAATCCCTTATCAAAGGGCACGAACAAAAGAGATTGACGTAGAAAACACAATGGGAACCCTTTATCAATGTTTACCTACATTAATCCGAACTAATACGGGGGATATAAAAATGGTTTGCGTCGGTTTGTATCTTTTTGTGTTGGCAATCGTGTGGTGGAGATTTTATTGATGTTACATTGTTGGAGTTAGCGTCCGAAATCCTTCTGGTCACACACAAATATGAAATAGGTCAGTAGCACAGATTCTGCGATTAGAAGGTTCTTCTGAAAATCCGTGACCGTGTTAAAATAATAGGTAGGGGAAAAAGTCTTTTCGCATTATAGTATGTATGAACTTGTAATAAAATCTCTTTGGTTATACCATTTGTATCTAGCAGGTTTTGATATCTATAAAAAGTTTAAATTTTAAAAAAGATAATTCCAAATTCAAATTAGGTAAATGTGTGATTTTCATTTGTTTTTTTTACTGTCAAGATGAGTGAATCTAATGAAGAAATTCGATACATTTTAAAATTTTACTACAAAAAAGGTAAAAATTCAACGCAAGCTGCGAAAAAAATTTGTGATTATTATGGACCTAGTGCAGTGTCTGTGAGAGTAGCACAAATTTGGTTTAAGCGTTTTCAATCCGGAAATTTTGATGTCAAAGATGCACGTCGCTCTGGTCGCCCTGTTACGGATAAAATGGATGCCATTTCTGAAAAAGTGGAGCAAGATCGGCATATCAATAGTTACGACGTAGCTGAAGAACTAGGAATTGACCACATAACAGTTTTGGCGCATAAAAAGGTCGTGGTCAAAGACCGGCCAGGCTTCAGAGACTCTGGCGAAACCCGGGTTAACCCGCAACAAGGTGATGCTGTGTGTATGGTGGGATTGGAAGGGAAGATATTCATTATGAGCTGTTACCGCCAGGCAGGACTATCGATTCTGAACTCTACTGTGAACAACTGATGAGATTAAAGCAAAAAGTTGAGAGAAAGCGGCCGGAATTAATTAATAGAAGGGGTGTGATTTTTCATCATGATAACGCTAAACCTCACACATCTTTAGCCACTCAGCAAAAATTAAGAGAGTTTGACTGGGAGGTGTTAATGCATCCGCCGTATAGTCCTGACCTTGCACCTTCTGATTTCCACCTGTTTCGGTCTCTTAAGAATTCTTTAGGCAATGTCAGGTTAACATCACGAGAAGACTGCCAAAACCACTTGTCGCGGTTTTTTGAACAGAAGTCCCAAAATTTCTATAGTAATGGGATCATGTCTCTACCTACAAGATGACAAAAAGTTATCGAACATAATGGCACCTACATACTTTAGTTAAATGTAAATAAACTTTATTAAAAAATGTTTTGAATTTTCATATAAAATACGAAAAGACTTTTTCCCCAACCTAATATTTATGTTACTGAGATTTAATGTAAAACTCTGATTGTCACGAAAGTTTAAAAAAACGCCAAAAAGAAATGGGCAGTATATTCATTTATTGGTAAATATTACATGTGGATCACTCTGTTGCGTAGGTTATACCGGGGATAGAAACTTCCGAGCAATTATTGGCTAGAGTTTAATCAGGACCCCAAGGTGTGGCGTCTTTTGTCTACGGTCAGATACCAAAATCTGCTTTGTCAGTATGCTGTAGCTTAAATTTTCTACAGAGCCTCAGAGGCCAAATGTATGTTAGTCAATATGTTTGACTCATCAGACTTCTTCGTATTGAGGTTTGACTAAAGTCAAAAGCCGAGGAGATACAGTGGTGGGAATGTGTGGTGGGCCCCCGTCCCATTTTTTTTTAGCCAAACCTGAGATCTGATCAAAGCGAGCGAAGTTGGCCCAGCTTTGAAAAGAGAGGTACCCACACCCTTCCAAATAGTCAAAAACAAAGCAAGTCGAGTCGAGTTTGATGGTAAGAATCCTAACCTAACCTAACTGGAGCGTTTTTGGAGTGGCCGGTAGGCATTATAGTCATTTAACTAGCGTTTTATACCTAACCTAAGAATCCCTAGTCTTTGATTATTGAATATAGCGTATATATATGTGCAGTAATTAACACCAATGGAAACTTTAAGGCTGAACGTTAAAACTTGTGCCGACCCCTTTGGGTGACAGCGAGTAAATTACGATATTGAAGAAACAACACATCTTGTTTTCTGAGAGTGTGTAAAACTTTGACGTCGGGAGCGTGATGAAATTTTGAATTCCTTGCATGTTTAATCCAGTGTGTCATATTATTCAGAAACAACATGAGAGAATCGTCATATATTTAGACGTTACTGCAATATATGTCACTGGAGACATCGTAATAAGTAATAAGTACCTACCGTATAAAGTAAGTGGTTCATCAACACCTTTGAACCTAAGCCAACTTCACCTGCACGCGGTGCACCCTGCTGACTGACAAACGAAGCTCTGGCGAAAAGAGAGTTAGGGAGCATAATTGTAAGCTACCCGACTGGGGAATGTACTTCCACCTCACAGAACACCGCAGTCAAATAACAATTCCATTGAGGGTTGTTGTGTTCCTGCGAGTGAGTGTTTGAATATCTGGAGTGCCATATTGCTTTACATTGCCAAGGAGAAAAGTCAAATTTTAAATATCCATGTTACTAATAAAACGAACAGTCCTAAACAAATTGTGAGTTATAAAGAATACATTGTCATTTTACTCTTGGGGCTACAATGAACCTCGCTTTACATTGTCGATTTTGGTGATTGCCGGTAATAAAATACTAATTCCAGCTAATACATTGTCATGAGACACAACTGGGATTGTATAGGATGCCTACGTCCCATTTTATAATTGCTTGTTGGCAGGAAGATATCCCTGTGAAGAATAAGGCAGCCTTTGTACAATTCCCTTTAATAGTTAATAGATTCAGGTGTTATTTTGCGGAAGTCAAATTTACAGACAATTTGATCTACACTACTTTGCGTGCTTCCGCCACCAATTAGTTCATGTAAACTACTGCCGGCTACTACATGCAACTACTAACGGTAGTGGGTGGGTGCCGACCCACCCACTACCGTTAGTAGTTGCATGCCACTGCCGTGGCTGCTTTGGTCGTCACGGCTCCAGCTGCTGTGGTCGTCTCGGCGAATCTCCAACATCTGAAACAGAAGATACATGCGACCGCCGCTGCCCCGACTGCCGTGGTCGTCTCAGCGACACGTGTTTCGCCTCTACGCGAGGCATCCTCAGGCGATCTGTAGTTGATGGTTAAAACAACAACCTGTAAAATATTTCCCTTTAATTTACTGTATTGTAAATTTATTTCATGTGCAATAAAGATATTATAATCAAACAAACAAGCTCTGGTCTCTTCGCTCTAGCTCTATTCTCTTATTTTTTTTTCCGATTCTAGGAAACAGGGTACGTCATAGCCATTATTAGAAGAGAATCGTTAGTTAAATTGCACACAACACGACAATTATATAAAAAAGTATGACCTCAGTTAGAATATAGGTTTGCTGATAAGATTCGGCCAAAATCCTATGAACCAAAACGTTACACGATACACACCCCGGCCGGGATTAATAATAATAAATTTGAATGTGAATATCGAGATATACAAATTAGCACGACTTGATAATTTTCCACACTTGGGTATCATTATTTTAGTTAATTATGTCGCATACAACTCATGCGACAAAAATCAAATCAAATCAGGCCTTAGTGATATATTCTCGCGTGCCGATATATTGCGGTGTAAGTGGTTCATCAACATCTTTGAACCAAAGCCAACTCCATCTGCGGGCGGTGCACCAAACTGACTGGCAAACGAAGCTCTGGCGAAAAGAGAGGTAGGGAGCGTAATTGTAAGCTACCCGACTAGGGAATGTACCTCCACCTCACAGAATACCGCAGCCGAATAACAATTCCCTTGAGGGTTGTTGTGTTCCTGCGAGTGAGTGAGGTCACCAGAAAGGAAGGAGATGTTGCGTTGGCAGGGAGTGGCGGCGCGCAAATGATATTGTATGTTGCTAGCGTTAATATGACTACGGTAACCGCTTCACATCAGGCGGGCTGTATGCTGGTCTGCCACCCGACGCAGTATAAAAAAAATATAATTAATAAAGTCTATAATCTAAAGAAATGATTGGACAATAACCAGGTTTACGGATTAAATGCAAATCCCAATTTAATTAGCAGTATCACTGTAAATCCATTGCACAGTTACTATTAACTGCGCCGGTACATAATCTAGTATCTGTAACATAGATAGTTTGACCTAGAATAGCCTTTGCTCTTTGAACGCACAACGAGGTCATCCAAAAAGTCGATAAAATTGTGACAAATTTCATTAGCTGATGGATGTATACCGAGTGATACTCGAGGTGTCAAACAAGATCGATTGGACAGGTCAATAAATGTACAGGTTTTTACTTTTTTTATACACGTCACTAGCAACGTACGCGGTACTGTCCACATGTGTTGAAGGGGAAATAGTCAAAGCCGGGTGAACATTTGCGAAACCTATTTTTTTTATTTCGTGTGTGTTGATTGTTTTCCATATACTCTCCGCCTCCCTTGCTGTATTATAAAACTAATCTCCCTCTTCTTCAAACCCTCCTAATTCTTCTTCTTTATAACCAAATTTCTTACGTAAGTTCAGTTATGTTTTGCTTATCTCGTCTATTTTTACCATTGTTGAATGTGATGTTTTAGTTACTCTTTTCTTTCTTTTTCCACACATTTCATCCCACTATTCTAAGTCTATCTAAATGCTTTCATTTCTTCCCATTCATTCATTCATGTCTAAATTTCATATTTATAACTTCAGTGGTGATGATTTTGAAAGAGATTTCCCACCAACCTTATTATTATTATATCCTTAACTCCTTAATTATTGAATTTTGATTACGTAAGGATGTGTGGGCATAGTAAGTGTAGATATTCGCGAGAAATTGTAGTACAACTTAAATTGTTTATAATATACCAAACATTACTTCTTTTTATTTCTTTTATATATTGTTCAGGTCTCTGAATCTCATGAATTAATATATTTGCCAAACGGGATTACAACGGCAAAATATTTTCCTTTTATTTGCGCGAATACATTGAAACCATTTCTCTATGGGATTAGTACGAGTTAATGCGTCTGTTCATATCAGACATCTCCATTATATGTACAGTCGTAACAGGAAAATACTATTTTTTTTTCACCCATAAACACGGACAACTTGACGGAATCAATTATCCTTAGCGGCTAGTGACAAACATAAAAAGAAGGACTGCAGTATTACTTGCTTGTTGCACCCATGCTGCGAACGAAATACCTCCTTAGTAAGTTGTATTCTTACTTACTCCCTGTAACCAACGATTACTGGGAACCTCTAAACTATCTAAACCTATTTTTTGATCTTATATTAAGGTAGAAATGTGTGCTTTGTAAAGCTGCTCCTGACATAAATGTCTGCGGTTCTCCACATAATCAGCAGGCAGACTCAAAACAACTTGTACAATACAGCCCGTGCCGAGTTCTATGAAGTGACAAAATAAGCTAATTAGGTTTTGTTGTTAAGAATGCAATCAAAAGGCGAAGTCCTGTCTTTGTAGCATGTGTATTTCAGGCGACAGCTGAAAATTAGTGTTTTTTGCACAGTGTGCAAAAAAGTCACACTGAGCTGAGGCCAATTGCTTGCTGCAGCACACACATGCATCTTTTATTCTGCGTTCTGTTTCCTAGCGTATAAGTTTTCTCCTTGTTATTTTTTAATTTAATTTTTGTATGTGTGTGACTGTAGTTTTTGATAAACGTATCTATCTATATCAGTTTTTTATATAATCACAAAGCTGACTATATCAGCATTTCTATTGAGCCTACAGTTTATCTATTATACATATAAAACAATGACGAAACTAACCCATTTGTTTATCGGGCATGGCTGACGGTATGATAGATATAATCTGATTTTCCACTTCAACCAACCAATGATAATGTAAAAGGATATAGAGAAAATGGACTAACGTATGCAGTGACATTTAAGCGTCCTGCAAGGAATCTACAAGTAACCTACTATTTGGATGTGGCATTTTGTGGAAGCTACAGCAAACTAGCTCCACCCTTGAATAAAAAATCAAAGATCGCAAACAAAAATTGTAGAACGGAAAAAAAAGAAAAGAAAATTTTATTATTTCTTTATTTCATTCTTTATTCTGCCAGGACAAAAACTAAACAAAAAAAGCACAACTAATTAATAACATATTTGTTATTAATAATAACGAGAAAAATAGTGTTTTAGACAGTCGGTGACATTTTAACCTTTTAAGGATCCGTATGTAAAACACCATTGCAGTTTTAACTATCAATTAGTTATGTTTTTTTCTTTTTTATTTGTTAAAGAACATTGTAAAGTCAATGAATTATTTTTATATCATTTATCCAACATTTAATGTAACACATGGAAAGTTTTGGTTATTTGAAGTAAATATCTGAGAAATTCAGTTAAGATTACGAAAAAAGTGCTCTTTCCCGAATACGGAGAGCAGCCTAAGCTTTGCAGTTCAGGGAGGGTTTATCCGGCATTGGCGGTGCCGGTACCCTCCTGGGGTATACTCTTTCCGTTACCTCTGTCATGTGGAGGAGGAGAGGGTGCTTACTGGTGATGGGGATTTACAAGTTTACAAAAAAGTGCGATTTTTTTACAGATTTTTATACCGCAGAAAACTATTTATTAAAAGAGGATGTAATGTTACAGAACACGTTTAAAAAAAAATAGACGTACATTTACAGCTTCTTACTTTTTATATTATTCTCCATCTTCCAAAAACATGGTAAAAGGAAAGGTAATATTTTTCAAGTGTATGTGCCTATAATTTTTTGGCACGAACTGCAGCCTAAATAAAGACGAATTTTAACATTGTATATTTTTATTGGGATAATTTAAATACATAATTTCTTTTCAGTAGCTCACTCCTCTGCTATAATGCAGCCGGTTTTATTCTTCATTCTTATTGAATCTGCCACTAGCCTCCTCCAAAGTTTTGTAACTCCATGTAATCCTATTAGGTATGTACGGCACAGGTGGGACTCGTTAATGCTATCATTCGCACCTGCCCCCGATAACATAGTTACTCCAAATGGAATTGAATTCAAGTCTACAACACGAGATATTTTTATGATGATTTGCCGTTATATAGCAAAGTGCAGATCATGTTTGAAACTGCAGTTAAGTGAAATTAGTTCGCTCTTGGCTAAAAAACTTTATAAGTAATACTCCTACAAATAATACAATTACAAAGTTAAGTAGCCAATATTAGATAATCTGTGGCAATAGTTAGATAGACAATTCAAGTAGTTTGTCACTAATCTGTAAGTGGTTCAACAACATCTTTGAACCAAGCCAACCTCACCTGCATGTGGAGCGTCCTGCTGACTGACGAACGAAGCTCTGACGAAAATATAGAGGATTTGGCCTACATTCTCCACGCTGGCCAGGGTTGGGGAGGCCTGATCTAAGAAGCCGGGAAGAGACGGAGTGATTCTATTCTAGCCTGCCGAAATATAATATATTATTATAAAGGGATAAGTATTACGGAAATTTTATTACGGAATACTTTCACGAGCACTCGTTTATCTGTCTATCCGTCTACCTCACAGAATACCGCAGCCAAATAAGAATTCCCTTGAGGGTTGTTGTGTTCCTGCGAGTGAGTGAGTTCTCCAGAAAGGAAGGAGTTGCTGCGTTGGCAGCGGGGGTGGCGGCACGCGAGCGATATTTCATATTGTGAACGTTAATATGGCTACGGTAATTGCTTCACATCAGGTGGGCCGTATGCTTGTCTGCCACCCGACGTAGTATAAAAAAATACATGTTATATGCTAAGGAAATCTGGCTGAACTCATTACAGAGGACCTACGAGAGTCATCAGAATAGGTGGGCGTGTTTGTAGGACAAAAAATGTCTTAACTCCCACAGCCTCTACGCCTACTTACTACACGATTCCACTGACATTTTAGTCGTGTAACGTGATTAAACCTTAAAAACCTAACAAGTGTGAGTTGTATTTCCGTAATAAAGTTCCTCTACAACATAATAAGAAACAGCACAGAAAGTGTACTCACTAAAAGTAATTAAATAAATAGCAACTTTGACGACTATGCAATAAATAACATTTCAACATGTGTACAGTGCTGCGCGCCTAAGGGCTTTATTTATCCATATTCAGCTTTCCTTTCTATCGCGTAATTCCATCTTTTTCTCACAGACACGTGTAAAGATTAGGGTTTTGTACATACATTTTTTATGATAAATATTATATTAAACCAGGAAATCTTCTAAATAAATAATAAATTTACAAAAGTCCTATATATAAGACATTTATCGTACATTCAAAGTTCATTAGTAACCACGTATCTTATCTTTAACTTTGAATAAAATACGCATTTATTAAATATTAAAAAACTCTTTAATTTATTTTGTAATGGTAGTCCCAAAAATTACTTTTTAGAGAAAGACTAGTTAGCTTTCTCTAAAGAGTAATTTTTGGGAAATTTTATTACGGAATACTTTCATGAGCACTCGTTTATCTGTCTATCCGTCTATCACAGTCTCGCTTTCAGTAAATTCGGAGCAAATTGACTATGATTAGCAGACACATAGACACACGACTAATTCAAAAAGCTTTCCGTTTTTCATTCCTATACATAACCCTAAAAAATATCTGAATTAACTACCTGAGCCCCGACCTCTTCTTTATTCTAAAATTCCCTATAAGCAAGAAAAAATGTACCTAATACTTTCCCGAAAATGTAATTATTTTGTTTAAATTGGGTTGCGTCTATAGTATTACATTATCTGTGGTTGCTGGGACTAAGAAGAAAACTCGCTGAACGTTTACCTTTCGTTTTGCCCTTGTTAACAAGGATTTTCCTTTCTTTTAGAAAAATATTATCCATCTTTAAGAAGATTTGAATCCCGAAGGAAAAGCAACCTTTTGATCGACCTACGTACAAAGTACACAGATCTCTAACGTTAACGAGCCAAATTCCTATTAAGGCGTGGACAGAGAAACAAATAAATAAATATTACTCGTACCGGACAAATCGTTGTTATCATCATAGTGTAAGGAAATGAGACAGATAATAATAAAATCATGCCCGGTCTACATCAGGCGCGAACGTGAATGTAGATAGTTTTCGCTAGGTTCACGGGCGTTCACGCCTGTTCCCTGATCGGAGTCGGTATTTTGTCCCGCGACAAAGGGTTCGCGTTTCGTTCGCGCGGTGTTCATGCGTACACATCCACATTCACGGATTACCGATGCGTACGGATGGGTGCGTGCTTTAGCAAAATGTACTATGGAATTCAAAAAATCGCCATTACAAGTCATTAAATTTCAGTCATCCACCAGTTATCTAGTACCCATATTACAAAGAAGCTTTGCTTAGTTTAAAGATAAAAATGGATTTCTCCTATTGTTGAAATCGGTTAAATTGTAGCTTATATTATCCTGGCCATAATATAATACCGTATCGATTGACGTTTTATTCATCGAAATCGAATTAATATTGAAGGCGCTACATACGGAGTACGCGTAAATATAAACGTACATACAAAAATCTGGTTAAACTTAATATTAACATTTGCCCTTTCGTTCGGCTTAAAAAGAAGCCGAGTCTCTTATCAAAATCTCGCATCTATCGAGAACTTTTTAAATTATCCACCTTTTCATAAGGAAGTTTAAAGTACTTTCAAGTGAAGCTTTCTAGCTTCTCTTCTTAGAATGAAGCTTTTGTATACCTACATTCTATTTGACTTATATCAAAAATATTGTCTCATCATCATCAGCATTGCTTGGAGTTTCTCTAAGGCGCTCGAATCCGGAACGAAGAAATTCGACGGAGAACCGAAATGATGGCTCTCAGAGTCAACGAGTTGAAGTGACAGTGGGTTGGTCAGTGATGGCAGGAAAAGAGGGAGGAATGTCCTAGAGTGGAGGTCACGTACGGGTCGACGAAGCGTAGGGCGCCCCCTCTCTAGATGGACCGACGAACTCAAAAAAATGTCTAGTAGCGGTTGGATGCGGAAGATCGCATATGGTGGAAAGCATTAAGAAAGGCCTATATCCAGCAGTGGGTAGGTACGGGCTGATAATGATGATCATCTGCCTGTATCACTGCTGGATACAAAGCCGAATTTACATTTACCTGACGTGACGAAACGTGTCGCATCAGGGAGGCTAGCCAAATGGCAGTTTGCGAAGTAGAAAAGCGTAGCGATCGCTAATTTGTACTGTGGAGCTCATACTAAAATGTTCGAATTGACAAATGTCACATGATCTATCTAACGTTCGTTACGCTACGAATTACACGTGGCTAGGGGGGCAGAACAGAATGGTACTATGGTAACGTTCACACTTGTAATGTGCAATGTCTTGTGATAAGGGTTGCCAGATGGTCGGGAATCGTCTTGATGCTCCCGACATTTCATGTGATGTTGAGACTCCCGACAAATAACAAAATCTCCCAACAAAAATATACAGTGTTTAGTCTGGTAAATAATTTATATTCTAAAGAAAGGAATCGTATGGGCTTTGATTTGATAAAAACTGAGATTCTGGTGAGTTATGATGAAAATTGCTCAAGTTTTCGATCTTTCCTTGATACTCCAAAGGGATCCAAATTGGTGGACTCAGTAAAAAGCAATGCTAAATACTTGTGGGAAACAAATCGTAAACAAATAATGTAAATTTTATTTTAATCCTTTTTAAAGAGCTGTTTATATTAGAAATATAGTTTAAAATTTTAACTCATATTTTTTTATTTCTCGAGACAACAACCCCAAAATCCCGACATTTTGAAATGTTATCCAGATATTTAGATTTTTCGATCTGGCAACCCTATACCCTGGCATCTGACGTGTCGCATCAGAAGCGATTCCGGTTACGTCAGATGAGCGGAGCGCGAGGGTTAGGGAAACACACGTCAGAACAATGTGCACATATTGTTCTGACTTTCATGAAACATATATTTATATGTGAACACTAGCTATCAAATGGCAACACGACACGTGTCGTCACGTCTGATGTGAATTCAGCTTAAACCTTCCCCAATGCATTCCACCATACACGATCTTCTGCTTTCATGGTCATTGGACCATCGAGAGAGGGTGAGCCCCCCATTTCGCCGCCCAATACGCGCTCTCGACTCAAGACTTCTCTGCCCTTTAGTCCCAAATATTGTTTGCCTCAACAATAAATTCCTTTCAATAAAAAAAAATCTACCAAAATTTATGAAAAAAATCATGAAATCTTTGTAAAAGGATACAGTGTCACTTTCAATTTACATCGCACCTTTTTCTCAAGCAATAATGAGAAAAGCTTTTGACGAACAATAAGGAAAGCCTTTTGAACGAAAATTCGGTCCTATTCAGCTGAAGTACGCGAGAAATATCGTCAATATTCGATTACGAATTGTTATGACAGGTATTTTAAATGGAAATTCAATTTATTACTGGGTACCTATTAAAAGGCTATTATCGATATCAAACAAAATACTCTTTACATCGCAAAGAAACTGTGTTCCGATCTGTAGGAATTAAAGACACTCTTTTATTATCATCATCAGGTCATTTTAGTCTCCACTACAGGAGCACGACCCTCTCTCGTCCGTCACAGACAGGAGGATTTGGCCTACACTCCCCACGCTGGCCAAACGGGTTGGGGAGGCCTGATCGATGTTTGATAATGTATTTCCCTTAGTCGCCTTGTACGACATCCACGGGAAGAGACGGAGTGATTCTATTCTAGTCTGCCGGAACCCACACGGCATATCATTGGTATGAATAAGCAATCTATTCAATTATTGAATCGCAATAAGAGATGGTGGAAAGGAGCTGTGTTCCGATCTGTAGGAATTAAAGACACTCTTTTACTATATATTTATTTTATTTCACTGCTTATTAAATATTTGATAGTTAATTGATTCATGTGTTATTTTGCGGAACTTTACACCACTTTGCGTGCTTCCGCCACCAATTAGTTCATGCAAATTACTGCCGGGAGGCACCCACCTACTACCGTTAGTAGTTATAGGTATACGACTGCCGTAGCTGCTTTGGTCGTCTCTGCTCCAGCTGCTCCCCTCTTAGCAATGTGAAAGACAGCAATATGGCAAATTGTGCATAGCACAGCGAAAGTCACTAGAAGGGTCAAAATTTCACGCGGACGAAATCGCGAGCACTAGCTAGTTTACAATATTTAAAACATTTTCCCTCCAAGTGACATAGACGTGAGACAGCCCCTATAAACAACCCTTACTTCTAAAAGTGCCAGAGCTGTATTTTCGTTGAAAATGCAAATACAGTCCTCATTTCCATTATGTTTTTAACCTAAGTTGAAAAAACGTGTTTTGTATACTTTTTTCGTTGGTAGTGTAATTTTGTCAATTTATGCTAATTTATGACGTAACACTGTTCGCATTATGTTGGACATTTGTAGTTAAATTTTAGCTCTTATTCCATGCAGTATAAAAGCTTTAGGTAAAGTAATAACCGTCACATAGGGTCCACTGAGCACACTCAGGGAGAGCCCAACTCAGGAATTTGCTAGGTTTATGGCTTCTGATCATCATCATCAGCCTGCATTTTTTTTATATATGAGAGAGGGCCAGACGAATACGTGGGTCACCTGATGGAAAGCAATCACCACCACACCACATGGAGACCAACAACACCAAGCTATCACCGATCCGTTGCCAGCCTATACAAGGAGTATAGGCTTTTCTACCTCTCTTTTCGCAGAGTCTCATTTGTCAGTCAACAGTTAACCATTTACACCCCAATGGTTCATCAACATCTTTGAACCAAAGCCAACTTCACCTGCACGCGGTGCAATTTGTTTTTTTTTTTATACTACGTCGGGTGGCAGACAAGCATACGGCCCGCCTGATGTGCAGCGGTTACCGTAGCCATATTAACGCTCGCGACATAAAATATCGCTCGCGCAACATAAAATATCTCTACCCATGTGAGGCCAGGCCAGTTTGTAATAAAGAAATGCCTACTTGTCTACTCTAAGCAACTTTCCAACGCAACCAATTTCATGCCGACCTATTTTATCGGACTGCCGCTATAATAATCTAAAGAGATACTTAACCCTGCAACAGTTGCGTGGAGTAGTGAACAAACAATGTAGCCTACGTACTACATTACATAGATTAAGTTCCTTCTTATACTTCACTTGTATTACATCCAAGTGCGTCACGCTCAACATTTGCAGTCAGATTGTAACTCCTATTGCGTGTGCCATAAGAACGTTTACAAAGGTCAAAGTGATATGCTTGACGTATTGTTTGCAGTAGCTAATGAATGCAGGAAGGAGTGCAAGACTAGCTGATGATTAACGCTCAGTTTAAAACACGGGACGGGTCGGGCTATTTGCCATGTTGGTAGCTATTATAAAACTTTGAAGGTCAGTTACTTATCGAGCAGAGTTAACTCAATTTTGTTTTCATGGACCTAGAAGCTGTAACAGTAACTGTCCTTAACCGTCCATCAACTAACTGGGTACGAGCTTAATAGATAGACTCAAAAAGGGCGCGAAGAGGTTTTAATAGGGTCAGCAACGCGCGTGAGATGTCCCTAATGTTGCAGCCGTCCGTAGGCTGCGGTAATTGCTTCCATCAGGCGAGCCACCTTAGTGGTATACCGAAAAAAATCTTTAGAGAAATCATAAGAGGATAGATTAAAAGATGATTCAAAAAAGGGCGTGAAGGGACTTTTATAAGGTCAACAATGCGCATGAGATGTCCTTGGTGTTGCAGCCGTCCATAGGCTGCAGTGCTATATGCCTGTTTTGCCACCTTAGTGATATAACAAAAATAAAATCTTAAGAGAAATCTAACAAGATTAATAGATATATTTAAAAAGGACATGAAGAGGTTTTTATAGGGTTAGCAACGTCCGTGAGATCCTTGGTCTTGTAGCCGTCCGTAGGCTGCTATAACTGCTTTCCATCAGGCTGGTCATATGTTTATTTTGCCACAAAAAAATAAATCCAAGTAGCACAATTAGTATTTTTAATAAATGCATGATGTATTTACCTATCTACTGCATATAAGATCCCTGACTATAATTCATATTTTATATTTACAAGATATTAAAATGTAGCCTACTTACGGTACATTATAAGGCGCGACCTCTGTCGGGTTAAACCACGAGATATAAGTTAGACTGAAATAGAATTTCTCAGCGTTCTCATGAAAAATATTATATCCTTCGGGCCCAAGAAAGTTATTTAAGAGCCGATTCCTATAACTTATCTCGCCTTAAACATTGCCAGATAAGAAAAAGATGGATTTACAGCCAACGCTTTTGAAGTAAAACTTCTTTACGGACGCTTGACTTGGGGAGTAAGCTGGTGAATGCGTGACGAGAGCGTTACGGAAACGGCGAACGGAAGTTGAGAGGGTGTTATAAGTTAGTAGAGCTAAAGAAAATTTACTTTAGTCGGGTTGTCTAAAGCACACTGTGTGCAAAGCAAATTTGTGCTAAATTATATAACCCAATCATCATCATCAGGTCCATTTCAATCTCCACTACAAGAGCACAACCCTCTCTCGTCCGTCCTAGACGGAAGGAGGATTTGGCGTACTCTCCTCACGCTGGCTAGACGGGTTGGCGAGGCATGATCGATATTTGATAATGTATTTAGATAATGTATCATTTCCCTTAGTCGCCTTGTACGACATCCACGGGAAGAGACGAAGTGATTCTATTCTAGTCTGCCGGAAACCACACGGCCAATAGGCCACAGAGGCCATATAACCCAATAGTTTTAGATATTTAAATTTCGTGTTTTATGGCAGTTGAACGTCACTTAACTAGCCATCTCTTTAGGCTTTTGATGTCTTATTTTCCACATTGCTCTCTCTCACATTGCCAAGAGGGGCAGTCAAATTCCAAAAGATTCCTACTAAATTCTTTTCGATAATAAATAAATAATAATAAATATTTCTGATCAATTTTACACAGCGTCATCTAGTCCCAAATTAAGCACAAAGCTTGTGTTATGGGTACTAGAGAAGTGATAAATGTACTTACTCGTAAATACATTTATTTTATTTTGTAAATACATACTTATAATACATAGTAAACACCCAGACCACGACAAACAGACATGTTCATGCACACAAATGTTTGTCTTGTGCGGGAATCGAACCCGCGACCTCGGTGTCAAAGTGGCCATTCCTATCCATTCCACCACCGATCTCGTCGTATTCTGCGAGGTGGATAATTTAACCTTTCGGAATTCGCCATGCCCCTTAGTAAATAAAGACTTTTAATTGCTATTAACTCAATTTACATGAACAATCGTGATTAATTAAGATAAAACTTATTTAACAAGTTCACTAAAAGTTAAGAGTTTTGGAGATATTAGCATAGTCTCTATATTTGGACGAAAAGCTGGGTTTTTTATACCACTAAAGTGGAAAACAAGCATACGGGCCGCCTGATGGAAAGCTGTTACCGTAGCCTATGAACGCTTGTAACAACAGGGGCACGCACGTTGCCGACCCTATAAAAAAATAATATGCAAATATAAGTGTAGATTAGGGCTGACTACATAACGATGACTGCATACAATCTAATGAGGAATAAATATCTCAAATCAATCAATCAATCAATATGTTAAATTCATTATTAAAACTGGAAAAAAAAAACAATTAGTTTAATTAAAATGATTAAATAATAAGGAATAAATCGTTTTACCGTTTAAAAGTTCAGTTGAGAATAAATTACGCGCTGCGTAGCAGCCCAATGCATTCGGTTCCACATTCGACTCAGAGGGGAGGTGAGGTCGAGTGGTGAGATCGGCAGGAAGTAGCCATATTGTACACAGTATTATTA
Organism: Hypsopygia costalis; assembly: GCA_937001555.2. Classification (NCBI taxonomy): domain Eukaryota; kingdom Metazoa; phylum Arthropoda; class Insecta; order Lepidoptera; family Pyralidae; genus Hypsopygia; species Hypsopygia costalis. The sequence goes on from OW443350.2 coordinate 7,974,878, forward strand.
TTTATACTGTTCCTTAGGCTAAAAAGCGGGATGTCCCACCAAAAGCGGGACGTTTGACAACGCTAAATAAATACACACATATCTCTAAAAATATTACAGTCCTTTTTCAGTCGGCAGCCGGGTTTTTTAACCTATTTTAATATACGAGGTAGGAGTCCTACCTCGTATATTAAAATAGGTTATCTGGTCTTAGCTGGTCCTACCGTAGGACCAGCTAAGACCAGATAAGACCAGATAATAGGGGTATATGTGGTTCATCAAAAATCTTTGAACCAAAGTCCACCTCACCTGCACGTGGCTCACCCTGCTGACTGACAGACGAGGCTCTGGCGAAAAGAGAGGTAGGGCATAGCGTATTAAGCTGGCCGACTGGGGAAGTACCTCCACCTTACAGAATACCGCCGCCAAATAACAATTCCCTTGAGCGTTGTTGTGTTCCTGCGAGTAAGTGAGGTCACCAGAAAGGAAAGAGATGATGCGTTGGCAACGGGGGTGGCAGCGTGCTAGCGATATTTTATATTGCGAGCTTTAATATGGCTACGGTAACCGCTTCACATCAGGCGGTCCGTATGCTTGTCTGCCACCCGTTGCAGTATAAAAAATAAACACTCATTCGTATCTCTAAAATTATTACGGTCCTTTTTCGACAGTCGGGTTTTAAACATACAAGGTGGGACCTGTATAACACGTGATATCCTTTCTATTTCCTTCCTGTGAGCTCCCGACCGTCCCAGTCGCATCCTAAGAGGTAGTTAACTAGAATAAGTGCCGAACATTTATCAAAGTTAAACGCCGCAATGTCACTATCAGTAACTACCACCCTGATGTAGTTTTCTTTCATTACACGCTTTTTTTGGGCCGGATGGAGATAAATTGATTTTACCACACAATGAATTAAGGGATTATTGAGAAAAAAAGTTCAAATAGCAAATTTTATAAAAAATCACACTACAGGCACACCCCGGACACTCCATGCAAATGCCGCGTCGGAAACTACTTTATAAACAATGACGTCTGTGCAGAGCGGGTATGAGCATGTGTGCGTGCGGCGCCATACAAACTGTTCCAGATTTGTCTCAGAGAGGAGGCGAAGTCGACACCAGAGAGCGGCAGGGAGTGGCCATACTGTACGTAGTTCTATTATTTATACTGTGCTACAGGGGTTCATTGTTCATTGCCTTTTTTTGGCGGTCACCGCAGTTAATCCTGGCTGCACAGGAGACACAGTGGTGGGAATGTGTGGTGGGCCCTCGTCCCGACTACACTGTACAGTACAAATACAAAGGATTTATTTGCAATAAATAGGGCGGGTACAATAAATGCGGTTGGATCTTAAAATAAAGTTGCTTATGCCTATTTAGCCATATTATATAATAACATGCAAATATGTAACTTAGTGTAAAATAAATAATTATGTGATTGTTTACTCGTAACGTCGTAACTCGTAGTACTATCATGCCGTATTAAACAAAAAAACCTGTAAATAATAAAGACGATTAAATACGCTCTCAGGTTATGGAATAAACTTCCTGTCAAGTTTTTCCTTTGCGACTACAGTTTGCGGTTCTTCAAGAAATTTATAAAGGGATTTTCACAGGGTTGGCAACACGTAATTGATGCCTCTAGTGTCCTGAGTTTATCACGTATGGGGTGTAAGTGGTTCATCAACCTCTTTGAACCAAAGCCAACTTCACCTGCACGCGGTGCACCCTGCTGACTGACAAACGAAGCTCTGGCGAAAAGAGAGGTAGGGAGCGTAATTGTAAGCTACCCGACTGGGGAATGTACCTCCACCTCACAGAATACCGCAGCCAAATAACGGTTTCCTTGAGGGCTGTTGTGTTCCTGCGAGTGAGTGAGGTCACCAGAAAGGAAGGAGATGCTGCGATGGCAGCGGGGGTGGCGGCGCGCGAGCGATATTTTATGTTGCGAGCGTTAATATGGCTACGGTAACCGCTTCACATCAGGCGGGCCGTATGCTTGTCTGCCACCCGACGTAGTATAAAAAAAAAAAAAAAAAAAAAAAAAAAAAAACGTATGCTTAGGCCGCACTCATCGCGATAACGCGAATATTTGGGTTATCGCGATGTATGTCATCAAATATTCGCGAATACTTCGACACTTCGGGCGAAGCTTCGGGCACATCGCTCCGCTGTCGGTAAACTCTCGCACATCAAAGGGTTTTAGCGCGATGAACTTCGCTTGCGCGGCCACACTTCAGTCGTCTTCAGTCGACCCACACCCATGGTTCCTAGCGGACGTGTTAAATGTAATTACAGTGTATATAATATAGCTGAAGTGTAACATGGATTGGAGTAACGATATTTTTTTTCTCCTTTTTCTTGCTTTTAATTTGATTTTAGATGACATAAATGTAAAAATATTTATGGCTGCTATACATACATAATGCCAAACATAATGTTCGATCCCCGCACAGACGAGCTCGGTGGTCAAATGGTTAACAATGGCCACTTTGACTCCGAGGTCGCAGGTTCGATCCCCGCACTTGACAAACATTAGTGTGCATGAACATGTCTGTTTGTCTTAGTCTGGGTGTTTTCTATGTATTATATGTATGTATTTACCAAGTGTAGTTTAGTTGGCCGTGTGGTTTCCGGCAGACTAGACTAGAATCACTCCGTCTCTTCTCGTGGATGTCGTACAAGGCGACTAAGGGAAATACATTATAAAACATCGATTAGGCCTTCCCAACCCGTCTAGCCAGCGTGGGGAGTGTAGGCCAAATCCTCCTTCTGTCAAGGACGGACTAGAGAGGGTCGTGCTCCTGTAGTGGAGACTAAAATGACCTGATGATGATGATTTGCCAAAAAAAAAAGAATGTATTCAAGTATAATATCAGTTATCTAGTACCCATAGCTTTGCTTAGTTTGGAACTTCCAAACTAAGCAAAGCTATGGGTACTAGACAAAATACACACGGCCATCCTCGTAGTTCCAAATTGGAACTACGAGGATGGCCGTGTGTATTTTGTCCAGGAATATTCATTATTTATTTATTTCCTTTGGTATTCCGTTGTCGAGTATAAAAATGTTTGGAATCACTCCCTCCCAGCTTAATATAGTCTAATAATTTCAGTTCTTTGACGTAGAACACGGCTGGCAGTAGAAACCCAAATTAATTCTTTACTCCATTGTTTTCAAAATTATCAAACTTCCAAACTTTCCTTTTGCGTCAAAATAACTTCACGGATAAAAGAGCTTTATTTCGTAAGCAGCTGAGCAGAAAATGTAATGTTTTGCTCTGTTGTTTTGTACTTAACTTATTTATTTAGGGAGAGACCGTTTTGAATTCATATTAATATTATAATTGAGTATATACTTCAAGTTTATGTAACAATTATACGAAAAACCTTGATGACGTAGTTGCGCATATGAGCACAGTTACATTATCTCCATAAGTGTCTATCTATTATTTGAAGTTGTACTTGTACTGTTAGGTTTATGCTTTGATTACTACTATTAATTTTTATTTACAAAAAAAAAATGTATTTAAATACATCCATCAGTTATCTAGTACCATAGTACAAGCTTTAAGCTTAATTTGGGACTAGATGGCGCTGTGTAAATTTTCCAGAAATATTTATTTATATACCTACACATTCATACTGGTCAAACCACAAAAATCTAAATAGATATTTAGATTTCAGTGGATCAAACAAAGAACCTATTTCTTGATGTTTAAAACTAAAATTAAACACTGCTTTCAAAGCACAATAAAATTCAATCTAAATCAAATCATAATACCGTTCATAACAATAAACCGCCCCATTTCAAACGTCGCTCTAAGCCCTTACCTTTTAAACAATCTATAAATTCAATTTAGCTGTACCGTTACAGCCTTTTGCTGAATCAGCCACAGTCAGCAAAAGGCTATCTTCAAACATGCTGTAATATTGAAGTAAACATTTTAATGGACTATTAATGGGCGATGTTTGGGCGCAACTTGGTAACTTGCCAGGTGGTTTGTATTGATAAATGAATTACTAGATATTCTGATGAAAATCAATACAAATAGCAGGGGTTCTACTGCCGAAGCTGAAGCCGATTCAGGTCAAAATTCAGCTTCATCCTCATTATCAGTATCAGCCTTTATCTACATTCTGCTTGATTGCTCGGAAAACAATATAGATCTTTTCGTTACAGTCCACTTTTCTGAAATGGTACCACTGCATAGGCTGTGGTAACTGCTTTACATAATGCAGGCCGTATGCTTGTTTGTCACTTTAAGAGTATAAAAAAAAACACAGAAAACTTAAAAAGCTAGAGGGGTCACGTATGCCACAAATACGTGGCCCCTCTAGTCTTTTTAAATTTTTAAGCATTTCACAAGTATGCACGGATATTCGTATGTTTGTAATTGCAAATTGTAAATTCTTTTGCACAGCACATACGTAGCGTATTATTGCGTCTGTTGAGTAGAAGCGGACCAATCACAGTAGTTGATTAGACATCGCGCATGTGTGCGTAAGCTTTTGCATATTACTTTCCATGTGTAGTACTAAAAATAGTGAGGTCTAGAATGCAGACATCGGTTTCGTAGCAAAAGAGCAAGCCTTTCTAACATCTATTTTTCATCGACCTCAGTAGTCGAATGGTTAGCAATGGCCACTTTGACTCCGAAGTTACGGGTTCGATCCCGCACAAGACAAATATTTATATATGAACAAGTATGTTTGTCTCGCCTTTGTGTTTGCTATGTATTATATGTATGTATTTACAAAAAAAAATGTATTTAAGTATTATATCAGTTATCTAGTACCCATAGTACAAGTACGTAGTACTATTGCTTATACTGCGGTACAAGCTTTGCTTAGTTTTGGGATTGGATGGCCGTGAGTAATTTGCCCAGGAATATTTATTTATTCTATTAAGTGTTCTGCCCCTTTACCACCATCTCTTATTGCGAATCAATAACTGAATAGATTGCTTATTCATACCAATGAATATGCGACTATTTCAAATGGAATAGAGTCGCTTATTCATTAGTAATCTATTCAGTTATTGAATCGCAATAAGAGATGGTGGTAAGGGGGCTGTTTCTGTGCGTAGAAGTACTACCAAAGCTATTTATTTTTGTACTCTGTAATGTACAGTAGGATCTCGTGCTAGTCAGATCCAATCCAGTCCTAATGTAAAACTGGATGTAACGCGAGAGGTGGATCAACGTCTCAACCGTTCACCTGAAATCCGTTTTCTTTATGCTGTAGACCTTTCTCAAGTCGAAGCAATCGTTTTTTTTTTACATAATAGGCCTAGGTTATTCCCTACAGTATAATTCCATTTAAATGATAATTATTTTATTGGATTATTATAATACGGTAACGTATCACAATACATATATATTTCTTCTTTATTATATTAATCTATTTGATTTAGCTACGCATATTATGAATCCTTTATTATAATTTCCGGGTTTCCGGCAGACTAGAATAGAATCACTCTGTCTCTTCCCGTGGATGTCGTACAAGGCGACTAAGGGAAATACATTATCAAATATCGATGAGGCCTCCCGAACCCGTTTGGCCAGCGTGGGGAGTGTAGGCCAAATCCTCCTTCCGTCTAGGACTGGCGAGAGAGGGTCGTGCTCCTGTAGTGGAGACTAAAACGGACCTGATGATGATGATGATTATAAATCCTTTCAAACACTCTACGGTTGGCTGGAAGAGATTTCTTTCAGAGATATATAAATATTTTTCTTTGTAATGTTATTATTATTGTTTTGTGGTTTAATAAATACACTACATACTTACATACATACAATTTCTAAAGTTTTAATGCCCTAAGATTATAATACCTATGGACGAAAGCCCTAATTTGGAAACTTCTATTCGTCGTGAGACCTAACCGTTGTTATACAGTACTTACTTATACTGTGGTTATACCGAACAAATACAAACATGGCCAAGAAATGGCCATTAGGCACTTACGGGCACTACCCACGGCACAATTAGGGATTCAAAATTTCGTCAGTTGGGCGATAGGTACTTCTTTTTTCTCAACGCATCAACCAGTTGTGTAGAAGGGAATCAAAAGTACCAAACCCACGGTTGTACCCAAAGTAACCAGTTAAGCATAGTAGTTGTGCCGTGGGTCTGGAAGGCACTTAGACAAGTCAAACATTTTTTTTCGTATTTTTTCCTTTTGCAATTTAGATGTAAAAGTATTTGCTATTTTGGAAGTATCCCTACGAGAGATCTCTTCCAGCTTACCTCATTGGTTTAACCTTTATATAATGGAAAGATTGAAAAGGTTTACTCTTCATATAGTCGGAAAACTATGCTATTAAAGTGTAAACTTCAATATCACGGATGAAAATCTTGATTATAGCAGAGGATTTTCTTAGAATTAAATTTTATTCATTTAATTCAATTAAATTTATACAAGGCCCAGAGGCCCTACCGCCTAAGCTAAAGCCGATTACGAAGGGCCTTCACTTTAAATTAGTGCTAATAGTAATAATCTTGACAAGTAGGAAAGGAGGCGCTCTACCGATTAAACTGAAGATGTTTCTCATAAATTTAAATATACCACATAAGCCAATTTTCGCAGTCAAAATACCCAATGAAATCGCCATCAGCTTAAGCGGTAGGCTGGCAGGTCTCCCTAAAGTATATAAAATAATATTTACATTCTTGTGCAATCTATAGCACACCCCGACCACTCCAAACAAATGTCGGGTCGTGAACTACAACATAAGTAAAAACGTCTGTGTGTGTGCGTGCGACGCCTTACAAACTGTTCTACATTCGACTCTGATGGGAGGTAAGGTCGATACCAGAGAGCGGCAGGGACTGGCCGTACTGCACGTAGCGCTATTACTTATACTGTACCTATATTTAAATTATGAGTGTAAGAGGGTCATAACCATGTTTAGACGCAGTTTTTATTTTTTTATTCTCCTAGGAAAACCCGTTAGGGATACCACGCCACAGAATTGGGCAGCGTGGTAACGCGTAGTCCGCTGCCACGGGAAAGTGTCCTCGCGTCACGGGGGTAGTTCCCTCTAGTTCAACTGGTCAGTTCAATCGTTGAACTAGTGATACTTTTACCTTAGTAATTCAGACCTTCCGAAAGTAGAACTACAGAGAAAAAAAAGTCTCACTAATTCAACTATTGAACTGACCAGTTGAACTAGTGGGAACTAGGGCGTCTCGGGTGGTGTGAACCAGCCTTAAGACCGACTTTGATTATTAATCACCAATACGCCTCCCAACCGAATGCTCTCAAAGAGCTAATATTTTATCCACGAGGTACTTTAGGAACATAGGTTGAATATTTATTTGATTCCCGCTTCTGTAGAGAGCTTAATGTAGGTAGGTTTATGGACTATACGAGTATACTTGTGAATCGCTGCCATTTGGCGTAAATGGCTTACTTATCGTCTGTGGAACTAAAGCCTATCTCACGTATACATAGTTCATCGCGTTATACGAACGGGGATTTCACGAAAAAAAGGTAAGGCACAAAGATATATGTAGACCTAACAAAAGTTTATAATGTATTTATTAGTATTTTTTTTAATACTACCTACATCAGGTCATCAGGTGGCAGACTTTCAAATGGTCCGCCTGATGTGAAGCGGTTACCATAGTCATATTTACGTTCGCAACTTGAAATATCACTCGCGAGTCGCCACTTCTGGTGACCTTAGCAGACAATCAAATGGCCTGCCTGATGTAAAGCGGTTGCCGTAGCCATATTAACGCTTGCAACATGAAATATTGCTCGCACGCCACCACCCCTGCTGCCAACGCAGCAACTCCTGCCTGTCTGGTGACCTCATTCACTCGCAGGAACACAACAACCCTCAAGGGAATTATTTAGCGGTATTCTGTGACTATCTCCGTAGCGCAGCTTACGAATAAGCTGTACCCTCTCTTTTGTCAGAACCTCTTTCTTTAATCGTCAATGTGCACCACGACAAAGGCCATAAGAACCCAATTATAGGTTCTTATGGCGGGAAAAAAATGTCTTGTTTGTTTGTCTATCTTTATTGCACTGTATTTATCTTATATGCCTTATTCTCTATCTCACTCTAACATATACATTCTCCTTCTTTTTCTGTCTTCCGAAAAGCGTAGGGCAGAATCCTATATGGGGTACATTGAAAAGATTAGTTGCTCTAGTAGGTCGGTAATTTATATTTTCCTTTTGTATTGCTGTGGTAGCAATTGTTAGATTTCCCTCAGGACTAACTGCGAAGGTACACATAAACATACGCGTATTTATTTGACCTACTTTGAGCTGAAATTCAAAAGTCAAAACCTGATATACTATGCTATAGACGAGGTCATCGTCAACCCTTATTCATCCCACTGCTGGGATACGGGTCTTCCCCTCAATCGAAGTGATTTAGAGCATAGTCCACCACCCTGCTCCACTGCTGCTGCTGCAGTGGCAGAGGCCAGTGTTTTTTTTTATACTACGTCGGGTGGCAGACAAGCATACGGCCCGCCTGATGTGAAGCGGTTACCGTAACCGTATTAACGCTCGCAACATAATATATCACTCCTTCTTTTCTGGTGATCTCACTCACTCGCAGGAACACAACAACCCTCAAGGGAATTGTTATTTGGCTACGGTATTCTGTGAGGTGGAGGTAGATTCCCCAATCGGGTAGCTTACAATTACGCTCCCTATCTCTCTTTTCGCCAGAGCTTCGTTTGTCAGTCAGCAGGGTGCACCACGTGCAGGTGAAGTTGGCTTTGGTTCAAAGATCTTGATAAACCACTTACACCCCGAAAATATTTATTTTTGGCGCCGTCTACCTATTAAGATTTAAATAATCTAACCCATCCATGGAGAGGCTACGGTCGACGATGCTAAATTGTAATTAACTTAGTTGCAATTTTGTTTACGAAAAACAGTAAAACTTATAAAAACAGTAAGACAGTAAGTAGCGTTTGTGCTAAATTGCAATTAGCTTCGTTGCATTTTTATTACGAAAAACAGTAAAAAAAAAATAGTAAAACATAAAAACAGTAAGTAGCGTTTGTGCTAAATTGCAATTAACTTCGTTGCAATTTTGTACGGAAAACAGAAAAAAACAGTAAAAAATTAAGCTTATAAAAGCAGTAAGACATAGCGTTTGTACCAACAAAGTACAAGGTAACTGTTTAGCTTCCATTGTAAAAAGTCCGCCATTTAAGCCTTAAGTTGAGGGTATTTACTTAGTCGAGGACCCGTTTGCCTTTTTAGGGTAAACGTGGGCTTGGTCTTTAGTTTTACTTTGAAATGAAGTTTGTTTAGTTTCTTTTGACCTAGATGTAAATGAGTTTAAAAGTGAGTGACCCATTTAATATAATTTATTTATTTATTGCAATGTCTCACGTAAGTTTTACTAAAAATATAACTTTATTGACTTTGGTTGGTTATCTTAAAATAAAAAATATATTAAGTTACTCATATTCATCACAAATGTTAATTATTATTGTATTTTTCTTCAAAAAGGCGCCACATTTGTGGCAACAAGGGCCTTAACCTTATACTTGAAAATGTTTTTCTTGTTCATATGTGCCAAAATTATACTTTAATAATATTGAACAGTTGTCCATATGAACCAAAAAGCTTGATTGTTTTTATCATCATCATCATCATCATCTCAGCCATTGAAAGTTCACTGCTGGACATAGGCCTTCCCTCTAGATCTCCAATAAGACCGGTTGGAAGCGGCTTGCATCCAGCGCATTGTTTTTATACCAAAAGATTATGTTAAAAAGTTGTAGTGCCAACCACTCATTTTTACCTCCTTATGATCAACTTTATTTTCAAAGGAAATTTAGACAAGCTCGGTGGTCGAATGGTTAGCACTTAGCAATGGTCACTTGACTTTGAGGTCACGGTTTCGATCACCACACAAGACAAATATTTGTGTGCTTTTATTAACATGTCTGTTTGTCTTGATCTGGATGTTTTCTATGTACTTATGTACGTATTTACAAAAACAAATGTAAGTGTAATATCAGTTATCTAGTACCCATAGTATAAGCTTTGCTTAGTTTGGGACTAGATGGCCGTGTGTGATTTGTCCAGGAATATTTATTTTAAAAATTTAATGCAAATACATTTAATATATTTTAATTTAAAAAATAATTTAGTATAAAAAAATTCATTTTATATAAAATTCCATTTAAAAAATCCATTTAATATAAAAAAATAATTTAAACATAAATTGTACATTAAAAACACAGGCACGTCGTTTATGGATTAATTAATTAGTAGCTGTTAAAGTTAATATTGACGTGTTCTTTAACCCTGTAGGGAGAATTTCTTACCCAATACAAGTACGTCATGAACCTATTTTCCCCAGGCACTTGAACAGGTATTTTAATTCAATACAATTAATTTTATTAATAGATTCCCGGTCTGTCTCACCGTATTAGCTGTTAATTTAAAAAAGTACTTGTTGTGTACAAACACGCAAGTCAAGCAACGTTGACTGCGTGGTGAAATATGATTTTATAATATAAATGTGAAATATGATGCAGATAAAATAGCGTGGCAAAAAGATCAGCGCAGCCGTCCTAGTCGGAGCCATATACTGACAAAAATGCTTTTTGCTCAGCATCGTACGGCCTCTTTTAGAGGAAGTTTCAAGTTTGCTGCAGCAAAAATATGGAACGATCTTCCTCCACCTCTCCGACAGACCTCGTCTCCTTTTGTGTTTAAAAATAATTTAAAGAAAACATTGTTAAACTACCAAGTTAGGGCAGAAATTTGAAACTTAAACTTTTAAACCCAAAAATCGTAATTATACTAAATCTTAGTTATTATGATTATTAAGTACACCAACACACTCTCTAGCGTCTTTTTATTGTGTGCGGAGATACTGTTCTCTGTGCACAGTGAAGAGATGTGTGAGATGTATGCAAAGTTTTGGCATTTTTAGTGCATATATATGTACACATGGTTTCTATTGTAATTATAATGTCAATTTCTGAACTCATAGAGAAATTGTAATCATAACAAATGTCTCTATATTTGCGTTTGTTCATAGTATACTGGCTGACTCTTGGTGTCGCCGGGGATTTGGCGGCTGTTGGGTTGACATATATAACCGTATGTGTTAGCTCAACAGTTGTTAGATCTTTGGCGACGCTAAGGTAAAACAGAATATTGTTTGTGTAAACCCGCATTATAGGCAATGTTATTTGTACAAGGCTGACTGAAAACCAGCGTTGGTTAGTGTCGGCAGCCTGTTAGACACTGGTCAACATACAGCTGAGTCAATGCCTTTTTGCAACACAAACTTGTATGTATCTATTTAAGTGATGTTCTTTATTGTTAAGGTATTACTTGTATGTGTTTCGCAATAAATTTATTTCATTTCATTTCATTTCATTTCAAATATCCTCTAACTCTCTTCGTTTGAAGGGAGGTTTGTATACCAATAGCGGAATTATTATGAGTTAATGTCGTATGCTGTTATGTGTTATGCTTGCCACCTAAGTGGTATAAAAAAGGATGTGGTTGTATAAGCCGTGTGTTGTACATAAATACGTTATATGCACTAAAATTATCTCAAAACGGCAGCGCTCCCTTTTACCCCGCACGTGATGTTCCATACTCCTTACTTTGCGTAATAAATTCTTTGATTCTTCATCTATCCAGTGGTGTGGTTTAATTTTGGATGGAGATGATGAATTATAGCTAAAACACCAAACTGTATCCGTCCATTTTGTTTTCATTCGTTTTATGGAAACAATTTTCAATACGTATTTACGTTAAAAGTATACCTATTTCAATCCGATATCAATTTACTTAATAGCTAATTTTTCAGTTCATTATACATTCTTCAATAACAATACATGGCATTCACTTCGCCTTTGGGGATGATTAGCGGCTAATCAACTAAAATTACTAAATAATAGTACAATTTGTTCTTTTACCTAATTTAAAAAACATGTGTCACATTTGATTACATAAACGCGTGTCACTGACACATTCTCCCGGGCACCGAGATACGGATTTTCAATCCAATACAATAAATTATACAGTAAATAGATTCCCGGTCGGCTCATCGCCTTGGGGTTAAGTAATTGGCTGCGAAAGCCGCACTGTTTGCTTATCTTGCCGTTTCGAGTTAATCTCGCTATCTCAAGTACTAGTTTTATTTTGTGCTCATTGGATACCGATTCTAGCAATAAAATTGGAGAAGTGGGCAAACGAGCATGTGGGTCACCTAATGGAAAGCAATCACCAACACCCAAATCAGCAGCACCAAGGGGTCGCCTATCCGTTGCCAGTCTATATTACTTCCTTTCTTTCTGGTGACCTAACTCACTCACAGATATACAACAACCCTCAGAAATACAACCAAGTAATGAAAGATTTTTCCAAATAAAATCTGCTTCAGTTTCGGCGGTGGGGTAGGCCCCTGCCTACCCTACCGCCGAAACTGAAGCAGATTACCATCGGACATTTTGATTGCGAATATTAATCTTAGGTTTAAGTTAATGACAAAACTATTCAGCTTAGTCAATAGAGCTCTATGGTATACCTGTAAAGCTAAACACAATTAAGGTCAATTTAAACTAAAGTTTTATTTTCGCAATCAAAAAATCGAATGGTAATCGGTTTCGGCTTCGGCGGTAGGGGTGACTTTTGATTAAAATGATGACTAATATATTTCTTGGGGATAGATATTAATATTAGGGTACTGCAGATTAGTGACACATCTAAACTTAGGTGACAGAAAATATTGTGCCCTTTTATATATTACATTCGGACGCTGTTGACACGTCGCGTTCGCCACGCATACATCCCTTGTCAGTAGACAAGGGATGTAACTTAGGTACTGTACCCACAGACCACGTATTATAGTAATAATACTGTACCCACTGTAGTGAAAGGCGGGTTCACTTTATAATAATATTTATTTAAAACGGAAGCACCCTAGCTTAGTAGTACAAAACACCAGATGATAAAACAAAAATTAGACAGACAGTAAAAGTCATATTTTAAATATATGGTGTCAAAAAATAAACGTTCTATAAATAGAAAAAACAGGCAGTGTCCTTAATGCTAATACAAAAAAGTTTTACACCTCCCCGCAATAAGGACACCCTGTACATAAACCACTGTATAAATAAACTAACTAATTTCACTATATATACACACCACTAACTACAACTTAACCTAGATCCTAACACTATACACTTAATAATATACATACATAATATTCACACACATTAAAAAAAAGATGATATAAAAATTAAACTAAACCTAAATACTTTGCACAGTTCTGATGTTTTAATTTACAAAGACTTTTTGTTAAAACATCAGCTGGCATTTTTGTTGTAGGCATGTATTTAAAAATGATATCCTCCAGGCATGTGCGAATAAAGTGATGTCGTATGTCGATGTGCTTGGATCTGCTGTGGTAGGTGTTACTGTGAGCTAATCGTAATGCACTCTGATTGTCACAGTACAAGGTGATGGGTGTGTTAGTGTAAATGAGTTTATTTACAATGGCCCTCAGGTAGATCCCCTCTTTACATGCCTCACTGAGTGACATGTACTCAGCTTCTGTTGTTGAGAGGGCAACCGTTCGTTGTTTCCGAGATTCCCAAGAAATGGGTGCCCCACTCAACATGAAAACATAGCCAGTGTAGGAACGGCGGTCTACCAGACAGGAACCGTAGTCGGCGTCGGCGTAGCCCACTACGTGGAGGCCCGACTCAGTCTTTGACGAGTTGTCGGCATAGTATTTGAGCTTTAGCGTTTTAGTTGCCTTTAAGTAGCGAATAACCCGTTTCGCGGCTCGCCAGTGCACCTCCCCGTAATGTGTGTTGAACTGACTGAGAACTGATACCGCATGAGCGATGTCAGGTCTTGTGCCAATCGCAACATACATTAATGAGCCGATAAGTTGCTGGTAAGGAAGGTCGGGACGTTCGTCCTCCTTGCTAGGCAACACAAGCTTAAGTCCTGGTTCAAGAGGTGTGGAGACGGTAATGGCATCACTCATACCAAACTTGACTATGAGATTATCAATATAATTGGTTTGATCTAGTGTGATAGTGCCATTCGTCTGCGAAACACGCATCCCAAGACAATCTTTTAATGCGCCTAAATCTTTGATGACGAACTTTTTCTTTAGCTCAGTCTTAAAGTCATTTTTCATGACGTCACTGTTGCTAAAAATAAAAAAATCATCAACAAATACGGCCACAATTAAAAGTTCATTATTATTACCTCGTTTGAAGTAAATGCAGTGCTCCGTCTCTAACTGCGTCATAGAGAGATTTTCCATGGCTTCGTGAACTTTCAAGTTCCACTGCCTCGGAGCCTGCTTTAAGCCATACAGTGACTTTAGGAGTAAGTACACTTTGGTTTTACCTTCAGCGGCGTAACCTTCCGGTTGCTCCATGAAGATTTCTTCTTCCAATTCACCATTTAGGAAGGCAGTTTCTACGTCGATGTGGTCAATGGTTAGATTTAGCTTGACAGCTATGGCTAATAAAAGCCGAATAGAAGAAAGTCTAGCGACTGGAGAATAAGTTTCTCCGTAGTCAACACCATGAACTTGGGTGAACCCTTTTGCCACAAGTCGAGCTTTATATTTGACGATATTTCCATCTGTGTCCTTTTTCACTTTAAAAACCCATTTGTTTTTAATGATTTTTCTGTCCTTAGGTCTGTCCACTAATTTCCATGTACCATTCTTCATGAGACAGTTGTATTCTGCCTCCATTGCCTTAATCCATTCTTCCTTGTTGGAGTCCGCCATGGCTTCCTTGTAGGTCTCCGGTTCGACCTCACAAGAAACCATGGTGAGAGTGGACCTGTCGTTCCCTGGGAAACGACTTGGAGGTCGACGCTCTCTAGTCGGATACCGTCGCTCACACTCTGGACTTGATTCTGACGCAAGTTCTGACTCGGCGTCAGTGAATACCTCTTGATGTTCCGCTTCAACGGGAGACGTTGGTACGGTAGAATCAAGCTGTTCAACTGATGGTTCAGGAGTGGAGGGTGGTTCCATGATAGGTGGAGCACTCGAGAAGATGGGTAACGACGATGAAGATGAGCTGGAAGGATGTACGTCTATGACGTAGGGCTGAGTGGACATTGTTGAAGAGTCAGGAGGGTCTTCGATGGAAGGCTGACTGGACGTTTTTGCAACGGGATCGTTTTCAATGAAAACAACATCTCTGGCAACGATTACGCTTCTCGGGTTCCGAGGGTTAATAAGGCGATAGCCTTTGTGTTGCTCAGAATATCCCACAAATATACAAGTTTCGGTTTTGGGGTCGAGCTTCTTGCGTTTCTCCTTTGGGATAAGCGCGTGAGGATTGCACCCAAAAACTTTTAGATGTGACAGGTTTACATTAGTTCCGGTCCAGATTTCCTCAGGAATCCTGTTGTCCAGAGCTGTGGTAGGAGAATGGTTTTTAAGGTAAATTGCTGTACTTACAGCTTCTCCCCAATAGGCTTTGGATAGACCACTATCTTGAAGCATTGTACGTGCTTTTTCAACTACGGTACGGTTAACTCGTTCCGATAGTCCATTTTGTTGTGGGTTGTAAGGGATGGATGTCTGGTGAATGATTCCATTCTCCTTCAAAAAGTTGGACATTTGCCGGTTCACGTACTCACCACCGCCATCAGTGCGGAGGGTTTTTATTTTGAGCCCTGTTTGGTTTTCTACCAAGCGTTTGAATTCGACAAACTTCGTGAATACTTCGCTCTTAAACTTTAGAAGATAGCCAAAAGTTTTGCGTGAGAAGTTGTCTGTAAAAGTTAATAAATATAGAGCTCCGCCAAATGATTTCGTACTCATTGGTCCGCAAAGATCACTATGGACAAGTTCTAATTTACAACTCGATTCCTTTTTGGAAGGAGTATAGGGCTTTTTTGCTAATTTGCCCTCTATGCAGGGCACACAAGTATCTGGCAGTCTGTCTGAAAAAGTTACGCCTACTTGTCTATTTTTCAAGACATTAATGGCCTTGACATTGAGATGTCCAAGACGTCGGTGCCATAGCAACGCTGTTGGTAAACAACTATTTGTCAAATGTGCTTGATGCGATGTGTCAAGCTTATAAAGATTTTTATAATTTGATGCAGTTGCTACAATTTCGCCGGAAACTCTACAGTTTTGCCTGCGAAGAATTGTGGCGCCGCGTTGGGAGAACACAACGATGTGGCCTTCACGTATTAAATTACTAACCGAAAGCAAGTTGGACGCTATGTTCGGTACGTAAAGCACGTTGGAAATTGTGCTCGACCTACCGCTACTTAAAGGCAAGACTACGGTACCTGTTCCTTCACAAGGAATCTGGTCATTGTTGGCAACATAGATTGGCTTGACATTATGCGAGCTGAAGTCCTGGAAGCTGCTCCTGTTATTACACATGTGTGCAGTTGAACCAGAATCCAGAAGCCAATAAGGATGGAGTTGGGAACCTGAGGGATGCGGATTAAAAGAAGATGAAAGTGTAATATCTGTAATAAAGTTTGTGTTAGTATTGTTACGAGGAACAGTATTTTTATTTTGTTTCCTTTTCCTACAGTTTTTAATTACATGCCCAAACTTTTTACAAAATTTACAATGCAATTTAGAGGTAGGTGCCGAAAGTGCCGAAAAAGTGCTGGTGGAGGGATCTTCAGATGTAGACTTCTGATCCTGACTCAGTAGTCTCGTTGCTACCGAGTCGGAAGTAATAGTTGCACCTGAATGTTCTAATGCCATGATAAGGGGTTTGAAGTCCTCTGTCAAACCTGCTAGCATTATGACTCCGATGAATTCGTCATCCAATCCAGCTCCAATTTCGATCAGCTTCTCCTGGATATCCCTAATGGAGTTTATGTAGGTTTCCATGTCTCGAAATGCTGTCAACTTCGTGTTGAACAATTGCCTTAGAAGATTTAGCTTTCTGTCCAAACTTTTGTCGGCGTACTGCGCTTGCAGTTTCTGCCATGTTTCCTTTGCCGTTTTGGCAGACATTACGGTTGAGTAGATACGTGGCGCTATAGATAGACAGATTTTTGCACGTGTTTGCTCATCTAGGCGTTTGAAGTCGCTTCTCTCGCTTGCGAATTCGTCTGGACGCTCGACGCAGTTCCATAGTCCGCAATCGACTGAAAACATTTTCATGCCGAAGAACCAGGAGGCATAATTGGATCGCCCGTCCAATTTTGCGATGGGTGGTACACCGCTGGTGATGACATGTTGTCGTTGGGTCGCCTCCGCTACGGGTAGGCCTTCAGCCGGTGGTACACTCATTTTTTTTTTTTTGAGAGATTTCACTGTCGCGACTACTAGGCAGGGATCTAGGTGCCCATAACCTGTAGTGAAAGGCGGGTTCACTTTATAATAATATTTATTTAAAACGGAAGCACCCTAGCTTAGTAGTACAAAACACCAGATAAAAAAAAACAAAATTAGACAGACAGTAAAAGTCATATTTTAAATATATGGTGTCAAAAAAATAAACGTTCTATAAATAGAAAAAACAGGCAGTGTCCTTAATGCTAATACAAAAAAGTTTTACACCCACAGACCACGTATTATAGTAATAATACGTGGTCTGTAGGTACAGTATCTAAGTATACTAGTTAAGTGTACTCGTATTATCGTTGTCGTGGCTTCATTACGGAATAATTCCAATTGGGGAACGTACGCATACTACGTGATTTTTTTTTTCAATTTTTACCCCCTCCACCCACCTGGTGACCGCTAAAATAATCGATAAAAAAATTCATGCCCATTGATCCATCAAGTGCAGTCCATCAAGCCCAGTGGTTCATCAAGATCTTTGAACCAAAGCCAACTTCACCTGCACGTGGTGCACCCTGCTGACTGACAAACGAAGCTCTGGCGAAAAGAGAGGTAGGGAGCCTAATTGTAAGCTACCCGACTGGGGAACGTACCTCCACCTCACAGAATACCGCAGCCAAATAACGGTTCCCTTGAGGGCTGTTGTGTTCCTGCGAGTGAGTGAGGTCACCAGAAAGGAAGGAGATGCTGCGATGGCAGCGGGGGTGGCGGCGCGCGAGCGATATTTTATGTTGCGAGCGTTAATATGGCTACGGTAACCGCTTCAGATCAGGCGGGCCGTATGCTTGTCTGCTACCCGACGTAGTATAAAAAAAAAAAAAAAATAATAGTTATATTAATCTATGGAAAATATTAAATTGATCCGATTTGCACATCAAATTAATCTGATCGCACATCAAATCCTGCATTTGATGTGCAATAAGTATTTTTTGGTGTGCAAAATAAGTTAGGTTAGGTTTGCAATGTATTTATTTGATGTTACGTAATGGCTCCTCTTCACAATGGGACGTGATGGCCCATCAAATGATCGTCCATAATCGCCGCCATGATCAGGCAGCTCTCCACACAATCGTGTCTATTCATTTACTGACTGTCTACTGTTATGATAAGACGTCTATCGATGATGGATATCAAAGTGATCACGGCTGCGGCAATATTTCTACTTAGCTCTTATAATCATTTACTTGATGTGCACAAAAACAGAATTGTGAATTGTAAAATCCAATTCTCATTTTGATATAGTTCTTTTTTTTTTTTATATACTACGTCGGGTGGCAGACAAGCATACGGCCCATATTAACGCTCGCAACATATAATATCGCTCGCGCGCCGCCACCCCCGCTGCCAACGCAGCTTTTTCTTCCTTTCTGGTGACCTCACTCATTCGCAGGAACACAACATCCCTCAAGGGAATTGTTATTTGACCGCGGTATTCTGTGAGGTGGAAGTTGTACCTCGGGGAATGTATTCCCCAGTCTGGTAGTTTATAATTACGCTTCCTACCTCTCTTTTGGCCAGAGCTTCGTTTGTCAGTCAGCAGGGTGCACCGCGTGCAGGTGAAGTTGGCTTTGGTCCAAAGATCTTGATGAACCACTTACACCCCAAAATTTTGATATAGTTCTATGAACCGAAAAGGTTTTTCATTCGTTCACGTCACCATATTGTGTTAGTAAATCGACAGAAAGAACTAGATACATAAGTACAGAACACTAAGAATATGTCCCTCTTTATTTTTTTACCGAGACGTCTACACGTCTACACTGTACCCGAGACAACTACGTACTGACTAATCGGCGATGTGTGGACGCGCACACAATCATGGGCCAACATTCCTTTGATGTACCGACAACTTACCGATTATCGGCGATGACGCCCGATCACAGACAAACACTCACGATCACGCCCTCTACACAATCGTGCTTGTCTGTAATCGTCCATCATGGGCCAATGTGAAGAGGGGCCATAAAATAATCCTTATAGAGCGGGCGCTGTATGGAGTTGAGTGTGCAAAATATGAGGACCGCATTCTATAAACAGGTTTGAATTCAGAAAAGCTTGTAGAATATGATTCTGAATGTTGCCAGGAAGTTTCTTGGTCCAATTTTTTTTTATACCCCATACCCTTGGATATCGAGTAAATGGTCTGAACAAATGCTTTACAACAATTTTAATCATTGTTTTATTGAAAATTTTCAATTGTTTCTTATGATTAAAGATACTTATAGCTACTAAGTGGAAATAAAAAAACAAAAAAAAAAAAAGTGTTGAAAAAAAAATATGTTACATAAAAGGATATTTTATGTAATATTTTTTTTATAAAAAGAAATGATTACATAAAATGATTACAAAAATCTTATCGATCGACCTATACGATCCTCTTTTGAAAAAAAAAAAAGAATACTGCTCTGCCGTGTTTCTGGACATACAAACAGCCTTTGATAAGGTGTGGCACAAAGGCCTCCTGTACAAGACAAGGACATCTCTACCCCATATTATCTACTTGTAGAGTACTGTCTCGCAAATCGAATATTTCAGGTGAGAGAGGAAGGAGAACTGACTGAACTGACGTCCATAATATAATAGTAGGAGTTCCACATGGATCAGTGCCGACTTCCCAGAAACATGTAGAAAATAAATCAAATGTAAATGCCAATCACTTTTATAATAAGGAAAACAAAGGAGTAATTTATAAAATGCACTTGAATGTACAATAACGCATAAGCAAAAGGAAGTTGAGTATGCAAAATGTGAGGACCGGCAATACACTTTCCATTTTTAGGAGAATGTGTATCTACATTTTGCATAATAAGGATTTGCATGTTTTGTTAGTATTATTATTTATCTCTCTTAATTCACGGGTCAAGCCCGGTCATTTGATAGGCATACGCGGGGATATAGATCCAATACGTAGAGGCCCCTTTGAGAAGTTTGATGTAATGTTGTACGCCCGCCGTGACCCGCTCCAGGATATATCAATGGAACGATATACCCATGAGCAGGTCTCGGCAGGCGTTGAGACTATTGCGAAGTGTGATGGAAAATAAATGGGCTATGGAGATGAGATCTGGGTGAACTTAATACCGGGCTATTACAGAAGAGGGACGGACGCCTGCCATAACTGCTTTTATTGCTAGTTATTTGCGGCAGGCGGTGGCTTGCCACTCACTAGATGGGCCTCCGAAATGCCAGGAAATCGGCCGGAGGCAACACCGGTGTGAGTGACTCAGGGGTGTCGAGAGGTGTGCTGCGCTTTCTCCGAAGTTACTCGCGGCGTGATGCCCTTTAACACTTCCACCCCTGGAGCATATAGCTCTAGCGGCTCCTCTCTGGACGGCCAATGAAGGCAAGCCAGAGCTGAGAGTCCTGCGGGCCTTCTTGTGTTTACACTCCGACCGATGAAGACACGCCGGAGACGAAGGCCCTGACCGACTCTCTGGAGACTCGGGTCCGTGGTGTCGCTACTCACACAACAGCTCGCCACACAAGCTACCCTGCGGACTTAGTATTATTATTATTTCTTTTTAATATTTTTTTTATTTTTACCCGCGGCGGAACGGAGACGGTACATGCGTTTGGGGTGCTAAGGATGTTTGTGCAAATCAATGTTGCCATTTATCTCCAAAACTACGAGTCCGATTTAGATGCGGTTTTCAGTGATGGGTTCGGGTTTGATTGGTGCATGTTTTTAGATAGGTGTTACGGTGACAACTCACCAGGGGGCGCTGCAGTAAGCATTTGTTTGTAAAACCAATGTTGCCATTTATCTCCAAAACTACGAGTCCGATTTAGATGCGGTTTTCAGTGACGGGTTTGGTTTTGATTGGTGCATGTTCTTAGATAGGTATTACAGTGACAACTCACCAGGGGGCGCTGCAGTAAACATTTGTTTGTGAAACCAATGTTGCCAAATGCCAATGAATATCTCCAAAACTACGAGTCCGATTTTGATGCGGTTTTCAGTGATGGGTTCGAGTTTGATTGGTGCATGTTCTTAAATAGGTATTACGGTGACAACTCACCAGAGGGCGCTGCAGTAATCATTTGTTTGTGCAACCAATGTTACCATTTATCTCCAAAACTACGAGTCCGATTTTGATGCGGTTTTCAGTGATGGGTCCGAGTTTAATTGGTGCATATTCTTAGTTAGGTGTTACAGTGACAACTCACCAGAGGGCGCTGCAGTAAACATTTGTTTGTGCAAAACCAAAACTACTAATCTGATTCTGATGCGGTTTTTAATTGTAATACCTACGCTTGCTCTCTAAAAAGTTAGAAATAAAAACAAAATTAAAAATTTTGAAAAAACAACGTAGTTGAAAAAGGATAAAATAATTTTGAAACCCCCGACTTAAAGAATTTATGCTATGAACTTAATAAAAAATCCAAGAAAATCCGTCGGGGGCTGCCATCTCTATTTTAAATTTCAACATAAATATAAATAAGTATACAAGTTACTATAAAACTGCCAAATAACGCATATACCGTCTCCGTTCCGTCGAGGGTAAAAAAACAAACTGTACAAATATAAATTAAAATTTTTGATTACTTATGTAAAAATTTCCTTTTATGTTTTTTTTTCAGCAATATTTGTTTAATTTTTTTTTTTGTTTTTTTATTTCCACTTAGTAGCTATAAGTATCTTTAATCATAAGAAACAATTGGATATTTTCAATAAAACAATGATTAAAATTGTTGTAAAGCATTTGTTCAGTCCATTTACTCGATATCCAAGGGAATGGGGTATAAAAAAAAATTGGACCAAGAAACTTCCTGGCAACATTCAGAATCATATTCTACAAGCTTTTCTGAATTCAAAACTGTTTATAGAATGCGGTCCTCATATTTTGCACACTCAACTACCTGTGGCGCCTGCACTATTAATCTATTCTCAATTTGACCACAGACTTTAACAAAAAACAAAAGATATAAAAGTATATATGCATGTGTGTGTCAAATACATGGTAGAATGTGTAATGTTTTTTTTTTTTTATTTATTGTATTTTTTATGCGTAATTTAAAAATATTAGCATTCTGCACTCCTTCTCTATATATACCTCTCGTATTAGTGTGCGAAATTTATGCATACTCTTCTAGCCGCGCAATTTTCATAGAAAGGGGTACAAAGTTTTTGCTTCACGTATTATTATAATATAGAATTATATAGAAGATTATATAGAAAATAATAGTATTATATAGAAGATTACTTGGGGAGTAAATAACTCACCATCATATTTCGAACCAAAGCCAACCTCACCGGCACATAGTATTTTAGATAGAATATGCTTTATTTGCACGAAAAAGGTACATAGAATACAATTAAAAACCAAAATTATCAACAAAAACGTTTATGTGCAACAAGGCAGCCTTATTGCTGAAAGCAATCTTTTCAAGGCAACCTTGGGGTATCTAAACAATGCATAAAGTAGGTAGGGTTCGCAAGAAATAAAAATATTAAATTTTAAATAAGTTATAAATTAAATCCGTTGATATATAATATGTAATATAATAATAACTATTGTAAAAAATGCACATACATATCATACATAAAAATACAATACAAAATTAAGCATATTTTTTTTTATTATGCATAAAAAATACATTAAATCAATAAAAAAACATTACACCATCTGTTTGACACACACAAGCATATAGGTATATTCTTTTGTTTATTGTTATAGTCTGTGGTCAAATTGAGAATAGATTATTATAATTATGGTCAAATTTCGAATTCTGGGCGACGACTACTTATTATAATAATATGACAACTAGCATTTATTATACCATTGGACCAATAGTCATTGCCTTGTTCGGTCAGATTTACTGTGATCTTAGCAAATGTTTACGTAATGAAAGATTTTTCCAAATAAAGTATGAACAAGCTACTAAGATCAATCACCTTAAAGTAAGATAACATTTTTATTCAAAAGACACTGTTGAATATATTTGTTCTAACTGAAATATTAACGAGGTTCAGCGCACCCGTTTGACTTACTACCAACATTTTACGAACATCCCAAGAGAAATAGAAGGTTAATCCGACACGTCGGGGACATAATACACTTGTACCGCTCTCGAATAACGAACAGTAAATATCCGTATATGTACCTTTTGGAATTTCCCCACTTTCCTGTGTAATTACGCAGAGTTAAGAGATATTAAATAAATAAATAAATAATTCTGGACAATTTACACAGCGCCATCTAGTCCCAAATTAAGCGCAAAGCTTGTGTTATGGGTCCTAGACAACTGACAAATGTACTTATATACATTTTTTTTTTTGTAAATACATACTTATATACTGTAAATATAATACATAGAAAACACCCAGACAAAGAGAAACTACTGACAAGAGAAGATATTATTGGTGTAATTTTACTGTGTATATCCCAAGCTCATATGTTGGGGTGTAAATGGTTCATCAACATATTTGAACCAAAGCCAACTTCACCTGAACGCCGTGCACCCTGCTGACTGACAAACGAAGCTCTGGCGAGAAAAGAGAGGTAGGGTGCGTAATTGTAAGCTACCCGACTGGGTACCTTCACCTCACAGGATACCGCCAAATAAGAATTTCCTTGAGTGTTGTTGTGTTCCTGTGAGTGAGTGAGGTCACCAGAAAGGAAAGAAGGAGATGTTGCGTTGGCAGCGGAGGTGGCGGCGCGCGAGCAATATTTTTTGTTGCGACCGTTAATATGGCTACGGTAACCGCTTCACATCAAGCGGGCCGTATGCTTGTCTGCCACCCGACGTAGTATAATAGAAACGTAGTATAACAATTGGGGAATTTCGGTCGCAGCCAACTGATTAATCAGCAAATCAGGGGCCCTACCGCCGAAGTTGAAGCCGATTACATTGAATGTTTTGGTTCGAAAAATATGTCTTACTGAAAAAAAATCTTCTGAAAACCACTTCCCCATCTCTATGTATATCTTACACCAATGAATAATCTTTACTTTCTGTCTTTTCTCATATGTTATTTCCCCTTCTCTATCTACACTAATATTAAAAAAGAGAAAAGATTGTATTTTTGTTTGTAATGGATAAACTAAAAAAAAAACAGAGTGTGCTTGACCACGCGACAGAAGCGAAAAGTTCTTTCGCTCTGCCTCACTCCCTCCTTGCAGACTTTACCTTAAGAGCCATATTACATTTTGACTGTGATTTTTGCGTAAAATGGCCAATTTTGGCGTTCTTGATCTCGGAAACAAAAATAAATTAACAATGTTGACTTATTGAATAGTACAGAATAGCTATTCGCATAGTACATAGCGTACATAAATTTTGCTTAACTTTTTAAATAAACCCAAAATTGCAGAGAAAGATTTTCATAAAATGCGCGCATTCACTATTTTGAGCTCCTGGATTGTACTACTGTTCCAAACAAATGAAATAAAAAAAATTGAATGTTATTTGTTATATAGTCGTATAGTACATAGCGGCCTCGGAATTTTGAAACATCATTGATTTAATATAGAAAAAAACATTCTTTTAACCAAAAAAACTTCGAAAATCGCCTTAAGTAAACTGTTAATTTCTCGAATAAACGATAATATTATTGAGCAAAATTTATACGAGAATAATTGTTACTTCATGATGAATAAACTTTGTAGCATGAATTTATTATCTTATTTCAATAAAAACGATAAATATAACTTCAAAATTACTACAAAAAACGATGCACCGGCGGCCTTCGCGGGTTTAGTACTGCGCGAGAGCTCGTCAGCGTGCAAATGTAATAGGGCTCTTACGTGAAGGCTCAATCTCATTACATACTCGTGCGTGAAGGCTCAATCTCATACACTAACCACAAAATTTCTTCATCACGCGTCTAAAACTAATATGGTTTCCTTAGGGTGGCGGCTTGAAAACAAAGGCCTCCGCCATCCCGCAATTGAGCAGCTTCGTGGAATATGCTCTAAATCCCTTCAATTGAAAGGAGACCCATATCCCAACAATGGATTTTGCAATTCGTATTATTGGAATCGATGTGTTAGGTAACAACTCAATGTTTTAGGTCCCCAATAGTGTTAGATACTTAAAATCCGTGGCGCACGGCAGTTGAACTTCACTTGACTAGCCATCTCTTTAGGCTTTTAATGCCTTAATTGCTATATTGCTGTCTCTCACATTGCTAAGAGGGAAGTTAAATTCCAAAAGCTTCCTACTCCTACTAATTTCTTGTGATTAAATTCGTTGTGAGTTCCAAGGCAGCCGTAGTTTTACCACCGGGACTGCAATGGAATTAATTGTTAATTGTATTTTTTGGCGGTCTCCGCTGTTAATCCTGGCTACACAGGAGACACAGTGGTGGAAATGTGTGGTGGGCCCCTGTCCCGATCCCAGCAAAGGGATGTATAAAGGTTTTTTCGTTTCAACCGATACCAAGACTTGCTCGTAGGGCTAGATACGGACATAGTATAATAAACCTGACACTTGACCATGACTATTAACGATTTGTATACTATTACCACAGTATAAATAATAGTACTACGTAATATTCTATTACGATAAAGATTTTTTTTTATATATTACGTCGGGTTGCAGACAAGCATACGGCCCGCCTGATGTGAAGCGGTCACCATAGCCATAACATAAAATATCGCTCGCGCGCCGCCACCCCCGCTGTTATCGCAGCATCTCCTACATTTCTGGTGACCTCACTTACTCGCAGGAACACAACAATCCTCAAGGAAACCGTTATTTGGCTGCGGTATTCTGTGAGGTGGAGGTACATTCCCCATTCGGGTAGCTTACAATTACGCTCTCTACCTCTCTTTTCGCCAGAGCTTCGTTTGTCAGTCAGCAGGGTGCACCGTGTGCAGGTGCCACATGCATTATTCTGTTCAATGTTTTTTCATTAAGTAATGTTTCTTCACTTAAAACAACAACTTTACTGTATACTTAGTTATTACCTACTCGTTGTTTTAACTTTACTGATGTTTAGATGATGATGACCTGTGAAACAGGCTTCCTTGGAAGCCTAGTTCAGGTGCCAGTTCTCCACAGCTTTCTTGTTTGTGCTGCGAAATTCCAAGTTTCAGAACATGATGATAGTATTAAAGGCTTGTTGTTAAGTATTCTGTCTGGCATGGGATTCCGTTCAGCACCTTACTCGTCACCATTCAAAATGTATTGTTTTGTAAAGCTTGTGGAGAAAGAATAAACAATATTATTATGTATCTCTCTTAATTCATGGGTCAAGCCCGGTCGTTGATCCAACGCGCATAGGCCCCTTTGAGAAGTTTGGTGTAATATTGTACGCCCGCCATGACACGCTCCAAGATATATCAATGGAAAGATATACCCATGAGCAGGTCTCGGCAGGTGTTAATTATTTCAAAGTGCGATGGAAAATTAATTGGCTATGGACATGAGATTTGACAAAATACCGGGCTATTACAGAAGATGGACGGACGCCTGCCATAACTCCTTCTATTGCTAGTTATTTGCAGCAGGCGGTGGCTTGCCACTCACAGATGGGAATGGCAAGCCACGGCCTGCTGCCCGAAATTCCAGGAAAACGGCCGGGGGCAACATCGGTGTAAGTGGCTCAGGGATGTCGAGAGGTGTGCTGCGCTTTCTCCGAAGTTACTCGCGGCGTATGCCCTTTATCACTCCCACCCCTGGAGCATATAGCTCTAACGGCTCCTCTCTGGACGACCAATGAAGGCAAGCTAGAGCTGAGAGTCCTGCGGGCCTTCTTGTGTTTACACTCCGACCGAGGAAGACACGCCGGAGACGAAGGCCCTGACCGACTCTCTGAAAACTCGGGTCCGTGGTGTCGTTGCTTACACAACAGCTCGCCACAAGCTGCCCTGCGGGCTTATTATTATATATAAGGGTGGAAGACGACGACTAACTGTTTTAAAACGCAAATGCAACCACAAATCTATTTATTGCCATGAAACCCAACAATGTGTTACTAAAATGGTTTCCAGAGCTTTCAACAAATTTAGAAACTACAGTAACGACTGACATGAGAGCTAAAGTGCAGTACATGCACTTTGTATGCCCACGAACTGTTCGAGAATAACAGCAGCACGTAACGAAGTTATATTCCACTTTGCACCGAGAGAGCTATCTCGGTGTATGAACTGGAAATAACTTGCAATGCATTTTCTGGCTGTGCGAATACAGCGCCGCGCATAACAACATTATTTCACTTTTGTCTACATAAATGGATAAAGGAGTTCGGTGGCGTTGTTGAATGTGTCAGTCTAATTGAACACGCAAGTTAAGCAATGTGACCGTAGCCTGTCCATGGATGGGTTTATTTTTCTCGAGCTCCTCCGTCTATGCCGTCGGTCCCGGCTGTTGTCATTATATATGAAAGTCGTTAAGTCAGTGGCCTTTAGGCGCCAAAAAAACATTGGCCTCCGCCAACTTGCAGTTGAGCGGAGGCCAATGTATAATAATTAGTGGAGTATGCTCTAATACCCCTTCAATTGAGCGGAGACCCATATCCCAGCAGTGGGATGAGTAAGGATTGACGACGTACATAAATAGGTATATCGGTTTTTTGTGCACTTTGAGATGGAAGTTCATCAACATGTTTTAACCGAAGCCAACCTCACCACGTTTTGCATCTTGCTGTCTGGCAAACGAGGCTCCGGCGAAAAGAGATGGCAAAATGTATTTTATCAACTGCCCGTCTGAGAAAGGACCTCCACCGCAGCCAAATAACAATTATCTTGTTATTGTTATTTGGCTGCGGTGTTCTTTGAAGAGGAGTTTATAAAAACGTTTCGCCCTACCTCTCCTTTGCCAGAGCCTCTTGCTAGTCGGCACGGTGCAGGTGAGGTTAGGTTTGGCGTTAAAGTCAGACATGCGTCATCTTATTTTCGTACCTCGTATTATCTATAAATAGAGACAAAATAAATTTAACTTCGACATTACAGTGTCACCTTTAATTACGCGTAATCGATGTGCGTAATCGTAAAGCAGCTGACATTGATAAAATTTTTGTATTACAAAAGAGAGCCATTAGATCAATTTACAATTTGGGTTCTAGGGATTCACTCCGTGAGTTATTTAAGGAGATAAACATCGTCACTGTCGCTTCTCAATATATTTATGTAAATATTATGTACGTCCGTAAAAATATTTCGAATTTTACAAAAGTATGTGATATAACTAATGTCAACTTGCGGAACAAAAACAAATTGGTTATTCCAAAACATAGACTGGGGAAGGTCAATAATTCGTTTGTCGTAAACTGCATCCGCTACTACAATAAGTTGCCGGAATCGGTCCTGATTTTACCCGACACTAAATTCAAACAGCTTATTAAGACCACCTTATGTAAAAAGGCTTACTACAGGACCGACGATTACCTTAATGATAAAAATGTATGGCAAATTCTCGGCACAGGATGTGAAGCACAGGCGTCTTATCTTTACAAGTAGTATTGTGGATATACATATTTAGACTTTATACAATATGTATATACACTCTATACTATGATTTTTTATATTTTTATTTTTTTTACTATTTTATTTTACTTATTTTTTTATTTTTTATTTTCTCTCTTATTTTGGTTGACATACCATTTTTTTTATTGTACATTGACATTCTTTTTATTGTATTATGATAATATTGTATGGCTATTTAAAAAAAAAGACCTATATTGACAGAGTTTCTTTCGGCATTTCTTCTCGTCAATGGTCATTCCGAAATGCTGGTAGATAAAAAAAATACCTAATTGTAAAAGACGTGTCTAAGTGCCCGCGAGGGCCCACAGAATAAAGAATTTTGACTTTGACTTTGACTTTGACTTTGTGAACTCTACTTTAGAACGAGTATAAATTCGGCCATAAAACACACTTTATCTTCGAGTTAAAAATCCATACTCAAATCCGGATAAACGTCTCAGTTAAAATAACTCTTTTATGCTGGTAAAATGTACTATTATTTGATATTTAATGCTCGAGGGTATAAGAGCGATTTTATTGAAGTTTTTTTTTTATACTACGTCGGGTGGCAGACAAACATACGGCCCGCCTGCTGTGAAGCGGTTACCGTAGCCATATTAACGCTTGCTACGTAAAATATCGCTCGCGCGCCGATATATAAGACAAGTCTATAAGTAAGATATGTAAGACAAGTCTATGACTTATATTGAGGAAGCTTGAAAAGAGTTGAACCGAAACTGCTGTAAGCTAATGTTTATAAAACATCATCAGATCAGGCCTCCCCAACCCGTCTCGCCAGCGTGGGGAGTGTAGCCCAAATCCTCCTTCTGTCTGGGACGGACGAGAGGGTCGTGCTCCTGTAGTGGAGACTATAATGACCTGATGATTAAGTTAATGTCAGTAAAATAGTGTAAATCATATTTTATCTATATTTGATGAGCTCGGTAGTCGAATTTAGGTAGGTTAGCAATGGCCTCTATGACTCCGAGGTTGCGGGTTCGATCTCTGCACAAGACAAATATTTGTGTACCATAACCTTCAGAGTTTGCAAGGTAAAGTGGCAATGGGCCGGCCACATCTGCTGAGACAATGTTGCCATATGGGGGAGGAAGGTATTAGAAGGAAGCCCGCGCGTGGGAACACAAAGCGTTGAACGTCCTCCTTCTAGATGATCCGATGACCTCAAGAAAGCGACTGTATGCGGAAGGCGGAGGATCGTATTTGGTGGAAAGCATTGGGGAAGGCCTATATCCAGCAGTAGGTAGATACAAGTTGATGGTGATGATGATGAACTGTGCAACAGTTCATAAATTTTGAGTTGACAAGATATGCTTGATAATGGAATGAAACATTACGTACTAGGAGGTAAAACTTAAATTAATGAAAAATAATCGTGTCTATGGCACAATCAATTCAAGCAGCTAGATACACACATCAATGTGTATCTAGCTGCTTGAATCAAGCAATTCGAATCTACGTAATATTAAATTATTATTATTTAAATAGTTGTCTTGGCCAACTTGCCATATAAATATTTTTTGCAAAATGGAATAATTCACCTGCCCCCCCTAGGTGGGATTTGAACCCACGACCTCTCGATGACCGGTCGAGTGCTCTTCCAACTGAGCTACCTGGAAGGTTTGTGTTGCTGACGAATTTTTGCATCTTATATTTCTACTGTGTGAGTAACAGTGTGGCGTCATCAATCGTGGGTTCAAATCCCACCTAGGTGAATTTTTCCATTTTTCAAAATATATGTGATGTTAAGCTATTATTCGTCTCCAAACCGGTATCATCGGTATATCGGATTATACCGGTATAATCAGGGAAAAGGATAGATCAACCATACATCCCCACTACTGTGTCTCCTGTGTATAACCTGGATTAACAACGGTGGCCATCAAAAAAGCAATGAACAATGAAGTTCCACAATCCCAGCGGTAATACCATGACTACCTTGGAACTCGCAACGCAATTTAGTAATCTAATCAAATTAAGTAAGCGCATTAGTAAATTTGAATTTACAATAAATTTAATCAAATTAGTAAAAGTATTATTAATAAGAAATTAGTATGAGTAGGAAGTTCTTTCATAAAAATCAAACTTACGTTTAGGCTAGAGACAGTATAAATAATAATAATCATCATCATTATCAGCCTTTATTCATCCAACTGAACTAGTTAGAACAGAGGTATCTATCTATCTGTTGCTGGACATAATCCTTCCCTAATACCTTCCACCAAATATGATCCTCCGCTTTCCGCATACCAGCCATTTCCGGTTCCGTTCCGTTCCCTTAAGGTCATTGGTCCGTCCAGAGGGGAGGCGCCCAACGCATCGTCACTCCATACGAGGTCTCCAATCAAGGACTTTGCTGCCCCATCTGTCATCACTGACTTCACATATGTGGCCGGCTCGGATAAATTTATATTTATCCGAGCCGAGGGAAGGTGAGGTTGACACGACAGAACGTCAAGAAGTGTCCATACTATGTGGAAGTAATAATACTTCGACATAGTATGGACACTTCTTGGAAGCAATAATACTTCCACATAGTATGGACACTTCTTGGAAGTAATAATACTTCCACATAGTATGGACACTTCTTGACGCTCTATCGTGTCAATCTCACCTTCCCTTTGAGTTGAACTGGTTCGATGCCCTATGCTTCTGCTTCTGCTTGCGTGCTCGGTTGGTTTATCGAGCGCAAGAGCGGTGCAGGTAAAGCTCCTCTCGTCTGGTTGATTCACTAGACGAGAGACTTGGAATCCTGTCATATAACCGGAAGCTTGGTGCACAGGGGCGCATTAGCTGTAGGCATAGAGTCCGTTGTTGGTTCGACGCCAGCACTTGTAGTGTGGACTGAAGAGTGTCCAAGAAGCCTGTTTGCAGGTGAAAGGGGAGGAAGACCTGCTACCAATCTGCTTGACTGCCTGGTTGGTTTACCGAGCTCGAGAACGGTGCGGGTAAAGGTCCTCTTGCATGGTTGGTTTACTGGGCGAATAACTCGCAATCCTGTGATATAACCGAAAGATTGGTGCACAGGGTAACATTAGCTGTAGGCATAGGGTCCGTTTTGGCCGTGTGGTTTCCAGCAGACTAGAATAGAATCACTCCGTTTCTTCCCGTGGATGTCGTACAAGGCGACTAAGGGAAATACATTATCAAATATCGATCAGGCCTCCCCAACCCGTTTGGCCAGCGTGGGGAGTGTAGGCCAAATCCTCCTTCCGTCTAGGACGGACGAGAAAGGGTCGTGCTCCTGTAGTGGAGACTAAAATGAACCTGATGATGATGTTGATGATGATGATAGGGTCCGTTGTTGGTTTGACACCATACGCACGCGCTTTCGGGTGTTGCTATATGTCTTTGTTTATGCAATAGTTAACAACGCGTGGTTTGGACGTAGTGGCCGGAGCGTGATCTAGTGTAAGAATATCTTCGATTTAGTTGGTACAATAATGTACAAGTTACGTGGAATGCAAACTAATTTTATAACAATATTACTTAGCCTGTTTTATCTCTTATATAGTATTGAATAAAGCTAAAGGTCCCTATTGTCAGTTTCGTTCCTGTTATGTTTATTATATTAGATCTCTTTGTTAGAAAATGTTGAAGGAATAAAATATATTGAAAGTCGAAGTAAAAGAAGTAAAGAAACCAGTATAACATTTTATTTCTGAACATTAAAGCCTGGGGACGTACTCAGGTATGAAAATTAAATTTTACAAATCTAATTTCAATCGATTTGGACGCTAGATGCGGAGTAAAATATGCTTTGAATTTGGCACGGTCTAATTTTTTGTCTCAATTTATTCTACCAAATGATTTTATTGTAGATATAAAAAAAGATGTTAGAATTTCGGTCAATACTTCGAATTCGAATAGGACCCCGGTAATAATAAAAGTCATACCTGACGAGCTGGGTGATCGAAAGGTTAGCAATGACCACTTTGACTACGAGGTTGCGGGTTCAATCTCCGCACAAGACAAACATTTGTGTGCATGAACATGTCTGTTTGTCTTAGGCTGGGTGTTTTATACGTATGCATTTACAAAAAAAAAAAATATTTAAGTATAATATCAGTTATTTTACCCATAGCACAAGCTTTGCTTAGTTTGGGACTAGATAGCAGTGTATGATTTTTTCCAGGAATATTTATTTATTTATTTACATACCTGTATACCTTTTTTTTGCCTTTTTTGCCAGTTTAGACAGTTTTTATGCTTTACTATGAACATTTAAGTTGCCTATTATTTATTATAGGTGTATTTGACAAAATAGCCTATTCGAGTTTTATTGTAACTCTAATTAGACGGAGAACAAAATTGTCGTCACAGCTTTCAGGGTCAACAAAATAGAGTAGCTGTTAGCAGGCCACATCTGCTGCATTAGTGATGGAAGATACGGGAGGTTACATCTGCCGAGTTAGTAATGGCAGATGAGAGAGGAAAGTCCTTAAATGCTGCATATAAGGCGACAAAACGATGGACGCCTCTGTTCTATCTATGTTCTAGACAGACGGATAACCTGACAAAAAGGCGGCTGGAAACAGCTGGAAGCAACTGGATGTGTTAATACGCGATGAAACTTTGCCCTGCATTGTACCGGTGAACTGAAAAAAGGAGTTTGAAAAAGCTGGTTGCAGACAGAAGAGATTCACATAGGTAAAGTGAAAAATATTGGGGTACGCTTATATCCCGCAGTGTCCATGTCCGATACAATACAAGTCTTTATAAGCTATACACTCCGTTAATAATGATGATAAATAATAAATAAATATTGTCAGACAAATTACACAGCGCCATCTAGTCCCAAAGTAAGCGAAGCTTGTGTTATGGGTACTAGACAACTGATAAACATACGTAAATGGTTTTTTTATTCTTTGTAAATACATACTTATGATACACAGAAAACACCCAGACTAAAACAAACAGACATGTTCATGCACACAAATGTTTGTCCTATGTGGGAATCGAACCCACGAGCGTTGGTGCCGAAGATGATGCACTCTATCTAGAGTAACTATCTTGTCCATCTATCTAGTCGTTAGAGTATCTAGTCTAAACAGATTGCACACAAAAACTGCAGCTGAAAAGTATTCCGCAAACAGTACAGCATCATCCATCTTTTGAATTTGAAACTGGAATCTGTCGACAGATTTGTTTCAGCAAACACGAGAGATAAACGACGTGGAACGAATGTCAAGTCGCAAGCTGAATAAACTTCACAGTTGGAAATAATATCTCTAGAAAGATTCTTTTGAAAGGACTACAGGCAGATATCATTTATGTAAACTTGTCTACTAAAGCCTTGTTCGTCTGTAAATCGGATTTTATGTGAGTTTCCTAACAACATCATAATCTATATACTTATATATTCTTTATTGCATATTACGTAAGTGGTATGCAAAGGCGAGCTTATCTCTAATAGAGATCTCCTCCAGCCAAACTTTATCAGTGGGTTAAGTAACGGTTAAAAGTAGCTATGTGCCTGAAATTATAAATAATGTCATATAACACGATATACATACATATACATTTTCTGTATCTATAAGGCAACAATCTAACAATGTACAGCTCAAACCACTGGGCGAATCGGATAGAAATATACCGTACGTATATAATAGCACGTAGTACGCGCGAATACGCGTGTACGAAGTAGCGGGCGCAAGCAAGTGGACTATACTAGCTACTCTTCATTAGAAGGGTACTTATACCCGCAGCGCCGCTGCTTTGCCCTACGTAAACATTTTGCTTGGCTAAATGGTAAAGGTATCATATATGTACTCGTATATCTAAAAACGCCTTACTATCCTACTAAAACACTCCCGGACACCTATGTGGTCATCTCACGAAATTTCATACAGAATAAATGGTTCCAGCGAAACTGTTTAATCTTAATACCGTACAGTACGGTAAAACTATTAAATAAAACTATTAACCATTTAATCTGTATGAAATTTCGTTTCTAATATTTTTTTTAAATTTTGTAAAATACTGTAAAAAGCGGCTCAGATGAGTTACAAATTGTTATACTGTATAAACTAATTTTTTTTCGATGACAAGTTTAAGCCTTTTGATATGGAGGTCTTGCTTCTCAATATGTTTACTTAATGGTAAGTACATTTTTTTTCGTAACATAATACATAATTTTTTTTTATCTATTACGAAAAAAATTGTTACCTACCACTAAACCTTTCACTTCGACATTAACTTTTACCGTACCCTTAAGTAAATATATTGAAGGAGCAAGACTTCCCTATCAAAAGGCTAAAACTCCGCATCGAAAACCAATATAGTTTGTAAAATAAGCAATATGTAAGCAATTTGCTAAGATATTGCTGTAGTATGACAGCCACCCTGGGGTGGGAGAGGGTGTGTTTATAGCTTCAAGTTCCGCTTTCAATATTTCGCAGTTACAGGGAATTGAATATGCAATTTTCATCCTTAACCCACATATAATTAAGGTTGTTTGAGCTAATCAGCTTAATCAAGTATATGTTAAACAAGTTATTTTTTGTTATGTAAACAGACGTAAGCACAATTTTGACGATTGTAGTAAGTAGGTTCTATTTTCTGAAGATAGTGTCGCTGCAGTCTAATCAATCACACAGGATAAGCAACATCGCTCGTAGTCTGACGATCTGATGACGCCACTTCAGCTTTACATGCCCTCTAAGCACTAAAGATTTCAGATAAATAACGTCTTTATTTATCTGAAATATATTTAGGTTATTTGTCTGAAATTTTTAGTGCTTTAGAGGGCATGTAAAGCTGTCTGTCATTAGATGACAGTCGTTAAGCTAAATCAGTGACATCATCAGATCGTCAGCTCATCTAGTTGGATCGCCCTGCGCTGCCAGCCTATTTTCCCCGCGGTCACCGTTCCAGAAAGTTTTTCAGCCTTTTCAGCTATCAGTTCTGCGTGCTGTCTGGCCTGCCATTTCTATGTCGGTGACTCTAGTTTTACTACGGATATACTAATTCCTGAGATTATCGAGTATATATTAGTATACTCTTCAACAAAGATCTGTCAAAACAAAATCGCACATTCTTCGCACATTTAGGATTTTCGATTATCCATACAACAATAAGTTATTGATTATTTAATTAAATATTAATTTAGGTAAATAACAAACAATAAGTTCCCGGGTTATGTCGATGCATGGAGTAAATCCTTAAAATTGTGACTATAAATATTTGCATGCTATTATATTATATGGCTAAATAGGCATATAAGCAACGTTTACTTTAAGATCCAACCGCATTTATTGTACCCACCCTATTTATTGCAAGTAAATCATTTGTATTTGTATTTATTTGTATAATTTACAACCAGAATTTGTCAACAATTTCACCCAAGTTAATCCTACGGAATTAACTTTCTGCCAAACCCATCTAATACCCATAAAAGATAGACTTTTTTTTACCAAACAAAATACGAACCTCAGATGGGCAGATGCAATAAAATGAAAAGAAGGAGGAAAATCTTCAGTTGTTTACACAAACTTCGGAGCTCTATCCTCGTCTGTCCCTAACAAAAGATAAGGAGGTAAAGAAACTTTAGTCTTTCGAAGTGCGAAACGATTGAGTTTCGGCGTTGAGCGCCGAAGCGAGAATCGATAGACAATTATGAGCATTCTCAGTTTTTCGTACAATTCGCCAAGGAAAATGTACCTTTTTTGTTTTGTAGAAATCCCGAGCGATATTATTCTAGAGAGACAGATAGAATATGCTTTATTTGCAGTTTATATTACAAAGAAAACAAATAAAAATATTAATTTGTTACAAACAGGTAAATGCAACAAGGCAGCCTTATTGCTAAAAGCAATCTTTTCAAGACAACCTTTAGATAACGGATATTTGTATGGACATAGGCATGTTTCGCAGTATAAAGAATACAAATTTTCAACTAATGAATTTTCAGACTTTCAATACAACTTTAAATGCAATTATTAATATAATTCAATTAATATAATTTAGCAAACAGTCTATAGTTATTTTGTATTTGATACTGCCATATTGCTAAGAATATGTGAAGTCCAAGACTTTGTGAACCTTTTTTAATATTCAATACCCATCCTACTGCTACTATACGGGTCTCCCTTTCGTGATGATAATTTTGTAGGCCTTTTTTGTATCCAGAATATTATCAATAGTACCTACCTGGGCGCTTAGTATTTTTAGGACATCGCCTACGTTAAATATGTTAACTACATTTATTGTTTATTTCATCAAATGCGTTATAAACGTTTGCGAAATCGTCGCCGCATATACTTATATTCACAGACATTTTGGTGATAAGGCCAGTGGAACTGATGGACGCCGTAAGTCCGTTTCTCAGCGCGGACGTCGAAAGTATACCAAAATGCATCGGTGTGTATATGTTATGGTCAATGTAATAAATTAGTTATTATTC
Source organism: Hypsopygia costalis (assembly GCA_937001555.2). Lineage (NCBI taxonomy): Eukaryota > Metazoa > Arthropoda > Insecta > Lepidoptera > Pyralidae > Hypsopygia > Hypsopygia costalis. The sequence goes on from OW443350.2 coordinate 8,012,012, forward strand.
ATACTGACTAATACTTGGTCAATGTGATAAATCATGTTTTGGTTAGATTTGAGTTGATTTTTGGTTAGGTTAGGGTTTTTTTGTGTCCTGTTACCGGAAATAGGAGCTCCGTCAACCTTGATGATGAATGATGTGGTGCCAAGTAAGCTTAATTATTAATAATTGACAATTTATTACATTGTCCAGCCATTATAAATAATGACCAATTTATTTACATTGACTGTAACATATACATGAAATTGTTCTTTAACATCCTGTGGTATAGCGGGAGGGTCGGTGCACGAGAGCACGTTAGCTGTAGGTAAATTAAGGTTGTTTAAGTCCGTTTCATCAACGGACTTAAACAACCTACATCAAAAAGAATCAGCAGTGTGATCCTTTTTCTTTTAATTATACCGGTCAATAATGTCGAGAATCTCAAGATGGATTACTATGACTGGCTAGTGCTCTGAAAGACTACTAACTTGGCTTAACAACTATCGTCTAAAGATACCAGCTGATACGTATACGAGTCTTGATATGCCTTCCGAGGAACGAAAAACTGTACAAAAATAAACCCATCCATACTACTGATGACATTATTTGACTCGAGTATAGGACTGGCATGCGCAACAACGCCATCGAGATAATTTTGTTAATATTGTTTATTAGTTTTGTAGAAAAATTGAGTAAAAACATTATTACGTGTAGAAGATTTTTATTTTGGGTGACAACTATAAACAACAATAATTTCTTATTAACAGAAATTTAAAACTATCTTTTTTGACCTGAATACTTAAATTAGCTATCATTTCTTTAAATTAGCTATCATAAGGGGGCAATTCAAATAATATAATGATCACTAAATCAAGGGATAAAATTTGGCATTGTAGTTTCGAATCTATAGTCTACATCTAAAATTCAATCACACCACGAGATAGATGAAGGATCAAAGAATTTATTACGCTAAGTAATGACTATTGAACATCGCGTGCGGGGGTGAGAGTTCCCTCTCCCCCGTTCACGCGTTGTTGTGCTGCCATTTTGAGATATATTTTTTTATTACATAAAGAGATTTAATTGCTACATCAAGTAGTATTACAACAAGTTTTCCAATATCAGTAGAACTCTTACTCGAAGTTATATCAAGATATACAAGTTTAATTGGTTCCATTATAATACTTACCCCAAACTTTACAACGTTCATAAACTTTCGTTGAATATTAAAATCGTGATACATTCCTGTTTATGCGTTAAAATCTCATTTGGCCGCAACTTCTTATTTTGAGTTGTAAGTGGTTCATCAACATCTTTGAACCACTTCACTTCACTTGCATGCAGTACACCCCTGCTGACTGACAAACGAAGCTCTGGCGAAAAGAGAGATAAGGAGCGTAATTGTAAGCTACCCGACTGGGGAATGTACCTCCACCTTACAGAATACCGCAGCCAAATAAAAATTCCCTTGAGTGTTACTGCTTTTTTTTAGAAATAGAAATATATTTCAACATCACATAACAAAGCAAAGGTACACAAATACAACATTACGTATAATAGAAGATGTGAAAAACAGGGCTGAAATCACTCTGTGATCTCAGTAATAATACCTGAGTGTGCGCCAAAATTCCAAATTTTGGCGCTCCCTCAGGTATCAGTACTGGGATCACAGAGTGATCTTAGCCCTGTTTTTCAGTGCAGGCCAAAACCAAAACCGCTTCACGTCAGGCGGACCGTATGCTTGTCTGCCACCCAACGTAGTATAAGAAAAAAAACTTCATTATCTACTTCTGAATCTTCTGACACAACGTTCTGTGTATACATCTGTTCCTTTACTACAAAAGAGCACTCAGTTATTTCGGTCACGTAATCATGGGCCGGGATTCCAGGAATAAGGAATTCAATCTGAACGAAGGTACTAATTTAGTCGTTATGGACTCCACGGGCTGCGACGTGAATATTCTTAATATTGCCGCGATCTTGTCATCTGCTGATATTAAGCTAGGCATGTTATAGTAGGAATTTAGGTTGTACCCACGCTTTCTGCTAAGTGTTATTTGGGATAGAAATAGCTATATCTATGTTGTGTCTTAGTTAAGTAATGTAACTTGTGATATTGCGTATTTCAAAGGCTAATAAAATTAATTAGATTGATGTATATAATACTAGCGACCCGCCCCGGCTTCGCACGGGTGCAATGCTGATACTAAATGTACTACAGAAGGTCTTTGCGCTTTGTCCTATCCAGTCCTTCCCCAGTTATAGGCACACGCCGCCGGCTCCGCGGCCGGTACCGCCACAGCCGTTATGTCCCTGCATTTTAAATGTGTAATATCTTCTAAACTATTCATTTAAATTACATGCTGTGAAGGGCCATATTGATCTATATTAAATGCGCAATGTATTTAAGGTACTTAATTGGATAAGGATTAATTCTGTATTGCTTAAAATCGCTTCGTAAATAAGGCATTATTTCTTGTAAAAAGCAAAGGATAAAATAACGGTTATTGTGTGTTACCACTAAGAGATAGACATATACCATCGCGAACTTTTTTGTAGACCATTTTAAGGTGAACAATACTGTACTACATTATTTTGATCTATCTCGTTGGGTTCAGCCAGCGTTTGCAATGAAAGAGCAAAAAAATGTGTTTATTTACGACATCACATTAGAAACCTCTAAATTATCAGTGTTTTTCTACTAATTATGCATATATTATACATATAAACTTTCCAGTTGAATCACTCTATCTATTAAAAAAAACCGCATCATAATCCGTTGCGTAGTTTCAAAGATTTAAGCATACATGGGGACATAGGGACAGAGAAAGCGACTTTGTTTTATACTATGTAGTGATTATACATCATCATCATCATCAACCTGTATCTACCTTCTGCTGGTACCTCCCCAATACTTTCCACCAAATACGATCCTCCGCCTTCCGCATCCAGCCGCTTTCTTAAGGTTATCGGACCATCTAGAAGGAAAGCGTTCACTTTAATACCTTCCTCCCCCATCTGCCATCACTTACTCGGCGGATGTGACCCGCCCATTGCCACTTCAGCTTGCAAACTCTGAATGCTATGTCGACAACTTTGGTTCTCCGTCGAATTTCTTCGTTCCGGATCGATCTCTCTGTGAAACCGCGAGCATAGCCCTCTCTATCGCTCTCTGCGCGACCTTTAGCCTATAGACCAGTCCGATAGTAAGTGTCCAAGTCTCTGCACTATTATACATATATTATATTATATGTATATTGCATAGAGAAGGCCTACTTAACGCCCTCCGAGCACTGAGCGACCACGACTGCGTTCTTAGTCGCAGCGATTAGCTAATGGTACTACTGATCGCGCGATTAGCTGGCCGTCGAATGCGCGGTGTTGATTATAATATAACATAGCTAGCTGTTTCCAGTAGCTTCGCTCGCGTAGTCATTGTTTAATAGTACTTTTCTTTCCCATGGGCTTATGACCATTATCTTATGATAAGTTTTCAAGAAAAAAGTGGACTGTGTCACTCTCCAGATCTTAAACCATCGCCGTAAAAAGAAACCGACACCCGCACATGACAAATATAATGAACATCTTCGTTTGTTTTAGTCGGGATGTTTTCTTTGTATTACATGTATGCATTGAAAAAAAATGTCTACCTCGGTCATTCCATACAACTTGGCCGGGGTAATTTCAACAAAGAGATCGACAGACGCATTCGACTGGGCTGGGCAGCTTTTGGAAAGCTTCGTCATATCTTCGCCGCGCAAATACCCCCGTGCTTGAAGACTAAAGTCTTCAACCAGTGCGTCCTCCCTGCAATGACATATGGTGCAGAGACTTGGACACTGACCATCGGACTGGTCCACAGGCTAAAGGTCGCGCAGCGAGCGATGGAGAGGGCTATGCTCGGGGTTTCTCTGCGGGATCGAATCCGGAACGAAGAAATTCGACGGAGAACCAAAGTTGTCGACATAGCCTTCAGAGTTTGCAAGCTGAAGTGGCAATGGGCCGGTCACATCTGCCGAGTAACTGATGGCAGATGGGGGAGGAAGGTATTAGAGTGGAGGCCGCGCATAGGATGACGAAGTGTTGGACGCCCTCCTACTAGATGGTCTGATGACCTTAAGAAAGCGGCTGGGAGCGGCTGGATGCGGAAGGCGGAGGACCGTATCTGGTGGAAAGCATTGGGGAAGGCTTATATCCAGCAGTGGGTAGATACAGGCTGATGATGATGATGATGATGATGATGATTGAAAAAAAATGTATTTAAGTATAATATAAGTTATCTAGTACAAGCTTGGCTTAGTTTAGTACTAGAGGACAGTGTATAATTTGTCCAGGAATATTTACTTATTTATTTAAAAATTAATATTGAAAAATGTAGATAGCAACATTTGGTACCATTGTTTTTTTTTAGCTGAAGTTACAGCAATATTAAATACATTTTCCGATCAGAGAGACGTAGATAAAATAATATATTATCTAAGCACTAAGCGTATGAAATCTTTATGTTATTCTTACGACTCCCCACGCGCCCACCTTGAAATTGGAGGATTGCCTATCTTACCTGAAAAAATATTACTATAGTTCTTCCACGACGTTTTCTAAAGACAACATAAATTTTGTATATTTATTTGCGGGGCCCGTTTTTATATTCCACGTGGGAGTAGGAGTGATGGAAATATTTCCCATTTAATATGTAAACGGTGTAATACAGTGAGCGAAATAAATGTTTTACCATCCTTATATATGAGGAGCTCCGTGGCGTCGTTGCGTGTGTCAGTCTAATCGAACACGCAAGTTAAGCAACGTTGACTGTAGCCTAGGATGATTTACTCGAGCTTCTCCGTACTTCGGAGGGCACGTGAAGCCGTCTGTACCGAATGTTGTCATTAGATGACAGTCTTTAAGTCAAGTCAGTTTAGTTCAGGAGGTCAGCGTTTTCAAGGCTTATAGGCGGCTTGAAAACGCTGACCTCCGCCAACCCGCAGTTGAGCAGCGTGGTGGAGTACGCTCTAAAGTCCTTCGAATGACGGGAGACCCATATCTCAACAGTGTAGGATGAATAAAGGTTGACGACGAACCTTATGTTGACACCTTGTACTTAATTGCGTTCGAAGGTCTATTTTTGCACTTAAAAATAATAGAACTTAGCATTAATTTTGTTTATTAGAGAATCCTGTTAAAACTAAGACCACTTTCTGAATGATAACTTTAAAACTTTCGCGTTATGATTTACGAAATATTTACATACCTTTATTATTGCCTGACGTTTCGACTAGGTTGCACCGGCTGGCCGTCGTCACAGGCTGACTGTCTCAGCGGTGTCACTCTGTCTCTGTTGTGGAGGTCGATGAATCTTCATCTACCCCCGTGTTGTTCGATATCCATGTACCGCGACATACTACACTCACGACATCCCTATTCTGTGAACTAACCGACGAGTCCGTATTCTGTCCGTTACGCGACTGCTAAATAATGGTACGTAAATACCCTACCCTTATGCTTGATCGCGTTAATTCCCGTTCTTATATTTCACTTTCTGAATGTTCAACAAGGAAAGTAATTAAAGTTCTTAACACTCTGTTAGTTGAAAATTATATCTAGTAGTTAATTATTTACTGCAGTGGCAAATGTTAATTTAACATGATTAAAAACACAAGAAAATAGCGGTACCTACATACCACTATGTAGGTACCGCTATTTTCTTGTGTTTTTGGGACGGCGGTTCACCATACATTCCCACCACTGTGTCTCATATGTACCCAAGATTAACAGCGGCGACCACCAAAACACGCAATGAATAGTGAAGTCCAAACTACGGCTGCCTTGGAAATCACAACGAATTTAATCAGAAGAAATTAGTAGGAGGAGCTTTTGGAATTTGATTTCATATAAGTATATTCTTTTGGAATTTGACTTCATAACATATTTACTTTCGTCACTCCTATATCACAAAGAACGAAGCCAATTTTAATATTGAAGACTCTCAAATTTCCCTCAAAGGAAATTTGACTAATAATCAGGGAAAGTTTTACCTCCAAGACAAAATCACTTGGCCGGAAAAATGCCGTTTTTTATTTTCATTTCCCTTCACAGTCGGTAATAGCTGGATTACTGGGATCACTTCCATTTCTGTTAAGGTTTTATTTTAATTATAACGATCCGTAAATCTTCTTATAGCGGGGACTCAAGAAATGAGAGGTATTTGGGATTTTCGTGTCGCACAAAATTAGACCATGCTCTTGGTTTTTCCGCGTCGTGGTAATAGTTTTTTCATATGGTGAATCGAATCAGGAACGAGGTAATCAGACGAAAAACCCAAGATGCCGACATAGCTCACAAAATCAGTAAGCTGAAGTGGCAGTGGTGGTTGGCCACATTTGCCGCGTCAGCGATGCCCCAGATGCAGGAGGCCGCAATGGCGAAAGGAAGCGTTGGACGCACCGAAAAATTTTAGTCCACTGCATTCTAACATCTAGGATATGTTATATTCAATACCCGAAATCTAGGTGGCCCTAGGTTTGACTAGTTAAACCTCGGCTATCTTACCTCCTTCTCCATAGGTAAGTTGAGCCTCGCTAGCTTTGCTCTCTCGGCTTTTGTTGATCGCAAGGTTGACATAACCTAACGAATGTCCTAAATTAAAAGTTTGTTTTGCGATGCTTTTTTTGGCCATTTTGACCATTTTGGCGATGCTCGACTTTTGGAAAGGGAACTAAGCCACCTGAGGTTTAACTAATCAAACCTAGGAGCGCCTAGACTTCAGGTATTGACTATGAAATATATGCCACCTCAGGAACGCTACATATGTGTGAATACCCGGGTTGGCGTATTCATACATATGTTAAACCGAAAAACATGAAACCTTGACGTGAATACGTCTTTATATTTGCTACGAACCAAAAAAATCTAATGTAAACCAAATCAGGGGATACAGTTTGGCGTTGTAGTTTCGAATTTATGCTATATATCATCCAAAATTCAATCACACCACTGGATAGATGAATGATCAAAGAATTTATAACGTTAAGTAAGGACTAATGAACATCACGGCAAAGGCTTCAGCTTTACAAAGCTCAAGTACGGCCGCATATGGAGTACTGTTGTCATCTATGGGCGGCGCCTGGATACCAGTTTGCACCTTGTTGTGACTCAATCCAAAGACGCACTGGGAGGATTGTTAACGAATCCAAATTGATGGTCGGTTTAGAACCGGTTTAGACGGTTTGAGTCTTCGAAGAGATTTTGCTTCCCTTTGTGAGTTCTACCGATTGTACAATGAGGTGTGTTCAGAGGAGTTGTTTGACATGATGCCCACTTGTGAGGGGGAAGCGCTGCTATTTTGAGATAATTTTATTGCATATAACGTATTCACGTACCTACAACACACTACCATATCCATGACACAGCAACGCCCTAGATTTTTAGGTTTAAGTACACCTTCAGAGAGCTACATTAGAAGTCGAATAATAATAGGAATATTGCCTGTCTCTACCACGTAATATCATACCAGAACAAAATCAACATTTCCAATATTACTCCTTTAAAATATGCTCCCTAGTATAATAGAGTGAAGCAATATAAAGCAAGTCACGTACGGCCTATATTTCATCTTCGTAAACTTTTCATAGCATATTTGCGTTAAAATACTGTGAATTCTCTCGCATGTTGTAATATTACATCGATATTGGTTTATTAATAGTAGGTTCGAGCAAGCAATACTTATTCAATTTATTTTGGACATATTTAGGGTATAAAAGGATGATAGAGGAAAGAAGATAAGAAAAGGTAATTATGAAGAAAAGGCAATTGGAGATCTGGGCAGTAGCCGTTTTAGACTATTATAGGCATATACTAGTCTAGATGGAAGATTTTTTGCTTTTGCTATATATTTTTAGATAATTGATTTTATAAATAAAACAATACATTCAATATATCTACAAAACTAAATAATACTAAAATAAAACTAACTTAAAACTAAAATAAAAGTAAAAAGTTTGGCCCATGTGGCATCGTCCCAAGATACTAGCAGCATTACCTAGCTGGATGGCTGTAAAGACATTTTGGCTACAAATTTTCAATAATTGTTTTTGATTGGCAATACCGAACCAACCTTGCTTTCTTTTTGCCACAATGGAGACAAAACATCTTAGTCTTCAATAATATGATTGGTGTACGTCTGGTTTTCTTCCAGTGCTTTACACTATCGTTGTTGGATACTATCCATCGTAACAATTTAATGATATTATACTTAATATGCCCTTCAAAATTAGGCTTTCTTCTTTCTCATTTAGGCTCTCTTTCTTTTTCGTCCCCTGTTTCCCCCGCAAATTTCTCAACATTTCTACTATTAAACTTCAATTAACAATGATGATGATGACTCAATTTAAGCTCCTCCTACTTGCTTTCTATTATTCTCGTTTCCTCTACCTTAAGGTTGCCTGGAAGAGATCGCTTAGCGATAAGACCGCCTTTTGTACTTTTATTATCTTAATACCTCTGTAAAATCTTTTCTTTGGTGCAATAAAAAATATAGTATTTTATTGCACTTTTTACCTATTGCTCCATGTCTAATACTTTTATGTTACAATTTAATTAATTAACATACTCGTAGTAATACGTCACTGCAATCTAGCCATTAACCGCAAATCAGTAAATTCCGCACTAATTAGCAATAATAGGTACTTTGATCGGATGCAACGATGTACATGAACTTAATCGGATGTAATTGGCACTAGTAAAGCAAGTGGGGATGTCTATGTATAGTCTATAATTCCTGGACAAATTACCATTTAGCCCCAAACAAAGCAAAGCTTGTACTATGGATACTAGATACCTAAAATTATACCTCCATCTCAAAGAATACCGCAGCCAATTAACAATTCGCTTGAGGGTTGTTGTGTTCCGGCGAGTAAGTAAGGTCCCCAGAAAGAAAGGAAGGAGTATAGGCTGGCAAACGGATCAGCCACCCTTGGTGGTGCTGATCTCCACGGGCGGTGGTGTTTACTTTCCATTACGTGACCCACATGCCCATTTGCCCCCCTCTCATATAAAAAAATAGTCAAAATTCAGTTTCGCTGTTGCACCAAATGCAATAAATAATAAAAAAAATATATGTTCCTAGCCGTGTGGTTCCCGGCAGACTAGAATAGAATCACTTCGTCTCTTCCCGTGGATGTCGTACAAGGCGACTAAGGGTACATTATAATATAACATACATTATAATACATCGATCAGGCCTCCCCAACCCGTCTGGCCAGCGCGTGGGAAGTGTAGGCCAAATCCTCCTGTCTGTGACGGACGAGAGAGGGTCGTGCTCCTGTAGTGGAGACTAAAATGACCTGATGATGATATTCCTAGACAAATTACACACTGCCATCTAGTCCCAAACTAAGCAAAGTTTATACTATAGGTACCTACTAGATAACCAATATACGAGTATGTACTTAAATACATTTTATTTTTATAAATATATACATATAAGACATAGAAAGCTCCCAGACCAAGACAAACAGACATATTAATGCACACAAATGTTTGTCTTCTACGGGGATTGAACCCGCAAACTCGGAGTCAAAGTTACCATTGCTAGCCATTCCACCATCGGACTCGTTATATTCTTCAATCTTCTATAGCATCTGTGGGAAACACAGTTGAGGCAATTGATTCCAAAGTGTCATCGCACGCAGTATAAATTGCTTTGTATAGGGGAATGTGGTAGATAGCCGATCATTAATTTGGTGTGGATGGAATTTCAATTTATGGAGTGGCACTCAACAACTCTGATTAAATCGAACAGCTCTATGAAATAAATTTATTTTACATAGGACATAATCCTCTTGTGTAATTCCGTATACGTAGTAGTATAGGATTTCATCATCATCATCAGCCGCTTTCTTAAGGTCATCGGACCATCTAGAAGGAGGGCGTCCAACGCTTCGTCGTCTTACGCGCGGCCTCCACTCTAATACCTTCCTCCCCCATCTGCCATCACTTACTCGGCAGATGTAACCCGCCCATTGCCACTTCAGCTTGCAAACTCGAAAGGCTATGTCGACAACTTTAGTTAGAGGGTCATGGGGGTCATGACCACCCCCTGGGCTGGGTCCAGGACCTAGACGGACCACTAATTAAAATTGTTAAAGGTAATGTTTTTATATATTTTTTGTTCTCCCCAACCCTCCTGTCTGTGACGGACGAGAGAGGGTCGTGCTCCTGTAGTGGAGACTAAAATGACCTGATGATGATGATACTTTTTGTCTCAATATAGATTAAGTACAGTACTTACATACATTAATAAAATACCTACTTTTTACCTGTATCTTTTATTATCAAAATTTAATTATAACTTGAGTAGGACTTGACCACAACTATGTGATCTCCCCCTAGTGCCAAAGCTGGATCCGCCCTTGAGAATGATAATGTTATAATAAATTATTCATGTAATTCGATCACATTATTTTTCTACTGCCTAATCGTTATAAGCTTAACGTCATAATAATATTTGAATGTTGATTAATAATTCTAATAGGAAAACCTGTCATTAGCATTACGTTCTAATAATACATGTATACTTAACCATAATAAAATTATGTAAGCTGTTGGTTTTCTAAATGAATAAAATAAAAAAATCACTTGTACTTGTACTTCGGTTTACCTTGATGCCTTAGCGGCGAAACCGGTCGGTAAAATTAAATATAATTACGTAAACAAGTACAAGTGCTTTATTATAACATTATGATAATAAAGTTCCACCAAGTGCCAACAATCAACTTTACGGGAAAATGAATTGTCTTATTTATCTATGAATATTGAATTCAAAATAGTTTGGCGCTATCTATCATATGACTGACAGTTCTGTCAAACGCCATAAAGTAACATCAGAAATGTTGATATGATCGTTCAGTTTTCTTAAATTTTCTAATTTTCCGTGTAACTTTCTTTTTTTTTTTTTTTGAAGTGAAAACTTCTTTAGCGGCGTTGTGCACTTTTTGGGATGGGCAAAAAATATTAAACTCGCGTCAGGGCACGTGACCTGATCGAAAATTCGTAAGACGGAGAGTAGACCGCCGGCGCGGCGCGGCGTAGGAGAGGAACAAAATTAATAGCAAAAGCAGGCATACATTTTCGCTGCGCGGTAGAAAAAGAGGGGGGTATTACCCTCTTTTTCTACCGCGCAGCGAAAATGTATGCCTGCATAGCAAGCAATAGCAAGAGCTGCTATTAATTTTTAATGTAATATAAATTGTCATGTTTGTGTACGATAGCGCGATAAATGAATATTGTATTTTACCAAACAAACGATAGTACTTTTTTACTGATAAATAAAAGAAATTCGTGCAAAATTATTCCCTAACCATTCCAAAGTATTCAAAATTGCACAACGTTAATGTTCAAGTTTTCACTTCTGCCGGCACTCCCGGTGTGCAACCCGTTTTTTAGGGTTCCGTACCCAAAGGGTAAAAAGGAACCCTATTACTAAGGCTCTTCTGTCCGTCCGTCTGTCACCAGGCTGTATCCCATGACCCGTAATAGTTAGACAGTTGAAATTTTCACAGATGATGTATTTCTGTTGCTGCTATAACAACAAATACTAAAAAACAGAATAAAATAAATATTTACGGGGGCTCCCATACAACAAACGTGTTTTTAGGATTCCGTACCCAAAGGGTAAAAAGGAACCCCATTACTAAGGCTCCGCTGTCCGTCCGTCTGTCACCAGGCTGTATCTCATGAACCGTGACAGTTAGACAGTTGAAATTTTCACAGATGCTGTATTTCTGTTGCCGCTATAACAACAAATACAAAAAAATGGAATAAAATAAATATTTAAGGGGGCTCCCATACAACAAACGTGATTTTTTTTGCAAATTTTTGCTCGCAATTGATAACGGTAATAGGTAGACGCTTGAAATACTCACATAATATTTAGTCATGTATTCACTTTAAAAATTTTTTTAGGGTGTGCTCCCATACAACAAACGTGTTTTTTTTTTGCCGTTTTTATAGATAATGGTACGGAACTCTTAGTGCTCGAGTCGACTCGCACTTGGCCGGTTATTTTTGCTCGTTTTTGCTCGCAATTGATAACATCATCTGACAATAGGTAGACGCTTGAAATACTCACATAATATTTAGTTTTATATTCACTTTGAAAATAATTAATTAAATAACAATTAAACAAATATTTAAGGGGGCTCCCATACAACTTACGTGTTTTTTTGCCGTTTTTATAGATAATGGTACGGAACCATTCGTGCGCGAGTCCGACTCGCACTTGGCCGGTTTTTTTTCATAAGAATAACAAATTATTGTCTGGAGAAGGTTCTTATGAAAAAAAAAATACAACATAAAGAAATTGTGAAATCGGTCTAGCCGTTCATATGTGGTTGACCAAGGGTAAATTCAATAATATATATATATTACTGAATTTATATGACAACTCACAGTTGTAGATATAACTAGTATATATTTCATCATCCGTGGCGCAGAGCAGATGTGTTTCATTTGTCTAGCCATCTCTTTCAAGAATTTTATTGCCTTAATTGTCATATTGCTGTCTCTCACATTGCCAAGGGGAGAAGCCAACTCCAAAGCTTCTTACTCCTACTAATTTATTCTGATTAAATTCGTTGTGAGTCTATTCTAAGGCAGACGTAGTTTTACTCCTGGGGCCTTACCACAAGCTCTAAACGCAGGAATGGAACTATGATGGTTGCGTATTTATCAATGAATTTCATTCATATATTCGCAACCATGATGGTTCCATTCCTGCGATTAGAGCTTGTGGTAAGGCCCCTGAGCAATAAATTTCATTGTTGTTTACCTTTTTGGACAATTGTCCATCCTGCCGCTGTTAATCCTGGGGCCCTACCGCCGAAGCAGAAGCCGATTACCATCGGTTTTTTTTTCATTCGAAAATGAAACAACTGATTACATTGTTGGCAATTATGTTTAGCTCAGCTGAGAGAAACTCTAGAACTCTACCGACTGAGCTGAAAATGTTTGTCAATAACTTTAACATACGACCAATATTTGGAATCAAAAAACCCGATGGTAATCGGCTTCAGCTTCGGCGGTAGGGCCCCTGGCTACACTCAGACACAGCGGTGGGAATGTGTAGTGGGCTGTCCCAATTTAAAAATCCTCTTGTAAATAAAATAAATAAATATTGTCAGACAAATTACACAGCGCCATCTAGCCCCAAAGTAAGCGAAGCTTGTGTTATGGGTACTATACAACTGATAAACATACGTAAATACAATTTTTTTTTTTGTAAATACATACTTATGATACATAGAAAACACCCAGACCAAGACAAACAGACATGTTCAAATGTTTGTCCTATGTGGGAATCGAACCCACGAGCGTTGGTGTCGAAGCCGCGTCATTGACCGCTACGCCACTGAGCTCGTCTTGTGTGTTCATACTTAGGTTCAGTGTCATTATTGTGTGGAGCGAGCGGAAAGCTTACGAGTATATACGCAAAAATTATTCTTGGAAATGAATAGGCTCAAAAACCATTGAACCGAATTTGATGAAACTTGTCACCATTAAAGACCTCGACATGACTTGAGGTTTGTGTCCTTGAGAAATGATCATCAAATACATTTTGATGATCATTTCAAATAATCATCAAATCAATGTCCTCGACATGACTTGAGGTTTGTGTCGAAAAAAAATTGAGATCGATCATGTCCTTGAGAAATGATCATCAAATACATTTTCCATTGAAATCAATGGAAAACATACACTCAGCGAATCTACTCACTCCATTCACCCTCGATTTCGACCCCGTGGACTAAAATCCGACCTAATATATTTACAATGCCTTTCTGACACCAGTGTTGCCAGTAAAGAGAAAAGCAAAGAATACCCCTGTCATATCCATTACGTGGACGCAAAGCCGTTATTGTTTTCCCGCCATTTCCGGTGAAAAAAGAGGATTTTTCTCGGAAACGGCGCCTATTGTAGGAAGGCAGCTTTTTCCCTTTGACTCCTATTGCGATTTGCGCGGCTGAATGCTGTTTTGAAAGACTCCGCTGTAAATATTTGCACGGCAATGTGGACCCAAGCATTGTAATGCTGGTAAACTTGTTGAAATGAGATGATATTTTGCGTTTGTCGTGAAAGTGGTCCTCCTATATGAATTTCGTTCATTAGTTATAACAAAAATCTGTGAAACGATCTTTAGGTATTTTAAACAGTAGGTCTTTTGACCATATTTATCTCGAAAATAGTTAGAATAGGTTTAGTTATTATAATATGTAACCATTTAACAAGCCCTGATCTAAAGTACTCTTTATGTATTTGGAATAATTTATCGGAGGAGACTTTCTAAAACGTCTAATTGTACATAATTGGTATAATATTTTGGAAATATCTTAAAGAGCTATAGCAATAATAACTTCCGCAAACAATCGGTAGCACTAAATTACTGACAAATAATATTTTAGTGCAAATAATTACCGGACTAAAATAAAATTACTTGTATAGTTTTATTTCTATATTATAATTCTATATTATATTTTTTTATTCGATTGTGTAGCTAATTCTGCACAATTATATATTGTTTATATATATAAACATAATCAATAACTTTAAAGCGATTTGCACACAACCGCAAATCGCTTTAAAGTCATTGATCCTAGTAGCTCGCTTATACATTATATTTGGAAGGATCTTTCATTAAGCTTAAATACAAATGTACATATTTCTTATATAGAAGATTAATTGTCGCAAAATACCAATTGAATAACCGTTGTTACTGTTGTTAGTTTCTGATTTTTATTCATTTCTTATTTCGCGACAACAATCAATTCAATCTTTCATTGTCAAACAATTTCACTTGCATCTCAGCCAAAAATGTCAAAAAATCCTTCCAAATATAATATATGAGGAATTCACCAGAATTAATCAACTATAATCAAAAAGATTTTGCAATCCTCTGCCATGTAGGTCATATCAAAATGGCCGCGACTCAGTTATTGTTAACTAATGCAGCCATTCCGATAATTTATAACTGTAATATCGAAAAATTGCTCGAATAAATCCATTTATTTCATTTATTCACGTAATCGTACATTGTTGCAGAGGTCGCGATCCCCCAGTGGCTCAGCGACGCAGACACAATTGGATGAGGCGGACTTGTTCATGGACCTGATAAAGGACGTCGCCAACGAACTGGATATTGATGTTCTTTGTCATAAAGTAAGTCATATTTTTACTATCCTTATTGGAATTAATGTTTTAGATTATTGCAATTTAACATAAGGAACACAAGCTACTTCATCATCAGGTCAGTTTAGTCTCCACTACAGGAGCACGACCCTCTCGTCCGTCCCAGACAGGAGGATTTGGCCTACACTCCCCACGCTGGCCAGACGGGTTGAGGAGGCCTGGCCCCCTTACCACCATCTCTTGTTGCGATTCAATAATTGAATAGATTGCTTATTTATACCAATGAATAAGCAACTCTATTCCATTTGAAATAGAGTCGCTTATTCATTGGTCTGAATAACCATTCCATTCAGTTATTGAATCGCAATAAGAGATGGTGGTAAGGGGGCTGATCGATGTTTTATAAAGTATTTCCCTTAGTCGCCTTGTACGACATCCACGGGAAGAGACGGAGTGATACTATTCTAGTCTGCCGGAAACCACACGGCCAAAGCAATACTACTTACTATATATATATTCTTTAATGCACATATATAAAATACATAACAAGTGTAACTGTTACAAACAAACACAATATAAAAAAATATAAAACTAATGCAAATGCAAAAGTTTGTAGTTTTGCAAAGGCGAGCTTATCTCTCTAATAGATCTCTTGCAGCCAACCTGTTCTGTGGGACGTTTAGTAAAAAAACGGAGAGAAAGATTTTAATGTATAAAAAGAACAATATGATATTTGTCTAATTATTAATAAACAGTATTACATATTATTATAATTATAATTTATATATGATTTGATGAATATAATATATAAAATGAAGTGGCGGATGGAGTCTCGCCTATTAAAATGATTGGCAACAAATCCATACACAGTTTTTTGTGTATGGAATATGTTTTATTATTTGTTAGGCAACGTGATCAACACGGCTAATATTTTGACTAACATATGGCAGTTTTAAGCTCTAAAGAAACGGTTAGCCACTTGAACACACACCCAATGTAAGCGGCTAAAAGTTTCTGAGGATACCCACCTGAATATTTGTCATTCTAATGACGCGGTGCATCGCAGTTGAGCTTCGCTTAACTAGCCATCTCTTTTGGCTTTTAATGTTTTATTTGCCATATCGCTGTCTCTCACATTGCTAAGAGAGGAAGTCGAATTTCAAAAGCTTCCTACTCCTACGGCATTGCCCACGGACCTGCAATGGACTGCATTGTCCATTACCTTTTTTGATTGTCGCCGCTGTTAATCCTGGCTACACAGGAGACACAGCGGTGGTGTGTGATGGGCCCCCGTGTCGTTATTCTAATGACATGCTCAAAAGTACGGTGTTTTGAAAACCAAATCTGAAATATTAAACAATTTTGTGAATATAATAAATTTCAAAATAAATAAAGATAGGTAAGTGCTGCAAAATTGAAGCCGTGTAAATTCTTCATCAAACTCAATTGTTAAAGTCCCGAGAGTAATCTTCAAATTGGATAATAAATCATGTCTAAATCAGGAATAAGAATGACTGTGTAAGGAACTGCGATAATTGAACAGCAGCCTTTATTAGACACCCCATTCAGTGGACGAGCCAATTTCACGGCGCGTTGCCGTCAAATTAAAGCAATACGTATTGGATATCGTGTGGGGAGATTAGACTTACAATGTATGCTGTATTTAATTTACATGTACGAAATATGAGTGTACATTTAAAACTTCTAAAGAAGATACGTAAGTAAATATCTACAAGAAACACTAGCAATTTGTGCCAACATTTTTCTAGAGAAAACTGCAAATGCACCTTAACAGTGGACGCCTTCAGTATTCTATGCAAATATTGCAATGTGTATAGAAAATAAGACGTACCTATCTACGAAACTAAATACGAGTATGGTATTATGTGTACTAACAACTGTTTATGATTATGTAACAATGTTTTACATCATCATCATCAGGTCCATTTTAGTCTCTACTACAGGAGCACGACCCTCCCTTGTCCGTCCTAGACGGAAGGAAGATTTGGCCTACACTCCCCACGCTGGAAAAACGGATTGGGGAGGCCTGATCGATATTTGATAATGTATTTCCCTTAGTCGCCTTGTACGACATCCACGGGAAGAAACGGAGTGATTCTATTCTAGTCTGCCGGAAACCACAAGGCTAAATGTATTACATACAGCGCCATCTAGTCCCAAATTAAGCGCAAAGCTAATTTGGGACTAGATGGCGCTGTGTAAATTGTCCAGAAATATTTATTACTATGGGTAAAGTACTATGGGTACTAGACAGCTGATAAATGTACCTAAATATTTTATTTTTTTTGGAAATACATACTTATAAAACACGTAGACCAAGACAAATAGACATGTTTCAACACACAAATGTTTGTCTTGTGCGGGGATCGAAGTCAAACTACCCATTGCTAGCCATTCGAACACCGGGTCGTCATTGATGATCTCTAAACTTTGAATTTCAAGCTGTAAAAAGGTACTGAGGTAAATAAATCATGTACATATTTCATTAACTCAATGAAACGAATTTGCATTTAAATCTTGATTCCAACGACGTAATAACAAAACAGAGTTATCAAATGGAACATTAATTACACTCTGAAACTTTTTCTTCCCCTTGAAACGAACAAAGCAGCGAATACGGTTTGTTTGATGGTAATTAATCTAAATTCATTATCGCCAACACAGAAATCAGCAAATGGTCACTCTCAAGTCTCCAGTCATCATCATTATCAGCCTGTATCTACCCACTGCTGGATATAGGCCTTTCATAATGCTTTCCATCATATCGACGGTGGAAAGGCAAAACAAAATAAGCGACATTTGGCCAATTGTTCAGTAGAGCTGTTTAAAGATTTTAAAATTGAAAAATTCATCATTAATTTTTTATTTATTGGAGGATATTTTTAATTTTTTGCGTGTATGTAAACTTGATATTACCTATATACAGTATATAAAATAAAACGATTTTAATCTATATTTTAAGAGATAAGTGTCGTTTCATTTAAATGACTTTTCAAGTGAGTAGGGAAATATACTTTATACGGCATCTAAGAAAAATGGTTAATGGGGTAAATTAATTTATACGCCGTTTTTTATACAAGTTTCCGGGAAAAATCTATGAAAAATCAAAGTAAAATTTAAACAAATAGGGATAAACAATTTATAACACTATAACGAAAAAATTACGAATAGGAAAAAAGTATTATAAACTATGTATCCCTATTAGTATACATTGGTAAAACACTTTATCGATCACAAGCAATGTTAAAATGTTATTGTTTTGCCATAGTCGAGACAGGGATTTGATTGATCTGGTTACTTTTCTAATTTGAAAATGTCTTCATTCATATAAAATTGTATTGTAATAGATCCTGTAACGTCAGCTACACTGTTGTGTGGTCTGGAACATTTCTAATCTAGGTAGCTAAAATTATATTTTGTTGTGGCAACCATATTTTACATCAAAACAAATCAACCTTCCACTAGGATTATAAGATCAACACTATGCTTTGTAGAAATTTTCTGTGAGCATAACTAACAAACATGAAGGTTGCTTTGATCTTAATTTAAGCCGTTAACATGAAATACACAAAGAACATGTTAATCTACGAAATGAAATGTTCAAATACATTAAAGCTCAGCTTTAAACTTCCAAAACAACTTTCTAAATAATTAACTGCTAAATTTATACAAATTAAACGACGTAATAATGCGTAACTAGTTAAAAACTATAGAATTTATGAGTTAAATGGCGTCTTGGACGTGTCATTTCTATCACGTTAAGCGACTATAGCCTATCTAAGGATAGATTTATGTATGTACGGCATCATCCATGCTTAGGATAAGCTGTCGGTTCCGTATTAGATGACAATCGTTAAGACAAATCTGTGGCTGCACTGGCCTTCTCCAATTCGCAGTTGAGCAGCGTGGTGGAGTATGCTTTAAACTCCTTCGATTTACCGAAGATCCGTCTCCCAGTAATGGGATGGTTGTCCAACCCACTCCTGTTGACGTCGACTTGATAACGTGATGAGTTAACAACGTTTGCCTTTCGATTTCTGTGAAGTAGGGATAGTTAATACTGGTTTTGTCTGATTTAAAGACTATAACACAATCTGTGTTACATTCAATACACGAAGTCTAGGCACTCCTATGTTTGGCTAGTCAAACCTGAGGTGCCTTACCTCCCTCTCCAAAAGCAAGTCGAGCTCTGCTCGCTCAATTTTTGTTAGTCACAAGCATAACCTAACGTAACCAACTTGATTGGTCAAAAGAACTTTTGACTACAGAATTCACTTAAAAGTGGTTTTGGCCATTAGGTTTTAAGTAAAACTACTTTCGACTGTTTTTTGCTTTTACAGTCAAAAATGGTTTTGACTGGTTATATGTAATGACTGTACATAGGTAGGTAAGTATGCCCCTTTTGTTTATTAGCAACGTGCAGGCGAGGTTGGCTTTGGCCTTAAGGAGGTGACCCACTTACACCCCAAAAAAACAATGTCACTACAAATACAGTGTGTCCCAGAATAAAGTGTACACGTACCTAATATTTTTATTATTTAAACTTCGTACATTTTTATATTGCTGTCTATCCACAATAAACAAAAGTTACAGTTAATTTAAACTCGGTTTATGGGATACTTGTTACGGATGGAAACAACCCAGGACATAAGGTCATCGCATACACGATACATTACAATAGTTACACACAATATTGCGCTTATAAGGTCAGGCACATATACTTTTGATATAACAAATACAGTGTGTCCCGGAATAAAAAGAATAAAGTGTACTCATAACCTTGAAAGGGCGTGAAAATAGATCCAAAATTATCGACAAATTTAAATATATTTAAAAAATAAAAATATATGCTTCCTATTTTTTTTTTCAAGAATTATGATTTTTATTTATCACTAATGATGTATATTGAAAATATCAGTGAAAAAAAAAACGATTTTTCATGACTTAAGCATAGATTAGTTAATGACAGTCACTTTTTTGCTGGCTATTTGGTATCGTATTCCCATCGATTACTAACTGATACGAATATATTTTTTTTTATTTCAACGAAATCGACCGATTACTTTGAAAGAAGTCGATCTTTGTGGTGATGCAGATGTTTCTGTCCCTCCTGCAGCTGAGACATGACCCTCTTTACGATACCGATTCCATTTATGGGAAATGTTCTTGCCTTGGCTTAACATATTCATTTTGAGAACATGGTACCCAATGAGATATGGCATATCAAAATGAAATATGCAAAAATATGAAATTAACCTAACATTAAGTATTATTCTGTACTTTAGTGTGATTATGGGATCCCTTGGGCTTCATTTACTTTATCATATAAATTGTGAATTTTCATAATACAGAAGACGGCATTTTTACCTATTTCAATTAATTGACACAAACATCAGATGCAAACTAATTGCGAGATGAGACAACTACCTCACTTTTCGATTGTACGTTTTTGACGCTTCCATCTATTGTATTTATAACATCATTGATTACATTCCTATTTTCCATAAAAACGTCATCTCTTCACTCCATTGTGGTAAAAAAAACAATATAGCGGACATTGTTTTTATACCACAACAGGTGCCAAACAAGCATATGGTCCACCTGATGTAACAATCCTAGACTTCGTGATTTCGCTGCGGACTTCTATAATGTGAAGTAATGATACTTCCCCATACTCTACCTCTCTTTCGCCACGTTTACTAGTATGCAAGGTTCACCACGTGCACACAAACAGGTGTACACAATAGAGCGTCTATTAATCTAACATCTCGTAGGAGGTGAGCCTTAAAGCTTAGTCACTAAGCAAAGAACATTCAGAACTTTATGGGGCGCAGTAAAAGCGAAATTTAAATTTACAAATAACAGTATTCCACTCGTGTCTCGCCGCCAATCGTTATTTTATTACAATTGTTCTAAATATTTTGCTTATTTAAGTTTTTAAAATAAATTACAGTTGTGTAAACTAAGTAAAAAATTGAATTATTTACTTTGTTTACACAACGCCATCTACCTTGTTAATTTTAAATAATTGCTCTAAGTCTAAGCCACAATCAAATCAAATCATTTTATTTGTGAGCATACATGGTAATAAGGTGGTACAAATATAAAAGTGCAAGCGTGTTGCACCAAATATTGGCATGCAAAACGATAATTAAAATTGAAATGTCAGAATAAATTAACACAAATTGAAAATAAAAATATTAGTTGTCAAACATTCATTAAAAATTACAAACAATAGTCACATAATATAAACATTATAATATTACAATAAATAAAAAAATATAAATTATAAAATGGTCATTAACTAATTATGTTTTATCTTTTTGAACTCCTCTACTCTATAGACACTCTGATGTGAGACGTTTTGTATGATATAGAGATTATATACTTAAGATAAATTATTGCATTTATTTATGGCTAATTATTTTCATGGCGACTAATAATTTAAAGGGCGTCTAACTATTTTTTACTAAAAAATAACTTGGCAGCGATTAAATGTTTTAACTATAATAATATTATATTATATGAGCTTCAAAATATTATATGATGAATATATTAGATAATATTAGATGAGCTTCAAAATGCAAAGAATTAAAAAAACTAAATAATGTCTGCTATTTTATGGTAGCTAACGTATTAACGCTACCAATTGAAATCATAGACAAGGTGCAATAAATAATGACTTGGCGAATTATATCAACAGTAGGATTACAAACATTGTATAGGCAACTATGGATATAAAAGGATTTTCTGACTATAATTTGTAAGCAGCTATAAAAATTAAAACTAGGGGTTCTGTTTTTTTTTTTGTTTGTAGAAACATAATTTATGCAAGTTTTAAAAAACACGGCTTCAATTCAAACTGTTCTAAAACAATTTATTTTAATCATGCCAACCCTGGAGACAAAATAATTATATTTGATTACCGAGAATTCAAGACGAAAATAGCATGCATTAATTTCACAGTTCACAATACAAAAGGCCGTGAACTATCACTTCCAATACTCAAACTAGGAGTCAAACTATTCTAATAAACCGACTTACTTACACTCTACTAAACATCCCACACAATATCCACTATTGTGTGACCAAACTAAAGTATATAACGTAAAGTTTCACAGCATATTTGCTGAGTGAGGTTTATTAAAACTTGACGAGTAAAGTCAATTTATTTACCTACGCATTTCGGTCTGTGGTCGCCATTCCTGGGGCCTTACCACAAGCTCTAAACGCAGGAATGGAACCATCATGGTTGCGAATTTGTGAATGAAATTCATTGATAAATACGCAACCATCATAGTTCCATTCCTGCGTTTAGATCTTGTGGCACAGTATTACTATTTTTCATATTATTATCAAATCATTTAGTTGGCAATGTAACATTCTTAGTTTGTTTAATTATTATTATTCCGATCTTATCTCATATCGTATTCCGATATAATCCCACTTAAATTAAACTTTGAAGATACATAATGTGATACGAGAATACCAAATTTGACATTTGTGAGATCGAGACTGGATCGGAACTGAATTTTGACTACATTTTAATTACGAGAATTGCCCCTCTGGGGTCCGGAACTTTCTTTCCCGACAAGGGTTGCCATCTCTAAACACTAGCAACCAGACAAGATGAATGAAAACTCCGGATTTTCGATCTTAAAACCTGGACATGTCATCAGTGTTTTTAGTACTATTTTTTAATAACTTTTCACCCTGGACTACAAATGAAACTAGGACAAATCCAGGGAAACCCGGACGGATGGCAACCCTCCTCCCGGACAGCCATCGGTTCTGTAAGCTACGTACCGTGCGCTATTCTGAGGAATCAGACTTTATTCTTAGGAATCGGACTTTATTTTTGGACAGGCGTGACGCAATCCTGTTGGTTTCCCACACATTTGCATAATGCATTTACTAATTAGCAATTAAAGCTAAAATATAAAGTTAATGGTAAAGGTGGCATTGTTGTGAAACTCACTGCATGTTGAAATCTGGGGCCCTGCCTGCTGAAGCCGATTCCCATGGGATTTTATGACTGCGAATGACTTGACTGACTGCGAAACCAAAGCTTTAGCATAGATTTGTGGTAAATGTATTTAGCTTAGCTGATAGAAAATCTGAAGCTGAAGATGTTTGTTAGTACCTTAAATATAATCTTCAGGCTTCAGTTTTGGCGGTAAAGCCTCAGAAAATCTTTAAATTGTTTTAAATCAGCACTGAGAAGGTACTTTGCCGAATCCTGATTTGAATACTGTTTACAATACGTAATTTCATTAATTTTTACTACGTTTATTGTATTTTACTCCTATATTTTTGTATTTTTTGTAAGTATATATGTATTTACAATTAAAATATTTGTTTTATCCCACAAAGCTTGGGATTAAATCTTAGAATCGAGAAGACATTCCCAGTTGTCGCTATAGGCTACGTCCCTAGCGTTGACAAATATGAATATTTGAGGACTTGGGGGCATTCTGGTGTAAGCAACACAAAAAGGATTATATTTTATGTCTACTGAGGATTAATAAGAGCTATAATTACGAGAGAAAAAAAGGATAACATTTAAGTATTTATCCCCTGCGTCCAATTAGTATATGAGGGATGAAATATCAAGGCGTTTTAGTATATAACGCTACGTGCGAGGATATAAGAAAAACCAATCTGGTTAATGCGATTTATACACTCTAACACAGATATTTTAAATGTATTTATATAACTTTATAAATAAATATAAAAAATAATTGTAACAACAAATGACTAAATGGCATAACGAGAAAACACAATGAACATAAGACATCATTCCAAGTCAGTCTATAAACCAACTTGAAAAATCTTTATTGCGTCTATGAACTTCCCCATCAATACCAACCTGCTAACTATGCGCATATTTTAACATAAACAAACACTCTCTCCTCAGATCCTGGTGAACGTGTGTTTGCTGACATCTGCCGATAGAGGGAGCTTATTCTTAGCAAAAGGAACACCCCCGAACAGATATCTGCAGGCGAAGCTGTTTGATGTCACTCGAGATACAGGTGTGTGTATTTGTTTTATTAGACATCAACTGTATAAGCTGTGGTTCTATTGGCGATGTTGTAGATTATTGCTAGTTAACTGAAAATCAATAACAACCGGAAATAAGGCGATCATGCATGAGGGTATTTATATACCTTTATTATTGCCTCAGCGGTGTCACTCTGTCACCGTTGTCGAGGTCTTCACCTACCCACTCTGTCACCGTTGTTATTTTTCATAAATCATGCAACGCGAAAGTTTAAAAGTTAGGAAAACTGAAGATCATTTATCAGCTTGGTTTTGCACGCAAAAAATTAAAAAGATGCACCTATTTTATGGGGTGCAAGCGGCTTCTCGTGCGTGAACATGCACCTTACCTGCACGTGGTGCACCCTGTTATTTAACTTACAAGGCTCTGGCAAAATAAAGGTAGGGCACAGCGTATTTAAAGCTGCCCGTTTGGGTAAATTTCTCCATTTTACAGACCACCGCAGCCAAATAGTTTCTGTGAGTGAGTGACCAGGAAGGAAGAAGTTGCTGCGTTATTTCATGTCGTGAGCAAACGCTCAAATATATAGACATGTGGTTACGGTAACCGCTTCACATCAGGCGGCCCGCATGCTCGTCTGCCATTCAACGTGGTAGCAAAAAAATATGACAAGAAACAAAGTGCAATTACAAAAACATGTTATCCAAATCCATTTAACGTTAAGATGTTGTCTTTATTATAGACTACAACCATGAATATTGATTGCCTAATTTCCAGTAAACTGGTGTACAAATTGTTATAGGTATGGTAACATAACTTTTTGCAAAATCAAGTAAAATTTCTTACATAAACACATAGTCGCCTTTTTACCTTCGCAGACGGTTGAATCCCGTGTGGTCTTCACAATAGGGCACTATTAACAGTATTTGATGTCACATTGTTCCACCCAATTGAATCCCAGTAGACAATACTGAATGGGGTCATTAGAACCAGTGTTGATACTTGAGGAATAAATAAATTAACATAATATTTACATTAAACTGACAAATGTACGATGACTTTGTCCAAGGTCGTCGCCAGCCAATGGCCCAGGGGGGCAAGTTGATATGGAAAAGTATGAATTGTAGGTAAAGTCGAGACACCATGAAGCTTTTCACTTGTAGTACGAGCCTTACATCTACAGCGATTGTAATAATAACGGTTCAGAGTCCACCGTGTAAGGCTTCACGAGTTCTTGACTGTACAATAAATAAAACTTATAAATAAATAGAAACTCATGTGGGGGGCCAGCTGCCCCTCCCTACCCCCTCTTGGCGACGCCCTTGACTTTGTCTAAATTCTAGACAGGGGTAACACTGCGCTAGAGCGCGCAATTGCGCTAACTCAATTCACTGTACACTTTCCGACATAGCCTCAGAAGGCCAATTCTCGTAATTTTTCTACGAACGCAGATTGAAAATTGACCTAATCGAGATTGAATTGTGAATTGGCTAAAATTATATACTTGATTTCATTAATTGTTTATTATCAATTCTTGTTGTTGGCAAAGTAACATTCCTTAGTTTGTTTAATTTTCACTCATATTTCGATTTAATCCCGCTTAAATTTAATTTTGAAGTTACATATTGTGTTACGAGAATACCAAATGTGACATTTGTGAGATCGAGACTGGATCGAAACTGAATTTTGACTATATTTACGAGAATTGCCCCTCTGATCTGTCTCAATCTCAGTCATTTACCACACTAACTCCGCTCAGAAAAAACGAGCCGACACAGTTCGCGATTTGTGCGCTATTTGTATAGAACCCATGTGTGCGCAACCAGAAGACCAATTCCCGTTATTAATTTACTATAGGTACCCTGTATAGGAAATAAAGTTGACCGGGTCGAGTTAGAATTATGAATTAACTGAAAATTGTATAGTTGCTTTCTTTCTTGAATTTATATCAATTCTTATTGCGACCGGCATAACAATCTTAGTTTGTTTAAGTTTCAATCATATTTCGTTTTACTCACACTTTAATAACACTTTGAAGTTTCATATTGTGATACGAGAATACCAAATGTACGTTTGTGAGATCGAGAATGGATCGAAGCTGAATTTTGAATCACTTTTAATTATGAGAATTGCCCCTCAGAACGTTTTCCGGCCAGCGATTTTGTTGTGCCATGACCATGGCGCAGTTTCGAGTTGACTCAATGAGATGGCACAGTAGCTGCGCTAGAGTTACTGATTTGACGCACGAAATTTTTCTGAGTTGTTGTTTTGTTTACCGCAATCATTCGCTTTATAAAAGAGATCTATCTATCACTAGCACTAGCTATCGCACTTACTCATCCATCACTCAACATATTTTACGCCGTGTTTAGGAAAGTATCAACATTTATAAGGTGTGAGAAAAATTTGGACAGCTTAGGTAGAAATCGAAGTACATCTGCTTGCTTCTCTCCTTAATATCGATGTCCCAATTAGAATCATCGAATACAAGAAAGAGTTTTGATGCTAGAGCAAGATGTAGATACTGTGTGTTGCCTCATTTTCAGAGCCCAGAAACTCATTGGAGGGCTGGAGGGAGCATATATTTTCGTGTTACCTTCAAATGGATCTTCACAATGACAATTATAACTATATTTCTTTGTATCTTTCAAATCTTCTCTTTTTTTTAAGGCGAAGCTTACAAAACTAAACTAAATGAGATAAAATAACTCCATTGGAAAAATTACGTCAATACATTACTTTTATTACACAATTAAACTAGTTAATAATATTAACGGCGTATTTTATGGTATTTTAAGAGAAAGTTCTTTGTGTATTTTATTTATTTAATGTTTGCAAACAGGTTTATAATATAACATACATACAATAACATACAACAAGCAATAAATACATAACAAAACATAGAATATAGACCCAATGATGGGCAAACACAGCAGGCATGATGAATAACATTTACAAATTATCAAGCGATGGCAAACGATTTCAAGCTTCAGGGGGCCCCTGGAAACCGCCCTTTCGAAATTATTCTTCAGAAATTCGATTCTGATCGATTCGAAAAATAGGTCTTACGTTTTAGTTATTGACAAACACCTTAAGCTTAGTCGGAGAGCTCCAGAGTTTCTACCAGCTATGCTAAATACAAGTACCAAAAATTTAAGCTTAACTTTGATATTCGCAATTAAAAAATTCAATGGGAATCGGCTTCAGCTTAGCCGGTAGGACCCCAGCTTGCGACACATCCGCTGTACTTCTCTACTTATTAGAGGTATATTTTATACGGCCCTTTTTAAGTTAATCTCAGGAAATCAATATATCAATTTAACACAGGCCTGGAATAAAAATGAATTTTAAATTAAATATTTTAAAGACTACTCTTCTCTTTGGAGCCAACGTAGATTCACATTTTCACATTTAACCTTTACGTTATAGAATACCGGAATCGAATATCAAATTTCCTTTCGTCTTGTTGTTCTGGCGAGTAAGATCATCAAGAAGCTTCCGAAATGATTGAGAGTCATCAGCGGGTCGATACACGAGCAACACTTCCTCTGTTGCAAAAGCTAATAATATATTGTTATCGCTGTAGTCGGACAATGCTTGTTATCCACTGGACTAAGGTTAAAATAAACGACTCTAGAATAAAGTCTTTTGAAAGTTACAGATAGATGTTTAATTATAAAGTGACCTATAGGCTCCTTGTAAAAGGTTGAGTACGACCTAAAACCTGATCTGGGAGCTCCAACAGCATCTTGAATATAATCGCCAGCAGACTTGACTGCTCGTACGTGAGCCATTGATGTGACATATCGGGTGGAATGGTGCAGAAATGGCTCACATTATAAACAAAGAAATAAAATAATGTAATATACTAACACGTAGTTTATAAGTATCCTTTATATACTAACAAAATGTGAGTATTAGTTATTCGAATAAATAATTTTTACTATGTATCTCTCTTAAATCCCGGTCATTTGATAGGCGTGCGCGGGGATATAGATCCAACGCGTAGAGGCCCCTTTGAGAAGTTTAATGTAATGTTGTACGCCCGCCGTGACCCGCTCCGGGATATGTCAATGGAACGACATACCCATGAGCAGGCAACACCGGTGTGAGTGACTCTGGGATGTCGAGAGGTGTGCTGCGCTTTCTCCGAAGTTACTCGCGGCGTTATGCCCTTTAACACTTCCACCCCTGGAGCATATAGCTCTAGCGGCTCCTCTCTGGACGGCCAATGAAGGCAAGCCAGAGCTGAGAGTCCTGCGGGCCTTCTTGTGTTTACACTCCGACCGATGAAGACACGTCGGAGACGAAGGCCCTGACCGACTCTCTGGAGACTCGGGTCCGTGGTGTCGCTACTCACACAACAGCTCGCCACAAGCTGCCCTGCGGACTTATTATTACTATCTCATTTATTTAATTTTAATTTTGTTGAATACATTTTTTAATATATAATATTTTAATATATAATATTAAAAAATACATTAAAAAATATATAAAACAGAATCGAAGCTCTTGGCGATTAAGCCATTGACCGTCACAACTATCGCAAACAATCACTGTTGAATCGACGTTATTATTATGTATCTCTTTTTAATCACGGGTCAAGCCCGGTCATTTGATAGGCATGCACGGGGATATGGATCCAACGCGTAGAGGCCCCTTTGAGAAGTTTGATGTAATGTTGTACGCCCGCCGTGACCCGCTCTAGGATATGTCAATGGAACGACATACCCATGAGCAGGTCTCGGCAGGCGTTGAGACTATTGCGAAGTGTGATGGAAAATAAATGGGCTATGGAGATGAGGTCTGGGTGAACTTAATACCGGGCTATTACAGAAGAGGGACGGACGCCTGCCATAACTGCTTTTA
Source organism: Hypsopygia costalis (assembly GCA_937001555.2). Classification (NCBI taxonomy): domain Eukaryota; kingdom Metazoa; phylum Arthropoda; class Insecta; order Lepidoptera; family Pyralidae; genus Hypsopygia; species Hypsopygia costalis. The sequence continues at coordinate 8,041,059 of OW443350.2, forward strand.
TTGCTAGTTATTTGCGGCAGGCCGTGGCTTGCCACTCACTAGAAGGGCCCCCGAAATGCCAGGAAAACGGCCGGGGGCAACACCGGTGTGAGTGACTCAGGGATGTCGAGAGGTGTGCTGCGCTTTATTATTATTATTATTAAAAGCTCTTATATACGAGCGGGACGTTGCCAACGGCAGCGACGCGTAGGGACTAACTTGGTTACAATTTATCCTTAGACAACCAGTCAGCTGAAATAAAATTCGTGTACCTACTTTTAGTTGAAAGTAGTTACCCGGCGAATGATAGCATAGGAGACTTTACAGGCACGCAGTCACTTTCTCGAAATAGAGCACACGATCTGCTGAATGACTGACTGAACGACACGTCGGCTTCAACCCTCATCATCCCACTGTTGGGATACGGGTGTTCCCTCAATCGAATGTGTTTAGAGCATACTCCACCACGCTGCTCTAGTCGGTGATGTAAGATATGTAATTTCTTAAAAAGTGTTTTTTCCAACTTCCAAGAAGGTTTGTCATGTTGCTGAATTTTTTCTATTTATATTTTCCTGCTATAAAGAGTAATATTTAACAGGTAGATAATAATAAATTTATTTCAAAGCAACATGTACATGAAGTTTCACAAACAAAAGTAACACAATAGAAATTTACCAGATAACTATAGAAATTGTGCCATCTGAACTAGTATTTTGAAAATACTGTATCTCAGACGACCTTCCCAGTTTGTATACTTAGAGACTTTGCGGGAGTGTTGTAATAGTCTATAAGAGTTATAGTATACTTATTCTATTAATAGTACTAACAAAATATAGTAGTAATTTAAAGTAATACATTATATAATTCTAAATAAAATGCTACACTCATTAATAACAATACCCACATCAATTCTAAATTTGTATTATATAGTATGCATTAAATATAAATTCCGTTATAAACATACCAGGTGATCAGTATACGCTGAGCAGATGGCGCTACACTGCGACTTTACAGCAGTAAATATCAAATTGAGGGTCGAGGAGTTTTGTTTAATTTTTCCCCACTCTGTCCACAGGAATAAATTACTCCGGTTCGAACCGACAAGGAATCAACCCTCAATCCCATTAACAATTAATTTGTAAGTGGTTCATTAAGATCTTTCAACCAAAGCCAACTTCACCTGCACGCGGTGCACCCTACTGACTGACAAACGAAGCTCTGGCGAAAAGAGAGGTAGGGTAATTGTAAGCTACCCGACTGGGGAATGTACCTCACCAGAAAGAAAGAAAGGATATGCTGCGTTGGCAGCATGGGTGGCGGCACGCGAGCGATATTTTATGTTGCGAGCGTTAATATGGCTACGGTAACCGCTTCACATCAGGCGGGCCGTATGCTTGTCTGCCACCTGACGTAGTATTAAAAAAATATATGAGAATAAGAGATATTACAATACGTTCCTACTATATGGATGCGTACCTTTACTAGGTACAAACACTAACCGTGGTGATTCACGGGAGTACCGCGGGGGTGGCTCCACAAACACACTAAAAATAGGATGGCACCCCTCTATAAATCTATGCCCTACAAACTTACATAGATTTATTGCTTTTGAGACCATACTTGATATTTGATGGTTTTTAAATGTCACTCGTAACAACTTGATAGGAAACTTTATTATTGGGTTGTCTATAGTATCGATCATATAGATTGTTTGTTACTATGTTTTAGTTTGTTACTATGTCTTTATACTATGACGGATGCCAAACAAGTAGATTACAAACAGGTTAATTGGTTTAAGAACAACACTTGGAATTCGTTGACGACTTGGTACTTTACCATTTTACCACTTGGTAACTTTACCATCGGGTCACCTACAATCTATAGTCATAGCTTGTTACAATGTTTTAGTTTGTTACGTGGTTTCTTATATTATGACAAACAGATTTATTGCTTTTGAGAATTAAAATTGGATGGTTTTAAAATGTGAGTGGTTCTGTGATAACTTAATAGTAAACTTTAGCATTGTATCATCTTTGTTAAGTGTTATTTTTTTTTATTTACTACGTCAGCTGGCAGACAAGCATACGGCTCGCCTTTTGCGAAGCGGTTACCGTAACCATATTAACGCTCGCAACATAAAATATTGCTCGCGCACCGCCCAGCCGCTGCCAACGCAGCATCTCCTTCCTTTCTGGCGACCTCAGTCACTCGCAGGAACACAACAACCCTCAAGGGAATTGTTATTTGGCTGCGGTATTCTGTGAGGTGGAGATACATTCCCCAGTCGGGTAGCTTATAATTACGCTCCCTACCTCTCTTTTCGCCAGAGCTTCGTTTGTAAGTTAGCAGGGTGCACCACGTGCAGGTGAAGTTGGCTTTGGTTCTAAGATGTTGATAAACCACTTACAACCACAAAAGGTGTAACAACATTGAAAAGGTTAGAAAACGCTGATCTATAGGATACTGTCACCGTTTTAAATTAGGCGAGACGTATGCTTGTTTGGCATCCGGCATAGAAAAGAAAATTATATATTTAGAACTATTGCAATTCTTCTTTTTTTTATACCACAAAAGTGACAAACAAGCATACGTCCCGCCCGATGGAAAGCAGTTACCGTAGCCTAAGAGCGCCTGTAACACCAGAGGCATTACGCGTGTAATGCCTCTGGTGTTGCTTACTTTAGATAAATTGATATCGCCGTCGTTTAAGTCCTCCACATAGGTACTTTCTTGAAAAGAAATGAAAAATCAGAATAAGAGAATTTTAATACAAAAACACAAATCTAGAAGTTGAAAGTGAGTAAGAAGAAGAAAAAAAACCGGCCAAGTGCGAGTCGGACTCGCGCACGTAGGGTTCCGTACCTTTATCTATAAAACGGCAAAAAAAATCACGTTTGTTGTATGGGAGCCCCCCTTAAATATTTGTTTTATTTTCTTTTAATATATTTATTTTTAAAGCGAATATAATATAACTAAATATTATGTGAGTATTTCAAGCGTCTACCTATTACCGTTATGAATTGCGAGCAAAAACGAGCAAATAAATCACGTTTGTTGTATGGAAGCCCCCTTAAACATTTATTGTATTCCGGTTTTTAGTATTTGTTGTTATAGCGGCAATAGAAATACATCATCTGTGAAAATTTCAACTGTCTAACTATCACGGTTCATCAGATACAGCCTGGTGACAGGACGGACGGACGGACAGCGGAGCCTTAGCAATAGGGTTCCTTTTTACCCTTCGGGTACGGAACCCTAAAAATGGAGTGTGGGTGTGGCTGTATCATGGACACGGCCGTGTGTTGTACATGAATACGTTATATGCACTAAAATTATCTCAAAATGGCAGCGCTTCCCCCTCCCCCGCACGTGATGTTCCATAGTCCTTGCGTAATAAATTCTTTGATCGTTCATCTATCCATTGGTGTCATTGATGGAGATGTATGATAGATACTCGTAGATATATAAGATGAGAGATAAATATGTAGCTGTACAATCAACACACACCAACGTGTATTTCCCGATTTTGTTATCATTCGTTTTTTTTTAATTGCCTCCCTATGGAAGCAATTCTAAAGACGCATTCACGTCGAAACATAAATTCGCTCAAATAATTTTGTATTAAGAAGAAATTCTGGGGAAAATACATTTAAAATAAAATAAAAATGTCTTACGTAAAAAATTGTCTTTGTTCTAAGTCAACGTAATTAAATTTTAGCAAATATAAACTGCCTTTGATAAAATTACTCGAGAGACGTTTTCGACGAAATATTTTTCCTCAAATTCACGTTGCTACGACAAAATATTTATTCTAATAAATATTATTTATTTCTTCCAATTACCTGAATATTTAATACGTCTGTTTAACTCCAGTTGAGCGTGAAACTTTGTTATCATTACGTATATTTAAAGAGAAAAGTCCAGAGTAAGAGAATTTGAATACAAAATACAGAACAAATATAGAACTTGAAAGTGAATAAGAAGAAAAAAATCGGCCAAGTGCGAGTCAGACTCGCCCACGAAGGGTTCCGTACCATTATCTATAAAAACGGCAAAAAAAAATCACGTTCGTTGTATGGGAGCTCCGCTTAAATATTTGTTTTATTTTTATTTAATTATTTGTTATTAAAGTGAATATACAACTAAATAATATGTGAGTATTTCAAGCGTCTACCTATTACCGTTATCAATTGCGAGCATAAACGAGCAAAAAAAATCACGTTTGTTGAATGGGAGCCCATTAAAATATTTATTTTATTCGGTTTTTTAGTATTTGTTGTAATAGCGGCAATAGAAATACATCATCTGTGAAAATTTCAACTGTCTAACTATCACGGTTCATGAGATACAGCGTGGTGACAGGACGGACGGACGGACAGCGGAGCCTTAGTAATAGGGTTCCTTTTTACCCTTTGGGTACGGAACCCTAAAAAAGATTACATCTATTGAGCGCTTAGTGCGAGGTTTTTGGTCACATTCAAACGTGTTGACGTTTACAGCTGTTCAGGCCTCTTGTACACGCTAAGAAAAGTCGCCGGGCCTATGCAAGAATTCGTGTCGTTTTTGGTGAAATATGCTCTCATCAGGAGCGTGGTGACGCTGCTCAGCTGTGGTTTGGCGGAGGCCAGTTTTTCAAGCCACTGGTCTGGTAAGGTCACTGATTTGGCTTGACGACTGTCATATTAGACAACATGATGAAATAAAGCCTTCCGATAGCGTCGTTGCGCGTGTCAGTCTAATCAAACACGCAAGTTAAGCAACGTCGACCGCAGGCTGTATATGGATGGCTTTATTTATCTCGAGCTCCTCCGCGCTTCGGAGTTGTCATTACATGACAATCGTTAAGCCAAATCAGTGACCTTAGGACGACTTATGAAGATCAAAGAAATTTACCTCTCATAGATATCTTTTATCACGATATTGAATTTTTACTACATTTATACAAATAGATATCCTAATCATTAAGTCCTATTTGTAAATGCACCGTGGTATTTCAAAAATGACTATCTCCATCGGGACCTTAAAGTGGAGTTTGTGGACAAAGTGATACAAAGATATGCAGAAGCTCATGAACTTAGACTTCATCACCATGTGAATCCAGAGGTAGTCAAACTTCTCGATAACACAGACCTAGTGAGAAGACTCTAAAGAACAAAACCTTTTGAGTTAGTGTAGTAATAAGTGAGACAATGCTAGTGATAGTGCATTAAATATAACACAATAAGAAAGTGTTTCACCTTAATAGACACTAAGAAAAGTCAATGGACATTATTCTTAGACTATAATATTTAGAAGTTTATGTTAAAGTTAAATTACTTATTAGCCCATAAGCTAGATTGTAATATTTTAAAGTTATAATACTTTACAAAAAAAAAAAAAAAAGTCCTATCCAATTACTACCTACCTTCTATCCTTATCTTTACTCTTCATTATAATGTTAAATATCGCCGCAAACATCATTGGCTCGTCCTTTTTCCGTTATTATGGATCGGTGCAGTACCTATGTCTTTTTCTTTTTTTTATATTAGAGGGTAGGAAACGAGCATGTGGGTCACCTGATGGAAAGCAATCACCACCGCCCATGGAGATCAGCAACACCAAGGGGTCGCCGATCCGTTGTCAGCCTATTCTCCTTCCTTTCTTTGTTTCTGGTGACCTCACTCACTCGCAGGAACACAACAACCCTCAAGGGAATTGTTATTTGGCTGCGGTATTCTGTGAGGTGGAGGTACTTCCCCAGTCGGGCAGCTTAAATATAGGCTATGTCCTATCTCTCTTTTCGCCAGGGCCTCATTTGTCTGTCAGCAGGGTGCACCGCGTGCAGGTGAGGTTGGCTTTAGTTCAAAGATGTTGATGAACTACTTACACCCCTTTCTTCCATTCACCCCTTACCACACTCTATGAGAGATGATATGGGTAAGAAAGGGGTAACCCCTTTCTTACCCATATCATCTCTCACACAATCCAACCACCTCTTTTTTTGGTCATACTCTCTCATTATATCAATTCACATTCAAATTCATCCTTCTCTTTGTCACATGTCTTTCATCCCTACGCATTACATTCATCTACATTCCACGAAAGGCGATTTCTCTCATCATTTTCATCACAGGTACTACTTTTATCTTCTCTACTAATACTATCTGTACTAAAACAATTCTTTTTTTTTATACTACGTCGGGTGGCAGACAAGCATACGGCCCGCCTGATGTGAAGCGGTTACCGTAGCCATATTAACACTCGCAATATTAAAAATATCGCTCGCGCGCCGCCAGCCCCGCTGCCAACGCAGCATTTCCTTCCTTTCTGGTGACCTCACTCACTCGCAGGAACACAACAAACCTCAAGGGAATTGTTATTTGGCTGCGGTATTCTGTGAGGTGGAGGTACATTCCCCAGTCGGGTAGCTTACAATTACGCTCCCTACCTCTCTTTTCGCCAGAGCTTCGTTTGTCAGTCAGCAGGGTGCACAACGTGCAGGTGAAGTTGGCTTCGGTTCAAAGACTAGACTTGCGCAAACAGTTCACTGAACTGAAAAGTGTGATGCAGTTCTTTTGACGCAAATGGACTATATCTCTCATCTAGTTCATTTCGTTCAATTACTTCAATGTATCTTTGATTCAATCGACTCAGTAGTTCTATTGCCTGATTAATTCTACATTCTTCTCAGTTCTATTGCATCATTTTGATGACATTGTATTAAATAAGTATAACTAATCAAATATTTTATAAATTCCCTTACAAATATTGATTCTCCTTCAAACTTTTCACAGGCTTAGGACTGTCAACCTTGAGGAAAGAGAAATTATTTAATGGTTAAAATAATAATTGATATAAAAATTGAGCCTTGTATCTTTACTACTATAGCATATTTTCGCTAACAGCTTATGGTTCTTTTGTCCTTAGCCTTCGAGTTCTAATTCGGTCAGTCAACCACGCACGAAACTATCTGTCTCGTTTTATCTCGAACAATTTCAGAATCTTCCGTCCTTTTCGCTCTCTATCGCTATCAATTTTGGCTTTATATATTTCCGTTCTTTTTACTCTTTGTCATTCGATTGAACTAAATGACGCAGTGAACTTTAAGGGACAAGAAAGAGTGAGTGACAAGAACCGGCTTGTATGGTGAACTGGTACAATTGAACTACTCACTCAGGAACTACACAAGTCTATCAAAGACGTTGATTAGCCACTTACACCGCAAAGATTCCCTTGAGGGTTGTTGTGTTTCTAAGACTGGTGAGAGCAATAGCGATAATCAATGATAAACAATTTAATGGTAATTAATGGGGTGTAAAAGGTTCATCAACATCTTTCAACCAAAGCCAACCTAACCGGTCGTTGTGCACCCTGCTGACTGACAAACGAGCCTTTGGCGAATAGCGTATTTTTTTAAGCTGCCCGACTAGGGGAGTAATTCCACCTCACAGAATACTGCAGCTAAATGACAATTCCCTTGAGGGAATTTTCAGTTAGCTTTGTGTTCCTACGAGTGAGTGAGCTCACCAGAGAAAGAAAGGAAAGAGTATAAGAAGGCAACGGATCGGCGACCCCTTGGTATTGCTAATCTCCATTGCGGTGGTGATTGCTTTCCATCAGGTGACTCACATGATCGTTTAACCCATCATATAAAAAAATAATCATTCCTTATCATCAATTCTCGTAACACCAGACATGCATCTCAGCATTCGCATTTCTGCTACATGCATTCTTCTTGCATCTTTCTTTTTCGCGACCCAACATTGCAGTCCATACAATACAACAGGCGTCCTAGCGCCGAAGCTGAAGCCATACCATCGGATTATAGGATTACAAAACTTGGTTTTAGCGTTTTAGGTTAAAGTTATTGACAAACATCTTCAGCTTAGTAGGTATAGCTCTAGTGTTTCTTCCAGCTGAGCTAAACATAATTGCCAACATTCTAAGCTGTAGTGTCATTTTCGCATTCAAAAAATTCAATGGTAGGGGCCATCCATAAATTACGTCACACGAAATTCATGATTTTTGACCCCCTCCCCCCGTCCTTGTCACAGCTGGTCACATTTGTGAGACTCCCCCCCTCCCTAGTGTGACGTCACATATTTTGCAATTATACATCTAGAGTTGCAAATGTTGAGTTTTTCGTTAATAGTTCAAAGTTCGTGTTTTAACAATTAGATTATAATAGATTTTGAAATGTTACGTCACAAAATTTAGGACCCCTCCCTCCCCCATGTCACACTTCGTCGACCCCCTCCCTAACGTGTGACGTAATATATGGATGGTCCCTTAATAGGCATCAGCTTTGGCGGTAGGGCCCCTAGTGTGATTGTAGTTTTACATATTTTGCCTTTAAGCTTAAGTGGTAGTCGGGGGTCAAATACAGCCCCCGATATCTGTCACCGAAAGCTAACGTCGCCCAGAAATAGAAAAGATTTTATAAATACGACATTGTGACTTACTGTATCGTCCGTAAACGATGTATGTACAATCACGTACAATTTCTGTATTTGATTTATGAACCTTTGTGACAAGGGTCACAATTTGCCGCTACAGTCCTTTCTGTAATCATTGTAATTGAATAAACTAATTGAATTCTACTCTTCGAGTTATTGCGAATAAGAATTTTCATTTGCAATTCAAGTACTTGTTAAATTAATTTTAGGCAACCTTTTTAGGAACGTTGTACAGCCATACATAGTCATACCAATGAATAAGCGACTCTATTCAATTTGAAACAGAGTCGCTTATTCATTGGTATGAATAAGCATTCTATTCAGTTATTGAATCGCAATAAGAGATGGTGGTAAGGGGGCTGGTTGTATATACGTTGTTGTCAATATTAAGTAATATGATTGAAGCGAGCAGAACGCTTTTTTTTATACTACGTCGGGTGGCAGACAAGCATACGGCCCGCCTGATGTAAAGCGGTTACCGTAGCCATATTAACGCTGGCAGCATAAAATATCGCTCGCGCGCCGCCACCCCCGCTGCCAATGCAGCATCTCCTTCCTTTCTGGTGACCTCACTCACTCGCAGGAACACAATAACCCTCAAGGGAATTGATATTTGGCTAAAAACGCTTATATACCTACGCCGAAAAGTCGCTCTTGGAAATGAATAGGCTCTAAAGCCACCAAACCGATTTTATTCAAACTTGTCACAAGTAAAGATCTCGACAATTCGACTACGATTGAACGTTATTTGTTCCTAAATATCGGAAGATAAATAAAATTAAAAAATTCTTAAAACGTATGTCTGAAGAATAGGCTATTTGACAATATTCAAAAATTGTATAAATTATTTAACAATATCATAAAATACACAAAACTATAAAGATCTGCAAACTTTCATTCTAATATCTTCCTTCCGACTTATTTGTGGGTCGATCAAATTTTGGTGGGAAAGTCCATTTTAAAAGTATGAAATTATTCAAAAAAAAAATCCATTGGAGAAGCAGTAAAATATACTTTTATTATGATACTAATTACATACCCACTTCAAAATGTGAGCAAGTAAGCCATATAATTGATATTTTTTATGGGTGTATATGCCTTAAAATAAAAATATATTATTATTAATAAATTGGGGGTGTAAGTGGTTCATCAACACCTTTGAACCAAAGCCAACTTCACCTGCACGCGGTGTATTCTGCTGACTGACAAACGAAGCTCTGGCGAAAAGAGATGTACCTCCACCTCACAGAATACCGCAGCCAAATAACAATTCCCTTGAGGTTTGTTGTGTTCCTCCGAGTGAGTGAGGTTACCAAAAAGGAAAGAAGGAGATGCTGCGTTGGCAGCGGGGGTGGCGACACGCGAACGATATTTTATGTCGCGAGCGTTAATATGGCTACGGTAACCGCTTCACATCAGGCGGGCCGTATGCTTGTTTGCCACCCTAAGTAGTATGAAAAAAAAATATAATTTTGATATTTCTTCTTCTAAATCGTCTTATCACAATTTATTGTTTAACTTAACTTATAGCCTAACTTAAATATGAGAGTTCTTCTCTATTTGGTCGGTTTGTTTTCGTTGACATGATCGAAGGCGATCAAAAAAACTCTCACTAAGCACTCTGTTCTACAGATGAGTCCATCTGTGGTCTTTTGAATAGTCTGCGTTAGGATAAAGAAAAGAATAAAAAAAAATGGGATGTGCCTGTATCATAGACACGGCTGTGTTGTGCGTGAATACGTTATATGCACTGAAATTATCTCAAAGTGGCAGCGCTTCCCCATCCCCCGCACGCGATATTCAATAGTCCTTACTTAGCGTAAAAAAATATTTGATCCTTCATCTATCTAGTGGTGTGATTGAATTTTGAATGTAGAGCATAGATTCGAAACTACAACGCCAAACTGTATCTCCCGATTTTGTTATCATTACAGTGTAGGCCAAATCCTCCTTCCGTCTAAGATGGACGAGAGAGGGTCGTGCTCCTGTAGTAGAGACTAAAATGGACCTGATGATGATGATGATGATGACATTGTTTGGACTGCCCCCGCATGGTAGCAAATTTAAAGACACATTCACATCAAAAGTTTTTTCTCCATTCCAGATTTAAATGACGCACTGAAAATAGCAAGAACGCAAGAAATCAAAATACCATTCGGAGTCGGAGTAGCGGGTTTAGCTGCACAGACGAAACATCCTATTAACATCAAAAATGCATACGCGGATCCGAGGTAAGCAAGATTGAGAATCCAATAGAAACGGTCGTATCTCGGCTAGGAGAAATCCTTTAAACTTTAAGAAATCCTTTGAAATGAACGTATGGAATAACTGAGGTAAATCTTTTACTACTACTGTATAATTCAATACTAATGCCATAAACTTGTATGCAATGTAACTTCTTAGTTTGATAACTCAATCTAGGAAAATCTCTTTGTTTAGATGAGTGTTTTTCAACCTTTAAAATACTTAGTTATTGCATTTAAAATTTTTGGGGTGTGGTTCAGCGACATCTTTAAACCAAAGCCAACTTCACCTGCACGCGATGCACCTGCTGACTGACAAATGAAGCTCTGGCGAAAAGAGAGGTAGGGAGCGTAATTGTAAGCTACCCGGCTGGGGAATGTACCTCCACCTCACAGAATACCGCAACCAAATGACAATTCCCTTGAGGGTAGTTGTGTTCCTGCGAGTGGGTGAGGTCAGCAGAAAGGAAGGAGATGCTGCGTTGGCAGCGAATGTGGCGGCACGCGAGCGATATTTTATGTTGCGAGCATTAATATGGCTACGGTAACCGCTTACCATCAGGCGGGCCGTATGCTTGTCTGCCACCCGACGTAGTATAAATAAAAAAAAAATCCTCCATGTCCGAATGCTCCCGCAATGCCTTCAACAGAACCAAATGGAGTAAAATATCAAGAGATCAATTCATTATGACCTGCCCATGAGCACGAACACTCAGCCAAGAGTGTCCGACTGAGAAGAAGATACTAGTCTAGATATAACTTTTTAGTGTAATTAACCGATCTAGAAATCTCTTTGTTTAGATGAGCTTTTTCAATCTTTTTGAATACGGGAACCCTTTACAAGTTTAAATTTTCTGGCGGTTCACTCCTTTCATGAAAAAGCTTAAAAACTGATAATGCCATTTGTTACTGACTTTGTTCTTAGGTGAACTAATTAGGTATTTAATGGTGAAAGTTAATTGATTCAGGTGTTATTTTACGGAAGTCAAATTTACAGGTAGTATGATCTACACTACTTTGCGTGTTTCCGCCACCAATTAGGTCATGTAATCTGGGTGCCGGCCGGCAGTTTGCATGAACTAATTGGTGACGGAAGCACACAAAGTAGTGTAGGTCAAATTGCTTTTAATGGTGAAGGTAAAAATTAAGAAAAGTTATTAAATAAATAAATAAATATTGTCAGACAAATTACACAGCGCCATCTAGCCCCAAAGTAAGCGAAGCTTGTGTTATGGTTACTAGACAACTGATAAACATACGTAAATACATTTTTTTTTTGTAAATACATACGATACATAGAAAACATCCAGACCAAGACAAACATACATGTTCATGCACACAAATGTTTGTCCTGTTTGGGAATCGAACCCACGAGCGTTGGTGTCGAAGCCGCGTCATTGACCGCTACGCCACCGAGCTCGTCATATATTAGACTTAAATTGGAAAAAGATCTTTATTGTTAAGACTTTAGTTGATGAATTATTGGACTATATTCAGGACTGCTTATTATTTTAACTGTAGCGTATGATCTAAAAACTTTTCCCCCGCGACCGCCCGAATATAACTTGGTGACCCACCGGGGGGTCGTGACCCATAGTTTGACTTTGAAAAATCACTGGTCTATATAAGTGTTAGTATGTAGAAATCTTTTGCGACCCTTTATCCTCTCAGATTCTTGTAACCTGTATGTATTTCATTAAATTACAAATATGAAATCTGTACATTTTTATTTATTTTCATAGTCAGATATCGGTTAATATAATAGGTAGGGGAAAAAGTCTTTTCGCATTATAGTATGTATGAACTTGTAATAAAATCTCTTTGGTTATACCATTTGTATCTGGCAGGTTTTGATATCTTTAAAAAGTTTAAATTTTAAAAAAGATAATTCCAAATTCAAATTAGGTAAATGTGTGATTTTCATTTGTTTTTTTTTACTGTCAAGATGAGTGAATCTAATGAAGAAATTCGATTCATTTTAAAATTTTACTACAAAAAAGGTAACAATGCAACGCAAGCTGCGAAAAAAATTTGTGACGTTTATGGACCTAGTGCAGTGTCTGTGAGAGTAGCACAAATTTGATTTAAGCGTTTTCAATCAGGAAATTTTGATGTGAAAGATACACGTCGCTCTGGTCGCCCTGTTACGGATAAAATGGATACCATTTTTGAAAAAGTGGATCAAGATCGGCATATCAGTAGTTATGACGTAGCTGAAGAATTAGAAATTGACCACAAAACAGTTTTGGCGCATTTGAAAAAAGCTGGGTACACTAAAAAGCTCGATATTTGGGTGCCTCACGATCTCACTGAAAGAAACCTAATGAACCGTGTACTCATTTGCGATTCTTTACTAAGACGTAATGAAAGCGATCACGTACGACAAGAACGTGCGAAAAAGGTCGTGGTCAAAGGCCGGTCAGGCTTCACAGACTCTGGCAAAACCCGGGTTAACCCGCAACAAGGTGATGCTGTGTGTATGGTGGGATTGGAAGGGCATTATTCATTATGAGCTGTTACCGCCAGGCAGGACTATCGATTCTGAACTCTACTGTGAACAACTGATGAGTTTAAAGCAAAAAGTTGAGAGAAAGCGGCCGGAATTAATTAACAGAAGAGGTGTGATTTTTCATCATGATAACGCTAGACCTCACACATCTTTAGCCACTCAGCAAAAATTAAGAGAGTTTGACTGGGATGTGTTAATGCATCCGCCGTATAGTCCTGACCTTGCACCTTCTGATTTCCCCCTGTTTTGGTCTCTTCAGAATTCTTTAGGCAATGTCAGGTTAACATCACGAGAAGACTGCCAAAACCACTTGTCGTGGTTTTTTGAACAGAAGTCCCAAAATTTCTATAGTAATGGGATCATGTCTGTACCTACAAGATGGCAAAAAGTTATCGAACAAAATGGCACCTACATACTTTAGTTAAATGTAAATAAATTTTATTAAAAAATGTTTTGAATTTTCATATAAAATACGAAAAGACTTTTTCCCCAACCTAATAATAAACTAGCGGCCCTGTACGTGCTTCGCTACGTATAAAGTGAATTAATAAAAAAAAATTCATTTTGAGCATAAATAAACAAACGTCTGGGGGTACCGACTCTCGAACAGGCAACATAAAGTCGAAGTACGTCCAAAATGAAATGACCGCATGAATGACATAACAACATGCTTGTACTGTCAACACTGAAAAAAGTTTCAATTTAACAGCACAATCCCCATCTAAAAAAAGTTTCAATTTAACAGCAAAATCCCCATTAACAAAATGATCCGCCACTTATTGAATTCATTTTTTACAAAAAATGTGATAAATGAAGAACCGCTCCACCAATTTTGTGCAAACTTCACATAAACCATCTACTAAATAGTACGAACAAAGCCTAAACATTTGGTTTGGATAGGTGAGCCCGTTCTTCATTTATAAAATTACAACGAAAAGTGGCATTGATTTTTATACATATAGATAATGAAGTATCTAACATAGCCGTCGATTACGTTCCGAAACATTTTCTTAATAAACGTATCTTTTAGAACGCTCTTTTTAGAGCTTCGGGACCTTCCGCGGCCCACACTTTGAAAAACATTGGTCAGATTGAACATATTATGTTTGTTCATCAAATTTATTTTAATATTTACAGATTCAACAGTGAAATCGACGCACGAACGGGCTACAAAACAGAGCTCATTCTTTGTATGCCCATATGCAACTACGAAGGAGATGTCGTCGGTGTTGCGCAGATTATTAACAAAACTGATGGTAAGACCATTGTCTATTTCTAGCAGAAATAACTTCAAGGAATAATACCTCATTGTCAGTATCGACCACTACAGTACTATAATCTCAGTTGTGTCTAGTACTGGCGTAGTACTGGCGGCGATTACGATAAGGTTTTATTATTTGGAGTTTCTGCCGATTCTTCGTAAGATACGTTCAGAGCTGATACGTACCAAACTGAGCTGATCCTTCGACACCTACCGTAGATCTGGGGTAGGTTTTCTTTGGGAGTCGGGAAATGAGCGTACCTTATACAGCTACGGTACCTGTCATGGAAATCAGGAAGCCAGCTATCTGGCGCCCAAGTGTGGATACAGTTCTACTAGGCGTACGTAGTGCGTCGGGAAGTGAGCGTGCCTACAGCTCCGGTACCCATCATGGAGATTGGGGACTGGTGGTAGGGCCCCGATACTTGGAAGACCGAGCGTCGGTTCGCCATGAGCTACTCGACTAAGAGTGCCTAAGTAGCCTGCTTGCAGGTGAAAGGAGTGTAAGACCTGCTACAAATCTGCTTGCGTTCTTGCTTGGTTTACCAAGCGCAAGAGCGGTGCAGGGGGGCTAGCCAAATGGCAGTTTGCGAAGTAGAAAAGCGTAGCGATCGATAATTTGAACTGTGGAGCTCATACTAAAATGTTCGAATTGACAAATGTCACGTGATCTATCTAACGTTCGTTACGCTACGAATTACACTTGGCTAGGGGGGCAGGTAAAGCTCCTCTCGTCTGGTTGGTTTACTAGACGAGAGACTCGCAATCCTGTGATATAACCGGAAGGTTGGTGCACAGGGGCGCATTAGCTGTAGGCATGTAAACATAGGGTCCGTTGGTCCTTCGACCGCCTAGACAAAATTGGTCTTCGTTAATACGCAATGAAGAATCTAGAGTTTCAGCATTGCTGCCAAATTAGAAAAGATGGATATGATACGTAAAGATATGTATATCTGTAAGTTAGGTAGTATTAGAAAATATTTCTAAATTAATCCTATTCGAAAGTTGGACGAGAAAAAAAATATTCCATTGAAGGGAGCTATTTCAGCAGTGAGATAAATGATGGTTTCTATTTATTATTATGAATTTGTTAGAAAAAACACTCTAATTATTTACTTAAATAATCTAGCCTAAATTAACTCTAATATCCTAGTTAACGGTATCCAAGGTATGTGGCAGCTATTATAGAAATCGAATTATCTTAAGAAAGCATTTTCTACAGGTTCCATCGAATTTTCACCTCGTGACGTCGAAGTGTTCCGAAGATACCTCACCTTCTGCGGCATTGGGATCCAAAACGCACAGCTCTTCGAAACTTCAGTATTGGAGTACAAGAGAAACCAGATTCTTTTGGCCCTAGCTAGAAGCATATTCGAGGAGCAAAATAATTTGGAATGCTTAGTGACTAAAATTATGACGGAGGCTAGGGAGCTGCTGAAGTGTGATCGATGTGCAGTATTCATTTTGGATACGGATCATTGTGAATCGGTGAGAGTTTCAAGCTCATTATTACCTCCCATGAAAGCATGTTAGTAGTGTTTCTCATTTTGTCTTATTAGTCTATGCCTCTCTATTAAGTTTTATATACAACAGAATAAATATGATTGACACTAATCTATACTGATATTATAAAGCTGAAGAGTTTGTTTCTTTGTTTCAACGCGCTAATCTCAGGAACTACTGGTTCGAATTAAAAAAATATTTTAGTGTTAGATAGCCTATATTTCAAGGAAGGCTATAGGCTATATAACATCATGCTACCACCAATAGGAACGGAGCACCAATGAAAAATGGGAAAAGAATATTCCTTTTGAGGGCTTACGTTGCGTGCGCAGCGTAAACGGTTGAAGTTACGCAAAAATCATGTATAATAGAATTGTTCCTGTTTAAAAGTTCTAAAAAAAAGTCCGCGACAGCATATGACTATCTTTTAAGATTCACTATAACCTTTTTTTATGGTACTTAATCAAATTTGTTTGCAATTAATGCATTATTTGCAAACAAATTTGAAAGCAGGTATAAAATTAGTAGGTAGGTACCTACATAAATTATTCATCATAGGTTTTTTTTGTTAATTATACGATTAATCTTAAGTACTTGATTTCCTATGGTCTTACCACGATAACTGATATTCACGCGGACGAAGTCGCGGGCAACAGCTAGTACTTATCTAAAGAAAGAAAAATGACTCATCAATGTACTTCTATACAATGTATTTCTATAAGAGTACAAAAAAATATTAGAGAATAGCAACTTCTATCTAGCACGTTTTAGTTTGTAAATTGGACATCAGTTAAACAAGCTCGGTGGTCGAATGGTTAGCAATGGCCACTTTGACTCCGAGATTGCAGGTTCAAGACAAATATTTGTGCGCATGAACATATGTGTCTTGTTCTGGGCGTTTTCTATGTATTGCATGAAGGTATTTACAAAAAAAATGTATTTAAGTATAACACGAGTTATCTGGTACCCATAATACAGGCTTTGCTTAATTTGGGACTAGATGGCCGTGTATAATTAGTCCAGGAATTATAAATTTATTAAAGTCACAGCTGTAAAACTCGTCACTATTGCAGCAATGTAGCACTTGATCTACAGTTGGCTGTATTTGTATTTAATGTAACGATATTGGCAATTAAAAGAGTCGGCCGTGAGCTTCTTGCCAGTTCTTCTCAAGAAGCCCCGTCGCCGGAACTGGCACTTAAATTCACTTTCACATTCAAGATAGTGTGATGAATGTGAATCTAAGCTCTGCGGATTTAGAGTAGTAATGATTTATACATGTTCTTATATTTAATTTGTATGACGTTTCTAAGTGCTTTATAAAGTCCAAGGAATAAAGAATTTTTGATTTGATTTGATTTGCTGTAAATGATATTTAGTACAATACAGCACTTGTTCTTGTTGTAGTCCCTGTTAGCACTGTTTAAGACTTTACCAGTGTCCACAAACCTCCATGTGAATGAGTTGTAGTCAATTTTATAAAATAGCTTTTTTTTCTACTGCCAACAACAGTAAGCGTTATATACTTTAACTTCTTAAGAATATTTGGATGATGATTAATATTATAATAGGAAAACCTATCATTGGCATTACGATCTAATAATACATAAATATTTATCCGTAATTTGTAAGCTGTTGGTTTTGTAAATAAATAAAAATAAAAATATAAAAAATAATATATATTTTTTCTCGAAAATTGGTCGACACGTCCTGTCATCAGAAGGCACAATTAACTTGCACAGAGAATTAGTATCGCTACCCAGCGAGGTAATGCTGCCAGTCTTTTGGGGACACTGCGTACAGACAACGATCTTGGGGATATTTTTTATTTGTAGGTAAATTTCTGTTTATTTTTAGGGTTCCGTACCTCAAAAGGACAAACGGAACCCTTATAAGATCACTTTGTTGTCCGTCTGTCTGTCTGTCAAGAATTTCTATGTCGAAAATGCGTGGAGGTATCAAGCTGAAATTTGAACTGTATACTCAGGTCTACGGTCCCATGAAGTTGTAAAATAATCAAACTGCTAAGTTTACGTACAAAAAAGTTACGGCCGTTTATTCAGTAAAAAACGCATATTTCGACACACTCAAGAGAATCAAAACCTATAGGGTACTTCCCGTTGACCTAGAACTATGAAATTTGGCAAATAACATCGTTATAGACTACAAGTACAGGAATAAATCTCAAAACTATACATTTGTATATAGATCTTAAAAAATAGGGGGTCTGTATTTTTTATAGGGTGTCGAAATTTCAAATTGAAACTACTAGTTCAAATGGGGTATCATATGAAAAGGCTTGATGTACCTACACATTGCAAAATATATTTGATTTATTTTTTTCGACGCATTATTTCTTATTTATAATGAAAAATATCAAATTTAATAATGATACTACGTACCTACGGAACCCTCGGTGGGCGAGTCCGACTCGCACTTGTCCGGTTTTTTTATTTTTTATCGCGTAACTTTTTCTTTTTTTTTTATAGATAAAATAATATAGGTTTTTAAGTTAGTTTTAGTTTAATTTAGTTTTCTTTAAATGGTTAATTGAATAAAATATATATTTTATAAAATTGTAAATATTTCAGAGTCATCTAGAGCGTATAGTCCAACGGCCTGGAGGACAACCTTCAACCATTCCAGCGTTACCACCACCAGCCCCAACTCGTTTTAATACGCTGTTCGAACTAGGAGCGCATCAGTCTAAAACCACCCTTACTCCGAGGCATGACATCAAATCTATTTTGGCTTCTATTGCCCTTAAGGTGAGAATTCAAATTAACTATATATATTTTTAATTGCTTTTATTGCTTAATTGTATACGGAAGCGATCCTCTTGCTTACCAGGCAAGTACCCGGGGTACTTGCCTGATAAGCAATGGTACCGAACGAGCGTCGGTCGCCACGAGCTACTCTACATAGGAACGCCTAAGTAGCCTGCTTGAAGGTTAAAGCGGAGTAAGACCTGCTACCAATCTGCTTGTGTGCTCGGTTGGTTTACCGAGCGCAAGAGGTTGCGCTCTCGTCTGGTTTGTTTACTAGACGAGTGGCTCGCAATCCTGTGATATAACCGGCAGGTTGGTGCACAAAGCATGAGGTCCGTTGTACCTATCTCGATATTAAACGGTTAAGACAGGTTTCGGCAGTTGTCTTTACATGACGGTCTTTATACCAAGCCTTTGGAAAACGTTGATCAGCGCGAACCTATAGTTGAGCAGCATTTTAGAGCACATAACGCTCTAATCCTTTCGATCGATGATAGACCCACACCACAGCACTCGGATAAATATGGATTGATGAATTAAAACGGTTATAAATCTGTCTAAAAGAATGATAGTATTAGTGTGTTTCATTGCAGCTGCAGTGTGTATAATATTAGAATAATAAAACAATATATGTAGTTTTCTTTTCATTTGATCTAGGCCTAATTTTCTGTTCCACAGGTTGCCCAAACTAACAAAGCTCTGAACATAACAGATGTCGCTGAATGGAAGAAAGAAAATGGAATGGAAGCTAATTCCGAAGTAGATGATGTAGTTGATGTCAGAACAATGCTGTGTATGCCTATTGTTAATGCTAATAAGGACGTTATTGGAGTGGCACAACTAATCAATAAGGTACGTAATGTGTGAGAAAAAATAATTATGATGCGTTCACTATTTTGTAAATCTATGAACATTATTGTATATTATGATTTATTTAACACAAGTGTTACAAAGGCGAAGCGGTTGTTGTATGAGACAATGCTAAGTTTGTACTAGGTTAGCAATGCTATTGGCTCCAAATCAATATATGTATATATATATATAATTAAATTATATATATATAATAGAATCGTAGGAGTAGCAATGATTTTGTATCATTTTTACTATAATTTGTTGGTTTAAATATTGTATTAGATATTATTTATACAGAATTTAATTCTTAATAAGTTCTAATGTTCTAATTTATTGTTCACATCACTAGTAAGCTAACATAGTGCTATATGTGAGGACCTGTAATTGGCTCTGAAATTGCTACTGAAAAATTGTATTATGATAAGTTCAGCTGTTGGTCTTCCGAATAAAATAAAAATAAAAAATAAAAAAATTAGGTACGTTCCTCACAGCTATGATCTATAGTGCAGAGACTTGGACGCTGACCGTTGGGCTGGTTCACAGACTAAAAGTCGCATAGCGAGCGATGGAGAGAGCAATGCTTGGAGTTTCTCTAAGTGATCGAATCCGGAACGAAAAAATTCGACGGAGAACCAAAGTAGTCGACATAGCTCTGAGAGTCAGCAAGTTGAAGTGGCAATGAGCTGGCCACATCTGCCTAGTCAGCGATAGCAAACGGGGAGGAAATTCCTAGACTGGAGGCCACGTATTAGGCGACGTATCGTAGGGCGCCCCCTCTCTAGATGGAACGACGAACTCAAAAAAGTGGCTGGTAGCGGTTGGATGCGGAAAGTGGAGGATCGCATATGGTAGAAAGCATTGGGAAAGGCTTATATCCAGCAGTAGGTAGATACAGGCTGATAATGATAAACAGTACAAAAAAGCATCATATCGACGTTGATATGATGTGATATTCACTTAAAATAAAGCACATCTTTTAACTCACGGTGGTAAACTTAATCAAAATCTAAAGTACGCGAGAAAAAGGATTGTATTGCGTTTACTGGTCTGTATTGTAATTAAACCCCACATTAGCATCGGAAAGATGATGAAAGATTGCGATATTCACGTAGTGCACCTTAGGCCTCACAAATAACTCAACTGAATCTGAATAGATACATAGATAGAATATACTTCATTTTTAGGGTTCCGAACCTCAAAAGGAAAAAACGGAACCCTTATAAGATCACTTTGTTGTCCGTCTGTCTGTCTGTCTGTCTGTCTGTCTGTCTGTCTGTCTGTCTGTCAAGAATTTCTATGTCGAGAATGCGTGGAGGTATCAAGCTGAAATTTGAACTGTATACTCAGGTCTACGGTCCCATGAAGTTAAAAAAAAATCAAACTGCTAAGTTTACGTAGAAAAAAGTTACGGCCGTTTATTCAGCAAAAAACGCATATTTCGACACACTCAAGGGAATCAAAACCTATAGGGTACTTCCCGTTGACCTAGAACTATGAAATTTGGCAAGTAACATCGTTATAGACTACAAGTACAGGAATAAATCTCAAAACTATACATTTGTAAATAGATCTTAAAAAATAGGGGGTCTATATTTTTTATAGGGTGTCGAAATTTCAAATTGAAACTACTAGTTCAAATGGGGTATCATATGAAAGGGCTTGATGTACACATTGCAAAATATATTTTATTTATTTTTTTCGACGCATTATTTCTTATTTATAATGAAAAATATCAAATTTAATAATGATACTACGTACCTACGGAACCCTCTGTGGGCGAGTCCGACTCGCACTTGTCCGGTTTTTTTTATATAGTTTACATTACAAAAAAAAAACAAATAAACATA
Source organism: Hypsopygia costalis (assembly GCA_937001555.2). Lineage (NCBI taxonomy): Eukaryota > Metazoa > Arthropoda > Insecta > Lepidoptera > Pyralidae > Hypsopygia > Hypsopygia costalis. The sequence goes on from OW443350.2 coordinate 8,062,456, forward strand.
TTAATTTGTTACAAACATGTAAATGCAACAAGGCGGCCTTATTGCTAAAAGCAATCTTTTCAAGACAACCTGTCTATGAACATAGGCACGTTTCGCAAGATAAGGAAGGCAGACAAACAAATTTTCAACTAATGGATTTTCAGACTTTCAATACAACTTTAAATACAATAATCATCATCATCAGGTCCATTTTAGTCTCGACTACAGGAGCACGACCCTCTCTCGTCCGTCCTAGTCGGAAGGAGGATTTGGCCTACACTCCCCACGCTGGCCAGACGGGTTGGGGAAGCCTGATCGATATTTGATAATGTATTTCCCTTAGTCGCCTTGTACGACATCTACGGGAAGAGACGGAGTGATTCTATTCTAGTCTGCCGGAGACCACACGGCCAAAATATAATAATAAATTATTAAATAAATACAATAATAAATTATTATAAATAATAAATATATAACAATAATAGATAGTGGTTATGTGAAGTCACATAGTCATCCTAAAGATGTGGTACGAGTACTTTTAAGAGAATATGATGTTAAAAAAGATGATTCGTGAGAAAATATAATTGTGTCACATATATATGTTTGTAAATCTAAAAACGAAATATTAGTGGCTTACATTCATAAATTTGTTTCCAGGAAAACGGGTCCCAGTTCTCAGATGGAGACGTGTCAATATTCGAAGCATTCGCCATATTTTGTGGTCTGGGAATCCACAACACTCAGATGTATGAGAATGCGTGCAAATTGATGGCCAAGCAAAAGGTACGTAGGTCATTTAATCCGACTACAGGAGGAGGAGGCCTACTCCTAAGTGAAAATCTTAACTTTGGGCTAAATTTCGATATCTTTCCAATCCGTTTTATTACTAAGTTTAGTTTAACTATTGTTATGTGTATAATCAAAATTAATAGTAGTTTTATTATTAGGCCTATTTAAAATTTTCCAAAAAAAAGCCTTTTTACAAAAAAATACTTGTTTTAAAGGTCGCATTTCTTTCAGAATTAAGGTAATTTCTCTTTATTTTAGGTGGCATTAGAATGTCTATCGTACCACGCGACTGCTTCAACTGAGGACACCAGCAAATTGAGCCAAGATTTAATACCTTCCTCCGAGACATACAACTTATACAGCTTCCAGTTCCACGGTACGCTTAAAATCATTATAATTAGACTATCCATATCAATAGAAATGTCGATATTGTACAGCTTAATGTCATCATCATTCAGTCTTAAGCAGCTACTCGGTAAAATATTGGAATTTATAAAAATTTCGTGACACGTTGTTCGTCCGCGATGGAATCCTAAACTACTGAACCAATTTTAATAAAATTTTGCACAGTGTGTGCAGTTTGATCCAAGTTCAGAGATAGGATGGAAAAATTAACGAATTAAAATATATAAAGGCGATACGAAGTTCGCCCGGCCAGCTAGTAATATATATAACTAGCTTCCACTCGTGTTTACTTTTTTATAATAAAAAGTATCCTATGTCCTTCCTAATCATTTTTACTACCTATAAGAATATGTTTACAAAGTTTCATGATGATCGGTTGAGTAGTTTCAGCGTAAAATCGTAACAAAGAAACTCACATTTACAATATTAGTAGGGAAGTAGGGATGTAGCTAAAGATGGATTTCTGTTTAGATAAAGACAAAATTCAGAAATAAAAAAAAGAAACTGGTGAAAAGAAAATTAAGTCATACTTCCGACTTTGATGCACACAAAGGCATGCGTTTTTAGAGTACGTCAAAGCGCTTGAGCGCCGCATCATTTCACGATATACCTGACGATATCCTGTCAAACATGTCCTACCACTGCATCGGAACCCAAGTACTTTTAGTGCTTGTGTGCTGTTTCACAAGATGATATCGTCTTAGAGCAAATATATGACACGGCGACAGAACATGAGTCAAGACATCGCGATATATCACCTCGTTTTCGTATCCTGCCAAACAGCCTACGAACACTAATAGTACTTGGTACTCTGACGCATATACCACTAATGACTATTATTATATACCATATTCTCACGTGGCTAAGAGGGTAAATCAAATTCCAAAAGCTTCTTACTCCTACTGATTTCGTCTGATCAAATTCGTTGCGAGTTCCAAGGCAATCGTAGTCTTACGGGACTGCAATGGACATCACTGTTCATTGCCTTTTTTGTGATCGCCGCTGTTAATTCTGGCTACACAGGAGACACAGTGGTGGGAATGTGTGGTGGGCCCCCGTCCTGACTCTGACGCAGCGGTAGGACCTATTTTACAGGCTAATACCGCCAAAAAACACTATGCCGGTACAGAGCTTTAACGCATGCTAAGAACGCTTTCTTTTTGGTAATGCCCTTGCACTGGTAGAGTGAAATTGAGCACATCATAATTCTTTTCACGTGAATACGTCGTTAAAATTGCTTCCATAGGGAGGCAATTAAAAAAAACCGAATGATAACAAAATCGGGCGATACAGTTTGGTATTGCAGCTACAAATCTATCATCTCCATCCAAAATTCAATCACACCACTGGATAAATGAAGGATCAAATAATTTATTACGCTAAGTAAGGACTATGAAGGAGGGGGAAGCGCTGCCATTTTGACATAATTTTAGTGCATATAATGTATTTACGTCATGTCCGTGTCGGCATGTCACACGGCCGTATCCATGACAGTCACACCCCATTTTTTTTGCCGTTGCACTGGTAGAGTGAAACTCAATGCTTCATAATTCTTTTGCCTCACACAATTATTAAATTCTACGCTTGATCGACTATATCTATTGTCTAATTGTGTTTCAGACTTCGATCTATCTGACGAAGACACGTGCAGGGCGACGTTACGAATGTTCCTACAATGCAATCTCGTCGAGAAATTCCACATACCTTACGATGTACGTATCTCAGCACATGTGTTTACATATAATCTTAACATATCATCACAACATATTAATCACAGAAATATTATTAATTTAATAAAATGATCAAATGTTGAAAAATTAAATGATCAAAGACTCATAGATTTTCACTCACGAAGAATCCTAAGTCTATGCGAAGACTACATATATTAAAACTTATTTCTGCTCACGGCTTTACCTTTCGTAAACCAGACAGGCTCCATTCTCTTCTTTAGGATGAATATTAATGTAATTTACTGTCATACTATGTAGTTTACGGTCGATCTTTTGTTTTTAATGCTCAACTGCGCTTCTAATGCAGCCAATAATTAGTCTTATTTTATACCAAACAGCGTACAGAGCCCCTAATGTAAAGCAGTTGTAGCCTATAAAATAAACGTTCGCATTACAAGAGTATTCTTTGCACACTAGTACCCCTGTTGCTAATACTGTAATTTCTTTACGTCTGATGACTTCACTTTTAATAATCAGCAGGGTATACTCGTACAGGTGAGGTTGCCTTAGGCACTAATGAAGATTACTCCCCAAGATCAATCATCTCTATTTCAATGGCGCTACTAGCGCTTGACGACCACTTTGCCAGTTTTTATTTATGACATTTTATATATTCTTTATTGCATATTCCACATTTACAACAAACATAGAAATTAGTGAACAGACAAGTATACAAAGGTGAGCTTATCTCTTCAAGAGGTTTCTTCCAGACAACCCTACTGTGCATAAAGAAATTTTACAAGGCTGGGAGTCGAGCAAGCTATGCATATATTTTTTTTTTATACTACGACAGGCAGACAAGCATACGGTCCGCGTGATGTGAAGCGGGTACCGTAGCCATATTAACGCTCGCGACATAAAATATCCCTCGCGCGCCGCCACCCCCGCTGCCAACGCAGCATCTCCTTCCTTTCTGGTGACCTCACTCACTCGCAGGAACACAACAGCCCTCAAGGGAATTGTTATTTGGCTGCGGTATTCTGTGAGGTGGAGGTACATTCCCCAGTCGGGTAGCTTACAGTTACGCTCCCTACCTCTCTTTTCGCCAGAGCTTCGTTTGTCTGTCAGCAGGGTGCGCCGCGTGCAGGTGAAGATGGCTTTGCTTCAAAGATGTTGATGAAACACTTACACCCCAAACATTTTAGTATCTTTTTACAATAAAATACTAATTTAAACTTATCACTCGTCGTGGTTCTGGTAAAATTATTTAAAACCCTTCACTATTCTATTACAGGTCTTATGCAGATGGATATTAAGTGTAAAGAAGAATTACAGACCAGTCAAGTACCACAACTGGAGACACGCTCTCAACGTAGCCCAAACTATGTTTGCGATGTTGAAAACTGGTAAAATGGAGAGGTTCATGTCAGATCTGGAGATCCTTGGTCTTTTGGTGGCTTGTCTATGTCACGATTTGGACCATAGAGGCACGAATAATGCTTTTCAAACGAAAACTGAGAGTCCGTTAGCTATTTTGTACTCGACGTCGACGATGGAGCATCATCATTTTGACCAGTGTGTTATGATTCTGAACAGTGAAAGCAATAATATATTTCAGGTAAGTTTTTTGACGTTAATACGTTTTTAAATTTGCTACCATACAGCCTGGCGCAACTCAAGGTAAAAAAACGATTCTATGAATCGGAAAGGAAAACCCACAAGGTGGACAGACGACCTCATTAAGACCGTAGGATCGCGCTGGATGCAAGCCGCTTCCAACCGGTCTTATTGGAGATCTAGAGGGGAGGCCTATGTCCAGCAGTGGACTTTCAATGCTGAGGTGATGATGATGATGATGGATCGGGAGCGAATTTGGTACAAATTCTGATTGTTTTCGCTTCCATTTCATACATATTATTTTACGCTATTTGTAAGGAACATCCGTCTCTTAAAACGTAGTGGTAACATTCTCTTTGGCATACGGGGGCAATCCTAAAAAATCGAATGATAACCAAATCGGGGGATACCGTTTGGTGTTGCAGCTACATATCTATCATCTCCATCGAAATTTCAATCACACCACTGGATAGATGAAGGATCAAAGAATTTATTACGCTAAGTAAGGACTATGGAACATCGCGTGCGGGGGAGGGGGAAGAGCCGCCATTTTGAGCTAATTTTAGTGCATTTACGGCCGTATCCATGACACAGCCACATCCCATTTTTTTATGTGAAACATCTAATGCAACGGATCAGTACGGCTGTTGGCTGATTTTTTTTTTTGTGAAACCTATTTTTAGAGTTCCGTACCTCCACAGGAAAAAAAAACGGAACGCTTATGGGATAACTTCGTCGTCCGTCCGTCCGTCCTTCTGGCAACACCCTTTTTCTTAGAAACGCGTTAATGTATAAAGTTGAAATTAATATCACATACCTACTCTGGTCTGAAATCTCGTAAAGCAATGAAACGTCAAGCTTCTAAATCGACGCAATGAAAAGATCGGCTTTATAATATGTTCCATTTATATCGCATATTTTGACATTCGCAAACCTATAGCACAGTATATGTAATAGTACTACCGTACTACCTATAGGGTACTATATGTAGTACTATTACTTATACTGTGCTATAGGTTTTGATTGCCTTCCCGTTGACCTAGAATCGTGAAATTTGACAAGAAGCAATTCATGTATCACAAGTAAAATAAGAAATCGGATTACTGTAAATTTGTTATTTCACAAAAAATCAGCATCAGCATCATCATCATCAGCCTGCTCACATGCCTCACTGCTTACATAGAACCTCGATGTGTGAGTCGGACTCGCACTTGACCGGCTTTTTATTTTTACATTTTCTCACACAGGCTCTATCACCTTGTGACTACAAAGATGTGATGCGAGTAGTAGAAACTGCTATATTATCTACGGACCTGGCGATGTACTTCAAGAAGAAGTCCAAATTTCTAGAGCTCGTTGACAATGGGGAGTTTGACTGGCAGAGTCCGGAGAAGAAAGAATGTAAGAACAATTAGTTTAAACTAGATACCGTTTTATCATCACCAATAAAGAAAGACAGGAAGGAGTATAGGCTGGCAACGGATCGGCGACCCCTGGGTGTTGCTGGTCTCTATGGGCGGTGGTGATTGCTTTCCATCAGGTGGCCCACTTGCTCGTTTGCGCTCCTCTCATGTAAAAAAAAACAATTAAAAAAAGTGCCTCTGGTTTAATGCAGTCTGTGAGCTTGGAATCGTCCACTATCCTCAGAGCTCTTCTTTGAACCGAGTCCCAAGGTGCTACCTAGTATTCGGGTGCTCCCGCCTATAGATGGATGAACATCATCATTATGCCACGATATGCGGTGGTGTTTGCTTTCCATCAGGTGACCAACATGCTCGTTTGCCCCCCTCCCATATAAAAAAAGAATTATTCAGTTAAAGGATGTCCAAACTGAACATAATGCCTCCCTCTTAGACTTTCACAACTATAGGTCCTGTACTGTTTGCATCCATCGGCTCTCTGCGATCTTAGTCATATCGTCAGTCCGTCTAGAATTGGACCGTCCTACGTCTATACCATATCGGCATCAACCCATAATCATCCCACTGTTGGGATACGGGTCTCCCCTCAATTATTTCCCAGAAGACCGCAACCAAATAACAATTTCTCTGAGACCTAGAGAGTTGTTGTATTTCTTCTGCTAGTGAGTGAGGGCAGCAGAAAGAGAGTGAATAAATGAATATGAATATTCATATTAACATGAAATGTTCATATGAACATGAGATATACCTCAGGGGGGCAGCTTCTAATAACACGGTGCCCCTCTCTTTTGAGCCCCGTTAGTCAGTTAGCATGGTTTTCCTGCAGGAGACCACTTTAGAACTTTCTTCCCTTCATATGTATCATCACTGAGTCGGTTGACTCTGAGAACTATGTCAATAACTTTGGTTCTCAATCTAATTCCTTTATTCCGTCCATCATGCATCATGAAGAAAAATCTTAATATATATATATTTTTTTTATACTACGTCGGGTGGCAGACAAGCATACGGCCCGCCTGATGTGAAACGGTTACCGAAGCCATATTAACGCTGGCAACATAAAATATCGCTCGCGCGCCGCCACCCCCACTGCCAATGCAGCATCTCCTTCCTTTCTGGTGACCTCACTCACCCGCAGGAACACAACAACCCTCAAGGGAATTGTTATTTGGCTGCGGTATTCTGTGAGGTGGAGGTACATTCCCCAGTCGGGGTAGCTTACAATTACGCTCCCTACCTCTCTTTTCGCCAGTGCTTCGTTTGTCAGCCAGCAGGGTGCACCGCGTGCAGGTGAAGATGGCTTTGGTTCAAAGATATTGATAAACCACATACACCCCAACACGTGTTGTTTCGTGTCACGTTGTTTGTTCGCGATGGAATCCTAAACTACTGAATACGTTAATTTTTCCGATAACTCATCGGAAAAATTGACGTATTTAAAGGCGATATGAAGTACGCTGGGCCAGCTAGTAGTATAATATAATTCACTATGTTTCCAGTATTATGCGGTATGATGATGACAGCATGTGATGTATCAGCGATAGCGAAGCCGTGGGAGGTGCAGCACAAGGTCGCTAAACTGGTGGCCGACGAGTTCTTTGACCAGGGCGACTTGGAGAAACTACAACTTAATCAGCAACCAATAGCTATGATGGACAGGTACATATCACTGGAGAACTTTACTGTATAATTTATAATTATATTGTTTATTAATAACAAACTGGCTACTATTATTACTTTTCAGAGAGAAAAAAGACGAGCTTCCACAAATGCAAGTGGGATTCATAGACATGATCTGCTTACCTCTGTACAAGGTACTATCAGACACGTTCCCCTGGATACAGCCGCTGTACACGGGCACGATGGAGAACAAGAAGCGATGGGAAGACCTCGCGGAGAAGGTGGAGATGGGACTTACGTGGATAGACCATGACACTATCGACAAACCTATTGAAGAGTTTACTGGTGAGTAACTCACGGTATATATTTTAAATATGGTTAGCAAAGCAATCATCAAAGCCATTTCGGATAGACCTTTTTTTTATATTAGCTCAGCATATCGGCTCCCCTTCCCCTGATGGTAAGCGAAAAGAGGAACCTTAATTACATCGGCAACGGACAAGAGACCTTGATGTCTTGTCAGTTGACGCTGCCATGCTGGCCTACAAGATGCTTCTTCACGCATCGCTTGAAGGATCCCATATTGTATGAATGAGGACATACATATGCCCGCGTTCCATTTTTAATGGTGCGACATAGATAGGAGTTGCCAAACTTTTTAGTACGCGAAGGAATGAACCCAACGGTGAATTTGTGATATCGCAAGCCTGCACGTGACGTTCTGTGGCGGAAAGGAGGGGAAGGGATAAGGGAAAACAGTTCTTCAGAGCAGTCACCATGGTATAGGTGGTAAAATACGCTTAGTGAGCCTATATCTCTGCTGAGCTGAAGATGAGGTTCTGGAGCTGGAAGGAGCTGGGGTGCAAGTAGCTCACCACGACCTTTAGAACCAAAGCCAACCTCACCGAACGACAGACATATTCATGCACACAAATGTTTGTCTTACGCAGGATCGAACCCGCGAACTCGGTGTCAAAATAGCCATTGCTAGCCAATCGACCACCGAGCTCGTCAATGATGGCGTAAATTGCTCTTTTTCTAGTGTGAATCTATCAATTTGTCTATTGCTTTCTCTGTCTACGGTACGCAATAACCAATGTATTGGTGTTTACAGCATCAAACGAGCCTATAAAAGACGTAGAACTGACAGTAACTACGCTGAACTGCGCTAAAACTGGAGCCGAGACCAGCATGGTGGTAGCCAAGCCTATAAAAACGTCCTTCCACTCGCTAAGAAGAGGAAAGAGTGGGAATTTTACTTCTAGACCAGCGAGGAGTAAACTCACCAGGTAAATATCAAAAAGATAACTTATATATCAAATTATTCATGCCCTACTTCCTGGAATAAACAGCAAATACACTACAGTTAGGGACTATGTTCGCGGCGGTTGGGGGGGCTGAGAGGTACAAGAGGCAAGCACCCCTGCACTCCCTCGCTTTGCCACTTGTGACGCCCGCGCACCAGTGCCGCGCTGCCTAAGTTCTCCCGCTATGCCGCTATCACTTAAAACGCTTTTGTATACGAAGTCAAGCATGATATAAAATTTAAAAAAAACATAGTATGTATTTCACTAAAAATTTTTTAAAAGTGTACATGGTCCTTGCGCTCACCACGAACGTAGAATAGAATTGAATATAATAAAATTGTTTAGAATCCTTTATTTGCTTAAATATGGGTATAAAGGTGCACAAATAATTAGCACTTTGATCCATCACATTTGCCAGAAATATTTAGGCATACAGATATACAATAAAATTAAATTATTAATATGTCAAATTATCTCAATTTAAATGGAATTAATAATATTAACAATTTTAACTTATTGAGGGTCATGACTGATTATCTCCATTCATTGATACTAATGATATCCATCTGGGATATTAATAGTATCATTTTTTAATGTTATTATATTACCATCGTATTAAATTTCAAGCAAATCGGTAACGTAGTCCGTCAAACGTATACTGTTAATTAGAGCCTAAGCCAATCTCACCCCACCGACAAGCTAACGAGGATCTAGCAAAAGAGAGGTAGGTCAAGTCGATCTCGTCTGGGGAAGTACAGTCGGTTCCCTAATATAACTGACCACTCTGCCATACATTTCAGTATGACAAGGTGATCAGTTATCTTAGGGAACCGACCGTACCTCCGCCTCATAGAAAACTGGGAACAAATAACATATCCTTGAGGATTGTTAAGTTCCTGCGAGTAAGTGAGGTCACCAGATGCAAGAATCTACCAGTGTGTTATAAATAGTACTTGTATTGTAAGCGTTTATAGACTATGGTAACCGCTTTACATCAGGCGGATCGTATGCATATTTGGTAATCGGTATGGTATAACAAAAAATAGTTATATAATAATAAGAAATAATATTGCTGGACAAATTATACACTACCATCTAGTTCCAAACTAAGCAAAGCTTGTACTAGATAACTGATGTAATACTTAAATACATTTTTTTTTTGTAAACACATACATATAATACTTAGAAGTCACCCAGATCAAGACAAACAGATTTGTTTATGCACACAAATATTTGTCTTGTGCGGGGATCGAACCCGCGACCACGGAGTCAAAGTGGTCATGGTTAACCATTCGACTCGTCTAACCGCATATCGGCCATTTTGCTAATAGTGAATTTATATAAATTTCGTAGACCCCTTATATTTTGAAAGCGAACCCTAGGGATAGTCAAATTTGGAAATTATTTTTCTATGTTAATTATACGTCAAATAAAAAAAAACGGCCAAGTTTTATCGTCATATATTTTTTTAAGAGTTGTAAAAAAAAATTTTATTTAAATTTTTAAGATTTTCTTTTTTATATTTAAGAATCATGATGTTACTATCAGCAGTTATAAAATCAAAGTAAAACAAAAGCCTGCTGCAGATCCCTCTACGCGGTACCAAGCACTCAGCGCGAAGACAAGGAGAAGGTGATCGTGAAGAAGCCCACGGTAGTCACAGCCGACAATCACACGACCGTGGTGACGGAAGAGCTGCCAGCCAAGACGAAGCATAAAGGAAGACTGTGCCATATGTTGTGACGATTAAGTTTCAACTGGTAAGTACACTTTTCAATACCTTTTGTCGAAAAGTGTAGCACTAGTGCTTTTTCGTTACATTTTACTTTTATTTTTTCCATAAATTGACTGAAAAGTGTACCTACGAGCTCAGTTAATAACATGCATTGATCATTAATTTTACCGGACTAGTGCTTTTTCATTCCATTTTTTTTTTTAGTTTCGACACATTTACTCGAAAAGAGTCTTACGCGAAAGATGTTAACGGATCTCGTATTGAAAGTAAATTTTACCACGCTACTGTTTTTTCGTTACATTTTTTAATGGAAATCAATATTTGTTCATCTCACTGCTGGGATACGGGCAGACCCGTATCCCAGCAGTGACATGAACAATCGAAGGATTTTAGAGCACACTCCACCACGCTGCTCAACTACGACTTACCGGAGGCCAGTATTCTCAAGCCATATTACTTATTCTGTGGCCAAAGTAAAAATTATTGTGTACTTTCGTGTGCTATGTGTTTTCGTCTGTATCTATGTACGTACTCATTCTTGCAATAAGAACTTGGAGATTTTTTTTCCAATTTCTGTATTAAGAATGAATGAATGGTTTTCAGTGAAACCTATAAATGAAATACCAGGCACTACGGTCGAAACTCATTTTTCAGCAATTTAAATCATATCATCTTCCAGGAACAGCCAGAACAGCACCGAACGAGCAGAAAAGCTGGACAGAGTGAAGCCGTCCAAATCGATCGACTAGTTCAATTCCACCGAAGGAACTACATGTCGTTTTGGTATTAAACGTTACTTGTACATTTCTACTATTAGATACTTTGTATTAGATAGCCCGTAATGTGTATCAGTAAGAATAGCAAATAATTTCAGTATAGAAATGAAACTGGTGGACGAAATCTTTCAAGATTACGATCTAAAATTGATGATGGTTTATCATTAATAAAAATGTTTGTTTCTATACTCTTTTTATTAGGTTATTCTTAGCGTGAAACATACGTTTTGTATGACTGAACAGAAAAATATTATACACTGATCGTAACAACTTGCATAATATATTTTTTTTATTGTCAGTAAAGTCGGTTTACGGACGATAATTTTACGTGATAACGTCATAAGAAACATTGGCCGATCATGCCTCTCTATCGGTTGTTCCGCGTTCTCGCTTGAACGCTCGGCTCAGGCCGAACGTGACAATGAGTCATGCTTTTTCATGCGTGCAGACGGCTTTCATCGATTGATAAGACGTTATCACGTCAAAATAGTAGCTTTCAAAACTATTTTTGTGCATAATCCTTGCCTTTGTCAACTGTATATATGACAATAGTATGGACATTGTCAAATGAAATAATCTTTAAAGATTCTGAATTGGTTCAGACGTTCTTTTATTAAAATATTTGTGCCACATGCTAAATCAAATATTACCTTGCATATGGATAAATAACCATAATTATTTATGCTTCATAATTTATCTAACATTACCTACCTAATTTAAAAATGTATATTCGTATGTCAACATTGTCAGGCAGCAGTTAAACGGAGTGTTAATTTTCAATATAAAAGTTAAAATTTTGGCTGAATAGTAAATTTTTCGCATGAGGTAATGCTAACAAAAATGTTGTCCTAGGAGTTCACAGGGTAGTATTATCGGCCCGTAACTCTATATTAACCTCAGGGTTCTTGACTATCTAGGTGTGAAAGCTAAGCTAAGCCCATAAAATCCTTTGTCCAGGAATGATGTAAATTAAAGTCAAAAATAAGAACTGAATGCGAACATAACTATGAACAATGATTATTAATTAATACGACACATTTTTTTTAATTCATATATATCATATATATATTTCTGTTCAGTCAAATGAAATATTTAGAGGAACTAATGTAATTGTAGTATTTTAATCTCTTCGTCGTTTTGACGGTAACATGTTTCCTGTAAACAAATCTAGGTAAATGTTTATCTATACGTATTATTTACATAGACTGTGATCTAGATTTACTTCACGAGATTCTATTTTAAAACTAATTACCTATTACTAATGTCGACCATGGCTTATACTTATTTCAAAATAATCATCGTAAAACCTATTCTACTTTTGAAATTATTAATACATGTAACTTAATTATTTGATGGATATACATTTATTCGTCTAAAATGTTTCTAGGAACCTACTTCGGATCTTTACTACTTTCATGGATGATACTACGTGTCTTGGACGCAAATTTGGTCTACATTTTTTTGTTTATCACATCTCTTACAATATGTAAAAGATTTATTAATTATATCACTGGATAAACGAGCATGTGGGTTACCTGATGGAAAGTAAAGTAAAAATTTAAAGTCTCACGAAATAATATTTCAGTTATTGAAGAATACGTTAACCGCACTTACTGGACTTTACATGAATAATCCATGGCCGAATAAAATTTACTTTTAAAATAGAATATTCGTCTCTTGGCCTGTGAAATAAAATTAACGGAATGACCGTAAAGTATAAGTATGAATTAAGGGATTTTCATAAGTTTACATTGAGCTTGTTCAATTAAATTATTTATTTATTATAATTAACACAGTTGAAAGTATTATGATGCTAGTCGATTAGTTTTCTTCTAATACAATACAGTAATGTCACGTTTTATACGTCCATTTTCGCTTATGAAGCCATGTTGTGCAATATTTAATTATAAAGTACATAATAATTATATACCGAGCGATTATTTAAAAGTATTACTAAGAAGCGTTGTTACAGTTTATATTTTAAATGATTGCAAAAGTCATAAGACAGATGTAAAAAAGAAGTTACATATGTAATTTGGAAGTTCTGAAATATATTTAGCATTTTAAATAATTAATTATTATTGATTATGGTCTGTTATACATTAATTTAATATTCCCGATTATTTCAACTGAAAATATACAACTGAAGTAGCTAAGATAGAAATTACAACTGAAGTAGCTAAGATAAAAATTGAGAATAAGTCGACATGAAGAATGACATAACTCGAAATATCGCAAATATGACAACACAAATTACATTCTAATTTTTTTTCTTCAAAAACGTCATATTTCAGACCGAATGCAGAACAAAATATACATATGTTGTTATAGTCATCATCAGAGGCTCTACAGCCAAAGCTGAAGCCGTTTGCGATCGGATTTTTTGATTGCGAAAATCTAACTTCACCTTTAATGTATGGTATTAGTAATAAACTTAGCAGGTAAGGCCGGAGACGCTCTACCGATTACACTAAATATGTTTATCACAAACTCAAACAGAAGTCCGATTTCGCAATCTGAAAACCCGATGGTAATCAGCTTAGGCGGTAGGCGTTTTGTAATGACCATAACTGTTATTATTCAGATGTGATTTGGCCGCTTAAGACCCTCGGATTTCGATTTATGTCATTCTTGTTGAAAATGATCGAATGATGACAATATTTGCTGCAACCAATCATTATGCTTTCTAGTTTATATTCATTGTCAAAATTATTTTATAAATTATAACCAAACCATGAACTAATTTAATAAAATTTGTTATACAATTACAAAAATATGTAACTTCTGTTTTATAAGACAGTATTGATGAAAAAGATACAAATAAGTAGGTAAAAGTCTCTCTTAATTTAACCAAACGAATAGTATAATAATGGTTTTATTTAGTTACCTTAAGTTGCTTTAAAGAGTGGTGTAATTGAAAGCCTTTTGAATAGAATTATTATGTAAAGAAAATTGTGCAATTTCTACTGTTGTTATGATAGATAATAGACTTGTCCGTTGTTGCGTTACAAAAGTGAAAATATTACAGTAACTTATAACTTTCCGATGAATGGAGATTGTATGCAGCTTCTATGTCTACAACTATGTGCCCTATCCTTTCATCCGCCATTTCAGCTCCTAATGATCATCAAGATATTAAATACCTTTCTCAATACCTGAATTTGGGTTACTGAATGCAAAAAAAAAATCTAGGTAGTTCCAGAGATTCAATCGAACATTTCAGCTTTGATCTTCTATTGACTAACGAAATAGGCTGTAACAAAGGTTGACTGGTAGAGAATGCTTTTAGCATTAAGTCCGCCTTTTGTACCCTTATTCTATGGTTAATAAAGTTTACATAAATAAAAAAAGTAAAGTATATTGAGCCCGGCTGAGGAAGTTACAGAAGACCGGAGCCAAATAACATACTCTTGAGGGTTGCTGCGTTCTTGCGATAAAGTGAGGTTAACAGATGTGAGATACTGCGTTACGAGTGGTGGTGCCAGTGTGCGAGCAATAATACTCTTTGTATTGCAAGTCTCTACGGTTAAGGTAATCGCTTTACATCAAGCTAGCCGTATGCTTGTTTGACACTCGTCGTTATGTAAAAAATCATTGTAAGAAACTATAACTTTTAAACTTTCGTGTTGCATGATTAAAATTGTAATAACCACGGGAATTAACGCGATCATGCATGTAAGTTATTTCTACATACCTTTATTATTACCTGACGTTTCGACCGGAGATAGAGTGACACCGCTGAGACAGTCAGCCTGTGACCACGGCCGATGCAACCTGGTAGAAACGTCAGGCAAAAATAAAGGTATGTAAAAATACCTTACATGCATGATCGCGCTAATCTAATTGCTGTGGTTATTATAATTTTAATTTTAAGAAACTGTTTCTCGTTGCGTGCTTGTATTACATAGAATTCACTTTACTCAACTTTGATATAAAATAGAAACTTTATTGTAATCTGTTTATGTGTTTAGAAGACACGTACGATGCATAGACTCTAAGACAAAACCTTTCAATCTCTTTTTGAGCCGGAGTTAAAAAAAAGTGAACGCAAACGAAAAAGTTTTGTTTATAATATGATTCAATTGACATACTGTCTCACTTTTGTAACGTAATAATGTATTTTAAATAGTTTTCAGATGTTGTGAAAATAGACTAAAAACTAACATAGTGCATATTGTGACTATATCTATGTAAAACTTCGTGTTAACATTCGAATTTTCTTTTTTACAGACTAAAAAATTTTTGCAAGTTTCGGATTTTACGAGGTAATATTGTTTAAATGTATTAAAAATACTTCGCCTAATGAGATGTGAATATTAATGAAACGAAATTTAAAAAAAAAAAACGAATTTTAAGTTGTGATGTCAGATGACGAATTTGACATTTAATGTCCGTCATTTGACATGTCCAAAAACTGGACTATGTATATTTTTTACAAAATTGTAAGCGTTTTAGTATGAGGTATTTAAAACTTTAGGCAAAGATCCCATCTCAGAACTGACGTTCCAATGGCTAAAACTTGATTAAAATTACGCATAACATTGCCGTGTATATTGACCTATTAATAATCCAATTTAAAAGTAACTTCAAAATCTCAAAATGGGAATTTAATCAAAGGTCAAAGGTTTAGGCGAAGGACACTAATTCCAAAGATTTTTTGAACGCTTACTAAATTAGTGTTTTCAATCGAACTTTCGATACAATGTTATTTTGTTGTTTATAAAAAATGTTATTTAAATAAAAATGAAATCCTTGGCAGGTAAAAAAATAATAATTTTTGTATTTCGTCATTTTATCCTAATCCTTAAATCTTGTTGTCAAACTTTTGCTGGGGATTTTGTTATTATTGTTGTATTCATTTGAGATTCTATTTTATTATAACATTTCGAATTTATTTCATGGTTCAGAACCTGTTGGTGTCATTTTTAAAATGCTCTAATTAACTACCGTTTATAATATACTATTGTTTATAAACTGTAAAATAATAATAAGTGCTGAAAATGCCAATCGCATCATGCTAAATAAATTTAACATGATTCGATTGGCATCGCGTTATGCGTTCATTAATTTTAGCAAAATTTTGGCTGACCATAGCTTGCAGCGTTCCGACGTTATTACTTAATAAAAACAATATTTTTTCGCATTTGACACATTCGCAAATTAACGCATTTGTATTTGGACCAACACACAAAATAATGTTTACGCCATATGGTCAAATATATGTACCCACAACGCTAGTCTCATCGCGCCATATTTCCAATACGTATAGCGCAAAAGTTCTGAGTAGTGTTAGTTTGTCAAAGATGTGCGTTACTGCCACCACAGTTACAGAAAAATAAGTTTCGCCAGCTTAGATTTTTAAACCATATATCATTGCAGTAATTTAATGAATGACAAAAGTAACAAAACAGTTCTTAATTCAACAGACATTGGGCATACGCCTATAAACGAGTCAATTATCATTTATTTTTTATTTTTGTTCTTTCTTGTAATCGGAAAGAAACAAAAATATTTCACTACACTACGACTTAAAACTAAACTTCCAAAACTGATGAAATACTGAATGAAATACTGAAATTATTTTGCTGATCTCAGATTTATTTTAGTTTTTTAATGGGGTCAATGACGAAAAAACGTAATTGAATATCGCGTCAACGACGTAATTTAATATCAGGTCAATGACAAAAAGACGTAATTAAATAATTGTCATTGATTATCTTTATCACATTGTATTATTAAACGTCTGCTAGGAAAACAGGTATATTAAACTCGGTAATGAGCATGATTTATTGAAATGGTAAACTGTAATACTACCTACTGAATGTGTTTCGACAAATAAAATATTGTGAACAGTAGTTTTGTTTTTATTGCGAAAATTGGACTTTGTTATGCAGAATAGATCCAACCGACAAACTATGCCAAATTGAGAGATTATACATAGCGAGAATCTTCAAATCAAGTTTCATATATTCGCAACAGATTCTAACAGTTTGATGACGTATGCTTCCCAAAACTTACACTGCGTGATATTTTTATTCCTATTCAACTTTAAATACATTTAACTTTAAAGTAACAAAATGTCGAGTGGATCTATTATGCGTAACAGTGTCCAATTATAATCATGATAAATATCCTTAAGTCCTCTTCAGGTTGACTCAACACAATACTCAAGTTCACTAGAAATCTTGTTTATAGAACTGTGTGGTTCCAGAGGAGTATTCTACCTCGAGCTTTCAGGTTATAGAATGAACTCCTTTTAAAGGTTTTCCCAGGGGAATAAAGTATGAACTTTTATTGATTGTTTGACATTCCAGAACTAGACATTTTCAACTCTGCACCAAAAAAGACCTACAAACGTGTTTTGAGTAACAAGTGGTTCAATGTTGTACCTTCATCATCATCATTATTAGCCTGTATCTACCCACTGCTGGATATGGGCCTCCCAATGCTTTCCACCATATGCGATTCTCCGATTTACGCACCCAACCGCTCAGATGTTGTTCCTTAACGAGAGCTGCAATACTGTGAGATTCACTTTTTGTTTTTCTTTTTTTTTTTTTGTTCCTTTTGGTTACATGGTACATTGTTTATCCCTTTTCGTTTATAATATATAATATAAAATAACTAAGCTTCAGATATTCACATGACATGAAAACTAGTTTGAGTATCTTTGTGTTTATATTGGTATATGCAAAAGATAATACATACTATTACATACGGTTTTCCAAATAAATAAAACAAAATATTAATTTAAGTTGTCGCCGTAGTGTTGTTCTTGTAGTGTATATAAAATTGTTATATAAAATGATATACGAATTGGATGAAGATCACCCGCACCCCACCCCAAGCAGCTTCTGCTGGTTGACGAATGAAACAACTATTATACGTCGGTACATTACATGTACAAAGCAGTGTATTATGTTATAACAAAATTCTAATTTAATCAATACAATATGCACAATCGTAACCTTAACACGATATCATTCAACAGTTTTAATGATAGCGCCATCTAGTGACAACTTGCTTGAACTAACAATAATATGTTATACTTACAGAAGATATCTTAATCATAACTTAGGTTTTTTATGCATGTTCAATCTTCACTTCGATGATCGAAATAAGTCTTATATGGGCCTCAATTTTAATTGCTAAATTTAATAAATATATAAAAAAATATTTTTTATTAATTATCTACTTTATATGCGCACTCAAGTTGAATTCCTATTATATGCATTTAATAGAAGAGTGAAATATGACCAAGACGTCTTGATAATCTGTAACAACAAACAATCATTAACCCCCGACGCAAAAACGACGGGTATTATAAGTTTCGCGTGTCTCTGTGTGTGTGTGTCTGTCTGTGCCATCATTGCTCCCGAACGGATGAACATATTTTGATTATTTTTTTTAATTTGAAACGTGAATTTAGTCGGGAGTGTTCTTAGCTATGTTTGGTGAAAATCGGTCCAAGATGGCCGCCGCCACAAAATAGCGAATTAAATATATTTTTTTTCACAATTGGCTCAATATGTATATTAGGGTGTCCCTTATATGGGTAAAAAAAATTTTTTTTTGAATATCGAAACGCATACCCCCTAATTCTTTTTAAACTGTCTATACTTACTTTAATACAAAATTTTATCTTCCTACGTCAACATTAACCCGTGCCGACAGAACCTTGAAGATTTCGAAAATTGCTGTTTTTAACCCTGACTGTTATATAGCTAAAGAAATTAAAGTATATATATTTTATAAAATATTTATTATTAAAGATAAAATTACAGATCAGGCAGGATATTTTCAGCCTGATTACAGATTTCTGTGTTCTTGGATAAAGCGTCGCAAAAATTGCTTTTATTCTTTCTTTACATTGATCAAGCAATACAATGTCTTGGCGGCAAGCAAAGAGTAGTAATTCCCTGTCTAGTTTTTGTTCCAAAAGTACACAAGCTCCTTTCAATCGCCCTGTATTAAACGCAGTTGTGTCACAGCACATTATGTGTACTTTGTCGTCGAGGTTCCAGTCATAAAGTGCGTTTAACACAGCTTTAGCTTGAACCTGGCCGGTAGAGCTCTTCAGTTTGGGTACAGCCAGAAGTTGTTCATTTTCTCCGAATGAAATTAAAATTGATAGACGATCTTCTTTAGAACTTCTGACGTCCAGTCCAGGTAATAATTTCCCATCACAGTGAACGGTCACCATTTCAGGCAAATTATTGATCATCACAGCTTAGATATAGTGCTTCTACTACAGCCTGAAGTATATAGACAGAATCCCTTATGCTTAATTGACATCTATCTAATGTTCCAACTAACTTAGGTGCGATATAGTCTTTCCTTCCTCTTTTTGTAGTATTTCCAGAGCTTACCTTTTGTCAGGTGGATGGCAAGGATTCCTTAAGGCTTTCAACTGAACTGGTTGGTTGATTATCAGGTCCTTTCGTTTGTGTAAAATCTTCTGTAGTAAGAATCCTTCCTTTTCGGCTTACTTTTTGTCTAAACTCGCCAAACATCCTGGACGCCACTGGTTCTCTTTGTTTTAATAAAAATATTTTATCTACTATTTTACTACGTCTACTATTTTCATTATTTCCAAAGGGAAATAATGAAAATAGAAGACGATAGATAATTTATTCGATATAGCACATGCTGATGCTTTCATCAGCATGTGCTATATCGAATAAATTATCTATATATTAAATTATCTAAA
This sequence comes from Hypsopygia costalis, assembly GCA_937001555.2. Lineage (NCBI taxonomy): Eukaryota > Metazoa > Arthropoda > Insecta > Lepidoptera > Pyralidae > Hypsopygia > Hypsopygia costalis. The sequence goes on from OW443350.2 coordinate 8,082,485, forward strand.
TTGTTTTGGAAATCCTCCTCACGGCGCTTGTAAAAATCTTTTATTTTTTTGGATTTTTTTTTTGCAACTCTCTCCAAGTATGGTGAAGATCCATAAGTTGTTTTACACAGTTAGGTATAGCTCTGGTAAGGATTCTAACCTTTTTCCAAAAATATAATACACTCTCGAATGACGAGATTTGCGCTTTTACTAACAGTCAATTTAACTTCCCGAATGTTAAAAAAAGTACTGTAAGAACTTGACGGTTAGACGGTAGCTTTGCGCCTATTATTTGATAAATTTATGGCATCAACTAAGAAAATACTTTTATTATTGCTTCTTAATTAGATTGTCATATTTTAAATGTAAAATAATACGTGTTAATCACGATAATCACTGAGAATAAATGACAAATCCCGCAAGTACGCGCCGCTACTTTCGCGCAAGTTGCGCGAAAGTAGCGGCGGTAGCATATGAACATCATTCGCTGTAAGTCGGCACGGGTTATCATATTCCAAATAAGTTAAAAATTAATTTCCGAGTGTTTTAGAAGCAAATGAACAAAACTAAGACCTATGCGTTAGAAAATAAAAACTTTGAAAAATAAGGGACACCCTAATGTATATGTAAATGCAGATGATCCTATAGGTATTCTATGGTAGACTGGTGATCCCTGAGATAGAGGGGAGAGAGATGGGATAAGTCCGCAATTGTACAAAAAAAAATCGGTTGTCTGTAAAGTCGGTTTACTGACGATAGTTGAAAGTGACAACACTGACAACTGCTGATGGAATGTTTGCATTTTTCAAAAGAAAATTTTTATGGAACACCTCAGAGCGAGGTAACGCCGCATACGTCATGTTTTTTCGTGCGTGCAGCCGGCTCCATCGAATTATAAGACGTTGTCACGTTAAAATATTACTTTTAGAGTACAACAAAAGTCTTTACAAACAAATAAACAAACAAACCAATTACCGTAGTATAGCTTGCTAAGCAAATAATTGAGAAACCACATGTAGTAACTTTAGCCTGTCTCTGAGCTCTGAAATAATAAAAAAATTAATTAGACAAATACGTGCGATAAAAATAAATACCTGTTATTTTTGATATATTATGTTTGTAAAGTATCACTAGGGTTGCCATCCGTCCGGGTTTCCCCGGATTTGTCCTAGTTTGGAGGGCGTCCGGGGAGCATCCGGGCGGGGTTTCATTTGTAGTCCAGGGTTAAAAGTTTTAAATCACTACCGCATGTCCTATACTGCGAATAATCGTCTTGTAACAGAATAAAAAATAGTACTAGTACTAAAAACACTGATGACATGTCCGGGTTTTAACATTCAAAATCCGGAGTTTTCAGTGCTTAGTCGAGTTTTTTGGTCACATTCGAAGGTGACAACGTTTACAAGCCGACCAAATTGAGAAAAAGTTTCATATTATGAACTTACCAGACGCGTATTACATACACAAATTGGCCGGGTTGCTCGTTTCGAAATGTGAGCGTGTAAGCCATACGATTTTGATATATGACACGCCTCTTATAAATTCACAACATGAGAGTTCTCCTCTATTTGATCGGTTTGTTTACGTTGACATTATCGAACGCGAACAAAAAACTCGCATTGCACTGAGGCCCTACCGCCGAAGCTGAAGCCGATTCGCATCCAATATTTTGATAGTAAAAATCAAACTGGTACTTAGATTGCTGGTAATTATCTTAGCTGGTAGAAACGCTTGAGCTCTATCGACTAAGCTGAAGATCATCATCATCATCAGGTCATTTTAGTCTCTACTACAGGAGCACGACCCTCTCTCGTCGGTCCCAGACAGAAGGTGGATTTGGCCTACACTCCCCGCTGGCCAAACGGGTTGGGGAGGCCTGATCAAGGTTTGATAATGAATTTCCCTTAGTCGCCTTGTACGACATCCACGGGAAGAGACGGAGTGATTCTATTCTAGTCTGCCGGAAACCACACGGCCAAGCTGAAGATGTTTGTCAATAACTAAGACCTGTTTGTCGAATCAAAATATTCGATGGTTATCGCCTTCAGCTTTGGCGGTAGAGCTCCTAGTTGCTAGCGTTTAGAGATGGCAACCCTAAGTATTACTATAATATATAATATAATAGTATAACTTTACCTACGAATCATAATCTGAATAGATCTCTTAATTCCTTTAGGAGCCGTATACCAGCCGCTGTTGTAGAGAGCATTAGACACATCTTGACTCTAAAAAATATAGAAATAATTCAATACTCAATATTTTTTTATTACGGTTTCGGTCTCCGACATTAACCGGGGTAATCCGAAAAAGATTAGTTGTCTGTAAAGTCGGTTTACGGACGATTATTTTACGTAATAACGTCATAATAAAACATCTGCATGTAATGGAAGAGAGATAGATGCGTCACAAGTCGAACGCTTATGCCGATCGTGCCACTCTATCGCTTGCACTCTCGTCTCAGGCGGAACGAGACAATGAGTAATGCTTTTTCGTGCGCGCAGCCGGCAATCATAGATTTATAAGAAGTTATAACTTTATAATATTTTTGAGAAATGGAAAAATTCAAATGAGCTACCAGGAAGGTTTGTGTTGCTGACGAATTTTTGCATATTGTATTCAACTGCGTGAGTCACAGTGTGGCGTCATCAACCTAATAAGTAATCACACTACTAAACAAGGCATAGCAGTCCATCGTAGCAGATGAAATTCGGATATTTTTTGATAACACAAAACTAATGAAATTATTATTATTTAAATTTTAATCGTCTTTGCCAACTTGCCAGAATATTTGTAAATATTCTTGAAAAATGGAAAAATTCATTAGAAGAGCACTCGACCGGTCATCGAGAGGTCGTGGGTTCAAATCCCACCTAGGAGGGGCAGGTGAATTTTTCCGTTTTTCAAAAATATTTATAATATTCTGGTAAGTTGGCCAAGACAACTATTTAAATAATAATAAGAAGTTATAACGTCAAAAAAAATCTTTAGCAAGTTTACTCTTTGTCCGACGATATTTTGATGATAGAAGATAGCAGGATAAACATATAATTATGTGACTTACGGATTCAAGTAATTTTTGCCCATACCAACACAAAAGCCACAACTCAGACAATGCTGTAGCCAAGAATGACTTGTAAGTAACGTCATTCCACTTTTCCACTATCTGCAAGAAAATATCCTTAATCATTAGGCAATCAAACATACTTGCAAATAAAAAAAAATGCTTGTCTGAAACGTCGGTTTACGGACGATAATAAAGCCGATCGTGCCTGTCTATCGCTTGTTCCGCGCTCTCGCTTATACGTTCGGTACAGGCGGAACGTGACAATGAGTCATGCTTTTTCGTGCGTGCAGCCGGCGTTCATCGATTTATAAGACGTTATCCCGTCAATAAAGTATATACTTACAACAGAGCAGAAACCACAAAAACAAATAATTATAGAAATGTTGAAAAAATTCACAAATAATGCAAAACTAAACAATTCTTCGACGTCATTGGATAATCTGCAAAGAAAACATGACTCAATTATTTAAAAACACACAAAATTACCCAAATGCGTTAACAAAAATCACTCAAAAACGACTGAAAACAAATATATTAGTAAACTTTTATAAAGAAAACGATGTGCCATGATGATGATGATGATGTCTGTGAAAAGACGATATTAATTAGGATGATATTTAAAAAAAAATCGTTATCATGAAGGTTACATTCATTTTTTCACACGTCACGCACTGCTATGTAACGCTTGTTCAGGCAAAGTCGGTAGGGAACGTGTGAGAGATGAAGTTTTCACTTCTATCGTGTGATCACTACACCACCCGTCGGTGTTTATTACTTTCTAAACTAATTTGACAAGCTGGGTGGTTTGCAATAGCCACTTTGACTTCGATTTTGCGGGTTCGATCCTCACAGACAAATATTTGTGTTCATGTACATGTCTGTTTACCTTGGTCTGGGTGTTATCTATGTATTATATGTATGTATTTACAAAAAAATAATGTATTAAAGTATAATGTCAATTATCTAGTACCCAAAGTACCTACAATCGTTGTTGCTTAGTTTGGAACTAGATGGCCGTGTGTAAATTGTCGAGGAGAATATTTTTTTATTTTTTTATTTAATTCTTCACCGAGTCTCCCTCTTACTTTTTTAATATACATATAAAAATCATAAATGTACAAACACGGAAAGTGTACAATTTTGTTATATGTATACCTAGTAAACGAGAGAGAGAGAGAACTTCTATTAATTTTTATGAATTGCAATTCGAAATCAATCACTGGGAGTCGATGTAGATACAGACTGCTTATTTTTGTGCTTGTTTTTGCCTACATTCGCACGTTTACAAGCCAACCAAATTTGAGAAAAAAATTCATATTGTGAATTTACCAGACGCGTGTTCCATTATAGCCATATTATACTCATCCAAATTAGCCAGATTGCTCACTTTAAAATGTGAGCAAGTAAGCCACATAATTTAGATATTTAACACGCATCTTATAAATTCACACACAAAACAGTTCTCCAGAAATGAAGGAGATGCTGCGATGGCGCGCGAGCGATATTTTATGTTGCGAGCGTTAATATGGCTACGGTAACCGCTTCACATCAGGCAGGCCGTATGCTTGTCTGCCACCCGACGTAGTATAAAAAAAAAAAGAATCACTCTTCAAGCAGCTCCTATCTCGGCGCATGCCTTGGCATGTATTTCAGAATATGATGCTACCTGATCAAAGCGCAGTGTCTTTTAATAATTTCAGTAATTTCATTTTGATATTGATAATCTATGTCCTCTTGTATATTTGTTTCTTCGTCGTAATTATTTGCAATGACACCTAAAATACAATAAGCATTTTTTAAAGAAAGTAAACATTTTAAAATATAGAAGATTGATTTAAATAAGAATACTATTTAACGTAACATCAAATAAATATATTGCAAACGTAACCTATTTTGCAAATCAAAAAATACTTATTTCACATCAAAGGCAGGATTTGATGTGCAATCAGATTAATTTGATGCGCAAATCAGGTGTTTTTTAGATCAATTTAATATTTTCCTTTAAATAATGATAGCTATGTGCAAATATATATAAAAGTAGAGTCAATATACAGAGATAAAAGCATTACTTGTATCTCTGCGATTCAATAAAAGATGATGTAAGATAGATAGAATATGCTTTATTTGCATAATACAAATTTAAAGTGTACTTCAATTTCAATTTTCAAATTCACTGTAGTGAATCAATAAATTATTACAGACTTGAATATATGCAACAAGTCGGCCTTATTGCTGAGAGCTATCTTTGAACAGATTACCTTACCCTACCCTTAAGTTACCCTAGGTTGCCTTGAAAGGCAACTAGGTTAATGAATTTTTGTATAGACAACAGGGCTGTCCAAGGCACGGCTCGCGGGCCGCATGCGGCCCTCGGCTTATATTTGTGCGGCCCGTGGCGTATTTTTCATTTACCGGTTTTTATACAGTTTTTTACCGCTACAGGTTTTTTCAACAAATCTGACTGAAAATTATATATTTTTAGAAAAGTTATAGTTATATTACACTACACTACACTAACTAATTATAACTAAGCTTAACCCTTCAAAGTAGGTACATAGTAAAAATGTCAAGTAGGTATTTGTTTCTGCAGCCCGCTAATCTGTTTAGTAATTTGTAATGGCCCGGTATTGTATATGGTTTGGACAGCCCTGGACTACAATAAATTGTTAATATTAACGTGGTAAAAGAATGAATTAGAGAAATCACACATCCAATGTGTGAAAGATGACAAATACGAGGAGATAGCTCAAAACTTCTCTCAAAAGAATAACTCTATTCTTCTAGAAGTAGATATTCATAACACAACAAACATACTGCATAGATAGCAAATAGGAATAAGACCAAGGACATAATTAAAGTAAAACTATATAGTATAAAATTATTTACCTAAACAAAAAACCCGACTGATAATTCTAACGATATTTTCTTTTTTTTTTAACCTCCAATATTTTTTTCGGGGATGCCTTATTGAAATAATACCCTATTCCACTCTCACATCTGAGACGAATCGACACTTCATATGTTAAAATCCGTTAAACGGTTTAGACTGTGGAGCTTTCACAAAGAAATATACATCTTCTTCTTCGCCAGTTGGGCAGCCGCCAAAAATAGCGCAATAATAAAATAAAAGAAATTAAAATGAAAAATGTAAAAAAAAATGGGGTGAGGCTGTGTCATGGACACGGCCGTGCGTGAATACGTTATATGCACTAAAATTATCTCAAAAGGGCAGCGCTTTTCCTTCCGCCGCACGCGATATTTTATAGTCCTTACTTAGCGTAATAAATTCTTTGCTCCTTAATCTATCCAGTGGTGTGATTGAATTTTGGACGGAGATGATAGATTTGTAGTTGCAACACCAAACTGTATCTCCCAATTTTGTTATCATTCGTTTTTTTTAATTGCCTTTCTATGGAAACAATTTTAAAGACGTATTCAAGATAGTGATTTTGAACATTTGTCTTACCAAGTGGATAACTTTCCACAAGCTGATCGTCAACAGGAACATAGAACATTCTTTTAATCCTAATTCCCAATAGATCAAACTGCAATGTTATATGGCCCAGGAAAATACAGAAAAACAAATCTCCAGCTAGTATGAACCAAATTGTGAGCATGGCTGTAAAAAATACATAAAAGTTAGTGTTTTATCTAGTTCGTTTAATGAATTAGTGAGAATTACTTCTCTGCCTATTATACGTAGCCAAGTCATAGAATCAGCCGCATTCTATAAAACAACACACACAACACAAACATGGCACGGTAACACAGTACACTTCCGAAGATATTTTATACCACCAACAGTGAAATTGTGGAATCTACTTCCCTCAGCGGTATTTCCGAACAATTACAACATGGGAGCCTTCAACACACAGAGTCTATATTTCCTTTAAAAGGTTGGCAACGGATCTGTGACCCCTTGGTGTTGGTGATCTCCATTGGCGGTGGTGATTGCTTTCCAGAAAGTAATAAGGCAAGAAAAAAATGTTGTTTTAAAAAATGGCGCAGCTGTTATTTAAGAGGAATAACTAGCGACGCAACAGAATAAAAATTCACAGTTCGTATACTTATACTCGTATATGTATGATTATACAGACGAATATTATATAACACTATTGTCCAATATTTAAAGTTTAACGTATTTTTCATTATTGCCCGGCCATGTTTTGACTTATTTGCGTAATTCTGGTCCTGTATTATATTTTAAATGTTGGATGAATAATGTAAATATACTTCTTGAATAGTGTTATATCTAGTTAATCACAAGACAAGTCCAAAACTTCATTTGTAAGTTTAACCTATTGGTTATATATAACCTAAGAGGGATTGTCCGTAGGATGAATGAGGGTTATTACCCTCATTCATCCTACGGACAATCCCTCTTTCCCCCAGACCTCAGAACGAGCTTGAACTGTACATTTTTTATACCACGTTATCAGTTCAATAGTTTTGAGTTATAATCGAATATTTGCAGCCACACACATACAATGCTAAATCTATATACCCTTCCTTTGCTTCGCCTTAGTCGGGTAATATGTACGAATTCAAACTACCTGATTTTATATAATGAATATTTTATACTGGTAGTGCAAACTGAGAGTTATCCAAAACATGACGGATTCGCTAAAAAATATGCTTATCCAGTAGAGTCCACTTGTGCTTCATTGGCTAGTCCTTTTCCCATGATTTGGCGTCGGCGCAGTATTTGCAGTTGCCTCTTTCATACACATATCATCTCTCACATAATCCATCCACCTCATTTTTGGTCCTCCACTGGTACTTGCTTAAATTAAATGCCCTATCGTCATGACACACACATTTAGCCGACGAGCTCCGTAAATACTTACCTCCCCATGACTGTATCACAAGTACGATTTCATAAAGACCTGGCTTCAAAGGATCGAAGGGAAACCAGAAATAGAAAGGCAGATTTCTCGGCTCATCAATGCCGTATGCGCGCTCGATGATATCGATGTAGCACGGAATTAGGAAGAATCCTACGAGGATGTTGTTGCACCAGTAGAAACCTAAAAATAGTTTAGAAATAAGAAATTAATGTTCTGTTCATCGTCATCATCAGAAGTATTCATATAAGTAGTAGAGCCCGGTGGTCGAATGGCTAGCAATGATTACTTCAACTCCGAAGTCGCGGGATCGATCCACGCACACGACAAATATTTGTGTACATGAACTCTCTGAATATGTCTATTTGTCTTGGTCTGGATGTTTTCTATGTATTACAAGTATGTATTTACAAAAAAAAATGTATTGTACATTTATCAGTTGTCTAGTAGGTACTCATAGTAAAAGCTTTGCGCTAAATTGGGGACTAGTGGCGCTGTGTAAATTGTCCAGAAATATTTATTTATCTACTATTTATGGGTTTGTAGACTACATGTTTAGTTTCTGTCAAAATCTCCATTCAGTGATTTATCATTATCAGTGTTACTTTCCACTGCTGTATTTTCTTACTAAATGCATATCACTTTACGCAATTTTTCACTTTCCGCATCCAATTATTTTCGATCACTATGATCATCTCAAACGAGTTATTTGATTGCCAAATTAAATAATGTAAGTATATATCTCGAAATTATAAGAAAGAACCCTCATCACCTGAATAGTAATGTCATTTTGCCAGTCTACTTTTTACAGGGTATAAAAGACTCTCAATCATGCAGGTAAAGTTCACTTTGGCTCAAAGATACATAGTGCACTCAGCTGACAAACTAACGAGGCTCTGGTAAAAGAAAGCTAGGATATACACAAGAAATACTTCACGGTCATGAAAGACCGCAACGAAATAACAATTTCCTAAAGACCTAAAGAGTTGTTGTGATCCTACGAGTGAGTGAGGTCATCAGGAAGGAAGAAGTTATTGCGTTAGCAGCGGCGCTAGTGGCGAGCAAAGGGTATTTGATATTACAAGCGTCTATAGGGTACGATCAGCGGTTCACATCAAGCGGGGCGTATACTTGTCTTACACATGACGCCTTAAAAAAAATTCTGGAGGAGTTTTCTACTCGAACTATTTTTAACCCCCGACGCAGAAAGAGGGGCGTTATAAGTTTGACGTGTCTGTGTGTGTGTGTGTATGCGTGTGTGGGGGCTGTCTGTCCGTGCCATCATAGCTCCGGAATGGATGAAGCGATTTCAATTTAGTTTGTTTTTGTATTAAAGGTGACTTATGTGCGAGTGTTCTTATACATGTTTTTACAGATTAAATTCGAAATGAGAGTCCCAATACAGCCGTAGTTTTACCCGGTGAGTAGTCACGGGGGTAAAACTACGGCTGTATTGTATACCAAAAATGTTAGAACAAAAAAGTCCAATGTAGATTGGACTTCATTGTTCTAACATTTTTGGTGGTCGCCGCTGTTGAACCTCCACAGCAGATACCGTGGTAGCAATGTGGGCACGACCCGATTAAAAAAAAATAAGTATTTATACCTTTTACAGCAATATTGAGTTGCGTCAACGTCTTGCTGATTACACGGTGTTCTTCTTCGGAGACCTGTCCTTGCGTCCACATGCTTCGCAGTTCACTTATCAAGTTCTCATAAACGGGACGACAGTACACCATCTTGTAAGACTTCAATACCGCTGATGTAACATATATTGATGATTAACAGAGATTGTTGGCTGTGGTGATTTTTTTCCTTGTTCATCAAACTCATAATATTTACCTACGCTTCCCTTTTGCAAGAGATATTTGCTTGTCGCGATTTGCTGCTCCAAGTTGAGCCCAAAAGATTACCCATACAGCCTACGTTCAGGTGAACGTATGTAAGAACTGCCACTAAACCGGTTGAGTGCCTTTTTGGATTAGGTACTTGAGGTGTAAGTGATTCATCAATATCTTTAAGCCAACGCCAACCTACACGTGGTCCACTCTGCTGACTGACAAACGAGACTCTGGCGTGAAAAGAGGTAAGGCGTATTTTTTGAGCTGTCCGACTGGAGAAGTATCACCTCCTCACAAAATACCGCAACCAAATAACAATTCCCTTAACCACCAGTATCGTGCCCGGATTTTTTTATATGAGAGGGGGGCAAACGAGCATGTAGGACGCCAGATGGAAAGCAATCACCACCGCCCATGGAGATAAGCAACACCAAGTGGTCGCCGATCCGTTGCCGGCCTATACTCATTCCTTTCTGGAATCTCACGCACTCGCAGGAACACAACAACCCTCAAGGGAATTGTTATTTGGCTGCGGTATTCTGTGAGGTGGAGGTACATTACCCAGTCGGGTAGCTTACAATTAGGCTCCCTACCTCTCTTTTCGCCAGAGCTTCGTTTGTCAGTCAGCAGGGTGCACCGCGTGCAGGTGAAGTTGGCTTAGGTTCAAAGATGTTGATGAACCACTTACACCCCAAAAATGGTAGAGAAAGAGAGAAAATATTGAGGATAAAGAAGCTAAACTTACCCAGCCCCGAATATCCCATGCAAGGCATCATTGTGAATATTGCTACAGCATCCTCGAAAGTGCCGCCTTGCGCCATCTCTATCATCATAAACAACTCAAGCATAGCACTTATAGATAGAGTAACAAACTCGAACCAGTAGAAGAAGTTGAAACACCGCCTGAGAACATTTGTATACAATTTGTATCTGGCGTAAAAATAGCTACAGAACAGAAGAACAAATTAAGGAGAACAAGTATTGGTTTTGTTATTATAATTTTTTTAATAATTTTCAAAACTTTAGCATGAAGAACAAATTGGAACCAAAATAGAATATCAATATGTTCCTTATATAAGTCCATGGGGTCTCAGCACCAATAGGTTTGTAAAAGAATTAGGAAAAATATTGGTTCGAGGTAACTGGTGACCCAAGATCTGGCACATTCATCACCCAAAGGATTAGTCACAGGGATTAGTTTAGCCATCCTGCGAGGTAATGTTGCTAGCGTCTTGAGCACGATGCCACATGGGCCAAACTTTTCACATTTATTTTAGTTTTAGGTTAGTTTTATATCAGTATTTTTTAGTTTTGGGTAATTTAGTTTTATAATTGTATTTCATGAATTCAATTTCATAGTTTAATATTGAATTGATAAAACAGGACAACGTCTGTCAGCTAGTATGAAATAGAATATTAATAAAAAATTAAGAACATCTTTAGCATTCAGTGGTAGCAAAAAAAGTACAAAAATCCAAGAGACTCAACGGCCACCGATATCTGTGCAAATTCGACGGTCAAACATTTATTTAATTACTTATTAAGTTAAATTAATAAAGACATCATTAAAAATATCATTAAAAATATACAATTTAAATAATAACTAAATATGGTTAACTATATATACAAACAAAAGGGGCATAACAAAAACTAATTAAAATTATTAAAATTTAATGATCTATATAGCGTCAAAAAATTCTTCCGCATCGCCGTCAAAGAGTAAAGTGGCCAGAAGGCTAGCAGCATTGCCACGCTGGATGGCAATGCTTAACCGCTGAGCGAGAAATAGGCCAGCCCGCTGGTCACGGGAAGAGTCAACCAAACGGTTGGAGATGTCTCGACCGATCTGTCGACCCATTATAAGATATGATGAAGATTCGCGTAGAAAATTTGTCCTAAAACTTACGTCACAAGATCAGAATCCTTTTTCGTCAGACGAATTCCCACAAACATCAGTATCCTTTTAATTATCACATACGATTCATCGTAATCATTCAGACCATACACCTGGATAATAAAAAAAATTGAATGAAGCAAGCGGAGCAAGCAGAACGCTTATACGCCGAAAAGTTACTTTTGAAATGAACAGACTCCAAAACCACTGAACCTACTTTGATGAAACTTGTCACAATTAGAGACCTCGACATGCTTGAGGTTTGTGTCAAGAAAAATTGAGATCGATCATGTCCTTGAGGAATGATCATCAAATGCATTTTCCATTGAAATCAATGGAAAACATACACTCAGCGAATCTACTCGCTCCACTCAACCTCGAATACTGCGTTTATGTAGCTGGTGCCGTAACAAAAATTATAGTATTCTTTTATTGTATTTCCGAAGTTAATATTTTTTAAATAATTTCATCCTTTAGAAGAGTCGTACATATTTACGTCTTTTGCTGTGGAGACCTTGGGGCCTTGGGGTGCAGATGCAAAAGTCTTGTTTAAAGAGATATCTGCACGGTTAGTCGACGTCTCTGGTGACCCAAGAGCTGGCGCTTATTTTGGCCAGCGTATTAGTCTGGCCATACAACGCGGTAATGCGGCCAGCCTTTTGGGCACTTTACCATCATGCGACGACAGTAACTTGGACTCTATATTTTATTTAATTTAGTTATATAATTAGGTTTTATTATTATAATATAGTGTGATTTCATTTCATCCTTTTATATTGGACTTTGATCGATCAGAAAACAAGTCGGACATAAGTTATTAAAATTTCAAGATAGCAGATCGTTCTAGTTTTGTATATTTTGCGATACTCTATCCTATCTCATGCTGATGGAGAATGGTGCGATAATGAGGATGTGGGAATTATGAAATATAATATGATAATAAATTAGTATTTATCACAGATTATACTCGTATCACATCATTCAACATTACCCGATTTTTCTTAGGTTCCCATAACTTACTGAAGTATTTTTTTAAACTAAACGTCATTTTTGCAAGTTAGCAAAAATGCAACTGAATACCAAATACTCAATAAAGAAACCAATTATTATTTGTTGCATCAAAAGCAATTTGAAAAAACGACCACTTTAAGTAATTGTCGGGTTGAATAGAAACACAGTTGCATCAACAATTAAAGTATTTAGAAAATTAATAGCTATGGCTTAATTATTAGTTTTGCATATAAAAATAAGTGCTACAATTACGGAACTCTTTTATAAATATTACTATACCATTTATACAGCCGCTAGTTATTAAATTATTTTCTACTACTCTTTTTTTTCAATTCAATTCATTTATTCGTTTATGAAAATCGTTATTGAAAGGCCGATATCTCTTTGATTTACAAAACTTTGATAAAATATTGCATATGATATGGTTCACCATAATCATAATCAGCCTGTATCTACCCACTGTTGGATACATCGGTCCCTATAGAGCAGGGTTGTCCAAATCATATGCAATACCGGGCCATTACAAATTATTAAATAGATTAGCGGGCCGCAGAAACAAATACCTGCTTCACATTACTACTAAGTACCTACTTTGAAAGGTAAAGTTATGTATTAAAAATATATAATTTTCAGTCAGATTCATTGTCCAAAAATTGTAGCGATAAATGAAAAAACACAAATATAAGCCGAGGACCACATGCGGCCCGCGGGCCGAGCTTTGGACAGCCCTGCTATAGAGCATGGGGGGACACCTACGGGACTTTCTCCTATACCTGCCATCACTGATTCGGCAGATGTGACCGACTTACAGGTTTAGCGTGTTGATTTTGAGCTATGTGGGCAATATTGTTTCTTCATCAAAATTCCTCGTTCCTGATTTGGTTCCTTATATTCGTTTGGCACGAAATGAGAGCTCAGAGCCTGAGCCTGAGCGGATTATATTAACTTACCATAAGATAAAAAATTCTGTACAGTGGTCGCACTTCCCCAGTCGAGCAGTTTTGCAAAAATGGAAAAATTCACCTCGTCGTGGGTTCAAATCCCACCTAGGGGGAGGTGAATTTTTCCATTTTTAAAATAAATATTCTGGCAAGTTGGCCAAGACAACTATTTTAATAATAATACTTTAATTAGTTTGATGTTATCAAAAATAGCTGAATTTCATCTGCAACGATGGACTGTTATGCATTGTTTAATAGGTTGACGACGCCACACTGTGACTCACTCAGTAGAATAAAAAGATGCAAAAATTCGTCACCGACACAAATCTTCCTGGTAGCTCAGTTGGAAGAGCACTCGACCGCTCATCGAGAGGTCGTGGGTTCAAATCCCACCTAGAGTGGGGAGGTGAATTTTTCAATTTTTTAAATAAATCTTAAGATTGACATTCGTTTGTACTTTATGAATTAAGAAGGTCTAATTTCGCTCTCAAAAATAATATTGATATGATTGCTTTCCATCAGGTGACTCACATGCTCGTTTGTCCCTCTCTCATATAAATAAAATGCAATGTCGTGTTGGTGGATCTACTGCTAGAAGTACTGGTACTTGGGTCCCACCAGATATTTATTTCGAAATCACTAATAGACCGTTCAATTTTATGTTTGTATACAGGTATAAGATGCAAGTGGATCAACACGATCTCTAGAGCCAAAGCCAACTTCATCTGCACGTGGTGCACCCTGCTGACTAACGACTGGGGTTCTGGAAAAGAGAGATAGGATACTGCGTCTATGCAAGCAGCCCGACTGGGAAAGTACCTCACAGAATAGCGCTGCCAAATAAGAATTCCATTGACAGTTGTTGTGTTGGTTGTTTGAGTTGGTGGTTGGTTGGTCGAGGCTTCATACGACCAGAGAGCTGGCCGTTACCTTGCTCAGAGGATTAGCATTGCTATTCAGCGAGGTACTGCTGCCAGCATTCTTGGTACGCTACCGACGGGCAACGATTTGGGGGAATATTTTTACTTATAATTTTTGATTTGTTTCTTTTCTTCCCTTTTTTCTATTTCTTTGTAAATAATTTATTTATAATAGCATAGTTTGTAAAAAATATAATATCCGTATGTAGGATATTATATTTTTTACAAACTATGCTATATGTTTCAACTGAGATTTAATATTCCACTGAATGTGTGTTGCATTCCCATGTCAATAATTTACTGCATTGTATCTACTTAATAATTAATTCACACTTGAATGTAGAGTTATAATTTAACAAATCGTTTGAGAACCATTTTATAGAGGTGTAATTAGAAATGGTCCCTAAAAACTTTTGTATGCGAACGTGGCATTCTAGTACGTTTTGCGATTTGTACATTTTGCTTCTCGTACTTATTTTGCGTTTTGTACATTCTGCGTGTTGTTCATTTTGCGATTTGTACATTTTGCTTGTGATGTTCATTTTGCGTATTGTTCACTATGATCCGAAGAGTATTTATATTACTGGGAATTCAAACGAAAGTCTATCTATCCACTGCTGGATATAGGTCTTCCCTAGTGCCGTCTATCGCAATCCTTCGCTTTCCGCATTCAGTCACTTCCCTTCCCTTGAGATCTTCGTTCCCTATAGAGACTTTTAGAACTTTCCTCCCTGGATATATTAAATTAACAGTATTTTTTTATTATTTATTTATTCATTCACTTCATCTGTAGACCATTTGCACAAATCACATTAGTATAAAACTAGTCATTCGCAGTAACTCAAATCTCGAGATTATTTTTCATTTCAATTTCAATATTACATAAACTACCCTCCTAGATATAGAAATTTTACTTGGAGGTTTCCAAGTAAAATTTCTTTGCCGATTACAGGTCTCACGAAAATGTGAATTGCATGACCATAGCCTACCGTAGAGATGGGCAAAATGCCGGACATTTAAGATAAAAGCCCAAAAAGTACTTATAAATTCCCTGTTTATGCCCAAAACCAGACATTTATTGGACATTTACAGGTACTTACTGGGCATTTATTGTATATGTCTGGCATTTTGCCCATCTCTATGCCTATCTATTTTAATAAAATAGCGTCCATCGTCTTTTTTATAACAAGGTTTACAGGCTAATCTGCTGCCAACAGGTCCGCCGAAAGAAGAATCTTTTCGCCACTTTGATTACTACAAAAAGGCCTATGATTCAGTACCTCATTCATGGTTGAAAAGGATGCTAGCGTTGTATAAAGCAAATACAACTCTATGCTCTTTTCTAAATTCGTGTATGGGGCAGTGGACTATAGTCCTTTGTCAACGGGGTGGCGGAGATTCACTTGAATTAATAGACCTTATTAGGATTCAACGTGGTATCTTCCAGGGTGACATCCTGAACCTGTTGTGGTTCTGTCTAGTTATCAATCCACTCCTCACTCTCAGCTCTCTGTTAAGGGATTATGGGTTAGGCAACCGACTTCATAGAGAGGATGAGTTCATTTCTCATCAGCTGTATATGGATTATATCAAATTGTTTGTACCTAACAAGCCAGACCTTCTAGAGTTGCTGAAGGTACCTGAAACATTCAGTAGCGCCATTGATATAGAGTTTGGTATTGAGAAATATGCGGTCATACATGTACAGCGGGTAGTGCCAGTAGTGTTCTTTTAAAGATAAAAGGCGAATAAAATTGAGCCTATTAAGGCCGGCCTTACACAGACGGAATCCGTCACGGAATTCAGAAACTGAATTCCGGTGTGTATGTGAGTTCGCTCGTTTATAATGTAAGGAAAGACAAGCGTTCTGAATTTTAATTCTTAATTTCTTCATAATTTACTCGTGAATATTTCTTTGTTAAATCGATCTGGTAAAATCTGCATGTGTGTGCTTTGCATGGGATTCCGTGCATCCGAATTAAGACTCTTACTTAAGTTTCTAAATTCCGTGTCGGATTCCGGGTGTATACGGTCTCATCATCATCATCATCAGGTCCGTCCCAGACAGAAGGAGGATTTGGCCTACACTCCCCGCCCTAGCCAGACGGGTTGGGGAGGCCCGATCGATGTTTTATAATGTATTTCCCATAATCGCCTTGTACGACATCCACGGGAAGAGACGGAGTGATTCTATTCTAGTCTGAAGGAAAATACACGGCCAACGGTCCAATGGTGTACGGTCTGCCTAAGTGTAACTAAATCGTCCAGCGAAATTTTAATAGAACTGAATATAATTATGTCATTGGTCCCTAATAATTACTCTGTCAATAAGACGTCATATAATAATGTATGGGTCGACTTTGTTAACTATGGTTTACTGAGTCAATTGCTTAAGTAAAGGATAGGTACTTATCATTTGTGGTTTCATATCCTTGACAACATGTCGTTTTTGAGAAAGTATTTTAGGAAAAATGAAATATCACAGGCTTTTAATAAACGGGTAATGTAATAGTTACATCATTATCATCATTATTTCTGGCAACGGGCATCCACTGTTGTAATTTTCGGGTTAAATATAAATTACTAGCTTCCACCCGCGGCTTTGCACGCGTTTACCAAAAACTCTTTTAATTTTTCGGATTAATATTTAATATATAGCCTATGGCGTCGTTACGCGTGTCAGTCTAATCGAACACGCAAGTTAAGCAACGTCGACCGTAGCCTATCCATGGATGGGTTTATTTATCTCGAGCTCCTCCGTGCTTCGGGGGGCACGTTAAGCCGTCGGTCCCGGCTGTTGTCATTAGATGGCAGTCGTTAAGCCAAGTCAGTGGTTTTTAGGCGGGTTGAAAATACTGTCCTCAGCCAACCCACAGTTGAGCAGCGTGGTGGAGTATGCTCTAAACCCCTACGATTGAGGGGACACCCGTATCCCAACAGTGGGATGATTATGGGTTGATGCCTAATATAGCCTATGACATGACACTCACAAATAATGTGGCTTTAAAATTTCAAAATCGGTTCAGTAGAGATTACCTCTTACAATCTCACAAACTTACAAACTTTACCTCTTGATAATACTGATATAGATTGAAGTATTTCCGTAATAATAAAATAAAGAAATTCGCCACATACTATAATAAATAATATTGTCAGACAAATTACACAGCGCCATCCAGCCCCAAAGTAAGCGAAGCTTGTGTTATGGGTACTAGACAACTGATAAACATACGTAAATACATTTTTTTTTTTGTAAATACATACTTATGATACATAGAAAACACCCAGACAAACAAACACAACCAAACAGACAAACAGACATGTTCTTGCACACAAATGTTTGTCCTATGTGGGAATCGAACCCACGAGCGTTGGTGTCGAAGCCACGTCATTGACCGCTACGCCACCGAGCTTGTCAACTATGTGTAACATATATGTTACGTTTGTGTATATATATATATATATATATATATATATATATATATATATATAAATTATAGCCTATGATGAGGAGCTCTTTATGTGTATATGTATATACATATATATAAATAAAACAATGTGACGAAATGAAGTCTTTCCCCTCATGGAATATTATTTTTGCAATTAATGTGATGTGGCGTGTTCTTCAGGTATATAGTACGGATGATTTCGATGATACATTTACAGTCGTTCTGAAAACGTTAGGATGGCTTGCAGTTCGTATAGCGAAAAACGACTCGAAAACTATGACGTAAGTATTATTTTATAAAATAATATCTGAAGACGATTACAGGTGTATCTATCTGAAAACAAAATTAGATTTTTATTAACGAAAAAATCCTAAATCACCATCAAATTAAGCGGAATAATTAATTTTTCGGAGAAGTGAAAATTAGATTTTTCGCCCCAGTAAACCCCTATCCTGCACAGATACACCGCACAGGTACCCCTTGATGCTTGAAGACTAAATACTTTCAAAATTGTCTTTAACCAGGGCGTCCTCCCTGCAATTACCTATAATGCAAACAGTGCAGAGACTTGGATACTGATATTCGGGCTGGTCCAAACTCTAAATAAAGGTTGAACAGATCGAATCCGGAACGAAGAAGTTCCATGGAGAATCAAAGTTATCTACAGGCTATTTCGAGTCGATTCCGTTCAGAGTTCGCAAGCTGAAGTGGCAATTGGTTAGCCACATCTGCCGAGTCAGTTCAGTGATGGTAGATGGGGGAGGAATGTATTAGAATGTCCCGAGTGGGACATTGAAGCGTTGAACCTTCTAGACCTTCTAGTCTCCGATCTTCTATTCTTCTAGTCTTCTAGTAGATGGTACGATGACTGCCGCGACGGATGCGGCCTTCCGTATCCAGCCGCTGCAGCTGCATCACATTAATCCATCCTCCGCCTTCGGAGGATCGTATTTCATGGAAATCATTATCATATCATAGTCAGTCATAATCAGTGTCATATTTTTTCATAAATAATTTAATGTATAATTTGTGTAACAATATGTGTATATTTTTTGTATATAGAATATATTTGTTTAGATTATTTTATATAATGTTAACATTCGCCAATTACAAAGTATGTGAAGTACTGCTTCTTTATTTTGATTTTGTGAAGCCCTGCTCGAGTTCACTTTTCCCAAAATTTGACTGGTAGTTAATGCTATTACAATTAAGTCCTCCTTTTGCACTCTTATTTTATACTCAATGTAGTATACACAAATATATATACCTATATTATTATTATTTATATCTGGACAACATGATTGTAAGCAAAATTGCATCTTTTGCAAGCAAAACACCTTTTACTTTTCAGTTAAAAAACTTAAAAATGATTTTTTTTAAACTTACGATGTATTTAAGCGCCCAGAATAATGTACAAATATTTATATACTGTGTTCTGGAATGATGTGAAAGGCTTCAAATGGAAAATAGTATTGTGTATGTTGATCACGAAAATCAACATGTTTTGTGTGTCACATGTTATACATTCTTTCAAAGAAAAAAAAAGGCATGAAAAAAAATTCTTTTATAACGTATGAAACCATCCTGAACATGTCATAGACGCGAGCGTGGTTCGACCACAGTTCAACGCTTGTTACAGGTTTATATACATAACCATTTCTTACAGGTTAATATACAGAAAAATATTCTGCGTAGAATTTGTTTACATGATAATGTCTATAATCATGCCACTGCTCAAGATCATTGAAACGGTTCCAGTCAGAAGTGGTTCCGTCGATAACTACGCAGAGGTGTTCAAATTGATACCTCTCATTGGGATTGTCCTCGTGGGTTAGTTTCAGTTACAGTATATTGTAATACACTACACATTTAGCTGGTACACATTTGGCTGGTGCTGCATGGTAGAAAAACACCAGGGGCCTTACCACAAGCTCTTAATGCAGGAATGAAACCATCATGGTTGCGAATTTATGAATGAAATTCATTGATAAATACGCAACCATCATAGTTTTATTCCTGCGCTAAGAGCTTGTGGTAAGGCCCCAGGTCTTTCCGTGGCATATAGGTATGCTAAGACTATGTCACGTATGTGTATGTACTATTCATAGATTTTTTTTATTTTGCGTCGGGTGACAGAGAAGCATCCCGCCTGTGCCCGCCCGCCGCCGTTCACTCCACTCAATTAAAACCCTGTACCAAGATAAGGATCGGTCTCATGCTCCATCAACAAACCCTGAGTGCTGAATGCGAGTTTTTTCACATTCGATAATGTCAACGTAAACAAACCGACCAAACAGATAAGTACTCTCATGTTGTGAATTTATATGACGCGTGTTACATATCAAAATTATATAGCTTACCATAGGTGGGCATTAACTCGTTAATCCGTTAATCGTTAATTAACGAAGTTAACATTTCGAGTAACGGATTAACTTTTAAGTTAACTTAAAAATATGTTAACGGACTCGTTAACTTCCGTTAAATTTCACAAAGTCCGTTAATCGTTAATTCAGCACACCGCTCTGACATGTACCTACTACGCTCGACCCGATTGATTAGAGCGGCACGGCGCATGCCGCGAGTGAAATGACACTATTTTGCTGTCGAAAGTTCGAAGGACGGAGATAGTTTGAGGCGGAGGCAGCAACGTGAGTAATTCTGTCCTTCAGTCTTAAGAAAAACCTAAGAGCCACAAATCAAAGTCTCGTCAAAATGTGGCTAGACATGAAGTCGAAAGACTCGTTAAATGATGCGGCATTCCTCGGGGAAAGGATATTCGCAAATCTATTTATTAAATATAATACTGCTATACCCTCAAACGCTGCAGTTGAACGTCTTTTCTCCACGGGCAAGGATATACTACAGCCAAAACGTTCTTCACATACAACAGATGAATCTTAATCCTAATGAATAAAAAACCATAAGTTGTCAACATGCTTATACACACTCTAATAATTATACCCGTCTTTTTTGTTTCTAACCTGGTAACTTCCAGAACCAACAGTTTTTATAATATGCAATTTTTATCACGTGTTAACGGATTAACGATTAACGTTAACTTCCGTTAAATGTTCTGAAATGTAACGCTTTAACTTTTAGCGAAGTTAACTTTTTCAGTAACGGATTAACGATTAACGAAGTTAACTATTTGAATAACGGTGCCCAGCTATGTAGCTTACCCGCTCACATTTCGAAGTGAGCAACCCGGCTAAATTGGATTTGTAACACGTGTCTTGTAAATTCACAACATGAGAGTACTTATCTATTTGGTCGGTTTGTTTACGTTGACATGTTCGAACGTGAATAAATAAAAAAAACCGGCCAAGTGCGAGTCGGACTCGCGCATCGCATCAGCATCGCGCAGGGTTCCGTACCATTATCTATACAAGCGGCAAAAAAATCTCGTTTGTTGTATGGGAGCCCCCCTTAAATATTTGGTTTTATTTTAATTTAATTATTTATTTTTAAAGTGAATATATAACTAAATATTATGTGAGTATTTCAAGCCTCTACCTATTGCCGTTATCAATTGCGAGCAAAATCGAGCAAAAAAAATCACTTTTGTTGTATGGGAGCCCCCTTAAATATTTATTTTATTGTATTTTTTAGTATTTGTTGTTATAGCGGCAACAGAAATACATTATCTGTGAAAATTTCAACTCTCTAACTATCACGGTTCATGAGATAAAGCCTGGTGACAGACGGACGGACGGACGGACAGCGGAAGCCTTAGTAATAGGGTTCCTTTTTACCCTTTGGGTACGGAACCCTAAAAACTCGCACTCAGCACTCTGATCACCATATACACCACACTATCTGTGATCTGATTCATCGAGATCATCACAATGAGCCCAAACAAGATGCCTCTAATCACAAGTGCAATGGGTAATGGTTATTTTCATTACATAGACTTTCGCTGCAGTGGTTAATAATGAGATCGACCTAGATTTATTGAGCGGATCGAGCGGAACGCTTACATACGCCGAAAAGTCATTCATTGGAAATGAATAGGCTCCAAAACCACTGAACCGATTTTGATGAAACTTGTCACAGTTAAAGACATGCTTGAGATTTGTGTCGAAAAAAAATGAGATCGTTCATGTTCTTGAGTTATGATCATCAAATACATTTTCCATTGAATACAATGAATACAATGGAAAACATACACGCGCCAATTTTTCAGCGAATCTACTCGGTCCACTCAACCTCAATTTCGGCCCCGTGGACTAAAATCCAGCCTAGTATGATTTTAAGCTTGATGGTAAGCAGCCATTGCACTTGTCTATCTGAGGTTTACTTATACAATGTTTCTGTATCACAGTGCTGGTGAAGGCCCAACAGATTTATACATACGCCCCTGTATACGAGGATCTGATCAACCAACTACGGAATCTATTTCCCCAGGGACAAGTTTCCGAAGCAGAACATAATGTCATCAGCAAATCGTTGAATCAAATCAGGTTAACTATAAAAGGTATCAAAACAAACTCAATTTTTAACATACTATTGCTATTGATAACGTTTTATAAATCGATGAACGCCAGCTGTACGCACGAAAAAACATGACTCATTGTCACGTTCCGCCTGAGTCGAGCGTGCAAGCGAGAGCGCGGACACATCTATCTCTCTCCCATTCCATCGGCCGATGCTTTCTTATGACCTTATCACTTAAAATTATCGTCCGTAAACCGACTTTTAGTTGGTTTATTAATTGTTTAAAAAAAACCTAAAAGAAACAAGTTTTATTTCTTTGCAACAGAGAACCTATAGTACTTTGTTTCGCTCATCAAGTCGTTTTTCATTTGATGCCCGTTAAGGTGGAAATTGTAAATCGAAACGACACGAAACGAAAAAATACTCGAGCATCCATCCATCCGAGCACTATTTCGTTGCTATCATTCAATATTTGGTCGATTTTTTCACACTTAAATCTTTGCGTAGGATTGATTGTATTTACCTCATGCTCAATCTCAGTGACGAATCTCGCGATGGTCGCCCGTCCACTGCTGTGAACAACAAAAACATCGATGCTGTGCACCGTATGATTGAAACAGACAGGCATGTGACCTACCATGAGATTCGCGCATTCTTAGATAGGCATGAGTTAAATACAATCAATCCTACACAAAGATTTGAGTGTGAAAAAATCAAATGAAATCACATCAAATTAAAAACGGCTTGATGAGCGAAACAAAGTACTATAGATTCTCTGCTACAAAGAAATAAAACTTGTTTCTTTTTTTTTAAAAAAACAATTAATAAACCAACTAAAAGTCGGTTTACGGACGATAATTTTGAGTGATAAGGTCATAAGAAAGCATCGGCCGATGGAATGGGAGAGAGATAGATGTGTCCGCGCTCTCGCTTGCAGGCTCGGCTCAGGCGGAACGTGACAATGAATCATGTTTTTTTGTGCGTGTAGCCGGCGTTATCACGTCAAAAATATTTTTGATTTATTTTATCCTTGTAACGCGCTCACAAAGTGTGTTAAACTATTTTTAGGTTGTTGTGGATTCCACACCTTCACCGGGCTGGCGTTTATGGTACCGGGCATCTTAGGAATCATCGCGCGTGCCTTCGGCATAGACGTCCCCAAAGAATTGCCATTTTTGTATTGGTACCCTTTCGATCCTACGCAACCCATTGTTTTTGAGCTGATCTTGTTCGTACAAGGATCATTTAGTAAGTATTACAGTTAATTAATGCTCATCAACATCTTTGAACAGGACTAATAAAATACTTAAGATATAATATTGCAAAGAAATAATTAATAAATATTTCTTGAAAAGTTACACAGCGCCATCTAGTTCCAAATTTCTATCATTTCCTATCCGTCACGAATAATCTGCTTTATGCTTTTATGACACAACACTATACAATCAAACTCAACAAATAATAATATGATATATGGGGTGTAAGTGGTTCATCAACACGTTTGAACCAAAGCCAACTTCACCTGCACGCGGTGCACCCTGCTGACTGACAAACGAAGCTCTGGCGAAAAGAGAGGTAGGGAGCGTAATTTTAAGCTACCCGACTGCGGAATGTACCTCCACCTCACAGAATACCGCAGCCAAATAACGGTTCCCTTGAGGGCTGTTGTGTTCCTGCGAGTGAGTGAGGTCACCAGAAAGGAAGGAGATGCTGCGTTGGCAGCGGGGGGTGGCGGCGCGCAAGCGATATTTTATGTTGCGAGCGTTAATAAGGCTACGGCAACAGCTTCACATCAGGCGGGCCGTATGCTTGTCTGCCACCCGACGTAGTATAAAAAAAAATATATATGAAGTTATTAGTAGTATAATTACTTGCCTGTCGTTGTGTAAGCCTGGCTTACTTGGTGCCACGATAACAGATATAAATTTCTCTTTATGTAAACTAAACTTCCATTGGTCTGAAAGAAAATTTCGTCCGGATTTGTCCTAGTTTGGAGGGCGTCCGGGAAGCGTCCGGGCGGGGTTTCATTTGTAGTCCAGGGTTAAAAGTTTAAAATCACTACCGCCATACTGCGAATAACCGTCTTGTCACAGAATAAAAAATAGTACTAGTACTAAAACACTGATGACATGTCCGGGTAAGGTTTCAGACCTTGCGTATCGTAAGGTCATTTAAGTAAAACGCCCTATGAGCACAACGTCCTAAAAGCAAAAGGGCCTATAAGCAACTCGTCTTATAAGCAATATGACCTAGTAGCAAATAGTCCTAAAAGCTAAAGGACATGTCATCAAAACGTCCTTATTTAGACAAGTACAATCAAAAACAGAAATATTTATTAGACAATATATTTATGAATATAATATAAAGTTTATCGAATGTGATATGATATACGATGATTACTACTAAGTACTGCCTAGTGCAATAAAGGAATAGTTTACGTATGTACTAGTATATGTTTAGTCAATATTATTATATGTTATCCAGAGTTTTTACGCATCTTGTCCTGGTTGCTAGCGTTTAGAGATGGCAAATGTAGTCATATGAAATGTTTTGTTCACAGCATGGATTTCATTGGCATTTTCCTGTTGCGCCGATTTGCTTTTTTTCATCTTAACAAGTCATATAGCAATCCAGTTGAGTCTGTTGGCAATTAAGATACGAAGAATGATTGTCGTTCCTGTCGATGAGCAATTAGTTAGTTCGTATCCACTTGGTAAGAATCAACGTCGTTATTAATATACTTAATTCCGTAATAATAAGCCCGCAGGGCAGCTTGTAGTGAGCTGTTGGGTGAGTAACGACACCACGGACTCGAGTCTCCAGAGACGCGGTCAGGGCCTTCGTACCCGGCGTGTCTTCTTCGGCCGGAGTGTAAACCCAAGAAGGCCCGCAGGACTCTCAACTCTGGCTTGCCTTCATTGTCGCTCCAGGGGTGGAAGTATTATCAAATCAAAATATTTTATTTGCTAGAATACAGTTAAATAGTTGTTACATTTTGATAATATCGGGTCGTGTATCCAATCTGCGTGCAGACATGCAAAATTTATTAACAAAATCAGACAAAATGAAATTGAGATGCGCTAAATTACGATACAAGTAAATATACAATGAGAATAATTATAATAGTAACTAATGTCAACCTATACATTATTTTCGTGATTTGTTATAGTCCAAATAATCTTTAATACCGTAAAAGCAATGGTCCAAGAGCCACTTCGTTAAATTACCTTTAAATTCTGCTCCGTTTAAGATCTTGAGTTCCTCTGGCAAATTATTATATAGTACTATACTCATATTATAGACATTTTTTGTATACATAATCTTATGACAGGTTGGTTGATGTAGTAAGTTTTTATATTGAGCTCTAGTATGCCTTGCTGTAAAGTATTAAAGGGTATAACGCAGCGGGTAACTTCGAAGACAGCTCAGCACACGTCTCGACAGCCCTGAGGCACTCAGGGTTGCCCTAGCTGATTTCCTGGCATTTCGAAAGTCCATCTTTCGTTATCGTCCGTAAACCGACTTTACAGACAACCAATTTATTTTTCATTCATCTCCCTCGGTTCTGCACATACGGACATGTCGGACAATATTTTAAAAATAGTGTGACCGGTTTTATTAATCAATTTTATTAAATGTATATAGGTGTGATCACTGCTGAAGAGAAAAAACTGGATAATGAGGATACAGGCAACAGTCGTCATGAGAAAATTGTAGAAATTATCAAAAGACACTGTGACATATTAAGGTAAGCGCCAAATTTTGTTCTAATTAGGGGTCCATAAATTACATCACACGTTAAGGGGGAGGGAGGGGGGTCGACGAAGTGTGATATTGTGTGACAAGCGGAGGGGTCCTAAATTTCGTGATGTGACATTTCAAAACTCTATTATAATCTAAGTGTTAAAACACGAACTTTGAACTATTAACGAAAAACATTTGCAACCTGAGATGTAAAATTTGCAAAATATGTACTATACATATACACTAGGGGGGCGCCACACTCTCACAAATGTGACCAGCTTTGACGGGGGAGGAGTAAAAAATCTTGAAATTCGTGTGACGTAACTTATGTATGACCCCTTAAGAGTAGAGAGTTCGGGAGGGGCTTTCCTTATTCAGTGTAAAATTTCGTCAACAAATAAACCTATATACAATTATATATATGGCATACATATAAAATTAAATGTCAATAACTATGTCATCGCATCACGCGTGAACGGATGGTACAATTTCGCTAATTCTTTTGTTATTGTCAGGAGAAGGTTCTTATGAAAGAAAAAAAAAATAAAGTTGATCGGAATATTAGAAAATTTAAGAACTGTCAGTCATTTGACAGCGTGCGCGAAACCAATTCGAATTAATATTCATAGTTAGGAAGACAGGGCAACGTCTGTTGGGTCAGCTAGTATATAAATAAATAAATAAAAATAAATATTGTCAGACAACTTACACAGCGCCATCTAGCCCCAAAGTAAGCGAAGCTTGTGTTATGGGTACTAGACAACTGATAAACATACGTAAATACATTTTTTTTTTGTAAATACATACTTATGATACATAGAAAACATCCAGACCAAGACAAACAGACATGTTCATGCACACAAATGTTTGTCCTGTGTGGGAATCGAACCCACGAGCGTTGGTGTCGAATCCGCGTCATTTACCGCTACGCCACCGAGCTCGTCAATATTCCTGGACAAATTACACACGGCCATCTAGTATCAAACTAAGCAAAGCTATGCTTATTAGATAACTTATATAATATTTAAATCCATTTTTTTTTAATACATTCATATAATACATAGAAAACACCCAAACCAAGATAAACAGACATGTTCATGCACTCAAACATTTGTCTTGTACGGGGATGGAACCTACGACTTCGGAGCCATTTGACCACCGGGCTCGTGAACGTATTAGTATGAATTTGATTTCCCTGGCTTTAATTTGATGTTTCAGAGTGGCTGGTTATCTTGAACGTATCGTCGGCTTTTCCTTGTTGTTCAACTTCTTAAACGGCACTATTATAATATGTTTCGCTGGATTTTGTGGTTTTGTAAGTATATTTATTACAAGGTTTTAATTAATTTCACCGCGGTGTCTTTAACCAAATATTGCAACTTGAGATTGACCCATTTCCACAGTTTCGATTGAGCTAAAATTTGGCACACTCGTTTGGTTCTCGTGACTATACACGATTACCTAAACACCTACTTTTTAATCAAATATCCGAGCTGCCTCAAAAGTGGCGATATTTTCCACTAGAATCACTATGATGTAAGTATCAAAAGCGAAACGTAAGTAATTTTTTTATTGCTATTTTAGTTAAGTTAACAACTAATTAAAAATTCTAGCTTCAAAAACTTTTTTTAACCCAGCGCAAAAACGACGGGATGTTATAAGTTTTTTTTTTTTTTTATTTGAAAGGTCAATTATTCATAAGTGTTCTTTGCTATGTTTGATGAAAATCGATCCAAGAAGACCGCCGCCACAAAATGGAGAATTAAATATATTTTCCTCCACTTCGAAGTATTTTTCCTTCATTCCCCATCTGTTTTTTACGCTATGTGGCCCGCCCGTTGGCACTTCAACATTGCCATTATTCTCGGCTATATCAGCAATCGTAGTTCTTCTACAAATCTCCTCAATTCTAATTCGATCTCGTAGAGCAGTGTTTTTCAAAGTGTGGGTCGCGACCTGGTGGGTGGGGTCCCCAAGTCTCTATAAGGCGGTCGCGGAAGGTCGCGAAGCTTAAAAAATATTTTAAAAAAATATTTTTATTAAGAAAATGTTCATTTCAGAACGTAATCGATGTCTATTTCAGAACATAACCGATGTCTATTATATATTATTTATTGTTTTTTTTTATTGTATTTAATTATTACATACAAGTTATGAATTTTGGAATGTAGGGGGTCGCGCCATGAAACCCTTTGAAAAACACTGTCGTAGAGAAACACCGATCCGACATTTAATTTCAGGTTGTTGATGACATAACTGTATTAAGATACAAGGTGTTGGTAATATTACCATTGTCTCAGTTGTGGCTTATATGTTGGTATGGACAAAAACTACTTGATGCCGTAAGTATCTAAGCATAATAAGAACCGCTTAACTTTATCTGACTACAATTATTGAGTTTATTGTTACTTTTTATTTCATTAAACAAACATTTATATCTCAGATGCAAATGCAATTTATTATTTATCTTGCAGTAAATTGGTGTAACCTTATAGTCTCAATAGTCTGTTTTTTTTTTCTGTTCCTTTGTTAGAGTGCAGAAGTAACGAATGCTCTTTACGACTGTGGCTGGTATATGGCGTCAAATAATATCAAGAGCTGTGTACACCTTATGATTTACCGGTAAGTCGGGACATCACCGCCTACAACTATTGCATTCATTACTACTATAGCTTTAGATTATCGTCATCCTGTATCGGTCGGTATATATATATTATATAGGATATACCTTCAGTGATAGATAGACCTTCCTAAATTATTTTTATTAAATGCGGTCCTCCGCTTTTTTGTAGACATCGGGATATGTAGCAGTTGCGGCGCTAGGCGCCCGCTGACAGCCTCTCGTCTCTAGAGTAGAGATCTCTAGCGCGGCAATCTTATTTTTTTTTATACTACGTCGGGTGGCAGACAAGCATACTGCCCGCCTGATGTGAAGCGGTTACCGTAGCCATATTAACGCTCGCAACATAAAATATCGCTCGCGCGCCGCCACCTCCGCTGCCAACGCAGCAACTGTTTTCTTTCTTTCTGGTCTTGCTTATAAGATTCACTTTCAATGTGTTAGATCGAAATAAAAGCGAGAAATATTAAATAAAATAAGCAAAATATATTCATTATAGAATTAAACAGTTCACATGCATGACACACTTGACAACAACAATTATTGACAGGCTTCATATCAAAGACGAGGAAGCGACCCAAGGAGTGTGTCCATCGAAGGAGGATTTCTCCCATCACAATGCCTTCCGATGGTAGTATTGATTTGATTTGATTAGCATGAAGCGAGTAACTATTTTTACTCAACGAGTGACAAAACAAATATACGACTACTGGATTTATCAATATCACTCGCAATTTGTCATTCTATCAACGCGGCACCTCCTCAGAAACCACGCTATATTCTATTTAAATGTGTCTGTTTCAGATCTCAATCAAATGTGTACGTTACTACATACAGTTTCTCCATAGTTTGCTTGGCAAGTTACACCACGGTAATGTTATATTTAAAGTATGGTTTTGGTGTAAGTAGGTCACCGTCATACATACATAGTTATGGCGCGAGCAGTTTTGAGGGCGAGCCGTTACAGGGTTGTAACATCATCTACGATTAAATTAAATAATAAAAAACCGGACAAGTGCGAGTCGAACTCGCCCACCGAGGGTTCCGTGCGTAGGATCATTATAAATTTGATATTTTTCATTATAAATAAGAAATAATGCGTCGGAAAAAATAAATAAAATATATTTTGCAATGTACACATCAAGCCCTTTCATATGATACCTCATTTGAACTAGTAGCTTCAATTTGAAATTTCGACCCCCTGTAAAAAATATAGACCTGTATTTTTTAAGATTTAATTACAAATGTATAGTTTTGACATTTATTTTTGTACTTGTAGACTATAACGATGTTAAGTACTTGCCAAATTTAAGTACCCTGTGAGTTTTGATTCCCTTGAGAATGTGTCGAAATGTGTGTTTACTGAATAAACGGCCGTATCTTTTTTTTACGTATATTTAGTAGTTTGATTTTTTTACAACTTCATGGGACCGTAGACCTGAGTATACAGTTCAAATTTCAACTTCATACCTCCACGTATTCTCGACTTAGAGGGTCTTGACATACAGACTGACAGACAGACGGACAACAAAGTGATCTTATAAGGGTTCTGTTTTTCCTTTTGAGGTACGGAACCCTAAAAACATACTTGCAATAAATTTACGTGTTACAACCCTGTTCATCGATCATGCCCGCATGCATCATCGAAATCATCATCATCATCATCATCGAAAATGCCCGCGTGATAACCATGTATGATTAAGAATCATAACTAACCTCACCAGCAATTGATGCACCGAACTGTTTGACAAACGGGACTCTACCAAAAGAGAGTTACTCCGCGGCATAAAGCAGCGCTTTATGGGGAAATTTAATTGGGGAAAGTCTTCACAAAAGACCTTTAAAGGGACTTAGAGCATGTCGAGTCTGACTGGAAAATTTCCACCTCACAGAAGACAGCATGCAAATAACAAAGAGCCTGCACTTGAAGACTATCGTGTGACGTCACTAGACGTGACGAGATACTGCGTCAGCAGCAAGTGTAAAAGCGCGTGAACAATACTTTTTTAATGCAATCGTCTATAGGACAAACTATTGGCACTAGAATACTGGGACCCTATCGCCGAAGCTGAAGCCGATGAGATTTTTTTAAAACGGAAATTAAACTACTGTTTAGCTTACTGCTGCTTACCTACTGCTTACCAACAATCTATTTATTATTATTAAAAATTAATTAAAATGATAAGAAAAAACGAAACACTAAACAATATCTTGTATCCATTTCTAAGCACATCTAGAAAAAACGTTTTATATCTGTGTTAACATTATGTCGATCTGCGCCTGCGCCAGTCGTGCGTCAGTAACAATTGTGACAAATTAATGTAAACAGTGTTTTTATTTTTCTACCGCGATTTTTGTACGTAACATCGTCTTACTAGTGCGCTCCTCGAACAATTAATTATGTAGGTATTAATATGTATTAAGTTCTCATAATAAGTGAATGTATAATTCTTCTATGAGAATAAATGAATAAAACCTATTTGTTGGTATTTTTGTTTGGCTTAGCTGGTAGAAGCCCTAGAGCACTACCGACTAAGCTGAAGATGTTTGTCAATAACTTTAACGTAAGACCAATATTTGGAATCAAAAAATCCGATAGTAGTCGTCTTCAGCTTCGGCGGTAGGGTCCCTGGTCTGGCGTGGTCTTGGTATAAAAAGAAACGGGTTGCACTCCGGGAGTGCCGGCAGAAGTGAAAACTTGAACATTAACGTTGTGCATTTTTGAATGGTTAGGGAATAATTTCGCACGAATTGTTTTATTTATAAATATAAAAGTACTATCATTTATGTGGTAAAATACAATATTCATCTATTGCGCTATCGTACACAAACATGACAATTTATATTAAATTAAAAATAAACAGCAGGAGCAGGCATATATTTTCGCCGCGCGGTAGAAAGAGAGGGGGATATCACTCCTATCTACGCCGCGCCGGCAGTCTACGCTCCCTCCGTCCGAATTTTCGATCAGGCCATGTGTCCTGACGCGAGTTTAACATTTTTTACCCATCCCAAAAAGTGCACAACGCCGCTAAAGAAGTTTTCACTTCAAAAATTGACTGCAAATAAAAAACAATTTCCTTACAGGTCTAGATGCTTGTGGTGTTCCTTTGAGTGTGTGAAATTAACAAATTCTCTTTTTTTTAGATAATTAAATCTTCATGGTCCTACCTTACACTTCTACTGAACACATACCAAGAGTAAAAATGGAAAATGCAAAATTTTCATAAATTTCTTGTCGACCGCACAACTCAATCGTACCACTGGAAACTGGATTGGAACCTACGGTAGACATGATATATATGCATTTACATAAATATTTATATACCTACACTTATAGTATATAAGATTAAAAAAAATTGTATGAGAACTTTTCATTAATCTAGTGTTACACAAATGTTATAAATTACTTAAATCTTAAATCTTACTTACTAAAATCCTTGAAATACACCAGTATTCATAATATTGAGTTTTATTTTATCACGTAGCGGGATTACTGTAGTCCTTAGACACTTAGAACATAAGGAGTATCGCTCGTGCGCTAGCACCCCGGCTGCTGACGCAGCACCTTCATTCGTTAACCCCATTCGTAGGCAGGAACACAACCATTATCAAAGGTATTGTTATTTGGCTGCATTTATCCATGAGGTGGAGGTATTTCCGCAGTCGAGTCGCAGTAGTTCACAATTTTTGAACCAAAGCCAACCTCATGTGCACGTGGTGCCACCCTGCTGACTAACAAACGAGGTTCTGGAGAAAAGAAATATAGGGTTCATCCCAGTGCCGGGATACCAGTCTCCCTTCAATCAAAGAGGTTTAGAAAGTATTCCACCTCCTGCGGGTTCTCGCATAGTTCAGTTTCCTCAAAGGTTGACTAGTATTTAAAGATTTTAGCGTTAAGTCTGCCTTTTGTACTTTTATTGCACCCCGACCACACCATACCAATATCTCCTCGTTTATTACCACATAAACAATGACGTCTGTGTAAAGCATGAATGAGCGTGTGTGCGTGCGGCACCATACAAACTGTTACAGATTTATCTCAGAGGGGAGGTGAGATCTGTGCCCTTATGTAATTTATTGACATAAATTAATGATTTAGCATTAAGTACGTCTTTATTTTATTTTGTACATTTTTATACAAAATTGCCGATAGTTAAATAACTATACTGTAAATGACAGATAAATAGGAATAACTGTATCTCCTAAGTTAAATGTTCTTGATCCTAAATCTTCTTCAGTTACGTTCTTTTTTCAATACTGATGTAATATCCAGAGTCGGGTTTCAGCATGACGTCAATTTTTAGCCGGAGCTTCGTGTGGTCTGCGTGGATACGGTAGTGCCTCATCAGGTGGACCAGTGTAGTCTTCATTGACATGAATGCATATGACTTGCCTATTAAAAATAAAAATTATATAAGTATTTTTAAAATGAGTTCATGTAATAATTGTTAAAAATAGGTAGGTACAGTAATAATATAACGACGGCGAAGTGCCAATACCTCTTATGTAAAGAGATTTTTCGAGAAATTTACTTTCTTTATGCCATTCACTTTAAAATCAATTTCTATTTTATATTTCAAATATATTTATATTTCATTGTAACTTTAGCTTTCCATATTTGTATATTCACCATACAAATGAATTTATTATTTTTAAAGTTTTCAAGAAACAACGTTTTTTTTTTTTACTTTCTGTGAAATTTTGTCTGTGTTAGTTAGAAGATATTGGCACTTCGCCGTCGTAAATATAAATTAATTGAAATGACACTAGTGACATTTTGTGTTCCGTTTCAAAGTCAGTCGTCGTCAACCCTTATTCATCCCACTGCTGGGATTATGGGTCTCCCCTCAATTGAAGGGGTTTAGACCATAAACCACCACGCTGCTCAACTACGGGATGGCGACATCCGTCAGTGTTTTCAAGCCGCCTAAAGGCCACTGACTTGACTTAACGACTGTCATCTAATGACAACAGCCGGGAACGACGGCTTAACGTGCCCTCCGAAGCACACAGGAGCTCAAGATAAATAAACCCATCCATGGACAGACTGCCGTCGACATTGCTTAACTAGCATGTTGGATTAGTTTGATACGCCAAAAAATACCTAATAATTTATATGGATCGTCAAGAACTACCGAGAAATTCTGCTACAGAAGGTATCTTACCAATGCACATTCTCCTTCCCATACTAAATGCAGCGAAGGCGTTAGGGTTGTCAGGAAGTGTTGCTGGGTCCAACCACCTCTCTGGCTTGAATTCATTCACATCTGGCCCCCACATAGGATGTCGATGTATACCAAATACGAACATGAAGCAAGTTCTGCCGGCTGCTAGTGTATAGTTTCCTAGAATATAATTTTAACACATCATTAAATAAATAAATAATATTGTCAGACTAATTACACAGCGCCATCTAGCCCTAGGGTAAGCGAAGCGTGTGTTATGGGTACTAGACAACTGATATAAATATACGTAAATACATTTTTTTTTTGTAAATACATACTTATGATACCTAGAAAACACCCAGACCAAGACAAACAGACATGTTCATGCACACAAATGTTTGTCCTATGTGGGAATCGAACCCACGAGCGTTGGTGTCGAAGCCGCGTCATTGACCGCTACGCCGCCGAGCTCGTCAAATTAAAACTTATTTATATGACGAACCAGGTGGTCGAATGGCTAGCAAAGGTTACTTTGACGTTTTTTTTATACTACATCGGGTGGCAGACAAGCATACGGCCCGCCTGATGTAAAGCGGTTACCGTAACCATATTAACGCTCGCAACATAAAATATCGCTTGCGCGCCACCACCCTTGCTGCCAACGCAGCATCTCCTTCCTTTCTAGTGACCTCATTCACTAGCAAGAACACAACAACCCTCAATGGAATTGTTATTTGGCTGCGGTATTCTGTGAGATGGAGGTACGTTCCCCAGTCGGGTAGCTTACAATTACGCTTCCTACCTCTCTTTTCGCCAGAGCTTCGTTTGTCAGTCAGCAGGGTGC
The DNA here is from genome assembly GCA_937001555.2 of Hypsopygia costalis. Lineage (NCBI taxonomy): Eukaryota > Metazoa > Arthropoda > Insecta > Lepidoptera > Pyralidae > Hypsopygia > Hypsopygia costalis. Next base: position 8,117,238 of record OW443350.2, read on the forward strand.
ACTGCGTGCAGGTGAAGTTGGCTTTGGTTCAAAGATGTTGACGAACCACTTACACCCCAAAAACACTCCGGCTCCGAGGTTGCGGGTTTGATCTCCGCACATGACAAACATTTGTGTGCATGAACATTCCTTTTTAGGGTTCCGTACCCAAAGTGTAAAAAGGAACCCAATTACTAAGGCTCCGCTGTCCGTCCGTCCGTCTGTCACCTGGCTGTATCTCATACACCGTGACAGTTAGACAGTTGAAATCACAGATGATGTATTTCTGTTGCCGCTATAACAACAAATACTAAAAAACAGAAAAAAATAAATATTTAGGGGGGCTCCCATACAACAAACGTGATTTTTTTGCTCGTTTTTTCTCGGAATTGATAACGATAATAGGTAGACGCTTGAAATACTTACATAATATTTAGTTATATATTTACTTTAAGAATAAATAACTAAATAAAAATAAAACCAATATTCAAGGGGGGCTCCCATACAACAAACGTGATTTTTTTGCCGTTTTTATAGATAATGGTACTGTTGGCGACAGACCTCTTTTTGTAGACTTTTTTATAGTATTTACTTTTTATATTCGAATATTATATTTTTGATACTTTTTGTTTTTATAGTTGTCATACTATGTCAGTGTCTCAAGTACGGAAAATACATGGTAAGTAAGTACAGCTTTAATTATTTTATTTATTGCCTTGCCCTTCATACATACATACCTCTGTCCACGATTAACATTGGTCCTTCGACCGGTCATTTTACCAGTTGTAATAAATTTCCAAATTCCGAATTTCTAAAATATTTTCCAAATGGTTTTAACAAGAGGTATGGCTACGGCTCAAGACGCCTGTGCGGATCAAAATGTTCCTCCTTTAGAAGTATCCGCTGGCGTATCGCTTAGTGTTAACCCTGCCAGTAGCAACCCCGATTCGCAACGAGGTTCACATCGTTCGTCGGCCTCACTTCGAGCCCAGCGACTAGCGGCGAAAGCCCTACATGCACGTCGTTTAGCCGACTTGGAGGCCCAGCGCGAACAAGCCGCCGCTGAGCGCGAGCGTGCCGTTGCGACTTTAGAATTAGAAGCTGAATTAGCGGCTCTTGATGACGCCGCCAGCTCCCAGTCATATAGGAGTTCTAGATTACTTAAATGGGTAGATGATACTAACACCGCTTTGTCTGAGAGACAGATGACATCGACGCTGCACGCCCCTGCGCTACAACTTCCAAGTGCTGGTACCCCAGTGCTACTCGACGGACGTGAGCACGTGGCCTCGCCTGGCGCTGGCGCTGTCAGCTATTCAGCCGGCAGTACAGCGCGCGAGCACGCGCCCTTTATCGCGTCGGTCAAGCCGGCATTGGATGTACAAGAAGCACCTAAAATAGCCGACCGCGAGCGCGTAAGCTCACCACGTATCGCCGGCATACAAGCCGCGGCACGCGAGCGCGCGCCCTATTTCGCGCCGGCTCCAGAAGCATTTGCAGCAATGACGTCCAGTGGGGGATACCCACAGTTCGCAGTGGGCCCCTCCGAATTGCACACACAGACTACGGCACCACACATATGCATGGTGTCAGCGACTCTATCACCTACCTGCACAATGCGCGGGGGTGCTGCCGTTGCACCGTATACCCCGTGCGTCGCGACTACTAGTCGAAACTACAACGATGCCGCGCCTCAGCTAGGCGCTCGTGCATTGGAAGCTTGCAACGAGGTCGGCCGGCTTCATCAGCACCCGGCGCTGGATGCTTCGCACTACACGCCTAACTCATTTACAACAAAACACATGTTAGGTACACAAAACGATCAGAATTGTAAACAAAATTATATTAATCGTTCAAATGTGTTTGACACTACCCACAATCAACCTAGCGATTTTTTGAAGTTGGCTGAGGTCATAAGTGATCTCGCCCGGGTCAAGAGTGAGAAGGTGAATGCAGGTAATGTAGTTAGTCTGCCCCTATATTTCGGTTCGCCTCTTGAATGGTTAACTTTTAAAACTTCATTTTTAAATTCTAAAAATTCGTTTTCGGCGACGGAAAATATAGGCCGGCTGAATAACGCCCTTAGAGGAGCAGCTCGTGATGCCGTTGTTTCTCTTCTGGCTTTGTCACACGATCCAGAAGAGATCATGGCCGCGCTGCAGGAGCAGTTTGGTCAGCCCGAACTTCTGATACATCATCTTGTATCACAAGTTAAGAGCATGCCCAGACTGTCTGCAGCGGATGGTGGCAAGGAACTCCACCAGCTAGCATGTGTAGTACGTAACTGTGTCCACACCATAAAGATGCTAGATTCTGTGGAATTCCTCGCCTCTCCAGAGCTGTTCCATAGTGTACTCCTCAAGTTAACCCCATTGATGCGTGAGAAATGGGTTGATTATGCTTTTATTTATTCCGACTCTGGTTTTAAATTCAAATTAGAGCTTCTGTCTTCTTTTCTCACGCAACAGTCTCGGGTTCATTTGAGGTTTGGCATTATCGATGACATTTCGCGTCCGAAGCCTATAGATAAAGCTCGCACGCATGTCACCACTAATGCCGCCTCTGACACTAACGTCGATGATGACGTTTGTTATGCAACCTCTTCAAACCCATACAGGCAAAAATTTTCCAAAGATAAAGTGACGCCATCTGCCTCAAGATTTTACGCTTCTGACCCGTGGTTACACTGATTTGTTACACCGGTGTAACCACTGAGCACACTTATGACCGATAGTTACACTAATGTAACTATCGAGCATATCTATTACCGGTGGTTACACTCAAAGTAAGTTTCGATGATAATAGGTGTCCACTCACGCACATGTTACAAAAAGGATAAAGTTTTATTTGTCACCCAAAATATGTAGAATAGCGTAGAATAAATCAAACCGAAATGACAGATAAAAATGTCTTGTTGAAATTCACCCAAATTTAAATCCCTTCTTCCACTTAGGTAACTAAACTTTCGTAACCAGTTACAAGAGAAGAATTTTTTTACGCTGTTTGGTAACTAGTTGTGAGAGAATTATTATTTTCTCCTCTTTTGTAACTTTTGATAGTTACGAACGTAAACTAGTCGAATTTCGTGAATCAGTCACATTTTTTTTATTCCACGTCGGGTGGGAAACAAGCATACAGCCTACTTGATGTGTGTATAAACGAGCGCAACAAATGTTACTTGTGTGTTACCACCCCGGTTGCTGGCGCTCCTCAGGAGCATCAGAAAACTACCATTCTACAGGGATTTGTTATTTGGCTGCTGTAGAGGTACTTTTCCAGACGGGCTATCGTCATGGCCTACTTCTCACTAACCTTGCCTCCTTGTTATTTAGTAGGGAGTACCACGTATTTTTATATCACTAAGGTGACAAACAAGCATACGTCCCGCCTATCCGATAATGGAAAGCAGTTACCGTAGCCTATGGACGCCAGAGGCATAACATGCGCGTTGCTGACCTTGTAAAAACCTCTTTACGCCCTTTTTGAAGAACCCCATGCTGTAGTCTCCTACCTCCTCCTAATAGATATTGAGCCCCCTACACCACAAAATAAAAATACCACAGTATAACTAATAGTACTTACATACGAAATAGGCACTCTCCGCAACTGAAAGGAGTTTCCTCTCCCGCTCCCGCTCCCCATTTAAATCCGCGGGCGCAAAATAGTTTCAACTCGCTTAACTTAACGCTATAGAACGCCTCGGGTCGCTATACATTTGTTTTCTCACCTCCAGCTTAAGTAGCCAGGTTGTGATAGTGATATACATTATAATCACATAGGGTCCCTATGTGTCCCTATGATAGGGACTTAAAACCTTTTTGTTTGTAAAGTGTTAGTACAGTACGTTCTTCATCTACGTTTGAAGATACATAACGCATCTTTTTCAAACACGCGAGTGACTGCTTAATCTATTGGGTACCTAAAGGTATTAATGAATGTTCATGTTTTGTTTGTTAATAAATTTTATCATATAAGTGTTTTTAATTGTATACACAGCCATTTTTATACTTAACACATCCCAAAACCATCCTTAACACATCCTAAAGCAATCCTTATCATATCCCAAAACCATACTTAGCACATCCCAAAACCATCCTTAACACATCCCAAAACCATCCTTAACACATCCCAAAACCATCCTTAACACATCCCAAACCCATCCTTAATACATCCCAAAACAATACTTAACACATCCCAAAACAATACTTAACACATCCCAAAACAATCCTTAACACATCCCAAAACCATCCTTAACACATCCCAAAACCATCCTTAACACATCCCAAAACAATACTTAACACATCCCAAAACAATACTTAACACATCCCAAAACAATACTTAACACATCCCAAAACAATACTTAACACATCCCAAAACAATACTTAACACATCCCAAAACAATACTTAACACATCCCAAAACAATACTTAACACATCCCAAAACAATACTTAACACATCCCAAAACAATCCTTAACACATCCCAAAACCATCCTTAACACATCCCAAAACCATCCTTAACACATCCCAAAACAATACTTAACACATCCCAAAACAATACTTAACACATCCCAAAACAATACTTAACACATCCCAAAACAATACTTAACACATCCCAAAACAATCCTTAACACATCCCAAAACCATCCTTAACACATCCCAAAACAATACTTAACACATCCCAAAACAATACTTAACACATCCCAAAACAATACTTAACACATCCCAAAACAATACTTAACACATCCCAAAACAATCCTTAACACATCCCAAAACCATCCTTAACACATCCCAAAACAATACTTAACACATCCCAAAACAATACTTAACACATCACAAAACAATCCTTAACACATCCCAAAACCATCCTTAACACATCCCAGAAAAGCTTTTTTACTAGCCCCATTAGGATCTTTTTAACTATCAACTATTTCTATTTTAAATGTGACCACTGGTAATAAGTGTGCTCAGTGGTTACACCGGTGTAACAAATCAGTGTAACCACGGGTCAGTAGCAGTACTCGGCTGTCAAAGTTACCGCCATCTGCTGAATTTTGCCTATACTGTCGCAACACCGGCCATGAAGTGGTCAAGTGCGAGCAGTTTAAAATTCTTTCTGTGAATGATAGATGGTACTGGGTTAAGAATAATAAAGTTTGCCAAAAGTGTCTAAAAAGGGGTAAACATTTTTATAAAATTTGTAAAGGCAACTGCGGGGTAAAAGACTGCAAGGCTAGTAATTACCACCACGAGTTGCTTCATAAATCGCAAATAAATTCTGTTCATTACAGTGCATCGCCCGAGCCGGAGCCCGAAACTGCACCGGTAATTGTAGCTCATGCTCATGGCAGCACTGCAGAGCACCTGAAGTCTCCATCTCCTCCTCCGCAATCATTGCTGAAAGTGCTACCAGTGACTGTGTCGGGACCAAATGGTGAGATGGACATTTACGCCTTACTAGATGACGGATCTACAGTCACTCTAATTGATCAATCGGTAGCTGATACGATCGGAGCTCAAGGTCCGAAAGGCAGCATTAGGGTGAACTGTATGGGTGGTCTCGCAAAAGACTCAGAGGTTACCTATATTGATATCGAGATCAAGGGTAAGTACTCCGCAGAGACTTTTAAATTAGAACGGGTCCGCTCTATCCCCGATTTAGGTGTTACAAGTCAAGCCGTCCGTGCTGTAGATATCGCAAAGTTCCCTCATCTTAAGGATCTTGTCAACGAGTTGAGCTATGAGGAAGCAAAGCCTATGCTAATAATTGGTATAGACCATTGGCATTTATCCCTACCGCGTAAGATTAGACGTGGCTCTCGTAACCAACCTGTAGCCGTTCAAACTGCTTTGGGTTGGGCGGTTTTCGGGCGTGTATCAGGTAAACCTATAGAATCTGTTTACCATAGCTCAGTTTCCGAATTAGAGTCCTTAATAAAAGATCATTATCGTCTCGACTCAATTGGAATTACAAAAAAAGATTTACACAGCACCAATGACAAACGAGCTTTGGCAATACTGGAGGAAACTTCTCGACGTCTTCCATCGGGCAGGTTTGAAACTGGTCTGCTCTGGCGAGCGGACATTACCTCTATCCCCAATAGTTATAATTTGGCCTTATCTAGATTCCTTAGTTTAGAGAGAAAATTCAAAAGAGACAAAGAATATGCTGAAGCGTACCGACGTTATGTAAATGCTATGTTGGAAAAAGGTTATGCAGAGCTTTGTACAAATACGCCTCCTTTAGGCAATCTTTGGTATTTGCCCCACTTTGGTGTATACCATCCGCAGAAACAAAAACTGAGGCTCGTACATGATGCAGCAGCAAGATGTTCGGGGATCAGCTTAAATTCTCTTTTGCTCCCTGGTCCTGACCTCTTACAACCTTTGTTAGGAATCTTAATGCGTTTTAGAGAAGGTAAAATTGCTCTTAATGGAGATATTTGTGAAATGTTTCCACAAACAAAAATAAGAGTACAGGACAGAGACGCACAGCGTTTTCTCTGGCGAGATCATCCATCTTTGCCACTACAGGAATATAGAATGTGCTCTATGATATTTGGCGCCACCTCTAGTCCATGCACCGCCATTTTCCTGAAAAATAAAAATGCTTTGGAACATAAGAGTAAATATCCAGAAGCAGCCGAGGCCATTGTCAGAGACCACTACATGGACGATTACCTAGGTAGTATTGATAGTCCTGAACTTGCTGCTCGTCTCGCAGCCGACATTGTTACTGTCCATAAGGCAGCGTGTTTAGAAATGCGTTCGTGGGTATCTAATAACCCTAGTGCGCTCTCCTTAATAAAGACAGAATTGAGGGCTGTCGATACTCCCGAGGTTGGACTCGGACCGATGCTGTCTCCTTCTCAGGTGCGGATCTTAGGGGTGGCCTGGAATGTCAAAGATGACATTCTTAATTTTCGTAAGACGTCAGAACTTCCTATCAATCTAACTAAAAGAGTAGTATTATCACATTTAATGAAAGTATATGACCCTCTTGGCTTTTTAATGCCTGTAGTTATTGCAGGCCGAATCCTCTTCCAGGAAACTTGGAGAATGGGTATTGGCTGGGACGATGAGCTGCCTACTCCTGCGAAAATAAAGTGGCAGGCCTGGTTCGATTGTTTGGCCGAAATTTCTTCGAATGTTTCATTAGCTCGCTGTTACCGAACCAAATCTGCTGTGGAAAGTCAGCTCCACGTTTTAGCCGACTCAAGTGAGCTAGCTTATGCGTGTGTGGCCTATTGGCGTTTTCTTCACGAAGACGGAACAGTACACTTAGCGCTCATAGGTGGAAAAGCTCGTCTAGCTCCCTTAAAACCTGTATCTATTCCAAGGCTAGAGCTGCAGGCGGCTCTTATGGCAGTTCGCTTCGCAACTTATATTTTAGAGGCTCATCGTATAGTTGCTTCTAAAGTTTATTTTTGGACGGATTCCTTAACAGTTTTAAAATGGTTACGAAGCGACGCCCGCGTATTTAAGCCGTTTGTAGCTCACCGTGTGGGAGAGATATTAGAAACTACGGATGTTGCCGATTGGCGTTATGTTCCATCGGCATTGAATGTGGCGGACGATGCCACACGTGGGCAATGCTCTTTGTCCTCATCCTCTCGGTGGTATACTGGCCCTAATTTCCTTTTATCTTCCCAGGAAGATTGGCCTTGTGAGCCTGCGGCAGGCCCTCCACCCGTGCTTGAAGAATTAAAATCAGAGCACGCGTTAACCTTTTTATTAGCCGAACAACCAAAAGTTCCATCTCCGGTAGTTGCAAATCATTCACATTTCGGTCAATGGCTTCGGTTGGTAAGGGCTACCGCTCGGGCACATTATTGTGCTAAAGTTTTTCGGTCTTTATTGGTAAAGCCTCAAAATTCTAAATCAAAGTCAGCCGTCTCCAAAGTTTTTCATAAAAATTTGAAACCTCTTTCGGCTAAGGAAATTTTGGAGGCGGAACGGCACCTTCTTTTGAGCTCCCAATTGGAGTCGTTTAATCATGAATTCTTAAGTCTTATTGCAGGTCTTTCCCCAACTAATCAAGGGAGGCTTAGAAGCTTAAGCTTGATGTTGGGAGAAGACGGTTTAATCCGCTTGTGCGGAAGAATTTGTGCAGTTTTGGATGCCCCCGCGCAGGATATAAACCCCATTGTTTTGGACGGTCGACACCCAATTGTGAGGTTACTTCTCGACCACTATCATCGGAAGTTTGGTCACGGTAATACCGAAACCGTGGTTAACCTCCTGCGCGGGAAATTTTATATATTAGCTTCACGCCCTAACGTCAGGTCTGTCGTCAAACGTTGCTGTTTTTGTAGAGTTAAGAAGAACCTTCCTCCACCTACGCCTCGATTTGGTGATCTTCCTGCAGATAGACTATCTCACCATCAACGTCCATTTTCTTTCACCGGTCTCGATTATTTTGGCCCGATAGAAGTCGCTGTCGGAAGAAGACGAGAAAAGCGCTGGGTGGCCTTATTTACATGTCTGACCACGAGAGCCGTTCACCTTGAGATCGTTGGAAGCCTTTCTGCGGACGCAGCCATCATGGCTCTCAGGAGATTTATTGCTCGTCGCGGATGTCCATCTAGGATTATCTCGGATAACGGGACCGCTTTTGTCGGTGCAGCCAACCAGCTCGCAGATGTTTTCGACTTCGCAGCCAACCACAAGATAGAGTGGAAATTTATTTGTCCAGCAGCACCTACGATGGGTGGCTCATGGGAACGCTTGGTGCGATCAATTAAGGCTGCTCTTTCCGCCACCCTAACACAGAATGCCCCAAGGGAGGAAACGCTGGCAACTTTATTGCTGGAAGCGGAAGCTGTAGTGAACTCGCGCCCACTTACACATGTGCCAGTAGATCCAGAGACTCTACAAACACTAACACCTTTTCATTTTTTATTGGGTACGCCATCCACTGAAGCTATTCGTCCTTGCTCTGATGTGGATTTATACCGCCGGCTGAACCACAAGAAAGTTCTGAGATTGGCTGAGATGTTTTGGACCCGATGGCTAAATGAATTTTTACCTACCTTAATTCCAAGACATACCGGCACATTAAAATCGCATTTCAAACAGGGTGATCCAGTATTGGTGGTGGACAAAAATTTACCTCGAGGAACCTGGCCCAGAGGAAGAATTTCAAGATTTTTTCCTGGACCAGACGGATTGGTTCGGGTGGTCGAGGTGATGACAAATAAGGGACCTTTGAGGAGACCTGTGCGCAAAGTGGTACCCTTACTTTTAGAGCAGGGTACTCAAGAAGACTGTGCACAGGTACTGTCGCCTCCTTAGATTGGTGCTCTGCACCGGGGCGCGCCATGTTGGCGACAGACCTCTTTTTGTAGACTTTTTTATAGTATTTACTTTTTATATTCGAATATTATATTTTTGATACTTTTTGTTTTTATAGTTGTCATACTATGTCAGTGTCTCAAGTACGGAAAATACATGGTAAGTAAGTACAGCTTTAATTATTTTATTTATTGCCTTGCCCTTCATACATACATACCTCTGTCCACGATTAACAGGTACGGAACCCTTCATGCGCGAGTCCGACTCGCACTTGGCCGGTTTTTTGTTGTTGTTGTTGCAAAGTCTTTATTGTACAAAATCAATTACATAAACATGATGATAAAAAGAGTTACATGTACAATGGCGGACTTATCCCATAAGGGATCTCATACACTCAACCATTCAATGAGTAGTTAAAAAAATATCATATTTTGGCAAAAACTTAGATACAATCTGATTAGACAAATTCTATTTGTGTTGGTCTGGGTGTTTTCTATGTACATATGTATTTATTTACAAAAAAATGTATTTAAGGTCCATATAACAGTTGTCTAGTACCAATAGTACAAGCTTTGTTTAGTTTGGGACTAGATGGCGCTGTGTAATTTGTCAAGGAATATTTAGATATTTAAATTAACATTTATTATATAACTCTTTATGCCTTTCTTATATCATTAAAGTATCTAATACTCGGTACCTCATAGCCACCTCTTTCAAACTTGTTTATATTCTTATTGAAAAACCTTAACCTGCTTTCTCCTGGCGAACACCTTGGCAAATAATTACTTCTTGTTACGGAAATGTGTTAATTGCAAGTAACAACCGTTACATTCATATTTAAATTTCAATTAATTTCCCCGCGTCTACAAGGGCGGATCCAGGGGAAGGGTAATGGGGTCATGACGACTCCCCTGGGCTGGATACGACCTATATGGACCACTAATTAAAATTGTTAATTAGATTAAGTACAGTACTTACATACGTTAATAAAAAAAATATTGGTTGCCTGTAAAGTCGGTATACGGGCGAAAGTTTTACGTGACAACGACTTTGAGTGGTAAAATGTTTTCGAGTGGAAGGGACGCATGCCTTTCACTTTTTATGTCTGTCTCTCTCGCTCTTAGAAGGGACACGCGTCCACGACACGCTTACAATGAGAGCGAGTGAAAGGCACGCGCCTTTCACTCGCTCTCATTGTAAGCGCATAACGTGACCCAGTTTCTTGAAGTGTCACCCGGCTAACCAATTTATAAGACGTTGTCACGTCAATATATACCTACTTTTTACTTATATCCCCCCCCCCCCCCCGGCGCCAAAACTGAATCCGCTCTTGCGTGTCTAACCATCCCTGCTATCAGTTTTCCTCCCAAGAGCCCTACCGCCGAAGCTGAAGCCGATTACCATCGAATATTTTGATTTAGAAAATAGGTCTTACGTTTTAGCTAGAGATAAACATCTTCAGCTCAGTTGGTAAGGTCCAGGGTTTCTACCAGATAAGCTATTTTACCTGTAGCTTATTGTACCTGTGTTTAGCTTCAATATCAGGTCCATTTTAGTCCCCACTACAGGAGCACGACCCTCTCTCCTCCGTCCTAGACGAAAGGAGGATTTGGCCTACACTCCCCACGCTGGCCAGACGGGTTGGGGAGGCCTGATCGATATTTGATAATGTATTTCCCTTAGCCGCCTTGTACGACATCCACGGGAAGAGACGGAGTGATTCTATTCTAGTCTGCCGGAACCCACACGGCCAAAAGGCCAAAGAAGACTTACTTAAAAAATGAATATTATTGTTTATGTGAAGAAGGCATTGTTCTCTGAGAAGATTTTTAAAACTCACTTAGTTTTACATTGCAATCCAATTTCCTAGCCACCACTGGGACGATGGAATAGAACCGCATACTTTCTTTGAGCACCGCTTCTATATAAACCAGTTGGGATAGATCATTCTTTTCAACGTCTCTGTCTGTGTCTCCAAATACATCGTGTAATCTGAAAAAAAAAAAAATATATTTCTGGACAATTTACTCAGCGCCATCTAGTCCCAAATTAAGCGCAAAGCGTGTGTTATGGGTACTAGACAACTGATAAATGTACTTATTTTTTTTGTATATACATACTTATAATACATAGAAAACACCCAGACCAAGATAAACAGACATGTTCCTGCACACAAATGTTTGTCTTGTGCGGGAATCGAACCCGCGACCTCGGAGTCAAAGTGGCCATTGCCAACCTTTCGACCACCGAGCTCGTCATCTCCAATTATATACTTATAAATTTAGAAATAGTCACGTGTAAGTATATAATACATAACATACTTCACTAATCGTGTCACAATGTTAGTTACCATACACCTCCGAAACGGCTTGACCGATTTTTATGAAATTTTGTGTGCATATCGGGTAGGTCTGAGAATAGTTGGTTATCTATTTTTTATGGCAAAACAATGCTTGCCGGGTCAGCTAGTGTACGTATATATGACACTAACAGCGAGTGATTTTAAATAAATAAATAAATATTCCTGGACAAATTACACACTGCCATCTAGTCCCAAACTAAGCAAAGCTTGTACTATGGATACTAGATAACTGATATATTATACTTAAATACATTTATATAATCACAATAAAACATATAGCCCCCTTACCACCGCTTATTCATACCAATGAATAAGTGACTCTATTTCAAATGGAATAGTCATACCAATGAATAAGCGACTCTATTTCAAATAAAATAGAGTCGCTTATTCATTGGTATGAATAAGCAATCCATTCAATTATTGAATCGCAATAAGAGATGGTGGTAAGGGGGCTGTTCGCTAGTCTAACAACATTTACACATTGAGATTAATTAATACAAATAAAATTTTATAGTATTAACTCTACAACTCTACACTTAATTGCATGTTACATAAACGACTCCTGCCCTGTTACCACCAACTCTTATTGCGATTCAATAACTGAATAGAATGCTTATTCACACCAATGAATAAGCGACTCTATTTCATCGCAATTACAGTTGGTGGTAAGGGAGCTGCATAAACACAATGTACCTACCTAGCTGATAAATTAAAACTCGAAACTGTGGAAATGCATGTATGCGTTGCAGCTGTGCAAAAAGGCCCTAACTCAGTGTGGTAAGCTACAATAAGCAGCAGTACACTAATTTACATAAATACATAGAAAACACCGAGACCAAGACAAACAGACATGTACACAAATATTTATCTTGTGCGGAGATCGAACCCGCAACCTCGGAGTCAATGTGGCCATTGCTAACCATTGCTAACTAAAAGTGAATCTAAGCTCTGCGGATTTAGAGTAGTAATGATTTATACATGTTCTTATATTTAATTTGTATGACGTTTCTAAGTGTTTTATAAAGTCCAAGGAATAAAGAATTTTTGATTTTGATTTTTTTTTCTTTTTTATTTTGAACCATTCGACCACCAAGCTCGTCCTTATATCACGTTTTGATATCATCAATTGAGACAGCTTTTGCAACGTTCGCCGAAATATCGGGATATACTATATAAAGTCTCGTGTCCCGGTGTTTGTTACCAAACTCCTCCGAAACGGCTGGACCGATTTATAAAAAATTGTGTGTATATCGGTAGGTCTGAGAATCGGCTAAATCACAATGATGAATCACCCCTAAATTTTTTTTTACAATTTTATTGACAATTTTTTTTTATTCTATTTTATTATGATTCAGCATTGAAATATACATACAACTTCAAATTTTCAATTTTCAAATCAATCCCAAATTTTATATGGCAAAATTGCGGTAAGTCCCGTATTTACAATAGTGAGTAAATAACCGTGAAAATTATATATAACTAACTGACCCGTTTTTTTGTTTGATTTTTATAACTAATACTTATAGTTATAAAAAAAATTACCACTAAACTAGTTATAAAAAAAAACGCTCTGATGACGAAGGACTTACTAAGACGAATTGAATAAGCTGAGACCAATGAGTATCCAATCCCTTAATTTATTATTATTTAAATAGTTGTCTTGGCCATCTTGTCAGAATATTATAAATAATTTGTAAAATGGAAAAATTCACCTGCACAAACCTTCCTGGTAGCTCAGTTGGAAGAGCACTCGACCGTTCATCGAGAGGTCGTGGATATGAACCCACCTCTCGATGAGGTAGGACCTCTCGGTGAGGAATTCACCTGCCCCCCTAGGTAGGATATGAATCCCACCTAGGGGGATGCAGGTGAATTTTTCCATTTTTCAAAACATTTATAACAATCCCTTAATTTCACTGACATCCTTATCATACCGTGTTGGTATGATAAGGATGTCAGTGAAATAACTCGATGTTACATTATTTTATTCCCATCAATTTGTAAGTTTGTATGCTTTGTCTAAATCTATACTACTTCAATAATGGAAATGAGTGAAAGGTAAGCCGTTACATTTTTTACACTATTACAACCGTATCTACCTAATTTTCTACTTCATCATCATCATCAGGTTATTTTAGTCTCCACTTTAGGAGCACGACCCTCTCTCGTCCGCCCCAGACAGAAGGAGAATTTGGCCTACGCTCCCCACGCTGGCCAGACGGGTTGGGGAGGCCTGATCGATGTTTTATAATGTATTTCCCTTAGTCGCCTCATACGACATCAACGGGAAGAGACGGAGTGATTCTATTCTAGTCTGCCGGAAACCACACGGCCAATTTTATACTTACTCCTCATATATTCGCTCTTGCACTCTTGGATGTGATCCTAACAATATCATTGTATACATTAGAACATTGGCAGATGTATCATGGCCGCCCACAATCATGGTGTCCACGTGTTCTCGGATTTCCCTATCATTAAAGGCATTTTTCTCTATAGCTAGTTCCAACAACAAATCCATAAATACCTTGAATTTGAGACCTGGAAATAAGAAATTCAAAATGAGACCTGGAAATAAGAAATTTAAAATTACATCTATATATGCAGATAAATAAAAATGGAGTGTCTGTTTGTAATATTAAAATAACCGCTTTTTACTAAATGCATACGAGTATATATACACATTACATATATCAAAATATTTTTTTTTTTTACAATTTTTGTCTGTCTGTCTGTTTGTTTGTTCCGGTTAATCTCTGAAATGGCTGGACCGATTTTAACGTTACTTTCACTGGCAGATAGCTGATGTAATAAGGAGTAACTTAAGCTACTTTTATTTTTGACATTTTATTTATTTTTATTAATATAAATAAATAATAATAAAAATTAACTATTCCGCGCTGACGAAGTCGCGGACACAGCTAGTACATCTTAAAGATAAATGTAACAGATTTACAAAATTTAATTAAAGTCGTTATAACTTTTTACATGGGTTGCCGAACTTTTTGGTGCGGGAAGGCAACAACCCCCTTACTACCATCTCTTATTGCGATTCAATAATTGAATAGATTGCTTATTCATACCAATGAATATTGTTTTCTATTTGAGAAGACGGAAATTTCCTTCATTCTGTAATTCTTTCTTCAGACTGTAATGATCGGAAGTGGAAAACTTCCGAACATTACAGTCTACTCCGGCTACATTCATGCTATTGAATATAATATTATCAATTATAATAATACATAGCATTCATACAATCGCATTGTATTTTATTAAAGAATAACATTAATTAATAATACAATCGCAAAGGTACCTGATTTGCCAACTTTGGTTTCAGTAGGTATATTTCCGTTGTACTGTGACTTTCTTCTCTGCAATACCTATAAAAAATATAATAGTATCATCATCATCATCAGGTCCATTTTAGTCTCCACTACAGGAACACGACCCTCTCTCGCCCGTCCTAGACGGAAGGAGGATTTGGCCTACACTCCCCACGCTGGCCAAACGGGATGGGGAGGCATGATCGATATTTGATAATGTATTTCCCTTAGTCGCCTTGTACGACATCTACCGGAAGAAACGGAGTGATTCTATACTAGTCTGCCGAAAACAACACGGCCATAATAGTATATGTTCAGTCAACTATAGCATTTAATTCCATCGTAAATCCACTATAACAATACCAGCAACAAAAAAGAATAATTATTGAATAATAATAATAAATAAATATTCCTGGACAAATTACACACGGCCATCTAGTCCTAAAATAAGCAAAGCTTGTACTATGGGTACTAGATAACTGATATTATACTTAAATACATTTTTTTTAAATACATACATATATTAAAAGAAAATACCTAGACCAAGACAAATCGACATGTTCATGTACACAAAAATTTGTCTTGTGCGGGGATCGAACCCGCAAGCTCGGAGTCAAAGTGGCCATTGCTAACCATTCAACCACCGAGCTCGTCAAACGAATGATTTTAAAAGATCTCATGAAGTTTAATAATAATTATTATTTAAATACTTCATTTCGGGCAACTTCCCAGAATATTATAAGATTTTAAAATTGGAAATTAATGAAAAAAAAATAATTTTGGAAAAGAAAAATTCATCTCCCCGCCTAGGTAGAATTTGAACCCACGACCTCTCGATTAGCAGTCGAGTCCTCTTACAACGGAGCTACCAGGAAGGTTTCTGATGGTGGCGAATTTAAGCACTTTATAAATATAATGTGCTTAAATTCGCCACCATCAGATCCGCCAGAATCAGGTGCCACACTGTGACTTCACACCAGTAAAATTACTGCTGTGGAGTCGCAGTGTGGCGCCATCTACCTATTAAGTATTACACTACTAAACAAGGCATAGCAGTCCATCGTTGCGGACGAAATTTTGACATTTTTTGGTAACAGCAAACTTATTTAAATAATAATAAACGCAGGGAGGTGAAATTTTCCATTTTTTTGATATTTTTTAAAAAGTAATAGTTTAAAATGCGCAGGACCTTATCTACTTGACGATAGGTCTACAAAATCTATAAACATTTTTTTTCTTTAACGAGCTCGGTGGTCGAATGGTTAGCAATGGCCACTTTGACTCCGAGGTCGCGGGTTCAATTCCCGCACAAGACAAACATTTGTGTGCATGAACATGTCTGTTTGTCTTGGTCTGGGTGTTTTCAATGTATGATAAGTATGTATTTACAAAAAAAATGTATTTAAGTACATTTATCATTTGCCTAGTACTCATAACACAAGCTTTGCGCTTAATTTGGGACTAGATGGCGCTGTGTAAATTGTCCAGAAATATTTGTTTATTTTCTGAATATTCTAATTACCGTTTTAGACAAGTTATGCAAGATCTTTAAACACGCATCCTGTTTCCTTTTCACGGCGCTCCATCGGAACGTGTAAGGGCTGTGAAGCCAGAATTTTTGGAATCTATCCACCATTGTGTTGAAAATTTGTTCAGCCGCAGTGACGTACTGGCTATTTAGTAGAGTATGGTCGCTAAAATCAACTCCTAGTGCTGTCACTGAAACAAACGGAGTAAACTTTGAGATACAATAAAAAAAACTATATGTATAATAATATATTGCCACTTTATGTTCAAAATGTTATTAAAATTACAGGTTAGTCTCATCATCATCTCATATTGACCTAAAATCATCCTGTTGGGATATCGAAGTCTCCCCTCAATCGAAGGGGTTTAGAGCATACTCCACCACGCTACTCAACTGCAGGTTTGTGAAGTTCAATGTTTGGAAGCGGCCCATAGGCCGTCTAAAGACAACAACCGGGACAAACTGCTTAACGTACCCTGCGAAGCTCGGAGGAGCTCGAGATATATAAACCTAGACAGGCTACGGTCAACGTTGCTTAACTTGATTGATTGATTAGATTGGCACTCGCAACAACGCCTTCGAGCTCAGCATAATACCTACGTACCAGCAACAAACTTACAAAACATGGGACTGTCATAAAATTACATCAAATAACCATGTATTAGACAATTGTTCTTCAAAGACTTGTCGCGGTGCTGTTGCGAATCATCTAGAATTAAACCTTCTAGAATAGTCGCCGCCTACTTCGTTGCAAGCAATTATTGCTTGCAACGAAGTATGCGGCGACTATTATACGTATGTCTACTGGCATAATGTTCATAACACTATGACATGAAAATGTTCAAGACATTACGATGTCTTACCGAAGGGAAGTACGTACATGTACATACGAGAACATTCGGGAACCTTTGCCGGTGGATATAAATAGCGACCGCCGCCGCGGCGTATAGTGGAGTTCAGTTTGGACTTCGGAAAAGTTCGAGCGAATCTACCTGCGAGACAAGACCTACGACCTCAGCGATACTATTGGACTTCGATTTGACCTGCGATTTGGAATCTTCATGTGGACTTCGTGTTGTGAACACCTGCAGACCAGACCCTGCGTGAATAAATCCTTGGAAGTTGTCATTGACGTTTTACATCCAAATCTAGAACCCTAGTTCGTAACAGAGGGGCAATTCTCGTAATTAAAATATACTTAGTCAAAATTCAGTTTCGATCCAGTCTCGATCTCACAAATGTCACATTTGGTATTCTCGTAACACAATATGTAACTTCAAATTTAAGCGGGATTAATATCGAAATATGAGTGAAAATTAAACAAACTAAGAATATTACTTTGCTAACAACAAGAATTGATAATAATTAATTAATGAAATCAAGTATATAATTTTAGTCAATTCACAATTCAATCTCGATTCGGTCAACTTTCAATCTGCGTTCGTAGAAAAATTACGAGAATTGGCCTTCAGATTTATATGTGCGACATTGTGAGAAATCAAATTAAATTATTGACGCGAGGACAAAATAGCACTTACAGCAAATAGTTTCTAAAGCATTATGTCGCGTGTAAATCCAATGATCAAAAAGGCCTTTTCCGACTTCAACTTCCAGATTCTGGACCAGTTTCCGAGATTGTTTGTTGAACACATCTATAAAACCATCCAGTACGACGTGACTGAACGCCGGGTTCAATAATTTGCGATGGTTTCTCCATATTGATTCTGAAACAGTAAATCTAAACTGCATAAAAAAGGTACCAAGTTAAAGTTAGACAGACTTGTAGCTCGCTTATAATATAATGTTTGTAGTAATTTAAATGAACATAATGTTTCAAAAAAAGCTTGTACTGATTCACGTAATTATATTTAATGTTACGGACCGGTTTCGCCGCTAAGGCATTATCAAAGTAAACAGAAGGTATTTGCACGGCATAGTAATACAACCAGTACTTTAACTTCATACTAGCGCCCAAATCGGCGCACGCACACAGCCAAGCGTCATTTACACGACCGCTCAGGAAGTTTTGGTGCGTGAAGTTGTATTCGACAACAGTAAACACATACCTTCTGTTTACCATGCCTTAGCGGCGAAAACGGTCGGTAAAATCACTACATAGTATAAAACAAAGTCGCTTTCTCTGTCCCTATGTCCCCATGTATGCTTAAATCTTTGAAACTACGCAACGGATTATGATGCGGTTTTTTTTAATAGATAGAGTGATTCAACTGGAAAGTTTATACGTATAATATATGCATAACATAGTAGAAAAACACTGATAATTTAGAGGTTTCTAATGTGATGTCGTAAATAAACACATTTTTTTGCTCTTTCATTGCAAACGCTGGCTGAACCCAACGAGATAGATCAAAATAATGTAGTACAGTATTGTTCACCTTAAAATGGTCTACAAAAAAGTTCGCGATGGTATATGTCTATCTCTTAGTGGTAACACACAATAACCGTTATTTTATCCATTGCTTTTTACAAGAAATAATGCCTTATTTACGAAGCGATTTTAAGCAATACAGAATTAATCCTTATCCAATTAAGTACCTTAAATACATTGCGCATTTAATATAGATCAATATGGCCCTTCACAGCATGTAATTTAAATGAATAGTTTAGAAGATATTACACATTTAAAATGCAGGGACATAACGGCTGTGGCGGTACCGGCCGCGGAGCCGGCGGCGTGTGCCTATAACTGGGGAAGGACTGGATAGGACAAAGCGCAAAGACCTTCTGTCTGTGCTTCTGTTGTACATTTAGTATCAGCAATGCACCCGTGCGAAGCCGGGGCGGGTCGCTAGTTCAATATAATTAGGTACTTGGAACAGTAGGTACAAGTGTTTTATTATAACATTATGATTTCAATGTGTCCACCAAGTGTCAACAATCAACAGTATCAACTTTAAGAGAGGTAAGGAGCGTAATTGTAAGCTACCCGACTGGGGAATGTGTACCTCCACCTCACAGAATACCGCAGCCAAATAACAATTCCTTTAAGAGTTGTTGTGTTCCTGCGAGTGAGTGAGGTTACCAGAAAGGAAGGAGACGCTGCGTTGGCAGCGGGGGTGGCGGCGCGCGAGCGATATTTTATGTTGCAGCTCCCCCTCCTCTAGAGATTTTATTTATTATCCAGTCAAGAACTCGTAAAGCCTTACACTCTCTCCGGTGGACCCTGAACAAGGCTCGTACTACAAGTGAAAAGCTTCATGAGCTCTCGACTTTACCTACAATTCATACATATCAACTTGCCTGATGATGATGATGATGATATATTAATATATTTTGATATCAATAAGCTACTTGCCATTTTTTATTTTATTTTTATGTATCTCTTTTTAATCACGGGTCAAGCCCGGCTATAGGTGTGCGCGGGGATATGGATCCAATGCGGAGCGGCCCGTTTGAGAAGTTTGATGTAATGTTGTACACCCTTCGTGACCTGCTCCAGGATATATCATTGGGACAATATACCCTTGAGCAGGTCTCAGCAGGCATTATAACTATTGCAGTACGTTCCCTAAAACATTTTATACCACGAATGGTGAAACCGTGGAATCAACTTCCCTCGGCGGTGTTTCCGAACATTTAAGATATGAGAATATTCAAGAACAGAATCTATATTTCCCTTAAAAGGCTGGCAACGGATCGGTGACCCCTTGGTGTTGCTGAGCTCCATGGGCGGTGGTGATTGCTTCCACCAGGTGACCCACATTCTCGTTTGCCCCCCTCTTATATAAAAAAACGCTGTCGTTGTGACAAGAAATTATTTATTACTTATTCATTACCCGTTATAATGATATACTTACTGTTCCCAGTAACTAAACCTTCACCAAGCCACGGCTTTGCGAAATCATAAAACCCGTCCTTTTGAAAGCAAGTATTTGCTACGGTAAAAAAATCATCAGGATCTGTGATTACTGCAAAATACAAGAACAAAATAATTTTAATAGCATTACGTCAAAACTATTATAATTCAATATCAATGAAGAAAGCATTACATACCGTAAATAGTGCGGGGACCAATTGATGCAGAAACTACGCCATCGAGACCGTAGCTCTTGTTGGCCAAGTCCGTAATTTGATCCCACAAATCTTAAAATAAAATAAATAAATAAAAATAAATATTTCTGGACGATTTACACAACGCCATCTAGCCCCAAATTAAGCGCAAAGCTTGTACAATGGGTACTAGATAACTGATATTATACTTAAATACATTTTTTTTTGTAAATACATACATATAATACACACAACACACAACACGTAGACCAAGACAAACAGACATGTTCATGCACACAAATATTTGTCCTGTGCGGGAATCGAACCCACGACCTCGGAGTCAAAGTGGCCATTGCTAATCATTCGACCACAGAGCTCGTCAAAATAATAATGACATTTAATATAAACATAAATAAAGTCAGAATATACATATATAATATTATTTTATTTCTAGTGAAAATAAGAAGAGTCAGAGTACCGCCATGTACTGATTTTCTATGAAGTGTCTCAAAATATAAAATACTTATAAGTGTATGGTGGAGTTGGATTACTTCATGTACTTTACGGGTTTTTGTTTACTTCGTGGCATCTAGTGTTCGACCGAGTACTCGGCTTCAGCTTCGGCCACATTCGACAGTTGCACCGCTAACCATCGACAGGGAATTTATCCTCACATATTGGAATCAACATGGGTGTAATTCCATCCACTGAGAGTTTACTGCCTCGAGAGAGAGGAGTTCATTCCACAACCTAAGAGAGGTTGTGGAATGAACTCCTCTCTGCCCAGATTTTTCCAGGGGACTCTACAATATTTGGTTCTTCACGAAAGGCATCAGCGTCGACAACGCCTGAGTGATGCCTCTGGTGCCGCAAGCGTCGATAAGCTGCGATGATTGCTTACCGTCAAGAAAGTCACACGCTTGTTTCCACGTTTGTAGTATACAAAATATAGATCTTACTAAGTATTTCTTATATACTACTGTCAATACTAAATAATTGCTATATCATTTGCATTGATATTCATCATCAGGTCATTTTAGTCTCCACTACAGGAGCACGAGCCTCTCTGTTCCGTCCCAGACAGAAGGAGGATTTGGCCTACACTCCCCACGCTGGCCAGACGGGTTGGGGAGGCCTGATCGATGTTTTATAATGTATTTGCCTTAGTCGCCTTGTACGACATCCAGGGGAAGAGACGGAGTGATTCTATTCTAGTCTGCCGGAAATCACACGGCCAATTAAACGGCCAATATTTGCATGCATTGATATTATCATGTTTTATAGACTTCTAAGTTTCTATCAATACCAACAACATTTTAAAATTCTTCCATGCCCAGGTAAAACACGTTTTATTAAAGGAAAATTATTTTAAACATGTTTCTGGCATCAACGTTAATCACGCTGTACATTACACGCATTCTGTTGCACAAAACCTGTTGCCCATATTACGAGTCATCAATGCATACGGCCAACGAATGACGAGCTGCGTCGTACCACGATTAATAAACGAACTACCCTGCGATTTGAAAAATAAACTACACACAATATTAAATCACTACATAGTATAAAACAAAGTCGCTTTCTCTGTCCCTATGTCCCTTTGTATGCTTAAATCTTTGAAACTACGCAACGGATTATGATGCGGTTTTTTTTAATAGATAGAGTGATTCAACTGGAA
Source organism: Hypsopygia costalis (assembly GCA_937001555.2). Lineage (NCBI taxonomy): Eukaryota > Metazoa > Arthropoda > Insecta > Lepidoptera > Pyralidae > Hypsopygia > Hypsopygia costalis. Next base: position 8,139,410 of record OW443350.2, read on the forward strand.
AGTTTATATGTATAATATATGCATAACATAGTAGAAAAACACTGATAATTTAGAGGTTTCTAATGTGATGTCGTAAATAAACACATTTTTTTGCTCTTTCATTGCAAACGCTGGCTGAACCCAACGAGATAGATCAAAATAATGTAGTACAGTATTGTTCACCTTAAAATGGTCTACAAAAAAGTTCGCGATGGTATATGTCTATCTCTTAGTGGTAACACACAATAACCGTTATTTTATCCTTTGCTTTTTACAAGAAATAATGCCTTATTTACGAAGCGATTTTAAGCAATACAGAATTAATCCTTATCCAATTAAGTACCTTAAATACATAGCGCATTTAATATAGATCAATATGGCCCTTCACAGCATGTAATTTAAATGAATAGTTTAGAAGATATTACACATTTAAAATGCAGGGACATAACGGCTGTGGCGGTACCGGCCGCGGAGCCGGCGGCGTGTGCCTATAACTGGGGAAGGACTGGATAGGACAAAGCGCAAAGACCTTCTGTAGTACATTTAGTATCAGCATTGCACCCGTGCGAAGCCGGGGCGGGTCGCTAGTATAAAATAAAATAAAATCATTTGAATAGTAGGGACGACTCGTCATCGTGACGTAATGTGTCGTGTTTTCGAAAGGATTATTTTTTCTTTTTTTTCTTAATGTCGTAATTAACGTGCGTGGTTGTTTGTTGGTGCGAGTTGGATGGGTAGATATCTACTTATATGTAATTTTGCTAATTGATAGTTATATAATATCAATTATTTATTATCACATTTTCTTTTAAAATGTCAACTAGGTTGACGTGGAATTACTTAGCATTTAGACAAACCTCAGTGGGTTTTATAATGTTAATTATATGTATCTGTTTTAGTGAAACTTGTAAATGTTAAATATATAAATAATAATAATAAACTTTTATTAAAGCATCACACGAAATTTTTAGCTATTTTAATTATGGTCATGTGGTATATGTGATATATATGGTATATGGGGCCCTTTTCAGTTACAGTTATATTATAAAGACATTAATTAACTTTTGGAAATAAAATTATCCTCTTTCTGATCAATAAATAAAGAATTGAATATACAAAAAAAGAATAATAATTATAGTAGATAACTAGCAATTTATAATAATATTCAAAACTAATGGAACTATTCTACATAATAAAATAAATATGAAACTATGTGTCCAAGAAAAAAATACTTCTACTTACAACAACTATCACCAACCAAAAGCGGTGCGTGGCCAACCACGGGCCAAGCTCCAGGCATCGCTGGTGGCTCATTATCTGTATCCTGAGATTTCCTCCTCCACAACAAGTAGGCATATAGGCCACATAGCATCCAAAATAGCACTAGGAACATCATCACTTACACTTCTCTTTCACTAATGTCGGAAAGAAATGAAGATTTTCGAATAGTAAGTCGAATTCAAATAATAAATTACTAGACGTTACGTAAAATAAGCGTATCTTGCGCGAACTTGGCTATCACGCTACCGTGTGCCTTCAATAGCAAAATTAGTACTTCTTACAGAACGTTAATCCTTAATAGTAAATTATTTATTCATAATTTACATTAACACTCGTAGATATAACAAACTTTGTCGTTCATATAATATAATCATTATAATCATTAAAATGATTTGGGTAATGAAACAGAAAATAATTAACTTTCTGAGGCAAGTATCGCACTCGAGTTAATTATCACTTTTTGAAATTTGCACCATTATTAATCTGCTACGGAGAAAGAAACTGCTAAGTTTATTTTAATTTATTAATTAATATTTTTAAATAGTATGTACATGGTAGACTGAAAAATAAACTAATTGGTTTATTGATTAAATATACTGGTTGATTCTAAAATAAAATATTTTTATACAAATTACAACTGAGTAACTAACTCTTTTAAATTATCAAAATTAAAATATAATCGAGTATTTTTATTTGTGTTTTTTTTTTATATTAATGAAATGTTACCAATTTTAAAATCTACGTAACTAAAATAAAATTATTTATTACCGGAAAGAATATACATTAAACTGTTTAATTAACCTAAAATTAAAACTATGATAATTATAATGATATATTAGTACCAATTATTTATATTTATTGCCAAATTATATTTTTTTATAACTACCTATTATTTTAATATAATTTATAATTAATCTTGAAATCAATATAACACATACACGGGTCACTTAAAACGTCGGACTGGATAGGAGATTGCACATATCTGATTTATATTTGCGAATAGAATTGGCGGTTTTTATAGTACAAGGGCGCGTATCCTTTTAAAACTGATATAATGAAAGTAGTAGTACTAGTAAGATTTACACAGATTTTGAGTGTCACTTATATATACTTAAATCACCAAATACAACAGTGAACTTTTGATTGCACAACATACATTACTCACACGTATAATATACAAGAGAAGGTTTGAAAAGACGGTGTTATTTCAAAAGTTTATTGTATGTGGAATTTATAGAATTATTTATAGAATGTGGAATTTTTAGATAATTTGAAAATATTACCCTTGTAGTATACAAGAGTAATATAAAAAAATGTAGATAAATAATTCAAATTATTCAAAAAATTCAAATTCTATGTATAAATTCCACGTATAATAAAGTTTTGGAATAACATCGCCTTTATACTGTGCCATAGGTAAGTATATACAAAAAACCATCTATATGCCGTAGCTCGGTTGTTTGTTCGCTTCTGTGGCGTCTGAAACCATGTGTGGAATCACGTCTATGTGAATGGCGTATGTGTCAACGCAGCGTGTAGTGTTTATATCGTACTTTGTCCTCTGTTCAGTGCTAATTTTCGTTTGTTTTTTATTGTTATTTTTAAAAATTAAACGATTGTGGAAATAGCAAACATACACCTTAAAGATTTACTCGCAATTAGCTTCATTGATATCCTCCCGCCGATGCAACCCCAAAAATCTAAGTCTGAAGTTTATTTTTATACTGTAGCGAGTGGTAAACTTGAAAGACCCAACTGATATTAAACAATTTTAATAACTTATAGATGCTTACACAGGAATAGCATAGATTACATATTCCCGCTCCTATACGAAAGCATCAGTTCTTAAACTATTATTTATTCTGTGGCATTTCTCACTAATTCACAAGAATCACACGAGGGCATAATCCTACGATCTTTTTTAAGATAGGATCCTAATTGAATAAAGCTATGCTAGCTATACGTCTCTTTATAATTGACCGAAAACATCATGACTGTAGATTTTAGCGTAAAAAAGATAGTGAGCCACTCAAAAGGGTCTATCAGTTATGACATTATTTCATAACAAACATAAATAACGATGAAGTTGATCATTTATTAGTTTTGAAGAGCGAAATAGATCACCTTTTTGGGGGTGTAAATGCTCACCACAATCTTTAGAACCAAAGCCAACCTTCTGTAGCAGCAACCTGCACGTAGTGCATCCTGCCGACTAGCGAAAGAAGCTCTGGCAAAAGAGAGGTAGGATTGTTATTTATAATAATTTAACCCCGTATTTGTAAGCTGCTCAACTAGGGATATAGCTCCACGTCATATAATACCGCAGCCAAATAACAATACCCTTGAGGGTTGTTGTGTTCCTGTGATTGAGGTCACCAGAAAGAAAGGAGTCGCTGCGTTGACAGCGGGGTTGGCGCGCGAGCGATATTTCATGTTGCTAGTGTTAATGTGACTACGGTAACCACTTCACATCAGACAGGCCGCATGCTTATCTGCCACCCGACGTAGTATAAAAAAATTGATAAGTACAACGGTAACCGCTTCACATCAGTATAAAAAGGCCTTAATTTGAAAAGTCCAAACGAATGCCAAACAAAGGGTATTAAATCATTTATTTGGCCAACTCTATACCACAGCCCTAGGCCTATCTTCATGGCAGTTACGCCACATTTGGTACATCCATTTTTTCAACGGTATCCTGTTGAGAGCGCATTTATAACATAATATCCTTTGATTTCCTAATTTCTTTTGACTAGCTAACTAGTTATTCATGTACGCAGTTAACATGCGATATGGCGTCACACATTTCAACACTAATAGCTGCCCGTGGCTTTGTTTTAATTTTCAATACTACGTGGGAAGTAATACAAGGTGTATTTTTAAGAGCAAGTTCAATACATGAAATCAAATATTTTTTGACGTGACAACGTCTTATAAATTGGTTAGCCGGGTGACACTTCAAGAAACTGCGTTACGCTGCGCTCACGTTATGCGCTCACAATGAGAGCGAGTGAGAGGCACGCGTCCCTTCCACTCGGGCATGGTTAGCCCGCCTAAGAGCGAGAGAGACAGACATAAAAAGTGAAAGGCATGCGTCCCTTCCACTCGAAAACATTTTACCACTCAAAGTCGTTGTCACGTAAAACTTTCGCCCGTATACCGACTTTACAGGCAACCAATTTTTTTATATATACAGATGTATTAATATTAATTAAATACATTAATTATAATGAATTATCATGTATTAACATCGATTACAACAAAGTACAAACTAAACTAAAGTAGCTAAAAATAAACTAATCTTAAAATTACTTAAAAATAAAAGCAATAAAAAAACCTAACTATGGTTCAAAAATATCGGTCTCATGCGCAGGGAGGCAAGAACACTGAACCGCAATTGTGACTTTTTGAGCAAAGAAAGAGCCAGGCCTTCCGTCTCCAAAGATGGCGACCAGCTTTGGAGAATTTTTTTTTTTTTTTTATACTACGTCGGGTGGCCGACAAGCATACGGCCCGCCTGATGTGAAGCGGTTACCGTAGCCATATTAACGCTCGCAACATAAAATATCGCTCGCGCGCCGCCACCCCCGCTGCCATCGCAGCATCTCCTTCCTTTCTGGTGACCTCACTCACTCGCAGGAACACAACAGCCCTCAAGGGAACCGTTATTTGGCTGCGGTATTCTGTGAGGTGGAGGTACATTCCCCAGTCGGTTAGCTTACAATTACGCTCCCTACCTCTCTTTTCGCCAGAGCTTCGTTTGTCAGTCAGCAGGGTGCACCGCGTGCAGGTGAAGTTGGCTTTGGTTCAAAGATGTTGATGAACCACTTACACCCCAAAAAGATATTACTGAAAGAAAGTATTATTAAAATATATATCTACTCGTTACTAGTGAATATATTTATTATATAATATACTTACTTATAGATTCTCCACTGCAATCCCGAGGGTAAAACTACGGCTGCTATGGAACGCCCAATAAATTTAACTAAATGAAATTTGTAGGAGTTGGGAGCTTTTGGAATTTGACTTCCCCTCTCGGCGATGTGAAAGAGCTATAAGGCAATTAAGGCATAAAACGCCTAAAGAGATGAAAATTTCAGCTGTCTAACTATCACGGTTCATGAGATACAGCCTGGTGACAGACGAACGGGCAGACGGACGAGGGATGGATGGACCGTTTTACCCTTTGGGTACGGAGCCCTAAAAAATAATGTTTTTATCTCTGTAGTGCTGTATGTAAATACACCCTGAGTGAATTTGAGAACAATTGAGTTTACACAACCAATATGATCTATTTGGAAATTTTACCTCGGTCTTTGTTCGCGTGAGGCGAAGCCGCGTGCAGAAGTTTGTGTTAATATTTTCGCACAGCGTAGTAAAAACTGCTGCATTTATGATTAGCACAGTCACGCTACTTAACTAAACAATTTACGGAACACTGACTTCCATTCTGGTTTACGATTTCATTAACTATTCGCACGTTAATACTGGTCATTTTTACTGGCATGGTTTTGCCGAACTTGTTACTTTTTTTCTTTTTTGGAAAACATAGAACTCCTAAAGAATCACTTCATAGAAAAACAGCTGGTATGTTTGTAACGTACACGTAGGCCAAGACTGCGTCACGAGTTTGGCTGTCGTATTCCATACAACATGAAGCTAATGACGTAGGCAAGTTTCAATCATGTGACTACATGTTTCGGTAAAGAATATATCTTTTTTTTATCTGAATCTGTCAACATCAAGACGGTTTTGGTCCAAAATGTGCGGAGGTACTCGTATTAATTTTAAGTTAGTATCCAAAGAGTAATATAGTATAGAGGGAATATCCAATACTTAGGTTTGCGTCCGCCAACTCGCAATTGAGCAACGGGGTAGCTAAACCCCTTCGGTTGAGGGGAGACCAGTATACTAGCAGTGGGATGAGGTTGACGACGACTTAGCAGACCTTAGTGTTTAGGTTCTATTAATGTGGAGATGTTTACAGAGACTTTCAGACAGCAAAAGCGTCGGTTCAATCACACGTTCAATTGTTCCAACGAGTAATATAGACAGGGGAAATTAGTATCCAATACTTAGGTCTGACACCACCAACCAGCAGTTGAACAGCGTGGTGTAGTACGCTCTAACCTCTTTGATTGAGAAGAGACCCGTATCCCACCAATGGGTTGCATAAGGGCTGACTACGAAATAATAATAATAATATAATAATAATAATCCTTTATTTCGGAGTATAAATCCATATTTTTGTTAGTAACAATTCAATGAACTAATGTTAGTAAGAAACAGTGACAAAAACCAAGCTTATTTTGCGGCACGGCTAATTATATTAATAACTAGCGGCCCGCCTCGGCTTCGCTCGGGTATTTAACAAAACTTTCAAAAATTCTCTGAATTGCAAGACGATTTTCAGTTTCTGATGAAGATTCTCCATGACGACATATTTTTGATGCCCTCACTTGGGAACTATTTCTAGAAAGTTGAGATCTTGATGTTTTGGGCCATTGACTCCCCCTCCCGTACCCCAGTGACGTCCCTACATCGCATTTAGTTTATATATTATATTTTATATATATATATATATATATATATATATATATATATATATATATATATATATATATATATATATATATTTATATATATATATATATAATCGTCGTCATCAGGTCATTTTAGTCTCCACTACAAGAGCACGACCCTCTCTCGTCCGTCCCAGACAGAAGGAGGATTTGGCCTACACTCCCCACGCTGGCCAAACGGGTTGGGGAGGTATATATATAATACTTATATTATATTATATATATTATATAATACTTATATTTTTAAACACGTGCAATCTTTCGAATGGAATGTCCGAATTGAATTATTCAAAAAGTTATATAAAGGTATTGAAGCAGTCGTGAACATGAAGTAATTTATTTTGATAAGGATTAATACCAAGATACAAATAAAGTGACTTTTTAGCGGCGGCATTTCAATTAAATTTATAAAATAAAAGAACACTTATTGTGGCATAACTATAATAGTTAGACATATGCCGTCGCGACACTTTTTGTAGATAATGATGTGGTCTGCAAAGTCGTAGTACATTATTTCTTTCAATCATCAATAGTTTACGCAGCGCACGCGGTGTAAGGAATTTTTAGGTATTTTTTTACATTATTGGAGTTTTAGTAAGGATCCCTAATTTTTTCGTAATTAAAACATAGCCTATGTTACTCCCTGATAATTTAGCTTTCTATTGCTGAAAGAATTTTTGAAATCGGTCCAGTAGTTTCGGAGCCTATTCGTTACAAACAAACAAACAAAAAAACAAAAAAAAAAACAAACAAATCTTACCTCGTTATAATATTAGTTTAGATTAAATTGATTTTGGAGTGTAAAGGGTCACTGTAAGGTAAGGTATGTAATATATGTAAGGTCACTGTAAGTTTGTCTAAGGTTCACTGCGATCTTTAGAGCTCAAGCCAACCATATGGTGCAACCTGCCAACTAACAAACGAGTCTTATAATATCTCACACTTAAAACAATTTTTACACAGCGCCATCTAGTACCAAATTAAGCGCAATGCTTGTGTTATGGGTACTATAGACAACTGATATATGTACTTAAATACATTTTTTTTTTGTAAATACATACGTATAGTACATAGAAAACACTCAAACCAAGACAAACAGACATGTTCATGCACACAAATGTTTGTCTTGTGCGGGAATCGAACCCGCAACTTTGGAGTCAAGTGGCCATTGCTAACCATTCGACCACCGAGCTCGTAATAATCATAAAATCCTTTAGCAATAGTACTATTACTTATAATGTGGCAATAGTGAGATTATCCAAAATAAACATTGCTAAGACAAAATTTTGATGTTGTCTATGTGACAAATGTACAATAATATGTTGTATCTTAAATTGAATACACAATATTTACCCAAAATTTTGATAACGGAAAGCAGTGATAGTGTATCTGAATTGTAAAATATGACCCCTAAACATAAATAGTAAACGACTTAGTAAATTTTGTATACATTCAGACCCCTTACCACTATCTCTTATTGCGATTCAATAACTAAATAGATTGCTTATTCATACCAATGAATAAGCATTCTATTCAGTTATTGAATCGCAATAAGAGATGGTGGTAAGGGGGCAGTTTTGAAATAACTGTGAGATATAAAGATTTCAAAGTATATCGAAATACTAGCCAGCGATAAATTTCAATAGGCAATTAACAAAGAGCACGCAAATCGAAGGATATGCCTTGTTATAAATAACTGCCAACAGGATACCGTTAAAAATGAAAACTAACGTAATGGAGCAAAAGTTGCACACCGAAGGTTCCGCATTCGGTCTAAAAAGTACCTCGATTATTAATAAATAAATATTTTTTACATTTCTTGACCAATTACACAGCGCCATCTAGTCCCAATCTAAGCAAAGCTTGTACAATTTGGTACTAGATATCTGATATATGTATTTTTTTTTAAATCATCATCATCATCATCATCATCAGCCTGTATCTACCCACTGCTGGATATAAGCCTTCCCCAATGCTTTCCACCAGATACGATCCTCCGCCTTCCGCATCCAGCCGCTCCCAGCCGCTTTCTTAAGGTCATCGGACCATCTAGTAGGAGGGCGTCCAACACTTCGTCGTCCTATGCGCGGCCTCCACTCTAATAACTTCCTCCCCCATCTGCCATCACTTACTCGGCAGATGTGACCGGCCCATTGCCACTTCAGCTTGCAAACTCTGAAGGCTATGTCGACCACTTTAGTTCTCCGTCGAATTTCTTCATTTCGGATTCGATCCCGCAGAGAAACCCCGAGCATAGCCCTCTCCATCGCTCGCTGCGCAACCTTTAGCCTGTGGACCAGTCCGATGGTCAGTGTCCAAGTCTCTGCACCATATGTCATTGCAGGGAGGACGCACTGGTTGAAGACTTTAGTCTTCAAGCATTGGGGTATCTGTGCGGCGAAGATGTGCCGAAGCTTTCCAAAAGCTGCCCAGCCCAGTCGAATGCGTCTATCGATCTCTTTGTTGAAATTACCCCGGCCAAGCTGTATGGAATGTCCGAGGTAGACATAGTCTTTAACTACTTCAATAGCTGCATTCTCTACGATAACCGGGCTAGGGATGACAAAATCGTTGTACATGACTTTCGTCTTGTCGAAATTCATCCCCAGCCCCACACGTCGAGATGCAGCATTGAGATCGACCAACATACGACCGAGATCCTCCAGCGATTCAGCCATTATGACTACGTCGTCGGCAAACCGAAGGTGTGGTGTGAGATGTACTCGCCATTCACACTGACGCCCCGTTTTTTCCAGTCCAGCGTCTTAAATACGTCTTCCAGAGCAGCGGTGAATAGTTTCGGGGAAATGACATCCCCTTGACGTACTCCCCGCTGCAGCTGGATAGGCTTAGACTGTTGGTCCTGGACGCGGACCTGGCGTTTTTTTAAATAAATACATATAATACAAAGAAAACACCCAGACCAAGACAAACAGACATGTTCATTAACACAAATATTTGTCATGCGCTGAAATCGAACCCGCAACCTTGGAGTCAAACAGTGACCATTGCTAGCTATTCAACCACCCAGCTCGTAATAATCATAAAATCCTTTAGCTTAGCTTAACCAGTACTATATAAAACCTAAAGCTATAATAAATAGCATAAATACTAAAGCACAGATAATTTCTATATATAAAATTTATATAGGATAGGTAAGTGTGTGGCTTAAGTGGTTCATCAGCATCTTTGATCCAAACCCAACCCTACTCTCTGGTGAAAAGAGAGGTAACGCATAGCGAAGTTTGTAAGTCGCCCCACATACTGCAGCCAAATAACAATTCACTTGAAAGTGAGTGAGGAAGGAATAGCTGTGTAGGCAGCGCGAGCGATATTTCATGTTGCGAGCGTTTATATGGTAACCGCTTCACATCAGGCGGGTTGTATGCTTGTTTACCACCCGACGTGGTATATAAAAAAGAAATAGACAGAACCAAATAAAAAACCCTTACATCAACAGAAAAACAGGTAAAGCTGGGTCTCCTGTAATAGTAGTTTATGAAACTGTTGCATAATAAGGGTTCTTAAAACACGAGTGTGAGTTTATCACATGAGCCGAAGGCGAATGTGATAATAGCGTCACACGAGTATTTTAAGACCTAATTATAAGCAGTTTCATACACTACTTTATCTAATCTCATGAAATAGATGATAATATTTTTTTTAATCAAACCATGAAGTTAATTAACAGCTTTATTTCTTACTTAGAGATTCATTTGCATATCGAGCATGCGTGGTGCGCATGCGCGACGCGCCGCTCGGCGCCGCGTTCACAGATTATGTAGAAAAATTTTGCAAAGTTGCAATACATTGCATTGCAACCTGCTCACACAGCGACACAGCGTGCGAATTCAATATTCATAGTTATGAAGACAGGAAGACGTCTGTCCGGTCATCATTTAGTAATTTTATAAAAAGAACATTTTTATTAACTTATTAATATGTTAAGTTGGGTCTCCTGCTCGTGTATTTTTCGAAACATTCTATTCTGATTTAATGTGTATTTATTTGACCAAAATATTTAGATAATACATTGCAACCTGCTTGCTGCTCTATCGAAATGGAAAATAAGTTATTTTATCTATTCTCATACTAAAATTTAGAGATTAAAAAACTAAACACATAATCTTAATGTCAATCTTTTACGCACAAGCCATCAAAATAAATTTTAAAAGTTACTTTTCGATACAGCTCTTTATGGACAACTGTATCGAAAGATAACTTTTTTTCCATTTCGATACAGCAGCAAGCAGGTTGCAATGCAAATGCATTGCAACTTTGCAAAAAATTTCTACATAATCTGTGATCTCGATCTGCAAATGGATTTAGTAATTTAGATAAGTAAGAAATGAAACTGTTAAATTAACTTCATAATTTTATTTAAAATATTATTATCATCTATTTCATGAGGTTAGATAAAGTAGTGTATGAAACTGCACATAATTAGGTCATAAAATGCTCGTGTTATCACATTCGCCTTCGGCTCATATGATAAACTCACACTCGTATTTTAAGAACCCTTTATGCAACAGTTTCATAAACTACTATTTCGATACAGTTCTCCATAAAGAGCTATATCGAAAAGCAACTTTTTAAATATAATTTGATGGCCTGTGCGTAAAAGACTGACATTAAGATTCTGTGTTTAGTTTTTTAATCTCAAAATTTTAGTATGAGAATAGATAAAATAACTTATTTTGCATTTCGATAGAGCAGCAAGCAGGTTGCAATGTATTATCTAAATATTTTGGTCAAATAAATACACATTAAATCAGAATAGAATGTTTCGAAAAATACACGAGCAGGAGACCCAACTTAACATATTAATAAGTTAATAAAAATGTTCTTTTTATAAAATTACTAAATGACCGGACAGACGTCTTCCTGTCTTCATAACTATGAATATTCAATTGATTTCCCGCTCGCTGTCAAATGACTGACAGTTATGTGAAACGCCATACAGTTACATCAGAAAAGTTAATCTACGTTCGTTCAGTTTTCTTAAATTTTCTAATTTTCCGTGGAATTTTCTTATTTTTTTTTTCTTTCATAAGAACCTTCTCCTGACAATAACAAATACAACAAAAAAAGAATTAGTAAAATCGTTCACGCGTGATGCAATGACATAGGAAAATTGACATTAATTTTTATATATAATTATAATATAGATATGTAGTTAAGTTTACAGCGCCTTCCAGACTCACGCCGAGAACCCCCGAGAACACCCGAGAAGCGTGAATGTGATCGCTTTATCGCCATCTCGTTGGCTGTTCTCCGGACGTTGTCGGTATTTTTGCCCGCTTCAAAGGGTTTCTCGGGCGAGAAAAGAGAACTGATTCACATTCTTGTTCGGTTCGGTCTCAGTGGGACCTGGCATTGATTTGATAGTGTGTTGTTGTGTAGTCTGTGGTCGCCATCGCCAAGCTATTATTTAATTACATTTAGTTACGTTTGTGTCACATCAGTGCTCTGTAATATAAAATGTGAAAACACAAAACCAAAGCCGCTGCACTGTCGTCCATTCCGGATAACGATCGAGAATGTGAATGAGAAATTCGCATGAGTGTAGATGTCTTCTCGGTTCTCGCGCAATTTCTCGGCAAGACTTCTCGCGTGAGTCTGTAGCGCCTATCAGACATGTTTCAGTACTACCACAATGAGAATCATTTATAAAATCGGATATTCGTACATTTGTATCGAAATTCAGGGTTAACACGCGGTACTTAAGTAGAAACTGTCAATTTTCCCGCCGACAACATGAACGCGTTTAGTAGCAATTTCCCTTCGTAAATATAAAATTGTTTTGTGCAATATGCGATCCAGTTCGATGTTTAAACTAACGCGAGTATGTGTTTTATTGATTTCAAAATTCAATACAAATTATATTACTTAATAATAGTTACAATTTGACAACAAAATATTACCAAGTTAATAAATTATTATAAGTAATTATTTCCATAATATTTTAATTAACATATTTCAAGACAATTTTATAATAAATTAGTAATTAGGGGCCATCTATAAATTACGTCACACGTTAAGGGTTAGGGAGGGGGTCGACGAAGTGTGATATTGTGTGACAAGGGGGTGGGAGGGATCCTAAATTTCGTGACGTGACATTTCAAAATCTATTATAATCTAAGTGTTAAAACACGAACTTTGAACTATTAACGAAAAACTCAAAATCATTTTCAACTCTAGATGTAATTTTGCAATATATGTGTATTTATATATAATATGTGACGTCACACTAGGGAGGGGAGTATCACAAATGTGACCAGCTGTGACAAGGACGGGGGAGGGGTCAAAAAATCATGAAATTCGTGTGACGTAATTTATGGATGGCCCCTTAGATGGCTAATGTAAAAATAGCACGATATCAGAAACAACCGGTTTGTAGTATGTTTAGTAAAGCAACACGTATAATTTATCTGTCTATCAAGTAAGGCATTATTCATAATTAGCTGATTAAAAATGGTTACCATGCCGGTAAATTCCTCCACCGATGCAAATTAATTATCAACTTTATTGTTAAAAATATTTCGGTAATTAACGCGTGTGAAAAGAAATGTTAGTTTAAAATACGAAACTAATTTCAGTTTCGTTACTTTAATAATTTTGTGACAATAAAAAATGGAATTACTATACCGGCGGATGATAAAAGAATTTCTAGATATGTATATCATTTCTAGATGCAGTGTCTGTGTGTATAATGTGTTCTAGGAAACCAAAAATTGTCAATATTTTTTACAAGTAGCAGCAAAATTTTGATCCAAAAACATAGGCACGGTAGCAAACCAGCCAAGTTCACGTAAGATATATTTCTGGCCTATTTATTTTTGTTTTTAAACATTTCGCTTGTGGAGCGTGAATGAGACGTGGCGACAGGCCTCAGTCACATTCCACACGCAGTACTATTTGTTTAAGAACAATACAAATCATTAAACAATTTTTAGGTACTCAATATCTATTTAATGTAGCTAGTGAGCGTACATTTTGAATATCATCATTCCTTTTCAACATTAGTGAAAGAAATGCTTAAATTACAATGCTAACGCTAGTGTTATTTTGGATTCTATGTATCCTGTATGCCTACATTTTGTGGGTGAGAAAATCACAAGACACTGATAACGAACCACCGGTTTTGCCTGGAGGTTGGCCTGTTGTTGGCCATGTAATGTTTTTGGTTGGCGATAGTTGTTGTAAGTATGTTTTTGTCTGTATATTGTTTGTAAGAAAATCACCACAAGGAAAATAATAATTTTATACTTTTTTTATGATTACGCATATTCCTAATATTTACGTGTGTAATCAAGCTGTCAGTTTTAATTATCGGGTCAATATATCATATATAATAGATTATTGCATCACACTTCTACCCGATTTCCGTTTGACAATTACTTATCCGATTGATATAAAGCGTAGAAAGTGTATCATTACTCATTCACTACTTTACCAGATAGTTCAATGAAATTGGCCCCTACTACAGCGTGCCAGAAGTTGCAATCATTTTTAAGTATATTCACTATCCGAAATAACACATGCATCCCGCCACCAAAGTTATATCGGTCTCGTTCGTGTCTCTAAATTCTTTGTAAGAATACACTGTTGATATACGCACACTATTTACACACTATTTACTATTCAAATTTACAAATAGATTGAGTAAATTACTCTATTTGCTATATTTGCGCGAGCTTATTATGCTTAAATTATTAAAGTATAAATTACTATCATAAGTACATTCTATACCCGCATCTCAAATTTTTAATTGTCACCTATTTAATTAATATTTTAAGATTTATGGCGTACCATAAAGGACGTCGTGCATAAAACCTACGCTCTCGGTGGAGTAGTTTCTGCATCAGTTGGTCCTCGCACAATTTACGGTATGTTATGCATGCTTCATTGATACTGACATCGTATGCCATGTTACTGCGATCTATTGTTTTTATATTTTTAGTGATTACCGACCCTGACGACTTCTTCACCATATCAAATGCTTGTGTTCTAAAGGATGGATTTTATAATTTCGCAAAGCCGTGGCTTGGTGAGGGCTTAGCTACGTCAAATAGTAAGTATCTTATGAAAGGTAACTTATGTTAAACTTAGTAACAAAAAAAAATCAAAAGAAATGTCAAAAGCTTGTTGAAAGCTAGTAGATCTTATTTAATATATCTTATCAAGTTGCATGGAAATCGAAAATAAAATTTAATTTCAACAAAACTTCTATATAATTTTCTTCTCTTTTATTTTGTGTGCGCTAATTTAAAATTACTCTTGTAGAATCAAAATGGAGGAATCATCGGAAGTTACTTAACACAGCTTTTAGTTACGTGGTACTGAATGAGTTCATAGATATTTTCAACAAACAATCTCGAAAGCTGGTCTGCGACCTAGAAGTTGAAGCTGGAAGAGGTCCTTTTGATCATTGGGTTTACACTCGGCATAATGCTTTGGAAACTATTTGTCGTAAGTATGTTTGTAAGATTTATAATTGAATTTAGATTTTAGCATTATGAAAATAACATGTCTAATGCTTTCTTTTGTTTATTTTATGGCACGTCCAAAAATTATTGACAGGCAATATAGAATACAATATTTTTAATTTAAGTGTGCTACTACAGTTTCTTTATATGTAATCTCATATTTTTTTTTTTTTGACAAAGAATTTTGCCAATATTTTTGTCAATTTTTTTTTAACCAATGCACAATAATTAGTTTCTCTGTTTCAGTGACAGCACTAGGAGTTGATTTTAGTGATCACACTCTACTGAACAGTCAATACGTTGCAGCGACAGAACAAATTTTCAATATAATGGTGTATCGATTCCAGAAGTTCTGGCTACACAGTTCTTATACGTTCCGATGGAGCGCTGCTAAGAAGAAGCAGAAAGAGTGTATAAAGATCTTGCATAACTTGTCTAATACGGTAACTTAAATACGAAGAAAAGTAATAGTTTTAGGATGTAAATAGCACAATTATCTACTTTACTTTAGGCTTAATGCTAATTTTATTTACATGTAATTGTAAATTGTAGTCTGCAAAAATGCTGCATGGCACTGTGATATTTTTGTTTTTCTTCAAATGTCTATAGCTTGAATAACAGGACGTTAACATGTATATTTAAATTATATGCCATCAAAAATATAACTTTTAAAAAAAAACAAGTCTCGTAACTCATATCTTCTACCGTAAAAAGTTATGAGATCCATGTGACTGCCACTCAAACGTCCGTGGGCACTCCCGTGCCCAAAATCAAAAAGCCCCAAACGTCCGGGGAACTCGCGTGAGAGCTCCCAGAGCAATTTACCTAAAAAACATAATTTTTCAAAAAATTATTGTTCCCACTTCGCTTTGTCCAGAGCCCTGAAACTTTTAGTAAAAATAAGATGAATATAGTCAGCTAAACGTCAAAAATTTAAAAAGTGACACTGGCAGTACAAAATTTAAAAAAAAACAAAAGTTTTGTTTATTATTGTCAAGTTTTCTGCGCGCCGCCATTACGGCTGGCGGTCGGCACGGGTATTTTAGCTATTTATTTTGATTAAAGTGTTTCTTTCTACGGTTATTATATATCAAAAGAATCGTTGTGATGTGTACTTCGTGTGTGTGTTTAAATAAATGAGTTTCGAAACACTCATGTTTATCTATGAACACGAAAAGTGGGCGCGGTACTGCGCAGTACTTGCGCGGAACAATGGCGGTGTTGTGTTTGTTTGTTTGTTTTTATTAATTAATATGCTATTTTAGTGATATAAAAGCAAGAAAAGTGAATAATAGTGTCTTGTGAACATATAAAAAATAGTTTTTAACAGAAATATAGTGGGATGTGTAAATAATGACATTTTAAGTCATCGCGGTCGCCGTGTTTCGTCGTGATTTTTGTATGGAGGCGAATCCGTGACTGGTGAGTAGTACTGATACTATTTATTTTATTTCTCCACGCTGTGTAAACCTACGAAAGATATTAATATGTCATTTTAAAGCTGAAATAGTCTAGTTTATTTCAATATAAGTCTGATTGCTTAGAAATGAAAAAATTATTGATAAAAACTTGTTCGAAAAAAAATTTTCGAGCAAAATGTTGATATACTTGACTTTTACTTTGTTTATTTTTTATTTTAGCTTCAATTATAGCAATTTGTGACAATGTAATATAATTCTGTATATTATAAGCTATCCATAGGTATTTTTTATTTCAATATAGCTGTAGTATTGCGCCAGCTATGACGATTTTTGCAACTTGCGAATTTTTTGCGAATTTTGGGTACAAAATGTCCCTCAGACGTTTGAGACTACATCGGGCGGGGGGCGGACGTGTGAGTGACAGTCACTCTCACAAGTGATACATATTATATTATATCAGATTATTTAGTAGTGGTACTACTGGTTTGAAGTTATAGGGAGTCGAAAATGGCCTGAATTGTTTCGAGAAAAGGATGATACGGCCGTGCCGCTTTTTGCTCGACTTGGCGGGGGCACTGCCGTGCCCCCAGATATGATATATGTATATTTTCCTTCTGTACTTTTTACCAGGTGCTTCAGAGAAAAAAGTTACAGTTAAATAGAGATACATCGAATGCGACCAAATCTGAGAAGGCATCAGGTAGATTTAACGTAATTATTAATTTATTGGTAGTCGAAACAAAAGCAGATCAAAAGTTTATTGCCATTCGCAAGGTGCACAACACCTTGCGAATGGCAATAAACTTTTGATCTGCTTGGTTTTAAGCGATCATCTCAGCCTATTGACATTTGCAATACTGACCACATCATTCAAGTTTAAAAAAATATATGAAAATGAACACATGAATATCAGAATATATGATAATAACATAGACCACCTATCAAAAATGGAATAAATGACAAAGAAGAAGATAAATAGTTAGGTTAAAAGATTGCGAAAACTATTGACTCCATAAACAAAACCAAATGAAAACAAGTAAAAGTGCGTTATAAACAACTTGGCTACTCTCGATTGGATATTTAAATGACTGTAATATTTTCTCGTCTTAGTGATGCCAAATGTCCTGTTATTCGGTTGCTGCATATTTCAAACATTATTTTTTGCAGGACTGAAATTCAAGGTATTCATAGACCTGTTGTTGGAACTATCTGTAGAGAAAGGCGTCTTTAATGATAGGGAGATCAGAGAACAGGTAGATACCATGATTGTAGGCGGTTATGATACCACTGCTAATGTCCTTATGTACACAATGTTACTATTAGGATCACACCCGAAAGTCCAAGAACGAATTTATGATGAGTAAGTATACTAGAATCATATAACAAAAACTCTGGGATCACATTGCGGTCCCAGCAACGATTCCTGAGGGTGGGCCAAAGTTTCAACATCACATTCATATAATGGTGTTTTCATTTATTGCACTTTTACATTATGCCATGTGTGTGAAGTTAAAATTAATATATTTTTATCTGGAAAAGCAAAAACTAATTTATGAAGACTACAAATAAATATACTAAGATCACATACAACATCAGAAATCGGTTTCAATAATCCATTGTACAGTAGCCTGGTTTAAAGATACATACTGAGGAGGAATTAATGAAAGTATATAATATCGCACGTAAGTATGAAAAATTTTATAGATAATCATACAAATATTTTCAGATTACATGATATTTTTGGAGACACAGATCGAGACGTCGAAAAGCATGATTTATGTAAACTAGTTTACATAGAAGCAGTGCTTAAAGAGAGCATGCGGTTCTATTCAATAGCTCCAGTGGTGGCTAGAAAATTGGATCGCAATATAAAACTAAGTGAGTATCTAGGGCCCTTAATATTATTAAAGAAATGTACACATAAGTCTAGACATGCGCAAAACAGTACTTTGAAACGTACTGCCATATGGCATGACATATCGTACCGCGTCATATGGCATTATAGCAGTACGCCGAACATGACACATGACATAGCGCGCTATGCGTACTGTTACGAACGTTCTGTATTACCTATGTCGTTTTGTACTGAATGTAATAGATACTTCGAACATGACTCATGACATGGCGCGCTATGCGTACTGTTGCGAACGTTCTGTATTACTTATGTCGTTTTGTACTGAATGTAATAGATACTCCGAACATGACTCATGACATGGCGCGCTATGCGTACTGTTGCGAACGCTCTCTATTACCTACGAGTATGTCGTATTGTACTGAATGTAATAAATAGACCTTTGGTTATTTTAAACATGCCGAAGAACGTTACATACTGCCCTGCCCTGTAATGTACGCAAGTTTAGTATTTGACAAAGTTGATTTCCGTTCATACTTTCTAATTAATTAACAAAATATAATCTATAAACAGCAGTGATTTAATTCATAATCTAAATAATTTTAGACGCACCACGAAAACATGTCAACAATGAGTTAGCTGCACTGTCTTCTAATGATTATATCTATATGATTGATAAAACGACTATGATTACTGGCGTATTTAAAAATCAACTATGTATAACGATTTTTTCATTTTCGAGTTCCAAATTATTTAAAGCAATAACAGACTAAAGAAAAGAATGCGCGCAAGTTTTTTTTACGACGTAAGGGGCAGCGCCAAAGTAAAGAAATATAAACCTTATACAAGGTTGATTACAGTTCCATATCAAAATTCCAGTAAAAAACGTGGGCGTGACAGAGACGGAAAACTCTCGCTCGCACTATTACTCGTACTCAAACGTGCCCGCGCCGAGCGGCCGCCGTCCGACCGTGTGACGTCCTGCGTACTGTGTACTGTTTGGGGTCATGCTATATGTTGCCAGGTACTGGGTACTGTTACAGTACGCGGTCGAGTTATATTACGCGTCATGCATTACTCGCAGTACTTACACATCTCTACATAAGTCAAAAATAAGTCGTTTTTAAATACACATAAAACAGTAAATAATAGCCACAAGAAACAGTAATCATTTATTTTACGAATATTTTTCCGAGCAAATAAAAGAACTCTCGATCGAATCTCCAAATTCTCTTCAGAAAAATCCAGCACATAATTATTTAACTAACCTCCGAAGTTATTACAAATTCGACAAGTGTTCGTGATATTGTTAGTCTGTTGATGCCTTAGTGTTATTAATACTTTTTTTATTAGTAAAAACAATATTTATTATATTCCAGAAAACTATACTCTATCAGCCGGCAGAACCTGCTTCCTGTTCATATATGGTATCCATCGACATCCTATGTGGGGTGAAGACGTGGATGAATTCAAACCAGAGAGATGGTTGGATCCAGCATCTCTACCTGACAATCCTTACGCCTTCGCTGCATTTGGTATAGGAAGGAGGGTGTGCATTGGTAAGGTGTATCAGAATACTAAAACGAACTACTTACGAGTACCACTTACATATCGAAAAGATATAAAATAACTAACAATAAATTAATGGTGGTTAATTGATTCAGGTGTTATTTTGCGGGAGTCAGATTCACAGGCAATTTGATCTACACTACTTTGCGTGCTTCCGCTACCAAAAGACACCAAACAACAACCTACAAATGACCTTTTGGTTGTTCTAACCATCAACATCTACAGATCGCCTGAGAATGCCTCGCGTAGAGGCGAAACACGAGTCGCAGAGACGACCACGGCAGTCGGAGCAGTGGCGGTCGCATGTATCTTCTGTTTCAGATGTTGGAGATTCGCCGAGACGACCACAGCAGCTGGAGCAGAGACGACCAAAGCAGCCACGGCAGTCGCATGCAACTACTAACGGTAGTGGGTGGGTGCCGACCGGCTGTAGTTTACATGAACTAATTGGTGGCGGAAGCACGCAAAGTAGTGTAGATCAAATTGCCTGTAAATTAATGATGCTTGGTCACAGGACAAAAGATCCCTTCAGATGAACTGATTGGAATAACTAGATCATAGCAAGCATAACGGGGCAATATGAATTCAGTTTTTGATGTAAATACTTATGAAGTAATATCTCTACATAAGAAATAATTCACCAGGCAATAGAGAATAATAAAGCGAGTCAAGAAGAATTAAATTGGGACACAAAATCTAATATGAACAAAGGATTTTAGCTCCTATTGCGTTCGGCATAAGATCTGTACAAACGTTGATATTTTTAAATGCAGTATTTTGTATATATAGTATGCTTACTATAAGTAAATAAACGTTAGCATTTATTTCCTTAAATTTGTATTGTACCATACGAAAAGTGAAAATGTCTGTTTACTCACCAGAAAAAACTTGGTGCATGCACTGCCATGCCACCAAATACAAGAAGTCAGACCAGATACAAAATAGGTAATAGTATTGACTTAGCAGAGGAAGTAAGAAAGGAAGGAGTTGCTGCGTTTGCAACTGAAGTGGTGGCGCCCGAACGATATTTCATTAATATGGCGGCGACGGGTACCACCGAACGTTGCGTTGCGGTGGTGCCGCGAAATAAAGTGTTCTACTGCCGTACTGTAGGCAACTATTTTCTTGTGGGGTCACCTGATGGAAAGCAATCACCACCACCCATGGGTCGCCGATCCGCTGCCAGCCTATAATCCTTCCTTTCTTTCTCTCTGGTGACCTCATTTACTCGCAGGAACATAACAACCCTCAAGGGAATCGTTATTTGACTGCGGTATTCTGAGAGGTGGTTGTCCAGTCGGGCAGCATAAAAATACGTTATGCCCTACCTCACTTTTCGCCAGAGCGTCATTTATCAGTTAGCAGGCTGCACCACGTGCAGGTGAGGTTGTTTTTGGATCAAAGGATGTTGTTGAAACACATCTCCGTGCAAAATGATGTTTTTCTATGCACAAAAGCTGAATTGAGGTGAATAAAATTCCTCCAGCGAAAAGCAAATAAAGCTGAATATTATGTAGTAAGGGGGTAACCCTTACGCCCCATTACCACATTATAAAGGGGGAAAATAGTCCATTATTTAGATTATATAAGGGAAAGTCTCCACAACTTGTTCCTTATTATGTATTTCCTCTAACAGGCAAGTCTTTCGCGTTCATGTCATTGAAGACTACGCTGGTCCACCTGATGAGGCACTACCGCATCTACGCAGACCACACGAAGCTCCAGTTGAAACTGGACGTCATGTTAAAACCAGAATCTGGATATTACATCAGTATTGAGAAAAGAACCAAATAGAAGATTCCTTAGGGGGCAAGCAGGATAGTCGGAAAGGGTTGTTGTTAGGGTTATCGAGTCGGCCCTACTATTACCATTGGCAATTAAACCATTTTTTTTTTTGCTTTGTCATGTAAAAATGTCACGCGTATATAGTTATAGATAAAAAAATTACTTCGATAGCGTAAAAACTACTCGAGATATGATGAATTGGAGTTGCCCAAACCACTCCATACAAAAGCTAATAAAATAAGGTAATGACACACGCAAGTATTTTGTATGCATTAATTCAACAATGACAGCTATGTTAAATATTGCGTTCATATAGGCGTTCATGTACGTTATTTATTTGTACGTTATTTTACTCGTATGCTAATATTATTATTTAATAATTTCGTCCGTTTAAAATTAACTTTCGCAACAAACTTTGTTTGATCGACCATAAAACAAGTCGGACGTAAGATATTAGAATGAAAATCTGCGAAAGCATCTTTTTTTTTATTCTACTAAGGTGGCAAACAAGCATACGGTCCGCCTGATGGAAAGCAGTTACCGCAGCTTATGGACGCCTGTAACACCGGAGGCATCACATGCGCGTTGCCGAAAATCTGTTAAAGCAATATCTTGTTTAAATATTTTATACAATTTACCTCTGTAGTGGTAATAGTGGGAAAATATAATCGTCAATATTAATAAATAAATTTTATAAAATTAATATATTTAACATGAGTATAGTCGCACTGGTTTGATAAAAATAAATTGACGCTGAACTTCCTAGAATTACCACTGTATTAGGTGATGGTAATAGTGGGAATGAACTGGACTATCTCGTGCCAAAACGATAATGTCATTTGATAGATGGGCATTAATTTATCTTTTCCTTCACTAGATTTTTAGAGATTTTTTTTTGCATTTAGTTTATTTTGTTATAGTCCACAATGTTCACACTTTTTGAGGTTTTTTGACTGGTGATACTTATTATCTATAAAAAAAAGAATCTGATTGAGTGAGGCCGGCCTTAATTCCGTGACGGATTCCGGTTGTTTAAGGCCGACCTAAGACATATCAACGTACAGCCCTACCGCGCTGGCTCTAGAGATTCCAAATTTGACACGTAGGTAAAGATGGGCAAAATGCCGGGCACTTGCGATAAATGCCCAAAAAGTACTTATAAATTGCCTATTTATTCCCAAAACTAGGCATTTATTGGGCATTTACATGTACTTACTGGGCACTTATTGTAAATGCCTTGCATTTTGCCCATTTCGACACGTAAGTAGTATCCTTATGAGGTCTAGGGGCTATGAGTTTTAGGAAGCACAAAATCCTATGGGACACGCGCGTACGAAGAAACTTTGTGTACTTTTGCAATTATAAGTCTTGCAGTTATAAGTTATGTTTACGACTTGCGATCATTTGAATATTGTATTTTCTGCAAAAAAAAAATATTATTTTATATTTCATTAATGCTAATATTATTTTGCCTCTATTTGGGTTACCTACTCGAGAACATTTTGAAAGTTTATTTTTTATCGAATAAAATTAAAATTTAATTCAAAATGTTAAAAACTATAAAACTAATTTCGTTTGTAAATGTGCGTTCTGAGAGCTTAGTTTTTTAGTTGCGTTTGATTATGTTAACGTAAACAAACCGACGAAATAGAGAAGAACTCTCATGTTATGTACATAAAAGACGCGTGTATTCACTTCAAAACGTGAGCAAGCAAGCCACATAATTCGGATACGTAACACGCGTGTTGTAAAATTCACAACATGAGAGTTCTTCTCTAATTGGTCGGTTTGTTTACGTTGACATGATCGAAGGCTAACAAAAAACTCGCACAGAGTTGACATAAGAGAAATAATATGACTGTATGAACAAAACAAAAACTACATTGTTACATGTCATATGTTTAAATATACTTAAAATTTTCAACACATTACAAATAATCACTGTAAATTAATGAAATAGTAATAAAATAAACTATTTACAACAACTAGTAAAGTTTCGCATGATATAATTCCACATGATAAAAGAGGTTTTACTTGACGTGATGCAGAAGAGTCCAGCCATTCCTGCAAAGATTATTTGACATTATTTTATTGACACCACAAGGGTCGCAAACGTGCATACGACCCTGCCTGATATAAGCAATCATCGTAGCCTATGGACGCTTACGCCACCAGAGGTGTCACTCACCGACCGACCCTGTAAAAACCCGTTTACCCCTTATGATACCTTTTCTTATACTCCCGCTCCAAACGCAGCAACACCCTACTTCCTGGTGACCTCACTCACTCGCAGGAACACAACAACACTCGAGGTAATTGTTATTTGGCTGCGGTATTACTTATATGAGGTTTTCGGTATTCGGACAAGCTGCCCAACTGGGTTTCGAGCATTTTCTCTATTACAAATAAACAATTTATGCATATAAGTGATCTACTCTATTGACACTAAATCAGTCATTCAAACGATAAAATCGATCCATTGTCGCCTCTTATACTTGTAAGGTCATTTTAGTCTCCACTACAGGAGCACGACCCTCTCTCGTCCGTCCCAGACAGAAGGAGGATTTAGCCTACACTCCCCACGCTGGCCAGACGGGTTGGGGAAGCCTGCCTACCTACCGCCGAAGCTAAAGCCGGTTACCATCGGATTTTTTGATTCCAAAAATTGGTCTTAGGTTAAAATTATTGCCAAACATCTTCAGCTTAGTTGGTAGAGCTCTATGGTTTCTTACAGCTAAGCTAAACATAATAGATATAGATATATAAATAGCTGAGCTAATTACCAACAATCTAAGCTGTAGTTTCATTTTCGTATTCAAAAAAATCGACTTATTCTCATGTTCCACCCTAAACTTCCACCCTGGGTTGGAAGTTGGGAATTGTTTGTACCATCTTCCAACCCATCGCAGGGTGGAAGATGGGAATATATTATCTGAATTATTTTTGTTCCCATATTCCAACGTGACATTTATGAACAGTCGCGTGCATAGGCGTTTGGGTTTAGATTGAACTTTCTTTTATGAATGTGAGAATTATTATAGACCATAACAATTACATATCTGTTATCATATTCACTAAAACGAAATTAATTGGTAGGTACGGTAATAAAACAAGATATATTGGGGTCGTATCATATAATCATTTTTTAATTATATTTTTCTATAAGATTTACCACCTCAACCCAAAATTGGCCAAAATCTTGTAAAATTATACCGGTCAACATTTTACGTAATGCTGATGGCTACCTTGAACATAAGCAATCTATCATTCGAAGTTTCATTATCTGTGAACATGTGTACAGTTACTTTTTAATTTTTGTAGAAATACTAACATTTTCTATTATCTACTTTTTATATCTTTTAGTCGATATTTTCGTAATTTTTCCATGACTTCCTCCCAACAATCGTCAAAATTTAAATAATGGATTGATTTTAGGAGAAATCTTAAACATCTCTCTAAAAATCCTTAAGCATAGGCAGAAATTTGGAACAGGTTGCTGAATAGCGTTACGCCGTCGCGCCGAAGCTTAATAATTTCCATTTTCGAAACAAGAGGTGCTCTACATGATTAATTGATAGAACCATATTATGATTTTATTAATGTACAATTAATTATAATGTAATCGTTGAATTATGTATTGTATGTGGCTTTTTTTTAAACGAAAATGATATCGGAAAACGAAATCATTTACTTGGATTTAAAGATTGTATACCTACACATTACTTTGTAAAAAAAATGACATACTAACCGATTATTTTATTGACTGTACCTGATTTATGTCAGGTTGGAATATCGGAACAAAAATAATTCTGATAATATATTCCCATCTTCCACCCTGCGATGGGTTGGAAGATGGGACAAACAATTCCCAACTTCCAACCCAGGGTGGAAGATGGGAATAAGTCAAAAAATCCGTCGGTAATCGGCTTCAGCTTCGGCAGTAGGGCCCCCTGATCGATGTTTGATAATGTATTTCCCTTAGTCGCCTTGTACGACATCCACGGGAAGAGACGGAGTGATTCTATTCTAGTCTGCCGGAAACCACACGAACAAACTTAAAACCTTACAAGTATCATCATCGTCATGTCAAGAAATGACCTGATGATGATTTTTTTTATACAACTAAAGTGGTAAACAAGCATACGGCCCGCCTGATGGAAAACAGTTAGCGTAGCCTATGAAACCCCTGTAACACCATGGGCATCACACGCGCATTGCCGACCCTGAACCTCTTCACGCCCTTTCTTTGAAGAACCCCATGCTGTAGTCTCCTGAGAAAACCTCGACAGGCAGTTCATTCATACTTGTAAGACTCCAGATTTTCATTCATCAGTTAAATATATTGCAATCCCATAGCAGCAGCGTGAGCTAGCACTGCCTCGGCAGCCTGTCTCGTCTCCAGGTGAGAGCGAGCTGCCTCGTACCACCTGGACGCGGCTGCCGCAGACGCCCCTTGAAGCGAGCTCACGTACCGACATGCTAGACCAAGGTTACCGCGTTCTATCCAATATCTGCAGAAGAACAATATGAAAATATGTATCCTTGGAGTTTCTACGAGCTTAGGAAGTAAGAACATCTATAAGATAATAATAATAATAGAAATATTACATAAAACTTCTCAATGGGGCCTCTGCGCGTTGGATCCATGCCCCCACGCACGCCAATCAAATAACCGGGCATGACCCGTGATGAAAACGAGATATAAATAAATAATAATAAGTTCCTCACTCTGGAGCCCTGGCCCACCGGTAGCTCGGGTCTTCGCTCCGCTACCGGCGTGTTCCTCCTTTTTTATATATATATATAAATGTATTTTATAAATTTTATATTAAACAATGTAAGAAAAAGTGAATAAATGAATATAAATAAATATTTCTGGACAATTTACACAGCGCCATCTAGTCCCAAATTAATGCAAAGCTTTAGACAACTGATAAATGCACTTAAACACATTTTTTTTGTAAATACATACTTATAATACATAGAAAACACCTAGACCAAGACAAACAGATATGTTCATGCACACAAATGTTTGTCCTGTGCGGGGATCGAACCCGCGACTCGGAGTCGAAGTAGCCATTTGTTCACCGTAAGGTAGTTTGTAATATTGGTATAACTCTAAGAGTTCAAAGGCAATAGGCGACAGCGACATGAATCATCGGTCGCTGCGATCAACCATCTCACCAAGGGATCTCGTGCACCAGAAGGCCAATTCTCGTAATCTGCGTTAGATTGAAAGTTGACCGAATCGAGATTGAATTGTGAATTGACTAATATTATATACTCGATATCATTAATTAATTATTATAAATTCTTGTTGTTGGCAAAGTAATATTCTTAGTTTGTTTAATTTTCACTCATATTTCGATATAATCCCGCTTAAATTTAATTTTGAAGTTACATATTGTGTTAGGAGAATACCAAATATGACATGAGATCGAGACTGGATCGAAACTGAATTTTGACTATATTTTAATTACGAGAATTGCCCCTCAGTTGTTCAAGTCCTAGGTTATTGGACACAAGCTAAGAAAAAACCTTTGGGCGTAAGTAGCTCATCATGGTCTTAGACCCAAAGCCAACCTCAACGGCGCGTGGTGCACCCTGCTTATTATCAACGAGGCTGTAGCAAATAATGGGTAGAGCACGGAATAATAATAAATTGCCCTACAGGAGCTGTACCTCCACTTCACAGAGACCGCAACCAAATAACAATTTCCAATGAGCCTAGGGAGTTGTGTTCCTGCAAGTGAGTTAGTTTATCATGAAAGAAGGAGCTGCTGCGATGTCAGCGGGGGTGGCGTAATCTACGTTACTACCGTCTATAGGCTTCGGCTTTCCATCGGGAGGATAGTATGCTTGTCTGCCACCCGACATGGTATAAAAAAAAATGATTTTAAAATGACGACCGCGACCCATAAAATTCAGGATAGGAGTATTCTAGAAGGACCGAATGGTCATAAGCAAGCAGGATGAAAACAGCTCAAAACCAATCATTGTGGAAGTTTAGGGCGCGTCGCTCACTGGTAAGTCGATGCAGCGTTGCGGCGGAGTCGAGGTGGCGGCGTCGGCGCGCCCATGTCGTTTATCTACATGGCCCCGCATTCTAGCTTTACTCTTCGTTTGTAAAACTCCGACCTTTTCTCGCTTAAATAGGGTTCGCTCCTTGCGTGACTAATAATAAACCTTACTAGCGGCGCGGCGCGGCGTCGTCGTGGCGGGATCGAGACTTGTTCGAATTTAGGTTTATATAATTTCACGTTACTTTCGAAATCGTCTCTTATCCTAAAATAATAAACGCACATATGTGTGCTAACTGACAAAACGGTGTCGCCGCGACATGGTGGTGGCTGAAAGCCCGCTCCGAGTGTCCGCCTCGAGTCCGCCGCGACGTCGACCAGTACCAGTGAGCGCCCACCCTTCCACGCCGCCTCCATGGGTGCGACGTTCCTATGGTATCCCTTGTACGTGTACGCTCTTTGCTTAACAGTAGTCTTGGTTCGTCACTGATATGATGATGATAATAACAAGTTACCTGGCTCTTTGTAATAAATCGAAGGTGTCTAAGTCTTGAATTGGTGCTTGAGGAGGCTTATCAATTTCTGATTGAGGTATACCTGATAGCTGTAAAAAAGAAAAACAGGAGACATCAATGAATACAGTTTTAAAAACACCCTAGCGAGCGGGATTTTATAGCTGGTTTCAATGATTAGGGGAAATACCAAACAACTTTGAATCCAGGTTTGCAATTTCAAAACTATGCTTTTTTGTAAGATAAACATCTTACAAAAGAAGCATTGTCAAATAACCCTTTGTTACCTATGAAACACTTAAAATGCAGGAATAATACAACCGTTGAGGGAATTGTTATTTGGCTGCGGTATTCTGTGAGGTGTAGGTACTTCCCCAGTCCAGCGGCTTTACGAGTAAAAATACGCGGCAATGCCCTACCTCTCTTTTCGTCAGAGCCGTGTCAGTCAGCAGGGTGTACCACCTGCAGGTAAGGTTGGCTTTGATTCAAAGATGTTGATGAACCAACTACACCTGCCACGTGTTGCCCATGAGACGCTACTAGTGATGTCTCGTTTATTAATATTAGATAATATGTATAGTAATGATATAAATAGATAGTTACAACAGTATTCTGTGATCCACGATCACATCAAGACAATAATATCTAAATGCTTCCTACATCACTAAATAGTTGAGGGTGTCATGGGCAATAGAGATTCTCCATGATACCCAGGTGGAGTCATTTTGAGACTTTCATAGGATAGGAGAATGAACGCAAATAACAATAGCCTAATTGTTGTGTTTCGTCTGGTAGTTATGGTCAGCAGAGGTAATCCTCTCCTGCAGAACGAGGTGTTGCATTCGCCGAGATGAGACAAAAAGTTTTTAAATGGCTCGTGCAGCTCCTCCTGCTCTTTAATCAATAGGGTTATTGGTACACGAGTTCAACAAACCTCTACGAATTGTTATTTCGTTGCAGTCTTCAGTAAAGTGCGGGTACTTCCCCAGGCAAGCAGCTTTTACACTATGTTTTCTACCTACCTCTCTTTTTACCCGACTGCACCAGAAGGAGGGTGATGTTATGTTTTTCGAGAGTATGTATGTATGTATGTATAATTGTTTGGCACGCTCTGCAGCCTGAACTACTCGATGGATTTTAGCTTGAGAGGTGTCGTTAGATTCATATTTACTGTGAGAGTGACACTGGGTATATCAAAATAAAAAAAACAAAATGGCAGATTTTGGCGCCAAATTCAAATGTTTGACAAAAGGTTACTTATACAAACATAAAACTAAAAAAATAAATAACGGTAATTTAAAAAACTAAAAAACCCAACTGCTTTTCTGTGCAATTTGGAAATGATAAACCCCTAAAACAAGAAAACATGTAGCAGTCGGGTCCCATTCTAGAAATGGAGGCTTAATGAATTTAGAGCACATGTAGGGTCCCGACTGCTACATGTTTTCTTGGTTTAGGGGTTTTTCATTTCCAAATTACACAGAAAAGCAGTCGGGTTTTTTAGTTTTTTTAAATTACCGTTTTTTTTTCAGTGGCTAGTTAGTTAGTGCAAAACTATAGCTAGTGCTTTTTCAAAATAAACCACAAGAAAATTGGATATTTCTTTTGTTACTTTAATGTGGAGAGAAAAGAACAACACTTTATTTACCTACCTTCATAAAGAGGAACAGAGATTGCACAAATGATATCAAGAAAATCGGCAGCGGACCACCATCGGACTCCACCATGGCTACCCGGAGAGCCGCCTTCTCCATCTACCAGAATATAAAACTTCACACAAATTAATTATTTGACCTTTGAAGACAAACTACTAATTATGATTTAAGTAATTTCGGCCAACTTACCAGATTAGATTTTAGGGGTGTAAGTGGTTCATCAACATCTTTGAACCAAAGCCAACGTCACCTGCACGCGGTGCTGACTGACAAACGAAGCTCTGGCGAAAACAGAGGGAGCGTAATTGTAAGCCATCCGACTGGGGAATGTACCTCCACATCACAGAACACCGCAGCCAAATAACAATTCCCTTGAGGGTTGTTGTGTTCCTGCGAGTGAGTGAGGTCACCAGAATGGAAAGAGATGCTACGTTGGCAGCAGGGGTGGCGGCGCGCGAGCGATATTTTTAGTTGCGAGCGTTAACATGGCTACGGTAACCGCTTCACATCAGGCGGGCCGTATGCTTGTCTGCCACCTGACGTAGTATAAAAAAAAACCCCTAGGTGGGACTTAAACTCACGACCTCTTGATAACCAGTGGAGTGCTCTTCCAAGTGAACTACCAGGAAAGTTTGTGATGCAATTGTCCATCTATATCTACTAATCCTTGACAGCTTAGTTGGAAGAGCACTAGACCGGTTATGAAGAGGTCGTAGGTTCTAGTCCCACATAGATAGCAGGGGAGGTGTATCGCCTAACCTCATCGACTCACTATCAACTAAGCGTCAACCTAACCGAAGCATCGGAACGGATCACCCCCGCTATGGTATGCTGCTATGGTATGCTATGTCACATCGCGATCCTATGACCGTCTTGGGGACGACTAATACTTCTAATACTTACTCGTCCGGCTTGTCCGGCGACGTTTTTGTAATGTGACAAATGAATCTGCCAGCTTTTATTACAAGGTTTTTAAGTACCAGACTAAACTAATCTCGTATCAGTCCTCCGTCTGGATTTCTTTTTTTTTTTATAGTACGTCGGGTACAAGCATACGGCCCGCCTGATGTGGAGCGGTTACCGTAGCCATATTAACGCTCGCAACATAAAATATCGCTCGCGCGCCGCCACCCCCGCTGCCATCGCAGCATCTCCTTCCCTTCTAGTAACCTCACTCACTCGCAGGAACACAACAACCCTCAAGGGATTTGTTATTTGGCTGCGGTATTCTGTGAGGTGGAGGTACATTGCCCAGTCGGGTAGTATAATAGTCTTACAATTACGATCCCTATCTCTCTTTTCGTCAGAGCTTCGTTTGTCATTCAGCAAGGTGTACCGCGTGCAGATGAAGTTGGCTTTGGTTCTAAGATGTTGATTGACAAGACACAAACACAACAAATGACAAGTTTTTGAGGTGTAAGTGGTTCACTTACACCCCAAAAACTTGTATATAAAATTAATAAAAATATATTCACTTTGTGGTATCTTGCTCGAAGTACGCTCTCTGGTACAATGCCATCCGTGCGCACCGAAGGTGGAATCGCCTTGAGCACAGTCGATACCAGCTTATCGTCATTTCCTAGAAATTAAATGTCTTGTAAGTGATGGCAGATGGGGCAGGAAGGTATTAAAGTGTTGGCCGTGCGTAGGACGATGAAGCGTCGGACTTCTAAGAGCGCCTATACAGGGTGTTGACTATAACATTTCTACTTTTTACAGAGTTCTCACACACGATATCTGCTTACGATCAAACAGTTCGGAGCATGTTTGCCAGCTTAGATGTAAAATCCACAGAGACGGCGTACGATGAAGGTACGGCAGAAGTGCGCCTGTCCAGTAGCGACGCAAGGCGGGCAGCAATGCGGCATGTACGGCCGCGCTGCCGCCGCCTGTGTGCTTTTTTTTTAAGAAGAGGGGGGCCCATGAAAATCAGCAACATCAAGGGGTCACCGATCCGTTGCCAGCTTATACTCCTGTCTTCCTTTCTTTCTGGTGACCTCACTCACTCACAGGAACACAACAACCCTTATAATTGTTATTTGGCTCCGATATTCAGTGAGGTGGAGATACTACCCCAGCTTAAAAAATACGCTATGCCTTATCTCTCTTTTCGCCAGAGCATCGTTTGTCACTCAGCAGGGTGCACCACGTGCAAGTGAGGTTGGCTTTGGTTCAAAGATGTTGATGAACCACTTACACCCCAGTGCGTTGCTAAACATTTCTTTTCTAAATTTTGTATGAACAAGTTTTGACGCGGCACAGTGCCTTTCCCACGCCTGCACCGTGCCTTCATCGTGCTCTGCCTCTGAGAACTTTACTCCTTAGGACTATAAGCCTACGGTATAAAAATATATAACTCACCCGAAGCCTTTTCGATTGCATTCAATTCTTTATCGACTCTCACCACTGGATCGCCCTTTTTGGTGGCTGCAAGTAGCGCCGCTCCAGCCACCCATAACTCCTGAGACCTGCGTGTCTCACGCTCAGCTTTCAGACGTTCTGGAGTTGAATAAATTAAACGGAAACTTATAGTGTTCAACCAACAGAGGACCTGTGACCAGAGGCCCTACCGCCGAAGTTGAAGCCGATTACCATCGGAGTTGTTTTTATTGCGAAAATAGATATTAGGTTTAAGTTAACTTCATTAGTTTAGTCAGCAAACTTCATTAGTTTAGTCGGTAGAGCTATATGGTTTCGACCAGCTAAGCTAAACACAATTACAGCACAATTAAACTAAAATTAGATTTTTGTAGTCAAAAAATCCGATGGTACTTAATCGGCTTCAGCTTCGGCTTAGGGCCCCTGGTCAGGTGGCAAAACTTTTTTGATGGAACTAGGTGTTCAGTGAAACTATCTGGTTTTTCTTCTGTCTTCTGTATCCATAAAAGGCAACCGTTAGTGACTGATCTACCAACGCACAAACCTCCGGACGGAACGCGCCGAAATATAAATAAATATTTCTGGACAATTTACACAGCGCTATCTAGTCAAAGCGCAAAGCTTGTGTTATGGGTACTAGACAACTGAAAAATGTACTTAAATACTTTTTTTTTTTGTAAATACATACTTATAATACATAGAAACGCCCAGACCAAGACAAACAGACATGTTCATGCACACAAATGTTTGCCTTGTGCGGGGATCGAACCCGCGAACTCGGAGTCAAAGTGGCCATTGCTAACCATTCGACCAACGAGCTCGTCAAATTGACGTCATATGACATGATATTATAGTATACTATTACTATACTGTGCTGTACGTAAGAATATTGAAATTATCGTTACGATTTAATTTATCCTCGACGATACGAAGCTTC
Source organism: Hypsopygia costalis (assembly GCA_937001555.2). NCBI lineage: Eukaryota > Metazoa > Arthropoda > Insecta > Lepidoptera > Pyralidae > Hypsopygia > Hypsopygia costalis. The sequence goes on from OW443350.2 coordinate 8,172,874, forward strand.
GTAGCCATGTCTTGACGTTGATTTGCGAACATGCGTCTCTCCGCTGCGACTCTCTCTGCCACCATCTTGTTCAATTTCACCGTTGTCTGAATGTACAAAATTATTATTATTTTTATATATGAAAGGGGGGCAAACGAGCATGTGGGTCAACTGATCTGACTGAAAGTAATCACCACCGCCCATGGAGATCAGCAACACCAAGGGGTCGCCGATCCTTTGCCAGCCTATACTCCTTCCTTTCTTTCTTTCTATATAATTTTGATGTATAAATATATATGAACACAAACAAATTTCGAGTTTTATCTGCTTTTCCCAAAGGTTGATTAGTAGAGAATGCTCTTAGTATTAAGTCCGCCTTTTGTACCCTTATTCCTTTTTTTTATATATACTACATCGGGTGGCAGACAAGCATACGGCCCGCCTGATGTGAAGCGCTTACCGTAGCAATATTAACGCTCTGTTATAACCTAGGTATGTACAGAATAGTGCTAGCGTCATATCATCTATGTCAGCAATTCTATCAGAGTCCGTTTGGTTAATATATTTTAGTTAGTTAGTCTGGTTCAGAGCTCCCGCGAGATAGGTTGCAAAAAGGTCTCCTCATTATATACCGAAATATAATGTCCTTCAGTTCATTTAGTCTTTTTTTAAAAAGCCTTCGAGGAGACCTCCTATAACATTTGGTGGCAGCGGTGGGATACCGAAAATATTCCAGTGCCGTGTCCGTATAATCCGCCGACCAGACTCACCATAAATTATTTTCCAAAACTTTTTCGTTTTAAATAAGTGAAAGTGCTAAAGTGAAATAAGTGCGTGAAACTCACCTTCAAGCAACACTGTTGCTCTCTGGTTCATATACCTACTTACCTGCGCTGCACATCCAGCCTGATATCCTGAGGAAGTATCCTGTGTTCACTTACCTCAAGGCATCGCTGCAGTGTCGTATCCTGGTATTCTGGAAGGTCAAACTTACCTTCGTCGCACACACCTGCCGTTCTATCTCCGTGTCCAGCCAAGCTGCTATTGTCCTGTGAAGTTGTGAATCCTGGGAAAGAAATTATTCAAGGCCATCCCGCACCCTGTGGAAAGAAAACATTCGTGTGTGTTATCCGTGTTTACATTAACATTTCCCGTGTGACTCTGACTATCTGAGAATGCAGTTCGTGCCTACGTCAGTGTTCTACGTTATCGCCGCCTACGCAGTATTACTGTGAGTCTTTGGTTATTGTATTACATTGTTTATTAATTATTTTCATTAATCAATTCTTGTTAACTGCATTAACTAAATTAAGTGATAATTTTTTTTGCATAGATTTTATACGTCCTTGAAACTTAATTAGTGATGTCTAAAGGTTTAAAATCCGAGGACGCCAAACTCAGAATCGAAATCCCAGAGGGTACACTTCCCCAAACTGAGGACAATAAATCACCAGTCAGTCCTTCAGCTACCACTTCTAGAGTGACTAGGGCCCGCTCCGCTTCATCCGCCAAGATGGATTTGAACACTCTGTTTCAATTCGTTAAGCCATATGATGGCAGTCGCGATACTTTAAATTCTTTTATCACCAATTGTAATAATGCTTACGAGGAAGCATCCGAAACACAGAAACCTGTGTTATTCAAATACATCTTGTGCCAGCTGCAAGGCAAGGCAGCTGCTGCTTGTTCAATTAAGGAATTTACATCATGGGAACAATTAAAGGACTTCCTAAGGAATCAGTTTAGCGAGAGGAAGCATTTCGCGCATCTTCTCATGGATCTGCAGGAGAGCAAACAATTACTGACAGAAGATGTCGGTAAATTCGCTTTAAGGGTTGAGACATACTTATCGCAAATTTTAACAGAAATAACTCTCACGTCAAATAAACCAAAGGAGCTTCCCGGCAGAATAGCTGCCATGGAGGATTTAGCTCTCCATCATTTTCAAATGGGTTTAAAGCCCCGAATTTCTAGCATAGTCCGGTGTAGGGGCCCAAAAACCCTCAATGAAGCCATAAATCTGGCTATTTCGGAGGAAAGGATTCAGGAAAGCCTTTATAGAGGTAATCAACAGCCTGTGAACAGACCAAATGGTGGAAATAACCAAAATCAATCTTTAAAATTTCAAGGTCAAAATCAAAATAAATTCAAGGCCCCTTTCAAACCTTCCCCGGGCCCTTCAGCACCATTCTGTCGGTACTGCAAAGCTGTTGGTCACGACATAAAGGATTGTAAAAAACGCGAATACAATAATAGTCGTAATCGCGATCAGAAAATAGGCTCCGTTCCTTCTGCCCAAAGTTTTAACAACGTTCCACGTATTAACTATACTCAAAACTCCTCTCATGAGGACAATCCTTATGAGGAAGGTCACGATGAAGTTGACTTCCTAGCTGACGATCATTTAAACTAGTAGTCGTCTCGTCCCGATGTCGCACGAGTCGTCAACCTAAAGCCGACATCACACTCAATTCCAACACGATTACACAACAGGGTAACCAGCCCCAAATAGGAAATCGTAGTTCTAATAAATCTTCCAAATCTACCACAATTACACGACAGGGTAGTCAGCCCCAAATAGGAAATTGTGTCTCAAAAACCACTGAATCTGATATGATTATACGACAGGGTAACCAGCCCCAAATAGGAAATCGTGTCTCAAAAACCACTGAATCTGATATGATTATACGACAGGGTAACCAGCCCCAAATAGGAAATCGTGTCTCAAAAACCACTGAATCTGATATGATTATACGACAGGGTAACCAGCCCCAAATAGGAAATCGTGTCTCAAAAACCACTGAATCTGATATGATTATACGACAGGGTAACCAGCCCCAAATAGGAAATTATATCTCAAAAACTACTGAATCAGATGTGATTATACAGCAGGGTAACCAGCCCCAAATCGGAAGTCCCATCTCAAATAGAAACCTTGATAAACATCCAGAATTAGACGTTTATGAAATCAGCATAGACGCAACCAACAGGTTGTTGCCCCATATCCTTGTTTATACACAAGTATCCGATATTCCGCTAACTCTCTTGGTGGACTCAGGTTCTGCCATATGTTTACTAAAACAATCTTGTGTTCAGAAGTCTCCTGCTCTAAAGAAAGAGCCAATCAAATTGAAGGGCATTGACCCAGGCGAAGAAACAACGCCAACCCTAGGCCATTTTCAGCTGAAACTACAGCTATCCGAACAAAAACGGATTTCCCATAAATTTCATCTCATACAAAATATAAATCTGCCTTATGATGGCATAATTGGGTCAGATTTCCTCACATATTTCGGATGTAACATAGATTACATCCATGACATTATCAGAGTTGGAAAAACATCTGTGAAACTCCATTTCTTTGAACCATTTTATGTCATTCCTCCACGCTCTGAAACAGTCATCGAATGTACTGTTCAAAACCCTGAGTTGAAGGAAGGTACAATCACCGACCAACACTTATCAGACTCTCTTTTGGTCTCAAACTGTATCGTAAGAGTAAAGCAGAATAAGCGAATTAATATAACCATCGCTAATACATCAGAGAGTCCGGTAAATGTTCATGCCAACCTGAAACTCAAACTAGATCCATTACCAATAAATTCCATCCAGATCCCTGATAATCCAATGGATGCGACCTCACGTGCTAACCAAGTAGTAAGCTCGTTACGAATCTCTCACCTTAATAAAGAAGAATCAGACGCACTCATCGACCTCTGTACTCAATACTCCGATATCTTCCATTTGGCTGATGATAAATTAACTTTTACCACAGCATTAAAACACCAAATCAAAACCAGTACGGATATCCCTATCAATACAAAATCCTATCGTTTCCCTGAATGTCATAAAAACGAAGTTCAAAGTCAAGTCCAAGAGATGTTGGATCAAGGCATCATTGAGCCCTCGTTATCCCCCTGGAGCTCACCTATATGGGTGGTCCCCAAAAGGGCCAATTCCCAAGGTCGCCCTCAGTGGCGAATAGTCATCGACTATAGGAAACTTAATGACATCACCATCGGGGAGGTTTATCCAATTCCCCAAATTTCTGAAATCCTTGATCAGCTGGGCCAGAGTAAATACTTCTCCACGCTAGATCTAAAATCCGGCTTTCACCAAATTTTGGTTTCTCCAGATGACGCAGAGAAAACTGCGTTTTCCATCCCTCAGGGTCATTTCCAGTTCAATAGAATGCCTTTCGGACTAATAGTCCCGCAACTTTCCAAAGGTTAATGAACACTTGCCTTACTGGGTTACAAGGTTCACGTTGCTTCGTATATCTTGATGATATAGTCCTATATTCACATGACCTAAAATCTCATATCCAAAATTTGGGATCAGTCTTCGAAAGACTTCGACAGTTTAACCTGAAACTCCAACCAGATAAGTGTGAGTTTCTCCGAAAAGAGGTCACCTATCTAGGCCACATCATTGGTGAAGATGGTGTGAAACCAAATCCTGAAAAGGTAAAAGCAGTTACCAAATTCCCTACTCCTAAGTGCGCAAAGGATATAAAATCCTTTTTGGGATTAGTCTCTTATTACAGGCGTTTTATCCATGGGTTCTCGAAAATCTCGAAACCATTAACCTCTCTGTTGAAAAAAGATGTCACTTTCAGTTGGCTCAATGAGCAACAATTAGCATTCGAAACATTAAAAGACAAATTAGTAAATGCTCCTATCCTTGCCTATCCTGACTTTAGCCAACCATTCATACTTACCTGTGATGCTTCTAATTACGCGATATCCGCTATCCTGTCCCAAGGTCCTATTGGGCAAGATCGCCCCATAGCATATGCTTCGCGCACACTCAACAGGGCCGAGTGTAATTATAGTGTCACGGAAAAGGAATGCCTAGCCATTGTTTTCGGGACCAGCACCTACCGGCCGTACTTGTATGGTCACAAGTTCACGATAGTGACAGATCATAAACCACTCCAGTGGCTCTTTAACTGTAAGGATCCCGGCTCGAGATTAGTTAGGTGGCGACTCAAACTCGAAGAGTACGAGTACAATATCCAATATAAAAAAGGCAAAATTAACGCCAAAGCTGATGCTCTGTCAAGGTATCCCGTCAATCCTATTCAGCTGACCGTTTCCGATCCTATTCCAGGTCCAAGCAATGTCCCGGATAATCCCGACCTACCATCTACACTCCTAGGTCCAAATGTCCTTGCTGATGGTACACCCCAGGAGGATAGCCAGTCACCAGCGTTTAGCCCTTTAACATTAACCGATCTTGATGTCCAACTACCTTGTATCCCGTTAGACCCAAGCAACAATGACTTGCCTTTAGTCGAATTACTTGACGGTATTGATCTAGAGGAGGTACCGCTTATTTCAGGTGAACCCGAAATCACTGATCCTTTAAGCCCCGATCCTTTTGTAGATTTGAATCCATCTCCAAGTGTTCCTTCTTGCGATTATAAATCCTTCTTAAAATCCTTAAATAACAAGGATACCTTCAATTCAGCCATAGAAGAACATAACTCAAATATCCTAAGAAGCCCCGTAAAAACCATTCTTATCCCAGTTCCAATAGATTTAGATGAATCTAACCCTTACTCTAATGATATCCTTCAAAAACTGGAAAACCAAGAAATCCTTGACAAGGAGAGGCAATTGCACTCCTTCCTAAAGTTTGGATCATCCGGAAAAACCTTTTATTTCCTCTTCATCAAGGTACACCACTTCGACGAAGCATCATATCCTGACATTTTCCAAACTATACAACGAGTACGCGATGAGCTTGTCGTTATCGGAGATACCAATGAAATTGGTATTACCGACTTCAAAGATCCCTTCCAACGTCACTCCTTCCCTAAGATATATAACATCTTGGCATACCTGTTCCATAACACTAATATCAAGGTAAATGTCTATCATGATAATATCATATATCCTACCCCGACGGAGATGAAAAAGATACTCCGAGATAACCATGACATTCCGATAGCTGGCCACTTAGGCGTCTCCCGTATGCTCAGTAGAGTGAAAGAATCCTACCACTGGAAAGGCATGCAAACAGATATAGAGACTTATGTCAAACAATGTAAGTCGTGCCAGGAAAATAAAGCGCTGAGGAAAATTAATCGCGCTCCAATGCAAATCACTAGTACTTCTACAGCGCCCGGCCAACGCGTTGCCCTAGACATCGTTGGACCCCTCCCTGAAGCTGGTCCTGCAAAGCTTAAATACGTACTTACCATCCAAGATGACCTTACAAAGTTTTCATCCGCATATCCCATACGTAGTACCACGGCCGAAGAGACAAGCGAGTGTCTACTTCATTACATATCTATTTTTGGAATCCCCAAAATTACCTTGACGGACCAAGGTACCAATTTCACTGCCGACTTGTTTAGAAGTACCTGTGAATTTTTAAAAATCAAACAATTATGGTCTTCACCTTATCATCCACAAACCCAAGGCGCTCTTGAGAGAAGTCATTCCACTCTCAAGGAGTACCTAAAATCCTATGTAAATAAAGACCAAACAAATTGGCCCCGTTATATATATACAGCCATGCTAGCCTATAACACGGCAGTCCATTCCACAACTCATTACACTCCTCATGAGTTAATGTTCGGTTCTAAACCCTTCATGCCGAATTCTGTGTTTGAGGATAACTTAGGCACAACTTACCCTGACTATGTAAAGATGTTACAGAACCGACTCAGATATTCTCGGGATAAAGCTCTCGAATTCATCCGCCGATCTAAAGAATCCGCTAAAACATATTACGATAGCCGCACGCGCCCAGTGCGATACAAAGTAGGGGATTTTGTCTACATCAAAAATCATCTAAGATTGCGCAAAGCCCTATCACCAATATGGAAGGGACCTTTCAAGGTGGTTAAAATCCACGGTAACAACACCCTCTCCGTATTGATGAATAGAAGACACGTGCGGCATCACTACGACGAAATAAAGCGTGCTGAAGTAAACAGTACTTCCCAGTAACCTGTAACTTATGGAAAATATAGATTAGTACATACATTAAATTTAATCATAAATATATAAAAAAAAAAAAAAAAACTTACCTTGATTAAACACTAGTTTGAATTAGTTTAGTATTAACTATTAGTAATTATGAAATAGGTTAGTTTTGTTAGCTATGTGTAATAGCTATAAAAAATATAACAAAATATTATAAGAAATAAGTTTATATACTTTAGAATAAAATAAATCATAGAGTTAGTGTATACATGCAATACTACATGAAAATAATATGTATTGCTATGTTAATGTATAATTATGTATATTATTTGCAGTGCCTCTGCCGATCCAGTGCGTCAGGATTATATCAAACCAATAACTAATAGCTCGGGCGTCTATTTTGATTATCTAGGAAACCTGAAAATAACAAAAGGCCGTTTGAGTGTGCTCATACCTAAAAATATAGGTCATTTTACAACACACATAGATAACATTAATACCGCCCTGGGTACCGCCAGGTTCCTATGCAAACAGGCCGGAGTAGTGGAGGAGATACGCTGTCATAATATACTGGAACCACTTACGACTAGATACCGCGACATGGTATCCCAGTTCGATGCTATCGCTCATCTGTCGGACAATAGGTCAAAACGAGCATGGATAGGTGGTATAGGTACCATGTTAAAAACTGTGTTTGGCACCCTCGACGAAAACGACGCCATAAAATATAACGATGCTATAGAATCTATGCATAACAACCAGGTTAAATTAAGTTCCCTAGTTAAAAATAATATACTTGTAACTCAATCTGTAATTTCTGCATATAACAACTCAATACAGAAAATACAAGTTAACGAAGCTGTACTCAGCCAAGCTATCGACGATCTCTCATCAAATATTAAAAACCTAACTTTCATTTCAAACCGTATGGAAGTTCAGAATCATTTAAATTTCATACTTAATAACATTGAGACTTCTATACTTGCCTTATCATTTCAATTGGAAGACATCGTTAACGCTGTCCTAGGCAGTAGTCAAAACATCCTGCACCCGGGTGTGATTACGCCGCTACAGCTATACCGAGAGCTCGCTGATAACTATAGGCACCTACCTGATTTCTCGGAACTGCCTGTGGAGCTAGACTTAAGTTTAATTCATGTTTTATTAAAGGTATCAAATGTCGTGTGTTACTGTGTGGGTAGTACTGTTGTTTTTGTATTACAGATTCCTCTAGTGCAAACCAGGGAATATGTACTATTTCGCAGTATAGCACTGCCAATGCCTCATGATGTTAATAGATTGGATAGTTTTAGTTTGATAGTACCCGGAACTAATTTCATAGCAATAACCAAAGACAAAACCAACTACTGTAATGTGGAAAACTTAAATAAGTGTACTGCCATAGTTTCCCAAGTGTATATGTGCCACGTCAGCAATGTATTCTCTACGGACTCCAGACCAACCTGTGAAAGTGAATTGATATCAAAGGTGGTCTCTAAATTACCGGATCAGTGCATTACAAGGTCGATTGTTGGAAAGTTAGACATTTGGGAACCATTAGCAAATAATAGATGGCTTTTTGTACTATCCGAAAGTAATAACATTACGATAGAATGCATTAAATCAAATTTGTATGAAACTAATATTCAAGGTGTGGGAATGGTGACTTTGCCACCCCACTGCACAGCTTATTGTAAAAATACGAAATTAATACCGCAGTATAACAACTTATTCAATATTGTAAGTCCTATAAACGTTTCAGATTTTAGTTTAATAAATAATAGTTGCTGTAAACCCGTCGATGTCGACAATGTAAAACCTAATAATATGTCCCATATCCATCTACAACATTTGCAATTAAATCAGTTAACTTTAGAAAATAATATTTTAGACAGTCTCTTAAAAGACACTAACGATATACAACCTACTCCGCACATAGTGAGGTACGGGACACATTATTCTATCTTAGTTTATTTAATTGTTCTTGTTATAATATCGTATATATGTTTAAGGTTATACTGTAAATTTAAACCTGGCCGCAACCTCGTTAATATTCAGAAAACACTAAATATCAAAGTTATTGAAAATTATTCAGGCTCTGATAGTATAGAGGATATACCACTTCCAACAGTTAGGAGTATAGTTTAAAATCTAAATTTTACTACCTACTGTTTATAAATTTCAACATTTTTTCCTTTGCCAAACTTCGGAGTAAAAAAATTCCGAAGTTTTCCCTATGGGGGGAGGTGTTATAACCTAGGTATGTACAGAATAGTGCTAGCGTCATATCATCTATGTCAGCAATTCTATCAGAGTCCGTTTGGTTAATATATTTTAGTTAGTTAGTCTGGTTCAGAGCTCCCGCGAGATAGGTTGCAAAAAGGTCTCCTCATTATATACCGAAATATAATGTCCTTCAGTTCATTTAGTCTTTTTTTAAAAAGCCTTCGAGGAGACCTCCTATAACAGCTCGCAACATAAAATATCGCTCGCGAGCCGACACTGGCGCCTTTCTGGTGACCTCATTCACTCGCAAGAACACAACAACCCTAAAGGGAATTGTTATTTGGCTGCGGTATTCTGTGAGGTGGAGGTACATTCCCCAGTCGGGTAGCTTACAATTACGCTCCCCACCTCTCTTTTCGCAAGAGCTTCGTTTGTCGGTCAGCAGGGTATGCCGCATGCAGGTGAAGTTGGCTTAGGTTCAATGTTGATGAACCACTTACACCCCTAAATGTTCATGTATAAATTCATGGTCAATAAAGTTTAAATAAATAAAGTCACGCTCTTCTTCCTCGTCAAATTATTTAAGTCTCGGAGTCTAAGTAGCCGTTGCTAACCATTCGACCACCGAGCTCGTCGATGTTGCCTATTTCTTTTTTTCATGAATAAGGATTTTTATTTTTCACATAGAGAGTTACCTCCTTTTCTTTTTGCATCAACTTCGTTTGTAATGTTTCTGCGTCTCTCTCACACTGTTTCTTCAGCGCATCCTTCAGGCGTTTATTATTTGCTGCCTTTTGATCTTCGCACTGTAAGAAATAATAGAATGAATCCTTTCTTCATTAAATTAAATGTTACAAACCATGTTATTATTATCAATCTACCCATTGCCCATATAGACCTTGCTATATATGCTGTCTCTCACATTGCCAAGAGCGGAAGTCAAATTCCAAAAGCTTCCTACTCCTACTCATTTCTTCTGAGTAAATTCGTTGTAATTTCCAAGGCAGCCATAGTTTTACCCTCGGGACCGCAGTAGACTTCATTACTCATCACCTTTTTGGTAACTTTACTAGCCACTGTTAATCCCGGCTACACAGGAGATACATTGGTGGAAATGTGTGTTGAGTCCCCGTCCCGTAGATCTTCCCCAATACTTTCCACCATATGCGGTCCTCCTGTTTCCGTATCCAACCGCTTCCAGTAATTTTTTTAAGGTCAACGGTCCAACTAAATCAAGAAACATGTGCGAAAACATATTTTTAGAGCTTAGCTTTTTGACCGACCGAACACTACCATCACTACCTCGGGAGATGCCACCACTTCATCTTGCTGAGTCTCAGAGTTTGTAACCGACTTGTATTAAATTAAAGTCGCTTTCAGTAATTGTCTGAAGATGTTTAAACAAGACCCTCTGTTCTATGTTACTGTTGAGGACTGCTTTCAAACATGGAGGTAATTAGACTTAGATCGTTCCGGGAATATATACCTAATATATTTTAAATTAACATTTTTCTCCTAGTAATAATATTATAATATAAATTCAAATGCATTTTACGGGGACGACAATATCGGTTTTGTCTATATTTCAGGAGGTATATTAAGGGCACAGCGCCTCCGCTGGGCGATCTCAACCGCCAATTTCTTATGAAAATAATATAGTAACACTCAAAATTCAAGGGGAAATAAGTTACAAGCTACGTCGCTATCTTTGGTTCTCTGTCGAATTTCTTCATTCCGGATTTATTCTCTTACAATAGTTATTTAAAGATGAATAAAGAATTACCCGTTGCTTCAGTTCCTTCTCCAATTCAGCTCGTTTTTGTTTGAGAGCTGTTTCTAGAGCAACATTCCTTGCTTTCACAGCATCTTCAGTCTGCGGTAAAGCTGTAAGCACAGATTTAATAAAACTTAATGAACCTTTTTTGTTAAATCTGTGGCTGTACGTATACATATAAAGAGGTGTCAGATGCTGAGACTGCTCGTCCTGGACGCGGACATTAATTGTCGCAACTTTATACAAACATCTCAGCACCTCGATGTAGCTGTGATCTACTTGACATCACTGTAATTCCAGATTCCAGAACAGACCAAGTTTCAATGGAGTCGAAAGTTTTCTGTAATCCAAAAAAGCCACACAGAACACATATTCCATGTAACTTAAATTCCTGACTGACAAAACTGTCGACTTAAATTCCAAAAACATATGTCGAAGCTACGATTTCGACGATACAATATGTAAAATTCTTTGTTACAAATTGAAAAATAAATAGGTTTTTAATGAAAAAAACAAATACATACTTACTTCTAAGGTAATGATTACACATAAGAAATAATTTTTACCATTTATTCACTCGAGAATAGAGTATAATACTACCAACGAACTTTCATAATACACGATCGATACGACGAGCCCTTGCTATCGGTTCCATATTTGACTCAGAGGGGAGGTGAGGTCGCCTGTGAGAGCGGCAGGGAATAGCCATACTGTATGTAGTACTATTACTTATACTAAACGTACTGTCAATTGCTCTGTTGATCCTGTCAGTCATTCCTGCTACTGCATCAGGCACTTGGTCTTGTAACTTATTAATCTGAAAAAAAAAACTATTTACAGGGAATTTGATCTACACTACTGTGTGTGCCACGTTCCGCCACGTTAAGTTAATACGTTCGCTACGTTAAGCCGTGTACGCACAAACAAACAAATTTAATGCGCATTTTTGCGTATTGAGGGTTGTTGTGTTCCTGTGAGTGAGTGAGATCATTAGAATGGAAGAAGTCGTTGGCAGTGTAAGTGGCGGCGCGCGAGCGATTTTTCATGTTGCAAGTTATATGTTAATATGGGTACGGTAACCGCTTCACATCAGGCGGGCCGTATGCTCGTCTGCCACCCGACATAGTATAAAAAAACGTATCATGATATGCGACATTTTGCTTGTCTAAATTGTTGAAAAAGGCAGAACTTAAAGGATTTTTTTACACGGCTTTACGCGACGAGCCGCGTGCTGAAGGGCCATACATATCTGTACGTGTGGTAGAGAAACAAGTCAGGATCCCCCGGGAATACTGGATTCTTCTGGTCGTAGCTCAGCCCTGGATTCAGGCTCTTGAGTTCTTGCCCGTATTGTAATAACACAGTTTCTTCTACCTGTAAAGTTACTTTTATTTTGGATACTTGGTTACAGATATCACGGCTTATTCCGTTTATCCATCCTAAAACAACAGGGTGGATAGATGGACTCGCGTTTCCGTTTATCCACTACAGGGATAATCGGAAACGCGAGTCCATCTATCCAATTCAGGGTATCCACCCAGATGACACGCTTTTCCGAGTAGTCCTGTTTTAGGGCTTCATTCCTTCTTTATTCCCAAATTACGTCAAGTTCGTCATGTTATTCGCATTCCATATTTGATATTATTTTCAAATGAATGAGTGTCTTTGTCTGAATCTTGTTTTCATATAACTGACGTAAGAACTAGTCTGAATTGTAAATCTTAAACCGAAAACCTAAAGGCGAATTTACAATGCATGTTAAAAAGTTATATGTAGTTTCTTTTGATATTGGCATAAATAATTATGTCATTTTCTGTCTACCGCAGACATTATTTTGCTTAGTGTTTGTACATCATTGTGCATCTAATTTTATATTATTATTATTTATTTAAAATTACAAGTGACATGACTCATTATGTTAGTAAGTAGACTATTCTAAGGTGTTAGTAAATACAATTGACATTTGGAGTGTGCAGCTTACAGCAGTGAAGCATATAAGGGCTGTCCACTCTGTCCGCAATCATTCTAAGAATGTTGTTGGGGCTGTCCCGGACCCTGCGCACCAGGGATGCACACCTTTTGCGCATTGTTGCAAAAAAGCAATCAACGCGTGCTTCGGCGAACATTCCTGATGCGCTACAGAAACGGGGCAGCCCCATCAACACCCGGAACGCGTCGTTGTATTGAATCCGAAGGGCCGAGTAGGCCCGTTGCGTATAATCCCTCCACAGGCTGCACGTGTATAGGGAAGTACAATATGCTCTAAATAATGTTAGTTTTACTTCCCTCGAACAACGCGCAAACCTGCGAGCAATCATATTCGCCCTGACCGACAGAGCCCTTCGTTCCCTTTCAATATCTATATTGTCCTTGAGGTCGGACGAAACTACGTGCCCAAGATATTTAAATGTCTCCACCCTTGACAATGGTGTCCCGTTCAATTTAATAGGGGGCACCTCACTGACACGGCTCCGTCCGGCCTCAAAGACCATATACTGACTTTTATTAGCATTGTATTTTAGCCCATGTCCAGCCACATAAGTTTCACACACAGACAGTAATTTACGCAGTCCACAAACTGACGCACTCAGCAGCACCATGTCATCTGCGTAACTTAAGTTATTGACACAAACGTCATCTATATGACATCCGACATGCATGCTGCTGAGAGCCCCAATTAGCTCATTTATATATAGGTTAAAAAGACTAGGTGAACTTAACCCACCCTGCCTCACCCCGCACTCAAGTTTGTAAGGGTCTGATAACTTATCAGCCCATCTAACACAGTTAACCTGGCCCCCATACCAATATTTGAAAATGCGTATTAAAGGTACAGGTAGTTTGATGCGCTCTAACTTGTTCCAGAGTATATTGTAGGATACCAGATCAAATGCCCTAGACAGGTCGAGAAAACAAGCGTAAACAGGTGTTTTCCGGCTAGTATAGTATTTAACAGTGTGCTTAAGACACAGTATTGCACTTTCAGTGGACAGACCGGACCGAAACCCAAACTGGTTTTCATGCAGTTTTAAATATACATTCAACTGTGTATTAAGCACACTGTCCAACACCTTAGCCAAAATTGTTGCCAAAGATATAGGTCTATAATTATTTTTGTCTGAAGCATCACCCGTTTTGTTTTTAACTACTGGTATCACAATGGTTTTCATAAAATCTATCGGTAAGTATGAATGCCGTAAGCACATTGTATAAAACATTGCAAGCACCCTGTTCATGTGAGGGCCAGCATAGCGAAGATGTTCTACGCTAAGACCATCATGACCTGGGGACTTGCCTCCAGTCATAGATTTTATTGCTTTTGAAATATCTTTTGAAGTAATAATATCCCCTACTTCGTCACATCTGATCTCGTCATCGCTCTCCCTATATAAAGAAGTTCCCAAGGGAGATTTAACAGTGAAAAGCTCTTTGAAGAGGTTTGCAATGCTCTTAGCGTCACTCACGCCATCCACACTCACCGGTAGGCCATACCGATACCCCATTTCATTAGTGCTCTTCCAAAAAGCACTAAAATCCTTTCTGTTATGTTGCGAGGCCATCATATCAATTTTAATTTGCTGTTGATGGTCCTGACACCACTTCAAGCTTCACACTTATATTAGTGATCGAAGGAATAAACCGAATAAACATATGTTTGTTGTTTGCCAAATGTGTGTGGCCGGCTTTAGGCAGCACATGTGCATCGCTACCCCTGTAGCTGTAGGGAGGCCTTCTGGCGGGGGACAGTGGGGTATTTTTGGGTCACTCGATTGATGGTTAGAGTGTTGCTGTTTGGTCGTGGTGCACGTCAGTTGAGCTTCACTTGACTAGGCTTTAGGCTTTTAATGACTTACTTTTCCATATAGCTGTCTCTCACATTGCCTAGAAAGGAAGTCAAATTCCAAAAGCTCTTTACTCCTATTAATATCTTCTGATTAAATTCGTTGTGAGTTCCTAGGCAGCCCTATTTTTACCCCCGGGACTGCAGAGGACTTCATTATTCATTGCCTTTTTTGGCAGTCGCCGCTTTTAATCCGGGCTACACAGGAGACACAGAGGTGGGAATGTGTTTTGGGCCCCTGTCCCGTTAAGTGGCACTGACGCGCCATCTAGCTTGGTAGAACCATTTTGAGTGTTAGGTGGGTGGCCTGGATACTCTGGGGATAAGATATTTTCTTTAGAGACAGGAGAATGGCCCGAGTGTGTACACAGTATCTACTAAAATCCCTAATATCCCTACTAGTAATGTGAGTTTGTTTGTTACGCCATCACGCCGAAACTACTCGTCCGATCATCATGAAACTTTGTACGCATATTCTCAAAGGTATTAGGAATGACATGGGATACCTTTTTGTTAAAAAAAAAAGTAAACGTGGGCGATGACGCGGGGGGTAGCTAGTATAAAATAAATCAGTCCCTTGAATAATATTTACTTTTTCCCATTGTGATTCAACAGCGTCAGATTTATCGTTAGCCCACTGATATTCGGCGGACATAATTTTAATTTTGTCTTCATAATCTTTTAGTGTTTGTCTGGTTTGGTCCATCGCTTCCGGTGGCGCTTTCACCCCACACTCGAAATAGCGGGTCAAAGTATCTGAAATATATAATATAAATAAATATCCTTGGACTAATTACACAGCGCCATCTGGTCCCAAACTAAACAAAGCTTGTACTATAGGAACTAGATAACTGATAGATGTTACTTATATACATTTTTTTGTGTAAATACATACATATAATATATAGGATATATGTTACCGTCAAAGCTCATAACCGGTCAAAACAACTTTTGACCAAAAAAATCTGGAAAAATGGTTTTGATCATCGTCTTATTCAAAATCAGTTTAGGCTGATTTTTTAAGTTAATCTTCGTCGTTTTGACAGACGTTTTTTAGATAAAATTAAGATTTATTATTTTTGTGTTCGATATTGTCAGGTCAATTAATAAATAAATAAATAAAACTGTTACCTAATTTACTGGCGGCGGAATTGGCGTTCTCTATCAATTTCCGGACAAGTTCTAAACGTTCCTCTTTTGCTTTGTGCAATTCGTTAAATACAGTCATTTCAAAATTTAACATTTTCTCTTCCACTAACTGCAACATTACAAGAATGACCTGTTAACGGAGTAATGATAAATAGTTATGCTAATATGCCGAATATATATATAAGCATATAAGTATATCTTTTTATTATTATTTTTTTCTTTTTTCTTCCTTCAATGAGTTATAATTTGGCGATGTCAACCTATTATGACATTGCCAAATTATAATCCTTTCGGGTTTTTCTATGGTTGACTGAAAGAAATCCCTAATGGGATAAGTCCGCTATCGTACGATTGACCTTTCGCGTGCCGCGGTCCCATGGTGGGTATAGCAGTGGTACAGCGCTTGGTACAGAATTGACAGGCGGCACGCGAGGGGTTAAGTCTGTTGTTTTAATTTTTTCTTGTGAACTTATGTTGCTTTAGATATTGTACAACAAAGTTTTTACTATACTATACTATACTCTCACTTACCTTATTATACCAATTACACGCATCTCTAGCACACATATAATTATGGAATATAGTATCCCCTAAATCCTTGAGACAAGCTTCAATTTCGCAAATATCTTTAACTTCGATTGGGGGTGGTGTTGCATCGCAAACGTGGTCCTCTTCTAATTTCTCCTTGTCTGAAATTTTTCGATATCTTTAATTTAATTTTTATTAGATTTTTTTAATTTATTATTTCCTTGTAATCAATACTTCACCTTTTGCTTCAACTACATTTTGTTTGGGCCCTTCTGCTATAACTGAAAATAGATAAACAAGGCAGATAAACATTTATCACATACATACAATCTAAAATATGCTGTTATTATAAGAAACAAATCTGCAGCGTGCCAGGGTTGGAAGCATTTGCCTCCACCAATTTGGAATATATCTGCACATATCGCGTTGGGAGAATTGAGTTCATGTAGGTAGCTAAAATGACTGCACTATCTATTTGTAAGAGGAATTCGTTGTAAACAATGGAAAAAAAAGTGATAGAAAAATAATTGTGAATATCCAACCTACGACCTCCTTCCCGTCCACACACTCTTTAGCAGGAGTATCATCGAAGTACTGGCTAATGTACCGTTTGAGGTCAGTAACGCGCTCGCCAGCGTATTCACCATACGTCATATTCTCCTGGTATAACACGGCAATCAAATCGTCGAACCATGCCGCGTTAATTGTGAGCCAATCACGAACTTCTGGTGTTTGTCTGATGGAATAAAAGAACAAAACTGTACAGTCAACATTATTGCGTGAATGAATAAAAAGTGGCGTCGCGTCGTGCTAAAATCGAATGATATCAATCAGCAAAAGAAACTTCCACACTTTACGTCTAGCCACTTGTTGCAATCTGCAATTCATTCATTCATTCAATAGAGATTGAAAGTGCGGAGAGCCTGGACTAAGATAAACGATCCTGTTGCTATTTTTTTTTCTGATATTTGATCAATTTTTTATTTTTTTAATAATCCTGGACAAATTACACAGCGCGATCTAGATCCAAACTAAGCAAAGCGTGTACTATGGGTACTAGATAACTGATTGATATATGTACTTAAATATTTTTCTTGTACATACATACGAGTACATATAATACGTAGAAAATACCCAGACCAAGACCAACAGACATGTTCATGCACACAAATGTTTGTTTTGTGCGGGAAAAGAACCCGCGATCTCTGCGTCTAAGTGGCTATTGCTAGCCATTTGACCACCGAGCCCGTAAGCTGGTGGAATAAGACTTATGTTATCCTAACAGGTTTTTAAATTTGTATTTGGCGTCAATCAGTGCTTATGGGAACGCAGGCGGCGCGACGGAAGCGGGATGGGTGTAGTAGTTATCGGGAAAGTTCTTGCATTCGTATTTAGTACAATTAGGGATGCTACGTGAAGGTGGTTGCGTTTCGTGTTCGACTTGGCTTGGATAATCTAAAATGCCCGAATTTCACGCGAACGAAGCCGCGGGAAAAAGCTAGTCTCGTATAAAAATGTAGTAAAATATATTTGAAAGAAACTGTAACCACTCCAGTATCCAAGAAAACAAATGTAGCTCCCAAAATAGATATTAGTTAGTCATTATTTTAAATAGTTGATTTCTGCCAACTTACCAGAATATTATAAGTAGGTATGTTGTGTATGTAACTTGTTGAATTTGAACCCACGACCTCTCGATGACCGGTCTGAGTGCTCTTCCAACTGAGTTACCAAGAAGGTTTGTGATGGTGACATATTTTTGCATTTTATATTTTACTGCTGTGAAGTCGCCGTGTGGCGCAAATTTACCTATTTAGTATTACACTACTAAACATGTTTAGACTTGACAGCAGTATTAGCCTTCAAGCGGTGACATCGGCAGTAGATCCGAAGCTCTATAGGACACGCATCGCGTTCTGTTGGTAGCTTGTACATGAACGGTGGATTACATCTTTGTTTTGTATAAATTTGTACTTACTTTGCATAAACCACAAACCCCCCAGCCATCAACAGAACAGCCATAGCCCCCCAGAATAAACGGTCGTCTTTGGGCGGTGGCGGGGGCGGGGGGATTGGGGGAGGACAGGTGTCACGTTCTGCTGGGTTGCTGTACTTTAGCAGTGGGGGGTAACGTTGAGCGCCAGTTGATATGTAGGCCAGCTGGATTTCGACGGGATTGCGGCGGTACTGTCACAGGTTAATATTCTTTTAATTTCTTCAAAATTTCATGACTTACCAAATAAATAAATATAACAGGACAATTTACACAGCGCCATCTAGTCCCTATACAACTGATAAATGTACGTAAAATACATTTTTTTCTAAATATATACTTATATGTGATACATAGAAAAAACTCAGACCAAGACAAATAGACGTGTTCATGCACACAAATATTTGTCTTGTGCGGGGATCGAACTCGCGAGCTAGGAGTCAAAGTAATCATTGCTAGCCATACGACCACGGTGCTCATCAATATTCTTTTAATTCCTTCAGAATTTCAGGGCCTTCATAGTTGCCAGATTAAGAACATAAGGGAAGGAGCCGAGAGAAGCAAAGACGTAATTTCATAGATAACGTTATTTATTCCATACTTCCGCTCCTCTCCGCTACATTATATATATCCGCCTTAATGCCCTTGTACAAAAATACCGCCACTTTGATAAAAAAAAATATCTTAGCATTTTTTTAATACTACGCTGGGTGGTAGACAAGCATACGGCCCGCCTGATGTGAAGCGGTTACCGAAGCCATATTAATGCTCGCAACGTAAAACATCGCTCGCGCGCCGCCACCCCCGCTACCAACGCAGCATCTCCTTCCTTTCTGGTGACCTCACTCACTCGCAGGAACACAACAACCATCAAGGGAATTGTTATTTGGCTGCGGTATTCTGTGAGGTGGAGGTACATTTCCCAGTCGGGTAGCTTACCATTACGCTCCCTAACAAGGTGGTAGACAAGTATACGGCCCGCCTGATGTGAAGCGGTTACTGCAGCCATATTAACTATATCTACCCACTGCTGGATATAGGCATTTCCCAATACTTCCCACCATATGCGATCCTCCGCATTCCGCATCCAGCTTTTACCAGCCACTTTTTGAGGTCGTCGGTCCATGTAGAGGGGGGCGCCCTACTCTTTAGTCATATTATATTCAATATCTCTAACTTATCCCCAAGTTTACGTTTTCCAGAGATCCGCGCTTGTTGCCTGGATGCACCATGTGCCGGTGAGGTTGCCATTGACTCTAAAAGTATAGTACACGCCTTGCACCCGAACGAGGTCCATGGCGGCATTGTGAAGAGCTCAATGGCATCGACCCAGCTGTTGTCATTAGATGACAATCGTTAAGCTAACGCAGTGGCCTTTGGGCGGCTTGAGAACACTGGCCTCCGCCAACCTACAGGAGAGCAGCGTGGTAGAGTACACTTTGAAACTATTCGATTAAAGCGAGATCCGTATCCCACTAGTGGGTTGAATATGACTGTATTATACTGAATGCTAAGTATTTAGTTTTTTGTTCGCTTTCGATCATGGCAATGTAAACAAACCGACCAAATAGAGAAGAACTCTCATGTTGTGATTTTATAAGACGCGTGTTACATGTCAAAATTATGTGGCCTACTTGCTCCCATCTTGAAGTGAGCAACCTGGCTAATTTGCATATGTAACACGCGTCTGGTAAATTCACAATATAACAAATAAACATTTCTGGACAATTTACACAGCGCCATCTATTAATCATTTACAAAGTCCCAAATTAAGCGCAAAGCTTGTGTTATGGGTACTAGACAACTGATAAATGTACTTATATACATTTTTTTTTTGTAAATACATACCTACTTCTAATACATAGAAAACACCCAGACCAAGACAAACATGTTCATGCACACAAATATTTGTCTTGTGCGGGAATCAAACCCGTGACCTCGGAGTCAAAGTGGCCATTGCTACCCATTCGACCACCGAGCTCGTCAACTTATTTGAAACTTTTTCTCAATTTCGTCGGCTTGTAAACGTTAACACGCTCAAATGTGACCAAACAACTCGCACTAGGGAGTCTAGGGACTCTGATGTCCTAGTAACAAATACCATTATGATAAACATACCAATAATGTGCGAATATTGACTGCAAGAGGTGTTATTCTGAACATTTTCCTGTATTTTCAGTGACGAGAGAAAATTGTGTTTTACATTCTATTGACTTATAGATATATTTTTAATTATTCCTTCATTTGACTATGGTTTTCGACGCGGCGAAATGCAACCAGTACCTACCTATTACGAAAATATAATAATAGACTAATAATTTAATATATTTCACTTAATTTAATTGCCCCAACCTCTTACTTAAAAAGGAGACTCCATTCATACTGTTTTTTTATACGACACGTGTGAAACAAACTTACGGCTCGCCTGATATAAAGTTTGTATTTTGACTGCGGTATTTTGCGAGGTGGAGGTATTTCCCCAGTCGTTTCGCCAGGGCCTCGTTTACATCATCATCAGGTCATTCTAGTCTCCACTACAGGAGCACGACCCTCTCACCCGTCCCAGGCAGAAGGAGGATTTAGCCTACACTCCCCACGCTGGCCTAACGGGTTGGGGAGGCCTGATCGATGTTTGATAATGTATTTCCCTTAGTCGCCTTGTACGACATCCACGGAGACCGAGACGGAGTGACAAGAGACGGAGTGATTCTATTCTAGTCTGCCGGAAACCACACGGCCGTTTACTTACGGCTGGGTGTAACACCACAGTTCTAATAATGTTTTTAGTTTTTATAAGTACCACTAGGATGATAAACAAGCATACGACCCGCTTGATTGAAAGCATGCTATGGATGCCAGTAACACTAGGAGAATAGAAGTATTTATTTTATTGATGCAATAACTCAATATAGAGTATTTCTATTCTATTCCATTCATCTCTGATCTACTCAATTACTTGTAAATCTGGAACAGTACAGGAACCTGGTTCCAGTATTGCTGGTTTTGCAATACTGGAACAACTCGATAGCGGCGATATACGCTTTTAATCAAAGAATAGTGTATACTAGCACAGTATATATATATGGTAATAGTATGTATGGCGGAACGAGAGTCAAGTTCTTAATATGCAAGCCGGCAATGAATGGGTATATATGGGCAATAATTTTAGTTTCGTTTCTACTCTTTTTGCTCGTACTGTATACAAAATTTGAATAATAAAAGTACACAATGCAAAAGCGCGGCAAATAAAAAAAATACTCTTACGGGAATGTAAATGTGGAATTTGTATGAATGGAACGTTATATATTTGTAAAAACGTTAAAAGTATGTATGAAAGCTAGTTTATTATAAAAGTATCCAATTAGGCTGTTCCAAGTTTCCTTATCATTACGGCGCTATTATTTACAATTTT
The DNA here is from genome assembly GCA_937001555.2 of Hypsopygia costalis. Taxonomy (NCBI): domain Eukaryota; kingdom Metazoa; phylum Arthropoda; class Insecta; order Lepidoptera; family Pyralidae; genus Hypsopygia; species Hypsopygia costalis. The sequence continues at coordinate 8,194,714 of OW443350.2, forward strand.
TTGTAAGTTGCCTCTGTGTTTTCATTGTCTACTTTCTTTGGCCAAACCACAGTATAAGTTTTGGGATGTAAGTGGCTCACCACGATGTTTAGAGCCAATGCCAACTTCACCTGCACGTAGTGCAACCCTGACGACTAGCGAGAGGCTCTGGCTAAAGAGAGGTAGAGTATTTGTAAACGACCGTCTATAAAACGGTTAATTTGTAAACGGCTAAAACGGTTGTTGTGTTCCTGCGAGTGAGTGAAGTCACCAGAAAGGAAGGAGTTGCTGGGTTGGCAGCGGGTGTGGCGGCGCGAGAGCGATATTTCATGTTGCGAGCATTAATATGGCTACGGCAACCGCTTCACATCAGGCGGGCCGCTGCTAGTTTACCACTTATAGTAGTATACAAAAACAGAAATAGTACTACGTAGCCAAACACTATCAATGTTATCTCAATGATCGATTAGGAGAATAAAACAAAGAAAATGAAATAAAAATCCTATTTTTAATTTAAATTACAATATTTTTATTTAATATTTACATAAATTACTAAAATTAATGAACCATCGCATTATTTGCATCGCTGGCACCATAATTTAACTTCCAGGTTGATAAATGCGAACGCTTAGTGCAAAATAAAGATACGCGTATTTCTCTACATTTTGACTATTTGCAACGATATTTAAGTATACTATTTTATAATTTTTACTGTAATGATCGGGTACCCTCATTTTTATAAAGGTGCGTTTAGATTACGATCCATTGATCACTTTTGCCACTAAAAATGGGTAGACCACAGATTTAAAATAGGCTAGATACCGCTTGTTTTATCAGTCCCATTATGACCCGGGCCCTACCGCCTAAATTGACCCCGATTAAGATCGGATTTTTTAATGGCAAAAATCTAACTTCACCTTCTATTAATGATAATAACAATAATAAGCTTAGCAAGTAGTCACGGAAGCACTTTACCGATTAAATTGAAGATGACTGTCAAATTTTTCAAACAGAAATACGTTTTTTGTAAAATAATTCATTTATTTTATTATTTAAAATATAGTAATGGAAGCATGTGGGTAGAAAATTTTATGCAACAAATAAATATCGACGTAATATATCGATTCAAAATTCTTCTTTAATTTGTTAAATCGATTATAATAAAAAATCGATTATGACAAATTGTTGAATCCATAACGCATTAGAATATTGCTAATCGATTAGAGATTGAGCTATGAAAAGTAAAATGATTGACCAGAGTATAATCAATGGGTAATCTAGATGCACCATAACAGTTGAAAGACATTGTCCTTTCTGCGCCAAAGAATAAATAAGGTAACAAAAAAGACAACACTACAACATTTACATAAAATTTTATAACAGAAAGGAATCAATTGCTTTCAACTGGTTTTCATATTGTATTTTTTTTTTTACAAAAAACTTTTACGCTGTTGTTAACAGAGTTCATTTTTGCGCAATACTGTTGGTCGTAATTGTAAAAGGCTCTGTTCGTAGTTGACAAATGACCAGCATTATGTTTTCATATATAGTAGAAAGCGTAACAGGCCAAAGATACAAAATAGTTACACAGAAGGTCGAGCCTATTTAAAAAACATGTCGGAATCTCCGATTGAACCAGCCAATCAGACGTGACGCCATCTAGCGATCGATGTAACAAAGATAATACAGAACCCCTTTTGTGTATTTATTTTGTATCTAAAATATTACTTTATTTAATTTTGAAATTATAGTCAAAGCTCTTTAGTGTAAAATTTTCGAAAAACCAAACATTTTCGTGATAAAACTTTTGTAGTCACACCAAGAGCGAAGTGAAACGAAGTTAAATTTATTTAACTTAAATAGAGAAATAGGCTCAGAATGCCAATTCTCGTAACTATTCTACGATCGCAGAATGAAAGTTGACCGAATCAAGATTGAATTATGAATTGATTAAAATGATATATTTGATTGATTGTTGGATATTAATTTTTACCCAATACTATTCTCAGTTTGTTTAATTTTCAGTAATAATTCGATATATCACACTTTAAATTGAACTTTGAAACTTCGTATCATGTTACGATAATATCATATGTGATACTTATGAGATCGAGAATAGATTGAATCTGAATTTTGATTACATTTTCAAGACGAGCATTGGCCCTCAGGTCGCCACTGCGTCTTCTTATACTTCGGTCCACACCGTGAACTACAAAGCTTAAAACTGAAGTAGGAAAGACGCGATGTGAGCGAAGCTAAACTTAGCTTCGTTTCGCTTCGCTCCCGGTAAGGTCTGCGCTTTAAGCGTTTTACCGACTTCAAAAAGGATGTCCTCAAGTCGGCTTTATTTTTATTTATTGCAACTATTGGAAGTAATGTGTAGTTGACTGCACAATTCGTAAGTAATTTCATATAATGAGACTTTTTAGAGAGAAACATTATAAGCCATAAAAATAAAAATAAAACGAAATAAAATCTAAGACATTTCGTAGATCGTTTAGTAGTCCGCAGATACGGTCGGCCAAAAAAATGGTCTATCAGTTTTGGCAAAACTTTCTAACAAACATAAATGTTTATCTTCTATCGGATTCGGCGGAGACTTATAATTAGCATAGTTTTACTCATAAGTGTTATATATTTACACCTATTTCGCTGTAAGTCACCCAAACAACAATAAATAAATAAATAAATAAATTCTATTATTTTTTAGTGAAAGTAGACCTTCATACTCTGAAAAGGATAAACGAATGTCAATCTAAAGGTGGTAGACCGCTTATTTGACCCACTGTACAATACGAGTCCCCCTCCACCCTCCCCACGCACGAACAATTTAATATAGAGTAACTATGCCTTTGTGCTGCTTTAAAAATTTTCAGCAGTTTCGAATTGCGGCTGACTTTCATTAGTATGGAATAAAGCTGAAGGCACACATGTAGAAAGGAATTCTAACGTTTCTATTGTAATTCTTTTATTGAATAGTGGACAGTTTATTTTTTCTTCTGGTTCTTTTTTGTCATAGCAATCAGTCCCCACAATATAATATTTTCTTATCCATCATAAAATGTATTTATTTCGTATGTGAAATACATACAGTTCAAATTACAGTGCATTTTTGATCATCTTTCGTATTCCTGAATTACACTTGAAGGCCATCATTGTTTCCGAAAGAAATTCCTTGGTAATAAGACTGTTTTTTTGCTATTTTTATGCTTTTGGGATATTGTATTATAGTTTTTTTAAAGCAATCAGTTACTGTATTTGTTTAAGAGAAGCCTACTTACAATACACATTCTAACTAAAAACCTTGAACTGCTAGTACTTGCTATATTGTATTTAAATATTATTGTCCCTAATGTTTGAACTGAATTTGTTCTGCGTTTGTAGTCTGATTCCTCCATCGGGATAGGCATATTTAAAGAGCCTCTCAAATATTTGGTTGACTGGAAGAGATCCCTTGAAGGGATAAGTCCGTCTTTGTTCAACTTTTATTCCATGTAAGCTTTGATATTATTATTGTATTATTTAGTACAATAAAGATATTAGAAACAAACAAACAAAACTCGTTTCTTATATATCACTCACACTCTGTGTGCCTTCAACTTAATAAGAAAGTAATAGTGACGGGACTGAAGAGCATCGACTATATTACGTTATGCATTCTCTAACAAGGCGCGTTATTCACATACTCGCCAATTTTGATACAAATCACGTTTTGGTAATTCGTCGATTGGTGGTATTCTGAAACAATAAGACACTATTAAGGCACCTATTAAATTGTGGTTTATGATAATGTATGCATTATGCTAATAAAAGATATGGAGGAAGACCAAAACGTCAAGACAGCATATTTTTAAATTAAATAAATAATTATTTCTGGATTTACACAGCTCCATCCAGTTCCAAATTAAGCGCAAAGCTTGTACTATGGGTACTAGACAACTGATAAGTGTACTTAAATACATTTTATAAATACATAGAAAATACCCAGACCAAGACAAACAGACATATTTATGCCACAAATGTGAGTCTTGTGCGGGGATCGAACCCGCAACCTCGGAGTCAAAGTTGCTATTGCTAGCCATTCGATCACCGGGCTCGACGTATGTATACTCCAGCTCTAGAAATTCCTAAGAATTCCTCCCAATTTTTATATTTTTTGAAGTAGCAACACCAATGAATATAAACACGTGTAAATTGCAATCGTCTTATCCAAATAGTAATTTGTCATTTTAATGGATAAATTACGTCTATGATAATTATTAATTACTAACATAAGTAAAGACGGATCTTTGAGTAGAGAAGTTCTTTAACTTGACCCATTGAATTTTATAAGTCCCAGGTTTCATGGTTTCCTTTTATTTAATTTATAAAGTTTGTTAGATAGACTTCATCCTTATAATTGACCCTAACGATCGATGCAATAAAAGTATAGGGTGTAATTTTTACAGATTTTATCCGGTTCGATTCCCGGGTGTGCCAAGCGAATTTCCGAAAACGGTTGAATGCAGTTTTCTTTCTTTTCAAAAATAAAGGAATGTTTTCTTAGAGTAAAATTTTCTATCAACAGTATTAAGAGTACATTCCCTCCAGGTGGCATTAGAAGTTTCCACCCTGAATAGTTCACGCGGGAATCAAAACAAAACAACAATAAAGTATTTAACGCTGAATTCAAATTCTGACAAACGATCTAATAATAATTAATGGACATAGAAATTAGCATTCGTTTGTATTCGGAAATACGATGATTGCCGAAGGGCAATATTTAACGCCGACTACTGTAATAGCGCCAACTCGCAGTTGAGCAGCGCGGTGGAGTATGCTCTAATCTAAACCCCTTCAATTGAGGGGAGACCCGTATCCCAGCAGTGGGATGAGTAAAGACTGACGACGAGTAAGATTCTGAAGAGGATAAATGTTAGGTTCTGTAACGCCTATGTGATGCCTCTGGTGTCGCATGCGTCTGATGACTGCTTACCATCAAATCAACTCAAAATATCTATTCCTTGGACTTTATAAAGCACTTATAAACGTCATACAAATTAAATATAAGAACATCAGGCATGTCGTAGGCTTGCTTGCCACCCTAGTGGTATAAAGAAAGGACGACGACTACTGTAATTCATAACCAACTCACGTGGTCTACAGGTATAGAAGTCCAGAAACGGAAGCGTGCGCCATGACAGCCTCGGCCGCCTGCTTGATCTCGAGATGTTTCCTCGTGGCGTGCGCCCAACTGAGCGCGGCGGCACGTGGGGCACCCTGTAGGAGGTTCACGTAGCGGAGAGCCACCTCTAAGTTGCCATGGTCCACGTGATACCTGGAAAGTATGGAATATAAAAATAAATCATATTTTGTATTTTTACATGTATGTTTATGTAGTGATATCTCTCAAACCGATACCTTGTTTTTAATGAAATATGGTAGGTTAATATAAATTCAGGAAGGAAATTAAATTGGTTCAGCAAGAAAATATTGCAATATTATTTGCAAATCAAGTGAAATGTTACGTGGATATTTAAATGAAAACTAGAATACAATTTAGGTCAAAGTTGCAAAATGTCTAGTGAATACATACTGTCGCAAACGTAGAATGTCTAAATGCGAAATGAATTATTAAGAAACATTATAGGTACACATTCATATGTAGTTTAGGCCGTGTGGTTTCCGGCAGATCAGAATAGAATCACTCCGTCTCTTCCCGTGGATGTCGGACAAGGCTACTAAGGGAAAATACATTATAAAACAACGATCAGGCCTCCCCAACCCGTCTGGCCAGCGTGGGGAGCGTAGGCCAAATCCTCCTTCTGTCAGGGACGGACGAGAGAGGGTCGTGCTCCTGTAGTGGAGACTAAAATGACCTGATAATGATGATGATGATTCATATGTAGAACTTTTATTATGGCGACTCCTGTGAAATTAAATAACAAATTCAACTCAGTAAATTAAACTGCCTAACACTAAAGGATAGAATGACAATGAACATTCTGATATACTACACGTCCCTTCTTGCTTAGTCTGTTGGACAATCTGCAAAATTGACATTCTGCAACTATGAGTTTTCAAGATTTGTACGATCGCAATTTGGATCCTGATTTGGATATGTCGCGATTGTATACCTTGGATATGTTACATCTGCTGGACATTTTGCAACTAGGACGTTCTGCGCCTAAAGGATTGGATCCATAAAAAAAATTACCTCGCTCTTTGGATGATATCAAAAGTGTCTAAGTTTGAGAAGTCTGTGGGCTGATTCTCCAATTCATCTGTGGGGATCTCTGCGAACTGGAACCATACAAAAAAGAATTAAACATATTTTATTATTTAATTGCGTAATTAAGTAGAGTACAAAGAATATTTCTACCTCAATTCATATGATAGATTTTACTAGACAACTGATAAACATACGTAAATACATTTTTTTTTGTAAATACATAGAAAACACCCAGACCAAGACAAACAGACATGCACATAAATGTTTGTCCTGTGTGGGAATCGAACCTACGAGCGTTGGTGTCGACGCCGCGTCATTCACCCCTCGTCGCTCAGTCGTCAGCTCGTCGAATGAGAAATAATAATTTCTATGTGCATTCTAGAAATACAAACGTCAACCAATGCTGTTTCTCTCAGTGCATACCCATCTGCATGAGCAGTTTCATAATACAAATGTCGCTCTCAATTGGATATGTGCATACGTACCTTTTGGAACAAAAGCTTGGATTGGAGCCACGATAAGAAATAGACAGGAAGAGTGGCACCTTCGCGACCGACGAGGGCTACTTTCATCGCCGTCCTCTCCAACTGTAAAGGGGGCAGGAAAATTAATAAATAATAATAATAAATATTGTCAGGTACACAGCGCCATCTAGCCCCAAAGTAAGCGAACCTTGTGCTATGGGTACTAGACAACTGATAAATATACGTAAAAATGGACGCCGGGTCAGGCCCTAATTAGTGTCCGAACCAAAAGAGAAACAAATTGTAAAAAGAGATACAATCGAGCGCCAGTCTTTTTTTAGCTGCCATACGACGCACATGTCCAATATGCCGTACTGTGCTGTGAAAACGTGCAAAAACTACTTGAGTAAAGTGAAAAAAGAGGATGTTGTATCATATTTTCAGTAAGTAAACTAGTGTTTTATCATTTTATGTGTATTGTTTGCTTAGAAACAGTAGTATTTACGAGGGGAGGTCAATAAGTTCGCGGAATGAGAGAGAAGGAGGTTGAAATTAAACACCAAATTATTTTTCCTTTTCAATATATTCTCCTTTAACCCTAATACATTTTTCGGATCTCTCAAATAGCTTGTTTATACCATCGAAAAAAAATGATTTGTCTTTGGTGTCAAAATAGGCCGAAATTGCCGACTTGACTTCATCATCGTCGTCAAATTTCTTTCCACGCAGCTCTTTCTTCATTTTTGGAAATAAATAATAGTCACTGGGGGCCAAGTCTGGACTGTATGGTGGGTGGCTTAATTGTTCAAAGCCGCATCGGTGAATGGCAGCCGTCGCAACATGGCACGTGTGGACGGGTGCATTGTCGTGCAAAAGGAGCACACCTTTTGACAGTTTTCCTCTTCTTTTTTTCTTAATGGCTTCTTTCAATCTTTCCAGTAAAGAAGCGTAGTACTGTCCCGTTATAGTCGCACCACGTTCTTTATAATCGATCAGTAAAATACCTTCTGTATCCCAAAAGATAGTCGCCATGATCTTTCCGGCCGATTGTGACACTTTGAACTTCTTTGGAGGAGGTGTGCCTTTTTTATGCCACTGCATCGACTCTTGCTTCGACTCAGGTTCATAGTGGTGAACCCAGGTTTCATCTCCAGTAACAATCCGGGCCATAACTTCTTCCTTTCTCTCTCCACAGAGCTCCAGAAACTGGTGAGAGCACTCGACACGCTCGCGTTTTTGAAGTGGCGTGAGCATTCTCGGAACCCATCTTGCACTGACTTTAGTCATCCCAAGATGATGATGTAGGATATTTAAAATACTTGATTCGGATACTCCAACCATTGCTGCAAGTTGCTTCTTCTTCAGTCGGGCATCTTCCAATACAAGTTTTTCTACTTTTTCGACGATTTCCGGTGTGGTGGCCTCAATTGGCCGTCCGGAGCGGGGGTCGTCTTCAATGGACTCCCTTCCTTGTTTGAAAAGACCATGCCACTTGTAAACCATGGTTTTACCAGGGGCAGAGTCCGCGTAAACCGCTAACAGCTCTTGAAAAATCGTCTGAGCGGATTTTCCTTGCTTGGTAAGAAACTTAATAACGGCACGGTGTTCAATTTTCTCCATACTGGCTGACTTCTTCCCGATTTAGTTGTTTGCAGGTCGATAACTCAAAAGTTAATGACACGATTAGGTTCAAACTTGGTATATATACTCTTAATGAGGTGCTTAACTAGTGCCTACCTGGACGGGTAAATTTATCCCCATCAACCCCTCCATTCCGCGAACTTATTGGCCTCCCCTCGTATTTAAAATTGAATTTATTGTAAAAATATTATCGTAAACCAATCAAAATGAACCTAACGTATATACCTGTCCCTTTCTTACTAATTATGCGCAATGAATAGAAAGAAGACAACTATACGTCAATAGCCATTGTTTGGATTACCATGTGCGATCGAAACATTAAGAACAGGTGCTATAGAGTCGCATTGATATGTTTTTTTTTTCTATCTAAGAGATATTTGGTTAGGTATTTTATTTTTATAGCATGGAATAATACCTACATTTATTTTAGTTGCAAGTTTTTTTTTCGTTATGTTTTTAGGAAGCATCAATAATAATAGTAATAATTATTAGTTAGTGGTTACTGAAAAAAGTTCCAATTTATTTATAGGTTACTAGCTGTTACCCGCGACTTCGCCCGCGTGGTCCAGGGGAGCTGCAATCCCATGGGATTAAGAGGTTTTTCCGGGATAAAAAGTAGCCTATGTCACTCTCCAGACCGTAAACTATCCCCGTCTAAAAAATAATGTCCGTACGTAGGTTGCTTTCAATGTAAAAGAAGGATAAATGATTATTAACTTTATTTTTTCCCGTAGGAATAAGATGTTTTTCCGGGATGAAAAGTAGCCTATGTCACTCTCCAGGCCTTAAAGCATCTCCAAAACAAAAAAACATGTTAATCCGTTTTACTTTCGACGTGAAAGAAGGACAAACAAACAAACAAACACACTTTCACATTTATAATATTAGTATGGATTACGTACTACAATTTAATAAATAATAAAACTTTAGTTGCATAAAAATGTATTTTGATTTTGGTTTCGGTGTCGTTTTTTCTTGATTCTGTGTGTAAATGTAAAGTGTTACCAGTTGGCCAAAAATGATTTATTCGATAAATGTGTTAAATTTAAGCTAGTTCGTATCTTCAACAATCTTCATACAAACAGAAAAATAAAAATGGTAACTTGCGAGATTATAAAAAAAATGTTTTTTATTTGACGCCCCAATACTGTTAGAAATAGCAATAATTTCAATGTTTACTTTCATTTATATTTATATTAACACTATTTATAATGAATTCTATAATAACAAATAAAAGAAACGAAAAAAATAAATAAACAAAGTCTACTCCACTGAACTCGTATGTCGCGTAATTTTCGTTAGAAGCTGCATAAGGTGATAATGGCGCGGTGACAGTAGAAGCTGCGTATGGTGATAAGGTATTGCAAGCTAAATTAAGCAGTAAGATAAAGCAATACGACTTAAATTAATATGACAATAATATTTATATTCCTATACACTTTGACATGTTAACTTCGGACACATTTTTCGTGAGTTTAGTATGAAACCCGTCGTCCATTTCTTGGTAGGTCGATGGTAAAAACATTTTTTTTTTGTAAATACATACTTATGATTGACATAGAAAACACCCAGACTAAGACAAACAGACATGTTCATGCACACAAATGTTTGTCCTATGTGGGAATCGAACCCACGAGCTGAGTAACGCGGTGAGTGACGCGGCTTCGACACCATACGCCACCGAACTCGTCAAAAATTATAACAGTAATTATAATAACTATAACATTATAATTATAAATATTATAGCAATATCTCCTTGAATTTGTACTGACGACACTAAACAGAACATGCAGCGTAGAACGGCAACCCACTAGAATTAAATCTAGAGATGTCCTACTAGATAGACCGGCCATCTGAAGACTAACAAAATAGTAGTCGTCGTCGTCAATCCGTATTATCATCACCCATCCTACTGCTGGGATACGGGCCTCCCCTCAATCGAAGGGGTTTAGAGCATACCCCACTACGCTGTTCATCTGCGTGTTGACGGAGGTCAGTTTTTTCAAGCCGCCCAAAAGCCACTGTTTCGGCTTAACTAATATCATCTAATGACAACAGACGTCACCTCTAGCTCGAGATAATAGAACCCCATCCATGGAAAGGCTACGGTGGACGTAGCTTAACTTGCGTGTTCGATTAGACACACGCAACGACGCCATCGCGCTCCTCATGACGTCATCGAGCACCTCAAAGTAGTAGTCAAAAGACTGTATCATGAATTCATGTTTGTTTAATTAATACAAATATCACAAAACATCTCTGAAACTGTACCTGCTCGAGCTTTTTCAACTTCTTATGAATTTAAAATAAATGAAACGTAAAAGAGTACTTCTTTTACGTTTCACTTGAGCGGGTTAAAAGAGTGACGTCACAGCTTACTGTTAATACATATTTCAAGGTGTAATTTTAAAGACTGATCAAATTGATAGAGGTGATTGTGTAACTGATCACGAAACAATAAAAAAGTATACCTTAAAAAATTACAAAATCAGTTTAGTTTTTGTAGTATCTGTAATTTTAGCGTATACTGTAATGTTGATAACCGCTGCAAGCGGTCACAACGGAAAGCTTTGAGTAAAGCCACCGCCGCCAGTGCCTCAAGGCGTCATCGCCGCTGGGTTGTTGCCGAGCGTGACACGTCCCGTGTCAATTTTCATTAAGTGACAGCGGCAAGCGCGCAGAGGGCGCATGCGTGACAACCCCACGTGATAACGTGATTCAAGTTTATCTCCGAGATTCTAGTTTACTATGTAGGTAGTAGATATACTACCTACATAGTAAACTTGAATCTCGGAGATAAACAAGAAATCTTTCAATAGCTATATATACCGCAGTTATGGTTGATTAATTTTTGGGTTTTTTTATTGATTCGTGATAAATACTGACAAACTAATTGTCTCCTTGAATTGCCTTTAAAAATTCACCCTATCACGTCAAGGCGGACGAAGTCGCAACCGACCGCTAGTAAAGTATAATTTGGAAGTCTTACCCTATCGAACCGGTCTCGCAGCGCCTTCTCGGTAGCAATGCCAGTTTCGCGCACATCTAGCGGTATGCCCTTCAATACTGTTTGTACTAATTTATCGTCTTTACCTGGAAGAAAGACCAACATATTAATAAACTACATTTCGTTCGCGGTTTCGTATGTATCCCGGTACCACGTGGAAATTTCTAAAAATATTTTCTTAGCGGATACCTACTTCATAATAGGCTACATGGATGCCAAATTTCAACCCCATCCGACCAGTGATCATCTATTGGAAAGTAGTTAGTAGTGGGTTATCTAATCGAAAGCAATAACCACCGCCCATGGTGATCAGTAACACCAAGGGGTCGGGAACCGTTGCCAGCCTATACTACCTCAAGGGAATTGTTATTTGGCTGCAGTATTCAGTGATTTGCATTTAATTATATGCATACTGGGAGACTACAATATGGGATTCTGTGAAGAGGTTTTTACAAGGTCGGTAATGCGCGTATGATGCCCCTGGTGTTACAGGCGTTTATAGGCTGGGGTAACAGCTTTCCATCAGGCGGGCCGTATGCTAATTTGTCACTTTAGAGGTATAAAAAATACTTTTTTTTATTTTTTACATTGAATACAAAAATATATTACTTAGTAAAAATGTAAATAGTGCAAGAATCAAAGAAGGCTCAACGCTCCCGCACGTGTCAACAAATATGATTATAAAAAAGATAGCGGGAAAACTCAGGAGTGCGACCCTGGTGCGCAGGCGTGACAAGTGGCGAAGAGAGGGAGTGCGGATGGGGGGGGGGGGGGGGGGGGCTTGTGAAACCCCTCATACCGCGACAGCCGCGAACGTACTCTCCAACCACAGTATAAGCAATAGTACTACGTATCGTTTGGTAACTCCCTGCCGCTCTCTCGTATCGACCTCACCTTCCCTCTGAGACAAATCTGTAACAGTTTGTATGGCGCCACACGCACACACGCTCATTCACGCTCTGCACAGACGTCATTATTTATGTAGTAGTTCAATACGCGACATTTGTATGGAGTGGCCAACTGTACTGTGAACCAACTTGCAATTCGGCTTCTCTTCTTTTGATCGTTTTTATTGTTGAAATTCACACTTTGCGCAAACGTTGTTTTTGTAGTAGTTAATGATGCGACATTTGTATGGAGTGACCGGGGTATACCGTAGCCCATGAACGTCGGCTAATAAGGAATATCATTTAACCCTACTGCTCACGCATCAACTTACCAGCTTTCTCCAAGGCGATGAGTTCGTTTTCGACTTTGGTTTCATTTTGTTGGCGTCTCGTAGCTGCAAGCAGCGCCTCCCCCGCTGCCCATAGAGATTGAGACCGACGGGCTTCCGCTTCCGCCTTCGATCTCTCTGTAATAAACATACATACACATAAACTAATTTATAGAGTAGTCAAAAACAAAATATTGCTTATGTAAATGTGCAATATATTTTTTCTATATCAGAAAGGGGCAAATGAGCTTATGGATCACTTGATGGATTTTACCATACCAAATGTATTATATATATACACATTTCATAACAATCGGTCGATCCGTTCAGAAGTGCGATTTTAAACACAAAATTTATATAACTCTATATGTATAAAAGAAGATAGATATATACTCACGTTTGAGAGTCTGTTCGATAGCCTTCAACTTGCCGGCCATGGCCGCCAGGTCTCTCTTGAACATCACTCGCTCTTTCTCCACTTGTTCAGACACAGACCGGTTGAATTTATTCAGTACCTATAAAAAAAATAGGTCAAGTAGAAGTCGGACACGTACATGAAAGTTTACGTACCTCCGTACAATGTTCTCCATACATAAACATGTTTCTTGTAAGACAACCAGGCGCCACATTGTGACTCACGCAGTAAAATATAAGATGCAAAAATTCGTCACCAACACAAACCTTCCTGGTAGTTCAGTGGGAAGAGCACTCGACCGGTCATCGTGAATTCGTGGGTTCAAGTCCCACCTAGGCCGGGGAGGTGAATTTTTCCATTTTCAAAAAATACTTATATCAACTCATGTCATTGATAATGAAACACTGTAAGCGTACCTCTTTCTCCTTCCTAGCGAGCTTGTCTTGAAGGACTTCTTGTTGAATCTCGAACTGTTTCCTCAGTTGTTCCTTCAGTTTTCTGTTTGCGTCGGCTTGAATTTCTAAACTCTGCAAATAATGTACAATGTCATGTATCATTTTTGATGTGAAACATGTAATCAGTCCTGTCACTTTTAGGTATTTTGCAATATAATACAATGCAATGCAATTTAATGTAATGCAATTTCACGCAATGAAATTTCATACAATGCCATTTCACGCAATGCAATTTCATGCAATGCAATTCCATGCCATGCAATGCCATGCAATGCAATGTCATGCAATGCAATGCTATTCAATGCAATACAAAACAAGGCAAGGCAAGGCAATGCAATGAAATGCAATACAATACTCTTTATTGTACTAAAAGATACTAACTATTCCACATCAAATATAACCTTTTACCCTAAATTTAGGGTAGTTTTTTGTGGGTAGGGTACGAAAATATGTAGGGTGTTTATCAGGCAATTTGTGTTTCAATTTAATTTCAATAGCGACGCGTCGCCACGCGAAAGTATAAGAGTAACTATTACCTTCTTCTGGTATTCCCTTTCCTTTTCCAGTCTCTCTAGTTTGATAATGTCTTCCACTTTTGCTTCGATGATAGCTTTTTCGTCGTGACCTTTGTACAAAATAAACATTATTATTAGGTTTTTTTTGCTTTCAACATTTATAATTTTATAACATTTATAATGACGCGCTCGGTGGTCTACATTGTCTCCGAGGTCACAGGTTCGATTCCCGCACAAGACTAACATTTGTGTGCATGCACGTGTCTATTTGTCTTGGTCTGGATGTGTTGTATGTAGCATATGTATGTATTTATAAAAAAAATGTATTTAAGTACATTTATCATTTGTCTATTACTCATAGTACAAGCTTTGCGTTTAATTTAGGACTAGATGACGCTGTGTTGATGTGAAATTGTCCAGAAAAAAATATTTATTATTTATTTATGTACTTACATTCGATAGCTCTATTAATTTTCATATCTCTGACCGTCTGCAGCTCAGCTAATTCATTTTGAAGAAATTGAATCTGAAATAATGTCAGCTCATTTAAAAAACAATTCCAGTGCGAGCCGAAATTGTATGATGAATATGTGAGAGACGGGTACTTGGCCTAGCTAAATCAAACGAGTACTACTAATAACATTGTGCTAAGAAAAAACTTAAAGTTGTAATATAAATATGTACTGCCATACATTACATCTGCAAATGGTAATGTTAATTAACCATTCGCGTGACGCGACCTGTCAATTCTGTACCAAGCGCTGTACCAACGCTTCACCCACCATGGGACTGCGGCAAGCGAAGGATTACAATCTCACTTAGAATAATATCATAGACCGAATAGATTAAGAAAGAAACTGTGTGTGGTTGATCACTCGACAGAAGTGAAAACTTCATCTTTCGTTCTATCTCGCTCCCTCCCTGCCAAGTCATATCATTTTAGTATTTATTTTAGTTTTTATTTATGCAAAGTAGTATATATATTTAGACGAGCCTGGTGGTCGAATAGCTAGCAATGGCTACTTTGACTCCGAGGTCGCGGGTTCGATCCCCGCACAAGACAAACATTTGTGTGCATGAACATGTATGTTTGTTTTGATCTGGCGTTTTCTATGTATTATAAGTATTTATGTATTTAAAAAATATGCATTTAAGTACATTTATCAGTTGTCTAGTACCCATAGTACAAGCTTTGTGCTTAATTTGCGATTAGATAGCGCAGTGTAAATTGTCCAGAAATATTTATTATTTAATTTGCATATTAGAATAAATACTAAAATGACGTTTGAAAAATACAGGTTGACTTTAATAATGCATTTGTTGCCAAATGGACGATATTATAATACTAAATTCAAAAAGACGAGCTCGGTGGCGTAGCGGTCAATGACGCGGGTTCGACACCAACGCTCGTGGGCTCGATTCCCAAATAGGACAAACATTTGTGTGCATGAACATGTCTGTTTGTCTTAGTATAGTGTTTTCTATGTATCATAAGTATGTATTTACAAAAAAAAATGTTTTAACGTATTTTTATCAGTTTTCTAGTACCCATAACACAAGCTTCGCTTACTTTGGGGCTGGATGGCGCTGTGTAATTTGTGTGACAATATTTATTATTATTATTTATTATAAAGTATTATTTGTTAAAATACCTGCTTTGCAGTGTACATAAGCAACAAATCAATATCGCCCTTCGTCTCAAGTTTGCGAGCGCAGAGATCCATGTTTGGGAACAATGCCTGCAACTCGTCTTTGTACATCCTCCTGGCTTCTTCCACCTGGAAATAATATTGAATATTGTAATACAAGAGCGGAAAATAACTTATATTCAGGCAATTTGATGGTTAGAACAACACCCTCAAATGTTATTCTAACCATCAACATCTACAAATCTCCTGAGGATGCCTCACTTAGAGGCGAAAAACGTGTCGTAGAGACGACTACGGCAGTCGGGGCAGCGGCGGTCGCGTGTATCTTCTGTTTCAGAAGTTGGAGATTCTCTGAGACGACCACAGCAGCTGGAGCAAAGACGACCAAAGCAGCCACGGCAGTCGCATGAAACTACTAACGGTAGTGGGTGGGTGCCGGCCGGTAGTAGTTTACATGAACTAATTGGTGGCGGAAGCACGCAAGTAGTGTAGATCAAATTGCCTATAAATTTGACTTCCGCAAAATAACACTTGAATCAATTAACTAACTTATATTCTTTTTATTTTTTGAGTGTCACTCACAATATAAAATTTGCATTTACTATTTCTACCAGTATTCTTGCAGCTTATAACACAACTGCTGTGACTCATTTTCTTTTTTGGCGGAATAATGAAATTAATTAAATTAAGTAGTGAAATCTAAACAAATTGCTTCGGTAATGACAAATGACAGAACCTACTTTTTTCTTATTTTGGCCGCTATGGGCGCTGCGATAGATGTCATTACCCCCACCTAATACTTCGCACTCAGCGAATAAAGAAAAGAAAAGATACGCGATAAAAAAAAAATTAACTTATATTGTTATTTTGACAAGCTCGGTGGTCGAATGGCTTGACCACTTTGACTCCGAGGTCGTGGGTTCGATCCTTGCACATGACAAACATTTGAGTATATGAACATGTATGTATGTCTTGATCTGGGTATTTTAATATGTATTTACAAAAAAAATGTATATGTTAAATATAGTACCAGTTATCTAGTACCCCTAGTATAAACTTTGCTTAGTTTGGGGCTAGATGGCAGTGTCTAATTTGTCCAGGAATATTTATTTACTTAATATATTTATAAAGAGCTCAATGGTGTCGTTGCGCGTCTCAGTTTAATCGAACAAGCAAGTTAAGATACGTCGACTGTAGCCTGTCTATGGATGGCACTATTTTTCACGAGCTCCTCCGTGCTTCGGAGGACACATTAAGCCGTCTGTCCCGGCTGTTGTCATTAGATGACAGTCGTTAAGCCAAGTCGCTAACCCGCAGTTGAGCAGCTCGCAATGGAATATGCTCTAAACCCCTTCGATTGAGGGGAGTCCCGTGTCCCAGCAGTGGGATGAATAAGGGCTGTCAACGACATATTTATAAGATATTTAGTTTTTTGTCAATGAAATTTTCAAATATCTTTCAACGTCCGGGTGTCATTCGTTTTTGAATACATAAAAAAGATAACTTGATTTTTTTTTATATAGAAATCTATATAAAAAAAATTATTTAATGTAGTAGTAGTAAGGTAATTTTAATCTCACTAGAATGGATGACAGATTTGGGCAAATGTGTAATTATTATGTAGATAAACGATGCAAACGTCGAGCGACATTGTTAGTATGTCGTCTTGGCCCGCGAAAACCTATCAAAACGTGTTTCAATTCGATTCTGCCTCTATCCGAAACTTATGTATCGGTTTTGGTTACGGTTTCGGATAGATTTTTATTTCGGATATCCGATAGTTTCGGTTACGGAGCTGCAAAACATCCATAATACAAACTGCAATTTGGCAGTCGGAGAGCGGTTGAAAATCGGAGAGCAGCCCAAATGTCAGCGTTCTTACCTTGTTCCAATACTTGTCACTCAGCACAGATTTCTCATGTTCTTCCTTGTAAACTTTTTCAGCAGCTGTGAGGTCCCCACGGAATTGTTTGATGTATCTCAAAGTTGCTGCCACCGACTCGGGGGGCGCTTGCACCCCAGCCTTGATCATACGATCGAGAGTGTCTGGAAACATACAACAGATTTATACCATATTTGGGGTGTAAGCGGCTCGAACATACTGGTCGACTTAGAGAGTCGAGGTCAACTCGAGAGAGTAGCTGGCTGGAGTGGTTCCAAAGAAGTTTTCTTCCACGTACTATCAAGCTTTCATACTATATATTTTTACGTTTTAGATGTATGTTTTGTCTGTTTTATGTTACGTACCTATATTATATCATTATTTATTTTCTTCACCGTCAATTCACAGTTTCCTTTCAAGGACTAAAAGGTTGTTGGAAGAGATCCCTTATAGGGATAAGTCCGCACTTGTACACTATGTCTTATCACTACAATCTGTGTTATGTAATACTAGCTTTCGCCCGCGGCTTCGCTCGCGTGAAATTCGGGGCAACCACGTGTTTACTAATTTATCTATAGAAGTACCTTTTCCCCATACAAATTTTGGACCTCCGTTTCACCATCTTAGGGGTAAAATTTGAAGTCCTTTTAACTAATTTTGTGTCCACTATGTTATATTTTTAAATCGATGCCATTTTAGTAATTGACGTCCCAGAAAAGCATAGAATCAACCCATATTGGCATTATGACATTTCAACCCCATCGCCCACATCTATAGGGATGATTTTATGTCACGTCGGCTATGTTGGATTATAAAATAGGTGTATTTTTCGTGATCTGCGACCCGATAAACTATTAAAACAATACCCATGACGATTTTCAGACTTTCTCACCCCATTTTAGACATTTTAACCCCATCGCACCCTAAAAGGAGAGGATGGTCACGTTAGCCACGTTGAATTTTAAAATCGTTGTTTTTTTTGTAAACCATAAAAGCAATACACATGACGATTTTCAGACTTTTTGATCCCATTTTACCCTTTTAGGGGTTAAATTTTGAAAAATCCTGAAACAAACTTTGGACCCCCGTTAGACCCCCTTAGGGGATGAATTTTGAAAAATCCTTTCTTAGTGTACTAGACATCATAAAGAACCTACGTGCCAAATTTGGAATCTCTAGACCCAGCGGTTTGGGCTGTGCGTTGATGTATCAGTCAGTCAGTCAGTCAGGACTTTGAATTTTATACATATAGATTTAATGCTTTACAAACTAGCTAATAAAAGTTTTACAAACTAGCTATGGAATGAACTGTCTGTCGAGACTACAGCATCGGGTTTTTCTAAAAAGGCCGAAGAGGTTTTTACAGTGTCGACAACGCGCGGATACCCCTGGTGTTGCAGGCGTCCATAGGCTGCGGTAACTACTTTCTATCAGGCTGGCCGTATTTATGTTTGTCACCTTAGTGGTATAAAAAATAGTAGTTACTATGCTATAGCTTTCAACAACATACCTATGGCACATTTTGCTTTAGCAGCGGCATCTTTAGCTGTGTTGACGGTTGTACTCTTCTCGTTCAGAGCTCCTTGCAGAGCTGTGTAGTGTTTCTTGTCCAAGTCATCTAGAGACGACTCTACGATCTGTGAGTGAGATATAAATTAATTCTCTATATAAATATAGTAGTTGATAACCGCGCCTTCGCCCTCGCCATAAGCAGGGAATTCAACTTCACACATAAGCCAAAGTGGTACCATACTGTTTGGTTCCAGAACTTTGGTCTTATTCACTGCTCTCAAGTTGTAGAGTGAAGTCTGTTAGTCTTACCAGGAGACTATGGTATGGTATAGTAGGTAGGTAGGGCATCGGGTTCTTCAAGACAGGCCTAAAGGGGTTTTACAAGGTCGGCAACGCGTGAGTGATGCTTCTGATGTCGCAAGCGCCCATATGCTTCGATGACTGCTCACCTTCAAGCAGCTTGTGCCACCTTAATAGCATAGAAAGTATTTTTTATTAGGTATTCCCAGGTCTGCCTGATGCGATCACCGCAACCTTTAGACGATGGCAACATCAAGGTACAAACTCGCGCGTTGCCGACCCCATAATCCAGTAAGAAAAGATTAAAGTTACTGCCCTACTAAAGACGAGTGATAAGTTTAAAATAGTATTTCATTGTAAAAACTTACTAAAATTTTATGTTATATATAGCTTGCTCGACTCCCAGCCATGTAAAATTTATTTATGCACAGTCGGGTTGGCTGGAGAAATCTCTTGAAGAGATAATCTCACCTTTGTATACTTATGACGAGCTCGGTTGCGTAGCGGTGAATGACGCGGCTTCGACACCAACGCTCGTGGGTTCGATTCCCACATAGGACAAACATTTGTGTGCATGAACATGTCTGTTTGTCTTAGTCTGGGTGTTTTCTATGTATCATAAGTATGTATTTACAAAAAAAATGTATTTAAGTATGTTTATCAGTTGTCTAGTACCCATAACACAAGCTTCGCTTACTTTGGGGCTAGATGACGCTGTGTAATTTGTCTGACAATATTTATTTATTTATCTGTTCACTAATTTCTGTATTTGTTGTTATGCAATAAAGAATAAGTCAAAGTCAAAGCATGCATCTCTTTATTGCATGACTAAGTGTACAGAGGATCTTAGACTTCTATAAGCATTTACAACTTAGTCACCTTTGTCAGGTATCGCAAAAGACTTTAGACGCGCGCGCGACTACCTACTTACATCCGTACGTTAAGCATTTCGTCATATAAATATAATAAATAAATATTTCTGGACAATTTACACAGCGCCATCTAGTCCCAAATTAAGCGCAAAGCTTGTGTTATGTGTACTAGACAACTGATAAATATACTTAAATACATTTTTTTTGTAAATACATAGGTACTTATAATACACAGAATACAACCAGATCAAGACAAACAGACATGTTCATGCACACAAATGTTTGTCTTGTGCGGGAATCGAACCCGCGACCTCGGAGTCAAAGTGGAAATTGCTAACCATTCGACCACCGAGCTCTTTTTTTTTTATACTACGTCGGGCGGCAGACACGTATGCTTGTCTGCCGTCCAACGTAGTATAAAAAAAAAAGATGTGAAGTGCCCGCCTGATGTGAAGCGGTTACCGTAGCCATATTAACGCTCACAACATAAAATATCGCACACGCGCCGCCACCCCCGCTGCCAACGCAGCATCTCCTTTCTGGTGACCTCACTCACTCGTAGGAACACAACAGCCCTCAAGAGAACCATTATTTTGCTGCGGTATTCTGTGAGTGTGGAGGTACATTCTCCAGTCGGGTAGCTTACAATTATGCTCCCTACCTCTCTTTTCGCCAGAGCTTCGTTTGTCAATCAGCAGGGTGCACCGCGTGCAGGTGAAGTTGGCTTTGGTTTAAAGATGGTGATTAACCACTTACACCCCAAAATCGCAGGTCGTCAATAATTAGGGCATGTAATATCGGAAAGTTTTCAATTCCGATACTGATTTCCGATATTAGATCTCAATATCGGAATTCCGATATTAATATCGGAATTTCACAAATGCGTAATACATCCTCATAAAGTTGGGTTTGATACAGTAAACATAATATTTTAGATCAAATTCTTTAATTTGGTACAAAACTTTGTGGATTTTTTTAGTTTTTTATTAAATCACAGATTTCTCGATATTATCATAAGTACATTACTAACTAAACGGACTCATAATCAACATCAATAACATATCAAATGAAAATATCGAAGCAAAATCAACATTTAGGAATAACATTTGTACCATAAACTTCGCATCATTACAAAATTACTGTCATCGAAAACATGGGCCATCGAAGACTAGCGGCAATATAGTGACAGAACTAGATAAAATCTCAGAGACTTGGAAAGGTTATTGTCAGTCCATTTGAAGATCCACGATGCAAGAACTTTCCCAGCGCGGAGCCTACGTACTTATACAAGAGGTTGAAGCCGCTATAAACCACCTCAAAAACGGAAAAGCGACGGGCAGAGAAGCGATCCCAATCGAAACCATACGAGCCCTGGGAGAGCACGGCTTACAAATTATATACACTATCTGTAATAAGATATGGAAAACCGGAATATGGCCTGGTGAATGGACTCATACAGTCTTCATCTCGTTACACAAAGAGGGGTCAACTAAGAAATATAGCAACTACCGCCTTATTGCACTTATATCACATTCTAGCAAGATCTTGCTACATATTCAAAATGAAAGGCAAAGCTTATCTGTCTAAGGAGATTGCTCCGGAACAGACTGGTTTTGTAAGGGGGAAGGGCACTCGAGAGCAAATACTCATTGTTAGGCTCGAGAATTCAACAAGCCAACTTAAATCTGCTTTGTTGACTTCTCCAAAGCGTTTGATTCGGTGAAATGGCCAAAGCTCTGGAATACGCTGTTAGCAATGGGGACACCAAAACATCTAGTTCACCTTATTAGACAAAGCTTATCAGTGAAAGGCAAAGCTTATCTGTCTAAGGAGATTGCTCCGGAACAGACTGGTTTTGTAAAGGAGAAGGGCACTCGAGAGCAAATACTCATTGTTAGGCTCGAGAATTCAACAAGCCAACTTATATCTGCTTTGTTGACTTCTCCAAAGCGTTTGATTCGGTGAAATGGCCAAAGCTCTGGAATACGCTGTTAGCAATGGGGACACCAAAACATCTAGTTCACCTTATTAGACGTTTGTATGAAGAAGGAACAGCCTCGGTACGGACAGATGACATTTTGTCAATTAACTTCCACCTCAGTGCCGGTGTACGCCAAGAATGCATAATATCACCGCTCTTGTTCAATATAAGTATACACAGAACTTATAATGAGAATCACTTTGATTGGATTGGACAGACGGTGTAGCAGTTGGTGGATACAGGATTGCAAACCTGCAGTATGCGATACGACAGCACCTTGTTTGCAACTAATAAATGTCATATGGAAGAACTACTTCTCAGAATGGAACGCGTAAACCTAGAGTTCGGACTAAAGATCAATCGTACTAAGACCAAAATAATGATAAAGTACTTAGACCAACAGTAACATGCCAGAAGTAACACAGATCGCAAACTGTGAAGTGGTCCAGTCCTATATATACCTTGGCTCTCTTGTAATGAACAGCGGTGGCTGCGTGGATGAAGTAAAGAGACGCATGGCTATAGCAAGAAACGCAATGGGTAAGCTGAAAGAAATATGGAAGAACAGGAACTTAACTAAAGCCACTAAGACCCGGCTCGTAACAACTTTAGTCTTCTCCATATTTTTATACGATGCAGAGACGTGGATTTTACGCGAAGTGGAAAAGAAAAAGATCAACGCTTTAGAGATGTGGTGCTGAAGACGAATGCTCGGAGTATCGTGGATTCGGTCCACGATCGGACAAATGTCTCCATACTTCAACAACTCGGCATCAAGCAGTGATTATCTGTTCTAGTACAATCGCGTATACTAAAATTCTTCGGGCACACCTCAAGACGCGAAGGTGACTCCATCGAACGCCTTGTGGTTCAGGGTAGAGTCGATGGTACAAGACCTCGCGGCAGATCTCCCATGCGGTGGACCGACCAGATAAAGTCTGCCGTGGGCGGCCCACTATAAGTGCCGCCTCAAATCGGACGAGATGGCGAGATATTGTGAAGCGAGCAACTACAACCCCGAACCTCATGACGACCACGACCGCACGAGCGCTCTGTCAAAAGCGTAACGAAGAAGAAGAGGGAATAACAGCGAAATCAACAATTATTAGGAATGACTATTAATTATTAGAAATAAAGACTAGGCTTATTTTTTAAAGGCACGTTTTTCTTTGCAATACATTCTCAAAACGACAAAGCTTCAAGCATTTTGTCGGTGAACTTCGTATTTTATTACAAAAATAACCGGCTAACGAAAAACACGTACACTTTCAACACTGGTAGACCAAAGTCATGTAAGGTAAGTTTGCGCAGATAAACTCCTCTTTCACCTCTGTTGCCGTATATTACTTTTTTAGTCATTACAAACCCCAAAAGATCAAATTTGTCTGGCGAGGATACGATTCTCGTCTTTTCTTTGCACTTTTCCAGTTCCTTCTACAGTTCCTGTTGGAGGGTTAACTTACTCGTTGTAGCGTGACGAGCTAAGGGTTTATGAGGCAGTTGTCGTTGATTACGTCTCTGTTTCTGTGTCGGCGATGGTACTAGTTGGATTTTCTTTATATTTAAGGCGTTTCAACATGTTTACAACAACGTCACATATTGGCTCACTTGTGGCGCTCTTATTAACTTTATTTAAAAACAAAAAAAAAACTAAATTAGTCTGACTTCGATATTATGATATTACGATATTGGGTCACTCAGTATCGGAATTTATAATATCGGAAATCGGTTCCGAGATTCCGATATTACGATATTCCGAGATTCCGAGATTCATGCCCTATCAATAATATAGGATAAAATAATATAGGAACATATTTGTACAGAATATTTTCAGCTACAACTTTTATTCGTTCAACGTTATTTCATTCATCTACTAATAATAAAGAAATCAATAACAATAATCAATTACAACATTACATCAAACTTCTCAAAAGGGCCTCTACGCGTTGGATCCATATCCCCGCGCACGCCTATCAAATGACCGGGTTTGAAATCAATAATAAAGAGAGATGCGGTCGTACGAAAGTAATAACTACCTTAAATAACGCCTTATTGTATTCCTCGGCGAACTTGGTGGCCTTCTTATAGTTGTCTATAGCTATTTTAGTGTTCTCATGCATTTCGTGCTCTATCTCCACCATGTCTTTGGTGATCTTGATCGGTGGAACAACTTGAGGTTCGCACTTCTCCGTTTGGATTAAAGTTGCTGAAATACAGAGTAAAAGTTACATAATGCATAAACAATAATGTGTTGTTGATTCATCATCGAGGAGAGTCCCACCATACTTTCTGAACTGTCCCCTTACCACCATGTCTTATTGCGATTCAATAACTGAATAGAATGCTTATTCATACCAATGAATAAGCGACTCTATTTCAAATGGAATAGAGTCGCTTCTTCATTGGTATGAATAAGCAATCTATTCAATTATTGAATCGCAATAAGAGATGGTGGTAAGGGGGCAGGTGGGTGAAATAAAATGAAAATTCTTTATATACCTAATATTTATACTATTATACTTTTTTTAAAATCACATTATTGGAGTGGAGCGAACGGAGCGGGCGAAACGCTTTTTATATACGCCAAAAAGTCATTCTTGGAAATGTATAGGCTCCAAACCACTGAACCGATTTTGATGAAACTTGTCACGATTAAAAACCTTAACACATATATAATATATGCTCGACATGATATACACATAAAATAAATATACATATATAACTGGCTATGAGAGAAAGAGAGAAAGAAAATGTGTGCTCGCACCGGTAATATACGAAACGTAAATAGAGAGAGCTCTATCTTCGCTAACTTATATCTCCCTCTCAACTTCCGTTCGCCTCGCCCGGTCACACTTTTCGTAACGCTCTCGTCACGCATTCACCAGCTTCCTCCCCAAGTCAAGTGAAGCAATTTTACATCAAAGATTACCCCTTGTTAACAGTGGCGTAGCTACAGTAGGGCAAGCCGGGCATTGCCCCGGGGCCCCCAAGCACAGGGGGGCCCCTCGGACTCTGACTTACAAAAAAATGTATTTGGTTTTTAAATTTATTACGGAGTCCACAAATCTAGACTACGCCGAATTAGGAACACGACGGAACAAACGATTTCAAATAGTTTACTTGGGGCCCTAGTTTATTTTTTGCCCTAGTGCCTTTGGTTACCTAGCTACAACACTGCTTGTTAATAGTTAAGTAGCAATGACATTGATATACCAACCAGGTGTTTCAACTTCAGGCGTCCCCAGTGGCTTCTCTTCGATATACAGTGGCTTGAAAGGCGGCGGTGGCACTGTTAGTCAATAAAAGCATACTAGTAAAAGAGATCATTTTTGGGCCTTTTCTGAAAGTGCCGGCCAACAAAAAAAGGCACGTATCGCTAGAGCTATCTGGAACAATAATCAGTACGGAACCAAAACCGTACGATTACTCTGTGATCTGATAATGAAGTTCGACAAATCACTATTTTTCCTACTTGCTTTCAATCATTCTCATTTCCTCTAGTATTATATTATCCATAAATTACGTCACACAAATTTCATGATTTTTTGACCCCTCCCCCCGTCCTTGTCACAGTTGGTCACATTTGTGAGACTCATAGTGTGACGTCACATATTTTGAAATTTTACACCTAGAGTTGCAAATGTTAAGTTTTTCGTTAATAGTTCAAAGTTCGTGTTTTAACACTTAGATTATAATAGATTTTGAAATGTTACGTCACAAAATTTAGGACCCCTCCCACCCCTTGTCACACAATGTCACACTTCGTCGACCCCCTCCCTCCCCCCTTAATGTGTGACGTAATTTATGGATGGCCCCCTACTTTAAGGTCGTCTGGAAGAGATCTTGTAGCGATAAGACCGCCTTTTGTACTTTTATTATAATTGAACCTCTGTAAAATCTTTTATTTGTTGTAATAAAGAATATTGTATATTTTTCATATAATTACGGCGATCCCAAAGATGGCGGGAAAATAAGAATAATTATTATTCAGAAAATAAATTTAATCGTACAGTTTTTATGCCATACTAACTATTGTACCATATAATACGAAACCTATTTCTTTTTTGTTGGCCGGTACTTTTAAAAATTGCCCAAAAACGTATGGAGGCTAAGTCCTTTGTTAATTTAATGCGATGAAATGAAAGGCAATGGAGTGCTGACTAAATTAGCATATTACTTATATAGTTTTCGTCCATAAAAAACACAGTTTTGTGAAGATCAAGATATGCTCGCTGCTGACGGACAAACTAGGCTCTGGCGAAAAGAGAGGTAGGCCATAGCGTATTTTTTAAGCTGCCCGACCAGGGAAGTACCTCCACCTCACAGAATACCACAGCCAAATAACAATTCCCGTGAGGGTTGTTGTGTTCCTGCGAGGTCACCAGAAAGAAAGAAAGAAAGGAAGTAGGCTATATGTATAGGCTGGCAACGGATCGGCGACACCTTGATGTTGCTGATCTCCATGAGCGATGGTGATTGCTTTCTAAGGCTTTAGTTTTTAAATTCATGCAGTTCCTTGCTTTCCCTCATAATGATAGTGACAAGACGAATCCACTAAAGTTTTTATTCAAGTTTTATTGGTCTGCAAGTACCTAACCCTTAGCCCAGTGTTCCGCAGTGTGTGCCAAGGCACATTGATGTACCGTGGTCATTAGCTGGTGTGCCTCGGAAGAATAAGATTATCTCATAAAGCTAATTAGACGGACGAAAGAAAAATACACAAATAAAAACTGATTTAACATTTATGGTGAACCTACAAAAAAAATTGTTTTCCTTGATGTACTCGTAGCTTAGATACAAAAAGTTTGCGGAACACTGCCTTAGACATCCATGTATAAAGATAATTTATATGCAACAACTTATATAAAGCAATAGTGAATACACAATTAACCCCTCGCGTGCCACGGTCCCTTGGTGGGTACTTATTGATACACCGCTTGGTATAGCGCTAAAATTCGCGGCATGCGAAAAGTTCTATGAACGGTTTAGTAAATTATTAAACTGCGTACCATATGTAGGTGAGTATAGACTAGAGCAGTTGCTTGTAACAGAACGACAAGCCGTTCGAAGTTTTATTACAAACTGATTTTAATAAAATGTTATTAAAATTGAAGTAAATTTAAAAAAAATTGAAATAATAGCAAGCTTCACACTGAAAGTTTTATTATTATGAATGCAGTAAAGCATGTGGGTAAAACCAGTTTCTCAAAGTTATAGGGTAAACAACTAATAGGCTAGATGACAATTTTTTTTTTTTCGATGTGGTATGTAAGTATATCATTATAATATAACTATAGGTGAAAGAATTACTTCGATAGCATAAAAACTTTTCTAGATATGATAACTTGAAAATCACTATTTTGGACTTTCCCGAAAACGCTCCATACAAAAGGCTACTGAATTATGACATCACAGTTAGGTATTTTGTATACGTTAAAACATAAATCAGTGCGACAGCTAATGTTAAATACTGCGTTGATGTAGCTCTAGTGCCGTAACAAACATAAGTTATAGTATTTATTTATTGTTTTTCCAAAGTTAATATTTTTTTTAATAATTTCATCGTTTTAAATTGGACTTTCCCACCAAACTTTGATCGACCATAAAACAAGTTGGACATAAGTTATAAAAATGTCAAGATGGCAGTTCGTTCTAGTTATATGTATATTTTACGATACTGATAAATATTTTTAATAATTTTAGATCATTGTCATTTAGCCTATTGAAAAGGTTAAGAACCACTGCTCTAGCATATACTGACCCTAATTTTTATATATATACATAATTAATTAATGTTTACACCCAATTTGCATACCAAAGTAAAAGCTAGCAACTTACATTCATAATCTTTCTTAGCAAATGCTTTAATGGCATCCTTTTCTAAATTTTGTTCGGCTTGTTGTTTGAAATCCGCCGGAGACACACTCTCCTGAAATAAAAAAAAAATACTAATACATAAAAAAAAACTAATAAATTAATTAATGATACGCCTGGTGGTCGAAAGGCAAAACCTCATTCACTCACAGGAACACAACAACCCTCAAAGTAATTGATTTTTTTTTTACATAAATAGGTATATTAAATATAACAAAATATTCAGTGGTAGCTTATATGTAATAACACATACATATATATTCTTTGGTAAAAAAAATTGACAGTGATATGACGATTATCGACAAATGTTATTACTCTATTAATGATTTTCTAAATGATACAACAATGTGATAATTGGTTATTAATTAATTACTATAATTTTTTATTTTTGACATTTTTTACATATTGTGACATACATTTATTATAATTATTTGATCCAAAGATTATTGTGCATGGAATTTTGTGACATTTCTGTGTATAAATTATTTTTGTATGAAAATTTAATTAATAATGACAATATTATATCCACAAAGCCTGTCTTTTGTAAAGTATTATGTTTATGAACATTTGTATGCCTGTGGGCAAAACATAGAGATCTGTTAATAATATAAACCAACACCATTGTCAACATCAAACACCTATGTTTAACAAATAAATTATTCTTATTCTTATGAGAATATGAGGAGCTCACTAATCAAAGTTAAGCAACGTCGATAAATATGGTATAATGGGAAGCGTATGGTAGAGTATGCTTTAAAACCCCTTAGAGGGTGGGAGGGGGGGAGCCCGTAATGGAATGAATAAGGGGTGACGACATGAGAATATATTGTATTTTCCTTTCAGTATGTGGACTAGTTTTTTGTGCAGTTCCAAAGAGATTTTCTTCTGCAAACTCTATGCTGATGTTATCCCTAGACACCTCTGGTTTTGCAAGCGTCTATAGACCGCGATGACTGCTTACCATTAGGCAGATACAGCAGGCTTGTTTTCATTCTTAGTAGAATCAAAAAAGAAAGAAAAATAAGTATGAACATTTTTCTCGGCTACCAAAAAAATATATACATACCTTACCAAACATGAAGTTACCCATACTGGTAGTCATCTTATTGAATTGATTAACCGTAAACTTCCAATAAGTGGTATTCTCCTGGTAGACGAGAGCAACAAAGTCGTTAGCCCAAGGGGCGTTCGATTCGAGCCAGTTTCGAGCATCTGGACTGCTCCTGTAAATATGTAAAATTTCAATTTAAGTACAAAACATTTTATACATTGAATACGTTGAATGTATCCCCTGATATAAAATCTAATGATAACATCATTAGATTTTTTGGATTGCCCACGTACGGTAGCAAATTTAATGTATTACATGTAATTTAATGTATTACATGTAATACATTAAATTACGTGTATTCAGTCAAAAAGTCCAAAAGTTGCGCCATGGTCTTTACAAATTCAGATAGTTGATATGTACAGTAAAAAACATGCACTGTTGACATTTTTAATTTCATTCCTCATCATTTTGTTCTCTCAACTTTACACTAACTATATCTGCTTATCTTATATATATTACAACTATATTTGATTACTTCAATATTATTGTATTATTTTGGTACAATAAATATATCTTGAGATTTTGTTCTAATGCTGTTGTGCTATTGGTAGAAAATATCTGATAGAAGCATTATGCAAATTGCCAATATCTAATAGTATATACAAAATGTAATAATTTGTAAGGACATTTACTCTTAGAAGTCTAAATAAATATGTTTAAAAAACTATTTACTTACTTGGCATACACCACTGCGGCTCCAGTAAGTACGGTAGCACCAACAGCACCCCATAAGAGCTTTCTTGATTTCGGTGGCACTTGGCGTTGTGGTGGAGTTTTGTTATCATGGTGAACCCTACGCCGGGGGGCTCGCATCACCACCAAAGCGGCACATGAACCATCACCTACATGCTTCCTTACCTACAAAAAAATTAATATTTAACAACCATATCACAAAGAACTGTGATTGTCATTAACACATATTCATCCCTCTGTTGGGGTATCTAAATGAAACTATGCTCTATTGGGGGGGTATAGTAAAGACTCGTACGAGTCTCCACTCAATCGAAGGGGTTTAGAGCATACTCCACCATGCTGCTCAACTGACGGTTGGTGTAGGAACTGTGATTGAATTTGCTTCAAATCATATCAAATATATTTATAGCTCAATTCAGTTTCTTGATTAAACTTTAACATAAATACCTTATGGTCAGGGGCATACCCTGTGGAGAGGGTGGGATACAAGGGTCCTGCTATGTTCAGTTCGAGTAGATAGAAGACATGATCCTGATGTATTTGAGTAGAGGGCACCACAAAATTTTGATACAAGGAATGTCTAGCATAAACCATGCCACTGCTTTTGATATTGGCCAGACCACTTACAAACATCTCATGCTAAATACTCATCTCAAAAGCAAACTACTGATTAACATAACCATTATGAAAACAATCTATAACTACGACACAGCATGGGTCTCTGCTAGGAAATCCAACATCAAAATCCTCCCAAGATACTAAAGTACTACGAATAACAATATAATACTTAGTAACAGTTCGAAATTATTTAGAGATTTATGAGTCAGATGGTTGAATGCCATTTTGGCTCCAGGGTTGTTCCTAAGGTTCGATCCTCGGACAAAACAAACATTTGTATGCATGAACATGTCTGTTTGTCTTAGTCTGAGTGTTTTATATGTATCATAAGTACCTATGTATTTACAAAAAAAAATGTATTTACATATGTTTATCAGTTGTCTAGTACCCATAACACAAGCTTCGCTTACTTTGGGGCTAGATGGCACTGTGTAATTTGTCTGACAATATTTATTTATATTTATTATAATGCCACCAATACTATACAATGCTAACCTGCAGTTGATCAGCATGATAGAGAATACTCTAAAACCCTTCAATTGAGCGAAAATCCATACCCCGGCAGTGGGATTAACAAGGCTTGACGACGATCATACATATGGCTGATCCAAGCATTCCTTTGTTTATTATTCTGGTGTCTCAAGGATAGAGGATTTTCAATTTGATTTATATTTGCAATTATACAAAAAAAAAAAATGACAATTTTAGTACCAAACTTGTATGAAAACATTCCATTAATACAAAAATTATGCCAGAATTTATTGATGACATCACCCCTTAGAGCTTTTCATATAATAAGCTGATTTAAAAGATCAATCAAATTTGAATTGGGATCAATAATTGAATAACACCACAACATTGGTCGATATTACAAGTTATACTTCCTATATGGCAACTTTTTAACCGGGAATAATCTTTATCAATATTATCATACAAATTTATTAAATATTTTTAGGTTATTATTGAAAGTGACGTCCCAGAAGATTGTTATGTAAGGGACAATAATACCAAGGTTTTATTTCCAATAACAACTACAAACAGAAAAAGAACTATTTCTAACACATTTTGAAGAAATAAAAAGTAAAGTTTTATATAAAATCTGTCAATAAAATCAACAAAACAGAAAGAACAACAATTAGCTGCCAATTATCGGCCGGTTTCAGCCAAGGAATTTAATTGCATAGAGTTTAATATTCAATTTACTTGTAAGAAGAGTAAATACGTACCAAAACTAGATTAGCAAAACTTAAATTATTTGATAATTTGTACATTTTCGGTA
The DNA here is from genome assembly GCA_937001555.2 of Hypsopygia costalis. Classification (NCBI taxonomy): domain Eukaryota; kingdom Metazoa; phylum Arthropoda; class Insecta; order Lepidoptera; family Pyralidae; genus Hypsopygia; species Hypsopygia costalis. The sequence goes on from OW443350.2 coordinate 8,226,388, forward strand.
TCGGCGTTGAATGAATTTCTTTCCACTTGGGTTGTCAAAAACCGGACCAGAGACTAGAGAACTGTGTTAATAGACTATAGAGTCACTAATTAGGGCGTTGCGTTGCAAAATCGATTTCAAAATTCAGAATGTCGATATTTGTCCTAAAAAATACAAATATCCAATAAAAAATAAATATCGCTCACAGGAAAAGAAAAGCAAAATATAAATTCATGTAAATGACACTATGTACCTAACGTAAATTTTCGGACACTATTATCCTAACCATAGACTGTGTGACAACCACAGTGACAGACAGCTAGAGTTACAGCTAGAGTTGAGCGCTTAAACGAAAAGCGCTTAAAAAAGTCTGCTTATCAGCGTAAGCAGATAAGCACGCTTATAAAAATAAGCCTTTTTCGTTTAAATTTTTTACAATGTTGTCTGATAATTTGACAAATTTGATATAGCGCCATCTATAATTGATACACATAATTACTACCACGTCGCGTCGTGCTGTATTAGCTAGCCATATATGCAATAATAAACCTTACCATCAACAAGTTTAGGTTTACTATCGGTTAACGTTCGTTTCATTTTCGTTTAAACAAACGCGTTTCGTTGAAAAAAGCGTCAGTAATCCTCATTCAATATTGAACCTTATTCGCAGGTGCCTTAGGATCAATGTTGTTTAATTTTCTTTCACTTTAGTTTCAAAAATGATTTTCGTTTAAATATACAACGCTTACGCTTTTTTAAGCAGTACGCTTTTTGTTGTCAACTGGTAAGCGCGCGTGTGAATGTTTGCGCTAACGCTTTTGCTGTTGTCGTCGGTCGATTAATGCGAATTTTTTTGCTTTGCTGTGTTAAGTATGTTCATGCGTATACGAAACTTAAAATACTTAGAGAAAAGAAATCGGCTGCAAATAGATACTTTCTGTGATCGTTAACCATTGCATTGTCTTAAAGCTGCGACTAAATGTTTAAACGTTTTCCATAAGCGTAGACGCCTCAAGTAGCATCAACGAGAAAAAAAGCGTTTAAGTAAAAAGCGCGCTTAAAAAGCGCGCTTTTGATAAAAAGTACAACGTTTAAACGTTTATTAATTTTAAGCCGTTTTTTCCAACTCTAGTTACAGCAGCACTACTGCGAAATTAATAAAAAAAAAAAAAATATAACCTCAATCAACATCAAGTTGTCAAAAATGTTACGATCGGCTATTTTTGGTAATTTATTTTGAATTTGTAACAAAAATTAGACAATATATTTTTCATTTACCATTTATCGTTGTGGAGTAAAGTTCCAATAATTACTTTTATATTAATCTTTTTCTATTGTAAAATTGATATTTTGATGGATTATTTCGAGGTTATCTATTTATTTCTTTTTCAGCCTTTCGTAATTTAAGGGCTATTGGAGTTCCATATTTCAACACAGCCAGGATTATTAACGATGTCAAAAATTTTGCTACCTACAAAAATACTTGTGTAACTCCTCGAATTCCTTCCTGTATAACAAATGGATCCATTTTATGTAACAAACAAGTATTGGCAATTTGTGATAATATAAGTGTTCCAGTAAGGACGGTAACAAAGTTTAGTCTGAAAAAAGGGAAAAGGAAGACTGTCAAAGCTGTAACTAAGAGGTTCTTTCGGCTACACTGGGGCGCATGGATTAGACCCAAGGTTGGTAGACATAAGAGATTGTGGAAAAAGTCACCCGCTCAGAAAAGGCGACTGAGACAGCATGTATTCTGTAATAGTACACAATCATGGTTGTTAGACAAAATGGTAACAAAATTCTGGAAAAAGCCCAAATATTATGTAGAAGATCCATACGCTCCTTATCATACAAGGGAGGAGTTCCCAATTACAAGAAAAAAGCCTTACAATAGAAACTGAATTGTATGATTTAAAATTGTTAATAAATTATTAAGGTAGTATTTACCCATGTTTTTTATTAAATATAAAAATTACATGTTTCCAAAACTTGCATAATATATTAAATGCATATCATAAGACCTTATGAATAGGCTAGACGACATTTTTTTCTTTCGGTTTGCTAAGTAAGGACGTCACAATAATATAACTATAGGTGAAAGAATTACTTCGATAGCATAAAAACTTCTCGAGATATGATAACTTGAAAATCACAATTTTGGATTTTCCCGAAAACGCTCCATACAAAAGGCTACATAATTATGACGTCACACTTATGTATTTTGTATACGTTAAAACAGAAATTTGTACGACAGCTATGTGAAATACTGCGTTTATGTAGCTAGTGCCATAACAAAAGTTATAGTATTTTTGATTGTTTTTCCAAAATTAATATTTTTCTTTTATAATTTCATTCTTTTAAATTGGACTTTCCTACTACACTTTGATCGATCATAGAACAAGTCGGACATAAGTTACCAAAATTTCAAGATCACAGATCGTTCTAGTTTTGTATATTTTATGATACTGATAAGTACTTTTTATAATTTTTATCATTGTCGTCTAGCCCATTGTCACCACCACTCCGTCGCTGAATATCATATTCTCAAAAGACCACATTCGTAAATCAGCACATTCGCAAAACACGATATTCGCAAAATATCATATTCTCATAACATCATATTCTCAAAATATCATGATCTTATTATACCACTTTCGCAAAACACAACATTCTTGTAATACGACATTCTAGTGTCCGACCGAAACTGGTTTTTACGACCGAAACCGAAACCGAAACCGAATTTCGGCAACAGTCTCAGTTTCGGCCGAAACCGAAACCGAAACCGAAACTTTTACGAAACAATTATCTAACTGTAGGTACTTTTCTTATAATTGGAGGTGTAAGTAGTTCATCAACATCTCTGAATCAAAGCCAACTTCACCTGCACGCGGTGCACCCTGCTGACTGACAAACGAAGCTCTGGCGAAAATGAGCGTAATTGTAAGCTACCCGACTGGGAAATGTACCTCCACCTCACAGAATACTGCAGCCAAATAACAATTCCCTTGAGCGTTGTTGTGTTCCTGCGAGTGAGTGAGGTCACCAGAAAGGGAGATGCTCCATCTGCAGCGGGGGTGGCAGCGCGCGAGCGATATTTAATGTTGCCATTGTTAATGTGGCTACGGTAACCGCTTCACATCAGGCGGGCCGTATGCTTGTATGCCAACCGACGTATTATAAAAGAAATTACGTTACGTTACGTTATAATTTTGCTATTGCTAGATACTTGGTTATCTATATATATAAAACAAAGTCGGGTTTGTTCGAACACTTATAACTCGAGATCCGCAGTACCGATTTTCAGTTTTTTGATTTATTGGATTTTTCTTCGTCCCGAATAACAGAATATTGAAAATAGAAAAAGAATATGAAAAACATTGGAAAATTGACGAAAGAATAAAATAAAAGGAAAAACATTTTCCCATACACATGAAAAATGACAAATCGATTGGGGTGAAAACGCTTGGCCCATGGAGTCCGAGCGCAAGAATCAAATCAGAGTAAACATAAAAAGAAATGACTATTACAAATCACCAAAACGATTAAGGTGAAGTGAGTCCAGGAAACACGCTTATTGAAAGAATAGTTCTATTAAACTATTTCAGTTTGGTTCCTAGAAATTTAACTATGAAATCTTAAGTCCTTTCTGCAGGGCACAAAGCTATTGAAAACACAATTAATAATTTTTGGCTCGATAGAAAAAAATCGCGAACTTACTCTCTAAATTTGCCCTAAGTAAAAATTATAACTATTTAATACAATTTTTTTATAAGGAAATTATACCAAAATTTTCATAATTTTAATTACGAGAGCACTATGCTATTACTTTTAAAAATAAAATAATTTAAATAAAATTATTAAAAGAATAACGATTTGCGGTCGCGCACCCTCCCCGATTCTCGATCGCTCTCAACGTCAGTGCTCTAGGAGCTGCGTTCGAGGTAGGACCTGTGCCGCGCGTCCGTTCAACGCGTTGTCAATAAACACGTTGAAATAAACACAGTGTAGGAATATCAGTAAGACAACAAAACAACGATGATGATGATACATTTATTTTTTTACTGAGACCCGGTTTTTTTTTCTCATGCTAGATGTTTCTTTGGAAAACTTTATTATAAATCTTTCTTGGAATATCTGTAAACCCACATTGAAATTCGTTCAGTAGCGATTGAGTTTATCGCATACATGTAGGTACGCGATCATCGAAATCGGTTTGGCCGTTTAGGCGTCATAATTTTTATTTTTTATACTTCGTCGGGCCGTAAAAACATACGGCCCGCCTGATGTGAAATGGTTACCGTAGTTATAATAACGCTCGCAACTTAAAATATTGCTCGCGCACCGCCACTCCCGCTACCAACACAGCAACTCCTTCCTTTCTGGTGACCTCACTCACTCGCAGGAACACAACAACTCTCAAGGGAATTGTTATTTGGCTGCGGTATTCTGTGAGGTGGAGGTAAATTCCCCAGTCGGGTAGCTTACAATTACGCTCCCTACCTCCCTTTGCCAGCGCTTCGTTTGTCAGTCAGCAGGGTGCACGGCGTGCAGGTAAAATTGGCTTTGGTTCAAAGATGTTGATGAACCACTTACAGCCCAGATATAGTGATAACCCCAAAGATAGTGGAACAAACAGACATCCATACTTTCGCATTTATAATATTAGTAGGTAGATAGTTAATTGATTCAGATGTTATTTTGCGGAAGTCAAATTTACAGGCAATTTGATCTACACTACTTTGCGTGCTTCCGCTACCAACGTTTTTGGTGTAGGACACGACTTACGCTTAATATTTTTTTGGTGTAGGAGCTAGGACGTTGGATCATTAATATTTTAGGGTGTAAGTGGTTCATCAACATCTTTAAACAAAAGCCAACTTCACCTGCGCGCTGTGTACCCTGCTGACTGACAAACGAAGCTCTGGCGAAAAGAGAGGTAGGGAGCGTAATTGTAAGCTACCCGACTGGGGAATTACATCCACCTCACAGAATACCGCAGCCAAATAACAATTCTCTCAATCAATCATGAAATCAAATTAATATATTTTTTTGTAAGTACATACATACTAACTGTTACCCGTGGCTTCGCCCGCGTGGTCCAGGGAAGCTGCCATTAATTTGTGTATATTTTTTTCTTGTTGTCATTTTTTTACTTGATGGGATAAAAAGTAGCTTATGACACTCTCCAGACCGTAAACTATCCCCGTTAACAAAAATCATGTCGGTACTTAGGTTACTTTCGATGTAAAAGAAGGACAAATGATTACAAAGTTTATTTTTCCCATTGGATTAAGATGTTTTTCCGTGATAAAAAGTAGCTTATGTCACTCTCCAGATCGTAAACTATCCCCATTAAAAAAATCACGTCCGTACTTAGGTTCGTGTTTGACGTGAAAGAAGGACAAATGATTAACTTTATTTTTTCCCGTGGGAATAAAATGTTTTTCCGGGATAAAGAGTAGCCTATGTCACTCTCCAGGCCTTAAACTATATAAAAAAAAAAACATGTAAATCCGTTTGTTACTTTTGACGTGAAAGAAGGACAAACAACCTTTTACCTATATTATGCTATAGTGATTTAATCTTAAAAGATAGGCATATGCGCAAATTTACGCAGCGCACGCAACGTAAGCCCTCAAAAGGAATATTTTTTTCCCGTTTTTTATCGGTGCTCCGCTCCTATTGGTGTTAGCGTGATGTTATATAGCCTTCCTTGAAATATAGGCTAACACTAAAATATTTTTTCAATTCGAACAAAGAAACAAACAAACTCTTCAGCTTTATAATATTAGTATAGATAATACATAGAAAACACCCAGACCAAGATAAACAGACATGTTCATGCACACAAATATTTACTCGTATCTTGTGCGGGGATCGAACCCACGACCTCGGAATCAAACTGGACATGGTTAGCCATTGGACCACCGGGGTTGTCAAATATAAATACTGTTAATATCAATACCGCTGTATGCTCGGGCATAGTAGCTAGGGACAGACGCGTGCTGTACGGCACATATCGATTCCTAGAAGGATGAAGAATAGTGTATGCTGGCGCGTGATAGTTAGTTAGTCTAAGTATGTACCTATTTTAGTTTGACCAATAATAAATATAATTGAATATAAAAGAATTATTGAATAGTTTTCTTTTTATTTTGAATTCTTTACTTTTTCATAATATACCAAAACATCACTTGTTTGCATGTTGAATATTATATACTTCATTAATAAAAAAAATGTATTTTTACATGTGGTTTATTTATTTTCATATAATTATATTTCCAGTAAGTACTTTTAACTATTGTATTGACGGGTGTAATACTACACGGGTGTACATAGTCGCTTCGCTATACTGTGGCGTCTCGGCAGCGATCGCGCGCTTGTAAGCGAGTACCCCGCGCCGGCTCCTCTCAAGCCCCGCACCTCACCCCCTCGAAAACGGCCAAGCCCTGGACTCACGTCACCTTAAACCGATTTCAAAACTAAAAAATAAAACAAAACGTTTTTTTTTTAATTTTTGATTAAACTATATGGAAATCTTTATTTTTATGAAATCTTCAGTTTTTACGGATACGGGTTTTCCCTCAACCGAAGGGGTTTAGGACATACTCCAAGACGCTGCTCAACTGCGTGTTGGCGGAGGCCAGTGTTTTTGAGCCGCCTAAAGGCCACTAACTTGGCTTAACGACTGTCATCTAATGATAACAACCGGGACCGATGGTTTAACGTGCCTTCCGAAGCCCGGAGGAGCTCAAAATATTTTAATGATAACAACCGGACCGACGGCTTAACGTGTCTTTCAAAGCATGGATGAGCTCGAGGTAATATAAACCCATCCGTGTACAGGCTACGGACGACATTGCTTAACTTGCGTGTTCAATTAGACTGACACGCGTAATTATGACATCGAGCTTCTCTATTATTTTCTATTATTCATTGTTTTAATTCCATAAAATCATAAATTTCGTTCAGCTAATATATACGACGACATTCATTGATTGTTAGGCGGTACGAAGTTCGCCAAAACAGCTAGTAATTATTAAATTTTACGTTGAAACTCTAAATCTTTAATATTATCACCACTATAATAAGTACCAAGTGCCTAACTATTGTTTGTTTACGTATAGCAGGGGGTGTAAGTGGTTCATCAACATCTTTGAACCAAAGCCAACTTCACCTGCACGCGGTGCACCCTGCTTGCACCTGCGTTGGCAGCGGGGGTGGCGGCGCGCGAGCGATATTTTATGTTGGGAGCGTTAATATGGCTACGGTAACCGCTTCACATCAGGCGGGCCGTATGCTTGTCTGCCACCCGACGTAGTATAAAAAAAAAGCGTTACCGAATGAGTTAAATTAACCACAAAATATTCAGATAGTTATGTTAGACTGGATTCTACTATAATCTATGCATTAGTTTGTTATACTAAATTATTATGTTTACTACCTACCCTTGATACAATATCACATGATAAAACTTTCCGAATTCAAAACAAATCACACGAAAACTCACAAACAACAAACCAAACGCACTGCAAACGCAAACAAGTCACGACATCATTAGGCACGTGGACGCGGCAAAATGTCTTCGTCGCTTGGATGGAATTTACTGCGCCGAACATGACCGAGCACAGCGCGGGGACTCCCGAATTAAGTTTCGGTTTCGGTCGTAGTTTCGGCAGGTTTGCCGCCGAAACCGAAACTAAACCGAAACTCGTCATTTTTGCCGAAACTCGACCGAAACCGAAACCGAAACCGAACATTCGGTCGGACACTACGACATTCAAAGTACAGTCATTCGTGGTTTAATTTTTTTTATTAAAATCGGAATAACAAAAGTAAAAAAAAAAAAATTTTTCTTAAACAAAACCAAAAATTTATCCTATCCTGATAAAACATTTCTTAGTGCTTATTATTCTTATTATTATATATTTATTTAGTCTCTATTATTGGGATATTACGTACCTACTAATTGCACATAAGCGTTTTAAACAAACTTTAATGCATATTGTTTCTTTTACACAATCATTGATTATACTTGTATTTTTTTTATTTCTTTCGATTACTTTTTTATTTCGTTTTACATCAGTGCAATGTACATCATTTTTTTTTATTTTATATTTTGCAATTTGGCTTCCTTTTTTAGTAGTGATATGAACTGGTATATACTGGGTTTGGATGGAATCCTCGTGTTGATTCGGCGATGCCAACCCTCAACACCATTTGTTGTTCTGTTCTTTTGGTCGTGACAGCATAACAATTCACTACTTATCTTTTTCATCCATTGGCTGTTGAAGTAATCCAGAAATTTGCAGGCACGTGGTGATGACATTTCAATAATTGGGTTAAATGCTTCTGGCATCAATTTCGAAGGCATTAAAGGCAAGAGTGAACAATATTTTGCTACTTGTTGATCTTCAGATTTTTCAAATGTATTTTTTTGCCCATTTTGAACACGGCGTTACAAAAATGATAGTAGCAACCTTTAACCACTATATTTGGGAAAACCTCTTTTACTGCTTTTATTACTGCTAACTCATAGTCGCATTTGTACATAATTATTTTTAATCCAAATTGTTGTTTTAGTATTAAAAACAAAATCTTGTATGTACTCTGTTTTTTATTGGGTAAAAGAGCAAAAATGATGGGTATGAAGTTCACCATATCATCATTCCGTGCTACATCTACATGTAGACTATACATTTGATAATAAGGAGCTGGTACAATTTTAAATGTACCGTCGCCATTTATGGTTTCGACGGATTTGAAATATTCTCGTAACTCTGAACGTGTTCACACTGAAAATATTATTATTCTTTCGGAGAAATAATATTCGTCATATAAAAAAAATCTTGCACCAAACTTTGCGGCCGTTTCACATTTTTCGAATCAGTTACTTTTAAACTGTTCATATTTAAAAAATTCTTACGAGCTCTATAAAGAGTATCCTTCTTATATGAAAACAATGGCATTTCATGCTCTTGACCCCTAAAATCAAGGTTCATGAAATGTCTTTCGAAAATCTTCTGTACTGATTCAAAGTTATCGCATACTTATTTTTTGCAATCGTCTATAACTGTGTCTATTACATTACGTATTAAATTCGGAGAATCACAGGTATGCTGAGCGGGTCTCATGATCTCATTATTAGTATTTAGTGTTATGGAGGTGCGACAATTCTTTTGCTTCGAACACCGTTCAATTCGTCGTTCCGCACTTATTTTTTAAATATAAATTATACCTAGGTATATCCTCCATGTAGTAATACCGGTTTATTTTTTTGACTTCTAATGAATTTAATTTCACTTTTACTGCAACTGGGTTGATCCATTTTCAGTATTTGTCTCACACGAAATATTAATATAACAAGAAATGGCAATAAATTATGACTAAACGATGACATTGTCATGTATTATTCATAAAACAAAATAGTTCGCCGGCCAGTATGAGTCTCAGAAGTTTCGTATGTTTATTGTTCTACCATAATATGTGCATATAGCCGCTGTGGGCATAATTTTTTGGAGCTCAGTGTCCTTTTTTACCTTTTCTGATAATATGATGTTTGGAGAATATTGTGTTTTGCGAAAGTGGTATAATAAGATCATGATATTTTGAGAATATGATGTTATGAGAATATGATATTTCGCGAATATCGTGTTTCGCGAATGTGCTGATTTACGAATGTGGTCTTTTGAGAATATGATATTCAGCGACGGAGTGGTCACCACCACTATTGTTGCATAGCAAAGAGCATTTTGTGCACAGATACAAATTATATATATTGCTACAAAATTATGTAGCTTTTGGCTAAATAATCAGTATTGATTGGCTATGAGAACAGCCAGGGAAAGTTCAATACAACATGACGAGCCCAGTAGTGGAATGTCTAGCAATGGCTACTTTGACTGCAAGGTCACGGGTTCGATCCCAGCACAAGACAAACATTTGTGTACATGAACATGTCTGTCTTGATCTGGATGTTTTCTATGTATTATAAATACATACAAGCTCTGCGCTTCATTTGGGACTAGATGGTGCTGTGTTAATTGTCCAGAAATATATGTTTATAAAACACAGAATCATTTTGACTCGACTCGATGCCCCTTGATTCAATGTGTTTTAGCTGTAATCAATGCTATGACTGAATTAATAAATTTTACAGAGTGGTCACTATTCAATATAGTAGTAACCTTTTAATATGAAATAAAGAGTCACATAGATATCTAAATACTATTAAATAAATCTAAAATACGACCTATAAAAGAAAAACAAAGGGTGCACCTGGGAAGTTTTCACTTCTGACTGACCTCCCTTGTGCAACATCATGGGCGGTGGGTGATTGCTTTCCAACTGGCGACGCACATGCTCGTTTGCCTCTGACATAAAAAACACGGGTTGCACTCCGGAAAACTTGAACATTAACGATGTGCATTTTTTAATATTTTGGAATTGTTAGAGAATAATTTCGTACGAATTGCTTTATTTCATCAGTATAAAAGTACTATCATCTATGTGGTAAAATACAACATTAATTTACAGCGCAATCGTACACAAACATGATAATCTAAATTGGTCTACAATGTCCACATGGTTACAGTAACAGAGACGTGAGATGCTGCGACAGCAACGGGAGTGCCAGCACGCGAGTATTACTCGTTTTTACCCAGTGTCAATAGGCTACAGTAGCCACATTACACAAAACACGGGCGAATAACGACGAAACGAAAGCGTCTACACCGCGCTACTATTATCCCCACACACATATAAGATTTCTCTGTTATATGTTTGCGGCTAGCGTTCGCGTCGGAATGGAACGCACCATTCAAATAAACGGGCGGCGTCCACCGCGATCCGCGATCCGCAATTGACGCTCCTGAGTACCGTGTCCGACGTCGTCGCCTTCGCTTCGATTTAGGGCTCTAAAAATGCAGGGTCTTTTTTGAATTCATGGAATGACGGCGGAAACGGCAAGGCAAAACAATTAAAAACATCCAGTTTTTGAATTGAATAATGAATTATCTGTTTTGAATTTTTCTTTTCCTTTGCTTTGATTGTTGGCGACGACTCTTAAATCGAAGGTTATTCCACCATTATCAATTTATTTGGTATAATTTCATCATACCAGCTTCAGGGATATCCCGAAAAATATTGTCATTGTTTGGGGTGTAAATGGTTCATCAACATCTTTGAATCAAAGTCAACTTCACCTGCATGCGGTGCACCCTGCTGACTGACAAACGAAGCTCTGGCGAAAAGAGAGGGAGCGTAATTGTAAGCTACCCGATTGGGGATACATACCTACACCTCATAGGATACCGCAGCCAAATAACAATTCCCTTGAGGATTGTTGTGTTCCTGCGAGTGAGTGAGGTCACCAGAAAGGAAGGAGATACTGCGTTGGCAGCGAAGAAGGCGGCGCGCGAGCGATATTTTATGTTGCGAGCTTTAATCAGGTCGTCAGGCGGGCCGTATGCTTGTCTGCCAACCGTCGTCGCGTCGTAGGATAAAATAGTATATCACAACCGCACTTAACAAATTCCCGCTAAAAAGCCAATTTTGATATTTTTATTGTGGTAGCGAACTCTGATAGATATGCAGTGCTGCCAACTGATATGCTCGAAGCCAGTGTAATCAAGAACTCGATTTGATATACCTACAGTAAAATCGATAATATTAAATAGCTTTACCGTTATTCGAAACCTATACCTAATAATAAATTATGAGAGCGGCACTTCCGTTTCCCTTGTTGTATCACTCATTTGACTTCGGTTTCCCCCGCTTTGCCGATCCCCTCCACCGCCAGCAGGCGAGCCGGTGCGGCTTGCATTTGCCTCATTGGCGTCTGTTTCCCAGCGGCGAGCGGTCGTTCCTAAATCTGTCGACAACGACAATTTGGAGTTTTATTTTATTAACGACCGTTATTGTATCACGTAAGACTTTTATTCTATAATTTTGTTTGTGTTTTAAATTAACGGTTTTTACCGTTCGTTTGTAATATTTTCCTCGATTCACGTTCGAGGTTGTTTAAGTTCCCCCGTGTTTCTAACGTCTTTTACAGATTGTAATGGATGATCAGACGGATAAACCGTCGCGGAAGCGGTTATCACACCGCCTTTCAAGCTCAAGTTCATCAAGTACTACGAGTTCGAGCTACAGTAGTGGCTCGAAAAAGACATCACGCAGACGTCGCAAGCAGAAATCTACTAATCGTATGTTGAAAGAATTAACTAAGAATTTTTATGATTTTCGTAATCAATTTCCTGTGCAAAACACTAGTAGTCCTATTATGCATGAAAGTATAGACGCAAATATTAGTGGTTCTCTTTTTCAAGAGTACAGTGATAATGAGGTTACGTTGTTGGACCCTCAGACAACTGAGAACTCCGATTTTAAAATTCAAATTGAGACTAGTGTCAAAGAACCCAGTGTGCCCATCACTCCGGAAAACTATTTATCTACCTTAAAAAATATTCAAAGATTTGAGCAGCCTACCTGGAGTGATGTGCGTTATGCCGATGTGCAACGCAGCTATTGTCATTCACCTGGTTTTGTGGAACTGGAAATGAATGATGAAGTGGCACAGTATGAAACTTCCAAAGCCATGAAATATAGTGAAAGATCGTATGCAGCTATTACGTTTACTTTGCTTAAGCAAAAAGAGGCGTTGGAAAACGGATTAACAAATTTTTTGAAATGTGTTGGTGAGTCCCAGAATATTTCAGCGGACAATATCAAGTAAAAAATGGAGCAAATTTTTGTGCATGGCGATTTCCATAAAGCGTCTGTGGATGCATTGCAATTGGCCTGTGGACATAGAGCTGATGTCGTGCAGCAAAGAAGGGAGCTCATTTTGAAGAATGTCAAGGATCCCTTGGTCAAAACTACGCTTAGGAAGATTCCTCCTTCTTGCACTAATGTATTTGAAGTTAAAGCGTTTACATCTGCCTTGGAGAAGACCGGTGGTGTACGCAAATGTTTTTGGCCGCTAGCCAGATCAAATAATTCTTATATGCCTACTGCGCAAGCAGGACCTAGTGGGATTCAAAAGCAGCACCCTGCGCATGGGAATCGATCTACATGCAACATGCCTGCGCAAGGCACTGCCAAAAAGCGAGGACCTGCACAAGGTACTTCTTATCATTCTCATTCCAATCAGAATTACAACCAACATCCTTGCTGTCCTGCGCAGGGACCAAGCAATTCGGGAAATCAAAGAGGGGGCCAATCTCGTAAAGGCGCACCCTTTCGAGCAAGGCCTACATCCCAACAGCATACCGCAAATAAAGGGCCGTCCAAACGTGCCGGTTCTCCTACCTATAGAGACAAATATACCAAAAGTCGAAAATATTGACTGGCGGATTTTCCGGGCAGGGCAGTTGAAAAAATTTGTTCACATGTGGCGACGGCTCAACGCTCCTCCCACATTGCTGAAAATGATTCAAGGTTATCGGATACCGTTTTCAGACAAACCCCCTCTTGTCATGCCTGGAAAAAGATTCACAGTGCCAGTATCACCAGAAATGACTTCAACGATACTTACTATGAAAGAACAAAAGATTCTAGAAGTGGCTCGAGAAAGCCCAAGTTTTTTATCAGGCCTGTTTCTCGTCACCAAGACCGACGGCACACCAAGACCGATCTTCAATCTCAAAGGTCTCAACAGGTTTGTTCGTACGGACAGATTCAAGTTGTTAAATGCACACAAAGTCACCGACTTTTTGCAAGCCAAAGATTGGTTAACGAAAATAGACCTCACACAGGCCTACTTTCATTTACCAGTTGCAAAATCTCACAGGCGCTACCTGAGATTGATTTACAAAGACGAGCTCTTACAAATGACTTGTCTGCCATTTGGCTTAAGTTCGGCACCAAAAGCATTCGCATCCCTGACAAACTGGATAGCTCAATGCTTTCGCGAAAAAGGAATAAGAACTTTGGTGTACCTCGACGATTTTTTGATTGCCAATCAAAATCGTCAAACCCTCGTCAAACACACAAACCATGTTGTCGAAACATTGTTTCATTTGGGATGGCAAATCAATTGCCAAAAGTCCGTTTTCAAGCCTCAAACGTGCATCGAATATTTGGGAATTCTCTGGAATCCCTGGACAAACCAGAAACTTCTGCCCGAAAAGAAAATTCTAAAGATTCAACGACATCTACAGGACACAATGACACGGCAGAAATTGAATTTAGTAGAAACTCAAATCCTTCACGGAATTATGAATTTCGCCAGTCATGTAGTTCCACGAGGACGCCTGAACCACCGTCAACTTCAGAGGTTTCAGAATTCGATTCTCAATGCACCTCCAAAGAAACACTACCTTCTTCCACCAGAGGTACTTTACGAAATTCATTGGTGGCATCGAAATTGCCTGATTCCGTCACCATTAAAAATACCAGCCCCGTCATTTTTTTTGACAACCGATGCTTCGGATCTAGCATGGGGAGCGCAGCTCAACAATGTGAAACTAGCGGGATCATGGAGCGAGACGGAGAAGCTACTTCATGGCAACCAGAAGGAGTTACTGGCGGTTACAAAAGTTCTAGAACAAACGCCTGCTTTGAATCTTCAGAAGGCCACAATTTTACTACAGACCGACAACCGCACTGTAGTCGCATACCTAAGAAACGAAGGTGGTACTCATTCGGAGACGCTTATGAACTTAACCTACAAAGTTTACCAGCTTCTGGATTACTATCAAATACACCTCAGGGTATACTATCTACCCGGGATATACAATTGCGAAGCAGATCACCTCTCAAGGCTGCGTTGTCCACCAGAGTGGCATTTGTTACCCAAAGCGCTGAGACCGATATTCGCAAAATGGGGCGAACCCGAAATAGATTTATTCGCGTCTCAAATAGCTCACGTGGTACCAGTTTATGTATCCCTAGACCTGAAAGACAATCAAGCATCATTTCACGATACGTTGAGTCGGAATTGGAAGTACAAATTGGCATGGGTATTTCCTCCTCCGTGCATAATACCCAAAGTCCTTTACCATCTGAATCAGGCTACGGGGACATACCTTGTTGTAGCACCCAGATGGGAGAAGGTCTTCTGGCGAGCGGACCTCAAAGCCAGGGCGATGGGTCCTCCGTACACAATTTGGAACCTGAACGAAGTCCTGATAGACGCAACGACCCAAGTACCCCCGTCGAATGTGAGAGAGATGACCCTCGAAGTTTGGAGATGTGGGGGTGGACTGGGGATTTGGTAAATTGGTCTCCAGACCAAAAGCGTCTGTTGGCATCAGGTTGGCGAGATTCCACAATAAAAACCTATAGATATGCTTGGACCCGTTGATGTAAATGGGCTTATAATAATAACTTAAACGCTTCTATCCCAAATGGATCAGATTTAGCTCGTTATTTATCCGATCTTCACCAGAAAGAAAAACTTTCTTACAAAACTATATTACTGCATAAGTCTGTAGTAGCAACCTTCTGCAACGCTGATAATTCAGGAAAGTTATCTACTCACAAACTAGTGCGGCAAGTCCTGAAGGCGATCTCTTTAAAAAATCCAAGAGATCCGAAACCACCCATATGGGATGTCTCGACCCTTACAAGTTTTCTACTTACACGACAACTAGCCGACATGAGCCTGTTTCATATATTGCAACATACGGCAACTCTTCTTCTTCTCTGTTCTGGAAGAAGGATCCATGACTTGACGTTATTATCAGTAGATTCTCAGCACTTATCAGAATTTGAAGATAGCATTACTTTGTGGCCTGAGTTTGGTTCAAAAACGGACTCCGCCGACTATAGACAATCCGGTTGGAAACTTTTAGATTCGGGACAACCTGTATCTACAAACCCATGCTACTGGTTAAGGCAACTTGTTAGAGTGGGTCATCAACGTCGTGTTGATAGTAAAAGTACAAAGCTGTTCATAACGGCTAGAGGAGCAGCTCGACCGGCTTCTCGAACAATTTTAGCAGGATGGGTAAAGTCATATCTACGAGAAGCTGGCATTGTTGCATCCCCTGGAAGCGTAAGAGCTGCAGTAGCTTCCAGAAATTGGATCGATAATTTTCCTGTGAACCAAATCTTAAGTCAAGGAAACTGGCGTTCAGAAAATACTTTTCAACGTTTTTATCGTAGAGAAATCACTCGCCCTGAGCCCCACGACTCAGCCAATCTGAGCAGACTCTTTGAACCTGTTTAAAAATTTTCCAGGTTAAGATATTATGATTGTTTGAAATCACAATAATTATTCGTTGATTTGCTCATAAATGGAAATAAATACGGTTATGTTATAATGAGTTAAGAGTTATGTTTATGTTATTACTATACATTACATAAATAAGTTGGCACTTAAAAGTGACTTTTATTGTTTATCTAACATACTTACCTATAATATCACATTGGCGTCTTTACACCGTGTTTAGGACTGGAAACCTATGATATCTTCGAGAAATTAAAATTAAAAGACAGAGGTAATGATTGTACGACTTTGTATTCCACCAACGTTTTCGTAACAAAAAAATATAAAAATTATTGTAGGTGAAGCAACAATGGGCCGAGGCAAGTATTGCCATCTAAAAACGCTAGGCGCTTCAACATGCCCCCGGGCGTTGAAAGCCGTGCTTTCAACCAGAATCCGATGTCACTGGCAATGGGCAGATCTTGCTGAAGGCCCTGCGGATCACTCCAGTCGATGTCCTTATATCGGCAACGCGAACAATCCCATCAGGTCCAGGATGCACAGCCACGATTCGTCCTAGTCTCCATTTGAGTGGCGGGAGGTTATCGTCCTTTACCACTACCAAAGTGTCCAGCTTCAGACCGTCATTGCAGGAACGCCATTTGACACGCTGCTGTAACTCAGCGATATATTCTTTGCTCCATCGAGCCCAAAAATGCTGACGCAATTGCTCAATGCGTTGATATCGAGTCAAGTGATGAATAGAACGCATTTGGTAATCCTGATGTGGTAAAGAGGTGAGTGGCCGCCCAATAAGAAAATGGCCTGGCGTTAATGGATTGTAATCGGCGGGATCCGAAGAAAGAGGTGTTAGCGGTCGAGAATTCAATATCGCTTCGATTTGTGCAAGCGTGGTGTTAAGCTCTTCATAAGTTAAAGCACAATTGCCCAACACTCTATTTAAATGATACTTCGTCGACTTGACACCCGCTTCCCATAAACCCCCGAAATGCGGAGAATATGCCGGAATAAAATGAAAATTAATGCCATCGCTGGCTGCACTTTCACCCAGTAAATTACAATTGGATTTTAAAAATCTTGGAATATCATTATATGCGCCAACAAATGAGGTACCGTTGTCGGAATAAATATTGACGGGTTTCCCTCTTCGCGATATAAATCTACGTAGAGCAAGTAAAAAATTGTTACTCGTCAAATCACCCACCAATTCCAAGTGAATAGCCTTGGTAGTGAAACAAACAAAGACGACGATGTATACTTTTACCAGCCTACAACTAGCACACATTACAGGTCCCGCGTAATCAACTCCTACGCTATCAAATGCATAGCCCCCTGAAAGAAGACGCTGCTGCGGAAGATTCCCCATCAATGGAACCACTATCTTACCCTTCATGCGAGTACATCTGACACAATTGCGGTAGGTAGCCTTCGCTAAATTCCGACCACCTATAGGCCAATACCTTTCGCGAATTGATGCCAGTAATAACTGGGGTCCAGCATGCAGTAACCTTTTGTGCTCGAACTTAAATAATAATTTAGTAAAAATATGAGTGGACTGTATTAAAATCGGATGCTTTTTGTCTTCAGAAAAAGATGAATTATCAATACGACCTCCGACGCGCATTATATTGTGTTCATCTAAATAAACATTAAATTTTATAAGTTGACTCTTTTTTGGCAAGTTCTGCTTATTTAATAGCAACTGATATTCCGGAAATGAATCGTTTTGACAAATAGGAATAATTATATTTAATGCATTCCGTAATTCCTCTTCCCCTAAGAAAACTGGCGCTACGGATTGTTTCCTACAATTACTAACAAATCTTAAAACGTATGCCACGGATCGCACAAGACGCAAATAATTAGAAAATCGATCAAATTCAATAAATTGATTAACATTGTTATCGATAGCTGCTAAAGAAATGTCCGGTTTTGTCTCTGGTAATACATCGGCATGCCTGGGCTGAGAAGGCCATTTCGACAAGTCTTCACGAAGAAAGTTAGGGCCAGACCACCACAGCTCCAAATTCTGCAGATTACTAATATCTACGCCACGAGATATTAGGTCTGCTGGGTTTTGGTTAGTTGGTACGTGTCGCCATGTACATTTGTCTGTCTTTTCTAAGATTTCAGCAACGCGATTGCGAACAAATGGCTGAAGTCTAGAAGGCAGCATACGTAACCATCCCAACACAATGGTGGAGTCTGTCCAGAAATTAACTTGAGTGATTCTCAGCCGAAGCGAAGTGATGACTTTCTCATAAAGCCGAGCACCTATTAATGCACCACACAATTCCAATCTCGGTATTGTGGTTGGTTTAATCGGTGCTACTCGACTCTTCGCCATTAACAGTCGAACCAAGACCTCTCCGCTATCATTGATGCTACGCATATAAATGCAGGCACCATATGCTCGTTCTGACGAATCCGTGAAAATGTTCAGTTCCGAATATGAATATGCGTCACACATAACAATTCTTGGAATACGAATATTATTCAACAAAGGCAAACTTTCACGAATGGCAATCCAAAGTTTATTAATGTCCTGGGTTAATGGTTCATCCCAAGATATTTTTTGAACCCAAAGCTTCTGCAGTAACACCTTCATGATAATTATGCATGGAGCTAAAAGTCCTAACGGGTCAAAAATTCTAGCAATAACTGAGAGAACATCACGCTTAGTATTGCCGCTGGGAATCGAAGAACCTATTGGAAAGCAGAGTTGATCAGAATCTGCATGCCAACTGAGACCCAATAACTTCTTTGGCTCATCACTGCCAACGTTTAAATCTACTGTTGCCGATTCAGTATTCTCAAGAACCAATTGAGGATGGTTGGACTTCCATTTCCTCAATGGCATACATGCTGAGGCAAGTACATCAGTGACTTCCTTGCGGATAGTGTGAACCTCATTTAAGTCGTCGCCTCCCGTAAGAAGATCGTCAACGTAAAAGTCACGCTGAATGATTTCTGCGATTTTAGTGTTTTTGCATTCTAAACCTAACTGCTTTAGGCATCTAGTAGATAAGAACGCAGAGCTACATATACCGTACGTTACAGTATTTAACATAAACTTCCTAATAGGCTCGCCTGTGTCATCACGCCAGAGTATCTGTTGCAAGTGCCTATCAGATGGATGGACGACTATCTGTCTGTACATCTTCTCAACATCTGAAGATAAAACATACTTATGTTGCCTAAAACGAAGTAGTATAGACACCAGTTCGTCTTGAATGGTAGGACCAATCATCTGAAGGTCGTTTAAGGAAACACCTGAAGTTGTAGGACTACTCGCATTGAATACCACTCGAAGTTTTGTGGTTGTACTACTATCATTTAAAACTCCGTGATGAGGCAAAATATATCCTCTGTATTCAGATTCAGGCTGTTCACTTACCGACATATGGCCTAGCAACTTATACTCATTCATAAAATCGTGATACATTTTACATAATTCAGGTTTGTTTTTTAATCTACGCTCTAATGAGTGTAAACAATGCCTAGCCCGCTGAAATGAGTCACCTAATTCAGGGGCATTGGGTTTGAGCGGTATACGAACGCAGAAACGACCGTCCCCAAGACGGGTCGTATTTTTGACAAAATGATCTTCACACATAGTTTCTTCAGGCGAATAACTCGGTGACTTGGAACTTATTTCCTCAAGTTGCCAAAAACGTAATAAGTCAGCCTGAATATCATCAAAATCTCTATGATGTGCGCAAGAATCAAGTTCAATGAAATTACACTTAAGATCACGTGACAACATATTGTTTTCATGATAACTAAAAATTGGACCTGAAATTACCCATCCTAATCTTGTTTCACACAGTATAGGTTTTTTCTTACCTAACTTTATTCTTTGCGTTCCTAACAAATCCCAAAAGAGATCAGCGCCTATTAAAATATCTACATCAGCAGGCTTGTAAAACGTTGGGTCCGCTAAACAAATATTAGATGGTAATTCAAGATTGGTAATATCTATTTCACGACCTGGTACATTACTAGTAATTGATGGCAAAACATAGCAATAAAGTTCCGAAGAAAAACTATTGTTTAATGACGTCATGGTAACATGACACGTTTTACCTACGCGTGAAATAGCGTTATTAATGCCCAGTATCGATCTATCTATCTGATGTGTTGTCAAGTTTAACTTACAACATAATCTTTCAGTCATAAGACTTGTTGTGCTACCACTGTCTAATACAGCGCGAACGACATGTTCACGACCATTAGAATCGTACAGTTTAATTAATGCAGTAGACAACAAAACATCACATTGAGTTTTATTAGAATTGAATACATTTGCCGACAAGGATAAATTATTGTCATTGGTTGCAGACGGCGGCGACGATGCTGCAGTTACCCCCTGGGATACATTACCGTTATCATGACTTGCGTGCTGATTACTACCTTTATGAATAAGACTGTTATGTCGTCGTTTACAGATCTTACATCCAGTCTTTTTACACATGTTCGCAAAGTGACCTGTTCGAAAACAATTAAAACATAATTTGTAGCTAGGCAATAACTTTAATCGTTCTTCAACCGTCAAAGCAAGAAATTGTGGACAGCTAGCTATATAATGGTCACCCTTACACTTAGGACAAATCCTTTGAGTTAACTCCGTACTACACTTTTGAGTGACATTGTTACCTTGTACGGAAACCATAGACTTTAGCTTACCAAAAGATTTATTACTCAAGTTACTTTGATTACCACGTGATAATTCGAGTGTTTCAATCAAATCAGCACGACTACGGACAAATTGTATAAATATTTCCAAAGTTATCAAACTGTCTTTGTCCATACGTCCCTTAAACTCCTCCCATTCACGAAAGGTTTTTTGGTCTAATTTCCGTGTGATAATGTAAATTAAAAGAGTATCCCACTGTTTGACAGGTTCACCTAACGATTCAAGCGCTCGTAAATTTTTGTTTACTTGATCAATCAAACGTTTTAAAGTTACGGACGACTCCTTTATAATAGTATCGATATTAAATAAAGCAGACACGTGATTTTGTATTAATAAACGCTTATTATCGAACCTATCACATAACAGCTTCCATGCTATAGCGTAATTACTAGCTGAAAACTCAATTGACTGAATCACCACAGCAGCAGAACCTTCCAGAGACGCACGCAAATAATGAAACTTATTTACCTCATCTATTTCATCATTATTGTGTATAAGACTGGTAAAAGTATCTCGAAATTCAAGAAAATCATCATATGATCCCGAAAATTTTGGTAATTGGATAGTAGGTAACTTGACAAGCTTATACTTACTCGCACGAGTACCCCTATCACTACCCGTCGACTCCTCATCGCCTAATTTTTGTAAACCATGAGCAATAGCCATTACCTTAAAATATTGCGACTCAAATTCTGAGCGCTCTTTAAAAAGTTCTTCTTCATTATCAATTAAACATTCCAAACGCAACTGCACCTCATCATATTGCCCATATAAAGATTCGATTTTACCAATACGCAACTGTAATTCCCTGGAGGTGAAGTTGTTCAAAGGCTCTTCACTTATGGCGTTTATATAGTTAACAAACGCAGTTAAACGCCCTTTATAACTGCTACGCTTCTTGATTAATATAGCCTTTTCGTCAGTCATTATGGGATACGGGTGTAGTCGACCTGGAATTTATACAATGAAAACGGTAAATAAACTATAATTACAAACTGTTATATCAGGTTTGTTTACCAAAATGACTCGATAAACTACAAAAAAAGATACGTTTTTACTATAGACTCGTTGCTATTACAGTTTACAAAATAAATTACCAATGGTTACATTAATATAATACCTATACCTTGTATTACCTATATATTAAGTGATGCAAATGTACATACAATAACTTGACTGAATCAGGTACGTTGGTAGGTACCTATACAAATTTAACAAGCAAACTATGAATATTACTTTATAAAAATCGTACAATATCTAGCATATATCTATTCGCCTTTTGCCCCTTACGAATTGACCGATTCGAAATAAAAATTAACAACATATAATAATCGGTTCAACTCGACAAAATAACTTACCCACGAACATTTTACTAACGTGAATACCTATGCAATTTACACTAATAACGACTAATTAATCCAAATATACATTATTTGGATTAATTAGTCGTTATTAGTGTAAATCATAACTACTATACATAAATTAAGTATGATTTGGTATTAATTAAAGCGAAATATACGTAAAATATTCACAATTCAATAGGTAAAAATGAATAGGGTCAAAGGTCAATCTAACGTGGTACAGAAATATAGTGTATTTAATATTACTAACCTTAACTAGATTCCTTATTTTACACCAAATATTACCTGTTTGAGTGCTGGGTTATGTATAAATATATAAACTTAGACTTAATACCACAATTAAATGCACTTAATCCACAATGCCAGTAACCTCCAATCCAGTTATTTCCTTCTTCATAACAAAATTGTTATATTATATATATTCTTCCAAATAATAGTTGGTCCTTATAAATTTGACATCCGGCTTCGATCCAGGACCATGTTTAGGACTGGAAACCTATGATATCTTCGAGAAATTAAAATTAAAAGACAGAGGTAATGATTGTACGACTTTGTATTCCACCAACGTTTTCGTAACAAAAAAATATAAAAATTATTGTAGGTGAAGCAACAATGGGCCGAGGCAAGTATTGCCATCTAAAAACGCTAGGCGCTTCAACACACCGTATAACATTACACCTCCACCGCCAGGCGATAACAAACATTTCTCATAATTTATTATTAGGTATAGGTTTCGAATAACGGTACAGCTATTTAATAGACGCGTTTTACCTCACAATAAAACGCATATTAAATACTTACCTTATTCGAAACCTATACCTAAATAAGTTCTGCCTGGCGCACTACAGCCGCAATGAGGCAAATGCAAGCCGCACCGGCTCGCCTGCTGGCGGTGGAGGGGATCGGCAAAGCGGGGGAAACCGAAGTCAAATGAGTGATACAACAAGGGAAACGGAAGTGCCGCTCTCATAATTTATTATTAGATATAGGTTTCGAATAAGGTAAGTATTTAATATGCGTTTTATTGTGAGGTAAAACGCGTCTATTGTTATAGTAAACTTATACCAAAGACATTAAATTTCAATAGTAAGACTTATACAGAAAATAGGTATCTATGAAATAAACATTTTTAAATATGAACTACGTATACCTATCGGTGCTATTGATCCCAAAAAATGGTGGCCTCGTTACAAATTTACGGTAGTATAAGAATACCCCGTATTTTTTATGAACTCCATACCAACTGTAATCTCCTGGGAAAACCTCGAAAAAGTAATAGATGGTTCAAATTAAGTAGTTCGTAGTTTCGTATATTAAATTAAAATTTTATAAACGCAGACAATGCGTTCATAATAAGCATAGTTTATGTAATCAATCAGTAGTAAAAGATCGGTTCTTAAAGTAACTTTTATATTTAGGGCCGATTATTGCTTTGATCCATTTTAAGCATTAAGTATTACGTATATTACGTATTAAGTAAATCGTATCCATTTATGAATTGATAAATCTTCAAAAAACGAATCTAAAAAAGTTAAAAAAAAAAGTTTAAAAATTTTATCGATTCTGAATTTTATCGATTTACGTTCGGAAACAGACACATAAAAAATGTTGGACGAAAAGGACACAAAACAAAACAAACAATCAGCTGGTCTTTTTCTGTTTTTGCCGAAATAAGTATTACACAAGTTATTACAGAAAAACTAAAAGACTGAATGGTTGGATGGTTTTAAATTGAAACGTAAAAAAGAACTGTTCATCCATCTCGACCGACTGAGCCAGATCCAGTGTCAAACGACAGCGAGTTACGTAATTCCATATTTAAGTATTTTAAATTACTGACGTTGTTTATCACCTTGAACATGAGTGGAGTGTTATTTCGCAGTTTATCGCGAACAAAATCGCTTGTTCTATCCAAAGATATCGTTAGTATTAACATATCATCGAGTATAGTGAGAAATTTTTCTATATCGCAGCGTAATAACATGAAGCTTGTACAGTTTACCTATGGTAATAACCCGGCGGATGGAGCCGATTTGAGAGTGGGTTATTTGGATGGAGATAAGCTTGTGGACTTGAATAAAGTTGATTCAAATCTAAGTACAACACTATTAGGCATTTTGAGGAATGGACAAATGGATAGAGTGAGACAGTAAGTAGCTTCATTTTTGTTATACTAAGGTGACCAACAAGCATACCGCGCGTCTGATGAAAATTCAGTTATCGAGCCAATGGACGTGTAGAATACCGCTTGCATGTTGTTAACCTTGTAAAAATCTTTTCATACCTGTGTCGAAGAACCCCCATGCTTTCTTCCAAAAAATTCTCAACAGGGGTTATTCCACAACAGTTCCTTATATATTCCTGATATTCCTGGACAAATTACATACGGCCATCTAGTCCCAAACTAAGCAAAGCTTGTACTATGGGTATTAGATAACTGATATTTTACTTAATACATTTATTTTTGTAAATATGTACATATAATACATAGAAAAAAGCTAGACCAAGACAAACAGACATGTTCATGCACACAAATATTTGTCTTGTGTGGGGATCAAACTCAACATAAAACAAACAACAAAGACAACATATAAGACACAATATAAAGTGTGCAACTGAGTGTCGCTTGCTGCCATCTTTGCTGCGAACTTAGTAACTCCATATGAGTTTTACATAAAACACTATATTGAGACTGCTCACCACCACCATAGTTTTAGTATAATATAGGTATCATTCTTACACATAATTAAACTCAAAGATTACTGATTGGGGGGTGGCGCGCGAGCAATATTTTATGTTGCGAGCGTTAATATGTCTACGGTAACCGCTTCACATCAGGCAGGCTGTATGCTTGTATGCCACTCAAAGTAGTTTAAAATAGAACTGAATGGATTTTCATACAGATTTCAACGATTGCAATGAGCCAAGTAATTCATAAGGAAATTTTAGGTATAAAATTTATTATATGTATTGTGTAAATTGGCAGTAATATGATGATGATAAGCGTTTTCGATAAATCATCCTGGCATTGAGCTTTAACTAGTACATGTCACTAGTTAGAATGGCATGTGACACTTTGTTACTTGGAGGGAAAGTTTCGGAGATACTAGATATATTTTTTTCTATTAAATATATTTATTTGTGGACAGTATTTATTTTTGATAGTTAATTGTATAATTTTGGGTTGGAAATCTCTGGACACACTAGTAAGGGTCCGTCCATTAATCACGTGAGGTTTTTTTTGCAATTTTAACACCCCCCCTCCCCCTTGGTGATACTTGGTGAGGTTTTGGACTCCCCCCCCCCCCCCCCCCCCCCCCTAAAATCACGTGTATTTTTTGTAGCTACAAATAATCTTAAAACTAAAGGATTTTTATCACTAAGGTGACAAACAAGCATACGGTCCGCCTGATGGAAAGCTGTTACTGTACCCTATGGACGCCTATTTTTTTTTTTTTTTTATATGAGAGGGGGGCAAGCGAGCATGTGGGTCACCTGATGGAAAGCAATCACCACCGCCCATAGAAATCAGCAACACCAAAGGGTCACCGATCCGTTGCCAGCCTTTTAAGGGAAATATTGACTCTGTTCTTGAAGGCCCCCATGTCGTATTTATTTGGGAATGCCGCTGGAGGAAGTTGATTCCACAATTTCACAGTTCGTGGTAGAAAATGTCTCAAAAAGCGTACTGTAGTAGATCGCCAAATATCGAGATGATGAGGATGGAATTTTAATTTATGGCGAGTTGTACGATAGTGGAATTCAGCGGCAGGTATCAAATCAAATAGCTCATCCGAGCACTCCCCGTTATATAATTTATATAGAACGCAAAGAGATGCAACATCTCTGCGTGTAGAGAGAGACTCCAGCCGATCAGAAATCATTGGGTCACCGACGATTCGAACAGCTCTTCGTTGTATGCGGTCAAATGGAGCAAGTAAGTACTGGGGCGCACCAGCCCAGAGATGTGAACAGTATTCCATATGAGGCCTAACTTGGGCTTTATACAGTTGAAGGCGATGGTGTGGTGTAAAATACCGTCTGGCTTTACAGATGATGCCAATTTTCCTAGAGGCCAATTTGGCCTTGCACTCCAAGTGACCACGGAACTGAACATCGCTCGATATGTCAACACCCAAGATACCAATGCTGGAGCTAATAATAAGGGGAGTACCTTCCAATCTGGGAGATACAACAAAAGGGGACTTTTTTGCGGTAAACGCACAAACTTGTGTCTTTGAGGGATTCAGTTGGACTAAGTTCAGTCTACACCAATCAGAGACGTGTCCAAGAGACGTCTCCATCTCAGACACAAGTTTTGTTCGGTACTCATCGACGCTATCCCGAGAAACATTGCATAAACCACTGTATCTTGCGTCCAAGGTACTGTCATCTGCATAGCAATGGATGCCGCATACATGCAGGAAGTCATTGATATGCAGAAGAAACAATGTGGGGGACAATACGCAGCCTTGTGGCACACCAGCGTTCAGGGATAATGGATCGGAACGTGCACCGTCAATCACAACTTTAATGACCCGCCCAGTAAGAAAGCTGGCAATCCATGTGCAGAGTCTCTCAGGTAACCCAAAAGAAGGAAGCTTGGATAGTAGTGCCTTATGCCACACCCGATCAAAGGCTTTTGCGATATCCAGACTAGCAGCCAAAGCCTCGCCCTTGCTTTCCACTGTCTCCGCCCAAAGGTAAGTCAAATATACCAGAAGATCACCAGCCGAACGACCTTGACGAAAGCCATATTGGCGATCATTAATCAGCTGGTGATCCTCTAAGTATGCCATCAACTGTTGGTTGATGATATTTTCCATTATTTTGGAAAACAAGGATGTTATAGCAATGGGCCAGTAGTTGGACGGATCTGAGCAAACACCTTTTTTAGGGATCGGGTGAACCAAAGCCTCCTTCCACGAGCTGGGGACCACGCCAAGCGAGTACGAGTACCGAAATAGGCGGGTTAGAATTGGGGCTAACTCCGCGGCACACATTTTCAAAACAACGGATGGAATCCCATCCGGCCCACTCGACTTACGGATGTCCAGGGAGAAAAGCGCTCTACGCACGGCTCTTTGCCTGAACTTAACTTCTGGCATAGAGCTCTCACACCGAGGGATGGTAGGTGGTGTGGCTCCCCGATCATCCAGAGTCGAGTTAGATGCAAAAAGAAACCCTAGAAGATCGGCTTTTTCCTTTGCAGTATGGGCCAGCGAGTCATCCATCCGCTGCAATGGTGGAAACGACGACTGACAAAAGTTACCTTGAACGGCTTTGGCGAGCGACCAGAACGCACGAGACCCAGAGGGCAAACGCACTAGTCTCTCGCCAATTTCGCTAATAAATCTGGACTTTGCCTTCGCGATACAACCCTTCAACGATCTGGAATCAGAGTTGTATTTTTTTTAAGTACGCCGGTATTTAATAAATAATAATAAATAATAAATAATTTATTCACATTTGGATCTCCAGTTGCCCGAGCATTGGACCAGGCACGGTAGGAATCTTGCTTCTGACGCGACGCGGCTCTGCAAGACCCACCGAACCATGGTCGAGAT
Organism: Hypsopygia costalis; assembly: GCA_937001555.2. Lineage (NCBI taxonomy): Eukaryota > Metazoa > Arthropoda > Insecta > Lepidoptera > Pyralidae > Hypsopygia > Hypsopygia costalis. The sequence continues at coordinate 8,254,165 of OW443350.2, forward strand.
TTGCCGCCAATGGGCACCGCAGAATTGGGAATAAATAGTTCCATACCCTGCAGAACCACATCAGCGACAGCATTTGTACAGACACTGGGGTCCCCAAGGATAGGAAGCTAGGAAGTCACGCAGCCCATCCCAATCTGCTGACCTAAAATGCCACACACGACGGATACCTGCTGTACGCGGTCGCTTTTGGTGTATGAGTGGCACCACACATCTTATCAGGCAATGATCTGAGGAACCAAGAGGGGCGCCAACAGACACGCGATAGTTATCCGGGTGGGAGGTCAGCAGAAGATCCAAAAGGGATGGCACATGGTTCTCCACATCCGGTACCCTTGTAGGTGAAGAGACCAGCTGCGTTAGACCATATGCCAAGGCAAAGTCATGAAAAGATCTTCCAGCATGGTCAGTAGAGCGTGACCCAAGCCATTCGACGTGGTGGGCATTGAAATCACCCATAACCACAATCTCGGCAGAAGGCATTTGCTGGAGTAGGCTGTCAGTCGTCGTTTGGATGTGTTCAATAAGGCGCTCCGTTTCGGCGTTACCGCTGTGGGACCTGTAGAGGCACGCGTAGATACGAATATGGTCGTCAAAATCTGCGCGCAGCCACATAATTGACATGCCCCTCTCTTCAAGACTGCCAAGACGTCGACAACAGATATCCTCCCTAACGTACGCGCACACACCGGCTCGTGGCACAAAATTGTGTTCCAGTATGTACCCTGAGTAGCGCAGATACGAGATGTCGGATGGTGGGGATATCTGTGTCTCAGTCAAAAAGAGCAAGGCTGGCTTAGCCGTCTCAAGGTGCTGGTGGACGGCATTCAGGTTGGAGTGAAGCCCCCTTATGTTACACAGCTCGATATGGAGCTCAGGGGAACATGCTGTCCTCTTCTTACACTTGCTCCTGGCAGAGATACAGAGCGGCATAGTGCCCGCCCCAGAATACGTCGGGCGGCCTGAGTAGTGAGAGTGGGACTCAGGGAGGGATTCTCCTTCACCAACGGTGACGGTACCCTCCTGGGGTATTCTTCTTCCTAATGCCACTGCCATATCCAGAGTCGAGGTTTTTGGTTTGGGCTCCGGGTCTCAACACTCACCGCACGAAACGCAATAGCAAGCTACTACTTCACGCCGGTTTTCTGTGAGAGAGTGGTACTGCCCCGGACGAGCCGGCCCAATTACGAGCTGCAGTCACTCAATCTCCATAACTTGACCGCGACCATGTCATGGACACTAAATGACTCCAGCTTAGCTCTACCCCTTTAGAAAAAAATATGCCTATACCACCAGAAACATCACTTGCACGTTGCCGACCCTACACGTATGAGCGTAAAAATGTTTTCACGTCCTCCTTTTGAAGAACCCCAGGTTGACGTTGTAGTCTCCTGAGAAAACTTCCACAGGCAGTTCATACCACAGCTTGATAGTACGGAACTTCTCTGGAACCGCACAGTACGTGACCTCTTCGGTTCTAATATATGAGGATGAATTCCCTGTCGATGGCGAGCGGTGCAACAGTAGGAGGAGGCCGTGGGTATTATGTCAAATGTGGTGACCCCTTATCGTTGCATAAAAGTTCTGCCCCCTTACCACCAACTCTTATTGCGATTTAATAACTGACTAGAATGCTTATTCATACCAATGAATAAACGACTCATTTCAAATTGAACAGTCGCTTATTCAATGGTATGAATAAGCATTCTATTCAGTTATTGAATCGCAATAAGAGTTGGTGGTAAGGGGCCTGTTCGCGCAAGCATGAACATGGCAGACGCGCTACAGAATCGTGGCAGCTCCATCAATACTCTGAAACCATTATTATACTGTATGCGCAGTAGTGATGTAACGAATGTCAATTTCTAGACATTCGCGAATGCGAATGCGAATATCTGCCGTCGATATTCGCGAATGCGAAACGAATATTGACTTTTGTATTTGGCGCCATTGGTCTTTGGCTTTATTTTGACAGCCTAGTTGGCGCGCGAGTTACACGCACACATTTGTAATTATTTGCATCTACTTCAGAGCATTGTCGAGCCGATCCGAAGAAGGCCGATTGCTGTTTGATTTACGTGTGATGTTTATTGTTTATTTAACAAAAAATCCTAACAGAAGATAAGGTTTTAAAATAAATATATAAGAAGTTGATACTTATTTCTCTATTTAATTTACCTTTTTGTAATTGAGAATCTTAATTATTTTTAGGACGTTCATATTCGCAAAACATTCGCATAAAATTGCGAATGCGAATGCGAATGTCGAGAAATATGCGAATATTCGCGAATGCGAATGCGAATACGAATATTCGTTACATCACTAAATGCGCAGGGAGTTGTAGGCCGTCATCGTCTTCAACTTCGCTCATTGCCTAGCATCGGCGAGTCAATGTCTTCAACACGCCGCTTTTCGGTTTAGAAATCGCGCGTTTGACAAAAAAATAAATACACGTGATATTTTACTACACCCCCCCTCCCCCCTTGTGATATTTCGTGATTTTTACCGAACCCCTCCCCCCCCTTTTGAACCTCACGTGATTAATGGACGGCCCCTAAGTAGCTACAGCAACTACTTATCAACAGACATGGCATGATTATTTGCCATAAAAGGTGTATCAATATCATATCTTGATATGTCAATAAAAACGACTGTATGTAGTAATAAAAGTAAAGATAAAAAAAGATACAACATGAAAAAAATGTTTATGTATATAACTTTTGACTGTTTCAAGATAAATTATCAGTTTGATTAAACTATATTGAGACTGCTAAATGACACTGAACATACAATGATGTTTTGCACATACAGTAACAACGCTGTTGTAAATAAGGTATAGTGCAGTGCGGTTCTAATAACTTATTTAAAAAGCGTTGCGTGCATACTACCATTCTATCACGGCACAACAAACTATCATGCCCTCTCTACCCTTAGTCAGAATAAATATTTAAAGACATTGCGTGCTTTCTGTTGCAATGGTTCGTCAAAGTTTTTTTTATATTATGTTTTTTTTTTTTTTATACTACGTCGGGTGGCTGACAAGCATACGGCCCGCCTGATGTGAAGCGGTTACCGTAGCCATATTAACGCGCTCGCAACATAAAATATCGCTCGCGCGCCGCCACCCCCGCTGCCAACGCAGCATCTCCTTCCTTTTTAGGGTTCCGAACCTCAAAAGGAAAAACGGAACCCTTATAAGATCACTTTGTTGTCCGTCTGTCTGTCTGTCTGTCTGTCTGTCTGTCTGTCTGTCTGTCTGTCTGTCTGTCTGTCTGTCTGTCTGTCTGTCTGTCAAACATTTCTATGTCGAGAATGCGTGGAGGTATCAAGCTGAAATTTGAACTGTATACACAGGTCTACGGTCCCATGAAGTTAAAAAAAAATCAAACTGCTAAGTTTACGTAGAAAAAAGTTACGGCCGTTTATTCAGCAAAAAACGCATATTTCGACACACTCAAAGGAATCAAAACCTATAGGGTACTTCCCGTTGACCTAGAACTATGAAATTTGGCAAGTAACATCGTTATAGACTACAAGTACAGGAATAAATCTCAAAACTATACATTTGTAAATAGATCTAAAAAAATAGGGGGTCTATATTTTTTATAGGGTGTCGAAATTTCAAATTGAAACTACTAGTTCAAATGGGGTATCATATGAAAGGGCTTGATGTACACATTGCAAAATATATTTTATTTATTTTTTTCGACGCATTATTTCTTATGAATAATGAAAAATATGAAATTTAATAATGATACTACGTACCTACGGAACCCTCGGTGGGCGAGTCCGACTCGCACTTGTCCGGTTTTTTCTGGTGACCTCACTCACTCGCAGGAACACAACAACCCTCAAGGGAATTGTTATTTGGCTGAGGTATTCTGTGAGGTGGAGGTACATTCCCCAGGTGGGTAGCTTACAATTACGCTCCCTACCTCTCTTTTCGCCAGAGCTTCGTTTGTCAGTCACCAGGGTGCACCGCGTGCAGGTGAAGTTGGCTTTGGTTCAAAGATGTTGATGAACCACTCACACCCCATGTTGAAGGGCAGACAAGCATATGACCCGCATGATGTGAAGTGGTTACCGTAGCCGTAACGCTCGCAACATGAAATATCGCTACCATACTGCCACCCCCGCTGCCAACTCAGCAACTCCTTTCTTTCTGGTGACCTCACTCACTTGCAGGATCACAAACAACTCTCAAGGGAGTTGTTTGTGATCCTGCAAGTGAGTGAGTAAGGTGCATCACTTGCAGGCGAGGTTGGCTTTGGCTCCAAAGATAATGATTAACCACTTACACCCTACACTTTGTTAGATTATCGTCTTGTGACAAGGGTTTCACATTAGGCATTTTGCCATCAACATAGTATCAAAAAGGGCTATCAGAAAATGAAAAATAAAATAATTGTTGAATTGCGGGATTTTTTACCCCCTTCCCCTCTCCTTTGCTGGAGAGATTTCGCTAGGCAAACCTCCTGAAATGTCACCAGCAAGAGAGATATATCGATATTACCTTCATAATATCTATTGGTTTATTTTAATATAATATAGAATTATTGTATCAAATTTTGCCATGTTTTAGTCCAGAAACATGTTTTACATTAATTTGATCTGATTTCTTCACACTTTTGTAATATAAGCTGCTCGAAAAAAATTAAGTGATATTGGCCCCAATTGGGGGGAGAGTTTACAATTGAAACGTTTGAATATGTGTATGTAAATGAGGTTCCTAATCGTCGTTTGGTCGGATCCGATTTACTGAGCACATTTTTTTTGTATTGATTGTATATCTAGTTGTGGTATTCATGATCGAAGCCGTCACTTCCTAGTTTCCTTTCAGGTACTCAAAGGTTGACTGAAAGAGATCCCTTACCTATAGGGATATAAGGGGCCATCCATAAATTACGTCACACGAATTTCATGATTTTTTCACAGCCCCCGTCCTTGTCACAGCTGGTCACATTTGTGAGACTCCCCTCCTCCCTAGTGTGACGTAACATATTTTGCAATTTTACATCTAGAATTGCAAATATTTTTGACTTTTTCGTTAATAGTTCAAAGTTCGTGTTTTAACACTTAGATTATAATTAATTTTGAAATGTCACGTCACGAAATGTAGGACCCGTCCCACCCCTTGTCACACAATGTCACACTTCAACGACCCCCTCCCTCCCCCTGAACGTGGGACGTAATTTATGGATGGTCCCTAAATCCGTTCTTGAACACTATGTCTTATTACAACAACCTGTGTTATGTAATATAAATTTGACGAGCTCGATGGTCGAATGGCTAACAATGGCCACTTTGACTCCGAGGTAGTAGGTTCGATTCCCACACGAGGCAAACATTTGTGTGTATGAACATGTCTGTTTGTGTTGGTCTGGGTGTTTTCTCTGTATTTACAAAAAAAATGTATATATACATATATAACAGTGATCTAGTTACCATAGTACAAGCTTTGCTTAGTTTGGGACTAGATGGCCGTGTGTCCAGGTCCAGTCCAGAAATATTTATTTATTTATACTGAAAATTTTACAAGCAAACAAGCTTGTTTATTTTTTTAACCGACTTCAAAAAAGGAGGAGGTTCCAATTCGACTGAATATTTTTTTTGTTATTCGATATCTTTGCGAATTGTGAACCGATTTTCTAATTCTTTTTTTATTTGAAAGGGTATGATTGCAAGGTGGTCCCATATTCACCAAGTCAGGATCTGCTGTTGGGATGCCAGGGAAATCAAGGGAAACCCTTAAATTTTATAATCATGTATGGTCAAATTCATTTTTTTTATTTGAAAGGGTAATTGGGAGGTGGTCCCATATTCACCAAGTCAGGGTCTGATGATGGGATCCCAGAAAAATGGAGGGAAACCCTTAAATTTGCCCTGTGGTAGCCGGCAGAATAGAATTGTGCCACGCCATTGCTCTGCGCTGGATGTCGTACAAGGCGACTAAGGAATCTTGTGTCATGCAATAACTTTTCTCCCGGAAGGCGGACAACAGCGTCTGCCGGGGTATTTCACCAATAAGCTGCGCTCGCCAACTGAAGTCGGTTTCAATTTTTTTTTTAAATCAACTTTATTTATAAATTCTTTCAGAGTTAAAGCATCAAACCCGCCATCAATTCCACTATCGTCAGTGACATTAGCAGCGCCAATCACAGGTGTGGATAAGATCCTGTGTATTGGACTAAACTATAAGGATCACTGTGAGGAACAAAACCTGACCCCTCCACCAGTGCCGATGATCTTCAGCAAGTTCGCTAGTACGATCATCGGGCCGAATGAGCCGTTGAAACTGAGGACGGATGTTACTAAGGTAAAATATATGGGACTTCATCATCATCATCATCAGCCTGTATCTACCCACTGCTGGATATAAGCCTTCTCCGATGCTTTCCACCAAATACGATCCTCCGCCTTCCGCATCCAGCCGCTTCCAACCGCTTTCGACCATCTAGAAGAAGGGCGTCCATCGCTTCTTCGTCCTACGCTATTTGGGACGTAAGTGGTTCATAAACATATTAAAGTCAAAGCGAATCTTCCTTGCACGTGGTGCACGATAACTATTGAGTAACGAGGCTCTGGCTGGAGAGGTAGGGCACAGCACATTTGTAAGCTGCCCGACTGGGGAAGTACTTCTGCCTCACAGAATACCGCAGCCAAATAACAATTCCCTTAACGATTGTGGTGTTCTTGCACTGTGTTTGCTTTGGGCGGCGGCTTGTCTGCCACCCGGTATGCTGCCCGACTATGTCTCTCACTCACGAAGCCAAATAAACAATAGGCTATTTGACAATGTTCAAAAATTGTATAAATTATTTAACAATATCGCAAAATACACAAAACTATAAAGATCTGCAAACTTTCATTCTAATATCTTCCGTCCTACTTATTTTAGGGTCGATCAAAGTTTGCCGGGAAAGTCCATTTTAAAAGTATGAAATTATTAAAAAATAATATTTCTACTGGAGAAGCAATAAAAAATACTATAACTTTTATGATACTAATTACATAAACGTAATATTTGCCGTGTGGTTTCCGGTAGACTAGAATAGAATCACTCCGTCTCTTCCCGTGGATGTCGTACAAGGCGACTAAGGGAAATACATTATAAAACATTGATCAGGCCTCCCCAACCCGTCTGGCCAGCGTGGTGAGTGTAGGTCAAATCCTCCTTCTGTCTGGGACAGACGAAAGAGGGTCGTGCAGGTCGTGCTCCTGTAGTGGAGACTAAAATGACCTGATGATGATGATGAAACGTAATATTTTTAACATAGCTGTCGTACAAATTTCTGATTTAATGCATACAAAATACAAACCTGTGACGTCATAACGCCTTTTGTATGGAGCATTTTCGGGAAAGTCCAAAATTGAGATTTTCAAATTAACATACTCGAGAGATTTTTGTGCTATCGAAGTAATTCTTTCACCTATGGTTATGTTATTGAGACGTCCCTACATATCAAACCGAAAACCATGTTGATCAAATAGCTTGCTATCTCTTTTCCTCACTTAGCGCCATTCGCGCTAAGTGAGGAAAAGAGATAGCAAGCGAAGTAGCAAGTATATTAAATCGCTGATATGATAGGGATGGCGATAGCCTATGTCCACCCTGCATATATTATAGGTAGCTGTCCATGCAACAGCATTGAATTACATTCTCAATTTGCTACAATAACAATTTTCCGACGCAAAATGGCATGGATACATATAGAAATAAACATTCATTGTATACGGCTTTTTCAAACGACAGCCTCACATCATCCTTAAATCTTGATTATTTCTTTCCATGGCGTGACATAAAACATCCGATTATATCATTCCGGGCCCACCTACGCTCGAAATGAATTACATTCTCAATTTGCTTCAATAATTGACTTCAATTTGCGTCGCGCCGAGGTCACATCGCCCCTCCGTGATTCACGCTACAAATTTTTGACCCCATCTGCCTATTTAATAATTATATTTGTTCCCGCGAAGGTACGAACGTATAGTCCAGTCATATTAGTAAAAATTAAGTGAATATCTTGGATATCGAGATACCTATCTGTAAACTCGTATAAACTTATATTTTGACATCCCAAAACTTGTCTCAAAATTCACACATGATAGGATGGCCGCAACTTAAAAAGTCACAGGTTCAAAGCACAAAATCGTTTTTTTTTTTTGTAAATATCTCGTTTCTTATGGGTTTTACGCTACTTGTATTTCGTATCAATATTGTGGAGAATTCAATTCTCTACAATTTTTGTTTTAAACATTTTTTCATACGTCGAACCTTTGTCGAGATAGAGGGCAGAGAGCGCGCGGCTAGAGTAACATTTGAGATCAACCGGTTAGCCCCGATCAATCGTAGTATAAAGTTTACAAATTTTTAATTATTGCTAAATATATAATTATCATTTTTTATTTTATTATATAGCCACATGGTTTATAGCTGGGTATCTTGATTTCCGAGGAGAACTCCCTATAATGACTGGACTATGTAAGTCTCTTTTTGTTTATTCCATTCGCAAGGCCCAGAAGACCAATTCTCGTAATTGCTTTACGATCGCAGAATGAAGTTGACTGAATCGGGACTGAATTATGAATTGACTAAAAATAATACACTTGATGTAATTGATTAATTAATATCAATTACTATTGCTAGCAGAATACTATCCATAGTTTGCTTCATTTTCGGTCATATTCCGCTAAAATACGGTTGCCATCTTTAAACGCTGCAACCATCACAAGATGCGTGAAAACTCCGGATTTTGAATCTTAAAACCCGGATGTTTTTATGTATTACCACAGAATAATATACACTAGTATTACTACTATTTTTTATTCTGTGACAAGACGGTTCTTCGCAGTATGGAGCGGGTGGTAGTAATTTTAAACTTTTAACCCTGGACAATGAAACCCCGCCCGGACGCTCCCCGGACGCCCTCCATATTAGGACAAATCCGGGGAAACCCGGACGGATGGCAACCCTACGCTAGACTCACACTTTAAGCACAGTATAAGCAAACCCCGGCCACTCCATACAAAAATGGCGCTTTTGCATGTAGTAACCAAATGACGTCTGTACACGTGCCTATGTTTGAGTGACGTTCTCTAGGGCTGACATTATTCAATTATTAGTCGGACATGTAAGGGGGTGTAAGTGGTTCATCAACATCTTTGAACCAAAGTCAATCTTACCTGCACGGGGTACACCCTGCTGACTGACAGACGAGGCTCTGACGAAAAGAGAGGTAGGTAGCGATGTAACGACTCGACTTTTTAAACCGATTCAAACCGATTTGAGCATAAACCGAGTTGCGTCGATTAGCGCGTCAGCGCGTCTTGCGTCTACTAAACCGATTTGGCTGAGTCGAACTTACTTATGCATCTCGCTCGCGTCGCTCTGCGCGCATTCGCCCGTTTGGCCGTTTGCTCGTTTGGCCGTTTGACCGTTAGCTTGTTTGGCCGTTTGGCCGTTTGCTCGTTTGGTCGTTTGCTCGTTTGGCCGTTTACTCGTTTGGCCGTTTGCTTGTTTAGCCGTTTGGCCGTTTGCTCCTTTGGCCGTTTGCCCGTTTGGTCGTTTGGCCGTTTGGCTGTTTGCTCGTTTGCTCGTTTGGCCGTTTGCCCGTTTGGCTGTTTGCGCGTTTGGCCGTTTGGCCGTTTGCTCGTTGGCCGTTTGGCCGTTTGGTCATTTGCCCGTTTGCTCGTTTGGCCGTTTGGCTGTTTGCTCATTTGCCCCTTTGCCCGTTTGACCGTTTGCCACAAGTAAACGAGCAAACGAGCAAACGGGCAAACGGGCAAACGGCCAACCGGCCAAACGGTCAAACGGCCAAACGGTCAAACGGCCAAACGAGCAAGCGGGCAAACGGGCAAACGAGCAAACAGCCAAACGGCCAAACGGGCAAACGGCCAACCGGCCAAACGGTCAAACGGCCAAACGAGCAAACGGGCAAACGAGCAAACAGCCAAACGGCCAAATGAGCAAACGAGCAAACAGCCAAACGGCCAAATGAGCAAACGAGCAAACAGCCAAACGGGCAAACGACCAAACGGCCAAACGGCCAACGAGCAAACGACCAAACGAGCAAACGGGCAAACGCGCAAACAGCCAAATGGGCAAACGGCCAAACGAGTAAACGGCCAAACGGGCAAATCACCAAACGGCCAAACGGCCAACGAGCAAACGGCCAAACGGGCAAACGCGCAAACAGCCAAACGGGCAAACGGCCAAACGAGCAAACTGCCAAACGGGCAAACGGCCAAACGAGCAAACGGCCAAACGGGCAAACGAGCAAACGGCCAAACGGGCGAATGCGCGCAGAGCGACGCGAGCGAGATGCGTAAGTAAGTTCGACTCATCCAAATCGGTTTAGTAGACGCAAGACGCGCTGACGCGCTAATCGACGCAACTCGGTTTATGCTCAAATCGGTTTGAATCGGTTTAAAAAGTCGAGTCGTTACATCGCTTTCGACTCGGCCAAATCGGTTTAGTAGACGCGCTAATCGACGCAACTCGGTTTATGCTCAAATCGGTTTGAATCTGTTTAAAAAGTCGAGTCGTTACATCGCTTTCGACTCGGCCAATTCGGTTTAGTAGACGCGCTAATCGACGCAACTCGGTTTATGCTCAAACCGGTTTGAATCGGTTTAAAAAGTCGAGTCGTTACATCGCAATCAAACCGATTCAAATCGGTTCAAACCGATTCAAGTCGGTTCAAATCGCGATTTCGTCGATTCGGTTTGGAATCGATTTGCATGAATTGTCTAACCGATTCAACTCGGTTTGACAAAATTCCAGATCGTAACATCTCTAGGTAGGACATAGCGTATTTTTTAAGCAGCCCGACTGACGAAGTACCACCACCTCACAGAATACCGCAGTCAAATAACAATTTCCTTGAGGGTTGTTGTGTTCCTGCGAGTGAGTGAGGTCACCAGAGAGAATGGAGTTGCTGCGTTAGCAGCGGGGATGCAGCGCGCGAGCGATATTTAATGTTGCGAGCGTTAATATGGTTACGGTAACCGCTTCACATCAGGTGGGCGTAGTGAAGAAAAAAAAAACGTGTGACACTCGGGGACTGCCGCGGTAAAGCATAGCATTTTTTATCAACTAATGCTCGTTTGCTCGTTCATCCATCCATATCCATTCATCTATCCATCCATCCATCCATATCCATTCATCTATCCATCCATCCATCCATTCATCCACCCATCCATCCATTCATCCATCCACCCATCCATCCATCCATTCACCCATTCATCCACCCATCCACCCACCCAAATCAACCCACCTACCCATCCATCCATCCAAAGCAACCCACCCACCTATCCATCCATCCATCCATCCATCCATCCACCCATCCACCCATCCATCCATCCATTCACCCATTCATCCACCCATCCACCCACCCAAATCAACCCACCTACCCATCCATCCATCCAAATCAACCCACCCACCTATCCATCCATCCATCCATCCACCCATCCACCCATCCACCCATCCATCCACCCATCCACCCATCCATCCACCCATTCACCCATCCACCCATCCATCCATCCATCTATCCATCCATCCATCAATCCATCAATCCATCCAACCATCCATCCGTCAATCCGTCCGTCCGTCCGTCCGTCCATCCATCCATCCATCCATCCACCCATCCACCCATCTATCCACCCATCCACCCATCCATCCATCCATCCATCCATCTATCCATCCATCCATCCATCCATCCATCCATCAATCCATCCAACCATCCATTCGTCAATCCGTCAATCCGTCCGTCCGTCCATCCATCCATCCAAATTGTTTTTTTTTTACTTTCCATGTGTTGAGACATCCATCCACTGCACAAATAACTCTCATCTTTTACATACTCGCATATTATTTTAAACTGAATGGAGAATAAAATACAAGCGACGTCAATTCGTACGTTGTGGCATTCCTTGCGAACGGTTCCAAATCGGTTCCATAGGGGAGGTGAGGTCGACTAGTGAGAGCGGCAGAGAGTGTCCATACTGTACGTTAGTACTATTACTTATACTGTGGTATAAGTAATAGTGAAGTAAGCCGATCTGCGCATACTCAGCGACAATTTACACCGCATATTGCGATTGGCTTAATAAAAAAAAAATAAGTATAAGTAATAGTACTTCGTACAGTATGGCCACTCCCTGGCGCTCTCTCGTGTCGACCTCACCTCCCCTCTGAGACAAATCGGGAACAGTTTGTATGGCGCCGCACGCACACACGCTCATTCGCGCTCTGTACAGACGTCATTGTTTATGTAGTAGTAAACGACGCGACATTTGTATGGAGTGGCCGGGGTGTGCTTTAAGTAAACTTTGCAGTTTCATATTGTGATATGAGAATACCGAATATGACATTTGTGAGATCGACACTAGCTCGGAACTAAATTTTAACTACGTTTAAATTACGAGAATTTGTCCCTCATCAGATATTTTCTTTACCTTTCGTGTATAATTATATATATGTAATTTACAATTGGTTCTCGACTAACACCTGAGCTCGAGCATGGGTTATACTGAAAATCAGCCCTGTGTAGACATCTGTCTATGCAGTACAGTGCTGAGTATAATCCAATTGTCAAGAATGTCCTTTCATGTTGATACGTTGTAATTGTTGTTCTTGTATGTTATTTTTCTGACAATAAATGCTTATTATTATTATTATTATTTTTTGTAACAAGTAATAAAAGCTTGTTTATTTTTTTTTGTTTTACTGCTTTCTTGAAGTATTAGTTTGGTTATCAGTTTAGTCGAAAAAAAATGGCGGTATAAAGACATCAATAATGAAAATATCTATTTAAAAATAATATTTCCTAAGATACGGCATTCCTCGATTTAAAAATCTATCTAGATTCTAGATCCAAAAACCCTAACCCTAGATTGTCATCGAAAGTCAGAATCATTAGAGCCGGTAATATGCTTACGTTAAGCGTTTTACACCAGGCGGGCCGTATGCTTGTCTGCCACCCAACATAGTATAAAAAAATCTACCCCCAGGAAAAGCTGTCTGTATGATGCAATTCTCAAAACAATAAAAAAACATGCGCTACATTATATTGGGAGTAAGAATATTTAAAAGTCCTTACCCTAATTTCCTAATCATCATCATCATCAGCCTGTATCTACTCACTGCTGGATATAGGCCTTTCCTATTGCTTTCCACCATATGTGATCCTCCGGTAGTTTAGATTAGACTTTTAGATAGATAGCTAGAATAGAAACATAGGGTGTAAGTGGTTCATCAACATCTTTGAACCAAAGCCAACTTCACCTGCATGTGGTGCACCCTACTGACTGACAAACGAAGCGCTGGCGAAAAGAGAGGTAGGGAGTGTAATTGTAAGCTATCCGACTTGAGGGCTGTTGTGTTCCTGCGAGTGAGTGAGGTTAGCAGAAAGGAAGGAGATGCTGCGATGGCAGCGGGGGTGGCGGCGCGCGAGCGATATTTTATGTTGCGAGCGTTAATATGCCTATGGTAACTGCTTCACATCAGGCGGCTTGTCTGCCACCCGTCGTAGTATAAAAAAAACCGGACAAGTGCGAGTCGGACTCGCCCACCGAGGGTTCCGTAGGTACGTAGTATCATTATTAAATTTGATATTTTTCATTATAAATAAGAAATAATGCGTCGAAAAAAATAAATAAAATATATTTTGCAATGTGTATATCAAGCTCTTTCTTAGGATACCCCATTTGAACTAGTAGTTTCAATTTGAAATTTCGACACCCTATAAAAAATATAGACCCCCTATTTTTTAAGATCTATTTACAAATGTATAGTTTTGAGATTTATTCCTGTACTTGTAGTCTATAACGATGTTACTTGCCAAATTTCATAGTTCCAGGTCAACGGGAAGTACCCTATAGGTTTTGATTCCCTTGAGTGTGTCGAAATATGCGTTTTTAGGGTTCCGAACCTCAAAAGGAAAAACGGAACCCTTATAAGATCACTTTGTTGTCCGTCTGTCTGTCTGTCTGTCTGTCTGTCTGTCTGTCTGTCTGTCTGTCTGTCAAGAATTTCTATGTCGAGAATGCGTGGAGGTATCAAGCTGAAATTTGAACTGTATACTCAGGTCTATGGTCCCATGAAGTTAAAAAAAAATCAAACTGCTAAGTTTACGTAGAAAAAAGTTACGGCCGTTTATTCAGCAAAAAACGCATATTTCGACACACTCAAGGGAATCAAAACCTATAGGGTACTTCCCGTTGACCTAGAACTATGAAATTTGGCAAGTAACATCGTTATAGACTACAAGTACAGGAATAAATCTCAAAACTATACATTTGTAAATAGATCTTAAAAAATAGGGGGTCTATATTTTTTATAGGGTGTCGAAATTTCAAATTGAAACTACTAGTTCAAATGGGGTATCATATGAAAGGGCTTGATGTACACATTGCAATATATATTTTATTTATTTTTTTCGACGCATTATTTCTTATTTATAATGAAAAATATCAAATTTAATATTGATACTACGTACCTACGGAACCCTCGGTGGGCGAGACCGACTCGCACTTGTCCGGTTTTTTGCTGAATAAACGGCCGTAACTTTTTTCTACGTCAACTTAGCAGTTTGATTTTTTTTTAACTTCATGGGACCGTAGACCTGAGTATACAGTTCAAATTTCAGCTTGATACCTCCACGCATTCTCGACATAGAAATTCTTGACAGACAGACAGACAGACAGACAGACAGACAGACAGACAGACAGACAGACAGACAGACAGACAGACAGACGGACAACAAAGTGATCTTATAAGGGTTCCGTTTTTCCATTTGAGGTTCGGAACCCTAAAAAAAAGAATATGCTTTGAATCAATAAATTACTATAGATTTATATATATGTAACAAGGCGGCCTTATTATTGAAAACAATCGTTTCAAGGCAACCTTAGGGTAAAGGTTTATAGACGTATAAAACGTAAGTTATTTGTTGCAGAAAGTCGATTGGGAAGTTGAGATGGTGGTTGTAATAGGCAAGAAAGCCAGTTTTGTGAAAGCAGCTGACGCATTCGATTATGTCCTCGGGTACACTGTGGCCAATGACGTCAGCGCCAGAGACTGGCAGAAGGAGAAGAATGGCGGGCAGTTCTTACTTGGCAAGGTGAGGTACGGTAAGGTTGGCCGTGTGGTTTCCGGCAGACTAGAATAGAATCACTCTGTCTCTTCCCGTGGATGTCGTACAAGGCGACTAAGAGAAATACATTATAAAACATCGATCAGGCCTCCCGAACCCGTCTGGCCATCGTGGGGAGTGTAGGCCAAATCCTCCTGTCTGTGACGGACGAGAGAGGGTCGTGTCGTGCTCCTGTAGTGGAGACTAAAATGACCTGGTGATGATGAAGGTGAGGTAACCTTTTGGGGTGTAAGTGGTTCATCAACATCTTTAAATCAACGCCAGCCTCACCTGCACGTGGTGCATCCTGCTGACGGGCTAACGAGGCTCTGGCGAAAAGAGGCAGGGCATAGCGTATTTTTTAAACTGCCCGACTGGGGAAGTACGCCACCTCACAGAACACCGCAGCCAAATACCAATTCCCTTGAGGGCTGTTGTATTCCTGCGAGTGAGTGAGGTCATCAGAAAAAAAGAAAGAAAGGAAGGAGTATAGGCTGACAACGGGTCGGCGACCGCTTGGTGTTGCTAATCTACATGGGCGGTGGTAATTGCTTTCCATCAGGTGACCCACATGCTCGTTTGCCCCGTTCTCATATAAAAAAAAACCTTTTTCACTTCTCCAATCGGCAGCTTAAGAATACGCTATGCCCTACCTCTTCGCCATGTCAGTTGTCAGTCAGCAGGGTGCATCACGTGCAGGTGAGGTTGGTTTTAATTTATACGTAAGTCGCCCTTTTAATATATTTACTATAGTTTCAATAAAGTCAAAAAAAAATATAGGATATATAAGGATACTTTTTATTTAAAAAAAAAAAAAATACGAAAAAGAATTTCACGCGAGCGGAGCCGCGGGCAAAAGCTAGTATATTTATAAATATAGTGTTGATTGTTGGCACTTGGTGGAACATTATTATTATAATGTTATAATAAAACACTTGTACTGTTCCACGTAATTAAATTTAATTTTACCGACCGGTTTCGCCGCTGAGGCATTATCAAGGACCTTGATTTTTTTATTATAACATTATGATATATTTATATTTCTCCTCCAGTCCATGGATTACTTCTGCCCAATCGGTCCGTGCATCGTGACCCACGATGAGATCGGAGACCCTCAGAACTTGGAGATCAAATGTACGGTCAACGGCGTGCTGAAACAAAGCAGCAAGACTAGTAATTTGGTGCATAAGATACCTGACGTCATTGAGCGCTTGACATCGTAAGTAGATATAAATCATCATAAATCCATTATTATAAATGTGAAAGTGTGTTTGTTTGTTCGTCCTTCTTACACATTGAAAGAAACAAACGGATTGACATGATTTTTTTTTTGGAGATAGTTTAAGGCCCGGAGAGTGTAGGTATATCACTCTACTCTTTATCTCGGAAGAACATCTTATTCCCACAGGAAAAAATAAAGTTTATAATCATTTGTCCTTCTTTCACTAGATCACTAGACGGCGCTGTGTTTTTAAATCGCGCTAGGGTTGTGCATATAAATATACACAAATCAATGGCAGCTCCCCTGGACCACGCGGGCGAAGCCGCGGGTAACAACTAGTACTTAATAAATATTTCTGGACAAATTACACACTGCCATCTAGTCCAAACTAAGCAAAGCTTGTACTATGGGTTATGGGTACTAGATAACTGATACAATATTTCAATATATTTTTTTTGTAAATACTTACATATAAAACATAGAAAACACAGACATGTTCATGCACACAAATATTTGTCTTGTGCGGGGATCGAACCCACAACCTCGGAGTCAAAGTGGCCATTGCTAACCATTCAACCACCGAGCTTGTCATACTTACTAACATAACTTAAGTAAGTACTGAATCTGTCGCTCTATGTTAAGCTTTGGTTTCTTGATCGTAACGAATAACGCTGCGGTATGCAACATGCCGGACACATATTCGTATGAAAAACGTCTAGAATGGTATCTTGTTCCGTTGCACTACGCGTCGGCGGCGAACGGTAACCGCGATGAAGTGGGAAGCGGGTACTCCGCACTGCGCGGCGTCGTTCTCGTTTATTCGCTGCGGTTTGCGTCACCAATTGACAATGGAGTCTGGGTTGCCAACTATACTGTTTTAACTACATTATACTTTTTACTGTTAAACAAAAATAAAGTATTCAAAATACTGCTTTCAGCACCAAAATGCTTAACACTAGTGTTAGACTTAGATGCTCACACATTTTTTTTTAAATTTAGTAGTAGGTATATAGCTATTAATTTAATAAAAAAATGAGCTCCTGATTTATTTTTAGTTATGATTGTGGTGTGATGTGAGGTGTTTGTAATATTTAAAAAAGACTAAATTAATAAGTTGTGCGAGAAGCTCTAATTAATTTAATATGTATTAAAAACATTAAATAGATAAAATACTGTTCATTTTTCTAAAATACTGTTTAATATTCTTCTCAGACCTAAATATACTTTATTTCTTGTAAAAAAAATTTGGCATCCCTAGACAATGGAGTAGCTGCTGTAGTTGATGGTTGACAACGTCATCATCATCATCAGGTCCATTTTAGTCTCCACTACAGGAGCAAGACCCTCTCTCGTCCGCCCTAGACAGAAGGAAGATTTGGCCTACACTCCCCACGCTGGCCAAACGGGTTGGGGAGGCCTGATCGATATTTGATAATGTATTTCCCTTAGTCGCCTTGTACGACATTCTATTCTCGTCTGCCGGAAACCACACGAGAATCTGCCGGAAACCACACGGCAAAACCGAGTTGACAACGTAGCTGCGGCAAAATCGAGTGACCACTTCTCCGCAGAAACGGTAAACGCTGCCTCGTGACGCTGCGTTTGAATTGAACCGCATACCGCAGCATTGTGCGTCACGATCAAGAGACCAAAGCTTTAGCCTGCCCCCTTACCACCAACTCTTATTGCGATTCAAAAACTGAATAGAATGCTTATTCATACCAATGAATAAGCGTTTCTATTCAATATGAAATAGAGTCGCTTATTCATTGGTATAAATAAACATTCTATTCATTTATTGAATCGCAATAAGAGTTGGTGGTAAGGGGGCTGTTTTAATGTCAGCCAGTCAGACATAATTGGCTTGTGTATTATATTTATTTTATTTAGCATAAAAACATTTTTTTTATACCACGTCGGTGGCAGACAAGCATACGGCCCGTCTAGTTACCGTAGCCATATAACGGTCACAACATAAATATCGCTACCGCCACCCCCGCTGCCAACGCAGCAAGTCCTTTCTTTCTGGTGAACTCACTCACTCGCAGGAAGACAACAACCCTCAAGGGAATTGTTATTTGGCTGTGGTATTCTTTGAAGTGCTGTCGACTGGAGAAGACAGTAACAGCCCGCAGCCAAATGATAATACCCATGTTTGTTATGTTCATGCCAGAGAATATGGTCGGTCACCAGATGTGAGGAGATGCTAATTGTATTGTAATAAATAAATAAATATTCTTGGACAAATACACACTGCCATCTAGTCCAAAACTAAGCAAAGCTTGTACTATGGGTACTAGATAACTGATATAATACTTAAATACTTTTTTATTTTTGTGAATACGTACATACATAATATTATATAATACATAGAAAACACACAAACTATGACTAACAGACATGTTCATGCACACAAATATTTGTCTTGTGCGGGCATCGAAACTGCGACCTCGGAGTCAAAGTGGCCATTGCTAACCTTTCGATTACCGAGCTCGTCGTTTTCGTGCACTCCTTGTCCTTTCATCTTGTATTAAATATAATATAAATACTTTCTACAAATAAATTGAAAGACACTAAAGCAAACTTTATTAATTTTCCAGTGTAATGACGCTTCTACCAGGTGACTTCATACTGACTGGCACGCCTGGTGGCGTAGGCATGCACAGGAAACCTCCAGAGTACCTCCAGCCTGGTGACGTCGTCGATACCGAAATCGAGAAGATCGGAGTTCTGAGTACTAAAGTAGAAAAGTTTTAAATTGACGACAGTGGCGCTCTGCCGGCGGAAAATTGAACTTATACTAAGTTCTGCTAACTTGATAAAAACATGTCAATCTGGTGTAAAAAAAAAAACGGTGTTTGCTTGACAAACTACAGAAGTGAAAACTTCATCTCTAGCTCGGTCTCGCTCCCTCCCTGCTGACTTTACCCGAACGGGCGTTACAGACCCGAGCGTGACGTGATACATACCCGAACGTGACGTGTCTTATTTAGTCACAAAATAAAGTTTACAGCGCGCTTAAAGAATTTTTTACTTCAAAATGTCATAAAACTTTGGACTATTATTATGATTTTTAAATAAAACGTATAATATGTAATGTTGCTACAGTTGATTGTTAACACATGGTAGAACTGTATTGATTCTGTTATTAATAAAGCACTTGACTTTTTCGTGCTTTGGAGGGAGAATTGTATATGAATTTCACATACTCCTTGCATGTCGCAAATGTCGCAATCGACGCCTGGGACTTATATGAGATTTATATCAAACCCAGGAGTCAATTACGACATACAAGTAATAGTAATAACTATCATTATTATAATAAAATTAATTTGTCTAGAAAAAAATATTATCTAGTCCCAAACTAAGGGGCCGTCCATTAATCACGTGAGGTTTTTTTTGCATTTTTAACACCCCACCACCCCCTTGGTGATACTTGGTGAGGTGTAAGACTAACCCCCCCCCCCCCTCCCTCTCAAATCACGTGTATTTTTTGTAGCTACAAAGAATCTTAAATTTTTTAGAATATTAATGGCGAGCGGTGCGACAGTAGGAGGAGGCCGTGGGCATTATGTCAGATAACTCCTCCGAACACACCCTATTGTACAATCGGTAGTACACACAAAGGAGGCCGTGGGCATTATGTCAGATAACTCCTCTGAACACACCCTATTGTACAATCGGTAGTACACACAAAGGGACGGAAAATCTCTTCTCAAACTCGAAGGTTCTAAACCATCCGTTCGTTAACAATCGCACTCACAGCGCGCCTGAGAATCGCATCACTAGGTGCTAGCTGGTATTTAGATGCTCCCACAGTTGACAGCAGTACTCCATATGCGGCCGTACTTGAGCTTTGTAAAGTAGAAGCCTTTGAAAAGCATGCTGTCATGAAGAAAAGGATTCTGCCTTTTCCTTATCGTGGCATAAAAGTTATCTGTTCATGCAAGCCTGTAACCAGATGCGCTACAGAATCGTGGCAGCCATCAATAACCATTATTATACTGTATGCGCAGGGAGTTGTAGGCCGTCATCATCTTCAACGTCGTTCGTTGGCCAGTCAAGATCTACAACACGCCGCTTTTCGATTTAAAAATCGCGTGTTTGACAAAAAAATAAATACACGTAATATCTTACTACACCCCCCCACCCCCTTGTGATATTTCGTGATTTTTACCGTACCCCTCCCCCCCCCCCCCCCCTTTCGAGCCTCACGTGATTAATGGACGGCCCCTAAGCAAAGCTTGTACTATGGGTACAAGATAACTGATATGATACTTAAATACATTTTGAAGTAAAACTTCTTTACGTACGCTTCATTAGGGGAGTAAGCTGGTGAATGCGTGACGCGAGTGTTACGAAAAGTGTGATCGGGCGAGGTGAACGGAAGTTGAGAAGGAGATATAAGTTAGTGAAGATAGAGAGAGAGAGAGTTACACGTGCAGATGAAATTAGCTTAGGTTCAAAGATGTTGATGAACCACTTACACCCCAATTTGTTTCTGTATTCCATTTTCCGCAATCTACTATCGAAAACATTGAGCAGTAGCGCCTCTGTCGGTGGAAATTATAACTACCTGTTAAGTGTAAGTGTTTATAATAAAATTGTTAATTGATTTCTTACAGGGCTCTTAGTAATTAATATATTAATATATATTGGCTAATTATATTAAAATTGGTTTTTAAAGCCTCATGAGGAAGTGGTGCTAACTACACTGAATAAAAATTGGTTGTATGTAAAGTCGGTTTACGGACGATAATTTTACATGATAATGTCATAAGAAAACATCGGCCGATGGAGTGGAAGAGAGATAGATGCGTCACAAGCCGATCGCTTAGGCCTATCGTGCCTCTCTATCGCTTGTTCCGCGCTCTCGCTTGCAAACTCGGCTCAGGCGGAACGTGACAATGTGTCATACTTTTTCATGAATGCATCCGGCGTTCGTCGATTTATAAGACGTTATCACTTCAAAAAATCATAGTTTGCAAACGATCATAAAAACGTAAATTATAGAATACTTCGCAGTCAGACAGTCGTGGCAGAGTGGTGGATATATCACACGAACGTACGCAATATATTTAAATTTTAACGCGTGTTTGAGGTAATTTCATGTTTTCGCAAGAAAAATTGGCGCCATTTTGCGCTCGATGAGGAAAAGAGATAACAAGTTTATTAAACAGCTGATTTGATGGCGATGTCTAGAAAGATAACGCCCTTTCCGGGAACGAATTTAGCAAGTCGCCGTAACGTAATATCAATGAAATCGGAAAGACGTCAATGCTAAAATGCCGATGCTAAAAGTATCATGTCATGGCCCTTTTACAGTTTATGGGATAAGCCACTGCCATTTTCTTCAGATTCTTTTGATACATTATAACTAGGCCGTATTCTAGCACACGGGGCCGAAATCGAGGATCAATGGAGCGAGTAGATTCGCTGAATGTATGTTTTCCATTGATTTCAATGGAAAATGTGTTTGATGATCATTCCTCAAGGACATGATCGATGCCAATTTTTTTTCGACACAAACCTCCAGCATGTTGAGGTCTGTCATTGTGACAAGATTCATTAAAATCGGTTCAGTGGTTTGGGAGCCTAGTCATTTCTAAGAGTGACTTTTCGGCGTATCCGCTCGCTCCGTACAAAATTTTTTTATCGACAATAAATTCTCTACTTACAGTAGCAGATACATTTTATAGTATTGTATTAAGTTGCACATTTGTATAATGCATTTATTAATTGTTATCCTTGTTGAAATATAACTATTTGTTTAAATGTTTCACTTTTATTACTAATTAGATAGATATATATTTCTGTACAATTTACACAGCGTAGCCCCAAATTAAGCGCAAAGCTTGTGTTATGGGTACTAGACAACTAACAAATGTACTTTAGTACATTTTTTTTTGTAAATACATGCTTATAATATGTACATAGAAAACACCCAGACCAAGACAAACAGACATGTTCATGCACATAAATGTTTGTCTTGTGCGGGAATCGAACCCGTGACCTCGAAGTCAAAGTGGCCATTGCTAACCATTCGACCACCGAGCTCGTCACATCAGCAGACTATAGATTTTTTCCCCGTTTCTTCGTGGTCCTACTAATTTGTCCTATTAGTAGGACCACGAGGGAGACCTATTTCTGTCTGTCCTATTATAATGTAGAATCAAAAAAAAAACGGGGTGGGTCGTATCTCTACACTACCGTATTTTTTTTACGTGAAAACGTTCTGGCGATAAATTCTGGCGTTCGATAAATACGTAATCTGGGGAGACAACCACCTGCCAGATGAGTAGCAACATTTTAGAAAAAAATACACATATCGATCCTTTTAGAAAAAAATTTAGTATTACATGTGGAATTACATTTGCGCTTGGTAAACAGAAGTCTACCACGAGATGAACTGAAGCACTGAATCGCTCTTTTGATCAGACTGGAAATCTTCGACGCCAGTGTGAGCTCCAGCCATGGGTTGCCAGATTGGGCGATTTGCCACCGATTGTGATACGTGAGGCCAGGTAGAGGCGGCAAAAATAATTCAATTGGCGACTTGTCGCCGATTTGGCTGATTCAGATTCCCGTTGGGCGATGGCCCTCATATAACATCGTTTAGAAAAAGTTAGTCGGAATACATGTAATGACTAAAGTCAAGATTCAAACTATAATTATGAATACTACTACTACTTCAAATTTATAGATATATAGAACATTTATTATAAAGCACACTACAACACAACAATTTGGCGACTTCTGTGTGCAAACATCTGTCGTTGCACGTGTCACTCTAATCGAACCCGCAGGCTAAGCACCGTCAACTGTAGCCTGTCCAAAGATGGGTTTATTTATCTTGTGCTCCCCCGTGATTCGGAAGGCACGTTAAGCCGTTAGTACCGGCCGTCGGAGTCGTTAAGCCAAGTCAGTATCAGTAGCCTTTAGGCGGCTTGAAAACACTGGCCTCCGTCAACCCGCAGTTGAGCAGGGTGATGAAGTGTGTTAAACCCCTACGTTTGAGGGGAGACCTATATCCCAACATTGAGATGAATAAGGCCTCTTGTACACGCTAAGAAAAGTCGCCGGGCCTATGCAAGAATTCGTGTCGTTTCTACACACGAACTGTGTACACTGCTTCCGCGCTGACCAAGAAAAAAATCTTGTCTGCGCTAGACATGGCGCGCGACGTTTTGCTGCGGTGCTGTGGTTTTCGTGCCTAGATCTGACAAAATTCTTGTTGTGTACATGATGAATTGGTTCTATCTGCAGTAGACACGGTGAAATTTCTTAGCGTGTACAAGAGGCCTAAGGGTTGACGACGACTATAGCGAATCATTGTGTCTGTCTGTCCGTCTTTCGTAGCTATTTTTTTTATTATAGGTACCCATCGATTCCCGATTCTCGCATGAGACAAAGACTAAAAGAGTAGTAAGTATTACTGAAGTAAACGATGTTTAACAGAAGATAATCGATAAAATCGAATAATCCGATTATTTATTAGGCACTAGTTACGTAGTATGATACTAGATGGCGTTGTATAATTTGCCATAGTTCCATGTATCCAGAAATATTTGATTTGGTATAGTTTGCACACATTTCCATCTCTTTCCTTTCACATTATACCGAAAGAAATAACCTGGGGCCCGACCGCATTGCCATCGGATATTTTGATTGCGAAAATCAAACTGTAGCTTAGAGTCTTAGCTGGTTGAAACCATAGAACTCTACCGATTAAGCTGAAGGTGTTTGTCATTACTTAAACCTAAAATCTATTTTCGCGGTCAAAAAATCCAATGGTAATTGACTTCAGCTTGGGCGGTACGGCCCTTGGGGCCACCATCCACCACCACCATCGGATTTTTTTAATGCGAAAATGAAACGACTGCTAACATTGTTGCTAATTATGTTTAGCTCAGCTGATAGAAACCCTAGAGCCCTATCGACTAAGCTGAAAATGTTTGTCAATAACTTTAACATAAGACCGATAATTGTTTTTTTTTTTTTTATACTACGTCGGATGGCAGACAAGCATACAGCCCGCCTGATGTGAAGCGGTAACCGTAGCCATATTAACGCTTGCAACATAAAATATTGCTCGCGCGCCGCCACCCCTGCTGCCAACGCAGCATCTCCTTCCTTTCTTTCTGGTGACCTCACTCACTCGCAGGAACACAACAACCCTCAAGGGAATTGTTATTTGGCTGCGGTATTCTGTGAGGTGTAGGTACTTTCCCCAGTCGGGTAGCTTACAATTACGCTCCCTACCTCTCTTTTCGCCAGAGCTTCGTTTGTTAGTCAGCTGGGTGCACCACGTGCAGGTGAAGTTGGCTTTGGTTCAAAGATCTTGATGATCCACTTACACCCCAATGGTTCGGGATTTTGATTCCATTCATTTCCCAATGAATGGAATCAAAAAACCCGGTGGTAATCAGCTTCAGCTTCGGCGGTAGGGTCCCAGTTCTCTTTACCATTGTCAGGTGCTTATTCTCAAGCAAAAAGTAAACAAGGCTAGGTTTAAATTGAACAAGTCGACCTATACAACCGTGTCTCAACGCTGATTGGTGAATGGGTCTCACAATTGGACCAATCGGCGTTTTCCGTTTGCCGACAGGAAGAGCCGTTTGCGCGCGCGCCGTTCCTTTCATAGACTATTAAATTTAATGCCATAGAAGGGGAGTTTTATTAGTTTAAGTGGTCTATTCTATACGGGTACCCGCCAGTTTATCGAGGCCCCTCGCGTTATAGTGTGAGTAGTAATTTATGTGTCAGAATAAAGTTGTCAATTTAAAATGATTTTGATACCCGCGGATTCTAAGTTCGTCTATTCGCAACGGATATTCGTCGTTATGAATAATATTTCGAGCAATTTTGTTGTTGAGATCTATTTGTCAGCATGTAGACGCCATTATGCAATTGCACTTTATTTATGCATGTGATTGTAGTGTCATCAGAGGACAGTTAAGTTGATTGGACTATGTACTTGGAAATAGGGCGATAGTGGTATGTGCACGAGGTAGCTACTAAAATTGAAGAATAATACATATTTGATACAGTAACTATTGCTTATGTGTGGTTTCCGGCAGACTAGAATAGAATCACTCCGTCTCTTCCCGTGGATGTCGTACAAGGCGACTAAGGGAAATACATTATCAAATATCGATCAGGCCTCTCCAACCCGTTTGGCCAGCGTGGTGAGTGTAGGCCAAATCCTCCTTCCGTCTAGGACGGACGAGAGAGGGTCGTTCTCCTGTAGTGGAGACTAAAATGGACCTGATGATGATGATGATGATGACAGTAACTTTTTCTGAAGTAGTTTCGTTCCGTAGGGTTGCCAGCCGTTTCCCCGGATTTGTCCTAGTTTGGAGGGCGTCCGGGGAGCGTCCGGGCGGGGTTTCATTTGTAGTCTAGGGTTAAAAGGTTTGAAATCACTACTCCATATTTTCTGCAATGGTCGTCACTGTTCATTGCCTTTTTCCTGGCGGTCGCCGCTGTTAATCATAGCTACACAGAAGACACAGTGGTGGGAATGTGTGGAGGCCCCTGTCCCGACCGCTCCATACTGCGAAAAATCGTCTGGACACAGAATAAAAAAGCCATCAAAAACATAACTTGTAAAAAAAACAAGTCTCGCAACTCAATTCGTCTACCGTAAAAAGTTGTGAGATCCATGTAACACCAAGTCGGTTAATTCATTCAGTCCCTTATGGGACCTTCCGTCTTAACTTATTACGTAATTAGCTTTTTTTTTTTTTTATACTACTTCTGGTGGCAGACAAGGATACCGCCCGCCTGATGTGAAGCGGTTACCGTAGCCATATTAACGCTCGGAACATAAAATATTGCTCGCGCGCCGCCACCTCCGCTGCCAACGCAGCATCTCCTTCCTTTCTTTCTGGTGACCTCACTCACTCGCAGGAACACAACAACCCTCAAGGGAATTGTTATTTGGCTGCGGTATTCTGTGAGGTGGAGGTACATTCTCCAGTCCGGTAGCTTACAATTACGCTCCCTACCTCTCTTTTAGCCAGAGCTTCGTTTGTCACTCAGCAGGGTGCACCACGTGCCGGTGAAGTTGGCTTTGGTTCAAAGATCTTGATGAACCACTTACACTCCAAAACCTAACAACATCTTATACTGACCATATCAATATTTAAAATCTTTTATGTTTTAAATAAACAGATTGACTTGGCCTTTCTTTTCCTTGATTTATACAGTAAACACGAATTGTATTCTAAATTTGAATCTTCTGTGTCTGCTAGAAGTGCCTTGGAATTTTGATGATCGGTCAGTCAGTGAGTGAGTGAGTGACAAAAATAAGGAACTTTCACTAGTTATAATTCTAAACCTACTGGTTCAAATTGAATAAAATTTTAAATATACCGTGTGTACGACTGCAAAAGTAACAAGAAATTTGGTACTCGTAAGTATATGTACGTTACTATAACAGTCAGCACTCGTTAATATCATATAGTTACTTTTGCGTTGCATCGTATATGTATAGTGCGACTCATACCTTGTGATCATTCGAAAAGGGTATCTAATTGATTTTGTGAGTAACGTATCGATAATCGTCAAAACCAAGCATTCTGCGCTGGCTATATATAGCAATGATAAGACCCATGGTGACTTATGACTGCCTAGTGTGGTGGCCAAAAGTACGACAAATGACAAGTAAGATGTCCCTGATGAAACTGGAGAGATTAGTCTGCTGTGCAGTCACGGGAGCATTCCCCACTACACTCACAGCAGCAATGGAAGTGATCCTCGATCCCTTACCATTACATATATTCATTGAGGCGGAGGCTTGTAAAGGCTTATACAGGATCGAAACGGCTGGTCTATGGAACAGACATTCGCCTCAGCATACACATATGGAGTCCAATTTAGAACTCAAGAAGAAGATGGAAATGTGCAGTGATAAGATGTTGGCGAGTACCTACATCTTCAAGAGGAACTACAGAATACATCTTCCAACCATAGATGAGTGGAAGAACAATGAATTCAAACCCAAGGAGGAAAATAGCCTCATATGGTATACCGATGGCTCCAAAACTATAGAAGGTACAGGAGCAGGTACACAGCCAGAGTATGGGGCAATACGCTACTGTATTTCAAACTGAAATGTATGCTATAACTGCTTGTGTGAAAATGAATCTACAAAATAGGGTCGCAAATCAGTACATCTATATTCTCAGCGACAGCCAGGCAGCTCTTATGGTCCTGAGCTCTGACAGGGTGGAATCTAGGCTAACTCTTGCGGGTATGGATGCCTTTATAAACTGGACAGTAAATAATCGGCTGCAGATGGTCTGGGTTTCTGGACACACAGGAGTTGAGGGCAATGAGAGGGCTGATGAACTTGCAAGGGAGGGATCAAGCAAAAACTTTTTAGGACCTGAACCCTTTGTAGGTCTCTCATATGGGACAGTAATTGAGGCTATAAATGGCAGAGCGAAGTCTAGGCATCAGGTTGAATGGAGGGAGATGAATGGAATGCTATACTCCAAGAAACCATTGGCGAAGTTACAGTGAATTGATACAGACATGTACATAAATGTGACAGGAAACGGATGCGTCTCATGCTTGGAGCACTGATGGGCCATTATTCCTGCCACGGACCTATACAAAATGAGACTTGTTGAGAGCCCAGAGTGGAGAACATGCAAAGAGTCTAACGAGACCATGTGTCAATGTGACGCCCTAGCGGGCAAACGAATGAAAATCCTAGGAAAGGCATATCCGGACCTGGAGGACACAGGCTCTTCGCTATAAGCGGCATACTGAAGTACATGGAACATGTCTCCAGACAGGCAGGGGAGAGTGACTAAAGGATTAGGGAGAACACAAAAGATCCATGAGGGTCGACGTATCACCGGTGCTGCAGCACTGGACGTATCAATATTTCGAGTCAGATGATATACTCGTTGCTCAGTAACGAATACGGTTTGTTACAGCTCAATTTTTAGGCAGCAATGTGCGCATCACCCTCGTCAAAGTAGGGACGATCGCTATAAATAATTTGCACGCAGATGACTATCTTTTAGATAAAAATTAACGTTTGTATGTTGGTTCTCTACTTATGCATACGTTTACAACTCATCCATTTGCAATGAAACTTTGGTGGATTGTTCTAGCTATGGCGGTTAAGGTTTAGACAAGACAACGGCTGACAGGTCAGCCAGTTAATTTATATAAACTTGTGGTCGCCCAGTGGTCGAAATTTGAGCATAAATTAATTAAAATTATGACTTTAATAATAAACAAAAGAGTATATACTTATGCGTGTGTATTTGTCAAATACATGGTAGTGTGTGTAATGTTTTTTTTAATTGGATTAATGTACTTTTTATGCATAATTAAAAATGAATAATAATTTGCAGTTTACACCATTAGGGGGTGTAAGTGGCTCACTACCATCTTCGGAGCCAAAGCCAACCTCACCTGCACGTGGTACACCCTGCAGATAAGCGGACGAGGCTCTGGCGAAAGTCGCCAACCCGCCTGCCCAGCGTGGCGACTCAAGGGCATTTCTCTCTAATGCATACACAACAAAATATATGGCCCCCAGTACCCGGCAGCCCTGCTATCCCGGGCCAAGGTGGCGGTCTCGGTTCCGGCAGGGCGGGGGGTGCGAACAATCTCCGGTTGGCAGGCCACCACAAACAACTGACCATTGGCACGTTCAATACACGGACACTGAGGCGCGACGAGGATGTGGGAGAGCTGGAAGTAGAATTGAGGTCAGTCAAATGCCAGATTCTGGGTCTGTCGGAAGTCCGACGAGAGGGAGAGGAGACCGTGGTACTCGAATCTGGCAACCTCTTCTACTACCGTGAAGGAGATCAGCTCTCCCAGGGTGGTGTCGGGTTCCTCGTTCATAAAGCTCTCGTCAACAACGTAGTGGAGGTATCCAGTGTGTCGTCGAGGGTAGCATATCTTGTGCTAAAACTGACGAAGAGATACTCTTTGAAAGTAGTACAGGTATATGCTCTAACGACGACACACCAGGATGAAGAGGTCGAGGCCATGTATGAAGACATTACAAAGGCCATTCATAATACCACCAAGACCCACTTCACGGTTGTTGTCGGGGTCTTCAACGCCAAGGTGGGAGTACAAGAATACGATGAATCGGTCGTCGGAGGGTTTGGTTTGGGGTCGAGGAATCACAGGGGGCAAATGCTGGTAAATTTCCTCCAAAAGGAGGGGCTCTTTTTGATGAACTCGTTCTTTAAAAAGAAGCCCCAGAGGAAATGGACCTGGCAAAGCCCCGACAAAGTGACTCGGAATGAGATCGACTTCATCATAACGGATAAAAAGCGGATATTTAGGGATGTCTCGGTGGTTCACAGGTTTGGTACCGGTAGCGACCACCGACTTGTACAAGGCACCCTAAATATCAGCTACAAACTCGAAAGAGCCCGTATGATGAAGTCGAATCTGCGTCCAACTCTTCCCCAAATCACTGAAACTTCGGAGAAGTTCCAACTGGAACTTCAAAACCGATTCAATTCGTTGGAAACCACTGCGGACATGGACGAGGCATCAGACAGAATAGGGGCAACACTACACGATGTCGGCAGCAAATACTTTGGGCGGCAGCATAGAGTTCGAGACGCCAAGCTCTCTAGCGAAACTCTGGCTCTTATACAGAAGAGACGAGAGGCAACAGCATCTGTTAGAGCTTCGACAGAATATGTTGCTTTAAATAAGCGGATCAGAAGGCTGATACGGCGGGACTACCGCGTCTTCAGTGCTAAACAAGTTGAGGACGTGATAGCGCGCAACAAAGGGCTGAAAGTCTTTTCTCGGCCTTCTGAAAGGGCTTATCTGTCGAAGCTCAAGCTAGAGGATGGCCGAGTCGTGTCTTCTAAGTCAGAGATCTTCGCAGAGGTGGAGAGATTCTATGGGCAAACTCTATGCTGCACATGCACCTGTCCCTACATCAGCTGCTCGTGTAAGTGATCGCCGGGCCCCGCTAACCCGACACGAAACCGAAGACATTCCAGACATCAGCATGGGTGAGATTAGGATAGCCCTTGAACAGCTGAAAAATGGTAAGGCTCCCGGTGAGGACGGAATCACAACAGAACTGTTGAAAGCTGGAGGAACTCCGGTTCTAAAGGAACTACAACGTCTGTTTGATTCCGTCATTCACAAAGGGGCCGCACCAGTCGCGTGGACCAGGAGTTTGGTCGTCTTATTCTTCAAGAAAGGTGACAAAACCTTATTGAAGAATTATAGACCGATCTCACTCCTGACCCACGTGTATAAGCTGTTTTCAAGGGTTATCACGAATCGTCTCGCTCGAAGGCTTGATGACTACCAGCCACCGGAACAGGCTGGGTTTCGTAAAGGCTACAGTACCGTGGACCACATATATACATTGCGGCAGATTGTGCAGAAAACCACAGAGTACAATTTGCCGTTCTGTGTAGCTTTTGTGGACTACGAGAAAGCCTTCGACTCCATCGAAACTTGGTCTGTTCTGGAATCCTTACAGCGATGCCAAGTCGACCACCGCTATATCGAGGTGCTGAGATGGTTATATAGCTCTGCGACAATGACTGTCCGCGTCCAGGACCAGCAGTCTAAGCCTATCCAGATGCAGCGGGGAGTACGTCAAGGAGATGTCATTTCCCCAAAACTATTCACCGCTGCTCTGGAAGACGTATTTAAGACGCTGGACTGGAAAAAACGGGGCGTCAATGTGAATGGCGAGTACATCTCACACCTTCGGTTCGCCGACGACGTGGTCATAATGGCTGAATCGCTGGAGGATCTCGGTCGTATGTTGGTCGATCTCAATGCTGCATCTCGACGTGTGGGGCTGGGGATGAATTTCGACAAGACGAAACTCATGTACAACGATTTTGTCATCCCTAGCCCGGTTATCATAGAGAATGCAGCTATTGAAGTGGTTATAATGACTATGTCTACCTCGGTCATTCTATACAGCTTGGCCGGGGTAATTTCAACAAAGAGATCGATAGACGCATTCGACTGGGCTGGACAGCTTTTGGAAAGCTTCGTCACATCTTCGCCGCGCAGATACCCCAGTGCTTGAAGACAAAAGTCTTCAACCAGTGCGTCCTCCCTGCAATGACATATGGTGCAGAGACTTGGACACTGACCATCGGACTGGTCCACAGGCTAAAGGTCGCGCAGCGAGCGATGGAGAGGGCTATGCTCGGGGTTTCTCTGCGGGATCGAATCCGGAATGAAGAAATTCGACGGAGAATTAAAGTTGTCGACATAGCCTTCAGAGTTTGTAAGCTGAAGTGGCAATGGGCCGGTCACATCTGCCGAGTAAGTGATGGCAGATGGGGGAGGAAGGTATTAGAGTGGAGGCCGCGCATAGGACGACGAAGTGTTAGGCGCCCTCCTTCTAGATGGTCCGACGACCTTAAGAAAGCGGCTGGGAGCGGCTGGATGCGGAAGGCGGAGGATCGTATCTGGTGGAAGGCATTAGGGAAGGCTTATATCCAGCAGTGGGTAGATACAGGCTGATGATGATGATGATGATGATGAATAATTAGCATTCTGCACTCCTTCTATAGAGAAGGAGTGCAGAATGCTAATTAATATTCATAATGCTAATTAATATCCGTAATTTTCGTAAAAAGTTTATATAGATAAACTATAAGTGTGAGAAATTTCGTAATCCTCCGTCCGCGCAATTTTCATAAAAAGGGGTACAAAGTTTTTGCTTCACGTATTAATATATAGATTACAAAAAATATAAAAGTAGCCACGGTATTGCTGGCACGGTATACCGTGCCGGCTTCGTTTGTCAGTCAGCAGGGTGCACCGTTTGCAGGTGAAGTTGACTTTGGCTCAAAGATGTTGATAAACCACTTACACCCCAAAGTTATGGTGTATCTATACTGTAGTTGTATGTTGGTTCTGTACCTAATTACCTATGCGCATTCGTTTACAACTCATCCATTTGCAATGAAACTTTGGTGGGTTGTTCTAAAGACAACGGCTGACAGGTCAGCTAGTCAGTTGTCTAGTGGTCACCCAGTGGTCGAAATTCGACCATAATTAATTAAAATTAGGACGACATAAATAATAACAATAAACAAAGAGTATTTAAGCGTGTGTGTGTCAAATACATTGTAGTGAATGTAATGTTTTTAAGCTATTGCATAGCTTCTATCGCGGGCCTTGAGCGCGGGGACCGAATCCAGAAATTCCGTAACGAAAAAACCTCACGCTCCCCACTCCGACGGGCAAGGAGGTGTGGCTTGAAGGCCGTGCATCGTCTAACGTCGTTTCAGTTCGGCAGTCTTCGACACGGCGTTGTGTGCGTGCGATTAGACGTATTGTACGACTCTACGAAACTCGTTTTATTTATTTAATAATAGAAAAATTTGTTTTCTTATCGGTCACCACGCTCAAAAAGTGTAACTTGAATTAATATCAAAGAAAAAGCAATACTGCATGAATAAAATAAATAAATAAAATTATAATTGCATAAGTTGATACAAAATGCTATGCAATAGCTTTACCGCGGCAGTCCCCGAGTGCCACACGTCTTTTTTTATTACTGCTTTAATGCATATGTTTAAAAAATATTAGCATTCTGCACTCCTCTATTGTATAAACTATAAGCGTGCGAAGTTTCATACTCCACCGTCCGCGCAATTTTCGTAAAAGGGGTACAAAGTTTTTGCTTCACGTATTAATATGTAGATTACACAAAATATAAAAGCAGCCACGGTATTGCCGGCACGGTATACCGTCGACGGTTTCGTAACGTCCACGGTAAAAACGTGCCGTTGCCGTCCACGGCAATTTACAGACGCATTTTTTAGCTTTCTTGTCAACTAAGCTGTTTTAGGCGAATAACACACGGAGCGGTGCGTGGTTGGCCGGTTCAAAGTTTGCGAGGACATTTCTGTGCTTACGAACGTTTAAGTTTGAACTCGACTGTTTGCAGACGGGCTTGCGGGTATGCTCTTCTCATTGAAGGCTTAGAATCTCCTCTAAGAGACGCAAACACTAGCGCTGTTTAATATTACCGTACTCTCCCGCTCCCTACCTCCCTTTTCGCCTGAGCTTCGTTTGTCAGTCAGTGCAGGTGACTTTGGCTTTGGTTCAAAGATATTGAAGGACCTTTCACAGTGGCGTAACTATACCATCAGGGGCCCGTGGTAAATTCATCAGATAGTATAAAAAAAAAAAAAAAAAAAAAAAAATGGGCCCGCAGAGGATGGGGCCCTCTCTAATAAATCATCTAAGTAACCAACACTAAAGAAGGATTTTGTAAATTAAAAATAAACTATGTTGGTACTAACCAAGAGTTAAGCGCTCGAGCCTGGGACCCAGGCTCGAGAGCTTAACTCTTGGTTCGGGGGCCCGTGGCATTTTGCCCGCTCTACCATCCTGTAGTTACGCCACTGTACTTACACCCCAATTCGTTGGCAGTCTACGAGTACATTCGATAAATAATATCGCCGCGCGGCATTACTCGCAGCCGCTCCGTGTGATAGTCGACTTAATATAATTTCTTAAATTAATAAAGTATTTTATATTCTTCTTGTTATGTTGTAGGGTCACTAAATACTCATTGATAAGCACTTAAGCAGCAGGAGAAATTGTAAACACTCCTGCGGCACTAGTACTTAGGAACAAGATTTAGTATCTTCGTGCTTCATCCTTCTTCATGCTTCTTTTTAGTTCTTCTCCGTTGTAGAGTTCATTCATTTGATACACTTCACAGTTAGTATAGTCATTGTATTTTACAAATACTTTAGGTATGCTTTGTAAAGACGGACTATTTGGCATTTTTCGAGAAATTTCGTCCGGCTAGACTAGGGTTGCCATTTAAAAAATCTGGTAGCTAGGACAATAAGCGTGAAATTCTAGATTTTGAAGCAAAAAACTCGGACATGTCAGTGCTTTTTAGTACTAATACATTTTTTTATTTTGTGGCAAGACAGTTCGCAAACTTTTAATACCGGACTTCAGATGAAAATCCGTCCGGATACAACCCGAACCTTTAAACTAGGATAAATCCGGGGAAATCTGGATGGATGGCAACCCTAGGCCAGACCAGACGAAATCTTTTCTCTGATTTGTATGTGCACCGCAACGTTCTCGTACTGCATGGACCAAACAAAAGACGATGACAGAAGGCTATGATGACCCGACGAGTCGTATGTATGAGCGAGTGATATTTTGACTTGACACGTCTTTAAAATCACTCCAATACATACGGATACCAGGTCAAAAAACTGGCCTGTAGCGAATTGGTCTATGTCGTTTTACCTTTATAATTACAAAACTATACCTAAGTCACACATGAATGTCGTTATTTAGCGATTTAGCGTATATAGTCAGCTCGCTGCTAAGACCTTAATTGTGCATCGGAGTCGGGCGGGGCGGCGGGCATTGTGTAGAATAACGGAAAAAACAGAAATATAGACGTTTCACGTCAACCAATGGCCGTGTGCACCAACACAGCCCCACCCGTACCCAAAGGGTAAAAAGGAACCCTATTACTATGGCTCCGCTGTCCGTCCGTCCGTCCGTCTGTCATCAGGCTGTATCTCATGAACCACGATAGTTAGACATTTGAAATTTTCACAGATGATGTATTTCTTTTGCCGCTCTTACAACAAATACTAAAAAATAGAACAAAATTAATATTTAAGGGGGCTCCCATACAACAAACGTGATGTTTTTGCTATTTTTTGCTCGCAATTGATAACGGCAATAGTTGGACGCTTGAAATATTCACAAAATATTTAGTTATACATTCACTTTAAAAATAAATAATTAAATAAAAATAAAACAAATATTAAAGGGGTCTCCCATACAACAAACGTGATTTTTTTGCCGTTATTATAAATAATGGTACGGAACCCTTCGTGCGCGAGTCCGACTCGCACTTGGCCGGTTTTTTTTGTCACAAGACTAGTTTAAAATACCTATTAGTTAATTATGAAGTAAACTTACAAACTCTACAATACTAAAAACAATCATCTACAAACTACTTCATCATCATCATCATCATCAGCCTGTATCTACCCACTGCTGGATATAGGCCTTTCCTAATACTTTCCTCCATATACGATCCTCAGCTTTCCGCATCCAATCGCTACCACAAAGTACTTGTCACAACAAAAACAAATGCCAGTAACATTTCAAACAAAATTAAAACTTATGACACTTAACATAAAATCCAGTTTAATTTTCACAGCTGTAGTTCTAGAACACAGTTATGTTCATCTGGATTCATAACACAGATGACGTCACGTCATAAAATAAACTATCTCGTTTAATGTATTGCACGCTGCAAGCTGAATCATTTGGGGAGACGACGACGAGTTTTTGTCGTTCATTCGGAGATTTTGATTGTGGTCGGTCAAAGGTCTTGACCTTGCCTGATGGAAAGCACAAGTGAAGACTAAATGTGAGGACCCTATACCTAACTGCTAGTGCGCCCCTGTGTGCCAACCTTCCGGTTATATCACAGGATTGCAGTGTCTCCCGTCCAGTAAACCAACCAGACGAGAGGACCTTTATCCACTCCGCTCTTGCGCTCGGTAAACCAACCGAGCACGCAAGCGGATAAATGTGAGGACCGTCAAACCACGATTAGCGCTACGCCGGCTGTCCCTCTTGACGACCCATGTAAGTATTTCTTCACACTATCTCCATATCGACAGACTAAAGACAGACAGACCACGGACGGTGCAACCTGGTCGAAACGTCAGGCAATAATAAAGGTATGCATAATCTCGTTAATTCCCATGGTTATTATCATTATAAGTTCTATATCAATATTTGCCCAGCTCATTATCCTCTCCTGATTTGAACAAATGTACCGTATTATTATATTTTGAAGAGAAAACTTCTTTAGCGGCGTTGTGCACTTTTTGGGATGGGTAAAAAATTATAAACTCGCGTCAGGACACGTGTCCTGACACCTCCGTCTTACGAATTTTCGATCAGGTCACGTGACCTGATCGAAAAATTCGTAAGACGGAGGTGTAGGAGAGGAACTGATATCCCCCTCTCTTTCTACCGCGCAGCGAAAATGTGTGCCTGCTCCTTCTGTTTATTTTTAATGTAATATAAATTGTTATGATTCTGTACAATATAAATATAAATGAATATTGTATTTTACCACATAAATGATAGTACTTTTATACATATTTATAAATGAAACAATTCCGGCGAAATTATTCTCTAACCATTCCAAAAAATATTCAAAAATGCACAACGTTAATGTTCAAGTTTTCACTTCTGCCGGCACTCTCGGAGTGGAACCCGTTTTTTTATTGGTCTGTCTGTCTCGTTTGGTTCTCGAATTCTCGATACACGCAATTGGCACATTACCTTAAAAATTTTGGCATTTGTCTATTTTCACTTCGCGTAATCTCGGCATAGGACTCGAATATTTGCGAACATTGGTACACCTATATCACAGTATAAGTAATACCTATATCAAAACACCTATTAACAAGGACGTCGCCAATGGGGAGCAGGAGGGGCAGCTGCCCCCCCTAGAGTTTCTATTTATATATAAGTTTTATTTATTGTGAAGTCTCTCGTGAAGCTTTATACGTTCGGCTCTGTACCGTTATTATTACAATCGCTGTAGATGTAAGTGAAAAGCTTCATGAGCTCTTGACTTTACCTACAATTCATATTTTCTCATTCTCCATATCAACTTGCCCCTCCCTGGGCCATCGGCTGGCGACGCCCTTGCCTATTAAACACATTACATTCCTAATTTTCTATTAAAAAGAGGTGAAAAACTTGCGCTATTATGGGCACTGAAATACAAACGATCTCGAGATAATTTATCAAGCTCATTCATATAAACTGTCTAGACCGTACAACATGCCGTATGGTATATTTTCATACATCTGTGACTACGGATGCGACCAATTTAGGCAATTAAACGCAAGAACTTGCCTGTGGTCAGACTGCCATGGACTCGACAGAGAACATAATGATAAAGATCTTTGGAAAGATGCGTATATACATATATATAGATAGTTAAAGCAAAGTTAAGAGTATTAGAGGTTCCGTTCCATACAACCAGCCACTCCATACAATTGGCGTGTTTGTTTGTTTGTTTGTAGTATCTTTATTTTGCATAAAGAACATATCATACACAATATCACAATAGAATTTCAGGTGACGTTGGCTTTGGTTTAAAGATGATGATAAACCACTTACACCCTTACACTTAAATGATACGTAATGCAAAATTGCTGCTATATAGCGTGATTTAATTGTTCTTCAGGAGTGATTACGAACCATCTAGTAAATTAATAGTGGGTGGATAGACGTGTTAATTGGGACTTCCTGCCTATGTCTCTGGGCTCTTTGATTGTAGGATTGTCTCTGATTATACTCTGATTTAGGGTTGCCAACACAAAATTTCAAAAATGTGAATTTGAAGTTGGAAATGTCAGGACAATACAATTTAAAAACCGGACGCAGTAGTAGAGTAGCAAAGTAATAAAAATAATATTTACAGAAAATAAGTTTCATGACATTCATGTAATAAAAACTAAGACACTTCAAAAACCAGAACATGTCCTTGTAAAACAGGAAAATTTGTAACTCTACTCTGAATGGAGTTGCGCCGACAAGGAAAATATTCGATCTAAATAAGGCTATCTTTGAATCGATACGGCTGCATAAAACCGAATTTCATAGGAGACATTGTCACGCATGATCTTTTCAATGTGTTTTCTTAATTCCTATAACCCAAAGCAATCAGATGCAAATAATGCACGTGTCGAGTATACCCTGAGAACATTGGAAGGGTCACGATGCGCGGGCGCGCATATGGCTACAGTACAATATACGTATCTACGAGTAGGTTACTTCGGATGGGTAGCAGTGCAGTTAGTGGTGGTAATTGATCTAACATGCATAGGTCTTTGGGGAGATCGATGGCGTCATTGTGCGTGTCAGTATAAACGATCGGGAAGTTAAGCAACTTCGGCCGTAGCCTATCGATGGGTGGGTTTATTTATCTCGAACTTTGGAGCTCCGGAGGGCACATTAAGCCGTCGGTCCCGCCTGTAGTCATTAGATGACAGAGGTTAAGGCAAGACAGTGGCATTTAGGCGACTTGAAAACACTGGCCTCCGCTAACCCGCAATTGCAGAGCGTGATGAGGTAAGCTCTAAACCCCACTCCGTTTGAGAGGACGAGACGAGAGAAGGGGAGGAGAGACTTATCTTAGGCGTTAACCAGCAGAGGGATGTATATGGGTCAATATGATGCAGATTGGTTGTAAGATTATGTACATAATGAGATATAAGAGTACGTATAAGGAGGGGCATTTGATACGTGCTGTTAAAGGCAGAACACATAAGCTGAAAGAAAAACAAGAGAACGAAAAGGTTTTGCAAATATTGGACGAAAGAAAACATATTATGACAGGGGCTCTACCGCCTAAGCTGATGCCTATTCAGTTCTAACGCAGACATTAAAAAAAGGCCTTATGTTAAATTAATGACAATCATTTTCTGCTTAGTCGGCAGAAAGAGATCCAGTGTTCCTACAAGCTAAGCTAAACACAATTATCACAAATCTAAGCTTAAGTTTGAGTTTAATTTTAGCATTCAAAAATCCAGTGGAGATCGGCTTATCGGAGTATAAGAATAAATAAACAAAAACTTGACCGTTTTTAAAAAGACAGTAACAGTGAAATTAATAAATTTATTATATCATTGATATTCCTTGATCCAGTCAAAGATAAAATTACCACTAAGTACCTGAAACTTACAACAATTTTAATCAGATGAAATCAATAAAAGTAGGACGCTTTGGAATTTTACTTTCCTCCCTTGGCATTCTGTGAGAAAACAATTTGTCGTATAAGGCAAGGGAAGGAAAATGGACGAAAGGAGAAAGAGAGGTAGAAGAATAGGTATATGCATAAGAAAAAATCATAGAATATTTTGCCTTATCAAGTTATCTTGCTAGGTTATCGGTAGACAAAAAGATTAGGGGATCTTCACCGACAGGAGCTTTATCTGAAATTTAACAGACAAAAACATAATTTTCTGTTACGAAGAAAATTGTAAATTTGTTAAGTAAATTTGATTGAAACATTGACTTGTTTAAAGAATTGAACCAAAATTTACATACAACCATTCAAATAATTAGATATCGACATTGTTTTGCCAGTGAACTACTGTTTATATTCTGTATTATGACCGTGGTTGCGTGCGTGCCCATATGGTAGCGGGATGAATGACCAGCCCGCGTTTTCGGCAGCCGGCCTGTATGCCACTTCATGTAATATACGTGCTAGAGTAGCGACTCACCTATTGACGGTTCCGTATTACGACTAGAGATGGGCAAAATGGCCTTCAATTTGCTGGCATCTCTATTGCGTGCTCATATGGTAGCGAGATGAAACATTAGCCCGCGTTTTCTAGGAACATCTTTCACTTATTTGGAAGGACGCGTTTTTCCAATAATCTTTTTCTATAAAGGAGGGGGTATGTGTCTCGTCTGATGGTAAAGTAAACATTACAGAACATAGACACCAGCAACACCAAAAGGTCACTGATTCGTTGATAGCGTTTTTGGGAAAACATACTTTATTCTTGAAGGTCCCGTAATGGTATTTGTTCGGAAACTCCTTTGAGGGAAGTTATGTGCTAGAAAAATTCTTTAAAAATGTACTGCTGTAAATCGCTTATTACCAAGGTGATTTATGAATGTTGATAGTGGAACTTGGCGGCAATTCTCTTCTGAGCACTCGCCGTCTCGTATTTGTCTAGCACACAAAATGAGGAAGCATCTTTTTATGTGGACAGGGAGTCGAACTGGCCAGTGAATGCTGGGGCCCTGACAATTCACACCGTTGAGCGTTGGATGCGGAGCACGGAAAAAATTGGGAACGCCAAGCCAGAGGTATGAACAGCATTGCATTACATATGATTGAATTTATTTTTTTGCAAACCCTACCTACTTCATGACATGTTCAACACAGCAATAAGGCCGCCTTGTTGCACATAAAAGTTGTGTAAAGAAAAATTTAAATTGTATTATCTGTAATATATTGTGCAAATAAAGCATATTCTATCTATCTATATATTGGATACGAACGTGGGCCTTACACAGTTGTAAGCGATATCAGGGTGTTAATTATCTTCTAGCTCTATTAACACCAAACTTTTTGGAAGCTAAATTGACCTTACACTCCAAGTGACTATGAAACTGAACATCGCTGGATATATCGACTTGATGATTAATCCCATTATTACGGAGTCCCCCGTAACTATATATGTAGTGTAGATCTAAGAATATTATCTATCTATCTATCTAAGAAAACATG
Organism: Hypsopygia costalis; assembly: GCA_937001555.2. NCBI lineage: Eukaryota > Metazoa > Arthropoda > Insecta > Lepidoptera > Pyralidae > Hypsopygia > Hypsopygia costalis. Next base: position 8,294,849 of record OW443350.2, read on the forward strand.
TAGAGTTATGATAAAATTCGAATATACGTTGTTAAAATTAGTCCATAATTATATGCATGCACAAATTCGTTGCCCTAAAGTTGCCTTGAAAAGATTGCTCTCAGCAATAAGGCGGCCTTATTGTTGCTTATATACAAATCTGTAATAATTTATTGATTCACTGCACTTCTAATTTGTATTATGCAAATAAAGCATATTCTATCTGTCTATCTATAAATTTAAAAACGTGTTTTAGAATAAATATTTCGTTCGTCATCGATAGAGAATTTATGCTCATACATTCTAGATAGGTTTTCTTTCCTAATCTGCATTTTGTGCCCACACAATAAGTAATTGAAAGAACTAACTCCCAGCCGAGGTATTCCCAGGAGACTACACTACGGGATTCTCGATGAAAGGTGTTAGGGTTTTGTTTTACAAAGTCGGCATGGAGAGTGATGGTTTTTTATTGCTTCATTCCATGCGGAACACCAATTTACCAGTGCCGACATTTTTAATTGCCTTAGCATGTAACTCTTAACTAGCCAACACTTGCACTGAAATAGGCCATCATTTTATGAAGGCTATTAGCTTTTTATGATACTATGTATTGCCGACGAATTTTGTAAACTGGCAATTAATATATAGTACTATTTTTATGTTTGGCACATCTTGAAATCATAAAAAAATTGGTTGTCTGTAAAGTCGGTTTAACGGACGATATTTTTACATGATAACGTCAGAAGAAAACATCGGCCGATGGAGTAGAAGAGAGATAGATGCGTCACAAGCCGAACGCTTTGGCCGATCGTGCTTCTCTATCGCTTGTCCCGCGCTCTCGATTGCACGCTCGGCTCAGGCGGAACGTGTCAATGAGTCATGATTATTTGTGCGTGCAGCCGGCGTTCATTGATACATCAATGAACGCCGGCTGCACGCACACTAGTTATTTATTGACGTAATAAGACGTTATTACGTTAATAATTAAATAGTGAGCGCGCTTCAATCATTAATACTAGAACTAGATGCACAATAACGTACAAAAATAAAGCAAAATAATGTCTGCAGTAGGCAGAAGATGACACAAATCTTACTTATTTATGACCAATATTAAAATAAACTATAACTCCATAATATGCATTGTAAATTCGCCCTTAAATTTTCGGTTTCAGATTTACAATTCAGACTTGTTATTATGTCATTTATATAAAAACAAGACAGTTATTCATTTGAAAATAATGTCAAATATGGAAGCGTTCAAATATGGTTAAGTGAAAGAGCTCCCAGATCGTCATTTGGGTGCTGTTTCGGTGAGGACTTTTTTGGGTGTTGATTGTGCATCTTTTCTAATATCAATGATCAAAGAGAGCGCGTCATTTTCACGGATAGCAGTGTACATAACACAAAAGAGTAGAAAGGGAACTAAATTTATTAATAATAGCAACATTGTCTTTTATTTACACAAAAGTGCTCAAAGGTTGCCATGTGAGAACTGTTCTTACGAAGAAAGTGGCGCCCCTATTTTTGTCTATTTTTTTATGTCGCACTGTAGACAGACGTTTTTTTTTTTATTTTTAGCCAGTGACTGGTTCATACAATGTTCGAGATTGGAACTTTTAATAACAATATCCACGTTCCTAATTTAAATCACTTTTAGTTGCTAGGATTCAAACGCTACTATAGTCCCTGTTAATGTAGAACAAAGTAGCTCTTTTAAACTTATTAAAATCAAATTGAATGAAATTTGCAATATACTGTGTTTGTACAATTCCTGCTTGGTTACTAAAATTCAGGTTTCTAGTAATTTGCTTCGAGAAAAGGATAGTACAGCCGTGCCGCTTTTTGCTCGACTTGGCGGGGGCACTGCCGTGCCCCCAGATACCTATTGGACATGGTTTTTAACTTAAACAAGTCATCTTAACAGTATTAAGCATGACAACAAGGTATGCATTAACAAATAAATTGTCTATGAATGAGAGTGTTATTCAAAAGCGAACCATCCGTTGTATTAGCTGTCAATGAACAAACATTTACAAGACGACATTATACGGGCCAGATAAGGGGGTGGCAACGGGCTCGATAACGGGGGCAGGAGTCAACTTGTGAATTATTGCGATAAGCAAGCGACAGTGTGATGAACCGGCTTAAGTAAACAGACTATCACTTTGTTAAGTCGCATTGTTATTAAAGCTATTCAACTTGACAGTGAGTATTGGCGAGTGAACTTGCAAGACACGTACCCTATACCTAACTGCTTATGCGCCCCTGTGTGCCAACTTTCTGATTATATCACAGGATTGCGAGTCTCTCATCCAGTAAACCAACCAGACGAGAGGACCTTTACCCGCACCGCTCTTGCGCTCAGTAAACCAATCGAGCACGCAAGCGGATTGGTAGCACGTCTTGCAAGACAGTTGGGGTACCCTTGTTTGGGGTGTAAGTGGTTCAACAACATCTTTCAACCAAAGCCAACCTCACCTGCTGATTTCATCATCATCCTGCTGATTGACAAACGGGGCTCTAAAAAGAAAAGAGAGGTAGGAAATAGCGTGTTTTTTAAACTGTCCGACTGGGGTAAGTACCACCAGTTCACAGAATATCACAGCCAAATAACAATTCCCCGGAGAGCTGTTGTGTTCCTGCGAGTGAGTGAGGTCACAAGAAAGAAAGGAAGGAGGCTGGCAACTGATCGGCGACCAATTGGTGTTGCTGATCTCCATGGGCGGTGGTGATTTCTTTCTATCAGGTGATCCACATGCTCGTTTGCCCCCCTCTCTTTATAAAAAAAACCCGTGCCTGTGAGCGAGCCTTGGCTCTGAACATAGTGGAGCAAGTTAATAAACGACTCTACCAACGCGAAAATGGCCGATGATAATGGAGAGGATAAGAGATGCCTAGGAGTTAGGGTGAATGTGTGGAAATGCAAATTGATGTAGATATTTATAGAACCAGTATTTACTCGTTTTGCGGATGCCATAAAAGCAATGGCTGATTTGCCTTAAGGCCAACTAATCCCGGGCCTAGGGCGGCCAAATGTTAGGGGCGGCCGGAGCAGCGTATTACCGAAGGGTAATTCTTACAAATTACAGACTGCCATGGCGGTTTTGCGGAGAAGTATGGCCAAATGTTAGGGGCGGCCGGAGCAGCGTATTACCGAAGGGTAATTCTTACAAATTACAGACTGCCATGGCGGTTTTGCGGAGAAGTATGGCCAAATGTTAGGGGCGGCCGGAGCAGCGTATTACCAAAGGATAATTCTTACAAATAACAGACTGCCATGGCGGTTTTGCGGAGAAGTATGGCCGAATGTTAGGGGCGGCCGGAGCAGCGTATTACCGAAGGATAATTCTTACAAATTACAGACTGCCATGGCGGTTTTGCGGAGAAGTATGGCCAAATGTTAGGGGCGGTCGGAGCAGCGTATTACCAAAGGATAATTCTTACAAATAACAGACTGCCATGGCGGTTTTGCGGAGGAGTATGGCCAAATGTTAGGGGCGGCCGGAGCAGCGTATTACCGAAGGATAATTCTTACAAATTACAGACTGCCATGGCGGTTTTGCGGAGAAGTATTATATATATAAATTAGTATGAAGCTGTAAAATAAGAACCAAGAAACTATATAATAAGGAATAAGGAGTCAGCTAATGAGAATCAAGATACGGACTAAGGCGACCACGATACTACCTTAACTAGGACGTTGAAGACACGGCCAAGGGTGGCTAAGAATAAAAATTCGCCTCTGCATAAAAGTAGAGAAAAACGGAGAAGAGATGTATTTTAGTCTGTCATACCAAGAGTACGTATCTCTTCTCCGGTGGCACATAGACTTGGATTGCTTAGCATATGGTATCAACTAGTCTTAATCCAGCACTGGCCGTACTTCTGGTGGTACTTCCGGTGGGTCTTTAAAACCATACCACCAGCCAATGGTAATGTAAGCATCACTAATTAAAGCCATTTCAAAAAACAATATCTTAGTAAGAAATAAAGATTAATTATTATTATAATGCGTTTTCTCAGAATAGAAGCATATGTCTATGTATCATATATAATTTTATGTTTTCATAGGTATTTATTCTGCGTATGTTGTTACTATTATTTTGTGAACCGCATTCGAGTGTTATCTGCTTTTCCCTAAGACTGACTGGTAGAGAATGCTCTTAGCATTAAGTCCGCCTTTTGTACCCTTATTTTATGGCCAATAAAGTTTAAATAAATAAATAAAAAATATCTGGAAGATTTACTTTATAGTTATACCAAGTGTAAGACTATCTGTTACAAATTATTAACTTAATCTTATAACTGGGTGTTGTCTATCTGTAGAAAATTTCTAACTATTCGACAAGTATTTAATATTACTGCTTTTTGGAGTGTAATATATATAAATTTGTAAAGGGCTAATGTTTGTAAAGTATGGAATTTGGGTTGGGATTACACCTGTCGTGGATACTATAATGGGTACTATGGACACTGTCTTCATTTTCCAAATTCTCTGTTTATTATTAAGTCTTATTGACGTCCTCGGTGGTCGAATGGTTAGCTATGTCCACTTTGACTCCGAGGTCGCGGGTATCGAACCCGCACAAGACAAATATTTGTGTGCATGAATATGTCTGTTTGTCTTGGTCTGGGTGTTTTCTATGTATTATATGTATGTATTTACAAAATAAAATGTATGTAATTATATTTTGAAAAATGGAAAAATTCACCTCCCCCCCGCAAGGGGGGATCCCACCTATTTGCTTTTATCAGTTATCTAGTACTCATATACAAGATTTGCTTAGTTTGGAACTAGATTGCGCTGTGTAAAATCATTATTCTGTGGTAAAAGCACAGTATAAGTAATAGTACTAACGTAGTAAAGTCTAGTCTAGATTTTTTTTTAATATTTTTAATGTCATGCTGGGGCATCACTAACGTCAACGAATAGGTGAACGGAATTTGTCGTCAGTCGTCTTTGTATTAGATCGATCGAATAGACTACTCGACTACTTTCATTATGATAACACAGTACATTTAACCCATAATGACTATCTTCTTGACCTTTAGCCTTCTTAAAATTGTCGTTATTATCTTAGTTTTAAATAACCATTTTTAAATCGCAAAGTGAGTCAGGAGATAGATCTGTTTATAAATGATTGAAGTTTATAGTCGTTTATATAGTTAAGAAAATAAAATAACGACATAGGCATACAAAGGTCAGGTTGGTAAAAGCACTCAATTGGTAAAAAGCAAATTAGTTTTATTTTATATGTTTTCCTTAGTGTATGTAGGTAGTAGCTTTTCATGGTTAGTGTTTTGTTTGTTTGTTTGTAATATCTTTATTGTATTAAATAAAATATAATAATATAAAAGCATAAATAAATAAATAAATTTTCCAGAACGAATTACGCAGTGCTATCTAGTTGCAAACTAAGCAAAGCTTGTACTATGGGTACTGGATAACTAATATTATACTTAAATACACTTTTTTGTAAATATAATAATAATACATAGAAGCAATAGAAGCAGTAATGGCAGGCGTCCATCCCTCTTCTGTAATAGCCCGGTATTTAGTTCACCCAGATCTCATCTCCATAGCCCATTTATTTTCCACCACACTTCGCAATAGTCTCAACGCCTACCGAGACCTGCTCATGGGTATATCGTTCCATTGACATATCCTGGAGCGGGTCACGGCGGGCGTACAACATTACATCAAACTCTCAAAGGGGCCTCTACGCGATGGATCCATATCCCCCCGCACGCCTATCAAATGACCGGGCTTGACCCGTGAATTAAGAGATACATAGAAAACAGCCAGACCAAGACAAACAGATATGTTCATGCACACAAATATTTGTCTCGTGACCCCGGAGTCTAAGGTGAACATTGCTAGCCATTCGACCGCCGGGGTAGTCAAAACATTACATGGAATAAAAGCCGTATAAAGGCGAACTCTAAAGGATTAGGCGGATTTATCCCCCTAAGGGATAAATCCGCCAAAGCAGGGCTGTCCAAGGCACGGCCCGCGGGCTGAATGCGGCCCTCGGCTTATATTTGTGCGGCCCGTGACAAGTTTTTCATTTACGAGTTTTTATACAGTTTTTACCGTTATTGGCTTTGTACAACAAATCTGGCAAAAATTATATATTTTTATAAAAGTTAAAGTTTTGTAACTAACTTATAACTAAGCTTAAACTTTCAAAGTAGGTAGTAAAAATGTCAAATAGGTATTTGTTTCTGCGGCCCACTAATCTATTTAATAATTTGTAATGGTCCGGTATTGTATATTCATTGGTATGAATAAGCATTCTATTCAGTTATTGAATCGCAATAAGAGTTGGTGGTAAGGGGCTGTAGTATTCTACAAAATACGCTGGCGGCATTGCAAGTAAAACATTTTACATGTACACCCGAATGTGTGCACACGATTTATATCTATCGGCCTGCTAATGTAACAAGTATTTTATAAGCTATAGCTTAATTCATATTAAATTAATTGCAATTTCAATGTAGTGAATATTAATTTTATCGATATTATACACTTTTGGTTTCTTTATGTAAAGAGCACCTAAGTAAGGGATCTGGTACTCTATGACGTAAGAGAAAGATGTCACGATAGCCTAGGAGTGGAATGGAACATATTGTCCCAGTAGGAAGGGGAGAGAAGGGCTAAAAGTTAAATTTTTAATCAATTTGCTATCATTATATTATTGATATTTAAAACATTTTTGAATGTTCGTGCATAAGTTTTAGACGTGACAACGTCTTATAATTCGATGGAGCCGGCTGCACGCACGAAAAAATATGACGTATGCGGCGTTACCTCGCTCTGAAGCGTTCCATTAAATTTTTCTTTTGAAAAATGCAAACATTCCATCAGTATTTTCTTATGACGTTGTCACGTTCAACTATCGTCAGTAAACCGACTTTACAAACAACCGATTTTTTTTAATATTTATTAATATTACACAACCTGAAGTCAAAGAAAAGGACTTTATGTTACGTCGGGTGGATAACAAGCACATGACCCGCCTGATGTGAAGCGGTTACCATAGTCTATTATACGCTTGCAACAGTAAATGCCACTCGCGTGTTGCCACCCCGGCTGCTATTGCTGCTAATCCTTCTTCTTGATGACCTGACACAGGAACACAATAACACTCCATAGAGATGTTATTTGACTGCGGTCTTCTGTGAGGTGTGCTTCCCAGTCGGGCTATTGATGTGCCCTACCTCTCTTTCGCCAGAACTTATTGGTAGGGGGGAGGGATTTTAGTTGAAATAGAGTCGCTTAGTCATTGCTATGAATAAGCAATCTATTCAGTTATTGAATCGCAATAAGAGTTGGTGGTAAGGGGACGGTGAACTAGATGGCGTAGGTTTCTTTGCCTATAGACTTACTTATACTGTCCTTGGTCTCTAAAGAGAGCAAAAACTTCATTTCAATTTGGAATAATTCAGTTCGACAGTTATCGATTTCAAAGTTTATATTTAATTGATTAGTTTATATTTATTTGACGAGCTCGGTGGCGTAGCCGTCAATGACGCGGCTTCGACACCAACGCTCGTGGGTTCGATTCCCACATAGGACAAACATTTGTGTGCATGAACATGTCTGTTTGTCTTAGTCTGGGAGTTTTCTATGTATCATAAGTATGTATTTACAAAAAAAAAAATGTATTTACGTATGTTTATCAGTTGTCTAGTACCCATAACACAAGCTTCGCTTACTTTGGGCCTAGATGGCGCTGTGTAATTTGTCTGACAATATTTATAATATTTATTTATTTATTAATTTATTAGATTTTGTTTTTTTTTTTCTGTGTCTGCTTTATGTTTCACAATATTATTTTTTTCATTGATGGCTTCAAACTGTTTTTGTTAGTACTTCTATTTTGTCCCTAATTATATTATTTTCTGCTAATGGCATGATTTTGGTTATTTTCTCTATAATCTTACTTCAGTCGTCCTTAGTTACAAGACTTCATAACTTCTGCCTACAAAGTAGTTACCAACATTCTTCACAAAATGTATAATTTTGTACTTATTTATGATTATGGCCTTCATTTCAACAGCAAAACTAACAATTTTTACAAATTGCTGCACTAATAAAGAGGAATTCATGACAATTAGCAGCGAATTGACCAATGATTCACTCTTGGACGTTTTTACTCATGCCCTAAATAGCACACAACGTCATGCATTTTAGTTACGTATCTTATTAATTGTGTTATTAGTCGTCATATTAACTTGAAACATTTTCCTTGAATGGTATTATTTCTAAAACATAGAACGATCTGGTATTTAATTTATAGGTGTAAATTAAATAATTAATTTTGTTTTTCGATTTTTAAAAATGACAAGATCAGAGATTTTACCAAACTATTTTAGCTTTTAGACCCCGTGTCATATAAACATTGAATTTTTATACCTTGACGTGGATCCCTTGCATATTAGAATTAACCTTTGGGGGTCCATATAACCCACTTTGGGGATCTAGTAGACGATTTCCATGATATGCATTTGGCATCTGCGGTAGGTATGTATTTAAGCGTAGCATACACATTACTTAGGTACCCAGTTATCGTATAAAATTTTATTTTAAGGAAAAAAATCTCTTTTTATTTAAATTTTTATTCATAGACGTTTAGCTAACACTACATATTACTAATTGAGTGATTCAAGTTGAGCGAAATAATAAAGCTTGCCATTTTTAAATGAGAATTAAAACAACACCACAAGTTACTTTACAAACACAATCTAGACCTTAACTTCGACTATATAAGTCACATTTTCGATTACTAGAATTAGTCATATCTTAATGACCTACGTCTCATTCGAAGAACGTATCCAGCGCTTTAAAATAACGATTCAGATTAATATAATAGGTACAAACATTACCTTGATTTAGTAACAATCCGACATCCATTGTCACTTAAAACAACACTGAACGTCCTACGTGAGTAAAGTGTTTGCGTTTAAAAAAAATGCACGGCGCGTGAGCATATACCCGCGGATGGGAGCAGACTGCCCTCTAACTGGTCTTGATTAGGTTTAAATAGTGGTGCCCACATTAACCATTTATATCATTGAAGATGCGGGGAGATGCTACTGACTGTATTTTGGTGTTTAACGCTGTATTAGTTTGCTACTTTATTCCCGATACCCGAGATGACATTTAAATTTCAAAAGTGAAATTAAAAGGTGTTATTTAACCGGTTCATGCTATCTTAGTATTGGCACAGTGTAACTGTGGTGTTAGCTTGACAGTAAAATAAATAATAAATACTTATACACAAAATATACAGGGTCTTTAACATGTAAGGGGATAAATTAAATATACGTGGTAGGTGCTGCGAAAGTGGCGCCTCTTTGGACAAAAAATCGTATCGCAGCCTAGAAGATAAGTATGAAAGAAACCTATGATCAGGTTATAAAGTATTTTACGTCATTATACCAATACAATGCTAAATATGGCCATTTTTGGTACTTTTCGCTACTAATTCGTCATAGGATTTTTTTAAATATTTATCTTTTACGCTACGATGCGCTGGCAATAGATTGGCGACCCCTTGGTGTTGCTGATCTCCATGGGCGGCGGTGATTGCTGTCCTCCAGGTGACCCACATGCTCGTTTCCCCCCTCTTATATAAAAAAAAACTTTTTTTTGTCCAAAGAGATGCTACTTTCATAGTAGCATCATAAACTAAGCTTTCCATGTAAACGAAGTAGCAAATTCTGTGCTATGGGTAACTGTTAAATATGCCTACTCAAGTAGTACTTTTGCGTAAATTTTATACTATTAAATGATAAATTCTTGTGTATATAATACACTCTTTCTTCATGCCACAATGGAGGCCGGGAGAACGTATCTATAGATAAAACATCTAGCGTGCGAAAACTGTATAAATATCCGAGTCATACTTGAACACATTGGGGTGCCCTTTCTTAAGTCGTATATTTACACACTATTAACATATATATTGTATGTTTTAATACCATATATTATTATTTCTTTTTCATAATATTAGTAATTCTACTAGTTATATTTTATATTCATAACCATATTATTAGTTATTTTATTGATGTAACGAACAAATTCAGGATGATTTACTTTTTTATCTCTATCTATGCATTGCTTCCACGAACTAAAACCACTTTGCTATATGTCTCTGTAATGCCTTTCACAATACTTATGCGATTATTCGCTATCGGCATTCAACCAACTAGTCTCCACTCTAGGACTTTCCTTCCCCATTTACCACCACTGACTCGACAGATGTGGTTGGCCTATTGCCGAAGTGGCAATGGGCCAACCACATCTGTCGAGTGTCAGCTTGCTGACTCTGAGACTTTACTTGAAAACTTTGGTTTGCATTTCAATTTCCTTCGGATTCGGTCCCTCAGTGAAGTCCGGAGGTCTTTCCGTCGCTCTCTGTGCGACTTTTAATTTATAAACCAATCCGATAGTCATAGGCCAAGTTTCTGCACCGTAGGACAAGGCGGAGAGGACGCACTAAGCCTTAGTTATTATCTCAGATATTACTCGCGTTCTCGATTGCTGCCCAGCTCAGTTGCATGCAACTATCAACCTCTTTACTGAAGTAACCTCGGTCAAGCTTAGACGAGGCTTAGATAAGGACGCACTAAGCCTCAGTTAATGTCTGAGTTTCTCTATTGCTGCTCATTTCAGTTGCATGCGTCTATCAATCTCTATATTGAAGTTACTTCGTTCAAGCTTACTTGTCCGAGGTAGACGTAGAATTGGTTGCTAAAGCCGGATAACCTCCTTGTGTGACTCGTTTGTCTCGCTGGATACGTCTGGTGGACACGACGTGTTAGCAATAACACCTAATATAGCATAATAGCCTGAGCCTGGTGCACCCTGGGCAACAACGGTTAGTAACTTCGCTTCGCGGAGATCTTGCTGACCATTTTGCTCATGTTCTGGCGGAGAAGGAAAGGGTGGACGCTGTGTCCAAGCTTTTGGACGTCTGTGACTCTCGTCCCTCTGAGCTAGCAGAGGTCACGGTGAGGTTAAGTATTTTTATGTCTTTTTATCTATCTTATATCCTTTTTACATATATCTTAGTATTATATGATCAAGGATTTTTAATAAAAAACACAGGAATAAATTTAGGGCACTTTAATATAGTACTAGAAACTAATATCTCTTTTATAAAAAAAACTAGCCATTACTCCGATCGCTACCAAACCTCATATGATTATCCGCTGGGTCAATCTAAAGATTGTCTGAAAATTTCGTTGAAATCGGTCCAGCCGTTTCGGAGTGTATACGGAACATACATACATACTTTCTCTTTTAAAGGTATAGATAGAAGATATATGTATATATATATATATATATATATACAGTTGTGGCCATATAATTAAGAACGATTTTTTTGTTCTAAAAACTTTCGATTATAACATATAATTTCTCCATTGTGTTTCATCTTAGAAATTATTTATTGTATTAAGTAATAATCACATGGATAAATCAAACTATATTAGGAATATCAATTTAAAATACACGTGGTTTTATTCAGTAAAGTACGTTTATTTGAAATCAAACAAACACGCGTATAAAGGAAATTGGACAAATAATTAAAAACGGTCAATGAATTGAGCAGACGTTGAAACTTCTAATCAATGCAGAGACATAAAAATAAAAGAAATTACATTAAATAAGACAACTGAATGGTTTCTAAACATTTTAAATCTAGAATTAATATTTAGTGGCATACCCAAGACTTTTAATTACAGCCTTACATCGGCGAGGCATTGATTCTATCAATTTTTGTCATTTAGCGTGTGAAACAGAGTTCCATTTTTTAAAGAAAACGTATGTATTTGATACCCTTTTCTTAACTTCACACCAAAGATGTCCGATCGGATTTACATCCGGGCTGTTAGCTGGCCAATCCAAGACAGAAACAGATTGTGAGTCAATGAAATCCTTTAATGAGCGTGCAGTATGCTTTGGGTCATTGTCGTGCTGGAATATCCAAATGACCGGAAGGACAGCCTCAGCATAGGGTAGTATTATTTCCTCCAGTATATTTCTGTATTGAACTGATACATGTTGCTTTTTATGAGCCTAACATGCCCGACTCCATGACCAGAAAATGATCAAAAATGATCCCCAGATTTTCACATTTTCAGCGACATGCTTTAATGTCACTTTTGTGAACTTGGGGTCGAAAGCTTTATTCGAAGGACGTCGCACGTATTACTTGCTATCAGAACACACCGTGTTTATTTTAGTTTAATCTGAAAAAAGAACATTTTTCCACTGTCTGGCTGTCCAGATTTCATATCGTCTTGCAAACGCGATACGCGCTAGCCTATGACGCGATGTTAACATCGGCACCTTCCTTGCTATCCTTCCAAACAACTTCTTTTCCACAAAACGCCTTCGAATGGTGCATGACGAGATTGCCGTGAGGTTATTTTCGCCAAATAAATCTTTTCTAATCTCATTGGAACCTTTAAAAGGATATCACTTTGCCAAACGTACAATGTTTCTGTTCTCTAGACGGGATGTCTTCTTCTTTCTAGGCACTCGCGGAATGTTTGAAATATTTTGATGCGTGTTAAAATGCTTTACAGCCTGGAAAACTATAGTTTTCGAGCATTGCAAATGATCTGCTATCTTTTTGTACGACCAGTTCTTCTCACGAAGTTTTAATATAATTTCTCTCGTGGATTTATCACAACTCTTATTATTCCCCATATTTTTTTTATAAAAGTACACTGTTTTAAATAGTTTTAATATTTTGTAGCAATAAATGGCGCATAAATTATACAAAAAGTGACCTAACATAAAGCGTTCTTTACTTGAATCATAATTTATAGAATATAATATTCCGCGTTCTTAATTACGTGACCAGCCAGTAACAATACTACCCATGGTCAGTTGCTAGTTTAGGTCTTGTAATTAATTTATCTCTTTATTTTTTTTATTACTCATGTGTTAAACGAATGTCCAAATAGTACGGTTGTATTTTGAGATACAACAAACAATAAAAGAAAACATTTGTAATAAATTATGCGACACTGTATATATATATATGTACTGTATATATATATATATATAGATATATGTATATATATACACAACTGTATATATATATATGTATATAGATAGATAGATTAAAAATACTGTATTAATGTGAAGGTTGGTGCTGCTTATTTGCAAGTTTTGCTGGCATTATTTATTAATTAAAATGTTCATAGATAAGACGGCGGCGGATCACCTTATATACTCGCGGACCACAGGTTAAGAAACACTGATATTTCATCCATAAACACTCCACTTACAAGTACACAATATATTACCTACAACTAATAATTTCGTTTATATAAGATTATGGCTATAATTATATTTGCTTTAGACATAGATATGCTTAATTATGTTAACAAAAGATATATTTGTCGTAAACCGGAACTTCCTCGTTGTTCGGTTTCCTGTACGATCACTTGCTGGAATTGGTTTTGATTCAATTAATGCTCAGAGCTTTTGGTAGTTTTTTTTTATACTACTTCGGGTGGCAGACAAGCATACGGCTCGCCTGATGTGAAGCAGTTACCGTAGCCATATTAACGCTCGCAAGATAAAATATCGCACGCGAGCCGCCACCTCCGCTGCCAACGCAGCTTTTTCTTCCTTTCTGGTGACCTCACTCACTCGCAGGAACACAACAACCCTCAAAGGAATTGTTATTTGGCTGCAGTATTCTGTGAGGTGGAGGCGTGAAGGTACATTCGCCAGTCGGGTAGCTTACAATTATGCTCCCTACCTCTCTATTCGTCAGAGCTTCGTTTGTCAGTTGGCTTAGGTTCAAAGATGTTGATGAACCACTTATACCCCAAAAAGTAGTAGAAGAAGAAGAAGAAACATTTATTGCAATATAACACAACAGTATTACATAAATTACAAGTTAGCTATATAAGTAAGACAGAAAGATAAAACGAGCAGTAGTGATTGCTTTCCATCAGGTGACACACATGCTCGTTTGCTGCGTCTCGTATGTATAAAAAATCCTCTGTAATTTGAGCCAATTCTCCTGTTTTGTGTGGTGAAGTTCATATAAAAAATCATGAATCAAACAGAACTTTCAATAGCAAAACCAGCCGACCATACTTGACCGGTCAGCAAGCTCTATCTATACGTTACGCTGATTTAATCCTATTAGGCTCGATGCACACTAAGTGATTACTTCCTTATTGACGGCTGGCCGCCTTTGTGGTGTCATGCAGATGATGCATGTAGGCGGGTGGTTTGAGAACTTGGATATATTAATATACATGTATGTCCTGATTAATATCACAGAAATGTCTATGTTTTTAATATAATATACGTTTTAGAGAAAGCGCTTTAAAATAAATATCGGCATTGCTTATTGATAAATGTTATTATTCCAATAACGATTATTTATTTTGATTATTTTTATTAATTTTGGTTTATATTGATAATGAATTGACTATTAAAATTTTCTTATAATTTGACTATAATATACATTGACATAATACACAGATATAATATACATAGTTTGACATACTATAATATAATATGAAATTTGTACTTTGCTATAATATTATATATCTATCCAGCTATTATCTAGCTATATTATGATACGATTTATTTCTAAAAATTTGTATACTTGACGGCAAAACATAGAGGTACCATTATTGTAAACAACATCTTACACTTGTAAACATTTCACCTATGTTTAACAAATAAATTGATTCTGATTCTGATTTTGATTCTAAAATTTTGTCCTTTTTGATATACGTGTTTAAAATTACTTCCATGGGGAGGCAATTCAAAAAAACGAATGATAACAAAATCGGGGGATACAGTTTGGTGTTGCAGCTACATATGTATCATCTCCATCCAAAATTCAATCACACCACTGGATAGATGAAGGATCAAAGAATTTATTACGCTAAGTAAGGAGTATGGAAAATCGCGTGCGTGTCTATGACACAGCCACACCCCATTTTTAGGGTTCCGTAGTAAACAAGGAACCCTTATAGTTTCGCCATGTCTGTCTGTCCGTCCGTCCGTCCGCGGCCTAGCTCAGAGACGCATGATACTAGAAAGTTGTAGTTTGGCATGTAGACACATATTAACTATGCTGACAAAGTGGTAGAATAAAATTTTGAAAAATATTTATTTTGGGGTACCTCCCCTACACGTCAAATGGGGATGATTTTTTTTTCTGCACCTACCCCATGGTGTGGGGTGTCTTTGGATAGGTCTTTTAGAAACATTGGGATTGTGGGAAGATCATTTTTCGATATAGTAATCTGTTTGCGAATTATTTACATTTAACGTGCAAATTTTTGTTAGACGCAAGTGTAAGTGACCCCCCCCCCCCCCCCCGTATCAACGAAACTGTTATATTTAGAAATGTGAAAAAAATCATGGAAGTAGTCCATATAGTGAATTTAAAAGGAAAACTATCACGGCTAGGTAGACTTTACAAGTTACTGAGTAATAGCCGACGGACCTTATAAAATGTATTGCAAGACGAATAGAATTGTGTAATACATTACCAGAGGCTAGATGCGCTCGTACGGAACGGTTTTATAGATAGTACGGAACCCTTCGTGCGCGAGTCAGACTCGCACTTGGCCGGTTTTATTTTATAGTAGCTAACACCGTAATATTTTTTAAACTCACGTGAGACATCGTAATTGAATTAATTATATTAACGGGTTACTCATATATTTGTCGGGAAAGATCTATTTTCGCGATCAAAAATTTTGATGGTAATCGCCTTCAGCTTCGGTGGTAGAGCCCCAGCTTCTTGGCAACCTGCTTTTACATGGAATTTGATAAATCACACGAAAGCCAAGAATAAACAATTTTAATCCATCCACGTAATGTATTACAATTTTACAAGAAAATTTTATATAAAGAGGTAGTTATCTAATAAAAATATTTTGGCGAAGTTTTTACACATCTGATAATAATTTGAATTAGGACACAAGCGTCATCATTATTATATATATTTATCATATTTATTCACATTTCAAAAGAACAATGTTATAGTAGATACATACACCGTTTAGTTTTGAGAAGTACAAATACTTGTGAGAGTCTGGAGTCCGAACTAGACAGGAGTCTGTACTACGGATCTCAAGACTCTATCTATAACAGTGGTTGGCAACCTTTTTTTGTTCGCGGACCACTACGAGGTTTTTGTTGCGTGCAGGGTCCCCAACTGTCATATAAATTCATTACATATTCCATAACTCGAGATTTGTGTATTTTGTATAATAGTGCTCAATATTTTTCATTGTAAATTTGTATCGCGGACCATAGTTTACCTCTCAAAGACCACTGGTGGTCCGCGGACCACCGGTTGGGAACCTCTGAGCTATAACCTTCTTCTTCTTTCTCTCTTTTCTTAATGTCTTATCTTTAAGTTAATGGTACATATTTAATTTGAAAGAAAAATGATCAAAGTTGTCTTGATTACTGAATTAGTGTGAGGTACAGTGACGCATTAATAAAGAGTGGTTGATGTAAGTAAATATTTACCTTACCTGAAGGCTGAAAGCCAAAGTCATGCTCTAAGGTCTTCGGCGTTTTTTCTTCCATTTTTCTTAGATTCGATGTTTGATCTAGCATTAATATAAGCAGGAATTGTGCGGCAGTTTATAATTAAACCCTGCCGGACAAGACCTACTTAAGGTCATGCTAAAGAATCTGGCGAAGTTAATGAATAGCATAATTTTAAGTAAGAAATATGCGACATCTTATAGAATGTCGGATATGACCTACTTAAAGTCATGTTACGCTTACATCTCTGCGTTTCTTCTGGTGATTTTCCTTGGTTTAGATAGTGTTCTCAGAACATCTAGAAAGAAGCGACGAGCTTGGTGGTCGAATGGTTAGCAATGGCTGTTTGTCTTGGTCTGGTCGTTTTCTATGTATTATATGTACGTATTTACAATAAAAAAATGTGTTTAATTATTATATCAGTTATCTAGTATCCATAGTACAAGCTTTGCTTTGTTTGCAACTAGATGGTCGTGTGTAATTTGTTTAAAAGTTCTAAAGTAAATAAAGGAATATTTATTTACTTTAGAACTTGTAGGTTGGTGTAGGAAACCTGCAGGATAAGACCTACCTACCTAATAGGATTTACTAGAATGATAATAATCTGTTAATGAATATAACTTGCGTACTTATATACAGGCATATTATTTTACACTTCAGTGTTTCTTCTTATTATCCGTCGTAAACGTCTAGCACTAATCTAAGCAGGAATTGTGCGGCAGTTTTTGAAACCTGCCGGACAAGACCTACTTAAGTTTATGCTAAACAATGTTACTTATACTGTGGCTAACCATATGGCGAACCTGAAGAATAATAAAAACACTCACATGGAACAGTGCGACATCATTCAAATATCAAAATCAAATAATTTGTTGCCAAGCAGCTTCTGCTACCTGCCAAAAAATAACAACAATTCCCTTGAGGGTTGTTGTGTTCCTGCAAGTGAGTGAGGTCACCAGAAAGGAAAGAGATGCTAAGTTGACAGCGGGAGTGGAAGCGCGCGAGCGATTTTTTATATTGCGAGCGTTAATGTGGCTACGGTAATCGCTTCACATCAGCGGGCCGTATGCTTGTATGCCACCCGAAGTAGTATTAAAAAGAAAACTATAATAATAGAAAAAGAAACTACGAAATATTTATTTAAACTTCAAGCAAACGGTATTTCGAGAAATGATGGTAAGAGACCGGATGGCGTGACCTTGATTCCTTGGAAGATGGAACGGGCTTTGATTTTATACGCTAGGTACTTGTGATACGCTGGCCTCGTCCAATCTACAAGGAACAGTACTTAGGAAGACGTTGCGACCGAGGAGGCCGAGAAAATAAAATACAAAATATGGCGGTCTCGGCTCCGAATACACTTTTGTACCTTTCGCAGTCGAGGCCCTGGGTTTGTGAGGTTCTAATGCGCTCATATTTATGCATGAGCGTTCCAAGAGCCTGGAAATCTACCGCCGAAGCTCAAGCCGATCACCATCGGAATTTCTGAATGCGAAAATGAAACTACTGCTTAGATCGTTGATACTTGTGTTTAGATTAGCCGATAGAAATTCTGGAGCTCTACCGAATAAGCTAAAGATGTTTGTCAATAACTAAAACGTAAGACTTATTTTTAGAATCAAAATATTCAATGGTATACAGCATCAGCTTCGGCGGTAGACCCCCTGGACGAGATCACTGGTGACCGAAGAGCTGGCAGCTTTTTAGCACAACGCGTCAGTATCGCAATACAGCGAGGAAACTCTACCAGCATCTTCGGTACAATACCTCGACGGCCCTTCTTCATCATTTTATTTTGAAATTTAGTAGGTATTAGTTACTTTTATTTTTCTAGTAGATCATACATAGTATTATATTTAAAATAAGTGATATAAAGTATATCCTCCTGGGGCCCTACCGCCGAAGCGATTACCATTGGATTTTTTGAGTGCAAAAATCAAACTTTAGCTTAGGTTGACGGTAATTGTGTTTAGCTTAGCTTAAAGAAACCATAAAGCTCTACCGACTAAGCTAAAGAAGTTTGTCAATATCTTAAACCTAAGATCTATTTTCGCAATCAAAAAATCCACTTGTAATCGACTTCAACTTCGACGGTAGATACCCTGTTCCTTATTCCAGCATACAGAGAATTTGATGAATGATATAATTTCAATAAATATGAGACATCATTAAATAAATATCGATTATGTATATGATTACATCGAATTAAACCTCACGTCACAGTATAAGTAATAGTACTAACGTACTCACGTTTAAAAAGCGACATGTAGTGCCATCTATTGTCGAGTAGCTAACACATGTTTTTTATACAGGCGATTGTTAGAACTTGGTGTAACTTTTTCAGATTCAACTTGAATGGCTTTGTAGAAACGAGAAAACCATCTGAACACCTTGATATTGCTGAAAATCCGAAACCGGTTGGAAAAATAAATTTATTTTTACAAATTGTTTATTTAATTAAATTTATTTATAAATGACGAGCTCGGTGGCGTAGCGGTCAATGACGCGGCTTCGACGCCAACTCTCGTGGGTTCGATTCCCACACAGGACAAACATTTGTGTGCATGAACATGTCTGTTTGTCTTGGTCTGGGTGTTTTCTATGTATCATAAGTATGTATTTACAAAAAAAATGTATTTACGTATGTTTATCAGCTGTCTAGTACCCATAACACAAGCTTCGCTTACTTTGGGGCTAGGTGGCGCTGTGTAATTTGTCTGTCAATATTTATTATAATATTTATTTATTAATTTATATAACACATACTACATTGTAAATACTGATGATGATTACTGCTCTGATAAAGTTTCAAAAAGATAGGCACATAAGTTCTATTTTTGTGTAATAATATTATTGATATTTTTTTATAACATACTAGCTTTTGCATAAAAAAAATAGGAAAGTATTATATTATATTTGTTGTTCCAGGATATAAACTACGTGTACCAAATTTCATGGCGAAAGATTCTAGTTTAGGTGTAAAAGCGCAACAAACAAACTTAATTTCGTATTAATATATTATTTAGGTAGTTTTCCATAAAATAATAACGACGTTAGTTTGAGTTTTTTTTACTTTCTCAGAAAGCTTACCATATTTTATTTATTTACTAAATGTTTCTGCAGGTACACAGGAGGTACCAAATGTGCCTATACAATGCACTAAGCTACTTAAATTGGTTAACAGTACACCCATGTTTCTGACATCAGAAAGGTGTACCTTATTTTCAAAATATCATTGTACAGGCATGGGCACACAGATTTTCGGAAAAGGTACGTAAAAGTACACAGAAGGTACATATACCAACAATAAATTTAGGCCAATCTGGGAAATACACCCGCGATTCTGACGGACACCTTTTTTGAAAACAAATTTACTGGGAGATTTTCTAATATGTTCAGGTAGAACATTACAAAGTCGTGAAGCTTGTAAGGTAAAAGCGTTAGACATGAATCCCGAATGACAAAGTGGGAGCAAACATTTATTATGACATTATTTCTTTAAATTTATTTCTACAGAATTATTAGGACTATAGAATAAATTTAATATTATTTTTAATATCGTGGTAAAGACGTATTTTATTCAATATCAAAGTTAAGGTAGGCGATACTGCACCCTGGGCTATACCTATTACATATTCAAGTACTTACCTTAAAAATAAAACTGCACCGCCGTTAACAGCTTTGGAAATTAAAAAAAAATCCAGTACAAATTCTATTAAATACACTTGGCTTTATAGTATGTACAAATTCTTTTCCACAATCACAAACAAAACCTTTTAAGAACACTCTTCAACAACACTGTTTCAAATAAACTGACTCTCCACAACTCCCATACATTTATATAAAGAAAGGTTATTAAACATCATCATATATTTGTATCTTTATCTGTAATTATACTAATTGCATTATTTCTGTTTCATTGAATAAATGAGTCGATAGCAAACAACATATCAACTAAATAATGTTGTTTACATACTTAGGTCACAAACAAACTAAATATGTAAACAACATTACTCGTATTTAGTTGAAATGTTGTTTGTCAAAATTAAATAATGCATTTATTCATATTAATATGACCAATAAGGAAATGAAGATAAATTAATAACAATTCAGAAAAGAACGGAAAAATTTTGGGGAAAAAGTTTGGGGTGTAAGTGGTTCATTAACATCTTTGAACCGATGCCAACCTCACCTGCACGTGGTGCACCCTACTGACAGACAAACGAGGCTCTGGCGAACAGAGAGGTATAGCATACCGTATTTTTTTAAGCTGCCCGATTGGGGAAGTACCTCCACCTCACAGAATATCGCAGACAAATAACAATTCCCTTAAGGGTTGTTGTGTTCCTGCGAATGAGTGAGGTCACCAGAAAAGAAAGAGATGCTGCGTTTGCTGGGTGGCGGCGCGCAAGTGATATATTATGTTGCGAGCGTTAATACGGTTACGGTAACCGCTTCACATCAGAGTGCTGAGTGCGAGTTTTTTATTCACGTTCGATCATGTCAACGTAAACAAACCGACCAAATAGATAAGTACTCTCATGTCGTGAATTTACAAGACGCGTGTTACAAATCCAATTTAGCCGGGTTGCTCACTTCGAAATGTGAGCGGGTAAGCTATATAATTTTGATATGTAACACGCGTCATATAAATTCACAACATTTATTTATTTATTTATTTATTTTTGGAAGATTTACAGATCTAATAACAATAATATGCTTAAGAACTATATAGTAATTTCAATGCTAATTACAAATCTCCACATATGCTTAATAAAATATAACACTTTTTTATTTTTTATTATTAGTTGAGGTATACAACCTTTACAAATATTTATATATTATTACGTATATACACAATATGATTATCAGCAAAATCAGAGCATCTCAAAATGAACACTGGTCAATTGTCGTCTTAGCGAAGGAATGCTGGTAGAAAACAGGTCGACATCAAATGGTATGCTGTTAAAACTACTACAGCTGCGAGTCAGAAAGCTATTCTGTCTGTAATTAGTAATCGCAAAGGGCACATTTAGCACAGGACGCGGTCGAAGTTTAAGTTGATGAGTACTGAACGTTAATTTGGTAAGTAGCTCAGGGCTGTCTACTTTACCTGTGGCAATTTGCATCAAAAAACATATATCACCTATATTCCGTCGTACTTCAAGAGGCAAGAAATGGTACCGTCTACACCGGTGTTGATAATCAATACTTCTCTGTTGTGCTTTAAAGTCTAAGTATCGCAAAAATCGTTTCTGAATGCATTCTATTCGGTTCTTGTAAACTGCATACTGAGGATTCCATATTTGGGATGCATATTCTAAGTGACTGCGGACAAATGCACAGTACAAGATTTTTATTGTCTTTAAAGAACGAAAATCTGTAGAAGTTCTTATTATAAATCCAAGCGCTTTTGATGCTTTCTGCACTATGTGATCGATATGTTGATCAAAAATGAGCTTGCTATCGTGAATGACACCCAAGTCCCTCACTGCGTTAACTCTCTTAATCTTTTCATTCAACAATTCATAACCTATGTCAATAATAGATATCTTACGAGTAAATGTTATACAAAAACATTTGGAAACATTAAGATCCAGCCTATTAGTTATGCAATAAGTTTGAAATCTCAATAGATCCTCCTGTAAGTCTAGAACATCAGATGGTGTATGAATGACTTTGAGTATTTTCATATCATCAGCAAACAACAAAATTTTCGAATTGTAAAAACAATGAGTTATATCTATTATAAACAGAGTAAATAGCAAAGGACCCAATATGGATCCTTGGGGCACTCCAGAGGGTATGGTGATCCAGTTGGAGGAGACATGAGAGTACTTATCTATTTGGTCGGTTTGTTTACGTCGACATTATCGAACGTGAATAAAAAGCTTGCACTCACCACTTAGGCGGGCCGTATGCTTGTCTGCCACCCGACGTAGTATAAAAAAAAAGGATGAATTCCTCTAAAAGAAATACTTACCTTTGTTTTTTATGTTTTGTTATTATACCTCTATTTGAGGTTCCTATATCTGAGGTTCATGAGTAGAGCTCAAGAGTAAACGCTGGACGGGATGCCCTCTCTGAACCTCGCATAGTTAGTCACATTTTGAGTCTTTCGTGACAGGTTGAAATCCTCAAAATGAAACAGTTGCCTTAGTATCTTGTTGTGTTATAGCTCAAGAGTATATGCTACGTAGGAATATCTCTCTAGACCTCGCATAGTATGCATACATATCGGCTTCTTTGGTGACAGGATGAAATCCTCAAAATGAAACAGTTGCCTTAGTATCTTGATGTCTTAGAGCTCAAGAGTATATGCTGCCCATGAATAACTCTCTAGCTAGACCACACATAGTATTCGTACATTAAGGTCCATTTGTGACATGATGAAATGTAATTTGTTGTGTTAGAGCTCAAAAGTATATGCTACCCATGAATTAATCTCTAGACCTCGCATAGTATGCGTGCAGAGGGGAGGTGAGGTCGATACAAGAGAGCGGCAGGGATTGGCCCTACTGTACGTAGTACTAATACTTATACTGTGCTATTACCACAGAATAATGAGATTCCGCTGTCCATCCGTCCGTCCGTCTGTCACCAGGCTGGCTCTCATGAACCGTGGCAGTTAGACAGCTGAAATTAATTTTCACAGATGATGTATTTCTGTTGCCGCTATAACCATAAATACTAAAAAACATAATAAAATAAATTTTAAGAGGGCTCCCATACAACAAACGTAATAGTATGCGTACATTTTCGCTCTTTTGGTGGCAGGATGAAATCTTCAAAATAATAAATAAATATAAATAAATATTGTCAGACAAATTACACAGCGCCATCTAGCTCCAAAGTAAGCGAAGCTTGTGTTATGGGTACTAGACAACTGATAAACATACGTAAATACATTTTTATTTGTAAATACATATTTATGATACATAGAAAACACCCAGACCAAGACAAACAGACATGTTCATGCACACAAATGTTTGTCCTATGTGGGAATAGAACCCCTCGTGGGTTCTATTCCCTTGAGGGTTGTTGTGCGAGTGAGTGAGGTCACCAGAAAGAAAGGTGTTGCTGCGTTGGTAACGGGGGTGGCAGCGCGCGAGCGATATTTCATGTTACGAGCGTTAATATGGCTACGGTAACCGCTTCACATTAGGTGGACCGTGGCTTGTCTGCCACCCGACGTAGTATTAAAAAAATACACACAATAAATACCTATGAAAACATAAAATTTACTTACGATACATAGGCATACGGTACTTATACACATCTACATAATCATACACATATACATAATTATACACGGAAAATGGGACAATAATGATGACAAGAATGATGAAATTAATGGGACAATAATGATTATTGCTTGGATAAAATCTAAAAGAGTGTATGCTACGCAAGAGTGTATACGACATTTACTTTTGTGACAACGTACCTACCCTATTGGTACCTAACGGCTAATGCACCCCGTGTGCCAACCTTCTGGTTATATCACGGGTTGCGAGTCTCTCGTCCAGTAAATCAACGAGACGAGAGGACCTTTACCTGCTCCTTTGCACTCAGTAAATTTTGTAAGTTGCTGCGTTGGCAGCGGGGGTGCCAGCGCGCGAGCGATATTTCATGTTGCGAGCGTTAATATGGCTACGGTAACCGCTTCACATTAGGTGGGCTGTGGCTTGTCTGCCACCCGACGTAGTATATCCACTTGTGTGACAGGATGAACTCCTCACAATGAAATAGATGCCTTGGTCTTTTGTTATGTTCCAATGTATGTACAGGGCTTAAGAGCCAGTGTTACGTTGGCAGCGGGTTTGGCAACTCTTATGTAGTGTAATGGTTGCGTTACCCACTTAACGATCGCTCCGTTATTTGTCACACGGGAGCCCCCCCTGGGAGGTAGTGGAGTTCCTGCGAGTGAGTTAGGTCACCAGAAAGGAAAGAAAAGTTGCTGCGATAGGAGCGGAAGTGGCAGGCGAACGATGTTTCATGTTGCATGAGTTAATATGGCTATACGATAGCCGCTTCACATTAGGCGGGCCGTATGCTTGTCTATCGCCAGATGCTGTATAAAAAAATAAACATATGCTGGAGCGGTTCATGGCGGCTAGACTATTTAACATCAATCTACTTGAAGGAGCAACGCATTGGATCCTTAGTCAACATCACATACGTAGTCAAAAGGATCGTAAGCACCCCTCCTTCCACTTGTATCAACTTCGAGCCACATGTGGATCCAAGAATACTTTTATCTCCTCTTCAATCCACCGTTAGGGGGATTCAAGTACAATATTATTCTTATATGCCACTTCGATCCACAGATGAGGAGATCCAAAAACACTATTATTTTTCTGTGCCACTGTATCTGTTCATATATTTCATGTTCATGTAAAAACTGGACATTTATTTAGCCGCGGGTGGGTCCTGGTGGATCGAAGTGGAAAACAAGAAGTATCCATAAATTTACCTGTGGAGACTAAAGTTTCCAAGGATATACATGTGGATTCAAGAGCAGAAAAAAGTATCCGAGGTTTTACATGTGGATCGAGAGGGTGGATTCTAGTGGATGAAGGGGTAAGTCCCTATCGGGACACGTGATTTTAAAAAGAAACACATAATAACTTTTATTTTAAACTGTTACCCATTTCGTATATTACAATATTCTTAAAGCTAATATTACATTGGACTATAATAAAAGACATCACTAATCTAAACGAATCACTGATAAATTATATTTGTATATAATTAAAATTCCAACTAATAGTCAGTAATTATTACTTTACCTACTTTAGAGTAACTATTTGTATATCTACCTAATTATTATCTATACTTATTTATATTACCTATTATAAATGTGAAAGTATTTTTTATACCACTAACGTGACATACAAGCGTAGGACCCGCCTGATGGAAAGGTGTAACCGTACTCTATGGACGCTTGTGACACATCAAGAGAAAAAAAATTAAAATAATGAACACGCGGGCGAAGCCGCGGTTTATAGCTAGTTAAGTTATAAGTGTAGTTTATATCATATCTATATATCTATACACTTATAGTGACATCTACATAACATAGGTCTAATTATAAAAATGAATCCCTATTTACCATGGCCACAGCATCACGCGTGAACGGCTGGCTTGATTTCGCTATTTCTTTTTATATTGTATCTGCTATTGATCAGGAGGATTATGAAAGAAAAAAAATAAGTAGCTCGGAAAATTTAAGAAAACTGAACGACCTTATTAACATTTCTATAGTAACTTTATGTCTTTTGACAGAACTGACAGTCATTTGCCAGATTACGTGAAACCAATTCGAATTCAATATTCGTTGTTAAGAAAACAGGACAATATCTGCCGGGTCGGCTAGTATTTTACAGTTATTGCTGTTCCAAATATTAACACACTTCAATTCTGGTGAACCGAACACACAACTTTCCGACCAACCGATATCAGACATCAGCTTTTCACTTGTACCAAACTACAAATTGCATTATACAACGCTAAATTGTACAATAAGAATATAATAATAATATATCTTTATTTTCAGGCATACACTCATAAAATATAATCTTATCATTTTTAAGACAAAAATCGTACAAAGAAATAAATTTAAATTAAATTACAATATCAATAAATAAAAACAGACTTATATATTATTATGTTATAAATTAAAATTGATTATTGCATATGTTAGTACTTATAAGATATAAGATCAATGAAGTAATATTTGAAATAGAGTCGCTTATTCATTGGTATGAATAAGCAATCTATTCAGTTATTGAATCGCAATAGAGATGGTGGTAAGGAAGGGGGCTGTTAATATAGTAATATATGTTCTTAATATAATATAATGGGTTACTATGAAGTCAGCATCTCTTCGCATAATTGCATTGTCTATCACACAACATCGCAATTAATGGTTTATTCCATTTAATCATCCTTGTCAGAAGGCATTGAAATTTTCAGGAATCTTCAATTCTTCTTAAATCCGTCGAATATAGTCAAGCGAGTTCATTTTGCGATCGTCAAAACGAGCAAATTTTTATGATACTGCCCGTTAGTGACGGTCACAAACCAACTTCGCTTAACAAAGTGGGAAGACATCGTTGTGATGATCCGTCTGAAGTAACTGGATACTAAACTGTATAATAAAAGTAAGACTGCTCGCTATATAAAACTAACATAAAACAAATGTAAAACAACACCTTATAGCATATTGTACGTACGGGACTTGCCGCGATCGATTTTTATATTTTCCCGATATTTCAGGGACATTTCAGTTCATTTATTCGTTTAAGATATGGATCATAATATAGGTGTTATAAATTATACAAGGTGCACATATCTTGGCAACTTGTTAGCGTACAAGTGTAGTATATGTAGTTGATCAATCACACTACATATACTACACTACTACATAGATACTATATACATCAGACTACTATATACTACATAGTTACGGGACAACTGACCATGTCGAAAGTACATATAATAGTAATATAAACAACTGTAAATAGCCATTATTACAAATGAAATGAAATGAAATGTCGTTTATTTGCAAAGCCTAAATAAATGATAGTACTTCACTGAAAATCCAAGCAAAGTTACAAGTGATAATTAAAACAAATACTTTGTCGTTAACTCTTATTAAGAGCCCTATTACATTTGCACGCTGACGAGCTCTCGCGCAGTACTAAACCCGCGAAGGCCGCCGGTGCATCGTTTTTGTAGTAATTTTGAAGTTATATTTATCGTTTTTATTGAAATAAGATAATAAATTCATACTACAAAGTTGAATCATGAAGTAACAATTATTCTCGTATAAATTTTGCTCAATAATATTATTGTTTATTCGAGAAATTCACAGTTTACTCAAAGCAATTTTCGAAGTTTTTTTGGTTAAAAGAATGTTTTTTTTCTATATTAAAACAATGATATTTCAAAATTCCGAGGCCGCTATGTACTATACGACTATATAACAAATAACATTCTATTTTTTTTATTTCATTTGTTTGGTACAGTAGTACAATCCAGGAGCTCAAAAAATTGCAGAGAAATATTTTCATAAAATGCGCTTTTATGAAAATCTTTCTCTGCAATTTTGGGTTTATTTAAAAAGTTAGGCAAAATTTACAAAAAGCGAGGCCGCTACGTATTATGTCAATAGCTATTCTGTACTATTCAATAAGTCAACATTGTTAATGTATTTTGGTTTCCGAGATCAAGAACGCCGAAATTGGCCATTTTACGCAAAAATCACAGTCAAAATGTAATATGGCTCTTAATTCCACAGCTGAGATACGGGTCCCCTCAATCGAAAGAAAGAGATACTCCATCACGCTGCTCAACTGCGGGTTGGCGGAGAACAAATAGGTACTTATTAAAATACATCTTTTAAAATGTATCTCGTTTAGCTTTTGCAATTATTACAAAGTTACAAAATATTTCACTCAATCAAGTTGAACTAATATTGGCATCATTATAACAAATACTTATTACATATTTCTGAAAACCGTATAGCTTTTGCAATTATTGCAAAGTTTTCTCACTACATACTTCACTAGACTAGGTGGAGTAAGCTGAACAAATACACAATATTTACTTCATTAAAACAATTACATGAAAGTCTACTTCATAAAACACCACTGAAAATTTAAATTGTCCAGCTTTGTAATTATATACATACATATACAGGCTAGCTGACCCAACAGACGTTGTGCTGTCTTCCTAGCTATGAATATTGAATTCGAATTGGTTTCGCGAACGCTGTCAATTGACTGACAGTTCTGTCCAACGGCATAAAGTGTAATTACAAATTTAATAGGGTCGTTCAGTTTTCTTAATTTTCTCATTTTCCGCGCAACTTTCTTATGTCAATAACAAATACAACATAAAAAGAATTAGCGAAATTATTCCATCCGTTCATGCGTGATGCGAAGGCAAATAGATTATATTATAAATAGGTATATAGATTTTACTTTTTTTTTTTTTTTTTTTATTTTATACCACTAGAGTGGCAAACAAGCTTACGGCCCGCCTGATGGAAAGCAGCTACCGCAGCCTATGAACGCCTGTAACACCAGGGGCATCACACGCGCGTTGCCGACCCTGTAAAAACCTCTTCACGCCCTTTTTGAAGAACCCCATGCTGTACTTACAAAATACATTCATTCATATAATATATAGACAACACCCAGATCAAGACAAATAGATATGCTCATGCACAAAACATTTGTCTTGTGCGGGGATCGAAACCGCGACCTTCGACCACCGGGCTTGTCAAACACAATAATATAAATCTAAACATAGGTACCATTTAACTAAGCTGAAGTTTGATCTTCGCAATGGAAACATGCGATGAATCGGCTTCAGCTTAGGCGGTAGGGCCGCTGATCTTGAAACAATAGTCAAAATACAACTGAACTAAAGTAAATAAAAATAATCTAATCTTAAAATTACTTTAAAATAAAACTAATAAAAAAATTACTATGCTATTCCTCAAAAATATCGATCCCATGCGGCAGGGAGGCAAGAACACTGGCTGCGTTTTCTCGCTGGAATCGTCAACCATGGCGGCGTGAAACCTGGAACTCATAAAAAATAAATAAAAATAAAATAAAAATCTTTTATTTCAGACAACTATTAGGTCCATTTCATGTTAGTAACAGAGAGTTCTTAAAAACTATGTTAGTGAAATTCAAATTCAAATTGTAAAATTGTAAAGCGATGCATCAATTCACATGTTTAACATGTAAATTGATGAATCGCTGGAGAACGTCTGAGTCCAACCTCTCGGCAATCATCTTCAGAACTCCATTCCTACTCCCTCTCAGGTGGCGTATGACTGATGTCGATTTTTTGCGTATGATTGCAAAAAAATCATCAGTATGTGCGTCTGCAAACATACCCGAAGCACTGCAATAACGAGGGAGTCTGAACAGAGTCCTGAAAGTGTTATTATATTGAACTCGTAGGTCATTGTAGGCTTTTTTCGTAAAGTTTACCCACAGGCCGCTTGTATATAAACTTTGGCAATAAGCTTTAAATAGCGTTAGTTTTACGTTATCAGCACATCTAGCAAACCTGTGAGCCAACATGTAACCGCGTACCGACAATGACCTACGCTCCCTATCAATATCCATATCATCTGTGAGTTTCTCGGTCACAATATGTCCAAGATATTTAAACTGAGAGACACGGTCTAGGGCACTTCCATTTAGGATTAGAGGTGGAATACATCTAGGTGTTTTATTTTTACCTGTAAAAATCATAAATTGACTTTTCTTTTCATTATACCTTAAACCGTGTTGCTCAGCATAAGATTCACAATACCTTAGCATTTTTCTCAGCCCGCTAATTGATGGACTAAGCAGCACCATGTCGTCCGCATAACTTATATTATTGACAGTTGTGTCATCAATACGACATCCAACATGCATGCTGCTCAGCCCCTCAATCAACTTATTTACATACAAGTTAAAAAGACAAGGAGATGTAAGACCTCCTTGTCGCACACCACAACTCATGGTGTACTCGTCTGAGTATACGTTACCCCATTTTACAGCATTTTTCTGATTTTTGTACCAATATGACAAAATACCTATCAATTCCGTGGAGATGCCAGCATCCCTAAGCTTATCCCAGAGGATATTATATGACACAAGGTCAAATGCCTTTGACAGATCCAGGAAACATGCATAGATAGGTGTTTTTCTTTTAACATAGTAACCTACGGTGTGCTTAAGTGACAATATAGCACTTTCCGTTGACAGACCTTCTCTAAACCCAAATTGGGCATCATGTAAATGTATATCCTTACTGAGACGCAAATTTAATATTTTGTCTAATACTTTCGAGATGACAGTGGCCAGTGAGATAGGTCTGTAGTTGGACTTACTACTTATGTCTCCCGTACGATCTTTAACTAGAGGCACTATAACCGTCTTCATTAAGTTCTCTGGCAAGTATGAATGCCTGACACAAAATGTATACAACATAGAAAGTAGTCTGTTTATATGGACACCTGCATACTTTAAATGCTCTATACTGAGTCCATCATATCCCGGAGATTTCCCTCTTTTCATCTTGGAGATAGCATTGCAAACCTCTTTATTTGTAATTTTAAGACACTCATCTACCTGGTAGTTCTCCGTACTAGACGACGTATCCCCAGTGGTCTGCAATGGTGACTCAACCCTAAAATGACTCATAAATATATTAGCTATACTTCTAGGATCACTGTTGCCCTCTACACTTACAGGCAAGCGTGATTTTCCATTCACTTTCTTAGTACTTCTCCAAAATTTACTAAATTGTTTCCCAGCAAGCTGTGCGGCAAGAACATCCATTTTAATTTGTTCCTGGTGGTTTTGACAGAACTTCAGCTTGGATTTAAAAAATTTTCTACTGAGACACATTTTTTCATAAATAGGGCCAACTCGAGGTCTGCCATATAACACATACATTTCAAAATCAATCCTAGCCTGCTTATGTGCCTCCCTCACATGTTTGTTCCAACCAAGCACACTTTTTGACTTGATGTACCTATTGACTTTAGTACTGCTATGAACTGAAGCCTGACTAAGAACTTTTACTATTTTATTATAAAATTTGTCAATAATCTGATGGTGTGATACATCACTACACATTTTATCGGCACATGCATGTAATTCAGAAGGAAAATCAATTTGTTTTAACTGAGAATTACAGTATTCATAATATTTATTAATTTCGTCCTCTCCTCTTAATCCCCAAATAATATTATTATTGCATTGTATATCATTTAATGTCACTGCATTCCTAACTGCATTGAGATCACATGTAATCATTAATGGATAGTGGTCAGACCAATATGTGCCATACAGTACTTGGATGTTGACTATACTTTGGAAAGAATGTTTACTTACCACACAGTGATCCAACCACCTTCTACTTCCATGGACATCACTAACAAAAGTGTACGTACCAGAAGTTATACCACATTTAATTATATCTGCACATAACCACTGTCTCTCTTCACAGAAGGAAACAAGTTCGTTGTAAAAAGGTGCCGAGGGATGGGCATTAAAATCTCCTAGCATGTACACCGATTCAACATTACTGTCCTCTATTATAGCATTCATATCCCCCAAACACTGAGTAAATACCGGCAAATGGACATCTTTATCATACGGCATATACACACATATCACTATAATTTCGCGTAGGTCACTTGTTACAGCTTTAATTGCCACAATACGTTCATTATTGCACTTTATCACTGTTACATTGCGGAACGCACTACTACGCCACAATAACGCTACACCTCCGTGATATCTGCCTCTCCTTGGACCATTCGTCATATCCATTGATGATTTCGACGTACAACTGAAATCTGGATCTATGTCCTGAAGAAACGCATGGTCACATGGAAGCAGCCAAGTCTCTTGGAGGCAAACAACATCCGCAGATTTGCACAACTGTCGAACACATTCGACGCTCCTTTTCACATTTTTGCAGTTGAAACTTATGAAAGTGCTATGTTTGTTTTGTACCATCAATAGAAACAGGTTGCTTGCCACTCATACTCATTGTATTCATGTTACCGCTTTGAGGATTCTTCGATCGAGGCTTGAAATGAACAAAACGTCTAAACTTTATTCCATCTGGCCATAATGCGTCATCGAGGTACAAATCTAATTTATTTTTGTTCACGAAAAACTTAAACGCATTATAGGGTTTAATAATTTTCATATTAATCTTTTCCAAAGTCACTTTCTCCTTCGTTTTGGATTCAATGTAGTCACTGATATCTTTTTCAGACGTTTCCATATTAACATTTGATATAAAAATGGGTATTTTCACGTCGGCGGCTTTAAATCTTGTTTCAGGTTCCATAGTAGCTTTGCCGATTTTGTTAGTAAATCGGTTTCTTAATTTTTTCCTTTGTACTAGTTTCCAATCTTCATCATTCATTTTGTCTTGTTTCCATTCACCTCCGCTGCGAACTATATCCGCTATACATAGTTGTGGTTGTTGTTTAATTGCAATACATTGCTGCGCTTCTTTGCGCATTGATGGACTCGCCTGCATTGTAACGGTTGATGGTTCAATTATTTGCGAATCCGCCGCTGTGTGCACCTGCGATGCGGATTGCAGAGGTGGGGACGTGTCTCTCGAATGTTCGAGCGCAACCGGGTCGGCTGCGGTTCTGTCGTACAAGTGCGAGTAGGACAACTCTAATTCAACGTTGTTATTTGAATTATTATAATCTCGACACTGTTTCCTACCGTCATCATTTATTGACGGTGATAAACCAATTGGTCCGCTGTCGTATAAATATGCTCCCCGCTTTTGTGTATTTACATTGTGATGATTAACTATGGATGCTAATTTTAAGTTTTGTAACTCCATTTTTAGTTCCTGTACCTGATCGATAGTCGCGTAGGTATTTTTGAAACTGTCAACTTCATTTCGCATCTTCGTCATATTTTTTAATATCGTAACGGCGTCTATGTGGTCAATCGAAATTGGTGGCAACTTCTGGAGATCGCGGGCAACAAAAACTGGAATACTATCAGGGTCTACTTCCTTGAAAAAACATATGATATCTTCAATGTTTCTTATCTTTTTCCCATCCTTTCGACGCGAAATTTTCGTTTTGGCGGCCGTTGTGGATTCAAACAGAAGTGTCTTAGCATCATCAATTTCTTGTTCCGTAAATTGAGAGTCACATATTTTAATTAAACTTTCGTTGTCCATCACATCGTGCTTATATTGGATGTATGATAACACCTCACAAATAACAATATTACAACTGTTACACTTTAGCGTAATTAACGCCATTACTTTTTAATATTACACGAGATACCCGTACGTGCACAAGCGCAGTGCGAACGAGACTGAAATGAATGTTTTCAGAAATGAACGAAAACGTAAATTTTAATAAATTATTAAAAAGAAAATCATCATCACCAATCAACACCACCATCAACACAACTATTCCCATTATTAATAATGGGAATACAGTTATTAAATTAGTTTGACCATATTCTAGCGTAAACATTATATAAACGTCATTATCTATTAATTACACCATTTAATTGTATAATATATATTTATCTACCCTCATATTGAAATTTAGAGAATAAAAAACTAAACACAGAATCTTAATGTCAGTCTTTTACGCACAAGCCATCAAAATAAATTTAAAAAGTTACTTTTCGATACAGCTCTTTAAGGACAACTGTATCGAAAAAAAATTTTTTTTCCATTTCGATACAGATTCAGCCCTGGGTTCAGCTATATTAAGCAGGTTGCAATGCAAATGCATTGCCACTTTGCAAAAATTTTCTACGTAATCTGTGAACGCGGCGCCGCGCGGCGCGTCTCGCATGCGCACAAAGCATGCTCGATCTGCAAATGGATTTGTAAGTAAGAAATAAAACTGTTAAATCAACTTCATGGTTTTACCTAAAATATTATTATCATCTATTTCATGAGATTAAATAAAGTAGTTATTATTTAAATAGTTGTCTTGGCCAACTTGCCAGATAAATATTTTTTGAAAAATGGAAAAATTCACCTGCTCCCCCTAGGTGGGATGATAGATGAGGCAGGTGAATTTTTCCTATTATTTTCCTATTATCCCCCCTAGGTGGAATGATAGATCCCACCTAGGTGGGATGATAGATCCCACCTAGGGGGGGCAGGTGAATTTTTCTATTAAAAAAAATAGATAAATTAGTGTATGAAACTGCATATAACTATGTGTGATGCTGTTATCACATTCGCCTTCGGCTTCGGATAAAATCGCACTCGTATTTTAATAACCCTTATTATGCAACAGTTTCATAAACTACTATTCTTTTTTGCAAGTGTATACTTAATAGTTTAAATCTTGACATTATTGTAATTTTTGCACGCTGTTATATACAGCCGAATATGATGGATTATACAACTTTAATATCATCTGTCTAATACCCACATTCTTGGCAAATAAGATATTGATTGATTGATAGATTGTAGTCCCAGTGCTTCTATTATCTGGACAGGTGCACCACACATTCCCACCACTGTGTCTCCTGTGTAGCCAGAATTAACAGAGGCGACACCAAAAAAGCAAAGAAGCTCCATGCTGTCCCGGGGGTTAATCAGAAGAAATTAGAAATTAGTAGGAAGCTTTGGGGCCGTCCATTAATCACGTGAGGCTCGAAAGAGGGGGGAGGGGGTTCGGCAAAAATCACGAAACATCACAAGGGGGGAGGGGGGGTGTAGTAAGATATCACGTGTATTTATTTTTTTAAGTGCTTTTCATCAGGCGGACTGTATGCTTGTTTGTCACCTTAGGGGTGTAACAAAAATCCTTATTAATATTCTGAAAATTTTAAGATTCTTTATAAATACAAAAATACACGTGATTTGAGAGGGGGGGGGGGGGGGGGGTAGCCTTACACCTCACCAAGTATCACCAAGGGGGTGGGGGGGTGTTAAAAATGCAAAAATAAACCTCACGTGATTAATGGACGGCCCCTTTTGAGAATTAACTATCTCCACTAGACGTTCTATAAATTTATGAGCGGGGGGGGCAAACGAACATGTGGGTCCCCTGATGGACAGCAATCACCGCCGCCCATGGTATATTGCTCACCTTTGTATACGTCCGATATTACTATGTTATGTAATTGTTTATGTTATATAACATAAACTTTTTACCCGACTGCGGCGAAGCCAAAAAGGAGTGTTATGTTTTTGACCTGTATGTAATTTATGTATGCTTCTATGTCCGGCCGTAGCTCCTCAACAACCGATTTTGATAAACGACACGTCATTAGATTCGTATTGATAGCGCGAGTGTCATAGGTTACTTAGAATTTCAAAAAGTCAAAATGGCGGATTTTATACGCTTTAATGTGCGTGCTGAAAAAAAATATATTATCCAATACCCAATAAATTTAATGAGTTGGTTCCGCCTGCATTTAATAGTAGATTAGCCGTAGAGTAGCCAAGGGCTGTAAGGCATCAATTGCAGCCCGAGATTGGGCGCCTATAGTTCGAGGGTGCAATTGATGCTTACACCCGAGCTAACTACTCTGCTTTACATCTCGATTGTGAGGTAAGTAGAAAAAAACCGGGATTACAAGAATAAAACATTTTATTAGTTAAAATTTATAGTGAAATGAAAATATTAAAAGTAAAAGTTTCTATTCCCGCCTTTTTTCATCTCTTTTTTTTTAATTATTTTTTTCTAGAAGGAAATTGAGCTTCGCTCGATATTTAAAATTGATGACTATTATACTCATACAAAGACAAGGCTGAATAGCGAAGCGACCTCTTTTGTCATTGGGCTGAATGCATGATGTCTATTGCCAGTATGATGGTTAGATGTACGCGAACTTTTTGAAAGAGTGAAGTGTTTTTTTTTTAATTACTTACCGCCCTAGGCTTTTATAGCTACACTAGCTGTCCCGGCGAACTTCGTACCGCCTAACAATCAATGAATGTCGTGGTACATATTAGCTGAACTAAATTTATGATTTTATGGAATTAAAACAATGAATAGTAGAAAATAATAGAGAAGCTCGATGGCGTCATTGCGCGTGCCAGTCTAATTGAACACGCAAGTTAAGCAACGTCGACCGTAGCCTGTACACGGATGGGTTTATATTACCTCGAGCTCCTCCGTGATTCGAAAGACACGTTAAGCCGTCGGTCCCGGTTGTTATCATTAGCTCATCTTGAGCTCCTCCGTGCTTCGGAAGGCACGTTAAGCCGTCGGTCACGGTTGTTATCATTAGCTCATCTTGAGCTCCTCCGTGCTTCGGAAGGCATGTTAAGCCATCGGTCCCGGTTGTTATCATTAGCTCATCTTGAGCTCCTCCGTGCTTCGGAAGGCACGTTAAGCCGTCGGTCCCGGTTGTTATCATTAGCTCATCTTGAGCTCCTCCGTGCTTCGGAAGGCACGTTAAGCCGTCGGTCCCGGTTGTTATCATTAGCTCATCTTGAGCTCCTCCGTGCTTCGGAAGGCACGTTAAGCCGTCGGTCCCGGTTGTTATCATTAGCTCATCTTGAGCTCCTCCGTGCTTCGGAAGGCACGTTAAGCCGTCGGTCCCGGTTGTTATCATTAGCTCATCTTGAGCTCCTCCGTGCTTCGGAAGGCACGTTAAGCCGTCGGTCCCGGTTGTTATCATTAGCTCATCTTGAGCTCCTCCGTGCTTCGGAAGGCACGTTAAGCCATCGGTCCCGGTTGTTAGCATTAGCTCATCTTGAGCTCCTCCGTGCTTCGGAAGGCACGTTAAGCCGTCGGTCCCGGTTGTTATCATTAGCTCATCTTGAGCTCCTCCGTGCTTCGGAAGGCACGTTAAGCCGTCGGTCCCGTTTGTTATCATTAGCTCATCTTGAGCTCCTCCGTGCTTCGGAAGGCACGTTAAGCCGTCGGTCCCGGTTGTTATCATTAGCTCATCTTGAGCTCCTCCGTGCTTCGGAAGGCACGTTAAGCCGTCGGTCCCGGTTGTTATCATTAGCTCATCTTGAGCTCCTCCGTGCTTCAGAAGGCACGTTAAGCTGTCGGTCCCGGTTGTTATCATTTAATGACAGTTGTTAAGTTAAGTCAGTGGCCTTTAGGCGGTTCGAAAACACTGGCCTCCGCCAACCCGCAGTTGAGCAGCGTGTTGGAGTACGCTCTAAACCCCTTCGGTTGAGGGAAGACCCGTATCCATAAAAACTGAAGATTTCATAAAAATAAAGATTTCCTTATTATTAATTTTTTTTTAAAAAAACGTTTTGTTTTATTTTTTTTAGTTTTGAAATAGGTTTTATCATTTTGGTGATTTGTAATTGTCATTTCTTTTGATGTTTACTCTGATTTGATTCTTGCGCTCGAACCCCATGGGAAAAGCGTTTTCACCCCTATCGATTTGACATTTTTAAATTTTCATAACAAATCACAGACAACTTTCGCGACATAAAAGTGACACCAATCGATTTGACGTTTTGATATTTGACAACCAATAAATATCGTAATCCCTTTTTCAACTGACACTTTCATTTGTATGGGAAAATGTTTTTTCTTTTATTTTATTTTTTCGAGAATTTTCCAATGTTTTTAAGAGTTATTCTGCTATTCGGGACGGAAACAAATCCAACAAATCAAAAACCATGGCAATCGGTCCAGCCGTTCTCGAGTTATAAGTGTTGTAACAAACACGACTTTCTTTTATATATATAGATTATTACCCTAGAGCGCTAATTGGTCACCTACAAGCCCCATTTGGGGGTAATAAGGACCTACTTACCGAATATGAGAGATTTAAATGTAATTTAATTCAAAACTGACACTACATAATAGTTTTAAAGAACTTCAATAATGACGTATTATACATATACTTTCGTTTACGCTCAAATTTGGGGAATGAAGTGAGTCATAATGCTTGTTTTGTGCTTTTTAGTTGTTGCAGGCTGTAACGTATTCCGCAGTCGGGTTTATTTTTTGCAAGCTATTTCCCTTAATCACGGCATCACACGTGAATGGCTGGGCCGATTTCGCGCTATTTCTTTCTATGTTGTATTCGTTACTGTCAATAAAAGATTTTTGTGAAAGAAAAAAATAAGAAAGTTGCGCGGAAAATTAGAAAATTTAACAAAACTGAACGACTATATTAACTTTTCTAAAGTAACTTTATGTCATTTGACAGATTGCTCGAAACCAATGGGGTTGGCAAGTTATAGCTGATCTCAGATGGCGCCACCACTGTACGAATCTTTGTCATTTATCATTAAACGTAACTTCGTAATAAATTTTTTAAAATTATTATAATTATTTTTTTAAGATTATTAATATTAATAAATAGATTATTAATATAATTAAGATATATCTTGATTATTTGAGATTTAATAATTATTTTGATTATAATTATTTTTTTAAGTTTCTCATCTCGAGGAAACTGGTGGCCTCCAGTTTCTTTACAATTTGGTACACAACATCTAGGCATTTTCTCAATAATGGTTTCTATCTTGAATTCACTACTAATTTTATATAAAAACTGCTTTGTTATTGGTCTTTGCGCTGCTAGCGCCACATTGACAGTTGTCGACCCCATTCGAATTCCATATTCATTGCTAAGAAGACAGGACAACGTCTGTCGGGTCCAGCGTCGGACTGGCCATATAGTCAAGGTGGCATTTGCCAGCCGGGCCCCAGCCTGCGCGGGCCCCCCACGGGCCTGGCTTGCGGGGCTTACGGCAACCGTAAGATAGGAAGCCCGCGCAGGCTAGGTCCCAGCTCTTGCGTCAGATAGTTCGTTCATACAGTTAGTAGGAAATGGAATAGAAAGTTGATAATTAAATTTTATATTTTGTTTATCTCAATTTGTGTAGGTATCTCAGTATTTTTCGATAATATCATAACTACTATCTTCTAGTATCGGGCCCCGGGCTTTTCAGCCACCCGGGCCCTTCCGGCCCAGTCCGACCCTAGTGTGCAATAAAGAGTAATAATAAATTGGTGTTAATTTTTTTTGTTCCAGTACAACCACTAGAGTACCAAAAACGTCGTGTTATTTACTCTTGCAACTGAATTCGTAGGTCATCAGCGGAATATCAGACATAAGACAATAAGCGTGCAGCAGCTGTGTAAACACCCTGTATACGACGCGGCCTCGCAGTTACATTTTAGTAAATTTTAACACATTTCAAAACAAATTGTAATTACAATTATGAAATTGAATTGTTACTCTGTTGCTTTTGCTTTACCATATCGGATGGGAAGCAAGCATATAGCTCGCTTGATGTGGACCGTACCTAGAGACTAGCTACAGGCTACATTATAGACTCTACTGGATGCTCTACAGCAGTGTTCCGCAAACTTTTTGTGTCTAAGGTACTCGTACATCTAAGAAAACGAAAAATTTTGGAGGTTGTGTATGAAACTGCATATTCTCCTTCGCATATTATACACGGTATAAATGTTAAATCAGTTTTTATTTGTGTATATATAGCTTTATGAGATAACCTTATTTTTCCGAGGCACACCAAGTAATGACCACGGTACACCAGTGTGCCGCGGCACACACTTTGCGGAACACTGCTCTACAGAGTATCGAAGTAATTAATCTATGTAAAATATAAAACAAATTTCGGTTACACTATTTTTTTATAATCTTTGATTTGTTGGATTTGTCTCCATCCCGAATAGCAGAATAGCTATTCAAATATCAAAAATATATTAAAGAAAAAAAAATACATGAAGAAAATTCCCAAAACATTTTTGAAGTGTAAACTTCTTTAGCGGCGTTGTGCACTTTTTGGGATGGGTAAAAAATGTTAAACTCGCGTCAGGACACGTGGCCTGATCTAAAATTCTTAAGATGGAGGGAGAGTAGACAGCCGGCGCGGCGTAGGATAGGAAGTAATATCCCCCTCTCTTTTTACCGCGCGGCGGAAATGTATACCTGCTTCTGCTGTTCCGTTTAAGCGCAGGGTGCTTGTGCGAGTGTGCGTGTGTTTGTACTACAGCCTACTACGCGCTTATAGTACTTTAATACTGATATATAAAGCAATTCGTGCGAAATTATTCCCTAACCATTTCATAATATCGTTAATGTTCAAGTTTTCACTTCTGCCGGCACTCCCGGATTACAACCCGGTTATATTTTGTTGTTTGAAATTATCAGGACAAGTTTTATAATGGTAAATTACAGGAATGAGATGGGAACAGGAAGATTGAGTCACATTGAGATGCGCGGGCAGGCCTCTTGTAATATTCTAGCTACGTGCATGCATGCATTCTTTCGCTAGTCGGCAGGGTGCACCACGTGTAGGGGTTACTTACTTATTCGCAATTTTACTTACCGCCTGTTCTCGACAATGAACTCTTTCCAAGTTTACTGGAAGGGATTCCCTGGAAATAATAAATCTATACATATAATAAAGAAGAACACGTGTGTGTGTGCATTTAATATATATTTTACAAAAAGGAATGTGGGTTTTTTTTATATGATAGGGGGGCAAACGAGCATGTGGGTCACCTGATGGAAAGCAATCACCACCCCTGATAGAAATTAGCAACACTAAGGGGTGGCCGATCCATTGCCAGTCTATACTCCTTCCTTTCATTCTTTCTGGTGACATCACTCACTCGCAGGAATACAACAAACCTCAAAAGAATTGTTATTTGGCTGCGGTATTGGGTGAAGTGGCGGTACTGCCCCATTCGGACAGTTTAAAAAATATGCTACGCTCTACCTCTCTTTTCGCCAGAGCCTTATTTGTCAGTCAGCAGGGTGCACCAAGTGCACGTGAGGTTAGTTTTTTGTCAAAGATGTTGATGAACCACTTACAACACCTCAGGAAATAGGGGTATGAGAATAGAAGTTATAGGGTGATATGAAAGCAGGATACAAAGAATATTTTAAAATAAATTTTGCTCTCTGTCAGTATGTAAAGTCACATGCAAAAATGCATACGAAAAGAACCACCTTTCAAGTAGTAATGAAAATTGTTTTAAAACTTACGATATTGCATTACGGTTTATATTTTTATTGATAGCTCACAATTCCGAGCACGCGATTTTAGTCTTTAAACTTTAAGATTTTGGATTTTAAGCTTTTAAGATTTAAGCTATATGAACTTTTGCACGTGATTGTACACGCTGATCTCCAAAACCACTGTCACTCCCCGGCCACTCTATACAAATGTCATGTCGTTTACTACTATATAAACAGTGACGTCTGTGCAGAGCGTGAATGAGCGTGTGTGCGTGCGGCGCCATACAAACTGTTCCAGATTTGTCTCGGAGGGGAGGTGAGGTCGACACGAGAGAGCGGCAGGGAGTGGTCATACTGTACTTACTTAGTAGGTACCATTACTGATACTGTGCCAGTGTACAGAGTTTTTTGCGGTTACAGACTGTGTACAGTGATCGATATAAACATACATTCCTTTTTATTAAATAAATAAATGAAATTAATTACCATTAGCACATTAATTAGCAAATTAAATTCTGTTATCTATCATATCAGAGCAGAAATGAAATGAAATTATAATGAGGGATGAACCCTCTATCTGTATATCTGTTTATATCAATGTTTCTCAATATTACTAGTGTCGCAAGCGACTCGCGACACTAGATACCTAGTGAAAATGTAAAAAAAAAAAGCTATATTGCCACCCTCACTTCTATTTATTTTTATTTTTTATTTATTTATTAAATAGAAACAAACAGTCACATAAATAGTTTTACATAATTATATATATTTTTTATTTTTTTATACTACTAAAGTGGCAAACAAGCATACCGCCCGCCTGATGGAAAGAAGTCACTGTTGCCTATCAACGACTGTAACACCAGGGGCATCACACGCGCGTTGCCGATCCTGTAAAAACCTCTTCACACCCTTCTTGTATTTTAAAGTTTTTGTATTACAGTCGTTGAGCTTGATACATTTTCAGAACATACTACGTTAATCAACAATAACAATTTGTAACCCAGGCGCAATTTTAAATTATTATTAAATAAAATCGGGTTGCAATCCGGGAGTGCCGGCTGAAGTGAAAACTTGAACATTAACGTTGTGCATTTTTGAATATTTTGGAATGGAGGAATAATTTCGCATGAATTGCTTTATTTATCAGTATAAAGGTACT
Organism: Hypsopygia costalis; assembly: GCA_937001555.2. Lineage (NCBI taxonomy): Eukaryota > Metazoa > Arthropoda > Insecta > Lepidoptera > Pyralidae > Hypsopygia > Hypsopygia costalis. Next base: position 8,337,021 of record OW443350.2, read on the forward strand.
ATCATTTATGTGATAAAATACAATATTTATTTATTGCGCTATCGTACACAAACATGACAATTTATATTACATTAACTAAAAATAAACAGCAAGAGCAGGCATACATTTTCATTTGAGGGGGATATTACTTCCTCTCCTACGCCGCGCCGGCGGTCTACTCTCTCTCCGTCTTTCGAATTTTCGATCAGGCCACGTATCCTGACGCGAGTTTAACATTTTTTACCCATCCCAAAAAGTGCACAACGCCGCTAAAGAAGTTTTCACTTCAAAAAATTGCAAAATGTGTTAATATATTGATTTTATAGATAGGTTATATCACTATAACCTATTTATATAAAACAAAGTCGGATAGTTACACCATTTATAACTCAAAGACAGCTGGACCGATTTTTCTGATCTTTGATTTTAGCATTGCTCTCCATTCTGAACAGCAGAATAGCTATTCATATAAATCACAAAAATTAACCTCACGTCTGGTGATCTCATCTAAATCACCTGCATGAACAAAACGATCCTCAAAGATATTTGGCTGCGGTCTTCTGTGAGGTTGAGGTATTTCCCACATTTGTCATGCCCTACCTCTCTTTACCCCATTGGGTGGCTAGACGGCAGGGTGTACCACGTGCAGGTGACTTTGATAAAGATAGTGAAAACGAGGTAGGTGGTGATGAGTCGCTTCCTTCCCCAATCAGGCTACTCCTTATTCCATATCGCTTCGATCTACCTCTCATGCCCCAGAGACTCGTTTGCTAAAAGCTGGGTGCAACACGTGCAGATGAGGACGACTTTGACTCTAGAGATGGTGGCCACGTACATCCGATCTTAAGTTTACGTGAATATAAAGGTATCTTACCTTCATCAGTTAAACCTCCTCCCGGCTGCACTTTTTCCAATGTGGTTTCAAGAATTGGCTACAATATTAAAAAGATGTGTTTCAGTAAGTGATCAGAGTGGAACTGAGCTTGTCCACGGCTGCGGTTCAGCAATGTAGGTCTTGTTAACGAAGGTATACAGCCTTCGGAACACAGGGCTGCAATCAGTTCATATTTTATTTTTAATATTTATGGATTAATCAGTTTTTTTTTTGCTAGACAACTTTCACTACCGCTAGTTTGATATTTTCTGTATAATTATATTAAGTTTTATCAAGTGTGCTGTTAGTTTTTTTGGCTTAATTTGATCAAGCTTTATTTCATGATATTTTGATTTTTCTCCGCAAACCTAGATTTCTACGAATTGACATTTCAAATTTATACTGGATTTTTAATCAGATTCGAGTATTGAATCCTGTAGTAAAAGTACATTAAAAGGAGCTCTTTTAAATCTACGAGTTTGAATTCCTTTCGAAGAATTGTTTGAGGCCTGTTACAGATTACATTACTGTCTCGTATTGCGGTCGTATCCATGAAAAAGAAAGCGTTTGTTTGTTTGTATGTTTGTTTGTAAAAACTTTATTGTACAATAACATAACATTAATACACACAGTGTTTATAACATTTTTGTACAATGGCGGACTTATCCCATCAGGGATCTCTTCCAGTCAACCATAGAATACTCATAGGAAACAGAAAGATTAGCGAGGCAGTTGAAATTATGCACCATGTCTAAATAATTATAAACATACATATACTACATACATATATACACAAATACATACATATGTACCATATACCTACATATATATACCTATTCAATATAATACACATATTTATACTTATACAGATAGTTTGTTTAGCTCAACACATTTGTTTCGTGAAACCAGAGCTTGTGTAATTTCAATTTGAAAGAGTCAACAGACTGAGACATTTTCACATCAAAGGGGAGTGAGTTCCAGAGTCGTGCCGCTTGTATCGTAAATGATTTTGCATAGGAATGACAACTGTACCAAGGAATTTTCAGCACAGGATTGTTGCTAGACCTGAGGCGGTCATCCACTTCTCGAAACCTAAACTTTTCTAATAGGTAATTTGGAGCTGAGGGATTAAACAGGACTTGATAAAGAAGTGAAAGTATATGGATGTTCCTGCGCTGTCTAATAGGGAGTAAATTTAGTTTATTGCGGTATTCCGTGATATGGTCAAACTTCCTCACCCCAAAGACATATCTAATACACAAATTTTGTATGCGTTCCAATTTGTTAATGAGGTCCTCAGTAGGGTCCAGATAGACCACATCCCCAAGCGTATTATACGATTCCATGACATTTTATATAGAACTAGCCTAAATGTTACATGCACCAAAAGGTAGCTAGCCTTTGTCCTTCATCGTTATATATTGTATGTTTATGCCAAATTTCAATCAAATCTGTTCAACCGTATAGTCTTAAAAATATAACAAACAGACAGACAGAAAATTGACAGATACACTTTTGTATTTAAAATATTAGTATAGACTCTATACAATAAGTTAAAATTTATCTATATTCTATAGTCTATAGTATAGACTCTTTAGTATAGAGTATAGATATTCGATCCATAAACGAGCCATACCAAACCTGTGGCTCGATTCACGAATAAAAACGTAAAATAAAAGAATAGCGAGTCTCGACTCCGAAATCATTATCTTAATGAAATATATTTTAATTAATGTTAGGTTTCTTTATAGTTGTAACTGCTTACTAATAATTAAAGAACATTAAATATACTAAAACTAATCTAAAAACCTATATATATATTATCTATAGAGAAAAGAAAAAGTTACGCGATAGAAAAATAAAAATAAATCAAAATAAATATTAGGTTTTACTAAGTAGGCAATTTGAAAAAATCATATCATTAATATTTTCATTTATATTTGTTACTAAGTGCAGCCCTGGCGCAATGTGGTTTTCTGTGTGTTCAAGTGTCTCTATATTTGTTCTAATTCGAGCTACATGTAACTCGCAACACTATTAAAAATGTAATTTTCTCTTCATTGTAATACTTATACATATTGTCAAAGAATTGCTACATTTGACACCAATGAGAGTCCCAAGATTTTTATGGTTCAACTTAGGGATTGAATTACTCAGACGTTGGGATATCAATCAAGCACGAAGTCCTTTTGTAATTGACGGGGGAAAAATCAGAAAATGATTCCTTTTTTTTATAATACGTCGGGTAGCAGACAAGCATATGGCCCGCCTGATGTGAAGCGGCCACCGTAGCCATATTAACGCTCGCAACATAAAATATCGTTCGCATGCTGCCTCGCTGCCAACGCAACATCTCCTTCCTTTCTGGTGATCTCACTTACTCGTAGGAACAAAACAACTATCAAGGGAATTGTTATTTGGCGGCGATATTCTGTGAGGTATAACATTCCCCAGTCGGGTAGCTTACAATTACGATCCCTACCTCTCTTTTCGCCAGAGCTTCGTTTGTCAATCAGCAGGGTGAAGAGCGTGCAGGCAAAATTCTGGGTCTGACGTATTTAAATTAGAAATTTTCATGTTTTTTTTTGTTGTTGTAAGGCTGATAATGAAACGCGTGCAGGTGAAATTGGCTTTGGTTCAAAGATGTTGATGGACCACTTACACGCCAAATTGTGTGAGGCGTAGAGAGGCTTTTACAGGGTCGGGAATCCGTAAATAATGTTTGTCACAAGCGTCCATAGGTGCCATAGGTCCAGAGGCATCGCTAAGCGTATTTTATCACCTACTAGTGAGTGCTCTGAAGAACTGTTTTCCTTTATCCTCCCTTCAATCGTAAAACCACACATTCAGATTTACGATGTCATTATTCCATGGACTACACAGAAAGGTAGGAGTTGCTGCGTTGGCAGCGTGGGTGGGAAGAAAATGAAACTTCAGCTTAGATTAATCGGTAATAGGCGACTTGACGTAATACGTAAACTATATAAAACTAGAACGATCTGCGATCTTAAAATGTTTACAAGTAACTACAACTTGTTTTATGGTCGATCAAAATTTGGTGGGAAGTAGGTACATTTTAAAAGAATGTATTAAAGAGGTACCGCTTCACATCAGGCGGGCCGTATGCTTGTCTGCCACCCGACTTGATATAAAAAAAGGTCGGTCAAGTGCGAGTCGGCCTCGCGCAACGAGGGTTCCGTAAAATGTACAGCTACATTCACCAACTTAATTTCAACTTGATACCTCCCCTCCATGCGTTCCTAAGAAAAAGGCTATTGACAGACGGACGGACAACGAAGTAATCCTATAAGGGTTCGGTTTTTTAACCTACTCCAAAAAAGGAGGAGGTTCTCAATTCGGTTGTATTGTTTTTTAATGTTTGTGACTTCATTACTTCGTCATTTATAAACCGATTTGAAAAAAAAAGGTTTTTTATTTGAAAGAGATTCCAGGTTGGTCCCATATTTATTACATATCATAAAATTCAGTTCTGATAGTGTTGTTAACTTTTTAATGGTGCTTACGATTGTAGGGAAGATCTTTGGAGTCGGTTTTTTCTGTTAAAATTATTTCTTTAGAGGCACGGAACCATAAAAAAATTAAATTAAAATTAGATCTGAATCTCAGTGGTAGGACCCCTGAATATCCATTGCGCTCATATCTATAGGCAAAATTAAGAGTAGGTACTGTTGATTTGGGTCACTCATTATTGAAATATTTAAATAATCGATTATTCATTCGGGCAACATAAATGTGAACAATTGTTCAAACATAGTCGACAGCGCCCTCGACAAAATATCGGCCCCATTTTCGCCAAGGTCTGAGTTTTAATATTTTCTTCATTATTTTTTATTATATATTTTGTTGTTAGCTTCTGCTGCAACTTGTTTATCACTTCATTGATTCATCATCATCATCAGACTGTATGTACTCACTGCTTAGGCCTTCCCCAAAGTTGATTGAGAACATTGTAGAGTAATGCTCAAAGAGTAGAGTAAAGCCAAAAGTTTATGGCTACGTTAACCGCTTTACATCAGGCGGGCCGTATGCTTGTCTGCCACCCGACGTGGTATAAAAAAAAAATGCCCGTAAGTCGCCACGTTGGGCAGGTGGGTTGGCGACTCGCCAAAACCATCATCTTCTGAACGGTAGGGACGCACCGTGCGCACGTTAGGTTTGACTGTGGTTTGACTTCAAAGATGGTGGTGGTCCACTTACACTCTATTGCTTAGGTCACCTTTGCTACTGCAGTCACATTTCCTGTTGTTTTCTGCATTGTCTTTATTACCAGTCACCTTACCGTAGGCCCCGAGTAGGCGTCTCCGGGCGTCGGGAAGCTAGCTCCGGTCCGGTCCTGATGTTCATGGCAGTTCATGAACATCAGGCAGCTATCTGGCGCCCCATACAGGTACAGTTACACTAGACGTACTGGTGCGTCGGGAAGTGAGCGTGCCTACAGCTCCGGTACCCATTAAGGAAATTGAGTAGTGGTGGTAGGGCCCTTATACTTGGGAAACCGAGCGTAGGTCGTCATGAGCTTGAGCAAAATGGAGAGTCTGCTTGCAAGCAAAATGGGAGTAAGACCTGCTACCAATCCACTTGAGTGCCTGGTTGGTTTGCTGGGCGCGATTACCGGGCGGGTAAAGTAGGTTCTTTTGCCTGGTTGATTTACTGGACTAGAGACTATCCTGTGATATAATTAACCGTAAGGTTGGTGCACTGTCTACATCAATCCATATTCATCCCAATGTAAACGGGTCTTCCCTCAACCGAAGGGGTTTAGAGCGTACTCAATCAAGCTGCTCAACTGTAGAGGGGTGGCGGCCAGAACATTAATAACTTAACCAAACGAGCCCCGAGAATACCTAAAAAACCGGGATTCGAATTTTCTATTCCAGGTTCTCACCCGGTTCCTGCAGAAAGTGGAATTTCCCGGTACTTTAGGTTCCGCGATTTTTCGGGAGCAAATCCTATGTATCCGCGAAGATAGGATTTTATAGAAATTCCCATGGGATGCCAGGATACGAATCGCAGGTGCAAGATAGTAGTTAGTTAGCTTATACTTATGCTAAAACCACGGGTATAGGTAATAGTACTACAGCGAAGCTTGCAAATCGAAGAAGACTTCATATGTGACAGATGTCCACAGACTTCATCAAATAAATCACAGCAGAGCATCATTGTTTTTTTATTCTGCATCGCGTGGAAGACATGCATGTAACCCGCCTGTTGTGAAGCGGTTGCCGTAGCCACATTAACGCTTGCTACATAAAATATCGCTCGCCCGCCGTCGCCAGCTGCCAATGCAGCAACTCCTTCTTTTCTGGTGATCTCACTCACTTGCAGGACCACAACAACCCTCAAGTTAATTATTATTTGACTGCGATATATTGTGAGGTAGAGGTACTTTCCCAGTCTGGCAGCTTACAATTATTTACATGTTTGTAACAAATCAATATCTTTTTTTTGTTTTCTATGTGATGTAAACTACCAATAAAGCAAAGCAAACCTCTCTTTTGCCAGAGCCTCTTCCGCTACTCGGCAGGGTGCACCACGTGCATCTGAGGTTAGCTTTGATTCTAAAGATCATGGTGAGTTACTTACACTTCAATCATCGCGTCTATTTCGGACATCTATATGCAGTTAATCTTCTGCTCTATACACTCTACTGGTCTAGAATAAAGTATTCTACAGTTTTGTATTATTACTTACCACAGTTTAAACGAAGTAGGTACTCGTAGGTATGTAACGCACCCTTTAAGTAAGAGTACAACTTGATTGACTGTGATCCTATAGTTGACACATGCATCTTGCATTACGCGGTTCCAGGTCGACCGCAACTCAATGAAAACTAGACTGCACTGCTATAGCATTGTTTTATAAGTGACTAGATAATTACCTTGTAGTTCTCAAATAAATATCGCATTATTGCCGGAAGATCTGATTTTCAAAAAGCATGATACAAAATTAAGTAGGTCATTTATATAGAACTACGTTAGTACTATTACTTATACTGTGATAGAACTCACATATTGATGGAGTCTTGCTCATTCGATTAATAGGATAATCTCATCGTCATCAGCCTGTATCTACCCACTGCCGGATATAAGCTTTCCCCAATGCTTTCCACCAAATACGATCTTCCGCCTTCCGTAACCAGCCGCTTTCTTAAGATCGCACCATCTAGAAGGAGGGTCCTATGCGCGGCCTCCACTCTAATACCTTCCTATCCCATCTGCCATCACTTACTCGGCAGATGTGACCAACCCATTGCCACTTCAGCCCCCTTACCACCAACTCTTTTTGGTATTCAATCTGAAATAGAGTCGCTTATTCATTGGTATGAATAAGCATTCTATGCAGTTATTGAATCGCAATAAGAGTTGATGGTAAGGGGGCTGATTGCAAAAAAATTCGACGGACAACCAAAGTCGTCGAAATAGCCTTCACTGTGTCGACAACTTTGGTTGTATACTTTATTGCATGTTGCACATGACAACTTAAAAGGTTACGCGTGTTTAAATGTAGTTCGCAAAGGCGAGCTTATTTCTAAAATAAAAGAAAAACTCTTCCAGCCAACCATTAAGTAGGTAGCTGTAGGATACGTTGTAAGAAGCGAATAAGTACTCGTAGCATGCGCCTGAATAAATTAAAATTATTTATGATTATTATATAAATCTTCCTTCCTTTTCTCTCGGCTTCTCGGTTACCTCGAATATGTAAATGTAATTTATTCCAAAACTGTGCAAGTCCACATTATGAATGTGACACGGATTAACCTATGTTCTACGCACTTTTTCTGGTCCGTTGTCAATCGGAGCAAGTCGGCGAATGGAAGGACAAAGTTAGATAACCGAATAAAAATAAATACTCTCAATGAGTGAGGTAGTTGTTTTGGCTCACTCATTATCTTAACAATAATTCCAGATTGATTCCAGAAAACCATTGCAATTTAGTTTTTATAACTAGTAGTGCCCTCTGTGCCCCAATCCGAATTATTTATGTACTGTAGTACAGCTATTCCTCAATAGATGACTAAGAACCTATAGTCAAACTAAAACAATTCCTTTGTATCAAAAATATTATACATATTTTGCTATGAGTGTCATATATTACGATAGTGCATATTAATTGCAAAACCAAATTTTTATTATGTATAGCAAATAATCGACGTCTCCTTGTTTGTGTTACAATAGATTTTCCTTTAGATATTGGCAGTGGATTCTGAACGAAAAGATAAATTTCAATGTCAATGTGGCATTGACAAATCTGTCAAGTTATAATGTCACATGACTTATGTCAGTTAAGTCAAAATAAACCAGCAAAACAAGTAATGTTGCCAGCTTGAGATGTTATGTCGAAATTTAGGGTACTTTTTTCTCACTTAGAAAATTTTGTATGGTACAAATTATTTTTTATTTTAATACAATATTGTCATCGCTTAATGCTGTCCTTGTTATAAAACTAGCGATACTTCAGTTAAAAATAATTTCATTAAAAAAGTGATAATGAAATAAAATGTAATTGTTTATTCTGCCATTGGGCCGTTATGGGCACTTAATATTCCTATTATTTGTAATTTTTATCTACTAGCATTTCGGTATTAGCCATTGGTGAAGAAGAAATCCTTAAAAAACTTGCCAATACGGTTTTTTTTATAAAACAGACAATTACAAGCTAATTTGAATATAATTTTAAGGTACATATCTTAAATAAAGTATTTGGTTTAAATTTTGTTTTGACATATAAATATAACATACTAAAATATAACCTATTTGTTGAAGTAAAATGTACCTACCAAAAACAACCATTTTTCCGCAAATTTTACATCAACAACTACAAATCAAATCAAATCAAAATATCTTTATTCCTTTATAAAGCACTTAGAAACGTCATACAAATTACCTATTATGAACATGTATAAATCATTACTACTCTAAATCCGCAGAGCTTAGATTCACTTTCATCACACTATCTTGAATGTGAAAGTGAATTTAAGTGCAAGTTCCGGCGACGACGGGGCTTCTTGAGAAAAAATGGCAAGAAACTCAAGGCCGACTCTTTTAATTGCCAATATCGTTACATAAATACAAATACAATCATTAACTTATCATAACAAGAGCAATTCATTTCCAAATACTTTTATCATTTATGTAATCTGAAATACAATAGTAAGCCTTTTGACATAGTCTAGTTTTGATATATTTCTTAAATTTACCCATGCAATGTTCTAAATTATGTATCATGATTTTTTTTACTTATTAAAAAATCTATTGGGCTTAATGAATAATTGTGTAACACGGTTTTTTTTATTAGGTGTGTGTTTTTTTATTAGGTGAATAATTAATTTTTTCACTCGATTGGTGCTCGATTGGTAATTTGTGGAATTTGCACAAGAATCGAGGGGAAAATCAAAATCAGATAGTGTCGCCACCATATGAAAAAATTTAGTTGCCTAGTTTATTTGCATGTGTTTATTGTGTAAATGGTGAATGCCGCAAAACATTTTTGAACTTTAAGGAAAAACCAGTGTAAAAATGTATATTTATGATTTACCATTTGAAATTAATAAGGAATTGTGTAGATTACTGGATAACAATGAAGATTGGAAAGAGCTGGCAGGCACCCATATGAAATATTCCGCTTTCGAAGTAAATGTAAGTATTGGTCGTAAACATCGGGCTTTCCCAAAAACAAGAACGGCTACGTAACGATTTCACGGAAAGATTATAAAAACCCATCATTTAAATTGAGATTGTATGTAAGCCATGTCCATAAAGTAAGTTTTTGTCTAAGTTATCATTAGTTTTTAGTCAAAATAGCGTAAAATTTATGTAACTCATTGGATTTTTTTGGAGGGTAATCATCAAAATAATAAAACTTTTTAATACTTAAGTCTTTATAGCTCTAAGTTTATTAAAAATATTATTCATTATATTTTATTAAAAATAGTTAAAACGCCAAATTCTTTTCCTAAAATGCTTATCCATAGTTTCATTTTCACTTCAACACTAATATTGAAATATATCATAGACAAGGACATATTGTCGTCGTCGTCAACCCTTATACATCCTACTGCTGGGATATGCGTCTCTCCTCAATTGAAGGGGTTTAGAGCATACTCCACCATGCTTTTAATTGCGTGTTGGCAGAGGCCAGTGTTTTCAAGCCGCCTGTAGGCCACTGATTTGGCTTAACAACTGTCATCTATAATGACAACAGCCTGGATCGACAGTTTAATGTGCCCTCAAGCACGGAGGAGTTCAAGATAAATAAACTGACTGTTGCTTAACTTGCGTGTTCGATTGAAGATGTCATAGAGCAGCTGAATAAGCAGATAGCATATACATAACGAAGACTTGGAAGCCATCAGAGCTTCTTCAAATACACCTTATATTTTGGGCTCTCTAGCTGCTGAGTTAAAGTCTTTCAGGAGTGATGCCATTTTGACCCTAAACAATCTTCAAACCATTGTTGCTCTTCTGGCTAAAGACGTGAAGAGTCTGGAGATAAATACTCGTTGCAAAAGTATTGGTCCATGGTACAGCAGAGCAAAAGGCGGAAAGTGTTAGTGCAACAGCAGTCTTTGTATTTGCAGAATGTTAAGATTTCCATGTGGGCCCAGAAGACATAAGCTGGTGTCTGTGCATGCGGTAACTGACCAGCGAGAAGCCGAGACCTCTTTTAGCAAGTTCAAGGACTAGACAAGGACAGGGAAAAACTATTTAGGAGCAGTGGTATGACACTGCCCAAGTTCTTAATAGCATCTCGTCATAAGTTGTTCATGGTAGCGCATATAAAGTTTGGTTGATGTGTCTAGTTGTTGAGCCCATGGCGGAGAGATTTTTTATATAACTGCTGATGGGAAAAAGCAATGCACTAGCTCCTTTGCTGAGTTGGATAGCATCAATGGTCCTGGTACAGCAGTGTTTTTCAATCTGTGGGTCACGACCCCCAGGGGGGGTCTCGAAGACTGTCTAATTGGGCCACATTTTTTGCTAAATAATTTAAACGGCCTGCATTATGAAAACTTCATAGAAGAGGAATTGTTTTCTATTTTAGGAGATGTCACGCAAATGTGACAACAAATGACTTACCAGCACAATGGATGCTCAGCGCACTTTAGAAGGTCTGTGCGGCAGTGGTTAGACAAGTCTTTTGGAAACAGATGGATTGGCAGAGGAGGTCCGATCCCATGGCCAGTATTAGGCTATTTGACTAACATTTTTTTCGGATTGATATGTAGGGACGTCTCAATGATTATAACCATAGGAGAAAAATTACTTCGATAGCACAAAAATCTCTCGAGATATGTTAATTTGAAAATCACAATTTAGGACTTTCCCGAAAAAGCTCCATACAAAAAAAAACAGTACTGACTTATCGTCTGCGTAGGTGGAAAAGTGACTAACTACGATTTTGGCCATATTTACTTTTTGCCATTTTCGTGGCAACAAATTCGCATAACACATATCTCAGTCTGATAACCATGTTTATACCTCTTTCCGTTTCAGAAATATCTTCATTTTTCTATTTCAAATGGAAAAATGAATTCTACCTTTTTAATTTTTTATTTATTTATACTTTTAATAATCGGCAATTTTATAGGTTTTGGATCAATTTGTCCTTTATTTCTTACTCAATCGAACTAGAGAGAGTTTAGTTCGATTGAGTAAGAAATAAAGGACAAATTGATTCAAAACATATAAAATTGCCGACAGTAAAATTGTCTTTACTTATAAATTATGTGTCAAAAAGGAACTATGAAAAAAAAAACACAAAATCGCAATTATCTTGAAACTAGAAAAAATTACTTGACGTCACATGTTTGTATTTTGTATGCATCAAATCAGAAATTTGTACGACAGCTATGTTAAATATTACGTTTATGTAATTAGTATCCTAATAAAAGTTTTTTTTTATTGCTTCTCCAATGGGAATATTATTTTTTAATAATTACATACTTTTAAAATGGACTTTCGCGCCAAACTTTGATCGACCCTAAAATAAGTCGGATGCAAGATATTAGGATGAAAAATGCTAGTGCAACTTTTTATACCACGTCGGGTAGCAGACAAGCATACGACCCGCCCGATATGAAGCCGTTACCGTACTTATTAAGGCTCGCCCCATGAAATATTGCTCGCGCGTCGCCACCCCCGCAGTCAACGCAGCAACTCCCTCCTGGTGACCTCACTCACTCAGTCGGACTGCGAGCGATGGAAAGAGCAATGCTTGGAGTTTCTGGGAATCGAATCCGGAACGAAAAAATACAACGGAGAACCAAAGTGGTCGACATAGCTCTTAGAGTCAGCGAGTTGAAGTGACAGTGGGCTGGCCACATCTGCTGAGTCAGCGATGGCAGATGGGGAGGAAAGTCCTAGAGTGGAGGCCGTGTATGGGGCGACGAAGCGTAGGGCGCCTCCTCTCTAGATGGATCGACGATCTCAAAAAAGGAGCTGGTTGCGGTTGGATGCGGAAAGCGGAGGATCGCATATGATGGAAAGCATTGGGTAAGGCCTATATCCAGCAGTGGGTAGATACAGGCTGATGATGATGATGATGATAGGGTCCGTTGTTAACATAACGTCAACGACTATCCATAATATTTCATACTCTTTGCATGACGTCAAGTTGCTTTACAAGGTTCTTTCGATCCCTCCAAAATTTTGCGAGAATTTCCAAATAGCACAAGGAATAACCCATACGAAATCTGGCCACATTTAGGTAATACTCGTGGAGTCCATTTGATTGCATTATCGTCTGCGACTCAGTGCCTTCCCGACCATTCAGTGTGGCGTATTGAAGCCGAACAGTCGTGTGCGTGTTTAATTTTACCGGGTTTAACTTTTCCTCAAACACTATTTGTAACGGACCTGTTTTCGGCAGTGCGACGTATTGTGAAAGTCGACGATACATAATATCCGTATTTATTGTGTGAGTAACACCAAACCCCGGCCACTCCATACAAAAATGGCGCTTTTGCATGTAGTAACCAAATGACGTCTGTACACGTGCCTATGTTTAAGTGACGTTCTCTAGGGCTGACATTATTCAATTATTAGTCGAACATGTAAGGGGGTGTAAGTGGTTCATCAACATCTTTGAACCAAAGTCAATCTCACCTGCACGGGGTACACCCTGCTGAGTGACAGACGAGGCTCTGACGAAAAGAGAGGTAGGACATAGCGTTCTCTAGGGCTGACATTATTCAATTATTAGTCGGACATGTAAGGGGGTGCAAGTGGTTCATTAACATCTTTGAACCAAAGTCAATCTCATCTGCACGGGGTACACCCTGCTGACTGACAGACGAGGCTCTGACGAAAAGAGAGGTAGGACATAGCGTATTTTTTAAGCAGGCCAACTGACGAAGTACCACCACCTCACAGAATACCGCAGTCAAATAACAATTTCCTTGAGGGTTGTTGTGTTCCTGCGAGTGAGTGATGTCACCAGAGAGGATGGAGTTGCTGCGTTGGCAGCGGGGATGGCAGCACGCGAGAGATATTTAATGTTGCGAGCGTTAATATGGTTACGGTAACCGCTTCACATCAGGTGGGCGTAGTGAAGAAAAAAAAAAACGTGTAACACTCGGGGACTGCCGCGTTAAAGCTATTGCATAGCATTTTTTTTCAACTAATGCTAATTTGCTCGTTCATCTATCCATCCATATCCATTCATCCATCCATCAATCCATCCATCCACCCATCCATCCATCCATCCATCCATCGACCCATCCATCCACCCATCCATCCACCCATTCACCCATCCATCCATCCATCAATCCATCCATCCATCAATCCATCCGTCCATCAATCCGTCCGTCCGTCCATCCATCCATCCAAATTGTTTTTTTTTTACTTTCCATGTGTTGAGACATCCATCCACTGCACAAGTAACTCTCATCTTTTACATACTCGCATATTATTTTAAACTGAATGGAGAATAAAATACAAGCGACGTCAATTCGCACGTTGTGACATTCCTTGCGAACGGTTCCAAATCGGTCTCATAGGGGAGGTGAGGTCGACTAGTGAGAGCGGCAGAGAGTGTCCATACTGTACGTTAGTACTATTACTTATACTGTGGTAACACTTAAGCATTAATGGTTGTGATTTACTGATTTATGGTTTGTTTTTAAGGTTCTTCTGTTTAGGTAACTGTTACCTTACCTAAACAGAAGACCACAATTCTCGTGTTTATCTTACGATTGCATAATGAAAGTTGACCGAATTGAGATTGAATTGTGAATTGACTAAAAATTTTATACTTGATTTCATTAATGACGAGCTCGGTGGCGTAGCGGTCAATGTCGCGGCTTCGATACCAACGCTCGTGGGTTCGATTCCCACACAGGACAAACATTTGTGTGCATGAACATGTCTGTTTGTCTTGGTCTGGGTGTTTTCTATGTATTATAAGTATGTATTTACAAAACAAAATGTATTTACGTATGTTTATCAGTTAATCTAGTACCCATAACACAAGCTTCGCTTACTTTGGGGCTAGATGGCGCTGTGTAATTTGTCAAAAAAAAATAATATTATCATTATTTCTAGTGGTCGCCCACTCATCGAAATTCGGCCATAAAATAAACAAAAGAATATATGTATATGCGTGTGTGTATCAAATACATGGTAGTTGTGTAATGTTTTTTTGTATTGATTTAATGTATTTTTTATGCATAATTAAAAAATAAGAGCATTCTGCATTCCTCCTCTATATAGATTATAAGTGTGGTGTGCGAAATTTCATACTCCTTCGTCCGCGTAATTTTCTTAAAAAGGGGTAAAGTTTTTGCTTCACGTATTAATATAATAATCACATCACATTGTTGGCAAAATAACATTCGTAGTTTGTTTGATTTTCGGTCCCATTATACGTCCCATCCATATAATGCCACTTAAATTAGACTTTATAGTTTGATATTGTGTTACGAAAATACGAAATTTGATATTTGTGAGATCGAGACTGAATTGGAACTCAATTTTGACTACATTTTAATTATGACAATTGCCCCTGAGTTTTGGAAGGGGGGAAACAAACCATTTCGATTCGCCTGTGTAAATTGCAAAAATTACAGATAATTCATTAAAGGACTTAAAAAGGGTGCAAAAGGCGGACTTAATGCTAAAAGCATTCTCTACCAGTCAACCATTGGTAATAGCAGAAATACACGAATGCGGTTCTAAAGCAGATAAATAGAAAACAGGGCCTAGAAAATAGATATACTTAATGACTATTCAACTTATAATATAACAGTATATATAACGTAGTATATTATTCTATATATACTATCAACCCGACAACGCTAGGTGAGGTCTAGACTTGTTTGTAATTGCAGCTTTGGATGTGTGTGAGACTTGGAGGCAAAAGTATCTAACTTCTTTAAGAAAGGAATTGTTACGAAAACTTTGTTATAAATTTTAATGTTGGATATGGAATGTTGGATTTAAAATACCGCATCTGGATTTATTATCAAAATATATGTGGATGGTAAAAAATACTTCATTGTCTTTGTGAGAATAATATGTGTTAGATAATTAGAATTTTTATGATCGTTTGCGAACTATGATTTTTTATTCGATGACGGCTTTTGTTAAAATTCCGATATTTTATCTCAATTGCCTTGCCAAGCACTTTTAAATCGTCACTTAATAATTACTAGCATTTCAGTATAGTAATCATACAATATTCACACTTTCACAATCTTACCAATACGTAATAAATAAATAAATATTCCTGGACTAATTACACACTGCCATCTAGTCCCAAACTAAACAAAGCTTGTACTATGGGTACTAGATAACTGATATTATATTCAAATACAATTTTTTTGTTGTAAATACATACATATCGTTTTTTTTTTCGTAAATAAATACATACATAGCGAGTATCGTTACACTGTACTTGTACTCGTCTGCTACCCGTACTCTACCCGTGTACGCAAGACATTATGCCTATGTGTAAGTGTATACAAGCTAGTAACATCTGTGTACCGTCCATGCTGAATATTGTCTCTTGCGTTCGATGATCATAATTTGTTTTTTGTTTCAGGAAATCGAACAAGTTGCCCGTCGGCTCAGCTCGTCTCCTACTGGGCAACTCTTGACCCGATGGGGTCAACTGAACCACAGAGTAGAGGAGTTATACGTACTCCTATATCGCATGAAACACGTTCCGGCTCTCAAGAGTCTATCGCCACACGTTGACAGCAGGTTTCACCAGCTTCTGAGAAAACTGATCAGTAAACCCGAGATGGGGCAAGCGGATAATAGCAACGATCAGAGCACCGCTCTTGTTGGTAAGTGTCTCGTCTATCATGGCAGCTTTCAACTGCTTATTGCCACTCATAGGCAGTATGTTTCGTTAGCTTCGGAAAAAACTAGAGCACAGAGAAACTAAACTGTTTGTCCTCCCTTTCTGCTCTAGTTTTTGAGAAGTTTAAGAGAGGGGTCAAAAAGACAATAGCACAGCTGTCGTTGGTAAGTATCTTGTCTATCATGACAGTTTTCAAATGTCTATTGTCAATTGTAGACAACATGTTTTATCAACTTCTAAAAAAAACTGACCAGGTAGAGCCGAGATGGGGCAAACCGACAATACGAGTAACATCGCTGTTGTTAGTAAGTACGTTGTCTATCATGACATGACAGTTTTCTAGGGTCTTTGGTCAGTACTAGATAGCAAGTTTCAACAGCTTCTGAAAAACTATAGCATATCGCCGCCATCGACCTACTCATTAACACATAGGATACTTTTTTATTATTTTAGGACTTGGATAGTCCAAGTACTAAAATAATACATTTAAATAAATAAATAATAAATAAATAAATATTGTCAGACAAATTACACAGCGCCATCTAGCCCCAAAGTCAAATACAAACAAATACAAATATTTTTATTTCATAATATTTTACAGGCGTTATATTTAATATAATTACCCACACTAGGCTAAGCCTGTACTGTGGGAATTAGAATGATTACATTTGCCATACGAAAGTAATAGTTGCGATACTTGCATAGAATTATAATAATTATAACAATACAATTAAATCGAAATAATAAATAACAATAATTATAACAATACAATAAAAATTAAGCAATGAATAATAAAATCAATTTATACTAAGAATGTCGTGGGTAGCCAAATATTAATTAATTAAGTAGTACAAACATTTGCTATAACATATTAATGCAATTAACATTGCCATTCAATTATTTTCCCATTAAATTATTTATTTAACATCACTGTAATGTACACAAAAAATCCTCTGAATACCGGTAGGTCCAGTCTAGCAATTCAGCTTCGATCTTTACCTTTGCCTCGTGACAGGTTAACTTGTATAGGGGAAACAGTGCATTTATCTTATTATAAATAAAAGGCAAAGTAAGCGAAGCTTGTGTTATGGGTACTAGACAACTGATAAACATACATTTTTTTTTTGTAAATACATACTTATGATTCATAGAAAACTCCCAGACTAACACAAACAGATATGTTCATGCACACAAATGTTTGTCCTATGTGGGAATCGAACCCACAAGCGTTGGTGGCGAAGCCGCGTCTTTGACCGCTACGCCACCGAGCTCGTCAATATGTAAAATATACAATTTGCAGTAATATCATTGGTATTTCGTAGAACCCTTCGTCATGTTATATTACAATTGGATGCGTCAGTCCATTTTTCAGTTAAACTTATCTACCATAGTCGGTCGTACAGTCACATGCAAAAATGCATTAGAAGCCATGGCTTGCACCTGACAAGTTTAAATGAAAACTGATTGAAACCTTACGATGTTGTAATAAGGTTAATATCACTATTGATAGCTTACAATTACGAGTGGAGGTTGTCTAAGCTGAAATGACGTGCCCCACTCCCGCGTTTACGCGTACGAGACTCAAACGTTGAAGCACGCGTCGCTCAGCCACAAAAGTACCTTCAGCATGTCACCAAAAGAGACACCTTTGGAGGTGATGATCAAGTGATTCTATTAAGATGAGTAAATAATAATCTATTTTTATATTATACTAGCGGCCCGGTACGTTCTTCGCTACGTATAAAGTGAAATAAAAAAATGAAATAAAAATTGTAACACCAAATTCATTTATTCGAACAAATAAATATTTTATTAATTGCTAGCTATTTTAAAACTTAATACAAAACATTTGGATAAACAATATTTTTTGTTTTTCCATTTTTAGCATGAATAAACATGACCACATGAATGACATAACAACATGCTTGTCCTGTCAACACTGAAAAAAGTTTCAATTTGACAGCAAAATCCCCATTAACAAAATGATCCGCCATTTATTGAATTCATTTGTTACAAAAAATGTGATAAACGAAGAACCGCTCTACCGATTTTGTGCAAACTTCACATAAACCATCTACTAAATAGTCCGAACAAAGCCTAAACATTTGGTTTCGATAGGTGAGCCCGTTCTTGAGTTATAAAATTACAACGAAAAGTGGCATTGATTTTTATATATATAGAAGATATAGATTAATACTTTTTCCTGCAACCATTCCAGCAACTCCTTTTTTCCAGGTAAACTTGAGCACTTTTTTTTATACTACGTCGGGTGGCAGACAAGCATACGGCACGCCTGATGCGAAGCAGTTACCGTGGCCATATTAACGCTGGCAACATAAAATATCGCTCGCGCGCCCAACTGCCAACGTATCTCCTTCCTTTCTCTTGCACCAGCAGAAACACAACAATCTTCCAGGAATTATATGGCTTTGGTCTTCTATGAGATGGAGGTACTTCCCCAGTCGGGAGCGTACAATGTCGTTTTACTTTTGTTTTGCCAGTGCCACCCCATGCAGTTGATGATGGTGAGTTACTTACACCCCTTAAAAGTGACGATGTTGAAATATCAGTAATAACCTGAAAATAAGGTGAGATGTCAATACGCAAAGTTATATTAAAATGTTGTCTCTTTTTTTTTCAGAAAATGTTAAGAAACAAAAGGTGAAGACTGGCACCATGGAGACAACCGGTATACCGTTGCCAGTATTTGACAAGGTGTGTATTGCAACTTTTTTTTATAATTTTTACCGTGAAACGTCTTTAAGTCACTCCAATACATACGGGTACCAGGGTCAGAAAACTGGACTGTAACGAATTGGTCTATATCGTCTTACGTTAATAATTACGAAACTATAAGTCATTGAAACATGAATCGCATGTCATTATTTTATATACAACTTAGTACAAGTCTCTCGAAAGTTGAACTACTAGGGCAAAAAAGTTGGAATCGCCACTTTTTATGTCATAAACTAAGGAAGTTGAGTAGTATGTTTTGAATGCATCTAAAAGAGAAGTGGATCACCTAACTTTTATAGTATAGTAGTATAGTATAGTAGTATCATCATCATCATCATCATCATCAGGTCATTATCTCCACTGTAGGAGCACGAGACTCTCTCATCCGTCCCAGACAGAAGGAGGATTTGGCCTACACTCCCCACGCTGGCCAGACGGGTTGGGGAGGCCTGATCGATGTTTGATAATGTATTTCCCTTAGTCGCCTTGTACGACATCCACGGGAAGAGACGGAGTGACTCTATTCTAGTCTGCCGGAAACCACACGGCCGTGAAACCACACGGCCGGGAAACCACACGGCCGATATAGTAGTATAGTATAGTATATTAAAAACTTAATTGTACAATGGCGGACTTATCCCATTAGGGACAGTCAACCATAGAAAACCTTAAAGTATATATGAATTTTATAATTTGGCGATATCTTAGTAGAAACTCATTGTAGAAAGAAAAAATAATAATAAAAGTTTTTTATTTATTTTTATATATATTATTTTTATTGTCATTTATAGTAATATAACAATTTGTCTGTTAAAAAACACATAGCAAAAGACACTGAGAAGGTCAAAGTTTCACGCGGACGAATTCGCGGGCAGCAAGTAGTATACTTGATAAAACTGTTTTTTTTTTTTGTGTATTCATAATTTTGACTATGCATCACTCCATATAAACGTCGCGTCGTTGACTACTACATAAACAGTGACATCTGTGCAGCGCGTTCATGAATGTGTGTGCGTGCGGCATCATACAAACGGGGGGTCTACCGCCGAAGCTGAAGGCGACTATCATCGATTTTTTTTATTGCAAGAATAGTTCTTAGGTTGAAGTTAACGACAAAGTTCTTCAGCTTAGTCTGTAGAACTCTATGTTTTCTACAAGCTAAGCTAAACACAATTATCGCTAATCTAAGCTAAAGTTTGATTTTCGCAGTTAAAAATTCCGATGGTAATCGCCTTCAGCGTCGGCGGTAGGGCCTCTGTTCCAGATTTCTCAGAAGGGAGGTGAGGTCGATACGCGAGAGCGGCAAAGAGTGGTCATACTGTAGTACTATTACTTATACTGTGCTATAAGGAAAATTAAAGAGAGAGGCACCGGGCGAAGCCGGGCGAGATCGTTAGTATTTACTAAAAATTGCCTTGTTGTCGTGAATCATAAAAGGTAAACCAATATTAGTTACACAGATGAGTAATAAAATGTAAATTAGTGAATTGAATATTAGTTTAATATAATATAAGATGTTTAAATAAAACGTGTGAATCATGCATCATGACCACAGCACAGATTTTAGAGTTGGTTTGTTGTAGAGGATCCCTCGCGTTCATTCAACCCATCATCAATTTTCAATGACGTCACTTTCGCCATGGCTTTAGCAATACTATGTGATATGCGTATACAAAGACGTTTTAAATGTCTAAATGGACTAAAGTACTTTATTGTACCTACTCTCAGAGAAAATTTACTTTGTGTGCATGAACATGTCTGTTTGTCTTGGTCTGGGTGTTTTCTATGTATCATAAGTATGTATTTACAAAAAAAAATGTATTTACGTATGTATTAGGTTGGGGAAAAAGTCTTTTCGTATTTTATATGAAAATTCAAAACATTTTTTAATAAAGTTTATTTACATTTAACTAAAGTATGTAGGTGCCATTATGTTCGATAACTTTTTGTCATCTTGTAGGTAGAGACATGATCCCATTACTATAGAAATTTTGGGACTTCTGTTCAAAAAACCGGGACAAGTGGTTTTGGCAGTCTTCTCGTGATGTTAACCTGACATTGCCTAAAGAATTCTTAAGAGACCGAAACAGGTGGAAATCAGAAGGTGCAAGGTCAGGACTATACGGCGGATGCATTAACACCTCCCAGTCAAACTCTCTTAATTTTTGCTGAGTGGCTAAAGATGTGTGAGGTTTAGCGTTATCATGATGAAAAATCACACCCCTTCTATTAATTAATTCCGGCCGCTTTCTTTCAACTTTTTGCTTTAATCTCATCAGTTGTTCACAGTAGAGTTCAGAATCGATAGTCCTGCCTGGCGGTAACAGCTCATAATGAATATCTTCCCTTCCAATCCCACCATACACACAGCATCACCTTGTTGCGGGTTAACCCGGGTTTCGCCAGAGTCTCTGAAGCCTGGCCGGTCTTTGACCACGACCTTTTTATGCGCCAAAACTGTTATGTGGTCAATTCCTAGTTCTTCAGCTACGTCGTAACTACTGATATGCCGATCTTGCTCCACTTTTTCAGAAATGGCATCCATTTTATCCGTAATAGGGCGACCAGAGCGACATGCATCTTTGACATCAAAATTTCCGGATTGAAAACGCTTAAACCAAATTTGTGCTACTCTCACAGACACTGCACTAGGTCCATAATAATCACAAATTTTTTTCGCAGCTTGCGTTGAATTTTTACCTTTTTTGTAGTAAAATTTTAAAATGTATCGAATTTCTTCATTAGATTCACTCATCTTGACAGTAAAAAAAACAAATGAAAATCACACATTTACCTAATTTGAATTTGGAATTATCTTTTTTAAAATTTAAACTTTTTATAGATATCAAAACCTGCTAGATACAAATGGTATAACCAAAGAGATTTTATTACAAGTTCATACATACTATAATGCGAAAAGACTTTTTCCCCGACCTATTATATCAGTTGTCTAGTACCCATAACACAAGCTTCGCTTACTTTGGGGCTAGATAACGTTGTGTAATTTGTCTGACAATATTTATTTATTTATAATATGTAACTTTACGCATAACATATTAATTACATATTACAAGTCATCGTCTACAAGGGAAAGGGAGGTAACACCTGCTACCGGTCCGGTTGAGTGCCTGGTTGGTTTACTGGCCGCGATACTGGTTAGGGTAAGGACAGTATTATTACTTATACTGTGGTAAGGGTCAATTTCCACTGAAAGATTGGCGGCCAGAACAGCAAGTACTTAGCTATCTTGCGGACTAGTCGTTTAGAAAGCTCGTGCAGCCTCGAAGCGCCGCAGCTTTTGTCCCTTGTCATCAAATGACTATGATCTTTTTGCTCACGTAGAGAAGATTCAAAATCACCGCGAAAGATCGCTCCGTCCGCTGCTCTTTCAATACTTAATACTCAATATCTTTATTGCATTCCATATTTAGTAGTACATAGTTATAAAGATGTTTTATACAGTATATAGACGATTTATTACATACAAATGTTTTTGGCAGGATATAGGTGTTTATTAATTTATTTTTAAAAGTTGCCTGTGATAAGAATTATTTAAAAATAATTAAGAGGCTTTTAATACATTATTTGCCATATTGCTGTCTCTCACATTGCTAAGAGGAGAAGTCAAATTCCAAAAGCTTCTTACTCCTATTAATTTCTTCTGATTAAATTCGTTGCGAGTTCCAATGTAGCCATAATATTACCCCCGGGACTGCAATGGACTTCACTGTTCATAGCCTTTTTGGTGGTCGTCGCTGTTAATCCTGGCTACATAGGAAATACAGTGGTGGGAATATGTGGTAGGCCTAAAAAAAGGTTGTTTTTTAGATCGATCTGAAAACAAATTACTAACAAGTATGAAGAATTTAAGAAGCTAAATTCCGGACTATGAGTCCGGAATTTTTTTAGTGATGTCTTTCCATACATTTCTATGGAGCGTACTCCCACACACCGGAATTCAGATTCTTAAATCCAGTTTCTGAGTTCCGTGACAGATTCTTTATGGGGGCAAACGAGCATGTGGGTCACCTGATGGAAGGCAATCACCACCGCCCATGAATTGTCAAAATTGGAATTGCTATTTGGCTGCGGTATTCTGTGAGGTATTTCCCCTATCGGGCAGCTTAAGAAATACACTATGCCTTACCTTTTCGCCAGAGCCTCGTTTATCAGTCAGCAGGTTGAA
Source organism: Hypsopygia costalis (assembly GCA_937001555.2). Taxonomy (NCBI): domain Eukaryota; kingdom Metazoa; phylum Arthropoda; class Insecta; order Lepidoptera; family Pyralidae; genus Hypsopygia; species Hypsopygia costalis. The sequence goes on from OW443350.2 coordinate 8,360,120, forward strand.
CCATATGCAGGTGAGGTTGGTTTTGGTTCAAAGATGTTGATGATCCCCTTTACACCTTTACACGTTACACCCCCGAGGTTAATGGTCGTCACTACGGGAGACCTTATCCCCTTCAGCGGTGGTGATTTAGTATTGGGACATCGAGATATTAAAAATTAGAGGTTTATTTTCTTACAGCTTGCGCAGTCGAACCAGGCGCCGCCGACTTCAAGCAAAGGTATACATGGCAACAGTTATGACTCGACCAGTGACATGAGTAAGGTGAGTCATACGAGTATGGTATAAGTCAGTGATTTTCAACCTTTTTGAATACGGGACCCCTTTACAAGTTAAAAACTTCTGGCGATTTCTTCTTCGTCCCTATTCCTCCTCCTCCAAACTTCAACAATTCACCTGGCTATGAAGGCTTTCAAATTGTTAGTGCCATTCGCTTTCGATTTTGTTGACATAAAAATTAAAAACAGAAATAGGCTACCATTGGAAAAATATTTGCTTAAAGATTTGAATTGATGAAATTATTGAACAATAATCAGGCCTGCTTACGTTTTTTTATTAAAGCGTATGACCTATAAACATTTGCGTTTTTTCCCCTAGCGACTCCCCGAATAAAACTTGGCGACCCCCCCTGGGGGGTAACGTAACGTTACGTAGTTATGTGTACCGCTTTTAACCTATACGAATATTGGTTGAGGTTTATAAATTTCAAAAGCCTGATGACCTTTTCGTTATACAGATTTAATGTACATAACGTACAAAATTTAAAATTTATTATTTAAAACCTTGACAGTATCTACTCAAGGTTAAAACATTGCCGCCAGTCTTAAAGGTTTTAAGTTTTTTTTATTAATTTTTGGAAGATGCATATTATCATTCGTCTCTTTTATTCATTATAAACTTCCATAGGGAGGCATTAAAAAAAAAACGAATGATAACAAAATCGGGGGATACAGTTTGGTGTTGCAGCTACATCTCTATCATCTCCATCCAAAATTCAATCACACCACTGGATAGATGAAGGATCAAAGAATTTATTGCGCTAAGTAAGGACTATGGAAATCGCGTGCGGGTGAGGGGGGAGCGCTGCCATTTTGCGCGTATTCACGTACAACACGGCCGTGTCCATGACAGCCGCACTCCATTTTTTTTCCTTTTGTCAAAGATAATATTTTCCCCAGACTGAGTCGTCGACAGACCACAGCAAAGTTGGTGACTTAAACGATGAGATACTGAGGTCTGTCTCCACAATCCCGATGCTCAAATATGACGATCTGAAGGCAGCCACAGATAACTGGAGTGAAGCTAACCTCTTGGGCCGCGGGGGATTCGGGCAAGTTTTCAAAGGTGAGGAAATATTTTTGCAGGAGCACAATATGCAGTATGAAATAATTTTGCAGAAGCACAGTATGCAGTATGAAATAATTTTGCAGAAGCACAGTACGCACAGTATAAACCTAAAACTGCATACCACACTTATATGGGTGTTGATCCTCTTTAATGCTAAAATCAACCTTAACTGTACGTGGTGTATCTCGCCGATTAGAAAATTCTAGGTCTGACGAATTAAAATGAGTAATTTTCATGTTTTAATATTTTCTTTTTGTTATTGTAAGGCTGATAAGCAAAATGGCGATTTATAAGTTCCACATAACTCCTGTGATATGGACTATTTTGACGAGCGCGGTGGTCGAATGGGTAGCAATGTCCACTTTGATTCCGGAGTCGCGGGTTCGATCTCCGCACAAGACAAATATTTGTGTGCATGAACATGTCTGTTATGTCTGGGTCTGAGTGTGTTCTATTTATTATTTGTAAGCATTTACAAACAAAAAAATGTATTTAAGTATAATATCAGTTATCTAGTACTCATAGTACAAGCTTTGCTTAGTTTGGCAGTGTGTAATTTGTCCAGGATTATTGGTTTATTTATTCAATTGGAAAGTTACCGATATTCCTGAAATAATACATTTTGAACATCTCTGCAACATCGTTGCAACATTGGTTGCAACGATAACGTCATAACCAGTCGAACAGGGCGGCTACTTGTCATATAGCGCCATTGCTTTGAGTTGTCTATTTTATTTATTTAAACTTTATTGACCAAAGAATAAGGGTACTTAAAAGGCGGACTTAATGCTAAGATCATTCTTTGCTGGTTAACCTTAGGGAAAAACAGATAAAAGTCGATTGCAGTTCACAAAATAATAGTAACAACATACACAGAATAAATACCTATGAAAACATAAAATTATATATATGTATACATATACACATATACAAATTATATACAATCATAGACATATACATAATTATATTTCTTATTTTGTGACAAGAGTATCGAATATAATATTTAATTTCATCGGAAAGAGATTTGAAATATAAATGATTATAAAACTGACTGATGCTTTCAGGAGTCTGGCTACATTCCCTAGTGGCCGTCAAGAGGCTTAGAGATACAGATGCGAACAACCGCGAGCTGATTCGAGAACTGTGCCTCAACACGTACAGACACGACAATATACTACCGCTGTACGGATATAGTTTTGGTGGTATGTGTTCTTTATTATTATACTATGTCGGGTGGCAATACGGCCCGCCTGATGTGAAGCGGTGACTGTAGCTTACAGATGTCGCCATCCCTGATGCCAATTCAGCAACTCGCTTCGTCCTGGTAACTTCACTCACTCGAGTATACCTCCCTCATCGTGTAACCTCACTCATTCGCATACACATAAAAAGGCAGGTTAGAACTACTTGAGTATTCTGTGAGGTCGAAGTGCACAGCCGGGCACCTTATTATTACGCTAAGCTATATATCTTACAATTTGAACAAAAAAAAGTTTAAGAAACTGCATCGCGACTAGGGAAGAAAACACTAAAAATATAACCGATTCTTCCTATTTTTGAAGTCTGTTAAAATGTAGCCAGTGGTACCGCCATAATACCAATTCGATTAACACCTTATAAAAATCAGACGAATAGTTTAGGCGCTACACACAAACATACAGTACAGCGTATTTGTAAGCTGCCCGACAGGGGAAGTATCTCCACCTCCTCCAAAGAATACCGCAGCCGAATAACAATTCCCTTGAGAGTTGTAGTATTCCTGCGAGGGAGTGGAGTCACTAGGAAGAAAGGAGTTGTTGCGTTACCAATAAGAACTTAAGTTACCTATAACTTACCAATTAGAACCTAAGTTGGATATTACTTACCAATAACGTAGTAAAACTAGAGAAGTAAGACGACTTAAGCCCCGACCGGGCGACAATAGCCTAAACACGTAGAGCTGTCGCTTAATAGTTTATTCAACCGTCAAAAATACTTAGTCAATCTCTATATACAAAATTACGTAAGGTACAAAATATAAAATTAAGTAGGGTAAGTATTAACAAAAAACCGGCCAAGTGCGAGTTGGACTCAGTCACGAAGGGTTCCGTACCAAAAACGACAAACAATCATGTTTGTTGTATGGGATGCCCCCTTAAATATTTATTTTATTCTGTTTTTAGTATTTGTTGTTATAGCGCCAACAGAAATACATCATTTGTGAAAATTTTAACTGCCTAGCTATCACGGTTCATGAGATACCTACAGTGACAGACGGACACCGAAGTCTTAGTAATAGGGTCCCGTTTTTACCCTATGGGTGTGGAAATCTAAAAAGAATAAAAAAAGGAAAAAAAAAATCTTTCTTTCCTAAGTAGGGTAAGTATTAACAAAAAACCGGCCAAGTGCGAGTTGGACTCAGTCACGAAGTAAGAAAGAATTCTTCTATATGTTCAAATTGTTAACGAACGTAAGCGCAGGCGCGAATCTTGTGTGGGAGCGGCGGTTTTGCGTACGGCGCAGCCCCGACTGGCGCCCCATTAAACACCTATAAATGTTGTCAGTGTGTGCGTGCGACGGCCATACGTACGGGCGCGCTCACATACAAACCGCGCTCGGTGCGTTTGTATGAAGTTACCTTACTTTTCTATTTTTACTATGCCAATAAGAACCTAAGTTGCCTATTATATACCAATAAGAAACTAAGTTGCTTATTACTTACCAATAAGAACCTAAGTTACCTATACCAATAAGAACGTAAGCTATATAGGGTGACTGGTGATTAGATATATAATGATTAGAGACCTATGTTTATTTTGCACTCTGATTGTAGGTGCTGAAGCATGTTTAGTATATCAATTCATGGCTGGAGGGTCTTTGGAACAAAAACTACGCTCACATATCCCACCCTTGTCCTGGTCACAACGGTATAGGATTGCTCATGGAGTTGCCAGGTTAGTAAATAAATCAATTCACACATTTTTTTTTTAATTTTATTTGAAAAAAATGACAGTGTAAAATGCCATGATTGACAAGCTATATAAATAACAAATAACATAATTAACATGTTTGCGCATACGGATAGTAATTTATGCCTGTTTGTTTGAGTAACATAATGGATGTAAAAAAAAAGAAAAAGTAATTTAGTAAGTATTAAAATTTGTCAAGTTTGTTACTTTTTGGGTGCCATACTAAACTAATCCCTAGTCAATTTGTGTTTAAATAATTTCGGGTTTGTATTAAAAATATAACCGATCTATTTATTATTAAATATATTACAAACGCGAAATTATTTAAATAGTGTGTATCATCATCATCATTGTCAATCCTTATTCATCCCACTCCTGGGATACGGGTCTCCCCTCAATCAAAGGGGTTCAGAGTATATTCCACCACGCTGGTCAACTGCGGATTGTCGGAGTATAAATTTATTTATATTTACATATAAATTGGATTTGTATGTATAAATGTCTATTTGTCTTGATTTTAATTTTGTCTATGTATTACATATAATATACTTATAATATAAGCTTTACTTACTTATAATATAAGCTTTGCTTAGTTTGGAATTAGATGGCGCTGTGTAATTTTCCTTATAAATACGAAATAATATATCCTACATCTCTTACGCCAGAGTCTTTTTCGGCAGACGGCAGTATCCACTACGTGCAGATTTTATAAATAAATATAAATATTCCTGGACAAAATACACACTGCCATCTAGTCCCAAACTAAACAAAGCTTGTATTATGGGTACTAGATCACTGATATAATACTTAAATACATTTTTTTGTAAATCTAATATATACAATTCTCGTGTCGCGGTGTTTGTTGCTAAACTCCTCCGAAACGGCTGAATCGATTTTTATAAAATTTTGTGTGCATATCGGGTAGGTCTGACAATCGGCCAACATGTATTTTTCATACCTCTAAATGATTTACCCCTTAATGTATATATGTTTGCCGGGGTCAGCTAGTATATACATATAATACATAGAAAACACTGAGACAAACAGACATGTTCATGCACACAAATATTTATCTCGTGCGGGGATCGAACCCGCGGCATCGGGATCAAAGTAATGACCACTTTGCTAGCCATTCAGTTTGAGTTGAGAGGTGAGATAGCTCTGGGTCTAAAGATTATTCATTAAGATATTAATATAGATTATGTAGAATAGATATTTGTTTATTTTAGAGGTCTTCAATACTTACACACGATGTCGGGAACGGCTCTCATCCACGGAGACATAAAGCCGGCCAACATCCTCTTGGACCAGTGCCTCACGCCGAAGATCGGGGACTTCGGCCTCGCCAGGAAAGGACCCTTCGGCGAAGAGAGGACACATTTGAAGGTCTCTAGGTAAATAACCATTTGTTGAAGTACATTTGGGTTCGATTCCCGCACAAGACAAACATTTGTGTGCATGAACATGTCTGTTTGTCTTGGTCTGGGTGTTTTCTGTGTGTTGTAAGCATCATCATCATCAGGTCTATTTTAGTCTCCACTACAGGAGCACGACCCTCTCTCGTCCGTCCTAGACAGAAGGAGGATTTGGCCTACACTCCCCACGCTGGCCAAACGGGTTGGGAAGGCCTGATCGATATTTGATAATGTATTTCCCTTCCGCCTTGTATGACATCCACGGGAAGCAACGGAGTGATTCTATTCTAGTCTGTCGGAAACCACACGTTGTAAGTATGTATTTACAAAAAAAATGTATTTAAGTACATTTATCAGTTGTCTAGTACCCATAACACAAGCTTTGCGCTTAATTTGGGACTAGATGGCGCTGTGTAAGTTATCCAGAAATATTTATTTATTATTGTTTATTTTGACGTGAATATGTCTTAAAAATTGCTTCCATAAGGAGGCAAGTCAAAAAACTAATGATAACAAAATCGGGGGATACAGCTTGGTGTTGCAGCTACAAATCTATCATCGCCATCCAAAATTCAATCACACCACTGGATAGATGAAGGATCAAAGAATTTATTACGCTACATTAGGACTTTGGAACATCGCGTGCGGTGGAGGCGGAAGTGCTGCCAATTTGAGATAATTTTAGTGCAGTACGTGCGTATTCACGTAGGTACAACACACGGCCGTATCCATGACACACCCCAATTTTTTGTACGATTTTTTTAACAAACAAATCTGGATCAGTTTGTATGGCGGTGCACGCACGCGCACATGCTTATTCACGTTCACACAGACGTCATCGTTTATGTAGTAGTTATTGACGCGACATTTGTATGAAATGGCCGGGGTGCGCTATAACTATAAAATATCTATAGTAAATACTTTAGTTTGGGGTTTGGCTTTAATTCAAAGATTGATGAACCACTATCAATCTTTGAATTAAAGTCAACTTCACCTGCACGCGGTGCACCCTGCTGACTGACAAACGAAGCTCTGGCGAAAAGAGAGGTAGAGAGCGTAATTGTAAGCTAGCCGACTGGCGAATTTACCTCCACCTCACAGAATGTCGCAGCCAAATAACAATTCCATTGTGGGTTGTTGTGTTCCTGCGAGTGAGTAAGGTCATCCGAAATGAAGACGATGCTGCGTTGGTAGCAAGGGTGCCGGCGCGCGTGTAATATTTTATGTTGCAAGCGATAATATGGCTACGTTAACCGCTTCACATCAGACGGGCCGTATGCTTATCTGCCACCCGACGTAATAAAAAAAAATATCATTGCAGAGTCCATGGAACACGCCCGTACCTTCCAGATGAGTACCTTCGTTCCAAATGCCTGTCGCCAGCCGTGGACGTGTTCAGCTACGGTGTAGTGATGGTGGAGATAGCCAGCTGTCTGCCGGCAATGGACAGGACCAGACAAGTGCAGCTGTTGAGTGATTACGTGCAGGAGCAAGCGAGGACACGCAACGATTTTGGTGAGACTTGTTCGTATGGCTGGCAACGGATCGGCGACCCCTTGGTGTCGCTGGTCTCCATGGGCGGTGGTGATTGCTTTCCATCAGGTGACCCACATGCTCGTTTGCCCCCCTCTCAAATAAAAAGAAAAATTCATCAGTTATAATGTTTACTGTTATTATTATGTTGTTAAAAACTTTTGAAGTAAAACTTCTTTGAGTGCGTAAAGTTGACTTGGGGAGTAAGCTGGTGAAGGCGTGACGAGAGCGTTACGGAAACGGCGATCGGAACTAGAGTGGGAAATATTAGTTAGTAGAGTAAACTCGTTTTTTTATTAATAAAGCACTTGTGAGGGCCCGATGGTAGTCTAATGGATCACGCAAGTTAAGCAACGTCAACCGTAGCCTATCCATGGATGGGTTTACTTGTCTCGAGCTCCTCGAGTAATTTGTGCGTGAATATTTTTACCACTCTCAATACTAAGAGGAGGTGGATGGCGTCTTTACGCGTGTCAGTCTAATCAAATCGCAATTTAAGTAACGTGAACTATAGCGCGTTCATGGATGGGTTTATTGCATCTCGAGCTCCTCCGTGCTTCGAAGGGTACGTTAAGCCGTCGATACCGGATGTTGTTATTAGAAGACGGTCGTTAAGCCAAGTCAGTTGCCTTGAGGCGGCTTGAAAACACTGATCACCGCCAACCCGCGGTAGAAGAGCGTGGTGGAGTATGCTCTAAAACCCTTCGATTGAGTGGGGTGATAAGAGTTAACGACTCAATATTCATTAATAAAAATATTAAGTCAAATTCAAAAGCTTCTTACTCCTACTAATTTCTTCTGATTAAATTCGTTGTGAGTTCCAAGGCACCCGTGGTTTTACCCCCGGGACTGCAATGGACTGTTCATTGCCTTTTTTGGTGGTCGCCGCTGTTGATCCTGGCTACACAGGAGATAGTAATGGGAATGTGCCCCCCCCCCCCCCCCCCCCCCCGCTGTGACTCAATATTAATATGTATTTTTTTTCGTACAGCAACACTAGAAGATCCTATGCTACGCAACACACCACACTCGAACCCAAGTCTTTGCAGAGAGTTCATATCCGTCGGGATCCACTGCACCAAATCCTCAAGGACGGACAGACCCACCATGCTCGATGTATATAAGAGGTTAGATCGCATAGAATTTCCTGGAAAACATTATATGTAGTAAAAGAAACCTTATTGTAATTGTAATTAGGTACAAACCTCATTGTATACTGATGTTGTAAAGAGCTCGAAAACAATGGAATCTGTTAAAAATATATATACAGTAGAATCTCACTAATCCGACACGTCCAATAATCCGGCACCCTTCGCACGCATGTCCCCGCCCATATTCAATTCATCATCAGGTCATATTAGTCTCTTCTACCAGAGCACGACCCTCTCTTGTCCGTCACAGACAGGATTTGGCCTACACTCCCCACGCAGGCCACACGGGTTACGGAGCCCTGATCGATGTTATATACTCGTAATGTATTTCCCTTAGTCGCCTTGTAAGACATCCACGGGAAGAGACGGAGTAATTCTATTCTAGTCTGCCGGAAACCACACGGCCAATCTTCCATTAAAAACATATTATTATAAAACTATGTATGTAATTACAAATTAATTTTGAGATACCTACCTATGTTACTGTTACAATCATCAATCATCAATCAATAAAATCCGCGTAGAACAGAAACCCAAATAAATATATAAATAAATATTTCTGGACAATTAACACAGCGCCATCTAGTCCCAAATTAAGCGCAAAGCTTGTGTTATGGGTACTAGACAACTGATAAATGCACTTAAATACATTTTTTTTTGTAAATACATACATATAATACATAGTAAACACCCAGACCAAGACAAACAGACATGCTCATCATGCACACAAATGTTTGTCTTGTGCGGGAATCGAACCCGCGACCACGGAGTCAAAGTGGCCATTGTTAACCATTACCGAGCTCGTCAAAATGTTTCAAAATATATCGTATTTTCTTTATAAAATGCTTTATTTTATTTATTATGATTTTTACAATTCAGTAATCCGAACATTCCAATAATCCGGCACCCTCTTGTTTGTAATATTGCCGGATTAGTGAGATTCCACTGTATATATAAGTATTCTACAGAATTAGGAGTCGAAGACTGGAGTTCTTAGCAGCAGTAGTTGTTGACAGTCATATGACATGTGACCAAAAGCTTTGAAAAATAAAACTGAGCTTGGAATTTCTCTGTAAGAAAATAAACTTTATTGTAATAGCAATTAGGTATAAATATGATCGTATTTATACCTGTTAAGTGTTAAGCACTACTAAAAAGACTAGAGATTAATTGGACTCTGTCATGCAGAACAGATCCAACCGACAAACTATGCAAAATTGAGAGGTATACATAGCGAGAAACTTCAAATCGTGTTTTATATATTCGCTACAGATTCTAGCAGTTTGATGACATATGCTTCCCAAAACTTTGGGCAGCCCACTTACCACCGACTCTTATTGCGATTCAATAACTGAATAGAATGCATTTGCAATAGCACTCTATTATATCAGTGACAATGACAGACGGAATATGCTGGGTCAAAGAACGTAAGTATCTGGTGGGTGAGAGGGAGAGAAGGAGAAAGACCATAGGGAAATAAATAGAGGTTTTACTGTGCAGCCCTGACAGCCCAGGTAGTCATGCTCACTAAAGTGTTCAAACTGGTGGTGGTGTCGTGTGGCGGGTCGCCGCATTCGAATTCGGTCGAATGCGGTGATGGCTGCCCCATGCATCAACTCGTGAACGGGTGCTGCCAGAGGGGACTGGTCTGCCCTGGCTGTCATGCTTGCAAGGTAAACAATAGGAGCAATAGACAATAACATATAGTAGTAATGGACAATTATATAATTATTAGCATAATAGCGACGTGCAATTTATATTGTAAGAATATTGTAAGATAAAAAAATAGAACATTGTTAATAAAAGGTACGGACACCGGGTCTGTAGATTGTGATATAAATCAATAAAAAAAAAAAAAAAAAAATAGCACTCTATTCGATTTGAAATAGAGTCGCTTATTCATTGGTATGAATGAATAAGCATTTGCAATAGCACTCTATTCGATTTGAAATAAAGTCGCTTATTCATTGGTATGAATGAATAAGCATTTGCAATAGCACTCTATTCGTCTTGAAATAGAGTCGCTTATTCATTGGTATGAATAAGCTATTTAGTTATTGAATCGCAATAAGAGATGGTGGTAAGGGGGCTGTAAGTGGTTCATCAACATCTTTGGAACAAAGGCAACTTCTCCTGCACGCGTTGCACCCTGCTGACCGACAAACGAAGCTCTGGCGAAAACAGAGGTAGGGAGCGTAATTGTAAGCTACATGACTGGGGAATGTACCTCCACCTCACAGAATACCGCAGCCAAATAACAATTCCCTTGAAGGTTGTTGTGTTCCTGCGAGTGAGAGAGGTCATCAGAAAGGAAGGAGATGCTGCGTTGACAGGGGGGGGGGGGGGGGTGACGGCGCGCGAGCGATATTTTATCTTGCGAGCGTTAATATGGCTACGGTATTCGCTTCACATCAGGCGGGCCGTATGCTTGTCTGCCACCTGACGTAGTATAAAAAAAACTTATACTTTTATTCCTATTAAACTTTAAATAACTTTAACTTAAAAGTAATAGAATGTCGGTTGGGTCTATTCTGCGTAACAGTGTTCAATTTTAGGTCTGTTACAAACAGCCAGAATGTCGACCGGTGTTCAGAGACTGACTGTCAGAACGTACTTGGAAACTATAATCATAAAACTTTTATCTATTTACTAAAATATATTAGATACCTAAAAATCGAAGTCTTCCATTTTTTTAAATATTATATTTATACATATCATATTAAAATCGGGTTCTTCTATTTTTACCACTGTACATCCCTACAAATATTATAAATGTGAATGTTAGTTTGTTTGTTACGCTTTCACGCCGAAACTATTCAACCGATCATCATGAAACTTTGTACACATATTCTCAAAGTATAAGAATACGGTATTAAAAAGAGACTTATTGCTTGTATTAGAAAATAAGTTTTTGAAGTGAAAACTTCTTTAGCGGCGTTGTGCACTTTTTGGGATGGGTAAAAAATGTTAAACTCGCGTCAGGACACGTGGCCTGATCGAAAATTCGTAAGACGAAGGGAGAGTAGACCGCCAGCGCGTCGTAGGAGAGGAAGTAATATCCCCCCTCTCTTTCTATCGCGCGGCGAAAATGTATGCCTGCTCCTACTGTTTATTTTTAATGTGATATAAATTGATTTGTATTTTACCACATAAATGATAGTACTTTTATACTGATAAATAAAGCAATTATTCCCTAACCATTCCAAAATATTCAAAAATGTACAACGTTAATGTTAAAGTTATCACATCTGCCGGCACTTCCGGAGTGCAACCCGTGTTTTTTTTATACCGTATTCTTATACGGTATAAAAAAACTTATTGCTTGTTATTAATAACTGTTAGAAGAAGAAGTATTATACAGTATCAGTCCCACACATATGTATGCTTTACTGTGAAATCCAGACAGCAAAGGATTATAAAACCATACGTAAGAATTGCCTTATAACAGTCATATAATAAATCAGGAGACGTTTTCACCATAGCATTAAATTAACTTAAATATTCAACTTAACTAAATAAATAAAAAAAAACTTAAATGTAGGTATTCGATTACACTATATCAGTGTAACGAACACGCAATTTAAGCGACGTCGGCCGGAGCCTGCGCATGGATAGGTTTATTACCCAACAGCAATTTTTAATTTATCGATAACTTTATTTTTGTTTATTTATTTTTATATATCTAGAGTTCGATGTCTGATAGGTTTGATAATGAATCTGACAACGAATATTGCTCATTATCTTCGTCGTGGGATAGTTTCGATAGCGCTGAGAGTGACGCTGCGACATTGCCTTCACTTGCTGAGAATCTAGCTAACCTTCTCTTCTCTTACGAAAAACTTTAATGTAGTCCACATTAATGCTCAAAGCATTGCTTCGCATTACGCAGATCTACTTGCAACATTTTCAAATCAGAACATTCACGCAATACTTATTTCGGAAACCTTTCTCAAACCTTCATTACCCTCAACTCTGTATCCTGTTCCAGGTTTCCGTTTGATTAGGAATGATCGGACGTGCGCTAGGGGTGCTGGTGACTCATCAGGAATGATGGGCTACGGCGGTGTCGCGATCTATTTGCGAAGTGATATTTCTTGCAGGGTATTGTCTCAGTCTATCCCTCAATTTAAAGCACCTGAACATCTCTTTCTTGAAATCACCCTACACCATTCCAAGGTAATGCTGGGTGTCTACTATAGTCCTTCATTACACATAAACTTTTTTGACTCCTTGGAAACCATTCTAGTAGATATTCGACCTCAGGTGGACCACATGATTCTTATGGGTGATTTCAACACCTGTCTTCTCAAGGATGACTGGCGTTCAAAAAAACTTCTTGCCTTGCTTCAGTCTCTTGATCTTTACCACCTACCTCTTTCTCCCACTCACTTCTCTCACAATGGTCCTCCATCTCTTCTTGACTTAGTAATCACTTCCTCTCCTGAGCTAGTTGCGTCTCACGGTCAGTTTCATGCTGCGGGTTTCTCGGCTCATGACCTTATCTTTGCTTCATTTAAACTTCGTGCTCCTAAGCGCAGACATAGGGTTATGATGCTGCGAAACTTTAAGGCTATTGATCGTGATGCGCTAAGGGATGACATTTCTTCGGCTGATTTTCCGCATTCGGTCCAGATACTAAGCTTGCGGCCTTTAACTCAATTATACACACTATCTACGATAAACATGCGCCATTGCGGCCTATCCGAGTTAAGCATTTTCCCGCCCCTTGGCTTACCGAGGATATAAAAAATATTATGTCAAGAAGAGACAGAGCCAAAATAAAATGGCGTAATAATCCGTCCGATGTAAACCACAACAACTCTATTACTTTGCGGAACAAGTGCAACAGGATGTGTAGAATGGCTAGGAGGAGACACATTCACTCTTCAATTGACAACTGTCCGCCAGAGAGGCTTTGGAAATATCTAAATAGCTTAGGTGTTGGTAAATCAAAGGCCAGCAATGTTAGTAACATTAATGTAAATGAATTAAACAAGCACTTCTCTTCTAATACTACAAATATGCCACCACAAGTTAAAAAAGACACTTTGGCTTATTTAAATGCTGCACCTAAATTGGCTGCTCAGTCATTGAAGCTTGGGGCGATTACGGCCGATGAGGTTACTAAATTGGTGGGTTTTATCAAGTCAAGAGCTGTAGGGGAAGATGATATAGGACTTGACATGATAGAGCCTATCAAGGATCTGATCAGTCCCATTCTTACGGAAATCCTCAACTGCTCACTCTCTTCGGGTATATTTCCTTCTGTTTGGGGATGTGGACACGTCATACCGGTTCCTAAAAAAGCAAATGCCTCTTCCTTTTCCGACTTCCGGCCTATCTCAATCCTTCCTTTCCTCTCCAAAGTTTTAGAGCACTTTGTGCATCGACGCCTAACTGACCACCTGCGACAGCATAACCTTTTGAGCCAATTTCAGTCGGGGTTTCGCTCTGGTCATAGTACTGTCTCGGCTCTCGTCAAGATAAGCGATGATCTGAGGAAAAATATACATGACAAACTTCTTACTGTACTCATCCTGTTGGACTTCTCCAACGCTTTTAATATGGTCGATCACGATATTTTGGCCGCTGTTCTGCACCGAATCAACCTTTACATGGTTCCAATCCATTACCCTTGCATGGTTCCAATCTTATCTTGGTGGCAGATCTCAACTGGTGAAGATCGATGGCATAAAATCTGACCGGTGTAAACTTGGTGCTGGTGTTCCACAGGGTGGCGTACTCTCACCTGTGCTTTTCTCCGTCTTCATCGACGGTATCACGTCATCTCTAAAGTCTTCTTGTCATTTGTATGCTGACGACTTACAAATATATACAGCTGCCTCTCTAGAAAACTTCTCAAATGCTATCAACTTAGTAAATTCCGATCTTACCACCATTGCAAAGTGGGCCGAGAATTTTGGTCTCAAAATTAATGCAGCGAAATCTCAAGCAATAGTAATAGGTAGCCCCTACTTTGTGTCTAGATCTCAGGCAGTAAAGTTCCCTGATGTTATATTTGACGGCTCTATTATACCTTATTCGTCGACGGTAAAAAACTTGGGTATTATGCTGGACCAAACGCTATCTTGGAGCCCACAAGTCAATGCAATTAGTCGCAAACTGTTCGCATCTCTTCATTCATTGAGGCGATTGCAAAACTTTCTGCCCATAAACACCAAGGTGATGTTAGCTAAATCACTTCTTCTTCCCCTCCTAGATTATGGTGATGTTGCCTTCCTCGACTTGTCAGAGGAGTTGCTGGACAAATTGGAAAGATTGCAAAATCAATGTATTAGATATATCTTCGGTGCACGAAAGTACGATCACATTTCTCACTTTCGCCAGCAGCTCAACTGGCTCCCGATTAGGCAGCGTCGGAACATCCATATCCTCACATTTCTTTTTAATGCACTTTTTAACCCCTCTGCTCCCTCGTATCTTCGAGAAAGGTTCAGGTTTCGTGATGTAGATGAGCGACTGCGTCGCAGTGGTGAGCCGTTGCTAGTACCCACCTGTAGTACCAATTTTCTATTTAATTCTTTTGAGGTCCAGGCTGCGCGACTATGGAACTCATTACCTTTAGAGTTACGACTGTCACCATCTATCGACTCGTTCAAGACACGACTTACCAAATTCTTTTCGAAGCCCACAACTGCCCGAGCAAATCCGACATGACTACGAGATCGAGTAAATTCGTAGTGTTTGATCTATATATAATCTATATAATTATCGATATCGTAATATCCACGAATGTACAAATGATAATAATATTTTATACTTTATCTGTTTTAGATATATGTTTAATCTTTTTTTTTTCTTTTTTATATTACGTATGTACTATAAATAATTTTATAATATATATACAATTATTTATTATCTTCGCCGCCAATTCACAGTTTTCTTTCAGGGACTCAAAGGTTGACTGGAAGAGATCCCTTATAGGGATAAGTCCGCCCTTGTACACTATGTCTTATCACTACAATCTATGTTATGTAATATTTAATGCAATAAAGATTTTACAAACAAAACAAACAAACAAGCAATATGAATAAGGGTTGACGAACTTTAGTGTGATGTCTGTTTTTGCTTTTTTTTATACTACGTCGGGTGGCAGACAAGCATACGGCCCGCCTGATGTGAAGCGGTTACCGTAACCGTATTAATGCTCGCAACATAATATATCACTTGCGCGCCGCCACCCCCGCTGCCAACGCAGCATCTCCTTCTTTTCTGGTGACCTCACTCACTCGCAGGAACACAACAACCCTCAAGGCAATTGTTATTTGGCTGCGGTATTCTGTGAGGTGGAGGTACATTCCCCAGCCGGGTAGCTTACAATTACGCTCCCTACCTCTCTTTTCGCCAGAGCTTCGTTTGTCAGTCAGCAGGATGCACCATGTGCAGCTGAAGTTGGCTTTGGTTCAAAGATGTTGATAAACCACTTACACCCCAAAATTTTTGCATAACACTTAAATATCCCTGAGGCATACCATGCCCACAGAGGGTACCCCTAAGTTACTTAATCTGATATTGACGCACACAAATAGAAGCCAGTATTACACCAAAATATGTTATCTCAAGTGTAAATATGTTAAAGCAATAGTAAGTGTATTTGCTTATGTTATTGCCCCACGGCGCTACTGTCTTATCTAATTATACTTTTATTTTAACTTTATTTAGTATGTTAACATAGCAACAACAAATTGTAACCATTCGTTCATAATAGTTCATTCAATTTTGACGTTTGCTAGAGACTTTTGTATTTATTCGAAATCAAAATTATTCCATTTTTGACCGAAACTGAGGGTAGGTCGGTTTTTGACGTGTAATGTCTCTAAAATTGTAACATAACATACGGGTACCACGTCAGAAAAGTGGGCTGCAATGAAAAGGTCTATATCGACTTGCCTTATTAATTATCTTTTTTTTTATTCCTGGTCAAATCACACACGGCTATCTAGTCCCAAACTAAGCAAAGCTTGTACTATGGGTTCTGGATATTATATTTAAATACATTTTATTTTGTTAATACATACACAGAAAACATCTAGACCAAAACAAACAGACGTGTTCATGCACACAAATAAATATATTTTTTTTTGCTTTATAGCTTTTTAAAAAAATATATCTAAATTTAAAGATCATTGAAAATTACGCCTAAAGCTCATCACACACTGCGAAGATATATATTTAGAGCGAGACACTACTATATGTGTGTAAGAAACTGTGTACTGCTCTTTTGTCTCGCGTATAGCTGTCTCCTTTTAAATATATTTTATCATCACACAGATGCGATTACGGTACCAATTTCAATAAATTGGATAATTCCAATATGGAATTTTAGTTGTAAATCATCATCATCATCGTCATCATCAGCCTGTATCTACCCACTGCTGGATATAAGCCTACCCAATGCTTCCACCAGATACGATCCTCCGCCTTTTGCATCCAGCCGCTCCCAGCCGCTTTCTTAAAGTCATTGGACCATCTGGTAAGAGGGCGCCCCACACTTCATCGTCCTACGCCCGGCCTCCACTCTAATACCTTCCTCCCCCATCTGCCATCATTTGTATCCATTGTAAATAATTAAAATTAATGTAGTTAAAAAAACTGTCTTCGTATAACTTACACAGGGATTTAATTTAATTAAAATTAAGGTACATGTAAAAAATAAAATTGTAATCTGTGCTTGTAAATATATGAATTTTAATCATATTTTTCTATAAATTAATCAGTGATATGGTGGTGCTGTTTATAATTTAATGTTTACACTTGACTGATTAATAATTTTGCGACGTATATTTTATAAGTATTAAATCTATTTTTTTAATAAAACTAATTGAATTTTAATACTTGTTTTATTTATTTTAATAATACTTATACGTTTATACAATATAGTGTAATGAAACATCTGTGCAAGCAAGCACGCAAGCAAGCTATGTAAACATTATGTACCTATAATAATTTTATTGTTCACGTGGTAGGTAACGGACGCCCGTGGCACGAGCTTGCAACTGCTTCCTTGTCATATTTATTACTATATATTATTTGACGAGCTCGGTGCTCGAATGGTTAGCAATGGCCACTTTGACTCCTAGTTCGCGGGTTCGATTCCCGCACAAGACAAACATTTGTGTGCATGAACATGTCTGTTTGTCTTGGTCTGGGTGTTTTCTATGTATTACAAGTATGTATTTACAAAATAAAAGTATTTAAGTACATTTATCAGTTGTCTAGTACCCATAACACAAGCTTTGCGCTTAATTTGGGACTAGATGGCGCCGTGTAAATTGTCCAGAAACATTTATTTATTTATTATTTATTTATTTATAATACTATATAATAGTTTACAATATATAATAGATTACTTTAATTATCACGAAAACACTATCCTCCCCGCCAACCCGCAGTTGAGCAGCGTGGTGGAGTATGCTCTAAATCCCTGTGATTGGGGAGACCCGTGTCCCAGCAGTGGGATAAATAAGGGTTTACAACGAATACTGGATGTTAACCCTAAGGAGCGTGCCTTATTTCGGCACTGCCCAGGTCTCAGATCTTGATTTTAAGTAGACAAAAAATTAGTCGTTAATTAGTCGAAATTTGTCGCCCAAAGGAAAATATTTGTCGCTCTCCCGTTAAAGAGCTATAAGGTTTTTTTTGTGGCAGTGCCGAAATAAGCTTATTTCGGCACAGCCCACTCGGGATCTATTAAACTACATAACATAACGAAGATATGAGTTTCCCCAGAATTAGTCGTCAATTTGTCGAATTCAGACACCAAGTATCAGAATTAGTCGACCTCCCGTTAAAAAGTTTTAAGTATTTTTTTGTGGTAGTGCCGAAATAAGGCTTATTTCGGCACTACCACACAAAAATACTACACTGCCCTATAAAACCCACATTGCGAAAATCTGATTTCACCCAGACGTTGCCTTGAATTTGTCGAATTTTGTCGGAAATAAAACACAACTGATCGAGGCGTAATTAAAAAGAACAATCAAAGAAGACCGTACGCATGAGCATTTGTAGAATAAAATTCGACATGAAAGATAGCGCGAGAAGTCTCGCGGCAGTCCGCGGACGTCACAAGTCACCCCTCATACCCCCGACCGCCACGAACGTAGTCCCCAACTATAGGTAATTCAAATTCAAAATATCTTTATTCCTTGGAATTTATAAAGCACTTATAAACGTCATACAAATTAACTATAAGAACATGTATAAATCATTACTACTCTAAATCCGCAGAGCTTAGATTCACTTTCATCACACTATCTTGAATGTGAAAGTGAATTTAAGTGCCAGTTTCGGCGACGGGGCTTCTTGAGAAGAACTGGCAAGAAACTCAAGGCCGACTCTTTTAATTGCCAATATCGTTACATTAAATACAAATACAATCATTAACATAACATAACAAGAGCAATTCATTTCCAAATACTTTTATCATTTATGTAATCTGAGATACAATAGTAAGCCTTTTGACATAGTCTAGTTTGATATATTTCTTAAATTTACCCAAGCATAATTTAAACGCGCCGTTTGGAAGTTTATTGTAGAAGCGTATACATTGACCTGGGAACGAGAGAGATTTTATGGAGCCTAGTAATATGCACAGCGAGTTTGTTTTTATTTCTTAAATTTAATTGATGGAGATCACTGTTTTTCCTATATTTGGTCGGTAATATTAAATATAATAACGTGGAATAGTACAAGTACTTTATTATAACATTATGATCCTATATTTGGTTTGATTTTTATGAACGTAAATAAGATTTTCATAAATATATTGAGAATGTAATGTCATAAGATTTATCTCTTTAAATTTATTTCTCTGTCTTTAAATTTATGTTTCTGGAGCACAA
The DNA here is from genome assembly GCA_937001555.2 of Hypsopygia costalis. Lineage (NCBI taxonomy): Eukaryota > Metazoa > Arthropoda > Insecta > Lepidoptera > Pyralidae > Hypsopygia > Hypsopygia costalis. The sequence goes on from OW443350.2 coordinate 8,379,376, forward strand.
AAATTGAGTCTACATCCGCGGCACTACCCCAAAGCAATAAACCATATGACATAATGCTGTGAAAATAGCTAAAATAAACTAAACGCGCAGTGTCAATATCAGTCAGTAGACGTATTTTCCTTACGGCGTAAGCTGCTGAGTTGAGTCTACCCGATAACGTTTCTATATGTGGGCCCCATTGTAATTTAGAGTCTAATGTTATCTCAAGGAAGACAACCTTATTGACCAATTCCAAACTCTCATTGTCCATCACCACACTGGTTTTTACTTGTTTAACATTTTTTGTAAAAAATCTAACATATTTGGTTTTACTATCATTTAAAATCAGGTTATTAGCACTAAACCAGTTTAGTATTTTTGAAAGAGCATTGTTTACATCGTCAATTTCTGGTTGTTGTCTATTTACCTTAAAAACTAAATATTATGTATAATATATATATTTGACATAGATTTACGTATTCCAAGCAGAAATCTTTGCCAGAAATGGTAGGCTCCATAAATAACACGGGAAAAGTCACCATATACAGCGACAGCCAGGCAGCGCTGAAGGCACTTGCAAAGACAGAAACAACATCAGCAATTGTCAAAGAGTGCAAAAATGCATTAGAAAAACTGTCCAAGACAGCTGATGTGACGATTGCCTGGGTACCCGGACATGAGGGCAACACGGGCAACGAAATAGCTGATGAACTGGCCAAGAAAGGGGCTGACGAAAACCAGGTGGGCCCGGAGCCAAGGCTACCAATCGCCCACAAAATAACAAAGGGAGTAATCAGCCGAAGAACCGTAGTAGAGACCAACCAAAGATGGGAGTCCTCGACAGTCATGAGACAGTCGAAGATCGTCATCAAAGGCCTAGACAAAAAAGGACCAGCCAACTGATGAAACTCTCCAGAGGCAACATGAGGCTCGTCATAGAAGTGTTAACAGGACACTGCCGACTGAACAGGCACCTGACACTAATAGGCGTGAAAACAAACCCCAAATGCCCAGAGTGCATGGATGACGACGAAACAAGCTTCCACCTGCTTGCCGAGTGCCCCATGTACTCACGGATAAGATGGGAGACCATGGGGATGGACACGTTAGAGAAAGAAGACCTGGAAGACCTGAAGGTGGAACAGATCGTAAGGTTTTGCAAGGAAACAGGTAGGTTCGACGGAACGCCGTGATTGCCGGATAAACCCACATCCTCCCCCAAAAGGGAGGACCAGGGGAAATGGGTGAAATGGCCTCGGGAAAGGCTGATCACCCGCCCGACAACCGGCGTCCCCGTTGGAAATAATATAATAATAATAGATTTACGTATTAAAAAACCTTTTGACGCGAATACTTCTTTATATTTGCATCCTTATGAAGCCAATTCAAAAAAACGAATGATAACAAAACAGGCGGATACAGTTTGGTGTTGCAGCTACATATTTAACATGTCTATCCAAAATTTAATCACACCACTGGATAGATGAACGATCAAAGAATTTATTACGCTAAGTAAGGCCTATGGAACATCGCGTGCGGGCGAAGAGCTGTCATTTTGAGATAATTTTAGTGTTAACGTATTCACGTACAACTCACGGCCGTGTCATAACACAGCCTAATTTCACGGCATCAACTCTGAATCTAAAATTCAAGGTTTTCGAACGTTGGATTGTATTGAGGATCTAAAGTTCTCGTTTTAATCAGGTTTTGGTACCAGAACGCTGATAACTTTGGTCTTCTGGTCTTCTTCGGGTCGTCGTAGTCAGTCTCGAAGATGCCAAACTTTATGCTAAAAATAGATTAAAGTTAATTTGAAATTATGTTGTCTGACAAGGTGAAAACAAACATATTACTTACTTGCTTACATATCAATTTTTCACAATTGAGAATTATTGTGACACAAACATACATAATACAATATACGTATTGTATTATGTATGTTTGTGTCACAATAAATCTCAAACCCGTGCTACTATTTTGAAGAAAATTTGGTAGTGAATATGTAGGTAATGTAAACACAATTTTTTATTTCATCCCGAACATGCATACCTGCGATTGCTGTTTTATCAATCTAAAACTAAAGGTAAGCGATCTATGTCTGACTTCGAGTGTTGTTGATAAAATTGTGACAAAATACAGTTTTTTTTTATATACGTCGGGTGGAAGACAAGCATACGGCCCGCCTGATGTGAAGTGATTACCGTAGCCATATTAACGCTCGCAACATAAAATATCGCTCGCGCGCCGTCTCCCCCGCTGCCAACGCAGCATCTTCCTTTCTGGTGACCTCACTCACTCGTAGGAATCACAACCCTCAAGGGAATTGTTATTTGGCTGCGGTATTCTGTGAGGTGGAGGTACATTCCCCAGTCGGGCAGCCCACAATTACGCTCCCTACCTCTCTTTTCGCTAAAGCTTCGTTTGACAGTCAGAAGGGTGCACGGCGCGCAGGTGAAGTTGGCTTTGGTTCAAAGATGTTGATGAACAACTTACACCCCGAATGTGTACTTACCTCAACCCACTGTTCCATTCAAAATTGTCCATCAAACTCCAAACAGCAAACATAACAACGTTACAACCGTCCTGTTCCACGGCATCCAGCGTCGAGTTCATATATCTCATGAGGTAATTAACCCTGTCCTGGTCGTCGAGACCACCGAAAGTTCCGTAACCATTCTCCAGGATCATTATTGGAGGGTTATTGCATGTTTTTTTAACCCAATTAAGCGCCTTTCTCATACCTTCGGGGATTTCCTGCAAGGTATTGATGAAAAATTATTTTGTTTATTGCGATCCCATCTAAACTTGGAAGCAACAGAAGATGTTAGTACAAGGTCGCCAACGCACGAGTACCTACTGCACGCATTGCACGCTTTCATAGGCGGCTAGCTGCATCCATCAGGCGGTATCATCATCATCATTAGCCTGTATCGTATCTATACGCGGGTATCTACATAGTTAAATGTACTTAAATACATTTTTTTTTGTAAATACATACCTACTTATAAATCACAGAAAATACTCAGACCAAGACAAACAGACATGTTCATGCACACAAATGTTTGTCTTGTGCGGGGATCGAATCCGCGACCTCGGAGTCAAAGTCGCCATTGCTAGCCATTCGACCACCGAGCTCGTCAACCCACAAATCAAATACATAATAATCATGGTTCTATACTTATGGACCCAGTATCTACTCGCACCTACCATTTTTTTTTAATATGGGATAGGGGGGCAAATGAGCATGTGAGTCACCTGATGGAAAGCAACCACCACCGCCCATGGCGATCAGCAACACCAAGGGCTCGCCGATCCGTTGTCAGCCTATACTACTTCCCTTCTTTCTTTCTGGTGACCTCACTCACTCGCAAGAACACAAGAACCCTCAAGGGAATTGTTATAATTGAGTTTCTTACTGTAACATGTATTATGGGTGCTAATTTATAGTCCTTGTAGTTGAAAGTCGCGCCGAGATCGTCGTTATATGAAGGAATGGGGTACATTCCCGGTACGAAGTCCTTTCGAGTATAGAATCTTGTGGAATAGTGATTGAATCCATAGAAGTCGCTTGTACCTGTAAGAAAATGGAAAGTTATATTATTGTAGTAGTGTAAGGGCGAAGAGATGGCGGCCGCGTCTGGACACTCGCCCTGATGAAGATCTCTGTTTGAGATGGAAACTAATTTAATTTAAGGTATTACTTTTTAGTTGGCCTTTTCGAGCAGTAGGTATTTCGATACGTAGGTAACTACGGGTTTGTATACCATTGTCATGGCAAAGGAGTATAGATCCCGCCTGATGGTATAAGCAATTTACATTCATGGAATCTACATGTAACAATAACAACTCCTAGTTTTAGGCAGGTTAGTTTACCCAACAGCGTACGTAGGTAGAAATTATAATATGGTGTGTGCGCGGGAGGGTCTGGTGACCTGATACACAGGTTTCTATGAACCTGCATCAGGCACCAGTCTCTCACAATCACTTGATATTTGTTAAGTTTCAATGTATAGCATTTACTTGTGAGAGAAAATAAACAATTATATTATTTATTATTATTGATTATTACCGAGTGATAAGATCGGTCCCGTTTATAAGTTTTTTTTTTATACTACGTCGGGTGGCAGACAAGCATACGGCCCGCCTGATGTGAAGCGGTTGCCGTAGCCATATTAACGCTCGCAACATAAAATATCGCTCGCGCGCCGCCATCCCCGCTGCCAACGCAGCATCTCCTTCCTTTCTAGTGACCTCACTCACTCGCAGGAACACAACAACTCTCAAGGGAATTGTTATTTGGCTGCGGTATTCTGTGAGGTGGAGGTACATTCCCCAGTCGGGTAGCTTACAATTACGCTCCCTACCTCTCTTTTCGCCAGAGCTTCGTTTGTCAGTCAGCAGGGTGCACCGCGTGCAGGCGAAGTTGGCTTTGGTTCAAAGGTGTTGATGAACCACTTACACCCCAAAAAAAGTAGATATACTTAGTTTCGCCCACCTCACATTCCCACCACTGTGTCTCCTGTGTAGCCAGGATTAACAGCGGCGACCGCCAAAAAAGACAATGAACAATGAAGTCCGTTACAGCCCGGTGGTGTAACTACGGCTGCCTTTGAACTCACAACCAATTTAATCAGAACAAATTAGTAGCAGTAGGAAGCTTTAGGAATTTTCTAACTAAATAATATAAATAAAAAAAAAAACTAAATAAAAAAAAAAATGATAATGTAAATTCTCGTGTCACAGTGTTAGTTACCATATTCCTCCGAAACGGCTTGACCGATTTTGATGAAATTTTATATCTGTTCAGTAGGTCTGAGAATAGGTTCTTATCAAAGTCAAAGTCAAAGTCAAAATATCTTTATTCCTTGGACTTTATAAAGCACTTAGAAACGTCATACAAATTAAATATAAGAACATGTATCTAAATCATTACTATCTACTTAAATCCGCAGAGCTTAGATGCACTTTCATCACACTATCTGTGAAAGTGAATTTAAGTGCCAGTTCCGGCGACGGGGCTTCTTGAGAAGAACTGGCAAGAAACTCAAGGCCGACTCTTTTAATTGCCAATATCGTTACATTAAACACAAATACAATCATTAACATAACAAGAGCAATTCATTTCCAAATACTTTTATCATTTATGTAATCTGAGATACAATAGTAAGCCTTTTGACATAGTCTAGTTTTGATAAATCTTTTAAATTTACCCATGGATAATTTAAACGCGTCATTTGGAAGTTTATTGTAGAAGCGTATACTTGACCTGGGAACGAGTTAGAGATTTTATGGAGCCTAGTAATATGCACAGCGAGTTTGTTTTTATTTCTTAAATTTAATTGATGGAGATCACTGTTTTTCCTAAATTTAGTTTGATTTTTATGAACGTAAATAAGATTTTCATAAATATATTGAGAATGTAATGTCATAATATTTATCTCTTTAAATTTATTTCTCAGTGTCTCCCTGGGACTCATCATATAAATAGCACGGATAGCTCGCTTCTGGAGCACAAAAATTGAGTCTACATCCGCAGCACTACCCCAAAGCAATAAACCATATGACATAATGCTGTGAAAATAGCTAAAATAAACTAAACGCGCAGTGTCAACATCAGTCAGTTGACGTATTTTCCTTACGGCGTACGCTGCTGAGCTGAGTCTACCTGATAACGTTTCTATATGTGGGCCCCATTGTAATTTAGAGTCTAATGTTATCCCAAGGAAGACAACCTTATTGACCAATTCCAATCTCTCTTTGTCCATCACCACACTGGTTTTTACTTGTTTCACATTTTTTGTAAAAAATCTAACATATTTGGTTTTACTACCATTTAAAAGTAGGTTATTAGCACTAAACCAGTTTACTATTTTTGAAAGAGCATTATTTACATCGTCAATTTCTGATTGTTGTCTATTTACCTTAAAAATTAAAGAAGTGTCATCTGCAAACAATACTATTTCGTGATTATTCTTTACAAGATGAGGTAGATCATTAATGTACACGAGAAACAGGAAAGGGCCCAAAATAGAGCCTTGTGGCACCCCCATCGCTACAGTTGATCCATGTGATCGCTTTCCATTAACATCTACTTTCTGAACCCTATCACTCAGATAAGAAGTAAGAAGATCAAGAGCGATGCCTCTTATACCATAGTGGTGTAGTTTTCTGACTAGAGTTTCATGCTGCACACAATCAAAAGCCTTAGATAAGTCACAAAACACCCCATAGGCGTCCCGTGACTCCTCCCAAGCCTCATATATACATTCTAGTAATTTTACCCCAGCATCACATGTTGACCGTCCATGAGTGAAACCGAATTGTTTAGTGTGCAGCAGATTATTTTTATTAAAGTAATTAAGTAACTGAGCGAGAATTAGTTTTTCAAAAATCTTACTAAATGTAGGTAGTATTGATATTGGTCTGAAGTTTGTGGGGTCTAATGTACTACCTGATTTAAACAAAGGAATAATTTTGCTTAATTTCATCAAGTCACACACACCACAATCAATACATTTATTAAATATCACAATTAAGGCGGGAGCAACAATGTCAAATAAAGATTTTATAATATGTACGGAAATGCCCCATAGATCAGCCGTTTTCTTAATATTAAGTGATTTAAATGCAACTTTTAAATCAGACCCATTAACATGACGGAAATGAAAATCGTTATAAAATTCAGGCACATTATCTTTAATTAATGACTCTGCAACGGAGGTGGAAGAGCCCAAGGCACTAGTTAAAGTGACAGGGAAGGCAGAAAAAAATCTATCAAAAGCATTGGCAACTTCTAAATCTGACTTGGTAACATGACCATCAATACTTAATTTAAACTCTGAATCCTCTGTCCTACCCTTCCCAGTCTCTTCATTGATAACCGTCCAAGTGGCTTTAATTTTATTACTACTACTAGCGACCCGCCCCGGCTTCGCACGGGTGCAATGCTGATACTAAATGTACTACAGAAGGTCTTTGCGCTTTGTCCTATCCAGTCCTTCCCCAGTTATAGGCACACGCCGCCGGCTCCGCGGCCGGTACCGCCACAGCCGTTATGTCCCTGCATTTTAAATGTGTAATATCTTCTAAACTATTCATTTAAATTACATGCTGAGAAGGGCCATATTGATCTATATTAAATGCGCAATGTATTTAAGGTACTTAATTGGATAAGGATTAATTCTGTATTGCTTAAAATCGCTTCGTAAATAAGGCATTATTTCTTGTAAAAAGCAAAGGATAAAATAACGGTTATTGTGTGTTACCACTAAGAGATAGACATATACCATCGCGAACTTTTTGTAGACCATTTTAAGGTGAACAATACTGTACTACATTATTTTGATCTATCTCGTTGGGTTCAGCCAGCGTTTGCAATGAAAGAGCAAAAAAATGTGTTTATTTACGACATCACATTAGAAACCTCTAAATTATCAGTGTTTTTCTACTATGTTATGCATATATTATACATAATTATAAACTTTCCAGTTGAATCACTCTATCTATTAAAAAAAACCGCATCATAATCCGTTGCGTAGTTTCAAAGATTTAAGCATACAAAGGGACATAGGGACAGAGAAAGCGACTTTGTTTTATACTATGTAGTGATGTCTAATTTTTGATTTAATAAATATAGATTTTGCTACTTGACAAACGCGTTTGAAAATTTTCGAATATGATTTTACATGTTCTTTAAATTCTTCACTATTATTGAATTGTCTTTCATAGTATAACATGTACAAAGTTTGCCTACTCTTATAAATACCTACGGTTGCCCAGTCACCAAAGACAAGGCTATTGGTAAAAGTAATTTCCTTGGAAGTAAATATTGATTTAAATTCGTGAAGAAATGCATTAAAAAATGAATTATACATCAAGTTAGGTTCCAAGTCATTATCTAAAAACGGTAAGTTACTAGTTAGGTTTACTCTCATACGTTCTAAGCGACTCACTGTTACTGGCACAAAAGTAATTTTTGTCTTGACAACATTTTTATTATTTATTTTAATACTTATCATTTGCCCAGAATGATCAGCATCCAATTTATTAATAATACTTTTTTGGGTTGGACTAATATCTGTATATATATTATCTAAGCAGGTAGCCGTGGTGGCACTTATTCTAGTAGGAAATCTATTTTTAATGGCAAAACAACGTTTGCCGGTTCAGCTAGTTACTCGTATATGTATTTTATTACTTTTTGTTATTTTCGTGTATTTTTTGTATATACTTATATAAAGTAGTTATATTTAGTATTTATTTTAATTGTATATTTTTAGTTATCAGCACAGTATACATACATACAGTACTGAGTATGTACAGTATGGACACTCAGTGCCGCTCTCTCGTGTCGACCTCACCTCCCCCCTCTTAGACGAATCTGGAACAGTTGTATGGCGCCGCACGCACACACGCTCATTCACGCTCTGCACAGACGCCATTGTGTATGCCGTTAGTAAACGACGCGACATTTGTATGGAGTGGCCGGGGTCTGTTATTAGTATGTAATTATAACATTAAAGGGTTTAAACTGTAGATCTAACCTTTTATATATTCAATTTCGTCTTTTGATAACTCTGGCAGTCTACTTTTCCTAAAACCCTGTTCAGCGCTACGCTTCCCCACCAACCGTATCACACTTTCAGGAAAACCACCTTCGTCTGTAAATATCGGATGGCTGTATAACCCAACTTCGAAGTCCATGGCTTCCTCTCCTGCTGCCACATCTTCTGGAGAATCAGTCATGCCTTCTCTGTAATCGGTTGCTATTGTTATGCCTATGGTTCCTGAAAACAGAGGGAACAATTCTTGTAATTAAAATTCAGTTCCGATCTAGTCTCCATCTCCACGACAACCCCTACTCATCCCACTGTTGGGATACGGTTCTCCCCTCAACCGAAGGAGTTTAAAGTATACTCCACCACGCTGCTCAATGGCGGGTTGGCGGAGGCCAGTGTTTTCAAGCCGCCGTTAACTTGAGTGTTCCATTAGACTGGCACTCGCAACGACGCGAACTCATCATCATCATCATCATCAGGTTATTTTAGTCTCCACTACAGGAGCACGACCCTCTCTCGTCCGTCACAGACAGGAGGATTTGGCCTACACTCCCCACGCTGGCCAGACGGGTTGGGGAGGTCTGATCGATGTTTTATAATGTGTTTCCCTTAGTCGCCTTGTACGACATCGACGGGAAGAGACGGAGTGATTCTATTCTAGTCTGCCGGAGACTACACGGCCAGAACTCATCATCATCAGTCTCAATTTCACAGCTGTCAAATTTGGTATTCTCGTGTCACATGGGGGGCGTTCAAGTATTACGTAACGCAATTTTTAAAGATTTTTGACCCTCCCTCCCCCATGTAACGCGCCGTAACGTTTTTCTGCACCCCTACCCCGGGCCTCTCCTTGAACGTTACGTAACATCCAAGTGGTTATTATCTTATAGTTACAAGTTATGTTGCGAAAACAATACCGGAAAGTCGCTAAAATTCGTTGACATTTTTTGGCATAAAACCTAAACGAATAAGGTTGCCAGATTAAGTAATTTTAATTCCGTAGCTATTTATTTCAATAAAAATACAATGTTACGTAACGCGTTGTTTGAACCCCCCTCCCGCCCCTGTAACGCATCGTAACGTTATACAAGACCCCCCCCCCCCTCCCCCAAATTGCATTACGTAATACTTGAACGCCCCCAATACGAAACTTGAAAATCAAATTTATTTGTAAGCGGGATTATATCGAAATATGGCCAAAAATTAAACAAATTAAGAATATTATTTTGCCAACGATATGGATTGATAATAATTAATTAATGAAATCAAGCATATATTTTTTATTCAATCTCAACTCCGATAATGCGGTATTGTCTCTGCGACTCTCCAACATCTGAAACAGAAGAAACGTGCGACCGCCCCGACTGCTGTGGTCGTCTCGGCGACACGTGTTTCGCCTCTACGTGAGGCATCATTATTACGTTAATTGTCTATGCTCTTCAAAGTGAAGGAGAAATATGAAGGTAAATTAAATATACCTTTTTGTGTCGGCCTGAACTCTTGATCATACAAATGCCAAGCTTTAGCGTTAGCCAGCAACATATTTTTCACCACCACATATTCTCCAATTCCATGTGAGTTGACCCCTGGTGCAAACCTTGTCAATCCATAGCCATACAACCCAAACTGCTTCGGTTCATTCAAAGTAATCCAGGTCTTCACTCTGTCCCCATACAGAGTATACAAAATTCTGGCGTAATCTTCAAACCAGTCGGCTATCAAAGGATTAGCCCATCCTCCTAGATCCTGAAGACTTTGAGGTAAGTCCCAGTGGTACATAGTTACTACTGGTTCTATTCCATTCGCTAGCAATCCATCTATCAAGTTACTATAATACTTAGAACCTTCTTCGCTTATTTTGTTTGGAAATCCAGTAGGCAGGAGCCTTGGCCAGGATATGGAAAACCTGTACACGTCTACGCCAAGGAATTTGATCATCTCTATGTCTCTTTGGTAATATTTGTACGAATCGCAGGCGTCGTCTCCTGTGGTATTGTCTATTATTCTGTTGGGTTGATGGCTAAATGTGTCCCAAATGCTGGGTGACTTATCTGTTGAGAGATATTACATCTTAGCTGATTTTATCTTGATGTACGAGTATATACTAATCAATATATAAAATAACCTCGTCAAACTTGTGTGTGTTTTTCGTCGTGTTAAAGTGTTTTGGGGTACACCCTAAAAATCTTTATCACAACCAAGTTTGACGAGTGGTTCATTATCATCTTTGAACCTTAACCAACCACACCTGCATTGTGGTACATCCTGCTGATTCGATTGACACTTTATAAAAATTAGACAAATAGTTTAGGCGCTACGAACGCTGGAGCGACATAAGTAGTAAGTTAAGATGTAAGTGGTTCATTAAATCAAATCAAATCAATTCAAATCAAAATATCTTTATTCCTTGGACTTTATAAAGCACTTAGAAACGTCATACAAATTAATAGTAATATTATTACTACATTATTACTAATCTAAATCCGCAGAGCTTAGATTCACTTTCAGCACACTATCTTGAATGTGAAAGTGAATTTAAGTGCCAGTTCCTGCGACGGGGCTTCTTGAGAAGAACTGGCAAGAAACTCAAGGCCGTTTTCAGTAGCTTACATTATATTAGCTTACATATTATTAGCATAGCTATTCTATAGACGCGTACTCAAATCCTGTATTATGCTTATTATGAAGAGAACCAAACATCATATAGGTCACTTACCTGCTGCATCCCATCCTCCTTCAATCTGATAAGCTGCTGAGGCAACGCCAAATTTAATCTGGTCAGGAAATCTTCTCATTGTGTTCGCTAAAAAAAATGATTGTAAATTTGGTTTACGGACAATAATTTTACGTTACGTTACGTTAAACTTATAGACAAACATCTTCAGCTTAGTCGGTAGAGCTATAGGCATCTATAGGGTTTCTATCAGCTAAGCTAAAAATAATTACCAACAATCTAAGCAGTAGGTAGTTTCATTTTCCCGTATAAAAAATCCGAGGGTACCTAATCAGCTTCAGCTTCGGCGGTAGGGCCCCTTACTCGAAAGGTCAGGAAATAATAATGTATGTAAATACTAAATACCCTTTTGCATGATCGCGTTAATTTCCGTTTATAATCATGCAACGCGAAATTTTAGGCCTTCCCAAATGCATTCCACTTTCCAGAATCTAGCCATCTTTCCAACATCGCAGTCGCTCGCAATGTAGCCTGTGCTTATAACGGTGGTAACCATAAAAATCTAACCTAATTCTTGTGGTTTCACTCACGTTAGATTTATCGCCCGGTTCTCAAACTGTCGCAAACTAAGTCCATATCAGTAACTAAAATAAAATATCCTGCTTACTCCGTTGTTGACGTGGAACAAGCACAAATAAACGCACTAAGTATCGCATTTTATTATAACATTTATTTATCTTATCACAGTTTTATTATTTGAAAATGTTTATCTTATTTAGTTTTATAGTAGTTTATTGACGTTTGTTGTTGTGTGACGAGTTGTTTATTTATTGACGAGCTCGGTGGTCAAATGGTTAGCAATGGCCACTTTGACTACGAGGTTGCGGGTTCGATTCCCGCTCAAGACAAACATTTGTCTGAATGAACATGTCTGTTTGGCTTGGTCTGGGTGTTTTTTATGTATTTTATGTATGTATTTACAAAAAAATAATGTATTTACGTACATTTATCAGTTGTCTAATACCCAAAACACAAGCTTTGCGCTTAATTTGAGACTAGATGGCGCTGTGTAAAATTGTCCAGAAATATTTATTTATTTATACGCTCGGAAGTACTATCACATCCCGGCCACTACTTATCTATGACGGAATTATTCATCTTAATAAGTTCTAAAAAAAGTCCGTGACATCATGTGTCTATGTTTTAAAATTGGCTCAATAGAACCTTTCAAATGGTAACCTTACGCTTCACTCAACGATCTGTCACACACAGATGAAGTTGCGCGAATCAGCTAGTTACAATATATACGGTAACAATACACTACTAATATACACTAATTAAACTTAATATTTGGTACTTAATGTACGGAGAGTACGGTCGAAACAATATGAAACACTGCAATAATAGCGCAAGCAAGATACCAAGTAAGTAACTCGGCAGGCGCGGATTGCCAGCGAGCGAGCGACGCGTTGTGTCGTGACGTCACACTCTCCACGCGCGCTTGCTTCGGGCCGCGAAATTTATGAGAATTTGAATAGGCTTGTATCCCATTTTTTTTTTTCGATTTGTTATTTAAAGACGTCACAATAATATAAATATAGGTGAAATAATTACTTCGATTGCATAAAAACTTCTCGAGATATGATAACTTGAAGATCACAATTTTGGACTATCCCGAAAACGCTCCATACAAAAAGCCACCACGTTATGACGTCACACCGTGCTATTTTATATGCATTAAATCAGAAATTTGTACGACAGCTATGTTAAATATTGCGTTTATGTAGCCAGTGCCGTAACAAAAGTTATAGTATTTTTTATTGTTTCTAGAATGGTAATATTTATTTTTTTAAATTTCATACCTTTAAAATGGACTTTCCCACCAAACTTTGACCGCACATAAAACACGTCGGACATAAGTTATTAAAATTTTAAGATCGCAGATCGTTCTAGTTTTATGTATTTTACGTTACTGATAGAGAGTTTTTATAATTTTGTAACATGGGCAACAAGCCTAATGTCTGTAAATTCATTAATAAGTATCTATTAATTAAACATTTATTGCGAGTATGTATAATCGACAAGGACCATATCGACAATAACAATTGCATTCGGCATATATCATGTAATGTATAATTATTTACTCATGTGGTGGCCATACCGCGTCAACAGCGGCATTCCACCACTTTTTGGGGTGTAAGTGGCACACCAACATCTTTAGAGATGATGGACATATTTTGGTATCTCATGTCGTTTCGTCGCCATAATTTGGTATACCAAGTTGGGCATACAAATACGCTTTACCCTACCTACCTATCTTTTACCAGAGCCGCTTTCGCTAGTCGGCAGGGTGCACTAAGTGCAGATGCAGTTGGCTTTGGCTTCAGAGATCGTGTTTACGGCATTCCACTAACGGTACAGAACATATTAAGCATAATATAAATTATTTATCGCGGTAAGTGTATCAAGGTTTATTTAATATGTACGTAAAAGATTACAATTGTTTTTCTAGGGATATTGTGATAATCCTTAATGCATCATTAAACTGCACTTATCATCATCGCATCAATAAAATATTTCAATGAAAATTTCACTTACCTACTACACCTATATTTTAACCCCATAACACAGTATAAGGTGGTATAAGCACTCCATACAAATGTCGCGTCGTTTACTACTACATAAACAATGACGTCTGTGCAGAGCGCGAATAAGCGTGTGTGCGTGCGGCGCCATACAAACTGTTCCAGATTTGTCTCAGAGGGGAGGGGAGGTCGACACGAGAGAGCTGCAGGGAGTGGCCGTACTGTAGTACTATTACTTATACTGTGGTATAAGTATTAAGTATGGCACTCACTGCCGCTCCCTTCCCCTCTGAGACGAATCTGGACCAGCCCCCCTAGCCAAGTGTAATTCGGAGCGTAACGAACGTTATATAAATCACGTGACATTTGTCATAATGGAACATTTTAGTATGAGAATTGACAAATGTAACGTGATTTATCTAACGTTCGTTACGCTGCGAATTACACTTGGCTAGGGGGGCTGGGGTCCTAGCGCCGGAGCTGGGGCCCTACCGCCGAAGCTGAAGCCGATTACCATCGGATTTTTTGATTTCACAAATTGGCCTTGTTTTAAAGTTATTGACAAATATATTTAGCTTAGTAGATAGAGCTCTAGGGCTTCTACCAGCTGTGCTACTTAATTACAATTTTCGCTTTGTCGCTCGTCACGCTCCTATCCACCCAGTATCCTACAGATCTAACAAAATCTTATTTTTTTCTGTTAATTATAAAGTTACAATGTTCGCTTCTTGTATTTTTAACCGACGAAAAACGGAGGAGGTTCTCAAGTCGACGCGTATATATATATTTTTTATTTATGACCACACACAACTTTTTATAGAGTAGTCCGATTTTGATAATTCTTTTTTTATTGGAAAGGGTATACCCCGAAGTTAGTCCCATATAAATTTAGAAAAAAAAACATCTGCCCTAAGGGTAGGAACACAGTGGATGATTGATTGTTCATTCACTGATTGTAATGTATGACGCTAATTAGTACATCATAGCCACAAAAAAATATAAAATAAAAACATATAACAAAAAAATTTAACCGCCGAAAAAACTAAAAATAATAAACTTTGTTTTTATTGGCCTTAATAACTAAGTTCTTAAACTAATTTAAATACACCTAATTAAATTTTGAGTCGGCGCCAAACAACCAATGAACAAATATTAGCTGCTTACGGTTGAAATAATTGACAGCTCGGTTTAACTGCACAACACTTGTATTACGAATAAAATAACCGGTGTCCATTACACTGTTTTAATGCTTCGATAAGATTCTAACAAATACAATGACAATATGGTGTTACCACTTCAACTGCTTGTCTCAAAATAATCTCTTAATGCTACTTTAAGTCTAACATCGCCACCCTCCCTACTACACTTCTCCGAAGTCATGGTAACATCTCTTATACTGTAAGTTAATTTGATAAAGGAAATTGACTTCACGGAAGTCATGCTAATCAATTTATACTGTAATTAATCTGATATGGAACAAGTAATGACTAATCAATGCGTTCTGTAAAGTACTTAGGTACATGATTTATAAAATACCAACATAATATTCTAGTTAATACAAAGTACACTGGAACGATATTTAACACAAAGATCACTAAATTACCTTAAACTTAAAGAAATAACTAAAACAAATTAACAATGCAATGTGAAATCTCCAGCGATAAACAATAATATTCCAAAAAATGCGTGTTTGGCGCCAACTCAAAAATACTTAGGTGTTAAGTATCTACACGTAAGTATTTTTGAGTCGGCAATTAGTCTAAGAACTTAGTTGTTACCTAGTATAAATTGTTGTACACAATAAACGAGCGACGACTCAGCTCGGCTGTTGGCGTACTCATAACATTTTTTATACTGCCACCAGACAAGCATACGGCCCGCCTGATGTGAAGCGGATAACTCTACAGCTCTTTCTCTACTTTCCTGTAATATATATAGACAGCTACTAATTAATTTTAACCATCCTAGTTAAAATCGTGCACCACGTCACAGATAACATAATTACAATAGTGACCACTTGTAGAAATTGGCTCTGGCTCTGAAGACGAAGTTGTGTTAATTACACCCCAAAAAATAAAAAAAAACGGGTTGCACTCCGGGAGTAACGGCAGAAGTGAAAACTTGAACATTAACGTCGTGCATTTTTGAATATTTTGGAATGGTTAGGGAATAATTTTGCACGAATTGCTTTATTTATCAGTATAAAAGTACTATAAGTTATGTGGTAAAATACAATATTAATTTATTGCGCTATCGTATACAAACATGACAATATATATTACATTAAAAATAAACAGCAGGAGCAGGCATACATTTTCGCCGCGCGGTAGAAAAAGAGGAAGATATCACTTCCTCTCTTACGCCGCGCGGCGGTCTACGCTCCTCCTACGTTTTCGTACCGGCCACGTGTCCTGACGCGAGTTTAACATTTTTTACCCATCTCAAAAAGTGCACAACGTCGCTAAAGAAGTTTTCACTTCAAAAAAAAAAAGTGTCTCACCTCTTACTTGTTGACACAAAACAACAAGAAAACATAACTTCAACCACATTGTCACCGTTCACTGGATTAATACCGAATTATCGCAAAGTGCTTCATTTATCATACGCAAGAGTATTAGCTTTAATCTATCTAACACTAGTTCTCAAACTGTGCGGTTACACCGCACAGTTAGGACATCGCGATACTATCTCGAAAACGTCGCGAGGCGGGATCTTAATTTCAAAAGTAATTAAGTTCAACTGTTATTCATCTCACTGTTGAGCTATGGGTCTCCCCTCTCCATATGGATTTCACTTCATTCGAAGGGGTTTAGAGTATACTCCACCACGGTGCTTAACTGCGGGTTGGCGGAGATCAGTGTTTTCAAGCCGCCTAAATGCCACTGATTTAACGCCTGTCATCTAATGACCTCTGAAGCACGAAAGAAAGCATTGACTGTAGTAAAAGAAATAGTACTATTTACGGTTAATTTGATCAGGGAAAGGGTCCCGTTGTATATTCCCTGCCGCTCTCTCGTGTCGACGTCATATCCCCTCTGAGACGAATCTGGAACAGTTTGTATGGCACCGCACGCACACACGCTCATTCACGCTCTGCACAAACCATTGTTTATGTAGTAGTAAATGACGCGACATTTGTAAGGAGTGGCCGGGGTGTGGCTATCTTCAGCAGCGGATAGATACAGGCTGAAGATGATGACAAACCCCTTATATTGTATTTGGCGATAATCGTACACGACATGTTTATTTTTAAATAAGTATATTATATTATGCTAATTTTCAAGCATATTTACTTGAGATTATGATAGGATTAGGTAGGTAGATTAGATTATATTTCACACACAAATCAGTAGATATCTCAAAAGACCTGTACAAAAAGAACTGACATTATAAAAAAGATTGAGAACCTCTTGCTCTATAGTAAATAATACGTGTTTATAAATCATAGTTCAAATGTTTATCTTTGTTCATTCAATTTAAAATTACCTACATGCAAAACTTGTCACACCCTTTTCACTTAGCAGAGGTACGTAGATATATATAGTACGATTGATTACTACTATACTGTGGTACAGATCGCGCCAAACTTCTAGTCCGCTCTGAACACTGCACGAGTCGCGTCGCAGTAGCAAAATACAGGTACGAAAGACGGGAACGGTGGCGGGGCCCGCCCCACTACCCCGTCGCCGCACCGCTCTCGCCTGTGTTTTTGAACTAGTGTCAGGCCTGTGTCACTCCGCCATTCGGCCGAGTTATTTACCTACACGCCCGACGCCCCCGAGAGCAATAATTAGTCGAGTGTCACGCGCGCTCTCTTACGCACGCGGTATGCGATGACCACCACGCCTACTAAATATCTCGGTATTTATGGTCGGTTATTTTGTTTAGCGCTTAAAATACATACCTACATCTATTTTACAAATACTTTCCGTGTTAAAGATACATCCGAGTTATTATTGGGACAATGTGAATAGTAAGCCTGATCTGTAAGTACGTACAGTCATGATTCCTGTTAAAACTTACTCTAAAATTATACATTTTATCAGTGTCAACATTACGTAACATTATTGTTACTAAGTACCTACCTATGTACTTAATAATCACAAAGTATGATATAGTAATATAAGTAATTACAGCAGAGTAATAAACATACACATACGTAAACCTACTACATTTTTTGGTAGTTTAAGTATATGTATTTTATTGATCATTAATAAACAAGCGTATGTATTTATACCTATCTACGCGAGCGCTTCATGTTCTACACGTGGTTCAACCCTATGATCGATACGCAGCCCGGTTACGTCAACGGCGAGACAAACCATTTTGCAAAAGCAGCGGCGGTCGCTCGTAACGCGTTACATATAGGGGTTACTTTCGATTGCCCCTGCCGCTGAAAGACTTAGGTACGAATACAGCTGCAGAATTATTTTGGACCGTATTAGCGCGTATCGAAGGTTGATATTTTATTAATTTTTATTCCAATCGTGTCGTAAGTGGATCTTCTGTTAGAGTATATTATTCTGTGCTAGTGTGCATTCAACGTTCCTCCGTATTGCACACGCGTTTGTTTTCGGTAGCGAAGTACAGTCACGCGCCGCGTTGGGTTGCTTAATTGTTGTTTTCTTTTTGTTAAGTTTTAGTTTGTTTCGTTATCTTATTATAATTGCTGTTGTTTTTTTTTTGTTAAGTTTTAATTTGTTTCGTTAACTTATTATATTGTTGTTGTTTTTTTGGTGTTTCTTTATTAACAAAAACTGAACATCGAAACATGAACACGTCATAGATGCATTAACTGACCAAATTATAACTAGAGTAAGCGACAACAGTGAGTCGGGATCAGAAAGTGAGGATGAGTATGATACTGAAGCTGGTACCGACTCTAACCATGAATCAGACGATGGCGGCGATGAGAGTGAAGTCATGCCTTGCTCAAGCACATTCACATCGTTACCCGAATATATTGCAGGCGTAAAACCCTTATAATGTTTAACATATTAAATACTTATTTTCCAATAACAATCTGTATTTTTTTGTAGTTCCGTAGATTTAGTACTGGTCTGATACATAATTTATAAGTAAGCAATGTCTCATAAGTAGGTTTTAACACGTTGATATGTGACCTAAAAGTATTGTAACCAGGCTAATAAATCTTGGCAAAAAAAATAAATAAATAGGCTTAAATATTATGTGCCTGACTGTACCCCTGCGCGAAGCAACTTCAGAGCGGACTAGAAGTTTGGCGCGATCTGTAGATACATTGATGTTATAAATACTATAGATATGCCACAACCACAAACATCAAAAACGTACACCCGAAAAGTGACCCAGTTGTCTCACCTCACAATTAGTTCGCACAAGCAAGCTAACGAATTGGACGTTTGTAACAATTGATTGGAATAGATAAAAATGCCGTGTTTGTAACAATTGATTGGAATAGATTAAAATGCACAATTTGTATTTATTTATTTATAAATCTTTAGGTACTGAATTCACAAGAACACTACCCTTGGTAGAGTTAGACAGTTTAAAACTTATAAGTAGATAAAAATAAAGAACAGGTGGTCCTACCGCCGAAGCTGAAGCCGATTCCGACCGAATATTTTGAATCCAAAAATAGTTAATGACAAACATCTTCAGCTGAGTCAGTAGAGCTCTCCTAGCCAAGTGCAATTCGTAGCGTAACGAACGTTAGATAGATCACGTGACATTTGTCAAAATCAAACATTTTAGTATGAGAATTGACAAATATCACGTGATCTATCTAACGTAACGGGGGCTGGAGTTTCTATCAGCTAAGGTAAACACATATACCACCAATCTAAGCTAGTTTTATTTTTGAAATCAAAATAGCCAATGGTAATTGGCTTCAGCTTCGGCGGGGGTTCCTAAAAAACTTTATTTTACTCCTCTTTTTCGATCTGGCTTCATGTCTGACTCCTTTGCCTTACAAGCATCGCGTCTCTGGAACACGTTACCTGAAGCCATCAGAGAATCTTCCAATAAATTCATTTTCAAAATGAATGTTCAAGCTTATTTACTTGAGAATTTGTCCAAGCAATAATCATCATTGTCCTATTGTTTTTTCCTTTGCGTTTCCGTGTATAATTATGTATAAGTGTATAATTATATATTTGTGTATATTTATGTATAATGTGTACAATGACAATCCTCTGCCTTCCGCATCCAGCCGCTCCCAGCCGCTCTCTTTAGGTTATCGGACCATCTAGAGGGAGGGCGCCCAACACTTCTTCTTCCTACGCGCGGCTTCCACTCTAATACCTTCCTCCCCCAGCTGCCATCACTTACTCGGCAGATGTGACCCGCCCATTGCCACTTCAGCTTGCAAACTCTGAAGGCTATGTCGACAACTTTAGTTCTCCGTCGAATTTCTTCGTTCCGGATTCGATCCCGCAGAGAAACCCCGAGCATAGCCCTCTCCATCGCTCGCTGCGCGACCTTTAACCTGTGGACCAGTCCGATTGTCAGTGTCCAAGTCTCTGTACCATATGTCATTGCAGGGAGGACGCACTGGTTGAAGACTTTAGTCTTCAAGCATTGGGGTATATGTGCTATGGAAAGCATTGGGGAAGGCTTATATCCAGCAGTGGGTAGATACAGGCTGATGATGATGATGATGATGATGATGATGATATGTATAATTATATGTTATTTTATTGTATGTATGTTATTTTATGAACCGCATTCGCTTTTCCCAAACGTTGACTGGTAGAGAATGCTCTTAGCATTAAGTCCGCTCTTGTGTACCCTTATTCTATCGTCAATAAAGTTTAAAAAAAAGAAAAATATTTCAGAGATCAACAATTTATTTTATTTTCTTACAATTTATTTTATTTCGATACACTCTGTTATTTTAACGACATCATATACTATTTACATACACATTTCATGGTAGTTACATCTCAAATAGAGACCAATATTTAAATATATTTTAAAAAATAATTAGTAATATCATTACACTGTATCATACCCCGTCCTTATTCATCTATTATAAGTTATATATTACGGTGCCAAATTAAGTCACGTTCGCAAAACGTTACACTGATTTTACACTAGCACAATGTCACATTTATTTCCATGGGTTTTTGCGCATTATGCTGTACCCACCACGGAACCGTAGCACACGAAAGGTTCTACATTTGAAATTATAGGTATTTTTTGTAAAAAATATAATGTTCGTACTTTTTGTGCTAACTAAAAAGATCCCGTTTCGAAATCCTTGACTGGGCTTCATGCTGAGCGGGAGAAAACCTATCTACAACTGGACAGTACAAGACTATTTCTGAATAATAAATTTCAATTGGCTCAACTCTATCTCGAGCCTATCTAGAGCTATCCTAAGCCAACCTTACCTGCACGTGGTGCACACAACTAATTGACCAACCAGGCTCTGGCGAGAAGTAGGGTAGGTACTTTTAAAGCCATTTAAAGTTTAATAGGAATGAAAATATCTCGCAGTATAAGTTTTGTGAAGCATATGTCATCAAACTGCGTACCTGTAGCGAATATATAAAACTCGATTTGAAGTTTCTCGCTATGTTTATCTCTTTGGCATAGTTTGTAGGTTGGATCTTTTCTGCGCATAACATGGTCCAATTGCTCAATGTCATCTGAGAGACGAAAAAAAAGAGTCTGATATCATCAATCTCTCCGAATCTCTCACTCGATCGCCTCTGAATTCAAAGTGTATTTGAAACGTGTGTACAGTGCAAACCAAGAGAGTAAAAACTAAACTAAATTTATAAGTAATGGCAACACTGATTTTTTCAATACAAAAGTGCTCTAGGGTTGCCATGTAAAAAATGTTTTTTGCGAAGAAACTAGCGCCACTGTTTTTGTCTATTCACTTTGGCCACACTGTATCATTCTCATATTTTTTTTAAAACCTATTCTGACCTACATTTGTCAATACGGAATTGTTCGTTAGAAGGAAAAAGATAGCCAAGTTGCTATCGCTTGCTGCAGTATCTGCGATGCGAAGCACTCACACTACCTTTCACGCTTTAGCAAATAACGTACCTAAGCGACAGAAAAGGACAGAGCAATACAAATATAAGATGGATTTAACATACACTGCCAAAGAAAAATGCGATTCCGTTGTGACAGATGTTGTGCAACCCTTCAATGGATAAGATGCTCACTATAATAGTCATGGATCTAACCAATGGTTCATACAATCTATCCAACGAAACAATGTATTTTAAAGGAATCTATTAAAAATATGCATGCTCATACATAATGCAAAATAGATCCAACAGTAAAAGAACATGCTCATTAAATATGGACAATAGTTTTTCCGAGTTGAGCTATAACAATCTGTCAAATGATAAAAATTAAATCCATTCTAATTTAATACTGAGGTTTAATATTGAAAATGTCCATATTATTTTTTTATTATGACTTTTTCAATACATTCACTATGTTAAATGTTTTTTTTTAAATAGATTCAATGATAAAAATACTCATTAGGCGTTAGAAACACCAAACGTATTGCGCGCCGCCGACTGTGAGCGCACACTACGAACTTTGTCGTCTCTAAGGTTGCCGACGGTCGATTGTTGTACTAAGCCTCTTAGACGCGGATTGGCTATGTAGCCCAACGTAATCATGTATGTGACTACTTTTAAAAAAAAATACTTTATTATGGCCGTGTGGTTTCCGGCAGACTAGAATAGAATCACTCTCTCTTCCCGTGGATGTCGTACAAGGCGACTAAGGGAAATACATTATAAAACATCGAACTGGTCTCCTCAACCCGTCTGGCCAGCGTGGGGAGTGTAGACCAAATCCTCCTTCTGTCTGGGACGGACGAGAGAGGGTCTTGCTCCTGTAGTGGAGACTAAAATGACCTGATGATGATTACGGCACTAGCTACATAAACGCAGTATCATAGCAGTCGTACAAATTTCTGATGGAATTCATATACAAAAGGCTGGTGTGACGTCCTAACGTGGTGGCCATTTGTATGGAGTATCATCTCGAGAAGTATTTATGCTATCGAAATATTTTTTTCACCTATTGTTATATTATTTTGACATCCTTAAATAACAAATTGAAAAAAAAAATGGTTCACAAGCCTATTCTAGTGCCACCGCATTTAAGTGTAGAATAGTCGGCCGCTTACTGTACGCATCCAGTGTGAACGTATACAGGCCTTCTAACTCCAGTACGTTTTTTAAACTTCCCTCAACGGTGTGTTTCCTAAGTAGGCGTCAGAACCCCTGGACCAAGTGCGATATTTTATGTTTGGAGACTATTAAGATTCAATACCTTTTTGGTACTATTTGATACCTAATATTTATGACATGGGCCTTCAAGAACAGAGTCTATATTTCCGTTAAAAGGCTGGCAACGGAACGGCGACCCTATGGCGTTTCTAATTTTCATGGACAGTGACGATTTTGTTTGCTCTCTCATATAAATGTACTTTCTTCCAATTAAATGTAGTTTCGTCATAGAAAGTACATTTATATAAACGATTTGCCCCACTCTCATATTTAAAAAAAAACTCGTTTATTCATACCAGTGACGCATGGTACGCCACAACCTATTCTCAGTTCGATGTGAATGAAAACTACAGTCCGAATCCACGTTCACACTGGGGAACGTGCCCATAGTCTGCGGCGGACAATACGTTTGGTGTGGACGATGCCTAAATAGATCCACTATGAATCTGACCAAAGTATCTTCGGAGATTCAAGAACATTACACGGCACGCTACAACTATTTGCTTCAAAAAAAATTGTTGCCTGTAAAGTCGGTTTACAGACGATAATTTTACGTGATAACGTCATAAGAAATCATCGGCCGATGGAGTGGAAGAGAGATAGATGCGTCACAAGCGTGCTTAGGCCGATCCTTGTTCCGTGCTCTCGCTTGCACGCTCGGCTCAGGCGGAACGTGACAATGAGTCATGCTTTTTCGTGCTTGCAGCCGGCGTTCATCGATTTATCAGACGTTATCACATCAAAAACAAAAACTCTAATCAAAACATCGAATAACAATATTTATTTAAATACAATCACTGGGTTCAGAAGAAAATTCAATATATATTTCGTCGAGACGACACAATCGTTCACAATAGTTTTGAACAACTCCGAGAACTTTGAAACTGTAGGCGTTTTTGAACTGAGCGACCCTCTGGCGGTTTTACATTCGACGCATTGAATTTCATGTCCATTTATTTTTAGGTCCTTGGCTCCGATGTTGTAAGAACCCGGTTCATTTGTTAGTACGCCTTTGAACCGGATTTTGTCATCCCATTTTAGTTGGTTTGTGAAGTTTGTGAAATAGTGATCGAAGAGAACGTATATTTCTGCGTGCCGTTTTAAAAGTCCGCCGCTGGTTTCCATTAGTAGCTTTATTTCGTATGTGTATCTGGAATTAAAGACGGTAATGAAAATCAATAAAACAGAAATTAAAAATAATTAAAAATATCCTAATGTCACTCTCTCAGCTTTTGGAAAGCTTCGGCACATCTCAGCCGTATAGATACCCCAATGCCGCGCGGAGTGGAGGCCGCGCGCAGGACGACGAAGCGTATGCCGCCCTCCTTCTAGATGCGGCTGGATACGGAAAGCGGGGGATCGCATTTGTTGGAAACATTAGGGAAGGCTTATATCCAGTTTGTAAATGAACGAATTGGGGTCTAAATCGCTGGCCACTATTTTTGCAGCCAAAGCTAACCTCACCTGCACGTGGCACACCTTGCCGTTAAACAATGTCTCCAGCGAAAAGTAGGTAGGGTATTTCGAACCCGACGCGAGGAAATACCTTCACCTCACACTTTCCTCACACACTCCGCAGTCAAATAACGAAACCGTTGGGGATCGTTGTGTTCCTGCCAGTGAGGTTACTAGGAGGGAAAGAATTGTTGATACTGTATGTTGCAAGTATCTACAGGCTACGACCGCTATTATGTCAGGCGGGTATGATCTACCATCCGACGTAGTATAAAAAATATCCTCGAGGTAAGTTACTCAGCAAAATTCACAATCTAAATTCTGTTTACATCCGTATTTTTGTTTATGGTGGCGCTAGTGTGCTTAAAGCCTCATTAGGTCAATGTACCGACGCGAATATCATGCAAATTAAAAGAAAGTAATAAGTATACTTACTCATTCCAGTTATTCAAATGACATATCTTCCCATTCTGCCTTGCAACACTTCTTACAAACTCACATTCTTTAACCGAATGTAAACCTTCAGCGCTCCTACATAAAGTCGAATATTCTTCGCCATAGTAACAATTGAAATACTCCCTCAAAAAACTAGGTAGCCACGTTGCGAATGTATTCCATCTGTTAACTACACTCTTCAATTTGACGTCTTTAACATAACCCTCCCAATTTACATTAGCACCTTCAAGTACTGAGCATTTTATTTGCGTGGCGGCCATGTTGTAATCTGACCAAGATGGGTTGTTGCATTGGTTGTAATAATCCTCCCAAGTTATGTGGTAGGTGTTGTCGTCATAGTCTGTTATGAATTCATTTTTGAGTAAATTTCTTATGCTTGATTTCTCATCTCCTACTAATTCTATCAGACCTGTTGGGAGGCCTTCGTCTTGTATGCTGATTATGAATTGATTGCCGAAGTAGATTAGGGTTATGAGGCCGATAGCGAGCTGGAAAAAAAATGGTCTGTAAAGTCGGTTTACGGACGGCAATAACGTCATAAGAAAACATTGGCCGATGGAGTGGAAGAGAGATAGATGCATCACAAGCCACGCTCTCGCTTGCACGCTCGGCTCAGGCGGAACGTGATAATGAGTTATGCTTCTTCGTGCGTGCAGCTGGCGTTTTTTATATGACGTTATCACATCAATAACATAGATACAGACTTAGATTAGTACCATAAACGAATAATACAGTAGTTTTTATAGACGCTTGGGTGGCGTAGCAAAATGAGATAGAGAATGTCGTCATTTTATATAGCGCTGTCATATAACTGTTTCGCACATTATTATGCTTTCCTTTGAAAGAACCAGCACGTAATGCGAAACAAATAACCGTATCAATCTGTCTCATTTTCCTAAACGACGAAAGCTTAAATGGCCTCCTCTATAGAACTTCCCTTAGCACTATTCCTATTTCGACAGATGTGGCCAGCCTACTGCCACTTCAACTTGCTGCTTCTGAGAGCTATGACGACCACTTTGGTTCTCCGTCGAATTTCTCCGTTCCGGGTTCGATCCCTTAGAGAAACTCCAAGCATTGCTCTTTCCATCGCTCGCTATGCGACTTTTAATCTGTGAACCAGCCCAATGGCATACTACAATAGGTATGTGCATATTGAAGAAAAGACATTATTTTAGTGTGTAAGTGGTTCATCATAATCCTTGTCAAAGCCAACCTCTCCTGCATGTGGCGTACCCTGTTGACTGACAAACGAAGCAATGACAAAAGAGACATAGGTAGGGCACAGCGTATCTATAAGCTGCCAGTTGCCCCACAGGCAAAGTACTGCCACCTCACAGAATACCGCAGTCAAATAACAATTCCCTTGAGCTTCTTGCTCGAGAAATGTACAATAGACACAGATCGCGAGTGAATGAAAGACATGCATGTATAAATAGTTGATAGATGTTTGTTCACACTACAGGCGGAATTTTAAATACTTTATAGTTGTTAATTCTACTCGTTCGTTCTTTGTTCATCGCCTGCGGTGGAACAAATAATAGTAAGGTATCGAGGTATCGAGTCCATTGCCGAAACGATTTGAATACCTCTTCTCGCTTAACATCAGGCGAAGTGATGCAACTATGCTGATCTATTATAAAAAATAGTGCCTTACAAGAATGGTAAAAAAAGAACTCACCTGGAACGGTGTCACAAACTTCTTCGTAGCTTCAGTTTTTGCAAGCAAACATGTCACACCGAGGCTCAGCGCAAACCCAACCACAATAGTAATGGTATAGAACACTCTAGATAACGTAATGTATTGGAGAAACGCGAATATAGGCAAAGACACAGTCACTACGCCTATCAAAGGCAGGAATAGGAACGAACAGACCAAAGCTAAAGTACCCCGTATCAAACCGTATGTCGTACAACCATGAGAACACATTATAAACATTTGTAACCAACTCAACGTGACACAGTGAGGCACTGTGTACTTGAAGAAACCCTGCCAATCCCTCCTCCGAGCCATCACAACCAATATCAACGGTATAAGCAAAGAGAAAAACACTCGAGCGTTCAAACAAAACTCAATGCTATTCCCCAAGATATAAGACGGATAATTGGATATATGCAAATCTAAAAACCTCCACCCTTGATGTACAACGGTGTCTTTCTCGTATGGATATTTAGCTAAAACATTAATACCAAACGATATTAAAGCTAATATATCCGGGTACGGACTCCCATTCGTACCAAAAGTTATCAACGTTAAAAACATCAAAAAGAACGATAAAACACAGAACTCAGAGAACGGTACCCACTGAGTAGCTATAAAAGGGTATAGAAACAAGTTTATGAACAATGCTAAGAAAAACTGCAGAAACGGTCCTAAGTTATTCCTCACAAACAAATTCTCCGATTCATCCGGATGTAAATTCCCATCGCTGTACCTCAAAAATAGCCCGGACCATTTTCTAAAATCTATAAATTGCCGTTTTGCATGCAACATTTTGAATGTACATATGACCATAGTCACAAAACTGACGTAGTATAATACTAATGGTACGAGATGGTACAAGCTGTCAGTATTGACCGATAAGTAAGCAATGAGTACTAAGGACAGCTCTACGTTTGATAGCCTGAAGGAGAATGTACCGAAGTAGAATAGTAGTTTTAAGTATAATACTTGTAAGAAGACTATTGGATGGAGGAATGCCTGCTGGAGTAAGGGGACGTGGTCTAGGGCTTTAACGCTAGGGTCGGTCAGGGTTAATTCGTAGCTGACTAGGGGTAGTTCCCCCTGGCAGTAGTCGACAGCGGCAGAGACTAGGTTGTCGACAGTCAGGTTGCGTATTTCTTCATTCCGGTCGCATGTTTCTGGATATTCTGAAATTTTATATAAATAATTATAATAAATAGATAATGAACATTTCTGGACAATTTACACAGCGCCATCTAGTCCCAAATTAAGCGCAAAGCTTGTGTTATAGGTACTAGACGACTGATAAATGTACTTAAATACATTTTTTTTTTGTAAATACATACTTATAATACATAGACAACACCCAGACCAAGACAAACAGACATGTTCATGCACACAAATGTTTGCCTTGTGCGGGAATCGAACCCGCGACCTCGGATTTAAAGTGGCTATTGCTAACCATTGGACCACAATTGAATTTATAATTACTCGTAGTAAAGATGATTGATGACCTTGGTAAGATTGGCGTCAAACTGACTATCTAAACCACTAATAGATAAACTGATTGATTGGATTTCCAACATTGTACTTCGGTCTTTCAATCTGTCATCAATTTCGCCATTACCAAGGTCATCAATGAGATTGATGAGACACTGAGCGTTGAACCTACGTCTTTTAGCGAATTTGTTTCTTTGCGATTGATATGCAATTTTGCATACATCTTATTAGACGTCTGATGCAAATAATAAAGTTGATTTAAAAAAAAAATTGAAACCGACTTCAGTTGGTGCAGCTTATTGGTGGAATACCCCGGCAGACGCTGCTGCCCGTCTTCCGGGAGAAAAGTTATCGCGTGATTCCTTAGTCGCCTTGTACGACATCCAGCGCAGAGCAATGGAGTGGCACAATTTTATTCTGCCCATAGGGCAAATTTAAGGGTTTCCCTCGATTTCCCTGGCATCCCATTATCAGATCCTGACTTGGTGAATATGGGACCACCTTGCAATCATACCCTTTCAAATAAAAAAAGAATTATGAAAATCGGTTCACAATTCGCAAAGACATCGAATAACATAGTTACATACAAAAAAAATATTCAGTCGAATTGAGAACCTCCTCCTTTTTTGAAGTCGGTTAATAAAATGAAAAAATATGTATTGCCTGTCAACAATGTTTCGCAAAATATGCCTTACATTGGTTCTCATACTAGGCAAAACCTGTCTCGTGGGGACCTAATTTACATTACCATAATAAAAAAATATTAACAAGACAATTATTAATAGTTAATAAGTAAATAAATAAAAACTATTATTTATATCGTTTAGGTAATTACTAAAGCACATGATCGCAATTGTTTGGCATAATAATACTTTGTATGTAATAAGAACATCCTGACATAAAATTTCTCTAAGGGGCCTCTACGCGTTGGGTCCATATCCCCGCGTACGTCTATCAAATGACCGAGCTTGCCACGTGATTATACAGAGATACTAATATGAACCTTTTAGCCCGAAAAAATGAGCTGTTCTCGAGGGATAGCGTAACAGTTTGTCGATAACGGACATTAACACGGGTGAAGGGGGGGGGGGGGGGGGGAGTGGAAAAAGTCTTAAAGAATTTTGAAGTTCATTTGGTAGAGAATAGAGCATTTAATTTTAAAAATAAATATACAATACGAAAATTTTTAAGTTAATTTGGTAGAGATTAGAGAATTTCAACAAACTCTCGAGTTTAATTATATTAGCACAAGTTTCAAATTTTTTTAAATAAATATACAAGACGAAAATTCACCTAATAAAGTACAATAAGTTTCAATTTACCTTCATCAGTGTGGAGTGCAGTTCTAAGCGTGCCATTCCCGTGTGCCTGATCCCCTGCCTGTAGCTGCGACGGCTCTAATGCTTGTTCCTCCTCATGCAGTGCCTGCACTTCTTCTTCTACTGTAAATTACATTGTACAATAGAATTCTAATTATGAAAGATATAAAAATAAGTTTTTTTCATAAATTTTGTTAAATAAAAAAACGAGATGTATTTATTTCTAATCACAAATATAACAGTAGAGGAGGCCTGGATGCTAAATTTGCAGTTACTAAAGCGTCATGGGGACCTTCTGATGATGAAGATTAGGTAGGACCTAATCTTCACGATCCAAAAGGTCCCCATGGACAAAGTTTATATAAAGTTTTTCATTTTTGTGGGAGGGAGAGCGTGTACAAATTTTCAAAAATGTAAATAAAAACAGTCACATGGAAATACTCGAGCACGTCAGACATTTACAGTGTATACGCGCAATGCCTTACTGATAACCGAGAGATATTAATCTGACGATTAATTTGTGGTCCGGCTGTAAAAAGGGGTAGGAAAAATACAAAAAAAAAAAGTTATTCGAGCGTGTCAGATATTCAGAGGAAATGTTAAGTGAACTAAGTGTCCTATTCAAATTGACGATTTGGACGCGGCTAAAAGTCATGACTGATTTTTGAAAATGTAAAAAAAAATAGGACCTTGAAATACTCGAGCGAGTCAGATTTTATACAGATGGTTCAACTTGATGTTCTAGTCGTCCTCAATGATAATCTGACAATTATAGGGAGGAATATTGTTAATTTGACAATTTGAATGTTTTAATATTTTTTTTCAATTACTAGATGTAATAATAAGATTTTGGGGTGTAAGTGGTTCATCAACAGTTCAACACCTTTGAACCAAAGCAAACTTCACCTGCACGCGGTGCACCCTGCTGACTGACAAACGAAGTTCTGGCGAAAAGAGAGGTAGGGAGCGTAATTGTAAGCTACCCGACTGGGTAATGTACCTCCACCTCACAGAATACCGCAGCCAAATAACAATTCCTTGACAATTATTGAACAAATTCTCCCTGTCATTGCTCATATCATCAACTACTCCTTTTTGGTAGGTAGTACCCCAGTTTTTTGGCAAAAAGCTTTTATTATTCCTGTTCCCAAAATCTCTGTGCCTTTGCAATTGAACAACTACAGGCCTATTTCAATTTTGCCATTTCTCTCTAAAGTCTTAGAGGCTGCAGCGCACAAACAAGTGTCTTCCTTTATCTTCTCTCATGGCCTGCTTACTCCATTTCAGTCTGGTTTCCGACCTGGACACAGTACCACTACTGCACTTCTCAAGGTCACAGAAGATATCAGAGCAGGCATGGAGAATAAGTTGGTCACCATTCTCGTTCTCATTGATTTTTTTTCCAATGCTTTCAACATGGTAGATCACGATATTCTTCTTGCCATTTTAGAACGTCTCAATTTCTCATCAATTGTATTGGATTGGTTTTCGTCATATCTTCACGGTCGTCAGCAAGCAGTACGTGTAGGTCACGAGTTGTCTGACTGGAAGGATTTAACCACTGGTGTTCCGCAGGGGGGAATATTATCTTCTTTACTGTTTTCCATCTTTATCAACTACCTATCCTTTTCGCTCTGTTGCCCTTACCATTTTTATGCGGATGATCTACAAATATATGTACAAAGCACCGTGGAAAATTTTAACAATGCAATAGCTGAATTAAATAAAGATCTCTGCAGTATTAGTTCATGGTCCGCAAACTTCGGTATACATGTTAACCCCGCTAAATGTCAGGCGATTGTCGTGGGTAGTTCTCGACAGATTGCCAAAATGGATTTAAAATCTGTATCTTCCATTGTGTTTGAAAACTCCATTATACCTTTTGGACACACTGTTAAAAACCTTGGCCTGCATATAGACGCTACTTTGAGTTGGACAGCACAAGTTGTTGAGGTAAGCCGTGCAGTCATGTCTACTTTACGATCCCTTAATCGGTTTAGGAATTTTCTCCCCATTACTACTAAGGTCACTCTTGTCAAATCCCTTATTTTTCCTATCATTGATTATGCCGATGTCTGTTATCCAGATCTAAATGAAGATCTTCTTAACAAACTGGAGCGACTTGTTAATAACGCTATCCGTTTCATATTCTGTCTTCGTAAATTTGATCATGTCTCTACATATCGGTCTCAGCTTAAATGGCTCCCCATTCGTCAACGCAGACAACAACGGTTGCTCTGTACTCTTCACTCTATCGTTACTAGTCCCCTTTCTCCTGAATACTTGAAAAGTAAGTTTCAGTATCTATGTGATTCTCATGACCGTCAACTTCGATCTGATAATTCTCTTTCACTCACTACCCCGCTTTATCGCTCAGGTTTTATGTCTGATTCCTTTACATTACAGGCATCACGACTTTGGAACGCACTACCTATCCCATTAAGAAAAATACCAAATAAATTTAATTTCAAAAAGAAAGTTTATGCTAACCTCTTAAACAGCTTAATTCAGCAGTGAGTTGTCTGGCATGTTTATATTATGTATGTATACATATATATATGGATATGTATGTATGGATGTAGTGTATGTATGTATATATAAGTATAAATATAGTATATGAGTTTATAGTCACTATTTATGGTTTTGTTATATATTTTTAAACCGCATTCGTGGATGTCTGCACTTCCCGAAGGTTGACTGGTAGAGAATGCTTTTAGCATTAAGTCCGCCTTTTGTACCATTGGTCTTATTGTGGTCAATAAAGAGTTTAAATAAATAAATAAATTCCCTTGAGGGTTGTTGTGTTCCTGCGAGTGAGTGAGGTCACCAGAAAGGAAGGAGATGCTGCGTTGGCAGCGGCGGTGGCGGCGCGCAAGTGATATATTATGTTGCGAGCGTTAATACGGTTACGGTAACCGATTCACATCAGGCGGGCCGTATGCTTGTCTGCCACCCGACGTAGTATAAAAAAAAATTGAATAAGAGAGAAATTCCCCAATAGACTAATTGAATTTACTCACAAGATTCATCATCGTCGGGCTGTTTTCTGAGTGTGGTGTTGCATATCTCACGGATACGCCGCTCCAACTGCGCCGTAGTTATATACTGCTCGCCGTTCGATAGACTGGACAAAGGAAAACATATTGAGCTGAAACACAACTCGAAAACAACAAAAGCACGCTCGTTTGGTTCTCATGACAATTCACGATTATCAAATTGCCGTCATTTTTAATCCTAATTGTCGCGGCTGTCACAAAATGGAAATTTATAATTTCCATTTTAACCCCCTATGATACGGGTATCAAATAAAAGGGAAATAAAAAATGAAAGAAATACAGCAAGTAAACTTACTTTCCTAAAGGGGTGTAAGTGGTTCATCAACATCTTTGAACCAAAGCCAACCTCACCTGCACGCGGTGCACCCTGCTGACAGATGAACGAGGCCCTGGCGAAAAGAGAGGTAGGGCATAGCGTATATTTAAGCTGCCCGACTGGCGAAGTACCTCCACCTCACAGAATACCGCAGCCAAATAACAATTCCCTTCAGGGTTGTTGTGTTCCTGCGAATGAGTGAGGTCACCAGAAACAAAGAAAGGAAGGAGAATAGGCTGGCAACGGATCGGCTATACTACTTCTGGTGGCAGACAAGCATACGGCCCGCCTGATGTGAAGCGGTTACCGTACCGTAACGCTCGCAACATAATATATCACTTGCGCGCCGCCACCCCGCTGCCAACGCAGCATCTCCTTCTTTTCTGGTGACCTCACTCACTCGCAGGAACACAACAACCCTCAAGGGAATTGTTATTTGGCTGCGGTATTCTGTGAGGTGGAGGTACATTCTCGAGTCGGATAGCTTACAATTACGCTCCCTACCTCTCTTTTCGCCGGAGCTTCGTTTGTCAGTCAGCAGGGTGCACCACGTGCAGGTGACGTTGGCTTTGGTTCAAAGATTGAAAGAAGTTGATATACCACTTACACCCCATAAATGTATTTTAGCAGCGTGACAAGGTTTGGCGTGATCGCTCCTCTAGTTATTATTTACCTGGCAAATAGATCTCTGGCAGCCTTCCTGGCAACTGTCTCCTGTCTGCTGGCAGCGAGGCAGGACTTGGCACGTACTATCGCCGCGCTGTCCTCGTCGATCACGCCGCTGCGTATACACCTATCGAAAGAGAATAATGTCAGGTTGGTTAATTAGTTTATTACTTCATATTATATAACTCTATCGTTGTAGAAGTGTTTATTATAAAATCACATACTTATCTCTAAAAACTCATACAATTATTTCTAAGAAACTAAATTAAAAATAAAAATAAAACTACATATTATCTAAAAAAAGGCCCCCGTGGCATTGTACCGAAGATGCTGGCAGCGTTTCCTCGTTGTATAGCAATACTAATCCGTTGTGCGAGAAAGCCGCCAGCTCTTCGGTCACCAGTGGCTTCGACCAGGCGCTTGGAGAGCTCATTCATGAATTTAAGCGCATTAGGAAGAACCCAGGGTCTCGACTCCGAAAGGCACAAATGTGTATTCCGAGCCGAGACCGCGATATTTCGTAATTTTTCTTTTCTCGGTTTTTAAACAGTAATTATATTAATTAGTTGACATGATTAATATAATTACTGTTTTTTTTTATCTACTACAGTAGATTTCCTAAGTCATTTTATATACCACGAACGGTGATACTGTGGAATCGACTTCCCTTATACGAATAATTACGCCATAGTCTACAAAAACAGAGTCTTTATTTCCCTTAAAAGGCTGGCAACGGAACGGCGATCTCTTGATGTTGCTTATCTCCAAGGGCCGAAAAGTCACTTTTGGAAATGAATCTTGACCTCGACATACTTGAGGTTTGTGTCGAAAAAAAAATTGAGATCGATCATGTCCATGGGGAATGATCATCAAATACATTTTCCATTGAAATCAATGCAAAACAGCGAATCTACTCGCTCCACTCAATTTCGGCCCCGTGGGCAAGAAATCCGGCCTAGTAGGTAATTCTTACATAGACAGCCGTAGTTCCTCCCTCACTTTATCCCACCGACTCTTCCACATCGTAAAATCATCGACATCTACACTCATTTTTTACACAACACTACGCTACAACCATCTCTCTTGGACAACCGTTGGGTAATTGCTGAGGATGTGCGCATGTTTGTTTATAATCAACGGCATTTCATAACATTACCTCATATCATTATGTGGAACTTTTGTTGTCTCTCCAATGGAAAATTTCTTGGAATTGGAAAGAATGGTGTTTACGTCGTCGCGACGTTTGTTTTCTTTTTGTCTATTCCATTTGAGTGTTTATTGACAGCCAGCAACGGTCTATGAATTCGGTCACAGATCTCAGATACAGCTAATTATTTAATTCAGAGGTCCCCAACCTTTTAAGGCAGCGGAACACTAAACAAAACTCATTTGTTTTTTGGAACCCCAAAACAAATAATTACAGATATGTTTTTTATTAAATAAAAAGAGCAACCGACATCTTGTTACTTCGCGGAGTCCTAGTGACTTTACCACAGAACCCTAAGATTCCGCGGAACCCACTGTGGGAATCGCTGGGTAGATACAAAGAGTATTATTAGGGTATTCTTGAAGTATTGTTGTGTTAGAGTATTCTGTTAATTTTAACTGATCGATCTATTGCTACAAGAATATGAAGAATGCCGTAATAATACTAGTATTATAAACCAGGACTGGAATTAGTTTTTAAAAAAGAAAAATGGATCACGTATCCGTATAACAAAACCGTTATAATCAACAAGAGCTAATTAATGATTTAAATAATTAACTAGCACAAGAATAATGCTAAGAGAACTGTCCATCACGCTCGAATGTCGCTGCCCAAGTGAAGAGACGATGGCTCGGCCGCTATCGGCTCGCCTCGCCCCACTGCCGGCTCGCCGGAAGTCACGTGACTCGCTGTAGTCATGCTTCATCTTCATTAATTGTTAACACGGCCTCTCCTGACTGCGAGGCGTGCTCGACCGCATGATCTTGGGGAAGCACCTCCTCGGGCTGTAGGAGACTACCAGCAGAGTCACCATTTTCTGAAATATACGTTTTGTTACAAAATTGCAAAAACATCAAAAGCTCTATTGGTTTCATCATACGATCGTAAGCGTGTAAAACTGAGCCAAGTTTAGAAGGCGTTTCAAATGAATGTATGAATCTATTCGTTACAGCAATCTCTATCGCAGGGCGATATTACTTTATGACCAAAACAATTATTTATGTACTATTGGGCCAGTATTATAGTAAGAGAAGTAAAATAATAACATTAACATGATCACAAATGTCAGAGCTCCGGATCTCTAGCATTTGTGCGCATAACTAACGCATTTAGTTTTGTAACGCAATCGCTATGCCCCGGGGGCACTACTCCTTAGTCAGTTCATGACAGTACCACGCTAACTAAAGAATATGATCAGGCTGTGGTAGTATCACGCAGACTTAAAAATATACCGTCAGTCCATGGTGAATCCACGCAGACATGGTAATTGTCAGTCCATGGCAGCGCCACGCAGACATGCTGGTTGTCAGTCCATGGCAGAGCCACGCAGACATGCTGGTTGTCAGTCCATGGCAGCGCCACGCAGACATGCTGGTTGTCAGTCCATGGCAGAGCCACGCAGACATGCTGGTTGTCAGTCCATGGCAGCGCCACGCAGACATGCTTGTTGTCAGTCCATGGCAGCGCCACGCAGACATGTACGGTCTTCAGTTCACCGCCACCCAAGAACGCAGCGCACGCGTCCGGCGCCCATTCATCGCGCCACTGGACCATGTGTTCAGCAGCATCTGCCGTGCGCGCTTCTCGGTGAAGCCCGCTATTGGCTCCAACTCGTAGTGGCGATGTAGAAGCTCTCCGACTACTCGGCACGGGTCTTTCACACTGAAATCAGTTTAACGGAACTCTGAGTCTTGCTAACAATAACAAAATCTCTCATTGCATAAATTCGCAGGTTCTTCCGCGTCGTTTTAACTCGACCCCATGTAAGTAGTCATTGATTCGCTTTTCAACGACTTTGAAACCCGTTGTTTCCAAAGGCTTCTTAAAAAGCTCCCTTCAATCACCTTCAATACCAATCAAGAAGTGAAATTTTAGTAGATGCATACTTCAAGCCTTATCCCTTGTTGAATCGTATACAACCCATCTTAATGATGTAATACGAAGTAAAGCAATTCAAATATTTAACAAGGTCCAAAACAACACGCTTTACTTTTACCAGTAATAGTAAATTTACTACAGCTCTTAAGTTCACTGGTACTCGGCCGTACCTGACCATGACTTACAATAACTGATACAATAGAAGTGCATAAGTACTGACTGTACATATTTACTACAGCTCTTAACTTCACTAGTGCTTGGCCGTACCCGACCTCATATCAAATGTTTGCTATATGTGGCTTGGCACAGAGGCTTTAATAGCCAATGCGAGATAGACACTCATTATCACGCCAGTGATTTAAAACTAACACTTCTACGTATTCGCCCCAATGTAGGATCGGAATTCGAAATATATTAAGATTGGTTAGATCTCACCGTAGTATTGATGGATCGCACAGCATCCATTATACGATCAGTCGCGCTGCACTCACGGAGCGTCCTGGCGCAGAGCTGCAGAGCGCTGACTGGCAGCACCATCGGCACAGTCTCTGCCAACGGCGGCTGCAGCGGCGGCGTCACCGGAGACGTAACGCCACTCAGCTCACGTGGCGGCGGTGGAGATGACCAACGCTGTCCTTCCAATGATGCCAATCGATCTAGAATTTGTTGCATTTGTTGAGTTAATAATACATTGCTAGAAGAGCTACGTCGTCCACGTATACGAGTAGAACATGAATCACGGTGCCTAGCACGTGAATTATGTCTCCTGGAATGATTACAAGTGACCCAATCAATGAGCCACGTGCGTGCGTCACCCCTAAGACAACCGCCAATACGGGATAGACACTCGTGGTCATCCCAGCGATTCGATTCCCGTCCACGTTCTACCTCAGCGCACCAAACATTGAAATCATCAACACTCGGATCAAAATTTGAGATATAATAATGGTTGGATCTTACTTGAATCAAAGATGACAACGCGCCAGCAATCTTGTCCGCTACGACTTTACCGTCGTCGGAGGTAGATTTTTGCGAAACCGTCGCGCCTGTTTCTTTCGCCTTACCGCCTGCACCGCTGGATTCGCTCAACACAGGCTGATGAGGCATATGACATTCACGTGATGGACACAACGGTACTGATACTGATGAGGAAGAGATAGACAATCTATCCTCAATCGCACACCGATAATAGTATCTAACGCCTGTCTGCGAGGACTGTCACGACGGCCATGTGGTACTTTCACTAACGGACCTATCTAAACGTGACCTGCGATGGTGACGCTTCTTCTTTGGTTTAGAAGTACGCCCCATGTTAAAAGTACTCACTAAACTCACTAATATACCGAACGCTAGTAAGTTAACATCAAACTAAACGAAAATCACTAGCACTAAGTTGAAATAAATCAAAAATAAAAACCGTTAAAAATTTATCTTAAGCCACTAAGCGGAAAAAGACACGCGGTGAATCCGACTTCTGATATTATAAACCAGGACTGGAATTAGTTTTTAAAAAAGAAAAATGGATCACGTATCCGTATAACAAAACCGTTATAATCAACAAGAGCTAATTAATGATTTAAATAATTAACTAGCACAAGAATAATGCTAAGAGAACTGTCCATCACGCTCGAATGTCGCTGCCCAAGTGAAGAGACGATGGCTCGGCCGCTATCGGCTCGCCTCGCCCCACTGCCGGCTCGCCGGAAGTCACGTGACTCGCTGTAGTCATGCTTCATCTTCATTAATTGTTAACACTAGTGTATATGATTCTGTGATACTCTACTTCTCTA
Source organism: Hypsopygia costalis (assembly GCA_937001555.2). NCBI lineage: Eukaryota > Metazoa > Arthropoda > Insecta > Lepidoptera > Pyralidae > Hypsopygia > Hypsopygia costalis. Next base: position 8,417,747 of record OW443350.2, read on the forward strand.
CTAATATTATAAATATGAATGTGAGTTTGTTTGTTACGCTAGCACGCCGAAACTACTCAACCGACCATCATGAAACTTTGTACACATATTCTCAAAGGTATTAGGAAGGACATAGGATACTTTTTATTTAAAAAAATGTAAACGCGGGCGAAGCCGCGGTATGCTAGTAATATTTAAAAATCCCGTGTCGTGTTTGTGGTTGCATTCTTCCGAAATGGGTCAACCGATTTTTATGATTTTTTTCATAATAAAATCAATTATTATTGTGTATTTTTGTGTGATATGTAATCTCTTGGCCTTTAATTATTTTAACGACAACTTTTTCGAAACATATTTGCAATTTAATTATATGTGTAGCAGCGGAACTCTGGATTATTCTTTCGAGTTCAAAGTAGAACAAATGAGTATAGACTATAGATGCTCCTCATCACAATCATCAGCAAATATCAGCCTGTATCTACCTACTGGGGGATATGGCCTTTCTCAATAGTTTCCAACATAAAGCGATCCTCCGCTTTCCGCATCCAGCCGTACCCATTGCAGTCGCTTTTTTGAGGTCGTCGGTTCATCTATTCGGGGCGTTCCACTCTTCATCGATCCATACGCGGTCTCCATTCTCTGGGACTTGCCCCCACCTGCTATCGCTGACTCAGCAGATATGGCCAGCCTATTGCCACTTCAGCTTGCTGACTCTGAGAGCTAGGTCAACAACTTTGGATCTCCGTTGTATTTCTTTGTTCTAGATTCGATCCCTTAGAGAAACAACATTTTCTCTCCACCGCTCGCTGTGCGACTTTTAATTTGCGAACCAGCCCGATGGTGTAGAATCTCCAACTACTAGGTCGATCCGTCAACAATTTGACATGCATTTGAGCCACGGTGGTGGAGTACGCTCTAACTAAACCCCTTTTTTAAAACCAATTAAGCGAAGATCCGTATTCCAGCAGTGGGATGAATAATTGTTTATAGGGTTGTAACGGAGGCCATCTTAGCGGAGGCGGATGCAGAGGCGACGAGTTTCACCTCCGCGAATGCGGAGGTTAACAGAGGCGGAGGAGGTGAAAGTGGATATAGAAAAAAATTGCAATTTTTGGTTAATTAAAACTATTAAAAATTCTTTGTTTCAAATACGTACATTCACAGTAAATTTAAGTAAACATATAAATAAAAATTACCTTCTAGTAATTAAAATTAACACAAAATCTGGAATTTATGTGTTCAATTGTTTTTTATCGCGGGTTATTGTTCTATGATTATGTACATAAACCTCCGTTACAACTCCGCAAAAATTGTACGGAGGCAAAGGCGAAGGTACGATTTCTTGCGGAACTTCCGCAGTAATGGAGGTGAAGGCGAAGTTCCGTTACAACCCTAATTGTTTACGTTCGTGTGTAATAGGTCGATGACGTCGTTGCGCGATCTCTAGACAAAAGTCTAGTTGAAGACGCAAATTACGCCAAGTCGGCCTCTTTCGAGCTTGCACGTTAAGCCGTCAGTCCCGGCTGTTGTCATTAGACGACAGTCGTTAAGCCACGGCAGTGGCCTGTGGACGCCTTGGAAACACTGGTCACCGCTAACCCGTAGTTGAGCAGAAATTAAATTCTTTACTCTGTCATTGGGCTCTTACCCACTAGAGCCCAATGACACAGTAAAGAATTTCATACCTACAGATACAACGTGAGACACGTGTTGTATCGTCGTGGAATACACTCTAAAGCCCGTAGATTGAGGAGAGACCAGTACATATTCCAGAAAAGGGATGACAAAGGACTGAGTACGATGGCTAACTGAGATGGGCGAAAAAAAAAATAAGGTGTGGCTTTCATGGACACGGCCTTGTGTTGTACGTGAATACGTTATATGCAGTAAAATTATCACAAAATCGCGCTTCCCCCTCCCCCGCACGCGATGTTCCATAGTCCTTACTAAGCGTACTAAATTCTTTGATAGGTCATCTATCCAGTGGTGTGATTGAATTTTGGATGGCGATGATAGATTTGTAGCTGCACCACCAAACTGTATCCCCCGATTTTGTTATCATTCGTTTTTTTGAATTGCCTTCCTATGGAAGCAATTATAAAGACGTATTCACGTCAATAACATTATCATCATCAGGTCCATTTTAGTCTCCACTACAGGAGCACGACCCTCTCTCGTCCGTCCTAGACGGAAGGAGGATTTGGCACTCCCCACGCTGGCCAAACGGGTTGGGGAGGCCTGTTCGATATTTGATAATGTATTTCCCTTAGTCGCCTTGTACGACATCCACGGGAAGAAACGGAGTGATTCTATTCTAGTCTGCCGGAAACCACACGGCCAATAACCCTTGTATTTTTGTTCTCGAGAACTCCCGCCTGACTCCTCCGTTTATGACGAAAGCCGAACAAAATAGTAAGTCACACGTGTTTCAAGGGGTACCTAATATTGTTTTTGGTGGTGGGCGCTGTGCATCCTGTAGTATAAATATACTGTTTTTATTAGTGCAAGCCGCAGGGGGCGTTTTGAAGACAACAAGTAGAGACGAAATGCCATAAAGGCGGACGTATTGAGAACCACTATTATCCGTTATAGTTTAGAATAATATAGACAAGCTTGGTGGTCGAATGGTTAACTTGCGAAAGAGGTAACTAGATGGGAAAGGTGAAACTTTGTTTTTTTGTTATACAACGTCTGATGACAAACAAGCATACTTGACACACACATACGGGACACTTGCGTTTAACAAAAATTTGCACATTAAATTTAATGTAAATAATTCGCAAACAAATTACTATATCGACCCCACACCAGCCCACACCATGGGGTAGGTGCAGAAAAAAAAATTCAACCCCATTTTACGTGTAGGGGAGGTACCCCGAAAAAAAAATATTTTTCAAAATTTTATTCTACCACTTTGTCAGCATAGTTAATATGTGTCTACATGCCAAACTACAGCTTTCTACTTTCTAGTATCAAGGGTCTAAGCTAGGCCGCGGACGGACGGACGGACAGACGGACATGGCAAAACTATAAGGGTTCCTTGTTTACTACGGAACCCTAAAAATTTGCAAAATTTGTCGAGCTGTTCTCGAGTTTTGCCGCTTAGCAATACAAATTTTTACTTACTTAGATATATATAAATTATTGTTTTTTTTAAGTTTTTTATAACACAAAGGTGGCAAACAAGCATATGCTGTTAAAAATAAATTAAGCAGCTTACCGTCTGAGCATCCTCCTAGCTTCAGGGTGGGCCTGTTCCGTTGCACATATAAGCCATTCTAGTGCTTGTTTAAAGTTTGATATCTTGTCCGCTTCCAATTCTAGAACAAAAAGCATGATGATTGAGGAGCTCGGTGGCGTCGTTACGCGTATCAGTCTAATCGAACACGCAAGTTAAGCAACGTTGACCGTAGCCTGTCTATGGATGGGTTTATATTGTCTAGAGCTCCTCGAGTAATTTGTGCGTGAATATTTTTACCACTCTCAATACTAAGAGGAGGTGGATGGCGTCTTTACGCGTGTCAGTCTAATCAAATCGCAATCCGGTTGGTCACCGTGGGGGAACAAGACCAATACCCTCCAAACTCAAAAAATTCTAAATCAAAAATAAGTCAAAAATCTAAATTATTTAATTTATACATCGCTTCTCTTAATGTTTTAACACTTAAATCAGAAGAAAATCTCATTGAACTGACACAAGCACTGCAGGAAATTAACTGGGATATCCTCGGCATGAGTGAAGTAAGAAGATCAGGTGAAGAAATCATTGCACACCCAGATTATTTACTCTATTATATCGGGGAAACACCCGGCAAACATGGAGTAGGGTTCCTTTTAAAAAGACATCTAGCAGATTATGTCGACGAGTTTATTGGTATATCAGAACGTATTGCAATTCTAAATTTGAGACTACCAGGTTATCATGAACTGTGGACGATTGTACAAATATATTCACCTACAGAACAATCAGACGAGGAAACAGTCACTAATTTCTACAAAGATCTAAACGAGGCAATACAAACTTATGCACACAAAAATATGTTAGTGTTAGGCGACTTTAACGGTCAAATTGGAGAACGCCAACCTGAAGAAAACAGAGTGCTTGGACCCTTCACCTACAGTAAAAAAAATAGAAGCAGAAATGGCAAGATGCTTGTAAATTTTGCACTCGAAAATGACCTTACCATAATGAACACAATATATAAAAAGAACAAGAAACAGATGAACCACCAATTGGAAGAAGGGAATAATTACAAAAAGTTCGAACTGAGATAATTAGAAAAAACTGATTTACTCTCAACGTATAGATCAAATGCCCATGTCATCTTAAAATGAAATGTTGTAAACATTGTTGCCGATAATATGCTGTAAAAAAAAATATTTTATGTAAAGATAAACAAAAGTTAGGGTAGTTTGAAATTCTTGGAATTATTCCCTTTTTCCAATTTATGAAAATAAAAACACAAATATTAAAGAATATTAGCATTTATTATATTAATAACATAGAAAAGATATTGTATTAATCCTCATCTATATCACCACCATCCAATGTTGTTGTGGGCCAAGTCAAAATCAAATCATAAAACGTCTTATACTCTTCAGGAATATATGGTATGATTTTTCGCACATCATTCATCTTTTTTTCGTTTATGGGTAGTTTTGACGGGTATGCTTTTTCTTCAGGTATTTTAGGATTAGTTCTTGATTTTCGGAGCAAAAAAGATGTCTTTACAAATCCGTCAATGAATTCGGAACAGGTTAAGTAACCTTTATTACCACTATTGTACTCAAAATGTTTATATTTTGATATTTTAAAAGTTGTACTTTTATCTATTGACTTGCCAGCCAATCAAATTCAGTTATTACTAACGGTTTAAGTGAATAAAAATGTCAAATTAAAATAACCTTTAACTGTATGACAAAAGGTTGTTAGTTGGAAGAAAGAAATAAATCCATGATTTATTCCCTTCTTCCAACTTCCAACTTTTTTGGCCGCTAGTATTACAATGGCGTTTGACCGTTTTATTTCTTTTTTCAACCTGACGCGTAGTTTTACGATTGAAAAGAGCTAATATGAGTAAAAATCTATTTCGTCAAAAACGGCTTTTATTCCCTTCTTCCAATTGGTGGTTCAGATGTGGACTTGGATTTCCCCTGATGGAGCATATAAGAATGAAATCGATTTTATAATGACCAATAGGCCTAAGTTCTTCACTAATATGAGTGTCATAAACAACTTCAACTTTAACACCAACCATAGAATGGTTCGAGCAGAATTGATATCAAATCAACCCAAGAAGTCAAGACCGCGGCCAGATCCAGCCAGCGTAAAACTCCAGAATCATCATCTGACCGAAATTGCCAGTATACTAAAGAGTAAATTGGCAAACTACAAGACAGAAACATCAAATATGAAAGTGCAAGAAAAGTACAACTGGTTTGAAGATGCTATTAATCATACCACCATAGAATGCTCGAGCAAAAAATACGAAACTAATAGTTGGCTTTCAATAGCATCCATCAACTTATTACAACAAAGGAAAATATTAATCAAAGAGAACGAGAACAAAGACAGAAGGAAACTAATCGCAAATGTCAGCACGGAAATAAAGACAAGCATTAGAAAGGACAGAGAATTAAAAAGAATGGCTACAATAGAAAGACATATAATAAAAACAGGTGGAATTAAAAAAGCGTATAAAGAATTAAACAAAACCAAAGATTGGATAGTAAAAATGAAGAATAGTACAGGTAGAGATAAAAACAAAAGACAAGAGATATCAAAGATAGCCACGACATATTACAAACAACTCTACGAGAACAAAAGACATGAATGTCGAAGAGAGCTAACAGCTAAATTTAACATCCCCAACATAATGCATGAAGAAGTTGAGAAAGCGATAAGTACTCAAAACAAAGACAAGTCTGCAGGCCCTGACGGAATAGGCAACGAAGTTCTAAAACAAGCAAAAGAGGCTATAATACCAGTACTAACAGAAATACTTAATGACATCATTAAAACAGAAATTATACCCCACCAATGGTTACATTCAAATATAATACTTTTGTACAAAAAGGGAGACCATTTTGATATCGGAAACTATCGACCCATCAGCCTAATGTCCAACGTATACAAGGTTTTTGCTAGGATCTTACTTAGGAGAATAGAAGGCAAATTAGACGAACAGCAGCCAGAAGAACAAGCAGGCTTTCGAAAAGGTTACTCAGTGCTTGACCACATACATGTCTTAAGACAAATCACAGAGAAATTCACAGAGTACCAACTCACATATTATTTAGCATACATTGACTACAGCAAAGCTTTCGATTCTCTTATTCATGAAAGGATCTGGGAATCATTAAGAGACCAAGGAATCGAACATAATTATATAAGGCTAATCAGAAACATCTATGATCACAGCACAGCATGTATACAATTAGAAAATAAAGGAGAAACATTCAACATACAAAAAGGCGTTAGACAAGGTGACCCCCTATCCCCAAAACTATTCACAGCAGTACTGGAAACTATATTTAGAAGCCTCGATTGGGACAAATTAGGCATCAACATAAATGGTTCCCAACTAACACATCTAAGATTTGCTGATGACATAGTGCTATTTGCTACAACAGCAGATGAACTAAACATTATGATCAATGAGCTGGCAAATGAAAGTGAAAAATTTGGATTAACATTGAACCCTGACAAAACCAAAGTAATGACCAATGGGGACAAAACCATCATCAAAATAGGGGAATCTACAATAGATTATGTTGAAGAGTACATATATTTAGGTCAACTAATGGCACCCAAAGATACCGCAGGCAAAGAACTTGACAGAAGAATAGCAAATGGTTGGAAGAGGTACTGGGGACTGAAGGAGGTGATGAAAGACAAGAAACTTTCCATAAAAACTAAGGGCAAATTATTTAATACTTGCATATTACCTGTCCTCATCTATGGTAGTCAAACATGGGCTTTAACTAACAACATTACAAATAAACTCACGAGCTGCCAAAGAGCGATGGAAAGGAGCATGCTAGGAGTCAGGAGAGCCGACAAACTAAAAAGCTCCAACATAAGATGTAAAACAAAAGTACAAGACATAACATTAAAAATAAAAAAGCTTAAATGGAAGTGGGCAGGTCACATGATGAGAGGAAAGGAGAAATGGAGCAAAAAGGTAACTGTATGGTATCCTAGACAAGGAAAGAGAAAAAGAGGAAGGCCACAAAAAAGATGGGATGACGACATTCGGTTAGTAGCTGGTACAACGTGGAACAAAGTAGCAAGGGATAGAAATGAATGGAGACGTTTGGAGGAGGCCTTTGCCAACTGGCAAACAGACCTTCAAAAAATTATTATAAGGCATGTGTAAAAGCATATTTAATTGTCTGAATAAAAGGCTATTTTATTTTTTTATTTTTATTAGAGCTCCTTCGGAATTCACGCATGACACGCGCGAAGGAGTGCCGAAGAAAGGATGGAGAAGAGTGGAGGTGGTGCGCTAACGGACGGCAGCGGAGCCGTAAACGTATTCATCGCCGCCCCAGAAGGGGGAGAGGGCACAAATGGAACTAGGGAAATAGATTAAATAATTTGTAGAGAGTCAAGAATTGCCCGCGGCACAAAAGAGCCTTAGAGCAACGGTGCTGCGCGCATCACTCGCGATTCGGCTCATATGACCGCGAGGTCGGTGGAGTCATGGGAGGTGGTGAGTTAGCTCCTTCGGAAGGCACGTTAAACCATCAGTCCCGGCTGTTATTATTAGATGACATTGGTTAAGCCAAGTCAGTGGCATTTAGGCGGCTTGAAAATACTGGCCCCCGTCAAACTGCAGTTGAGCAGCGTGGTGGAGTATGCTCTAAAGCTCTTCAATTGAGGGGAGACCCGTATATCAGCAGTAACGATTGACGACGAAATCATGATAAACATAATAACAGCAAACATTTATTTTCATTTTGTTTACTTTGCAATTAACAAGAAAATGGCCCACCAGATATAAATCGGTTACCATAGCCTATATACGATTGCAATATAAGGAGTACTGCTCACAAACATGTCTGATGTTAATGCCACATTTCAGAATTCGTCAACCCTGTAAAATTAAGCAGGTGAAATTGACTTTAACTGATGGTGAACCAAATTATACACAAATAAAATGCAACTCGTGTACACAAAAGTTGCACCATTTTGACGAGCTCGGTGGTCGAATGGCTAGCAATGGCCACTTTAACTCTCTCTCTCGCGGGTTCGATTCCCGCACAAGACAAACATTTGTGTGCATGAACATGTCTGTCTTGGTCCGAGTATTTTCTATGTACTTTAAGTATGTAGGTATTTAAAAAAAAATATATTTTTTAAATACATTTATCAGTTGTCTAATACCCATAACACAAGCTTTGCGCTTAATTTGGGACTAGATGGCGCTGTGTAAGTTGTCCAGAAATATTTATTTATTTACCATATACCTATTTAATAAAGAGGTTTTTATTGAGTGGAGCGAGCAGAGCAAGTGGATCGCTTTTATATGCCGAAAAGTCATTCTAGGAGATGAATAGGCTCTAAAAGCCCTGAATCGATTTTGATGAAACTTTCACACAATTAAAGACCTCAACATGTTTGAGGTATGTGTTAAAAAAAAATTGAGATCGATCATGTTCTTGAGGAATAATCATGAAACACATTTTCCATTGAAATCAATGGAAAACATACACTCAGCGAATCTACTCACTCCACTGAACCTCGATTTCGGCACTGTGGACTAGAATCTGGCCTAGTTATACTTACCACATTTCTCTTCTAAGAGCTGCTTCGCTAATACAACTTGAGACTCAGCACAGCCATCCTCTGCCAATTGATTACGGAGTCTACGCAGTGAGCCTTGTGGTCCATCTGAAGGGAAAATTTCCTTAAAAAGTATTTAACTCTTTCTTATATAATTTACATTTTCAAGGCATTTTCTACTATTAAGAAGTAATTTGCATTATGTGAAACAATCAGTGTAACATTCATTGTTTTTTTTATTTCAGCTTTCGCTAAGTTGGGAACAACTTCTCTACTTTCTTTTTCCATGTGATTTTCTCCATTATTTCAATCATGGGTACTTAGCCACTCAGTTCTATTATGGATCTTTAAATATAACCTTTGAATTCGGATCTACACTCTTTCAACATGGATAAACTTACTCTTCGAGTGAGACCTCAGTAATTTAGTTTACTTTTAGATTAAGTATACATAAGCGGCCTAACCATAAGTACATAATAACTTATAATTTTCTTCAACCAATGTCTATGTCACTGCAACTTTAAGATCAGTGCACCCAATGGTTATTTATTAATATTGTTAAACTTTTTATGATGTTTCATTCAAAAAACTTTAGTGAATGCTTGTTACGCTTGTCGAAGGAGCCAATTCTCTCTGTTTTTCATGTGGTAAAGCCCTATCTTGCGATTAATAGTCCTTGCGATTAATATAGACAAGGGTACTGTCTAGCCTGGCGCCATAAACTATCTAAGAGTATCTAAGTAAGAAAGATTAAAGGTATAGCTTTAATCTTTCTTACTTAATTCTTCTTCTATTCTTATTCTTTATGATTTAATTAAAGGAACCAAAAAATAACTTCTATTTTTATTTATGTCAACACTATATTGGCAATATAGACGTCAATATATGTGTGAGCCTTTACATTAGTTAATGCTTTAATGAAACATTATTTTATTATCAACCAGTGAATGGCATTGAAACATACAAAATTACTACCAACATACACATATATTTATGGAATAAATAAAAACTGATTTGCTTACTAGCATTATTTATACACACTAATTAAGTAAGAAAATTTATTTACATATTATTACTGTTCACAACTCATTACCATTTTTTTTAAATTGAAGAATACTGTGATTATAAAGAGAGTGCCAATTTTGTGAGTTTATTTTAGTATTTGGAGGTTAATATTTGGAACTGCACCTATTTGAAAATTATTTCACCATTGAAAAGTCTAAACCTATCTATATTTGATTAATTCAGACGAAGTCGGGTCAGGCCGCAAAAATTACTATTATAGGAAAGTGACAATCTACAATAAATCCGTGCCTAGACGAGTTAGTTAAAGGTAAATTAACCAACACATACGAGGTCACACAAATGTTACGCTTAAATAAGGATTTTCATAAAGGAAGAATATTAATTATTTCATATGACTACAAGCGAAATAAATTATTTACTTACCATGAAGATTCCATCGTTTTCGGCCAACTGGCATTATTTTTTAGTATCAGCGCTTGTATAATCACTAAATATCGTACATTGGCAATTAATACTCCAAAAATAGGTCTTGAAAAGCTTGATTATTGTATAAAATCAACAAAAAATATGTTATTTTGTTTGCTTGCTCGCGATTTTTTTCCCGAATTAAATCCTTCAGCTGTCAGTCAAATCAAAATCAATTTGTCAAAAAGTGTGCAAAAAAAAAAGTAGGTAACCATTATACGGTGGTCCGTAAATGGAATAACAAAACGCAATTTCACTACAGATTCACCAAGATTTCTGATTTTGTTCAAGTCGTCAAAATAGAAAAATAAATAAGGACTTTCACTTCATAATCACATTCATAACGAGAGTGCAACAACCAACACCTACTATTAAAATATACACCCACGTAAAACTCCCACACGACACGGTCCCAAATTTTGTCCAACCCAATCTATCAATAACAAGCGTTGGTAAGTACAGCCTCAGAAATAGTTTAATAATGATTTTTATGACAATATGTTAACTGAGCTACGCGTGTGGTATACAAGTTTATTTTTAGGTTTACTTGTTTCATGAAAAAAGATAGATTCTCCTTTTTATTGGGACGTTATTACAAAATGCCAATGGCGAAAAGTTAACATTAGTTATCATTAATCAATTCATCATACAAATCGTAATGATTGAGAATTACATACAACGTAAGCGCAATAGACTCTTATCAGCTTCTACTTAGCTTTGTTTACCGCCACGTGGGGCATCCTGTCGAAGCTGTGGTGAAAGACAGAGAGGACTCCACAACCTTCCAGAATATGACAGCTAAATAACAATGTCCTTGAGGATTATTGAATTCCTCCTACGTGTAATTAACGTCACTAGACGAGAGGAGAAATTGCGTTATTTGCGCATATTATATAAGCATTATTACTCCTTGTATTGCGATTTGCAAGCATACGACTACGGTATGGCTACGGATAATCACTTTACATCAGGCATGTCATATGCTTGACACTAATATCACTCAACGTCGTACAAAAAATATGGGGTGCGCAAAATGCGCAGTGTTTTCCAAAAAAAAAATATTATTTTTAAATGTATGAGTTTACAGGTATTTGTGACTGAAGTATTATTATATTTGGCTTATTATATGCAAAAGAACATCAATTGAAAAAAAAACAAAATCGTTTTATATACGTGATGAGATTCGATGATATTTTATAGTAAAACGAAGACACCCATCATTCATTTTAGCTTATGTGTACCTATTAAACCGCATGAATAACTTTCGTTGCATTTTCTCGTGTGATGACTAGGTACCAGTGCAATACTCGTACTACATTCATTCTTCGTACTAAGTACATTCGTAGCTCCATTTCACAATATTTACTTATGTACCGTCAACCGTGGCATCTTTACCATATTTTTTTACATTTAATCTGTTTATTCAAATACGGAGCAAGTTAATGAACATTTTTATATCCTATTGTGCAAAAAATGTTTGCGCCGAGTTGTTTAATGATTAAAATCTCCAAAATCTTAAATAGTTTCGTCATAACGTTCAAAAATATGAGTCAGGTAAAATTGACACAGTTTTGGCAACTTTACCCATGCTGCAGTTTTTATAGAATTAAGGCGCCCATTACACGATAGGTTTTGCTGTCAGTATTACCACAGTCACAGCTATGACTGACGGATTACCTATCGTCTAATGCAGTGACTGATGGTTGAATGAAGTTGATTGACGATTATCTGAATATTTTGATTTTTGCATCATTCAACCATCAGTCATGACTTTTGAGTGAACGTGTAATGGCAATTCGTCAGTATTTCGTCAGTCAGCGGGCGGACAGCGATGGATTCGTACATACACGGAACGCGTTGAAGAGGCGGCGGAACGCGTTGGAGCTCTTTAGCAAATAATTTTACATCCCTAAAAAGAGGCACGGCTTCCCAAATAATTTGAAGTGCTGAATAACATTACGATCAACCATCTGAAATACCTGCTTTAAATTCACATGAATCCATACTACACATTTGGAGTATTGGCGATACTCCTTTTTACCTTATTACAATTTTTTCCCTAAATAAGTACATATTGCTAAAGTTAAAGTGGTAGATAAATAACTTGTAATATTGTTTTTGTAGTTCGTCATCAACCCATAACCATCCCACTGTTGGGATACGGGTCTCCCTGTCTCAATAGAAGGGGTTTAGAACACACTCCACTAGGCCAGTGTTAACAAGCCGCCCAAAGGTCACCGACCAGGCTTAACGACTGTCATCTTATGCCAACAGCCGTGATTGACGGCTTAACGTGTGCTCCGAAGCACAGAAGAGCTCGAGATAAATAAACCCATCCATAGACTGGCTACGTTAGACGTTGCTGAACCTCGAATGAATCGAATAGATTGATATGCGCAACGACGCCATCGAGCTCTCAGCTTTGTACTTAGTTTCATCTAATCCTGTAAAATGTATATAAGTGCCCGACATGTATTTATGATTGCTTAACAAATAGCAGCAGGTGACATAGTTAATTACTGAAAACTTCATGTCTTCAATATTTCTACTAGCAACAAGATATCGCAAAGTTGCTTCGAGCTTTTCTTCGGGAATTATAGCTTTATAAATACAGGTTTTAGGTATTTTTTATGAGAAAATAAATTTAAAAAATTGCGATACAGCAGGCCATTTTTTTATGATTAAACATTTGTTCTTGCCTGAGCACGTGTATTCCCTGAGAAATTTTGGGTTTGACTGACGATCAGTCAGAGTGACCGTCTAATGTCGATAAAATTTCATCAGTCACCGTCGAGCAAACGCAATTCATGACTGATGGAATTGACTGACGTTTGAATGAGCGTCTAATGGGCGCCTAAGATACTTGGAACGACTTAATGTAAAGTTGCCAGTTCATTATGGGCTGAATAACCGATATTGCTATTTTAGGAATGTACATCTTTGTATTAATACACCAAATTCGATACTTGGTAAAGATGCCACAAGATTTTCATAATTTTCATAGAAACTGGTCAATTTCGTAAGGGTTGTCACTATATAATAAAATGAAGCATTTAGGTATTTCAATATTTATTCTTAACCTCTAGCTCGTAATAATAGTTAAGTAACAAAATTTAAAGCAAGTCTTTCTCAAAATACAAAAAGCAAATGAAAATTTGAATTTATTCAAATATCATATCAAAATCTAGTCAAAATACACTAAAACATCGTCGTGTAAAAAAGACTAATTCCTTCTCTGCTTCATTTAAAGCCATGAGCTGAACATTTTTTACAATCATTTCTTGGTCTATAATTACGTATTATATCAATGACTTCTTTTTATTTGCTTAAATATTGTACCATCACTTCTGCCATATCTTTTATAAAATGACACCTCGTATTTATTTCCAAATTTTTGAATTATTTTTCCTACATGATACTCAAATATATAATATCTTATTAATACATACTCATGAACATTATAACGGACTAGATAATTTTGGTTCTTTTAGCGCGACGGGGCGGGGGTTTAATTTACAGCGAAAAGCAGCATCTCTTCCGAATTGTTTTTTTATAATTTCGTGCTCCCAAACGTCTCCTACATTTTTTTTTATAAGGATATTCGCTTTCATTTTACCGCCTGAAATAAAGATATTAAGTTGTTAGTTACCATCACCAAAAGCAATATCTATTTTTTGTGATAGGTTAAACAATGCACATGCGTTAGTTTCGTTATACGTATCGTATAGTAAGTAAGCCCGTGAAACTGAATAGCGAATTAAAGGAGCAATGTGAGTTTAAGAATAGTGTGATGAAAGAGACATGCTTGTTTATACCTACATATTAAAGAATTACTTTTTCCAACAACCTGTAATTTGTTCATAATTAATTATAGGTACCTTAATAATTCTTACTTAAAAATAGTACAACCCTAACAGTAGGTAAAGTTGCCATCGTGCTAGGTGTGGTAACTTTACCTAACCTCAAACAACATTACCTTTGTCCATAACTCATGAAAATCGTCGTTACAGGCAAGTGATCATCGAATAAACGTATTATAAGAATCTGATATTTACCTTTCGATGTCAACCACCTTATTTCGACTTATTTTTTTTCCACTGGAAGAAATTATTTCCGTCAACGCCGCAAACATAATTGACCGCATGTGAAGAAAAACCACAATATTATGACAGATATCAATGTTACCAGAGTAAAACATTTTTTGGGTTGCCACAATTTAATATGAAATCTTCTCAGATGTCTAAGTTTACGCTATACTAGATAAATTTAGAGCAATTACACAATATTTATCCTATTGTGGGTGTAGGTAAAGTTGTTCGCAGAAAGTAAAGATGCCACAGTTGACGGTACTTACGTAAATATTGTGAAAAGGATTTTGATCCTTGACACCATAACGTTTGCAAGTGATATAGCCATATTTTAAAATTTTTTCGCTCGGTGTAAAGGAAGCCAAAATAACTCTATTCCTCTCTATTCAAAAGATATTTTGCCAAACCTTCTTTGCGTATCCATCCAAGCCAAATCTTCTTTTTTGGAAAGTCGTAGTGACAACCTCTGAAATTTGAATTCAGCTGAATTGAAATTTCAGAGGTTGTCACTACTTTCATACAAAAAACCACTACATTTATAGCCGTACCATAACAAAATAAATAATATCTTAACAAACTACGTCAGTAACCACGGGCATAACCGCTGTATACGTACAGCGGCACTGTATAAGTAGCAAAGTTAAGCCGTCAAGAAATGTATATATATTTATATCTTAGATTTGACAGTACAAATAATTGATCATTTGAGACATCAGCATGGGTGAGATTAGGATAGCCCTTGAACAGCTGAAAAATGGTAAGGCTCCCGGTGAGGACGGAATTACAACAGAACTGTTGAACTGAAAGCTGGAGGAACTCCGGTTCTAAAGGAACTACAACGTCTGTTTGATTCCGTCATTCACAATGGGACCACACCAGTCGCGTGGACCAGGAGTTTGGTCGTCTTGTTCTTCAAGAAAGGTGATAAAACCTTATTGAAGAATTATAGACCGATCTTACTCCTGACCCACGTGTATAAGCAGTTTTTAAGAGTTACCACAATTGTCTCGCTCGAAGGCTTGATGACTACCAGCCACCGGAACAGGCTGGGTTTCGTAAAGGCTACAGTACCGTGGACCACATATATACATTGCGGCAGATTGTGCAAAAAACCACAGAGTACAATTTGCCGTTTTGTGTAGCTTTTGTGGATTACGAGAAAGCCTTCGACTCCATCGAAACTTGGTCTGTTCTGGAATCATTACAGCGATGCTAAGTCGACCACCGCTATATCGACGTGCTGAGATAGCTATATAGCTCTGCGACAATGACTGTCCGCGTCCAGGACCAACAGTCTAAGCCTATCCAGTTGCAGCGGGGAGTACGTCAAGGAGATGCCATTTCCTCAAAATTATTTACCGCTGCTCTGGAAGACGTATTTAGGACGCAGGACTGGAAAAAACGGGGCGTCAATGTGAATGGCGAGTACATCTCACACCTTCGGTTCGCCGACGTCGTGGTCATAATGGCTGAATCGCTGGAGGATCTCGGTCGTATGTTGGTCGATCTCAATGCTGCATCTCGACGTGTGGGGCTGGGGATGAATTTCGACAAGACGAAAGTCATGTACAACGATTTTGTCATCCCTAGCCCGGTTATCGTAGAGAATGCAGCTATTGAAGTAGTTAAAGACTATGTCTACCTCGGACATTCCATACAAATTGGCCGGGGTAATTTCAACAAAGAGATCGATAGACGTATTCGATTGGGCTGGGCAGCTTTTGGAAAGCTTCGGCACATCTTCGTCGCGCAGATACCCCAGTGCTTGAAGACTAAAGTCTTCAACCAGTGCGTCCTCCCTGCGATGACTTATGGTGCAGAGACTTGGACACTGACCATCGGACTGGTCCACAGGCGAAAGATCGCGCAGCAAGCGATGGAGAGGGCTATGCTCGGGATTTCTCTGCGGGATCGAATCCGGAACGAAGAAATTCGACTGAGAACCAAATTTGTCGATATAGCCTTCAGAGTTTGCAAGCTGCAGTGGTAATGGGCCGGTCACATCTGCCGAGTAAGTGATGGCAGATGGGGGAGGAAGGTATTAGAGTGGAGGCCGCGCGTAGGACGACGAAGTGTTGGGCGCCCTTCTTCTAGATGGTCCGATGACCTTAAGAAAGCGGCTGGGAGCGGCTGGATGCGGAAGGCGGAGGATCGTATCTGGTGGAAGGCATTGGGGAAGGCTTATATCCAGCAGTGGGTAGATACAGGCTGATAATGATGATGAATGATGAAATAATTGATTAACTTGTAGGTAGACAGTAAAGATTGTTCTTTACAATGATAATATGAGCATAACACGGTAAGCACCGGTGTGCATTATACACTATTTTTTGTAGTTACTGCAATGCCCGTACTGTTAAACTCCTATTTTGTCAGAGCACTGGTATCGCCGTTACTGTTCTGTAAAGTGTTAAACACATACAATTTACATACATACGTACTCCGTTGTTAGTCCTGTAATGAAGGTGGTGAGCGGGAGATGATGCAAACGTCTGATTAGGTTTACATTTGGTTTATTATTCGTTCATGTTACATTGACGATCTTATATATTCTCTTAAATGCTATACCTATAAATACATATTAGATACTACACTACACGCCCACCGGGTAAAATAAAATAAAAAATATTTTCAGACAAATATTTTTTTTTGTATACAAAATTATGATTAATAATTAATTACCGTTACATAGTTATAAAAATAAAATCACGAAAAAAAAAATCTATGCAGGTTGAGTACAAATTAATACAATAAAAATATTATTACATTTTAATCAAAATACTTCTATTCTCATGTTCAAGCATTGCAATACCTCTACATTCTATTTTTAGATCTGATTGACAAACTTTAATAACTCTACAATATACCATTCATAGCTATCATTCTCAGAAGTCATACTCTTACGTATTTCTCATGGTCAACACTAAATTGTCTTAACTTAAATTCTCTTAACATCATTTAAAATAATTGAGCATGTTTTTTTTTCCAGCTCTGTGTGTTACTTATACATTTTATTATTTCATAGAGTTAACTCTTCTTTTATTTCTTCATTATTTTTATTCTTTTATAAAACACACTTTAATATAATTACAAAAGTAATCCAACATCCTCACGAAGGCATCTCGTGCGCGTCATGATCGGAAAGAAGGTTACGTAATTAATGATTTAAGAGAATTAATTTATGTATTCTTGACATATCTGTCACCTTTTATTCTATACAAGTCATTGTCATTCATAATACACTAATTCAATCCAAACCTTGGATTTTTATAGGATCCTACAATTCTTGGGTGATCA
Source organism: Hypsopygia costalis (assembly GCA_937001555.2). NCBI lineage: Eukaryota > Metazoa > Arthropoda > Insecta > Lepidoptera > Pyralidae > Hypsopygia > Hypsopygia costalis. The sequence goes on from OW443350.2 coordinate 8,435,390, forward strand.
GTCCAATTGTTTATAGCAACCATAACAATCTCAGGTTATCACTAATATCTTATACAATCCTTTTATTCATCTTTTATCCATTCGTTTTCATTGTACACAAATTAATACAGACAATCATTTCGTTCATGACTTTCACATCTACATAGTTTTCAATTTTCAAATATTTCCAACTTCTTCTTCTTCGCATCTTTCGAAAAAATCACGCATACTATAAAATACTACATATTAAGAAATTGCATCTCGGAAGAACGCTCAAAACTGTCAATAAATGTGTAAGTACAAGCATTGAACATAAATATGGTTGTTTGTATTATTATATAATTCGAAGTTTTTTAAAGCTTCTATACTTTTGAATATAATGCTTGCAAAAGGAAAAAAAAAAAATATCATTAGCGCATAATTCATAATGCAAGAATTTTATAACTTATAATCAAGGTTAACAAATTCATATTAATTTGTTTACTTTGTACTTTGTTCCCAATTCCTTTTATAGCGATGGATTCCGCACGTAATGTACTCGCACTGGAACGTTCCACTGTATCAACGTTTCTTATTTCAATACCGAGAGAGATGCTTCGGAATCTATAACAACACTATATTTGGCAACTTATACATTCCACTGACCTCTCATACATACAAGTTAATACAATATCTGGCAAATAAAATGTTATTATGATTATGATTATAAAAATATTATTGAAAAAAAAAACTAAACTAAAGCAATTAAGTATGTGTTACATACTCGTATTAGTAATATTGTTATACATATGTTCGACTTGTTTTTGAGTTCACACGTCTCTAATCTGAGTTTCATAATTATTATAAACATAACTCATGATCGAAATATTGAAATTCTAAATTTATCTTTCCCATAAAAATATTAACATTATTAAACTATTTTTTTTTATTTATAGTATAAATCAGGCATAATGTCGCTTCTATTACAATTTACCGGTAGCAACAAGACTATGGTTCTAAAATTGAAAGTGCCCCATATTGAAGGTTTCTTAGTATAATACCTTCCACAGAGACTTAGGTGTGATTTTAGTATAAGTTAATGATATATATATGCTACTCTTAATCCATTTTTTTTTCACCTTATTAATCAAATCGCATTCGCCATTTATTTATTATTTGTACTAATTTTACACTGGCATTTTTCCAATTGCATGTCATTTTTAATACTATATTATTTTGCCTGTTATTTGTTATAATTTGTTTTTAAGAATTTCATTTAAATGTAAATAAAAATATTTCTTAATTCTCCTATCATAGGTAATATTATTAAGTTATTTATGGCTGTCATATTATGTATTCTTGAATTTATATCCAATTAAAAGTTAGAAAATTACATTATTAATTTACTTATTCATTATATGATTTTATATATGTCTCGATAAAATTGTACGAACATAGAGATAAAATGAAATACACATGACAACAATATACAATCGAGAAAAATATTATCTTTAAAAAATATTATCACAAGAAAATGCATACTTTTAATTAGTTTTTCAGTTCTCACCACACATTGTTTACATTTCACTCGAACGAATGCACTTAATTAATACTAGCACTGATTAAGCTATGGTTTTTTTTTCTACACTTTTTGCACTAAATTATTTGTTAGATTTCTCCAAAACCATTTCTCGCTTGGCTCGTGGCGGTGAGGCTCCTCGTGATGACACTCAATACGAGCCTCCGGATTCGGTAGCCAAAATGACCAGATTACATTTTGTAACAATACTGCCTAATGTTCTTTATACTCGAAGACATCTATTGCAATATGAAGACCTCGGCGTTTTTGAACTTTACTTTTTTTTTATAAATCATTTTTGACTAACAGTCCGATTATTAAATTATGCACAATAAACACACGCGTCGCTCAACCGAACACCGTCAGACGGCCCAAGTGGCAAGGGTCGCCATGTAATGAAGGTGGTGAGCGGGAGATGATGCAAACGTCTGATTAGGTTTACATTTGGTTTATTATTCGTTCATGTTACATTGACGATCTTATATATTCTCTTAAATGCTATACCTATAAATACATATTAGATACTACACTACAGTCCATTGCATGCTCTATTACTCATTTCAGAATAAATAATGTTATAACTACCGCTGTTGTTTGTTATTTGCGGCAGGCTATGGCTCACCACTCACTGATGGGCCCCCGAAATCTCAGGAAAAATCGGCAGGGAGCAACACCGGTGTGAATGACTCAGGGGTGTCGAGAGCTGTGCTGTTCTTTCTCCGAAGTTCCTCACGACGAGCCGGCGTTATGCCCTTTAACAGGCGGCCTTAACGCTACCAATCTCTTCCAGGCAACCTTTGGGTAGAGGAGAGTATCAGGGTAGGTGGCGCGGCGCAGCAAATATATCGATCTATACCAACACATACATACATTTCATACATGATAATACAATAAAATAAGATTATTGCATAAATAATACTTACCATACATAAATAAACACATAAGTACATATAGTTAAAATAAAATGCGTTTATAAACACACGCATGCACACACTTCATTCAAACAGTAGGGGAAAAACGAACTAACACATGAGAATTACAGGAACCGAATCAATTTGATATACTTGAGAGGTAATGATTTTTGACAAAATTTTTAAAATTGTCCAGAGTTTGAGCTTGCCGAATCGGAAGTGGTAAAGAATTCCATAGTCGGACTGCTTGCACGGAAAAAGAGTTAGTAAAGAACTGAGTACAATGGCAAGGAGTTTTAAGACTTAGTTGGAGAGCACTGCTTTTATTGCCAGTTATTTGCGGCAGGCGGTGGCTTGCCACTCACTAGATGGGCCCCCGAAATGCCAGAAAAACGGCTGAGGGCAACACCGGTGTGAGTGACTCAGGGATGTCGAGAGGTGTGCTGCGCTTTATCCGAAGTTACTATTCTCTTTTTAATCACGGGTCAAGCCCGGTCATTTGATAGGCGTGCGCGGGGATATGAATCCAACGCGAAGAGGCCCCTTTGAGAAGTTTGATGTAATGTTGTACGCCCGCCGTGACCCGCTCCAGAATATGTCAATGGAACGACATACCCATGAGCAGGTCTCGGCAGGCGTTGAGACTATTGCGAAGTGTGATGAAAAATAAATGGGCTATGGAGATGTGATCTAAGTGAACTTAATACCGGGCTATTACAGAAGAGGGACGGACGCCTGCCATAACTGCTTTTATTGCTAGTTATTTGCGGCAGGCGGTGGCTTGCCACTCACTAGATGGGCCCCCGAAATGCCAGGAAAACGGCCGGGGGCAACACCGGTGTGAGTGACTCAGGGATGTCGAAAGGTGTGCTGCGCTTTCTCGGAAGTTACTCGCGGCGTGATGCCCTTTAACACTTCCACCCCTGGAGCATATAGCTCTAGCTGCTCTTCTCTGGACGACCAATGAAGGCAAGCCAGAGCTGAGAGTCCTTCGGGCCTTCTTGTGTTTACACTCCAACCGATGAAGACACGTCGGATACGAAGTATTAATATTTTCTAAAATACATGGGCTTAAACCCGGTCATTAGGTACGTGCGCGGGGATATGATTCCAACTCTTAGAGCGAGCCCCCATATAGAAGTCGAATGTAATGCAGTACACCAGTACACTCGCCATGACCTGCTCCCGGATATACCAATGGAACAATTGTTATTATTTTATGCAAAATTACTTTTTTGAAATTCAAATAAAAGAAATTATACTTAAGACGGTCTCTAAACAGGGTTATCTTTTAAATCAATAAGTCAAGTTTGTCTATGACTGCTTTGCGGGAATTTGTTGAGTTCGGTTGAACAGCTTCTAAACAAATCACAATTTAATATTTATCAATTCATTTCATTCTTAATAGAAACAATGTATTATGGCACAAATGATCATTTAGAATGCATACAATTAGTGGAATCTTTGATTAAAAGTCTCGATGCGCTGTTGGTGGGTTGTTTGTTACAAGAGACGTGTAAAACAGTACCTAGTAAAAATTGCATTATTAATTTTTCCGTCGAGTTATTTACGAATTAGTGGATTCTAGAAGATATTTTTCGGTCTATCACTAAGCCGGGATACGAAATTACTACACATATTAAATAAATTAATATTATTATACAAATTAGTTTGGTAATGTCGAAAATAATCTTTAGCTGAAGAGTGATTGCCAAAACGTAACGAAAAAAAGATTCTTGTTAATGTCAGCTTATGTCAATTCAGTTTGTCAAAGTAATTATTTGACAAGAAAATACGAGTAATGTTGTCGTTTTGAGGAAAATTCCCGTTTTTGTAGGAAATTTCGTCCTTAGGGGAAAACAGGGGAATGAATCATGCGATTTTTAAAAAATTATCAACTTTCGGCAAAGAAACATATTCTTTACATTACACACAACGGAATTTACATCTACTCGGCTTAATTTGTTACTCAAATACGATACTCAATTTGTTACTTTTATTTTGCTGCTGTTATTGTGTTGCGACTAGGCGATTAAGTAGTATTTGAGTAAAAAAATTATTTTTACAATAGACGTTGGCCGTTAAACGGTAATGGCGCTCTTATTTAAATTTTACTTTAATCTACTATTTTCGATTCTTTTATGTTATGTATTAGAAAACTCTATTATAAAAAGAACCGTATTTACTTAACGCACGAGTAATAACGACACAAGTAAAAACTTCATTCTCGCTCGCTCCTCCAATGCACTGTCCACTTTATCCGAACGAGCATTATCATCGGGCCACATATGTTGGCTCAGTGTTGCCAATTTAGCGACTTAGTCGCTAGAAGTGACGACTTTTGCTACAGTCTTAGCGACTAAAAAAAATTTGTCACTAAAAATTGTCTTGTTGCAATGATGATATTGATGATAATATAATTATTTAATTAAAAGCTAGATATTGTACGTTATTGCGCCGATACGTATTTTAATTATAATCTAATTACATAATATGTAATACATTTCTTTTTTTTTTTTTCACCTATCTTAATGTTTCACAGCAGCGCCAGTGACCTTTGGCACCTCTCCCAGACAGTTTTAGCGACTTTCTAGCGACTTTTGATTTTGAATCTAGCGACTTGAACTTCTAGGAGTTGGCAACACTGCGTTGGCTTGGCAGGCATTCAGATTTCAGGCAACACGCAACACTAATTCGTTGTTGGTTGTGTGTTTGTTGAATTGGCGCATGACAAATTTATAAAATCGAAACTGAAAATTGATACGGAAAAGTGTATAAAGTGAATTAAATGGTCCTTTGATTAATCCAAAATGTTAACACCGCGTTTTAAGTTAACGCAAGATGACGCTCATGTGTTTATTAGTGTACACGCTCCGTACACCAACATAGGCGATACGGAGATCGATGTCGACGGTGAAAACTTTCTTTTTGTTTCTAGTCCTTATTTCTTGAGGTTACGTCTACCAGGAAGAATAGTCGATAATGACCGTTCGAAAGGATCTTATATTTGTGATTCCGGTGATTTTAACCTTACATTCGATAAGGAGGTCTCTGGCGAGTTTTTCGAAAATTTGGACATGATTACTAGTCTTTTGGCTCCTCGGGATATACCGGATGTTAATCCAAACTTAGTTGAATTGCTGGAAGAAGACGGTGTAACGTTTGATGAGAATGAAAACGAGGAATCTGGTGATAAGTTTGGCTATGGATTTGCTTGTAAAATAAGTAATGACTTCAGCAATATTGGGAATGAGTTTCCACAAATATTTGAATTAAAGGCCCCCGAACAGGTACCTATAGATGAAAGGAACAGGTTGCGGACAGAATATGAAGAACGTAAGTTTTCAACAGATCATTATTTAGCTGACTTCTTTGATTATGAGCTTATAAATCCTTACTTGGCTTCAAAACCTTTTTGGAACTCTTTGGATTTTAATATAGAGGGAGATTTCACAGAAGATGAGGTGGGTGTGTTGAAGGATTTACCAAATAAAAATTATTTACTTAATAAGAATGAATACAAACAAGTTTTATTTGGCCTTGTCGACATTCTTTATGGGTATTGTTATGATAAGAGAACTACCCTGAACGAGAGTACAGTTGAATCCGGTTGGACAATTACTAAATTGTCATCGACGCTTAGCTGGTTTTGTGTATTCAATGATGTAAAAGAGACTCTCGTTGCTTGTTTCCGAAGGGCATTGACATATCCTATATTTAGAAACTTTGATTTGTGTCATAAAGTAAAAGATGACTTGGTGTCCCTATTACGGAAAGGAAAGAAATTTGTTATCAAATGTATGATAGAAATTCACCAAATGTTCAATGCAAGTAACGATGCGAGATATATCCTCAATCAGCTATTTATAAAAGACTACTTGATATTCCTACAGAAATGTCGGAGTGAAGAGTTTGAAGACTTATGCGATAGCATTACTAATATCGAATTATCAAAGGAAGATCTTGATTTAGAATTAGAGGAACTTGAATCTGCTGGAGAAATGGTACGCCATGAGGAGATGGAGGTATTAGAAAATGAGGTTGCATTACGAATGGCTTCAATGTCACTCTTACCGAAGAGAAATAATATGTTTGCTGAAGATAGTGACGAATATACGACTGATTCGGATTCATCGAGTTCTAGCTCTGATACTTCGGATTCTAGTAGCGATTCCTCTGATGAATCCTCTGATGCGTTGGATTCTGATGACGATCCATCATAACAGTATGTCCGTTCGTCGATGTATTCATGCAAAGGCCTGTAAATGTTAGCAGTATTAGGTATGTTATATATTGACAATGACATAATTATGTTTTTGGGACGTCAATCAATTGTGGATATAGCAATCAAATGTGTTGGTGATATTGATGCCACACAAAGTTACGCTAAGTAGCTGACTTTTCATATATTGCTTTTAAACGTGTTATGTTGAATGTAAGTGAAATTAGAAATGTGCCATGTTTTGACTGTGGATTTGTATGGCGTGATAGGTTCATGTATATAGAATCTTATTGATTGGGAACAAGGAAGAGTGTTGAAGGTGAAAATATAAACAATATTTTAAGTTGTTGTGTAATGATAATAATGTGATAATTCATAGAAATGATAGGTTCTGCACTATTATAACCCCCATGTAGACTCCAATAACTAATATTATAGCAAAATTCTCATTTTTCCGTAACTGTAAATTAAAATATTGTACTATATTGAGATATCGAAATTCTGGTAGGGTTTATGTATAGTGGATCAACCAACATATTTAAACAACTTTCCTGATAAGCAAATTTTATTCCTTTTATATTTACATTACATAGATTTTTCTATTATATGTATACAACTAAAATTGGTAATATAATAGGCCTAAGTAGTATATTGCAATAGTTTGTGATTGAGAATAAAATTCAATAATTTTTACATTCAATTATAATTTAATTTAAATTTGCATGCACGGCACGGCACTTCACGGTATTTTCGTTGGAAAAACATATATATGTATGTTAATTGTGTTAGTTGAAGTAGTATGAAAATGCATTTATTTAAAGACTGAATAGTTTATTTTAATTTTAAATGGAAAATGCAATATTGGTAGGTAAATAAGAGAGTGCATCACGGGCGTAGCTACCACCGTATTGGCCACAGGGCCCCCAGTCTATAAAACCCTCCCGGCCCTGTTGTGTTAAGAGAAGGGCCCCCCCACCAGGATTATGAAACACGCCCTGCGTGGCACATGCTACGCCACTAGCCTATTACTAGATTCCATGGGTCCCAATCTAGAAATGTTCAAAATTACAGATTGTTTGCATGAAATGTTTTTGTATAGGAAAGAAATCATAACTAGTGATGTGCTGCTACTGTCAATGTTATTAAAATTTCCGAAATTTCTCATGCAAAATTTTCGTCTTGAACAAGTTTGCGCGCAACAGAACCTCTTTAATAAACTAATAATATAAATATCTGTAGAGGTTTTCTCATGAGACTACAGAATGGGGTTTTTCAAAAAGGGCATGAAGAGGCTTTTGCTGGGTGTTACATTACAGGCGTTCATAGGCTTGTGTTTGCTTGTTCGTCTTTGATGGTTAAATCTGCTGAGCCTCACAGTATTTCGATATGAAGATGGATTTAACTTAACACTGGATGATTAGGAAATATTCTCCCGATTTCAACACAAGCAGAAATACGGGCGAAAGTTTTATGATTATCCTAGAATCCCTAAAGCATCTCTACTTATTAAGTTTTATTACTACCATTTCTTGGGTGGGAAAGTTTCAAACTATGAACATTTTATTAACTAAACTTTAATTGGTGTAGTTTGAATTTATTATGTAAAACATGTGATGTTAGATAAAAAACGCTATTGTTTGATACTACTTATTCTATTTGTATGCATTAATACGACAGATACCGCCATTGTAGTGTTATGTGTAAATACCTTAAAATATACTGAATTTCTACTATAGAAAGCCATAGAATAATTGACATAAAGCTGAACAGATCGTCGATTCTTTTGATGTTGCCGATGTCTAGAAGCGGCAAGCCGAGTCTTACTAATGTACCAGACCGTCAGCAAATATAAGCATGGGCATCGATAATAGCCCACCATAAAAAAGTCATGATTCAATAGTGAATGAAATTGAATGTCGGTTGATCGGTGGCGGCTCCTCGTAGGATTTGTTAGTACAAAGATGTGTCAATAAATATTGCAAAAAAATTGCCAAGCAATATTGCCAGGCGCATTTTCTTGGCAATTTTGGTAATATTGCCGGGAATGGCACATCACTAGTTGCAAACCTGGGGCCCTACCGCCGAAGCTGAAGCTGATTACCATTGGATTTTTTTAATAATTATAATATTTTAAATAATAATTGCGAGTGCGTAAATCAAACTTTAGCATATATTGCCGGTGATTGTGAAAGTGTAAAGAAAAAAAAAAGTGTAAAGAATCCATAAACCTCTACTGACTAAGCTAAAGAAGTTTGTCAATAATTTAAACCTAAGATCTATTTTCGCATTCAAAAAATCCACTGATAAGCGGCTTCAACTTTGGCGGTAGGGCCCGTGTTTGAGATGGAGCTCCCCCAATGAGGTTCGATATAATTATCTTCACTCTCACTAGAGGCTCGTTTGCTTATATCGACAGGGTGCATTTAGTTCTATAAATATTATGCCTCTAGCCAAAGAGAGGTAAGGCATGTTATGCCCAACTGGGGAAATATCTTCCCCTCACAGAAATACGCAGCCAAATAACAATACAAATGAAACAATTCCCACAAATTCGCAGTGCCCTATCTCTGTTTTGCTAATCGTAAATTTAAAGTACCTACTCGGGTACTCGTCTAATAATCTATTATGCAAGATTTTTGTCATTGTGTTTTATTTATAAGTCTACATTTGTGATGTGATAACAACATATTTTCTATTTTGATCTGAATCTGTAAGTGTAAAAGGCTTCCTACCTTTCTTTTTGCCAGAGCTTCGTTTGTGACTGCAGCAGTGCACCGCGTGCAGATGAAGTTGGCTTTGGTTCAAAGATGTTGATGAACCACTTACACCCCCAATGCGTTTCCGAGTATCCACCTTAGGGTGGTTATTTTATGGTGGATAAACGGAATAAGCCGTGTATTGATAAATTAGTGATATGTCTGTCAGTAGTCGGTTATAAACATGTGATTGTAGTTTAACTAATTCTCAAAATGTTAAATGTAATGGAAATTGTTTCTCATACTTACCTATTTTTGTTAAGGGGGTCCATGCTGCGAAACTAAATACTTCGCTAATTACATAACGAATTAAAACACCGTGTTACACGATTATTTGTTATCCTCCATATTTTTTTCTATAACGCCGGCTGCACGCACGAAAAAGCATGATTCATTGTCACGATCCGCCTGAGCCGAGCATGCAAGCGAGAGCGCGGAAGAAGTGACCCATCTATCTCTCTTCTCTCCATCGGCCGATGTTTTCTTATGGGGTTATCACGTAAAATTATAGTCCGTAAACCGACTTTAATAACTCAATTAGTTCTGTAGCTTTTGTTACGGTTGTAGAATTAATTACCTGCCGAGATTTTCCCAAGAGACTACAGCTTTGGGTTCTTCAAGATGTGAAAAGGTTTTTACAGGGGCGGCAGCGCGTGAGTGATTGCCTCTGGCGTTGCGAGCGTCCATAGGCTACGATGACAGGCAGGTTTACCAGCTTAGTTGTATAAAAAAAACTGTTTTTGCAATATTTTACTTGAACAACTACAGAGCACAATATTTTATCATTTTATGATTTATTCAAAAATATAGGGATTATTATGAACAATCGTGTATCACTTTTGATTCGTTGTGTATTTAGTGAAGAATTAATTTTTCACTCGAGTAGCGCTAGATTTGCAGCAGGTACAGCCTTAATATATTTGCTTGATTAGATGACTGATGTTAATGTATAACTATATCTCATTCGTTCTACATGTAATGTATATAATCAATGTTTTAGCTGAATTAACGTAACACATAATAATAAATAACATAAATAATGTATTGTTTTATTTTTTAACGTCTTATAAATCAATATCGCTAGCTGCACGCACGAAAAAGCATGACTCATTGTCACGTACCGCCTGAGCCGAGCGATAGAGATGCACGATCGGCGTAAGAATTCCGCATCCGCCAATGTTTTCTTATGTCAAATTATCGTCCGTAAACAGACTATCAATTTTTTGTTAATACGACCTGGTGATATAAGGTGGTATTTACGAACTTAAAAGCAAAGGCGGATTCAGTCTTCGAGGCAAATAAATAAACTGTTTGCAATTATAATATTTTAATAACACAAGTAACAATACTTACTAATACGATACAGATAATCAGAACTTATTATTTTTAGATCGGTACCTACTTTGAGATTATGCTTATAAATCACTTTTCAATATTCAGAACATATGAATTAACAAAAGTAATAAACATTCACATAAAACCTATAATATATTACAATAAATGCCCACCACATTGTAGAACGCTAAATGCTATTATATATTCGAGAAAAAATATTTAGGAACCCAATATTTATTCGAGAGGTGATATTCTTTGATGGAAGTTTTTTAAATAAATACTATAACAAAATGTTAACTATTTTAAAGGATACTATTTAACGTAACATCAAATAAATACATTGCAAACCTAACCTAACCTATTTTTCACATAAAAAAAATACTTATTACACATCAAATGCAGGATTTGATGTGCGATCAGATTAATTTGTGGATCAGTTTAATATTTTGCTATTTTAAATAATAATAATAAAGCATCTTTTAGCTATTTATGATCTAAACTATACAATAAAATATTTTTTTTTACATATATTTTTTTTTTACAGAATTCTTTCAAAGCCAATTTTACACATAGATAATAAAATAGGCACAGTTAGAAGCATTTCCAGAGACTGATTTACTGTATCATTAACAATATAATCAAAACTTGGAACCGATACCGAAAGTAACGGTATTAACCGGTATTTAACATTTCGGTACTTACCGGTACTAATTAAGATAATTATTTGTTATTTTTTATATCTTAGCAGTTTGAAATCCATAAAGCTGTTAATGAAAAATCTGCTTGGAACTCATTCAAAATGGTTGTGGAAGAACTTTGGTTGGGTAATTAAAACAGTGAAAATTACAAAGAAATTGTTACAGATTTACTGGAAAATTTTCAAAAGACGGGAGTAAACATGTCGCTAAAGAGTCATTTCTTGCACTCGCATCTGAGTTTTTTCCCTGAAAACTTAGGAAGTATGAGTGACGAACAAGGGGAACGTTTCCACCAAGATTTAATAAAGGTTTTTGAAGAACGACATCAAGGATTTTGGGATGAAAACATGTTAGGCGATTACTGTTGGTCCGCTATAAGAGAAACTGATTCAAATAACTATAAAAAGAAGGCAAAAATTAGTCATTTTTAGTTTTTTTTAGTATTAATACCAAAATTATGTATTCTAGTTACGTAAATAAATAATTCTTAAACCAGACATGACATAATTTTTTTACTATTTTTTCTGGATAGTACTACCTCAATAAATAATAAAATAACAACTTTCAGCTGGGGTATGAAAACCGTGTAAACTAGTGTAAACGAAGCGCTGTACACAATAACTTTATAAAAAATCTGTTTCATATGCTCATAGCTGTATATATTAAAATACCTTTTTAAGGCCTACAATTTTGTCCTTTCATTTCATGTCAGCTAAATGCAATAGCATGTAGCTGTGTTTTTGGTTGGCAGAAAGATATTTAAAAAAAATCATATCCTATTTTCCTAGAAACCATTATATAATCATAGCCATAAATTATCACCGTCACCGTTTGTTTACAAAGGTTGCATATTTTTTTACCTCTTGCATGGGTAAAACCGGTTTTTATTTCAAGAAATGAATCAATATCAATTGTCATAAAAACCGGTATTGAGATTATTTTCAATATTTTTCCTTATTGAGATATAATAACTTAACAAAAATATAAGAAACAAGATCTTAAAATCATGAGTGGTAATCCGTTTGTTGCCTCTTCGTTATCAAAATTGGAGCCACAAAAAAAAAAGCTTGTTAGGTACCGAAGTTAACAGTTTATACTAAGGTTTAGTTACAATTTAAAGTTTTAACTCATGTAATCAAATGAGCAAAATAATTCACAAATAGGTACATTTGCTATAATACAAAAGTTTTTTTTCTGTAATTAAAATTACTGTAGATTGACAGATGTCAACGATATTGACAACCATGGCGTTTGCAATTTCAGGTTCAAGCTGATATTGTTATTTTTTACTTATAACGTTAACATTGCCGTGAAATATGCTTTGGTTCAAAATAATGTTATAATCCTAAAAATTTTTATGATTTCTTGAGCGAATTTTAAACGTGACCTCATTTAAAGTCGGTGAAGTGAACCGAAAGAGAATCAAAGTACGTCATTGCTTCGTCAGGTACATCCCACTATCCTCGTTGTTATAATTCATGGATATAGTGTGAATACTGTTTTAATAGATTATGGTACAACTACCTCCATTAGTCATTTTGTATAACTAATAACCAGATAATTAGTAATGGGAATAATGGGAAATAACTTCCCACGATCTCTATTGATGGAGATTCATAATGGTTATAGTGGGATGTACCGGCTTCGTTAGCACGTAGTGAATGATATCCCACGAAATGTTGGAACAACATACCTCCTCCATTGCGACTAAATATATTAAAAGTGTTTGTTTTACTGTAGCAACGACTTGATACACTCTTGAGGTATTATAACGAAGTTTTTATATGTCGACTGCCTTTTTGGTGATGTGAACCATAATTATATTCTGCATTTGATGGTCATATCGGACTCGGTTTTATGGATGAATCGAAATATTACGTACAAAAGAGTAATTAAAAGTATTTTAACACCAACTTTGATTTTTTTCGTATAAAATTGTTGCTAAATGAAAAAGATTTTTGTGCACTAAAGACGGTATTTGGATACTTAGTTGGCCTTTTTGAAGTACTCCTTGCTTTCTTTCGGGCTTGGCTTGATGGTGTCAGCATTTGTTTCGGGATTCCAATTGGCTGGGCATACTGAAATAAATTTGAGATTGATTTTAATTATTGTTGCTTCATGCAGAAAACATACTCTGGAACTTTTTTTTACTAATTTTATATATTTTTTTAAAATATCGTCCGTGCGCCGCTACTCCTTTTCTGGTGACCTCACTCACTCGCAGGAACACAACAACCGTCAAAGGAATTGTTATTTGGCTGCGGTATTCTGTGAGGTGGAGGTACTTCCCCAGACGGGCAGGGCAGGACAAATATGCTGTGCCCTATCTCTTTTGCAAGAGCCTCTTTCGCTAGTCGTTAACCGTGCACCAGGATGCATCACAGAAAATGAATTACGCAAATAAGCTAAAAACGGCCGTTTAAGGCAATAATCAAAAATACTTTCCCTGTCTTAAATCTTAAACGTTGGATAAGTACTCATGGTCTTTTAAGAATAACGTCTTTAAAACCACTCGAATACATACGGGTACCATCAGAAAACTGGACCGTAACGAGCTGGTCTATATCATCTGACCTTAATAATTACAAAACTATTGATAGAAACATGAATCCCATGTCATATGTATATAGTCACCTCGCTACTAAGACCTTAAGTTTGCATCGGGGCCGGGCGGGGCGGGGCGGCGGGGGAGGGGCATTGCGTAGAATAACGGAAACAACACTAAAAGCGACTCGCTGGTATAGACGTTTCACGTTAACCAACGGCCGTGTACATCGACACAGCCCCACCTCGTTTTTTAATAATCGTTTACAAACCATGAATTTTTATTCCTATAGTCCTGTTAATGAATTAAGTTACTTTTACATACCTTCACCATGTTTATCGGAAAACTGGAATGCTTTCACCAGCCTCAGAGTCTCGTCCACTGATCGTCCTACAGAAAGGTCATTGATTGACATGTGCCTTAGTATTCCATTTCTGTCAATGATGAATAGACCTATAACAAGTAAGGTTTATGAAGTGACTCCTTTTTTATACTACATCGGCCCACTTAGCAAGGCCAGGGTTTCGTAGATTGTTCTGGAATTTTTCGTCTTGTCTCCTTGTCCAACACTACAGTCTAAAGCTTGACATATTTTTACATACATACATGATATATGCGTAATTATTATTTTTTCAACACACTTGCTCATAAGATGGCTCTAATTTCACCGCAATTAGGCACATAATGACACCTATAATCAAACTGTGACTTTTTCATTGCTTTTTTATTTTATTGGTTGAGTTGCTTTGTTCTTATAAAAGTTTCGATACAAAAAAGATCAATAGTACAAATAAATTAATGCACCTATTGCTTGCTTGCGAAAAGCCAAAAATAAAAGAAACCTCATTCTTTTAGTCTATGGCCGATCGCTATTGTTAGATACGTGCGCATAGGAAAACTGATTATTTTTTCCCGCCATTGCGAAATTCTTTTTATTTACTAAATAAAAATATTTTTTAGTATACTTTTTTTTCACAAGTGTGTTGAAAAACGTCGTATGATACACGTGTGTATTGATGATTACCGTCCTCGGCTCTCTTAACACCCTCACCTACGGCTCGGGTCTCAATGACGCTTCAGCGGTAATCACCAACACTACACACTTTTACCATAATGTACTATTATTTCATTAAAAACTTCTCGAAGTGAGCTATTCGCTCATATTAGGGAATGGGTTCTAGGGGAACCCATTCCATAATATGAGCGAATAGCTCTTTTCTGTAAAATAAAAATTGTCTCTATATCGGCAACCTTACCCCACAGCAATATACCATATGACATAATGCTGTGGAAATAACTAAAGTAGCCACGCCGTAGCTACATCTGTTAAACGTCTGATAAGGTATAAGCAACAGAACTAAATTTACCGGCCATGTTAGTTATATGGGGGCGCCATTGCAATCTCGAATTAATTGTAATACCAAGAAATACTGTATCATGATCAAAGCCTAAGTTTTAATTATCTATAACTATATTCGAATCAACTTGCCTTACATCGGGAAGAGTGAATTTAATACATTTATTTGCCTTTAATTATAAATCAAATTTATTAAAGTTAGTTAATTGTGAACCAGTTCAAACTGTCCAGGAATCCCGGATACTAGTTTCTTTTTGACGTGATAACGTCTTATAAACCGATGAGCGCCGGCTGCACGTACGAAAAAGCATGACTCATTGTCACGTTCCGCCTGAGCCGAGCGTGCAACCGAGAGCGCGGAACAAGCGATAGAGAGGCACGATCGGCTTAAGCGTTCGGTTTGTGATGCATCTATCTCTCTTCCAATCCATCGGCCGATGTTTTCTTATGACGTTATCCCGTAAAATTATCGTCCGTTAACCGACTTTACCGACAACCAATTTTCTTCTACAAAATTATGTCACCAATGGAGGCTATAGGTTACAAAAGCAACGCCAGCGCTGCCGCCGCTGGCGTGGCTTTTGTAACCTGTAGAGAAGTCGGGATTCTTTGCCACAATCATTTTCATTTACAGCAGCAGCAACTGGAGATTACTAACTACTTATCAAACTACCGGCAACCTGTGACCCTATAAAGGATGACTCACGGTTCGCCGAGTCGGGCACGAGCCGATCGCACAAGTACAAAAATATATCTTATTACAAACATGTAAACAATGAATTGCAATGCTGGCACAGTCCCGCCCGGATGGCAAAGACTCGTCTTGTCCGTGTCACGACCGAGCGAATTATTGTATTATGTATTTCCCTGGTAATAAGGTTTACTTTTCATTGCATTCGTGCGCTCGGCTCGTGCCCAGTTAGGCGTAGCGTGACTCATCCGTTACCCTGTATCTACTCACCACGTAGTGCGAATCCCTCATCAAGTAGAACATCATAGTCTTGTGAAACTGTCTTTTTGTAGTCTGCTAGCAAGGGAATATCCAGTTTACCTAGACCACCATCCTGAAATAGACCAAAATATATTATAGACTCGTATGTAATATGAGGAGATGAGTGGAATACTTCACTCCAAGGAAACCATCGGCGAAGGCACGATAAATTGGTACAAATATGTACAGACATATGACAGAAAACAGATACGTCTCATCCTTGGAGCACTGACTGGGCATTATGCCTACCATGGGCAGAAAAGATCCAACAGGGTCGAGGTGCCACCGCTGCTGCACCGCTGGACCCATTACAAGATAAGATAAGATAATATGAGGAGCTCGATGGCGTCGTTGCGCGTCAGTCTAATCGAACACACAAGTTAAGCAACGTCGGCCGTAGCCTGTCCATGGATGGGTTTATTTATTTCGAGCTTCACATGGAACGTTAAGCCGTTGGTCTCGGCTGTTGTTAGATGACAGTCGTTAAGCTAAGTCAGTGGCCGTTAGGCGGTGAGAAAACACTAGCCCCCACCAACCTGCAATTGAAGAGTGTGATGGAGTATGCTCTAAACCCTTTCGATTGAGGGTACGCCGTATCCCAGCAGTGGGTTGAATAAGGGTTGGGACAACGAGGGGAAACCGCAAAAGGAGAAGAGTCGCAAGGTTACGAGTGTTAGGTGACGTTGGTGGCGACGCGTCGCCACGCCAACAGCCGGCCTTGCCGACAAAGAACCCCATCTAATGACTGAACAAACAACGCTAGGTGAATAACATTCATAGCGCATGTATTATAGTGCTTAGTGTTAGTTTGTTTTAGTTTATGTTGCCAATAGGCTTGCCAACTTCAAAATACGAATTTTCGGGAAATGTTGATTTCAAATGCAGGACAAGGATTTAAAAAGCGGGATCTAATGAATTTTGTTTAGAATACAAAAAACGTGAACTTTTCTTTGCAAATCAGGATGAGAAGTAAAATAAGACACGTTGTTAGTTAAACAATAGTCAACATTTACTAAAGAAAAAGATAGTTATAGGCTATAATTATAATATAATAATTTACACTTTATCGTGAAAACTATAAGTTACTTTTAAAACAAGTAACCTAGTAGTAGAGTAGTTGGGAACCCTACTTGCCAACTCTTGAAAGGACTAACCCCTAAGGAGACTGTTATGTACGTGGAAAGAAAATCTGAATAAATTTTTAAATTTATATTTATTCTGCTTTCGAACAGATTTAATACATAAAAGTTTTTACATGGAAAATGGAAACAGAATGGAGAACGAGTAATGACGTGCGAGCGCAGGATGCGTATAATTAGAAAAACCGGAGAACTTATTGTTCGTCGGGAGGTCGGGAGATTGACCATTATTATTAACGGAGTCTCCCGGGCAATCCTGGAGGGTTGGGTTGTTGGACCCTAAGTGTGACTGTGTGACTCAGTTTCTCAGTTGGAAATTTAAAAAAAATTGGTTAGGATATTGGGATATGTGTATATTAAGTTTCAGGCAAACTAAGAGAAACATAAATAAAAAAAAAATACCTTTCTAGGAGTATTGATCCAGGCCAAATGACTGTGCTCAGAGTCAGTGGAGACTCCAATCACTTGGCAATCGATGCTGGCAAAGTCTTTAGCTCTGTCGCTGAATGCAATCAGCTCCGTAGGACATACAAATGTGCTGAAATTTAATAGATTCACATCATTAAGTTAGCTTTGTGTAGAATCCTCATGATACAAGTAAGTTTAGCAATAGGGTAGGAAAGAGCTAGAGAAATATGTAATTTTAATTTGAAAATTACGTAACTCTGGGTTTGTAAAGTACTTATACAAAAAGGTGAATTTATTGTATATAGGTACTTATTATATATTATGTACACCAATTACATCAGGTGGGTTGTATGATTTTTTTGGCACCTTGCTATATACCTATACATGTGTACAATATACACAATAATTTAATTTTATACAAAATCTAATATTAGGTTTTGAACATTTTATTAAGCAATAAATCTGTAATAAAATTGAAACAATTATGCTCAACAATATAAAAGATTTAGGATGCCATACTGTTGTACTTATGGAATTAACTGAATTTTAAAGAATCAGATTGGGTTTACACCACCTGAACTATATCTGTAGCAAAGCAGAGAATAGCATTAATGTTGTATATGCTCTTTCAGTTCGAAGGTGTTCTCATTCTTACAGCCAAAAATTACTCTATAACGCAATAGTTCCCAGCCACTTTTGTTATGGATGCATCTTACTGTAGTAAAATCGCACAAGGTATTGGCAAAATCATTGTCGAATAAAAAACCATGGAGCCATATAATTAAAAAAAAAGAAGAAAAGAAAAAAAAATCATTATGATTTACGTGACATAGTAGCGCGCTAGTAAATTAGTATGACAGCTAATAAATTGGTCAGTCATAAAAATAAACATTAAAAAAAAACAAAATATGTTTTTTTATAATATATAAAAATATTTTAGATGACCTGAGCATTCGTTTAATAATTATATCATGAAATTGTATCATTCCATATAAAATTATTACTAACTAGCTTCCAGTAGCAGCTTTGATCGTAGGAATGTTAGTTCTTGTGCCAAACGTACCAACTTTTGGCAACCACTCGGGAACAGCTCATTTTTTCACCATAAAAACAACCATCTCACCTTTGCGTCATTAATATTAGTAAAGATTGATAACCAAATTAGGCTTATTTTAATTGGACCATGTTATGCAGAATAGATCCAACCACCAAATTATGCCAAATTGAGACACATACATCGCAAGAAACATCAAATCGAGTTTTATATATTTGCAACAGATTCTAGCTGTTGACATGCTTCCCAAAACTTATACTGCATGATATTTTTATTATTATTCAACTTTAAATAGCTTTAATTAAGAGCTGACATACATTGCGTGTTGGTAAATGTTGTCTAACAATTTAGCTGTGTATGGACATATTGTCAATTAAAATATCTGCCAACGTGATTGAAAGATATATTGTTAGACAACATGACTGACACGGCTAACATGTTGGTTTATGTATGGTAGCTTTAAAAGTATGAAAATGTTGGTTGGATCTATTCTACATAAAACGACGAGCTCGGTGGTCGAATGGTTAGCAATGGCGACTTTGACTTCGAGGTTGCGGGTTCGATCCCCGCACATGACAAACATTTGTGTGCATGAACATGTCTGTATGTTTTGGTCTGGGTATTTTCTGGGTATTATAAGTATGTATTTACAAAAAAAAATGTATATAAGTACATTTATCAGTTGTCTAGTACCCATAACACAAACTTTACGCTTAATTTGGGACTAGATGGCACTGTGTAAATTGTCCAGAAATATTTATTATTATATGTATCTCTCTTAACTCACGGGTCAGGCCCGGTCATTTGATAGGCATGCGCGGGGATATGGATCCAACGCGTAGAGGCCCCTTTGAGAAGTTTGATGTGATGTTGTACGCCCGCCGTGACCCGCTCCAGGATATGTCAATGGAACGATATACCCATGAGCAGGTCTCGGCAGGCGTTGAGACTATTGCGAAGTGTGATGGAAAATAAATGGGCTATGGAGATGAGATCTGGGTGAACTTAATACCGAGCTATTACAGAAGAGGGACGGACGCCTGCCATAACTGCTTTTATTGCTAGTTATTTGCGGCAGGCAGTGGCTTGCCACTCACTAGATGGGCCCCCGAAATGCCAGGAAAACGGCCGGGGGCAACACCGGTGTGAGTGACTCAGGGATGTCGAGAGGTGTGCTGCGCTTTCTCCGAAGTTACTCGCGGCGTGATGCCCTTTAACACTTCCACCCCTGGAGCATATAGCTCTAGCGGCTCCTCTCTGGACGGTCAATGAAGGCAAGCCAGAGCTGAGAGTCCTGCGGGCCTTCTTGTGTTTACACTCCGACCGATGAAGACACGTCGGAGACGAAGGCCCTGACCGACTCTCTGGAGACTCGGGTCCGTGGTGTCGCTACTCACACAACAGCTCGCCACACAAGCTGCCCTGCGGACTTATTATTATTATTATTACATAAAAGGGTCCAATTATAATACTTACAAATCTAACGGGTAGAATAACAGCACAACATATTTTCCAGAAAAGTCGGTAAGTTGGAGATTATTGAATTCCCCATTCACGACTGCTATGGATGAAAAATTTGGAGCTGGTTTCTGGACTTTTGGTGCAAATGTAACACTGGCTGTAATGAAACAAGTAGATCTTTAGGGCGTTTCTCAAATTAGGGTTAAAATATATGATTATTTATAAAATATTGTGCCAGTCTTAGTTTTTAGGTTATTTTTATAAAAAGAAATAATATTATTCCAAAACTAAGCATCTCCGAGAGCCGGGAAGGGTACCAAGGGGGTCCCCACCCCTCCCCCTCTCCCCGCCATCCACTCCCCCCTCTCAAAATCGTGGGTGATTAATCTAAATTTCTTCCCACAGTTGTATTCCATACAAGTAGATTTTATTAACAATATATTTTGAAATTCTAATAATCTGATTAAAAATTGTTTCTGTCTATAGTTAGGTTATGTAATTATTCATAATGTATCTAATACTTACTTGTAGAAAATTTGAGTTTCTTAGCCGATGATAAAGCCGGTGAAATTAACTGCTAACAAAGAATTCAATTGAATTCACATACATCATAATACAAATAGTATAAACCAAATTAATCCTTTGGTGTACTCACCCTACGAGTTAATTGCTTTATAAAAAAAGACATAGTGAATTTTACTAGCAGTTGCTTATAGATTATATGAAAATAATTCACTAATTTGTTCGTATTTTTGTATATATTCTAATTTTTGTAAATTACTTTTGCGTATTGTCGTACCGCAAATTACGAAAGTTATTCCGTTCTCGAGCACGAGTTACGTGACATCTGTCTGTCATCTGTCATTTCTGCATCTGATCGCCTAGAGTCGCTTCTTGATAGTTCACTATCGATAAACTATCGATAAACAAGGAGAAATCAATAAAAATAGTCTATCGATGTGTCTATAATATCGATACTATTCAAATCAAAATATCTTTATTCCTTGGACTTTAAAAATCACTTAGAAACGTCATACAAATTAAATATAAGAACATGCTCGTTTGCCCCCCTCTCACATAAAAAAAAAAAAAATGTATCTAAATCATTACTACTCTAAATCCGCAGAGCTTATATTCACTTTCATCACACTACCTTGAATGTGAAATTGAATTTAAGTGCTAGTTCCGGCGACGGCGGGGCTTCTTGAGAAGAACTGACAAGAAACTCAAGGCCGACTCTTTTAATTGCCAATATCGTTACATTAAGTACAAATACAATCAATAACATAACATAACAAGAGCAATTCATTTACAAATAATTTTATCATAATTTATGTATGTAATCTGAGATACAATAGTAAGCCTTTTGACATAGTCTAGTTTTGTTACATTTCTTAAATTTACCCGTGGATAATTTAAACGCGTCGTTTGGAAGTTTACTGAAGTATAATGATAGCACATTAACAATACTATAACTGATACCATCGACGCTATTGATTCTTTCAATAGTAATCGATAGACTCGTCATTGTCGATTGTATTTCAAAAGGGACTTGTTTTGAGCGAGTTATCAGTCAATGCTATCAATAGTAGAAATAGTACTGACATGAATCGATGCTCTTGATAGTTCAATCGATATCTTCAATTAAGAATTTTATTATCGACAGTCAAACAATCGATATTTCTCACAACATTATATCTGACATGCTTGATATTTGTATGACATAAAAGACAATTTATTTCTTCTTCTATATAATTGGGGCAATAAATTCGCGTAAGGCTATTTATTAATGGAATGAGTTGTTTATGTTTATTTTCATAATTTATTAATTAGCTAAGACACGTTGAAAGAGATGACGACAGAAATTTGATTTACAATTTAGATTTCTAAATATTAGAACAACAACCTACAAATGACAATTGTGGTCACTTGACGACTGATGATGAG
Source organism: Hypsopygia costalis (assembly GCA_937001555.2). Classification (NCBI taxonomy): domain Eukaryota; kingdom Metazoa; phylum Arthropoda; class Insecta; order Lepidoptera; family Pyralidae; genus Hypsopygia; species Hypsopygia costalis. The sequence goes on from OW443350.2 coordinate 8,457,751, forward strand.
GGTCTAATGACGACTGATGATGAGGATGTACAGACGACTGATGATGAGGATGTAGTTTATAGTATCAAATTGCATGTAAATTTGACTTCAGCAAAATAACAACTCAATCAATTACCTAACTATCTAATTTAGTTTTCTGTCCTGAACGGGAGCCCTACCGCCGATGTTAAAGCCGATTACCATCGGATTTGTTGATTGCGAAAGTCAAATTTCATAAGGATGTTAAATGTGTTTAGCTCATCTGGTAGATATCGTAGAGCGCTACCGACTAAGCTGGAGATTTTTGTCATTTTTTCAACTTTAATTTAAGCGGCGGTAGGGCCCCAAGTTTCACATTCTGTCTTAAAATTGAACAGTTGCAATTAAATATTAGAGAAAGTTGTTTCCCTAGACCGTTCTCTGCAAACAATTTTCCATTGTCATCTTCTTTCAAGGCGTCCTTGCTATCGTTTATAGAAGTGTCGAAAAAGAAAGTTATTAAAATAAATAAAAACCGGACAAGTGCGAGTCGGACTCGCCCACCGAGGGTTCCGTAGGTACGTAGTATCATTATTAAATTTGATATTTTTCATTATAAATAAGAAATAATGCGTCGAAAAAAATTAATAAAATATATTTTGCAATGTGTACATCAAGCCCTTTCATATGATACCCCATTTGAACTAGTAGTTTCAATTTGAAATTTCGACACCCTATAAAAAATATAGACCCCCTATTTTTTAAGATCTATTTATAAATGTATAGTTTTGAGATTTATTCCTATACTTGTAGTCTATAACGATGTTACTTGCCAAATTTCATAGTTCTAGGTCAACGGGAAGTACCCTATAGGTTTTGATTCCCTTGAGTGTGTCGAAATATGCGTTTTTTGCTGAATAAACGGCCGTAACTTTTTTCTACGTAAACTTAGCAGTTTGATTTTTTTTTAACTTCATGGGACCGTAGACCTGAGTATACAGTTCAAATTTCAGCTTGATACCTCCACGCATTCTCGACATAGAAATTCTTGACAGACAGACAGACAGACAGACAGACAGACAGACAGACAGACAGACAGACAGACAGACAGACAGACAGACAGACAGACAGACAGACGGACAACAAAGTGATCTTATAAGGGTTCCGTTTTTCCTTTTGAGGTTCGGAACCCTAAAAAAGAGAGTTTATATTATTAACAATTTCAAAGAGATAAAAATAGAAAAATTTGAAATTTTTCTATTTTTATCTCTGAAATTTATATTAGTTATGCTGACTGTCTTTTTTGTTTATTAAACAATCGGAATATCAGTATATCATACATATGTGTATCTAATAAATACTAATAACAAATGACTTAATATTATGTATTAAAAAAAAAGCGTTCGGTGTAGACACGTTAGGACCGTGGGGGCCATTAGCACCAGAGTTGTCTAAGGAGGTTGCCAAGAAGTTGGTCTTGGCTTTGGGTGACCAAAGGGCTGACTAATATCTAGGGCAAAATATTTCCATCGCCATACAACAGCGTGGAAATGCCAGCCCTTTGTCCACAATTCGCGAAAAATGTCGGGACAGTTATTAAAATGATATTTATTTTTTCTGTATATTATAAGTAGGTACTGTATATTATAAGTGTATTTTTAGTTTTTAATTTAGTTATATACTATTTTTTACTTTAATTTGAAGTTGTATGTATATGTTACATAATTATTATGTAATTTTAGTTTATTTTAATACATAATATTAAGTCATTTGTTATTAGTATTTATTAGATACACATATTAAACAATCTAACTAATCGTTTTTTTAAGGTTACTCAAGATACATCTGAAAGTAAGGAGTTATTAAAACTGATGAAATGTGGTAGAGGACAAATAATGAATCAACAATTCTGTTTATAAAATATCGGCCAGTTTCTCCACCAACTTTTCTAATTTTTATATGGGTGCAGTCGATGGCTCCAATTATTTAGGGAACCCACATATAACAGCAAACTGCCTTTATGTAAAGCCTTTGTGCCTTTTTACCCTTCTGTAAGTGTGCCGTTGTGGCTTTGTTGAGCTATTCTTTCTGGCTAGTGCATGGTCAATCCGTTTACATTGTCGAGACATGGTGGGTTGGCTTATGCCACGCAGGTCTCCGCTATCATATTGAATCTTTTTAAAATCAGTAAGTAGATTAGTAGGTATAAATATTCATTATTCACAATAATTCGTCAGTCATTGAAAAATAAATATTCATTCAACTAAAAAAACGTGTCGTCCTCAAAGCGTGATCACAGCCATAACCTGAATGTGAACAGGTATATTGCCGCCTGTTGTATCTACAATGAGATCATCTTTAACTAAAATTAAAAATTTTTGCATATTTTTTGGAATTTGGGAAATTGGAAAACCTGTATTTCTTCCTAAATTCCACTTCATCATATTCCATCATGGGATCCTATCTGGGTTTGTAAACTTTCATTCGAGGTCGCATAAACTCATTTACCTCCATCAGGTCTTGTTCCTAGTTATTTAAATCATCACGAAAATCAAAGTATTCCATTTTTGTAATTTTATCCTATCGTAAAAATTATAAAATGAAACAACAACCGAGTACAGCTGACGCTATAGTATAGTGGCGGCCATTTCGTTGTTTAGCGAAGTTAAACAGCGGTATGAGGATGTTTAATTTGACAGCTACTTAAATATCTATTTAAACAATCAGTTAAGTCTAAATAGCGTTTATGAATGCAAAAGTTGTTAAGCATTTTTTAAAAGGCTGCTTAAAAGTTAAGTAACATTTATGAATAACGCCGTGGGTCTTTTGTGAACTCATCCAATGACACAATAAATAAATAATGAAAATAAACTACATGTTCCATAAACAAAATTTATGTATAATTTATTTTTACAATAAAAATATAAAAAACACATGAGTACGTACTTATTATTGTAATTTTGGTATAATATTATGTATTTTAAAAATTGAATTTTGTACACTAATGGATCTTACGTTATTCCAAATAAATTATTTTAAATTGTAATTTATTTGAAAAGACTACAAAAGTCATTATTAGTAAAATAAATCAATGCAAACTGACATAACCCAATCGCGTGCAACGCGCCGAATCACGCAGGCCTTTATTTACCGCGGGATTTTCATAGATATTACGACAGCTATTGGCAGCATTGTCCTTCCTAATTATTTTGGTATACGCTCACCCTGGCCACTCCATACAAAAACCGATATACAAACAGGTCGTGTCTGTATACGTGCAAATGTGTGTGTTAGGGTTAACTGCATAACGAAGTAGGTACCTTGCGCTGTGACGTAGGACGTTTTTTTTATTGTTTCATCATCATCATCATCAGGTCCATTTTAGTCTCTACTACAGGAGCACGACCCTCTCCCGTCCATCCTAGACGGAAGGAGGATTTGGCCTACACTCCCACGCTGGCCAAACGGGTTGGGGCGACCTGATCGATATTTGATAATGTATTTCGCTTAGTCGCCTTGTACGACATCTTCCCGTGGATGTTGTACCTACACGACATCCACGGGAAGAAACGGAGTGATTCTATTCTAGTCTGCCGGAAACCACACAGCTACGGGGTTTTATTGCTTAATATACAAAAACTACATTTATTCATAATATTTAGTGACTTACCGTAAAAACAGTTTTAGGTTTAACTAGGCTGTACAATAAGCAATATTGCATAGTACTTACTATTATTTATACTGTGGTGTAAGTTTGAACAGGATCGGTATAGACTTGACGATTCACCACCGTTAGTCCAATGGCAAGTAGGTATTTTTTCGCTGTACCCATATCGGAAGTTAAGCAACATTGAGTTTTGAATATAACTGGCTCGCCATGATAAAGCCAACTTTACCTGCATGTGGTGCTCCCTGCCGACTAGAGAAATAGGCTCTGGCGAAAGACAGGTAGGGAACAGCGTATTTGTAAGCTGCCCGACCGACGAGGTACCCTCACCTTAGAGAATACCGCAGCCAAATAACGGTTGTCTTCAGGGTTACTGTGTTAAGCCGTCGGTCCCGGCAGTTGTACTTAGGGGCCGTCCATTAATCACGTGAGGTTTATTTTTGCATTTTTAACACCCCCCCACCCCCTTGGTGATACTTGGTGAGGTGTAAGGCTACCCCCCCCCCCCTTCTCAAATCACGTGTATTTTTGTATTTATAAAGAATCTTAAAATTTTCAGAATATTAATAAGGATTTTTGTTACACCCCTAAGGTGACAAACAAGCATACAGTCCGCCTGATGAAAAGCACTTAAAAAAATAAATACACGTGATATCTTACTACACCCCCCCTCCCCCCTTGTGATGTTTCGTGATTTTTGCCGAACCCCCTCCCCCCTCTTTCGAGCCTCACGTGATTAATGGACGGCCCCTTAGATGACGGACGATGAGCCAGGTCAGTCACTTCTATTGATAGGCCCGTATCCTAGCAGTGGGATGAATAAGCGTTGACGACGACGGGGACCCATATCGGGACACGAGGCCCTAAAATTTAGTATGTTGTATATTTATAGCTTAACTTTAAAAATATACTATTTTTGTACTTAGCTCTCGAATCTGGGGCTCCCTTGGTCCGGGGGGCCGTGGCATTTTGCCCGCTCTGCCACCCTGTAGTTACGTCACTGGATTCCTAGTGGACCAGAGGTAGAATAGGAAGGAATCTGTGCTTAATACTTAGAGTGCGTGAGATGCCCCATCCTTTGGGCACCTTTGGGTCCCATTTGATGAATTTGCCATGGGCCCCTGATGGTATAGTTACGCCACTGTAAGCTTCATAATCTGGCTAATAAAATAATCTGGCTACCATTCCTCGAGACAACATTTAGTGAACACTTCAATCAATATTGGGAAGCAATTAAATGTCTGCCGCGTTCAGTATAATTTCCTGCTGGCGGCAGGCGGCGAAAGATTACTTTGAATCTGTCGATTCGATTCTGATAATTGCCAGGTTTTAAAATAGAATATTCACAGACTGTTTTCATTGATTTGAAAATTGATAAACTGATTGTTAGCCGTGTGGTTTCTGGCAGACTAGAATAGAACCACTCCGTCTCTTCCCGTAGATGTCGTACAAGGCGACTAAGGGAAATACGTTATCAAAGATCCGGCTTCCCAAACCCGTCTGGCCAGCGTGGTGAGTGTAGCCCAAATCCTCCTTCTGTCTGGGACGGACGAGAGAGGGTCGTGCTCTTGTAGTGAAGACTAAAATGACCTGATGATGATGACGATGAAACTGATTGTAAGGGGACAATTAGGGACTAAAGCCTTTTAAGTTACGTTCTTATGTTAAATCTAAGATGTTTTGTCATAGGGGAAATCATGTAATCTACTTGTAGCCAGGATTAACAGCGCCGACCGCCAAAAAAGGCAATGAAAAGTGCAGTTCATTCTCCTCTTTGACCAATAGCGTACTGGGAGCCATTAGGTACGCCGACACCAAGGTTTACTTTGGAATGGGGGTTTCATATTTTTTATATGACAGGGGGGCAAACGAACATGTGAGTCACCTGATGGGAAGCAATCACGCCCACCCATGGAAATCTGCAACACCAAGGAGTCGTCGATCCGTTGCCAGCCTCTTTTCTGCTACCAGCTCCTTTCTTTCTTTCTGGTGACCTCACTCACTCACAGGTATGCTGTGTTCCTGTGAGTGAGTGATAATTTGTCCATATACTTAAGTCATGCGGGGTAAAGCAGCGGATAGAATATAAATGTAGTAATAGGGTGACATATAAATACAATGAAACCAAAATACACGAGAGTAATTTTCAGAAATGTTTTTTACATTCCAATGCACTCAGTCTAATGAAACTATCTCACAGCGCCCGAAATTTCAGAGTTACTGAAATAATAAAGGCAATTAGGCCAATTTCAGAATTCACCTGCATAGAATTAACCTGACATACTTTAGGAACTAGTTCAGTATACGAGAACAAAAAACTTTTACTATTAACTTTGTCAAAGCTTTGTAAGGACCTCGTTAAAAATTACCGAGAAGAGGAAAGGTAAAACAGAGGCCTTGAATGACGCCAGGAGAGTCGGAGCCGGACTTGAGGAGAAAAGAGAGGTAGGGCATAGCGAATTTTTTAAGCTGCCTGACTGGGGAAGTACCTTATTTTTTGTTTTTTTTTTATATATGAGAGGGGGGCAAGCGAGCCTGTGGGTCACCTGATGGAAAACAATCACCACCGCCCATAGAAATCAGCAGCACCAAGGGGTCGCCGATTCGTTGCCAGCCTTTAAATTTTAAACACAGAATACCGCTAAATAACAATACCGTTGAGGGTGTTTGTGTTCCTGCGAGTGAGTGAGGTCACCAGAAAGAAAGAAAAGAAGGAGTGTAGGCTGGCAACGGATCGGCGACTCCTTAGTGTTGCTGATATCCATGGGCGGTGGTGATTGCTTTCCCCATGGGGGGCATACGAGCATGTCTCACATACAAAAAGAAACGTATCCACAGAATAAGAAATAGTGTTAGAACCCTAACAAATGTTAACAATCTTAGATATGGTAGATCTTTTATTAGGCCTACTGTCCCTCCACTGAATCAATATTTCTTACGTGCCCAGAGTTTCGTCCAAGACGATTCATCGTCCGACGGGCGTATTTATGCCTGTGATAATATTTTCGGACAGTCCGGACGGTCGACATCAATCACGCGACATATTGTTATATATTACATCAAAGAGATTGTAATTCGATTGTGGGAACGTGTTTTTTTTGAGGAAGGTGGACAAATATTGTTGAAAAATAGCAGTTCTTTTTGTTATGGCCGAACGTCAGCTTGTTACCGAATACAGTAGGTATAGAATAAATAAAGAAAAATGTTTATTTCATATCATATTTCTTACATATTTTATAACAGGGTGGACACTAGGTTATTTTCTAGACTATAAAAGATATAAGTACCTAATCCTGAAAGTGCTTCCCGTGCTCTCAAATGTTATCAATAATAAGTAATCTAACTATCACAAAAAATATATCTAATAGAAAAAGTGAGTACAGCAAATTAAGGACGCCACTTCAAACAATAAAAAAATCTTTAAAAAAATGTTGTTAAATAAATTACATATCCGTTTATCTTACTTTAGAGTGGGTCCAATCATAGTAAAAATTATGGTCCAGTGCTGCAGCACCATTAACATGTCGACCCTAGTTATTTATTTTTTTATACTACGTCGGGTAGCAGTCAAGCATACGGCGCGCCTGATGTGAAGCGGTTACCGTAGCCATATTAACGCTCACAACATAAAATATCGCTCGCGCGTGCCACCCCCGTTGCTATCGCAGCATCTCCTTCCTTTCTAGTGACCTCACTCACTCGCAGGAACACAACAGCCCTCAAGGGAACCGTTATTTGGCTGCGGTGTTCTGTGAGGTGGAGGTACATTCCCCAGTCGGGTAGCTTACAATTACGCTCCCTACCTCTCTTTTCGGCGGAGCTTCGTTTGTCAGTCAGCAGGGTGCACCGCGTGCAGGTGAAGTTGGCTTTGGTTCAATGATGTTGATGAACCACTTACACCCCCAAACCTTGTGGATCTTTTGTACTTTCTCTAATCCTTTAGTCACTCTCCCATGACTGTCTGGAGACATATTCCATGTACTGAAGCCGATTACCATCGTATATTTTGATTCGAAATATAGTTTTTCATCATCATCATCATCATCAGGTCTACTTTAGTCTCCACTACAGGAGCACGGCCCTCTCTCGTCCGTCCTAGATGGAAAGAGCATTTGGCCTACACTTCCCACGCCGGCCAGACGGGTTGGGGAGACCTGATCGATATTTGATATTGTATTTCCCTTAGTCGCCTTGTACGACATCCACGAGAAGAGACGGAGTGATTCTATTCTAGTCTGCCGGAACCCACACGGTCAACAATGCATACCTACTTAGTAGTAATCTAAATATTGTTTTTACGTTTTAGTCATTGACAAATATCTTTAGATTATTCGATCTAAGGTGTCTATAAGCTGAGCTAAACATAAGTACCATAAATCTAAGCTGAAATTTGATTTTCTTTTTTTGAAATTCTTATTTGACTGCGGTATTCTGTGAGGTGGAGGTACATCCCCTGCTGGGTCACTCTACTTCACCAGAACCTCGTTGGTCAATCAGCAAATATGCGGATGAGGTTGGTTTTGGCTCAAAGATAGTGATGGGCCACTTACACTCCAATGCACTATAATAACGCGTTGCTTCTTTTGGGACTAGACTACGCTGTGTTATTTCTTTTTTATATGAGTGGGGACGTGTCACCTAATGGACTGTGCATATAGGTCACCTGACGGAAAGCAATCACCACTGCCCATGGAGATCAGCAACACCAAGGGGTCGCTGATCGGTTGCCAGCCTATACTCCATCCTTTCTTTTATTGATTTATTTACTTAAACGATTTATGACGTAAGAATGCTAATTTCTACATTAAACTTGAAAGGACTAAGCTGATACTAAAAGGAATTGAAGGCTTTCCCTACCAATCAGATTACTTAATTGAATGACTCGATTCCGTATCCGAGGGATAAGTGCTTACATACGTATGGGAATCCCTTCTAATGTGTTTTTGTAAGTTAGGGAGCTTTGGATTAATTTCTAAGAATTGGTATAAGATTGTAAGGTAATATAGTACTTTTTTTTATTTAATTGAGTAAGCAGATAAATATCGCGACAAGCTTTTATAAAATTCTAATTGTGTTATAGGTACATAGTACTAAATTGATTATTGATAGTTTGATTTAATTAAAAGTTTATTTTCATCTTTTTAGGTCACTTAAATAAAAGCTTGTTTTAAAAAGTTTTTTTGACAGTTTATTTATTTTATTTAATTGAGAGGGGGTAAACCAGCGTGTGCGTCACCTGGGGGAAAGCAATCATCACCGTCCATGGAGATCAGCAACACCAAAGGCTCGCCGATCCGTAGCCAGTATATACTCCTTCCTTTATTTCTGCTGACCTCACTCACTCGCAGGAACACAACAACCCTCAAGGTTATTGTTATTTGGCTGCGGTATTCTGTGAGCTGTACTTCCTCAGTCGGGCAGCTTAAAAAATATGCTATGCCCTATCTATCTTTTCGCCAGAGACTCGTTTGTCAGTGAGCAGGGAGCACTGTGCAGGTGGGGTTGGTTTTGGTTTAAAGATGTTGATGAACTACTTACACCCCAAAAGTAGTTTCTGCAACGCCTGCGTAGCAGAAACGACTCCTCTAGGCAAAGAATATCAAAGTACTAAACGTATCGCCAGGTCTGGGTATTCCTATTTACCCTTTGGAATCCGCAGAATACAAAATATGCAACAAACCTTTGCGGTTAGTTTACTAAATCTATTTTGCAGATCCAATTACGAAACATATTACAGAAGTTTTGGAAGGTATACTGTAGTAAGGCATTTTGCGGGCATAGAACTCATCGATCCACAATTTGATGCGGTCGCCGCGGCTTATGCGGTTGATCTGACGGCATTTTCATTAAAGTTTTCGTTTGGCCCGTTTCGCTGTAGCCGCGTTCTGTCCATCAGGTTGCCAACTACGAAAATTGGGGTTCGTTTATAAGTTTTATTACTCAGTGGCTGAATTTCATTCTATGTTAATGCGACTTAGTTCTCTTCGATGGAGGAAAAATGTCTTTCTTGCTTTATCACCTTACCTTGATCACCATTACTCTGTAATCTTTATGTTACCTACGTATTTGTAGGCAGGCTGTGGCAGCACAGTACAAATACGTACAGTAATATGAAATGAAATTATTCATTCTGCCACTGGGCCCTTGCGGGCACTAAAACACGTCTTACACATTTTTAATTTTTTGTAATATTTTTATCTACTAGCATTTCGGTATTGACCATTGACGAAGAAGAAATGCTTGAAAGAAACTTGCCCAAAATGAGTTTACCGTGTAAATTACTCTTTGCAATTTGTTCTGTTTTTAAAATAAAGATTTTATTTCTATATCGATAACGGCCTTAGGCCGTATGCTTGTTTGCCACCTTTGACATAGCATATAAAACAAGACAGTCAGACAGATACATACTACGTTTAACTTATCACACCCCTCCTTTTTGGTCGGGAATTCAAAAGGTGCAGATTTAGAGACGGTCATCAGCATCAGTCAGAGTGGGTGGTGGGGAGAGCGACCCTGCTAATGTGATCGGCCAAGGGTGTAATTTTAATTTGCCATATGGTAAAACCTTGGGTAAAATACATCAATGGGTTTGCGGTTGCATCCAGCCAGTATTGAACCCTCTTAATTCGATACTAGCTTGCGATATTCATAGGACTAATGACTGGTCGACACCGATATCCTAGCTCTTTCATGTGTGGATTTGAGGATTGTAAACTGCTTTGTAATGTGGAATCTATTTAGAAATATCTATGACTAGCTTGCGCCCGCTACTTCGTTCGTTCGTTCGTTAGGATTTTTTAATTTTTTTTAAACAATGTGCCTGTGTGTGGCCCGCCTGATGTGAAGCGGTTACCGTAACCATAATGATATACGCGCGCAACATGAAATATTGCTTTTGCGCTGCCACCCCTGCTGTCAACGCAGCAACTCCTATTCACTACCACCATTACACAAGTAGCTAGGGGTGTAAGGGGTAAGGGGGGTAGCGTTAGGGGTGTAACTGAGAGAGAGAGGTAAGGTACAGCGTAGTAAGGTGGCCGACTGGGGAATTACCCTAACCCTTGAGGGGGTTGTTTCTGTTCCGGCGAGTGAGTGAGACCAACAGAAAAGGAGTTTGCTACGTCGGCAGCGGGGGTGGAGGCGCGCGAGCGATATTTCATGTTGCGAGTGTTAATATGTTACGGTAACCGCTTCACATCAGGCGGGCCGTATGTTGTCGGTCACCCGACGTAGTATAAAAAATAAAGCTTTCCAAAAACGTTTATAAATGTGGTTAGTTCAAGGCCTGAACTAGTAGGTAGGGTAATTTACCCTATCCTCCTGGGGCCCAATGTTCTTCTACAAGGACTTTAGAAAGATCGAGTATCGGCCCAGCCTTATTCAGCGTAATGTAGTCCTAATAGCCCAGTGTTCTTGGACTAGGACATAATGGTTACTGTAAGATTTTTCAAAAATTCGCGCCTACACACCAATCTTTTTAGTGTTACGTGATTGGAGGATATACTATTGACACATATTAAGCTTGGTCGATAGTGGCTAATCAGAGATAGTCTGTCATTTTGGCGCCGAAATGTCAAACATGGAGCGCACACGTGGCAGAGGTGATCTGAATCTTTAATTATGGATACAATCGTTATGATTTTTAGTTCCAAAACAAATAAAACCTAAAAGATGAAACACCAAAGAATATCTGTGTCGTATTATTTATATGAATAGGTATTTTGGAAGTCAATTTTTTACTCATCACCTGAGTATGTTCTTGTGTAAGTACATGTGGCTGATGTTCGAATTGTTGCCTTTTACAATATGTCCTTATGGGAGAACAATTGGCGTTAATGACTATTGACTTTGCGAAGCAGAGAAATAGAAAATTTGCCAAATAACGGACATTTTCCGTCCGATGAAGATACTAGTGACCCATCATTTGTCGTAAGACCGGAAAATAAATCGCCTAACTCCAGTGATACCGATACAGATGAAGATATACAGGTCTCCTGTCGGTATTCTATTGTAGACTGGAAGAGATCCCTGGCAGGATAAGTCCGCCATTGTACTAATAGTTAATATTACTGTATGTATTGCTACTATAGTGCAATAAAGATTATACAAACAAACAAAAAGGGTATCTCGAGATCAACGAACCGTGGAAACCGCCGCGGGTACATCTGGAGAAGAGCTCGTGGAGTTCGGAATCCCAGTATCCGTGGTCGCAATACACGAGTGTACACAACGGTTTATATCGCACATGATTAACCTGGCAGTATCTAATTGATGAATCAGTATAAAAAAGACCACATAAGAATAAATATACCCACCAAAAGGATCCCTCAATTACGGCAACCAAAAATTATTTTGGTGAACTCTCATTAGAGACATATTCAAGGCAACTAGCGGTTCAAGCTTATTATTCGGATTTTGGACAAGACGAGCCTGTACAACGTAAAAGATGGAAAGCTTCTGCTCCATTTCCATCGAAACAATGACGAATTCAATGCTGATTATATACCGGTATTTTCTGAAAACCAATCTAGATGTAGACAGGGACATTATAAAAAAATCACTCATTATTTTGTACTTATGCTTCATCAGTCGTTATAAAATGAGATTAAAAGGGATGTTAGGTGTTTAATCGCATTTTATAATGACTGGTTATTGATTAAGTATAAGTACAAAATAAAATAATTTGGAAAATACAAACTATTTTTTAATGCTTAATGACCCGATGTTACCCACAGAGAACATAAACTAAATACCAATTTATGACGTAAAGACCCAATGTCCTCAGACACGAACAAAATATTTTGACCATTTGACCATCTAAATTCATTCTTAGCCGTGGCACCAATACTAGAAAAAAGTCACCTTCCTATATAAACACTCCAACTTTGTTAGATTTTGGTTTATTCGTCTGGGCGGTAACCACAGTGACACAATATGTTCTTATAGAGGAACATTGGGTGATAACCTGTAACGTCGCCAATTTTGCTTGGGCCTTAGGAGGATATCGATGAATTTACCCAACATTTATTTAGTTTTAGGTCTCGACGTGATAGATCGAGAGGCTAACCCCATTCTTCGGGCATAATTTATTGAGACTTGTTGATAAATTACATTGGGTGAGTTTAGAAAGCTCTCATTGGTCGATTTACTCGTTTAATATAAATATTTTTGGACAATTTACACAGCGCCATCTAGTCCCAAATTAAGCGCAAAGCTTGTACTATGGGTACTAGACAACCAAGGGCGGATCCAGGGGGAGGGTCATGGGGGTCATGACCACCACCTGGGCTGGGTCCAGGACCTAGATGAACCACTAATTAAACTTGTTAAACTTAAAATTTTTATATATATTTTTGTCACAATATAGATTAAGTACAGTACTTACATACATTAATAAAATACCTACTTTTTACCTGTATCTATTATGAAAATTTTATTATAACTTGAGTGTGACCTGACCACAACTATGTGACCTCGCCCTGGCGCCAAAGCTTAAGAGGGGGTATAAAGGCAAATTGACAATTTTTGATTAGATGTATACCGTAAAACATAGGCCATTAATAGATGAACCGACTCGCACTTAGCCAGTATTTATCTGATTATTTTAGGTATACTGTGCAAAAAAACGCAGGGCGGTGCGGGGCGACTTTTTCATTCCGAGCGACGGACGTGTGCGGGACGTATGAAGCGCGCGGGTGAAATCTGATATTTTTCTAGCTTTATGCGCGCTCCTATTCCGCCCTTGTAGACAACTGATAAATGTACTGAAATACATACTTGTAATACATAGAAAACACCCAGACCAAGACAAACAGTCAAAGTCAGATGAGTTAAAGTGTCCATTACTAACCATTCGACCACCGAGCTCGTCGAGTTTAATCTTCATTGGTAATAAAAATGTACATAGGCATGGTAGAAAAACAAATACAAATGTAAACGTAATTATTAAAAAAAAAAATTGGTCTAAGTATTGTTCTAAGCATTTTGTATCAGAGATTTATGTAATATTAAGTGATGACCAAGTGGAGCTCGATGGCGTCGTTGCGCGTGTCAGTCTAATCGAACACGTTAGTTAAGCAACGTCGACCGCAGCCTGTCTATGGATGGGTTTGTTTATCTCGAGCTCCTCCGTGCTTCGGAGGGCACGTTAAGCCGTCGGTCCCGGCTGTTATCATTAGATCGCAGTCGTTAAGCCAAGTCAGTGGCCTTAGGGCGGCTTGAAAGACACTGGCCTCCGCCAACCCGCAGTTGAGCAGCGTGGTGGAGTATGCTCTAAACCCCTTCGATTGAGGGGAGACCCATATCCCAACAGTGGGATGATTATGGGTTGATGATGAAGTGATGACCAAGTAAAGATGTGAGTTTGGAAAAAACTAGGCCGGATTCTAGCCCACGGGGCCGAAATTGAGGTTGAGTGGAGCGAGTAGATTCGCTGAGTGTATGTTTTCCATTGATTTCAATGGAAAATGTATGATGGTCATTCCTCATGAGCATGATCGATCTCAATTTATTTCGACTCAAATCTCAGTCGAGGTCTTCAATTGTGATAAGTTTCATCAAAATCGGTTCAGTGGTTTTGGAGCCTATTCATTACCAAAAATGACTTTTTGGCGTATAAGCGTTCCGCTCGCTTCACTCAATAACTTTTATTTTTAACCGGCTTCTAAAAAGGAGGAGGTTCTCAATTCGACTGAATATTTTTTTTGTATGTATGTTATTCTATATCTTTGCGAATTATGAACCGATTTTCATAATTCTTTTTTTATTTGAAAGGGTATGATTGCACGGTGGTCCCATATTCACCAAGTCAGGATCTGATATTGGGATGCCAGGGAAATCAAGGGAAACCTTTAAATTTTATAAGCACGTATGGTCAAATTCATTTTTTTTATTTGAAAGGGTAATTGCGAGGTGGTTCCATATTCACCAAGTCAGGATCTGATGATGGGATCCCAGAAAAATCGAGGGAAATCCTTAAATTTGCCCTATGGTGGCCGGCAGAATAAAATTGTGCCACTCCATTGCTCTGCGCTGGATGTCGTACAAGGCGACTAAGGAATCTTGTGTCACGCGATAACTTTTCTCCCGGAAGACGGGCAGCAGCGTCTGCCGGGGTATTCCACCAATAAGCTGCGCTCGCCAACTGAAGTCGGTTTCAATTTTTTTTTTAATTAACTTTATTCACAAAAACAATTAGTACTTTCTAGAGCAGTTTTACAGTGTAGTTATTACAGAATTTTCAGTGAGATTTTACAACCGTTATTCAGTTAATTAAAAGTTACATTAGTTACGTTATGCCGTGTGGTTTCCGACGGACTAGAATAGAATCACTCCGTCTCTTCCCGTGGATGTCGTACAAGGCGACTAAGGGAAATACATTATTAAATATTGATCAGGCTTCCCCAATCCGTTTGGCCAGCGTGGGGAGTGTAGGCCAAATCCTCCATCCGTCTAGGACGGACGAGAGAGGGTCGTGCTCCTGTAGTGGAGACTAAAATGACCTGATGATGATGATGATTAGTTAATTAAAAGTTACATTAGTTACATTATATTGTGGCCGGGGTGAGGGTTAGTTCTTCTACGGATCACCTCATTCCTAATTCGATCTCGAACCACGTAGAGCGACTCCGAGCTTTTTCATGACATTTATGGTGATGGACAGGTCTCTGGTCTATAGACATTATCATCATTATCAGCCTGTATCTACCAACTGCTAGATATATCCTCCTAATTCAATCTCGTAGAGACATACCAAGCATAAGCCTCTTTATAGAAGTTAAAGCGACTCTGACGAGAATTCCCGAATGCTTTCCACCATATGCGACCCTCCGCTTTCCGGTACCAGGCGCTTTATGAGGTCATTCATCAAAAGATTAGCACTCTACATTTCATCGCCCCATACGCGGCATCCACTCTAGGAATTACCTCCTGCAGCTGCCACGGCTCACTCGGCAGATGTGGCTAGCCCATTGCCACTTCAGCTTGCAGACTCTGAGAGGTATTTTTTTATGGGACGGTAGCTCCACCGCACATTTCCACCACTGTGTCGCGTG
Source organism: Hypsopygia costalis (assembly GCA_937001555.2). NCBI lineage: Eukaryota > Metazoa > Arthropoda > Insecta > Lepidoptera > Pyralidae > Hypsopygia > Hypsopygia costalis. The sequence continues at coordinate 8,473,429 of OW443350.2, forward strand.
TGTAGCAAGGATTAGAGACCAGCAGTGATCACCAAAAAACAATGAAAACTGGCCAAGTGCGAGTCGGACTCGCGTACGAAGGGTACCATTATCGATAAAAACGGCAAAAAAAATCATGTCTGTTGTATGGGAGCCTCGCATAAATATTTGTTTTATTTCAATTTAATTATATATTTTTAAAGTGATATAACTACAATAATATTCTGTGAATATTTCAAGCGTCTACCTGTTGCCGTTATCAATATCGAGTAAAAACGAGCAAATAGAAATCACGTTTGTTGTATGGGAGCCCCCTTAAATATTTATTTTATTCTGTTTTTTTGTATTTGTTATTACAGCGGCAACAAAAATACATCATCTGTGAAAATTTCAACTGTCTAACTGTCACTCTTCATGAGATACAGCCTGTTGACAGACGGACTGACGGACGGACAGCGAAGGCTCAGTAATAGGGTCCATATTGCCCTTTGGGTACTGAACCCTAAAAACGAGAAAGTTGCGCGGAAAATGAGAAAATTTAAGAAGAACATAGGATACGTTTTATAAAGAAAAAGTAAACGCGGGCGGTCGTGCTCTTGTAGTGGAGACTAAAATGACCTGATGATGATGATGAAACGCGGGCGGAGTCGCGGGTGGAAGCAAGTATGAGTATAAATGTACACTCACGTGCCAGCTAAACAGAATACAAGAGTTCTGTACTTCTGTTACAAAGTTCTAACAAAAGTTTTAGTTGCAAAAGTTTCGCGTTAGGTGTCGTTATCTACGGTCCGCATAATTTGGGGCACAAGATATAGATTTGTTAGATATGAGTTGTTAGAGAATGATGGAAGTTTTTTGAAGACCACCCAAATATTAAATAAGTGAATTTAAGGCCATCATAAAGAAGAAAAGGTGGGGTAAAGGTGGTGGTTGCGAGTTTCGGAAGAAAGGAATCAAAGAGACATATTGGGTATTGGCATGTATTTGATAATCACTACATATTCTACAACAAAGTTGCTTCCCCTGTGTGTCCGTCCCTATGTATACTTAGTTCTTTAAAACTACTAAACGGATTTTGTTGCGGTTTTTTTAAATAGATAGAGTGTTTATAATGGAAGGTTTATATGTATAATACATGCATAACATAATAGAGAAACACTGATAATTTTCGAGGTTTCCAATGTGATGTCTAAAATAAACACATTTGTTTGCGCTTATATTGCAAACGCTGGCTAAACCCTACGAGATAGATCAAAATAATGTAGTACAGTACTGTTCACCTTAAAATGGTCCACAATAAAGTCCGCGATGGTATATGTCTATCTCTTAGGGATAACTCACAATAACCGTTTTTTATCCTTTACTTTTTACAAGAAATAATGTTTTGTAGAAACACAAACACCATCCGTTTACCTTAATAATGCCTTAGCGGCGAAACCGGTCGGTAATATTAAATATAATAACGTGGAATAGTACAAGTGCTTTATTATACCACTAGCTGATGCCCGCGACTTCGTTCGCGTGGACTTTATGATTCCGCCGTATTAATACAAATACGAACTAATGTTCTTATGTAACACATAAGAAAATATTTGTTATATAATACGTTAAAAGTAAAAAAAAATTTTTTTTTTGTTTAACATTGTAACCATAGTTTAAAAAAAATTAAGGGAGTCTTTCCTTCGGGAGCTGATATGAAAAGACCAGTCCTAAGCTTGACACCAGCGAATTTTAGTGATTTTTTTATTGTCATGGCAAAGCAAGTGGTCACAGACAACTGCGTACGTTTAAAATTAAAATGGAATTTTTTTTGGAGAAGAGTGGTATACGCGCAATAAATACAGTTTCACCGGCACCACTCCCAGTGAGAATCTCAGCTTCAATTATATTGCGCTGCCATTGACTTTACTTCAGGCAGGAGATCTTCCCCAAATTTTAATAATATTCTTGAAAACTCTTGGGCACGTAAAGTTCTATCTACAGCTTCTAGTGCCTTACTGTTGGCCATTTCGCATTCATCTCAAACGATTAGACAGCAATCTTGAAGCACCTTTGCTTTGTCACAGTTTCGTGTCACAGAGCATGTCGGTGTTTCAATTCTGTTTAAATCGAGTAGGATATTGAACATTGTATTTGCGTCCTTCCGCCTAGTAGTAATGTGGCTGCAATACCTGGCGATGCTGCTCCGAGATCTTATTTTGGCGCCTGATTTCAGCGTAATCCACGCTGAAATCAGGCGCCAAAATAAGATCTCGTCAGGTATGTTTTTCCAGTCCCTCCTGGAGCATCTAAGAAAAACAGTTTCCTCTCGTCGCTTAAAACACTTTCCACCACCAAATCAAATAAACTCTGATCTTGCCACATAGCGTCCCGCAAATGCACGTATTCTTCTGGTTTGTGCGAATATATACCAATCGTTCCATTTCAATTTTAGCGTACACGTCTATAATAAACTGACTAATAGACCACGTTACCTTTGTAAATAAAATAAAACGATTGCGTCTAACTTGTAGCAGGTAAGAATAAAAGTAGCACCACGCGATTTTATTTTTACAATACATTCAATATTTTGTTAATCTATTTATTGTTATAATAAATAGATTAAAAAAAAACACGCTATAATAGCAAATAGAACTAAAAAAGTTACTTAAAATTTTTTTGAGATCATTGGCTATTATAACGTGTTTTTTTTTCCTTTTTTGAAAACTATAATTTATTGTAAATACGTGTTGTTTATGCAAATAAATTTAACTTTGTTCTGCATCAGGTGTTCCAAATCTTGAATTTTTATACCTCAACAAAAAATGATCATCAGGCTGAACAACTTTTGCTAAGGAGTCATTTTTAAATTTCTTATAGTTTACCTGAACCATTATGGTTCTGCATCAGGTGTTCCAAATCTTGGATTTTCCAAATTTCAACAAAAAATGCCATTCAGGTTGAACAACTTTTGCTAAGGCGTCATTTTTATATTTCTTATAGTTTACCTGAACCATTAAGGTTCTGCATCAGGTGTTCCAAATCTTGGATTTTTATATCTCAACAGAAAATCCTCATCAGGCTGAACAACTTTTGCTAATTCGTCATTTTTATATTTCTTATAGTTTACCTGAACCATTATTGTTCTGCATCAGGTGTTCCAAATCTTGGATTTTTATACCTCAACAAAAAATGCTCATCAGGCTGAACAACTTTTGCTAAGGAGTCATTTTTAAATTTCTTATAGTTTACCTGAACCATTATGGTTCTGCATCAGGTGTTCCAAATCTTGGATTTTTATACCTCAACATAAAATGGTCTTTAGATTGAACAACTTTTCTAAGGCGTCATTTTTATATTTCTTATAGTTTACCTGAAACATTATGGTTCTGCATCAGGTGTTCCAAATCTTGGATTTTCCAAATTTCAACAAAAAATGCCATTCAGGTTGAACAACTTTTGCTAAGGCGTCATTTTTATATTTCTTATAGTTTACCTGAACCATTAAGGTTCTGCATCAGGTGTTCCAAATCTTGGATTTTTATATCTCAACAGAAACTGCTCATAAGGCTGAACAACTTTTACTAATTCGTCATTTTTATATTTCTTATAGTTTACCTGAACCATTATTGTTCTGCATCAGGTATTCCAAATCTTGTATTTTTATATCTCAACAGAAAATGCTCATCAGGCTGAACAACTTTTGCTAATTCGTCATTTTTATATTTCTTATAGTTTAACTGAACCATTATGGTTCTGCATCAGGTGTTCCAAATCTTGGATTTTTATACCTTAACAAAAAATGCTCATCAGGTTGAACAACTTTTGCTAAGGCATCATTTTTATATTTCTTATAGTTTACCTGAACCATTAAGGTTCTGCATCAGGTGTTCCAAATCTTGGATGTTTATACCTCAACAGAAAATGCTCATCAGGCTGAACAACTTTTGCTATGGCGTCATTTTTATATTTCTTATAGTTTACCTGAACCATTATGGTGCTGCATCAGGTGTTCCACTTTCCAAAATCAATTATACCCTATATTTTGCCCAGGCTTAACAGCTATATAACAAAAAAAGTTTCATTCGAATCCGTCCAGTACTTCCAGAGATTAGCGTGTACAAACAGACAAACAGACAAACAGACAAACAGACAAACAGACAGACTTTTTTTTTAAAATTCATACTCTATTACTGTATCTCCATCGCCTCCAATTGTTTTTTTGTAAATATATTCAATGTACAGACACATTATTTTTACTGTTTTATTATATGTATAGATTAAAATAATGGCTTATTTACGATGCGATTTTAAGCAATACAGCATTAATCCTTATCCAATTAAGTACCTTAAATACATCAATATGGCCCTATACAGCATGTAATTTAAATGATTTGCGCTTAATTTGGGACCTGGTGGCGCAGTGTAAATTATCCAGAAATATTTGTTTATTATTATTATAATGTTGCTCGTGCGTTGACAGTATTTTCACCTTACTGCTGTTAACGCAGCTCCTTACATCTGAAGACATCGCTCTCACTCAGAAATACTAAAATCGAAAGGGTTGAACAAATAGTCTGGGACCATAGATATCATCACTCTCGATTCAGGGGCCGTATGGCCTTTTTAGACTGGTGCGTTTATCGCCCCGGATATATATATTTTTTTATACTACGTCGGGTGGCAGATAAGCATACAGCCCGCCTGATGTGAAGCGGTTACCATAGCCATATTAACACTCGCAACATAAAATATCGCTCGCGCGCCGCCACCCCCGCTGCCATCGTATCATCTCCTTCCTTTCTGGTGACCTCACTCACTCACAGGAACACAACAGCCCTCAAGGGGGCTGCGGTATTCTGTGAGGTGGACCTCCACCTCACAGAATACCGCAGCCCCGAAGCAGGAAGCTACCTGACTGGGGAATGTACCTACATTCCCCAGTCGGGTAGTTTCCTCTCTTTTCGCCAGAGCTTCGTTTGTCAGTCAGCAGGGTGCATCGCGTGCAGGTGAAGTTGGCTTTGGTTCAAAGATGTTGATGAACCACTTACACCCCAAAAAAATTTACTATGCCAGATCCCGCATGCGGGGCGAAAAACGCATGACTTTAAAAAGGCCCGTACTGCCGAAGCTGAAGTCCACCACCACCGGATTTTTTGATTGTGAAAATCAAAGTTCAGCTTAGATTTGTGGTAATTGTGTTTAGCTTGGCCGATAGGAACCTTAGACCTCTGGCGACCAAGCTGAAAGATATTTGTCATTGAGCTTACCCGAGTGAGGCAGAGAAATCTCTGCCGAAACATAATGTTGTGGAATTCAATGCCGACGTACGAGTATTTTCCTCTTCATTTAAACCCAGGGTTGTTTATAAATATATAAATAAATATTTCTACACAATTTACACAGCGCCATCTAGTCCCAAATTAAGCGAAAAGCTTGAGTTATGGGTACTGATACTGATAAATGTACTAAAATACATTTTTTTTGTAAGTACATACTTATAATACATAGAAAACACGAAGTTTAGACGAAGCGTGAAGAAATTTATACATGGTTCGTGGGGCGGACCGCCAGCGATGCGCTAATCGCAGTGATGGCGGTCCTCACAATTAGTCTTCACTTGTGCTTTCCATCAGGCAGGGTGGAGACATTTTCACCGACCACATTAAAAAAAAGACTCAGTTTCAGAATCAAAAATTGTTAATTGATTCGGGTGTTATTTTGCGGAAGTCAAATTTATCTACACTACTTTCAGTGCTACCGTCACAATTCATGCAAACTACTGCCGGTCGGCATCCACCCACTACCATTAGTAGTTGCAATGCGACTGCCGTGAGACTGGTGTAAAACATATTGATGTGAAAAAAAGTCGCTGATGTTAATCCTGGCTACACAGGAGACACAGTGGTTGGAATGTTTGGGAGCTCCCGTGCCGCTAGTAAGTGTACATATAGGTGGGTTCAACAACACAGGAGTATACCAGTTATTTCCCGGTTATTGACACACCGCAAGAGGAAGTTAGTAGTGGAATAATATAGAGTATTGGACTTCCACAAAATGAAAATAATACACGGTCACAGGTCTTGAATTATTTATGAAATATGACAACGTGGTCAAACTCGTTAACTCTGGGACGAGATCGCCGCCCGCTTAGGGTTACCAGACCTACGAAATTTTTGATATGTCAGGAATTTTGATCCTTTGGGAAATAAAGTAAAGTATATATAGTGAGGAAATTCCAAGGAATAGGTAGTTTTCCATCACATTTTTATAAAATAGAAAAGTGAATACTTTAGAACATACATTACTGTGAGAGCGACATTGCATATATAAAAATAAATAAAACTAAAAAATATAAAATAAAAACGGTAATTTAAAAAACTAAAAAACCCGACTGCTTTTCTGTGTAATTTGGAAATGAAAAACCCGTAACAAGAAAACATGTAGCAGTCGGGACCCTACATGTGCTCTAAATTCACTAAGCCTCCATTTCTAGAATGATTCCCGACTGCTACATGTTTTCTTGTATTAGGGGTTTTTCATTTCCAAATTACACAGAAAAGCAGTCGGTTTTTTTTTAGTTTTTTAAATTACCGTTTTTATTTTTTATTAAACTTCTGCCCGCGGTTTTGTCCCATGTTCTCAATGCTCAACACAATATCGGGATTTTATATTCCGATATTGCATTGTACCCAGTATTTTAGATTTTTATATGACTAAGGTGGCCAAAAGCATACGGCCTGCCTGATGGAAAGCAGTTTCCGCAGCATATGGACGCGACCAACACCAGGAGCTTCATTCACGCGTTGCCGACCCTGTAAATACCTCTTCACACCCTTTTTGAATAACCCCATGCTGTAGCCTATTGGGAAAACCTCGACAGGGAGAGGAGAGGTATGTAGTACATAAATATATATTCTATATATAGAAATGTAACATTTACATCTCTTCCACCGTTTATCGTGAAAAGGTAACAAATATACCTACCTAAATACTAGCTTCATAAACATTCACGTTTATAATATTAGTATGACGCGATATAGGATAGAATATAATATATATTTTAATTGCAATTGATGTTTACTTAATAATATACAGAAATTAAACGATGAATTACTTATGATCACGATGACTTGGCAAATGGCTTTAAATAAACCCAAGCACAAGCGACTTCGGTGTCGTTGATAGATAAAACATCTGTTCTACGTTCAAAGTTGTGTGTATAAATTTAACCAATACAATTTGCACAATCGTAACACTATTTACATTCAACAGGTTTAGCGACAGCGCCATCTAGTGACAGCTTGCTTAAACTAACAATAATAATATACAGTAGAAGTCGATTATCCGAACTAATTGAGGGACATGGGTGTTCGGATAACCGGTATTTTCGGATAATCGAACTACCTATGTATAACCAAATGCGAGTCGGACTCACGCACTAAGGGTTACCAATATCTATAACGTTTGTTTTACCGGTAAACAAATATTTAAGCGGGGCCCCTTAAATATTTGTTTTATTTTAATTTAATTATTTATTTTTAAAGTAAATATGTAACTAAATATACTGTAAATATTTCAACCGTCTACCTGTAGCCGTTATTAATATCGAGTAAAAAAAAATCACGTTTTTTGTATGGGAGCCCCTTTAAATATTTATTTTATTCTGTTTTTAGTATTTGTTGTTATATATTGCAATAGAAATACATCATCTGTGAAAAATTCAACTGTCTAACTAGAATGAGATACAGCCTGGTGACAGACGGACGGACGGACAGACGGACAGCGGCGTCTTTAAGGTTCGTTTTACCCTTTGGGTACGGAACCCTAAAAAAACGTACAGACAATCTTATATTAAAACATGTATGTACTAGTTACAACGCTTAAAAAGATCTTCCTTTGCCGAAGCGGCTTGCTTGATACTAAACAGTGTTACTTAATGTAATGTAAAATCTTCCTTGTGAGATATGAATATATATATATATCTTTTTTTTACCCGCTTACCGGCTTAGGTCTTAGGTCACGTATTTCTTTAGGACAAATATTTGATTCTGGTCGCTTTCACCCTGTGTATCATTCAAACCAAAGCAAGGCAATATTTAAGCAAGTAAACACTTCAGAAGCACCAATTAACATTTCGTCTTCATTATTTGAACTTGTAGTTGATGAGGGGCTAGTAGTTCGGATAAGCGGTCGTTCGGTTAAGCGACGTTCGGATAATCGACGCTCCACTGTATATACTTCAAAGATTGTAATAATTTTTAAAATAACTATAGGGGTTTACAGAGGTTCAAAATAGGTCTTAATTTGTTTAAAAAAAGCTCAGTAAAGCTTGCTCGTTTAGGGACCGTATTACAAAATAATTTCATTAATAAAATTTCATTCTCTGCAAAGTAGTTTTGGGATATTTTAACATCATAATAAATGTGTGTTTTATTCAAAAGGTAGGTGGTAATGCACTTATGAACTTTGACTGTGGCTATATTAAATGTAAAAAGCTTACAAAAAAGTCAATGCCTTGCCTGTGAAAAAAATAAATTTTTTTTTTCAATTGGTAACCCTACGATTGCCGGCCGAAATGTGAGATTTCTTTTGACACGGGTCTGTTGTTTTTCATTACTGTAGACTTAGGTCTTGAGACGTAAAATACTTTGATACGTAAGCTGTTTCATCTGATAAGCCGTGAGTACCAAATATAACCTTTTTGGCCCACTTAGGTATTTGGTCCAATGTACCTACATAGTTTTGTTTGTTTGTATTATCTTTATTGTTCAAATTACACAATGAATAAGTACATGAAAAATAAAGCTGTACAAAGGCGGACTTATCCCACGTGGGGATCTCTTCCAGTCAACCTTAGTAATTGCGTGGAGTGGACATTACAGTGACTGGCAAGTAGAACATCGAGTAATAAATTAAAGTAGGGAATTCGCAAACAAATAAATAAATAAAATACATAAAAATCTAAATTATATAATTTTAACAAAAAAAAGCGACTCCAAACATTACTCTACATTTATGTATGTAGATACAGGCTGATGAAAAAAATATGGAACCAATCTGGAAGTATACTCTTACAAATAAAAAAGCTTTTTTCAAATCGGTTTATAAATGACGGAGTAATGAAATAACAAACCTAACAGTGGGTAGATACAGGCTGATGGTTGATGATGATGATGATGAAAAAAATATGGGACCAAACTGGAAGTCTTTCAAATAAAAAAGGTTTTCTTAAAATGGGTTTATAAATTCTCCTCTTTTTTTGGAGTCGGTTAAAAACTATAGTACACGGGCGATGAAAATATTTAGGTAACTTCAAGTCTCATCAGTAAATAATCAGTTTAATCCATAACATAGGAACCACGCGAAAAGTTTTGTGAAGTCATAATTAATAATAAATAAATATTACACACAATATTTTACACAGCGCCATCTAGTCCCAAATTAAGCGCAAAGCTTGTGTTATGGGTACTAGACAACTAATAAATGTACTTAAATACATTTTTTTTGTAAATACATACTTATAATACATAGGAAACACCCAGACCAAGACAAACAGACATGTTCATGCCCACAAATGTTTGTCTTGTGCGGGAATCGAACCCGCGAAATCGGAGTCAAAGTGGCCATTGCTAACCATTCGACCACCGAGCTCGTCCTCGAGAATTAATATGCATCAACTCATATTCATCACACTGCTGGGATACGGATCTTCCATCAATTGAAGGGATTTAGAGTTTACTGCACCACGCTGCTCAACTTATGGTTGGCGTAGGACAGTATTTTCAAGCTGCCCGAAGGCCACTGACTTCATTCAATGATAGTCATCTCATTATGACAGCTGGGACCGACAGCTTAACGTGCCTTTCGAAGCACGAAGCTCGAGATAAATAAACCTATCTATATACAGTCTACGGTCGACGTTTGCTTAACTTGCATAATCGAGAAGGACTGATATGCGTAACGAAATATCGGGCTCCTCATTCAAAGTCATAGTTAAGAGCCACAGCTATAAATAAATATTCCTGGACAATTTACACAGCGCCATCTAGTCCCAAATTAAGCGAAAAGCTTGTACTATGGGTACTAGACAACTGATATAATACTCAAATACATTTTTTTTGTAAATATATACATATAATAGATAGAAAACGCCCAGACCAAGACAAACAGGCATGTTCATGCACACAAATATTTGTCTTGTGCGGGGATCGAACCCGCGACCTCGGAGTCAAAGTGGCCATTGCTAACCATTCGACCACCGAGCTCGTCAGTAAAAGCTATAATGCTTAATTGCTAAAACACTTACTACAGGGATCGAATATGCAATAAAAAAAAAATTATTGCCTGTAAAGTCGGTTTACGGACGATAATTTTACGTAATAACGACATAAGAAATATAGGCCGATCGTGCCTCTCTATCGCTTTTTCCGCGCTCTCGCTTGCACATTCGGCTCAAGCGGAACATGACAATGAATCATGCTTTTTCGTGTGTGCAGCCGGCCTTCATCGATTTATAAAACGTTATCACGTCAAAAATCCGAAGACCCAAAGGTGTTAACTTCGCTATCAGGGTTAGCAAGCTGAAGTGTCTGTGGGCTACATCTGGCAAGTGACCGATGGCAGATATGACGGCAGCTCTCCACACAATCCCACCGCTGTGTCTCCTATGTACAGGGTTGCCAGGTTTTTTTCGAATAAATACCGAACAATGAGCAAAAAAAAAAACAAGTTTCAATCATTTATTTAGTTAGGTTATAAAGTACCATTATACTTTATAACCTAACTCATAAAAATTATATTTTTTCCCACTAATGCACACTTCCAGCAATGTCTGATTTGCTTTAATTACCTCATGCATTTCGCGACATGTCATGCATGCTTAGCAACGCAATTCGCGAAATGGCTCGAAAACAATGAGCGCGTGCACGAAGCGGGAACATCGATTGTCGATTACGTAAAATCTGACAGTTGAATCGTTTACTAAGGAGAAAAAATTATTAGAAAAAAAAATACCGAACCTCCCATACTTCGGTATTTTTGTTATACCGAACACCGAACACAGTGGTAAAATACCGAACGGTTCGGTAGAATACCGAACACCTGGCAAGCCTGCCTATGTAGCCAGGATTAACAGCGGCGACCACCAAAAAAGGCAATGAACAGTTAAGTCCATTGCAGGGAATAAGACTACGGCAGCATTGGAACTCACAACGAATAAAATCAGAAGATATTAGTAGAAATAAGAAGCTTTTGGAATTTGACTTCCCCTTTTAACAATGGCATGTATGAGCGGAAAGTCCTAGAGCAAAGGCCGCGTATGAGGTAACGAAACGTTGGGTATCCGCTCTCTAGATGGACCGACGATCCCAAAAAAGCGGCTGGATATGGAAAGCGGAGGATCTCATATGGTGGAAAGTATTGGGGAAAGCCTATTATAGAGCAGTTGGTAGATACAGACTGATAATGATGATGACCTAACCACTGTGTAATCAAGGCCGAGTTCATTATCATGTATCTATAGCATCATGGATACAACAACAATAATATATTCGAGTGAATAACGAGCTGAGTATATTATGTTATTATTGTTATATCTGGGTGCATAATTAAACGCGACTGCGTTTGTCTCCAGAAAATCTGCATGAATTTCAGTCATAGGGCAAGTTCACAGCGTCGGAAAATTAATTTATCTAAATGTAATGTAATATGTACATAAAAATAATTCTTGGAATGTTCACCAATTATATTCATAAAGAACTATTTTGTTACCCTTATTTTAAACCGACTCCAAAAAAGGAGGAGGTTCACAATTCGGCTGTATTTTTAGGGTTCCGTACCTCAAAAGGAAAAACGGAACCCTTATAAGATCACTTTGTTGTCCATCTGTCTGTCTGTCTGTCTGTCAAGAATTTCTATGTCGAGAAGGCGTGGAGGTATCAAGCTGAAATTTGAACTGTATACTCAGGTCTACGGTCCCATGAAGTTGTAAAAAAATCAAACTGCTAAGTTTACGTAGAAAAAAGTTACGGCCGTTTATTCAGCAAAAAACGCATATTTCGACACACTCAAGGGAATCAAAACCTATAGGGTACTTCCCGTTGACCTAGAACTATGAAATTTGGTAAGTAACATCGTTATAGACTACAAGTACAGGAATAAATCTCAAAACTATACATTTGTAAATAGATCTTTAAAAATAGGGGGTCTATATTTTTTATAGGGTGTCGAAATTTCAAATTGAAACTACTAGTTCAAATGGGGTATCATATGAAAGGGCTTGATGTACACATTTCAAAATATATTTTATTTATTTTTTTCGACGCATTATTTCTTAATTATAATGAAAAATATCAAATTTAATAATGATACTACGTACCTACGGAACCCTCGGTGGGCGAGTCCGACTCGCACTTGTCCGGTTTTTTTTTATGTTTGTTACTTAATTACTCCGTGATTTATAAACCGATTTTGGAAAAAACTTTTTTATTTGAAAGAGTATACTTCCAGACTGGTCCCACATTTTTTTCATCATCATAATCAGCCTGTATCTGCATACATAAATGTACAGTAATGTTTGGAGTCGGTTTTTTTTTGTTAAAATTATTAAGCTCAAAAGTGCTACTCAATTTTAGCAAGTAAAAATATATCGAGTAAGGCACGCCTTACTATCATTGAGGGAGTGTTAACGTCTACACTGACTGATGGTAGTGAATAGTGGGTATGGCAGAAGAAGCATGAAAGTAGAATTAATGCGGTAGAAATGAAAGCTTTGAGAAGTATGTGCGGAATTAGAATAACAGATAGAGTACGAAATAGGAAGATACGGAAACGATGTGAATTGAAAGAAGATGTTGTGACAAAGATTGAAAAGGTTGTTTGGAGATGTGGAAAGGATGGATGAAAAAAGAATCACGAAAGAGGTTTATCGAACGAAAGTGAGTGGAAATGTCGGTAAAGGTCGTCCTAGGCGTACGTACAATGACCAAATACGCGATGTGTTGATAAAGGGCCAAATTAGAAGTGCCCGAAATCGACGGGCCTGCATGAGGAGGGTAATGAATGTGGAGGAAGCAAAGGAAGTATGTTTGCGGTGCATCTGGCGTTCCGTAGTCTCTGCCTACCCCAACGGGAGACAGGCGTGATGATAAGTAAGTAAGTAAGTTGACAGAACTTACTAACGTACTTATCTTATTTACTTACTGACAGCCTTTTGTAATATTAAGGAACCTTTTGATAAAGAAACTTTAAATATAATTGTGGCTCCATCTACAAAATAATTACGTGCAGCCAGTGGCGGGCTAAGGATAAAGCGGGCCCTAGGCAACATTGTACTTCCGAACGTACTAAAAATGTTAAAAAAAAAATAAAAACCTAACTTTTGGGGCCCAAAAATTTCGGGTTCTAGGCACGTGCCTAAGTTGCCTAGTCCTTAGTTCGCCCCTGCGTGCAGCCCAATCTGCCACTCTATTTAGATCGTCGTTGATAAGTCCTAAACTATACATTATGGATGCAATCAAGAATTGGGAATTGTGTTGTCGCTACTTATAATGTCGGCTGACCATGCAAACTATGCCTAGATTCACTAGTTAGGTAACAAGACAGTAAGTTAGCCACTTAATGCGACCGTTGTCGGCGAGACCTGGCGGAACGATCGAAAAATGCTTTTAACACGGTATTCGCAATAGGCTATTTCACCAACATTTTTTTTCGGTTTGATATGTAAAAATACGCTCCAATAATATAACCATAGGTGAAAGAATTACTTCGATAGCACAAAAATCTCTCGAGATATGTTAATTTGAAAATCACAATTTTGTACTTTCCCGAAAACGCTCCATACAAAAGGCTACTGAGTTATGACGTCACAGGTTCAAATCAGAAATTTGTATGACAGCTACGTTAAATCTTACGTTTATGTAATTAGTATCGTAATAAAAGTTATATTATTTTTTATTGCTTCTCCAATGGAAATATTATTTTTTAATAATTTCATACTGTTAAAATGGACTTTCCCGCCAAACTTTGATCGACCCTAAAATAAGTCGGACGGAAGATATTAGAATTAAAGTTTGCAGATCTTTATAGTTTTATGTATTTTACGATATTGTTAAATAATTTATACAATTTTTGAACATTGTCTAATAGCCTATTACGGATGCAATAAAGAATTGGGAATTGTGTTGTCGCTACTTATAATGCAACTAAACTGCCAAAATTCACTGGTAAAATACAAGATAGTAAGTTAGCCACTTAATGCGACTGTGGTCGGCGAGACCGGGCGCGGCGGAACGATCGAAAACTGCTTTTAACACGGTATCCGCAGTGACCCTTAAATTCAATATGTTTTATGACCCATGGCGTGCTGATAAAGTTTAGTGAAATAAAAATATTGGGTAGGAACCAATATTTTTAGGTTAAAAATGTAAAAAGAGGCGAGGTAAAGCCGCAAATAATATTGTTAAAGCGTAAAAGCTCGTGAAATGTGCAAATAAATCTTTTTCACACAAATCCCGGTTTGATTTTTACCTGGAAACTGGGTAGGTACGTAAATTTTATTTTTTGATATGTTAATTTTATTAAATCGGGAAATATTCGTTTATAGATATAATTGAAGAGCCTGGTGTTCGATTGGCTAGCAATGGCTATTTTGACCCCGAGGTCGCGGGTTCGTTCCCCGCACAAGACAAACATTTGTGTGCATGAACATGTCTCTCTCTTTGTCTTGGTCTGGGTGTTTTCTATATATTATATGTATGTATTTTAAAGAAAATGTATATAAGTACATTTACCAGTTCTCCAGTACCCATAGTACAAGCGTTGCGCTTAATTTGGGAAGAAATATTTATTTATTTAATTTTAAATTGCGAAATATAATCTTTAAAATTAAAAAAGAAATTGACTTCAATGAAATCAAATCACTTCAATGAAGTCTGTGGCCTTTAGGTGGCTTGAAAATACTGTCCTCCGCCACGCCGCAGTTGAGCAGCGTGGTGGAGTACGCTCTAAACTACTTCAATTGAGGGGACACATATCCCAGCAGTGGGATGAGTAAGGGTTGACGACAACGCGACGACTTTGTCCGCATGGTCAATAAACTTCTGTTTGTTTCAGTTGAAACATTTTTTTTGTTATTTCAATTTATCATGCAAGAGCTAATTATTTCGGGGATAAAAAGTATCCTACGTATATCCCTATAAACCACTTTATTTTCCTGTGGAAATTTCATTATAATTGGATTCGCCTTCCGAAAATGAAGATTATTAGATTATTGAAATTTTGGGTCTCGTGTCCACTAATTGAAAATTTCATCTCAGATTTTTTTTTTTTTATACCACTTCGGGTGGCAGACAAGCATACGGCCCGCCTGATGTGAAGCGGTTACGATAGCCATATTAACGCTCGTAACATAAAATATCGCTCGCGCGCCGCCACCCCCGCTGCCATCGCAGTATCTCCTTCCTTTCTGGTGACCTCACTTACTCGCAGGAACACAATAGCCCTCAAGGGAACCGTTATTTCGCTGCGGTATTCTGTGAGGTGGAGGTACATTCCCCAGTCGGGTAGCTTACAATTACGCTCCCTACCTCTCTTTTCGCCAGAGCTTCGTTTGTCAGTAAGCAGGGTGCACCGCGTGCAGGTGAAGTTGGCTTTGGTTCAAAGATGTTGATGAACCTCTTACACCCCAAAACTATATCCCTGATACCTTATAGTTGCGACTCATTGTATTGCCAATATGAAAAGGTCTCACTTGTCATTAAACTCTTGAACATAATTATGTACAAAGTTACAAACGCAAACGGACGGTTAGCAATGGCCACTTTGACTCCTAAGTCGCGGGTTCGATTCCCGCACAAGACAAACATTTGTGTGCATGAACATATCTGTTTGTTTTGGTCTGGGTGTTTTCTATGTATTATAAGTATGTATTTACAAAAAAAAAATGTATTTAAGTACATTTATCAGTTGTCTAGTACCCATAACACAAGCTTTACGCTTAATTTGGAACTGGATTGCGCTGTGTAAATTGTTCAGATGTTTTATTTTTTTATTTTTTTTATACCACCAGTGTAGTAAACAAGCATACGTAACACCAGAGGCATCACACGCGCGTTGCCGATCCTGTGAAAACCTCTTCACGCCCTTTTTGAAGAACCCCATGCTGTAGTCTCCTGAGAAACCGTCTGTTAGTTTGGGATCGTCGACAATCCTCACAGCGCGCCTTTGAATCGAGTCACAAGGTGCAAGCTGGTATCTAGGCGCTCTCGCCCATGGCAACAGTACTCCATATGCGGCCGTACTTGAGCTTTGTAAAGTATAAGTCTTTGCCGCGGATTGAAGTACTGCTTCGCCCTGTTGAGCACACCTAGTTTCTTCGACGCCAGCTTGACCTTCCCCTCCAGGTGACAACGAAACTGGACGTCGCTGGAGATTTCTACTCCAAGAATCCCAATGTTTTTGGCGATGGTAAGGGGGTGTGTTTTGGAATTGAGGAGCCACAGCAAAAGGGGTTTTCTTAGCGGTGAACTAGACTAGACTTGTGTCTTAGTGGGATTGAAATGAACCAGGTTCTTTCGCCCCCAATCGGATACACTATTCAGTGTGCTCTCGATGTTCAATTAGTTATTATTTATTTATATTTATTTATTTATTTGGCCTCTATTCGATGAGCTCGGTGGTCGAATGGAAGTCCGAGGACGTATGCATTTTATTTACAGATTTTTCTCCGTAGCGCCTGAACATATCAGTCGTTTCGTTATTTAGTAATTAGGATCTGGTAACACAGGCTACATTTTAACCTTCCTCAACAATAGGAATAGTCGATTTTATATTTAATGTTATTTACGTAGTCGGGTTACAGTTTTCAGCGAAATTCATTGAGCTTATGGAATCGTCCGGTCGTTCTGTCTGTCCGTTGCCATGAAACTCAAAATTTAGAAATTCTGACTTCGGATTCGTGTAGAGCATCAAAAAGTAGTACTGTAAAGTGACCTTGGTTTTCCGAAATCAATTCGGGATGTAAAAAAAAAAAAAAATTGCTATGGTGGCGCATGCTGCGCGTCTGATGTTTTAATCTTTTTCTTGTTATCTTTCTTCTTTTCGTTAGGGGTTAAAGGGAAGAAAGGAAGAAGTTTTTATGAAACTCCACGCAGACGAATTCTCAGGCGAACGCTAGTAAGATTATAATTGAAATGTGTATTGTGAACGCGTCTTTAAGCGCGATTTCCATCCTTGCTACTGAAATGCAAATGTAGCTCTGTCATCTAAATTGATATTAAAATGAGTGTTCGGAGCTTTATGCAATCGCTCCGCCGCTGTTTGCCCAACGACGAAACGGGTAATGAGCTTTCTGAGTATTTTATTTACTTATACTTTGTGGACAACAATATAATGGCGAGAAACCACTCAATCGACTTTTTTTTGAATTGCCTCCCAATTGTAAAGTCGTATTTATATTTTTAAGTCAATAAAAGTAAACATACCGAATGTTTACATTTCTAACGTGAATACGTCTTTAAAATTGCTTCCGTATGGAGGCAATTAAAAAAAACCGGCCAAGTGCGAGTCGGACTCGCGCACGAAGGGTTCCGTACCATCACTACATAGTATAAAACAAAGTCGCTTTCTCTGTCCCTATGTCCCTTTGTATGCTTAAATCTTTGAAACTACGCAACGGATTATGATGCGGTTTTTTTTAATAGATAGAGTGATTCAACTGGAAAGTTTATATGTATAATATATGCATAACATAGTAGAAAAACACTGATAATTTAGAGGTTTCTAATGTGATGTCGTAAATAAACACATTTTTTTGCTCTTTCATTGCAAACGCTGGCTGAACCCAACGAGATAGATCAAAATAATGTAGTACAGTATTGTTCACCTTAAAATGGTCTACAAAAAAGTTCGCGATGGTATATGTCTATCTCTTAGTGGTAACACACAATAACCGTTATTTTATCCTTTGCTTTTTACAAGAAATAATGCCTTATTTACGAAGCGATTTTAAGCAATACAGAATTAATCCTTATCCAATTAAGTACCTTAAATACATTGCGCATTTAATATAGATCAATATGACCCTTCAAAGCATGTAATTTAAATGAATAGTTTAGAAGATATTACACATTTAAAATGCAGGGACATAACGGCTGTGGCGGTACCGGCCGCGGAGCCGGCGGCGTGTGCCTATAACTGGGGAAGGACTGGATAGGACAAAGCGCAAAGACCTTCTGTAGTACATTTAGTATCAGCATTGCACCCGTGCGAAGCCGGGGCGGGTCGCTAGTTATCTATAAAAACGGCAAAAAAATCACGTTTGTTGTATGGGAGCCCCCCTTAAATATTTGTTTTATTTTTATTTAATTATTTATTTATAAAGTGAATATAAAACTAAATATTATGTGAGTATTTCAAGCGTCTACCTATTACCGTTATCAATTGCGAGCAAAAACGAGCAAAAAAATCACGTTTGTTGTATGGGAGCCCCCTTAAATATTAACACAGTTCATGAAATACAGCCTGATGACAGACGGACGGATGGACGGACTGACGGACGGACAGCGGAGCCTTAGTAATAGGGTTCCTTTTTACCCTTTGGGTACGAAACCCTATAAACTAATGATATCAAAATCGGGGGATACGGTTGGGTGTTGCAGCTAATATCTATCACCTCCATCCAAAATTCTAATACACCACTGGATAGATGAAGGATCAAAGAATTTATTACGCCAAGTAAGGATTATGGATATCGCGTGCGGGGGAGGGGGAAGCGCTGCCATTTTGAGATAATTTTAGTGCATATACCATATTCACGTACAACAAACAGCCGTGTCCATGACACAGCCACACCCTATTTTTCCAATCCAGGAGTTTGTAGTAAAATATTAAAGAAAATACGGCTCCTGAAGTGTGGTCCCTCAATTCCCACACGCTATACACGAGATCTCCAGAACTATTATAAAAATAAACTTAATGTACTTACAGCTATTTTGTATATAATAGACTTATTCGCTAAATAACAGTTCACAAAGTATCAAAACTAAAAAAAGTTAAAACTATGGTCCCTCAGACCTCACAAACCAGATTATTTTTTTTGTGAATATCATTCAATCAAATCATTCGAGCCATATTATTTTCAGTTATATATATACTAGCATTCAGTATAAAATTGATACAAAATGTAGGAAATCTCAGCTTGTGCATTCATATTTAACCAACTAGCGAGATAGCTTTTTTATCCATTCTTTGGAAATAAGCCATATTAACTATATAAACATTATATTCTGCTCGCGTGAACTTCAAAAGATTAGCATAATTATATTATTTCAACTCCTAAACTGCATTTGTGCCTAGAATCACATTTAATTTCGCCTAGTTACTTGTGTTACTGGGTACGGCGCCAACTTTCCATCCCAGCACCTCAGGCACAATACACTGAGAGAACCAGTAGTTTGACTCCGACTTTTTTTTTTAATGTATACCTACCGCTCGACGGAGCGTTAGGGTTGGCATTTTTATACTACGTCGGGTGGCAGACAAGCATACGGCCCGTGTTCGAACATGTATTTATTGCAAGAAAACGTCAAGCTGCAACGTTGCTATTTAATTCCGTCAGGAGCTATCATTTTTTTATCTACCGCAAGAATGTTAACAATTTTATACATTTTGTACGGTGGTTATGTTTTTAATTATTACACATCTATACTTCGACACGAAACCTGAGGGCCAATTCTCGTAACAAAAATACAGTCAAAATTCAGTCTCAGTCTAATCTCGATCTCACAAATGTCACAAAAGGTATTCTACTAACGCAAAATACAACGTGAATTGACACTGAATGTGGTTTGAAATTGGAATGTGATCGAAAGTTGAACAAACTAAAACGGCATTCCCCTAGCACTTTGCGTGATATTGATATTTGAACGAAACTATCATCGGTATTCTACTGTCTAATTATACGTCATTTTTGACATTTCAATGAGATTGAAAGTTGATCGAAATGTGACTGATACAAAGCTGTAAATTATTAGTTCCAACGAACATACCGCACTGTGTTAGATTAAATAAACCATTAAAATGAATTGTCTTCATTGCTGGCGGTATTTAATAATTACTCAACGAGCTGCAAGAACAAGATGACGTCGCTCTGTGCAACACCGACTCGATAAGTACGCCTTCGAAATGAGTGACCGGGAGTTTAGAAAAACTTATCGGTTAACGAAAACAAACAATAGAGGAATAATAATATATAGTAGGAATAAGGATAAATTTTAATAAAGGAATTATAGTCCTACATCCGTAATGAGAAGCGACGAGGCGGGCTAAATGCGGTACCACCAAAGTAAGTTTCAACTTATAAATTTATCATTTATGTTCCTACAATACTCCCCAGAATAATTATACTCTGCAACGTAGTAATAAAGTCAACACAGTCCTAAATATTGTATAATATAATTATTTTCTTGATTTTTTTAGTTTTTTGCAAGTGGATCATACCTAACTTTGGTTGGTCAAACTCATATAATACCAGTCATGCTGTATCTGATGTATCTCAACCAAGTTACTGGTGCACTGAACATGGCAGGGATATTTATAAAATACATTCAGCTCACATTAACAACGGACACTCGGGAAATAAATAAGAGATAGTAAGTAAAGTGGCATTTAATAGAATAAATATGTAGTGTATGTATTTTCATTTATTTATTGTTAAATTATTTATCAGTAAAAAGTTGCACATCTTTGTCTATACATAATAATGATTCTTACAAATTTATAATTTTCATTTATTTCATTTGACTTGTGAATCCTGTACACTCCATGCTCAGTTCGTTGCCCTAAGGTTGCCTTGAAAAGATATCTCAACAATAAGGCCACCTTATTGCTTATACAAGTCTATCATAATTTTATTGATTCACTGTTCTCAAAGCATGATCGGTCTGTCCATGAAATTGTATTAGGAAACAATCACCTATTTTTTAATGTTTTTAGGTATAACAATGTGCCTTAATTTAAGGTTTTATTCAAAAGTCGGAATGCTTGGTGTCATTGGCTACATAGATGGTATACATGTTTGTATCATGAAGCTCTTAGAACGCAAAGAGGCATATTATTGTACGAAGGGATACCATTCTCTTAATGTGATGATAGTAAATGTAAAGAAATAATATTAACTAATTTGTTTTAATATGTACATAGTAATTTAAGTTAAATATAATTTATTTTCCAGATTTGCGATGCAGGCCTACACAATTTATGTGTGGACCCCTCTAGTCCAGGGAGCAACCACGACTCCACAACGTGTAGAGACTAGAGACCATCCTCTCAATAATTATTTATAAATTTTAAGTAAGAATGGAGAAGCCAATTTTCTTTTAGGTAGGTATGAGATGTTTCACAACTTGTATAATTGTCTACAAACTATACTCATCGTTAAATAAACGTTACACCACGATTTTTAGTGCCAAAGCCTACCTCACCTGCATGTGGTACACTTAACGACTAGCGAAAGAGGTTCTGGCGAAAGCTAGTTAGGGTACAGTGTATCAGCTGCCCGACTGGGGATGTACCTTCACCTCACAGAGTAATGTAACCAATTAACAATTCCCTTGTGGGTTGTTGTGTTTGTGCAAGTGAGTGAGGTCACCAGAAAGGAAGGAGTTGCTGCGTTAGCAGCGGGGGTGTGAGCGATATTTCATGTTGTGAGCGTTAATATGGCTACGGTAACTGCTTCACATCAGGCGAGCACTGGCATATGCATCATTACTGTCATCTCTCAAGTTTATAATACCTACATGAAATTATGACAGTCTAAATTTATAAAAACATTTGTTGTTACAGGTGATAGTGGATATCCTTTAAGGAAAAAATTATTAACACTAATTTTAAACATGGCAGAGGGTAGCCTGGATGCTCATTATTACAACATTCGAGTCAAAGGCCAGAATGTTGTGGAAAGGATCATAGAAGTTTTGATTTAGCCAGATTCAGGTAATGAATTCAAATATAGATAGGTATTGTAAAAGAATCAACTAAGTACTTAATCAATTATATATTTATAATACAAACAACATGGTATATTAAAAAGGCAATGTCTTAAAATCACTATAAATCACTTTTATTAGGCATCACATATTTATGATCACATGGATTGCAAAAAAATATAATTACCTATGTATTTGTAGCATTCAACAAACAATATATCAAGAATCACAATTAGAATAATTAACAATAGATAATATAATTAAGTTTTAATTGTTGCAGATGTCTGTTTAGTAGTCCGGCAGCTACAGTACAAACCAGAAATGGCAGCAAAAATTATGAATGCTTGCTGTGTGTTTCACAACATCCCAAATCGCTTCCATCTGAGAGTCTAAGATTTGTCGCAGTGTCAACAGGAGGAATAGCGAAGGTTGCAACTACAGCAGCATCTCATCGAAGCAATCCTGCTGGTCGCTTCCCCTGCTGCCGCTATAGCTGCAGGGCAGAGCTGTGCTACATGCTCTTGTCTGAACTCTGTGGGCCAATAAAGTTTGAATATTAATAAATACTGCTACCATACAAATCTAAAGTATTTTTCTTTTAATCCTATGTGTTTTCTTTAAAACAACAATTGTTTAAGAAAGATTTTAACCTTACCTGTTTGCAGTATTATAATCAATACAAGAGTAGAGTAACTTAATGTAGACATTATTGACCATGAATATGATAATGGCCTTTCTTTTGATAGACAGCAATGTTAACATCATCTGTGCCGGGGCATAGTTAGGGATTACCTAATAAAATCACTTAAATTCATGGTTAATAATGTTCACATAATGATACTCTGCGCTTGTATATTGGTTATAATACTGCAAACAAGGTTGTATTAACTAATTTAGCACAGATTTAAAATACATAACTACTACAAGTTAATCACAATATATAGGTACTTACTTTATTCCGTTCCTTTGCAGTTTTATGGGCACCATTAAATTCTGAATTTAAGATTTGTGTGCATTCTTGCTAGTGGCGTTTTGAGAGTGCGTTTCCCTCTTTTGCCCGCACTCTGCCAACAACCGATGTGCGATGCTGTTCCATAAAAACAAGCAGTAGCTCTAATTGACGCAGGGAAACTTGTTGGTTATATATAATGATATATTTTCGACTTTATAAATAACTATATGAATGCGACAAAATTAACTTTCTGTCAAAGGTTTTAAATGGACAAGGCAAGTTTGACAATTCTTTAATTTTCGCGGGTATAGTTTTGACAGTTCTTTTTTTTAATCTCTATGATTATTTAACGAGCTGTATATTTTATTCTGTGTCTGTTGAAATGTGGCACGCGATCGAAAGTGGATTTTGAATTGATCGTCATGAGACTGAATCGAGACCGAATCGAAACTGAACCGAAATGATATTGAAATTAGATCGTTAAAAATAAGAGCAGAATACCATATTTCTGTCAATTCATAATTCAGTCTCGATTCAGTCAAGTTTCAATATGTGTTGTAAGATAATTAGGAGAATTGGCCCTCTGGTTTAATTTCAAAGTCCTTAATTTAAATCATTACATGGGCCTAAACGAGCCGAATCATCATAATATTTGGAAGAACACCAGCGGAAAACAAATATATTCAAGAATACGATTCGATAATATCAAGAAATCAGTGTCCGAAAAATTGGAAAGGAATTTCAAGTCGAACAAAGGAAACGTGACGTGGTCATACATTTCTTTGTTAAAAGGCAATTTTTCGATATAATTTACCCAGTACTCGATTTAATCAGGTTGTGTTTTTAGTGTTTGATTGGTGTTATAAAGGTTAGTACACACATTATTGTAATATTTGTTGCAAAATAATAAAATCACATAAAATTAATTAAACGGGTTTGAGATAAATTTTATGTGGTTAATATGAATCATACATAATTATTACTGTATTCCACAATAAACTTGTTTATTTTATTTCATTAATATTATATGTGCATTAATTTTATAGTTCCTTTATTCATTTCATACTACGTTGGGTGGCAAACAAGTATACAACCTGCCTGATGGTAAGTGATTACCGTAGCATATATACTTGTTGTAATATATACGCTCTCAGGTTACCACTTCCGCTGCTAACCCAGCACATCTTCAGGAACTATATTTTGCTTCAGTGTGTAAGTACCGTGTTTTTACTGATAAAATCATCAATCTACATTGTGTAATCAAATAATAAAATTAGTCTATAATAATATTGTACTATTGTAATAATATTGTACACTTAACGTTAAAACTATAAACAGTAGTACAAAAAGCTAATTTCGCTGTAATATTGTATAATCAGCAAAAAATAGGTTCAGTATTTAGTATTAATTCATTCGGTAATAAACGTTGCATTATATACATTCCAGGTTGACTCCTTCACTTCCCAAAATGGCTGATGAGATCAAGGAACTGATTAAAAAACGTGGTAGCTACAAAGGCCGAATTACGGTATTTTCTACATATTTGAATAATTTGGACGATTCTTTGACTCCGTCTGAGGTATGTGAACTTCAATTACGCGTTAATAAAATAGAATCATTGTACGAGGCATATGATGAGTTGCAGTTGCGAATAGAATGTCTGACGGATGACCCAGCTTCGCAAATATTGGAAAGAAGCGATTTCGAAACGGCATATTATAAATCTTTAGCAAAAGCACAAAATCTTTTAGTCTGTCATGCTAAACCAATTGATAGTATAAGCGATGTAGCCTCATCCAGAGTCACCAATCATAAGCTCGTCAAGTTACCTACGATCCAGCTTCCAAAGTTTCAGGGTTTTTACGATAATTGGTTGGAATTTCATGATACTTTTAAAAGCCTCATCCATTCCAATGATGAAATAGACAACATTAATAAGTTTCATTATCTAAGGGCATCATTGGAGGGACCTGCTGCTGTGATAATTCAGTCCATAGAATTTTCAGCTAAGAATTACATAATTGCTTGGAATTTGTTATGTGAGCGTTTTGACAACAAACGATTGCTTATACAGAATCATGTATCAGCGTTATTTAATATAGAACCTATAACTAAAGAATCATCAGTTAGTTTAAAGCGGGTTAATGATCAATTGAATAAGAATTTGCGTGCGTTAGAATCACTGGGTGAACCAACTAAACAGTGGGATACTTTGCTTATTCATATAGTGAGTCATAAATTAGATGCTAAAACATATCGCGAATGGGAAGAAGTCAAAAGTAAGTTGGATAAAGATAAAACTATTACACTTGATACTTTTCTAAATTTCACGCGAAGCAAAGCTGATTTGTTAGAAACATTGGAAATGTCTCGCGTTTCTCAAACAGCTACAGGTAAAGGTGGTAAACTAAAAAGTATGGTATCTGTCACAAGTACACCGCAACTAGGTAAGGAACAGTCGCCATCAGAGCCAGGAAGTGTTTCTACAAACTTCACAAGATCTTGTGCTATATGTAAAAATGACCATTATTTAAATAATTGCCCACAGTTTTTAGCTCTTAGCAATGAGAAAAGATTGCAGTCACTGTCTAGTTGTAAAGTATGCTACAATTGTTTTAGATCAGGGCATTATGCTAATCAATGCAAACGCACTGGTTGCAAACTGTGTAAACGTAAACACAATACCCTTGTTCATGTAGCCGATATAAAACTTACACTTCCAGGTTCCACCTCACGTGATAGTGCTGACACGCAGGCTGCTCAAGCCGTGTGTAACATGTCAATTTCATGCGTTGGTACGTCTTCTCAGCGCGGTTACGATGTGTTGTTATCCACTGCTTTATTCAAAGTTTACGATAGCAATAATCAACCACACACCGTTCGTGCACTGTTGGACAGTGGTAGCACATCATGTCTTATAACTAAAGACATATGTCAACGTTTGAAATTGGCACCTTATAATACTGACAAAACACTTACCGGTATAAATAATGTAAAGTCACACATTTCTGAAATGGTGCGAGTGCCAGTGAAATCTCTAAATGAAGATTATTCAAATAATTTAGTTTGTTTTGTGCTACCGTCTCTTTCGGAAATGATACCATTTAAACCAGTAGATTTGTCAAGCTTAAACATACCAACTAATATTAATTTAGCAGATCCCAATTTTCATACTCCTTCTGCTATTGATTTAATTATTGGAGCAGATATTTTTTGGGACGTATTAGGTACACAGAAAATTAGTTTAGGAAGAAATAAACCAATGCTCTGCGAAACCAAGCTTGGTTGGCTGGTATCGGGCCCTATTAATAGTGGTCATGCGTTGAACTCTTCTCATTCAATATCCTGTAACCATGCAAACGTTGGTATGTCAGATTCAGTTTCTCTTAACGATGACATTCAAAATCAATTAACTCGATTTTGGCAGCTTGAAGAAGTTGGTGCTAAGTCATCGTATTATTCACAAGAGGAACAGATGTGCGAGGCACATTTCATTAAAAATACAACAAGATTAGCTGATGGACGCTTCTGTGTTCGCATTCCGTTAAAACAATCACAAAACAAATTAGGCGATTCTTATAAAAGAGCTAATCACTGTCTTTTATCTCTCGAACGCAGATTTAAAATAAATCCGTCATTCAAGAATGACTACTGTAATTTCATGTCCGAATATCAGTCGTTAGGTCACATGTCGGAATGCCAATTTAATCCTCGGCAGTTAGCATATTTCATACCACACCACGGGATTATACGTGAACTTAGTACCACTACCTCTCTCCGGGTTGTGTTCAATGCTAGTGCTGCTACTACCACTGGTATATCTTTGAATAAGATTCAAATGGTAGGACCGACTATTCAGGATGATTTACTTTCTATACTTCTGCGCTTTCGTCAATACAGGTACGTTCTAGCTGCAGATATAGAAAAGATGTATAGACAAATAGTTGTACATCCTAATGATAGGCATCTTCAACAGATCCTTTGGCGTCAGAATCCATCCGATTCAATTAAAGTGTACCAGTTAAACACTGTCTCGTATGGGACAGCATCGGCGCCCTTCTTGGCAGTAAGGTGTTTAAAACAAATTGGTATTGACTGTGACGATCCAAAAATTGCTGAAATCATTCTACACGATTTCTACGTAGATGATTTATTATGTGGTGCCGATTCAATCGAAGATCTAAAGAACATTCGGTCAAAGGTAACTAACGCTCTCAATTCTGCCTGTATGCCTCTCAGAAAGTTCAAATCCAATGCTCCACAATTATTATTTAAATCCGAAGAACAATCAGCTGTAGATTTAAATATTGCCGATCTGGAGGTGTGTAAAACATTGGGTTTGGGATGGCATCCGGTATCTGATGAGATTTATTTTTCAATAAATACAAATTTTAGCAGTGATATCACAAAACGCAGTATACTTTCTGTCATAGCTCAAATTTTTGATCCTATGGGTCTTCTATCGCCTTGCATCATTGTAATGAAAATGTTGCTTCAAAAATTGTGGTTACAGCGGATCTCGTGGGATGATAAGCTTCCACCAGAAATTAAAAAACACTGGATTGCAATAATAACCTCTTTACCAACGTTGAATAATGTTCGTGTGCCACGTCAAGTCACATGTGAAGATTATGACTTTTTGGATATTCACATATTTACAGATGCTTCAGTGACTGCTTATGGAGCGTGCGCATATGTTCGAAGTGGAAACAGTCGAAATAGTGATATATTAGTGCGATTACTATTATCCAAAAGTCGCGTCGCACCTATCAAGCCTACAACTATTCCCAGACTTGAGCTTTGTGGTGCTATGGTGGGTACGCGTCTTTATGAGAAGATTAAAAGCGCACTCAGAGTACAAATTAGGAATGTAACTATTTGGACGGATTCCACAATTGTGTTGGGTTGGTTAAAAATGTTGCCTAGTAAATTGCAGCCTTTTGTTAGAAACCGTGTTGCTGAAATTAATGAAAAAACTGGTGATTGCATGTGGAGGCACGTACCCACTGATCAGAATCCAGCTGATCTTATATCACGAGGTGTAAGTCCCGAATTAATTAATTCATCAGATTTATGGTGGCATGGTCCTCAATTTTTGAAAGAAAGTGAGTCTCAGTGGCCTTTAAAGCCCACAACTGTAGAGAAACTTCCGGAAATGAAGCCTGAAGTTTCATTATACATTGCTACAGGTACTGTTAACAGAGACGAAAGCTTTCTTGATTTCAGTCGTTTTTCTAGTTTTTTAAGACTTAAACGCTCTGTAGCTTATTTATTACGTTTTATTGATCGTTGTAGAAAGCGACCAATTGGGACCAACGATTTTTTAAATAGTAATGAACTGACAAAAGCATTAAATTTAATTATTCGGGAATCGCAACGTCAGTCATTTTCTGAGTATGATATATTGGTTCAAAAAAAGAGCTTGCCAGTCAAAAGTTCTTTGATTAAGTTTAATGTTTTCTTAGACGATGATAAGTTGATGCGTGTGGGTGGTCGTCTGGAGAATTCTAATTATCCTTATGATAAAAAACACCCAATACTTATACAGTCCACTCATCCCTTTGCTAAATTGTTATTTGTTTATGAACATAAGAGATTAATGCATGCTGGTCCTCAATTACTTCTCTCATGTATAAAAGAAAATTATTGGCCTATAGGTGGTCGCAATCTGGCAAAATGGTGCTATCGTAACTGCGTAACATGTACCCGTTTCAAGGGTAAAACTTATTCGCCTATTATGGGTAATTTACCGCAGCAGCACGTCTCACCTAGTTATCCTTTTGAAAATGTAGGAGTCGATTATGCTGGTCCTATTCTATCAGCTAATCGTCATGGGAGAGGATGCAGGCTAGTTAAAGTGTATATAGCTATTTTTGTATGCTTTTCCACAAAGGCTATTCATATTGAACTCGTCGGTGACTTGACGAGTAATAATTTTTTGTCAGCTTTGCGTAGGTTTATAGCACGACGCGGTAAACCGAAAAATATTTATTCAGACAACGGCACTTCATTTGTTGGCGCGTACAATGAGATTGGTAGATTCTTAAAAACGCATTGTAGTGAACTATCTGAGACGGTAGCCAATGAAGGCATTAATTTTCACTTCACCCCTCCTTACTCCCCACATTTCGGAGGTCTTTGGGAAGCTGGAGTGAAGTCAACAAAGTTTCACTTACAACGAGTACTGGGCAATTGTAACTTAACTTATGAGGAGCTCAATACTGTGTTAGTTCAGATAGAAGCCTTATTAAATTCGCGGCCACTGACACCACTATCGTCTGATCCAAATGACTTGATGGCAATAACTCCAGGACACTTTCTTATTGGTCGGTCACTCACCGCACTGCCTGCACCGACGTATGAAGATTGTCGCAGCTCACAGTTAACTAGATATCAGCGAATTGAACAACTTCGACAACATTTCTGGACACGTTGGAGTAAGGAATATCTAAGCGAGCTTCAACAACGTGCTAAATGGAGATCAGGTGAAAGTTCATTGGAAGTTGACGCTTTAGTGGTATTGAAGGAAGATCATGTTCCACCACTTAAATGGAAACTTGGTCGTATTGTGGCCGTCCATCCTGGTCCAGATAAAATCAATCGTGTCGCTGATATCAAGACTGCAAATGGATTACTTCGCAGGTCATTTAACAGGATTTGTCCTCTTTTCGGATCTGATGGTTGAAAGCTATCTACCTTTCAACGCCCGGGGGCATGTTCGAACATGTATTTATTGCAAGAAAACGTCAAGCTGCAACGTTGCTATTTAATTCCGTCAGGAGCTATCATTTTTTTATCTACCGCAAGAATGTTAACAATTTTATACATTTTGTACGGTGGTTATGTTTTTAATTATTACACATCTATACTTCGACACGAAACCTGGTTTAATTTCAAAGTCCTTAATTTAAATCATTACAGCCCGTCTGATGTGAAGCGGTTACCGACGCCATATTAACGCTCGCAAGATAAAATATCGCTAGCGCGCGCCATCCCCGCTGCCAACGCAGCTCTTTCCTTTCTGGTGACCTCACTAACTCGCAGAAACATAACAATCCTCAAGGGAATTGTTATTTCACTGCGGTATTCTGTGAGGTGGGGCTTCACTCCCCAGTCGGGTATTCCCTTGTCGCCAGAGCATAGTTTGTCAGTCAGCGGGGTGCACCGCGTGCAGGCGAAGTTAGATTTGGTTCAAAGATCTCGATGAACCACTTACAGCCCACTTGCTTGCGTGGAGCAGTTTTTCATCTTTTACGCAGGAACCCTAAATAAATCTGCGATAAAAAACTAGCTAAGTACTTACAAAATCGGTTCACTCGTCTCGGAAATTAGCCCGAACAAACAGACTGAAAAAAAATTGAAAACAAGAATACGAGTTAGATATAAAGACTAATAAAAGAAATAGGCATTAATTTCACCTTTCAGCATCAATAGGAAATCGAAAAAATGATAATGTTGGTTTTGTCAGTGTTGAGTTTAGGCAGCCATAAACACTGCAGTATCTACGTTGTCGTGTAGACGCCATTATTACAATATTATAGTTTGTTCCGCGCGCTATATTTACGTTACGGAATCAAAAAGGACCGAGTGCGAAAAACGTAGCGGGCGGCGGCAGCGATTCGTCCACCGAGCGCTATGTGCGACGCGTACGGCACTGAACTGAACGTGACTGAACCAGGGATTGAATAACCGAAAAAAATTGGATATAACGGTTAAAGGTATGACGTCATACCTTTAAATTTCGATACCTTAAAGT
The DNA here is from genome assembly GCA_937001555.2 of Hypsopygia costalis. Lineage (NCBI taxonomy): Eukaryota > Metazoa > Arthropoda > Insecta > Lepidoptera > Pyralidae > Hypsopygia > Hypsopygia costalis. The sequence goes on from OW443350.2 coordinate 8,504,081, forward strand.
AAAGGTATCTTAATAATTTCGGTATTGTAATATTCCGGTATCGTTATTTTTTTAGATATCTAAATTATAAAATAAAGGTTTTAAATTTCGATACCTTAAAGTAAAGGTATCTTAATAATTTCGGTATTGTAATATTCCGGTATCGTTATTTTTTAGGTATCTAAATTATAAAATAAAGGTTTTCTTTCCACAATGTCGGCCGCATTGGTAGGTAAGTACGCCAATGCTACCTACGTCGCGTCGTTGTCGCATCATTTTTTCGGTACCGAAATGGTTTTGGTTAAGGTACTGGTAATATAAATGTATAATGGTGCCGTAAAAAAATAAAGGTATTCTTCTTGTTTTACCGGTATCGTAACCACAATTCTCAACCGTTTTGGCTCTACCTTTAAATCAAAACGATATCGAGGGCCAATTCTCCTAATTATCTTACAACACATATTGAAACTTGACTGAATCGAGACTGAATTATGAATTGACAGAAATATGGTATTCTGCTCTTATTTTTAACGATCTAATTTCAATATCATTTCGGTTCAGTTTCGATTCGGTCTCGATTCAGTCTCATGACGATCAATTCAAAATCCACTTTCGATCGCGTGCCACATTTCAACAGACACAGAATAAAATATACAGCTCGTTAAATAATCATAGAGATTAAAAAAAAGAACTGTCAAAACTATACCCGCGAAAATTAAAGAATTGTCAAACTTGCCTTGTCCATTTAAAACCTTTGACAGAAAGTTAATTTTGTCGCATTCTTATAGTTATTTATAAAGTCGAAAATATATCATTATATATAACCAACAAGTTTCCCTGCGTCAATTAGAGCTACTGCTTGTTTTTATGGAACAGCATCGCACATCGGTTGTTGGCAGAGTGCGGGCAAAAGAGGGAAACGCACTCTCAAAACGCCACTAGCAAGAATGCACACAAATCTTAAATTCAGAATTTAATGGTGCCCATAAAACTGCAAAGGAACGGAAGAAAGTAAGTACCTATATATTGTGATTAACTTGTAGTAGTTATGTATTTTAAATCTGTGCTAAATTAGTTAATACAACCTTGTTTGCAGTATTATAACCAATATACAAGCGCAGAGTACCATTATGTGAACATTATTAACCATGAATTTAAGTGATTTTATTAGGTAATCCCTAACTATGCCCCGGCACAGATGATGTTAACATTGCTGTCTATCAAAAGAAAGGCCATTATCATATTCATGGTCAATAATGTCTACATTAAGTTACTCTACTCTTGTATTGATTATAATACTGCAAACAGGTAAGGTTAAAATCTTTCTTAAACAATTGTTGTTTTAAAGAAAACACATAGGATTAAAAGAAAAATACTTTAGATTTGTATGGTAGCAGTATTTATTAATATTCAAACTTTATTGGCCCACAGAGTTCAGACAAGAGCATGTAGCACAGCTCTGCCCTGCAGCTATAGCGGCAGCAGGGGAAGCGACCGGCAGGATTGCTTCGATGAGATGCTGCTGTAGTTGCAACCTTCGCTATTCCTCCTGTTGACACTGCGACAAATCTTAGACTCTCAGATGGAAGCGATTTGGGATGTTGTGAAACACACAGCAAGCATTCATAATTTTTGCTGCCATTTCTGGTTTGTACTGTAGCTGCCGGACTACTAAACAGACATCTGCAACAATTAAAACTTAATTATATTATCTATTGTTAATTATTCTAATTGTGATTCTTGATATATTGTTTGTTGAATGCTACAAATACATAGGTAATTATATTTTTTTGCAATCCATGTGATCATAAATATGTGATGCCTAATAAAAGTGATTTTAAGACATTGCCTTTTTAATATACCATGTTGTTTGTATTATAAATATATAATTTATTAAGTACTTAGTTGATTCTTTTACAATACCTATCTATATTTGAATTCATTACCTGAATCTGGCTAAATCAAAACTTCTATGATCCTTTCCACAACATTCTGGCCTTTGACTCGAATGTTGTAATAATGAGCATCCAGGCTACCCTCTGCCATGTTTAAAATTAGTGTTAATAATTTTTTCCTTAAAGGATATCTACTATCACCTGTAACAACAAATGTTTTTATAAATTTAGACTGTCATAATTTCATGTAGGTATTATAAACTTGAGAGATGACAGTAATGATGCATATGCCAGTGCTCGCCTGATGTGAAGCAGTTACCGTAGCCATATTAACGCTCACAACATGAAATATCGCTCACACCCCCGCTGCTAACGCAGCAACTCCTTCCTTTCTGGTGACCTCACTCACTTGCACAAACACAACAACCCACAAGGGAATTGTTAATTGGTTACATTATTCTGTGAGGTGAAGGTACATCCCCAGTCGGGCAGCTGATACACTGTACCCTAACTAGCTTTCGCCAGAACCTCTTTCGCTAGTCGTTAAGTGTACCACATGCAGGTGAGGTAGGCTTTGGCTCTAAAAATCGTGGTGTAACGTTTATTTAACGATGAGTATAGTTTGTAGACAATTATACAAGTTGTGAAACATCTCATACCTACCTAAAAGAAAATTGGCTTCTCCATTCTTACTTAAAATTTATAAATAATTATTGAGAGGATGGTCTCTAGTCTCTACACGTTGTGGAGTCGTGGTTGCTCCCTGGACTAGAGGGGTCCACACATAAATTGTGTAGGCCTGCATCGCAAATCTGGAAAATAAATTATATTTAACTTAAATTACTATGTACATATTAAAACAAATTAGTTACTATTATTTCTTTACATTTACTATCATCACATTAAGAGAATGGTATCCCTTCGTACAATAATATGCCTCTTTGCGTTCTAAGAGCTTCATGATACAAACATGTATACCATCTATGTAGCCAATGACACCAAGCATTCCGACTTTTGAATAAAACCTTAAATTAAGGCACATTGTTATACCTAAAAACATTAAAAAATAGGTGATTGTTTCCTAATACAATTTCATGGACAGACCGATCATGCTTTGAGAACAGTGAATCAATAAAATTATGACAGACTTGTATAAGCAATAAGGTGGCCTTATTGTTGAGATATCTTTTCAAGGCAACCTTAGGGCAAGGAACTGAGCATGGAGTGTACAGGATTCACAAGTCAAATGAAATAAATGAAAATTATAAATTTGTAAGAATCATTATTATGTATAGACAAAGATGTGCAACTTTTTACTCATAAATAATTTAACAATAAATAAATGAAAATACATACACTACATATTTATTCTATTAAATGCCACTTTACTTACTATCTCTTATTTATTTCCCGAGTGTCCGTTGTTAATGTGAGCTGAATGTATTTTATAAATATCCCTGCCATGTTCAGTGCACCAGTAACTTGGTTGAGATACATCAGATACAGCATGACTGGTATTATATGAGTTTGACCAACCAAAGTTTGGTATGATCCACTTGCAAAAAAATGCAAGTGCTGTGAAAACCTAAAAAAATCAAGAATATAATTATATTATACAATATTTAGGACTGTGTTGACTTTATTACTATGTTGCAGAGTATAATTATTCTGGGGAGTATTGTAGGAACATAAATGATAAATTTATAAGTTGAAACTTACTTTGGTGGTACCGCATTTAGCCCGCCTCGTCGCTTCGTGAGAAGCGGATGTAGGACTATAATTCCTTTATTAAAATTTATCCTTATTCCTCCTGTATATTATTATTCCTCTATTGTTTGTTTTCGTTAACCGATAAGTTTTTCTAAACTCCTGAGGGCCAATTCTCGTAACAAAAATACAGTCAAAATTCAGTCTCAGTCTAATCTCGATCTCACAAATGTCACAAAAGGTATTCTACTAACGCAAAATACAACGTGAATTGACACTGAATGTGGTTTGAAATTGGAATGTGATCGAAAGTTGAACAAACTAAAACGGCATTCCCCTAGCACTTTGCGTGATATTGATATTTGAACGAAACTATCATCGGTATTCTACTGTCTAATTATACGTCATTTTTGACATTTCAATGAGATTGAAAGTTGATCGAAATGTGACTGATACAAAGCTGTAAAGTAAATTATTAGTTCCAACGAACATACCGCACTGTTAGATTAAATAAACCATTAAAATGAATTGTCTTCATTGCCGGCGGTATTTAATAATTACTCAACGAGCTGCAAGAACAAGATGACGTCGCTCTGTGCAACACCGACTCGATAAGTACGCCTTCGAAATGAGTGACCGGGAGTTTAGAAAAACTTATCGGTTAACGAAAACAAACAATAGAGGAATAATAATATATAGGAGGAATAAGGATAAATTTTAATAATGGAATTATAGACCTACATCCGTAATGAGAAGCGACGAGGCGGGCTAAATGCGGTACCACCAAAGTAAGTTTCAACTTATAAAGTTATCATTTATGTTCCTACAATACTCCCCAGAATAATTATACTCTGCAACGTAGTAATAAAGTCAACACAGTCCTAAATATTGTATAATATAATTATATTCTTGATTTTTTTAGGTTTTCACAGCACTTGCATTTTTTTGCATGTAGATCATACCAAACTTTGGTTGGTCAAACTCATATAATACCAGTCATGCTGTATCTGATGTATCTCATCCAAGTTACTGGTGCACTGAACATGGCAGGGATATTTATAAAATACATTCAGCTCACATTAACAACGGACACTCGGGAAATAAATAAGAGATAGTAAGTAAAGTGGCATTTAATAGAATAAATATGTAGTGTATGTATTTTCATTTATTTATTGTTAAATTATTTATCAGTAAAAAGTTGCACATCTTTGTCTATACATAATAATGATTCTTACAAATTTATAATTTTCATTTATTTCATTTGACTTGTGAATCCTGTACACTCCATGCTCAGTTCGTTGCCCTAAGGTTGCCTTGAAAAGATATCTCAACAATAAGGCCACCTTATTGCTTATACAAGTCTGTCATAATTTTATTGATTCACTGTTCTCAAAGCATGATCGGTCTGTCCATGAAATTGTATTAGGAAACAATCACCTATTTTTTAATGTTTTTAGGTATAACAATGTGCCTTAATTTAAGGTTTTATTCAAAAGTCGGAATGCTTGGTGTCATTGGCTACATAGATGGTATACATGTTTGTATCATGAAGCTCTTAGAACGCAAAGAGGCATATTATTGTACGAAGGGATACCATTCTCTTAATGTGATGATAGTAAATGTAAAGAAATAATAGTAACTAATTTGTTTTAATATGTACATAGTAATTTAAGTTAAATATAATTTATTTTCCAGATTTGCGATGCAGGCCTACACAATTTATGTGTGGACCCCTCTAGTCCAGGGAGCAACCACGACTCCACAACGTGTAGAGACTAGAGACCATCCTCTCAATAATTATTTATAAATTTTAAGTAAGAATGGAGAAGCCAATTTTCTTTTAGGTAGGTATGAGATGTTTCACAACTTGTATAATTGTCTACAAACTATACTCATCGTTAAATAAACGTTACACCACGATTTTTAGAGCCAAAGCCTACCTCACCTGCATGTGGTACACTTAACGACTAGCGAAAGAGGTTCTGGCGAAAGCTAGTTAGGGTACAGTGTATCAGCTGCCCGATTGGGGATGTACCTTCACCTCACAGAATAATGTAACCAATTAACAATTCCCTTGTGGGTTGTTGTGTTTGTGCAAGTGAGTGAGGTCACCAGAAAGGAAGGAGTTGCTGCGTTAGCAGCGGGGGTGTGAGCGATATTTCATGTTGTGAGCGTTAATATGGCTACAGTAACTGCTTCACATCAGGCGAGCACTGGCATATGCATCATTACTGTCATCTCTCAAGTTGCTAATACGTACCTACATGAAATTATGACAGTCTAAATTTATAAAAACATTTGTTGTTACAGGTGATAGTGGATATCCTTTAAGGAAAAAATTATTAACACTAATTTTAAACATGGCAGAGGGTAGCCTGGATGCTCATTATTACAACATTCGAGTCAAAGGCCAGAATGTTGTGGAAAGGATCATAGAAGTTTTGATTTAGCCAGATTCAGGTAATGAATTCATATATAGATAGGTATTGTAAAAGAATCAACTAAGTACTTAATAAATTATATATATATATATTTATAATACAAACAACATGGTATATTAAAAAGGCAATGTCTTAAAATCACTATAAATCACTTTTATTAGGCATCACATATTTATGATCACATGGATTGCAAAAAAATATAATTATGTATTTGTAGCATTCAACAAACAATATATCAAGAATCACAATTAGAATAATTAACAATAGATAATATAATTAAGTTTTAATTGTTGCAGATGTCTGTTTAGTAGTCCGGCAGCTACAGTACAAACCAGAAATGGCAGCAAAAATTATGAATGCTTGCTGTGTGTTTCACAACATCCCAAATCGCTTCCATCTGAGAGTCTAAGATTTGTCGCAGTGTCAACAGGAGGAATAGCGAAGGTTGCAACTACAGCAGCATCGCATCGAAGCAATCCTGCCGGTCGCTTCCCCTGCTGCCGCTATAGCTGCAGGGCAGAGCTGTGCTACATGCTCTTGTCTGAACTCTGTGGGCCAATAAAGTTTGAATATTAATAAATACTGCTACCATACAAATCTAAAGTATTTTTCTTTTAATCCTATGTGTTTTCTTTAAAACAACAATTTTAACCTTACCTGTTTGCAGTATTATAATCAATACAAGAGTAGAGTAACTTAATGTAGACATTATTGACCATGAATATGATAATGGCCTTTCTTTTGATAGACAGCAATGTTAACATCATCTGTGCCGGGGCATAGTTAGGGATTACCTAATAAAATCACTTAAATTCATGGTTAGTAATGTTCACATAATGGTACTCTGCGCTTGTATTGGTTCTAATACTGCAAACAAGGTTGTATTAACTAATTTAGCACTAAGATTTAAAATACATAACTACTACAAGTTAATCACAATATATAGGTACTTACTTTCTTCCGTTCCTTTGCAGTTTTATGGGCACCATTAAATTCTGAATTTAAGATTTGTGTGCATTCTTGCTAGTGGCGTTTTGAGAGTGCGTTTCCCTCTTTTGCCCGCACTCTGCCAACAACCGATGTGCGATGCTGTTCCATAAAAACAAGCAGTAGCTCTAATTGACGCAGGGAAATTTGTTGGTTATATATAATGATATATTTTCGACTTTATAAATAACTAGATGAATGCGACAAAATTAACTTTCTGTCAAAGGTTTTAAATGGACAAGGCAAGTTTGACAATTCTTTAATTTTCGCGGGTATAGTTTTGACAGTTCTTTTTTTTAATCTCTATGATTATTTAACGAGCTGTATATTTTATTCTGTGTCTGTTGAAATGTGGCACGCGATCGAAAGTGGATTTTGAATTGATCGTCATGAGACTGAATCGAGACCGAATCGAAACTGAACCGAAATGATATTGAAATTAGATCGTTAAAATTAAGAGCAGAATACCACATTTCTGTCAATTCATAATTCAGTCTCGATTCAGTCAAGTTTCAATATGTGTTGTAAGTTAATTAGGAGAATTGGCCCTCTGGTCACTCATTTCGAAGGCGTACTTATCGAGTCGGTGTTGCACAGAGCGACGTCATCTTGTTCTTGCAGCTCGTTGAGTAATTATTAAATACCGCCAGCAATGAAGACAATTCATTTTAATGGTTTATTTAATCTAACACAGTGCGGTATGTTCGTTGGAACTAATAATTTACAGCTTTGTATCAGTCACATTTCGATCAACTTTCAATCTCATTGAAATGTCAAAAATGACGTATAATTAGACAGTAGAATACCGATGATAGTTTCGTTCAAATATCAATATCACGCAAAGTGCTAGGGGAATGCCGTTTTAGTTTGTTCAACTTTCGATCACATTCCAATTTCAAACCACATTCAGTGTCAATTCACGTTGTATTTTGCGTTAGTAGAATACCTTTTGTGACATTTGTGAGATCGAGATTAGACTGAGACTGAATTTTGACTGTATTTTTGTTACGAGAATTGGCCCTCTGGTTGTATTTCTATGCTGTGCCTCAGGGATAGAACCAACCTTCTAATTATGTTTCTTTCCCATACATTATTGATCACTGTTTTCAATCTTTTTTGTTTTTGTATCCTTACCAACATAAAACATTAATTAACATATCAGGATATGCATAACAGACATAAGAGAAGTGTAAGCAATATTCTATGCAATATCTGGAACAAGCTACACCGCATCGTTTCATTACTATTATTAAATAAGTTGGGATTGTGAACCCGTTTGTGATTCAAATTAATAAATATTAAGAAAAAAAAACCTTGAAATAGGTTTTATTTATTTGCTTTGTATTTCATAAGCTTTTATTTAGTTTCACCGAGGTGTCTGTAATCAAATCTTGTAAGTAAAATTTTATTCACTTTATTTTCCGATTGAGCGGAAAATCATACTCGAATTCCCGATTAACAATGCATCATCATCATCATCAGGTCATTTTAGTCTCCACTACAGGAGCACGACCCTCTCTCGTCCGTCCCAGACAGAAGGAGGATTTGGCCTACACTCCCCACGCTGGCCAGACGGGTTGGGGAGGCCTGATCGATGTTTTATAATGTATTTCCCTTAGTCGCCTTGTACGACATCCACGGGAAGAGACGGAGTGATTCTATTCTAGTCTGCCGGAAACCACACGGCCAACAATGCATACCTACTTATTAATAATCTAAATGCCGCCATTTTAAATCCAATATTTCCATATTAATTTGATTTGCGAATCAAATGATAGGTTCCTTAAAAAAAATCCTCGTTTAATAGTCTATTACAACTCCAAATCAATTACAATTAAGTTAGGAATTTTTAATAACAATGTTACGTTACGTTAATATTATATTATATACTTAACTTTAACTTAACTAATTTCAATCTAAGTTTTCAACTTGACGGTACAAGATTATTGTTTCAAGACAGGGGACTGACGGAGTGCAAGTGACGTGGAGTGTCTCGTCCTAAATCTCTATGTTTATATTAGATCGTCGCTTGCAATCGTTGTAGAGTGGTCTCAACTTGCCGAGACACTTATACTCACCCCTTAACGTTTAATCTACGAAGCCAGGGGATGGGCGGATATCGATTGTCGTACAGTCGACATCAACCCATAGTCATCCCACTACTGGGATACGAGTTGCCCCTCAATCGAAGAGGTTTCGATTCAATCGATGTTAAGTTCAAATCACATGAACACATCTGCCAGTAAAAAACATACCTGGTTTTTTTTCTATCATGATCTGGATCAAATTTTGACCGTCAGTTCCCTGTTTTAGTTTGATTTATGAAGTGATAGCACAACACTATTTTGTACTGTTATGTTATCATCATTGGCTTGCTTCGATCAAGTGAAGTTGGCTTGTCGTTTTCCCATTACTTAGGGTTGGCGCAGTATGTCCTTTTCTTCCATTCACCCTCACTAGCCGTATCTACAGTTACCCTTTTCTTACCCATATCATCTCTCACATAATCCACCCTCCTCTTTCTTGGTATTCCTCAATCATTATATCCATTGATATTCTACAAAAAAAAAAATATATATACATATATATCTATATATATATATATATATATATCTATATATATATAAATGAATGTCTATTTCCCTTGGTCACGGCATCACGCGTAAACGGCTGGACCGATTTTGCTATTTCTTTATATGTTGGGTTTGTTATTGTCAGGAGAAGGTTCTTATGGAATTCATATGAAAAATTTAAGAAAACTGAACGGCCATATTAAGTTTTCTAATGTAACTTTATGTCGTTTGACAGAACTGTCAGTCATTTGACAGATTACGCGAAACCAATTCGAATACAATGTTCATTGTTAAAAAGACAGGATAACGTCTGTCGGGTCAGCTAGTATTTGATATTAATCAAAGCATTGTAACATTCCGAAAGGCACATTAACAGGTATAATATATATTTTGGTATGTAACCTGACGCGGGAGTGAGTCAAGCCGTCGCATGCATGGTTTCCGTGGCGTGCAATCACGGGAATTAATTTTCGATAACAATGCTTTATTTTAATTCAATCCCGCGGCCAACACGCGTTAGCATAATATTAACATCATTTCTATTTTGTTATTTGAAGTTAAAAATAGAGCAGCATATTTTATTTACAAAAATTGGGCTGGCCGAAGTGGGGCGTAGCCCATAACTAAAAAAATAAATAAATATTCCTGGACAAATTACACACTGCCTAGACTAATAACAAACTAAGGAACTAACTGCCATCTATATATGGCATTTAGTCGCTTAGTTTGTGATTAGTCCCAAACTAAGCAAAGCTTGTATTATGGGTACTAAATAACTGATATTGTACTTAAATGAATGAATGAATGAAACATTTATTTGTATCTCCAGCACACACATAATAAGTTCTTTCCAGTTTTATAATAATTACATATAAAATTAAGTGCAATATAGTGACAAAAAGAATCATATGTGTGCCGCAGTAACACAAAAAGGCCATAGCTCAGCCACATGAGTAAAGAAACGAACAGAGATAAAGCTTCATTCAACCACGGTGTTTAGGTACACTACTACAAGCATGCGTGGCCTTGTGTGCGTGTCCACTGGCCGCTCGTCGCGTACACGCCGCGGTTAGAAATAACCGGTTCAAACTGACTCCGCCAGTGGACAAGCTCAGGGCCTGCGCGTTGCACGTATAGGTATTTGTGTGCGCTCCACGTTGTTTACGAATAAAGGTTAAAAATAAAAAAAGTGTGACAAAATGGTTATTTACTGTACTGTGTGTATGAACAATAATAGAAAAAGTAAAAATATTTCGTATTTTGACACACTTTACTTGCTCACTAATAAGTATTAAGATTAAAAATTGTAACTACACAACAATTTACTTGGAACATGTTATTTCTTTTTTATTAGTTTTTATACATTAAATCTATGCGACGCCATTTTTCTGAAGCGAAACGTTCAATCACCTTTTTATTAAAATTTAAAAAAATTACAAGCAATACCCGATGGTATTGTTTGAATTTTTATTTTTTCAATATTGACCGTAGAAAGTGCATTTTAGCGATCCCTAGACATGGCCGCCCGCGAATTTCGTCAAACATCGTCGGCTGCTCTCGGTAAGCTTCGGCATAGTAAAATGTCTTCGATTCGCCCGTGCGGCGCGCACGAAAACAGACCCAATACTCGGTACATTTCTATGAACTATCTTTTGTTTCAAGCGTCAGGCATATTAGCTCGTCGCCCATATAAGTTACAATAGCAGCTCTCGTGCGCTTCGGCGAGCGGCGATTTTTGTTTACAGGGTTTAGCAAAGAGCTTAAATTGTTTCGTCATTATGAAATATTTTATTTGCTATATGTTTTTGTATGTTTAAAAAATAAATAGGTATTAAAATGGTAATTTAAAAATAAAGATGAAATAATATTATGTAATTTTTAATCTTTCGAAATGGTGGTTCCGCGCACGAGCGCACCTAAGGTACAGCCGCCACTGCTTGCAACACAGTAAATGCCACTCGCGCGTTGCAACCCCGGCTGCTAATGCTGCTAATCCTTTTTTTTTTTGATGACCTGATGCAGGAACACAATAACACTCCAGAGAGATGTTATTTGACTGCGGTCTTCTGTGAGATAATTCACTTTTAGTTTTTAGAATAAGTACGTTGTATTTTAGATATTAACTTTAGTGTACGTGTGAATACATTTTATATGTACATTTATTTTTATTTTTTCCCCTAATCCTTTTGTACGAGCAAAAGGTGTCAACCCTATGAGAATAGGCACAAATTTTGCATATCTTTAGACAGCTTTCTCTCTGTTCCGTTTCTTTACTCATGTGGCTCAGCTACATGTTTTGTTCAAAATGAATAAATACCTACATTCTTTTGTGAATGCATACATAAATAAAACTTAAATAAGTAAAACGCCAATTTTTCTTGTAAAAATATGAAATTAACTTAAAGTAAATGAAGTAAAATTAAAATCAATTAATATTGTTTATTTTCAGCGATCTCTTGGGCTTTAATTACTTTTTTAACAGTTTTCGAAATACAGACGACAGCAGTTTTACCTATTTCAATCAATTGTCACAAATGTCAGATTCGTCGACTTGCTTGTGCGAACTAGGTGCGAACTAATTGCGAGGTGAGATAGTTGGCTCACTTTTCGGGTGTTCGTTCGTAAAAAAATATCGATAAATTTGAACTGCAAACCCTCCATGTCGCATGGCTCCACCGACCTCGCGGTCATATGAGCCGAATCGCGGGAGATGCGCGCTGCACTTTGCTCTGAGGCTCTTTCGTGTCGCGGGCAATTCTTGACTCCCTATAAATTCTTTATCTCTATGTCATTTGTCCCTCATTGAAGCCCTCTCCCCATTCTGTGGAGCAGTATTATTTACCTGAAGTACTTTATTTAAAAAAAAAAAAGAGTTTTTTAGTACCAACTCATAACAAGCTTTGCTTAGTTTGTACCTAGATGGCGGTGTGTAATTTGTTCAGGAATATTTATTATTGTTTATTTACTTTTCATGGAAATATTTACACAACAAAATAGTTCTCTGTAAGAATATATCACGTGCACAAAGTATGCATGGCAGTGGCATTAATAATGCTGCCAAGATATTGCGGCCGTTAGTATAAAACATTGCATTGGTAGTTTTTATTCACTTATCCACCTTAGTGCTTTGGCTTGATTAAATACGAGTATATGTATGCTTAATGCTTCCATTTCTACTAAGTTTAGAAATATTTTTTTATACTACGTCGGTTAGCATACAATAATACGGCCCGCCTGATATGAAGAGGAAATCGCAGCGCAAATACGCCTGCATGCACACAACATTTTCTGGTAAGGTGAAGGCATTGATAAACGAAAACTTTCATACTGATTATACCTACTATTTCATACGAAAAAGCGAACTGCTTCTGGTTTTTTCCTCATAAAAAAAATATATTCTATTTTAACGAAACGGCGGCCCACGAGACATTCTCACCACTGTGTCTCCTGTGTAGCTAGGATTAACAGCGGCGACTACCAAAAAAGGCAACAAACAATTAAGTCCATTGCAGTCCCGGGGGTAAGTCTCACAACGAATTTAATCAGAAGTGTAGGAGTAAGAAACTTTTGGAATTTGACTTCCCCACTTTGCAATGTGAGAGACAGCAATATGGCATATAAGGCGTTAAAAGCCTAAAGAGATAGCTAGTCAAACGAAGCTCAAATGCCGTGCACCACGGATTTTAGGTACTTAACACAATTATAAAATGTAAAAAAAGACTGGCATTTTGAATTGTGCGTCAACCAACCTATGCAGTAGAAACTATAGAGAAATCTTCTGTTCCGTGTGCCTATAAAATACAAATGTTTGTTTAAAAACGGTAAACCCATTTGCGGATTTTTCTGTTGTTGAAAGTGAACAATTTGTGTTACAGCAACTGATAAAATTACGCTCATTACATAAACTATCAAGTAGCCAAAAATTAAAATCATACGTTTCGTAATTGCTGAGATAAATCCAGATACATGCCGTCAAGTTCGTCAAGGCTAGGCGTCGTTTTAATTATTATTTTATCGATATTAATGACAATGGATACTAGAACATCCCTATTAGTGTCGTGCCGTAGATAGAATTAATTACAAACTCGTTTCTATTACAGATTAAAACTTGACTACAGTGAGTAGCATCTCTTGGTAACTATTTTAGAAGGATGTGGTGTTTAGTTACATAGTGTAGTGCATAACTATTTTAACAGCAAATGAATTTGAATCGAAACAGCAACTTATCATGTAACTGAATTGACATGAAAAGAAAGAAAGAAATAAAGGAAAGAGTATAGGCTGGCAATGGATCGGCGACCCCTTGGTGTTGCTGATCTCCATTGGCGGTGGTGATTGTTTTCCATCAGGTGACCCACATGCAGGGTGGCAAACAACTCTCATAAAAATATACTATCGGTTAATTTCTCTATTGTATAACACTGAACATACCGAGAGTGATTTTTGTATTTTTCCGATATTTCGACAATGTTGCATTTGATGACGTTGCGTTGTAGTGTTCCCGTGACCGACGCGTCTGCAATGTTGCCGAAATATCGGAAAGAGCGATCGACCGCGATAAGTAATGTATATACAATAGTGATGTAAACAACATTGAAAGTTTAAAATTATATATCGGTTAATTTGTAATATGTATCATGATAAGAAGTTAGGTATTTGTATTATTTTGATTACCTACGTAAATAACGGAATTCGTGATGATCAGTCAGTACTGATATAGAATGCCTTTAGCGCGATTCCGGCCATTGTTTTTTTTTTGACAATTTACACAGCACCATCCATCTAGTCCCAAATTAAGCGCAAAGCTTGTACTAAAGGTACCTAGACAACTGATATATTTACTTAAATACATTTTTTTTTGTAAATACACACTTATAATACATAGAAAACACCCAGACCAAGACAAACAGACATACTCATGCACACAAATGTTTGCGTTGTGCGGGGACCGAACCCGCGACCTCGGAGTCAAAGTAGCCATTGCTAGCCATTCGACTACCGGGCCCGTCAATTGTACCAAGATTATGTGGGCAACCATGGTCGCAGCGACCAACCATATAGATTAGTAGTCGCGCGACTAGCTGGTCACGTAATGGGTGATGTTGATTGTAACATAATGGTAATATAACAAAGTGGTAGGTCGCTTCAATCAATGGTTGCAGAATAGTCTAAGAGGCGGCAACGGATTCAGTAAACTAACGTGAGGCCTGCTGATATGATATTTGTAGCGTGTAGTGGTCTAAAACGTTAAATGGACCTCATGGAGCATGTCTGCCGGCACAAATGAATTAAAATAAGCTGCTTATTAAAAAAAAAAACACACAATCAAATTCAACTATGAACTTGTTCTACGGGTGATTCTATTTGTATTCCCTGGGTGACCTATTATTTCAAAATAATACGATATGTATATTAGTCAACTATAAACGTTTTCGGTTTTCCAGCCGCTCGAATATAGGCTGCTCGAGGTACTCGCCCGCTGTTTAGAAATATTATGTACATTTACTCAAGTCCAGATGCGTATTCATGCGAATCAATTTTTTGCGATTGCGATTGCGAAGCAGGGGGCCCTACTGCCGAAGCTGAAGCCGATTACTGTCGAAAATTTTGATTTGAAAAAAGTCTTACGTTTTAGTTATTGACAAACATTTTCAGCTATCGATAGAGCTCCAGGGTTTCTACCAGATAAGCTAAATACAAGTACAATAAATCTAAGCTTAAGTTTGATATTCGCAATCAAAAAATCTTATGGGAATCAGCTTCAGGTTATCCGGTAGGGCCCAAAGTCTGCCTGCATTACTTTGGTGCGTTTGATAGATACAGCCGTTGAAACATGTGGTATAGCTTAGTGAACTAAGCTATCAGTTGACCAGCTGATTGAAGGATCCTGTGCTGCATTTGGTAGATATAGCCGTTCAAAGGTGTGACAACGAATTTTATTAAATTGCTAATGCACCAAACAGACTAACGGGTCACACCAGCTTTTAGACTGTGCATATAGCTATTGTACATATCTACTATACTATACATATCGCTACTGTATTGTACATATCCTTGAATCAAATGGCCTACTGATAGTTTAGTTTACTAAAATTTTTCACGTGTTTCAACGGCTGTAGGTTGTAATGTCATAAACTTTGAAGTTAAGTTTAAAGAAAAATGATGAAATAGGGAAAGAAAAGTTACAGAATTTTAAGATAAAAGTGTAAGAGACAAGAAGTTTAAGGTATCTACCAAACGCACCAACGTCATGCAGGTAGACCGGCTCTACGTGATTGAAATAATTCTACATTATTCATGCCAGCTGAAGGCTGGCATGTATATTATATAGCGTGTAGATTAATCCTGTGTCCGTGTAGATTAACGACAATATCTACGAAACGCATCAACAGATCACGTCAGTTTTTAGACTGCGTATAGCTATTGCAGGTACATAGTATCACGTTATCCTTGAATCAGCTGGCTAACTTTCAACGGCTGTATCTACCAAAATATCTCAGAAAAAAAAAATCTCAGAAATATGAACACTTTTTGTTTTCCTAATATCTCTAATAGTTTCTGAGCTCTGTGGCGCTTTCTTATCAAAAAAAAACGCGCCAATGGCTACGATAGGCAAATATGAATATAAAGAGCAAACATCGCGTCAATGATGCGTAAGCGCCGCTCTGCACGGCGCTTAAGACTTTTTGGACGCGGCGGTATTACGTTTGTTTACCTACTTCACATTTTCTCGCTTGATAGTCGAGCGCAAATTAATAATAGACACGGCAATTAAAAATAATAATAATAATTTTTCAAAACCAGTTTGAAAATGGATGAAAATTATGGAATTGATTCTACTCATGATTCTGAACAAAATATTTTTAGGTTTTGCGTACCTACTTGAAATTACACTTTATATATTATTGGTCGCGTGACCAATAATGTATATAGATGGTCGCTGCGACCATGGTCCCGGTTGCGATCGCCTATTTGTGTTTGAGCTCTAACTATTCTTTCACTTATCTTCATCTTTTATTCTTCATTTTCACACCGTTCGACCTTGGCTCTTTATTATCTTACTTCTTTTGATGAAAAATTCAATACCCATGAAAACTTGGCCCATTTGACCTTTCAGTAAAAAGTGGGATGTAAAATATGTGTGTATATTATATTATATGTGTGCAAAGCTAAACCTAATAAATTATTTATGAATTTATTCGTGCAAATCTCTTTCAAGACGTAGGAAACTTTATGATTGATTCGTTTCTCCCTGTTCCCAATATCAATTCTACCATTTCTAACTCATCAATTACCAAATTTATAGTTCTGCAAATATCCATTTCCCGCTATTATGACTACATCAGTATTCCTCATTGCTCTACACGTAGGCGTCCGAATACCAAATCATAACATAGTTTGTATATTTGCCGTGAGAAAACCATTATTGCCAGACCGAATTCAGTAGAACGTATATTTACTTAATTGAACTAGAGAATAGTTCGCGGTGTTTATATTCCAAGTGGTCTCGTTATAGTTGTAGGTTTATACTAGTCCCATTTATACAGTAAGATATTTTAATCGTGTAGGTATTTGATCGTGTCGTACGCGGTGTATGTTATGGAACGGGGGGCACGACACATTCCCGCCACTGTGTCTCCTGTGTATTAATTTACAGCGGCGACTATAAATAAGGCAATTAACAATGAAGTCCTGCCGTCGACATATGTAGTGTTAGTAAAAATGTAAAATAACACTCATATAATCAGATGATAAAGCTAAGCTGTAAATATTGCAATTGTAAGCTAATCTAAACTTATATATTAAAGAGGTAAGATTTTATTATACTATATTACAATTAAAATATTTACAATATTAAAGAGGTAAGATTTGTTTGTTTGTTTGTAACGATTAGGCTCCGAAACTACTAGACCGATTTCTGCTAGTGTATCATATTGTTAATGAGGAGCTCAGTTGCGCGCTGTGTGTGTCAGTCTAATCGAACACGCAAGTTAAGCAACATTGGCGGCAACCTGTCCATGAATGGATTTATTTATCTCGAGCTCCTCCGTGCTTCAGAGGGCACGTTAAGCCGTCGGTCTCGGCTGTTGTCATTATAGATGACAGTCGTTATACCAAGTCAGTGGTCTTTAGGTGGCTTGAAAACACTGACCTTTGCCAGCCCGCAGTTGATAGCGTGGTGGAGTATGCTCTAAACTCCTTCGATTGAGGGGAGACCCATATCCCAGCAGTGGGATTAATAACAGTTAACGACAAGCTGTGAATGTAGGCTAAACTGTAAGCGGGAAAAGTAATATCTCTGCTATTATATTAGGTACCAACTAAACAAAATTTAATTTGCTCCCTTTGGAGATATTGCGATAAAATATTCTGAGATTAAAATTTTTAATAAGAACGTGAACAAATATTGAAAACGATTTCAGCGGAATGGCATCCGTCCAGGTCACGTAGTAGCCCGGCATAAATATGCCCGCTTCTCGATTATCATAATTATTGATAGGGTAGGTAATATGAAACAGAAATTTCTTAAAAAGTGATTAGAATTTATTTAGATAAAAAATAGAATTTTGAGGTGTAAGTGGTTTATCAACAACTTTGAACTAAAGCCAACTTCATCAGCATGTAGTGCATCCTGCTGGCTGACAAACGAGGCTCTGGCGAAAAGAGAGGTAGGACATAGCATATTTTTTAAGCTGCTCAGCAGAATACCGCAGCCAAATAACAATTCCCTAGAGGGTTGTCGTGTTTTTACGAGTGAGTGAGGTCACCAGAAAGAAAGAAAGGAAGGAATACAGGTCGGCAACGGATCGGCGATCCCTTGGTGTAGCTGATCTCCATGGGCGGTGGTAATTGTATTCGATCAGGTGACCGTTTGACCCCCTCTGAAATAAAATAAATAAATAAAAGAATTTGTAGTTGAACTCGCATAAACAGGCCATTTCGTATTTCCACCAAATGCTATTGGCTGGGTATAATTTTCCGGGCTGTAGTCCGGGCATCTTGACTTTTACTGCTATTAATGCTCAGATGCCTTAAATGTTCAATCACTATGATATTGCGGCGAAAGCCTTTTGGATTCGTTCACACTACGACTATTGGATTCGAATTTTTCACTTATATTCCCGTACTTCGTATTCACTTATATTCACAATTTTCCCGTAGTTGCCATCTCTAAACCAGGACAAGAAAACTCCGGATTTTGAATCTTGAAACCCGGACATGTCATCAGTGTTTTTAGTACTAGTACTATTTTTTAAAGACGGTTCTTCCCAGCATGGAGCGGGCTGTTGTGATTTACACTTTTAACTCTGGACTACAAATGAAACCCCGCCCGTATGCTCTCCAAACTAGGACAAATCCGGGAAACCCGGACGGATAGGTTCCCATCCGCCCGAGTTCAAGTCATTCATATCGATTAAATTGTTACGAACAATTATAACGAATGACATGGCATGGCAAGAGTTAACGGGTCGGGGACCACCACACATTCCCAATACTGTCTCTTCTGTGTAGCCAGGATTAACAGCGGCTACTACCAAAAAAGACAATGAACAATGAAGTCCACTGTAGTCCCGGGGGTAAAACTATGGCTGCCTTCGAACTCACAACGAATTTAATTAGAAGAAATTAGTAGGAGTAGGAAGCTTTTGGAATTTCACGCTCAACTGCCGTGCATCACGGATTTTAAATATCTAAAAATAATGGCAAGAGTTATTGAAAAGATTAAGACAATTTCTTTGCAGATATCCTTCTTTATAAATGGTTCTCTGTCGGAAGCGAAAATTAAGTTAAATCGACGTCTGACATCTGAATGCACCAATTGCTTTAGTTTCGACCTTATGTAAATTACTCAAAGTTCTCTACTGATGCGCCGACTTTGTAATTTTGTGTTAATTTAGTTCTACTGAATGAACTCTCTGTAACTCTATTATTAGGATCTAGTGGAGCGTATAAGAATACGAAGTCTTGTATTAGATCTTAAAAACAGAGTTCAGAGAGTATTTGTCTCAATAGACTGGTATAGGATACAAATTGGTTTACCTAAGTCTGTTCGTGGATAAATATAATGAAAAGTGTCGTAATACGAACCGTCACTTATGGTGACTTAGGTATAAATAAATCACTACATCATACATAGTATAAAACAAAGTCGCTTTCTCTGTCCCTATGTCCCTTTGTATGCTTAAATCTTTGAAACTACGCAACGGATTATGATGCGGTTTTTTTTTAATAGATAGAGTGATTCAACTGGAAAGTTTATATGTATAATATATGCATAACATAGTAGAAAAACACTGATAATTTAGAGGTTTCTAATGTGATGTCGTAAATAAACACATTTTTTTGCTCTTTCATTGCAAACGCTGGCTGAACCCAACGAGATAGATCAAAATAATGTAGTACAGTATTGTTCACCTTAAAATGGTCTACAAAAAAGTTCGCGATGGTATATGTCTATCTCTTAGTGGTAACACACAATAACCGTTATTTTATCCTTTGCTTTTTACAAGAAATAATGCCTTATTTACGAAGCGATTTTAAGCAATACAGAATTAATCCTTATCCAATTAAGTACCTTAAATACATTGCGCATTTAATATAGATCAATATGGCCCTTCACAGCATGTAATTTAAATGAATAGTTTAGAAGATATTACACATTTAAAATGCAGGGACATAACGGCTGTGGCGGTACCGGCCGCGGAGCCGGCGGCGTGTGCCTATAACTGGGGAAGGACTGGATAGGACAAAGCGCAAAGACCTTCTGTAGTACATTTAGTATCAGCATTGCACCCGTGCGAAGCCGGGGCGGGTCGCTAGTTATAAATATTTTTCGACAATTTACACAGCGCCATCTAGTCCCAAATTGAGCGCATAGCTTGTAATATGGGTACTAGATAACTGATATTATACTTAAATACATTTTTTTTGGCCGTGTGGTTTCCGGCAGACTAGAATAGAATCACTCTGTCTCTTCCCGTGGATGTCGTACAAGGCGACTAAGGTACATTATCAAACATCGATCAGGCCTCCCCAACCCGTTTGGCCAGCGTGGGGAGTGTAGGCCAAATCCTCCTGTCTGGGACGGATGAGAGAGGGTCGTGCTCCTGTAGTGGAGACTAAATGACCTGATGATGATGTGACAATTTTTTGTTGTAAATACATATGTATAATACATAGAATATATGTACGTACATGTTCATGCACACAAATATTTGTCTTGTGTGGGAATCGAATCCGCGACCTCGGAGTCAAAGTGACCATTGCTAACCATGCGATGGAGACAGCAATGCTTGGGGTTTCTTTAAGGGATCGAATCCGGAACGTAGAAATCGACGGAGAACTAAAGTGGTCCACATAGCTCTTAGACTCAGCAAGCTGAAGTGGCAGTGGGCTGGCCACATCGAGCGATGACAGATGGGCAGGAAAGTCATAGAGCGGAGGCCACGTATGGGGCAACGAAAAGGAGGACGTCCCCTCTCTAGATGGACCGACGACCTCATAAAGTGGCCGCTAGTGGTTGGAAGCGGAAAGCGGAGGATCGCATATGGTGGAAAACATTGGGAAATATATCCAGCAGTGGGTAGATACGGGCTGATAATGATGACTGTAACAATTTCAAAACAAGTGCCATAAAATTTATAAGCCAATTTCCCTACTATTTTTTATAAAGAATTAGCTGGCAATTTCAATGTAAATACCGAGCAAGATCCCAGGAAATCCAGTAAATCCCTTTAGGAAATTTTCCCGACGCTAACTAGAGTAATATATTGCATCTCTCTGATTTGCAATCTTGTTGCGCTGTCATAACGCCTTAGAAATCTGCGGGAAAATAATGCGTTTTAAAATAAATTCTACGTTTTTACCCCACTACCGAAGAAGTGAAGGTAATGTTTCGAGCTTATGTATGTATGTCTAATTCTTTGGCACGGTCTACGCAGCTTCACCGTTTGACGGATTTCAGTAGTAGGAGTAGTACAAGGTACCTATATTATATTATTGAATATTACTTGAGAGATGTAAACCTTTAACGGTTTTGTGGTAAGATCTTATAATAATATGTTGCGTTATTAAACAATCAATATAATTTTATTCTCAGAAGGATCGAATCCGGAACGATCAAATTAGACGGAGAACGAAAGTTGTCGACATAGCTCCCAAAATTTGCAAGCTGAATTGGCAGTGGGCTGGCCACATCTGCCGAGTCAGCGATGTCAGATAGGGGACAAAAATCGCGGAGTGAAGCCCCCCCCTACCCGTTAGATGGACCAATGACCTCAAAAAAGTGTCTGGAAACGGGTGGATGGGGTGGATGCGGAAAACGGAGGATCGCATATGGTGAAAACCATTAAGCAATGTTTATAACCGGCAGCGGGTAGATACAGGCTGATAATGATGATGATGAATTTTATTCCCTCATTGAATATTATTTACTGAAAATTAAACCATATTAAAATTAAAATCGAGTTTATATTTTAAATAAGAACACGTTAAATGGTTTATAGATATCAGAGGTTAAGCATTAGGCTGGAGTGTGTCACGTCTGGAGCGAATAGGCTGTGAGACCCGCGCCGTTGTGGAAAATGATTATTTGGCGACGAATAGTGATGGTCTAATGGATAAACGGAGCGGAAAATAATTGCATAATTTTTGGATTAAATCTATTTGACCCGGTGGTTGAACGGCTGGTAATGTCTATTTGGGTCCGAGAGACGCGGGTTTCATCTTCGTAAATGTCATATATTTGTGTGCATGAACCAAGTACGTTCCTTTTTAACGTTCTTGGCTTGAACATGTTTGTTTGTCTTGGTCTGGGTGTTTTCTATGTTTATATGTATATTTACAAAAATAATGTGTCTAAGTTATTTGGCACCCATTATTAATTATTGTTCAAAAGAAGGGAGGTAAAATTTTAATAAGGGCACCTCCCTTTTATTATTATATTTATTGAATTATGTAGTAGAATATTTATAGTCAGTTGATTGTAGTTAGAAATTCGAACGGGGATTCTTCGCACCTTCTGCCGTGCCGTAACCGAGATCGCCACCGGAAGCATATTAGCATGGCTGCGGGGTACTGTGGGCCAGACATTATGAATAGTATTCACTTGGGAGATATGCCTGTAAGTCACCACGCGGGCAGGTTGGCGACTGTCAGAGCCCAAGAGCCCAAACTCTATACTTAAGAGTGCCCAAGTCGCCTCCTTGCAGGTTAAAGGGGAGTAAGACCTGCTACCAATCTGGTTGGTTTACTGGGCGCGATAGCGGTGCGGGTAAAGCTCCTCGCGTCTGTGGTTAGTAAGGTT
The DNA here is from genome assembly GCA_937001555.2 of Hypsopygia costalis. NCBI lineage: Eukaryota > Metazoa > Arthropoda > Insecta > Lepidoptera > Pyralidae > Hypsopygia > Hypsopygia costalis. Next base: position 8,526,969 of record OW443350.2, read on the forward strand.
GGTGCACAGGAGCGCATTAGCATAGAGTCCGTTGTCGCCAGTGCCTCGTCTGTTAGACAGCAGGATGCACCACGTGCAGGATGTAAAGTTGGTCACGAGCCACTTACACCCTGAAAAATAAATTACAGAAAAATATTTTCTATTGACTTGCACCACATAGTACGTACCTATTTGGGGTAACCCCGAAAGGTGTGGGCGTAACATTGCCGGGAACATTTACTGTAACAGCCAGCGCACAGGAACACTACAAGGAGGCCTACCTTTCCTTTATTTTTCACTCCATTGAACTGAATGATAAAAATAATATAATTTTTCTTTGTCACAGCCACCATTGCCGTATTTGTTTACACCAATAGTAGGTACTTCGCAGATATTTGAACACCAATAGTACTCGGTGGATGTCCGACAAATACCAGCTTTCGTGGATAACTTTGCACTTTTAGAAGATGTGCAAGTGGTGGTAGCCTTTAAGTAATTGTTACAATTAAAATAAAAAAAAGGACATGTATTAGCTTAAGTAATAGTGTAAACAATTGTTGGCAAGCCAAATAAATAAATAAATATTTATTTGGCGGGCGGATAACATCAAATACTATTTTCTTTACGACCGTTTTACTAGCTCTTTTTGAGTGCCACATAATACTACGTGGCACTCAAAAACAGTTTACCAAATATAGTGGCACCATAGTATAAGTACTACCACGTACGTGGTATTACTTATACTGTGGATTGGATGTGTGATGTGTGTATAAGGAAGGACATAGGTTACATTTTATTAAAAAAAAGTTAACGTGAGCGAAACCGCGGGTGGAAGCTAGTAATATTATAAATATGAAAGTGTGTTTTTTTGTCGTTTCATGTCGATAGGAGCTAATGAATGAACATTGAAAAAAAAAAATACCGGCCAAGTGCGAGTCGGACTCGCGTACGAAGGGTTCCGTACCATTATCTATAAAAACGGCAAAAAATCACGTTTGTTGTATGGGAAGGAAAAAGTTTTAATAAACTATTGACTACATGGGTGAAACCGAGGGTAACACCTAGTAATTAATAATATTCTATTCTGGACAAGTTGCACGCCGCCATCTAGTTCCAAACTAAGTAAATCTTGTATTATAGGTACTAGTAGTAGCTATATTTATCAGCTATCTAGTACCCGTACTAGTAGTATTGGGTACTAGATAGCTGATAAATATAAAAGTGCAGGTGAGGTTGGCTTTGGCTCTTAAGATATAGATGAGTCACTTACATCTCAAATTGATTGAAGAATCATTAATTTATCTGTATATATCTGCTGATGAGCTATGATCTGGGACTTAAGAGGGGCAATTCTCGTAATTAAAATATAGTCAAAATTCAGTTTCGATCCAGTCTCGATCTCACAAATGTCACATTTGGTATTCTTGTAACACACTAAGTAACTTCAAAATTATATTTAAGCGAGATTATATCGAAATATGAGTGAAAATTAAACAAACTAAGAATGGTATTTTGCCAACAACAAGAATTAATAATAATTAATTAATAAATAAAAAAAAAAAAAATAAAATAAAATAAAATAAATAAAATAAAATAAAACACTTTATTGCAGACTTTGTGGTCCATATTTTGTTAGTAAAAGAAACTTACAAGCTACGTTAGTTTTATTTAAAATATAGATCAATATAAATCCATGTAAATTAGGATTATTTCAATTATAAATATTTTAAATAATCCTAATTTAAATAATACCCGCCACGTCCCCTGGAGGCACTAGGTACAACAACATGAGTCTGTATCCAGTGCCCCCAGATGCGACAGTCAGGTTTGTCTCTAACAACTTCCAGGATGCTATTGGTGCTCCCGAATTAATGAAATCAAGTATATAATTTTAGTCATTTCACAATTCAATCTCGATTCGGTCAACTTTCAATCTGCGTTCGTAGAAAAATTACGAGGTGGGTGTTGCTAGCCAATCCGTTACCAGCCTTTTAAGGGAAATATTGACTTTGTTCTTGAAGACCCCCATGTCGTATTTATTTGGGAACACTGCTGTGGGAAGTTGATTCCACAACTTCACAGTTCGTGGTATAAAAGTAGTTTGATTTTCGCCATCAATAATTCCGATGGGAATCTGCTTCAGTTTAGCCGATAAAGCCCCTGCTGTACCAAAGTTTGAGTGAATGGTTGGTTTACTGGGCGCGATAGCGGGGCGGATTAAGTTCCTATTGCCTGGCTGGTTTGCTGGGCGAGAGACTCGCATTCCTGAGATATAACCGAAAGGTTAGTGAACAGGTGTGCATTAGCTGTAGGTATAGGGCCGTTGTTCATGAGCTATGACTTTATCAATGGCCGCTCTGAAATCGCCAATATTGCAGGTGAATAAATCGCCATCTTGTATATATATATATATATATATATATATATATATATATATATATATATATATATATATATCATCTCTCTCATCATCATAATTATTTATATGCCATCGCATTACGCGCGAACGTATTTGTTATTTTGTTGTAGCCAGACAGAAAAAAATAAGAAAATTGCGTGGAAATATAGAAATTTTAAGAAACTTTTCTAATGTCACTTTATGGCATTTGACAGAACTGTCAGTCATTTGACAGCGTGCACGAAACCAATTCGAATACAATATTCATAGTTAGGAAGACAGGACAACGTCTGCCGGGTGACCTAGTAAATAATATAAATGATGCAAAGATAAATAATTATGGAAAAAAATTGTGCGAGAAATATTTTTGTTCAGTAAACACTGTTTAAGAGGGCTCTTTGTACACTCGTCCCAAAGTTAAGTGTCGGGAGCCTCTGAGGAGAGCAAACAGTCGACTTGAACGGTTTTTACTTCCAAAGCAAATGAAGCTTTATTTAAAAATAATGACTGTTTAGGGATGCCTGTGAATACGGATGATAGGATTTTATTTTTACCCGATTTTAGCGTAATTCTAAAGCGGGATTATGTGTTTGACTTATACACATGGTTACTGACTTAACAGATTTATTGACATTTCGTTAAATTCGTCTTATTAAGACGAGCTCGGTGGTCGAATGGTTAGCAATGACCACTTTGACTCCGAGGTCACGGGTTCGATTCCCGCACAAGACAAACATTTGTGTGCATGAACATGTATGTTTGTCTTGGTCTGGGTGTTTTCTATGTATTATAATTATGTATTTACAAAAAATATATATTTAAGTAGGTACTTTTATTAGTTGTCTAGTACCCCTAACACAAGCTTTGCGCTTAATTTGGCACTAGATGGCGCTGTGTAAATTGTCCAGAAATTATGAATGATCTGAGACTAAGATGATGATGATGAAATATATCATCATCATCAGGCCCATTTTAGTCTCCGCTACAGGAGCACGACCCTCTCTCTCTCTCTCTCTCTCTCTATATATCGACGCAGGAAAGCAATCTTGTCGTATCTCGAAAAAATGCGAATATGACTTTTATACATCATTCGATTCAGAAAAAAATACCGCATCAAATGGTCTCGGTTTCATTTTTCTACGACTATTTTTTTTTTAGATACGACGTTGATTTTTACATAAATATTTCGAAATCAATACGAAAATATGTTGTAACTAAACCAAATTTCGCTATTTTATTATGTATAGTACATACAACAAAATTGCTGTGTATACTTCACAGATTACGACATATACCTCGGCTGAGATACATTACTTGCAATGAGTTACGCCCTTCACAGCGCATCATTATATAAATTTATTTAGTTACAGCAAAATTGCCGCTTGGGATTTATACGGCGACTTGAGATATTAGCAAGTTCGCATTCAGCAATTTACATAATTTCTACAATTACACCATTTTAAAGTGCATATTTCTATAAAGAAATTATACTTATCCCATTTTAAAGGATTTAATAATCTAGCTAATGGAATATACACGGCATTCGTTCCTCTCTCCCTCGCGATCGCTCGCAGATGCAGCGGGTACGGCTTATTTGTCAGTCGGCGCTCGACCGCCTAAGAGTGAATGCAATTACGTAGTGTAAAGACGACGCATTATTTTTGTGTTTATAGTGATAATATTTCAAAATACTGGTGAGTACCTACTGTTTACAATTAAGCTTTTTTTTTAATTAGTTAAATAATAATATACCTACATAAAAGCCTACCTACCTATAAGAGTTTTTTCTCTATTCCAGACACATTGGAGACCTGATATTATTGACGTTATTACAAGGTAATTATTACTACTTAAATATTTAATCTCTGAGTTTCGCCTTTTGTGTTATGTTGTCGTTTGTTTTTTTTTTTTTTATGTGAGAGGGGGGCAAACGAGCATGTGGGTCACCTGGTGGAAAGCAATCACCACCGCCCATGGAGACCGGCGACACAAAAGGTGTCACCGATCCGTTGCCAGCCTTTAAAAATTCATTGTTATAACCTACAAACATACCTAATAATGAAAAGCATTTTTAAATACCTATAAGTTAGTTTTAGGTACACTGTGAATTTGTATTTGTTTTGTACCCAAAAAAAAATTACTGCCGCTGCATCTATTCAAATAATAAATCAACTGTCTTCATAGCGCAGCGTTAGTGAATGTGACTACTGTGCATGAGGTTTCGGGTTCGAATCCCGGTCGGGCCAACCAAAAGTTATTGGGTTTTTCTGTAAAGAAATCTTACTAGCAGCCCAGAGTCAGAAAGTCGGCGGTATTAAACACCCCTGTGGAAAGCACGTAAATCTGTTGGTCCAGCGCCTGATCTCTCTCCGGTTGTGTCGCATTATCTATCCTATCGGATCATAAGAGTTAGGAAACAGAGAGTGCAGTTCTATTTACACACACACTTGTGCATTATAATATCTCCTGCACTGGTGCCGCTGTGGCCAAGATTCGGTCTGAAAGGCATTATTATTTTTAATAAAATCGATTTCTCGATCGAGTTATCGATTTCGTAAATATAATTATTTTTTATAATTTTCAACTCAGGCTGTATAGCTTGTTACTTGAGCGAATTCGTAGCAGTAGGAATCTGTGTAGATGTTCTGTTAATACTTCTGTTACTACCCATGACTTTTTCACTATCTGATTTTCAAAATCCTTCACATGCATTTTTTACTGTAATTACTATAAACTTTTGTGTTACATCCAATGTGTTCTAAACATTCTATCCTCCCACTGCTGGGCACGGGTTAGGTCCACTATCTGTGTGATAGTGATTAAGGCTTTACTTTTTCGGTTTTCATTATTTAAAGCCATTTCTAAAGATCTCTTGTTGTTGGTATCTTTTATTACCTTTTTAGTTTCTAGGTTTTCTTTTAAGCTCAATAATAGTCTTTCTGCCTTAGTTAAAACATACTATAATATTTGGTAGTTAATGTGTTATTACATTCTTTTCCATAATAATTATGCTTTTAGATTGCCCAACGAAGACAGTGGCACGAAGACCTGAAACCTATAATAGCTACAGATCAACCAAAAAAGAAACTTAAATCTCATAAGCGAAATCGTCTACAAAGATGGAGTAAAGGTACAGACAATTGACCATAACACTGCAACATCTACAATTTACTCTGAAAAGATTCTAGTACCAGGAAGTCCTGAACAGCCAAAAGATGTTGAAATAAATGAGGATTATTGTAGTGCCAAAAATCTCACTCCCACCTTTCGAAAGCCCGAGTCGTATATATCCGAAATAAATAAAATGTTTCAAAATATTTCATCACCCTGTAACACGGAACTAAATACAAATAATTCTGATATAAACATTTTGTATTTTGTTTGATTACATTTGTTTGATTACATGAAATTGTTTAAAGAATAACCAAATACCAATTAAGTTTTTTTTATTTTATCGTTTGCATTTTATTTTTGTTTAAAGGGCTGAAATTCTGTTTTTACATTTTTGTTTACATTAAATAAATACATTGTCTAATTTATAGCATTTTATTTGTGTTCCGCCAATTATGTAATACTACTTACATCAAATAGTATGAACATGAAAAATAAATATATTCATTTAAAACAAACTAGCTGTCATCATATAAAACTTATATTTAGATACAGCAAGTTTGATACCAGTCATTTTGAACAAGTTGCTGATGGTCCAAACATTTGTCTTTTGATATACAGCATATTCAATGTTTATATTTTGAAAATCAAATGCTGTATCTAGTATTAAATCCAATTGCACTAACCTTAGAATGATCCTAAGAATTTCAAATGGAAGGTTTTATTTTAAAATGATATCACTGAAAATATGGTATTTTTCTGTCTACTAGTTTATATATTATGAATTTTTGAAATCGTTTTTTAGCTTTGGTGCAAAGTTGCATTTTTCGAGATACCACAAGATTGCTTTCTACCGTCGATATATATATATATATATATATATATATATATATATATATATATATATATATATATATATATATAACCCAAGTATCAGTTCAATAAAAAACATACGAATAAACGAAAAAAAATAATTGTACGTCACCTGCTAGTAAAAAAAAAATACGAGACACTTTTGACCCTGGTTACATAGGAGACATGACTAAGTAGTGGGAATGTTTGGTGAGACTGTCCCATTAACAAAACTCCCATTACAACACAACAAATAATTGTTCAAACATAAGTTTGACTTTGATATTATTAATATCATAGACAGTTCTCTAAAGTATACAATGTTACGTTAATAAACATTAATGCTAACTGGCATTCACTACAAGATTACTAAGTACCTGAATTAATTTATAACCATTAAGTTGGGTTTGTAAAGAGTAATACCTTTCTTCCTAATTAACATTACCTCACTAAACTTATAGTTTCCTATGGGTATTGTATGGTTTCCGGCAGACTACAATAGAATCACTCCGTTTCTTCCCGTGGATGTCGTACAAGGCGACTAAGGGAAATACATTATCAAATATCGATCAGGCCTCCCCAACCCGTTTGGCCAGTGTGGGGAGTGTAGGCCAAATCCTCCTTCCGTCTAGGACGGACGAGAGAGGGTCGTGCTCCTGTAGTGGAGACTAAAATGGACCTGATGATGATGACGATGAAGTTGGGTTTGTAAAGAGACCTTTCTTCCTAATTAACATTACGTCACAACTTATAGTTTCCTATGGGTATTCTATGATTGACTGAAAGAGATCCCTGATGGGATAAGTCCGCCATTGTATATAAATTCTTATTAACACTGTTAGTATTACTTTTATAGTACAACTAGTTGCCCTGCACAACTTTGTCCGCGTGTGTGAGAGAGAGGGTTGAGATCAAAGTGCAGGATTATCATTAAAAGGGTTATAGTGAGCCAATCTTTTAAGATTGGCTATAGAATCTACAACAGCATACCTATATCTATCTTTTAAGATAGTCTATATATCTAGATATCTAGATAGTCATATGTCTATCTTTTAAGATAGACATATACCGTTATAGATTTTTTAGATCTTTTTAAGAGGAACAATTCCGTCATACATAATTGTTGTATCACTTTAACTATTTACGTAGCGCACGCAACGGAAGCTCTCTAAAGGAATATTTTTTCCTCGTTTTTGCAAAATTTTTCATTAGTGCTCCGTTGTTGTTTATTAGTCACAGCGTGATGTTATATAGCCCATAACCTTCTTTGGTAAATGGGCATTCTAACACTAAAATATTTTTTCAATTCGAACTAGTAGTTCCTAAGATTAGTGCGTTCAACCAAACAAACTCTTCAGCTTTATAACATTAGTATAGATAAAGTCTACAAACAAACAAAGAAACCTTTATGATTTAATATTATCTCAATGTAATATGTACTGTAAATGCGTTTATGGTTCATAAAATAAATTTAAAACAAAAATACGGATTTATTCCTATACTTATTAACTGACGAGCTCGGTGGTCGAATGGTTAGCAATGGCCACTTTGACTCCGAGTTCGCGGGTTCGATCTCCGCACAAGTCAAACATTTGTGTGCATGAACATGTCTGTTTGTCTTGGTCTGGGTGTTTTCTATGTATTATAAGTATGTATTTACAAAAAAAAAATGTATTTAAGTACATTTATCAGTTGTCTGGTACCCATAACACAAGCTTTGCGCTTAATTTGGGACTAGATGGCGCTGTGTAAATTGTCCAGAAAATAATTATATTAATTAATTAAATTATAATTATATTATAATTAACTAGCTATAAACCTAGTCTAAATATACTCGATCAATGTACACTCTTTACATTGTTCGCCAAATTTCATTTATTAGGTCTTAAAGCTCTAGTTTTAAACATTAGGCTAAGGACATGAAAAATTGCCTAATAACACGGAATAGACTTATGCAAGCCAGTCCCGCGTGCTGTGATGAGGGTTAAATTATAAAATCGTTTTAAAGCCAATTACGAAGCACATGCTAACTTGACTAATATCTTATGTATATATAAAACAAACTACTAACTCAGTTTAGTTACACCATTTATAACTCAAGAACAGCTGGATCGATTTTTATGATCATTGATTTGTTTCCATCCAGGGGCCCTACCGGCTAAGGTGAAGCTGTTTTTTTTGACGCCCTACGCGCGTGATGGACTACCTTCCGGAGGTGACTACGGGAAGGAGGTGGTGAATTCTCATAGGATAGCATAAGGCTACGATAGTTATGTCGGACTTTTATGGACTAAACAACACCTAGGGAATTGCTTTTAGTCTTGCGGGGCCTTAAAGGCTATAACTAAGGCGATCGCCACGTTGGGAATGAGACGACGCAGACGTCGTCGCGCTCACGAATGAGCGTACGTTAGTGAAAGTGTCAGCCCCGTGAAGCGGGGTGAGCCACAAGAGATATTTGAGGTAGCCGGCTGCGATTACTTGGATTTTGGGGTCTGAAGCTGTATTAATGTAAGTATAGAAAGAGAGAAAATACGTTTATTAACATCATAACATGAAACACTAAATTCACACAATAACATTAAAAAGTACATCTCATTGGTTCTGAATAGATAGCAGGTGTCCTCTAAGGTTTATACTGAAAGATTTTTTTATGATTGTAGCACGCAGAGGAGGCGGAAGGTTGTTCCAGCAGGCCGATGAGCTGTATCTAAATGAACCTCTGAATGAAGCTGCCCTATGGTGTTGGGTACTCAAGAGATAGGAAGAGGCTCTAGTACTAAATTATGTTTATCCCGGGCCTATGACAGCTTTTCAAAAAGATACTCTGGGATTTTTGTTTTAATAACACCAAACAGAAGAGTTGCGAAATGGAGTATAAATAGTATAGATGTGCTGGAAGTATAGCCAGTATAGCTCTGCACAGTTGATTGTTCGTTTCAACTCTACGGCGTAGCATATCCAGCGGCTACGAGCGTAGACGTCATGGCTACGGTAGCTACGGTCGCTACGTCGCCGCCGGTGAGATAGTTTTTGTGGCACAAGTTTAATCAACCAGCCTGATCAGCCTGCCAACGACGAGAGAACGCCGCCAACCCGCAGTTGAGGAACGTGGCAGAGTATGCTCCAAACCCTTTCAATTGAGGGGGACCCGTATCCCAGCAGTGCAGTGGGAGGAATAAGGCGAACGACGACGAAGTTCGTAATTTCGTTTCTTTTTAATCCATGTTTATCGATAACCAGATGTAGTGAAGTTTTAAAAAATATGTTATAATTAAGCACCTGATCTATCTTGATATTATTTAATTGTTACATGATTAGTTTTACTTTGCTCAAACAAAATAATAGCATAGTTTTTTTGGGAAAAGTATCCAGTATATTAAAAACTGTGTGTATGTTTTTACTTTGTTATTGACTGGTAACCTTTACTGTACATATTGAGTCGTCTCAAACATCGAGATATTGAGCAATTATTCTAAGAACTTTTAATATTGTCTTTATTGCACATTACAAAAAAAAAAGGTTACAAGAGTTTACTGAAGTGGTATGCAAAAGCGAGCTTATCTTTAATAGAGATCTCTTCCAGCCAACCTTCAGCAGTGGGACAGTATGTTAAGTAGCGGTTAGAAGTAGCTACGTGCCTGAAATTATTAATTATGTTATATAACACGATATACTTTTGTTGTCGCTCACGACGAGAGAGCTCTTGCAACCGAGCTGTAGACAACACGTGTCCAGTATCTTATCTTATTATCTTAGAGTGGGTCCAGTGCCGCAGCACCGGTGACACGTCGACTCTCATGGATCACTTTGTGCTCTCCGTAATCCTTTAGTCACTCTCCCCTCACTGTCTGGAGACATGTTCCATGTACTTCAGTATGCCGCTTATCGGGAAGAGCCTGTAGTCCTCTAGGTCTGGGTATGCCTTTCCTGCGATTTCTATTCGTTTGCCGGCCAGGGCGTCACATTGACACATCAATTCTTTCAAGGTCTCGTTAGACCCTTTGCATGTTCTGCACTCTGGGCTATCAACAACGTCTTATTTTGTATAGGTGTCCTTGACCGGCATAATGGCCAGTCAGTGCCCCAAGCATGAGACGCATCCATTTCCTGTCATATTTATGTAGATGTTTGTACCAATTCATTGTGTCAAGTAAGATTAATCATTGATCTTTTCGGTTTTCTATTTTGTATTTGACCTTTTAATAAGCCTACCCGAATACCGTATCTATTTTAACTTAGCTGTAAGATTTATAAACAGTAATTGCTAAGATAAATATCGTGGCGCGAAAAGGGTTGCTACCAACGTGTTTAAAATGCAAATTTAGACAAATATGGATATTTACTTTGTCCGATTATAGGGCGTAAGATATCCTGACATTCACAGCTATACAGTATTAGTCTGAAGCGTTTTGTTAACTAGTATTGTTGGGTAGTTATGACGTCTTAGCACAAGTATTAAAAAAGTAAGAACCAAACAATAATATAATATTAAATATGTATTCCTGGATAAATAAATATTCTTGGACAAATTGCGCACTGACATCTAGTCTCAAACTAAGCAAAGCTTGTATTATGGGTAGGTACTTGATAACTGATAATACCTACTATACTATACGTTTTTTTTTGTAAATACATACATACAATACATAGAAAACACCCAGAAAAAGACAAACAGACATGTTCATTCACACAAATATTTGTCTTGTGTGGGGATCGAACCCGCGACCCCGTAGTAAAAGTGGCCATTTATTCGATTTTAATTAAAATCTTGTATCAGCTTCGGTGTTGTCACTTTTGGCCTACACTGAAAAACACGACTGATATAACTCTGTAATCCCAGAAATGATCCTTAAGGTTGGGCCAAAATTTCAACGTCTCATCATATGTATTATATAATGTTGTGTTTATTGCACTTTCGTACTATGTATGTATTAAATAGTTGAAAGAAAGAGTATAGGCTGGCAACGGACCCCTTGCTGCAGTGGTAGGCCCTAGGCAACATTGTATTTCCGGGCCTACTAAAGAAGTTTTCACTTCCAAAATAAAAATTAAAAACCTAACTTTCGGGCCCCAAAAATTACGGGCCCTAGGCACGTGCCTAGGTCGCCTAAGCCTTAGTCCGCCCCTGCCTTGAAGTTGTTGATCTCCATGGACAGTGATGATTGCTTTCCATCAGGTAAGTGGTTGTAAGTGGTTCATCAACATCTTTGAACCAAAGCCAACTTCACCTGCACGCGGTGCACCCTGCTGACTGACAAACGAAGCTCTGGCGAAAAGAGAGGTAGGGAGCGTAATTGTAAGCTACCCGACTGGGGAATGTACCTCCACCTTACAGAATACCGCAGCCAAATAATGGTTCCCTTGAGAGCTGTTGTGTTCCTGCGAGTGAGTGAGGTCACCAGAAAGGAAGGAGATGCTGCGATGGCAGCAGGGGTGGCGGCGCGCGAGTGATATTTTATGTTGCGAGCGTTAATATGGCTACGGTAACCGCTTCACATCAGGCGGGCCGTATGCTTGTCTGCCACCCAATGTAGTATAAAAAAAAAAAAAAAAAAAGGTAACCCATATGCTCGTTTGACCCTCTCTCTAAAATTTATTTTTATAAACGCATGTCTAGATAGACATGCGTTTATAAAAATAAATTTTAGGTATCAGGGTATTTTACTTATCAGGGTGGATAGATATCCACCCTGATAAGTAAGATATTAAGTTAATTCCAATTATCAATCCCGATCAGAGTAGATAGATGGACACGCGTTTCCAAGTTACCTTAGATTGGCTGTTTTAGGGCGGATAAACGTAATAAGCCTAACTCGGGGCCCTACCGGCTAAGCTGTAGCCGATTAACATCGGATTTTTTGATCGCAAATATCAAACTTCAGCTTAGATTTATGATACTTGTGTTAGAGAAACACCCAGCTCCAGTGTTGTAGAAACACTGGAGCTCTACCGACTAAGCTGAAGATGTTTGTCAATAACTAAAACGTAAGACCTATCTTTCGAATCAAAATATTCAATGGTAATCGGCTTCAACTTCAGCAGTAGGCCCTTGGTCTACCAATAATTTTCGAAAATCGTTCCTTAGCGGAAGTCTACGTCATAATAGCTACCTGCCCCCTTACCAACAACTCTTATTGCGATTCAATAACTGAATAGAATGCTTATTCATGCCAATGAATAAGCGACTCTATTTCAAATTGCATAGAGTCGCTTATTCATTGGTATGAATAAGCATTCTATTCAGTTATTGAATCGCAATAAGAGTTGGTGGTAAGGGGGCTGTAAGCTAAACTTCAGCCCGTTTTGTCCAGTGTGGTTTTAGCTGTGCGTTGGCAGATTATTATTATTTTTACTAATATCACACCCCGGCCACTTCATACAAATGTCGCGTCATATACTACTACATAAACAATTGCCTCTGTGCATAGCTTTTATGACCGTGTGTGCGTGCGGCGCCACACAAACTGTTCCAGATGCGTCTCAGAGGGGAGGTGAGGTTGCGAGAGAGCGGCAGGGAGTGGCCATACTTTACGTAGTACTATTAATTATACTGTGCTAATATTGCGTGAAACCACCACGAACTATAACCACGGGCAATGGCTAGTATAATGCTAGCATTTTAAAGAGAAAAGTAATTTCTAAAAGCATTCATAAAGAACATAACACTTTCTTTAGAAAAAACTTCATTGACTCAGAAAAGAAGGATTTCAAAGTAATTAATGTTATAGCCCCTTTTCCAACCAACTCAATTAAAAGTAAGGGTTTTAACAAAGTTCTTTCGATGATTTCAGTACCTATTAATTTGAATAAAAATTAATGTGAATGGACATAATAAGAGAGGAAGATAAAAAAATAGGTGGTTGGATTGTATGAGAGATGATATGGGCACACACAGGTCACTCAATACAAATGTCGCGTCGGTAACTACTACATAAACGATGACGTCTGTGCAGAGCGTGAATGAATGTGCGTGTGTGCGGCGCCTTACAAACTGTTCCAGATTTGTCTCAGAGGGGAGGTGATCGGCAGCTCCCTACCCCCCCTTGGCGACGCATGTAAAGCTAGGGTTGCCATTTCTAAATGCTAGCAACAAGGATAAGAAAAGAAATGTGAAAACTCCGGATTTTGAATCTTAAAACCCGGACATGTTATCAGTATTTGTTGTTAATAACAGTATTTTTTATTCCATGACAAGACGGTTATTCGGAGCATGGAGCTGGCGGTAGTTTAAAACTTTTAGCGCTGGACTACAAATGAAATCCCGCCCGGACCGAATGCTCTCCAAAATAGGACAAAACCGGGGAAACCCGGACGGATGCAACCCTATGTAAAGCTACAAATATCGTAGGTAAGATCACGATATTGGACATGATATGACACATTTTAATTTATTCCCATGAAACTTATCGTATTTATATCGACTTAGTATAAAAAATTCAAATTCATCTCAATGAAAAAAATCTGAATGCCTTTCCGATGAGACTACAATATGGAATTCTTCAAGAATTGCATGAAGGGGTTCTTACAGGGGTGGCAATGCATTAGTGATGCCCCTGGTGTCACAAATATCTAAATTCTGCTATGATTGATTACCATCGGGCATGCTGTATGTTTGTTTGGCACTCTAGTGGTATGAAAAAAAAAATATATAGTTTGTCCCCCAAGATACAGATCAGAGAGATCTATATGGTGATCTCTGATAAGTATCTTGGGGGACAAAAGTCAAATCGTATTGCTGAGTATATCAAGTCCATCATGTATAGTCTCGCGAGCAATATAAAAATAGATTATGCAATATTGGATTGTAAGGTGATAGTTTAGGTGTAAATCAGAGCAATTTACAGCTGTACAAGCCTCGCTATTACTACGCTATGCTGGCCGTTAACTACCGGAAATTATGTTCTATATACATACCACTTTCAGCTCCGTTGAAATCACAGATAAAACCAGAAATAGATTCCGCAAGTCGGGCATCTTGACCATAGTCACTATGCATTAATGTAAATAACATCAGATGCATTAATATAAATCGGGGATCTGCGTATTCAGTGTCGACCGGACATTAGACACCCGAACAGTGTAAGCAGTTCATATATTTAGTTAGATTATGAGGGTTCAAATTACACTGGATGTTAATACAATGTTGATGTTATACGGAAAGCTTATATGAAAGTACGTTTTTGAAATAGCCAATCATATTCTAAACTAAAAAAAAAGTATATAATTATGTCAACGATTGCTTTAATCGAATGGGGAACCTATTTATTTGTTTATTTTTACACACAAGGCCCGATCGTAATCGGTTTCAGCTTAGGCGATAGGGCTATCGCCTAAGCTGAAACCGATTACGATCGGGTTATTTGATTGGCAAAATCTACTTCACATTGAATTTGCGCTAATCACAATAGGCTTAGCCAGTAGGGACGAAGACGCTCAACCGATTAAATTAATGATGTTTATTTATCACAAATTCAAACAGAAGTCCGACTTTCGCAATAAAAAAACTCGATGGGAAGCTTAGGCGGTAGGCCCCCAGGAGGTACATAGATTTACAACTAATTTTCCAAATGCAACAATTAAAATATTTATCATGAACCTTATACAGTATTGTTAAATAAAATAGAATTGTTAAGAAGAATATAGCTAAATACTTCACTTACTGTCTTTCGCTCGTCAAACCATTCCAGTTGATACCCATTATGAAATCACGAACCCGAGGATATTCTAGACATCAGCATGGGTGAGATTAGGATAGCCCTTGAACAGCTGAAAAATGGTAAGGCTCCCGGTGAAGACGGAATTACAACAGAACTGTTGAAAGCTGGAGGAACTCCGCTTCTAAAGGAACTACAACGCCTGATTGATTCCGTCATTCACAATGGGACCGCACCAGTCGCGTGAACAGGAGTTTGGTCGTCTTGTTCTTCAAAAAAGGTGACAAAACCTTATTGAAGAATTATAGACCGATCTCACTCCTGACCCACGTGAATAAGCTGTTTTCAAGGGTTATCACGAATCGTGACTACCAGCCACCGGAACAGGCTGGGTTTCGTAAAGGCTACAGTACCGTGGACCACATATATACATTGCGGCAAGTTGTGCAGAAAACCACAGAGTACAATTTGCCGTTCTGTGTAGCTATTGTGGATTACGAGAAAGCCTTCGACTCCATCGAAACTTTGTCTGTTCTGGAATCCATACAGCGGTGCCAAGTTGACCACCGCTATATCGAGGTGCTGAGATGGTTGTATAGCGCTGCGACAATGACAATCCGCGTCCAGGACCAGCAGTCTAAGCCTATCCAGCTGCAGCGGGGAGTACGTCAAGGGGATGTCATTTCCCCGAAACTATTCACCGCTGTTTTGGAAGACGTATTTAAGACGCTGGACTGGAAAAAACGGGACGTCAGTGTGAATGGCGAGTACATCTCACACCTTCGGTTTGCCGACGACGTGGTCATAATGGCTGAATCGCTGGAGGATCTCGGTCGTATGTTGGTCGATCTCAATGCTGCATCTCGACGTGTGGGGCTGGGGATGAATTTCGACAAGACGAAAGTCATGTACAACGATTTTGTCATCCCTAGCCCGGTTATCGTAGAGAATGCAGCTATTGAAGTAGTTAAAGACTATGTCTACCTCGGTCATTCCATACAGCTTGGCCTGTGTAATTTCAACAAGGATATCGATAGACGCATTCGACTGGGCTGGGCAGCTTTTGGAAAGCTTCGTCACATCTTCGCCGCGCAAATACCCCAGTGCTTGAAGACTAAAGTCTTCAACCCGTGCGTCCTCCCTGCAATGACATATGGTGCAGAGACTTGGACACTGACCATCGGACTGGTCCACAGGCTAAAGGTCGCGCAGCGAGCGATGGAGAGGGCTATGCTCGACTGCGGGATCGAATCCGGAACGAAGAAATTCGACGGCGAACCAAAGTTGTCGACATAGCCTTCAGAATTTGCAAGCTGAAGTGGCAATGGGCCGGTCACATCTGCCGAGTAACTGATGGCAGATGGGGGAGGAAGGTATTAGAGTGGAGGCCGCGCATAGGACGACGAAGTGTTGGACGCCCTCCTACTAGATGGTCCGATGACCTTAAGAAAGCGGCTGGGAGCGGCTGGATGCGGAAGGCGGAGGATCGTATCTGGTGGAAAGCATTGGGGAAGGCTTATATCCAGCAGTGGGTAGATACAGGCTGATGAAATCACGAGAACCAAATGAGTGTGTCAAATATCATCTCAATCAAATACTGAAAAGCGGGTCAAATGTAACTTCCAAGATTTAATTACAGGCACCGCGGTGAAAATAAACAAAAGCTTGTAAACAAACTGGATTATCCTTTTGGGTTAGGGTTGCCATCTTTAAACGCTAGCAACTAGGTCAAGAAGCGTGAAAACTCCGGATATTGCACCATTTAACCCGGACATGTCATCAGTATTTTTTAGTACTTGTACAATTTTTAAGCTATTGCCTAGCTTTTATCGCGGGCTTTGAGCGCGGCGACCGAATCAAGAAATTCTGTAACGAAAATAAAACCTAACACCCCGCACCTGATATAACCTTTGGATTCGATCTGGCTTAAGAACATTTCCTTATACAATACATACTCGTGTTTCGCCAGTGAGTATTATCGAGTCAATGGCGCAGTTGTAAATGTGTGAACAATTTGAGCTATCGTTTCTACTTTCGCGCCTCGATGTGGTCATTACTCTTTTTGTAACATTATTCGATGTTGGTGATTGACTAGACTTTTTTTGCACTTTTTCGCTATTATTATTTTTGACATTCGATTTGACATCATTATTTTTGACAATATTATTGATTTTGGGATAAAATTTTAATTTAATAAAAAATACATACGATGGCATAAAATTTTAATTTAATAAATTAGCTATGCAATAGCTTTACTGCGGCAGTCCCCGAGTGCCACGCGTATTTTGTTTATTCTGTGACAAGACGGTCATTCGCAGCATGGAGCGGACGATAGTGACTCAAAACTTTTAACTCTGGACTGCAAATGAAACCCCGCCCGGACGCTTCCAAACGCCCTCTAAACTAGGACAAATCCGGGGAAACCCGGACGAATGGCAACCCTATTATGGGTTGGATTCTATTCTTTGTTTATATGAAGGGTGCCAAGGACACTCCTTTCAAAACTGGCGCAAAAACATAAAGATAAATTTTAATATGCTATTCCCTTGTTCCCACATAGACTTCTAGTACATAAGACCTGCAATAAAACCGGTTTTACGAGATCATCTGTCTAATCTCATACCATTCGTTCCGAGGTGCAATCACATTAGGATTTATTGCAGTTAGAATGAATGTCATAACCGATAAGAGTTTAACGGCTCTAGAGTAGACAGGTATTTACTGAAGCACTTTTCCTCGTGAGATTTTCCATTTTTAATACCCGACGAAAAAGATGGGTGAAATAAGTTTTTGGATACATCCCGTATGTCAATCCAAAAAAATCTAATGATAACAAAATCTGAGGATACAGTTTAACGATGTAGTTTCAAAGTTATGCTCTACATCTTAAGTTCAATCACACCACTGGATAGATGAAGGATCAAAGAATTTATTACGCTAAGTAAGGTAATTGAACATCGCGTACGGGGGAGTGGGAAGCGCTGCCATTTTGAGATAATTTTAGAGCATATAACGTATTCACGTACAACACACGGCCGTGGCCATGACACAGCCACACTTTTTTTACTACGTCGTATGGCAGCGGGCTGCCTGATATAAAGCGGTTACCGTAACCATATAAACAAACGCAAGTAACATGAAAAATCGCTCGCGTTATTTTCACAGCCAACGCAGCAATTCCTTGCTTCATGGTGACTTCACTCACTCGCAGGAACACAACAACCCTCAAGGAAATTGTTATTTGGCTGCGGAATACTATAAAGTACTTCCCCAGTCGGGCAACTAATAAATACATTGTGGCCTTCCTCTCCTTTGCCAGAGCCTCGTTTGTCAGCAAGGTGCCCCTCGTGCAGATGTTCGCAAAATGTGAATTACATTTTACGCAAGCAAAAAGTCACATTTGCACTTTGTCACATTAGCATAATGTCGCACTCGCTAACTATTGAATTAGCATAATGGCACAAGCATATATAGCAGGTTTTAGGTCAGCAGTTATTGACTAAGTATGTCAATTCGTTTCAATCTCTCACATTGCAACTTCAATTTTATCCTCTAAAAGTTAGAACATAAAGCAGTGACTCAATTTAAGCCATTTTAGAAATCTTTCAAAGGAATTGTATTGCCAACTAAAAGCTTCACAAAGCTAACAAAGGGTTCTCTTCAATAGTTTCTTTTATTTACTGTTTAGTGTTTAGTCTGTGTAATGTAGCAACATTTAATTCTTAGTCTACACTACGTCGAGATTACGCGAGAGTAGGGTTATCAAGTGACAGGACTTTTTCACACGTGAAATGAATGAATGAAAACGAATGAAAATTCTTTATTTGCGTTTGGGCTAATGTGGGCATTTGGACACGTCTTACACTTTTTAATATATCATGTTGACTTTTTTTATCTATTAGCATTTCGGAAGCATGTCGGAAAAAGTGGTAATTTTTCAGAGTGACTGGTTAAATGTTAGGAATATGAAACGTGTAAGAAAAAAGTATTGTCTATTCGATCCCGCAAGTTAAGCAACGTTGACCGTGGCCTTTATGTATAACGTTGCTATGGATGGGTTTATTTTAGCGTTCTTTCTTGTCTAAACTCCTTCAATGGAATTATCAAACTGAGTTATTCGATAATCATACTTACTGAAGAAATAAAAATGACAATTATTTTGATATATTTTGTATGTAATAAAAGTGAATACAACAGAAATAAAACGAGAAAGAATTTCGAAATCGACCCATGTTCGCGATTTTTGAAGTGAAAACTTCTTTAGCGGCGTTGTGCATTTTTGGGAAGGGTAAAAAATGTTAAACTCGCGTCAGAACACGTGGCTTGATCGAAAATTCGTAAGACGGATGGAGCGTTGACCGCGGCGCTGCGTTGGAGAGGAAGTGATATCCCCCTCTCTTTCTACACGCGGCGAAAATATTGTCTGCTCCTGCTGTTTATTTTTAATGTAATATAAATTATAATTTTATTTTTATCATGCATTCATTTAACAATTACATTTTTTTTTATTTACGAACCAACCTATTGTGTCATAAATAAAGTTCGTAATACATATTTATTTAACAAGACATTATTATGATATAAATTTACACTATAAATTAAATTATGTAAATATAAATTACAATGTTTGTGTACGATAAATTAATGAATATCTGTGCGCAATAAATGAATATCTATTGTATTTTACCACATAAATGATAGTATTTTTATATTGATAAATAAAGCAATTCGTGCGAAATGATTCCCTAACCATTCCAAAATATTCAAAAATGCACAACGTTAATGTTCAAGTTTTCACTTCTGTGCAACCCGTTTTTTTTTTCAGTGATTCAATACGTATATCTGTCGTATAAATCAGGTTTGAAAATCCGATATTACCAACCTAATTTGCCTTAACTTGCAGGCTTTGACTACAGACACCGTAACAGGTGAATTTCATAAAAGCTTGTACAACGTTTACTTTAAAACATTCTTGGGTTGACTGTACTAGTGTTACTCGTATATAACAGAGAAAATGCTGAATGCAAACTTCCAGAAGAGTAGATTTAAGTTACTGTGTTTTGAGTTTCACTCAAAGATGTGACACTAACTTACAGTGTCGGCCCAAGGGCCCTACCGCCGAAGCTGAAAGTGATTACCATCGGAATTTTTGACTGCGAAAATGTAACTACTGCTTAGATTTAGGGGTGTAAGTGTTTCATCAACATCTTTGAACCAAAGCTAGCTTCACCTGCACGCGGTGCACTCTGCTGACTGACAAACGAAGCTCTGGCGAAAAGATAGGTAGGGAGCGTAATTGTAAGCTACCCGACTGGGGAATGCACCTCCACCTCGCAGCGAAATAACAATTCCCTTGGTTGTTGTGTTGCTGCGAGTGAGTGAGGTCGCCAGAAAGGAAGGATATGAGGGTGGCGGCGCGCGAGCGATATTTTATGTTGCGAGATTTAATATGGCTACGGTAACCGCTTCACATCAGGCGGGCCGTATGCCTGCCTGATGTGAAGGCACAACGTATACCTGCCGTACGTATGCCTGCCGTATGTCTGCCACTCGACGTAGTATAAAAAAAATGTTGCTAATTATGTTTAACTCAGCTGGTAGAAACCCTAGAGCTCTAACGACTAAGCTGAAGATGTTTGTAAATAAATGTAACCTAAGAGCAATTTTTGGAATAAAAAAAAACAGATGGTAATCGGCTTCAGCTTCGTCGATAGGGCCCCGAGTCGAGTGTTCTCCGAGACACTCTCTCGACAGTGTACAATAATCTGAAAACAATTTTTATTCGAAGCAATTACGTCTTTTGTTAGGCAACAATTAGCGCTTTACAAAAATCGCTCGTCATCGCTTACTTGAACGGCAATTTCGATTTTTTCGCTTGATTACATTTCAACAGTCATCGTGCTAATTTGTTCGGCTTGTTTATTTTAACGACTTCCACAAAGTTAGGTTGTTACGGTAAATAGGTCGGCGGAGCGGATAAATAAACAATATGAAATTTCATTAAGTGTTTGAGTAGCTCGATGGCGTCGTTGCGCGTGACAGTCTAATCGAACACGCAAGTTAAGCAACGTCGACTATAGCCTGTCCATGGATGGGTTTATATTATCTCGAACTCCGTGTGTCGGCGGGCAAGTTATGCCGTCGGCCCCGGCTGTTGTGATTACATGACTGTCGTTAAGCCAAGTCAGTGATCTTTAGGCGGCTTCAAACACTGCTCTCCGCCGAGCCGCAGTGGCGGAGCAGCAGCAGCGTGGTGGTGTATGCTCTAAACGCCTTCGATTGAGGGGAGATTTTATCTTAGGAGTGGGATGAATAAGGATTGTCGAAGAAGAAGAAGTGTTTCTAGGATAGATTTAACTTCTAATAGATATTTTTATTATAGCAAGCTGAAGTGGTAGTGGGGCGGCCACATCTGCCGAGTCAGCGATGGCAGATGGGGGAGAACAGTTCTAGAGTGGAGACCTTGTATGGGGCGATGCGATGAAGCGTCGGGCGCCCCCCTTCTAGATGGACCGATGACCTTGTTGGGATCTCTAGCATGTAAGATGACGGTGAGTCGTTATTGGAAGTTATCCGTAGAATCAAATATCGTATACACTGTAAGTATGTTTATTACGAACAAGACTTATGTCCGAGATCTACAGTATAACAGGTTCGTTTTACGGATAGCGGAGGATCGTATGTGGTGGAAGGCATTCGGGATGTTGCTGATCTCCATTGCTTTGCATCAGGTGCCTCCTACCTTATGCAAAGCAATGGAGATCAGCAACACCAAGGACCACCGCCTATGGAGTTCAGCAACACCAAGAGGTCGCCGTTCCGTTGCCAGCCTACACTCCTTCTTTTCTTTCTTTCTGGTGACCTCACTCACTCGCAGGAACATAACAACCCTCAAGGGGATTGCTAGGCTGTGGTATTTTGTGAGATGGAGGTTCCCAATTGGGCAGCTAAAAAAATATGCTATGCCCTACTTTCTTTTCGCCAGAGCCTCGTTTGTCAGTCAGCAGGATTCACCATGTGCAGTTGAGGTTGACTTTGGTTCAATGACGTTGATGAACCCCCAACCTTCACTAGATTAACCTTTTGCAAACCGGATAAATGATATCGCTATAAATACTCGAAAACTAAATACAAACATACACACACTCCAAAAACATAATCCTACCTTCATCGTCAGATCGGATAAAATGAACGTACGCAATGGGCTTGTATCCCATTTTTTTTTTCGATTTGTTATTTAAAGACGTCACAATAATATAAATATAGGTGAAATAATTACTTCGATTGCATAAAAACTTCTCGAGATATGATAACTTGAAAATCACAATTTTGGACTATCCCGAAAACGCTCCATACAAAAGGCCACCACGTTATGACGTCACACCGTGCTATTTTATATGCATTAAATCAGAAATGTGTACGACAACTATGTTAAATATTGCGTTTATGTAGCCAGTGCCGTAACAAAAGTTATAGTATTTTTTATTGTTTCTACAATGGTAATATTTATTTTTTATAGTTTCATACCTTTAAAATGGACTTTCCCACCAAACTTTGACCGAACATAAAACACGCCGGACATAAGTTATTAAAATTTTGAGATCGCAGATCGTTCTAGTTTTATGTATTTTACGTTACTGATAGAGAGTTTTTATTATTTTGTAACATGGGCAACAAGCCTATTCTATACGCATTTTAATTCATTCATTTGACAAACCTGAGCAGGTTTGTCACATGAATCGTTACCATATCATCCGTGCTATTATCATCAATCAATACATATAATAAAACAGTAGGAACCGCGTGTCTGTACATTTGATAAAATTAACAAAAAATGAGTGTGGGCGATAAAAAAAGAGTAACAGAACACAAAAAAGATTTTTTTGATTTTTTTGTCTGTCTGTCTGTCTGTCTGTATGTACACGCTAATCTTTAAAACTACTGAATAGATTTTTATGCGGTTTTCACTAAAAGATTAAGCTCATCCCTGAGCAACATATAGGCTTTGTTTCATCGAAATCTGATGTCAGATTAAAAAGTTATCGTCATTTAAAGTTTAAAGAAAATTTTTCTTTGTAGAAAATCACTCATCACAAAATCTCAGAAACTACAAGTGCTAGGAGTCTCAAATTTTGTATGGGGGTTCCTTTCAGGACGTAGATGCTCACTAAGACGGGAATTTGGAAAATTCAACTCCTAAGGGGGTGAAATGGTGGTCCAAAGTTTGTATGGGGAACCAAGATTAGTTGGACTATTTTATACGAAACTTTACACGAGATCTTCTGTAGATAAATGAGTAAACACGTGTTTCAGGATTTTTCAAAATTCAACCCCTAAAGGGGTGGAATGAGGTGTAAAAGTCTGAAAATCGACATGGGTATTGTTTTTATGGTTTATCGGGTCGCTGATTCCGAAAACAACAGCTATTTTATAATCTAACATAATCGACGTGACACAAGAGCACTCCTGTAGGGGTGCGATGGGGTTGAAATGTCATAATATCAATATGGGTGTTGATTCTATGGTTTTCTGAAATGTCAATTACGAAAATGGCATCGATTTGAAAACGTGGACACGAAATTTCCATCTCGGTATAAAAATCCAAGATTTAGAACACCTGATGCAGAACCATAATGGTTCAGCTAAACTATAAGAAATATAAAAATGACGCTTTAGCAAAAGTTGTTAGGCGTGATAAGCATTTTTTGTTGAGGTATAAAAATCCAAAATTTAGAACACCTGATGCAGAACCATAATGGTTCAGCTAAACTATAAGGAATATAATAATGACGCCTTAGCAAAAGTTGTTCAGCCTGATGAGCATAAATAGTTTAACAAAATGTTGATTGTATTGTAAAAAAATAACCGCGCAGTGCTACTTTTATTCTTACCTGCTACAAGTTAAACGCAATAGTTTTATTTATTTACGTTATATATATATATATATATATATATATATATATATATATATATATATATATATATATATATATATATATATATACTAGCGGCCGCCCGCGACTTCGTACGCGTGGAGTTATTTATTTGCAAAGAATTTTTAATTTATTATTATTATTATTTAATGAAAGGAAAAAAATAAAAAAAGTTAAAAACAATCAATATCTAGACGAATTTTTAGAATCAATTAAGTCGACGGATGTTGTTTTTTAAAACCTCTTTGTAAAACCTAAAGTATTTTTTATTGTTATAATAAAACATTCCTCCTTATAATAGTAAGTATGTAGTTGTTTTCAATATTTTTTATACTTAAATATCATTTAAAATCCTTCTGCCATAATCACTTTTACTTCAATAACATTGGATTTCCATACAAATTTCCAACCCCCGTTTTAACTCCAAAAAGGGGTTGATTTCTAAAGATACATTATTAGTACACCTCCAAACTATCTATAGAGCATACATTTTAAATTTCAAGTCTCTTACTACAAAAACTTAGAACTTTCATACAAACTACCAACCCCCATTATAACCCCAAAAAGGGGTTGATATCTAAAGATACATTATTAGTACACCTCCATACCATCTATAGAGCATGCATTTTAAATTTCAAGTCTCTTACTTCAAAAACATAGAACTTTCATACAAACTTCCAACCCCCGTTTTAACCCCAAAAGGGGGTTGATTTTCAAAGATACATTATTAGTACACCTCCACTCCATCTATAGAGCATACATTTTAAATTTCAAGTCTCTTGCGTCAAAAACATAGAACTTTCATACAAACTTCCAACCCCAGTTTTAATCCCAAAAAGGGGTTGATTTCTAAAGATACATTATTAGTACACCTCCACACCATCTATAGAGCATGCATTTTAAATTTCAAGTCTCTTACTTCAAAAACATAGAACTTTCATACAAAGTTCCAACCCCCGTTTTATCCCCAAAAAGGGGTTGATTTCCAAAGATACATTATTAGTACACCTCGACACCATCTATAGAGCATACATTTTAAATTTCAAGTCTCTTGCTTCAAAAACATAGGACTTTCATACAAACTTCCAACCCCCATTCTACCCCCTTAGGGGTGGAGTATCGTAAAATCCGTTTAGCGGATGTCTACACCCTATAAGGAACCTACCTGCCAAATTTCAAGTTTGTAGGTGTTATAGTTTCTGAGATTTCGTGATGAGTGAGTCAGTGATACTAGACGGAAGGACGCAAATACAATGTTCAATATTCTACTCGATTTATACAGAACGGAAACACCGACATGCTTTGTGACACGAAACTGTGACAAAGCGAAAATGTTTCAGGATTGCTGTCTAATCGTTTCAGATGAATGCGAAATGGCCAAGAATGTGGCTTTATCGAGGATTAGTTACGCTTCAGGTCTTTTCATATTAGGGTCATTATACGAAGTACAAGAAAAACTGTTCTTGTGTCATATTTAATTAATTATAAGTTATGTGAACAGTGTAAATAATCTATTTAGTTTATATCTGTGCCTATTTATCGAAAACATAACAAATTCAACCACATCTTATTTATAAACTCGTAAAAAAAATGAAAAATAGAGGCTCTTGTCATACTCCGTGAACTGTTCGGAAGAGATGTTTCGTCAAAAAAGCTAACAAAAAAAATAACGTAATACACTTTATAAAAATTAAATTATAGTATCTGTTTCTAGACATTCCAATGAATATCAAAACACATCGATAAATTTTTTCCTTTTAATAAATTCATATTTGTAGCTGTTATACGGGTGTTATCAAAATTAACATCAATTCTGTGAACCGCTTTTTTCACCCAAAAAAAAATTTTATCTACTAAATCATTACTCTAATTTCCTGGCGACACTACTTTTTACTGTTAGTTCAGTTATGTGTGTCCACAAACGAGAAGGATAATTTCTGTGAAGTTTTATTAAAAAAATATAAGCAATATACGGTTTTTGTCAAGTTTGTTCCATCAATTCGGTTAAGGAAGATTTTTGATAAGTAATTACGTATTTTATTTGCCACCATAGCTCATAATTAATGCTATGAGGACTAATATTGGTTGAGGTTATAAATAGCTAGGCTACTTCTAAAACCAGGATGTAGCTTGATTTTAAAAACGATTCGTCAATCCCGTGATCATCACTTCCGTGAACTCGTTGTTCACAGAAATGACAGGTTTCACGGAAATGATAGCACTTTTAAAATAAATAGTATTAGGACTTAAAAACGCTCGTGCACCGGCTACTTCCAGTTAAATTAATTGTTGGCCTTTATAATCTATACTTATAATTTAATATTTTCTAAAAAATCATTCATGTTCACGGAATTGATGGGTTTCACAGAAATGACGTTTTGTTTGTTTATTTGTGTCTGATAGCAAAATAAAACTAATACACTGTGTAGTTTTGCTGTGGTTATGGGCATGGGCATTATTTTTTCGTATTAGGTACAGACAAAAATGGCAAAAACAAGAAAGAAGATATCAGTTGAAGAAAGAAAGGCTAGGAGAAGAGAGCAAATAAAGCTTAGTGTGCGTCGACAAAAACACAAACAAGATTTTACAGCTCAGGAAGAAGTGAAAAGGAAAGACGGAGAGAGATATCACAAGAAAAAAGAAAAGGGATTACTTAAAACTATAAAAGATTATACACCTCGGCAACAATTAAAAATACTAAAATACTGTTTAGTTTAGATGATATCAAAAGTATAGTTCCTTATTTAACAAAAATGCATTTTTTGAGTGATGGGCAAACTACCCAATATACGAGTATAAAACAATTAAATGTAACTGACAAATATTTCAATTCAATGTTTAGTGCTGACTCTGTTTTGTGGCAATATTCGGAGTGTGGCGATGGAAAAAGAGCCTCAGACTGTGTAGGTGGCTACTTAAAAAGAACTGCCGATCGACGAGTGGCTTTGGGGGATGACTTACCAGACTATCCAACTTTGATTACTTGTTTACCAAAAAAACTGTCCTTCGGTTAAAGTAATACCAGTAAGTGATCATTGTATTGAGTCAATAGAGAATATTTTAAAGAATAGTGATATAAAACCCTTTGAAGGCATAATGAAAGTGCACCAAATTATATGGGTAAAAGAACACCAGAATGTTCTTCAAGCCAGGCGGCTTAGTTGCTTGGAATGTCCTTTAAACATCACCTGTCTTCATTTTGGACTAAGGAAAATAGCTATCTAATGAAAATGGTCGTCTGATCATAACTCCAGTGATTCAGACAATATATTTGTTTAATATCACAGAAATGACGTACCTGTTCAATGTCATTTCCGTGAACTAGAATGTTTGATTTTTTATTTCTGTTTCAAAATTATATTTTTTGTTTTATTTTGTCTTGGTATAATTATTACTGATAAAACTTTTAAGTTACATATGGTAAACTCATGTCTTTATATTAATTATTAATTAATGATCAGTTCCATCATTTCAGTGAACACATGCGCCACTTCTGTGAGCACCAAAAAATGTTTTTTCAGAGATTTACGTATTAAACGCAATTAAAATTTTGTTTTCTGCAGTGATTATAATATTTGTTTATATTTTGCAAGACATGAATCTTTAAAACCTATAAAATCCTGATTTTTATTTTTGTAATTTAAAAAATGTTGTTCTGTATAATGACCCATTAGCTCCCGAAGGAAAGACCCCCTTCATTTATTTTATATTTTTTTTTTAAACTATGGTTACATAACTTAAATAAAAATAATAATTTGTTGACTTTTAACGTGTAATACTGCCCCAAATATTTTCTTATGTATCTACTTTAGTTCGTATTTGTGTTAATACGCCGGAATCATAAAGTCCACGCGAACGAAATCGCGGGCATCAGCTAGTCGCTAATAATCATCTATAAATCTTTAACGGTAGTAAGTCTCCAATTTATTCTATTTATATACATACACGTAGATCTTATGGCTTTAGCCGCGAGTTGGAATCTCAATCCCAATCGACGAATAATCCCAGTAAATCGTATCTCATTCGTGTACCGTACGGCTTCCAATAAACTCATGCACGGAATCCCGGAGTATCGGGATTTTGATCGAGGTGTACGTATGTGATTGGAATTGCGGTGATAGTGTGGAATGTTTTTAAAGTGTGTAGAAATCTGATGGATTTTGTACCGTCAGTATTACAGTCAATATCAAGCTTGTTTATTGTGGAGTTTGATGGCGTCGTTGCACGAGTCAGTGTAATCAAACACGAAAGATAAGCTACGTTGACTATAGCTTGTCCATGGATGGGTTTATTTATAATTCCGTTCTTCTGAGGGCACGGGAAGCCCTTTTTTTCAAGGTAAACTGTTGTCATTAAGTACAGTCGGTAAGCCAATTCAGTGGCCTAATCCCATAAAGAATTGAATTGAGCAGGTCAGTTGGGCTCTTCAAATTTATTACTATATAATTTTATATTTTATTAGCGTATCATTGCATTTTAAATGTGGAACTTAAAAATTAGCTATTACGAAGTTTTCTGATGCAAATGCCATTAATAAAAAAAGAACCTAAATGAAATCGAAATAAAACAAAGATATTTACCAACCGAAGGTTTCCAACTCTTCCTTCTAGCGTTTACCCGGGAAAGTAACATAATCCCGGGCCGGTTGTTTTGACGACGAAATTGACGTCCCTACCCCGGCGCGGCGGCCTCTACAGGGATTAAGTGATTGGCTGCCATAAGAGGAACGTAATGTTATGGGGATTTTTGTGTGTACTAGACTTTGGTTTACCTTCACTCTTGATAGCATCTTGATAACAAAATATTTCTGAAGAAAATCTCTTTAAGGTTAAGAAACTTGTTTTAATAAAAGAAATATAGCTATGTACGGTTCCACCATATTAGAGCCAAGTCAAGCGTATGTCAGCAATTTACGCGGTAGCGCCTAATATATACTAGCTGACTCGCGCAACTTCGTCTGTGTGTGACAGAGCGTTGAGAGTGAAACGTAAGATTACCATTTGAAAAGTTATAGTGAGCCAATTTTAAAAGATATGTTGTCGCGGACTATTTTTTAGAACTTTTTATGATGAATAATTCCATCGTATATAATTGTTGCGCAACTTGAGCCGTTTACGCAGCGCATGCAACGGAAGCTCTCAAACAGAATATGTTTTTCCCATATTTGCAACATTTTACATTGGTACTCTGCTCCTATTGGTGGTAGCGTGATGTTATATATCCTATTCCTCGAAAAAAAGGATATCTAACACTAAAAGATTTTTTCAATTCGAACGAGTAGTTCCTGAGAATAGCGCGTTCAAACAAATGTTTTCTTTCAGTATAATATTCTATCTTCAATATTTAATATACTTTCCCTCCATGTGGCCGTGGGACTATCTATATATATAAAAGAGAAAATCACTCACTCACTCATCACGAAATCTCAGAAACTACAAGTGCTAGGAGTCTCAAATTTTGCAAGGGGGTTCCTTTTAGGACGTAAGTGCTCACTAAGACGGGAATTTGGAAAATTCAACCCCTAAGGGGGTGAAACGGGGGTCCAAAGTCCTATGGTTTTCTGATGTCAATTACGAAACTGGCATCGCAAAGTTGTTCAGCCTGATGAGCATTTTTTGTTGAGGTATAAAAATCCAAGATTTGGAACACGTGATGCAGAACCATAATGGTTCAGCTAAACTATAAGAAATGTAAAAATGACGCCTTAGCGAAAGTTGTTCAGCCTGTTGAGCATTTTTTGTTGAGGTATAAAAATCCAAGATTTAGAACATGTGATGCAGAACCATAATGGTTCAGCTAAACTATAAGAAATATAAAACAGACGCCTTAGCAAAAGTTGTTCAGCCTGATGAGCATTTTTTGCTGAGGTATATAAATCCAAGATTTAGAACACCTGATGCAGAACCATAATGGTTCAGCTAAACTATAAGAAATATAAAACAGACGCCTTAGCAAAAGTTGTTCAGCCTGATCAGCATTTTTTGTTGAGGTATAAAAATCCAAGATTTAGAACACCTGATGCAGAACCATAATGGCTCAGCAAAATTATAAGAAATTTAAAAATGACACCTTAGCAAAAGTTGTTCAGCCTGATGAGATTTTTTTTGTTGAGGTATAAAAATCCAAGATTTAGAACACCTGATGCAGAACCATAATGGTTTCGGTAAACTATCACTACATATGCTTCCATACATATGCTACATATGCTTCCGGTAAACTATCCCTATGTATGCTTAGTTCTTTAAAACTACTAAACGGATTTCTGATACGGTTTTTTTTAATAGATAGAGTGTTTATTGTGGAAGGTTTATATGTATAAAGCATGCATAACATAGTAGACAAACACTAATAATTTTTGAGGTTTCCAATGTGATGTCGTAAATAAACACATTTATTTGCGCTTATATTGCAAACGCTGGCTAAACCCTACGAGATAGATCAAAATAATGTAATACAGCACTGTTCACCTTAAAACGGTCTACAAAAAAGTCCGCAATGGTATATGTCTATCTCTTATGGATAACCCACAATAACCGTTTTTTATCCTTTACTTTTTACGAGAAATAATGGCTTATTTACGATGCGATTTTAAGCAATATAGCATTAATCCTTATCCAATTAAGTGCCTTAAATACATTGTGCATTTAATATAGATCAATATGGCATGGCAACCCTTTACAGCATGTAATTTAAATGAATATTTTCGAAGATAACAGATTTAAAATGTAGGGACATAACGGTTGTGGCGGTACCGGCCGGGACGCCGGCGGCGGCGCGTGTCTATAACTGTCGACTGGATAGGACAATGCGCAAAGACCTTCTGTAGCATATTTAGTATCAGCATTGCACCTGTGCGAAGCCGGGGCGGGTCGCTAGTATATATATATAGGAATAAATTACTATCAAGTTATCAGGTTCTATTTAAAGGAGCGTTTCGAACCGTACAAGCTAAAAAGATAGAATATGCTTTATTTACGCAATAAAACGTACAGAGAATATAATTTAGAACTACAATTATTAACAAAAACTTTTATGACCAACAAGGCGGCCTTACAGCTGAAAGCAATCTTTTCAAACCTTGAAGTAACTAAACAATGCATCAAATAGGTAAAGAAAAATGTTAAATTTAAAATATATAGCTCGGTGGCATCATTGCGTGTGTCAGTTTAATCGAACACGCTACTCGATGTCAAGTTAAGCAACGTCGACCGTAGCCTGTCCATGGATGGGTTTATTTATCTATGGCTCTTCCGAGCTTCTCAGGGCACGTTAAGCCGTCGATCCCGGCTGTTGTCATTATAGATGACAGTCTCGTCGTCGGCCTCAGCCAACCCGCAGTTGAGCAGCGTGGTGCAGTATACTATGAGCCCCTTCGATTGAGGGGAAACCCGTATCACAGCCAGTAGTAAATGCCATTATTTTAGTCTAGTATGACTTTTTTTTTCGGCTCGCCTGATGTGAAGCGGTGACGGTAGCCATATTAACGCTCGCAACATAAAATATCGCTCACGTGCCGCCACCCCCGCTGCCAAAGTAGCATCTCCTTCCTTTTTTCTGGTGACCTCACTCACTCGCAGAAACACAACAACCCTCAAGGGAATTGTTATTTGGCAGCGGTATTCTGTGAGGTGGAGGTACATTCCCCAGTTGGGTAGTTTACAATTACGCTCTCTACCTCTCTTTTCGCCAGAGCTTCATTTGTCAGTCAGTAGGGTGCACCGCGTGTAGGTGAAATTGGCGTTGGTTCAAAGATGTTGATGAACCAACATGTATTTAGTAATAATCCCTGCACCCTACTGTAAAATTCTAATATGCCCAAAGGCAAACTGGTAGACAATGCTTTTTAGCATTAAGTTCGCCTATTGTATATAATACTTTTGTATTTATGTACAATAAGATAATCTTAATATATAAAAAAATCGTGTCACGTTGTTTGTCCACGATGGAATAAATAAATAAATATTTCTGGACAATTTTATACAGCGCCATCTAGTCCCAAATTAAGCGCAACGCTTGTGTTATGGGTACTAGACAACTGATAAATGTACTTAAATACATTTTTTTTTTGTAAACACATACTTATAATACATAGAAAATACCCCGACCAAGACAAACAGACATGTTCATGCACACGAATGTTTGTCTTGTGCGGGAACCGAGCTCGTCATCGGAATCCTAAACTACTGGACCGATTTTAATAAAATTTTGCACAATGTGTGCAGTTTGATCCAACTTGAGAGATAGGATAGTTTATAACTCATCGGAAAAATATTTAAAGGCGATACGAAGTTCGCCGGATCAGCTAGTACATAGTATTAAAAAAAGGTGGCGCATATCCCGTTTGATATACGAATATGCAGATATTTTCACGTGGAATTCTAACTGTAAATATGGGACGAAAAATGCACACAAATGACAAAAAAGTCCAACTTGACCCACTCTAGTCCTAGAGAGAGTTAAACTAGTTATTTTTGCAAATTGCTTCGACTGAACGTTGCAAATAAAGCAAAAGTGGTGGATGCTGTTAGTGCGGACGACTTTTTAACAAGATTGTGAATAACAAAGGGAGGTGGAAAATAATATTTAGATTTTCGCTTTGTGCTGTAACTGAAACTATGCGATACCTAGTGTGTAAAAAGAACACTATTTAACTAAAAACATAAGTAGATGAACAAGTTCAGCACTTTATTAACAGTAAGTAGGGTGTAAGTGGTTCTTTAGGGTGTAAATGGTTCATCAACATCTTTGAACCAAAGCCAACCTCACCTGCAATCGAGGCTCCGGCGAATAGAGAGGTAAAGATAAGATAAAATTCGTTTATTTACAAAAATAAGGTAATAAGTAGAGGTACATAATATGTTACATTTTTAAGTTGCGCTTATTCTACCCAATATGAGTGTGTGAATATATCGTTCAATTATTAGCTACATTGTCTATTTATATAATATTTTATAAATTAAGTAATATGTCAAAAAATAATTATATGTTTTATGTCGTAATATGTTATATATCAAATCTCAATTTTATGTCGTAAATATTCCTCAATTGAGTAATAACAATTATTTAATAAAAAGTCATGCAATTTATTTTTAAACATTGTTAATTTAAGCTCTTTCACATTGTTAGGTAAATGATTAATGATTATATATAATTATTATACAGTATATATTTCTTTTAAATTGTGTCAGACGTATCTTGGGTATAATTAATCTATTTTTGTGTCCAATTTCTCCATGCTTAGTAAAAAGATTTTGATTTTTTTTAACAAAAATACACAACTCATATATATACAAACATGCGAGTGGTAAAATCGAATATTTTTTAAATAAGGGTTTACAGCTGTCTGTTGTTTCTGCATTGCTTATTGCACGAATACATTTCTTCTGGCAAACAAAAGCTCTCGATATGTCAACAGAATTACCCCATAGTGTTAGACCATATCTTAATACGGACGACACATATCCGTGATATGCCATGAGTGCGGCTTGCACTGATGCTATACTTCTTACTCTTCCCAACACATAAACAAATCTATCCAGTTTAGTACAAAGCGTGTCTCTAAGAGCTTTCCAGTTGCAGAGGTTGTCTACAGTCACGCCTAAAAATACAGTCGATTCCACCTCCTCAAGTTTAACATCGTTATACGTAATGTTTAGCGGCACTATAGATTGATTGATTGCAGTTCTAAATCTGATTATTTTAGTTTTACTCATGTTAATGCTTAAATTGTTATGATTTAGCCAATTGATTATGTCTCTTAAATTATTATTAATGTCGGTTTCAAAGTCAATGTCATTTCTTTTTACAATTAGTAGTGTAGTGTCGTCGGCAAATAAAATACATTTATGATTAGTAACAGACGGTAAGACGTAGCGTATTTTGTAAGGGGAAGTACTTCCACCTCACAGAATACTGTAACCAAATAACAATTCCCTTGAGCATTGTTGTGTTCCTGCGAGTGATTGAGGACACTAGGAAGAATGAGATTGCTGCGATGGCAGCGTGGGTGGCGGCGTGCAAGTGATATTTCATGTTGCGAGCGGTGATATAGCTAAGGTAACCGCTTCACATCAGGCGGGCCGTATGTTTGTCTGCAACCCGGCTTAGTACAAAAAAAAAACCAAAAGGTACAAACAGATTAGCCTTACGGTCGCGTGGCGACTCAACGCAATGCCAAGAGCCGGCC
This sequence comes from Hypsopygia costalis, assembly GCA_937001555.2. NCBI lineage: Eukaryota > Metazoa > Arthropoda > Insecta > Lepidoptera > Pyralidae > Hypsopygia > Hypsopygia costalis. The sequence goes on from OW443350.2 coordinate 8,561,085, forward strand.
CGCTGCATTATATGTTTGAAATGAAAAACACATATAAATATACAGAAATAAAAAAAATATGCTTAGGAATGTTGCGTGTGTTTTCTCATCGAACACGCAAGTTAAGAAATGTATGTAGCCTGTACATGGATGGGTTTCTTTATCTCGAGCTCCTCCGTGCTTCGGAGGGCAAGTTAAGCCTACCTACCTATAGATGTTAGATGAAGTCAGTGGTCTTTAGGTGACTTTAAAACATTGGCCTCCGTCAATCCGCAGTTGAGCAGCGTGGTGGAGTATGCTCTAAACCCCATCAATTAAGGGGAGACCCATATCCCAGCAGTGGGATGGATAAGGGTTGACAACGACCCAATTCTTTAATTTCATGAATAGAACTGAACCTATATAGTTTTTATGTATGAATGTATGTATATTAAGTTGATATTAACATATGTTCTCCATAGAACCTAAAATTCATCCAATTTTGATGAATCAAGTAATCAATAGATTCGTTATTATAGCCTGGGTTCCTATATATAGCTATTTATTTCAACGTCAACAATAAGCAATATTGGATTTTAAACTTTTCGTGCTTTTTTTCGTAGTCGGGTTACAGTTGTCTAAACTTGTTCTTGTTCAAAGAATAAATTCTACATTACATATGCCTACCAACTCGTAAAGTCACAATTGTACGAGTCCCTCAGAACGGGAGAGATTTTCCTGAAAATTAAGAAAGCTTTCAGCACTTCCAATGGTCGCTTGTTAAGATTCAGCTGTATCGCAATCCCTGAGTATATTTCGCACGTTTTAAGACATAAACGCTTGATTTTAGTGAATTGTAAGATATTTACGTAGAGTACAAGTGATAAGAGACAGGCGTTTTTTTTATTTTGGCTCACCACCCATTCCCACCACTGTGTCTCCTGTGTAACCAAGATCAACAGCGGCGACCACCAAACAGGCAATGAACAATTAAGTCCATTGCAGTCTCGGGGGTAGAACAACTCACAACGAATTTAATCAGAAGAAATTAGGAGTAGGAAGCTTTGGAGTTTGGCTTCCCCCCTTTACAATGTGAGAGACATCAATATGACAAAAAGCCTTAAAAGAGATGGCTAGTCAAGTGAAGCTCTACTGCCTTGCATCACGGATGATTATATATACACTATTGTTTATATAGATTCACACCTCGGTCACTCCATATATATATGCCGCGTCGTATACTACTACCTACATAAATTAACACGTCTGTGCAGAGCGTGAAGAAGCGTGTGTGCGTGCGTCGTAAATGCTACTAATCGAAACAAATGGCGGGTGTGTGTGTGAGAGAGAGTTCCCTGTGAAATTCGACAATAAGGACCACCAGTCACGTCATGATGGACACGACCAAGAAGAAGAACCAATGAAGCTCGATGGAAATTGAACAAACTCCACTGATTGAGGGGAAACCCGTAACCCAGGATGAACTGATGATAAATGATGTGGGTTGATCAAGACAACACACTAAAAGAAACTTCACATTGGAATTTTCCCGCTATTATCACTATAAGTCTGATTAATTAAAAAAACCATCTGCCATCAACGTCAGCATATTTCTTATTTTGCAGCCTGTAAATAATTACTAAATGTATTTAATTCAATGTAACTCAGTTTGCGAAAAAGAAAATGTTAACAAAAATTTAATGTAACAACTTTTCGGAAAAAATTTGTTGTTTTTCAATACTACGCTATGTTGTTGATATTTTATCTTCATCTCAATTTATTAAATACTGGCTTCTACCCGCGGCTTCGACATGCCATAGATTTTAGATTGACACATGTAACGTCGCCACCGAACTGAGGCCCTACCGCCGAAGCTGAAGCCATCGAATATTTTGATTCGAAAAATAGGTCTTACGTTTAAGTTATTGCCAAACATCTTCAGCTCAGTCGGTAGAGCTCGATCGTTCTTACCAGATAAGCTAAACACAAGTAGTTTAAATCTAAGTTGAAGTTTGATTTTCGCAATCTTAAAATCCGAGGGGAATGGGCTTCAACTTCAGCGGTAGGGCCTCTGTTCAGCAATGTAACAAAATTTCATAATCCGCTAAACGCTTATAACATAGAGTAAGAAAATCTCAGCGGAATGAAACGTAGTAAAATTACGAAGAGAGGTGCAGTGCTACAAGGAATTTGACGCTCCACAAATGAACCCTTTGATGAGATAGCAAAAGAATGCTGCAACATTTGCCGGAATCTTTGAGAGTTAATTTAATCAGAGCAAGGTGCGGTGGTTTGGAATATTTCAAGGAAAATTATAATGCAAATATTAATTCGACTTGACTGGAAATTTTATCCCGTTTGAACGTTACTTTGGGTGTCTGCACATTTACAAAACATTATCTTGCATTTTGCAATATAATATGTATAAGATACAGTAACCGAATTTTAGGTGTTCCTAGGTTTGACCCATGTCTGTTTGTCTTATTCTGGGTGTTTTCTATTTATCATAAGTATGTATTTACAAAAAAAAATGTATTTACTTATGTTTATCAGTTGTCTAGTACCCATAACACAAGCTTCGCTTACTTTGGGGTAGATGGCGGTGTGTAATTTGTCTGACAAAAAAAATACTCGTTTAAAAAGTAACTTATAGTTTTCACGATAAAGTGTAAATTAAACTATAATTTTTCTCTCTTAATTCACGGGTCAAGCCCGGTCATTTGATAGGCGTGCGCGGGGATATGGATCCAACGCGTAGAGGCCCCTTTGAGAAGTTTGATGTAAGGTTGTACGCCCGTCGTGACCCGCTCCAGGATATGTCAATGGAACGACATACCCATGAGCATGTCTCGGCAGGCGTTGAGACTATTGCGAAGTGTGATGGATAATAAATGGGCTATGGAGATGAGATCTGGGTGAACTTAATACCGGACTATTACAGAAGAGGAACGGTCGCCTGCCATAACTGCTTTTATTGCTAGTTATTTGCGGCAGGCGGTGGCTTGCCACTCACTGGATGGGCCTCCGAAATGCCAGGAAAACGCAGAAAATGCCGGGGGCAACACCGGTGTGAGTGACTCAGGGATATCGAGAGGTGTGCTGCGCTTTCTCCGAAGTTACTCGCGGCGTGATGCCCTTTAACACTTCCACCCCTGGAGCATATATGCTCTAGCGGCTTCGCTCTGGACGGCCATTTAAAGCAAGCCAGAGATGAGAGTCCTGCGGGCCTTCTTGTGTTTACACTCCGACCGATGAAGACACGCCGGAGACGAAGGCCCTGACCGACTCTCTGGAGACTCAGGTCCGTGGTGTCGCTACTCACACAACAGCTCGCCACAAGCTGCCCTGCGGACAAAAAACTATAATTATTATTATAGTCTATAACTGTCTTTTTTTAGTAAATGTTGACTATTATTTAACTAACAAGGTGTCTTATTTTACTTCTCATCCTGATTTGCAAAGAAAAGTTCACGTTTTTTGTATTCTAAACAAAATTCCTAAACAAGATCCCGATTTTTAAATCCTTGCCCCGCATTTGAAATCAACATTTCCCGCAAATTCGCATTTTGAAGTTGGCAAGCCTAGGTACAGTGTACTTATAAGCTGCTCGACTAGGAAACTAACTCCGGCTCACAGAATACCCCAGCCAAATAACAACTGCCTTGAGCGTTGTTGTGTTTATGAGGCTAGGGTAGCCCCGGAGTATGAGAGCTCCTGGACAGAGTGTACCAGATAGATAATGTGTGTAGGTGTAGGAGAAACAAACAAATGGAAGATAGAAATAGTTTTTATGTACACACAAGAGTAAAGAGAAATAAGAAAAACAGAAGGTGCACGAGCGTAACAATTAGTATAAAATATACCTAGTAGAAAAATTAGGAAGTTCATCAACAGAAAGAAAGGAGTTACTGCGTTGGTATAGGGAATGGCAGCGTGCGATCCATATTTTCATGTTGCGAGCGTTATCCAGTATAATATTATTTCACATAAGATAAAAAGGTTAGTTTTAAATCTAAAAGAAATTGAATCCTACAAAAAGTGCGAATAAAGCAACGCTAACACTTCGGAAGGACCATAGACTATAACGAAAATAGACTAAAAGTCTCGACACAGATCACATAGTACATAAATATAAATAAACAAGACATGAAATGAATGTAACAACATAAACAAGTATATGTAATGAATAATCATTACATTCAAATGAATGTAATGATTATTCTAGTTTCCACCCGCGGCTTCTCCCGCGTTTAGTTTTTTTTTTTTTTATAACAGAGTGTGGCAAGCGAGCATGTGGGTCACCTGATGGAAAGCAATCACCACCGCCCATAGAAATCCGCAACACCAAGGGGTCGCCGATCCGTTGCCAGCCTTTTAAGGGAAATATTGACTCTGTTCTTGAAGGCCCCCATGTCGTACTTATTTGGGAATACCGCTGAGGGAAGTTGATTCCACAACTTTACAGTACGTGGTAGAAAATGCCTTAAAAAGCGTACTGTAGTAGATCGCCAAATATCAAGGTGATGTGGATGGAATTTTAATTTTTGGCGAGTTGTACGATAGTGGAACTCAGCGGCAGGTATCAAATCAAATAGCTCATCCGAGCACTCCCCGTGGTACAATTTATATAGAACGCAAAGAGATGCAACATCTCTGCGTGTAGAGAGAGAATCCAGCCGATCAGAAATCATTGGGTCACCGACAATTCGAACAGCTCTTCGTTGTATGCGGTCGAATGGAGCGAGTAAGTACTGGGGCGCACCAGCCCAGAGATGTGAACAGTATTCCATATGAGGCCTAACTTGGGCTTTATACAGTTGAAGGCGATGCTGTGGTGTAAAATACCTTCTGGCTTTACAGATGATGCTAATTTTCCTAGAAGCCAATTTGGCCTTGCACTCCAAGTGACCACGGAACTGTACATCTCTGGATATGTCAACACCCAAGATACCAATGCTGGAGCTAATAGTAAGGGGAGTACCTTCCAATCTAGGAGCCACGACAAATGGGGACTTTTTTTGCGGTAAACGCACATACTTGTGTCTTTGATGGATTCAGTTGGACTAAGTTCAGTCTACACCAATCAGAGACGTGTCCAAGAGACGTCTCAATCTCAGACACAAGTTTTTCCCGGTACTCATCGACGCAATCCCGAGAAACATTACATAGACCACTGTATCTTGCGTCTACGGTACTGTCATCTGCATAGCAATGGATGCCGCATACGTGCAGCAAGTCATTGATATGCAGAAGAAACAATGTAGGAGACAATACGCAGCCTTGTGGCACACCAGCGTTCAGGGGTAATGGATCCGAGCGTGCACCGTCAATCACAACTTTAATGATCCGCCCAGTGAGAAAGCTGGCAATCCATGTGCAGAGTTTCTCGGGTAACCCAAAAGAGGGAAGCTTGGATAGTAGCGCTTTATGCCACACCCGATCAAAGGCTTTTGCTATGTCCAGACTAACAGCCAAAGCCTCGCCCTTGCTTTCCACTGACTCTGCCCAACAATGAGTCAAATATACCAGAAGATCTCCAGCCGAACGACCATGGCGAAAGCCATATTAGCGATCATTAATCAGCTGGTGATCCTCTAGGTATGTTATCAGCTGTTGGTTGATAATATTTTCCATTATCTTGGAAAACAAGGAAGTTATAGCAATGGGCCTGTAGTTGGACGGATCTGAGCAAACACCTTTTTTAGGGATCGGGTGAACCAAAGCCTCCTTCCACGAGCTGGGGACCACGCCAAGCGAGTACGAGTACCGAAAAAGGCGGACTAGAATTGGGGCTAACTCCGCGGCACATATTTTCAAAACAACGGACGGAATGCCATCCGGCCCACTCGACTTATGGATGTCCAGGGAGCAAAGCGCTCTACGCACGGCTCTTTGCGTGAACTTTACTTCTGGTATAGAGCTCTCACACCGAGGGATGGTAGGTGGTGTGGCTCCCTGGTCATCGAGAGTCGAGTTAGATGCAAAAAGAAACCCTAGGTGATCGGCTTTTTCTTTTGCAGTATGGGCCAGCGAGTCATCCATCCGTTGCAGTGGTGGAAACGACGACTGACAGAAGTTACCCTGTACGGCTTTGGCGAGCGACCAGAACGCACGAGACCCAGATGGCAAGCGCACTAGTCTCTCGCCAATTTCGCTTATAAATCTGGACTTTGCCTTCGCGATACAACCCTTCAACGATCTGGAATCAGCGTTGTATTTTTTTTTGAGTACGCCGGTATTTGGATCTCCAGTGGCCCGAGCATTGGACCAGGCACGGTAGGAAACTTGCTTCTGACGCGACGCGGCTCTGCAAGACCCACCGAACCATGGTCGAGATTTGCCGCCAATGGGCACCGCAGAATTAGGAACAAATAGTTCCATACCCTGCAGAACCACATCAGCGACAGCATTTGCACAGGCACTGGGATCATCCAGCGAGAAGCAAACTGGCCCCCAGGGGTAGGAAGCCAGGAAGTCACGCAGCCCATCCCAATCTGCTGACCTGAAATGCCACACACGACGGATACCTGCGGTACGCGGTCGCTTTTTTTTAATAAAAGAAATAAATTAAGGTTTTTTTTAATAAAAGAAATAAAGTCCTATGACCTTCCTAATACCTTTGAGAATATGTGTGCAAAGTTTCATGATGATCGGTCGAGTAGTTTGAGCGTGACAGCGTAACAAACAAACTCACATTCACATTTTAGTAGAGTTTGTCTATTATTTCGCATATGTCATAATTATTGAAATAATGTATTCTGTCATCTTTACGTTGCAAGTGAGATTAATGTAATGAACCCTTATGATGAAATCTGTCAAAAGGATTAGGCTGTAGAGTAAAAGAGTTAGACATTGTACTCTCTCTCTGTCACTATTGTATGTGTTGTTGTATTGTACTGAAAAATATCCTCTCGTTCCGCCATTCTTCGGCAATCGGGTAAAAAGTAAATAGTTTTCTTTAAGTAGGTAAATAATGAAATATGAATAGGCTTCGACTACAATGAAGTTAGTTTTTGGCCGACTTCAAAAATGAACAGGAGAAAAAGCGTTCTTAAGTCTACTTCTTCTCCGGCTACGTCTTTTATTGCACATGTATCACGCTATATAGCGAGGGCTCTATTGGATTCAACCACTCTTTTTCGAACACTAATTGGTGTAAAAAAAAACCCGCACCTGCACGTGGTGCACCTTGCTAGCTGACAAATGAGACTCCGGCAAGAAGAGGTAGGGCACAGTGTATTCATAAGCTCGCCTGACTGGGAACGTATCTACACCTTACAGAAAACGGCAGTTAAATAACAATTCCCTTAAAGGTTGTTGTGTTCCTGCGAGTGAGTGAAGTCACCAGGAAGGAAGGCAGGTCGCAGTTTTGTCAGCGCGGGTAGCGACCCACTAGCGATATTTCTTGTTGCGAGCGTTTATATCGCTGCGCTAATCGTTTCAGATTCCGCGGGCCCTATGCTTCTTTCCCGACATAGTATAAAAAAACCCGTGTATCTCTTTTTTTGAAGTTGGTTAAAAAGTGATACTCAACTCAACCAAAACAACTATGCCATCGACCAGAAAAAAGATTTATTAAAACATAGGGTTGACATAAGCCAAATATCAGTCTACGTGAATTGATCTATGAAACAAACCGATATCAATCACTAGCAATGCACGACGGGTGTGATAGAAGAATATTTTTAATGCCGCTTACTTTTAGGTTCAAATTCGCTAATCGCTATCGAATGTCGTATTTTTGTTTTAAAATTTCAATATCCGTTTTGCTTTCAAATTGCTTTTCTTCAATTGAGGCATTTGAAATTTATTTATTCAATAAAGAATATTTTATCGTTGATTCGATATTTATTTCCGTGGGTACAATGGAGCTATTTGATATGACGCACACGGCCTTTTTCTATAATGGCGCCTTCCACCATAGTAGTAGCCATATTAACGCTTGCAGCATGAAATATTGCTCGCGCGCCGCCATCCCCGCTAGCAAAGCAGAAACTCCTACCTTGCTGCTGACCTCACTCACTCGCAGGAATACAAGAACCCTCACGGGAATTGTTATTTGGCTGCGGTATTCTGTGGGGTAGAGGTATTCCCCAAATTGTCGAGCAGCTTACAAATACGCTGTTCCCTACCTCTATTTTGCCAGAGTCTTTTTCGTTAGTCGGTTGTGTGCTCCATGTGCAGGCGAGGTTGACTTTGGCTCTAAAGATCCTGATCCAGGGGGGTAATTGTAATACCAAACTAGAGGCATCACTCACGCAACAAAATTTCGGGCCAGTGGGCGAGTTTACCCCTAAAGCGTTGCCGACCCTGTAAAGCCAACTCCATGCTCTTGGTGTTTGCCGCAAATATCAGAATCTCCAAATACATGCCAGAAGCCGACTACAAACACCCAACAAAAACACGACTCAGCACGCTTGGTATAAGTCGCAAATACAGAACGTCTTGTGTTTGTTAATTACTGGCAAACAGAAACGCAAACAGCAAAATACAAATCAAAACAGACAAACATCCACACGCTGGTGTTTGTTGTTTTTGACGTGATAACGTTTTATAAATTGCTGAACGTCAACTGCACGCACGAAAAAGCATGACTCATTTTCACGTTGCGCCTGAGCCGAGCATGCAAGCGAGAGCGCGGAACAAGGTAAAGAGAGGCACGATCGGCCTAAGCGTTCGGCTTGTGACGCATCAATCTCACTTTCACTCCATCGGCCGATGTTTTCTTATGACGTTATCACGTAAAATTATCGTCCGTAAACCAACTTTACAGACAATATTTTTTTTGTTTGGCCGTTGTTTGTTAAGCTAAAGGCTCATTTTCATTGGTCGTTAGGGCCCGCATTCGGTGTGCGTGAGATTTCTGTTTAAGCATGCCATAGGACACGCATGCGGGCAACGTTTTCATTGGTTGTTAGGGCCCGAATGCTGGGTGCGACATATTTCTGTTTAAGCATGACATAGAGCCCGCATACGGGAACCGTTTTCAATAGTTGATGGGGCTCGCATGAGGGCCGTAGGAACTCGTGAACTGAGTTGTATGAGTGAGTCTTCGTCCCCGCGACCCGCATGCTTTATACCGACCGATAAATTTCATTGGTCGTTATCCCGAATGCGGGGAGTCCCCGCACGTTATTGACCAGAGTTATTGACCGTTGAATTTCATTGCGGGGAGACCCCGCATTCGGGCTAAAGACCGACTTATCGACCAACGAAAATGAGCCTATGGAGCCGGCTTAAAAACTCCTTTACGTTCTTTTCCTTACACGTCCTAGAAACAATTTACATGCAACGGTTTTAACAATCACGTACGTAATCACACAGGCTATAAAGTGTCGGTGCTACGAGTCAACATGTGCTCATTTAGCAAGCCCGAGTGTAACTTCATTAGCGGGTGACGGCCGATACCGGCGCGGCGTCGGCTCTAATTAATTTATTCAACAGCCTGCAAAAGCTTTCGCCTCAGCGCTTCCCAAAGTGACTTTGAAAGTACATACGTGGAATACATTCCGATAGTGAGAAGAGATAAAGTTTGTTAGAATGTTTAAGTATAGCTTGTTTTAAACTAGCTCGTGCCTGTGACTTCGTACGCATTTTTGACATGGAATTTTTTTTGATGAAAAAACAGTTACTTTAAATGATTTGACCTTTTTTTATTGATATCAGTTATCAATAAAATAAAGTTTGTGTTTTGCCCGAAGCTGAGTTTATACAAACCAACGAAATAGAGAAAAAACCCGAGAACATGAGAGCATAATATGCTCCCATGTTCTCGGGTTTTTTCAATATTATTGTGAATTTATAAGACGCGTGTTACATATCAAAATTATGTGGCTTAATTACTTGCTCACATTTTGAAGTGCAACCCGGCTAATTTGAATATGTAACACGCGTCTGGTAAATTCACAATATGAAACTTTTTCTCAGTTTGTTCGGCTTGTAAATATTAACGCGTTCAAATGTGAGCAAAAATCTCGCAGTAAACACTCAGAGTGAGATGGAAAGACACGGTTGAGCAAATTGACTTGACATGACTTGAGCAAAGCTAAACGAACTTAGCTTCGTTCGTGGTGTTACTTGCCCTTTAAAATTTCATGTGTTATTTAGATAGTCGAAACTAGTCCTTGCCGAATGAAAAGTTCACATACACTACACACTATTTGGGGTGTAAGTGGCTTATCAACATCTTTAAACCAAAGCCTACTTCACCTACACGCGGTGCACCCTGCTGACTGACAAACAAAGCTCTGGCGAAAAGAGAGGTAGGGAGTAATTGTAAGCTACCCGACTGGGGAATGTACCTCCACCTCTCAGAATACCGCAGCCAAATAACAATTCCCTTGAGGGTTGTTGTGTTCCTGCGAGTGAGTGAGGTCACCAGAAAGGAAGGAGATGCTGCGTTGGCAGCGGGGGCGGTGGCGCGCGAGCAATAATATCGCTACGGTAACCGCTTCACATCAGGCGGGCCATATGCTTGTCTGCCACCCGACGTAGTATAGTATAAAAAAAAATACACCAACTAAATCTAATGAAATTGATATCTAAAAATTTCTGACCTATCGTCTGAAACTGAGGGTACAGGAACATAGTTTAAGTCATTAAAAATGTGTCGTCAACAAGCCTTATTCATCCCGCTGGGATACGGGTTTCCCCTCAATCGAAGGGGTTTTAAAGCCTACTCCACCACGCTGCTAGACTGCGAGTTGGCGGACGTCAGTGTTTCCGCCTAAAATCCACTGCCTTGTCTTATCGACTATCATCTAATAATAACAGCCGCGACCGACATTTTAACGTGCTCTCTGAAGCACGGAGGTATTCGAGATAAATAAACCCATCCATGGACAGGCTACGGTCGACGTTGATCTTGCGTGTTCGATTAGACTGACACTCTTGGCTAATGTCTAGAATCTCGAAAATAAAGGTATACATTGAGCAGCAAATGTATACAACAAGCAATTGTCTCGCTTAATTCTATATATACCCAAGGGCGGATCCGGTGGCGGCTAGGTCATGGAGGCATGACACCCCCCTCCCTTTTTTAAAAAAAAGTTTAAGAAGCTATGAAGATTTCGAAAGTCATTAAACTACATATCGTTAAGGTAGAGTGCTATTTTTACAGCTCTTACGTGACTAACGTTGCGAGTATTTCGAGGTACTTTTCTCTGAAAAAAGTATTTGTGGTGATGTATGAAAACTGTAATGATGGAACTAGCTGACCCGGCAGACGTGATTCTGCCATATAAATTAATAATAATAAATATTCCTTGACAATATTTCAAGGAATATTTACACAGCGCCATCTAGTCCCAAACTAAGTAAAGCTTGTATTATAGGTACTAGATGACTGATATACATACTCATGATTTACATAGACCCAACCGTAAAAAGGCTACGGTCGACGAAGCTTAACCTGCGTGATCGATTAGACTGCCACGCGCTATGACGCCGGGACTTATACCAAAAAAAATAAACATTTTTCTTGTATTCTGGCCAATTTACAAAAGGACTGGACCGATTTTCTACATTATGTATTACTGCTTGCTAGTTCTCTTACCTTTTCTTTTATGAGACAATTTGTACTTTATTAAATATAAAAATAACCAATTTAAAAGTCTATTATTATTTAATAGTTTCAAATGGAAATCATAGATTAACTTTTATATAATTTAAAATAAAGAAGGTGTTTTCTATATATGATATAAGATAAAAACTAGGCAATTAATTGCAAAACAGATTATTATATTTTATTACTCACAAATTTCAATAAACGTCTTAGTTTTAAACAGAAAAAAAACTTTTGAAATATTTCTGTTTATAGTTTCAATATAATTATTAACTCTAGGGACAGTAATCACAAAAAGAAATCAGTGGAACGAAACCGTCTTCTAAAAGTTTCATTGAAAAACCTAAAATTAACTTTGTCGTTACAAGATATGAGCTTCGATCAAGATAAAACTAACCTTTTGAAGAAATGAAAATAGATTAAAAACTATTAAAATCTATGATGTTATAAATACTAGTACCACAGTATAAGTAATAGTACTAACGTACAGTATGGACACTCTCTGCCGCTTTCACTAGTCGACCTCACCTCCCCTATGGAACCGATTTGGAACCGTTCGCAAGGAATGCCTCAACGTACGAATTGACGTCGCTTGTATTTTATTCTCCATTCAGTTTAAAATAATATGCGAGTATGTAAAAGATGAGAGTTATTTGTGCAGTGGATGGATGTCTCAACACATGGATGGGTGGATGGATGGGTGGATGGGTGGATGTGTGGATGGATGGATGGATGGATGGATGGGTGGGTGGATGGATTTGGGTGGATGGATTGATGGATGGATGGGTGGATGGATGGATGGATGGATGGATGGATGGATGGATGGATGGATGGATGGACGGACGGACGGACGGACGGACGGATTGATGGATGGATGGTTGGATGGATTGATGGATGGATGGATGAATGGATGGATGGGTGGATGGGTGGATGAATGAATGGATGGATGGGTGGATGGGTGGATGAATGGATGGATGGATGGGTGGATGGGTGGATGGGTGGATGGGTGGATGGATGGGTGGATGGGTGGATGGGTGGGTGGATGGGTGGGTGGATGGATGGGTGGATGGATGGATGGATAGATGAATGGGTGGATGAATGGATGGATGGATGGATGGATGGATGGGTGGATGGGTGGATGGGTGGATGGGTGGATGGGTGGATGGATGGGTGGATGGGTGGATGAATGGATGGATGGGTGGATGGGTGGATGGATGGGTGGATGGGTGGATGGGTGGATGAATGGATGGATGGGTGGATGAATGGATGGATGGGTGGATGGTTGGATGGTTGGATGGTTGGATGGGTGGATGAATGGATGGATGGATGGATGGATGGATGGATGGGTGGATGGATGGGTGGATGGGTGGATGAATGGCTGGATGGATGGATGAATGGATATGGATGGGTGGATTGGTGGATGAACGAGCAAACGAGCATTAGTTAAAAAATAAAAAAATGCTATGCAATAGCTTTACCGCGGCAGTCCCCGAGTGTCACACGTTTTTTTTTTCTTCACTACGCCCACCTGATGTGAAGCGGTTACCGTAACCGTATTAACACTCGCAACATTAAATATCGCTCGCGCGCTGCCATCCCCGCTGCCAACGCAGCAACTCCATCCTCTCTGGTGACCTCACTCACTCGCAGGAACACAACAACCCTCAAGGAAATTGTTATTTGACTGCGGTATTCTGTGAGGTGGTGGTACTTCGTCAGTCGGGATGCTTAAAAAATACGCTACGTCCTACCTATCTTTTCGTCAGAGCCTCGTCTGTCAGTGAGCAGGGTGTACCCCGTGCAGGTAAGATTGACTTTGATTCAAAGATGTTGATGAACCACTTACACCCCCTTACATGTCCGAGTAATAATTGAATAATGTCAGCCCTAGAGAACGTCACTCAAACATAGGCACGTGTACAGACGTCATTTGGTTACTACATGCAAAAGCGCCATTTTTGTATGGAGTGGCCGGGGTTTGCTAGTACTATAGACTATAGATGGACGATGTCAATGCGGCTGAATGCGGGAAACGGATCTAAGAGAGGTAGGGAGCGTAATTGTAAGCTAACCGACTGGGGAATGTACCTCCACCTCACAGAATACCGCAGCCAAATAACAATTCCCTTGAGGGTTGTTGTGTTCCTGCGAGTGAGTGAGGTCACCAGAAAGGAAGGAGATGCTGCGTTGGCAGCGGGGGTGGCGGCGCGCGAGCGATATTTTATGTTGCGAGCGTTACTATGGCTACGGTAACCGCTTCACATCAGGCGGGCCGTATGCTTGCCTGCCACCCGTCTTAGTATAAAAAAAAAACGGAGATGGGAAGGAAGGGGTTGGGAAAGCCTAAATTCAGCAGTAATAAACAAGATAATGAAATTAAAAATTAAAAACCCCCGACATTCTAGTCACACACACACACACACACACACACACGCACGCACAAACACACACATACGCGCCACATACAGATACGTCAAATTTATATCAACCCGTCGTTTTTCCGTCGGGGTATTAAAAATTTATTTACAGAACAATAACTGCAAAGAGTAAAAAAGCGGCCAATGGACTCGCCCATGAAAGGTTCCGTAGCAGGAAGCAATCAACTCAAATATAAAAATGAAAGGTAAATTGCGGTTTAAGATTTATGACACACACACTTTTGGGGTGTAAGTAGCTTATCAACATCTTTCGAGCTAAAGCCAACCTCACCTGCACGTGGTGCACCCTGCCGACCAGCTAACGAGGCGATGGCGAAAGAGAGGTAGGACGCAGTGAAGGATCACACTTGTTGTGCTTCTCTTTTACTTGTCAGATGGGGGAGGGGCATAGTGTGGTCTTTCGCTCCAGGCTTGGCCAGCATCCGACTGGGGAAGTACCTCCACCTGGCAAAAAACCGCAGCCATAATGGCTATGCCGTGTTCCTGCGAGTTAGCTAGGTCACCAGGGCTGTTTTAGAGGAGTTGTTATGCTGACGGCAGAGGGACCAGCGGCTGTCGAACCGCCGCTAGCGGTGTAGGCGCGGCGTGTTGGCGCGGCGGTCAGGGAGACCCGGTGAAACGGCTGTCCGCTGGCCGCCCGCAGGTTAGTAGGGTTCCCGAACCCGGGGATCACCTAATCTCCGCCCCGGGAGGCTGAACCGCCAACTTGTGAAAAGTCCCTGTTGTAGTAGTCGTGCCGGAGGAGGAGACCGGAGTGGACCCGGCTGCTGCAGCAGGGGGGGACCGGGGGCCCTTCCGCCCGCCGCGCTAGCAAACCGCACTACCTGCACTGTGCTGCGGGGGTAGACACCGCGCTTTTCTTGTCCCTCGCGCCGTCATTGAAATAACTTCTCTCAAAATCCTCTTACCCCCTTTTAATGGCCAGGAACAAAAAAAAGAAGGTTTTTTCAGCGGCGTCCTCATCCACATTCGACGTGGACTTTTGTAACGTCAGAGGACTTCACACAAACATAAATGCAGTTCACCAGCACCTCGAAACTGCAAAGCCGACCCTCCTTTTTTTAACGGAGACGCAAATATCTTGCCCGGCCGATACTTCTTACTTATTATACCCCGGGTACAAACTTGAACATTCTTTTGTACGTCGAGCCGGGGTATGTATGTACGTCCGGGACGATATTTGCTGTCGACGTCTTCACGGCCTTGAAGACAGGGACCTGTCAGTGTTGTGGGTACGCGTGGATCAGGGCGGCCGCACCCGTATCTACGCGTGCCTTTACAGGTCTCATAGCGGTGATGCAGACACAACTCGGTTGATCGAGCACCTGCAATTGGCGACTGACAAAGTCATTGAGAAGCACCCCTCCGCGGAGTTAGTGATTTTGGGAGACTTCAATGCCCACCATGCCGAGTGGCTCAGCTCTCGGTCCACTGACTTCGCGGGGAGGTCTGTTCATGATTTTGCTCTGGCCTATGGTCTCTCACAGCTGGTGCATTCTCCAACGAGAATACCAGATATAGAGGACCATACTAGCTCTCTACTGGACCTTCTGCTGACCACACATCCGGATGGGTATACAGTCTCGGTGGATGCGCCTCTTGGCTCGTCGGACCACTGCCTCATCCGGACCCAAGTGCCATGTGCAAGCCCTGACCCACCCCGGTATACCGGATGGCGTCGTATGTGGCACTATAAGTCAGCAGACTGGGATGGACTGCGTGAATTTTACGCATCGTACCCATGGAGGCGGCTTTGTTTCGGGTCGGAAAATATAGACACCTGTGCATCTGATGTAGCGGAGACGATTTTGGCTGGGATGGAATTATTTATTCCAAACCGGCGGGTGGCTACTTCAGGTGCTAAGAAGCGGCCGTGGTTTAATCGGTCTTGCAGGGAAGCTAAATTTCGCAAGCAAGCTGCATATGAGGCTTGGACCACGGCTCGTATTAATGGAGATCCTGGTGTTTCCGACTTGAAACGGGAGTTCAATGCTGCCTCGAGGTTCAGTAAGAGAGTAATTGCCAGGGCAAAGTTTGAGTTCATCGGCAGGATTGGTGAGCGCCTAGCTAAGCACCCATCTGGGAGCCGTGCTTTTTGGTCGCTTGCTAAGGCTGCCGAGGGCAACTTTTGTCAGTCGTCCTTTCCACCACTCCGAAAACCGGATGGTAGTCTGGCCCACAGTGCAAAGGAGAAAGCCGATCTATTGGGGAATCTCTTTGCCTCAAACTCGACTTTGAACGACGGGGACGCCGCACCGCCTTCCATCCCGCGGTGTGGTAATTCCATGCCGGAAATCTCATTTACTCAACGAGATGTTCGGCGGGCATTGCTATCCCTTGACGTTCATAAGTCGAGTGGGCCAGATGGCATTCCGGCAGTGGTGTTAAAGCTGTGTGCACCTGAGTTGTGTCCTGTTCTTACGCGCCTTTTCGCGCTCTCTTATTCCACCGGGCAGGTACCGTCGTCGTGGAAGACTGCGAACGTGCACCCTGTGCCCAAAAAGGGTGACAGATCAGACCCATCGAATTACCTCCCTTCTCTCCAAGGTAATGGAGCGCGTCATTAACAACCGGCTCCTGAAATACCTAGAAGAGCACGACTTAATCAGCGACCATCAATACGGCTTTCGCCGTGGTCGCTCGACTGGTGATCTTCTAGTGTATCTTACACATCGCTGGGCTTCAGCCGTGGAGAGTCAAGGTGAGGCATTAGCTGTCAGTCTTGATATGGCGAAGGCGTTCGATCGGGTCTGGCACCGTGGTCTTCTTTCGAAGTTGCCTGCATACGGTCTACCAGAGGGTTTATGCGAATGGGTCGCTAGCTTCTTGTCCTGCAGAAGCATTAGAGCCGTTGTGGATGGCAGTTGCTCCGATAGCATGGACATTAATGCTGGCGTCCCGCAAGGCTCGGTATTATCCCCGACGCTGTTTTTGCTGCATATCAATGATATGTTGTCCATTGACAGCATTCATTGCTATGCTGATGACAGCACCGGGGATGCTTATTATACGGGCCGCGCTAATATTCCCCGCTCTCTGGTGGAGGAGAGCCGCGAACAGCTTGTGTCGAAGATCGAGAGCACACTGAATAGTGTGTCCGATTGGGGGCGAACGAACCTGGTTCATTTCAATCCCACTAAGACACAAGTCTGCGCGTTCACCGCTAAGAAAACCCCTTTTGCCGTGGCTCCTCAATTCCTAAACACACCCCTTACCATCGCCAAAAACATTGGGATTCTTGGAGTTGAAATCTCCAGCGATGTCCAGTTTCGTTGTCACCTGGAGGGGAAGGTCAAGCTGGCGTCGAAGAAACTAGGTGTGCTCAACAGGGCGAAGCAGTACTTCAATCCGCGGCAGAGACTTATGCTTTACAAAGCTCAAGTACGGCCGCATATGGAGTACTGTTGCCATCTATGGGCGGGAGCGCCTAGATACCAGCTTGCACCTTGTGACTCGATTCAAAGGCGCGCTGTGAGGATTGTCGATGATCCCAAACTAACAGACGGTTTAGAACCGTTAAGTCTGAGAAGAGATTTTGCGTCCCTTTGTGTGTTCTACCGTCTGTACAATGGGGTGTGTTCAGAGGAGTTGTTTGATATGATGCCAACGGCCTCCTTCTACAGTCGCACCGCTCGCCATCGACAGGGAATTCATCCTCACACATTGGAGCCTATGTGGTCACGTACTGTGCGGTTCCAGAGAAGTTTTCTCCCGCGTACTGTCAAGCTGTGGAATGAACTGCCTGTCGAGGTTTTCTCAGGGGACTACAGCATGGGGTTCTTCAAAAAAGGCGTGAAGAGGTTTTTACAGGGTCGGCAACGCGCGTGTGATGCCTCTGGTGTTACAGGCGTTCATAGGCTACGGTAACTGCTTTCCATCAGGCGGGCCGTATGCTTGTTTGCCAAACTGGTGGTATAAAAAAAAAAAAAAAAATTAAAAAAAACTACTTACTAGATTTCGTTCAAACCAATTTTCGGTGGAAGTTTGCATGATAATGTACATCTAAGTATGGGGAACCCCCAAAATTTATTGTTTTTTTCCTATTTTTGTGTGAAAATCTTAACGCGGTTCACAGAATACATCTCTACTTACCATTCTCTCTCTTTATCTACTTACCGAGTTTCAACAGCATAGTTCTTATAGTTTCGGAAAAAAGTGGCTGTGACATACGGACGAACAGACATACAGACATGACGAATCCATAAGGGTTCCGTTTTTTGCCATTTGGCTACGGAACCCTGAAAAGGATGTGATTGTACTGCAGTATTTCATATATTCGTCCACTACTCATATACATACAACATTACAGACGTATGGATATAATACATATTGAACAATGTATTGGTCTGGTGGCTACAGAATGTATGTCATACTCGTACATACCAATGAGTCAAAACCACACATCTCTCCTATGTAGATGTCAGCCAAATGTCGATGCATATTGTCAGATCAGCACCTGATACCAATTCTTTCGTAGAGTTTATTGAGTAAATTACAATGAAAATCTTATCTATTTTTTTTATCTAACTACGGCGAAGCCAAAAGGAAGGTGCATGTTTGTATTTACGTATATTGTTTCTCTCCCCCTCCCTCCTCCTCCCGCCTCCCCAACCCGTCTGGCCAGCGTGGGGAGTGTAGGCCAAATCCTCCTGTCTGTGACGGACGAGAGAGGGTCGTGCTCCTGTAGTGGAGACTAAAATGACCTGATGATGATGATGATGAGATTTTATTATGATTCGGGTAATAAAGGCTACATTTTAACTAATTTCAACAATAGGAGGAGTCGATTATTATCTTTTACTGTTAATTTTCCGTACTTGGTTTACAGTTTTTTAAACTTTTTCTTGTTATTACAGCTTGTATGAAATAGCCTTCAGAGTTTGCAAGCTGAAGTGGCAATGGGCCGGTCACATCTGCCGAGTAAGTGAAGGCAGATGGGGGAGGAAGGTATTAGAGAGGAGGCCGCGCGTAGGACGACGAAGTATTAGGTGCCCTCCTTCTAAATGGTCCGAAGACCTTAAGAAAGCGGCTGGGAGCGGTTGGATGGGGAAGGCGAGGATCGTATCTGGAGGAAGGCACTGGGGAAGGCTTATGAATATTGGAATTGAATTTTTTTTTTTTTCATTTATTTCACCACAATGAGTTACATTTTTCTTATTACTATTTTTCGCCAAACTGCTAAACAGTTTATCGGCGAACTTTGACGCTCTATTTTATAATACTAGGTACATACAGTATGCTAACTACTTAACCGTTTATCATGAATCATTATACATACTTTTGATATTAGTTATTTAACTCAAATAAAAAATAAAAAATCTAATTAATATTCATACTATTCCATTTTGTTACAATTTATTTATAAAGTATTTTCTTAATTTAATTTTCAAGGTAGGTTTACTCATTTTTTTAACATTTGTTAATATTGGAATATTATTATATAGTCTAGGAAATACATAACGTCTCGTTCTTTCACCGTAATAATTTTTGGCTCTTGGTTCTGTCATTAATTTATCAGATCTAGTGCAATGACGTCGTGTAATAGGCTGTTTATAGGTTTCTGAAAAGTATGCATCAATACACATTAAATATTTTACTTTAAGGTCGATGGGAAGAATCTTACAATATGCAAACAGCTTTTCATAGTCTTGTTTATAATTTTTTCTAACCTTTTTGCTTACTATATATTTTAGTAATCTTATTTGCAACTTTTTTATATAATTTAGGTAAGATTTGAAAGTTAGTCCATATGAGCTCAATCCATAAATTATCAATGATTCTGCAAGTGCATAATATATAATATACATGATTTTCTTACTTACTATCCTATTTAAATGATAAAATTTTGAAAGCACAGATCTAAGTTTTTTACATACAGAATTTATGTGAAACTTCCAATTAAAATTTGTATCTATAAGTAAACCTAAATATTTATACTCTTTAACTATTTCTATCTTATTGCACTGACAATTTATTTTATCTCCGTGTAAGCAATTATATGTATGTCCTACAATGTTGACAGTGCTGTCATCAACCCTCTTTGCGTTCCTATTATAAGGTGAGTATATCCTTAAGCATTTAGTTTTTTCTAAATTAAGTATGATGCCGTTGTCATGTGCCCACATGCTGATATTTTCAAAATCTGTTTGTACATTTGTTTGTATTTTTTTTATGTCTTTATCAGCACATATTAGGCACATGTCATCGGCATACATTAAGACTTCACAACTATTCACCACATTAGGTACACTGTTCACATGCATTATATATCCGACTGGCCCATACACAGATCCAGTGGGGACGCCGTGTCTGACATTAGCCTCGTCACCAGAGATGCCATTCACCACTGTGCGAAGAGTACGGTTCTGCAAATAACTTTTGAACCAGTCGTTTGCAGGCCCTCTGATTCCACACTCCTCCACAGCTTCAAGGAGCTGGTCATGGTCTAAAGTATCAAATGCCTTTTTAAAATCAATAAAAAGAACCAGAACTTGATCTCCGCTGTCAAGGCTATTGTTAAAATATTCAGTGAACTGATGCAGAGCTGTGTTCGTGCTACGTCCCCGCCTAAAACCGTGTTGTGATTCGGAAATCACATTGTTTTCATCTAGGAATTTGCTTACTTGTGACACTACAACTTTTTCAACGATCTTATTTATCACCGAAAGCAATGCTATAGGCCGATAATTTGTATAATCTAAATGATTCCCATTTTTGTAAATTGGTCGTATCAATGACTTTTTTAATTCTTCCGGGTATATTCTATTTTTTAAGCACATATTAACAAACTTAGCTAACACCTCACTTATTTTATGTTTTATGTATTTTAAATCTTGTACTCTAATTTTATCTATTGGTTTCGTGCAATCTGTCAAATGACTGACAGTTCTGTCAAACGACATAAAGTTACATTAGAAATGTTAATGTAACGACCACATTAACACAGTTTGCTTAAATTTTCTAATTTACCACGCAATAACAATGACAATAACAAATACAACACAAAATGAAATAGCGAAATCGGTCCAGTCGTTCACGCGTGACGCCGTGACCACGGGAAATAGGGATTAATTTTCATAGAATTTATTTATTTATTTATCTGGCCGTCTGGTTTCCGGCAGACTAGAATAGAATCACTCCGGCTCTTCTCGTGGATGTCGTACAAGGCGGCTAAGGGAAATACATTATCAAATATCGATCAGGCCTCCCCAACCCGTCTGGCCAGCGTGGGGAGTGTAGGCCAAATCCTCCTTCCGTCTAGGAGGGACGAGAGAGGGTCGTGCTCCTGTAGTGGAGACTAAAATGGACCTGATTATGATGATGATTCAGATTTACCAACAATTGTATCCACAGATACATCATTATTTAATACAATTCTAGGTCTTAATTCTAAAACACAGCATGTTTAAATTCCAGAAAATATTGTTAAATAATAATAAAATAAAATTATAATTAGATACATACATCTAAAGCTGCTATTTGCACGAAAATGAAACGAATTTTTTTGAAAATAAAATAACCAAATCGAAAATAAAATAAAACAGCGGACGCGCAGCATGCGCCACCATAATTATGACCATAGCGAATTTTTTTTTTCGAAATCCCGAATTGATGTCGGAAAACAAAGGTCACTTTACATTACTACTTTTTGATGCTCTACACGAATCCGAAGTCAGAATTTCGAAATTTTGAGTTTCATGGCAACGGACGGACAGACAGAACGACATTTTTTTCGGAAAACCAAGGTCACTTTACATTACTACTTTTTGATGCTCTACACAAATCCGAAGTCAGAATTTCTAAATTTTGATGGCAACGGACAAACAGAACGACCGGACGATTTCATAAGCTCAATGAATTTCGCTGAAAATTAAGCAAGTTAGATACCCATAAAGTGACCTAAAGGAGGCAACTGTAGATTTTCCTATAGAAGATTGTTATTAAAAGGAGAGACAAATAAAGATCAAATTTGTCTACAGATGTAATTTTTCAACAACTTAGTAATACGAAAACGAAGCACGTACCGGGACAGTCAGTCGTAAAAGTGGAAGTGAGTATCCCCGTTGGCACTCGCCGCCGCAGTTCAAGTAGAAACTTAGATTGATCGAATGAATAAATCAACACTTGGGAATAGTTAACTGTAGTATGTACCTAACTGTACTGACTTGGTTTTCTGCGTCACCAGAATTGATATGTTGTGAAAACCATTTTTGACCGATTTTTACAGACAAAAGTGATTTTGACTGGTTTTCAGTTTTGATTGTTACATAATATTCGATGACGGCAAATGGTCGGATGGTTAGCAATGGCCACTGCTCTGAGGTCGCAGGTTCTATCCCCCCACAAGACAAATATTTGTGTGCATGAACATGTCTGTTTGAACCCACGACCTCTCGATATCGTGATCGATCGAGATCACAGCCTATGGAGGCTTGTAAGGTCAGAGGCATCACTCACCAAATATAGGCAAAAGTAGATCGTTAAGGAAAAAAGGAATTTGTATTTAAAAATACTTTTATCCTGTTACGTAGTTACAATGAATGAAACCATAAAACTATACGATATTCCGAAAATGTGACGAGATTTTTGATTATAAAGATGTCTTTGTAATAATTGTATTCTTATCTATGTAGGTAAGATTGTATCTGAGACCTCATTTCACAGCATACCGACCCCGAAAGGTTCTCCGAATTAACTGTGAGGGTAATGGGTTATAGCCTATTAGGCCCTACTAACAGGCTCGCCCTTGGTTTGCCCGGGCAGGGCACATAATATCTATTTGCTTATGTTTTTTTTATATGACAGGGGGGCAAACGAGTATGTGAATCACCTGATGGAAAGCAATCAGCACCGCCCATGCAGATCAGCAACACCAAGGGATCGTCGATCCGTTGCCAGTCTATACTCCCTCCTTTCTTTCTGGTAGCCTCACTCACTCGCAGGAACATAACAACCCTCAAGGGTATCGTTATTTGGCTATGGTATTCCGTGAGGTGGAGCTACTTTTTCAATCAGGTAGGTTATAAATGCGCTGTACCCAACCTTTTTTTTGCCAGAGCCTTCTTGTAGATAACTTTAAATATCTCAAAAACTATTGGACCCGTTATGATGCTTAATTAAAATTTCTTTGAAAATAATCGCGAGGTCTTAGAAACAAATAACTAACTAGTTATTTGTATTTTAACAACTAGTTAGTTATTTGTATTTTAATAACTAGTTTTTTTTTATTTTGTGAAGGAAAAGTCGCCATCATTTTATAGCACATCGAGTCCTGAATTCCTCAGCAAATGGACGTTTCAAAGACAAATTCCCATTTAGGGCGCGCTAATGAAATACATTTGTTAGCCACTACGACATACTCTCGAGGCATCCCCAGCGGAATGTTAGCTAATTTGTTATTTGTTATCTCTCTTTTACATTCTTAGGGTGCAATTAACTTTTTTGTACGTATTAAAATTTTAAACCTTGAGCCGATTGGGGTAGAGACTTTAAGACCGAAGGGTTCATCAACGCGGAATATTTTTCAAGAGATATGCAGAAGTTTGATCGAGGCAATATGCGACCAGAGGAATTGCTCAAAAGATTAGCATTGCTATTCAGAGAGGTAACGCTGCTAGCATTCTTGGTACATCAACGACGAGTAGCCAAATAACAATTTTCTTGAGGGTTCTTGTGTTCCTGCAAGTGATTGAGGTCACCAGAAAGAAAGGCGACTTGCAACAGTTGCAACGCATCGGCGGCCTCTTGCTGATCTCCATGGGCGGTGGTGATTGCTTTCCATCAGGTGACCCACATGCCCGTCTGCCCCCAATTCATATAAAAAAAAAATGAATAATAAATCTAAATCTAAAGATCGTGATGAATCACTTACTGCTGGAAAGTTTGAAATCAGGTGCGAACAATTAATTTTATTTTGTATATGTTATGGTCACTATAATAAATTGGTCATTATTCGTACTGACCGATACTTGGTTAATGTAATAAAACATGTTTTGGTTAGATTTGAGTTGATTTTTGGTTAGGTTAGGGTTTTCTTGTATCCTGTCATCGGAAATAGGAGCTCGGCTAATCGGAGCTCCGTCGACCTAGATGATGAATGATGTGGTGCAATAAGTTGGTTGTAATTAAATTGGCCGGGCATTATCAATAATGACCAATTTATTATATTGACCATAATATATATAATTTTAAAATGGGTCCCGTCTGCTACCAAATTTAATACGGGTATTAACTTATGGTTCCAGCTCATAGTATAGTCTGTTTACCGAAGCAGAGTTTACTTTGTTACAAGTTGAGAATATTATATATTTTTTATCTATTCTGAATATTGTTTCGGTCTGTCTCAACTTATAAGTAATGCACTAAAAATGCATTGCTTATAAGTGGACTTATTTAGTTAACTCGGGGCTTCGACCTACTTTAAAAAAAATAGTATTCTATGTCCTTCGTAATACCTTTGAGAATATGTGTACAAAGTTTCATGATGATCGGTTGAGTAGTTTTGGCGTCAAAGCCAAACAAACAAACTCATTATAATTAGGGCTTAATTTTATTACAACAGGATGATTTTGAAACTATAGTAGTAAACCTCCTATGCCTAAAAATAGAAATGACAAACTTAGATGACACATAATTAATTAAAATAATATCTATAAAAGAAGTGTTGAACATGGATACTTAATTAAACTTTTCTAAGAACTAAAACTCGTCGGTCTCCCTGTGGGTTCTAAGTTGGAACTTGCTAAGTAACACAACTAATTGATACATTTACAGGGACCTACTTTAAAGTTAATAGACAAGTTGAAAGAAAGTAACCCAATTGTAATTATTGGTTTTCCGATTGAATTGGATTGGATGTGAACGGGAACAAGGGAATCTTTAGAAGTTGCTGCTCAAGTTTACTCGATCCTAGATGGCGATGAGAACAATCCCTTCGACAATTAGATAAGGAGGACGAGTGCAGTCAAAATAATACACAAATAAATTATTAGGAGTAGGAAGCTTTTAGAATTTGAATACCCCTTTTGACATTGAAAGGGGAACTAGGTATATACAATATATTGCATGATTTAATAACACTATACAAAATTTAATAAACTATGCAGAACAGTTTTTATAAAATTATTTTAATAATAGTAGTAGCGCCTTACTTTAGAAACTCACCCACTTAAAAAAGTTTTGCTCTGAAAATTAAGAATGAACGAAGTTTTTTATTCACTGAACTTGTCCGCATTGAAGCGAAAATAGAGGAGTACTGTGGTGGCATCATAGGCTAAGATAAAATTAATGGAATAGGTACCTAAAGAAAGAAAATGAAGCAATATTAAGCAATAAGATTTAAGGTAGGAAGGAGTTGCAGCGGCAACGGGTGATGGCGACAAGTGAACAATATTTCATGTTGCGAGCTTTTCTGGTTACCGTAACACCTTCACATCAGGCAGGCTGTATGCTTGAATTCGGCTTGCTATCCGACATAGTATAAAAAAAATAAGGATCTAACAATGGAAAAGAAGTCTTCGCTGGCTTGGTCACCTAGAAAGCATTGGCGAAGATCGTAACGTGAGCAATTCGTACCTCGGGCGACTGAGTGGATGTCGTTCAGTTGGAAAGGGACTAAGCAACATTATCATAATGTAAACAGGTTAAATAATAATTAAATATAGGTATTCCAGGACAAATTACAGACCAACATCTAGTCCAAGACTAAGCAAAATTTCTGTACGCATATTTAAATACATTTTATTTTGTAAATATAAATGTTACAGTCAATGTAATAAATTGGTCATTATTTATAATGGCTGGCCAATATATAATAAATTGCCAATTATTAATTTACAATTTATTATATTAAGCTTACTTGGCACCACATCATTCATCATCTACTTTGACGGGGCTTCGCTTCGCGGACCTCCTATTTCCGATGACAGGACATAAGAAAACCCTAACCTAATCAAAAATCAACTCAAATCTAACTAAAACATGTTTTATTACATTGACCAAGTATTGGTCAGTATGAATAATAGCTAATTTATTACATTGACCATAACGTATACAATTATATATAATATAATACATAGAAACTTGCCTTTTCCTAGATGTGGTGTAAGTGGTTCATTAACATCTTTGAACCAAAGCCAACTTCACCTGCACGCGGTGCAGCCTGCTGCCTGACAAACGAAGCTCTGGCGAAAAGAGAGGTAGGGAGCGTAATTGTAAGCTACCCGACTGGGGAATGTACGTCCACCTCACAGAATACCGTAGCCAAATAACGGTTCCCTTGAGGGCTGTTGTGTTCCTGCGAGTGAGTGAGGTCAGAAAGGAAGGAGATGCTCGGATGGCGGCGGAGGTGGCGGCGGTCGAGCGATATTTTATGTTGCGAGCGTTAATATGGCTACGGTAACCGCTTCACATCAGGCGGGCCGTATGCTTGTCTGCCACCCGACGTAGTATAAAAAAAAAGTGGTGCCATTCGACCACCGGGGTTATCTTACAGATATCTTAATATAGTGAAAGACTGACATATGCATAGACATTTATATTTATTTATTTTTATTTATTTATTTATTCATCAGAACTTACAGCTATCATTACAGGTTTTAATACCTAATGCGTCAGTGTAGTAACGTTAACATTTGTTCTACCAAAAAAACACACAAATAAACTACTTAAATTAAGAAAATTAATAATACAAATAATTATATTGTATAATAAAATAAATTGACTATTTTTTACACCTTATAACTAACAACATATTATTATAGTCCCACCCTTGTGAATATATGTATAAAGTGCCCAGGACTAAAACAAAGTTTGGTCCATGATAATGCCTAAGTTATTTACAATGGGGGAGAAGTGTTTAACAGTACCTTTGAAGTTTAAACTTGGGACTAACATGGATTCCAACTTAGCAATAAAATGAGGGTTTCCGATAGTAATCGCCTGTGATATATAAACAGCATTTAAATTTAGATAAACAGCATTTAGATGCTTATGCTTATTTGCTTATGTCAATCCTAATTTAAAGAACAAGTCAGTCGTTTCATTGTAAAGAGGTAAACATTTTTGCATTAAAACATCGAAAGTTTGTGTCAGTATTTTCAGCGAAATTTATTGAGCTTATAAAATCGTCCGGTCCTTGTCTGTCTGTCCGGTCGTTCTGTCTGTCCGTCCGTTGCCATGCAACTCAAAATTTCGAAACTCTGACTTCGGATTCGTGTAAACTTGTAGAGCATCAAAAAGTAGTAATGTAAAGTGAACTTGGTTTTCCGATATAAATTCGGGAAAGTGGCCAAAATAAAGATTCTGTCTGTACGTCCGTTGACATGAAACTCAAAATTTCGAAATTCTGGCTTCGGATTCGTGTAGAGCATCAAAAAGTAGTAATGTGACCTTATAAAAAGTAAAGTGTACTTGTAAAGTGGCCTTGGTTTTCCGATATCAATTCGGGAAAGTGGCCAAAATAAACAAATAAATGTCGCTATGGTGGCGCATGCTGCGGGTCCGATGTTTTTTTTATATGAAAGGGCAATCGAGCATATGGGTCACCTGATGGAAAGCAATCACCACCGCCTATGGAGATCAGCAACACCAAGGGGTCGCCGCTCCGTTGCCAGCCTATCTACTCCTTTCTTTCTTTCTGTGATTTATCATCGAAATTGTCCTTCTTGTATTAATTAATCATTGAAAACACCTGACTTTCGTAGTTTTGGATACCTTTTTTAATTCATTTAAAACGTTGCCATTATCGGGTCGGTTTACGGCTAAACTTTATGATGGTAATGCCGGGTTTTCATTGAATTGGGGGATGTAAAAGAAAAATAAAGAGTTCCCAAGGGAGAAAAATTTGAAATAAGTAGTGATAAATAATCCCCTGAAGAATTAGATGGGCTTATTAATCCCTTGAGTAACTCATGCAGCTTCATAAAGGATACCATTTAACGTAACATCAAATAAATACATTGCAAACCTAACCTAACTTATTTTGCACATCAAAGAATATTTATTGCACATCAAATGCAGGATTTGATGTGCCATCAGATTAATTTGATGTGCAAATCAGGTTTTTTTTGTGGATCATTTCAATATTTTCCCTTCATAAATAGTAATAGTTTGGGGTGTAAGTGGTTCATCAACATCTCTGAACGAAGTTAATCTCAGCTGCACGTGGTGCACCCTGCTGACTGACAAACGAAGCTCTGGCAAAAAGAGAGGTAGGGAGCGTAATTGTAAGCTACCCGACTGGGGAATGTACCTCCACCTTACAGAATACCGCAGCCAAATAACAATTCCCTTGAAGGTTGTTGTGTTCCTGCGAGTGAGTGAGGTCACCAGAAAGGAAGGAGATGCTGCGTTGGCAGCGGGGATGGCGGCGCGCGAGCGATATTTTATGTTGCGAGCGTTAATATGGCTACGGTAACCGCTTCACATCAGGCGGGCCGTATGCTTGTCTGCCACCCGACGTAGTATAAAAAAAAAGTGGTGCCATTCGACCACCGGGGTTATCTTACAGATATCTTAATATAGTGAAAGACTGACATATGCATAGACATTTATATTTATTTATTTTTATTTATTTATTTATTCATCAGAACTTACAGCTATCATTACAGGTTTTAATACCTAATGCGTCAGTGTAGTAACGTTAACATTTGTTCTACCAAAAAAACACACAAATAAACTACTTAAATTAAGAAAATTAATAATACAAATAATTATATTGTATAATAAAATAAATTGACTATTTTTTACACCTTATAACTAACAACATATTATTATAGTCCCACCCTTGTGAATATATGTATAAAGTGCCCAGGACTAAAACAAAGTTTGGTCCATGATAATGCCTAAGTTATTTACAATGGGGGAGAAGTGTTTAACAGTACCTTTGAAGTTTAAACTTGGGACTAACATGGATTCCAACTTAGCAATAAAATGAGGGTTTCCGATAGTAATCGCCTGTGATATATAAACAGCATTTAAATTTAGATAAACAGCATTTAGATGCTTATGCTTATTTGCTTATGTCAATCCTAATTTAAAGAACAAGTCAGTCGTTTCATTGTAAAGAGGTAAACATTTTTGCATTAAAACATCGAAAGTTTGTGTCAGTATTTTCAGCGAAATTTATTGAGCTTATAAAATCGTCCGGTCCTTGTCTGTCTGTCCGGTCGTTCTGTCTGTCCGTCCGTTGCCATGCAACTCAAAATTTCGAAACTCTGACTTCGGATTCGTGTAAACTTGTAGAGCATCAAAAAGTAGTAATGTAAAGTGAACTTGGTTTTCCGATATAAATTCGGGAAAGTGGCCAAAATAAAGATTCTGTCTGTACGTCCGTTGACATGAAACTCAAAATTTCGAAATTCTGGCTTCGGATTCGTGTAGAGCATCAAAAAGTAGTAATGTGACCTTATAAAAAGTAAAGTGTACTTGTAAAGTGGCCTTGGTTTTCCGATATCAATTCGGGAAAGTGGCCAAAATAAACAAATAAATGTCGCTATGGTGGCGCATGCTGCGGGTCCGATGTTTTTTTTATATGAAAGGGCAATCGAGCATATGGGTCACCTGATGGAAAGCAATCACCACCGCCTATGGAGATCAGCAACACCAAGGGGTCGCCGCTCCGTTGCCAGCCTATCTACTCCTTTCTTTCTTTCTGTGATTTATCATCGAAATTGTCCTTCTTGTATTAATTAATCATTGAAAACACCTGACTTTCGTAGTTTTGGATACCTTTTTTAATTCATTTAAAACGTTGCCATTATCGGGTCGGTTTACGGCTAAACTTTATGATGGTAATGCCGGGTTTTCATTGAATTGGGGGATGTAAAAGAAAAATAAAGAGTTCCCAAGGGAGAAAAATTTGAAATAAGTAGTGATAAATAATCCCCTGAAGAATTAGATGGGCTTATTAATCCCTTGAGTAACTCATGCAGCTTCATAAAGGATACCATTTAACGTAACATCAAATAAATACATTGCAAACCTAACCTAACTTATTTTGCACATCAAAGAATATTTATTGCACATCAAATGCAGGATTTGATGTGCCATCAGATTAATTTGATGTGCAAATCAGGTTTTTTTTGTGGATCATTTCAATATTTTCCCTTCATAAATAGTAATAGTTTGGGGTGTAAGTGGTTCATCAACATCTCTGAACGAAGTTAATCTCAGCTGCACGTGGTGCACCCTGCTGACTGACAAACGAAGCTCTGGCAAAAAGAGAGGTAGGGAGCGTAATTGTAAGCTACCCGACTGGGGAATGTACCTCCACCTTACAGAATACCGCAGCCAAATAACAATTCCCTTGAAGGTTGTTGTGTTCCTGCGAGTGAGTGAGGTCACCAGAAAGGAAGGAGATGCTGCGTTGGCAGCGGGGATGGCGGCGCGCGAGCGATATTTTATGTTGCGAGCGTTAATATGGCTATGGCAACCGCTTCACATTAGGCGGGCCGTATGCTTGTCTACCACCCGACGTAGTATAAAAAAGAAAAAAAAAACGAAGCTAATCTCACCTGCACGTGGTGCACCCTGCTGACTACCAAACGACGCTCTGGCGAAGACTGAGGTAGGGCATGACGTATTTTTTAAGCTGCCCGACTGGGGAAGTACCTTTATTTCACAGAATACCGCAGTTATATCGTTTTTCCTCGGTTTTGAACCACAATCGTGGTTATCTGCACTTCCGAAAAATTACTGGTAGAGAATACTTAAAGCATTAATGCCGTGTTTTGAACTATTAATATTATGGCCAATAATGAATACTAGTGGTCGCCCAGTGGTCGAAATTCGACCACAATTAATTTAAATTATAGCTTTAACAATAAACAAAAGAGTAGGTTGCATAAACCGTAAGTGTGTGCGTCAAATACATGGTAGTGTGTGTATTGTCTTTTTTTTATTTTGTTTTTTATGCATCATTTTAAATTTACAGAAATATTAGATTACTGCACTCCTTCTCAATATTAACTATAAGTGTGCGAAGTTTCATGCTCCACCGTCCGCGCAATTTTCGTAAAAAGGAGTACAAGATTTTGCTTTACGTATTAATGTATAGATACCTAAATAAATTAAATAAATAATTATTTAGATGAGTAATCTTTCGGATTATAAAATCAATTATTCAAAGACTTAGTACTTGTATTTATAAATTTTGCAACATAAACCAATCGGACTTGACAACGATAACAAATTGATGTATATCTCCCTCGAGTGTGATCCAACTTCATGGAAAAAAATATGCTGTATTAAATCGTGTTTCATTGCTCATTCCCTTCTATCATTAGTAATTGATGGTGTCTCGGCTATAATTTAATCTGTGGAATAGATCCTTAGGGAATTTGAATCTAGCTATTCGTCTTCTGTTTTCAGATAATTGGAAGACTTGTTAGTTAATTTATAATATCAAGATATTAGCGTTGGGGATGTTCACCCGGTGTGCATTCCTGGTACGGAGGGTTCGGGTAAGCACCAACAGCGTCCTGCCCCCTTACCACCATCTCTTATTGCGATTAAATAATTAAATAGATTGCTTATTCATACCAATGAATAAGGGACTCTATTACAATTGGAATAGAGTCGCTTATTCATTGGTATTAATAAGCAATCTATTCAGTTATTGAATCGCAATAAGAGATGGTGGTAAGGGGCTTTGTGATCTTTTGTTAGTCAAAATAATAGCATTTTTATTTATTAATCCCAAAATTCTGTGGGAGTTTTCATTTAAAATATAAATAAATATTTCTGGACAACCTACACAGCGCCATCCAGTCCCAAATTAAGCGCAATGCTTGTGTTATGGGTACTATACAACTGATAAATGTACTTAGATACATTTTTTTGTAAATACATACTTATAATACATAGAAACATTGGCGTCTTTTGGCGCAGCATAGTAATACAACCAGTACTTTAACTTCATACTAGCGCCCAAATCGGCGCACGCACACAGCCGAGCGTTATTTACACGACCGCTCAGGAAGTTTTGGTGCGCCGCGCACCAATGCGTGCGCCGATTTGGGCGCTAGTATGAAGTTAAAGTACTGGTTGTATTACTATGCTGTGCTTTTGGTGTCCTCCGTCACCAAAAGATGCCATCTGTTTCCTCTTTGAGTTGTGGAGCCAGTGAAGCAAGTAAGTATTTCTTATAAAATATAGTCTTCGACCAGATTTAAAGTCTCTACGACTATCGGGTGAGGCGAAGCATTGAACTCACTTACACCTCACTAATACGAGCGAGACGACACTATGACAGATAGTCTGAATAACATGTAGCAAAATAGGCCTCAGGTTGGTATTTTATACTATAAAGAATAGGAATTTCGAAAATTTGGCACTATTTAATTTAATCTGATCTAAATATTTTGAACACAGAAACTCTGTTAAAAATTTTAGATTTTTAAGGTCTATCTGTTACGGATCGCAGGGAGCTGATGATTGCAAGCGCGCCGCGGGAATGACATCTGTGGAAATCTGATAGGAAAATTCCTAAACTGAAGCTGATTCCCATCTAGTTTTTTTTTTGATGGCGGAAATCGGATTTCTGTTTAAATTTGTGATAAATATCTTAGCCCCAGTACACGAATGTGCCCGATTGACGACCAGTAGGGAGAGGTGGCGAGACGTCGTGAGGCGAGTCCTGTCTGCTGCCTCATCATGATAACCACGACCACTCTGGCAAGAGTGAAGCGACAAAGAAGAAGGAACATCTTCGATTTAACCAGTAGAGCACTCCGTCCCAACCTGCTAAGCTTATTTCTATTAGCACAAATTTAAGATGACGTTATAATTTCTCAATCAAAAAATTCAATGGAAATCGGCTTCAGCTTAAATGATAGGGTCCTAGCAGTAATTCGGCAGAAGTGGTAATGCTAATACATCTACAACATTAATACACCTATAGACAATATATCGTCCAGTAAATTGAAGTCTGACTGCAAATAGTAGTATGATTTTAAAATATACTCGACTTTATTCAAAATATTTGACACGATTTCGTTTTAATAACAGTCTGTTACATGAATGTTCATTCAATAACGAATCTGTCTAGTAAAACTATAACACCCGTTTTAATGAAATACGAAATTCACATGCCCAACTCATTTTAAACTTTATTCCCCTAGGGCAGAGATAGACTTTTGAATGGAACTGTTGGAAACTTTGTTGTACTGCATTCTGCTGGAGGCAAGTGAAACTGCACATTTTATTTTTGAATTGAATTTTTGAATATAAGACTTTTTTCTGGTACATTAATTTTTGTTATGTGACGAAACGGCATTGTTCCATAAAATACATTGTTTTAATGTAGAATAACTCTGATTATTTTACAGAATCACTTTCTTTTTAAATATTATTCACATAAAATCTTACAAAATATTTGAAGAGGAATTAAGACGATGTTGACGATGAAGGTTTCTATATTGTCAAACACGTTTATAGTTGACCCGACAGACGTCCTGTCTTCTTAACAAAGAATATTGAATTCGATTTAGTTTCGCGCAATCTGTCAAATCACATGAATATTTACACATAAACAGTTTTATCAAATGATTTTTTTTATACCACTAGATTGGCAAACAAGCTTACGGCCCGACTGATGGAAAGCAGCTACCGCAGCCTATGAACGCCTGTAACACCAGGGGCATCACAAGCGCGTTGACCGCCGACCCTGTAAAAACCTCTTCACGCCCTTTTTGAAGAACCCCATGCTGTAGTCTCCTGGGAAAACCTCGACAGGCAGTTCATTCCACAGCTTGACAGTACGCGGGAGAAAACTTCTCTGGAAACGCACAGTACGCGACCACTTGGGCTCCAATAAATGGAATAGAGTTACATTACAAAAGTTAATAGTTCAGTTTTCTTAAACTTTCTAATTTTTCATGCAACTTTCTTATTTTTAGGGTTCCGAACCTCAAAAGGAAAAACGGAACCCTTATAAGATCACTTTGTTGTCCGTCTGTCTGTCTGTCTGTCTGTCTGTCTGTCTGTCTGTCTGTCTGTCTGTCTGTCTGTCTGTCTGTCAAACATTTCTATGTCGAGAATGCGTGGAGGTATCAAGCTGAAATTTGAACTGTATACACAGGTCTACGGTCCCATGAAGTTAAAAAAAAATCAAACTGCTAAGTTTACGTAGAAAAAAGTTACGGCCGTTTATTCAGCAAAAAACGCATATTTCGACACACTCAAAGGAATCAAAACCTATAGGGTACTTCCCGTTGACCTAGAACTATGAAATTTGGCAAGTAACATCGTTATAGACTACAAGTACAGGAATAAATCTCAAAACTATACATTTGTAAATAGATCTAAAAAAATAGGGGGTCTATATTTTTTATAGGGTGTCGAAATTTCAAATTGAAACTACTAGTTCAAATGGGGTATCATATGAAAGGGCTTGATGTACACATTGTAAAATATATTTTATTTATTTTTTTCGACGCATTATTTCTTATTTATAATGAAAAATATCAAATTTAATAATGATACTACGTACCTACGGAACCCTCGGTGGGCGAGTCCGACTCGCACTTGTCCGGTTTTTATTTTCTTTCATAATAACCTTCTCCTGACAATAACAAATACAACAAAAACGCCGGATCAGCCATTCACGCGTGATGCCGTGACCAGGGAAAATAGGGATTAATTTTTATATATATAGATTCAGAAAACCATTGCATCATTGCAAGTAATCTGTTCCAGCCAATCTAACAGGCAGACGATTAACATAATAATATGAATTATGGGAGATAACATTTTTAACCGAGTTCAAAAAAGGAGGAGGTTCTCAATTCGACTGAATATTTTTTTGTATGTATGTTATTCGATATCTTTGCGAATTGTGAACCGATTTTCAAAATTCTTTTTTTATTTGATGATGAGGGTATAATTGCAAGGTGGTCAAATATTCACCAAGTCAGGATCTGATGATGGGATGCCAGGGAAATCAAGGGAAACCCTTAAATTTTATAAGCACGTATGGTCAATTATTATTTTTTATTTGAAAGGGTAATTGCGAGATGGTTCCATATTCACCAAGTCAGGGTTAGATGATGGGATCCCAAAAAAATCGAGGGAAACCCTTAAATTTGCCCTATAAAATTGTCGCCGGCAGAATAAAATTGTGCCACTCCATTGCTCTGCGCTGGATGTCGTAAAAGGCGACTAAGGAATCTTGTGTCACGCGATAACTTTTCTCCCGGAAGACGGGCAGCAGCGTCTGCCGGGGTATTCCACCAATAAGCTGCCCTCGCCTACTGAAGTCGGTTTCAATTTTTATTTTTAAATCAACTTTGTTAACATTTGTTATAGAAACATCATCATCATTTTCATGTCCTTTTCCTATTATATCTTTACTTTTCCATTCACCTTTGTCAGACAGTCACACAATCCAACCACCTTTTTTTTTTGGTTTTCGTTTCTCATTATATCCATTCACATTCAAATTTATCGTCATCTTTGTCACATGTCTATCATCCCATCGTCTTATCCATTCCATCGAGTCACGCCACATATCCATCTCAGCATTTGCATCTCAGCTAATGCATTCTTAATTTTAATTACTCCAGAATTAATGAACAAATTAACGTTATTATATACAAAGTTTTATTTTAGATTGA
Source organism: Hypsopygia costalis (assembly GCA_937001555.2). Classification (NCBI taxonomy): domain Eukaryota; kingdom Metazoa; phylum Arthropoda; class Insecta; order Lepidoptera; family Pyralidae; genus Hypsopygia; species Hypsopygia costalis. Next base: position 8,596,658 of record OW443350.2, read on the forward strand.
CGCGCCTTCATATCTCAAATATTGACAGAAGATTTCTTGGGAATTTTTATAATTTGCATATTAAAACTGCAACTGTTAAATCTAATTTATTTTTCAATTTTATTGATATTCCAATGCCTTTTTTATATTAGCATCAGATTTCAAATTAATGCATCAAATTGAAAAAAAAAGTAACTATGCATAAAATTGATCAGTCAACGAATGTCACCTCGCGTGTCTTGCATCTGAACATTTAAATAAACAAGTTTAATCAAAAATAATAAATGAAGGAATAAAAATTTTCTTTATAAAAGTAGCCACACCACAAACATTTTCAAAGATAAGTAGAGCTGTGGTTTTAGATTAATATTTATAGCGGAAAATGGTTTGATTTTTTGCGGATGGATGTTGCATGATTCCATGGCCCAAATAGTTTAAAATCGAATTGATTACGTCAACACACATTGATCCCTTGTTTGTGATATCCATTCACCTCAAGGCGTTTTCCTCCATATTGAAGTGCCGATTAGCTTAGACGAATCCGATGTTTTCAAGCCGCCCAAAGGCTACTGACTAGAGCTTAATCTTAATTAGTCATCTACGACAACAATCGATAATTAAATAAATTGATAATAATGTTCTATAGAAAATAATTTAATGTAAAATTGTGCGAAAGAAAGAGTTGATGTAGATGATGGCGATAGTTAATGGTGATGAGACTAACAGTTGCAGGTATTATATTTTATTTTTGATCCAGAAATTAACAGGTTATTATAAATTATTTTGCAACGAGTTATGTAATTACATAAATAGTCGAGAGAGAGAGAGATATAGAGTGGCCATAACGTTGGGAATGCTATGCTGATGCGGTCTGTTTTTACTACCTCATGGGGAGCGCACTAATCGACTGCTCTAGCGAAAATAGTACATAGATAAGTTATATCTATCGCCCGACATCACCTCATCTTTGGAGGCTATCAATCAAGTTGAGCAGTGAGGGCACTAGCGCGCAGTGTTCGTCGATTTCGTCGCGGTAGACAGAAAGTGGCCATATCTGGGCATATGACCTGATGAATATTTACATTTGAAATAGACTATAGTATATATCTACTACTACTATTGCTAGTCTACTTAATTCACTATTTAAGTACTATTTTTCCGCCAGCCTACTATGGAATAAATTTGGCCCGCTACCGCTTTGTTCTTTCGGATTATCGATCGATGTAAAACGCTATTCTATCCCATTGATAAACCGCAGCCTAAGAATATTTTGCGTCGAAACTCGGTGGAGCGTAATGGAATTTAAATTGGGCAAATATTTGAAAAGTTGAGGGAATTATTTTTTTTCAGTAAATGCTAGATTCGTAATACGATGTCGGGTTCTATTTACTTTACAAATGCAACGGAAATGTAATGAATTGCATTCGTGTTTATTCTTTTTTTAACCGATTTAAAAAAAACGGTTCGTAAGACTTATAGTCGACTGTATTATGCCTTATTGGGTTATTCGTGTATCTATATATTAATTTGTCATAACTGATAAATTAATTTGAATACGGGGGATCATATCGTATTATTATTAAAATATAAGAATGTTTTTTGAATGTTGATAAAGATAAAAATGACTAATGAAAAATTTGCACGCCCCTATGCAAGTAGAATAAGTTGCAGACCTATGTAATTGTAACATCTTTTGTATCTACCTTATTTTCGCAAATATTTTTTTCTTATCTTATGTTTTGGAGTTATGTCTTGTTCATTTTTCCCCTAATATTTAACTCCTATTATTATTATTTGTATTATTGTCTTAACCTCTTAAGTTTCTTAAGTTTTTGTCACTTCAGATGGTATAACTTCTTGCCTGTTTCTTTGCAACCATTGACAGAGAAAACTATAGATAAATGAATAGTTTCTATCGCATTCACACCAGAAAAAAAGTAACTTATGCCATCATCAATGTATGGAAATGAGATAGACACGATTTTTTGTTTCGCATCACGATTAGGACGATTCTACGAAAAAAAAAACGAGTTTGCTTTAGACTACATGACTGAAGTAAAACTTCTCTAGCTCCATCTCATTATAAGTATAGTATGAACTTTAAAAATTATGAATTTACAATTTTATTCACTTTAAACATAGAATATTTAACTGACCAAAGGGCTGGCCAATATCTAGGGCAAAATATTTCCATCGCCATACAGCGTGGAAATACAGCCTTTTAGTCCACAATCCCCGAAAATTGTCGGAACAGTTAATATAATGCTATTTATTTTTTCTGTGTATTTTATTATACTTATAGTTTTTAATTTAGTTAAATGGGTGTTTTTCAGAAAAAATGACCCTGTGACGAACAGGAAATAAAAAAATCGTTTTTCATGAAATGGTTTACATTTTACTCTAAATTGAAGAATACATTGTGAATTAGCTAAATATGATATTTAAATTAAAATTACATCATAATTTTAATAAATATGCAATGTTTTCTGTTACCATATGATGAAAAATATTCCTGTGCGTCACAAAGTATTATCTCTCAGAAATAAAACAAACAAGTATGTAAAGAAAATCAACTTTTATTATCATGAATATATACTTAAAATCTTTCAAAAAATAACAAAAGGTTAGCAGAATTCTATTTAATCAATAAATAATCAACTAAATAGTTTCATGTTCGTCACTTCTCCGACAAATCGCCTTAGAATTATTGTCATTACTAATAATACTTGTTACAAATTAAAAAATCAAACATTGTGATGAATTTTTGGCAATAATACAATACTGATGCTGTTAAAATAAATACTATAAAATGAAAAATATATATTTTATAACTATTTTTGTACCTTTTTGAATATAGGACAGTGACTATCACAAAAATTGCGTGACGAATGGGAATGATTTTGAGCAATGTTCACACTGCTGTTTTAATAAGATCACAATTATTAGGTACTTACCAAAAATATATGATCTGCATTAACTTACTTATTTTTTTAGATCCATGAAACAATTTTTTACACATAAAAGTATTAATTTGGTATATATTGATATATAAAAATTACTTTCGCTGATAATGATTTTGGGGTGTAAGTAGCTCATCAACATCTTTCGAGCTAAAGCCAACCTCACCTGCACGTGGTGCACCCTGCCGACCAGCTAACGAGGCGATGGCGAAAGAGAGGTAGGACGCAGTGAAGGATCACACTGTGCTTCTCTTTTACTTGTCAGATGGGGGAGGGGCATAGTGTGGTCTTTCGCTCCAGGCTTGGCCAGCATCCGACTGGGGAAGTACCTCCACCTGGCAAAAAACCGCAGCCATAATGGCTATGCCGTGTTCCTGCGAGTTAGCTAGGTCACCAGGGCTGTTTTAGAGGAGTTGTTATGCTGACGGCAGAGGGACCAGCGGCTGTCGAACCGCCGCTAGCGGTGTAGGCGCGGCGTGTTGGCGCGGCGGTCAGGGAGACCCGGTGAAACGGCTGTCCGCTGGCCGCCCGCAGGTCAGTAGGGTTCCCGAACCCGGGGATCACCTAATCTCCGCCCCGGGAGGCTGAACCGCCAACTTGTGAAAAGTCCCTGTTGTAGTAGTCGTGCCGGAGGAGGAGACCGGAGTGGACCCGGCTGCTGCAGCAGGGGGGGACCGGGGGCCCTTCCGCCCGCCGCGCTAGCAAACCGCACTACCTGCACTGTGCTGCGGGGGTAGACACCGCGCTTTTCTTGTCCCTCGCGCCGTCAGTGAAATAACTTCTCTCAAAATCCTCTTACCCCCTTTTAATGGCCAGGAACAAAAAAAAGAAGGTTTTTTCAGCGGCGTCCTCATCCACATTCGACGTGGACTTTTGTAACGTCAGAGGACTTCACACAAACATAAATGCAGTTCACCAGCACCTCGAAACTGCAAAGCCGACCCTCCTTTTTTTAACGGAGACGCAAATATCTTGCCCGGCCGATACTTCTTACTTATTATACCCCGGGTACAAACTTGAACATTCTTTTGTACGTCGAGCCGGGGTATGTATGTACGTCCGGGACGATATTTGCTGTCGACGTCTTCACGGCCTTGAAGACAGGGACCTGTCAGTATTGTGGGTACGCGTGGATCAGGGCGGCCGCACCCGTATCTACGCGTGCCTTTACAGGTCTCATAGCGGTGATGCAGACACAACTCGGTTGATCGAGCACCTGCAATTGGCGACTGACAAAGTCATTGAGAAGTACCCCTCCGCGGAGTTAGTGATTTTGGGAGACTTCAATGCCCACCATACCGAGTGGCTCAGCTCTCGGTCCACTGACTTCGCGGGGAGGTCTGTTCATGATTTTGCTCTGGCCTATGGTCTCTCACAGCTGGTGCATTCTCCAACGAGAATACCAGATATAGAGGACCATACTAGCTCTCTACTGGACCTTCTGCTGACCACACATCCGGATGGGTATGCAGTCTCGGTGGATGCGCCTCTTGGCTCGTCGGACCACTGCCTCATCCGGACCCAAGTGCCATGTGCAAGCCCTGACCCACCCCGGTATACCGGATGGCGTCGTATGTGGCACTATAAGTCAGCAGACTGGGATGGACTGCGTGAATTTTACGCATCGTACCCGTGGAGGCGGCTTTGTTTCGGGTCGGAAAATATAGACACCTGTGCATCTGATGTAGCGGAGACGATTTTGGCTGGGATGGAATTATTTATTCCAAACCGGCGGGTGGCTACTTCAGGTGCTAAGAAGCGGCCGTGGTTTAATCGGTCTTGCAGAGAAGCTAAATTTCGCAAGCAAGCTGCATATGAGGCTTGGACCACGGCTCGTATTAATGGAGATCCTGGTGTTTCCGACTTGAAACGGGAGTTCAATGCTGCCTCGAGGTTCAGTAAGAGAGTAATTGCCAGGGCAAAGTTTGAGTTCATCGGCAGGATTGGTGAGCGCCTAGCTAAGCACCCATCTGGGAGCCGTGCTTTTTGGTCGCTTGCTAAGGCTGCCGAGGGCAACTTTTGTCAGTCGTCCTTTCCACCACTCCGAAAACTGGATGGTAGTCTGGCCCACAGTGCAAAGGAGAAAGCCGATCTCTTGGGGAATCTCTTTGCCTCAAACTCGACTTTGAACGACGGGGACGCCGCACCGCCTTCCATCCCGCGGTGTGGTAATTCCATGCCGGAAATCTCATTTACTCAACGAGATGTTCGGCGGGCATTGCTATCCCTTGACGTTCATAAGTCGAGTGGGCCAGATGGCATTCCGGCAGTGGTGTTAAAGCTGTGTGCACCTGAGTTGTGTCCTGTTCTTACGCGCCTTTTCGCGCTCTCTTATTCCACCGGGCAGGTACCGTCGTCGTGGAAGACTGCGAACGTGCACCCTGTGCCCAAAAAGGGTGACAGATCAGACCCATCGAATTACAGGCCTATCGCTGTTACCTCCCTTCTCTCCAAGGTAATGGAGCGCATCATTAACAACCGGCTCCTGAAATACCTAGAAGCGCACGACTTAATCAGCGACCATCAATACGGCTTTCGCCATGGTCGCTCGACTGGTGATCTTCTAGTGTATCTTACACATCGCTGGGCTTCAGCCGTGGAGAGTCAAGGTGAGGCATTAGCTGTCAATCTTGATATGGCGAAGGCGTTCGATCGGGTCTGGCACCGTGGTCTTCTTTCGAAGTTGCCTGCATACGGTCTACCAGAGGGTTTATGCGAATGGGTCGCTAGCTTCTTGTCCTGTAGAAGCATTAGAGCCGTTGTGGATGGCAGTTGCTCCAATAGCATGGACATTAATGCTGGCGTCCCGCAAGGCTCGGTATTGTCCCCGACGCTGTTTTTGCTGCATATCAATGATATGTTGTCCATTGACAGCATTCATTGCTATGCTGACGACAGCACCGGGGATGCTTATTATACGGGCCGCGCTAATATTCCCCGCTCTCTGGTGGAGGAGAGCCGCGAACAGCTTGTGTCGAAGATCGAGAGCACACTGAATAGTGTGTCCGATTGGGGGCGAACGAACCTGGTTCATTTCAATCCCACTAAGACACAAGTCTGCGCGTTCACCGCTAAGAAAACCCCTTTTGCTGTGGCTCCTCAATTCCTAAACACACCCCTTACCATCGCCAAAAACATTGGGATTCTTGGAGTTGAAATCTCCAGCGATGTCCAGTTTCGTTGTCACCTGGAGGGGAAGGTCAAGCTGGCGTCGAAGAAACTAGGTGTGCTCAACAGGGCGAAGCAGTACTTCAATCCGCGGCAGAGACTTATGCTTTACAAAGCTCAAGTACGGCCGCATATGGAGTACTGTTGCCATCTATGGGCGGGAGCGCCTAGATACCAGCTTGCACCTTGTGACTCGATTCAAAGGCGCGCTGTGAGGATTGTCGATGATCCCAAACTAACAGACGGTTTAGAACCGTTAAGTCTGAGAAGAGATTTTGCGTCCCTTTGTGTGTTCTACCGTCTGTACAATGGGGTGTGTTCAGAGGAGTTGTTTGATATGATGCCAACGGCCTCCTTCTACAGTCGCACCGCTCGCCATCGACAGGGAATTCATCCTCACACATTGGAGCGTAAGTGGTCACGTACTGTGCGGTTCCAGAGAAGTTTTCTCCCGCGTACTGTCAAGCTGTGGAATGAACTGCCTGTCGAGGTTTTCTCAGGGGACTACAGCATGGGGTTCTTCAAAAAAGGCGTGAAGAGCTTTTTACAGGGTCGGCAACGCGCGTGTGATGCCTCTGGTGTTACAGGCGTTCATAGGCTACGGTAACTGCTTTCCATCAGGCGGGCCGTATGCTTGTTTGCCACACTGGTGGTATAAAAAAAATAATAATAATATTTTTTTATATTTTAATACAAAATATAAAAAAATATTATCAGCGAAAGTAAACATTTAAAACCTATCGTTGTTCGCTCCTGTAAATACGTTACGTATTAAATTGCGAGAATCAACTTAACTTTTGGTAGTTGTTAAAAAAAATAACTTTCCGTAGTTGACTAATTAGGTAGGTATATTAAAGTTTTAAAATATTCCATTATACACTAAGCTTTACAATTCCAGTTCGTCACGATTTTGTTCCGGTAGTATGTAACGTGACGCACAGGACGTGACGGTTTCATCCCACGAAACTTTTAAAATTATAAATAACTGATATTCAGGTCATCTAGGTTAATTTATTGTTTCAAATACCATAATAAAGCAAAGAAAACAGTTTATTTACCTTTTAAATTCACCGTCACTACCCAGAACAAAAATTCTGCGCACCGATGTCACCAACACTTCGTCGCAGTTTTTATCGCAACTGTCATTAAAACGGCAATGGCGGATAATGCCATAATAATGTTGCCAGGTAAGCAGAAAAAATACTTTTAGTAGATTTTGTTTAGCGTATGATATCAAATTCACCGTGACGAACCCGGAATTTCCTGTACTGTGGTTTTCGTAGGACAGCAGTAAAATGATAATATTTCTTAAAATATTTATAAATTGATCAAATAAAGGTAAAAAATATATTTTCACACATGCAGACCCTCAACTTAAAAACTTAAACATACTGAAAGACTAATATTCTACCAGTGAGATGTATTACAATCTCCAAAGTGCACCGTGGAACACGTTAAAATTCGACGTCTTCTTTTATTTATTGTTTTAAATAAAATTAACTGTGCACTTTTTGTGGCATTTATTAATTTAATGTGATATAGAAATAGTTACTTAAATCATATAAAAATTCACTTCCATTAGTGCCACATAAAAAATAGTAAATAAAAATGTTTGAAGGCGTGGGACAGCCCAATTATGCTAGGGTCATTTTTTCTGAAAAACACCCAAATACTATTTTTACTTTAAGTTGTACATGTTAATTAATATGTAATTTTAGTGTATTTATTTTGTTTTAAAACATAATATTAAGACATTTGTTCTAATTTATGAATATTTAATGTATTGAACAAAATATTAATTTATAAAATTATTCGTAACTGGCTATGAGAGAAAGAGAGAAGAGAATATGTGCTCGCACCTCTCTCTCTTGCTCCTACACTTGTCTGTGGTCTGCGGGTGGAAGCTAGTAAAAGATAAATCACTATGTATCTTGTATATTTATAAAATATAATTGCCATAATCCAGCAACAAATTTCCCATTTACTTGACGAGCTCGGTGGTATGGCCAGAGCTATGGCCACTTTGACTCCGAGGTCGCGGCACGCGGGTTCGATTCCCGCGCAAGACAAACATTTGTGTGCATGAACATGTCTGTTTGTCTAGGTCTAGGTGTTTTCTATATATTATAAGTATGTATTTAAAAAAAATGTATTTCAGTACATTTATCAGTTGTCTAGTTATAATTTGGCACTAGACAGCGCTGTGTAAATTTTCCAGAAATATTTAAAAAAATATATATATTATTTAATTGAAATGTCGCAATGATAAATGTGGTAACCACATAATCTACATAATACCCTAAACACAGAGTAAATAGACAGAATAGACCTAACCGCTAACCAGGGATTGATTAAAATTTAATCTGACCCAAATATCTAATGCTGTCTAGTTTCGCACAAAAGCCCAATTTGTATTTTAACTACGTGGTCACCATCACTAAACTGAATTCGAATTAAATTCGAATTTTTACCCGACTCCAAAAAAGCAGGGGGAGGTTCTCAATTCGGTTGTATTTTTTTTAATGTTTGTGACTTTTTTATTTGAAAGTGTTTTTTCATACTTCCAGATTAGTACCATTTCTTTTTCATATTAAAAAATTCAGCTCATAAAGTGTTTTTAACTTTTAGTGGTGCTTACGATTGAAGAGTATTTTGTAGAGTCGGTTGTTTTTGTAAAAATTATTTATACCACGTCGGGTAGCAGACATGCATATGGCCCGCTTGATGTGAAGAGGTTACCGTAATCTACATATTTTCGGATATAAAACAAAGTCGGGTTTGTTCGAACACTTATAACTCGAGAATGGCTGGACGGATTTTCATGGTTTTTGATTTGTTGAATTTGTCTCCGTCCCGAATAAGTACATATTAAAACATTAGAAAATTGACGAAAAAATAAAATAAAAAAAAAGTCATTTTCCTATTCAAATAGTGTCAGTTGAAAAAGGATTGAGATATTTATTGGATGTCAAATATTTATGCGTGCGTTCAGAAATTTATATCAAGCTGCTTAAATATAAAACAAATGACAAATGAACAAGTGACTTAATAAAAAAAAAATCTAATCGATTGGTTTCACTTTTGCGTCGCCTAAGTTGTCTGTGATTTGTTTTGAAAATTGTTATGTGGATTGAGATATTTATTGGTTATCCAAGATTGACTTAATTTGTTTTTTTTTGTGTTATTATCTTAATAAAGTACTGAACTTAATATTTATTTTTCTTTCATAAAATCACAAATTTAGTTCAGCTTGAGTAACACGTCATTCATTGACTGATAGGCGATACGAAGTTCGTTGGATCAGCTAGTCTATATATGTAATATATAATAAAATTCTAATTGTTCGATATTATAATATTGCAACGCCCTTGTAGGGCTCATGTAAGGATCCTGTTTTATCTTATGATAAATGTGAAAAAGCAATAAATAAACATGAAATATGTATTATAGGATATACCTGTTTCAGAAAAAAGTAATATAATTATTAATTTATTCTTATGGTATTTTGTACATCAATGGTTCAATAATTAACACTAAACTGATAAAGTTAGTGTCTGAATCCATTGGGTGGCTTTGATTTCAAGGTTTATTTATCACAAGAAAAAAAAAATGGTAACCTATATATTATTATGTTTGCAGCGTCGGCTTGCAGTTACAAGAACATACACCTAACTATTATAACCATGCACGTATTTCCAAGTTCTCGTGCAAAGTTGTAATTGTACGTTCGTACATATCCATCTTTGTCTAACTGCACAGTTTACAATTAAGTTTCATGAAGCAACTTCAGATTCCTGTGGGGGCGAGATTATTGTGCTTTCGGAGAAAGAGTGAATGTTACTACTAGATAATTGATAAATCAGTGTTTGAACGTTGCAACCGCCGAAGTTGAAGCCGATTACCGTAGGAATTTTTGAATTCGAAAATGAAACTACTGCTTAGATTGTTGGGAATTATGTTTAGCTCAGCTAGTAGAAACCCTAGAGCTTTCCCGTCAAAGCTAAACATGTTTGTCATTAATTGTCATTTAAGCTAAGACCAATTTTTAAATTAAACGGGTCACTCACGTCTTTTTGTCGGGAAAGCCGACTAGTTTCGATCTCAAAAGGAGACCATCATCAGGGCGAATGTCCAGAAACGTCCACACTTTGTCTCTCGCGCCGGACACTACACGAGGCTGTCTACAGATTAAACTGAAGATGTTTATCATATTTAAACAGAAGTCCGAATTTCGCAATCAAAAAACCTGATGCGAATCGGCTTCAGCTTAGGCGGTAGGGCGTCTGTTTCAAATACTGATCAAGGTCATTGATCCAAGTAACCTGCTCACACATTTTGCGTTAATAATAATAAAAGTTCACCTAGATCTCATCTCCATAGCCCAATTATTTTCCATCACACTTTGAAATAATCTCAACGCCTGCCGAGACCTGTTCATGGATATGTCATTCCATTGACATATCCTGGAGCGGGTCACGGCGGGCGTACAACATTACATCAAACTTCTCAAAGGGGCCTCTATGCGTTGGATCCATATCCCCGCGCACGCCTATCAAATGACCGGGCTTGACACGTGATTAAAAAGGGATCGTTAATAATAATAATAAACCCACTTGTTACTACTGACCTTTATTTGTTAATTATTTAATAATTTAAAATCGAGAAATAACATAAACATTATAAAATAAAACTAATTACACATGTTATATATAAAAATGAATTGCTTTTTGTTAGTCTCGCTAAAACTCGAGAACGGCCAGGCCGATTTAGCTGATTTTGATTTTGAAATGTTTGTCTTAGCCCAGGGAAGGTTTAAACGGTGAGAAATTTTGGAAAAAATTCAAGAAAGATAGTGAAAACAACAATTTTAATTTCCCATACAAAGTGTTCCTACTATAGTCGAATGTCATAACAGCAAAGATGGCGAACCTACCTATCAATAGTGTCATTGTCACAAAGAATCGACGTCATATTTGTTTGTTGTCAAATATGACTTTCTCAGAAGTGACATAGAAATGACACAATAATAATAGACATCAAGAAAGGAGTTGAAATATGTAGTGACTGTTTATGGTAAATCATGCTTTGTACAGTACTTAAGAATAAATAATAGAAATTTGTAAATTTCATAAACACTCGGATTGTAAATTACAAAAATGATTGCAAAAAATGTAACCAGTGTCAGCAATGCGATAGACCAGAAAATGGGGGCTGAACGCAGAACGAGGTTTGTGGATTCACATAGAGTTGTATAACTTTGCATATGGTAATTATCATTTAGTCATAAATTTATTTGGCGAGAACTTTCTTTACTGAAGTCTAAAGGGCTGCCAGGTTTTTATATCGACATCATCCGAGACGAGAGATGAAGAAACCATTCTTCATGCCAAGAAAAGTTGCAATACTTACGCCAAGAAATAAATAAAATTATAGAAAAAGTCGTAGTTCAAGACGATGAAATATATGCAGATGACGTCTTGGAAAATACACCTATAGCTAGAACATCTGCTACTGATACAAATCCTACTTTAACGCTAAAAGAAAAATGAAAAAAAGCTTCTACAAGAAAAAAAATATTTAAGAAAAAACCAGACATTGTTGTCTGGCTTTTTCATTAATTTGACATTCGTGGTATTATTATTATTAGACGAATTGTCAAGTAGTATCATGTATCCACATGGACCAGCTCTGTGCGGTGGGTCGACGGGTGTTCATGTATGCTGATATAATTGCACTGGCGAATGAGGATAGAGTGCAGTTGATGCGATGAGTGAATTAATGGAAGAGGTCACTTGAGAACTATGGGTTGAATCCGAATACGGGAAAGACTTGGGCTGCAAAACAACAGATCCCACGACTGTGCACTTAAGGATATGATCGAATGCACGGACGGTTTAAGTACTTGGGATCTGTTCTTCGCTCATCGGATAGAATCGACTGCGAGATTTCAGTAGCTTGGACTAAGTGGTAACCAGTGACATCTGTGACTCCGAAATTTCGTCAAGTGGAAAGGACATATATATAAATCCAAGATTAGACCATTTTATAAGTTAGTAAAAAATCGTATATATGCGCAAAGTTTCGTAGAAGGACCGCGTCAGGAATTCTCGGACATGGCAAGCAAACTGCAAGAGAGTCATTTAAGCTGGTATTGTCAAATTTTATGGAAAGCGGCAAGTTAGGAAACAAATGTCTTGCAATGGCACATCCTCCAGGTTCGGGCACACAGGGTAGGCATTTCTTAAAGAGAAACAGATCTTAGATCGTATATATTTGTTAAGTAGTAGATGTAGGTGATACAAAGTTCACCGGGCCAGCTAGACTTATATATAAAAATGAATTGCTTTTTGTTAGTCTCGCTAAAACTCGAGAACGGCCAGGCCGATTTAGCTGATTTTGGTTTTGAAATGTTTGTCTTAGCCCAGGGAAGGTTTAAACGGTGAGAAATTTTGGAAAAAATTCAAGAAAGATAGTGAAAACAACAATTTTAATTTTCCATACAAAGTGTTCCTACTATATTCGAATGTCATAACAGCAAAGATGGCGAACCTACCTATCAATAGTGTCATTGTCACAAAGAATCGACGTCATATTTGTTGGTTGTCAAATATGACTTTCTCAGCAGTGACATAGAAATGACACAATACTAATGTCTATTAGTATTGTGTCATTTCTATGTCACGTCTTTCTATGACATTTTGATGTCTATCAAGAAAGGAGTTGAAATATGTAGTGACTGTTTATGGTAAATCATGCTTCGTACAGTACTTATGAATAAATAATAGAAATTTGTAAATTTCATAAACACTCGGATTGTAAATTACAAAAATGATTGCAAAAAATGTAACCAGTGTCTGCAATGCGAATAGACCAGAAAATGGGGGCTGAACGCAGGTTAGGTTAGGAAACGAGTCAAAGTCAAAGTCAAAGTCAAAGTCAAAATATCTTTATTCCTTGGACTTTACAAAGCACTTAGAAACGTCATACAAATCAAATATAAGACATGTATCTAAATCATTACTATCTACTTAAATCCGCAGAGCTTAGATGCACTTTCATCACACTATCTTGAATGTGAAAGTGAATTTAAGTGCCAGTTCCGGCGACGGGGCTTCTTGAGAAGAACTGGCAAGAAACTCAAGGCCGACTCTTTTAATTGCCAATATCGTTACATTAAACACAAATACAATCATTAACATAACAAGAGCAATTCATTTCCAAATACTTTTATCATTTATGTAATCTGAGATACAATAGTAAGCCTTTTGACATAGTCTAGTTTTGATAAATCTTCTAAATTTACCCATGGATAATTTAAACGCGTCATTTGGAAGTTTATTGTAGAAGCGTATACATTGACCTGGGAACGAGTTAGAGATTTTATGGAGCCTAGTAATATGCACAGCGAGTTTGTTTTTATTTCTTAAATTTAATTGATGGAGATCACTGTTTTTCCTAAATTTAGTTTGATTTTTATGAACGTAAATAAGATTTTCATAAATATATTGAGAATGTAATGTCATAATATTTATCTCTTTAAATTTATTTCTCAGTGTCTCCCTGGGACTCATCATATAAATAGCACGGATAGCTCGCTTCTGGAGCACAAAAATTGAGTCTACATCCGCAGCACTACCCCAAAGCAATAAACCATATGACATAATGCTGTGAAAATAGCTAAAATAAACTAAACGCGCAGTGTCAACATCAGTCAGTTGACGTATTTTCCTTACGGCGTACGCTGCTGAGCTGAGTCTGCCCGATAACGTTTCTATATGTGGAGAGGTTTGTGGATTCACATAGAGTTGTATAACTTTGCATATAGAAGACCTTCATCACATTATAAAGGTCTGTCATGTTAACCAAGGTGATACCTATTACAAAATAAAACGGATCCTCATTATTTTCTGAAGTACCTAAATCTGTAATTTTAATATAATCATATTTTATCATTTAGTCATAAATTTATTTGGCGAGAACTTTCTTTACTGGAGGCTAAAAGGCTGCCAGGTTTTTATATCGACATCATCCGAGACATGTACCGAAATTCCAAATACATAGTTTAGACCTCTGTCGGAGAGGAGAGACAAAATTCCCATTAACGTCGGTGTCCTCCAGCGATCAATCTTAGTCTGTTTTTGTTCATATTAGGCATATTCTTATATATTAGACATTTGTGGTTTCTTATATATTAGACGAATTGTCAAGTAGTATCATGGATCCACATGGACCAGGGGGCTTACCGCCGAAGCTGAAGCCGATTACCATCGAATATTATGATTACAAAAATAGGTCTTACGTTTAAGTTATTGCCAAGCATATTCAGCTTAGTCCGTAGAGCTCCAAAGTTACTGTCAGTTAAGCTAAACACAAGTATCATACTTCTAAGTTGAAGTTTGATTTTCGTGATCAGAAACACCGGTGGGGATGGTCTTCAGCTTATCCGGTAGGTGTCCATGTATGCTGATATAATTGCACTGGCGGATGCAGATAGAGGGCAGTTGGTGTGATGAGTGAATTAATGGAAGAGGTCACTTGAGAACTATGGGCTGAATCCGAATACGGGAAAGATCGAGTACTTGGGCTGCAAAACAACAGATCCCCGAACGACCGTGCACATAAGGATATGGTCGAATGCACGGAAAGTTTAAGTACTTGGGTTCTGTTCTTCGATCATCGGATAGCATCGACTGCGAGATTTCAGTAGCTTGGACTAAGCGGCTTGAGGTAACCAGTGTCATCTGTGACTAGGGATTGCAATCCCGCAAAGTGGGATCCCGCATTCCCGCGGGATCACGATGCTTTAATTAATCTGGCGGGATTCCGCACATTCAAAGGGCGGATCCGCAGATACCGCAAAAAAAGAATTTGGCGTTAAAACTAAGTAAATTTTTATTTATTTCCAAAATCAAAAAAAGTACGATGAAGAAACCAAATATACAGATCGTACTATACATTCTTCATGCCAAGAAAAGTTGCAATACTTACGCCAAGAAATAAATAAAATTATAGAAAAAGTCGTAGTTCAAGACGATGAAATATATGCAGATGACGTCTTGGAAAATACACCTATAGCTAGAACATCTGCTACTGATACAAATCCTACTCTAACGCTAAGAAAAAATATATTTAAGAAAAAGCCAGACATTGTTGTCTGGCTTTTTCATTCATTTGACATTCGTGGTATTAGACGAATTGTCAAGTAGTATCATGTATCCATGGACCAGCTCTGGTGGTTACATTCTCTTTGCAGCTCTGTGCGGTGGGTCTACGGGTGTTCATGTATGCTGATATAATTGCACTGGCGAATGCGGATAGAGTGCAGTTGATGCGATGATTGATTTAATGGAAGAGGTCACTTGAGAACTATGGGCTGAATCCGAATACGGGAAAGACTTGGGCTGCAAAACAACAGATCCCACGACCGTGCACATAAGAATATGATCGAATGCACGGACGGTTTAAGTACTTGGGATCTGTTCTTCGATCATCGGATAGCATCATCTGCGCGATTTCAGTAGCTTGGTGGCTAAGTGGCTTGAGGTAACAGTGTCATCTGTGACTCCAAAATTCCGCCAAGTTGAAAGGAGAAATCTATAAATCTAAGATTAGACTATTTTATAAGTCAGTAAAGGATTACCAATACTTGAGCCACACGTACAGGTGTTGTCTTTCATGGAGTTGAATATGCTGCGCAGTATGCGCGATGTTTCGTAAAAGGACCGCGTCAGGAATTCTCGGACATGGCAAAGAGAGTCATAGTATTGTCAAATTTTATGGAAAGCGGCAAGTTAGGAAACAAATGTCTTGCACATCCTCCAGGTTCGGGCAGGGTAGGATCTTCTTAAAGAGACATAGATCTTAGATCGTAACTATATATTTATTAAGTAGATAGATGTAGGTGAAACAAAGTTCACCGGGGTCATCTAGTCATAAATAAAATAAAAGCAAAACTAATCTAATAAACCGCTGCCTGTAGGCAAAGTTCCCAATATAATTATCACAACACTAATTCTTTGGACAAAGTAGAGGCCAGCATTTTGGTCCCGAGATGTTTCGACCAGACTCGACGAAAGTTCTTTAAAAAAAAATTCGGACCCCATTGACCCCAAGGTTTCTACCCCAAAAGGCACATATATATAAAATTTTTATATTTTATTATATATTGTTGTAGCGATAACAATATAGAATAAAATATAAAATTTTTATTTTGTTATTTTTCGACAACAATTCATCTACATAATATATAATTTCATTTGCATCTAAGGCATAGTTAATATCATTTTAGAACCAATGCGAACCTAACCTGCAAGTGGTGCACTTTGTGGTTTTAAAGGAAGGCAAATGATACTATGGCGAAAGCGAGTAGGGTATGTCAAGTCCGACTGGGGTGCCTCCATCTGTCACTCCAAAATATTTTCTTGTTTTGCATATGCAAAATAGTGCTATAAATAGTCGAAAAAGTCATTTTGCGTCGACTTTTCAAAATAATTGGCTGTTATGAATTAAAACTTACTAGTTTATTCAGTTGAAAAGTTAAACAATGTCTAGTATTTTTTTCGAAGTGTTTGCTTAACAATATCTATGGAAACGAGGCCATTGATTGGACCATGTTCATCAAATACGAGAAAACTGTTTTTAAATCAAGGTGGATTTATCCAAATGCATTAAATGAACAGTATAATTAGTTTATTTCGTCCGAATTGGAATGGTCTTTGATAATACGAGTATATACTCAAGTACAATGTAAATTGTATAATTTCTGGAAAACGAAGGGAAAAAGTTGAGCAATTTTTTTTGTGACTCTCTCCTGTTTCGCCCGTGTGGAATTTCCCCCGGTTTTGCAATATTTTTCATTAATTGATGCTCTGTTTGAATTCGTCTTTGCGTAATGTTACATAGCCTATATAGCCTTCCTTGGGCTATATAGGCTATCTATCATCATCAGCCTGTATCTACCCACTGCTGGATATAAGCCTTTCCTAATGCTTTCCACCAAATACGATCCTCCGCCTTCCTTCTTCTGTTCAACACTAAAATATTTTTTCAATTCAAGCCAATAGTTTCTGAGATTAGCGCGTTCAACCAAACAAGCTCTAGAGCTTATAAATAAGTAGAGATAACTAGGTCGATGACTTCAGAGAACGACCGGAAGCGGTTGGATGCGGAAAGCGGAGACTCGTGAATGGTGGAAGACATCAGGGAAGGCCTATATTCAGCAGTGGATAGATGCAGGCTGATGATGATGATAGATAAATACCAAAAGCCTATGTTTCCATCGTTAATGCATTAACGAGCGACAAACTACCACTATATTCTAGCTTTAAGCTTTCTCCGATACTTACTTGACCGGTTTTATGTCATCTATTTTATAGCTTTCAATAACTTGAAGGCTTCGCAAACACTTAACGATCTGTTAGCAATTGATATTTCTTTATAACTCTTAGACCAATAAACAATAACTATAGTTATTATTAGGTTTTAATCTATTGCCGATTTCAGGCGGTTTTATTCACCTATAGGCTTTATATTTATAAAGTTGAGTGTAGGCCAAATCCTCCTGTCTGAGACTGACGAGAGAGGGTCGTGCTCCTGTAGTGGAGACTAAAATTATCTGATGATGATTGTTGATTGTTGGCACTTAGTGGAACATTATTATTATAATCTTATAATAAAGCACTTGTACTATTCCACGTAATTATATTTAACTAGCTCACTCGCGCATGTCTGCATGCTTCGTCTGCATGAGACAGAACGTTGAGAGTGAGGCGTAAGGTTACCATTTGAAAGGTTATAGTGAGTCAATTTTTAAAGATAGACACATGCTAACAAAAATTTTTTTTAGATCTTTTTATGTTGAATAATTCCGACGTATGCCACTGTTGCGTAACTTGAACCATTTACGCAGAGCACGCAACGGAAGCTCTCAAAAGGAATATTTTTTTCCCATTTTTCCAACATTTTTCATTGGTGCTCCGCTCCTTCGCCTTCGCCTTCGAAAAATAGGGTATCTAACACTAAAATAAGTTTTCAATTCGAATTTGTAGTTCCTGAGATCAGCTCATTCAACCAAACAAACAAACAAAAGACCGATTTCGCCGCTAAGGCATTATCAAGGTAAACAGATGGTGTTTGTGTTTCTACAAAAGATTTTTCCTTTCTTCACACTTTCACACCTTTGTTCTCAATAGTTTAATGGATTGTACTACTGCAACTTTTGAGTTTCATCAGTTCAATTATTTTTATAGGTGATTCATCATTTGATTCTTGATACTTTTGAGTAACAGTCACTCGAAAGTATCAACAATCAAATGATGAGAAAAAAATACAAACTGATGACAAACTGATGTTTTAAAAGGCGATCTTGGTGGTCGAAAGGGCCACTTTGATTCCGAGGTTGTGGGTTCGAGCCCCGCACAAGCCAAACATTTGTGTGCATAAACATGTCTAGGTGTTTTTTTTACCTATGTATTTACAAAAAAAAAAGTATTTAAGAATAATATCAGTTATTTACCAAACTTTGCTTGATTTGGGAATAGGTGGCCGTGTGTAATATTGTTCAAGAATAATATTTATTTATTTAAAACTAAAGGTTATATATTACTAGCTTTCGCCCGCGGCTTCGCTCGCGTGAAATTTGGGGTAATACATGTTTACTCAGTTATCTATAGAAGTACTCGTGTAAAGTTCAGGATAAAATAGTCCAACTAATCTCGTTGCCCCATACAAACTTTTGACCTGCGTTTCACCCTCTTAGAGGTAAAATTTGAAAAATCCTTTGAAGTAATTTGGCGTCCACTGTGTTATATTTTCAAATCGATGCTATTTTCGTAATTGACGTCCCAGGCAACCATAGAATCAACACCCATATTGATATTATGACATTTCAACCCCATTGCATCCCCACAGGGGTGATTTTATGTCACGTCGGCTATGTTGGATTATTAAATAGTTGTTTTTTTCGTAATCAGCGACCCGATAAACCATAAAAATACCCATGACGATATTCAGACTTTTTCATCCCATTTTAGAAATTTCAACTCAATCGCACCTTGACAATCATGGTGGTTCATCAATGATGGTAGTTATCCACGTTGAATTTTAAAATCGTTGTTGTTTTCGTAATCAGCGACCCGATAAACCATAAAAACAATGCCCATGACGATGTTTAGACTTTTTCACCCCACTTTACCCCTTTAGGGGTTGAATATTGAAAAATCCTGAAATACGTGTTTACTCATTTATCTATAGAAATACTCGTGTAAAGTTTCGGATAAAATAGTCCAACTATTCTCGTTTCCCCTTACAAACTTTGGACCCCTGTTTCACCCCCTAGGGGATGAATTTTGAAAAATCCTTTCTTAGTGTACCCCTAGACGTCATAAGGAACCTACGTGCCAAATTTCGAATCTCACGACCCAGCGATTTGGGCTGTGCGTTGATATATCAGTCAGTCAGTCAGTCAGGAAGAAATCGTATCATATCTGCCCCCCCCCCCCCCCCCCCCCCCTTCCTCCGCGCCAAGCCACCGCTGTCGCCGCCCCACAACCGCCGCCGCGGCCGCGACGTTTATTGGTTGCCACTACCGCGAGCTATAAATTTCAAGTATTTTCAAGCCTCTAACTCGCTTCCCGTTCACAGGGGAATTTTTAACTTTGCATTCACTAAGGTATGTCAAATTTCAAGCATCTAACTTATACAGTTTAGATTTTTTCATACAACATTTTTTTCCCGCTAACTGTCGTTCCCATGGAAATTTTTCAAAATACAGCCATAACTAAAATTTATATTTACTAAGGTATGCATGCATGCTAGATAAGGTATGCATGCATGCTAGATTGAAAACATCTATCTTACGTGATTTAGATTTTTACATACAAAAGTTTTTTCCCGCTAACTCCCGTTCCCGTGGGAATTTTGCAATATCCTGTTGCAACTAAGCTTTAAGTTTACTAAGGTACCTGCATGCCAAATTTCAAGCGTCTAACTTAAGCGGTTTAGATTTTTCATACAAAAGGATTTTCCCGCTAATTCCCGTTACCGTGGGAATTTCGGGAATTCCTTTCTTAGTGCACCTCTACGGTACCTAAGCTACGTCCCTTCCAAATTTCAAGTGCCTACGTTTAGCCGTTTAGGCTGTGCGTTGATATGTCAGTCAGTCAGTTTCTCCTTTTATATATTTAGATAAGCACCAATTAAACGTTGAAAAATATATTATATAGTAATTGAAATTTCTGTTAATTTCGTCTGAAAAGCTCTTTGGGAGCTAAATCCAGTCATGAATAAAATTTCCAATCTAAGATTTTATCCTTAAGTTATCCAGATGAGTGAGTTATGTTCCAGATGTTTTAACTTTTATAGCAATCTTTGAAAGAAATTTGATTTTGTAATTTTATAAGAAATTGGATATTCATTCATGTCTCAAGACGGTTTTGGGGTGCAAGTGGCTCAGTACCATGTTCGAGCCAAAGTCAACCTCATCTATACGTGGTGCACCCTACTGATTGACGAGACGATGCTATGGCGAAAGAGAATTATTTTTGTTATTGGTGCAAAAGTATATTGTATTGCGTATATTGTCCTGTTAATGCGTAGGTACACTGACCGTGTGGTTTCCGGCAGAGTTGAATAGAATCACTTCGTCTCTTCCCGTGGATGTCGTACAAAGCGACTAAGGGAAATACATTATCAATCATCGATCAGGCCTCCCCAACCCGTTTGGTCAGCGTGGGGAGTGTAGGCCAAATCCTCCTTCTGTCTGGGACGGACGAGAGAGGGTCGTGCCCCTGTAGTGGAGACTAAAATGACCTGATGATGATGATATTGTCTTTGACTTTGTACACGTTGTAAACATGTTGGATGTGTCTCGGTGTGTTTTGGCTGGTTTCAACCCCACTTAGAACACAGAACGCTTGCTTGAAAAGATGCTACGTGTTCTGTGGCATCCTGAGACGTTTGTTTACATCCGAGTCACTTTTGAGAGATTGTGAATGTGTGTTACTTTAATAATAAATAAATATCCCTGAGCAAATTACACATCGCCATCTAGTCCCAAACTAAGTAAACCTTTTACTATGGGTACTAGGTAACTGATATTACACTTAATACATGCATATAGCACAATATAAAAAAAAAAAATATATACTACGTCGGGTGGCAGACAATCATACAGCCCTCCTGATCTGAAGCTGTTACCGTAACCGTATTAACGCTCGCAACATATTATATCACTTGCGCGCCGCCACCCCCGCTGCCAACGCAGCATCTCCTTCTTTTCTGGTGACCTCACTCACTCGCAGGAACACAACAACCCTCAAGGGAATTGTTATTTGGCTGCGGTATTCTGTGACATGGAGGTACTTCCTTAGTCGGGTAGCTTACAATTACGCTCCCTACCTCTCTTTTCGCCAGAGCTTCGTTTGTCAGTCAGCAGGGTGCGCCACGTGCAGGAGAAGTTGGCTTTGGTTCAAAGATGTTGATAAATCTCTTACACCCCCAAATTTATAAAACCAAATTTATAAGAAACATATACAACACCCTCGTAATACATAATAATACACCTAGGCCAAGACAAACATACTCGTACATGTTCATCATTCTTTGTCTTGTGCCGACTTGTGATTGAACTCGCGACCTCGTAGTCGAAGTAGCCATTGCTATTTTCGACCACCGAGCTCGTCAAATACATTCTATAGGTAGAATTCCTCGAAGTACACAAGTCCAACTGAGGTAGGCAAGATTGACATGGGCGCATTCGGGCACGGCCCTTTTCTCCGAGACTTCAAACCGAGGTGAGCATTCGCACGAAAATGTTCATCCGCCATAAAGAATTACTGATCCATTGGTGATGTTTGGTAGATATAGTATTAACTCTTCAGGAAATTAAAATAAGCAATTTCGACGAGCTCGGTGGTCGAATGGTTAGCAATGGCCACTTTGACTCCGAGGTCGTGGGTTCGATTCCCGCACAAGACAAACATTTGTGTGCATGAACATGTCTGTTTGTCTTGGTCTGGGTTTTTCTATGTATTATAAGTATGTATTTACAAAAAAAAATGTATTTAAGTACATTTATCAGTTGTCTAGTACCCATAACACAAGCTTTGCGCATAATTTGGGACTAGATGGCGCTGTGTAAATTGTCCAGAAATATTTATTAATTTATTTAATTTTCGATATTTTTTTTAACTCTCGGGCGCCAAAAAACATACGGCCCGCCTGGTGTGAAGTGGTTACAGTAGCCATATATTATATCGTCTCCTTCGTCAGCCATTATTCATCCCACTGCTGGGATACGGACTTCCCCTCAATCGAAAGGTTTTGGGCATACTCTACCACGCTGCTCATATGCGTGTTGGCGGAGGCCATTGTTTTCAAGCCGCCTAAAGGCTTGCTTGGCTTAACGACTGTCATCTAATGACAACAGCCGGGACCGATGGCTTAACGCGCCCTCCGAAGCACCGATGAGCTCGATCTAAATAAACCCATCCATGGACAGGCTACGGACGACGTTGCTCAACTTGCGTGTTCGATTAGACTGACATTTTTGGGGTGTAAGTGGTTCATCAAGATCTTTGAACCAAAGCCAACTTTACTTGCACGCGGTGCACCCTGCTGACTGACAAACGAAGCTCTGGCGAAAAGAGAGGTAGGGAGCGTAATTGTAAGCTACCCGACTGGGAAATGGTGAGTGAGGTCTCCAGAAAGAAAGGAGATGCTGCGTTGGCAGCGGGGATGGCGAGCTATATTTTATGTTGCGAGCGTTAATATGGCTACGGTAACAGCTTCACGTCAGGCGGGCCGTATGCTTTTCTTCCACCCCACGTAGTATAAAAAACACATATATATCACCACCCATGCTATCGCAGCAACTCCTTTATTATTTCCTGTTTAACTTTTAACACTCACTCGCAGGTACATAACAACTCAAGTGAATTGTTATTTGGCAGCACTATTCTGTGAGGTGGAGGTGCTTCCCACTGGTATTGTACGTTGATAGATCACTCAGCAATGGTTGCCCATTATAGATACTGAAGATGATCATCCTGATCGAGCGTCTTTGAAAACTTACTTCACTGTAATAATATTGTGGAGCCACGCTGCGTTTACATGCACATACTTTTACGATAATGGAATTTCTCGCAAAGAATGCTTTTGAATATTCTCGCACTTCCCCGCTGTTGGATAATGAAATCATGAAATTATTATTTGCTGCAGCGTAAGATAATAAGTACCTCGCTCGTAATAGCAGAGCAAGGTTGTGCATGGATTTCTTTTTATAAGATTAGATTGTGTCTGCCATATAATTTACTATTTCTAGGGTTCTGTACCCGAAGGGTAAAAAGGAACCCTATTACTAAGGCTCCGCTGTCCATCCGTCCGTCTGTCACCAGGCTGTATCTCATGAACCGTGATAGTTAGATAGTTGAAATTTTCACTGATGATGTATTTCTATTGCCGCTATAACAACAAATACTAAAAACCAGAATAAAATAAATATTTAAGGGGGCTCCCATACAACAAACGTGATTTATTTGCTCGTTTTTGCTCACAATTCAAAACGGTAATAGGAAGATGTTTGAAATACTTACGTAATATTTAGTTATATATTCACTTCAAAAATAAATAATAAAATTAAAATAAAACAAATATTTAAGGGGGGCTCCCATACAAGAAACGTGACTTTTTTGCCGTTTTTATTGATAATGGTACGGAACCCTACGTGCGCGAGTCCGACTCGCACTTGGCCGGTTTTATTGAAACAGACCCTTCCAACGCATAAGGACCAACATGTAAAATGACAACTAGACGCATATAGAGCAATAAATCTTATGAACACACCCATATTATTCAATTATTTATGAATAATAAGCTATAATAGGTTATATATCTACGTCTATACGTAATAATATTATGTTTCTCATAATATTATTATAGACGTATAAAAATTTCATTAATTTCTTTTGATTTGCGAATCCTGTCCACTCCATATGCATAGACCGCACTCATCGCGATAACGTGAATATTCGGGTTATCGCGATGTGTGTAGCCAAATATTCGCGAATACTTTGACACTTCGGGCGAAGCTTCGGGCACATCGCTCCGCTGTCGGTAAACTCTCGCACATTAAAGGGTTTTATCGCGATGAACTTCGCTTGCGCGGCCACACTTCAGTCGGCCCACATCCATCGTTCCTAGCGTACATATTAGATGTAACTACAGCGTATAATATAGCTGAAGTGTAATATGGGTTGGAGTAACTATATTTTTTTCCTTCTTTTTCTTGCTTTTAATTTGTATTTTAGATGACATAAATGTAAAAATTCTTTAAATAACTAATCGAAAAAAGAAATGGTTCACAAGCTTATTTATTGATTCACTGTACTTTAAATTTGTATTATCAAAGCATATTCTATCTATCTATTTCGATTAACTAGCAAAAGGGCCAATACGCGTAAAAACTTAACATTTTGAAGGTTTTTTTTCGAGTGTAGGTATATATAAGTATGTACGTTTGCGAAGTCCCAACTCGTAGGAAAAAGCTAGTGGTTTATAAAACAAACTAGTTATTACACGCGGTTTCGCCCGCGTTGTCATTATTAAAAAAAAAACCCGTCAGAATAAGATGTTTTTTCAGGATAAAAAGTAACTTATGTCACTCTACAGACTTTAAACTATCCTCGTAAAAAAACAATGTCAGTCCATTGGCTCCATTTGATACGAAACAAGGGCAAACACATTTTCATATTTATATTATTAGGATGCTTACATAAAACGATAACAAAATATAAAACATAAAACGCAACATAAAACGAGAAAGGTCACAACTCGTGATAAAGTCCATCCATATCATCTTGATAACTTGTGATCTACTGCGCTACATTTCCAAAGTCATTTTATACCAAGAACGGTGAATTTGTAGAATCAATTTCCCTTAGCGGTATTTCCGAACAATCACAACATGGGAACCTTCAGGAACAGAGCCTTTATTTCCCTTAGAAGGCTGGCAATGGGTCGGCGACCCCTTGGTGTTGCTGATCTCCATGGGATTGCATTCCAACAGGTACCCTAAATGCTCGTTTGCCTTCCTCTTATATACAAAAACAATAAGATAAATTAATAAGGCCTCCCCAACCCGTCTAGCCAGCATGGGGAGTGTAGGCCAAATCCTCCTTCTGTCTGATGGACGGACGAGAGAGGGTCGTGCTCCTGTAGTGAAGACTAAAATGACCTGATGATGATGATGATGAAATTAATAAGACATACCAAAATATGATGAGGAAGGAGTAGGATGGAATGACGAACTCGATGACGTCGCTGCGCTTGTCTGTCTAATCGATTACGGAGGTTAAGCAATGTTGACCGTTCTACGGATGGGTCTATTTATCTCGAGCTTCTCCGCGCTTCGGAGGGCACGGACGTAAGTTGTCGGTCTCGGCTGTTGCCAATAGATCAACAGTCGTTAAGCTAAGTCTGTGGACTATATGCAGTTTGAAACCACTGGCCTCCACCAACCCGCAGTTGAGTAGCGTGATGGAGTACGCTCTAAACCCCATAGATTGAGGGAGACCCGTATCCCAGCAGTGGGATGAATAAAGGTTGACGACGATTACATAAAACGACAGGCTATCGATCCCGGCTCGATGTATGCCAAAATAAATGTATGAAATAACATACAGTTTAAAATACACTTTGGTTTGAATTTTACCGTTGCGTATTTTTTTATTGCGTGCGGTATTTTTTTATTTCGATTTTCCTAGCCCTAGTTATATTCCCGTCTTTCCTCCTGTGACACCGAGGCAAAATACTAGTCACAAATACGTCATGAACAAAAATGTCTGCCGCATTTATTTTCGCAAATCATCCCTTAATGCCGTGGGGAAGGCGTGGGCCAGTTATTGATAACACCCAGTTATTATACTACAATGACACAACAGAATTTCAATTTAACCACACTTTTTACGCTAAGTAGGTTAACGAAGTTAGGGGTGAGACATTATCGTAATGTCCTAGATAAATGCTTTCGTAGCGTTTCCACAGTCTTGTCATTGTACATGGTCGGTGTAATTCAATTAATTAGAATACTTTATAGGTTGTATGCTCGGGGTTTCTCTGAAGGATCGAATCCGGAAAGAAGAAATTCGACGGAGAACATGGGGTGTAGTGGTTCATCAACATCTTTGAACCAAAGCCAACTTCACCTGCACGCGGTGCACCCTGACAAACGAAGCTCTGGCGCAAAGAGAGGTAGGGAGCGTAATTGTAAGCTACCCGACTGGGGAATGTACCTCCACCTCACAGAATACCGCACGCAATAAAAAAATACGCAACGGTAAAATTCAAACCAAAGTGGTTTGAATTTTACCGTTGCGTATTTTTTTATTGCGTGCGGTATTTTTTTATTTCGATTTTCCTAGCCCTAGTTATATTCCCGTCTTTCCTCCTGTGACACCGAGGCAAAATACTAGTCACAAATACGTCATGAACAAAAATGTCTGCCGCATTTATTTTCGCAAATCATCCCTTAATGCCGTGGGGAAGGCGTGGGCCAGTTATTGATAACACCCAGTTATTATACTACAATGACACAACAGAATTTCAATTTAACCACACTTTTTACGCTAAGTAGGTTAACGAAGTTAGGGGTGAGACATTATCGTAATGTCCTAGATAAATGCTTTCGTAGCGTTTCCACAGTCTTGTCATTGTACATGGTCGGTGTAATTCAATTAATTAGAATACTTTATAGGTTGTATGCTCGGGGTTTCTCTGAAGGATCGAATCCGGAAAGAAGAAATTCGACGGAGAACATGGGGTGTAGTGGTTCATCAACATCTTTGAACCAAAGCCAACTTCACCTGCACGCGGTGCACCCTGACAAACGAAGCTCTGGCGCAAAGAGAGGTAGGGAGCGTAATTGTAAGCTACCCGACTGGGGAATGTACCTCCACCTCACAGAATACCGCAGCTAAATAACGGTTCCCTTGAGGGCTGTTGTGTTCCTGCGAGTGAGTGAGGTCACCAGAAAGTAAGGAGATGCTGCGATGGCAGCGGGGGTGGCGGCGCGCGAGCGATATTTTATGTTGCGAGCGTTAATATGGCTACGGTAACCGCTTCACATCAGGCGAGCCGTATGCTTGTCTGCCACCCGACGTAGTATAAAAAAAAAAAAAACCAAAGATGCCCACATAACCTTTAGAGTTTGAAAGCAGAAGTAGCAATGAACCAGCCACATTAGCCGAGTAAGTGTTGGCAGATGGAAGGGGAAGTTATATGAGTGGAAGCTGCGTATGGGACGAAGAAGCGTTGGACGCTCTCCTTCTAAATGGATAAGTTCAAGAAAGCGGCAGGAAGCGACTGGATGCGGAAGGAGGAGGATCGTATTTGGTGGAAAGCTTCGGGGAAGATATATCCATCAGTGGGTGGACACAGGCTGATGATGACTTGAAGGGTATTACAATAAAACCACCTTCTCCTCAACCAGCAGAAGAGTTGTTTGATATAATGTCCACCGCCTCGTTTTATAACAATTTATAAATTGTAAACAATTTATAAATTTACATTGTTTTAACATAACTTAATTTTAAATAATTGTAGTGCCCCAACGGGGTTCCATGCGGTGCCATTTGTTTTTTTATATAAGAAAACTATTAAATAAGATCCAATGTACCATAGAAACAATAGATAATTTGAATTTGAATTTACAGTTGCATCGCTCGCCATCTTTGTACAAGGAATTACCTTCACTCATTGAAACTGAAGTGATCGTTGTATCCCACCTACTATCATCATGCTGTGGAATGAACTGCCTGTCGAGATTTTCCCACGAAACTAGACCATGGGATTTTTCAAAAAGAGCTTGAAGAGGTTTTGACAAGGTCGGCAACCTGTGATGCCTCTGGTGTAATAGGCGACCTTAGGCTGCGGTAACTGCTTTCCATCATGCGGGCCTTATGTTTTTTTGGCACCTTATAAAAAAAACATTTTCACCGCTATGAAATGTTGTCGGTTGTTCAAAGTAATGAAACTCTTGATGTTGCTTGGTATTCACTTTATTTCTAGGAGTAGCTTAACTGTAATGACAGTTGAGATCGTTTATTTCACACACGTGTTGTCTGTACGAGCGCTCGATATCGAATGCCAGGGGGGCTAGCCAAATGGCAGTTTGCGAAGTAGAAAAGCGTAGCGATCGCTAATTTGAACTGTGGAGCTCTGGCCATTAGGTGACAGTCCATAAGTCAAGTCAGCGGCCTTTAGGCAGCATGAAAACACTCCACCGACCCGCAGTTGAGCAGCGTGGTGGAGTATGCTCTAAACCCCTCCGATTAAGGGGAGACCCGTATCCCAGCGGCAGGATGAATAAGGGTTGACATAAACCATCGCCATACAGCCGTTTGTCCACAATTCCTGAAAATTGTCAGGACAGGTAACATTATGATAGGTAAATATTTTTAATTTAAATTTAAGTTAAGTATTGTAATTTTAGTTTAAAAAAAAAAAAAAAATTATACCACTAAAGTGGCAACCAAGCAAAAAAATATAATATTACATTTATCTACGTAAGGGTGCTATTTCACATTAATAATAATTAGTATGACTAATGTATTACAAAAACCATACAAAACATAAACATAATAGAATCCATTAACCTTCCACATTAACCTACTGACTATTTACAAGAAAACATTTGCGAGGCTGAAACATACCAAAAGCTTACGCCCCGTCACTTTCCATTTCCTATTCTAAGTCACACTGTTATTATAACTTACTAACTGTACCCGCGACTTCGTCCGCGCGGAATAGTTATTTTTTTATTATTTATTTATATTAATAAAAATAAATAAAATTTCTAAAACAAAAGTAGCCTAAGTTATCCTTATTACATCAGCTATCTGCCAGTGAAAGTCCTGTCAAAATCGATCCAGCCGTTTCAGAGATAAGCTGGAATAAATAGACAGACAAAAATTGTAAAAAATGATATTTTGGTATATTATGTACCGTGTATACATCCATATGGATTTAGTTAAAAGCGGTTATTTTAATATTACAAACCGACACTCCAATTTTATTTATCTGTATAGATTAGGTACATTTCTTGCTATATGGGGCGACTGGTATTATTTTAGTGACCGATATGAAAACGATCGATATTACGTTGTATATAATACGTTGTTCCGTAAATATAGAGTTACCATCGCTAAACGCTAGCATCCAGGGTCCCTACTGCCGAAGCTGCCCCCTTACCACCAACTCTTATTGCGATTCAATAACTGAATAGAATGCAAATTCATATCAATGAATAACCGACTCTATTTCAAATTGAATAGAGTCGCTTATTCATTGGTATGAATAAGCATTCTATTCAGTTATTGAATCGCAATAAGAGTTGGTGGTAAGGGGGCTTGAGCCGATTACCATTGGATTTTTTAATAGCGAGAATCAAACTGCAACTTAGATTTATGCTACTTGTGTTTAGCTTAGCTGGTAGAAACCTTGGCGCTCTAATGACTAAGCTGAAGGTGTGTGGCAATAACTTAAACGTTTGACCTATCTTTCGAATCAAAATATTCAGTGGTAATAGGCGCCAAGACAAGATGCGTGAAACATCCGGATTTTGAATCTTAAAACCCAGACAAATCATCAATGTTTTTTATAGTACTAGCACTATTTTTTCCCGAAAGAAAATAATAATAATGAATAATATAAAAAAAAAATAACGACTGCCATAACGAAGGTTTCTCTTTTTATTATAAAATAAATTAAAAGAAGTGATCGGCCGTTATTAAAGAGTTTTCGATTCGCACAAAAAACTTGTTCTAGAACCGATAAACTTCCTAAATTTGGCTATATTTAATATGTGGAACTTATTGTACGCTTATTTTCTCCAAAGTCTAGTTTAATAAATAACTTAGAGACCAGTGGCATAGAAAATTTTGTTTTTTTCCTTGAAACGAGATTACATATTAGCTCAATTAGCTTTGCTTAATAATTTAAATGGTAGCTCTTATAATCTCTCCATCTTTAGATAGTTTCACTGCGGCATATACTTATTAATAAACTTGTTGAGTTAATTTTAAAAGTGTCCGTGTATGGAATGATTGTGAACTAGGTGTATAGAGACTCACCATGCGTAGGGTGTAAGAAGTTTATCAACATTTTGACCTAAAGCCAACCTTACCTGCACGTGGTGCACCTTGCTGTCTGACAAACGAAGCTCTGGCAAAAAGAGAGGTAGGGCATAGCGTATTTTTTAAGCCCGACTGCGTAAGTACCTCCACCTCACAGAATACCGCAGCCAAATAACCAGTCCTTTAAGTTGTGTTCCTGCAAGTGTGTGAAGTCACCAGAAAGAAAGAAAGGAAGGAGTATAGGCTGGTAACGGATCGGCGACCCCTTGGTGTTTGTGATCTCTATGAGCGATGGTGATTGCTTTCTATCTGGTGACCCACACGATCGTTTGTCCCTCTCTTACATAAAATGAAAAATAAAATGAGTTAATTTTCATTTTTTTGAGCGAAATTGTATAAAATGGTTTTGAACTAGGGGGTATAGAGGCTCACCACCATCTGCAGATTGCGTGCTGATTGCATTCATGCGACCATACGTTTGTAAGAGGCATCGGTGGTGCGTAGAATGCGGGCTAATTCCAACGTCTAGCGATGATAGCAGATAGGATGGATTGCCCCTATTACTTGCACTGCTGATCGCTATAATAATATTATCTTAAATATTGGGATTAACGTTATTATTATTTAAATAGTTGTCTTGGCCAACTTGCCAGATATATTTTTTTTTTTTAAATGGAAAAATTCACTTGGGGCAGGAGAATTTTTCCATTCTTCAAAAAAGTGAAGTCCCTGACAGTAGAAATGTAATATGCAAAAAATCGTCAGCAACACAAATCTTCCTGGTAGCTCAGTTGGAAGAGCACTAGACCGGTCATCGAGAGGTCGTGGGTTCAAATCCCACCTAGGGGTGCAGGTGAATTTTTCCATTAAAAAAAAAAAAAAAATTGGTATTAACGATCTGAAAAAAAATATTAATATTTTTAAAGTGGAAAATTTACATCTCTCGCCTAGGTGGGACTTGATCCACGACTTTTCGATTACTGGAACCCTACCGCCGAAGCAGAAGCCGATTACCATCGGATTTTTTGATTGCCAAAATCATACTTCAGCTTAGCAGCAGATTTATGTTACTTATGTTTAGCTTATCTGGTAGAATCGACGGAGTTCTAACGACTCGGTTTTGACGAGCTCGGTGGCGTAGCGGTCAATGACGCGGCTTCGACACCAACGCTCGTGGGTTCGATTCCCACATAGGAAAAACATTTGTGTGCATGAACATGTCTGTTTGTCTTAGTTTTCTATGTATCATAAGTATGTATTTACAAATTAAAAAAAAAATATTTACGTATGTTTATCAGTTGTCTAGTACCCATAACACAAGCTTCGCTTACTTTGGGGCTAGATGGCGCTGTGAAAAAAAAATGACTACACTGATGATGTTTATCAATAACATAACAGTAAGATCTATTTTTTATTCAAAATATTCGGTGATAATCGGCTTCAGCTTCGGCAATAACATGCTAACTGCATGCCCAACGAGCTAGACGATCAGAAGGATTGTTCAAGGTTTTAAACATGAGGTTTGTGACCAAAATGAAGTGACTTCCCTCAACATAAGGACGAAAATGATTCACAAAATCGACCACAGCCAACAGCTCGCGCTCTATAGTGCTATGATTGCGTTCTGTCTTCGACAGTAAACGAGAGTGTAAGGCAATAGGGTGCTCAGTACGTCTATTTCCTGAGTGAGTACGCTCCCGATACCTACTGATGATGCATCAGTGTGTATTTGAAATGTAATGAAAAATCAGGACAGGTCGAGTGCTCTTCTAACTGATCTACCAGGAAGGTTTGTAATGATGACGATTTTTTCTATTTCTATTCATTGCTTTTTTTTTATACTACGTCTGGTGGCGAACAAGCATACGGCCCGCCCGATGAGAAGCAGTTACCGTAGCCATATTAACGCTCGCAACATAAAATGTCGCTCGCGTGTCGCCACCCCCGCTGCCAACGCAGCATCTCCTTCCTTCCTTTCTGGTAACCTCACTCACTCGCAGGAACACAACACACAACATTATAAAACATCGATCAGGCCTCCCCAACCCGTTTGGCCAGCGTGGGGAGTGTAGGCCAAATCCTCCTTCTGTCTGAGACGGACGAGAGAGGGTCGTGCTATAGTGGAGACTAAAATGACCTGATGATGATGAAGGGTTCACTTATGTTTATTTTATATGAGAGGGGGGCAAACGAGCACGTGGGTCAACCGATAGAAAGCAACCACCACCGCCCACGGAGACCAGCAACACCAAACGGTCGCCGATCCGTTTTCAGTCTATACTCCTTCCTTTCTTTTTTCTGATGACCTCACTCTCTCGCAGAAACACAACAATCCTCAAGGGAATTGTTATTTGGCTGCGGTATTCTGTGAGGTGGAGGTACTTTCCCCAGTCGGGTAGCTTACAATTACGCTCCCTACCTCTCTTTTCGCCAGAGCTTCGTTTGTCAGTCAGCAGGGTGCACCACTTGCAGGTGAAGTTGGCTTTGGTTCAAAGATCTTGAAGAAGATACTTACACCCCAAAAATTGCTACAAGGAACATAATAAAACAGCTATTTATTTATTGCAATTACAGTTTATTATGCCACAACCATTATTAGCTACTTATCTTAGTCTGGTGGCGTAGCTGTTCAGATATGGAATAATATTCTGAAGCAACACTATAAATAATATAAATAAATATGCCTTGACATATGTTACGCACACCGCCATCTAGTCCCAAACTAAGCAAAGCTATGGGTACTAGATAACTGCTATACATATGTACATTAATACTTATTTTTTTGTAAATAAATACATATAATAAATAGAAAACACCCAGATCATGACAAACAGACATGTTCATATTGTATGTATACACATAATATTTGTCGTATGCGGGGATCGAACCCGCGACTTAGGCGGAGTCATAGTGGTCATTGCTAGCCATTCGACCACCGGACTCGTCTATATAGACTTATAGAACTAGATTCAGTTTTAGAGACACAAAAACGATATATTAAAGCAAAAAAAATCTGACAAGTGGCAGAAAACTAGAAAATATAAAAAAAAATGTTTATTTCCCCTCAGTTTTTTTATACCACTAAGGTGGCCAACAAGCATACGGCCTGCCTGATGGAAAGTATGTATATATATATATATATAAACTAAATTAAAAATAGCTAATGTCAAAAATAAATTAATTTAGCAACAAAGTAGTAATTAAAACTAATTGTTCAAAAACTGTTGTCTAGCGTGAAGGTATAAATTTAAAGTAATTGTTCAATCTCACAGTATCAAATCTCGTGAGTGTGGGTGTCTAGCCTCGAATAACACGATCGAAAGCAGAGCTGTGAGAAAATTACGGGCCATTGACCCGTCAATGATTAATGACTTCTGTTTACTAAACTAAAGCCCAGTAAAAAGAGTACAGACTGATCATTTCGATATTAATTAAAATTTACTTAAACTTTAATTAAATTCTGTTCATAATACATAGAGTACCTAGTAGTTGTAGACCGTGAATCGCGATTTCATAATTCATTTTTCCAACCAATATTCTCGAAAACTGTTAAACTGATTGCATTAATTATAGTCGAATGACTTCGGTTTTTGGCGTGATAACATCTTATAAATCGATGAACACAGGCTGCACGCACGAAAAAACATGACTCATTATCACGTTCCGCCTAAACCGAGCGTGCAAGCGAGAGCGCGGAACAAGCGATAGAGAGGCACGATCGGCCTAAGCTTTCGGTTTGTAACGCATATATATAGGGGTGTAAGTGGTTTACCATCTTTGAGCCAAAGACAACCTCACCTGCACGCGGTGCACCCTGCTAATTGACAAACGAGTCTCTGGCTAAAGAGAGATAGGGCTAGCGAAATTGTAAGCTGCCCGACTGGGGAAGTACACCTCACAGAAGACTGCAGCCAAATAACAATTCATTTGAGGGTTGTTGTGTGTGAGTGAGTGAGGTCGCCAGGAGGGAAGGAGTTGCTGCGTTGGCAGCGGGGGTGGCGGCACGCGAGCGATATGTCATGTTGCGAGCGTTAATATGGCTACGGTAACCGCTTTACATCAGGCGGGCCGTATGCTTGTCTGCCACTCGACATAGTATAAAAAAAAATCTATCTCTCTTCCAATCCATCGGCCGATGTTTTCTTATGACGTTATCACGTAAATCGTCCGTAAACCGACTTTACAGACTAACTATTTTTTTTTTATTCAACCCGATTGCGTGTTTTCCTAAAATAAATTATAGCTTACTAGCTTACGCCCATAGTTTTGTACACTCGTATCCCAGTATCCCGTGAGACTTGATTTTTTTTTCGTCGGATGGCAGAGAAGCATACGTCTCGTCTCTTGTGAAGCGGTTACCGTATCCATATTAACGCCACCCCCGCTGCAAACACAGCATCTCCTTCCTTGCTGATGACTTCACTCACTCGCTGGAACACAACAACCCTCAATGGAATTATTATTTGGCTGCGGTATTCTGTGAGATGGACGTACATTTCCCAGTCTGGTAGCTGACAATTTTACCGCTCCCTACCTCTCAATTCGCTAGAGCTTTGTTTGTCAGTCAGCATGGAGCACCGCGTGCAGATGAAGTTGGCTTTGGTTCAAAGATGTTGATGAACCACTTACACCCCAAATGCTATACAATCATGCTCTGCCGGTCAACCTTAGGGTTATGCAGAGATAAGACACGACAGGTGCACAAGATAAATAATCTGCCCAACTGGAGAAATAACTCCACTTCACAGAATACCCCAACCAAATTACAATTCCCTTGAGGGTTGTTTATTTCTGCGAGTGAGTGAGGTCACCAGAAAGGAAGTAGTTGCTACATCGGCAGCGGGGATGGCGGCGTGCGTGTGGTATATCATGTTGTGAGCATTAATATGGTTACGGTAACCGGTTCAGGAGGAGCTCGATGGCATCATTGCGCGTGTCTTTCTAATCGAACACGCAAGTTAAACACGTCAACCGTAGTCTGTCCATGGATGTGTTTATATTTTCTCGAGCTCCTCCGTGCTTCGGAAGGCATGTTAAGCCGTCGGTCCCGGCTGTTGTCATTAGTTGACAGTCGTTAAGTCAGTGGCCTTTGGGCGTCTTGAAAACACTGGCCTCCGCCAACCTGCAGCTGAGCAGCGTGGTGGAGTAAGTTCTAAACCCCTTCAATAGAGGGGAAACCTGAATTCGTGCAGTGGGATGAGTAAGGGTTAACGACGAACCGCTTTACACCAGGTGGGCCGTATGCTTGCCACCTGACGTAGTATTAAAAAGAACTGTTAAACATACGCGTCGTTTAGATTTCCACAACAATCGATCCAGAGCCGCATGCATTAAAGATACAAAAATGTTTTTTAGTTCTAACTCGATTTGAGACCTCGCTAGCTTCGCTCGGTCTGTCAATTATATATGCAAAAGTACAGTCAGTTTTCCGCAATAAATCGCTGAACCGATTTTTATATTTCGTTTTTAATTTTAATATACTTTTTTTATTTTAAATATTTGTTATCTCTATAATATACAATATAATATACTATATATATATATATATATATATATATATATATATATATATAGTATATTATATTATATTGTATATCTAGTACCATCAATGGTACTAGTGATACAACCAATATTTTCTATATTATAATATGCGCGTCGTCACGACATAATTACTTTAATACGACGAGATCGGTGACGTTGCGGTCAATGACGCGGCTTCGACACCAACGCTCGTGGGTTCGATTCCCACATAGGACAAACATTTGTGTGCATGAACATGTCTGTTTGTCTTAGTCTGGGTATTTTCTATGTATCATAAGTATGTATTTACAAAAAAAAAAATGTATTTACGTATGTTTATCAGTTGTCTAGTACCCATAACACAAGCTTCGCTTACTTTGGGGCTAGGTGGCGCTGTGTAATTTGTCTGACAATATTTATTTATTTATAATTACTTTAATTATTCATTAACGAATTACTTTAATAATCATAATTTAAAAAGTTACATATTTAGATAAATATCGCATATAAAGATAGAATTACCTTTATTTGCATAAAACAAATTTAAAGTATCTACAGTGAATCAACAAACTATTACAGACTTGTATATATGCAACAAAGCGAGGAGGATAGAGAAGAGCGTTATTGCCGAGAGAAATCTTTTCAAGGCAACCATAGGGTAACGAATTTGTGCATGGAGTGGGCAGATCCGAAAATTAGAAGTATGGTCGTATGATAAGAATCATTATTATTTATAGACAAAGATGTGTAATGTAACCTATGACTGATAAATAATATATAAATAAAGTAATTATTTGCCAACCCAACCCGTTTGGCCAGCGTGGGGAGTGTAGGCCAAATCCTCCTTCCGGCTAGGACGGACGAGAGAGGGTCGTGCTCCTGTAGTGGAGACTAAAATGACCTGATGATAATAATAATAAAAAAAGTAATTATGTTGTAATTAAATAGTTACTTTAATTTCAAACGCTGCAAGGGTGTACTGCTCCGAATACGTAGAAGTCAGAGCGTAGTTGTAGCGTACTCACAGTTAAAGTTCAGCAGATAATTTGTTTCGTATGGCGACGACAGCCATTAATTAATATGTTTAACTAACAGCTCTTAATAGTATAATTAGTTTTTGATCGCCAAAATAGATCTTAGGTTTAAGTTATTTTTTTTTTTATACTATGTCGGATGGCAGACAAGCATACTGCCCACCTGATGTGAAGTGGTTACCGCAGCCATATTAACGCTTGCAACATAAAATATTGCTCGCGCGCCGCCACCCCCGCTGCCAACGCAGCATCTCCGTCCTTTCTTTCTGGTGACCTCACTCACTCGCAGGAACACAACAACCCTCAAGGGAATTGTTATTTGGCTGCGGTATTCTGTGAGGTGGAGGTACATTCCCCGGTCGGGTAGCTTACAATAACGCTCCCTACCTCTCTTTTCGCCAGAGCTTCGTTTGTCAGTCAGCAGGGTGCACCACGCGCAGGTGAAGTTGGCTTTGGTTCAAAGATCTTGATGAACCACTTACACCCCTAATGACAAATATCTTCCGCTTAGTCAGTAGGGCTCTATGATTTCTATAAGCTAAGCTAAATACAATTACCGCCAATCTAAGCTAATCTTTGATTTTCAATCAAAAAATCCGACGGTAATCGGCTATAGCTTCGTCGATACCCTGGCCTGTCTCCATCAGGCCGGCGGGGGTGATGGCGCGCCAGTGATATTTTATATGGCTTTTTTTTATGAGAGAGGGGGGCAAACGAGCATGTGGGTCACCTGGTGGAAAGCAATCACCACCGCCCATGGAGACCAGCGACACCAAGGGGTCGCCGATCCGTTGCCAGCCTTTGCTACAGTTTGGCTTCAGTAATTGTT
Organism: Hypsopygia costalis; assembly: GCA_937001555.2. Lineage (NCBI taxonomy): Eukaryota > Metazoa > Arthropoda > Insecta > Lepidoptera > Pyralidae > Hypsopygia > Hypsopygia costalis. Next base: position 8,634,276 of record OW443350.2, read on the forward strand.
TTACATCTGTCAGGCCGTTTATTTGCCACCGATATAATATAAAAAAATACATCAATGTCAGTTAATTAGGTAGCTCATGCTGTGATGTAACTCGTTATAAACATAAATATCAATAACATAAATAGAGATTTTGCTTCCCTTTGCGTGTTCTACCGATTGTATAATGGGGTGTGTTCAGAGTTGTTTGACAAGATGCCCACGGCCTCCTTCTACAGTCGCACCGCTCGCCATCGACAGGGAATTCATCCTCACACATTGGAACCGAAGTGGTCACGTACTGTGCGATTATAGCGGAGTTTTCTTCCACGTACTACTAAGCTGTGGCATGAACTGCCTGTTGAGGTTTTCCCAGGAGACTACAGCATGGGGTTCTTCAAAAAGGGCGTAAAGAGGTTTTTACAGGGTCGGCAACGCGCACGTGATGCCTCTGGTGTTACAGGCGGCCATAGGCTACGGTAACTGCTATCCATCAGGCGGGCCGTATGCTTGTTTGTCACCTTAGTGGTATAAAAAAAAAATGGTTTATTTTAATTTGCCTGCTTGTGACTATGGACTGGATTTTAATTAAGCACATATTAACAACGTAATAACAGTTATGTTGCCGAGTCGCCAAGTTAATTCGCATTTAATAAAGTTATGAAACTTTTAATTCGCATATATACCTAATAAAGTTATGAAACTTAATTTGTACTGTGTGTTTTTTTATTGTGCGTTGTATGGCAAACACTTAGTTTGCCAAACGGTCCGCTCGATTAGAATAAATCTAAATAAATAAATAAATATTTCTTGACAGTTTACACAGCGCCATCTAGTCCCAAATTAAGCGCAAAGCTTGTGTTATGGGTACTAGACGTAGATAAATGTACTTAAATAGTTTTTTTTTGTAATTACATACTTATAATACATAGAAAACACCCACACCAGGACAAACAGACATGTTCATGCACACAAATGTTTGTCTTGTACGGGAATCGAACCCGCGACGTGTGAAAATGTGGCCATTGCTAACCATTCGACCACCGAGCTCGTCAAGATTAGAAGTAGTTACCATAGCCTCGATGGCGTCGTTGCGAATATCAGTGTAATCGAACACGCAAGTTAAGCAACGTCGACCGTGGCCTGTCAATGGATGGGTTTCTATTATCTCGAGCTCTTCAACTGCGCTGCTTAACTGCGGCTTGGTGGAAATTGGCGTTTTCAAGTCGCCTAAAGTCGACTTGGCTTAACGACTGTCATGTAAAGACAACAGCCGGGACCGACTGCTTAACGAGCCCTGCGAAGCACGGAGGAGCTCGAGATAAATAAACCCATCCATGGAGAGGCTACGTTCGATGTTGCTTGACCTTGCCTGATAGATTATACTGCCATGCGCAATGAATATATGATAATATATATTTCTAATCAATAGATCTTTGTATCAGACATTTAATTTAGAAACTTTCAAGTATCTGTGAGTCACAATTATCTCAATTACAATATCTTTGTTATCAAGCTTGTAATTAAATACAATAACGATTGTAATAAATCCGAAAACAGTTTTGGCAAAGAAATTTTAGCAATGTATAATAATATCTTTAAGTTCTAGATAATTAATCCAAAAATTCGGCGTATTGGTACACTTGGTACTCCTGATGCATTAAAAAAAAGTGGGGTGTGGCTGTGTCATGAACACGAACTTTTGTTTTATGTGAATACGTTATATGAACTAAAATTTATTTATTTAGGATAAATAAATTAGGGTACATGAGGGGATAAAAAGGATATACCCCATACTTCCTTAAATATATATATCTAATGAATTTATTTTGAATACGCTCCAACATAGGGCTATATTTAGCTTCATGCTAAATTATCTCACAATGGTAGCGCTTCCCCCTACGCCGCACGCGATGTTCCATAGTGCTTACTTAGCGTAATAAATTATTTGATCCTTCATCTATCCAGTAGTAGGATTAAATTTTGGATAAAGACGATAGATATGCAGCTGCAACATCAAACTATATTCCCCCGATTTTGTTATCATTCGTTTTTTTAATTGCCTCCCTATGGAAGCAATTTTAAAGATGTACCGAGTTCTACCACTTTCGATATTTACTCGATAATTACAATGGCCATCACATATTCCATCTACGTCTAATATTAATAACCCACTAAAACTTTGTCCTACAACCTAAGAAGAACTAAAGAGGTCGACTATGTACACGATTGCAAACTTCTAACCATACCTATAGATACAAGGCGCCCTGCCTTCAGTAGACTCTTGGGCGCCGATCCGTCCGCCCATCGGCCAACCGCGTCGGTGAAACGCCGCCCAAGTTCGAATTGCAAATATTAAAAAAAGAACTATAAATTTCTAAATAAAAATAGAAATACAATTTAAATTTAGAGTTTCATAATAAATTTATTTTTTAAGTGAGTGTGGTGATAAACTATTTTCTGTGTGAAAGTTAACTTTCTTAAAGTTTTCAGAATAAGTTTTGTTAGTTCCGGTGAGAAAATTGGCTGGTTACAGGTAATTATATTAAAAATATAATATTATTCTACAACTTTATATTAAAGACTACAGAACGAACTACTAATATCCGTATATATTGTATTTTTATTATGATAAAATACGATAAAAATATATAAAATATGTAATTCTTAAGAATGTTGTTGTGGTTTCTTTTACAAGTTTTTTAAAACACATTTTACTGATTTAAAAAAATACAAATCATAAAACAATCTAATATTATTTTATATAATGTTATTTTAATATAATGTTATTTTTTTTATTAACTTACGAAAAATGTGGGAAGTCTTCAGGTTGACACCCCCATTTTCTTTTGTATAAGCATTTTTTACTGAGTGATTATATTGATTTTTTTTGTGTTAGAAAGAAGGTATTCATTATGATCTGATTTTTAGATCTGGTGATATTCACTTTTAAACTGGAAATTGTAGAATATATATTTTTAATTAAGCATAGAAACTCATTTATTCTGTTTACCCCTAAAAGCGTCGACTTTTGTGAATTTGTTTCCACTTTTTCTTTAAACAAAAATATTTATCAATTCTTAGTTTATGATCGATCTCGCGACAACATTTTTGTATTGTTTTTGACTAGTCAATGACGGAGAAGAAGGAACAAATTATGATTTTATATTTATGCTGAGTAGAAGCTGTTACCACAGCTGCGATAATCGCGTGCAACACAAGAAGTGATTTGCAAACGCAGCATCTCTGTGGGAAGTTCCTGACGACTTATTCGGAACACAAGAATTCTCTAGGGTATTCTTATTGTCTATTATCTTTTGTACAATGGACATAAATAAATAAATAAAGTCCCAAACTAAGCAAAGCTTGGACTGCAGGTACTAGATAACTGGTGTTATACTTAAATACATTTTTTTTTGTAAATACATACATATAATACTAAGAAAATGCCCAGAATAAGACTAACAGACATGTTCATGCACACAAATATTTGTCTTGTACGGTGATCGAACCCGTAACCTCGAAGTCAAAGTGGCCATGGCTAACCATTCGACCACCGAGCTTGTCAAATAGAAGAAATACCTCTAGTACTAATACGAGGTAAGCTATGATCCTGAGGTTTATCACCGCGTAGCTAATATATTCACCATTTGAACAAGAGGGTGTCAAGTGACGAACATATACTTTTATAATGATCGGATCTGCGCTGTCTGCATTCATCGGCACACTGCGATTTTTATCAGTCCCACGATCCATAAACTAGGGGACCAACGCACCCTATACCTAACAGCTAGTGCGCCCCGAGTGCCAACCTTACGGTTATATCACAGGGATTGCGAGTCAACCGTCCAGTAAACCAACCAGACGTAAGGACCTTTACCTGCTCCGCTCTTGCGCTCGGTAAACCAACCGAGCACGCAAGCGGAACATTAGCAGGTCTTACTCCGCTTTCACCTGCATGCAGGCTACTTGCGTACTCTTAAGTAACTAGGGGACCGTCCTATCATGGTAAAATTATACAACGTATTACATGTACACTGTAGGGGTGTAACTGGTTAATCAACATCTTTAAACCAAAGCCAACCTCACTTGCACCTCGTTTGTCAGGTGCACCCTACTGACTGACAAACGGGGCTCTGGCGAAAGGAGAGATAGGGCATAACGTATTTTGTAAGCTGCCTGGTTAGCAAAATAACAATTCCCTTGAGGGTTGTTGTGTTCCTGCGAGTGAGTGAGGTTACCAGGAAGAAAGGAGTTACTGCGATGGCAGCGCGGGTGGCGGCGCGAGAGCGATATTTGATGTTGCGAGCGTTAATATGGCTACGGTAATCGCTACACATCAGGTGGGCCGTATGCTTGCCTACCACTTGACGTAGTATAAAAAAAATGAAATGTTCGTTTGCTGTCAAAACAAATTGACATATTGTGATCGCTTTTTTAGACATATGGATAAATTTTGGTACTCTGTCAATCTCGCGTTGGTACATAAGGATATTCTATATAGCATAATCTATTAACGATTTAAGAAGTTACTTCAGAATATAGTAGTAAATATATCTGGGCGTATATAAAATTATTACATACATTCGCCATAAAAACATTTTTTTTTGCTAGCATAAAAACGACGAAACAATTTAATTCAACGATAGCAGACAATTTTATAAAAAAAATATGAGTTCACAGATCCCGCGTGGTACCTTTTGTTTACATATTTTATTTTTATGTCACAATTTTTATCAAAAACAATACACACTTTATTGCGCCAATAATTTACAGAATCGTGGGAAAATTTAACATATACTAATGCAATACTTCGGTCTTACTTGTTCTGCCCCTTACCACCATCTCTTATTGCGATTCAATAACTGAATAAAATGATTTTTCATACCAATGAATAAGCGACTCTATTTCAAATGGAATAGATCCGTCAAGTACAGCCTTCAGACTCTATTCCATTTGAAATAGAGTCGCTTATTCACTGCTATGAATAAGCATTCTATTCAGTTATTGAATCGCAATAAGAGTTGGTGGTAAGGGGGCTGAAGGCTGTTTACTTGACGTAATCTCTTCCCGGCAACCTTTGGATAGCGCCTATTCCTTCCTTCCTACTTCTACTATTTTTTTCGGATATAATTGGTTGTAAGTTTCAAGGCAGTCGTAGTTTTACCCCAAGGACTGCAGTGGACTTAATTTATCATTGTGGTCGTCGCTGTTCATCCTTGCTACACAGGAGACACAGTGGTTGGAATGTATACTGGATGGTCGTCCCGATTTGGATAGAGGACAAATTTCTTACAATTTATTAATTGCAAGAAACTATTTTATGCTATTATTTTGTATACACTACATAATCTAAATCCTCAATCTATTGACTGTTCTGCAACTGTGATAACCACGGTAGACCAGTCTCCTCTGGCAACACCCGTTCTCGAGTTGATACATGGGGCAGCCCATTGACCAAGTATATAGTAGACATGGTATGTATGTATTTATCTTGTCTTATCAAATATCGATCAGGCCTCCCCAACCCGTTTGGCCAGCGTGGGGAGTGTAGGCCAAATCCTCCTTCCGTCTAGGACGGGCGAGAGAGGGCCGTGCTCCTGTAGTGGAGACTAAAATGAACCTGATGATGATGGTATGTATGCATGGTGAGCGTCTCAACGTTTAACTTAGTATGGATTTCGATCAGTCACTTACCTAATAAATTGATTTTATAAGCTTTAATCTGCTTTATGCTTTTATGACACAATACTATACTACTAAATTCAACCAATTAATATACGAAGTTATTAGTAGTATACTCATATCGCTTGCTTGTAGTTGTGTAAGTTTAGCACCCTCGGTGCCATACGAATCTAACAGCATATAATTTCCACTTGATTTCATTTCAATGTAGTAACCATCGCCGTACTCCGATCCCGACGACCCGCCTCACGACTCCACTACCAATATGAGCACTGCCCCCTTACCACCATCTCTTATTGCGATCCAATAATTGAATAGATTGCTTTTTCATACCAATGAATAAGCGACTCTATTCCATTTGAAATAGAGTCACTTATTCATTGGTATGAATTGGCAATCTATTCAGTTATTGGATCGCAATAAGAGATGGTGGTAAGGGGGCTGAAAGAAAGAAAGGAGTATAGGCTGGCAACGGATCGGCGACCCTTTGGTGTTGCTGATCTCCATGGCCGGTGGTGATTGATTTCCATCAGGTTACCCACATGCTCGTTTGTCCTCACTCATATAAAAAAAACACTTTAATAATTATGTTCACTTGGGCTGTCAAGTCTGCACAGTAGATTTCTATTAATTTCCCTATATATTTCCTTCTCCTTTCTTCCTTCACTTATTTAATACTTCCTACTAATATTGCTTGATTCAGTATATTATATACCGCCCTTTGCTGTCACTGACTGGCGTCGCACCGTTTCGATTCGATTTCATCTGTTACGGACCGGAATGCTCGCATTCTCATTGTTCCCCAATTCTTTCACGACGGGTGTATTCCGACTCAAACGAATGAGAAAGAACAGTAACTACATATTAAACTAATATAATGAAATTAAATACATAAAAATATATTCCTGGACAAATTACATACGGCTATCTAGTCCCAAACTAAGCAAAGCTTGTACGAGTACATGGAAAACTATTTTTTTATTTTTTTATACTACGTCGGGTGGCAGACAAGCATACGGACCGCCTGATGTGAAGCAGTTACCGTAGCCATATTAACGCTCGTAACATAAAATATCGCTCGCGCGCCGCCTCCCCCGCTGCCATCGCAGCATCTCCTTCTTTTCTGATGACCTCACTCACTCGCAGGAACACAACAGTCCTCAAGGAAACCGTTAATTGGCTGCGGTATTCAGGAGGTACATTCCCCAGTCGGGTAGCTTACAATTACGCTCCCTACCTCTCTTTACGCCAGAGCTTCGTTTGTCAGTCAGCAGGGTGCACCGCGTGCAGGTGAAGTTGGCTTTGGTTCAAAGATGTTGATGAACCACTTACACCCCAACTTACACCCCAACATAAAATATAGGTTCACCCGTTTTGAGTTGTAAATAGTATAACTAACGCGACTTTGTTTTTTAGAATACAGATTCAATGAATCATAATAACCTGATGATGATGATGATGATGAATCATAATTAAAAATAAATAAATAAATAACTATTCCTGGACAAATTACACAGCGCCATCTAGTCCTAACTTAAGCAAAGCTTAAGTTAGGACTAGATGGCGCTAAAAAAGTACTATGAATAACTGATATATATATTTTTTGTAAATACTTATATATAATACTTAGAAAACACCCAGACCAAGAAAATCAGAGATGTTCATGCACACAAATATTTGTCTTGTGCGGGGATCGAACCCGCAACCTCGGAGTCAAAGTAGCCATTGCTAACCATTTGACCACCGAGCTCGTCAATATACTGTAGTTAGTAATAATGAGTAAGTAAGTAATTCTTTATTTGCACCTCAATACATTGTGATGTTCGTGTTGTTCTAATGTGACTTAACCTATCTAGCCATAATCAATGGCATGCAAATATTAATAATATGAGCATATTAGTGTAGCAATAATAATGCTTTATGGATATAAATGGCATACCAGAGATATACTGCCAAGATTTATGTTCCTTGTACATTAATATAACAGAGGCCTGTGGTGGCGTGGTTCATTACCATCTTCAGAGCCAAAGCCAAACACATCTAGGGGAGGTAGTGGACCAGGCTTTGATGAAGGAGAGACATGGCGTTACTGATGTAGTGCAAAGAAAAGATAATACAAACCGAAAATCCATAGTTTTTAAAGTTAGATTTTTTAGATATTTTATATATTATTGTATACATAGACGACCCCGGTGGTCGAATGGTCAGCAATGGTCACTTTGACTTTGAGGTCGCCGGGTCGATCCCGGCACATGACAAACATTCGTATGCATGAACATGTCTGTTTGTCTTGGTCTGGGTGTTTTCTAAGTAATAATACTTAAGTATTTACAAAAACAAATATATTTAAGTACATATAACAGTTATTTAGTACCCATAGTACAAGCTTTGCTTAATTTAGGACTAGATGGCGCTGAGTAATTTGTCCAGGAATATTTATTTTTAACATGCTTCATTGTATCTGTATATATAAAACAAAATCGGGTTAGTTATACTATTAACAACTCAAGAACGGGTCAACAGATTTTTATGATTTTGATTTGTTGGATTGTCTCCGCTCCGATTTTGAAGGTAGGTATCTGAACTGTTCTCATCAATTACAAAACAGTGTAATTTTTGAGTATCTGATACTTCGTGTAATAAACTTCCTTTTAACAGTTGCCATTACACAGTTGAGTAACTATTGTAACAGAAAAAAAATCACATTGCTATGAGGGGAAGTAAAATTCCAAAATCTTCTTACTCCTACGAATTTCTTCTGTTTAAATTCGTTGTGAGTTCCAAGGCAGCCGTAGTTTTATCCCCGAGACTGCAATGGACTTATTAACAGCGGCGACCGCCAAAAAACGTAATGAACAGTGAATGTTCATTACGTTTTTTGGCGGTCGCCGCTGTTAATCCTGGCTACACAGGAGACACTGTGGTGGGAATGTGTGGTGGGCCCGTCCCGTAAGTTGCCATTACCCAGTTGAGTAAGTTTTGTAACAGAAAAAGCTCTAAGTAACTACTTTTTAAAACAGAGACTTGTCTTTTATAGGCAAACGGGACAGAGGAATTCTTTTAAAATTTCAATGTACATTATTCTAAGCACATACTTTAAAATAACAGCAGAATATTTTAAAATAGGTTATAGATTTTAACTTAAGAGGAAAAAACCGTTTTAGCGCATACGACTTTTTTGTTATTAGCACGAGCGAACGTGAATTTGTATGAAATGTGTTGATGCGCAATAATAGACAAAAACAGTCTGTTTTTACCCGACTGCGACAGAAGGAGAGTTATGTTTTTCGAGAGTATACATGCATGTATGTATAATTGTTTGGCACGCTCTGCAGCCTGAACGGCTGAATGGATTTTAGCTTGAGAGGTGTCGTTAGATTCGTATTTGCTGTGAGAGTGACATAGGCTACATCAAATATAAAAAAAATCAATATGTCGGCTGTGAGCCGCAAAATAGTCGTTGCAGTATTTTTTTTTTTCATCTAAATATATCGACATGGGTATCAAAATAAAGGTCTCGATGACCTGATTTCGAATATATATTTGATATATTAGTTTTTGCCTGCGGCTTTGCTTGTATGGAATTATATTATTGTTACGCTTGCTTAATAAATCTATTGTAGGTGCAGTCGGGTTTTTAATATTTTTAATTAACTTATAACTTGTTGTCTATTGATAGAGTTCTTGACACTTTTTTATCGATTATAGGTCGCGTGCCAAATATTTTTTGATTTTCGCACTTCCGGACGGAAGCTGAAATATATACATGTAAGTCATAGAAAACATTCAGACCAACACACAAATATTTGTCTTATGCTGGGATCAAACTAGCAACGTCGTAATCAAAGTAGCCTTTGCTATCCATTCGACCATAGGCTCGTAATAATGTATTTTATCTCTTTGTTTCTTACAGAGAATCGACATGATATGAAAAAACTGCGAGGTATAGTGGTTTATTTCGTATAATTTGAGATTCCTTCTATTCACTATTTCTAATTATTCGTCAATTCCCGTCAATGTCTCTCCTAAGATGTCAAAATATCGTTTCAATACGTTTCCTAGGTCTGTGGTTTCAATAGGGTTCAAACTTAAAGGACTCAGAAAGAAAGCAAGGAGATGCTGCGTTGGCAGCGGGGGTGGCGGCGCGCGAGCACTATTTATGTTGCAAGCATTAATATGGCTACGGTAACCGCTTCACATCAGGCGGGCCGTATGCTTGTCTGCCACCCGATGTAGTATAAAAAAAAAAAAAAACTCAACTAAGGTCATCTTTCTGCGCGTCGCATCGAACCACGTGACCGAACGCAGCTAGAGATAGAGACCCTGCGAACATAATACTGTCGGGGTGTATGCGGGGAACGGGCTGCGGACGTTCTGTTTTTGATTTTATTGTTCATCGCTGCCTCACCTTAACAAAAACCACTGTCCATGACGTCATCATGATTATCAACCAGTATCTATCCATTTCTGGATAGAGTCTTAATGCTTTCCATCATAGGCGATCCTCTGCTTTCAACGTCCAATCATCATCATCATCATCATCATCAGGTTCATTTTAGTCTCCACTACAGGAGCACGACCCTCTCTTGTCCGTACTAGACGGAAGGAGGATTTGGCCTACACTCCCCACGCTGGCCAAACGGGTTGGGGAGGCCCGATCGATTTTTGATAATGTATTTCCCTTAGTCGGCTTGTACGACATCCACGGGAAGAAACGGAGTGATTCTATTCTAGTCTGCCGGAAACCACACGGCATACAACGGTAAACAACGTCCAATGTTCCAGCCGAATTTAATATAAAAAATTGGTCCAAATAGAGGGAGAATGCAACAATTCGTCGTCACACACCCGACCACTTCTCAAGTGCTATCGCTGACTCGGCAGATGTGGCAGATCCACTTCCACTTACATTCGGCATCAACCTATAAACATCCCACTGTTGGGATAAGGGACTCCCCTCAATCGAAGGGGTTTAGAGCATACTCCACTACGCTGCTCAACTGCGGGTTGGCGGAGGCCAGTGTTTTCAAGCCGCCCTAAGGCCACTGACTTGGCTTAACGACTGTCATCTTTACTTAACGAATGACAACAGCCGGGACAGACGGCTTAACGTGCCCTCCGAAGCACGGAGGAGCTCGAGATAAATAAACCCATCCATAGACAGGCTGCGGTCGACGTTGCTTAACTTGCGTATTCGATTAGACAGACACGCGCAACGACGACATCGAGCTCCTCTATACCACTTACATAGCTTGCTGTTTTTCAGAGTAATGTTAACGCCATTGGTTTTCCCTTGAATTTCTTCTTTTCGGATACGATCTCGCAGAGAAACAGGGCGTAGCTCTTTCCATATCTCGCTGTGTGATCACTGTCTTGTGAACCAGCTCGAATTTTAGCATTCAAGTCTCTGCAGGTCAAAGCAGGGAGGACGCATTGGTTTGTAGTCAAGCATTGGAACATCTGTGCGGTGAGGAGGTTTCAAAGCTTTCCAAATGCTGCAACCCCAGGCCAGTCGAAAACGCCTATCGATTTCTTTATTGAAATTAGCCTCTATTGAAATTGAGCTAGAATTTATTGAAATTGCACTCTTTGTCTTCAATAGCTACATTTTCTACTATAACTGGGTTAGGAACGATTTACATGACTTTTAAGCTATTGCATAGCTTCTATCGCGGGCCTTGAGCGCGGGGACCGAATCCAGAAATTCCGTAACGAAAAAACCTCACGCTCCCCACTCCGACGGGCAAGGAGGTGTGGCTTGAAGGCCGTGCATCGTCTAACGTCGTTTCAGTTCGGCAGTCTCCGACACGGCGTTGTGTGCGTGCGATTAGACGTATTGTACGACTCTACGAAACTCGTTTTACTTATTTAATAATAGAAAAATTTGTTTTCTTATCGGTCACCACGCTCAAAAAGTGTAACTTGAATTAATATCAAAGAAAAAGCAATACTGCATGAATAAAATAAATAAATAAAATTATAATTGCATAAGTTGATACAAAATGCTATGCAATAGCTTTACCGCGGCAGTCCCCGAGTGCCACACGTCTTTTTATTTTGTTAAAATTCATCCACAACCTCACAGATCGCAAAGCAGCATTGAGGTCATTTAGCATTCGACTGAGTTCCTCTTGCAATTCAGGCATTATGACCATGTCACGTCGTCGGCCACGACGTAGATAAAAGAAAATCAATATACTAGTTATTATGGATATACATAGACTAAGAGCCGGTGACTGCTAGATCTTCGTCATTTTATAAAAGCTGAAAGTTTTTCTGTGCATGCACCTTACACAGGTAACGTAGATCTGCGAGTATGGAGTTCAGATCATCGTAGCTTTGGCAGATAACAAAGATGTAAAAAAAAAAAAAAACTATCAAAACTGTCTGGCAACTAAGAAAACTTTCCTTCTTTTCATAGTTTCCCAAGTAATATAAGTATATAAAAAAATACTATCGAAAGTGTAAGGAAATATCTTTTGATAGTTTCCCAAGTAATAATAATAATAAATAATAAATAAATATTTCTGGACAATTTACACAGCACCATCTAGTCCCAAATTAAGCGCAAAGCTTGTGTTATGGGTACTAGACAACTGATAAACATACGTAAATACATTTTTTTTTGTAAATACATACTTATAATACATAGAAAACACCCAGACCAAGACAAACAGACATGTTCATGCACACAAATGTTTGTCCTGTGTGGGAATCGAACCCACGAGCGTTGGTGTCGAAGCCGCGTCATTGACCGCTACGCCACCGAGCTCGTCAGTATATATAACAGTCAGCTTATGACGCAAGTATAATTACAATTTATTAGAGTTAAATTTAAGCGTGTCTGGCAGGAGATTGGCACGATACCAAGTGTCTGGTAATGAATGACGTGAAATTTGATATTATCCCGTACAAAATAAAAACGTTTTGTGAACATATTGGGCAGCAATTTTTTACACTTTTGTTACCAGCGATGAAAGTCTTGTAAAAGCCTATATCCAGCAGAGGATATTTTTTTTTTACTATGTAAGGTGGCATACGGCCCGCCTGATGTGTGAAGCGGTTACCTTAACCATATTAACGCATGCAACATTAAATATCTCACGCGCCGCCACCACAGCGGCCGGCGTAATAACTTCTTTTTTTCTGGCGACAACACTCATTCTCAGGAACACAACAATCCTCAAAGGAATTGTTATTTGACTGCAGTATTCTGTGAGGTGGAGGTACCTCTCCGTCGGTCGGTCGGTCGGGTGGCTTACAAATACGTTGTATCCTGTCTTTTTTTTCTCAGAACCTTTTTTTCTAGTCGGCAGGGTGCACAACGTGCACGCGAGGTTGGATTTTGCTCTAAATATCGTGGTGAGCTACCAAATATATAATATACCAAATATATAATAATACCAAATATGTAATAATATCCATATGGTATATATACTGGCTGATAATGATGGTGATTTGCCAAAGCCTGGATGACCTAAACTCCATACTCTCTGATCATTCGTACCTGTGTTAAGTGCATGCACGGATAAACTTTCAGCTATTATAAAATGACGAAGGCCTTGCAGTCACGGGCTCTTAGGCCATATTTTTTAATTTAAATTAAGTATTTGAAGCTTCGCTCCGGCTGCTACATTATGCATGAACTGAACTTGTTTGATGTACGATGTGTTTTTATCGAAACTGCAATGTTAAATAACGCCATATTTGATCTGAATAATATTATACCATTATTCATCATCATCATTATCAACTTGTATCTGTCCACTGCTGGGTATAGGCCTTTCCCAATGCTTTCCACCATATGCGATCCTCCGCTTTCCGCATCCAACCGCTACCACTTTTTTGAGGTCCTCGGTCCATCTTGAGATGGAATGTTCTCTACGTGGGATGTAAGTGGTTCATCAACATCTTTGAACCAAAGCCAACTTCACCTGCACGCGGTGCACCCTGCTGACTGACAAACGAAGCTCTGGCGAAAAGAGAGGTAGGGAGCGTAATTGTAAGCTACCCGACTGGGGAATGTACCTCCACCTCACAGAATACCGCAGCCAAATAACAATTCCCTTGAGGGTTGTTGTGTTCCTGCGAGTGAGTGAGGTCACCAGAAATGAAGGAGATGCTGCGTTGGCAGCGGGGGGTGGCGGCTCGCGAGCGATATTTTATGTTGCGAGCGTTAATATGGCTACGGTAACCGCTTCACATGGAAACGCTTCACATGGCAGATGGAATAACAGAAATAACATAGGTATATTTTTTAATTCAGTCACATTACTGAAACGAAAATATAAGTATTTTATTATTTTAGATAAATATTTTTTTATGTACTAGCATCTCTCTTCAGCTTCGTATTTGTGCAATAAATAAATTTGACGTCATTTAGTTCTAAAAATAATTAGGAATTTGAAGGTATTTTACTATAGAGATCCTACGGCAAAATCATCAGCTGTTTTGTACATTTTTTGTTCGAAACAACGATATGGTCTGCCTGATTTGAAGCGGTTACGGTATTTACGGTTACCATAAAAACACTGCCATCAACGCAACATTTTTGGCTACGTATTTTCCTGAGGTGGAGGTACTTATCTATTTGGGTAGTTTATAAATACGCTGTGCCTCACCTATTTATTACCAGAGCCTCATTTATCGATCAGTATGGTGAACCATGTGGCGGTGAGGTTGACTTTGGCTCAGAGACAAGGGCGTCGCCAAGGGGGGGCAGAAGAGGCAGCTGCCCCCTCCCCCCTAGAGATTCTATTTATTTATAAGTTTTATTTATTGTACAGTCAAGAACTCGTGAAGCTTTACACGTTGGAATCTGTACCGTTATTATTAAAAGTAACAAGTAAAAAGCTTCATAAGCTCTCGACTTTACCTACAATTCATACTTTTCTCATTCTCCATATCAACTCCCCCCCCCCCCCCCCCCCCCTCTGGGCCATCGGCTGGCGACGACCTTGCTCAGAGATGATGGTGAACCACATATAAACCACTAACAAAGATGATGATGAAAGATGCGCTCAACTAAAAATCACATCGATTCGCTTGTCCGTTTTAATCGTAATAATATCGACATAATCTAATCACATTTGACATCAACCCATAATCATCCCACTGTTGGGATACGGGTCTCCTATCAATTGAAGGGGTTTAGAGCATACTGCACCACGCTGCTCAGGTGTGGGTTGGCGGAGACCAGTGTTTTCAAGTCACTGATTTACGACTTATTGACTGTCATCTAATGACAACAGCCGTGATCGGCTTTACGTATCCACTGAAACACAGAGGAGCTCGAGATAAATAAATCCATCCATAGATAGGCTACGGTCGATGTTGCTTAACTTAGACTGACACGCACAACGGCGCCATCGAGCTCCTCTTATATTATTTAGCATTTACGCGTTAAAATTTGAACTGTGTTAATGTTAGCCAGAAAAGGGTTAAATTATTAGGTCAATCGATAACTTAGTCAAATTACAAGTAACCACGCGTTACTTCCAGTTCTTACTTTTAATGTGGAGGTTCACCGCGAACACTAGTTCATGATTATTAATTATTAAATTCTATCTATTGAGACTATCTCGATGACTTGGCGACGAGCCCGCTGGTCGATTAGTTAGCAATGGCCAGGTTCGATCCCGACACATGACTAACATTTGTGTGCATGAACATGTCTGTTTGCCTTGGTCTGAGTGGTTTTTATGTATTATATGCATGTATTTACAAACAAAACGACGAGCTCGGTGGCGTAGCGGTAAATGACGCGGCTTCGACACCAACGCTCGTGGGTTCGATTCCCGCACAAGACAAACATTTGTGTGCATGAACATGTATGTTTGTCTTGGTCTGGGTGTTTTCTATGTATGTATATTATAAGTATGTATTTACAAAAAAAAAATGTATTTAAGTACATTTATCAGTTGTCTAGTACCCATAACACAAGCTTTGCGCTTAATTTGGGCACTGTGCAAATTGTCAAGAAATATTTATTTATTTATTTAAAATAAATGTATTTAAATAATATATCAGTTACCTAGTACCCTCAGTACAAGTTTTGATTCGTTTGGGACTAGATGGCCGTGTATAATTAGTCCAGGAACATTTATTTATTTATTTATTATCTCATCTATCAATCTATAGTTCTAAGCTAATATTAAATTTGTATTTTTGGTAGTAATGCATGAAGTCTTCGTCGTCTGCTCAATGGGTTATATTCAGAGGAGTTGTTTGACATGATGCCCTGGCTTCTTACTACAGTCGCAGCGCTTACCAAAGGCAGTATGGTCACAGGTTATGGTTACATATGGTTACAGAGAAGTTTTGACATTGAAAATGTTGACATTGAAAATTTATATCAAATCCTTTTCGGCCAATAAGCTATTTTCGCTATATCTCCGAGGATAATTGAGATTTCGCCATGGAACAAGTGTCCCCAGGTTCAGAATTTTATTGTGGATCCGATGGCTGGATAGTTATTGAGAAATTTTGAAAATTGTAAAAAAATCGGGGAAAAAATTCTATCTTTTTTTAGTAAGTAATTAATTAAAAAAATACTATTACATATATCGAAAAAATGAGAAAAACGCATCTTCGAAGATAGATTGCGCGTCGATTGAGACCTCTTCGAGTGAAATTGGTTAATAATTGTGTCCTGTAGGTGTGTGTGAGCGTGAAAAAAAATATTTTTGACATTGTGCTCACGAACGCTGACGATGTTCGTAAAATTAAAACTACGTCCAAGATTCCGATCAAGAGACAACATTTCACACAATAGGCTATTTTCCAATGTTTAAAAATTGTATAAATTATTTAACAATATCGTTAAATACACAAAACTATAAAGATCTGCAAACTTTCATTCTAATATCTTCAGTCAGAATTTTTTTAGCGTCGATCAAAGTTTGGCGGGAAAGTCCATTTTAAAAGTATGAAATTATTAAAAAATAATATTTCCATTGGAGAAGCAATAAAAAATGCTATAACTTTTATTATGATACTAATCACATAAATGTAATATTTAACATAGCTGTCGTACAAATTTCTGATTTGATGCATACAAAATACAAACCTGTGACGTCATAATTCGGTAGTCTTTTGTATGGAGCGTTTTGGGGCAGTCTAAAAATTGTGATTTTCAAATTACCATATCTCGAGAGATTTTTGTGCTATCGAAGTAATTATTTCACCTATGGTTATATTAAGGAGACGGAAGGATTCCCTACATATCAAACCGAAAAAAATGTTAGTCAAATAGCCTATTCAATTACAAAACTCCTATTCGTCTTTTGCTGGCAACCAACATGTATGGCGCTTTTGTTAACACCCAGCAGTGTTTCAACGAGAGAGCTAAGATATTCGATGTACTTCATTTGGAACCTTCACACAAGGTTTCTATGCTGTTGCCGTCTGTGTTACACTGGGGGCACGCTCCGAGCAGACTACTGATGACCGCTTTCATACGAGACAAATTCATCAACGATCTCAAAGTTATCTCGACCACCGAAGAGTTTCATGATGCTCTTAGCAAATTTCAAATACGTGATGTTGTACAAGGTTTTGCTGCAACTAGAGACAAGATTTTGTCAGGCACCAAGGAAACTAATGACGGTTTGGTGCCTACGGTGTTTAACGCGCGAGTGGTTAATACACTGACAACACCTAGTAAAATCAACACGCCTATTTCATTATGTGACCCAGACGGCCCTAAAAGCATGAAACCAGTCTCATGGAAGAAATTAGTTCTGAATCCGATTTATATTCACAGTTTGTGTGTATTGTCAGTGAGCGGATTCAAGATTACGCGAAGCGGGTTGACGATTGACATTACTGTGGACGGTCTGTGCTATCTACCGATACCAGAAAAACGGCTGAAATCGTTGAAAATGACAGAAGATGCCAGATTTTTCGATGAATGGTCCAAAAAAATCGTCTTTCGTGAAATTTGCCATCGTCGATGACGACAGCGACGATGACCGAGATACACCTTCAACTGACAAGGATTCTGGATGTTTCAGTGGCACAAGAACACCTATAGATTTTGATTTGTAGACTTTGAGTCAAGGCACTTATTGTAATTTCTTATTTGACTTCTTATTGTATTTCATTCAGGGCTTCATTGAACTATGTAAAAAAGATTATAACATATATATAAGATTTATAGATATTAATAGAACTGCAGGGTCTGTGGATTTTTTATCTCGAGCTGTCTGATTGTGGAATAAACTCTCTGCTATGGTTTTCCCCGGAGACTACAGTATGGGACTTTTCAAGAATGGCTTTATAGGGTCGTAATTGGTTCACTGCTTTTTGAGTGATCTTTTATTGATTTGACGTCAAACAAGTCACTTGTAGCAATTAGCAAGTTATTTATAAACCTTATAAAACATTTCATGCCAGTATCTTCTGCTCGTTCTTAATTAAAGGATTCGTAAATATTTGTGATTCCGAAATTCAAATTTCTTCGTCACAAAACGAACGGTATTCGAACGGCTGTGAATTACACGCAAGGCGTAACCGCCCTACTGCCTTTGACTTTGTTCCTAATTTCGCTTACTACAAAGTGGTGGGATGGTTCTGCCACAAAATTACATGTCGCAGGCACTTACAAGCACTGTAATTTTAGCGAAACGTCTCGACAGAAGGAAGTAAATTCTTGACTCCATACAAATTCTTTAACTCTATGTCCTTTGGGACTTAGTACAGCTTACTGCATGCAGGGTGAGGATTAAATATTAAAGAAAACGAAGTCTTATCGTGCGTGATGCGTGATCAATGCATAACCTAATTTGAGTGATTTAATCATTTATTAAAAGCCTGTACCACAAACCTTACGTCAGACCTAATGAACCGAAAGGGAAATGAATATCCCTAAGTTTTCTGTTTTATCTTATAATAAGGGATGAAATAATATTAGTTTAGTTTTGAAATCGTAATGCCTTGATTCCTTTAACAAACATTGAATGAAATAAAATGTATTCGGCGTTTTAGGCATCCATCCATTAAATATTATGTGGTAGCATTAATTATGATACTGCACGAACTACTTGCACGGAAAATTATTAGTTGTAAGTAATATTTTTTCTTGTAATTTCAAAAACCGATGAAGGTTCTATAAAGTTCCAACGGTTTTGTCGTTTCACTTTGCCGTTAAGGAAAATTATCGTCCTCTTTGAAAACTGTCAGATTTCATAAAACGTGAACGTAATCTGCCACATAGTAAAATTAGGGGCCAATCCTGCCAAGATGGTAGGATTCTGCTACATTGGTCACGCTGAAAACCAGTTTACTACCACGGCACGGTCCTAGCTGTGGTCCTAGGTGCGATCGCGTTCGCCCAGTGCATCTGATCACCTAGCCACAGATCTAAAAAAAACGTAGATTTTACCTAATTGTTTCATTTATTTATGAAAAATTTTATATATGAGCTTGGACCGAGTACTTCGTACAAGCGTATTCCGGGATCCCGTAAGAATTTCAAAAAAGTAAATAAATAAATAAATATTTCTGGACAATTTACACAGCGCCATCTAGTCCCAAATTAAACGCAAAGCTTGTGTTATGGGTACTAGACAACTGATAAATGTACTTTTTTTTTTCTTTTTGTAAATACATACTTATAATACATAGAAAACGCCCAGATCAAGACAAACAGACATGTTCATGCACACAAATGTTTGTCTTGTGCGGGAATCGAACCCGCGACCTCGGAGTCAAAGTGGCCATTGCTAACCATTCGACCACCGAGCTCGTCCAAAGCTTTACCAAATTTAAACCCAATCCGTCCAGTAGTTTCAGATGTGCGTTGATAGATTAGTCAGTAACGGTTGCCTTATATCTATACATTTTTTTTATTGACTACTGTAACTTGGACATACGCTTGTATTCCGTTTGCAAGCAATCGATCTGGACGACTACGACCGTGACCCGGCCCTACCTGAGCTGAAACCGATTACGATCGGATTTTTTGATTGCGAAAATCTAACTTAACACAAAATTTATGCTAATAGTAATAAACTTAGCTGGTAGGGATGGAGGAAATCCTACCTCTACCGATTTAACTGAAGATGTGTATCACAAATTTAAACAGAAGTCCAATTTTGGCCTAAACCTGATGGGAATAGGCTTCAGCTTCGGGAGTAGACCTTTTGATGTCACACTTCTTACTTAATCTCCGGGACTAGCTGATCACGGTCACGTAGTGTTCGGCATTTAATATATCATCATCATCAGCCTGTATCTATCCACTGCTGGATATAAGCCTTCCCCAATGCTTTCCACCAAATACGATCCTGCGCCTTCCGCATCCAGCCGCTTCCAGCCGCTTTCTTAAGGTCGTCGGACCATCTAGAAGGAGGGCGTCCAACGTTTCGTCGTCCTACACGCGGCCTCCACTCTAATACCTTCCTCCCCCATCTGCCATCACTTACTCGGCAGATGTGACCCGCTCATTGCTACTTGCAAACTCGAAAGGCTATGTCGACAACTTTAGTTCTTCGTCGGATTTCTTCGTTCCGAATTCGATCCCTCAGAGAAACCCCGAGCATAGCCCTCACCCTCGCTTGCTGCGCGACCTTTAGCCTGTAGACCAGTCCGATGGCTGTAGTCCAGTCCTATTTTTTATTTAACTAGACTCTCAGTTAAAATATAAATTTCGTTTATACCAACAACATTCGTTCCTGCCAAGGTGCCAAGTTAACTCACTCACATCAAAGGCTGTATGTAACTATACCTTATGTGAATTTCAAACGGCAATGTTACGTTTCTCCTTTATATAACTGGAACAATCGAAATATTACCATTTCACGCAAGCAATGTGTTTCATGTAGGTAGATATTAAAAGCGGTATGACTGGTAATTTTGGCCCTAATTTACATTTCGTATTTAATTTATTGTACGCGGCCACCACTCCAATACTTTCCTTCCTCATCTGATTAAATTCGTTGTGAGTTCCAAAGCAGCCCCCTTACCACCATCTCTTATTGCGATTCAATAACTGAATAGAATTCTTATTTATACCAATGAATAAGCGACTCTATTTCAAATGGAATAGAGTCGCTTATTCATTGGATAAGCAATCTATTCAATTGTTGAATCGCAATAAGAGATGGTGGTAAGTGGGCAGGAGTCCTATCGCCAAAGCTGAAGCCGATTACCATCGAATATATATATCATATCTAATATATATTAGAATATCGAATAATGACGAGCTCGGTGGTCGAATGGTTAACAATGGCCACTTTGGCTCCGAGGTCGCGGGTTCGATTCCCGCACAAGACAAATATTTGTGTGCATGAACATGACGTTTGTCTTAGTCTGTGTGTTTTCTATGTATTGTATGTATGTATTTACAAAAAAAAAATTAAGTATAATATCAGTTATCCCATAGTAGGTACATGCTTTTCGCTTAATTTGGGACTAGATGGTGCTGTGTAAATTGTGCAGACTAGATGGTGCTGTGTATAATCGAAAATATTAAATAAATAAATATTTATTTATTTATTTAATATTTTCGATTATATGTATAATTATCATCTATTCGAAAAATAGGTCTTACGTTTTAGTCGGTATAACTCCACGATTTCAACCAGCTAAGCTAAACACAAATACCGTGAATCTAAGCTGAAGTTTAATTTTCGCAATCAAAAGATCCAATGGTATCGGCTTCTGCTTCGGTGGTACCCTGGTGTAGTTTTACCCCAGAGGCTGCAGTGGACTGTTCATTGCCTTTTAGGTCAAATTGGTCACCGCTGTTAATCCTGGATAAACAGGAGACACAGTGGCGGGATTGTGTGAGACACAGTGGCGGAACATATAATAAAGAATATTTTTTTTATTTTAAGGTGATTGAACCAGTAAAGTGAGCTTGCAAAATTTAATAAAATTAAAAAAAAATTGCGACAACAATTCTTCTATCTTCTCCTTCTTCTTCTTAGATCCTTACAAACACAATGTATGAGCAAGCTACTATAATCAATTAGGGGCCATCCATAAATTACGTCACACGAATTTCATGATTTTTTGACCCCTCCCCCCGTCCTTGTCACAGCTGGTCACATTTGTGAGACTCCCCCCCTCCCTAGTGTGACGTCATATATTTTGCAAATTTATATCTAGAGTTGCAAATATTTTTCGTTAATAGGTCAAAGTTCGTGTTAACACTTAGATTAAGATAGATTTTGAAATGTCACGTCACGAAATTTAGGACCCCTATCACCCCCTTGTCACACAATTTCACACTTCATTGACCCCCTCCCTCCCCCTTAAAACAAAATTTTATATAATATCAAAATTTAAGTCGTTAACATGTCAAATTACTATCGTAGATTAATATATTAAATTATTTCAACTACTATAATATTATATATATATGCCCTTTACTCGTTAATTACAAGCAGCGGT
The DNA here is from genome assembly GCA_937001555.2 of Hypsopygia costalis. NCBI lineage: Eukaryota > Metazoa > Arthropoda > Insecta > Lepidoptera > Pyralidae > Hypsopygia > Hypsopygia costalis. The sequence continues at coordinate 8,656,335 of OW443350.2, forward strand.
AAGTACGCACTTACCGAGTACCGCCGCATTTAAGCTTAACATTAGCCTATTAGCCTAATTAGGAGGCGAGTAAGAAAATTTATTACATGCAGTGTTTTGACTGTGATTTCAGATTTCATCATTATAAATTGAGTTAAAAGTCAACAATAATAACTTATTTATTATTAAATAGAAAAATTTACCTCCTCCGCTTAGATTTGAACCCACGACCTTTGATTACGGGTCGATTGCTCTTCCAACTGAGCTACCAGAAAGGTTTGTGGTGGTGGTGAATTTTTGCATTATTTGTTATAAAACATGCCAAATGCCATGCCTTGTTTAGTAGTGTAATACTTATAGGTAGATGGCGCCACTCTGCGACTTCACAGCAGTAAGAATATAAAATGCAATAATTCGCCACCATCATAAACCTTCTTGGTAGCTCAGTTGGAAGAGCACTCGACCGGTAATCGAGAAGCCGTGGGTTCAAATCCCACCTAGGCGTGGGAGGTGAATAATAATATAAACTTTTTTTTAATAGATAAAAAAAAGTTTATATTATTATGGCAAGTTATAGGCCGTCGGATAAAGACATAAAAAGAGGCTAAATTCGCAAAGTGCGACTTAGTTCTGCATTTTTGGTATGTTGTATGGGTCTGTTAGGGTAGTGTGAATTCAAATTTGCAACTTCGAAAAACTTGCGGAAACTGAGAAATTGGAGAAAAACTTCGAAATTTTGAGACATTTTTCACTATTTGCTCTCCAGGGCTAAAACTATGCGTTTTTAGGGAACAATGTTTATTACACTTTCAAACTATATTAAATTATCTACAAATTGAGCTTAATAACAGCTCTATTGACCCCATAAGAGCCAAGCTATGACACTTCTACCAAATTTTGACCAAATTTTCTCGAAAATTGAAATGCAAATGACCTCCTCCATCGCCCCTTCTAAGACACATAAGTGAAACATACCAAAAATGCAAGACTACAAATATTTTGCCTCTTTTTATATAAATGACATAAATTTTCGAGAAAAGTTGGTCATATTCGATCGGTCAGTTTCTACAAATTTTTCGAAGTTGCAAATTTAAATTTACATTACCCTAATATTATTACCATTACCATACAACATACCAAAAATGCAGAACTACATCGCACTTTGCGAATTTAATGTCTTTATCCGACGGCCTATTAGCTGAAATCAACTATTTAAATAATACCTAACAAATAACTGTATATATATTGGTATGATATCTCAAGTCGACTCAAATACAGCGATTCAAACTTATAATAGCCCTATTTGGCAAATTTAACATCATAAACAGGGAAATTGTAGACAATATCAATTTGTCTACAGTAGATAGCAAAATTATTAAATAGCTGATATGATAAGGATGGCGATAGTGTATGTAACTATTTATAGCTAGCTATCCATGCAATAGCAAGAACCGTTTTTTGATGCAATTTATACTAAATTGGTATGCCATATTTATAGAATTAAAACATCATTGATTAAACGTCTATACATGAAAATAGTCTTTATTGAAAATCCGAAGCTGGCTATATCGCAGTCAAAGGCCATCTCCATTAGTTAACATTTATAAAGGCAAAGGAAAGTAAGTTCTTTATGCTGTTAATGATCTTGTTTTGTTAAAATTTGGCGACTGGCAGCTGAGCCTTGAGGAAATTGATGGCTTTTAGCAATAACGCTGCATTATACGCTAATCTATACAGGATGTAATTGTAAGAACGTCAGGTGAATATTCCGCAAATAAGCGATATAAAAATAACTAAATTTAAACGTTCTATTAATGGAGCAAACATAATGGTGAAAATAGGGAATCAACTGCGCTCACGACATGATATGAGAGCCTTCAAGAATAGAGTCATTATTTTCCTTAAAGGCTGGCAACGGAACGGTGGTGATTGCTTTCCACCAGGTGACCCACATGCTCGTTTGCCTCTCTCTCATATTAAAAAAATAATAATAAATAGAAGATAGTTAAATGTTTAAACTTCGAACCATGTAAAGTAATAACCAGCCCGTGCATCATCAACATCAGCCTGTATCTACCGACTGCTGGATATAAGCCTCCCCCAATGCTTTCCACCAAATACGATTCTCCGCCTTCCGCATCCAGCCGCTTCCAGCCGCTTTCTTAAGATCATCGGACTATTTAGAAGTCCGTGCGCTCGTCATAAACCCTTCACGGTACTCAATATCACTCTCAGTGCTTAGACGAATCAAACACTTCTTCATTAGTAGGTTAAAAATCTTTAAAATGCATCACTTCCAGGAATTTTATTCCTAGTCACAGCTTTTATTACCTCTCCCTCGTTCGTATTCACAAAGACAATATCGCAAAGGTGCTAAGTCATCGACTATAGTCAGGAGCTTTAAGGCATAAACAACCTTAATCTACGTTACAATAAACCATCTAAACTAAACACTATAAAATCAAAGCTTAGTCATCGTACAAGTTTCAGGCACGTGTTAAAAGCTCGGGTTACCACTAAACATCCGTAGTGAGTTTCCGTTCTTCCCAAGATACGGGTATCCATTATTTATGACTATACCAAAATCAACATATTTACTACATGTAACTTTAAACAAACTTAAGGTACAAAGATAAATGCGCAGATGCGTCCGATACATGCTGGTAGAGTTTGCTCTAAGTTACCTGTTAAGTTGGATCTCGTATCTACTCAGTGGTTCATACGTAACAGGACAATACGTTAGACAGGACGAGCACGGGGACTAAGCAGCTTTTGGGAAGGTTGGGCACATCCTCACCACAGGTATACCCCAATAAATAATAATAAATAAATAAATAAATATTTCTGGTTAATTTACACAGAGCTATCTAGTCTCAAATCACGTCTGACAATTGATCATATAATTAACTTAACAAAATAGAATGTTTAATTTTTTTATTTTGCCTCTCAGTTATATTCATAGCCTAAGTTTCTATTTATGTTCCATTAAAATTACATTAAAAAAAATTGCGAAATCGTTATTTATAAACATATTTAATTACCTGGTTTTTCATAACAAATCCGTATTTCCATGTCCTTAATCAGGAACAGCGAGTTAATTATAAAATGATGATATGGGTCTAAAACAAATTATTTAATTATAAAGTGGTTGTCCATGTTTAATGGAAAGGTGCTGTTATTATTATTCGTTTGTGTTTCTATTTTTTTCTATATAAATAATATAAATATTCCTGGACAATTTAGAGCGTCATCTAGTCCCAAATTAAGCGAAAAGCTTGTACTATGTGTACTAGATAACTGGTATAATACTTAAATACATTTTTTTTGTAAACATACTCGTATATATTCATATAATACATAGAAAACGCCCAGACCAAGACAAACAGACATGTTCATGCACACAAATATTGTCTTGTGCGGGGACCGAACCCGCGATCTCGGAGACAAAGTGGCCATTGCTAACACTAGTTTACAAAATTTAACTTTTTGTCTGTTGCCGCGAATTTTGTGGTTGATAATGTTCACTTATGACTTGTTTTCGTCAAATCTACCCTCAAAATTTTTTGAGCAGCTCGAGTTACTTTGTTTTTGATTTTTGTCATTTAAGCGTATATATTAAGCGATAACAGGCATATTTTACTGTGTTAAGATTAGTATCCAAAGTTTTTGCGTCATGAGTAGTTCAAGGAGACGTTGTTTAAACAATCCAGATCATTTTTGTTATATATGCGGGGAATATGTGTTTAACGATTGTAGAAAAGTTATATCAGAGTTGGTGAAAAATACCTATTTTGAGTATTTTGGAATGCTCTTGGATAAAAATGAGAAGTCTTGGGCTCCCAATTGTGTTTGTAAATCGTGTGTGGAATATTTAAGATTGTGGAAAAATGGTAAAAGAAGTGCCTTTAAATTTGGAACACCGACTATTTGGCGAGAACCACGAAATCATCTCGAAGACTGTTATTTTTGTAGCGTAAACGTAAACGGTTTAAATACTAAAAATCGAGCTAAATGGCAGTACCCAAGTACTAGTTGTGTTCAGCGTCCAGTGCAGCGTTCAACTGACTCTTCAGTGCCTAAAAATATATCTGAACCCATGGAACAAGACATCGAAGGACCAAGCTCATCACAAAATGATGCTGATTTTGAAGGTATGTCAAATGAGCCAAAATGCTTTTCCCAAAATGAGTTAGATGATCTTGTAAGAGATTTAAATCTTTCTAAACAAGCTTCAGAATTTTACATTTGCCAAAAATTTCCTCAGCTCACTATGGAAAAAATAAAAGCCGGTATTTTTGACGGCCCCCAAATTAGACAACTTACGAAAGATACTCAATTTAGAAATTCTATGACTGAGTTACAACTAAAGGCTTGGACAGCTTTCGTCTCTGTGATGCAGAATTTTCTCGGAAATAAAAAATCTGAAAATTATATTGAACTTGTACCTTCTGCTACAGTTAAAAAATATGGGGTGCAATATGAGCATAAAACTCCATTTCCTCCATAGTCACCTGGACAGGTTTCCGGAAAATTTAGGAGATATGAGCGAAGAGCAGGGAGAGCGTATGCATCAGGACTTACGTGTCATGGAAGAGCGCTATCAGGGTTTCTGGGATACAAATATGATGTCTGACTATTGTTGGTCGCTAATACGTCATTTTCCAAAGTCTACACATCAGAGAAGAGCTTTAAAACGAAGTTTTTTAGAACTCAATGATTAATTATTTTTTTTAATAAAGTTTTTCTTAGTAAATACATGTTTTTTTCTGTTTTATACCTACATAGCTGAAACTCAGAAACTAGAGCTGATAAAAATCTTTTACTTATATTTTTGAAAATAGCATATCATATGTAGTCAGCAACAGCTAAAATTTCTTTGGCAACAGATGTACTGTAAACTAGTGTAACCATTCGACCACCGAGCTCGTCAATAAATATATTTTTAAGGATATGATGATTATTTTTAACTGAATTATTAAAATTAGAAGAACTAAACCATTCTCAAGACGAGCTTTGGACGAGCTCGGTGGTCGAATGGTTACTTTGACTCGGTGGTTGTGGGTTCGATCCCCGCACAATACAAAAATTTGTGTGCATGAACACATATATTTGTTTTGTTCTGGATATTTTCTATGTATTTATAATAAAAGAAATGTATTTAAGTACATTTCATCACATGTCTAGTAACCATAGTGCAAACTTTGCGCTTAATTTGGGACTAGATGGTGCTGTATAAATTGTCCAGATATATTTATTTATTTATCCTAATTACTATAGTATATAACAATAATAACAATATATAAGTCCGCAGGGCAGCTTGTGGCGAGCTGTTGTGTGAGTAGCGACACCATGGCCCCGAGTCTCCAGAGAGTCAATCAGGGCCTTCGTCTCTGACGTGTCTTCATCGGTCAGAGTGTAAACAAAAGAAGGCCCGCAGGACTCTCAGCTCTGGTTTGCCTTCATTGGCCGTTCAGAGAGGAGCCGCTAGAGCTATATAGCTCAACACTTCCACTCCTGGAGCATATGCTCCAGGAGTGGAAGTGTTAAAGGGCATCACGCCGCGAATAACTTCGAAGAAAGCACAGCTCACCTCTCGACACCCCTGAGTCACTCACACCGGTGTTGCCCCCGGCCGTTTTCATGGCATTTCGGGGGCCCATCTAGTGAGTGGCAAGCCACCGCCTGCCGCAAATAACTAGCAATAAAAACAGTTATGGCAGGCGTCCGTCCCTCTTCTGTAATAGCCTGGTATTTAGTTCACCCAGATCTCATCTCCATAACCCATTTATTTTACATCCCACATCGTAATAGTCTCAACGCCTGCCGAGACCTGCTCATGGGTATGTCGTTCTATTGACATATCCTGGAGCGGGTCACGGCGGGCGTACAACATTACATTAAACTTCTCAAAGGGGCCTCTACGCGTTGGATCTATATCCCCGCGCATGCCTATCAAATGACCAGGCATGACTAAAAAGGCGTGGCAGGCGTGATTAAAAAGAGATACATAGTAACAATATAATAAATAAATATTTCTGTACAAATTACATTTTTTTGCAAATACATACATAATAGGTAGGGGAAAAAGTCTTTTCGCATTTTAGTATGTATGAACTTGTAATAAAATCTCTTTAGTTATACCATTTGTATCTGGCAGGTTTTGATATCTTTAAAAAGTTTAAATTTTAAAAAAGATAATTCCAAATTCAAATTAGGTAAATGTGTGATTTTCATTTGTTTTTTTTACTGTCAAGATGAGTGAATCTAATGAAGAAATTCGATTCATTTTAAAATTTTACTACAAAAAAAGTAACAATGCAACGCAAGCTGCGAAAAAAATTTGTGACGTTTATGGATCTAGTGCAGTGTCTGTGAGAGTAGCACAAATTTGGTTTAAGCGTTTTCAATCAGGAAATTTTGATGTGAAAGATGCACGTCGCTCTGGTCGCCCTGTTACGGATAAAATGGATGCCATTTTTGAAAAAGTGGAGCAAGATCAGCATATCAGTAGTTACGACGTAGCTGAAGAATTAGGAATTGACCACAAAACAGTTTTGGCGCATTTGAAAAAAGCTGGGTACACTAAAAAGCTCGATATTTGGGTGCCTCACGATCTCACTGAAAGAAACTTAATGAACCGTGTACTCATTTGCGATTCTTTACTACGACGTAATGAAAGCGAACCGTTTTTGAAAAAGCTTATAACTGGTGATGAAAAGTGGATCACGTACGACAAGAACGTGCGAAAAAGGTCGTGGTCAAAGGCCGGTCAGGCTTCACAGACTCTGGCAAAACCCGGGTTAACCCGCAATAAGGTGATGCTGTGTGTATGGTGGGATTGGAAGGGCATTATTCATTATGAGCTGTTACCGCCAGGCAGGACTATCGATTCTGAACTCTACTGTGAACAACTGATGAGATTAAAGCAAAAAGTTGAGAGAAAGCGGCCGGAATTAATTAACAGAAGGAGTGTGATTTTTCATCATGATAACGCTAGACCTCACACATCTTTAGCCACTCAGCAAAAATTAAGAGAGTTTGACTGGAAGGTGTTAATGCATCCGCCGTATAGTCCTGACCTTGCACCTTCTGATTTCCACCTGTTTCGGTCTCTTCAGAATTCTTTAGGCAATGTCAGGTTAACATCACGAGAAGACTGCTAAAACCACTTGTCCTGGTTTTTCGAACAGAAGTCCCAAAATTTCTATAGTAATGGGATCATGTCTCTACCTACAAGATGGCAAAAAGTTATCGAAAAAAATGGCACCTACATACTTTAATTAAATGTAAATAAACTTTATTAAAAAATGTTTTGAATTTTCATATAAAATACGAAAAGACTTTTTCCCCAACCTAGATAACACCCATATAAGCAGACATGTTATATATAATGTAAATTTAATTTAAGTTGGGATAATGATTTGAGATTTTATGACACAAATTAAATGCAATTATTTCTCTGTATTTCCATACCGATTCGTTTCAATTAATGTTATATTAATAAATGTAATACAGTTTTAATTAATGACTACCTAATTGCAATTACCGTGCGTTTTAGGTAAAAGAAAAACCTAAACAATGTGACAATAACTGATTGGACTAATAAAGACGGACATTTTTCTTACGAAGTCTCATTCAGTTTTAAGAACTTTTTCATTGTATTAATAATTTAATACAGTTTCCTTTTCAATTTTCTTTTTGAGACATATTTGGACCTTTTACTAATTTTATTTTATATTAGACACAGAGAGAGTCTAAAACACAACACTCTGTTATTCATTATTCAGATTTAAGTTTTATTAAATGTTAAAAGCCTCCCCAACCCGTCTGGCCAGCGTGGGGAGTGTAGGCCAAATCCTCCTTTTGTCAGGAACAGACGAAGAGAGGGTCGTGTTCCTGTAGTGGAGACTAAAATGACCTGATGATGATGATGATGAAATGGTTAAAAGCACAATTTGATTCGTGTGTTACAATATGTATATCTTTCTAGTATGTATATGTATTTATGTGTTAATAAAATTTATGTATTGCCTAGATCTTATCATTGATTAGGCTTGCAGATATATGCTTAATATATATATTTTTTAAGGTTTCAACTTTACGTTTTTTTTATTGTTATCTGCCCTTCCAAAAACATTTATTGCTTCGAGTATGTAAGAGATCTCTTCCAGCGAACCTCAACGGTTGTTCTGTCAAACTGCTTGTAGACCATAACACTTCCTGTAGAAACTAATCTTACGTGGCCGTGGCTACGCAGAAGAGAAACTAATTCTACGGTTGATACCATTGGTGTAGAAATCGCTGAACATACATTGAAAAGAAAAAATAGATACACAGATTTGAAGTTGGTTAAAAATTGGATTATCTAGAAAAAGTTCTAAGATAATGAAAATAAAAAAAATGCAGTCAAATTGAGAACTTCTTTTTTTTATTAAGTCACCGGCTACGTCATGATACCAATCTATCAACTGCAGTAACCGATTTACATCAGGCGGGTTGTATGCTTATTTAATACCCGACATGGTCGAAATTAATAATATTGAATAAACAATATATAAACTTATGTACCACTGCGTGTACCTAGTATGTAAACAATTTTGCCTGTAACAGGTGTGCCCGTTCAAATATTGTTCTTCAAATAAATTATTTGAATACAAACACAGTATGTACCAGAATGGTAAATCAGTGGCACAAAATAATGAAAACATTTGCTACGCTGAAAGTGAATGAGAATTCGTGAAACTTTTTTCAAGAACAGAAGCCTCCATAGAAGATATATTTACTGTACTATGTAACCTGTTCGTAATAGTTTAGCATTTGTGTGATCTATTACAAACGGATTAAAGCTATACAGCTGAAAACAGGTGGTTTATCTCTTCAAGAGGTTTCTTCCAGCGAACCTCAACAGTTTTATAAACAACCTTGTAGCTTGTAGACCGTTTGTAGCACTCCCAGCTAAGATCTCGCGTAGCGTGCTACGAACTACGTACCATATCTACGTAATTCGTAGCACGCTACGCGAATTATTGTATAGTATTGACGTACCTGGGGCCCTACCGCCGAAGCTGAAACCGTTTACCATCGGATTTTTTGATTGTGGAATCAAACATCAGATTAGATTGGTGGTGATTGTGTTTAGCTTGGCTACTAGATACCTTAGAGCTTTACTGACTAAACAATAGTTATTTGTTATGCAAGGCTGCAAAGTTAATTTTTGGCGCGAGTACCTTGTATTGCATACCTGAGCAAGCGAAGGATTCTAGGATTGAGCCACGAGCGAAGCGAGTGGTTCAGATATAGAATCCTGAGCGTAGCGAGGGTTTCAAAGGTACGAGACGCTAAATAACTTTGCTGCCGAGCGCAACACACAACTTTTCACCTCACTAAAGCGAGGAAAATGTTAGGTGCAAGAAAAACAGTTTTAATAAATAATCATCAATCCAGAGGACTGGCTGCAGAGAATATAAACTATTACGAAACCAATGAGGTTCTATATATATGTAATTTATTGTACGAAACCTTTATTGAATAAAAATATTCGAATTTTAAAAACACTTTCCACGCTAGCGGATAAAGTGCGATTTTCCACGCAGATTTCGAATGATAAACAGAGTTTTTACGAGCTAGTGAGATGAAAAAGATATTTGTCATCTAATTTAACCTAAGAACTATGTTTGGAATCAAAATATTCGATCGGAATCGGCTTGGCTTAGGCGGTAGGCCTACTGGTGGTCAAATGGCTCGCAATTATATATTAATAGCTACTTTGGTACCAAAGGTTGCGGGTTCGATTCCCGCACAAAATAAATATTTGTATGCATGAGCATGTCTATTTGTCTTAGGCTGCATGTTTTCTATGTATTATAACTACTCGTATGTATTTAAGGATATTCATATTGAATAGTTATCTAAGTCCCAAAAAAGCAAAGCATGTGCTGTGGGTACCCATAGCACATGCTTTGCTTTTTGGAACTAGATGGCGCTGTGTGATTCGTCCAGGAATATTTATTATTATTACTTTTAGATTGACACGCACTTGCACAGTTTTTTATTTTTTAACCGGCTTAAAAAAAGAAGTGTTTCTCAATTCTACTGTATTTTTTATGTTCGTTACCTCAGAAGCCCTTATAGGTAATCAATTTTGATGATTTTTTTTTATTTAAAAACCTGGTGCTTCTAATGTGGTCCTGTATAAATTTGATCAAGATTTGTTCAGTATTTTTTGTGTTGTCTTTAATAATGCGTATTTAATTGATTTCGATCATTGAAGTCGATTGAGTTTTTAAAAGTATTTAGGGGAGGCAAACAAGGATTCGGGTCACCTTACGGAAAGCAATCATGCCATGGAGCAGCCCATGGAGATCAGCAACACCAAGGGGTCGCCGATACGTTGCCAGCCTCTATTCCTTCCTTACGTTCTGGTGACCTCACTCACTCGTAATAACACAACAACCCTCAAGGAAATTGTTATTTGACTTCGGTATTCTGTTAGGGGGAGGTACTTCCTCAATCAGCAAGCAGCTTAAAAAATACGTCATCCCTTACCTCTCTTTTCGCCAGAGCCTCTTTTGTCAGTTAGCAGGGTGCACCACAGGGCGCGATAATAATAATGTATTTATTGTTCTCTCCACAGAAATAACAGGAATATTAAATTAGGTAGCTTAAACAACTTTTAAAGTTCTAAGGAAGAATCTTTAAAGATAAATAAATAAATATCTCTGGACAATTTACACAACGCCATCTAGTCCCAAATTAGGCGTAAAGCTTGTGTTATGGGTACTAGACAACTGATAAATGTACTTAAATACATTTTTTTTTAAATACGACTAACGACATACATAGAAAACACCCAGACCAAAACAAACAGACATGTTCATGCACACAAATGTTTGTCTTGTGCGGGAATCGAACCCGTAACCTCGGAGTCAAAGTGGCTATTGCTAACCATTCGACCACCAAGCTCGTCAAAAGATGTTGATGAACCACTTACACTGCAAAACTCGTTCTTTTACGTATAAAAAGAATATTGAATAATACGTTGAGTTTGTACCAAGCTTTACTCTACTTAAGGTATTTGCAAAGATACATCTCACGTTGTACCCATTGTGTGTACTCGACTTGATTGATGAATGTATGTAAATGATGGCACGCACTGTGATTATTTGCACTCCATTAACGTTGTGGCTTTAGAAGATAATTTAGGAAATAAGTCTATTGATGGAGCAGAAATATTAATTAACTTACATACATACATATTAAGAGAGGTAGGGCATAGCGTAATTTTGTAAGCTGCCCGACTGGGGAAGTACCTCCACATCACAGGATACCGCAGCCGAATAGCAATACACTTGAACCTTCAAGTGAATTGCTATTTGGCTGCGCTATTCTGTTCGCTATTCCTGCGAGTGAGTGAGGTCACCAGATAGAAAGGAAGGAGTAAAGGCTGGCAACGTGTAGGCGATCCCTTGGTGTTGCTGATCTCCATGGGTGGTGGTGATTGATTTCCATCAGGTGACCCACATGCTCGTTTGTCTCCCCTCTCATTAAAAAAAGAACTTACTATTTTGAATAATTAATTAAATATAACCGATCGATTAGACAGACATGCGTCTGTCTAATCGATCACGCAAGTTAAGCAACGTCGACCGTAGCCTGTCTATAGTTGGGGTTATTCATATCGAGCTCGAAAGGTACGTTAAGATTTCAGTTGCGGTTGTTGTTATTAGATGATAGTGGTTAAGCCAAGTGGCCTTACAAACACTGGCCTCCGCCAACCCGCAGTTGAGCAGAACGGTGAAGTTCTAAATCTCGCTTCGATTATGGGAAGACCTGTATTATTTACATTATGTATACATTTATATTAACTTATGAGGAGAATGACATGACCTTATTCTTTTTCTTTTGTTTCAGGTACGGAATCCTATAAACCGCATATCTGGAAGAGACTATCGGAAATTGTCTCTTCCAGAGACTATCGAGTTATGGAATAGGTACTCGTATAGTATTATATAGTATAGGGCGTGTGGTTTCCGGCAGACTAGAATAGAATTACTCCGTCTCTTCCCGTGGATGTCGTACAAGGCGACTAAGGGAAATACATTATAAAAGCCGATCAGGCCTCCCCAACCCGTCTGGCCAGCGTGGGGAGTGTAGGCCAAATCCTCCTCCTTCTGTTTGGGACGGACGAGAGAGGGTCGTGCTCCTGTAGTGGAGACTAAAATGACCTGACGATGATAGTATTATATCGACAATGGAAAAGAAAGAAATGGGGTGTTCCTGTGTCATGGACACGGATGTGTACGTGTACGTTTTTGACGCTTGTGGTATATAATAACATCATTGCAGTACATAATTAAATGTGGCGTCCATACAATTATAAAATGTATTACATATTGTTATTGCATTAAAGAACAAACAAACAAACAAAATGTATACGTTATTTGTAAATATATTTGCTTTTGAAGAGATTACTTCTTATTCTCATAAGGGTAAAACGCTTGGTTATGTCACGCTAACGAAAGTAACGCTGACGAAAGTAACGCTAACGAAAGTAACGCTAACGAAAGTAACGGCGCCCAGTCTGTCTGGCTTCCCTTTCTGTAACGTAGGCAGCGATAGGCCGATTTTAATGAAACCTTCACCAATCGATAGCTTGGTTCTTCGGAATGGTTATAGGCTATATTTCATTACGCTAAATAACGTAGGGGTTGAACAGTGATGATATTAGTCAAGCAAGTCAGCGAAAAAATACCTCTGTTTGCGCTTTCTTGGCTTATGTGGTTTAAACCGTTAGAGATATGTGAAAATTATGTTCAGAAGAATTGTTTTTAAATAAGCTAGTAGACTGTTCGCCTAATATCATTCATTGCTTATATAGGTAAGTATATGCTTCTTCCTCTTGAAATGAAATATTCTCAACAAGGACTTTATGTCCCCCTCTCTAAGTATGTTTTACGTACGAGTAAGTTCGTAGGTGGATTAAGCAGAGACTTACTAAGTACCGACGTTAACTTAAAGTGGAGACTGTTGTCATTAGATAACGGTATTTGACTTGAGGCTTAACTGTGTTGGACTGAAAATTCTGTAAACTTTGAAGAAAAGAAAAATTCTGTAAACTTTGCTTTGTTAACTTTACTACTTGAATTAACTTTACTACTATTTTTTATGACACTAACTGTGACTTGTGATTTCGTCCGTGTAATTTAGTAATCTTTTTATCTTTTTCAGTTGAAACAATACATATTGATGTTTTTTTTATTTTTCATGTAGGAACCCTAAACGTTTTCGAGTATATTTATACTCGAAAAAATAGATGAAAAAAGAATCCTATGTGTAGCTCTATAAATGCTTTAATCTTCCAGCGAAAATCTCATTAAAATCGGATTAACCATTGAAAAGATAACCTCTATAAATCCATCACGAAAAACATTTTAAAATAAGATAATGTTATTTGGTCTTCTAAAATCTAACTCATCTACTGTAAATATACATTTTAAAAAAATATATTGAAATTAAACGGGTTACTCGTATTTTTGTCGAGAAACCGACTAGTTTACATCTCATACGGAAATCTTCATCAATGGTCAATTCTCGTAATTTTTCTACGAACGCAGATTGAAAGTTGACCGAATCGAGATTGAATTGTTCATTGACTAAAATTATATACCTACTTGATTTCATTAATTAATTATTACCAATTTTTGTTGTTGGCAAAGTTAATTTCCACTCATATTTCGATCTAATCCCGCTTAAATTTAATTTTGAAGTTACATATTGTGTTACCTGAATACCAAATGTGACATTTGTGAGATCGAGACTGGATCGAAACTGAATTTTGACTATATTTTAATAACGAGAATTGCCCCTCAGGGCGCATGTCCAGACGCGCATTCCTTCTCTCTATCATTATGAAAATTTTCGTATGAGATCGAAACTAATCGGGTTTCCCTACAAAAATACGTGAATGACCCGTTCAATTTAATTAATTTACTATGATTTCTCACGAGAGTTTTAATAATAAATGACGTTTTCTTAATACTTTCTCTTTAGATTATAGGGTAGTAATAAACCGAGCATCTAAAATTGTGTAACTGGGCGACCATTATACTGACTAGGCGACTAAAGTTGATATAAAACATACCAAACCTAACCTAAGCTAGTATTTCTGTGGCCCATTTAGTTTTTTTTGTGGCTCATGTTATTAAATAATAATATAGGAAAATTCCTATATTAATTACCGCGTCTATATTCGTTCTCTCTAGAGCAGACAGATCTATGAATACAATTTGAAATGAAATGTATTCAATGTAATACGATAATTAAGTAACAAGGAATAAAAAATGGAAAATATTAAATTGATCCACAAAAAAACCTAATTTGCATATCAAATTAATCTGATCGCACATCAAATCCTGCAATTGATGTGCAATAAGTATTTTTTGTTGTGCAAAATAACTTTGGTTAGGTTTGCAATGTATTTATTTGATGTTGCGTTAAATAGTATCCATTAAAAATTATGTGTGCTTGAGGGAGGACAAATCTTGAGGTTTGTTGTTGGTTTATTTAATACTACGTTTCTATCATTTGGAGCGCAATATTAACAAATAAAAAATATATACAGCTTATTTCGTTGCCAAACGAAATTTCGTTGGATACGGACGAAAATTATGTTTACTTGGAACACGAAACATCAAAATCAGAGCATGGGTTCGAGGGTTCTCGCGACTACAAACATACGGTCAACCGTCAATCATACGGTACAAACATACGAAGGTATATGGGTATCCGTCCAGTATAAGATGATCTCGCGTAGTTACGAGACGGGTAGCACTATACGGCCCTCATATACTGGAAGTTTTTTTTATACTACGTCGAGTGGCAGACAAGCATACGGCCCGTCTGATGCTGTACGGTCTATGTATATACAAAATATCCTTGTTTGGTAATAAAGATACGAAAAATGTTTTGTCGCCCAAAGTGCATGCATATTTGATGCCGCGAGTAAAAAGTAAATAAATATTTCTGGTCAATTTACACAGCGCCATCTAGCCCCAAAATAAGTGCAAAGCTTGTACTATGGGTACTAGACAACGAATAATTGTACTTAATTTTTTTTTTGTAAATACATACTTATAATACATAGAAAACCCAAGGTAAACAGACATGTTCATGCATACAAATGTTAGTCATGTGCTGGGATCGAACCCGCGACCTCGGAGTCAAAGAAGCCATTATTAGCCATTATTACATTTAGACCACCGGACTAAATCTAAATAGTAATCCCAAAATCGTCGAAAAATAACTTTAGTAAAACTCAACTCATGGCTGAAGTGGCAGTGGGCAGTCCATATAGTACGCAGACTGATGCCCATTGGGGCAGAAAAATTTTTTACTGACGGATCGTAAACGTAGCATAGAATGGCTCCTCACTAGATGAACTACCGATCTGATAAATCCTGCAGGGAGCCGATGGGTGCAAACGGCACAATATCAAGCATGATGGAAGTATATAGGTGAGGCCTATAGTGTGTCCATCAGTGGACGTCCTTTGGCGGAAATGATAAAGACTTCAGATATTTACTGTATCGTCGACTTTTAGGCAAAACCCGACAGAGAAGATATCTCTACCTTTCAAAAAGTCGAAACGAAAAAAAATAACCGTTGTGTAACCGGAAAAGAAAGACTTGTTACCGTGTATGTTATCTCCATTGATAAGAAGCAATAATGACTTAAAAGTAAGTATTTACACAAACTCTTATGCTACTTGGCAGTGTGGTTTCCGGCAGACTAGAATAGAATCACTCCGTCTCTTCCCGTGGATTTCGTACAAGGCGAGTAAGGGAATTAAATTATAAAACATCGAACAGGCCTCCCCCAACCCGTCTGGCCGGCGGCGTGGGGAGTGTAGGCCAAATCCTCCTTCTGTCTGGGACGGACGAGAGGGGGTCGTGCTCCTGTAGTGGAGACTAAAATGACTGAATGAAGATGATTATGCTACGTATGTACACGTTTAACTTAATTATTAATGCTAACGCATTGATACGCGATTTACGACTTGTAAAACTATTATTAATAATTTTATACATATTGCTTCAACATACTACATCTGTGACAGGCTTCACCGGCCGTCAGGAAATACTACCTAATGGCAGGGGTGTAAGTGGTTCATCAACATCTTTGAACCAAAGCTAACCTCACCTGCACGGGGTGCACGCGTCTGACAGACAAACGAGGCCCTGGCGAAAAGAGAGGTAAGGCATAGCGTATATTTAAGCTGCCCGACTGGGGAAGTACTTCCACCTCACAGAATACCGTAGCCAAAAAACAATTCCCTTGAGGGTTGTTGTGTTCCTGCGAGTGAATGAGGTCACCAGAAACAAAGAAAGGAAGGAGAATAGGCTGGCAACGGATCGGCGACCCCTTGGTGTTGGTGATCTCCATGGGTGGTGGTGATTGCTTTCCATCTGGTGACCCACATGCTCGTTTGCTACCCTCTCATATAAAAAAAGGGTGCTATCTCACTCAAAATATAATCTGATAATTATCATCTGCTTGCGTGTTTGAAATTCAACGTAATATTTAAAAAATGGAAAGAAAATGTAACCTCTTTTTAGACCAAACGAAAATAAACAAACCTCATAAATTAACCCATTTTACTATTGTTTGCCAATGTAAAGATTTTTAGAATATCAAGCTTAATTATTAATCTCACGAAAAAAGCTTTGAACAGTTTGCATCACGCGATGTCGCAATAAATCCTGAGCTCCGTTTCGCAGCGTATTAAGGAGGTATAGAAAAAAAAAACTAGATATTCTTAGTAGGTAACCGCTACAAGGGAAACCTTTTCAGGTTATTTTAGTCCGTGTGACTATAACAGGCTTTGTGTTAGGAATAAAAATTAACAAGTTGGGTAAGGTCACAGTATAAGTAATAGTACTACGTACATTATGGCCACTCCCTACCGCTCGTGTCGACCGCACCTCCCCTCTGAAACAAATCTGGAACAGTTTGTATGGCGCCGCACGCACACACGCTCATTGACGCTTTGAACAGACGTCATTGTTTATGTAGTAGTAAACGATGCGACATTTGTATGGAGTGGCCGGGGTATGGTAAGGTATTATTTTTGACGTGGTAACGTCTTGTAAAACGATGAAGCCCGGCTGCACGCACGAAAAAGCATGACTCATTGTTCCGCCTGAGCCGAGCGTGTAAGCGAGAGCGTGGAAGAAGCGATAGAAGCACAATCGGCCTAAGCGTTCGGCTTGTGACGCATCTATCTCTCTTCCACTCCATCGGCCGATGTTTTCTTATGACGTTATCACGTAAAATTATCGTCCGTAAACCAACTTTACAGACAACGATTTTTTTGTTCATACTACGTCGGGTGGTATACATGCATACGACCCGGCTGACCTGTCAAGCGGTTAACGCAGTCATATTAATGCTCGCAACAGGAAATATCACTAGCGCGATGCTCACCTCCTTTCGTTCTGGTGACCTCACTTAGTCGCAGGAACAAAAGAACCCTCAACGGAATTGTTATTTGGCTGCGGTATTCTGTGGAGGTACTTACTCGGTCGGACAGCTTACAAAATACTCTATAGCCTACTTCTCTCCAAAGCCCCGTTAGTCAGTCAGCACGTGCAGGCGAGGTTGACTTCGGCTTATATTGATGAGCTACTTTCACCACATAGGTCAATCTAAGATTTACATTTATAAGGAGGAACCATTCTGATACCAATGGACAAATTTTGTCGTTGGCAAGCGTTGCGATTTTCATGTCCCAAAATTCACGCAACATATTTTTTTTATGGAATGGTACATCGAGCAAAATGGTCTTTATTGCTTTGCACATACACACACTATATAAAAATTTGATCCATTTATTTTTATTTTATCCATTTAGCGTGTACCTTATAGGGTATACTAAACTGTTAATGTATATGTATAACCAATTTTATTTTAATCACCTGAGTACTAAGTGTGAGTTTTTGGTTATATTCGAACGTGTAAACGTTTACAAGCCGACGAAATTTAGAAAAAGTTTCATATTGTGAATGTACCAGACGCGTGTCAGATTCAAATTGGACGGGTTGCTCACTTCAAAATGTGATATAGATATAGATATTTCTGGACAATTTACACAGCGCCATCTAGTACCAAATTAAGCGCAAAGCTTGTGTTATGGGTACTAGACAACTGATAATGTACTTAAATACATTTTTTGACATGACAACGTCTTATAATTCGATGGAGCCGGCTACACGCACGAAAAAGCAAGACTCATGCGGTGTTACCTCGCTCTGAGGCGTTAAATTTAGCCATTAAAATTTTCTTTTGAAAAATGAAAATATTCCATCAGTATTTTCTTATGACGTTGTCACGTTCAACTATCGTCAGTAAACTGACTTTACAGACAACCGATTTTTTTTTTGTAAATAAATACTTATAATACATAGAAAACACCCAGACCACGACAAACAGACATGTTCATGCACACAAATGTTTGTCTTGTGCGGGAATCGAACCCGCGACCTCGGAGTCAACGTGGCCATTGCTAACCATTCGACCACCGAGCTCGTCATGTGAGCAAATAAGCCACATAATTTTAATATGTAACACGAGTTTTATAAATTAACGACACGAGAATTCTTGTCTATTTGGTTGGTTTGTTTACGTTGACACGATCGAACTCGAACAAAAAGCTCGCAATAAGTACTCAGAACGGGATATTAAAAGACCAGGAGATTATTCATGCAGAAATTTATTAATGCTCAACAATGAAAACACTTTCCTTTTATATGGAGAGCACCATTTTTAATAACCTTGAACTGTCAGCTGTCACTGTGTGCTTTTGTGTGTTGGTTACGCTGGTAGGGTCGTTGGTTATCAACAAACTCTTCTGAAATTAAATAAATGAGAAAAACATAAATGAAGGCAAAATCTCATAGACAATCGTTCAATATGGCATACAAACCACAGACATAACGTGTTTGTGTGCTGTTTGGTCTCCTTCAATTATATTATAAGGATAGGAGACCAAACTTTATATACTTGAATCGTGAAGCATACTTTCGCGCGTAGCTTATTTTATTTTTATATTATGTCGGGTGGCAGATATGCATACGGGCCGCCTGATGTGAAGCAGTTACCGTAGTCACATCATAAAGACGCTCGCGCACCTCTTTTGTGGCAGTAATTGGCACAAAATTTTGACTACTGTATAATTGTCAGAATTGCCTTCTGATACTAAATTAACCACGCGCTTTATGATAGATGCCACATGGGTGGCATCTGCCATAAAGCGCGTGATAAACCTCACGCGGTAGTGGGCGAGTCATATTGTCAATCAATCAATCATTTATTTGTCAATACAGTACATCGAGATACAGGTCTTATGTATTGAGCCTGCATGCAGGCGTACAAATTTTTAAATTATTAATTTAATGTCTAGTACAGTTGATTACAATATAATTGGATGTCACAAATAAATAAAAAATAAATAAAAGGATAATTCAATTACAATAAAATTAACAAATTTATACAAGTTAAGTAAGCGTGCATATATCAATTACTATTAGTCGAGATTCTTAAGTTCACAAAATTCTTTGACACTGTAGAAGCAATGGTTTAAAATCCAGGTCGTTATGCGAGATTTAAAATAATTTCCATTTAACAACTTGAAGTGATGATGCAGAGTGTTATACAGAGAAATACCATGTTATGTATAACATGTGTATTTCACTGAAATACACATGTTATGTATATAATGTGTACATTATTACAGTAGATGTATTTATAGCCTGGAGGTTGATATAACCTGTTCATTATATTTGGTCTTGTCTGCCTCTGACCCATTTCGCTCATATTGCTCAGAAACAATGCTCGTGGTGTAAAGCAGACTTAGAGTGGCGACCGTGGGGAGAAAAACGTTCCAGAATAAGACCTCGGATGAGGTGGAAAGATGACATGAAGAAAGTGGTAGGAGGGACTGAATGAAGGTGGCACAAGATCGAGGCAGATGGCGAAAATTAAAGGTAGCCTACACCATATTGATGGTAGTTAAAGGCTAAGAAGAAGAAGACTAAATTAAGAAAATTGATCCTATAATTCAAGTCTTGATCAGTTAATAACCTATTATAATGTAACATTTATCACTTAAGTTTTTTCGTCGACGTCTACCCTTACTCATCCCAGTGGTGAGATACGGAACTCCCTTCAATCGATGGTGTTAAGTTTTGTATTTGACTTTTTTATTCAATACTAGCTGACCCGACAGACGTGGTCCTGAGGGGTAATTCTCGTAATTAAAATATAGTCAAAATTCAGTTTCGATCCAGTCTCGATCTCACAAATGATCTCACAAAAGATCACATTTGGTATTCTCGTAACACGATATGTAACTTCAAAATTTAATTTAAGCGGGATTATATCGAAATATGAGAGAAAATTAAACAAACTATGAATGTCACCTTGCCAAGAACAAGAATTGTTAATAATTAATTCATGAAATCAAGTATATAATTTTAGTCAATTCACAATTCAATCTCGATTCGGTCAACTTTCAATCTGCGTTCGTAGAAAAATTACGAGAATTGGCCTTCAGTATTAACTATGAATATTGAATTTGAATTGGTTAAATTTTCCACGTAACTTATTTTTTTTTTTCGTAGGAACCTTCTCCTGGCTATTGCCAGACAAACAAAACGACTAACTATTCAAGGTACTTCAGTTGCTGTACTGGAGTATGTTTTTCCGCTTTAGTCTTTTGACATAACACTCTTGCGTTCATTTTGCCACTTAAGCGGCAAAAAAAGTAATAAAAATGTAACATAACATGAGACCAATACAAATCAATAAGGCAAAGTTAGCGAAGGAAGTGACCCACATGTGCCGCGGACGGACACCCCGCAATGCTGCGGTTACATGTGTTGCTGGCTTTATGTTTGTGATATCACAATGTGACTGCTCATTCCGTGAACATAATGATATGCTAGGGAATACCCACTACTTCGTTAGCGTGGTTCGTTCGCAAACAGATATCATTTCAGAAATTTCATATTACGTTACTAGTATACCAAATGCGACATTTTGTCAGATCGAGACTATATTGGAACTGAATTTTGACTATATTAAATTAGATAATTGATTGTTTGATACGCATTTTATTCAGTTAATGCCCAGTTACATTGACAACCCCTAATCATCCCACTGTTGGGATACGGGTTTCCCCTCAATCGAAAGGAGTATAGAACGTACTCCACTGCTCAACTGCGGGTTGGCGAAATGCCTAGTTAGGATGTACTATTTACCACTTAAGTGGCATAGATAACAAAATAAAAACACAACATAACATGACACCAACACTTCAATAACCAGACAAAGTTACCAAAGGAAGTGACCCACTTGTTCCGCGGACGGACACACCGCAATGCTGCGGTCCGGTCGCATGTGTTGCTGGCTTTATGTTTGTGATATCACAATGTGGCTGCTTGTTCTTTGAACTTAATGATATACTAGGGAATTTCCGCAACTTCGTTCGCGTTAAGCTTTGGCCTCTTGATCGTAACGCATAACGCTGCGGTACGCAGCATGCGCTCATAATTGCATGAAAAACATCTAGAATGGTCTCTTGTTCCGTCGCACTATGCGTCAGCGTCGAATGGTAAGCGCGGTGAAGTGGGGAGGGAGTACACCGCACTGCGCGGCGTCGTTCTCGTTCATCGCTGCGATGTGCGTCACAGGTTGACAATGGATTTGATTGAAGAGAATTTAATAGAATTTACTCCGATATTATTCTTCTGCATATAAAAATGTAGACAAAAACATAAAAGTTTTAATGTTCAAAGATAAATTGCTTTCAATTATTTATGTTGACATGCCTACTTTGGTAGCTGTGGCAAAATCAACAGACGACTTTTCCGCAGAGATGGTAAGCAATGCGTCTGTGCGTTTGGAGCGCATACCACAGCGTTGTGCAGCACGATCAAGAGACCAAAGCTTAAAACGGGAGCGGAGGAGTAGTTCGTCGTTGTCGAACCAAAATCTGCTATGTGCATTTTTTAGATTTGAACCTTTTATAATAAATATTCCTGGATAAATTAGACACTGGAATTTAGTCCCAAACAAAACAAAGGTTGTAATATGGATGCTAGATAACTGATATAAATAGATTTGTTTTTAATACATACATGAAATACACCCAGACCAAGACAAACGGACATAATGTTCATGCACACAATTTTTTCTCATGTGCGGGGATCGAATCTGGGACCTCAGAGTCAAAGTGGCCATTGCTAGTCATTCAACCATCGGACTAGTCAAAATCGTAATAAAAAAACAATGTATGAGACCGTATCCACAATCCAATGCGTACTTCCTGGTTTGATATAAAAATATATTCTAAAATTGATTAAACTAAACGCAAAGATTTATATATCATTAACACTTGGCAATTAGGTAAATGGGAATTCCGCGAATACCATTCCAACCAATTTAATTATCACACCGCTAACCGCGTCCGTTGAATTTCCTCTCGCAAAATGACAGAGGCGCGAATTCATATCCCGGTCACATCGATTTTATGAGAATAGCAATTTTTAATCAAAAACATTTCTGGCGTTTCGTTCGTTATGGAGTTTCGTATATTTGAATGAAAAAACCAAGTTGTCATTCGATTTTTTCATTCTGCAATATGCAGTGTATATCAAATTTATTTTTATTTTTTACTTAGGACTCTATGTATATTGAAAAATTCAGTGAAAAAACATTTTTTTTATGACTAAAAGCACAGTTTAGCACTTTTTTTGCTGGCTATTTGGTATCGTATTCTCATTGCTTACTAACTGACATGAATATTTTTTTTTTATTTCAACGAAATCGACCGATTACTTTGAAAGAAATCGGTATTAATAATAAAAATCTTAATACATGAAATAAAAATACAACATATATTTTTATTTTTTTGTCGATAATTTTTAATATATATTAGAATAGCAATTTTTAATCAAAAACACCCTTACAGTGTTATTTTATCCTTTATCCCAGGAGTATAGTACTACTCTAAGATGTTTTTACCTATAGATACGTTCTACCTGCCTCTATTGTGTCAAGAAGAAATCAAAGTAATTGGCCGGCATTCACTTAGTTCCGCCCGCGCCATTTACCGCCGCGGCAACACGTTAGCACTAAAGAAAGAAAAAGAATTATTAAACAGACAACGGATCGTAGACCCCATGATGATCTCCATGGGTGGTGGTGATTGCTTTCTAGCAGGTGACCCACATGTTCGTTTGGCCCCCCTTCTCATATAAAAAAACCTTAGTACAACTACACTACGGTATTGTTGCTTATACTGTGGCTACGTTAACTGCTTACCATCAGATGGGTATACTTGTTGCCCAGCTTATTATTATAAAAATGGAAATATCTTATTGTAAATGTACTTATATATCTGATTTCTGGGTCGTAGTAAGTAGTATCTGGGTTATATCGGAGCACGTTGGCCTAGATGGACGCTGAGAGCTAAGTTAATTACAACAGTGCCCTGCGTGTTCCAATCGAATATCTGTATGTTGTGTGAGGACGTTATTATATTAGAATATGTCGATATCTATAATATGTGACATATGATATTTTCGATTTTCTCTTATAAATTCACGTAACTTAAAAACAGAGTGCTTAGAAAACTAATTTTCCATACGAATCTTCTTACGTATTCTTCCAATAAAACGGCAGTTTAAACACGAAACTAGGTTTCTTTAACAAATCAAAATGGACATAAAAATCTTTTTCGGTATAAAATAGCGTGCGCCAGCGATTTTAACGGTGATATTTTTAGGTTACTTTCAAAGTAATTGGCCGGCATTCACGATGAAATAAAATCCTACGAAAAAGTCAATAATTATTAAACAGACAACGGATATATTATGTTATAGTTAATACCCGAAATCTAGGCGCTCCTAGGTTTGACTGGTTAAACCTAAGGTACCTCACATCCCTCTCCAAAAGTAAGTCGAGGTTAGATTAGGTTAAACTTGTGATCAACAAAAGCCGAGAAGGAGGTGAGACAGAATGACGATTATTAAAATCTTTTTTATTTTGGTTTTTAATTATGTCGTTCATTGACATTTTCAAAAACCAAAATAAACACAATAAAAAAAATATAAATCATGTTCGCCAATACTATCTCACCGCGACCGCTCAAAAGTATAGTTTTGTATAATATGAAATTAAAACACGATGTTTAACATAAAAGATATTACGTAACATGACAAAATATTTTGTACATAAAAGAAAATAAAAGTTATGTAGTTGTTTGTTCACAACACTACAAAGTTAGTGAAGGATTCAAAGCTCGAAAAACGGAAGTGCCGCAAGCGTTTACGGTTAGTTGGGTAGTTTATGTTAACGTTGTTTTAAACTTAATTTTACTCTATTATTTATCTTAGATAAATTTAGAGATTATTTTTTAAATTAACTTTAACATCTCATAAACAACTAAACAGTTAACAATTTTCTATGAACATATAAATTGTATGTGCGACTGCCTAACAAGTTTTATGAAAATTGGGTGAGTTTTAGAGTGTAAGGCTTCATCAACATTTTTGAACTAAAGCCAACCTCTCCCCATCTCACGATAGACCAATCTCTGGCAAAATAAGAGGTAGGGGATAGCGTATTTTGTTAGCTGCCCGACCGGGGAAATACCTCCACCTCATAGAATACCGCAGTCAAATAACAATTCCCTTGTGGGTTGTTGTATAACTGCGAGTGAGTGAGGTCACCAAAAAGGAAGGAGTTTTGTTAAAATTATAAAAAACATATATGAAAATAATAATAGGTCGGGGAAAAAGTCTTTTCGCATTATAGTATGTATGAACTTGTAATAAAATCTCTTTGGTTATACCATTTGTATCTAGCAGGTTTTGATATCTTTAAAAAGTTTAAATTTTAAAAAAGATAATTCCAAATTCTAATTAGGTAAATGTGTGATTTTCATTTGTTTTTTTTACTGTCAAGATGAGTGAATCTAATGAAGAAATTCGATACATTTTAAAATTTTACTACAAAAAAGGTAAAAATTCAACGCAAGCTGCGAAAAAAATTTGTGACGTTTATGGACCTAGTGCAGTGTCTGTGAGAGTAGCACAAATTTGGTTTAAGCGTTTTCAATCCGGAAATTTTGATGTCAAAGATGCACGTCGCTCTGGTCGCCCTGTTACGGATAAAATGGATGCCATTTCTGAAAAAGTGGAGCAAGATCGGCATATCAGTAGTTACGACGTAGCTGAAGAACTAGGAATTGACCACAAAACTGTTTTGGCGCATAAAAAGGTCGTGGTCAAAGGCCGGCCAGGCTTCACAGACTCTGGCGAAACCCGGGTTAACCCGCAACAAGGTGATGCTGTGTGTATGGTGGGATTGGAAGGGAAGATATTCATTATGAGCTGTTACCGCCAGGCAGGACTATCGATTCTGAACTCTACTGTGAACAACTGATGAGATTAAAACAAAAAGTTGAAAGAAAGCGGCCGGAATTAATTAATAGAAGGGGTGTGATTTTTCATCATGATAACGCTAGACCTCACACATCTTTAGCCACTCAGCAAGAATTAAGAGAGTTTGACTGGGAGGTGTTAATGCATCCGCCGTATAGTCCTGACCTTGCACCTTCTGATTTCCACCTGTTTCGGTCTCTTAAGAATTCTTTAGGCAATGTCAGGTTAACATCACGAGAAGACTGCCAAAACCACTTGGCGCGGTTTTTTGAACAGAAGTCCCAAAATTTCTATAGTAATGGGATCATGTCTCTACCTACAAGATGGCAAAAGGTTATCGAACGTAATGGCACCTACATACTTTAGTGAAATGTAAATAAACTTTATTAAAAAATGTTTTGAATTTTCATATAAAATACGAAAAGACTTTTTCCCCAACCTAATACTTTATTATTGTCTGACTTTTCGACCAGGGGCCATACCGCCGAAGACGAAGCCGATACCATGAAAGTTTTTGAATGCGAAAATGACACTACTGCTTACATTGTTGGTAATTATATTTAGATCAGCTGGTATTTCTACATCTTCAGCTTAGTCGGTAAGTCTAGGGTTTCCCCTAGACTTACCGACTAAGCTGAATGTTTGTCAATAGCTTTAACCTAAGACCAATTTTTGAAATAAAAAAACCGATGGTAATCAGCTTCAGCTTCGGCGGTAGGGCCCCAAGTAGTTATTTTGTGATATTTTTTATATCACAAAAAATTTTATATCCCAAAAATGTTATATCACAAAAATGTTATATCACAAAAATGTTATATCACAAAAATGTTATATCACAAAAATTTTATATCTCAAAAATGTTATATCACAAAAATGTTATAATAATAATAATAATAATATCTTTTTATTTCGGAACATGTCCATAGCTTTGTTAGTAATACAGATTTTATATATCAAGGGGTTAGTATTAATTCAATCATTATAATAATCACAATAAATTCAATGTCATAACAAGATATACCAATTAAATACAATAATTAAATATGTCATTACCCAATATACAAATTAAAAATAACAAATTAAATTCAATAATGTTTGGATGGCGGCAAGTTATTTTGCTGTCCTATTGGATGGTATGACATGCGTTGCCATCCAGTGTCGGAGGACCGGTCCATCCACTCTTTCGGCTATTGCTGTCAGGAGACTGTTGGAGCTGTCACGCACCCGCCGCATGAGAGACGCGGTTCTCTTTCGTATTATGGCGGCGAATCCATCAATGTACGCCGCGGCAAACATACCTGACGCACTGCAGTGACGCGGCAGTCCCATCAGCATCCTGAAAGCATTATTGTATTGGACGCGTAGGGCGCTGTAAGCCCTTTGAGTACAGTTCATCCACAAACTTGCAGTGTAAAAAGATTGGCAGTAAGCCCTAAAAAGGGTGAGTTTTACACTTTCTGTGCACTTACCAAATCTGCGAATAACCATGTTACTTCTGACTGCCAGCGCCCTACGCTCTCTTTCAATATCCAAGTCGTCGTTTAGTGATGCGGTGACCCAGTGTCCCAAGTACTTAAATTTCGTAACTATTTTAAGTATGGTACCCCCTATCGTGACAACTGGTGTATGAGCGTATTGTTTGGTACCTGCTTTGAACACCAGCAGTTCGCTTTTGCTGGCATTGTACCTGAGACCATGGCTCTCCGCATACCTTTCGCAGATGTGTACTAGCTTTCTAAGTGCTCTGACTGAGGGGCTCAACAAGACCATGTCGTCTGCGTAGCTGATGTTGTTTACAAAGTTACCGTCTATAGAGCATCCGACCATGGCCTCATTGAGCTCCCCAATCAGTCTGTTAACATACAGACTGAAGAGCTTAGGCGAGGTTCTGCCCCCCTGCCTCACCCCACACTCCAGCCTATATGTCTCAGAGAGCGAACTCGACCATCTAACCTGATTTTCCTGGTGGCCATACCAATATTTTAACAACTCTATAAGCTCACCAGGCAATGATGTATCATTGTACAATTTCTCCCATAACTTTTCATAGGACACTAAGTCGAAGGCCTTGGAGAGGTCGAGAAAACACGCATAAATGGGTGTTTTCCTGTCCGTGTAGTACCGGACAGTATGCTTAAGACAAAGAACTGCTGTCTCTGTAGATAGACCTGTTTTAAACCCAAACTGAGCGTCGTGAAGGAGAAGATGTTTATCCAGTTCCCTGTCAAGCAAACTGTCCAACACCTTTGCTACAATGGTTGCCAACGAAATAGGCCTATAATTATTTACGTCAGAGGCGTCACCAGTACGGTTTTTAATAATTGGCACTACCAATGTTTTCATCATATCATTAGGCAAATATTTATGACGTGTGCAAAAATTAAAAAGCATCGCCAGCACTCTGGGGAGGTGAACACCGGCATGTTGCAGGTGTTCAATAGAGAGAGAGTCGTGTCCCGGTGACTTGCCGCGACTCATGTTTTTTAAAATGTTATATCACAAAAATTTTATATCACAAAAATGTTATATCACAAAAATTTTATTTCACAAAAATGTTATATCACAAAAATGTTATATCACAAAAATGTTATTTCACAAAAATGTTATATCACAAAAATTTTATATCACAAAAATTTCATATCACAAAATTTTTATATCACAAAATATGTATTTCATTTTGTGATGGGATGCAAAAAAGTAACTTCAGCTTAAACAGTGGTCATAGTATTTAGCTTAATCGGAGCGCCAGAGTTACAATTTTTTTATATCACGTTGGGTGGCAGATAAGCATACGACCCACCTGATGTGGAGCGATTTTCGTAGCCATATTAACGCTTGTAACATGAAATATTGATCTCTACTCCTTTCTTTCTGGTGACCTCACTCAGTCGCTGGAACACAACGGATCTCAAGGGAATATTCTGAGAGGTGGAGGTACTTCCCTAGTCAGGCAGCTTACAAATACGCTGTACCCTACCTCTATTGTGTACGTGCAGGCGAGGTTCGCTTTGGCTCTAAAGTTCGTCGTGAGGCACTTACTTACCCCCTAAACTATACTATATGTAGTGTAGTTAGTATGACTATATAGTTTTCACTTCTATCACAAAATAAATACTTGCCAAGCCCCTGTTTGCATCGATGGTGGTCACAAGCTGACTCAGTGGTCTCAGGTCAGCCTATGACTACAGCCGGTGCAATCTAGTCGAAATGTCAAGCAATAATAAAGGTATTTAAATACCCTTATGCATGATCGCGTTAATTCCCGGTATTATTTTCATATATCATGCAATGCTTGCAATGCAATTCTGGGGTGTAAGTAGTTCATCAATATCTTTGAACCAAAGCCAACATCACCTGCACGCGGTGCACCCTGATGAATGACATGTATTACCGACTATTTAATGAACAAACAGCAATGAACATGTCTGTTTGTCTTGGTCTGGGTGTTTTCTATGTATTACAAGTATGTATTTAAAAAAAATGTATTTAAGTAAGTATATTTATCAGTTGCCTAGTACCCATAACACAAGCTTTGCGCTTAATTTGGGACTAGATGGCGCTGTGTAAATTATGTGTAATACATGTATGCATTTACAGAAAAAAATGTATTTAAGTATAATATCAGTTATCTAGTACCCATAGTACAAGGTTTGCTTAGTATGTAATTTGTCCAGAATATTTAATTATTATTTAAAAATATAGAAAAATTGTGTAAATAATGAAATATAAAGAAATCCTAATTTCCTCTCACATATAAAAAAGCTTATAGGCTAATCTTTATTTCATTCCTCATTATTTATTTCCTTGGGCTAATAAAGCTGAAATATTACACAAGTATTTCACATCATAAAGTGAAATTCAGTGCGGATTACTCAGATACAAGCGCACAAAGTCGCGGGTCAAGCTAGTACAATAAAGTTTTACGGCCCCGGGGTTCAAGTAATAATAATAATAATAATAAATATTGTCACACAAATTACACAGCGCCATCTAGCCCCAAAGTAAGCGAAGCTTGTGTTATGGGTACTAGACAACTGATAAACATACGTAAATACACTTTTTTTTTTGTAAATACATACTTATGATACATAGAAAACACCCAGACCAAGACAAACAGACATGTTCATGCACACAAATGTTTGTCCCGTGTGGGAATCGAACCCACGAGCGTTGATGTCGAAGCCGCGTCATTGACCGCTTCGCCACCGAGCTCGTCGAAGTGCCTGGAATTGGCTACTGACTACTAATTGGGGTGTAAGAGGGTCACCATCATAGCGTTAAATTTAACCTTCATAAGTTAGGTATAGATTGTAAGAGGTCGACAAATCATTCTATAATATTATAAATGAGAATTTTTGAGGGCGTGGATATATAAGAAATTGGATAAATTTAGCTGCTTTAAAGGTCTCAAAAAATTAATATATCTCACTTATATTTGCGTGCAGCGACCGGTCTATTCTGTATCAAGCGCCGTATCAACGCCCCCCCCCCCCCCCCCCCCAATGGATCCGCTATACACGACACTTTAAAGCGTCCTTTAAGGTAATACCGTAATACTATTCTTTTTAACCGACTCAAAAAAAGGAGGAGGTTCTCAATTCGGCTGTATTTTTTATTTTAATGTTTGTTACTTAATCTTAATAAAAAAAATTGGTTGCCTGTAAAGTCGGTATACGGGCGAAAGTTTTACGTGACAACGACTTTGAGTGGTAAAATGTTTTCGAGTGGAAGGGACGCATGCCTTTCACTTTTTATGTCTGTCTCTCTCGCTCTTAGAAGGGACGCGTGCCTTTCACTCGCTCTCATTGTAAGCGCATAACGTGAGCCAGTTTCTTGAAGTGTCACCCGGCTAACCAATTTATAAGACGTTGTCACGTCAAAAGATTTTTTTCTTATAAAAAAGATTTGAAAAAATCTTTTTTATTTGATAGAGTATACTTCCATATTGGTCCCATATTTTTTTCATCATTGTCATCATCTTCACCCTGTATCTACTTACATAAATATAGAGTAATGTATGGAGTCGTTTTTTTTTGCATTTACTATGTTCACTTCACAACTATATGTAACGCCATCAGCATGTAAAGTGAAATCTAAATTAAGCATGTAACGGAACGCAACGTCCAAAACACTGCGGTAATTGTGGTAATAGTAAACAACGTGTCCGGAACGTGCAACCGCGATGGCAACGTCAAATTTGTCGTCATATCCTGAACGCAATGTAATAGGTAATATATGTAATAGGTACTCGTATATGTCGTCACATCTATGGTAAAGTAACGAATCTGCAAAAAATGAATTTTACACGAGAGCGTTTTGAAGGTTTATACCTTAAATATTTTTTTTGTAGTAATAGGCATTCTGGTGATGTTGGACATTTTGGCTTTCAAAATACTATCTTTTTTAGATGGAATTGACAAATTTTAAATATTTACTACAGATCAGGAATAAACTCACATTCGAAAATTTACAACATTATATATAGAAATTAAAAGGTATCTATGTACACTTTGGTAAACTTACGAAAGTGCCACTTTCGCAAGTATCATGTGAAAAATAATCGACTACAACCTTGGTAAACATATGCAAGTGGCACTTTCGTAAGATTACCAAGGTGTACATAAATATCTTTTATTTTTTTATATAATAATATAAATGTTGTAAATTTACGAATCTGAGTTTATTCCTGATCTTTGGAGAATATTGAATATTTGTCGATTTTAATTACATATTTAAAAAATTTCCTTTTTATTTTTCTGCAGAAAATGTTCAAGTAAACACCAATACTGTAAAATTGAAGTACAACAAGTAAGTTGCATTGTAAATAAAATTCGAAATAGAGAATACAAAAATAAATGCGTACAGTCAAATAAATCTTTATTTTAATAATGGTTAAAAGTCTTCAGCCTCTTCTACATTTGGCTGTGACAAGCGGTGCTCTGTTCAATTTTCGAGTGTACAGAATCACATAGCATGTGGCTATGCCCAGTCTCATAAAAAACGTGATCTATTGTTTGTGGTGTCGGGTTGTTTGTCACCAAATAAAAGATAAGAGATTCCTGTAACCACTCTCGATCATTTAAGTTTATGTTTAATATTAAAGCCAAAGTATTTTTGATAATACTATTCTAAATTTTTAATAAGGTCTATATGTTTCCAAAGTTGACAACATCTTACAAGATAAGTAAATTTGGGTACGAATAGACAAAAACGAATAATTGTAAAAGCCATATGAGTATTAAGTAGTTTCAGTTAAACGGTCCGAGAATAGTAGAAAATTTTGAATTTTATCATTGATAAACCGAGGGAAAGATTCATCTAAGATAGAAGACCCTAGCAAACAGAGCGTAGGTACTATTATCGACTATTTTTATATTTGGAGCCAGATTATAAAATTTTTGTATCGCCGAATCTTTTTCCGGATAAGTGTCTGGAATGAAGAATTTTGAAAAATTTAGATCTAAACCAATCGAGCGAAATTCAGATATTAACGTTGTAAGGTCTTCACGTAAGCTATTTTCATCACCACCTAACGTACCATCGTCCAAATACCAAATATTTAGTTTAGATTGTAGACGCTGTATGATGGGGTATATAGACTAAAAACAGCTGGACCCAGAGGATCGCCTTGCTGACAACCTACAGCGGAAGAAATTTTGTGTCCGCTAAATATCAAATTTGAAGAAGAACCATAACATTACATAACAAAGAAAACCGTATAAATTTGGAATTTTGTCTTTGACTTCTGTTAGAAGGGCTCCCCTTTTACATACATTTACCCTGTTGCAACTAATTAGAGATGTGCAATAAATGTTTTTTTTTTTGTTAAATTATAATCGATTACTTTTATTATATACGTAATAATATTATAAAAAACAATGATCGAAAGAAAAGTTATAAATATTGTTTATGTCTTACATATTTATATCCACATACCTAATTGTTTAATTATTATTATCAAACCAGATTTGAAATTGGCGCCACTTTTGGAAATTTTCTAATATTCCAATGAAACATTATCAGGTGCAAATGGTTTGTTGTGTTATAGTCTTCACTCACTCTCTCTTTCAAATACGACGATTTTATTCTAAAATATTACCTACAGAAATAAATCGATTATGCTAATTCAGTAATTTATTTTGGTTTACTAGGGAAAATCTGGATACTTTTTGCACCAATGTAGACTCATCAACATGACGTCAGATTCATATTTTTGCTGTGGGTTACGAAACCAATTTGGATACTATTTGCTACCAATATATTCACCAATATGCCACATTCGTAAATGTACAATGGGATTGATCAGTTAGATAATGTTTGTTACCAATGTAAATTCATGAATGTGCCAGATTCGTATGTTTGTTATAGGGGTTATTTGATCATTTGGATTATGTTTTCTACCTATGTAAATTCACGAATGTGCCAGATTCGTAAGTTTATTAAGGGCTTTTTGATTAAATAGAAATGTTTGCAACTAATGTAAATTCACGAATATGCCAGATTCGTAAATTGACAGTGGCACATCATGCGCGAATTGTGTAAATTCTCCTTGGTAAACTACCTTAAATAGATTTGGTAGGTTTACTATGGGTGTATCCGAATAAAATGTAGATTCGAACACTTTCAATTCTGTAACCATCACTGATAGAAATACATAAGTTTGCCATGGTGTGTATTACATCATTAGGTACAGTTTTTCATTAAAATATTGATTTAGCTAAAACAGCAGATTCGTAAGTTTACCGTGGATGTGACGATGTAACCTCGTATATGCCTACAGCAAATGAGAAAACCGGTGATTTCGCTAAATTCATAGAAAAAATAAAAACATATCATTCATACGACGTTGGATGGCAGACAAGCATACGGCACGCCTGATATGAAGCGGTTACCGTAGCCATATCAACAGTCGCAATATAAAATATAGCTCGCGCCCCGCCACCCCCGCTGGCAACGTAGCATCTTCTTCCTGCCATTCTGGTGACCTCACTGACTCGCAGGAACACAACAACCCTCAAGGGAATTGTTATTTAGCTGCGGTATTCTGTGAGGTGGAGGTACAATCCCCAGTCGGGTAGCTTACAATTACGGTCCCTACCTCTCTTTTCGCCAGAGCTTCGTAGGTCAATCA
This sequence comes from Hypsopygia costalis, assembly GCA_937001555.2. NCBI lineage: Eukaryota > Metazoa > Arthropoda > Insecta > Lepidoptera > Pyralidae > Hypsopygia > Hypsopygia costalis. The sequence continues at coordinate 8,689,947 of OW443350.2, forward strand.
GCAGGGTGCACCATGTGTAGGTGCACTTACACCCCAATTATATTACCAAAATATATTACCAAAAGCAAAAGATAAATATGTTGGATTAAAAGAAAAATATAATAGTATCATGTCTCTCTTATATCGATAATAATATTATTAAAAGCGAATGCAAAGTATTATAAACACAATATTTGTTCTTATTATGTACGATACGTGTTGAATTTGGATTTTGCAATCTCATTTCATATATTTAACCATCGTGAATGTACAAAATGAATGTAGTTTTTACGTGATCAGCAAATAAATAGACAAACTAATATTTTATAATTTTACAATTCGAGTTAGAATAAAAAACAATTTTTGTGTGATAACTTTTAAAACATTCGCGTTTTTTTTATACTACGTCAGGGGGCAGGGCAAGCATACGGCCCGCTTGATGTGAAGCGGTTACCGTAGCTATATTAACGCTCGCAACATACAATAATGCTCGCGCGCCGCCGCTCCCGCTGCCACATATCAATGCTCGCAACATATAATATCGCTTGCACGCTGCCACCCCCGCTGCTAACGCAGCATCTCCTTCCTTTCTGGTGACCTCACTCACTCGCAGGAACACAGCAACCCTCAAGGGAATTGCTAATTGGATGCGGTATTCTGTGAGGTGGAGGTATATGGAGGAGTATACTGTAACAATTCTAACTCATAAGTATTTGTGGTTACGCGTGTTACCAACATCGCAACCGCAATGTTTTGTATCGGACAGTCAGACACGCTGCCGTTGCCGTGTCCGAAATTAACATTGGACATGTCTAACATGACCGCAATGTCCGGCTTTAACTATCTCTTACTATATATATCATATATCTAAATCAAATCATTTTATTTGCATAGAATAGGTTTACAAACAAATCTTAAAATAATAATAAAGAATCTCCCGCCCTGCCGTTACCGATACCGCCATCTTGGCCCGGGATAGCAGGACTACCAGGTACTGGGGGCCACACATTTCTGATAAAAGTAATTGAGAAGTGATGCTCTTAAGTCGCCACGCTAGGAGGCGGATTGGCGACTATCGCCAGAGACTCGTTTGTTAGATGATAGGGTACACCACGTGCAGGTGGGGTTGGTTTTGGCTGAAAAGATGATGTTAATGAGCTACTTAGCCTCTTCTTATCTAGTATAGTTTAGAAATATTCGAATGAGATAATTTTTAACCGACTCCAAAAAAAGGAGAAAAGAACTTTTTAATGTGAAAGAGTATACTTCCAGATTGGTCCTATATTTGTTTCATCATATCATCAGCCTGTATCTACATACGTAAATGTAGAGTAATGTTTGGAATCGATTTTTTTTTTGTTAAAATTACTATCGTTTCCACCCGAAACTCAAATTTTATATACGTAAATAAACGTATGTATAATCGAATAACTTTTCCTTGTTGACTTTGGTTTTTAACCTCGAATTTTCGTGGGCATACACTTACGAGATTAGGGTTGTATCCCTCGGGGATATAGGAGGGTTGAAAACCCTCGTAGAGCCTTACCTGTAACCCTTAATTGTACCTATTCGTGCCTCTGATTTATTTATTTAAATGAAAAATGTATCGATTTTGTTAGACCACTCTATACCCTCCTACCTTTTATTATATTTTCTTACTACTAAGTTGGAAAAGAAACATACGGCCTGGCTGAAAGAAAGCAGTTACATCACACACATAGGTTACAGCCTATGCATGCAATATCAGGGACATACGCACGCTACTATACCCGTTATAAGGCAAATTAAAAATTAAAAAAAACCCCTACCTTCTTGTTCAGTCAAGGCCTTTCATTTGATACCCATATTGAGTGTGTAGTGAAAAGATATATTTAATTCTCCATTTTGTGGTGGCCATCAAGCCAGAAATCGGACTATAATGAAGCTTTGCACATCAATGTATTTTTTATACTACGTTGGGTGGCAGATAAGTATACGGCCCGCCTGAAGTAAAGCAGTCGGAAAATAAGAGTAATTGTACAGCTTGCATGCCATACGTACGAAGTACTATTACTTATACTGTGGCCATACTAACTATTGCTCCATATAGGTAGTTCTAATGAACCTTTTCTTGTTGGCACTTTTAAAAAAGGCCCTGAAATGTATGGAGGCTGAATGGTCAAATTTACAATTATATAATAAATAAATAAATATTCCTGGACAAATTACACACGGCCATCCAGTTCTAAACTAAGCAAGGCTTGTACTATTGGTACTAGACACTAGATAACTGATATAATACTTAAACACATTTTTTTTGTAAATACATACATATAATTCATAGAAAATACCCAGACCAAGACAAACAGACATGTTCATGTACACAAATATTTGTCTTGTGCGGGAATTGAACCCGCAACCTCGGAGTCAAAGTGGCCACTGCTAACCATTCGCTCGTCGGGCTCGTCAATTCTAAATGTCATATGAATAGCACAACAAAGAGATTTTATTAAATCCTAACGCGTAAACAAATATTTTTATTCTAAGTCTGAAAGGCTCTCACATAAGTAAACCTCCTTTCCAATAACATTTACGGAATCACGATTTTCCTAAATGTGAAAATTCGCATTGGGACCGGCTATTTTCATAACTTTCTATCTGCGGAGTAAAAAACACTGGGCTCAGGAAAGCAGGCCTTAGCCATAAATAATAATGTTCCCAAAGTAATAATATTTGATAGAATTCTTCAGTTATCATTTGTATTGTGACACAGGGAAAGATGGAAGGGAAAGATGGAAAAATTGCCGGCCATTTATGATATTTTTTCAAAAAAACATATAAATTCTCATTAAATGAAATAAAAATAGATTTATTGTAGATTTCAACTTCACTCACATAATTCAAAAGTACAACAAACACAATATTTTATAAAGCAAGGCCGTAGAGCTTCTGTTGAGTAAAACATCAAAATGATATGGGATAGTACAGGTTACGGCGTAGCTCCAACAATATGACGTAGCACTACATGTGCCGTAGCACTAGATATTGCGTAGCACGTTATAGAGTTTTGCGCTAAACATTCTATCTAACTAAACATTCATTTTTATTTATATAGATAAAACATATATTCAGAAAAATGTTTTATTAATTATGTTATAAGATTGATAAAATACATAACTAAAACTAATCTAAAAACCTTTTTTTTTTGTATATAAAGAATTAACTGAAATTTACTTACATACTAATTACATACATAAATACCCCCAAGATCATTGCCTTTTTTACATATGCCGTAGTTACCTAAGAGTAAATACCAATTTCTTTATATTGTATTAAGTTTTCATCAACCCTTATTCACCCCACACTGTTGGAATATGGGTCTCCTCGCATTCGAAGGGGTTCAGGGCATGTTCCACCGCGATGTACAACTGCGGGTTGGCGGAGACCAGTGATTTTATTACGAAATAAAACAGCATTTTCAGATGAAAACAAGCAAGATGAAATTTAATTACATAATTACAATTGGAAAGTGAATACACCAGAGGCAGTAAGCATTATAGATGACGCATAGACGTTGCTATATCTAAACATGAAATTCCAATAGTTTTGAAGCCGCCTAAAGACCACTGACCTGAACCATAGTATAAATAGAGAAGTAAGGTAACTTCATACAAACGCACCGAGCGCGGTTTGTATGTGAGCGCGCCCGTACGTATGGCCGTCGCACGCACACACTGACAACATTTATAGGAGGATAAATGGAGCGCCAGTCGGGGTCGGAGCTGCGCCGTACGCAAAACCGCGCAAGATTCGCGCCTGCGCTGACGTTCGTTAATAATTTGAACATTTAGGTACCTACCTACGTCGTATATAACTACAAATTCGTTAAAGATGGCTACAAAGTCGACTAGCCATAAAAAACATTGCAGTGTTCATGGATGTCTCAATAACAATTTGTCGGATACCCTAACCATTCGGCCACCGACACTCCTAATAATCACATGATAAGTGTGTAAATTAAAAAGTATTAAAAATAGTTTAGTGTAAAAAATAATATATAATAGGTACTTAATAAAAATATATTTTCATAATAATTTAGATTATTTGAATAAATATTATGATTCAGTAAAGCTACGTTTTAATTAATCGTATTCCTATTTAGACCGTAATTTTTCAAATGGGGTGTAAGTAGTTCATCATCATCTTTGAACCAAAGCCAACTTCACCTGCACGCGGTGCACCCTGCTAACTGACAAACGAAGCTCTGGCGAAAAGAGAGGTAGGGAGCGTAATTGTAAGCTACCCGACTGGGGAATGTACCTCCACCTCACAGAATACCGCAGCTAAATAACAATTCCCTTGAGGGTTGTAGTGTTCCTGCGAGTGAGTGAGGTCACCAGAATGCAAGGAGATGCTGCGTTGGCAGCGGAGGTGGCGGCGCGCGAACGATATTTTATGTTGCGAGCGTTAATATGGCTACGGTAACCGCTTCACATCAGGTGGGCCGTACGCTTGTCTGCCACCCGACGTAGTATAAAAAAAAATAAAAAAAGAAATAAAAAAAAATCACTAAACAGATAACATGAAGTAGGTTTTATCAAATGGTAGGAGTCCGCCTGGGTGAGGACCACTGCCTTATCTATTTCTGCCGCCAAGCAACAATGCTTGCATTGTTGTGTTTTGTGTTCCGGTTTGAAGGACAACGCACCTGCGATTCTGCATTTTTGTTGCCAACAGCTTGTATGCGTGAATCGTGGATGTTATGGGCGACAGTTACCGCTCACCATCAGGTGGGCTGTCTGCTCGTTTGTCACTGAGTAAGCATGCATTAAAATGTAGGTAATGAAAAAATTGCAGTCACTCCTGGTGTATGTACAAAAATAATTATTTTTATTATTTTTAGATTTCCACACCCAAAGGGTAAAAACGGGACCCTATTACTAAGACTCCGGTGTCCGTCTGTCTGTCCGTCTGTCACCAAGGGCTGTAGGTATCTCATGAACCGTGGTAGCAAGACAGTTAAAATTTTCACAAATGATGTATTTCTGTTGGCGCTATAACAACAAATAATAAAAGCAGAATAAAATAAATATTTAAGGGGGGCTCCTATACAACAAACGTGATTGGTGTCGTTTTTGGTACGGAACCCTTCGTGACCGAGTCCGACTCGCACTTGGTCGGCTTTTTGTTACAGATCCCTAACACTTACCCTACTTAATTTTGTATTTTGTACCTTACTTAATTTTGTATAATAGAGATTGACTAAGTATTTTTGACGGTTGAATAAACTATTAAGCGACAGCCCTACGTGTTTAGGCTATTATCTCCCGCTCGGGGCTTGAGTTCTCCTACTTCTCTATTTTTATTATGCCTGAACTACTGTCATCTAATGACAACAGCCGCGACCGATGACTTTACGTATCTTCCGAAGCACGAAAAAGCTTGAAATTAATAAAAGCTGAAATATCTGACCCGTCGAAATATAGGTCAATTGCTATTACCTCCCTATTCTCTAAGCTAATGGAGCGCGTAATCAACATGCGACTTTTAAGATCCTAGAAGAGCACGTCTTTTTTTATTTGATCAGCGACCGTCAATACGGCTTTCGCCACAGTCGTTCGGCTGGTGGAAATGTATTTAAGTATATTATCAGTTATCAAATGCTCATAGAATATAATACAAGCTTTGTTTAGTTTTCGACTAGATGACCGTGTGTAATTTCATACATTGTGCAGGAATATTTATTTATTTCTTTAATGTTTGTAGGATATCATTTTGCGAGTATGCCGCTCATCGCTTCGCTCCTCGTTAACCTAAGCGAGGTTATAAGCGACGCTGTTGATAATAAAAGCAAATCGTATATGACGTAGTAATAGTACTTAGTATAGTGTAAAAGACGGTTATGTTGAGAACCTATTGGAAAACAAATAGTAGTATAATAAATCTTTATTGCTACTAACATTATGTAATATTAGAAACAGAGTAGTTAGGAAAATGTTAGGAAGAAAATTTTCGGAGTTCCAATTATCGGAATTGAAAATTTAGGTGAACTTTGGCGCACCCTTTTTTATCATTTGACTTAATACATCTTAATAACCTTTTTTTCTAAGACTAAGGTGACCAACAAGCTTACTATCATCATCATCGTATAATATCAGTTATCTATGGGTACTAGATATCTGATATTATACTTAAATGCTTTTTTTTAGTATAAATACATACATCTAATATATAAAAATACCCAGACCATGACAAACAGACATCTTCTTGCACACAAATGTATGTCTTCTACGGGGATCGACGCCGCAACCTCGGAGTCAAAGTGGCCATTGCTAACCATTCGACCACCGACTCGTCCTTTACCCAGTTTCAAATTACAATTTCCATATATTCTATAAACCGAAATTGCCGAGTTCTAGAAATTGCCTTGCCCATATGGCTTCGGATCCAATTTGAGTAAATGATATAAGTTATTGGCCGAAGTTCAGTGGTGACTATAAAACTACGGTGGTGGCTGCCCTATAAACTAATATTGGAAGGACAAGTTGTGTTTGTTGAAATCACTCTGAAATGTTTAGGGTTGTCTACTTGGAGATAGTATGAGTTGATAGAATTTCGGTTTGAGTCTGATGATTCTACACTGAATATATTTTAACTCTACTAGAAAATAATAATCTTACTAATCTCTACTAATATAAATATGAATGTGAGTTTTTTGTTACACTTTTACGCCGGAACTACTCAACCGATCATGATGAAACTTTGTACATCATCATCATCATCATCAGGTCATTATAGTCTCCACTACAGGAGCACGACCCTCTCTCGTCCGTCCTAGACAGAAGGAGGATTTGGCCTACACTCCCCACGCTGGCCAGACGGGTTGGGGAAACTTTGTACACATATACTCAAAGTTATTAAAAAGGACATAAGTTATTTTAAAAACAAAATATAAATACGGGCGAAGCCGCGGGTGGAAATGGTTTAAGCTTTGAGTTGATAGATCAGACAGTAACGGTTTTATAGTTATAGATTGTTGTGTTTCTGAGAGTGAATTAGGTCATCAGATGTGAGGACATACTAGGTTACCATCTCACTTAATACCGCTTTACATCAGGTGGGTTTGGCACCCGACGTGGAATAAAAAAAAGCGTCGCCTAACCCGCCACATTAGATTTATGTTGAAATTAAAAAGTATGTTGTTGATATTTTGCTATCCCTCTCAAGTAGTGTCTCCTTAGAAGCGTAAGTTAAGGAAAACACAGATTAACTAAGTGCCTTTTAATGGTTACTTGGCATCAAAATAGCGTAAGTGTAGTAATTAGTGTAATCCTCTTCATATTTATGACTTGCAGAATGCCTTGTTAGCGTATTTAACAAGGAAAGGTTTATTCGGAGCCGAATATTCAGAAACGCTTATAAAAAACTGCGTCTGCTTGACTGAACTACAGACGGGACGGGGACCCACCGCACATTCCCACCACTGTGTCCTCTGTGTAGCCAGGATTAACAGCAGCGACCACCAAAAAGGCAATGAACAGTGAAGTCCATTGCAGTCCCGGGGGTAAGACTACGGCTGCTTTGGAACTCACAACGAATTTAATCAGAACAAATTAGTAGGAGTAAGAAGTTTTTGGAATCTGACTTCCGCTCTTAGTAATGTGAAAGACAGCAATATGGTAAATAAGGTATTGAAAGCCTAAGGAGGTGACTAGTCAAGTAAAGCTCAACTGTCGTGCACTACAGATTTTTAGTATCTTACACTATTGGAGACCTAAAACATCGAGTTATTACCTAACACATCGATTCCAATAACATGAATTGAACAATAGACGTGAAAACTTCATCTCCTTGCGTCTTGCTCTCTCCCAGCCGATTTACCTGAATTATCGTTACAGATCTGAGCGTAACGCACAAAATGTACAGCGAGCCTGAATTTCAGTTCCATTATAATTTCGGATTGTAAACATTTTTTTTATTCCACAATGGTGAAAAATAATTTAAGCATACTGTTCACCCGACAGAAAGCAGTTTCCTTCCCAGGATCGCTTAATGGTAATCAACTGTCATTGCTAACCGTACAAACTTCTGTGTATTTTCGAGATTTCCGGTCCGAAGCCTTTCTTTGTAAGTGCTTTTCAAAGGTTACCAAGCTTTTACATTTGGACGAAAAGCCCGACTTAAGTCGTGGATCAGCCATTCTTTATACTGACCAAATATAAGGCTGCCAAGATATTAGGTGGCAATCAGCTCGGGTTTATCTACTTATATATTATGATAGTCAATATCCGAAAACTATATCCTACGTCTGACCAGGCAAACCTCGGTTACCTTACCTAACTCTCCAGAAGCAAGTCGAGCCTCGTTCGCTTCGCTCGCTCGGCTTTTGTTGATCACAAGCTTAACCTAACCTAACCAAGCTATCGCTTCGCTCGCTTTTGTTTACTACAATCATAACCTAACTAACCAACATTATTGGTCAAAATTACATTAGAATGAGCGATGCGAGCGATTGGCCGTGTGGTTTCCGGCAGACTAGAATAGAATCACTCCGTGTCTTCCCGTGGATGTCGTGCAAGGCGACTAAGGGAACTACATTATAAAACATCGATCAGGCCTCCGTCCCGTCAGGCCCGATCAGGCCCGTCTGGCCAGCGTGGGGAGTGTAGGCCAAATCTTCCTGTATGGAACGGACAAGAGAGGGTCGTGCTCCTGTAGTGGAGACTAAAATGACCTGATGATGATGAGCGATGCGAGCGAGGCAAGACTAGTTTTTGGAAAGGGAGGCGAGGTGCCGAAAAGAAACCAAAAATGTGACACATGTTTAAACAGAGAAAAAAAATTCAAGACGCCGGAAATTCGCTATTTTTTTTTATAACTTTAATATAATACTCACAAGATAAATACAAAACTAATGACATATCATCACATTCGGTTCAGCCATTTAGAAGTTACGAGGGAACTTAGGGACTTACATACTTATAGGCCAAACACATAACGTTTTATTTCACTTTTTAGCTCCGTCGCTGTTGGATAAGAATATTTATTTGATTAGGGTAAAGTATATACAACTTTATTTAAAAAATATTACATAAATATGCAACAGAATAAAACAACTATAAAACTAAAGGTACTTTAGTTTTATAGTTAAACTAAAGGTACTTTAGTTTTATAGTTGTAAAACTAATAATACTAAAATAAAACTAACCTAAAACTAAAATAAATGAAAAAAGTTTGACCCATGTGGCAACGTTCCCAAGATGCTAGCAGCATTACCTCACGGGATGACTAAACTCATCCTTTGGGCGAGGAATGTGCCAGATCTTGGGTCACCAGTTACATCGACCAATCTTTTTCCTAATTCTTTTACAAAGGTTTTTGACCCCATGGGCCAAGGGTTTCGACCCCGAATAGAACAAATGCGTATTCGTGGCTGATATAGGGGAAAAGTATAGGGGTCGGGTTAGTGGTATTGTGTATTAATATGATGGGTAGTATAATACATTTCATGCCCATGACTTGCAGACCGCTTAGAAATACAATAAGAGACATTTGTCGCTAACAAATTGAAATTGAATACAAATGATTCACGCCATTGTGGCAATTTCCGATATTTGCATCAAATCACCATTTTAAATAACCCCCTGGGACCGTTCCGTTTCAATGGCTTGAAAGAAATTGGTTTGGACCTTTTTATATTGCTAGATATTGCATCAGTTTTCATTTGTTAATCATTCTCGCTAAATTGAGACCATACCTTCCATAAAGTTCACGCTACATAAAATTTTTAGAATAATTGTTATGCGATATAATCAAGACTAACTTCCGCCCGCGGCTTCGCACGCGTTTACGAAAAAGTCTACATTTTTCGGGTTAATATATAGCCTATGAGACTCATAAATAACGTGGCTTTCTATTGGTAAAATAATTTTCAAAATGAGTTCAGTAGATCCAGATATTACCCCCTACAACCTCACAAATTGTATCTCTTTATAATATTCTTATTTATTTAAATTTTAATGACTATAAAATTTATGGTACAATGAGCGGACTTAATAATTAACTTAATTAGCTGAGTGAATAGGGTTACTTGATATAAAGAGATATCTTTGAACCAAAGTCAACTTCACCTGTAAGCTACCCTACTGGTGAATGTACCTCCACCTCACAGAATACCGAAGCCAAATAACAATACCCTTGAGGGTTGTTGTATTCCTGCGAGTGAGTGAGGTCACCAGAAAAGAAGGAGATGCTGCGTTGGCAGCGGGGGTGGCGGCGCGCAAGTGATATATTATGTTGCGAGCGTTAATACGGTTACGGTAAGCGCTTCACTCAGGCGGGCCGTATGTTTGTCTGCTACCCGACGTAGTTTAAAAAAAAAAGATACTGTGTTAGCAGCGAGGCTGCACTAGCAATACTATTTTTATTGCGAGCGATGCATATATAAACGGTAATCGCTTTACATTAAGCGCACCGTGTGCTTATGTTGTATATTTTTTTTATATTTTGGCTTATAAAGAAATCTCAATCTTAAAATCCTCATTTTAAATTTTTGCTTCAGGCTATGGTAGAAAGATACAAGATATGTTCCTGCCGTAATTTGCCAAGACTACGTCACGAATTTGGTTGTAGAAAATGTAATTTTTCATACAAAATACAGCTGATGACGTAGGCACGTTCAAATCACGTGACCACATTTGTTTGTAATGAAGATACCACATGTCTATGTACCATGCTTCAGGCAATATTGCTGGGAGCGGCACACGACTGCTTGTTGTCCATGTAATATCAGGTCTTTTACTAGTCCTTACGTAAATAAAAAGGCTTAGAATTTTTTTGCTATAAAAAAAGCAGCGGCACTCCAGGAGTGCCGACAGAAGTGAAAACTTGACCAATTTGGTATGTGTGTATGTTTTTAAATCGTCAGCATTCCCTTTTTCTAAATCTCGTACGTGTATTTCGGGAACGAGAGTAGCGTGGACTAAACGCGGAGAGCAAAGGTCAACTGACGAAGTGACGAACCAATAGCGTACAAGCAAGCATGCAGTGCGCGACGCGCCCGCCCCGCATTACGTCAAACCGCATCAAATAGACCGGTGTCGGTTACGGTAAGAGTGTAGCGAGTTCAATGGTTTTATCCCATCTCAAAAAATGCCCAACGCGCCTAAAGAAATTTTCAATTCAAAAATTGTTGTCAAAAGCCAAAATTAATATTCGTATGTCATACTTAAATTATATTTACATAATACATCACCAGGGAGCCTTGTCGTTTGAATTATTTCGTACGTAACATGACTAGAAACGAAATTCAGTTGTAACATATTTCCCAAGAAAAAAGCTGAACAGTCTCTTGAATACAAAGCGTCTATCAGTTCGTTTTGCCGACATATTTTATGGAAATCATACAATAATGTAGACAGTATTTATCATGAGGTATTTATATAATAATATTCAGCTTGTATAAATTATAAATTGTTCCGTATGGAAATATGTGAACTTTGTTAATTCAAAGAGGTTCCTTTATTAAAAGTCTTTTAGTAACTCGTATGCCCACTTCTATTTTTTGGATCTATCTAATCTTGGAATGGGTACAGCATGGGCGTGGGGGGAGGGGGTTGTATTCTACCATCAGCCCCTTACCACCATCTCTTATTGCGATTCAATAACTGAATAGATTGCTTATTCATGCCAATGAATAAGCGACTCTATTTTTTGAAATAGAGTACAACCCCTCCCCCCACGCCCATGCTGTACCCATTCCAAGATTAGATAGATCCAAATGCTTATTCATACCAATGAATAAGCGACTCTATTTCAAATAAAATAGAGTCGCTTATTCATTGGTATGAATAAGCAATCTATTCAATTATTGAATCGCTATAAGAGATGGTGGTAATGGAATAGAGTCGCTTATTCATTGGTATGAACAAGCAATCTATTCAATTATTGAATGGCAATAAGAGATGGTATGGAATAGAGTCGCTTATTCATTGGAGTGAATAAGCAATCTATTCAATTATTGAATCGCAATAAGAGATGGTGGTAAGGGGGCAGGTACCAGAAGGTACCTGTAAATTTCATAAATGTACTTCGACCGTCGAGACAGGCTACGGCCTGTCTATGGATAGGTTTATTTACCTCGAACTCCTCCGTCCTTCGGAGAGCACGTAAGCCGTCGGTCCCGGTTGTCGTCATTATACGACAGTTGTTAAGTCAAGTCGGTGTCCTGTGGCTTGAAAACACTGCCCTCTAATCCGCAGTTGAGCAGCGTGATGGAGTATGCTCTAAAGGCTGGTCAATCCCAGGCACGCGCGCCACAGATTAAATAAATAAATAAATATTGTCAGACAAATTACACAGCGCCATCTAGCCCCAAAGACAACTGGTAAACATACTTAAATACATTTTTTTTTTGTAAATACATACTTATGATACATAGAAAACACCCAGACTAAGACAAACAGACATGTTCATGCACACAAATGTTTGTCCTAAGTGGGAATCGAACCCACGAGCGTTGGTGTCGAAGCCGCGTCATTGACCGCTACGCCACCGAGCTCGTCATTACTTTTTGGCCCCCCAACGCATTCAAATATACTCGCTAACGGCACTGGTTTACCGGCCGTCGACACGCCGATGGTCGTTTCGATGTGACATGGAACATCAGAGGGCCAATCCTCGTAATTTTTCTACGATCGCAGATTGAAAGTTGACCGAATCGAGATTGAATTGTGAATTGACTAAAATTATATACTTGATTTCATTGATTAATTATTATCAATTCTTTTAGTTGGCAAAGTAACATTCTTAGTTTGTTTAATTCTCAGTCATATTCCGTTATAAACCCACTTAAATTAAACTTTGAAGTTACATAATGTGATACGAGAATACCAAATTTGACATTTGTTAGATCGAGACTGGATCGGAACTGAATTCTGACTACATTCTAATTACGAGAATTGCCCCTCAGGTCTATATAAATGACCCGATGGATGACAAGAAATCCATATTATGGCCCACATCCAAAAATAAATTTGAGCAGCCTTGCTCTAAACCATTTTCGATTGAGGAGACTCGAACTCGATATCGTCTCGACTCGTATCCCAATAGTAGGTTGATTCTGGGTTGAAGCCGAATTGTTATGTTACAATTATGTTTTTTTTTATTCATATATCAATTATATTTAAAAGAAGTGTTTTTCTATTATCTTTTTCTAACAAATTATGTATCTATTTTACTGTATTCTACGTTATTTATTAAATGTCACACATAACTCAAAAGAAAAATAGCCTCTTGGAATTTATTACATTCTATTACCAATAACCCTAAATAAAAATAAATTATTTACCCTCATAAAATAATTATTTGTAATTACTCGTATTCTATATCAATGTTTATTGTTTACAATGTCGACTTCAACTTACTAAAATAACTGTCAATTGACACTTTGTTTGACATAACATACCTTCGCTCATTCGGTCAATCAATCCTTCTTCTTTTTTTGTTTGTTTCACTTTGGCAATCACTTTTATGTTGAAAAAGAAACTTTAATTAAAAATTAAGTATTATTAATGACCGATTTTCCACGAAGTATTAATATTTATTTCTCTGTTATTTTGTATTACTGATTTAGTTTTATTTTATTTAGTGTTATACTACCAGGTTTATTTGCCGGCAGGACAAGTATATATCCATATTCTTCCTATTATTTTTTTTTGATAGCGATATTTTATTAACAATCCTATTATTTATTTCGTATCATATTGTTAAGTATTATATATATTTGTTTTAGTTATACGAATGCAGCATGGTGATGAGTCTAGTGGGGAGGAGTCGTTTGTTTCAGCATCAGACCTGTCTAATTCCAGTTTTGATTCGTGCACTTCCATGGGTCCGCAACCGACACTGGGTGCACTTGTAAACAACATATTCGAAGACAACAAATGCAATCTAAATATTTGTCATATTAACGCTCAGAGCATACCCAGTCATTATACACAGTTACTTGAGGCATTCTCTAGTGATTCAGTTAGTATTATTTTAGTGTCGGCGAGCTGGCTAAAACCGAGTCTTCTGTCTACAAATTATCACTCCCTGGCTTCGTACTGATACGAAATGATCGTATTGGTAAGGGTGCTGGTGGGGTTGCAATTTACTTACGTAGTTCAATACCATACAAGATAATTTCTCAATCGCCTTCACTATACACGGCCTCCCCTGAACACTTATTTTTAGAAATCTCATTAAACGGTACCAAGGTTCTTGTAGGCGTAGTCTACTGTCCACCTAGCATTGACTATTTCATGAAGTTTGAAACGCTTCTCGAGTCTGTTAGGACAGAATATTCACATCAGCTAATTATGGGCGACTTCAACACGTGTTTACTGAAGGGTGACACTAGATCTTCCAAACTTCTTAATATCATCAAGTCAGTTAATCTTTCAACTCTTCCACTGGCTCCTACTCACCATAGCAACAATAGTGATTCATTACTGGACTTGATGATCACTTCATCGGAAAGCCGCATAGCTAGCTTTGGTCAACTTCCTGCTCCTGGGTTTTCTCACCATGACCTTATTTACTTATCATACAAAATAAAGGCACCTAAAGTTAAACCCAAAGTATTGGAACTGCGTTGTTTTGCGCGTATGGACATACAGGCATTGCAGAAGGATGCTTCCCAAATAGACTGGGAGCCGGTATATAGCGTATCAGAAGTGGATGATAAGGTCTCTCTTTTCAATAAATGTATTACATCGCTTTATGATGCGCATGCACCGGTGCGCAAAGTTAAGGTGAGGCGTCCCCCTGCTCCTTGGATAACGGAAAGCGTACGTAATGCTATGAGTAAACGCGACAGAGCATAAAAAAAATTTAAAAGACGTAGGTTACCGGAACACTGCGTTAGTTATAAGGCTGCAAGGAATCAGTGTAATCAAATGTGTAGAAATGCAAAACGCCAATATTTCATAGACAATTTAGAAAACTCATCTTCATCTAATATTTGGAAATTCCTAAATTCTATGGGTATAGGTAAAGTGCAGAATACACTCCACAACAGTCCTTTTACTCCTGACGAGTTGAACGAGCATTTCACTATGGCTGGTACCATTAATGACCACGACAAGTCTGAAACCATTGATTCTATTGCTGCCTTACCTCCACTTAATACTGACTCATTTGTTTTTGCCCCAGTCACTGAAGACTATATCAAAAAAGTTATATTGTCCATACATTCAAATGCTGTAGGTTCTGATGAAATAAGCAGAATAATGATCATCTACATATTAAAATATGTACTAACAGTAATAACTCACATAATTAATGCAAGTTTAAGCCAGCATATTTTTCCTTCTCATTGGCGTAATGCTTTTGTACATCTTATTCCTAAAATATCACAACCTAAATTCCTAAACGATATACGTCCTATTTCCATTTTGCCATTTCTGTCCAAAATATTAGAAGCTTCAGTTCAAAAACAACTTTCCGATTATATGCAACAATTTAATCTTTTCGATCCATTTCAATCTGGCTTTAGACAAGGACACAGCACAACAACGACCTTACTAAAGGTAACTGAGGATATACGACTTGGTATGGAAAACACAATGGTAACAATTTTAGTTCTTATAGATTTTTCCAACGCATTTAACACGGTTGATCCAGATATCTTGCTAGCCATTCTGTCATACTATAATGTGTCGTCTACAGTGACTGATTGGTTTTCATCGTATCTTCGTGGGCGTCGACAGCGTGTGCGTGTCGATCAGACCAGCTCAGAATGGAGAGATGTAGCTGTCGGCGTGCCACAGGGCGGCGTACTCTCTCCTATTTTATTTTCCATATTTATTAGTACTCTTTCTAGAATTCTTTCATGTTCGTACCATTTTTATGCTGATGACTTGCAGCTTTATATACAGACAAATGTTTCTGAAATAAATGAAGCTATTACAAAACTTAATTTCAATCTCAAATCTATTAGTAAATGGTCTATCAGTTATGGCGTAACAGTAAATCCAAACAAATATAAAGCAGTCATTGTGGGTAGTACACGACTTGTAAGACAATTAAATTTTGGCTCATTAAAATCTTTAACCTATAATGGAAATGTAATCCCCATCTCTACCAATGCCAGAAATCTTGGCCTACACATTGACTCTAATCTTAATTGGAACACACAAGTTGCTGAGGTCAGCCGAAAGGTCTATGGCTCTTTGCATTACCTAAACCAACTAAAAAATTTTCTTCCCATGAAAACAAAAATAATGCTGGCTCAAAGTCTCATTCTACCTGTCATTGATTATGCTGATGTGTGTTATCTGGACCTAACAGAGGATCATCTGAATAAATTGGACAGACTTTTAAACAGCTGTCTTAGGTTTATATTTTGTCTGCGCAAATATGACCACATTTCCAAATATCGTTCTCAGCTTAAATGGCTAAAATCAGGCAGCGCAGAAACCTACATGTCCTTTGTTTGCTTTATACTATTTTAAATAGTCCAACTGCTCCCCCTTATCTTAAGTCCCAATTTCAACTATTAAGTTCTAGTCACGATAGGAATCTGCGCTCTTCCAATAGCTTAGTTCTCTCCTTCCCTTCTCACCGTACTGGGTTCTATTCAAATTCTTTTGCCGTCACGGCCGTACGACTCTGGAACACCCTCCCCGACAACATTAGACGTGCACAGTCTCGCGTATCATTTAAAAATCTGGTACATTTGCATTACCTGGATATGTCATGAACAATGGCTACCTCCTCGCTTTTTTTTTTTTTTTTTTTTTTTTATACTACTACGGGTGGCAGACAAGCATTCGGCCCGCCTGATGTGAAGCGGTTACCGTAGCCATATTAACGCTCGCAACATGAAATATCGCTCGCGCGCCGCCACCCCCGCTGCCAACGCAGCAACTCCTTCCTTTCTGGTGACCCCACTCACTCGCAAGAACACAACAACCCTCAAGGGAATTGTTATTTGGCTGCGGTATTCTGTGAGGTGGAGGTACATTCCCCAGTCGGGTAGCTTACAATTACGCTCCCTACCTCTCTTTTCGCCAGAGCTTCGTTTGTGAGTCAGCAGGGTGCACCGCGTGCAGGTGAAGTTGGCTTTGGTTCTAAGATGTTAATGAACCACTTACACCCCTTAATGAACCACTTACACCCCAAGCTCGCTATCTGCACTATTTGATATGTATATGTATGTATGTATATGTGTATATATGTGTGTAAGTATATGTATGTGTATGTATGTATATGCGTATGTTGTTTAAGTTATTTAAAATAAGGCACCCCTCCTACAATAAATCATACATGTCCGAAAGGTAAACTGGTAGACAATGCTTTAGCATTAAGTTCGCCTTTTGTATATAATCATGTAATGGATTGTGTGCAATAAAGAATAAATAAATAAAAAAAACCATTTCAACGCGAATAGTGTTTGAACTGTAAAATACGGGGATCAGTTTGCTATCAATGTATCTCGTGCAATATGGAATATTGTATCTAATAATTTGTTCAAACAGCAGCCATGTCGCAATGATAGCGTCGCCCGCCACTGGTTAATTAAATATTAGTACTGTACATGTCATATAACTAGCGACGCGCCCCGGAATTGCGTAGGTGCAATTAAGAATTCAAATTGTTATGTTAGTTAAACATGATCAGTTAAACACCATCCAATGATTTTTATTGGGAACGTGCGAAGTGTATGTTTGGGGTATAGTAAACGATCGTAGCGCATAGCGCGGCAGAATCTAATCCCACGTTTTAATACTACCCTTTGCAGTCTTGATTTTCATATAGCCTCCATCCATAGGTGGAAAATCCAAGTTGTAACAAAGTACGTGAGTGTAAACAGACTAAGATCCCGTCTGCGGTACGCTCTCGGCGGCGGCGGCGCCTTTGTCAGTGAGGAGGCGGTATCCTTTATCTCCTTTCTCGTTGTATGACGAGACTTCAGCTATCTTGCTGCTTTAGTAAAGAGCTTCGGAGACAGCTATGAGGTTTCTCGTGAAATGAAGTCTAACGCAAAGAAAATTACTAAGGTAACGTCTAAGATGTTCTTCCCATAGATGCGTTAACCTGCCTCCATTTTGGCAAGACGAAAGCGAAGTAAATTGCCGAGCATTCATTGAGTTTCGCGTCACATACCGTCGCGGCAAGGCTTTGGCGCTGATCTAAAACAACTGTTTATTTTATTTGAAGATAAATTGCTTTCCCGTGTTGTATTGTCGATAAGTATACAAAGTTTAAATTAAATCTGACCGTTCAAAGTGGGTCAAAATCAAGTTCAAAGAAGTCGATTACTAACTGACATACAAGCAAACTTACAGGTGAACCTAATAAAAACGTGTTAAAAATTATATAGTTAACTAAACTAAGACAACAGTGATTGCTATTTTCTTACACAGATACGCTATCAACAAAGTATTGAAAAAAAATTTTTGAAACGAAGTTCCATATGGGTCTTTGCGTAGGAGTACCCTAACTGGCAAAAACGTCCGTAACGTTAAAAAAATCCTTAAGATTTTTATGTATAGTCTATGTATGATAGCTATACAATGTCTAATGTATAGTCTGCGTGATGACTGTTATTAATATTGCAGTTTGCTATTATTTTTATATCATTCGATAATTACACCATCTTTTTATAATAATGATGATCAGATGAAACCCAAATAATTATTTTCTTTATACCTCGAATAGAACCTGAAATTAATATTTTTATAATAAGGAACTTCGTTCCTATCTGGTGTCCCACGACACCACTCGTTTTTTTTTCGTACTTAATTTTATTTATTGTTTGTTTGTTTGTTTGCAATTTTATTTATATTATTGAATTTCCAATAAAAATACAAGAGATAAAGGTTGAGGTAAGAAATTCGATTTAGTTTATTGTCAGGCACACACTTTTCAAGGAATTACTGCATGGACAGGGTCGCTTGACACTCGACTCGACATTTTTAAAGGAACCCGACCCAAATGCTTCTTCGCAGACAATCCGTGAAAATGCAATTGGATGTCGGGTACAGAAAATACTTCAATTGAAAAACTTCGTAAAGTTGTTTACATTGTTTAAACTACTCACATTGTGGGAGAAAAATGGTTGTGAAAAGTTGAAAGCCTGTCTAGATGTCTACTTGTTACTTTCTGGCAACGTAGACTGACATGTTTTGTTTGTGCAACTTTATTGCACAAGTATTAATTTTTAACGCTTACCTTATATCTCAATGCTCAATATCTTTATCGTATTCCATAAGTAATACATAGTTATAAGGATGTTTTATACAGTATACAGATTATCACATACATATGAATCCTGTGGGCATTGCAAAGATGTGTTAGCGGTTTTTGAGGTACGGCAGATGATTTTTTTACAGCTACAACAGACACTATGCGTTAAAAATCCATATGCAACAAAGTTGTACTATTTAAGTTATGGAACATCATCGTAAAAAAAAATATACTGTAGCCTGTAGTGTAAGGTATAGCAAGCTATAATAAACTCTTGGGTTTCTTCAAGAAAGTCGTTAAGGGCTTTTTACAGGATCGGCAAGCGAAACGAGTTACATAAAGAACTAATTTGTATACTTTTGTCCAAATTAATGTTGTATTTCTACAACATTAAGTAAATAGAAAAATGTTAAAGTAACATTTGTGCAGTGAAGTATGTGCTTTATCTTGTGATTACACTTCATTACATTTTACTGTTACACTAACACTTTTCATATTCTATTGTTGGTTACTCAATATTTTGTTTAACTTTGTAAATAATAATATGTAAGTATTTATAGTCTTTTTATTGTACTAATTATTCCGTAACTCCTTTGCTTGGTTATTTTATTTTAAGATTGGGGTGTAAGTGGTTCATCAACATCCTTGAACCAAAGCCAACTTCACCTGCACGCGGTACACCCTGCTGACTGACAAGCGGAGCTCTGGCGAAAAAGAGGTAGGGAGCGTAATTGTAAGCTACCCGACTGGGGAATGTACCTCCACCTCACAGAATACCGCAGCCAAATAGAAATTCCCTTGAGCGTTGTTGTGTTCCTGCGAGTGAGTGAGGTCCCCAGAAAAGGAGATGCTGCGTTGGCAGCGGGGGTGGCGGCGCGCGAGCGATATTTTATGTTGCGAGCGTTAATATGGCTACGATAACTGCTTCACATCAGGCGGGCCGTATGCTTGTCTGCCATCCGACGTAGTATAAAAAAAAAGTAGACGATTTTACAGGGCCTGTTAAGACAGTAATCCTAAAGGCAATTTGATCTACACAACTTTGCATCCTTCCTTTACCAACCTAAAGTAGTGTAGATCAAATTGCATGAAAATTTTACTTTCGCAAAATAACACCTGAGTCAATTGGATTTGGAATTGGATGGTGTTTAACTGATCATGTTAGTAACAATTGAAAATCTACGCAATGCCGGGTCGCGTCGCTAGTTATTTAACATGTACAGTACTAAAATTCAATTAACCAGCGGCGGGCGACGCTATCACTGCGACATGGCTGCTGTTTGAACAAATTATTAGATACAATATATTCCATGTTGCACGAGATATATTGATAGCAAATTGATCCCCGTATTTTACAGTTCAAACACTATTCTCGTTGAAATGGGTTATTGGTAATAGACTAGAATGAATCCCAAGGGGCTATTTCTTTTGAATTATGTGTGACATTGAGTAAATAACGTAGAATTTTGTAGAATATGAGCATTATGTGGGTGGACTAATTATTGGACTTTTGCCAAATGGAGTCGGACGTCTGCCACAACTACTGCTATTGTTTTACACGATATTGTTATTATTACACAATATGAAATTACAACATTAATAATTTTATAAATAATTTAAATATAGCTAAGGTTGCATTTCTATTATATTTGAGGGCAAAAATAAAGCATATTGCTTTGAAAAGTAGAAACGAATGTCAACTTAAAGGTTCACATTTATTTGGCCTGCTGTATGTCTGTGGGGATCTTTTCAGCTGTACTGCGGCTTCATCTTACTAATTCTGAGAGTTATGTCACAGATTCTTAAGGAATCTGTAGTAAGGGATCTGTAGACTGTAGAAAGGAATGTGTATTTACCATGGTAGAACTTATCATACCATGGTACAGGTTATCAAGACTACGTCACGAATTTGGTTGACGAAATTTGTCATTTTCCATACAAAATACAGTTGATGATGTAGGCTAGTTCAAAACACGTTTGTCGTTAAAGAACATACCATATGTCTTTGTACCATGATATTTACTTGCTACGTTCACAACTTCGGTTCTCCGTTGTTTTTGTTAAGTTTGAATTCTCGTCTATGTAATTAATGACCAATAGCGACTTAAGCATATTTATTATACCTACTCATGGTAACAAACAACTTTCCCAAAGTAACGAAAATTTTAATGGTAGAACTTTTAACAGAAAAACCTAATTAAAGTTATAAATTTTCATTTAAACCTCAGCACAAATATACACATTTTTATTTGTGAACGTGCTCTTTTTTGTTTTAATAAAAAAAAATCCAGCTTATCCAACATTGAGTTTAAACTATATGGGGTGTAAGTGGTTCATCAACATCTTTGAACCAAAGCCAACTTCACCTGCACGCGGTGCACCCTGCTGACTGACAAACGAAGCTCTGGCGAAAAGAGAGGTAGGGAGCGTAATTGTAAGCTACCCGACTGGAGAATGTACCTCCACCTCACAGAATACCGCAGCCAAATAACGATTCCCTTGAGGGTTGTTGTGTTCCTGCGAGTGAGTGAGGTCACCAGAAAGGAAGGAGATGCTGCGTTTGCAGTGGGGGTGGCGGCACGCGAGCGATATTTTATGTGGCGAGCGTTAATATGGCTACGGTAACCGCTTCACATCAGGCGGGCCGTATGCTTGTCTGCCACCCGTCGTAGTATAAAAAAAAAAAAAAAAAAAAAAACATCGGACGCGCAGCATGCGCTGCCATAGCGAAATTTATTTTTGATTTTTTTCGAAATCCCGAATTGATATCGGAAAACCAAGGTCACTTTACATTACTACTTTTTAATGCTCTACACGAATCCGAAGTCAGAATTTCAAAATTTTGAGTTTCATAGCAACGGACGGACAGACAGAACGACTTTTTTTTCGGAAAACCAAGGTCACTTTACAGTACTACTTTTTGATGCTTTACACGAATCCGAAGTCAGAATTTCTAAATTTTGAGTTTCATGGCAATGGACAGACAGAACGACCGGACGATTTTATAAGCTCAATAAATTTCGCTGAAAATCAGTACATAACAAAACGCATTATAAATGGCTACTTTGAATAATTAGTGCAAAGTTTGAAACAACATCACCAAACTAACCCCATTATTCGGACAACACCCAGATGAATTGAACTTTTAACCCAAATAAGCGAGTTTGACCAGTTTTAAGTTAAGTGATGGCTCACTGACCTAATTGCTAAATCGTTCAGGAGTTAGGCCTTATAGCGCGTGAGGGGCGTTAGCGGTGGTGGTCCCGCGAACTAAAAAGCTGTGCTATAAAATTATACATAGTCATAGTAGTAGTCCTGCCGTCGCTTCGCTTCCTATAGTTTTTGCACAATGTAAAGATTATTTTAACGAGCTCGGTAGTCGAATTGCCACTTTGACTCCGTGGTCGCGGGTTCGATCCTCGCAATAAGACAAGCATTTGTGTGCATGAACATGTCTGTTTGTCTTTCACTGGGTGTTTTCTATGTAGTATGTATGTGTAAAAAAAATGTATATGTTTGGAACTAAATGGCAGCGTGTAATTTGTCTAGGACTATTTATTTATTTATT
Organism: Hypsopygia costalis; assembly: GCA_937001555.2. Taxonomy (NCBI): domain Eukaryota; kingdom Metazoa; phylum Arthropoda; class Insecta; order Lepidoptera; family Pyralidae; genus Hypsopygia; species Hypsopygia costalis. The sequence goes on from OW443350.2 coordinate 8,712,706, forward strand.
GTTCTTAAAGATAAAGTTACTTGTATATTTCTTTACATAAAATATTAGCAAATCATTTTACAATCGCAAGCAGATGTGATGTTTATTTAAAAATAAATTGTTCCTCATATTCTGTCTGTACAGTTTTTTCGAAAATGTAGGCATGTCGCAATAAATAGTTCTGATGACAAATGCTAATTAATAGGTCAAATTTATAAGTAACATACAATTACAAATATTTGTCATCTAAGAAATCATGAATACTCTAGTAACATTTTTGAGTCAAAAGTTTCTTTAAACATATTATTATTCCATGTCACTAATAGTGTAGTTATTTTATTAAATATTTTAGGTGCTATACATAAAGCATTCTTTTTCATCACCTGCAGTCTTGGCGGAATGGTTGCAAAGTCTATAATTGTCACATCGACTTCTAGTCCCATAATCTGTAATTTTTTTGGAATTTATGTGGATCGTTCTTAACAAATAATGCGATCTTCATGATGTGTATAGTGACTTTTTTCTTTGTCTTTGCCATTTATCCCATTTACTTGGGATAGGCCGTGTGGTTTCCGGCAGACTAGAATAGTATAGAGTCACTCCGTTTTGTCCCTTAGTCGCCTTGTACGACATCCACGGGAAGCCGTGGATGTCGTACAAGGCAACTAAGGGAAATACATTATCAAATATCAATCAGGCCTCCAAACCCGTTTGGTCAGCGTGGGGAGTGTAGGCCAAATCCTCCTTCCGTCTAAGACGGACGAGAGAGGGTCGTGCTCCTGTAGTGGAGACTAAAATTGACCTGATGATGATGATGATGATTTGGGATTGGCTCTTGTCATTAACTGAGCAATTATAGGAGGGCAGGGTTGAAAAAATGCACATTTTCTCGTAGTAGTATGCCTTATTGACCTAATTCGTAAATCGCTCAGGACGCCTTATTTAGCGTGAGAAGCGTTATTGGGTAGCGGCCTCAGTGTATAGTTGGGCCCTGAAATTCTATTTGCCTAGAAAGCAAAGCCAAATAGAGTTTATTTTTTCTTTTTGGACAAGTTACATACTGCTATCTAGTCCCAAACTAGACTAAGCTTGTGCTATGGGTGCTAGATAAGTGATATTAAATTTAAATATATTTTCTGTAAATGTATAAATATAATACAAAGAAATCACCCAGAACAAGACAAACAAACATGTTCATGCACACAACTATTTGTGATGTGTGGGATCCCACCCGCGACCCCGCGACCCCGCGACCCCGCGACCCCGGAGAGAAAGTGAACATTGCTACCCATTCGACCTTAATGGCCAAGGATTCTTCAAAAAGGGCGTAAAGAAAGAGGATTTTAAAAAGCTGGCAACGCACGTGTGATATCCCTGATGTTACAGGCATCCATAGGCTGCGGTAACTGCTTTCCATCAGGCTGGCCATATGCTTGTTTTTGTTAGCTTAATGGAAAAAAATGGGATGTCGGCCGTGCGTTGTGCGTGAATGAGTTATATGCACTAAAATTATCTCAAAATGGCAGTGCTTCCCCCTCCCCGTATGCGATGTTCCATAGTCCTTACTTAGTGTAATAAATTCTTTGATCCTTCATCCATCCAGTGGTGTCATTTAATTTTCGATGGAGATGATAGATTTGTAGCTGCAATACAAAACTGTATCCCCCGATTTTGTTATTATTCGTTTTTTTTTTAATTGCCTCTCTATGCAAGAAATTTTAAACACATATTCACGTCAAAAAAACAATGGCATACAGTTGGTCAATTGGCCATCGAATCGCTTGTCAATCTCCGCTGTTTCAAATGTTGCTATGGCCCGACGTTGTAAGAGCGGAAACAAATATACGGATCAACTGAATTGACCGTGCAAATTGCCAATCGCTACATCCTCTACTGTACCTTTTTTGTAACAGAACAATTTTTTGTAAGACTTTCCTCATCATAAGGTCTGTGTTCCAACATAAAGCGTCGCCGTAGAGAGATACTTTTCTTCTTCTTCTTCGGCAACCCTTATTCATCCCACTGCTGGGTCTCCCCTCTTATTTTATCTTCAAATGGGTCCAGCGTTGCAACACCGGTGGCTCGTCGACCCTCTTGTATCTTTTATGCACTCCCTATTCTTTAGTAACTCTCCCATGACAGTTTGAAGACATGTTCCATGTACTTCAGCACACCTTTAATTGGGCAGAGCCTGTAGTACTCCCAGGTCTGGGTACTCTTTTTCTAGAATTACCATTCGTTTGCCAGTAACAATCAAGAACATCAAGAACATCAAGTGCTTCCAAACCAGAGTGTTAGTTCTCCCCTCAATCAAAGGGGGGCTTAGAGCATACACCACCACGCTGCTCAGCTGCGGATTGGCGAGGCCAGTGTTTTCAAAAGTCCACTGGCACTTAGCTTAATGACTGTAACATAGCAAAGATATGATTTTAGTTTTTAGATTACTACATAACATATCTTCGCTATGTTATGAGCTGATATGAGCAATTCAAATAAGCTTATTTCGGCACTGCCACAAAAAAAACCTTATAGCTCTTTAACGGGAGAGTGACAATTTTTTTCCTTTGGGCGACAAATTTCGACAAATTAATGACAAATTTTTTGTCTAGTTAAAATCAATATCTGAGACCTGGGCAGTGCCGAAATAAGGCGCACATCTACCTCTAGTTGACGAGCTAGATGGTGGAATGGCTACTCTGACTCCCAGGTTGCAGGTTCGATCCCCGCATATGACAAACATTTGTGTGCATGAACATGTATGTTTGTCTTGGTTTGCGTGTTTTTTATGTATATATTTAAAAAAAATGTATATGTTAAGTCTAATATCAGTTATCTAGTACCCATAGTACAAGCTTTACTTAGTTTGGGACTAGATGGCAGTGTGTAATTTGTCCACGAAAAAAAATCTTCAAATTAACTAAACTACTATAAGACTTTCCCCATTCTATGGTGTTACAAAACATGTTTGTCATCCCCTAGAGGAAATTAATGCATGGTAGTTAATATTACATTCTCAATCAGTTGTCGGCTTACTTCCGTATCTGCAGTTGACGTGTAGAGTCGCGACCCCATCATGAACAGTGGGGAATTATTTATATTGCAGTTAAGGCGACGTATGCCTGTAATTTCGGATTTCTAAACAAGTTTTATTCGATAATTAGGGTTTGCGATTTCGTGCTTTATGTATCTGCTTTATGTTGGGGTGTAAATGGTTCATCAACATCTTTGAACCAAAGCCAAATTCACCTACGCGCGGTGCATCCTGCTGACTGACAAACGGAGCTCTGGCGAAAAGAGGAGTGAGCGCAATTGTAAGCTACCCGACTGATAAATGTACTCGTACCTCCACCACACAGAATACCGCAGTCAAATAACAATTCTCTTGAGGGTTGTTGTGTTCCTGCGAGTGAGTGAGGTCACCAGAAAGGAAGGATATGCTGCGTTGGCAGCGGGCGTGGCGGCGCGCGAACATTATTTATGTTGTATAATATGGCTACGGTAACCGTTTCACATCAGGCAAGCCGTATGCTTTTCTGCCACCCGACGTAGTATAAAAAAAACTGCTGATATCACAGCTTTAAGAGGTATAACAAATTACACACTATCATCTAGCCCCAAACTAAGTAAAGCTTGTACTATGTGTACTAGATAACTGTTATACATAAATACTTTTTTTTATAAATACAACCGATATCCAATAGATACCCAAATAAATACGATATGAGAACATTCAAGAAAATAGTAAAATTTTTCCCTTGAAAGGCTGACAGCGGATAGGCGACCCATTAATGTTAGTTATTTCTATGGGTGGTGGTGTATACTTCCCATCTGGTTACTCACTCCCCCTCTCATTTGCTCCTCTCATAAAAAAAAGGGTCTTTAGTCGATTCACACCGCGAGCTGTTCGGACCGCGGTGCGAATCGCCTAAGAGTTCATTTTGAATGGGTCTTTTTGCACCGCGGTGCGAATCGCCCAATAACTTTTTATAATGGGCTGATTCGGACCGCAGTGGGGAACAAAACAGTTCTCTTTTTGTATATCTGTACAAATCAAGTATTAGAATCCTTGGTTTCGCCCCGTGGTCCGAATCGACCCATTACAAAAAATACCTTGGGCCTTTCACACCACTCCAACCACTGCGGTGTGAATGGCTCTATTCAAAATCATATAAAAAAAATAGTTTACACTTTATCTTACGTAAGTACGGAAATGTATCTAGAAGAATCTAGAATATTCCAGGACAAATTATACACTGCCTATCTAATCCCAAACTAAGCAAAGCTTGTACTATGGGTGCTAGATAACTGATATAATACTTAAATACATTGTTTTTTGTAAATACATACATTATACACATAAAAAACACCCAGACCAAGTTAAAACACATTTTCATGCACACAACTATTTGTCTTGTTTATTCGGGATCGAATGAATCATTCGACTGGCGGGCTCGTCAAACTATATCTCCATACGTACCATATTGACGAGCTCGGTGGCGTAGCGGTCAATGACGCGGCTTCGACACCAACGCTCATGGGTTCGATTCCCACACAGGACAAACATTTGTGTGCATGAACATGTCTGTTTGTCTTGGTCTGGGTGTTTTCTATGCATCATATGTATGTATTTACAAAAAAATTTAATGTATTTACGTATGTTTATCAGTTGTCTAGTACCCATAGTACAAGCTTTGCGCTTAGTTTGGGACTAGATGGCGCTGTGTAACTTGTCTGACAATATTTATTATTATTATTATTATACATTGGACCATTCAAAGATATGGCATACCATGTACGGTAATGTCACACGGTGCGTATCTCGTCACCATAAATCAACCTACCTGCGCCTTAACTATGGCATTGTCATATACCCCGTGTATGTGACAAGGTTCACATCATCAATTATTAACTTGAATTAGTCAAGTGTGCTCATTTTGAGTTGTAAATAAGTAATCTTAACTTTTATTAGAAAAGTTTTTATTACACGCGGTGGCGTCGCGGTGTGATGTGTAGGAGTTGGGAGTTTGATTTTAAATTTTAAAGCTTTCAGTAATCAAGTGTAACCGCTGTGTAAACAAATTTTCTTTACATATAAACAAATTTTCTTTAAAATAAAGCCCTTGTAGCCGAAAGTGGTTTGAATGTTAAGAAAGATTTTTTATCTTTCTTAACATTTCGTCGTCGTTTCGAATCGTTGTCAACCCTTATTTATCCCACTGCTGGGATACGGGCTCCCCTCAATCGAAGGGGTTTAGAGCGTACTCCACTACGCTGCTCAACTGCGGGTTGGTGAAGCATTTTGGATGAATACCAAAAATTCATATGCAGTGGTGCAGATACTGTGTGAGTCCTTAAATAGTCCTGAAAGCCTGAAAAAGCTTTTTAAAATACCTAAGGGAAATTCATCATCATCATCATCAGGTCCCTTTTAGTCTCCACTACGGGAGCACGACCCTCTCTCGTTCGTCTTAGACGGAAGGAGGATTTGGCCTACACTCCCCACGCTGGCCAGACGGGTTGGGGAGGCCTGATCGATATTTGATAATGTATTTCCCTTAGTCGCCTTGTACGACATCCACGGGAAAAAATGGACTAATTCTATTCTATTCTGTCGGAAACCACAAGGGACATTACACATGTTAAATGTAGTCGGCATTCGGCATCATCCCACAGTTGGGATACGGGTCTCCAGTCAATCGAAGAGGTTTAGAGCATGCTCCACCACGCAACTGCGGGTTGGCGGAGGCCAGTGTTTTCAAGCCGCACTAAGGCTACTGACTTGGCTTAACCAGGTGAGATGGGATGGTTGCTTTTCTAAGTACGTGCTCGAATGCGGTGAAGGTGAATTTTTCCATTTTTCAAAATATTTATAACATGGTGCTGTTGAGCCCATCAATCAATGCAATTTGAAAATTGTTATGTATATGTGAAAAGTACGCGCAAGAGCATGGACTCGTTTACAATACCAGAAGAGTGAAATACTTGTATTCAGAGCTAATAAAAAATCGCCTGCATGCATGCCACCTGTGTTATTGAATGGTTGTCTATTGAAACGAAAAGAGGGAAAACGTAGAGCTTTGGCTGTCAGGGGTAATATGGAAGCTAAAAAAAATACACTATCCCCTACTTTTTTTTTCGCCAGTGCCTCGTTTGTTAGTCAGTAGAGTGCACCACGTGTATTAAATTGGTCGCGTCACTGCTACTCCGCCAGTCTGTGCTGACCCTAATTCAATTTCAATTTATTATGCAATTTTAATTACTTAGCAGGTTACTGCTAATAGCCCTATCGTGCTCTCCCAAATTTCTGGTTACATTAACTGACTGATATTCGACACTAAGCTATTAATGGACGAACTCTTAAGTAGCAGGACTTAAATGAAACTTTACTTTGATGCTTCAGAATAACTAATTTTCAGCGAAATTTATTGAACTTATAAAATCGTCCGGTCGTTCTGTCTGTCCGTCCGTTGCCATGAAACTCAAAATTTCGTAATTCTGACTTCGGATTCGTTTAGAGCATCAAAAAGTAGTAGTAGTAAAGTGACCTTGGTTTTCCGATATCAATTCGGGAAAGTGGCCAAAATGAATAAATAAAATAAATAAATTTCGCTATGGTGGCGCATGCTGCGCGTCCGATGTTTACTGATGGGTTTGTGTAAACGAATAATATATAAGTTTTGAATAATATATAAGTTGGGTTTGGGGTGTAAGTGGTTCATCAACATCTTTGAACCAAAGCCAACTTCACCTGCACGCGGTGCACCCTGCTGACTAACAAACGAAGCTCTGGCGAAAAGAGAGGTAGGGAGCGTAATTGTAAGCTACCCGACTGGGGAATGTACCTCCTCCTCACAGAATACCGCAGGCAAATAACAATCCCCTTGAGGGATGTTGTGTTCCTGCGAGTTAGTGAGGTCACCAGAAAGGAAGGAGATGCTGCGTTGGCAGCGGGGGTGGCGTCACGCGAACAATATTCAATGTTGCTAGCGTTAATATGGCTACGGTAACCGCTTCACATCAGGCGGGCCGTGTGCTTGTCTGCCGCCCGACGTAGTATAAAAAAAAAACAAAAAAAAAAAACGAAGCCTTTATACTTACATTCTTACAATTTCTCACTTTCAAACATAATTATTCATATTCTAATAAAATCGAATCGTCGTCATCCCTTATTCAATCCACTGCTGAGATACGGGTCTCTCTCAATGGAAGGGGTTTAGAGCATACTCTACCACGCTGCTCAAGTGCAGGTTGGCGGAGGTCAGTGTTTTCAAGCCGCTTAAAGTCAACAACTGATTTGACTTAATGATTGTCATCTAACGACACCAGCCGAGACCGACGGGTTAACGTGCCCTCCGAAGCACGGAACATATTGTACTAATTATTTGTAATTATACTTTAATTACAAATAATTATTATTGTTAGTAACCTTAATATATTCGTAAATTGCTGACATTTACAAAAAAAAATGGATAATCTATTGAAATGAAATGAAATTATTTATTCGGCTATTGGGCCCTTGTGAGCACTTAGACACGTCGTACGGTTTATATAAATAACATTTTTTTTTGTTTCATGCATTTCGGTATTGACCATTGGCGAAGAAGAAATGGTCATATAATACAACTATTACAATTTAATTTGTATATACATTTCGTAATTAATATATCAAGAAGTACCTTGTCAACATTTTCGCATCAGCCCCAGATGTATTCATATTGATACTAATGACAAAAAACCGGACAAGTGCGAGTCGGACTCGCACACCGAGGGTTCCGAACGTAGGATCATTATAAATAGTTCAGGAATCTAACCCCATTTTTTAAGATTTAATAACAAATGTATTTTGAGATTTATTCTTGTACTTGTAGTCTACAACGATGTTACTTGCCAAATTTCATAGTTCTAGGTCAACGGGAAGTACCCTATGAGTTTTGATTCCCTTGTGAATGTGTCGAAATATGCGTTCTTTGCTGAATAAACGGCCGTATCTTTTTTTTACGTAAACTTAGCAGTTTGATTTTTTTACAACTTCATGGAATTACAGACCTGAGTATATAGTTCAAATTTCAGCTTTGTACCTCCACGCATTCTCTACTTAGAGGGTCTTGACAGAGAGACAGACAGACAGGCAGACAGACAGACAGAAAGGCAGACAGACAGACAGACAGGCAGACAGACGGACAACAAAGTGATCTTATAAGGGTTCCGTTTTTCCTTTTGACGTACGGAACCCTAAAAATAAATATTAATGACAATAAGGGGTGTAATGTAACAATACCCTTGGGGATTGTTGCGTTCCCGCGAGTGAGGTTACCACACGTGAGGAGATGGAGCGATAATAGTGGGAATGCAAGCACACAGCAATACTTCTTGTATTGCTCATATAAACAAAGTAATTAAAATACACTATGTAATTTAAATATTCATCATCAACATCATCAGGTAATTTTAGTCTCCACTACAGGAGCAGGACCCTCTCTCGTCCGTCCCAGACAGAAGGAGGATTTGGCCTAGGTACACTCCCCACGCTGGTCAAACGGGTAGGGGAGGCCTGATCGATGTTTGATAATGTATTTCCCTTAGTCGCCTTGTACGACATCCACGGGAAGAGACGGAGTGATTCTATTCTAGTCTGCCGGAAACCACACGGCCTAATTTAAATAATTTTAATATTATTATGCTGTAATTAACTGTCATTAACAAATTATCATCTACGGAACAATAGTGTTCTTATAATCACAGTGATAGAGATAACACACCATTTCGACTGAAAACAATTTCATACAAATTAACAGTCCTCATCAGAGGCTTTGTTTGTGTTCAATTATACGCAAACAGTGCGTATAATTGAACTCATACAGATATTACATAAGATTTCTGTAATATAGAAGATAATTGAAGATTTCTCTGAATTAGACGAGCTTGGTCGAATGGTTAGCAATGTCCACTTTGACTTCGAGGTCGCGGATTCGATCCTGGCACAAGACAGACATTTGTGTTCATGAACATGCCTGCTTATCTCGGTCTGGGGGTTTTCTATGTATTCGAAGTTTGTATTACTTGTATTTAAAAAAAAAGTGTTTAAATACATTTTATCAATTATCTAGTAGCCATAGTACAAGCTTTGTTTATTTTGAGTCTAGATGGCGCTGTGTAATTTATCCAGGATTATTTATATAATATTTATTTATTTATACCGCAGCCATATAGTAACCGCTTTACATCGGGTGGTACATTAATAACGGCATGCTAGCGTACTAGCAATACTTCATGTATAGCGACCGTTATTATTATTTAAACTTTATTTACCACAAAGGTACATAAGCGGTCTTAATGCTAATAGCGTTCTCTACCAGACAACCATTGGGAAGAGCAGATAGACACGAATGCGGCATACAAAAATAAATTAATAACAATATTATATAGTACAACAGAAAATATATATATATTATTATTTCCTGTACACATTGTATAAATAACAAAATAAATATACAATAGGTATACATATGATTAGAAGGATGATTCATAGTTTTGTCAAACTATTCAAGAGGTATATAATTTTATATTATAAGAAGCATGAACTTTCTTTTTGAAGTTTAATTTATTCGCGATTCTTCCGACCGTTTGCGTGGCATTTGGTGTTGTACAAAAAACACTCTATTGTCTAAACAATACAGCACATAAGGTGAACATAAACCTTTAGGTATTTCTAAACCATTGTTTAATAGAAAACAGAACCATAATCAACTTTAAAGTAAACAAAACAACCTCAACCGCGATTTAAAAGCAAATAGCTAATCAGACGCCGATTGTAGACATTACAAAGGAGCTCAGTGAAATGTTCGCCACAATTCTCAGGCGACAGAACATCGGTGAAGGGATTAAAAAACTTTCTACGTCATTTGTTTTTATTATCATTTTTGAACAAACAACTCTAAACATGACAAATAACAACCTTAAAGTGATGGAATAAAGTTGAAATTGGAATATTTAGTTAAGCGAGCGGTGGAAACGAGAATTCTCGGTATTGTTTGTATTGAGTCGTGGAAATTTACGTTGAATAGGAAATAACTCGATAGCGTCGTTGCGCTTGTCTGTCTGATCGATCACTCAAGTTAAGCAACGTCGACCGTAGCCTGTCTATGGATGGGTTTATTTATTTCGAGCTTTTCCGTGCTTCGAAGGGCATATAAAGACATCGGTCCCGGCTGATGTCCATTAGATGACAGTCGTGAAGCCAAGTAGTGGTCTTCGGGAGACTTGAAAACACTGATCTCCGCTAACCTGCAGTTGAGCAGCGTGTTAGAGTACGCTCTAACCCGTCGAATAAGGGGAGACCTACTGGTCTCTCCTTATTTATACAGTTATTAGTTATGTAATAATAGGGCCGGCCACATCTGCCGTGTCAGTGGTGACAGCCAGAGGCCGCGTTTGGGGCAACGAAGCGTGAAGTGCGCTTTGTGAAGCTTTGTGAAGTGAAGATGGACAATGTTTTTAAAGAGATATGCGGGAGGTTAGTCGAGGCTCCATGCGATCAGAGGGCTGGCCGTTACTTTGCCCAGAGGAGTAGCATTGCTGTTCAGCGAGGTAATGCTGCCAGCAGTTTTGGTACGCTACAGACGGGCAACAATTTGGGGATTTTTTTTATTTATAATTTCTTTCGTTTTGTTTCATGTTTAGGGTTCCGTACCCAAAGGGTAATATGGAACCCTATTATTAAGGCTCCACTGTCCGTCCGTCCGTCTCCGTCCGTCTCCGTCCGTCCGTCTGTCACCATCATACAAAGTACAACCGTGTGTCGTAACCCTGAACATCGTGTATGTATTTGTAAGTATCCTTTGATGTATTCACTGCCTTTGAGCACAGCAGCGCTTTGAATCAGAGTAACAACAATATGTCAATATTGACTCTATTGTTGTTACTGACAGCTGAAATCACGAACTTATTATTTTTAACGTAATGTTTTTTGATCGAGAAGTATTTTAATACAGAATACGTTATTAATACTCGTATTATGTGGTTTAGATAGATAGATAGAATATGCTTTATTTGCATAATACAAATTTAAAGTACAGTGAACCAATAAATTATCACAGATTTATATATATATGCAACAAGGCAGCCTTCTTATTGAGAGCAATCTTTTCAAGGCAACCTTAGGGTAACGAATTTGTGCATGGAATGGGCAGGATTCGCAAATTACAAGAAATTAATGAAAATTAGAAGTATAGTAATATTATAAAAATCATTATTATGCATACGTCGTGGCCATATCGTAGATTTGCTCATATCATGAAATGCTCGAGAATTTCATGAAATGCGACCATTTCATGACGTGGGCAACATAATATGACCAGATCATTAAATCGTCAACATTTCACGATTTTGTCACCTACATTTGACCGGATCGTATAAATAGGATGTCCATAAAATATTGATTAAAAATCCAGAATATGTTAAGAACTTGTTAACTGTCATTTAAGTTCAACTAATACAAAGAAAATGAAACAAATTTTTGTAACAAAATTAAACAATTTTTTTTAGGAAACTAATTTACCTAACTGTAACTATTTTACGATATGATCAAAATAATCTTGACCATTTCATGAAGTAACCGTTTAGTTGGTCTTATCGATTAAAGATTTCTTATCATTGATCTGCCCAAACCTCATCATGATGTGGCCAACAGACACTGAAATATTTCATGAAATGCGACCATTTCATGAAACTCGAACATTTCACGAAGTGAAAAATTCTACGATATGGCCACAACATATAGACCAAGATGTGTAACTTATTATTAATAAGTAATTTGATAATAAATAAAAATACATACACTACATATTATAAAATAAATACCTAAATAAATATTATTACTATAAAATTATAATGGATTAGGTTAGAACAGGTATAAATTTTGGCGAAATAAGGCACAATTTACACCGCCGCGGAATGGAATGGAATGGAAACGCCAATTTCACTTCATGTCGCGAGAAGGCACGCGAGTTCGCTGGAATGCTCGAGTATTCTCGCGTATTCTATTGCTGTGACCAACCCGATCGACTCCCCGTTTGCGCCACTTCCCGCGGATTCCACAGGTGTGCCACAGGCAACGCCGACAGTAGCTAGGGGAATTCTCGAGAATGCGCGAGGATTCTCCTGAAGACGCGCGACCTTTTTTTGGCTCGTATTTAAGTTGTTATGCAGTTGACATAAAGTTCATTATACCATGTACAATTTTGTTGTAAAATGTCGCTTCCATTCCATTCCGCTGCGGTGTAAATAGAGCCTAAGAGCAGGTAGTGTGTAACATGGGATGTTTTAGGGTAGGTGACCTTTGAGCTAAAGCCAACCTTATCTGCACGTGGTGCATCCTGTTGATTAACTAATGAGTGTCTGGTAAGAGAGGTAGGGCGCACAGTAATAGTAAACCACTTCCGCGCTGTAGTTCATGCAAACTACTGCCGGTCTTCTTATATAATAAATATAAAATTATATATAAACATACATATAAATAGGAGGATGATTCTTATTTTTGGCAAATTGTCCAAGAGAATGAAATTTATTTTTAAGCGACTCCAAAAAAGGAGGAGGTTCTCAATTCAGCTGTATTTTTTTTTAATGTTTGTTACCTCATTTCTCCGTCATTTATAAACCGATTTGAAAAAACTTATTTTATTTGAAAGAGTATACTTCCAGATTTGGCCCATACTTTTTTCATCATCACCATCAGCCTGTATCTACCCACTGTTAGATATAAGCCTTCCCCAAAGCTTTCCATCAGATACGATCCTCCGCCTTCCGAAGCTATGAAGACTATAGTCTTGAAGCATTGGGTTATATTTTTCATAATGTAGAGTAATTTTTAAAGTCGGTTTCTTTTTGTTAAAATTATTAAAATTAAATCTTACTTAAATTTATTGTTATGTTATTGAAATTAATTATAAATTGGCCGTGTGGTTTCCGGCAGACTAGAATAGAATCAGTCCGTTTCTTCCCGTGGAGGTCGTACAAGGCGACTAAGGGAAATACGTTATCAAATATCGATCAGGCCTCCCCAACCCGTTTGGCCAGCGTGGGGAGTGTAGGCCAAATCCTCCTTCCGTCGAGACGGAAGGAGGATTTGGCCAACTTAACAATAAATTTAGAGAGGGTCGTCGCTCCTGTAGTGGAGACTAAAATAGACCTGATGATGATTGAAATTAAATGTAGTCGCGATTCTTCCGCTCAAAAACCAATAAAATCATTACATTTGTAAACAACACCAAAAACTTATCAAAAATACTTGAGAACACACAGAAAACATATTTAAATAACCCGACAAGCATACAAATGGTGTCATGACAGAAAGCGTAAAAATATGCACATATTTTCCTCGAGAATCCGGTTTTGGGGAAAAAACAGATTTAAGCAATACATTTTACCATAAGGGAAATACGAAGGCGATAATATTTCACTGAGCGGAACAGATGTCGGCACTATTGCTGCAATATTGTATTTTTGGTGACACGCCTATTAAACATACAACTTCAAGTTGAGAGATTTTTATAGTGCAGGGTGATATTGCTGTTATCTATGGCAATATTGCTCACAGGTGTCGTAATTGTGGAAAGTTTACCGTGTAATAATATGTTGCTAACGTTAATCTTTAGGGATGTTCCCTTCATTATAAATATAAAAAAAATGGAAAATTCACCTCCCTCGCCTAGGTTTCATTTGAACCCACGACCTCTCGATGACCGGTCGAGTGCTCTTCCAACTGAGCTACCAGGAAGGTTTGTGATGATGATAAATTTTTGCATTTTATATTTGACTGCTGTGAAGTCGCACTGTGGAGCCATCTACCTATTAAGTATTACACTACAAAAAATTCCGGCAAGTGTGCCGAAACTATTTTAAAAATAATTATTATGTTGACTTCAGTTCAGAAATGCTATTCGAAATGAAATGATATTAAGTATTAGATTGGGTAGAGCAGCGTTTCGAAATATTCACTACATCTACATCGCACTGCTGGAAGACAAAAGTCTTTAAGCAGTGTGTCCGGAGCGGGGACGTTATGACAAACAGTGCAGGGATTTGGACACTGACCGTTAGATGAGCTATGGAGAGAGCTATGCTGGTTCATTCTCTTACGGATCAAATCCGGAACGAGAAAATCTGATGAAGAACCAAAGTTGTCGACATAGCTCTCAAAATCAGTAAGCTGAAATGGCAGTGGGCCGGATTAACGACTGTTATCTAATGACAACAACCGCCGGCTTAACGTGCTCTTCGTAGCACGGTGAAGCTCGACATACATTTTTGGGGTGTAAGTGGTTCATCACCATCTTTGAATCAAAGCCAACTTCACCTGCACGCGGTGCACCCTACTAACTGACAAACGAAGCTCTGGCGAAAAGAGAGGTAGTGAGCGTAATTGTAAGCTACCCGACTGGGGAATGTACCTCCACCTCACAGAATACCGCCGCCAAATAACAAATTCTCATGAGGGTTGTTATATTCCTGCGAGTGAGTGAGGTCACCAGAAAGATAGGAGATGCTGCGTTGGCAGCGGGGATGGGTGGCGGCGAGCGATATTTTATGTTGTGAGCGTTAATATGGCTACGGTAACCGCTTCACATCAAGCGGGCCGTATGTTTGTCTGCCGCCATACGTAGTATAAAAAAAAACCATCTATAGACGCGCTGGGGGTCGACGTTGCTTAATTTGCGCGTTCGATTAGACTGACACGCGCAGACCCATGGCGTGGCCATCGAGCTCCTGATAGAACGCCATAGAGTCTTTTGGATACGCTAACTGTTTTACATCAGGCGGGCCCTATGCTTGGTTTGACGTGAATACATTTTTTAAATTGCTTCCAGACAATTCAAAAAAACGAATGATGACAATGAATGACAAAATCGAGAGATACGGTTTGGTGTTGCAGCTACAGATTTATCATCTTAAAATTCAATCACACCACTGGATAGATGAAAGATCAAAGAATTTATTACGCTAAGTAGGACTATGGAACATTGCGTGCGGGAGCACTGCCATTTTGAGATATTTTTTGTGCATAATATATAACGCATTCACATACAACACAAGGCCGTGTCTATGATACAGCCATACCCCATTTTTGCAACCGACATTTTGAAATAGCTTATCGTATAAATACGTAATTTTAACAAAAACAAAACCGACTCCTACAATACTCTACATTTATGTAGATACAGGCTGATGATGATGATGTTGATAAAAAAATATGGGACCAATCTGGAAGTATACTGCTGCTCTTTCAAATAAAAAAAGTTTTTTTCAAATCGGTTTATAAATGACGGAGTAATCAAATAACAAACCTAACAGTGGCTAGATACATGCTGATGATGATGATGAAAAAAATATAGGACCAGTCTGGAAGTTATACTCTTTCAATTAAAAAAAAGTTTTTTTAAATCGGTTTATAAATCACGGAGTAATTAGATAATTAATTTAAAAAAAAAACAGCCGAATTGTGAACCTCTTCGTTTTTTGGAGTCGGTTAAAAAGGATGTATTTTACACCCTCTTAAGGACAGTAGCGTCAGCTTATCATGTTCTAAAAATCATTTAATTCTACCGTAACTAATTTTCTAACAAAATTTCTTCCTTTAATAGTCTCAATTTGGTAATTCATTAAATAACTCCGCCTTCATAATGAGAAATTATTTTACGCTTATTGCCTTCACAACCGTATTACGAAGTTTGGACTGAGCCACAGTAAACAAAGCAGTATCTCAGCTCTAACGTCCGAAATCACAGTCACGTAGAAGAATATCTACGTAGAAATTGTGATAATTTAAACATAAACCAATAAACTTTATGATTGTGACTAAAATATATCGCCCTCCACATGATTCTAAGCGGCATATACAAACATTTGTTAATTTTGCCAAAACTGCAGGGCAGGATTTTTTTCTATTATATAATATTATATACTTAATCAAACTAATATTCTTTTCTTTTCGATATTAGTATATTTAAAAAAAAACTTTTACATATGAAAATAATAAAAATATTAGGCATCCATACTAACATATAAATAAATATATAAGAAAGTGTTAACATTTGTCTGTGTGTTATAAGCATAAAGCCGTCTCCTGCACGAATTTTTCGAAAAAAACTGAACAAACAGCGAAACAAAAACTCTACGTCTCGATTTTTGCAAAATGTTTCAAAAAGATTTATAAAATTGCATCCGTATTTTTTTTTTTATCTAAATATTTTTATTTTAACCAAATACAAATCTTTACTAAAACAATTCTAGCGTTTGATTATCAATATGATGTTCCATATTACCGCAAAAATTCCCGCGGGGCTCTGCATTCTCCGCTCAAGTCGGTGTACTGCTTTAATACTCTACTGTGCATCATATCAAAACTTAGAACGTTTCGAGAGTGTTATGAGATCCATAATTTGATAAAATTACTTTTGCATAAGTTCAATGAAGTGGTATTTAATTTGACTAATTGAAATTAATGGGGACTGGAATGTTCTATATGATATTTATATTATAGCATACGGCTAAGGCATTTAGCACACGGCTTGTCGCGTAATCGTAGCGTACGACTTTTGATTGCTCCACGCAGTACGAGAGTGTGAAGAACACAAACTGAAGTTATGACTCTAAAGATGTCAAAGGCCCTTTGCACTGCAAACCTGTTTGTATAATTGCCAATGTTTATTTATATAGACGGGTCATATACGAACATCACGGCAGTAAAACTTGGCTACAAAGCGCTTACTACATAGGTATTGAGTAAGCGCTTGGCAACCAAAATTTTTGCAATAATACACGCAGTACGCAACGAAAGGTAAAGAACGTGAACACACACGAAGGTGTTTTATTTACAACTTTTCAATGATGAATGATATCACAGGAAAGCATGGGGCGCGCGAATACCTCATACCGTACCAAATAGACCGGTGTCGTTTATGGTAACAGTGTCGAGAGTTCATTGGTTGTTTTCCATCTCAAAAAATGCCCAACGCGCTTAAAGAAGTTTTTACTACAAAAAAATCTAAGCTCTGTTTGTTACCAAGATAACAAAGTATTTTTACGTTATTATACCAGCACTAAAAATGTTTCCTTTGAGAAGTAGTGGCGGCCATTTTTTTGTAATTTTCGCTAAGATAATGAAATTATCTCGTTCTGATTGTTATTTGAATAACTTAACAATATTATCTTGCTAACAATCGCTGCGTAGCAATTTCTGATGTTCATAATAAAATGTTATATGGCATATGAGTTTTTTTTAAATTTAAAGCAGCTCCTTACTTATGCAGTACAGTTACTTATACCTTACTTATGCAAACAGTATACATCATTATTTCCACTCCCTGCCGCTCTCACAAGTCAAATTCAACTCCCCTCCGAGTCGTATCTAGAACTAATGCAAGGGCTGCCACGCAGCACCGCGTTTTGTAAAACTTCGTTCGTTGTACCTATATAATCTAATTTTAAATACTATGCACTCTCTCTCTACACGTAGAGATGTAGCGTCTCTTTGGGTTCTAAACAAATTATATCACAGAAAGTGATCGGATGAGCTGTGTGATTTGATACCTGCCGATGATTTCTACTATCGTACAACACGCCATAAATTATAATTCCATCTATATCATATTTATAATTGATGATCTACTACAGTGCGTCTCCTAAGACATTTTATACCACGAATGGTGAAACTATGGAACTAACTTCCCTCAGCGGTATTGACGCGACTTCATACAAAAAAACTATAATATAAAAATACATAAACAGACCACGTCTGTTTATGTATTTTTATATTATAGTTTTTTTGTATGGAGCGGCCAGGGTATGGTCTTATGTCCATTTGACGAGCACGGTGATCGAAAGGTTAACAATGGCCACTTTAACTCCGAGGTCGCGGGTTCGATTCCCGCACAAGACAAACATTTGTGTGCATGAACATGTCTGTTTGTCTTGGTCTGGGTGTTTTCTATGTACTTCTAAGTATGTATTTACAAAAAAAAAAAAATGTATTTAAGTACATTTGTCAGTTGTCTAGTACCCATAACACAAGCTTTGCGCTTAATTCGGGACTAGATAGCGCTGTGTAAATTGTCCAGAAATATTTATTATTTATTTATTATAGACCAAGTGTATAGTAGACATGATATGTATGCGTGGAGAGCGTGTCAACAGTAAGAATTTGAACGCTTTATTTAATAATATGGATTTCTATCAGTCGCATACATAATAAATCGTGGTTAATTGATTTTATATGATTTAATCTGCTAATATGATAATATGGTATTGTGTCATAAAAGCATAATTATGACACAATACCATACAATCAAAGTCAACTAAATACAACACGAAGTTGTATTGTTGTAGCATACTCATATTGCTTGTCTGTCGTTATGCAAGTTTGGCAAGCTTGGTGCTATACAAATTGAATTGCATACCGTTTCTAATTAGTTTCATTTCCGTGACCAGATTAGTCTAAGCATATACTGTACGTAGTACTATTATTTCTTATACAGTGCTAAAACTCGACAAAATTTTCATAAACAGATAATTTTCAAAATAAGTTTACTTGCTTACAATTTCAACTAAGAAGGACTCCCGAATTCAATTACCCTGTTTTTCCCAATTCATTCTTTTGGCAAAGGGTCTGTAATTTTTTGATTCTTCTTGCTTATCGTTGTAAACATGTTTTATTTTCTTTTAAATCTTATTTCAAATTCTTTTTAGCATTTTATGAATATAAATTTGAATTAGTTAGCAAATATCATCTGGAAGTTCCATAAAACAATTCGGGAAGATTTGTGGGTTCGGTTGGGTTTGGTTGGGATGAAGTTCCTTACGCTAAATAGTAGGTATCAAGGAGCCATACTTGTGCCATGTGTGAATAGGGTTGTAATCCATCCTGGCTTCCTCGGATTTATTTAAAGGGCGTCCATGGAGCATCAGGACAGGATTTCATTTGTAGTCCAGGGTTAAAACTTTCAAATCACTCCCGCCCGCTCCGTTGCTTTCCACCACTTATATCCAACAGTGCCTAGATAGGTACGGGCTGATGATGATGATGATGACAACGCATGGACTGTGGTGAAGCTAGGTATGTCTATTTGACGATATATAGGACGCATCCAGCCGGTAAGCGGAGCTATTTATATGACGCGATGAGTGGCGATCGATGCATGAGGATTAGGTGGCTTCCATCGTTAAAACGTCGAGTAATATACGGGAATTTTTTTATATTTTGTGGCTCACCACAATCTTTAGAGTCAAAGCCAATCTCACCTGCATGTGGTGTACCCTGCCGAATAGTGAAAGAAACTCTGGCAAAAGAGAGTTAGGGTACAGCTAGTAGGTACAGTAGGGTAGGATGTTTTTACCTTATATACTAGTATTTGCGTGTGTAAAAGTAGAATTCCATTTCGACTGAATGCACCCATTCTGACAAAGCCTGTATAGTGAAACTCACCTTTATTAGTCATAATAAAATCTTCCACTTTACAACTCTGTACGTATACCGACACGTGAGTGGTTATGGTTATGGTGCTACGCTCAACAAGTGTAACAGATTTCATTGTGTGTTTCCACCCGCTACGACAAAAATGTCTAAAAACTGTAAATTGTGTTTAATTTGTATAAAACACTGCGTTATTTGCGTTAATACTTCTGTTTTATTAATGCGGATGAAGAGTAATTATTTCTATATATCCCGTTTGTGACCCCAGCTTACTTAGGTATACAAATTCTAGCTTCAGCCAAAAAAAAGAGACTCATAGAAACCATTGCGTATTTTTTTATGCTACGTCGAGTAGCAGACATCGCCTGATGTGAAATGGTTACCTTCGTCATATCGCTCGCGATATGCCGTTGCCAACCCTACTGGCAATGCAGTAATGCCTTTATTTTGGCGACCTCACTCACTCGCAGGAATATAACATCCCACATAGGAATTGTTGCTTGCCTGCGGTTTTCTGTTAGGTAGAAGTACTTCTACTGTCTGTCAGCTTATGAATACTAAGCCTTACCTTTCTTTTGCCGGAACCTCGTTTGTAAGTAAGTAGAATGCATAAATTGCAGATGATGATGATGGTTGGCTTTGGCTTGTTGTCAACCCTTATTCATCTCATTGCTGGGATACGGGTCTCCCGTCAATCGAAGTGGTTTAGAGCATACTCCACGCGGCGGCGGTTTGTCAGTGTTTCCAAATCGCCTTAAGGCTACTGACTTGGCTTAACGTTTATTATCATTAGATGATGACTACAGAAGCGACCGACGACTTAATGTGACTGAAGCATGGAGGAACTCGAGATAAATAAGCCCATCCATGGACAGGCTACGATCGACGTTGCTTGACTTGAGTGATCAATTAGACTGTCACGCGCAACGACGCCATCGAGCTGGCTTAGGCTCAAAGATGCTAATGCACCACTTTCAAATAAATTATGTTTATATATTTTTTTACTCTGTTACTGTGTTCGTTCACTGCAGGCAATAATAATCATGGTTATTCATAGGGACCTATTTTGATACTTTTGAAAACCTTAATACTCTGTGACTTTGTCAGTTTTTAGGGTTCCGTACCCAAAGGGTAAAAAGGAACCCTATTATTAAGGCTCAGCTGTCCGTCCGTCCGTCTGTCACCAGGCTGTATCTCATGAACCGTGATAGTTAGACAGTTGAAATTTTCACAGATAATGTATTTCTGTTGCCGCTATAACAACAAATTCCTAAAAAATAGAATAAAATAAATATTTAAGGTGGGGCTCCCATACAACAAACGTGATTTTTTTTGCCGTTTTTATAGATAAAATGGTACGGAACCCTTCGTGCGCGAGTCCGACTCGCGCCAAGTGCGAGTCGGACTCGCGCACGTTTTTGTATTGTTCTTTTGTTAGTACCACAGTATAAGTAATAGTACTTTAGTACGTAAGATCGTTCCCTTTATTGCCTTTTACTATTAAAATTACCATTTTCACTCGAATATACCAGTATTTCACTTACAGTCTTATTCAGTCATCAATAGTTATATTCGTGTGTGGAAATTGAGCTTATTAGAGTAAGTTTTACCCATCCTCGTAAAACGGATGACCTAGAAATCTTTGTTTTTACTACTTTAGACATATTAAGCCGGCGTTACAGCTGCAGAGTTACGGCTTCTGCGTACAGTTAGCACTTAAGCAATGTAATTACGTTCTGATGAATTTTAAACGTTGCATGGGGATTCACATTCGTGTAATTTAACTTTACGGTCCACCTGATGTAAAGCCGTTACCGTAGACTTCTGCAGTTAAGCTTGCATTACAATATTGCGTACACACGGGGATCATGAGGAGCTCGTTGGCGTCGTTGCGCAGTGTAATCAAACACGCAAGTTAACGTCGACGGTAGTCTGTCCATGAATGGGTTTATTTATCTCGAGCTCTTCAGTGCTTCGGAGAGTACGTTAATCCGTCAGTCCCGGCTGTTGTCATTACATGACAGTCGTTAAGTCAGTCGTCTTTAAGTAGCTTGAAAACACTGGTCTCTGCCAACCCGCAGATGAGCAGCATGGTAGAGTATGCTCTAAACCTCTTCGTTTTAGGGGAGACTTATATCCCAGCAGTGGTATCAAGGGTTGACGACGATGTCACAGATGTATTTTGTGACGAAAATGACAGATTTTGAGGACCAAATTCGTGACATAGTCTTGTCTACTTACGTTAAGAACACATCTTATGTCTTTCTACCAACGGTGGGAACGAAGAATGGGGCAATGAAGACGTCAAATTTACAGACAATTTGATCTACACTACTTTGCGTGCTTCCGCAGCAGCTGGAGCTAAGACGCCCAAAGCAGCCACGGCAGTCGCATGCACCTCCTAGTATGGTGCACCCCTCAGTAGTGGGTAATAAATAAGGCCCCGAGTAGCTATTATTACTAAATTCATGCATTCAATTCATAGTCAGAATTTATTACCTAGCTCGTGAGTGGCGCTTAGCTATTTACTTGAAAAATGCTCATAGCTCTGACATACCCGTTCTTCTAAAATATTGCAGAGACGACAGGACGCTATCTTGAATACTAAACACGGTCGTAAGGCTTGTGATATATTTCATCTAAAACATCTATAAAATTCTAAAGATCTTTATAATGTCTTTTTGATTGTCTATGGCTGTTGTTGCAGGTAATGACGGGCCTGGTTTTTGCTGTAGCGTAAGTAAAATGTCTAAAGGCAATACATTTTTACCATTTACTTTTAAAATTTGTGTTGCTTCGTGTATTATCTATAACTTCTACCGCTCTTGCAATACGATCGTATTTAAATTATACTAGCAAATTGTAGGCATATATAGACACTTACGGTTTTGAATTAAAAACTCAGTTACATGGACTCAGTTACACAAAGAGACATAGATATAGAAAGAGAGATAGGCGAGGAAAATCCTAAAGAGCTCGTTTGGGGCGACTAAGCGCAGTGAGGCCGTCCTTCTAGATAGATGGACTGATGACAATATAGGACCTGCTGGAAGCTGTTGTATGCAGAAAGCGGAGGATTGCATATGGTGGGAAGCATTGGGGAAGGCAAGCACGCAGCAGTGATATAAAACGAGCTGATGATGGTAATTAGACGGTTGATCTTCACAGCATCCGTTCATTCCTTTTGGTGAGATGACCGATATAGCTCAATGGATAAGCAAGCTGATGGGCCAGTCACATAGCTCGTAGAACCGAAAACTACTGGTAGGAAGAAAGGTTCTCGTGTGGCGACCTCGTATTGGCGGACGCAACGTCAAACGACCGCTTACTAAATGCAATGACGATCTGAAGAAAGTTGTAGAAAGTCGATGGAAGCAGATGTCTCGGGGCGTGTAGCTCTCTGGGTGGAATATGTTCAGCAGTGGGCGAATACGGGCTGAGATCAAGCGAGTACACAAATTTCAATATGTGGAGACTCCACTTTGGAGATTACTTATGAGAAATGCTCAAACATTTTCTAGTATTGAAATGTTAATGTGGACGGACTGAGTTTCACTTACTCTATGTTCCTACAAAATTTCGTGCATTTCTCTAATAGTTTGTATATTTTGCGAGTTTATTTTTCCTAGACAGACGTATGTGGCATTTGGACACTATGTGGCATGGGAACCATTTACACCCCCAATTCGATTTTATTTGTATTCTTTTTTTCAATATATTTAACGATCATTAACATGAGAACCATCCCATAAGTTATTATTTTACTATTGAATTTGATGGTCTTTGTGTGAATGTGTGTGCTCAACAGGGCGAAGCAGTACTTCAATCCGCGGCAGAGACTTATGCTTTACAAAGCTCAAGTACGGCCGCATATGGAGTACTGTTGCCATCTATGGGCGGGAGCGCCTAGATACCAGCTTGCACCTTGTGACTCGATTCAAAGGCGCGCTGTGAGGATTGTCGATGATCCCAAACTAACAGACGGTTTAGAACCGTTAAGTCTGAGAAGAGATTTTGCGTCCCTTTGTGTGTTCTACCGTCTGTACAATGGGGTGTGTTCAGAGGAGTTGTTTGATATGATGCCAACGGCCTCCTTCTACAGTCGCACCGCTCGCCATCGACAGGGAATTCATCCTCACACATTGGAGCCTAAGTGGTCACGTACTGTGCGGTTCCAGAGAAGTTTTCTCCCGCGTACTGTCAAGCTGTGGAATGAACTGCCTGTCGAGGTTTTCTCAGGGGACTACAGCATGGGGTTCTTCAAAAAGGGCGTGAAGTGGTTTTTACAGGGTCTGCAACGCGCGTGTGATGCCTCTGGTGTTACAGGCGTTCATAGGCTACGGTAACTGCTTTCCATCAGGTGGGCCGTATGCTTGTTTGCCACACTGGTGGTATAAAAAAAAAAAAAAAAAAAGAATAAGTATCGAGTATACGTAGAAATGGTAAATGTGAAGAAATCCAATAGAGTTGACGTCGTGTGAACGTATCCAAAGTGCTGCAGCGACTGAGTCGCTTGGACATTTACGGGAATCAAGGCACAGGCCAAAATCGAGGTTGAGTGGAGCGAGTAGATTCGCTGAGTGTATGTTTTCCATTGATTTCAATGGAAAATGTATCTGATGATTATTCCTCAAGGACATAATCGATCTCAGTTTTTTTCGACACAAACCTCAAGCGTGTATATAGGGGCAATTCTCGTAATTAAAATATAGTCAAAATTCATTTTCGATCCAGTCTCGATCTCACAAATGTCACATTTGCTATTCTCGTAACACAATATGTAACTTCAAAATTAAATTTAAGCAGGATTATATCGAAATATGAGTGAAAATTAAATAAACTAAGAATGTTACTTTGCCAACAACAAGAATTGATAATAATTAATTAATGAAATCAAGTATATAATTTTAGTCAATTCACAATTCAATCTCGATTCGGTCAACTTTCAATCTGCGTTCGTAGAAAAATTATGAGAATTGTCCTTTAGATCTTTATTTGTGACAAGTTTCATCAAAATCGGTTTTGTGGTTTTGGAGCAAATTCATTTCCAAAAGTGACTTTTCGGTATATATAAGGGTTCCGTTCTCTCCGGTCACTCCACTCAATTAATTTCACTTGAGAGTACCCGAAACAGTCTCTGTACTTTACAAACAAACTCACAAACTTTACCTTTTACACTTTCATCTTTTTCGTCCTGATACAACCTATTTTTAGACTATATTTACCGCTGTTCCAGAGTAAACAAAATAATATTTTAACACCATTATGTTGTACCAACAGAACGGTGATCAAAATAAACTTTTCCACCCAAGGTAACATTATCCGGCAAACAAAGACAAAATTTTATCACTGTCGCAGTTCGTTAAGAAATCATAAAATTAAATATTTGATCTCACACCTCGTTACCATCTGGTACGTACAAATTTAATCTACCGTTGAGTACTTTGCAATTTTTGACGGAGTTGCTCGAGTCAATTTGGATCTTAACATCTCGGGGGTAATAGAGGGTGAAGTTTTAAAGCTTTCGTTTAGTTTAGTTCTCGTTTCTTTTGAGTATATTTCACGAACGGTTGTTGTAAGCTTCTTTTGATGGTATTGATACGTTTTTTAACTAAGGTTTATCAATTTTGCAAGTTTCTATTTAGGTTTAAGTATACGTATATATTTTTTAAAGATATTTTTTGACAAATTACACACGGCTTTGTTTAGTTTGGGACTAGATGAGTCTCAAACTAAATAAAGCTTATTACAATGGGTACTAGTTAACTGATATTATTCTTAAATATTAAAAAAAATACTTTTTACTTACTTACATTAAAATATATATATTTTTTTAAATACTTACATTTAATACATAGTAAACACACAGACTAAGACAAACAGACATGAACATCATGCACACAAATATTTGTCGGGGATCGAACCCACAACCTTGGAGTCAAAGTGGCCATTGCTAACCATTCGACTACCGAGCTCGTCGATTAACTTGTTGTTACTTGCAGCTACTATTATTTTTATAAAACTTATTTTCGCGCGGGACTCAGATGTTTTTCCGAAATAAAAATTAGGCTATGTCACTCTCCAGACTTCAGTGTCACTAAAAATGATTCATAACGTGAAGGAAGTACAAACAAACACACTATCCCTTAAATATATTTATATGGAAGTATGGATTTTGACGTACTCGTATCGACTTTTTACTGATATTACGATTTTTATACAGTGTAAAGGCGGTCATATCGTATTATAATATTCGCTACGATAATAAATATATAGCACATTAATCTTTACTTAATATTATAAAGCTGAAGAATTTGTTTGTTTGGTTGAACGCGCTTATCTCAGGAACTACTAATTTGAATTGACAAATTCTTTTAGTATTAGATAGCCTATTTTTCGAAGAAGACTATATAACATCACGCTACCACCAATAAGAGCGGAGCACGAATGAAAAATGTTGCAAAAAATGGGAAAAAATATTATTTTTGAGAGCTTCGGTTGCGTGCAAACGGTTCAAGTTACGCAACAATTATATACGACGGAATTATTCATCTTAAAAAGTTCTAAAAAATGTCCGTGGCAGCATAATATGTCTTTCTCTTTAATCTTTTATCTTTTAAGATTGGCTCACTATAACCTTTCAAATGTTAACTTTACGCTTCACTCTCAACGCTCTGTCACACGCAGACGAAGTTGCGCGAGTCAGCTGGTAATCTATATTATACAGTACCTTATTATTCTGTCAAACTGTTAATAGTTTGTTGGTAGAATTCAGGCTTTCATCAATTCCATTGTATTAAAACTAAGACACCTCAACACACTTATCGTCGCGTCATCGTAGCGCTCGTTTTTTTTGCTGCATGCAATACGAGATCAAACCGAGCACATCTTATCTTATTTTGAAATGGGTCCAGCGCCGCGGCACCGGTGGCACGTCGACCCTCTTGGATCTTTTGTGTAATCTCTATTCTTTAGTAACTCTCCCCTGACTGTCTGAAGACATGTTCCATGTACTTTAGTACGCCTTTAATTGGGAAGAGCCTGAAGTCCTCCAGGTTTGGGTACTCCTTTCCAAAGATTACCATTCGTTTGCCAGCCAGGGCATCACATTGACACATCAAGTGCTTTATGATCTCGTAAGGTGCCTTACATGTTCTGCATTCTGGGCTATTAATAAGTCTCATCTTGTATAGGGCACACACTATGCCGAGCATATACAACACACATCTGTGTACTGAAACTGTTTTATACAATTACTAGCTGTGCCCGCGACTTCGTCCGCGTGGAATAGTGTCTTTGGGCAGCATTTTTAAATATTTCGGCTATTTATTTTACAAATAAGACACATACGTATTAATACTTATATGAGTTGCAGTGTGCCATCTAGTGCTTATATAGCTCTTTTGTGGAACATTGTACATTCATCCCAACCAACAGCTTACACTGCTGCAACTTTCTTCCGCGCTCACCTCTTTTGCTAATGTTACATACCGGCATGTCCTCATCAGCTAAGTTCAATGGTAGTTTTAGAACCGAGTGCGCTATACCCCTATAACTATTTTGCTTTTAACCGTAAACACAGAAAACAAAACTTCTTATTATGAAAATAACTTATTTAAGTATTTTATTTAATTGTATAAAAACCTATTTAAAAAAATATTATAAACCCAAATGAATTAAATTTAACTAATTTTATTGACCCAAATAAACAAAATCTCTATACTAAGTATAACTTTTTACACTTGTACTTAAGAACTTGTTTTTATGAACCATTTGTAACCGATTCCTAGAAATCCCTTTCGGATATAGCGACTTCTGACTGAGTCGGCATGCAAAGGCATAAAGACTCATTCATAAAACTATTAAGCTTTCTTATCTTTTGTTTACATTCACAGATGGTCAAATGCTTTGTTTGTACAATGCCAGTTTCTCAATTTGTAATGACTGCGTAAATGTTATCTACATCAGGATAGCACTAATATTTTGTCTCTTGTCGCAAACTTATAAAACATTCACTTATACCTTACATATTTCCATACAAACTTTCATCCCCTATTCCCTATTGTTATTTTACCCCCGTGTGGGTAAAACTTTTACAAACTTTGAATGTCATATTTATTTATATCGAATCAACAGCCTAAAAAATAAGTTTCAAGCTTCTAGCTCTAAAAATAACGATACTTCCATACAACCTTTCACCCCCCCTTTTAACCCCTTACAACCCTTTTTTTGCATTAAAAAGTAGCCTATGTCCTTCCTCAGGCTCTAAACTATCTGTGTACCAAATTTCATTTAAATCGGTTCAGTAGTTTTGCCGTGAAAGCAGGACAGACAGACAGACAGACAGAGTTACTTTCGCATTTATAATATTAGTAAGGAAGTAAGGATAGTAAGGAAGTAAGGATTCACTTATACCTTACATATTTCCATACAAACTTTCATCCCCTATTCCCTATTGTTATTTTACCCCCGTGTGGGTAAAACTTTTACAAACTTTGAATGTCATATTTATTTATATCGAATCAACAGCCTAAAAAATAAGTTTCAAGCTTCTAGCTCTAAAAATAACGATACTTCCATACAACCTTTCACCCCCCCTTTTAACCCCTTACAACCCTTTTTTTGCATTAAAAAGTAGCCTATGTCCTTCCTCAGGCTCTAAACTATCTGTGTACCAAATTTCATTTAAATCGGTTCAGTAGTTTTGCCGTGAAAGCAGGACAGACAGACAGACAGACAGACAGACAGAGTTACTTTCGCATTTATAATATTAGTAACTTATAACTTATTTAAGTATTTTATTTAATTGTATAAAAACCTATTTAAAAAAATATTATAAACCCAAATGAATTAAATTTAACTAATTTTATTGACCCAAATAAACAAAATCTCTATACTAAGTATAACTTTTTACACTTGTACTTAAGAACTTGTTTTTATGAACCATTTGTAACCGATTCCTAGAAATCCCTTTCGGATATAGCGACTTCTGACTGAGTCGGCATGCAAAGGCATAAAGACTCATTCATAAAACTATTAAGCTTTCTTATCTTTTGTTTACATTCACAGATGGTCAAATGCTTTGTTTGTACAATGCCAGTTTCTCAATTTGTAATGACTGCGTAAATGTTATCTACATCAGGATAGCACTAATATTTTGTCTCTTGTCGCAAACTTATAAAACATTCACTTATACCTTACATATTTCCATACAAACTTTCATCCCCTATTCCCTATTGTTATTTTACCCCCGTGTGGGTAAAACTTTTACAAACTTTGAATGTCATATTCATTTCACCCCCCCCCCTTTTAACCCCTTACAACCCTTTTTTTGCATTAAAAAGTAGCCTATGTCCTTCCTCAGGCTCTAAACTATCTGTGTACCAAATTTCATTTAAATCGGTTCAGTAGTTTTGCCGTGAAAGCAGGACAGACAGACAGACAGACAGAGTTACTTTCGCATTTATAATATTAGTAAGGAAGTAAGGATAGTAAGGAAGTAAGGATTCACTTATACCTTACATATTTCCATACAAACTTTCATCCCCTATTCCCTATTGTTATTTTACCCCCGTGTGGGTAAAACTTTTACAAACTTTGAATGTCATATTTATTTATATCGAATCAACAGCCTAAAAAATAAGTTTCAAGCTTCTAGCTCTAAAAATAACGATACTTCCATACAACCTTTCACCCCCCCTTTTAACCCCTTACAACCCTTTTTTTGCATTAAAAAGTAGCCTATGTCCTTCCTCAGGCTCTAAACTATCTGTGTACCAAATTTCATTTAAATCGGTTCAGTAGTTTTGCCGTGAAAGCAGGACAGACAGACAGACAGACAGAGTTACTTTCGCATTTATAATATTAGTAAGGAAGTAAGGATAGTAAAAAAGTAAGGATTCACTTATACCTTACATATTTCCATACAAACTTTCATCCCCTATTCCCTATTGTTATTTTACCCCCGTGTGGGTAAAACTTTTACAAACTTTGAATGTCATATTTATTTATATCGAATCAACAGCCTAAAAAATAAGTTTCAAGCTTCTAGCTCTAAAAATAACGATACTTCCATACAACCTTTCACCCCCCCTTTTAACCCCTTACAACCCTTTTTTTGCATTAAAAAGTAGCCTATGTCCTTCCTCAGGCTCTAAACTATCTGTGTACCAAATTTCATTTAAATCGGTTCAGTAGTTTTGCCGTGAAAGCAGGACAGACAGACAGACAGACAGACAGACAGAGTTACTTTCGCATTTATAATATTAGTAACTTATTTAAGTATTTTATTTAATTGTATAAAAACCTATTTAAAAAAATATTATAAACCCAAATGAATTAAATTTAACTAATTTTATTGACCCAAATAAACAAAATCTCTATACTAAGTATAACTTTTTACACTTGTACTTAAGAACTTGTTTTTATGAACCATTTGTAACCGATTCCTAGAAATCCCTTTCGGATATAGCGACTTCTGACTGAGTCGGCATGCAAAGGCATAAAGACTCATTCATAAAACTATTAAGCTTTCTTATCTTTTGTTTACATTCACAGATGGTCAAATGCTTTGTTTGTACAATGCCAGTTTCTCAATTTGTAATGACTGCGTAAATGTTATCTACATCAGGATAGCACTAATATTTTGTCTCTTGTCGCAAACTTATAAAACATTCACTTATACCTTACATATTTCCATACAAACTTTCATCCCCTATTCCCTATTGTTATTTTACCCCCGTGTGGGTAAAACTTTTACAAACTTTGAATGTCATATTTATTTATATCGAATCAACAGCCTAAAAAATAAGTTTCAAGCTTCTAGCTCTAAAAATAACGATACTTCCATACAACATTTCACCCCCCCCCCCCCTTTTAACCCCTTACAACCCTTTTTTTGCATTAAAAAGTAGCCTATGTCCTTCCTCAGGCTCTAAACTATCTGTGTACCAAATTTCATTTAAATCGGTTCAGTAGTTTTGCCGTGAAAGCAGGACAGACAGACAGACAGACAGAGTTACTTTCGCATTTATAATATTAGTAAGGAAGTAAGGATAGTAAGGAAGTAAGGATTCACTTATACCTTACATATTTCCATACAAACTTTCATCCCCTATTCCCTATTGTTATTTTACCCCCGTGTGGGTAAAACTTTTACAAACTTTGAATGTCATATTTATTTATATCGAATCAACAGCCTAAAAAATAAGTTTCAAGCTTCTAGCTCTAAAAATAACGATACTTCCATACAACCTTTCACCCCCCCTTTTAACCCCTTACAACCCTTTTTTTGCATTAAAAAGTAGCCTATGTCCTTCCTCAGGCTCTAAACTATCTGTGTACCAAATTTCATTTAAATCGGTTCAGTAGTTTTGCCGTGAAAGCAGGACAGACAGACAGACAGACAGAGTTACTTTCGCATTTATAATATTAGTAAGGAAGTAAGGATAGTAAGGAAGTAAGGATTCACTTATACCTTACATATTTCCATACAAACTTTCATCCCCTATTCCCTATTGTTATTTTACCCCCGTGTGGGTAAAACTTTTACAAACTTTGAATGTCATATTTATTTATATCGAATCAACAGCCTAAAAAATAAGTTTCAAGCTTCTAGCTCTAAAAATAACGATACTTCCATACAACCTTTCACCCCCCCTTTTAACCCCTTACAACCCTTTTTTTGCATTAAAAAGTAGCCTATGTCCTTCCTCAGGCTCTAAACTATCTGTGTACCAAATTTCATTTAAATCGGTTCAGTAGTTTTGCCGTGAAAGCAGGACAGACAGACAGACAGACAGACAGACAGAGTTACTTTCGCATTTATAATATTAGTAAGGATTGGGGTGTAAGTGGGGTTTATCAACATCTTTGAACCAAAGCCAACTTCACCTGCTCGTGGTGCACCCTGCTGACTGACAAACGAAGCTCTGGCGAAAAGAGATGTAGGGAGCGTAATTGTAAGCTACCCGACTGGGGAATGTACCTCCACCTCACAGAATACCGCAGCCAAATAACAATTCCCTTGAGGGTTGTTGTGTTCCTGCGAGTGAGTGAGGTCACCAGAAAAGAAGGAGATGCTGCGTGCAAGTGATAGATTATGTTGCGAGCGTTAATACGGTTACGGTAACCGCTTCACATCAGGCGGGCTTCACATATGCCACCCGACGTAGTATAAAAAAAAAAAAGATAAAATACAATAAAGATATTTTATTAGATTACAACAACAACAACAACAACTTTCAACAACTCAGCACACAGCTCATCTCGGCGCGGCATGACAAGCCGTACATACGCAAACCGCACTATTTGCAGTAAACAAAACACGTACAGTACGATGACGCGACGACAGGTGTGAAGGAGCACGCAGGCAAATACTGAGTCATACTTATAGTAGTAGTATATACGTATAAGTACAGTCGGCACATGACCCGATATTAAAACCATTATAAATAAATAATAAATAAATATTTCGGTACAATCCACATAGCGCCATCTAGTCCCAAATTAAGCTCAAAGCTTGTGTTATGGGTACTAGGAAACTGATAAATGTACTTAAATACATTTTTTTTTGTAAATACATACTTATAATACATAGAAAACACCCACGCCAAGACAAACAGACATGTTCATGCACACAAATGTTTGCCTTGTGCGGGAATCGAACCCGCGATATCGGAGTCAAAGTGGCCATTGCTAACCACCGAGCTCGTCTACCTTTAAGGAAAAAAAAAAAAAAAAAAGAGAGTTTTTATACTCTGGATAGTAATTACTATTACTTATACTGAGACTGTGGTATAATAGAGTATTTGTTTGTAACAGAACAACGAGCCGTTCTACGTTTTGTTACAACCCGGTTTTATAAACCAGTGAACGAATTAGTGTAACATTTCATCGTGCAAAGACACGAATACGCGGTTCGATACACCTGACTGAGGAAGTACCTCCACCTCATAGAATACCGCAGCCAATAACAACTCCCTTGAGGGTTATTGGGTTCCTGCGATTAAGTGAGGTCACCAGAAAGGAAGGAGCATTATATAGCTACGGTAACCACTCCGCATCAGGAGGGACGGCACCGTCACCCGATGTAGATTAAAAATGTATCAAACCAAATTGATTTATTGATGAGTTTGAGTTTTACCATTCATTCACTCACACACTCTTTCACCATTAATTCACTCACTCACTCGTTCATCATTCATACATTCATTAATTAAATTTCATTAATTCATTCACATTCATGCATTAATATTCATTCATTCTTCACATTCATTCACATTCATTCATTCTTCACATTCATTCATTCATATCAATATAGCACTCTTTTTCACTCATATAAAAAGTTAACTCCCGTGTTTTGGTACTCCTTAATACGAGATAGTTGCATATATTCACTACCATTACTACCTCTGAAATTTAAACCAGAGAACAATATCACCCAGCTAATTATTACTATAATTAGAACGTGGTAAGCTCCCATCCAAACAATGCAATGTTGAACATAGTATTTGCATATACCTATCTCTACTTGTCTCGACAAACCAACTATATCAGCATGGTTTAATTAAGGTTCTGCGTGTGGTTACAAGACACGTACTAGTGTTAACACGGTGCAGATTCGATTTTCGGTGCCTGAGCTCTATTTAACTAGCTTACATGTATTATTATGGTGTATTCCTGTTCGGAGTAGATTCTCTGAGATAATGTGAGTGTTCTTGGAATTGAAAGGTAGAGTATAGTTTTTTGAATTCATTGGTTCCTAAAGACTACAAATTAGTATTAAATATATATATTCTTTGTTGCACATAAATTATTAAAATATAATTTCATAAAAAGTTGTACAAAGGTGAGCTTATCTCTACAAGAGATCTCTTCCAGCCGACCCTGGCAGTAGGAGAAAAAGTCACTTGACGGATAATTAAAATATCCGTAATCGCAAAAAAGAACAAAAAAAATGCTTACCAAATAATTATAAACACAAATACATAATCTACTATAAATACTTACATATTATAACTAAGACAGATAGTGTTCCTTCAAATTTTTTTTAAACTAATGGAGGACGGGCAATCTCATATTTGAGGCGCTAATTTATTCCCTAGTTGTGCTGCGCGGACAGTGAACGAATTAAAAAAGAATTTAGTGTTGGAAGGGGGATAGTTGAGTGTTGTGACAGGAGCGTTGGGATCTAGATGAGGGATATAACATAAACATACATACATTATATACTATATCAGCAATACATAGAAATATATACATATATTCATACTAGCTTCCACCCGCGGCTTCACCCGCGTCTTTATTTAATAAAAAATATCTTATGTTCTTTCCTTCCTTCTTTCGTCCTGACCTTCGAGAATATATTATGTGTACAAAGTTTGATGAATGATTAAAACTTATACAAGAGCAAAGTTCTCACCATCGCACGCTGCAGAACTCAGAGCTTCCGAATAAGGGTCCTAAATATACTTGTTCGTAAATATATCGCATAATACCACCATAAAACTGGAAAGCTCCCATGAAATACTCCGTAATGCAAGCTGAAGGCTACAGATGACCGCTCATTCCGAGGGTCGAGGAGGCAATGCCGGCACGTCAACTAAATTGAAGTAAATGTGACATAATTAAAAATAACTTTTCGCTAATTCGTTAGGACATTTTAGCGGGGGTAATGTTTTTGGTACATTACCTTTTTTTAATTTCACGTTAGGAGTCAATCACGTTAACTAATAATTTGCAGCTTTTATATGGAGCTAAATGGCGTCGTTTGGCGTGTCAGGTCTGATCAAACACGCAAGTTAAGCAACGTCGTCGTAGCATGTCAATGGATGGGTTTATTTAATATACTTCGAACATAGGAGGGCACGTTAAGCCGTCTCATTAGATGACAGTAGGTAGCTTGAAAACACAAAAGAACACACACGCTAGCCCGCAGTTGAGCAGCGTGGTAGAGTATGGTCTAAAGTAAATCCCTTTTTTTTTTTTTTTTTATTCTACGTCGGGTGGCAGACAAGCATACGGCCCGCCTGATGTGAAGCGGTTGCCGTAGCCATATTAACGCTCGTAACATAAAATATCGCTCGCGCGCCGCCACCCCCGCTGCCAACGCAGCATCTCCTTCCTTTCTGGTGACCTCACTCACTCGCAGGAACACAACAACCCTCAAGGGAATTGTTATTTGGCTGCGGTATTCTGTAAGGTGGAGGTACATTCCCCAGTCGAGTAGCTAACAATTACGCTCCCTACCTCTCTTTTCGCCAGAGCTTCGTTTGTCAGTCAGCAGGGTGCACCGCGTGCAGGTGAAGTTGGCTTTGGTTCAAAGGTGTTGATGAACCACTTACACCCCAAAATTCCCTTCGATTGAGGAGAGCCTCATATCCCAGCAGTCATTTGAAAATGATGTCTGTGTTGTGTAACGTTACAGTTTTACTGAATCGAATACCAATAATGCAGTAGTACTCATGTTGCGAGCTTATATAAGCGTCAATAAGCGCGTGTGCGTGCGGCCCCATACAAACTGTTCTTGATTCGTCTCAGAGGGGAGGTGAGGTCAGTAGTTGTTTTTCTTGTTCATGTTCAATATGATGATGATGATGAATGAATAATGATCTCTTTCTAAATGAATGTGCTCTTTCTAAATGAGCTGCTAGGAAGGTTTATGATGGTGGCGAAATTTTACATTATATAATTACTGCTGTGAAGTCACAGTGTGGCCATCTACCAATTAAGTAATACACTACTAAACTACGTTATCAAAAAATAGTCGAATTTCATCTGCAACGATGGACTGTTATTCCTTGTTTATTAGTGTAATACTTAATAAGTAGATGGCGCCACACTGCAATTTCACAGCAATGCAAATATTGGCCACCATCACAAATCTTCCTGGTATCTCAGTTGGAAAGTGCACTCGACTGGTATTCGAGAGGTCGTGGGTTGAAATCCCACCTACCCGGGCGAGGTAGATTTTTTCATTTTTAAATAATTGATTATTGAATGACAATGTCTCAATAGAATCAATCAATTGTTTCTAAAGTCGGAGTATTCTATCTTTTCAGTGAAAATCCGATTTAACGACCTGAATGAGTTCGAGGAAGCTGTGACGTCACATAATATTAAGTTCTTGGTATTCGATTCAGTAAATTTCGTTATCTTACTTATCCTTTTGTACTTATTCCTATTTGTTGTTGTGGGTAATAAATTCACTTCGCTCTTAAGATATTTTTACTTATAGAAACGTTCTACCAGCTTGTATTGCGGCAAGAAGAACGCAAGGCCCGGCTTTCACAGAGTTACGCCTCTGTATTTTGTGGTTACGCCACACCCCGGTCACTCCATACAAATGTCGCGTCGGTAACTACTACATAAACAATTATGTCTATGCATAAGCGCGAATAAGCGTGTGTGCGTGCGGCGCTATAACTGTTCTTGATTCGTCTCAGAGGGGAGGTGAGGTCGACACGAGAGAGCAGCAGGAAGTGGTCATACTGTACATAGTACTATTACTTATAATGTGGCTACGCGCTGTTTACCGTCGTGGTAAAATGTCACCGCTAGTCTACAAAAAGTTTGTGATAAATTACCTTCCTGTAAGTTTAGACAGTATACTAATTACTGTTGCTTAAAATAAGAGATACATATTTTTTATACTACGTTGGCTGGTAGACAAGCTTACGGCCCGCCTTATGTGAAACGTTTACTGTAGCCATATTAACGCTCGCAATATGAAATATTGCTACCACCCCCGCGGTCAATGTAACAACTTCTTCCTTTCCGGTGACCGCATTCACTCACAGGAACACAACAATAACATATGATAATACATTAAAAATACTTAAATATGTACATAAAAATACCTTCTTACTTCATTTTTACACATTAATTCTGCTGATAAATATATACGCATAAATGCGTCTGTTACAATGTTGGTTTTATTTCTATGCTCGTAAAGTTCTATTTTATGTTGGGTGTAAATGGAATAAAATAGCTTTTTGTGCACTTAATTTTATAAAAAAAATAGGTATATAAAAAGTAAACGCATAAAAGTGTTTACTTTTAATTAAATAGAGACTATAGCTATTGAATAATTATTTTTTATTTCCCCTGCAACTTTATTATTTTATTCTTTTATAAGAACTATCTCCTGACAATAAGGAACACAATAAAAAAAATGCGAAATTATTCGATCCCTTCACGCGTGATGCTATGACCACAGGAAATAGAGATTCATTTTTATATAATATAAATAGATAACGTGCACAATAAAAAGATACACAATAACACAAAAGAAATTTATTCTTATAAGAAGCAGGGATCGCTTCTCTGCCAGCGGTTTTTGAGACAGGGCCGAATTAAGGGGGTGTTAAGGCTGTCGTAAGTTTATATAAAAGTCCTAAGTTTTTGCAGCTAGAGACATAAAGATGATTTATTCTGGTTAAAAATGTGAATTAAATGCATAGACTATGATAGGTAAAAATGAATAAGTTGCAAAATGTTAAAAACTATGAAATCTAAATATACTACTAATGTTTTTACCTCGTGAATTCGCTAAAAAGGATTTAAAAAAAGATGTAATCTCTATTAGAGTATCTTAGAACATTTTCGGGTGTAAGTGGTTCAACAATCAACATCAAAACCCACCTCATCTTCACGTGGTGCACCCCGCTTACTGACAAATGGGGCTCTGGCATAGCGTATTTTTTAAGCTGCCCGACTGGGGAAGTACACCTCACAGAATACCGCAGCCAAGTAACAATTCCCTTGAGGGTTGTTGTGTACCTGCGAGTGCGAGTGAGTGAGCTCACCATAAAGAAAGAAAGGAAGGAGTTTAGACTGGCAACGGGTCGGCGACCCGTTGGTGTTGCTGATCAACATGGGCGGTGGTGATTGCTTTCCACCAGGTGACTCACATGCTCGTTTGGCCCCTTCTCATACATAAAAAAAAACATTCAAGGCACATCGATTTAAAAAAAATCTATAGGTTCTGAAAGCATGTCAAAATTGGGAGTGAAAGTTTATTGATAATTCTCAAGGGATAACGGGATTTGTCCAGGCGAAGCTAAGACGTGGCCGCTACTATATCTATAACCTGCATTCGTCAACCCTTATTCATTCCACTGCTGGTCCCCCCCCCCCCCCCCTTAATCGAAGGGGTATACTCCACCACGCAGCTCAACTGCTGGTAGGCAGAGGTCAGTGCTTTCAAACTTGACTTAGCTTAACGACTGCCATCCAACGACAGCAGCCGGGATCGACGGCTTAATGTGCCCTCCGAAGTACGGAGGAGCTCGAGTTAAATAAAGCCACTCATGGACAGGCTACGGCCGACGTTGCTTAACTTATGTGTTCGATTAGACTGATACGCGCAACTATAGCTTTCGATGATAGTATTAGTACTACCTACAGTATGGACTCTTCTAGTTTCTATCAGGCAGTGAGGGCCACTTCGGACAGGAATCCGGAGGAATTCGGAAGGAAGAAGAAGACAGTATGGACATTCTCTGCCGCTCTCTCGTATCCTACCTCATCTCCTCTCTGAGACAAATCTGGAACAGTTTGCTCGGCGTCGTACGCACACACGCGCTTTCATACTTTGCACAGACGTCTTTGTTTACGTAATAGTTAACGACGCGGCATTTGTATGAAGTGACCAAGTCATTAGCACTAAAAGCAAAACGATGTCTATAAGACAAAATGTCGAGAAATGTCGACAAAATGACAAAATGTCGAGAATCAGGGTCCTATTGATTGGGCGAACCACTAGTAAAATTAGACATTTACTAGATATGACATTTACTAGAATGGCGCCGAATATTTCTGGAGACTTCTCAAGGTCTTTTGCAAATGTTGTGATTGTTATTTATTTAGGTTCAGATAAGGGCATCTGATGCAATTATTCATGGAATCTGTTATTACATTAAAATCTCTAAAATAACTACATTAAAGTTTTTGTTTCTTTGTAATATCTTTATTATGCATAGAATAAAATTTACAATATAGTATATTGAAGGAAAAGTACAAAGGCGGACTTATCCCTCACACTCTTCCAGCCAACCTTATAGTATCTGAGAGGATTTCACGAATTCACGTACCAAAGATTCGTTGGATGTAACTACTATGTTAATTATAAATACATTTATCTAGTGAGCGGCAAGCCACCGCCTGCCGCAAATAACTAACAATAAAAGCAGTTATGGCAGGCGTCCGTCGCTCTTCTGTAATAGCCCGGTATTTAGTACAGCCAGATCTCATCTCCATAACCCATTTATTTTTCATCACACTTCGCAATAGTCTCAACGCCTGCCGAGACCTGCTCATGGGTATGTCGTTCCATTGACTTATCTTGGAACGGGTCACGGCGGGCGTACAACATTACATTAAATTTCTCAAAGGGGCCTCTACGCGTTGGATCCCTATCCCCGCGCACGCCTATCAAATGACCGGGCTTGACCCGGGATTTAATCGAAATAGAACATTATGAGATAAAAATATAATAAACATTACTCAAATTAATAAATGTACCTATCGTCTTAGAGTTCTAATCAGGATTCGGCAAAGGCTTTTTTCTTGCATTTTAATAAGCCACAAGGTCACAAGCCGAACTCACCCCTGCCACTCCAAACAAATACTGTTGTCATTACATGCCTCCTCCAAACTGCAGTTGAGCAGCGTGATGACGTGTCTCTAAACCCCTTCGATTGAGTGGAGGCCCGTATCCCAGCAGTAGGATGAATAGGGGTGATCCAAACCCAATAATTTAAGAGAGGTAGGGCGTATTTTTTAAGCTGTCCATCATCATCATCATCATCAGGTCATTTTAGTCTCCACTACAGGAGCACGACCCT
The DNA here is from genome assembly GCA_937001555.2 of Hypsopygia costalis. Lineage (NCBI taxonomy): Eukaryota > Metazoa > Arthropoda > Insecta > Lepidoptera > Pyralidae > Hypsopygia > Hypsopygia costalis. The sequence continues at coordinate 8,751,997 of OW443350.2, forward strand.
CTCTCGTCCGTCCTAGACGGAAGGAGGATTTGGCCTACACTCCCCACGCTGGCCAAACGGAGCTGAAGCCAATTACCGTCGGATTTTTTGATTGCGAAAATGACACTACTGCTTAAATTGTTGGTAATTATGAATACCTTAACTGGTAGAAACTACAGAGCTCTACTGACTCAGCTAAAAATATTTGTCAGTAACTTAAACCTAAGATCTATTTTCGCGACCAAAAAAACCGATGGTAATCGGCTCCGGCTTCGACGGTAGGCCCCCTGGTTGGGGAGGCCTGATCGATATTTGATAATGTATTTCCCTTAGTCGCCTTGTATGACATCCACGGGGAGAAACAGAGTGATTCTATTCTAGTCTGCCGGAAACCACACGGCCACGCTTAGCTGCCCGACTGGGGAAAATTCTGAAGGAGGTATCATTCAGAATCTTAAGTTAAGAAGTGTGGGAGGTACATCAGAGATTACCGCAGCCAAATAATAATTCCCTTGAGGGTTGTTGTGTTCCTGCGGGTGAGTGAGGTTACCAGAAAGAAAGGAAGGCGTATATAGACTGGCAACGGATCGGCGAGCCCTTGGTGTTGCTGGTCTCCATGGGCGGTGGTGATTGCTTTCCGTCAGTTAACCCACATGCTCGTTTGATCCCCTGTCAAAGAAAAAAAAAATCTGCTATTTACCAGTGAACTAATAACAAACAACCATTATTTATATACACGCAAATTTTCATAATTGTAATTGTACCAACCTAAAACCGACGGGGCTAATTAGCCGGAATAAATGATATATGGTATGATATAATGGTATCACCGCTCGGACTCCATTAGTCACCATTAGTTACAAATTCATATTGATGTATTGAACCTAATGATATATTTGTACAGATATGCCAATAAGCGTCGAAAACTAACACAGAAAAGTGAGGCAAATTGTCTTACATAGAAATATATTTCAATTTCTTAAGCTACGCGATTGGGGAAGTACCTTCACCTCATGGAATACCGCATTTAAATAACAATTCCATTGAGGGTCGTTTCGAGTGAGTGAGGTCACCAGAAAGAAAGAAAGGAAGGAGCAAAGGCTGGCTACGGATGGGCGACTCCTTGGTGTTGCTGATCTCCATGGGCGGTGGTGATTGCTTTCCATCAGGTGACCCACATGCACGTTTGCCCCCATGTCATATAAAAAAAATTAGGTAAAAATGCCTTCTGTATTCCGAAAATGCAAAATTTATGTTGATAAAATAATTAAAGCCAAAGAGATTACATATCACGGGAAAATACACAATAATTGATTTGATTTGACGAGCTCGGTGGCGTAGCGGTCAATGATGAGGCTTCGACACCAACGCTCGTGGGTTCGATTCCCACATAGGACAAACATTTGTGTGCATGAACATGTCTGTTTGTCTTGGTCTGGGTGTTTTATTATGTATTTATTATTATTTATTATTTACCACGTTGGCGTCGTCAACCCTTATTCATCCCACTTCTGGGATATGGATCTCCCTTCAACTCAAGGGGTTTAGCACATACTCCACCACGCTGCTCAACTGAGGGATGGTGGAGGCCAGTGTTTTCAAGCCACCTGAAGATCACTGACTTGGCTTAACGACTGTCATCTATAATGACAACAGTCGGGACCGAAGGCTTAACGCGTCCTCCGAAACACAAGAGCTCGAGATAAATAAACCCATCTATGAACAGGTTACAGTTTACATTGCTTAACTTGTGTGTTCGATTAGACTGACACACGCAACGACGCCACCGAGGTCCTCAACTAATACATCAAATTTTAACTCGTACTTTAGTTAATTTCATATTTTTGCAAGATAAATTGCCGCCATTTTCAATAAGCGAGGAAAAGAGATAGCAAGTATATTACATCGCTGATATGACAAGGATGGCAATAGACTATGCACCGACCTCAGCAGGAACCGTTTTCTGACACAATTTAGTATGGGTATGCCATATCTATAGAAATATAACATCATTGATTGAACCATTATTAGCACTACGAACATTTTAGACTCATCGATCATTTTCCATCAAAAAGGAAATATCGAGCCGCAAGGAAATAATTCAATTTATCATGAACTCTATAGTAGCACCCACATTCATTTGTTCTTCATACAAAAGTGATTATATCATGTGGATATGTCCGGTGGGAAACGAAACAAAACGAGACGAGACGAGACGAGACAGACAAGACGAGACGAGACGAGACGAGATCAGACGAGATGAAATGTTTTTTTTGTCATTGGGCCCGTAATGGCACTTAGACACGTCTTACGCATTTTATAAATAATATTCTTAACTTTTTGTCATTTAATTATCAACTAAGCATTTCGGTATTGACATTTGCCAAAGAAGAAATGATTGAAAGAAGCTTGCCAATACGGTTCTTTTTTTTATAAATAAATAAATATTTCTACACAAATTACACACTGCCATCTAGTCCCAAACTAAGCAAAGCTTGTACGGTAGGTACAGGTTAACTGACTATACTTAAATACATTTTTCTTTTTGTAAATACATAGATACAATACATAGAAAACACCCAGACCAAGACAAACACACATGTTCATGCACATAAAATGTTTGTCATGTGCGGGGATCGAACCCGCAAACTCGGAGTCAAATTGGCCACTGCTAGCCACATTCGACCACCGAGCTCGTCTAATAAATAATCAGAACGCGATATGCAATGAATTCAACATGTCATCCAGCTCCCCTTGCCAAAGATAACACCCAGAGAACACGGGAGTGTGATACTTCTAAAAAAATTAAGTCTTAGCATAGAGTAAGGTCTCTTGTCCCTGGTCTTAGTAAGAACAATAATCGGTCTTTTGTTCATTCCTTATTCTTTTCCATTAATTCTTCTTAACTTCATTTAGAATTTATTAAAAAACTTTATTAAAAAACTAGCTGATGCCCGCGACTTCGTTCGCGTGGACTTTATGATTCCGCCGTATTAATACAAATACGAACTAATACTGATAAGATACATAAGAAAATATTTGTTATACGTTAAAAGTCAAAATTTTTTTTTGTTTAACATTGTAACCATAGTTTAAAAAAAATTAAGGGAGTCTTTCCTTCGGGAGCTAATATGAAAGACCAGTCCTAAGCTTGACACCAGCGAATTTTAGTGATTTTTTTATTGTCATAGCAAAGGTCACAGACAACTGCGTACGTTTAAAATTAAAATGGATTTTTTTTTTGGAGAAGAGTGGTATACGCGGAATAAATACAGTTTCACCGGCACCACTCCCAGTGAGAATCTCAGCTTCAATTATATTGCGCTGCCATTGACTTTACTTCAGGAAGGAGATCTTCCCCAAATTTTAATAATATTCTTGAAAACTCTTGGGCACGTAAAGTTCTATCTACAGCTTCTAGTGCCTTACTGTTGGCCATTTCGCATTCATCTCAAACGATTAGACAGCAATCCTGAAACACCTTTGCTTTGTCACAGTTTCGTGTCACAGAGCATGTCGGTGTTTCAATTCTGTTTAAATCGAGTAGGATATTGAACATTGTATTTGCGTCCTTCCGCCTAGTAGTAATGTGGCTGCAATACCTGGCGATGCTTCTGCGAGATCTTATTTTGGCGCCTGATTTCAGCGTGGATTGCTCTTGTCAGGTATGTTTTTCCAGTCCCTCCTGGAGCATCTAAGAAAAACAGTTTCCCCTCGTCGCTTAAAACACTTTCCACCACCAAATCAAATAAACTCTCATCTTGCTACATAGCGTCCCGCAAATGCACGTATTCTTCTGGTTTGTGCGAATATATACCAATCGTTCCATTTCAATTTTAGCGTACACGTCTATAATAAACTGACTAAATAGACCACGGTACCTTTGTAAATAAAATAAAACGATTGCGTCTAACTTGTAGCAGGTATAATAAAAGGGTATAATAACAGGTATATTTTTTTTTTTACAATACATTCAATATTTTGTTAATCTATTTATTGTTATAATAAATAGATTTAAAAAAAGTAAAAAAACACGCTATAATAGCAAATAGAACTAAAAAAGTTACTTAAAAATTTTTTTTGTTCTATTAGCTATTATAACGTGTTTTTTTTCCCTTTTTTTGAAAACTATAATTTATTGTAAACACGTGTTGTTTATGCAAATAAATTTAACTTTGTTCTGCATCAGGTGTTCCAAATCTTGGATTTTTATACCTCAACAAAAAATGCTCATCAAGCTGAACAACTTTTGCTAAGGAGTCATTTTTAAATTTCTTATAGTTTACCTGAACCATTATGGTTCTGCATCAGGTGTTCCAAATCTTGGATTTTTATACCTCAACAAAAAATGCTCTTCAGATTGAACAACTTTGCTAAGGCGTCATTTTTATATTTCTTATAGTTTACCTGAACCATTAAGGTTCTGCATCAGGTGTTCCAAATCTTGTATTTTTATATCTCAACAGAAAATGCTCATCAGGCTGAACAACTTTTGCTAATTCATCATTTTTATATTTGTTATAGTTTACCTGAACCATTATTGTTCTGCATCAGATGTTCTAAATCTTGGATTTTTATACCTCAACAGAAAATGCTCATCAAGCTGATCAACTTTTGCTAAGGTGTCATTTTTATATTTCTTATAGTTTACCTGAACCATTATGGTTCTGCGTCAGGTGTTCCAAATCTTGGATTTTTATACCTTAACAAAAAATGCTCTTCAGGTTGAACAACTTTTGCTAAGGCATCATTTTTATATTTCTTATAGTTTACCTGAACCATTATGGTTCTGCATCAGGTGTTCCAAATCTTGGATTTTTATACCTTAACAAAAAATGCTCATCAGGCTGAACAACTTTTGCTAAGGCGTCATTTTTATATTTCTTATAGTTTACCTGAACCATTGTGGTGCTGCATCAGGTGTTTCACTTTCCAAAATCAATTATACCCTATATTTTGCCCAGGCTTAACAGCTATATGACAAAAAAAGTTTCATTCGAATCCGTCCAGTACTTCCAGAGATTAGCGTGTACAAACAGACAAACAGACAAACAGACATACAGACAAACAGACAGACATTTTTTTTTAAAATTCATACTCTATTACTATATCTCCATCGCCTCCAATTGTTTTTTTGTAAATATATTCAATGTACAGACACATTATTTTTACTGTTTTATTATATGTATAGATAATATTCACTCAAGAACATCAACTTTTATTTTTGTCTCTATATATTTTTTTATTCTATTTAATATTTTTTTAGGTTTATTTTAGATTACTTTATAGTCTCCTAACATTTGAAACTCTGTGATAGAGAGATGTTTCGAACTTTAATAAATAAAAAAAACACACAGTTATGTGTATAAGATCCGACGTCGTGAAATATTGGACGAACAATTGAACTGTTGGACGAATAGTTTGTTGGGCGATCGTACAACACCGGCGTAAGACGACACGGCAAATAAATTACCCATTTAAACTTAGAACTGAAACCAAAACCGATGCATCCTCATTGAGAACTAAGCTGAGATTCCCAGTAGACCAATTACTAACACTGAACATTACTCGTTCCCAACCGGTCACCCATTCGTTAGTTCGCTATCACGATTTATGTTACACGCATTTATGGTGGTAGTAGCTTCGACTTAATGGGTACTTTACGAGGACTACAACACATTGTTTTTACATTTGAAACAACCAAATAGCAACCCTATGCTATCGTTTTAAGATTTATAACAGTTGCAGTAACTTTGCAATAACTATACATTTTTTATTTTCTGTTGAAATATTCAATTGTGAACTTTGTGCTTAGGGTATTAAGATGTTCAGCACGAGAATGCAAATAGTTTGTTTACAATGCTGTTGACCTCAAGTGGAAAAATGGTTTATATTTATTTGATACTTGGAGTGTTGAGTGTGATAGTGAATATTGTGTTTAATTTTTTAACAAGAAAAAATTTAAAAAACTATAATGCGACTACGGAAAAAACACTAAAGGATAAAAAAACGACTCATTACCCGGGCATAATAACGAATCGATTGATTAGAGTAGTATCACGTCTAAGGCAGATAAGAAGCTCGCACAACACAAGCTGCACAGCTTGTGGCGAGCTGTTGGTGAGCAACGACACCACGGATCCGAGTCTACAAAGAGTCGGTCAGGGCCTTCGTCTCCGGCGTGTCTTCATCGGTTGGAGTATAAACATAAGAAGGCCCGCAGGACTCTTAACTCTGGCTTGCCTTCATTGGCCGTCCAGAGAGGAGTCGTCAGAGCTATATACTCCAGGGACGAGCAAAAGAAGCGGTTATGGCAGGCGTCCGTCCATTTTTTGCAATAGGCCAGTATCTAGTCCACCCAGATCTCATCTTCATAGCCCATTGATTTTCCTTCACACCTTGCAATAGTCCCAACGTCTGCCGAGACGTGCTCATGGGTATATCGTTCCATTGTTATATCCTGTAGCGGGGCACGGCGGGCGTACAACATTACATCGAAAGGGGCCTCTACACGTTTAGATTCATATCTCCGCGCACGCCTTCCAAATGACCCTTAAGATTAGACATTTTATAAATCTCAATGACAATATGTTTAATGTTATTAAAAGAATGACTTATTTCAAGACATCATTTAATTACAAGCAATTTGATCTGTTTTGCGTAAATAACCATTCATGAATGGTAATTTTTAGATTGTTGTTCTAGCCATCAACATCTACAGATCGCCTGATCAAGCCTCGCGTAGAGGCGAAACACCTGTCGCAGAGATGACTACGGCGGTCAGGGCATTGGCAGTCGCACGTTTCTTCTGTTTCAGATGGTGAAGAGTCGCAGAGACGACCGCAGCAGCTGGAGCAGTGACGACCAAAGCAGTCTCGGGTCTGCCGGCCATCAGTAGTTTGCATGAAATAATAGGCATGTGACCAATGTTCTAAAATTATAAAAACTCTCTATCAGTAACGTAAAATACATATAACTAGAACGATCTGCGATCTTAAAATTTTAATAACTTATGTCCGACTTGTTTTATGGTCGATCAAAGTTTAGTGGATATTTTAAAAGTATGAAATTATCAGAAATAAATATTACCATTTTAGAAACAATAAAAAAATACTATAACTTTTGTTACGACACTAGCTACATAAACGTAATACTTAACATAACTGTCGTACAAATTTCTGATTTAATGCTTATAATTATAGTATGGTGTGACGTCATAACGTGGTGGCCTTTTGCATGGAGCGTTTTCCAAAATTGTGATCTTCAAGTTATCATATCTCGAGAAGTATTTATGCTATCGAAGTAATTCTTTCATCTGTAGTTATATTATTGTGACATCTTTAAATAACAAATCGAAAAAAAGAATGGTTCACAGTACAGGCGGCACGCAAAGCAGTGTAGATCAAATTGCTTATAAATTTGACTTTCGCAAAATAACACCTGAATCAATAAAATATCATTTAATTAATTAATGTCAATTTAATTATTTTCGATTAGATGACATTTCATTAATAGGTGTGGGTGTATAAATCTAATAAATGAGATTACAAACATCATCATCAAAGATTAGATGTAATAATACATTTTGAGAACGGAAACTTTTATTCTTAGAATACGTAGGAGGCTCTCAATGCCGTATAAATCAAGATCAATCTATTTTTTTTTTGGGTTTTATACGACTAAATGGAAAACGAATGAAACCCTTATCACTCGTGTGTTTGTCGGTCACAGGCCAATTTCTCCGAATCTGAAAAATATTTTATGTTGAAGTTTTGTACACTTTATAAAGTTAAAAAATATCAAAGTAAAGATTTTGTTATGGTCTCAAATAGTGTTATTTTTATTTTTATTTAAGTAATATTAGCGTAATATATAAAATACATATAGGCCGTGTGGTTTCCGGAAGACTAGAATAGAATCACGCCGTTTTTTCCCGTGGATGTCGTACAAGGCGACTAAGGGAAATACATTATCAAATATCGATCAGGCCTCCCCAACCCGTTTGGCCAGCGTGCAGAGTGTAGGCCAAATCCTCTTTCCGTCTAGGACGGACGAGAGAGGGTTCGTGCTCCTATAGTGGAGACTAAAATGGACCTGATGATGATGATGATGATGATATAAAATACGTAATATTATCCCAGCAGCGTGATGAATAAGGGTTGACGACGAAGAAGAAGTAATGTATATGTATAATAGAATATATATAAATATATATTTATAATATTGTTTACTATGATTTTTGGCATTTGGTGGAACTTTTTGAACATTTTGATGAATAAAATCACTATTGCACTTAATTAAATTTATTTTTACCAACTGGTTTTGCTTTTATAGCATTATCAAGGTATATAGATGGTTTTCTCATTTTTACAAAACATTCAGGTAACTGTTTTATAGAAACGACTGATCAATTTAAGTATACCAGAATGCCATATTGCAAGCGATCGAGAGGACCAAGTCATAAAAGATGGTCAAACCAGGTGTCCAAGGAGCTGCAAATGGCAGTGTCTCAAGCTTTCCATCAGGCAGAAGACCGCAATAATTAAAGGAAATTGCTGCAACGCAAAGGAAAGAGATACTGCGTGGTCTTTGCGTGAAGAGTTATGTTGCGAGCGTGAATATGGCTACGGTAACCGCTTCACAGTAGGCCGTAAGTAAGGCCGTATGCTTATCTGCCACCCGACGTAGTTTAAAAAAAATAAAAAAAGGCTTTCACGATCCTCATCAGTGAGTGACCGACTTAAGGAGAAGGGAGAAGGAGGAATGCCATATGCGCATTCTCATACTCCATGAACATTTCCAATCGTCCATTATATTCATACAAAGTTACAGCTACTTAAATCCATGTCTCAGAAAGTAATTTACTAAGATAATCCATTAAACTATAAGACTGTGCTTTAGGGGCCTATAAATCATGCCATTTGCAAATTAAATTTATCTGGCAATCCGATTTTATTGTATTTGCGCTACCTTGCGGGTGTTTTCAAAGGCTTTCGTCAATGTAAATGGGTTTTTGGGTATTTCGAAAGTTATTTTATCATGGAACCATTATTTTATATTTTATACGCTCTTTCATAAGTATCTTTGCATTTACCGGTCGTTTCATAAATACTTTTGGGGTGTAAGTGGTTCATCCACATCTTTGAGCCAAAGTCAACTTCACCTGAGCGCGGTGCACCCTGCTGAATGACAAACGACGCTCTGGCTAAAAGAGAGGTAGGGAGCGTAATTGTAAGTTACCCGACTGGGGAAAGTACCTCCACCTCACAGAATACCGCAGCCAAATAACAATTCCCTTGAGGGTTGTTGTGTTCCTGCGAGTGAGTGAGGTTACCAGAAAGAAAGGAAGGAGATGCTGCGCTGGCAGCAGGGGGGGGGGGGGGGACACCACGCGATCGACATTTTATGTTGCGAGCGTTAATATGGCTACGGTAACTGCTTCAGGCGGGCCGTATGCTTGTTCGAAACCCGACGTAATATAAAAAAAACACTTTTAAATCCATTTTACCTGACGAGCTCGGTGGCGTAGCGGTCAATGACTCGGCTTCGACACCAACGCTCGTGGGTTCGATTCCCACACAGGACAAACATTTGTGTGCATGAACATGTCTGTTTGTCTTGGTCTGGGTGTTTTCTATGTAAGTATCATAAGTATGTATTTACAAAAAAAAAATGTATTTACGTATGTCTATCAGTTGTCTAATACCCATAACACAAGCTTCGCTTACTTTGGGGCTAGATGGCGCTGTGTAATTTGTCTGACAATATTTATTTATTTATTTTACCGCAAGAAAGACTTCATTGAAAAAGAGGGTTATCATTGTTTTGCTCGGGGGGTTCTTTTTTTTATACGAGGGGAGGGCAAACGAGCATGTGTGATACATGAACATGTTCATACACACAATTATTGGTCTTGTGAAAGGATCGAACTCGGGACCCTCAGGGTCAAATAGCCTTTGCTAGTCATTCGTACATGAAAATCGTCTAAATAAATATATAGGAAACATAGTAATAAAAACTACATATAAACGTCGCCGTAGAATAAAAACCTAGTAAGTACATTTTTGTTTTATTTAATTTGCTGAAGGAAAACCTCTTAAAGCATTAGATCCATAGGCTAGATGACATTTTTTTTCGATTTGAGATGCAAGTACGTCACTATAATATAACTATAGGTGAAATAATTACTTCGATAGCATAAAAACTTCTCGAGATATGATAACTTGAAAATCATAATTTTGAACTGTCACGGAAACGCTCCATACAAAAGGCTACTGAGTTATGACGTCACACCTAGGTATTTTGTATACATTAAAAAATAAATTTGTACGACAGTCATATTAAATACTGCGTTTATGTAGCTAATGCTAAAGTTTAATAAGAAATAATAAAGTTTTATTTTATTGATTTTCCTAAGTTAAAATTTTATTTAAATAATTTCATCCTTTTAAATTGTACTTTCCCACCAAACTTTGATCGACCATAAAACAAGTCGGACATAAGTTACTAAAATTTTAAGATCGCAGGTGGTTCTAGTTTTATATATTTTACGATACTGTTATTTATTTTTTATAATTTTAGAACATAAGCTTCTAACCTATTAGCACAAACACAAAATTACCCCAAATATCACGTAGGTTTTCACTTTACGTCGACGAGAAATGAACTTATCGCATTCCGAATCTACTTAAAAAAAGTTATAAGTCCGTAAAAATAACAGTTGCTATTTGTCCACAAATAGGCAACTCTCCGAAACCTATAACAACTTTTATCGCTCGCGCCATACACCGTTTTATAGCTCATCGCGTGGCGACACGTATTAGTGGCGACTAATAGCTATTTGCTTTCGAGAGTAAATACTGTTTTTGTGTGCTATTATTCTCGTGTACTGTCGTTTTAAATTAAAATCAAACCGTAAAACATTCGTTGCAATATGGGCACAACTTACAATTATGACGTTGTTGCATTTAGACTTATACAATTTATGAAAATAACAACGGGGATTAGCTTGTATAAGGGTATTGACATACCTTTATTATTGCCTGACGTTTCGACCAGGGGGCTACCGCCGAAGCTGAAGCCGACCATCGAATATTTTGATCCGAAAAACAGGTCTAACGTTTTAGTTATTGACAAATCAACAAAATCTTCAGCTCAGTCGGTAGAGCTCCATGGTTTCTACTAGTTAAGCTAAACACAAGTACAATAAGTTTGTTTTATAATTTTAGATCGCCGGTACATTACTACATAATTATAATAAAAACAACAACACTAAAAAGGTTAAAAACCGCTGTCGTAACCTATTTGATTGTAGATAGAGGTAGTCCTCAGTCTACATATTGCGTGACTTGTAAAAATTCAATATAATCTATTAATACCTGCTTAGTCATTCATCATAATGGGATAGAACATAAAAAAAACCGGACAAGTGCGAGTCGGACTCGCCCACCGAGGGTTCCGTAGGTACGTAGTATCATTATTAAATTTGATATTTTTCATTATAAATAAGAAATAATGCGTCGAAAAAAATAAATAAAATATATTTTGCAATGTGTACATCAAGCCCTTTCATATGATACCCCATTTGAACTAGTAGTTTCAATTTGAAATTTCGACACCCTATAAAAAATATAGACCCCCTATTTTTTAAGATCTATTTACAAATGTATAGTTTTGAGATTTATTCCTGTACTTGTAGTCTATAACGATGTTACTTGCCAAATTTCATAGTTCTAGGTCAACGGGAAGTACCCTATAGGTTTTGATTCCCTTGAGTGTGTCGAAATATGCGTTTTTTGCTGAATAAACGGCCGTAACTTTTTTCTACGTAAACTTAGCAGTTTGATTTTTTTTTAACTTCATGGGACCGTAGACCTGAGTATACAGTTAAAATTTCAGCTTGATACCTCCACGCATTCTCGACATAGAAATTCTTGACAGACAGACAGACAGACAGACAGACAGACAGACAGACAGACAGACAGACAGACAGACAGACGGACAACAAAGTGATCTTATAAGGGTTCCGTTTTTCCTTTTGAGGTTCGGAACCCTAAAAAGACGAGATTTTCCTTTTTAAGCAGCTTACTCATCCAGAGATTATTGGAAATATTAACCATACATTTGTGTGAGGTCAAAAACAATTTTTTTATTTAAACTTTATTTACCACAATTTATGGGTACAAAGGCGGCCTTAATGCTAAAAGCATCCTCTATCAGACAACCTTAGGGAAGTGCAGATATACACGAATGCGGCATACAAAATAAATTAACAACAATATTGTACAATACAACAGAAAATATACATACTTCTATGAACCACTGGCGTAATAAACTAAAAAAAATGATCATTACAGCACGAATTTAATATTCTCACACTTATTAGTTTTATTTTAAGCAAATAAATCAATTAAATAACTACGACAGTAATAATAGACCAAACTAGGCTATTAGAATCTCAAACGGACATAGTCTCCTCGTGCCAAGCGAACTCCAAGACAAACTGTCTTTCAAACGTTTTTTTTTTTTTTTTTTTTTTGACGCCCTACGCGCGCCGGCGTACCCCCAGCCGTGCTGGAGGGAGGCGGAAAATCCTCTTCGACACCCCCCCTTTTTTTATTGCTACCAGACTGACCTTTCAAGGGCGAATCAGGCTTTAACTGACTAAAAACCGCCTGCCTAACTACTTTTAGCCACGATGGCTTTAAAAGCGCAAATGGAACGCAAAGCGCGCAGCGGCTTTTATAGGCGATCGGCATCGCTCGGCAGCGCTCGTCATCGGTCGTCCTCGTACGTCAGCGGATCATGTCGGCTGATCAACTTGAATATTTTTAAATTAACATATGTTTTAATATCCAAAACATATAATTTCATTTGCTATAATTTAAAATATAATGCTCGTTTGCAGTGGTCTAAAAGATATCAAACTAATCCTAACCTATAATGGTTATAATTGTGTGTGTGATAAATACGTGTTACAAGAAATTAACGTTATGTTAAATGAAATTATATTATCTGTTACATAGATTTTTAGACAATTAGTCGCCGCTCCGCTTCGACTAGATGCCGCACTATCTAAAAACAACAGCTGCAGCTCCGTGAATGCGGCAACTCAATATTGTAGTGTGCGTAAAACAATGTGCAGAGATGCTAGTGTGCGTGAAGAATTGTATTGCAACTGATCTGCCGAGATGCTAGTGTGCGTGAAGAATTGTATTGCAACAGGCTCGGGTACGCCGAGTTCGGCGTAGTGTTTGTTGCCGCATTTTACAAGTGCGCCGCGGCATCTAGTCGAAGCGGAGCAGAGACCAATTGATAATCTAAGATCTGTTAGTATATTATGTTATATTACGCCTCGATGAGATACGGGTCTCTCCTCATTAGAAGGCGTATCAAGCGTATTCCGTCACGCAACTCTACCGGATGTTGATGGAGGAGATAAACAATAAATAAATAAATATTCCTGAACAAATTACACACTACCATCTAGTCCCAAACTAAACAAAGATTGTACTATAGGTATTGGATATCTGATATTAGATTATCATTATTTTAAATAGGTGTTTCGGCCAACTTGCCAGAATATTTACAGAATACGCCCATCACCCATCCCACCTAGGCGGGAGAGGTGATTTTTCCATTTTTAAATATATCTATGTTTCCAGTTCATCCAAAAACCACTATCTAAGCTTAATCACTAAAGCCTTAATTAGTATTTCTTTAAACTATCTTGAAATTCGAAGAGAAAAACCTATTTATTAAAGAAATTGAAGTATAATTCTTACATTCTTTTATTAACAGACTTACTTGGTATTTCAAAGCGACTGAAATGTTCAACAAGTTGGAATAATCGCCCTCCACTTCTTTATTAAACATTTGCAATGCAATTTGCTCAAGGAACGTTCCCTGCGAGAAGTTTAAGGTATCTAAAGCTACTAATCTGGATTTTTTCCTGAAATTGGCATTAATTTTACGTGAAAATTCAGAATAATAAGAAATTTAATATAATAGCAGAATTGAGAAAATTATGCACGCAGATTATAATAATTTGTAAATTTGCATTATAAGGCTACTGGTGAAATATCTTTTTTTATACTACGTCGTCGGGCAACCAAGCATACAACCCGCCTGATATGAAGCGGTTACTGCTGACATAACTGCTCGCAACATGAAATATACGCTCGCGTGCCGCTCCCAACGCAGCTACTCCTCGCGGTGACTTGACTCACTCGCAGGAACACAACAATCCTCCAGGGATTTGTTACTTGGCTGCGGTATTTAGTAAGGTGGAGGTACTTCCCCAGTCGGGCAGCCTATTTATTGCATTATACACTATCTCTTTTTTCACCAGAGTCTGGAGGGTCGAGATTGGTTTCTAACCTCTACTTAACATACTGTCTCACTGCTGAAGCTTGGCTGGAAGAGATCTCTATTAGCGATAAGATCTCCTTTGCATACCACTTACGTAAAATCTTGTAACATTTTTTTTAATGAGCAATAAATAATATATATCGATATACCTATACAAAACCCTTTGTTATTTGCTTGCACCGAGAAATATAGCAACATACAAATATAATATGTACTGTATAATGTATCTGACGAAAGAGAGGTCGCCTTTAAAGCTGCCCGACTGGTGAAGTACCTCCAGCTCACAGAATACCGCAGCCAAATAACAATTCTCTTGAGGGTTATTGTGATCCTGCGAGTGAGTGAGGTCACCAGAAAGAAAGGAAGGAGTATACTCCTTCCTTATTACAGCCTATAGGCTGGCAACGGATCATCGAGTCCTTGGTGTTGCTGATCTCCATGGGCGGTGGTTATTGCTTTCCATCAGGTGACCCATAGGCTCGTTTGCTTTCCTCTCACATTAAAAAATAAAATGTCATTCCTCGTAATTATTACATTATTACATGACTACACAAAAAAGCTCTATAAATTTGTTCCCGGTGTTGCTATTAGAAATAAAGCGACCTTAATTCTAATTCCTCTTAGTTAGATTAATAACAAATTAAGTTAAATATTCACGTGGGGGCTGGGACAACCAAGTGTGAAAAGATTATCCAATTAGAAGGGCCTAAAGGCTTTTGAAATCTTACCCTAATGTTATTATAGCGATGAATATTAGAGGAGACCGTTTTTCGTTATGAAAGGACTGCTAATTTCAATATACCTAATTTTAAAATGGTAGGGATGAAAAATGTAACAGTAAAAAATATGCATGATATAATAGATGAACCAATGAGATAAAAGTATGGAAACAAACCGCGCCTTAATGTCATAGAAGAATTTGGCACTTGAATTAGGTATAAGACGAAATAAAATTTTAACAGCAAAATAAATTAGATCAGCAACGATCATCATGATCCGGTTATTATCGCAAATTACAATAACATTGAGCTCGATGGATTCGTTGTGCGTGTCAATCTAATCGAACAGTTAAGAAATGGGTTTATTTATGCCGAGCTCCATCGTGCTTCGGAGAGGACGTTAAGCCGTTAGTCCCGGCTGTTGTCATTAGATGACAATCGTTAAGCCAAGTCAGAGAATAGAGACCAATGGTCTCTATTTTCTACCAGCCCGGAGTTCAGCAGCGTGGTGGAGTATGCTCTAAACTCGTTCCATTGAGAGGAGACCCATATCCCAACACTGGGATGATTATGGGTTGATACTGAGAAATCAAAAAACAAATATTAATTAAAAAATATTAAATTTTATTTACTAAAGTAAAATATACCTCTGGCGACTGCTTTTTAAAAAGCTTTCGATATAATATTCCTTGCAAATATTTACAAATTAAATACGATAAAAGAATACATTCGGTTCAGAAATTGTTTACTAGTGTTGTCATCATATTTTTACATGCCCTTATAATTTGACAATAATATCAAATCAATTCACAAAACAGTCAATATTGTATTTATAAAACTAGTGTACCACAAGGCAGTATTTTCAGCCCGCTAATAATGTCATTCAGTGACATGCGTTCGAATATAACGAAAACCTATACGAGATAAAGAAAACAAATTCCCAGAGTGGAAAATAAGTTCAAAGCGAGCTGGTGTGCTTGGGCGAGAAAATCCATTGGCATGGAAAGAGTTTCCACTAGAGCGGGTCGAGGGAGCTCATAGGGTACTACGGTGTCTCATTCATCAGGTGACGAAACAATGACTAAATTCTACATTATTTTATGCCATTCGTAGTGTTTTTTTTGTATTACGTCGGGTGGCAGACAAGCATACGGCCCGCCTGATGGGATGTAATGTGTGCAGTATCTCCTTCCTTTCTAGTGATCTCAATCACTCGCAGGAACACAACAACCCTCAAGGGAATTGTTATTTGGCTGCGGTATTCTGTGAGGTGGAGGTACATTCCCCAGTCGGGTAGCTTACAATTACGCTCCCTACCTCTCTTTTCGCCAGAGCTTTGTTTGTCAGTCAGCAGGGTGCACCCCGTGCAGGTGAAGTTGGCTTTGGTTCAAAGATGTTGATGAACCACATGCACCCCACATACATAACCTCATACCACATTGCATACTACGTATGTATTTGCAAAAAAGTATTTATATAGATCATATCAGTTATCTAGTACCCATAGTACAAGCTTTGCTTAGTTTGGGACTAGATATTGTTGTGTAATATGTCCAGGAATGTTTATTTATTTATTATTGACATTAGCTTACACAAATGTAGCCTGTAGATACTATATCAAGAGTATTTGTGTCCCTTCGCTTTCAACATAATTACAAACAAACCTTTTAAGAGCTCTAGCTGAACTACAAAAATTAAATAATTAAAAAACGAAAACTGTTATTAAAATGCCGTGGTATTTTGTAATGATGGAGATTGCTTCCCCAATCTTGCTGATAACAACCTCTTTGCCCTCTTTAACTGAAAGATTATAAAATATTTTTCAACCATTTTGTTTAGTAAATACGATGGCTTAATGAAATTCACCCCTCATCTACGCATTAATAAAGTTTTAAAGCACTTTAATACATTTTCCCTCGAACACGTTACAATTTTCATAGAAATCCATTAAACTAATAAACCATAACTTAGTTAAATGTGTTCCATATAACGTGAGAAGTTACGAAAATGCCTACACAAGGGTTAAATTGATTTTTCAATTATCTGAATTAGTTCAATCATACAAGGGGTTACACCTCAGAATGAGAGATAATAAACTGTTAACTTGTAAGGTATAAACAAGTATACAGCTATATATATATATTTTCCAGGGTTCTGTATCCAAAGGGTAAAACGGACCCTATTATTGAGACTCCGCTGTCCGTCCGTCCGTCTGTCTGTCACCAGGCTGTATCTCATGAACCGTGATAGATAGACAGTGGAAATTTTCACAGATGATGTATTTCTATTGCCGCTATAACAACAAATACTAACTAAAACAAATATTTAATGAGGGCTCCCACTTATCTGCCGTATTTATTAGATAATGGTATGGAACCCTTCGTGCGCGTGTCCGACTCGCACTTGGCCGATTTTTTATTTATATAGAGACATGGGCAAAAATATAATTTTCGAAATCAACCATTTCAATTCATTTATTTTACAAAATAGAAAGGAAGTAGTTGCTGCGTTGGCAGCGGGGGCGGCGGCGCGCGAGCGATGTTTCATATTTCGAGCGTTAATATGGCTACGGTAACCGCTTCATATCAGGTCTCAGGGGTCATATCAGGTCAGGTATGCTTGTCTGCCACCCGACGTAGTATAAAAAAACAAAATTTTGCTAGCCGATTAAACTTTTTTATCTACAAATCTTAGCTCCACGGCATCTTTAGGCTTAAAATATGTTTCTACGACCTTTGATGGTTCACAACAGGTGTCACCTATAAATATAAATAAATAAATATTGTCAGACAAATTACACAGCGCCATCTAGCCCCAAAGTAAGCGAAGCTTGTGTTATGGGTACTAGACAACTGATAAACATACGTAAATGCATTTATTTTTGTAAATACATACTTATGATACATAGAAAACACCCAGACCAAGACAAACAGACATGTTCATGCACACAAATGTTTGACCTGTGTGGGAATCGAACCCACGAGCGTTGGTGTCGAAGCCTGCGCCATTGACCGCTACGCCACCGAGCTCGTCAAATATATTAGAGCCTATGTGCTATAGGAGCCATATCAATGTTTTGTCTCCTTCTTTGAGCACGCATCATTACACATACACACACACACACACATACTCATTTCTCTCAAATCTTTTGATGTTAAAACTAGGCGAGATATGGCATCTGCTCCTAATCATCAGTTCCTTTGATATACTCTATAATATAATCATATTATTCTGGTGCGAGTTTGAATTTCAGTAACTTGCTAGATGGATCTTTTAAGTTTAATAAATAAACGAGAGACGTTTCATATTATGGTCGGAGAACACTAGCCACAAGCTCTTTTTCTACTCGTCGATTACTGTCTTTAATTCTTATACTTTTTATTATATATTACCTCTCCCTCTATATGATCTTGATCTTAATCTACCAAGCCAGTGTTAAGAATTAGAATTCTTCCGCTAACACTGGCTTGGTAATAGATTCTGATCTATTTGTAGGTAATACGAGAATAAATGGAGAAATAATATTTAAATATATTAATTTTCTATTAAATCAACTGAAAAATATAACTCTGAGGTTTATATATACTCGTAAAAGCATCTTGAGGAGCTCGATGGCGTCGTTGCACGTGTCAGTCAAATCGATCACGCAAGTTAAGCAACATCAACAGTTTTTATACTACGTCGGGTGGAAGACAAGCATACGGCCCGCCTGATGTGAAGCGGTTACTGTAGCCATATTAACGCTCACAACATAAAATATCGCTCGCGCGCCGCCACCCCTGCTGCCATCGCAACATCTCCTTCCTTTCTAGTGACCTCACTCTCTCGCAGGAACACAACAGCCCTCAAGGGAATCGTTATTTGGCTGCGGTATTCTATGAGGTGGAGGTACATTCCCCAGTCGGGTAGCTTACAATTTACGCTCCCTATCTCTCTTTTCGCCAGAGCTTCGTTTGTCAGTCAGCAGGGTGCACCGCGTGCAGGTAAGTTGGCTTTGGTTCAAAGATGTTGATGAACCACTTACACCCCACCTATGTATGGATTTATTCATCTCGCGCTCCTCCGTGCTTTGGAGAGCACGTCGGACCATTTTGTTGTCTTTAGACGACCGTCGTTATGCCAAGTCAGTGGCCTTTGGGCGACTTGAAAATACTGGCCTCCGCGAACCCGCAGTTGAGCAGCGTGGTGGAGTATGCTCTGAACCCCTTCGATTGAGGGGAGACCACTATCCCAACAGTGGGATGATTATGAATTGATGCCAAAAAAGCACCTTCAATTAAACACCCAGACCATATTAAGCAGACATGTTTTGTCGCTATGTCCACGATCAAATCTCTTTTCTCTGAAGCAAACTTTCAGAAAATCCTTTCTATTCTTAGGATCTGTTTACCTTACTCATCACAACAAACAGATAATATTCCCTTTGTTAAATCGATCATAGTAATTCTTCATCACAAAGCCCCAGCAATATTCGGTTTTATCTCGGGTTACAAAAGTATTTTTACGCCTAAAATATACCATAACCTTTTAGCCAGACAAGATTTGTAGGAGCTCAACGATCTTGTTGAGTTAGTTTCGTTTAGTATCGTCACACCCCAGCCACTCCATACAAATGTCGCGTAGTGAACTATTATATAAACAAAGACATGCAGAGCGTGAATAAGCGTGTGCGACGCCGTACAAACTTTTCCAGATTAGTCTCAGAGGGGAGGTGACGTCGATACGAGAGAGCGGCAGGGAGTGGTCATATTGTACGTAGTACTTATTACTTATACTGAGGTATCGTATAGTACACAAAGATATCTTAATATGTAATTTCTTGAAACTGTTGTTGTTTCTTGAAACTGAAATACTATAAAAATAATATAAAAATACGTCGCTGTCTATGCAATAAATTAAATCTTTGGTAATTTTTGCTTTTAAACTCGTTTACGAAATACCTGACAGATGGACTATTGTATTTTTAATAATTTTAAAGTTGTGTTCGGAAGAGGATATGATGCCTGCAAAGGAGGTTGCAGTCATACAGTTGCACCGTTCGCAGGTAACGGCAACCGTAGCCATTCTACGGATGGGATTATTTATCTCGAGCCCCTTGTGCTTCGGAGTGCACGTTTAGCTATCGGTCCCAGTGGTTGCCACCAGACGTTAAGCCAACGTCAGTGGTCTTTAAGTAGCTTGAAAACACTAGCTTTCGCCAACCCGCAGTTGAGCAGCGTGGCGGAGTATGCTCTAACGGCCTTCGATTGAGGGGAGACCCGTATCACAACAGTGGGATGATTATTGATTGTTGCCGAACATATTCTAAATATATTTTATGTAAAGTTTTATTTTTACAATGTCGACGTCAGTGTATCCCGGCGCTAAAGCCGGCTTAAAAATACAGGTCTCCGCCAATCCGCCTATCGAATGATAACAAAATCGAATGATAACAAAATCGAGTGATAACAAAATCGAGTGATAACAAAATCGAGTGATAACAAAATCGAGTGATAACAAAATCGAGTGATAACAAAATCGAATGATAACAAAATCGAATGATAACACGCTCGTGCTTGTGTCCGTTGAATATTAGCGTGTAAACGTACCTTAATAATTTCTGATTTCTTACCGAGTTCGAAGTTATTTATGTAAAGGGATTTCTGAAAATTTGGATGTTGTTGTCCTGTAAAGTTTGGACAGTGTCGACGGTGTTTAAACTTTCATCTTGTCTAAATTCACCAGTGGATTTCCTTGTTCCTGTGACATTTAATTACTTTTTGATTCCTATTTTTATAGCAATAAATTGACTTACGCGACTTACCTTCGACATCAACCCATAATCATCCCGCTGTTGGGATACGGATCTCCCCTCAATCGAAGGGGTTTAGAGTATACTCCACCACACTAATTAACTGGGTTTAACTTCGCGTTGGCGTAGCGGAGGCCAGAGTTTCAAGCCGCCCAAATGCCACTGACTTGGCATAACGACTGACCGACGGCTTAACGTAGACTCCGAAGTACTAGCTTGTGATAGATAAACCCATCCATAGATTGGCTACGATCGACGTTGCTTGACTTGCATGATCGATTAGACTCACTTGCGTGATCGATTAGACTGCCACGCGCAACGACGCCATCGATCTTTTCAAAAAGTTGGGTTTATTTAACTCGAGCTTAACACGGTAAGCCGTTAAGACTGTCTTTGGATCTTTTGGATTACATGACCTGTGAAATAAATATCCCCGGTTCTGTCATCCGCATACTAATGAAATTCCATCAATGGACAATACATTAATGTTATCTCTTATCAGTTTGATCATTATCAGCCTGTATCTACCCACTGCTGGATATAGGCGTTTCCCAATGCTCTCCACTATATGCGATCCGCCGCTTTCCGCATTCAACCGCTACCAGCCCCCTTACCACCATCTCTTATTGCATTTCAATAACTGAATAGAATGCTTATTGTCATTAAAAGGAAATGGAATAGAGTCGCTTATTCATTGGTATGAATAAACAATCTATTCAATTATTGAATCGCAATAAGAGATGGTGGTAAGAGGGCAGACACTTTTTTGAAGTCGTCGGTCTAACTAGAGAGGGGGCCCCCTACGCTTCGTCGCCCCCATACCTCCACTCTAGGACCACTATAGGTGGTCAGCCCACTGCATTTCAACTTGCTGACTTTGAGAGTCAAGTCGACTTTGGTTCTCCGTCGAATTTCTTCGTTCCGGATTGGATCCTTTAGAGAAACTCCAAGCATTGTTCTCTCAATCGCTCGCTGTGCGACTTTTAGTCTGTGAACCAGCCTAATGGTCAGCGTCCAAGTTTCTGAACCGCAGGTCATAGCGGGAAGGACGCATTTATCAGTTTAATAGTGTCATTTCATTTTAATGACAATATTGACAGTGTCAATGGGTCGCAAATTATTAAGCGCGTATTCGGAATGCATCTACGTAAATCATGGTTACCAATTTGTTCAGTTCAGATATAAATGGGAGCTGTGTATTGGAATGCGAAATGCATTTGCAATGAGCTACGAAGCCCCGCATCGATTTACAAAATGAATGGTAAAGCAATCATTAATTAAACTACTTTGGCAAATTCAAATTACCTTGAGAATAATGATCAAACTAATGAAAATTGCTTCGTCGTCAACCCTTATTCCACTACTGGAATCCTGGTCTCCACCACGGTGGTACTCCATCACGCTGCTCAAGTGCAGGATGGCGGAGGTCAGTGTTTTCAAGGCGTGAAAGGATGTGAAGCGGTTACTGTAGCCATATTAACGCTCATTACATGCAATATCGTTCGTGCGCCGCCACCCCCGCTGTCAACGCAGCAACTCCTTCCTTTCTAGTAACCTTACTCACGTGCATGAATAGGGAATGCAATCTCGTTCTCGCGAGATCTCGCGCGGGGCGGCAGCGGGGTCTGAGGTAGCGGTCAGGGTCTCGCTTAGATTCGCTTAGACCTCGTTCCCCGACCGCTACCTCAGGCCCCGCCGCCGCCCCGCGCGAGATCTCGCGAGAACGAGATTGCATTCCCTATGCATGAACAACAACCCTCAAGGAAATTGTTATTTGGCTGCGGTATTCTGTGAAGTAATCGGGCAGCTTACAAATACGCTGTACCCTATCTCTCATTTGCCAGAGCCTCTTTCGCTAGTCGGCAGGATGCACCATATACAGGTGAGGCTTTGTCTCTAAAGATTATTGTGAGCGACTTACACCCCAAAATTATTTAGTAAATAATATCTTTTTCACCTCACTAGCTCGTAAAAGCTCTGTTTATCATTCGAAATCTGCGTGGAAAATCGCACTTTATCCGCTAGCGTGGAAAGTGTTTTTAAAATTCGAATATTTTTATTCAATCAAGGTTTCGTACAATAAATTACATATATATAGAACCTCATTGGTTTCGTAATAGTTTATATTCTCTGCAGCCAGTCCATTGATGATTATTTATTAAAACTGTTTTTCTTGCACCTAACATTTTCCTCGCTTTAGTGAGGTGAAAAGTTGTGTGTTGCGCTCGGCAGCAAAGTTATTTAGCGTCTCGTACCTTTGAAACCCTCGCTACGCTCAGGATTCTATATTTGAACCACTCGCTTCGCTCGTGGCTCAATCCTAGAATCCTTCGCTTGCTCAGGTTTCAATACAAGGTACTCGCGCCAAAAATTAACTTTGCAGCCTTGCATAACAAATAACTATTTTACTCGAGCATGGCATTGGCATTATTTTTACTGTATAGATTAGAATTAGACTACGATACGATTTTGGGGTGTAAGTAGTTCATCAACATCTTTGAACCAAAGCCAACTTCACCTGCACGCGGTGCACCCTGCTGACTGACAAACGCAGCTCTGGCGAAAAGAGAGGTAGGGAGCGTAATTGTAAGCTACCCGAGTGGGGAATGTACCTCCACCTCACAGAATACCGCAGCCAAATAACGGTTCCTTTGAGGGCTGTTGTGTTCCTGCGAGTGAGTGAGGTCACAAGAAAGGAAGGAGATGCTGCGATGGCAGCGGGGGTGGGGGCGCGCGAGCGATATTTTATGTTGCGAGCGTTAATATGGCTACGGTAACCGCTTCACATCAGGCGGGCCGTATGCTTGTCTGCCACCCGACGTAGTATAAAAAAAAAAAAAAACGATAACTCCTTAACATCAAGCGGGTCGTAAGTTTGTTTTTCACCTTAGTAGTTTAAAAAAATCGTATGCTTGTTTCCCACTTTAGTTGTTAAAAAAAAAAAGAATTCCCTTAATGAAGCAGCATTGCATAACTAAGTAATAAAGAGTTCTTATGTTTAATAAACAATTGTCTACAAAATTCAACGTTATTTCCGAAGTCTCTCGCTGTAAATGCAATTTGTATTCAACCCAGTGAATATTATGCCGGTATTTCCAACGGCTGGCATAATACACTTTATTGTTTTGTTAAAACAGTGGATATGTTTATTATTGTATATTATAAAGAATTATTCGACAATGGACGAGCTCGGTGGTCGAATCGCTAGCAATGGCCACTTTTACTCCGAGATTGCGGGTTTGATCCCCGCACAAGACAAGTATTTGTGTGCATGAAAACACCCAGACCAAGACAAACAGACATGTGTCTGTTCGTCTTGGTCTGGGTGTTTTCTATGTATTATACGAGTATGTATGTATTTACAAAAAAAAATGTATTTAAGTATAATATCTGTTATCTAGTATTCATAGAACAAGCACTGCTTGATACTATTAGGCTATTAGTTCAGTATCATGTGTCCAAAATTAATAAAAACATGGCCTGTGGCTGTATCATGGATACGGCCGTGTGTTGTACGAGAATACGTTAAATGTACTAAAATTATCTCAAAAAGACTGGGAGAGTCTTTTTGAGATAATTTTAGTACATTTAGCACGCGATGTTCAATAGTCCTTACTTAGCGTAATAAATTATTTTATCTTTCATCTATCCAGTGGTGTGATTGAATTTTTGGATGTAGAGCATATAATAGAAACTACAACGCGAATCTGTATCCCACGATTTTGTTATCATGACATTTTTAGGATTGCCCACGTATAGTAGCAAATTTAAAGACGTATTGACGTCAAAATACATACAAAGTCTGTAAACGAATTTGTAATCTATCCTAAATTGAACCATTTTATGTGGATGGGAGATTAAGGTAAGCAATTAGCTGTTTTACAGGCAATTCTCGAGTTCTAATGAATCGTTAGGGGCCATTCCGGCACGTTTTAACTAATGAGCATTTTGTGACTTTGTTACGATTTGATTTAAGATTGCGGGAGGCAATTTTGTAATTATGCGTCACATTGGTTTTTGCCCTTATTAGCATTATATTAATTTTTAGAATATTCTCATTTGAGCCGTTTGGAGTAGAGACGTTAGAGCCGTGGGATCCATCAGCCTTTTTAAATCAATCTTTTTAAAAAGATAAGCGGGAGGTTGGTCTAGGCTTCATGCAACCAGAAGGCTGACCGTTACCTAGTTCAGAGGATTAGCATTGCTATTCAGCGAGGTAATGCTGCCAGCATTCTTGGTACCTACGCTACTGACGGGCATATTACATTACATACATTATAATTTGTTTTGTTTTGATTTTTTTTTTCTTTTTGTTTTCTATCTCATTTCATATAATTTCGTCGTTATTCTTCTTTATATGAAAGTGAAATGAAAAGAAATGAAATTAATTAATTTATTCAACCTTTGTGGACACTTAGACACGTCTTACACTTTTTTTATAAATAATATCTATTCTTATTCTTATTTTTGTATTTTCTTTTTCTACTAGAATTTCGGTATTGATTGGCGAAGATGAAATGCTTTTAAAGAAACTTGCCAATATGGGTCTTTTTTTTAATAATCGGATAATACAACTATTACAATTTAATTTGTGTATACATTTCGTAATTAATATATCAAGTATTTTATTTAGATATAGACAGCCTACTTCATATAAAATGAAAATAATACACCTCCGTCTGACATGTATTATTTTTTTTATTGCTCCTCATAATTTTTGTTCTCGCCTACTCCATAATAAAATAAACATTTATTTTTCTCTACCTCCATGTTTCCAAATTCTTGTTGAAATAATAAAAAAAAATCTATGAAATACTAATCTGCCACGGACATGCCACTAACGATAAAAAAAGAATATCCCAATTGACTAGACGACAAAAGGGTATTCGGTGTATTTTTACAATTTTGTGTACATTTTTCAGAATTCATTCGTTTTAACGAATTCATTGTTCTTTATATTGTTTTAATTCAGCGCTGAGAAGGTTCTTTGCCGAATCCTGATTTGAACTCAAGGACGGTTATAATTTTATTAATTTGCACAATGTTTATTATATTCTTCTGCTATAATATTGTATTATTTATTATATGTATGTACATGTGTATTTATAATTAACAAAGGAGTTATATCCCACAAGTGTTTGGTACTCCAGTTCCCTATTCATGAAATCCTCTCAGATACTCTAAGGTTGGCTGGAAGAGATCCCTGTGAGGGATAAGTCCTTACAAACAAACAAACAAAACAAAACGAATTGCTATAAAATTATTTTTCTTGGCTTCAACCACATGAACTCTACTAGGACAGTATAAGTAAACTCATCATCATCATCATCATCTCAGCCATTGAAAGTCCACTGCTGGACATAGGCCTCCCCTCTAGCCAGCCGAGTTGGTTTCGGCGACTGACCTCTTTCTTGAAGTTGGACCTACCTAACTGGACTACTTGTCCTAGGTAGACGTACGAGTCAACAACTTCAAGAACCGAGCTCTCAACAGATATTGGAGTAGGTACAACATGGGCATTACACATTACCTTCGTCTTGTCCATGTTCATTTTAAGACCCACTTGTTGAGAAACTTGATTGAGGCCTTCGAGCATCGTGCTGAGATCTTCCATCGAATTTGCCATGACTACGATATCGTCGGCAAACCGAAGGTGAGTGATGTATTCGCCGTTAACATTGATGCCGAATCCTTTCCATTCCAGGAGCTTGAAGGCGTTCTCCAAAGTGGCCGTAAACAGTTTCGGAGATATCACATCTCCCTGTCTTACGCCTCTTTTCAAAGGGATCGCCTTCGAGCTCTGTTCCTGTACTCGGACCGACATAGTGGCGTTATTATACAAACACTTCAACACTTCGATGTACTGATAGTCAATACGGCATCGCTGGAGAGATTCAAGCACAGCCCATGTCTCGACCGAATCAAAGGCTTTCTCATAGTCCACAAACGCTAAGCAAAGTGGCAAGTTATACTCTTCGGTCTTCTGTATAACCTGCCGCAGCGTGTGGATGTGGTCTATGGTACTGAAGCCTCTTCGGAAACCGGCTTGTTCGGAAGGCTGGAAGTCATCAAGCCTGCGCTCGAGACGGTTCGTAATGACCCTTGAAAACAGCTTATAAACATGGCTCAGAAGCGAGATGGGTCTATAGTTCTTCAATAAGGTGTTGTCGCCTTTCTTAAAGAACAGCACCACCACGCTTCTGTTCCATGCTTCAGGCGTTATGCCCTCGAGGACGACGGTGTTAAAGAGCTTCTGAAGGACTTTTAGTACCGGTGTTCCACCCGCTTTCAGAAGCTCTGATGTGATTCCGTCATCACCCGGCGCCTTGTTGTTTTTAAGCTGATTCAGGGCCATTCTAATCTCGTACAGGCTGATGTCCGGGATATCCTCGGTGAAGTGTCGGGTCAGCTTGGCTCTTGGGTCTTTGGCCACGCTGTTAGCAGGCTTGGCAACGGAAGCGTATAACTGTCCATAGAACCTTTCGATCTCCTCCAATACCTCGGCCTTGGTTGACGCTATACTGCCATCTTCTCTCTTCAGCTTGGTCAACTGGCTTTGCCCTATAGACAGATTCCTTGCAAACACTTTGGAGCCTTTGTTCCGCTCTATCGTCTCTTTAATATATTTCCTATTAAAGAGACGTATATCGTGCCGCAAGGATTTCGAGATCTGTCTATTGAGCTGCCTGTATGACTGTGCGTCATAGGAAGACTGCAGTCTCAGCGAGCGTCGTTCAGCCATGAGGTTTAGATTGTGATCGGAAAGTTTCTGAGGTCTATTTGAACGACAGGGTCTAAAGAATCTAAATCTAAATAAGTAAACTATACTACTATACTATACTATACTATATAAACTATATTAGTTTGTTAGTTACTATGGCCACTCCCTGCCGCTCTCTCGTGTCGGCCTCACCTCCCCTCTGAGACAAATTTGGAACACTTTGTCTATACAAAGTGTTCCAAATTTGTCTCAGAGGCTATCTATGCAGAGCGTGATCAGACGTCATTGTTTATGTAGTAGTAAACGGCGCGCGACATTTGTATGGAGTGGCCGTGGTGTGCTACTAGAAATAAAAGTATTTTAGATTGGGTGGTAAGTGGGTATGCTGGTATGCATCATCTTTCAACCAAAGATAACCATATATGCACGTGGTGCACCATGTCGATTAACTAACAAGACTCTGGCAAAAGACAGGCAGATTTTGGGGTGTAAGTGGTTCATCACCATTTTTTTTATTCCAAAAATTGGTCTTATGTTAAGGTTATTAACAATCATCTTTTGGGGTGTAAGTGCTTTATCAACATCTTTGAACCAAAGCCAACTTCATCTGCACGTGGTGCACCCTGCTGACTGACAAACGAAGCTCTGGCGAAAAGAAACGTAGGGAGCGTAATTGTAAGCTACCCGACTGGGGAATGTACCTCCACCTCACAGAATACCACAGCCATATAACAGTTTCCTTTGAGGGTTGTTGTGTTCCTGCAAGTGAGTGAGGTCACCAGAAAAGAAGGAGATGCTGCGTTAGCAGCGGGGGTGGCGGCGCGCAAGTGATATGTTGCGAGCGTTAATACGGTTACGGTAACCGCTTCACATCAGGCTGGCCGTATGCTTGTCTGCCACCCGACGTAGTATACTTACGCTTAGTCAGTAGAGCTCTAGGGTTTCTATCAGCTAAGCTAAACATAATTTACAACAATCTAAACAGTACTTTTTTCGCTTTCAAAAAACCGAAGGTAATCGGCGGTACCTGTTTACCA
The DNA here is from genome assembly GCA_937001555.2 of Hypsopygia costalis. NCBI lineage: Eukaryota > Metazoa > Arthropoda > Insecta > Lepidoptera > Pyralidae > Hypsopygia > Hypsopygia costalis. The sequence continues at coordinate 8,780,614 of OW443350.2, forward strand.
ATTTAAATCCTATTCCTTCCAGTTATTTTTATTTCCGAGTCACATTTATAATCAATATTATAAATAAATAAATAAATAAATATTTCTGGACAATTTACACAGCGCCATTTAGTCCCAAACTAAACAAAGCTTGTACTATGGGTACTAGATAACGGATATTATACTTAAATACATTTTTTTTTGTAAATACATACATATAATACATAGAAAATACCCAGACCAAGACAAACAGACATGTTCATGCACACAAATATTTGTCTTGTGCGGGAATCGAACCCGGGACCTCGGAGTCAAAGTGGCCATTGCTAACCATTCGACCACCGAGCTCGTCAAATTATAAATAAATAATATAACAGACTATTTGATTATGCGAAAAAATCTTTATCTAACCAAATGTTTATTTATGCTGTACGAGTTACCTACTCAAAATAACTATCAATTCCTTGAGCGAATGAGGAATAATTCGATGGATAAGTATTTTTTTTAGATAGACTTCGATTATATTCGGTACGAATTCTCATAATAATATTAACTAGAAGCGAGATTACAGCAAAACAAATCAAATCAAATCAAATCATCTTTATTTTTCAGAATACAGTAATAGAAGTTGTTACTCGGGTATATACAGTCAGGTACAGTGTATTCAGCCCGCAAGCAGGCGTGCAAAATATTTATGTCAACTACTATTTACTAATACAACTTATTATTATTAATTAAATTATTACAATTAATGCAGCATAAACATGTCATATATAATATTAGTCTACCATTTAAATGTCATGAATTCTGAGACACTGTAAAAGCATTAAAGTTACCAGTAATGTTAAAGCTAAATACCAAACTTCTAGTTACTAGAAGTTATTCGACGGTCCATTTTCAGTATTCCGTTAACTTGGAAACTAAGCTAGGTGAAGTTCGGTTCGGTTCAATGGAATCAATGTTATGGCAATTAGTAGTACTCTATACTTGAATTATTCTGTTTTAACAACAAATACACAAACACACGGTTTGTGTGTGTAACAAATTTAACGGCAAATTGAGTGAAATTTAACTTGCAAGATTTAACCACAGATACCGCGGTGAAATTTAATAAAAGCTTGTATTTTTTTTTATACCACTTCGGGTGGCTGACAAGCATACGATCCACTTGATATAAAGCGGTTACCATAGCCTTATGAAAGCTCGAAACATGAAATATCGCTCGCGGGCTGCCACCCCCGCTGCCACCGTAGCAACTCCTTCTTTTCTGGTGACCTCACTCACTGGCAGGAACACAACAACCCTCAAGGGAACTGTTATATGGCTGCGGTATTCTGTGAGGTGGAGGTACTTTCCCCAGTCGGCCAGCTTACAAATATGCTGTACCCTACCTCCCTTTTGCCAGAGCCTCGTTAGTTAATCAGCAGGGTGCACCACGTGCAGGTGAGGTTGGCTTTGGCTCTAAAGAGCGTAGTGAGTCACATACACCCAAAAATTAGACTCACTATAAAGTAGCTCCCAGACAGAAGCATCATCATCATCATCAGGTCATTTTAGTCTACACTACAGGAGCACGACCCTCTCTCGTCTGTCCTAGACAGAAGTAGGATTTAGCCTACACTCCCCACGCTGGCCAAACGGGTTGGGTAGGCCTGATCGATGTTTGGTAATATATTTTCCTTAGTCGGCTTGTACGACATCCACGGGAAAAGACGGAGTGATTCTATTCTAGTCTGCCGGAAACCACACGACCAACCCTGACAGAATACTGAAAAGTCATTTGTGTAACAAGACAAAAGACAATAAAAATTAAATATAAAAAAAACCTCCGACCTTCTAGTCTAGTCAAGCCCTATCATTTGATACCCATATTGAAGGGGTTGTGAAAAAATATGTAATTGGTCATTTTGTATCGGCGGCCATCTTGGACCGATTTTCATCAAACATAGCTATGAACACCCCCGATTAATTCACCTTTCAAATAAAAAAAAATCTAAATCGGCTCATTCGTTCGGGAGCAAATACACACACATGCACAACACGCATGCACACACGCACAAACACAAACACACACATACGAACACACACACACACGCACACACACAAATTCACACACACACACGTACGCACATACACACACACGTCTTATCTTAACTAATAACACCCCGTCGTTTTTGCGTCAGGGGTTAAAAACATTGTAATGTCAAAAGTTTCTAGACAAACGTGAATATTATTTTGGAAACTTAAATTAATAGGGTGATATTGCAACTATACTAATTACAAAAATAGCTCCATTAGGCAAATGTTAACTTTTATTTTGAAGAACAAAAGACAGTTAATGCTAAGTGGCTTCAAAGATTTTTAATATTTGTTAAATAAAATTGTATGGGGGTGTAAGTGGCTCAGCATGATCTTTAGAGCCAAAGCAAACCTCACCTGCATGTGGTGCATCCTGCCGACAAGCAAATTAGGCTCTGGTAAAAGAGAAGTAGCGTACAGCGTATTTGTAAGCTGCCCGACTGGGGAAGTACCTCCACCTCACAGAATACGCAGCCAAATAACAATGATGGTTGTGTCCCTGCTAGTTACCAGAAAAGAAGGAGTTGCTGCATTGGCAGTGGGGGTTGCTGTGCGCTAGCTATATTTCATGTTGTGAGCGTTACAATGGCCTACGTAACCATTTTTCGATCAGGCGGACCGTATGCTTGTCTGCCACCCGACGTCGTATAAAAATACACTTTAATTTACTAAATAAAGTCGATGTTTTGCCCCTTTTAAAATCTTTTAAATTCGAAAACCTTTTAATTTATTCGCCCCAAAATTCATTACTTAATATAAAAATATAACACAAATATCTTGTACTCTAGCTTTAAAACTGCAAGCTGTTGGAACCATCTGTACCTATTACTTCCAAAGCTATTATAAAAAAAAATATGAGAAGCAGTAAACGATAAAAATTGCTTTTTTATTGTGCCCTATAAAAAGTTTCATCCCCATATCGCAACCCCTTTCTTGAGTCAATCGCCAAGTTGATTTTCACTAAATTTAACGGCACCCTTTACGTGGTAACTTACTTATTGTTCCCCATCTATTGTAACGGCGCTGAACGCTGAAAAGAAATTGCCAATTTTTTCTAGAAAGCTTAGCCATATGTAAAATGTACAGTCAGTAAAAAAATATATAAGGGGTATAAGTGGTTCATCAAAATCTTTGAACCAAAGCCAACTTCACCTGCACGCGGTACACCCTGCTGACTGACAAACGAAGCACTGGCGAAAAGAGAGGTAGGGAACTTAATTGTAAGCTACCCGACTGAGGAATGTACCTCCACCTCACAGAATACCGCAGCCAAATAACAGTTCCCTTGAGGGTTGTTCTGTTCCAGCGAGTGAGTGAGGTCACCAGAAAGGAAGGAGATGCTGCGTTGGCAGGGGGGTGGCGGTGCGCGAGCGATATTTTATGTTGCGAGCGTTATTATGGTTACGGTAACCGCTTCACATCAGGCCGGCCGTATGCTTATCTGCCACCCGACTTAATATAAAAAAAAAAAACACTTCTATCGACTATCAGTAGGTACTGCTATAGCATTCGATTTCAGTATTTCATAAATAGCTTTGAATATATTATTTTATTAAATATATATCTATTCCTCCAAAAATGTATTGTTTCCAGTATAACCATTAATGTTGGCTGGAAGAGAACTCTTGTAGAGATAAGCTCAACTTTGTATTCATCTGTGTAACATTAAATTGTTTTATATTAATTATGCAATAAATAATATATATATAAAAATAAATATTTCTGGGCAAATTACACAGCGCAATCTAGTCCCAAATTAACCGTAAAGCTAAGGGTACTAGACAAGTGATAAATATACTTAAATACATTTATTTTGTAAATACATAATTATAATACATAGAAAACACCCAGACAATGCATGCAAATATTTGTTTTGTGCGTGGATCGAACCCTCGGCCTCTGAATCAAAGTGGCCATTGCTAGCCATTCGACCACCGAGAAAATTACATTAAAGCTATTTTAGAATATATAAATAAATACATACAGTCAGACAAATTACACAGTGTCATCTAGCCCCAAAGTAAGCGAAGCTTGTGTTATGGGTACTAGACAACTGATATACATACATAAATACATTTTTTTTTTGTAAATACATACTTATGATACATAGAAAACACCCAGACTAAGACAAACAGACAGGTTCATGCACACAAATGTTTGTCCTATGTGGGAATGGAACCCTCGAGCGTTGGTGTCGAAGCCGCGTAATGACGCGGCTTCGACATCAACGCTCTATGGACCGCTACCTGTGCCGCTACGCCACCGAGCTCGTCGAGAAGGGAAAACGATCGTGTTAGGTGGCAGACTGCGAATACAGCGATATATTATCCTAACTAGCTGGCCCGGCGAACTTCGTATCTTCTATCTAAATATATAAAAGGGGAAACTGACTGACTGACATATCAACGCACAGCCTAAACGGCTAAACGTAGGCACTTGAAATTTGGAAGGGACGTAGCTTAGGTACCGTAGAGGTGCACTAAGAAAGGAATTCCCGAAATTCCCACGGGAACGGGAATTAGCGGGAAAATCCTTTTGTATGAAAAATCTAAACCGCTTAAGTTAGACGCTTGAAATTTGGCATGCAGGTACCTTAGTAAACTTAAAGCTTAGTTGCAACAGGATATTGCAAAATTCCCACGGGAACGGGAGTTAGCGGGAAAAAACTTTTGTATGTAAAAATCTAAATCACGTAAGATAGATGTTTTCAATCTAGCATGCATGCATACCTTAGTAAATATAAATTTACCTTATCTAGCATGCATGCATACCTTAGTAAATATAAATTTTAGTTATGGCTGTATTTTGAAAAATTCCCATGGGAACGACAGTTAGCGGGAAAAAAATGTTGTATGAAAAAATCTAAACTGCATAATTGTATATATAGTACAATTAAAAGTGCTACATCAAGGTGGTTGCGCTGCGTGTTAGACTTGGCTTGAATAATAAAATGATCGAATTTCACGCGAGCGAAGCCGCGGGCGAAAGCTATTCGCCTATATGGGTATTTTTTAACTCAATTATAAAACAGAAGCACTTATAATTCTCTTCAACATAAAGTGATTTTGGATTTAGTGTGGCTCAGTAGTATCTTTATAGCCAAAACCAACCTCACTTGCACATGGTGCATCCCACCGGCTAGCAAAAGGGGCTTTGGTGAAAGAGAAATAGGACATGTCGAGCCTATACTGGTGTAATCATAAAGATTTGATAATAATTGATCATTGATTTGTTGGATTTGTTTCCGCCCCGTATAGCAGTATAACTATTAAAATATCAGAAAAAATTACGTAAAAATATTTAAAGTTTAAAGGCGATACGCCAGCAAGTTATATTATATATACTTTTTACATTAATTTTTCCGATGAGTTATTAACTATCCTATCTCTCAGGTTGGATCCAACTGCACACACTGTGCAAAATTTTATTAAAATCGGTTCAGTAGTATTCCATCGCGGGCAAACAACTCGACACGAAATTTTTATATATTAAGAAGATATATCGCCGTCTGTCACCTAACTAACTCAGCCTACTGCGTTTCCACTGAAGCTGAGTCTGATGAGAGTGTTTCCACCAGAGATGTGCGAGCAGGCTGAGTGATGCCAAATTGTGTAACGACGCTGTGAAACGGTGAGGCGCTTTTCAGACATGCGAGGTGGTGTGATCAATCCTCGCAGCACATCCCTTCCACACATTTCTCGCAACGCAGCACATCCCTCAAACATACAATATATACATACTCACAATATATTCCCCATACAGATTCCTCGCTTGTTTTGTATGTACAAAACCTACGTTCGGCTAAGCCGTTTCCACCAGAGCTGCGCTGAACATGGCTAGGTAAATAAAGTGATTCTATTGTTACTTACAACACATTTCTGGCTACATATCCTCACACATCCCTGATAGAAACGCAGTTTAAATCAAGTTTTCACTACGGCATAAATGCTGATACAGCATTAAATCTACCGCTTCGCGTCGGGCGGTTGTATTCTTGTTTTCCACTCGACGTAGAATAAGAAATAACAAGGCCGTATTCCACCTCTATTCAATCTTGCGCTATGAGTCACAATATGACGTCTTTCACCAAAACAATGGGGCAAGTAATGTATGCGGGATCTTAAAGCTCGCTTTATCTCAGACCGCTTAAATTATCCGCAGCTAGGGTTGTCACTGCCACATAAAACTGCGGATCAAATAATCTTTATGGCAGTGTAAAAAGCCAAGTATTCATAAAACTATTTCATATGAAGGCCGCCATGACACAGTTTTTTGATTCGTTATTATTTAGCGAGCAATATTTTTCCTACTCGAGTAGCGCTAGTTTTGCAGCATGGATGCCTGTTTTTGAATAATTCGTTTGAATTTTTCATGTTGATATAATGTAATCGAGATTCGTACACACAAATATGTTCGGTATTTTGGTTTAAAACTGATTTAATTATGATTAGTTTGACCAAATTCAAAATTATAATTACCATCTTCAACGAAAGGAAGGTAAAAAAAATCAGTGTACAGTTTCCTTGTAAACGGTTCTGCATGCGATTTGATAATGAAGGTATTTTACTATTAAAAAAAAAAAGAGTCTATAATCTTGCACACTGTTAAATAACCTACGGTGGAGTGACTTGAACGCTGACCATTGGGCTGGTTCACAGACTAAAAGTCGCACAGCGAGTGATGGAGCGACCAATGCTTAGAGTTCCTCTAAAGCACGGGTTCCCAACCGGTGGTCCGCGGACCACCAGTGGTCCGTGAAAGGTAGATTATGGTCCTTGGTACAGACTTATAACGAAATAGATTGAGCACTATTATACAAAATACTAATAATACTGGCCGTGTGGTCTCCGGCAGACTAGAATAGAATCCCTCTGTCTCTTCCCGTGGATGTCGTACAAGGCGACTAAGGGAAATACATTATAAAACATCGATCAGGCCTCCCCAACCCGTTTGGCCAGCGTGGGGAGTGTAGGCCAAATCCTCCTGTCTATAACGGTCGAGAGGGTCGTGCTCCTGTAGCGGAGACTTAAATGACCTGATGATGATGATACATAATACTAAAATCTCGAGTTATAGAATAATGGATTTATATGACACTCGGGGACCCTACACCTAAGAAAAACTTCTCAGTGGTCCGTGAATAAAAAAATGTTGGGAACCATTGCTCTAAATGATCGAATCCAGAAAGAAGAAACGGAGAACCATAGTGGTCCAATAAGCTCTTGCTGACTATGCAAGTTGAAATGGTAATGGGCTGGCCACACCTGCCGAATCAGTGATGGCAGATGGTAGGAAAGTCCTAGAGTGGAGGCCATGTATGGGGCGAAGAAGGGTAGGGCGTCCCCTTTTAGATTTACCGATGACCTCAGAAAAGTGGCCGGTAGCGGTTGGATGTGAAAAGCGGAGAATTGGATATGGTGGAAAACATTAGGAAAGGCCTATATCCAGCAGTGGGTAGATACCGGCGGATAATGATGATGATGGTACTGAGAAAGTTTTTATTTATGTCTAAATTAAACCTTGTACCTACACGGAAATTGTGTATGTAAAATGAATCTAATACTTACATGAAGAATACAATAATGTCCTAGAAAAATAAAGAAAAAAATGTCGAAACATAAGTGAGAGTACTAAACTCGCTGTACTATAAAATAGAGGTCAACATAGTGGTACCTAAAGTGATAAAAACTTGTACCATAAAAGCCTAACTGACAGCCCTATCTGGGTCTCATCGCAAAGTCTCTACGATCGGTTTTATTTGACGTCTAAAATGAGCGGTATAAACATTCCTACCATCATGTAGTATGCGGAAAAATTGGATAGTGCATAGAATATTCTATTGGAACTGGAAATTGAATTACATAGTCATGCAGTGGCACAATAAAGTGCATATAGATCGGATTAATACACTGCAATTTATTTTAAACCTAAATTTATTCTAGGGAATCGAAATTGGCTGAGGCTAGTTTTTCTCGTGATGACAATATTTATTCTAGAGGATTTTACGTGACTGAGACAAGACTGATAACACAGTTTAAAAATTAATTCAGTCGGTCAATGGATAAACCCGCAACGGATAAGTTTGGACAGAGAGATTGCCCTGTCCAAACTTGCGGCGTTGCGGGGTAGGGGAGTAGGGGGGGGAAGTCGAGAGCCCGAGTGAGACGAATCAAAGTTGCAGCTAGGCTGATATAAGTTTTATAACAAATTAACCTTACTAATGCGGTCACGTTTACTCGTCATTTTGACGTGAATACGTCTTTATAATTGCTTCTATAGGGAGCCAAATCCAAAAATCTAATGAAAACAAAATCGTGGCATACAGTTTGGCGTTGCAGCTACATATCTATCATCTCCATCCAAAATTCAATCACACCACTGAAAAGATTAAGGACCAAAGAATTTATTACACTAAGTAAGAACTATGGAACATCGCGAGCGGGGGAGGTGGAAGCGCTGCCTTATTGAAATAATTCTAGTGCATATAACGTATTCACGTACGATTCACGGCCGTGTCCATGCATAGCCACACATATTAAAATATGAATTATCGAAGGTAGTGGTCTCCCGTCAGTAAGATTTACATACAACCACAGCCCGGCTCCATACAAACTCCACTCCATACAAATATCGAGTCATTTACTACTACATAAACAATGACGTCTGTGCAGAGCGTGAATGAGCGTGTGTGCCATACAAACTCTTCCCTGATTTGTCTCAGAGGGGAGGTGAGGTCGACACGAGAGAGCGGCAGTGAGTGGTCATACTGTATGTAGTACTTATACTGTGATACAACCGTAATATCGGACACAGTAGTAAAGTAATTAGTAGTAATATAGTACAGGTGCGGGACACTTTCTGTTGCCTACACGGACTGTGAATCAGGAGAAAGCAAAAGATATTGGACTACTAAACGAATTGAGAACGTGATAGCGCGCTAAGTTGCGAGCTAAATGTTTATTCTCGGCCTTTTAAAAAAGCTTATCTATCGAAGCTCAAGCTAGAGGATGGTCGAATCGTGTCTTCGAAGTCAAAGATCTTCGCGAAGGTTCTCCATATTAAAGCAACCTCCAGCATAAAGTTGGCCATACAATCTCTCCTATTTTCTGGCCAACTTTATGCTGCACATGCACAATGTCCCTACATTAGTTGTTCGTGTAAGTGATCTCTGAGGCCTGCTAATACGATACTAATCTGAAGACATTCCAGACATCAATGTGGCTGAGATTAGAATGGCCAATGGACAGCTGAAAAATGGTAAAGCTCCCGGTGAAGACGGAATTACAACAGAACTGTTGAAACCTGGAGGAACATACAACATCTGTTTAATTCTGTCATTCACAATGGCATCGCGTTAGTCGCGTGGACCAGGAGTTTAGAGTGGAGATCGCGCATCCAACGCTAACCCGCAGTCGACTAGCGTGGTGAAGTATGCTCTAAATCTCTTTGAATGAGGGGCGGCCCGTGACCCAGCTGTGTGATGAATAAGGGTTGATGACGACGACGATATTAAAGAAGATGATAATAAAAAGAAAACGAATAAACTATTCGACTGAGAATTCTTAGTAGGGCACACTTGAGGCGACTCTATAATTTATTCTTGCTCGGCTGCAGTTGTATGTTCCATTCTACCCACCTTTATCTTCCTGGCGACATACTAGAGGATTACTACTTGTGTACTAAGGAGTGCACTGCTTCAGAAATAAACAATGCAAAAAGCAGTAAACCCTCATAATATATACAATTTTGAAGATGACTAGATTTCAACTATCATAAATCGCTCAACATTTTTGAAATATGCGAAGAGTAGTAAATATGCGATGGGTTTGTGTCCGTGCTTCGGAGGGTACGTTAAGCCGTCGATCCTGGCTGTTGTCATTATAGATGACAGTCGTAAAGCCAAGTCAATGGCTATTAGGTGGCTTGAAAACACTGGCCTCCGCCAACACGCAGTTGAGCACTCAGCAGCGTGGTGGAGTATGCTCTATACCCCTTGAATTGAGGGATGGTTAACGGTTTTTCTACCTTTATCTTCCTGGCGACTTGATAGAGGATTACTACTTCGAGGAGAGCACTGCTTCAGCAATAAACAATGCAAAAACCAGTAATCCCGCGTAATATATACAATTTTGAAGATCACTAGATTTCAACTATCATTAATCGCTCAACATTGTTGATAAATCCGATGGGAGTCGGCTTCAGCTTAGCCGGTAAAGACCCCGTCCATTGACACATATGCGAAGAATAACCGCTTCACATCAGGTATGCTTGTTTGCTACCAGCCGTGGTATACAATACAATACTCTTCATTGAACCAAAAATAACCGTCTACCGTCTCTACCCAAAGGTTGCCTGGAAGAGATCGCTAAGCGATAAGGCCGAAATAAAGTAGAATATAAATAAAAAAATCTTGTCCATAAATTGGTAGCTACTAATATTTAAGCTGATTTACAGCTGCTTTGAAACTCACAACGAATTTAATCAGAAGAATTTAGTACTTTCCTTCAATGCCTTTTATCTACAAATCCATTTTTTTTTACTACGTCGGGTGGCAGACAAGCATACGGCCCGACTGATGTGAAGCGGTTACCGTAACCATATTAATGGTTGCGACATGAAATATCGCTCGCTCACCGCCACATCCGTTGCCAACGCAGTAACTCCTTCCTTTTTGGTGACCTCGCAAGAATACAAAAACCCTCTAAGGAATTGTTTGCGGTATTTTGTGAGGTGGAGGTACTTCGCCAGCCATGCAGCTTACAAAATACGCTATGCCCTATCTCTTTTTGCCAGGAGCTTTTCAGGGCCAGAGCTTCTTTCGCTAGTAGGCAGGGTGCACCACGTGCAAACGAGGTTGGTTTTGGCTTCAAATATCGTGATGTCACTTACACCCCAATCCATCTAAAAGTACTTAGCTTCATGTAACATTCCCCTTTGAGTGCACTCTCCTGTACTACATAATGCAAATGAGGACACTCCCTCAAGTGAGGCCAGTACCACGTAACCTCATCTATATTTTAAAGGGATGACATGTCACTTTATTTTTAAGTTTCAGGGTTTGTTTTTTATTTATATAAGAAGGGGGACAGACGAGTATGTGGGTCACCTGATGGAAAGCAATCACCACCGCCGCCTATAGAGATCAGCAATACCAAGAGATCGGTGATCCGACTCCAGCCTATACTCCTTCCTTTAAAAGTTGTGGTAAAGTATCTGCTAGCCGGGACGGGGGACCACCACACATTTCCACCACTGTGTCTCCTGTGTAGCCAGGATTAACAGCGGCGACCACCAAAATAACTAATGAAGGTAATGAAGTCCATTGCAAGACTACGGCTGTTTTGGGACTAGGGTTGCCAAATCGAAAAGTCTAAATATTGGACAACATTTCAAAATGTCGGGATTTTGTGGTTTGTTGTCTGGAGAAATATAAATTTATGAAATCGAAAATTTTTCGCGTTCAGTAGAACTAGGCGGTTGGCGGCTAGTAAGCCGCCCAAGGTCCGGGTACTGCGTGTGCCATTTTCAAATTATTATTGCAGTAGAATATGATGATAAGATACGTATATTTGTCGGGAGATTTTGTTATTTGTCGGGAGTCTAAACATCACATGAAATGTCGGGAGAATCCAAACGATTCCTGGCCATCTGGCAACCCTATTTGGAACACACAACGAATTTAATGAGATGAAATTAGTACGCTCCTGCAAAGATACAATAAAGGTGCGATACAATCTTAATTCTGTTTATGATTGTCTGAATTTGTTTTTTTGGGGTGTAAGAGGCTCACCACACGATCTTTGGAGTCAAAGCCAATCCCACCTGCAAATGGTGTACCCTGCCGACTATCGAAAGAAGCTCTAGCAAAACAGAGGTAGGGAAGAGCCTTTATAAGCTGACCGATTGGAGATGTACCTCCACTTCACAGAATACCCCAGCCAAGTAACAATTCCCTTGAGGGTTGTTGTGATTCTGCGCGTTCTGCGTAAGTGGCGGTGCGCTTCCGATATTTGATGTTGTCAGCGTTAATATGGCTACGGTAACCGCTTCACATTAGGTGAGCCGTGTGCCACTGACGTAGTATAATTTTTTTTTCTAAGTTATGCTTGCTTATGGTGTGCTGCATAAATCCTCTTAACTTCACCACCGCATTAGCGTAAATTATCCGTTTATATTGAAACTTTTATAGCGCATCTAACGGTCGGTTTGGAAACTAAAATGGAAGTGTATTTTTATGTTCTTCTAACTCAGTCGTAGCGCTCGGAAACGTTAAATCCACCTAAGTATCATTGTTGCGAGTGAGTGTTGACTAAATTACGATTTAAACATTCAACTTGGAAGGAATTAATTTTATTTTAATGTTACAAGAAAGCACTTGTACTATTCCACGTAATTACATTTATTTTTACCGACCGGTTTCGCCGCTAAGGCATTATCAAGGTAAGCAGATGGTGTTTGTGTTTTTACCACCTACTCGGGTCTATTGTTTATTTTTATCTCGGGTAAAATTATAATAATAATGTTCCACCAAGTGCCAACAATCAACAGTATCAACTTTAATTTTATTTATTTCTGGACAATTTACACAGCGCCATCTAGTCCCAAATAAAGCGCAAAGCTTGTACCATGGATACTAGACAACTGACAATTGTACGTAAATACATTTTTTTTGTAAATACATGTATATAATACATAGAAATCATACAGACCATGACAAACAGACATGTTCATGTACACGAATGCGACAAATTACACACGCCATCTAATATCAAACTAAGTAAAGCTATTGTTATTAGATAACTGATATAATACTTAAATCAATTTTTTTCTAAATACATAGTTATGGGTACTTATAATACATAGAAAACACCCAGACCAAATAGTAAAATCTTTGCGCTTAATTTGGGACTAGATTGCGCTGTGTAAATTGTCCAGAAATATTTATTTACGACTATAATACGTGTGTGTGTCGGCCTTGTGGTTTCCGGCTGACAAGAATAGAATCACTCCATCTCTTCCCGTGGATGTCGTACAAGGCGACTAAGGGAAATACATTACCAAACTTTGATCAGGCCTCCCCAACCCGTCTGGCCAGCGTGGGGAGTGTAGGCCAAATCCTCCTTCTGTCTGGGACGGACGAGAGAGGGTCGTGCTCCTATAGTGGAGACTAAAATGACCTGATGATGATGATGATGATAATACGTACAATTGTCTTATCGCGACGGCAAGTGGCGCAGGACTGATTAAATGCCGGGCAACGTATTGCTTTTTCTTGCCACAACTGAGAAAGATCGAACGCATCTATATTGGTAAAAACATCAAACTGTATCCTAGTTTTATATAACCTCAGTCAGTTTCTCTCACATTGCTAATAGGGGAAGTCAAATTCCAAAAGCTTCCTACTCCTACTAATTTCTTCTGGTTAAATTCTTTGTGAGTTCCAAGGCAGCCGTAGTTTTAGCCCCGGGACTGTAATGGACTTCATTGTTCATTGCCTTTTTTGGCGGTCGCCGCGGTTAATCCTGGCTACACAGGACATCCAATCCCGCAATACCGAAATCCCGGTATTCCGAGATCCCGCGTATTTCTCAGTCCCGCGCGTAGCGGGATTACGGGCGCGGGATCCGCGAGATTTGCGGGACTGTCAAGAAGATAGATGACTATTAGTAACCTATCGTAGACATAAGCTATGCCTGCAATACTAGACACAATTTATATGACACTCCCCCCCCCCCCCCCCCGTCTCGAAAAAAAAATGAGCTCAGTCGCCTCTAATCAATAATTATATTCCTTCCAGTAATAAATTTATAAATAGACATACGCCGCAAACCTTTAAATCCTTCAAGTTCCATTAAAAATAAGAAAGTTCTGCAGCGGATTAAAAATCCCAGGGAGCCGGGTTAATAATTATTTACTGTCGACCTAAATCGTAGTTTTTGTTTTTAGTTTGCGCTTCCTCTGAGAGTTTCAACGATTTCAAAGCGATTTTATTCAAAGGGTCGCTTTGAGTGCTCAGTTATTAGGTTTTATCGCTTTTATTAATAGTGCATTTATGAAATATCTTTCGCGAGTTTATTCCGCAGCATTCAATTATTTACTCACATTCCAAAGATAATGATGAATTTGAAAGTGAATGAATATAATGAGAGAGGAAGACCAAAAACCGGCCAAGTGTGAGTCGGACTCGCGCACGAAGTGTTCCGTACCATTATTTATAATATATATTTAAAAAAATCACGTTTGTTGTATGAGAGCCCCCCTTAAATATTTGTTTTATTCTGTTTTTTTAATAGTTTGTTGTTATAGCGGCAATAGAAATACATCATCTGTGAAAATTTCAACTCTCTAACTATCACGGTTCATGAGATACAGCCTGGTGAGGGTGACAGACGGACGGACGGACGGACGGACAGCGGAGCCTTAGTAATAGGGTTCCTTTTTACCCTTTGGGTACGGAACCTAAAAAAAAAAAGAGGTGGTTGCAATTCGTGAGATATGATATGGATAAATAAATAAATATAAATATTGTCAGACAAATTACACAGCGTCATCCAGCCCCAAAGTAAGCGAAGCTTGTGTTATGGGTACTAGACAACTGATAAACATACGTAAATACATTGTTTTTTTGTAAATGATACATAGAAAACACCCAGACCAAGACAAACAGACATGTTCATGCACACAAATGTTTGTCCTGTGTAGGAATCAAACCCACGAGCGTTGGTGTCGAAGCCGCGTGATTGATTATTGATAAGAAAGAGGTAAATATCGATATGATGTCTGATAAGAGCGAATGGAAAAGACATACTGTACCGATCCCAAATAATGGAAAAGGACAGGCAAATGATGATTCCCTAATAGAAAGACGGTCTCCTTCTATAGACGCATTAGAATTGGCTGGCAGTAGAAGTAAAAACAAATTAATTTATTTAACAATACAAAATAATTTCAGTAAATAAATACACATAGTAGGTCTAATGTAAGAGTGGCGATGTGGGTCGTATTTCAGCCAAATAAGCGCTGTTTTTCAATGACACAGATACTACGAGCCCGGTGGTCGAATGGCTATCAATGTCCACTTTGAAGGAAGAAGGACAAATGATTATAAACTTTATTTTTTCCCGTGGGAATAAGATGTTTTTCCGGGATAATAAGTAGCCTATGTAACTCTCCAGGCCATAAACTATCTCCAAAAAAAAAAACATGTCAATCTGTTCGTTACTTTCGACGTGAAAGAAGGACAAACAAACAAACAAACAAACACACTTTCACATTTATAATATTAGTATGGATAGTATGCATATGGAAGTATGGAAGTATGGATATGGATGTATTTATAAAAAAAAAAGGAATTTAAGTATAATATCAGTCATCTAGTGCCCATAGTACAAGCTTTGCTTAGTTTGGGACTAGAGGCCGTATGTTATTTGTCCCGGAATATTTTATTTATTATTATTGTCATAACTGTAGAAATTCTTTCAAGGCTATTTTAAGAGACCCCATGCTGTAGTGTACAGGAAAAACCTTGACAGGGAATTCATGCCTCAACTTGAAAGTTCACGGTAATTGCCTCGTAGCCACACATCACGCGATAATTTTGGTTCCAATGTAGGTACTTATGTATAAGAATTAATTCTGTACCGATGGATGGCCAAGGATTTCGCCATCCCTAGCCCGGTTATCGTAGAGAGATCGAACCACTTCAATAGCTGTAATTGAAGTGGTTAAATACTATGTCTACCTCGGACATTTGCGCGTGTAGCGACGCGTAGGACGACGAAACGTTGGACGCCCTCCTTCTAGATCAGTGGTTTTCCAACATTTCTTTGTTCGCGGAACACTACGAGGATTTTGTTGGGTGTAGAGTCCCCAACTGTCATATAAATAAATAATAAATATTGTCCGACAAATTACACAGCGCCATCTAGCCCCAAAGTAAGCGTAGCTTGTGTTATGGGTAGGTACTACACAACTGATAAACATACGTAAATACTTTTTTTTTTTGTAAATACATACTTATGATACATAGAAAACACCCAGACTAAGACAAACAAACATGTTCACGCACACAAATGTTTGTCCTGTGTGGGAATCGAAACCACGAGCGTTGGTGTCGAAGCCGCGTCATTGACCGCTACGCCTCCGAGCTCGTCAAGTCCAATATTCAATAACTCGAGATTTTACTAATTTGTGTAAAAGTGCTCAATCTCTTTCATTATAAGTTTGTATTACGGACCATAATTTACCTGTCATGGACCACTGATGGTCCGCGGACCACCGGTTGGGAATCCCTGTTCTAGATGGTCCGATGACAGTAAGAAAGCGGTTGGGAGCGGCTGGATGCGTAAGATGGAGGATCGTATTTGGTGGAAAGTATTGGGTAGTATTACCCCACCCCCTCTGGCCAGCGTGGGGAGTGTAGGCCAAACCCTCCTTCTGTCTGGGACGGACGAGAGAGAGTCGTGCTCCTGTAGTGGAGACTAAACTGACCTGATGATGATGATTGGGTAGTATTGGCTAGATTCAGGCTGATGATGATGATGATGGATGGCAGGCAGTGCACTTGTAGAACAATGCTGTAGACATCATATCAAACTGACCTGATGATGATGATGATGATTGGGTAGTATTGGCTAGATTCAGGCTGATGATGATGATGATGGATGGAAGGCAGTGCACTTGTAGAACAATGCTGTAGACATCATACCACAGGAAAAGTAATAGTACTACCGTAACCATATCGATCACAACCAATATACAGGGTGATCGGCGGATGGGCTGTCAAAATTTTTCTGAGTACTGGCGGGGTTAATTACTACCCTTCCACCCTTAGACCCAGGGTCCTAAGTGTTACGGTTATGGAGATATGATTATTATTATTTTTTTCTAAAATAATATTTCGGTTTTTAAATTATTATACCCATAATTCGGCTTTTAAAACCTCATAACTTTTTTAGTTATGTGTATAAAAGTATTATTTTTTATCGTACTCTATAACGTGTGTCTTTTTAAATAATAGTACTTTTTGTTTCAATTAACACCACCAAAAGGACACATAAGCCTTTTTAATCTATAAAATTAGTAAATGTATGAAAAAAGCTTCACTTTTAAAATCAATTTTAAAAAAAGTACCAGCTATTAAGAATATAATTTTATTTTAAAAAGTCTGTAGTTTATGAACTGTATATTATAAATAGGTAAAGAATTGAGTCGTGAGAAGTAGAATAAAATCCAGATACGTCCTGAAGTGCGAAATGCTTACGTATCGTATTCAAGAAATCGTTCAAGATTATGAAAGTCGCGAAAAGTTTTATCTGAAATATTGACAATTCATGTCATAACCCACTTCCTTTGGAAAGTCAGTATCCAGTTTTTGTGAAGCTTGAAAGAAATGTTATCGGCTGCCAACCGCGAAGAACTTTGTTTTTGAATCAACTTTTGTTTTTCGTTGTAACGCAATAATCCAGTATTGGATTCTTTTTACCAAGAAAGTATTATTTATGAAATAAAATATCTACAAAGAGAGATATTATCATAATGACGAAACCGGTGGTGGTCGAATGGCTAACCATGTCCACTTTGACTCTGAGGTCGCGGGTTCGATCAGAAGAGCACTCGACCGGTCATCGAGAGGTCGTGGGTTCAAATCCCACCTAGGGGGGGGGGGGCAGGTGAATTTTTCCATTGTTCAAAAAATATTTATCTGGCAAGTTGGCCAAGACAACTATTTAAATAATAATAAATATTTGTGAGCATGAATATGTCTTGTGCTAGGTGTTATCTATGTATTATATTATATGTATTGAAGTATAATATCAGTTGTCTAGTACCCATAGCACAAGCTTTGCTTAGTTTGGGACTAGATGGCAGTGTGTAATTCGTCCAAGAATATTTATTTATTTATATAAAACGTGCCTCAAAGACGTAAAGCGCAAGCATGATGGTTTGTTTTAAGAATAATAATAAAATACAAAACCCAAATACGGAATACCGAAGAGTATAATCAGTCACTATGTTTAGTTTCAAAAGTTTACAAATGTAAACGCATTACTTATTATAATGACGAGACAGTCAATATAAGCCATGCGTCTACGTAGACGTGCATATTATGAATTAATTAATTTATGAAGGAATTAATATTTTATTAATTTAAGTAACAAACACTCATGTTGTTAGTAATGCTTATAAAAATGTTAATAAAGATATTACGGTGATTTTATTAGATTTATTTAGAAATAACTTGCAACGGCACTTTACACTTTACACTTAAAACTTGCATCTTAAATTTAATAACCCTAGATTTACGGGTTATTAGATTTAAGATGCAAGTTTTAAGTGTAAAGTGACTTTACCCTTTGATAGCGATGCGGAAGAATTTTTTGACGATTTTTAGATTATTACATTTTATTAATTATAATTAGTTTTTCTTATTTCTATTGTGTGTATTTATAGTTAGTCATATTTATTTTCTATTTTAATTGTATATTCTTTTATTCTTAATTGTTAGTATGTTACTTTCATTATGTTCAATAAAGCGTTTTCAATAAATATAAAAAAAGATGTATGTTTTTTTTAAATTATTTAAATACTTCCACATCTTCTTAAATAAGCACCGGTTTATTTAACACCGCATCGCATGTATTGTGGTTAAGTGGAGCCCGTCCAAAAACGATTCTGGAAAGGTTCCTTAACATAAAAGACAGAAGATTAACAGAGGACACTATGTTCAGTAGACAGTTTTTCGGAAGGTAAAGAAGTATACGGCTAGACTAAACGCTCGCAACATGGAATAATTTGTGGACGCAAAGGCTTATAGAAATGAGACTATTCATTTCTGATTAAATCAGATCAAGTTCACTCTATATTGCACGTTAAGTTAATAAATATATTGACATTAGTTTGATACCTTTGGGGATGTAAGTGAATCATCAACATCTTTGAAACAAAGCCTACCACACCTGCACGTTACAATGCTGACTGACAAACGAGGCTCTAACGAAAAGGAAGGTAGGTCATAGACCATAGCGTACTTTTTAAGCTGCCTGACTGGGGAAATACCTCTACCTCACAGAATACCGCAGCCAAATAACAATTCCCTTGAGGGTCGTTGTGTTCCTGCGAGTGATTGAGGTCACCAGAAAGTAAGGAAGGAGTAAACAAACAAACAAATTGTCTTTATTGTGAACAACAGGTTTTACAGATGTTACAAGTTTATATCGATCCATTCTGTGTTCCACCACTTAGGCATACAATAATTATTAACTTTAACCAAACACTAATCATACACTATACAGATTTCTGTCATTCTGATGATCACTAACGCTATAGTAGCATTTATCAACTAACAGAGCATGGAATTTCTTTTTAAAATCAGTAATTTCCTTAATGCCACGTATTTCTTCTGGTATCCTGTTGTAAATAAGAGGTATATCAGAAAAGACGCTCTTACCTATTAAAGCTGTTCTCGCAGGCTTGAAAAATATTTTATTTTTGTGTCTGTCACGTGACTTAAAATTAAATAGCTCCATGTTAGTTTTAACGAAAAATGCACATTCAAAAATATATAAAGCCGAGGTCGCGGGTTCGATTCCCGCACAAGACAAACATTTGTGTGCATGAACATGTCTATTTGTCTTGGTCTGGATATTTTCTTTGTATTATAAGTACATATGTATTTACAAAAATTAATGTATTTAAGTACATTTATTAGTTGTCTACTACCCATAACACAAGCTTTGCGCTTAATTTGGGACTAGATGGCGCTGTGTTAATTGTCCAGAAATATTTATTTATTATTTATTCGTCACAACTAATACTAGTCTTCTAAAGCATAGTAACTATATTACATAAAAGATAGAAGGAGGTCGTCTTAAGGCTAGTTTACACGAGGCCATCGCTGGCTGCCAGTCTCACTGGCAGCCAGCAATGGCTTGGTTTTTTTTTTTTTTTTTGTGTAAACAGTTTGCCTTGTGTAAACAGTTTTTCAAGCCAAGCCAGCGCTGGCTGCCAACGCTGGCGAGAATAGATCGCCCGTCTATTTTACAAGCCAGTGACCGCCGCCCGCATACCCCTCGACCCCCGCGCCAGCGTTGCGGACACGTGTAGAGTAGACGCATCACGCTACGTAGAAAAATCCGTGGCTGAATGGCCTCGTCTAAACAACAGGGGCCAGGCCAACGCTGGCTTGTCTGCAGGACTGGCGCCAGCATTACTGGCTTCATATAAACTCTGCTTTAGACTAATATTGTTTACAACATAAAATTTCATTTCACTAGCTTTTAATTGCAATGATTACGTTTCATGTTGCCTTTTACAATTGCCATGAGAAATTTTATCGGTCATAAAGTTGAGCGCGGGCGGTGTCAGCGATCGTAGAATTCCTTTCGGAGATAATGGCTTCTCGAATCGATTATATTTCAATGCCAAGGGAGCCCAAATAATATTCAAAGCTTTCGAGTATGACTCTCCGGGGATTTTGTTATAATGAGAGTCGTTTCAATGTTGTAACTTTTGATTGAACATGATATCGTTGTGATGATGATGATAGGCATAATTTATATGTATATTTTTGACGTGATAACGCCGGCTGTAAGCACGAATTAAACCGGCCAAGTGCGAGTCGGACTCGCGCACAAGGGTTCCGTACCGTATAAAATCGTCAAAAAATCACGTTTGTTGTATGGGAGCTCCGCTTAAATATTTGTTTTATTTTTATTTAATTATTTATTTTTAAAGTGAATATATAACTAAATATTATGTGAGTATTTCAAGCGTCTATCTATTACCGTTATCAATTGCGAGCAAAAACGAGCAAAAAAATCACGTTTGTTGTATGGGAGCCCCCTTAAATATTTATTTTTTAGTATTTGTTGTTATAGCGGCAACAGAAATACACCATCTGTGAAAATTTTAACTGTTTAACTATCATGGTTCATGAGATACAGCATGGTGACAGACGGACGGACGGACGGACGGACAGCCGAGCCTTAGTAATAGGGTTCCTTTTTACCCTTTGGGTACGGAACCCTAAAAAGTATGACTCATTTCACGTTTCGCCTGAATCAAGCGTGCAAGCGAGAGCGCGGAACAAGCGATAGACAGGCACGATCGGCTTAAGCGTCCGGCTTGTGACATATCTATCTCTCTTCCACGCCATCGGCAGATGTTTTCTGATGACGTTATCACTTAAAATATCCGTTTAGGGGCGTTTCCATTATACAAGTAGCTAAGCGTTAGGCTCGTGACTAGAGATGGGCAAAATACCGGACATTTACGATAAATGCCCAAAAAGTACTCATAAATTCCCTATTTATGCCCAAAACTAGGCATTTACATGTACTTACTGGGCACTTATCGTAAATAACTGCCACTTGCCCATCTCTACTTGTGACGCATTTATCTCTCTTCCACTCCATCGGCAGATGTTCTCTTATAACGTTATCACGTGAAATTATCGTCCTTAAAACCGACTTTACAGACAACCAATTTTTCATTAAAATAACGTAATTTTCGGTCAAATCAAAATTTTGGGGGCAATCTTTGAGTTAAATCCAACCTCACTTTCAGATACTACACTCTATTGAATGATAAGGTAGGGGACAATTATGTAATTATAAACTGCTCGACTTGGGAAGTACTTCCTCCTCACAATACCGCAGCCAAATACCAAATCCTTTGAAGGTTGTCGTGTTCTGCCAGTGAGTTAGGTCACCAGGAAAGTAGGAGTCGTTGTGTTGGCAGCGGAGGTAGCGGCGTGCAAGTATATATCATGTCGCGAGCATTTATATGGCTGCGATAATCACTACACGTCAGGAAGACCGTACGCTTGTCTGCTACTCAAGGTATATAAAATGAGATAACGCAGACCACACCCCGGTCACTCTATACAGATGTCGCGTCGTTTACTACACCATAAATAATGGCTTCTGTGCAGAGCATGAATGAGCGTGTGTGCGTGCGGCGCCACACAAACTGTTCCAGATTTGTCTCAGAGGGGAGGTGAGGTCGATACGAGAGAGCGGTAGAGAGTGGCCATACTGTATTATGCATATAATATATGTATTATTTATATTTGACGAGCTCGGTGGTCGAATGGTTAGCAATGGCCACTTTGACTCCGAGGTCGCGGGTTCGATTCCCGCAGTAGACAAACATTTGTGTGCATGAACATGTCTGTTTGTCTTGGTCTGGGTGTTTTCTATGTATTATAAGCATGTATTTACAAAAAAATGTATTTAAGTACATTTATCAGTTGTCTAGTACCCATAACACAAGCTTTGTGCTTAATTTGGGACTAGATGTGCTGTGTGAATTGTCCAGAAATATTTATTTATACTGTGGTTTAATGTAAAAAAAACTTTCTATTCCTACTATTTTCGTCTATTTAACCCTGCAGACTGCAATGGACTTCATTGTTCATTGTCTTATTGGTCAATTTAGTCGCCGCTGGTAATCCTGGTTACACAGGAGACACAGTCAGTGGTGGGAATTTGTCGTGGGCCACTGTCCCGATACAAACAAAGGAGATCTAAAGTGAAACTAACCATCCCTAGGTCTCAGTTCGCGACAAACTATTTGCAACTTTCAGGAAGGTATTAGTGTATAACTTACTTCTAAGTATTGACTTGAAAGTTGCTTGCAATATTATGTCATATAACTATTATACAAGTAATTTCGTATATTAGTTGCCGTGTAACTGTGTGTAATTTTACTATAATAGATAGATAAATACATACATAGAATGAATATGCTTTAATAGCATAATACAAATTTAAAGTACAGTGAATTAACCCGTACCGTTAATAAATGATTATAACCTTTTATATATGCAACAAGGCGGCCTTATTGCTGAAAGCAATGTTTTCAAGGCAACCTTAGGGTAACTAATAACTCGTTGAAAGTTTTTTTTATCGGGACAGGCCCACCACTCATTCGCACTACTACAGCACTGAGTCTCCTGTGCAGTCAGGATTAACAGCGGAGGCCACTAAAAAGACAATGAACAATGCAATCCATTTTTTTACAGTTACACTTCTATAATTCGTCGTTTTTGTTTTTATAGCACGTAGGGTGACAGACAAGCATACGACCCGCCTGGTGTGAAGCAGTTACCGTAGTTCATATCAACGATCGCAACATAAATTGAATGAATGAATGAATAAAACATTTATTTGTATCTCCAGCATACACATAATAATTTTTTTCCAGTCTTATAATAATTACTTATAAACTTAAAATGCAATATAGTGTTTAAAAAAAAACACAAAAAGAATCCTAAGTATGACGCAGTAACACAAAATGACCATAACTCAGCTACATGTTTTGTTCTAAAGTACAAAACGCTAATAATTCTGCTTAAATAATAAAAAAAAAACACGTGCGCCACCATGATGCAAATTAGTGGTTCCAATGTCAGCAAACAATATTTTCATTTGGAAGGATTAAGTTTTATCATGTAGAAAGTTTTTGAAGCTGCTACAGCGTTCACAGAGTAAACACACAGAAATTCTCTCGTCCCCTCTCTCTCTCGTATGTGTGAAGCACAGCGTTTGACAAATACAAACAGGCCCGATTTGTTTGTTTATGTTACGTAACTATAGTCGTTTTTGGTTAGGGAGAAATGAAAAATAATATAAATGTTTATAACAAATATGTTTTGAATTGATAACGTTATATAAATCGATGAACGCCGGCTGCAGGCACGAAACAGGATGAGTCATTGGGTGTCAGTGGTTCATCAACATCTTTGAACCAAAGACAACCTCACCTGCACGTGGTGCACCCTGCTGACTGACAGGAGAGGGTCTGGCGAAAAGAGAGGTAGGGCCTAGCGTATTTCTTAAGCTGCCCGACTGGGTAAGTACCTCCACCTCACAGAATACCGCAGCCAAATAACAATTCCCTTGAGGGTTGTTGTGTTCCTGCGAGTGAGTGAGGTCACCAGAAAGGAAGGAGTTTCTGGTTGGCAGGGGGGTGGCAGCTCGCGAGCGATATTTTATGTTGCGAGCGTTAATATGGCAACGGTGACCGCTTCACATCAGGTGGGCCGTTTGCTTGTCTGCCATCCGACGTAGTATAAAAAAAACCGGACAAGTGCGAGTCGTACTCGCCCACCGAGGGTTCCGTAGGTACGTAGTATCATTATTAAATTTGATATTTTTCATTATAAATAAGAAATCATGCGTCGAAAAAAATAAATAAAATATATTTTGCAATGTGTACATCAAGCCCTTTCATATGATACCCCATTTGAACTAGTAATTTCAATTTGAGATTTCGACACCCTATAAAAAATAAAGTCCCCCTATTTTTTAAGATCTATTTACAAATGTATAGTTTTGAGATTTATTCCTGTACTTGTAGTCTATAACGATGTTACTTGCCAAATTTCATAGTTCTTGGTCAACGGGAAGTACCCTATAGGTTTTGATTCCCTTGAGTGTGTCGAAATATGCGTTTTTTGCTGAATAAACGGCCGTAACTTTTTTCTACGTAAACTTAGCAGTTTGATTTTTTTTTTACTTCATGGGACCGTAGACCTGAGTATACAGTTCAAATTTCAGCTTGATACCTCCACGCATTCTCGACATAGAAATTCTTGACAGACAGACAGACAGACAGACAGACAGACAGACAGACAGACAGACAGACAGACAGACAGACAGACGGACAACAAAGTGATCTTATAAGGGTTCCGTTTTTCCTTTTGAGGTTCGGAACCCTAAAAAAAAAGTCATTGTCACGTTCCGCCTAAAGCGAGCGTGCAAGCGATATAGATGCACGGTCGGCCTATGTTTCATTATGGCAGTTATGACGTTATTACGTAAAATTATCGTCCGTAAACCGACTTTACTGATAATCAATTTTTTTTTCAAGTTTTAAGTAATATGATTCAAACACGCTAGTTAAACAACATCGACTGCAACCTGTCGATGGGTGGGTTTATTAATCCCGAGCTCCTCCGTGCTTCGGAGGACACGTCAGTCATTATGCCAAGTCAGTGGCCTTTAGGCGGCACTGGCCTCTGCCAACCCGCAGTTGAGCACCGTGGTGGAGTATGCTCTAGCGAGGCTGCGGGTTCGATCCCCGCAAAAGATAAATATTTGTGCGCATAAACATGTCTGTTTGTCATAGTCTGGGTGTTTTCTTTGTGTTGTATGTATGTATTTACAAAAAAAATGTATTTAAGTATAATATCAGTTATCTAGTACTCATAGTACAAGCTTTGTTTAGTTTGGTCTAGTCCCAGTGGCAGTAATTTGTCCAGGAATATTTATTTATATTTATTTATTATGACAAAATAACAGAAAACCAAAAATAACATATTCAGACATAGTTGATTAAAGAAAATATTCACATATCCATACTAAATCCTTTTTAACAACAAGCGTTCATAGCAATATTTCCAACAAGCGTAGTAAAAGCGTTTCAAAATACAATTTCTTTCAACAGATATGGAAATCATGGAGTCCTCTCATAAAAAGGAAGGTTTATGGACAAACCCACTGTAAACCGAGTCATTGTTGAGATTCAGAATGGTGGGTTACACTGAATTAATAATAGCAATACCTAAAAATTTGCAAATTGAAATGTTGGGTTCCGACTCAGCCATTAATCATTCAATACAAAACCTTTGATCTGCGAATGTAGTAGAATCCTCGTATAAATATCCAATGTGTTTGAAAGGATCAAAATAAAATTAATATCATCATCATCATCATCATCAGGTTATTTTAGTCTCCACTACAGAAGCACGACCCTTTCTTTCTGGTGACCTGACGCATTTGCAGGAACACAAAAACCCTCAAGGGCTGCAATATTCTCTGAGGTGGAGATACTTCCCCAGTCGGGCAGCTTAAAAAATACGCTGTACCTCTCTTCTTTTTCACCAAAGCCACGTTAGTCAGTCAGCAGGGTGCAATACGTGCAGGCGAGGTTGACTTTGGCTTTTGAGGAAGCTTTTGATGAACCACTCACACCATAAATAATATTTTCATGAACTTCAAAAATTTCTCCCAAATTCTCTGCATCCAAATTCTGATTAGTCTTCAAAATAAACGCAGAGCAATGCATAATCGTTGTGTGATCTAACCGTGCATAATTTGCTGGATGCATGTGAATTTGCTCTATTGCTGACTTTGATCACTCAATCAATTACTCGCGTACCATTGATTGCCTTTCCTCGTTTTGATGGCGAGATTTCAAAGTGGAGCTAATATTCAGTTATGTTTATCTCGTTATGTGTATTAACGTAATCAACTGGCTCTGTTCCGATTAGTATAGTTAATGAAAATTCCCTTGAGGGTTGTGTGTTCCTGGGAATGAGTGAGGTCACCAGAAAGAAAGGAAGGAGTATAGGCTGGCAACGATCGGCGACCCCTTGGCGTTGCTTATCTCCATGGGCGGTGGTGATTGCTTTCCATCAGGTGACTGATATACTCGTTTGTCCCCCTCTCATATAAAAAAATTGGTTGTCCGTAAAGTCGGTTTACTGACGATAGTTGAACGTGACAACGTCATAAGAAAATACTGATGAAATGTTTGCATTTTTCAAAAGAATTCTTTTATGGAACGCCTCAGAGCGAGGTAACGCCGCATACGTCATGTTTTTTCGTGCGTGCAGCCGGCTCCATTGAATTATAAGACGTTGTCACGTGAAAAAAGTTGCTATCAAAACAATTTATGCTAGCAATGCCAGTATCGTTCTAAATTGGTAACCACCAATGTAAAGTTAGGGGCATTCAATGTTTTAACTGAGAGGTGAGCCGTTATAAAAAAAACCGTGTGTGCTGTGCACACCACAGAAGTCAAAACTTCAACTTTCGCTCCGTCTCGATCTGTCCCTGCTGACTTTACCCCAAGAAGCGTTACAGAGGCGAGCGTTATAGAGTCAAGCGTTACAGAGCCAAGACAAAGCCAAGCGTTACAGAACCAAGCGTTACAGAGCCATGCGTTACGACTCAGTCTCATTTACTGGCTACATAATTTGTACACCTAAAGAACTTTTCAGATCAAAAACTTACCACGGTTCACCCATGTGGTTTCAGGAGGTGAATAGTGGTAAGAGTCTTCACGCCTGGGCATTTTCAAAATAATTTTAATGTTACGTCAACTATTTTATTTGCATCTTGCAAAGTGTCTAATTTAAAGCAGTTACCGTAACCTTAATGACGCTCCCAATAAAAGGACTATTGCTCACGCGCTGGCTATAGCAGTATCTCCTAATGTTTGATGATCTCACTCACATGCAAGGATGCAAAATTTGCAAATGCAAATTTTGCGTCCTTCGCCGGATGTACTTCTCCAGACGAGCTCGACATGCCCTATTTTTCCCCAGAGCCTCGTTAGCTTATCGGTAGGGTGCACCACGTGCAAGTGCAGACTGAATTAATGATTCTGAATTCCGGCGTGTGTAAGTTCGCTCCTTGGAAATATATGAAAAGATGTAAGTTCGGAATTCAGGTTCTAAAATTCTTCATACTCCCCAGTACGAGTATGTTTATTGAGCTCAAGCTGCAGGTGTGTCGTGAATAGGTGTTTTGTATTTCTATGCGTTAGGAATTAAGATCATTGATTTATTCAGTTTCTGAATTCCGGGACGGATTCCGGCTGTGTAAGGCCCTAAAGGACTTGGGGTTTCAGGTATCTAGCGAGTGTGTCGTACTACGATGACGCGACGACACGTGTGATTCAGCATGGGCGTGATAATTTATATGATTTGAGAAACAATATGACTGCATGGATGTCGCGGAAAAGAAAAAATATTTAAAATATAGTGTAGGTTGTGGGAACGAATGTATGAAAATTTATTTTGTGAGAACAATGGGTTTTGAATGTCTGGGACTAGACCGAACAAACGGCTAGAGTTTAACTCTGATAAATTATGAAAATATAACAACTTTTTATACATGTTTCATTACTGAATAAATTCGTTTTAGTGCTTAATTTTTCTCTTGTGACTAAAGTCACTTACGAAGGCAAACAATAAGTACTCCTAAGTACCTTCTTTAACATAGAATGCTCAGAAAAATGGGTGACTGGTAAAGAATGCTTTTGAAATTAAGGCCGCCTTTTGTACGATTATTTTTGGTCACAAACTAATGCATGTGGATGGAAACGCAACAAAATGAAACGAGACGAGACGCCAGGAAATACACTATATATAAACAGGAGAACAATGTGCTTGTCTCCAACCCGACGTAGTATAAAAAAATCTATTTGTCCTATACTACAAAGCTGGAAGACAAGCATATGGCCTACCTATGCTAAGCAGTCATTAAAACACACATTTGTAACATATGAACGTCACAGGCGTTTCCGCCCCTAAAAGGTTATTAAAGTATCCAACATAAACATAATCATATCATTCTAAATCCGCCAAAAAACCAAGTAATAAAATGTTTTACGAGGTACGGAATCCAAACAAACAAATGGAAAAACATGTCATGTATACTATGTACATCCGAGAGTTATTTGCACGCTCGTGCCGAAAATTGCTTAGACTCTTCAATTCTTACCAAAAGAGCGGTACTTATGCGAAAATTCGGTGTTGAAATTTCCCGCATATGTGGGGCTTTTACGTCTTTACGAGTAGGTAATGGGATGTTTGGCACTGATGGTGTATGTCGAATTTATGTGGGAACGCACTTGAGTTCAGGTGACACACTTAACATCACATAAAATACGGTGGCTGGTTTTTTTGTATGATTGGTGCGCAGACAGCAAATGCGTAGTAGGTATGCATGGGATTTTTGTGTGATTTAGACGAGGAATTTTGCAGATTCGGTAACTATATTTAGACTGCCGAAGTTGGGAAAGTCATCATCATCAGGTCATTTCAGTCTCCACTACTGGATCACGATCCTCTCTCGACCGTCCCAGACAGAAGGAGGATTTGGCCTACACTCCCCACGCTGGCCAGACGGGTTGGGGAGGCTTGATCGATGTATTATATATAATGTACTCGTATTTCCCTTAGTCGCCTTGTACGACATCCACAGGAAGAGACGGAGTGATTCTATTCTAGTCTGCCGGAAACCACACGGCAAATTAACGCTCCCAACATCAAATATACCACTGCCGCGCCGTCCCGTCCCCGCTGATGCAGTAACTCCTTCCTTTCTGCCCCCTTACCACCATCTCTTATTGCAATTCAATAACTGAATAGAATGCTTATTCTATTCAGTGAATAAGCGAATTCTATGCTAATGAATAAGCGACTCTATTTCAAATGGAATAGAGTCGCTTATTCATTAGTATGTATTAGTAAAGTCATATTTATTGAGTGGAGTGAGCTGAACGCTTATATACGCCTAAAAGTTACTCTTGGAAATGAATATGTTCCTAAACCACTGAACCGATTTTGATGAAACTTATCACAATTAAAGACCTCGACATGCTTGATGTTTGTGTCGAAAAAAAATTGATCGATCATGTCCTTGACAAATGTTCATCAAAATTTGATGAATGTATGATGTATAATGTCATGATGGAAAATATATTAATATATTTTCCATTGAAATCAATGGAAAACATACACTCTGCGAATCTACTCGCTCCACTCGATTTCGGGCCCGTGGGCTAGAATCTGGCCTAGTTATTATGAACGTATGTTCTGCCTCCTCCGGGCTTTGCCTATTTTTATTTGGGGTAGGCTCTCCTAATCCTTTGTCCCCAGAGTGATCTACTCTGTGTCGTCAATGGATCTGTGTTAGATTTCTCCAGGTCTTTCTTAATGATGGATATCCATGTTAACAGGGGTCTACCGCGGTGTCTTGGTTCCGATTTCAGTTCGAGCACTTTTCTTGTCATTGCTTCTCTGGTCTCCTCATCAAATGATATACCAGTGAAGTAGTGTTTCTCCCAGCTTTTCGGTTATGGAGTGTTGTTTTGAAACTACCAAATAAATCAAATAAAGAAATTTATCCACTGTGACTCTTTTGCTATTTTCTTGACCTTCTCATGAACTACCCAACGGATTAAGCATATGTAATTTTTATTTGAGGTAATTTTTAGGTACAATTTTTGGTGTAAGTAATGCCATCTTGATATCAATGTGGCGGGCGAACATTAATTTAATTTATTATTACTATAGAAAAAAAAACACATATTTAATGACTTAAACTAAAGTAAAGTAAGTCCCTCTTTTCTGGTGACCTCACTCACTCGCAGAAAAACAACAACCCTCAAGGGAATTGTTATTTGACTGCGGTATTGTGAGACGTTGAGGTACTTTCCCAGTTGGACAGCTTACAAATACGCCGTACTTTTGCTAGAGCCTATTTTGCTAGTCGGTTGGATGCACCACGTGCTGGTGAGGTTGGCTTTGGCTCTAATGATCGTGATAAGCCACTTACATCCCGATAATTTAATATTTATCAATATAATCATTTTCAGTACTTTTAAATTTTAAAACCAACATGTACAAATTAATTAACAACAATGGTGCTCCGTGTTCCGTTTCCGGTTTGTTTCGCAAAGGCTTTTGCTAATCATATTAATTACTGTTGGTATTCATAATTTTTGGACTCTGTACACGCGTACATGCATGTCATACAATTTAGCGTTTGCAAAAACTGTTTATTTTGTTAACATCATCATCATCATCATCAGCCTGTATCTAGCCATTCGGGGTGTGAGTGGTTCATCAACATCTTTGAACCAAAGCCAACTTCACCTGCACGCGGTGCACCCTGCTGACTGACAAACGAAGCTCTGGCGAAAAGAGAGGTAGGGAGCGTAATTGTAAGCTACCCGACTGGGGAATGTACCTCCACCTTACAGAATACCGTAGCCAAATAACGGTTCCCTTGAGGGCTGTTGTGTTCCTGCGAGTGAGTGAGGTCACCAGAAAGGAAGGAGATGCTGCGATGGCAGCGGGGGTGGCGGCGCGCGAGCGATATTTCATGTTGCGAGCGTTAATATGGCTACGGTAACCGCTTCACATCAGGCGGGCCGTATGCTTGTCTGCCACCCGACGTAGTATAAAAAAAAAAAAAAAAAAAAAAAGCCACTGCTGGACATAGGCCTTCCCTAATGCCTTATATCATATGCGATCTATGCCGATAAACTGTTTTGTAGTTTGGCATATAATGAATTTGTAAAAAAATCTTGTTACTTTAATAAACAATAAAAATGTAGAGATTATAAATATTTAAAAAAATGGAAAAATTCACCCCCCGACATTTTGCACAGTGTGTGCAGTTTGATCTAACTTGAGAGATACGATAGTTTATAACTAATTGGTAAAATTAACGTAAAAATATTTAAAGGCGATACAAAGTTCGCCGGGCCAGCTAGTTGTTATATACAAACATTTTTAGCTTCCTCAGTAGAGCTCCAAGGTTTCTATTAGCTAAGCTAAACACAATTACCTATTACCAATCTAAGCACTTCTTTGATTTTTGCATTCTAAAAATCCGATGGTAAACGGCTTCAGCTTAGCCGATAGAGTCCCGAGTCAGAAAACTGGACTGTAACGAATTCGTTTATATCGTCTTAATAATTACATAACAATAAGTCATAGAAACATGGATAGCATGATCGCATTACTTAGCTTTATATAGTCAGCTCGCTGCTAAGACCTTAAGTTTGCATCGGGGTCGGGCGGGGCGGCGGGGGAGGGGCATTACGTAGATTTAACTCGCTGATATAGACGTTTCACGTTAACCAACGGCCGTGTGCACAGACACAGCCCTACCCGACTTTTTTGTGTTAAATATTTCGTTGGAAACTCGGCTTTAGAAACAAAAATCCTCTCAAACAAAAACATTGGTACTGCTAATACGTACTTACTTATTTGTTTACTTACCTTCTGTTACTTTTAACGAAGTTAGTCACTTTAATGAAGAAACTTTTATTTTACCTTCTACATAATGTTACATTATTGACTTTAATTACTTTTTACAAGTTCTTCGTAGGCCTTAGAATTTCACCTTGTAGCCTAATGAAGGAAAGTCGTGATCAATCACCATTATTCAGATATTTATAGGTAGGTATATTCATCACGTCGTTTGTATTACAAATGAATAAAAAAGAATACTGTTACAAATAAAACAAATACACTCATGGGCAAATTTAGAGGATCGCAAAAAAAAGGTTTAATATCCCCTGTTGTAATTATCTTGCGTACTAGCCACATACATTAGTAAATCTTATTAAAAAAAAGAAAGCTTTGGAATTTTCTTATTTTTGAATTTCATTTGTTTTACAATTTAATGTTCATTTTTGGAATTACAAATTCATTTTTTTTTTTTTATTCAATTTTGTAATTATAAGGAATGCCTGACGAAGAAAAGTCGTAAATCAACTTTAGTCAGATATATTATTCGTATTCCGAATTTAGAAACTGAAATATATTCATATGATACTCTATAATTATTATCATAACGTTAATATACCTGTCGGAATAGAGGAATTTTGGGGTGTAAGTGGTTCCTCAACATCTATGAACCAAAGCCAACTTCACCTGCACGCGGTGCACCCTGCTGACTGACAAACGAAGCTCTGGCGAAAAGAGAGGTAGGGAGCGTAATTGTAAGCTACCCGACTGGGGAATGTACCTCCACCTCACAGAATACCGCAGCCAAATAACAATTCCCTTGAGGCTTGTTGTGTTTCTGCGAGTGAGTGAGGTCACCAGAAATGAAGGAGATGCTGCATTGGCAGCGGGGGTGGCGGCGCGCGAGCGATATTTTATGTTGCGAGCGTTAATATGGCTACGGTAACCGCTTCACATCAGGCGGGCCGTATGCTTGTCTGCCACACGACGTAGTATAAAAAAAAAAAAAAAAAAGGAACAAACTTAAGTTGTTTGTCAAATGAAACCGAAATTGAATTGAATTGCGTAAATTTATTCACATGTTTGTGTCAGAGATGTATCTTAGCTATATCGACATTTATAATGATATCGATAAATTGTAGATAACAAACTCAAATGGCATGGGACTACGTACGGGTATAATTTAGAAACTGAAACTCTAGAATGAATATCAAAAATATTTTTAATAATTTTTTTGAATTGCTTCTCGCATCTGGACTACTTTTTATTTCTGGACGAACTTCGTATGACCTTTAAATTTTTGCCACACTCAATCCAAAATAACTTTATATTGAAGAGAATATCTAATCTTTATAGTGCTTAGGTCAATTTGTATACTAAGCCATTATGATACTAACCCGTTCTGTTGTTTTATAATAGTCATTGTGACTTATGAATAAACGGAGTGTCCACTTTCGTTCTGATGACATGGCAACACAAAGTGCTGAGTGCTAGTTTTTTATTCACGTTCGATAATGTCAACGTAAACAAACCGACCAAATAGATAAGTACTCTCATGTTGTGAATTTATATGACGCGTGTTACATATCAAAATTATATAGCTTACCCGCTCACATTTCGAAGTGAGCAACCCGGCTAAATCAAAGTCAAAGTCAAAATTCTTTATTCTGTGGGCCCTCGCGGACACTTACACCCGTATTCACAAACAATACTTGTCTATGAGAACTAACAATAAATATATTTTTTTATCTACCAGCATTTCGGAATGACCATTGACGAGAAGAAATGCCGAAAGAAACTCTGTCAATATAGGCCTTTTTTAAATCGCCATACAATATTATCATTATACATAATACAATAAAATAAAAAAAATGGTATTCAATCAAAATAAGAGAAAAAAAAATTAAAGTAAAATAAAATAGTAAAAAAAAATTATATAAAAATCATAGTATAGAGTGTATATACATATTGTATAAAAGTCTAATTATATATATCCACAATACTACTTGTAAAGATAAGACGCCTGTGCTTCACATCCTGTGCCGAGAATTTGCCATACATTTTTATCATTAAGGTAATCGTCGGTCCTGTAGTAAGCCTTTTTGCGCCCAAATCGGCGCACGCACACAGCCAAGCGTCATTTACACGACCGCTCAGGAGGTTTTGGTGCGCGGCGCACCATACTAGCGCCCAAATCGGCGCACGCACACAGCCAAGCGTCATTTACACGACCGCTCAGGAGGTTTTGGTGCGCGGCGCACCATACTAGCGCCCAAATCGGCGCACGCACACAGCCAAGCGTCATTTACACGACCGCTCAGGAGGTTTTGGTGCGCGGCGCACCATACTAGCGCCCAAATCGTGCTAACTAGTGCGTGCGCTGATTTGGGCGCTAGTATGAAGTCAAAGTACTGGTTGTATTACTATGCTGTGGCCTAGTCATGCGGACGCCGGTGATCACACATTTTATTGTGTTTTATTAATATTATCCCTGTACAACAGGCGAACACCACAGTCATTCCAAAAAAATATTAAACCCGGCGAACTTCGTATCGGCTAACAGTCAATGAATGTCGTGTTAATTATTAGCTGAACTAAATTTATGATTTTATAGAAGTAATACAATGAATATAAAATAAATATTAAGTTCAGTACTTAGTTAAAATAAATATCTCTGACGAGTTCGGTGGTCGAATGGTTGGCAATGGCCACTTCGCGAGGTCGCGGTTCGATTCCCGCACAAGACAAACATTTGTGTGCATGAACATGTCTGTTTGTCTTGGTCTGGGTGTTTTCTATGTATTATAAGTATGTATTTACAAAAAAAAAGGTATTTAAGTACATTTATCAGTTGTCTATTACCCAAAACACAAGCTTTGCGCTTAATTTGAGACTAGATGGCGCTGTGTAAATTGTCCGGAAATATCTATATCTATATAGATAGATAGATCTATATGGTGAAAAATCGCAATCTCCAATTTTATTTATCTGTATATTTTCTTACTAGCTGTCCCGGCGAACTTCGTACCGCCTAACAATCAATGAATGTCGTGGTACATATTAGCTGAACTAAATTTATGATTTTATGGAATTAAAATAATGAATAGTAGAAAATAATAGAGAAGCTCGATGGCGTCATTGCGCATGTCAGTCTAATTGAACACGCAAGTTAAGCAACGTCGACTGTAGCCTGTACACGGATGGGTTTATATTACCTCGAGCTCCTCCGTGATTCGAAAGACACGTTAAGCCGTCGGTCCCGGTTGTTATCATTAGCTCATCTTGAGCTCCTCCGTGCTTCGGAAGGCACGTTAAGCCGTCGGTCCCGGTTGTTACATTAGCTCATCTTGAGCTCCTCTGTGCTTCGGAAGGCACGTTAAGCCATCGGTCCCGGTTGTTATCATTAGATTTTTTTCGTAAATTTTCCAATGTCTTTAATAGTTATTTTGCTATTCTGGACGGAGACAAATCCAAGAAATCAAAAACCATGGCAATCGGTCCAGCCGTTCTCGAGTTATAAGTGTTGTAACAAACACGACTTTCTTTTATATATATAGATTATTTCTATTGATATATAAATTACTATTAAGATTACGACATAATGCTTTACTTCTATATAAAGTTTCATAAACTCACAAATAATTACAGTACAGGTGCATGTAAAGAATACAATTTGCTACACAAAGGTATGATGTTGCTACCTGTCGTTAGAGGTTCTCAAACATCTCCGAGTAGTTTGCGGCCACAGAGAGCACCTGGCTTCATTAGTTCACTGAGAACAATACACAATTTCTGTGTAATGAGGCTTTGAGGCAAAGACAGCTGTCTTGAATACAATATTGGCTAATAGTTTGAGAATAGTTGGAAATATGGCTTTGCCTTGTTGAACGATCGGAAAGTTTGGCTTTGACAAAGAGAGTAGGTTGATTTATATGTCATTTTATTACAATTTCGAAAGTATCTTCAGCTCAGTTAGTAGAACTTCAGGGTTACAATTACATTAACACAGGTACCATAAATCTAAGCTGAAGTTTGATATTCGCATTCAAAAAACCCGATGGCAATCGGCTTAAGCTTAGCCGGTAGGGTCCCTGTTGATGCCATAATGATATATAATAGATCTTAATGAACACTAACTCACATACTAAATAACGTCGTATTTAGATTACTATTAAACAAATTTTGGGGTGTAAGTGGTTCATGAACATCTTCGAACCAAAGGCAACTTCACCTGCACGCGGTACACCCTGCTGACTGACAAACGAAGCTCTGGCGAAAAGAGAGGTAGGGAGCGTAAATGTAAGCTGCCCGACTGGGGAATGTCCTCCACTTCATAGAATACCGCAGCTAAATAACAATTCCCTTGAGGGTTGTTGTGTTCCTGCGAGTGAGTGAGGTCACCAGAAAGGAAGAAAATGCTGCGCGATGGCAGCGGGGGCGGCGGCGCACGAGCAACATTTTATGTTGCGAGCGTTAACATGGTTACGGTAACCGCTTTACATAAGGCGGGCCGTATACTTGTCTGCCACCCGACGTAGTATAAAAAAAAAAACAAAGGAAAATATAATGGTGATAGTTTTGCAAGGTAGTAGAAAGTATCGCTTGCACGTCCTTCCGGGCACGTGCGACGGTGCTTGCATTTTTACATCTTGCGTAGCAAAATATGTTTCCTCATGATCTGCACGCATTATATATGAATAGGGCTGTATCTCGCCTATGGCTATAGTGGTATCACTACCATAGACTTCAACAAAAAAAATATGATACATAGGAAACACAAGTGTAGATAATAAAAAAAAATATTTAAGGCCCGAACCAAGAAAAAAATCTCTCCTCCAAAATCAAAAAATCTCGGTCCATCACTAGACCTATTCCTTTTAAAATATGTGAATTTACGAAAACATTTCTTGGTTCACATCACTTTAATCTGTGGTTCACATGAATTTCATTTACAAAACTAGAGTAAACAAAAAGTATTTATCTATTCTCATACTGAAATTTAGAGATTAAAAAACTAAATACAGAATCTTAATGTCTGTCTTTTACATCGCGGTGAAACTTTTTTATATATGAGAGGATTGCAAATGAGCTTGAGGGTCACCTGATGGAAGGCAATCACCGCCGTCCATCGAGATCAGCAACACAAGGGGTCGCCGAACCGTTGCCAGCCTATGCTCCTTCCTTACTTTCTGGTGACCTCACTCACTTGCAGGCACAACAATCACCCTCAAGGGAATTGTTATTTGGCTGCGGTATTCTGTGAGGTTAGGAGGTACTTCTCCAGTCGGGCAGTTTAAAAAATACTCTGTGCCAAAATACCTCTCTATTCGCCAGAGCCTCGTTTTTCTTTCAGCAGGGTACACCACATGCAGGTGAGGTTGGCTTTGGTTTAAAGATGATGAACCACTTACACCCCAAACTCAATAAAAAATTGTAAAAATAAATGAGAAGATTTACTCATGCTATGTATAAAATTGCTGACTAAGTCTGAATTACATTTACATTACCAAGCTATTAGATGTAATTCTAAAGAAGTCACTTAATTGAGCAATTTAAACTGGAATTAGTCGGTAAACGTAGGTAATACTTCAATTACTGTACTGTTTGAGTCACGTAGAAAAGCTAATATAAACAGAGGAATCGAAGGTTTAGTGAAAAGATTCGAATCATCGGAAAA
Organism: Hypsopygia costalis; assembly: GCA_937001555.2. Lineage (NCBI taxonomy): Eukaryota > Metazoa > Arthropoda > Insecta > Lepidoptera > Pyralidae > Hypsopygia > Hypsopygia costalis. Next base: position 8,818,128 of record OW443350.2, read on the forward strand.
TCGATACAATCGAATTCCCGATTTGAAATTTGAAAGTTTGACGAGCTAGGTGATCGAATGGTTAGCAATGGCCACTTTGACTCCGAGGTCGCGGGTTCGATTCCCGCACAAGACAAACATTTGTGTGCATGAACATGTCTGTTTGTCTTGGTCTGGGTGTTTTCTATGTATTATAAGTAGGTATGTAAAAAAATGTATTTAAGTAGTATCCATAACATAAGCTTAATTTGGGACTAGATGACGCTGTGTAAATTGTCCAGAAATATTTATTTATTATTGTTAAACGTACCACGCAATGATTCAGCAGAAACTGATTCTATTCAGTCATTCCAACTAGAAGAACCACAACACCTCTTTCGGATCGGTGTTTCGACCGCCAGCAATCCGATCAATAGTCAATGATTCGAGTCCCATCTCTATCATTGATACTCATAATATGGTGGTTTGCTTGCTAATCCTTACTATTATCAAACCCGGCCATTCCATACAAAAATGGCGCATTTGCATGTAGTAAACCAAATGCGTCTGTACCTACACGTGCCTATGTTTGCGTGATAATCTCTAGGGCTGACATTATTTAATTATTATTAGTCGGACATAGTAAATACACTACTCTGACTCCAGTCAATATTCACAAAACGCCTTGTTTAATTGCCATTGCTAACTTACCCATAATTTTATATTTTCTAATCATCACTGACTCCTTCACACGTCCGCCTTCCGAACACCGGTAAAAACATTTCATGTTCACTAATTGTAGCTTTTTACTATCCATATTAAAACTGCATGTGTGAGGTAATTCTTAATCACATTCACATAGAATAAACGTAATTTAAAACTAACAGTAATCACACACAAAACAATGACATGTAAACAAACAATTTTATTGTAAAAAAAATTGGTTGCCTGTAAAGTCGGTATACGGGCGAAAGTTTTACGTGACAACGACTTTGAGTGGTAAAATGTTTTCGAGTGGAAGGGACGCATGCCTTTCACTTTTTATGTCTGTCTCTCTCGCTCTTAGGCGGGCTAACCATGCCCGAGTGGAAGGGACGCGTGCCTCTCACTCGCTCTCATTGTGAGCGCATAACGTGAGCGCGTTTCTTGAAGTGTCACCCGGCTAACCAATTTATAAGACGTTGTCACGTCAAAACCACAACTCGAGCAGCACATTCGCGCCTGCTCGCTGACGCGATCTTTGATACATATAAATCTGCTATAATGCTATCCTGTTCACATCTCGTATTAATTGCATCTTGTATCCTACTCTGTCAGACATGAATTAGTTATGATGAAACTATGGCTGCCATATGCTTTTAGGTAATTTATAAAATCTAAAAAATGTCTTTACCTGATTTCATCCAAATGGAACGAATAACATTTTATTTTTGACTTTCCATGTGTTGAGACATCCGTCCACTGCACAAGTAACTCCCATATTTTATTCTAAACTGAATGGAGAATAAGAGCGATGTCAATTCGTACGTTGTGGCATACCTTGGTTCCACATCGGCCTCAGAAAGGAGGTGAGGTCGACTACTCGACTAGTAGACATGAGTTCGTTATATCAAAACGTAACTTATATCGGTTATGAGTAGTTAACATAACATATCGATATCCCATAACCCCATAACCGAATATCTAAAAACAGACGCGCGAGGGTTCGATAAGAAACTGAAACCGCGCAAGAGAACGATATGTTTCGCGACTCGAAGGAATATCCATATTCGCTTCCTCTCTTTCTTAGTAAGCGTAGTTATAGCGGTGTAAAAGAGATGAAGCAAATAAATACATCGGAGCCGGCGCGGCGGGCAGCCCGGTAACAACCAGCAATGCTTTGATCATTGCAATGTAGAATTTAGCTCTTATGTTTATTAACATTAAGGTTCAGTGTGAATTTTTGCGACTACATTCAGAAGATTGTTTTATTTAGCCCTTGAATTGGTGGATTTTTCACGAGAAAAATTTAGCAAAATGGAATTACTCGCTATAACATTACGGATTAATTTAGATTGATAATATTTATGCAATTATTTTTGTTATTTATTATTGTCGATTATTTTTGTTATTTTTTAAGAAATTGAGTTAAATACATATTCTGAAACCGCCGCAGCCAAAAAACAATTCCTTTGAGGGTTGATGTGTTCTTGCGAGTGAGTGAGGTCACCAGAAAGGAAAGAGATGCTGCGGTGGCAGCGGGAGTGGCGGCGCGCGAGCGATATTTTACGTTGCGAGCTGACGCTCGCATATGGCTATGGTAACCGCTTTAGATCAGGCGGGCCGTATGCTTGTCTTCCACCCGACGTAGTATAAAAAAAATAATTAAAAAATGCAAAACTGCAGTGAATGGAAAACGTCATTACTAACAACTTGACCAAGCTTTAGCAAGCGTCAATATTTTCTATCAATATCAATAACTCAATTAATGCGTGCGTTTGCAGCATTTCCGTTAGTTCGCGAATCGTTCGTTACTGAGTAACCCATTATCACTAAGAAACCATATTACTGATATCGATATCTAAAAACGGTTTGCCATATCGATATGAAAACTTCATATCGGTTACATATCCGTTTTAATAAAATAACGAAAACGCCCATGTCTATCGACTAGTGTAGTGAAAGCGGCGGAGAGTGGCCATACTGTACTGTACGTAGTACTATTACTTATACTGTGCTATTATTGTTATTTATAACATACTAGCTGTTACCCGCGGGTTCGCCCGGGTTGTCAATGGGAGCTGCCATTGATTTGTGTATATTTATATACATAACCATTGCGCGATTTAGAAATGAGACAGCGCCATCTAATAATCTAGTAAAAGAAGGACAAATGATTATAAATTTTATTTTTTCCAGTGGGAATAAAATGTTTTTATGTGATAAAGAGTAGCCTATGTCACTTTTCAGGCTTTAAACTATTTTCAAAAGAAAAAATCATGTCATTCCGTTTGTTACTTTCGACGTGAAAGAAGGACGAACAAACAAACAAACACAGTTTTCCATTTATAATATTAGTATGGACTAACTGACCCGACAGATGTTGTCTTGTCTTCTTAACAATGAATATTGAATTCGAACTGGTTTCGCGCAATCTGTCAAGTGACTGGCAGTTCTGTCAAACGACATAAAGTTACATTAAAAATGTTAATATGGTCATTCAGACATGCAAGCGAGAGCGTGGCGATAGCGCTTGCTCCGCGCTCTTGCTTGCATGCTCGGAGGCACGATCGGCCTAAGCGTTCGGCTTTTGAAGCTTCTATCTCTCTTCCACTCCATCGGCCGATGTTTTCCTAGGACGTTATCACGTAAAATTATCGTCCGTAAACCGACTTTACAGACAACAAATTTTTTCTTTGTTCCAGATATGTGATGCCTGGACAAAATGGCCTCGCTTCATATCGCCTGGCGGTATACACAGGAGATATTTCTGCTGAAGATGGATACCAAGACCTGATAATGCACCGGACGAGTGAACTTGATTAAAATGGAGTTTGCCTCTATGTTCCCTACAAATGTAAGTTTTGTTTTTATAACACTGAAGCCTCCATTCTTTTTTTGTAACATAATATATAACGTAGCTTTTGCTCGCGGCTTCGCTCACGTGAAATTATTTTTCGTAAAAATTATGATGAAATGATGATGATGATGAAAAAGGTACGGGACCAATCTGGAAGTATACTCTTTCAAATAAAAAAAAAATCAAATCTTTTATATATAAAAGAAAGTCGTGTTTGTTACAACACTTATAACTCGAGAACGGCTGGACCGATTGCCATGGTTTTTGATTTGTTGGATTTGTTTCCGTCCCGAATAGCAGAATAACTCTTAAAAACATTGGAAAATTCTCGAAAAAATAAAATAAAAGAAAAATCATTTTCCCATACAAATGAAAGTGTCAGTTGAAAAAGGGATTACGATATTTATTGGTTGTCAAATATCAAAACGTCAAATCGATTGGTGTCACTTTTATGTCGCGAAAGTTGTCTGTGATTTGTTATGAAAATTTAAAAATGTCAAATCGATAGAGGTGAAAACGCTTTTTCCATGGGGTTCGAGCGCAAGAATCAAATCAATCAGAGTAAACATCAAAAGAAATGACAATTACAAATCACCAAAATGATAAAACCTATTACAAAACTAAAAAAAATAAAACAAAACGTTTTTTTTTTTATAAATTAACAATAAGGAAATCTTTATTTTTATGAAATCTTCAGTTTTTATGGATACGGGTCTTCCCTCAACCGAAGGGGTTTAGAGCGTACTCCAACACGCTGCTCAACTGCGGGTTGGCGGAGGCCAGTGTTTTCGAACCGCCTAAAGGCCACTGACTTAACTTAACGACTGTCATTAAATGATAACAACCGCGACCGACAGCTTAACGTGCCTTCCGAAGCACGGAGGAGCTCAAGATGAGCTAATGATAACAACCGGGACCGACGGCTTAACGTGCCTTCCGAAGCACGGAGGAGCTCAAGATGAGCTAATGATAACAACCGGGACCGATGGCTTAACGTGCCTTCCGAAGCACGGAGGAGCTCAAGATGAGCTAATGATAACAACCGGGACCGACGGCTTAACGTGCCTTCCGAAGCACGGAGGAGCTCAAGATGAGCTAATGATAACAACCGGGACCGACGGCTTAACGTGCCTTCCGAAGCACGGAGGAGCTCAAGATGAGCTAATGATAACAACCGGGACCGATGGCTTAACGTGCCTTCCGAAGCACGGAGGAGCTCAAGATGAGCTAATGATAACAACCGGGACCGACGGCTTAACGTGCCTTCCGAAGCACGGAGGAGCTCAAGATGAGCTAATGATAACAACCGGGACCGACGGCTTAACGTGTCTTTCGAATCACGGAGGAGCTCGAGGTAATATAAACCCATCCGTGTACAGGCTACGGTCGACGTTGCTTAACTTGCGTGTTCAATTAGACTGACACGCGCAATGACGCCATCGAGCTTCTCTATTATTTTCTACTATTCATTGTTTTAATTCCATAAAATCATAAATTTAGTTCAGCTAATATGTACCACGACATTCATTGATTGTTAGGCGGTACGAAGTTCGCCGGGACAGCTAGTTGGTTTATAAATCAAGGAGTAATTAATAACAAACATTTTTTAAAAAATACAGCCGAATTGAGAACCTCCTTTTTTGGACTCGGTTAATAAATACATATTCCTTGACAATTACACAGCGCCATCTAGCCCCAAAGTATGTTAAGCTTAGGTACTAGATAATTCAGAAATATACCTAATTTTTTTTTATAAATACATACATTATATTACATAGAAAACACTTAAACCAAGGCAAACAAACATATTCATGCATACAAATGTCTGACTTGTGCGGGGATGGAATCTCAGAGTCAAAGTTGCCATTTTTGGTCATTCGATCTCCGGGCCGGGGTGGAAAGCATTGGGGAAGTCTTATATCCAGCAGTGGATAGATACAGGCTGGTGGTGATGATCTCCGGGCATGTCAAACAAAGATTGAAAGCTTGTAATTTATTTTATTTAATTAAATATGTAATTACATCGTTTTTATAGGATTAACCCAATGCTACAACATAGTCAATTTACATTTTCATTATAATCGTTAAACACATAAACTTTATCATGAAGTCGTCATTAACAGCTCTAAAATATGTCAAATAAAATAAAATTATGTCAAATAGAATATGATTTTGCCGAATAAAATACGAATAGTTATTAGACGTGTTATGAATGACTCACAAACAAGTCACACTTTCAAGGAATCTGTAGGTGGATTTTTCCATTTTTCAAAAATAAAAAAATATGTCACCGATCAGATGAAATTAAATGTAATGCCACATAAGTTTTTAACATGACATTGCCCCATTTTACTACATACAAAGTTATAGTCTGTATACATGACTGTGACGTCACTTCTGGCTAGACACGTTTTATTATAAAGGACGACCTAGGTCGTACCCAACAATAACACAAAACCAACTGTTATGAAAGGAGTTGTCTACAATGTGCACTAAAAGGGACATAAAAATACCATTTCAATTGTCACATTTCGGCTTTTGATGAGTAACATTATGCAGTGTTGTCACTTTTTAATACGAAAGCATAATAATTTATGACCTTTAATATGCCTACCTAGTTATTTTTTTTAAATACGTCGGTTGGCAGACAAGCATACGGCCCTTATGTGAAGTGGCTACATATCAAACGCTCGCAACATAAAATATCGTTGGCGCGCCGCCTCCCCCCTCTGCCAACGCAGCATCTCCTTTCTGTCTGGTCATCTGTCATTCCCCAGTCGGGTAGCTTACAATTACGCTCTCTACCTTTCTTTTCACCAGAGCTTCGTTTGCCAGTGGCGTAACTACAGGGCGGCAGATTGGCCAAAATGCTACGGACTCCCCGGACCAAGGCCCCATGCTCGAGAGTTTAGTACAAAAATACTTCTTTAATGTTGATTACTTTAATGATTTATTAGGGGGGGGGGGGCATCCTCTGACCATCTGATAAATTTACCACGGGACCCTGATGATATAGTTACGCCGTTGTTACTGCAGGGTGCACCACGTGCAGGCGAAGTTAGCTTTGGTTCAAAGATGTTGTTTAACTACTTACACCCCATAAACAAAGACTCTTCCTCAAACAAAGACTGAAAAGCTTGTAATGCGAATTATGTTTTCACATTTCCCCGTTTTAATACGTACAAATTTTTAGCCTTTAAACTCATACATGATTGAGACGTCACTTCAGGCTAGACAGGTTTTATTGTAAAGAATGACCTAGGTCGTAGCACACAATAACGCAAAACCAACTGTTGTGAAAGCAGTTGTCTACAATGTGCACTAAAAGGGACATAAAAACACCATTTCAATTATCAAATTTGGGCTTTTGATGAATAACATTATTGCAGAGTTGCCACTTTTTAATACAAAAACATAATAATTTATGAACTAGTTTAATTGTTGAAAGAATTTAGTCGTCAAGTGATGTACCCGTGACTTCTAAAAGACGGCATGTATGTGAGTCGGTACTCGATACGTATTATAATGCCGAAGTTAGAAAGACCGATTTTCATAAGACCTACGAACGAAAGGCCGAATATTATATATAGCTAGCTTTGACTAATTAAACCTCGGTACCTCACCTCCCTCTCCAAAGGCAAGTCGAGCCTCACTCGCTTCGCTCGCTCAGCTTTTGTTGGTCACAAGCTTAATCTAACCTAACCAACGTCCTCGGTCAAGACTATTTTTTCCTGAATAAGTTAGTTAAAAGTGATTTTGGCTAATATAAAAATCCTAGGAAAGGCATAATCGGTTCTTCCCAAAAAGTGGAGTACTAAAGTATAGGTATAGGTACATGAAACTTGTCTCCAGACTGTCAGAGGAGAGTGACTAAAGCATGAGAGAAAAAAAGCGCAAAAGATCCACGGGGGTCGACGTGTCATCGGTGCTACAGCACTGGATCGACGCCAACATAAAATAATTCGGGATTTTGAACATCGGCATGTCAACTGTAGATACTTATATAAAACTTTGGGATTTTGAACTTTCGGTTATTTGAAAATAGCCATATTGAGCTTCGGTATATCGGGTATAGGTATTTCATACATTCGGTATTTTGATTTTCGATGTTTTTAACCTAGTTATTTTAGTTGTATGTATTATAAATTTTCGGCATTATAATACGTACCCATATGAGTATTTATGAAACTTTGACTCCAAGGTCGCGGGTTCGATCCCCGCACATGACAAATATTTGTGTGCATGACTATGTCTGTTTGTCATGGTCTGGGTGTTTTCTTGTATTAAATGTGTTTATTTACAAAAACAAAAAAATATATTTGTGTAAATTACATATAGTTATCTAGTACTCATAGTACAAGCTTTGCTTAGTCTGGGACTATATAGTGCTGTGTAATAAGTCAAGGAATATTTATTTATATTTATTATTTATATATGACTAATTCTTTAGTTTTGGCCGCGTGGTTTCCGGCAGACTAGAATAGAGAATCACTTCGTCTCTTCCCGTGGACGTCGTACAAGGCGACTAAGGGAAATACATTATTAAACATCGATCATGCCTCCCCAACCGGTTTGGCCAGCGTAGGGAGTGTAGGCCAAATCTTCCTTCTGTCTGAGACGGGCGGGAGAGGGTCGTGCTCCTGTAGTGGAGACTAAAATGTCCTGAACTCCTGATGACGATGAATTCTTTAGTACGCTCTGCAACCTGTATTAACACAAAATTGCTTTCTCAAAATCGTGTCTTTTGTCATATCGCCTTCATTTGCTAACGTCTTCTTGCTTATTAAAATATTTAGAATCTAAATATTTGATAAGGAGGCAGTGGATATCATGTAATTTATTATAGTCAACTCATATACGCCGGTCAAAGTTTATTAGCAAGTTTGCGAAGCGATCAATTTTAATAATGACACTTCGCCAACGTCCCTTGTGATACGCAGAAAATTTCCTCTTCCAGTAGCTTGTTTCAGAGAAATTAATATGCTTCGAGTAATTACGCCCAGAATGAAAGTTTCATAACAAACCAAACGTATAAAATGAAAAGTCATGGGCCTTATATTTTTGTAGGTACGTGAAACGTCTTTAATATCGCTCCAATAGATACGGCTACTAGCTCCCCTAGCCAAGTGTAATTCGTAGCGTAACGAACGTTAGATAGATCACGTGACATTTGTCAATTCGAACATTTTAGTATGAGCTCCACAGTTCAAATTAGCGATCGCTACGCTTTTCTACTTCGCAAACTGCCATTTGGCTAGCCCCTCAGGGCTAAGGCTATCGGCTAAGCTGAAGCTCAGCTTAGATTTATGCTATTTATGTTTACCTAAGCTGGTAGAAACCCTGGAGCTCTACCGACTAAGCTGAAGATGTTTGTCAATAACTATTCTTCATCGTCGTTGCAATAACTAAATAAAAAAAAAAACCGGACAAGTGCGAGTCGGACTCGCCCACCTAGGGTTCCGTAGGTACCTATTAAATTTGATATTTTTCATTATAAATAAGAAATAATGCGTAGAAAAAAATTAATAAAATATATTTTGCAATGTGTACATCAAGCCCTTTCATATGATACCCCATTTGAACTAGTAGTTTCAATTTGAAATTTCGGCACCCTATAAAAATATAGACCCCCTATTTTTTAAGATCTATTTACAAATGTATAGTTTTGAGATTTATTGCTATACTTGTAGTCTATAACGATGTTACTTGCCAAATTTCATAGTTCTAGGTCAACGGGAAGTACCCTATAGGGTTTGATTCCCTTGAGTGTGTCGAAATATGCGTATTTTGCTGAATAAACGGCCGTAACTTTTTTCTACGTAAACTTAGCAGTTTGATTTTTTTTTAACTTCATGGGACCGTAGACCTGAGTATACAGTTCAAATTTCAGCTTGATACCTCCACGCATTCTCGACGTAGAAATTCTTGACAGACAGACAGACAGACAGACAGACAGACAGATAGACGGACAACAAAGTGATCTTATAAGGGTTCCGTTTTTCCTTTTGAGGTACGGAACCCTAAAAAGACCAGTTTTTCGAACCAAAATATTCAGCTTCGGCGGTGGGGCCCCTGACCAATAGGTTTGTTGCCCATGTTACAAAATTATAAAAACTCTCTATCATTAACGTAAAATACATAAAACTAGAACGATCTGCGATCTTAAAATTTTAATAACTTATGTCCGACGTGTTTTATGTGCGGTCAAAGTTTGGTGGGAAAGTCCATTTTAAAGGTATGAAATTATAAAAAATAAATATTACCATTGTAGAAACAATAAAAAATACTATAACTTTTGTTACGGCACTGGCTACATAAACGCAATATTTAACATAGCTGTCGTACAAATTTCTGATTTAACGCATATAAATAGCACGGTGTGACGTCATAACGTGGTGGCCTTTTGTATGGAGCGTTTTCGGGATAGTCCAAAATTGTGATCTTCAAGTTATCATATCTCGAGAAGTTTTTATGCAATCGAAGTAATTATTTCACCTATATTTATATTATTGTGACGTCTTTAAATAACAAATCGAAAAAAAAATGGGATACAAGCCTATTCCGAAAATTGGTCTTAGGTTAAATTTATCGACAAACATCTTCTGCTTATTCGGTAGAGCTCTAGGGTTTCTACCAGCTCAGCTAAACATAATTAGCAACAATCTAAGCAGTAGTTTCATTTTCGTATTAAAAAATTCCGATGGTAATCGGCTTCAGCTTCGGCGGTAGGGCCCTTTGATCAGAAAACTGGACTATAACGAATTGGTCTATATCGTCTTACCTTAATAATTACAAAAATGTAAGTAATAGAAATTGGATGCAGGTTGCACAAGATCGAAGGAAATGGAAAAATCTGAAGGTGGCATACACCAGACTGTTGGTAGAAAACGGCTAAAAAGAAGAAAGAAGAAGAAGTATTATTCATGTCTTCATGTTTTCATGTCACATGAATCGCATGTCATTGTGTAGCGTATATAGTCAGATTGCTGCTAAGATCTTAAGTTTGCATCGGGGAAGGGCAGGGAAGGGGCATTGTGTAGAATAACGGAAACAATATTAAAAGCTGATATAGAGTCTCACGTTAACCATCGATCGTATGCACCGATACAGCCCCACCCGATTATTTTTAGGGACCTGATGGAAAGCAATTGGGGTGTTAGTGGTTCATCAACATCTTTGAACCAAAGCCAACTTCACCTGCACGTGGTGCACCCTGCTGACTGACAAACGAAGCTCTGGCGAAAAGAGAGGTAGGGAGCGTAATTATAAGCTACCCGACTGGGGAATGTACCTCCACCTCACAGAATACCGCAGCCAAATAACAATTCCCTTGAGGATTGTTGTGTTCCTGCGAGTGAGTGAGGTCACTAGAAAGAAAGGAAGGAGATGCTGCCTTGGCAGCGGGGGAGGCGGCGCGCGACCAATATTTTATGTTGCAAGCGTTAATATGGCTACGGTAACCGCTTCACATCAGGCGGGCCGTACGCTTGTCTGCCACCCGATGTAGTATAAAAAAAAAAGCAATCCCTATCGCCAATGGAAATCAGCAACACCAAGGGGTCACCGATCCGTTGCCAGACTTTTAAGGGAAATATAAACTAAAGGGAAATATGTATTCATATCATATTTACACGTTTCATGTCTTTTTTTCTTCAAAATATTGTAATTAAGATATTATTGTTGTTAACTTGGTACTAAACCTCCCACGAGACAGGCCTCACCTAGCACAGGGACCGCCGGCAAATCTTTATTACTGTTCATTCTATTCTGTAACAAAAAAGAAAAATAAGATTTTGATTTATAAAAAAAAAATTAAGCCGTTTGTAAGTACCTACGCAACGGAACGGTGACAAAATAAAAAAAATATTTCATAAATATATTTTAATATTTCATTTCATCCCTATTTTCCTACTTAATATTATTGGATTTGCCGCGCATAGGACGACGAAGTGTTGGACGCTCTCCTACTAGATGGTCCGATGCTGGTAGCGGCTGGATGCGGAAGGCGGAGGATCGTATCTGGTGGAAAGCATTGGGGAAGGCTTATATCCAGCAGTGGGTAGATACAGGCTGATGATGATGATGATTATTGGATTAATATGTATTTTTATGACGTAATCACTTAAAATTATCGTCCGTAAACCGATTTTATAGACAACCAATTTTTCGTCGGAAATTAATTTTTAAAGTTCCATAGCTAATGGTGTCACGAATATTGTGCCTTGAATATTGAGCATATTCTCGATTTCCTGACATAATAATTATTATATGTAAACTTTGAGCATAATCAACTATCGATTTTCTATAAGCATATTCAATGAATTTTGCGCTCGGTTTGAACTGTAATGCGATCAGAGAACCGTACGGCGTACAATATTTAATGTTAATATATTACAACACGTAGTCAGTGTCATTTGCTGACCGTGTCCTATCCGTTTTTTTAAAACTAGTTCATCGTCGACGACGTCGACGGTAAACGGTCTCGTTGCGTCGATTGTAAAATCGTCGACGACCCACCACTACCACATACATCTATAAATTATTGGGCTTATGCGGGCGAGAGTCATGGTTTTGAATCAAAACTTTTGATAGTTAATTAGTTTTTTCTTTTTTTTTTTTGGAGAAAAATAAGCCTTTAGCACATGAGTAACGATGTGGAAGGCAGTTCAAAAACTTTAAAGATGTTAGTGAGCCTAATACACCACAGCAGTGGGTTTAGGTTGGCTTTGGTAACTCGTTCAAGTTAATAATATAATTTTTACATCTCTACGGGAACGAAACCATAGCGCGATTCAACTGACGTGCTGCGCCATCTGTTATTATTTTTGATAAACTATTCTGATAAGATTTTAGGTGGATGATATTATGTATTATTGAAACAAATGCGAATAAGTATGTATTTTCTTTATTTATCCGCGAGAAATTTCAAATTAAATATTTGAAGGGGCTCCCATACAAAAAACGTGATTTTTTGCTCGATTTTAATAAGAAGAATAAAATGTGAAGACTGGATAATACAAATCTATACGAAGTGTAAACGACAAACAAGTGAACTCACTCGAATATTTCTAAAAAACTGTGTAGAATTCTCTTAATTACATATTCTTCTTCTTTTAAAAATGACAATTTGCCAGAAATAGAAAATTCAAAAATTTATTATTATTCGCTTCTGTTTTGGATAATCCCTTAATAAATCACATATCCTTTCCCCTACAAAGTTTCTGTCAGAATATAGACTGTACTTTATCAATAATATTAAAAATAATAAAATACAGAATAATAAAGTTAAGAAATAATCGAGGGTTGGCGACACAGAAATAAAAAAACAGGTAGAAATCGTATGACGACCTATTAGTAAGAAAACCTTTGTCGCCAAACTCACACATGTAAAGCAAAATGTTAACGTGTTACTACATGCATGTTTGTGCTATGATTGGTCTAAAAATACTGTAAAAAATGACATATATACAAAAATATGTTAGTTTAAATTCAACCTTATGCAGTTATGACACGGTTCATAAACAATTAAATCCCGAATAAGCATCTAGTGAGCAATAGCTGTACTTCTTATTCTGTCAGATTCTAAACAGTATAGCTAATCGACGCAAGGTGGCGCTACTAATATTGATTTTAATATTATGACTTCTGTCCTTGACTAAAGGCTGATATTTGAATGACCGTACTGCACGAATGTCGATATCACTACTTTTCGAAGTGATGTGGTAATGAGGAACACCAAGTATCACCGAGTACTGCTACCGGATTAATGAATATCTACCTATTATAATTTTTGGTACCATAAAATTGAATATTTTTACAATCTTTTCTTCAACTTACAATGTATGTATGTCAGTATGTAACAATGTTTGTTCGGGTGGAATGCATTCGGGTGGTGCAACTTAATTTTGAGACAGATTTTCAACCGATTGAGCTGAAATTTTGTAGTACACGTTTGTTTGGATGACAATGCATGATAAACGTAAAAGCTGCCGTAGAAGCTTGTCCCAAAAAATATTTTTTTGAAAAAACTTATTAATTATGATGATATATGATGATGATAGGTGAAATCATACTTCACACTAATAATTATAAATGCGACAGTTTGTGAGGATGTTTAGAACTTTGTGACTCGATCAGACTAGATGAAATTTTGCACAAATATAGATAGTCTGGATTAATATATAGGATACTTTATATGTGACAACGAAGTGCTACGCGAGCGAAGCCTCGCGCTACAGCTGGTTTCTTATGCCTGCCTATATTTATTTATAATTTATAACATTTCTTACAATTTATTATATTATGTTCATAATTATGATATAATATTTTTTCATAATTCAAAAATTATACTGTTTCAATATCGTGATGGGAGTAAATAATCAAGTAAATAAATACTGACGATACATGAGTCACATCACTAATCGATTAACGCTAGAATGTTCTAAACAAGAAACGTGGAGTGCGTTAGAAATTTGACCTTAAAATTAAACGCATAAAGGTTACTTTAGTTTGTTCGCGTTTGTGCATTTTATTGAATATGCTTAAATTCTATTAAATAATGAAAATAATGAGAAATATTACTTACCGATGGTATGAAATGCCACCATTAGACACATTATTTTTGCTACTATTATTCTTACACGATAATATGGCACAAGAAGGCATTTTTATATTTTTTTTCTATGATTGTTTCCGCGGCTGTGACAAATGACGACTGAGATATGCGACGATCGAGATATGCCAAATTGGAGTATATTGACCTACGCGGGTAACGCCCACTTGTTATTTCTAGTCCTTTTTTATTTCTGTGGTTGGCGACAATGACGATGATATATGGATATGTATGTTAGAATATGTATGTGGAAATGTAATATACGTTTGTATATATTATATTAGTTAGGTTTTGTTATATATTTTTAAACCGCATTCGTGGATGTCTGCTCATCCCGAAGGTTGACTGGTAGAGAATGCTTTTAGCATTAAGTCCGCCTTTTGTACCGTAGGTCTTATTGTGGTCGATAAAGAGTTTAAATAAATAAAGAACAGAATTTTGACTACTTCGATAATGAGTATTAACTAAATATATGAACAAATAATATTATAATAATATGTTTATCATAATATTTTAAAATATTATGATAAATATATAATCTCTTATATATTATCTTCAGTGTTGAACGTGAAGTGTTGCTATAACACTATATTATACAAAATATAAAGCATAGGGACTGTATTGTTTTTTTGTGGGTTTTAGGGCGTATATTTACAGTAGGATATCAAAATACAGAAATTTTGCCGACATTACATGGAAAACAAAATCTACACTTTTTCTCTGTCAAGTATAAAAAACTAATCTAAAATCAAAGACTACAAAAGAAGTATATAATATTAACTAGCTGACTCGCGCAACTTCCTCTGCGTGAGACAGAGCGTTGAGAATGAAGCGTAAACTTACCATTTGAAAGGTTATAGTGCGCCAATTTTAAAAGATAGACACATGCTATCACGAACTTTTTTTAGATCTTTTTAAGATTAATAATTCCGTCGTATATAATTGTTGCGTAATTTGAACCGTTTACGCAGCGCACGCAACGGAAGCTATCAAAAGGAATATTTTTTCCCCATTTTTCCAACATTTTTCATTGGTGCTCCGCTCCTATTGGTTGTAGCGTGATATTATATAGCCTATAGCCTTCCTCGAAAAAAAAGCTATCTAACACTAAAAAAATTTTCAATTCGAATTAGTAGTTTCTGAGATTAGCGCGTTATTCAACCAAACAAACAATCTCTTCAGATTTATAAGATTAGTATATATAATAACTAAAAAATTCTGCCGTCGGTAACAATCCTTATTATTATATCCATAAATATTATACTCGTCATAGGTACGGCGATCAAAGTTAGCAAATTAACGAAGAGATCAATGTTAATAATCTCAGTTATCGTAAGGTCCCTCTGACCAACCAGAATTTATTCTCCAGAATACTTAACTTGTCTATAGAAATGCGCTATATAAGGTGTGTGTATAAACAGCTATCGATTTTCGATAAGCATATTCAATGAATTTTGCGCTTGGTTTGAACTGTAATGCGATCAGAGACCCGTATATTTAATAATAATATAGTTCACGAGATGACCCGCCCCAGCTTCGCTTGGACAGGTTTCAGAGAGTTAAGATAAGTGGTGTATATTCAACATAGTCTCGACGACAGAACATATGATAAAGTTATAGAAAGGGTATGTGGGCAAAGAGTTAGGTCATCATAAAGGAAGAAGTTGCTGCGTTGGTAGCGAGGGTGGCGGCGCGAGAGCAATGTTTCATCTTGCGAGCATTAATATGGCTACGGTAAGCGCTTCACATCAGGCGGGCCGTATGGATGTCTGCCCCCAATGTAGTATACAAAAAAATGATATCGATAGCTAAAAATATACAATCGTAAAACATACAGTGTCGGTAATTTACGTTTACTATGTCATTCATCGTAATATTGCACGCGAAGTATGTTATAATAATACACTTGTACTTTTCCACTTAATTATATTTCATTTTGCCGACCAGTTGCGCCTCTAAGGCATTATATTACTTACGTAACAACATGAGCCCCTCTCTTCTTCTTTTCCTATTCCCACTTTTTATGGGGTCAGCTCTCCTAATTCTTTTTCGCCATGTTGTTCTGTCCTGAGTTGTCTGTGGATGTATTTGTTCTTTGTCCATAGCTTTTTTTTTTACATATATGAGAGGAGGGCAATCGAGCATGTGGGTCACCTGATGGAAAGCAATCGCCACCGCCCATGGAGATAAGCAACACCAAGAGGTCGCGGATCCGTTACTAGCCTATACTCCTTCCTTTCTTTCTGATGACCTCACTCCCTCGCAGGAACACAACAACCTTCAAAGGAATTGTTATTTGGCTGCGGTATTCTGTAATATGAACGTACTTCCCCAGCCGAACAGCTTTCGAAAGTCTCTTATCTTCTTCTCGTTTATTAGTCAGCAGGGTAAACCACGAGCGAAGATGTTGATGAACCACCTACCTACACCCCAAAATAGTTCTGGCGGGCGCCCTCTTCCACGCCTTTTTCAGGAAATTCTAACGCCTTACAAACGACATGGTCATCCTCTCTGCGCATCATATGTCCGTATCACCTCAGTTGACTTTCTCCTATTTTTCCCATAATAGGGGCTACATCGAAACTTTCTCACACGTAGGGAATGCAATCTCGTTCTCACGAGATCTCGCGCGGCGGCGGGGCCTGAGGTAGCGGTCGCGGGACGAGGTCTCGCTCAGATTCGCTTGTTGCGTCTACTTGCTGTGTTTGTTTGTTTACTAATAATAATTGTTGTCAACGAGTTTATTGCGTTCAAGTATTTTTGTGGTTATTTATGCAAAAAAAAAAATGTACACAACAAGCGAATCTGAGCGAGTTCTCGTCCCCCGACCGTTACCTCAGGGCCCGCCGCCGCGCGAGATCTCGCGAGAACGAGATTGCATTTCCTACTCTCACGTATACGTAACAAAATGACCATGGCCGCAAAAGGTTAGCGTTTAGCGTAATTAGTTCTTCTATGTCGTGCAGCGAGAACACGGCAACGTGTTCTCGACCCACTACTGTTATTAGCTTCAGAATATATTCGATCTTATGATTGCATTTCTAATTTATTTTACATTGTCTGCAGTCTCGACAAAGACAATATCATTAATATAGTTAAAAACGTATAGATGCAACCTGTCGGGTAGCATTCGAATACGCTGTACCCTACCTCTCTTTTGCCAGAGCTTCTTTCATTAGTCAGCAGGGTGCACCACGTGCAGGCGAGGTTGGCTTTGGCTCTAAAGAACGTCCTTACACCTAAAAATAATAAAAAAAAAAAAATATTTATTGATATGAATGTCTGAAACTGGCCTCTTGTTTTGATTGATTCATAATTTTATTGAAACGGACTGCTGAAAATAACTGACAATCTGAAAGCTCTTAAAAAGTTACTTAAAAGTTCTTATACAAAAAAAACATGAGTGTGCTTTAGACCACACGACTGATCAAATCAAATCAAAATATATTTATTCCTTGGACTTTATAAAGCACTTAGAAACGTCATACAAGTTAAATATAAGAACATGTATCTAAATCATTACTCCTCTAAATCCGCAGAGCTTTGATTCACTTCATCATACTATCTTGAATGTGAAAGTGAATTTAAGTGCCAGTTCCGGCGACGGTGCTTCTTGAGAAGAACTGGCAAGAAACTCAAGGCCGACTGAAACTTCTTTAGCTCTACAATACAATACAATACTTTTTATTGCACCAACAATATAGATATTCAAAGGACAGTAGCTTATTAAAGTACTACAGGCGGCCTTATCGCTATGCAATCTCTTCCAGGCAACCTTAGAGTATAGGAGAGTATCAGAGTAGAAAGGGTAGGCTCTACTAACTTATATCTCCCTCTCAACTTCCGTTGGCCATTTCTGTAACGCTCTCGTCACGCATTCACCAGCTTATTCCCGAAGTCAGAAAAGTGCGTAAAGAAATTTTACTTTAAAAATATTTAAGTTTGAGTTCAGTTCTATTTTTTGTCTGCAGGTGGCGTTAGAGTTGAACGAGACGACGGTGGAGTTTGAAGATGGGGAAGAACCGGATGCGGTGACATTGCTTTCCATACTGCTTGTTGGTAAGTATCTTATATTATAATCTAATGAGCAATCTTTACAGGCATTTTGATCTATACTACCTCGAGGAATTTCATGTGTTGTATCCATCTACATATTATATTTGGTATACCATGTGCTGCTGCAGCTTTGTTAATGGAGTCGAATGTAGTTTTATCGAAGGCTCCTTCTATATCAAGGAATGCTACGACGCATATCTCCTTGCTTTCAATTGCTTTCTCTGCTCTGCTTACAACGTGATGTAGGGCAGTCTCTATCGACTTAGCTGACTGGTATGCACATTGCAGCTTGTGTAAATGGTCTCTGTTGAGAGGTCCATCCCTTACATATCTGAATATCATTTACTTACTTATTCTAAAACTTTAAGAACGAACGATTGTAGACTTATAGGTCGATACGCTTTAGTATCTTCGTATGTGGCCTTACCCGGCTTTGGGATAAATTTCACATTTACCCTGCCCAATGCGGTTGGAGTATATCCAAACGCTAAGCTGGCTCTATACAGCCTACATTAGTATGAGTATGGGGGCTCCTTGCTGCAGCAAGATTGGGTAGATGCCATCTGGACCCGGAGACTTGTTTATCAGCAAGCTCCTGATTGCCCGTCTGATTTTGTTATCATCCATCACCTTTTTATGTTAGCTGTGTCCCAATCATACCAATACGTTCTTTCCTTGTTAGTAAGTTCATTATTGATGTACTCAGTGTCATCTCTATCCAGTTCTTTAAAACCTGGGAAATGGGGTTTGAACATTTCTTTCCCAGTTTCCGGGAGTCTTCTATTCACACTGCTGTTAGAGGATTCATCTTTACAGAAGACATTGCTTTCGCCATTCTCATGCCCTCCTCCGGAACAGTATTTATGGCGTTACAGTGTCCTCTCCAAGCTTTTCGTTTCGCCATTCTGACAGCTTTGCTGTATTCCGTAAGGGCTTTATGTTAATTACCAAAGTCTTTCTTGGCTTTTGCTTCATTGATAGCTCTTCTTGTTTCCTTCCTCAGCCTGGCTACCTCGTAGGTCCTCCACTGCTCCTTTTTGTTGGTTATTTCTACTTCCGGACAGTTGTCTGTCCAGGCCGTCCTTATAGTAGTGACAATTCGTCCCCAGCTCTAACTTCAGGTCGTCCTTATATGCAGCCCAGTTAGTATGTATCCCCAGACATACTAACTGGGCTGCATATCCCTCATCCTCCATCGTATATTTTGCTTCGTATTTTATATAAAACAATACCCCAGAGGATTGTTGTTTTCCTGCCAATTAGTGAAGTTACTAGATGTAACCGCTCTACATCCGGCGGGTCGTATACTTGTTTTTACCTTCTATCTTACCGACGAAGCAAAGTAAATCTTTTTTATAATAAGTATACTTGGACCAAACAGACTGACGGTCAGCCAGGCAGACAATCACGTGAGTAATTTAAAAAGGATTTCATTTTTTCCTTTAAAATATTGAACCCTAAAAATTCTCTGAGAGGTTGGGTCGTAACGTGGCGGTTTAAGCAAATATTTTTTCAATTTTATTTAACCTTAAAATGAGGACAAAGATTAAAACAATTTAGGAAAAAATATTATACTGAATTTGAACCTCTCTCATAAACCGCAGTGTTATAGGCGCCTCAAGAACCTCAGAATAAACAACACGTACATTTCTTTTAATTAAATTCTGCTATAACTTAAAAAGATTTTTAAATTTCTGGAGACCTAAAGGCATTACGATACTGACTGTTGATATACATTTTTATTTTAATATGATACTATTGTTATTGTGAATACCTACCTACCACGGAAATGAAATCTATATATTATCAAAATCAATATAAATATAATATATTGTCAGACAAATTACACAGCGCCATCTAGCCCCAAAGTAAGCGAAGCTTGCGTTATGGGTACTAGACAACTGATAAACATACATAAATACTTTTTTTTTTGTTAATACATACTTATGATACATAGAAAACACCCAGACTAAGACAAACAGACATGTTCATGCAAACAAATGTTTGTCATATGTGGGAATCGAACCCACGAGTGTTGGTGTCGAAGCCGCATCATTGACCGCTACGCCACCGAGCTCGTCTTCATATAGCAAATGGTATCTATAAATTAAAACGTGAAGCGAAAACTTTTTACGCGGACGGAGGAGTATGAAATTTCGCACACTTATAGTTTACATAGAAGAGGAGTGCAAAAGTACATTACATACAAAATACATTAAATGAATAAAAAAACATTACACACCGTACCATGTATTTGAGACATACACGCATAATATCTCTACACTTTTGTTTACTGTTAAAGTCATAATTTAAATTGATCATGGTCGAATTTCAACCACTGGGCGAGCCTCGTTTGTCTGTGAGCAGGGTACACCAAGTGCAGGTGAGGTTGGCTTTGGTTCAAAGATGTTCATGACCCACTAACACCCCAAATCTAACAGTAAACCATTACCACACCCTGGCGACTCCATACAAGTGTCGCATCGTTTACTACTACAAACAATGGTGTCTGTGCACAGCGTGAATGCCATACAAACTGTTCCAGATTCGTCTTAGAGGTGAGGCGCAGTCGACACGAGTGGAGTGGCCATACTATTTATACTATACCACTACGGTAATAATGGATCTATGTATAGTATCCATCTACATACTTGGTATAAACGAAATACGAGTAAATATTACCTACGTAATTTTAGAAGCACGATAAATTTATCGCTCTCTTACAAAATATAGAACATTATGTCTCCGAATGGCTCTTATATCTTTACGCTGCCATAGCTTTATCGACCAACTGTTGCTTCAGACCCATAGCTATGATACAAGTAGACACAGATGTTCGCAAATCCTTTTAGAGTCGGCAGAGTTTGCCGCCGGCTAACGGAATCTTCGACCGTATTTCAAAACATGATTTAATCTCGGTTTAAAAGTACTGCTCGAGCAAATCTATAGTATGTAAACATACTTGTACGAGCTACGTTCACATGGAGTTACATTTTTCCGAATCTTATTTTCAACGGATCTGGAAAAACCGAATGCTGTGTTCACACGGGACATCTTGCGTTGCCGTATTCGATGGTCTCGAATCGGGATCCCGAATCTAGAGCTGAACGCCAATTCTCATAATTATTTTACGTTCGCGGAATGAAAGTTGACCTAATAGAGATTGAATTGTGAATTGACAAAGAATTATATACTTTATTTCATTCCTTAATTATTATCAGTTCTTATTGTTGGTAACAATACATCCTTAGTTTCTTAAATTCTCGGTCATATTTCTATATAATCCCATCTAAATTAAACATTGAAGTTTCATATTGTGATACGAGAATACCAAATTTGATATTTATCAAAACGAGACTTGTTAGTACAAGCTTTGCTTAGTTTGGGATTAGATGGCAGTGTGTAATTCGTCCAAGAATATTTATTTATTTATTTACTTCAAAAGGAAGTCTCGAAAATGGCACTCGCTCGTGTTTAGATGCCTTAAGCTAAGTCATTCGCCAGTAATGTCGCGAGCCTTCTGTTGATCCCTGTACAGAGGTTACAGTATTTTTTCAGAGACCCAGTTTCAGGCATCCTTTATTACTTATGTAGAGTTGACTTATTTTGGTAAACATGCTTAGAGGTTGAAATAATTTTGTGTATCACTGCTGGCAGTGTTTACGTACTTTATTTTTTTTTTGTCATATTATATTTCTTTGTGGATTTAGGACGTGACAAATACGAGTTCTGTGACGCAATAGTGGACGACTTCCATTTGCTTTTAACTTTTACCCGACTGACGAAGAAGGGAGGGCTATGTTATGGGCTATTTCGAGTATTTACGTAACATCTTGATGTCTTTAGGTCCCGAATAGTGTTAAATACTTAAAATCCGTGGTGCAAGGCAGTTGAGCTTCACTTGACTAGCCATCTCTTTAGGCTTTTAAAGCCTTATCGCTGTCTCTCAGAGGGGAAGTCAAATTCCAAAAGCTTAGATAGACAGATAACATTTTTATTTGCACACTGAAACACACAAAATACAGAAACTTAAAATACTTCTAATAATAAAACAGAACTTACATATATTAGAGCTCACAAATTAACTGCTCCTACTAATTTCTTCTGATTAAATTCGCTTCTTGCTCCTGTTAATTTCTTCTGATTAAATTCGTTGTGAGTTCCAAGGCAGCCGTAGTTTTACACCTGGTACTGCAGTGAACTTCATTGTTCATTGCCCTTTTCGGTGGTCGCCGCTGTTAATCCTGGCTACACAGGAGATAATTCTGGCTACACAGGAGATACAGTGGTGGGAATGTGTGGCGCGCTTCCTGTTTTTCACGCGAAGCAAATTAGTGTGCCCAATTTCAGTTTCATCGGACACTGAGTAACTAAAACTAAGTGAAAACTTTTAAATTCGAGAATATACGCTCTGGTTTTGCTATATCTCCTCCGAAAACTTCAAGTTACTAACTTTGCAACATGAATCGTACTTCATTGGCGAGTCAGACACAGAATGAATAAATAATACTCTAGGAAATCCAGCTGCGGTATGCTCTATATAATTTAGGCTACGTGCAGTGCCTTTAGACCTCACGAGCTTCTTAGCTTCTACCGCAATGACTGGACTTACTATTATGTATTCTGTGACTATACAATATATTTAAAGTAAAATTACTGTTGATGTGATGGCAGATGGGGAAGGAGGGTATTAGAGTGAAGACCGCGTGTAGGATGACAAAGCGTTGAACGCCCTGCTTCTAGATGGTACGATGGCCTTAAGAAAGCGCCTGGAAGCGGCTGGATGCGGAAGGCGGAGGATCGTAATTGGTATAAAGCATTGGGGATGGGTTATATCCAGCCGTTGGTAGATACAGGCTGATAATGGTGATGATGAAAATTATTGTTAGAATAGTATTATTTGTTGTATTATTCTAAATAACTTTTTATTGTTTAATAAAAAATAAAAATAACAAAAACTTATTGTTTTTAAATGTGTCTCTATTATTTATTAACTCGCAGATCCGACCGATGTTCTTCTGTCTTCTTTATGAATAGGTATTGAATTGGTTTCGCGCTATCTGTCAAATGACGGACAGTTCTGTCATAAGCCATAAAGTTACATTAGAAAAGTTAATATAATCAGATTCAGATTTCATTAATTTTGTAATTTTCTTTATTTTTCCTTTCATGAGAACCATCTACTGGCAATAACAAACACACATTGCTGGATTAAAAATTAAAATGCAAAAGGATTAGTGAAATCCGTCCAGACATTCACACGTCCTGCCGTGACCAAGGAAAATAGGAATTCATTGTTATATATATAAACATTTTTAGACTTCGAAAAATGTAAAGCTAGCTATCCGCCGGAAACAAACAGTGAATCCACGGAATAGGATGCCATATATTCCTTTTTCGCTTTCGTAAACTACTACCTACTCTTTCTCTTCCAGGCATATTTCTCTCGCTGCTTATATTCCTGAGTGTAGCGGGCAACATTTTGGTCTGCGTCGCCATCTACACGGACCGAGGGTTGCGGCGGATCGGCAACTTATTCCTCGCATCGCTTGCTATCGCCGACATGCTAGTTGCCGCCGCTGTCATGACGTTTGCTGGCGTTAATGATCTTCTTGGGTGAGTTATTAGAAGTTTATTTTGATAAGGTTTTAATGAAAGTGATAGCAAAGTCGTTTCTCGTGTTTGTGTCAATTTATGTTTTGATAACAAGAAAAAAACATTTTTTAACGTGCTAACGTCTTATGTCGCATGTCGCACGTAAAAGCATGACTCATTGTCACGTTCCGCCTGAGTCGAGCGTGCAAGGGAGAGCGCGGAACAAGCGAGAGGCACGATCCGCCTTAGCGTTTGGCTTGTGACACATCTATCTCTCTCTTCCATAGGCGATGGTTTCTTATGACGTTATCACGTAAAATTATCATTCGTAAAGCGACTTTACAGGCGACCAATTTTTTAGAATGTTTTTTATTATTAAGTACCGTAATGCATTAAAACGTTTACCTAACTGTGTTCCGTCAATCAAGGGTTAAAGTGAAGTTTGTAAATCACTTACTCATACGCTCTTTTGTAGCGGGCCGCCATATTGGGTTAAAAATGGCGCCATTTAGATAGTCTTGTATTGTCCCAAGAACCAAACCTGTGTGTCAAACTTTGGCTCAATCAAAAACTGGGAAGTGGGTAATACGTAGGTCACACTAAAAGTTTTGCGTAACTTAAAAAAACAACATGTTATAACCAAAATATTATGTTTATTGCTTTTCAAAATACTCTCCTTTACATTTTAAATATTTTTCATGGGATCGAACCACTTTTAGGGTTCCGAACCTCAAAAGGAAAAACGGAACCCTTATAAGATCACTTTGTTGTCCGTCTGTCTGTCTGTCTGTCAAAAATTTATATGTCGAGAATGCGTGGAGGTATCAAGCTGAAATTTGAACTGCATACTCAGGTCTACGGTCCCATGAAGTTAAAAAAAAAACCAAACTGCTAAGTTTACGTAGAAAAAAATTACGGCCGTTTATTCAGCAAAAAACGCATATTTCGACACACTCAAGGGAATCAAAACCTATAGGGTACTTCCCGTTGACCTAGAACTATGAAATTTGGCAAGTAACATCGTTATAGACTACAAGTACAGGAATAAATCTCAAAACTATACATTTGTAAATAGATCTTAAAAAATAGGGGGTCTATATTTTTTATAGGGTGTCGAAATTTCAAATTGAAACTACTAGTTCAAATGGGGTATCATATGAAAGGGCTTGATGTACACATTGCAAAATATATTTTTTTTATTTTTTTCGACGCATTATTTCTTATTTATAATGAAAAATATCAAATTTAATAATGATACTACGTACCTACGGAACCCTCGGTGGGCGAGTCCGACTCGCACTTGTCCGGTTTTTTTTTAAAACAGGGGGACCACAGATCTGAAGGCATATATGTTTTCTACGTGCTGATTGAACGCTATCACTGCCTTTTCGGAGTTGGTAAAAATATAACAAGAAATATAACATTCGAAATTAAAATAGTTCCCATTAGCTAGAGGTTCCCTTAGGCAGTTTGAAAACACTGGCCTTCGCCAACCCGTAGTGGCACAGCGTGGTGGAGTATGCTCTAAACCCCTTCGATTGAGGGGAGATCCAAGGGTTAACGAAAATATTGTCAGAAAGTCAAAGTCAAAATATCTTTATTCCTTGGACTTTATAAAGCACTTGGAAACGTCATACAAACTAAATATAAGAAACATGTGTAAATCATTACTACTCTAAATCCGCAGAGCTTAGATTCACTTTCATCACACTATCTTGAATGTGAAAGTGAATTTAAGTGCCAGTTCCGGCGACGGGGCTTCTTAAGAAGAACTGGCAAGAAACTCAAGGCCGACTCTTTTAATTGCCAATATCGTTACATTAAATACAAATACAATCATTAATATAACATAACAAGAGCAATTCATTTCCAAATACTTTTATCATTTATGTAATCTGAGATACAATACTCGTAGTAAGCCTTTTGACATAGTCTAGTTTTGATAAATCTTTTAAATTTACCCATGGATAATTTAAACGCGTCATTTGGAAGTTTATTGTAGAAGCGTATACATTGACCTGGGAACGAGTTAGAGATTTTATGGAGCCTAGTAATATGCATAGCGAGTTTGTTTTTATTTCTTAAATTTAATTGATGGAGATCACTGTTTTTCCTAAATTTAGTTTGATTTTTATGAACGTAAATAAGATTTTCATAAATATATTGAGAATGTAATGTCATAATATTTATCTCTTTAAATTTATTTCTCAGTGTCTCCCTGGGACTCATCATATAAATAGCACGGATAGCTCGCTTCTGGAGCACAAAAATTGAGTCTACATCCGCAGCACTACCCCAAAGCAATAAACCATATGACATAATGCTGTGAAAATAGCTAAAATAAACTA
Source organism: Hypsopygia costalis (assembly GCA_937001555.2). Taxonomy (NCBI): domain Eukaryota; kingdom Metazoa; phylum Arthropoda; class Insecta; order Lepidoptera; family Pyralidae; genus Hypsopygia; species Hypsopygia costalis. The sequence goes on from OW443350.2 coordinate 8,844,256, forward strand.
AACGCGCAGTGTCAACATCAGTCAGTTGACTGAGTGAGTTGGGTGTGACAGCAGCTGTCATTGAGTAAACACTTAGTTGCATATATTAATATAATTAAAAATAATATAATACAGTTTAATCACCAAAAATAAATAAATTCATCGTAATATAGTTTTAACATACAGAGTTATCAAAACATTCAAGTGACAATCAATAATAATACATACGTGAAATCCGATTGAACTTCAGGGTGAGTGCTACCGCACACATCACAACATACTCACATTGTTTAAGAGTTCAAGTATTATTATAAATAATTATCGGCTTGACTAAACGAAATCACAATCACAATAACTATTTAATTATTTACACCGTATCGAGAAGTGAACACTATTATTATTCTATGGACAATGAACAACAGAATAAGTTGATTGAGGAGACGGTGATTACACAAAAATAAATAAAAATAAACTGCTAATACTTACCCGCATTTTGGTGTTACGATAGATATCGTGATTTTCGCCACTGTTAGTATTAGCTAGTTGGTACAGCGGCAAGTTTGAGTACTTTCGACACTGAAGTTCGGAGTTCGATTCTTAACAGAGTCACATAATATTTTATTGACGAATTTTGACTTTTTAACAGCAATTGATTATTTTTGAGTCAGACTGTACTACTACATTGATTAACTCGTTGCATTAAATATTGTTATTACTTTATATTGACTATTACTATTTTGACATATTTTATTATTCTACAATGTCTGGAAGGAGTAAGAGACTTGTTACGAAAATAAGCGATGGATTGAATTGCGCAAAGTGCAATTTAGATTTAAACGGCCGGGAATTTCTTAAATGTAACAAATGTAAAAAAATATATAATTTAACTTGCGTAAATATCACAATACAGAGATATAAATTAATGACTAAACAAAACAAGGACATTTGGAAATGCAATGAATGTATCCGAAAAAATACAAAGAGCCACAACAATACGCCAGAAAATCTACTACGCAAAAAAAAGAGATTTAGTTCTGTGGAAAATCTATCTAAATCAAATATAAATACCGAAAATTTAAATTCTTCATCGCGGGAGGACAGCCCAATTAGTCTACCAAATGCATCACCAGACACGTCAATAGTAATAGAGTTAAAAGATGAAGTAAGTGAATTAACTTCCCAATTAGCTAGTGCACACGAGGAGATTGATAGATTAAATTCTGAAATAATATCCATGAAAAAGGAAATAGAGAATCACATCAAGAAAGCCGCTTTATATAATAAATTATTGAATGAAAAAGGATCAGTACGGAAATCTTCTTCTCCATATAAGAAAAAAAGGAATCAATCAAAGCGTTTGTCCACACAAAATTCTGAAGATTCATCAAATAACGATGACAACTATTTTGAAATAAATGAAAGCTATATAAATGAGAGTGAAATGTTAAATAACGAATCTATTGATAGATCGATAGAAGAAGAAAAACATGAAGATGACACATCACAACCTCAAACTTTCAATGATGTCCAGAATCAAAATCTTTGTAACATGCACCCTAAACAAAGAAAAATTTGTGTTTTGAGTTCCGATAATAAGAACAAATTATTGTCTATAATTGTAAATACTTTTTCAGACAGCAAATTCTGTCATTATTTAAAACCTAAGGTTGGGGTCCGAGAACTTTTGGATGGAGTGGAAACTAAACTAGTAGGATTTACTTTATCAGATTATTGTATAATATGTATTGGACACACTGACTTTGAAATGACAAATAATTATCAAGCATTAGTAGAATATATAAACAATGCACTCAAAAAGGTACAGCATACTAATGTTATAGTATGCGTTCCTACATTCAAACTCAATAATTATTCAACACTGATTAATAAAAGAATTGAAATATTTAATCGCTTATTATATACAAACAATAAACTTCATCAATACGCGTTTGTCTTCGATTCTAATAAAAACTTGAGTTACAACTTCACATGTTTTACACGGTACGGCAATGTCAACAGAAATGGTCTCCGCATAATATTTGGTGACCTATATACACTAATTTCAGAAATAGATTTTTATTATCATCAAAATGCAATTGTACACCTAGATGCAAAGACTGATCCATGCAATAAATTGCGAGATGCACAGACATCTCCAACTAATAATTCCTTTCGTGAGCAATAAGAATTCCTTTACCATTTTTCATCAGAACATAGCTGGAATTTTAAATAAAATTGATGATTTTTTGAACGCTGTCGAAGATTTAAAAGCCGTAAACTTAGAAGCGATGGTTATATGTTTGTGTGAAACCTTTATTCAAAACGGTGATGAAGCAAATTTAGTGCTTCCTAATTATAAATTGGCTTCTCATTTTTCACGGAAAAACCAAAAAAGAGGCGGTTCCTTAATATTAATTAGAAAATATTTAGAATTCAAGGAATTAAACATTTGTAAAAATTTATCACTCACTAATATTTTCGAATGCTGTGGCATAGAAATACCAATGTACAATTTAATTATAATTAATATATATAGAACACCTAATTCAGACATAAATTTATTTTTTTTCAAAATTCAATCATTATTGCATAATTTACAAAAAAAGAAAAATAGATACAAATTAATACTATGTGGAGACTGGAATATTGACATTTTAAAAGATAACAATATTTCTAAAGAGCTTATCAGTATTCTCAATAATTATAATTTAAAACCTCATATTACCACTCCTACACGCAAAAAAGCTTGCCTTGACCAAATTGCAAGCAACAAGCATAAAGTAGAAGCTAAAACTCATTTGCTAGGGTTATCTGATCATGAAACCGCCCAGACAATCTCTTTCAAATTGAAATCGGTACCAAAAGAATATATCTTCGAAAAAACGGACTATAGCCTAGAAAATTCACAGAAGTTTATTAAGTGCATATCCTCTCTAACCGCTCTTTTGCCCCCCACGTTGAGCCCCCCGCGCCCCCCCCCGCGCAAAAACGCGGCGGAACTATGCCCATTTGTTTTTTGTTCCTACCTGCCCGGCGCCGCGGGTGGTCGGGGCCCCATAAAAACGGTCATTGAGACGCAACTTTGTTATTGAGTGCCTACAAGTGGTGTTTTTTACGTTTACTAAGAACAGCACTATACAATGCCGTCTTTTGTTGTTCAACACTCGACTATAGTGTAGAATTACAATGGTCTAAACATTATCAAGTGGTGTTTCATAGCCCTACTTGTATTCAAAAAAATACCTTATGAACTAAGGCGATAACGTATAGTTTTTTATTTAAAAATACGCTAGGGAGATAAAACCCGATGTTAATAAACAAAAACCTACACTTACCTAAACAAAATAAGTTTTTATAGCACTTGACACCGGCCCGAACATCTGGCGCCGTTAAGGCGAGTCTCTTAAACCCCTTTTTTTACTTTTTTTTCCATTGAGTTTATGATTCTTTGGCCTTAATCCGATAGCTAATATGGCGGAGAAACGAAAAAAACATAAACAAATGGGCCTGAATGTATGACAGATGAGTATTGTTCAATCTGCCCAAAACTGAACGCCAAACTGCAAATGTCGACCGTAGGTCGACACGGGCAATTCAAGCGTTTCAAGGTCGTGACGTCACTTGTCGACCGTAGGTCGACACGGGCAATTCAGCGGCTAACTTTCTCCCAAGTTTATAATAACAATAATACAAATGATGCATTTGATGAATTTCATGAGTTATTTAAATTGTTCCACGACCTATGCTTTCCCAAAATAACCACGAAAGTATCAAATAAGTTCAAATATCAAAAATGGTTAAGTAAAGGCTTGAAAAGAGCTTGTAAAAATAAAAGAAAAATGTACATGCAATATTTAAAAACTAAAGCTAATAAAAATTATATGAAAAACAAATATCTAACATACACTAAAATATTAAAACAATGTATATACAAGTCACGGAAGTTGCAGAATAAAAAAATTATAGAGAACGCAAAAAATAAATGTAAAGGTACATGGCAAGTCATAAATGACAATATCAATCCAAATAATAAATCAGATAGTATTGACAATATAATAAAAGATGACATAGAATATACAGAGCCTAAAATCATAAGCGAACTTTTTAATGACTATTTTATTGAATTGACAAACTCTTCAAGTGATAGTGATATTGATAACGCCAATAATAATAGTAACATGTTCGCAAATGATGTAGCTACTAATCCCAATACAATTTTTTTGGAACCTACTAATGAAACAGAAGTCTACACCATTATTATGTCACTTAAAAATAGCAAAGCGGTAGGTTACGATAACATCAGCACCCATGCTTTAAAGTTATGTGCCAGGTTTATATGTAAACCTTTGGCATATATTATAAACCTAAGTATGGAAAAAGGACACTTCCCAGAGGCTCTCGAATTTTCAATTGTAAAACCTCTATATAAAAAGGATTCCAAAACTGATATGAACAACTACAGACCGGTTACTCTTATCCCGGTAATATCCAAAGTAATTGAGAAGGTTATGTATAAACGTATATACAAAATTATTATTAAACATGGACTATTAAAAGACGAACAATTTGGTTTCCAAGAAGGGAAGTCCACTACCTTGGCGTGTTTTAATTTAATTAATTTTGTGATAGATAGTATGAATGATAAAATACCGTTAATTGCACTCTTTCTGGATATGAGCAAAGCTTTTGATTTTGTCTCACATAGTAAACTTTTATCCAAATTAGAGAAAAATGGTATCAGAGGAAATGCGTATAACTGGATAAAAAGTTACATATCTAATAGAAAACAATGTACAGAAATATCCAAAATAACTGGAACAAAAAAAAATATTTATAGATCTAAATATAGACCAAACACTTGTGGGGTACCGCAGGGCAGTGTTCTTGGGCCATTGCTGTTCTTGATTTATATAAATAATCTACCCAATATTACCAGACATAGGTGTTTCATGTTTGCAGACGATACAACAATAGTAATGAAAAACAATACAACTGATGACTTTAATGCGGACATTAACAGAACTTTACTGAATGTAATTGACTGGTTAAATCGAAACAACCTTAAAATTAATATAAGTAAAACAAAAGTAATACAATTTGAAACGACTCAATCGAAATCATGTACATTATCCATTCAATATGAAAATAGTAAAATTGATATAGTGAACAAAGTTAACTTTCTAGGATTTACTCTGGATAAGCATTGTAACTGGAAGGCGCACGTAGATAAAGTATGTTCAAAAATTGACAAATTCGTTTACGCACTAAGACGGCTCAGAAATATCGCATCTATAGAAGCAGCTCTAAATGCCTATCATGGCTACGTGTCCTCAGTACTTGGATATGGACTTTTATTATGGGGAAACTCGGTAGATTCAAGTAGAGCTTTTAAAGCCCAAAAAAAGTGTATACGAGCTATATGCAACGCCCATTTTCAAGACCCATGCCTACCTCTTTTTAAAAAATTGCATATACTACCGCTGCCTTGTTTATATATTAAACAATTATGCATCCTTGTTAAAGAACATCCCGAATACTTTGTTACAAGAGGGGACATCAAAAATAAGCCGACACGGCATGAAAACACACTACTATTGCCAAATATTCGGCTGACACTATACAAAAATAATTCGTATTGTATGGCTATTAAAATATTCAATAATTTACAGGAACAGTTCAAACAACTGACCGTGAGATCTTTTAAGAAACAATTGCACCTCTGGTTAATGGACAAATGTTACTATTCTATCCAGGAGTATTTGGACACCAAAAATAGGCGTTGACATTACATACATAATATATATATTGTAAAATCTAATTAATTTTATATAATTTTATCGTTGTAATGATATGATATGGATTTTTTATTTTTTTATTTTATTTCACTGTGACATTGAATTTAAACTTTGACAATTTTCATAATTTAACATGTTTTGTTTTTGACTATTACATACTATAAGCGAGACATGATATTAATGCAATTTTACTGTGACCACATTAGAACCTGCAGGCAGTAAAAATCAAAATCATTTTGTTAATTTGCATGCCCTGTAAGGGTAGAATAAGAGAAACTTTGTTATGACTTTTTGAACAACCCGCAGTATGTACCTTATTTCCGCAAATAAATTATTATTATTCCATTTATTTCACATTTTACTCTATTTTATTACATTTTTAAATATAAATATTAAAAAAAAAATACATTTAAAAATATAAAAAAACAGGGGCACCCGCCGGTAGTGGAGCGAAGACCCAAACTACCGGTGGTCAGGGCTCCAGAGTGAGGAATCTCCTCACAATGCGTGCCGTGTCCAGAAGAACCGCCTTCTGCATCTGGTTCTTGACCCAACTGCCTAGCATGAGCCTCTCGAGATGATGGTCGAGGCTCTTAGCTATAAGTCCGTTTACTGACACGACTATCGGAACAATAATCGTTGAGTCCACATGCCACATGTTGGTAACCTCGTGGGCCAAGTCCAAGTACTTAGAAAGTTTCTCTTTCTCGGCCTTAACGAGGTTCTCATCATGGGGAATGGTGACGTCAACGAGAATTGCACGGTTCGTCACCCGGTCTAATACCACTATATCAGGTCTATTTGCGAGAATAGTCCTGTCAGTGATAATAGACCGGTCCCAGTAGAGCGTGACACTACCGTTCTCGAGAACTGGCGCAGGTGCATACCTGTAGTATGGTACTTCAGAGCTCACAAGGCGATATTTAAGAGCAAGTTGCTGGTGTATAATCCTAGCTACTTGATTGTGTCTATGCAAGTACTCGCCGTTAGCAAGATGAGAACAACCGGAAACAATATGCCTGAGTGACTCACCGGGACGGTGGCATGCTCGACATATATCGACCGTACCGTCCTTCAGGATATATTTCCGGTAGTTATTCGTCTTGATAACTTCGTCCATAATTGCATAGACAAAACCTTCGGTTTCCCCAAAGAGGTCACCGAAACGTAGCCAGGCCACCGACGCGAGCGAGTCTACATCAGGCCCATTAAGAGCCCGGTAGAATCGCCCATGTAGCTCCTTGCTCTTCCATATATCCTTGCGGCCCTGAGTGGTAAGCACAGATGGTTTACGCCAATTCTCGTTTGCCAAGGATAGTGGTGTAAGGCCCTTATCAACTGCTACAACGTCGCGATGCATCCCACTATCACAGTTTAGAAAATATTCCCTGAGATTGCACACCTCACGGTTGTGTAGGTTTTTGGCATTTAAAAAGCCACGACCCCCACACTTCCGTGGGATGTACAATCTCATCACTGATGATCGTGGGTGATGCATGCGATGCGTCGTAAGCAGTTTTCGGACCTTAACATCCAGGGCATCCAGTTCAGCCTGAGTCCACCTTAGTATGCCGAAGGTGTATATCAGCAGGGGCATAACCCAACCGTTGAAGGCCCGAACCTTATTACCACCTGACAACAGACTTTTTAAGACTTTTGTCAGGCGACCAAAGAATCGGTCCATCACCGATTGTTTTATGTCCCCGCCGGCTATACCTAGAGACTCCGACATACCAAGGTATTTGTAGGTTTCGACTTCAGAGAGAGATCTGAGGGACATTGTCTCTGAGAGTTGCAAACTCTCCGAATTTGCAACTCTACCCCGCTGCACATGTATGACCGCACATTTGTCAACACCAAACTCCATACCAATGGCGCTACTGAAAGTTTCGGTTACTTTCAGCAACTCCACAAGGTCTGGTTTGTTTGGTGCAAACAACTTGAGATCATCCATATACAGCAGATGAGAAATGATCTCACCCTCTCTATGAAGTCGAATGCCCAACTTTGAATCCCTTAACAGAGTGCTAAGTGGGTTCAGAGCCAGGCAGAACCATAACGGGCTCAGGCTGTCACCCTGGAATATACCACGTTGAATCCTTATAGGATCCACCAATTCAGGAGAAACTCCGCAACCCGGTTGACAAAGGACTGTGGTCCACTGCCCCATGCATGAACCGAGAAAGGAGCATAGAGTTGAATCTATTTTATACAACTCCAGTACCCTTCTCAGCCATGAATGAGGCACCGAATCATAGGCCTTTTTGTAGTCAATCCAGGCGGCAGAGAGATTCTTCCTGTTTCGGCGGATCTGTTGGCAAACGGCTATGTCAATGAGAAGAAGCTCTTTAGTACCACGGGACCCAGCCCTACACCCATTCTGAGCAATGTCCAAAATATTATTACACATAATGTGTTTGGTAATTTTAGATGTCAGAATGGATGTAAGGAGCTTGTACAAGGTTGGCAAGCACGTGATGGGTCTATAGTTCTTAGCTTCCGTGGTACTACCATTCTTAAAGAGCAGGAAAGTAATACCAGTAGTCATAAAACTTGGCAGAGATCCAATTTCAAGGGCTTCTTGAAACTGAGTTGCCAAGCGGGCATGCGAGCGACGGAACCACTTAAGCCAAAAGTTGTGCAATCCGTCCGGACCTGGAGCTTTCCAGTTATGTGCCGTTCGGATTGCACAGCTAACGTCCTGGGGGCTAATGATAATAGCCTCCATGTTTCCGATCGACTCACATGCACGCTCGACAACGTCAATCCATGCTCCCTCGGTGTGGTTGATAGGCACCGACCAAATGCTTTGCCAAAACTGCGACACAGCTCCAGCGGTCGGAAGTTGCCTATCAACCACACGGCTAGTAGATCTCTCCCAAGTTCGGTATACTTTCCTTTGATCGCATTGGAATAGCCGATTTTGATGGTACCTATCCACACGCTGCCTGTAACGACGAATACGGTTTGCCCATGCATACACTTTCTGCTTCAGAAAGTCTATGCGCTCTGTGACCCAGTGCATATAATCCTGGGGCCTAATATTGGTCCCAGCAAATGCCTGGTGCACAAAGCGCATAACTCTCGGGCGGTTATTACCCGATCTGAAGCAGATTAGTTTCCCTATGAGGGCTCTAGCCGCGCTGATACGCCGCTCGATTCTCATTTGCCATGCAGGAACATCGACAGCTGGTCGCGAGGCTCGGTCACAATCCGGAAATTTGACTCGAGCCAAGCGACAAGCCGCGATAGCTGCACAGTAGAGTATCGAGTGGGTATCAGCAAGGTCACGGCTAGATTCCAGGTAGGAATCTAGTATGCGGTCTAGAGCCCCCATAAGCGCCATATTTTGTCTATGCACGGGCAAACGTGGTAGACGAGGTCTTTCAGCAATTGGTGTGGATCTGTACGCATAAAGCGCCTCATCCAATGCTCTTCTCAGTTGCTCATCATCCTGGGTTGGATGTACGCTCGTGTTCACATATTCATCTGGCACTGGTCCATCCTCCGCATGCGTTGTTGCCGAATGTATGTTATTCGACATCATCGTAGGCGGAGTTTGGCTTACCTCGGTGACTACGTGTACAGGTTGCGTTTCCCGACGAAGTCGCTCAAGCGTAGACTCATCCAGCAAACGGCAACGCTGGATAGCCCTCACTTGATCCGACAAACGCTGAACAGAAACGGTGACAGTCGGTTCAAGCACCTGAAACAGTGGAAGCATACGAACACGATACGCACTGAGATTGGTTCCTCCCTCTGTTGCCCTATAGTAGGCGCGCATGACGTTTTCATTTATAGAATTCGTCCACCTCATGCGTCGCACTACACCACCGGTAGCGGGAGCCTGTCGCAGGGCAGAGTGCCCCGAAGACCCCAAGCTGGCCGGTAGCGGGGGCCGTCCTCTTCGTCGCGCAGGTCTCGGCGGCGACGGGGGCGGCGGTGGCTCGTCCTCGTCGCTCGACACGTTGGAGGTCGGAGGTGTCGCGTACTGCTCCTCCGACGACGTGGAGCTAGACGAGGCGGGCGGTGGTGGTGGGCGTGCGTTGGACTGTGACGCTTGCTTATACCTTGCTCTCGTTATCATCTTATATTATTGCTCATTTCATATTTTTATCATTTTTCTTCGTGTATGTATATGTACTTACTTGACGTATTTGACAATGTCATCGCTCTTTGGTTTTATTTCTTTGTAAATATTCCTTTAAAACATTTATGGCTTCTAAAATTTTTATTTGTATATGATTTCGGTTGATTATTATGAATATAAATGTGATATTTAAGAGAGAATATGAAAAATAACAATTAATATAAAATTTTAACAAAAAAGTTGATGTGGTTTAGACAACGTCATTTTTTTTTATTTATTTTTATCTATTTTTTTATCTATTTTTATTATTATTATTATTATTATTGACGTATTTTCCTTACGGCGTAAGCTGCTGAGCTGAGTCTACCTGATAACGTTTCTATATGTGGGCCCCATTGTAATTTAGAGTCTAATGTTATCCCAAGGAAGACAACCTTATTGACCAATTCCAATCTCTCATTGTCCATCACCACACTGGTTTTTACTTGTTTCACATTTTTTGTAAAAAATCTAACATATTTGGTTTTACTACCATTTAAAAGTAAGTTATTAGCACTAAACCAGTTTACTATTTTTGAAAGAGCATTGTTTACATCGTCAATTTCTGATTGTTGTCTATTTACCTTAAAAATTAAAGAAGTGTCATCTGCAAACAATACTATTTCGTGATTATTCTTTACAAGATGAGGTAGATCATTATTGTACACGAGAAACAGGAAAGGGCCCAAAATAGAGCCTTGTGGCACCCCCATCGCTACAGTTGATCCATGTGATCGCTTTCCATTAACATCTACTTTCTGAACCCTATCACTCAGATAAGAAGTAAGAAGATCAAGAGCGATGCCTCTTATACCATAGTGGTGTAGTTTTCTGACTAGAGTTTCATGCTGCACACAATCAAAAGTCTTAGATAAGTCACAAAACACCCCATAGGCGTACCGTGACTCCTCCCAAGCCTCATATATACATTCTAGTAATTTTACCCCAGCATCACATGTTGACCGTCCATGAGTGAAACCGAATTGAAATGTAATATCAAATAAAATAAAAAAATCATTCTTTTATTTGTTACAGTTTATTCATTAATTTCAAGTAATATAAACTAAATTAACTAAAGATAAATTAATCTTAAAATACAAACTTAATTAATTAAAAATAAACTAATCTTAAAATGAATATTATTATATAACTAAAAAGAAAGAAAAAAAGTAATAACTAAACCGCGTCAAAAAATTCCTCCGCATCACTGTCAAAAGGCATCGTGCCCAGAACGCTGGCAGCATTGCCACGCTGAATGGCAATGCTTATACGTTGTGCCAAATATAGGCCAGCCCTCTGGTCACGGGAAGTATCAACCAAACGCTTTGCTAATTCTCTAAATAGAAGCCTTGCACTCGGACCCCATGGGCCAAGCGTTTCGACCCCAAACGGCTCAAATATATAATTACCTATAAGGTTTAAATATTTATTTCTTAGTTTCGATATAGTTATCTATGTTTAAACAGATTTCTAATTTTGTTTAGATACTGGGTGTTCGGCGAACAGTTCTGCGATACATGGGTAGCTTGCGACGTGATGTGCTCCACGGCCTCCATACTGAACCTCTGCGCCATATCACTCGACAGATACATACATATCAAGGATCCATTAAGGTACGTATTAATAACACAAAAAAAACGACAGAAGTGAAAACTCCACCTCTCGCTCCCTCTTTCTTTAATTTTACATTTAATAATCTAACAAATGATGACTTATATAATAATATGTAAATTGATTAAAAATAATTTGAGATTCGATATTCAGACAATTGTAATTTAATTATATTTGCATGCTATTCAAGTAGCAGATGAAGGAAGCTATGTATTTTTCTCGTAAGACCACTTTGTACCTTTATCTGAGCAAATAAAGATTTCATTTCATTTCGTTTCCTTTCTTCCGGCTTTACCCAAACGACAGTGACAGACAGAAGCGTGATACTCTACATACCCGAGCGTGACAGTTCAGTCTCATGTCATCATCAGGTTCATTTTAGTCTCCACTACAGGAGCACGACCCTCTCTCGTCTGTCCTAGACAGAAGGAGGATTTGGCCTACATTTCCCACGCTGGCCAAACGTGTTTGGGGAGGCCTGATCGATATTTGATAATGTATTTCCCTTAGTCGCCTTGTACGACATCCATGGGAAGAAACGGAGTGATTCTATTCTAGTCTGCCGGATACCACACGGCCATCTCATCTCATGTACTACCCACAAAATGAAGTGTACAGGGCACTTAAACAAACTTGCGTTTCCACAAAGGCGACAGAAGTAAAAACCTCATGTCTTATGTTATTATAGGCCAGGGCTGTCCAAACCATATACTATACCGGGCTATTACAAATTACTACATAGATTAGCGGACTGCAGAAACAAATACTTACTCGACATTTTTACTCCCTACTTTGAAAGTTTAAGCTTAGTTATAACTAGTTAGTTATAAAACTTCGTTGTACAAAATACCTATAGCGGTAAAAAACGGTATATAAACTGGTAAATGAAAAACACCACGGGCCGCACAAATATAAGCCGAGGGCCGTATGCGGCCCGCGGACCGTGCTTTGGACAGCCCTGTTATAGACAATAAAATTTGCAATTGACGCTTGTTCACGTTTACTCATCGTCAAATACAGTACTTACCCTATCTACTATCTCACTATCAGAATATTGCCGCAGAATAAATAATAGTCGATATTTACTATAGTTAATGTTGTATTCGTACTACAATTTCGCAGGAATTACATTGCCTACACAATGTGCGCCTGTGGTGTAAAGAAGTGCTCCCTGGCGCTTATGAATGCCTCGTACTTAGTTAACGAAATTGAGTTGGATCGAAAAATATTTTTTTGTATGTTTTTTTTAATACTGTTATTAGGAATTAAGAATAAAAACTAAAAATTTCTGTGTAATTTGGAAATGAAAAACCCCTAAAACAAGAAAACATGTAGCAGTCGGGACCCATTCTAGAAATGGAGGCTTAGTGAATTTAGAGCACATGCCCCAGCCCCACTGCTACATGTTTTCTTGTTTTAGGGGTTTTTCATTTCCAAATTACACAGAAAAGCAGTCGGGTTCTTTAGTTTTTTAAATTACTGTTTTTATTTTACGTTTTTTAGTTTTATTTATTTTGATATATGCAATGTCGCTCTCGCAGTAAATACATATCTCACACCCCTCAAGCCAAAATCCATCGAGCCGTTCAGACTGCAGCGCGCATTTGCATTTGAACTTGGCGTCAAAAATCCGCCATTTTGTTTTTTATTTTTTATTTTAACGTACCCAGTGTCACTCTCACGATAAATACGAATCTAGTGACACCCCTCAAGCTAAAATCCGTTATTAGGAATTAAGAAAAAGCAGTATTCTTCGACAAACAGTTTATTGTCCACTGTTGAAAACCGTGTAAAAATACACAAATTGTTACATCGCACAGAGACATTAAGCATATTTTCGTTCAACCACTGAACCAAAGAGAAAGAGTGGCCATAGACCACAAAACATCTATGTATCGATACCATCGATATCGATTATTTTATTTTATGACGCTTCTTCATACATTCACGCGAGTGTTATTCGGTGCAGTGAGCACAGGTGGGATCAATCTCCGTGCAGTATTTGCTTTTCCCGTGCCCGTATTGTTGGCATTTCAAACAACGCTCGACTTCTATATCGTCTACGAATCTACGTGGCAAAATCTATAAAAATCTTTTGTCGAAACAAGGTGTTTCATCATCGACAGAGACATCGACTTCCATATTCCGTAGGCAGAAGGATGACGACACGCTATTTTATATTATTCAAACTGTTTAAATCATAACCCTTTTTTTGGCTTTCCCGAAGTCAGATAAAAATAAAACGCTGTGACACTACTAGCTATTAAATACAGAAACGTTCCACAAAGCCTCCGCCATCGATTAAGCCAAAGCCGATTAACACGAGCCTAAATTGAAGTATGATTTCTGAAATCCACTATCGATGATAGGCTTTGTAGGATTTCGAAAATGGAAACTACGGTAATTTATAACCTGGAAATTGGTTTATTTCGTATATTGTATTTTGACCAGCGTATGAGATGTGACAAACCATGCTATCGAAGCTAAATTTGAAGAGTAAGTGGTTTATCAACATCTTTGACCCAAAACCAACATGGTGCATTCTGCTGGCTGACAAATGTGGCTCTGATGTAAAGAGGTTGTAAGCTGCCCGACTGAGGAAGTACCTCTACCTCACAGACACCGCAGCCAAATAACAATTCTTTTAATAATTTTCCTGATCAAATACGCTATGTGTGAGTGTTAACGAACGCATATTCCACAATGTTTGTTTTCATATTAAAATAATTAAATAAATTAACTAAATAAAACAAATAATTTAAAATAAAAGACGTGTGGCACTCGGGGACTGCCGCGGTAAAGCTATTGCATAGCATTTTGTATCAACTTATGCAATTATAATTTTATTTATTTACTAGCTGCCCGCCCCGGCTTCGCACGGGTAGAAAGTGTTGTTTTCTTTTCCTCGCAATTTTTATGTCCATAAGAACCTTCCTTATACCTTAACGAAAATATTAAAATAAAAATTAGCAGAATTGGTCGAGCCGTTCTCGAGTTATGCGCTTAGCAACATTCATTTTAATATGGGACCACCTGGAGAGTGTACCCTCTCAAACGAATAAGAATTATTAAAATTGCTGTACAATTGACGGAGAAATCATTGAATTAAAAAAAATACATACAATCGAACATAGAACCGCCCTACAGGTACAATAAACAACAATAATAATAGGTAATTTCTGGGACAAAAACTATTCCCATAGTCGCCTTGCATTTACTGAAACGATTAGACAGCAATCCTGAAACATTTTCGCTTTATCACAGTTTCGTGTCATAAAGCATGTCGGTGTTTCCGTTCTGTATAAATCGAGTATAATATTGAACATTGTATTTGCGTCCTTCCGCCTAGTATGGCTGCAATACCTGGCGATGCTGCTGTGAGATATTATTCTGGCGCCTGATTTCACCGAGGATTGCTCTCGTCAGGTATGTTTTTCCAGTCCCTCCTGAAGCATCTAAGAAAAACAGTTTCCCCTCGTTGTTTAAAAGACTTTGTATCACAAAATCTTGCTACATAGCGTCCCGCAAATGCACGCATTCGTCTGGTTTGTGCGAATATATACCAATCATTCCATTTCAATTTTAGCGAACGTAAACTGACTAAATAGACCACGTTACCTTTGTAAATAAATAAAACGATTGCGTCTAACTTGTAGCAGGTAAGAATAAAAGTAGCACTGCGCGGTTATTTTTTTACAATACAATCAATATTTTGTTAAACTATTTATTGTTTTTTTAAGTAGCTTTTTTAGTTCTATTTGCTAGTATAGCGTGTTTTTTAGTTATTTTTTTAAACTATAATTTATTGTAAACACCATGTTGTTTATGCAAATAAATTTAGCTTTGTTCTGCATCAGGTGTTGCAGAAGTGTTGCTGAACCATTATGGTTCTGCATCAGGTGTTCCAAATCTAGGGTTTTTATACCCCAACAAAAAATACTCATCAAGTTGAACAACTTTTGCAAAGGCGTCAATTTTATATTTCTTATAGTTTACCGTAACCATTACGGTTCTGCATCAGGGTGTTCTAAATCTTGGATTTTTATACCTCAACAAAAAATACTCATCAGGCTGAACAACTTTTGCTAAGGCGTCATTTTTATATTTCTTATAGTTTAACTGAACCTTTATTGTTCTGCATCAGGTGTTCCAAATCGTGGATTTATATACCTCAACAAAAAAATGCTCATCAGGCTGAACAACTTTTGCTAAGGCGTCATTTTTATATTTCTTATAGTTTAGCTGAACCATTATGGTTCTGCATCAGGTGTTCCAAATCTAGGATTTTTATACCCCAACAAAAAATACTCATCAAGTTGAACAACTTTTGCAAAGGCGTCAATTTTATATTTCTTATAGTTTACCGTAACCATTATGGTTCTGCATCAGGTGTTCCAAATCTTGGATTTATATACCTCAACAAAAAATGCTCATCAGGCTGAACAACTTTTGCTAAGGCGTCATTTTTATATTTCTTATAGTTTAGCTGAACCATTATGATTCTGCATCATGTGTTCCAAATCTTGGATTTTTATACCTCAACAAAAAATACTCATCAGGCTGAACAACTTTTGCTAAGGCGTCATTTTTATATTTCTTATAGTTTAGCTGAAACTTTATGGTTCTTCATCAGGGTGTTCTAAATCTTGGATTTTTATACCTCAACAAAAAATACTCATCAGGCTGAACAACTTTCGCTAAGGCGTCATTTTTATATTTCTTATAGTTTAACTGAACCTTTATTGTTCTGCATCAGGTGTTCCAAATCGTGGATTTATATACCTCAACAAAAAATGCTCATCAGGCTGAACAACTTTTGCTAAGGCGTCATTTTTATATTTCTTATAGTTTAGCTGAACCATTATGGTTCTGCATCAGGTGTTCCAAATCTAGGATTTTTATACCTCAACAAAAAATACTCATCAAGTTGAACAACTTTTGCAAAGGCATCAATTTTATATTTCTTATAGTTTACCGGAACCATTATGGTTCTGCATCAGGTGTTCTAAATCTTGGATTTTTATACCTCAACAAAAAATACTCATCAGGCTGAACAACTTTTGCTAAGGCGTCATTTTTATATTTCTTATAGTTTAGCTGAACCATTATGGATCTGCATCAGGTGTTCCAAATCTTGGATTTTTATACCGAAATGGAAATTTCGTGTCAACGTTTTCAAATCGATGCCATTTTCGTAATTGACGTCTCAGAAAACCATAGAATCAACACCCATATTGATATTATGACATTTCAACCCCATCGCACCCCCACAGGAGTGGTCTTGTGTCACGTCGGTAATTTTAGATTATAAAATAGCTGTTGTTTTCGGAATCAGCGACCTGATAAACCATATAAACAATACCCATAACGATTTTCAGACGTTTGCACCTCATTTCACCCCTTTAGGGGTTGAATTTGGAAAAATCCTGAAACACGTGTTTACTCATTTATCTACAGAAGTGCTCATGTGAAGTTTCGTATAAAATAGTCCAACTAATCTTGGTTCCCCATACAAACTTTGGACCCCCATTTCACCCCTTTAGGGGTTGAATATTCCAAATTCCCGTCTTAGTGAGCGCCTACGTCCTAAAAGGAACCCCCTTGTAAAATTTGAGCCTCCTAGCACTTGTAGTTTCTGAGATTTCGTGATGAGTGAGTGATTTACTCTTTTATATATATAGATTTTATTCATGCAGTATTGCTTTTTCTTTGATATTAATTCAAGTTACACTTTTTGAGCGTGGTGACCGATAAGAAAACAAATTTTTCTATTATTAAATAAATAAAACGAGTTTCGTAGAGTCGTACAATACGTCTAATCGCACGCACACAACGCCGTGTCGATGACTGCCGAACTGAAACGACGTTAGACGATGCACGGCCTTCAAGCCACACCTCCTTGCCCGTCGGAGTGGGGAGCGTGAGGTTTTTTCGTTACGGAATTTCTGGATTCGGTCCCCGCGCTCAAGGCCCGCGATAGAAGCTATGCAATAGCTTAAAAAGAAAATCCAGCATAGGCCAGTGTTTTCAAGCCGCCTAGAGGCCACTGACTTGGCTTAACGACTATCATCTAATGACAACAAACGGGATCGACGGCATAACATGTCCTTCAAAACGCGGAGGAGCTCGAGATAAATAAACCCATCAATGGACAGGCTACGGCTGACGTTGCTTAATATGCGTGTTCGATTACACTGATGCGTTCAACAATGTCACCGAGCTCGTCACCTAGAATAGTACCGCTGTTAAACCAATAACTTGTTGCAGATACGGTCGGTGGGTGACACGTCGAGTAGCCATCATAACAATCGCCATGATCTGGCTGTTGGCAGCCCTCGTCAGCTTCCTGCCTATCTCACTCGGTCTCCACAGACCTGACGAAGAAGCCCTCGCCACACAACGACCTCCTCGGTACCCTACCTGCGCGCTGGTGCTCACTCCAACGTATGCCATCGTGTCAAGCTGCATATCGTTCATATTACCATGCATTGTCATGATTAGCATATACTGCAGGTAAGAAAACAGTGTATAGTAATATTAACACAGTCTAGGGACAGCTTTTAAACACAACAAACTAAATAAATGTTAGTACAAGCTGAAAAAATTAATGAGTAAAAAATACTAGCATTATTGTGAAAATAGCGTGGGGCGTGGATTATTTTTCACTTTTTACTTTGATGTGCTATGAAAGCCCCCAAAAGGTCGTCGATCCAATTCCAGCCTATACTTCTTCCTTGCTTTCTTTCTGGTGACCTCACTCACTCGCAGGAACACAACAACCCTCAAGGAAACTGTTATTTGGGTGCGGAATTCTGTGAAGTAGAGGTACTTCCCCAGTCGAGCACCTTAAAAATACGCTATGACCTACCTCTTTTTTCCCCTTAGGATCAGTAGTACCATTGACTAGTACCATTGATGGTACAAGTGACACAACTTTGTATCTCTAGTACCATACATATTCAATTTCATTTCATTTACACCACAGATATCAATTTCATCTTTCAGAAACTCAAGTGACTTTGATATTTGGTTAATTATTAAACTTTAGAATTTATTTATCACGTAAACCTTCAAAACTCTCAATCCTCGGAGGTTACTGAGAATTCACACAATTTAGTAAACGCTTCGAAAAGTTCTGCAAAGTTCGAAATCTTGAATATCTAATAAAATGAAATTTATCTCTTAATACGTTTTCAGTAGGCACTTAATTTTATTGTGTATCCGTCAGATTATGGGCTCGATCCCCGTACAAGACAAATATTTTGTCTGTTTGTCTTGGTCTGATTGTTTTATTCGTATTATGTATGCATATAGAAAAAAAATACACACGCACCTAGCTGATTGACTAACGAGGCTCTTCGACATCAACCCATAATCATCCCACTGTTGAGAAACGAGTCTCTCCTCAATCGAAGGAGTTTAGAGCATACTCCACCACGCTGCTCAACTGCTGTTGGCGAAGACCAGTATTTTCAAGCCGCCCAAAGGCTACTTGACTGACTTGGCTTAAGGACTGTCATCTAATGACAACAACCGGGACCGACGGCTTAACGTGCCCTCCGAAGCTCCGAAGACGTTGCTTAACTTGCGTAATCGATTAGACTAACACGCATGTTAGAATAATAAAAATGTGATGCTAAAAACATGTGATTAGTTATATTACGTTAAGAATATTAACGGGAATCATGTTGTAAATATTGTAACATGAAATGACTCATCGTGAGCACTACGTTGCTTCTAGCTGACGAATAACACCACCTTAAAACACACGTGTGTTTGTAGCGGACGAATAACACCACATATCTAACACACACGTGTCTTCCACCTGTCTAACACACTGTCTTCCACCTGTCTAACACACGAGTGTTAGACAGGTGGTGATATTCGTCAGCTAGAAGCCACGTCGGGCTCCCGTGACGTGGTGGGATTCCCGTAACTTAACTTTCTTAACGTAATATAACTAATCACATGTTTTTAGCATCACATTTTTAACGACGCCATCGAACTCCTCAACAACGACTCAACAAACAAACAAACAAACAAGACTCTAGTGAATTAAAATAATAATAAATATTCCTGGACAAATTTCACACTGCCATCTTGTCCCAAACTAAGCAAAACTACATGTAACTCATACTATATTTCATCATCATCAGGTCCATTTTAGTCTCCACTACAGGAGCACGACCCTCTCTCGTCCGTCCTAGACGGAAGGAGGATTTGGCCTACACTCCTCACGCTGGCCAAACGGGTTGAGGAGGGCTTAACGATATTTGATAATGTATTTCCCTTAGTCGCCTTGTACCACATCCACGGGAAGAAACGGAGTGATTCTATTCTAGTCTGCCGGAAACCTCACGGCTAACTATATTTACTCATACTAATTTTTTTACTCATGTACTCATACTACATTTTTATCATCATGTTTATGTAATTTCTTTTGTACAATAAAGACTTTACAACAACAACAACAAAAATCCCAAAGAATTTCGAAAGATTGTTGAAAACGGCTTTTGAAGACAATACAGAAAATAGCTGATTCAGCTGTTCACAACACATAATGCGTAGAATTTGCGAAATAACTCCATAAAAAGTCGTACACTAATGAATGGAATATGAAATTTTAAGCGATTTTTCTCCGAATCTTTTACGTGCGTACGTATGTATATCAAAGAAATTTATTCCGACCATAGAATTTGTGCTTTTATTTACTTTTCGGTGAGAAAATGAAATCTCTTTGGTGAATTAATAAAATTCATTGGATTTTTTCAATTTCCATATACGAGTAGCCTGTGACGTGTTTGTCGTTTCTTGGAAAATATTTCAATATTCGTCTATTTTTAACACACTTTTATTAGGTCGACTTGTATGTAACTAACTATGTAATGGAATCTAAGGCAACTAATTTAACCATCTTCCAAGGATCGTAGCGTAATGAAAATTGGCAGCTGTATGTAGTTTTAATTTTGACGTGACAACGTCTTATAAATTGGTTAGCCGGGTGACACTTCAAGAAACTGCGTTACGCTCCGCGCTCACGTTATGCGCTCACAATGAGAGCGAGTGAGAGGCACGCGTCCCTTCCACTCGGGCATGGTTAGCCCGCCTAAGAGCGAGAGAGACAGACATAAAAAGTGAAAGGCATGCGTCCCTTCCACTCGAAAACATTTTACCACTCAAAGTCGTTGTCACGTAAAACTTTCGCCCGTATACCGACTTTACAGGCAACCAATTTTTTAATTAGTTTTTAATTAGGTTTCAAGGTCTGATGATGAAGCCGGAAGATAGGCACTGGCATTCCATGATGGAATATCGTATCATAGTCGTGTTTGGACTTGTGAGAAAGGCCACGTAATGGACTTTGAACACGATCAGGTTTCAAGGTTATAACAAACCTTTCGAGAACAATACAACCTCACCTGCACGAGGTGCACCCTGCTGACTGATAAACGAGGCTCTGGCATAATTTTATCCAAGTAAACGGCCTATATGTTACAGTCAAAAGTCATAGTCAAAACACAGTCAAAACACTTTTATCAATTTTTTTTTTTTTTTTTATACTACGTCGTTGGCAGACAAGCATACGGCCCGCCTGATGTGAAGCGGTTACCGTAGCCATATGAACGCTCGCATCATGTAGTGTCGCTCACGCCGCCACCCCCGCTGCCAACACAGCATCTCCTTCCTTTCTGGTGACCTCACTCACTCGCAGGAACACAACAATCCTCAAGGGAATTGTTATTTGGCTGCGGTATTCTGTGAGGTGGAGGTACATTACCCAGTCGGGTAGCTTACAATTACGCTCCCTACCTCTCTTTTCGCCAGAGCTTCATTTGTCAGTCAGCAGGGTGCACCGCGTGCAGGTGAAGTTGGCTTTGGTTCAAAGATGTTGATGAACCACTAGTAGTTTTTTAAGATTTTTTCCATTTTCAAATTCTTTTTTCCATTGTCCTTAGTCAAAGACAGTTTTGATTGATCTTTATAGTCAAAAATGTATTTGACCGACGTTCTTAGCCAAATAGTTTTGTGTGATTTGTTGGTTTGAGATGTTCACGCGAGGGTTTCCCCTTGAATGCCATGGTTCCATGGTGGGTACAACATTGATACGGCGCTTAGTACAACAATAAAATTCGCGGCATGCGATAGGTTAAAATTCATACTATGTTATATAGTCAATACTCCAGATATAGACGGTCCTAGGTTAGTCAAACTTCAGGTACAACCTACCTCACCTCCCTCTGCAAAAATAAAACTCGAGCCTCGCTGACTCTGCTTTTGTTGATCACAGGCATACTCTAACCTAACCAACGTTCTTGATTAAAACTACTTTTGACCACATACGTTAGTTAAAATAGGTTTTGACCAATATCCTTTTTCAAAACTATTTTTGACTCATTTTTGTAGTAAATTGGTTTTGACTGATTATGAGTTTTGACTGTGACATATACAAAGAGCTTATGTTTCCCTGAAAAAGCTGGCAACGGATCAGTGACATTTTCGTGTTGCTGATACCTATGGCTTGTGTTAATTACTTAACATCAGAAGGCCAATTCTCGTAATTTTTCTATGAACGCATATTGAAAGTCGACCGAATCGAGATTGAATTGTGAATTGACTAAAATTATATACTTGATTTAATTAATTAATTATTATCAATTATTGTTGTTGGCAAAGTAACATTCTTAGTTTGTTTAATTTTCACTCGATATAATCCCGCTTAAATTTAATTTTGAAGTTACATGTTGTGTTACGAGAATACCAAATGTGACATTTGTGAGATCGAGACTGGATCGAAACTGAATTTTGACTATATTTTAATTACGAGAATTGCCCCTCTGGTGAAATAATTGACAGCTCAATCAAAATTGATGGTGTTCGTTATAGAATATCATGTAATGTATAGTATACTTACTTTCATAGTGAATTATTTGATCGCTCGCTTGCTTAATGACATTTTTATATACTATGTCGGGTGACAAACAAGCATACGGCCCGGCTGATCTGAAACGGTTACCGTAGGTTACATATGTACGTTCGCAACAAGAAATATAGCTCACGCGCTATCACCCCCGCGAGCCATTGCAGCAACTCCTTCCTTCCTGGTGACCTCACTCACTCGCAGAAACACTACAACCCTCGAGGGTATTGTTATTTGGCTGCGGTATTCTGGAAGGTGGAGGTACAATCGGGCAGCTTAAAATGACGCTGTGCCCTACCTCTCTTTTCAGAGCCTCGTTAGTAAATCAGGAGGATGCGCCACGTGCAGGTTAGCTTCAAAGATGGTGGTGGTGAGCCACTTACACCACAAAGGTGATGCATTTGCAGCGATATCTATAACGCACTAGTGATCCTTGTC
The DNA here is from genome assembly GCA_937001555.2 of Hypsopygia costalis. Taxonomy (NCBI): domain Eukaryota; kingdom Metazoa; phylum Arthropoda; class Insecta; order Lepidoptera; family Pyralidae; genus Hypsopygia; species Hypsopygia costalis. The sequence goes on from OW443350.2 coordinate 8,867,126, forward strand.
ACAAGCGATTTTCCAACGCCGAGCGTTTTTTGCCAGGATCGTGTCTTTCCGCTTTTGTAGTGTTAAACAAACTAACCATTTCCTTCTTTTCCAGACTTTATTGCTACGCCCAGAAACACGTGAAATCCATCCGAGCAGTAACCCGGACAGTTCAAATGCCGGACAACCGGACGAAATCTGTCCGGACGAGGGTGCACACACACGTTCACTCCTCCCCTTACCACGTGTCCGATCACAAGGCGGCCATCACCGTTGGCATCATCATGGGGGTGTTCCTACTATGCTGGGTCCCGTTCTTCTGTGTCAACATTGTTGCAGCCTTTTGTAAAACTTGCATACCTGGTAAGTACGAGCTGCAATTAATTACTCACACTACCTTATTAACCAGATTGCTGTTTTTTTTTTTACAAAATAGGAAGTTAAATTCCAAAGAAGATCAACAGACGTACCCAGTGGTTGAATGGCTAGCAATGGCTACTTTGACTCCGAGGTCGAGGGTTCGATCCCCGCACAAGACAAACATTTGGGTGCATGAACATGTCTGTTTGTTTTCGTCTGAGTGTTTTCTATGTAATAGAAGTATGTATTTACAAAAAAAATGTATTTAAGTATATGTATTAGTTGTCTAGTATCCATAGTACAAGCTTTGGCGCTTAATTTGGGACTAGATGGCGCTGTGTAAATAGGCTATTTGACAAAAATTTTTTTCGGTTTGATATGTAGGGACGTCTCCATAATATAAATGGTTATATTATGGAGACCATAGGTGAAAGAATTACTTCGATAGCACAAAAATCTCTCGAGATATGTTGATTTGAAAATCACAATTTTTAGACTGCCCAAAACGCTCCATACAAAAGACTACCGAATTATGACGTCACAGGTTTGTACGATAGCTATGTTAAATATTACGTTTATGTAATTAGTATCATAATAAAAGTTATAGCATTTTTTATTGCTTCTCCAATGGAAATATTATTTTTAATAATTTCATACTTTCCCGCCAAACTTCGATCGACGCTAAAAAAAAGTCTGACTGAAGATATTACAATGGAAGTTTGCAGATCTTTATAGTTTTGTGTATTTTACGATATTGTTAATTTATTTGTACAATTTTTAAACATTGGAAATTGCCTATTGTCCAGAAATATTTATTATTAATTTTTATTTAATTATAAAAATAAAAAATTGGTTTTGCGTCACGTAAAACCGGTTATGCAATACATTTCAATTTTGTTCTCTTTTATTGATATTAGTTAGAATAAAAAAATCGTCTACAGCGTTAGGATTAGTTATTAGAAGGGTATATTACACTTACCTGGTAATCATACAAGTTACCTACGATATCTTGAAAATTCGATTAAATAAAAATAAGTTCACCTCGAACTTAAAGTTTGCGAGCTTATAACAGTTTAAGATATTGCAGTTCTAAACTTTGAGGCTTGTTATTTAACTTTAGCCAGTTAGTGCATAGTTCGAAACTCGGTGGGTATTGGAGTTCGATAACTAATTGAAACAGAAGAATTATATAAATAAACAAAAAGGAGATTGATTTAGTCGTCATCAACTCTTATACATCCCACTACTGGGATATGGATCTCCTCTCAATGGAAGGGGTTAGAGCATACTCCACCTCGCTGCTCAACTTCGTGTTGGCGAAGGCCAGTGTTTTCTAGCCATCTATATAGGCCACTGACTTGGCTTAACAACTGTTATCTACAATGACAACTGCCGGGACCGAAGGCTTAACGTGCCCTCCGAAGCACGGAATAGCTCGAGATAAATAAATTCATCCATGGACAGGCTGCGGCCGACGTTGCTTAACTTGCGTGATTGATTAGACTGACACACGCAACGATGCTACCGAGCTCCTCAATTGATTTAGTACAATATAAAAAAATGAATGACTAGTATATATGTAAATGGAAACAAAAAAAGCTGTAATTCATTTCCATAATAAAACAAAATAAAAACACCTTTACAATAAATATATTTTAATACTACTGTGGACCCCTGGTAATCCGGCCCCTGTCTACTCCGGCACCCCCTGTAATCCGACATGTCTATTTTTATTGAATATTTTTTTGACAATCTTCGCTATTGTGTTACATTTGTTTGTACACACATATTTCCTGATGTAAAATTTTCCAAACGTTTGGTCGACTCTTCCCGTGACCAGAGGGCTGGCCTATTTCTCGCTCAGCGAATAAGCATTGCCATCCAGCGTGGCAATGCTGCTAGCCTTCTGGCCACTTTACCTTTTGACGGCGATGCGGAAGAATATTTTGACGCCATTTAGTTTATTATATTTTATTTCTTTTAATTAGTTTTTGTCATTTCCGTTTTGTTTGTATATATAGTTAGCCATATTTAGTTTTTAATTTAATTGTATATTTTTAATTATTGGTAGTTTATATAGATTAATATGTAAAATTTCTGTAACTACATAACAGTATTATATTTTTTGTAAGTTCTATAGCATTAATGACGTAAATTTTATAATAAAACCTAACTCTCTCTATTGTGTTGTTTAAAATTTGACATATAAACAACACAAATATAATGAAGTATGATTTGCAAAACGTTTGTCGGATTACCGGGGGTCTACTGTATGTTGGGTAGCATATGAACTGCTTGAAGTAAAGCGATTACCGTAGCCATATAAATGCTTGCAACATGAACTATACCTCGCATGTTCCGCTGCAAACGCAGCAACTCTTTGCTTTTTGATGACCGTAGGAACCCAATAACCCTCAAGGAAGTGGGTTACCAGGTGGGTGTATTATGTGAGGTCCCAGGTATTTCCCAAGTCCGGCACAACTTGCATACAATTTATGTAATTTACGTGCAAATGCCACTCCTTCCTCCGACAGGGGCGATGTAAACAACTATAGACCTATCTCGGTCCTTCCAGTTTTGGCAAAAATCTTAGAAAAAATATTAAATGTTAGATTACTTAAATACCTTACTACTTACAACTTATTATCACCGTCGCAATTCGGGTTCCGGAGTGGAATCTCAACTGAGGACGCAGTGACCTCGTTGAGCTCACTTATAACAGGATATTTAGATAAAGGCACAAAGTGTTTATCTGTTTTCATTGATCTTAAAAAAGCCTTCGATACCGTCTCTGTTCCCATTCTTGTACAAAAACTAGAAAAGTTAGGCATTAGGGGGGTTCAACTGGATATATTTAAAAACTACCTGTCAAACAGAAAACAGAAGGTTGCATTAGATGGACATCATAGCGAAGACGTAGAGATCTCTTATGGTGTCCCACAGGGAAGCGTTCTGGGCCCTACCCTCTTTCTCATTTACATAAATGACCTCTGTTCTATGACCCTCAATAACGGTAAAATTTTTTCTTACGCAGACGATACCGCTATCGTGTTCTCTGGGTCAACTTGGGTAGATGCAAAGGCTAATGCGGAACAGGGTATGGCCCGGGTCGCAACCTGGTTAAGATGCAACCTTCTGACTTTGAACACGTGCAAAACAAATTACATATGCTTTAGTATTTACAAAAATTTACAACCGGAACAGGACTTTGAAATTAAAATCCATGTATGCAGAAACATATACGATCATACTTGCAAGTGCCCGATAATCAATAAGGTTGATCATTTTAAGTACTTGGGTGTAATGGTGGACCAGAGACCGTCCTGGTACCCCCAAATCGAACTAATCACCGCACGGATACGTAAGTTTATTTGGGTGTTTAATAAGCTTAGACACATCGTCCCCAAGGAAGTTAAGAACAAAAAGGGAAATGCTAAAAACTTACTCAATAACATTTATGTATCACTGGTACAATCTGTCCTGACATATTGCATCTCAGTCTGGGGAGGAGCATGCAAAACTCGATTTCTGGAAGTAGAAAGAGCGCAACGTAATCTAATCAAAGTGATGTATTTTAAAAAGAAAGATTTTTCAACTTATAACCTTTATCAAATCAGTAATTTGTTGTCAGTCCGTCAATTATACATTTTGAACATAATATTAAAAACACATATAAATACACCATATAATCCAAGTATCGAAAATAAAAGAAGAAAAGACATGATTATACATATCCCCCAGGTTAGAACGGAATTTGCGAGTATCCAGTACAAAAAACGCTCAGCCCTCTTATATAATAAAATTAACAAAATAATATATATTTATAATAAATCGATGAAAGAGTGTAAGCTTAAAATTATAAATTGGTTAAGTAAATTAAGTTACGAGGAAACAGAGTGCTTTATGCAATACATGAGATAATTATTTCATATACAAAATAAAATAAAATAAAAAATGGATTTTAAGTATCATTTATCTGGTATTTATTAGTTATCTGGTACCAATAGTACAGGCTTTGCTTGGTTTTGGGACTAGATGGCGCTGTGCAGGAATATTTATTCATGTTTTACAAATTCATTATCATCAGCATCATTACAGATTATTTAAATAATATGTACAAATCCTTCAAATAATCACTTCTTAACAAACACAACACATTTCCCCCTTCACTCATTCCTCCAATCTTACATTATATAATCATTCATCATCATATATTATATAATCATAATCATAATCATAAATAATCATAATCATAAATCATTTATTTGCTAATACAGTTTTTTTACAGGTTTATGATTATGATTATATCATACATTATAATAACATCATACATTACATAATTATTCATCTCACAGCATAATTCACTGCAAATACACATCATTCTTACCTCTCAACCACGTATCTATTCAACACACACTTGCACACAAAAACACATATAACTCACAACACACACACTGTGCACTTACATCGTATTTTAATTATAAGTGTCAATGAATATATATATATCAAGATCAATCATAATATCGACGGCGAAGTGTCAATATCTTCTAACTAACACGGATAAAATTTCACAGAAAGTAAAAAAAACGTTTAATTTCCTGAAAACTTTAAAAATAATAAATTCATTTGTATGGTGAATATACAAATATGGAAATCTAAAGTTTCAATGAAATATATATTTGAAATATAAAATAGAAATTGATTTTAAAGTGAATGGCATAAAGAAAGTCTATTTCTCGAAAAATGTTAGATAGGAGGTATTGGCACTTCGCCGTCGATATGTTGTTATGAAAGAGCGGTGCCTCCTGGCACAGGCATATTATGCCTAAAAGGAGACACCGTCAACTTGATCTACCATTTGTGAAAGATTGAATAAAGAAATTTTTCATTTTCATTTTCATTTTCCTTTCTTTCTGGTGACCTCAATCTTCTTCTTCTTCGTTACGCTCTTGACAGAGCGGTCGTGGTCGTCATGAGGGAGGATTCGGGGTTGTAGTTACTCGCCTCACAATATCATCACTCACACGCAGAAATACAACAACCCTCAAGGGAATTGTTATTTAGTTGCGGTATTCTGTGAGGTGAAGGTACTTCTCCAGTCGGGCAGCTTAAAAAATACGCTATTCCTTACCGCCAGTTTTCGCCAGAGCCTCGTCTGTCAGTCAGCAGGGCTGCAGCTGAACCACGTGCAGGTGACCCACTTAGACCCCGTCACTCCATCGCATTCACATTCATCGCACAACAAAATAATAATTCGTTAACAAAAAATTGTTAAAAAGAAACTATTATTTACTTAGAAGAAATTAAATCTCAGTGAAACTGAAACTGAACTTCAAACTGAAGCCTATTATTAAATTTAACAAAAGCAAGTGATAAAAGTAGATAACAAAGGTACTTCAAACTCGAATGATACTTCATTTCACTTCAAGTAATTAAAGTAACAACAACAGTAGGATTTTCACTTTATTTTTTATTGCAAGAAACACTAAAGAAGCATTTCTTCAAGGAAGATCTCTCTCGTGACTTGAATACGACGTATTTTTAGCATAATAATTCCTATTCATAAGAGTTTTTAATCAAATGTCTATTATACTTGGCCAAATATATTGCAAAATTGCGAAAAATGAAATGTAAATATATATTTTTAGTACATAGAAAACACTCAAACCAAGACAAACAGACATGTTCATGCACACAAATGTTGGTCTTGTGCGGGGATCGAACCCGCGACTTCGGAGTCAAAGAAACCATTACTCGTAACTAGTCAAACCTAGAATCATCTAGATTTCGTGTATCAACTGTTTAAGTAATAAGTACACTTAAAATTAAAATACTCGTAATATAACATTAAGGTGCCTTTCAAAGCCTTTCAAATTTTCAATAACATCTTATAAGTTTTAAGTGCATGAAATTAAGTTTTAAAAGCTAAGCTAGCATCTGTTATTGAAGTTTAGAGAAAAAAATTAAAGATCACTATTTATTAGTATTTATTTAATATATTAATAAATAAATATTGTCAGACAAATTACACAGCGCTATCTAGATCCAAAGTAAGCGAAGCTTGTGTTATGGATACTAGACAACTGATAAACATACGTAAATACATTTTTTTTGTAAATACTTATGATATATAGAAAACACGCAAGCCAAGACAAACAGACATGTTCATGCACACAAATGTTTGTCATGTGTGGGAATCGAACCCACGAGCGTTGGTGTCGAAGCCGCATCATTGACCGCTACGCCACCGAGCTCGTCAAAATTTAATATATCTAGATAGTATCTAAGTATGTATTTTTTTTTTTGGGGTGTGCGTGGTTCATCAACATCTTTGAACCAAAGCCAACTTCACCTGCACGCGGTGCACCCTGCTGACTGACAAACGAAGCTCTGGCGAAAAGAGAGGTAGGGAGCGCAATTGTAAGCTACCCGACTGGGGAATGTACCTCCTTGAGGGCTGTTGTGTTTCTACGAGTGAGTGAGGTCACCAGAAAGGAAGAAGATGTTGCGATGGTAGCGGGGGTGGCGGCGTGCGAGCGATATTTTATGTTGCGAGCGTTAATATGGCTACAGTAATCGCTTCACATCAGGCGGCCCGTATGCGGCTATAGTCATTAGATGATAGTCGTAAAGCCAAGTCGGTATGGCGGCTTGAAAACACTGGCCTCAGCCAACCCGCACTTGAGCAGTGTGGTGAAGTATGCTCTAGATACCTTTGATTGAGGGGAGACCCGTATCCCAACAGTGGGATGATTATGGGTTGATAACGCGTGTATATGTGTATAATGATAATGTGTACTATGTATAATGTACGAATATTTATGCTGCTATATCCAAATACCTATGTATAAGAGAGAAGCCCCGTCGCCGGAACTGGCACTTAAATTCACTTTCACATTAAAGATAGTGTGATGGAAGTGAATCTAATCTCTGCGGATTTAGAGTAGTTTAGAGTAGTAGTGATTTAGATACATACATGTTCTTATATTTAATTTGTATGACGTTTCTAAGTGCTTTATAAAGTTATAAAGTACAAGGAATAAAGATATTTTGATTTGATTTAATTTATTATTGTGTTATATAACATCCCTACTAATGTTATAAATGTGTACAAACTACCGGTCTCGGTGCTAGTAGAGGTACAGAATGGCAAATCGCAACCGACGGGTCCTACCGGCTAAACTACAGCTGAGTTCCATCGGTTGCGAATATTAAACGTTAGCACAGATTTATGGTACCTGACGTGTTTAGCTTAGCTGGTAGAAAGCCCGGAGCTCTACCGACTGAACTGAACATGTTTCATCATAATCAGGTCTATTTTAGTCTCCACTACAGGAGCACGACCCTCTCAAGTCCGTTCTAGACGGAAGGAGGATTTGGCCTACACTCCCCACGCTGGCCAGACGGGTTGGGGAGGCCCGATCGATGTTTGTATTGTAATGTATTTCCCATAGTCGCCTTGTACGACATCCACGGGAAGAGACGGAGTGATTCTATTCTAGTCTGCCAGAAACCAATCGGTTTACGGACAATAATTTTACGTGATAACGTCATAAGAAAACATCGGCCGATGGAGTGGAAGAGAGATAGATGCGTCACAAGCTGAACGCTTAGGAGAATCGTGTCTCTATCGCTTGTTCCGCGCTCTCGCTTGCACGCTCGGATCAGGCTCAACGTGACAATGAGTCATGCTTTTTCGTGCGTGCAGCCGGCGTTCATGGAATTACAATTATAAATATATTTGAAAAATGGAAAAATTCACCTGCCCCCCTAGGTGGGATTTGAACCCACGACCTCTCGATGACCGGTCGAGTGCTCTTCCAACTGAGCTACCGGGAAGGTTTGTGTTACTGACGAATTTTTGCAAATCCCACCTAAGGGGGGCAGGTGAATTTTTCCATTTTTCAAAAATATTTATAGTATTCTGGCAAGTTGGCCAAGACAACTATGTAAATATAAAAGTTTTAAAGACGCTATCACGTCAATAAAACAACATACGGTATTTAATATTAACGCTGTTATCTGTGCTTTAATATTATATAATGATAGTAAGAACATAGAACAACAAGTTATATCAGAAACCGATAATACACAGGTATTGTTAATTTTAAATGTTTCTCCAACTTCTAGATAGCAACTATGTTTTACCCTAGAGCATTTTGCTACAGAAAATGTACAGAAACGAACTAACGTTGTTGTTTCAACGATCATTTTCTTTAAATATCGCTAACGAGAAGTTAATGAACTTAAATTAGAGTTGTCGTGTTTATATACTATACTATAGGGAAAAAATAATAGCTGTTATAGGTTAATCAATGACTTCTGTATGCAATAAGACAAGGCTGTTAGTTTATTTTTTCCACTGGACCTTGTGGCAAACTTATTTGATGAGCCAGATGGTCGAATGGCTACTTTGACTCCGAGGTAGCGGTTTCGATCCCCGCACAACACAAGACATAAATTTGTGTGCGCGAACATGACTGTTTGTCTTGGTCTGGGTGTTTTATATGTATTACATGTATGTATTTACAAAAAAAATATGTATTTAAGTACATTTATGAGATGTCTAGTACCCATTGTACAAGCTTTGAGCTTAATTTGGGTTTAGTTGGCGGTGTGTAAATTGTCCAGAAATATTTATTTTGTTTATTAATTTTCATTTATTATTTATTCGTTTATTATTTGACTTTTATTATTTGTGTTGTGACTTAAAATCTGTGATATAACTATTGTTTGGCCACAGAAGATAGTTCGACGGCGGAAAGCAAAAACGTAATCATCCACAAAAACGAAAATGTTCTCCAGAGCCAAAAAACTTTTACACTTTTTCTAAAAAAAAACATAACTAGCGTGTTTTTCAACGTAGACTTACGATTTTTAGATATTAGACTTGTTGTTTTTTTCTCAATATAATTCTAACTCTCAAATCTTATTCTAAGGATTAATTGGCAAAATTTTGTTGACTACGACATTTTGAACTATTTTTACAGAATGTTAAAACGCTGTTATTGCACTATCGAGTTTTTCTTTAGCTTCTATAATACCGATGTTTTAACTTTTGTTGACATGTTTTTTGTGGAATGGTACATATTTTCGAAAACGAAACGTAGTAGCCAACATGTTCAGTTGAATTGACTGAAACTTTCAGTTGAATTGACTGATACTATTTGAAGGTTTTGATTAGTTTTGATTATGTTATCAACGTTCAAAGTGAATACAATGAATGAGATGCTTAGAAGTCGTAGCGCTAACGCAAGTTAAGCAACCCCTGTCGTGGTTCCAACTAGGATGGGTTACCACAATTGGCCGTGTACAGAGAAGCATTGTTGAAATTTTTATACGTATTCACATCCGTATCCACATCGATATTCACATTCACATTCTCACCCTCACCAAGCGAACGAAGTCGCGGCACAGCTAGTATATTAATATAATTCCATCAATTGCCAACAATTTTCCCTAACAACTTAATGTTGTTACGGAAAATTGTCAAGTCTATTGAAATTTAAAATCTCTTGAATTTCACTTTTTTGTATAGAACCTTCAGATTGATTATTCTTTCAGGTCTTATAAATTTCAAGAGCTCAAATAATGGGTGATTTAGACAAATCTAATTCTGTGCATCAGTTTTATATCGACAATATTTTTAAATATATTTAATTTTTTATCATAAACTTACTTAAAATTTTATTTTCCATTGTTCCAGATTTAGCCTTCAAAATCCTGACCTGGCTCGGTTACTCCAACTCAGCATTCAATCCAATCATCTACTCCATTTTTAACACTGAATTCCGAGAAGCATTTAAAAAGATCCTAACCTCAAAATATCCTCCTTGCTGCGGCTACCAAACAGTCAGAGCCAATACACCAACTAGGAATGACAATTTCGTAACAGACTATGGAACGAAGACATTAGTTGTACGCCGAAGCGGGTCCCTCGGTCTCTCAGGAATCGATCCTACTCCAAGGTCTTCAGCTGAGTCCGTCAGGCCTCTGAGAGATTATCACATCTGACAAGAAGACGGGAGTAGCAACAATGTGTTACTCGATAAGAGTGATGTTGTCTGAACTCTGGTGACAAACTCAGTGTAAAGTTTTTTTTAATGATAGTGTAATACAGGTTTTACATTAAGAAAAAAAGTCACAGGTGATTCGATGCATATTTGGTGTATTTTAAATCTTATAACGGCACTTCACTACTACTATAAGTGCAAACAATAAGTTTTATCTACATGTTATAGAGTTGACTCTACATTGTCGTAAATGTTTACACAAATACGTCAAGTGAAGTGGCAAACTACGACCGATTGCTATCAATTATTTTTTACTTCAAATCTGTGCTGTTATAAACATATTCCCTCTGATCTCGATTCTTCCTACTTCATCTTTTGAATAGTTAGTCCTGGATTATAAAAAAAACATGAAGACTGAACTATTTGAGATGATGAGCTATGAAGTAAGATGAAGGAAAAATACGTACTTGAGAGAATATAATCTTTACTAATTTATTTTCTAAAACTGTAATTCATTCATTCAGCTTAATTACAGTTTTAGAAAATAAATTAGGTTGGTAAATATAGTAATTGAGACAGCTTAATTTACTTGTGAATTAAAAAAGGTGTGAACTTTAATGAAAATGTTTTCGTTATATAAACATTGAGGTTAATTTTCTGTATTGTAAAAAAAAAGTAAAATCAAATAAAAGAGTAAAATAATCTCGAAATCTTCATTTCGAAATGTAACGAAAATAATCAAATGTTCAGTCTACGTCTTAGATGCAACTCTCGTGAAAAAGATTGTAGTATTAGTGATGAATACTAAAATATTACAAATACCATTAATATTATATGCATCAAATTACCTGTTATTGATATATGTTTAGAATTAAGAATCGCAATATTGCTGCAAATTGAGTAGATAATTATGAATCACAGTTTAAAAAAGTATCAGTAGCCACAAAAACGTATTAATATAATGATACTTACGAATAAATGTGATTTTAATACTTCCTATATTCGGGATCAATATTTTGTGTTGTGATTTTCGTAAACTAATTTTATGGTGTTTGATATTTTGTTCATTATATCTAATGTATTTTACTCTATATTGTATGAGTTTGGAATTACAAAGCGAAGTAGAAAATTGCAAAATATATCGCCAAAGATCATATTATTTGTAAGGATATATAATTTTAAAAAAATGTTTACAAAGCGAATTGTGGAATAATGGTTTAGCGCCGCGTTTTAACCCGTAACTGCAGACGTGGGTTCAATAAGTAATCAATTGGTAATCTCTACAGTCGATGCAGGTGCTCGTCTGCTCGTGCTAGTCAGTACCTGTGGTGGAGAGCATGACGAAAGTTATGCGAGGAGATGGTCTTGACTACTTCGAAGGTGAGTAAGCTTGATTCCATTGTCTTTTAACTTTTCATTTCAGATGATGTCGGTCAGTTTTTTAGATTTTTGTAGTAATTAAAGAATTTCTACGAATCAATGAGATATAAAAACAATGGTTAAATATTGTCAAACAGCTAGCATCTATTGATTTCGTCCACAATTTCATAAATAAATAGTTATGCTTGTTGTCTAGCTTGTGCGAGAAACAAAAAAATGCTCACATACTGCTGTATCACCTACTATTTATTTGACAAACAAAAAATGTGTTTATGTAAAAGTAAGCTAAGTTAAAACAGAGTTAGAGTCGTCCCAGGATACGACGTTGTGTTAAAAATAAATATATACAGTTTTATATTATACAAGACTTGTAGGTAATTACTATTGTCTATGACTTCAGTTAAGGGTTAAATCTAAAATAAAAGGTTCGCTTCCATAAATACCCTTAAAATTGTATTGTTATTATCAGTTGTTTTTTTATATTATTCAAATTAGCTACCTTTAAACTGGGATAAACATTTAATATTTTTTGTAATAAAAACTATAATCTAGTCATCAATCTCCGACTTTTTTCACATTAAGGATTCCTGTGATACTTTTGTATATATATTTAGTCTATATTGTAAATATTACTTTAAAATAAAATAATTTTAATTAACTCCTAAGCCGAAGCTGAGTGTGCAATATTATATGTTAAAACATATTTAAATATGCTTTTTAATTATAGAATATGATGTATTTTTAACTTTTTTAATGTCATTGTGTAACCTCTTTCTACCAAAGTAAATGTTTTTGACACAATTCACCCATTTAGACAAAAGGACCTTGTTAAAAACGGAGGTGACAGTAAAATAATAAATTATGCAACACTAAAACTAGTAGTATACCTGTATAACACAACTCTGAAAATGTAACTCGTTTAGCTTTTTATTATGAATTTAAAATGAATGAAACATAAAACTGTTACTTCTGTTGTGTAGACCAAAATTTTGACGTCGTAAAGCGGGTTTTAACACAATGTTGATATTAAATTGTTGTTTCGATAAATAGTAACTAATTTGTCTAAGGTATTATCATCCACATTGTTTTTCACTTCCAATGCTATTGGTCGCTTGGGACCAGATATTCTATGAGACTATTAATTATTTAATGGACTTGGTCCCTTAGACCAAGCTCTTTCTAAGCATATGCCTTGGACTTGGTTATGCTCTTGAATGAGTTCCCAAAGTGTTAATAGGTACCTAATATAACAATACGTAATACGTGTATATCATTAATGCATTTACATGATTATTTATTATCATAAAAAGTATATAGCGTGACCCTCAAAGATTCCAAAAGATCCCACGTCAACAACTAATAGCGTATAGTTATCGAATGTACTAGAACTTCGCTCTCTCGCCTAATTTGCTTCGTTTTCAACGAATAATGTAACCTATTAGCAGATGTACAACACGTTAACAATGTTTTTGAGGATATACATACTTACGCATCTACGAGTACATGCGGTGTTCAGCTATTTATATTATGTACATGTTAAGTTTCAATTTCAACCTTATGTTTTTTCACCTCAAAAACAGATATATACGTATTAAAGCATTTTTGCTATGTCATAAATATTTTCAAATTGGAAATATTCACTTCCCCAGCCTATGTGGGATTTGAACCCACGATTTCTAGATGACCGGTCGAATGCTTTTCCAACTGAGCTACCAAGGTTTTTGTTAATGTGGCATTTTTCCATTTTTAAAATGTTTATAATATTCTGGCAAGTTGGCCGAAATCAACGTTTTTTTTTATACTACGTCGGATGGCAGACAAGCATACGGCCCGCCTGATGTGAAGCGGTTACCGTAACCGAATTAACGCTCGCAACGTAATATATCACTTGCGCGCCGCCACCACCGCTGCCATAGCAGCATCTCCTTCTTTTCTGGTGCCCTCACTCACTCGCAGGAACCCTCAAGGGAATTGTTATTTGGCTGCGGTATTTTGTCAGGTGGATCATTTCACTCATTCTTAGCCCCAGTATTTTATTGGAAACAATCGACGAATTGGATCTTTTTAATATATCATAATCATCTTCGACACAGTGTCTTTCACATGACATTATTAATATCATAGCTGACAGCAATTTATTGCATCTTCACATTGTGGCATCTCAACTAATGTACTCTATTAACTACGCTATTCTCAGCAATAATTACTTTAATCTTCTCTGGTATGTTAATAAAATAATACGATCTTTTAAAGTCATAAAGTCAATGAGATATTTTATTAAAAAGGGTAAAATAAAGCACGTGCGACGTTTATAATTGATCAGCCTGTACATTCCCTAATACTCGTACTCTCTGTATTTTGTGAGTACGTACAAAACGCTCTTCAAGAACGTACACATAGACAACGCTCACGGACACGAAATACCGGAATAAGCCGGACTAGTACGCGCGCGAGTGTAGCTCTACGAGTATACTCCTGCATGGCGAAGACAATCAGGACCCCTAGCCAAGTGTAATTCGTCTCGTAACGAACGCTTATGATAAAGAACTTATCATAAAGAACTAAAGTGTTTAACACTTTTAGTATGAGTTCTTTATCATAGTTAGATCACGTGACATTTGTCAATTCGAACATTTTAGTAACAGCTCCACAGTTCAAATTAGCGATCGCTACGCTTTTCTACTTCGCAATGGACTATTGACGCAGTAGATAAATGGCGCAATACTGCGATCAAACGCAACAAGTTGCCAAAACGCGATTCAGTATCGATGCAATCGCAAAAACACTAGTCGCCATGCTAAAAGTAAGTCTGCTATGTCCCTAATGCCTGAGATACGCGATGCCCGACAGTTTTTACGCTAGTAACATTGCTGTGTCTAAGGTAACCACACGTCCGTTGTAAAAAATAACTGCATTCGTCAAAGAAAAAATATGCGACTGAAACTTTACTTCGGAAACTATGCCAATTCGCACTAGACGAATTATTAGAGACGGCATTAGAAAAACGAGTATGGACATGACCATGGATTTTAAGAAGGAATGAACGTGGATCATCTGCTTTATTTTTAATGGAACTACGCAGTGCAGATCTAGGCGAGTACAAGAGTGTTTTGCTTGAAAAACTAGCCTCGTGTATCTTGGGCATTAGATATATAAAATAGATAATCTAACACCTACACTACATATAGTACAGAGAAAAGTCAATAAGAAACGCTATAAGATATAGACCAAGTAATATTTCTGTGGTATTGGGCGCCTCGAGCTGTAATATTCACACGGCGTGAGTGAGACATCTATCAATATTACAATAATATAATTCCGTCTTGTTATAATTTCTCTTTTCTATACTACATATTTCTTTTTAATATTCCACATCGGGTGTTGAAGTAGAAGTTGAAGCGGTAACCGTAGCCAAATTAACGCGCGACATGAATATCGCTTGCGTTTGCACATGGAGGTAAGCTTTGGCTCTAAAGATCGTAAGTCACTTAGAAACTCACAACTATCGATAACAATTTATAATAATCGACATTTGTCATAGAAATATCTCCTAGTCTCTTACAACTCAAAAAATATTACACCATAAATAACGAGCGATCGATACTGTATTGTTCTGTCTTCTCAATTTCTTTTAGATTTGACGTTTCAGTAAAATTATGATTATATTTGTATATAAAATGTACGCGTGATAGAAATTTTGTCATATCACAGTTTCCAATATTGTAACAAGGTTGTTTTAATAAGGCTTACCAACATAAATCCGTAGACTTGGCGACACGTGAATGTTGTTCGTCACCTAACTCGAAAATTTATATTTTCAGGACAAAAATCCTCAATCGAATCGAAAAATCGAAAATATTGCAATAGAAACATCTTATGAAATTTATTTTTGACCTTAAACTGGTTTTGCATTCGGTATTTTATACAATGGTTATGAAATGTATGAAATAAATTATTTTAACTTTGCCTAAAATTTTAGACTTTAGAATAACAGATAAACGGAGTTATCATATTGGCAATTCTTGTAATTAAAATGTAGTCAAAATTTAGTTCCGATACAGTCTCGATCTCACAAATGTCACATTTGATATACTCGTATTTACAATATGAAATTTAATTTGATTGGGAGTGAAGTGAATGAAGTTTAATTTAATTGGGATTATATGATCGAAAATTAAACAAACTAAGAATGTTATTTTGCAACAATGAGAACTCATAATAATTATTTAATTAAATCAAGTACGAGTATATATTTTATATTCAATTCGCATTTCAATCTCCATTCGGTCAAACTTCATACAGAAATCGTAAAATTATTACGAGAATTGACCTTCAGATTGTCGATGATAAACATGTCGTAGCCAATTTTTAGAATCCGTTAGATTACATTGCGGATAGCTGTTTTGATAATAGTGGAGCCATTAAGTACCATTTTCGTCAAATTATCACCCGAATGAATTATCACCGCCGAAGCTTAAGCCGATTACCATCGGATTTTTTGATTGCGAAAATCACACTTTAGCCACAGTATAAGTAATAGTACAACGTACAGTATGGCCACTCTCTGCCGCTCTCTCGTGTCGACCTCACCTCCCCTCTGAGACAAATCTGGAACAGTTTGTATAGCGCCGCACGCACACACGCTCATTCGCGCTCTGCATAGACGCCATTGTTTGTATTAGTAAATGACGCGACATTTGTATGGAGTGTCCAGGTGTGCTTTAGCTTAGATTGGTGGTAATTTTGTTTAGCTTACCTGGTAGAAACCATAGAGCTCTACCGACTGAGCTGAAGATGTTTGTCATTAACCTAAACCTAAGGTGTATTTTTGCAATCAAAAACTCCGATGGTAATGGGCTTCAGAATAGGCGATAAGACCCCTGATGGCGCATCGCCAAGTGTGCGGGACCTTGCTTTATGAGGCCACTATTTGTAGTAGATCATGAAGTTAATCTAGCCGAAACATAATTTAAAGTTTAACTTTAACATTTGCTTTTGTTACTCAGGATGCCATATAGAAAGGTGAAGTGTTAAAAGTAATTGAGTGAGTTATTGGCTTATAAATAACGCGAGAAATAGTGTCGTGATGACTTACTCGTAACATTGTGCATAAATAATAAATAAATAATTATTTCTGGACAATTTACACAGCGCCATCTAGTCCCAAATTAAGCGCAAGGCTTGAGTTATGGGTACTAGACAACTGATAAATGTACTTAAATACATTTTTTTTTTGTAAATATATACTTATAATACAAAGAAAACACCCTGACCAAGACAAACAGACATGTTCATGCATACAAATGTTTGTCTTGTGCGGGAATCGAACCCGCGACCTCGGAGTTAAAGTGGCCATTGCTAACCATTCGACCACCGAGCTCGTCGTCGTATGTTTACTTTCCACATAATACGTTACCAATAAATTATTGTGTCACCGAAAGAAACTGTCGTCTAAGATACAGACTACGCCTAGTTTAGACGGCAGTACTCATGAATGGATTACGAGTGATATGTGATAAGGTAGTGTTTATACCTAAGTCGCAATGTACTAAATATTTTCGTCAAATAATTTATTATTATTATAAAGACAATCCGCCTAAAATTAACCGTTATGTAATGCGGCGATTCTACAATATGGCTGCGAATAGGTACGAGTATATGGTAATTAGCTCTATTCAGAAGGCATACTCGTACACACAATGGGCTCTTCAGAAAATTATTAAGGCTGCAAATCCATATACTCTATTATTAACACAGAGCCTACTAGTAAATTTCATGGTACAAGGGTAAATTGTGGCTAATATGAATCTTTGCCGAGTTTCAATGCTTTATCCGGGAGCCTGAAGAGGGTCGAGAATTCCCGGGTTGAATGGCTACAATTCAGAAATTTACAGTGGTTTATGACAAATTCATGGCGAGGCTACAGATCTTTAATAAGTATTTTTACTTTTAAAGTGGAACAATTCACCTTCATCGCCTAGGTGGGACGTGAACCCACGACCTCTCGATTACCGGTCGAGTGCTCTTTCTAACTGAATAGTGCTAACTACTTAATAGGTAGATGGCGCCACACTAAGACTTTACAGCGGTAAATACAAATGGGACAATTCGGAACAATACAAATTGAAATGTCAAACCTTCCTGGTACCTCAGTTAGAAAGAGCACTCGACCGGTAATCAAGAGGTCGTAGGGTCAAGTCCCACCTAGGCGGGAGAGGTGAAGTTTTCCATTTTAAAAATATTTATATACTAAAACAAGTTGACCGAAATTAACTATTAAAATAATAAGTATTTTTACAATAGTATATCGTCTAAAGTCGCCTATACACGTTGGCCGAGCCTTACCGAGTGATGGCAAGCGCCAACATGTAGACAGCCCATTTGCTTTGCCTTGTCATCACTCGGTGTCGCTCGCCTAGTTGGCCGAGTGAAGGCAAGCGCCAACGTGTGTAGAGGTCATAAAATACTTGGAAGGAAAACATCAAATATCCTATAACATGGATATTCGAAGCTTTCGTTGCAATATTTTAGACGATATGCCAGTGTACAATGCCGTTATTTTCATAATTTCATTCCAGTATTTAGGCAATATACCACTACTTATTAATATTATTTAATTTTATAATATTATATTGTCATAATAGTAATACGACAATGTTATATAACAATATAATGTAGATATGTTATACAGAATGTTATGTATTTATGTAATGTATTTCTTTTAATTCACGGGTCAAGCCCGGTCATTTGATAGGCATACGCGGAGATATAGATCCAACACGTAGAGGCCCCTTTGAGAAGTTTGATGTAATGTTGTAATATAATAATATATAATAATGTATTTATTATTAAACGAATGAGTTGATTCTTGTCTTACTTTAGTCTTTCAATATTTGTGTCGATTGTTAAATTATTTTATTTTTTTATATTACTTTTATAAAAAATATTATTATTTATTTTATATTATGTTATTTTTATTATTATTGTTTTTATCGTATATCAGCTACGCTAAATGTTTATAACTTATGCCTTATTAAAGCAATCTTACGCTTGTATTTTCCTCACACTGAACCAATTAGCTAGCACTCAGTGTTATGAATATAAAGGAATTATAATTTAATCATTAATGGGGAAAAGCGCTAATGAACTTTATTAGTTATATAAATTATATTTATCGTTAGTATAAGTACACATCAGTATTAATTAATATTGTAGGACATATCAAACGTCATTCCAAATATTATATATAACATGTATATAAATTGTGTAATTTAGTAAAGTTTAAAATGGTTGTAAATTTAAATGAAATAATTTAAACATTGTAAAAAGTTATATCATTAAATGAATTACATGGTAATAATAAATGATATTTATGAAAACGATAAGCACGTATATTATAAAGCTACATTCATAATAATAATAGAAAACTTCGGAATAATTCACATTTGTCATAAACATCAACGTTACAACTATGTACATCATAATAATGTAAATTTTAATTAAATAATGATAAGTAGATGCGAAAATTACAGGTATCCTTCACGTATCATATAAAGAAAATATTATATCTTTTTTTAAACATATCACAGAAAATAATAATATCTAAAACAATTTTATAATTTAAACGAAATAAGAATTTAGTCAAGGTATCTAAGATACATGAATTAGAAATACATTACTGTATTCCATATTATCTTTTCATTGAGTTTTTTATGCAACTCTCTTTAAAAATATCTAGCTAAATAAGTAATATTGTTCGTGCAAGTACTTGCTACATGAAATATTCAAGAAAATATGGAAAAGATGTTACTGAATATATTAGCTAGTTATTTTTGTAATATAAATAAATACATTTGTGTCATGTTATATCACTTTCGATGTTTAACCTTTCGCGTGCCGCGGTCCCATAGTAGGATAGTGTTGGTACAGAGCTTTGAACAGCGCTAAAATTCGCGGCACGCGAAGGTTTAATTATTAAAATGTTCTTCCAGTCCTTATATTGTTTTTAAAAATATATCAAATGTAGACTATGTAATATATATTTCAAATTCAACTATTCATAACTATGGCATATCACAGTCTATATATGATCCAGGATACGGATTTTAGATACATATACAGCGCTAATTAAGTTTTTTATTCTTTCATTAAGATGATATATTTTTATTTATTTAAGGAACACAGTTCAATTACAGTATAGTATAAAACAATATATTGGATCTTTGATAATATTCATGTTCGATCATGAATGATCAATTAAATTGATCATTCATGTTCTTGATGATATTGATCAATCAAAATGAGAAATGAAAACAATAGGATATTAAATATTAAATACATTCCCAAAGTGGTCAATGTCGATTCCCAGATTTCGATTCCGACATGGGAGCCTACCCCCGAAGCCGAATCCGATTACCATCGCAAAAAAAAAAAAAAAAAAAAAAAGAAAAAAAACTAAGCTGAAGACATTAACTTAAAGCTTATGTTAAATTCTGGTGATCAAAAAATTCGACGGTAAACGGTTTCAGGTTCCGCCGTAGGACTCATGGTCTGATATTCATAGATTAGTAGTACAAGGGGTTTACGAAAATCAAAAAAGATATCATATAACGGTGTACAAAACAAAAAAAAGTTTGAAGAACTTAAGTAAAATAAAGAATATTTATAATAAATGATTATAATACTTACCGTCAGAAATCGCTCGTTTTATTTTTAGAGGCAGATTTTTTATTTTACATATACCCATATAGAAATATTGATACAGTAAATTGAAAAACACGATATTAATTTTAAAATTTATATAGTTCGATATTAATTTTACGATATTAATTTTAAAATGCATACTGGTGTATGAACTATACTTATATAAATTTTTTAATTGAATAATTTTCTAAAATGTTACATAATAAAACATCATATGTATAATTAATGTAAAATTAAATATAAATGAATGTTTCAACTAAATTGTTGTAAGTTAATGTAAATAATAGATTATTATGTATTTTATGTAAAAACGTAGGTGCCATTGTTTTGCAGTATTTTAGTAGTAAGTATACGTACGTATAATTGAAAAAAATGGATTTGATTTCGATAAGAAACCATAGTATTGTAAAATGTATATCAGAAAAATTATATCAAGCTGAATAAAGCGATTCTATTGACTTGGCCAACTCTTATATGGCATAGTTGTACAAAAGCTTCAAAAGTGATACACTAATCGAACTAATTACTACTTCCACTACATTTTAAACACACCATTATTATTTTATGCCAGTTTTATTGAGTTTTTTTTACAAATAATTACCCTGTTATTATTACGCGACTCTGTTAGCTTACCCGTATGTATCATAATCGAATAACTGTTATTATTTAAATTTCATACTTTTTTAAATTCTCAATTTGGCATAATAATGGTTGCAAAAAAAAACACTAGTCTCCGCCAACCCGAAGTTGAGCAGCGTGGTGTAGTATGCTCTTTACGCATTCGATAGAGGGGAGGCCCGTAGTGGGATGAATAAGGGTTGACGACGACGAAAATTTTATTTCAATATTGGTTCTTTTTAAATTACTTATTAATTAAAGTAATTTAATTTAATTACTTATTAATTAAAGTAATTTAATTTAATTACTTATTAATTAAAGTAATTTAATTTAATTACTTATTAATTAAAGTAATTTAATTTAATTAATAAGTAATAAAATTAATGACATATTACTCAATCAAAATTACGTCAAAAACTCCGTATCACCATAATAAGATGGTAATGGAGCCAGAAGCCTAGCCACTGGATGGCAATGCCTATACGCTGACCAAGATAACGGCCAGCCGTCTGGTCGAAAGAACAGTCGACCAAACGTTTCGAGATGTCTCTAAATAAGATTATGCAGGATATTTAAAATATTATGCCATTGAAATTCCAAAATATTAATTTAAATAATTATTTTATCTACCCACTCATATTGATGAACTGAATCTCAATTATTATTACTATAAAACTTATATTATAAGAAAAGCTATGTTAGTATCTTTATATGTTGTATATACTTTCTATAATCTTAACGTTTCAAATGTGGCTTCGAGGTAAGAGATTTGTGACGCCAAAATGGTGTCACATGTAATTAAGAATTTCTAGTCGAAAATAAACTACTTTTAAAAATATTTTGATTGTTTTTTTTTTCATAATTCAAAACAAGCATTCACATGGCGATTTCGTACCTTTCTATTAATGGTAACGTTATGTCCTCAGTAACATCATTATAAAATATATCTATATCTGTGTATGGATGTGTTGTCAATCATGTTGGCAGATATTTTAATTGACAACATGTCCATATACAGCTAAATTGTTAGACAACATGACCAACACGGCTAACATGTTGGTTAATGCTTTTAGGTGAACTTCCTAAAACCCTATCTTTTCTTACCCGCGCGGAAGATGTCAACCAGTGAGTGCCACCTGACGTAGAACAAAAAAGAAAAAAAAATAAGGCCATTAGTGCTCCTAAAGTGGCGCACTTTGAATAAAAGTCATATCACTTAGTTTATTATGAATATTAGAAATTCCTATTTACCAAGACAATAAAGTATTGTTACGTCATTATACCATCACTCCAAAAGTTTCATTTTAGAAGTAGTAGCGAAAAACGGCTTTTTTGTACTTTTCCTTTTTTATATAACACGTCAGGTGGCAGACATACGGTCCGCCTAATGTCAAGCGGTTATCGTAGCAATATTAACGCTCGTAACATGAAATACTGCACGCATGCCGGTACCCCCGCTGCCAACGCTGCAACTCCTTTCTTTCTGGGGACCTCACTCATTCGCAGAAACACAAAAACCCTCAAGTGAATTGTTATTTGGCTGCGGTATTCTCCTACTTCCCCAGTCGGGCCGCTTACAAATGCACAGTACTTTACCTCTCTTTCGCCAGAACCTCTTCGCTAGTCGGCAGGGTGCACCACGTGCAGGTGCGGTTAGCTTTGGCTCTAAAGATCATGGTGAGATACTTACACTCAAAATTTTCGCTAAATTGTTATTTTATTTTAATAACTTAAAAATACTTTACTAACTTAGTAAAAATCGGTGCATAGAAATTTCTGAAATACATCGTAAATGCTAAGATAGATTTTTCATTCAAATTGTCGCCACTTATGCAACACAAAGTTTTTTTTTATTTTATTTTTTGTTTTTATTTTATCGTTTAATATACAAAAATTACATGTACCTCATAATATTTAGTGACTTACCGTATAAACCGTTTTAAGTTTAACTAAGCAAGAATTCGTATGTTATATATGTATAACATACGAATTCTTAATTGTTTAACCTAAAACGGTTTTTACGGTATATAGCACTCCAAAAGAGTGCTATATAATAGTTCTAGACTTATTCTGAAAACGGGGCAAAAAAGCACCGATTCACTTCGATCACTAATATTAGTGATCGAAGTATGTTCATAAAGAAAACATTGTTTGTCTGTAAAGTCGGTTTAACGTCGGATAACGTCGTAAGAAAACATCGGCCGATGGAGTGAAAGAGAGATAGATGTGTCACAAGCCTAACGCTTAGGCCGATCGTGCCTCTCTATCGCTTGTACCGCGCTCTCTCTTACACGCTCGTCTCAGACGGAACGTGACAATGAATCATGTTTTCTCGTACGTGCAGCCGGCGTTTATCGATTTATAAGACGTATCACGTCAACACAAGGGTACAAAAATAGATAAAGGAAAAAAAGCCTGGTACACTAATCTAATCAGGCATTCGCAAGCAGTCACGTACGTACTTAGATTCCACGAATAGCCATTTATATGCTTCGAACCAAGGAAATTGCATAATATTGAGTACTTATCGCTGGGGTTCTTATATTATTGGACATAAAACTAGTGGATAGAACTGACAAAAGTCAATTGTGTTGCTGTTGCTGGCAAGCACATTGTAAGTTATTATAATTATAGGCTAGTCACTAAGCAGATACGATTTATTTAGAGCGAGACACTGCTTTCAGTTTTTTTTTTTTAATTTGACAGGAGACGGAGGGCAAACGGGTATGTGGGTCAGCTGATGGAAAGCAATCACCACCGCCCATGCAGCAACCGATGGGTCGGCGATCCGTTGCCAGCCTATAGTCTTTCCTATCTTTCTTTCTGGTGACCTCACTCACTTGAAGGAACACAACAACCCTCATGGGAATTGTTATTTGGCTGCGGTATTCTGTGAGGTGGAGGTACTTTTCCTAGTCGTGCAACTTAAGAAATACGCTATGCACTACCTCTCTTTTCGCCAGAGCCTCGTTTATCAGTCAGCAGGATGCACCACGTGCAGGTGGGGTTGGCTTTGGTTCAAAGATATTGATGATCCACTTACACCCCAAACGTGAGACCCTAAGGTGAGACAAGAAATGCAATAATGAAATTAATAAAAAAATATCTAGGGAATGACTAAAAATATTTTTTTTTAAATATCGTAATAACTTTATACTAATATAACTTTATCCAATGTATTAATATGGAATAAAATATGTATTGTATTAATTTAAGAGAGGTAGGGCAGCGTTAATTATTTTTAAATTGCCCGACTGGGGAAATACCTCTACTTCACAGAATACCGCAGCCATATAACAATTCCTGCGAGTGCATGAGGTCACCAGAGAGGAAGGAGTTGCTACGGAGACTGGTAGTGGAGTGGCGAGCGTTGAAATGGTTGAAACGGTAACCGCTTCACATCAGGCGGGCCAAATTTCGCCATCCAATGTATACTACATTAATCCAATGTATAAAAGAAGATTATAAAACCAATTGAAGTAAAAAATCGAATTTACGAACACAACATTTAAAGTAAAACTTTTCTATAAAATTTCAAACTGGAAAAGCTTAAAGCTTCTGGGTCTGGATTTAAAAGTTATACGTCTGTTAAGGCTTTTAATGCGATTATAAGAACAAAGTGGTCTATTTTTAAACTCGCTCGAGTTTTCATATGTAGAACACATTTTAAATGTTTTATAAAAGCCAAAAAGCTGAGTTACAATGGTGTATAGTACGATCGTATTTTTTTAACTACGTCAAGTGGAGTTAATAATCAAGCATTCAAACAGCCGGAAGGTTAATTCTCGTTATTATTTTGCGATCGCAATATGAAAGTTGACCGAATCGAGATTGAATTATGAATTGACTAAAAATCATATACTAGATTTCATTCTTCGTCATCATCTTTATCGGCCTGTATTTACCCACTGCTGGGTATAGGCCTATCCCAATGCTTTCCACCATATGCGATCCTCCGCTTTCCGCATCCAACCGCTACCAGCCACTTTTTTGAGATCATCGGTCCATCTTTCAACAGTTCTGTTGTAATTCCGCCCTCACCAGGAGCCCTACCATTTTTCAGCTGTTCAAGGGCTATTCCAATATTACCCATGCCGATGTCAGGAATGTCTTCGTTGTAGTGGCGAGTTAACGGAGCTCGGCGATCACCTACACGAGCAGCCGGTGTAGGGACAGATGCATGTGCAGCATAAAGATTGCTACAGTATCAATAGCTAGATATCATTAAATAATTATTATCAACTCTTATTGCTGGCAAAATAAAATTCTCAGTTAGTTGTCACTAAAAAAATATCGGTTGTCTGTAAAGTCGGTTTCCGGACGACACGACAATTTTACATGATAACGTCATAAGAAAACATCGGCCGATGGAGTGGAAGAGAAAGCGTTCGGTTTGTGACACATCTATTGTGTCACAAACCGAACGCTTACGCCGATCGTATCTCTCTATCGCTTGTTCCGCTCTTTCACTTGCACACTCGGCTCAGGTTTTTTGTCAAGTCTACGTCACGAATTTAGTTGTCAAAAATCTGTCATTTGCCATACTAAATACACCTGATGGCGTATGTAAATCACGCGATCATATTTGTCAGTCAAGAACATACCTTATATTTATTCATATAAAGATTTTACTTGTATATATAAACTTATCATTTTTACTTCTATATATCGACGCTTCCGGATACAAAGGTCGTAAAAGCCATTTTGGCTTTTTGGCAAATGGCTTTTACGACCTTTGTATCCGGAAGCGTCGATATGGTACAAACGTATCATGGAACTATATAAATAAATTTATATATAACACAGCGATCTCAATTTTGTGTCACATTTATAAGTTTCTAAGTAAGTTTCCTCTTAAGAAACCCTCGTAAATGGTTATTTCCTGTGCTTACACTAACCTCTGGAGGAGTGGAATCGTCGACAGCGTCGTAATGATAACATTTTACGACAACACCTCCCTGGGACACGTTTGACCCTAAACAGATGTTAATGACATAGGTTTTACTGCCGAGATCAATGACTCTAAAAACAACTCGATATTTGCTCTGTAGCTACGATATCGCTAAGCGATAAGGCCGCCTTTTGTATTTTATTTTTTAAGAGTTTATTGTTAAAAGTTATCTCTTTTTTTTTTGGTGCAATAAAGAGTATTGTATTGTATACTCAACAATACTGCCGAAATCGATGATTATAAAACCAACTCGATATTTGCTCTATGAACAATGAATATAAACGAATCGATGGATTTTCGGCATAGGTTCTTATGAATCAATCGAATTTCAGCACAGCCTAAATACCTGCAATGTAACTATCACAGAAATCTAAATAACAACGGAAGTTCGCGAGTTGCACCCTCCGGTGCTAATGATATCGCAAGAACGCATCGGCTCTTTTCTTTAGATACATTTACTACTACATCGGGTGACAAACAAGCATACGGCTCGCCTGATGTAATGTGTTTACCGCAACCATATAAACGCTCGCAACATGAAATATCGCTCGCACGTCACCACCACAGCCATTGCCAGCGTAGCAACACCTTTCTTTTTTTTTTTTTATACTTCTTCGGGTGGCAGACAAGCATACGGCCCGCCTGATGTGAAGCAGTTGCCGTAGCCATATTACCGCTAACAACATAAAATATCGCTCGCGCGCCGCCACCCCCGCTGCCATCGCAGCATCAACAACCCTCAAGGGAATTGCTATTTGTCTGCGGTATTCTGTGAGGTGGAGGTACATTCCCCAGTCCTAGAGCGTACAATTACGCTCCTTACCTCTCTTTTCGCCAGAGCTTCGTTTGTCAGTCAGCAGGGTGCACCGCATGCAGGTGAAGTTGGCTTTGGTTCAAAGGTGTTGATGAACCACTTACACCCCAAAAGTCACCTCAGTCTTCAGAATCAGATAGAGGGCCTTGTCTGGCAAGAAAAAAACAGCTGTGAAGATCCTTTGCGTCCTTGCGAAGTCATTAGCACCAGAAGGAAAGAATGAAAGAAGTATAAGGCTGGCAACGGATCGGCGACCCTTGATGTTGCTGATCTCCATGGGCGGCGGTGATTGCTTTCGATTAAGTCACCCATATGCTCGTTTGCTTCCCTATCATGTATGAATTGCAAGCGTTCATTCCTTTAAACCGTGTGGTTTGGCCGTGTGGTTTCCGGCAGACTAGAATAGAATCACTCCGTCTCTTCCTGTGGATGTCGTACAAGGCGACTAAGCGAAATACATTACCAAATATCGATCAGGCCTCCCCAACCCGTCTGGCCAGCGTGGGGAGTGTAGGCCAAATCCTCCTTCCGTCTAGGACGGACGAGAGAGGGTCGTGCTCCTGTAGTGGAGACTAAAATGGGCCTGATGATGATTCCTTTAAAACTACACTAATCGAGTGATGGTGGTCCTCACATTTAGGATACGTACATACCATAGATACTCGTACCTTACTGCGATACTTCTCGGTCGCTGCTTATTTCACTTCGCGATGAAAACAAATGTATGCAAATACACAAGTACGGAAATGCCGAACGATATCTGCTATGCCTCGCGGCCTTCATGGATGCTTGCCTCGATGTCGACGCCAAAATAAAATATTTTATTTTTACTTCGCTATCGACAGCAATCATTGGTATGACCAGGGTGCTTAGTTCGAGTTCGATCATGTAAATGTAAACAAACCGACCAAATAGAAAAGAACTCTCATGTTGTGAATTTATAAGACGCGTGTTACATATCAAAATTATCTGACTTACTTGCTCACATTTTGAAGTGAGCAACCCGGCTAATTTGGATATGTAACACGCGCTGGTAAATTCACAATATAAAACTTTTTAACCGACTTCAAAAAAGGAGGAGGTTCTCAATTCGACTGAATATTTCTTTTTTGTATGTATGTTATTCGATATCTTTGCGAATTGTGAACCGATTTTCGTAATTATTTTTTTATTTGAAGGGTATGATTGCAAGGTAGTCCCATATTCACCAAGTCAGGATCTGATGATGGGATGCCAGAGAAATCAAGGGAAACCCCGAAGTAAAGATAAATTTTATAAGCACGTATGGTCAAATTCAATTTTTTATTTGAAAGGGTAATTGCGAGCTGGTTCCATATTCACCAAGTCAGGGTCTGATGATTGATGATGATGATGAAATTTGCCCTATGGTATTCGGCAGAATAAAATTATGCCACTCCATTGCTCTGCGCTGGATGTCGTACAAGGCGACTAAGGAATCTTGTGTCACACGATAACTTTTCTCCCGGAAGACGGGCAGCAACGTCTGCCGGGGTATTCCACCAATAAGCTGCGCTCGCCAACTGAAGTCGGTTTCAATTTTTTGTAAAAATCAACTTTATTTCTCAATATGGTCTGCTTGTTAACTTTTAACACATTCGAATGTGACCAAATTAGTCGCACTAAGCAATCAGGCTGGCATTTCGGTTTCTTTGGCTGTTTACTTGTGTGATTGTTATGTTCTTTAAAAAGGTGAAATTAAGTTGATTTTGGTCGTGTGGTTTCCGGCAGACTAGAATAGAATCACTCCGTCTCTTCCCGTGGATATCGTACAAGGCGACTAAGGGAAATACATTATCAAATATCGATCAGGCCTCCCCAACCCGTTTGGCCAGCGTGGGGAGTGTAGGCCAAATCCTCCTTCGAGACTTCGAGGCTCTGGCAAAAGAGCAGTAGGGTACAGTGTATTTGTAAGTTGCCCAACTGGGGAAGTACCTCCACCTAAGACATTCAATAAGAGTTTCCTAGAGGGTTGTTGTGTTCATGTGAGTGAGTGAGGTCACCAGAAAGGAACGAATTGCTATGTTGGCAGCGTGGGTGGCCATATGATTCTTTGCCACCCAGCGTAGTAAAAAAAACCTATCTTTAGCCGCAACAAATACATATTGATTACAAATTGTAATATACTGCTTTTCTGACTGTGGGGTGGAGACCTGGTGACCTGAAATACAGGCATCTGCCTAGTTTAGGAACTAGTCTTCCACCACACACAGCTACCTAAATTGTCTGTCACTGTCGAATGGCTAGCAACGGCTAATTTGTCTCCGAGGTCGCGGTTTCGATCTCCGCACAAGACAAACATTTGTGTGCATGAACATGTTTGTTCGTCTTGATCTGGGTGTTTTCTATGTTTATGTATATAAGTATGTATAAATTTACAAAAAAATGTATTTACGTACATTTATCAGTTGTCTAGTACCCATAGTACAATCTTTGCGCTTAATTTGGGACTAAATGGCGCTGTGTCTAGTTAAACATTTATTCATTTACTGTACTTTCTTTCTAACTGTTTGTGGGAGAAATAAGTAAATTTATTATTAATATATAATTAGTGTATGTAGAACGTCATAATTATTCATCACGTTAAAAGTAATTTTATCCTTTGTAAAAACATGCCTCAGATTTTATTTATATGGAATATTTTTACAGCGCTTCAGAAATGCGAAGTAATAACGGACTTTTTCCTTATTTTCCGGGACACAATGAAAATATCCATGAATGGACGCGGAGTCTCGGGAGACTTAAATATCCACGATGTACTTTGAGACTCGGAAGACTTTAATAAGCGGCGTCTGACTTTATTGTGGTTTAATAAAGGATGCGACAGTTTTTTGGACTTAATATTTTAAGTATTTGATATAAAATGAAGATTAAGGTTAAAAGTATTTGCAATCTTTTGACGTGATCGCCGGCTGCACACGAAAAAGCAAGATTAATTGTGTAAGCGAGAGCGCGGAAGAAGCAATAGAGAGGCACGATCGGCCTAAGCGTTCAGCTTGTGACGAATCTATCTCTCTTCCACTCCATCGGCCGATGATTTCTTATGACGTTATCACATAAGATTATCGCCCGTAAACCGACTTTACAGACAAACATTTTTGTTTATAAAATTACTAGCTTTCGCCCGCGGCTTCGCTCGCGTGAAATTTGGGCAAACACGTGTTTACTCATTTATCTATAGAAGTACTCATGTAAAGTTTGAGATAAAATAGTCCAATTAATCTTCTTCCGTTTCACCCTCTTAGGGGTAAAATTTGAAAAATCTTTTTAAGTAATTTCGTGTTCACTACATTATATTTAAAATCGATACTATTTTCGTAATTGACGTCCCAGAAAACCATAGAATCAAGACCCATATTGATATTATGACATTTCAACCCCATCGTACCCACACAGGGGATTTTTTTATGTCACGTCGGCTATGTTGGATTATAGAATAGTTGTTTTTTCCGTAATCAGCGACCCGATAAACTATAAAATAATACCCATGACGATTTTCAGACTTTTTGACCCCATTTTAGACATTTCAACCCCACGCACCCCAATAGGAGATGATGGTCACGTTAGCTACGTTGAATTTTAAAATCGTCGTTGTTTTCGTAATCAGCGACCCGATAAACCATAATAACAATACCCATGACGTTTTTCAGACTTTTGGGACCCATTTTACCCTTTTATGGGGTAGAATTAAAAAAAATCCTGAAACACGTGTTTAGTCAGTTATCTACATAAGTACTCGTGTAAAATTTAGGATAATATAGTCCAACTAAGCTCGTTTCCCCATACAAACTTTGGACCTCCGTTTCACCCTCTTAGGGGTAAAATTTGAAAAATTATTTTAAGTAATTTCTTGTCCACTATGTTATATTTTCAAATCGATGCCATTTTCGTAATTGACGTCCCAGAAAACCATAGAATCAACACCCATATTGATATTATGACATTTCCACCCCATCGCACCCCCACAGGGGCGACTTTTTGTCCCGTCGGCTATGTTTGATTAGAAAATAGTTGTTATTTTCGTAATCAGCGACCAGATAAACTATAAAAACCATACCCATGACGATTTTCAGACTATTTCACCCCATTTCACCCCTTCAGAGGTTGAATATTGAAAAATCCCGAAACACGTGTTTACTTATTTATCTATAGAAGTACTCGCGTAAAGTTTCGGATGAAATAGTCCAACTAATCTCGTTTCCCCATACAAACTTTGGACTCCCGTTTCACCCCCTTAGGGGATGAATTTTGAAAAATCCGTTCTTAGTGTACCCCTAGACGTCATAAGGAATCTACGTGCCAAATTTGGAATCTCTAGACCAGGGTTTCCCAACCAGGGGGGCGTGTCCCCCTAGTGGGGCGTAGAGGGATGTCAAGGGGGGCTTGAGACGTTTGTGTTTTCAATAGAAAAAATATTTCAATGCGTTATTGAAGTAAACACTGTAGGTAGAATATGAAGTAAACACTGTAGGGATAATGCAAGCTCAAGTATCTCACTTGTATTGTCACTATACTCCCTAGTACTCTTATAGGTTGGTTGATAAAAACGTTTTAATTTAGTCAAAGTTCATTTTGTGATTATTTTTGTACAAATTACATAAAAATAAATGTTGTTAAAATAATGCGATTTTTATTGTAGGTCACAAATAATATTTTCATGCCCCCCGCATGAAAATATTATTTGTGATCCGGGGAGCCTTGATGTAAAAAAGGTTGGGAAACCCTGCTCTAGACCCAGCGGTTTGGGCTGTGCGTTGATATATCAGTCAGTCAGGACTTTGAATTTTATATATATCGACGGTGGAAAGGAAAAACAAATGAAACGCCATTTTGACCGAAATTGAGTTTTATATGCAGTTCGATAGGGTTTTTGATTCTCTATCGATCTGTCTGGGTTACAGTCTATTTGGAGGTACTTTTTGGCGTTTCATTTAATGTAAAAACAGGGCCATTTTAAAATTTCACTCCCTTCAAACGACAATTTTATGACATATATTATTAACATTGTCGTATGATGAATCTAAAATACCATCAGCGTGTTTTAATTTATTGACTTAACTAACTTTTTTACGACGATGGCATATAATTCATTTTACCCGTCTGTGTATTTTTTACCTTTGGCTTTTTATTACTTTTTCCCTACTAACATATAAGAAGACGTGTCGCATAACTTTTTGTTCCTTGCAAGAAAAACATAACTAGTGGTGTTTCAGTTGTTTTTCCTGTCATATTTTTAATTGTAAACGTCTTATCAGTTACTTTCACTAACTGTAATATATTTTATTTTGGTGAGTCAATTGTTTTTCTTTACATGAATTTTTACGAGGTAGGCGCTTTATATGTGTGTTTTTGAAATAGTTGATAAATATCGTGTGATCAAATTGGCGTTTCACAATAATAAGGTACCAGTTGCAACAATAACTTGACGTGCACACAGCACGTGACTGCTCAATCAAGTGATTTCCGGATGCAATGTTCCATAATGGTAACTTACCGTAATAAATTCTTTGAGCCTTCATCTATCCAATGGTGTGACTAAATTTTGTATGGAAATGATAGATTTATAGCTGCAACACTAACTGTATCCTCCGATTTTGTTAATATAATTTGAATTGCCGGATAAGAGGCTCTTCATTACCTATTAAGAATAGAGATTGAGTGGGTTTTGGCTGGAATGGCATTATTTATTCCCAACAGTGCCGTGGTTTAATCGGTCTTGTGGGGAAGCAAACTCCGCAAGCAAGCTGCATACGAGGCTTGGACTACGGCTCGTATTAATGGAGATCCTGGTGTTTATGTCTTGAAACGCGAGTTCAATGCTGCCTCGAGGTTCAGTAAGAAAGTAATTGCCAGGGCTAAATTTGAGTGCATCATCAGGATTGGTGAGCGCCTAGTTAAGTTCTTGTTGGTCGCTTGCTAAGGGTGCCGAAGGAAACTGTTTCTTTCTACCACTCCGAATACAGGATGGTAGTCGGGCCCACAGTGCTAAGGAGAAAGCCGATCTGCTGGGGAAGCTCTTTGCCTCAAACTCGATTTTGAACGACAGAGACGCTTCACCACCTTCCATCCCGCGGTGTGCTATTTTCTAATGTGGCATGCCGAAAATATGTCTCAACGAGATGTTCAGCGGGCATTGCTATCCCTACACGTTTATAAGTCGAGTGGGCCAGATGGTATTCCGGGTGTGGTGCTAAAGCAGTGTACTGCTGAGTTGTTTCCCTGTTCTTACGCGCCTTGTTGCTCTCTCTTATTCTACCAGGCAAGATCCGTCATTGTGTAACACTGCGAACGTGCACCCAGTGCCAAAAAAGGGTGACAGATCAGACCCATCGAATTACAGTCCTATCGCTGTTATCTCCCTTTTCTCCAAGGTATTGCAGTGCTTGATTAACAACCGTCTCCTGAATTGCCTAGAAGAGCACGACTTGATCAGCGACCATCACTACGGCTTTCGTCATGGTCGCTCGACTGGTGTAGTTTATCTTACACATTGTTGGGATTCAGCCGTGGAGAGTCAAGGTGAGACATTGGCTGTTAGTCTGGATATAACGAAGGCATTCTATCGGGTATGGTATCGTAGTCTTCTTTCAAAGTTGCCTGCATACGGTCTACCTGAGGGTTTATGCGAATGGGTCGCTAGCTTTCTGTCCAGCACAAGTATATTAGAGCCATTGTGGAAAGCAGTTGCTACGATGGCATCGACATTATTGCTGGTGTCCCGCAAGGCTTTGTATTGTCCCCGACGCTGTTTTTGCTGCATATCAATGATACGTTATCTATTGACAGCATTCATTGCTATGCCGACGACATCACCGGGGACACTTATTACACGGATCGAGCTAATATTGCCCGCTCTCTGGTAGAGCCGCGAATAACTTGTGTTAGAAATCGGGAGCACATTGAAAAATGTGTCCGATTGGGGGCGACAGAATTTTGTTCAATTCGGCCCTACTTAGACACATGTCTGCGTGTTCACCGATAAGAAAACCTCCTTTGGTGTAGCTTCTCAATTCCAGAACACACTCCTTACCATCGCCAAAAATATTGGGATTCTCGGAGTTGAAGGAGAAGGTAAAGCTGTCGTCGAAGAAACTAGGTGTGCTCAACATGACTCAATTGAAAGGTTTGCTGTGAGGATTGTTGACGATACCAAACTGACAGACGGTCTAGAATCTTTAAGTCTGAGAAGAGATTTTGCGTCCCTTTGTGTGTTCTACCGATTGTACAATACAACGGGGTGTCTTCAGAGTTGTTTGACATTATGCTACAGTCGCACCGCTCGCCATCGACAGGGACTTCAACCTCACACATTTGAGCCTAAGTGGTCGTGTACTGTGGAGTTCCAAAAAAGTTTTATCCCACGTACTGTTAAGCTGTGGAATGAACTGGTTGTCGAGGTTTTCTAAGGAGACTAGAGCATGGGAATCTTCAAAAAGGGCGTGAGAAGGTTTTTACAGGATCGGCAACGCGCGTATAATGCTCCAGATGTTACAGGCGTTCATAGGCTACGGTAACTGCTTTCCATTAGGTGGGTCGTATGCTTGTTTCCTACTTTAGTGGTATAATAAAATCAAAGGAGGCTTTCAGAATGGACTGTTGATCGCCAGACACCAATATACTCAGAGGTTCAGCTGATCGTTCAGTGTGGATATCTTTGTGAGAGACCTTTATCCATGACTAGTTGACATGCGTAAGCTAAAATTATAAAAGCTTAACAATCTCTTGCCTTTCATCGTTAAAATTTCATCATAGATATTTTAACGATGATGAAAGGCAAGAGATATAAAATTGTATTGTAATCGGTCTTGTACAAATGATCGTATAAGTCCTATTACAATACAATTTTATATGAATGAAGACATTTTCAAACTAGAAAAGTAACCAGATCAATCAAATCCCTGTCCCGACTATGGCAAAACAATAACATTTTAACATTGCTTGTGATCGATAAAGTGTTTTACCAATGTATAAAAATAAGGATACATAGTTTATAATACTTTTTTCCTATTCGTAATTTTTTCGTTAAAGTGTTATAAATTGTTTATCCATATTTGTTTAAATTTTACTTTGATTTTTCATAGATTTTTCCCGGCAAACTTGTATAAAAAACGGCGCATAAATTAATTTACCCCATTAACCATTTTTCTTAGATGCCGTATAAAGTATCTTTCCCTACTCACTTGAAAAGTCATTTAAATGAAACGACACTATCTCTTAAAATATAGATTAAAATCGTTTTATTTTATATACTGTATATATGTAATATCAAGTTTAATCTGCACGCAAAAAATTAAAAATATCCTCCAATAAATAAAAAAGTTATGATGTTTTTTTCAATTTTAAAATCTTTAAACAGCTCTACTGAACAATTGGCCAAATGTCGCTTATTTTGTTTTGCCTTTCCACCGTCGATATAGATACAACATTTTTTTCCCGCTAACTGTCGTTCCCATGGGATTTTTTTAAAATACAGCCATAACTAAAATTTATATTTACTAAGGTATGTATGCATGCTAGATAAGGTATGCATGCATGCTAGATTGAAAACATCTAGATTTTTATATACAAAAGTTTTTTCCCGCTAACTCCCGTTCCCGTGGGAATTTTGCAATATCCTGTTGCAACTAAGCTTTAAGTTTACTAAGGTACCTGCATGCCAAATTTCAAGCGTCTAACTTAAGCGGTTTAGATTTTTCATACAAAAGGATTTTCCCGCTAATTCCCGTTCCCGTTGGAATTTCGGGAATTCCTTTCTTAGTGCACCTCTACGGTACCTAAGCTACGTCCCTTCCAAATTTCAAGTGCCTACGTTTAGCCGTTTAGGCTGTGCGTTGATATGTCAGTCAGTCAGTTTCTCCTTTTATATATTTAGAAGAAGAAGATAATCAAACACGCGTGCGCAAGGCAGTCTAATCGATCACGCAAGTCAAGCAACATCGATCTACACCTATCCACGGATGGGTTTATTTATCTCGCTTTCCTCCGCGCTTCGGAGGGCACGTTAAGCTATAGGTCCCGGCTGTTGTCATTAAGCCAAGCCAGTATCATTTAGATGGCTTGAAAACACCGACATCTACCAACCTGCAGTAGAGCAGCGTTGTGGAGTATGATCTAAATCAATTCGATTGAGGGGAGACTCGTATCCCAGCAGTCGGATGAATAAGGGCTGCCGACGACTAAAGTTAAAATGGCAAGTCTACAAAAGAGCAAGAAAGAAAGAGACGACCATATATTCTCGCTGTACATTTTCGGTATCAGCTGGGTATCTAACGATTTAAATCTCGTGCAAGATATATTGAGGCTCTATAAAAGAAGGCTCTCTAAATCTAAGATACGTGTGATAAATCGACGACGCTTCTGAATCCGTAGAAAAATATAGACATACCGCCTACATAAAATTGGGAACTAAGGGCGTTGACACAGTCAAAAATATTTGTAACATAAGGGCCTACCGCCGAAGCTGAAGCCAAACCATCCAACTTTAGCTTAGATCAGCGTTCATCATCATCAGGCCATTTTAGTCTCCACTACAGGAGCACGACCCTCTCTCGTCCGTCCCTGACAGAAGGAGGATTTGGCCTACACTGCCCCCCACGCTGGCCAGACGGGTTGAGGAGGCCTGATCGATGTTTTATAATGTATTTCCCTAAGTCGACTTGTACGACATCCACGGGAAGAGACGGAGTGATTCTATTCTAGTCTACCGGAAACCACACGGCTAGACGATAGATCAGCGTTAATTATCTTTAACTTAGCTGGTAGAAAGCATGGAGCTCTACTGACTAAGCTGAAGGTATTTGTATTAACTTAAACCTCAGATCTGAATTCACGTTCAAAAATCCGATGACATTCGGCTTAAATTTCGACGGTCCCTGAAGTAGGAGTAGGATCAAATGACTGATGCGGCAGATAGATGCTGGTGTGGAGGCCATGTTCTGGCAAGAGCAGCGTGGGACGGTCGCTTACGATATGAACAGAAGCAACGATCCGCTGTGGTTTGCATGTAAGTGGCATTGCCACGCTTGAAATCGATTTTGGAGGTGTCACAGTAACATGAAATGAAGATGATGATGACAACATAACATATATAACAATCTTCCGTCCAAACACGCTACTTTAAATGTATATGTACTTATGTTACTACCTGACCCGGCAAACTTCGTACCGACATTTTTTTGCTGTTTTTGTAAATATTTTCGAAATTCCTGAAAGATTTGTTTAACTTTTTAACCCGCCTCCATCTCGCATAGTCTTCCGTGTCATTTGCTCACTCACTTTTCATATTATGAGACTTTTTTTAAAATCTTTTATTTCTTTAAAATTTTCTTTTACACACCTTGTCCTAACAATAAAATAAAAAAGTCCTAATAATAAGTCCGTAGGGCAGCTTGTGGCGAGCTGTTGTGTGAGTAGCGACACCACGGACCCGAGTCTCCAGAGAGTCGGTCAGGGCTTCGTCTCCGACGTGTCTATATCCGATAGCAGAAAAAAAAGAATTATCTAATTTGGCGCAGTCGTTCGGAAATTATGGGCGTACAATCACTGAGGTATAGTAATATTACCTCAGTGCGTACAATGCGTACAAAAATTTCGGCAATTCATTTTTATTTATAGGAAAATATTAAATTGATTCACAAAATTAAATCTGATTTGCACATCAAATCCTGCATTTGATGTGCAATAAGTAATTTTTGATGTGCAAAATAGGTTAGGTTAGTAATGTATTTTTTTGATATTACGTTAAATTGTATTCTTATTTATATATAGATGGCGTCCTACAAGTCTAACTGCTCCAAGGTTTGAAGAACGCCATTCGGCAAATCCAAAAATAGATTCCAATTACCGTCTTTGACTTATTATTACGCAAACCTAGAAATACTTAAATCTTGAATGGAAAATTAATACCTACTGTAGTATTCGATATGAATAATATAATCAAGTGATGCTCGATCTGCTTTTGGACGGACGGATGAAGCAAATCGAGCCTCGGCACAGTATAAGTAATAGTATTTTTTTTACGACATAGCCATATTAACGCTCGCAACATAAAATATCGCTCGCGCACCATCACCCTGCTGCCAATGCAGCATCTCATTCCTTTCTGGTGACCTCACTCACTCGCAGAAACACAACAACCCTCAAGGGAATTGTTATTTGGCTGCGGTATTCTGTAAGGTGAAGGTACATTCCCCAGTCGGGTAGCTAACAATTATGCTCCCTACCTCTCTTATCACCAGAAGGCCAATTCTCGTAATTTTTCTACGAACGCAGATTGAAAGTTGACCGAATCGAGATTGAATTGTGAATTGACTAAAATTATATACTTGATTTCATTAATTAATTATAATCAATTCTTGTTGTTGGCAAAGTAACGTTCTTAGTTTGTTTAATTTTCACTCATATTTCGATATAATCCCGCTTAAATTTAATTTTGAAGTTACATATTGTGTTACGAGAATACCAAATGTGACATTTGTGAGATCGAGACTGGATCGAAACTGAATTTTGACTATATTTTAATTACGAGAATTGCCCCTCAGAGCTTCGTTTGCCAGTCAACAGAATGCACCGCGTGCAGATGAAGTTGGTTTTGGTTCAAAGATGTTGGTGAAACACTTACACCCCTATATTACGTACTGTATGGCCACTCCCTGATTGATTGAATGATTAATTAATACTTTATTTGACAACAGATAATATACTACGAACGAAGTTTGGCAGTCCTTGCGTTCGGTTCTGTTCGCGAAGGGAGGTGAGGTCGTCTTATGAGAGCGGCAGGGTCTTATGAGAGTGGCCATACTATACGTAGTATTATTACTTATACTCTGCTATAGCAGAGTATAGGTAATAACACTATAGTGTATAACGCCCAATTAAAATATGTAGGCACGTACCTCTACATTCATTACATGATCCGTTCTAGGTATCGTTTATCTTGGTTTGTTTATAAAGGCTCTCGGTGTTGGCTCGATGCTTGTTTAGTACAAAGTTGCGACAGCAAATTGCCCCTGTTTGCGAAACCCTTATATTTGTAGTACACGTGATCGATACTATCCATCAGACTCGGGTCACCGAGTATTGGTCATAGCTTCAATGGATGCAGAATAAAAATTTTATCACAAAATTTTAAGAGATATTTTTTTAGTTCGTTGATGCAGGTGTTATTTTGCGAAAGTCAAAGTTACAGGCAATTTGATTTACACTACTTTGCGTGCTTCCGCCACCAATTAGTTCATGAAATTGACTGCCGGCCGGTGCCCACCCACTACCGTTAGTAGATGCATGCGACTGCCGTGGCTGCTTCGAACGTCTCTGCTCTAGCTGCTGCGGTCGTCTACGCGACTCTCCAACATCTGAAACAGATTGCGACTGCTGCTGCCCCGATTGCCGTGGTCATCTCTGCGATACGTGTCTCGCATCTCCGCGAGGCATCATCAGGCGATCTGTAGATGTTGATGGTTAGGACAACAACCTACAAATTAGATAGATGATTTTTATACTACGTCGGATGGCGAACAACATTTAGTTGTTCTGATGTGTAGCGGTTACCGTAGTCATATAGCCGCTTGCAACGTAAAATATCGCATCAGAAATGCCCCCTTTTTTTAAATGTATTTTATATATTTTTTATTTACTACATATTTAATTTTAATTAATTATCTTATAATCTCTAATATTTTCAATTGAAATTATGACTTTAAAATTATGTGATAAATTATATCAATAAACTCTTTTACGTTTGAGAGTGAATCACTTTAAAATGGAATTAATTGTTCTGAATTAAGTAGCTCTTTCGACCTCAAACGTGCGTACCCCTAAAAAATGAAATGAAGTGTATTTTATATTATTATCAAAAGACATTCTAATGACACACTAAAGCGCTCGATGCATACGTTTGACTTACCTACTGATCGTTAAATTAAATGGAATATTTTTTTGGCTATTGTTATTGCATTATTGTTTTTTAAGGATTTAATATTTCTCTTAAGAGATTGCTGCGCGTACTCCTTGATGCAATCTCGCGTACCCCTGAAGGTACGCGTACCGCTAATTGGGAAACACTGTCCTAGACAAACAGAACACACTCTTTAATGTTTTTTAACGGTTAGTCCCTTACACCTCAAAATATAAATAAATAACATATTTATTTATATTTAGAGTGTAAGGGACTCACTGCCACCTTAATCCTTAATTACTCGCATGAAGAAAATTACATTACTGACCGCATGTGGTCACTGGTAACCCAAAATTATATGAATAATTTTAAATATATATTAAATATATAGGTAAATAAAATTATTTTATTATATAAGTACTTGATTAATTCTATAATATTTAAAAAATACAACTTGAAATAATATCTAATTAAACAAAAACAAGCTAAATTAAAATTTATACTTTTATCAAGATCAAAGTTAAGGGTCAGAGGCAACATCATCTGCAGGTGATGCAACCTGCTGTCTAGCTTACGAGTCTCTGGCGAAAGAGAAGTAGGGCATATCGGGAGAGTACGTCTATCTCAGAAATCCACGCACCGAATAACAATACACTGGACGATTGATATGTTCCTGAGGGCGAGTGAGGTCACTAGACGTGAGAAGATGCTGCTTTATTAAGTAGCGGTGGTGTTAAAGCTATACTCTAGTTTGACGACCGATTTGGTAAATAACTTATAAATAAATAAATATTCCTAGACAAATTACAGACTGCCATCTAGTCCCAAACTAAACAAAGCTTGTACTATGGATACTAGATAACTGATAATAGATAACTGATACTATAATTAAATACAATTTGTATGTAATAACTCCCAAATATACAAACGTTGGCCTTGTGGTTTCCGGCAGACTATATCTATTATAGTCTGCCGGAAACCACAAGGCTCACATCACTCCATCTCTTCCCGTGGATGTCGTACAAGGCGACTAAGGGAAATACATTAGCAAACATCGATCAGGCCTCCCCAACCCGTTTGGCCAGCGTGGCGAGTGTAAGCAAAATCCTCCTTCCGTCTGTAGTGGAGACTAAAATGACCTGATGATGATGATGATGAAATATACAAACTCCTAGGCCAAGACAAACACACATGTTCATGCACACAAATTTATCTCACGTTCGGGGTCGAACTCGCGACCTGGAAGTCAAAGTCGCCACTATGCTAGCCACCGAGCTCGTCTATACATATGTGACAATATGATTCCATCTATATTTTAGGTTACACGTTTGGAAAATTGAGCATGAATACTACCACAAAATAATCATAACAATAAGAGCGAACATGAAATAATACCTGAATTTCAAGTGGATATATGCCATTTTCAATTGTTACCTGCGTTTATTTGCCCATCGTTGCTGTGGCATCATCCTACCGCAGCAAATCTTGAGGATTGACGTGTGGTACAAGTTTCAAACTTTAGCGAAATAGCATTCTTACTGAGCTCGACATAGAACGGTATGTTAAAAACCGTGAGGCCACTAAGGCCACTGACTTGGCTTAACGGCTGTTATCTGGTGACAACAGCCGGGACCGACAGCTTAACATGTCTTCCGAAGCACAGAAGAACTCGAGATAAATAAACCCATCCATAGACGGAGAACCAAAGTTGTCGACATAGTGAGTATGCAAACGGAAGTGACAATGGGCCGGTCACATCTGCCGAGTAAGTGATGGCAGATGGGGGAGGAAGGTATTAGAGTGGAGGCCCCGCGTTAGACGACAAAGTGTTGGGTGCCCTCCTTCTAGATGGTCCGATGACCTTAAGAAAGCGGCTGGGAGCGGCTGGATGCGGAAAGCGGAGGATCGTATCTGGTGGAAAGCATTGCGGAAGGCTTCCAGCAGTGGGTAGAAACAGGCTGATGATGATGATGATAGATAGGCTACGGTTGACGTGGCTTAACTTGCGTGATCGATTGGACTGACACGTGCAACGACGCTATCGGGCTCCTCACTGCTGAGCTGAAAACGTAATTTTAATTATTTACACTTTACTTTGTCTAAAGGTTGCTGTTAATCATCTCTGGGAACAATTTGATGAAATCAGTTTCAGCTATTTATGGCGTGGTAATGGTTTTTTTTTAGATTAATATATTAATACGAGTCCTTTATAGGTCCGACTTTGGTTTTATTTCTTTATATTATTACAGGCTCTATTTATATTATTAACTTATTGTAATTCTTCTTGCAAATCATCTAGCTTTACATTCAAATAAGCTTACATTCAAAATAGCTTCATGCAAATGTATCTAGTTTTACATTCGCAAATCATAACCTCAAAATGCTTGTATTGAAAATACTCGAAAACTCCTATTCATATATAAACGTAATTGTAGATACCATAAAAAATATACATATATATTTTTTATGGTATCTACAATTATGTTTATATGCCAAGAGACAGGGAAGGACCTCCCATAGAAATTTGGTCATCATCCCACCCACTTCCCAGGTCCAATTGAGCTGAAATTTGCCTCACACTCATTTCGGTCTCGCGACAATAACCATATTTTTTTAATATATACACCATTTTATTTAATATGTAGGCCGTCACAAAATGGCGATTTATAATTTCCACATTAACCTCTTTAATATAGGTCTAGTATCAAATGTAAGAGCTTAACGAGGGCAAAACGATAAGTAAAGTATTTTTTTTTTGTTTATTCTTGTACCATGCAACTTATGGCGAGAATCCGCCTTTACGACAGTTTTATTCTTGCCGTAAAGATATAGAACAGGGTACAGTCATTCACTCTGAAATTCAATGTTTCAGCGGCGAGTGGCGTGTCGCTAGAATTTATATGAGAAACATATTTTTGAATGAATAATTAAATGTACGACCTAAAACAACGACAGCACATTAAATACCACACCATAATCTACTTGAGTGCTTGGTTGGTTAATAAAGCGCCATGGTGGTGCGGGTAAAGGTCCTTTAGCCTGGTTGGTTTACTGGGCGAGAGACTCGCAATCCTGTGATATAACCGGAAGGTTGGTGTACAGGGGCGCACTAGTTATAGGTGTAGAATCCGTTGAATATCACACCATCTCAACGACTTATATAATAATAAAAGACTTAAACACTATCTATCCAAAAGTGTTTTGTTCTGTACATAAATATTTAAAATTGAAATAAATATGAGAGGAAAAAAATTAAGATATGTTTTACCCAAAGTTTTAAGAAAAATTTGGTAATTATTACATTTAATATTAGGTAGTACAAAATATTATGACCTCCTAAACGAATTAACAAAAAGCGGCTATGTTAATAAATGTTATGTTAATCTATACGCTGTAGAAGTAGGAGCGAGAGGTATACCAGCAAAATCTCTCTATAACCTGCTGAAAGACCTTGGTTTGTCCAGAAGTGCAGTAAGTTCTATACTAGAACGAGTATCTAAAGCTGCATTAGCAGGTTCATACCAGATTTGGCTGGGCAGGGAGAGAAACACAAGTAGTGAAGGTGAGTGTTGATGTACAATACAATACAATACAATAACGCTTTATTGCACCAAATAAAAATACAGACACAAAATAAAACAAAAGATAATACAATAGGCGGTCTTATCGCTCTAAGCAATCTCTTCCAGACAACCTGTTTGGTATTATAATACATTATATACCAATTGTTCAATGCGAACGTTCCTATTCCTTTACAAATATTTCCCGCTATTATATTTAATAATTCCGCATACCTTCCTCTGAGCAACTTTTTACTACAACCGTCAATATTGGACGGACTACCCTCGCTTGAAGATATAATGTGCCGGCGCATCGCCTCGCCGGCCACCCAGACGCCCATAGATCGACTTCAAGCAAGGTCGCGTCAAATCGAGTCGCGAGCAACGACTTTACTGTTGCCTCGGGAGTGTAGTGTCTAGCTATAAATTACCGCATCAATAATATTATAATATATAATACAACTTCGAACTATATTTGCGCAAAGACATTTTTAACTATATATGCATATAAAGTGTGATTAGAGACTATTTATTAGCAAGTGAACGTGTGCAACCAAGCCGCCATCTTCGATCGCCAACACGCGAAGAACAAAGGAACGTGTCATCACTCGGTGAGTTGCTCAGAATATTCCATATATCCTTGTTTTCTATATCTATACCAATATCACTTATTTTCTGTGTTCCATTTTCCTAAAGGGGCGTTCGCATCTATAATTTATTGAATGAATATACTTAACGATATTTCTTGCATACGTAACTTGTAATAAGGCTAGTATCACACATGTTTATTTATCACAGCGTGTCATATTTGATACACTAATTATCAACAATAAAAAAATACAGTCCACTAACAAAAGATATAGGTATTAAAGAGCCTTACAACCTCTTAAGAAAATACCGCCGCCAAAGATTCCCACCAGAGGGTGTCCCCGAAGCCTATCGGCATATACCCTCCAAATGGTCCTTCGAGCCGGATATTTTATTAGTTTTCATTCAATTTAAATTCAATTATATATCACAGTGAAACGTAAATCTATAAACCTGCTACATGCTTGCTATAATCATAATGAATATTATTTTTTCTTTACCCGCATCCGCATAATATAACTATAACTATTGCAGTTATTTTTATAATCGCCTTTTATTATACCGCATCCGTATATAATTATAACTATTGCAGTTATTTTTATAATCATTTTTATTATACCGCATCCGCATATAATTATAACTATTGCAGTTATTTTTATAATCGAATTTTTATTATACCACATCCGCATATAATTATAACTATTGCAGTTATTTTTATAATCGCATTTTTATTATACCGCAACGCATATTAACATTATAGCATTTTCACATTTGACGCATTAGCATTGTAGGAGTATCCCATTTATTCCGCATTCAACCTTTTTTATATACCGCATATGTTTTTTACTTATTTTTCATAGCTAAACACACGCACCTGACTTGATTTGC
Source organism: Hypsopygia costalis (assembly GCA_937001555.2). Lineage (NCBI taxonomy): Eukaryota > Metazoa > Arthropoda > Insecta > Lepidoptera > Pyralidae > Hypsopygia > Hypsopygia costalis. The sequence goes on from OW443350.2 coordinate 8,911,893, forward strand.
TTATCCGCATTATTTTATTACCGCATTCTTTTTAAACGTGCATTAATTTAACTCCGCAGTTCTAATATATAGAACTACCCGCATATATAAATAACTTAATTCGCTCAATCGTATTATTTTATTTCCGAATTATTTTTAAATCCGCAATAATTTAATTCCGCAGTTCTAATATATAGAACTACCCGCATATATCAATAATTTGAATAATACAGTTTTTATACTTTATTTCATCCGCTTATATCTTGATCTTATATTCCACCATGAATAAAGACAAGAAAGGTATCGATTCGGAATGTGACGATGGCGAACTTCGAGTTTTGGAAGCCAAGCGCGGCGCCTACTTTCAAAGGCTACAAAACATTCATGCTATGGCTCTTATAGCACATGAGGATGACACTCAAAGACAAACATTCGTTAGAAATGCTGTTAATTTAGATCAATTGCGTACTGATTTTGAGCGCGTCATGGATAACTATAATGCACTTTTGATAAAGTCTAAGCCCAAAGTCGCTATAAATTATCAACCATGGATCGCGTTTGAAGAGCTGTATTGTCAATGTAAACAAACCTATTCTGAACTGAAAGAAAGCATTCGACAACAGTCTCCACAACCGTCTACTTCATCGGGAATTCAACACAGAATCCCAACTCTTGAAATAATTCCCTTTAACGGAGACATACGTAGCTGGCCTTTATTTTACCAGCAGTTTAAGAGTGTCATTCATGATCATCCGCATTTAACAGATAGCGACCGCGTTCAATTTTTAGTCAGTAAGTTAACTGACAAGGCAAGGTCTGTTTGTGCAGGACTACCGCCTACCGCAGAAAACTATCCTATAATTTGGCAAGCGCTTATTGACAAATATGATGACGTCCGCGCCCTTGCTGCCGGTTACGTTAATCAGTTGTTGGATTTTAAACCAATTATAAATAATTCCGCTGCAGCTTTGGAATCTTTCCTATGCAATTTCGATGCGTCAGTTAAGGCGTTGAAGCAGTTAAAATTGCGAGACTTAGCTGACTTCTTATTTTTACATATCGGATTACAAAAATTAGATTCCGAATCAATAAATTTATTTGAAATGTTTTATCGTAAGGAAAAATGTCCATCATATTCTAACTTAATAGAATTTATTAACGAGCAAAGTAAAGCTCTGTCACGATCAAATATCAAACAAAACTTATCTCGTAAAAATAACAATAATGCAAAATCGATCAACAAATCAATTCCAATTCCAACAAAGACGTTTGTCAATAAGCCAGTCGTTAACGCTATTTGTTCGTTGTGTAATAATAAACATGAACATTTATACCATTGTCAAGCATTCCTAAAATTAGCACCGCATGAAAGATTCAATTACGTCAAAACCAATTCCATCTGTAATAATTGTCTCAGTCGCACACACAAAATTTCTGTGTGTACGTCAACGCGCACATGTAAAATTTGCTCATTTCGTCATCATTCTCTTTTACATTTTAATCCGCCATCAAATACAAGCCATAACGTTCCATCGTCAGGCAATTGTCAACAACAACCTATAATAAATAAAATTGATAACTCGCCACAATCGAGTTCCACATTAAGTCATTTATCATCAAATAATTCTCAAGATTGCTCACAAGGCTCGGTCAATAAGACCACACTTCTGGGTACCGCAAAATTAAAACTTCGTGATATTTCGGGCAATATTCATTATGTCAGAGCATTAATTGACCCAGGTTCGCAAAGTGATTATATATCAATTTCTTGCTGTAGACGCTTATCTATTCCGCTTTCGAGACAGAATCGTTATACTGAGGTTCAAGGTATTGGAGGTATGTCGCAAAAAATTATAGGAGCAGCTAACATCAAATTTGCTTCTCGTTTCGAAAATAGTGAAATGTATTCTATACAACCACTCGTTGTGGAACAAATCACTTCGCCTCTTCCCGACACACGCTTCGATTTGTCAGGTTTAGAGTATTTCCAAAATCTGCCTTTAGCCGACGACAGTTTTAATGAGCCTGGAGCTATTGATATGCTTCTGGGGGTCAATGTATTTTGTGAAATTTTGCTCTTTGATAAAATTCGTAATGAAGGTCTGCCAACCGCCATAGAAACCACCTTGGGTTATGTAATTATGGGTGACGTCACTGTGACATCACCTCCGCGTGCCTCCCGCGCTCTTTGCACATTCACGCGTGAACCTCTGAATCAACTTATAGAAAAATTTTGGGAAATTGAGGAAGTGCCCTCGAACAAAATTTTAAGCCCAGAAGAACAAGACTGTGAGCAAATATACGCATCAACGACTACACGTAATAATGATGGTTCATATGCTGTCGATCTGCCATTCAAGGAAAGTCCAGATAATTTAGGTAATTCCTTTATAACCGCAAAAAAGAGATTTTTATTGCTCGAAAACAAACTCACTAAAACCCCGAATCTTCGGGTTAAATATAATGAAATTATACGCGATTACTTAACTAAAGGAATCATTTCTTTAGTCAAACCTGAAGAGTATTGCACTCCCGGGTTTTATTTGCCGCATCATCCCGTTATCCGCAACGACAAATCTACTACCAAGGTCCGTATCGTCCTTGATGGTAGTGCTAAAACCAATAGTGGTCTGTCGCTTAATGACATTCTTCACACAGGCTGCAACTTGCAAGCCGACATATTTTACATTCTTTTGAATGTCCGCATTTTCCGCATCGCTTTTATTGCAGACGTTCGGCAGATGTATTTATGCATTGAAGTACATAAATCGCACCGCTCCTTCCAGCGATTTTTATATCGCTTTTCATCAGATGCTCCGTTAGACACATATCAGTTTAACCGAGTTACGTTTGGTCTACGGTCATCCCCATTTCTCGCACTTCGGACACTCCGTCAGCTCGCGAGTGATGAGCAAGAGAAGTATCCTCTTGCTGCCATCGTCCTCAAAAGAGACGTTTATATGGACGATTTAGCTTCCTGTGCTCCTTCCCAAGAGGAAGCAGCTGAAACAGCGACCCAACTTATTCAGCTGATCAAGGCCGGTGGGTTTGATTTGGTCAAATGGACTAGTAATTCTGAGCAATTGCTGGAACATATTCCTGACTCTCACCGCCATTCTGAGTCCATATCGCTAGATAACAGCGACTCCCTCAAAATTCTTGGTCTTCGGTGGCTTCCTGATACCGATGATTTTGTCTTCTCAGTCTCACCCCCGCAACTTACTGGCACTAAACGAGCTATTCTCTCGGCCACCGCCCGCTTATATGACGTGCTTGGTCTCGTAGGCCCCGTTATAGTTTTTGCTAAGCTACTAATAAAGGAGCTTTGGCTTTTAAAAATGGACTGGGATGATACTCCGCCACCGCATGTTTTAAATTTATGGCATCAATTTGTCAGCGAACTTCCGTTGATTTCAAGGCTTCAGTTTCCGCGCCATTTAGGCGTTGAGAAGGACTCATCATTGACACTTTTGGCATTTGCTGACGCTAGCGAAAAGGCATATGGTTGCGTCATATATGCACATGTATCAAAAACAAATCAAAGTCCAACCGTACGTCTTATTTGCTCAAAGTCAAGGGTTGCACCAGTCAAAACCGAAACAATTGCGAGACTGGAACTTTGCGCTATTGTCCTGATGTCCAAACTGTTACGTATCGTATATGATACTCTTTCTCAGCGTCACCCAATTGACAATATATTCGCATTTTCAGATTCTGAGGTCGCTTTATGCTGGGTGCATTCCTCACCCCACCGATTTATGACTTTCATAGCCAACCGCATCGCTCAAGTTCAAAATAATTTCCCCCCAGAACATTTCTATCATGTTCCTGGGTCGCAAAATCCCGCTGATTGTTTATCACGAGGGCTCTTGCCTTCTAGCTTAACGGACCATGAGCTTTGGTTCCATGGTCCCTCTTGGGCATCATTGCCGACTATTGATTGGCCCATATCACATTTCGTATCGTCTGCTACGAAATTGCCCGAGGAAAAGACGGTCTCTCATGTTGCGTCAAATGACAGGGAGCACCCTCTTCTAACTTTAAGTATGAAGTTTTCTTCGTGGCACAAATTTCTCAAATCCGCAGTTTATTTTTTGAGATTTATCAAAAAGCTTCCGCTTCGTGGCGAAGTGCACGCCGCAGATTTAAATGAAGCAGAGTTGGCCGTCGTGCAGGCTGTTCAGCAAAGTTCATTTTCGGATGACATCTACAAAATAAAAATGGGTAGAATCTGCTCCCCTCAAATCCGCAGATTGTTCCCCTTCATTTCTAACGACGTCTTACGCGTTGGTGGACGTCTTGGAAACTCATCATTAGAATTTTCCAGTAAACATCCCGCATTATTGCCTAAACATGGGCATATAATTAACCTTATAATCGATTTTTATCATCGTGAAAATCTTCACGCAGGCCCTCAGCTCTTGCTATCTATTTTAAATCAAAAATTTTGGATTCTGTCTGCTAGACAGATTATACGACAGCGTATTCACAAATGTAACGCTTGTTTCCGCGCTAATCCAAAAAATACTTTTCCTCCTATGGCAGATTTACCAGAATGTCGTGTAGAGCAGAGTAAAGCTTTTACACACACAGGTACTGATTACGCGGGCCCCTTTCATGTAACTACTACTAGGGGGCGTGGCGTACGAAGCCAGAAGGCCTGGCTATGTATTTTCATCTGCTTAGTGACGAAGGCAGTGCACATTGAGTTGGCTTCGTCATTGAGTTCAGCCGCGTTTCTGGACGCTTTCAAGCGTTTTATTTCTAGGCGTGGTACTTGTCAGGTTCTTTATAGCGATAACGGTACTAATTTTGTCGCATCCAAGGCTTACTTCAATGAACTTCATTCATTCTTGCAGACAGAAGACTATTATAAAATGTTCTCAGAAGAACTTATAAAAAACCGCATTAATTGGCGACTCAACCCTCCGAATGCGCCACATTTTGGAGGTATTTGGGAAGCTAATATAAAAAGTATAAAAACGCATCTCCATCGTGTAATAGGTCAACAAATTCTAACCTATGAAGAATTTATTACTGTACTTGCTCAAGTCGAAGCTGTACTTAATAGTCGACCGCTATATGTTTTAAGTTCCGATCCTTCGGAACCATCCGCGTTAACGCCCGCTCATTTTTTGGCCACTGCACCCTTGCAGTGTCTACCCGCAGCAGATTTAAGCCAGGAACGTGTACACCTTTTAACACGTTACTCTTTATTGGATTCGCTTGTCCAATCCTTTTGGAAGCGTTTCAAATCTGAATATCTTCACAGTCTACAGAGTCGGGAAAAGTGGAATACGCCTGCTAATCCTGTTACAGTAGGAACTATCGTCTTAGTAAACGTGGAAAACGCTCCACCCCTACAATGGCCGTTAGGAATAATAACGCGTCTTTTTCCGGGTAAAGATGGGATAGTACGCGTCGCAGAGGTCAAAACTCGTAGTGGAAAGTACGAGCGTCCAATTATACGTCTCTGCCCACTTCCCACTCAATAGATTATATTAATTATGCGATTGCCATTCTACTTAATAAGTTATAATTTATCATTACATATACTTTATCTTATATTTAGTATAGTCGTCGTTTACGTCTATGCAAGCATGTATTTCGGTGTGGTTTAGTTTCATTGTTTGAAACCTATTTAATTTAGTATCTTTTTCTCTCATTATTATTATTATTTTTGAAGGAATCCTTCAAGTGCGGGGGGATGTTTGGTATTATAATACATTATATACCAATTGTTCAATGCGAACGTTCCTATTCCTTTACAAATATTTCCCGCTATTATATTTAATAATTCCGCATACCTTCCTCTGAGCAAATTTTTACTACAACCGTCAATATTGGACGGACTACCCTCGCTTGAAGATATAATGTGCCGGCGCATCGCCTCGCCGGCCACCCAGACGCCCATAGATCGACTTCAAGCAAGGTCGCGTCAAATCGAGTCGCGAGCAACGACTTTACTGTTGCCTCGGGAGTGTAGTGTCTAGCTATAAATTACCGCATCAATAATATTATAATATATAATACAACTTCGAACTATATTTGCGCAAAGACATTTTTAACTATATATGCATATAAAGTGTGATTAGAGACTATTTATTAGCAAGTGAACGTGTGCAACCAAGCCGCCATCTTCGATCGCCAACACGCGAAGAACAAAGGAACGTGTCATCACTCGGTGAGTTGCTCAGAATATTCCATATATCCTTGTTTTCTATATCTATACCAATATCACTTATTTTCTGTGTTCCATTTTCCTAAAGGGGCGTTCGCATCTATAATTTATTGAATGAATATACTTAACGATATTTCTTGCATACGTAACTTGTAATAAGGCTAGTATCACACATGTTTATTTATCACAGCGTGTCATATTTGATACACTAATTATCAACAATAAAAAAATACAGTCCACTAACAAAAGATATAGGTATTAAAGAGCCTTACAACCTCTTAAGAAAATACCGCCGCCAAAGATTCCCACCAGAGGGTGTCCCCGAAGCCTATCGGCATATACCCTCCAAATGGTCCTTCGAGCCGGATATTTTATTAGTTTTCATTCAATTTAAATTCAATTATATATCACAGTGAAACGTAAATCTATAAACCTGCTACATGCTTGCTATAATCATAATGAATATTATTTTTTCTTTACCCGCATCCGCATAATATAACTATAACTATTGCAGTTATTTTTATAATCGCCTTTTATTATACCGCATCCGTATATAATTATAACTATTGCAGTTATTTTTATAATCATTTTTATTATACCGCATCCGCATATAATTATAACTATTGCAGTTATTTTTATAATCGAATTTTTATTATACCACATCCGCATATAATTATAACTATTGCAGTTATTTTTATAATCGCATTTTTATTATACCGCAACGCATATTAACATTATAGCATTTTCACATTTGACGCATTAGCATTGTAGGAGTATCCCATTTATTCCGCATTCAACCTTTTTTATATACCGCATATGTTTTTTACTTATTTTTCATAGCTAAACACACGCACCTGACTTGATTTGCTTATCCGCATTATTTTATTACCGCATTCTTTTTAAACGTGCATTAATTTAACTCCGCAGTTCTAATATATAGAACTACCCGCATATATAAATAACTTAATTCGCTCAATCGTATTATTTTATTTCCGAATTATTTTTAAATCCGCAATAATTTAATTCCGCAGTTCTAATATATAGAACTACCCGCATATATCAATAATTTGAATAATACAGTTTTTATACTTTATTTCATCCGCTTATATCTTGATCTTATATTCCACCATGAATAAAGACAAGAAAGGTATCGATTCGGAATGTGACGATGGCGAACTTCGAGTTTTGGAAGCCAAGCGCGGCGCCTACTTTCATAGGCTACAAAACATTCATGCTATGGCTCTTATAGCACATGAGGATGACACTCAAAGACAAACATTCGTTAGAAATGCTGTTAATTTAGATCAATTGCGTACTGATTTTGAGCGCGTCATGGATAACTATAATGCACTTTTGATAAAGTCTAAGCCCAAAGTCGCTATAAATTATCAACCATGGATCGCGTTTGAAGAGCTGTATTGTCAATGTAAACAAACCTATTCTGAACTGAAAGAAAGCATTCGACAACAGTCTCCACAACCGTCTACTTCATCGGGAATTCAACACAGAATCCCAACTCTTGAAATAATTCCCTTTAACGGAGACATACGTAGCTGGCCTTTATTTTACCAGCAGTTTAAGAGTGTCATTCATGATCATCCGCATTTAACAGATAGCGACCGCGTTCAATTTTTAGTCAGTAAGTTAACTGACAAGGCAAGGTCTGTTTGTGCAGGACTACCGCCTACCGCAGAAAACTATCCTATAATTTGGCAAGCGCTTATTGACAAATATGATGACGTCCGCGCCCTTGCTGCCGGTTACGTTAATCAGTTGTTGGATTTTAAACCAATTATAAATAATTCCGCTGCAGCTTTGGAATCTTTCCTATGCAATTTCGATGCGTCAGTTAAGGCGTTGAAGCAGTTAAAATTGCGAGACTTAGCTGACTTCTTATTTTTACATATCGGATTACAAAAATTAGATTCCGAATCAATAAATTTATTTGAAATGTTTTATCGTAAGGAAAAATGTCCATCATATTCTAACTTAATAGAATTTATTAACGAGCAAAGTAAAGCTCTGTCACGATCAAATATCAAACAAAACTTATCTCGTAAAAATAACAATAATGCAAAATCGATCAACAAATCAATTCCAATTCCAACAAAGACGTTTGTCAATAAGCCAGTCGTTAACGCTATTTGTTCGTTGTGTAATAATAAACATGAACATTTATACCATTGTCAAGCATTCCTAAAATTAGCACCGCATGAAAGATTCAATTACGTCAAAACCAATTCCATCTGTAATAATTGTCTCAGTCGCACACACAAAATTTCTGTGTGTACGTCAACGCGCACATGTAAAATTTGCTCATTTCGTCATCATTCTCTTTTACATTTTAATCCGCCATCAAATACAAGCCATAACGTTCCATCGTCAGGCAATTGTCAACAATAACCTATAATAAATAAAATTGATAACTCGCCACAATCGAGTTCCACATTAAGTCATTTATCATCAAATAATTCTCAAGATTGCTCACAAGGCTCGGTCAATAAGACCACACTTCTGGGTACCGCAAAATTAAAACTTCGTGATATTTCGGGCAATATTCATTATGTCAGAGCATTAATTGACCCAGGTTCGCAAAGTGATTATATATCAATTTCTTGCTGTAGACGCTTATCTATTCCGCTTTCGAGACAGAATCGTTATACTGAGGTTCAAGGTATTGGAGGTATGTCGCAAAAAATTATAGGAGCAGCTAACATCAAATTTGCTTCTCGTTTCGAAAATAGTGAAATGTATTCTATACAACCACTCGTTGTGGAACAAATCACTTCGCCTCTTCCCGACACACGCTTCGATTTGTCAGGTTTAGAGTATTTCCAAAATCTGCCTTTAGCCGACGACAGTTTTAATGAGCTTGGAGCTATTGATATGCTTCTGGGGGTCAATGTATTTTGTGAAATTTTGCTCTTTGATAAAATTCGTAATGAAGGTCTGCCAACCGCCATAGAAACCACCTTGGGTTATGTAATTATGGGTGACGTCACTGTGACATCACCTCCGCGTGCCTCCCGCGCTCTTTGCACATTCACGCGTGAACCTCTGAATCAACTTATAGAAAAATTTTGGGAAATTGAGGAAGTGCCCTCGAACAAAATTTTAAGCCCAGAAGAACAAGACTGTGAGCAAATATACGCATCAACGACTACACGTAATAATGATGGTTCATATGCTGTCGATCTGCCATTCAAGGAAAGTCCAGATAATTTAGGTAATTCCTTTATAACCGCAAAAAAGAGATTTTTATTGCTCGAAAACAAACTCACTAAAACCCCGAATCTTCGGGTTAAATATAATGAAATTATACGCGATTACTTAACTAAAGGAATCATTTCTTTAGTCAAACCTGAAGAGTATTGCACTCCCGGGTTTTATTTGCCGCATCATCCCGTTATCCGCAACGACAAATCTACTACCAAGGTCCGTATCGTCCTTGATGGTAGTGCTAAAACCAATAGTGGTCTGTCGCTTAATGACATTCTTCACACAGGCTGCAACTTGCAAGCCGACATATTTTACATTGGCAATGGCCGTTAGGAATAATAACGCGTCTTTTTCCGGGTAAAGATGGGATAGTACGCGTCGCAGAGGTCAAAACTCGTAGTGGAAAGTACGAGCGTCCAATTATACGTCTCTGCCCACTTCCCACTCAATAGATTATATTAATTATGCGATTGCCATTCTACTTAATAAGTTATAATTTATCATTACATATACTTTATCTTATATTTAGTATAGTCGTCGTTTACGTCTATGCAAGCATGTATTTCGGTGTGGTTTAGTTTCATTGTTTGAAACCTATTTAATTTAGTATCTTTTTCTCTCATTATTATTATTATTTTTGAAGGAATCCTTCAAGTGCGGGGGGATGTTTGGTATTATAATACATTATATACCAATTGTTCAATGCGAACGTTCCTATTCCTTTACAAATATTTCCCGCTATTATATTTAATAATTCCGCATACCTTCCTCTGAGCAACTTTTTACTACAACCGTCAATATTGGACGGACTACCCTCGCTTGAAGATATAATGTGCCGGCGCATCGCCTCGCCGGCCACCCAGACGCCCATAGATCGACTTCAAGCAAGGTCGCGTCAAATCGAGTCGCGAGCAACGACTTTACTGTTGCCTCGGGAGTGTAGTGTCTAGCTATAAATTACCGCATCAATAATATTATAATATATAATACAACTTCGAACTATATTTGCGCAAAGACATTTTTAACTATATATGCATATAAAGTGTGATTAGAGACTATTTATTAGCAAGTGAACGTGTGCAACCAAGCCGCCATCTTCGATCGCCAACACGCGAAGAACAAAGGAACGTGTCATCACTCGGTGAGTTGCTCAGAATATTCCATATATCCTTGTTTTCTATATCTATACCAATATCACTTATTTTCTGTGTTCCATTTTCCTAAAGGGGCGTTCGCATCTATAATTTATTGAATGAATATACTTAACGATATTTCTTGCATACGTAACTTGTAATAAGGCTAGTATCACACATGTTTATTTATCACAGCGTGTCATATTTGATACACTAATTATCAACAATAAAAAAATACAGTCCACTAACAAAAGATATAGGTATTAAAGAGCCTTACAACCTCTTAAGAAAATACCGCCGCCAAAGATTCCCACCAGAGGGTGTCCCCGAAGCCTATCGGCATATACCCTCCAAATGGTCCTTCGAGCCGGATATTTTATTAGTTTTCATTCAATTTAAATTCAATTATATATCACAGTGAAACGTAAATCTATAAACCTGCTACATGCTTGCTATAATCATAATGAATATTATTTTTTCTTTACCCGCATCCGCATAATATAACTATAACTATTGCAGTTATTTTTATAATCGCCTTTTATTATACCGCATCCGTATATAATTATAACTATTGCAGTTATTTTTATAATCATTTTTATTATACCGCATCCGCATATAATTATAACTATTGCAGTTATTTTTATAATCGAATTTTTATTATACCACATCCGCATATAATTATAACTATTGCAGTTATTTTTATAATCGCATTTTTATTATACCGCAACGCATATTAACATTATAGCATTTTCACATTTGACGCATTAGCATTGTAGGAGTATCCCATTTATTCCGCATTCAACCTTTTTTATATACCGCATATGTTTTTTACTTATTTTTCATAGCTAAACACACGCACCTGACTTGATTTGCTTATCCGCATTATTTTATTACCGCATTCTTTTTAAACGTGCATTAATTTAACTCCGCAGTTCTAATATATAGAACTACCCGCATATATAAATAACTTAATTCGCTCAATCGTATTATTTTATTTCCGAATTATTTTTAAATCCGCAATAATTTAATTCCGCAGTTCTAATATATAGAACTACCCGCATATATCAATAATTTGAATAATACAGTTTTTATACTTTATTTCATCCGCTTATATCTTGATCTTATATTCCACCATGAATAAAGACAAGAAAGGTATCGATTCGGAATGTGACGATGGCGAACTTCGAGTTTTGGAAGCCAAGCGCGGCGCCTACTTTCAAAGGCTACAAAACATTCATGCTATGGCTCTTATAGCACATGAGGATGACACTCAAAGACAAACATTCGTTAGAAATGCTGTTAATTTAGATCAATTGCGTACTGATTTTGAGCGCGTCATGGATAACTATAATGCACTTTTGATAAAGTCTAAGCCCAAAGTCGCTATAAATTATCAACCATGGATCGCGTTTGAAGAGCTGTATTGTCAATGTAAACAAACCTATTCTGAACTGAAAGAAAGCATTCGACAACAGTCTCCACAACCGTCTACTTCATCGGGAATTCAACACAGAATCCCAACTCTTGAAATAATTCCCTTTAACGGAGACATACGTAGCTGGCCTTTATTTTACCAGCAGTTTAAGAGTGTCATTCATGATCATCCGCATTTAACAGATAGCGACCGCGTTCAATTTTTAGTCAGTAAGTTAACTGACAAGGCAAGGTCTGTTTGTGCAGGACTACCGCCTACCGCAGAAAACTATCCTATAATTTGGCAAGCGCTTATTGACAAATATGATGACGTCCGCGCCCTTGCTGCCGGTTACGTTAATCAGTTGTTGGATTTTAAACCAATTATAAATAATTCCGCTGCAGCTTTGGAATCTTTCCTATGCAATTTCGATGCGTCAGTTAAGGCGTTGAAGCAGTTAAAATTGCGAGACTTAGCTGACTTCTTATTTTTACATATCGGATTACAAAAATTAGATTCCGAATCAATAAATTTATTTGAAATGTTTTATCGTAAGGAAAAATGTCCATCATATTCTAACTTAATAGAATTTATTAACGAGCAAAGTAAAGCTCTGTCACGATCAAATATCAAACAAAACTTATCTCGTAAAAATAACAATAATGCAAAATCGATCAACAAATCAATTCCAATTCCAACAAAGACGTTTGTCAATAAGCCAGTCGTTAACGCTATTTGTTCGTTGTGTAATAATAAACATGAACATTTATACCATTGTCAAGCATTCCTAAAATTAGCACCGCATGAAAGATTCAATTACGTCAAAACCAATTCCATCTGTAATAATTGTCTCAGTCGCACACACAAAATTTCTGTGTGTACGTCAACGCGCACATGTAAAATTTGCTCATTTCGTCATCATTCTCTTTTACATTTTAATCCGCCATCAAATACAAGCCATAACGTTCCATCGTCAGGCAATTGTCAACAACAACCTATAATAAATAAAATTGATAACTCGCCACAATCGAGTTCCACATTAAGTCATTTATCATCAAATAATTCTCAAGATTGCTCACAAGGCTCGGTCAATAAGACCACACTTCTGGGTACCGCAAAATTAAAACTTCGTGATATTTCGGGCAATATTCATTATGTCAGAGCATTAATTGACCCAGGTTCGCAAAGTGATTATATATCAATTTCTTGCTGTAGACGCTTATCTATTCCGCTTTCGAGACAGAATCGTTATACTGAGGTTCAAGGTATTGGAGGTATGTCGCAAAAAATTATAGGAGCAGCTAACATCAAATTTGCTTCTCGTTTCGAAAATAGTGAAATGTATTCTATACAACCACTCGTTGTGGAACAAATCACTTCGCCTCTTCCCGACACACGCTTCGATTTGTCAGGTTTAGAGTATTTCCAAAATCTGCCTTTAGCCGACGACAGTTTTAATGAGCCTGGAGCTATTGATATGCTTCTGGGGGTCAATGTATTTTGTGAAATTTTGCTCTTTGATAAAATTCGTAATGAAGGTCTGCCAACCGCCATAGAAACCACCTTGGGTTATGTAATTATGGGTGACGTCACTGTGACATCACCTCCGCGTGCCTCCCGCGCTCTTTGCACATTCACGCGTGAACCTCTGAATCAACTTATAGAAAAATTTTGGGAAATTGAGGAAGTGCCCTCGAACAAAATTTTAAGCCCAGAAGAACAAGACTGTGAGCAAATATACGCATCAACGACTACACGTAATAATGATGGTTCATATGCTGTCGATCTGCCATTCAAGGAAAGTCCAGATAATTTAGGTAATTCCTTTATAACCGCAAAAAAGAGATTTTTATTGCTCGAAAACAAACTCACTAAAACCCCGAATCTTCGGGTTAAATATAATGAAATTATACGCGATTACTTAACTAAAGGAATCATTTCTTTAGTCAAACCTGAAGAGTATTGCACTCCCGGGTTTTATTTGCCGCATCATCCCGTTATCCGCAACGACAAATCTACTACCAAGGTCCGTATCGTCCTTGATGGTAGTGCTAAAACCAATAGTGGTCTGTCGCTTAATGACATTCTTCACACAGGCTGCAACTTGCAAGCCGACATATTTTACATTCTTTTGAATGTCCGCATTTTCCGCATCGCTTTTATTGCAGACGTTCGGCAGATGTATTTATGCATTGAAGTACATAAATCGCACCGCTCCTTCCAGCGATTTTTATATCGCTTTTCATCAGATGCTCCGTTAGACACATATCAGTTTAACCGAGTTACGTTTGGTCTACGGTCATCCCCATTTCTCGCACTTCGGACACTCCGTCAGCTCGCGAGTGATGAGCAAGAGAAGTATCCTCTTGCTGCCATCGTCCTCAAAAGAGACGTTTATATGGACGATTTAGCTTCCTGTGCTCCTTCCCAAGAGGAAGCAGCTGAAACAGCGACCCAACTTATTCAGCTGTTCAAGGCCGGTGGGTTTGATTTGGTCAAATGGACTAGTAATTCTGAGCAATTGCTGGAACATATTCCTGACTCTCACCGCCATTCTGAGTCCATATCGCTAGATAACAGCGACTCCCTCAAAATTCTTGGTCTTCGGTGGCTTCCTGATACCGATGATTTTGTCTTCTCAGTCTCACCCCCGCAACTTACTGGCACTAAACGAGCTATTCTCTCGGCCACCGCCCGCTTATATGACGTGCTTGGTCTCGTAGGCCCCGTTATAGTTTTTGCTTAGCTACTAATAAAGGAGCTTTGGCTTTTAAAAATGGACTGGGATGATACTCCGCCACCGCATGTTTTAAATTTATGGCATCAATTTGTGAGCGAACTTCCGTTGATTTCAAGGCTTCAGTTTCCGCGCCATTTAGGCGTTGAGAAGGACTCATCATTGACACTTTTGGCATTTGCTGACGCTAGCGAAAAGGCATATGGTTGCGTCATATATGCACATGTATCAAAAACAAATCAAAGTCCAACCGTACGTCTTATTTGCTCAAAGTCAAGGGTTGCACCAGTCAAAACCGAAACAATTGCGAGACTGGAACTTTGCGCTATTGTCCTGATGTCCAAACTGTTACGTATCGTATATGATACTCTTTCTCAGCGTCACCCAATTGACAATATATTCGCATTTTCAGATTCTGAGGTCGCTTTATGCTGGGTGCATTCCTCACCCCACCGATTTATGACTTTCATAGCCAACCGCATCGCTCAAGTTCAAAATAATTTCCCCCCAGAACATTTCTATCATGTTCCTGGGTCGCAAAATCCCGCTGATTGTTTATCACGAGGGCTCTTGCCTTCTAGCTTAACGGACCATGAGCTTTGGTTCCATGGTCCCTCTTGGGCATCATTGCCGACTATTGATTGGCCCATATCACATTTCGTATCGTCTGCTACGAAATTGCCCGAGGAAAAGACGGTCTCTCATGTTGCGTCAAATGACAGGGAGCACCCTCTTCTAACTTTAAGTATGAAGTTTTCTTCGTGGCACAAATTTCTCAAATCCGCAGTTTATTTTTTGAGATTTATCAAAAAGCTTCCGCTTCGTGGCGAAGTGCACGCCGCAGATTTAAATGAAGCAGAGTTGGCCGTCGTGCAGGCTGTTCAGCAAAGTTCATTTTCGGATGACATCTACAAAATAAAAATGGGTAGAATCTGCTCCCCTCAAATCCGCAGATTGTTCCCCTTCATTTCTAACGACGTCTTACGCGTTGGTGGACGTCTTGGAAACTCATCATTAGAATTTTCCAGTAAACATCCCGCATTATTGCCTAAACATGGGCATATAATTAACCTTATAATCGATTTTTATCATCGTGAAAATCTTCACGCAGGCCCTCAGCTCTTGCTATCTATTTTAAATCAAAAATTTTGGATTCTGTCTGCTAGACAGATTATACGACAGCGTATTCACAAATGTAACGCTTGTTTCCGCGCTAATCCAAAAAATACTTTTCCTCCTATGGCAGATTTACCAGAATGTCGTGTAGAGCAGAGTAAAGCTTTTACACACACAGGTACTGATTACGCGGGCCCCTTTCATGTAACTACTACTAGGGGGCGTGGCGTACGAAGCCAGAAGGCCTGGCTATGTATTTTCATCTGCTTAGTGACGAAGGCAGTGCACATTGAGTTGGCTTCGTCATTGAGTTCAGCCGCGTTTCTGGACGCTTTCAAGCGTTTTATTTCTAGGCGTGGTACTTGTCAGGTTCTTTATAGCGATAACGGTACTAATTTTGTCGCATCCAAGGCTTACTTCAATGAACTTCATTCATTCTTGCAGACAGAAGACTATTATAAAATGTTCTCAGAAGAACTTATAAAAAACCGCATTAATTGGCGACTCAACCCTCCGAATGCGCCACATTTTGGAGGTATTTGGGAAGCTAATATAAAAAGTATAAAAACGCATCTCCATCGTGTAATAGGTCAACAAATTCTAACCTATGAAGAATTTATTACTGTACTTGCTCAAGTCGAAGCTGTACTTAATAGTCGACCGCTATATGTTTTAAGTTCCGATCCTTCGGAACCATCCGCGTTAACGCCCGCTCATTTTTTGGCCACTGCACCCTTGCAGTGTCTACCCGCAGCAGATTTAAGCCAGGAACGTGTACACCTTTTAACACGTTACTCTTTATTGGATTCGCTTGTCCAATCCTTTTGGAAGCGTTTCAAATCTGAATATCTTCACAGTCTACAGAGTCGGGAAAAGTGGAATACGCCTGCTAATCCTGTTACAGTAGGAACTATCGTCTTAGTAAACGTGGAAAACGCTCCACCCCTACAATGGCCGTTAGGAATAATAACGCGTCTTTTTCCGGGTAAAGATGGGATAGTACGCGTCGCAGAGGTCAAAACTCGTAGTGGAAAGTACGAGCGTCCAATTATACGTCTCTGCCCACTTCCCACTCAATAGATTATATTAATTATGCGATTGCCATTCTACTTAATAAGTTATAATTTATCATTACATATACTTTATCTTATATTTAGTATAGTCGTCGTTTACGTCTATGCAAGCATGTATTTCGGTGTGGTTTAGTTTCATTGTTTGAAACCTATTTAATTTAGTATCTTTTTCTCTCATTATTATTATTATTTTTGAAGGAATCCTTCAAGTGCGGGGGGATGTTTGGTATTATAATACATTATATACCAATTGTTCAATGCGAACGTTCCTATTCCTTTACAAATATTTC